>JARDWD010000316.1:0-5096351 GCA_029034505.1 Ornithoptera priamus
TGGGTAGTCAATAGACCAACATGCATAAATTTCGCTCTAAGTTTTATTTTTTTTAAAATTCAACAAATAAGTGTTATTTTAAGTATTGTGAGTGTATATTAACAAATGTTAGCATAATACATTATCCAGTGAGTGTTATTTCCTTAATCTAATAATTCTACTAGACCTAAAGCCAGATCATGGAGGCCACCACTCTCTCGAACCTGATCGAAATGTTCAACAAGCGAATGACATGTTTCGAAGAAGAATTGAGCAAGTCCTCTAACATGCCAACTTCCACAGTCAGTGGTCTTGCCGCTGATTTCGTTTTATTTAAAACTTTTATTGGACAAGCACTGAGCAATCTTCAAAAGCAAGTTGAATTTCTAGCGCGTAATGCTGACAGGGAGATGAGGAGCCGCAGGAAAATATTGCTACTGCATGGAGTTCCCGAACAAACAAAAGAAACTACCTCATCTGTTATAGTTGAAGTGATGCAGAAAAAAGTAAAGATTGGTGATTTTTCCATCGGTTATATAAAACGGTGTCATCGAATGGGGCGGTCAACAGCCACACATAAACCCCGACCAATCCTAATAAAGTTTCGAGATACTGCTCTTCGTGACAAAATCTGGTTTTCTAAATCTAGTCTAAAGGGGACAGGAGTTACCCTCTCTGAGTTTTTAACAAAACGAAGACATGAAGCATTTATGGCTGCGCGTGAGAAGTTTGGCGTCGCCAACTGTTGGACCAAAGAAGGATGTGTATATATAGTGAAAGGTGATGGTTCGCGACATCGCATATCCTGTTCAAGTGATATAAACCAAATAGAACCCCAAGCTTCACCGAAGCCCAAAGCAGCTGGAAAAGTTGCATCTGGTAAAAACAAGCGTACTGCTGCGCTAAAGAAGTAATGTACACTAAACTATTTGCCTTATTCAGAAATGTCATGTCTTCTTTATATACAAATACTATAGTTGAATTTAATATGGTGTGCTCAACAAGTTACTACAAACTGGCACTAACATGGTATTTATAGTATACTAGATACTATAAAATTGTATCATAATTTAGGTAAAACTATCTATAAATATGCATATTTGGTTAAATATCTAAATATAATATAACTTCCATCCTACCCCAAAAATTTTCTGTTCAATATTTGAATTATAAAACATAAATAATCAAAAACAACTCTAAATTCATCTGAGGATGCACACATAAATTCATCTGAGGATGCACACACAGAATATAATTAACAATGAGCTATATATGTCTGGTTCACATGTGTTACTTTGTTTGCTTATTAAGTGGGTAAAGTAAATTAAAGTTAGAATTATGTATCTGTTGCTTGTATATGAAATAGTTTTGTGAGTAATTTAACATTAATAGAATTCCAGGTTTGTACTGTATTTTAATTTATTCACTGGTGTAACAATGTGAATCATTATTATTCCTAGTTTTGGTCATGTTTTCTTTTAGATCTGCCTTTGACTAAATTGTAGTTTAGTTAATTTGTCTCTTTATACAACACTCAACTGGTAGATGGAAACATTTAGTTTGTTTCATATCAACTCATTCATCAACTTAATATTATTATTTTTTATTTATTTTCTTTTCTTTTTATTTACTTAGACATATATACTATATATACAGCGTTTTATTTATACTAATATGTCATGTATAGAAGATAGCGACGATTCTGATGGGTTCTTTTCATCAAGTAGCGGAGACGACAGCCTGGGTAGACCGTTGCCTCTCTCTGAAAGCTTATCTTCTCAATTATCTAATGTTGCGAAGAATTTTAATGTCACTCATATAAATGCCCAAAGTATTCCAGCACATTTCTCCGATTTGCTGGCCACTTTCAGTTCCAAAAACACCCATGCAATACTCATCTCCGAATCGTGGCTAAAGCCTTGCCTGCCTTCAACAAGCTAATCATTACCAGGTTTTCACCTCATCCGTAATGATCGTGCAAATCGTGGCGGTGGAGGAGTTGCAATTTATTTACGCGCAGACCTTAAATTTAAAACTATTGACTTTTCAGCGCAGCCACCCGCGCATGACGCTGGTGAACATCTCTTTATTGAAGTAGAACTGCAGCACAGTAAAGTTCTACTGGGTGTATACTACTGTCCCTCCTCTCGGATTGACTTTTTTTCGTCTTTTGAAAGCCTTTTGGAAAAAACTTGCCCGGCTTACTCACACGTCATCATTATGGGGGATTTCAACACCTGCTTGTTAAAAAAAGACTCGCGTTCATCTACCTTGCAAGCAGTTTTACACTCGTGTAATCTTTCTATTCTTCCTCTTAACGGTACGCACCACTTTCCTAGTGCCACACCTTCACTTCTTGATCTTATCCTTGTGTCTTCTCCTGATCTTGTTGCAAAACACGGTCAATATCCTGCGCCACGGTCAATATACGCCTTTTCCTATCACGATCTTATATTTCTTTCCTATAAAATCCGTCCTCCCAAAGCAAAGTCTAGAATTATGCATAATATAACTGCTATAAATGCTATAATGCAACGTAATTTTAGTGACATGATTCTGCATAACCTCCGTGAAGATGTCTCGAACATAGATTGGACTCCCGTTACCTCCGCCTGCACTATTGATGAAAAAGTAGAATTATTTTCCTCTACACTTATAAACTTGTATGATAAGCATGCTCCCGTACGCGCTATTAAAATTAAACATCTTCCTTCACCTTGGCTTACAGCCGAAAATAAATCTTCTCTTGATAAAAAATCTTCTGCAAAAACAAAATATAAATGTAAACCCTCACTAGAAAATTGGCAAAAATATGTAAAAATTCGAAATCACTGTAATAAGGTGTGTAGGGATGCACAACGCCATCACATCCACAATTCTGTATAAAATGTAGAACCAGCAATAGTCTGGCAATTTCTTAGATCTATAGGAGTTGGTAAATCGCAGAAAGACTCTGTTAATAAAGACGTCAACATTAACCTATTAAATCAATTTTTCTCCACTTCTTCTTCTCTTCTTTCTCCTGCCCTGGTCCCACTTTATGTAGGGTCAGCACAACATGTTCTTCATTACCGAACATGTTGTAAATAGTTTTGGTTAAACTTTTTTACGACCGGCCCGCCTGCCTGACATCAACCCTCTTTTTGGGAATCTTTGGGGACGTATTTTTTTTTTTTTTTTCTTCCCCATTTGTATTTCGCTGTTGTTACTAAAATTCACAAATGTACATAATTTAAATATTAAAGTCATTGGTACATGCCGAGATTCGAACCCGCGACCTTCGGATTGAAGGCCGCACGCTCTAACCATTAGGCCAACGAGCTCTCCACTTCGTCAAACTTAAACGACGGTGTTAAGTCTAAAACTTTGCATTATCTTCTATCAATTCCAACTTCTAACTGTCACTCTTTTACTTTTAGTCAGTTCACTGCACGTGATGTCAAAAATAGCGTTTTGTCTATTACTTCTAAAGCTGTAGGAAACGACTGCATTAGCCGAAATATGATCCTCCCTATCATCGATGACATCGTCCCAGTTCTATGTGATATATTTTACTACTCTATTTCAAATAGTACCTTCCCTTCCATATGGAAAAATGCTCAAATTATTCCACTACCTAAAAAACATAATCCTGTATCCTTTTCTGATTATCGTCCTATATCAATTCTACCGTTCCTGTCTAAAGTCTTAGAGCGATTGGTATATGATCAGCTGAGCTGTTATCTCCAAGATAATTCCCTCTTAAATCCCTTTCAATCAGGTTTTCGTCCTGGGCATAGCACCGTAACAGCTTTAGTTAATATAACAGAAGACATTAGATCAGCAATGGAGGATGGCAAAGTCACTATTCTTACACTGCTCGACTTCAGCAACGCTTTTAACTTTGTTGACTTCGAGGTTTTTCTCGGCATACTTCGCTCTCTTAACATATCTCCACCAGCAACCGATTGGTTTCGTAGTTATCTGTCCGAGCGTCGGCAACGTATTCGAGTCGATGATACCTTTTCGTCGTGGTGTACTACGTCTGCTGGTGTCCCGCAGGGTGGCGTTTTATCTCCTCTTCTTTTTGCAATTTTTATTAATTCTATCTCTCACCAATTAACATCTTCCTACCACCTTTACGCAGATGATCTTCAAATATACACCCAAGCATATCCTAATCAATTATCTCATGCTGTTACCACCATAAATTATAATCTAGCACGAATTTACGACTGGAGTCAAGCATATGGTATTAAAATCAATTCATTAAAGACGCAAGTTATAGTTCTGGGTAGTACAAAAATGATTGCCAAAATAAATTTTTCTGAAGCTTCTCAGGTTTGTTTTGAAGGAAATATTCTTCCTTTTATTAATAAAGTTAAAAACTTAGGTGTACACTTTGACAACAACCTTTCGTGGCGACCACAATTGGAAGAATTAAGCCGCAAAGTATTTGTATCTTTTAGATCTTTGAAAAGAATGCGTAACTTTCTTCCTACTGCCACCAAGATTACACTTGCTGAAACTCTTCTTCTTCCTATAATAGATTACGCCGATGCTAGCTATATTAATCTTTCCGAGCAACAACTTAACAAACTTGAGCGTCTTCAAAACATCTGTATCCGATTTATATTTGGATTACGCAAATATGACCACGTTTCCCATTTCCGTGTTAAGCTCAAGTGGTTGCCAATTCGACTTCGCCGGAATACTCATATACTTTCTCTTCTTTACAACATCCTATTTCATCCTTTGTACCCGCCTTATCTTAAATAATGCTTTGAATTTCTTGATACCTCACACTCTCAATGTTTAAGATCAGCCGAAAATGTTACCCTAAAAGTTCCAAAACATTCCACCAAGTTCATAGAGCAATCGTTCTCTGTTCAGGCTGTACGTCTATGGAATGCTCTACCTCTTACAATAAGACAGGCGCGGTCACAGCAAGCTTTTAGGAACCTTGTCAGGAATCATTATCTTTCGCTTTAATCAATTATATATAATATATAAAGTCACTTTAAGTATCTATTTAATGTGTATGTATGTATTATTGGTTTTAACAATATTATTATATTATGCATGTATATATATCAATTAAGTACCCACACTAAATTTTCGGTTATTTTTAATATTTTCCATCCAAAGGTTGTCTGGAAAAGATCGCTTTTAGCGATAAGACTGCCCATTGCGCATTTATTGTTATATATATTCTTTCTATGATGTAACATTATTTGGTGTGCAATAAAGAATTTTCTATTCTATTCTATTCTAAGAACATTGTTGACCGACCAATTTCTGTAGTACGTAAATAAAACGAAAAAAATCTTTTCTTTTAGTAAATTTTCTATATGTATATATAATGAAATGGGTTTCCTTTGTTCGCCAATCACGTGAGAACTGGTGAGCGTATCGACATGGGAACATGACCATTCGATGCGGAATGGTTTAAAGATGGTTAAAGGTTATTTGTTTTGAATTTCATAGATCTTTCATTACTTTATTTTTAATTCTCTCTTATAAAAGTTTTCTTTTGGTATTATTTATTGGGTTGCTATAGTAACGGTTGCTATAGAACCTCATTTGCGGTTGTGGTTTCTCTCAGAGAGTATTTCATATAAATTTCGAGTCTTTTATATTACGGCCAGCGAAGTGGACGGAGAACAGCTAGTACTACATAAATGTACATATACCAGTTTAATCTATGTCTGGTTTCAACTAATTACAATAGATGTATCAAATACTATGTATTAATGTGTTTATAACTAAAATATAAACTTCGAAATGCGTATTACGAAGATGATAGTGAAGTAAATTTTTTTATTTTAATTCATTAGCGACGCCATATTTGAATGTGGGTCTTCCGTGTTACAAGACAAGCGTTTAAACGCTGCGGCTATATTGGCTGTTAGGCTCATACGAAAATGGATAAACTACACAAGTATTCCTACGTGTTTTTTCAGTAAAATCAGAATTATTATGGAATATTTAAACTTTATCAATATGTTGACATTTTAAATGTACACATGCGTGTAACTCCATTATTGCAATTAGTCGCAACGATAAACGCCGATAATGGCGCGCACGTGATTCTTTTTCTTTTTCTTGGTAGATTAAACGATACCGTCCGATTCCACTAATGAAATCTGATATTTTTTTTATTCGAGGAAGCGACGATACGAGCGGGACGTTCGCATGATAGTAAATGATACGCCAGCCCATAATAACGTGGCGCTAGTTAGGATAATAGGCACCACATCACATCACACTCGCCGCCTTGAGACATAAGATGTTGAGTCTCGTTACCCTAGTAATTCCACTAGCTACAGTGCCCTTCCAACTGGTTTACAGTACGGTATGCACACTACTGTTCGACGGCAGTGATAGGCGCTGCGGTGGTACCTAAGTAGACGGTTTCCGACAGCAGAGACCTACCACCTTATGTTCATACTGTTAAGTGCCTAATATAAAATAATCATTATATTGATCTACGTCATTGTTTCCAACGACAATGATTTTTGTATTATTTTCATGTTTGCGGTACTATTTGACGGCGGATATAGAAGCTGCGTTAATATCTAGAAGGTCTTCGACAACAGAGACCTAACACCAGCAATTGTGTACACTAGTATCTACTGGGTCAACAATTGATCACGATTACATTTTGATGTAAAAACGTAGTCGCTCAGAATACTCCAGCGTTCACTTATTGATAGTCTGAACACAGCAATACTGTTATGAGAGTAAATTTCCAGTATGAGGCTTGTAGGTTGGCCAGCCAGACGAGATCGACCAAACTCGCGGCTCCCGAAATCGAACCGGGAACCTTCGTGCTAGGTAAAACGTCATTCCTCAAAAAAGCCGTAACTAATGAAATTAGGTTCGATACATGATACGATATTTTATATATTATAGCGCATCAAATTAATATCCTGATCTTCTTGTCAGCCAAATTTTTAAAAAATAACCAACGTGTCATACAAATTGTACATATTTTTTTGTTCATAAAATAAAAAAAATGTAACTGTACTTATGTATTGGTACAATATTTACCTTTCTATAAAATATATATGAGATCTCATGATATATCTATATTCATCGCGAGATTTCCGAAAATATTAAATATAAACACTCAAAATTTGGTACAGATATTGCTTCTGCCATTTAAAGTTTAGCTAAGAATGGATTTAACATAATTCCTTCCCCGATGGGAGTTGGGAGGGTTTTAACGCCAGCAAAGCGGACGGGGAACAGCTAGTAACTCATAAAATCTTTCATACTTCACAGCTGATGGTATTGCACTCGGAGCGGCTGCGACAACTTCACACGCCGACGTAGAATTTATTGTGTTCCTGGCGATCATGCTGCATAAGGCACCGGCAGCTTTCGGACTGGTCACCTTTCTCATGCATGCTGGTCTCGAAAGGTAACTGCTGAGTTTGTTTGAGTTTTTTTATCGGTAACAGTTTAACGTTTGCATGATATTAAGTTAGGTGAAGATGCTGAAATAATCTGGCTATCGTATGATACCTTGAACATCAATGCTGTTATAGCGGCGACTTTACAGTATGATGGTGGTAGTTAATTGGGACTTACCACCAGTTGAACTTTACCTCATAAATCCCACGCTTCGAACCAAGGATGTGCATGTTATAAGGCTAGTAGATAGTTGCTAAGTTGTAAAGGAAGTTGAAAGCCGCTGACCGCTTTTAGGTATGTACATTACTAATTAAAATCAGAAGCGATAAAGTAAGGACCTGTAAAAAAAATTTAATAAAATCGTGTGTTATTAACCTATTACCCGTAATTTAATTTTTATAATACCCATCTAACCAGCGGTGATCCTTGCACAGCTCGCGAACTACTTGTGAAATCTAAAATTGCACAATATAATAATAATACGAAAACAACACAAGCATTGAATGTTTATTGACAACAAGAATTATATATATTATATTTAAAATTGCAAATTGATTAATAAAGAAAAAAAATGTATTAGTAGATAGAAAAGTGCAACAATATATGTATGCGGTAAAGTAAAAGACTAAAATGTAATAATTAGAATAATTATAAGAATATACTAGAATAAAGTAAAGAACACTAAGAGAAATGAAAAACGGCAATGCTTCATAAAGCGAGTGGCAGGACAGTGTAAAATGGCGTGTAAAATCCACAGACAGAAATGCAATGGAAGGAAGAGATGAATGGATGAGCAGAATAAGGTTAAGAAATTTAGGAAAAAGTAACTAAAAGACCCTCAACAAGCATGGGAACAATTCTGCACAATATGATTATCTCTTCACTGCCTCTTATAGGAACCGGATACGCAAGCACCTTCTCATCTTCTCATGCGCGGCCCCCCTGCTCGCCCTGCTCACGTACTTCGGCATCGGCAACGAGAGCAAGCAGACCCTTAGCGACTTTAACGCTACAGGTAATTGGTAATGTTAAATTTATCTGTGGTGGACAGTTCCGACTACCATCACCGCCGCAGTATCGTCGGATTGTAAACATCTATACGTAAAATATAACTAACAGAGAACAATTCCAAGATACTCCACAATATGTGGCAAACGGAATGGAAGGAGAGACTTCTTTTACATCTCAATGAGCCATTGCGTCACTGTGGAGAATTATACTGTCTAATGTTGTATATCACGTCTTCGTCATTCTTTTTATCTATACATATCATATCATCACTCTCGTTATAGGTATAGCGATGCTTTTCTCGGCGGGTACGTTCCTCTACGTCGCCACCGTCCACGTGCTACCCGAACTCACGCACACGCACTCGCACACGCACACACTGCTACCAATTCAAGAAGGCGTCGTCGCCAAAAAGGGCTACGGTGGTCTGCAGCTATGCGAAGTGCTGATACTGGCGATTGGGGCGATGCTGCCCGTTGTACTGACAATGGGCCATGAACATTAATCCGCTTTGTCCCATTAAAATTTATCACTACGAGTATATTCTCACTAAAGTTTGAGTGATACAGGCAATAAATAGTTTTTAATACGACCTCCTCTTAATTTGTAAAGTAGTGATGTTAACTAGGCGATGTGTTTCATCGACGTATATTTATATAGATATGACCAAGAAATTAATTTTGTTGCTTGCCTTTGATACTATTTTTCAAATGGAATTTTATCTATTGTATGAATTGACTTTGGAACAGATACTTTTACCATCATCCTTTTATAGTAACGAGGAATTTTTTTAACATTGTAGACTAGCGCTTGACTGTCTCACATGATAAGCACTAGTCTAGAAAGCTATTCTCAACATTTAAAATTTGAAAAAAAAAATTATTTCGATTATTTGTAAATAGCTGAACAAAGTTTTAAAGTGATCTCGAAATTAACGCAACGCTTAATCTAATAATTTTAATAGTTATCAAAATATACCAAATCAAATGGAAAAAGTTTCGTTCAAATCGCATTGTATGGAAAGGTGTATGTGACGCGGTCGCAGTATTTGTATTGGACAAATTTTTTTACAGAGTATGTTATTGTTTTGTGTATATTGTATGAAAATCATTTGTACATGTTGTTTTGTTTTTTATGTAAACGCATAATGTCTTTTGTATATATTGGATATGTTTTTATTCCATACAAATTGTAGATAATATAAATAAATGATTGTTTAACAGAAGCGTGCGTTTTGCTATCGTATATTATAAAATTTTCATTAAATATATACATTTTTAAAGTAGATTTTTATATAAACTATAAAGGTTGATGCACACTGTAGCTAGTGAATAGACCAGTGAAGTTAACGGTACTCAAAGTTTTGACAAACTGTTGTGTATACATCCTATCCAAGCCAATATTGTTATGGGTGTAAGGGTTTACGTCAGATTATTCCAATGCTTAACATAATACATTATCAAAAAATTTATCTTACTATTGCTTGATAAGGTAATTTGAAACTAAGGCTCTACATTTATTTATAAAGTGATTCATTTGAACAAAATTGTTCATGAGTCTAGATTAATAATTAATAAACATTATTTCAATATAGACAACGCTTGAGTTTTCAATAGTCTATCTAGAAGATAGACTCTTTTTATCCGATGATTTTCTGCTGTTAGTCTTATTGACGGTTTTAATAGCTTCATCCACTTCTGGACTCGTCAATGACCCATAAGTTAAACTATATTCTGAACATACATTGTTTAAACCAAAGATGTTTTGCCTATTAAGCCAAATATTGAAGAGAAATAATACAATCAATTATCTGTCACCGCCCGCTTTGCTAACAGTGATACCCTGCAACCCCCTTTGGGGTTGGTAAAAGCCGTAATTATGTAAAATCCTTTCTTAGCTGAACTATACTCTGTAAAAAGAATATTCCTACCAAATTTTAAGTCTTCAGACCTTAAGGTCCGAAAGACATCAAGTTGCGTTTCTACACAGGTGGAAATCTCTTATATATATAGATTAAGGTTTTGGATTCATTCTGACATGTAAGAGAGAAAATTAATGATATACAATATTAAAATGTAATTTCACTATTAAATAAAAAGCCTTTTTCACGAAAACGAGTTTTATTTTATAACGAATTGTATACGTTAATACAGTAACTGCAGTGTCCATCCATTTTTAATTAATTTAGATCAGCACTCTCTGCTAGTATTGGTGAACAAGTTTATTTTACAAAACTATCTGATATGAAACACAAGATGGCGCTAATATTAGAAATTCTGTTTTATTAATGTTCGCACCTAATAAAACAAGAATTATTTGTTTTTCTTCGACTAAGCAATTCAACTTCAACACTGGTGGTATGTTTCCAGAGACCGTTTGCAAAGGTGGCGCAACCGCAGCGCCTATTTCTGCCTCCAAACATTACTGTATTTCTCTTTGTAGGTGTTGTAGCTAGTGAAAGTACTGTAGTAACGACGTTTAATATCAAGTCTCAAGGCGAGGAGCACAATGTGGATTAGTGTATATCATTTAACTAGCGCCTTATTGTTATGGCTAAATGCATTGCTTACATCCAGGTAAACGTCTCGCTCGTTTTGTTGCTTCTAAAAAATAAAACTTATTGTAAGTAATACACATATTCAGTCAATTCCGTCAAATATGTGACGAGACGAGCGAGACTTGCACCTGATGGTAAGGCATGTACCTGCCCATAACAACTCGGCTCTAGTTAGAATGATATATACAGCACCACATCACGCTTGTCGCCTGAGACATAAGATGTTAAGCCTCATTGCCTCAATAATTACACTAGCTACAGCGTGCTTCAAACCGGAACATAGTAATATTTACACACTATTATTTGGCGGCAGAAATAGGCGTTGCGGTGGTACCTAACTAAGCGGTTTCCGTTAACACGGACCTACCATCAACATACACAGTTGTCACATTGAAACGACTATTTGACTAGAGCTCTAATTCTAGTTATAGACAAGGTCGAGAAGTCTAGCTTTACGTATCACATTAAATATTGGAACAGTCTATAACAGTAAAAACTAAGCGAACATATATATAATAATAAAATTTACATCTTACTAAACTACATTGTGTCATCTTTACTACAAATCTTTCGTTTTAAATCTTATTTGTTTTAGTGAAGAAAGCATCGACAGAGCATTTTCAGTTTTTAGTGTCAAAAAATTTATTTTACGTGTTTTTCTCTTTTCAGAATATATTAAAATGCTTTCAATGCTTCTTTTCTTAGCATTTGTGCTTTCTTATGACGTCGTCTGCTCTCTTACTTCTTTCATTCCACTTCGCTCGGTTATGGACATCGCTTTCATGGCTTATTATATAATTTGTGGTTATTATGGAATTATAAGATAAAAGTAGTCTATAAATACAATAACTAAGAATCGATTACATAACTTTTAGAAAGATGTAAAGAGTAAGAGTAAGTTCACTTAAGACCATCCGGTTGCATAAATAGCAAACCTTATATTAAACAAACAAATAGTTTATTTCAATAACGTCTATGTAATAATATGTTAAATTAGTTATTTTTAGACAACATGAAACCATTCAGTAGCATAAAAACAAATAGTGCATCAATTTACACCGATGGTAAGACAAACCGGAACACCGTAATATTTAAACACTACAAGTTTGACGGCAGACATATTGACTAATAATAATAGACGATCTTCGAAAACTCTACGTCAATAATAGCTACGCCTGCGGTGCAAAGAGACAGGCTTAAATGCAGCTAGTCTACCCGAGATTATAAACAATAAATAAGTTAGAAATAACGTCAGAAATTATTGCTTAAAAATATGTAAGATTGTAAATAATACAATAGAAATAAGGATAACCAAATATTACTTTATTCATATGTACACAATCATATTGTGTAATATTAAATAGCATATGTATCTTTAAAGTATAGATATAATATTATAAATTTAATATAATAAAAAAAAAGTAAATAGTACAAATTTGTAGTGAATATCTTGTAAATAAATGTAAACAATAGGAGTAGTTAAAGGCTTGAATAATAACATCAGGGAAAATTGGAAATAAAAAAAAAACAATAGCAGTGCCTTATTATGTAATTACATAATTTTTAAACATCTTGTTTGTTTATTGTTCACGTTACCTTAATTATCCTATTTATTATTCAATAACAACTTTAATTTAATTTTTTTCGAAAATAGTTTTTAGAGCAGTATCTAAACAAATCTCTAAGTTCTCTAAGTTTTAAAAACCCTTTAAATATTTTTTTTTTAGTTTGTTTTCAATTAAACGCATCTAAATCTAGTTGATTAATATTATTATTAACCGGATGTTGTTATAATCTATAACTTCCAATTCATATGAAAATATTAAATACACCATGCGCCTAACAACTATACAACAGCAGAGACGTCAGTTTAGTTTCGCGTTAATTTCTAACTAAAACGAGAAAAGACTGAAAATAAATCTTTTATCTCAAAATAATATAATATACACAAATATTTAACAAAAAAATGTATTTAAAAAATCCTACGTTCCAAAATTATAATGATCAAACTTTGTTACTATAATTTAATACTTAACGAATAATCCTCTCGTAGAAGAATAATGATAGAAAAGTCAAAAATACATATATATTTATTGTCTTAAACTAGTTGTCGTTAAAAGAAATATAGTTATTACTTATACAAAATGGGAATTACTTGAAAGTTGTTACATAAATGAAATAAATTAAATCTTTCTAACTGAACAGTTCCAGAATAACTACTTGAAGATAAATTATATTAAACGGATAAAAGTCCTATGTTAAAAGGCCAGGGCTGCCTATAAATTAGACGCCATAATAGGGCGATTGCGGAAGTAGGCTCCACAGACAAATGTCTTCGCTTGTGCCGTCGTTTTTAGAAAGGAAAATGCGACAAGATGGCGCCGGTCTGTCTGGCGCCAAAGCTTTCCACACCTCTTGATTATAAACGAATTAAGCGGCAGGGACTTCTGAGTAAATATAAACTTTAAGTAGATAAAATAAAGTTTAAATTTGCATGAAAAATTATAAAAAATCTAGTATTGACTTTTCCTCGCAATAGTTATGCGTTTTTGGCTACCGTTTTCCCTGTTGGCAGACGATCTTTGACTGTAAATGGAGTACCTTAAAGCTTATTCCTGAATGTTTTTACATAAACATATAATATTTTGTGGGTATATAACTGCCTGGGTGGCGCCAAAGAACGCTTAGAGTTATTTGTTGCATTATGTACCCTAAACCTGAAAAACAAAGTTACATTTCTATTTCATTCCCAGCAAAGCACTTAAGGGACGAAAGAAGATGAAATTTACGGCATGTTATTTATAAAGTGAAATACGCAGTTTATATACTTTCGGAAAAATAGTTCTTGATAGAATAAAATTTCTTTTCATACTGAGCTTTATCTGTTTTTCCAAAAATTGTTTTACTTATTTAAGTGATCATAATATAACGTAATATTGTTAGAAGCCATTAAAAAATAATCTATACAGCTTTAAAGTCACATACTTTCGTTTATTAATTTTATTAAATTTCCGTTAATTTTCGCCGAATAACAATTAAAAGATTGATTTTTTGTATTTTCCATTTTAAAATTACTTACTATCTTCATTGGTCGAAAAGAAAATAAAGTTATTCTTGATTTCTTTCTTGTCCTTACCCCGTCATTATGACATCAGAAATTATAACCGTAACATGATTTTATTTTGATAAAATTTTAAGTGCAACATCTTATTTTTTCTCTTTTCGGCTTATAATAATTTGTTGATAAAATGATCGTCATCGAAATTCTCTGTGTTATGTTATTGAATATTAATATCAATAATGTGTGGACAAAGAATCAAGTAGTTGCTCAAGCCTGTAATGAGATTCATGAAGATGATGTGGGAAATTTGGTAAATAATATTTCTCTGAGCAATGGTGAGGATGTACTTTTTAAATTTCTAAACGATAAGGATTAACGAAATGAAAAAAAAAATTATATATAACATCAATGATTGTATTTAAACTGGATTATTAATAAAATTTATAAGAATTATAAAACGTGTGTCAATAATAACGCAAAAAGAACGCAACAGGTTATGTTAGCAGTGGGAAAAAATATTTAATAATAGTTATTTGCCATTTTATGCAGTAATCGGGATCCGTTATACATACTTATTATAATGGCATGACACTTTCGCCTTAGTCTAAATTGTTAAGGTTATTTATATCGCAATTAAATATTAAATTGTCTCCAAAAATGCTAACTTTTGATTTCAATCTATATAAATGAAATAGCCGCCAAATAATTTTTAAAATTAACAAATATCGACTTGTTTCATGTAAAATCAATTCACTGTAAAGAAAGCGATCCAATTGAACTAAACAATATAACGCGAAAAGTGAAAAGATATGAGAGCCTTCAACCTCATCTGCAAAACCTTAATCGGCATCAATGGAAATTATTGAAAGGTAAGATTGTAATAATTTTATTTTATAACAATCAGATGGTTACTTTGCCCTCTAAAATATAATCTTAGCAATTGGCCTTATGAAGACGATGTTAGTGGTGCAGATACTATCCCTACTACCTAAAAGTAGCTATAGATTCCTGAATGATAATGAAATCGTTTTTTTCTTATATTAATAATAAAAGTAATTTTTAAATATTAAAATAATACATTGTTATAACAGTACATAATTTTATCTTTTCTTTTCTTATTTAGCTTTGTATAAAATTTCAGTCCAATGTTAACTTTTAACAAATCTGAAATTTAATGATAAAGCGTAAAAAAATTCGAAGTGACTGGTGCTATGACCATCTTCCAGCATTTTTCCACTTAAGGATTTTTTTTATATGAGGAAGGTTTTTCGTACCAAATGCTACGAAAATAATTCTGACTAGTACTTGGTAACATCGTTCTTTATACCTAATTGTAACTCTTAAAGTACAGATTTAAAATTATACTCTAGAATGGCTAAAATTTAAAGACAAAAGATTTTCGTTTTGTCCTAATTTTGATCTTTATCATTATCAATGTTTTACTATACGCTGCTAGTTGTAGCACTCAAGTAATGCATTCCACCAAAATAAATCCGCTATTTTCACATCCTCCCACTTTCGTCCATCTAGTTCCTGAAGTTGGTTTTAAATTTATGAAAAATGCTAAATTATTTCAGACGCCCTAAATAACTATGTAATTGGTAACATTACTGAGGAACAATTAGGAGATTTGCTTACAATCATTTTGTTACCCGATGAAGGACAGGACATGGACAATGAAGAGAAACAAAATTTTATATCCTGCCCAAAAAATAAAACAATCTATAAAAATGAAACATCTTTCGATGAAGACAATTCTTTTGACGAAGACTTTGTAAAGTGTACTAACACTCACATGAATCTTGATGGTACTACCAGTCTCATAACTCACTCAACACAAATATATAGTACAGAGAGTTATTCCAAAGATAATAAATATGATAAAAATATAAATAATAAGATGACATTTGAAATCAATAAAACATCAGAAGAATTTTTGAAAACAGATGAATCTCTTAGCTCTACAATTAAGAAAGTAGCCGTACCATTGATGATAGATCTAATAAAGAGTTATAAGGAGGAAAAATTAGCTGAAAGAGAAAACTCACATTACAATGTGTCATTCTCAGCGAACGACGGTTTAATTCCTAAAAAAACTTTAAAAAGAAAAGAAGAAAAGAGTGATTTAATTGATATTTTAAAACTTCTAACCGTAATAGCGAACATGACGTATGCGCTGGAACCGAAACCAGTGTTGAGGAATCCAGACAGGGGCACAGCACCCTTGTGCCCATACACGATGATGAGTTTCGGAACATCGCCACGATATACGAAGCCTTTTCAAGAATATTATGATCGTAACAGAAGTGGAGATTTAGTGACCATGGTTATTTTTTTTTAAGTTTGTCATAAGATCTTAAAATGCGAACAGAGGTATTAATTCCTGTAGGCATTTTCTACCAGTTCATCTTTGGTGAAATGAGATTACTATAAATCTGATGGTGATATTTTTTTATTTAATTTTAATTCCAATCCAAGATTTGATTTTCAACTTTTATGTTAGGGTTTTCTATGATTCATTTCCTGTAAACTATAATCATAGTTCTACCTTTCTAACAATTCTAAAATGCTTTTAAAATTTGGTGATTGTCCTTTTACTAAATGCTACTTTAGTTTTAGTTACTAATTGTGCCTATTTTATAAAAAGAATTGTAAAGATATTATTCTTTTTGTCATTATTCACTTAATTTTTATTTTTTTATTAACATAATGTACATCTCTACAGTGTTACGTTTGTGGGTTGGAAGAGAACAAAATTCCTGAAAGTACACTCTGTGAAGATGCCTTCTCACGGGACGATTTTTCTTTGAAAGCGTATACTTATAAGTTTAAAAAATATTGCCGCTATGACGCGTACATGTTAGTATTATAATATAATGTACATAAATTCCCCCTTAAATATTCCAATGGTGGGACTTGGGACCTCCTATATAACAAGGAAAAAGTTAAGGCAATTTATTCACCACACTGGTCAAGCGCAGATTAGTAAATGTCAAATGTCAACGAAAGCTATTGTTATTGTAACATGCACACCCACATTCACCGGAAGCTCAGTACGATTCGAACATTATTTAATTTTGTTTGTGATATAAAATTTTGGAGATCATTTGTGTCTCCTAAGTCGGACGCATCGTCGACACAAGTAGAGTGCGGGGTACGAGCATTAGTATTCGTGTCGTACTGTTGTCGATAGCTTTAATACGAATAGTTTGTGAGAACTACTCCTAATTATATTTATCATCATCAGTCGATAGATGTCCATTGCTGGACAAGGCCTCCCCCAAAGATCTCCAGATCGATCGTTCCCGCGTTGCTCGCATCCACGGTACACGAGTCAATTACGTTACTTTATTTATAATTCTAATTTCATTCATATTGTTTAATTAAAAAGTTAATTTAAATATAAATTTTTAAAGAAAAAGTGTAAAAAACTATTTCTTTGAGGTCAAATTCTGGATGTGATTCGGAATCATACATGACATCAAAATTATATTTTAAAAGTTCAACAACTATAACTATTAGCAGAAAAATCTATTAAATATCTCTTTATTTACAGTCATTTACTGTAAATAAAATAAAGTAATTTATATAGAGTAAATGATAAGAAAAGAAGTAAAATAAACATTTTGGAAAATATGAAAAAACGCTGCTCATTTAGGAACAGCGATAACTACTCTGATTTGGAAATTTTAAGGCGAAATCAACAAATAATAATATTTATATCAGCCCATGTCCTGGAAAACCTTTATTATACTTTAAAATACTGCACTGACAACTTTGAGTTGCTGTTAAGTTTCACGATTATAAAAATTGCAATCGCAGTAATTTAGCTTAAATTACGGCTTACATCGATAAACCTACAGGCCTTCAATAAAACCAAACGACTCATAACATATTGTGTGCAATGCAATCAATCCATGTGTTTGCCACGCTTGAATAACAAATACTATTTTTATAAGCCCTAAATTACCAAAGTAACACTTCAATAAAAGTTTGATTATTGATAACAGAGAAATTTCTTATTTCTTGTCACGAGTTACTACTCAAACAGGACTGTCTTTACTTTGCGATGCGCGATGCAGTAGATACCTAACTTTTTTGCCGGATTTTCTCTTAATCCATTTGCCATTACTATGTGCCGGGAGTCCTAGCAATAAAGTAATCGATTATCTATAATTCATAGGAAATTCTTATATCATATCTTATTTTTGAATGAGTCATGCATTCTTTAAAAATTAAAATTTTTAGGAGATCGTCTCTCACAAACTGCGGTTAGGCACGGTTACAAGGTCTAATAGGTCTCCAATGCACTGAATGTAAGTCCTCTGAAAATGGCAAGCAGCTAACGTGTTAATATTGTGTTACTTCATTGTCGAAAAAAAAAGAGTATAGCAAGGATTCACTAACAGGAGAGTCGTGTGCATTTTTGAATATGTACATTTCTCATAATATACATCAAAATATTTCTAGCAACAACTACTGCGTCCACACGCGCGACAAAAGGTCTGTGTGGGGCCATTGGACAGGCGGCTGCTCCATGCGTAAGATTGACATCAGTGGGGTATACACGCAGAGAAGCTGCAGAAACCGGGAGTGGCCCACCAGAGGTCATAACTTCGCCAGCCACCGAATGGCCAGGCTGGAGTACGTTCTCGATGTTAGTTGTCACTTTATATTCCTCGACTTCCATATAACGTTAATTAAGGGGGTAGAGTGCAGGCGCCCAATAATCCGCAGTTTGTATTAAGAGCGCAAAGGTTAAACTCTTAGTAGAAACACTAATCTTTATTTACAGTGCAAGAATGTGTCAGAAGGCTTTTTTAATATTAAAACAAATTGAAAAATTCTAGTCTTTAATACAGTACTTAAATATCAGTAAACAAATGAGGAAAAAAAATTACTTAAAGAAAAGACTGTAAATCAACCTGTGGCTAATACTGCATATAACAGAAAGAACTGATATTCTCAAATACAATTCTAAGATTGTTATTGACATAAACTTTTTTTTTAATTTAATAAACTGAGATGCTACGACGAAGTGTAGTCTTGATGGTAAAAAGCACTAAACTAATGGATGCCGGCAGACCGTGCCACACCTACGCTGTTCTCCAAAAGACGAGTGAAACAATTTGTTCTGATGCCGGTATTAAATCATGCCGTTCCACGTACACCTTTTGATAAAACAATAAGGCTTGCTACCTGTCGGTAATCTAGACTTTCTTATATTGCAGGACATTGATGACGGCTGCACAGTAAGCCCCGGAGCTTCACTGGTGCCTCTATCTCGCAGCATATCACTTTTCGCTCGTTTCATCGCATGCGTGTGTCCAGGCGAATTGTGTAATTCAAGTGTATCCCTTTCCCCTTTCTCTTATTTGAAGTTTTTTTCTTTAATATTTGTACCAATAACTGTTAAAGCTTTTATTTGACACAGTAACGTATTGAATTACAAAATGAATTACCTTTGAAAGTACAGTGCTATGCTTTTTATGAACAGAAATTTTCAGTTTATAGACTTTACGACTTTAATACATACTTTGCAAGAACTTCCAGTCTATAATAAAAGGCACAAAGTACTCTTGATATTCATTGTATGTTAATGTATAAATATCTAGTTTTTGTTTTGTACACCATTTTATTAAATTTTGTTGACAAAATATTATAAATATACATAAAAGTTTTATATTATTGTTATTTTAAACATCCCCAACGTACCTATGCATGATTCCATTTATACGAACAATATGTAGAAAGATAAAAGTGGCAGGAGAAGAAAAATAAAGTGACTTTCTCTGGAATATTTGCTGAAGCTTTGTTTTTGCAATTTCTTTTTTCAATGCTGAAGAAGGAAACCTCGACGAAAACAAAATGGCCGATCCGCGCCCACCTGTTTGAGTTACTCTACGATTGGTCGGGTGCTCCGCCCCTCACCTAAGTTTATGAAAATGTACCTAGGTGCTGCAGGGTTGGAAATAGCCTCATACATATTTATATGCTCATGTCAAATAAGGTGAATGTATTTGTTTGTAACGGTGAAAAATAACCAACGGGTAATTTTAAAAATTTCTTTGAGAGAGAAATCTTAGAAAAATTATAAACATTACGGTAAGGGAGGTTCAGCAGTGAACGACAACTAACTGAATTGATGATGATGATGACGTGAATTCTAGATGGTAAAACGGAACGTGTAGTTTTTCAATGCAGATTTCTAGTATAAATACTTTTGAATTTTATAAGGAAGTGAAAACTATACCTTTTTTAGGCCGTAAAAATTTTGAATAACTGTCGTAAAAGCCTTGTTTTCATTTTTAAAATTTAAAACGACCATTAAAAAGTACTGTGATGATAAAATTATAAATGATTAAAAAATACCTCATGTATTTTAACTTATTAACAGTTTTCTCAAAAAAAATTATCGACTATAAAAAACTATTTTCTTGACTTTTCTCCCCTTAAGTCGATTTTTTTTAACTTTTGAGCGATCAACTTTGTGTGATTAATTTTACAATATTTTTTTTGAAAATTACACAAAATTTAATATCAGTAAACGGATGATAAAATTATCTAATTATACACATCTTTATTTCAGCTAACTTGAAGGTATATTGTTTTGGAAACCTCTAATGGTATTGACAACATCAATCAAAACATCGGATATACGTTAAAAAGCGCATATGAGCAAACCAGTACAATCTGTATTGTTTTCGGGGTGCCGGCCGGGGTTCGGTCCGGGGGGTCGCCCCTCACGGCGTTGACCACAACGCTACCCGATACTGCCGCCTTAATTAGATAGAGCCAGTTAAGTTTTATTGCACTTCGAAACAGATAACGAAATCCGATCTTATCGTGGAGTCCAGTTCTACGGCCAGAATTTATATGTTTCGAACACATAAATGGTCCAAACACCCTATATAATAAAAACGTTCATTATTATAATTAAAATTTATTGCTGTCGCAATAATAATGCCAATATTTCTTGGACACGGAACTTAAAAAAGTAGCATTACCGAACGATTGGAACAATTTTCACTGGTGGCATGTGTCTGGTTCTGGAGACTGTCTAGATAGATATCACCGCAGTTCCTATTTCTGCCTAACAAACAATACTGTGCAAACAACACTCTTTCCGTTTGTAGGGGTTGTAGTTGGTAGAAATACCGGGGTGACGAGAGTTAACATCTAAGTCTAAAGGAGACGAGAATAATGTTTGGACAATCTTGGTCTTGTCTTTTCGGTTTTGGTCTTGCTCTTGTTTATTTAGTCTTGGTCTTGATTTTGCTTATTTAGTCTTGATTTCACTCATTTGATCTGTTACTTGGGTTCATTTAAAAATAATTTTCTAAATACATTATAACCATTTTTAAAAGACATAAATTAGAAATTGTACGTAAATGTAACAAATTATTTTATTCATCATCAGCCGATAAACGTCCACTGCTGGGCATAGACCTCCCCCAAAGGTCCCGCTCCACAGATTATTTCAATATGTTATGATAATTATTTTGTCTCATAATTTCGACGGAATGTTTATTTTTACGTTTAGTCTTGCACATTTGCTTTTAGTCTTGATTTTGTTTTTTCGCAAGACTAAGAACACAAACAATTTTACTTATCACTAATTGCTATGGACAGGCGGATTACTTACCATCAGGTGAACGCCCCGCTCGTCTTGTCGTTTCGTTCAATAAAAAAAATGGCTTGTCGGCGACAGTATTACATGGTATTCTTTAAGGGAAGAGTGAATAGGCTAATTTTAGACTAGTGCGCTTTACTATCAAAGAATTCTTAGCTGCATACCTCAGGTGGGATTGTAGTCAAGCGCTAGTGTTTTTAATAAAAAAAACAGTAACCCCTTCCTAAATAAATGTGAACGCGTCATCTGTATTTATTTAAAGAGTAAGTCTTTCGCAAAATGAAACGCTGCCAACGTAATGGTTGAAGTAAACTTTTGGGAAGAGCTCTTACGTATATAAATAAACATATAAAACACATTTAAGTTAGGGGTGGACTTTGGCAGTAAAAATCCATCTAAGTGTCCCAGCATCCCGCCAGAGTCGGTGAAGCGCGGCTCGTTAAATGGCGGCCTGTCTGCCTTAGGCGGTAATTCGTATTTATGTGTTATTTCATTGAGTTATCTTAGAAAGGAAACTGCATGGACATTTGGCCTGGCGGTACGTTGGTAGTTAGGGGATTAGTTAATTGAAATTTAAGACTTTTTAAACGTGGATTACTTCACTTTGTTAATGGTGTCAAAATCCCCATTGACACGACTTTTCATTAATAACATCATCATTATTTTAGATTATTGTCAATAAGCACGAAATTGTTACATTACATATAACGCATCTAAAAAGTTTTAATAGACTTTTAGCTGGATTCAACAATGCACATAGATGTGTTTTGCTATGCTTATATATTTGTAGAAAATATACTATATATTTTCTATATATATATATATATGTATATCCTCCTAAGAAGAACCGCAGGAGAACTAATGTCAATGACATCATCCAAAAAATTGGAAATCTAAAGTGAAATTGGCAGAACACACCGCTCGAATGAGTTAACAACCGATCAGGCAGCAAGGTCCTCGAATGGCGACCGCGGACCCAAAGACGTAGTGCTGGCAGACCGTCCACTAGGTGGTCCGACAATCTGGTGAAAGTTGCAGGAAGCAGCTGGATGTGAGCAGCGCAGGACCGATCGTTGTGGAGATCTTTAGCATGAATCTAGCAGTGATCGTCTGTCGGCTGATGATTATGATATAAGATAACGGCTGATGACAATGAGAATGTGTTTTGTTTATCCCCCCATTACGTAAAAACTAGTGAACATTTCGACATGGGGACTTGTCCATTCGACGCAGAATAATTTGTGGTCGGTTTAAGGTTATTTATTTATTGAATTTCCTACATTTTTCATAATTTTATTTCTATGTAACTATTATAAACATAATTATTTCATATTATTTATGCGGTTGCTGTAGAAAGTCATTTGTATCTGTGGTTACTCTTAAATAGTATTTGAGACAATATTCAGACAATTCTAATTTTATATTACGGCCAGTAAAGCGGCCGGGGAACAGCTAGTATTGGATTAAAATTATTTATTTATCTGTATTTAAAATTAGATAAACATAAGATAAATAACATTATATTTAAAAAAGAACAAGTTAAATAAAACGTTTGTATAATAATATTTCATGCGACTTGCGGTTCTTAATACGAAAACAGAAAATATAGTCTTCAACTTTAAGCAAATTTCAAAGTGATGCTTAAACAAGTGATCAGGGTAAAGTAGAAAAAATAAATCATAGTGTGCCACTTCCCTCCCCAATGATTAAGAGCCCCCGCGAGGGGCCCGCAAAACTTCTCGGCTCATTGAATCTCACATTTACATACATGTATGAATGCTCTGTTATTTTATTCACATGAAGTGGTTTGTGTCATTAAACACATGAATTTATAAGTTGTTACTTCAGCGTTATTATGTATATATATCATAATTTTTTTTTTTGAGTTTATTTATTGGTTCAGTATTTATTGGTCTCTGTTCTCGTACAAAGCGCACTATGACGAACAAATTGCAGCTCTTACTATAACTATAAATAGGTTAGATAAAAGACATTTTATGAAGAATATGTTTAATAAACTATTCGTTTAATAATGTATACTATAATCTATTACTTTGTAATAATATTGTTCTAATTTATTCTATTTAAATTGTTATATTTTTGTACGCTGTTTTTTTCTACATATATAAAAACTTACTGCTTGAATACTATTAATTCTTTCACAACGTATATATATATATATATATATAGTTTGAAAACAATAAAAGATTGAAAGAAATGGATTATAATATGTTATTAATTATGATAAGACACAGATCTCATAGAATACAAATTTTTACTGGTGGCAGGTCTCCGTTATAGGTAAATAAGTAGGTGGATATCTACTTAATTTTACATTTTATATATACTGCAGTATTTATTTTTATCGCTAAATTCAAGTTGTAATGTGCAAACATAAAACAATTTGTAGCTGAAATATGATAGTGTGTTTATCGTTTTAACTTCCGCCACGTTATCGTATTACTTACCATCAGATGAACGTCTTTCTCGTTTCGTCGCTTCGTGAATTAAAAAGAAAAGTTATTCTCTTATTTACAACAAAAGAAAATCATAAAAATGGTAACATTTTGTCTAAAGTTACAAGTGGTCAAAACTAAGTCTCGTTGTATTGATAACAACGTTACCGATGTCGGTTCGAAAGCACTGAGTCTCAACTCACACAGAGTGAAATGTCGCTAAATAATTTTTGTATATAATATATTTATTGTTAATGTACACGGAAAGAAATATTTTTTTTGTTAAAATAAGTTGGAGTGCATGGACAAAGGCGAGCTTGAACCCTAAAAAAAGTTTTCTTTCAATAGACCCTGACAAAGCAAAAACAATAGCTTAAAAGTTACTGATAGTAAGACTCCATTGCCGGAGACCGTCTAGGTGTGTAACTCCGCAGTGCCTATTTCTATCACCAAACAGTAGTGTGCAAACATTACTGTGTTCCGGTTTAATTGGCGTTATATCTAGTTTAATTACTGCGGTAACGAGATTCAACATCTTATACCTCAGGCGACGAGCAAAATGTGATGCAGTGTATTCCATCCTAATTAGCGCCACATTGTTATGCGGGCGTATCACTTCCTATCAGGTGAACGGCCCACTCGTCTCGTCGCTTAGTTGTATAAAAAAAAATAAAGTGTATACGATGCAAAAGAAGTAATATGCAAAACAAATACTTTTCACAAAAGAACACAGAGGAAAAGATCTTATTTACTAAATTTTCTGCTCTTACTTTATATATTTACTAGACCTTCACTAACTTCCACGAACAAAACAATGAAATGCAACTTCCAAAAAGCCTCCCGCGACAGATCGTGCGCTTCCGGTGCGTCGTTTCCGCCGTGACGTCATTCCGGATCCGCCCCAGAATCGGGAGAAAGATATAACTGTAGAGGAACAACATACTTTGGGAACATTTCGGGACTAAGGCGAATGAAAGCAATGTAATAGTTTTTTTCTTTATTTTATTAAGATTAATAAGATTATGATATGCCATAATAACGCGATAGATAGGATAACAGACACTACACCACATTGTGCTCGTCGCTTTGAAACATATCAAGTTAAGTGTCGTTATCCCAGTAAATTTACCAGGGACAACGACTATCAAACCGTAACACAGTTACTATTGTGTGACGGCAGAATTTGACGTTGCAGTGGAAAGCCACCACCAAAATAAATTAGAATATAATCAGATCTATTTTCATAATAATAAAATTCTTTATAATTCATTCTTTTAATTTTTCGTTTCTTACTAAAGTCCGTACTTGATAAATAGAGAATAATTTTAAAGCGTAAATTAGTCCTTTGTTGACAAAGGTCCATAAAGATAACGTATAAAGAGTAACATTTAATCGAACAAATAATATTATCACTAAAGTAATATTATAGTTTATAATAGAGATTATTAAAGGAACAGTTTATTATTCCTTATAAAATGTTGTCTTTACTTCGAAACTATTTGTGGACATAACAAAAGCATCAATTTGTTCTACGAAACGGCCCATTGTGCTTTATACGAACGTCGGCTCGTAAACTTTTATTGTTTACTCAATATTATTAATATTTATTTCGAAATTCGCCAATCGTCTTCGCTTCGGAAATGCAAGTCAGTAGCACCCTTTTGTTGTGATGTGATTGATTCATACTTCTTTCGGCTATCATCAGAAATAGCTTACGCATCGCAAATGTAAGCGGCAGTAGAACTATTTTTCAACTGTCACAATGGAACAAAAAGTAACATTTTAGTTTCGCTGATCATTATTTCAATTAGTTTCGCTACACCGCAGACTCCTTTCGACATAAAATGAGCTTTGAAAAATACAAAATCAAATCAGAGTTTCTTAAAAACTGGTACTAAAATATTTACGTTGGTATATTCAGCGTCGACCTGAAAAACATTTAAGCAAAGAAACCATAAAAAGCAGATGTCGACCAAGATTTCGCTAGGAATTATATTATATACTGTGTACTGTTTAGGACAACAAGGGGTTCAAGAAGACTCCAAATAATTAGGAAGAGGCATTAAAAGATGGCAAGTTTCAGTACTGCATTTTATGTAACTGACTAAAAACTACGGTGTTCCTAAAACCTGTATGGAATATACATAAATGTGTCAATGCATTATATCAGCAGGTACGCGTCAGAGTATTAAAAAACTTAGCACCTAACCATTTTCAATCCTACCACTAGTGTCTAGTGTTTATTGTCACAAAGACTAGCAAATCTTTGGGTTACACCGGACCTTAGTTGTTCCATAGATGTGTTCAGAATAATTTAATTGCACATAACAACTCATGGAATACTTGTGGTAATAAATCGATGCATGTTGCTGGACTAGAGCAGTGCAGTATCGATCGGCGTAGAGATACTTTTTCGAAGGCGTAACCTTACCAATTGTATATCTATTAGTTTTTTATTACTACGAAAAAAGCGAAAAAAGATAAGTGAATTATGTTCAAGAATTATATCAATGTGTTTGCATTAGTAATCAAGATCAATCAATATTTGTCTGTAATGCGTATAACACAAGAAGAATGTTAGATATGAATGTGGAGGGATATGTGGGTCGAGGTAGACCTAAGAAAAGATGGATGGATTGCGTGAAGGATGACATGAGTAAGAAAGGGGTAACCGATGAGATGACGGCTGATAGGCGAGACTGGAAGAGAAGAACATGTTGTGCCGACCCTACATAAAGTGGGATCAGGGCAGGAGAAAGAAGAAGATAAACACACACACACATATATATATATATATATATATATATATATATATATATATATATATATATATATATATATATATATATATATTATATATATAAGTAGTAAATATATATATAACAGAATGCTCTGTTGCCGAAGATGATTGTTCGGCACCATAAAAAAATGGGTATCATTATATACAAAAAATAATGAGAGGCTGATTCTGTGCCATTCCTTAAAATACTAATAATTAATTTGAGTTCAGATTAAATTGGATCTACGTAATTGCAGTTTCCCCATCGCTCTTAGAGTTTCACCCCATCAAACACCCCCGAGGGACTCATAACATTTGTTATTTTAACCATTAACAGCATTTTAATTGTCACCGCCTTTACGCTATAATGGCGCGACGCCGACCGCCGACAGTGGAATATTGTTTTAAGTAAGTGCCGATGATGCAAAGGAAAAAGCAGACATATAGTAAATTTTGTTCTGTATATTATTTATCTAGAAAATTGATGTTCAAATTTAGTTTTTTGCGTACGTTTTAAAATGTTTTATTAACATTTTGAATGTATATATTTGTTTTAACATTTATTTACTTTATCTTTGTGTACACAGTTTGAAGAATATAGCGATCCCAAATGATATGCGCAAAGGCGATTTATAATAGAGTTCTCTTCCAGAAAAATTTGATAATTTTAACTTCTTTAAAATAATAAATAAATATTGAATTATGAATGAAAGTATAAAATTATTATTAACAGTCAAGTATAACATAAAGTATATGTAGATATAGTTCACGTATTGTAATTTGTTATTAAAAATAACCGTAAGTCAGTTTCAGAAGGTAACTATTATCTTGTCATTTACCGTGCCCCATACAATTTTTATTTTTATTAATTACCTCTGTTTGTTGTAAAATCTTATACATTATAAGAACATGTGCAAATACAATAACAGTTCCCCGCACATTAATTGTCATTTGTTTCACAACAGTTATTTCGTGGATCCCTCATTTTAATTACTTTATCACAATAATGGTCACAATAAAAAAATTTGCGCCGTTTTAAAGTTAGATGTAAAATGGGGTCTTTATTATCTTTTTGTTACGAACGCTTCGATGACACCCAAGATGATGATTAATATTGCGTTTTATGGATTCTTTACAACAATCAAGCTTGCTTCATAAAAATTTGCTTTTCTTTCTATGATTACCATAATGGTCGGAAGTATTCCTGCACTATTACAATTTGTCGACTTTTGCTGTAATTTGCTTTTCTAGTAAGGTCACTGTTGCCGTAAACGACTTAGGGAGGAACACAACATAGTTCCCATCAATGCCACCAAACATTAAAGTGCAAATTACGTTGTATTATTCGAAATGTGAAATTATTGGGGTAAAGAAACAACATCTTACATCTCAAGATGACGAGCACAATGTGCTGGACTGTACTCGTATATCATTGGCTTAACGTCTCTCTAATCTCTTGGTTTGACGCATAAAAAAACCAATAGTATTATTATTATATTTATTTCTATAAATAGACATTGAGTAAGGCATTTATATCACTTTATAATATTTTTCTTAAGAATCTTCCATTCCCATTCTTTTAACTTTCCTTCATACTGTAATAAGAAATAATTAATTTTAGTTAACATCTGTAATGATTAATTTTGTTTTTACTTCCTTTGACCTCAATGTCGATGGTTTTTCTTATCGAAATAATAACGAAAGTTTTTCGATACATCCCCAGTATCAGTAAATTGTACTAGATGATAGGGTAGATACAATGCTCGTAAAGTTCTGTCTATTTGGTATGATTTACGAGGAAATCTCGACTGGGGGAGCCTAGATGACTTGTCTTATGTATCTATTAATGGCAAAATTTAGACCCTTATCATTTTATATATAGAAGAGAAGTTTTGGGTTTATGTAATTCTTGGGCAAGAATAAATAATAAATATTATGTAAAGATAGATATAGGAAAGAATAGTAAAAGTTTAAAACTGAGATGTACTAATATAAAGTGAGAAAATTTGCTGGAATTATTTTAATTAGTTGATAACTTAAAGTCAACCATCTGAAAATGTTTGTATGAAAATATCGCTTGTATCGCTGTAAAAAAACATTTTACTGAAAACAGAAATGTTACGAAATAAAACATCCCGTTATATTAGGGTTAATATCTGCTTCAACATAAATAAATATGATACTATCATAAAATAATTTTTCTTATTTCATAGAGTTCTTATCAGTATAATGATTTGTTTGTTATGCCTTTACAGATATCATTGAAAGTTGTTAAAGCCATGTATAATCTATATACTTAAGTGACAATGAGCAGGGCACATTGCTCGACGGACGGAGAGACGATGGGGCCGTAAGGTTCTCGAGTGGCGGCCGCGTACCGGTAGACGTAGTGTAGGGAGGCCTCCCGCGAGGTGCACCTTCGATCTGTTGAGAGACGCGGAAAGCCGCTGGATGCAGGCTACGCGGGACCGACAGATATGGAAATCTTTGAGGGACTCCTATGTCCTCGCTGGACGTCTAACGGCTGTTGATGATAATCTATAAAAGATGTGATGAAATTTCGGTAATTGAAGCTTTCCCAACTCGGTAATGAATAAATAAATATTCGTTTTTTTGGGTGGTGATTCTTATACACTGGTAGTAGATGTCTGTTGACGGAGACCGTCTAGGTAGGTACCACGGCATCGCCTATTGCTGCCGCCAAACAGTACTGTGAAAACTTTACTGCATTTCGACTTGAATAGCGTTGCAGCTAATGGAATTACTGGGTTATCGAGAAAAAGTCTTATGTCTCAAAAGACGAGAGCAATGTGGTGCTGTGTATACAATCTCAACTAGCGCCACATTGTTATATGAAGGCGTATCACTTACCATCAAGTTAACGCCCGTTTGATCAATGTTGATAATTGTTCACAGAAAATATATGACACGTAGTCAATAATAGAATCCAAAAAATTTTCTCTGCTAGAATTTTTAAATCAACCTAAATAACTTCACGTTGTTATGAATAGAATTCTTTTCACTTATAAACTGGTGAATTGGTGAACGTCCGGCTCGGCTCATCGCTTATTTGAATAAAAAAGAAACTTATTTACTTTTTCCCTTAATAGAAATTGTAAAATTTACGCACCATTCCATTTATTAGCATTTTCGATTTACAAAAGAAAAGTTTAAGAACAAAATGCAATTATGTGTGTTTACGATCATATTTTAAAAAAAATTGAGTGATTACCCGTGTATTTATCTGATAGTTGATGGCATATCGCGTCCGATTTTTCTTATTGCTAGCAATTGGCTACATAACCATATTATTATTAATTGATTAAGTTATTCTTTGTGTATGTCGACAATTACTTAAGTTTTCAATCAAGCTTAAGTTTTAATAACTTCATTTATAATTCGCAAGCGTACAATACAGATAGAGTGCTGTATAGCAATGCTGCTATGGCTGACGAGTTCCAATATAAGCTCAGTAGCTACCACTGACCAATCTCCACAAAATATGACCCCACAATCAAAACAAGGACCACCGTATTAGAAATTATGTGTTTGGTGTTGAAAGAATCAATGTTTGTAAAATGTTATAATTCTTATAAACCCACAAGAGGAAAGCTAGACGGATTACGATAGCAAATGGTTACATATCACAGGATTAACATCTATCGGAAGTATTTAGGGACATGTGCCCTGTTATGACATGTCAGAGTGAAAATACGTCATCGCGGGTGGAGAGGGCGTAGAACCACTTTACTAAATTAATCCACTCCACTGAGCTGTAACGCAAACTGTTTTTCGGTTTATCCCAAACGGGGCGTTTCGGCCGAAGTGAAAATTCAATTTGGCAATTAAGTAAAAACGAGGAGCCCAGATTTATATACCTTTTTAATGTTTCGAGTGCATTGAAGCTCTTTTTAATTCAAAGAGTAGTAGTAAATTTAAATTTGATAACTACTATTAATAATAAAAAAGTTACAGAACAAATAGCATCTGAATTTTAAAATTTTGCGAGAAAAATTTAAATAAACGTAGCTTGTTTTTTCTATACGTTTTTTGCTGTCTGTCAGTAAACGCTTCATCAAATACTGTGTCATTATTTTATAAAATACCCAGAACAGAAAACGAAAGAGTACTATATCCGCTGTTTGGAATAATTTTTAACTAAACATGAACTAATCAGTATCATTTTGATGTTATGGATAGATATTTCAATTATGTTTGATAAAAAAAAATTACACAAAATTATTAATATTATATAACTTGTGTTAAACTTAACACATTATGCACAATAAAGCAATGTTTTGAGCTTCATGTATTCCCTAACACAGATCTGTAACGGTTTACAAACTAATGTACTGTACGCTGGCAAGAAGAAAATTTTTCGCAGTACGAATACTCGAAATAAACTTCTACTTGCAATTTATGTTTTACTGTACTCAAATAAGATTTATATTTGTATTAATCATTAAATGTATTCAAAGCGAGAGGTTCAGAGCTGTGCTATAAACGATTCGATGTGGCAATAAATTGACTCGCAAAATCCGTACACAAATTCTGGCAAGGAAAATGTTTTTGATTCTATTATTGACTACGTGTCATATATTTTCTGTGAACAATTATAACAAATATATAAATTGTCTTATAAATTTAATTTTTTCATTCAATTAAGCAAGCAAAAAGATACAAGGATTTCTCATAATTTTCTTTTGTAAATTGAAAATGCTAATAAATGGAATGGTGAAGAAATTTTACAATGTCTATTAAGAGAAAAAGAAAATAAGTTTTTTTTTTTATTGAAATAAGCTATAAGCCGAACCGGACTTTCACGAGTTCACCAATTGGTAAGTGAAACGCCTGCTCATAACAATGTGGAGGTAGTTCGAATGATTTAGAAATTCTAGCAATAAGCGATGATACAAGCAGAGCCTTCACCTAATGGTAAGTGATACGCCCTCGTATAACAACGTGGCGCTAGTTGGGATTGTGTACAGAGCACCACATTGTGCTCGTCGTCTGAGACCTAAGACATTGGACTCAACTTCTGGGGTTAACTCAACTAATTACTGATTTTATTAGATAATACAAAATGGGTGTAATGGGTCCCGCATAACTCACGGGACCCAAGCAAACCTCACCTGCTTGTGTCCTCGTATCCCTAGTGCCTGGCGATATGACCAACGTAGGACCGATCGATATGGGAATCTTTGGAGGCCTATGTCCAGCAATGGACGTCTATCGGCTGATGATGATACAAAATGAATATAAGATTAATCAAAACATGTTATATATGTGACAGGCGTGATAAAACAACCGTTATAAAATAAAATTGCTATAGAATGTAATTAGTATTCTTCGAATAATTTTTTTATAGCATAGGCACAATTTAAATTGTTCAATGAACCTACTCGGTTCTTATATACAAAAAAAAACTATTCCTTTTCTTTTCTGTATACACATGAACATTAAAAATATAGTTTTGACGTATATCAAATTAAACCACAATCAGTGAAATTTTCTGAGAATTTTAAATATTAAAATGAAGGCGGCTTGCATAATTTTGACAATAATAATATTCGTCGCAATAATGGCCGTTTGTGTGATGGTAAAGTTTGCGACAGACATAACCGTAGAAGACAGAAAGAGAGAATACATGCCGGGAAAAGGAGGAGTGTATGAAGTAGCGAGATCTATAGGTGTTTTTGCAATTAATGACAATTATACGATACCGTCTGACGCCGCAGAACGTTTTCCGTACGTTGCAGCTATCACCAGAAATTCGTCAAACTCTTGGTCGTTCGCTTGTTTTGGAAGTGTGATCCTCGTTAAATGGATAGTAACATCAGCACATTGTAGAAAACCTGGCGCAACGCACAGAATTCTTTTGCTCCAAAATTACATTAAAAACTACACCCACACGTACCCTATTCTTTTTTGGAGGATTAATGAAAAGTACAATGCCAGTGATCCCATCGGTAAGAGTGACATTGCCGTAGCGAAATTAAACCTCGAGGCGTATCCGTCGATATCCAAATCATCAATCGTTGATGTTTATGAAGCGAAAGATATTGAAGGTATTGTGTGGAAAACTGTGTCAACGATGGCCAGGCAGGTATATTTGACAAATAATTTTGACAAGTATGACATTAAAATCACGGAGCCTCACAAATGTTTCGAAAGCTACGGTGTGTACATGGACGACAGTTTAATCTGTGTCGACATGTCCGACTACGAGGATTGCTTTATCCACGAGTTTGGACCACTCTACTTCGGAGATAAATTGGTCGGCATCTTAGCAATGAAGCCTAGGGACTGTGACGTCAAGTTGCTTGTGTTTACAAATGTATCATACCACTCGGATTGGATTTTAAGAATTACACATACTCCTTTATATGGATGATAGAATTTAATGTTTTATTTTTATTTTCCTAGTATTGGCATATATTTTCCCAAATTTATTTGTCACCTATGTAACTGTTTAAAAAATAATTCAGCATTATGGTCTCGATGCATGCAAAGATTCTCCACCTTGTTTAAATATCCCATTTCATATATTCAAATACAGAAAAATTTTCCCCGTTCTATCACTTATGAAACCGTATACTTACATAAAGTTATAATCTAATATATATGAATATTTGCCTATTTATTCTTTTTCGCAGCAAATCTTTGTTGAAAATATAAAAACATTAAAACCTAAACATACAAAGTAGCTACGACGTTGTTCATATGTAAATTACAAGACCACACAAATATTTATTAATTATTATTTTTCTTATCCGTTTATACAAGACGGAAGAAAATAAATTAGTCAAATGTAGACATTATAGTAATATTAAATCATGACAGAATACATAGTTGAATTAATTCAGATTCAATTCAAGCGTTATTAACTTGTTCAATTCAATGTTAAGTGATACCTAAGTAAAAACAACAAATTCAAAGCAGAAAAACCATCTTAATTTTATTCGTTAATATACCTGTTATCTTAAATTAAAACTTGAAATACAATTGCAGTTTAACATTTTGCAGTAAATTTTTTTATTTGAAGTTGAAAATGTACGCTAAAAATTGAGTAAACGTTAGGGAGTAAAGAAGACCCATGACAGGACGAATACATACCTTTATAATGTAATGATAAAGCTGATGGTCTTACTGAGGTGTAAGATCTTGTTATTAAGGAACTCATTGTTATTTTCTTTTATCTGCAGTAAGCTAACATTTGATTTTAACTTCTCATGGAGTTAAGAAATAAAGAGGCCGTGTGTGGTGGTCAAGCGTGCTCGCCTAAAATACTCTGACTCTGAAATAATTCGAAGGAGAGAAATACTTTACAGTAACATATTTACAATATGAGGATGGTAACTAGGGTGGCGGTTTAAACAAAATTTTATCGAAAACCATGTTAAAATGAAGGAAAAATAAATCTATAGTATGTACGTAGAAAGTAAATTTTAAGTTATCATTTTCACAGCGGGAAAGCGGTTCAATCTTGGGGAATCGCAAAATGAAAACATACATCGAGATGTTTATCTTTATTACGTTTAAGCACAAGCCCGTACCGATGGCGGGACACACGCAACCCTAAAGAAACGTCATGCATTTTATTTTTGTATATATTTCGATTTCGCGCATTGATTGTATTGACGCGTGTACACGAGTGCTAAAGCATTTCTGCACAGACAAAATAAATTACAGACTATCAGATTTATTTACAAGATAATTCATTAATATTGAGTTGGATTAGTTCTTTGAGAAAGCTAGTCTCCGAAACTTAGTTTCTAAAGCGATCTAATGTGTTAATAAAAAAATAAAAAAGGTGCTATCTATAATTTGCGATTAATTGGAAAAATATATATTAATTAGTAATTTTCATACAGTAATAAAAAAATGGGTACGAAAAAATGTTTACTGTCAATGTTACATGTCTTAAGCCTATCACCCTAAGCAGGTCGACTTGAAATGTAGTTAAGGAATACAAATAACTAAAATGTAATTTAACTAAACCATCAAATAAAAATCGGTTTTATCAAAAACTATTATTTTAATAGCTTAAAGTATATTACGGATAAGTTTTTACACTTTAAATTTTATGTTGTGTAGCATCAAGTTAGTATATTTTAAAATCCGGAAGTCTTTCAAAGAAAACAAAATTAAAATTTGGTTTTAACGAAAGTAATAGTCAGCCCATTGACAACTATTTATGTAATAAAGTTCATAGTAATAATTAAAATTATAACATATATCTAAAAATATACCCATTGATCTTACTCTCTTAGATATTTTGCGAGATTTTGTGAGAATAACGATTATTCTACATTCCGTATTTAAAAACCTCTGTGCCATATTACTCTTCAAGTAAACAATCGGTCACGTATCTAGAGAAATAGTAACAAATGTCTGATAGTCGGGAGGGCCACAATCTTTTATTACATCTAGATATCTTCGCGAGCGGGGGATGTTGTGATTCATGGGTGAGTAACAAGTGATTTATATGCAAGAACCCCGCTGCTTCAATAGTAAGAACTTATCGAGTGCTTACATAAAATAAATAGGATAAACAATTAAAACACTTTCGAGAGGCGGACCAGTCCTGGTTAGACTAGAAAACTGGACATCACTTATACTATCCGTTAACTTTTTTAATATCGGATAATTCTTACGAGTTAAAGTTACATGCTACTATCATTGCTGACAGTTTTAAAAATTTTCAGTTTGCGCTTCCGACTCTATATTTTGCGAAGTACAAATATGTACTACGGAACAAAATTTTTGTTCTGTGCTGTTTATCAAATATTGTTTATACAAACTGGTCATTGATTGGTCATCTAAAGATTTAAAATTCTCTCTTTCGTTTTATTTTTATACACAATAAATATGTTAATATAAACATATATTAAATAAAACAAGTAAATATTCATTGCTAAGTTTGAATTTAGAACTTCGCAAAATGTACTTGAAACTAGCTATTCCTCGCCCGCTTTGCTGGTCATAATATAAAATTAGATTTAAATTTGTCTGAAATATTCCTGGAAAGTAACCGCAACCTCAAATCACTTTCTATAGCAACCGTTACTATAGCAAACGCATAAATAATACAAAATTGAAATATTTATAAAGTGTAATTAGAAATAAAATGATAAATCATCTATGAAATTCAAAAAATAAATAGCGTATTACCATCGATTATATATACATTCAATCGATATTATAAGCTAAACAATAAAAAATAACATTTAGAGAATTATGTCGTGTATCAATCATGAAAAGAAATTGTTATATATTTTTTAAAACAATTAAAACAAATTATGTACGATAAATATTAAAAAAACATTTTACCTGTAGTTGTGTAGTGGACTCCATCATCATCATCTCAAGTGATGGACGTCCAATGTTGAACGTAACTTTCTTGTAAGTTATTCCACAAGTTTTTCAATACGAGTACATATTTCAATTGATTCTTCCTTATTGAAATCAGTTAATTTCAACTACTTAATAAATAAATTTTTCTTTTCGTTAACTACTAAAAATAGCCATTTAAAGTAGTTAACTTAAATATAGTTACCATCGAATACTTATAATGGATAGCCGGAAGTGTTACTAATAAAAAATTTGGGTATTGTAAAATTTATTACACTCTACCTGAAAATCTGGCCGTACATTTAGCGGCTCAATCAAAGTTATTGTGCATTGGACTTTACTCCCCTCGCATAACAATAAAAATATTCATAACTTTGTCTACCCTCTCTCAGTTAGATTAACTAATGCACAAGGGTGACAAATAACAACATTCTATTTTACAATAAAACTAAAAAGATAAAAATACTGCATTGTTTCACAAATTACCACTTGTAATTAACACTTGCGGGTACTGATACCTCGCAGATTAGATCTCTTTGCTGGTGGCAAGCCTCTTGCCGAAGACCATCCAGGAAGATACCGCCGCAGCGCCTAATTCTGCTGCCAAACAGTACTATGCAAACATCACTGTGTTCCGGATTGGAGGGCGCTGTAGCTGGTGAAATTACTAAAGAGACTTAATTTTTTATGTCTAAAGGCGACGAGCACAATGTGGTGTAGCATATATAATCCTAACTAGCGCCACGTTGTTATTGGCAGGCATATCACTTACCATAAGGTGAACGTCCTCCTCGTCTCATAACTTCGTAGAATAAAAAACCGTAATGATCATCACTGTAGGAAATTTTAAAAAAAAATCAGTAAGAGATTATATTTTTTACTGTAATTATGGTATATTTTAAGTAGCGGTAAACATATTTATAATTGGAATTTATATTTATAGTTCGACTTTTAAAATAACTTAAGGACGCAGATTGCAAAATCTATAGCATGTTTGTTATATTGTTGATTAATTTATTAAAGTATTCTGTCTAAAGGAAACGAAAATGAGTTTTATTTATTAAAATTCACACTGGCAAGTAATAATTAAATAGCAATTTTATTGTCTCTAATAAGCAGCTCCTTTCATTCTGATGATACTAAGACAGATATTAAAGATTAAAATGGAATTCCTTTAATTTTAAATTGTTTGAAATGTTATTTTATCTCTAAATTATACTAATTATGTATTTAACAGTAACTAATAATGTAATAATAAATGTATCATTATTTTGTTTCGAACTTAAAACATGAAAAATTTATCCAAAGTAGAATATAACCATATTTTTCATTTCAGTATTTCAGCATTAATATCATTGTTATTTTACAAGTAGTATTGCGTAATGTCCAAAAATAAAATTGCTTCGAGAAAAAAATATTAAAAAAACTTATTAACTTCTACTGTTAGCGCTGCGAGCCATGTGACGTTTACAGCTTATCTAACACTGGGCTCGCGGACCCAGGTCCACGGCTTCTTAACATCGTCATCATCAGCCACAGCTGAATATAAATCACCTTTAAAGAACTCCACATCTTATGTGTGTATGTGTAGATAATCATAATAAATGAAATTGATGAAAAATAGTACAAGTAAAGTAGTCGTATAAGAATTAAAAAATAGGTCATGCACATAATTTGGTTATAAATGAAAAGTTAATTATTGTCCCATTAATATTAATAATGTGAATTTTAAACTGTCGTCCGTGATGACATACAACTTACTTTATAACAGCGCCATCTATTAACACAAAAATTTAAATAATAACAATTCTATTTATTCAATCATTTATTTAGTTTTATATAAGTATATAAATGATAATTACGTAAGACAAACACGAATGCTACAATCTTTATATTTTATTTAATGTACAAAAAAACTAAGTTAACGAATCTTTCTTTTAACAAATTTTTTAATTAACATTTTACTGCCATTATTTTAACCACCTTGTTTAACTATGTATACAACTATTGAGGACGTCTAGAGGGAATCTATAGGTGAATATCTTCCGTCGATGAATTAATTTTGCCATACCTGCCTATTTAACGCTTGTAAGAATCCTATTATTGCAAAAGTATTTATTAGTAACTACGAAAAGCTTAGTACATATAAATTATATTATTAAAAATTAAGAATAAGCATAAAAGTAACTGTAATGTTTTTGTCTACGTTTGGTGTTTTCGTTTCTACGGACATGAATAACATTGAATTAAATAACAGAAAAGATTAAAAATACCGATGAGTCAAAGTTGGTGATACAACTTTGCTCGAAACTTGTCGATTACGTTTTGTGACGGCGTGAATCACAGCTGTGTAAAAAAATCAATACTTAACATTATTTTACACAACTCAACTATTGTCAAGACATGAGAACGGCAAACATAACTAATATTGCTTGTTAAAATTAAAATTAAATATTCAGTTGTTCATTTAGTGTAAGCTGTCAAAAAATATTTGAAGCAATTTAAAGAAACTAATTGAATTGATCAAGGTGTGAAGATAGCCGCAACTGGTGTTGCAATTAAATGGACTGATTGGCAGTTCACCAGAGGGCGCAGTGTGCTCGTGATGTTGTTACATACTATAAGGGCGTGTAAGTGCTTGTGAAAAAAATAAGTGTATTGTGATGTTTCAAGCGCTGAAGGAAAACAAAAACTGTGAGTATTGCATTATCATGGTATTATACAAAACATATAACAATAAAGGCTATAATATAATTATTAAAAGACCATAGGAATTTAAAAACCAATACATCTGTTTGAGATGTATTAACCAGCCAAATTTAGGTCATGTTGGTGTTGGTGCGATTCCTATAGCTTCCACCCTTCTCAATTCCGCCGAGTTGCATTCCCGCCATCTTGTAGCAGGAGCTTTCAGGATTTAGAATAAAAAATATCGATCGTAAGCTTCCTGTTGCTTAATTTCAAAAGTATTTTCAATAAATAATTTACATTTTTAATAATTGGTGTAATTACAGTACCTAATAATATTTATAAAATGCAAAACTAATCGTGAAAATTTGTTTACATATTTAAACTTTACATATGATCCGATATAAATAAATGTATATGTACTTCACATAATTTTTCTCGAGAATTTATGGGCCTACTTGGAGGTCGATCATTTACATCATACATACTGAATAAAAGTATGACATCATAAATTCAAAATAGTATCAAAGAACATGGAATAAAAACATATAATATGGCTAATTTATCTTTATTATAAACTATAATACAAAAACTGTGTTTGTGTGGTTATAAAAATTTACTGTTATTTAATTGGATCATACATTGTCTTGCAATTACCAATGTCATTCACTTTGAAATCCAATTATCTTATTGTCTGGGTTATGTTAGAGTTGAGATTCAGTTCATTGTTAGTGATAACATTTCAATGTACATATGGTGGATAATTGGCTAAAATTCACCAGGGAATTGGATATAACTTATTTATGTGTTAAAGTTTAAACTGGAAATGATTGACAATAACAACAAGACTATACCAGTCTAGATTCTGTTTACTGTTGTCAATAATTTGAAAATCTTTTATTAACCTAAAATCTTAAACCCATCTAACCACAATACTAAATATTTTCTATTATTAAGAATATTTATATGTCTATATAATAGATAACTTGATCTTTTATAAGTGTTTTTGGTGTTTATTCCTTTTTTAGATATCAAATTCTGATTTGATATGGTTCTCTTTATACCCTTGATTACTTTGTGACCTTAAATATTGAAAGTATATATTGCAAAAAGTGTTCATTGACTAACATTGATTTATTCAATATCTGTATGTTAATATTAACCAGCTTTTTTTAAATTCATTTATTAAATCTTTATTATATCAAAAACTTATAGATAACAGAATAGATTCAACCTTGTGATCATGATGTTTGCGATAAACTTTGTCAAAAATTATTTCAATTAATTGAGTATAATGGTTGACATATAAAAATATATGAAGCTTCTTAATTAAGCTTCATGTTTAATTACTAGTTTTTCAAATGATGAAATGTTTTAAACTAAAATGTCTTTAAGAACTTTATACATGTGTAATTGTATAAATTGGTCGAGGTGATTTATAACCAAAATTCAATCATATATTAAAATAACTTTCTACTCCTATTGTACAAGTCCTATAACAATGAAATGATTAGCATATATTTATTGTCAATATAATAAGCATAATATAATATATTACATATTGCATCTTACATATAGTCTTACATATGTAATAGTTATAGCAATATTAAATTAGTTTTGTCTCATTGTAAAGTCTTGTTTCCTTTAAATATTTTTAAAAATACAAAGCATTATTTTTATGATCTTTATAATGAACTATGAGAAGGTTCATATGTACGAGCTCCTGCTGAAAATGAGGAATGCTGTTTTTAGTTTTGCTGCACCATAAAGCTGAACTAGGTACTATTTCAATGTTACCTGTCTGTTCTTGTATAAATATATTATTTTCATATATTCCAAATATTTGGTAGTGAATAAATGTTTTTTCTTTCTTACTATAGTGTGTTGGGTTGTTATTTGGTAAAATGTACCACTAATTAATGCGTGTTTCATAAAACCGTGCGCCGAATCACTTATTACAGAAATGGAAATAGTCAATGTAACATCGAGGCGCGCCTTCCGCCTTACGGTGCGTCTATTTATGGTCACCTACATGATTACAGAATGCTGCTAGCTTGAGGTCTAACATGGTCAGACTACCTGTCTTATTGTTTATATCCGCGTAACAATGTTATCTGTCGGTTTTGTAAACAAATATTCTATTTTTATGAAGTTTATTGAGTAATATTGTATTATTAATCAACGACTGGTATGACAATGAGGTTCCCAATGGGACGGACTTCTTTTATCATGTACCCTTTTCTTAACCGCTTCTGTGTTCTCTTAATAAACAGCTTACATAATTTTCCCATTGCCGGGACTGACCTTTTTTTTAAATGATAGTCAAAGTCATACACCATGCTAGTTAAGTACCGGTTGGTATGTGTCAGATGTTTACGAAAACTGTTCTTCTTCCTCATGATGTTTTCATCCACCGGAACCTCTGAAGTTAAATAAAAATTTAGACTAACCGCAAATTGTTTTAATATTTAATTTATTTTTTATTAATAAAATGTTGGAAATTACTGGAAATAAGAATCACAGAGTAAAGAAGATGAAACTATTTCTTTATTATTTAGTTTTTTTTGTATTAAGATAATATTTATGGTATACCATATTGACGGTTTTGGTATTCTTAATCTTATAAGAAGAGTAACTACTGCTGCTGTGCTACTTGGTACATTAGACGAGGTTTTACTGAAAACCTTGTCTATATAGAGGCTTTCGTTGGCAGAACGCACCACGATGCGGCATAACCAATGCCACGTTTTCGCGTCTGCGCAGTCATATCAAGCTTATTTCGACTTAAGATTACATTCTAAAAAAATGCTATGAATAAAAAAAACTTATAATATATAATATAAAAGATATTGGTTAAAATACGTCCATTTAATAATTAATCGAATAGTGATAGTCACAGTCACACAAACATTAATTTTCTATTCTGAACAACCTCGTTTTAAAAATAAGAAGAATTATTAATTTCATTTATCGTCTATTATAATTTTTGGCTAATTTATCCATGGTGGTATAATTACGTTGATCTGATGAAGGTTGCAAGAGAAACTGCTAGATGAGGGTAGCGCTGGATCCATTGATGAGATTTTACGAATAGACTTATTTTCAACATTGGGTTTTTATAGATAGATGATATAATTTCCGATTTTAGCTGCACTCTAGTTTTTATCTTTCTGTAGAATTAAAAATTAGTTATTCCATTAATGTAATATTTCATTAAAATACAAAGCTTTAACATATTTTGCCTATTTTTTTGATTTCTCTTTTAGTGATACCTTTTAAATATTGCTATCTAGATGTAACAATGTTAAATGATGAAAAAGCATAATCAAAGTCTATATACTATTACGTTAATGTTGGTGTAAATTTTTATTCTTGAACGATGGAAAGCCGTCAACCGGCTTTCCTGCAGCCTCGTAACCTGATTTCGTCAACAACAATGAGTTCATCACTCTGGCAGCGGGCCAGCGAGCGGTTTCGTCCAACATTGGACCATCTAACTGATATTAATTAGCCATAGTTTGCATGATGGTGTAGAATATAATGACTACTGAAATTTTAACAATGAATCATCATCATCTGCCGATTGATGTCCATTGCTGCACATGAGATTCCCCCAAAGACGTCCGCACTGATCAGTCCTACCGGCATCTAGCGTTTTTCCCGATCACCTTCACCAGATCAAAAATAACAATGAATAGGTTAAAAAAAATAATGAATAGTGGTGAAACGTACATTTATGTTTTTATTACATACGACTCACGTATTCACTATTAAGAGAACATAAGATAATGTAATAAAGAGCAACAATGAGGAACGTGAAACAGACAATCATTTGTATAAACGTGTAAATTACTTAATAACTGAGAATTATAGTTTATTTGTTTTTAATAATTAAAACTGATTTTTTTTACATCGTAATAACTTTTCAAATCAACATTTTTGTATAACATTTAATATCAAGTCGGAAAGATTTAGATTTATTATAATGAAACGGTTGTTACTTATGTTTCCGTCTGACTTGATGATCGACTGTGACGTCACCGCCGGATTTGATAGCACTAATTGTTTCGTCACTTCCATGTAATTAGTACGGCCCACTTTGTCATTTGTGATAACAAGGGTCAATATGTACGTAGCGTGGGCTAGAAAACGAGTCGTAAGTTAGACAAATCGTTTAATTCAATCTTAAAAACTACTCTGAAACGGAGTTTAAAATTTTACTTCTTAAAGGGGAAATTATCTTTAATTATGTTTCTTAACAAAGATTTAATAAAAAATTTTTGCTTTAAGTTTGCATTAAGTTTGTTTGTTTTTATACTATGAAACGACGAGACGAGCGGGACGATCTGATTTTATGTGCTATGCTCGGACATAACAATGTGGCGCTAATAAGGATGTTAATGCAGCACAACATTGCGCTCGACGCCTTGAGACATAAGATGTTGAGTCTGGTTACCCCAGTAATTCCACTAGCTACAGTGTTCTTCCAACTGGTTCACAGTACGGTATGCACACTACTGTTTGGCGGCAATGATAGGCGCTGCGGTGGTACTTAACTAGACGGTTTCCGACAGCAGAGACCTACCACCTTATGTTCATACTGTTAAGTGCCTAATATAAAATAATCATTATATTGGTCTACGTCATTGTTTCCAACGACAGGTTTTTCTGTTATATCTATGTCTGCGGTACAAGGCGTTTTACAATGGTCGTAAAATTGTCATTATAGCATTACAAAGATTATTAAACTTTGAAATTGAAGTTATGCCCTTCGTATGATAAATAAGTACATGCTTTTCTTAGTCGCACTGCAAGCGATAACATGGACAGGAGGTTTTAGATCTAGTTTCACACTGAACTTTTTAAGTTTACTATTAAATACAGTAAAGAAATATTTACTCTACTGTCGTTTTTATCTATTTATAACATATTTTTGTAATAATGTACCAATATTAGTTTTTCGGTCTGTGCAACTGTAGTTTATGATGGTTACGAACGTACCGAGATTTTGTGAATTGATTCCGCCATCGCCCTTCTACCACCGGATGTAACAGACACACCGCAGGCATTCATCTCTACGTTGTCGAGATCCCACGCATAAGAACGCAACGTTTCGCTTCGACTTTCTTAATGCGAACAGCGAAGTATCGGAACTGACGGCGTCAGTGTTTCCGTCCAGGTATGACGTGCGGATCATAAACAGAAGAGTGAATAGGTTACTTCTAGACTAGTGCCCCTTACTACCAAAGACTACATCGCCGCTTACCATCAGGTTGGATCGTACTCAAGCTCTAGTCCGTACAATAAAAAAAACGTTAAATTTCATGGTTCAAGTCGACGAGCACAACTTGATGCTGTGTAAACTATCTATCTATGTGTAAACTATGTATTTTTTTATCAAATTGTATGTCCTGTTAGTACCATTTAATTTGATGAGATATAAAAAATATGTTACAATTAAACTACAGGTATTGACTATATAGACTTTCAGTCTTAATTACTGGTAACGAGTGTAGTTGTTACACTTTCATTATGTTGTTTTGTAATAATTTAGTTTTACGTAAATCGATAATTTCATCAGATTTTCACGTCAGGGCTAGCAAAACCTTCGCTTAATGGTGATTTGCCTGCGCATAAAAACTTGGCGTCAGTTAGAATGATATACACTGCACCTTACTAATGGTAGATCTCTGTTGAGATCGTCTATGTGGGTACCACCGCAGCGATTATTTCTGCCGCTAAACAGGACTGTTTTTGGGTTTGAAGGACGCTGTAACAAATGTAATTACTAGGGTAACGAGACATCTTATGTCTTAGGCCACAAGCGCAATGTGGTGCAATGCATACCATTCTAACTAGCGCCATTTTTTTATGGGCGGGCATCTCACTTATCATCAGGTGAACGTCCCGCTCGTCTCGTCGGTTAATTACATAAAAAAACCACATTAGGCTCGTCGCTTTGAGACTATAAGATGTTAAGTATCGTCAGTAATTTCACTAGCTACACCTTTCGACCCCGAGCACAGTAATGTTTGCCCATCACTGTTACGTTGTGATGATACGTAGACGACGGTCTCTAGCAACAGAGACCTAGTTACAAGTGAATGTTTTTATTTGGGACATGTTTAGTATTTTCATTTCCCATATTTTTAGAATAAATTCTATTTTCTAATATTGTACACAGTATGCAAGCGGTAAACGAAATATACACGATTTCAACGTTTAGTTTATGGGAAATCCATGAGCTGTACACTTGCCAACACATGATTCATTCATCTTAATGTTAGTTTGAGTCATTACTCTAAAACTATTTAATTTACTATTCGATTCGGTTTATTAAATTCCGGTATTTATGCTAAACATATATTTATATGAAATTTTTACTTATTTCTCGTAATTGAATCGTGAAACTATTTTCATGTCCATATTTTTTTATATTAAACTGTTGGACCCTGACCGCGATCCCACCTGGCGTTAAATGGTGATGTGGTCTCAGGTGTTAAAGCTCACTAACCTGATAACACTCTATTCATGCCTATTTCCTCTTTTGAAGCCAGCGATTTCGTATTTGGCCGGCAAGTTGTTCCACTTCTTTGCTGTTCTTATCAAGAATGAGGAGCTCAATGTCGTTGTACATAGACTTGTTTGTCACAACAAATAGGTTTTTACCTTGTGGTAAATAGTTCTCTTTACTTCTGTATGATATTGAATATATTTAAATATAACCTTATTGTATGATTTATTACACAATGAATTTTGTAAATTTAGCACTGCAATGAATATTTCATATGAAATTTAAATAATTATTTGGTATTTAATTAATAGTAGGATTTTTTAGTTTTGTTAACTGAAATTATTGGTCTACTGACTTTTTTATTACACATGGGGAAGTTGGAACGAAATATTGTCAATTTAACGTACTTGTTATAACTATTTGTTTATCATTACGGATGACGAATAAGGTAAATAAAATTGTTTTTAGATCCAATATAAATAAAAGCAAACACGATAGGTTCTAGGCAACAGCTAGTCATCATCATCATCTGCCGATAGACTTCCACTGCTAGACAGGCCTCCTCCAAAGTCATGCGGCTTTAAATTTTTATTATATTGAAGAGTCTATGAATGCGGTCAAGGTCATATTTTGACCTTTTGCTAATTTTTAAAACTAGGTTCTCGTGAAATTAAACCACGCTTTCATTGTTACATTCAATGTAATTGTGGTTGACATCTTAGATAGTAGATAGTTTCATATTATAATAGTGTTAAGGTACTAAGTTTCTACTAAAAATCTTCTAAAAATCGTTGTAGAAGAGATAGAAAGGAAGTTTTTAAATATACAATTACAGCATTGAATAATGTGTCATGTATGACATCATTGGTCACATTTTTGTTTACGAATTTTTGGTATGCAGATGACATTAAAATCAAGCGTGACCCACTAAACTATAGCGTCACCAAGGTTTACGTGTACCACGATTTTATATTGACTGCTAAAAAAAAGTTGTGAAGCATGTATTTTTTTTACACTTTACAGTACTAAAACAATTTTCATTAGTATTAAAAATATGGAGTACAAAAGTGAGTTTATGTTTTGTGATATTAAAATTGAGAACTTTTCAGACCTTATCAGTGAGCACTTATCTAAATAAAAAAATATGTTTATGTTTTTAGTAACGTGCTACTTCAATTAAAACTTAACGTAATAAATCTTATTCCTGTGGACTTAAGTTACGGTCAATGTAAACTCCACACGACCGTTGATTTAAATTTGTTCATATACTATCATGTTGATGACCATAGGATGATGTAAAATATTTTATAAAGAATTTTGCGGAATTGCCTAAAGATATTTTATTTTCTAATAAAATTTTTAAAAACATTATTTTTAGAGTTAATATTTATATGGTTTGGATATGATGGTAAAATTGTAACAATAAGGAAAGTCATGATTATCGGTAGCATGATGCTAGTATCGTTATTTCGTATACATAAATGTTACATATCTGTCATAGAGTCAAGTTTACAACTTTTAGACGTATTTTGTTTTCTTATCAAAGGCATAAAAATCTGCACCAAATATTACGGATATTTGTAAAATAAGTAATGTAGCTGCCCGCGTCATATTTACGTAAGAAGACAGATCACCGCGTTATCGCTCATTGCCCTGATAGTAGTACGAAAATGTGTTTGATAAAATTCTATAACACAATGAGTACGCGTGAGAAGCATATTTACTATGTACGAGACGCACTATCGTTTGGAAACCAATGATTGCAATATGATAAAAATAATGCAAAAAAAGTCGTCTTATAAAAAATATGAAACTTCGTTGCCTTGAGTTGTGTTCGTCGCCTTGAAGTTAGTCTTGTAATATTTCTTTAGCCCAGTAATCTTACTCGCTCATTGCCATCAAACCCGTATATTATTGCACACTAATGCGGCGCAGACGCAGCAAAAGATAACATCCGGCGACGGAAAGATTATCATTAAGAAGTGTTTGCAAAAAAAAAACACTATTTTATCAATTAATATCAATGTTTTGTTTTCTTCTGGTAGGTCTCAGTTACCGGAGACAATCTAGATAGGTACCACCGCAGTCTATTTTTGTCGTCAAACATTACTGTGTTCCAGTTTGAAGAGGATTATAGTTAGTGTAATTACAGGGATAACGAGACCCAACATTTTATGTCTCAGTCGACGAGCGCAATGTGGTGCAGTGTATAAAACCATAACTATGATACCGGAAACCCTATATCACGTGAACGTCCCGTTCATCTCGTCGCTTAATTGTATAAAAAAAATACAACTTACATATTTTCAATGCCCTTTCTTTAACCTATGAATCTAACATTGCAGCGCTTATTTCTGCCGCCAAGCAGTGAAATAGAATTTTTTTATAATATTAACTAGCAGCACGTTGTTATGATTAGACGTAAGGGTGTATCATTAGTTGAATCTCCTGGCTTGTGTCGTCCGTCCAATTGGTCATTTCCCCGGACCTAGTATTACTCATATTAACTGCATACTAATTTTATTCAAGAAAAGTACAATGCTCTCGAAATCCGCTTTGCTTATCTCCGACATGTGCAGTATATATTGATACAACGTGGTGGCTGTATTATTCAGATAAACTGGTTTCCGCATGGTATGTATTATAGAAGTAATAGATTACGTTCAAATGTAAATAATAATGAAATAAAAAATAGCATCAATTCAGACGCAATAGAAGTGAAACTGTATTCTGGTAATTTTTTAAGAAAATAGGATAAATAATATAAGGAGGCGGTAAACAGAGAAAGAGGTAAGAGGGAACTAAATTCTCTTCTTTTTTACTTCGTTCATGTACAGTAAAATAATATATAATAGATTTAAAAAATTCTCTCTTTCAGCTCTCATATATCTCTAGTATATTCATTGAAAGTGAAGTATATAACATGGAGACTAGAGACTTAGCTCGTCGTTCTTGATAAAAAGAGTGAAGGTGTGGGACAACTTGTAGACATAAGTGTTTTTGTCTAAATCAGACATAGGGGTGGTCTTCAAGAAAAGTGTGATATGCCTGTTAATAGTAACAGTGTGCTTTACTGCCGCTAACTGTATAAGTATTTATCACCAGAGATGATATTGTGCTTAAGTATTAAACTATTTAATAAAAAAAAAATTGTCTGTTCGGTATGCAGAGTTTGTATAAAACCGGTATAATACGGTTTTAGAGACACAAAGGAAGTAAAAAAAAGGATATGTAATATTTAAGAGTAACGTTCATTTAAAATGTCAACAAATAATAATATTCCTTAATATGAATGATTTGCTTGTTAATAGCCGATATCTAGAATTTAAACAATTATATTTACCTTTTTCCTTATAATGAATGGGGTGACGTAACTTTGAGTCCTATATGGTGATCCTGTAGCACCGACCTCATGACGTTAGTATTTGCATGTATTGGTCAATGATTTTGCTTTCGTATATTTATGCATAAATTTTGAGAGTTTTAAGATTTTTTTTTATTACTGAAATCTTTCGGTTTTAGATAAATTTAAGATTAGGTTTAAGTCGTAAGCAAATGACAATAGTAATTATTTTTTTTTATTAAAAACCAGTTTCAAATTGATATATAAAACACGCATAAATATGCAGAATATACAGGTACCATACAGGAGTAAAAAAGTTAATATAAAGTATATATTTATATAACAATAGCTCTGGATATCTGAATGATTAAGCAATCGTGAAGGATTGTTTCTCACATAAAGGTTTTAAACGGATAATTTCCTTGTATTTTTTTACATCTACTATAATAAACGATTAATATATAAAAATAGCTTTTATAAAAATAATACCGTCTTGTAACTAGCTGAGTTTACATCAGAACAACTTTCGCCCAGTACAATTAAGGGCTTACGGCGGCCTTAAGGCGAGCGTGGGCCAAGTCGTGGCGCCCACGGCCGGATGTCTTATGAAATACTTCGCAGTGTGAGCTTTTCGTTACAAAAAATAATGATACGATTAATTTTGATAATTCACGCTTGTAAATTCCATATTTCCCAGATAATAAAAATCATGTTCAGAAACTTAGGATGAATGCCATCATTATCATCATTATTAACCTTTATTTATCCACTGCTACATATATGCCTTCCCCAATGTCTTCCACTAATTACGATCCTTAGCTTTTCGTGTCAACCCACTTCCGACGTCGTCGGACCATCTGAGGGGATGGCGGGCGTTCTACATGTCTGCATTGCTTTACATTTCTCTAAGCTGCAAGCTGAAGTGGCAGTGGACCAGCCATGTCTGTCGTGTCAGTGACGGCCGATGGGGGAGAAATGTCTTAGAGTGGACACCACATACAGTTCGCAGATGATTGCCAACTACATGGAAATTATCTCTGGCCCTGTATGAACAAACAAAATTTAATATCTACAAAAATAAAACCTCAGATTTTATTTTATTTTTTATTCAAGGGAGAAACGAGAAGATCGGGAGGTTCACCCGAAGGTGTGATACGCCCGCCCGACGTCAAGTGTAACGAAAGCATTCTCTATTAAAAAAATCATCTATTTCGTTGAGATTATAAAGTATCATAATGAATCGTATATACAAAAGTTTTTTATTAATTCCATGAAACAAGATTTCTACCTGATGGTAAATGATCTGCATATCCATAACAACATGGTGCTAGTAAGAAAAATATAAACAGCACCATATTGTACTAGTCGCTTTGAGACAATAAGATATCGAGTCTCGTTACCCTGATAATTACACTAGCTGCAGCGCTCTTCAAACCGGAACACAGTAATGTTTGCACACTACTCTTTGATGGTATAAATAGGAGCTGCAGTGGTACTTACCTAGATTGTCTCCGGCATCAGACTTACCACCAATAATAATATTTTAGTTAGAAAAAATAAGCTAAAACAAAGTCCTTTCGGTTTAAATCTTTCTATTTGTATATGTACATGTGTGTACGTATCCTTTTCACTTGATCATTTTTTTTTTTGTTTCGGGTTTATGATGCACAGCTGCACTGCATTTGTGTATGTTTCCTGTGTAAAGTTACACCATATCATAATGATTAATCATTTGATGCGTTATTGTCCCTATTACACTTTCTCATTCGCTGTCGGAGGTTTTAGTATACGAAGATTTACTATAATTTAAATCAAGATATGATAATGAAAGTTCAGTCGAATTATACCAACGGTAATTTTTTTTAAAATAAATTACGAGTCTTTATAGATAAGTAAATAATACACTAATACAACTACAGCTTGGTTATTTTGAAATCCATGTCTCCTGTACGTCTGTCTGTAGCATGGAAATATTAAAACTATTTATATAGATAATTTCTAATTTGAATAATGTTTTAATCAAAAGCGTTGTTAGACAATATTAAAAAAAAAAATCTGCTTAACTGTTCAAACTTTATCAGTTTTTGTTCAGTTTATATTAAATAAAAAAAGTGAATATTAAATAAAAAGAATTGTAATATGATTTTACACATCATATACTTTACTATAGCGCTCTTTAAACATATATATATATATATATATATATATATATATATATATATATATGGTATAGAATGATATAAAATGGTACTTTAATCTACTTGGTGTAAAATAGCGCACGTGTACTTCAACAAACTTGTTAGTATTATTATTCGCAATTTTAAATTCTATAAATATATAATATATCTTAATATTACCATTTGCTAACCTATCCGAAAATAATACGACTATTAAGAAACTGTAGCCCTCAAATTTTAATACAACTTTATTCCAGTCTTCACAGGTGACAAACATGTATATAATTCACCTATTTTAATTTTTCTATATACCATATTTATTATAACACATAATAAGAGTAATGTAACACGTAAGTGATAATTAAAAATTTCAGTCTCTTATCATTGTTATTGAATAATTCTTATTTGAATAAAAACCAGCACATTGATAAGACTTGCTCCGGATTAATTTATCATAAACTGCCTTCAACTTTACGACATTATTGGCCTCATTTTTTTCTATTTGCTTAGTTAAATTACTTATCAGGAGAGTGTTAAACATTGCATACTCTATACAAACTTATTCGCGTGAATGTTATTAAACTTTACGTAGGTTTTCTTATCGCAGTAAATTAAAATTGTCTCTCTAAATGGAAAAAGATCAATATATTTTATCTTATAGTTAAATATACGTGTCTAAGATATAATAGAGAAAATGAAAAGTCGACAGAAACGTAAAACTACCTGGTTTTATAAACCTGTGTTAAAAATTTTTACGCATCTTATTAAAGCAAATGCATTACTTCCATGATGCAATAGTATCTTACTATAAAATATTCAAGTTTTTTTTTATGAAAAACTAATAAAACAAAACGCTAAATCTTTATGTATTATTTCAAGACATCATTTGACAAGATAATTCATATTTATCATTTGTGTGTTTGCTTCTGTCTGCGCGTAGCCGTTGTCTAGGTTTACACAGAAGATAACACGTTACTTAATAGCGTTATGTTATTTTTATTTTATTATAAAGACTAGCCAACAATTGTTTACACTTATACAAGTGTATAATATAAACACGCAGTATATTGTATACAATAAGTGTAACAATCTCTTACAGGCTAGTTCCCACATGCATAAAACAGAACAAAGTAAGGTTATAAGATTCAGTTTGATTTGTATGTTTATATATGGCATCTGGTGATGAAAAGTGGATCACGTACGACAAGAACGTGCGAAAAAGGTCGGTCAGGCTTCACAGACTGGCGAAACCCGTGTTAACTCGCAACAAGGTGATGCTGTGTGTGTGGTGGGATTGGAACGACATTACTAATTATGACCTGTTACCACCAGGCAGGACCATCAATTCTGAACTCTGAGACGAACGACTCTGCGAACAACTGATGAGATTAAAGCAAGAAGTTGAAACAAAGCGGCCGGAATTAATCAACAGAAGGGGTGTGGTTTTTCATCATGATAACGCTAGACCTCACACATCTTTAGCCACACAGCAAAAATTAAGAGAATTTGGCTGGGAGGTGTTAATGCATCCGGCCGTATAGTCCTGACCTTGCACCTTCAGATTTCCACCTGTTTAGGTGTCTTCAGAATTCTTTAAGCAGTGTCAGGTTAACATCACGAGAGGACTGCCAAAACTACTTGTCGCGGTATTTTAATCAGAAGTCCCAAAATTTCTATAACAATGGGATTATGTCCCTCCCTACAAGATGGCAAAAAGTTATCAAACAATATAGTACCTATATACTTTAGTTAAATATAAATAAACTATATTATAATATGTTTTGAATTTTCTTAAAAAATGCGAAGAAACTTTTACCCCAATCTAATATATAACGTTTTGCCTGGTCAATATTTCTAGGAATGGATTACGGGGGACGTAATTTTCCAATTATATCAATTATTTACAGTAGATGTATTTTTAACCGATGGAATACAAAAGTTTAACTGCCACCGTAGTGTAGTGGTTAAACGCTTGTTTTTGAAGTCGTATCTGCATGTTTATGTAGTTTAGGTTTTTACGAATCCGCCTACATTGCAACAACTTGTTATATTTTTTGTTGTGATTTTTTCTTAAAAATATACCATTATGGTCATTGCGATTGTCGGAAATTAATAGATTTTATTTTGTTATTGAATCAACAATAGTTGCACGCATGCAGTATAGTATATACAATGTACAGGAACATTGTATTCAGTTCTACTTATGATAGCGGGACGTAGCTTATCACGGACTGTGTTTCCGTTTAAAATCAACACATTGGTTAAATGTTTACAAAAGGAGGAAGGGGAGGGAACATATAATAAAATTATTAAATGCTCTTGTTGCACATTTCAAACCTTCCAAGACAAATTGAGAATATTTAACAGAAGTCAAAGTAATTTTAACGTGTAACTTATTTGCGGAATGAAAGAGGTGTTAAAGTTTTGTGTTAAGCGTTTATATATTAGTATTTCACTCGATTTTTTAAAATAGCTGTTAATACCTCTAGTGATCAAAATTGACAATTTATTAAAATTTTGTTCTCTTAACAATAATCGCCTTATTTCTTATAAATAAATGCATTTTGTAATTGCGGTTCAAACGCCGTTAAAAATGGTTCGCCCTACGTTGGAGGTGTTTTGATGGCCCAATTTTCGTATTAGCAAAATCCGGGGGCTGAAGCCGGGATCCTTCAGGTTGTGTAATAGGCTCCATTGTGGCGTCAGACGCCCGCTAGACGGCGCCGGGACGGCGGGCGCCGCGACAGGAACGGCGAACTTCTCGGCGGCCATCTCGCTCGCGCGGAGACAACTGGCGCCCAACGAGCCACCGGCATTTCGGCGTACAGTCGCGCTCACATTTACATTTAGAACTATACACGTTCCTTCCTTATGATAAGGTTCAGCGTTTTTTTAAACAATATACATGCTTATTATGCACGCGAATGTACTCGGAAAAGTTTCCCGAAAGCTTTATGGTCTTTTGATATGCTGAAATTTACAGTCGCCTCTCTAGTTTTGGAAGTTTAGAATTATCGTCGTGGAATTTTGTTCGGAGCGGAGTCCATCGTAAGACTTGATTTAAAAAGAGACAGTCCATGATTACATTTTGTCTTCACACTATCAATTCGTATGTCAGCAATGGAGTATACTACTAAATAATACAAAACCAAAAAAATTGCACTCCTGATTTATTTCCTTCCTATTGTTATTAGGTTTATGTTACCCGGCCAGAGTAAAGAAATGTTTAAACATACTGCATTAAAACAAAATACTTGTTGCAATATTTTTATAGTTATTTACATATTTTTTTTTCTTCTTCCACAGGTATGCAAGCTGCAATGTGAAGGAGACGAACAAAACACGCCAAAACTGAGTGCCTTATTTATATTTATATCCACAAAGTGCCTAATATAGTTATATATTTCATATTATCACATAACATAAAAACGAACGAACATAAGTAACGAGAAACGAATTAATTACTGGTAAGTATAAGGTTTATTTATAGTTTTATTTATTTTTCACGTCCCGTGCTGTATTACAAGTAAATCATGTGGTAGAGCTAGTCCCTACCACAGGAGGAATCTGTAGAAATAACATTTTTTTTAATATTAAAAACAGAATATTTTATATCCTTTGATTGCAACTCCCCGTTACATGGTGCTGCAGTATACGAACTTCTATTGCATTTAACCTTTTTAATGACTATAGTTGGTATGTCATAAACGTCCATTTATAGATACGGAGAGATAAATTAAATATACCGCACGGCCAACGTCTGCAAGGTATTAGCAAGTTTATGAATACGATGCAAACTAATAATAAAATTATTTATAGGAATTATCTAAATTATTTAAGAATAATATATCGTCTATCCATAAATTATCATTGGTAGACGTAATCATTAAGTCAATTCAATTATGATAAACTTGTATTATAGATTTTTGAGAGTTTAAAATATAAAGCTGAAAATTTTAATAGAATTTATATCATCATATACATAATTTTGAAATGAAGTTAATGCCTGGTTTTTTTAATTTAAATACATAGAAGTTAACGGTCGCCAAAGTTGTGGTCTGCACGATAACTGTAGAATGTATTTACTCATATTAAGTTATGTTTTAAGATGCATTCAAACATAATTCATTTCATAACAATACCTTTTATTACGGTTAACTAATAAAGCTTTCATAAATTTCGTTACAGTAAATAGTTTCATTTTAATAATCGGGTACATTTTATATGTTTTTAGATCACAATGATTTTTTAAATAATAAACACTATATTAGGATTTAAATTATGAACTTCCTGATCCGTAACATTAAAAAGTTAGGCTACCGCTTATATAAAACATTCAAAAGTTTGTATGAGAGTATTGCTATAAATTATTGTACTGTGTAATAGGTACCTTTCGACTGGGTTTATTGACATTTGTTTTGAACATACGAATGATTCGGCAAACATTTGCGTTATATTTGTAACATAAACTACGTAAGAGGTTCAAGTGTTCCTGTCACGATTGCACAAATATTCATCACTCATCACAGCAGCGCGATTTTAATTAGGTATGGATTATACTGTTACTAGAAACTCTACTTTGTTTAGGTTACCTAATCATTTACTTTCACTGTTGATGAAATTACAATTTGAAGTATTTAGACGAATATGTTATTTTTCAAATAATTGCCGATATTAAATATATATGTGTATTAATTCCCAAGTGTTAGGTTAGGTAAATCATCTTTCAGTATTGATATCCACTGCTAAACATGATCCCTCCGATCAATTTCCAATAAAAGATTTTATATCCAAAAGTTTATGTTATTACCTCTCATCTAACCTATTAGATCTCCATTTGGCGATTTTGGAATATTATGTACGTCTTCAGTCGCCTGTACACACTCAACTTTTGTATATATATAAATATATATAAAACATAAGCAAAACCCATTTCAAACCAAGAATTAAAGAAAAGTGGCAGTTAATAGGTTAATTGTCAATAAATTAGCATAGAGTTGGATGTATGTAATATTTCTTCTGGTGTTATAGTATCACTATGGGTGCTCCGGTATTTTTTATCCAAACAAGAAATGTTTTAATCGCTCATTTAAACGTGCACTCGATACATGTTAGATGATATAGTTAAAACTATATCGTACAATGTTTCGGCCATATTTATATACATATTAATTTTGTAAGAATTCAAAACATACTTTTCTGATCCCCGAAATCATCAAAAGAAAGTTTTGATGATTTCTAATCTCAAGCGTTGTAACTTATGTATAAAGTAACTTTTGTAATTTAATTTAATATTTGCATGATTCGGTATTGCTTTTTCATAATCTTCCGTATCATTGTAATTTTATTTGTTTTGTGTTTTCATCATGTGGTGAAAACATTTATATACATTATTAACTGAAATAAACACGTAAACGGCTCATGTCTTTGTTTTAAATTATGAAATTAAAATTTTCTGTAATAGCCGTGAGTTCTCCTTTGTACATAAAAATAAAATACAATGGTTAGAAAAATCTGTGCGGTTTGGTAAGCAATTATAAATATTTACATAGCGGAGTGGTCTGCGCGACGATGTAGAAGTAATGGTCGAGGACGTGAGGGGTCGTACACTTCACGGCATGAATGTTGACATTTCGATTGATACAATTGATTGCACTTAATCGCCGCTAAACATTTGCTAGGGCAAGTGTAGCTTAGCTCATGGGGAAGTAATGCAAAAGAAATATTTTTACGAGTAATTCGCAAATTAATCACGAGGTACTTACGGTACGGTGTGATGAGAAGAGATTGATCTTTTCGATTGGGGAGGCCAACGTTCAGCAATAGATGAAAGGCTGAAATGCCAATGATGACGTAATTAGTTTAATATTTTACCATAAAAGGAAATAGAGAGAAAGCCGCTGTTCTAAGACAGACCAAGGCAAGGATAACGTAGACTAGAAAATTATGATAGTTGATTACATATATTTTTTTGAAGATGTTTTTTATATCATCAAGTTAAATAAGATCCATTAATCGATTTAGTTAATAATAATTCGGTTATAATATTTCCTCACCGATCAACTGTCATCGACATCCGGCGGCAGTCGGAAGCTGCCAATGCCTTCTCGCGCATATGTTATGTACACATTACTACTATGTCGTTTCTAACGGTTCGTACATTAGATGCCTTTCAATGGTTACCGTGTGCATCAAACTTTTTTTCAAATAATGATAAAAAAATAGTTTTCAGTACTTAATTACTTCGATAATTGGCATTATAATTGTGATACAAATATATAGTAATTTAATATAAAAAAAGCGGTAGCTATAAACTTGCAACAGGAGATTTGATTTATTTTATACGATTATTCAAGTTCACCGCCACCTAGTAACAAGACTTGGGATTTCAAATCTCGAGGGCTACTCTACTATTCCTCGATCGCGGTAAATTTAAACTTTATTAACGTGGCAGTACTGATAATAATTGATTAAATAGTGTTTTACACTATCCTTCCATCACATCTTGGAAAAATATTTCACGCTGAAAGTCTGAAAATGGAAATAAAACAACTGTTTATTTGTATTACATAGCTTTATATTCCGATGAAGAAAATTACAATAAAATTTTAAGACTTAACAATTATAAATTAGTCGTACCATTTGCTACAACTTGTAATCCTTCAGTAATAGTAGACGTCTATCGGCTGATGATAATGATGGTGATGGGAAATAGATTTGAAATTAATAATTATCGAAAGTTTACAAGAAAAGTTTGGATCCTCCAAAGTTCATTGACGATAAATCATTTCGTGACATGATGAAGGGATTAATAACTCCCATGGCGACCCCAAAAAAGCCACCCATCGAAGTTTTCGTCACGATACGAATCAATAAACAAAATCACGATCTCCGGAAATCCGTGCCGAGTTCGAGATGCATTTCCATCTTTCGACGTCTTTTCACCCTCCGAATATCATCCCTAAAGTTCGTTCCCTTTTGCTGCGCGCAAGTGCGAAGGGGATGGGAGCGAGCTAACGCGCATGCGCGGCTCAACCCCTCACGAACGTTGGAGACGCTTGATAGTGCCAAGCGCGAGATCCTGGCGTGTTGCCGGGCTCCAAGAACATTCCTCCGTGGATCGTCCGCGGAGGCGGTGGTTCTCGCTTTCTCACATCCCTTATAACACCACACCATCTTTCAACAGACAATACCTTGAAACTCTAGTCAAATTCTCAAAGAAACCCTAGTACATCCGAAACCCTTCAAACACTTCTTGCGTTTCACATTTTATAGCATACCGTTCCCATTACCTTACTAATTTCAAAAAGCCAGAAGGAAGTGAGAGAGCGAGAACGAATAGTATAGCTTTTTTAAAGTGGGAACGAGACGACGGTATGAGCCTGCGCTTCGGGTCGAGGTAAGTGCACCCCGTTACGAGCGGCCACGTGTTCACGAAGTTTCCCTTTTTCAGGTCGAGCGTGAATCGAGGCTATTTGTTTCGCACCGTTTTCGTTTTCATTTTCGATTTTACGTTACGTGTTGGTTTTGCTTGTTTATTTATAGGTAGGAAGTTAGGTTCACGTCAGTATTCATTCTGATATTCATTTTACATCATTCTGTTATATTTACTTTCGTATCATTTGATTTATTTCATAGATATTTGATGGTAATTCTTATTGTAGAAATTAAAAATAGATGACTGCAGTTGTTCTTCAATATTGCTTTATTATATTCTTGCGTTTGAATATTTGCGGTTTGTTATTGTATCATTTTATAACATATAGTAATTTTTCCTTCGTTTACCAAGACCACCTCCTATATCAAAAAAATATTTTGAGATAATCTTTTAAGCGCATATCAGACTATACAGATTATATGTACACAATATTATCAGTTTTAATGATATATATAATACAAAAATATTATTTCTTTTCCCTTATATAGTATTTTGGTAATGTGAAATATGTTTTAAAACCCTAAACTCGCTACGTAAATACTATTGTAGACCTTATTATTGTCACTAAAAAAAAATGTGCAAATATTGTGGCATATCATAGCTGAAGCAAATATTAATTTAGTGTAAATATTAATCTATAGTGACGAACGTGGTGCTAAGCAAGTACAGTACCTTTTCGTAGTAATAGCTAACTTATCTCCATGGGTATCGGTAATAAGGTCGGATGTTTTGTTCGTTCTGACCCTTCTGTGTGAACAAAAAAATAACTTTATAAAATGGCTGGACGATAAGTATATGGTATAATTATTGTACTCCAATTCGTTTGTACTGTAAATCTACTTGTTGTTACGAAGTTCACAGTTAACTTATTTACCAGGTAGTATTGTAACCTGTTGTTTAGTATTGAAAAAGTTAAACTTCTATTTTCTTATTGCGCTCACGGTTTTGCTCTCGTAGAATATATATTCATTATGTACGAGAAAAAGGCGGTAACATTTTCTATTCATTATTAGAAGTATTAATATAGCAAATTTTTATATCAGTCACTAGTAGTGTTATTGGTTTCTCCCATGAAATTTAATCGATTATTACGATCCAATTTTATTTGTACCTCAAAATGTAGCTTATGTAAGACCATTGAAAGAGGGGTCATTGGTTAAATCTATCATCAAGTCAGAATTAATCAAAATTGGGTAGTCTGTTAAGTCGTAATAGATGGATACGTTTACACATTAAAAATATTAGTACAAAAAAAAGTATCTTGCATTCCCTCGTTTGTTTCAAAACTTTACCGAGGCAGATTTTAATTATTAACCTATTTTTTTATAATACTTTTAAGAATAACATAAATTAGTTAACCTAATCTGTACTCAAATAAGTTCCTATTAAGTTAAATCATATCAGCTACACTCAACCTGTGGCCTGCCGCCCGCCGAGCTTTTGGGGTTGGCCCATCTGGTATTACTTTATTTTAAACCATTTATTATAATTTCACATTCGTTGGAAAAATTTAGTCCATTAAAAATAATATAATATGAACTCGATAAATTCTTTTATAGTTATTTAAGAGAATATGGAACAATCGCGAAAACATAAGCAAGAAATTATAGCCTATTTGTTGTATGAAACACCATATTTGGGGCCTCCATGAAAAAAAAACTGCGGTACCACTGGCGTATATTTTATTTAAAAATAAATTTAAGTAGTGTAAAAAAGTCATGTTCGTCTTGTCTTGTTATTTATCAAATAATAATGAAACATTCGTATCGTTGATTTAAATCAAGCTCCCATACAGAACATCAAAAGCCTTACATTATCCGGTATGTAATTAAAGTACCGTACAATTTGGCTTAACCGCGACGTACCCTAATACTGTCTAATTGAATAAAAGGCAACTCCATAAATTACGGTATCAACGAAATCATCGAGTCATTCATTACTAGCTGTTGTAGTTAGTTAGGCTGGCATTTGTTGGTAGTAGCTTGGACTCCAGCGGCGATGATTGCTCCGTGGGGTAGTGGTGATTGATCGGTCCACGACGGGGTTGACTTAAGCTTTTTCTCTTTGTTTGAAAAAAAACGAAAAAAATATAATTCGAAAAAACAGTCCATTTGTGTTACGAATACTCTTCTTAATTTACTATAACAATAAACCAGACTACTGCTGAACGAAAAGTACTATCTGAATACGACGGACTCAACGTGGCAGTATATATCATTCTTCATCAGGTGAACTTTCCATTCGTCTTGTTGCTTCGTTGTTTGAATAAAAAAAAACTTTTATTGATACAATTTTATTTACAATAACTAATATTGTAATAATATTGTTTCACAAAGAATGTAATAAAAAAAAAATATATTTTTTTGTCTTTCTTTCGACGGCTTAAAATGGATCAATTGCTTTTGACGCGATTTTCGCAGGCAAATTTTTTTTATGTTTAATGTAGGGTTCAAAGCATAAAATGATAACTGCTTAAATAAATTCCGATTCGGTATGATCAATTTCACTGACACGTTCTTCAATTTGAGTAAACAATTTCAGGGTTTGTCTAGTTTTTCCTCTTTTCCTATAAAATTTTACAATAAAAATATGTTACAATAATGTTGATGGTTCGAAAAATAAATTCATCAAGATTTGTTGACTATCTACGCATATAAGGAGTTCTGCTGCTAAAGGATGCACTTAAATGTAGTTTGTCAAGAAATGATAAACTGTTATTTTATCTGAATATTGTTAATGAGTATTGCACAGTTTTCAGATAAATTTTTTACCGCTGTGTTTATGGACTATTCAAAACTAACAAACAGTACAAAATTAAAAATATACAGGCAAAAACAACATTATTATTAGAAATATTTATTTATCGTTTTCGTTCTATGTAATATAAACAGTTATCCTTATGAACGAGATAAGATAACATGTATAAGTAATTTGGGAACTGCATTAATTCGTGAATCGCCGATATCATTTCCGACTCACCCCACGTCCGTTCTGTGTCCACTCAATCCCCCTAATTCACTTATAAAAACTAGCTATCCGATATCCCGTGGCGGACACCCGTGACGATATCCGGCCGAGCGCCGGATATTCAATATGGCGGAAGTTAGCTGCATACGTATTGTACATGGTTTGCCGTTATTTTTTCAAAATTGATGAATTGCTTGGCAATAATTTTTATATTAATAATATCAAACATCCATATGCTGCACGACAATTTACCGGAAATGTATAAAATTGGCGATTTTACAGTATGAGAGTACATGTTCCTAGTAATCATATATTTTTATTGCCTATTTGTTCATATCTAATACTGTATCTATTACATCTGAGCATCTAGCCACCATGGCGCCAGACACGGCGGCGCCGGAGTCTGTCGATCCCCCTTCTCTTTCTCGCCCATCCCTTTAACTCGCATGACACTACACACAGGGGAGGGAACGCATGCGCATTTTTTATTTGGACGAATCCCACTGGATTATAGATTTTCTCCCACCATTACATCTTATCGGACTATCTGAAGACCCACTAAACTATCTCAAGAAAACTGTAGACCGGATATTCGACAGATTTTTTTTTATTGAGATATTTTCGCATAAATTACGCCCTGTTTAGATCGTTTTTTTTTCGTTATTATATTCTTTGGGAGGTTAGTGTGTATATGATAATGGTTATTTATTTCTCTCTTATTGAATAATCTATATGTATTATATTTTCTGATTCGTTCTTTTTATATGTATATTATTATTCTCATAATTTTATTAATTATAAGTTTAATAAGATATTTGTTTTAAATTTCATATGCAGTTCCCCTCTTTATGTATTTGTTTTTAAATTTTTTTGTTTAAACAAGATCTCGCCTAACAACTTAAGCCTTCTATTATATATGCATAAAATTCAACATTAGCCGTTAAGTAGTAATTCATTTAAAATTCCTGCATCCAGGAAACCGCTACGTAGCTACAACTCCTTACATGTTGCGACAACCAATAGCTTATTATATATACAGCGACGGTTATTTACCATCATGTGAGCTGCTGACTCGTCATACTTCCTACCCCATAAAAACTATTAACTCCTGCGATAAATATATACAAAGAACTAAACAATAGATTAGTGAGGAACAATAGTTGTTGACCTGCTAATCAATACCGTCTAATATCTTCAAATAGGGTAACGTTATACGTTAATAGCGTATCAACATCCACCGCTACACGTCCGACACGCGCTAGCAAGTGTCGAAAGCTGCGTTTTGTCAGCCTTGTCACACAACCCTTTGTCGTCGCTATTGTCTCGGACGGTGGCTGAGTGGCTTCGCTGGAGACGGCCTCAAAGGGTCGTTATTAAATAATCAAGTCTATTAAAGCTCGTGTAGGGTTACAGCTATTTTCGGTATTTGGTACGTCGGTGAATTGTTATCAAAGAATTTAACTGTTGTTTTTCCGATCGCTTTGGAAATAGATTACGGAGGCCTATGTTAAGTTAAGCTGAGGATGTGATGAGCTATGACAAGACGATAATGATGATCCCTGTTTCACTTTTATTTTTACACATTTTAAACTTATTTTTCTATTCCAGAATTCTAAACATAAAATCTTCCATAGCCACAAAGACTATATTAAATTTTAATTCTATAATTAGGTTTTACGTTAATTGGCCAAGCGAAGAGACGATCGAATTAATTTAGAAGATCGAATTAAATTAGAGAGATGATTTAATTGGCTGAGTGAGACGTTCACCTGATGGTAAGTAATACACCTGCCCATAACAACATAGCGCTAGTTAGGACGATATATACTGCACTACAGTGCACTCGTCGTGTTGAGACATAAGATGTTAGGTTTCGTTATTCCAGTAATTTCGTTGACTACAACGTCCTTCAAATCGGAACATAGTAATGTTTGTACACTACTGTTCGGCGGTAGAAATAATAGCTGCGGTGGTAACTAGACGATGTCCAACAACAGAGATGCTCTATCAATAGAAAAATGTATATATGTACACAATAAAGTAAAAACGCTCAACAAAATTTATTACCTGTACTTATCTTTTACGATTATTGGATGGGAATGTCCCTGGTTCAATACATGAAAAAATATTTACATTAATTTAATAATCGATTTTTTATATTTTAATAGTCCAGATTCGTGCACTTAAATCAAATTTACAACACTGAAGTAAAAAGTCTAGAATATAACAAGTGTCGAAACATAAAAACTCAGATCAAAATCAAAATTTAACCAGATGTAAATGTCATTGTAAAGACGGTAAAAATTGATTATTTCATACTTTTACAACTCAACAATATATTATTTTATTGACATTAAGTCCCATTATTTTATAGAGACGTACATTGTTGAAAAAAACCACTTCAGTTATTCTTCTTCTTAAAGTGCCTCTCCAACTACTTAAGGTTGGCGATCAGTTTGGTATTCAGATATTAGAAATTTCAATACTTAGTTTTTTAAGCGGAAATTGATATTTTTATCATTAGTAAACATATTTCATTATTTAAAACATAGTCAACTTGTTATAATAATATGTATAAAAGAAATAAACCGTTCGACTAAAGATATTCTTGTTTAATAGGGTGCTGACGTAAAATACTCTTTTTTAATTCCGCGGAGGATGTTATGTAAATTATAAGAAATTATAGTTTTAGATTGAACTTATAAGAATGAAGATCAAATACATCGCCATTACCTACTATAGTATATTCAGTCATAAAATATCTAACCAACATCTCATTATTTATCTCGATCGGATTTATAATAACTCTGTCTTAAAATATCTGCTAAGGTTCTTTGATAGTTTATTATTTAGGAGTCCTGTGAGATTCTTCACCGTTCCACCATTACTACATACTCGACCCCCTCGCCCTTTTGTTTAACTTGCGATAAAGAAATAAATCACGGCCCGCCACGAACATTTCTTCTCTTATTATTCGGTATAGTACTTGAATCTTAGTGCGGTAACGAAATACGATACTATTAAATCTTGTAAATATTCCATCACGTGAAAGACGGTTAAATCGCTCTCAGACTGATGATGGAAGTGATTAAAGCTATTATAAATAATCTACATATAAGAATTATATTTTTTATTCTTTATAGATATCTTTACTGTATAGGTTTCTATATTGCGGTATGTAAAGCTTTCTATGATGGACCAAGGGTCTGGTAATAGCTAAAGTGCCGCTGTCTAATTTAATACGAGGCACTTGAAAGTTAATATAATAGTAAATAGAATTAAAATTATATTTTTATATTATTATTTAAACATACTAATGTTTAGACACAATATGAAGTATATATGGTTTTATTTCGTATTTCTGTAATACCTAATCCAAAGAAAGTTATTTATGTTCAGTAACATTATACATGTTTATTTATAAAACATCGTTCCCGATAAATATAGGTATTTTAATTTCTTGTGCTTATATATTTTTTTTTATTACACAGGAATCGTCATCATAAAACCATTCCTCCACACTTCCATCTTTCTCCAGCTCACTTATAGTATTATACACTATTAAAATTCCAAAAGGGCCGTCTGCGGGCCATTGCAATCCGTTTTATGCAAAACGAGATGCAATAACTCGCGCCCTTATGACTGTGCGCCCTTTTAATGAACGCCCAAGAATTCTACTATACGTTCACTCCTGACCCCTGCGTGAGTCTTGTTATCTACGATTTAAAGTTCAACTTACTGTCCATACAGGGCTTAACGTTGAATTAGGAAATTAAATTTTAACTTCATGTTTAAATTCAGTGACGTTTATAATTTAATTTCGAAATATTTTATCTACTGGTACTAAGTATGACTTGCGAGTACACACATGCGAGGTTGAACCATGTAATATGTGAATTATTTTTTTTGCATTTTCCTAACTACCTACATTACCATATAATTACATTATCTAAAAATGTATTTATATAAAAAAATTAAAACATCAATATAATATCGGGCGTCATCAACGCATCAACATATCAAAAGTATCTCGCGCCACGCTGGACTTTGATTCATTCATAACCTGGTGTAGAGCGCTAAGGACATGTAAATTGATGCTAGGTTTACAGTCTAACTGTTGCTTTCTGCTCTGATATTTTACACATTACATCAACAGGTGTTGGATATCATATGCAGTAAAAGCTCTTTATTCGCGGGATATATGTTCCATAAATATGCCGCGAATACGGAATATACTTATTAGTTAATTTGACGGCATTTACAAAGGATATTGGGATCTTTTTATTATTGTGTATGTACTTATTAGATCCGCGAGTAAAAAAATTTTAGCAGCGAATATAGTAATTGAGTTGTACTTAATCACCTAATACTGAAAACGCGAACAAGGAGCTTTTCCTCTATATAATAAGCTGGTATGTATTGTTTGTCGCAATATTAATTCACATGGGATAAACTATAATGCGTAGAATTTCCTGATCTCTTCTTGTATCGTATAAAAGTAATAAAAGTTAATGGCGTGTGAATTTCCAGACAAGATATATAGTCTTTACCTTGTTTTCAAATCTTTATAAATACGAAGTTTTTTCTTATAATTATTGGAATAAAAACAACATTTCTCCACGTAGAATTTGTAGTTAAATATTTCAGCGACTTGCATGTCAATACAATTCACACATATTGTCGATAGTGTTTATATTTAAATTTTAGTAAAATTATCTAGCAAGAACTTCAATAACGTTTACTAAATAAATAATAAAATAATAAAAAGCTCTCCTAAGATTCGCATCGCTAAGACTGGGCCTCTTCTCTTATAAAAGAGCCAAAGACACCACGCTAGCCAAGTGCTGGTCGATGGATCTGACTTACGCACTAAAGTGTTCTTGGAACATGCCGGTTTCCTCACTGTCTTTCTTTACCGGAAACTAGCTCGGTGGGGTTCGAACCTGCGATTTCTGGATTCGTATATTGTTTTCAAGAGACTAATACAGTGATTTATCACGGCTTTAAATAAGTTATTTAATAGGGAATGAATTAGATATCCCACTACATTTATATACTTTATTCCTGTAGTGAATCGCGTCGGATACTTTACATTATTTCATATCCGTTAAAGATACCGTCGACGGTAGATTGTAACTGCAAAGAAGTTATAATGGTAAATAGCCTATTTAGTACAAAAATATATTTTTTAGCAGTGCCATCACGGAACATCAAAACAATACAGTAGCGCACAAAATTACTTTAAAGCTTTTAGCGTGCTGCGAAAAAAAAAACACTTGCGACGTTTCACTGTCTTTAAAAGTGGAGATTAAAATATCTTATGCACAGTTTGTTCTACTGCCTTCAATTCCGTAGTTGAGATATTTAAAAGCATTCCTTTCAAGCGTTTAATATTAAGTTGATAACTAAGAATAAATACAAGCATTATAGATGAGTAGAAGGAGTCGATGAATTCTTTCATATCATTCACATATAAATTTCCACTATACGTGTCTACTTTTAAAGTAGTTTATTATCGGACAAAATGTTTTTCGACTCTTCAACCGTTATCCCATTTCATTAATATTTCGATGTTATTAGACTTTCAGTATGTATTTTGTTTTTATCACTTACTGAATCGTATTTAGTATAAAAATATTCATAAATCCAAAATATTAAAATGTGGCATAAAAACATCTAAAACCTCGCTTTCAGGAATACTCTTATGTAATCTATTTATATCAATCTCGATCTCTCTGGATCTTCTGTTTCTTTTTCAATGTCAATAGTAAATAAGCGAGCATTTCCATCACTCGGTTTCGTAAAAAAAGTTAAGGCGAAAAACCAAACGGTTAACTAGTATGGGTAACATTCCGTGGATTTAAATCTCTTCGACAGGGTTAGGTTTATTATAGGTATTCAATTTAGTTTGTTGTATAACTTAATAAAAATATATTTAGGTTGACAAAGCTTTGTACTCTCATATTTGAAGCTAACAATTTTTTATTCTACGATGCGAAGAGACGAGCGGGGTGTTCATCTGATATTAAGAGAGATACGCCTGTCCATAACAACATGGCTCTAGTTAGGATGGTAAATATCACGTATAAGATGTTAACTCTCATTACTCTAGTAATTCCACTAACTACAAACGCCGTTCAAACCGTAACACAATGTTTGCACACTACTATTTGGCGGCAGAAATAGAAGCTGCGGTGATACATACCTAGACGGTCCCCGGCAACACATCTCCCATCAGTAAACGTTCTATAGATTATTTATTAAAGAAATCGGTTCTTTGTATATCTGTTATACTTTGCTAAGATTCATATAAATTACAATGTATATCGAATTGGTACAAACGTAATAAAGTTTGCTACTTTTTCTTCCACGTATTTATAATTAACACTTATAATACAATTAATGAGAAAAAATTTCCTTTATTCTCGTTATTCGCTCGGTCACGGGTCACGAATATCTATAAATAAAATGAAAGATCCAAAATACATTTCACACAGGTGCTGTACATAGAGGCCCTACGCTAGTTCTGTGAAGGGTAAAAATAACCGATTGGGTTTAATGCCCCTGCCGGATTATAGACGATCTTTAAAAATAGTACAAATGTATGTTCATATATTTCTTCCTTTAGAATTTTTTGTGTTTAGTCTTAAAATAAATCAAGCATTATGTATTTAATAACATAATAGCAGTATTAACAATTTTTTATACAACTAAGAGACGAGACGGGCGAGAGGTTCACTAGATGGTAAATTGTGAGCCTGTCCATAACAACCTGACGCTAGTTAGGATGATATACACAGCAGCACATTATACTCGTCGCCTTGAGACATAACATGTTAAGTCTCTTTAGCCCAGTAATTTTACTAACTACAGCGCTTATTTTTGGTGCTTATAGTAGCTGCAGTGGTATGTAGACGGTCTAATATAACATAGGCCTACCACCTTTAATTTACTATAGCTGACTTCTGAATGGTAGAAGCAATATCTCTAATAAATTTTGAGTCTACATCTCTAATAGTTTCGGAGATCTAGTGATAAGTCAATGAATCTCTGAATATCTCTTATATATTTATAGCTTACTATCCAAAATCTTTTATCAACTTATTCTTACACTGATACGTGAATCAAGTGCTGTTAAAAGCTTTTCATTTATGGATGTTTAGTTAAAAACTAAGTCAAGGTATGATTTCAAAGCTTCAACTCGTAATTAGACAATAGAATATATTACACAACAACCTTCAGTATTTGTAGTTAAAATAATAAAAAAAAAACTTGTTTTTAACACAATCAAACAACGATTGAAGCATGACGTTTCTTTTGGTGGTCCTCGCTATAATACAAAGCATAAGTCATTTTCAAAGCATTTATTGTATAAATATTTAGTTGAGGAATATATAACCAATATTTGATTTTTCGTTGTTGATTTACTTAAGGAATAAGTACAATTGCTTAAGTCTCCAGGCTAGTATATGCTGCACACACACAATTTATAGACTTAATATTTAACCTGGCTATTTAAAATTTTACTTAAAAAAGGGGTCTTTTTTCATTAGAGGTACTTCTGGAAAAAAACTATTTTAGTCGTCAGATAAAAGTGTTTACTCATATCTCGAAGATCGGCAAAGCCGCTACGTCTTCTTTAAAATTGGGGAGTGTTCGGTCCATAAGCGACCGTTATCAGATTTAAATGGGGAGCACTCTCGTATACCCCGAATTATTTTTTAAATGTTAAAACATTAAGCTTTTATTACAGATTTTTATTTGTCTATTATGCATTAAAAATACTCATAAAGTAAATATCTTTTATTGCAGACGGCGATCGTGTCGAGCAAATCTCAAGCGGAAGAGGGCTCGTGACGCAGCCTCCGCGAGCGTCTGGAGCAAGCCCTCCAAGACAATTGGCGCCGGTTGACTGCGCCGCACATTGTAAGTTACTGTTACATGACTTTTAAAACAAATAAAAAATCCCATGAAAACCTAAATAACTTGTCAATACAATAATAAGACAAGAAAACTAATATCGTAATAACTGTTATAGTAAGTTTTCCATATGGCGTACGGGTTAGAATATTCCCACTACTGTAAAATCCAGAGTAATCCTAAGGAATCGGAAGCAGCTTCTTCCATTACCGACCAGCGTACTGCGCTCGACAGACATGTGTCAAGCGTATCGACAGTGGCATATTGTCTCCTTCTAAAACAACCATTGTCAACATTTAATATTAATGAGCTGAAGCGACGATGATGGAGCTATGATGATGATAGTTTCATAACAACCTCGTCGGGTATTGTGAGTTTGTTTATAAATTTGAAAATGTTTTCACTTATTAGCGAAGTCGATTAGTACAGTACATTAAAAAAGTAACGCAATTATATTTATTTATATATACTGCCGGAGACTATCTAGGTTAGTACCACTACAGCTCCTTTTTTTATCGTTAATAAGTTGTTTGTAAACATTGCTGCGTCTCGGTTTGAATTTGAAGTTGCGTATGGCGTATCACTTACTATCAAGTGAACGTCGCGTTCGTTTGTCGCGAAACGTTGAATAAAAAAATAGTAAGTACAATAAATAATAGTAATACTAAATATTCTTATTCACTCGAATACATATTTGTGGCCTTTATAATTAAAAAGTTTATACGTAATTAACTTGGAGGCAAACGTCTATCGGAACTAGTCAGTTGAACTGCTTTTAAAAATATTTTATTCTAGGAAACTTGCGTCGGCCATGTTATTGACCTTGACTATCATACATCACTGTAACGTGATGTCATCTCACGAAGAGCACCATCGCAACAGTTTATACCTTTCCCTTTCTAATCATATTGACTACGTAACATGGACAGATATTCAAATTCACAATTAATTTTAATACATAAAAAAATTACCTAAATAATATACAGACATTGTACAATATAAAAAATACTCCAATAGTGGATAGATATTAAAAAAAAATATTAAATAGTAAAGAAATTGAAAGTAATCTCAGGTTATAGTTAGGTTATACTTAGATACTAATCAACGTTAATAGAGATGTTATTTTCTATGCAATAAAGAAATCACCATCGTTATTATCTATTATATTGTCTTAATAAAATCTTTCAAATTTAGCTTTTCTCCCATCACATCAATAATATATTAATTATGGATTCTTACTTATATACAGATATGAGATGTCCAGAAATTTATTGACTCGTCACAAGACTTCCGAAACTATTAGAGGTGTAGACTCAAAATTTGGTAGCGCTATTGTTTATGCCATTTAGAGATCAGCTAAGAGTGCATACATTCCTTCCGCAAAGAGAGTGGGGGGTGTTACGGCCAGCAAAGCGGACGGGGAACAGTTAGTATAATATATAACAACATACATAACGCGTCTTCGTGTGCTCAAAATAGTATGCGCCACCCAAGATCACGGCGGTAGGTCTAGGACCCGCAATTTACGCACTGCGTTCCGGTAATGTATCGTGCTGACTTGACTTGCCACTTTTTTTTTGCCTACCTTTCTAGTAATCCGTGGGCACCGGCACACATATGTCCATCGCTGCAATGTTATACCGTTAAAGAAACCCACGCGTCCGTCCACCGACCCTATTGTGATTACTTTTTAATTTAGTACCGACACGAGACAAAACTGGAAGTAATTTGTCTTCTTACATTAGACCGCTGTGAATGAATTAATACTATTAATAATATTAATTACTATAATAAATCTTTCTTCAGCTTTTAACAAACATCCGGATTTTCGTTAAGCCAAGGAAAGAAGTGGTTTTACAATCCATAAGTTCCCAACATTTTATGAACTAGTATTTCCTTTATAAGGAAAAAAATACAACACTCCCTTTTACATAAAACCTATGGTAACAATTTTACATGTCTGTCTATTGTCTATTTATAATTACACATAGAAATATTTTAATGAATTAAGCGACGTAACAAGCGAAACGTTCACCTGATGGTAAGTGATACCCCAGCCCATAAATAAATAATAATATATACTGTACCACATTGCACTTGTCGTTGAGACATAATATGTTGAGTCTCGTTACCTCAGTAATTACATGAGCTAGAATGCTCTTCAAACCGAAACATAGTAATGTATTAACAATAATGTTTGGCGGCAGAAATAAGCTTTGCGGTGGTACCTGCCTCGACGGTCTCTGGCAACAGAGCCTACCACCAGTGAAATTAATATTCTCTCTCTGATCCTGCTATTGTCAGCAATTTCTTTATTTTCATTTATATCATCATCATTATCAGCCGATAGACGTCCACTGTTGGACCTAGACCTCTCCCAAAGATCTCCAAATCGATCAGTCCTACGCTGCCCGCATCCAGCATGGTCTGCTATGCCGCCTGTCACTAGGGTCCGTTGTTTGTAAGGGTTCATATCATTTTGAGCCATTTCCAACTACGCTGGCCTAACGCAGGTGCTCGTTTGTTGATTAGGAGGTTGCATCACGAGCAGAGGAGGTTGGCTTGGGTCCTGTGAGTTCTTGTGCGAGACCTCATATATATACTCTTTTCTAAATAAGTTTTCAATTTTAGATATGTCAAAGTTGTCAATTTTGTTTCACTATATTTTCTGTTTAAAAGTACACGTAGTTTATTGCAACGAATAACTAATTTACTAAACTATAATAAAGCTCCAGTGCTCACTAGGAGTCGGTACCATCTCGGCCAGGGTCCGGTGTTTTAAACTAAAAATAATGCCATAGGTTGGAAAAAGTATTCTTCAAGTGACTGCCCAACTAGAATTTCAAAAATTTATTCAACGAAGCAAAAATGCAAGGAGATTCACCTGATGGTAAGTCATGCCTATAAAAATATGGCGCGCGTTAAAATGGTATACACTGCACTACATTACGCTAGTCGCATCGAAGCATAAGATGTTAAGTCCATTACCCGAGTAATTTCACTAGCTACAGCGCCCTTCAAACCGTAATACAGCAATGTTTGCACACTACTGTTTGGCGGTAGAAATAAGAGTGGTACCTACCTGAACGGATTCCGGCAACAGAGGCCTGCCACCAAGATCTAACACATCCTCATAGGTAGTGTGTAGTGCTATTCATTATTTTTTTTATTGATTACATAAAAAAACATAAGTAGTTCCCACAAAACTTGGCTGTGAAATGTAGTCAATAGGCGTTACATTATTGATGACGAATTGGAACTGGGGTGTCACCTCCGGTGGTGTTAACGCTGTGTTGTCAGAAATTATTATTAGATTTCTTCACAAGTAGTGTAGTGTAACGATGTTTATTTCTTTATGCAATAGAATATAACATTCCTATTACCTTTCATCAATAATTAAGTACCACTACACCAACCAGGGACTACTGAAACGATTTCTTTTTCTATTTAAATATATTTCCTTTATTAAAGTATTTCTTTTAAATAGTGTAATGTTTATGTAATAATGTATTAAAATTCATTAATTGTTTATTTAAACTTCGATTTAATTTTTCAACGAACGTAGATTATTGTTAATGACTAAACAATTGTAATTATTACACATTATTGGTCATTTAAATGACTCATGTTATTACATTATACTATTATTTACTCATTCATTGATCAGTTAATGTTGTATCAACACCATAAAGAGTTATTTATTGTACGTCGTTAAAATTTACAATATGTTAAATAAATTTTAATTGTGTTTGATTTCAAGTAAGTTAAATTGAAATAGTTTGGCCAATCGTCATAGTATAGCATACATAAGCTATCTTAGAATATAGTATTAGTAACAAAGTATATAGTTTAAAATTTTCTTCATGGTTTAATTTACAAAGAGGTTAATTTTTTTTAACACAGGATTTATACAGAAACCGTCCACGACACAGCTCCTTCTGTCAAGAGAGGCCACGCCAGAGGAGGGCTAGCGCGCACTCCCTTGACCTAGAGACTCCTAGGGCGGATAACTTCGCAACTATACACAGGTGATTAGACATCAGATTATCGCTCATAACGGTAATTAGTTTTAAACGATATATTTAAATCGTAAACAAAGGATATATTATTACAATAGATTAATATAATGATAATAGATTAACTAACTATACACGAGACAAACTTGTCTGGCGTTTTATCTTTCTCCTATGACATTGTAGCTATAACCGAATTTAATTTAATTTTAATATAAAAGTTCGTTGTATAACAGGCGACTGATAATAAAACATCATAATGACTACCTACTTTTGTCTGTAAGTAAATGCAGAATTTAATATAAAAAGGAAACGTTATATTTTATTTACTGTATAACACATTATATACACAAAAGTTTTTCATTAAATAAATTGATGCCTAATAGTATTTTCGCATACAACCATTCCAGAGCGCAATCCCTCAGCAAAATGGCAACTCTATCACTTAAAATCTCATTGGAGGGCGGTAAAGTGGTCAAGACCATCCAATTCGACCCCTCTACTACTGTTTACGACGCGTGCCGCATTATACGCGAGAAGATTCTGGAAGCGAGTTCTAGCGACCGTACGTATTTATCTCTCGTTCAGATTTTCAGTTCAGAAGGTTCAGATTTCAATTAATGATGACTTAACATAGAAAAAGTTTTCATTATGTTGTACTGTAACTATGGCGAAACGAACAGGTCCGTTGCCTGATACTAAGTGATTAGCATGACCTAAAACGTTTTGGCCATTTGGACCACTTAGTGCTCTCTGCCCCAAAACACAAGGTGTTAGGTGTCAATATCGTTATAATTTAACTTTTTTCATAGCTGGGGAAATCTTCAAAAAAGACCAAGCTTTTGGGTCTTCTGTAATTTTACGCACTAAAATCCTCTTCGGGGCCGCCGTCAATGCAAATCTCAATTAATTTATCTGTATATAAACTTTATATTAGTAATAACCTTATCAATAATATTTATAAAAATAAATACAAAGCTTAGTATACTAATCACATATTTTGAATACAGCAAAAGAATATGGTCTCTTCTTGGCATCTGAGGAAGACAACAAAAAGGGCATATGGTTGGAAGCATCGCGAAGCCTCGATTACTACATGCTGCGTAACGGTGACCTGCTGGAGTACAACAAGAAAACGCGCAACCTGCGAGTCAGGATGTTAGATGGTAAATATATACATACTGAGTAGAAATGAAATTTTTATACTAAGCCAGAATATTGACCAAAATTGCTTTTATTCGTATACCTAAATGCTTATATCCGCATCAGAGACTAGTTAGGATTTAAGTCCTAAAATAAAAATGACTTTGTGTATTAAATTATATTATTTTGTGTGAATGCAGGTACCGTGAAAACCCTATTAGTAGACGACAGTCAGATTGTGGCAAACCTCATGGTGGTGATATGCACTAAGATCGGCATCACTAATTACGACGAGTATGGGCTGGTAAGTATTTTTTTTAAAACAATAAATTAATTCGTGGAATTCATTGATACAAAAAATAAATAAATTAATTTCTCCTAATAAAAGGTTCGCGAAGAGCAAAAAGAGGAAGTTGATCCATGCGAGAAACCAAACTACGGTACACTGACGTTAAAACGCAAGCACCAAGAGAAGGAGCGCGACGCTAAAATGGAACAGCTGAGGAAGAAGCTTCGGACGGACGATGAAGGTAAATTTATATCTTTATTCAAAGCAAATTACTCTAAAAGTGGTTTTTTGATGTCTTTATAAACAGCATGAGAAATAGAGTTATAGTTATCAAAAATAATTGAGTTCAATAAGCAATGTTTAATGAACATCATCATCAGAATTCCACTACTGAACTTGGTTCTCTTGTAATATATACTATTTAGTATAATTAGTATTGTATAAAGTATTTTAATTCTTTAATTTATTCGTAGCTATTAAAGTATTTAATTTAATCAAGAAAATATATTATTAATGTTCATTGTGTCAGTGAACTGGGTTGAGCCATCGAAGACCCTCAGAGAGCAGGGGGTCGAGGCATCGGAGACGTTGCTACTCCGCCGCAAGCTGTTCTACTCGGACCGTAACGTGGATTCTCGGGACCCGGTGCAGCTGAACCTGCTGTACGTACAGGCGCGCGACGCGATACTTGCCGGGACCCATCCCATCACGCAGGATAAGGGTAATTATATTTGAAGTAAACATATTGTAACTTTTCTTCGGCTCATTGATTAATGATTGTAAAACTTTAGCAGTATGAAATATTCACATTTATTCATTGAATTATTATACCGAACGTTATATTTTTATCCAATTATAAAGAACTCCTAGTGGATACCATCATCCCGCAGCACTTACATATTTCGGCCACTAAACAGTACTATTCAAACAAGTGGTGTAGTTAGTATATTGTCCTTTCTTAAGGCGACATACTGAGTATGTTGCTATTATGGGCAGACTTATCACCTACTATCAGGTAAACGTCTCGCTCATGTAGTCGCTTCGGCGAATAAAAAATATAATAACATGCTTACAACAATGTTAATTATTTTTTTTAATTGGACATAAAACCTAAAATAAAAAAAACTCTTCCACCGACCAAAATCTACAAGTGGCCGCGGAATGAAAGCAGGGATTCTCTCCATGTCACAAAGCATACGCTTAGTTAAGGTGCCGCGGGGGCAGTTAAAAATAGCGAAAATTACTATCATTGCTCTTATTAATTCTTTCAGCGTGCGAATTTGCCGGAATACAGTGTCAGATTCAATTCGGTGATCACAAAGAGGATAAACATACGCCGGGCTTTTTAGAGTAAGTGTGTTTTAAAACATTTCATTTCGTGCTATTCTAACGATAATCACACAAAACTTTTTATAATTCACTATCATTTTGTTGCATTTTCTAAATTTATTGAGCGTTACTTACGCCTTGTTTACGTTACTAGCTAATGAGACATAAATTACCAGTAACAGATTCGTGCATAGTTAGGGCTGTACTAAAAACAAAGTTTATCCAGAGTACATTTCTGATAACATTATATAAATTCCGAGAATAATCTAGGTTACAGATAATACTTACTGTTTTCTACAGCCTTAAGGAGTTCTTGCCTGCTTCATACGTTAAAGTCAAGGGCATCGAGAAGAAGATATTCAAGGAGCACCGCAAGCATGCCGGTTTGAGCGAGTTAGATGCCAAAGTGCTATACACTAAGAGCGCCAGAGATCTGAAGACCTATGGTGTAGCATTCTTCTTGGTGAAGGTAAATAAATTGATAATATCAGATACATGTTTTGGTTTAAGTTTGGAAAAAATCTTAAATGTGGTATTTATGTATACCTCGAGCATTTTTGCTGTAGCATCTCGATAATTCTCGGGAAGATTTTTTTGCTCGAGCAGATTATTTTAGCTCTCATATGTTGACATGTAAAATCTGTATATGATGGATATGATATTTAAATTTATTTACACTGTTAACAGGAAAAAATGAAAGGCAAAAATAAACTAGTGCCGCGTCTACTTGGTGTCACGAAAGACTCTGTGCTGCGTCTCGATGAGAAGACTAAAGAGATCCTACAGACTTGGCCTCTCACAACCGTACGTCGTTGGTGCGCAAGCCCGAACACTTTCACCTTGGACTTTGGTGACTACAGGTAGAAATTCATTTACTATATAGTGAAGTAAATAACATTATTAATTAAATTACATAAACAACATCTTAATGTTCACATTGATGGTGTTATACCTTCTTCTTATAAGGCAGTTTGTTTATATTTGGCCAAGTTTGGTTTGCTGGATTGAACACGTTGGTTTCTTTACTACGTTTTCCCTCCATTGGAAGCTTGGATGTAATAGAACTCCATAGCGTCTCTTTGAGACATGAAGTGCCTACAAGAGCTGGACGAATTGGGCTATCATGGCTTTGATTGATAAAATAACTACTATATTATTATTTAAATTGTATTATAAATAATTAAGTATTAAAACCTGTTTACAGCGATCAATATTATTCAGTACAAACAACGGAAGCTGAGCAGATACTGCAAGTGATTGCTGGCTACATTGACATTATCGTACGCAAACAACGTGCCAAGGACCACCTCGGCATTGAGGGTGATGAGGGTTCTGCCATGTTAGAAGATTCTGTTTCACCTTCCAAGTACGTATTTTTTAAACTTTATTGTTATTTTTTTTTACTTAACGCTATAGCGAAGCCATACAACGAGCCATTCGATCACCTAATGGTAAGCATATGATTGCCCATAGGAATATGACGCTGATTAAGACGTCAATTCATTGTTGCCATAGTCTACTACTATTTACATAGATGTGTACGTGTCTGGAGAATGTCTCGGAATAAAGAGGAGTTTGCAGTCTTTTAATTGTCTTTTAAACTGTCTAGCTCGATGTAGAACTGTGCAAACAAACTTTAAGCATCACCACATTCGGTCATGAATGATTGAATGTTTGTTCGATGTTTTCTACACTTTTGGATTTTCTAATAAATTGCTATTAACTGTGTACAGGGCCAACATAATTCAACATGATACATTTAAATCGGGCAAAGTGAATATGGAGTCCGTAGCGAAACCTGCAGTACTCAGACCAGGAGCAGAAGGTATACAAACAATATGCTTTAACATTATCATTTCATATATGTTTTATATTATCATCATAGCTACATATATATTTTATTATTTAATTTGCTAGTAATAGCTTGCTTTTGAAAATGTACAAAGTTATTTTTTTATGTTATTTGCGATTATTTGTTAGTGATTTGCTTGTTATATTGCATTAATCCCAAATAGGTGCTAAGCCGTTCGCCGTGGGTCACCTGACTGGGGCACAGCAGACCACAGTCTCTGGTCAGATCATCACGGGCCACACGCCGCCAACTGTCAGTATTTGTTTATTCTATTATTTTAAGCGTTTTGTGTACAGAAAGGAATGCATAACATTACGTAATATTTACTAGCGAACCTAACATCCACTGCTCCCATGATGCAATTACTAATAACACGTAGGATGCTGGTTCAATTCCGATGACATAAGTCATTAAGTTTAAATAATGGTTCGTCTGTTCGGTGCCACAATTTTTTTTTTAATTTGACGTCATTACTGTTCATTGACTGACTGTTATCAACACAAAGTCCAAACGTGATGCAAATTTTGTACCTATTATATTCACTGGTATATTTTTTTTGTTTCACGCTTTCATAATTAATGGAATCGCCCAGTGTACGAAATGAGCTGTGTAGGTACCACAATTATATTTATTTTCAATATATATATATTAGTGCTGCTCTAAATATTACTTATGTAATAAAAAAAATTGCGGTATTCAGTAATACGTATTATTTTGCAGCTTTATTTTAATAAATTAATATTTTGTTTAGGCATCTCAGGTTCAGCAGACACGTGTGACATCGATTCTGTCGGAGCCTCAACGCGCCCTACTATCCACTATTACCGGTGGACGGGAGATCATACGGCAGACCGAGGAGAGTCTGAGCAGGGTTAGTCAAAGTTGTTATTGATTCCAACATGGTTAAAATCCTTCCTAAAAAGTTCAACTTTATATGTTAGATGATAATTATCCTTTTCTTATAGTAACTACATTACTCATGCTCTCTGTTGCTGGAGACAGTCTAGGTAGTTACCACTACAGTATTTATTTCTGCCGCCAAAGAGTAGTTTGTGAACATTATATTGTATTATGATATGGAGGAGCATTGTAGCTAATTAAATTATTGGAGTAATGAAAGTTAAATCTTGTCTCAATGCTTCGGACTGTTATGGTTCAATGATTGTCGTCCTAATTAGCGTCGTATTGTTATAGGCGGGTATGTTAATTATAATCAGGTGAACGATATTCTTGTCTCATTGTTGCCTAGAATTAAAAAAAAGGAATTTTCAGTTTCACGTCATCCTTGTTTTGGCACTTGTTGTTATTCTATATTTTATTTACATTGATTATTTTATTAAAAATATTCAATAAATTTTCCTTTTTCTAGGCTTCCTTACCAACTCTTGGGCAAGACGCAGCGTCGGTTAAATGGAAGCAAGTCACAATGGATACCAGCAAGCAAGTTGTAACCTCTCAAATAGCAGCCATGAACGCCGCCACCGCTCAGGTCGTCACTCTAACTTCCGGTTAGTGTAACAAATATGTATTATTGTACATGTACATTATTATAATATTTTCGGCTTTTTAGATGGGTTAGAGTATTTAAATACACCTGCCAATAATAATATAACACAGTAATATTTATATACTACCATTTAGCAGCAGAAATAGGCTTCGACATGGCTGCTATTTAAACGGTCTGCAAAAATTTTATAAACAAATAATCAATTATGACATTATCAAGCCTAATTAACTTTTTATCAAACTTAATTAAATGAAAAGTTGTTTTCTTCTTTATAATAGTTTGTTATTTTTTAGGACCAACCGAAGAAGTTGACCATACAGCAGTGGGGGCAGCAATTACAACAATTACTACGAATTTACCTGAAATGACTAAAGGTAATGTCTATGTCCTATGTATAAATATTTTGTCTTGCTGATACAATATGTATTATAGTATAATTAGACATTTACATTTGTCATGGTGTACGAGTGCCTTTGGCTCATGTCATGTAATGAGCATAAGCTTGTTTTTTGAAACATTTCGGTTTACTCAAGATGTTTTCTGTCACCGAATACTCAAGCTCAAGATGTAACTCGCAGTTCTGATAGAGTATAGCGGATGTATCCGCTTTTATAAACTGAGCCATCACCACCATGCTGCTGAACTTAGGCGATATTCCTATAAAGTATGCGACATATTGGTATATTAGTGAAGGTCACAAAAAAACTACTCTTTTTCCAGGAGATAATAATAGTACTAATTTAGTCTAAACATTTTCGTGCAGGTGTACAAACTATTGCTGCTCTGATGGATGATACTGATGACGGAGATAAGCTTTTGGATGCTACCAGGAAATTGTGTAGCGCTTTTAGCGATTTGCTGAAGGCTGCTGAGCCGGAAACCAAAGAGGTGTGTTTGATTGAAATTCATTATAAATATTTTATTTACTAAATGAATATAAGATCCGGCTTGTCATTTAGAATATGGATGATAAATTGTAATAACGTTTGCTTTTCTTATTTTAGCCAAGACAAAATCTACTTAACGCCGCCTCTCGCGTCGGTGAAGCATCTACTTCGGTCCTTCATACCATCGGAGAAGAAACTGAAGAGGACAAGGAGACACAGGTAAATATTGTTAACATGAACAGTCCACAGAAAAATAAAAATAACAAAAAGTCGTTTTTGTACAGAAAACTTAACTACTGTTATGACAACTTTTATAAGGCATTTTTTGGTAACAAAGATAAACAGGAGTATGGATCTGATTTCGGAACAATCTTGATAGATGATGAGAGTGGCGATCGCGTAAAACATATTGAAGATGAAGGTATTTATGAGGACATCGACACGAGTAACTCATCCGGAAGAATGCTTGACGTAATACAGGAAGAATCCGATAGCGACTATTACAGAAGCTTGGAATATTGCAATACATATTTCAAGCCGTGTCGACCTGTGACTTTGAGCGAAATCAATCAAAGCAAATCGTCATCTACTGTCACGTCTGGTAATAACAGTGACTTCGAATCAATACTAGAAAACTGTGAAGATTATTTAGACGATAAAGATGACGTGGACCTAACACTTCCACCGAAAACCACATCAGAAAAAATATTTAATCTTAAAAAAGACTTTACAGACCATAATTATGTCAATATCAATTTTAACACTGAAAAACCTGAACATTACTACACTAATATAGATGTCGACAGACGGACAAAGAATAAAATTTTACGCGAACGCTTCTTCCTTTCTGACAATAACAACAAAAATGATATAAACGAAAGATTTAACAGATATAATAATTCTAAAAGAAGCGATTTTGTGAATATTCGAAATGACGTCACACAAACAAATCAACACGTTGAAGGACAAACCTCGCATAATATAAAAGTACTTAATATCGATAAATATAACCGAACGTTAACAACAAAAGAGACTTACAAAGAAGTTGTAGAAGCAAGTTTCTCTAAAAAGGAATTGAATCTGAAACGCGACGATTTAGAAACGTTTATAAAACGCAGCGAAAAGTACTATACAAGCGAGACAAGAGATAGAACCACAACAGTTGAGTTGAATAATAAAAAAACACCGCCTAAAGGGAAGACCGAAATCCGTATTTTTTACAATCCAACGTTTTCAGAAACCGAGGCCAAATCTTTAGGAGTTTGTCTGTACTGTCGTCAATATTGCCGAAAACCTGAGGAGAAATGCTGTACAAATTGTGTTTGTTTAGAAATGGAATTCAGTAAAATGTGGAAGGAGAATTGGCTGAATATTCTTTGCGTGATATCTTTAATTTTTGTGCTATTGTTATTGTTGATTCAGTCATTATTTTCAAATGATGACTGTCAAACCGATAACGCTACAGCATCCGATCGCAAATGTTTCGAAATGGTTTAAAGAAAAATTTATTACCATATATGATTTACAACAATAAAGATGAATTAAACTGATCTTTTGTGAGAAGGATGTTGAAATCAGGATAATGGGGAATGATAGATTTATTTAGTTATTTTCCATATAAAGTATTATTGATTGGAATCTATTTGGGAGGTTTAAGGAGACCTCAATTTGCCATGAATATTATAAGTAAAAAGGTCGTATATGAGGGTCGTGTACAGGATAGATAGTGCTAAAAAGCTCACCATAAAGTAGGATTACCTATACGGTGAACTTCTCGAGGAACTACTGGATACGGGAAGAGGAGGGATGCAGATCTCTTTTTTCTCTTGCCATAAAAATAAACTTGCCATAAAATATTAGACAATAATCAACATATGGAATCGATAAAAATCATATGTTGAAGTTATTGAAAACATTATACTTTGCGAGTTATATAATAAATGCCATGTATTTATAATTTAACACACACATATATATATATTATATATGTAGTTTTGGTGAAATGTTAAAACATTATTAACATAAATTTGGGTAATACAAATTATTTTTTCTCTTGTTTTAATATTTTTTTTTTAATTTTAAAGACAAAAAAAAGGAAAAAGACTGCTTGTAATGTCCTATACATTTTACAATTAGAATTGTATTCATTTATAACTCCTGATTTTTTTTGTTATCCGTTAAGTTGTTTAATGTTTAGTTGGCAGCTTATTTGTTATATGACCAGTTAGTATAGAAATTATTATTTCTTTAAACTTTATTTTGTACTTAGCTACTCCGTCCAAGTAACTTAGATATGAAAAGTTGTACCATCTTGAATGTCTTAAACAACACAAGCTCTTTTTGAAAATATACTACTTTTAAACCACTTCCTTTATTTTCTGGTCATATCAAAAATGTTCCTAAAAGAATCTCAGTATTGATAATTGTTTTTAGGGTTTTTTTCTTCGGGTTTTTTTGTTTTGAAACAGCCTTTTTTTGTTACTATTTAGTTTGTTTTTAGGTGTTGCAATTTTGGCTAAGTAACTGTAACATGATTTTGTAAATACATGTCAACTAATTTGGTGTTGTGTCAGAAGTAACTCAGATAATATTAATAACATGACTAAAAAGCATTGCCATAATTAATGAAAAGCATAATTGGTGAAGAATAGGAATTAGATATTTATCTATAGGGCTATTAGTTGCATACACATTACATTTTTTTACCTAAAACACAATTATAGCCAAAATGTAAGACCAATTAATTTTAATTTATTCATAAGTCTATCACCCAAGATTACATTATTTTATATAAAAACACGGTTGCTTGTTACATTTGGTATCCATGGATACAAAATTATAAATATTAAAATAATTTATATTATCATGAATATTTTTATAATCACAACATACGAAAGTTACATTGCTATGAGTATTTTTTCGGTAGCTATGGGATAAGAGAGCACTGCTTTATTATTTTTGTTAATACATTTGCTTTACCACAATCTGGGTTTTTATTTAAGACTAACTGTCCGCAAAAGTAAATGTAGTGACAAAAATAATCTTAGCAAAAATACTAACCTCTACCCTATCATCTTGTAAATATCAATTTAATAATTGAAGAAGTTACGTCTGTACAGTGCGGTGCAATAATTATGATTTATCTTTTATCCATTTCATTATGGTTGTCGATTAGTGTAAAACATCATCACCGTCTCACCCGACCGACGTCTACTGCTGGATATACTTCTCTAGTAGTATAATGTACATTTTTAATGAACTGGGCAGTTTAGTTTGATTGCTTGTTATTAGTAAAAATACAAATGTGTCGAAAATTACTATCCATGTAGTAAAGAACGGTTATCATTAGTTAATGTTTTGTAACAATTATCTGCAACTATTTTTATGTTGCTTAAATGTGTCTCTGTTTTATTGCTATGATATAATTGACAGGCGCTAGTTTACTATGGTGCATGAATTTCTTTTCAATATGTTTTAATGTTTTGATTGTTCCTTGACAGGATATATTACTCTCATTGGCTAAGGCTGTTGCGAACACTACCGCGGCTTTGGTGCTAAAGGCGAAGAACGTCGCTGCTCAGTGTAAGGACGATCAAACTCTGCAGAATAATATCATAGCTGCAGCAACGCACTGCGCGCTTGCCACCAGCCAACTTGTCGCCTGTGCAAAGGTATGCAATCACCGTCGCTGTTTCATCACCGTTTATATCCATAGGAAACCTATAAAACATTAAGGCGAAATAAATTGTTGTGTATTTTTAAATTGAATTAATTAAAAAATTCATAATATTGTTACTAGGAAAACTTTGATCTGGTTTTGGTCTTACATCGACAATAAATATATTGACATACAAAAATAGTTACATTAAAACAACTAAAAAAAATGTTTTTATCATTAAATGTACAAAATTTTTAAAATTTCAGAGAATATTTCTTCTGCTCTTTTTTTTATTCTCTTTAAATTTATTTTGAATACATAATAAAACAAAAAAAAGTTTGTGTCGTAGGTGAAACGTTAATAATGTTTGTGTACTTTTGTTACAAAGGTAGTGGCACCAACTCTGCATAACCCTGCGTGCCGTGAACAGCTGACAAGTGCTGCGCGTCAAGTGGGTGCTGCAGTGGAGCGGTTAGTGGAGGCTAGCAGACAGGCACCCGAGGTCGCAGGGCCCGGCGTTGAACAACTCGCTGCAGCCGCTCAGAGGGTGTCTGAGGAATTGGAGAGGCTACTTGCGCATTGTCATCTTGGTAAGTACGCATATCAAGACACAGGTTGCAAAGTTTAGTTAGCGGCAGGGTTCCGTTGAACCCGCCTGGCTTTTAGATACCAGATCCCAATTGTAAATCTGCTGCAATAATCTCTTTACTGTATCGGTTTTTTCGTTACGCTCTCTCGGACACAAAAGAACTAACATTTTATGTTTGATAGGTCCATTTCATGAACGAAACAGCTTATAAATGTTTCTTTATCTTGTTATTAATTATAAATAAAACAGCTGTAGTCATGTATGTTTTACAGTAGTAGAACACAAAATGTATGTGAAAATAGATTATATTAAAACCTATATAGACAACATTAAACAAAAAATGTATGATTGATATAATAATGTATATGTAAACAAGAAACTCAAGTACTAAGTAAAACAGTTAATGATAAATTTTTAAATAGTTTTTTATGGAAATTGTCTAACGTTTGGCTTTATTACCATTGTTTAGATCGTCGCAGCGTGCAGCCGACGGTGATGGAGCGCAGCGTGGAGAGCGTGATGGCTGCCAGCGAGAGGGTGACCGATGCACATGATGCTCCCGAGATGGTGCGGCGAGCTCGTCTCCTTGGCCAGGCTACCGCGCGGCTCATAGCCGACATTAAGGTATTTTTTCGTTAACAAAGCAAGTCATTCTGCTAATAAACAAAGGGAAAGAATAGAAAAGCAGGTCATCAAGAATAGTCGTAGAAATTTTAATGGTACAGGAAATTATGTATCGTATTTACAATAGCACAGGTCTTATATGGCTCTGTCATGAGACGGCGTGCGCTTTGGTGGATTCTCCACCGTGGGAACTGGAGGTGGAATTCCTCGCTGTAATTTATGATCATGTGTGCGAAAGCGTTCCCATGGCTCCGTCATAAAACGACGACGGTGGAACATCGTGGAGGTTTTAGTCGGTGCAAATCTGACATACCTTGCCCTTGTCCCCGCGACGGCATGTATGCGAAGGAATTTCCTGCACGTTAAAAAAAAGATCTTAGATCGCTATTCTGCACAATAGTTGACACTACTGGTCCGTCAAGTTATTAAATTCGAACAGATAATAGAAATTTACTTAATCGTCGTATCAATCAGCTTGTAAAGAAAATAGTAAACAATTAGGATGTATTTAATGATAATGACCATAGTATAGTTAGAGTCCGCGAAGAAGGAGTAATAGAAGACCAAGAGACTTGTAAAAAAGACGAGGATCAGGACGATCAGGAACAGTTAGAAGACTGTGAAGAAATAATTGATATTCCCGATTCCGATACATGGGCAGAAATATTGGGAATACCATCCACAGCTAAAATTAGTGTTCCGGTAAAATTAGATACAGAACATCCTAGCATTCTCAAACGCAATACATGAGACCTAGTACGCGCACAGAAAATTTATATTTACACAAGCTTCATTTACCTAATATTTTGATCGATTGATTTAGATAGGGTTTAAAGTACTTATTATAAGGTTTTATTTTTCTTGTTAGAGTAGCTTTTCTACGAGGAGGAACCAATGTTATATTTGTGGATGTTTGGCTTGTGTGTTATTGACAAATAATACCTACTAAGTGGGTTCTTCATAAATATTCACATAATTGCACTTTAGAAAACAGCTATATGTAGCACCTACTCGTTAAAGTCTTTCATCATATGTTTAGTACATAATACTTATATTTATTAATTTGATCTTCCAAATTATATAGACGGAGGCGGAGGCGCAGCCGTCCGACTCGCAACGCAAATTGTTAGCTGCTGCTAAACTCCTCGCCGACGCAACCGCTCGTATGGTCGAAGCAGCCAGATTATGCGCTTCCTCTCCTCAGGTGATCAATCTCTACGCCACATATCCTGTACTTAGCAGCTTTTGCAATATTTAATAATGGACTCATTTTGAAACGTCCTTGCAGGACCGCGACAAGCAGGAGGCGTTGCGCCGCGCGGCCGAAGAAGTGCGCTACATTACAGTAGACTACGCGCAGGGTCAGGACATTGTCGGCTCGCAGGTGGCCCGCCTACAGGTAAATTATATACTTGAGTTATACACATTATGTAACGATTTTCATTATAATTATCAACCGGAAGATGCCCCCCACTGCTGAGCATACACTTTTCTCAAGTATTTCTATAGCGATAAGTCCTGTGGTGGTGAGTTTCTTACCAACTACACCAAATCAAATTTTATATTTAATACTATTCGATCGCACAAAATTACAATTAAATACAATGTTATGTCTACAGTCTTAAATTAATAATTTTATATTATTTGGCCTACTTTTTAACTAACAGTAACTTTGGTATCTATCATTTAAATAGTAAGTCTTTGCTTGTGGTAGGACTACATAATTAATATGTTAAATGAGTTCTCTTACTGCAGGAGAGCGCCAGACAAGCTGCTTCTAGCGCAACGCAACTCATCACCTCCGCGCACAACGCCACGCAACACAATACCAACAAGTATTCACAAGTGAGTGATTATTTTCATGATAGATGTGCACTGCCCTACATAGGCTGACTATTATCGAAACCTAATTGTTGTATAGTGAATTATAATTGTACGTTTGATTGCATTGTACACTTTTTATCCCAGGAGTCATTACTGCAAGAGTGTAGGGTGCTGAACGAACAGATCCCACGTGTGGTGGATGCAGCTAAAGTATCCGCTGCGAGACCCGGAGAAGCTGCCGCACAACTTGATCTCATATCGGCCTCTGAAACTTTCCTTCAGGTTTAGTAATATTTTCAAATAGAAAGTGATTTATTTATTTTCGTCTCTTACATCTATTCTTACAGATTAACTTAATACAGTAGTGCAACACTATAAAAACAATTACATGATCTCACATTTATCTTCTATTATAATGTACAGCCTAGTGGTCATGTGATCCAAGCCGCCCGCAGTGTCCTGCCCACCGTTAACGATGCACCGACTGCAAAGCAGTTGGCCGACACTACACATCAGTTTACAACAAGCTGTGCAGATCTCAGGTAGTCTTTATTGCTTATACTATCTTCTTTTGCGCCCATTTATTTAAAAAAAGTCAATGATCATTAAGGCAACCTACTGTGATGACACTGGAAAAGAAGAAAAGTTTTTTTAAAAACTAATACTAGGCCAATAAGTTGATGTGTAGGCCGCACATAAAACTGTATTAGTTCACCTTATATAACTCTTAAAAGTGGTAGAAAATTTGGTATTAAATTTACACTTATAAAGGCTACATTGTTTAAATTAAAACTATCGAAGTTCGTAAAGTTATTTTGAAATGAGCTTGCGTGTAACAGCACAAAACAGTATAATAAAAGTATAAATCATTTTAAACTTAAATTTTTCTAAACGGTATATCTTTGTTGCAGGTCCGCAGTGAATCGAGCACGTATTTCTTGCAAAGGATTGGAACTGGACGCGGCTGCGGAAATTATCCGCAGCCTGCAGGCCGAACTCGACGAGATGGAAGAAGCGGCGAGGGCGTTCGACCTTAAACCTCTGCCCGGACAGACTGTAAGTAATTTTCAAGTTCTAATGATGTACATATGTAACTTTCATCTCAGTTTTATCGGTAAAATTGCAAATTTTAAATTTATGTATTTTACAGAAATTCTATTGCCCACTTTAAACAAACTTCTTGATCAAAAGTCAAAACAATTAAAACTTTTATCAACTGTATATGGTGTTTATAAAATATTTATTGGAAATAATCAAACTTTTACTGAAATATAAATACTTCGACGAAGTTGGTTCCCTTTACGTATAATAATGGTTTCTAAGATGATTAAATATTAGAACAGAATAATATTGGAACATTGTTACGTGTTTTATAATTCAAGGTTTTGAAAAAAAAAAACTGGTTATTCCTGACAGAGCGAGTGGGCGTCATCTCGCCTGCAGGGAGCGTCGCGAGCCGCGGGCGCTGCCACTGCAGCGCTCGCTGGTGCCGCGCGTGTTCGCGAAGCGGGCGGTTGCGGTCGCGCTGCTGCTGAGCTCGCGGCTGCTCTGCGTGACTACACACCCCCGCTGCGTGCCGCCGCTGCAGCAGCTCATCGCGCCCCACACAAGCAGCTACGGTACTTAATATACTGAATTACTGGTAGTAAGTCTATGTTACCAGACCGCTTAGGTAGGGTGACAACTCCTATTTCTCCCTTGGCGGGAGTAGTGTGTAAACATTATTGTGTTGCGATTTGAAAAGTGTTCCAGCTAGTGAATTTAATGGAGTAACAAAATTTCTTACAGATATATAATATCTCAAAATACAATGTAGTGCAAAGTATATAAATTTAACCAGTGCCACTGTTTTATGGATAGCTTTTCTCTAATCTCATTCTATTATCGATATTATCCTCTAAAAGATCGCTTCCTTGTTTACTATGTTTGTATCTTCCTTGTTGTTTATATATTAATTAGCAAACTTAAAAGAAAAGAAGTAATTTTAAGTTTTATTCTCAAACTTTATTCCAACAGTGTTATTTCATCTGGTCGTCAAGTGTTGCACTCATCTTTAACTCTTGTGGAAAAGGTGAAGCAGTACATGAACACTTCAGAGGATGTTGATACTGCTTCTATAGTAGCCATTGCTAAAAATATATCACAGGTAAGAAATTCATGATAAGATCAATTTTTGTATTAATTAAAATATGATAATCGAAATCTGGCCAGAATTGTTAAATTGCATTTAATGTTAAAAAATAATATACAGCTCTATGCCGTATTCTTACTACTAGGGATAGGAGCCTCTTAAGAGAGTGTCAAAGCAATTCATATAGCATAAATTGCCTTGGCCTAATGCGGGTTGGTGGACGTCATATGTCTAAAAAAGCTATTGTTTTTGGAACGTGGTGGTTTTCTCACGATGTTTACCTTCAATGGTAGCTCAAGATTAGGGAGAATCAAACTCGTGCCTCATCGAACATCCACCGTGTCCAACCGCCTTATAAAGTGATATTTCACAGGATCTATGAAACTTATTACAAGGATTAATTATGTACAGAACTTAGAACAAACGATGGAGGCGGTGCCATCTCATGCAGAGCTTGACATGGCCATGGAGAATATCAATGAAACACTCAACATTTTGAACATGGGAGAGTTCCCACCTTCTGACAAGAGCTATGGGTGAGATAACAGAAATTAACTCTGTTTTAATGTGGCTTATCGTCAGTGTACATGCATATGATATACAGACTTTAGCACTAAAACACATTTTGTTCATATCAGTGAACTCCAATCGGAGCTGAACGCAGCAGCTGTGGGTCTGAGCACGGCATCGTCGGAAGTGGTACAGGCAGTAGAACAACCTGAAGCCTTGGCGGACAGTGGCCGACAGTTCGGACAGGCATTTAACCGACTGCTAGGCGTATCTATGGAGATGGCCGGACAAACTGAAGTGAGTTTATTTTTACAAATTGATCCGTGCCCGCATTCAACGGTTTCACACCACCATCATCACTGATGGTAGGACTCTGTTGCCGGGAACCGTCTGGGTAAGCACCACCACAGTTTCTATTTCTACCGCCAAATAGTATTGGGTAAATATTACTGTGTTCCGGTTTGAAGAATGCTGTAGCTATTTAAATTAGTGGGGTGATACGACTTAACATCTTATGTGTAAAGGCGAAGAGCACAATGTGGTGCAGTTTATATCATCCAAACTAGAGCCACTCTGTTATGGGCGAGCGTATCACTTAGCATCAGACGCTCGTCCCGTCGTTCACGTCGCTTCATAGAATAGAAAAAAATCACCGAGTTGTCGATCCACCTTGTGATCTGTTTAGTGATGATTTACGAAATATACTAATTAGTAAAAAAAGATTTTAATTATAAGTGATACTTTTACAATATAATATTTGTAAAGTTTCTATTAATTTTTGTAATATTTCATTACGAAGGATCGCGAGGCTCAAGCAACAATGGTCAGCTCCATGAAAACGGTTACTGTGAACTCGTCGAAACTACTTGGTACTGCTAAGTCTGTTAGTCAGGTAAGATTAAATATTAAAAAAAGTTTTAATAAAATTATCTAGGTTAAAATTTTTTTTTTTTTTACGCTAGCTTTTTTTTCGCAACCCAAAAAGCCTTGTAGAAAAGCTATATATAAATAAACATTTATTTGTTGCCAGGATTTGACACGACCCAATGCTAAAAATCAGTTGGCAGCGGCGGCCAGAGCCGTGACGGAAAGCATTAACCGCCTTGTGAGTTAACATATAATAAATATTAGTTATTTTCATCAAACACATTTTATCCTATTACTTAATAGTTATATTATTTAGAGTGTTTATGATTTAAATGAAGAATGCCATTAATGTGGACCATGGTTAGAATCAAAAATCTTTTTGACTTAATTCATGTTGGAATAGTCAAAGGTAGCAATGTCCATTTTTTCGTTTGGTAATAATTAATATTTATGTGTATCAGTGACTGTGTATCTGTATGAACAGGTGGATGTATGTACGGAGGCAGCGCCGGGGCAGAAGGAATGTGCGGCTGCGATTCGCAGCATCGACAGTACGCGGCCGCTGCTCGCTGCGCCCACGCAGCCACTTAACGAACTTGGCTACTTCGCCTGCCTCGACTGTGTAGTTGACCAGAGCAAAGGGCTAAGTATGTTTTTTCGATTCAAACATGGCGTATATTTTTACACAAATATTTTATGCAAGAAAAGTAATTATAATATATTTCTCAAAAAAAACATTGACCATAGGGCAAGGAAACCCACACGAGTAATGTAGCCTACCCCTAAAGTAAAGATTGACAACGTTGTTTCTCAGTGGGGCTTATATCTGTTTTTGATGGGATAACTCGATCATTATATCTTCGTCTTCAAATTTTTACTTTCCTTTAAAAAATATATTACATATTTTTCATAGTTCGGTAAGGTACATGCCATTTTAAAAATTGTAATGTAATATAATTTCATTTAACAGGCGAGGGAATGTCGGGCATGGCAGGCGCGGTAAAACGTGGGGAGACGGAGCAATTTGCACGTTCAGTCGGAGCGGTGGCGGTCTCGGTGCAGGGTCTCGTCGAATGTACCGCACAAGCAGCATACTTGGTAATTAAAAAAAATTATATTGATTGAACGGTACGAGAACTCCAGATTCGCGACTTCAGAGTGATATGAAATTGTCTAAGTCGTCAATAAGAATTACTATAGCAACTACAAAATACTATTGAACAACTAAAAACATGTGAGGTTTATAGATTAGGTATGATTTAAAAGCGTATCTAAAAATGTTAAATTCGTCGTGAAACGTCTATATCCTCTTAGCGATGTTAAGCTTTCTTCGATCTTATGCCGATTGTCTTTCATAATAAAACATTTTTGATTGCAATTAAATTTAAAATTAACATATATTTTTCGACCTAATAGGTTGCAGTATCAGACGAGACCAGTGTAGCCGGAAGACCTGGGTTGGTGGATCAGGCACAGTTTGCGCGCGCCGCTCTCGCAATCGATCAAGCTTGCAAAACATTGTGCGATAAAGACAGCAACCAACAGCAGGTACAATTTATTCATTTCACATTTTTGGTATAAACCAATCCTGGGTTTTGTAACAGATGATGATAGTTGATATAAACCAACCTATAATGATGTTTTAAAAGACCCAGGATTAACAAGCATTAAAGCCAGAATTAATTGTTATTTTAGAATGTAGGTTTAAACAGAAAGTTTCATTTAAATTTTTTTTTAAAATTATATTTGTTTTTAAGGTCTTATCTGCCGCGACGGTGATTGCTAAGCACACAAGCGCGTTATGCAACGCGTGCCGTGTAGCTTCAGGCCGCTCCGCCGAGCCACAGAGCAAGAGACACTTTGTGCAAGCAGCCAAGGACGTCGCCAACTCCACCGCCGCACTCGTCAAGGAGATTAAGGCACTTGATGCAGACTACAGCGAGGCAAGTAGCTCTCCTACTTTTCACATGGTAAAATTTTACATTACCAACTGGAACTAATGTTACCTCATTACCAATTATATCAATTAAAAGAAAATCCTAAAATGGAGACTAGAACTTTCAATATTAAAAGGTGTTTATAACCTCGATGTCATTGCTCTTCATCAATTAAAATTTCTCTATCATTTTACATAAAACAAAATTTATTATTCTTATATTAATTTGTTTTTAATCTTTTGTCCATATAAATTTGCGTGAATAATAAAAGAAACATGACTTAAATCCAAAAAAAAAAATTAAGCTATGCAATTTATAAAACTTAAATTTTTTTTTGATTCAGGCAAACCGTGCTAGGTGCGCTTCCGCAACGGGTCCGCTATTGGATGCAGTGCGCAGCTTGTGCCAGTTCGCGGACAGCCCCGAATTTGCTGCGGTGCCGGCGCGTATCTCACCACAGGCGCGCGTCAGCCAGGAAGCGATACTCGCGTGCGGCAGGTGACTATATTAATCACCAACATTGAATACCTAAACATTAACGTTGAGCTCTCAGTTGAACACTATGCGCCATCGTTTTCAGTTCGGAATACACTATTAGTACTATCCTTTTTTTAGCGAGTTTCCAACGATCTTACTTTGGATAGTAAATTTTAACAAGTGGTAAAAAATCTCCTCTGTTGGTAAAAATATTATAATTTGATCTTTAACATTAGTAATATATATTGAACACAGCCGAAACAACAATTTAAATATATAAAAGGCGATTTAGTTATTGCGTACGTTATCACTCATAATTTAAGAATTTATTAGACTCAAACACAGTATAGTCAAGATCTCCTTATTATTTAGCACTATGTAAAATTGAGGACAAGTATTAATTGTAGATAAAAAAAAAACATTTATTACTCATACAACAGAAACATAATCTCCGGCTCCTGCTCAATGCTGGAGGCGGCGCGCGCACTTGCTCTCTCCCCTCAAGAGAGAACACAATGGCAAGCTCTTGCCGCCCATAGCAAGACTGTGTCCGACAGCATCAAGGCGCTCGTAACTAACATACGGTAATTTTTTTACTTTTTATATTTATCCTTTTTGGTTGACAATTTTATAGTGTCACCTGTGTTTCTCTGAACTTTGTTATTTATATGACAGTAATTATAGTAGAAAAGGAAACGGTTTTGTTAAAAGTAGCTTTGTATTAGATTTTATTTCCGATAATCTAATTAAAAACATTTATGCTGATTCGACCATCATTATGTACAAAAACGAACTTAAGATCATGTTTTTAAAGTTGTTTTTAATATATCAACGTCGCTTTTTATCTTAACAAACTTAAAACCTTGAATTGTTAAGAGATATTCTCGGTCAATTCTCTACAATCACTTCAAGAAAAAGATGTAGACCTGGACATGGAGACTAAACATTAAGTAGGCCTCCTCTTAATAACTGGGAAATGCCTAAGGAGAAGTTATAATTTTTTTTTATGTTATACAGTGAAAAGGCACCGGGGCAACGCGAATGCGCCGCAGCCCTTGATACTCTGAACAAGCAGCTGCGCGAACTAGACCAGGTTGCCATACAAGCCGTCGGACAGGAGCTGCAGCCACGTCAAGCAAACACATTGCAAGGTTAGTAAACAACGAAACGAGAAGTAGAGCAAAGGCACCTAAAAAAAAGAATACTAGAAGGAAATACACATATAATGAAAATGGGTTTCTTTTGTCCACCAATTACGTGAAATGTATCGACACGGGAATATGAGCATTCTACGCAGAATGATCTGTAGATGCTTATAAGCAATTATTTTTTGAATTTCATATATTCTTATTTTTTTTTGCTTCTAATTGACTTTTATATTTTAATTTTTATTCGTATTATTTATGCCGTTGCTATAGTTACGGGTGCTTGAAAATCAGTTGAGGCCTATTTTTATATTATGGCCAGTAAAGCGAGCGGGCAACCGCTAGTGTACTATAAACATATTTTTTTTACTACAATTAAAAAAAACTATCAGCCAGTATTAGTTCACAAAAGAGCCTTAATTTAACAAGCCTAACTCTTTGTCACATCATCCTCATCCTATTAACCTATTGTCATCTACTGCTGAACAAAGGCCTTAATCGGTTTCTAGCGCCATCTAAAATAGCTTCATTTTAATATAATATTTCAAGGTCTAAGCACATAGACTGTTTTCAGGCTACTCCGAGCAGATAGAAAATGCGGCTGCAGAGATGCTTGAAAAACTAGAACCTCTCCGTATTGCTGCTAAGAGCGAGGCAGAGAACCTTGGGCATGCAGTTGTACAGCTCGTAAGTGACTTTAGAATATCAATAACATTAAATAAAAATATTAAAATAAATCTAAATAAGACTAAATTTATTATACAATTCTAGTGAAGAATTAAAATATGATTGTTTATTTGTGTAATACAGGTATCATACGCGGAACCACTGGTATCTGCAGCGGCCGGAGCGGCGTCCAACACAACCGAGTCGCGCGCGCAAGCCGCTCTGTTGCAGCACGCTAGGACTGTGCTGGAGACTCTAGCACTTCTAGTACATTCTGCGAAGCTCGCTGCCGGCAATCCTAGAGTGAGCTACCACTACCTTTCATACAAACCAATACTTCTATTCATTCCGTAAAAAGAGTTTGTATACATATGTTATCTGTGTGATCTGTTTTTTTTTCACAATGAGCTAACTTATGATTTCAAATCATATGGTTTTAAATGTCAATGAGAACTTGGATGGGAAAGCGTGGTCGTTCAGTATACTCTCACTCTCATACATTAACAGCTGGAATACAGTAATCCTGTTATTGCGACAGATTTAAGATATGAAGGTAGTTGTAAGTGTAGGCACTCCAAAAAATCTAACTTTACAACACATAACCCCACAAGTGAATTACGGACTCCGTTGTTACTAGAAAGAACCAACTACTGCGCCACGGAGACATGAAATTTGTAGTTTCTATAAAGCTAAATCTTTTCTGATCTAGCTTTTTTGTTCAAAATAAAATTCATTGAATGATAACCCAAAAACCATGAACTGAAAGAGTATGTTCCGCAGGCGGTGAGTGCGGCGGGCGAGGTGGAGGCGCAGTGCACGTTGGCGCGTGCAGCGCTTGGTGAACTGAGCACGCACGTGCGCGAGCTGAGCTCGCAGCGCGGCGCCGTCGGACCGCTACTAGATTCGCTCGCACGCGCAGTTGCACGGCTGACTGAGCACAGGTATACACATATATTTTAACAAAACGGCCAATGTGCACATCTCATGGAAACAATTATCTCTCTCCTTTAACTTAAGTGAATATACAGTACCTTCAAAAGGCAGAAAAAAGCGGTTTTCATATTTTTGCAGAAATATGTTTTTTTATTTTCGCATAATTACGCCCAAAGTGTGGACTTTTTCATAAAAATATATATAAAAAAAGAAATACGTTGTTCAATAATAGTTTCTAAAATACATTGGTTGTTTAATTTTAATTAAATCTTTATTAATTTTCGATTTAGCTTCTAGACTATTTATAAAGACTTAATTTTTATACATCTATAGTCAATTTGTAGTATTATCGTCCTATTATATATAACGTCCATTGTACGCAACCAAAAATGATAATTTTGTTGTTACAAATTCGATTTTAAATAGGTCAAAGCAAAATATGTTGTTTCTTGATAAGTTTCAACTGCGACCTAAGACGGAGTATAAATACTTAAAGTGGCCTTAACCGGCTGGTTAGTCAGCTGGGTTCTTTATATATAGGCCGAGTGACGGACGGACGGACGCGCTATTTACGAACTTTATGCTCTCGACGGCCATGTGCGCATCGCTTGTTGTGAATATTATGCACTACGAATATTTTCTTTACAATAAAATTTTATTTACAAAACTATGATTTAATAAGGATTTTACTTATTTCTGCCAAGGTCTCCATAGAAATATATCATGTATGGGAACAAATTGTTGATACATGGTGATTTTTTTACAATATAGTATTTTACCAAAATCTTAAGATCTGTGTGGATCCAACTTGTGCCTTGCCTTCTTGGCGTATAGAGCGTCACAAACTGAAATATCACGGCGTCGTAATATTCTAGTTGTCATATGGTAAATTTGACGCCATGACAGTATTTCTGTGTGACCGTGTGTTAACACAATGTCATTTAACAACATACGTTAGGTTGATCCATTTTCGATAAAGTGAAGAATAGATAGCTCTATAATATAGTGGATTCTGTACCAGAGTAACCCTGAATTACAGAGTTTATAGATTTTTTCTTTAGAGTTATATATTAGTCTTATCTGGCCGACTTATAATTTTGGGTATCGGCCTATAGCCGGGCGCGTTGCCAAATCATGATTGAATGCAGATAATTAAAGTGGCTTACGCCAGCAGTCTGCGGGGTCGCGTGTATAATCGTCTAAGTAAATGTTACATTAAAAAACTTGCTTTTTTGCGTTCATTGTTAAAACAATATTTTTTTTATTATTTCGCATTACGTGAAGAAATATTTACATTACACAAAAAATCTTTTAAATATTCTATGATTGTTTTGTATTCTATTTTATATAATATAAATTTAGAATTACAAATATTTATTTTTATCAATGGGCAAAGGCTAAAACTAGATCTCAATTTCACATGATGATCACACGTAGATAGTGAAGCCTGTTTGTTAACAGCCGCGAGAGCAATATTGTTATGACGGCAGATTTACAATATGGGGGTGATTGTTAGTCAGGCGAAATCTGAGAAACCATGCCACTAACCAAATTCTACGGCATGTGTCCCTTGAAACAAAACAAGGATTTTTGTCCTTATTAAGCAAGCGATTAGCCACCGCACACTGTTAGCTGTTAAAATATTGGCACTTTTGTTTATTTATCGTAATAGAGGTCTTGAAAATCGGGTGACGTAATGGTAGAAAGCAGTCATTCGTATAAACAGACATTACGGCATGCCTCCTCACCGAGTATTTAGACTGACTGTAGACTTTCAGGCGTTGTGAGCTCACCTCACCCGTTTCAGATCGCTTGTTTATACACTTTCGTGATGAAAAAACTGTGCGTATATACCGAATGACGCGATGGTTTAATTAACGAGTTGATTTAAATCGATGATATGGCAGTGATATTCGTTTTATTTACTACTCCATTGTTGTACTAATGTGATGTGATTTGTATGTTGTATGTGTTTTTTAATGTGTATATTTTAATTCTTATATTTGGTGTAGGATGTCGCTAATTGGATCATTCGATGAGACGGACTCGTTCGTTGACTACCAAACTAGGATGGTTGGCGCCGCAAAAGAAATAGCCCGGCTGGCTACAGATATGGTTAGATTTAATACGTTTTTTTTTAGATTTTTTAGATAGAAATCAATAACAATATTTTTCCATATATATGGATAATTAAACAAATTTTACCAGAAATTCATATACTACAATAATAATTTAAATGTTTGTTATGTTATTAATTGTTACTGAATGTCTGGTTCAGACGGCGAAATCAGCAACTGAACCGAGTCGTCTCGTAGAGGTTGGAAACGAGATGTGTGGCAAATATGAACAGCTGGCCGGAGACAGCGTGGGAGCTTCTGCTACCACACCAAACGCGGATGTAGCAAATAGGTGAGCAGAAGAAAGAAACTTCAGGAATATTTTTTTTAGTAATTTGACTAGCAACAATAATATTCTTCAAAGCCGAATATATACATTTTTTTTAATCAATGAAGCGATAGGACGAGCGGGAGGTTTACCTGTTGATAAGGGATACGCCTGACCATAACAACGAAGCAATAGTTAGGAAGTATACTGCATCACATTGCGCTCGTCGCCTTAGGACATAGGATTTAGCCCAAATAGGATGTTAAGTCTTGTTACCTCTGTAATATTTTTAGCTACAACTACCTTCAATCCGTATCACGGTAATGTTAACACATTACAGTTTGGCGGCAGAGACAGTAAGTGTGGTGGTATATTCCTAGACGGTCTTGACAACAGAGATCTACTACCAGTAAACTAGTGTTTGCATACTAATTCTTAAATTATAAGAAATATACTGGAGTTTTTGTTATGAGTTTATCATCCTCTTTATCATTAAGTGCCTTCTTCAAACTAAGAGTCAAGAGTTAGTTAAGTTATAAGTTCATATGTATCTTTTACGCCATACATAGTTGTCATACAGCATGATATTGATATTTGAAAAGCTTTTTACTTATACTTAGATGTGTGTTTTAGTTAAAGTAATAAAACCTAGTTATTTGGAGATTATTAGAATTTTTCATTTTTGTTTGTGAACATTTTATTTAATTTTCTTAATTCCAATATTGATTTAATACCATTTATTGAAAGAATCCGCATGGCTGCGGTGGAGTTGGGTGAAGCTGTGTCTGAGCTGGTGAAGGCAGGTGGGCATTGCCGTCTGTCCGCTATCGCACAAAACCAGCGTGCGGTCGCCGACGCTGCGAGGCGTGTTAACGAAAAGGTATTATAATTTCAAAGTTTAACTGGAAAATGATGTGAAGTCTGCCTGATGATTGATGATTAAATGATGACCACTTAAGTTATGTACAGGTAAAGAAGAGAATAATGGGTGACGTTTGTGCTAAACCTTGGCTAACTGATACTCAAAGTTAAGATATTAAACCAATAAGGAGGATAGATAGAGAAATAGAAGTATATGTGATAGTTCTAATTTATGTTATAATGTAATCTAGCATTACTGTGTTATCTTTTTCTGTTTAATTTATTACTTAGACGTTGAAATTTTTATGCAATAGGATATCCAAACAGGATACCTTTGTAGAGATAGAATGTATATATTTATTTATTTATTTAGGACCATCTACTGAAAATACCATAAATGCCTGATATAAATCTACATAGATACACACATTTACCTTACTGGAAGTCACTTATCAAAGAAAGGTATTGTTTGTGGAACATATCGGTGCTCTCACGATATTTTCCTTCACTGGAATTAAAGCTTAGGGTGGATAGTTTTCTAACACGAAACTACCTTGTTCGCAGGTTGTAGCCGTTTTAAGCGCTCTGCAAGCCGGATCTCGTGGCACACAAGCTTGCATCGACGCAGCTGCCACTATTGCTACCATCATCGGTGACCTCGATACGACCATACTGTTTGCTAGTGCAGGTAAATGTTGGTGTAAATAAAAATGGTTTATATAATTGATCTATAAAACTAAATGAATATCAATATACATGTGATACAGTTATTATTAAAATATTGTATTAAGTATACAACTTTTCTTAAAATAGGTAGGTACTACTGCAAGGCTTTTTTGTGCTGTTATACAGTAAAGTAAAGACATTACCCTTTTCCAGTTTGAAGGAATTTGTAGCTAGTGTTACTAAGGTAATGAGACAAGCAACGTGTTGTATCCCTCAGGCGACAAACACAATGTGATCTGCAGTGAATAATATTCTAATTAGCTCAATATTGTTGTGGGTAGACGTGTCCCTTACTATCAGGTGATCATTTTGCGCGTCGCGACGCCACGATAATTAACAAAAAAAATATCTGAATTGTTTTTATATATTTTTTTTATCTTTAGGAACATTACATTCCGATAAGGAAGGCGACACGTTCTCTAACCACCGCGAGAACATATTGAAAACTGCAAAAACATTGGTCGAAGACACGAAGACTCTAGTAGGCGGGGCGGCCGGTACACAGGAACAACTAGCGTCTGCCGCTCAGAGTGCTGTGGGAACTATAGGTATGTTGTTTTATGTCTAAGTATCTTCAATTTAATATGGTGTTTAGAGACATTGAGAATGGACGGTACGTGCTCGCTTAAAGTTGCCAGCAGTAAGACAGTGATGCTGTTATGTTGGCAAAGTTGATTGCAACTTGAAGGCGGTAGCTAAACAGGCCGGCTCTGTTAACCTACAGCTAGTTTTGTTAGTCGCTTTAGTGTCCATGACGATACAATCATTTTAACATCTCTTTACCTTTTCCAAGTATAATACATATTAAAAATTCATTTCTTTTTTACGAGACGAATTATTTAAAGTTTTTTGTTTTTATTCGGATCTCAATATTTATAAATATAACAAATACATTTCAGTACAACTCTGCGAGGTGGTGAAGCAAGGTGCGATGTCATTAGGCGCTGGTAGCGCTGAACCCCAAGTGCTGGTACTGAACGCAGCACGAGACGCAGCTGCTGCTTTGAGAGATTTGGCTGCGGCGACAGCAGCTGCAAGCGGCAAGCAAGTTGCCCACCCAGACATGCAGCGTTTGAAGCACGCCGCCAAGGTTTCTTTCTATAATTATATATCTTTTAACTATTACGTGTAGGTTTTTCAACAATTATTCAATTTCTAATGTTATCTACATTGACCATAACCCAAAATTGCGTCTAGAGGAGCTCTATGATCGTTAATAAACTATAAAATACTCACATACCAATGCTTACGTACATACATTCTTACAGTTAATAATGATCTTAGTCGCAATGAATTTCATATTCATCTGAACATTTATAATTCTTGAATATTTTAGCGCACTACCTTTTTTGTTTAACAATTCTACACATAAATGATACACTCTTTTTCTATATCTCATAACAACGAGATTGTATGCCACTGGATCTGGTCACTTACCAAATAAAAGAAAATTCGTCACTCAATTATGCTCTGTGGCACCTCATCTGTACGTATTACTTAAAGACCATTATATCGCACCGTAAAAGACAAATAATAATATGTAAATTTTATTCGTCCCATCATAACGTAATCTACATTTATTAGTAATAAGTTTTATTAAATTTTTATTTATTTTTGTTTGTTGTTATCATCGTAATGTTGTGTCCGTAGTTTTTGTTATACAATGTATGTTGTCAATATTGGACTTTAACCGCGACTAATTCACGGTTTTCCGATAGCGGCTGAGCGACCCAACGAAGCGCTGGAGTCTACCCATCAGACCTAACACCATGCCGCGCCAATCCAAAAGGCGTTCCGTTAATCTCGGTCTCAAAAACGATTACAATTCTTGCGACTCCGAAACCGATATCTTCCAATCGGACCAAGAGGAAGAACTTGTTAAACTTCTTGATTATTCTAGTCAGGATGACGATGTGTCACCTTCTATATTTCATGATAACTGTGAAGAGACAATAGCTTATATAGAGGGTTTAATGAAAGAGGTCCCTAAAAGAAGTCTAAAAGACGATGACTTAAATGTTCGATACAATTTAACTTCTCGTAATAGCATTTTCGACATGGATTGGAGAGTCTTGAAATATGGAGAAAATATTTTCTTAGGTGATTTAAAAAAATTAATTGATACTGTCGTACAAATATGTGAAAAAGAGGATGTGAAAAGAAAACATGATACTTTACGACGAATGAAGGCGTCTTCAGATTTAGATAATGAAATGAAACGACTATCGCAAGTTATAGAAGATCTTGATTCTGAAATCAGTATTCCATTAAATCCGGTTAAAAACGAGGTAAATAAATGTGTTTTTGAAACAAAAGAAGTAGAATTCACAGTTTCTGAAACAAAATCCTCACCTGAAGAAACGCCAAAACTAAAAAGTCCTATATTCAAAATAAAAAAAGTAAAACCCGTTAATTTAGTGGACAGTCCCACCTCAGATATAAAAAGTTTAGAAGGTATACCAGTGCAATCTGATAGCCCAGGACGTCAAAATGATGAATCGAAAGAAATAACTATAAGGCCTGAATCTAGAACAAAAGAGGTAAAATTAGAATTTTGGAAATTATTTAAAGATGATACTGAATGGTGGAAGGCCATAGCTAAAAGAAACCTAGAGAAAATGGAACAGACTAGGCAAGAGCTGGAACACTTTAGTGGTCATGAATTGGTTTTAGAAGAAATCAAAACTGAAATAGATAAGTATGAAAAGGAAAAGGAAACATTACAAACATTTATAAAAGAGGTGGATAAATCCAAAGCAATTAATAAAGACTTAGAATACAATAAAAAATATGAAGATATAGTCTTAAAATTGATTGAATTTGCAAAGAAAGATTTTATTTATAAAGGTTTCGATCCTCTTATTGAAAAGCTAAAAGCTTTATCTAATATTCAAATAGAAGGTAAAAAGAAAAAAGTAGTAAACATTCAAGACATTATAAATATTTACAGTCAAATTGATGTCTCTAAGTACACATATGAAGAATTGTGTTTGCTTGAAAAGTACTACAAAGAAGTTATAAGAAACTACAAGAATGAGGCTGGTATTAAGGATAAAGAAAAAAATATAACTGATATGACGTCTTCATCATTTCATAAAAATGTAGTTTTCAACATTCATTCAAATGAAAAGATTACCAAAAATATTAATAAAAACAGTTATTTGTTATCAAATAATAGTCATACATTGAAACAATCCAGAGTAAATAGTCAAAATTTTGTGAACAATCTTGAAATCTTTGACATGACTCGCACGTATCCCCTGGAATACTACGCTAACAATTGGTGGTCAATTTATGAAGACGTTTTAAAGAATAGAGAGCAACAATTCGGTACTATTGATAATTGGTGGAATTTCTATGAAGCTATGCTAAATAAGAAGGAGACTACCGAGGAAGATTTAAATAGAATCCGTGCTATAATGGACTTCAGGAGCAGCTCAAGACGGTCTAGACCTAACAGTCGAATGGAGGAGCAGCTTAGAATGTTGGACGAGATAACGAACAGCAGATTCCGTGAGAGCGAAGACGTTACTACGCGCGACAACGACTCGGTCAGATTTCTAAATAGCCTGTACATTAACCGACCGTGCACAGCGTCTAACAAACGAATCATGCAGAGCACGCAGTGGAACGCATGGTGTTGAGAACGAGTCGCTTGTCATGTTGTCTGGTGTTTGGATCATCGGATCATTGTTGTCGTTCTTTTCTCTTCTTAAATCACGTGTTGATGTCTTAAGCATACATAATTTTCTTTGTATATATATATCTCTATATCGTTGTTTAAAAATTTTCTTATAAGGGTGTCATGTTTACGACATCATCACACTGTTCAATCATTTTAAGCTCAGTTGATCAAATCACAGGATTTAGAAATGTGTTTAGTTTTTTTCTTGTAACGCCCTCTGTGTGGCATAATTGTGACCTTAGGTCTATGTAGATAATACGAGACATCAACACTAAACACATTTCGCGAGAAATGTCGCTAGTCGCTCCATCTCACGGTATCTGGTAATTCAGATCACCGCTTGATATTTATATAAAATAACTGTATAAAACCACAAGCTTTCATTTTATAACACACAGCGAACCTTTGAAAGTCCAATATTGACGTACACACAAACAGCTTTATATATCTATACGTACATATATACTGTATTTATTTGTATTATGGTTGAAAGCTTTTGGGTTTCCTGCATATAGCATGGGCTTGTTATATTTGACTGTAATAGCTATGGGATTAATACGTCGTTCAATTTTCATGTTCTGTGGCAACCCAAAGCTATAAAAATGAAATAATTTGATTTGGTTGTTCATTTGGCCTAACATTATTAAACAATATAAGAGATTACATTATTTGTTTATTATTTGGATTTTGTTTTAGTCTTACATGTATAACACAATTCAATATAGCATTAACTTTTTAAATGGTTGACGTAAATTACGTTTTTATTTTCAAGTATATCACAAAAAAGAATTATTAATTATTAAATATATAATGATTGCAAATGGGTATTGCTTGTCGGTTTCTGAAAATTATATATTATTTGGGCTATTTTTAAAAAATATTATATTACGCAACAGCGTTACACTGCTTTATTTAGTTTATTATTTTTTAACCTCTTGAGTTTTATTAGTTAGTCACTAACGTTATTTACTTTTGATTTTAGTAATTTCATGTTAATCGCTTCATGTATTCAAAATGTTGCATGGATATTTCTATATTTTTGTAATTTATTCTATTTTATTTACAGGTGATGGTGACGAACGTAACATCGCTGCTGAAGACTGTGAAGGCTGTGGAAGACGAGCATACACGTGGCACGAGAGCTCTTGAGTCCACTATTGAAGCGATATCGCAAGAAATCGAGGTAGACTTATAATTTTCGAATAGCTTGCTTATAGAGTAATTGTAAATTCTTGTCGTATTATGACCATACTCAATATTTCATAATGTACGATATTATAGGTTCTTATGTCGCCGTCTCCCCCAAAATCGACTGCGACACCGGAGGAGTTGGTCCGCTGCACGCGTTTAATGACGGCTGCAACTGCACGGGCGGTAGCCGCAGGAAGCGCTACAGGTGCCGGCAGCCAGGATCAACTTACAGCTGCTGCTAACCTTGGACGCAAGACCGTTGTCGACATGATGGTCGCAGCCAAAGCAAGTGTCTCGTGTTGTTTTAATATTTAATTGCAAACTTTTAACCAGCACTAATTATCTATTTTTTAAATGGTATCAGGTCCTTAGATATAATTATAATACTCGTGGCATAGCTGCTTTTTAATTATTGTACCGGATTATTTTTAAATACCACTTAAGTTCGTCATTAAATAATAACATGAAGTTATTTATCCTCACTTTACATAAATTTCATTAATTTTAATTAATACTTAATCTTAAAGATTATACAAATGACGAATAGGGTGCTGCACAAGCTGCGGAGACGGAGGAGTTGCGCACGCGTACACTAGAAGCGACACGTGCGGCAGGTGAAGCATTTAGGGCGCTACTACAAGCAGTGCTTGCTGCGCCAGGTGGCGAGGCACGCTCCGCATTGCCTGATTTGTCGCGCTGCGTGGCACGAGCCGTGGCGGACATGCTCGCCGCTGCTGAACTACTCAAAGGTAAATAACGAAAGTATAAGTACTACTAAGACTAATGGAATCAGTGAGAGCTCGGTTTGTGAGGCAGTCGTGTGCACTATACGGGTTACAAGTGTGCTTATTTAATCACAACTTGAGCTGTCGATAAGGGAAACATTGTGAGGAAACCGACTTGTTCCAAGACCAACAACTTTCGTGGATATGTAACATTTATCAACCTACATTTGGCCAGCGTAATTAATAATCATGACTCTGCATTTGAGAGATAGACTCACTTCCCAGTTATAACGATAAGAGAGCCATTTGTAAGGAGAAGTCTTATTCGTGGTAGGTATCAATATTTTAATGAACACATTAATAAAATATGTATTCCAGGTTCAGAGTGGGTGGACCCGGAGGACCCGACAGTGATCGCCGAAGCGGAACTCCTCGGTGCGGCCGCATCTATCGACGCGGCTGCACGCAAGCTAGACGCCTTGCGACCGCGCAAGCCGCCAAAGCTGCAGGTACTTTTCTATGATTATCTTAAAATTATCATTTATTATTGACCATGGCTATAATATTTGACCCAAATTTCAATGTTTTTTGTTAAATAACCAAACTATCAAAGATGGTAAAGCGTGTACGATTAGAACATTGATGTTCTCCTACGTTTAAGGCCGAAATACAGCAATACTGATATTGGAGGCAAATTTACTGTATCATAATGAACCAGGCGCGTTTGACGAAACTGGCACCGCTTAAAACTCCATCATAAAGGATAAGAATCGGTTAGCCATGGAGGCGGTATAATCCATGAGTATGGTACAACTCTGTCAAGATCTTCATATAAATTTTTAGTATTTTTTGCAATTCTTTGTATGATTGTTATGATTTGTGTAAATATTTGTTGCTATTTTCTCTATTGAGGAGCACTTGTTTATTTATTTTTAATTCCATTTATGAATAATTTTACTGTTTTGTACATGAGTTGTTGACGAAGAAAGAAGTCACGAAGATGGCACGCATCGGTAAGATATGTTTGATATTCTTGGTTGTATCTAAGTATCACCCAGGAATCAAACATATTACCTATCGATCGTGACCGAAAACATCATTAAGAAGAAAGAAGACGACTATTTAAAGATTGTATTAAAATAATTCACATTTTAATTGAAGGTGTGTATATAAAATTTGTGTGTATATAATTTTTTTCGTTTGTAGGAGGCAGACGAGAGTCTAAACTTCGACGAGATGATCTTAGAAGCTGCCAAGTCCATCATTACTGCCACGTCCGCGCTCGTACGCGCGGCTTCAGCAGCGCAACGTGAACTTATCGACCAGGTAAATGCTGTTAAATAAACAATTCTGTTGATGCTCGTTTGATAATTTGTAATCTTTTGAAAGTAGTCAAAAACGAAATCCATTAATGATGAGAATAATGACGACCGCACTGACGGGTACCAAACCGTTAACTGATGTTCATATAATGACTGATCCTTAAATGTATTACATATTTTTTTTTGTAATTGTAACAAAAGAATTTATAAAAATAAATGTTTAGGGTAAGGTGGCCCGTAGGCCTGCTTTTTCCTCCGACGACGGCCAGTGGTCCGAGGGTCTTGTGTCGGCCGCAAGGCTGGTAGCGGCGGCAGCGCACGCCCTAGTGGAAGCAGCTAACGCTTTAGTCCAGGGTGCAGCATCCGAAGAGCGACTCATATCCAGCGCACGGCAGGTTGCTTCGTCTACTGCACAGTTGCTCGTAGCATGCAAGGTATTATATGTGCAAATTAATAGTTTCTTCGATTACAACATTATTACTGTTTACTAAAATGTTCTATTTATTTCTTTGAAAAAAAAATTGGCGAAATGAACCAGAAGCAAAGACGATTAAAAATGGTAAAGCCCGAAAACAAGGCCATAATAATCGAATAGCAGTTTTTAGATATTAACTACTTAAAAAATATTTTTCAGTAATTGACTTTTAGTATTAAAATATGTAGCTAAAAATCCTCAATGTAGACCTATAATTGGGTGAAGGTTACGATCGGAACAAACCCTTACATGCGGACAACGCAAGAACGATGCGTGTGGAGATCTTTTTTGGCGATTCATGGAGAATCCGATGAGAAGAGAATTTATGAAAATTCGGTGTAGATACCTGTGTTCAACAGTGAAAAATATACTCTTAAAAATAATACAAAAAACTTTTCTTCTCGGTCTTTTAGTTAAGATGTAAAATTTAGTATGAGATACAATAGATTTTCGCTCACGTATTGATATACATATATGTATGGTTAATGCTAGGTGAAAGCGGACCCATCGTCCGAATCCACCCGGCGGCTACAATCGGCGGGTGCAGAGGTCATCCGCTCCACAGATAACCTGGTGCGCGCCGCGCGCGACGCCATACATTGCGATGACGAGCGTAGTCTCGTGCTAAACCGGCGCATGGTCGGAGGAATCGCGCAGGAAATTGATGCCAGGTAATTAACATATATATATATATATATGCATATATTTACGTAAACACATATATATATATATATGTATGTATATATATATATATACATACATATATATATACACACCTTAGGACATGTAACCTTCGCTTACCTGACCTCGTGAAGGCAAAGGCAGATTATGTCGACCATTACAACGTTGCACCACTATCACTTCACAATGTGACATTAGAACGCATGACAGCATTGTTTATATTTATCCTAGTAATTCCTGTTTTGTTAATTATAATTTTTGTAAGTAAACATTATTCTGTAAAAAAACATATTATCACATCCTATTTTTCTTGCAGGTCGGAAGTGCTTCGTATAGAGAAAGAGTTGGAGGAGGCACGGGGTAGGCTCACAGCTATCCGGCAAGCGAAGTATAAGCTCCGCGCCGGCGATACTTCCGGAGATGACACAGACACCGACGTGCATCTCGCAGGATACTCGAGCGACGCGTCCGCAACTCACAGGTGACTACAGTTACAGTTCATCACTGAATGTTTCACGGAAAAAAAAAATATTTATAAATTTTATTTTTATAAATTTAAATAGGTGTAGTAGTGTCGTCTGCCAATGCGATGTCCGGTAACAGCAGAAACATACCAGCAGTAATTTTTCGTTTAATAAATTTTTTTATTGTTGTAGATTCAAAACACCGAACAGTAGTTTCGCGAACACAACTTACAGCCCTAACAGCACCTACTCAGCGCAGAATACCACCAACATAACACAGAACACCACCAACATATCTCACCACGTGTCTGGACTCAACCAGTCCGTTCACGGAGCGCTCACCAGCCCTATCTCGAAGCCAGAGAGTGGCCATCACGGCTACAACACGAATGGCTACTCTAGGGAAGAGAAGTACTCGGCGCAGAGCCCCACTTTCTCCAGCTTCAGGCCGCAGGAGGAAACGCCCAAGCAAAACTACGAAGGGTTCACCACACGGTAAGTTTTATACCGTGTGTTATTGATCATAGCTTGGATTTAAAAACTTTTCGGAGCTAACATTTGAACAATCAAAATCAAAAATCATTTATTTGACAACGTACATTACATAGTCATAACAGTTATTGGTGTCTCCTGTTAGGCATAATAACACCTGTGCCAGGAGACACTGCCCTTCCTTATCATACACGATTTCAGATTGTTGTAATAAGTTTATGAGTGCTAATATTTAACAATTGCTTTCATTACTTTTCTTATTACCCTCCTCAGTAAGTCGTATTCCTTATGTCTGAACTAAGAATTCTGTCCACACCCATGCATCACATTTGTCTGTATATTACTTATTACTATAAACAGTATTAAGTAGATAATACAAAAATGCAGTTTTTCATCTATTTTTTCTTAATGTTAATTACTAAAGTACATAAAGCTAATAGGGATAAATAATATATAGCTAGAAAATATATACATGAACAACAATGGTTATCGATATTTCTACTTCAATATATGAAATGACAGTTATAGTAGTGTGCAAACATTACTGTGTTTGGTTTAAACCACGTTGTGGCTATTAAAATTACTCACGGGTAACGAGACCTAACATTTTATGTCTTAAAGGCATAAGCACAATGTGGTGTAGTGTATATCAACCTAACTAGTACCACATAATTGATCACGGTCCAATTCCTGATTACCAAATGGACATCCTGAAGCTAGGTTCGTTTTATTGAATTAAAAAAATATAACACTTTGTTGTACTTACAGTCAAAATTATATAATTAATTTTTATCTTTTCATTTATAATACGCAAATAATCTATATATGGATTTAAGATAACCAGCGAAATGTTTATTTAAATCTAAGCTAGGATCGATGAAGTATTAAACAGTGTTCTAATTCATCATTGCTTCTTTCCACGCTGCCATTGGATGATCACACGGACAGATGATTTATTTCTACGCAAGCCTTCTTGTAAAAAGTGCCTTCATTATCACCTTATGATTCGTGCCTATACTAAAAAAAATGTTCTTATATTAGCAATAACAATGTAATAGTTCAATCGAACTTTAATTTTTGTAAGGTTTGTATTAAATTTTGTTATGAACCTTTAAAATTTGACGTAAGATATAATTCCGGTTGGAGTACAAATTAAATAAATATCTCATTATTGTCACACATATATTTATTTAATTAACCTTAATTAAAAACAATAGATACTACTTGTTTGGTTGTACCTAACTGCTATATATCTTCCAAAAGGATCGAAATGTTACAGCTACTTTATTTTTTTTATTTTTCATGAATAAATTAAATGCCTTTTCAATATTAATTCGGGTAAACTGATATTATTGGTTATGTAAGGCGCGCAAGTGTTCTACCAACGTGAATTATTTGATTAATATTTAAAAATTACAAAATTTAAGAAATGTTCATTATTTTTATACGAACCTAGTATATGCTCAGTTTTGAAAATAGCCAATTTCATCAAGTTTTACCCTAAATATTATTCTGCTAGTGTTTAAAATAGTTATCCAAAATAACTTATGTTAATATTTTTTGATTTTAAAGAAATTGCAGTATAATAATTTGTAACTTTAAAATACTCTGAAACTAATATATATTCTAAAATATTTTAGAATAATAATGCATGGAAGGCTTAACGCTGCTGTCTTCTGCATCTGACTGACCATTCAATCGGGTCCTTTTATCATTACAACTATGGCAAGAAGCTATTGATATGCATTTAATTAGTTTTTAAGACTGCTATATGATTAATATTGTATAACTCCAACGAGATTCAAGACTCTTATTATTATATTTGCATTCAAGCGCATCGCTTCGTTAGTCCTAAATTTTTTTGTTGTATTATCATTTTAAAACTTTTTTACGTAGATTGTTTAACAGGTTAATTGGGAATACCCATGTAGTTTTTTTATTCGATACCGTAATAAAATTTTACTAATTTGTGTTTTTTCAAAAATCAACAAAACAAATTTTAAAATACTTTTACAAGAAAAATCGTGTCCTTAGCAGACTAGTAATTATAGAGTACGTAATTTTATTATATGGGTATTCCCTATTAAATATTAGATTGAAAATGCCTTAGTGTAGCGGTAACTAAATTGATACTCAAGCAATATTTCATTTGCAGAGAAAATACATCCAGTAATGATAGAACGATGAAACACGAGTAAGTCGCTGTGACAATGAGCTTAAAGACCGGCTTATGGTCTTTTTTTTATGTTCCATGTAAACGTTACACATGCCGCTTCCGCCCACTGCGACATTCCGAACATCGTTCTGTACATATGAGCCAGTTTGTGTATCAACATTGCAGCTTGTAATCCGTTAAGTTTTTGTCTACGTAATGGCCAGTGCTTCCCAAGTTACACAATACACGATGTATCTCGTGTGTAATAACATTAAAATGTAAATGTTTGTGAATCACTGGCTTAGACTAATAAGTAGCGACTAACAACTAATTATTGTTTTTTTCTCTTCCTCCCGTCCCTTAACCTGCATGCGGGTGATTAACCTAACCAAATAGGACGAGCTCGACGGAGGAGACGGTTGTCGTGAAGTCTTTACAACTGCCCCAAGTGCGCACCGCGTATTTGATATCGGACGAGGCGCAGGATGTCGAGCGCGTATTCTACAAGAGGGAGAAGCCGCCGCCCCCGCCGCCGAGACGCATTTCCCTTCTAAAGTACGAGGACAACGCTAGTTAATTGGGTTCGTTCTGGCTCTTCCATCCCTTGCGCACCGGGTAGCTCACCAACACTACCCCATCACCACCAAAATATTAAACTTATTCGTTCACCACCAAGACTCCCACGTTCATCATTCCGCATTTCAGAGACGACTTGTACTAAAATCCTCTTTCATGTTCTCGTCGACGAGCTGATTCGCTGTTTATTCTTACATGCCCGATTTCCAAGTAATGAATCTATTTTTTTTGTGATTAAACTTCTAACGCATGAAGCATGCTGGTGTTGGTTAATGCCTTCCTTTTCTTTTCGGTTGCGGGAAGATCAATGAATAATATTGCGACTGGCGCGCCCGCATGACAAACTAATTATTAATCGAATATTGCAGCTACGAGACCAGGCTCTACGACACACCGCGACCTATTAACGAGTACAGTAAAACGGAGGAGCTGCGTCAGTTCGAGTCTAATCAATCCAGCCAATATCAGTTCACTAAGCAGGAGCAGCGATACGACGGTCAGAAACTTCCGTCGCCGCTGAGCCCTAAGTTTAACGCCAGGGACTTAAAGTTCGACGATAAAGAACCTGTTTATTCCTCTCTCAAAAAGCCTTCCACACCCAAATCACCCTACGACGGCATCGGACAGACGTTCTCTGAACATCAAAAATCTACCGAATCAATCCCGGGTGGTACAAAACACTCGGAATACACTGTCAAAGGCGAATCCTACCAGAGCTATCCGAAAACGGATTTCGTCTCTTCCGAAATGAGGCAAGAGGTCAAATCTCCATTTGCTACATCGACCCCCTCTAAATATGAAACCAGCCAATTCACAGACTTTGCGAAGAACTCCATGGACATCGTAAAAGCTCCGACTCCTACTTTTGAAAGGATTTCTTCGCCATATGGCAAAGACGTCCACAGCTACGGCGGGCCTAATTATCACGAGGAGACAACTACCGAAGTCAAGGAGATACCGAACGGCACCCAGAAGATCACGACTACCAAAATCTACAGTTCGTCTCCAGTGAACATGACGAGTACCAGTACGAAATACGAACCGATTAAGCTCGAAGGTATCGACGAGCTATCGAAGTCATTCGATAACGATTCCCGATACAGCACACTCGATTCCCGTTTCAACACATTGGATTCAAAATTGAGCTCGGACACCAGCCGCTCGTTCATGCGGCCGTCGGAGTTTCAGTCGTCCGACTATCAGACGACCACGAGTGTGACTAAAGTTAAGAAACCTGCTGAACTTGTCAAAGATATTGATAGCATGGACAAAAAATTTTCCAAGCAAACCATCACATCGGAAACCATCGAGCGGAAATCAGTAATGACTAGCTCTCACAAGTCAGAGACCAGTTCTACAGTAACGAAGAAATTTGGCAACTTCTAAGCATGGCAACTATTTAATCGTATGTGTGTCATTAAAAGTTCTCTAACGCTTTAAGTGTATTTATGTGACGAAATGCATTTTTTTTAAAAAATCAATAGTTATTATGAAAGAGCATATAAACGTGTTTTAATTTATAGTATATATATGGTCCTTGTAATGAGATTAAAATTGTTATATAAATTTTTATGAGACATATACATTCATAGAGATTTAGCCGTTAGTATTGAAAACTAAATTATATAAACTTTATCATATATTTATATATTGTCTACAGGAATTAAAAGATAATCACTATAAAAAGTTTTTGCCACATTTACAATTGATTTTTTAATGTTGTCGGAATATTAAATTATTACGAGGACCTGTTTATAGATTTAGGACATAATCAGAGGTGCTAAAATAGTTTATTTATGGACGTTCGTCGTGCAGCAGTGCTTGTACCTAATGGTACGAATGAGGTATTTAAGACTATTTTATTTTTATTTTTTTTTACAACAAAAAGTTTATTGTAGTTGATCTTTTGAATGAGTTTACGTCCGAGAATATTTATCGATTCCATTGCTATAATATTTGAAATTTAAATTAATAGCTAAAAACAAGGAATCTAATTTAATTATCGATATGTTTTCTATCTAAGTTTATCGATATCTTCATTTAATAACAATTGTAAGTTATTGACTAACAACGGGCAATGGAATCGTGTAAATTTCCGATTCCAATATTCACAAAGTGCTAACCCAGCGTTGGGTCCTTATTATTGATGCCTTATAATGTAGTAAGCTTTTGATAATTAGAAGTTTGCAATATATTGCAAATTGAGTAGCATATGTAATCTTTCGGAAACCTGTTATAGACAGTGTGCAGTTGAAGTACAAAATTGGAAATGCATTATTTGGTTTACTTGAACAATAAACCTGTACAAAAACCCACACGAAACTAAAGTAGTGGTATGTATGTTATTTATATTAAAATGTACACTGTGCTTTTAATTATGTACACAGTATCATAAATATACATCGACTGCAATCTATAGCTAACCTCACAACAAGTAAGTATGTGCCATAGACAACTACGTAATAAGTTCTAAAATGTATTATTGTGTGATTATAAAGTCTATTATAGAGGTAGTGAATGTTCGGTGCAATTTTTAATTATACATTATTTTTTTCTTATTAGCCGCAAACCCCTACTTCCGATTTATTTTTATAGTCACCTAATTATAAAATGAACTCTCAAAAGTATGTATGACCACTGTCTTGTGTATTGCATGATTATATGTTTTATTAATATCAATGCAAGTTTTTTTTGTGTGGTATCATTTGTAGATCTAGTAATATACTGTATTCAATTTTAACTAATAGCAACTACTTTGACAGCTGTTTGTTTTTTAGTAGTGTAATAGTGTTTGACTAAAAATTGTGTATCGTCTCGAATTATACGTCGTTTTTCATTAACCCATTAACATTTATTAAAATAGCATTGAAGCATGTTAAGATTAATAGCGTAACGAAATAATTCCTGTTTTATATAAATAGGATATTATATATTGAAGCGAAAAGTGAACGTCTCGTGCCTTAATTAAATCGATGTTTTTGCTTATTATAACGATAAATACTACTATATTGAAATAATGAGTTATTTATAGGTCATAAGGAAGATGCCCGCGAAAGCGATTCGTCCACTGAAGGTATTGAAACACCAATTCTAATAGAATAGATGTTTATAATTGCAGTAGTTGTTATTTTATAAACATTTTAATATATATACGTAGTCCACAATATCTTGTGGCTTTCGGAGTACATAAGAACATCTCTATTTCGAATATTCCATAAGTTTTTTTTACAAAATAGACGTACATCGAATGCCACAAGTTGTTTTTATCTTAACTATTAGATATTTGTGAAAGTAAGTAAATTAGGCCAACTGTCGTGAGTTATTCAATTATTCGACTGTGTAATCACTCATTGATATATTTATGTAGTAAATTCGAAGTAATCACATTTTGACTCCTGGATTAGTATTAGAGTAGCTGTGTATTTATAATTTTGATGTCTCTAAAATTTTATGTTATCATCTAGTGGTAGCTTATAGTGGATCTAAATTGTGACCAGCGTGACGTGGGTAGAGTGAAATATTTTATGACATTCTCATTTTAATATTAATAAAAGCCAAATAATCAGATTCACTTAGTTCTATATATTATTATAATCTAATCTGTTAATATTAATACAATAGTGTATCAGCTGGTAGCTTATATTTAATATGTAACTTAGTTGGGGCATTTTGTGGTATCTAAACGTATATAACTTACAATTGATTGAAATAAACTGTAACTAATTATATTTTCTTCGTATTATTTCTTTACTCATTTTCTTCCATTACGTTTGTTTTTTTATACATTATCTTATAGTATAGAAAATCATCGGCGTCGAGATTACTGGTGATGTACTGCTATATTCAAGACTGTTAGGTTGCGTAGCGCCTATTTTTGCCCTCAAGCAGTACTATGCAAACCTTACTGTAGACTGGTTTAAAACGCTGTGATTGTGTATTTACCGGAGTGAAAAGACTCAAAACAAAGCAAAACCTAAAACTAATCAAAGAAAATTAATAAAATGATCAAAACGTAGAGATTCTCGTTGCGCAGTACGGAGAGTGACCAACTCAAACCGCTTCTGTAGTTCACATCGTAACATTCCAATAGATCTTGCTCATCCGGCGAAAGGCTGAAGTCAAACACGTCGATGTTCTCTTCTACTCTTGACTTAGTTACAGATTTTGGTATAGGGATAACACCAAGACCAAACTGTAAGGAATAAACTATTACGCCAATTTCAGTAATTCCAAATTGTGCTAAATACTGATCTATTGTGTATTTATTCAGTCTCAAAAAACGATAAAACGGTACTTTCATAGAAAAATTTGACAACTGTTACTGTCGCACAAATAATGCTCTAAATGACTATTCTAAAATGCTTTTATTAATATTATTTTAGTTTTAAGATATCCAGTGTAAATAAACGTAAACACACTTGCCAAATATCTTAGAATTATTTGCGGTATAGTCTTGTTGTAGTTGTTGGCTATCCGCTGAAGGTCGCAGTCGTCTACTCTTGGCCCCGGTGCACCGGAGTAGCGCTTTATCGTAGAATATTGAACCGAAAGGTGTGTAGCCCAACACAGCAATATTGTGGTATCGGCAATATTCTAACAAGGAAGGCTGCTGTATATGCAGATTAACCTAAACGCAAATAACGATACACTATACTAATTCGCACTTTTAAATAACATTTAAAAATTTTAATGGTAAAGATTGCCGTAAGAGACTTTTATTCTTGTTCATTGGGAGGGGTGAGAATCTTCTAAGAAGATCCTCCGCTTCTCTGGGGAAGACAAGATTCATCATCATTATCAGCCGACAAACATCCACTGTTGGACATAGTCCTCTTTCAAGAATTGCCACATCGATCGATCCTGTGCTGCCCGCACCCAGCTGTTTATAAAGTTGTGGGATTTTTACCCACTAAAACCCCTGGGTAGTCCTTCGTGTTGCGGGAGGCTCCGGGATCTCCTACGGAACATTGATGCCTCCATAGGTGCCCTCTTCAAACGGAAGTTTGGCGATCAGATTATAATACCATACCAATCATCATATAGAAATCAGTACAAAATTTAAACATTATACAGCATAGCGCCCTACAAGTTTTGTTGATTATTATGTGAAAAAATTACTTATGAATTTACTGTACATCACGATATTCCTAAATGAAAATGTCGATAGTTGTCATATTACTTACTTCAATCTCGACAACCTATAGGCGCACAAGTTAAATTGGGCTGAAACGGATCAAAGCAATGAATCAACAGACCATTGTAATAAAGCTTTTTTAATAACTTATGATAAATACTTATATAAATGTAAACTCACAAATTGTGCAATAGGTGTGTATATAAGATATAGATCCACGTAATGGAAAGTGCTTCAAAGGACGATTGCAATGCTGGTATTACTGCTTCGCGGGCGTGCTTGTCGTACCAAAGCTGTAGATGTAATAATGATATCTAAATTAAAAAAATTGCATAGGAAATAAATGTCTTAAAATTGTAGATTCGAATTATCATCTCCCAAGTGTAACGACAAACTGCTTTACCCGTTTGATCCTTCTTTTTTTTTACTTATTTTTTGTTTAAATCAATATTTCGATAGTGAGTAAAAATAAAAATGGTAACTTTTGTAATTATGAATAAATCTTCTCTTTTTACAACCCCTTCCGCAACTTTTTGTTGTACTGCACGGCCTAATTGTAAAAAGATTATTGTGAAATAGCAACAACACAAAAAAATGGCAATTTTATTATATCTCTTGTTCTATAGTTTATGGCCCATTGTACAAAACATATTTGACTTCCTGTATATCACAACCTTGTTGAAAAAAACAAGTATAGTAGTGGTGAGAGCACAATTTATAAGGCAGTTAATATTAATAGTATACGTCTCTTAGAAGCGCGTGTTTGTCTGTAGCCTGCGTCTATGGCCCAACCGACCGCTTTTTCCAAAGCATCGTCATCTACTGGTATTAACTGCGTCTAAATGTAAGAAGGCGTCATCATTATTAATTGTACACAAATTTTAAAATTGTTAATATTTCTTTTTTATTTAAATTTAGTAAATTGTTAATCAATCACAATTGACAGTCTCAATTAATGATAATCTTATGGCAGCAGTATAACACATATATATGTAACGTGTATATACATTATAACTACAAAAATTTACCTGGATTAGTATGAAACCCCGCCATTATTTTATTTCGACATACATTTGGCTTCGAAATTTTTTTTATTCAATTAAGAGACGAGCAGCATGTTCTCTTGGTCTAGGTTGCTCTTATCCATTCCCTTCCACTTCTTTTAATGAACAAAGAGACGTGATGAGCAAGATATAAAAACCTATCGCTGGTAAGAATGATATATACTGCACCGCATTGCGCTCGTCGCTTGAGACATAACATGTTGATTCTCGTTACCACATTAATTGTGTAATTGCTAGTGTTAGCTATAGCGCCGTTCAATCCGGATCATAGTAATGTTTGCACATTACTGTTTGACGGCAGAAATAGGCTATGCGGTGGTACTAGACGGTCTCCGGCAACAAAGACCTACTGTCAGTTAATCTAGTCGGAAAATGCGGAGAATGTTACTGGTTATTTACGTATCAATAAATATTTTATGTTATATAAGCAGAAACTTATTAGAAATTATGTATTTCAGTTTTTTCTACTATAACATAACTTTTAAGTACTGTCATCACAGATTGAAACGAAAGTTACTTTATGATGATAAGGTGCTTATGCCACATTGTTTATTTACTTAATGGAGAAAAAATGGGTGTATTTAAATGAAACGATGTAAAAACCATGTTAACTATTCCGAACCATGTGCCCAAACCAAAGCTAGGTATAGAATGTCCATCGTTGAGTAGATACCTTGATGGTTCTGGCGACAACGATATTCTAAAAGTAAAAGACAGAGTCAGCTTTCTTCATGTTATCTTAGACCCAAAATAAGACGAGAAAATTCTGTTCCATGTAGTGAATGATAGTAAATTTATTTCTAACATTGCATCTCTCAGATAGTTCACACACTGAATATATGATTAGCAAAACTACTGCGCGAATCATTATTGAACTTTATTTTTGAGAACTTACGAACGGTGTTAGGAGACCGCTTAAGAAAACGAAGACGCAATGTAAATGCTCCGTGGCCCTATGAAATAAAGTTCAAATTGAAACCAAATACATCTCGAGTTCCCGCCACACCCGGACTTTAGTTGATCCGAGCATGAGCTGTTTTTGATTTTGTTTCATTGCTGGTTTTTTTTTAATAAAGTAATGATTTCTTTTATGAAACTATCGTTTCATTTAGCTGTACTAACATGATGGAACGTAAATAATGGTAATAAAACGTTTTAAAATATGATTTTTTTTTATCAGGATCGATTTATTTTTCCGTCATCAAAGGTTTCATTAGTATTACCGTCTGTCTTCATTTTCGGAAACGGTCTCCTAACACCCAGTATAAGGCTTATATACTATGGGTATAGTATACTATATTTAATAACTAAAGAAGAGATACTCTATGTAATTTATGATCACCACTGTGTATATAAAGAATAAATAACAACAATTGACAAACAAATCAGTAATAGAAATTAAACTTCATTTGACTCAGACCCGTGAGATTCATAATTAACCGAATTTCTGTTAAAGATTTTGAGAAACGCAACATACAAATAATAATAGTTGTAAATTTAATTGACACTAATAGAAAAATAACAAGTACTTACACATGATAAGGAAACTATAAATAAATATGTAAAAGACATAGCTGACGAAAACTATTACGCTCCACTTTTTACTTAATAGTGTCGTTAATTTGCCACGATGCAGCATTTTCTATTGAATTTAAATACTCATTAATATGCATTGTTTGTAAGCAATACGGTTTTATTAATTTTAAACATTTTTGCTTTGTCTGTATGTTTTAATAAATTTTTTGGTATAGTAGTGAGGGACAGATATAATTATAATTGATCACCAACGACCATGACCGCATAGCTGAACAAATTGGAACTATAAAATAATGACAAATATTCTTTGAAGAAGTAGTAATCTAAGATATACAAGATTGTTTCGGCGTCAACACACTATTACATACAAAGGAAACATGCATAATTTACAGGTTCCAGTGGGTTTTCTTTTATAAAGTTTGAATTAGTTAAAAAAATCCTCGTAAACCATAATCACATAGGATCTGCGGTTTTTTTTACTATGGATAAATGGTTTCTGTAACCGATCCGCATCTTATCACCGAGAGGTACCAGTTGATGATACTGTTACTGTAGATTTTAAGGAAACGGATAATCTTTATTTATTTATTATTAAGAAACCAACGGCGTTATTATTTAATAAATGTTTACAAGTATTTAAAGCTTATGTATAAAGGTTTTGTTTGTACATCAAATTAGTACGTTGGTATACCCGGATAGATAGTTAAAATAAAAGGAAGGAAAGGTTAGAATAAAAGGAAAAAAAAATAAGTTGATCAAGGCTACAACAGTAATGTGGAAAATTAGTCCCCGAAAAATATCTTAATTTAATGGTTAAGTTGGCGTATAGCAACATGGATATTATTTATATTGTTCATACTTGCCGGAGCGTTTCGGCGACGTGTTTCATGAACTAAAATTTATTTTTAGAAAAGAATAAATTATTATATATTCGTGGTATTCTTATTAATGGTGAGTTATTTGCAAAATTTGTCGACCATCCTGGTACATGTAGCAAAGGCGCGCGTCGAGTGCGGCGCGAATTGTATCTCAATATTTTGGCTTCCTCTCATAAGTGGTTCACTTTAATGACACCTTTTCTATCTACAATACTATAGTATATGTATTGAAAATCAAAATACAGTCAAAACTGGTAATCTATACATGTAAGAGATTTCCACCTATGTAGAGACTTAACACGATATCTCTGGAATCATAAGGCCCAGAAACTTGATATTTGGTGAGAATATTCATTTTCCCAAATAGGTCAGCTAAGAACCTATTTTAGGGAATGTTACTTCTAAAAGGGGTTGCAGAGGTGTTAATAAAAGGACGGACGCAAGAATATATATTATACATTACTAGTGCAAGAGGATTGATTTAATTAGCAAATATCCTACATCGGCTGCTCCAGAAGGTGTTTCTTACGATACGCAAATAGTAGAATTACAATGGGGTTCCTGTATCCTGTCTCCCATATGAGTGCCGCGGCCATGTCTGCTTAAAACTAAAGCAGAAAAAAAAATACTTTCTTACGATACATTTTATCTTTATTTCAACTTTGGTGTCAACATTCTTTACACATATATGTGGATTAATTTGCATGAACTTATCAAAAACCCATATGTTTAAATGAAGTCGAATTAGTAGTTGCTCTTTTAATTTAGCATAGTGCAAAACAAACGTTATCAGTATAGTCATAAATATATCTAATTAATTAATTTACTTTTCATTATTTTAATTACTTGGCTAACTACATTTAACTGATATAAACAAAGTAAAGCAAGTTTCTAAATGCAATACATTTCTTTTTTAATGTATGACCATATAGCATTAGCAATTCACTGGTGATGGGTATCTGTTGCCGGAGACAGTCTAGCTAGGTGCTATCGCAGCGTCTATTTCTGAAGTCCAACAGTACTGTGTAAGAATTGCTGTGTTCCGGTTTAAAAGGCGCTGTAGCTAGTATAATTATTGAAGTGTAGAAACTTACCTTACGTCTCAGGCGACGAGCGCAATGTGATCCAATGTATATCATCTTAATTAGCGCCACTTTGTTATGGGCGGGTGTATCACTTATCATCAAGTGAGCGTCCTGCTCATATCATTGTTTAATTGAATAAAAATAATAATAAAAAGCGTTAATTTATTCAATGAAAGGTTATGTTAATAATATGTTACATTGCCGCTCGCCCGTCGTTGTTTTCTAAATCGCTATTATTAATATTAGATGTAATACCTCAAAGATCCAGTCGCAATTGTTAAGTACAAAAAATATGTTTGCTATGGGTGTGGTCCATACGAATCTCCTGGCGCAGTCTCAGGTTTACACCTAATATAATAACGTTAAAATTACATTTACAAAATTATAAACGATTTAATATTGATGAAAAAAGATCACAAGAAAATAAAATCACTTTAAATGAACTGCAAAATTTTTTCTGTTAATATTTTCTTAAAGGATATTATTAAATGATACTTCCAAAAATTATCAAAGGATTCGCTCCGTTTTTAAAACAAAGGGATTTTTATAAATTAATGTTAATTTCATAGATTTCTAAAAACAAATAAATTTAATATTCTTATGAAAACTATCGCGAATGAATGTAGTAAGTACTATAACATTCGAGAAAAATAAAGAGAGCGAAACGCCGCTAGACATATCCGGCCGCTATTATTTTTTATTCAATCGAGCGAAGTATCTACATGCCATAACATCGTGGCGCTGGTTAGGATATTACACACTACACTACATTGCGCTCGTCATTTGAGATAAAATGTTGAGTTTCACTACTCCAGTTATATTTACACTATTTTATAATTGCACTAGCTACAACGCCCTTTTAACCTGAATACAGTAATGTTTGCACACTTCTGTTTTACGGCAGAAATAGGCATTCCGGTGGTACCTTCCTAGACGGTCTCCGGTAACAAAGATACTACCGCTAGTAAAAATGCCAGTGAGTCATTTGGTAATAATTAATTGGAAAAATGATACCAAACGGTGTATGTATACCCAGTCACAACAATGATATTTTGATTCCAGTATTCATGCAGTGCAGGTTGTTAGAGATTGAAGTTGATCTGGAATTTAATTATTTTCTTCGATTTCCCTTTTTTACACGATGATTCTAAATAGTTATCTCCGAAAAAGGAATTAATTGACTACCATGAGATATGGCATTATTGTAACATATATGGTTCATGAATTTTATCGTTCTGTACTCCTTCATAAGCAATTTTACTGTGCTAAATCACAAATTCCTCTCAATGTACTTAAAAATAGTTACAAAGTTTTTCTCACAAGTGTTAAAATACAGATACTCGTTGTAAAATAAATACGATACCTCTACTTATAAATTATTGGTTTCACGACCCATGGCATAATGAGCTTCTCTAACAACTCCTGGTTGGATCGGAGTGGTAAACCTTGAGGGAGGCCTTCTGCTCAGCAGTGGGGGTTATCTGGTTTTTAATATAAGGGGTAATACCTAAAAAGTAAACAGGAAAGCTTTGTAAAACTTTTAAATGTTGATAAGCTACAACTCATTGCTAAATATTCACGATCTTCTGAAGAAATATAACCGTTGTTGCTTCTCTCGTTGCCATGCCAATTACACAGCCCATATCACTAAATAAATTTGAAAAGTCCTTGACGGAATTGCACCTGTTCAAATCATTATCTCGGTCGCAATTAGATGCTTATGTCTTTGGAGGCTTTATTTAAGCTACCTACATATATAAAAGATCTTGAAACAATGCAGTTTTTTCCGCATCATTTCTGAATCACAGCATTAAAATTACTACATAGCCAACTCCGAAATAAATGCCTTATTTCTTATCTTCTATAACATAATAATGACGCTATGTTTAGCAGAGATGAACTATTGCACTAACTAAGCTTGCACTTGATGCACATGAGCGGGAAAACATCCATTTCATAATTCTTTCCCTATCCATAATTTTGATTCCCTTTATAATATTGTTGTCTTTTAAATATGTTAAATAAGAAAAATCTAGCACATAACAATCTTGTCGGACACAGCAGACGTGGTCCTGCAGATGAATATTTATTTCTCTGTAAGTGTAAATTGATAGTCGGTATATAAAACGGCGACGATCCGATTATTATTATTATTTTCTGATCGACGTGGAGATCTTTGGAGACCTATATCCAACAGTGGACGTCTATCGGTGATATAAAACAGCAGACTGTAAGACAAGCCTATATAATAGTGATAGGTCTCTATTGCCGGAGACGTCCTTATATTATCCCTTCATCGAATAAGAAAAACCAAACTCGGAGATTCTTTGAAGGATCGAAAAAACAATGAAATCTCGAAAGAGTAATCAATAACGTCATCGACATAATAACAAATTTACTGTTTTTAGATTTATTTGTCTTTGCGATTGCTGGGTTATTAAATCTATTTAAATTATAGGATATTCCACAAATATGTTCAGCGTTGACTTAATTGGCGTATGCAAGTATTTGTTTCATCACATCGCAACAAGGGTACGTGGCTTTCATGTAACTTTGCCATTATTGCGTGAGAATATCTCTGTACAATTTGTATTAGCACAAGTGTTTTTTTTTTATTTTGATTAACGTGGGAGTAATGGCTGCGCATACTCGTCCTCGCGTGGGCAATGACAGGTTATATCGGATTTGCACCGACTAAAACCCCCACGATGTTCCAACTCATAGCTTAATGGCGGGGTTACGGGAACGCTTTCGCACCATCCGCAACCCCGCCGGCACTGGCCGCTTGCGAAGCCCAACCTCGGTTGGGAGGGTAGAACCCTCTCTTTCCAACTCCTTGAGGGCACGCCGGAACATGTAGCACGCCCCCTCCTCGGCCTCTTGCTATCGCGCGGGCAAAGTATTCCCCCGAAACTGTCACCCAGAGACCATGGGAGCCAAGATATAAAACTCTCCCGACTCCCTACGGCGGATTCGATTTTGGGCCCGCCGTCACCCGTTGTTAGTGCTCCGCGACTTCACTTCGGCTGCACAGGGCCATGTAAAACGGCCCCTGCAACCTGGCCGCAAAGGGCGACTTAAAGCCTTCTCTGCAGCCCCCGGCCGCTCCGATGAGCTTCAGTTATTAAACTGGTGCTCTAACCTGGAGCAGCCGCCTCGGGTCACCTCTTCACCGCGGGCCGGCCGGGTAGGTTCCTCTTCGCTTAACCATGGGCGACCCCGCCACAGTTATTGAACCTCTCCGCTACAACAAGGTGGGAACCTGTTAGGGGGTTGCACAGGTAATGCGTTAAGGTGTTCTTTTTTAAATATCTAGCTAGCTACTATCTCGAATTCATTCCCAAGTATCTGTTTTATTTCTTCGTTATTTGTTTTTTGCGAACAAATTTCAACAACGATGATCAACTAAGTATAAGAACTATTTAGTCTTTAACTAACACTCACTAAAATTACTGCTACCTCTTTTCTTCACGCGAAATTTTTCATTCCCTGTCACTTCTTGCGACTTTTTTTTAGTTCCGTAATTCCGTTTACGCCTGAATAAGGATCGTAATAGTTTTCTCCGTCTCATAACTCTCGCCCAACTTAAATTTGAAGATGGTATTTAATGATGACGAATATCGATAAGGGTGACCGTGTCACAACTGTTTTTTTCTGAGGGGATGCACTGTTGATTTCGCGTCATCAACAATAATAATATAAAACCTGGACTACAAAGTTTATTAAAGTATCACTAATAAATATCATTCAATCCAAGTGCTAAGATTTTATTCAACTGGCTTTTAATAAGACGAACAGTTCCCGTATAAAATATACATGTTTTGTAATATTCTATTTATCCATCAAAATAATAATTCGTATATTAAACGCAGACACACATACACACACGCAGACGTTAGAAATACTGTAGTAGAAATACAAATAAGTTACGACGCGTTACTTTCGTCTGCACAAAATAAATAGAATCTCTATGGGGCGGAGTGTGAGCATCTATAACAAGATCTCACAAACGGTTTTGTATTTAAAGATTAACCAATTTGTCATTCAAGTTAAATAATAATAATACACAGGGTATAATATTCCGTTGTTGAATATTTTAATGATAATTATGTGTGAAAATAAAATATTGTCAAATTATCAGTATCCCTGTCGTCAGTTGTGGTTAGACTTAACCAAATAATGATGATTATGATGACTAGTAATCAAAAATACATTGCTTAAACTTCATATCACCATGCTAGCAAAAGTTTACTTTAAAAAGAAATACTACTTCTCTGCTACTGATAAATTATAATCCATTTTTAACACACTACGCGGCGTAGTTGTTAAAGCTTTTGCCGGTGGTTGAGATTTTGGAACCGGCTTGGTTAACTATCTAAATCATCCACCATAACATCATTGCTGTGTTCCGACTGTCAAAATATTCTAGGTGAGCATATTTTACCGTAGTATTTGAGGTTAGATTTTAGCCCATTGCGGTTGTAAATAATGTTTACTTAAAAAAAGTTAGGTAACAAAAACTAATTTACTAATTAATATGAAGATTTAATGACTAATATATTAAAATACTAAATAAACACGACCTTTAACACTTAATCACATATTCTTTAATTCGGCAGCTGTGCCAACAACAGCTTTGCGGCAGAGTTGCTATATATAAGGAGGTGCTGAAGTCTGCAACAGTCTCGAAGTGCAGGATCACCGACGGCGGTCGTAACTCAAAATGGGGCAACTAAGTTTCGCTAACGTTTTGTCTGCCATTTTAATTTTTGTATTTATTTCGGTAAGAGATTTTTATTGTTTAATGTAATAATGTTGTTTTATCTACATGTGTATATATGTATTATATATATTTTTATACACAATACTAGCTGTTCCCCGTCAGCTCTGCTGGCCTTAATATAAATTTAATTATTTCAGAGTAACCGCAACCGTAAACGCGTTTCTATAGAAACCGCATAAATAATAGGAAATGTAAATGTTTATAAAAGTTAATTAGAAATAAAATGATGAAGGCTTTATGAAATTATAAAAATAAATAGCCTGTAATCATCTACAAATTATTATTCGTCGGATGGTCTTATTTCTATATCAATACGTACTAGTTTTCACATGATTGATGAACAAAGGAAATCCATTTTCGTTATAAATATAAAGATGTACAACAATAATCTGAATTAATAAAAAAGTCATTAATGTTGGTCAGTAGGAAAAAGTCAGTAATTGGACTGCAACGCTTATATACATATATATATTTATATATACATATATTTATATATGTATACACATATATATAGATAAAACTACATTTTGTAATATTTTGTTGTGTTTATTTAATTATTTATTAATATCCAGTAAAACGGTTTATATTTATAAACTTTCAGCAAATCTACGCCTCTTGCGTAGTTCCAAAGTATCAGCTCAATACTGGAAGGGAGATGCCACGTCTTGGCTTTGGTACGGGTTTCGGAATAGCTAACAAGGTTTGTACACAAATACCCATTTATTTCATCATATGTTCGTAACGTACTTTCTGTAACGGACATGTTACAATACAATGTCATCATTTACATCTGCTATTAACCGTAAGTTTCACTAAAAAGCGGATATTCTATCTTCTCCTTCTTCTTAAGGTGTCTCACGACTAGCGAAGGTTGCTATATTCCACTATTTTTTTATTATCGAGGAAGAAATCTTCTAAAGAGATATTCTGATTTTGGGGGAAATAAAAGGTTATGTGGGATTTTTACCCACTAAAACCCGCTCGTCGGTCAACCTCAATGTGTTGCGGAATGCCCCGGGATCTCCTGCGGAACGGACCAGTGCCTTCCGGCATTACGACTGTAGCACATCTAAGGGAGGACTATAGCACTCCTTGGCACCCCCAATTTAGTAAGCTAGCGCCTAACCTACTGGTACTTGTAGTTCATCGCAGGCTCGCATAGTAAAAACTGAAGACCTCCACCTTCAAAGCGCATAAACCCGAAAACCCTTTTAGTTGCCTTCTACTTCTAAAACTGGCACATAATAGAGATAAGAGTTTAGCAAACACCATCTGTTGTTTAGATATAAAAATGACTAGGATTTACCACCATGTTTATTATTTAGACTATAATCCGGTTCCCGGATGTAGAGGCCTTGGAGGAAGCACTTAACTGGGCCTTCGACGAGGGTTACAGAATGTTCGATACTTCATATTATTACAGGACTGAAGAAACTGTAAGTAAAACTTTAATCATAGTTAAATCTGTTTTAATTTCTTTAATAATTTCTAAATAGAAATTACTACATTACGGAAAAATTTGTAGTTTTTATTAAAATTATTTCATTAATTTAAACTAATATTTACTCAGTGGTACAGGGGTTAGTTAATCCTAACCAACATCTCACGGTCGAGTGTCGTCAAGGAGAGGAAAAATTTCAGTGAAAAGGTTGCAGATTTCTGTGTGATGGTTATCGGCATACTACATCCACGTACTCACCACATGCACACCATGTGTGACGAATATGGCAAATACCTAATAAAAATACTCCTAAATAATTTGGGGAGACCAATGATCAGCAGTGAACATGACCACACTGAAATGATGATGATAATGATTCCAGAATCCTGTTCAACTTTTCGAACAATATTGGCTCTATTTTATTTACATTTTTACATTATATTTCAAATAGATTTGTTTTTTAATAAATCTATTTGAATATCCTGTTTAACATTATTAATTAATAATACTTTTTTTTACTTTCAACAGCTGGGTAAAGTTATAAAAGAGAAAATCGATAAAGGTGTTGTCAAGAGAGAAGATCTATTCATAATCACAAAGGTTTATATTTTACTTCCTACGAACATTAACTTCACCTCCAAATACAAATATATAAAATAATTTGGAAGTTAATAATTTGCTCTTGGTAGTTAAAAATAAACTACTTTAAAGAAATTATCAAAAAGAGTAATATTAAAACATTAATTACGTATATAAGATTTTGTAGTGATAAATTTGAAATTCTAGTGTTTTATTCCTTTTTTTTTCATTTTTATTAGTTCTCACTAATTTATAATGTTTTTCTCTAACGTTTTTTTGTATGTACGATATTCACAGCTTGAAAATTTCCATGCGACCGAAGATGTGGGTCCAGCCTTGCGCAAGTCTTTGGAAAAACTCGGCTTGGATTATGTGGACTTATACCTTATACATTTGCCATTTGAAAAGTTTGTAAGTATTTTAATGCTTAAGCATTCTTTTTATGTATTTATTATGAAATTAAACTCATCGGATATCGGAGTAGAAAAAGGCAGAATTGAACAAACTGCGCATATCTTTGATTGCATAATACTCTGTCCGGCACTTTGAGAGTAGATTTGATGAACTCTCGACTTCCGTTAGAAAGAACAATAGATAAATAGACAAAGATACTAAATTTTGATATTCCAATCACAGACGGGATTTTATAGTCGCCTTCTGATTATGTAAGTTCATAATAATAAGCAGCCGGTTGGGACGTTCACAGTGTGCTCATCGCCGTGAGTCAGAATGTAGGACTTGCAACATTACGGAGCGCGAGTATTAATACACTACTGAAACGTGAGCTACCTCATTAAACCTTTTTGTTTGATTTCGTAGGGAAAATCTTTGAAAGATACCCTGCTTCGGAAGGGAAGTCAAGGTTATGTGAGATTTTTGCTCACTAAAATCCCACCGGTGCTCTGCATCATGTGCATTCGGAGAGGCTCCGAAATCTCATATAGAAAGCACCGGTGCCTCTCTACACTTTCTTTGAACACGTTTCTGTGGAGGGGCTTAACCCTCCTAGGCTGTCCCACACAGCGCTTGTTGAACGATAACTGCCCCCACCCTCAAGGCTCGCGAAACTCCTAGACTCTTTTAGTCACCTTCTACGACAGACAGGGCTTACCTTTTTTTTGCGCATTCCTCTGCGTATTGTGGGTCAGGGTCGAATTGTTACCAATCACTTAACATCAATTAAATGCTATTTCCTCATTCTCCTCTTTCATCCTTCCTATCTTTCTCTACTTATCTTCCATTCCAATACTGATCTTTCTTGACAGGGCTTACCTTAATCCTATTCTTAATAGCCCGAGATTACAACGCAGACCTCGTTATACCTATTAACATTTTTGTTTAACTTTAGCCGAACGGCACTCTGGACCCTACTGACTACGTGGATACATGGAAAGGGATGATAGAAGCCCAGAAACAAGGGCTCGCGCTGGATATAGGACTGTCAAATTTCAACCAAACCATGATAAAACGCATCATAAAAGGAACTTCCGTTAAACCGGCAGCTCTAGAGATTGAGGTATTTTAAATTTGTTTTAACCCATTACTCATAAAATAAGTAAGCAGTTTAGCGCTTGCATTTGTGTTCATTTCTATTGCAGCCCGTAAATAAATGGCTCAACTAAGTTTATAAAATGGTTTTCACACGAAGAGTGACTTTATCGAGAGAGTCTTACAATTCAAAAATAATTAGGCCTCAATATTGTCACTCCGACTGTTTAGATATTTGTATTTAGACAAAGGAGTTTTAAAATTACTGTTTAACAGTAAATGTTTGTCAGTGTGTAATTGTTGTAATAAGTAAAGTAAAAATAAAAACTATTATTTATTAATTCTTCTTATTTTATCACTTTCAGGTCAATCTTAACATACAGCAACCTGCTCTATTGAAATATTGTGCTGCGAATGAAATCGCTGTTATAGCCTATACGCCTTTCGGATCCATATTCCCCGAGAAAGCGTTGCCAGGAGCTCCGAAGCCCCGTGTCGATGACCCCGCTCTTGTGAAAATAGCTAAAAATCACAAAAAGACGGTGCCACAGATCGTTTTGCGTTATTTGGCAAGTATTTTGGAAAGCACACATTATTTATTATTAATAAATAAACTAGCTACATATCAAGTCTACAGGTTATCAAGTATATTATCCATTTTCTTTTTAATGTTTTTTATTAATTTATTGAACTACATTCTTTCATTTTATTTATAGTCAACACTATTTACTTGCAGCTTGATATCGGGGTCTCCCCCATACCCATGACTTTGGACAAAACAAACATAAAAAAGGACATCAACGTGTTCGACTTCAGCTTGACAGCAGATGAACGTAAGAAGCTGAAGCTCTACGATGTTAACTACAGAAGTGGGTTGAGTTGGTCTGATTCCCCGTACTGTTTCACGAGAAATATGACTTTCGAACCTGATCCCAATGATGAATAACTAATTAAAAAAAAAGTTATATCTTTAAATATAGAATAATTGACCCATTATGTCTGTCTATTTTTTTATCCACCTAAGCAACGAGAGGAGCAGGTCGTCTATTTGTTGGAAAGTAAAAGATCCGACTTGTAAATCTTTATTACATTGTTGTCCCATTGTGAACTCCGCGGAATAAAAGTTTACCATTCCACGGTTTGAACTTTATGTCGTATTGTATGTTGCTCTTATGCATGATATATCCAATCCACAAGGCGACCTGGACCGTTACCAGGTATTACAGTATCCTAAAACGTAACTTTAGAAAATGTACACTACACTAGATTGTAATAATGGACTTCGGATATTACAATCACTATACTACAACAACTTTAGAACTTGAAGCTTGTTATTGTATTGTATATCCTTAATGATGGTGACGCATCTGGGTGACAGTAATCAATGATATTTATAAATATTTTCCATACAATATCAAAATGATTGTAATTGAAAAAAAATTAAAAGTAAATTTAATGGTTTTGGTTATGTATTATTTATTCATATTAAAAGGTAATTTGTATTGAAAAGGATTAACTCTGTCAACCAAGTCGCCATATTGACTCAAATAAAATCTAAATCGCCAGCTACAATATAACGATGCAACTACAGTTCTCAGTACTATAACCAATACTAGTATAATTAAGTGTCCTACTAATAAAATCTTTATTATGCCTATAGCCTTTATTATCTAATCCGTGTTAAGCGCAGTTTATTATCTATTTTTAGCGTGTTTTAGAGTGTTACTATCTTTTTAGTGCCGATTCATGACAGCAGGCGGTTTGTTATTTTATAAGTAAAAAAGCAAAAAGATGTATGGGGCTATAAGCTCCTTATGCAGACTCCGCAATTATCTTCCAACAGCCACTAAGGTTGCGCTTGCTAATTCTCTTCTTCTGCCTATTCCCAACTATGCCGATGTGTGCTCTCTTGACTTAACCGAAGCGCAGCTTGATAAGCTTGAGCGTATTCAAAATTTGTGTTCATATTTGGGTTACGCAAATACGATCACGTCTCTGAATTTCGTAAAAAACTCAAGTGGCTGCCAATCTGTCTTCGCAGGAATACTCACATTCTCTCCGTTCCATACAAGATATTGTTCTATCCTCTAACATCTTCCTACCTTAAAAATCAATTCGAATTTATTTCCGATTGCCGCAGTCGCACTCTTCGCTCTTCAATAAACCTTTCCTTTCGCGTCCCCGTGCATTCCTCTTCATTTTTCCAAAACTCCTTTGCCGTTACGGCGGTTCGCTTATGGAACTCTTTACCGAACCATATTCGTATCGCCAAATCCCTATTTTCTTTCAAAAAAACACTTAAGTAACTATTATCATAAAGTTTAAATTATATATTCTGTCTAATTGTGCTGTTGCTTGCATCTGTTCCCTAGCGTTTTAGTTTTTAATAATTTTCTGCACCACTACCTTATCTTTGTTTTTAGTTCACGTCTTCCTTTTCTGTGAGTTGTCGGGAAGAAATTGCTTTTTGAGCAATAAGACCGCCCATTGTACATCTATGTATAATGTATTGCATTTTTTGTAACTGGTGTACAATAAAGAATAAATTAATAAATAAATAAAAATTAGTTGTTAGTTAACATTGCATTGAGTCGTAGAAGCATTTGCTCCGACCATGCCTGTAAATAGATTCGTGAAAGGACAAGTCCTTTGGTGGGCGGAATGTCTAAAATGATAGTTAACGATAATTAAATAATAAAAGAAATGTGACAGTTTAGTGGAAAAATATCTAATGTATAAGTTGTTTAAGCTCGTTCTTTATTTATATATATATATATATATATATATATATATATATACTATGGACACCTTCAAGGGTCGTGTCTTGTTTTTTTTTTCGATCAATATAAATGTTCAATGCCGACTTTTATCTAATCTTGCAACATTATATACATCTGCAGAATTATTGGAACAGCAATGTTTGATTATTTTAGGGCCGCGCTCGTAGCGGCGATAGGGAGTGACCTCTCGCTGCTGGCAGTGGTGCGTGCCCAGGCCGGAAGCGAGGCTGGACAGCTCATCGCCAAAGGGCGAAGCCGAGCGCAGGACTACCGATTACCTCCTTAGGCAGAGGAACCTGGCGTCGTCAATGACATGGGTCGTCGGGCCGGCGCCCTCCTTGGAATGAGTTCTTGGGGTGTACCTGGCGGCGAGTCTAATATTCCGACGCATCGCCACGTACGGATTTTCTGTCGGGAGGGGTGCTTCATATCGCTCTCCGCGGCGAATCCGTTCGATCCCGGCCCTGATCGGGGGTTGCGGAAGAACTGTTCGATGTTATCCGGCGACCCTCGTGCATTATTTCGGAAGTGATTGGAATACCGTCTGAAGCTTTTTAGTCGGTTGGAGTCCGACACTACCCCGTTCCCGGCCCTTCTGGTTTCGGGGTGTGTAATCATTAGTATTATGTTACGCACTTTAATAAAAAAAAACATAAGTGTGTGATTATTTAGTACTGCGAATAAACAATGAAATCTTGAAAGAGTAATAACTAACATCATCGGCGTAATAACATATTTACTTTTTTACATTTATTTCTATTTGCAATTGCTGGGTTATTCAATCTATCTCAATTATTACACATTCCACGAATATGTTCAGCGTTGACTTATTTGGCATATGCAAATATTTGTTTCATCACATCGCAACAAGGGTACGTGGCTTTCATGTATCTTTGTCATTATTGCGTAAGAATATCTCTGTACAATTTGTATTTGCACAGGTAACGCGTTAAGATATTCTTTTTTAAATATCTTGGTAGCTAGTATCTCGAATTCATTTCCAAGTATATGTTTTATTTCTTCGTTATTTGTTTTTGCGAACAAATTTCAACAACTATGATATAAGGACTATTTGGTCTTTAACTAACACTCACTAAAATTACTTAGCAGTAATGAGGTAGCCCTCTTTTCTTCACGCGAAATTTTTCATTCGCTGTCACTTCTTGCGACTTTTTTGATAATAAAAAATAAAATATTGTCAAATTATCAGTATCCCTGTCGCCAGTTGTGGTTAGACTTAACCCTTAATAACCTAGAGTTTCAATTTTGATACCATTCTTTTAAACCCAATGTTCACATTACTATTAGTTTTTTTTATAGGTTGGCTGTACGTATTTTACTGTTGTATAATATTCTTTCCAACGAAATTTAAAAAAAATCAAATGTCATTATTGTTTTATTTTATCTATGACATATTAGTTGCGCGGCAAAGTGAACAAGTAAACACATTTTACTAAAAGTTTTGTTGAATACAAATTTGATATATTTTCTTTTTCTGAAGAATATAAATACTTTTGAGGTAAGTGAATATATTATTTTCGCTATGATATAATTATTTTTTGCGAGTGGATGTTTTACTTGAAGAAACTAGTGCTATTTTCGTGAGTATCAATTTTGATACTTCAGGCATTCCGCCCTACATAAAACCTACCTACTAATTCTTTAGCTATAAAAACTTTTTGAACGTCCGATTCATTATTATTCTGCATAGCTTGGTGTTGGGATTACTTTTATTTTTATTTTATTATAGAAATTTATCAAAAATGCGACCAGAAGAGATTGAGAGCATATTGAAGCGGTTAGGAAATGGTGAAATTTCGGAAGACGATTCCACCGACAATGAAGATGACATAGACTATTATTCGAGCCAAGGAGATCGTCTGATGGAGCTAAAAGATGAAGAGGATGTAGGTAATTTTCCTACTGACCCAATCTTGGATGCAGATCTACCTGCAGCAAATGTAGATACCGATATGCAACATAATTTAGAGACCGTTGAACGAAGCCCAACTCCCACAACCAGCAGCCAGAACAACCTGCAAACTGCACCTTTCAACTCTAGAAAATTAGTGTGGAGAGTAAAGAATATGGACATAGTCCAAAATGCTATCCAGTTTGCTAGAAACACTGAGTATTCACAAGAAATTAGGAACTTAGACACTCCTTTTCATTTTTTTAAAATTTTTTCGGTGAAGAAATTTTGAGATTTCTAGTGGACGAGTCAAATGAATATGCCTTCCAAAAGAATCCCAACTTTACAGAACCTGTAACTGTCTTAGAATTACGTAAATTTATTGGAATTCTTATTTTTACCAGTGTATATCATTATCCAAGTGTCAGGTCATACTGATCAAACATTACAAAGTTTGAACCCATAGCACAAACAATGAATTGCAACAGATTCGATAAAATTCGACAAATTTTTCACATGAATGACGACTCTAAACATTTGCCCATTGATCATCCCCAGCACGACCGACTGTATAAAGTAAGACCAGTGATAGACTATTTGAACAAGAAATTTATTACTGTACCATTTGAGCATCGTCTATCACTAGACGAGCAAATGTGTTCAACTAAAATTAAACATTTTATGAAACAATACTTACCCAACAAGCCCTATAAGTGGGGATTCAAATTATACGTTTTATGCTCTCTGTCTGGGTATGCCTACAGATTTGAGATTTACTCAGGAGCTAAGGACATAGACCTTTTACCTGGCGAACCAGACCTCGGAGCTGTATCGAATACAGTTATTCGATTGTTACGACCAGTACCAAGGCACGTCAATCATATAACTTATTTTGACAATTTTTATACGAATATTCCTCTGCTACATTACTTGACCAACGAAGGTATTTATTGTCTTGGAACAGTACAGAGAAACAGGCTTGGAGAGTCGTGCAAGTTGCCGGAGAAACGGGAAATTATGAAGTCTAACGTACCCAGAGGAACATATCACGAAAATGTGGTCTCTCACGAAGGCCACAAATTTTCGGCCACATATTGGAAAGACAACAAACAAGTACTATTACTTTCCACGTATGTTGACGCTGAACCAGCGGATACTATAACCCGCTACGAAAAAAAACTAAAGGCCAATGTTCAAGTATCATGTCCTCGGATCATAAAAGAATATAATGCACACATGGGCGGCGTTGATTTGATGGATAGCTTCATTGGTCGATATCGCATCCGCATAAAGTCGAGAAAGTGGACAACGAGGCTCTTCTACCACTTGTTAGACATGACTGTCATCAATGCTTGGGTACTATACAAAAAGGTAAACACAATGAAAGGAAAACTTCAGAAGAATATTATGAAGTTAGCAGATTTTAGAACTGAGCTTGCCGATACTTTATGTAGATATCAAAGTCACTCGAAAAATAAAAGGGGAAGACCCAGTACCAACAATCGACAAGACATTACAGTACCTTCTAAAAGACCCCGGACAGGTGTACAAGTACTACCCTCTACTGACGTGCGTTGCGATTATATTGGTCATGAAAAAATATTTATGGATTCTAGAAATAAGTGTAAATTTAATAATTGTAGGAAACTTACCTCCTGGTTCTGTAAAAAGTGTAAAGTGTCGTTATGCGATAATAAAAACAATCAATGTTTCGCATTGTGTCATGCATAGGTATATCTGATTTCTTTATGGCGTTAATGTCTGAAGTATCAAAATTGATACCTGTCTTTTTTTTCGAAATAAATATGTAAAATAAATATTGTGATTTTTTTAGCTATTTTTCCCTTTATCTAGGACCCTCAAGCAAACACAGTAATATTAAAAACAAATCATTTTCGTAAATAAGGCTACTAAGGGTTAAGCAAATAATGATGATTATGATGACTAGCAATCAAAAATACAGTGGTTAAACTTCAAATTCACCATGCTAGCAAAAGTTTACTTTAAAAAGAAATCCTACTTCTCTGCTACTGATAATTTATAATCCACGTTTTAACACACTACGCGGCGTAGTTGTTAAAGCTTTTGCCGGTGGTTGGAATTTTGGAACCGGCTTGGTTAACTATCTAAATCATCCACCATAACATCATTGCTGTGTTCCGACTGTCAAAATATTCTAGGTGAGCATATTTTACCGTAGTATTGGAGGTTAGATTTTAGCCCATTGCGGTTGTAAATGTTTACTTAAAAAAGTTAGGTAACAAAAATAATTTACTAATTAATATGAAGATTTAATGACTAATATATTAAAATACTAAATAAACACGACCTCTAACACTTAATCACATATTCTTTAATTCAGCAGCTGTGCCAACAACAGCTTTGCGGCAGAGTTGCTATATATAAGGAGGTGCTGAAGTCTGCAACAGTCTCGAAGTGCAGGATCACCGACGGCGGTCGTAACTCAAAATGGGGCAACTAAGTTTCGCTAACGTTTTGTCTGCCATTTTAATTTTTGTATTTATTTCGGTAAGAGATTTTTATGGTTGTATGTAATAACGAAATATTTTTTTATATATATATATATATATATTTATTTATAATATATATTTGATAAAACTAAATTTTAAGGATTTTGTTGTGTTTATTTAATAATTTTTATATCCAATAAAACGGTTTATATTTATAAACTTTCAGCAAATCTACGCCTCTTGCGTAGTTCCAAAGTATCAGCTCAATACTGGAAGGGAGATGCCACGTCTTGGCTTTGGTACGGGTTTCGGAATAGCTAACAAGGTTTGTACACAAATACCCATTTATTTCATCATATGTTCGTAACATACTTTCAGTAATGGACATGTTACAATACAATGTCATCATTTACATCTGCTATTAACCGTAAGTTTCACTAAAAAGCGGATATTCTATCTTCTCCTTCTTCTTATGGTCTAAAAAATATTCAGATTTTGGGGAAAACACAAGGTTATGTGGGATTTTTACCCACTAAAACCCGCTCGTCGGTCAACCTCAGTGTGTTGCGGGATGCCCCGAGATATCCTACGGAACGCAACAGTGCCTTCCGGCATTACGACTGTGGCACATCTCAGGGAGGACTATACCACTCCTTGGCACCCTCAATTTAGTAAGCTAGCGCCTCACCAACTGGTACTTGTAGTTCATCGCAGACTCCACCTTCAAAGCCCATGAACCCGAAAACCCTTTTAGTTGCCTTCTACTTCTAAAACTGGCACATAATACAGATAAGTGTCACAACTTTTAGCAAACACCATCTGTTGTTTAGATAAAAAATGACTTTAGGATTTATCTCCATGTTTATTATTTAGACTATAATCCGGTTCCCGGATGTAGAGGCCTTAGAGGAAGCACTTAACTGGGCCTTCGACGAGGGTTACAGAATGTTCGATACTTCATATTATTACAGGACTGAAGAAACTGTAAGTAAAACTTTAATCATAGTTAAATCTGTTTTAATTTCTTTAATAATTTCTAAATAGAAATTACTACATTACGGAAAAATTTGTAGTTTTTATTAAAATTATTTCATTAATTAAAACTTTAATATTTACTCAGTGGTACAGGGGTTAGTTAATCCTAACCAACATCTCACGGTCGAGTGTCGTCAAGGAGAGGAAAAATTTCAGTGAAAAGGTTGCAGATTTCTGTGTGATGGTTATCGGCATACTACATCCACGTACTCACCACATGCACACCATGTGTGACGAATATGGCAAATACCTAATAAAAATACTCCTAAATTATTTGGGGAGACCATGACCAGACTGAAATGGTGATGATAATGATTCCAGAATCCTGTTCAACTTTTCGAACAATATTGGCTCTATTTTATTTACATTTTTACATTATATTTCAAATAGATTTGTTTTTTAATAAATCTATTTGAATATCCTGTTTAACATTATTAATTAATAATACTTTTTTTTACTTTCAACAGCTGGGTAAAGTTATAAAAGAGAAAATCGATAAAGGTGTTGTCAAGAGAGAAGATCTATTCATAATCACAAAGGTTTATATTTTACTTCCTACGAACATTAACTTCACCTCCAAATACAAATATATAAAATAATTTGAAAGTTAATAATTTGCTCTTGGTAGTTAAAAATAAACTACTTTAAAGAAATTATCAAAAAGAGTAATATTAAAACATTAATTACGTATATAAGATTTTGTAGTGATAAATTTGAAATTCTAGTGTTTTATTCCTTTTTTTTTCATTTTTATTAGTTCTTACTAATTTATAATGTTTTTCTCTAACGTTTTTTTGTATGTACGATATTCACAGCTTGAAAATTTCCATGCGACCGAAGATGTGGGTCCAGCCTTGCGCAAGTCTTTGGAAAAGCTCGGCTTGGATTATGTGGACTTATACCTTATACATTTGCCATTTGAAAAGTTTGTAAGTATTTTACTGCTTAAGCATTCTTTTTATGTATTTATTATGAAATTAATCTCATCAGGTACCGGAGTAGAAAAAGACAGAATTGAACATATTGCGCATATGTTTGATTGCATAATACTCTATCCGGCACTTTGAGAGTAGATTTGATGAACTCTCGACTTCCGTAAGAAAGAGCAATAGATAAATAGACAGAGAATCATAGACGGGATTTTATAGTCGCCTTCTGGTTATCTAAGTCCATAATAATAAGCAGCCGGTTGGGACGTTCACAGTGTGCTCATCGCCGTGAGTCAGAATGTAGGACTTGCGACATTACGGAGCGCGGGTATTAATTACACCACTGAAACGTGAGCTACCTCATTAAACCTTTTTGTTTGATTTCGTGGGGAAAATCTTTGAAAGATACCCTGCTTCGGAAGGGAAGTCAAGGTTATGTGAGATTTTTACTCACTAAAATCCCCCCGGTGCTCTGCATCAGTGCATTCGGAGAGGCTCCGAAATCTCATATAGAAAGCACCGGTGCCTCTCTACACTTTCTTTGAACACGTTTCTGAGGAGAGGCTTAACCCTCCTAGGCTGTCTCACACAGGTTCGCTTATTGAGCGATAACGGCTCCCACCCTCAAGGCCCGCGAAACTCCTAAACTCTTTTAGTCGCCTTCTACGACAGACAGACCTTAATCCTATTCTTACTAGCCCGAGATTACAACGCAGACCTCGTTATACCTATTAACATTTTTGTTTAACTTTAGCCGAACGGCACTCTGGACCCTACTGACTACGTGGATACATGGAAAGGGATGATAGAAGCCCAGAAACAAGGGCTCGCGCTGGATATAGGACTGTCAAATTTCAACCAAACCATGATAAAACGCATCATAAAAGGAACTTCCGTTAAACCGGCAGCTCTAGAGATTGAGGTATTTTAAATTTGTTTTAACCCATTACTCATAAAATAAATAAGTAGTTTAGCGCTTGCATTTGTGTTCATTTCTATTGCAGCCCGTAAATAAATGGCTCAACCGAATTTATAAAATGGTTTTCGCACGAAGAGTGACTTTATCGAGAGAGTCTTATAATTCAAAAATAATTAGGCTTCAATATTGTTACTCCGACTGTTTAGATATTTGTATTTAGACAAAGGAGTTTTAAAATTACTGTTTAACAGTAAATGTTTGTTAGTGTGTAATTGTTGTAATAAGTAAAGTAAAAATAAAAACTATTATTTATTAATTCTTCTTATTGTATCACTTTCAGGTCAATCTTAACATACAACAACCTGCTCTACTGAAATATTGTGCTGCGAATGAAATCGCTGTTATAGCCTATACGCCTTTCGGATCCATATTCCCCGAGAAAGCGTTGCCAGGAGCTCCGAAGCCCCGTGTCGATGACCCCGCTCTTGTGAAAATAGCTAAAAATCACAAAAAGACGGTGCCACAGATCGTTTTGCGTTATTTGGCAAGTATTTTGGAAAGCACACATTATTTATTATTAATAAATAAACTAGCTACATATCAAGTCTACAGGTTACCAAGTCTATTATCCATTTTCTTTTTAATGTTTTTTATTAATTTATTGAAGTACATTCTTTCATTTTATTTATAGTCAACACTATTTACTTGCAGCTTGATATCGGGGTCTCCCCCATACCCATGACTTTGGACAAAACAAACATAAAAAAGGACATCAACGTGTTCGACTTCAGCTTGACAGCAGATGAACGTAAGAAGTTGAAGCTCTACGACGTTAACTACAGAAGTGGGTTGAGTTGGTCTGATTCCCCGTACTGTTTCACGAGAAATATGACTTTCGAACCTGATCCCAATGATGAATAACTAATTAAAAAAAATTATATCTTTAAATATAGAATAATTGACCCATTATTTCTGTCTATTTTTTTATCCACCTAAGCATCGAGAGGAACAGGTCGTCTACCTGTTGGAAAGTAAAAGATCCGACTTGTAAATCTTTATTACATTGTTGTCCCATTGTGAACTCCGCGGAATAAAAGTTTACCATTCCACGGTTTGAACTTTATGTCGTATTGTATGTTGATCTTAAGCATGATATATCCAATCCACAAGGCGACCTGGACCTTTACCAGGTATTACAGTATCCCATAACGTAACTTTAGAACATTTACACTACACTAGATTGTAATAATGGACTTCGGACATTACAATCACTATACTACAACAACCTTAGAACTTGAAGCTTGTTATTGTATTGTATATCCTTAATGATGGTGACGCATCTGGGTGACAGTAATCAATGATATTTATAAATATTTTCCATACAATATCAGAATGATTGTAATTGAAAAAAAATTAAAAGTAAATTTAATGGTTTTGGTTATGTATTATTTAATCATTTTAAAAGGTAATTTGTATTGAAAAGGATTAACTCTGTCAACGAAGTCGCCATATTGACTCAAATAAAATCTAAATCGCCAGCTACAATATAACGATGCAACTACATTTCTCAGTATTATAACCAATACTAGTATAATTAAGTGTCCTACTAATAAAATCTTTATTTTGCCTAAAACCTTAACCTTAAAATATTGCTGCACATGTATTCGTGTTTAGCGCAGTTTGTTATCTAATTTTAGCGTGTTTTAGAGTGTTACTATCTTTTTAGTGCCGATTCATGATGGCAGGCGGTTTGTTATTTTATGAGTAAGTAAAAATTAGTTGTTAGTTAACATTGCATTGAGTCGTATAAGCATTAGCTCTGACCATGCCTGTAAATAGATTCGTGAAAGGACAAGTCCTTTGGTGGGCGGAATGTCTAAAATGATAGTTAACGATAATTAAATAATAAAAGAAATGTGACGGTTTAGCGGAAAAATATCTAATATATAAGTTGTTTAAGCTCGTTCTTTATTGATATATATACACTATGGATACCTTCAAAATTCGTGTCTAGTTTTTTTTTTTTTTTGATTAATTTAAAGTGACATAAATGTTCAATGCCTACTTTTATCTAATCTTGCAACATTATATACATCTGCAGAATTATTAGAACAGCAGTATTTGATTATTTTAGGGCCGCACTCGTCGCGGCGATAGGGAGTGACCTCTCGCTGCCGGCAGTGGTGCGTGCCAAGGCCGGAAACGAGGCTGGACAGCTCACCGCCAAAGGGCGGGGCCCAGCACAGGACCGCCGATTACCTCCTTAGGCAGAGGAACCTGGCGTCGCGACTGACATGGGCGGTCGGGCCGGCGCTCTCCTTGGAAAGGGTTCTTGGGGTGTACCTGGCGGCGTGTCTCATATTGTGCCGCGTCGTCACGTAGGGATATTCTGTCGGGAAGGGTGCTTCACATCCCTCCCCGAGGTGGGCCCGTTCGATCTGGGCGCCGTCGGGGGTTGCGGAAGATCTGCTCGATGTTACCACGTGACCCCCGTGTATTATTTCGGAAGTGATTGAAATTCTGTGGGAAGCTTTTTAATCGGTTGGAATCCGACACTACACCGGTACGGCCCTTCTGGTTCCAGGGTGTGCGATCATTAGCATTTTATTACGCACGTTCATTAAAAAAAAAAATCTCGAAAGAGTAATAACTAGCATCGTCGACGTAAGGATAAATTTACGTTTTTACATTTATTTCTATTTACAATTGCTGGGTTATTCAGTCTATTTCAATTATTGCCCATTCCACGAATATGTTCAGCGTTGACTTATTTGGCATATACAAGTATTTGTTTCATCACATCGCAACAAGGGTACGTGGCTTTCATGTATCTTTGTCATTATTGCGTGAGAATATCTCTGTACAATTTGTATTTGCACAGGTAATGCGTTAAGATATTCTTTTTTAAATATCTTGGTAGCTAGTATCTCGAATTCATTTCCAAGTATTTGTTTTATTTCTTCGTTATTTGTTTTTTGCAAACAAATTTCAACAACGATGATCAACTAATTATAAGAACTATTTAGTCTTTAACTAACACTCACTAAAATTACTGCTACCTCTTTTGTTTACACGAAATTTATCATTCGCTGTCACTTCTTGCGACTTTTTTGAAGTTCCATAATTTCGTTTATGCCTGATCAAGGATCGTAATAGTTTTCTCCGTCTGATAACTCTCGCCCAACTTAAATTTGAAGAGGGTATTTAATGATGACGAATATCGATAAGGGTGACCGTGTCACAACTGTTTTTTTCTGAGGGGATGCACTGTTGATTTCGCGTCATCAACAATAATAATATAAAACCTGGACTACAAAGTTTATTAAAGTATCACTAATAAATATCATTCAATCCAAGTGCTAAGATTTCATTCAGCTGGCTTTTAATAAGACGGACAGTTCCCGTATAAAATATACATGTTTTGTAATATTCTATTTATCCATCAAAATAATAATTCGAATATTAAACGCAAAGACACATACACACATGCAGACGTTAGAAATACTGTAGTAGAAATACAAATAAGTTACGACGCCTTACTTTCGTCTGCACAAAATAAATAGAATCTCTATGGGGCGGAGTGTGAGTATCTATAACAAGATCTCACAAACGGTTTTGTATTTACAGATTAACCAATTTGTGTTTCAAGTTAAATAATAATAATATACGATATATTCCGTTTTTGAATATTTTAAAATTTAAAATATTGTCAAATTATCAGTATTCCTGTCGCCAGTTGTGGTTAGACTTAAGCAAATAATGATGATTAAGATGAATAGCAATCAAAAATAAAGTAGTTAAACATCCAAAATATGTTTATATGAAGTCTCTACACGAGTTATCGTTCTCAGAGCTGGCTACATGTCTTTATATTCCTATTTTTTTTAAGCATTCCTCTTCTAAGTTAGATATAGAATTTGTTACCTTTATACATTTTTTTCTTCGCTTTACAAACCTTTAAATATTAACATTTTCTTAGTCTATTACAAGTCTTATTTATATATTTTCTTTTGCATTTCTTTTTATTTTGTTCTTTTCGATTAAATTTACTTTTCATCTTTACATTCTTTCCATATCAGTTCATATATTTATAATTACATCATGCTTATTTTTATGTGCTTTACTTTTTTTACCTTAATACTTATTTTATGTTATTGAACTATTTCCTTCTATTACTTTTCCAATTACCATACCTGCAATATTCTAAGAATCTTTAAAAGACTTCAGTCTTCACTCATCAGAGTAGCAATGCTACATGAGCTTATTTTCTTTTCCATCATCATTTCATAATCTCACCGTTTCCTATTAAATACGGGACAGCAAGCAAGGATATGTGTTACGGTTTAATCCACCTCCTATTCACAAATGTACGAGGGACTACCTTGAGCTTCATCCTATGAGGATATTCAGATAAACCTGTATTCCGTGAACACTTGGATCAGAACCGTGACCAACTCCACTTGGCGTGGTACGTGATAAGCTGCGTTACACGCACCACATAGTTACTTCGTGTCCTCCTTATACGGGCGGCATAGGATGGATTTTGAGACGGAACTCGAAAAGAAAATAAATGAAGGTAGCACCGCACCGTCTCTCTGATTACTGAAGACGAAAGTCGCAGCATATTTAAGAAATTGAGTTTTGTTGCGCATGATCTTCACAAGTATGTTGAACGTGAGTCATAGTCAACTGTGAGGTGAAATATACGAACTCCATGAATTCGACTAAGGGGTTTCCCTTGCATGGTCAGTATCATATCTCTATATTACCAAAGGTTTACTTTGAAAAGATAAACTTCGCTTCTTTGCTGTTAATAAAATTTAATCCACTTTTTAAGTTTCCCCGGCGTAGTCATTGAAGCGCTTACCCAGTAGCATGGAGCTTACTCGTTGTGATGTTTGATTTCCGGTTGGATTTTTGGAACCCGGCCCGATAACTATCTAAATCTTCTATCGTAACATCATTGCTGTGTTCCGACTATCAAAATATTCTAGACAGGTACACTTCACCGTAGTATTTGAGTTCAAATATTAGTCCATTGCAGTTGTAAGTATTTTTTAACTTAGAAAATTTTTTTGAGTTCTGTAATAAATATAATTTACTACGTAATATGATTTAATAACTAATGAATAACAACACCTTAGTAAATAATTACAATGTTCAATACTGCACATATATTTTTTAATTCAGCAACTGTGCCAACAACAGCTTTGCTATATATAAGGAAGTGCTGAAGTCTGCAACAGTCTGGAAGTGCAGGATCACCGACGGCGGTCGTAACTCAAAATGGGGCAACTAAGTTCCGCTAACGTTTTGTCTGCCATTTTAATTTTTGTACTTATTTCGGTAAGAGATTTTTATTGTTATATGTAATAATGTTGTTTTATCTTCATGTGTATATATGTATTATATATTTATATATATTTTTATACACAATACTAGCTGTTCCCCATCAGCTCTGCCGGCCGTAATATAAATTTAATTCTTTGAGAGTAACCGCAACAGCAAACGCGTTTCTATAGAAACCGCATAAATAATAGGAAATGTAAATGTTTATAAAAGTTAATTAGAAATAAAATGATGAAGAGCTTTATGAAATTATAAAAATAAATAGCCTGTAATCATCTACAAATTATTATTCGTCGGATGGTCTTATTTCTATATCAATACGTACTAGTTTTCACATGATTGATGAACAAAGGAAATCCATTTTCGTTATAAATATAAAGATGTACAACAATAATCTGAATTAATAAAAAAATCATTAATGTTACATAATTGGACTGCACCGCTTATATACATACATAAATTTATATATACATATATTTATATATATGCACACACATATAAATAGATAAAACTATATTTTCTAATATTTTGTTGTGTTTATTTAATTATTTATTAATATCCAGTAAAACGGTTACTATTTACAAACTTTCAGCAAATCTACGCCTCTTGCGTAGTTCCAAAGTATCAGCTCAATACTGGAAGGGAGATGCCACGTCTTGGCTTTGGTACGGGTTTCGGAATAGCTAACAAGGTTTGTAAACAAATACCCATTTATTTCATCATACGTTCGTAACATACTTTCAGTAACGGACATGTTACAATGTCATCATTTACACCTGCTATTAACCGTAAGTTTCACTAAAAAGCGAATATTCTATCTTCTTGTTCCCCTTCTTCACTTGCCCGTCTGACTAGCGGAGGTTACAAGTCGGTTCGCTATATTTCACTCTGTCTCTTGCAAGGCAGATATTCTATGCATCTGTTTATTTATTTAGAAGATCAACTGGTTATCACGGTATAGAATACCAGTCCAACTCACCACAGCCCTCTTCAAATTGGCACAATACGTATACACTGCTGTTTAATCGCTCAATGTCGGAATATAGGTCACAAATTATGTGGGATTTTTACTCACTAAAACCCGCTCGTCGGTAAACCTCAGTGTGTTGCGGGATGCCCCGAGATCTCCTACGGAACGCACCAGTGCCTTACGGCTTTACGACTGTAGCACATCTCCGGTAGGACTATAGCACTCCTTGGCACTCTCGATTTAGTAAGACTAGCGCCTAACCAGCTGGTACTTGTAGTTCATCGCAGGGTCGTATAGTAGAAAATGAGGACCTCCACCTTCAAAACCCATGAACAAGAAAACACTTTTAGTTGCCTTCTACTTCTAAAACTGGCATATAATACAATAGATGAGTGTCACAACTTTTAGCAAACACCATCGGTTGTTTAGATTAAAAATGGCTTTTGGATTTACCACCATGTTTATTATTTAGACTATAATCCGGTTCCCGGATGTAGAGGCCTTGGAGGAAGCACTTGACTGGGCCTTCGACGAGGGTTACAGAATGTTCGATACTTCATATTATTACAGGACTGAAGAAACTGTAAGTAAAAACTTTAATCATAGTTAAATCTGGTTTAATTTACAAATTTATTTTATCATTTCTGAGTTGAATAGAATTTATTACATTTAAATTTTAACTCAGTGGTAGACTAGTTAGTTAGTTCTCACCAATACCTCATGGTCGAGGATCGTCAAGGAGAGGAATAATTTAAGCGTAAGAGCAGCAGCTTCGCATGTGATCGTTACCAGCATACTGCGTCCACATACAACCCAAATGAGTCGAGTACGACAAATACTCAATAAATATTCTTAAATAATTTGGTGAGACCTATGATCAGCAGTTAACATGAGTAGACTGAAATGACGATGATAACGATGGTAAAAATTCCAGAATCCTGTTCAACCGTTCGTAGAATATGGAATCTATTTTCTTTACTTTCTATTCTTATATATCTACATTATATTTCAAATAACTTATTTTTTTAAATATTTTGTTTAACATTATTAATTAATAACATTTTTTTTTATTTTAACAGCTGGGTAAAGCTATAAAAGAGAAAATCAATAAAGGTGTTGTCAAGAGAGAAGATCTATTCATAATCACAAAGGTATATTTTACTTCCTACAAACATTAACTTCACCTCCAAACACAAATGTATAAAATAATTTGAAAGTTACTAATTTTCTCTTGGTACTCCAAAGAAATTATCAAGAATAGTAAAGTTAAAAATAGTAGTTTTTAACAGTTTTTTTTTCGTATTCAAGGTTTTGTGATGATAAATTCGATTTTATTTTGTTTTATTCCTCTTTTTGTACTTTTTATTAATTTTTATTCAATTCTTGTAATATACAATACCAACAGCTTGAAAATTTCCATGCGATCGAAGATGTGGTTCCGGCGTTGCGTAAATCTTTAGAAAAACTCGACTTAGATTATGTGGACTTGTACCTTATACATTTGCCATTTGAAAAATTTGTAAGTATTTATACTGCATAGTCATTGTCTTTATATATTTATTACGAAATTTTTCTCCTCGAATAATGTAGTAGAAAAAGGCAGAAGAGAACAATCTTCGCATATCTTTAATTGCATTATACTCTATCCGGCACTTTAAGAGTAAATTTGACGATCTCTCAACTTCTGTTAGAAAGGGCTACAGATATATAGACAATGATACTAAATTTTGGTATTCTAATCACAGAGAGGATTTTATATTCGCCATCTGGTGATGTTAGTACCATATTAATTAGGAGCTGGTAGGGATCGTCACATTGCGCTCATCGCCTCGAGTCAGAATGTAGGACTTGCGACATTACAGAGCGCGAATATTAATTACACCACTGAAACGTACACTACGTCGTTATAAATAGTAACAGTTTTGTTTGACTTTAGCCGAACGGCACTCTGGACCCTACTGACTACGTGGATACATGGAAAGGGATGATAGAAGCCCAGAAACAAGGGCTCGCGCTGGATATAGGACTGTCAAATTTCAACCAAACCATGATAAAACGCATCATAAAAGGAACTTCCGTTAAACCGGCAGCTCTAGAGATTGAGGTATTTTAAATTTGTTTTAACCCATTACTCATAAAATAAGTAAGCAGTGTAGCGCTTGCATTTGTGTTCATTTCTATTGCAGCCCGTAAACGATTCAACCGACTTTATAAAGTCGTTTTCACACAAAGAGTGACTTTATTGAGAAAGATTCATAAATAATTCGACTAAAATATTGTCATTCCGACGGTTTAGATAATTGGATTTAGACAAAACACTTTTAAAATTAATATTTAACAGTAAACGTTTGTTAGTATACAATTGTCCTAATAAGTAAAGTAAAAATAAAAACTATTATTTATAAATTTTTCTTCTTTTATCACTTTCAGGTCAATCTTAACATACAACAACCTGCTCTATTGAAATATTGTGCTGCGAATGAAATCGCTGTTATAGCCTATACGCCTTTCGGATCCATATTCCCCGAGAAAGCGTTGCCAGGGGCTCCGAAGCCCCGTGTCGATGACCCCGCTCTTGTGAAAATAGCTAAAAATCACAAAAAGACGGTGCCACAGATCGTTTTGCGTTATTTGGCAAGTATTTTGGAAAGCACACATTATTTATTATTAATAAATAAACTAGCTACATATCAAGTCTACAGGTCATCAAGTCTATCATCCATTTTCTTTTTAATGTTTTTAATTAATTTATTAAAGTACATTCTTTCATTTTATTTATAGTCAACACTATTTACTTGCAGCTTGATCTCGGGGTCTCCCCCATACCCATGTCTTTGGACAAAACAAACATAAAAAAGGACATCAACGTGTTCGACTTCAGCCTGACGGCAGATGAACGTAAGAAGCTGAAGCTATACGATGTTAACTACAGAAGTGGATTGAGTTGGTCCGATTCCCCGTACTGTTTCACGAGAAATATGACTTTCGAGCCTGATCCCAATGAGTAATAACTGTTTGAAAAAATTTATGTTTTTAAATAAAGATTGATCGATTGATGCATTATGTCAGTCTATTTTTTTATTCATCTAAGCAACGAGAGGAGCTGGTCGTCTGGCAGATAGAAAGTAATAAGACCCGAATTGAAAATCTTTCTTTATTATATTGTTTTCCCATTGTGAATTCCGCGGAATAAAAGTTTATCACTCCATAGTTTGGTATTTATGCCGTAATGTAAGATGCTCGTATGCTTGAAATAACCAATCGACAAGGCGAACCGGACCATTACCTGCAGTTCCAGTAGCCCATTACGTAACGTTAGAGAATTTACATGTCATTAGATTGTACTAATCATCTTTAGGCATCACAATCACTAAACTACAACATCCTTAAAACTTGAATGTTTCAATGACCCTTGAAACTATAACACAATATCTAATATTTACACTGTTTTACAACAGAACTCAATGATTTTTATATTTTCCATACAATCTCTGAACGATGAGATTTAAGTTAAGGAAAACAAGATTAAAACTTCTTTTGTTATATCTATATTGATTTTAAAAGGTTTCTTTTTGTTATTAAAAGCGATTATTGCATTTATATTAGATAAATTGTGGTGTCTTATGCTTTTCGTGCCGCACACTGGTAATGCAACAAGGATAGATGTTCAACGTTCAACGCATCACTGTATTAAAAAGTGGTTTTATCATACTATCTATTATATTAGGTCCTTACATATGAAATCAGCGTATTATATGTAAGTGAAAAACATTCTTTTTTTTTAAATTTTACTACTACTTAATGATGGTATGGTAAGTATTAAGGAGGAGACTCGGTGCCAGTCAATATCTCCAACTGCTAACCTCACCTAGTTGTGGTGCATCTTGTAGGTTGAACAACGAGGCTCTGACGGCTGATTAATAGCGGTATATCCATTGATCGTTGGCTGACTTAAATTCTACAGACCATAGTCGGGCAGCAGATATCAGTGCGATAGAGTCAGTACTGCGATCACTAAGTCGCCTGCCAAGCATGGTGAATATGGCAAAATCCTTTTCATAGTGAAGAAGCTAGTTAAGAAACTCCGATTATGACTTTGTCATAATCAGAGTTTCACACAAGGAAAAATATAATTATTAATTGACCACCAAGTCATTGGATGGTAGCGCAGGAATTCTGTCGCCAAAGTAAGCAAACATTACTATATTCCGATTTGAAGGGCGTTGGAGCTAGTGTAATTACTGTGGTAACGTGACTTAACATCTTATGCGACGAGCGCAATATGGTACAGTACATATTATTCTATCTACTCACGCCACGTGGACAGTATGGGCAGGCATATCACTTACCATCAAGTGAACGTCGAGCTGGTCACCTCACTTATTTGAAATAAAAAAATGTAAACACAGAAAACCATTTTTAATAAAAATCATAATCGTAAATAAAAAGATTTTTCAACTTTTTCATACGTTAAAGAAAAAAGAAATGGCGCGATAAGAAATGAATTGCTAGATTCGAAACAACATGTCTAAATTTGGAATTGCCTATTGAATCGAATTATATTGACCTCGAAATCCTTAACCAAACGATTTCGAGTTTCGAGAGAGAGATCAATGTGGCCAGTTTAAAACTTGAGATAGTGCTTTATGAGAACCATGTCATTTAAAATATATAGAAGCACAAGTAATGAAGTAATACGTATTTTAGAATTTTAAGTTTCATAACACAATTACTCATTTAATTCCGGTTCATACCTGCTTTGTAATCCAATAGAACTATGTAACGTTTAATTATTTACACATAATATTAATTAAAATTTGTGTTGTAATAAAATATATTATATTAGTTCAAACCTTTCATTGGGTAGTATTGCAAAAGTGGTTAACTCAACCATAACGTAAGTGGCAAGAAAAAACAGTAAGCCCAAATAAACCAAGACAAAGTGTCATCAGAACTATATTCTAGATCTCATACGAGATATGTTTAACTGGATCCCGCGAATGTTTTCTCTCTGGTGTTTATTTATATCACTTTTACATCTGAAAATTGAAGCTTAGTATATACACTCTATTATCTGTTGGTGTATACCGCTTGCTAGTAATTTTTGACTTAAACAGCTTATCAGGAGATGGGTGCACGGATTTATACGCGTCTTCGTTTCTTGCCAGGCAGGGCTTGAACCCCTGTGGGGAAGTCCGCAGGCAAGAGTTTAGGCGTGTTTTTGAGGTTTAAAGAGAGAGACCTGCAAAGCCGCGAAACTCGCGTCAGCGCTTAGTTATTGCTAAATATTAGTGAATAGGATCGAAGGCGAACTGACTACGAAATGCTACCATTGTGGTAGGCGTCTACATTTCGCGCAGCATACCTTCGCAGAATGGTCTGCGTGGAAATTCAAGCGACGAATCCTGATCCACAGAATCGAGCAAAATGTTTCTCGATTAGTACCAGAGTCGGTTGCACTTGAGGAGAAAATCGTCTCTCTTTCCTTGAAACCGTCATAACACAGAAGAAAACTCCAGCGCGGGATCGGGAAAGAGTGGATGACGCTAGGAAAAGGACGATCCGGGCCGATGACAATGAACGCTAAGTACCGTCAACATTTTAGTCTCGAACTATTAAGAATAGGACTAAGATAAGCACTGCCCGTCATAGAAAGCAATTAATAGGGTTCTCAGGTTTGCGAGCTTAGAACGTTTTAACTCTCAGGGCTCAATAAGCGAGCCTTAGGAAGACGCCAAACGTAAGGTAGTTTTATATTTACCGTAGCATAACGTAGGTGCTAAGGACGGCTTGGAATGTGCTCAATCAGAGTGTAGAGGGACACTAGTGTTTTCTGTAAGAAACCTCGGAGCCCAACCCAACATACTGGAGAAGACCACCAATTGTTTTAGCCAGCAGTACGAAAGGGCGTGGGTTCGTATCCCATCGCTGTCACTATTTAATCAACACTCATTTATATTCTCTCCACCGCCATACATTTATTCTTATAACTATCGCTATCTTATATGTATAAAAAGTGGGTCCTACCCATAACCCGACATCTCCCCGAAGCAGGGTATCTTCCGAAGATTTCCTTTATGATACAAAGAAAGGCACACTATATTACAGAGTAACAAGTGAGGGAAAAATTACGGAGTGAGAGATATTTTTTTTTGATTTTATGCATTAAATACACGTACAAATACAATGGTTCGTCTCTACCGAACATAATTATTATTATCTCATAGTAAATGAGATATTACTTATTTATTTTCGATTTGGATGTATGGTAATTTAAAATGTATGATTCAGAAATGCAAAGAGTAAAATATCTTTTCATCATTTGAAGATCTTTCACGCACATAGGTATTTTAAATAAAATAGCGACGCACACAAACACAAATGTTCACGCGATTGTGTTAATGATTTAAACAGGTGCAATTCCGTCAAGGATTTCTTAAATCTATCTAAAGCGATGACTGGTATGAAGGCATGGCAACGAAAGATACGACACTGTTACTTGGGAAACGACTGACAAAGATTTATAAATGGAGGTATTAAACATGTGTGGGCTGGTAACGGTGGTATTGATGTTGATGATGAAACATATGTACCATCTTTTTTATTAAACTACTTTAAATAATTTCAAAGTTAATCATATTTTTATCAACAATATCTCCCCCCAACGGGGCCCCGCCTTATCGTGGCGGAGGGGCTAAGTAACTGTGGACCGACACACGGTGAAACGAAGTCGAACCCACCCGGCCGGCACGCGGCGAAGGGCCGGCCGAAGCGGCTGCTCTAGTGTCGAGCACCGGATAACTGGAGCTCATCGGAGCGGCCGGGGGCCACAGAGGCGGTTTTATGCCGCCCTTTGCGACCATCGCCGAGGTAGGTAGGGTTGCCGAGGGAGTACCCTCTGCAACTAAACGGTGTCGCACCGTGGATGTGGCGGCGCTGGGGCGGCGGAGAAAGTGGAGTGTCGGTATTGCGATGCGCTGTTCTCGCTATTCTCCGCGGTCGTTAACGGGTAGCGGCGGGCCCATCATCTCTTCGCTGCAGAAAGCCGGGAGAGGTTTTCTCCCGTGGTTACCATGGCCTCTGGGCGACGGGTTCGGAGGAATCCGTCGCCCAGAGAATAGTGGTTCAGAATTGATTCCATAAAATAGTTGTGCGCGATAAAAAGATTATTAAGATAACCATGAAAGAAAATCTAATAATGTTACATCAAACTTGCTAGACCCTGCAGATGTTGTCCTGTCGGTAAATATTTATTTCTTGATACTTGAAAATCTTTGATCGATACATACAAATTAGCAGACTATGGAAAATGACTATACAATGATAACAGACTTGTTCTGCTGGAAACCGTCTGTATAGGTGTCATGTATTCCGTATGTATTCGTAAGTGCATTGTAGCTAGTGCGGTAACATGACTTAACATCTCGCGTTTCCAGCTAATACAAGGTAATGCAGTATTTGCCATATTTACTAGCGCTATATACAATAGTTATACTAGGCCTATCACCTTTTGATTAACATGATCGTCTTGTTAGTTCATCAAATTAGAATAAGTCTTACTAAGAATTTTCCTGAAGGGTCGAATAACCGATGATCCGTCATAGTCAAATTCCTCGACACAATATTTTTGACAAAATTGCATTTATCAAGTTTATTTCTGTATATAATTTATAGGATATTCAGTCTATTTCTTATAAGCTATTTGCACATTATGTTCAGCGTTAATTTCATCAGCATACGCAATTATTTGCTACGGCACATCGCAACAATAATAGGCTTCCATTTTACATTGCAGATATTACGTAGATTATCTGTATTCAAGGACTATTTGTACAAGTGGTGCCTACACGTTTTTTTTAATTTAACTACTATTTTATTGGCGAAGACGGCTGAGCGCGAATTTAGTTATTTCAGCTGCGAATTTGCTCAGGTACATTGAAGCATTTTTTTTGTTTCTTTTTATTTTACGGGGCTGCGAAAGCGGCCAGCACCGGCGGGGTCGCGGATGGTGCGAAAGCGTTCCTGTAACTCTCGCCATGAGACGACGAAGAGGAATATCGTGGGGGTTTTAGTCGGTGCAAGTCCGACATAACCTGTTCTTGCCTCCGCGAGGACTTCCCTTTGCGCAAGCATTTTCCCCACGGTAATCAAAAAAAAAGTCATCTAAATTGATATTGCTCACCCAAGTATTTTGTGTACAGACAAGGTACTAAACTGAATGTGAATCGTTAACAATAGAGGCTTTCGTTTAGAATTCCTTTAACCTGGAATGTATGTGCATGATAGTTCTTTGAGTATTTTGACAAGTGCATTATTTTGAAATGACGAGGATTTGAGCTAAAATTTCCCTGCTACATATAATCGTCTGATATGTAATGGCTGTAAACTAAGTTCACTTTCCATAACAGGGATAGGTATACTTTTAATAAAACCACAAATAATCCTCATAGCTTGATTTTGTATGTTCATCAAGCTTATGTAGGTTACAAAGTGCACTATTATCGTATAGAAAACTGTCATAATCTATGCGACTGCGAATAATAGAAATATATAACGCCCGTAGACACTTAGGGTGTACACCCCAACTTGATCCAGACGGCGGGATCGCCCACGGCGAAACAAAAAGGAACCTACCCGGCCGACTCGCGGTGAAGGGCCGGCCCGAGGCGGCCGCTCCAGGTTAGAGGACCGGTTGAATTACTGGAGCACACCGGAGCGGCCGAAGGCTGTAGGGGCGGCTTTACGTAGCCCTTTGCGGCTAGGCTGCAGGGGCAGTTTATTACTGCCCTCTGCAGCCGAGGTGGAGTCGCGGAAGGAGTACCCTCTGCGACTAACAACGGGTGGCGGCGGGCCCAACATCGGATCCGCCGCAGGGAGCCGGGAGAGTTTTTCTTCTTGGCTCTCATGGTCTCTCGGCGATAGGTTCGGCGGAATCCGTTGCCTGCGCGGACAGCAGGAGGCCGAGGAGGAGGCGACGCTGGATGTTCCGGCGTGCCCCTGCGGAGGTGTAAAGAGATGGTTTCTTCCTCCCTCCCCGAGGTGGGGCTGCGAAAGCGGCCAGCGCCAGCGCGGTCGCGGATGGTGCAAAAGCGTTCCCGTGACCCTGCCATCAGGCGATAAGTAGAAACATCGTAGAAGTTTCAGTCAGTGCAAGTCCGACATAACTTGTCCTTGCCCCCGCGAGGACGGATATGCGCAGACATTTCCTCCACGTTAATCAAAAAAAAATACTTGATCCAGAGAGAACTTTAAATAAATTCAAAACCTTTGTAGTTTTTTCGTACGCTCCAGTAATATGTTGCCCCCATCTTAGAGAACGGTCTAACCACACGCCAAGATACTAACAGTATCAACAACTAGTAGACAAACATCATTTACTTTTATATTAACATTGAGGTGTTGTATATTGCGACCCTTTGAAAAAAAACAAATTTTCCTTTTTGTTATAGAAGTTTCTAAACCTAATAAATCTAAAACTGTACATAAATATTGAAGTGATTGTTGTAATTCTGTCTTGGCAATATTAAAATCTTTTTTGTTACATATAACATAAAATCTGCATATTGAGAAATAGAAATATTTTTAACATTATAACAAATTTCAACAGTAACCGCATTAAATAATAAAGGGGAAAGCGCGGCCTCCTTGTGTTAAGCCATGTCCTGTGTATCAACGTAGTTTTAAGTTATTAATATCTATGTTTAAATTTCTTTCACTCAAAAATATCCATAGATACGTACAAATTTAGAGCCTATACCTGAATGATACAGCATATTCAACATATAAACAATATTCACATTGTTATAAGCATTGTTGATATCAATGAAACAACTCAAAGTTGATTGAGGTTTTGAAAAACTCAACTGAGCTCTTGAAACCAATATACTTAAATTATCCAGGCATGATCTCCCTCTTTTAAAACCAAGCGTATTCTCGGAAAATATTCTGTGTGACTCGAAATACCATTCAAGTCTTTTATTGATTATAGAGTGAATCTTAGTACGCGTCTTATTCACACTGTGAGGTAAACACGTAATTGTGGTATTTAAATTATTTATTTTGTTTCTTCATTATTTGTTTCTTGCAAAAAAATTCGGATTTCGATTTTCATCAATAAAATTAAAAATCAAATAGTCATTATTCCTATCTATAACAATTTGTAATTTACCTCTTTATTTTATGTCAATATATAAGATTTTTTGTTTCCTGCTACTTGTTGATAAGCCCTTTTCAATTCCACGATTACTTACGATAAGGCACTCAATGATGAATAACGCATATATTGCAAATTAATCACTACAGGGTAGGGGTGTGTTTTAAAAGCCGAGTCGGCCTAATAACAACACCAAGTAGGCGACAGATAAGTATTTATTAAGGTATACCAAGTAGATTATATAATAAATATGTATACGAATAACCGTCACAAGCCAGCAAGCGGTTATCTACCAAAATTATGCCGTCACTAGCGCAAGCAGCCTAATTCAGCGTTACTACATGGTGCTATCTGAATTATACATTAGTCACAAGACAGCAAGCTAATATAAACCAGATTCGCTCTTAGGAATTAACTACACTGCGGATTATACCTCAAAATTACTTAACCAAAGCTATGCCAAACGCGTCTCAGAATATATTAGGCGCCATCTATATTTTCTCGTCGAAACTAATGAGCTGTACTACTATAGCGGAGAGCGGCATTCGTATTATGTTGCAGTGTTTGTTACAATCTCCCTCTCAGTTTCAGAAGTAAGTAGTCCGGATGTAAAATAACGGCAACCAGTTTTATGAAACTGGTTGCCGTTATTTTACAATCAACAGACAAAGATCTATAAAATAAGATTAAACATATATAAGCTGAGACCGACTGGTGTTGATGTTCGTGTTGAAACACATATAACAACAACCTTTATTATTAAACTACTTGTAACACTCTCCCCCTCTTTAAATAAATTAAATTATAAATAAACCCTTTAAACAATATTTAGGATATCATATAATCTTATTTTACGTGTTATTAATGTTTATGTTTTGGCCATTAATTAATTGTAATCATTTGTGATCCGTCTCGATTAGGACCTTGTTCTACGTTTTTTTATAGTAATATTCAGTTCTTTTAGGTTTATATAGAAGGATGAATATTTGTTAAGATAGTCTGATGCCGTTTGTGTAGTTTATTTTCTTATCCTTTCACGTTTGTAAAGGATTTCACTGGTTACGGGTTTATTAATTCTTAAGACCACGACACAAGTGTTTAAGGCATCCTCACATTTAAAAAAAAAGTGGGGATGGCATACGGCTCTAGTAAACAGACCCCTCTGTATGCGCTGAGCGCCAACCAAATACTGCTCCTCTCCCGGCCCCGAAACAAAGAGAGTTTAATTGATTTCGGAGCGCAGTCCACAGCAAGGTTTACGGGCGAACCAGTAGAAGAGCACTAGGCTCATTGTTAGTGCGTAAGCACAACCTGTGATCAAATTGCGCATGGCAATATGAGTAGGCATCTCACAAGCTACAATTGTAACCAGATATACAGTGTATAGTCAGCGCCCATTCCTGGACAAATAATAGATATAAAAGGTACTTTGTCCCATAGCTTTGTCTTTGTACGAGCTACCATCTTCACCAGCCAAGTAAGTATACTTGCAGCATGCATTGTAAAGTGTTGGAATTGACATCACCACCAACTACGTAGTCAGCGCAGATCGCAATCCGCGAAGTGCATTCGAGAGCTCATAGCTCATGTCATAGGATGGCAAAGTGATTACATCGCAGCTTTGAGAGATCGTACTCCCACTAGCAATCACCATACATGAAATAATGGATAAATCCGCCAACCTCTTTAGTGGATATAAGTAATAAATATCATTTTTATTATGAGCCATCAGGCATAGAGTCTTTATCGGTGAGTAAAATGTTGTTTAGATCAAGTTTGTCTCGCCCACCGACAACTCGCCATATATCTTAGAACATAGGGAGCTATTGAGGCCTTCATTCGCAAAATTCATAAAATAGGCAGAGCAGACAGTCTGCAGCCCATCATCAAGGGACCCAATTTCGAAAAATAACCATAATGCGAGGTGTAACCTTCAAAGGTGCCCGTGGCAGTCCCGTTCGATCCGGACGCCGATCGGGGGTTGTGGAAGAACTGCTCGAAATTATCCCGTGACCCCCGTGCATCATTTTGGAAATGATTAGAATACCGTATGAAGTATTTTAGTCGGTTGGAGTCCGACACTACCCCGTTACCGGCCCTTCTGGTTCCGGGGAGTGCGACCGTTAGCATTTTGTTACACACATTAATAAAAAAAAAACCTCCAAAGGTGACACTCAACCAAGTGATCGTCGAAGACGTCATTTCACTGAACTGCGACAGACATGCAATCGACTATCACCGGTGAAAAGCGCACTAGACATCACAGCAGTATCTTGCAAAAGTCCTCAACCAACCGAATCCGTAAGACGCATCAGTTCAGTAATGGTGCAAACGTTACGCTATGTCAAGACGCAATATCAATATTTGATAAGCACCAAAGTAGTAGCTCGAATGCCCTTCCGCTACGTCATAATGCATCAACACAGTTCGAGTCGACTTTGGAATAATCAAATATTATTAAACACGACGTGTCATACTGGCAAGCAAGCCATTAAGACGCCGAGTACCCATGTATCGTAGAGCGGAATCCCTAAGACATGGTTCTGAATATTTCGATATCACTGAAGTGCAATGTAACACTCTTCCCGAACCGGAGTATAATCAAGTAGTTACTTAAGTAACCACCGACTACACCCGACTGGTATCTCACCTTCTTCAACAACTTGATGTTATATCTTAAATTTGCCACACACGATTTTACAGTTTCGAACCCGAACACTATAAATTTTATTTTTAAAAGCGATTTCAGTCGAGACGACGGCAGCGGCTGATGGAAGTTTCGCTAAAATGAGACAACTGTAACTTGGAGGTTATAACTGCAGTTACTTTGGTACCCATGTTTTTCTGAAGTTCTTCTGGGATCCCATGCAATATGATTATTTTTCTTCGGCGCCTCATTTCAGAGCGATCTAGTTCTCGATTCAGAAGATCAATCCGCGTATGGACAGTTGTAAGTGCAGAAAGCATTAAATTTTTGGAGGCCTTAAACTCTGCCGTTAAAAGATGATGTGGTAGGGGTAGCAGGGGTACATTTCTGCAACTCGCCCTGGAATTCCTCCATTTGTGTGGTAAAGTTTACAGACAAGTCCTTAAGTGAATCCTGTAGTGCCTCCATAGTTCTCGTAAGTAATAAAAAAGTTAGTAAATAAAAGTTGGCAACTGGATTGAAAAGTTAAACTACTTCAAAGTTATTATAATATCAAAAGGAGTAAAGGTTAAGACAATAATTAAGTACTTCAGAAGGTTTTGTGATTATAAATTTGAAATTATTATGTTTTATTCCTTTTTTGTACCTTTTACTATAATAGTTTTTATTAATTTCTAAGGTTTTTCTCTAGCGTTTATTTGTAATATACAATACCAACAGCTTAAAAATTTCCATGCTATCCAAGATGTGGGTCCAGCCCTGCTCATATCTTTGGAAAAGCTCGACTTGGATTATGTGAAGTTGTACCCTCTACATTTGCTATTTGAAAAGTTAGTAAGTTTTTTACTGCTTAAGCGTTCTCTTTATGTATTTATTATGAAATTTATCTCATCAAGTACCTGAGTTGAAAAAGACAGAAGTGAACAAAACGTGCACATTTTTAATTGCATAATACTCTATTCGGCACTTTGAGAGTACAAATGACGTATCTCCCAACTTCCTTTAAAAAGTACTACAGACAAATAGACAATGAAATTAAAATTCGGTATTCCAAACACCGAGGGGATTTTATATTTACCTTCTGGTGATGTTCGTCCATAATAATAAGGAGCGCTTGGCTCGTTGGAACGTCAGAATGTACGACTTGCGACATAATAAGCGCGAATATTAATTAAACCACTAAAACGTACACTACGTCGTTATACATACTAACAGTTTTGTTTAACTTCAGCCGAACGGCACTATGGACCCTACTGACTACGTGGATACATGGAAAGGGATGATAGAAGTCCAAAAACAAGGGCTCGCGCTCAATATAGGACTGTCAAATTTCAATCAAACTATGATAAAACGCATCATAAAAGGAACATCCGTTAAACCGGCAGCTCTAGAGATTGAGGTATTTTTTTTTTTAATCCATTACTCATAAAATAAGTAAGCAGTTTAGCGCTTGCATTTGTGTTCATTTCTATTGCAGCCCGTAAATAAACGGTTCAACCGAGTTTATAAAACGGTTTTCACACGAAGAGTGACTTTATCGAGAGAGTCTTACAATTAAAAAATAATTAGGCTTCAATATTGGCACTCCGACTGTTTAGATATTTGTATTTAGACAAAGGAATTTTAAAATTACTGTTTAACAGTAAACGTTTGTCAGTATGTAATTGTTGTAATACGTAAAGTAAAAAGAAAACCAATTTTAGGTTAATCTCAATATACAGCAACCTACACTATTGAAATATTATGCCGCGAATAATATCGCTTTTATAGCCTACATGCCTTTTGGATCCATATTCCCCGAGAAGGCGTTGCCCAGGGCTCCGAAGCCCCGTGTCGATGACTCCGTTCTGGTGAAAATACCTAAAAATCACAAAAAGACAGTGCCACAGATCGTTTTGCGTTATTTGACAAGTATTTTGAATAGCACACTTTATTTACTTGTAATAAATAAACTGTCCCCTAGATACATCACCAAAACTATCATCTATTTTCCTTTTAAGATATTTTAATAATTTATCGAAGTACATTCTTTCATCTTATTTATAATCAACACTATTTACTTGCAGCTTGATATCGGAGTCTCCCCCATACCCATGTCATTGGACAAATCACACATAGTCGAAAACATCGACGTGTTCGATTTCACGCTGTCGTTAAATGAACGTAAGAAGCCGAAGCTCTACGATGTTAACTACAGATGTGGATTGAGTTGGTCTAATTCCCCTTACTACTTCACGAGAAATATGACATTCCAACCTGATCCCAACGAAAACTATTTAAAAAATTGTGTATGTTTTGAAATAAACAATGATTGATCTATTATATTACTTTGTATTTTTTTATCCATCTAAGCAACGAAAGGGGCAGGTCGTCTACATGTTGAAAAGTCCGCCTTGAAAATCTTTCTTTATTATAATGTTGTCATATTGTTAACTCCGCGGAATAATAGTTTACCACTCCATGGTTTGGACTAATCGCCTTCAGGTAATCACTATACTACAACATCCTTAAAACTTGAACCTTTAAATGGTTAATAATTATACCCTTGATGATGACTCTTGAAACTGGAACACAATATAGACAGGGCTCAATGATTTTTATAAATATTTTCCATACAATCTCTGCACTATTTGATTGAAACAAAAGAAAAACGAAATTTATCTCTTTTGTTATGTATTTATTAATGTTAAAAGGTTTTTTTGTATTAAAGAGGATTATTTCATTAATATTTATTAAATAAATTGCTGTATTTTATGCACTTCGCGCATCGCACACTGGTGGGTCCCAGGACAACGATAGATTTTCTTTATTCAAAGAAGCGACTAGTCAAGCGGAACGTTCACCTGATGGTAAATGATATGCCTACTCTAAACAACGTAGCAGTAGTCGTGATAGTATATACATAATATTGAATTGAATTAAATTGAATTTGAAATTCCTAATCAAAAACCTGACTTTTTAAGATCTGTGTGACCAGTTCATCGAAACGCTACAGTCATTAATATTTAATTTAGCGTTTTGATGAACGAAAAATGAGAAAAGTCAGATAGATCATCCATAGTTACAGTACGCGTCGAATAGATTACTATCATCATCAACCTATAGACAATTAAAAAAAAATTGGGATAGCAAAGGGGCTGTTAGTATTTTTTGAGAACCATGTTATTTGAAATATACCCACAAAAACTACCAAATTTTTTTTAATTATTATCTGATGTCCGATCTATTCAGAATGAGCTCACTGTGTTTTGAAGACTTCTATTGGTGTGCTTAGTGTTTGATTTAATTATATTAATAACAGGATCCCAAGCAGGTGGTATTACCCAGTCATTTCCTCTAATGAAATTAAGATGTGTTTTTAATTTCAATATCCTAGCGTGCTCTTCATCCGTGGTAGGAATCAGTGTCCTTTTGTAAAGATTAGAACCTCGAATCTGATTACTAGAAGTAATGATTAGGATGTCTCAATATATGGTTACAGATAGCAGACTTCCTAGAACGTTGATGTTTCAAATTAGTTGATAAGTCTTCTCTCTTGGGTTCGCACAGATCTTTTTCTTTGTCCTACATAAGAGAGACCACATTCACAATCCAGATTGTCTATCCTGCTTCTTATAGAAGGATGTTATACTTGACAGATGGTAAAAATTGACACCTCTTCTTCGGCGGTGTGATAAAGCTCTTTTCTTTTAATAGAAGCTCTCATCAAAATATAACCTAACTTGCCCCTTACATCTCTCACATAAGGTACAAATGCAGGTACACACTGGTATGTGGCCGCTTTCACTTGGTTACTGCGACGTTGGCGCGGCATTCGAAGCTTGTTTAACAAAACCTGCTTACATGCTGAAGTTCGGCAGCGTTGTGTTTCTTGTCACAAATTCTTTGTGCTCTCAAAAACAAAGATTTTCCTACGGTAGCTAACTATGGGGGATGGTGGTTAGAATCATCTGTTATGTATTTAGAGATATCGATCTATTTTCTAAAGACTCTATAACGTAATAAACACTAGGTCACACTTGTCAGCACTGTCAAGATTTTTTATTAGTAAATCGTAGACCGCCGCTCCAGGTTAGAGCTTCGGTGCTCCACCGTGAGCTCACCTCGGATGCGCACCGGTGGGCTGCAGGGCCGGCTTTATACTGCCCTTTGCAGCCAAGGTGGAGTCACGGAGAGAGAGTGTCCTCTACGACTAAGCGGTGCCGCACCGTTGATGCGACGGCGGTGGGCCCGGGGGGAAGAGGAGTGTCAGTATTACGTTGCACCGCTCTCCCTATGGAACCGTTATACGGCCGCGGAGGATAGCCTCCGCGGCTGGTGGCGGCAGAAAACAAGATCGGATTAGTCGCAGGGAGCCGGGAGAACTTTCTCTTATGGCTCTCATGACCTCTAAAGGATTCGGGGGACCGGACACACAAGCACGCCCCCACGACGACGAGAAGGAACATCGTGGGGATTTTACTCGGTGCAAGTCCGACATATCTTGTACTTGCTCCCGCGAGGACGGGTATGCGCAGGCATTTCCCCCACGTTAAACTAAAAAAAAAACTCATACACTCGTGGTGCACCCTGCTAATCAACAAACGAGGTTTTCGCTCCCACTAACCCGTATTTAGACTAGCGCGGCGGAAAATGGCTTAAATTCCGCTATACCGACCTCTACAAACGAAGGTCGTAGGAAGCCGTTGTCTGAGAGGCCTATGTCCAGCAGTGGACGTCTATTGGCTGATGATGATGGAGTTAAAACAATCATGAAGTACAGTTATTTTATTGACATTGTAGGTCAGGCCCTGCGCAGATATTTAAAAAAGCTAAGCATGAATTATGTAAACTTGTACCTTATACATTTGCCATTTGAATTTTTTTTGTAAGTATTTTACTACTTAAGAATTTTCTGTCTATTCATTCATTTATTTCGCAAAATTTATCTCATGGAATACTTTAGTTTTTTTTAAATATTATAGTTAGCAAATAATACAAACGCAATCTTTTTGCGGTTGTGCTTTAAACAGGGGCAAGAACTCGAATAGTTTTTTTTAATTTTTGTGGAAACGTCTATCGTTTGATGATGATATCGTGAATTTGTAAATATTATATAAATATTAAACATATAAAAAATCGCATGATAAAACGAAATATCTTTAATTCAGTGATATGGTCGTAATTTATTTAATCAAATCAATGATTCTTTTGCAAAAATTGTATAAGTAAATATTGCCCTTGGGGTAAGCAGGTATGCAGAGAACAGCAGGTACAGCAATTACTTTCTCTCTCTCTCTAGGTTCCTCATGTCTGTCAAGCGATCTCAACCTGAACTGTGGCGTGACGAATGAAATGGGGCAATCCTTATATGCCCGTCTCCTATTACTCTTCAGGGCCGCTTCATTGGTCAGTTTGGGCACGTTTCTGTTGCCAGAGACCGTCTATGTAGGTACCACCGGCAGCGTCTATTTCTACCGCCAAACAGAAGGGTGTAAACATTGCTCTGTTCCGGTTTGAAGGGCGCTGTAACAAGTGAAATTACTGGAGTAATGAGACTCGACATCTTACTTCTCAGGCGACAGGCGCAACGCGGTGCAGTGTATATCAACGTTACTAGCGATAACGTTGTTATGGGCGGGCGTGTCATTTATCCCCAGTTCAACGTCAGGCTCGTCTCGTCGCTTTAATTAATAAGAAAAGCGTCCCGTTCGTTTCGTCACTTCGTAGAATAAAAAAAAGGCAATGGTACCAAAACACCTATATCTAGAACTAGCTCAAAGAAGAAGAGGTAACTGCACTAGCCCGAAGGTCAATGACCCGTGGCGCTATCCATATACGCATTTAAACGGGGCGTACAGCTTCCACACACCTACTACGATACGGTTAGACGACCCTTCCGCGTTACAAGTATTGACTGTGGCGAGTGAGACTTCGGCAATTCCCATTCTCTTGACGAGATCTGTTCTGCCCGCAACAAGAACTCAGATTCCCATCGATATATTTACAACAGATATTCTGCCTCTAGATTCCAAGGATGGATCTAGGTAAAACACATGCCGCTCGTAGAAAATAGTGCGTTATAAACATATTATGGCCACGACTTTTTGCGGACGTCTTAAATAGCCTATGGTTCAAGCACTTTTAACTTCTCTCCAGAGAAGTACTCCCCTCAGAGCCTTGACTCAACCACCTCCAAATACAAACAGTTATTTATATCAGGCTCGCCTAAACATGGTAGTAACCGCTTCAAGGTAGCCCCCGTTTCCATTAACCAACGAGTTAGACATACTAAGCATTTGAGAAAAATTCAACAGCTGTCAAAGATGAGTGGAATTCGGTTTTTCGATTCGATTACTTTTAAACCCAACCTTAACAAGTGTCACAGACTAAGATATCTCTGTCCTGAAGTGGTATCTTTCGTGGTCTAACCACATAGCCTCGGAATTGACAAGTGCCAACTCTAGTGCTACCATTCGTACTTTACTGATGACCTATGCCACCCAAACATTGACAAGATGGATCAGTGTCATCCGCATAGCAGAATACATGGACACAAGAAGAGAATTCATCATGCGAAATAAGTGTATGCAGTCATCCGTCAGCGATGTATTCCTCGTAGTATGGACCTTATTACAGTATGCATACCCTACTCGAAACCTCTATGCACGCCGCTGCTGACAAGTTGCTTTAAGTTAGTTCTGTGCAGTCAGCCTCAGCGCACGCCACACTGTTTATTCGATTCGACCACGTATTATCTAAAAAGTAAAAAAAAATGTTACGAATTAAGCTTTTTACTTTATTAGCGACAATATCCTCAATCGTAAGTTTAGTTTTATTATTAAATAATAAACTAAATATAGCATGCATGTTTTTACAATACAATTATAATTTATTTGAAACGCACAAATTAATAATTTAAGTTGACTATTAATACTTAACCCATATAAAAACTTTTTTTATCTAAAAAGCTATATTAGCGGCTTAGATTTAAAGCGACTTATTACTGATTAATCAAAAATAACGTTTTTTAAAAAAAAAATTAGAACGTAAAATTTCTTAACTGTAATTAAAAAAAAATCCATTCAAGGATATAATTAATATTTTTAGTAGGCTTTAATTTGTATTTAGTTATAACATACTATAATTATGATAAGGGGGACCCTATATTTAGTAGTAGACGTATTTCGGCTGATGGTGATATAACATAACATTCATAAAAAAAGAGTTTTGGGCTTTCTAATTGATTTTTTTTATAATTACATTGTGCTATTTATATTTAAATAAGAAATTATATGTTACAATAGTCAATTTCTGTTATTAATGATAAAGTTAACTTTAATAAAAACCTTAATAATGTTTAAGGGTTAATTAAGATATTTAACTAATTTAAGAAAGCACAAAGAAAGATAAATATTTTTGTAATAAATAAATAATTGGTTCATCAAAACAAAGTGTAACTATACTCTGCATCAACTTTATAAATAACAGTCTTGTGAACCAATTTGTCATTTTATAAAAAAAACTTTATTAATTACATAAAAGGTACATTAAGCGGCCTTAATTCTATGTTACTTTTCACAAGACAACGGCAAGAAATTTAGGCAGAGACGCAGGTTTTGTTAACTTTTTTCATATAATATATTTACTTATAATAATTTATCCCACCGAGATCTGTCGAGACAAAACTACTACCTATATATTTAAGCTAACAAATAAATTGAAATATTTCAAAACAAATTAAATATAAAGAAAACTAGGAATGCCTAGCTAAAACACATTTGTGTTTTAGTAAAGTAAAATGCACTATTAAAGTATAACACATTTATATTGTGTTATATTGTGTATTATACTTTTATCTATGTATTTACGTCAATATTGTTATTTTCTTAATTTCCTCTTCTCAATTATTTTTATCTTTTATGCAACTACCTTATAACATTGCACCACCCAAGGTAGACTGGGAGATTAGGCCAATGGCATTAAGGCTACCTTTACAGACGTGTATAAAGTTAAATAAATATATATCTGGATTGTGTTTTAGTTCAATATTCAACCAATGTAAGAAATCGATAGTGGAAAAGAGTACGGATCAAGAACTTTGGAATATAGTAAACCTGTTTCTTGCTTAACCATACTTGTTAAGTTGTAAAAACCCTAATAATACAGCAAGTATAAATTTTCCAATAACATAGCCGCCAGTGCAAGGTCTACTGGTTTTGTATTTCATCCCATATCGTTTTTGTTACCAGTCAATGTTATGTACATCGTAAGTTGAAACTCACTTTAGAGCACTACTTCCTCCTAGTAGTGTCACTTTATAACATAAAATATATTTACTGATTACTGGATACAGCAATTAAAAGTGCAATAATACGAGTAGCTTTAACTATTGGTAGTAGAAGTTAATCGAATTTCTACTCATATCATTTTTAACGATGATTGTGTAAGCAATAAAAAAAGGCCAAATTACAATTCAATAGCAGTATTCCATGGAATTAAAATCTGTTTTTATTATTTAATACATTTGTGAATATCCATAATTATTAATTATAGGTCTGTTGCCAGGGAACGTCCAGATAGGTACCACCGCAGTGTCTATTTGTGCCGCCAAACAGGAAACATTACTATGTTCCGGTTTGAAAGTTGCTGTAGCTATTGAAAGTTCTAGGGTAACTAGACTTAACATTTTGTCTCAAGGCGACGAGCGCAATGTGGTGCTATGAATACCATTGTAACTTGCGCCACGTTGTTATGAGCAGGCGTATCGCTTCCCATTAGGTGAACGTCGCACTTGTCGCTTCGTTAAAGTAAAAAATAATAATAAAGCAATGGAATGTTAGCACAGTCAAGTTTAATGTTTATATTAAAATCTCATTCAATATACTTGATTATAAAATAACCTTTGCATCACAAATAATTAATCATACGTATACATATTCTGACAGATAATAATACGATATGAGATTAAAACAGTACAAACATTGCGCTGTACACTGTGATTGGTTTTTTTGTACTGGTAGTTAGACATAATTATACCGTCATTTCATAACCGGATGTCCATTTAGATAGACACAGTTGTTTGATGTTTTATAAAAAATCTTGAAGTCAAATTAAGTTTTAAATGTTAAGTATATCTGAATTGTGGCTCGCTGGCCTAATGGTTAGAGCCTTCGGCCTTCAATCCGAAGGTCGCGGGTTCGAATCTCGGCATGTACCAATGACTTTAATATTTAAGTTATGTACATTTGTTAATTTTAGTAACAACAGCGAAATACAAATGGGGAAAAAAAAAAAAGTCCCCAAAGCTTCCCAAAAAGAGGGTTGAGGTCAGGCAGGCGGCCGGTCGTAAAAAGTTTAGCCAAAACTATTTACAACATGTTCGGTAATGAAGAACATGTTGTGCCGACCCTACATAAAGTAGGACCAGGGCAGGAGAAAGAAGAAGAAGTATATCTGAATTCTCTAGATGGACTCACAGAGGCCTTATATCGGTCACCAAGATATAGTACTTCTATGTTCCGATTTGAAGGATGCTGTAGCTAATGAACTAACTTAATAATATTGAGTAAAATAATTTAAAATTTTTTAAAAAACTCAGGGGCATGTGTTAGGTCTACAAGTCATAATAACCGACAAAAATTATTTTAAACGAAATAGTTGAGTACATTGGCACTCGGTACCAAATCCGGATATTCTGACCTGCTCTATAAAACTTAATCATATCGTTTATGGATTAATTTACATAAAAATTTTACTTGGGTGATATATTTCGTCTTAAGGCAACGAGCGGAATATGATGCTGTGTAAACGTCTTAGCTACCACACCTTTTTACGTCATATGTATCCCGTTGCTTCTTTATAAAACAATATACAATATGAAGTACATACAAATAGTGACTTCTACCTTTCAAATAGTGTAGGATATAATATTAAAGCGTAGTTGTTACTGGTTAATTAACTATACTATACTTATATCCAGTAGTAGACATCTATCGGTTAACATGATGATAATGACATTGCACTTATAATTTATTCTATCTTCAATACACACTAATTAGGTACTAAATGCATGTCATAACTGTAATATTTTAAACGGATTACAATAGAGTAAGTCCCACCTCTAAGTTGAATAGAGATGGTGCTTTTGCAAACTTGCCTGGCTAGGTGCCACTCTCAATGTAAATCTGACTCCATAACAAATTTGCCGCGTTTCGACTATGAACGTATGAGAACATTACAGTGGACGAGAACGCTTCACCATCTACGATCACATTGTTACTTAACATCACGATGTTCACATGTGAAACTGATGTTACGTTTTGACCCATTGTTGATAAAAATATACTTTTTATTCATTTTAACATCTTAAAATTACAGGCCGCGTCTCCGTCTGGAGTGATACGTACGTTCAAGCTCAACGATGGCCACGATATGCCGGGCTTCGGTCTTGGCACTTGGCTCGGGTTTGGAGCTGTAATTATTTTAAATACTCTTTTCCTAGAAATATTAGGAGCAAAGTAGAGGATAGAAGAGATAAGTATAAATGCTTAGATTACGAAAATGAGTAGAGAAAATAAATATATTTGGATCATGCGAGTTTAAGGGATAAGTGAATGAAAAAAAAACGGGGATATAATAGTAAACAGTTCTACTGATATGAACCTACTTTACTGAATAATTAAAATACAGATTTATTCTTGTGACTAAGCAATATTCCGGTCGGTACTCTCCAAACCTGCCAATAACACTGTGATGCTAATAAAGAAGTCTATAGCACCATATTGCGTTAATCGCACAGGAGACAGCTTTGAGGCTAAAACTTGTACAATGCCAACCACCGCCAGCAAAAAGTGGAGCAATAATAATTACATGTAGGACTCCGGTAAGGCAGAGCTACCATTTCATATCGCAGAACATGTACTATCAAATTCAATAATGATTAAAGTTACTACAACCGACACTATAAAACATTACAAATTTATAGAATTATAAAGGAAAAGCATAATAATATTTGTTAACATAAGCACTCTATTAAAAAAAATAACATTATGCAGGATTCTGCGACAACAGCGAAACAAGACGAAGTTGAAAACTCTGTGAAATGGGCTATCGATGCAGGCTATAGACATATAGACACTGCCTCCATCTACGACACTGAAGTTCAAGTAACTATTACGGAATTTATAATGAGATCACATTTTAGAATGCAATTTAACGAATAATATAATTTTTTTTTTTACCTTAACAGGTTGGAAAAGCGGTCAATCAAAAAATAGCGGAGGGTGTAGTGAAAAGGGAAGATATGTTTATTACCACAAAAGTATGTAAATTAAAAAAACAATGCTATTAGGCAGGCACCAAAACAAGTTACAATTAAAGTTGCTTAAATGTTATCATACCAAATTTGTATTGCACTGGTAGTGAGATCTACATTGCTGGAGTCCGCATAGGTAGGTTAGTACGTAGGCGGACTCTTGTTTCTGCCGCCAAACTATAATGTGCAAACATTACTGTGTTCCGGTTTAAAAGACGCGGTAGCTAGTGTAATTACTTGGATAATAAGACTGAACATCTTATGTCTCAAGGTGACGAACACCATGTGTTCCCGTGTATGTCATTCTCACTAGCGCCACCTGGTTTAAGGCAGACATATCACTTACCATCAGGTACTGCTTAAACCGGATGTTCTATCGATCTACAGTACATAAATGATAGAGAATCGACAGAGTTCAAACCACTAGTACCTTAAACTTTGTAGACCGGATCCAAAAAGTATTTAATTTAAATGTTTGCAATTTTTTCACAGTTGTGGAATGATGCCCACGCCCGCGATGCAATTATGCCAGCATTAAAAAAATCACTGACGAAACTCAATCTCACTTATGTCGATATGTACCTCATGCATTGGCCTATAGCACAATACGTACGTAACAATTTTTTTCTAAATTTCTCAACAAGCATCTTTGTAATAACCCTTTGTGCACAATTTTTTATCTAATAGAATTTCTTCAGTAAAAAGTGTCATTAAATGTACTTCACACAAAGCACATTTCAGTTAAAAGTCCACAGTAATACTGTTTTATTTCTTTAGTTCAATGGCACCTATTATAATGTGGATTACTTGGAAACTTGGGAAGCAATGATTGAAGCTCAGAAATCGGGCCTTGTTAAGTCTATCGGAATTTGTAATTTCAACCAGGAGATGCTGGAGAGGCTCGTCGCGTCAAGCGCTATGAAACCAGCAAATTTACAAGTAGAGGTAGCGTATTTGCTTCATGACCATTGTATATACTTTAACAGCTGTTAAAAAAACTTTGCATCTATTGTTTAAGCACGTTGAGAGGGATGTGAAATTTAACCTAGTAAACTTCTCGTGATGGAGTACAGAACGATAAAATTTATGAATAATATCTGTTATAATAATGCAATGTGTCCTGAAAACGAGTTAATCCTTTTACGGCAATAATTATATCTATATATATATATGTAATAAAACAAATTTTTTGTTTTCCAGATCAACTTAAATCTCCAACAGCCAGCACTACGTGAATACTGCCGTCAGCATAACATTGTAGTGACTGGGTATACACCTTTCGGTTCACTTTTTCACAGCAAAGCGAGAGCAGACGCACCTCCTCCGCGTGTGGATGATCCAGCTCTTGTAGGGATCGCACATAAATATAACAAAACCGTGCCTCAGGTTGTCTTACGATATCTAGTGAGTATTTTCACAATACATTATACCGTTTATTCATATATATTGTGTTGTATTTAAGTTCTAACGCTACCATTCCTGTGTAATCTTAATGTTAAGCTTTTTAAGTTACTTGAATTACTCCTGCTCGCAATAGAAGAGTACTAAGAATATTTTACGATTCGTGAGCGTGAAGTTAAAGTTAAATCAAGATATTTCATCACTTAATGAACCTGTTGACCGAAACAAACAGTTTTCTGTTTCCGACTTTTTAAAAGCCAATTAGATCTCGTATATCTAATATAATATCCACTTATCCAGGTTATTAAATAAAAAAAAAATTTCAGGTGGATCTAAACGTCATCACTATACCGAAGACAGTGACCAAGTCGAGGGTAGAACAAAATATAGACATTTTCGATTTCCAACTTACACAGGAAGAAAAAGAACTCTTCAAGAGCTACGACAAAAACTACAGAACTATTGAACCAAAGATATGGATAAACTCTCCTTATTACCCTTTTGAGAAGAATTAAGAAACATCTTTCCATGTTTTTTTTCTATGATGTTATTATTAATATCTAAAAATTCTATTGGTTTTAAAAATGGAGTCATTAGATATTCTTTCATAAGTCTTATCTTTATTATATGTTACACCTTAAAAGAAAATATTACTGGAATTATTTTACAATTAATACTAAACAAAAATTCCATCAAAAATGTTATGGATCTAAAATAAAAAAATAAAATTATTCATAAAATAAGTCATAATCTTAATAATAATACTAAATCTTAATATAAAACTCAACGCAATTATTTTATTACCTAATATTTATCATTTAATAGTCAAAATTTAAATAATTTTATTACCATATTACTTAAATTTCTTTTCAATCGCAATATCCGCTGTACTAATATTACTATTTTCCGGTTGTCTAGGTATTTTTGGTGACTACGTCTCTCACCTCATTGTCACTGTATATTATCCGATACTGAGATTAAATGTACTGTAGATACTACTACTGTAGGTTAAAAAAATTAATATACACTTAGCAGGACTTCTTTGTTGTTTTAAGTTTAGCTTCATCATTTATTCACTCTTGTTTCTATTTGTGTATGGAGAGACATGCACATAGATTACGGGTAGAGTATGCAAAACACAATCAAAATCTCTGTGCTTATATAAAATTAGAAATAAATTTATCATTTTAGTAAATTTAGCACCAATTTAGTAATAATCAAAACATAGTTGTGTACCTTTTCAGTAACTTGAGAGATTGTTTTTTGGATAGGTTTATGAAGCCAGGGAATAGTACTTATTTAACGGTATGGTAGGCACGCCCCTGTATGTTATATCTCATCCAAGAATAACACTCCGAAACACTCTTTATGGGAGAAGGTTTCTAGTCCCAGAAGTGTGAACATTAAAGGAATTGTTTATTTTTATTGAAGGTTATATGGAAAGAGAGAAAAACACAAATAGAATATATTCCGAACACGTATTGGTTGAATTTAAAATTAAACGATGCTTGAATAACAAGTTGTAAACAAACTGTTCTGTAGACTCAATTATTTAAACAATGTTCAAACTTAAACATGTTTGCCTGCATATATCGGATGATTTTCCTTGTTCGTAGCGTTGTTACTACGTTTGATAAAACGGGAAGTGGAATATTATTTATGAAGACAGAAAAATTTTATAGAGCAAATAATTTTATCAAACTGATTCTCCAGGATGTTTAATATAAAAAATAAACTTGTCTATCCAATGTGATCATTTTTTTAGACTAGATCAGGAGAGATGACAGAAAATAACCTAGACATAATTCACGTTTCATTACTTATATTAATAGTCATACGTATAATATATTAGCCCTTTACATATCGCTTTGTCGCCAAGGCTCTATAAAATAACTTTTTGTGTTTCTTTAAGTTTTCTTGTGTTTATTTATTTTACTATATAAACGTATATATGTATATTGATACAGCTGATATAATAATTATATTTGTGTATATTTGCACTATTATTATATTTGATTTTTTATTATGCAGCTGTTACTTTTATATTTTTTTCTCTTCGTTATATGGCACAAACGTTTATACAAATTAAATTTATTAAAATCCATAATTTCTTGCCTAATAAGGCAAGAAAGTATGGATAAGAATTATGTCGTAATACGACATAATTCTTATCCATAATTTTTCATGTTCCATCGTTCAAAATGCCAAAAATATTTAGTATAAGTAACAGGTATTAGTGCTTCCGTTTGAATCTAACTTATGTTTTAATATTTAATTAAATTATTTACTATCTACTAATAGTCATACCATACCGATCATCCCTATGTCCAGCAGTGGACGTCTATTGGCTGATGATAAAGATGATGAATACTCACACGATATATAATAATAATATATCATATAATATTTTAGAACGTTGAGCTCAATGTGGTATTTTATATCCATCCCAACAATGGTCCATTGTTGCATGCCGACACATAAATGAAACCTTGGTGAACGTTCTTTTCGACTCAATGCATCGACACTTAAGTTTAGCCATGACCACTTAATATATGATAAAATTGATTAGAAGCATTTTATAATGTTCACTAGCAAATTTTGTACAGCAATTATACAAAAACTCATCAAGAAAACCACCTTGACATTATAGTTCCTTTATTATAACCTTCTACAGCTCCTAAAACTTTCATGTAGTGTTCATTACACGTTAAAATTCTGCATTAACAATTACCATGGTACTTAATTACTGGTGATAGGTCTCAGTTATCAGAAACTATGTGGGTTCCACCGCAGCTCCTATTTCTGCCGCCAAACATTAATGTGAAAACATTATTGCGTTCCGGTTTAAAGGGGCTGTAGTGAGTGCAATTGCTGTGGTAACGAGACAACATCTGTTTTAAAGCAACGTGTACAATGTGATGTGTAAAATGTATATCATCTTAACTAGCGCCACGTTGTTATGGGCAGGCGTGTCATTTACCATAAGGTGAACATCCCGCTCGTATCGTCACTTCGTTGAACAAAAATAATAAATACTAAACGGATATATAAATTTGGAAGACTAGCTGTCGACGTGTCTAGAATACACCTCGGTGTCTAATCTGGAGCGTTGTTTTTAAAGCTTAAATCATTACTAAACTTTGAAGCGATTGATCAACAAATACGCCGATAGGTCTTGACGATCTTGAACAAAGCAGGTGGTTTAAATCACTATAATCGTTAATGTGCTTTAATATTACAGTAGTTATTTTTCTAGTTATACCGGTTTCTAAAATCCCCTACCATAAGCTACACAAGAAATCATAAAATGACCTCACAAAACGTAATACATGTTATTTACATATTTTCAAATATATAATAATAATTAAGATATATTTTAAACAACATCTCTTCTAATATATAACTTTTTCAATTCAGTTGTTTTATTGAGGTTCGGTGCTTTAAATTTTTCTTGCTTCATGAAAATCAGGGATATTGGATGTGCAAGCCAAAATGCTGTACTCGTTAAACAAAAAAGTGGAGTCACTTCTTAAAATCTCTGATACTTTATGAAAATCCAGGCAAAATAACCCCAGCCTAAACTCTTGCCATTAAATTACAACCAACTGTTCACTAGTAGTTTGATGGCAAGTCTCACCCTGGCCCACAGGCTAGGTCCCCACATCAGCGTCAATTTCCACCATCAAATAGTGTCGTATATAACTGTTTGTGTTTGAACAGTGCTGTTACTTTTTCTATTAAACTTATTATAGTTAGAAGCTAGCCTTCATTTAACATCAAGTTTAAAACGCATTTTTTGTTATTCTGATGCTTTTTTTGTGTTAAATGTTATTATGCTTATTACTTTTTTATATTTATACTATATCTCCTATGCGTCGAAAACCTCACTCATTAGTCGATCGAAGTATTGAGTGATATCAAGTATTAAGGGCAGAGGTCACTGCCTCGGCGCCACCAGTAAACGTTGAGTCGACGTATAGAACGGACGTTATGAAGCAAAAATTGGTGTTTGTATTGACTCTAGCTGCTCTAAGCGAGTTGGCAGTAAGTAATAAAACTCCTAAGTTCTTAGGAAACATGGTTGTCGGCAATAAATATGTTTTCATGGAAATTATAGGATGTCAAGGAATGAATTTGTTACGTTGTTTAAATAATTAGAGTATTAACTAACAGAAATCTTAAAACGATATAATTTTTAACATTTATCTAGCGTATTGTTACTCTGTTTACATCAACTATAACATGAATAATTGTTTATCACATTTCATAATTTGATTGTTTACGTGTAACGTGTGAGTGAAATATATTTTTAATTTTGTGTTTTGTGTGATAAACATCTTAAATATTTAATAAAATTTGTCAATATAAATAAAGTAGAATAATTTTTTTTTGGTTTCGTCAAAGACTTTCTTATCAGGAGTTCAGTTGCTAACCCCTAATAGATATGGCGATGGTGAAGATATAATATTTTTTTTTAAATAATTATTCTGTATAATTAGAAATAGCGGCTGATACAATATGTTAAAATAACAAAATATTTTTTTAAGATATTGCTGTTATCTGTTACTGATATGATAGCAAAAATAGCAGAATTACAGGTTTTCAATTTACAACCTTTGTTGCTAAAAACAAAATATTTATTTAAATAGTAAATTATGAACTTTTGCACACATAATAGGCTCAATTTAATATCATCTGTTTAAACCGTAGGCAATGATTTTTTTTTAATTTTTTAAGGTTGGAAAAATTCTTGCTCCAAAATTGAAACTTAACGATGGCAGAGAAATACCCGCCATAGCGCTTGGCACATGGTTGGGTAACAACACCAAGGTACTTAGCTAACTCAATTAACAAAACACATTAAAGTATAATTACATAACTCTTATAAAACTTAATGTCAAAACCACATAACAAACATATGTATTTTCTACACTACCTCTTGTGCATTTACTTGTTATTCCACTCCAATTGATCAAATTGAGTTATTTTCAACTTATTTGTTTAAATGATCATGCTGCAAAAAATATCCTATTCGAAATAGCCACCTTTGGCTTTTTCACAGGCCTTTAATCTCTTTGGCCACGAATCTATGGATTGTTTCCAAGGGAAATTTCCACCACCGTCACAGCTTGCTCCAAAGATTTTTTAAGAGACTCAATGTCGCCGTGTTGTTTAAAGCAGACCATGTTCTCTAAAACTGACCATAATTTTAAGTCTAAAGGGTTGAGGTCTGGGCTAGATGAGGGTCAGTTTTCAGCTCTTATGAGACTGAGTATCTCAAGTCTGGAACGTTGATTTCAAACCAGGCCTGGGCCTGGGTAGCTCGAGCCTTGTGACCAAGTGCAGAGTCCTGCTGGATAGTCCATGGTTTATTTTTAAATGTATTGCTGAGAGGTTTCACAACATGATCCAAGACTGTATCTTAATACACTTTGGCTGAAGTTTTGACTTCTTTTTTACAAAAGTGTAGTTTTGTAACTCCTTGATAAGACACGCCCCACCAAATCATCACTGATGCAGGATGATAACCACATTGTACTTTTCCGGCCACTCGAGCAGCTTCTGTAGAACTGTGAGCGTATACTATCATTTCGCATGTTTTTTTTTGTTTTTATTTTGTTACTCGTTCCCCCGGGGATTTGTGGGCCTGGGCTTTTGTTCTATTTTTAAAATATTTAATTTATTTGTCTCTTTTCTTTCTGTTCCTCTTTCTGCCCGTTCTTATCTTTCTTTCCGTTATTTATTTCTCTTTCAGTCCCCATCCTATTTCCGTCTCATACTTCGCACTCAAAATAAGACAGCCTTTCTTTTTATGAAAATTTCTTTTCTTATTCTATTTTACATTTTTTCCTTAACTATTAAATTTTTCCTTACTCTGTTGATTCTACTTTTACATAATATAACATTCTTATGCTTGTTTTACATTTGCCATTCCTTACTTTCTACTACATTTATTTTTCTGCAGTTCTTTTAATTACCTTTCTTTGTTGTTTTTGTTTAACGTTTTATTCCTTTCTATTGTTTTGCATATAACCTTTTTGCAAAAATGCAATACGATTGGATGGCTGTGATCCTCTCTCATCAGAGAAGCGATTGTACTACCTTGTATTTTGCCCATCTAATTTTCCACTTCCGCGCGCTGCACTCCATACACGGGGCAGTCAGCGATTAAGTGCTGCACAGTCTGGTTTTTTTTCGGGTCACAGGTACACGGGGGACACCCCTTGAGTTTAAATCTATAGAGGTACTCCGAGAATACCCCGTGTCCGGTAAGCATTTGGACCATGTACGGCTCCAGCTAGGTGTTACGGAGCACGTTGTAGGCTGACCCGACTTCCACATAGCGCCTGTTCCATTCATCGAGTGTAGCATCGAGAGTAGTCCGCTCGTCTTTTACAATTCAGGGCTAGTTGATCCGCCCTCTCATTGCCCGCCGTCCCCGCGTGCGCTTTTATCCAAAATAACCTTATTTCCTTCCCTTACGCTTTTACTTTCACTACATTGTCTTTCACTCTCAACGCTAAGGGATGGAGGGTGTCTAATCTTGCGACTGTCTACCGGGCGGATCTGGAGTCGCTCAGTATAGCACATGACTGATGCGACTCCCTGGTCGCGTACCCTGTCGCTTCTGCCAAAGCCAGCAGCGTAACCCTGTAGACGATGCAGTAGACCTCCAGCTTGAGTTTTTTGGTATCAATCTCTACGGCGTCCTGCATAACGCCATTTTGCTTATTGTAGTGTTTTTCAGTCGTGAAAAGTTTTTCATCAGTAAAGAGAATATTTCTGTGCCTTTCATTTGCGTATCACGACAGAAGGCGTTTTGATCGATCTACTCTTTTTAATTGTAAAGATTGATTTAGGGCATGTTCTGTATATCTACCGTGACCTGATAAGCACCGAGCTTTAGATCTTGTTTTATAATACGTAACAGTGTCCTAGCGTGAATCTTAATTTCTCTCTCTCTATTGAGGTGTCGACAAATTCTGGCATTTGTAGTTCTAACAGCACGCGGCCGCCCTGATCTTTTCCGGTCTTCGACAGAGGAAGTGTGTGTAGTATGTTGATAGTACGATATACAAACATACAGCTGATACCAAGCTTTTGAAGTGTCTGGAATATGATCCACAGCTCCATACCAACTTTGTGCAAGGCGATCACTGCAATCCTATTTTGTTTAACACCCCATTCCATATAGTAATTTGATCATGAACATGAAAAAATATGAGAAATGGCGCAGAATCGAAAGAAAAATAATATCACGTATATTCCAAATTAAACAGTTGAAAAAAAAAGAAAAGTTTTTATGTAACAGTATTTATAGACAGCTGGTTATATATAGATTATTTCTGCAGAACTCAGAGCTATTAGAGGCTAGAAGGAGATTAACAATTATATTTTTCTAATATGGCCGCATCGAGCCGTCATCAAACGAGGTGGAGCTCGCCGTAGGTTGGGCCATTGACGCTGGATATCGCCACATAGACACCGCTTACGCGTACAAAATTGAAGACCAAGTCGGCAGAGGAATCGCAAGCAGATTGAACGAAGTTCCAAGAGAAGAACTGTTCATCACTACTAAGGTATTATATAATGCTAAATCTATAAAGTATATCATAGAAAAGTTTCAATCACAGCTAGGTAGCGGGCTTTCAATAATAAATGTAGGTAGATCTTTCTTCTTGAATGCTGACAAAATATATAATTGCGAATCTCATATTCCTACAGTAAAAGTATTATACAAACATTACTCAATGTTGACTTGTAATGGTCTGCAGCTAGTAAACATAATGAGTTAATTAACCGGGCCAATTTCTGTCGCTAAACAGTGGTGTGCAAAAATTATTGTTCCGGCCTGAAAGGAGTAGTAGCTAGTGAAATCACTAGGGTAACAAGACAACATATTATGTGGTACTGTGTATAACATCTTAACTACGGCATGTTGTTATGGGCAGGTGTATCATTTACCTTCAGGTGATGGTTCCACTCGTCTCGGGGCTTCGTTAAATAAAAAAAGGAAACATTCAGAGAAAATATTTCGTTATTAGTGTATGTAATAATAATTTTTTACTGTTTCATAAAAGCAACAATATCGTATATTTAATACCGATAGTTGTGGAATGACCGCCATGCGCGCGATGCAGTTGTACCAGCTCTCCAAGAATCACTACAGAAACTGGGCCTGGAATATGTCGATCTTTACCTTATACACTGGCCAGTGGGACAATTTGTAAGTGTTTTACCTTTATTTTTCACAATATATGGATTACCAGGAATGCTCGAAATAGTGATCAAGGGCACATTTCTGTTTTACTTTTTCTCACCATACGGAAAACTTTTTGTTACCTGTCCAATAAAATGAAGTTTTTTTATAGGCTAATCTCTCCTACGATTATACGGACTACCTCGAGACATGGCGCGGCATGATGGATGCTAAGCAACAGGGTCTTGCCAAGTCAATTGGACTGTCTAACTTCAACGAGCAAATGATCGACAGAATTATAGAAAACGGACTGGAGTTACCAGCGGTCCTGCAAGTTGAAGTGCGCATTAAAAAGATTTATCTTAATATAGAAATATATGTTATAAATGAATATCTTTTAATATGTGTCAATTACTTTTATTATAGATTTTAAAAAATGAAAGACAAAGAAACAATTTATTTTTACAGATTAATCTAAATCTTCAGCAACCGGAGCTTCTAAAATATTGCAAAGACAAAAATATCATAATTATGGGTTATACACCATTCGGCTCTTTATTCTATAATAAAGCAAAACCAGATGCTCCACCACCCCGTGTCGATGATCCCACCCTGATGAAAATCGCAAAAAAATATAATAAAACTGTGCCACAAGTGGCGCTCAGATATTTGGTAATTTTTTTAATTAACTATTACTCGCAAATATATATATATTTTTTTAATGTTTAACTTTATTATATTTTATATTCCAGATTGAATTAGGAGTACTTCCTATACCAAAATCCTTAACGAAATCTAGAATACAACAAAACCTCGACGTGTTCAACTTCCAGTTAACTGAAGAAGAAAAAACAGTTTTGAAAGCTTTTGATCGCGATTACAGAACTATAGTACAATTAAAATGGCTCAATAATCCTTACTATCCATTTAAAAAAACTATTAATAGGAAGTAGTATGATGTGTTATAAAATTGAAAAATATATAACAGTTAAAATAATAAATACTTTTATTACCATTTAAATAAGAGTACATTAGAGTGAAATCCATCACATTTAATTATGAAATATAAACTAATGTGAGGAACAGTTACAATCAATGTTTTAATAATTATAAATATGAACTATTTATGTATTTGTATGAAGTATGTACTATTCTAACTTATTCTTAGATTTACCTAATACAAAGTCAAATTTTTTATTAAACATAAAAACATTCGTTCACTTATTGAAAGTCAAAATTTACTACCCATTCCTAAAATAAATAACTCGGACCTGAAAAGCATGAAAGCAAGAAACTCAGCGGGCTGTATGTACTTATATTTTTTTATTCAATTTTAAGATATCTTAATACTACCATATGCTTGACCCGATCAATGCCGGAATTTTTGGCGAAGGCCTACATCCAGCGGTGGACGTCTATCGGCTGATGATGATGAAGATGTCGTACATGCCGAGTAACAACTGCTTGAGAATCAGCGCGTATTATTTCCACACATTATTATCATTACTACCTACTATATATCTTGCCTGTTATGGTTAACTGGTAAAGAATACTATTACAGCAATAGTACGCCCTATTTACCCTGATTGCGTACCGAAAGAATAAATAAATGAAAAAACATTGATGTGATATTTTCTAATAAAAAGCGTTGCATCAAATACACTACAATAATGAAAAGTTACAGTAGTATAAATTAATTGTGTAAAATAAATTATTAATTCTAGAAATTAGATTCTGAGTATTAGAAAATGAAAATCTCAATAAAATGTTTATAATGAAACATAATTATAATGGCAACATTAAGCAATAACAGTCGACTGACGAGAATTATATTTTGACAATTGACATAAATTGGTGTACCGTGCGCGATATAATCCGTCGACATGTCTTTTAAAAACTTGTTTTTATTAATATGTACTGTGTTTAGTGTAATTGATAATATAAATACCCAATCGGTCCATAAACGTTTTGAATATAAATACTCTTTTAAACCACCATATTTAGCTCAGAAAGATGGAACGGTACCGTTTTGGGAGTACGGTGGCAGTAAGTAAACTATCTTATATGAATAGAATAATATTTGTTAAATAGAACTTTTCTAAATTTGTACAGCTTTTTGTAGCTCTTTTTTCTAATAATTACGGAATATTTTTTATGTTATAAAAAGCGCGTTTTCTGCTAAAAATCTCTTGTTGTTACGATAGTATTCGATGACAGCGACACGTCAGTGAAATCTGTCACTTTAAGGTGAGATGGCTTTATGCTCTCGTCGCTTCTGCGAAAGGGACAAAAAAATTGTGTTAAATTCTTGTTTTTAGTTCCACGACAGCACAGCATGGTTGCGGTTAAACTTAAATTGGATAATACGTTAAAAATAAATTTTCTTTTCAAATTACACCACAGTCTTTCATCTGTGACTGTGTCATCTTTATAACGTAATATTTTTTTTTCTTTTCATATAAGAAAAGCACTTCTTTTGATGCCTCTGTAACATTTTTATTACTTTAATAATTTTTTTTGGCGCAAACGATAATTATGACATATACATTTATTTGTTGTATTCTGAAATAGTGCTATTATATTTCTTTATAGTACATATACTTCATTCAACTTGACCAACTAACATTACACTTGAACATTTAGATGTTACCAATAATGGTAAACTATTAAGTTATAATTTTTTACATAAACTTTAGAAAACTATTTGATATTTTTATTTGAACATTGCTCTAATTACTTTATTAGTCATTGTTAAAGACTGATTTATTTCTTACCATTAGGTAATTTTACTCTGCACTCTTGACACTTTCTAACTAAAAAAATTTCTAAGAAATCTTTCTTAAAAAATTGTTTTACATAGAAGATGACTTCAACATCACTACAATATTTTGTTATTATTTCTTTATGCCAGATACCACTTTTGCACACAAATCTTCTATACATAATTTAAGTATAAAAATTGCAGGCATATTTTAAACCTTATAATGACTTTAATAGAATAGAATATGAAATCATAATACTGAATGTTTAAAAGTGCTTAATTAGGTGTTGCAACAATACATGTGTTTGTTAATAAAACTACAGAATAATAAAACAAATTGAGGTCACTGGTTGTGCTAATATTTTGATTATATTACAGTTTTACTTCTACACATAAATTCACTTCATATCTTTGCTATTCAATGTAAGATAGACATAAGCAGAAGTGATATTATATTGGGAAGACAGCAAACATAACTTTCTCTAGTTTTTGATAAGACACCTTATACACACTGGGAAAATTAATCATCATATTTTTATAGTTCTAAAAGCAATAGTTTATTTTTTAATAAATCATGGCTCCATTACTATAATAACTACTGTAGTATTTTTAGTGTAGAAATTTAGGTAAAACCCACAAATTATCCAAACATTCCCTTGAAATCCCTCAAAAATTTTCATCTCCAAACTGATAAAGAAAAATTAGGTAACATTGTACCGAACTTCCAAAATGAAGTGGTTAGATTCATCAGAAGCTAACTTCATTTTGGAAGATTGTAATTATCAAATTACAATCTGAAACTAATGATTTACTATAGCGAAGTACTTATCTAGTCCCCTTTTTCAAAAATAACTAATAAAACTTGCTAAACACAACCTTTATAGCAAAAGGGAAAAGACCAAGAAGTATAGCTAAACAATATAACTACTGTGATGATTTAATGATGGAGATAGGTTATGTTATCGACAGTAGCTGTTTATAAATTTGTGAATCATGTAACATAAACTGATTACTTCATTATCATCCAGTAGTAAATTTGGGTATTTATTATGAAGTGTTATCTTTACAACCACTGTAACTTGATAACAGGAATTAGAATATTACAGTGTGCATCTATTATACACACTGTAATATTCATTTGATATCAAGTAGCCAGTGGATACCAATTAATAAATAATTATTACAACATTAATGACCAATACATTAAACATTTTTATGGTTGTATTTTTATAATAAATAATACTTATACAGTTTTAGTTATAAGGTTAATTTATTTATTTATTATTATTTACATAATTACATAATTGTTATCATGACTTAACATTAAAAATAGCAACACATAACTACCCTTAAAGATAAACACATCATGCGTTAAGTATCAGTGCATAAACACTTACTATAAAAACAAATTAAACTACACAGCAATTTAAAACTAGAGAAACGGAAAAAATATTTTAAGTTAACCTATAAATTAGTCAAGTGAAGTATAAGCCCATAACAGAATTTAGGTTTGTTTGTATTGTTATTGTATCCAGGATAAATCATTGTTACCATTTAACAAAGACAATGGAAAGTTTTTCAAATTTCTTTGGCCAGCTGCTACCATAACATATATATTCTCTACCGATATTAAGAGCTTTGTTCTGGTTATATACAAATGTATGCTAGTGAGCCTCATTTCACTATCTAGTGACATTGTCTCTTAAACCCATATGATATTTCTGAAATGTATAGGAACCAACATGTGGTTTTGTATAAGTTTTCAAATGCTGATTTCTTAAGAAAGTTTACAAATTCCACATTAACTCTGTGTAATGTTTGTGTTTCTTATCACGCTCAAACATTCATAGCAGTAAAACAATACTTTTGTAATGTTTTATACAAATGCAAGACTGGTAACTAACTTAATGTGGAATTTAGACCACTACATGCATTTTTCAAAGAAATAAGTCAAGTCTTGTGGACCCCTTACTGGGTAATAAGAGATAAAAATCAATATACTGTCCTCTTGATGTTTTCAGTACTAATAGTTTGTGCCCTCTCTCACTAGGAGATATGTCCATTTATTCACCATGATAGAGAATTGCAGGTTTATAGAGGTCCATGAAAACAATTGTTTTAGGAAAATAGTTCCTCACCATGTATAACTTCTCCAAAGTAGATCCAATACAGTAGAGATTCAATCTGAGCCTCTTTGAGAATTGCAACGCACAAGCATTTTAAACTGTGCTATCATATATAGTGGCACAGTCTCCCATTGTGATTGTTGCAAAGACTTTTAAATATATAATGTTTTAGATTTACAACAATTAGTATACAATTCCATAAATTATTACTTTATAAATAATATAAATATAAAAAATGGACATGGACAATAATATTTCTACTGGGTTCAACTATTTACAAATATTAAATCACAACTGCTTACAAATTACAAACTTAAAATTAATTTCTTTTAGTTATAAATTATTAAATAAATCTAGCTTCTTATACATTCACGGAGTTCCCCCTTTCTTTTGGCTACAGCTTGCAACAGAAATAATATAAAAGTTTGTTATTTAATTATATAGATGCCATTGCTTCGGGTGAAAGTGTGCGGTTGGCTCCATCGTTAAGGAGTCAAAAGGGAGCAATATGGACGAAGCAGCCAATTAACTTTGACTGGTGGGATGTGGATGTCATGTTCAAAGTTACGGGGCGAGGGAGAATAGGTGCTGATGGTTTGGTAAGTAGACTATTTTCTGTATGGTATGATAATAAAGGTGTTTAGCATTTCTTAGAATGTTGAGTGGCTAAAAAAAAGGCAGTAGCTATACAAAAACCTCTTCCCTGTTTCTATTTTTTGATGATGATCAATGATTTTTGACATTTTTGAATACATCAAATAATTATGCTTTACATTAATATAGTATAATATAGAGTTTGTAGTAAGAGAATATTTGTTTTTGGTTTTTTAATAGTGATTGGTAATAGTTTGAACAAGAAACTAAACGATAATTTAAAAACTTATCATCAATATGAAATTCTTCACTATAGTCATGAGTCTATAGATATATCTTCAAACATCTAATCTTCTTTGATTCCACAGGCGTTCTGGTATACGACGCAGCGCGGTGACTACAACGGCGACGTGTTCGGTTCTTCGGATAGATGGAACGGTCTCGCAGTTATTTTCGACTCCTTCGATAACGACAACAAACACAACAACCCTTACATTATGGCCGTGCTTAACGACGGAACAAAGAATTTCGACCATAAGAGGTAATAACAAGGTTTATTTTTGATCATTTATGATATCTGTATCAAACGCTGTTCACCTCTTGTCTTTCGCTAGTAACGTGATTTAATTCAACTGCTCGTCTTATAATACAATTCCTGGTTCGATCTAAGAACCACATATCGCAGTGTTTACAAGGTAATAGAATTTTTTCAATCTTGTCTAACTAGTCACCACCCTCGTGTTGTAATTCAGCCTCTATAACACCACTGCTGTGTTTCGACAGTTAAAACATCGACACATGGCAGCCAGAGTATACTTACCACGTTCATTCTCATTCCCAGTTAATCTGTTAAATTGTGATCTAGTATTAGCCCAGTTGATAATAAACAAAGATTTTTTAACTTTATTAGAGCTATGATCTCATAGAATTATCGCTCACGTTAAGTACAATTATTTACGTAAATAACATTTTTTTTTCTTGATAGATCAACGGCGTACTTTCAATACAAACTAATAGATTCAAATTCGTTATCTCAATATATATCTTCATCATTTCAACCTATTGGTCTTCCCTCTTGAACTTCGACTCCCGACGCGACTAGTCCGACGCCGTCTGCATCCAATGATAAGAAAGATATGTTACCTATATCGTAGATATAAATAAAGTGGGATGAAAATATAATATCTTGGACATATATAGACTGTCCATATCATGATGAAATGTTGAAGGTCTGAAGTATTCGTAAAATTTCGTTCGTACATACCACCAATTAAGATTAAATGTCACATGCAAATATAACATTATAATATATTCGCTTCGCAACAGGTATTATTATGCATGTTATGTTAATTTTTAGATAATACGTAAATTGTGTTATCTAAGAAATATTCTTTTAACATTCATATAACCTTTTCAAGAACTTTGTAATAGTAGTATATACCGGTTAAAATATTAACCCAAAACTATTATCACAGCCAATTTACGTCCCCACTGTTGGAGCACAGGCCTACCCTCAATATGAGGGCGATGGGGACATAGTGACCACGCGTGCCCAATGCGGATTGGTGGCTTCACACACATTTTAGAATAAATTCTAATTCAGGTGCAGGTTTCCTCGCGGTGTTTTCCTTCACCGTCTGTATTTCGCTGTTGTAACTATAGTTCATAAATGTACATAACTTAAATATTAAAGTCATCGGTACATGCCGAGATTCGATCTCGCGACCTTCGGAATGAAGGCTGCACGCTCTAACCATTAGGCCAGCGAGCTATCTATTATAAATATATAAAAAATACTTGTTAGATATAAAAGACGAATGGATGTAGATAAATTAATTTATTGATGGTAATAGTAATAATATAGTAGCAGTGTGCAAACATTAATGTGTTCCGGCTTGAAAAGCCTTGCAGCTTATGAAATTACTGGGGCAACGAGACTTATCATCTTATATTTTAAAGCGACGTGCGCAACGTGGTGCAGTGTATATCGTCCTAACTAGAGCCGCGTAATTGTGAGGAGGTATCCGGTGAACGTCTCGTTCCTCGCGTGGCCTCGTTGAAGAAATAGTTACTTCTCATTAGTTCATTCTTTCATTTATGAGCGGTCATTAAACTAAAGTGTTTGTCAACATTTTACTGACATCATCATCATTACTGTGTATTGATGTGTACTGGTGTAAAGCCTCCTCAGGTTTGAGTGTAATTGCCATATTGATACACGAGGCTTGGCGACCGTAGTATAGTATGTTGGTAAAGATCACAGGAGAAGGTTCTGCTTTTTTCCTCTAATAATTAAGTAGAAATTAAATTTGACTTTTTTAGTTTTATTATCATCGCCTTTTAAATTTCCCATTGATTAATGAATGTATAACATTTTTAACAAGTAGTAAAAAAAAACTTTTTTTTAATTAAAAAAAAATATTTCTATAAAGCTATGCAGCGTCCACAGACCCACCGATGATTTAAATGTTGACTTCCGAATACGACCGTCTTATCTCAATGATGAACGTTATGTAATTCAGTCCAATTATCAGAACTAACGCAACGTAATTATCACTTCACTGTGGACTAATGCGCTGTCCCAGCAGTGGGAAGAACAGCCCTTTATAATGTATCGGTTATTATGAGGTGAATACTTTTCGATAGTTTTCATTATATGTAGGTTTAGAATACATGGACAAATTTCATCACCATTGCCCGTATTAAATGAAGTCTGATTAAAAAACAAATCCGTTATAGTGATGGTTCAACGCAACTGTTATCCGGTTGCCTGCGTGACTTCCGGAACAAGCCCTTCCCAACCCGAGCCCGCATTGAGTACTACCTCAACACGCTCACTGTTTACTTCCACAATGGTAAGACTATTTCAACTCTGATAAAACTGAATTCGCATTCACAGTTTTTTTTATTAATCAAATACAGATAAAGATACATTTTTTTTATTTGATAATACTGTTTACATTACTACACTCGCCAAACTTTTATGTTTAATAGCGGGACTCGCACATTTTCAACATAATTTTTACTGGTCGTAAGTCCCCTGCCACAAATGTAGGTAAACGCCAGGACCTATATCTGCCGTCAAATTATAGGGTGCAAACGATTTTGTTGGAAGGGTGCGATAGCTAGTGAAATCACTGGCAACGAGACTTTCCATCTCATGTCCCAAAACGACGAGCACAATATTTTGCCGTGAATATCATCCTAATTGGGGCACCACGTTATGAGCAAGTCGGGTGACCGCTGCGTCCGTCTCGTGGCTTCCTCGAATTAAAAAAAAATTATAACTATCATTACAACCAACACTAGCACTATTCGTCAATTTAATAGTATATCATTCTGTTTTGAATTTATTGCTACTTCAAACATAATTCGTCGAAGAAACAACTCATACCAAAACTTTCTGGTTTAACCGAGTCAATTGATTTTGCGTTGTTAGTATAATAGTTAAATTAACTAACATATCATGGTGATGTTAAAGAAAATTTTTTAATTTAAAATCGATTTTTATTGCACAGATTAAAACAGTTTTAGGTTGTACTCCTACATTATAATGACAAAATAATAAAACTTAATCGTGATTATTTCATTACGTAAACTTTACACAATGCAAGTGTTAAGAGTGAAATATTAATTACTGTATACGGTTTCAGATGAAAACAATTTTCATACCTTATCCGACGTATTGTCACGGCGCATTTGCTGTTAAATCAACTATTACCTGCAACTGCGTCCACTAAATATACATATATATATATATTTATAACGGTCTCTTGAATGTAATGATTTGATTGTTAGAAACCTTTTTATTTAAGTCTATTTACAGGAAATTTTATAAGAGGTTTTATGTATTAGAGTTGTGATTGTTACAGGTTGCAGTACTACCTAAGTAAGATCCTAGATTTTGTTGTAAATTTACAACCTTTCGAATATATATAATATATGAGATCCCATGAAACAATGTACTCCGAAAAATATAAGCTTAATTCTAGACCGTGTTGTGACAACGTTTTGAAATTGTATCCTTTACTGCAGTATGCGCACTCGGAAAATCGGGTGTATATTGGATTTGAAAACTCATCAGTTTAGAATAATATTGATTACTCGTCCAATAGGCATGACGAACAACGAAGCTGACTATGAGCTCTGCTTCCGCGCTGAAAACGTGGCTCTACCACGCGGCGGGTACTTCGGTCTGTCAGCCGCGACCGGTGGGCTCGCGGACGACCATGATGTCATACACCTGCTCACCAGCTCCCTGCACAGTACACAGCAGCAGCAAAGTACGTCACTTTATTTTCTAACTTGTCGCTAAAACTATAGTACACCAAAAGGCCTTTTTTAAACGTTAATAATAACGCTTGCAGGTGGTCAACAGATAAGTAACGACGAACAACAGAAGCTCTCACAGGAGTACCAGGAATACCAAAAGAAGTTAGAACAACAAAAAACTGAATACAGGAAGGAACACCCTGATGAAGTAAGTTTATCACATTATTTCTTTTTCAACCAAATCTTGTACGAACAGGAAGAATAGATAATAGAGATTCTCATTTGGTGATGATATGGCCTGACCATAACGGTCAAATCTTGGAATACTTACACAACGCTCAATCTTAGGAACTTAGAATTAAAAGATAAAATATAAAGTGAAGTTTTGTTATCGCTCACATTATTCTCTAGTTATAGCGACATTTTTTTGTTGTTGAGGTATGACATAATTAAAAATACTCTAAATTTTTTGAAATAAATATGTGCGTGGTGGTAGTAAACCCTCTCTGAGGTCATACTTGTCGAGCGGCGGGATCGACAATAAAACGAGTATTCTTTACCACTAAGTGTAAGTCCGTCCTAAGACTTAATATTTTTTAATGATATTAATAGAATGGCATTACACGTAGGTGCGCGACAAGGACGGCGAATTCGACGACTGGTTCGAATCGGACGGGCAGCGCGAGCTGAGACAGATCTTCCAGGGTCAAGGACAGATACACGACATCTTGCGTGATCTCAACAAAAAAGTTGACGAGGTATGAAGCTTTTAAGTTTTCAACTCAAAGGTTGGTTATCAAGTAATTTTGAAACTGTAATCCTTTCCAGCTTTAACAACACCAATGGATTCATGAGCGTGATGAAACTAATTTCAGCGACTTAAGTTCGAATTCTATATGGTCTATAAGATCTATGTTGATTGACATATTTTATATCCATCCATAAGTAGTTCTTTAATAAAATAAATCAGCTCTTAGTAACTAAAAGCCCTTCCAATCCAAAGGACATGTAAGTTGATATCTATTAAAAGCTGTCATTAAAATTTCCAGGTCATTGGGAAACAAATGAACTCTCTGTCGATGCTAACAGCTGTGTACAGTCACACACAAGGTCAACCTATACAACCTGGTCAGCCTCCTATGCAGGTAAAACATACTTGCTAATATAGATAGTTACTAAATATTGTTAAGAAAAGAATATAACTTCATTGGTTAAACACTTATCAGGTTCAGATGCCGTCCATGCCGATCGGGAGACAAGATTGGGACGCGCTGGTCGCCAACAATCAGCTGATGATCAACACTATTGCTGAGCTCAAGTAAGTATACACCTTTTTAATCATTGACACAAAAACAAGGAGTGTTAAAAACCTGACACCTATTCAATCAGTCTTCTGTGGCAATTCCCAAACACACCATTCTCTTAAACAAAATATGTATGACTATGATCCAATTTTTTAAGCAGTCCTGTATAGAGCGTGTTCATAAATTTAAGATAACAGAAACATAAGATAATGTAAATTTAATAACAACTCTTAGGATTGAGAAGATATTAATGTGGGTGCATGAAAATTATAAAGAGAGAATCAAAACGAAATCAGAAAAAGATTATAAGAAAGAAATTAATAACGAAAATGTATATAAATAAAAACTTTCAAGAAGATATTAACATAAATGAAAACATTTAAGGAACCTAGAAAGTAGAAATAAGCAACAAACTAGATAAAATATATATTCTAGCAAATACGTAATAGTCCCAGAGCATTGGTTTAAAATATAATAATGAAATCTGGTTTACTGCTAGCAGTAAACCATATTTCAAATGGAAGCAGTATCTTCGATGGCAGTAAAGTTTTTGCTTGCTTAACACCACTTTTCTGTTTTAAAATTTCAGAGGGTTTATAATTGAAGTATCACGCAAATCGGACTCAGTGTTGGCAGCTAGCGGCGGCGCTGCAGGGGCAGGAGGCGCGGCAATCAACCCTCAGTTCCTCAACGAAATGAGGGACAGCGTCAACCAAGTCAAGCAAGCAGTCAACGGAATCGCGCAGAGGTATTACTTTATTAATACATTTAGTTTACTAGATTTTAACGCAAGTGATTAATAATAACTATTGTCGCGGCAGGCTCACAGCTGCGCCGCAGATTAGTGCGCAGGCGCAATGCCCAGAGGTGTCCTGCGCGAGCACAACTATGCTGCTGCTTGTGGTGGCAGCACAGCTGACTGTTATGTTCCTCTACACGTTATATAAGTACGTATACGCTTACGATATTTTTTATTTTAATACCGGTGAAAAATTTAAAGCGAGGTATCTTTAAATGTTATCCTGCTGTAGATAAAAAATACATATTATTTATAAAATAAATAAATAGTGAATTTTTGAATTGCTTAAGACTGTTTAAGATATTTAACGAAAGGTTCAATTTCTTAGATTAATGCATTCCTGTAAAAAGAAGTATGTTGGTAAATATCTGTTGTCGGAGACTGTTTAGATAGGTATCACCGCAGCTACTCATTCTGCCGTCAACAATATTGTGCAAACGTAACTGTGTTCCTGTTTGAAGGGATCGGTAGCTAGTGAAACTACTGAGATAATGAGATTATGTCTTGTCTTAAGGCGACGAGCAGAATGCGGTGCAATATATATCATCAAACTAGCTCCACTTTATTATGAGTCGGTATAACACACCACCACCACCCACTGGATGCCAGCAACCCGAGACCGATCGACGTGGAGATCTTTGGGAAGGATAACACACACCATCAAATGAACTTTTCTCACCCCTCGTCACTTCCTAGAACAAAATAAACAAATAAATGATATATGTATATTATTTTTCAGAGAGAGAAAAGAAGCACAAGCGAAGAAGTTCTTCTAAACGAGCGCGTAAAAAATCGCATTGTTGAATTCACAGTACTTGAAACTGCCGCGAGGTGCGACCCTGCCGGACCACGTCGCACACAACACACGAAACTATCGCCAGATTATATTGTCTGTAACAAATATTATGTCACAAACCCATCAACGGTTGATGTCTCAAATCAATTGTACTTAAACTTTATCTGACTTCGCGAAAGTGATCGCCCAGTAATAACAAGTTTGAAGTTCGATTCCGAAGCCGCGTGTGTGGTAGGTCTCCTGAACCCGACAGACTATTATCCAAATATTTTAAATCTGCCGCCATAACCGCATAACTGTATGTTTACTGTCGCCGTATGAGAGCTAGATTATTCTGGATGAGCACATTTCACCACAGCCTCTTTACAATGTAACACCATTGAGATCAACTATTAACTCTTTAAATAATAACTTCATAAGTCTTTTGATATATGATATACTAATTAAACGTACATGTCGTCTGTGTGTTATTTTGTGTATATATATGTATGTGATAAAATTTGTTGAGTACCGATTGCCACCATTTTTTTAGAGCAATAAATATCATTATGTACAGGGAGAGATTTATTGGCGAATTGTAATGATTTCGATTAAAAACCTTTCTTAATCAAATTATGCCTTCCATTTTTATATATAATGATTAATAAAATAATACTCTTTATATATGATGGCAACACCGACAAATAATTACAATGAAATTAAACAAAAGACACTATCGTTGTATCTATAATATTTTAAAACAATTTTCTGTTAGATAATTGTAGTCGTTTTATTTATATATATATTTATAAATATATATATATGTAGATTAGAAATAGAAAATGGTTAACATCATTCGTTACTAAAATTCGATGATCTTGATCCTTTTTTTTAAATTACGAAGCGACAAAAAGTATGCGTGATTTGGTGCTGAAAAAAAATTGTTTTATCCATTTGGAAAAAAAAAATAACTTATTTTTCCGATTTCAACAACATTGTTTTTAATCTACAAAAATATTAATCAGTTATGTCTATTTTATTATTCAATAATTGGAATAATATTGATGACAAATCAATGATAAATATATTTTAACTGCCTCTATGGCGGAGGCTAACCGGTTGCTTAGTAACACGAATGTCTCTGGTTCAATTCCGGGGCCACATTTGAAGTTTGGTTGTACGGCATGTATTCATTTAATCATAATCTTTTAATATAGCTGGTCCGTAGTCTCTTGCAAATTAGGCTTCGCATTAAGTTACCTTAACAAAAAAATCGTATAAAAATAACATTGTCGTAGGGAAATTTTGTTGTCATAACTTTAAGTTAGCGACGAGCGTAATGTGGTGCTTTAGTAATCACCACCTGTTACCAGCGAATCGTATCACAGGTCAGATGATCGTCTTGCCTGTCTCGTCTTTTAGTATTGAAAAAAATTGTAATAATTTGTATAGAATGTTCTCGATCTTATTAATCTGAATGTGTATGTCAATAAAATTATAACTATTGTATTGTTAAAATGTAATGTGAATTTAACAGGCGGTATTATTTTTTTACCATTGCGAGAGTGGTGTATGTGGTTAAGTGAAGTAATTTCTGTAAATAATATTTATATTTTATTTTTCTCTCTTTAAGTAAATTTTACTATTTGTCACACGGTGGTTTCATTGACGTTCCACAACCACTTCCGGTTCCGTATTAGACATAGCAATGTGAAAAGCGCGCACGTTCTTTATATTGGTAATGAAATGTTATTCGTTAAATTTTTTAATTACACGATATTTTTTTCCTAAATGTTTCATTTTATTTGATTAGTTTTTATAAGAGACACGGTTGGAAGCCATTATAGATTTGAATGTCTTAAATACACGCAGGTTCGTTCTCATTAGGCGTAACTGTCCGGTAAGAGAAAACACCTTGAAGAAACCGAAATGTCGTTCCAAGAACAGCTTTAGTAGACATGTGATATCCGCCAACCCGCTTTTGGCCAGCGTAATTAATAAATCGTGTTGACTGTCCTAGTGAGTGTTTGAGTACCAGCAGTGAGCTTTTTTTCATGATGAAGTTTGCGCCGTTAGTTTTATTGACAACTATTGCAGCTTCATCGGACTCAGGTAAAATAAAAAATTAAACAAATGGAAGTTAAAGTAAAACTTTCGACACGAAAACTAAAATAAACAGAACTAAATATATAAATATATATGTAATTAAACTAGCAGGGAGTTATTTGTGCATTTAAAGTTGCAATTCTGTCGACTGGGTGATTTTAAAATATATGAATCAATCATCTAATTTTTATTAATAATTAGTTTCCTGCACAAAGAAGAAAATGGCGAAAGCGTACTACAGAAGTAACAAGTATGCAATAAATATCTTTATTCAGATTAATACGATTAAGACAATTACTTTTAATGTTCTAATACACAAATAATGGTGGGTATGTTATTTTGATCACAATAAAACTAGATTTATGTACCGATTATTTTATTTAAAATAATAATTATAATAGTCAATAATGTTAACATAGGATAATAAAAATTAGGGCGAAACCCATACCCTAAGATAAACATTTGAATTACAAAAAAAATAATCATATAAAACGAAGTGTCTAATAAAAATGGCGATGAGATTGTATCATACAACAGAAACACACATTATACAACAGTTCATAAAAACTTATATTTCATTTATAAAGTCATGTAATTTTTAGATAACATTAAAAAACACTTTAATAATAAATTTTGGACGAAAGTTTATGAATTTTAATGGTTTTTTTTTTGATGCCACAGTCTGGTTTCGATTCTTTGTTTGTGGTGAATTTTCATACCATATAAATCAATCTGTGAGAGAGGAGTTCAGTTTGAAATCGTTTACACTTTACATTTCTTTTTTCTGATTTATTAATCTTAAATAGCCCCTTGGAGCAGCAGCTAACTGCTTTCCCATAATACGAAGATTCTAGATTAAATTCGGGAGCCAAATGTGGAGTTTGATCGGTGGTGTGAATTTTTCAAACCCGCTTGGACACCATCTAGAAAGCCTATAATCCATCATCAAACTAATAAAGTGTTTACAAACACTATATAGCACAACTCATTGTTAACGTTTGTATAATCAATCTTGTGCGGATTTTCTGTTTATAATTTTATTAATATAAAATGTTATGAAAAAACAAAATAATTTATAAACAAATATTGTTACCATATTTTTACTTTACATATCATTAACCGTAGATCTAAAATGATAATAAAAGAACTTCATCTCGTTATTCTTTGAATTCAATATTATTTCCGTAATTCTATACAACACTGTCAAAACTGCACCTTGTCTTCTTAAAAAAGACTAATAAATTTTCAAATATAAAAATGTATATTTATTAATGGAAATTATGAACTATGTTTAAATAAAACTATTGTAAACGGAAATCACGTTAAATTTCTAAAGATAATATTACCCTCTAACCATCGCTTCCAAACTAACAAAAGCTAGTTTTCATCTATATTACTTCCCTAATACATTTACTGCCTAATTGGTGTTCTAGAGAGTCTATTCGTTAAATTACTTATTCCGACTGAATAATCTCCATCCGATAGTTTTAAAAGATGGAGTCGTGAGACATGAATAGTTGTACACTTCCGTATTATCAAAAAATTTATATCTACTGTTGCAGAATTCAGATCAATAATACTTATTTTAACAATTATTTTTTTCAGTTCGACGCTTTCTTGGGAGCTGGGCAAGATTCTAAGACTATAATTCCTCAAACCCGATAATGTTTATATATTCGATATAAATTGTTTATTTTCAAATTTTTCGATATCTCAGTTCAAAATAATAATTAGTTTTTTTATTCAAAACAGGCAAACGATTTATTTGAGCTGATTTATTTTTTATTTGGTTTGAGCCTCTGCAATAGAATTATCATCAAAACATTTACAAGATTTTTTTCTTAATTTAAGTACGTACATATTGTCTTATACTAAGTGAATTTTCGTATTTAGGTCACATTAAGTGACGTATGGCAGATTTCTTCTTCGTTAATTTCGTTTTGAATCTATGACTTCGATAATACCCTTAACTCTAACATCACATTCTAGAAGCGACCTTACTACACACGCTTTACGACCTTCACTCTCGTTGGCAGTGTTCAGTTCACCTAAATGGAGAAAGCCAGGTGTGTATGAAATTGATATATGTGTATAAGACTTATGTGGACTTATACAATATGCAACTAGTATTTAAATTTAATTTAGTAAAGCACTATACAGGCACACTAAATTGTTTCTGTAACAATTTGTTTTGTCTAGTTTTCTTTTTATACAACAAAGCAACCTTGTATACTTAATGAAGTGATACGCTTGCTCATAATAATGAGACGATACTTAAGATATACACACTACACACTGTAGGTGTTTCCTTGTTACACGTCTTGTTATTTTCATCGGAAATACAATATTCTTTACACACCTACACTCGATTTTATTGGATTGTGTATATTTTAGAAGTTGCATCGTTTAATATAAAAAAAACTAGACAAGAATATGAGGACAGATCCCCTATTAGTTTTATTACTATATTCCTTCATGTGAAGCTCAAGCTCAGCAGGGACCAAACATATGCTTCTTCGAAACATGTAGCACTTACGACCGCCTTACAAACCTGAGTCGCCGTGGTTTCAGCAGCCTTTTCCTTAATTTAAATAAGTTTTTAACACTTGCCATCGCTATCTCTCTATAGCAAGAGCTGACACCGACTGTAACCTTTATTTTGTAAATTTAAATAATATATTTATTTATTTATAAAAGCTATGTTGTACATCTCAAAATAAAAGATTACTATTATTAATAACCTCTATTTTGTAAAGTACAATAATAAGTATATAATAAAATAAATATACATCAAATTCGCATCTCATAGATTTACCTTAAATCTCTTTGTAAGAAAATGCCTTGAATGCTAGCAGTGAGTTGTTGAAGCTACGCATATTTACGTAAGATCAACAATTTACTATAATCGATCTTTCAAAATATTGATAAAGGTTTATGTTTCTTCTTTTAATTTTTACTTAGCATAATAGGTTAGATTATTAAATACATCTGCTAACCGGATAGGACCAATCGATCTAGATATTAATTCGTGACTGGTGATGCCATGTCTAAATAAGCACTATCTAAGAGCATCTTTCCCCCGTATTTAGGCCCAACCTTACCTTAAATAGACAATATAATAAAGTAAGTCAACTTTTAACATATTACTTGTCGCCTTTTTAATAACTGCCTTTTTTTGCACGCCGATTTCTCTATTGCATTGTTTCGTCATATTTCTACTGAGCCAATTTTGAGATTTGTACTTATGGCATAAAATCAAGAATAAATAAAAACGGACCACTGTAAAAAGTGCAATGGTCATAAATAAAAATCATACTAAACTGTATGGCTATAGATTAAAATTGTACACGTCGAATCGAAGAAAAATCAGAAAGAAGTAGTAGCGCAATTCAGTCAACCGGCTCATAGTCCATGTTGCCGCAAAATTCTGCCAGGAAGTCGAGGAACAGTGTGAACTTGCCGGTGGAAGCGCGGGACCAGCGTGATGACACCGATTTCATGCAAGTCGACAAACTCTCCAGAATGTTCTGTTAACAAATTAAACAAACTTCAACAAAAAAAGTGAATTATTTTCGCTTGGTAAGTTACATGACGCCATCGTAAGTCTGTTGTAGTCGGGTAGAGATTGTATAAGGGCTGATGGTGTAAAAGACTCTGGCTTATAGCATGGATTGTTTGTTTAGATGGTGGTATAGCTTTTTCATGTGGGATACTATAAGTCTTATTTTGTAAATCTGCCACCATAATAACATTGATTGGTTCTGGCTATCAAATTATGGGGCTAAAGTATTCTTTACGATGCCATGCCTCATTGTCACTGAACATATTGTGAAATTGAGGTTAAGTTTTAGACCATATCAGAAAAAATTAAGAATACATAAGATAAACCCACAAAACGCCTTCTTTCATTAAATAATAATAAAATTTCAATTTTCAGACCTGTGGCCAGTCCTGTCTGTAAACCGCTAAACATTGTTCAGTGAGTGAGTCTTCGCTGAGGTAATCATACTTCAGCAGGAATACAAGCACAGTTGCCAGCGCCTCCCACACTGAACTTGGCTTGGACTTCGACTCACTAAGCAGAACGATGTTCCTCGGACATAGCACATAGTCAAAGAAAGAAAGGAGAGGATTCTTCTCCTCTTGACGGTCAACTTTAGATTGTTCAGTAGATGCTAAAAAATGCAAAAAGAAATATTAAAAAACATATATAACCTGCAATTAATTTCATATTTTTGCACATTCTACTTACTATTGTTAACTTCTACAGAGGAAATACTTTCGTTAACTACAATTATATTATCCATGCTCAAGCCAGAATTAGAAGCGTCAGGTTTCTGATTATCCTCATCACTGACAGGAGTTGGGGCCCTCTCATCGTCTTCAAAGTTGCGGAATTGAGGCGACAGTTCGGCCCTACGCTCCGGCAGCGTCAGCTCCGGGGCGCTTTGCCTCTTTCTTTCCGGGCAGCATGTACTCCATATAACATGTAATTTATTTAGGAAAGATTCGTTAACTTCTTCCGGTTTGCGACTTACTGAAAACAGCAAAAATGGAGGATTTTATTGAATCTCATGTTTACAATAATACACGAGAGGAGACTGCGTAAACGGCTTAACCGATACCGATATAGTTTTAGGAACGTCTTGGTAAATTCCATAGCTGTGATAAAAAACGCATATATAGTTAATCTACATTTTCTAGATTTACTTTTCATGGTTCCACTAAAGTGGTATACAATTTTTTTTTCTACCACATTATGAAACCCGATACATATCTGTATTAATAGCCTGTATGTGGTCATTGGTGCTATAAACCTCGAAGGAGAGTTTAAGATGAATATCGTGAGGAAACCGTCGTTTCAAGATCCAACAGCTTTTATGGACCGTTCAACCCGGAATTGCTCGCATGTAGCCTTGACTCTGCTAATTGTCTTTTAACACCTAACACCTCATCTATATCGATAAATAATACTCACCGAACACTATGCAATAGTCAACGCTGAGCTGCATTATAGCACGCTGCGTGGGCGGACGACTGAACAGATTTTTTGGTGAACATGCTAGCGCACACATCGCGAGTAGCGGCGTAGAGTCGGAAACATTCTCGTGATCCAACAGCAGACAGATGTGCTCCTATAAAAATAGATAAAAAAAATCTATAGTTAAAATAACTGACTAAAACTTAATCAAATGGTGTTAAGATACAACAAGGCTCGAAGTAAAGAAACATAATAAAAGATATAAGATGTAAGGGGACACGCGCAATGACTCACGGGACCCAAGCCAACCTCGCCTGCTCGTGGTGCACCCTGCTAATCAACAAACGCTTTACTTCCCACCAACCCGCATTGGACCTGCGTGGTGGGGAAATGCCCAGATCTCATACGAACCCTTACAACCGATGGCCCTAAATGCCCAGTACCAGAGGCGATGTTAACTGTGATATGGCGAAGATCCGGGAAGCCGCTAGATGCGGACAGAGCAGGATCGATTAATGTGGAGATTTTTGGGGAAGGTCTGCGTCCAGCAGTGGATTTCCATTGGCTGATTGATTGATTAATATTCATCATTATTGTTTGAAAAATCAATCATTCATTAGGTCTTTCTAGCCAGACTATTTCTGCCGTCAAACTGTTGTAATAAGCAAAAATTGCTGTGTTCCAGTCTAAGGCTGGGACACTGGGACAAACTGGGAAATCCGAAAACTCTTTTAGTCACTTTCTAAAACATACAAGCTAACAACTAACCTATGATGTCCAGTATCACTTGTCATAATAATCAGTAGTAAATTAATTTAAACCTCATGTCCATACCTTAAGCTTGATAACTGCTGATGCGGCGCTGACGTGAACAGCGTCGAACTTGATATCAGGTAGCATCATGCTCGCCAGGTCCACTGTGCTCGGCTGAGTAACTATCGCCGCTTCTCCCAGCGCAATCAGTGTCTTCATTTCTTGTTCTACATCCTTACAGAGAACATCTGAAATAAGAAGAGAATTAAAAGATAAGTTTAACTATCATTCATGTGCGACATGATGTCTCAATGTGCGACATGTTATTTATCTACAAAACACTAACACGACCTAAATTTCACTACACCATCTGCTGTGGTAGAAAAGCGGTAGTACCTACCTTTTGTATTCCAGTTGTCGTTAAGCCACTTGTTGAGCCGGTTGACGCAGCCTTTAACGGCGAGAGATAGAAGAGGTGGAGGCGCCAATGGCAGTAGAGCGGCCAGAGCAGCACCTGCTCGTCTTTTAATGGATGCAGTACCACGTGATAAGGCTTCACTTCTCAGTTGCTGTAATTCGACATTGTACAACGTCTCTAAATTTTTAAGAAGTGTTTCCTGAAACAACAATATTGATGTTGTGAGAAATCTCTTTCCCATTATTAATGTAATACAATTCTCTATTTTTTGGAGACTAATCTGATTATTTTAAACCTGTACCTGATAAGCGATATTTTGATCTGTAACTTTAAGAGACCTTTAACTGCCAAAATAATAGTTGAATGTCACTCACATCATCGTCGACGTTTTTATAGTTAACGAGGTAGCAAGCTTTGTCATGTGATTTCTTCCGGAAGTCACTTAACATTTGCGTAGTGAGTTCCTTTACAGTGCCGGAAGTTACTCGCTCCATCACTAACTCGAGTACGCGACGCGTTGATGACGGCTGAGTCTTTAAAAATTCCTCCTCCAAACGAGCCTACAAATTTATTGATCATATTAATAAAATATCTTTTTCTATATCCAATTGAACCGGTCATAACTTGTATTATTTAAATATATATAAAGGTTTATTATTACATTTATTAGTACATCCGCATTTCTTTTTAGTGTGAACTGGTTATTTATAATCTGTGTTTGACATTGACAAATTGCAACAAAATAAGAAAATGAATAATATACGAGTACATTAAAATAATAGTTCTTATTTCTATGTACACCTGCATTATGACAAATATCCTGTACCTGTAATTCCTTTTCTTTATTTCGTATGCGGTCTTCTGTGTTCAAGGTCAAGCTAACCGGCGTTATGTGTCGGTAACTGCCCATGACCTTCTGATCGTTCGATATCTTACATGTGGAGAGTAGCACATTAACATCCCTTAAAAATGGGCACAATTCGAACAGAACCGTCTCGTCGATTAAATCGTAATAATCTATCGTATTCTCAGTGGCAACACTGACGTTGCAACTCTTGCTTTCGTAGAAAAACTCGCGCGGGAAATGCGGCAAATCGAACAGCCACCCGAGTATCGATTTGAGAAAAATAATAGTGTTTTTCTTCAACAAACGTATCGGGTTCAATTTCAGTTTCAACTGGTATATATTAAATAGTAGTTTTAGTAAGTTTTGGTAGTATTGCAAGCGCAATGTTGTGTAATCTAGCATCGAAAGGTAATGTACGATCCAGGGCACCGTTATGCACAAACGACTATTTTCATCCGAGTTTATTAATATTCCCTTTAAATCTATACATGGTTGACTCTGAAATACAATAATTTAGTGCAATTACGGTATAGAAAATATAAGATACAACATGACTCAAGTGTTGCCAGAATTAAAACATCATAATTCATAAGTTAAAGATCATATTGAAAAATTAATACAAGGATCATAGTGAGTATGTAATTAAAGAAAAGAGGACAAATCTTAGGACTTTGTGTAAAATTCTAATCATCACCATCATTATCAGCCGATAGACGTCCACTGCTGGATATAGGCCTCCTGAAAGATATCCACATTTAATTCAATTCTAATACATACATATTTTCTTAAAGTGAGATTGTTTTCTAACACCCTTTCCTTTGGAACTGTATAATTGTCCTTTTGTATTTTCGTGACATCAAAGGCTCCGGTCTTTGTTGTAAAGTCAGTGGGTACTTGGGAATATGGTATAGAAGTCAAGTAACCAAGAAATTTGGATAGCAGGCAAAGCTTTTTGGATAACTGTAAAAATTCTCTTGATATATCTGATTCATTGGCTGAAAACAATATGCAAATGAATAAAGTTTGTTCTCTAATATAAAAATTAAAAAAAATTATACTCTAGTAAATGGTCAAATTATCCATATGACTTTTCAATACATTAAACATAAAACTGTTTGAAAATAGAGTAAGTCTCTGTATACTAAACATTCTGTATAGAAAACTAACAAAAAATTATTGAACATTTAAAAGTGTATGTTAACTTACAACTTTCTGTAGTGATGCTGGTGGAGTCAAGAGCTATGATCTCAGTAGCGAAAGAGTCTCTCAAATGCACTCGAAAGCTTTCGTTCTCGGCGTACATTATAAATTCTCTGAAAAAGAGAATACATTACCAGCATACACTCCAAAAATATCTCTAACTGCCTGTAGGTAGCGTTCTACACTTGACATCATGATGAATAGAACATAAGTGTTAATTAAAAAATAATAGTAATATAATTTCACGATGTTATTAAAATACCATGCATTCAGCAATTTTCAGAGATAGAGGGAAACTGTTACCTAATACTATAAAAATTTTAGAATATATTATTTGGCACAAAAGCTTAATCATACCATAATTTTACATCAAAAATTAGGCATTACCACAGTATTTAACAACATTAAATATATTAATAACATTATTAAATATTACATAAAAGAATTAATATTAACACTAACTTGTAAAATAACTCCTGTGTGGAAAACTGTGGTAGCCTGTGCGACTCTGGTGCAGCAGGACAAGTCAACCGCCGGTGCAACTTGCTTAGCTTCGTTTCCTGCAAAAATAATATGTAGAGAAAGTCTTTTGTTTAATTTAAAAAAAAAATGAGGGAGAAGCATTACTCAACATGAATAGAAACCGATAAAATTATAAAACTAACACAAACCTGTGAAGTAGGTGGTAGACATTCTGCAATCAGATGTGCGGTAAAAAGTGCAGCGAGGTGCGCATGGTTTGCTGCCGTAGGACCCGTGGACATCAGAGTTTTGATACGAGCTTTGAATGATGTCCGTGAACCTCCTGATGTAAATGTATCTTGATACCACCTATTGAAGATATAATTTACATTTACTATCACAATCCAAGCATGATCATTATTCCACTACTACAAACTCTGAATTAACTTTTATTTAATAATATAAAAACTTATTCATGAAAATTTTGTATGTCTGTCCATTCTTGATAATTTCTGAAGTCGCCGAATGAACTTACAATGTTAAATCTTTTCATACTCTAATGTTATAAGATATAACTTAAGCTTCTTATGGTTTTAAAGTAATAATTCGGATTTTTTTCTGAACAATTAAAACCAACAGAATTGTGGATTAAATCCAACTATTTTTATAAGAAAAAAAAGGACTACATCTGTATCTTAAATAAATGTAATAAAAACATCAGTCAGAACAGTGTGCGAGGGGTTAAAATTTTTACTTTGATTAAACTATTCTTCGAGACAAGTTTAGAAAAAATTATAAAATAAATAAGAAATAGGATACTTTTCTCACCTCAAAATCTCATAAAACATATCTCTCTGCTTTTTAAAATTCTGAAAACTCAATAACGAAGGAAAATTGTCAGCATTGTCCGTTTCTAAATTAAAGCAAATCACACCATTTGACACCCTACTCTCTGTTATCACCTTGGGTTTATCTTGGTTTATCTCAGCTTCAACTTTGAGTCCATATGAATTAAGAAGGAATTTAGCCAACTCTGGGTAAAAACTTCTGACATTTTTATTCTCTCCCAATATTTTCAATGAATTTTTGTCTAATATTACTTCTAATGTTGTCCGTTGACACCACAAAGATTTGACAGCAAAATATGTACTGTTGTGTATTGATTTCAGAAGATACTCACTGATATTATGTTCATCCAGCAGAGATTCCACTTTTGCATAAACTTGTAAAGATTGTTTTGATAATAAAATCGATATGAGAAAGTATATTTCAGTGTTAACACTGAGTATCAAATTATTTTTAAGTATTGTATCATATATTTCAATTAAAACATCTATCTGTTCTTTAAATTGAACTCTAGTTACATCAGTGGTCACCCAACTCTGCTTTAAAGCTGTAGATTCTTTACGAATTATTTTTATTTGTGGTGTTGTTACTATCTTGGGAGAAGATGATGTGTTTAATATGTTAAACTTCTCAATAAGTTTATGTTTTTCTTGTTTTAAAATATTTCTTTCAGTTTCATAACTATTAGAAGACTCTTTTGGTTGTATTTTTTGATGTTTAAATGCTAAATTTTCTTCCAGAGCTAATGGAGACTGTTGTTGAAAGTGTTCTGCATTAAAGCTGTTTAATGAAAAACTTTTTTGACTGGAACTCTTATCTAAATTAGTTGGTTTTATTCTTCTCCTCTCTGATCTTAATGAATTTGATTTTCTTGCACCGATTTCTGGGAACATCTCAGAATTGCTAAGGTCTAGATCAATTTTTGTTTCTGTCTTGTTTTCATTGTCATCTGATGTATTTTTGGTTTGCTTATGTTTCTTCTTATTATTACATTTAGGTTGAACATTTATCATAAAATCTCCTAAGCTGATATTCTTTTCTTGTGATCTAGAATATTTGTGCAATGTTCTTGGGGTATCACATCTTTCATAGCTCTCTTTGATACCTCGGTAATTTGGAGTGACAGGACTTGTGAGTTGACTTGAGCATTCACTTTTGTAACAATTTTTCTTTGGTGTACTAGTTAATAACAATCTATTGATTCCACTATTAAGCTTTGATTCATCAGATGAAATGGATAAATCTTTACTTTTGTCTTCGGGAAACAATTTAGTTCTAACTTTTCGTCCGCTCCTCTTACGGTCTCTGTTAGGAGATTCTTGTGTACTTTTATTTGCTTTTACACTAAGAGTTTCATTTGTACGGTCTGTGTCACTTGTTGGATCACTAACAGATCTCCTATGTTTCCTATGTGATAAAGTTTTTTCTGGAGTAGCTTGTTGAAGCAATTGTAAAGCGTTGCTATTTGTTTGTAAAATACTAAAATGAAATACATTTAAAGGATAAAATATTTTTTGATAATTTACCTTTATATAATAGATTTAAATAATTTATAAATTTGAAAAATTCTATTACAATAAAAATAATCGGTTGGTAAAAAAGTATGTGCTAATTATCACAATTTTTTACTCAAGAAGTAGTTAAAACAATTGTTTTAAAAATTATATTGACGGAATAATACTTACGCATCAGTCTGAGTTCTTATATACGATAAAAAATACGCAACAAATTCGCTTTTATTACAACAAAGTAAAACACAATCATCGGGAGCGTCCTGAAACAAAAAATAACATATACATATCTAGCAAATTTTTCAAAACAAACTATCACTTTAGGTTAGTTTTTCACCTCTATAGATTCATCATTTAACCATTTTAATAAAAACACTGTGTCCAGTTTTTGAGTGAGGACGCTTTCTATGATAGTTTCAGGCATTTTCATTTTTAACTACATTTGTAATAAACAGAAACAAATCTCTTTTTATGTTTTTCGATCGATTGTTGACAGCTGCGCGCTTAAATACAATACGTCACCTCAACATTGACATTTTGACACAATAATGACAGTTCAGACTGACACATGGGTGTTATAACACCACTACGTCTATGCAATAACTTACATTCGTTATAATAATAAAAACATTTTATGTACTAAAGTCTCCACTGCTAAATAGAGGCCTTTTCATAACATAGTTGCCGTTCTTATTATATTTATTGATTGGATTGCACGATCATAACTTGATTAGTGAAGAAAATATTATTTCAGAGAAAATGTATATATTTTTTTATTGATTGATTTGATTTGAGAAGGTGGGAAGCATCTGATGCCACTACATCAGAACAAGTTGATGAAACTATTGCCGCCCTCGAAGCCAATCGTCTTAAAACAATGCGATTGCGATTTCTTCAGAATAAAACGTGTTATACACAGTATATTTCACTCCGGTTTGACAAAATTCGTAAATGTGAATTTTTAAAACACTAAAGAAATACTAGCGATTATCCACATTAAGGCATTGTAAGGGACAGTCTTTATTATAAAGGCCTTTTTAATTAAATTAAATTTATTTCTTCCTTTTATTTACTAAATGCTTACCTACAGTTTCACACACGTGGATTTCATATTTTACATGTTAATGTGTTTTCCCGTGACACTATATATAATGTATATTACCTGAGTATAATTCCTTGTAGTATTCCAAATTAAATCCTTTTAGTATTTTTTGGGTGATATATAAAAAATAACTGTCTACAAGTTAGTACGGGGGTATGCGGGGTCCCACACAACTCACAAGATCTGAGCCATGCTCACTTGTTCGTTGTGCACCCTGTTAATCAACAAAGGAGGCTCTGCTTCTCACCAACCCGCATTGGGCTTGCTTTGTGGGAAATGACCCAAATCTCCTCATACGAACCCCTGCAACCGACGGCACTTAGTATCTCGCGGCATCGCAGGCAATGCGGACTGTAAGGTCTTGGGAAGCCGCTGGATGCAAACAGCGCAGGACCGATTGATAAATAAACTTTAAACTTGAGTACCTAATACAGCAAGAAACTATTATAAGGTTCTATAAGTCGCAACGACTCCGTTGGGGAGGACACTTGGCACGTATGGCAGCTATCAGAGCTATAAGTTCGTTAAGTGGACGTCTCAACAAAGGAGACCAAGGGGTCAGCCAATTAAAACTTGTTTAGATGGTGATGCAGCTGACATTAGGAGATTTGGCCTGGGGAGATCTACCGCAGCTCCTATTTTGTCGCCAAACAATAGTGTGCAAACGTTACCGTGTTCCGAATTGAAGAGAGTTATAGCTAGTGGAATTACTGGGCTAACGAGACAACATCATATGTCTCAAGGCGACGAGCGCAATGTGGTGCAGTGTATACCATCCTAATTAGCTCCTCGTCGTTATGGGCGGGCGTATCACTTATCATCAGGTAAACGTTCCACTGGTGTCGTCACTTCAATAAAGAAAAAAAAATGATTATAAAAATTTACTGGATGGAGGAAGAAGGAAACGTCATGACATCTGGAGAAGAACAGTACAGAAGGCCAAGACCGACAAAAGGGTTATAGCGTTATCCAATAAGTAATTATGAGCATACGTCCAACCGATTCAGTGTATTTCGTGCGATACCTACTTGTCCAATTTTTCTACCTTTTAAAATTTCAGAAAGATATTGCAACAAAGGCAAGCGCATCACTTACCATCAGGTTAACGTTCTGCTCGTCTGGTCGCTTAATTGATTTAAAAAAAATTGTTATATGAATATCTTTCATCCTGCTAGCTAGTTCATTCGTTGATACGTTTGGATTCGTTTCCTCCGTTGCCATTTTGAATATTTTACGCATATCATTTTGTGGTGAAAAATCAATAGACCGAAATTTTTTAAATATAACCTGCACTTTAGTTCTTTAAAAATATACCCTCATATCTCACGACTCTCGACAAGCAATAACAGGGAGACAAACCTTCGTATGTATCAAAATCCGATATTTCATATACACCAACCTAACTAGTTTCACTTTTTGGCCATTTTTTTTAAGTTGAAACATAATAACTAATATTCAAACATCTTTTACTTTTAATATAAACATCAAGGCGGCTAAAAAAGCCACAAAAATACGAAATTTCAAGTTTTACTCTTACACAGTGCCACCGACTCGCCTCGCGAGTTCTCAATTTCATTCCAGTGCCGGCGACTCGCGATGCGAATTCATCGCGTAATGTATACGGCATTTGAGAATACAACGTAAAAATCGTAGTAGCATTGAAAGTGATAATAAGATTTTTCTTTAGAGTTTAATAAATTTAGTTTAATTATATTACTATATATTGTACTTTACATATACTGTATTTAAAAATAAGACTTACTAGAAGTTTTGAGCGCTTTAAAAAGAAACAACACGTCAACGATCAAATCAAGATGACAGGTTACAGCTGACGGTATGAGGTGTTCGCAACAACAGCTATGGCCCCACACGCCGCGGCAAACCGGAGCCCCGTGTTGAGGGAATACTTCCTGTCAAGTGACCACACGTTAAAAAAAATTAAATTGGATTATCGCAGTACAGTGAATTTTTTTTTAAAGGTGACCTTTTGGAACGTTCCGTTTATATCAACTTTAATAATTCTTGGAACATAACAGTGAGAGTATAAATAATAAAATTTCAGTTATTAAACAATTAATTTTATCTTAAGTGTTGACGAATAATTCTAAAATGCTTGGCCTTAAATGGCTCACTGCCTCAGCCAAAGATTGTTAATTCTTCTCTTCTTCTTCTTCTTTCTCCTGCCCTGGTCCCACTTTATGTAGGGTCGGCACAACATGTTCTTCTCTTCCAGTCTCGCCTATCAGCCGTCATCTCATCGGTTACCCCTTTCTTACTCATGTCATCCTTCACGCAATCCATCCATCTTTTCTTAGGTCTACCTCGACCCACATATCCCTCCACATTCATATCTAACATTCTTCTTGTTATATGACATTCATCCCTTCGCATAATATGTCCATACCACGCTAATCTATTACTTCTCAACTTATCCGTCACCGGCGCAACTTTTAAACTTCCTCTGATATAATCGTTTCGTATCTGATATAATCGTTTCGTATCTGATATAATCGTTGTTAATTCTTCTCTATCGCTAAAAAAAAAACACCGTCCTAATATTTTCAAGGATATAATTTTTTTTTTGTCTGTTGGCATTATTTACCAGCCAACTTTTGGCGCGGTTCCATGTTGTGGTAGATGGTAACTCAGTAAATAATGTAATCATAGAATAAATGTAATATATAAAAATATATATATACACACCCATATATACATGTGCGCCTATATATACATTTACGCCTACTTATAATATTAAATAATAATACTTTTAAATTTTTATTTGAGAAATTTATGTATTCATAAAACTTGACCGCGTGTTTAGCTAAGCTAAGGTTTATAGCCTGCACCTTGATCCTTGTGGTAGATAAGAATCATTTGATGAATTTTATTTAGAATAAGCAGAGCAGTGATGTCCGGTCGTTCGTCGCCGTCGTCGGGGTCAGGAAGACTCCCGGGTGCCACCGACATCATCGACCTGGACCGCTACATGCGCGCATCCGTGCGTCCCGGGGTCTCACCGAGGCACGAGCGATGGTAAATATGTATTTGTACACAACATACTGAATACTCGTCCATCATCATCAGTCGATAAACGTCCTCTGTTGGACATAGGCCCTACGCAACGAACTCCACATTGATCGGTCCCGCGTACTGAATACTCATTGTGACCACCAATGCATACTTAACAGGTTGAAAACTCGTAAGAACCTATGATTTCTCAAGTTTAGTACATAAATAGGTATCATTTATTGTTTATCACGTGGATGTAGCAAGTTTAAAATCACTTTTTAGATACGAAATTAGAGAAACAAGTATCAGCCTCAGACTTGGTTGTAGACAACATCAAGGTGCCCTAACGTTGATGTTGACGGTAGTGTTGACGTCGATGTAGTTTTTCCAGCGAACGTCTGGTGGTAGACGGTGGCGAGATCCGCCGCAAGACAGGCCACGGACGAGCTAGCGGCGACAGCAGCAGCGGGTCCGCTACTGCCACGGGCAGCGGCAACGATGGCCCGTTCCACGTCAAGCGCTTCTCCCACGACTCGGGCCTTTCGGATGGTAGCAACGCTCGTCATAGGCATCGCTCATACAGGTATTTTGTTTATTATCAATCTTGAAACACTTGAGGATACAGTATACTATACTACTAACACCCTTACGTAGTTTTCTGTTGAAAAAGATTAATGAATTTTGTTTTTTTTTTTGACAAGGCGAGTGAGCGGCGATGTCACTACACACAGATGCAGAGATTCGGCTCGAGCGCGTGGATCGACAGCGTCGCTACTCGCTTTTCGGAAAGCTTGCGAAAGGGCATTGCGGGAGCAGCAGGAGCAAATAGCGCGTGTCGCACAGCTCTGCGAGCGACTTGGGGAACGCAGGAGCGATCGGCGAGGGGAGAGGCATGCTGAGCGACGCACTGAACGACGTCCTGAACGCGCGAAGACCACGCGAACGAAGTCCGAGCGACCGAAGCAGGAGCGTCCAAAGCCGGAACGGCAAAAGCCAAAACGGCCAAAACCCGAATGTTCTTCCACGAGCGTCGAATCCAGTAATTTAACATCAAGCACTCGAGTTTCAAGAGATCGTCATAAAGACAAACATAGGGTATTTATTATATACTTTATTCATTAAAAACACTAATATTCCACAAAGAGAAGATAGAATGTGGTGGAAGAATTTGTCATTATTGATTCTATTGATATTACCAAAATATATAAACTTATTGCCTTATTTTTAAAGGATCCCTAAAAGGATTTCCAAAAGTGTAAGTAATGGACATTATTTGACAAGCTCATTTTAAATCTTGATAAAATTAATTGCAGACAGACGAATGCAAAACTTACAAGATAATAATGAATAAACTGGACGAGTTGAGTCGGTTGTTCGCGGCCAGACGCCCGGTACCACCTTTGTCCTTGGGATCCAAGCAACCGACCTTCCTCGCCGCTCGCGGGTTCTCCTCAGGTTCGGTGTCCGTCTCGGACAAGATTGTCGCCACAGAACCTGATCTTCATGCGTGTATCACGTCGAGACATTTGTCGCCCACGGTACAGGTAACTTCGCTTTTTCTGTTACAATAATATCCATTTACTAAATCTTTATTTCAATGTCATGATCGATGGAGGATAATTTTGTGTCTATATAAGACTTTGCAAATTGCAGATCCTTATTAACTTTTTTACTCATTAGATAGTACTCTTAGGTATATAAAAAAAATTGTTTAAAAATTTTCAACTATTTATAAAAAGATATCTAATATTATTTATAATACAGTATAGGGTGTCCCGTGGCAGATTTAGGATTTCTGAATTAAATTAAAGGATGTTATTATTTCAAAATACACTAACTTCAAAATATATTTGTCATAAAAAGAAAGTCGAGATATGCGGATTTTATTTTTTGAAGATAACTCTGTCCAAATATTTTCCATCGGGACGTACACACTCGCGGAATCTTTCGAAAGTATTCTGAGTGACGCGGCTCATAGTGGCTCTTGCTGTGTGAGGCGTGGCGCCATATTGTTGAAACCACGTGTGAGAGCTGTTCGATGGATGTTGTCTTAGTTTCGGTATAAAATTCATTAAGCATGCGGCGATAGACATCACCATCAACAGTTACGGTTGCTGCATGAGAATTTTTAAAGAAAAACGGTCCAATTATTCCATTGACAGAAAGAGACACCAGTCCACTGCGATATCGTAACTGACCATCTACACAAATGCCGCGCCAAACTGTGACACCTCCCCGGTCCCCCGCGCAACCGTTAGAAAAATATTCGAATTTCAAATCCTAAATCTGCCACGGGACACCTACATGTATATCTAAGCAAGGATGCTTATTCTTATAGCCGTGAACTGTTTCCGACATGATGTATAGGTTATGAATTTATATCTTTCTCTCTCACTGTGTTTTTCAAGGAAAATCCCTTTAACCGTGTGCTCTACTTTATGCCCTTTATATCCCTAAACTCAATTTTATAACCTATCCTCCAGATATTGCTGACACCCCGTCCAACGGAGAAAACAGTAGACTTACAGATACAAACAAAAGCGACGGGGACTGCGCCGATTAATGGTGAAGTGGGAAAGGAGATTCGTTCGAAGGAGCGAGATGTCGAAATAAATCGTGCAGAAAGAAGACGGGATAACGGCTTCAATCGACGTCTAGCAGTGACGAGAGCTCATTTCTTAGAAATAGCACCATTGCATGAAAATCGTCCTAACGTTACCACGGAGAGGTAATATTTTTACCTTTGCTTCTGTTTATTAATACTCCATAAAAACGTGGCAATTAATATGGTTCATAGCTCAAATGTTAACTAGTAGAGGTTTGTCCTGCTTCATCTACATTAGTTATCTCAGCGCATGTGATGCTGTTTTGCCATTTTGTTTTATACACTACGTGATAATAGGTGTGGTGTCGTGCTGTGTAAACCTAACTCTATTATTTAAGGTCAAGAAAACTTCTTCCATATTATTATAAACAAATGTTTATATACTTACTAACTACTACTTTTTTTAACGTAGTACCTTTTCTTAATTTTAACGTAGTATGTTAAAATTATTCCTACTACCTCAATGATACATTCAAAATAAGGAGCAACACTCTTCAGAATACATATATTTTCACTTTTCAGAGTTGTACAACGTGATTACAGTTCGGGATGCGAAACAATGCATGAACATTTGACCAGTTTTGACCTGGATGATCCAGTATCTGTTAGTAATTACGTGCATACCTCTCATTCATACATAATATAATCCTTTTTTTGATTTTACTAAAACTATCTTTGTTGGTTTGGACATGAAGTTCTACAGAAAAAACGTTTTTTCTCTCCAATAGAAAAAGACTAAACATTTATATATTATAACTTTCAATTTTTAAGTTTCTGGCAGATGAAAAAGGGAAGGCAGACAAAAACTGCAGAGCTTCTCTCATAAGGCTCAGTGTAGATCGAATCCGCACTTCTTTAATACTTGTAGCACGTTACAAACTAAACTATCACATCTTGTACTGCTCATCCCGTCGCTTTCCTGCATGTAAAACAAATTGTCGTTTTAAAACATGGCCAACAAAATATTTACATTTGTAAATCAAATTTAATTTAAACCTTTATTTATTTATCAGTTATTTTTGCTATACTTCAATATTTGTTATCAAATCAGTTCCATGGTACCTATCTATCTTATATCTATATATCTTTCAACGAACCCGGAGACACTCCAGAAACGGCATGTGTTTTACACCTAACATCAGAATTATTCTTTCAGTTGTACGCACAAGCGAAACGTTTACAATCCCTTCGCACAACAACACGACGCGCTCGGAGCGAAGATCGCAAGGTGCAAAACGATAGGATGTTTACATTGGGCGGTGTTGGCATGGGAGCGCGGTTCGTGGAGCGCTTGGAGGAGGAATCGCTTTGCGCACGTTGCAGAGGCTACTGGAGGGCTTTTCGTCAGTGCTTCACCACCCAGCTGCTAGGTCGGCCAGGGCGCGCGTGCGCCTGCTGATATCTTGTAGAAAATATATTATTTGCTTCAGTGTTGTCTTCTTATTTTACCATTATTAATGAAGTTTCGTAAATGCTTTTATTTATCACAGATAAAAGCTGTTTAAGTTATATCTTGTACATAACTATATTAACAAGTTAAATTTCTTTTCAAATTTTTATCAAATATTCTTTTTTTTATGAATATTTTTAATATCACGTTATGGTACTTATGTACTAATAGCTTGTTGCCAAAAACCACGACTGCAGTATGGTAACGCCTATTTCTGCCGCCGAACATTGTTGCCTTGAGTTTCAATGAGCGTGGTAGCCAGTGAAATTACTTTGGTAAAAAATCTAAACCAACGTAAACAATGATATGGCGACTAGTACGTTCTATGCATAACCATTAAGTCACGTCCTGCGCGTTTCATCAGATCGCCGAATAGGAAAAATTAACCGTAATTTTTTTGGGATAAAAAATTGCATCCGCCATTTCTAAGAGAATCACTATAAGATCGCGCTTTTTTGAAAAACCTCTACAGCAACAAAATTTGACAAAATTTAAAAACAGAATAATTTATTAAAACAATCTTTTCTGAAGTAAAAACTCTTTTTTAATACTTGTCATTTTGATTGTGACGCTGGCCATAAATCAAAAACTTCTGATGGTAAATAAATTCTTCTTGACACAATCAGAACAAAAGAATATTTTTGAAAATGTCACTTGCAAAATTAACAGTGAAAAATTAATCAATTATAAACAATAAACACCATGTAGTAACCCTAATAAGATTCAGCCATTGAGGAATAGCAAATATGAAGTATTCAGGTGATGCTCTCTGGTGGCTAGTGTGTCTCTTATTACAGGTAAATGTGAACATGTACTGTTTTCCTTGAACGTGTTAATAAGCTCCCAAGGCTTCACTAATATATTGTATGTAATGTTTCAGTTATATTAAAAACTTTTAATTTTTGCCATTATCATAATATTTTTAAAGTAACTAAATAAATAATAAACAACTAAAATAACGGTTTAGGATATTTTGATAATAGAATAACCTGGACTACAGATTTTTAATTTATAAATATATATTATGTTCTTTATTTAACCGGAGAATTTGCACGCGCATCATGACGATATTGAGCAAAAAATTGTGGGAATCGGAAAGGTCATTTAAAACATATTAATGGTTATTTAGACAATAAAAACCATTAAACCCTTATATTTAATCAGGGTATGGAATTTTTATATTTACAATTTTTGTTTAAAATTTCACACGTGCACGGGACTTAAGTAAATATTTTCTCAGACAATCAAAATGTATCTAATTTCATAAAACAGCAATCCTAAAATTATAAAACTTTGCTAAATAATTTAAAATCCCGCCCCCTTACCTGCACAAGTGTTAATATCTCCTGTTTCCGTTTCAAACAGGTAGTAGGCACATTCGCTTGCAAGAAGAGACAGGTTTCAACCCCTTGCTGTCCAGGTGGCTGCACCTAAATAAATTTTGAAAATTGCATTTATGCCTGTTCATGTATTCTTTATTATAAAAATTGATTAATTTGATTTGCTTTATTTATTGCAAATGTCCAATAATAACATTCAAATAGATACATCATAATCCATAACAAATTGACATATGATATATTGCAAGGGAAAAGAAATTAAAAGCAATTACCTAGTATTGGTGCATGTACAAACGGTTCAAAAAGTTTTTAACTTAAACATTACTATACGTTTTAGCGGCAGTACCGGATATTGCTCTAACTACTACAGTTTCTTGCACCATTCGCTTGGTTATAGATAACACAAAACTTTTTCACATAATTGGTTCCTGAAAACGTACGAATATTTGAAACTGGAGGGGTAAAAAAAATATGCAACAGAGACTGTTCTAAAATATTTATATCTGTTCATAATGATGTTAAAGGCGTATTAAATATTTTCGATTGTATCCTACCCCGTCAAGAGTTGAATACTAGCCATTTTTTCCCTGATAAAGCTTTCTATAATAGGCAATGTCTTTGTCATTTGCCTTACATACTCGAGATAACATTCTTCACGAGTATCACATTTTTTCCTGTAAATTAAAAAAAATATATTAATCTAATTAATAGCGCAATAGTATGAAAATAATTAATGATCCAATAAAGTTAAAAAATTTTGCTACATTTGTCTTAAGAGCCAGTACGAATAAGCCTATCTTTGATACGGCGAAGCACGGGAAACTATTTATCATTATCTTTTAAAGATTATGGGTTTTTTAAAACTTTTTAAATTTATTCAGGTGGTAGGCACCCTCGCCTGCAAGAAGAAATCTTGCCGTCCACCTCGCTGCCCAGGTGGCTGCAAACCGAAATACTGGTGAACGACTAAAGAATTTAAATCTTCATCTACAGTGTTACACTAGTACAAAACTTATGACGCTAATCTGCTTCACCTTAAGTATAAATAATATGGTGAGTATAATCTCCGCAATTCGATATGGTCAACAACATACGTATATGTGATATGTGAGAAAATATATCTAGATGTTGCTAAATAATAGGTAATAAATTATTATTATTCTCAATAGAGATGCAATAAAAAATAATTAGCTAATATGCCTGAATTCAACTCTAGATATATATGACTTTACATCCATATATGGATATACCTTTTTATTATTAAGGTGGGGGAAATGCCTGCGCATACCCGTCCTCGTGGGGGCAAGGACAAGTTATGTCAGACTTGCACCGACTAAAACCTCCATGATGTTCCAACTCGTCGCCTGATGGCGAGGTCACGGGAACGCTTTCGCACCATCCGCGACCCCGTCGGCGCTGGCCACTTGCGCAGCTCCACCTCGGGAGGGAAGATTGAACCCTTGGGGAACATGCAGCGCGCCCCCTCCTCAGCCTCCTGCTGTCGCGCGGGCAACAGAAGCCATGGGAGCCAAGAGACAAAAAAACTCTCCCGGCACTTGCGGCGGATTCGATGTTGGGCCCGCTGCCACCCGTTAAACGGCCGCGGAGGACAAGAAGTACGGCGCATCGTTATACCGACACTTCTCTTCCCCGGCGGCCGCACCGGTACCGGTTGCCGGTGCCACACCAGTTAGTCGCAGAGGGTACTCCCTTCGCGACTCCACCTCGGCTGCAAGGGGCAGTATAAAACCGCCCCTGCAGCCTGTGGCCGCAAAACGCCGCCTCTGGCCGCTCAGGTTATCCAACCAGTGTTCTAACCTGGAGCGGCCGCCTCGGCCCGCCGGATAGGTTCCTCTTCGCTTCCCCGTAGGCGACCCCGCCACAGTTGCTGAGGCCCTCCGCCACAACAAGACGGGAGCCTATTGAAGGGATATGGATGTATCTAGTCATATAAACTTAGAGTGGCTTTATGTCGCCTTATGTCCCTAAAGTACAAATTTATTTACATTAAAAATTGTACAGATTGTATTTATAGAAAAAGGAAAGCAATAAGTTTTATTACAATTTAAACAGAGAGCTCTGGTGTGGTCGCTGTGGTGGTGTGTTTTATGCCTCATAGCGACCGTAGTTGGCTGCAAGAAGAAAACTATTTGCAGACCACCACCCGGAGGCAGACCGGGCTGCGGGCGTGGCTGGTCAGTATATTCGATATATTTACCCATGAAACAATTTTCCCTATTTCTATTTTTGAACCTTTATTATCATTAATTGCACCTAAATTATGATGAAAAGATTTACGAATAATAAGGTAAAAGAATTATGCATATTAAACAGTTTCAGTTTTCTTGTTTAAAAATATTTAATAACTTTATACAAAATATGTAGTCATAAAGTCATAAAATATGATTTTCTGTTATTCCAGTCAAGGTACAAGTTTAAATTTATTTTTTATTTGTAGGCAACCGAGCAAGTTGTTCTCTTAATGATAAATGATCAACGCTGACATTGAACATCGCAACACCTGGAAGAGTTGCAGGTGGGTTGCCAGCATTTAATAATTTATTTGTTTTGTTAGATGATTATGTACATAAAAAAGCCACTTATTAAAATTCCTTTATAAATAGTAATAATGAGTAGGTGTCAATATCTAAGATAGTCATCGTTATGAACCTAGGTAACATGCCAGGGAACTAATCATAAAGCAAATTCTTTTTAATCAACAAAATGACAAGTTAATTTCATCTTTTTTAAATGTAGTGCTATTTGGGATTCAAAACTGTACCATATAGGGCTTGTCTTGGGAAAAAATATTCTATTGCCGCCAAAACATTGTTTAATGTATACCTTATCTTGACAATGTGCATTTAATAGGTAGAATGTATATTTCAATTCAAACGTTATTAACATTAGCTTAATTTTTATTTCAGGACTTAAATGCTGTTTCATCAGAGCTAATAAAAAATTTGGTGTTAAATATGGCATATTATTATCACAAGAATAAAATGTATGATTCAGTGAACAATTAATTTGTTCAATGTAAATTCTTTAATATTTAAGTTTTATTAGGAATTTCAGTTGAACATTCTTTTATACGTTGACTTAAAATTTTGTATCCTTCTTTTGTACTTTTTTAGTTACATAGCTGGCTGTAAACTGTGAGATGAAATAATAAACACTGATTTAATTGTTTTTATTTATTTTGCCTTACAAAATAATGCTTCTTACATCAGTAGTTCCTGTAACAAAATTTCAAACATTAATTAAAAATATAAAAATTTAATATTGCTACATTACTTAAGTATATGGCAATCCATGCTGCTTTCAAACAACATTGCAGTATGCAACAGATCTAGCCTGAATAGAGGTATCATCTAAACAATTTTTCCTTTTAAAATGTTTAATATGTAGCCACATATTAAAAGTACAGTTCCACAGTTAATGAAATTTGGCCATGTCACCTTTGCTTGAACAATATATCTTTTAAATTTTATGGATATCTTACTTGATTAATATGCCATCCTTTTTAGTAAGTCTGACTATGCAGTCATCAGACTCGCCCATCCGTCTGATGGCACCACAAATCACATACATCTTGGAGGTGTCAGCTGCACGCCCAGTGGCCGGGTCTACATCAGCAATGACAAGCTGAACAGAGGCATGGTCCTTAGCGTGAATGAGACGATTGCTGGCCGAGCTGAAAAAGCAAGTATGTTTTTATGCAATGTCTCAAGAAAAATCACGGAGACAACGATAAATTGATATTTTTCAAAACAAAATAATTTTTAGGCAATGCACAAAATAGCCAGTTATGTTAAATAGACATATTTCATGTTTATATTAGTGGTATTATGCAAAGTCTATAATGAAAACCATGTATAAAAATAAAATCTCTATCTTGCTTTTGTCTATCATAAAAAAATAGCGATTATTTTATGAGCGAACTTTAATGATGACTAGCGCAAACCTTTAAGATTTATACAAAAAGTAACAACTTAATAGAATTATCAAAAACTAGGATACCGGAAACATTATAAACTAAAAGAATACTTGAAACTCACTTTAAAACTTATATTACGTCTATAAATCAAATTAAAAGCTTTAAAAATAACATATACGAAGTATTTTTAATAACACATTTTTAAATGCGGAGACAACGTGACGCGAAACATGCATTACGGACACAAGATGGTAACTTACCATTTCCTCGGGCAGTATAAGTCAACAAATTCGCCAGCGTCGTTTTGCATTTTGGAACTGAAAAATTTTTTATATAAGATATACCAGTTGACAACACCTTTTAATTAAATTTAATTTATTTTAAAATCTAACCTTAATGTCCACACGGATCAGGTAAATGACAGAAGCGAAAAGAAAGATGGTTTCCAAAATGTTGCCATAAAAAAAAGAAAAAATAATGTAGGTGATAATATCTAATTGCAATTATATTTTACATTTGTCTACTTGGAAATGTTAATTGTTAATACAATGCATTCAATTAAAACAATGATCATTAAAATTTTTATCATCAAAAATTTACAATTGGTTTTTTTAAAACTGTATCCTGTGTTTTTTTTTTCATTTTTTCTGAATCTTTTTGTGTTTATAATTTTAACCACATAATACAAATGAATAAACTTCAAAATAAGAAAAAAAAATTTTTTTTTGTAATATCTGGTAATGATGCTAACATAAGAAAAATATTCGCTAAATTAGACTATGGACGCTATTGTTTTGTACCAGACACAAGGATTTACGATTATACTTGAAAGGCATAGGGGTTTCTTTTTATTCAAGAAAACAACGAGACGAGCGCGATATTCACCTGACGGTAAGCGATAAGCCTGCCTATAAAAACGTGGCGCTAATTAGAATGTTACATACTACACCACATTGCGCTCGTCACGTTGAGACACGATTTTAAGTCTCGTTACCACTGTAATTCCATTAGTTATAAACCTCTATAAATCGGTACACAATAATGTTTACACACTACTGTTCGGTGGCAGAAATAGTTGCTGCAGTAGTACTTACCTAGACGGTCTCCGGCAACAGAGATCTACCAACAGTAAAGGTCATACCACGTAAGGATATTAACGCTTTTAAGAACATAAAACGAACAAAAACCAACACAAGAATATAATATAAAGTAAACTTTATTATAAATAATAATAGAAAACTTGTTTATAGGCGCACATCGGAATTGAAACTTAAATTACAATAAAAAAGTTTTTAATAGTAGCCGCAGATTTTAAAACATGATTTTTTTATAAGTAAAAACACGGCGATCGTCATAATCACCATCATCAGCCAATAGACGTCCACTGATGAACCTAGGCCTATATCGATCGATCTTGCACTGACTGTTTTTGGTGGCTTCTCCCGACCCTCGATAATCATCATAGCCTATTGTACCGTCGGGTACAAGGAACCGTCGTTTGCAGGGGTTCATATGGGAGGGATAAGGGTTTCACGACGAAATTTTAAAACTTAACCTGCTCCTAGAAAATAGTATTTTCAAAATATTTGTTAAAACGTTTATTTTACACTACTATTTGTTTATTTAGTTAAGTCGATCTACGCCTGACCTCTGTGATTTATTCTGTACTTAATGTTTAATGCGTTATAAATTTTCTTTAATATTTTTTTACAAAAGCGAGACAAACATTAAACAAAAAAGTTAATTTCCAATACACATAAAACATAACTCTTTATAACCTATATCTGCTAGCAAGTCACTCACGTTCCCAATACTTAGTTCTACTGCAGTCTACAATGCTTTGGCAACAGCTTCTTCATTCTCTTGTTCTTCTTCTCTTTCGTCGAATTCAATATCTTCATCTTCAGCGTCAACATTCTGCCAATAGTTTATTAATAGTAAAAAAAAAACGATCTTTATGAAGAATTACTGCGCTAAAATGATTTAGAGGTAATTAATTTTACTATTTATTTTAGTTATTGATGTTTCCAATGTAAAGCTTTAGTTTAGAGATGCAGATACAAGAAAAAATACACTTTGTTTAAGAAAAATAGTAAAACCTGGTACTGTTGATATTCTGATATGAGATCACTCATATTGCTATCAGCTTCTGTGAATTCCATCTCCTCCATACCTTCGCCTGTGTACCAATGGAGGAAAGCCTGAAAATATCGTAATTCTAACATGTTGATGTTTAATTTGTAAATATCGTTTTAAAACAGCGCATTCAAAATCTTTGTAATTAAAACATTTTAGTATGATAAAGTAAACGCTATTTATATACAAAGTAGCTGTTCCTCGCCCGCTTTTCTGGCCATAATATAGAACTTAGACCGCAATTGCAATTGTTACTATAGCAATCGCATGATACGAAATGAAAATGGTTATAAAAGTTAATTAGAAATAAAATTATAAAAGATCAATGAAATTCAAAAAATAAGTAGCCTATAACCATTTATGAATCAATTCGCGTCGAATGGTTGTTCCCATGTCGATACGTTCACTAGTTTTGACGTATTAAGTGAACAAATAAAACCCATTTTCATTATACAAATTCCGATTACAGTATTCCGTATTTGTCACATAAACGCCATTGCATAGCGTTTATAAGTAAATTATATTGAAAGCAATCTACTACGTTACAGAAATAATAGGTTTTAACTGTCACTGTAGACTTTTTCTTTTATTCCATTAATTAAAATAAACCTTTATAAGCAACTATAATAACCCGGTTATTGATATATTACACAATGACCTTCTATCATAAGGGACTAAAACGAAATACCTTTTTTCTAAACATCGCAGAAAATTGTTCGGATATGCGTTTGAAGACTTCTTGTATCGCCGTGGTATTGCCTATGAATGTTGCCGACATTTTGACGCCTCGGGGCGGGACGTCGCACACGGAAACTTTGAGATTGTGTGGAATCCATTCAACAAAGTAGCTGAAATTTTAGTTTTTATATACACCAAAGGGATAAAATGAACAAGTCGTTGACATAAAAAAAAAAGTGATAATTACTCATATTTATTACCCATTACAATATAGGCGCTGCGGTGGTGCCTACCTAGACAATCTCCGGAAACAGAGGCCTACGACCAGTAAACTACAATTATAATACAATGATAATTACTTATTTTAATTACGGTTGGATAAATCTTGAGCGATGTTAGCAAAATATTACATAGATATACTGATCATTGGGCTTGAGACAGCAAATTTTATATGTATATTTTAAATCACTGAGTATTAATATTCACCTAGAGTTTTTGTTCTGCACGGCGAGAATCTGCTCGTCTACTTCGCGCATGGACATGCGGCCACGGAACATGGTGGCAGCGGTGAGATAGCGGCCATGCCGAGGGTCACAGGCCGTCATCATATTGGTGGGATTAAACATCTGAAGTCGTTATAAATTACTTTCTTAATGGATCTTAACACAAAATGGTGAAATGATGGTGATAAAATAATAGAATTACATACTTGACTCATTAGTTCGGGGACCGTTTGTGGGCGATAGTCGGCCGCGTTTCTAGCAGTTAATGGGGCGAAACCTAAAATAAAATCACATATAACAACGATGATAAAAATTAGGAATATTACTATTTTCTTAAATATAATACTGGTTAAGTTGAGAGGCCGATCATTAAATTTTGATTATGTCATTGCTATCTATATATAGGAGAATTTAACTATGCAAATTAATTTAAAAATTGATACAAAATAATTTAAAGCATCAGTGTTCCCATCCAATCCCATCCACAACGAAAGTGTCTTAAGAAGATGAATAGAATATTACTTCTTACCATCGCAGAATATATCACCACTTAACTAAGTAGGATAATGGTCCAGTACTTATCCAATGAAGGATCAAAGAGACTAACGCTCTGTTATAAACGTACATCGTAATATTGCACTTAATATATTCATTAGCGATACAATACTAACCAGGCATAAAGAAATATAAACGTGGGAATGGTACCAAGTTGACGGCTAACTTCCTCAGGCCGGCGTTCAGTTGGCCAGGAAAACGAAGGCAGGTCGTCAACCCGGACATTGTTAACTAAATTAATTCAAATAAATATTTTTGGTATATTAATTTTTACCTACATAGCAATTTGAAAATTTTGTATTCACCATTCTTTTGTAAGAATTTCACATGAGAAACATTAAACAATTTGGAATAAATTAAATTTTCATAGATCGTATAATTAGTTTGATCCGGTATTACAAGAAAATGAAAAATTATTAATAGTATATACTTTATACAACAAATACTGAAAATTTTTCAGCGATTGTTCAATTCCGTCATTCATGAAGGCATGACGTATGAAGCTTGGCGTAGGTGTGTGGTGGTTCTTTTCTTAAAAAAAAGTGATTACACTTTGCTAAAAAAAGTACAGACCCATCTCGTTGCCGAGTCATGTAGGTTTGATGATTTATAGCCTCCTGAACAAGACGGGTTCCGTAAAGTCTTTACGGCCATAGACCATGTCCACCCACTGCGACAAGTTATATAGAAGACCGAGCAGTTTAACCGGCTACTTTGCCTAGCATTTGTGGACTATGAGGAAGCTTTTGATTCAGTGAAAACATGGGCAGAATTTAGGTCATTTCAGAGATACCAAATCGACTATCGGTATATCCAAGTGTTAGAGTGGTTGTACGAAACAGCCACCATGTCAATCTGTATACAAGATCAAGCTACAAGATCTATCCAATTGCAGCGAGGAGTGCGACAATGAGATGTAATCTCTCCCAAGTTATTTACCGTTGCACTGAAGAACGTCTTTAATCTTTTGGTTTGGAACGGATTTGGCATCAACATTAATGACGAATGCATCACACACCCACGGTTTGCCGATGATATAGTCGTCAGCGGAGACTCTAAAAGACCTCAATGCAATGATCGATGACCTCAGCAGAGTCTATTAACGACATAGACCTTCATATGAATATCACAAGATAAAAAGACGAAAATCACGTTCAATCATATCATACTCAGGTTCAGGGTCCACCAGTTCTAGTTAAAAACTCAGCACTCAAAATTGTCCACGAATACGTGTGCTTAGGCATACGGTCCAATTAGATAGATCTAATTTTAAGAGAGAGGTAAACCGCCGAATCCAACTCAGATAGGAAATTTTAGGAAATTTCGCAAGGTCTTTTCGTCCAAAATCCCTGAGTGCCGAAATATCTTCGAACAGTGCGTATTGCCAGGTATGATCTACAACTTCAAAACTGAGTCACAAACTATAGGCCTCATAAGAAAACTCGGTCACACAGCCAGCGATGAAGAGAGCGATGCTTTTAGTATCTCTGGGGATCAAATCAAAAATGAGGAGATCCGTAGAAGAACCAGAGTCATCGACATAACCCCACGAATAACAAGGCTGAAGTGGCAATGTGCAGAGCACATAGATCGTAGAACCGATGGACATTGGGGACTTAAACTGCTGGAATTGCGACCCCGCACCAGAAAGCGCAGCGTTGTCAGACACACCACTAGGTGGACAGAGGTCATACAAGAATCGCATGTTGTGGACCAACCTTCACACCGCAGGAATGTCTGAACATTACTCTTTTAACTATTAGACTGACTGACATTTCTCCGGATTGTTAGTTTAGAGAACTTTATTAGAGAAACGACTTACTGGTAGTAGGGCTCCGTTTGTTACCAGAGACCGTATAAATTGGTGGGGGGCCTTTGTTACAAAAGACCGTCTACGTAAGTACCACCACCGCGCTTACTTCTGCCGCCAAACAGAACTGTGCAAACATTACTGTATACCGATTTGAAGGGCGCTATAGCTGGTGTAAATAGTGGGGTAATGAGACTCAACATCTTACTTGTCGAAGTGACGTACGCAATGTGGTGCAATGTACCATTCAAGCGAGCGCAATGTTTTTATGGGCAGGCATTTCACTTACCATCCAGGTGAACTATCCGGTCGTCTCATACTTTCTTTTTTTTTTTTTTGTTTTATGTAACATACTAGGCAAACGAGCAAGACGGGTCACCTGATGGTAAGTGATTCACCACCGCCCACGTCACTAGCGACGCCAGTGCGTTGCCTACCCTTCAGGTAAGAATATGCTCTTTTCTTGAATAACCCAATGTCGCAGTTGTTGGGGAAGACCGCTGATGGCAACGAGTTCCAGATATTTACTGTGCGTGGCAGAAAACTGTTTTTAAAACGCATTGTAGTGGAACGCCAACCATCCAGATGGTGCCGATGATAGTGCCGGCGAGACGGTCGGTTGCGAAAATCAGCGGCTTCTATTAAATTGAACAACTCCTCGAAACACTCCCCATTGTAGACTCTGTAAAGTATGCATAGGGAAGATAGATTCCTACGCAGTGCCAAAGGATCTAGCCGATCGGCAAGTTCAGGATCGTCGATAATCCGAGATGCCCTACGTTGGATTCGGTCAAATGGAGATAGCTGATAACCCGGAGCCCCGGCCCAAAGGTTTTCAATTTCATAATATAAAAAAACACTCACCGAGATCAAATGGTTTAGGTCACCGTAAGTAGGGCTGCTTAGGCGAAGCGTCCGGAAGCAGATATTGTATAGAGCCTCGTTGTCGATGCAAAATGACATATCGGTATTCTCGACAAGCTGGTGAATTGATAGAGTTGCGTTGTAAGGCTCCAACACGACCTCGCTCACCTTTTCAATAAGAAGTACACCAATAAATCATTCATCATAAATAAATATACACACTAAGACCCCTTTTACTATTCCCGCATCAGTGGACATCTATCGGTTAACCATTACAGTGATACTTCTGTTTTTTGTGATAAATAATATTGCCGTACAGTACTAGTGCAGTACACAGAAATAATTCAAGCTTACTTTAGGTGAGGGTACAACGCTAAAGGTGCTCATCACTCGATCGGGAAACTCTTCCCTAATTTTACTGATCAGTAGTGTGCCAAGTCCGGAACCAGTACCGCCGCCAAGAGAGTGCGTCAACTGAAAACCTATTATATCATTTTTAACGGAATACTTGATTTTGGTAATTCATTTGGTAATAGCACATCGTTTAATATGTTATACCAATTAGTACAGAAGGGTAATATGATATAAATATTTCTGTCTTCGTGACTATAAGGAAACAGTTGGGTAACTATCAGCTATTGGTAGATTTATATCGGCAGTATCACAGGATAAGGGAATAAAAAGTTGGCGTTAGCATAAACGAGAAATTGATATTTTTTACCTTGTAAGCAATCGCAGCCTTCGGCTTCCTTTCTCACAACATCTAACACAAAATCAACCAACTCTGCTCCCTCCGTGTAATGACCTTTAGCCCAATTATTGCCTGCAAATGTGAAAATCAGAATACGTTTTAACATCTGCAGCCTCCTTATCGCATAACATTACGTGAATTTAAGAACAAATCTTAGCCAATTTGTGTATAAAATAAAATGTAATGTTATATATCATAAGATTGTTTTTGATATTTGATATATAATTGTCTAAATGATACTATAATAAAATTGTGTTGTTATTAATACTACGAAATGTTATTATTGCAGTAACAGGTGGATAATCAATTTCGTTCAATAATGACTACCTTATTTAAACGTAGGTTTAACAACGTTGTTCGTATTGTACTGTAATTAGTGGTCTGTATAAAATAAAATAAAGTTAAGTACTAAGACAATCGAGTCAAAAATTATTCCAAGTCTTCAAGCTGATGATGATGATGATGACTAAGACAATGAGAACAAGCATGTGACAAAAATTAGAATAATAACACAAAACGAAATGTGATGATATTAAATAAAAATAATATATAGTAATCCGACCTGCTCCATTCTGTCCGAACACAAAGTTATCTGGTCTGAAGAGCTGTCCATAAGATCCGGAGCGTACTGCGTCCATTGTTCCTGGTTCCAAATCGACGAAGACCGCGCGGGGTACATATTTCCCTGCAAGTCGAAATACGGATCAGTTAACGGTAATCTGCCTCAAAAAAGGTAAGAACTTTTAAAAAAGAGATTCGTGATGTCACAATGTACTATTGTATTTTAGTTATATAACAGAAATTGTTTTTACTGCAATATTGCCACTCTTGCTTATTAAATGGGTTATTAATGTTTTTACGATATGATTGATTTAATGATTAATGCATAAGTTCAATTCTTGTCCAATTCAGTATTCAAAGGCGGATAACATATTGGTATAGGTCAGTGGAAAGGCGTCTTTATTTTTATACAAAAAAGCGACGAAACGGGCGGGACGTTCACCTGACGTTAAATGATACGCGTCCATAATAACATGATGTTAGTTAGTATGGTATTCCTACGACCACATTGCGCTCGTCGCCTTGAAACATAAGATGTCTCGATACCCTAGTAATTTCAACAGCTACAGCGACCTTCAAACCGGAACACAGTAATGTTTGTACACAACTGTTTGGCGGCGGCAATAGGGCTGCGGTGGTACCTACATAGACGGTCTCCGGTCCTATTATAACTATCACACTACGCATAGTGTGGTAGTTATAATATTCTAATTCGTCCCTTAAGCAATCATGGTTTTTTTAATTCGCCGAAGCGACGAAACACGTGAGACTTTTACTTGGTGGTAAGTGATACACCTGCCCATAGCTATGTGGTCCTTGTTAGGATGATATACACGGCACCCGTTATATCCGACTTGTCTCGTTACCCCAGTGATTTCACTAGCTACCACGCCCTTCAAACTGGAACATAACAACGCTTGCAGACAACTGTTTAACGGCAGAAAAAGGAGGTGCGGTAGTATCCACCCAGACGGTTGCCAGAAACAGAAACCTACCACCAGTAATTGTAAGATTAAGGTACGGTCTCTTTTAGCGATATGAAAGCCATGTTTTTTTGTCTTAATAAACTTTTTAAATTATGATTAAACAGTTACTGTTCGACACTTCATTGTAGTATACTCCAATGCGTTCCAGCTGCAAAGAATTTTCTCCTGTGAACGCTCCGGTGGGTTCCACGCCATGCTCGTTCGATATCAACTCCCAAAACTACAATTTAAAATTTCAATAATATCCGTCTAAGTTTTAGTGCCTTTCATTAGACAATTTGTGTAAAATTTCATCCATTTCATAGTTTATGTAGCTAATTCTACATATAAGAATGATGCTATTGAAATTGTTTAAATTACAAGTAAATCATTTAATTTTACATACCGAGTTAAACATTGTTATATTAAATATATTTTGTAATCCTTGAGTTACATTAAATTTTTTTTTTCTAGGAGTGCAATAAATTATTTTCTAAACGACGTTTTTTCATAATATTGTTTTCCATAAACTTGCCTTATTAACCGCGTGCTCAATTTTTATTTTTTACCAGTTGGGACTTTATCACTTTACTATCATTTATCGAGGTTAAGCAAACAGCTTTTATAGACTTTGGTATTATCTTATAATAAAATGTGGAGATCTTTGAAGGGAGACCTACGTCCAGCAGTGGACGCCTATCGGCTGATGATAATGATGAAAATAATAGACGGGGATATCTTCAAAGATGTACTTCAAAAATAGATTTATTAACATCTAACCTTTGATCCAATTTGGTTACCACACTGCCCCACCTGCACGTTAATTATTTCGGACATTTTATCAACCTAATACCACCCACACAATTTTCGATAGTTTAGGATTAACAAGTAAAATGTTATCCACTTTGATACACACAGTCAGAACTAAAGCGATTTTAATGGAATTACGAAGCGGTATCGTAATGTTTATCTTTGTTATCACATTCGTATGTGTACGTGACAAGCGCTAGGAGGGTATGCGTATTTTTTAACGTAAATATAGAAGTCATTTTTAAATATTGGATATACCCTGAAAACTTTAGAATATTGTTATGATAGGTGCAAGTTAAATTAATAAATTAATTAAAATTAATCAGCTGTGTAGAAATCAATCAAGGCACTTAGGCTTATATTTGACTTTGTTTTAGAAGAAAGCTGGTTTTTAACAATTAAAGAGACACGCGTATCTTAAACTGTTGTAAGTATAGTTTTTGTGATTTCTAAATATTATGTACGAATTATGCACGTTAGAATCTTAAAAGAAATGAGTCGAAATGTTGTATTTATTATTAATTATAATTTAAATATCTTCCGGACACCTATCAAATAGATTATGACAAGATATCAACAATAATTATTTTGGCAGCTTAACTGAAATAATCTTTAGATTTGTTATTCCTGTTTTATTTTTACATAATAAGTATTTAAGTTCTAAATTTGTGCAACGTTACTGTACATAGTTTCTGTTGCACCGAGAGGGCTTCCATATTAACATTATTTCAAACATTCCTTCCTGCTAAGCCTCAAGTAATCATATACAAATAAAAACTATAAGTTCATTACATGGGCATTAAAATTATATAAAGGTATTCTTACAAATTCCAATTGGTTTTTAAAGCTGATATATTACTACTGTTGTTTCTTATAATCATGAACCGATAGACATCCATTTTTGGCAAGACATATGCCTTTCCTAAAGATCACGATCGATCCTGGTTTCTTATGTTATACCACACTAGCTATTCCTCGAACGCTTTCTTCTTCTTGACATTTATCCCGTCTTATAACAGGGACTACTTTTTTACTAGCCGTAAATTTGAATTAAATTTGAAATTTGTTAGATATATTATAATAAATAAAATGTACTAAATAATATAAACTTAAAACATCAATAAGTTTACATAATCACATAATTTTTTAACTTATTGAAGGTATATATAGTGTCTATAATGTTTGTTCATTGGACTCGATATCATTATTTTTATGCCTTGGGAGCAGAAATGGGCACTCGCAACGTCGCAGGGTCGCTTAGCTAGACTGCGACGTTACCGTAAAGTGAGCCGCTTGCACTCTGGCAAAATACAGCTCTCCTCGAAATTATTTTCTCTACGGTCGGCTCGTCTTTGACGTTATATTGATTTATTTAATGAATCTATATACAAATGCCTTATACCTAACAATTTTATGTCTTATTCCCTATCTATACATATAACTTATTCTATGCTTAATCTATATTACGCGCCCGTATAAGCAAAATACGCGGTCCCGAATACAGATCAATAAATATTGTTGTTACATAGTTTCGGGACGGGGCCGAGCGCCTATTAAGTTCTATAAATCTATTACAATAATTCTATTTTTATGAGGCGACGCCGCTGTCGCCAACACCAGTGCACTTTTACAACACGCCTTTTTAGAACAAAGAACTTAAGGAAAAAGATTTCAGAAACTCTCGACTAGTTCATAATTAAAATACCATGAATTGATGGACATTCAGATAGTTAATGACGCTCGTTGGTAACAGTAAATTTAGTGAGAACAATTTTGACTGTAAAAAGTTGAGAGAATAACTTCCTATAGAATAAGTTTAATTTCTTTTTATTCATTGTTTATTTCTATAAAATATTCGTTATTATATAGTAATCATTGTTATGAAATCATTTGCTGCATTTCGAACTCATGACGTGCAGACGTATTGTAATTACTTCGCATAAATTTCGCTGTTAGAAATATGTAACTTTACTTTTAGTGGTAACAATACAGTTGAGGCGTTCCGCCTGTTTTATTTAACTGTGCATTGTTCTTTACACTTAATTTTCAACCTGTCTACAACCATATTTAATAGTAAAGTAATTTATATATTTTATAATCTATGCATTTTCAGGATGGCAAACTTTTGCCATCACGCTCTATGCCTCGGTTGACGCTACAGACACTCTCTCTACTCAACTCTCACCTGTAGTCGCATAGCCGAAATATAGAAATTTCATTTTACTGACATTAATATAATAATGTTACCAACCTTTACGATAATTAAACGAGTCAGTGACACATACTTGTTTTTTAATTGCTCGTCAATAAACAACGCAAATCTTCGTCGAATACAAACGCTAAACAGTGTATTTTGTTTATAATATCGATATATATTGCGTAAAGTATTATTTCAGTGATTTGTGTTCTAATAATAGTGATTTTTGGCTACTGAACTGACTGACTCTCTTTATTTTGGTTTACTCTCCTCCGAGTTTGGCTTCAGTTCTTGACTCATAATCGTGTTTTTGCTATTGCAATACTTGCAGGTATTTTGTGTATGAAACTGCTATTTATATATCCAAGGCACTCATCACTTTCACCTAAAGAAGTCATCAGCTGGGAATGCTGCGCCGAAGATAATGACGTATACTTCCACGTAAAATGTAAGACTTGAAAAAGGCTTACCACTATGTTTGTTTGGGCCTTTCTGAGAAAAATGCTCTAAAACCGGGACTGTGGGAATGCCCATCATGTCTGGGAGCTATACCTAAGAGTCGCGAAAGGGATGAAATACCTCGAGATATGTAATGAAAAGAAAAAACAAATATTTGTCAGTTCTTCACCTGCATCTCCTTCCGATGCTCCCGTTACCCGTGAAGACGTGAGTAATATAGTGACCAATGTTATACAGGAGCAGTTTCATGCACTAGTCTAAAATGAATAAAGCAATAATTAATATATTGAATACCAAACTTAAACCAGTTTAAGATGAAATGGCAGAATTGATTCATTCTTTGAAACATATGAACACACACTTTGAGGATATCATTAATGAACATAGTGTCATCTAATATTTTGCATGAATCTCGGGTTGCTAAAATGCATAAGGATAGTGCGCGGCCTCGTTCTATTGTGGTAGAATTTGTGTTTCGAAGAGTTCGAGATGAAGTATTGGCCGGAGTCATCAAGTACAACAAAGTGAATCCCCAAAATAAGATGCACAGTGCTGCCTTGGGATAACAGGACACAATACCTCAATTTATATAACTGAACATCTATGAATAATGCTCTTCACGTTGCGGCAAGGCTGAAGGCTAAACAACTTAATTATAAATAAGTGTGGATTAGAAATAGTTATCTTTATGCGTAAATGTGATCGCTCTGGTTTTGTTCTAATAAAAGATAAAGCCTCTCTTGATAAAATTGCTTAAATATATTTCCTCCTTTTTTTATAACTTATATTCGCATGTTACTATTACTTTTTCCTTATAAAATTCAATACATTAAGGTTATACTACCAAAACGTACGCGGCCTGCGCACTAAGCACAAAAGTGTTACAATGATTTTGATGTTATAATTTTGGTAGAAACTTGACTTAATAGTAATATTATTGTGAAGGGTTTTTTTTTCTCAGCTTTTGGGCTGGTAATAACTGCATTTACGGGCCCAAGCCAAGTAAATGCAGTGTGAAGTGTGTTAGTCTACTCATCCTCTATTTGCATGAACCTTCTTACGATTCTACATGTATTTAAAATTACAGCTTTTTGTAGGGTTATGTATCGGGATTCTTGTAGGTCTATTAACTTGAGGCTGCGGAGAAGATGATGCGGTATAACACCTGTTGTGGATAGCACTATGGGAATGACATATACTTTATCTTGTCTCCAGATTCTAGCTACTTCGTCCTTCAGTTCTACATATTTATTCATCTTTTCAGCAAATGTCTTTTGTATGTTGTGTGTGTTGGGGACTGCAATGTCAATTAAGTATGTGATCTTATTTATTTTATCTTGTAGGGTTATATCCGGTCTGTTGTAATGAATTGTCCTATCGGTGAGTATAGCGCAGTCGTAGAAGAATTTGTGCGTTGCATTTTCCAGAACGGTATTCGGTGTGTAGTTGTAGTAAGGAATGTTTGTATTCTGAACGAGTTTATGTTTTATTGCTAGTTTTTGGTGAATGATGTTTGCTACCTGGTTATGTCTGTGAGTGTAATCGGTTTGTGTAAGTGTTGTGCAAGCTCCTGTGATGTGCTGAATGGTTTCTGATTGTGTGTGACATTTACGGCATTTATCGTTAGTGACTGTAGGATCTTTAATTATATATTTTCTGTAGTTTTTAGTATTAATTATTTGGTCTTGTATCGCGATTATAAATTCTTCTGTTTCTGGAAATAAATTACCTATTTTAAGCCACATATTTGACGCAAGAGTATTAATATGAGATTGTTCCAGATCATGTGGGTGTCTACCATGGAGGACTTTCTCCTTCCAGTCTTCAATTTTCTTTTTCTGCGGGTCGTCGTTGTGAGAGTAGTTTGTGTCTTTTTGTTCATTTAAATTGAGTGGTTTGTAATTGATATCATTCATAACTACAGCTTTATGGATGTTACTCGTATGAGATTTTGTGTAAAAAAGTTTTCAGGTTATTGATTTGTTTTCGCCAAAGGTGTTGGATATGTATTAGGCCTCTTCCTCCATTTTGTCTTTTTATAATAAGTCTTTCTATTGCAGATTTAGGGTGTAAGTTATTATTTTTTGTAAGTGTGGTGCGCGTCAATCGTTCTAATCGTTCCATGTCCGTTTTTGTCCATTTTATGACACCGAAAGAATACGTTAATACAGGGATGGCATAGGTATTATAAGCTTTAATGAGGTTTTTACCAGAAAGTTGAAACTTACATATGGCATTAAGTTTTCTCTTGTATTCGGTGGTGAGTGTATTTTTTATTTTAACATGGTCAAGACCTTTGAGTTGTGTGTACCCCAAATATTTATACAGATCCGTGGGCTCCATTGCCATTATTGTGTCTGTGTTGTTGATACTATAGTTGCCTGGTGAAGTGTTTTACATTTATCTAATTCAAATTGCATGTTAATATCTTTACTAAATTCTGCTGTAGCTTCTATTAGTTTCTCCAATTTTTTTTCAGTTTGTGCATATAGTTTTATATCGTCCATGTATATTAAATGTGAGATAATAGTATTTTCGGCATTATTTTTGAGGCAAAATCCGATCCCATTACGTTACAGTAAGGGGGAGAGAGGATTCAAGGCAAGAGAAAACCACAAGGGACTCAGGGAATCACCTTGATAAATACCTCTCCTAATAGATATCTCTCGTGTTATAATATTGTTCTGAGTATCAGGTATCTGAAGAGTCGTTCTCCAATGATTCATCATGTTGCTTAAAAAGATTATTTGAGTAAGTTTGTGTTTATTTTATAGAGTTTTAATATTTGTATCAACCAAGAATGTGGAATATTATCAAACGCATTTTTATAATCAATATAAGGGCAATGAAGATTTCTATTTTTTGTCGCGGTATATTTGTGAATGGTTGAGTCGATAATCAGTTGTTCTTTGCATCCCATGTGGCCTCGTCTACAGCCTTTCTGTTCTTCCGCTAATATTTTATGGTGTTCGATATGTGAATATTATTATTATTATAGATATATAATTAATAATATTCTCAAACTAATTATTTAACAATAGACACACAGTTTATCGGAGAGATCGAGCATGAACTAGCTTTCATGGCAACAGATGGTGGAGGAGTTTTGATCGCAGTCAGTAATAATCTAAAATCATTACCAATGACTTCCTGGGAAAGTTCTTGTGAAGACTTATGGGAGACTATTGAAGTACCCTCAAATCGTACTTACAATAAACTTGTCATCTGTGGAGTATACTTATCTGCTCCCGTTCAAAAGAGTCGCCTACAAAATTTTCTTAATAAATGTACACTTAATTGTGAAATTAATCCACATTCTTTAATTAATGGTGACTTTAACTTAAGTATTATTGATTGGAATTTGATGAAAAATCATAATAGTCATTATAGTGTTCTGGGTATTACTTCGCTGCTAATAGACTTCATATACATTCATGGTTTATTACAAGAAAATAATGTACTTAATACTTCAGGTCATATTCTGGATTTAGTATTATCTTAATTTCCGTGCAATGTGACAAAATAGGTTAATGTTCTTAATGTAAATTATGAGCTTCATCCGCCATTGGAAATTGCAATTTCTCTGCGTAATACTGCATATCTTTCATATTCTCCCAATTGTAATAGATATAATTTTTATAGGGCAGATTATACACTGATTAATGAATATCTACGAGATGTCGACTGGATAACTTTGTTTAAGGGTATTACTGATGCGGATGTTATGCTAAATATTTTTTATATACAACTACGTCATTGCATTCATGAATTTGTACCTTGTACGACGAAAAGAAAAAACAAGCGTTATCCTGCATGGTTCAGTCGCAGTTTAATGCGTAGCCTTAGGGAAAAGAATAATTTCAGATTGAGATATAAGTTGTATAAAAACCCTATGGACGAACTTGTCCTCGCGGGGGCAAGGACGGGTTATGTCGGACTTGCACCGACTAAAACTGCCACGATGTTCCAACTCATCGCCTGATGGCAGGGTCACGGGAACGCTTTCACATCATTCGCAACCCTGCCGGGGCTGGCCGCTTTCGCAGCCCTACCTCGGGAGGGAGGGATAAACCCTCGCTTTCCACCTCAGCAGGGGCACGCCGGAACATGCACGCCCTCTCTTCGGCTTCCTGTTGTCGCGCGGGCAACGGATTCCACCAAACCCGTCGCTCAGAGGCCATGGGAGCCAAGATAGAAAACTCTCTCGGCTCCTTGCGGCGGATCCGATCACGGACCCGCAGCCACCTGTAATACGGCCGCGGAGGATAGAGATAACGGACACTCCTATTCCCCTGCGGACCCACCGCCGCCACATCGCCGGTGCGACACCGGTTAGTCGCAGAGGGTACTCCTTCCGCGACTCCACCTCGGCTACAAAGGGTAGCATAAAGCCGCTCTTGCAGCCTGGCCGCAAAGGGCAGCATAAAGCCCCCTGCAGCCCACCAGCCGTGGTGAGCTCGCAGTTTACAACCGGTGCTCTAACCTGGAGCGGTCACCTCGAGCCGGCTCTTCACCGCGGGAGATATTTCAGATAGTGGTATATATTTATGTGGTCAGTACCACAAAACGCTAATTTCATATGTAAGGACCATAAGTATTAAACAATTCAAAAACTTGTCTAGAAAAAACTACAATAGTCTTGTGAGAAGTATTCTTGAATATTATTCAACAGTTTGGCGGCCTCACTATGTTGTGCATAGCTTGGGGCTGAAGCGAATTCAAAAGAGATTTGTTTGGCACCTTGCTAGAAGCATCGGCATACAGAAGATTTTCGTATACTGATAGACTTGACTACTTTAAGATAACATCTTTAGATAGTCGTAGAGATATTTTAGACTTGATATTCTTGTTTAAATTGTTTAACAATAAAATTGACTGCCGCTCACTTCTACCCAGCTTCAATATTAGGGTACCTATTAGAATTCTTAGATGTGAAATTACTCCTCAGTCGCCGCCACTGCGGATCTGTGCTTGGTTACAACTCTCCAGTTTTTAGGCCATGCAAGTTATTGAACTGGTGCAGTAAATTTGTCGAAGTCTATGCAGACTCATTATATACATTTCGTAATGTTGCGCTCCTGCAAACCTGGCACTTTTACTGCTTTACGACTACAATTACTTTTGTTTTATATTCTATCTAACCTATCTTAGTCATGAACAGTGAGTACAATTAGTAAAGCTGTTTACTTCTTACCAATCATGTACTAAGATTTTCTTTGTACATGATTAATTCTTTGTATATTTTAATAAATGTAATAATGTATGATTGATTGCAGACCTAATAAATAAAAAAATAAATAAAATGTTACTCCTTGTTTTTTATAATAACAGAAACCGGTAACATGTTAGATGTTTTATTAATATAATTAACTCCTTAAATTATTAAAAAATATATTTAATTAATTAAAAGTTTTAGAAAAAATTTATCAAATTTACATAGGCCTTTACAGTCGATTTCTAGTGTGATTGATCCGATTCCCAACTTCCCTAACGATTTCCTTCGATCTTTAATAGGACTAGAATACCTATGTTATGGTCAACAATAGAATGAAATTATAATGATGAATCAGATTTTATTTAAGTTTCATTGTTTATGGATTAACTTTATCTACATGAGTGCACCGATGCCGTTTAAGACCACTGCTTTGTGTAAATTGACTGTTACATAGATCACACGTGAATGGTCTCTCGCCAGTGTGTATCCGCATGTGAAGTTTCAAATTTCCATTAATGGAGAATTGTTTATTACACACACTGCAACTGTAAGGTCTATCGTCGGAATGTACTCTCATGTGTTTCGACAAATTACCTATTTGTTTGTTACAGATCTTACATGTATACGGCTTTATGCCAGTGTGGACTCTCGTATGACGTTTCAGTTGCCCCATCTCCCTAAAGGACCTTTTGCAAACCTCGCAGCTATATGGCTTTTCACCTGTGTGTACGCGCATATGAATCTTCAGGTAGCCATTGTCTGAGAATGGTTTCTTACAAACTTTACAAGAGTAAGGCCTTTCTCCAGTGTGGGTGCGCTCATGTAGCTTAAAACTTGCCATTTGAGCGAATTGCCGGTCGCAGAAGTTGCAGGTGTAAGGTTTACGACCGGTATGCACACGCATATGCACTTTCAACGTTGTGTATGCTGTGAAATCCTTCTTACACACTTCGCAAGTGTGCGGGCGTTCGCCGGTGTGCTGACGGGCATGAATTGCTAAATAACTTTTGCTCGAAAATTGCTTGTTGCAATCTTTACACGAGTAAGGTTTAATTCCAGTGTGAATAATAAAAATATGCCTCTTCAAATGTGTGCGCTGTGCGAAACGACGTCCGCACACGTCGCAAACATACGGCTTCTCTCCGGTATGTGTCAGTATGTGAGATTTCAATGTTTGATTATGTCCAAAGGATTTGTTGCATATATGACAAGTGAAATTTTTCTCTTTTGTATGTGTTTTCATATGTTCCTTCAATCCTTTTTTACGTTGAAAATATTTCTCGCAATGATTACATTTGAATTTGTCCTTATCATAATGACTTGCCAGATGGTTCTTTAACAGACGAGCTTTGTCAAACGATTTTGCGCAGATATTACAGGGAAACATTCCATTGTGTGAATGATTTAATGTTATATGTTTTGTAAGGTCCCTATTCTGTGTAAATTTGCTATCACATATAAAACATTGATAGTTTTTCTCTCCTGTATGAGTGAGTAAATGCACTTCTAAAGAACCATAATAGGTAAATTGTTTGCAGCAAAACCTGCATGTATATTTTTTTGGTTGCACTCGGCTATTACCTTTTGAGTTATCATCTGTAACAAAAAAAGTCAATATAAAATATTAAAAATTAGATTAACTATTTGTGGACACATGTATGTGTCCATCACTACAATACAACAAAATTTGACCATATCTTCAAATTATGTGTCAAATAGATAGAACAAGGTGTAGTATTTTGGCTAAAAACACTCTGGATCTCATGCTGTCAGAGTGATTTACACTGTACAAAATCTACCAAATGAAGAATCATACTTGGGAAATAGTGTGATACTACTAAACATGGTTGTAAATCTTGCACGGCACTATAAACTATACAAATAATAGCATATAACAAACACTCAAAAAATAGTTATTTTCGACAAAGAAAAAATTTTACCATCACTATGATCAGGTCCAATGGGCCAACTTGCATCTAGTTCTGAATCATTATCTAATACATATTCTTTGCTTTTAAGATTGGATAATGGTTGGTCTTCCAGAGTATCTTCTGCACAGTTTGTAAATAGTTCCACTAAATTTTTATCATCTGCAAAAAAGCCAATATAAAAAATATGTAAATTCAAATATTAAAAAACACACAAAGCTAAAATTTTATTTTAACAAACTATAAAATTAATGTCACTTTTAAATAGTTAACAATGCTTTCTATTTGCAAATTAACATAATTATTTCATAATCCTTACCATATTTTACATTCACATCTTCAACATTCTCACTGCAGGATTCCTCCTTAAACCCTTAAATGAAATCATGAAATGATGCAATAAATATCCTGGAATGAAATTATACTCTCTGGACTACTTCAATTAACATAAGCAATCTTAAAACATATTACCCTTTTGCAAGTCTGTTACCTCTTCTTTAACAGCATTTTTCAAAGATGATAAGCCTGACAATTGGAAATAAAATTGATTATTAATTGCAAATAAAAAAATATATATAAGATTAACACAAAATATGCTACCTTTAAAACCTTGACTATTATAGTGTGAATACAGGATCTGCTCACAGTTAACCACTTGCTGTTTAAAAGTTGTTGCATTATGGATATGTGAAATACAAACATCACATATAGAGGAAATAGAAATAGTGTTAGATTCTCCAATCATTGGACTTACCTAAACATAAATAATTTAAATTAAATATAAAGGTAAAAATATAAACATCTGTCTAATCTATTTTGTTGCTATTCTGTATTTTAAAAGCTAGAGTTTTAGAAACATCTAAGAAAGGTGAGCATAGTAAGTAGGTTATCTCTATAATCAAAAGATAATTTTAATATTCTAGTTTGACAAAAGGAAAGAGAATGTGATATAATATTTAATAGACATAAACATATAAAATAAAGTAGTTGAATAGATAACTTTTACAAAATAAAGTATAACAACAACATTTCTTATTGTGTTTAATTTATTATGGAATTTTTTGTATATTAGCTAGCATTTATAAAAAGATAAAATAAAGGTATTTCAAATAACTGAACCATAATGGTAAGTGCATTCAATGTTATATTTATTTTAATATGAAGAAAACACCTTACACCTTTATTAAAAAAAGTTCTAAAAACTTACAATTACGTCAAAAGTTTTTTGCAATAGCGCTGAATAAGTTACTTCGACACCTTCGTACACATATAAATCGTTAAGACTTTTGAAACCGTATTGAGAGTGACAACATCGACAAAGATTTTCCATGTTAGATAAAATAAAATTTAATTCATCATATTTAAATAATAACACTATTCGAATGTATTCAACGGGAAAAACTAAAGTTTCAGTGGCATAACAAAACAACAAACAGTTGCAGAATATAATGACGTATGTCAAACTCTTAGTGATGCCATTTCAACGAGATCATGAAGATTTTATCGCCTGCTAATGATCAAACTGCAAATAAGATATACAGGCTGGCGCAAAAGTAATCCTCCTATCAGAAAATGCTATAAATTATATATTTATATAATTATATAAATATTTATATAAATTATATAATTATATATATATATTTTTATTTGGTCTTTTAATTTTTTACATCAAGGCAAAATTTATAGCATTTTCTACTAGGAGGATTACTTTTGTGCCACCCTGTATATAGTAGGTACCTAGACGATTCATTCCAATTGCTTATGTGTTATTAATATAAATGAATGTAGTAGCTTACTTAATTTACAACACAAAACATTTAGCAGAAATATTCTATTATTAGCCACATTAAAATTAATATTATAACACTACATAAATATGTATTGTATGTGCAACATATTATACAAACGTCTAAAAATTTACTTCAAACTATGATATTTTATCATAATTTATGTATTATTATTTAACAAATAACACAAAAGGGTAATTTGAAAAATAATCTCATCATGTAACAAAAGATAAACTTTTTTAAATAAAAATCGATGTTAACTATGAGCTTTAAGTATTTATGCAACATAAATCCCGTGTTGGGGACAGGTTAGAATATCAATATCGTCACTACATTACTATTGCCAAATGCTAGACGCTCTTTCTTATAAGGTAACAGCTCCAAAAATAGCACTTCGTTAGCTCGTCCAGTAATTTTAACTAAGGTACACCCAGCCACAAATTGATAGAAACACTTTGACTTTGAAGCATTCAAAAACTGAACGCACAAAGCGAGTGATGCGTGAAAATAAAACGCGCTGATTCTCAAGCAGTACATTACTCGGCATGTAATATATCTTAGAATTGAATAAAAAAATAAAAACACAAAGCCCGCTGATTTCTTGCGCCCATTTTTATCAGATCCGAGGCATTTCTTTTAGGAATAATGGTAGATTTTAGCGTTCAATAGGGGCAGTGTCGCCAGAATTCAAAATGTGTTACAAAATGTCTAGTAACTAGAAAATCCAATATTGAAACACGACCACTAAATGTCGCGTTTGGAAGAATTTGTGCTGTCAATAAACAAGCAAACATAAATGCAGATTTAAAGATTGTTAACTAGAGTGCCGTCTTCTGAGAAGTCCGAATTATTATGAATTTAATGGCAGATTGCGGTATTCCTAACAGTAATACATAGATACCTACTAAAATGAGTCGCATAGCAATTTAAGCCAATGTTCTAAGTGATCATGGCATGGCAGTCGTCGTCCGAGCAACACGTGACGTCATCACTCTGTTGTTCGGGAGCACAGTTGATAAAAATGACTATCCTAACGTAAATTTTGTGAATATTTATTTCTAAGCCATAGCTAAGGCTGGCGCGATCAACACATTTGCACGTTGCGCTTGTGCAGTGTCAGTGAATTTGCGCGGCGTAACGTTGTACAGTGGACTTAAAATAGTGTTTAACAGACATATTTGGGGAATGGACATAGCGCTGTTAGTTGAGCCAAGTCCCCCGTTTTAATAGTCCCACAATAGAGATGTGCATTGCAGATGGGACGTGAAAATGCCTTGATAGTCGATACAAAGGTTTACTTGTCCAAAACACAGTTAATATACAGTTTTACGTTGTGGAAAAATGCGGAAGTTACAAAGCACAGCAACTGCTGAATCGCCGGGGAAAATAGTGTCAGTGACAATTTGATAAGCATGACACTGTCATTTAAACTGCGTTTCGATAAACGCTGTTAACATTACATTAGGTAATAAAAACATAAGAGGTAGCATATGCCATTTGCATTGCACAACACATACTTACCTACTGCTACTTAACGCCCACTGCTAGACATAGGCATCCCTCAATGATTTCTACGTCGATCGGTTCATAGACAAGAAAATCTTTTTTGACGTGTTTTAAATATGGTCATAGATCATAGGTTCAGTTTTAATTCGTTTTTTCAAACTTGTATGAAGAAAACTTTAAAATAAGCTATATTTCCGCTGCAAATTGGATCGGGAACCGATAAAGAATTTTGTGATGCTACGCAAAATCGGTTTCCTCCCGGGTCTCTATAAGACTAACTTTATGCAAAAAGAGTTTTGTTTTTCTTTTTGCCCATTACAGGTCTGGTCACCCAAAAAGAAGGATCTGAAGAGAGGAAAAGTATGTTTAAAATACTCTCATTACTTCTTCTGATAAACCATCATTTGGTACTATTGCATTAACTTATTGGTAATAATATCAGAACCACATATAAATAATTCACGTACCGTAGAAAGCATGCAATACCAACTATAGAATTATAAGAAACAAGTATCAAATTCACTCCTTCCTTCCTTCAAACTCGTAGAAAAAAGAACAGTAACATTTTTTATTACTTAATTACTTATACGATGTAATTCTCAAAATCTGCAAACTGAAATGTCAGTAGGCTGACCATTTCTGCCGTATCAATGACAGCCGATGAGAAAGGAGTCTTGGAGTGGAGCCGCGTACTGGACACCCTTCCTCGAGATGGACTGACGACATCGGAAGATCGGTCAGAAGTGGGTGAATGCGCAGAGCTTAGGACCGTCTGGTGGAAGACATTGGGGAAAGCCTACATTCAACAATGGTTTGCGAAAGGTTGATGATGATGACAATAATTACTAGATAATTGATATATGATGATAATTACTACACTGGAGGTAGGTCTTTGTAGTCGGAGATCGTCTAGGTAGATACCACCGTAACGCCTATTTCTGCTGTCAAACAGTAGCGTGTAAATATTACTGTGTTCCGATTTGAACGGCGTTGTAACTACTGAAATCACTGGAGCAACGAGATTCAACATGTAATGTCTCAGGCGACGAGCACAATGTATAACATCTTAACTAGCGCCACATTATGGGCAGACGTAACACTTACCATCAGGTGAACGTCTCGCTCGTTTAGTCGCTATGTACAACAAAATAAGGCGCCTAAGTCGCGGACATTTCAAGCAATGTAAACTCTCACCAAAAAATTAAGACGTTTAATTTCCATCACAGTGTATACATCGTAATGTTAAAAAATTAATACTTACATATTCTAAACGCAATGACATATACTGTAGAAATCCTTGAAATTAAAATAAACTCGAGAGGCTTTATATTCGCCTGCACAAAACTAATAGAATATTTACGGGGATCGCAGTGCGCCAACTATAATATCGTACGGATGTTTTAGATTTACGATTTAACAAATTTTAAAATCAGGATAATAATTATCTATTTAGCAAAGCTTATTACATTGTTGACGGTTATTATTCCAATGACAATGATGTGTGAAAATAAAACGATTTGATTGTCATGCAGTGTTTATTTAGTATGTAAGACATGAAAATTTAAAAAAAAAAAGTATTTATTTTATATATAGCCCTCTGAATTTCTTGCGTTCATTCTTCTCAGGTCTGAGACATTTCTTTTACGAATGACTAGTAGATTTTGACGTTCAATATAGGAACAAATGTTCCTTGTTAAAAAAATTTCGTTTATCGTTATTACAAATATATTACAATATATTTCTAGCTACATTATTGCAAGTTTGTGAAACAATATTGGTGGGAACTGATATATTACTTGCATTAAAAAGAAATAAAGTGAAAAAATTCGATACTTCGTCTCAGCAAATTCTCAACCATTGCGATAACACTTAAAATACTTAAAACTATAACAAAGCTTTCGATATGATGTATACCTAGGCGGTTCTTAGATCCTTCTAATGACGCCACGTTGGCTATTGGTATCTGCAAGTACTGAAATGCCACTGTCAGAGTATAGCAGCAACGCACAATGGGAATCCCTAATAAACAAAGGAGTAGAACGGAAGCGTTATATCTCCGAAACAGTTTACCACTCCTATAGAAAATAACTTTGACCTTTGAAATAGAAACGGCTTCAATATTAACTGCGAAGACGTATTCGATGTCCAATTTATTAACATTGCAGTCATGGCTAAAACATTAGAAATACATGCTCGAAAATCTTAACAGAACATTCCAATAAGAGGGCCATTAAATGATGAAAAACGATGCCATAGATGCGTCTATCAAGCTAGGACAGGCGGTCCGGTTAAGTAGCACCAATTTCGTGGAATAGGTCAATCGACGACAGCCCTATAGTCTCGGACATTAAGAACAAGAGTGAAGTAAGCCCTAAAAAGTGGCAGGAGGCAGCTAAAACGGTTTTCGGGTTCGTAGACTTGGAAGATGGGGGCCGTTTTTATCTTATACTACGAAGCGACGAGACTAGCTGAACATTCACCTGAAGGTAAGTAATACGCCTGCACCATAACAATGTGACACAGTTAAGTTGTTATACATTGCACCACATTGGGCTCGTCGCCTTGAGACAAGATGTTGAGTCTTATCACCCCAGTAATTTCATTAGCTATAACGTCCTTCAAACCGAAACACAGTAATGTTTACACAGTACTGTAAGGGGACAGAAATATTCGCTGCAGTAAGACCTATCTAGACGGTCTCCAGCAACAGACACCTACCTCCAGTAATTTGCTCTTTAAGCTCTTATTGCCCACCAATCCAGCCCGTGGTGATCGACATGTACGTGGTGGTTTTGTGTTTGTCGTAGCAAAGTGTGGATACTCCCCGGGACGCGCAATGCAGAGAGGCCCCATTGTGTTCCGTAGGAGATCGCAACGCCTCTTACAAAGCACTAAGGATAACCATCCGAGGAGCTTTTAGTGGGTCGTGGTTATTCCGCAAGCCCTGTCTTATTCCAGAAGCAAGGTGTCTTTTAAAGTTTTTCTCTTCGACAAAAAATTAAGGTAGACCGGCGAATCGAACTTGTTTAGGTAGCTATCAGTAAACTACTTAAGGTGATCTGGTTAAACATACGTCAGTGCGTTAAAACGATGGTATTTAACCACTATGCTGCTAATGATGACACGGAATGGAGATGTAGTCGCTAATGATATCTCATAAAAACGAGCTAAAGGCTGTGCTCGCTATTTCTTTATATGATCAAATAAAAAAGGAAGCGCTCCGTAAAATAACAAAGCTCGCTGACGTAGCCCAGATAACCCAGATAATAAGATAACCGTAGATAAGTAAGTTGAAGCGATGAGTCAGGTAGCGCGACAATCGAGCGATCAACGGGGCTTAGAGATCCTGGAGTAGAGAAATCGATAGAGGAGACCACCTATGGTACACGACAATGGGTTAAAATGATGATGATGAATTGGTGAATAGTTAGTTCGTAATTAAAGTCAGTTCGTGACGCGCTCTCGTCTGAGTAAAACTACCCCAAATGGTATATCTTTCTCATATTTTACAATTGTATAGTACATAAATTTTCATAATTCACTTGTATTTTCGTATGTCTTAATTAGCGTCATCGATGAAATCGTCGTCTTCGCTCCCAGAATCTTCTTGCTTACAAATATTCTTTAATGCACTTAACATTATATCCTTGTTGTGCTCTTCAATCTCTTCTTCGCTGGAAGATGCGCCAATAGAATCCATATCGTAAACAATCCATTTTCTTGTTTCGCTGTCTTTAGTCAAAGTCAACCATGATCTCTTTAAAATTTTAAGTAACTTCACCATCACATATTGGCCTTTATTTGAGTGAAATGATTTCACTACATCAATGGCGCCATACAGTACAATATCAAACGCGTAATAAACATTGTTCAATGTTGCTTCAAAATTTAAGGACCTACCTTCAATTCTTAAATCGTACGTTTGCAAACCGATTAGATTTATTTTTATACATACAAAATGTTTATTCTGCCGCCAAACAACCCTCGGCTTTCGAATTTCATTCATTGCCAGCAAAGATTTAATATTTCTGTTTCCGGGAGTGTAACACACAGATGATTCTGGCGAAGTATAATCGTCAGAGTCTAATTCAGTTGCTTCATTTTGTGTTTCTGAAACTTTCAGCAAATTGATACTTTCTTCCTCTGCTACCTTTGCGACATTATTCATTCCATTCGCAGAATTATTAATGAAAGGTCTGAAAATCTTAAGAAAATCGTTCGCATTATTAATAGTCCACTTTTCTGATTCATCGGAATTTTCGTAATCAGAATCTACTAAGGGAACAGATCTTATAGGTTTCTTAAAAATAGTGTCTAAAGTAGATACAAAAGGTGATTCAGTAACTACATGATTTACACGCAATGTAAAACTATTGTCTACATTGTCCGCTTTATTTAATTCATTTGCTTTATCTTGATAGTTATATGATTGACTTTTATCTGGATTTTCAATCGTGAAATCGTTTAAATACTTTATTTCACTAACATTTTCTACTGCTAAATTATTAACGATCAACAAGCGATTTATTATAACGTCTTCATCACCATTCGTGTCAATTAGAACGACACTATATCTGTTACCTTCAGTAAGGTCAGGTCGCTCTGTAGTAAAATGTTTAACATACAAATACTTCGGACAGTTATAATCATCATTACATTTATCATAAAACCAATTTATGCTAAAGTCAGTCCAATGCTCTCCCGCGGGTTTGACACCAATTAATCTACATTCTATGGCTTGGAATGGCAATTTAGTTATAAATTCCTCTCTGATAGGGGATAATTGTTGAGTAGACAATTCTCTCCAATGACCTAGATCAACGAAGAAACATTTTACTTTATTTTCAGAAATAATGGAATCTATACGCGCTCGTTCATATGTCTCCTTGTCAGGAGACACGGCCAGTACAAAATCACCCTCCTTAATATTATTCAATGGATTCGGGTTCTCGGTAACATGTTTTTGTATTTCTTCAAGCAATAGTTTTAAACATGACTCATACTTTGGAATACGTACAAAAAATAAATCGGGACTTATAACAGAACTGAAACAAACTAATGACATATTTTGACTTTCTAAATTAGCCCAAGAAACTTTTTGACCCGTCTTGGCACTTATGATTTCTTTGTCGATATCTGGTTCATAATCTTCAATATTAAAATCAATTCTTCCTTTACAAAGATTTTTAATAATATTTACATGCTCTGTATTTGGAACGGCATGTCTCTTAAGTAAATCTCTTTTAAAATCATGTCTCACAACCGTCTTATTTATAGAAGTCAAATCTTGACATGCTTCAAGAGTATCAACAAAAACACAGTTCCCGATCGCCATCACAACCTGGCCTCTCATGTATAAATCTTCGTCTTGATCAGATATCATTTTCAATTCATCCCGAGCAAGGTCTGAATACGTTACGTCTTTATCTTTAGGCTGTACATTGGCCAGCCTCACTTTAATTACATGAGTTTCGATATTCTTCAATTCTTCAGGTATATAGTATAAATAAATATCCCGGGTACTTTCTAATTTTTCCTCATCCAAAAGTTTTACTAAAACACAATTTGGATTACCACTATGATATTTGTCTAAAATTTTTATAACTCGACATCTCGCAAAAAAATTTTGCCTAATGGAAACTGCACACGTGTCTCCTACCTTTGGTATTCCGTGAGGTATTTTATTGGATTCTTTGCTATAATACATTCCCATTTTTAATGACAAAGTGCTATATGTTTTCGGATACTTATAGGTTACGCCCTTCACTGTTTTAGACAATAATCTAGCGGAGAAAACAACAGCGCTATGGTAGTACAGAATTTTGAATGTAATAATTCCTAATGTCGGAATCCAATCTTTACAATTATCATAATCCTTTATCACAGTATGCCTAAAATAGCAATTCCAAATGTCAGGACAGTATCCAAGACTCAACAAATTATCGCAAATCGATATAAACTTTTCCGCTTTTGCCATATCTTTTTTAACCATGACGTTATCGCAAAGATTATTCAAATATTGCGGAATATCACCATTGCATCGTTTCATAAAATGTAGAAGTTTGGGCAACTGTACTATAGTGCTTTCTTCAACTAAAATTTTAATCCTAACAGTTTCGTTATCCGCTTTGAAAATTGATGGATAATTGTCGTTTAACACTGAAAACTGTTTGCAGAAAGTCGAAAATAAATTTGGTAGAGAATATATTAGTAAATTACTTGCATCAGTGATGTTCAAATGAGTCAGAGTATCATGACAACATAACAAGATTGGGCCATTCAATGGATCCTTATATTCTTCCCAAGCAATCCTTAAATCATTTAAATTTTGTATAGACATGCTTTTATCACAAGCAAAAATAGCATTTTTATATTTCTTTAAAGATTTTTTCAAAGTGAACACCTCTTGATCTATACTGCAAACAATTACAGTTTTTTTTGTTACATCAACCTGTGCAAGAAAATTGTGTACAACGTTTGCTTTCGTATTAAGATCAACAAAATTAATTGTCATTCCTACTTTTGAATATAGTACGCATTCTTGAAATGCTCCTATGCAAACTACAGAGTGAGGAGCTTTTTTTGCAATTGGCTCAATGAATTTACACCAATTTCTCGATGCTACAATGTATTGCACTTTTACCTCTTTATTAGTTCTGATTTTATGACTTTCTTTGATTTTATACATTATGTATTTTAATTCATTGCTATATATTTCTTCTAATCTTTCACAATCGTCGAGCACGAATGTAGTAATATTACGTAAGTCAACACCAAAATCTGTGATTTGAAGTAACCTCACTAAATATGATGGTGTGCTAATTAAAAGGTTACAACCATTTAATAACGATGTAGTAACACAAGATTCGTCCACACCCGCAAAACATGAGAGAACCTTGTCTTGTGCTCCCAAAAATATCTTTCCCATTTTTTCTACCTCTGTTACTGATTTTGCAGTGGCACATAATATGATAGAAATGGGGCCAACACCCTCCAAAGTATCCTCATTTGTATCAGAAACTAAACGACACACAGCTGGCAAATACCCTAGTGTTTTACCACTACCAACAGGACTAATCAAAAATATACTATATCCACGCAAGATGCAAACCCAAGAAATCATTTGCACCATCATAGGACGCTCAATTGACATATTCTTTAATGCTGAATATATATTTTTATTAAAGTGAACGTCCTTGAGTTTAAAAACAGGTTCTATTCTTTTATTCATTTTTGTATGAACCATCATCACTGGAGTCACTATTTTATCAATAAACATAGATATCTCAGGGACTATGTTTCTGAAGGGATTCACTGGATGTTTTAATCCATAATCACAATTATTAAAGTTACAACAATGCAATGTGGGTTCATTTGAAGTATTTGAATAATTTGTAGTACAATTTTCTTCATAATTTTTTTTAATAATTCCATTAACCTCTTCATCTTCATCTGAGTATTCAGTAACTTTTTTTTGCTTATGTGTTTGTTTGTCACTAATTACTTCCAAACTTGATGATGAATCTTTGTTTGTCGTATCTGAGCTTGAAGTAAATGAACTATTTAATATTGTTGACTTCTCAATCTTGTGCAATATTATCTTCCTTTGTAAAAGTTTGGAGTTTAATGACTTAATGTTTTTATTAGATAAACAATAATTTTGATATGGAATATATAAATTAACCTTTTGATCTAGTTTTTCTACATTATTCTTTTCTTTACTTATTATTTTTTGTCTTCCACACACATATTTTAATGCATTGATGTCATCTTTTTCTTCTGTCATCACTATCAGACTATCTTTGGCAGTACCTTCTGTATTAACATCTGAATCTAAATTTACATAAATATCCTCTTTTTTACTGTTGTTCACAATATGTTTTTCCTTATTTGCTGGGTGGTTTGCTACAATATTTTCAATTATTATTTCTGATGATAACTTTGTTGATGAAATTCCAGGTGGTCCATAAATTACCTTACCAGTAATGTTTTTATTATCTATGGTACCATTTTCATTCCTAAATACTCTTTCTGATTTTTGTCCTATAAATTAATATAAACATTATAAAATCATAATAATCAATTTCAATTCAGAAAAGGCAGTATGAAAATGAAAGGAAAATTTGATAACTTTTAAAATAGAAATTTATTATTAACAGCAAATATATTTCATAAGAAAGAATGTTACAAAGAATAATAATTACCTTCACTATATTTAACTCTTACATTATGTTTTTGTTCATTACTTTGTATATAAGTACCTGCCAATGATATTTCATTATTACTACTACAACTATCCAATGCATTTAAAGAAATGTTTCGCTTTGCAGGTCTTTCTTTTGTCATGACTTTAACATTTAACTCTAAAAATGTTTTTCTCTCGTCTAGTATTTGTTTGGCATCATTCTTTGACTGAACATCTAAATCATTGCTGTGAGTTTTCTTTAAAGATATCAATGCAAGTTTCTTTTTTAATAATATTGATTTACCATCAGATTTTGACTTGTGTAATGTAAAAGTTTCCTTATTTTTTAACTTTAGTTCCATGTTTTTTTTATAAGCTCTACCTACAGGTTTTTCATCAACATCTTTACACATTTCAAAATCATTCATTTTATTTCGTAAAAATTCTTGTGCATCATTATTATATTTCTTCAAATTAACTTCTGTCAAAGCAGACTCTAGCTCTTGTGCTGCTTGGGCAACAGTTGTGCATGTTTTAACAGATTTCTCCCAAACATTTTTTGGTACATTTTTATGTATATAATATTTTTCAATTTCTTTAATTACAGAATGACATTCAGGAATCTGTAACTTTGTTTTTACCTTACCTAATGTTAACTTTTGGTGAAATAGACAGACATCATTTATTGCAAAACCTGAATTTAACAAAATCTTTGAAAGAGACTTTAATTTATTATTTTTTTTTAAAAGTAGCTCACCATATTTGTGTACATTGCTATCAAATATCGATGATCTGAAACCAAAATAAACATTAATTAGATCCAAGAGAAAGATTATGTAACAATAAAAACAAGAAAAATAGCAGGATGATAATAGAGGTCATTATTATTAAATAATAATCTTTTATACTACCTATGCAAAATAGATTACACTACTGTTTAGTAACATAAATAAAAATAGTAGTGGTGAATTATAAACTGACAAATAAAGCTTTATGATTTGCAGGCTAATGTAGAAAATATGTAAGAAGAAATTTTTCATTGTTAAAAATTGGTGTAGCTTAACATAACTACATTACTACTATAATTGAGTTTAAATTATATGTATCTGCAAATATGGAGATCTGCAGTTTTTAATTGCAACTCAATGTGTACAAGAGCGGTAATATATATTTTTTTAATATAACTGTGGCAATAAAAAAAAATATTTGTATATTTAATGGCTTTATATGTATTTTGTGATAATATTCAAACTTGTTATATTCATTTGGTTTAATAAATTCACCTACTATAAAATACAATTACTTCATATAGTTACCTTCGATCAGTATATGTCGGACAGAACCATATGTTTTGTACTCCCACCAATGCCTCTTTTATAATAACTAGAGTCGCGGGCGACCATTTATCAGACTCTTGAGTTTTAAGGTTTTCTGCTTCTAAGTTTAACACAGGTTCTACTGGTAAAAGTCCATAAATACCGATCTGTTCAAACACAAAGTTTCTACTATCGCTTGATTGATCTATTGCTTCCACCCATATTAAATGTGGATTTAAATAATAAAGAACTTCTACTTGATAACAATCGGACATCCCTGTTTTGGTCTCCAAAACAATCTTTTTACAAGCTTTTAAATGCAACCGGGATACCCGACATTAATATGACATAAGTTAGGGATGAGACGTATTTATCACAGACATATAAAAAGGACCAGAAAGAAAGAAAGCAATTTAATTAAGTATTATTAAAAACCTATTGCCCCTTTTGCATGTGCATGTTATTAATCTAAAGTGATTACAATGACATAAATTTCCACAGTGCATTTTACATTAGTTATTTTATTCGATTTGATTTTTAAATGATCATCAACTCGTGCCGAACATTTGATCCCCGGGCACAAAATTATTATAAGCCCTTTTTTTTTTTTTATTAACCTGTGTAACAAAATGCTAACGGAACGCACACCCCGTACCAATACTGGGCCGGTAGTGGGGTAGTGTCGGACTCCAACCGAATAAAAAGCTTCACACGGTATTCCATCACATCCGCAAGGAACGCACGAGGGTCGCGGGATAACGCTTTAAACAGTTCTTCCGCAACCCCCGTTCGGTGCCCAGATCGAACGGGCCCGCCTCGGGGAGGGATGTGAAGCATCCCTCCCAATTGACAAAATCCCTATCACTAAGCGGCGACGCGTCGGAATACGAGACGCGTCGCCAGATACGCCCCAGGAACCCTTTCCAAGGAGGGCGCCGGACCGACGGCCCTTGTCGGTCGCGGCGCCAGGTTCCCCTGCCTAAGGAGGCAAGCGGCGGTCGTGCGCACGGCTCCGCCCGTTGGCAACGAGCTGTCTGCGCACTGCGACCGCGTCCTGCCCCCTCGGCGCCCGCTCTCTGTGACGCTCGGTCTCTCGCTTCTGCGACATAACGATGTCGCAGAATCGGGATACCGCGTCCCATGACGCCTCGCTTCCGACCATGGTTCGGACCACGGCCGGTAGCGAGAGGTCACTCCCTATCGCCGCTACGAGCGCGGCCCTATCCCCTCCGAATTGCGGGCAATCGGCTAAGGTGTGCGACGATGTGTCCACCGGGTGTCCACACTCGTCGCACGCCCCGTCCGTCTTACCGCTACAATGACGCTGGTGCAGATAGCTCCCGAAGCAACCGTGCCCCGTGAGTATCTGCACCAGGCGGAAATTGAGGACTCAGCCGGCAACGGGGTAGTGTCGGACTCCAACGACTTAAAAGCTACACACGGTATTCTAATCACTTCCGACAGTATGTACTAGGGTCACGAGATAACGTCGAGCAGTTTTTCCACAACCCTCGATCAGACTAAACGAGCTCGCTTCGGGGCCCTCCCCTAGGTGTCTCACATCTCTGATGTGAGATACCCCTCCCAACAGATAATCCCTACGTGGCGACGCGTCAGCATACGGGACGCCCTACCAGATACACTCTAGTGCCCCGAAACTGGTTAAAGTCGACGTTTATCACTTTTCCAAAGAAAACGAATGCAAAGAGTTGCGGAAACTTCAGAACAATTAGTCTCATGAGCCAAGGGTTAAAGTGTGTAATATCAGGGAGTAAACCGGGATCGCGAGTGTCGCTCAACTGTTCGGCCTCGCAAGAGACCGGGCAAAATATGGTGAACTGACCGCCAACCTCCTCTAGTCGGAGAGGCACTTTAAGAAGAAGATAAAGAATATAAAATTTTGTTTAGTTGATAATTAATTATTGCGAGAGAGTGAAATATAAAATTGAGGCTAAAAATATAAAAAAAAAAAGAAAGAAATTGCGATTTTATGGTCCTATTAATAGAGTCCAATAAAAAATCATAAACGAATAATTTCTTTTTCTGAAACGGATACGAATCGGGTAAAACAGAAATATTAAACAAACAAACTTTCATAATACTTAATGGAACAACTTAAACCGTCCTTATTTTTTTAGCTGGTAGGTTCAGGATATTGTTTGACATATGACATTTGACAAATTGGCAATGATTTCGTGGCGTAGACAAACAATTCAATAAAGAACAACTACATTTAATTACTTGATCATTTTAATATTAAAAGTTAATTCTACGTATAGGGTAAGAGAAAAATAATTAATAACCATAAGTATTAGACGAATCATTTTGTTGGATAAAATATTCTATTCATTATTCAATAACATAGTTTTTTGTGTTTATTGACGTTAATTTCTTTATATCTATAATTGTTTTTCAAAATTTGGCTTATATATTATAACGAATAAAGTACTTAAACTGTACTTGGAAAGTAATTCTGATATCATATTTGATGAATAAAATTTTCCAAATAACATTTAATTATACTGTTTCTTTTGTTAAATAATTGTCCATTATTATACATTTTAAATTAATAAATTATTTCAGGTTAATAATGGGAGTGGCTATAAGCCGATATTCAGATATATCATCCAATGAGCTTCTAGCACGCTTTTGCTCTTCTGAAATAATATGTCCAAATGATCCCTTTTGGAATCAATTATTGGCATTTAATATACAGCTTCCAAGTAACACGTAAGTTGCTAATACTATACATATATTGTTTAGACGTAATTTTGTATATTGAACTTATTTTAAATTTGTTTGTAAACTAAATGTAATATAAACTATTCAGATCAACAAAATTTAATGCCATAAATTTTAATGAAGTATTACTTCACAATTTCATTTGTTTTTTAATTTCATCATCATTACCAGCCAACAGATATATTGGTAAAATAGATAGATAAGATATATAGGTTTGTTAATTTGGCTTATATTAATTTTATAATTTGATATTTCAGAGATGAGCAATTAATATTTGACTCAAGTACAGAAGCTCTTCTGCAGATGTTTTTACAAAATAATCTGCAGACTGGAAACCTTGGTTCATTAGTACAAGTGTTTATAACTCGTGCCACTGAGCTGTTGGCAGCGCCCAACAGTGACAAGTAAGTAAATGTGGAACACCTCTTATGAGACACATGTTAAAATTTTGTTATTATCAAGAGCCATTTATTAGTACTAGGATAAAAATTTTAGTTCTTTATCTTGATTGAATTGAAACATTTATATATTTGAATATGTTTTTATAAGGTTTTTATAATATTAAAACTTGTTTACATGTGTAGATAGCCAATCTATATTACAAATTTTACTTTTATTATGTTAATTTAAATTATTAACAGCATTTTATTCATTTTAATGCCTTGAGGACAATAGTAAAACAATAGTCTACATGAACCATACTTATTTTCGAAATAACAAATATTTAATATCACATTTTCATCATGTTGATTCATTTGTAATTTATTTTAACAAATAACACTGAAGTTGTTTTAATGTATTTAGATCAATTTATTATTTTCTTAAAAATGTAAGTTTCACAAACAGGAAATATTTCGGTTGCTTACTTGATAAGACTACATGGTTCAAATTAATTTAATTAATTCCTGAATGTAGTGTTAATCTGGAATGCTTTTAAAAATTATGCAGACAAGTTGGTTTTATGTTGCTCTACTAACTGCTTATAATATTTGGCAACTGGAATAGTTGGTGAAGTTTAGATTGCACATGCTTAGTCTAGGCATCTGTGAACCTGCTATATTTTATTCCATTCTTATCATCTTTGTCTCCTAGAGATATAACTAATAAAAAGTTGTTGCCAGCTGTGAGAGGTATATCTACATTAAATTTTTGATCTTCAGTGTAATGCTAGCATGGCAGACATTCAATGCCCTTTTTGTGATAAGAGCTGTTAGCAAATACCTTGTGGAGATAGTGCCAGAGTATGAACTATGCAGGCATTTGGATGTGAATGCGGCCCGCGCTCCCAACGGGCCAGTCGACATTCATGATGTGAATGACACACCTGTAAGTTATATATTTTAATGTTTATTTCCCTCTTTGGTTTTAATATTACCTTTGAATCCCTGTTGTACCTCTTGTCTATACCTTTATGTGATTCAGTCTGAAGTAATACTAGATATAATTTTAAAAATGTTTTCAGTTTTTCAGGAATTTTAGTCTTCGTCATCAGTTTAACATAAAGTTATTTAAATTATAATTTACAATTATTGATAGGTAGAAAAGTCAAAGTTGTCCGTATGTTGTCGTTGTGTTATAGAATAAAAAAACCCTTTACAAATTATCCATCTAAACTAATTTTCTTAGATATCAAAGTAATAAGCGTTAATCAGTAAACACATTGATAATTTGTTTAATAAATTAGGATTTTGATTTTGTTTCATAGTTAAGGTTGATTATTTTCCAGCCTCTAGCTCAGCCCAGTCCGGAATCTCCTGAATCCCCCACTCCACCATTCCCGACTCCAACACATGTACCTGCTGAAACTCCAGTCTCGCCAAAGCTCACAGGCAGCGAGAGTCGGGTAGAAATGTTAATAGACGCCCTCATAGGAATAATTATAGATGTGCCCGTGACGTAAGTAGAAAGATGAATTTTTTAATGTATTTTTTAACAAATTTTTTCTTTGAATGATAAACACGGCGTTCAACATACTTTGCCTTTTTCTCGATGTAACATAGTTACTTGGTACTTTTTCGATTCGATTTAAGTCAATTTTATTTCTAGGTAAAATACTTCCTATATAGGCATAACGGTTGCATAATAAATGCTGTCTATTTATGAAAATAAATGTTTTTTGATTTAAAAACGATGTGTTTGCTTGAAATAGGTACATAAATTTAAACTATATAATATTTTTAATCTTAATGGACTAAGACTTCATCATGTATTAAGTAAAAAATGAGACAATGAATGGTGAAGAGTACTTATGCAGAATATTTTGGCACTCATATGTTGACAACCAGAACATGGAAATGCTGTTATGGAAATAGATGTACAGTATGGAATAATAGCTGACAACTGATTACAAAACCAAGTTAGTAATAAGGCTTTTGAAAAGCTTATATTACTAACTTGGAGAAACACTTAATCTAAATTTATATATTCAAATAAACAATTGTATTTTTGTTTCAGTGATAATACATACTATTTGCACTTGGAATGTATAAACACACTTCTAGTGCTTATGTCTGTCTACATGTTTGCTGGTGTTCACGGGCAAACACGTCTCGTGGAGACTTCACTTATATATAGGTATATATTCATAAATAGATTTGCCACTCTTAGTGAGACTTTTATTTTTCATGTAATTGGTCCTGCAAGCCAGATTATTTGTTATTAGATTTGTGTCTTCTAATACAAGAATTATTGTTAATGATGTTGCTGCAATACACAGAGACAACATCAACCATTAAACTGATAATAGGTCCTTTTACCAGAGACTGTTTCTGTATATGTGCGACATTGATATGCTTCGATTTGAAGGATGCTGTACCTGGTAAATTTATTGCTACCGTCACAAAATGTTTATCAGATTGTCTTCTTCTGTTTATGTCTGTATTTAATTATTTGGGATCGACCTTCCTTGTCCTAAGTCTCCAGACAGCACGATTCTTAGAGGCTTGTTTGTCAAGATCGATTTCTTTCAGATCCTTTTTAATCGTCGTCAGCCAGGTGGTCGGTGATCTTCTGTGATTTCGCGTCGTCGTCGGCATCGGCATGATCATATCATATCAGATTATCTACCACAATAAATAAAAAATACTTATGAGTATTACTTCTCTTTATAGTTTATTGCAATATCGATTTCATTTATATTACAGAACACTGTTCCAAGGCCGTTACGGTATGCACGCTCCACTTCTAGTCAAGACCCTTCTAGTGAACCTGGCAAGTATGGCACCTGCACCTCCCAGTATGTTCGGCACCAGCTCTGGGGAAAGTCTATTGGTTAATTTGGCTTGTGAGTATCTCAGATTACAACAATCTATTTTTAATATAAATATTCTAAACTAAAGTTTTCAGTGTTCATTTTTATTTCAATAAATTGGTGTTTGATAACGATTCCACCTTCTTTTAACGGGTGAGGTGAGAAAACATCTTTATGGAAAGATAATGAGATCACAAATAATAAAAGCTTAATCAAGCAGGTATATGCTTTCATATACCGACGGTCCCCTGTATGCACCCACGCCAGTAAAGTACTTTTTATTAGGTTCATATTACCTAAAAATTACTAGATTCCATCATACATCACGTTAGCTGTTTTAATGAGGACATGATTTGAACTCAAATATTACTTTGCAAGGACAGTTTTTAGGTTATAGGTATTAAATTTTGTATCCATAGAGCGTTTGGTTCAGTTTCATTACTATAGCATGTAATTATCGTATTATTGCATATTACTATACAATTTTTTTACTCTACACCTGGTCGAGCAGTTTTATCGCAATCGGCAATAAGTTACTCTGTATTGACATCCTTACTACTACTATCTACTAATTGATTTACGTGAGGGGTTTTACTACTAGGTGAACGTTCCCTCATTCGTTTTCTTAATTACAGCCGGTATTTGGAGCATGCTGACTTTCGGCTCCAACTCTCGGCAGACTATCTACAGCCACCCACCGCTGGAACGGCACGAACAGTTGGACAGGCTCAAGCAGGAGCACGGTGTCGCTAACCAGTCATGCCTATTGCTGCTCGCGCTTGCCAACCACTGCATGACGCAAGACAACCTGTACAGGAACGCGCTACTGTGCTGCGAAGATACGGCAGGTAGTTTGATTCTTCGATTCATTTACCTTTCAAAAATGCGAATTGCGTTTACCTGTAGATAAGATGTTTGTATATTTCCTCATGTACTCCACACCACAAGAACTTATGTTGCAGTCTTCCTACATTCAGTAATTTACTTTCTAAAGCATCCTATAAATTATAAATATGTCTCTTAAAATATAAATCTTATTAATTAATATTTGTCTTATTAATCTAATTTTATTGGTTATTATGTAAATTGATTTAAATCACAAGATTGCACACTACTACATGGGTGCAGAAATAGGCGCTATGATGATACTTACTACCTAGGCCTACCTAGACACTCTCCCATATTAGAAACACTGGGTTTTAAAGTACTAAAAATTGGTTGTAATTCTATTAAACTTCTGGCTGTTTTTTTAATTAATTGAGACTTGTCGCTCTGTTAAAAAATAAACCATTCAGACATTTAAATATTATAATTATATCCACATTCCATAGAGACATCAGCAACAACACCGCAGAGAGACGCCAACAGCACGGCGCAAGTCACGCCACCGCGAATAGATATGGCGGCAGTGAGTTTCTTAGTTTTCATTCTGCTTATTCTTAAGGATCTGTGTACATCTATCTAATGAAGATAGAGATAGAGAGAAAACAATTATGTATGTTAATTAAAAAGTTATATCTAATTTCAGCTTCACAAAGCATTATGTGCAACGGCAGGCTGCGAGCACTCTACACTCTTACTCTATCTGATGCTGCACTCCTGCAAAGCATACAAAAGGCATGTCAGCAATGTTGCCAATATCGAGAATTTGGTAAGTTGGTTCATTATATTTAGAGTTCAATAATCTTTATTTATTTATTATATATTAATTTTAATATGTCTAACGTCGCTGTACAGGCAATATTTGTGGGAGGTATATTAAAAGTTTTATAAATTTTGGACATACATATTTTTTGAGTTATGTCGGAACGAAAGTCGCAAAGTGAAGGCAGTGTACAGGACACAGAGGTGTAGGACACACTCTTCACACGGACATCATTAGAGCTGTAGGAAAAAAGTAAATGCGCATAGCTGAGGAATGCATTTAGTGGAAGCAAATGGGCGAAGTATTCAGGGCTAGATTAATGAAAGAAGATGATAATTATTTAATATATAAATAAACATGAAAGAGAACAACATTCTAATACAAATTTTATGTCCAACTACATATATGCCTTAAAATAAATAAAGTTTTTTTCTTTTTTTTTCAGATAGTGCCAATACTGCAAGTGCTATACAATGCACCAGACAGCAACTCTCATCACATATACATGTCCCTCATTGTACTGTTGATACTTACAGAGGACGATGCTCTTATCAAAAATGTGCACCTCATTGTAAGACATATTTTTATTAATTTTATAATATTATACATACTACATAAATGAACTATCACAGCTTTATTTTTTTATTGATTTCTATTTAAATTGAGATCCCATGTATTTAAAAAATAAAAATAACTATTTTGCCTGTTTCAATATGTTATTCATGTATGGTGTCTGAATTATCTAAATGCAACGTTTTGTATAAATTTTATATGTACAATTAAATAATCGTCAATTATATATTATTAAATTCAGTTGCAAAGCAGCACTTTTTTGGAGATGACTTACAAGAAACTTGTGATTGTAGTAAGTGATGTTGTGGTTAAAGAATACACAGTAAACTTAGCAATACTAAGTCTCATTGTTGTTATACGGTAATGTGTTATACAAATTAACAGATGTTAAAAAACCTGACGTGGTACACGGAGCGATCGATATCCGAAATCTCTCTCGGCGGGCTGATGGTGCTGGTGGTCGTGCGTGCGCTGCAGTATAATATGGCACGAGTGCGGGATAAGTACCTGCACACCAACTGCCTTGCGGCAATCGCCAACATGAGCTGTGAGTGACCAACATTCACATTATGTATGAACTCCTCATTAATTTCTGATCAAAGAAATTGATGCAGTTCTATTGAGGAGTTACAACATTACTTTTCCCAAAATGTGTTATGTATGCTCTTAAATATTATTTATAATAAGATTAATTAATCTTACAGCACAAACTACAAAACATTTAAAATTACTTTTCTTCTTTAGAATTATTAACATTCATATGAATAAAATAAAAAATATATGAAACAATAAATATTTTTTATAATTTACGTATAAAAGGAATAAAATATTAAGACAGATGAAAATATCATCAAAAAAGCAACTCATCATCTCTATGCTTAAGTTACTCATGACCCTACATAAAAAGGGAAGTTTGCTTTGAAATGTTTTGGTAACTCGCTACTTTCTCAGCAACTCGTTTTTTTCTTTTTGCTTGATCAATAATACTAATAAGAATCTCTATCGTGGTATTAGATATAGAGAAGAAAGAAAATTAAGTAGTCCACAGGTTTGAAGTCGGAATATTCTTATTCAATTCATACAACTGTGTTTACATTTCAGGTGAATTCAGGAATTTACATCCTTATGTGGCGCAAAGAATAGTATCGTTGTTTGAGACGTTGACTAAGAGAAGATCTAGATTGTGTAGTGAAATAGAAGGTAGGAATTAATCCTCAATGTTATATGTTACAAGTAAAAACTAAGATATATAAGAAAGTTGAGTGAAGTAACACAATAATATAAAGTTTACCGTGGATGGCATAAGCTTGTCTATTAGTAATTATAATTTAAAATAGCAAAAACTATTGAGTCAGCAAATTTGTTATTTTGTAAGCACACCTGAACTTGTTACCAATAATTAAAACTCTTTTGACCTATTTTGTTAAAGAACAAAGTTTTAAATTGATATTGTTTCAGGTGGAGATATAAATACTTTGGAGTTACCACATCATGCTGAAGAGAAAACTGAAGAAATTGTGAGTAACCCATGTGTGATATCATAATAAATATTATAAACATAGTAATGTGTAACCAAAGCATAGGAATTATCTACAATGGACTATACCTTTATGTGTATGTACAAAAAAGTCGTTACTGTTTGTATTGTTACAGATGGATCACATAGCGGTCTTGGATGAGGTGATCCGCATGCTGCTAGAGATCATCAACTCTTGCCTGACTCATCAGCTCGGCTCCAACTTGAATCTAGTGTATGCTCTGTTGCACAAGCGGCATTTGTTCCAGCATCAACAGCATCAGCACCACCACCACATCGCGCAGAATATTGAAATGGTAAATTTTGATTTTAGTAAATAAACCCAAAAGACCTCCAGTTTTCCCTTATTTTTATGGCAATTGTTCAAATGATACGTGTATAATGTATCGTGGAAAAAATTTAACAATATCTAGCCGGTAAACGCTCACCACTGTACATAAATTTATGGATAAGATCCTCGCATTGATTTGTTTTGATAACTGAAGAACTTCACAAACTTGACTCCTGTTAAAGTAAAGGTGGTATAGTTATTAAGAAGAGGATATAAATTTTTTTATTATATTTTGTTATTAGGTAATAGGGTACTTCTCAACAAGGCTCCAGAGGGTACAAGAGGGTGCTGGCGGTGATCTCGGTGTAACAGAAGTGCTGCAGTGTATCAAAAAAGGCGCGGAACAATGGTCCAGTGATAGACTTAAGGTATTTATACTTATACACTGATATGTTAGATTAACTGTCTCCATTGCACTTTGACTAAGTACTTGTCTTGTAATATGGAAATACCTAACTTTAACGTTGTCTTAATACCTACTAGATAGGTTCCGGACCTACATATTGTGGAAGTTGGCTGGTGCTATGGTTTCTTCAAACCCATTTAGCTAGATAGCACTGCGATATTGTAAATCAGTAATTGAAGCATTGCTTTGCTCCGACTATCAATATAGCCGTAATACTTTAGGCGAGCATGCTTCTACATTTATGATCTTATTGTCAATTAACACTTGAAATGGTGATCAAATGTTAATCCATTGTCAAATAAAAATTAATTACATAGTTTATATCAAACAGAGGTTTGGTTTACATTGATTTTACAATGAATTTTGTTCTTCAGAAATTCCCCGATTTGAAATTCCGGTATGTGGAGGAGGAGAGGCCGGAGGAATTCTTCACACCATATGTGTGGGGCCTGATAAGCAGCTGCGGAGGTGTGTACTGGGCGAGCGAATGCGGCGCGCGCGCTGTAGGCGATTTATTGGGGTGCTGATTGTCACGTACTTGCCTCTTCTTGTGCCTACATATCTTATTCGATACATCATTCGAATGGTTGTAATGGACTCTTATTATTCAACCCTGAAATTTGGTAAAATAAATAATGTTTTATTGTAATAATATATTGATTTGCTAGTTTTCGTTGTGTCTATTTGTATATGTTATATCTAATTTTTATATAATTCAATCAATAGAAAAAGGTGGTGATAGCTCAGTTTGTAAGATGGCCTTACACCCTATACACAAAAGAGGTGCAGGTTCAATCCACATTGAGCTAGTTATCAGTAAAGGAAAAAACAAAAAAACATTGTGAGGAAACTGACAACAACTGCTTTGGTGGACATGTGATATCTGCCAACTCATACTTGATCAGCATTTTGTATACATGGTGTTGACTCCACTGTGAAAGAAGGCTCGGTAGACAGTGTAGCGAAACAATAAGGTTCTATATTTATTAGTAGCAATATTGTAAATGACTGGAGTGTTAACAATGTTGCCGTTATAAAATATTAATATCTATGATTATTTAGATATTTGGTATTTGATCTTAACTTGATGTTGTTTTCTTCACCTACTATAATTTTTAATATGCTTGTATTTATTGACTTACACCTGATGAGGTGATAGCATAGTGTGTAAAGGTGATAATAAAGTTTTAAATGGGATTATGAAGGTAAAATCTATGGCAAGTAGATATGTTTTTTCTTTATTACTCCTTTAACTTTTGCATAAGTTTTTCGTGCAAAGTCAAATTTTTAATAATTATTTTTCTATTAATTTAAATTAGACATGGACATTCATTATATTCATTTAAAACAGAGCATTAGTAATGTATGTAATGTAATTCTTAAGTATTTATATAGAAACAGAAGATTTAAAATATTTTACTGCAATAAATTTATTTTGTAATCCTGTTAATCAAAACTTATTCAAGAAAGTATTGTTTTTTTTAGTAATTACATATCGAAGTAGCATTGATCTTAACAACAGAGATTTACAGCTGTAACCAACATTATTATCTTTTCATAGAAAATTAAGCATTCTAAATGTACAAAATGTCCAGTGTTTTTATGTTAAAATAATACCAAATTAATTTAATGTATAATAAATTCTACAAACCCATCATCAACTCTGTTTATAATCATAATAACTTAAGAATAAAGAATTATTTTAGATAAGCTCTATGTTATGTACAAATCATTCATTTAATTTTGATTTTATCTGAAAAAAACAATAAAATTCACAGTTTTTAATTTGACAATGTATTTAATGCTTATTTATTTGTGACTAAATATATTCCACCAAGTAGTATTATATAATGTATCTTATCTTAAACATTTTTAGTAAAATAATGGAATTGCAAAATTATCACAAAAAATTTAAATAAATGTTAAAGTAATAACATTTCATTGTTTACCTGAAGACCTACCAGTGTTTTGTGTGTAAATCAAATAGTTAGGAGCACGTAAAAGAGGATTAAAAAAAAATATTGAGACAATGAATTCAATATTGAAATAATTGAAGTGTCATCAAATAGCAAGAAAAATAATCTGAAATATATATAAATACACGCTAATCTTTATAACCAACGATTTTATGGTTCCGAAGACAATTTCGTATAAGTCACAATCGGTCCTCCACAAGATTTCAGATATCTCTTATAATCCAATAACAATAAGAATACTTATAAATACTACATGCAACACATTTAATATAAGTTAAAAACAATAACTTTTTATTTAATGTTTACGAAATGTAATAACTTGTAATGTAATAAAGTAATAACCTTATTACTACATAAAAAAGCGGACTGAGTTTAAATACCATCAGTTAAAAAGAATTGCTGATCTTTTCAATCTGATCACCAAATTTCAGTTTGAAGAAGGCACCTAATAATAACTACGGACTAAAATCTATGATCGTTTCGTTAACCTTATGAATCTGTGTTTTAAATGTTGTAGAGTTTGCTGTAGTGATGTTATAATCTGTGACAATTTGTTGATAGTTTATATAAAAATATTAATTAATCCTTTGCAAAAAAAATGATAAAATTTTGTATAGGTATATTTTAAAGTAATAAATATTAAAAATAAAATGCGTTTATGGTAATATAGAGTTGCCTGATCAAAAATTAAAGATTACAGCCAATGCTAATCCAAAACTGAATCAATCAATTGTGTTGCTCTTTGGTAAAGATAAAGAACTTGATTTTTGAAGTGCGTGTTTGTTTGTTTTTATTTCCCATTTCATTGTATTGTTATTGTGGCACGGATTTTAAATTAGAAAAGACTCAGATTAAATAATTAATTTGTTTTAAACATCACAGAATAAAGTGATTATTCTAAAATCATAAAAAGTGAAACATTTTCCGGCGCACATCAGGTAAATCATATATTTCTTTTATTTTAACTCTATTCTTTTGACTTAAATATCTTCATTATGCCTAAAATATATATCATAATGATAATTTATTATATATTTAACGCTTAATATACCTTAAATTAATTTTTTTTGATGATGAGATGAAGTGAGTGTAGTTTTTTTTATTTTTTTTGCATCAAAAAATTATAATACATTGAATATATTTGTTCATAAAGTTTTTATACTCAATCTGATTTTTATCATGTTTAGCGGATTTTTTTTTAAATATTTCGCCAAGTTCATATGATTTCTTTCTTGCTTACCGGTGAAATCAAATCCCTGCCGTAAATCTTCATTACTTTTAAATATTACAATTACGTCTAATCCTTAACGGTATACGTATAATGTTGGAAAGTTAAGTCAGTCTGTATTTTTTGGGATACTGGAGACAGCTAAATGTTAATCAATAAGGATCATCTTTTGTATTGCAAACTGTATTCTTTATATATTACAAATGGTTGCAAAGATTGCTTCCATTTCTATTAATAAAAGAATTTAATAGATATGAATACATACTAGACCTGAAGTATCAGTTAATTAATATTTGAATCATTGTTTGTGAACAGCAGCAATCTCCAGTGATACATCATACACCACTCAATTTTAAGTTGTTATTCTTAATAGTTATGAGAATAATTAAGTGCTTTCATACACATGGCTGTGTTCTCATAAATTATTGTATAAATAGAAATCAAGAATTAGTTCATTAAAGTATTTATGAGCAAAATACACTAATGAGCATAATCATTCCTGGCCTAATAAAGATAAGAAGTTATCTTGGAATTCCTAATTAATTACCTGCATGTGTACATACATGTACAGTACATGTACTATATAGGATTATCTTTTCTAATGTAGACATAGTAGGCCTTTGATAAAATAGTTTATGCAAATGGTAATACATGCTGCTTGTGGTTGTAATTAATTGATTTTGTAAAATAATAACTTGTACAAAATAGGCTTATCCTACTCTACAAACTGAATGTGCAAGCTTTTAAAACATTTTCTAAATAAATTGTATGATGAGTTTCTCGATCTTGAAATGATGAAATTATGAAATATGTGAATGATATAAAAAAAAACAAAGGCTTACTATGAAAGTTCTATCAAAAAACATTTAGTAAAATCATTTGGAAATAGGAATTTTACATCATATTCTTGGTACCTACTGAAGATTAGATTTGGTAAAACTTAAAGAGTTTTGTCTATATAGGGGCTTGAGTTGACCCACTTGGCAGGAGTTTTGGCAGATGTAGGTATGTACTAAGTATGTTTTCCATTGCCAGTTGTTAATTGAACTGGCAATAGAAAACATACTTATTATCTTCTCTCTTTCTCCATTGCCAGTTATATCATGAACAGGAAGACAGAATTCTTAATGTATTTAACATAGAGTTTTGTACTTACAATGGTAGAATTTTGCTAATATATTACCTATATTATAGTCGTGATAATGACCTAATTTCTATAAAAATGGTTTCAGGTGATATTTCTTAACTGCTTTACAATAAGCAATCACTATATTATTTGTATACAAACATTTCTGTATATATAGATAAGAAATTTTTTGTCACGTTAATCATTGAAAAAGAGATGGATCAGATATTTTTTTTTAAATTCCATTATTTCTTTTTATAATAAAAATAGAAGAAAGATATATTAAAGGTGTAAAATGATCGTATACACACACTATACATCTGAAAACGGCGCCAGTTCGTTCCCCACAGAGTTTCCATTAAAGGAAATCATTTCAGCTTTTCTAGACCAGTGACATCTGGCATCTAGCATTTAGCTGGCAGTGTGAATAAGTGGCATTGACCGTCTCCTTGTGAGAGAAGGTCTCGAATCCCAACAGTGGAAACATTAATTTGATCTTAACTGATTACTCAGTTCCTTGATTCTTGTTAGGACCAATTGGAATAAAGTGAATGAATAATTTCCTCACTACTTTACTGTATCACGTCTTATCTTTAAATAAAACCAATTCAATAATATTAACATAAAAAAAGGTGGTCATTAATTGCATATAATAATTAAAATACTATTATTTAAAATAATCTTTTGCGACCAGTATGTATTACCTGTGCTCACTTACGGTTCTGAAACGTGGACATCGACGATGCGACTGCTCCATAAGCATAGAGTAACTTGGAGAGTGATAGATAAGATTCGTAATGAAATAAACCGCTGGAGGACCAAGATTACCGACATAGCCGTTCGTGTGTGCAAACTGAAGTGGCAATGGGCTGGTTTATCGCAGAGGTGACCACCATTACAACAGACGTATTCTAGAGTAGAGACGACGTTTAGACAAACGTAGCACGGGCGCTCACTATTCAGAAGGAGCGACGATAGGCGCAAGGCGGCTGGTAGCAACTGGATGTGTATAGCCGAAGATCGGGCTACATGCCGTTGCTTGAAAGAGGCCTATTTCCAGCAAAGGCCCGTCGCGGCCTCTCAGTTTAAACGGCCAAAGTTTTTAAACTTAAATACTGTCTTGTTACAAAAACTCTATCAAGATACCACATGTGACAAGTTGATTATATGATATAAACATTTGAATAACATGGTGAGGACATGATGCAGTACGCGGACAGACAACTCTAGTTTTGAACTACGACTTCTACTTTCCAAATAGAAGATGAGGCTCCGACATTCTCCTCAAGCTTACTTCTGTCGATGTTTATCTTCTCCTGCACATTGTATTCATCAACACTGTTTTTGTCTACCAAATATATGAACGTAAGATTCATTATCGAAGCGGGTTGAAGTCTCTGCAAATCTCATCACCCGTTTTACCTGCTCTATCGCCTAGCAATTCCTGGATTGATCCTCTCCAAGCGTCATAAGTCGTAAACCTGTTGATTTGTTGAATGCCAAGCGACAACAGGTTTAAAAAAATATCTATTTAATTTGTAAACCCTATTAACATTTCATGTCTTAAGGAGACGAGCACAGTGTGATGCTGTGTATATCATCCTAACTATCACCATTTCGATATGGAAGATGTATCACAATTAGGTGAACGTCCAGCTCGTTTACTAAAAAGTACGTTCTCGCCGTGTTCCGAATGCATTCATAGAAAATATGTCAAACGGCGACTATAACTTACCGATCAATCCGTTACCGTTGTCACCTCATAAATTCCACCAGCAACATCAGCTCCGCATTTGGAGATGACACTCGCTATGAATCCTAATGTATTTCTATATTTATTATATTTGCATTATTATTTGGTTGACGTTCAGCGACGAAGTTTTCACGAGTACAGTAAGTGGCGATAGAACGTTACCAACGCGTGTGTTAAATTACGGATGTATATGTGATGGTATATAAAAACGCGTTGTGTCTGGCCGTCGTACTAACTATGTTTACTCTTACGATGTTTTTTTTAATAGTGAAAATGAGTGAATTTTGTACACAAAAGTACAAAACTTTATCATTTTAACCATTTATTTAATCAGTGTATCGACGCAAGATGTTTACCTGGTGGTAAGTGCCGCCCGACCGTGGAACTATTTAGAATGATACATTAGCACCATTGTGCTCGTTGCCGTGATAGATATGATGTTGACTTATTACCCCAGTAATTCACTAAGTATAACGCCCGTCAAAAAAGAACATAGTAATATTTGGACATTACTGTTTGGTGGCAGAAATAGGAGATGCGGCGGTACCTAAACGGTCTCCGGCAATAGAGATCAGACCAGTATGTTTTACAAAAACTTTATTATGACTTGAGGTACTTTCACGAATTTTAATATTTTATACCTTATGTTACAGATCCTTCATTGCAACTATTTTTACTCTGGTATATATCTTGTATATCCGTAATGACTTCGTTTTAGTTTCTGCGGTCTTATTCTCTTATTACAATCGGTCAAAGTTTTAGTTGTAATTAAATTCAACTGCAAATATATAATATATGTATAAATAATACATATACACATTCGCACCAACGGTAAGGAATGTGGATAAAGACATTAATAGTATTTCATACTGTCTACATCTTTTGTACTCAACCTGCGGCTCGCTGGGCTTAGTATTACTTCGTTTTATAATTCATTTACAGCTTAAGTGTGTGTCACTTTGTCGCCGATAGCTTATAGGTTTTTTTGCGTAACAGTACCAGGCAATGGAGTGAAGTTGCCACGGAATTCAAATAGACCACACTGATACCGTGCATGCTATTTTCATTGTTATATTCAATTTCCATAACAATTAAAATTGATAAGAACATATATTTTCACTAATTTCCGCAATAATTAGTAATAATTATAAGATTGTTTATAAACAAAATATTCACTGATTTAATTCCATTTCAACATATAATAATAATAACAATTACAATTTGTATTAGCAGAAACCTTTGCACAGATATTCTTATTCACAATTCATAATATCTAGAACATTGGTCATATCCCAGAATACTATATAGGAAAATCAGTCAACAGACTGCCGGGTTTTTACTAGTTATTTCATGAGCTCCTAACCTTTCATGAACTACCATCTCTTTGCAAAAAAGTTATTTTAAACGAAGAAACGGACAGATGTTTACCTGATGGTAAATGATACGCCTACTTATAAAAATGTATAGGTGCATCATTTACCATAAGATCTTTGATTTAAGTTTAAAAGCGAAATCTTTGTCTCTACGATTCGGGCAAGTTACTGGTAACATTTACTAAATTCATTAGTATATACCTTTTGATATTTTCCTATTCTCTTACAAGGAGAGAGTTAATTTATCCACCATGCTAGCCAAGCGCGGACGGATGTTACAATGTCGACTGTGCACTGGTAAGATGTCTCTGTTGCCGGAGACTGTCTAAGTAGATACCACCGCAGCTCTTATTTCTGCCGACGAACACGCGTTTGCATATATTAATATATATCTGTTTGTAAGGAGCTGTACCTAGGAAAATTACTGTTGTACTCTTACAGAGTATATAAATACTTAACATTTTATGTCACAAAGCGACGAGCACTTTATGGTGCAGTCTATATAATCCTAACTGACGCCACACTGCTATGGTCAAGCGTATCACTTACCGTTAAGTAAACGTCTCGCTAGTCCCATTCCTCCGTTCTTTTTAGTACATGTCGATTTCCTCGCCATGTTTTCTTTCAACGGTGATAGTAGTCTCTATTTAAGATAATCACTATTTCAGACTTACAAATTCTTTGTTTTATTTGACAAGGACGCGCGAGATGTTCATCTGATGGTAAGTGGTACCGTCCATAACAACGTGGCACTAATTAGGATGATAAACATAGCACCACATTGTGGTTGTTGCATTGATATGTAGATAATATCCTCGTCATCCCAGTAATTTCACTAGCTAAAGAGCTTCTTTTTCAAATCATTATTTTTATACAGGGTTTTATTATTAATATGTAACTCTCAAAGGACCATTACAAAACGTTAAATACGTACACCTTAATAATATACACATTAACTGAGGTATAACTTTTTTAATTAATTGGAACAATAAATGAGCTCTCATGGATAGAAAAACGCACTTTATACCATAACACAATAACTAGTAGTACTGTGTACTAGTTCTGTTTGGCAATAGAAGGAAATAGAAACTGCGGTGATACCTACCTAAACGGTGTCCGGCAACGGAGTCCTACCATTATTTTCAATTTATTTCTAATATAAACCTTATTGACCAGTAGTGGACGTCTATCGGCTGATGATGCTGATGATGATGAACCTTAATTCCTTTAACTTTTTATCAGAATAATTTCTATGTACATACACTACAAGTAACTTCTGCCAAGTTAACCCGATGAATAGTTACAAAGCGGATGCTTAAGTGCGGAGGATGCGTTAAGCTAATAAGTAAATTTCATCGTCCAACGCCTCGCCGCTTCAGCACTAAAATAATACTAAAGTCTAGTACACACTTGTACATTTGATATCTCTTTAGGGTCGTAGTATATATCCAGCGAATTCTCTCACCAAATATTACTGTGGTTGAAGTTTGATGAGCGCTGTGACTAATTAAATTAGTAGAGTCACAATTAAACTAATGCGAATGCGTTGAGTGGGACACCGTAGGGCTTTAATAACTCTTCTTAACAAGTCGTGGACCCGGGTTCGCGAGCGCAGTATCAGATGCACTGTAAAAGACAAAATTACTACCAAGCGTCAGAGATTAGAAACTCTTCCGTTGCCTACAAAAAGGACGAGCATGTCATTTTAAAATTCACTCACGGAAAAAAAAGGTGTAGACAACCACTAATGTTTTAAAAGAAATTTTTGGCGCCAATAATTTATAATCAGGTACTATCTGTTTCTCTTTATTAAAAAATATCAATAGTGTTTTTTTTTTATTATATGTCGATATACTAAGTGAACTTTGTAATATTTGCAACAAAATGAAAACTTTAACTTTGAAGAATTAAAAAAAATACTTTTTAAGTAGTTTCTTTATATTCGATAAAAATACTCTAAATTACAACTAGTTAATAGTACGTAGCTAGTGAAATTACTGGTCTAACGGGACTTTACATCTTAATGGCGACGAGCAGAATGCAGTGCTGTGTATATCATCCTAACGAGCGATATATTGTTATGGGTCGTATCACTTATCATCAGGTGAACTTCTCGCTCGCTCCGTCTCTTCGTTGAATAAAAAAATTAACTTTTAGTTATCGATAAAATCATTGTAATGTAACTTAGTTATAAGAGAAATAATTTGTATTGAATACATGTTATCCTCTTAGCTCCTCTTAATCTTTCGTATTATCGCTTGTGTATAACCCAAGCTTTACTCCGAGCACGTAAACACAAATGTCCAGAAGTTTTCCTACATCTATTTATGTTACAATACAATCCGTGTATCCTAACATCTCCATACATAAGCTTGTATGGAGAAGCGAGGATGACTTACACAACAGGTTGTGAGATTAGCTTATGAGATATCTTGAATTAATAATTGTGTAAGTTTTCTATGTCTTATAAATTAACTAACCCTTCTATTGCAATGTATTATTTATGAACTTTACATTTTGAATTTAAAGGTTTTGAGATTTTTCCTTAACGGTTAACAAATGTAAGAATGTATCACATGTTATATCAATTGATACATTTATTAATTTTTTTTATTCGATGAAACAAGCCAGACGTTGACCTGACGGTAAGTGATACTGACCATAAAAAAATATAGCTAGTAAGGATGAAATGCACAGCAAATTTTTTTCGTCGCTTTAAGACATATGTTCTTGTTACCCGAGTAAATTTGATAGTCCATAACTCCCTTCACACCATAACACAGTAATGTTTGCGCACTACTGTTACTTTGTATCTACGTAGACGGCCTTCGGCAACAGAGACATCTCATCAGGATGATTAGAAGTAATTACACTTAATATAACGTATTGTTTTTATAAATAAGAGAAAACACTCGGACCAAATTCATTTATTGAATTCCCATACTGGACCATTACCCACGTATACCGATGTGTGTCCCTGTTGCCGAAGATCGTGTATATAGGTACACCGCATATATTACTTCTGCAGCCAAATATTAGTATGCAAACTTTACTGTTTTCCGGTTTGAAGAGCTCTGTAGCTAGTGAAATCGCTTAACATCTTGTATCAAAGCGACGAGCGCAATGTGGTGCTGTGTATATCATTCTGACTAGCGCAACGATGTTATAAACAAGCGTATCTCTTACTGTCATTTAAAATAAAAGCAAATATTTCCCACTACCTCCCATCTTATAAATTTAATTTATTGAACTAATATTTACAAGTTACAAACAATGAAAGTTTATAAAATTACATAACTAAGACATCATTTCAATCCGTAAACGTCCACTGTTTAACAGGTTTTTTCAAATCGATACGATAATTGCTGGACTATGATCCAATTGATTTTAAGTGGTGATGTGGTTTGTGATGATAAAGCGCACTAATCTAGTACCAACCTATTTACTGTCTTCTTGAAGATACATGCGGCGTATTTGTACGAGAACACCGACGTCGGCAAGTTGTTCCACTCTTTTTCGGTTTGTACCAATAACGTGGTGTTGAACTTTTGTGTTCGCAAACTTTTGATGTCCATAACGTAAGGAGGATGATGACTCGCCTTGCGTTTGGACGTATGGTGGCGAAAAGGGGCGGGAGAAATTATGTCATGTAATTCCATGGCACAATCTCCGAAATGAAGTATAGAAAACCGTGAGACTGGTCACGAGACGCCTGTGTTCAATACTATAGCCTAGTTATGACAAAATCTTCCATAAGTCTCCAAGTCTCCCGTAAGGTATTCCACAAAACTCTATCTTGAGCTCTTGCTACGATCATCACCATCAGCCGATAGACGTCCACTGTTGGACAATGGCCTCCGCCAAAGATCTCCTCATTTGTAGGGGATCATAGTGGAGGATTTGGGCTATTTCTCACCACGCCGGCCCAATGCGGGTTGGTGAGAACCAGAGCCTCGTTTGTTGATTAGCAGGGTGCACAACGAGCAGATGAGGTTGACCTGGATCCCGTTAATTGTTGTGCGGAGCCCCTTACACCTCCTTGCTTGCTATGATTGACGTAACTAAATACAACTACTTTACGATTGTTTCTCCTACCACTATATTTTCTCATAACATTTGAATTTATTTAAAAACCCATATGCAAGATTTAATATATATAATATATATTATTTATTTTTACTAATTAAATTATTTATTACCCGTCGTCAATGTTGACTGTGTACGGAGTATTTTCAGTTTTTGATAATAAATAGTTAATTACAAACGGTTTTTTTTAATGAATAATATCAGCTAGAAGTTTAGTAAATCATCTTATTAACATAAAATAAACTAAATAAATATTTTGATCAAACATTACGTTAAAATGCAAGTAAATAACTTAAGTGAACATTTCTTTACGTCAGGCGAATGCGATATTTATATATGCGGAGGACCTTGGGTTAGTTTCTTAATGTTGACATCATATGTAAATATAAAACAAACTCACAGACTGGTGTTCAGTTTGCACACCGCTCCGCCACGTAATGTATGTACATGTATTACTTAAGATATACTTAACACTTTCTTCATATTCATGAACTTTAAAACTTCTTAAAAATTCTGTCGTAAAATTTGTACTAGTTTTGAGAAGTGGACGAGAAATGCAAACAAGGAAATTTAGATGTGAATGTTAATGAAATAACTTTTGCAACTTGATCGTTTGCAAATCTCAATTTCATCATTATCATCCTTTTTAATTTTACATAGCATTCTCTTTTATAACATCCGTTTGTGGTACGTCCATAATGTGGTGCTAGCTAGGATTGCACTCACAGCATCGCGTAGTGCTTTTTTCATTTGAGACAAACGACATGTGTATAGATAATACATAAGGTACCAGTATTTATTCGTAATATCCTCCTAAAACAATATACATCATTGTATATCACTCACGATATATAAAAAATGTTTTAGGAATTTTACCCTAACTCTCATATAGTTACAACACAGATTAGTGAAGATTAGTAAAATTTACTAATTATTTAATAATATTTCGGGAAAATTGTCCGTCTTTTTTAGTATCCTACTTTTTTATAAAATATTATCTTCACATAATATTTTTTAATTAGCATTATCCCTTGTTCAAAAAACCATTTTCATTTTATTATAAACATAACTTTGAATTGCTTCTTTAAGTATATTGCGAAAATATTGTTTAATGGATTTCGTGATGGTAATAAGAACCAAATTATCCAGTACGGTATTTTTTTTTAATCATCATAAACTCAAGACAATCTAATCACGAAGCACCGGTTAATATAATATACATAGTATCACATTAGGCTCGTCGCTTTAGACTTAAGATGTTGTCTTGTTTTCCACAATAATTTCACTAGCTACAATGCCCCTCAGACTGCAACACAGTAATACTTGCACACTACTGTTTGCTGGCATAAATAATTGCTGCGGTCCTACCTAGACGGTCTCCGGCAACAGAGACATACCTCCAAATCACTAGGTGGCAGGTTTCTGGAAGGTAGTAATTAGTAAGGTCTGGTATCGCTTTATGTGGTCTAGAAAGGTGGTGTGATTGATAAAATTGGTATATAATAGGTTCCATTCACTGTCGCTAACATAAATGTTTATAACCACCGCAGTAATGTTTATATAATCGTACCTCTGTAATTATATAAATGTTATGTGAATAATTGAAATTTGTTTATATAACAATTAAGTTTCCTGAGAGATTATCATGTCATAAAGACAGGCGCTCCTTTTATATATCCTTTAAAAAATTATAACCTCTCTTTCAGAAATTCTTTAGTAGTAAGTAGAAGTAGTAGGAAGAATACTCGTGTTCTCATATATTGATAACTGGAACACAGAAATGCTGTCAGAGGGTGGTAGGTTCAGGGTCGACAAAACTATCACAAACCAAACTCCATAACATGTGGCCCTGGAATTGTCCCAGCAACAAAGATAGTGGAAAGTTTAATAGTTGGAAATTTTACCTGTCAAAGAAAGCGATGAGACGATGGGGACGTTGGGCTGATGGGCAAGTGAGTCGTCTGCCCATAATAATGTGAACTTTGGATGATATACATAGCAACACGTGCTTTGAGACGAAACATGCAAGTCTCGTCATCACAGTAATTTCTCTAACTACAGCGTCCTTCAAACCGAATCACAGTGACGCTATCATATTAGCGTTTGTCAGTGTAAATAAGAATTGCGATGGTATTTAATTAGACGGTCTCCAGTAACAGAGTCCTACCAAACGCAAAATTTCACAGAAATAATTTATTATTATGTCTTAAACAGGTAATGTAAAGTAGTTTTCAAGAAATCATTTTAAAGCGTGTGAAAAAGTCTTAAATGTTTGTTGAAGCTAATTTCCCACGTCCGTCGCCTGGGACATGGACCAGTGTGACCGAGCAACTTTTACACAGCTCGCCGTGCGATACAGACCTTGTTATCTTAAGGCGATGAAAACCGTCCGTCTGTATATATTATCTGTTATAGTAATGTAAAGAGGGCGACTGCGCGAGCTTTAACTAAACCACTTTAATGATACTCTCTCATAGCTATTTTTGGTAATTGTGGATATTCTTCTAATTATATGTTCCATTTACCATTAATACTGGTGGTAAGAACCTTACCAGGTAGGAAGGTATCAAAGTAGTGAAGTAATTTTTTTTTATTTGGCACAGGGACATTCGTTCGTTTATTGAATGTTAAAATGTACTAGCCATTCGCAAAATGCCTAAGACCTGACAATAATAGGCGTAAGAAACTCCGCGGGCTATATGTGTGTCTGTGAATATATATACTGACTGATCCTCGCCAGCTTTGCAGACAGTCATATAGAATTTCATTTGAAATTTAGTCTTGAAATTTGTTAAAACTGTTCCCGAGCAGGGACCTTCTCGTTAATAACACCCCTGCAAATTCATTAGGAGAAAGAATTTTGTATAATCCATTCTCAGCTGATCTCTAAATGGCAGGAGCAATATCTTTACCTGATTTTGAATCTTTACGTCTTATAGTTTCGGAGATCTCATGGCGAGTCAATGAGGCGGTGGATATCTCCTATATATATAGATTATAAGTTTGAGAATCGATTAAATCATTCTCCACTTATGAAAGAGATACAGCGCGCATCGAAAGTTCTCATCGCGTTCTATATATAACGCGTCGGGATCCAGGAAAGTTTAGATTTAATGGTGGAACATTTCTGGTTAGTTTGCGCTTCATATTTGTTATAAGACGACGTGGTACGGGACTCAAATCTCGCGCTCGTCACTACATAGGTGATTCATGCTCCTCTTATTTGATGACATTTAAAAAGAGTGAAGTTATGCGTTTAACCAGTGTGATTGCGTGTATGTGCTCGTGTATATACATACGTAGCTCCACCAGATTTGTAGTTGTTCTTTTAAGGCCACTCGATTGGTAGTGCTCTTATCCAGAAGCTATGATAATAAGCTTTCGAAGATTATTAATCGTTCTGTTGTTACCGAACATTTTTATATTTTTACCAGTATTTTATAAAATTAACATCGAAGATTCAGATATGAAGGAGGGCTGAAAGAAGATGAATATAACTCTGAGAAATTTTTAGTCAAGATTGGGGGTGTTTAAATTTTCTGAATATAAAATTAAATTGTCAATATTATAGACATTACCAAATATGAATATAAAATGTGAAATTCAAAACAGGTGAGAGGAACTTAGAAAGGGAATTTGAAATATTATAGAAGTACTAAAATTCAACTAAGATCACCTAGTAGATTTTTTGAGATGAATGTAATAGATGCAATGATATTGCAAATTTACTAGTTACCAGTAGTATGAGTAGTGTATTTATAATATTATAAATTTATTAAAAAAATTAAGTCAATAGCCACGTTCAAAGCAGTAATGGTCAGCTACGGTTTAATATTACTGAATATTGTGAACAATGTCCTATTGTTTAATCAAAAAGTTGCATCACTATTAAATAGATTAGTATTAGTTTTTTTCTAAATTTTACAATAGGGAATACAATAGTGAACAGGAAGTCTTAGTGAACCGGCGCATTGTATTTCGTTTTCACTGCCACGATCTTAATCTATGGTTGTATTGGTCTGGTTTTCACTTTTATTTCGTATGATGTTAACATATAATAAAATTTTGCTATGAAGCTTATTTCTTATTTTATTTTATAAATAAATTTTTCACTATAAAAATATTTTTTATAACGTGCGTATATTATGACGTGGCCGCACGATCTTTAAACCTTTGCTTTTTCTAACATGAGAAGTAGAAATTAATAAGCTCTATGCATTTTCACTTTTTTAAATAATGGTATACTAAGCGCTAGTTTTTTAATATATGAATGTCTACATGCTGAATCTGGAATATTAGAAGTGTGAATGTGAATGAATTATCATTTCTGGAACATAATTTTTTCTTATACACAAGAATAAATACACCCCAGCTTTTTCAAGAATAATCTTATAGGTTGTAAATATATATATACAAAATTATAGATCAATCGTAATGTTATACGAGATTTTGTACTAAGTTTGTGGTCGTGTGTGTTTATAGTTTGTTACATGTTAATTATGACAATATTAAATGCTCATAAATTAATAAACAAACTAAAGTGTTGTGTGTGTTAAAATAATATAAAATCTTTGGTGTTCACTGAGAAATTCGTCTACATAAATTTGGTGTTTTCGTAACACTTGTAACTTATTTTGATATTTCCTCATTCTTATCTATGCCGTGGGCTGAGACTGGCAGGCGCCCAAATATTTTCAGTGATTGCATCATGAAACCGTGTGACGTTATATTTGTTTATATTTATTAAATAACTACCAGGGTCCTTGCTCGCATGGAATTTATATACATTTTTTTTTCCTGTTGAAAACCAACTTAGGATACTCCTACGCTCCGGTGGCGAAAGAGTAATGATAGACTCCTATCACCTAAAAGCACATAGTATTTCTTTTACAGCTTTTACACTTTCTTTTAATAACAATATACAGGTTATAACTTAAAATATTCCCTAGTTAATATTACGCTAGAATGTGAAACCCATGTCCTGTGTTTCATCTCTATGAAAGTTATTATGCGTGAAAACTTACCAGGCCCTCACTATTATACTTGCATCGTTTGGAACACAATTATTGATATTTATATGTTTGGTCAACATATGGCATTTCTAATGATAGTACTTTTCATAAAGTTAAATAAAACTGTTGTGACACAAAGTCTCTGTGAGGAGTTAAAAAAAATACAACCGTGGCATTAAAGACTTCTTTAAGAAATAAAACCTCAGTTAAAGGACCTCTGGATTGAAATGTTCCTAATCCCTTAAGCTTTTAATATTCCAAACAATAATACATTTTTACTTTTATTTAGTAAAACCAAAAATTACTCCATCGTCATCAGCTCGCGGCAATGCACTGTTGGATGTAGATCTCTCCCAAGGAACTTCTTGTGTCGTCTTCGGCTATACGCAAATAAGACATAATTTTTCACTTCAGATTTTAAATATTAAATACTCTACTGTAAATCTCTTTTAACTAAACAAATAATGAACTTTAGTCTTCCAATTAAAAAAGATCGTAATTAATTTTTTTAAAAAAGATATATAATATTTAGTTAACGTTTAAGGTCGATGACCTACCACAGTAAAACCGTGGTGCGATGGCTTTCGATGACTCTTAATATTAGATACAGCTTTAGAAAATAACTACTAAGACGGATATTGCAGCTTCCAGCGAGACGTATCTATACTACTTATTCGACATAGATAATTGTGACTCAGCTCGATTCTATATTTATTAAAGCCGTCTACTGACGGTTTCTTCTTTTTGTTTATTTGAGTCTGCTCATATAGCTTGCATGTTATAAGAACATTTGAAACTATGTTGTTTATATACCAATATTTATCCAAAGAAAACTTTTTGTCAGTATAGAATTTATGTTGAAATGAAATTAATTAGTCGCAATGGGATTTTAGATCTCGTCACTACAAAATTTACTCTAACAACTGTGTTATATAGCAATAATGAGTATTGGCTATTTTATAGATATTCTATACAAGACGAATACAAATAATTAAGTGATAATTTTTTAAAATGTCCTCCGAATATAAATTGTCCCTCTAATCCTTCGTAGCTATCTCTGATAGAAACTCGTGGACGGAAATAAACGGGGTATATACATATGCTGCATTTCTCGCAATGTGCATCCACTGCTTCTTTTTTCAGCATCTAATTCGGGACGTGGCCACGCGCCAGTCTCGGCGTGCTCAGCACATCGTGCACTCTCGAGCGTTCGAAATTTAAAATGATTCATTTCTTTTTTTCATTAATTCATTACCCGCCCGGTACTTTGTGTTGGTAAATATTAGCTATAGAACCTGCTTGTTGTGTGTGTCACCGAATAGATCCTGTTTTTGTTATTTTACCTTTTCGCGTTTGTTTACACGTTAAGTTTATTTGGTTTTAGGTGTTTCCCCCTCGTACATTTTCTTTTGATTAACATTTTTAATAACCGAAGCATAGCGGTCGACTGTGTGATTTTATTATTAAATTGATGATATTTTTAATAGAGCCCGATCATAGAGTCCCGTGTCGGCCAGGGACATAGCGTTCCAAATATAAAACCCGTGGCAATGTTGAAAAAAAACGAAAAAGTTTAGTGTGGTGAACTGATACGTACGAAATTAATAGTGGTTATAATTACATCGACAAAGACTACAGACATTTAAGTGATTTTTTTACACATCTTTTGTAGATTAGTGTTTACAATTCTTTTAAATACAAAAACTATATTTTTATGATAAAGTTATTGATTAAAGAAAAATGGGAAAAAAGAAGAAACCTAACGGGAAAAAGTGCGGCAACCGATTTTTCCGTTGGATGAGAAGGTATGCAAATGTATCTAAAAAGAATTGTTAATTTGTATGTGTTATTGTTATTGATGATTAACATAATTTAATTGCATGTTTGTGTTGCATTAACAAAACCAGCTATCAGTTGTGTAACTTATGATACTTTGATAAAAGCTAATAGCCATTGGACTCAACAGCGCAGAAACGTGTTTTGTGCAGTATATTACAAGAAACCTATGTCCAGCCGTGGACGTCCGTCGGTTGAGATGATGATGAATTTAAGTCACCTCATACTTAACGTCGAATGGGTTAATATATTTGTTTAATAGATATCGTAATAGTTTTGCTAGATTTCAACCGGTATTTTCTTAAGAAGAAATGTGGTAACATGAAACTGTTAGAAAATTAAACATACGATTGTGACATGTATAACGTAACTAAAGCTGCCGGATGTCTTGCGCCGCTGCTCAAGGGCGACATTATCACCGCCCGTCCATTGTTCGTATCTGCGCACCCCATAAGCAAAACTATTGCGAGATTTACGTCATTAGTCGAACAATACGAAACGTTCTATATAGGACAATGGTGAAAGGATATATGGATATTATACGGAGAGTGTGCGCGGGAACTATACGATTTGATTCCGCTTATCGTCCTTTTACCACCGGACTTATAACTACCGCAGACATTCATCCCTTCGTTTTTAAAGTCCACGCATTAAAACAAAGCGTGTCGCTTCGACCTTCTTGATGCAAATAGCGAAGGATTGGAACAGTCTGTCGGTGTTTCCGTCCAGCTACGACGAAGGGATCTTTAAGAGAAGAGTGAATAGATTTCTTCTAGACTATCTTTTACCACCAAAGACTGTCATATCATAGTCTATCGCTTGTCTATATAATTAATAAAAAGAAAAAGTATTGGCACACACATTACTTTCTACAAGTTTAAAATGTCTACCACACTTTTCCTCACTTTTTATTGCGACGAGATGAGCGGGATGTTTACCTGGATGGTAAGCGATATACCTGTCTATAACAACGTAGTGCCAGTTATCATGATATATACAGTACCACACTGCGCTTGTCGCTTTGAGAAATGAGATGTTGATTCTCGTTACCCCAATAATTACACTAGCATCCTTCAATCTACAATTCCTACCTTCAATTACAAAAGCGTCCTTCAATCTGGAACACAGCAACGTTTGCACACAACTGTTTGCCGGCAGAAATAGGCACTGCAGTGGTACCTACCTAGACGGTCTCTGGTAACAGAGATCTATCAACGGTAGAATATAAAGATAATATAAATATTTTCATAGATAGACCGACGAACTGATGGAAACGTGAAAACAGAAGAAAAATATATATATATATATATGTAGTACTTGTAATAAAATATTCCGTGGGAGTAGTTTCTAAACAACTCTTTACGTCTTAGAGAAGGAACTGCAACTTCCACTACACCTTTGTTAGAACGTAAATTTTTAGAGTATTTAACATATAAAAGTTCTCAACTACAGTAATCAATTGGCTTCTCCCTGCTTTATGATGATGTTTTATTGCTTTGACGACAATAAATGCAACATGAAACAAGACTCTTAAATGAAATGAAATAAGTTTGAACACGCTCCCCGTGTTTGGCCAATGTTGCCACAATAAAACCAAAACGGCGAATGTTTCTTGGCCATCTGCCATATGTTGCGGGAGAGCTTTGTTTGGCGAGCGTTTTATGTGATGCACAAGGGCCAGCGGCTGTGTGAATATATATATTTTTTTGTTTTACGAAGCGATGAAACCAGCGAGACGTCCACCTGATGGTAAGTATTCTCTGATGTTGAGCGCTCGGTAATTTTTACTCTTACAGCTCATCTGATACTGGGCTTATGGACACGGGTCCACGACTTGTTCTGATGGTAAGCGATACACCTTCCCATAACAATGTAGCGCTTGTAGCACAGTTAAGATACACAGCATCCTACTGTGCTCATCACTTTGAGACGTAAAATGTTAAGTCTTGTTATCCAACTAATTATACTAGATGTAACGCGCTTTTCAAACCTTATCGTAGTAATGTTTGATTAGGACTGTTCTTACCTCAGATACACACAGAGAGGTACAGAGCCTTACCACATAGCCCAGAAAATTTCTAAACTTTAGTGGTAAAAGGGGAGGGTACTGTGACATTGCTTAAAATACCAATGGGCGATGAGCCAGTAAGGTTCTCGAGTGGTGGTTACATATTGGTCGACGTAGTGCCGGTAGGTAGGGCTCCACAAGGTGAACCGACAGTCTGGTGACGATCGCGGAGGACTACCGAACGCGGTCAGCGCAGGGCCTATCTATGTGAGGCCAAGGTCCAGGAGTAAACGTCTATCTGATATGAAAAGTGACGTTTATTAAATAAATTATTACGCAGACGTTTCAAATGCTTTGCCACACCTATAGCCACGAGGACTGAGATGACAGATGTCCTGATATCATCACCGAGTAACTTTAGCTCTTGTATTATTGTTTAGTCTGATCTACGCAGGATGAACTCACTGTGTCTTGAAATCTTGTGGTATACTTGGTGTTTGATTTGATTTTATTAATAATAGGATCCCAAGCAGGTTATAATCAGCTATCTTTTCTATTGAAAGTATGATTATTTTACATTTCAATAGTTTTTTTATTCATCGAAGCAACGAGACGATGATGAGACGATATCAACATGACGCGCTAGACCATGTAAAACGATGATGTTTCAAGTAAATATAAAAAATTAACACCTATTAATAATTAATAACTATTGTTCATTTCAGTTGAAACAATTGGTTTAATTTTATCTTCGTTACATTGTTTTTGGTTATGGTCGTTAAAGTAAAAACAATTTTATTACTATTTATTCGTTAGTATTCTTATCAGCTGGATAACGCCGACTGCTGGGCATAAGCATCCCTCAAGGATCGTCATTGAGGGGAATGGGGCCTTAGCCCCCCGACGGCGGCTCAGTGCGGGTCCAGTCTCTTTATTTGTTTAGCAAGGTGCACCGCGTGCCGGAGAGGTTGACTTGACTCCAAAAGATGTTGGGCGAAATCCATTACACCCTTATATATTATTATTAATTAACATAAATTTTTACATTATAAAAAGCGATGGACGTCGTAAATGCCCCGTCGTCAAATCACTTTCGGAATTAAACTAATGTTAGATGTGTATCTGACAAGTTATAGTTTCTTAAGATATATCTTTAGTTTTAATGGTACCAATAATAAAATTTTCATATGGCAATTTATAGAAAGTAACGAAAGTCTCTTTTTCTCGATCATTCTACTCTCTCGGCTTTCTCCATTAATTTCGATTTTACTAGTTTCTATTTCTGACTATCCTCGATATAAATGTTAATTCTCAGTATGCTGAACATTAAATATATTGTAATGAATTTAAACTATACCTGTATGTAAAAATATTATTATAATAAATGGTTTATTGAGTTTTTACGATAATTTTAAATTTATGAAACGTGAATCGTACGAAAACAAGACAGTTATAATTCTATGCTTAACATCTGTAACCATAATAAAATAGAGAATTGCCATGTAGTAATCATTTACATTTGCGCTCAAAAGTATTAAGTTAAAATAAACTATGATTATTATTTACACTTGTTTAAATTAATTCATACTTTATGGTTAATGTTTTGCAAAACTATGATTTTAATTCTATAAAAACATTTTGCGTCACTCTGTAATTTTTCATTCTAAATCTGTATAGGTTTTTTATATATAAAATTAAGCGACGAATCAAGCGGGACGTTCACTTGATGGTAAGTAAACTTCCATCACTACGTGGCGCTAGTTAAGATGTTATACACTGCACCATATTACGCTCGCCGTCTGAGATATAAGATGTGCAGTCGCGTTACCCCAGTAATTACACTAGCTACGACAACCCTTCAAACCGGAACACAGTAATGTTTGAGTACAACTGTTTTGCGGCAGAAATAGGCGCTGCGGTGGTACCCACCAAGACGAACTCCGGCAAGAAGAGTTCTACCACCAGGCTTTTATATAATTCTAAAAAATCAATGAATAAATATTGTATGTAAATATGTATTCGTTTTTATTATATTTAAGAAGCTTTGTATGAAGCATAAGGAATAAGCAGGTTATAGCATTTTAAAACTGTAGTATACTTATTATTCAAATTCCATATAACTGGTTTATATAAAATATTTTCTGCAGAAATGTTAAACATGGAAACAGTTACAAAAACGATCGAATCAGTCATCGGCGTAAATCAAATCATATAAAGATACATACACAATCTGTTTTAGCGATCCTCGACGTAATTGGTGACAACAAAGTGCAATTAATTTTTTGACGGCAAGCAGCTGCGGCCTGCAGATTGACATGATATTGAACCGACACTCCAGACCATGTGTTGATTTTTTTTATCTATACCACCAATTCACAGCTGTCGTTTATCATTACGAAATAATATTAATATATGAACATAATAAAATTCGAATCTGAGATGAATCTCCAGTTGAAAGTAATTGTTATGCTGATAATATTTAATTATTATCTCTCCATAATTTGGATCTAATATTATACCTTACCAGTAATCAAAATTTATCAACAAGTCTACAGAAAGTAGTACAATTTGATTATGTATATTGTAATATATTTTCTGGATAGAGATTTCTATAAGAGCCAGTATTCAGCATTAGACTGCATTAATCTGATGATGAAGATTACATGTTTTGAATGCACGGCTTAACAGGTTCTTGAGTAAAATCCTAGAATGCGAATGCATTTAAAATTTATTGACGGTGTAACGTCAATCGTGTCAGAATGCAATGAACCGACAGTGATAATTGTTAGTAAATCGTTTCAACTCGATTAACAATACGCAGTCCATAAATGCATCCAACACGCGACTTTATAACGGCTGCGTTGATAATTGAGGCGTGGAATTGCTAATGGCTTTCCAAGGAAATGAGGAAACTGACCTCCAGCTAGGGTTGCCGTGTTTATAACGTGAAAAGCGGATGTTTCTATTTTCATACCTAAATCTTATTATAACTGAAGTGCTTATTTTCTCAAACGGTTAAACTATACATACCAGGACACTCCGAAAGTTTTGCGAAAAAAAGTTTATATATTTAAGACACTGGCCCTTTTGATTATTTTGAAAACTTCGATTATTTAAAAGTAAAAATACCACTGTTCGATTTTCAAATTTCCCTCCCCAATTTTTTGAGACCCAATTAAAATTTTCTTGACTCATTAAAAATGGATCTGCGTCGAGGACATTTTCATGCTATTATTTTTTACGATTTCAAATATGGATTAAAGCCTGATGAGTCATTCGATCGACTTCGAATTGCATTTATGGATGAGGGACCTTCAAAAGCAACCATCTACCGCTGGTATAGTGAGTTCAAACGCGTTCTTCTTACTTTGGGGGATGAACAAAGGAGTGGTCGTCCTACGACGGCTGTCACCGAAGAAAGTGTGCTGGCAGTAAAAAATTTTATTCAAGAAAACAGACGAATTACGTATGAAGACAATCAGCATACTCTGCAAATTAGTTTAGGAAGTGTTCACAAGATTTTACACAAGCACCTTCGCGTAAGGAGGATAGTTTCCCGCTGGGTGCTGCACAACCTTACCGAAGGTCAGAAGCAGGTCCGTGTGGATTGCTGCCGTGATATGATACAAACATTTGATGCAGGCTCGTCACGGCGTGTTTACGACATTGTGACAGGTGATGAATTCTGGATTTATGAATACGATCCAGAAACAAAGCGTCAGTCGACAGTGTGATTATTTAAAAAAAATGAACCAACGCCTACGAAAGTGAAGCGATCGAGGAGCGCAGAGAAAATTTTGATCGCTAGTTACTTCACTTTGACGGGGTACCTAATTTCAATTCCACTTCGAGACCAAAGCAGCATAAACGCCGAATGGTACAGGACAAAATGCCTGCTAGAAGTTTTTTCTGCAAGGAGCAACAAGCGACCGAACACAGGGCTCCGCGGGGTCCTTCTTCACCACGACAACGCGCCCGCGCACTCAGCGATCAAAACGAGGGACTTCCTGGACTCAACACCGGTCAGTCTTGGGATACCCTCCTTACAGTCCTGATTTGGCTCCGTGTAACTTCTTTTTATTCCCTAAAATTAAAAATCAGCTTAAAGGGTTACAGGTTTCATCGCCGGAAGACGCGCTAGCAGCGTTTGAGAAGGTTGTGGAAGAGGTGTCTGTGGAGGATTGGAAAAAATTTTTTGAAAATTGCTTCAGATGCATGAAACTTTGTATAGAGGCTGGTGGAGAGTTCTTTGAAAAGATTTATTAATTTTTTTTGCATAGAAGTTAATTTTTTAGTTTCTCAAAACTTTCTGAATGTCCCAAGTACATTAAATTTAGACTCTTATAGGTTGTGTCTTGTAACTCTTTATGCTGTCTTGTCTAACTGATATATATCTAAAAGATTGCAAAATTAGTTTAGGTTTGTGAACTTAACCACTTGATTCATATATATTCTTGATACCCATAAGAAAAACTTTGTGTTCATAACATTTTAACTGTCAAAATCTTTTGTATGTGATGGTTAGATAATGTTATAAGTATATTCAAAATGGTTCACGTCCATTGATAAATAAATAAAGGACGGTGGAATACAGAAAGCAATAGGTCGCATTCTTTCACGTTCAGAAGATTAGGGCGTCTCTTAAGGAAGTCATTAATTAATATAGTGTTTTATAGAAACTTAAACCCCGCTCTAAATGATGAAAAAGTACAGAAATTCTTTACACATTTAAAGTAAACAAAGTTTCAGATATATAAGAGTAATGTTTATAAGATTTAACAACAACTTAAATTACTGATTTTGTTTTAAATTATCTATCAGGTATACGTAGGTGTGTTTAGTGACTACAACGGTCCTATAGTTTCGAACAATCCCAGTATTGAAATTGAACGGACGCCACGTTAAAGTAAATGAAACAATGAGAATGACATAAGGCGGGTAATTGACTATTGTGATTTGTGATATGATATCCGGCCATTCAAAACATTTTGTAATTATTCTTTATTATGCAAACAATACGGCAAATACATATGCACAAAACATTCAATCTCCGTCAGGCGTGTACACTCCACTGTCGAAACAATGGTGTGAAGAACTATAACTCGTTCAGTCGCTGTCTAGTGACTACACTACGTGTTATAGAAAAGCAATATGGGAAACCGGTTTCTTCTCGGATATCGGCAGGTTACTCATCTCAAATATGCCGAACTTAAAATATCAGATCAGTAGGCAGCACGTGGCGTCTAAAGTGTGCGGTACCGCAATCACCAACCCGTCTGTCAAGGTGTTCAACAGGTTACATTCTTTCATTTACTAATATTTCAAGCACGGTATACTACAGAGTATTTTTGTCTTACTTTTACCTTAACCATATATAATTTAAGATAAATTTAAAGGCCAATTAATTAGGCTCATTAATAATACTGTTGTTCAGTTCTATGAATATTTTAGTTTTGATGTTTTTTCGTTTTACATATTTATTAACAATACATATTAATTTTATTTTGTACATATTTGCAGTTTTTTGTTATTTTTGCAAGTAGTTTGAAACTTTTATTACTACTGGTGTGAAATATATGACACAGATGCCCTGGCGCACGTTCACTATAAAAATATACAAGTAACGAAAACATGTGTATCATAGTCATCACTTACGCTTCCAATAGCACGTGCCATCGCATACGTACGCCGAAACATAAACAACTACGGGCGCAGTCAATGCGTCTGGAACGGGTCCCCCTCTTCTCGTAACCTCCCACCATTTCAACTTTCAACTGAAATTAACCGCGGCTCGTTACTATGCTCCTCGTCCATTACGGGGCCGGAACTTGCTAGTCAAATTTAAAGTGGATTTGAAGAACGCATTGGACACCGTCGTGGACGTTACGACCAGCAACTGTGCTTTGCGGAATGCCGTTTGATGGTTAATTTCAAGCAATTTGAGTCCACGTCATACGGTCACACCGCCCACGGGAAGGTAGACGTGTGCCCCTAGCTTTAAATTCGATAAACTAGGAGAAGTTATTGAGTGTACCGCAAAGTACACTTTTAAGTTCACTGCTTCTTTCATATACGTGTTACTGCGAATAAATTATCAAGTATTTCTTACGGTCCAGTGAATGTCAATGAACTTTTCATGAAACAAGTGCATTTTCTCGTAAATTCAACATTTTTGTTGCAAATAGTGGGAATGAAAGTAAAAAAAAATTATTTTGTGAAAATTTAAATAATGCGTAGATGTAAAGTGTGGTGATATCAACTGCTGGTTGTCAAAGAGAATTGAAATGTGTAAGTAATGCTTATTTAAGTCAATCTTCTTTGAATGAAATATTTAAATTAATTAATAAACTATGTGTTTTCAAATAGTAAACGAAACAGCTTTTATTTGTTATGTTTTTTTACTTAATGCTTACGATTGAACCTTGGCAGTGTTAATGACTAAGCCGTAGAAAAAGATTAAGTAGGGCGATTCTTTCTACTTATAAAATATATTTTATTACCGTGTTAATAAGACTCTATTTTAAATTTAACTATGCAATTGATGAATCATTTTTGGAGAATGCATTCGGATTTTAAAAAATCTTTTGTTTCACTTACGCATACGATCCTTTCGGCAATACAACGAAAAGATTGATGTGTTTGTAATAAAAAGCATATTTCGATATAGAAGTTTTCTGTTGTATAAAAAAAATTGTATTTAAGTCAAGGTTTCATATAAGCTATTGTACATAAACTTCTTCATAAAGGTAAGTCGAAAATGCTTTCGTAAATAATATTTTAAAATATTCTTTAACATGCATTAATTATTATAATCATTAAAAGAACAATTATACTTCTACTACACACAACACTATACCCAAACCGAAACCTTAAAAGGAAATATTTGGAAATAGTTATAACCTTAGTGATACTTCATATGGATTCTGTTTCAAAAGGGAAACCATATGAATCTAAGCATTATTTATTAAATGGTCTAAATGTTTACTTAATTTTGAAACCAACTTCATTTTAATACCTTTCATTTAAAACAAATTAAATGTTATGATTAAGTTAATTCCCCTGATATTTTTATAATAGCCGGGAATTACAGAATACAGATAATGGACTAAAGTACCTATGTGATGGCAGCACGCAATGTTTTAATATTGTTCTATTATTACTTAACTGATTACTGAATGGATGTACCGAGACGCAGCAACAATGCTGGCAGTGCTGCAAGCGGGTTGGCTATTCATACCATATACCAGACAAATACTAGCTTTTGACGTCACATCATTTGTGAAGGCTTTAAATATACACTAAAAACAAAAAATAACTCGTTATAACCGTATTGGTACAATGCAGTGTTGATTCAGAAGCCGATGTGTAGTTTCAAGTTTTATAAAATTTAACTTCCATATTTTAATTAGAAGCTCTTAAATTTATCATATGCACGTAGATTAAATACTGTGATAAACTGTACTTTTAGGTGTTATAAAATTAAAACTTTTCTAAAAAGAAAAAACAAAAATCGTTTAAAAAGGAAGTTAGGATTTTCTAAAAAAAAAAAATTTTACACGAATCTTTTATCAGGTTTGCTACTATTGCATATTGAAGGTTTTCACATCAGTCAACTAAAATTTAAGTATAATATAATTAAGAATTTGAATATAGAGAGCGTTAAGTCTAAGTATTTCCCACGATCTTATATTACAGGGAAAGTGTGAAATCTTTTGTTTGTTCTTACCTCGTTTACACATAGCGTTAGATTTATTACCACTTCTGAGAACAGCTTATTCTGGACATGGTATATTTGGCTTAGATAAATTACAATTATTTTACAATACTCATTAAATTATAAATATGTTAAATTATGTGTCCAGATTATACGTAAGCGAAAGTTTATCGAAAGAAATTAAAGAAACTCACAAAATTTAGAGCGAAAGTTTAGAGTAAATCTGTCTTGAAAAAGTAATCTCAGTATGCTTTTTAATTTAGACTTTGATAAAATGCATTAAGAGGAGATGAAAGATTAAAATAATAATAAAAAATCTGCGTTTATTTTTGACTCATCAATGTTATAAAGCACCAATATAACTACGCAATAAAATCTCGTTTTAATGTAAAACAAACAGTAATAAAATACCGGATCGGGCTATTTCGCTCTCCGCGCACGAGAAACTGTCAACCGTTTTACTTTCTAATGTATTCAGTTACACTGCAGCTAGTTTTTCCACTGTTTTGTATGCGCCGGCGGGAAATTAAATACGCTGCACAAACAATGCTTATATAAACAACTTCGGAAGGTTATATGTATATATATATCAAGATACGAAGTTGATAAGTCAAGATACTTTTTTACCGTCCAAAACAGAAAAGTTCTCTATTCGAGACGTATGTCTTTTTAAATTTAAAGCCTCTTTGTATTAGAAAAACAATAGTTTTAACTGATCAAATTTAAATATTTTAAAAGGTAGAAAATTAGAGAAGTGTAATATTGCATAAATTTTATTCAGTAGTATTGTTTTTTTTTTTTTTTTAAATATTTTATTTTCTTTAACTAATTCACCTGTTGACTAGTTTGATTCATTTTTGAATATAGTTAACGAATTATTGTTAGACGTATTCTTGATTATTTTTCATAATTGTAATTGTAATGGGCGGACAGAAAAGTCTTTAGTCAGAGTAGGAAGATATTAGACCATATATTTTAATTATGTCAATTTTAAAATTTTCGTCTTCAAGTTAATTATAATCCGCAAATTCCTGGTAGCACTAAACAACTGTATTATTCACCTGAATGGTCTAGACGAATCGTGAAAAGCAATTTACCATTTCGCGTCAGTTCATTGGCCTTAGAATTCACAGCTACGTTTAATGCAACCGCATTTTATTTTCTCTATTGTTTTAAACCGTGCCAGTTACGGTCAAGTCTCATCGTGATGGCCCTATAAACGTTTTTATGTAACCCACAGTTTTTTATCTGATGTAGATACAAGTTATTGTATAAAAAGAGATGGTAATTATTACCATCCCTCTTTATAAATACAACATTACTTATAAAGACCCTGTGCGTCTTTACTAAAACGTAGTTGCTCGGGAGACGGGCTATGTCTAAAAGTGGACTGCCACGGGCTGTATATGAGACTTTAATACTCTTGTGTTTTTGAACATATATCACTAACAGAGTGATTGACTTTTGGACAAAATCGAAAGTCAGCTTCACGTCCAATTTGTACTGTTCTAAATTTTAAACGATCCATCTCGTTCCGGAAATTAAAAGTTTCACGCTTCAAATTGATTTTGGATTTTCACTAACGAAATGGGCGGCGATGACTTCGGGGAATGAAGTTTAAGGAACGGTTTTTTTCTAGAAAAAAATTTTTTGTTATAAATTAACAATGTTAACTTTTCGAAATCAAATATTTTAAGCGCAGAATATACTTTGAAATTCATTTATTTTGTAATTTTTTTTTTTGTACATTAACATTTCATTAACTCTTCTGCGTTGCTCTTCTAACCTGTATAGTTATATTTGAGTAAGAAGTACTTAAAAACAATGGTGCTCAAACATTTTTCAATGTACAATTTTTTTTTACCAAAAAAGTAAACTGAATGTAAAATAGAAAGTGTAAAAAAACTGCATTTAAAAGAATAGAAATGACCAAGTCTAAAAATAATCTTCCTGCTCTAAAGGATTATATTTTTATTAAATTCCGCGGTTTTCTGTTTTTTTTTCGACAAAACTACGAGACTACTAAGACGTTCATCTTAGAGCAAGTGATACATTACTTATAACAATGTAGCGGTAGTTTTAACATTATAACGGAACAGTAATATGTGCACACTATTGCTATACAGCAGAAATACGCTGTGGTGGTACTCTAAACCAGACGGAGTCTGGAAGAAGCGACGTATCACCAATAAGAATAAGAAATTACTAAAACTTATACGCGTCATACTGAGAACTTCCTCTTCTTTGTCGACTAAGTATAATGATAGTAGGTATCTTTTGCAAGAGCCAGGCAGTAGGGACCCGTGGACAGTAAACACAGTGAGACAATCTTTGCTTTATCTGCTTTGAGGGTGATGTAGTTAGTGAAATTACTGGCGTAAGGAGACAACATCTCATGTCTTAAGTCGACAAGCACAATGTGGTACTGCCTATGTCATTTTAACTAGCACCATGTTATGGGCTGGCTTAGCTCTTACTATTACATCTCACTCGTTTTGTCGCTTCAACAAATAAAAAAGTTTAAAATGTTTTATAGAAATAGAAGAGTTAACACCACCACTTAAATTAATTATGCTATATAAAATTATTTAAGACGTACCCACGTTTAGGCCTGGTATTTACACAAGACTATAACGTTCGTGTTGGAAGTACTATACAACAAAAAATCGATTAAATTTGCAACGTACAGTTTGATGTTGATCGATTAACAAAACTATTGAATAATGGAGTTATTCACAGTAGCTTACATAAACCAGTAACAGTTTCCTGCATGCAACCTACTGAAAGTAATTAGGTCGGCATTTTGTTCCAGAAAATTACATGAATACGTAACGCATTACATGAATATGTAATTTTTAACTATTACTGCAGGTAATCTCCGGTACGAGTCTCCGCTTTGTTATTGTAATTTTTTTATGACAAGTTGTGACCAGCTATTTACTTGAGACGCGTTGTTGGTATCTTTCATAAGCATATACAGTATCGTAACACAAATCATTTCACTGACTACAACGTCCTTGGAATCGTACACAGTAACGATTCACACCAAGTGTGGGATTGTAACGCAGTACGACAGTCACCAGTGAAAAGTTTTATCTATCATCCAAAGTAAAATTAGTTTATACAATTAAACTAATGGATATATCCTATAGAGAACAACTCTTAGAGATTTTCAGACATTCTTAGAGTTTCGTTCACAAAAAGTTATCTATGTCCCCCATTGGTAGGCAAAATAGGAAACAGTCGGTACGTTAAACGACAATATAGCGGAAGTTCTCAATTAGTTTCGCAATTGTTTAATTTGATCATTTTTTTATTTATATCGGTTCATTGTGTAGAGGTCCGATTTCTATAATATTTTTTTTGTTGAAAAAACTGTATCAAAGTAAAGTGGAGAATTTTATTAAAAAAATGCATGATAAGTGATTAGTCTTCCACCTGTTAATATTTTCAGTTATTTTTTCGCTTTGTTTATTATAAAAAATTACTTTTACGCATATTAACTACTCGATTTGAAAGGTCTCTTCATATAAAAAACACATTTCCATTATATACAACACCTTGAATTTCATCAAGCTATTATCTCAGTGAGCAATTTTTTATTGCCACTGCTAATATGTCGTGACCGAAATCGTTAAAACCGGAAGTTTTTTTTTAGATGTAATTACTTTCATTATCCGAGTACGGATCACTTGTTTACCTCCGATTGAAGGCAAAAGATCCATTGCTCATAATGGCGAAACTCCATTTATTCTTAAGGTATCATTAAATAAAAATAATGAGTCATTTTTATTAATAACATATTGCTTATTACATGTAATGAACATTTCTTCTGCCACTATGGCGCAGCGGAAACGGCTCTTGTCAGCACATAGTGTATCTAGTTCACTACCGGGGATGCATCAGCAGTTTAGTTTAATTTCATGATATGCTGCCTGTTGTAAGTAATACCGAAATATTATATGTAATAAAATTATTGATCTACTAACACAGACAGCATTACAGTCACAAATTAAACAGATAAAGCTTTAGTTTACATTTAAACTAGCTGTTGCCCGCCCGCTATGTTAGCCGTAATATAAAGTTTGTATGAAATATTTCTTGAGAGCAACCGCAACCGCAAATGGCATTTAAATATCAATCGCATACATAATATAAAATGAAAAAGTTTATAAAAATAAAATGAAGCATCTATGGATTTCAAAAAACATTAATAGCCTATAACCATCTACTAATCATTCCGCGTCGAATGGTTATGTTCCTATATCGATACGTTGTTCACTAGTTTTCGCGTGATTGGCAAACAAACAAAACATATTTTCATTATATATATATATACTCACCACCACTTTGTGAAGGTTGCTGTGTTTTCGCAGTAATTTATTGAAAAGCTAAAGTATTGCGGACACGGGCCTTCCATCGACTCCTATCGTCAGCTTCTTTATCTATTAACATGCTAATATATTTAATAAGTATATTATCCATGTCAATCGTTTTATTTACACTATTTGTATATAAAGTACATGTTATATTCAAAATGCTAAACATAAGTACATCGAGATATATATTTATGTTTAGCAAAGAGACGAGACGAACGACACGTTCCATAAATGCAAGTGGTACGCCCGCCTATAACAACATGGCGCTAGTTAGGATGATGTACACTGCACCACATTGTGCTTGTCACCTTGACATATTAGATGTTAAGTGTCGTTACCTTGATAATTTTAATGGATTTAATGCCTTTAAAACCTGAGCACAATACTGTTTGGCAACGGAAATAGAAACTGCGGTGGTATCACATACCTTCCACAATAGAGACCTAGCACCAACCCCATATACTAAATAACGGAATTTATTAAAACGGTACAATTAATTTGGACTGTAACAATTATTGATCCATTTCATTACATGAATGAGTAATTGTTTATTTTTGTATAAAGGTCTCATCACGCCACTAACTGAACAATATAATAATGATGTTCATCAAACGGACAGAGAAATGAACAGCGGGTTGAAATCAGAACAAGAGGTATATAACACTGCTTCTGTACCGTTAAGCTTGAAATCCGTGGCCGGAGCTAACGCGATGGCAGAAATAATAGTTGAACCAATGAAGCACACTACTCCATTCGTCCGGTTAAACAGATGTACTAGTTAAGTGCCCGTTCTTAAAATATACATCGACACTTTCAAATATTTCTAACACTAAATATTATATAAATAATACGGCAAAACATACATTTAATATTTATCTGCGATGTTCTATCATTTCACCGGAAAATGTTAAACAAGAATGATGCCGTTGATGGTAAAGCGAGCTGGTTCAAAATACTCTGGCTCTCATATGTTGATAGCCGGAACACAGCAATGCTTTAACAATGTATGTAACATTGTTAGAACAATTTCACAATAGGTCCAGAGTTACAATATAAAAGTGATAGCTAGCTCTAAGCGAGTTCGAAAAATTATCACAAACTGAACTTAGCAAAACGTTGGAATTGGAAATTTGAATTTGGAATCAAAACTGAGACATTCATGTTACAAAGAAAGCGCTTAGCCACTCCGTCACGGAGGTGATTAAGGGAAAAGAATAAATTATTAGCCGATTATATAGCGGAACCCACTGGATGCGGGCTATAGGGGACCGATCGGTGAGATCTTTGGGAGAGGCCTATGTACAGCTGTGTGGACGTCTGTCCGCTGATGATGATGATTATTATGTTATACATAGCAGGAAACCCGGTTATAGGGAAATTGATCTATTTGACAACGGCTGCGAACCGTAAAGATTTACGGTTGTTATGTATCATGTTAACAGTATATTCACCAAAATTTTTGTTTAATAACTAAAAATATTTTATTTTTCTGCTGAAATCTGAACCTCAACTTTCAAAAATATCAATCTTACCAAGTGTGCCGACGAACTAGTGAAAATCGCACAGAATCGTTGGATATAAGTGGTTTTGAAACGATTGGGTTAGAAATCAATTGTAGATGTGTTCAGCAGCGGACAACAGGCTGAAATGATTGAAATCTTTTCTTTGAAGATTGCGTTCTTAATGATAGTTTAATCGCTGTAGTAAATACGCCAATATCGATAGTTTTTTTTCGCTGTACAGCACTTTAGTTTAAAGAGTAAATTGCTTCACTGCGCGTACTAGATTATTGACAAACGGATCGACGTTCGCTGTGCTATGTATTGTAAAAAAAATAACTAATCCATTACGATTCCAACAGGTAGTTTATAACTGTTTCATGTATATATAAAGTTTCTTTGTTCGTGTGTTGCGCGGAAAACTGTTCAGGGACACCTCGGCAATTTATGTACTGACCTAATTTTATTTTAAGAGCGTGACGAGCGCGTTTAATTGGTTTTCAAAAGAATTTGTATCAAAACACGCACTTTTTTATATTTGTAGGCAAACACTAACTTCCGTTTCACATGCTATTAAGTGACAATAAAGCTGTGGATTGTAAAGAGTGCTCGCCCAGAATACTCTGGTTCTCATATGTAGACTGTTGGATAACACAGGAATGCTCTTATAAGACGGCAGATTTATATTATATGATAGCTAGAGCTAGCCAGACCACACCCACCCACCAAAGCCCAAATGTGAGCCTGAAGTGAAACCTCGAATTACCAAGGCCATTTAATTCATAGGTGGCGTGTCAATAATAATGTGGCGCTGGTTAGAATGACATACACTGCACAATTTGCTCGTGACCTTGAGACATAAGATCTTAAGTCTCGTTACCTTACTAATTTCACCAACTACAACGCTTTTCAAATCGGAACAGAGTAATCCATTTCACATTACTATTGGGCGGCAGAAATAAGAGCTACAAGCGGTGGTACCCACCCAGATGGCGACGTAGGTTTCTTTACTTTATTATCACATACTGTAAACATTCAAGTTTTTTTAACTACTTTATTCATAAACGAATAACTATATATATGTTTACTTTGCTTTAACTCAGAGCATTATCCACCATACTAACCAAAAGCATGTTGGTGGATGCCCATAAAAACTAATATTCTAGGAATATCTGATTTACTTTCGATATTTCCTTGTACTCGAAGTGCAAGCTTAATGGAATTGAACCTGAGTCTTATAAGCCACTCTATTTAAAACTTTGTGTACCTTTGTAAGTTGCACTTAATACAAGAAAATATATAATAATTTTGTAATATAAAGTTAAATATTAGTACCATTTATATTTCTTTGTTGTAAGTTATATGACCACCTTAGATATTAGCTATATAAATATTAATAAAAAGTGATTCATTTAGAGAATAGAGTAAAAGACAGTAATATCAATAACTTTCCTGTGACCTATAATTTAATTATGGTATTCGCTGTAAATTCCCTAACAAACAATATTCTCATATTACAGACCAATCTACGAATGTAAATTCAATGGTATCTCGATATAAATTTGATATGAATGAAATGCATATATTTCGGAGAAAAAAATTTACTGTGTGACCTAGTTGGAACGAGGTTCATACCAGAAAAAGAAACCTGGTGACGTTGACTCACCGGTGGATACACTACTAGTTAAACTCGTTAACCTACACCAACTCTATATATTATTTACCATAAATGTCTATCCATCATCCATATGCGATTAATTCCATTTTAAATACGGCCATGATCATTGGATAATAAGTTAATTAGCAACATCCATGTTAATAAGTAATACTTATGAGGAATATATTTTTGCCTATGTTTGTATAAAAGTATGATATAAAAATATTATTAATTTCGTCCTACTATTTTACGATTTTTTTTTAAACTTATGTTTATTTTTCGGTAAATTTATTTTATAAAAAGACTTTAAATTAATAAACAAATATAGTAACAACAATGGGATAGTTGTTACAGGAATAATACATGTAACAGCCTACGAAACGTTTATAGTTAAAAAACGATTGTCTTGTAAAACATTGTCTCCGTGGCAGTACGTAATGCAATTTGGATGGTGCAAGTGTTTTTTAAGGTGTTATCAAGTAACAACTAATGATGTTACAATTAAAAGTAATGGAGATTGTAATTTCCTACATACACAGGTTATCGTTGGATTTAAAATTATAATACTTAGCAAACAGTTAGGGCTTACAGCTAACTAGTAAGTTAACTGTAGGCCCTGACAGTAGACAAACGCTTTCATAATTAGACCAAATACCACGATAATAAATCATATATTACCAAGCTTATTACTTGTACATACATATCCCAACATCATATTATAACAGTCTAAAATAATAAAAAAAAACTAGATCTATAAAAATTGTTAATACCCGGTACTACTAAGTAAACCTAACCTAACTGCGGTTTATTTAATCTTGAAACATAAAATACTTTGGTTTAAATAAAAATTGTACATCACCGTATTTGTATAAAAAGCAAATGAACGACCTGGATGTTCATATAACGATTATTGAAATTCATTTTGGGATATCTATACAACACAACATTCAACCAATTTACTGACGGAATGTAAGAGGAACAAATTAAAAAAAGATACCTTTTTGGCCATTGCTAAACGCTTTGGCAGATCCAACATCCAATTACGCGAAGGACATATTTTTATGCGAATTTAGAGTAACTTAGAATTATATTATTTTTTGTAATTTTTATATTAGTGTAATATTAAAACGTATAAGGGGTGTAAGAAGGAGTCTCCGTACGACAACTCACGGGACCCAAGCCAACCTCACTAGTTCGTGGTGCACCCTGCTAATCAGCAAACGAGTCTCTAGCTCCTACCAACTCGCATCGGGCGAGCATGGTGGGAAATGGCCTAAATCCCCCTCATGTGGAATACTTACAAACAACGGCCCCTAATACTTGGCGATGAAGGCAGCGTCGGACCGGTCGATGTGGGGATATTTGGGGAGGCCTACGTCCAGCACTGGACGTCGATTGATGTGATTGATGTAAGGTTCGATGGTATTGATATGCCCTTAGGAGCAAAAGACCCCCAAAATAAAAATAAACAAAAAAAATTATTAAACCAAGCTAGAAATAAGTTAATACAGTAATTCTAATAGTCACAGCGTTAGTTAACTTATAAATTTGGTTGCACAAGTTTCTTGAAACTAAGTATACCTCAATAATGAGTAAGTATTCTACCTAAAAAAACATAAAGTTTAGATCTTTGCGTTATTTTTCTCTTAAATTATTATCCTCGTGATATCAATTTCAATTATTAGTTGAAGATTCGCAGAAAGATCTTTGTGGCTTCAGGTAATGAAATTTCCAATGATAAAAGCCAGATCTATTTACACTTGGAAACCATTTGTGTCAATATTTGTAAAGTTCTTTTAAGCTTTATTTCGAAATCATGGTTTTATATTTAGCAAACACGTTGTTTTAAAGTCCTAATGTACAAATTCAGCTAATTTAGTGGCTGGATGTATACCGTAACGCCAGTTTATAACTCGATCGAATGCATTAAACATCTTGAATAACGCGCGCGTTCAATTCTCTCGAAGCAATGTGAACTTGAGCTTCCGGTGAAGAAAATTGGCATGATAAGACCTGCATGTTCCCAAAACTATAGCTACTGTCGGTATTTGATATCTATAGCGTTTACTATCTTCCAGTGGAAGAAGCCCCAAAACCCAGTTATGGGAACATAAGTACAGCTGTTACAAATATTGTATATAAGGGGAGGACTGGGGGTCAGATCGCGCCTCTTAACGCTTATAGTCACAAGGCTTTGTAAAGACACGTAAATATCAACTTGTTGCCACATTCACATTACTAATTTCCAAATAAGTAAAATAATATGATCTGTTTTTCTTTGTGTGATTTTTATTTTTTTGTGTGCTACTAACTTTTACGTGAGTACCTTTCAAATATTTTTTGTTTCTTTATCTGTTTTTAATTAATAATTTGATTAAATAATTATTTTGAGTTATAAAATGCAAAGACTCGTTGGTACAAAATTTTTTAAAAAATTTGAATTTATTTAAGAAATACTATAATAATTCTTTATCGCTCTCCCTCATTTTAACTTCCTCGAGTCATCTGTTTCCGTAATTCAATATAGATTTTTTTTTTATTTATCTAATGTTTGAAACTACATTCAAAAGTGCTAAATAACTATTTGCTTTCAAACAAACGCGCCTTTGCATTCTTGCTTTCTGACACAGTTTAAGGACTCATAAGTTGACCAATACTATTTATTTCCAGCGATTTACCAGATGAAGAAGACAAGAAAACACCTGTACTTCTTTTAGGCATCAACAAGATTTCTGATTCTCCATCATTTGTAAGAAGAAGATCAATAGACTCACATTCATCTGGATCTATTAGATTCTTTCGACCACCAAAATCAAAATATACGAGAGGACTCCATGGAGACGAAAGATTGGAGAAAATTAGGCAAGATCTCTTAGTCCACAAGCATAAGCCTGATAGGTACATTCCAAATACAAGTAATGAGGTTTCAGTAGCCTCCGTTACTAAAAGGCCTTGTCTGAAGTTGGGTTGCGTGGACAATTGTAATTGTGATAGAAAACAATCATCAAATAGAGGATCATTTTCTTTTCATAGACCGGAAAACCGGCAATCATCACTATGTCCTTCTGAACCTTATGGAAAATCTGATGATAATAAAGATTATTCAGAAAACGATATTGAATATAAATATACACAATACATTCCAGATTCAGAACCATCCAGTAGCAAACAAACCTCGTATAACGTTACACCAAAATCAACAGAACGTAGACATTTCCTGCTCTCAAATTTGAATGAAAGATTTCGTAAAACTCTCAGTTTAGACTCACGTAAAATTGAAAGTAACCGTGTACCTCTAAGCCTTCCGCAAGAACAACGACCAAAATCTCTTGTGAACACAAGTAATATTACCGTACAGCAATTCAAAGCAGAAGACCCTTTCATATTACCAAATTTTGATAAAGTAAATCCACCCAAGAAAAAACGAAAATCTTTTTTCTCTCTTGACACATTTTTTGATTCAAAGAAATCGGACACATCGTCCGTCGACGATTATTGTTCATCCAAATACAAACGTTTCGAATTGGAGAGCGATGATTCGCCTCTTTTCAGACATGAAATTTCCCCACAGCACAAAAGAGAAAAAACACCTGATTTATTAAATTTACCGGTCATAATAGATTCGGTACGGAAGAAACAGTCGGAAACGAGACGGCAGTTAGACAAGTTAGAAAGTCATTTCTATAAAAGTTTAAATAAAACGCAGACTGTAATCGACGCGGTACCGAAAGACGCTACCGACGACGTACAAGGTCCGAGCGGACATACCAATCACTTGTTCGTCTACGACGACGACGTGGAATACATTGAACCCATACGGAGTAATTTTACCAGTCAAAGCACATTAATTCTAGATAAGACCATTCCCTGCGATTATACTATAAAACCAGACTCGACATTAACCATTAACACAGAGGAAATCGACATTAAACTGCCAAGCTCAACAGTATCGCCCAAATCTAACGAAGTTAGAAACATCGACAATGACTTAGATAGTATCGGAGCTTATGAAATAGAAGTAAAGGAAACGGATTTGTTAAAGGGTAAAGGAAAAAACCTTACGGTTAAAGTAATGGACAAATCTGTTGATTCAATCGGTAGCTGTTCGCTAGACGTCGACGCAAGTACTGATTTTTCAGGTAAATCAAGGTTTCGCGCTTCTGTGTTGCCTACTATATTTGTATGAGTATGTAGCATGTGTATGTGATTTTTATTATTTTCATTCCCTGACAGTTTTATTGATTATTGTTATTATTAAAATAAACTTTTAAATAAATTTGATCAAAACTAGTGACCTAATTTTTTTCATGCATTCATTTATATAATATATTTTTTAATTTTTTGTGAAGTCTGTGTTTTCTTTATATCCTTTACCTTTCTACTCTATTATATGTGACAATAAGTAATGCTTAAGCAAATTTATTTTAGTCGCTATGTGTGTACCTTCGATTAGGTTTTACTGCTTGCAGTTGTTATTACCGCACAAAATTAGTATTACAAATCACAATATTATATATTTTTGTGGCATGTCGTAGCATTTCTTTTTTGTTTTTAAAATATAAAAAGTTATATGGACAAAAATTCACTTTCATTACAACAACCCAAATTCTCTAAATAATACAATTTTCTTACGTCATCTTTTGTTTTGCAAATAACTCATTAGCATTCACATAAAGGTTTTTGTATGGGCATGTCAATGTTTAAAATAATTTTACTTTTCCTCTTCTACTCCTCTACTTTTTCATTCTCATTACTTTTTGAAATTTATTTAAAATGAAGAAAATATGCGTTAAATTCAATTCTCTGTAGATTGATTTCAAGCACAGCGTCTTTGAATCTTTGGCTTCAGAACGTTGTTCATTTGACTTATAATTTTCAGGTAAATGTTCATATAAATAATAAAATTAACTATTATCAAGTTCTTTAATTATATATATCCAAGTTCATTATGGGCTTACCGCTTATTTAAATAAGCACAAGAAAATAACATATTACTAAACTGAAACTACCTGTAAACTCTATACCGCAAAGTCGCAGTTTCAATTTAAACTTCTTAATTGAAAAGTGGATAATTGCAAAACTAATACTTAATAAGCAAATTCCGCTGATAAGCAAGTCCATCGCTGGACATAGGCCTTTCGTGGATGTCTCAACGTAACGGATACAAGATATAATTTTTTGCAATGACAGCATCTGGACAAATACATAAAAAGTGCATAATTGTTATTCAATTATGCAATTTTTATATTATTCGTTATTTATTATAGCAATATGTAATACGGTTAGTTTCATGCCCCTAAAGATTCATATTTGCGTTATTTCAAAATCAATTTTAATTTGTCAACATGTAGTCACATTACAGAACACATTATAGAACATAAAAATATCATGTTTTAGGACGCAATTCTCCACATATATTTCACATTCTAATCTTCGATTCTTTTAAAAATTGCTATCACCGTAAACTTATATACCTGTATTGAATAAATTATTTATGTAGGTCGTTTGTTATTGCACGCTATGTAAATTACAAATTGCAAGTCACAAACAAAAGAAATACTCATTCGCGCATATGGGCAATTCGATGAATCGACCTCGAGTCAACCTACGCTCCTCTATCTTGAGCTGGCTCGGTCATTGTCGTGGAGAGATTCACTGTGTGCGTAAACCCTCCATAACTTAAAACCTAGCCATTAAGTCTCAATCGAACAGATAAGTGCGTACGTTGTAGAGTTAGAAATAGTGATAAGAATTTAATAATAAAGATCCCACCGTATCGACCGTGAAACGGAACGACATAAGCGGCACCGGCTGTTGAGCTACCAGTGTGACGTTTTGTAACAAAAGTAAAAGAAGTTTGACGTTTGTGATTCATATCATAAATTCCGTGTAAAACGTATTTGATGTGAGGAAATATTTTTAATAATACAATTACTTACTGGATTGCCAATAATAAACTAGTATTAGGCTTGCTGTTTACTGGTGAGTGTGCTAAAATATATTTAATAAGTTTTTAAAAAAGGTCTACCTACATCTTTAACATTTATTGAGTTAAAAACTATATCCTTGAAATTGCATAAAGCGAAGCGAAAGTTATCTTGGAATTATGCAGATAATATAACTTTTTCATTGCGATCAACTACGAAATTGGTGTTAATAAAACGTCGTCCCTGACATTACGCACGACCGTGAAAATATAATCGGGTATGTAAGACAGGATAAAATTTTAATATTTAAACATCTAAACGATAAACATTGCTAAAAATCATTATCTTGTTTGAAAAATAATATGCTTAATAGTCCTATACATTTTATTTAATAGTTCTTACAGTACATCTGTTTCATATTACAAGATATTATCATCAGTTAATATATTGATACTCAGTATAATAATAATGAATACAAACAACTGTTGAATATAAAGTAGATCAAAGAATTACTTACAAAACTTGAAATAAAAAAATATAGTTATCTAAAAAAAATATATACATATAAATATAATAATGTTCAATTGTTAAGAGAAAATATTACATATAGAGAATTAATTTAAAAACTTGCCTAGAAATAATATAAAAAAATAGAGTCATAATATGTAAACTAAAAATATAAATACAAACTAAACAAATATTTTATTAATTGTAATTATAGTTTTATGATGATGGGCTTGTTACAGAAGTTTTAGAAAATATTTTCTGCTTACTACTTATATGGTTGTATGAACAGAAATATTTGTTTTACCATAATTAACTTATCGTAAATCAATTATTAAGCTTTTACTCCTGTCTAAAGATTAAAATGAATATCAGACAAGTTATAAAATTCCTCGACAATACATCTCATGGGTGTATTTTAGCAATATGTCTAAAATTCTGAAAATGAAGATAGAATACCCCCTACCATTGTATATTTATAGATAAGACAACATTGTCTCATCTATAAATATACAATGTACATACATATGTACAATGAACATTAATTACATGCACTGATTGGCATAACAAGTGTTTGTTGTAATGGTGGAATTGCACACTGATTACAGTATTGTTCTGCATATCTGGTTCCATTATTTACTATATATTAAATGATGTATTTTTCTATTATACAAACATGAATTGGTGTTAAAATGAGAGAGCTTCTGATATATATATATATATATATATATATATTAAATATGTAACTAAAGCAAAATTTCCTCTAGATTCTATCCAAAGCACCTTTTACCATACATAGAATTTACAGGACAGTGCATCTTTCAACCTGATGTTCTTGAGAGAAACAATTAAAGTAAATATTCAATATGTTACTAAAATTTTTCCTATAAAATTTATTAAGTGCCTAAATTTAATAGTTTATTAATAATTTAGAATCTTTTATGCACCAATTGAACATAAAGCCAAAGAAATATATTATTTGTTTAAATATTCTAAAAAGTTAAAACAGAAAAATAAATAAGTGTAAATAGTAACACTTAAAGATGATTATATTAAAAATAAGTAAAAAAATTGTACATCAGTCTAACCAGAATTACGATTACAATAAGTATCACATAACTAATCTGATTCTTTATTTCTTATGGTTGGTATATAGAAAACTTTGATGATAACTACTTGCTTATTATAACCTTGATAAGATAATCATTAATCAATTTTTCATTAAGTTACATAATTTTAGTTGCTGCTAAATGTGTGTTACAATTTTCTCTCAATCTTTTTAAGTGTACTTTTAAATTATGTTTTTTTTATTGTGATTTGAAAACTTGTGAGTGTTTACTTGTCGAAATTATTGCTTTTTTTTTTCAATGTTACAAGAACTTTGTTATGAATAGCTGTGTTAAGAATGTTAGTGTGTTTGTTAAATAATATCTTTACTATAGATAAAATATTTTTATATTATTATATATTGTTACATGAAGAATATTTTTCGAAACTTATGTAAATATACAAATTAATTTGCCAAGTTACCCACTTGAATCCTATGCATGGATGGCTTTGCCTTTTTATGTTATTAAAATAAAAAAACTAAGTAGAACGTATTTACGAAATATATATTTAATAAAAGTTATTTCAACTAATTTTTGTAACAAAAATAAATTTAAAATGGCATTGTTTAATATTAATACTAATTATAAACATCATACTTATTTTTCAGATACCACATCCGGAAGCCTGAATCTTCTTACACCGTCATCTACTAACAGCCGCATTCGGGACTTCACATCGCGTATTCAGGAAAGAGCTGGATCTAACCTACAACCAAGCTACCAGCCAACACCTACACTTACACCTTCAAGAACACCAGAAGATAACACACCAACACCCAAGAAAGAAAATCTACTTAAACCGCCTCCGAAACTCTTTGTCGAAACCGGTAGTCACAGATCACGCACACATCACAAGAAACGCGACGAGTTACCGCAAAAGAAACCTAGTTATTTAAATTTAGCTTGCTCAGTTAACGGATATACAAATTTAACGACATATGATTCGAAGCTGCGGCAAGACATCAACAAAAGTCGTGAAGCATCACCAATAAGACCTATAACACATACGTACCAGTACAAAAGCGAAAATAACTCGTTACTCGTCCCAGTTCCTATTAGCGCAAACAAACTGCTCGTACCGACGTTCATTTCTCATGACTCGGGTACTGATTTGACAGGGAAAGCGCCTTCCAAGGCGCACACCGACCCGTACGTATCGTCACCGTCACATGCCTACATGGCCGCAGAGAACAAGCAACTCAAGAACGACTTCTTAGGACCCAGTATGACCACCGCAAGCAGTAGACCTTACATATCCAGCGAAAGCAAGAATTTCGCCGCCTCCATGCTTCACAGAGATGAGGTTGATAACACTAAAGATATCACTTTCAAATCCAGTTTTTCGGAATCAAATTTTAGGCAAACGATCACATCGAACGGCAAAGAGTCCCGATTTAGTTCCGAATCTTACACCATATCATCAAATGGCATGTCAAAAAGGGTCGAAATCACTAAAGAGAATGGAGAGAAACTAACGAGTCCTATGAAAAGTTTCATCCAACAACGCGTCGAGAGATTGTATGGTCCGGGAGCCTTGGCACAAGGATTCTTTAATCAGAAACGTCTTAAATTTAAAAGTCAGAGTGAGGAAGACGAATCTAAAGTATTAACCGAAAAATCATTAAATTGTCCCGATAAATACCTTTCGTCCAGAAAATCGTGCAGTAATCTCGAGAGCGAAAATGTTTATTCTAGTCCCAAAGAAATGGACTCGTCTGTTCTTCCAGTCTTGAGACATCTACGACCGGAATTCCGTGCACAGCTGCCAATATTGTCTCCCAAAAAGAGCTGTAAATCTGATCTCTCTCCTCAAAAGGATGAAGACATTCCAAAGCCCATAGAGAAGACTGTGGTAATAGAAGTTCAAGATAATACAAGTGAGGTAGCCATTTCAAATGGTGTATCTGTGATAAACTCCAACAACAATCATGATGTAATTAAGGACCATGTTAATGGAAGTGTAAAAGTGAACAGTGCTGACAAAGTTAATGGAGAAGTTGTTAAAGATGGACACTATTTCTTAGATGTGGAGAAGAAGGAAACTGAACGGCTGATAGCGCTTGCAGTCAGTGCCGAGAAAGAACTGGAACTTTTACAAGTGGGTATATTTTTGTTATATTATCACTTTAATTTTAGATTCCATAAACCTTACTATAACATATAACTGATATATATTATACAAAGAACTCAAAAGTCTACACCTGTTTAATAATAAAAGATAGTGCTCCATAATACAATTTTTGTGTTCGAATTGTCTTCACACAAGAGTAAGTTTTTTACTCGAGCATAATCTATCCATTGATCCTTTGTCACTTAACACTATCACAGTTTTATCCATGTCACAAATTCTCTGATTTACTTAAAAAATTATTACAATAATAATGAGATCATGAAAAATAGATTGAGAACCGTTGACATCCTTTAAGAGAAATAGATTAAATTAACTTTTTATTTCCAGAATAAAGAGAATGTGAGTGAGGAGGTGTTAGGGCTACTGCGTTCAGCTTCTGGAAAAGCACGCCTGCTGGCAACACAGAAGATGCAACAATTTGAAGGTAAAAGAGCACGAGCACAAACTATAAGATTATGGTAATCTACATAGGTGTGATGATAAAGAGTTTTACATGTGAATAGATTATACGATGGATGGCTTCTGTTGTTAGATACCATTTAGAAAGTTTCCACCACTTATTTTGGTTTACAACCAGTAAACTAAAAACTAGAATGACAAGTAAATATCCAAGTAAGGACCAACAATCTGAGGACGATTGGTGGAAACCGTAAAAGATACCTATATCCAACTGTGATTGTATTACTGTTGATGATGAAGCGATCTCAAAACATGCTAAATAAAGCCTAATAAGCTGAAAAATGCTAAATAGCATTGTTTTCATTATTACTTGGCGTCAAATGATGTTTCTTTATATCAACTTACAAAACAAAGAAATAAATATATTATATAGCTGGACATTTTGTTTTTATTTATAACTGATGGTTCCAGAATTGAGTAAGCTACCTTTTGTAACCTGATATAATCTCATTTACAGGCCTCTGTTACAACAACATCAATGAACGATTAGACGAGCCATTCCCAACAACACTGGAGGACTTACAGGGCTTTTGGGATATGGTTTGCTTGCAGGTTCGCAATGTGGATGCACTGTATGAGCACATAGCAGTTTTGAAGTCTAATGACTGGCAGGAGGTGAGGAAACCATTCTCAAACACCATCACCACTAAATACTCTATGTCCACAACTTTGTTCATGCTATATAAATATAAAAAGTACAGGGAAAAGTATAGTACAGATGAAAAGTAGCACATAGACATATATAAAAAAAAATATACATAACATGAACTGACCCACTTCACTTTCTCTCTTTCACTGGTGGGCCTCTTTTCTAAAACACTGGCAATTCCAATTTAGATTTTTTTTTTTGTTATATATACACTATTTAAGAAGATAAATTATCTGTTTATTATTATAAAAGTTGAACGTTTAATCAGGTGGAGTCGCCGGTGAGTAAACCGGTGACGGCGGCGGTGTGCGCGTCGCCTGCGCGCACGCGCTCCCGGGGCACGCCACGCGTATCCAATGAGAAGGCGCGGCTGGCGGCTGAGAAGCGAGAGGCGGACCGTAAGGCGATGTTAGAACATAGGAGGTAATGATTCCCGCATAGTTAGCACTGACTAAAAAAATCATTTCATTATCATTATTATCAACGTCCTATTGCTATATAGATTACTCCCTCTATGATTTACACCAAATAGTAAAATACTTTTTTCAGCAATTATTTTTTGTGTGGGTGTATTATAACAGTAATAGTAATAAAATTATTTGCACTCCAAATTATATTAAAAAAAGGTCCATCTTGACCATGACTCGCTTAGAGTGCGACCAACATAAGCATGAACTTCTCTGTCAAGCTAAGGGCATAAAAAAAATTACATTACACGGTTTAATAAGCCCTGTCCCGCCACATTTATAGTTTTGCTATTAGGTCTTAAACACCTTGTACTGCAGCTATGAAAAGAATATAAAAATCAGAGCAGCGACTAACGCATTGCATGTTTTTAAAAATATAAAGAATTTGCTAAGAAATATGTCATTTTTTACATTACAGGCGCGTTGCAAAGGAAAGGCAGCTGGCGGCGCGAGCGGCGGCGCCCGCGGCCGGCGCGAACAGGAACGTCGCGGGCGACGCGCAGAGCACTCAGGTAAGCAGCTATGCTATCATGCGCACACTGGTAATTTTTTTTTTATGATGAAGTTTGTGCCGCTAGTTTTAGTGATACCGATTGCAACTTCAGCGGACTCAGAGCTCGCGGATCTGGCATAAGCGAGCTAAAATAAAAAACAAAAATAGGAAAATAAATTTATAATTAGAGAAATGAAAATTTTAAACACAATAACACAAAAACTAGAACTAAATATACATACATATGTGGATATTTAGTTCGGGACGAATCGATGTGGGAGATCTTTGGGCGAGGCCTATGTCCAGCAGTGGACGTCTATTAGCTAATGATAATGTTATGTAAATAAACTTGTATATGAATGGGGGAGGAGAAAGGTAAAATAATATTGAATGAGGTAGGGTTGAAAATCGTGCGTACTGCAACAGTACAAGATAATACGGCATTTTATAAGTAAAAAAAAGTAATAAGCTGATAATTTCAGTTTATTTATTCTATTTCAAGCCTTTGAAGTATTTATTTCTTAATATTCTAATATAATAAAGTTTAAACATAAATAAACATGGTTTTACATTTTTTTTTCAGGAGGTTGAAATATTTGTAGGCAAAGCTGGCAAACCTCAAAATGCGGACCCACAAGCGGATTGCACAAACACCAACCCTGAAGTATTCGCTAACGAAAGCTGATCTGACTGACTTGATTATTCAATATTGAAGATGACTGTGTGTTTGTTCCAACGCACTAGATTATATTGTCTGGAATTTAAATAACATTTTTTATATGCAATGATTTGTCGCTCATATTTAATAATTTCAATATTTATAATTGTGTTTTATATTATTTATTTATTAATTGACTTTATGGAATGGAATTTAAACGAATATTGACATGAATATGAAAAATAAATATATATATATTTACATAATTTTTATTCCAGACGAATATAATCTCATATTAAATTTTTTTTGTCCATTTTTTGTAACTTATAATTTTGGCTCAATGATGAATTACAGTGATAGTTTTATTTAAGGTTTTCTGTAACGAAATAACGTCGTATTAACACACAATAACCATTGTATTTAAGTGACAATAAGACATGTTTAAAATGACATTATGATCATAACCTAGGGGAACTGACATCATTCATAACACGTACAAACAACATGAAATAACCAACAAACCCTTTGTATTTATTAAGGACCTTCGATTGTAATTTATCTTTAATCAATAGTAGTTATATAGAAAGATGTTGTATAATATACCAGATACTCAAATGCATTAATTATTTATACATATATATTTCTTTGATTTCAATTATTTTATGTTAAAATTACTTATGAAATGTCTCAATAAATTATTTTTAATCAAACAATATTAATTTTTTTTTATTTGAACATTTTTTATTTTATTATATCTTTACCACGTATTCATTAAAAAAGAAACAAATTTACGCAAGCTTCTAGCACTTTGAGAGTTAATGTAGTATATAATAAGTGAATGTGGAGAAGGGGAAGTCTCCGATGTAACTCAAGTACCAACCGTCATAATATTTTAGGTCACTAAATTGTTAATCAAATATTACATGTATCGGCTAAAGCATTGTTTTACGTTTAAATTGCTAACGTTACTCTAATATAGTAATCGGTAATCGTCAAAGGCAATTGGTGTTACGGATGTAAGATCTCGTGCGGACACATTAGGGAATGTTAATGTTGTTAGATTATATATTATGTTTCATTTGGCTCAGCTCGGATGTGTTGATACTGAACGTTTATTATGGTAATAAGTAAATACGGTTGTAACAAAGTAGTTTTGTGGAAAATGTTTGTAGCGTATGTTATATGTTTCATACATTATTTAAAATACTGTTATTTTAGTATGTTTACATATAACAATTGTGTATTTATTGCGAATGTTATATATGTTATCGCAAGCATAATAATTACAGGTTCTTGAAGCAAAATGACTGGGTTACCCATAATTATACAATTAATCAAACTTAGTCACCGTTAAGAATTATTAACTTTATTTCTCTTAGACAATTAACGAATTTACATACAGAATTAATGGACGACAAGTTTTAATGTATTTTGTAATTTATTCTATTTGGATGGGATTAATGTATCTTTTTCATTATGTGTGATATTAACTTTTAAGTGCACTGATTTAGTCAACAAAAACAATCCTAACCTACATATTAACTTTATAAATACAGTGTTGTGGAAAAGACGAGCATTCTAATAAAAGTATATCGCGCGCTTAAATTATCTGTATGACTGAAAAATAAAAAAAAAAACAGTAGTTTTGCTTTCACGGCGACCAATGACTATGAAAGATAATAAAATGGACTACTTTTAAAATTATTCATGTATATTATTAAATATGTTACCGTAACCGAGTTTTAATGAAATTTTGACTAAACTAAAATTTAAAGGTACTTTTTCCTAATAATCAATTTATATACTGTAATAAAGCTGTGGCAATTTATTCGTTGTTTCTCTTCAATAATAAATCGAATTTTAAGAAAAATCTATTTACAAGTAAAAAACCCATAGAAATTACAAATGTTACAATTTTTATAAATGATATCACTAATACATATGGATAGGGAATGTTTGTTGTCTCTGTTATTTCTTTACCTACCTTTGCAATGACCTAACTCCAAAAAAATTATGAGGGTAACATGTTTATAGAACTCTTTTCATTAATAACGTTCAAGAATGGAGTGTTGCAGTATTAACATGAATAGTCTAAAAAATTATGTAGAATAAATAAAGCAAAAATTGCTACCTTTACTGGTGATAGGCTTCCGTTGCCAAACACTAGACACCACCGTAGTGCTTATTTCAGCCGTCAAACAATAGTGTGCAAACATAATTGTTTCGCTTAAAACAACGTTAGAGCTGGTGAAATTATTGGAGTAGACTTTATATTCTATGACTCAAAACGACGAACATAATGTAATTCAGTGTGTATCATCCTTACTAATGCCACATTATTATTGGCGGGCGTATAAGTTATTATCAGTTAATATCCTGCTCCCTTCGTTCCTTTGCCAAATATATTTTTTGCAAGTTTGTATGTAATATGCATTTGGATAATGAAACAAATCATGTCCTGACAGACGGAAGAAATCGTGGTTACCTGACCAGACAATAGATTGGTATTACATCCGCCGAGGTACCTTACTTCACACGAGAAACCTGACTATTAATGGAGTCAAAAGCATTCAAACATGAGTGACATGACGAGAAGAAGAAAGATGATAGATGAAACGTAACTGCCTTTTATTAATCTTATGATATGAACTCCTAGAAGTAAAGTATAATTTGCTCGAGTGATTGGACTTGTACTCCTAAAATCTCTTCAATTATTGATTCTGTATTCATAAAAACAAAATCATCTTTAATAACTTATTTTTTTCACTCGGATGTCTTTAGGTATTTTATTATGTACAAGTATGTAGTTTTTCGACAGATTGTTTTAAAGAAACATATGACCGATCAAATTCCAATTAAAATTTCACATTTGGATTCAAATTCAACCTCACCCGTTCGTGGTGCATCCTACTAATCAACAAACGAGGCTTTGGCTCCCACCAATCCGCATTGGGCCAACGTGATGGGAAAGAGCCCCAACCTCCCCGTATGAATTCCTACAAACGAAGAAATCTTTGGGAGAAGCCTGTGTCCAACAGTGGACGTCTTTCAGCTGATGATGATGATTATTACTTCAGTAGAAAGGAAACTTGTCTTCCTAATCGAAAATTTTCAGAACTTCCCATAATTGCTCACAATAGACGTATTATCAAATACGTAGTTTTAACATTGAGGAAATGTCTTTATAACGTAAAACATATGTTTCTTAGTGTTCCTTAGGGATCGCATATTGTAAGATTAATTCATTAATCCTAAGGGTGCAATCCTAAATATATAATTTAATTTGTACGCAGAAAATGAATATATAATAGTTATTACGATATATCTTCTGAGATAATTGTATTCAGCAATAATATTAAACATTTTTGTAAATAAATGCATCCGGAAAATTTAGTTTTTTCCTAATTATTTGTGTAATTTGTAATAATCGTAATTTTTACTAATTAACATAGTTTTTAATATAAAATATTAAAAATATTTAGTTTCTTAAAAAGTAAGGTATTTTAAAAATATTTAATAAAAGTAAAACCATTTGTTCATATATATAAAATATTTCTGAAATGGAACATATTGTAAAAACGTCGCTGTGTCTATGGTATGACAACCGATGTCCGACGTCATATCAAATCTTTTTTATTTAGTAAGACTATTATATTTTAGAACCACATTAATTAAACTATAATTTATATTTATTTATTTTAAAAATAGCGTTTGTCAATTTTTTTTATTTTTTTATTATAAATACCTTTTAGAAGTACGAAAATGACTTAATTTGTTCCCGCGTGTTTCCTTCCCGCGCACATCGTACAAGGTGGAAGTTGGTCATGGTCGTCCGCCAAACGGAAAGCCGCCATGATGGCTTTCTGCAAAGTACGCTCAATATGTAAAGTTTCGATATTGTTTTTCATTAATTGTGACTGAGTGTGTGCAAAAATTAACCATGGGAACGAACTAGAGTGTGCAAAGTGCAGTTTACGGTCCTTAAGGACCTCCTGGAGAAGCTAAAAAGTGATTTATAAGTGCATTTTCGTGTCGACGCTAGCGTGTTTTGTTCTGTCAACAAAATGTCGAAGCTCTCGTTTAGGGCGAGGGCCCTGGATGCGTCGAAACCTATGCCCATATATCTCGCCGAAGAGCTCCCGGATTTACCGGATTACTCGGCGATTAATCGTGCCGTACCTCAAATGCCCTCTGGAATGGAAAAAGAGGAAGAAAGTGTAAGTATTTTGCGCATTTAGGTATTAAGTCATCCAAACTACTGTGTCGGCCATTATGTTTGTGTTTCGTGTTCTTACCGCTAGGGGCGTTATTTTTCGGAATTTAGATAAATTTGCAAATAAATTATTATTTGCTCTGCGTAAGCGTTTGTTATTTAATACCTTTGCAGCAAATATAGGTCTTAGTCTTGCAGAAGCAATATTGTTGTGCATACATGTTAATGTATGCCTGTCAAATTTTGGCGCGCTATTTGCACATGGTCGTCTATTAGAGCCCTGAGAGATCACATAATTCTACGCGTCGTAGTATTTGCATGTTTTCTTGCAGAGAGAGCGAGTAAAATAATTTAATCGTGCAAACATGTAAAGGAATCGGAGGAATAGTGGCTTGACAATGTTGTCATATGTTATTTGTTTACAAACAATGCATATGCCGGTACGCAATGAGGCACAAAATATTGAAGTATTTTTTAATTTAGTAAATAATGACATTTATTTACAATAGTTAAAAGGAAAAGCGAATTTAGGTTTGCATTGCAATTAATTTAAAAATCTTTTTGTACAGTAAAAGATGCGCAAAACGATTAGTATTGGAAATCAGTAGTATTTTACTTAATACAAAATGCATTAAAGCAATTAAAATATTGTGGACTGTTTTATTTTATAGAATAATTATGTTTTACGTAATTTAATAATACGTTTTAATCTATTATTTCTAATGTGAAATCTTAATATACCCTGTTAGAATAAAGAAAAAAAACTATTTTGTCCGATATCCTTAAAGTTATTTAGCTTTTATATATAATAATAATTGTTGATGACCTTGATGATGAACACATATATTTATTAATTTAAGTTAAAAGTTGTGTTTTCCATGTAGTGTTTTCATTAATTGTTTTTATCATTATATATTTTGTAAGTAATAAGAAAACTGATTTGTGTGTTATTAAATTATACTTTATGTTAATATTAACATAAAACATAAGTTCATTTGAACATTTCGTATTAAATATTTACTAATAAACTTATTAAAGCTGTAGCTGTTATAAAAATTATGCATGTATAAATATTATATAGAAAAGGGTGTGAAAAGATGTCAGTAAAGGCCACATAAATTAAGTGCAAACCAACAAATTTCACATAGAGCTTTTGAAATAAAACTTCTTTACCTATACACCATTTGTAGAAAGTAGGTGTGACAGGGGCATTATTTGATAAGAACTTAAAATGAATAAAACATAAATTGTATTTACAATCGTAATAGTTTTTTTTTTTTCAGGTTGCTAAATTATATTGTTTATTTTATTTTGTGGTAATTTCGCTGGTGGTAGATTTTTACCAGAGACCATCTAGGTAGATTTTTTTGGTGATGAGGTTTGCATCGCAAGTTTTGTTGACAACTATTGTAATTTCACTGCATTCAGGGCTTGAGGTTCTGGTATCCGCAAGCTAATAAAATTACTAGGGTAATGAGATTTAACATCTTATGTCTCAAGGCGACAAGCACAGTGTGCTGCAGAATATATCATCCAAACTAGCACAACATTGTTATGGGTGGAGGTGTCACTTACCATCAGGTGAACACCCCCTCATCTTGTCGCTTCATAGAATTTAAAAAAACACTTGGCAATTTATGGTGCTTTTGAATGTTGTCCTTTATATAACAAGATGATGGTAATTTAAGGGTTATAATTTACTGAATGATCCCTGGCCTTCAATTCTACAAGATTTTCTATTAATAATGTTGGAAAAGTAATACTTATTGTGTTTATCACCATTACTATGGTCTGTTAGTTAATGGTTACATTAAGTTATGCTATACTTTTACTAGTTAATTTACAATGAGGGTACCTCTCATCTCTTAAGAGTAAAAGTACTGGAATGCTAGCACACAATTATGGTAATTCTAGTTACTCTATTAATATTTATTACATAATCTCTGCTTCAAGCTGGCACTGGGAATGCTAGACCAGTATTGACTTAGACCATCTTCACCACAAGACACCACATTCTTATTAAAAAATGTCAAGTTGGCACTTATTGATAATGAATTTATGTGTATTACAAGCTAATTCTTTATTTAAAAGCCTGATTAGTGGTATCCATTATTGAGTTGAATAGTAGCAAGTGCCTTGGAGTTCGTCTACTGAATTCTTCTCTGACAGAATATTTGGAAGCTGAATTCACCTACATTAACTTCTCCTTCGTCACTCCCTCACTGCTGAGGTTCATGACCATGCACAAACAGTCTCTATTGAATGTGGTCATATGCCAAGTGGACCGCACTGTGCATACTGCCACCTTTTTGACCGTTCCCATCCATGTGGTAGGGGCTCTTCCCTGAGCACATCTGCCTTCTAGTCTCCTCAAAATAACTTGCCTCTTGAGACAGCTCATTAGAGAATACATGATGTGCCCCAAAAAGTTGAGGGCTCTTTGTTGGCATACTGAGGAAAGCCTCGTAGCTATTTTGAGTTCTTTTAGGACGAATTCAATTGTCCTTTTGGCTGTCTATGGTATATGCAGAAGCCTTCGCCAGCACCACATTTCGAAGGCATCAATCCTTTCCCTATCGCGTTTTCACATAATCCATGTCTCGGAACCATACAAGAACACCGAAAAGACAAGAGCACGAACCAAGCGCACTTTAGTAGTGCGTCGAATACCTCTATTATCTAGTTATTAGTTTATTATTCAGTCACATTTAGACCGATTGACTGTATATCAATTTTAACTTCAAACATAAATCTTAGTATAAAGTACATGTATCTTGCATTTATATTATTGATTTAATTCTTATTTTCAGATAATGATTTTTTTAATAGTAGTAGTCATGGGAAACAAATATTGACGGAACCTTATGACACTGTATTAGCACATAAAATATTTTTATTTATATTACTCTCTACCTCCTCGGATGCAAGTGCGTGTAGTATTGGAGTGCCTGTTATATTTTTTTTTATTTGGCGAAATAACTACATGAATAAGAACCTCACCTCATAGTAAGAGATTGCACTAATTCGAATGACATACAAAACATTATTTTATGTTCATCGCCTTAAAATATGACTTTAAATCTCGTTACCTTTGTACTTTCAATAGCTATAAACTAGAAAACAGCAATGTTTGTACATATTGTTTGACGGCAGAAATAGGAATAGCGGTGTTACCTACTTAGATGGTCCCCTACCATGGTTGACAATAGAGAGCTTCTAGTAAAATTTATATGGATAATTCTCTCACTAAATCTATTAAAATCCAAAAACATGAATCTACGCGACGCTTGTCTCGTAACATGACGTTGCACATTGTTAACAGAGCTTTCTGGTTCGATATCAGTGTCATAAATTTACCGTTTGTTTCGGTTGGGTTGGGGTTTTTAATATCTGCTTAGTTTAGTTACATTCCATTTCTTTATAGATGACTTTGATTGGGGTTCAAATTCTAAATCGACCAGGCTAGCAACTACCTTCATATTATAAATCTGCCGTAACAGCATTGCTGTGTGATCCGATTGTCAACATATGTGAGCCAAGGTAGTCTAGTCTAGTACGCTTTATAAGCTTTATTACGGTCTAATTGTCACTTAACATCATGTGAAATTGAGGTCAAGTGTTGCATACTAAAATATATACACTATTTCATCGTTTAAAGTCTTTATTATCTATTAAAATTGATTGGTTACTGCCTCGGTTCAGAATCGTATTTAGGATCTCTACCATCTCGTATACTGATGTGAAGATATTATTTAATTATTTTCAATAATTTAACCTTAAACTCGATATGATATAGATAACCAGTAGACGCAATTTTCATGGTCATCATGTAATTGTACTATTTATTTATATTACGTTAAACATGTTACCAGATCTTTAAAGGTTGTTGAAGGCAGACAAGTTTAGTTTTGCATTGAATTTCTTTTCGACAGCACACTTTATATCTTTGTATCGTATATCGTATTAAGATTATATAATTATAGATTAGAGGGTCAATAATTATACATTAGAATTGGAGGGCAAGGCCAATTAAACAAAAACTGTTGTTCATGGTACATGACGGTTTATTTACTATGTCTGCCATCATCTGAAGTTTAAACTAAGTAGGAATATAAACCGGGCCTCTGAGATTATCAGATGCAGCATGTACGATTATCTCAAGAACAGAGCTTATCATGTTTTCAGGTACTACATTGGATAGTTTATGAAAATATTTACGGTTTGGGGAAACGGTGTACCCTATGAAATATAGAAATACCCTAATTTATTTAATTTGTATTGCTAGTACGTGCATACATTTTTGATAAACTTCAGGATTTTTTTACTTCTCTGACGCAGCGATCCAAACTGAGTCTTGTCTTCCGACACAAGATGCTTCTTTTAACAATAATAACAATATTAATGAAATATTCACACAAAAGCCGTCTTCCCATTGTACAGAATAAGTCGGACCTCCACAAAAACGTTACTATACGCACCTGTCGTAATTTTTTTTGTCCGGAAGTGAAAACATCTTGAACATATTTTTAAATATATTAAGGACTACATAAATTTTATATTAAATATTTGAAAAATAAAGCAATTTTTATGATATCTCCGTATTTATTTATTCCATTCGCTTTCGATTGATGTTCCATGATTATAAGCAGTAGCGTAAACATTACTAGCGTATTGTCGAAGATCGAGCGACGTCGTTCAATGATAGGCTCCCGTGTCCAGCTGTGGACTGCCGCACGCCGATTATGAAGATTATTGAGTTAAATAGATATATATGGAGTTATTGTAATCTTAATTTTTTTTTATCATTATAATATCAACTGCGGTTGCGGGAAAACTCTTCTCTCATATGAAACTGCTGCCCTTTGAACATATTTCATTTATCTCTCTTTTCTCATAACATTCCTGGATGAAAACTAGTGCCTGTCGAAAATGCTACTTACTAAAAAAGAGGGATCTCACTGAGCTCGGGAAGGATCACAAACACGAAGGGAGCTCTTGTTTTCTTGTAATACAGCGAGTACTTGCTTTATCAACTGGACTACAGCTTCGCTTACAATTAGAATGGTTTATAGTTAAGTACTGGTCTAATATAACAAAGAAAGCTATATTTCTCCCTAGGTTTCACCAGTGCTTTCTGTAGGTCCCGAAGTTCCCTGCGTGGTTTTAGTGGGTAGAAATCAAATTTAATCCTATCTTCTATGCAGAAATAAGGTGTCTTGTGAAGTTTTACCCGGATAGAAAAAAAATTAGGGTGATTGTTATCGATTATCTTATAGATGTTTCAAGAAACATGTGGTATAACAAATTTTACTTATGTATTCAGTTTGTGAATGTTTTCATGAATAGAAAAATATAAATACATATTTAATATATTTGTGTTATTATAAAATAAATAAAGTACATCATACTCCATTCAAAGGCCGGATAAAATGTAAACATTATTACACCCCGCGATAAAAGCGGTCATGTATCAAGTTAATACTCGGTATCTTTCTAGTAACGTGGGGTTACGTCACCACGGGATTTACGTAGAATAAGGGACTGTTAGGAAAGGTGGCGCGGCCCTCCACTCTATACCCACCACCCACAAGGATAAAATATTTCATTATACTTCGAAAACAACATTTTGTATAAGGCACCTCTCTGTCTGTTGGGATTTCGGTAACTACTTGTTTTTTTTATTCGACGAAGTGTTGAGATTAGCGAGACGTCCACTACCGTTATGTTACTATCTAGTTACTTTAGTGGTTTTTAGTTACCACGCGAGATAAATCGGAACAGTAAAAATTCCACAGTAATATTTTCTTCGTTTCTTATCCAGCTCCGTCATGTAACTTACTATTTTGAAGTTGACTAAGTTTACTAAGAGGTAATTTTTTTTAACTATATTAAATATTTTCTAAAATTAATTCCTTGCTGTTATGTAATGTAATTATCATTAAATTTCTATTTATACTGCATTTAATCGTATGTTTATCTAAGTAAAATCAAATATAACATTAAATTCATTGATGGTAATATATATACTTTAATTTACGATAAATGTAGTGTGAAGCTACGTTAATACACAGCCCGTGAGAGTTTTACTCGCAAGCAGGATATTACGAAACTCGATGTATTGCCAGCTTATTTTAGAACTAACAATGTTAGTGTATTTATACTATCGCAGCCGCCATATGGCACTTGGCTGAGCCTTATGCAAACTTTATGGGGTACATCTAACGCGAATATTACAAACATTTTATAGAATAATCTTCATAAGGACTAAACTATTTAATCTCTATTTTCCATACTTATTAACCAACGGTTTTGAAGTAACTGTATAACGGTTATAAAAGTCGACAGTTTCATTTAATATTGTTTTGGGTAAATACCTAAAAGGAACATTAAATTTAATAAATCACTACGCTTATCTTCTTAACCTGTTATCTGTGCATTGTCATCATTGCAGATACATCTTACTTATTTGTTTTCCACTATGTCTGAGTTTACCTTGACTTAAACATTACGGGGTAAAATTATATGCAAGAAGTATCAACTTAACTCATTGTCAGTGTAGCTGTTAAAATGTTTCATATACACCTTCATACCATCTTCAATCATCAAAAGTCAAAAAGGAAACTTAGTATAATTACGGGTTTTTCACTAGCTGACAGTTGAACTAAGGTAATTTTTTAAAAAAAAAAGAATTTATTTCTGGTAAAAAAATATTAGACGCTAAAATCAACAACAAATTTTAAGTGGGTACGTAAAAAAGATTTTACAATATCCCTTCGAATCAAAAATAATTTAATATAGACTGACAGGATTATTAGCTTTTATATAGTAATAACAATAGTTAACCTATAGTTTCTTACTGAATGGTTTGTTTATGTAGATGTAAACCAATCTACGAATGAGCTTTACCATTATTTATGTTATTTTAGAATGCGAACGATCGAGAGATCATTGTACATCAATAGCTATTTTAAGAATATATTTTACGTCTCAATAAATAATACCAAAAATCTCCGGGTTCTTTCTTAACCTCCAAAAAAACCATGGTTCTCAAACCGACGCGACACTTTTCTTTGTATTAACCATAACTTTTTACAATGCTTGGATTTTGAGGTTGCTTGTTTTTGTTAAAAATTAAAAGTTATTTAAATTAAACTCTATCTGTCCCTCTCTCTTCCTAGCCATTACCCCATATGATGGTGGGGACAGCTTTCTGTATTATGTCTCCTCCACTTCGCTGTCATATCACCGTCAGTCACTTGGCATTCATGCATATCGCATAACATTACATTTTACCTCCTGGTCTTGAGTTAGTTAAATTTAACTATGAGCATCATAAAATAGTTAAGATTATATTTGCTGATAATCACTTTGGTAACTTAATAATCGGGTATAATTTTGTACCCAAAAATACCGTTTGTATCAAAAAAGGGCATTAGATAAACAGGAAGCCTGAAATATGCGAAATGGAAATAAATTTTAATTTATATGGTAAGTAATTAACGTTCTCACAACAATATCAAATTACGACTCGTTTCCAAAAATTCGAAGCATTAGCGTTAAAATTTTAAGCCGTTCATCATGATTCATAATAAATCGTTCTACTTATTGAAATATCATGTTATATATATATGAAAGCTGAACTAACGATGGAGATTAAATCCGACGAAATGAAATTTGTACGCACTTTTCACGCGAATCCTTTAAGTCCTTTAAAGTGACGGGAGATTAACCCTCTGCCGGACAAATTTAGCTAACATTTTTTATTATTTCTTTTCTAGCCCTTAAATGGTTGTTTCTGATTTTTACGTATATAATAGTAGTTACGTTACGTTACGTATATAAGTAGTAGGATTTGTTCAACAATAGTCCAAATCATTGTGTGCTTTATATTTAAAAAAAATTAAATAGATAAACGAGTAACAAATTTATAATGCTTATTACTATTAGCGAAATTGTGTGAAATAGATTTTTCAGTATTAATTAAGAAAACTTGAAAAGGTCGAGACTCTTAAATGTAGATAACGATATAGAAGTAAATTTTACGACCAAATATATGAAATTAAAAATACCTCAGGTTTTTTGTTACACACAATTACGTTATACAGAAAGAACAAACAATTTGTATACGTTATTAAAAAAGAAACTCTTCAATATAATTCGCTTTTTTTGCATAAATCTGTCGTATATTTAAATTTATTAATGAATAGAGGAACAAATAACTAAACAATGTAAGTGACATTAGTTGGCAATATATTGTAAAGATAACTACCTTAATTAAATTGTTATTGTCTAGACTCGAGAAAGTAAATAAGTTTAATATTTTTTGTCGAACGACCAGAGGGGCGTCTCGTTTACCTGATAGTAGGTGATTGGCTCAATAAGCGAGCCTTAGGAGGACGGCAAATACATAATGGTCTTGTAAATGCCGTAGCACAGCGTGGGTGCTAAGGAAGGCTTTGTTCTTCCGTGCGATGTTTTAGTCAGAGTGCAGGGGGGCATCGGTTCGTTCCGTAGGAAATCCCGGAGCGCCTCTTAATGCACCGAAGGAGACCAACGAGGGGTTTTAATGAGTAGAAACCGCATATAACCTTGTCGTCCCCCCAGAAGCAGGGGATCTTTTAAGAAGATTTTCCGCGCGATAAAAAAAAAGTGATTGGCTTGCTTTTAATAACATGGCATTAAGTAGGACACAGCACCATATTGTTCTCGTTGCCTTGAGTTCCCCAGTAATGTCATTATATACAGCGCTCTTGAAACCGGAACACAGTAACTGTTTGCACTACTACCTGGTACCTAACTAGAAAGACATCTACCTACCATCGAAGCTTTTTTATGCCATGAGCTATTTTGTATTTCGCTATTTATATCGTTTTATTAAAAGGGAAACTTCATAGCATCTTATTCAGGTATAATATTGTTCTACCATCTCATCTTACAGTTAATATGTATTTTTGTCAACCTAAAAACTACTATAAACTTAGATATTCGTTATTAATTTAGATAAACTTTTATTCACACATTAATTTCTTTTTTAAAAATTCGTATAAATGACCATTTAATACGCACGCTAATCGAGATTTTGGATGGTACTCGCACAGCGGCAAAAGCGTACATTGACCTCTAACCAAATCATAAAAATACTCATTTCACGAACGTTTTACGGCATTTTCACTATCCAGGAGTTGTGTAGTACTCCGACCGATTGCGTCGTAAATTTGCCTTACTACTTAATATCTAGCACGTTATTTATAAAGGTAAACCCGTTTACTTGTTGGTTAAAATATCAACTTAAAGTTTATTATTACAAGCGATGTTCCCTTTTAAAATGGGAAATACAAATAAAAACAACATTCGAGAACTTTAACTTACACATTCAATTAAAATCTTGTGCAATAATTTTTTATGTCATTTACTCATCTAGTAATAAGCGGCAACCTTGAACTTACTTCTAGAAACAATGGAAATATCAGTAAACTTTATTAACATAAAAGATATATATTTTTATGTTATACGTACCATTAATAACACTCGAATACGCGTAGGTGCAAGTATTTTTTTTATTCAATGAAGCGACGAGATGCGCTTAAGACAAGATGTTGTATCGATACCCTAATAATATCATTGGCTACAACCTACTTCAAACCGGAACAAAATAATGTTTGCACAGTACTGTGTAAATGACTGCAGAAGTAGGAGTTGCGGTAGTACCTACCCAAACGGTCTCTGACAACAGACCTACCACCACTACATTCTTTATGCATCAACAACAGTAGCAGCAATTATTTATAAACATATTTTGTATATGTGTAAATAATTTTTGTGTTTAAGTTAAAATATATATAGATAATAGTTCAGTTCAAAAAAATTGTTTTTCCAATACAGCAAAAAAATGAAAATAAGAAAATATTTCTTGATACATCTTTTTTGTTTATATAGTTATTAAAAAAATATTAAAGGCCGAATTTATTAAATTGGATTGGATAAACGTTATTTGCTACAAAGTAAAATATTTTTTTGTTATACTCGATCCAAAAACAACAAAAAAATAATTAAGCGACAAAGAAAAGAAGACGTGTTTATGATTTTTTTATTTCAGTTTCACAACTTTAAACATACTAATCGAATATAGATCGAAAAATGTAGTAAAACTGCATTTATTTAAGCCCAAGCTATCGATATATACTTCTAAAATATATCATGAACTACATATATAGGAGATATTCAGGGATTCATCGACTTACCACGAGATCACCCAAACTGTAAGCCGTAAACACTCAGTTTGATAGAGATATTGCTTCTGCCATTTAGAGGTCAGCTAGTAACGGATTTTATAAAATCCTTTCCCAAAAGGTGTTGCGGAGGTGCAACGGATAGTAAAGCAGGCGGGGAACAGCTAGTTTATGTATAGTATATTTAAGTCTGTTATATTTCTAAGATTAAGTAAAAAGTTTTTAGATCAAATTCTCCTATTTCCAAAATAAGTTAATTTACTTAACTAGTATAGCGATGTCCTAAAAGACATTCACAGCGATTCACCTGATAAGCTCCGCCGAATAGTCATAAATTTTTTCATAAACATTTTTTGTTATAATGTAATTTTCACCGTTTTTGTTTATTATTAAATATAATAGTCGCTATTATTACATTTTATTAACACAAAATGTATTTATCTATAATTGTCTTGTTACATTTGATTTTGTACTTTCCATGAACTGTGTGAATACATTGATGTATACAGTTTGGTTAATCAAATAAATAAAACAAAACGATGATGTTTATTGCGTATTCTACAGGAACCCATGTAACTAATATCATGTTAATGTTATAGAGAAATAAGCGTCAAAGATTAGAGGAAACGCGGAAGCTGAATGAAAGGGATTAATTCTACGAAGGGTATAAACGTAATATAAAATTATTTCTGCATATTAATCTTCTTCCATTACATGGTGACGTGGGAAATGTTATATTAAAACGTATACGTTATTAATAAAATATTATTTTTATTCAACAGTTGATTCGCTTAAAATTGTATTTATTTTTATGATGAATGATACCCCGTCGTAGGGAAGTTATCAATTCATTTATCGTGATTTCATTTTACTATTAGGATTATTCTGGGTTAATTTCACATCAACTATAAATGTTAATTTTCAAAACGCATTAAATTTTTAATCGTAAAGGTTAATAATGTCAACTTGTTAAAAAATAACTTTGGGGGTTATACCGTTCATCCATGTTTACGGGTTGTATTTCTCTTGCTGGAGACTGGTAGCTACCACTGCAGATTAACAAACTAATCTAATCTAAATGCTCCGTGGCCCTAGAAATTAGGTTCAAATTGAAACCAAATACATCTCGAGTTCCCGCCGCGCCCGGCCATTCACTGATCCGAGCATCAACTGTTTTTGATTTTCTCTTTCATTGCTAGTTTTTTTTTACTAAAGTAAAGTATTATTTTATGAAACTATCGTTTCATTTAGCTGTACTAACATGATGGAGCGTAAATAATGCTAGTAGAACGTTATAAAAATATGTTTTTTTTTTAATCAGGATCGATTTTTTTACGTCCCATCATCAAAGGTGTCATTAGTACTATCGTCGTGTTCTTTTTCGGAAGCGGTGTCCTAACACCCAGTATAGAAACTAGTTTTATCTCGTTCTTCCATAGCCTAAACGTTATTAACACATAAATGTGTAGACTATAAAGTCTAAAGTATCAGTTTAAAAAACTGTTCATCCGATTGCGAATCAATTCAGACATTGTCAAACTACAAAAATTGATTTTTATGAAATTTATTTTTAAAAAAGTAAATAAGCTAAGTGCGTTTAATGTAAAATATGTTATTATGATGACTAAAAATTTTATTTAACGGAGAGTTGTAGGTATCTGTAAACTTGTTATTTTTTTTTCGCCAATTTGATAAGAGCGCGACGCGCAAACAGCCGGCGGGGTGTGCGGCCGCGGAAGACAGCTGACACGAGCTTTTATCGCCGAATGAATGCCGGCAGTGAGTCACTTGGGGCGTCACGTGGTAGGTGGCGTGGCCCCGGCCGCCATTGATTATGCGCGTACAGACGACACGATTCCGCCTGCATGCACGCTCTGTAAGACCGATAACTATACACATATATACGCAGCTTATTTTTAACCCGGTATAACGTTTAAATATTAACAATGTGTGATCCGGGTTTCGATGATAACAAATTATCCATGTTTTTGATACAATTAGCTGCATATATGTATAAAAGATTACCTCTTATGTAGACACTCAATACGATATCTCCGAAACTATATGGTTTAGAGACTTGGAATTTGGTAGGATTATTACTTTTACCTAGTATAGCTCAATTAAGAACGAATTTTACAAGATTTCTTCAATAAAAGAAGTTGCGAGGGTATTACGGCTAACAAAGCGGGCGGGAAACAGCTGTTTATACATTTCTCTTATATATTATAAATATCTTATATCTATAATACAAAAAACAAAATTAATGAATTTTTTTTTCCATACCTTAGCTACATACAAATTGAAAGGCATAAACTACACCTTTTTTGTAAATATATTAGGTCCTTAGATATGAAATTAGCGTTTTGTCAAACTGACCATTTTGATCTGAAATAACTCCTCTTTGGTTAAGTATTACAAATTAAAATTTATAAATTCATTTAGCTGGTGTGTTTGAGTTTTGAAAGCAGTCATTCATTTGTTTTTCTCATTATTTTTTTCTTTGGATTCGCTTATTACCGCCTAATAGAAAACATGAAATATCGGTATATTTACGAGTACGAGTTCTACTGTGGCACCAGTGCTGCAGAAACAGTTCGAAGGATTAATGAAGTGTACGGCGCTGGTGTCGCAAAAAGCACGGTACGGTTTTGGTTTCAACTTTTTCGTTCTGGGAATTTCGACCTTCAAAACCAACCTCGTAGACGTCGGAAACCAAAGTGGAAAATGACGAATTTAAGAGTATTATGGAAGCGAATCCATCACAAAGTATTTCAGAGACAGCTGCAGGCTTCGGGGCAAGTGACAAAACTGTAATAATCCACTTGAAGCAACTCGGGAAAGTAAAAAAACTTGAACGATGGGTACCTCATGAATTGAGTGAATCCAACTTGCAAACACACGCATCGACTGCTGTGTTACTTTGCTCAACCGGGACAATAATGAAGGGATTTTAAACCGAATCATTACTTGTGATGAAAAGTGGATACTGTACGATAATCGGAAGCGCTCGTCGCAATGGCTGAACCCTGGAGAACCAGCCAAATCCTGCCCTAAACGAAAATTGACTTAGAAAAAGTTACTTGAGATTGTTTGTTGGACTAGCGCCAGTGTCGTTCACTACAGTTTAAAATTTGCCCAAACGATTCCGGCAGATATCTATTGTCAGCAACTGCAAACCATGAAGGCTGAACTAGCTGCTAAACTACCGAAATTGGTCATTAGCTCTAGGCCACTGCTGCTTCACAACAACGCAAGACTACACACTGTACAATAAACAGCTACTAAGTTAGATGAGCTACAATTGGAATGTTTGCGACATCTATCGTACTACCCGGACCTTGCCCCAATAGATTACCATTCTTTCCGGAATTTGGACAACTTCTTACAAGGAAAAAAATTCAACTCCGATGCGGCAGTCCAAACTGTCTTCAAAGAGTTTATTGAATCTCGCCCCCATGGTTTTTTAGTAAACGGATCAATGAACTATCTGTGAGATGCCAAAAGTGCATAAATAACAACGGTGCATACTTTGATTAAATAAATATATTTAAAAAGAAAATTACTTTATATTCTTCCCGTACAAAACGCCAATTTCATATGTAAGAAACCCTAATAATAATACAAATATTAATAGATATTGTTGACTATATAACACTATTCCGATGCTTCATCGGACTCTGGGCTCGCGGAACCGGTGTCCGCGAGCTAAATAAAAAAGAAAACAAAAGAAATAAAATCAAACTAAAATCAATTTTTTACTTACCGCATAATGTTTGTAAAAAGATTCATTAACTGTACTGTTAAAATCTTTTACTGTGTCTTTTTATGTATAACCCAAATCACAAGTGGTACGAGTGATAACAAGACGAAGAGACCTTCCTTGGTAGACAAGACGATAATATTCACAGATTTTTTTAGTTCGTAATTGTTTTTGTTTGTTTTATAAGAGTATTTTTAATGAGCTTTGTGATACTTTGCAACATTCGCGACGCAAGCCTTCGTCTTGTTTTTTATATTCTATGACAGGATGCCCTCGTTCCCCACAGGGGTCTGCAACAACGCGTATAATAAATGTTATTCAAGTTGAAACGAATTGTCATACACTGAGAAATCTGTAATAAATAAAATTTCTACATTATGAGAGAAACTAAGCGGTCTATTGTATCTCCGACCCATTTCTCATAACATAATTTTTGAATGGTTCGGCTGTAAAGCTAATTATATTATTAATTATTTTTAAAGTAACTAATCTTAAACGTTTGTGTCTTTCCAGTTATATCCTATCTTTTAGCCCATTTAAATAACTCGTTTTAATTTGAGTTTAAACCAGCTCACAGATTGTTTCAGCTAGGTTTTCATTTATGTTAATTGAAAGAATTATTCGGTTTCTGTGTAAATACCCGTGCCAAAGTTGATTAACAAAAGCTAGTTGTTCTACAACAGGGATTGAGTTTTTTTTTATCATTTTATTGTCTAGTAATTTGGACTGCGCTATTGCGACCGATGTCTCCTCTTCGGGTTTAAAATAAGTTTTCATAATACCATAAAAAAGGGTACAGATTTGACTTTGATGTTGCGCTGAATGTAAATTCGTAAACCGGTTTTCCTGCCATCGACGAAACACTTCTCGGCCGGTTGCCATTATTTAGACAATTTAAAAAATAGTCTGCCGTTTCTAATTTCGTGTTTCAAACATATTTAAAATATATTTATTAGAATATTAAAAAAATCAATATAAGAAAAAAGAGACGGTTTGTTATGATGGCAACATCTATCTTTATTCATACTACCGTAATATTTTTTAATAATATGGAAAGAAATTGTTACTTTAGAGCAATAAGACTGCAACTCATATCGCCTGGGCGTTATTGTGACAAAATGTCGATTAACCAACCGTATTTGTAATCTTCTCTTCGAATCTACCTGCGAGTGCGTATCTTGTAGATATTATTTGTTTATCTCTAGATGCTACGTAGTTATTTTTTTATGTATAACAACTAGGCTAACACTAATCTCATTTCAAAACGCGGCCTTTCTATCATTTGTTTAACTGTCAGGAACAGTCATCATCATCGTCATCTGAATCTATGTATGTCCACTGCTGGACATGTCTTTTGTAATGTATAAAATACATTTATATTAAGCATATCATTATTAATTACACCACTACTATTATTACTAATTTGTAGTTTTGGAATGAAACCAGTGACCTTGGTTTTTTTTTATGTCTTATTCTTTATCCCTTTTCCTTACATGACAGAGAGAATGTCGCTTTAGTATTAACTTTCGTAGTTTTGTAATAATATATAGATAAATAAATAATTTTATTTTGAGTTATAGTCTTTACATAATACGTAGCCAAATTCACTTTATACAATTGCGAACTTGGCGCAGTGATTACGTAGTCCATTCTACACTGAACGATGCAGGTACGATTCTTGCACGAAAGAAACTTACTGTTTTTCTATACCTTTTATTTTTCATGAAACAAAGGTCATCTTGTAATGTATTATAATAATAGCGATTAAAACATTAGATAGAATAAGTAATTTAACGTGACTCGGTACTTTTCAACGCTTGTAGTTTCACGTACCGTGCGTGTGTATTGAATTTCATGAAATGTTTTGTATAAAATGTATGGGCTTTTTACATGTTGTTTGTTTATATAAACTAACTAGCTGTTCTCCATCCGCTTTGCTGGCCACAGTAAAAAATTAGGCCGCAAATGTATTTCTATAGCAACCACAAAAATAATAAGAAATGAAAATGATTATGAAATTTAAAAACTAAATAGCCTATAACCATTTATAAATCATTCCGGGTCCGAATCGTCACGTTACCGTGTCGATACGTTCAGCAGTTTTCACGTGATAGGAGAACAAAGGAAACTCATTTTCATTTAATAGATATAGATTTATTCCACCCAAGTTTCAACACATTACTATTTAAATACCATTACACGAAGACACCAGTTGTGATAGGCGACTATTGCCGGTGACTGTCTAGGTAGGTACCACTGTAGCAGCTCCTATTTCTGCCGCCAAAGAATAGTGTATAAACATTACCGTGTGTATTGAAGGATGTTGTAGCTAGTAAAATTATTAAGGTTACTATACTTAACACCTAATGTCTCAACGTGGGGAGCACAATGTGGTGTAATGTATAGATAGCATCTTAACTAGTGATAAGCAAAACGTGCACAATCTTGGTCTTGGTCTGTTCAGTCTTGGTTATGCTTAAATACTTTTAGTCTAGGTCTTGATCTTGTATATTCAGTTTTATAATATATTAATTATTTTGTTTTCAGAAGAATAGCATATGTTCTAGTTAAGATAAATATTTTAACTCACCATTTCAATGGAATTATAATTTTTTTGTTTACATTTGCACATTTGGTCTTGGACCTTAATAATAGATCTGTCTTGGTTTTGGACTTGTTCGTGTTAATTTGGTTTAGATCTTACTTTTTCGCAAAACTAAGACCGGCACGTTGTTAGTTCAGGCGTATCTCTACCATCGGGTGAACGTCTCGTTCATCTCGTCGGTTCGGCGAAAAAAGGCTAGAAGGTACTTTTTTTAGGATGAAACAGTTTATAACAGAGATAAAATTTCTTTGGTTAGTAAGATTTTTTGTTCCGAGTCCAAACAATATCCCGTTTATGTGTATGGTGCCGTGTTTCGTGGAATACATTACAGGGAACCTATATCTAGCTGTAGACGCCCATCTGTTGAGATAATGTGTATGTTACATATATTGCTTATATTTATAAACTGTGTTATCCGAAGCGAACTATATACGTTTGCGGAATATTGCCTATGCGGAAAGATCGATTCGACGCGACATGCCGTGCACGCATTCGCTGATATAGATTTACTTAGGCATTTTAATTATACGAACGGCGTCGTGAGAAGCGTACTGCGAGAAACCGCAGCGAGGAGCTCGTTCCTCTGGAATCATATTTGCAACATATATAAGCAATACTTTGTCTTCGTTATTATCTCTTTATTCACAAAAAGGTAATACAATGGTTGAAATTAATGTCTTTGGCCTTCTTTCCATTCAACCACTAACATGGTGTTATAATAGTGTTAGAAACAGTAAAGTTAATATTAAATTAATTTGAATTATAGTAATTATGTTAATAGTAGATAAAAAAAATCCTTTTAGAAACAAATAAAGAAGCGCATATATTAACACACAGCACACGGATATCCATAACTAAAAACATTCGTGACTGATTGATGTGAAGGCATTATCTCGATACTCAAGGATAATGCCTCGTTATGGTATAGGTTTACTTATATATGTATAATATTTATTTCTATATTATGTAGTATGTATGCATGGTGTATAAAAATATTGGAAATATTTGATAAATTGTTTAAATGTTCTACCGCCTATAGGCATTCTCCTACGAATTTGGATATTAAATTAGATTTACCAAAAAAAAAAAAGAGCTAATAGGAATATTTTTAATAAAATGATGATGATGATTTAGTAATTAAACTCAAAAATCATGTACTTAGTTTATAGTAGTATTTATAGTAGTTGTCTATTAAAAAATATACTAAATCTATGATAACGACCACGCCATTACGTACGAGCATTTCGAAATGGGTCCTAAGTCCAAATTAACAGTATATGCCAATTGGCAGACGCGCTGAGAACTGTTGTGTCACTGTTGCAAAACTATTCAACTTTATTTTAAAGAGGAAATTAGGAAACCAAAAGTAAGACATAAATTTATTAAATAAACAAAAATAGGTTATAAGTATATAATAAATGACTAAATAAGCTCCAAGAATAGCACACTTTAAAGGTGATAAAGTCTGTGTTGTCGGAGACCATCTAGGTATATAGAAATAGGTGTAGGCGATAAAAATAGCAGCTGCTTTGGTAGCTCCTATTTCTACCACCAAGCAGTAGTGTGCAACTGTGTTCCGGTTTGAAACGAGTCGTAGCTATTGAAATTACTGGGATAATGAGACTCGACGCTATATATGTCCTAAAGCGACGAGCACAACGTCGCGCGGCGCAGCGTATATCAACTAAACAGCGCCAAGTTGTTTCGGCGAGACGTTTCATTTACTGTCAGTAAAATTCCTCTTTCGTCGTATCGCTTCTTCTAATAAAAAAACAAGACATTCACGCGATGATAAATAATACTCCTGCCTATAATACGTAACGTTAGTTGTTAGGAAGGAGTTGCATTGCATCACACTGTAAGCGCTTTAAGTTCTTAGACTCAACAACTTTAATAATTTCACTAGTTACAACTCTCTTAAAGCAATGATGGTTGCTTAATACTCTGGCGAAAGAAATAGAAGCTTCGGTGGTAAGGCAGTCGGTCTTCTGTAACACACTGTTTTTTTTATTAGAGAAAATCTACAAATACTCTGATTCCTGGGGGAAGTCAGGGTTATCTGGAATTTCTAGCCCATTAAATATCCATCGGTGATCTTCTTCCGTGCGTTAAAAAAACCTACTGGATCTCTTAAGGAACATGTACTCTGGTTAAACTTATCTAATGGAGGAGTAAAGCCTTATTTAGCAGCCTCGTTGTGCTACAGCAAATACAAAACCACTTTACATTTATAGTCCCTTTAGAGCTCAATTGTCTTGCTCTGAGATGACCTTCGCTTAAGGCATGTGAAACCGAAGACTCTTTTAGTCGCCATCTACGACCGACCTTACCATGGTAATATTCTTACTATTCCTTGACAACACTATGAGTCTTATCCACAGTATCTTGTTTTATTCTACGAAGCAGTGTGAGGAGTAGAACGTTCACTTGATGGTATGTGGTACGCCCGACAATAACAATATGGCGTTTGTTATAATACTATACCAGACACCACATTGTGCTCATCGCTTTGCTTGTCATTTAGCATGATTCTTTTGAAAAGTGATATAATTTTTGGTTTGTAAAAATTACTTCATAAATTTTTAATAATAATAAGATTAAAGACAATATATATTGTTATAAATACAACATATATTTTCATCTCTTTGAAGAATTTGTAAAATTGTTTTAATATAATAATTGTTAACTAGGAACGTGATCAAATTCGCTAGAGAATATGTTTGCGAAACGGCTACATAAAATTTCCTATACAATGTTGTATAGTACTGTCCGAATCGTCCGTTGGTATTCGATGCCCGTCTGTCTGGCTGTTGTAGTGTTAGTGGACGTAAAGCGTCGGCAATGTGTGACGCGACGAAGTCGCCATTTGTGTTGTGTTGTATGCGAGTGTGTGCGTGAGCGCAGGATGCGGTACGCATAATTGTAACGTTTCTTTGAAGCGTTGGCAATCCACACAGATATTTTAACTTCTTTAACATTTTATTGCTATATATTGTTTTGTAATCAACTTTCTCTTGATCTCCGTAGTTTATTGTGATAATTTTCAGAAAGACAGCCCAATTTTTTTTATATCTCAGAGACTTCCAGTATATATACATATATAGTACCAACCGATATAACACAAGTATATATAGGGAGGTGTCTTTTGCCCCACGCGGTTTAGCAAATATTATTGAGTTACAGTTAGAAAGGGTAGTTAGTGAAATTATTAATTAATTATCCTATGTTTATACTATATATATTTATATTTTCTCATAAAAAAGTTTTACAATTTCGAAGTCACATGTTTATCTCCAGCAAATAATGAAGGTTTAAAATATTATTTAATTACATTTAATAAATATATTGATGGCAGATTTTTAAATATGTACAACAGCATGGACGTGGACGTTTATCGGCCGATGATGCTGATGCTGCTGAGTACAGCATCGGTAACAACATTAATTGTTCTAATATAACGAGCCTCTTTTCAGGGATCGGAAAATCTTAGTCTCTAATGTACAGCGATTATTATTTTTTATCTTTAGGTAAGTAATTTAGAACACATTTTGCCCTTCACCTTTCTTTATTTTTATTTTAGTTTATTTTATAGTTAATATCTTTATTGATTCGAATTAATACATAAACACACTTTGTACAAAACATGGGTTTTTGTTTTATATGAGTATGAGTTTAATATGAGAGAAGAAATGGAGATGCAGTAATTCTAAACGAAGCAATAAAGTTTACGGAGACGATATAATTGATTGCGAAGCACTTAGTCGCATTTAATCTGTATTTAATATAAGCCGTTAAGTGAGATCGAACGGTATGACGTGTACTTAGAGAATAATTGAATTTACACGATATTAAAGTAAAATTAATTGTTTGTACAAGTAGAAGGTAATTTTTTTTTGATCATTTGATCTGATGCTTGGTTTTTTTTTAAATATTCTAAAACACTATAACTATTTTTAGTAGCATATACTGAAAATATACATAATTAATATTTAACTACTAACTAACTACTGTTTTGAAGAAAAGCAAAACTAATACTAATTTCACTTATCACTTATCGTTGGGAAGTTTACTATTTTTCAGAAAAAAATTCTTAATAATTTGAACTTTACCTTCGTCACAAACGTACCAACTTTTCAAAAGTGCTTATATTTACATTAGAAGGTATGAGGATCATACACAAATTATATTTTATGTATGTTATACAACACACGTGTTGGCTACATCTACTCTTCAGAGCGAACACTTCATGAACAGACACCACTTTATCTGTGAAATTTCATAACCGCTCGTTATGTTGCTACAGTGGACCGTAATTCTATTTTCGGTCCCACAGTGATGGGTACCGAAAGGCGAAAATTTAAACTATACTGGCTGACGTACGTCAGGATCATGACTATAAATAATTTTATATTATATTTAAAATATCTCTATTAGTCTTTTTTATTACAATAAAATTTTATAACATTTTTGATTAAAATACTACCTTAAAAATTATGTTACAAAGGTGGGCTTTTTATGCCTCAATATTATTCTTTTCTAATGAACCTATGTGATAACTATTAAAATTTTCCCGTATAAATAAAGTCAACAACGCACTTGTTATTAGTTTTTGAACCTGTGCAGGAATGAAAGTTTTCAACATATTTATTTTTAATGTCGATGTAATTGTCACGAACATTTTAATGTAATTATGAGAAGTAAGCATTCAAATTAATTGCGATTCGAAACTGAAGTTTATGGATACGATCAATAGTAAAATTTTTAGATCTTGTCTGTCGAGTTGCTTTCATTCCTTCTTTATTAAAACCAAAACACTAGGATAGTGAAGTGTGTTTTTAAACACTAGCTATTAAACTACATATCAAAGAGAGTTTCCATTATTTTATCTACCAATTATACGTGGTCGTAAAATGACAATGTACTTGCAGCAGCATTCGTTACATTTTTATGTTATGAATGCATAGTCAGGTTATTTAGTTGACAGCCCTTAGTTACGAGCTGGTAAGAATAGGACTAAAGTAAGCTGGAACTGTTTGTTATGACAGTCGTAAAAGTCGACATATCGTAGAACGCGACTAAGAAGAATATTCGTGTTCGTGCATTTTGAGATTCGGAACCGTTATCGCCTAATAAGAGTGGGAAGAGAAAGGCAAATGCGAAGTGGACTCGGTTTTTCCGTAGTAAATCGCGCTATGGCGAAGTTTACCCTTGAGTGGAGCTAAGTCGAAGTACAAAGAGGTACCGATGCAATCTGTTTAAGATTCTGCATCCAAACGCACTGAAAGAAACCATAGAGGGTTCGTTCAATGGGTGTAGTGGTAGACCATGACTTCTTCTAGGAACCAGAAAATTGTTGTGGCGGTTTTCCGCGACACCAAAATAATATCTAACTACTTGAATAACTCGTATCTGCAAAATCTATACTTCTCTACTATATATTTTTCGTATACTTAAATAAACGTCTTTTTCCTCGTCATAAAATGTGTTGTATTATGCATGTGTTGATTTTCAACTAACCTGTACAGGGATTTACCTATCAGTAACTAGCCTAGTTTTTAAATTTTACCTCTGTTATTACTACTGTTAAACTACTGCCGCGTATTCACGATGTTTGTTACTTGATAACTTTAACGACAATGTTTAGTGTTGGAAGCACGAATGTTTCATTAGCTACATTTCCCTTGAATACAATAAGTTAGTTACCACAGTGCGGTATTAAAACAACACATCAAATGTTTGCGGTTTTGTTATTACCGGTTAAATTTCATTTATTTAGCGTAAATTGTGGATTTTAAGTGTACGCAATTATGCTAGAGACAGAATTGTTTAGAGACAATAATAGTATTTTCGTATATACTTATGAGCCTTTGATTTACATATAGTGTTTAGATTTTGTGAACATATGTTTGCCGTCAAAAAGGCTTCACATTCACAGTACATTTTTAAGTAGAGAACTTTTAATTTTATTCACGTTATTGTATATCACAGATTCAAGTCTAGCCCAAAGCTGACAATATATGACTTACATTAGGCTGGCTATCGAAAAAAATATTTGTTATATAAAACCCTATTATATATTAGCAAAAGTATTTGTTTGTGTAAAAATTATCATTAAAACTACAAATTAAACATGCATTGCTACAAGCACTGCGGTTACTTAGAATTAGTTTGACGGTAGCCAAGAAATATCAATCTTACAAAAAACTAAATGATATATTTTAATATTACTCCGTTTACACATATGTTCAAACCTTATTTCGTTATGTTTTACAGCTAAACTATAAAAAGATGGTGCCTTTCGGCTGGCCGTAGGGGAGTAGCCAGGATCGATCCCGAGTACAACGCGAAGTGAGGGATAACACTGCAAAAACACGCATGCTCCAAATATTTTGTGTGGCACGAGCGTTATTTTTATTACAGTAGGAATCTTTTTGAATATATGGACCTTTTTATACACTCCAGTGACGTTATTAAGTACTTACGAATACATATTGTAAGCTACGGACTGCATAATTAAAATGGTTAGGTTTATCATAAAATTTCCTTTGTGTAATAATTTATTTTAAAATATTAAAAAAAGATTCCTCAATTTCTGAAATTGAAAAAGTAAACGTAAGCCGTAAATGTTTTTACAATGAAGTGAAAAGAAAGTATACATTTCATCTCTTGATATATAGATAACACAGTCCAAAATTATTTGGAATTTGTTAAGAATAAAAAAAATCATTTTCGCTTCAAATCTTCAATCATTTCCCTTATACTGGTAAACAGGTGATATTCGGCCATAGAGACCTACTGAAAAACAGTAAGTTGGGTATACCGGTAATCTTCGATTATTACTTTTTACATTCACTATTATACATTACACTATGCCGAGATAAATTGTTTTAACCATAATGACACAGACTTTAAAAAATATTCATAATTCAACAAATTTTGTTGAAATTACTCATTCCGATATTTTTTCACTAGACGTTCGGAGAAACATCCTATTTAGTTCGGATAATCTAGAATTTGCTCTTGAACTTTATACATTCTTTGAAGTTGACGGTCGTTATTGATTGTGTTAAAAGATTTGAGTGCGTCTGAATACTTAGCGTTCATTTTTTCTGTTTATTGTAGGTTTCTACGAGTTGTTTCGATGAAATTTTTTTGCAACCTCGAGATAGTAAATACATGTTAGTTGATTATCACATGGCAACATTGTCAATAACAAGTAATAGTCGAACATTAATTGTGTACTTACCCCGTTTTCTCGTTCAATCTTTTCGTTTGTGGTAGGTCTCTTCATATCATCATTTCTTATCAGCAACTGTCCTTGTAGATGGTACAAATGCAGCGTTCATCTATTTCGCTAAATAGTCTGCAAACATTTCTCTATTGCGGTTTGAAGAGCTTTGTAGCTAGTGATATTATTGAGGTAACTAGATTTTACATCAGGTACTTCATGGTGACGAGCACATTGTATTGCAGTGTATATCATTATAACTAGTGCCACATTGTTATTGGCGTATCGCTTACTATCAGGTTAAGGTCTTGCTCGTCACATTGCTACTATAAACGATAATAAAATAATACATTGTTTTAAAATTTAAACAAAATTTTATTATATTTTTAACATCAGAAATTAGAAAACGGCGTACGATATTATTGAGTTAAAGATTGAAGAAATTATAGTCAAACGATTATTTGTAAATATACGAAAAACATCGAAGTGTCGATTTGGAGGGCGGGGAGGGGAAGGATGGTTTAAATATACATTTCTATATCAATTATTTCTACTGACAAGCTGGTAGGTATTTTGCAAGGAACCACGGCTACAGCTGCTGCGGTTTGGTTCGTAGTAATTACAACTACACAAAGTGGAGGTATCCATTATTTACTTACTTTGTATATTTGTTTTCTTGTATTTATGAGTTTAATTACGTCTTTCTTCTTTCGGTGCTACGAATAGTTTGTACAGCTGAAGACCATTGTAGTACTGTTGTTTTTTACAATGTTTATTTCCATAGCAGGGAACTGTATTACAAAATAGGTATTTTGTTATAATAGTAGACACGTATGGGAGGGCGGGTCTAGTTACCACCGTAGCTCCATTTCCGTCGTTAAATGGCACTTTGTAATTATTAGTGCAACATTATTAGCCTAGTAAATCTTATCACCTTTTTCCATAGTATTGTCGCCATTCTCAGCAGCATAACATTATTGTGGTTAATATGTGGTGTAGTGTAAATAACAAATAAATAAATTAAACTGTATATAATTCTACTACAATACACAAAACCACTTTGAGTGGAGAAACGTTATAATATCACAATAATATTTGACGTGGTATCGGTAACATAGAATTGTTAATAGTTTACTATGCGATTTCTGTGTAACGGTGCGGCTTAGTTTTCTATTGGGCTGTAGGTTTGTGATGAAGGAAAATATCAGTAATGAAACTGACATGTTGCCGGAACAGCTCTCTTAAACATGCAACATCCACCAATCTGTACTTGACTTGACTTTCCCCTTATGAGAGAAGGCTCCAAGATAAAATTGTAGCATCATTAAGTGGGGTTTTTTATGTTATACTGTAAAAAGCAGAGGCGTGCAGAGATTGTGGTTAGGATATGCAAGCCGTACCCGAAATCTGTGCGCTTATCTATACTTAAAAATTAACTTATCAACTTTAACTCGGGTGTTATGGCTTACATTTCGTGTGACTAACAGGAACGTGTTCGGGAGTGCAATACGATTGTTTTCCTCATACTTGCAGCGTTTTCGCGTAAAACTGAAATATTTAATTGTTAAATCGCCATTTTTAATCTATTTAGTCTTCAGCTTTTCATTTCAATTAGTTCAGCCAAACGAAACTTTCGCCACTCGTGTTGATTTTGGCGCAATACTTATAAACTCAGTAAGCTTTCCCTTTTTGAGTTTCACAAAACGCTCTTATGTTATCTTTTGAATAATTTTCCCTGCCTTTCTATTTCTAATGATATAATATTTTCTCAGAATTTCTTTTATTTAGCTTCAATGGCAAATTGTTTTTATCCCTTTTTTAATCGTTACATGTGTTTATTTTATTGAACGAATGGATAAAGCAAATAGAACGTTCATCTGTGATGTGAAGTAATCTTAGTATTATGTTAGTGCTCGTCGTCCTGATACGTAAAATTCGTTACTCAAGCGTTTTCATCAGTTACAGCGCTGTTCATACTTAAACAGTTATTCACCGTTATATATACTGGGTGTACGCAGGAGACCGCTTCCGAAAACGGAGACAGACGATAGTATTAATGATACTAAATGCTCCGTGGCCCTATGAAATAAGGTTCAGATTAAAACCAAATACATCTCGAGTTCCCGCTGCGCCCGTGCATTCGATCTGAGCATCGGCTGTTTTTGATTTTGTGTTTCATAGCTAGGTTTTTTTAAGTAAACTAATGTATTGTTTTATGAAAATATCATTTCATTTAGCTGTACTAATATGGTGGAGCGTAAATAATACTAATAAAACGTTTTAAAAATATATATATTTTTTTAATCAAAATCGATGTTTTTTCCGTCTATCGTCAAAGGTGTCATTAGTCTTGTCTTTGTTTTCGGAAGCGGGCTTCTAACACTTACTATATATATAAATATACATAAATGTATACATATGTATATATATAATATCTCGCATTTCAAAACTGGTTTATATAAAAATATGACTCGCAAGCTATAACACGCATTATAAATAAATGTAAGGTAAAGGTACCTTCATAGTACTGTCCATGTATTTTGACCAGCGAGTAGGCTTTGTTTAATACACAAACTTAAAATTTTCTCGAAGTGATCGCGGCGTTAGCCCGCTCTCAATGTATCATATAACGGTCTCTTATAAGACACTTCCGCTGAGACCGCGCTATCCGTTATAACAGGATCGTTGTTTTTAGCAAGACGTTCAACTGACGGTAAGGATACGCTTGCTTATAACTATCTGTGGTGTTAGTTACGATGATAGCACATTTTTCGCTCGTCGCTTTGAAATGAAAGTTGATAATTCTCGTTTCACAGTACGTTTACACACTACTGTTTGACAGAAATAAAAACTGCGCTGGTAGACAATCTGTAGCAAAAAACTTTTATTTTTAGTTCATTCTACGAAGCGACGAGACAAACAAGATGTTCACCTGTTGGTAAATGATAAGCCTGCCTGTCCATAATAATATGACGCTAGTAAGGATGTTATACAAGGCACATTGTGCTCGTTGCTCGTAAGCCATACGTTGGATATCCTTATTTCAGTAATTTAACCAGATATAACGCACTTCAAACCGGGACATGGTAATGTTTGCATTACTTTCTCGCGGTAGAAATAGGCGTTGCGGTGATGTACAACACAGACCATTAGCATTTAAAGTTTACTGTTATACATCTTTATTTAGTAATTTATTATACGGGCATATAACAAGTATTATATGTACGTATAAAAGATTAGCGTAAACTATGTACAGTATACATTTTGGAAAATAGGGAAATATATCATGATACAACGGCGTCTGCTTTATGTTAATATACTTACTGTATGTGAGTCGTGCATTCATTAATTGTGTGCCGTCCGTAATATTACTAGGTGCAAGAAAGTGGGGTAACGTGTGTTTACGTTAAACAAGTGTTAATGTGTTGTGAACAATACCTGTATTGTTGAGCAGAATTTTTTACAACATAATATTACTGTTATGTTAGTTTCATTTATTATTTATAACAGTTACAAATACACCTACTTTATATTGTAAGTATCTACTTATTTATTAAATTCTAAGACAAGGTTTTTGTAGTGTCATAGTTTTCAGGTTTAAAAAAAGGCTTAAGAATAAATTCACAATCTTTTGTGCTCTTTCTTGTTTCAATTTATACATTGTATGTAACAATAGGATATTTTGAAGCGTTATCGTTTATAGCCTCTGCTATCCTTTAATCACAGGCTAGCGTTTGACAACTATCTCACGTTATGTAGGTATTGACAGAAAAGTAGAAATTAATGTAGTAATAGCCTATTCAAAACCACTCTTAAAGATTCCCACGTTACAACTGGACATCATAAGCTATTGGTAATTCGTAACAGTTACAACCGTTTGTGACTTGTTAAACAGATTTTTCTTTTGTCTACTACGATCATAAACCCTTTTATATAAGATTTTATGTTTTTTTTTTGTCCTTTTTATATTTACTTCACATAAAAGGAAGCTTTAGGTGCAATGATATCGTCGTAGTACGATAGTGTAAACAATTCTTTTGATAGTATCGCAACCGTGGCCACTTCTCTCCCCTCCCTCTGACCGTCTCCCCTCACGGCTGCATTGAGCTGGCGCATTTAACCGCTACGAGAACAATGTAACGCGACTCGGAGTTGTCTGCGCCCGCGGTAGGTAAAAGTGGTCAGTGAACTTTTGCCGGCACTAGCGGATGCTCAGACATCTAGGCAATAGTTTTTTTTTTAGGTATTTAGTTTCTTTTATTCGACGATATGACGAGATGAACTTGACGTTCACATGATGGGAAGTAATACACCTGCTCATAACGTGGCGCTAGTTAGGATGACATACATTGCTCTACAATGTGCTTGTCGCTACGAGACATAACGTTTTAAGTCACGTTTCTTCAGTGATTGTAGTAGCTACAGCGCTATTCAAACCGGAACCCAGTAATCCCAAACTATTGTTGGGTGGCACATAACAGCTTGGCAGCTGAAATAGGGAAGTGAACGCTAGTTGTGCATCTTTTAGTTCACTAATATCAGATATAATTCTCTATTTTTTCATAATGTCTTTTTACATGATGGAATATATAGTAAAGTTTATTATTAACTTCAATATATTAAAATAAATTTAATCTACATTCTTCACACGCAAAATTTTAATTAAAGTTCTAAGCAAAGTAAGTATACATACACACCAAGAGTTTGTGTTAATTTGGACTTTTTGTTTGAACACTTAATAAGATGCCCGGGCGATACAAAGTACGTAGTATATTTTTACAGGATTTTAATTCAGCGGGAAATGAATTATTAATATTCGTGTGGTAAGTTTATTATATTTTTTTCATATACATTACATCTTTTGTATCGGTATTTTTCATCTTTATGCTAGTGCTACTATTATTATTTAAAATCGCTTCTCGTGTGGCACATAGCAAACAATTAAACATAGAAAAACTTATAACATGAATTTCATGTCTTCTTGTATTAATATGTCGCTCATAAAAACTCGTTCCAATTCTTTTAAAGCTATCTAGGTTCTATATACTTTCGAGTTGAGTTTCACGGCCGCAAACGTTAGACGCGTACCACAGCGTGTATTAGCGTCCAGTTAACATAAACCCGCGGCTGACGTGCGTTTCCAATGACAAAGCGCCTAGTAAATGGGGTCACGGTACGCTGGTACATGAATCCGATCTGACGGATAACCATGCGGGCGGTGCAAACCGTCTTTAGTACTAGCTGGTTTTACGAGCGTAATGAGGACATTACTTAAATGAAGTTTTCGATTAAGTCATGAAAACCTGTTTCATTAGTGGCCTTAACACGGTGTGTATGTGTGTCAACAATACATGTCGATTGTAAACTAGTTTGACGTAATTCTTTCTGCAGTAATAACAATTGCTTTTCCATCACAATAATAGTGTACACGCTAATACCATTCCATGTTTATTATTAGTGTAGTCGACTTTCCTTGAATCTATTTCCATTTATAAGACGTTGTTTTACTACGTGATAGGAACGATTATGAAAACAACTTATTTTAACCGATAGATCAAACGAGTTTTTACTAAAATACCTTGTATCTGTATTTACTACTTTCTTATTGTGTAAGGCAGGGAAACCTGCACAGATATTACGGGCAAGGTAAGAAACCACACCTGAAATCTCTGCTTGTCTGTACTTTAAAATAAACTTACAAATTTAGCAATTTCTTAATCATAATTATGTTCTTTTTGAATAACTTGGGAGATTATTGTTTAGACTGGTTTCAAGAGCCAGGGTATGCATGCAGCGTTTATTTGCCTGTACGGAGCGCACGTCCCTGGTTATAACTACATTAGGTGATTTTTATAGCTCATACATCAGATTTTACCTTTTGATTCTGAAAATAGAAAACTTTCTACTTTCAGAATTTCATTTGTGGGTTTTTCGCGTCTTGTCCATAATAATCGATTGTTCACTAACGGCTACATAGCGGACACGCGGTGCTGCGACTGGGCCTCAGGGCATCGAACCCGCTTCAGGTTACGTAACTGCCAAATTTGGAGGAATCCTGTTTAGCGAATTGGCGCCAACGCGCGGGTGCCATTTTGTGAACATTTACTTACATGAATATTTTATAAAAAAATTCTTAAAGATATATTTTGGTTGTATCTTTATTTTGTATTTGTTTAAAATGATATTTGAATTAAATCTTATTGAAAATTATGGAGTTGCTCTCTAACATCAAATATTGTTTTTAAAATCTCGGCTCATTAAAAAATTAAACCATATTTTTTTATCAGATATTTTATTAAAATAAAATTTTTGTTTTTTCAAAAAAAGAAAGGGGAACTTTGAATTTAATCCTCAGTATTCGATTATCCTGCGCATGAAAATATGTAGCCAATTATGATTTTATTCAACGTTATGAAGCGCTAGCTTTGAAAGAAGGTAATACATCACGATAATATAATAATTTTAGTACTTACAGTACGTCGTCATGTTTGGACACTAATACTTTTGATATCGTATTCTGAAAGAGAGCTATTGGTTTCAAATAGCACAAGACCGTGTTTTGTGGAATACTTTATATGACACATACATTCAGCGGTGTGGAGGATGTCTATCAGTTGAGATGATGATTCTAAAAGCTTTTCGCGATCGTTTTTAACACTGGTGCTCGTTCACCGTGCGACTTCCTGCAGATCTATTAGCAAAGATTTCATAACTGGATGCATTGTCGATTGAATAAAAAATACGATGTAAAATTAATTGCAAAATTATTACATCGTTACTTCACAGCATAAATTGATGTTGCGAATGGTAAACTGTGGCGGACTTCGGCAGGGAGACTATTGCTATAAGAAATTATAACTTAGTGTATTAAATTGAATTTGTTTATGACTCGATTTTAGTGTTATTATAAACGTGTTTTATAATGAAACTTATATAAAAATATTAAAAATTATGTTTTGGTCATGCGAACATGAAAATTAAAAAGGCTATCGTAACAGAGCGGAGATATGATATAGTGGATATTGCTGTCCAGAGGCGGGTTTTATTGATGCGCCGGTTCGTGTACTGATACCGAGTTTTATATCGTATTACATTTATGGTTTATAGAGTAAATAGATAATACGTTTTTGTTACCATTTTTACTAATCTACTACAGTTAAATAACCTTGTTGCAGCGCGCTCCATCGTGGCCGTTCGGTATATCCGATATCTTTCAGTCAAATTTAAAAAATCTTTGTTTCACTGATGATTGAAAATTAGTGGCATAAGTGGCTATAATTTTCGAAACGGTTGTACCAATATTTATAGAAATATTACACGTATGTGTATTTTTTCAGATACAATATTATTTAAATATCCTTTATCTTTTATAACACAACAGAGTATTTTCATCCGAACCATTGTAAAATTTTCTTAACTTGCGTTTTCGTGGTTGCAGGTTGTCTGTTAACCCCAAAATAGTTATTTTAATGCCTGTTAAATTATCGCCCTACCTAGGCGCCACGTTGTTGTAGGCAGGCATAGGTAGCACTTATAACCATGTGAACGTCCCGCTCATCTCGTCGGTTAAATGTATAAAAAAATATCTTTATGGTATCCTATTTATAATATATCGCTAGATGACGTAACATAAGTTATAAACATAGTTACTATCAATTATGACATATAACTTATTACATAAAAAAATAATATGAACCAGTGAGCTAATTTTAGCAGAATTTACTAAGTTAAATAATTAAAAAACTACGGAGGATAAAACTACTAATTTCTACTATATTTAGTAGTTAACTAAATAGTCAAAAATACTTCATCGATATTCTAGGTATAGTCATTTTTATTAGAGGAATCATCTACACATAGTAAACTATCGTCTCGGTGTAATATCAAGACCGTCAGGATTCCAAGTTACTATAAACATTTAGCTTCCTCGACAGGAAGATCTATCGAACGACGTGCGCAAAGATTGATTGCTGGCGAAACAACCTTCGACCGTATCGGAATTTGTTATATTTCATAATAAACCTAACGAAAACGGATTTTCAGAGTTGATATTTATAGTAAATAAATGGAGTTACTATTATTTGATTGCAAGTGACCGCTGATGGAACTTTAAAAGACTTGAGTGGCAACAGCGCACTGGTAGACGTTGAAGGTCCTTCACAAGGTGGGTCAACGATATAACGAAGGTCGCGGGAAACCGCTGCTGGATGCGGTTAGGGCAGGGCCGATTGTATCGAGAAATCTTTAAAGGAGACCAAGGTCTAGAAGTGGACGTCTTTCAGGTGATAGTGTAAAAATCTGTCTTTATATGTGTGTATCGATTTCTCTTTTTCTATTATAAATCTACGAGATTGTAGAATGATTGTACGACATTCACCTGGCGAGCTACATGGTATTTTGTACGCACCTTCGTAATACGATAAGTCTTATTGACATAATTTCAGACTAGAATTGTCACATTTTATTCAAAACCAACGGACAATTTGAATAAATTTGACACAAGGAAACGTGTAGATATCGGGACTGAACTAGCTTCACAGGACTGTCTTCTATTTACATTAAGAGGCAAAAAAAACGAGTGCAAGACTTCGTTAATTATTTATTCAATGTTGCTGTTCAGTTATTTGTTCTCAATAATTAGTAGTAGGTTTCATTTACTCGCACTAATTTATAATTTATGAAATAAATAGTTCATAATAAATAAAGTTATTTATATATTTATATAAGTGTCATGAAATATATACTTTCGTAAGTTCGGCATGTATGCTATAAACATAATTTATAACCTTTATTATTATTTTTCTTCAATTGTTAAATTAACATTGGAAAAGATACCATTTTTAAAAGCAGATTAAGAAGTAATAAATTTTCATTATACTCAGTTACATAATAAAAAATTGAGGATGTAGAATTCATTTAGTGAAAATAAATGGCCAGCTGCCAAAAGCCCGATTACGTTACGTGAATTTCGTTATTGAAATCAGTACGCTTAAAAATTCTATATTAACAATGAAAACGTCGACTATCATGCCGGCGAATATATACTTGTGTGCACTATAAAGACTGAATAGTCTGTTGGAAATACTGAAAAATTATGTGCGGACTATGTACATTCCACTCCAGAGCACAAACCTCTTTTGATAAGTGGGCTTGGTGGGATAGGCGGCAAAGTTATTTAAGTGCCGTACACTTTTTTTAATAAAAAAGTAAAGTGCATATCACATGCATAAGGCATAAAGTGTCTAACAACACACGACAAATTACTTAAAAAATTACGATAAATAGCAGTAAAAACAGTAATTGTTTTATGCATCATTATTTATTAGAATCTTAATAGTATGTTAGATAAATTAAATAATGTTTGAATTTAATGTAGACGTTTATAGGTCAGCATCTTCGCGTCTATCAAGTACATATACGAGTAATATTAAGATTCTGTTTAAAAGGCAGGAGGTGTTTTAAAGGAAGTATATTTAGAGAGATTACTTCTGGGACAAATAAATTTTATCCTTGCTACTTCTCACAATTTAACTTAATAATAAAATTCGTAAAATACTTTAATTGTTAATGAACATAAGCTCTCGTGTATATTTGATTATTAGAGATTATAAGTGGATTAAAATATATGACAACAGCATGCACAAAGAAAATAAAAATAAGTATAAAAACTGTCGAAATACAAAGCAAAACTTTATAGGCGTAAAGTTTTTGATATTCGAGTTTAAAAGCGATATTAAGTCCCACGTTTGCCCTAGAGCATAACCATGTTGCTATCAAGCTTTCATCGTAATAAAACTTTGAAATATAATTTGCGCTCTTCATATTCCGCATCCGGCAGGGGTCCGCCATTTTAAATCCTGCGGATAGGTAAATTATACAACTACAAAAGTAAACACGGTTCTTGAATATATTATAAAGGGAAAAGGAATGACGACGTGGAATTTTAATTAAATAAAGTCTAAAAATATTTGACTGCTTAGTAAGTTACTTTTCTTTGTTATTGTATACGCATGGAATCCATGGTAGGCATTACAGGTATAAATTGTAACCGAAAAAAAAACTTGCTACATGTTTAGCTGACCGTAGGTTTTTTTAATATGGTGGCTACCCAGGAAAGTTAGAAAAAACATTACCAAAGATCGAACACTAGATGTGGTCTCGGTATCGAACCAGACACCGCCGTGTTACAACGCAAACGATTAACCACGGAGGTAGTCGATGATTTTATAGAAAAATTCTATTTATCTGTACCTTGAATAATTTGGGAATTCAATCATTGCTCGGCATTCCAAAATTAAGGTTTGAGTATGCTTATCATTTTAGATGCTACCTGCTCACAGAGGTTAGCAACCATAAAGATATAGTAAAAATTTTGAAAGAGTTTGCCAGCTTAAAATAAAACAATTTTTTTACAGCAGCACGTATTTTACTTACTAGATTTTCACTACACTTTGATTGGCCTTACAATACTATTATATTGATCTTAGGTTAACTTGGATCATAGCATAGACTGCGCGCACAGCGTTTTGATCTACCTACGCATCTCTATATTTCGGATAGGGACCAGATACATAAGTAGCTGTTTTTATTTTTGACATAACTATGAAGAATGCAGATTATTTTCTTAAATTGAAGTCTGTCTTAACTTGCATGCGCTCTGGACTTCTTTTTAATTCTGTCTTATTTCAAATGAACCCTTTTACTCTGTCATCTATAATTAGAACTTATATCTTTTATTTGACCACACCATCGTTAGAGCCAGTTGGTTATTAAGTCCGTCCTTAATATATCGTAATAAAATGAATATTACGTAAATATACATGAATTCGGTACCGAAGGTAGCCTTTGTTATATGAAAATGTAATATCAAACCGATAATTAAATTCTATAGACCTCAATGAGTAATTATGATATTGGGGATTCCCATTATTTAGTAAATAAATTTGCACAAAATAATGGAACAATTCGGAATGTTCTCTTAGTTATTTCAGTCTACATTGTTTGGTATCACCCTCTTTCTAACAATGCTACATAACGGATACGTATGCCGGCAACGTAGAAACCTTTGTTCCTGTGTGACAGTAAGAAATCTCTGTAATTACTCACTTCATCCGCTACTTTTGACTTGATGAACAATGAATAAATTGAAAGGCTATTGGAGATATTCGAAGTAGGAAATAACGAAAGAAAGACAGAGAGATAACAGACGAAAGATTGAAGAAACATTTTTGTAAAAACAGAATTTGTTTCATTTCATATTTTATAACAAATCAATAATTTTTTATTACATATATTTACAATACCCGGGTTCATCTATTCGTATGCAGGCCCCCATAAGGAGGTAGACGGGCCAATGGGCAGGCTACGGGTTAATAGCATGAAAAGGAAACGAAGGGTAGGGAAACTATAGAAACGCGTTGTATCTTATTCTCACACAGCCTAAACCCTATCGATACTTTTATAGTTGTTTCCTTTCCGTTTTATAAAACCAATTCACACAGTTCCAAAAGAAGTACAATAATTTAACTTTCTTTTTATTAAAAAAACCCTTACTTTTCAAGAAAGTGACACCGCGAATACAGATCAATGTATCATTAATTATTATAAACAGTTTTGAGAAATAACCATTCAACTGCATATTGTTGTGCGTTTTGAAAAGTTTCAGATAATAATTAGCTAAAGATTAGTTAGAAAAGCTGGGATCGACTTATATATTTCATATATCATAACGTAATGGTCCAAGCTTAAATGTGCTTTTTTTATTTTTATACGTGGAAGGATCGAAAAATAGTGAGAACGACATATATACTTCTTGGTATGAAAATAAATAAATACTGGCATAGCTCAGATACATATTTGTAACATTAATAAAGGAAAAATATTCTATTCTTTTTTGTTTTTTTTTTAATGTAGTCATTTATTTGCTTCGTATCGGAACGTGTTCTCGAAAATGGAGAAAAACGAAGTGCGAGCTGTTATTAAATAACTCTGTTTAAAAAAGTTAACGACGCAAGAGATTCATTGCGATTTGGAGGCAACATAAGGAGAGTCTGCTCCGTCGTATTCCACTGTCGCAAGGTGAGCTTCACAACTTCGAGTAGAGAGAACGAGCACGGAGACGAACATCGTTGCGGCGGTTCTTCGACGTCAGTCACCCAAGAAAATGTTACGAAAGTCGAGAAAATTGTATTGAGCGATCGAAGAGTTACCATCCGATACTTATTTCAAGAAACGGGCATGTCATATGGAAGTATTCAATCCATATAGAAACAATCTTTGAATTAGAGAAAAGTCTTCGCAGGATGGTTGCCGAGAATGTTAACCGACAGAAATAAAATCTACTTGAAATTCGAAGATATTACTGGACAAATTTCAAGAAGATTCTGAAAACTTTTTGTTTTGTTTCGTAACAATGGACGAAACATGGGTCCATCATTTTGATCCCGAGACAAAACAGCAATCTTCGCAATAGAAACGGCCATCATAACCGACCCCGAAGAAGTTTTGTGCCATGGCATCGGCTGGCAAGGTTATGGCCTCAATATTTTGGGACTCAGAAGGGATATTGTTGATTAATTACCTGGAGTGTGGAACCACTATTACAGGCCAATATTATGCAGCTTTAATTCCCAAGTTGAGGAATGCCATCAAAGAGAAAAGGAGAGAAAAACTTCGAAAGGGCGTGCTGTTTCATCATGACAACGCACCCGCGCACATGTCGGCAGTTGCGATGGCTGCCATTGAGCAAACTGGCTTCGAATTGGTTGACCACTCCCCTTATTCACCAGATCTGGCGCCTAGTCATTTTTATCTGTTCCCCAAATTGAAAGATAACTTAAGGGGCAACAGGTACGAAGACAATAACGAGGTGATGGATGCCGTGGAGAGCTTTTTGCAGAACCAAGATAAAACTTTTTTTTTGAAAGGGATTGAAGCCTTAAAAAAGCGCTAGACTCGGTGTGTAGAGAGACTCGAAGACTATGTGGAAAAATAAATTATTAAGTTATCAATAGTCTTTATATTCTATCTCATTCTCACTACTTTTTGATCCCTCCTCGTACATGGTCAAAAGTTTTTCAACTGATATTTGCGCGGAACGAATTTGCGCCACGTGGTATGGAACCTATTTAATTAATTATACAATTATCAAACATTTTTAATATAGTTTTTGTAGTGCTCATTTTGGAAGATATTAGTTTGTGTCCCGTGCAATTTCTGCCTAGTCCGTATTACACTCCAATCGCACCGGAGATGGCATGAGGATTAATGGATTTCCCAGACCGAGCGCAAACCTAAGCTTCGTATAGAGTTTAGATAAATATCTACCTATGCTACACTAGTTTACAACTAATTCAATGTTTCATATTTGAGGTAAATATCTTTTTTCATATTTTTATAATGAGTAAAATTTAAATAATCAATTGTTAAGGTTTATAATCATAAATAAATGTAAAAACGGTAAAAAATTACGGATTTTAAATAAGTAACTTACATCCATTGAAAAGCATGCGTGTCTCTGGTTCGATTACAAAGGCACCTGAACTGATGATATTTCTTGCATTTTCTTTCTTCTAGCTTCTTACTGCCGATAAATTGTCTATCGCCATAATACCCGGTACAGTGATTTGTAGTATAGCTCGCTGGCCTACTGGTTAGAGCGTGCGGCCTTCATTCCGAAGGTCGTGGGTTCGAATTTTTGCATGTACCGATGACTTTATTATTTGAGTTATGTATATTTGTGAACTTTAGTAATAATAGCGAAAGCCAAATGGTGAAGGAAAACATCGTAAGGAAACCTGCAACATGAATTAGAATTTATTCTAAGGTGTGTGTGAAGTCACCAATCCGCATTGGACCCGCGTGGTGACTATGGCCCATCGCCCTCATATTGAGGGTAGGTCTGTGCCCCAACAGTGGGGAATTAAATTGGCTGTTGAAAATATAGGCTGCCCCGTGGCAGATTTAGAATTTGAAATTCGAATATTTTTCTAACCGTTGCGCGGGGGACCGGGGAGGGGTTACAGTTTGGCGCGGCATTTGTTCGGACTGGTCAGTCACGATGTCGCAATGGACTGGTGCTCTTTCTGTCAATAGAATAATTGGATCATTTTTGTTTGAAAATTCTCGTGGAGCAACCGTAATTGTTGATGGTGATGTCTATTGCAGCATTTTTATACCGAAACTAAGAGAACATCCATCGAACAGCTCTCACACGTGGTTTCAACAAGATGGCGCCACGCCTCACACAGTAACACCCACCATGAGCCTCCTTCGCGAGATACACTCGGAATACTCTCGAAAGATTCCATGAGTGTGTACGTCGCGATGGAAAACATTTGGACGGAGTGATCTTCAAAAAATAAAATCCGCATGTCTCGTCTTTCTTTTTATGACAAATATATGTATATTCTAAAATAATAACATCCTTTATTTTATTAATAAAACCTAAATCTGCCACGGGACACCTATATAAGAGTCGGAGTTCTTTAGCGGAGTAGGGCTTCACCACCTACATTCTCTCACATTGTAATTATGTGAAATTTAGGTTGTATGGAATTAGCTCATTCTAAATAATAAAGAACATTGTGGAAGTCCATTCATTAATGTAAAAGTATTTCCATTTCAGCCCAATGCGTAGGTGCCACTTGTTACGAGTTATGTTGATAACAGCAATGTTATCATCAGCGGTTCCATGTACACATGATTTTTCATGAAACTGGTTTCTTAATGTATCATATTATACTTTACATTTCATATTTATAATGATGCGAGATAAACTCGCAAAGGCCGCCAGTTGGTTGTAATGAAGACGATGAGGAACAGATGCCATATGTTAAAGAAAGGTGATAGCACTGTTCCGACAAAATATTTATCACATATGTTACAAAATTATTAAATAAGGTATCTTTTAAACATATATATATATATATATATATATATATATATATATATATATATATATAAATGTAATAAGAATACTATTTCAAGCATAATGATAACACACCGTCGTAAAACCTTATAGTAATCTATTGCAAGACTTGTAACCGTGAAAGACACTCGGACTGTTAAAGTATTTATTCTGATAACAAATTACGATAATATATTCAGTGTTGATATATTAGTAATTGCTACCTTATTTTTTACATGACAAAAGTCCCAGGAGGATTTACAAATCATAACTATTTCATCTAACGCTGCTTTTCATTTGAACAACGGTAATGAAAGTTCTTACATCTATATATAAACACCGACAACGTTACGAGATACTTTCTTTTATTTTCAGTAGGTGAGACCACCTACTGTTAGTCTGCCATCATCATTACTTTAAAAGCCGCGTCACGGGAATCGCACTTAAAAAGGGATGTCATCATGTAGCTAATTCCAGGCCTCTAAAAACATTTCGACGGCACTACATCGAATAACCTGATTCATTTTCCATCTGCGTCTTCCCAGTGGAGTAAGCAGCTGTAACGAAATCTCAGCCCTTAATACCCTACGAGGGTTACCAGTCGCCATGAAGCGAAACGTGAACAAATAACATTCGATTCACATGAGGAGTAAAAATAAAACGAGCTTAAAGCCAATGTATTGTAATGATTGGTAATGTTTATATTTATGAAAAAAAATTTACGCAAACTTTGAAAGTTACTTAATAGTACTGCCTAAGATTTTTTTTATTCAGTAGTTCTACTTTTAATAAGTATATATTTTGTGTCATGTAAATTGAACAATTGATGTGTTATACAACATTGCAGCTGTACGTCCAGGCATAGCACTGAACCAGTCCTTGCTTGCTCATAAATACAGTTACAATGTACTGTTACTTTAGGGCCATTGACCTGTTTTTTTTTGCATTTCTATTGAAAAGCTCAACTCTTTACGAGTAAAATTTGAAGAATAGGATTTTTTTATAGTATGAAGTGATGAGACGAACGGGACATTCACTTGATGGTAAAGGATATGCCTGCCCATGAACAATAAGGCGCAAGTTAGGATGTTATACATAGCACCACATTGCGCTCGTCGCCTTGAGACATGAGATGTTGAGTCTCGTTACCCTAGTAATTTAGTGAAATTACTAGGGTAACGAGACTCAACATAGGGTAGCTAGTGAGCTACAGTGCCCTTCAAACCAGAACACTGTAATGTTTGCACACTACTGTTTGGCGGCAGAAATAGGAGCTGCGGTGATACCCACCTAGACGGTCTTAGGCAACAGAGACCTATCACCAGTGAATATAATATATCAAAAACATTTGTTGTATGATGCATCAGTTAGTCATCTGTAACAGGTAAACTTTTCGTTTCAAAAATGACAATTTGAATAAAAAATAAATGAACCTGAAATTATCTACCTAGGCTGTTTGCAATCGTCAAAAGGATATTGCGTACTATTTCAATAATAGAAAAAAGGTTTTGTATATTATGTAACCGTAGTGAAGCTGGCTGTTTATTTTTGTCAATTTTTTGCTTAATTAAAAGATTTTGCGAACTGGTTGAATTTATAACTATCTCAGCTTTTTTATAATAAATGTGAATTAAAATGTAGGCGTTAGAAATTACCTAAAACCCTTAAATACCTGAAAAGGCTACTGTTAGTAGTCGATGCAATAGGTTATTCTTTAACTATATAAAATTTTGTTCTTTAAACGCACAAAATTTTGTAAAAACAATATAATATAACGTTGGTTTGGTTAGGTGATGATTGTAATAGTTACTTGAATTAAAAGGTTGTCCCTGACCTTAACGTTAGGTAGGCAGTTAATTCATAATAACAATTCATTTAAAAGGCTTTAAAGGACACCCACACTCGTCACGTTGGCATGACTGCCGCCATATAAGAAGATTGTGTGACGTAATGCGGAAAACCTTATCTCTCTTAAAAATATGACGAATGTTTAAATTAATATAATGTACGAAAACTAACACGTTCACCTAACGTCCACCCTACTGATCGTAGACACCTATGTTCAGGAGCAGACAAGGATAGACAGAAATAATAATAAATGAAACGTGTTAAAGATAGCGATGCATCAAGATATCGAATACTGCATACATACACTTTAATTATTTAAACTTAAAAATATATTTCTTAGATTAATATTTAAAAATAATATTTATTTTATACCTTGATAAAGAACAGCCTTCACAATTTATTTAGTATTTATCTTTGTCCGTTCCATTAAGCTAGCGATATTCACCTAACAAGACTCGTTCATTTGATACCAGTTGTGCTGCAAAACAGTTAAAGGCAGCAGTTTATTTATATTTTTATGTTTATAACAATCATACTTATTTCGGATTAAGAATAAGTACTAAAAATTCGCTGAAAAACTAGAACTTAGATTGTGTTGGTATCTACGATGAACTTGGTTCTTTTGATTTAAACCAAATTACATTTTTTTTTTTCATTTAATAAAATGAAAAATGAACTGGGACCTTATCACAAAAAACGAAACGTTATTTATACTGCATTGCTTCATTTATTTCGCGCGACTTTTTCGTTTGAATGCCGAACATAAAAGTATATTCATATTAATTACCCACCCGGTTTTATATGCTTTGAAGCATTCTTTGTATTATATATCTGTAATGCGGCGCAAAACCCCCGGCCTCGCAAATAAATGAGCGGGGGGAGGAAAATTAATCTTCATCTGCCGGGAAGGAGAAAATGAGAGGTTAAACCATTTGTTTCGGTATTAATCTATTGTAATAGACAGGAAGAGGTTATTGAGTAAACTTTAACCAAACATGAATGGTTAACGTTGAAATATAATTTCTATAAGCATTATTAACCATAGTCATTACTTTTTTCTTTTTTACACTTTCTTCAGACTAATAATTAATTAATATTTTATATGCATTGAAAGTTTTTCAAGAGGATTTCAAAAATCATCATCAAATCTTTAATTGTTATAGTTGCAGTAACTTAATTTTTTTTAAACTTGTACTCGTGTACGTTCTTCCTGCTTTTCCATATAACAGCTATTTAAAAAAAAACTAATTCTTTAAACAGCTATACATTAAAAACTGCAGCACTTTAATAACGGTTTTCCTCTTCTTCTTCAGGAGCACCATCTCCAGAGGGCAATATCAGGCACAGGGCTCATTATACCAACTCCAGAGGTTAGCGAGGTCAATGACCTTGAGTTCTACGAAAGATGCTACCCAGCTGACTACAAAATGCCCAAGCAGCACATACATATGCAGCGTGAGTACTTTCACATTAATGTTTCTTTTATATTAGTTATTAGTAGTATTAGTCTTTTATGTAGTAGTAGTAATGGTAGGTTTCTGTTGCCGGAAACCGTCTATGTAGTTACTACCTCCGCAGTACAAAGTTCTGTCGTCAAACAGTAGTGTGCCAATATTACTATGTTACGGATTGAAGGGCGCTGTAGCTAGAGAAATTAATGGGGTGACGAAAATATACATCTTATGTTACAGGGCGACAGAGACAGTGGACTGTTGTGTATATCATTTTAACTAGCGTCACGTTGTTATGAGGCAGGGCACTTACCCTCAGGTGAACGACTCGAACGTCTCGTGGCTTTGTCGATAAAATAAAAATTTAATTTAAAGGAATTAATAATTATTTAGACGCAGTGATAGTTCATGGATTTAAGACTGTATGTCTTTCGCTGTATGTATTCTGGACACGCGGGTTTGAGCTCCACTGGGCTTGAGCTTCCGGTGAAGGGAAACACCGTGGGGAACATCGGCATGTTCTATAAGTTAGAGCTTCAGTGGATACATCATGTTTACCGAACGGCAAATGGCGAGAATGGTGGATAAATAAATGGCTTTGACTCTCTCTCTCTAATAAGAGAAGGGCCCGAATTCTACGTGGGAACAAGGAACAACATTTATGATTCTTTAAAAGAAAGTTTATGAGTTTTGCTACTACAAAAATGTGTTATTTTTAAAAAGTACCTGTAACTAACAAAGGGATTATACAAATTAATGAAGTTATTGAGACTTTAACTACACAATTTACTTTATAGTGCGTACTTACGCTGCGAATGTACACAGCACTTGCATCATATCATTTGCGCCCGCATTTTTTTTTAAAAAAGATCTTTCAGCAACAGTAAAAACTTATTTCGTACAGCTTTATTTGCACAGTGAACGTGAAATTGTAGATTTTTAATGTTAAAATTTTCTTAATTAATACTACGTACTTGTCGGTTATAAACCAGTCCCCCAAAGGACTTTCGTTCTTTTGATGATTAAAATTTAACGCAGCCTGTATTCAGGTAATGCTAATTAAAATGTTTTCGAAACAACATTTTGCTCGTAGCGGATAAATAAAATTGGCGGGACTTTAAAAAATTTAATGTTTTATATGAATTACAGACAGGAGTACATAAGACAAGAATAGAGAATACAGAATACAAAGAAGTGTATATAAGGACATGGCAACAATTACTGGTTGGTTTCATACACTAGTGGTAGGGGTCTGTTGCCGGATACCGTCTAAGTATGTAAACAGAAGTTTGCATTACAGTGTTTCGGTTTGAAGGGTGTTATAGCTACTGGAATTCCTGGGGTAACGGGACAGCAATTCATATCTCAAAATTACGAGCGTAATGTGGTGCCGTGTATATCATCCTAACTGACCCCACGTTGTTATGAGCAGGCGTATCACTTACCATCAGGTAAACATCTCGCTCGTCTGGACGTTTCGTTAAATAAAAATCATATGTACATAAATATAAAACGAATCACTTTGCTTAGGTAAATGCAATTGTGCCGTTATTCTCTCTTTTATATTATTCATATAGTTTTTTTTCTCATCTATATAATTATGGAACACATTACAAGGGAACCATGTCCAGCTGTGGACGTCCATCAAATGATTTTTTTTTATTGTCTTTATTGGAGACAAATAGAAACAATAAGTCCACAAAACATAAGCAAAAATTCATAAGAATAATTACAATTGCTTTCTTAGATAGTCTCACTGAGAACATTTTTGATTTACACAACATGACAACACGAGTTTAATAAATGATAATGATCACGATGATATATTTAAGAACACAAACGCTTCTTAAATAGGTTTATCAACCCTTACACAACATTTACAAGACAATATGTGAGAATTTTTGACTGAAATAAATATGTTAAAAGAGTTCTTTAATGTGTCCTCAATAGAAATGCGTCTAAGGCACATTAGCTAAGCACTACTTCCCTTATAACACGGAGGTTCCGAGTCTGTTCCACTACTAAGTGGGGAGTTTGGTTAGTAGGTAGTTCTTTTTCTCCCCCTGGACAGCTATCATCCTTATATTGTAAAGATACCGCCATAACAGCATTGTTGTGTAATCGACAATCAACTTCAGAAACCAGATCATTCTGGATGACTACTTTTTATCCAAGGTTTGAGTTTAAGTGGTTAGTTAGCCCGTGTTAGTAGGTTAATTTAGTACAAGTAACGATTTTCCCTAAATTTTAAGTGAAAGCTTAATTAAGTCTATGTATGCTTATTATATAGACATTTATGTCTATATAATAAATCTTGCCGCGGCAACACAATTAATCCACGATTGAGAGCGGTAATAAGGTAATTAATCGTTTTACAGCGATATTTGCTTCTGTTTCATAAAGTGAACGCGTTTGGTAATAACATGACGTCATTACTTGTTTTGTCGCTGATATAAAATGCAAGCGGAAGGAATGTTAACACTACGCGCCCAATGTTTCTCTAAATATTTTTACTAGTTATTTACATGTTTACACAACGCTTTATTAAAATTAAACAAGCACTACTAGGTTAGTTATATTTCGGTTTTATACCAGTTCTTTATACTCAAATTTGTTACGAGATTCCAATGTACATACATATATTACCATACTAGTTTCAGAGATCATTCAAACTGATGGTAAGTCTCTTTTTCGGTGGGTTTTAACCGAAAACAGTCCGGCATAACTTTTCTGTTGCTCTCACAGCGGAATGATATTCCATGTAGGGTTTCGCCATGAAAAACAATAAAAAAGAAGGAATAAAACAATCTACCATGTTACTAGCGGAAGTCGTTGCGCGTATCATTTATCGTAAGGTTACCTACTCGTTTATCTTTTTATAAAAAAAAAGAGTATTTTCTTATTAAAACATACAACGAAATACTGAGAGAAATTAAACAACCTCGACAAAGTGAAAAACCTTTTCTTTGAGGAATTTCAAAAACTTTGGTTTCCGTCATCAATAAAATATTTTTCAAACAAAATTTAGAACAGTACTAGTGATACCCAAAACCGTCTTAGTGGGGTTACCACCGCAGCTTCCTTTGTTATCGCTAAACAGTAGTGTGGAAACTACCGTTCCGGTTTGATGGACTTTGTAGGTAGTGAAATTATTGGTGTAACGAGAACTAACTAGAGCTATGTTATCACGGTCAAGCTTATAACTTACTATCGGGTGAACATTTTGCTAGTTTCATCGCTTCGGCGAACACACAAAAAGACTAGGTTTTAATATCTTCTTTATCTATCGTTATTTCATTGTATGATGTGTCTAATTTATATTTCAGATAATCTTTATTACAATCATCAAACTGTTAGTTCATAGCGAATATATTATAAATATTAATAAATGATGATAAGTTTATTTTATGAATTTTTATTCAGAAAACATTAAGATAAATTGTCGTTGCACTTTCATTAAAATAAACACGAGAGCACAAAGTCTGTGTCTGTCTCGTAATTGTTGAGAGTTGACTTCATAATAATTATACATCTTTTTTTTTCAAATCATATAATGGTAGCAATTTTTAATATAATAACGGTTTATTGTTTTTCTCTCAATTCCTAGTTTATTACGTTTGTAGCAATAGAGAACTGTGTATCACATTTTGCGGTATACGTTCCGATACAGCGAACCGTGATGCAATATAAATTCGCATCCTGCTGCCCCATATCGGGTATTTGTTTGTTCGAGCGTTATTGTATCCATAAATATAATAAATACATTGTTTTATTTGCACAGTGCCGTAAACATCTTTAGCCGTGTGAAATATTTAAGATTTAGAATATTAACAAGTTTTATTTTTATATTTAAGACAATTTGGATTTACTTGTGAGTAGCACTCTATTGCTGGAGACCGTCTAGGTAGGGACCACCGCTGCTTCTATTTCTGCCGCGGAACAATAGTTCGAAAAAATTACTAGCTTTACGAGACTGAACTTCTTATATCTCAAGAACCCAATGTGGTGGTGCGTATATAATCTTAAATAGCACCACGTTGTTATAAGCAGCCCTTACTTTTATGTGAAAGATTCGCTCGTTGCCACATATAAAAAAAAAACAGATAATGCTGTAAATAAATTCGCCTTCAATGCATTTTACCATCGTCCTATTTATTCATTCCATCTTCTCTCAACGTAGAATATTGTTTAACATTTATTAACACTATACCATATAGAGTCTGATATTTTATATTCATAAGTTTTAATTCTAAACGCATATCTTTTGAATGAAACCTACTGCCCGATATTTTTGTAAAAAAATTATTTGTTTCAGTAACGCGAAAGTGGAACGTTTTCATAAAATAAAAAAAAACAATACGTTATGCTATGCGGCAAATTATTCTCGTACGTTTTACTTCTGCTATTGAACCGCTTTAGGGAATTATTTCCTTTGCGAGGGATTACAATGTATTATTTACCACTGTTTTTAAGTTTTAATATTCATTATTTAAGTCTTTTTTATGTTTATTTATTTACGAAAAGATAACTTTGAGCAAATAAGTTAATAATACAGTTCATAATTATAGAGGAGCACAAATATAATCAATTAGAAATTAGTAGGTATGAACTTCGTAAAAAGGTAATTTTTTGATAACATACCTTTTTTATTTATGATTTGTTTATAAAGAGTATAAGAAGTAGTTGAACAATTCCATTATTTCAAGGACTTTTTTGTTGACATTAATTTTATCATTGTACCACACTATCGACAACTGATCCGATCTACGCTTAGTCTGTATTGGGTATTATTTTTGATAGGGTTTGATTTTTTAAACACATTTTAAATAAAATGGCATATAATTTTATTTCATTTTCAACATCGGCGGTTTGAATTTACGACATCTAAACTACACTGAACTTGGCTCTTATACTGCTCCCGGGGATCGGCATAAATATTAAAATTTACTTATTTTGTTTATAGAGCACATCAATTTCTAGACTGATTTTTCTTATTCGACTAAGCGATGAGATGAGCAATATGTCAATCTAAGTGGTAATTAAACTACAGCTTTCTTCAAACCGAGATACAGTAATGATTTAATATTGTAGGTAGGTATAAGAGCTGCTGTAGTCCCTCCCTAGACGGTTTTGCCAATAGAGACTTACCACAAAGTTAAGATTTTATACGTTTGTGTAATTGTAAAAGTTTCCCAGTCTCATGCTATTAAACAACACTATCATTGTTTATAAAAATTTGAAATTAAAATATCTAAAAGCTGCATTGCATTGTCTTAAAAGTTAGCACATTACATTTAGGTTAGTATTGGGCTTAAAACATTGCCCTTCTCAGTTACACTGACCTTGAAGGTCAGGACGTACTGGCCCAGTTTATAACTGTAATATAGCCTAGTGATGCAAGATATAGTATCTGAATTAGAAAGTCACTTGCGACCTTTTAACTTTAACGTGGTCCGCTTAAATGGTACGCCATTATGCAATGCGTGTATATAACTAGTTTGGCCATAAATACTGTTACATGAAAACTTTTCTTTTTTCAACGTTTTGTTTATTTTGAATTTGGGACACGTATACATATATTATTTTAAAAACTACTTTCGATTTTGCGCTTTTTCATATATTGTTTTCATGTTCATTAAGAAATTACGGTATGGAATGGGGTGTTAAAGAAAATAGGCTTGCAGTGATCGCCGTGCACAAAGTGGGTATGGAGCCGTCGGTCATATTCCAGACACTTTAAAAGCTTGGTATCAGCCGTATGACCGTATATAGTACTATCAACAGATACAACAACACTTCCTCTGTCGAAGACCAGAAAAGATCGGAGCGGCCGCGTGCTGTTAGAACTACAAAGGCTCTTAATGTTATTAAAACGAGAATTCGTCGCAACTCCATTAGCAAGCAAAAAATTTGGAATGAAGAATCCCGCTAGGACTCTGTGGCTTATTATAAAACAAGACTTGAAGCTCGGTGCTTATCGTCGATATACAGGACACTCCCTAAATCAATCTTTATAATTAGAGAATGGATCGATCAAAACGAACAAACCTTCCGTCGCGATACGCAGGTGAAGGGCACAGAAATATCCTATTTACCGATGAAAAAATTTTCACGATTGAAGAACACTACAATAAGCAAAATGATAAAGTGTACGCTCACAGTAAAGAAGCTGCTCAAGTGGTCGGAACGGTACAACGTGGTCATCATCTTGCGTCAGTGATGGTTTGGTGAGGCGTGTCTTATCAAGGAGTCACAAAACTACATTTTATAAAAAGAGAGTAAAAACATCAGCCACAGTGTAACAAGATTGGATCTTGGAACATGTTATGAAACTTCTCTGCAATACACATTTTAAAAATATACTGTGGACTTTCCAGCAGGACTCTGCACCTGGTCACATGGCGCGAACTATCGAAGCCTGGCTTGAAACCAATGTTCCGGACTTGTAAGAGTTGAAGATTGCTCGACTCATGCCTGACTCATCTAGCTCTTTAGACTTCACATTATGCTCAGTTTTAGAGGACATGGCATGCTCTAAACGACCCGGCGACATTGAATCACTTAAAAAATCTTTGGAGCACGCAGGAGTGAAATTTTCCTTGGAAACAGTGCGTGTAAATCCATATTTACACACACTGTCTATGGAGATTCGTGGCCAAACAAATTAAAGGCCGGTATAAAAGCCAAAGGTGGCCATTTCAAATAGTTTTTTTTTTTTGTTGAGACATAAAATTATAGGTATAAATTTTAATGACATTATTTTATTTATTCTTTATTGCATTTATTTTATTTAGTACATTACTTAATAAAAAAAAAATGCATGTTCATTTGTAACGGAACTTATGGCCGGACTAGGTATACAAATAGTTTATATCATTATCGTCATTTCAAATGATGGACGTCTTCTGTTGGACATAGGTCTCTTGTAAAGTGTTCCACAAATAGGATATATAGTGAAAATAATTTATCAATAAATAAAATAAATTGGTTTTGATGCAAGCGATATCTGTACTTGAGTAGGTAAATGAAAAATTTTGTGTACTATATAGAACGCTGACTTGTGATGTTTTAGCCTTGGTCGAACCTGATTTTCAATGGTACCCAAACTTATTCTTACCGAATGTAGTTATAAAACAAATATCCAAATATATAGTTTAAAAAGTCAGATAAACTGTGAAAGTTTCACGTCAATTTTACATGATGTGATAATGTTTTCGAAGATGGTAAAGTGTGTTCATTCAGTGTGGTTAACCTCTCAAACTTTATACATAACAGGCGGAACACAGTGATGTTATGTTAGCTCGCGGGATACCAGATCCGTGAGCCCTGAGTCCAATGAAGTCGCAATGGTTGTCAATAAAACTGCGGCGCAAACATCACCATAAAAAAAGTGATGTTATGATACAGATTTATTATAATAGGGTGGAAGCGTGCCATATAGGCATCTAACGAATCCTTCTACTTAATAACTATCATTAATTGACATAGTTTCGTGTCGTTAAATCATAAAGTAGAAGTGTACACTAGATGATAAGCAAACACCTGTAGTCTTCTACATGTATTGCATAGATAAATAAATTATTTTACAACTAATTTAAGATTTAGAGAAGATAAAACTCATTTTAAATATCAAAAATTTCTCCACAGAGCAGAATTAATAAACCGCCTACCTGTTTTCGTATTCGGTTACAAATATTCGTTATCAATATCATTTCGTATTCCCCTAACATTTCCGAGTGTATGTATTAGAGTATGGTAATTTTTCAAAGCCGTTTCGCTGTACCGCCATCTGATGGTTATGTGATAATGTAACTTTATTTACTAGTTATGTTTTATTTTTATCGATATGTTTCTTTTCTATAGCGAGATTTATTCAAAAGCCTAATTTATATGGATTGATAATAAGTTAAGAATATTAATGTGAAACCAGAGCTTACTTCATACTTTATCAGTAGTATTTTTTTGAAGTATACTTTTCATGTGCGAATCATATAAAATAAAACTACATTTTTCTTCTAAGGTAAACCTAACAGCAGCTATATAAATTAGTACAATGTTTAAACACTTTATTTCACTTCCTGCTAACTGGAGCAAAGATCAATTATTTATAAAAAAAATGTACTTCTTTATTTTATGCGAAGTAAATAAGATACATACATAACCTTGAATCGTGTGATTTTTAACAAACGCACAATTAACCGACATAAACTACACTAACTCTGTAAACACTAAATATCTGTTGAGTACATGTTTTTTACTTTGCCCGTATTATTTAATAAAGTTTTTGATACATTGATAAAGTTTAATAATTTCACCTATACAATATATACACTTTATTACGAAATAAATTTAATTGTTCTAACACTATACCAATTAAACATATAATATTTAATAAAGAGTATTAAACCGTAATAAAATTTAAGCGGTTAAAAATCACTGTTTTTGTTTTTAGTTTTATATTCACCATTTTTTTAAAAAAAATGTTCAAAGATCTTGTAGTGAATTGTAGTACTGTTCACGTTAGTATGATATTAAAATACATTAAGATTGTCGACGAAAAAAAAGTTAATCTTACATTTAAAAGGCAATAACAAAAGTTCAAAAAGTCGAAGCACCGTTAAAATATAACTGTTACTACCGAATGAGGGCTCTGTTAGCCTTAATTAAACCTAAGTGTAAGATGTACTTACAGTATACGTAAACCTGTTTTTATTTAACATGAAATTACAGTTACAGTACCCTTTTTAAAGGTTATCATCACATTTATTATTTATAAGCTGCGATTACTAAACACATAAGAAAAAAAAATAATGCAAGCTGTAGTGTGTAAACATTACTGTTCCGATTCAAAGGGGGCTATTGGAAGTGAATTTAGAGGGATACTAACGATACTTAATATGTTATGTCACAAGGCGACGATCACAATGTGGTGCTGTGTATATAACCCTAACTACCATAACGTTATTATGGGTTGGTGTATTACTTATAAGGTTTACGTGCCGTAAGTGTCGTCGCTTCGTCGAATAAAAAAATTACTTATAATCATGTTTCATGTATTATGATATATATATATTTATAGATATATCATGATTATGATCTTGAAAACATCTTTGATAATTTTGGCGGATGAAATATTTTAGTTTTAGAAACAAGTCTAGATTATAAAATATTCCGTCCTCCAAAAATCTCCATGGTAGTCTCCTTCAGTGCAGGTACCCTCACTTTTAATATGAGAATTATTCGTATTGGCCATGCTTCTTACGCCTGCATATTGATCGATGAGGGTAAGGAGACCCTTGAGGCTTGTAAATACGAAGACTATTAGTCACTTATTAGGACACAGAGTTTACTTCAGCCATATTGTTATTTATCAACCATGTGTTACCTATTCTTTGGAGTAACTACTTTACATAATGATTACACTTCCTCAGAATTACAATTAAAAGGTATAATCTAATATAAAATGTGTATTACGAGTATAGTGAATAAGACGAAGCGACGAGGTGAGCGAGACGTACATCTGATGTTAAATGATAGGCCTACTCATTCCAAAGAGATATTTAGTATATTATGCACCACGTTGTGCCTATTGCCTTGGGATATAAAATATTGTCTCGATACTACAGAAATTTCACTAGCTACAACCACTTTCAAACCCGAACACAGTAATGTATAGTACAGCAGTTTAGAGACAGGAACGGTAGCTGCGGTGGTACTTCTTTTTTTTTATGTGGAGGGATATGCTTTACATACATATCCGACGGTGGTACCATCTAGACGATCTCCAGCAACAGAGACCTACTATCAATAAAACTGGTCTTTAATCCCAGTGGCGTAACAGCTTTTGGGTATGTTGTATACATCGATGAACAAACAGTACAAGAGTTAGAAAAATCCGTGCTAGTCCGATTTACATCATTCGAAAACACTCCTATACACATATATATACACTACACATTTTTTTATTTTAATTAATTAAAGTCTGAAAGTAGACGCTTTCATCACGCTTTAAATTTCCTGACAACTTTCTCGCACCTTTAAAGCTCTTATCAATATTTATTATTTCACGTGTTGTGTCGTACTGCTTAAATATGTAGGCACATACCATTTCACAAAGATATAAGTGTATATTCTATAAAATAAAAACAATCAAAAATCATAATATTTACTTATTGGTCTTCTATTTTTACAATACAGAACGATATTAAAATTAGTAGAAAAATGTTAAACGAATAGTAAGAAGAGTAGCATATTAGTTTATTAAAGGTTAATAACATTGTAGTGCTTTTTATGTATTATCTTAGACGATTCACAAATGTTTTTAATTGCTAATATGTGTACGTAAATTATTTTACACATGATTTCTCTAAAAGAACATGCAGCCAATGGTTCTTTATGGTGCAATCAGATCTGGTTGCTATCATCATCATAACTATGAGCCCAAAAAGAATTTTAAAATTTATTCTTGAAATAAAAATTATTCAAAATATACTTAAAATATGATGTTAAATTATAATTGGTCTTTATATTAGGTCCTAACATATGAAATTGGCGTTTTGTACGGAGGGAATATAAAGTCACTTTTTTTTTTGTAAAATATATTTAATTAATCAAAGTATACAACCGTTGTTGTCTATGCACTTTTGCCATCTCATAGGTAGTTTATTGAATCCTTTACTAAAAAAAACATACGGGGCGAGAACCAATAAACTCTTTGAAGGCGGTTTGGACTGCCGCATCGGATTTGAATTTTAAGTGAAGCAGCAGTGGCGTAGAGCGATTGATCAATCTAGATTGTTTAGCAGCTAGTTCTTCCTTCATGGTTTGCAGTTGCTGACAATAGATATCTGCCGTAATCGTTTGGTCAGATTTTAGAAAGCTGTATTGAACGACATCGGCGCTAGTCCACCAAACACTCACAAGTAACTTTTTCTGAGTCAATTTTTGTTTAAGGCAGAATTTGGCTGGGTCTCCAGGGTTCAGCCATTTTGACGAACGCTTCCGATTATCGTACAGTATCCACTTTTCATCATAAATAATGATTCGGTTTAAAATCCGTTCATTATTGTGTCGGTTGAGCAAAGTAACACAGCAGTCGATGCGTGTGTTTGCAAGTTCGATTCACTCAATTCATGAAGTACCCATCGCTCAAGTTTTTTTACTTTCCCGATTTGCTTCAAGTGGATTAATCTGTCACCCCGAAGCATGCAGCTGTCTCTGAAGTGCTTTGTGATGGATCCGCTTCCACAATAGCCTTTAATTCTTCATTTTCCACTTTGGTCTCGGGCCGTCCATGGGATTGATTCTGAACGTCGAAATTCCAGAACGAAAACGTTGAAACCAAAAACGTACCGTGCTTTCTTTTGCGATATCAGCGCCGTACACATCATTAATCCTTCGAGCTGTTTCTGCAGCCCTGGTACCACGGTAAAACTCTTACCCGAAAATGTACCCATATTTCATGTTTTCCATTGTGCGGTAATAAGCGACGCCAAAGAAAAAATAATGAAGAAAAAACAAATGAATGACTGTTTTCAAAACTCAAATGTACCAGCTAAATGAATTTATAAATCTGAATTTAGAATTCTTATCCAAAGAGGAGATATTTCAGATCAAAGTGGTCAGTTCGACAAAACGCTAATTTTATATGTAAGGACCTAATACTATCTTAGGTGGTAATTCAAGGAAGTGTCAAAGGAAAGCTTAATGTGAAATTTCAGTATAACATTCTATAAATAAAATGCTTTTCTACTCATTACGAAGGATTATAGTGTCTGAAAGAGAACACGAAAATGATTACGTACATTTTCCAATTATACACGTGAAATAGTGAAATAAATGTTATATTTTGCTCTATGTCAGTTAATCCATACACTTACCTATAATACCTTGTATATGTATATATATATACACATACAAGGTATTCATGTGGTTATTATTAGTGAGCTGCTGTAGTTTTTTTGACAAGGTTTTCTAAAATTATAATTATTAAAAAGAATTGCTGCTTACAGAATGAAACACCTAAAGTTTACCCAGACCCGTCGGCGCAGAAGGGTTGTTTTTGAATTCAATTAACCACCCGCCTCCTTTGAAAAGGAAATTTGAAAGTAAATGTTATGGAATGGCTTATTTGGGGGCAATGGTGTGGGTTCAATATACACGAGGAAAACTGTTTCAACGTTATTAAGGTTTCCATCACATAATGTTTTACAATTACACAAGACAATACTTAGGCCTTCCATTTTATTGATACTTTAAAAAAAATATGGGAAATATGCCTACTAATTTCAATTCAGCATAGATACTCTTTATTGGTGGTAAATCTTTGTTGTTGGAGACTAGGTAGGTACCACCGCAGCGCAGGCGCTGCAGCAAAATATTACTGTGTCCTGGATTGAAAGGCGCTGAAGCTATTGAAATTACTGGGGTAACAAGACAACATCTCGTTTCTAAAAGCGATGAGCGCAATGTGGTACCTACTATAAGGTGAACTTCCCGCTCTTTGCTTACTTGAATAAGAAAACACAGGTTTAGGGTATTAGGGTACACAGTGCTTATTTGTCTATAATAAAGCTGTTTTATAATCTATGAAAACTACAGGTTGATGACTAATTTAAATTTATATTTTAAACCACAAAACTTATAGCAATGAAAAATTTATCAGTTTACGAGTGTAAATAATGTTTTGGCCACTTAGACTAGGAGAAATAATAAAACACTATTCGTACAAAAGCTGATAAGATTGGTTAACAATGTATAAATAATTCATGATAGCCCAGAGCTACAATTACTTGGAAAACACTATATTGAATAATGTTTTAACACTAAATACTATGACGTATATACTTCATAACGGAAGTTATATAAGTAATATTTCTCCGTTCGATTACACCTGAGATCAAAGCGAAGTAATTCTAAACAACTGAATGTAGACGTGAAAGAACATTGCATCAACTATATTGTTGTCAAATTAAGCTATCAGCACTTGCTTAAGTTCTCAAATTCAAACTCAAAATCTTTTCACACAACCTGTCTATAACAACGTGAGCCTAGTTAAGATGAATACAACTACATTGTGATCGTCGTCTCGAGCCATAAGATGTTAAGTCTCTTAACCCCACTAATTTCACTAGACACAACAACCTTCAAACCGGAGCGCAGTAATGTTTGCTTACTACAGTGAAACAAAAAACATTGAAGCTGTGGTGGTACGTATTTACACGGTTTCCGGCATTAAAGACCCACCAGTATATTATGTATAGTCTTTGTATGCGTAAATCTGTTTGTAGTAGGTCCTTCTTTACGAAGACAGACAACAAACTCATGAAGTTAGTCTGTCGTTTCTACATCTATTGATATAGATAACGTAAAATATTTAACAAAAACGATATCACTAATTAGGAACCGAAATACTCTCATGCTGCTTGTTCACTGGCGTAATGGTTAGAGCGTGCGCGGCCTTCATTCCGAAGGTCGCGGGTTCGAATCTTAGCATATACCGATGACTTCATTATTTAAGTTATGTACATTTGTGAACTTTAGTAACAGCGAAGGAAAACATCGCGAGAAAACCTGCACATGAATTAAAATTTATTCTAAGGTGTGTGTGAAGTCACCAATCCGCATTGGGCCCGCGTGGTGACTATGGACGGTAACGAAATTATTTTCCATGTTGTAAATTAAGCTTTGGTTATGTTTCAAACTTAATAATTACAAACGACTGTGGCGTTATGAAAATTATTGACAAAGGAGAAATTTCTTTTATTTTTAAGTTTGCTTTTACGTCTTTAACATGAACCGTTCGAGTTCTGTGTAATACAATTTATTTTTTAAACGGATCACCGTTTCTTCTTACCGAAACGAGTTTTGGGTTACAGTTACAACAGAAAACATTCATTACAAATCATCGTTCCCTACCTGACCTTTCCTGTATTTATCAAGGCTTCGTAAAGTAATTATTAGTACAGAAATTGAAATACATTTATTTTTTAAATTATCTTAGCAGAAGGCACTTTACTAACTATACTTTGTTAGCATGAATTTGTTTTATGAGCTTATATTATATGGCTTGGAGTAAAGGAAATTGGCGAGATTGAAATCTTCATTAACGTTTTCATGTAGACCTTTCTAAGCCATCCGTCTAGACTGTTCCGTCCCGGCTCCGGAATTATTCCTTTGGCGCAAAAATACAGATCGAGTCTAGGTCTTGTCTTGACGGAATTATGTAATGTTATATCTTGCTTAATGCTTTTAATTATCAAATCTTTAGAAATCCTTTTATCTTACGAATTATAGGAGCATGGGCAAGCAATTGCAAGAGCAAAAATGCGGAGATCCGTAAAGGAATTAAGTTCACCGACATAGTCCAAATTTGATAGAATTAACTGACATTGGACAGAGCACATTACCCGATGGTATGATGGCCAGTAAGCCAGTAAGATTCTCGAGTGACGGCCGCGAGCCAGTAGTTGTAGAGCTGGAAGGCCTCCCATATGGTGGTGATATCGTCGAAAATATAGACAGATCAAAACCGCGATCGGTGTGGACATTTCTGGCGGAGGGTTATATCCAACAGCGACGTTTATCATCTGATGATAATAATAAGAGCATGCATAATGCATTACATGGTTTATTTCGTTTATAACATATTTGTTTCTTACTTACTTCTACATAATGCATTATTTTATATTAGAGCATTATTCCACAAAATTAGCCATTCTTTTATTTCAATTGAATCCTATTAATGAGTTATTATATATGGAAATTCATTCCTTGGTAGGCAATATGTTCTACTTCTTCATCATTTTGTTAAAACTATAAACACTATATGAATTACAATATACCAGCTCACAAATTACTTTTGTTCCTACTACTACTACTACTATAGTATTTTATTATTATCATTGCTCGAAGACAGAAATTAGTGTTGAAAGAACAATATTGTATTTGTTGCGAGACAATATTAACTAATTTAGTATTATTTTCACGATTATTGCTATTGTTGTAAATAAAATTTAAGTAGATACCTAAATTATGATTTGTTAATGAAATCAAAATAATGTATATTAATGTCATTCATATTACGGTATGGATATAGGGAATATTAACAATTTTTAGCGGTGCTTGTAGCCGTAATGTTCTCTAAGTTCTTAGGAACGTTAGGAAACTTTATTTCCGTACTTAAAGTTGTCCAACTTTGGGTATTCAAATGAAGTTACGTCGTGTATTCGAAAGGTTGGAAAAGGGGAGTAGTTTATAATGTTTTGAAATTGTTTGCTATGTAAGAGTATACTTACTGTAATAACTATAATTTGTCTGACCTGTGCTACTTCGCAAAAACTGAAAATACTCTGAGAAAATTTTGAGTTTTTCAACTAAATCAATCTTTTTTACCATGCGATTAGATGTTCACGTGATTGCGCCCACGCACAACAGCGTGGCGTTAGTTAAGATGATATACACAGCACCACATTAGACTCGTAAACATAAGACATTAAGCCCCATTACTCTTATTATTTCACTAGGTACACCGCCCTTAAAACCAGAATATTGTAATGTTTGCACACTATTGTTTATCGGCAGGAATAGGTGCTATGGTTGTACCTATGTAGACGGTGTCCGGCTACAAAGATGTGCCACCAGTTTAAACCTATTTTGCAAATATTTATAAGTAATTCATTCAAAATAATCACCGGGTGCAACGTTCATATCTATTTCCGATTTTACGCTGCCTTGAATTCAATTCACATTCAATCCTCTTTTCAATAGGATCCGTCCAACATAAATAAAGCTGGCTGAACTGCCAAAGCTGCCAGAACTAGCCGTGGCCAGACTGCTCACTTTGGCATCTTGGTCGAAAATGTGTTTGTGCGAAATAATGTTGCATTTTCCAACCAACTTTAATAAATTAGAATTTGCGTCTAACATTGCACTGAGATTGATGTTGCATTTTTAATATCATCCCAAAGTTTAAAGGAATGCGGTTTTATTTAATTATTTGGAACTTATTATTATAATAGTTTTATAAGTATATTATAATACATTTGATAGATAAATTTCTGTTACGAGACCGTCTAGGTCGGTACTACCGCAGCTCCTATCTTCGCTACTTCGGTTTCTACTGCCATATAGTAGAATGAAACATTCCTGGATTCTGGTTTGAGAGCGCTTTAGCTAGTGAAATTATTGAAATGACGAAACTTAATATCTTATGTCTCAAGGCGACGAGCACGATATGGTGCAATGTATATCATCTTCACTATAACTACGGTGTTATAGGCGGGCGCATCACTTACCATCAGACCAACGGTTTGGTCGTCTCGTCGATTCATGGTATAAAAAAAAGAAAAAATCATTTTAATATTTTATTGAATTTAAGAATGATTAGTTTTCATATATTTCAAAGAAAACTATCATGAATTATTTCCGCAAAAATATTTCCGTAGAGATATCATTTTATACTGCTTATTTTAATAAAATGGTTTATGTCTGTATCAACATAAACCCATCCATACACACGTAATGTAATATACATCTAGTTTCGTTACAGTGGTTATGATATGTTATAGTCGAGAACGCAATAGAGTTATGCGTGATGGTTATACAAAGGGAACAAAAAAGATCTGATTTGTGTTTATTGAGTAGCAAGTTACTTTTATCTATTTTATAACACTATTTAAATATATGTGTCTGTGTGTTGAAGGCTATATACGAACTATTCATACTACATATATGTACACAAGTTTTCAATCATCGCTCGACGTGTCCCGTGCATTGTGCCTACATTGATTTATCGCCCGACGGATGACATACGACAAATGATTTTGTTATTTATATTTATATGTACCAGATTACTTCTGGTTTATTTATTTGATTTATTAGTGATACAAAATAACAAATCAAAGGACTGGAGAAGGTTTTTTTATTCTCTTAAGCGATCTAACTACCGGAAAGATCACTTGATGTTTGATGGTGATAAGCTCGCCCGTAACAACGTGACGCTACTTATAATGGCTACTTACAATACTACGCACTGCACTACATTACGCTCATCGCATGAAACATAAGATGTTGAGTCTCGTTACCCCAATATTGACACTTTTAAACAACTTTTAAACTGGAACACAGTAATGTTTGCACTCTACTGTTTGGCTGCAGATATAGGCGCTGCGGAATGGTACCTACCCAGATGGTCGCCAGAAACAGCGACCTATTATCAGTAATATTCAGCTTTTAATCACGAATGCACAGTATTCATATTTATTTATGCAACGTTACATATGATGAATTGAAGTATAAATAAGTACTACCAAGTACGCGGAGTGAGAATGCTACTTACGACGTTAAAAGCGAAACGGATTTTTGGGTTCGTGGGCGTTAAAGGTAGGGGCCTTCATTGTCCTCTAAGCGAGTCCGGGGTCAACGACAAAGACTAAGTGGTCACGCCCATGTGATAAGCATAGCTGGGGTGCTAGTGTTACGGCCTTCTGTAGAACGTGTTTAGGTCTACTACTAGAAGGCACCGGTGCCTTTCTTAGGAGATCGCGAAGTCCCTCGCAACACTCTGAGGATGACCACCGAGGTGGTTATAGTTGGTACAAATCCGACATAACCTTGTCTTACCCTCAGAAGCAAGGTATGTTTTAGATTTCTTCCCTCCCCCCATAAAAAAAGATTCTTGTTATGATCTGCTTTTGTTATAGTAATTACTAAGGAATCCACACTTAATACCTTATACCTTAAAGTAAAAAACTCATTTTGGTGCAATGTAAATATCTCAATTCATTGTTATGGGCTCTTGATTCCGCTGCCTTTATTTAATAAAAAGAGTAATATCACTGTTTATGTTTCGGCATAAAACAAAAGAGATGATCTACAAAATGTTTATGTTATCATATCTTTTAAAGACCTTTTAGAGACCTTCGGGACCAGGACTCAATAAGGTTTGCGTAACGTAATATATCAACAGATGTTGATATATTAGATTACGTGGAAACGCTGTTGATAGATCGATCGCATCACTCCGAGCGTCCCTTCGTTGTTAATAGTGTAAATATTTTTTATTAGTTTATATAAATAGTTAATTTTTGAAAGATTTATACTGGTGGTAGATCTCTGTTGTTGGAGACCGCCTAAGTAGGTATCACAGCAGCTTCTATTTCTGCCGCCAAACAGTAGTGTGCAAACATTACTGTCTTCCGGATTGAAAGTAGTTGCAGTTAGTGAACTTAAATAGGTAAAAAGACTTAACATCTTGTCTCATAGTGACGAGCGCAATGCGGTGCTACCATTCTAACTAGAGCCACGTTGTTATGGATAGGTGTGTCAATTACCATCAGGAGAAAGTCTAATCGCTTCTTAGAATAAAAAAACCATCTATGTGCATATGAAACATATATAGGTCCTGCGATGGTTTGTACCTAGTTGGTTTGTGGCTACAGAGATTTACCATCAGTATCTAAACATTTTATCTGCTTGTGGTGAGCTTATACAGGAATAGATCCTTCTGCGGATTGCCAACCCTTGACCACAGTTTTACAAGCTGTTAATTGAAAATGAGGCTGTGGATGTGAAGCGTACTCGCCTTGAATACTCTGGGTAATGGAATATCTTTCAGTTGAACAAATAATAGATAATTAACATTTTACTTACAACTTTTAATCAATACACAGTGAAATATAATAAATACTCTTGAAATTATTTAATACCAACGATCTTCCCTTGTCTGTATCTAATCTTCCAATAACAGACCGACTGCAATACATTCGGACTGTTCGTTCAGTGTTGCCATATTCAAACTATAAATTTGCAATATAACGCAATATATATATATATATATATATATATATATATATATATATATATATATATATATTTATGACGCTAACAATACTTTGACAACCGGAACACAAAAATTTTGTTATGGCAGTAAATTTATAATAAAAGATAGGGTGGTGGTAGTCAAGCGGGTACAAAAAATCTTACCACCGACCAACAACAGGATAATAAAATCGATCACGGTCGGTCCTGTGTATAATTCTTTTTTCACCAATTCTTTTTACCACCGGTTTAATAACTCGCGAAATAACAATTGCGGCAGTTTCAAATACACACAAATGGTACGTAATTTTTTTTTCCGCTCTCGCGCGCACCATTTAACAAATGAACTGAACTCTGCTCTCATTTCTAAACCCGACCTGTTTCAAGCGATTCGGGTACAACAAGGGAGCTCGTTAGGCTTTGATGCAATTCACTGAAATCTGTTTTTAGTTGTTACTGTAACATTCTTAATTGTTTGCAACCGTCGATGTGTCTGTACAAATTTATAACACCAAAAATTTCATGTTAAAGGTATGTATGCATGTTATGTAGGTAAATTTATAAATAGTTTTGTTTGTAGGTTAAGAGATGCGTAAACATTAAAATAGTTTAGTATAATGGACAGTAATAGCTGTTACTAGTATTAAGCAGATAATAGCCTCAGAAGATAATAGTAATTAATGAATGTGGCGGGGCTGGCATAAAAAGATCCAAAACAATGTAATGATAAAAGTAACGATCTGTTCACAATAAGTAAAATGTACGATTTATTCGGCAACTGTAATAAACTATTAAAAGACAATTTTTTATATCCTTAACATGAGTAATTATAAAATTGCATAAAAAAATACATTCATTCATAATTACCAGTGTAACCTTTCAATAAAAAATAGTATTGAGAAATCAAAAATTCTTGAATGTTGGTAATATAATATAAAATTATAAAATCTATCCATAGTAATTAACAATCAAATGAGATTGTTATTAAAAAATACAAATATATCTTTTTCTATAATATAAATGCATAAATTGAACTTTGAGAATATATTAATGGCGTTTAAAAATATAGCTTAAATATTTATATAATATATACTTGTCATGTAACATTATTGCAGGAATATATTTCATGTCACCGTCTCAGCTATAATATGTTAGGATAAAAATAGAACATGAAATTTATAAAGTAATACTCATGTATGTACTAACTACTAAGGTAGGTTATTACGTAGAGTTTATTACTAATGAAATCATCGCTGACGGCTGCATACACCACTTATCGCGGACACGCAGCCACTCCGTCCCATATGCCACTTGTGCATTGCGTTACTATCAATATGCCATGATTGTCGGTTTGCCATGAACAAATTTAATAATACATCATAAAGCTACGCGTAAAGTAACGTAGTTTAATTAAAATGATAAACAATTGTTTTAAGTTTATTTCACCTAATCATTCCGATTTCCACTTGCAAAAATATACCTTTCATATGCGATTCCATCCTCCTTCTCGGAACTCTTTTTAGAGATATATTTACACATATATGTATAGGTTTATATAAATCATCATCATGATCAGCCGATAGACGTTCACAGCTGGACATGGCCTCCCCCAATGATCTCCACATCGTTGAGTTCATTGAAGGGAATTGGGCCGTAATCCACCACGCTAGCCCAGTGCGGGTAGGTGGGTGGTCTGAGCCTGGTCTGTTATCAAAGGGTGAACCGCGCGGAGGTTAGGTTGACTTGGGCTCCGTACGATGTTAAGCGGAATCCATTACATAAATATAGTGTAATAATTACATTGTCATTACAATTCTTTTATAACAACAGTATCTTAATTTGTTCTGTCTACGTTTACTCGACTCTACTATACGTACGTATTAAACGTGATACAAATATAGGCTATAGGCCGATTAGAATAATACATTTTTGTTATTTCATTTATGTAAAGGCTATTTGTTACCTTTACTAAATAAGTTTACATATAGACACACACATATTAATATACATATATTAAATTAGACCCACTAGTTGTGGGGACTAGTGCATATATCGTCTGTTTCACACAGAAACCTTAACGCTTTCTTCGATCCTTAGACATGAAGGACGGATGCTAAAGTGAGATATAATTATAACAAAATAACAGCCTTCCAGGAATTTTAATTATTTTATCGTCGATGAGTTAATACTTGAGTTTAATATCACATAAAACACAATGTCATATGACAATACGAACATTAAAAGGGCGCCCGTCTATATTACTCTTGCTCTAATATGTTGTCATTGCAACATTGTTTTGGCGACAAATTTACAATATGACGAAGGTAAAGTTAGCAGCTGAGTTCTATAAAATACCCTATCACCATCCAAAAAAACGTCATCTAAAAGTTGATCATCCATATCATTTTGAAAATACACTGCGTCGATATGTAAGTATCTATAACTATTAGTCTATGTAACTATTAGGAGTTATGGATATTACGAAACATTCCACATGGCCTTGATGTTGAAGCTGTGTAAGCTTTAATTAGTTCAGCTTATTTTTTTCTGGGTCTTCTAAATTTAAAATTATTATAAAATGGATTTATGTCATTGCTTTTAAGGACTTATTTAAACTTTATTAAATTTTAATAAGTAACCGGCTCAGAGAGAGGATTTATACCATTGAAAAATGATTACCTGAGGATAAAATTTCTTTTGAACGCCAGATTGTCGTCGTCTCATACATAAATTTATACTGCTCTATGTCTACGTCGCATAGCATCTTAACAGATGACTCAACCTTTAAGTATTTACTTAAGAAAAACCTTATCGAGTCATAGTTGGTATTAAGATTGCTCATCGTATTAATGATGCAAAATCGAAAATAGTTTACTTTGTTATTTTAAAGGACAATCGGCAAAAGTAATTGGATTTTATGATTTCATTTAGAAAAAAAACTGATAGTAGATTTCTGTTTTTTTATTATTATTATTTAGTCGGAGACCGTCTAGTTTGGTACCACCGCAGCTCATATTTTTGCTGCTAAACAGCAGTGTGCAAATATTACTCTATTCCCGTTTGAAGGGCGATGTAGCTAGCGAAATTACAGGAGTAATAGGAGATTTAACATTTAAGACTTAGATGATGAGCACAGTGGGCTGTAGTGTATAACATTCTAACTAGCGCCACATTGTAATGAGCGGGCTTATCATTTACCATCAAGTGAACATCCCACTCGTGTTGTCGCTTCGTAGAATAAAAATCAATTGTATCACAAAGCTTCTGCAAGCATGGACATTTTTAAGTTCAGAAGTTTTATCTCCAATGTCTGAGTTTACGTCTCATCGCTACACAGTTATACATATATATAAGCACTTATTTAATGAGACAGGCATCTTCCCAGTGCATGGTAAGTTATTTACCTGCTCATAACAACGATGCGCTTATTATGATATACGATCATACTCGGGGTTATATTGTGCTCGTCGCCTTGAGGCATTAATTGTTAAGTCTCGTTACTATATTAATTTCACTAGCTTCAACGCCATTCAAACCGGAACTGCGTTGTTTGCACACTACTATTTGGCGTTAGAATTAGGCCCTGCTATCGTACTTGCCTCAACGGTTTTAATATGATTTGTGTGATAAAATAAGATTATTTTTTTAGGTTATTTTATGATCTTATAAGTTAAAGGTATTTATACTAGAAAATAACCAAAAAATCCAAAGAGTTGATGGGTTAAGAAGAACTACTTGGTATTGAAGTGAACCCCATTAAACGTGATTAAAAGCATTTGGTCTGGTACTTGTACTTACGGTATATATCAGGAGTCTTGAAATGGTGTAAAGTACCACGCCAAAATAATTTTCTCAATATATTTAATACTGTAAAATTTTTTATCCTTTCTGTTTAACTTTCCTCTGCTTATTTAAAATCGTAAATTACACATTTAGTGAAATAATCAGTGCTATTTTTTCACCAAGTATTTCTACTTTTCAACATATATTTACTCTCCAAATATCGCCGTAGCCGTAAAATTATGTTATCTTCTAGCAATTAACTACAATAATGCTTCTGTAACAAGAACTGATTTCATTTACAGCCGACGTTCGAGGAAGAAGTTGCTACGCGACGCTTGTCCGTATTCTTAACCGACTTTATGAATGAAAATTATGGTTTTATTATACCGTCTACCCCGAGTAATAAACATTTTAGACCCTTTTTAACTTTTTATCAAGAGTAAAGAAACCCATGATGTGTTAGCGACTTTATCAAGGCTTCTATGTGCCTTTTTCATTCTTACAACATTGTTATTATTGACATTGTTGTTTCAAGTTTAGTAAAAGAGAGGTCGAGTAAATTTTTAATTAAAGTACAGAAAAGAAAATACATCTACCAGAAATGTATTTCTTAGCGTAAGTCTTGAATTAATAAGAACAGGAAGGTATGTCTTGTCTAACGTAGAAGGTTATTATATATATGTGTATATATATGATATATTTACACATATATATTCCTATAGACTCTTCAAGATAAGTTTATTTATTAAGGTTCACACTTTTAAACACTGCAGATGTTAGAATGAGTGAATACTTATATAATGTCCGCATTTTTATAACAAAGTGATGACCACCCACAACTTTCCAATAATCAGTAAAACTTTTAATCATGGGGTGCAAGGGGTTCCGCACAACAACTCACGGGACCCAAGCCGACCTCATCTGCTCGTTATGCACGCTGCTAATCAACAAACGAGGCTCGCCGGAGCTCAACTATGGGAGCCATCCCACCAACCCACAATGGGCCAGCGTGGTGGAAAATGGCCCTAATTCCCCCTGATTATTCCATACAAACGACGGTCCTTGGTGCTTAGCAGGTCGAGGGAAGCCGCTGGACGCGGGCAGCGCAAGAATGATCGATGTGGGGAACTTTGAGGGAGGCCTATGTCCATTCAGCAATGGACGTGTATCGGCTGATGATGATGATGAATACAACTTCTGGGATATAAATTTTGAACAACTTACAATTATTTTTATATTTGTTGCATGTATAGTGAAAGATAGATACAAATATTAAATAAATTATAATGTGCATAGTACAAAAGTATAAACCTTAATAATTCTCGATTCATTCCAGTTTCTTATAAGTCATTAGATTTACTATTTCTCTATTAAAATATTTGTCACTATATATTGTTTCATAATATCGAACAATGGTATCTATATAAGTATAACGGTACCTTGCCAAGCATCGCATTTACATGACCAATGTACTCCCGTTATACAAAGAAGTAAATGTAAATTTTAAGTGCAGGTAGTTACGCGCGCCTCGCCGGAGGAAGTCTGCATGAATACCTCGTGAACTGCAGCAACTTTGTAATAGAATACACACAGCGCACAACTGCACTTTTTTATGATTTATCTTCGCAAATTTCTACTCTAAAACAAACTACCCGCGCCTTCGTTAATCTATCTCTATTCATCATCACCACTATCACCGATAGACTGCTGGACATAGGCGTCCTCCCAAAGATCATATAATCGGCATGACTTCCGGTACCGCTGGGCACTAAGGACTCTCGTATGTAGGGGTTCCTATGGGAGGGGACTTGGACCATTTCCCACCACGCTGACCCAATACGGGTTGGCAGGAGCCAGACCCTCGTTTGTGGATTAGTAGGGTGCACCACGAACAGGTGCGGTTGGCTTGGATCCCGTCAATTGTTGTGAGGGACTACTAACAACTCCATTTGGGTATTATATTAACTAAATAATATTGCCTGACATAGGAAAGTGGTCTTTCTCGAGTCACAATATAAACGAACTGGTTATTGTTTAAGAATACATTAATGTTTGCTTACTACTGCTTGGCGGCAGAAATAAGAACGGCGATGGTATCTAGAATGTCTATGGCAACAGAGACCAGTATAAATATCGGTGATCTTTGTTTCTACTTTACATTAGCTGATTTTTAAGGTCTGAGAAACACTGAACATACATTAACATAATAGTTATAATGATTAAATTAATGCACATAAGCGACAATCAAAATTGGTCAGGAAAGTCATCACCAACTTCAAAGATTGCTATTTAGTATTACAGTTTAACAAAAAATAAGATAAATCTTAAGTTCGACATTCTAAATAAAAACTCTCACTAAATAAACCTGCCTTGAATATTTCGAATTACCTGAAATAGCTTTTCTGTATTGTTGTTGCTTTGGCAGGTTCTTCTCAGAAGTTTATCCATATATTACATTCAACCAACATGAGGAATAATTTCCTCTGTGAGCTTGCACAATCTATATATATGTACATAAAATATAAAACCAAACAAATTCATTACTGGTGGTAGGTCTCTGTTGCCGGAAACCTTCTAGGTAGTTACCACCGCAGCGCCTTTTTCCGTCGCCAAATAGTATTGTGCAAACATTATTGTATTCCAGTTTGAAAAGCGATGTAGCTAGTGTATTTGAGTTAACGAGACTCGACATCTTATGTATCAGGCGACGAGCGCAATATGGCGCAGTATATGCGTACTAGCTTCTGTCACGTCGTTATGGGCAGGCATATCCCTCAGGTCCTGTTAGTCTCATCGCTTAATTGTATAAAAAAACAATTATGTCATAGAGCAATCACATAAAGATATTTACGCATATGTATATCTATACAAGGAATTGCATGAAGATTTAATAAGAGATTAGTTTGTTTATCTTTGTTTTCATGCACTCAGAAACGTCATTTGAGATATCAGCGATAAATATCTAATGGCTGTATGTTCACATAAACAACATGTTCACATATACATTTCATATTTTCATTAAAATTAAACCGAATAAGTAATCCACCATAATTTTAAAGCTTTTTAGTTAAAAAAAAACTTAAGGTTTTAAAAAATACGGTAATTTCAAAGATGGTTAACCATTCCTGTGTTATCAACCTAGGTGTTGATTTTTTTTTAAATTATATATGGCTAAATTCCTTCTATAAAAATATGATTATACACTGGATCGCTTTGTAAAAATTTGCGAAAAAACACCGGTAAAAAATCTTCGGAGCCAACTCTCACTGAGAATCTCCTTTGTTGTAGTCGTTATACAAGTTATAAGGATAATACCGTATTGATTTTTTCAATTATAACTTTCATGGATATTTTCAAAGATCTATTTTCAAGTTCACTATCGGCATCGGTGATGTTGAAAATAAGTGAGCAAAACCTTTTTACTTTTAAATTAAATTCCCCGTCACATCGCTTCGAGTCATCCCTTTGACGTTCCGCGTGCGTAATTGATATCAAAGTTAATATGGTTCCATCTTACATACAATATTAACGTACATTTATTGTAGGAAGAACCGAAATTTATTTATTTCAAACAAAACCTTATGTGCTGCTAAACATCGCGAATTACTATATCCATGATCCAAAATATTTCAATCTATAGACGTCCTATTTATGCCGCCTATCATATTTGTGTGCTTCGGTCTGAAGGGCGCTGTATCTAGTGAAATTACTGCGGTAACTTGACATCTCTTGCTCAAGGCGACGATCCTAACTGGCCCCACATTATTATGGGCAGGTATCACTTATTATCAGCCGTACTACTCGTTCGTTCTGTCGCTTCGTCGAATAAAACAATAAATTTTTCTTCGACATATGATATGTTATTGGTTTTTAAAATTATCCTATATCATGAGTCATAAATATTGAAGGTATTCTTAGCTGAAATCTTTTCCCAAACAGAGTAATGTCTAATTTTTTAAAAAAAAGAAAATATCTACGATTTTAGCTATTAAAGCCTTTTTTATTTCTGTTTTTCCAATAGATCAGTATTGCAGATTTAATTATTAAACCATCATTTAAAATTATTCTGGAGTACATCCAATCTACTGATATTCAATCGCATTATTTAAAAGTTTCTGGGGCTTCTAAATTGGATATTATAAGGAAAAGTTAGTTGACAAAGCATTAAAGAAGAAAACGAAAGTAGGTCGAAAACCCAAGAATTTTATTTGCGCTGCTTTTAAAGGATGACTTATAACATTTTATTAAATTCTTCAAACTCGAATTTTTACTTTAAAATAGAGAATTTAACCATGACCTTGTTTATTTTACAGCCGGCTGAAGCAATTCAAAAAGAAACAATTTAGACGTTAAGCTAACTACTAACTATATTTATCATGACATGATTAGTGTATAGATGACGAACAATCTTCTTTGACTGTAGTTTTTTTTTATTCGACGAAACTACTACGGATGTTTATTTGATGATAAGTTATACATCCGCCTTTCGCTTCAGTAGGGTATATGTTATTTAATAATTTTAAAATACATTACTTATTACATATAACATATTTTATAAGCTTGATTTTACAGTTTTGAAAAATATACATTTTCTATTAAAAAGACAAACTTTCAATCGACTATTATCATAAAACTGGGATAGTAACCATTATTTGTCAAAATGTACTATTTATGTTGTGTATATAAAACCACTATTAATATGGATAATTGGTTCGGAAAAGCACACTAAGGTTAAGCTTTTCGTTAAAGTTATTATTAACTTGATGAAAATAACACAAGCTTTGAAATGATCTTGATGAATATTTTATATTCTTTGAATAAATTGGACGAAAAATAACGATGTATTTGCTTTGGTTTCCGCACGAGTGTTCTGAATAAATCATTTTTAAATAAATTATTGTTTCATCTTCATCATTCATCATTATCAGCCTGTTTTTATCCTCTGCTGGATATAGGCCTTCCCCAATGTCTTTCACCAAATGCAATCCTCAGCTTATTGTTTAAAAAATACTAAAACCGTATATCTACTCGGCGGATATTCAATATCAGCTGTGCATTCCATTGGTGACTTATATATGTTTTTTAGCCACGATGAATGATTATTTATATCGCGTCGCTGTGATTTTGCGTACACTTCACTACAAATGTATTCGTAGTACAGATATCGTTTAATAGCGAAACGTCGGCTCCGCCCTCAATAGTACGATGCATATACATCGGAAATATTGCAGTAGGATATTTTTTTAATAGAAAATCTTAACGTATTTTTCAATTTGGCCAATAACACTTGAACATTGTCATTTATTACCAATTACCATTGTACATCTATATATATAGAAGATATCCAGAGATTCATTGATTCGTAGCGAGATATGCGAAACTATTAGACGTAAAGACACAAAATTTGGTACAAATATAACTTTTGCCATGGAGGTCAGCTAATAACGGATTTTACTAAATTCTTTCCCCAAAGGGCATTGCAAGGTTATTACGACCAACAAAGTGAACGTAAAACAGCTAGTTATTTATATATACTGAACTGCTATATGTTGAAAAAAAGAAAAGTTGGCTCTGGTCTATTACTATTTACTACGAGTAATTATGGTGGTGGATATCTAATAATTTATTTTGTAAATTAACAAAATACTTTCCCATGTTAAAAGTATGAAGCATGACAAATATTGTATTGTATAATACTAATACTTCTCGAACTTTCTTATAATGGTATTGTTTAGTACCACGGCAACGTCTTTTTCTTTATTGTCAAACAATAATGTGCAAAAATTATTATTTCGATTTGAAGGGTAGGTGGAGAAATTGAAATTAAATTTGTTTAAGTTTTTTTTATACTACTTAGGTGGCAAACAGGCATGCGACCCGCCTAATGTTGTGCGATAACCACAGCCTATTACCGCCAGTAACACCAGAGGTATCACTGGGCGTGTTGCCTATCCTGCAAAAACCTTTTCTAGCCTTTTTTGAAGAACTTCATATTGTGGCTCCTAGGGAAAACCTCGACAGGCAATTCGTTTCACAATTTGACTGCTATCGGGAGAAATCATCTCTGGAACCAGACGACCGTACATGATCACTGCGGTTCGAGAGTATGAGGATGAATTCCCTGCCGATGGCGAGCAGTGCGATGATGAAATGTGGTCATGGGCATCATGTCAAACAGTTCATCAGAACACATCCCTTTATAGAGGTGGTAGAACACACTTAAGGAGGCAAAATCTTTCCTAAAACCAAAAGGTAATACAATACCTTCCGTTAGCACACAGGTTTGTGGATAATTCTGACAGATCTGTTTTGCACCGAATCTAAAGGTCTCAGCGGACATCTAGGTGCCCCCACCCAAAGATGAGAGTAATAATCCACGTTAGGCCGGACTTAAGTACATCAGTACTGAAATTTCAAAACATCATAATGATGGTGTTTTGAAACGTCAAGTAAAATGTGATGCAGTGTATATTATCCTGACTAGCACCACATCAGTTTAGAGTGTCATGAACACAACGTCCCGTTCATCTAGCACGTTATAAGAATATTTTAATTTTTTTTATTCTTTTATAAGTCTTGACAGATTGTTCGTTGTTATCAAGTATTTACAGTAACCCGTTCCATTTGGCTAATTATTTTTACTGTACATTTGTTTTCTAATTCCAGTTACTCCCAGAGAGTCTTTTAATGTCGTCTAACCAACAATGGACGTCCATCGGTTGAGATGATGATAATGATTTATTTTCTGTGCTATTTCAACAATTACGTTTTGTTATTTTAGTTAGTCCATGTACCAGCGGCTTCTGCAGGAATTGTATCCGCATTTATCTTACAACTTGTGTGGTGTACTTAGTCGACTACGTAGCAGTCTGGTTATTTGATTACGCGACGCCTGCGCGACCTTCCAGAGCGACTGCAGCGGCCGCGACCAATGGACGCGTTATAATGACGAAAATATCATACTCTGAGTTATTTATCATCGGACCGTCACTTTCATAACGTTTTAATAAAACTCAAATACGCGCTCTAGTTAACTAAATATGTAAAAAATGTGTTGTGATATAATTTCTCGTCTCATAATCAACAACGCTCCATTAGTCGGTTACAATGAAATATTCCAATTTCACAGCAGTCAGTTTTATAAGGCTTTTCAATCCGTATATATTTGGAATACTTTGCCTTATGATATTAAATGGGCACCTATTAAGTATACCTTATCCTTAAGAGGTCTTTAGGACCCTACTACCTAAAGTCAAATGTTGTGTGACTATACACTCTTCCTCTTCCTCCTGCCCTTTTCCCATTCTATGTGGGGTCGGCACAGTACGTACTTCTCTTGCACATCTCTCTATCAGCCGCCATAACTAAATTCACACTCTTCTTACACATGTCATCTTTCCCACAATCCATCCACACTTTCTTCGGTTTTCCTCTAGCCTTATAACCATCCACATTCATTCTCATTACTTTCTTTGTTATATGTCCTTTATCCCTCCGCATAACATGCCCGTACCACGCTACCCTCTTGCTCCTAAACTTCTCTGTCACTGGCGCACTTCCAAACTTCCCCTAATATACTCATTCTTAATATTATCCATCCTCGTCACACCACACTTCCATCTTAACATTCGCATCTCGGCCACATGTTATATCCTTTCATCCGAACCCTTGGTGGCTCAACACTCAAATTTATACAATACAACAAGTCTAACCACCGACTTGTAGATCTGTCCCTTAAGTTTAAGGGGCATTCGTGGATCACAAGTCGTTCCAGTGACCTGTCGCCATTTCATCCAACCTGCATTTATTCGGCTTCTCACATCTCGATCAATATCGACGTCGCATTGTATGAGTGAACCTAGGTACTTGAAATCGGGGCAAATTGGCAGGGATACGCCATTTAACGCGATTGGAAGAAAACTGGTGGGACCGCCGAAGTCACAGAACAAATGTTTAGTTTTGGTCCTGCTGATCTTGAGCGTTCTCTAATTTATTTCGCCATTTTTTCAACCTGCTCTGCACCTCGCGCTCATCTTCCCCGACAAGTACGATGTCGTCGGCAAAAAGTGGTCAGGGTGCCTCCTCCTGTATGTCTGATGTCAGTGCATTCATTACCAGGAGGAAGAGATACGGGCTTAATGCCGACCCCTGGTGTAGGCCCACCAAGACCCCGAAACTGTCTCTTTCGCCAGCAGTGGACCGAATGTGTGTACGGGCACGACAGTATATAGCACGAATAAGCTGCAGGTATTTCCCAAGCACTCCTTTCACTTTCAGAGCCCACCACAGAACCTCCCGCGGAACCTTATCATAGGCCTTTTCGAGGTCCACGAACACCATGTGCAGGTTATTATGCGCACGTCTGTATTTTTCACAGTTGGCGAAGAACAAAAATGGCGACCGTAGTCCCCCGCCCAGGCATAAATCCGAATTGGTTCCGGGCTACCTCACTCTCCTTTCTCAATCTTCCCGCACTTTCATACTATGGGACATGAGCTTTATTCCTAAAGTTCTATAGTTATTACAGAGCTGTACATCACCCATGTTTTTGAAAATGGGCACCAGTGAACTGCTACACCATTTATCCGGGATCACCTTGTACCTCTACCTCTTCTTGTACCAACTTGTTGAAGAATAAAGTCAGCCACATCCATCCATCCGACTTTAACAACTTCTATACCTCCACTGGTATTCCATCCGGCCCAACAGCCTTTCCATTCTTCATACCTTGCACTGATTTTCTTACTTCATCCATAGTAATCTTCCTCCCCATACCCATGTTGACCGGCACGCTTTTTTCAATACTCCGCTCTAGACATTCTCATTTATCAGTCTTCAAAAATATTCCTGTGTGACTATACACTCGATTTGTTAATTTATTTAATTTACTTAGTATGTGTATTTTTTCTGGGGGCTATATCCAGCTGTGGAGTGGCGTGGCTTGGTGTTGATGATATGTATTTTTAATTCATACACTTTTATACATATTTTTTTAGTCATACGTATCTTCATTTATTTATAATACTGAATGATAATGTAATATAAATAAATGAATATGAGTATGTAGCTGGTGGTAGATTTCTGTAACCGGAGAATGTCTAAAATTCTAGATAAATAGGTATACCATTACCACGCCTATTTCTACTGCCAAACAAAAGTGTACAAACATTACTGTGTTCCGGTTCGAAGGGCGTTGTGGCTAATGAAATTACTGAGGTCTTAAGACTTAGTATCTTCAGTGTCAAGGCGACGAGGACTATGTGGTGCAGTGTATAAGTATAATCTTAACTAGCGCCACGTAGTTATGAGCAGGCGTGCCATTTACCAATAGGTGAAGATCACGCCTATCTCGTCGCTTCAACAAATAACGAATAAAACACTATATTATTGCTTATCGTCGTCTTTGCGTGGGGTAAAACGTAAGTAAAATTGATGTTAACAAATTTGTGCAAAATTTTATCAGTCACAGCGAAATTTTTATGCCCAAGTATATAAACTCGTTACATTCATTTAACACATCATCGGTACAAGAAACGCAAAACAGTAAAGCTTTTGATCCATGATTTGAATCTTTATTTTCACCCTTGAAGTATCCAGAGTATACAATCGTATAAATGATTTGTTAAATTGTTTACACGGTTCTGGTGTTAGCTAAATAAAAATCCATTAGGGCAAACCTTTCTAAATTACCGAAAAGAAATTCTTTGCGAATAAGTTAACGTTATAAGATTGATGCCCCGCCGCTCGCTTGGGGTCGTTTACCTTACATATTGGAGAAAAAACGTCTTTGTAGTAATCTATGCAAATAATATTGTAGTGTCTGTTGGATGTTTACACGATATTTATACTAAAATATCAATTATGAACAGATTAGTGCCGGGTAATTTCCTAACCATAATGACCGATTTTGTTTGAATTTTTACTAGCAAATAAATAAAGATATAAAGCATATATAATATAGTTTTAGTGAAAAAAAGTTTTCCGCAATAAAATTTTGTACTGAATAAATTTTTTTTTTTTTATTCTAGCGATGAGTGGAGCGGGTCGTTCACCCGATGGTAAGTGATATGTTCTCCTATAACAACATGGCGCTAGTTAGGATGACATCCATAGCACTATAAGCGATCGACGCAAATGCGTCTAAATGTCTAAATGACAATATGTTGAGTCTTGTTACCCCAGTAATTACACTAGCTACAGTGTCTTTCAAACCGGAACACAGTAATGTTTGCACACTACTGTTTGGCGATAGAAATAAGCGCTGCGGAGATATGTACTTAGACAATCTCCGGCACCCGAGATCTACTACTAGTCAATTTACTGGTGTTAGGTCTCAATTGCCGGAGACCGTTTTAGAAAAATTAAATCCTATTCCCAGTAAAAGGTAAATATTACAGGTTGGGCAAAATTTAAGTATAAAATTTATAAATTCAGCAATACTTATATTAAATTACTGGTGCGCTAGGTCTCTGTTGCTGGAGACAGTCTCGGTAGGTGCCAGAGGTGTATCACTTACCATCAGTAAAGATCCCGATAGTCTCGTCGCTTTTTTGAATAAAGAAAAATTTTAATATGAATATACGAGGAGGGATCAACAAAGTAGTGACAACCACATATATACTCCTTGGTAAGAAAATAAATAAATACTGGCAGAGCTAAGATACATATTTGTAATATTAATAAAGAAAAAAATATTCCATTCTCTTTTGTTTTTTTCTGAACGTAGTCATTTGTTTGCTTCGTGTCGGAACGTGTTCTCGAAAATAGAGAAAAATGAAGTGCGAGCCGTTATTAAATAACTGTTTAAAAAATTTAACGACGTAAGAGATTCATTGTGAGTTGGAGGCAACATTAGGAGAGTCTGCTCCGTCGTATCCCACTATCGCAAGGTGGGCTTCTTAATTTCGAGTAGAGAGAACAAGCACGCAAAACGAACATCGTTGCGGGCGTCCATCGACGTCAATCACCCAAGGAAATGTTGTAAAAGTCGTGAAAATTGTATTGAGCGATTGAAGAGTTACCATCCGATACTTATTTCAAGAAACGGGCATTTCATATGGAAGTCCATATAGAAACAATCTTTTAATATAAGAAACGTCTCCGCATGATGAAATAAAATCAACTTGACATTTCGAAGGTATTATTGGACAAGTTTCAAGAAGATTCTGAAAACTTTTTGTCTCGTTTCGTAACAATGGACGAAACATGGGTCCATCGTATTGATCCCGAGACAAAACAGCAATTTTCGCAATGGGAACGGCGATCATCACTGACCCGAAGAAATTTCGTGACGTGGTATCGGCTGCCAAGGTTTTGGCCTCAATATTTTGTAACTCAGATCCCTTATATTGTTGATTGATTACCTAGACCGTTGAACCACTATTACAAACAAATATTATGCAGCTTTAATTCCCAAGTTAAGGAATGCCATCAAAGAGAAAAGGAGAGGGAAACTTCGAAGGGGCGTGCTGTTTCATCGCGACAACGTATCCGCGCACAGGTCGGCAGTCGCGATGGATGCCATTCAGCAAGCTGGCTTCGAATTATTTGACCACCTTCCTTATTCACCAAATCTGACACCTAGTGATTTTTATCTGTTCCCCAAATTTAAAGGATACTTAAGAGGAAGTAGGTACAAAGACGATAACGAGGTGATGGATGCCGTGGAGAGATTTTTGCAGGACCAAGACAAAACTATTTTTTTTTTTTGAAAGGGATTGAAACTTTGGAATAGCGCTGGACTCGGTGTGTAGAGAGACTTGAAGACTATGTAGAAAACCAAATTATTGATTTATCAATAGTCATTATATTCTATCTCATTCTTACTACTTTTTGATCCCTCCTCGTAATACATAGATTTACTGATGGTAGGTCTCTGTTGCCGGAGACCTAGACAGGTATTACCGCACCGCCTAATTTAGCCGCAATAGTAATGTGCAAACATTACTGTGCTCCCATTTGAAGGGTGCTTTACTTATTGAAATTGTTGTGTCTTTGTTGTTGAACATCATCTAATGTATGTCTAAAGGCGACCTGCGAAATGAGGTCCTGCCTATGTATATTATACTAACAAGCATATCTCTTACTATCAGGTGTACGTTTCGCTCATTTATTCGCTTCAACAACTATAAAATATATGTACAAATGCTGTTAGATACATTTTACTTTTTCTGGTACCAAGCTTTATCACAAATGGCACAATAACCGTGGGTAGAATACCTACCGCCTTCATATTTAAATCACTCTCCGTATAGATTGGTTGGTTCCAAATGCACTTAAATATTAAGTAACAAGTTGGGCAACGTAACCATTTAAGGTCAACAAGACAAAGTTCTAATGATCGTCGGTAACTGTTTTTGTTTCTGATTGAACAGAATTAAATTATTTATTTAATATTGAATATTCAGATGCATGACTTCCTCTTATTAAAGCTTAACCAATTTTGTATAATACATTAGCTACAGCTACTCTAAATGGATTTCATAACTGAAAACACACCCTTTGTTATTTTTTCCTTCTTATACCGCTCGACGTACAAAATGCATAATGAGTTACCATTTGGAGTCGCATCATAAATATGAAACTTTCCTGAATTCCCGCAGACTTATTTTATTATATATGATGATGTAACATTAATGTTGTAGTAGTTAGTATTCCTATTTTACTTTCTTCATAATTTATCATTAATTTGTATAATAAAAAGTAATTTAATAACTTAGTGAACCGCACGTAGGTTTTGGCTATTTTTTTGGTAAAATCGAAAGTACTTTGAACCTTCATTTACAACATGGACAGGAAAAAGGGTTTTGGGGATCTTTAGAGGATTGAGTTTGTCGCTTTAGAATTTACACCCCTCAACCATCTTGTATGTTCTCTTAGGTTATAATAAGACAGCAAAATTATACATATTTCACTTTTTGTTGAGTGAGAAAAGATTATGATTTATTTTATGTTTAAATATTATAAGAGTTACGTAATGTTAATATATATGTCCATATAGACATCAATTTATCTTCTCAATGATTAAAAACTAGCATTAATAGCATTGAAAATCGAATATAATGTTCCACTGCTTAAGTTTCATAAAAGATAAGATCTGGGCGGATAAGATTTGTGTACGAAGGGGATTTGCTTTTAGACCTCTTATATATGCTGTTAATTCTATGATGCTTGCTAAGAAAGATATTATGTTACCTTGGTTGATATTATGCTAATGATATTTCTGTTGTGCTTCAAACAAAGCAAAGTTGCTTTTGTGACCGTCGATATCTGCATAGAAGTCCTTAGACACGGAGCTTGGTTTATTCCATAATTTAAGTGCAGGTTGATCTATATGCTATTTCATCCGGAAATACTATATCTAAACACTTCTTGTGTAAATAAATTTCCACAATATTATAAAAGGATTACTAATTTTGTGGAAAACAAAATAACTTAATTTCTTTTGCTTTGTTATATATGTAATGAATTCTGTTTTATTTAAGTTAAAGTAGTTATACTGGGTGTTAGGAGACCGTTTCCGAAAACGAAGACAGATGATAGTACTAATGACAGCTTTAATGATAGGACGGAAAAAAAAATGGATCCTGACTAAAACAAAATCATACATAGGCCTGTGCGCTCGTTCATCCGAGCATCAGCTGTTTTTGATTTCGTGTTTCATTGCTAGTTTTTTTTAAGTAAAATAATGATAATCCTAATAAAACGTTTTAAAAATATGTTTTTTTTTTTAATCAGGATCAATTTTTCAAAGCGACGAGCGCAATGTGGTGCGCAGTGTATACCATTCTAACTAGCGCCAAGTTCTTATATAAAACCGTATTACTTAACTTATATCTTACTTCTTACTCACCATCATCCGCCGATAGACGTCCACTGCTAGACATAGGCCCCCCCAACAAAGATCTCCACATTATTAGGGTTTCATATGAGGGTATTTGGGTAATTTCCCAACACGCTGGCCCAATGCGTGTTGGTCGGAGCCTCGTTTATTGATTAGCAGGATGCAACACAACCAGGTGACGTTGGCTTGAGTGCCGTGAATTGTTACATGGGACCCATTAACCCCAACCTCAATAGTTGCAATTACTTAAAATAGTGAAAACGTCAATGTACATACTAGCGAAAATTTCAAGAGAAATTTATACTACACAAAAAAATATAACAAGTAACTCTACTCGGTAACTATAAAATTTTACGCGACTATCAAAGTTTTAATGGACAGTCATTTCACTACAGATTAAAACCGGCCTTATTGTATTACAGTCCACGTATTACTCTTTAAAATTCCGACTTTAGAATTTTTTTATGGATATAGGATTGACAAAAATCAAACAAAAAAATACATTGTGGAAACAGTTCTTTTATCATATGCAGATATAAGGGAAAAATTCAACACCTGTTATTCGACAAAAAATTTATTCGGTATGAATTTAAGATATTGTTGTTAAAATGATCATTTTTAATTTATTCCATGCACGCAGTATTACACATCCCCAATTAACATTTCTCAATAAAATTGTTAGGTACAACGTAAGTTTATAAAATCGCATTCATATTCAAAATAGATGCAAACAGAATAGAAAAAAATCCACAAGCATTTATCATGATGTAGTCTACATGAATAAAAGTTTGTATTAAATAGGACAAGTAATGTAGGACGTGGTTTTTTCTCGTTAATCAACCTGCGCACCATTCCACTTTTATTCAAATTTACCTCGCAAACATCTGATTGTCTGTTGTAAAATGTCCTCTAAAAGTTACACATAAAGTGAAACATTTTGTGTACTAAGCCTCATGTTTTGTTTGAACGGTAGAAAATAAAGGAGGATAGATTAAAAAAAAACTATTCGCTAAAAATTGTTACTGCTATTACTAACAAGCGTGATTTATTATCATCTTACTTTGAATGTTTTTGTTTTAAAATTTGCAAATTCTATTTTTCTTTTTGAGCTTGTACGTAGAGTAAACAGCTTAAACAAAATACTATAAATATATATAATAAAAAAGCGGATGTAAATGTCACAAGGCATTCTCTTCCAAATACAATATACAAATGGGTGCATAATCTAAGAAAAATTTTTATTATTAGTACAACTAAATACAGACATTAATATGTCTTGTAATACATAAAAATTACTCATATGTCAATATGCATGCGAAGCATATATGCTAGGCAGGATGTATTTCAAATCTTGTTAAATAATAATACATTTACTGGCTAGTACTGAAAAAATGCACCACATATTCGTACGTAGATTAGTTTATTAATTCTAATTTGATTCTAATCACACAAATAAACTCTTTGAAATTACGGTAGGCCTTCAAACTGATGGAAAAACATCAATGAATTATGGTCCAACTTTCATCTCATTACTCTGACTCAAAGCTTATAAAAAAATATACATCAGTTGTCGAAAAGAATTTCCTTACTAATTTGTTTAATAAGAAGTTTTGTTTAACAGTGCTATGGGAAGAACAGGAGGCGCCGGAATACGACATCGACTCGGAGGACGAGAGGTGGTTGAAACAGCAGAGGCACCCCGAACTCACAGGTACAATCGAAACGAGATCAATTATAAAACGTAAAAGAAAAAACAAAGTAAAATTAAAAGTTTTCATCTTAGAAATATTTCGTAATATTTTTTTTTTGTACAGATGTGTTTAAATAAGTTGAGTATATGAATAATTTAGAGATATGAAATGCGTGTATACAAGTGTTTTCATACAACAAAAAAATTCAGATTTAATGTGATAAAAATCGAAAATGAGAATGTAGTTTATAAATTTAATATCTATCGCGAGTACTTTGAATATAAAATAAAAAAATTGGGAAAGACGATGGTTACATTATTGTTCTCAACATTTTTTAATATAGGATTGTAAATCCAAGGCGAAATAATTATATTTTTTAATATAATATTGCAAGTACCGAAAATTTGCACAGATAATTATTTGTTGCGCAGAACTAAAATTCGAGCAGATGATGGACAAGTTGGAGCGCAGTTCTGGTCAGACGGTAGTGACTCTGAACGAAGCAAAGCTGCTGCTGGAGCGACACGACGACCTCGTCATCGCCGTCTACGACTACTGGCTCAACAAGCGCCTCAATACGGTGGGCCATCCTGCTCGTGACACCAAAATTACTTTTGTCATTATTACCATCACCTTTTATATTGTTTTTTTTTGTTAAATATTGGGTATCTCCTTGACTTATTTTTTTGTACACTTTGCAGCAACATCCCCTAGTCCTGTCGGTGAAAACAGAGCATCGGCCCGGGCAATCGTCAAACAATCCCTATCTAGCTTTTAGGAGAAGAACAGAGAAGATGCAGACCAGAAAGAATAGGTGAGCGTAGCTTTAATATATGAAAGTAAATTAAAAAACTCAATCGTTACCTCATTATCAAATTACAACGATAACTTCTTTTTTATCTACTTTCTTGTATTACGATTTTTGTACTTATGTGTTAATATATGTAAGTCTACTACCAACCCATTTTAAGATACAATCATGGACTTCTGTATAGGACTTAGTTCATTCGTTTGTATGATTTATTTAACGAATCTGAGCTCAGGAAATAAAATGTAGTGCCAACTTGTTGAATGATACCCAACTAATTTTCTCTAATTCCACCAAGCAAATTAATGTTACGTAATTTTTAATTTTAATATTCATAAATTAACTTTAATTCAATCGTTTCTTATCTAAACTCTCATAATTCATGTTATTGTATAAAACCAGCTACATTACGTGGGTATATGAGCATCTCGCAAATAAAATCACTCCCAAACAAAGTGGGTAGAGTTGAAAATGATCGTGTTTTTCACTACGTAGCTACAATCACACTAGAATATAGTCATTTTGTACCATTGCAGTGCACATAGCAGCAAGAAAATGAAAAATGTAATTAATTGAATGTATTTTTGTTTATTTTTATGCTTTTTAACGTAGTATATGTTTGTTTATGATAAATAAATGAAACTATCGATAATCAAATATATTGTTTTAAAAGAACACGTTTAAACGTTACACAGGAAAAACGACGAGAGCTCATACGAGAAAATGCTGAAGCTGCGCCGCGAGCTCGCGCGCGCTCTGAACTTGCTCGAGCTGGTGTCGCGGCGCGAGCGGGCCAAGCGGGAGCTGCTGCGGCTCACAGCGCTGCTAGCCGAGCGGCGCTACGTCGCCGGCGACTTCACTGCTCAACTGCCCGAGCCAGCCAGGTAAATAGCCCGAGCGGATAATGGATGAACGGGGAGCGGGATTCGATTTAGATTCTAAGTTTTATTAAAGATGAATCGTGGGAGAAATGATAGCTTAATACGATCAAGTCGAAATGAAAGCTTCTCACGTTACGCCTTTTGAGAGCTTATACAAATATAACTCCTTGATAAAGATAATTGAAGAAATAGGTTTTTTTTTTGCACAATTACATTATATACAATAAAGCTTCGAGACAGGACATTCACCCACTAGTATATATGGATATAGCTGCATACAATACAAGTTCTAGTTAGGATACGTACAAAGCGCCGCCACTGTTACAGTTATTAAATTTCCAAACCAGTTTTTCTACCCCCTGCGTGTATTTATATATTTTCTTTCCAGATTTCCTATTATCTTTCATACTCTTTTTTGTTACATTTATTTCTTTTCTCTTCTGTCCTTTATCTCCTCTCGGACTCATCATATTAATTTATTTACATATTAATTTATTTTACTTATTAGTATCATATTTATTAACATTTATTTTATTTACATTTTGTATTATTTTCTTATTTACTAAATTCCGCTCTTTATATATTTTTTCCATTTTGGCGTTTTTGTACAGTTTGTCCTTTATTTCCTTGAGTTCCTTTACTATTATTCTTATATCTATCTTTGATGTTATCCATCCTCTGCAATATTTTATGAATATGCTACGACTTTCGTCTTCACTTTAATGAGAAGCGATGCTACCTGCATTTCTCCCTTTTCCCAATTCTATCTCGTACTCTCCATCTTGTTTCACCCATATAAGGGACAGGAAGCACCTATGTGCACCACGGTCAGGTCCGCCGTTGGGTCACAAAGGCATGAGTGAATTATTTTGAGTTTAAACTTATGAAGATACTCTGAGAATATCCCGTGCCCCGTGAAAATTTGGACTAGAAATATGTCCAGGTATGTCCGAGGGAGCATCCGAAAGGCCGAACCTACGTTCGGACAAAAGATCTTCGTTATTGAAGCAAGCCGTCGTACCTTCCACATACATCCTATTCCATTCGTCAAGCGTTCCCGGTCTAAGCTATCGCTTGACGAATGAGATGAGGCAATCCTCATATACAAGTCCTTTTATCCCTCAGGGCCGCTACCGTGGCCAGCTTGTCCGCCTTCTCATTTCCCCCCGTTGCGGCGTGCGCTGGTTTCCCTGACACTTTTCACCCAATGTAACTTTACATCCTTCCCTTTCGCTTTTACTGTAATGATATTTTCTTTTACTCTCAACCCTAAGGGATGAAGGGTGTCAAGTTTTGAGACTGTTTTGAGGACGGACCTTGACTCGCTAAATACGGTGCAAAATGGGGCCGATTCGCTGGCCGCGTATGCTGTCGCATCCGCTAAATCCAGCAGCTCTGCCTAGTATACGGTGCAGATGTTACCTAACTTGGGTTTTTTAGTTTGCTACCACTGAGGCGCTCCGCATAACGCACAACGCCGCACGCACCTTGTCTTCGATGCAAATGTCGTTGGTGTAAATAGGACCAATCGGCACCCGAGGTGGCAAGTTAGACTCCTTCTGCACTTTCCCCCAAGCAGGAGAACTCTACACCAACCTGTTCAGACGGGTGTGGGGTAGTCTTGAGTAGCTGACTGGTACCTTCTGCTCTCCGTCTCCCAGTGCTTCCCGAGAGTAGTCACGCTTTATCTTTAATAAAGTGGTTGCTTATTAGTCCAGAAAGCCCAAAGAAAGTAAACCTACAAGTAGTATGACCGAGTGTAACGACGTGGTTTGATGCATGCGCGCTATCTTCTGCGCAAAACCACGCTGGACTGCATTGAGATGATTCGAGACAGCAGCTTCTTAGCCCGCACCCAAGCCCTCGCTTCATACAAAATTATAGGTTCCAGCACCGCGAGATACATTGTCGTGTTCATATCAGAATTCAACCCCCATGATACTTTCGCGGCTCTGCACAACTGAAGATAGAGCTCTTGGGTGTTTATGTTACCGTTCTTCACATGAGTGTTGAACACGAGCCTACCGTGAACTGTGAGGTCGCTGGACTATAATTTATACACTGTGTTGCTTAGTGCCAGAATTAGACAAGGCGATAGTAAGTACTTAATTTGGACCTGCGTAGGCGAACTACGTAAGTACAGGAGATATCGATATGTAGTAGAAAGATTTCCGCAACATAAGGAAAGTGACCACCGGAAGGGGCTTTAGTAAGTTGAAATCTCACATAACCCTGACGTCATCCTGAAGTAGGGTTTATTTTTAAGACGCTTTTTAAAACATTTTCTATGATATAGAAATTTCATGTACAAGAATCCATGTACGAATGCAACATAAACACTGTCTCAATAAAAACAAATAATTTTGACAATCTTTTGTAAAAACGATACCATTGAAGTTTTATGAAGAAACTTAAATAAAACCTAACAAAAAACTTTTAAATCCGTTAAAGACAAAGTTGGCGTGAGTTTGTTCTAAAGTAAATAACAATAAGCCTTTATGAAGTTTATTTATAACTGTGGTGCAGTTACTTCAATCCAGAAACGAACTAAAAGTACTATGTTTGCCCTGAAAGCACTTTTTCATTGTTTTCACTTTTAAGTATACTAAGTCATAATAAGTAATAAGTTTAGACTAAGTTTATATAATATTAGAAAGTGGGATAGTGGGAAGGTTGTGTGAACAATATTACGGGTTGTTATTATAAGAACGCGTATAAAACAATTTACAATTGATTGTTAACAAAATGTTTATAATAGTGATACGTTGTTCAAAATATTCACAAAGTGTTACAGCTTGAACTTAGTAATTTACGACATAAGGTATTTAATTTGAGAAGGTCCAGAATGATTAGGATAGATAGGTGTGTGTGTGTGTGGTGCAGCACACATAACATTTTCATTGTATTAATATTTAGTTGTTAAGAGAAAATTTATTTATAAAGTTAAAATATTAAATTTTACAAGAATTATCATACATTTTATGTTGTAATACTTCAGAATGAAAAAGGGCACACAAATTTTAAAGAAAATTATATTTTCTTCTTTTTAGAGAAAAACGTCAATTTGCTCCAAATTCATAATGAAAAAAGTGTATTAAATAAATTAGGTTAGGCCGATTGGAAATTACTATAACACAAAAAAAAGTCGGCAATTAAAAGGTACTTTAAAGTGCTAAATTTCCACTTTTGTTTTCACTAAATAATTAATATAGGAATATGAGAGTTTTAATATTGGTAATAACTATATCCGTAAGGTGAAAAAGATAAGGCCCGAGTATATCTGATACGTAGACAGAAAAATTTTTCGTGGCAGAAAGTTAAAGAGAGGGGTGGGTATGTATAAAAATAAAAGGAAATGCTAATAAATTAACTTCCACTTATTCACAGGCAATACGGCACGGTTCCTATAACGACGATATGCTTCCGCCGCGAACCGTACGCGGTACAGCAACACTACCCGCCCAGAGCACCGCCCACGCCTGTCGACCAGCCAAGACAGGTGAGCAAACAAGTTAATGACATACATATTCATAACACAAACATGCTAACACTCGTTACCGTCACGAATAAAGAGATAGTCATTTATAATTTCGTGTCTTAGGTAAGATCTTTTAGGTCTATGTGCATTATAAAAATATTTATTTAATTACTATATCTTATGTGATAGACGAAAGATTTATTACGAATACAAAAGGTAAGCAATCGTAAAGACGTCCATTAAGCTCTATTCAATTTTTTTTTATAACGTAAAGTTATTGACTTTTGATTACGAAGGCAAACAATGGGTATGTTTTGTTAGTTTCAAATTTGCATACTCCCAGTTTGAAACTCATACTCCAGGCACCATCCCAACACCGTACAAACAACTATTACGTTTAGAAAACCCATTAAATATGCTAAGTATTGCATCTATTAAATAAATAGAAATCCAAGTATGTGGTATTATGCCCGTGATTGGTTGCCTTACAGCGAGAGAAGCGTCCATACAAGAGACGGAAACACAGGCACCACGCCGTCGGCTCCGTGCAGGGGCTGCGAGGTGAGTGCACATATCCAGACTGAGCGACAGACACTACGCATTCATTTTCTCCCCTTCTGCTTAGCCAAACAATTTTTTTAAAAAAATCCGTTTCACTTTAGTGTGCTCTCACCGGTCCTTATCTCTTGAATCCATATACTAGTTGCTTAATTGATAAATTAAATCTACATTCTTATACAAATCTCCTTATAACCTTACGTTATGTTCAGTCTTTATTTTATTGTACACTAGATATCAAATGAATATAATCAAATATTAAACTCAAGCTTGTGTTGTGATTTTCTTTTTTATATTGTTCCATGATTACATGTTTTTGACCAATAACGTCTGCGTTTTCGCGCTTTTGCGCCTAATCTTAAACACTTTAAATTACGACATCAATTGAAAGTTTCCGTATTAGACATTATTATGAAGACCGTAAAAACTTTATAAGGGAATCAATCCAATATTTTAACATCCAAGTCGCAAAAAAACCTGTGTTTTATTAATTATAGGAATTATACCAAAACCTTAATAATCGATACTTTAACAGAGCATTCCTGGTCCTACGAGTCAGATTTTCCCCTTTTCATAGGTGAATGCTTAACGAATATCTGTTTCTAACCTTGTGTTTCAGATTCGGGTGTTTGCACATCCTCGGACGAGGAGGCGAGCGTAGCTGTATCATCCAGTGGCACGACGAGTACACGTACGGAAGCAATCGATGACGGACCGTTCGCCTTTCGCCGGAAGCCCGGATGCTACTATGAAATGGTTAGATAATTATTTCATAGCGTAATATTCTATTTTAAATTATATTTAAAAAAAATATGAACTATTAAAATGTGTTTTCTTTTGATACAGCCAACTTCTACCCTCTGCGGCGATCCTGTCGAGCCCAGCAGTCCATCAAAAGAAGGTCTCTTCGAGCATGAATTGGATGAAAGGCATAGGTACGCTGAAAAATGAACAAAAAGTTGTTATGATCATCAAAGAATGTTTTCTGCTACTAAATTATGAAAATCATAAGATACGTTTTGTATGACGGTTACAAGTCCTTTACGTTTCGAAGAAGACCAACTAGCACTTTGCCATCGTCTTGGATAAATGATCTTGACTTTATTGTAAAAAAAGATCGTCCATCCCAGAAGTGGAAACATTAATTCTACTGTTGGTATACATTTAATACGGTCTACAATATAAAAGACAGATTATAAAGAAAAATTATATAAGAAATCTTTTGTTATATTTCATACTACTGTACTGTCTTTAGATTCACGTTGACGTCTCTTAACCAACCGTATACGCGTTGTGTGGGATTCACGCGCCGGCGGCTGGGGCGAGGCGGCCGCGTGCTGCTGGACCGCGTCGCAACGCCGCTGGACGACCTCTGGCCGCGGCTACCTTTCGCATTCCCAACCTCCAGCGAACATCGCGCGCTACGGGATGAAGAGGTGCTGGAGTTGTGCTTACATTAATCTTCGTATATGTATAATTATAAAAAAAATAAGGCCAATTACTGCATGGTACACGATAAGCCTATTCAAATGAATGGGTTAACATTTGTTGCCTAGGGATGTGGCATTTAGTCTCTTTACCATTAACTTTTTTTTAGAATGAATATAAAAATTTGTTCAATAATTTTGATGCATCGGCTCTAATATACTTTACGTTTCATATAGTATGGGATAAATTTCCATCTAGAACTGTGTTGAAAATGTATCATGCTGCAGGTGGAGCTGGAAACAAAGGCGCATCGGAGTCCAAAGGAGATGACACGGGATTATCATACCGGTGGAAAGTATCCGTGGCGGCATGCCTTCCGGAGGCATCTCGCTCAAAATCCGGACCTCTGGACCGTCGACGTAAAACCGGACGTTGAAGTCAAACGTGACGGCGAAGCCGTGTCTGGTTCCGAGATCAAACAGGAACCGATGGACATCGATGGAGCCACACCAGACATTATGTTACCTCAAGATGTTAAAAGTGATATTAGTGTTAATTTGAGAACTATAGACAGTGTAGTTAGAGAGAATTTGCAACGTGTAATGAGGAAGAGGTCGTGGAGTGGGTGCAGCGTTAGCAGTTATGACTCCGACGAAAGTTTGCATCCGGTGGAGAGAGAGTTCGAGCAGTTTATTAGTGAAGTCAACAAAAAATGGTAAGTTTCTTTTAAAATATCTGCATGTTTCACTTGATGTATACAATTTTTGCATTACCTTTTGTAGTAAAGAAAGGAACCATCATTTAAATAATAAACCCACAATGATAGTTTCTGCTTCCATATCCCAATTAGCTAGGTGTGTCCCTTATAACAAGTTCTTGTTTTTATTTCCTGACTACATGTTTTTGAATTTATTTTGATATATATTTGATATAATTTTGATTTTTGATCCCGCCGGGTCAGCAGTGTTAATCCGTGTCATTGCTGACAACATATGGAGACGAAAGTATTCTGATGAAGGAGCTTCACTTTTCCCGTACTTTTTGTTCACTTAATTTGCGTGCGAAATTTTATACAAACGTATGTGTACAATTAAAAACATGATATAACAAGAGTGTATGGAATAATAACATTCTCCTTAAAAAAAAAAAACAGGGTAAAAACAACCAGCTTTAAACAATTTCATCTAGTTTAAATTCTACGTATTAACCGATAGTTTTATGTTCTTTACAGGTTACATTTTCGGCCAAAAACACCACCTCCTTCACCATCACACGAATCCAAGCTTTCGGACGATCAATTGCCTGTCGCTTTAGATACGCCATTCTCTGTAGAATTAAGGCCTGCAGAACAGTCCTCCTCGGGAGTCTTAGATACGTTCACAACTTCAGAATTTACCCTTGGGGACCTTATCACAGAGCCTCTGAATCCCGATGTTGACAATAGTGGAACCAGTGTAGACATTAGCGGAGAAGATCTTCTTGGTGAACACTTTACAGGTCTTACTGAAGCGCAGGTAGAAAGCATTCTATCCGAAACAGACCTCAAAGTGTTAGAAGACGTCGACTTAACAAAAGACGACAAGAAGATTGCTTTAACCGATGATCTGCTAGAAGAACTAGTCAAGGGTGTTGAAAAGGATCCTTTTTTATTGCAAGGCCAGAGTTTGGATGGGCGTGCCGGCTCTGGCCCAAGGCGGAGGAGGACAGAGGAAAAGTTCGGGTCAAGCGTCGTACGTTTATCGGCCGGTAAAGAGCCGATTTACGTTGACAAGCCGGAATTACCCTCACCACAGACACCGCCGCACAAGGAAACGCCCAAAGAAGTTAAAGTGCCCGTACAACCGGTGCCGACTTCAAAGATCATCGTCGAGGAGGTGAACGAGGTCCCTCATATCAAAGTCGATAGAAAGAAGAAGGAGGATACCATTGAAGAGATTCAGCTTGCACCCGGTGTTCAGTTAAAAACGGTTCAGACGAAGCATTCGCCGCTTAAAAAGCATATAATTACGTCAGCCGCGCATAGGAGAAGCAGTGACGTGGTGGTGACGTCGCAGGACTCTAATCAGCCTCAAATCGTAACCGTCGCCGTTTCTGAAAGCTTAAAGGTATCTAAATCATCAAAAAATATATACATATATTTATGTATGCGGTGCTAATTCAGATGCACTACACGCTGCATCACATTGTGCTAGTTTAGCTAATAGCAATATCATAAGCGACGCTCCCCACCTAGACGGTCTCCAGCAACAGAGACCTACAACTATTTCTATTTATATATTCTTGTTGCCGCTAGATTAAGGATACTAAATATAGAGAGTACTATTAAAAAATAAAATTATCGCATATTATATTCATATACATATATACTACTACTATTACTCCACTACCATTACTTTTACTTCAACATAAATCTGACATAACAGGTACGGTTGGCTGGACAAGCGGCGGCGGTTAGTGGTACAGCTGGTGGTGGTGCTGTTGTAGGGCTCATACAAAACGGGCCCTTCACTGCACTGGCGCTGCCCGTCACACAGCGGGACGTCGGTGAGCGACATTACACTGAACGAATATACTATCGTCTGATCAGATATTTGGGTACAGTAAAAGCTCTTTATTCGCGGGATATATGTTCGATAAATATGCCGCGAATACAGAAACCGTGAATACGGAATATACTTTCTTATTAGTCCATTTGACGGCATTTACAAGGGTATTGGGTTGTATACCTGTTAGAATTCTTTTATTATTAGATCCGAGAATAAAGAAATTTTAGCAGCTAATATAGGAATTGAGTAACTATTTTAATCGGCGAATAGTGAAAACGCGAATAAAGGAAGCGCAAATAAGGAGCTTTTACCGTACACTTATGTTTAAATAGCATTAAGCAACGGGAACAGTCTAGTGTCCACTCGGTTGTAAATACACAACGACCCATTGTTAGTTATGATACTCTTACTATTTTATATAACGAAGGGACTAGACTAGCGGTACGTTCACCTAATGGTGTGTGATACGCGCGCCCATAACGACGCGGCGCTAGTTAGGGAAACAAGACGTCAAGTCTCGTTACTGCAGTAATTTCACTAGCTACAACTTCCTTCAATTTGAAACTCAGTAATGTTTTCACACTACTGTTTGGCGGCAGAAATTGAAGCTGCGGTTGTATTTACCTAGACGGTCACTGGTAACAGTGACCCACTGCCAGTAAAAAGCTATCTTAGTAGTGTTACTCTTAAATTACAACACAAATAATTGTACACAACTGTTTAACCAAATAGGCGCTGCCATAGTACTTATAGAAAAAGGTCTCGTGTAAAATGGACTAAGCACAAATTGCTGACAGATTATACACTCGGACAATGTTATACACAGTTTATTATAACACACGTTCGGTTGTTGCACGAAGTGCACTACTTGGTTCGCTTTAAAAGCATTGAAAATAATTGCTCTTAAAATTTAATGTAATTACTCCTTTATAATATCAAGTTCCTTATCTACAGACATATATATCTAAAAAAAAATTGTAATTAATTACACATTCTATTCCCTAATATTTCAGTGGCAGCCAGTGTGGGTAACGCGGGAACAACAAGTAATGTTGTCAACATGGGGACCGTCGGCAGCGTAAGCGGCGTGGGCAACGTGGGAGCCGTGGGCAGCGTTGGGAATGTTGCTAACATCGGAAATGTAGGCAGCGTTAGCAACATGGGCTCTGTGGGAAGCGTGGCCAGCACTACGGCAACAAGACGAGTCACCGCCCCTTTAGTTCAATTGGCCCCAGCTGCCTTAGGACACAAGCCATTGCAGCTCCACCCGCCTCCCGCTGTGGTTGTAGCGCCACACGTCCATCATGTGCCATCCAGCAAACTGAAAGTACTTCATGCGCACCCCTTAACTCATACTCAACGAGCCCAGCTGCTACAGAATCGGTCGCTCGCTCAACTACCTACAGTAGTTTCGTTAGCAGCCCTTGGAGATGGAAAGCCTCTCTTGAAGGCCGCCCCCGGCTCTGTGGCTCAATTTTTCGAGATTAAAAGCGGCCAATTAGGCAAGGGGCCACATCTAGTGAATGTCGTGAGACAGCCACCACCCGGAAAAACTACTGTCGCCAGGCTTGATATAAACGATACGAGAAAACGGCAGGTGGTATTCGATGGTGCACTGAAAGGAAACGTCGCAACTGCGACACGGCCGCATCGGGTCAGCGTGAGTCTAGACGGAAGGCAAATAGTGCGGGCGGCGCTACCGGTACGCGCGCCGAACGTCCGCCATCAGATACAGTTAAAGAATCGCACCGTCCAAGTGGCGGCGCCCCTCGCACGGACGTCGGCAGAACCGTCCACTTCCATAACTATAGCTGCGCCATCTAAGACCTCGATACCAAGCTCCGTAGTAGCCAATCTGCTGCAAAAGAATGTGCAGCTGCCGAAGAGCGGGCAGAAGATTGCAATCTCGGGCCCCGGCGGACTGGCGGGCAACGTGCAGGCGATCGCGTTTTCCACAGCTCAATTGAAAGCGCGGCAGGCACGGCTTATCGCGCAGCCCCGGCCTACGCCCGTTGCGTTAGTATATTCTGCTTTTTTCTATTTTCATATCAGGTGGAGATAGTAACAGTAGTTACAGTCAGAGTGAATTTAAATACTTATTATTGTAAAAATATCTACAATCTAAAAAAATCGTTTATTACAGTGAGATCGTAGAAGCGACTACAGTGGCTGCAGCCTCGTCCTCCAGTTTAACCGGCGCACTGGGTTTGCCTGTGGAAGCCGCGCCGCTGGAGGGCGGTGGCGAAGCGGACGACACGACCACCAACGGCGCGGTGCGCCGACGCACAGGCGACAGTCTCCCGATGGAGGTCACGTGACACCCGCCCGCGCGCGGAGACCAACCGCCGGAGCCGCCCGGGCCCACCGAGCCGCGCGTACAGCCGCACGACGCGAAACCGATTCTCGTCTTCTAGCAAAGCTCCAGCTCGCCTGGACGCAGCTCCCCTCCCGTCACGCCGCCCACACACTAACTCCACAAACACCACCCCCTCCATATCTTTTTTAGTTTGCAGTCATGGAACTATGGCCAGCATGGACTAATGTTTTTGTGACTAAAGTAATAATTAACCCTGTTTCCGTTTAGTTTAAGCTATCCTGGTTTACCACAAAGTCCTAAAACTAAAATAGTTTTGATTGAAGTGGAATTTATTATAACAAGGAATCTCAGTCACCTTTTTTTGTCACTGCTGTGTGCCAAAATTTTCCATGATATTTTAAACCTGATTAACCACCTTTTATGTTGGCTGTTGTTCAATTAATTCAATTTCACCTCAAAATTGGCTAGTTTTAGTTAAACAAAACTTAAACTTTATACTCCGTTCCAAACTCTTCGAGCGCGAAGTCCACATTGGCGTGGCGCTGACTTATGCTGGATTACTCCACCTCCATTCCCGTTACTCACTCCCTCATCCCGCTGGACCTGCATTACGCTGTGTATATATTATTTTTTATTTTTTTAAGCAAATGTGTGATATTAAAGAAGTAATGATAGCTTACATTTAATGTATTAGTTAATGTGCTCTGTCTAGTTAATTTTACTTTGGTCGCGGAATGGTAGCGAGCGAGATTGGAGGGGCGGGAAGGGAGCGAGTGCTTGCTTATAAACCTAAATGGACGATTATTGAATTATTCTCCAACATTAACATCAGGGCGTTTTGTGATGTGAGCTGACGCACTGGCGACGTGAAATGACCGGAAATGTAATAAAATTGAAATACAATTATTAATGTATAATACCCCAATATATAATCATAACTTAATACCAAATATTAATTCCATTGCTTCGGCTATTCTGGTGTCCGTGTATAATATGTTTATATAGCGAACGTCATTAAGGAGAGGAAAAAAAAACAAGGAGTAATTTTAAGTTATTACTTAATTGTTTAGGTATTTATTCATTACTAGAAATTGTTACATCGAATCGCGGAACAGGACGTACGGGAGGCGGTCTTGATGATCATTCCTTTAGTTTATGTCAACGGTTAGTTGTGGTCGGCTCTGTGGTCCTGCCGACATTTGATTTTATTTATTTTAGTCCAATTTATAATAATCTATGTTACAGTACCAGAAAATAATTTGGTATACTCTTGAACAGCATCGTGCGTGATATGCTGCGATTTTAAAAAAGTTAACACAATCGCTGCCCGCTGCTGGTCGAACAACATTTATCTACTCGCAAACAACTTAAGCTTCTATAATCACTTTATGAAAATTTATCAAAACATTCAGGTGTTTATAATATTCATGATATCATATGTACTAATGTAACCATCTAAATGCTGTCTATAAAAATAAGTAATTTAAAGTTTTTAAATAATACATTAATAATGGAATATAAAAAGTTTATAATTATCCCAACAGTGGGAACATAAAGAAGGCTGCCATTTAATTTATTTATTACGCAGTTATACTACAGCAGCCAATAGTAAATATGTATAATTTTGTATTGAGTACAAGTAACAGATTTTTTTTTGGGATGCAGGAGCGGGGCTATATTTGAAACAATAATTCATGTCACTCCTGTCAATGAGGTAGGAGGTTTAGTAAAAATAAGTTTTACAATATATACAATCTACATAATTTTCCCACTGCTGGGACTCAAAATCTTCTCTCACAAGGAGATAGTCGATGCCGTTTATTCACAACGCCGGACATATACGGGTTGGCAGAATAATACATAATTGTAAATTATTTCTTACCCAACAAATATTTTCTTAGTTCATAGATTCTTTTAGTTCACGATGATTCTTGTTTTTGGTTTCAATTTCGGAAAATGGAATTAGCTGCTACGGCTTGAATAGTATAACCAGTTTACTGAACGTCTGTAACCGTTTGACAAAAAAATTGAATATTAATATGAAGTAGGTTTTAATTTTGCGCCTATCGCCGCGGGTTGGGGTCCACTGGAAAGTTGATAATTTATTCAACATTGTGACCCACATACGATTCGTTCCATATTAGTATAAAGAAAGCTCCGTTAAAGGTCTAGTGGCTGTGACATAGTTAATACACACGGATAGTGTTTGTGCAGCAAATATCAAGGACATTCTATACAACATATAAAATACGAAAAATTAGGAAATGATAATTGAGTTTTATCTGTTTTTTTTTTGTATATTCCAAAGACATGTTTGATTTGAAATCAATAGTTCACCTGAGAAATATGTACAGGAAGTGAATAGATAGTGAAAAGAGAAGATATTGAAATGTTTTCGTATTGGCTGGCAATATTCGAGTTCATGCTTAAGGAAACTTGTAGTTTATTTTAAACTAAACATGGGTGCAATTACTCACCGCTGATTGTATTGTTTAATGTGTGTAAAATGTATGTTGTGTAAAATAGATTGCGATACGTGTATTATATAGTTTTTATGTGTATATTAAAATAATTTACTTAATTAACTGGCCGGACCAGTGAGTGGACGGGATATATTCGAATGGCGAAAATATACGCACGCTCGTTTTGCCAATTAAAGAAAAAAAATGATATTGACCATTTATGTGACCGCCAATTCCATAAACCATTAGACCGGTTACCACAAAAGTGGATATGTATGATGGAGGTTTATATTATAACTCGCCAACAGATGGTACATTACATCTACCATCAGTTCACCATTCAACCAATTGCTACCAAATTTTATGTTTAATATAATATACAAGTAGTCTATCGTCATCTTTCATATGAGTTTATTGTTTATTTTACGAAGAGATGTGACGAATAGTATGATGACGTAAGTGTAAGTTTGTAAAGATGTTATACACTTCATCATAATTGTGCTCGGCGCTTAAAGACACAAGATGTTAAGCATCTTTCCCACAATAAAAATGCAGCACACTTCAAACCGGAAATTTTGTACATGTTAGTAGAAACCTATTACCGGTAAAATATTTGGCGTATGTGAAGTCCATTGCTAATTCAGCTGGATTACTTACATTTGGGATTTGTTGTGTTGAAGTGATTCAACAAATTAGTTTGTGTGCGATATAGTCAATAATGATGATAGTGAAAGTATAAGTGACGGTTAAATTGATTATAGGTTCACCAGCGTGTCTATAATTAAAAAATATTAACAGATCATCATTTGTATTATAATCCGATCGTTATTATAATTACTTTTTCTGTATTCATGATCTACTGAACATCACGATATAGATCAATACAATTTCGTGACTACCGTGCGCCGCCATCTAGTCCTGTTTGCTTGTTTGTTAGTTAACTTTAACTCGACGCCGGTGAAACGGAAGTCAATTGATGGAACTACATTATCGAGATAGATAAGAGGTTCTCAATTTAAAGTGCCTCGAGCTGAGGAGATATTGATAACATAACTTTGAACTGTGTTATAACAGTTAAAATTCTATTCAATAGTGTTAACAATTAATGTTTTCATATCGGTTCTAAATAAATATTGAAACTGTCTTATATTTCTCGTGATCGTTAATGTATAATTGTGAAACAGAAGGAAAAAGCGATATTCAATATTATAAACATTATTATTACCTTTAGACAAATTGGTGTGTGTATTATAAAAAGAAACTATACTCTGTAATTTTGAGGTTAAATGCAAGCTGCGGATTATTTAATAACTTGTATGATATAGACAAAGAAATGTCGCTTGTTGTCTTGTCGGCCATCTTGATTACAAACTATATGTGAAAGATTATATACGATAGAAAAAAATCTTATACCTTTTTAAATATTTAAAAGATTTACGTGGATCTTTTAAAATGTGGTTTATAGCGCAATACTGGTTACTTACTATTAGTGAATGGTTCTTCTCATCTTGATTCTTCATGTTTAAAGGTTGGCGGTTGACTACGCGCAAAGTTCGAGTGGTTAACTACATGCATATATACCTAACAATCTCCGCTGTAGGCGGAAATGGCAAAAATATCGAAGTAAACGCTTCAATAGACAATGATAGTAAAACGGCGTTACCGTCGGTGCATCGTTGTATTGTGACTAACTTTAGGAAGCTTTCGTTAGGAGGCGTAGTAAGTTTTAATCAAAAATGATATTTGCCTATTCTCTGTCTAAATGTTCCAGCGTTCGGATGTACTGACGAAGAAACTACAATTAACAAATATATATGATGTTATTATAGATCAGTTTTCACGTTTGTAACATTATCTATAATCTTTCTTCTACTGAAAATTGTTGACAAATGACACAAGTGAGAATACAGAAACTAATATTGGTGTATTTTTGGAAACTTTTTTCATAACGGTTACTCTCATACTCTTACAGTTGTTGAAACAATTTTATTTTACATTGTACTGTTGAAATTCCAGCGACGGTTATTTAATAGTTGTAATCCTCACTGTTCAAATGAAACATTAATTTAATGACTGTATCAAGTGTACCATAAACCAGTGGTACACAGTCAACGGTTATGAGAATGTGGTCTTTTTTTATATATATATATATATATATATATAATTGTAGTGAACTTCGAAGATATGTGTCCATTTAATGTAGAATACGTGTAGAGTGACACATGTAGATAGTTTTTAAAAAAAATATATTTAATTTTGGTTGCACGGGTACGGAGGTGCCGTGAGGTGACTGCAAAATTAAAACAAAAACTGTTAAAGTGTAGTTTCTTTTTCGGGGTACAGACTTAAAAATTATCCGTTCAGTACTTGTTAACAAAATATATATGTAAAATGTGTAACAAAAAATGTTTAAGAATATCGTCATCGTTTAACTTAATGTAACTAAGAATTGGGGTTTAATCTAGCTACGCGAAACTTGTATCGAGTCGTGTTTACGCAAAAGTCCTGTTGTTTCAATGTTAAACAAAAAAAAATTCAGCGAGCATTTTTTCATATCAGATCGCAGTCCCAAAGATCTGCTAAGAAAAAGAACTCGCGACCAAAAAAAAATGTAACAGTTTAAACTATGTCTATATACATATATAATTAGTAAGTATCATATACTGTACAAAAGGCTGCAAATTTGGGAAAAAAATGTAAAAAAAATGGCTCCATTTTTGGGGCCGATAACCATACGCTTAGTAAAGTGGATAGGAAGATGTGTACCTCATAAGTTTCTGATTCTAGATTAGGCTGTCGCGGGCGTTTTGAACGCTTTCCGTAAAAGAATTGCGATTATTTTCCTCAGCTTTCTCTTTCGGGCTGCCGATGCAACAGCATGCACACCGTGTACTTTGTTTCCCTGTAAATATACTTTAACGTTTAGTTAGGCGAGAGGTACGACCGGCGGCGCTGCGCCCGCGCACTCGCCGGGCAAGTGCTCCGAACGCCCGCGATCATAACTATTAAAAAAAATGCTGTAAATTGTTTGTAAAAATAGTCACGTTCAGAATTTCAGTGTAGTTTTGTTGATTATTTTATTTTCAACCGGAAATTGCTGAATAAAGCGACGATTCTGTTTCATTTGCTCGTTTGATTTGTAACTTAACATTACTGTATTTATCCTTACCTTTGTTTCCGCAGCTAAAGGTCGTCCACCATTGAATGACAAAACGGAAAAATCGTTTTCAATTTAAAATAATCATTTTTAACTGATTTATGTATATAATCACTTATATAAGACATATCCAGAGATTCATTCCCTTATTTATTTATTTTTACATTATAAACATTCTTAAACAAATGCTCGTAAAGGCGGACTTAATGCCATTGGCATTATCTTCCTGTCTACCTTGGGTAATGCAGATGATGAGATGGGCGCATCAAATAAATACAATATAATTATATATATATATTATATATAGACACATACATGACACTAACTAAATATTAGAAATTCGCGAGATACTTATCCGTTCCGAATCTTGCAAATAAACACTCAAAATTTAGTAGAGATATTGCCTCTGCCGTTTAGAGTTTTTTTTTTATTAACGTGGGGGAAATGCCTGCGCATATCCGTCCTCGCGGGGGCAAGGACAGGTTATGTCGGACTTGCACCGAATAAAACCCCCTCGATGTTCCATCTCGTCGCCTGATGGCGTTGGGGGGCGATGGCGGATGGGGTTACGGGAACGCTTTCGCATCATCCGCGACTCCGCCGGCGTGGGCCGTTTGCGCAGCCCGACCTCGGGAAGGAGAGATGAACCCTCCCTTTCCACCTCCGTAGGGGCACGCCGGAACATGTATCGCGCCCCCTCCTCGGCCTCTTGCAAAAATTATGTTTTAAAACGTTTTATTAGCATTATTATTTACGCTCCATCATGTTAGTACAGCTAAATAAAACGATAGTTACATAAAAAATACATTACATTACTAAAAAAAATCAGCTATAAAACGCAAAATCAAAAACTGCTGATACTCCCATCAACGAACGCCCGGGCGCGCAATATAAATGCTCCGTGGCCCTTATAGCGTAAGGTTCAGATTGAAACCAAATACATCTCGAGTATCCGCCGCGCCCGTGCTGCTTTTTGATCCCAACATCAACTGTGTTTTGTTTTTTTTTTGTGCAACTGCCTTTTCATTTAGCTGTACCAACATCATGGAGCGTAAATAATGCTAATAAAACGTTTTAAAAATATTTTTTTTTTAATCAGGATCGATTTTTTTACCGTCCCATCATCAAAAGCATTTTAGTACTATTTCTTTGTCTTCATTTTGGTAGCGGTCTGCTAATACCCAGTAAAGGAAAAAATAAAATAGGTATCTGCTCATATGACTCTTTATTCATAATGTTACATTTTTACAATATTGAACTACATGAACCAGCAAATTCATGTAATTATGATCTATACCATAGTTTTAATTTGTTCCATTTAATAATTATTTTATTCTTTGGACATGCTAAAGGGAAACTAACCTGCATAGTACAACAAATGATACAATAGACAAATATTGAGAAAATGCAACACAGGTTCAATGCCTCGTCACGAGGGGCCAATACTTCTATCATGGAGTCAACTCAAGGTATAGTATCTTCTATGGAAACATTTTTATAATACACACTCAGTTAAGCAGGATTGCGGAGTATTTGTCCATTATAAAAAAATTATCGCTTCGCCGGATACTACGAGGTGTCGTCGTTTGTAGGAGTTCAATGGGGAATTTCGGCTATTTCCCCACTATGGTGGCCCAATGCGGATTGGTGACGTTTTAAAATATATCACATGGTATTTAATGATGGATACTTGAAACAAATATAACTTATAAAGGTGACATCTGTTAAAGTCACCCCATGATTCAAATGAGGGCAGTCTCAAAACTAAGGTTGTTTATGGCCAAAAGTGGTCCAATATAGTTTCTCATCACCATTATTCTTACAATACTGCTTTTAGTTTACGGAATAAGAAAATCTGTTCCCTACTAGACTTTGTACTCGTATCAGACTTCATATTTAGAGACGTAATGTATACACACTGAAGTAGCAAAAGAAGAACATCAATAACATAAATAATAGTATATTTAATACGGCCATAAATATATTGAAATTTATGGAGACAACAAATATAATTAACAATCTTAAGTAAACTTTGTTTTAGAAATACTTAAACTGTAATTTGACAATATGTAATTCCTGACACTAAACATCTGATCTGTTTAAATGCAAACACTAAGTACCGTACTTCAAGCTCCAGTAGCAATATCATATCAAAAGCTATCAAGTAATGTCTTAAGCATCAAGTAACATATACTCAAACTGAAAATGATATTCAACTCCTTAAATGAGATAACAGGGAGGTTATAGTTCTATACAATCATCAACATTGTCAGGCGATAGATGTGCACTTGCTGGATATAGAGCTTCTTCAAAAACCTTGATCCTATATCCAGTGGCGGCCTGTGACTAGAGATTGTCGAGACTTCATGTGATAGCCAGGTTATCAAGTTACATTAAAATAAACATTTATGCACCTCTAATAGAGTTTTTAGTAGCCACAATTACTAAGTTGCATATTTCAAGCTTTGGTTACACTTTAACTTAATGTCACTTTGTTCACATTTATGTCATTAAGTTATAAACACTTCAGAACATGTTGTCGTTCTTGCACCAATTGCACTTTACACCACACCGAAATTCGGCAGAGGGCTACATGTAATTCAGTCCCACAGGTCGTCAAATACGGTATGACCAAAGTCCGTGTGTCATTCGAACCGCATGGGCTCTGCGGGGACACCTTCAACCGCCGACGGCTCGCTGCGGTCTTCGAACGACTGCTCCCCAACGTCGGTGTGAGATTCATCGGAGCTGCTGCGGGATTCCGAATCGCTGTCCGATTCGTCTTTCTGTTACAAGAAAAGGAAACGGTTATAAAATATGAAACATAAACAGCTCACTAAATTTCCCACTGATGGAATTTGTCTTCTTTTATATGGAAAGGATTGAAGTGATTTACTTATACGTCACATTGACGAAAGTAACTGTTTATTGTAAAGGATATTGTAACCCATCTGAGACAAGACATATTTATGGCAACCATTTCTAGAATCTAAAAAAATTTTTGCTTTATGTTAGCCATGTTTCATAAAGAACAAAAAAATGTTTTGAATACTGCAGATAGCTCTTCTATATGCCTTTTTGTTATAATGGACGGACAGATTGCCTACAGAATGTGTAATATCAAATGAAAATATTAAATTCAACATATTTTCCAAAAATTGTAGAATAATCTAAAATCATTATTTTAGATGTGGTAATAAAGAAAAAAATTGATAACATTGATGATTGATAACAAATAATAATGATTTGAGTCATTGATTTTGGAGGTTAAAATGAAAGCAACATTAATTTTGTTTTAAACGAGTCTTCGATTCAAGAACGCACCACACGATATAGTAGTCGATGCTTTAAGTCGGAAACTTACGGTGTGCAGTTGGACTCGAATGGGATAAATTTAAAGCACACAGCACTACAGTATACCACTTACCTTGAGCGTGAACACTTGGTAGTGGGGTGGCGCGGCATGGTAGCGGCACGCGTGCGGCAACGGCAGCCGCGGCACGGGCTCCACGCATGGCGCGCACCCGCGCGGATCCCCGCAAGCCGCGAACAGCACCTGCACGCCACAATCACATACATTATAATCTAAACCAGTGTTTCCCAACCTTTCCTAACCCATGCTCCACTTTAGCACTTTGTCTCCTTTATAAATTTCAAAACATTATTTTTTCTTAATTAATTTAAATGAAAAGTTTTATACAAAAACTGAAATTAGACAGCCCTACATTCAATACCAGGGCGATGGGCCATAGTGATCACGCGGGCCCAATGTGGATTGGTGTCTTCTTCATACACGTCACGTTTTTCTTCAGCCCTTCTATTTCGCTGTTGTAACTCAAGTTCACAAATGTACATAACTTAAATATTATAGTCATCGGTACATGCAGATATTCCAACCCGCGACCGCGCGGTATGAAGGCCGCACGCTCTAACCAATGGGCCAGCAAGCTATAATGTCAGGTCAATGTTGTGTAAAAATAAATATTACAATGAGCTTCAGGCTATCAAAACAGCAGCACTGAGAGATGATTGTAGTTACTTAGATATAAAAAAAAATATTGTTTATAACAATACATCAGTTCAATCCATTGGGTACATAACCATGCAGTAATTTTAACCTAATCTGAACCAGCACGCTGTTTTTTTGTCCTGTAACACCCATTTACGTAATAAAAAATGTCAAACTATAAAGACTAATATCATACCTGTTGCCTGTCGTTCAGGATGTGCTTGGAGCAGTGCTTGGCGGCGGGCAGCACGTGACTGGCGCAGCGCACTCCGCCCTCTGTGAAGGTGCAGCGACCTTGTGACGGCACCGGCCGGTGGGACGCAGTATCATTAACCTGCAGTATACAAGCATATGATAAACACTTCATTATGATGGATGCACATTGCTACCATTGTGTTGAGAAAAGATGCTACGTTTTTGTTACCACAGTAATTTCCCCTATTACAGCACCCATCAAACCAGAACACACTATTGTTTACACATTGGCAGCAGGAAATGGAGCTGCAATGGTATCTACCTGAACAGACCAGAAACTGTTTTTATTATATGTTAAAAGTTATCTAAATTGTAATTTTCTGTACCTTGGCCCTTTTGTGGTGCAGCTTTCTGGCCAGGACCGCATCAACGCCGTGTTTCCTGTGATAACCGGCGAAGGCCTTCAGTTTACGAAGTTGTCTCCTCTCGCGAACCGTGAGGGGGCCGCTCCGAGCTTGAGAGTTAATACTACCTGAAATATGAACACAAGGTAACAATTTATAAATTATATAGTTTATTTTTTAGTTTATATAGATTACTAAATAGTAAGGTTTTCAGTACAACTCGAGCGACCCAAGCTAACTTCATCTGCTCATAGTGCACCCTGCTAATCAACAAACGAGGCTCTGGCTTCCACTAACACCCATTAGTACAGTCGTACATACGTAGACCGCGGGAAGCCGCTGGATGCGAGCAGCGCAAGCCCGATCGATGTGGAAATCTTTGGGGAGACCTATGTCCAGCAGTGGACGTCTATCGGCTGATGATGACTAAACAGCTAGGACAGTCACCGAATAATAAGCGAAAGTCCATCTGTAAATAATGTAGTGGTGATAAGATTGTATCTAAAACTTGATAGTAATGAAAAACCATGTTGATAATAATGTGACTCTGCCTCGTACTTTAATATTTCGCGTAATAAGTAACGACTTATTTTTATTATTAGTTTGTTCACTAAAAAACGTTTTTTTTAAATATTTTATAACATTTTACATAAATTAAATTTCTTAGAGAATATATTAAATCTGGCTATAGATTGGTAGAATAATTTTTTCCTTTACTATATTAACATAAATATTATTCTGGCCTGGTGTAATTTTTATATAAAACCCTAAATCAAAAGTTTTGAAGTACAGGAAGTAAAATATTAACATATCAGACTCATCTCTATGAGATATGAAAGAAACAAATTCTTGTATGAACTACTCACAATATTGTTCCTTTTCGGCCTTTAGACCCTTCAGGTACTGGTACCTGGCGGATTGTAAAAGTATTCTCAGGCGGCCCATCTGTCTTAAGTATGCCGATTGAAGGGACTTCAGCACCGTTTTAGCCTCACTCACCGCCTCCTCAGCCGTATACACCCCCGCGCGCCTGTAATCCATCACTGAAGTGTTACATAGATATCCAAAGATTATTTTAAGCAGATTTTATTATCTATGCCAATAAATAAATAATTGAATGAATGACGTTAGTTCAAGTGCATCGATGACCTGGTGGCATCTCTAAGCATCGGTAAAACGGAAGTTACGTGGCAAGTGTTAAGCTTGATTCAATTGCAGGCCGGCATTGTGAATAGCTCCCCTTCCTTCAGATTACAAATTTGCCACCCACAGCTATGCTGTGGTCCAGTAATCAACATATGGGGCTCAGTCTATTCTGAATGAGCCTGCTTCACCATCTATTCATTGCCTCATTGTCACTTAACATTATGTGAAATATTGGTCAAATGTTAGTGTGCAGATATTGTGAAAAATAGTATAATATTATGATGTGATTTTGTACGAAAAGTAGAATTAATAACTACAATAAACATCAGTTTAACTTCAGATCAATTGTGATCCAGATCATAATTATTAGAAGTTCTGGGTAATGATAATGGTTAATCCTATGTGTGTGACCTTTTTCTGGATAGTTAGAACTATTTGATTGACGACACTTAACTTAAAAAAAATGGTTTATTGTTCTACTCGTTTTTCGTCATCGTTGGCGGAGCTATAAGTACCTTACCAGAGCGGCTGCGACTCGCATGGCGCCTCCTCGGCGTCGGAGAGGTGCTCCTCGTGCACCGCCCTGCAGTCACCCTCGGGGCCGAGCGTTACGCTGTCACAATCACTATCGCTTGCGCTCGCACACTCCATGATGGACGAAGAGTACGCCGCGTTCACCGCCGTGGCGTCAATTTGTTCTGAAATTTATACACCACCATTTTATTTTTAGATAGATAAATAGTTTACTCTAGTGCCAGGTCTCTGTTGCCAGAGACCATCTAGGTAGGTATTACTGTAGCTCCTATTCTCCCATCAAAGAGCAGTGTGTAATATTACTGTTTCGGTTTGAAGGATGCTGCAGATAATGAAATTAATGGGGTATAGAGATTTAAGACCTTGTCTCAAAGCGATAAGCACAATGTGGTGCTTTGTTAGTGCTATGCTACAAACTTACTAACTAACGCCACATCGATATGGGCAGGAATGTCACTTAACATAAAGTGAACGTTTATTTTTTGTGTAGTGTGCAAGTAAATAACATAGATAAATATCTCACTCATCTCGTCACTTTGATTAATAAAAAAGTTTCGTTTCGTTGAATTTTGTAAATTTTTTAAAATTTGTTAAATCCGAATTATAACTAAAATATATATACTCCTGTTAAAAACATCCTTCTGATCGAGGGTCGAAGGAGTTAAATGAGTGAGGCCACTTACTAAATGGGTCCACCGCATGGGGCGCCACTTGCTCCGGCTCCGTGGGATCGCTGACCACCGACACTGAGGACGCGCACGAGGTGGTACGCGTGCGCTCGGGACTGTGGAAAAATACCTGAACATTACGTATAGTATTTAGGACACTACTAAATTAATCTTTCTCCATCATCATAGATGTTCATTGACGGACCTTCATACATAGATCTTAATCTTTTATGTATATAAGTAATGTACAATTATATGTATCTTATATCTAGCCTAGGTTGAATATCAGTTTTATAGTTTTTGCTGAAGCATGTAGCTGAACTTGTTGGCATTTCAGTATATGTATTATTAATTAAATATATTTTTAATTACTTTATATATTTATTACAAAGGAGAACTCAATGCTATTACAGAAAAATATTGGTTTATAACTAAGAACAATACCAATTGTTAATCTTGTCACATTAGTAGAGTACCAATTCAATATTTTTTTATATTAATTGTATATTAGTGTTATAATTATACATTAACATTAAATTATCATTCCCATTTGTGCACTTACATTGATAGGGGTCTATGGAATACAGATAAATAATCTGGGCTGAGTAGGCCTTCTCAATTGCATTGCAATATAACCCAATTTTTCCTACACTGCTTTGGCAAGTTCCTTCCAAAATATATTCCATCACATTGGTGATATTTGCCTCGTATCATATAATTGTGTAATGTGACTAATCTTGGAGGAATCTTACCATACATTTTTTGAACAACTCATATATACATATATAACTCAGGCAAGAACTTTGTTTCATTAATGTGATGGATACTAGAAGAAAATTTCTCTAAAACTAGATTTCAATTAACCATTGTGTTCCTGGTGTAATTACCACAATAGATTTTACTTCGAATGGCCGAATTTTGATAGTAGTCATAATAACAAAGTTACATGACCCTCTATAAAGATATGTACACCACCCACACAATTGTTCAGAGATACAACCAAAATTTTTGTTAACTGACCGAACATAATGCTGCAGTTGATTCAATAGCGTCTCAGTGGTGATCACCGGCGGAGGTGGAGCGGCGCTGCGCTGCCGTGTGTAAAGTGCTGCGCGTGCATGTTCGAAGCACAAGCTGCAAACATAATTTCTTATTAATGAAACCAGAATATTGAAAGATATTGGCTTATAGGTGGGTATATGTCTTGTGGGGTGCCCTTTGCCTACCCCACTGGGAACGAGGTGTAATGTATATGTATGTATGTATGTCTAGTGCTTAAATGTATCAAGGTAGGTGCAGTTTGGCCACCATTTTTTGGCACAAAACTTATCTATGGATGGTGAAGTATTCTCACTCAAAATATTTAAAATCTCATATATTGACAGCCACTACACAGCAATATCGTTAAAGCTGAAAAGTTTCAATATGAGAATGGCAGCTAGCAAGGCTTGTTCGAAAAGCCTTCACAAACATCTCAATATCTTACTCAAGAAAAGGTTAATGGTATGCAGTACAAATTATATAAATAGATTAACCATTATAACAATTCTATAGTATACATATACTCACCCCGCATCTCTGGACTGAGAGTTGTTTGATAATGGAGCAGGTTTGTTACATCTTTGCCCACCTGCATATGTGTGCAGGCACTGCTTATAAGGAGCTCCAAGTTCGTGCAGGATGTGTTTTGCACAGTGCTGTCGGCCACTTAGCACTGGAAGTAAGCATTTGTAGCCACGGTATGCACATGATCGGGAGCGCGACATAATCTCCTTTTGCAACTGGAAGTAAAAAATACCTTCAAATGACCACATCCATTTTAAGTTAGAACCACAATATGTTTCTCAGTCTCCTTCTCATTCGCAACATCTTAACTAACTCCCTACATGTGACTAGATTCAAAGCAAGATTATTTTTGTTATGTAGCACACAATTTATGTCTATAGTATTGGTTGATTAGATAAGATTCAAAATTATTTAATTTTTTAACAATTTTCACATGTCTACAATAGCAAAATTCAACCAATACAAAGAAATTTTTAATAATGCATTAGTCATAGGAGCAGAGTACTGTTCGAAAAAATTAATGCTTTATATAATTTGCACATAAAGCTCATATTAATTATTAAAATAAAATAACTACAGCTTTTCATAGTTTACCTTAATAAAACAAAAACCTCATTACATATACAGAATACAATTACAGTAAACAATTAAAATTTTTAATATACATAATTTTTTTGCTTACTAATTTGATAATTAATAACCAAATTTTTTTTTCCTTTCATTAAATTAACAATTGTACTAAAATATTCGATACCAATTATTTGTGTGTTATCCACTATAAATTATAACTTATTTGTAATTGAAAAATTGATTTGTAAATATATCAAAAATATAAATGAAAATACATACCTGTGCCCTCAACTTTTCCTCTTCCTGTTTCTTAAGAATCTCTGGATCTGGTGGTTTGATGGACTTGACATTAGTAATCCTTATGGCTGATGATCCTCTGCCTCGGCTAAGCATTCTTACTTTTTGTAGATGTAACACTTTATTTGATTGCTGTAATGTCATATCAGACATTATTAGTAGTTTATCTGGAAATTATAAAACAATGATATTTATTTCGAGCACAAATCTAAATAAGGGAATGTCAAAGCATTGCCAGACCACATGCTAGCCGAGGTATAAAAGTTGGGATAAAAACAAAACTAATAAAACTTGTATCAAAATTATAAGAATAATGTTAAAAAATATTGCCTGTCTTAGATGATTTAAACGTTTTTAAATAGTTCTTAGTAAAAAAATATGTAAATGCAGACATGAGTTTTTAATTAGCTGAGTAAATTTTAAAGTAAACTAATATTTTATTGTCTATATTAACATAAGTAAAACCATAATAGTGCTTACTTGTTGAATAACAGTTTATTAATCATAGAATTATTTGACCCCTTCCTAAAATTTATTCACTACAATTCGCTAATGTATCCTTGTTAAAACATGGGTGATTAAAACTGTTATATACTGTTTATACACAAGAAAAACCATATGAATCATCATAAGAATATTAAAATTTGAATACTTCACTTTTAATCACACACACTTTTGTCACATTAATTACAACAAAATATTTGTCGCATTAATATTTTGTACTTACGATCATTAATTCTAATGTTATGACTGCGCAAATCCATTAAATTTTCTTTTATTATTGGAAACATTGTAATGGTTTCTATTCAAAACTGTGACAATTATTTAATTGGTATGCTTAATGATAGATAAATATCCTATAATTAATTAGGATTTGTTAAATATATTACGTAATAGCTTTTAATTTTTGTTGCTAAATCTGATTTTTACTCCACGTAGGTAAAAGTACACCGCGAAAGTTATAGACAAAACGTCAAATACCAAACTTATTAAATATTTATGATAAAAATCTTACGGAAATTATACGTAAAACTTGCTTACCGTTGCAAATAATAAAAACATAATTTATAGAAATTTATTATAGTTAAAAAGTGCGAAAAATATTTTGTGACAAAAGAAATGATGAAGTGTATTGTAAACAGTGGTGGGTCGGCCATTTGCACCGAGTGACAGAGTTTTTAGGTCTGTAAATTTAAAATGTTATAGTTTCTGTTAAAAGTGAACAAATTTAACTAAAAATATATACAAAAGTATCACAATTCTCTAGTTTATAAAATGAAACATAGTGATAATGTTATCCGTACCTGTGTTTGTTGCAGATCGCTATTCTGTCACCGGAGACCTCACTACGTTAACCATCAAGTTTTTCAATGGCGGCTGTTAGATTATACCTATAAGTTTATAGTTTAGTAGTGACGAAATTTTTTACTACAGATTTTTATTGCTATAATAACGTGTAAATCTTCTCTAAATATTTGCTCCAATTTATGACGATTTTAATACAATTAAACTTCAGTATGTTATATCTTACATTGTAAAATCTTTCAAATGTTATCGTCGTCTGCATCCGTCCGTCGCTGTCATAGCGCTATCCCTTTCTCACTCGGGCACATAAACGGATCTAGACTATCCGTCGTGCTTCTTCGCGCGCAGTCATTGGAACATTCGTTCAATGGCTGGAGGACAAGAGAAATGGTATTTTTCAAAAGAGCAACTACAGAATTCTCCAAGCAGAAGATGCGGTTTAGATGCAGATAAAGAACTTGCCTACCGGCAGCAGGCAGCGAACCTCATCCAGGATATGGGCCAACGGCTTCAAGTGTATCCTTTTCAATGTGGCAATTTAAGTGCAATGTTTTTGTCAAGTCATGTGCGTAAAACGTGTAAAACATGCTGCAAAGTATTAGTACTTCTTAAACAAAATTAAAGGAAATCCCTTATATTATAAAATAGAAGTTCATGTGGTGTGTTGTGTCTGTGTGTGGTGGTAAAAAGTATGACGAAATATCTCCAAGCCAACGACTGTTGTGTAGTTACTTTCCCTCGAGTTACTGGGAAATCCCGCTGCCTCGTGGACTGAGGTATGATTTTAAAAAGGTAAGAGAGAAATCTTTCGAATTATATGAGTTTGTTATCGTTTGAAGTCATTTAGGTTAGAGCCGCGTGATGGCGTGATAATTTTTTAGGTCAGTGATCCTTGACAGCTGTGGACGCCTGCGCGTATGACGTAGGGTCTGGCAATCGACCTGCCCGCTAAAATTAACCGCCTTTTCTCGTAAAATTTGCGCGTCTCTTGTGCTCGCCGTCTTATCGCTTCCTGTTAATATAACGTGTTATATAGATAGCGTTAAAACTGAGTAAGTCATGTGTACTGTGATATCGACGTAATATTCGCAGCAATAATGTAATGATACCATGTTCAATGTCATTCATAATATAGTTAATTTAATGAACATAAAAGTACACAATGCCAAAGTATGGGTTGAATAAATACTAGTTGTGCTAGTTGTTAAATTCGATAGAATGCTAACGACCTTAATAAAAAAAAATTAAAACTTATAAAAAATTATTTTAAAAACACTTTAAAACCACGTGTGAAAATAATGTATAGAAATTTAATGATTTAAATTATTTTTTAAATATTATTATGTAATAATGTGCTTTATGACAAAAAACAATGAATTACCAAATACATTATTCTTCATTTAATTTTAAAACTATCAAAAAATTTTTCAATAAAATTAAGGGATTGATTTTTCATGTTTTATGATAACTTTTTTTATTGTTTAATACCATAACCTTTTAATCTTTATTTAAGGTATTTTCAAATATCTATTTATTTTAAAGATTTCTATGCTTAGCATCCAAGTGTTATTTTAATGTTATAGACGTTTACATTTTATGTCAGTTCATTTCATATAAATACACAAAATACCCGCTACCTATGCATACATCACAAACTATTGTTATTTAATTAATATTTGTAATTCTTACAAAATTTGATTGTTTCGAAAAATATATTTGGATCAACATGAATATTGTTTCAAACATGTACCTTAGGGGATGATGTTTTCTTAGAATGACTTCAGAAAGATTACAATGCATGTAAATTGTAACAATGCCCTGCTTAACAATGCTTTTGCAAAATTTTCTACCTGCTTTTTTTAAAGGCATTTGAAGCATTCATTTCTCAATAAAACTTGACCACACCTGTAATTTCTATTGAGGAAGCACAATATTTTTTTTCTTTATCTAACAGAAAATAAACAATAGACTGTTTAAAAATACTACCTGCTCTGACATATGTTTAATGTTTTAGTTTTTTTTAGCTTTGCTTGTAAATTGGTGTGTAGTTTTACATTTAATATTGTGTTATTCAGGTTTGATATTAGATTTTTAAAAACAATATGCTTGCTATATTATCAGCAGGTTAATAACCGGTAATAATTTTGACAATGTAAATATGATAACAACGTTTCTTTAGTATCAGTGAGATTAAATTTATTTCGTTTTTAAACATAGTAGTGATGAGTTGAGTAGGACATACAATCGATGGTAAATGATATATATGCTTGCCCAAACCAATGTGGTTATATTTAAGATATCTGTACCGAACTTACTTGCGTTCATTGTACTAGATTTCCTTGAGACATGTATTATGTTATAATACTCCAGTAATTTCACTAGTTACTACCACCCCTCCCAAACTATTATATACTAGTAACATTTGTAGACAAACCACTTTGTGCCAGAAAGTAGTTAAAATATGCACTGATGTAGCATTTGTTTAACTATTAACTGTTCCGACTTTTTTAAGTAGTTTACCACTATAATCATGGGAGAACTGACCCATAATACTAAATGTATAATATTCATGACTATTTTTTTATAATACGACGGCTCGACGAAACAAGCAAAACTTGCACCTTATGGTCTTAATTGTATTGTAATATAAGGTATTGAGTCTTCTTAACACAGTAATTTCACTAGTTATAATACTCTTCAATCTAGAATGTTATCACAGTACTGTATGGCATGGCGGCAGAAATAGGAGCTGCACATGTGATCGACCACACGTACCATACGTGTTGTCAAATGAGATAACAGGCATGTGTGTGGACGTGGACGTGGATTGACGTTTGATCCTTGATAATGTCTTTGTACAACGTGTATATAATAATTTAAATGCTTGAATATATAATGATTGTTTTGTTCGCTGGTCGTAGGTCTCTGTAGCCGGAGACTGCGAAATTCCATCCCAGCATCTATTTCCCGAACAATAGTGTCCAAATATTAATCTGTTTATTAAAGGACATTGTAGTTAGTGAAATTACTGGCGAAAACGAGACATGTAATAGTTTCATTATAAAAATTTTGAGGTAGTTACAGTCAAGTCAAAATACACTTGATAGTAACTGATACACTTGTCCATAACAACAATACGCTGGTTAGGATTATATATACAATACCACATTGTGTTCTTTGTTTTGAGACATAAGATGTTAATTCTCTTTACTCCAGTAGTCTTTGGGAGCAATGTCCATTAAACCTGACAAAAAAAGTTTTACTATGAATCGAGCATTATTTAATTCTTTATCTTTCTTTCATTTCAATAAATATTTTGTATTTCAAAGTAGCATTTCGATTTGTCACGGATAGCCTTAGTGCCTCGACCTTGATAGTTGACATTGGAACCTCTCTTATCGCACTCCGATTAAAACGTTGAGTTAAAATTACTAAACACAAAGAGAAAAAAATCCAGCTAATTGTAATATTATTGCAATACTGTTGTTTTTATACTCACATTTGACAGATATTTGCTGGTGGTAGGTCTCTTTTGTCGAAGACCGTTGGTCTAGGCAGGTACCGCCGCAGCGCCTGTTTCTGCTGCCAAAAAGTAAGATTTATTCCCTTATCCAAAATGGATCAATCAGCATGAATCAGATATCAATATGCATCACTAAATAGTTTTTTAACATAAGTTTAAGACGACCGTCCACAGAAGATTATTATATGTCAATTTATTCTATATGTTACGTCTTTTACAAACTCCTTTGTAAATGTATGTCTTCCTTAATTTGACATTAACCACGAGCGGGACCACGAGGGATCACCTGATGGAAAGTGATACACCTACTCATAATAACGTGGCGCTAATTAGGATGGTATACACTGCACCAAATTGCGCTCGTCGCATGAGACATAAGATGTCAAGTTTCGTTACCCCAGTAACCGCACTAGCCACATCACCCTTCAAACCAGAAAATGGCACACTACTGTTTGACAGCAGAAACAGGCGCTACGGTGGTACCTACCTAAACGGTCTCCAGCAACAGACCAACCACCAGTGGTATACACTTCGTCTAACGTGTTTAATAAGATTATGATTAAATTGAAATATTAATTGCGTTTGATATAAACTTAGCGAGTAGTAAGTATAAAATATTGATCGGATTCTTAGAAACAAAATAACAAAACATTATTAGGTAACATGAGGAAAAATAACAACAGTTGTCCGTGAGTCATACAGCAGTTGTTTAGTCGACTCAGTCGCAATATACGCACTAGCGGTGCACTTGCGGAAAATAATGCTAAAAATGCGAGCCTGACTCACTTCATCGACGGTGGCGTTTTGTTTGCTTTCGTTTTTTTTCTTGCACCACTTTGTGCTCTATTGAGAAACCGCTCCATAACTGAATATGTTCAATATGCATTAGAGAACTATAATTATAAATGTATCTAGTTAACGTAAATATTTGCTTATTTTGAATAAAGCAATAAAAAAGTAAAAAGGGTTATTTAGATAATGCATTTTTTAGAATGAGACAGGCGAGGCATTCACCTATTGATGAATTAATAAAAAAAAAAATATACGCCAACTCATAACGTTGCTTTAATTAGAATATTCACAGCACCACGTAGTCCTAGTCGCCTATAAGACAAAATGTTAAAGTATCATTACTCCAGTATTTACACTAGTTACACGACGCCCTTCATATCGGATCATAGTAACGTTTGGGCACTTTTTTATTATGTGATGAAGCGACGAGACGAGCGAGATGTTCATCTGATGGTAAAAGATTCGCCTGTCCATAACAACAGAGCACTAGTTAGAATGATACACACAGCATCACATCGTTACTTAATAATAATAACATAATTTTACTAGCTACTACGCCTTTCAATCCGAAACAACTTACTGGTGGTAGGTCTCTGATGACGGAGATATGTTTAAGGAGGACCCACTGGCAGCTCATATTTCTTTCGCCAAACAATGTATGCATGGTTCAGTGTACCTAAACGGGCCTCGGCAATAGAGACCTATTATTAATAGAAACTAATTAATTACTAAACTAATAGAAATAATTGCTAATTTCTCTGTTAATGATACAACATTAGTAACTAATAGTTGTGTTCACTTAAACTCACAATTAACAATAATTAAATACAGTTGTTTTTACTTTATCTTCGATACTTAGTATTTATGTTTGATATATCCTCAACAGTTTATCTCTTTTTTTCTTGGGAATGTACTTTATCATCATCAGCCGATAGACATTCACTGATTTCAAAGATCACACATCTTCCCGCGACATTCACTAGTTACCCTGGCGTCTGGTACCACCGGGTACTAGCAGCTGTCGTTTATTCCTATCACGCTGGCTCAATGCGGGTTGGTGGAAGCCAGAGCCTCGTTTGTTGATTAGCAGGGTGCACCACAAGCAAGCAAGGTTGGCTTGGGCCCCGTAAATAGTTGGGTGGGAGTCCTTACACCCCCGGTACCCGCAATGTAGTTTATAATTAAAGGCGTTTTAAAAGCCAGCGGAAGAGGGCGACGACCGGGCGTTATCTGCGGTCATTGTGGTAATACGCGAGTTCGGAAATCCCGCATGACCTTTCCAACAAATCTGAATCATGATGAAATCTCATAACTACTTATAATGTACTGATGGTAGGTCGAGACGTACAACTTCCCAAAAAACCTTTTTTTTTTACTTTTGGTAGTAGGTCCTATTGCCGAAGACCGATAGATATAGATACCACTGGAGCTGCTATTTCTGCCGCCGAACAGTTGTTTTCAAACATTTCTATGTTCCGGATTGAAAGGCGCTGTAGCTAGTGAAATTACCGGACTAACGATTCTAACCTCTTACGTCTTAAATCGATGAGTCCAATGTCATGCTGTTTGTTATCATCCTAACTAGCGCCACATTGTAATGGACTATCAATTACCAACCGGTGAACATCTCGCTTGTCGTCTCTTCACTTCTTTGAATAAATAAAAGTCTGCGTTTCCTCCTGAAGTCAGGGTATTATGAAGAACAGAAGTGGTCTCTTCCTCATATGAAAATGATTAAAAACGGAATTTGAACTTATTTTTATATATTTGTTTCATTCTACGAAGCGACGGGACAAGCTACTAGACATTTACCCGATGGTGACACTGCTGCTCATAACATGGCGCTATTTAAGATGGTACACACAACACCACATTGTGCTGGTCGCCTTGAGATATAAGATGTTTAATTTCGTTACTCTAATAGTTTAGCTCTTCAAACCGGAACACAGTAAAGTTTATTAATAAATTAGTTAAAGGCAGCTGCGGTCGTAACTATCTAAAAACGGTCTTCAGCAACAGAGACATACGACCAGTAACTAGGAACTGTGGACTTCTGGCGTGTCTTTTATTCGTTAGTTGTATATCCATATCGATCGATCGCGTTCGGGTAGTATGTAGTTTTTAATTATTTCCTATAGCTTAGCATGAGGCCCCGTTTCGGCGATGTTAACCGCAAGTGCCCGAACAATAGTGAAAGCCGAACGTAACCGGGCCACGTACGGTGTATTGCTTTTTCTACATGACCGCAAAAAAAAAATTGCACGTAGAATGACGCCGCTGGTTAACTCTAGGTGCGATGACTCGGCGTAACTTTTTTTTTTATATTGTTACACTTTCAATTCTCTTTACAGGTTTACACTTAACTCTTTATGAATCGGTGGTAACTGAATGAGTGGGAGATACTTTCAAACAACTTATAGACCGGATGAATAAATTGAAATATAGCATACGTTAAGCAATCTAATGCTAATAAATTAAAAATCTTTTACTAAATATATTAATATTTAAAGCAATAAAATTAAAATTACTAAGATATGTAACTGAAAATATTTATAATTTTTTATACAAATTAAATTTTTACTATTTATATTAGCTGTTACCTGCTACCTTTGCTGACCCGTAATATAGAATTGGATTTGAAATTTAGACTTGAAATTTTTTAGAAATATTGCGGCTCATCGGTCTCCTACCCGTATTAACACCTCCGCAACTCCCTTTGGGGAAGGAATTTTGTAAAAACCTTAGCTGACCTATACTCTATAAAACGAAGGAATATTCTTACTAAATTCCAAGTCTCTAGGCCTTATGGTTCTAGAGATATCGTGATGAGACTACATAGGTGGAAATCCCTTATCTACAACATATATATAGATAAACTTTACGTGTTAATACTATTATTTAAATCTGTATCATTTTACCCCAAGATTCAAGCGCAGCTTAATTTAGGTGCTTACTAGCAAATATTATTAAAACTTTTTAAACATGCACTTTAATAAAAAAAATCAAAATTTTATCATTAATAATTTACAATGCCGGTCTCGGGCACCAATGTGGACCGTACGAGGAATTCGCTGTCGGATCCATGACTCCACCCTGTCCAAACTAAAGGTCTACTGTTAGTCCCGGGTACTGGCCCCGCTTGAACGGAAATTTCTCCGTCAGACCCTAAGTGATATTGATGCACCAACATGCTTTCTTTTTTACACGTTTATTGAAAATGTCTGACGAAATACTACCAGTACTATTTGGAAATATTTTATTATTTACAAGTAGTACTGGTACCTATGTATGTCCTGATTGTAAAATTAACTTCAGTGATTTCTTGTATTTACACGAATATTATAACATTGAACTAAAGTAAATTCGATATTTTTTTTTTGCTTTTATTTATTTTTAATTTGTTGCAACCACTCTGTAGCAATTAGTTACGAGATAATGAATTGATGATTAGATAATTAAGAAATTAGGACATCTGTCAACTTAGTTGTTCCATAGCCATGAGTGCTACTAACTCAAAACGGATGTATAATAAATAATTAAATGTACGGGACAAAATCCATAAAGTGTATTTATATTAAACTTACTTGTTTTGAGCTAACAACAAGAAAACAACATCTAGGATTTGCATAACCCAAACGAGGAGACTATACCCAACCTTCGTTGTGTAGTATAACAGAGGTGGTAACCGTTGCATTCCTAATTTAGGATAATCACACCTGATTCAACAGTCGAAGTGTTGATAGCGTTAAATTTTAACCTGCTAAACAATAACAATAATATATAACAATAACAATAACAATAATAATAACGGTCGATTCTCCGAAAACTTATTATCTGTTTATCCAAACTTAGCGTATGATTCAGTCAATGATAAACAATTGATTAGGAAATTTATAGGGTGATATGTGAAACGTTACCATTGTTTTGATATTACAACAAACAATTTTTTTTGGAAATATTTTGTTTTTTTTTTTTTAAACTTATTTTAATGGCTGTATTTATGAACAGTAAAAAAAATTTTTATTTCACATTTTGTACGTTTGTTAAGGCAGGTTTCCGCACATGACTAAAAATAGTTGCATGAAATAACTTATATGCGTTACTCGTTGATTATCGATCCAATTTTCGTGATATTTGTGTATAACGTATGTGGCCAGCAAAAGATTTCCTTAATTCAAGAAATTTCAGTTCACAATTATGTATCAACACAGCGATTGTTTATATGCATCGGTTCTACGCGTTCCACTCCTTCACACAATTCCACAGGAACGCAATAGCTGCGGCGGCACTTTTCCTCGCGGCAAAGGTAACTTTTCTCACAGTAAATCATTAGATCTTTATATTGACATGCTCTCTTACTACTTACACAAACACACATGCTCTCTTTATGGCTTTAGACTGGCCTTCGTTAATAAATAAAGTTGTCAGGCTACAAACCAGTACCTCTACCCCTACATTCAGATGGAATAAGTTTGAGTTGGCGGTTGCACGTTTCAAAAATTGTTAGTCCATGAAACATTTTGGTTCTTTCCCGATGGTTTTCTATTCTGGGAATTCTAGCCGAGTAAGGATCGAACTCTCATTTTCGATCTGCAAAGCGAACTTTAGAGCTATTATTGTTTGTTCAGTTGTCTATTTCTTAAATATTAATACTGACTGTCATTTCAACTAGCACATGTCATGTATTTTTTCGTTAGGGAGCCACCCATAAAAATAGTTAAGAGCCAAGGTAAACGAATTATAATAATGAAAATAATTTGACATTGTAACAAATTCCAGGTGGAGGAGCAACCACGAAAATTAGAATATGTAATAAAGGTTGCACACGTCTGCCTCCACAGAGGTGAGGGAGTGAATGCCCTCACCTCGGAACAGTACCAAGAACAGGTGACTTGTCTATTATTATGCTACGTAGCGTAATGTCTAGTTTCTCGGACGTTATGTATGTTTGTTGTTACAGGCGCAAGATCTGGTATTCAACGAGAACGTACTCCTACAGACTTTAGGTTTCGATGTCGCGATCGACCATCCACACACTCACGTAGTACGCACGTGTCACCTTGTCAAAGGTGAGACAAGCGTCCGAGAGCGTTGCGAGTTGATCGTCTAATGAGACGCGCGGGCGCGTTTCGTTACACGGCGGCAGTGTGGACTGATACCATTCCATGGCAACGGCGACGCGCGTTCCGATTTACGCTTGGATTAGCGTACGGCCGGTCTAATTTTGTATGCGGTTGTAGTTTTGGGATGGAGTATGCTTTTCCCTTTTTATGTTAACATTTGTTTGCATTCTGTGAAACAAAAAACTCGTTTTCATTTGTTTCATTATTTTTAAAGAAAATACAAAATTATATGTATAAATAAACTTCAACTGTATATCAAAACGTCTATTACATAGTGCAATGGCATCTTACACTTTTGAATTTAAAATTACATTTAACGTACTTTAACAAAAAAAAATCTTAAAATTTTATATAGCTCTGTGGTTTTATTTATTTAACGTTGTACTATGCGACACTGAAGCAAACAAATATCATATAAAAAGGTAGCAAGCACAGCTCTACTCTCTCGAATACCGCTTAGACTCGCTGCGTGCGATCCAAACAAAAAAAATGACGGATCCCCAACGTGCATAATATCACGCATATTTGCCACCGGCCAGAGGTATGTGACAATAGTCTCGAAATAAAATTTAGTGTGTCAACCCCATTCACGCACATTCACCGCAAACCCTTATTTGCCCTAGCCGGGATATAGTTGCGGCTAAAAAGTCTATTTATTATTATCGGCTGTTTTTAATGTTATTATTTTCTATATCATAGTTTATGCATATTTGTCAAAATACACATGTTTAGGATGTTATTTTATTATAATCATTATGAATTAAGTAACATGTAGATAAATATTTATGTTTGTAAATAAATAGACTTATTCCGTTAACTATACATTAATTATTACGTTTTATTTTAATCTGCATGTAACACTTGTTTATTTGTAAAACGTTCATGGAAGCGAAGGTCTAACAATATTCCAGTGTCGCGCAAATAATATAACACTGCTGCAGATTCATTATCATACCCTATAAAACCCATTTTTACTATATTTAATTTTTTTTTATTATTTATTTAAAATATATATTATTTGTCATGTATTCCAAATATTTACCTTTTGCTTTAAAATGGGTGTATATTTAAAAATTGTTCACATAATATATAATAAAATTATATCCATTTCAGCACCAAAGGATCTAGCGCAGACCTCGTATTTCATGGCGTCAAACAGCCTTCATTTGACCACAATGTGCCTGCAGTACAGACCTACAGTTGTCGCTTGCTTTTGTATACATTTGGCATCAAAATGGAGCAATTGGTCGGTAAGGCTACATAATTATAATTTCCTCTTTTATACGAGTATACTGATACCAACGATGATACGTTATTAAATGAAAAATATTTTTAGTGAAGCTATTAATAAATTTAATAATTGATAAATGACATATTAATAAGTTTTACATAGTTAATTTTAAATGATGCGTACTGAACTTCAACGTTGCTAGATCCCACAATCTCACGAAGGGCGGCACTGGTTCTCTTACGTGGACCGCAGCGTGACGTCAGAGGTTCTAGAGCGACTCACCGCAGAGTTCCTTCATATCTTCGACAAATGCCCGTCCCGTCTCAAGAGGAAAATGATGACCATGTCCAATAACAGTTAGTTTTTGTGATTCCTAAACTTTTGCCAATTTTATTGCAACGCACTTCAAAAATAAAAAATATTTCTCCAAGTAAATTTTTTTAAATTTGTTAGTAAGTGAAATATTAGTTATTTTATTATATATAAACATTAAATTTAAGTATCTATCAGATAAAAATCGGAACATCGTTTGCAGGTGGAAGTTCACCTCATTCGAACGCGCATCCGTCCTCTTCCGCACCAGGGGTGCCTAACTCGCCCTTCGACAAGAAACATCCACCGCCCAATAGCGACGAGTTCGATAAGTCCTTCGATAAGGGTAAGGTCACATTAGTGTTTATCATATTTTTAATTCCACGAAGCGTCAAGACATGAAAGACGTTCACCTGATGATGAGTAATACATTTGCATAATAAACTAACCATCGTATAATTGGTTACATAAAAATTATCTCACCTTACTGTTTGCTTGTTTTCTTTAATATGCCGACGTGTACTGAATATTAGGACATATGATTTTAACAGATCGTTCTGTATTATTGTCAGTAATAACTAATCTCCGAATGTTTAAGTATCTCTTCGTCTACTTGCGTATTCAATTCATTATTAAGGTTTATATTTAAATATCAGAATACGAGCGCGAGAGACGTCGCCAACCTGGCGCAGGTGGTTACGTACCAGCTACATCGGCTCCACCCACCAATCCCTCACAACCACAAAAAATAGATTACAATTTATATAGAGAAAAGAGAGAGAGAGAAGAAAGGGAGAGAAGGCAAGCCGCAATGCAACAAGCGAGGCCACCCAGTTCCTCTCAACAACCTCGGCCTGGTGGTTCTCAACCACCGCCGCACCACCAACGGCCCTCTTCGAGCCAACACCACCACAAACCTCATCACGCGTGGCCCCATCATAAACCTCCACACCATAAACCGCCACATGACCATAGACACCACAGACCACAAGTTCCTCCAACAACAACACCGGCTGTTCCCCATCCAACCCAACCAGAACAAATACCTCAAAGAACGCGGCCGCCTTCACTTTTCTCACCGGAAAATGCAACAACTCCATCAGCAGCTGCAGCTTCAGCCCCCAGAAGACCTCAGCAACCACAAAACAGAGAACAAAGACCTCCCCGACCGGAGGTCCGTCCAGTACAACAAATACCTACAGCCCCCGCGCCAATTCAACAACCGCCAACGCAACCGCAAATAGAACAACGTCCCCCAAGTCCACACAAAAAACGACCGGATCCAACAGCCGCAATAAGGGAGATGCAACCACCGGCTATATTGTCCCCTTTCTCATCCCCTCCGGGCAAAGAGCCACTACCGAAACCGAGACAACGCGCTCCATCTAATTCAGAACCGGAATTAATACCGGTTGTAAAAAAATTGGATGAGACACCTGGCTATGAAAACGTGATACGAGACTCACAGCGTGGCAACACTATAAGGTCCCGTCCGCAGGAGCAAAGGAAACCTGAACCAGTAAGAAGCCTTAACGGCATAGAAACAGATCCTACTTTAGTGTCTAATTTACTCAAGGAAAGTCTAGCAAAACCTGCTCCAATTACAGTACCCACGGAGCGCAAGTCCCCTGTAGAAATCAAGCGGGAACCAGTAATAGAACCTCCTGCTCCGGTGCAACTGCCCCCACAACCAGAGCCTCCTGTTCAACCACCTCAAGAAGAAGTTGATAACAAACATAAAAAGGAAAAGAAGAAAAAGGACAAACATAAACACAAGGACCGTGACAAATCAAAAGAAGAAAGAAAGAAACACAAAAAAGAGAAAGAACGGGAAAAGAAGAAGGAACCAAGTCCACAACCCCCACCTACGGAGCCATTAGCGGATGGGGCTTTAAGGATAACGATACCACGTGAGAAGCTATCCACAAGCCCCGGGCTGAAGATCAAAATCCCTAAAGAGAGGCTTGCCGTCCCCCCACCCCCTCCGCAGCCTGCGGGTCTCAAGATCAAGATCTCAAAAGAAGTTCTCGAGACGTCCAGGAAGCGGACCGGTGGCCCGGAGCCGGGGCCGCCGCCCAAGTTGCCGCGTCAGAACGGAGCTCCACACCCCAAGGTAGGCAATTGGAATGTTCCACCTCCTTATAGACCCCCTTTACCATATTACGTCGTTCAGCCGCCACCCCCATTGTATTACGGAATAGGGATGGACGGTTACTTTTACGGTGCTATGTACGGGCCGCCGCAACACCGACCGCAGCTGCCGCAGCCGCCGCAAATGTCGCAGCCGCCGCCGCCGCAGCGCCAGCCTCCGTTGCCGGCGATGCCGCCGCCAGCTGTCCCGCCGCCGCCGCCGGAGTAGTTGCTCCGTAGTATAAAGACACTTCTATTTGCAATAAGCGTTACAGTCACTATGAATTCAAGTTAAAATAGAGCTTATACTTAATTTACTTTAATCGCTCAAGTGTACTTAGATACTTAAGGTTAAAATCGTCACATGTTTGGACATCACAAAAGTGAAATGCAGCAAGCATTTTATTGTATTGTTATCATTTTTTTTTTCAAAACCTTTGTGTCAAAGTAATACAGGGTTTAGGAGTGATGTGGTCAAATGAGATCGTTTATTTACGTCACAGTTATAGAGAAAAAAAATACCATTTTTCAATGCGTACTTTTTACACATACAAACTACAGTTGTGTGCTATAAATGACAACAGGCATACACAAAAAGACAGATTTTATTTCATGTTCTTTTTTTATATTTTCCCATTGATCTTTAGAAATATATATTTATTGTTTGTCTTAAATCAGTTCATCTTTTTTTCTTTAAATACTTATTTTTCTATAAATTGCCTTACATTCTTTTTTGCATAAATTTCAAATTTTTTCTTTCTATAATAAGAATGATTAATAATATTTACATCTATGTATATAATATATCAAACGAATGTACAAATTTTCATGTATTTGTCTATTTACTATTAGATATATTTTTAATAGCTCACGTGTGGAACTCGGGGGGCTTCTCTGTCGAGGGTGAGTCAAAGCCGTTAACTATAGCGCTACGAACTTTTCTTATCCATTTGTGAAGATTTCAATTATTAAAAAAAAAAGACATCACCATTATTGAAATCTTACAAGTTCAGTTCAGAGTAATCCTACTAATTTTTAGGAAGATACTAATTTTGCACAAGTAATGGTCCACTGCTGGAACCCTGGGCTTCTGTCAAGTGTTGTCAAATGTCACATGTATATGATAGCAGTTGACCTTGGGACATGTTTGTTCACAATATTTCCATTCATAGTACCACTTGTTATATGTTTCGTGGAATATACTGTAGTTTGTATGTGTATAGTTATATTTTATATATACATTTACTCTTCCATATTGCTTAGGGTCTATTGAGCTTAAAGATAAAAGATATATAATGTAATATATGATTTTTTTTTCTTCGGTATGACTTAACATGACATTCCTGTAATCGTAATAATAGTTTGTGTATTGAAATATTTAACGAAAGTGTATATATTAGAAGTTAAAGGACTTAATATTTATTATACATTTGTTGTATGTTAGTTACATATTTACTGTTTTTTATAAAAAAAAAAATGTTTATACGCGATTGAAAGGTTTATATGATGATAGATATAATCGTTATCTGTATATGCATACTTATGTATGTTTCCAAATATATGTAACAAATTTCCTAATAATTACAACATTTACATTTTTGTAGTTTGTATATATAGTTGTTTGTAAACTTTGATTAATTTTGGTTTACAGTTGTGTGTGACTTGTGAATGTTGAGTTCATTCGAAACCACTGAACACATTACCATATCAGCTTTAATTTTATTTCTTATTAAGACTCATATTAGTTGAATAAGTAAACGAATGCTTGCTCAAAAATAGTAAAAAAAAAGAAATAACAAAAATATACAGGGTGTCCCCAACGGGTGTTCCTTGTTTTATTAAAGCTCCAATGCTCGGAAAGTTGATGTATTTACATTGCAACTGTGTTATTTGCGGTGTGTCCATTAAATTCTAAGGAGTTACGTCTCCTGCACTTGTATCTTAGTAACAAACAGGTAGTGAAGAGTTGTGCTTGATGATGAACCTGCAAATATGAACGTCGTAGTTGTACCGCGGTGCCATTGATGTTACCATTTTACTCGTTAGTAATATTTTCATTTAGGCATTGCATTATATTTTTAGATGTATTTTACTGAGAGTAGTACTTAAACGTTACATTGATACTGTTTACGATTTATCCATTATACTGTAGTGATTTAATAAGGCGAAAATGTATATTGTTAATTGTATATTGAAAATGAGATTATTATGAAAGTTTTGTACATAGTTCCAAACGAAATGAGAACAATTTGTTTTACATATTCGCTTTACTTTCGGTATAGTTACTAATAAGTAATTATATATATATATATATATACACATATATAAGAGATACCAATTTGTTATCGTTATACTTAAAATAATTATCCATATCAGCGGTCGCCAAAGTGGTGGAACAAATTTTGCTAGTCGGCAAAATAATTTGGAATATAACTTAATCATCACGTTGTTTTAAGATACATCGAAACATCATTGTTAATTTTTAATGGTTTATCAATAAAGCTTTTAAAATTTGATTACATATAAATAGTTTCATTTTATTAATTAGGTGCAAATGGTGTTCTTAGATCGCAATTTAAACATCACAATTTAAAAAATCCCGTAAACAATTCGCGGGATTTAAAACGCAAATTTGCTGGGCTGTAAGGTCAAAAAGTTTGGCGACCGCTGATCTATGTAATACATAGAGAGAGGTACATTTAACTATATGTACAAAATTGTCAGTTGTATTTTTCTATAATGTTCTACATAACTGTGGGGTACCTTAAATTTATACAAAAAGTTTTAGTTATTTTAGTACAACAATCACCAAAAAGTTTTTATTATTTGAAATGAAAATAAACTTAATCGAAATTGAAGCGGAAACGAAAATGGTTATTGATTGAAAATGTTACTTAAGCAGTTCCGTCCTTACTAGTTTGTTGTCGTATATAACTCATGTAATGTGTGCTCCCATGTTTCCTCTAGCAACGTTTATTTTTTTTAAATCTAGTAAAGTTTTAATAATTTTTTTAATGATCGTTTGATTACTATTGTATGCCGCATTACATGTATTATTATTATTATTATAGATAAAATTATTGTATGTAACAAACTCATTCATTCCTCATGTTAACATTTTTATATAATCATTTATACCGAGTTAAATATTTTTCTCATTATACCGAGTTAAAAAAAAATCATTACAATTATGGTAAAACAGTTTGAATTGTTAAAATAAAACTTATAAATTTAATTGAGGATTTTTCTTCTATGAGCTCAACATATATCGCATTTTATAATAATATTAAAGAGCTTCCAGTGTATATACTTTAAAAGAAATTAACGAATTCCTTTTGGCTGGTGCAGCAACAATTTCAGACTTGAACATTACAGCAGAATTGTTTTAAAAGTTGCCGTGGACATTTGCATGTGTGAATGTGCTTTACGATTATTTTTTTAACATGGTCTATGTTCTCATTTAATTTTTACCTACATATTTCTGGCTACCGTTTAGCTGTTATTATTTATGAGTAATGTATATATTTGATATGACAGACACATTTACTGTTTCTATTTTTTTTTATTATAGATATTGTGTTTTAATGTAATGTTTAAACTAACAGCTAAATGTTAGCTGGCGCGCAGCTGTGTATATCGTGACCTTATGGGGCTATTCAAACTATCATTACAATGGCCGTGAACGCCTTTAACCATATATCAATTTGGATCGGGTGATCAAATTTTGCCGTAATCACACAACAACCGTGAGGGATCCGCTTAGCAAAACCGGTGGCGGGTTAATTTTTGCAGTTCGGGTTTGGCTTTCACTTATAAATTACCATATTAAAAAATATAAAATCAAATAACCAATCTGTGCTGTGAGTGTAAACGAGAACGCGAGGCGGTGGTTCAATGAGGCTTTAAGTGGAGTTTTCTTTTTTGAACTTTGCTTTGTAAATGTATTTAAGAATAGGCCGCATTGGCGTCGGTCAAATGATGTGAAAGCCCCGCCTCGCGTCAGTCCTTCCAGCCTCATTGGGAACGACGACACACGGCTGTGCGCTCACACGTCGCTCGTATTGCAGGTCATCGAGCCAACACTGGGGAACGGGCACGCGGGCAAGTGAGGCCACTCCCGCCGCCGCCATAGCGCTACGTGTGTCGCCGTTCCTCAACAACAACTTACGGACCTCACTAGTGTAGTGTAATAATGATTTTTATTTCACAATTCTCTTTTTTTTTTTTATTCTCTATCGGCCGGACGGTTTTGGCTCGCTTGTTGTCTCCATAGAGGTATTATAGACTGTCAAACGTTTTGATGCTTTCAAATTTACGAATGTATGTTGACGAACTGTATCGTCTAATATTTTATTGATTAGCTTACGATATATTTAAAAATTTGATTAGTTTCCAAATGTTATATTTATGATCTGTAATATCTCTACGGTTTGTATGTCGGTGTTTATATTTATATTGCACCGTTACGAACGCTTTGGGACGTTCCTTATCATGTCATAGTCGGGCTGTTCACGATACAGTGGGTGTGGCTAGGAGGGAGGGGGATGAATGATCATAATGCTGTATGAAAACCCATTTATAACTGGGGACATTTACTGACGCTCAAAAGTCGGAACATCGTTTCACTGGAGAATATTATTGTGATTGTCTGAAGATCTTGAGATAATGAAGCGATTGCTCCGTCTTTGACCTGGCAACCTCCCTAACCAGTACAGTCTTAGCTACGCCCACGCACCTCTAACTCGCACTGCGTGTATTAAATCATAAATAAAGGCTGTGTTAAACAATGTTTACATGTTTAGCTGATCACAAAATTCGACTTTTATCTCAGCTTTTATATATGATTAAATTTGTATATTTTCAATTTAGATTAGGTTAGTGGAAAATTTCTTGTTTGACCTCGCTAAATGTGTTATTGATACTAAGTTGACCATTCAGAGTATAAATTCAGATGGATATAGATGTGCATAATTTTGTGTATATACGACAAAAATAATCAAAATTAAAACGAATCAATTGTGCCTATATAACAAAAATATTATAACCTCCAAAAATGTAACGGAACGGAGTGGTGTGAACATCAGGCAATTGAATGTGGGTAGCCCTATAATATAAACATGCGGATGCCAATTTTTCTGACTACTGTACCGCCGCGGGTAACTTTTTTTCTCTCATACTATATATCCAGACAATAAAGTATTAACAAAAACGTAATTATAAATACTTATTTGTAAATAATATTTGAAATTATAATAACATTAAAAAAAAGTTTAAATCCATTAATAAGTAATATACTTTGACATAACTTTATATAAATATATTATTAATCACGCTAATTTAAAAAAAATTTCACTAGTTAATACATATAATACATTCTGCCATGAAACATTAATTACATATATACAAATGATTACCAAATTTTACGTTAAACAGTACAAATTTAGATAAAGTCTTCCCAAGTTTTTATCCGTGCTATTTGTGATAATATAAATGAATTCTAAAGGCTTTCGCACTAGCAACATTTAATGATAAAACCCATTAATGTGACCTGTAAATCGTATATACAATACATATTATTATATACTTGCCTAACACCAAATTATATACTAATTAGCTTGCAGACTGATTAAATATTGTTGAATTATAGCACTTTATTTATAAGAATGAACCTATATCAAAACAAGCAATAAATTAATTTTAATTGTAAGTTTGAATAACTCGTTATATTTACCGTATAAGATTTTGAAAAATAAAAAAAATATTGAGCCAAAATCGTGCCGTGCGCGCGCGCAAGTGCGCCATTCGATTCGGAGAACCGCTAAAAGAAATATATAGATATAAATCATCAGCCTAACCATCCGACTACGAGTGGTACAGTATTCCTGCGATGGGCCATTTATCGTCTTGTGTATATACTTTCACTTTAGCCGCTTCCATGCCAGGCGCTCCTAGATTAAGTCATGTCACTTGGCGAAAATTTAGTCTGATAAGATAACTAACTATTACATTGGGAAGCGTCCATCTAGACCATTATAGATGACCAATATGAATTTTTTAGTGTTTTTTTTTTAATTTGCAGGCTATCAAAACCGTCCGAGAGTCATTGGCGTGTTTAAAAAAAATATGTTTAAAAATAAAATAAAAAAACGCACACGACTCTACGGTTTTGATGCTGATGGCCGCTGAATGGGTTATGTTATCTGTTGTAATAAAGGGGCGCGGAGGGATTATAGTATGTTTCACACATCCCTACGCGCCGATGAACTGTAGTTTGACGTAATTATTGTAATTCTTGTTTTTATTCTCGTAGTTTTTAATTTTTTTTCTTAACATAGATAAAACAAATAAGGATTATTACGAATGAATGTGTAATACCTTGTTAATTAGAATTAATTAAAGAAAATCACTTCAATATTCAATTACATTGAAAATTTGCATTTTGATAATTTGGAAACTTAAAAAAAATTATTTGGATAATTATTTTAATTTATTAGCTATTATTTTTTTCAACGAAACATCATATTCAGTACGATTTGATTGCAGAATCTTTATTTTGACAACGATATTTCGATGAACATGTACAGCTCTGGCAGATTAAAAGTAAATAAACAAAATTAAGCGATGGCAGAATAAATAATATAAAAAAAAAATATTTCGAAATTTAAATTAATTTTTATACTTGGTGTATGTATTTGTGAGAAGTTATGCTAAATTGATACATTCTTATAGGTTTCTAATTGTAAGTTATTTTTAAACGTAGACTGTACGGTAGGCGTTCGTTACTTTTGTTTTTTTTTATTTCTAGCTTAAGAATGTATATTTTGTAAAAAGATAAAAAAATAGCTAAATTTAAATTTTTCATCTAGGTTTTTTTAAAACTTGTTTAGGGCACATATTTAACCGTTCGATGACCTCTTTTAATACTTTCGATCGTCGCGAGTATTCATAGTTTTGAGGTTATAAGCTAGAGTACCAGCTATATAGGGTGTCTGGTGTAGTCATTAATGAACGGAACGACGTTAAAGAAACAAGTGTATATCGGCCAAGTTTCTTAATGAAATTGTGATATAAGCAGTTCGATGTCAGGTGAAAAAGGTTGTAAAACTAATATTGTAAATTTGTATACGTATTTATTTCCCTTTCCCTCGTAACCGCTGATCGCCGTAGCAGCGTCACACGCGGCACATCACCATGGCGACGGTTTTGCATAACCTTGTATATTGCAAAATTCATTCAAAAAAAAAATCCACAATGAAAAGTAAGTGGAAAAGTTGGTTTTCGCTTGCGGAATGAATTATTTTGGCAAATATTTCAATCGGCCGTTTCGTATCGGAAAATTATATAAAATTTGAAAAAAAAAATAATCGTTACTCGTATATGAAGTATGTATAATAGATAAGTATTATCCTTTTTTTATTCCGTTACAATTGTAATTTAATGTATGATTGAATCAAATTAAATGCATAAATATATATATATATATACACACACGATACAAATAAAACGAGAGACTAAATCCGCTTTAGAATGATGTATTAATATTATTGGGAAGTGCATTTTAATATATCATTAAAAAAAACGTTCTTGTTGATACTCTAGGGGGTTCCTGTAAACTTATCCCGCTTATTTATTGCCGTGAATAACTTATTGTTATTTTAATATTTAACCAGTTAAATGTTGACGTCAGTTGTAATGTAAATTAACAAGAAGAATAGTTTAAAGTTTATTGTCCCTATATATACTCTGCAACAGCATGGACCACCTCGCCACTATTGTACAGCGGCATGGAAAAGGTCCACTGTATAGCGTGACTACAAGGAAAGTGCTAAAGCTTGTGCCGGATTTATGTGGTCATCTTGTATGCCAAGTACTTCCTTATGGAGAGGTCTTTGTTTAACGGTATACAGTTATTATGCTCAAAAGATGACTATTAGGCGTTACATGGGGCTTTGCCAGATGAACCAGCTCCGCATTTCGAAACATTTAACTGGTATTAATGCATTGTAATCGGGTTTAAGGAGTTCTCGCGCAATTTGACAATTATTTATCATCTCGTATAGTTGTAGGGTATTCGTTAAAATGGCGTAACGCTTCACGCCGGCTTCGTTATAGTGTAAAGCGTTCGCCTGTACTAATTTGAACCTTATCAACAGTTAGATATCGGACCTCTTTCGTAATGCATCATTTTGCAAATCGTTACATTACAAAATGTTCTTATATAATTGTATTTTGTTTCGATGTTAATTACAAATACAGTTTTTTTTTTAATTGTCCATAATGACGAAACTGTCGAATATTAACACTGCACCGCACTGCGGTCTTCGTATTGAGACAAAATGTTTCACCAAAAACTTGAATGCGGATACACTGCTTCTCGTACATGATCTAATCTGTCTGATCTGCTTGACAGCAAAAATAATAGCTGAGGGTAGAATCTAAATTTGGCGACAGTAAATTTTCGTAATGAATCCGTTTCGCTAGTATCAGATTTAAAATCTGAGTGTTTCAAGTTAGCAAGTTTGTGTAATCTCTTCATGAAAATAATATCAATTAGGTATATATATGTATCTTTTAACTTGATGCGATGTGGATGTATGTGTGCGTTATGAATAATTTTGTATTGAGCTAAATTATTGATTAATATAAATTAATATTTTACATTATGATTAACAGGACAAGTCTCCCATAGCGCGATTGATTTGGATCGCTTTATAAGAAAACCCATACATACCATAATTTATAATTTTTTTAAAAAAAAATTATCATGTTTACATAACATTTAAATTTGACAAAAGAAAACATAGTAGACATAAATCGGACGTTTATAAAAACTTCATTTTAAAAGTATCAATATAACTAGCATTGTATATGTGGAATTTTATATAATACTTTAATTTGATACATGTAATGCATAGTTAATATAATAATAAACTAAAAATATTATTTATAACAAGAAAAATAGTTAATTTGATACATATATAAATATTTTATTATGCACTATCAATGTAAAATATGAGCAGTTAGTTGAATTTGCAGTATAACTTTGTTTTATCGAGCGTCGCGTTATAAGGAGACTACTGTATAATATCTGAGAGAGATTTCGATGTAATAATTCGTAATGATACACTAGGCCTTGCGATGATGGATAAATTATCGTACTTGATGATGCATCATTGGGATTTGGAATGGCCATTTGATCTAGCCTCTTATGTTTATTCGAGGACATGGATTGTCATCTGCGAGCTCTGTTCTACGAAGCTGACAATCTAACTTCATATATAGAAAACGGCAGGAAATTCCATGTTGTCTTTCCTATATTAGCTATCAACCTATGTCCAGCTGTGGGCGTCTCACCTGCTGATGATGATGATGATGACATTATAACTATGTTAATATTTGTTAATTAGCCGCTCTTTGGTCCGTTAGCAGTTTGCTTGCGCTGTGATGTGACCAATTTTTTCTTTTTTATCCTAAATACAGATAAGTAGGAAATTTTTTTTTCATGAACAACTTCAGGTTGTCGCACTGTTGATAATTCATTATAATAGATATATTTTTCATACGAACATAATGTTAAGATATCGCCCGATCTGTATATATAACTGAGATATCAATTACAATAATACCTCAGATTTTTTTTTGTCGTGAATATGATTATATTTATGCGAATACTTTTTTAAAAAAATAATTAACTGTTTTACATATGCAACCTCCACTCCCTGCATAGGATATTTGTTACAACTGGGCCTAAAGACAAATACTCCATCCTTTAGGGAATGGCAAGAAAAATATCGGAGTAACTATTATTTCTTAATTTAACATAAAAAAATTATTTGTATAAGTTACAAGCTTGCTTGTACGATATACTGTGTCTACTGTTGTGCTCAATCATGTCGTATTTACATTTATGAAAAAGTTGCGTTAAATCCGCGAGTACCCTCCTTTAAGCGTGCGGCAGCCTCACAGTTTGCGATCGCGAAATTCCCAAAGATAATCGTTCTGAATTTATTTTTCTAGAAAATCACCGGGAAGAATGTTAATTTTGTTTTTTTTTTTTTGTAAATATAGCCGTAATGATAAATAAAAGCATTCTTTCTGATATTGTGTTTCAATCTCATCTACCCTCACTTTTAATTACAGCTCTAGTAAACTCTCAAGGGGTTAAGCTCGTCTTTATCGCATCAATCAATATTTTATTTTATTCAAATATAGTTCCATAGTGCACAAATACTATTTCTAGCATAAAGTGTATTTAAACAAGTCCTATTCTGATGTGTGTAACAATCGGACGTAGTAAAGCTGAAAGGACTGTACTCGCATACAAGCAAAAATGACTTGTGAAGAAGTTCTCGATTGGTTCTTTCATCCAGCAAAGAAGATCCGAAATAAGTATAAGGTACATTTTTGAACAATTATGTACCAAGCCACAAAGATTGATCTCTTGAGTCCTCTGCTTAAGTACTAAAAAAAAAGGACGGGGAATTCTGCTAAACTACGCCCAATTAAGGAGTGGAGTACAGCAGCAACCACAAATGTACGCACTGCTATTATATTACATTATAAACATTTTAAGAGAACGAAAATTTTAACTACTATAAATGAAAAAGTCTAGGCTCTAGACTTAGTGTTCTTCTCCTGCCTATGACCTTGAGTCAAGGGCAATAGAACAATAGAGAACACTAAAATACAACGAAGCCACGGTTTGACAAGTACATTCAGTTTACATTACTGATACTGATGGTAGGTCTATTGCCGTAGAACTACCCACTGCTAGCGCCACATTGTTATAGGCAGGCCTATTACTTGAACCATCTCGTTGCTTCTTTAAAAAAAAAATGTTACACAAATAAAATATAAATAAATTCGATAGCCAAGTAAAATAATTAAAAAGAAATGTTTTGTTTTAAACGAAATATTTATATTTTTTCTTAAAAATGCATTGGTTAAATTTTAGTTCTTCATAATCCCATCACTAGGTCTCGAGGCGACTCAAGTAAAACAATATCGTCTAAACTACATTGAACCACACCAACAAATACTTTTTTTATATACATATATATATATCTTCCCTTAACGTGAATGACTGATGGGCCTTATTGTTTTATTGCTATTTCTTACTAGCAATAGAACAATGAGGTTAAGTTATCTTTTTATTCTATATTAGTTTTGTTAAAATTTCTTCTACAAATGTATAAGGTTTCCTTTACTCCTTATATTCTTAAATAGTTTAGTTTTAAGATTGCGTTTTTACATTAACAACTTGCGTGCATTGCGCTCGCTAGCTTTACATATGTACTAAGTATGCCAAAGGAGTGTTGTTAAATACTATGCATGAATGCTGTTCATGGAACTTATCGGTTTTGTAGCAATATTTAATTCTCCGAAGGTTCATGGTTGGTAGAAATCGAATTCGCACCTCGTCGAGATGTACGTCCGCGTCTTGTCACTTAACACCATGTAAGTCTGTGCGATTGTCTGCGAACAGCACTTTTTTATTCTACGAAGCGACTATACGAGCGAAATGTTCATGTGATGGTAAAACTTTCCACCGCAATAACATGCCGCTACTTAGGATGATATACTTGAGACATGTGGTTTCCTTACCTTAGTCATTTTACCAGCTAACACCTTTCAAATCAGAACAGTTTTTTTTTTATTCTACTAATGATGAAACGAGCAACTTCACCTAATGATGGGATACGCTTGTCCATAACAATGTGGCGCTATTTAGGACATTATACATTGCACCCCCACATGTTAAGTCTCCATACCACAGTACGTTACGCTAGCTACAGCGCCCTTCTAACCAGAACAGTAGTTAGCACACTACTGCTTGGCGGCAGAAGTAGCCGCTGCGGTAGTCATCTACCTGGTCATTGATACTTTTACGGATTATATAAGAGTAATAAAAGCCTTTTTTTGAAAACTTAAATATATTTCAAAATAAAAAAAAACATCGACTTTAATATTAGGAATGTATCAAAAACAGTTTTTAAACGTAAAAAAATATCTCTAAATATTATTTACCATCTGTTGTTATTATAGACAGTGTGTGTGTGTTTGTGTTTGTTTTTTTAACTTAAACAATACTATCTATTAATGTACTCATATTGTATGACGTCACACAAAGTAATAAATTACTTGTTAAATGTAAAGGTAAGTTATTTAACTTGAAAAGGTAAAGTTAAATATATTGTTTGTATATAAAGATATAAATCTTAGTAAATTAACAATAATTTAAATTAAATTAAAGAAAAATTACAGTATTATTGAATACACGATAAATTAAATAAATATTTCGGCACTTGTTTTCATTTTTTTTTAATTTTTTCAGTCATTTATTAATCGTATGAAATATTTATAGAGGAAGCATTTCTATTGAACTTCGGGTTTGTACATTGCGTGGAAGTAATGTGGCGCTGGAGAGACGACAAGGTGGCTGGGCGAGCTGGTGAAAAAACCTGTAGATGGAATCGATCGCTTTACAGATCTTCGGATGAGGTTAGTCCAGTAGAGGAGATCTACCATGTGATGATAAAATAACGATACCATGCATCATCTGACGCCAGTTAGGATGGTATACACAGCACCACACATATATATTTACTGGTGGTACCACCGCTACTATTTGTGCCGCCAAACTACTGTTTGTAAAACATTACTGCGTTCCAGTTCGAAGGGCGCTGTAGCAGTTGAAATACTTGGAGTTAAGACTTTACATTTAATGTCCATAGGCGATCACAATGTGGTGCAGTGTATATCGTCCTAATTAGAGTCACGCTCATCTCGTCGCTTCGTCAAATGAATATAAATTACATATTGTTACTTAAAATATTCTGTTTTATATAGAGAGCCTAAATATATATATATATATATATATTATATAACATACAAGTTATTAGTTGAGGTACATGTAATAATTCATACTAATATATATATATATATGTATAAGTATATATCCATCGCCAAATGTAAGCCAAGTGGTCCGTCCTTATTCAAATATTTTACTTCTTCTTCTTCAATTGCTTCGCTTTCTTCTTCTCCTCCCGCTTCTTCTCTTTGTCTTTTATCGATTTATACAGTTTGTACCCGAAGAAGACTAAAAAGTAAAAAAAAACATATGCATTTTTTTTATTCAAATTAAGCGACTATACAAGCGGGACGTTCACATGGTGGCAAGTGATACGCCCGTCCATAACAATGTGGCGCTTGTTAGGATAATATACAGCATCACATTGCGCTCGTCGCCTGAGAAATAGGATGTCGAGTCTCGTTACCCCATTAATTACTCTAGCTACAACGCCCTTCAAACCGCAACTGAGCAATGTTTGCACAGTACAGTTTGGCGGTAGATATATGGGCTGCTGTGGTACCTACTTAGACGGTCTCTCAGGACCGAGATCTCTCAAAAGCCTATATATATATATACCTATAATTACTTAATCGTTAAAAATGCATTACACTCCACAAGTGTGGCCGTATTAAAAAAAAATTATGTAAATTACTAAAAAAATATTTTATATTATATATAATAAAAATTAAGAAATACCAATAGTACAATTAAAAAAAATTAAATCGAAATTAAAAATCCAAAACACCCTCGTCTGTTACTTTAAGTTTTTTTTTTTAGAAGCGATAGAAATTGGTTTAGCCGTTCTTTGTGTTATGATGCTACAGACATATGGTCGAAATATATATATATATATTGTGTGGAGGTGTAAGGGGTTCTGCACGACAACTCACGGAACGGGTGGTGCACCCTGCTAATGAACGAACGAGACTGGTTCCCACCAACCCGCATTCGCCTGGCGTGGTGGGAAATGGCCCAAACTCCCCCATATGAACCCCTACAAACGTGGAGATCTCTGAGAAGGCCTATGGCCATTAACTACTGAATGTCACTGCGGCAAACTAAACAATAATTTTACATATAGCCGTTACTATTTCATATTAGGATATTTATACAACACATTAGACTGCTCCACTTTAGAAAACTTGTTCTTTGTAGTATAGTTACAATGGTGCGCTCATAGTGTGTATGTTAATATACTACATAGGGGTTCCGTACAACAACTCACGGGTTCCTAGCCAATCTCACCTGCTTGTGAGGCACCCTGATAATCAACAAATGAGGCTTTGGCTCCCATCAACTCGCATTGAGCTAGCGTGGTGGGAAATGACCCAAATCCCCCTCATATGAACCGACGGTATCAGCGGTCATGCTGACATGTTTGTAATCCCTCAAACAGCAGTGTGCATATGTTACTGTATTCCGGTTTGAAGATCGTTTTAGTTAGAAAAATTGCTGCGGTAACGAGATCCAATATCATGTATAAAAAAATTGGATTGCCATCGGAAGTAAGCGCTGGAGCCCATGCAACCTCGACAAGAGAAGGAGTCGTGTACTATAAATGGTGGTACTTACATTTAATTTGAAATAAAACAACTGAATAATAAATAAAAGAAACATTATGATATAAAGTAAATCTCTATGTAATGATTTCCTTTGTTGATGAAATAATTTCATCATTATCATCATCATCAGCCGATGTACTTCCACTACGGGCCATGGGCTTCCCTCAAAGATTCCCACATCGATCAGGCAGGGATTCAAATGGGGGATTTGGACCATTCCCAACCTCGCGGGCCTATTGCGGGTTGGTGGGAACCAGAACCCTGTTTGTTAATTAGCAGGGTGCATCAGGAGCAGGTGAGGTTGGCTGGAGTCCCGTCAGTTGTTGTGCGGGAACCCTTACACAGTATACAATATTTATATAAAGAATTGGCGAAAAATTTTAATGGGTTTAAGTGAAGATCGTGAAGAATGTAACACCAGATAAGTCAATCGGAAAAGCCTAAGACTTTTTAGGATAATATACACTGCACCAAATTGTACTCCTCGTTATGAGACATAAGATGTTTAGTCATATTAATCTAGTGATGTTACCAGTCACAGTTCTTTTCAAACCGGAATTCAGTAATGTTTGCATACTACTGTTTCGCGGCTGCAGTAATAGCTGCGGCGACTACCGCCAGTAAAACTTTGAGAAACTACTGACGAAGAGTCAATAAGTGCTTGTAGCGCCGACAGTATGAGTTCATTTGGAAATTGGATTAATAATATATTATTATATATATTTTTTTAAAATTTACTATTAATAAATCTTATTTAATTCATATTACTGTGGTTTTGATGCGTTACAAATAAAATTATCGATATTAATTACATCACTAGAAAACTGCTATCACGACCTGTCGCGTCCTACAGCTGGTCGAGACGGTGTTATACGTCAGATAACCACATTCGGATCTTGGAGGGTTTACGAGATGTAGAAAGTGTCTGTTCAGTAAATTCAGCCAGGAGACTGGTTATCAGGTGCGGATTATGTAAAGCTTACAGTTAAATATGTAGTTCAACTGAGACGTACCGAACAAGGCAAGCAAAATAAGCGCTCCGACCGCGTAAAGCGCAAGCTTGAAAACTATGGCGCGCGTTATCGCCTGGTCCAGCTCCGGCAGGTTCAGCGGCAACTCCTGCAACTTTGACTCCAGCTTCGAAGCCAGCGTCTCCTTCAACCGGTTCGCGAACGTAATCTTCTCGTTTTCGTCCATATCCTCGTACTCCTTCAGTACTGCGACCAGTTTGTCCTTGACGTCGTCGGACTCGCCCTCCTGCTCCGCCATCGACGCGATGTTCTTCAGCAAACCAATCACGTCCGCATTCCTGATGCCTTCCGATATCTTTTTAGTGACCGCCCTACCGATCTGTGCACCGATACCCGCCGACTGTTGCTCCGCCATTTTTCTTTTAACGCGAACAAGGAAAACTGTTAAGCGTTTAGCACGACCTAAACTATTTACACGAATGAAGCCCCGAGCGCGCGGTGTCCAGAAGCAATTGATTAGGATGACGCACAGTTCTCATTAGAGATAATATTTTAATTGATAACTAACTGATACCCAGCAGGTGTCCTATCTAATTATAATTACGAAAATTGTATGAACGATATAGAAGTTGATACACTGCATCTGATGGTAAATATGAGACTAATATGAAAACTTTGTCCAAGAGAAAGTCATATGTATAAAGCTTTTTTTTTGTTATTCTAGGAAGCGAGGAGATGAGCGATGAGCTGCACCGCATTGTGCTTGCCTTGACACGTAAGGTATTAAATATCGATACCACATTAATTTCATTTTCTACAGCGCCCTTCAAATCGGAACACAGTAATGTTTGCATACTACCGTTTGGCGGCGGAAATAGGAGCTGCGGTGGACCTAGACGGTCTCCAGCAATAAAGACCTAACACCACCTACCAACAATCTCAAGCAATTTAAACTATTTATGCCGTATGCCCTTTAGCTCCTTTACCTGTTTTCCATTTAAAAAAAAAAACTGTTCAAATATGGGACCGGAGCTAGGATATTTCTACTGACACTCGACCTCTGATGTGTCGTAAAAGGTGACTAGTAAGGAGCGACTCGTGGTCAAAAAGTCTACAAATGTAGGCCAACCGTCAGGCCGCATGCCAAGAATGAAGGGAACGGAAATAGCCCACGTACTGGGCACGCTATGTTCAACAGTGGACAAAGTTTGAAATAATACAATTGAACGTTTTTTATAAATCATTAAATGAGTAATGCTCACACGCTACTCCTCTCTAAGTTAACTTGATTGTGAGTGATACCCGCCTATAATAAGTTGGCGCTAGTTAGGATGTTACACACTGCACCATATTGTATTAATTTTTTCCTTTTTATTTGATTTACCGAGGCAAGGCAGTCGTTCACCAGATGGGAAAAATTATACTCCCGCCTAAAACAAGTTTTTTTTTTATTATGAAGTTTGCGCCGCTAGTTACTTGCACAACTATAGCACCTCCATCGGAAATCCATAACAAGTGGCGCTAGTTAGGATAACATACACTACACCATACTACCCTAATTATTTTTATTTTATTTATCAAGGTCATGCAGACGTTCGCCTGATGGTGAGTGATACTCCAGCTCATAACAACATGGCGGTAGATTAGGATGATATACACTGCACCATACTACCCTAATTATTTTTAATTTATTTATATTAAGGTCATGCAAACGTTCGACTGATAGTGAGTGATACTCCAGGTCACAACATGGCGGTAGGTTAGGATGATATACACAACAACACATTGTGTCTGTCTTGAGACATGGGATATAAAGTCCCGCAGTAACATCACGAACCACAACGCCATAAAACGGTATCACATGGGAATGGAGAAACGGGAGTTGCGAACCACTTGGATCATAAATTAGAAACTGCACGATGATTAAATGATTAACATCAATGATTTGATTGTAGAACAATATGGCGGACCGTTACTCACCGCGCGTCTCCGTGTCAGCCAGCACCTTCAGATAAACTGTTACATTTAGCGTATTTAATGTGCAACACAGTATCGACGCGGCCGCGATTACATATCAACATAGCGACTGGACTGATAAGAAAACTAGTATATAATATGTATATATATATATATATATATATATATATCTCTATTAATACCAATAACATACATAAAGAACACGTCTATGTATATATGAATTAAAACGATAAAATGTTTATTGGTGGTAGGTCTGTACGGCCGGAGACCGTGTAACTGCAATAGGGTAAATTCATTACTGTGTTCCCAGTTTGAAGGACGCTGTTACCAGTGTAACTACCGGGGTAACGAGACTAAATGGATTTAAGCTGACAAACGTAATATGATGCTTTGTATATCATCCTAACTAGCGAAACTGTTTTATGAGAAACTATATATGAGATGTTCATTGACTCATCACGAGATCACTTAAAATTCGGTAGAGGTATTGCTTCCGCCAGTTCAGAGTCGGCCAAGTATGGATTTTGCAAAATTTCTTCCCCAAAGGGAGTTGCGAGGGTGTTACGACCAACAAAGCGGACTGGCAACAGCTACTATATACAATGAACATGAATTGTTTGTTCGCCAATCACGTGAAAACTAGTGAACGTATCGACACGGGTACATGACCATTCGACGCGGAATGATTTGTAGATGATTGTAAAATATTATTTTTTTTTAATTTCATCTATACTTCATCATTTTATTTCTAATCAAATTTTATAAACATTTTCATTTCGTATTATAGATGCAGTTGCTATAGCAACGGTTGCTATAGAAAGTCCATTTGCCGTCTAATTTTTATATTACGACTACCAAAGCGAAAGGAGGATAGCTAGTATAATATATAGTATATATGTGTAAATATAATTTCATTCGATTACATCCGGCGCTAATCATACATTTCTATCACAGTATATAATACGACAGCACGATCACGATTATCTTTAAGAAAAATATACTGTTTACGTGGTCACAGTGTACGTGTCCAAATTATTTTTGGTTTTATCTATATTATGTAAAACGTGAATTAGGTTTTGATAACACGACGATAGCTAATCAGTGTTAATAAAAAATCACACCTTAATAATACTTCGTGATATATGAATCAATAGACATGCTTATATTGTTGTGAACATAAGTTGTAACATCGAAGAAAAGATTTTTTTTTGAAGGGTAAAAGATACCTGATGCTTTTGAGAAGATAGGGTATATAGATGGTTAGATATATACACGAATGCGTTCTGAAGGAGATCTTTGAAACTCTTCCACTACCCCACCAAGCACGTCATCTTCATCCTCAGCTAAGGGTAACAACTGACGGAGTTTCCTAACATATATACTGAAGTGAAGGAAATGAGTATCCTCAGTGTTACTGATGTGTCCGGTGGTGTGGTAATGAGTCCCAGAGATTTCCTACGGAATATATCAATGCCCCATTGAACTACGTCTACACAGATTTCCGGGAGGGTAGTGAGTAGCCGACCTTCGCTATGCTACAGCAAATGAACGTCAGAACGTCAGGCCCTTGCTTGATGGGAAGATGTGATACCAGGCCGCCGTCGGTTTTATATAATGAACGTATTGTATATTCCCTATCTATTGGAAGTCGTCATCAACGTTATTTTATCAGCTACTGTTAATTTTCGAATATTGCTTAACATGTGATTATTATCACAGCAGAATTGTTTGCTTTATGCAAGCAAAAAATCAACTGATAATAGCAGACTTCTATATAAGACATTTAACGTTTTAAATCGTATCTACATCATAAGGAGTACATTTATTGACGAATTTGTTGATTACGTAAATAACCTTCACAGTTCCATTTTTCTAAAAACTCTTTAAAATCTACTTTCTCATTAATTTTTAATTGATTTAGCACCAAAAAAAATTCCACTTACAAAGAACGGCAAAGATGAGAACAACGAACACGATGCCGAGGTAAGTGCCGCCTCCGTAACCGGCGAAGACTTTCGGAACACTTCCGGACAGCATGCTCTTCAGATTCTCTTTCAGCTCCTCGTCCATCTCTGACTGCTCTAACATTTCCAAGATCTCCTTTCGAGATGGGTCGCTATCTCCGTCCATGGAGTTCAACATCTCTTCGAGTTTGCTCAACTCTTCACTTCGGCCGTCCATTTTTGTGTTTTGTAGTCAATTTGAGAGTAGACTAATATAAATACAAGCGAACGGATACGGCCGACTAAACAAAACAAATAGTTAACATTTGTACAGGTGTTTTTTTTAATGTTTCTTAGAATATAATTATGGTGGTTATATCGTGACAACGTTATATTACATTAAAAAAGTTTTTAGTTACCAGGTAAATTTACATAGATATGGCGAAATAACAACGAATCGTTATAATTTAGGTTAACTGATGAAAAAAGCATTAGAAGGACATATTAAAGAAGTATATTATTATTATTATTAAAGCAGAAATCATTAATACAGAGAATACTTAACCATATAAAGATATCTTCTAGCCTGAACTGTATTAAAAAATATATAATTGACAGCATACATGTAAACATTCTGTATAAAGTTTTACATATTAGGTATTCAGTAAGGGAATTAAATGTAAAGATATTTAAACATTGACAAAGGGTTTGAAAACCAAAAAATTTAAAGATGGGTGGTTTTTCCTAAGACCTAAAAATTTTTCTTGTCGAGCTGATATTATTACAGAACGCCAGTTAGGCCAGTCCTCTGCACCTTCTTGTACAAATATTAAATTAATGAATAATATTTGTCTAATGCTTATTATATTTAAAAAATTTGTAAATCTAAAATTGTTTAAGAAAGCTAATCTATGAATCCATCATAAAAGTAGAGCACTTTGATATACTTATTTATGAATGAGGTTTTTGCTACATTATTAATTAAATATACAATAACATATAACCAGAGCATTGCAGCATATAAACTTCTTTATCGTCACAATGAAAATTTAGATGTGGCTTTGTATAATACACAAAATTTAATTTAGTATATACAACAGATGGCTTTATCTCTGAAAGTCTCATGCATGTAACCTTGGGATGCACAGAAATTGCAAGAAGATTAATAATAAAGAAAAGATAAATAAATAAAAGTAATTTTGAAACAGATAGAGAAACAAAAATAACTTGTATAATGGGACAATGTTTCGAGTTCAGGTCATTGTATACACAGGAGTGACCACTTCATAAAAGCAAATAAGCACTACATGTCCTAAGTTCTATAACCAATATAAATAATAATCTCTCAACCCACTCAAAAGATACACAACTGTGCTGAATTGAAATTGATAACTTTATATTTAACTATAGATAAGCACAGAGATTTCAGGTATGGTGTATAAAACCCTAACCAAAATATCTATTCACTCCCCTATATATACATTTAGAGGATTGACAAATTACTTACTCTAAAAAAGGCACAAAAATAAGTCTCACTAAAGCCCAAGTCTATATATAAAGGTGTTATAATAAAACAACATCGATGAACACTGCAATATGTTTAAAACGCAAACTCCGGATCATTAAACATTTCTTATCCATTATCTTTAAAACATAATAAAATAAATAATACGTGTACATATACGTGGAACATTACGCCGGACTTCTGTATGGTGCAAGTGATAAGTAAGCCGTGTTATCACATATTATTTAGGTATGGTTAATTTTTAATTATTTTTCATTGTATGATTGCTTCATGTATAGTGAATGGCTGTCACAAATCGAAGATTATACTGGTAGATATTACTTCTTTGTTTGATATTACTATTTCCAGAAGGGTGACTTATTATGCTGCTACTACTATTATGTAGTATATATAAGTATCAAGGAGATTTCTGCCAACAAATACACATGCAAACATTATTATGTTTTTTTATCTATAAGGGGCAACGCTAAAACCTAAATTACATGATGTTAAGTGAGTACTAGGCTGTGGACAGAGCTGTCCTATACTCTTTAATAAGAATAGAACTATGCTACTCTCCATGTCATAGAAAGTGAAGTGAGTGAAGTTGGAGAGCTTTGAATGTGAGTCTCATTGTCCAGTAACCGAGTCTGGGATGGATGACAAGAACAAGGTGGTCTTTTATATGTCGCAGCAAAATATGGGTTCTGGCGAGAGTTAGCTGGCTAGCCCTAGGAATTTCTAAGACGTAATGCCAGGAAGCACCAGTGAATTATGAATCCTACATAATATTGTTTTCCCCCTATAGGCAGGTATCTCATTTTACTCCCAAAGATTTTATTCGAGAAAAAAAGCCTTTGGCTAGGGATGCATATTTTTGAGAATACTCTAGCTTTCAGGTTTTGATGGCTGGGACATAACAGTTGTTATAGAGGCAGAATTAAATGTATCACTTTATAAGTATGGTAGCTAGTGAAATACCTGTAGTAAATAAACATCTTATGTTTCAAGACAACAAGTGTAATAATATGGTTCAGTAAAAGGTACTTAATGTGTAGCTTTCACATTGTTGCAGACCAGCATAATATTTTCCATTAAAAAATTTACACTCATGTTTTCATATATTATATGAAAAACTTATGTGAAGTGCTAGACAAAGTTATACTTTGAAAGTTCTAGATGCTAATATTGATGATGAAAAATAGTAATATCACAGTGATTAAGATAGGATGAATTAATTGTTATAGTAGCTGGATACATGGATTTAAGCTAACTTTTGACTAATATTGATTTATTAATAACAAGCCAATAAGGACATAGTAATATATGGTTATATATTACTATCGAGTTACATTAATATATTATAGTTATATTTTAAACAGTGTAACATAATTTTCATTTTACTCTTATTATGTGGTAAAATAAGACAAGGGCTTAAAATAATTTGTTGAAAATTACACAAAAAAAATATATTTATAAAGAAATATTTGTTATAATTATATAAAAAAAATTGTTCAAAGAAAAATAATATAAATGAAACAAGAAAGTATAACAACAATATATTCATTTTCACAAAATTTTAGTTTAATTGTAATGCCTTGACTCTACAAAATACACAAACATTGGTAAGAAAGTAAAGGTTTATTAGAAAATCTGCAATAAATCATAAAAAAAAATTATCAACTGTGTTCTACATTTTTCTCTTGAAGTATGCCTCTAATGAGTCCAAATACTTTTTGATTTTAAGACTAACATCATCCAGTACCAGGATGTTAGATTTTTCTACTTTAGAAGGATTTCTTGGTTGTTGTTGCCTGTATTTTCTTAAGCAAAACCATTCATGATGTTTAGTAGAATTAAAGAACATGTATATTTTAAGGAAATATTGGCGATAATAAAATAATATATAAATACAAAGTTAAAGATATTCAATGTTTTATAACTAATTGTTTAACATTTGGCAATCAATTCTATAGAGGAAGAGTACTATAAAATGACAATATTTTATTATAAATCCTTTCAAAAAAAACCGAATTTTATGAAAACAATGCTATAGTAATGGGTATATTACAATCTTACCTGATAAACTGGTCATTATAATTCCTGGTACAATAAATACACTATTGGAAAAAGCATGTTCTAGAGGTCCGTCTTGGCCCCCGCTTAAGTCCACCATTTTTAACAAATAATTAGTTACATATATTTCACTAATACTGAAGCGGTATATAAATAAATTAAATCATTGAAAAGAAAGCATTATTTCTTCTTTTCTATTTAGAAAAAGCGGTAATAACATTGATGACATTTAACAATAATAAAACCAAATGTCGCAAACATAAAAATGACATTATTTTATTATTGTTGCCACTTGTTCAAAAATATTTATAGATCTATTGTATTGTAACCTTTTTTTTAAGTATAATAAAAAAATAACAATACATATTAAAATAGCATGAAATACAAATAATACCACTTTAACCTAATATAGATCCGCTAATGATGAACCTAATACAGTAAAAGTAGGTTGTAAGCTAAATTATAAATAGATCTTAATATGGGCTAAATATGTTTTTGTATGAAAAATAGTTTCGAAATACACATATGAGAATGGATACTTTAATAATCATTCAGTTGTGCAACTAAGGCTTATATTTCATTAAATGTACGGCCTTTTGATATCTACAGTTTATCTCCAATATTTTGCCTCTTAAGTACTGTTGTGACATGTATATTACGAAAATTTTTGCTATTACTTGTATTTGAAATATTTCAACATGTGTAACTTTATTTTATTTCTGTATAGTTTCATATATGTTATAAATCAAGCACTGTATGTCTGGTTCACTGGGACTGGAACATTCTTACATTTTTATAGAAAAATGTCTGCAAAGAGCTATTAATCAAATGCAGACGTATAAAAATAGATTACATTTGTACAGGTAAAGAGCTTTTATTGAATCTATACTGTATTACAGTTAATATTGAAATCAGTTAGGTTTGAAATAAAAAACTTTAATATAAACATTAATTTATTTTTTGAAATACACAATTATGTATATCTTTTGGCCTTATAGTAACATTAGTGTAAACAATACCTAAACACTTTTCCTCTAATGAGACAGCGATACAACAGTTTATTACGAGCAATAATATACACATTTTTTTTTTCTTACAAATTATGATAGTAAGAATTATTATCAATATAAAAAATCCTCATATTATATATTGGAATGTGTTGACCCTAAACTTCAATGTCATTCGTACAAAAATTAAATAGTTATTTAGGTACAGTTTTAATTATTTTTAGAATTTAATTATTATCCAACAACATGTATACTAATCAGTCATTTTGGACCCAATGAACTTGAATTCGAATGAATTAATTTTATTTGAAGTCCCTCAAGTTGAAAAGAATTATCACAGAATAATTTGAGGCGATCTTCAAAATTTTTCGGTAATATTTTACATTCTAAAATAGTAGACATTAATTTCTGAACTTTTAATGCATTAGTCGTATTTTTAAAATCGTATTAACAAAGTGCATCATTTATTAATTCTTTAAGGCACTTCAGAATGACATTGAGCATAATTTTAATAATGTTTCACCAATACACGCTTGGTATAAAATAGTTGTAATGTTATTTCGCATTACAGGTTATAATTTCGAGATTCTTACAAGATCTAATTAAAGACACGTAAAACTTTATTTAGTTAGAAATACATTATTAATATTATCTACTATCACGGATTCAGCAAATACCTTTGTAACCAATAACATGGCAACACACACTTTTAAAAAATATAAAATCATCGTTTCAGTTCACACAACGCTTAAGCCTATCACTTTAAAATTATTTCATAATATTTTACCGAAAAATATTGCATTTATTTATACTAAATTATGTGAACCAAGACGAGGAGTGTTATTGTCTAACGCTTTTCCTATTTTATTTACGGAGAATATCATTTTAATTTTTCTTCAGGGGATCCAAGTTATCTATTGAAAAATCTTCGTTTCCAAAGCTGATCCCCCGGCTGAATCCATCCTGTTAAGAGAATATAAAATAAATACCGAGTAAAATCATCAAAATTATTAAAAAAAAAACTATGTAATGAGTACACTTTAACTTATCCCTAAATTTCGAACTTACCAGTTATTAATCTGTTAAAAATTAAAAAAAAATATATGAATAAAGAATATTTATAATTAAATAACACGATAATATTTAAGATACTTAATATTTTGACATTGACCATTGTAGACTTTATAACACTAGGTATAAAGTCTACTACCACTACTACCATACCACTAGGTATAGTTTACTAAGATTACAGAACCACGGTCCCCGAGTCTGATGAACTTGTAAATCTTTAATAAGTCTGCACTACTGCTACTGCACTAACTTCATCCGATAAAATTAAACAAAAAACTTCTAATAAAACTCTTTTAGGAAAGTTTTTTTAGACAAATCATGTATATTAAAAAAAAATTATACCGTATCAACCAACCTTCATCTCTGATATAGTTTTATCCAGGAATCCGTTAAAACTGCTGTCCAATTCGACAGTTTGTTTCTCGCTGAGATTACCGAATCCGTTGAATGTATTCCCGAAGCCGTTTCCGAAGATGTTGCCAGACTTCTGCGTTTCGAACGGATCGTAACCGGTTAAGCCGTTCGTGAAGGACGTGTTAGAGCTGTTGAAGACCGATGTTTGTAAATTGAAATCGCTGATGTCGTAGTTCGGTTTCATTGCGTTTTGCACAGTGAACGGCGACGTCTGCACGGTCTGCGGCTGCTGTTGAAGGGTCTGGTTGGGAATTGAGAATGGCGTAGAGCCGAATAGGTCGCTCCCGTTGATTGGGGCTGCAGCGACCTGCTGCTGGAGAGGCGACGTCTGACGCTTCGACGCCTTTGGCGGTGGCGCCACTGGAAGAGGTAACCACGCTTTAAAAATTTAAATGTTATCTTTTAAGACAAATTTTTATAAAGTAAGCACTCTGTTTTATTAACGTTTTCTTTATTCTACGAAACGATCAGACGAGTGGGACATTCACCTGATGGTAAGTGCTACGCCTGTCCATAATAACGTGGCGCTAGTTAGGATGACATGCACTACGCCATGTTGCGCTCGTTGCCTTGAGACATAAAGATGTTTAATCTCATTACCCTAGTAATTACATTAGCTACAGTGCCCTTCATTTTATCATTCATCACCGTTTCAACCGATGGTCGTCCACTGCTGTATATGTTTCTTGTACTGTGTTCCATACAGAACGGTCTTGCGATGTTTAAATCCCGCAGCTTCCGGTGATTCTTTTTATGTGCTTTGTCCATCTAATGCGGAGTCTGCCAAAGCGGTGCTTTCGCCATTCCAGCACTTTAAGAACCCAACATGCATCGGTTCTACGAGCTATGTGCCCCGCCCATTGCCACTTCAGCGTCGTGACTCGTATAGCTATTAGGTAACCCTGGTTCTTCTGCGGATCTTCTCATTTCTGATTTGATCACAGAGAGATATTCTAAGCAACACCCACTGTGTGATTCTGAGCTAACAGTCCTTACTAACTACTAATCTAATAGATTTTTCTCTTTGTAATAGTAATTTTATTAATATAAAAGTTTAGTGCTTACACAACGGCGGCGCTGGAGACACTGGATTATCAGCGATTGGCGTGGCGAAGCGAGTAGCTGGTTCTGACTCGAAGGCGCGGGGATCGAAGTCTGTATACAAACATATCTGATGTATATATACATAACTGCAGAGTTGTTCATAAAAAAACATAGTAACTATAGAACGTTACATTAACAATATTTGCTATTATCTGAAATATTTTCATCATTGTATCATTGATATGTTTTTTTTTTTATGTAATTCAATGACCGGACGAGCGGCTCGTTTACCTGGTGATAGGTGATACACCTGCCCATAACAATGTGGCGCTAGTTAAGATGGTATGCGCTGTACCAAATAGCGCGCGTCGCCTTGAGACGTAAGTTAAACCTCGTTAACTCAGTAATTACACTAGCTACAACACCCTTTAAACCGGATTACATTAATGTATGCACACTACGCTAGGTTTTTAAGTGCAGCACAAAGAGCCACGATTGTCAACACTTCTGGGCGCGGTGTTCCAGGATTCACACTCAAGTTGCCGGTAAAAAAAACAATGAGACGAATTTGACATTTAAGATCGGCAGAAATCGTGGACATGCGACTCCCGCAAAATCTTTTGACCAGTGCGGTGGATAAGCCGCCCTGTTTGTACACTACAGTTTAGCGCAGATATAGGACCTGCTGTGGTACCTAATCGGTCTCCGATAACAGTGGCCTACCAACACTCAATCATGTTTAGTTTGTGTTAAACGCTTTGTGAATATTTTTACCGCTGTCCGAATCGGAGTTCAGTAGCAGCCCCTCTAACTTCGTGCCCACTACTGGGTTCTTGGTCGCCGACAGGTCGCCAAGAAGTTTTCTGAAAATTAAAAGATTATATGAACCTCTAAAAATTTATGAGGAATATAAATAACATAATTTTAGATTATATCACAAATATTATTTAATAGTAAAAATGAAGCCGTGATGTCTCAGTCCAGCCGTGGTTGACCGAACCTATACGTCTCGAAGAAGCATGGGTTCGGTCACTGAGCATAAACACTTAATGGAGGAAAATATCCTAAGGAAACCGATATGTTGCAAAAACTAGCTTGTGTAGCTCGTGGCATCCGCCTAACTGTACTTGGCCAGCGCGTTGGGTAAATATAGAGGTTGTTTATTTATTTAACAGTAAAAATACAGTGGCCTTCGTGGCGCAAAGCGTAATCGCTGGTCTTGTAACACGGAAGTCCATTATTCGATTCCGTGACCATATGTTGCGGAGTTTTTTAGAACAAGCCTGATGAGCTGCAACTCTCATATTGTAAATCTATGGAATAGCCTATGAGAGTCGGAGTATTCTAGTCTAGCACGACCATCATCAACAGCCCCAATGTGACTTAATACCATGTGACATTGAGGTCAGTAAAATAAATATATAATAATGAAAATAAATTGTAATATCAATACCATAAAACGGCCAGTCTTCCACTCATGGAGCGATTAATGAAAAAATGCCATAGTATGCAAAGTTTATTTGAGAAAACTGTGTGAAAGGCGAATAGAAAGAACGACAACAGAGATGAAAATAAAATGTAGATAAAGGCTCTATCCTAACGTGTAAAGGAACAATGGAAAAAAAAAGAAATGATTAAGTCTTAGTCATTATCATCATTACTACCAGCCGATAGACATCCACAGCTGGACATAGGCTTCGCCCAAAGATCTCCATAAATATAAGAGATATAATCTCTTCATAAAATCAACAAATTGTACATAAAAAACACTTACCCAGTAGTGGAGTTGGGCTTGCCGTTGTGTGTGGGCGGCGGCGTGGACAGCAGGAGATTGTTGTCGCCGGTGGAGTTGAAGGTGTCGGTCGAGTTGTTGGACAACGCGTCGGCCCCTGAATAATATTACGATCATATGAAATAAATTTTATACGTGATTTTTTAGCACAATATCTATTCTCACAACTTACCCATGTCAGGAGTTTTGCTGCCGTTCATAGCGCTGAAGCCGTTGGCGAGACTCAAGGAAGCAATCTGCTTATCTAATTCCTGCGGCGCCTTGAACTCAGTGATATCGGCGAGGTTGTTCCGGGAAAGGTACGCTGATAGATCATCTTTGTACGTTATCTTGGATAGCTCCTGGAAAGCATATTTATTTTCGTTTAAACATGATTTTTAGGATCAATTAGTTTGTACTTAGAACGTTCTAGATATTTCTATTGTGACCTTTGAAATAAAAATATTGGATGATAGTGGTTCTGCTGGTAAGCCAGCCATCTCATAGAACAACACAATACACGTACTTAGTTATGTGTTAAGAATACCATGTTTTGGCGGATGTGGTTAAGGATAAAAGAACAGACGAACCTGCAACCGATTTTTATACATGTTCATTTGTAACTCGAGTTTCTTATTTTGTAGCGTCAGCTTCTGCATTTCAATGTATTTGCCATTGTCATTCAAAAACCGTCTGAAAAGAGAAACAAAAATTCAATTCTTCAGATGATTTATAACTGCAATGAACTAACACGACCTTCTTTTCATATGAAGTTCATTGACAAGTGCGAGGATGGCAAAGTAGTCGTGCTGAGTATACTACGACGACAGAATAATAATAGGATCATGGTAGTTAACCAGGTGGTTGAGAAAAAAACAATACAAGTCATACTTAAACACTGTGGTTTCGGATTCAAACTAAGAGACCACTGAATGACAAGGCCATTAGTTAGTAGTTAAGTTAACTAAAGAATTATTAAATTAAATAAGACATTTAATTCGCTATTAAGTGAGAGGTAAGCTACAGATAACAGTTATTATTTAATGGAGACTACATTACGTCTATTGTAGCCTTAACTAAAATCTTATCCCAGACATCTTAACAATATTTGATAACTTTATCATTTACGTCAGTGTTTTAAACAAATATTATTCATATTTCATATAGTTTTAAAATCTCTTACAACCCTCTTTCGAATAGTCGGTTAAATTAGATATCACACAAATTTGTATGATTAATAAATACACCTTATCGCTCTTAAAGATAATCTTTTTTATAATAAAGTAGTTGTGTGTAGCACAAAGTGGACGAGAAGTGCTCTATGGGACGGTCAAACTGGTCAGCTACTGGTGGTCCACGATTATCAACCGGATCTCTAAGGATGTCTATCAAAAGAGTAAAGTTCCAAGCACTGATGAAATAGTGGTAGTAGGTAAAATAAACAAACTGATAACAAGTCGTGGTCATCACAATCATTCCGTCAGGAACTATATCATAAAGAAGTAAAACGATATTAACTACTATAGAGAAGCAAACTAAGAATTTATTCTTATTTTATTTAACAAACCGAGGAGATAAGCGAGAAGTTCACCTGATTTCTTCATCATCAGAGCACAGTAGTTCATAGTCCAAAGTATTTATTGTTTTATCGATTTTCGTTACAATAAAGTTATTATAACTTTCTAAGTAATTAAATCATGAAATTTTTTTAAATATTTAACTATAATTTACCGACTAAGAACTACATAATATATATATACAATTATTTATATTTTATATTATATAATAATTAATAAAAAAAAGCAAATTATACAAGGCCCCGGCGAGATTCGAACTCGCGATCTCCTGTTTACTAGACAGGCGCTTTAACCAACTAAGCCACGGCGCCCTCTCTGTAGTGTATTAAAAGAAGCTACTTATAAAGAAACTACAAAGAGTCACTTATTGCGATTGTACGATAAATTACTTTGCTTCTTTCTTTCTTTAAATGTTTACAAAAACTGGTTACCCATGTACCAATTCACTGATGATATTCTCTGTTGCCGAAGATGGTCTAGATAGGTACCACCGCAGCACCTATTTCTGCCGCCGAACAGTAAAGCATAATAACTATTGTGTTCCGGTTTATAGGACGCTGTAGCTAGTGTAATTACTGAGGTAACGACACAACTACTTGGAACTAGTGCCACATTTTAATAGGCGGGCTTTATCATTTACCATTAGGTGAAACTCTAGCTCATCTCGTCGCTTAGTAGAATTTAAAAAAAAGGCTACAAACCTGTAGGCTAAGTCGAAAGCTTGGCCGATCGTCAATGTGATCTCGGAAGCCAACTTTGTCGATATGAACACGAAGCACTCGTGTTTCTCCATGTTACCACTGTCGTGACCATTCATCCCGTTGACGGTGCTGCCACCTTTAGCGATGAATGAGAAATACTTCTTAGCGCCTTTATCGTCCGCGCAGTAGGATATCCGGTGTAGCGGGAACTGATATAAAATATTATTAGATCTCGGCTCCTGGAAATGAAAAGAAAGATGTTTTTATTAGTGAACTCGTTAATAGCTGATGAATCCTCAATAGATTTCTAAGGAGCCGAATCATTGCGATCACCAGGATGTCTTTCCATCTGGAAGACTGTATTCCGAATTCTTATTAATAAGACACAAAAGTATGAAGATGATGATCATTAAACAATTATCAGAGTTCCATTTAAGCAGGTTGGAATGTCTAGCGATTTGTTTAAGTTTATTTCTAGACAGACTAACAGAAGTTATTTATAATCTAGCGCTAATACAAATTATATATACAATTCGTTATAACGTTATTTATCAGATAGATAGTTTATTAAGACCAATGCTATTTCTATACGTGAAGGAGTTATTCTGTATAATCCATTTTAAAGGCATGGAGATTTATGACAAACACAATTATTAATACCTTTTTTCTTCCTACTACAATGATAAATAAGGGTTTATTTATTTAGAGTAATTTACCAAACATATCATTAACATTATCATCGGCCGATAGGGGCGTATTGGATTTAGATCTCTCCCAAAGACTCCAATCAGTCGTGTGCTGCCGCATCCAGCGTTTATCTGTGACCATCAGATGGTAGGTCCACCTTCTGCGAACCTAGCAACACTACATCTGAAGATATGCAGTCTCCACTCTAGGACCTTACAGTCCCATCAGCCGTCAGTCTTTCTAGCAAATCCAATGCCCTATTTCAGTGTAGCAATACATAAGACTATATCGGTGACATTAGTTCTACGGATTCCCTCCTAAACAATACTAAAATGATTATTTAGTAAAAGTGGCGTAAAAAATTAAATTTACAAGTTACGAAGGTGACTCTCGGTCTTCGACTACGTCACGCTTTCGTCTCACGAACGAAAGGTCGACGGTGAAATGGTTACTGTGCAATTTTCTATTATTAAGTTTAACACAAGCCGATTCGAAACAGGGTCAGCGGTGAACACAACAATTGATCATAATAACAGCGTTGACTGGAGTCTAATGCCAATGGAACGTAATATCGTTGATGACGCCTGTGTTTACTAGAAGAAAGTTCAGATCGTTATACGAAATTGTATACTGTTTACAAGAATATTTAATACTACATATATCTGCAAATATATATATATAGTATTAAATACGAGAATAGAATAATAATAGAGACCGACGATGTGGTGAGAATCGGGAGAACCCACTGGAGGCCTATGTCCAGCAGTGGACGTCTATCGGCTGATGATGATCATATCTGAAAAGTATTGGGATACTCCTATGATTTTCTATCAGTGTTCAGGTTGACCTGAACATGAAGAAGAAGCTGTTACAATCGCGTTTTAAAGATTTATAATTAATATCATCTCAAATAATATTGATTTGTTAGGATCTTATATTGATCGTCTAGGCGTGATTAATATACTATTAATAAATATATAAGTATTTACACATATATGTATATAATGTTGATATAATTATATATGTTCTTCTCTTTTGTAAGTATTTAAGATTGTTTCTTTAATTGGAACTGAAATCTTTCTTTACCACTGCGTTATTTGGTAATAACTGTTCTTTACCTTCTTCCTGCCCAGTACCGCCTATGTATATTTGAATACTTTGTTCTAGTATATATTTAGAATATCCTAAAGTATTAAGTCGAAAGTAAACTATAGTGTTACCATCACTAAATGAACGTTTATTTTAACGGTTAACGGTAAAACAGATACTTCTAGGCTCAAGAGGCGTAAGCACCATTATGGCAAAAATTACTTTTAAATGTAGTCTTACATAGTTTTTCGAGTCCTTTTAATTGCAGTATTTAAAGGTGGAAAATTCCTAAGAAAAATGGTAAATTTATCTGCTTTTTGTGTTGCATAAAACAAAAAATATTTCGCTTTTTAGCAAATAATGTTTGAGTCCAATACAAATTAAAGAAATTCTTCCCTACATCATACTTTTAAAACTATGTAAAACAAAAATGATATATTCGGAAAGGTTTTTGATTTTCTTTTTAAATATATACTGAAAAAACATATTTATAGGGTTACAATATTTGAGCCTAGAGTTATTAATATGACAAGGATAATTCCAACAATTGATTGTCGTTTAATGTTTAATGTGTATTCCATCAACTGTCACCATTTTATTATCGTGGTAACCCTCAAACCAAATAAAGATAATCTACAACATATGCACAATATAAGACTAATAGCTTAATGTTCCTACTGCTCTAAATCGGGGTCTCGAAAACAGAGTACATGTTGTCGCTGTTAGTCAACTGAATGTTATACTATGCTATATATAATATACTAATGGAATGGTTACAGTTGAAACGGTATTAATTATATGAAGCGTTATACTTTCACGTTATGCACAACGCTGGTAATGTTGGTAACGTTGACGAGCTGACCGTTTCTATACGCTATTGTTACGGGCAGCGATCAATGGCGGTGTTGTTTTACTTTATAAAAACAACTCGAATGAGGTTTTGTCTTGGATATGGGATATTGTCTACATTCAGTAACGATCGCTGCATAGAATGTTCAGATTATCTCCCTATGAGTTTCATATTATTTTTCATATCTACAAAGCGATAAGAACAGAGACAAAGAGCGTGACGTTACCGCTTGTCCATAATAGCGCGGCGCTAGTTGGGATGATGATTATACACAGCACCACATTTAGCTTGAGACACAAGACGTGAAGTCCGATAGGTCAGTAATTTCACTAGCTGCAACGCCCTTCATACTAGAATATTAACGTTTGCAAACTACTATTTGAAGGTGGGAATAGAATGTTTATATATTTTTGTCTAATTCGATCGAGGTTCATTTACTAGTACTGATTGATATTTGTCCTAATCCTTTTCGCATAAGTATTAAGAATGGAGATCTTTCTACATAGAGATGTATCATATTTATATTTATTACTATTAAAATTTGTATCAAATGATACAATAGGTTCGTTTCTCAAAAATAGAAACACTTGTTAGTAAAAATTATCCACCGCAGATAAAGTTAGTTCATAATTTCTAACTTTAACCAATAACATATAAATAATAAAAGTAACTAGTAAGTTTTAATGTTTCTAAAAGGGTTCTTGATTTTGTACCTCATAACTCACTTCTCTTTATCAACAATTGGCTTAAATGACCTTTTCTTCACCTTTTCGCGTCTCTTCAGATTTGAAGGTTGCGATGTCAAGCGAAAATAGTTAGCCTGGCCTCGTGCGCGAGGTGGCAAAGTTTCTTAGCGGATGTGCTGATGAGCCACTCCCGTATGTACTACCCTAAACACGATCTTTTCCATCAGCAAGAACGACTTTTACCTTGGGAGATAGAAAGTGTATGGACTGTGATGCATATGTTCGATATGTCACGCCAAATACGAAAAAAAGGTCTAAATACTCTGTCCAAGTTTAGTTTACAGTGCAACTAAGTAAATCATAGACCTCTCATATGCGAAGGGCATAACTTTAAAAACGTTGCAGGGTTTAATAATCCCTGTACCCCTACAATGAAGACTAGGTTATACCTCGTAATTCAGGAATGGAACGAGTACAAAATTCGGTGGTGCTTCCATCGTGACATATCAACGTGTAAATTCTGCCACATTTGATCTAAAAATCGAATGACAATAACCGCCGATGGTGGTGATTCGAGTCATATTATTTGTAAGCTATAAAAGATAGTGTAGATAATATGTAGCGTTGCTAATATAAAATATAGGCGATATAAAAATATACGAGGATGTGTTGAACAGCGTTAAACGGATGATCCGTCTGGTGACGCGAGAGGTTGACACTCATCGCGGACTATTACTGTCTACGTAATAGTTTCCTGTCATTACGTTCGCCGTTAGTCTATATATCTACCGTACCTTAGTGTTGCCATGCCGTACTCCATCATACGGGAAAGTATATTGCTTTCTAAGGAGTTGAATTTTAAACGTTAGCTATATATTAGTCGCAGTAAGTATTAATCTAAACAACGATATAAACGGTAGCCACGTTTTAGGACTGTTAAAGTATCTTTTCCGGGACTTTTATCGTTCAGAGATATACTCAGGATGTCTATAAAGAAGATTAAGAAAAAGTAAAGCGTTGTCTTTGAGAATTTTTTCGCGCTTTTAATTTAGCTAGATAGATTCGAAAAAGAGCCTGTCGCAATTATCAAACTAGAAAAGAGCGAAAGAAACCCATAATGCAATTAACAGATAAGAGATTAACCATGGCTCCATTAAGGCGATTAAAGGAACACATCAATCACGAAGGAAGAAAGATCGATTTTGACTTTCTTACCTATTTACTTAAGAAAGTTAAAATTGCTTGCTGACATTCGCAACATGACCTCGGGAACGGTTTAGAGATCTCGCCACCTCTCTACATTGTATACATTTTCCCACGATTAAAATGCACTGTTGGTATCTCTCGAGGACGTCTCAAAAAACGAGCGGATATCCTGAGAGAACGGCGCAACCGTTCCGTTAATTTAAACTTAGTATCTATAAAAATATTATAACTGTAAGAGAGAACACCGGTTAAATTATTTTATTCGTTTGAATTACGAGTTTGTGTCTTTACTGCAGCTCGTGGTAATGTTCTCTTTCAGGATATCGTCTATGTAAGTACGACCGCAGCACCTTTGTCTGCCCTCAAATAGTAATGTGCAGACATTACTGTATTCCGGACTGAAAAGGAGTGTATCTAGAAAAATTATTGGAGCAACGAGATTTAACATCTTATGCCTGTAAGCAATGAGCACAAAGGTCCTTGTGGAGTTGCAAAAGGAAGCGAGGAAATCGTACCATCGTATTAACAACTAGCTCACTGAGCGAATAGGTTTAAGACATCACCAGGTTGAAATGATGAGGTTCATCTACCATGTAACTTACTAGTGTTTGACATCGACAATGTTTAGTTATACCGCGTAACCACCAACATGGCAATTCATGTATTACGTAAAGTGAAACCACTAAACAAACTCGGTTAAATTTAACTAAACCAGTTACGCTACGACGAATGTGTTCCATTGGCAAACGAAAGCATCGCGATTATGTAAACTGTTTGTTTTTTTTATTGTTCTTACAATTAATACAGAATATATCTATATACGTAATGAAAATGGATTTTCTTTATTCGTTAATCACGTGAAAACTTTTAAACCTATCGACAAGAATTTGGGCTTAAAATGATTTGTAGACAGTTATAGGCTGTAAATTTCATAAATCCTTTATCATTTTATTTATGCAGTTGCTATAGTAACGGTTGCTTTACAAAGTCTTTTGCGGTCTAATGCTGACAGCGAGTACCTATATATATACTACCTATATATGTACCTATATATATATATATATGTATACATTAAGTATAACAATTTAAAATGCATCGGATCTTAGCTGACAATTTTTGGTCATCGTTTGACCACAATTTCAAATGGTGTTAGATGACAATGGGGCTGGAGATGGTGAAGTATTTTCTCAATAATCCAGCTCTCATACGTTTTCAGTCAGAAGACAACAATACTGTTATGGAAGCAAATCTACAATTTGACTGGTAATAGGTCTCTGTTGTCAGAAATCGTTTGAGTAGGTACCACTTTGAGTGGTCGAGGGAAACCTTTGAAATATGCCCTGCTTGATGGGGAAAACAGGGTCATGTGGGATTTGTACCCATTAAAACTCCGTCGATGGTCATCATTAGTGCATTGCAGAGACTTCCGGGTTCTACTTCGGAATACACCGAAGAGGTAAGTACCACTACAACTACTTTTGCTGCCAAACAGTATTACTCAAACTTTAATGTGTTTTTGTTGTCTGTCTCTAATGAAATTACTGAGGTCACGAGACATAATATCTTAAGACTCAAAGCACAATGTGGTGCTGTGTATATCATCCTAACAAGAGCCACGTACAACGTATCGCTCGTCGCGTCGCTTTATCGAATAAAAAAGCTAACCAGGTTAATTTTTAACTATACCACCATCCAAGTTATCCAATATATTACATTACCCTCTGTTACAGATAGAGTATTAACCATATTTTCTGCCATTGTTACGTAAGTTAATAAAAAGGCATGATTTATAGGAAGAATTGAAAGAGGTTGCAATCTTAATGAGAAAATATATGGTGATCGTCGAAGTAAAAAAAAAACCAATGGAGCCTGTAATGTTACTCTTTGGTATGCATCTGATTATCGATAATATGGGCAGTTTTTTGCTTCTCTTTAAGTAGTAAGACAGTACAGTACAGTTTAATATTCCAAAAAATATATTAAAAAACTTCCTCGCTAACATTCTTGCGTCCATTCTTCTCAGGTCGGACGCATTTCTTTGGCGAAAAGGGCGAGTACTTTTTTCCAAATTTTTTTTTAAATCCTCTGCTCCATTCGTATCCGAAAAACAAATTTTAGAAAAACCTCTTTCTCATATAAGATAATTTTAAGAAGAAAGATTTTGTCTTCATTGTAAAGACAATAAATTTATGTTGTCTAAAAAGACTATTTGTATTATGTTGTTGCTTATTGCTCATGCTCACTACTTTCTCATCAACCCCAAGTTTGACGTTGAATAAGTAAAAGTATATTCCTAAACTATATAAAAAAAATTACTTTAATTCCCTCGGTATACTTACTTCCCTTGTGTGACTATACTCTTCATTCCATCTCTGTCATGTTTCCATCCTCACATACATTTTTAACACAGGTAATAGAATTCAAGAGACGTAATATGCATATACTAAAACTATTACTAAGATCTGCGACCTAAATATAGAGATCAATTGGTAAGTGGAAGAAAAGAAAGAGACGAGTTGTTTAAAATACCTATCAGAAATGACACAGAATATAAATATTTTTTAACCCAAGACCGCTGGTACCAAGGTATTTTGTGGCGTATACGTATGACAATATATATTTCATAAGTTCAAAATCTTTATTCTTAATTTTTTTGCTGAATTTCATCCGGTATTAAATGGTAATAAAGTCGATGGCGTCTTACGTCTGATAATGGTGAGGCGGCCGTTGGTGATGTAGCGTTCTCGCCGAGAATAATCTAGTCCTCATATGTTGACAGTTGGAACAGTTACACTGTTCTTTAACTGTTAAATATTTTTAGATTAAACACAATCGATAACTATGTATCCCAGTAACAACACTAACTCCCGGCGACTGCGCGCGCACAGTAAAAGTGAAATCACATAGAAACGCAAAGTGTGGCGCCGCCATTTTAGCGAGCTCATTATGATTCGCGCGCAAGATGAATAATAATTCATTCTGATAAAAGAACAACCCTCCTTTGCAAGTTTGCAAGTAGATAATGTATTAAAAAATCTATCTGAAATCCTATACAAAAAGATAATTGTAATTTTAACATGGTTCATCTGTTTGTATATCTAAAATATTTGTTTATTTAAATGTCACTTGATGATAGAATCTCATGAAAAAAATTATAAATCATAAGTCATCAGACTAAGGATTAATTAAAAATTTAAAGTAAATTAAAAGTATAAAAAAATATTCTAATATATTTAGAAATGTACATATAAATATAAAGTATACTATATATTTAAAAAAAAATGAGTACAGCGACAAGTTACAGGGTTAGGAAAAATTTTTATTTAAATTTTCCAACAATAGATTAAAAATTAAATAGGAAAAAAGAATAAATAAGAAATTTACTATATTCAGAAATAAACTTTATTTTAATCAACGAAGCTACGATATGAGTGGGACCCGATGGTAAGTCTGCTCTGCATCACCACAGCGTACTCGTTGTCGTGAGACATAAGAAGTAAGGTCTCGTTACCCCAGTAATTTCACTAGCTACAGCGCCCTTAAAACCGGAATACAGTAATGTCTTGCACACTTGTTTGGCGGTAGCAATAGACAGTGCGGTGATACCTATCAAGATGGTCTCCAGAAACAGAGACCTACCACTAGTAAGTAAAATCTGATGATTCATAACATTACTATTTAAGTAGTTAAGTTAAATATTAGTCAAATTCAGTTAATGCTATTTAACATGAAATATTTACAATGTAACAATGATTACCACTTAGATTGCGGTGACTGTGTAGAGACAATACACCGAATAAGGTTTATCTTTAGTTTTAATGATGCCTCAAAGTCATTGCTTGATGATGCATAATGTATTTACTTATTTTATATTCTTGTACCATGCTTACTATGCATGGATATTACACAAACGTTAATACAGCCTCCTTGAGCTCAAAAGATGACTCTCATGTTTATTATAAAATATTTATGAACTTGTTCTTTAAACACTACAGAAATACAATATATGGACTCTACAAATAAGATGTAGGGTTCAGTTCTCGCACAACAACTCACAGGATCTAAGCCAACTTCACCTGCTCGTGGTGCATTAACCTAATCAACAAACGAGGCTCTGGCTCCTACCCTACTACCCGATCGGTGGGAAAATCTTTGGGGGAGGTCTATGTCCAGTAGTGGTGTAAATAGTTTAAAAACACTACTGAAAAAATTATCACATACGTATTCTATCTACATATCTACTGGTAGTAGGTCTCTGTTGACGAGGACTGTCTGGGTCCATTTTTTCCAAGCAGTAGTGTGCTAACAGTACTGGGTTCCAGTTTAAAAAGCGTTGTAGCTATTGAAATTACTGCGGTAACGAAACATAACTACATGTATCAAAACGACGGGTTCTATATGGTGTATAAGATCCTAGCTAACGTCACATTGTTATGGGCAGTTGTGTCATTTAATATAAGGTGAACTACTTGAAACTCCTTAAAACACCTCCCAAGAGAAGACTCCCAGACCCAATAACATGAGCTGCTTATATTTTATATGCTAAAATTTACTATTGTTATATATTTAAAGAGATAATATATGTGTAATTACACTGACCTGTATGGCAACACCGTCCACCGATATCGTGATCTCGACCTTTTTGCATTTCGCTCCATCCTTCGCCTCGGACTTCTTCAGTTGTTGCGTGAACTGCAACTTCTTTATCGCGTCCTTTACCACTTCTATTCCTTTCGGCTGATCCACTTGAGTACAGCCTAGGAACTGGAAGAAAAGCATGATTTTTTTTATTACTTTAGGCGTATTATTTTATTATAAGGTTTTTATTAGTTAATATGATATACACAGGAATACATTGAACTTACCGGCATGAGACATATGTTGAGTTTCGTTACCGTAGTTATGTTAATCTTACTACCTAAAGCGCCACAGTAATGTTTGCAGACTACTTATTAAGTGGCAGTAACATATATATATATATAACGAACGAGCGTTTCGTTGGTCGCTAATCACGTGGAAACTAGTGAACTTATCGACATGGCAACATGACTATTCAGAATGATCTGAAGATTGTTATAAGATATTTATTTTTTGAATATCATAGATGCTACATAATTTATATTTCAAATCAGCTTGTATAAACATTTTTATTTCGTGTTATTTATGCGGTTGCTATAGTAACTGTTGCTTTTAAAGTATATTTCAGACAAATTTTATGTTACGGCCAGCAAACCAGGCGGGAAACAGCTAGTATATATATATATATATTTCGACTTCAGATTAAAATAAAAATCATCAGTTACCCTGAGCTGAATTCAGGTATTCGTAATATATAATCAGCTCTTACAGAATTAACACGATTGCTTATTACACACGCTAAGCATTGTGTAATTGTAATAATTACAGCTTAGGAACGTTATTAAGAACAAATAATGCCAAGGATGGGTCGGCTAATTCGTTGCGATGAGAAAAAACACATATACACGAACATCTATTGGTTTTATATAGGTTTGTTTATATTTATAATACACTAATTTTATCCTTACTTAACGCTGTATGATTATGAGCAGGACATATGAATTATACTTTCTTGTATATATATCATCTATATACTATCAATCGACGCTCTTTTAAAATCCTTCAAAAAGCTAAAATTTAGACAGTTACTTTAACTGTTCAATCAATTATAACATTAGTAAATTTTATGTGTGGGTAGGTATTAAAAACTTAATATGAAAATAGAAAATATTCAGTTGATGGTGACACTCCCGTACATTATAATTTCATGTTAGGATAATATACACAAAACCAGATTGTGCCCATCGCTTTAGGATATTTGTCAAATCCCGTTATCTCAGTAATTCCACTAGCAACAGCGCATTTCGAATCTCAACACAGTAATGTCTGCACATCACTGCTGTTTGGCGATAGAAATAGAAGCTGCGGTAGTACCGAGATTGTCTCCGGCAACGGAGACATACCACCAGTAAATATAGAGTAACATAATCATCACATCACATCCATAACAATAGAGTGCCGTGGAGCTTTTAAGGTGGTAGTATATGTTTACAAGAATTACGGTTTCGATTCCTAATTATCTTGAGCTTCCATTGTAGGAAAACATCATGAGATACCTGGCATGTTACAAGCGCAACCACTTTCGTGGAAATTCGGTGGGTTGGACCGGGTTCCAATAGTGGGAACCATAAGAGAGATGTTCATGTTTTTTTTCATAATAAAATACAGCAACACATTTTAACCGTCTAGGTGAGTACCACCGCCTATTTCTGCCATCAAACAGTGGTTTGCAAACATTACCTTTTTCTGGATTGAAGGGCGCTGTAGTTAGTGTAATTACTAGGGTAATGAGAATATATATCTTATGTGTCAGGCGAAGCGCGCAACGTAGTGAATATATTATTTTAGTTAGCGCTACGTTGTTATGGGCAGACGTCACACCATCAAGTGAACGGCCCGCTCATCTTAACGCGTAATTGAATAAAATTAATTGTATAATATTCACCGCCCACCATTAATAATCTTCATAAAAGTAGTCACTTCCGGTGACGTTCCAACAAGTAAATTTTTTTTACTGATTGTTTTACTTTAAGCGTAATTCGGGAATACAATATGTAACCGTTATCTTGAATAACGTCATATCACTAACGTATTAGTTATATAGATCACGATAAGTCCGTTCAAAATATATATATATATATATAATATAATATGAGGGATTAAATAACAAAAAAGAATAAAAATCTAAGTTTTGGAACTGAATTGATGTTGGAAAGAGAGAATGAAAAGAAAGGAACGGAAGAGTATACAATGAAGTCATATGTGGAATTAGGATGCGTATATATAAAAGATTAAGAAACTTTTTTTTAATTGATAAAGTGATGAGATCTGCCATTTATTTATATTAAATCTTAACAACGGTACCACCTGAGGTTAATTAATGATGTGGTCTGTGGTGGTAAAGTTCCCTAACCAAGTACTAGCCTATTAGTTTCTTGAAGAACGAATTCTAGTTTCGCTCTTCTTTTGCTAGCTACTACTCTCACGTTTCGGCTGTCAATATATAATAGACAAAGAATTCTGATCAGTCAGTCAGCTTCTGTGGGTAATATATAACAATTAAAATGTGCCGTTATAGCAATAATCGATTAGGTGGATCGCTGACCTAATAAATGTACATACAGACAACAAACCAGAAAAGTGCGCACACGAACACTATCAGGACATGTGCGACAGTTGATATATGACCCTATCGGATGTTGGGGGCGTTGTCAGCCGCGTGTACTCGTTAAAACGTTGGAAGCGGCGCTGATTTTTCTGTTCTTTCCATTCCAGTACAGGGTTACTGATTGGTCTCCCTTGCCGGCGACCGTCTAAGTAGGTAATTCGCCTATTTCTACTGCTGAACAGTAGTGTGCTATCATTACTGCATTCCAGTTTGAAAAGTGCTAGTGTAATTACTGATAGCGAGAATTAACATCTTGTCTCAAGGCGACGAACACAATGTGGTGCTGTGTATACCGTTCTAACTAGCACCACGTTGTTATGGGCGGGTGTGTATCACTCACCATCACGTGAACGTCTCGCTCGTCTCACCGCTTCGTAGAATAGAAAAAAAAGGTGAACCTTTTGATCATGTTATCGCTTCGTCGAATAAAATCATACAAATAGAAAGGAACAGAAAGTATACAATTGGGAATTCTTTGTCTTCGGTAAAAAAAGTTCCAGTGCTCACCTTAACAAGATATGCAACGTGACCCTTGACGAGGGCGTCCGGTGCATGAATCCAGTTCCTGCCGTTCGGCGCACCGTTGGCCTTACCACGGCCCTGCCAGAAAAGCAGGGTGGACATTCTGTGAAAAAAATATCATAGTTATTACTCCTGTTCTACAGCGTGGTTACAGCGGTGGTAGGTCTCTCATCAGGGAAAGTATAGGTAGATACCACTGCAAATATTATTTCCACCGCTAAAGAGTAGTGAGCACACTCTGTTCTGCTTTAAAGAATGCTGTAGCTAGTAAAATTACTGAAGTAATTAAGCTTAATATCCTATGTCTCAAAGCGATGAACACAATGCGGTGTAGTGTTTATAATCCTAAGTAAAGCCATAACCATAAGGTAACGTACTACTTGCCACATTATTTTATCATAATCACTATATTTTACTACAATTATACCACGGCAGCTTCTGTTTCCGTCACCAAACAGTTATTAGCGTACATTAGTTCAAAACGTTGCTGTTTCAGTGTCACTGTTCCAAAGGTGCTGTAGCTAGTGAAATTACTGGGAGTAATGAGACTTAAGATATGTACCAAAGCAACAAGCACAATTTAGTGATGTGTACATCATCTTAACAAGCGCCAGGGTGCTGTGGGCAGGCGTGCCATTTACCATCAGGTGAACGTCAAGCGAACGTTGATCGATATGTATGTTTTAATTCATTTATAGATTAAAGGCTAATACTTAATATGTATCAATTAAAATATGTTCATGGATAACCGTGAACATATTTAACTTATGTATAGACATAAGTTGTTTTAGATATTTTTTTTTTATATAATTAAGCGATGAAACGATCGGGACGTTCATGTAGAGGTAAGTAATACGCGGGCCCATAACAACGTGGCTTAGGATATTATACACTGCACCAAATTGCCCTCGTCGCCTGAGACGTTGAGTCTCGTTACCCCAGTAATTACACTAGGTACAGCGCCCATTTAAATCGACAGGACAGGAATAGGCACTGCGGTGGTGCTTACCACGACGGTGTCCGGCAACAGAGATCTACCATGAAAAATAAATGTGTATATGTATGTATGTATGTATATATATATATATATATATATATATGTATATATATATATATATATATATATATATATGAGTTAAATCTGCCTGTTTATCTTTTAACAAATACAACAAATGATTTATTTTTTTATAAAAGAAAACAATAACAAATCAGTTTCACAATTGCTTATTTAATAATTTTAACCTCACTATTCGTATTGTTTTCGTTCTCATGGGTAAGTAGTAATATCTATCACGGGATAAACAAAACTACTGTACTACTGCTTCAGTGGTTAATTGGTGTTAACCAATGTCAGAGGGTTGTGGATTCGAATATTGTTGGGAACAAAATATTCTGTTAATCTACAATTAGTTACTAATGGTAGGTCTCTGTTGGCGGAAACCGTCTAGATAGGTACCTTCGCAGCGCAAATTATTGTGTTCCGGTTTGAAGGGTTTTGAAGTTAGTTTACTTTCTGGGGTAACAAGACATCAACATTTTATGTTTCAGGCGAGTAGTGCTTCGTGATGCAGTATATAACGTCCGAACTAGCGCCACGTTGTTATGGGCGGGCGTAACAGTTACCATCGGGTGAACGTATCAATCTTCTCGTTACATAATTGTATATAAAAAAAAACAAGCAAAACAAACTATTCTTGCTGTTACATTTTCAAGTCATTATTCTGTTTTTATAAAATAATTATAAAACTTCGAACCTGTTTGCTTTTACTCGTAGATTTTATAAATGTACACAATCTTTAATATATTTACTACGTAAAAAAAAAATCTGTTTTACTTATACTAACATAATTGCTATTGCTACAAGTGCAAGTCGGTTCTGAACTGCCAGTAAGTTCAGAGAAGTTAAAGTTCATACACGTACATCATAGGGTTGGCACTACATCGGATTACATATATTTTTTTTTAATTCAATGAAGCGACGATAAGACCACGATTTTCACCTGATGGTAAATGAGATGTTTGCCCATAAGAACGTGTCGCTAGTTACGCACAACAACTCGCGGAACCAAAGCCAACCTTACTGGTCCGTGATACACCCTGCTAATCAACAAACGAGGCTCTGGCTCGCATCAACCCGCAATGGGCCAGTGTGGTGGGAAATGGCCAAAATCCCCTCATATGAACCCCTACATACGACGGCCGCTGTGTTTGGCGGTACCGAAGGCCACGCTCACAGCGCTGGAACCTAGGCAGCGTAAGACTGATTGTTGTGGAAGGGAACTTTGGGGAAGCGGATTGTCCAGCAGTGGGCATCTCTCGAATGATGACACTGCACCACATTGCGCTTGCCGCCTGAGACATAAGACGTTGAGTCTCGTTATCCCAGTAATTACACTAGTAGCAGTGCTCTTCAAATCGGAATACAGTAATGTTTGCACAATACTGTTTGGAGGCAGAAATAGATGCTGCGGTGGTACCTACCTAAACGGTCTTCGGCTACAGATATCTACCACCAGTAAAGTAAAATTTAAGTACTTATTGAAATCTAAGGTTTACTTTAACTTTTTCTTTACATTAGCTATGTCGGAGCCCTGAACTGCTTTATGGTATGCACACGCTGCGGATGCTGTTTACCTGGTTGCGGGAAATAATTACAAACATCCTTGCCGTTGTTAACTTTTCCGTTTGAATTCTTTTACACGAGAGATGTACAAAGAAGTTTATTATTCATTTGATCTCTTGCATATATTACTGGGCGTAGGTCTCCGTTGCCGGAGACCGTCTAGGTAGGTACCACCGCAGCTACTTATTTCTGCCGCTAAACTGTAGTCTGCAAACATTATTATGTTCCGGTTTGGAAGTCGCTGCAGCTAGTGTAATTACTGGGGTAACGAGGCTTGACGTAGTATGTCTCAAGGCGACGAATGCAATGTGGTGCTGTAAATAACATCCTAGCTAGCACCACGTTGTAATGGATCGACGGACATTTGCTGCTGGAAGGCTCTCCACAAAACGCACGGATGATCTGGTAGACTCTCTGTTGATGTATATCGGCTTGCGAGTAATTTTTGACATGGACATGGGCGGGTTTTACTGGTGAGAGGTCTCTGTTGGTGGAATCTTAGTAGGTAAGTATTATAGTAGCTCCTATTTCTGCTGTCAAACAGCAGTATGCTAACATTATTGTATCCCGGTTTGAAGGGTGCTGTAGCTAGTAAAATTACTGCGGTAATTAAACTTGACATGTTATGTCCCAAGATAACGAGCACAGTGTTCTACAATGTAAATCATTCTAACTAGCGCCACGTTGTTATATCTCGCTCGTTTCGTTGCTTTGGAGATTAAAAAAAAAAGTGGACGGCAATAGATAAGGGCACCCAGATCTGATCGGTATGAAGATATTTGCAGGTTTGAAGGGAGTTATAGCTGGTGTAATTACTGGGCTAGAGAGACATTTTGTCTCAGAGCCAAGAGTGCAACGTGGCACAGTGTATACCATTCTAACTAGCGCCATGCTGTTATGAGCGGGTATTTCACTTACGATTAGGTGAATGTCCTGCTCGTCTCATCATGACGATGAAATAGAATTTGGAAGAATCAAATTCTTTTCGCAGATTCACGCTGCTCTGCTTTTCTTTTGACAACTAAAAATGTATCTCTACTTAAAGTTAAACATTTTTAACAATAAACCCTGTAATAATCACATTTATTGTTGTGCAAAGCCCAAATCTCCCCATAAATGACGACCCCTAGATGTCCGGCGGTAAAGGCGGCCGTGCTGACTGTAGACCGACGTGGAGATCTTTAAAAGAAACCTATGACCAATAATGGACGTCCATCGGCTGATGATGTTTGTTGTGTTATTTATTTTCAATATATTGCAGGCGTTCATCATATAGATAATAAAATGAATTACGATAGTTCCGCCGGTTGTGCATAGTACATTCATAAAATGAAGATAAAACGCATCAACAGTTACATATGTAATGAGATTCGATTGCGAACTGTTTACATTTAATGTGGAATTTCATTTAAACGGTAGTTGGAAAAACCTTTATTCTTGGTTTATAATGCACGTGGATTTAATTGTTAAACGGAAGTTTTCTATTTATCGACAACGGAATAACTTTTCATATAACTCAGCGCGCCTGTCTACTTTACTCTAGCTCTCATATTTTAACGACCGGAAGACAGCAATGCTGTTACGGCGGCAGATTTACAATAAGACAGTGGTCGGTAATCAGGTTAAGAAAATCGTAATCCAAACTTCACAACATGCAGTTAAAAAGCGAAGACATGACTGATACGTACAAGTGATATTAAGTGATAAGCCTGTCATAACAACGTGGCGTCAGTTAGGATGATATACACAGCGCCATATTGTGCTCGTCGTTTTGACACAAAATGTAAAGTCTCAATAAATAAATAAATAAATAAGTCTCATTGCCTAAGTAATTTCATTAGCTGCAATGCTCTGGAAACCCGAACACACTAATGTTTGAACATTACTGTTTGGCGATAGAAATAGGTGCTGCGGTGGTATCTACCTAGATGGTCTCCGGCAACAGAGACCTAACAACAGTAAAGTAGTAATAAAGAGGCGCTGACAAATTAGTGAGATGATATATTCCTTTCATATATCTAGGGAATATCTACAATATAGAACAGGTGGTAGGTCTTTCTAGCTGGTGACCGACTAGGTACCATCGCAGCTCCTATTTCAGGTGTATAGTGTGCAAACACTATTACGATCTGCTTCGTAAAGCGTTGTAGCTAGTGAAATTACTAGAATGAGGATGAGTATATCATTCTAACTCCTATGTCATTGCAGATGGTACCACTTACCATCAGGTGAACGTCTCGCTCATCTCGTCAAAGAAAATAAAGCTACCGTAAAGTAACATTGAAGCAAGGAATGCAATGCAGATGTAGAAAAAACTATTTTCTTCTCTTACTATTAAATACCTATAATTAGACAATGACGTATTGAAACGGCGATTTCCTTATTACAACTGGCAACAACTGTTAAGTAATACTTAAGTTTTTAAACAAACAACTAAGTGATACCATTGTTAAAAAAAAATATTTAGTATTATGTACTCTATAACAATCACTCTTAATTGGATACAATTTATGATTTTTTTTTTGGTATTGTGTTTAGTTATAATCTGTGATATTAAAACATTACAATTATGAAAAATATACATGTGTATAATAAATGTGTTTTATTTAATTTTATGTATTTGCATGCAAAATTTATTTAAATATTGACTGTACTTTCACTTATACAAACATGTCCATGTAAAGAAATTTTTAATAAGTTTTTTTTTATGACGATGATGACAAAGTGTTTCCACCGACCATACCAATGTGTCACTGGTTAGGGTGATATTACATAGCATCACGTTATGCTCGTTCCATGAGACATGTTAGTGTCGTTACCGCAGTAATTACTCTGCCTAAAACGCCTATTAATTCGGAATACAGTAATATTTGCTAATTACTGTATGGCGGCAGAAATATGAGCTGCAGTGGTACCCACTCAAACGTTCCCTGGCAATAGAGACCTACCATCAGTGTAATAATTATAGTAAAACAGTCATTTTTAATATATAATACTAGGTTTTTTTTTTGTTATATAAATATACAAAAAATAAAAGATATAGTGAAGAGAGGGAAGTAAATTTGGATAATGATTTCATGACGATTATAGCCTTGACTTTCTTAGAGCAAAAGTAAATCACGATACTTTTTTTGTTGTTTGGGAAAAAATTTCGAAAGATGCCACATGCTTTTGGAAGGAAAATAACCCTGACTATTTGAGATTTTTACCTAAACCCTCGATGGTCTCCTTCAGTGAATTCGGAGCGGCCCTGGGATCTATAAAATCACTGGTATCCCTCAGTAATTTGGCTTAGCAAATCTGAAGGAATGGCTAAAACTACCTTAGCGTCATCGCCGAGCTATAGATTCGTTCATTGAGCGATAAGGGCCTTCATTTTCATAGTCCGCGAAACCCGTAGACCATATTAGTCGACAAGCAGAGTTTAGTTTAGTCCTATTTTAATAGTTCGGAACCACAGACGTCATATCCCAATGATTTATATATAAAGCTATTGTTACTTTCAACGATATTTCTAAACTTTAATCCTGAACATGTAATACGCGTAGCCTTTGCATTAATCAGACAATAAGACGTCGACATTTAAGATACAATGTTGATATCGACCATCTGAATTGTTACTATATGAATATGTACGTAAAGTCGTGATCGACTCGCACGGGCTCGCCTCCTTTGAAAGCAATCGCATGATGTTATAATTGCTTATTGTACCATCGATTGATCAATCACGACTTATCAAGGACTAAGAACTTGTAACCATACATGTGTGGGTCCATGAAATTACAGTTCGATGGTTAGTTTAATATTGATTAAATTTAAACTGACAATTCATTGTGATTAAACGTCTTTTTGCATCATTCATTATAAGCAGAAGATCTAACTTTCGTTACCACGTCGTCTTTGTCGTCCACCCCGGCTTGCTCAGTAGGCAATGAATGCCATCACATTAAAAGCCCTTGCACCCGAAAACTCCTTTTGTCTCTATCTACGACAGGCAAAGCTTAGTCTTCTTATCAATATTCTTAATAGTCCGAGATTACAGGGCAGAGCGGCTTCTACTTGCCAGGTCATCGGTCCGATGTAAAGGTAGGTCTTGATTTAACTTAATGCTATCACATTTTGATTTTATGATAATGTAGTCAATTTTTAGTGACAGATATAAGCAAGGTTATGCGATACAGGCGCTAAAAATATTTTTTAGCATCAATTTGCTCTGCGGATAATAAAAAATCACAAGTTCGTCGCTCGATAAGGTCAAACCCGATCGTAGTCCTTGACTGCGACGTACCTCCGCGTAAATATTAAATGCCTTTAAATTTGCTACACGTCCGATCGCTACACTACAGCCTTGTTTACAAACAGCGACGGCTCCTTTGTTATTTGTGGTATTTTTCCGAAGGCGGTGACCGTCTTCTAAAATGCCTTTTGTTGTGTTGTAGCGAGTGTAGGTTTACGACAATGCAATCCGTTACGAGTAAACATGCATTTTTTTTCTTTACTCACATTGTGAAATTATTGGTTACTTTGTATAGTAAGTTAACTAGGCAATGGGTATTTTATTTCCAATATATACTATGGGTCGATCAGACATAAATCGTTTATCTATATATAGATTTATTGAAAGACAATTTTGAATATATATATATAGTTATATTTGCGTTAACTGGAAACAAGTAAATTAGTTACTACTAAGCTTGAGCCTACGAAAAAAGGTTTCCAGATAAGATTGGCTAATGAAAAACTAAACAAATATAACTGTAGTAATATATATATATGCGAGATATCCATAGATCACTAAAACTATTAGACGTAAGAACTCAAAACTTAGTAGAGATATTCCTTTTGTCATTTAGAAATCAGTTAAAAATGGATTTTACAAAATTCCTTTTCCAAAGTGAGTTTCTGAAAAGTTACGTCCGACAAAGCGGATGGAGAACATCTAGTTTTAAGTGTATTGTCTGTTACTACATTATAGAGATAAAGCATAAAAAGAACAGTTTAAAAGAATTTACCTTCTACAGTGAGATAACTTAGCTAGACGGACAATATCGGGTATTTCCCTACCTGTCCTAAAAATATGTTGTTTAGAAATGCTGACATATTGAATGTCACAAAAACAAGTATATTGTCTATCATACAATAGCCTAACAATTAATCACATTTTCACAAAATGTTAAGCAACAAAGGAACCGAAGATGGTGAAGTGTGATCGCAGAGAATACTGTAGCTGTCATGTCAACCGTAGATTTACAAAACGAAAGTACACTATCCATTGCCCAGGAATCGAACCTACTTATTACAATGCAAGCGTGCAATCTACGCCAATGGGACAGTATTGTTATTATGAAAAAAAAACATCTAAAATACTTTTGTAATTTTCCATAATAGGAGGAAGGTGAAGATGTAATGCGCGATAATAAAAGGTTTTCCCCAACCACGATTGTTTTTTGCTAATATTTTGCTGTTTTGCTTTTTGCATTAAACAGTAGTTAGATGTACCTATTAAATTCAAGTAATGATTTCTTATATTTACGCGAATCTTAAAAATATCATCATCATCAGACATGGGAAATACGAGTACTGTACGGTTTACATAGGGGCACAGGAAATAATGAGTAATGTATGGTTTACATCTTTCTTTCTTTAGGGTCGATTCCTCGTACCTGTGGATGATAGTCAGCTTTAGAGTTGGTCTATGGAGGGAACGATTTGTCTTCACCAGTGTTTAGTTAAAATAATTGACAAAATCTATAATCTTGTTGTATAAAATTTTTGTGTATATTTTAGTGTGTTTCATATTTCTCTTTGTTATGTAACTTTTCTACATTAATTTTCATATTCATCATCATCAGCCGAAAGACGTCCACAGTTAGACATAGTATTCTAAAGATCCCCACGTGGATATATCTTGCATCGCCCGATACAGTTGCTTCCCGCGACCTTCACCAGATCGTCGGTTCACCTAGTAGGGGACTTGCCAACACTGTATCTTCTGGTTTTTATGTTGGAAAACATTAAATAGAAAACAAAAAGTTTCATAAGAAGATACCTTCAAATTAAAACAGATGGTAAGTTTCCGTTGCAGGATACCGTCAAAGTTACCCTTGTGGAGCCTATTTTTGCTAAACACAGTAGTGTGCAATCTTTACTTTGTTTCGGTTTGAAGAGCATTATAACTAGTGACTGAGGTAACGACACAACATTTTACGTCTCAAGGCGACTAACTAGAGATGAACGTAACGGTTATCCCATCGCATTGTCCAAAAAATATATATAGATATGATGACATTGTTAATATTCGTTGCATTCATAAGTTATTTATTATAAATTAAAAAAAAAAAAAACTCTTAGCATAAGTGATGCTTCTGCAAAAGTTGTATCCGACACAACTATATACTTTAAGCGTATTCAGATATGACGGCAAATATTTTGAAGAATGTGGCTGTATCACATAATCTTCGGCATGGTACTACATCATTCCTCTAGTCCGAAATCAGCCAACTTAAGCGTAATTGGAAGTAAACCTTAATAATAGTTATAATAGAGTTGAAATTCCGTTAAAATATGTATTGCACATACGACGTTATTCAATGACGCAGGCGGCGAGTTCCGTACTTAGTACGGACTGACACGGCCCGCTCGGGCACACTGATGCAATGTATACGTTCATTCACACTTGTGTATCTAGTGATGTTTTGTACTGATGTATCGATTAAAATTTATTTACTTTTTTTTTATACATCATAAAAGCGGTGCTGGATGTCACTTTCGGAGGTGGACTGACGATCTGATGCATTTTCCGAAATTCCGCTAGATGCGGGTAGTGCATGAACGTTCGGTGGACAGTTTTTCAGAAGCCCACGTCCAACGCTGGTCGTCGGCAGATTAACGTATTAATTAAACTATTAAAATTACCCCCCAAAATATAATTTTTAAAACATATAAAAAATATAGTTTTGATTCAGATCAGTAGAAAGTATGTGAAAAATTAGGTGCAGGTATTTTGTTATCTAAATTTTCTCTATCATCAAACTGTATCTATTAGTGACACAGGTATTATTTCTCCCAATAATTACTTCACTAAAATGTTCTATTAAGTGATATATTTAAGAAATTAAAAGTTTTTGATATAGGTTAGAGTTAGTTTTAATATATTTACTACACTAAACTGTGATCATAGCTAACAAACTGCTAAAATTAACAAACTAATATACTGTCCACTAATCACTACAGTTATTGTCTCTAAATAGCAAAAACCTAATAACAATTAGTAATTATTAAATTTATAATATATGTAAAGCGTTTGTTAAACCTAATTAATGAGAGATATAACTAATATTTTACACATGGTTAGGGTTTGTCAGTCCTTGGTCATCGTTTTGGTAGATACTTCAGTAGTTCTTATACATACAAGCAGTAGTGTGCAAACATTAACGTGTTTTGGTTTTGTAGGTGCATTAGATAGTGATAACACGGGTATAAGGAGATGTAGAATCCGCTCTGAATGCAATACATTAACTGTTTTATATACTACGCAACGACGAGATAAGAGAGACGTTCACCTGATGGTAAATGATACGCCTAACAATAACAATGTGGCACTGGTTAAATGGTTATATACAACACCACATTGCGCGCGTCGATTGAGACATAAGATGTTGAGTCTCGTTATCCCAGTAATTTCACTGCTTACAGCGCCCTTCAAACCAGAAAACAATAATGTTTGTACACTACTGTTTGGCGGCAGAAATAGGCGTTGCTGTGATATCTAGTTGGATGGTCTCCGACAACAGAGATCTACCACCTGTAAAGATTTTTTTTTATTAACCATCCCTTTATTTTAATCAGACGTATAATAATTTAGCATATAGTAAACTTCCTACGTTTATGGTGATGATCATAAGTGAGCGTTCTTCAATTTAAAGATTGACGATCAAATCGAGAACAATATTTGGGTGTTTAATGATTTAATAGATGATATTTCCGGTCTTCTCATTTTTATCATCTAGTCATCGCTATCACTCGAACACAAAGTTGTTAAAATGGTTTCATATATTTTTTACTTATCGACAATCGATATAAAATCTTAGCACTTGCTTGCGTAACGACACTCACACACACACAGTGCGACGGATGTTAGACAGGCTGGGTTATTTACTGTGGGCTATCCTTTGCCTCGTGCAGGAAAAACTGGTGATAAGCAGAATCATATTTATAGACAAGCCGAGAGTCGGTTGATTTCTCTAAGAGAAGAATTTTCTAAGTAATGACATTACATTATTATAAAAATGTAATCATCTCATATTTAACTGTCACTGTGGCGACGCAGTGCCTTATAATGCGGAAGTCCCTGGTTCAATTCCATAGCCACATAATTTGGTTCATAGTAATTTTTTTTTTCAAAAAATCTGTCGGTATAACAGCGTCGCTGTATTCATTGCCAAATTGTCACATTGAGGTCAAGTATTGCTCATTTGGAAAACAAAAAGAATCATAGAACCTTTAAAACAAAACAAATGTTTTTTTTAAGACTCATGTTCATGTAGAAATTTGTGGTAGGTTTCAGTTGCCGAAGACCGTCTAGAGATGTGCCACTGCAGCTATTATTTCTGTCACCAAACCGTAGTGTGCAAATGTTATTGTGCTCCGGATTGAACGGCGCTGTAGCTAGTGTAATTTTTACTGGGGTTACGATATTCAACATATCTCAGGTGCGAGCGCAAAGTGAAGCATTGCATACCATTTTAACTTGCACCTCGTAACGAGTAGGCGGATAATTTACCATCAGGTGAATGTCCTGTTCGCCTCATCCCTTTGTATAAAAGATTTAAAATAGCAAAATTAAATATTCTGTTTATTGAGAAAACAAGCTTGATAAGTTTTTTTTTATAATCTGTGATTTATTTGCGAAGACTTCATCCCGATCTAACTGAAGCAATGTAATGGCATATCTTACACGGATTTTAACATTTGTAAATTATAAGATAATTAGTATTAAAAATTAGATAATCTAAAGGTAAATTAATTAGAGTTGAAATCAACATTATTAAAGTGAAGTATTAATAATACGTGGTAACGATTAAATCTGTTATATATCAGTTTTCAAGGTTTAGATTGTTCTTAACAAGTTAAATCTGAGACATTGCAGCAATAAAAGAAACCATTCTTGTTCTTATAATTTACCTTTTTTTGTACCACTAAGCGACAAGTCGAGCGAGACGTTCACTTGATGGTAAGTGACAACGTGATAAGATGATATATACCGTGTCACATTGCGTTCGTCGCCTGAGACATAATATGTTGACTCTCGTTACCTACAATTACACTAGCTACAACGCCCTTCAAACCAGAACAGTAATTTTTGCACAGTACTGTTTGACGGCAGAAATAGGCGCTGCGGTGGTACCTACCTAGACGGTAACGAAGACCTTCCACCAGTAAATCACTAGATAGTACCATTTGAAAATTCAAAACCTGAGTCATGAGTCGTGAGTAAAAGGCTAACAACATTCACACAATGTCCTCGAGTCTAGAAGATAGTATTTTAATGTACATATACTATCAATAATAAACTCATCACCAACAATTACACATATATATATAGATATATAAGCAGCAATGCAAGTTTTTTGACCTGATGCCAGTTGCGATGATTCATCAGAGGAACGTGCACGGAATCCGTTTTGTTTGAACATTATTATAAACTAAAACCGTGGGGAGATAAGTAATGTTTAAATGTTCTTTGTTAACCATCGCACTAGCTTATCAGAGGTTTGAAGATAAGGAGGCAGAGAAGTAAAATATTATTCAGAAAATTATATTAGTATTTTTTAACCAAGTTACTGGTTTGCTACTAGTAGGTTTCTGTTGCCGGAGACCGTCTAGCTAGGTACCATCGCAGCTCATCATCTTACCGCTAAACAGTAGTGTTCGAACACTACTGTCTAGTCGTTGTAGCTAGTGAAATTACAGAGGTATTAATTACGAGATTTAACATGGCAAGTCTCAAGGCAACGAGCACATTGTGGTGCTGTGTATATCATCCTAACTAATGCCAACATTCTTAGAGGTAGACATATCATATACCATCAGGTGATAATCTCGCACCACTCATCGTATTGTCGAATAAAAAACCTACATGTTTTCTTGATAGATAAGCCTGTCCATAACAACGTGGCGCTTGTTAGGATTATATACACAGCACCATATTGTGCCCGTCGCCTTGAGACGTATGTCAGTAATTTCACTAGCTACTATGACCAGACGAACAAGCTTGCTGTTCAACCGAAGGTAATACTCCTGATCATAAAAACGTGAGAGTTAGACTGATATACATAGCACTCAATTGTGTTTCAGACATCAAGAAGTTAAATCTGGTTACCTCAACAATTCTATAAGCAGCAGCACCCTTCAAAGTGGAAAACTTTAATATTTGCATACTACTGTTTGTAGGCGGAAATAGGGCTGCGGTGGTACCTAGATGGTCTCCGGGAATAAAAGCCTACAACCAGTTTCTTTTACTAAATTAATTTAACGATATGGTATGGATATTGTTATAGAAAAAAATCACCAGTGAATAAAATAGTAACCGTTACGTTATTAAAACCTTCACATTCACGATTCAGTCAATGTCACTACACCCAACTATCGGTTTCTAGATTCATGAATAATATATATATATATTTTTATTAATGAAGTCTTTCCTAACAACTGATAAAAATGTACATATATGGACTCAACGTTACACACAATGAATAAAATCGACGGATCCCTCATAATGTAGATGATAATAGTGATGTCTGTTGCTGGAGATCGTCTATGTACCACCGCAGCTCTTATATCTGTCGCTAAACAGAAGTTTACAAATAAGTCCATTTATCCACACTGGCAAAAAGGTTTGGCGGAAGTTACATGGCCACTGTTGCTGTCGATTTTTAGTGTCGATTTTGTCACATTGTATTTCTTCACCGGAAGCTCAAGGTGATTGAAGATCGAACCCACGCCTCTTTATGCTGCTGACTAATCTTTCCTCGCAACATTGATGTGTATACGAAAGCTAATATTGTTATTGACTACAACTTGTACGTATTCCTTTCTTATGCAAATTCTTTCCTAGCACAGAAATTATTTTATTTATTTTAAATCTTTACGGAAACACTTAAAATTACGTTTTTAGTTAAAGGGGGTGGATATGCCTGTGCATAACCGTCCTCGCGGGGGCATGGACGGGTTATGTCGGACTTGCACCGACTAAAACCCCCATGATGTTCCGCCTGATGGCATGGTCACGGGAACGCTTTCGCTCGCAACCGTGACTCTGTCGGCGCTGGCCGCTTTCGCAGCCCCACCTCGGGAGGGAGGGATGAACCCTCCCTTTCCAGGGCGCGCCGGAACATGCAGCGCGCCCCCTCCTCGACCTCCTGCAGTCGCACGAGCGACGGGTTCCACCTGATTAGGTTACGATAAATAGACTTAATGTCTAACGGCGTTTTCTACCGGTCTAGGCTGTGGAAAGATGCAGTTGTAAGTGAGATAGAATATATTCACATTCTTATAAAAAATAACCAATGTTTTTGTATATATACATATCTATATACTAATAAATAATACATATATATTATATAAGTAAATACATATATAAGTATATACATACATAACGGGTTTTGAGTATACATATAATAATTTCTCATCATTCCCCTAATAACTTAAAATAAATTAAATATAAGGAATTTTCTATGTTAGGAAAATAAAAATTTAAGAATTTCTTTTTTATTTGATCTTTCATATTATATAAATATATTAAGTACTGTTAAAATTAAGAATTCTACGAGTGGAGAACTTTAAATGTAGCTTTAGAAAGGTTCAATATATATTAAGGTCAGCAAGTCGGAAGGTCAGTGAAAATGTGACTCTGTTTTAGGTCTCGAAAGAACTTATTTTCAGTAATAATAAAGAATTTATTAAGTAAAGATAAGAGCAAAGAAACTTAAGTAGACTTCAAGTAACAATAAGCAGGTCAGACCATGATAGATCACTGTCACCGGAAGCCGTTTAGGTACAGCGTCTATTTCTGCAGCTAAACAGCAGTTTGCAAACATTAATATATTCCGGTTTGAAGGGCGTTGTAACTAGTGAAATTACCTGGGATAATGAGATCTTACGTCTCAAAGCGACGAGAGCAATGTAATGCTGTGTATATAATCTTAACAAGCGATGCGTTTTTAAGGCCAAGTGTATCTCTTACCATCAAGTGAACGTCTCCTTCAATGCTTCAAAGAAAATATAAGAAAAAAAAACTATGATTATGGGAGTAACTCCTCCAGTAATGACCACACGGTATGCCGATGGGAGAGGTTCACATCCAAGAGTGGATGAAAGAAACATATCGTTTAAATGTTCATTATAACTTAGTTTTTATATATGGTTTTTAAGACGTTGGTAAAGTTTCTATTGTAGTTTTTATAATGAAGTCATATCAATCTACTGATGAGTAATGATGGATATTAAGGTTTGCGTAGTTTTGTAGGATGTCTACAACATTTTACGATGGATGATTCCAAAGTGCTGGGAATAACTACAAACTTTGGGATTGAGAAGGGATTATATTTATGGATTATCTGGCAAAAGGTACTACAATTAATGCAAAATATTATTGGATTTTTTTTTTATCTGAACCACTGCGACGTTTAAAAACGACGTGGAGAGCTGCATCAGCTTCCGTTATTGCTATAGGATAATGCAAGAAAACACACCCCAAGGAAAACGAAGGATGTTTGAGGTGACGATGGGGAATCGTTTCCGTGCTCACCTAATTCCATGGATCTTGGATCCTTTGATTATAATCTATTTCCGAGTTGGATAAAACCTTGCGGGATTGTTCTTTTTGAAAGTTTATCTGACGCAAAACATGCCATAAATAGGTGGAATGAGGAGACACGAAAAAAGTACTTTGACTTTGAAAAAATTTGTATATCATAGGAATAATGTATAGAGCGAAATGGAGATTATGTTGAATAACTTCATTACAATATTGACGAAAATCAATAAATTAATAAATGTTATATTAAAATTCTCAAAACTATGGAAACGTCTATGTATATCTTTACGTGTTATTTATTTATTTATCCTTTATTATAACACCAATTACAAGATATGGAATACATTATATATATATACACATAAATGTACAATGGGCGGTCTTATTGCTAGCAAAGTAATTTCTTCCAGACAACCCATTGGAGTAGAAGACATGTTAATAGCATAGAAAGGGTAGTGGTGAACTAAATAATTAAAAAATTAAGCATTTGATGAAAGAAGCAAGCAATAGCACAATTAGGAGTTTAGAATTTAAATTTTATGATAGTAATAAGGATTCGGAGTATAGTAGGGCTTCGGAGATACGAATATTGTTCGGTAAGGAGTTCCATAAGCCGACCAGTTGTTGTTAGTTTAATTGGCATCGATTTATAACGTCTTTTCCTGATCAATATTCTGTTCTCCTATATGTACAATAATTATCTATCATTTCCATAAAATTTAACCCAAAACATGTATATGTAGTATTTGATAACCCCAGTTGATGAATTTGGTAAGAATTAGGTCGAGCGACTGTGTCCGTCTGACCTGCATCATAACAGATAAAGCTTTGTATGTACTTCTAGTAAAAGTTATAAAATAGTTTTGTTCATAATCTGTTATTTTAATAACGAACAGGTTATAACAGTTACATAATCTTCAACCATTTGAACACAATTTCAGATAGCTATTAAGCCTTCTTCAACACGATGAGGCGTGCTTGCCAAGAATACACTGGTTTTCATATTATGACAGACATAACACATCAATGCTGATATGGCAGTAGATTTATAATATGAAGGTAGCATATAGGTGGGCAGTTTTATAAAGACCCTATCATTGTCCAAACTCCATCACATGTAGTCCCAGCTTTGAAGAGACTTTTGTGTTATAAAGCAAGCGATCAGAGGCAAGTAAGATTAGTCGTCATATTATAAGTCTAAACAAATTTGGAATGAATCATACCATGTCTGCGTCTTCTCTGTGTATCCGTTTCCCATTTTACTAGGTATCCCAGGGAGTGATCATAGGGAACTTAGGAAACAGACTTTTAATATCTAATAACAATAGACAGCCCTTTGATGTCTCCACTATTTGGACGCAAAATCTCGCAAGGATCTCCTGATCAAGAAAGCTGCTATTATTGGAAAATGTTGGTTTTCTCTCGATGTTTTTCTTCACCGAAAGTTCAAACTTATTGGGAATCGAACCTGCATTTCTCCAACAAGTTCGATATATATGACGATCGTACGCACTGATGCCTTCTGGAGACAGACTTTATAAGTAGAAAAAATAGAAATGCTTAACATCAAGAGACCCGTCAATGTTACATAATTTGTAAACCTTATTATGAATTCTGATATTACGACCAACTCGCTTCATCAGAGTTGTGGGAAATGGCCAAAATCCCCCATATGAATCCCTACAAACCACGGCTCCTAGTGCCTGGCGGTACCGAAGGCCATGCCGACTGTAAGGTCACGGGAAGCCGCTGGATACGGGCAGCGCAGGGTCGATCGATGTGGACAACTTTAGGAGAGGCTTATACCAGCAGAAGACGTCTATCGGACTGATAATTATAATGATGACGATGAATTCTAATAATGTAGTGAAATAATTGTCTACTAAAGAACGTGTACATTAAATTTAATAAGAAAAATGTAAAATACCCTCCCTCCAGTTAACTCTGTGAATGTTGTATTAACGTCGCGGGTAAAGATCAATATAATTATTGAAGTAATAATATCCATAATATATTGATATCTGAGCTCATCGTTACTGCGCAGCGATATCCTTTGTAGACATTTATTTTTTATAGCTACATCGGTGTCGTGTGTTAATAAAAATAACTTTGCTATTCACTCAACATCAAATTGAGAACGTTTCAACAATAAAATCACTATAAAGAGATCAGCAGTGACATTAAAAAAGAGCACCAGAGGCCATTTCCCTTGGATATACAACAGCTTTACCATTTACATTAACAGTATTTAAGTAAGGCGTATGGTTTTTTTTTTTTACATATATTTTGCACAAAAGTAAGGAAAATAATGTCTGGGGGATGACATACGAAAATTTTGAATTCATTAAATTTACATTAAATAGCATTCCTGCTAAAAATTTAGAGTAAAATAAAAGTATATAACATATTCAAGGCATTTTATATTAATAGTAATTATCTTAATTTTAAACCTCATAATACATTAAAGATAAAAATATTTGAATAATATAGTTTAATATAATAGCAACAATAAAAATTTGAAGTCCATAAATATATTTACAATATCCTGTTCCTAAAAATAGAACAAGATCTTAAATCATGCGACAAAGTATACACAGCGTAAGACATCTCGAGGTCGATGAATTAATCATACTTCTGGACCTCACCGTACCAGGCTCAGGGCGCCTGGACATGTATGAACTTTGATCGAATAATTGGACAAATTGGTCCCGATGTTGGTACAACAATTGGTGCCGCAAGTGAGCTGACCCCGACGGGTCAAGCGTGTGAACCGGTGTCGAACGGAACGGGACAAAATTCAATGAGATGAAGTAAAAAGGTTTTTTTCTTAGAAATCTAAATTGTATGATTTAAAACATAATCTTTAGAAAGAGAAAACAAACTGATGAAATTTCTATGGTTCGTTGAAAATACAACGCATATACTAAATGTTCGCTTCAAGCAATTGGGTACTTTTTTTTATTTAACGAATTTATAAGTGGACCGAGACCTTCATCTGATAGTAAGTGATACCCTTGCCCATAATAATGAGGAGTTAGTTAAGATGATATTGAAAGCACCACATTGCGTTCGTCTCAGATACAACGCCTTTTAAGCTGAGACACAGTAAGATTTGCACACTACTGTTTGGCGGCAGAAATAGGCACTGCGGACACCTACCTTTTTTTTGGTTTAGGGGGGAAAACTTCGAAAGATACCCTCCTACGGGAGTGGAAGTCTGGGTTATGTGAGATTTTTACTCACTAAAACCCCCTCGGTGCTCTGCATCAGTGCATTCGCAGAGGCTCCGGGATCTCTTATAGAACGCACCGGTGCCTCTCTACATTTTCTTTGAACACGTCTTTGAGGCGGGGCTTAACCTTCCTAGGCTGTCCCACACAGGTTCACTTGTTGAGCGATAAGGGCCCCCACCCTCAAGGCCTGCGAAACTCCGAGACCCTTTTAATAGCCTTCTACGGTAGTACCTACCTAGACGGTCTATGTCGACAGAGACTTACCACCCTTAAAGTTTTATTTGATAACATATGTACACTTTATTTTATTAATATTTAAATGTTAACATTTACGAGGATATTAGCCAAGTAGTACAACAAAGTTTACCGATTTTAAAGCGTTCTTTTTCTTTGCTGACTTTTCTAATGATTGACAGTTATCATGTTCAGAAAGGCATAGTTCTCTTCTGGGGCTTAAGACTTTTCTGACAAGGACAAAACCCATCACGTAAGACCCGTGCAGGTTGGTAGATACATTAGTTTATCTAATAATTATTGTTGTAATACTAGTAATCGAAATGAAAATTAATGCAAAACTTTTACCTCATCAGTAATCACAAGGATACCGACGTTATGCTTTCGTACGCGTTAGCATTAGAATAGTATTGGCTGCGAACTAGCCGCCTTCGCATCGAGTTCCCGTATTAGATATTATTTGTGTGCTACATTACTGCGTTTATAATTCTTTCAAAAGTTACAAATATTGTACAAAAAAATAACAGCGCTTGACTACGATATCACTCACATAAAGCGGTGTTATGTTCTTTGATGGTAAATCGCAATAGTCTAGAAAAAGTTTATTCTTCAACATTCCCACATAATACTTGGAAAGATACACTGATGCTGGTATGCCGTTCCAATCCTTCGTTGTTCGCCGTAAGGACGAAGCATATGTTTAAAAAAAAAGCTGGTATGAATTGAGTATGAAATGTTAAGAGCAGGCGTATCACTTACCATCAGGGGAATGGCCCTCTCATCTCGAATAAAAATAACAATCCTACAAAAAATATTAAATATTTCACACTAAACGTAAAAATGTTTACAAGTTTTCTAAGTTTTAAGTAATATTTAAGAAAACATCCTGAACTGAAGTATAACAACTGAAGTATAAAAATAATTGGAAATAAACATTATCTACATTATATCTAAACAATAGGGATAAATTGAACTAACGCGACCAGGTTTCAAAACCAAGTATTCGCTTGAAAGTACTCGAGCAAAAAACTATCAAGTATTTAATACTTTAAAGTTTTTTATACTATTTTACGAGACCATTCGAGACAGAATTATATCTATGTTGTACTTTGCGTACATTTTTTATTATGTCTATACTCTATGTCATTACCATAGTACGTAATGAATACGAGTTAGATAATATTTAAAAAAATCCAATAAAAAGTCTTAAAAGCCATTTTAGTTTTGTACGAATGATTTTGTTTTATACGTTAGTAGCTGTTTCTTGGATCCTTAGCTGGCCGTAATATACAATTAGACTTGAAATTCGTCTGAAATATTCTTTAAGAATGATCACAACCGCAAAAGACTTTCACTGCAACCATTACTATAGCAACCAGACAAATAATACAAATGAAAATGATGAAGATCTATGACTTTTGAAAAATAAATAGCTTATAAGTATCTACATATTGTTCTGCGTCGAATAGTCATGTTCCTATGTCGATTAGTTCACTAGTTTTCACGTGATTGGCGAACAAAGAAAACCGATATTCATTATATATACAGATTTAAATCACTTTTTTATGTTTTGTCTGTTGCTAGTATCGAAAAAGTATTTACTTTCTAACCTTGATATTTAAAAATACTTGTACTATGTCTCGACGTTGACGTTTGTAAGTACGGCTCATGCCGACTAGACGTACTAACTGTATATACTATATATGTTTCTATACGTTCCAGTGTTCCGGTCGACACTCGCAAACGATTTACATCATAGTACCAATGCGTGTCTAGGTCACAAGCATTATTCGCTAACACGACGGCACGATATCTCGCTAAACAGAAAAATAAACAATACGTTAATAATTCACTGACCATTAATCAGTTAAACAGAAACGTGACATAGAAAAAACATACTTTTTTGTACAATAGAACCCATTAAAATTTTATGATTTAAGCGTATTTATGAGGTTTATAAGGAACGCCAATTTTTTTTAATTCTATTAAGCGACGAGATAAGCCGGACGTTCACCTGATGGTAATAGGTCTGCCTATAACAAAGTGGCGCTAGATGTTATGAACTGCAGCTCATTGCGCTCGTCGCCTGAGACAATATGTTGAGCCTCGTTACTCCATTTACACTAGCTACAGCGCCTTTCAAACCGGAATACAGTAATGTTTGCTAACTACTGTTTGACGACGGCAATTGGCGCTGCGGCGGTACCTACCTAGGACGTCTGCCTAAACACTAAGACCTTTTAGTAACTATTTATCCGTACGCTAGGGAATGTTTAAACCGAGAGCATTCTGTAATTTATTTACCATTACCGTCAATTTACGACCCCACTGTTGGAGCACAGGCCTACCCTCAATATAAGGGCGATGGGGCCATAGTCACCACGCGGGCCCAACGCGGATTGGTGACTTCACACAAAAACGTTATTAAGTTCACAAATGCTCATAACTTAAATATTAAAGTCCTTGGTACATGCCGAGGTTCGAACCCGCGACCTTCGGAATGAAGGCCGCACGCTCTAACCATTAGGCCAGCGAGCTACTCCGTGTCATCTATTTATTTATATATTATTAATTGGCAGGCAAAGATTTTATTTAAACAAATTTATTTATGAGGAAACATATTAACACTTCACTCGCGGTGTGGCTAAACGCTCGCTTTGAAAAATTGTTCCCTGGTTCGACTCCGGAGTCATGTACAGTGCGAATGGTGGAACTGTCTCGAACCTTCATGGACAATCTGTTTTGTTAAGAGTTGTGATTCAGAGTAAGCTTCATCCTCCACAACCTTAATCTCATTTAAACCATGTATGATTAAGGTGAAGTTCTAGACTATGATAGATTTTTTTTATGTATAAAATGGAATATTTTTAAGAATCCTTTGGTTTACTTGGTCAAGTTTTATGTTTAAATATTATTATTGGTTTTATATATTTTGCATAATTTGTATTTATTGGTGGTAGGTCTCTGTTGCTGGAGACCACCGCAGTGCCTATTTCTGTCGCCAAACAGTACTGTGTATACATTACTTCTTTCTAGTTTGAAAGGCGTTTTAGCTAGTGTAATTACTGTGCTAACGAGACTCAACATCTTATGTCTCAGGCGACGAGCGCAATGTTCTGCTGTGTATATCATCATAACCAGCGTCACATTGTTATGGGCAGGCGTATTCCTTACCATCAGGTAAAAACCCCGCTTGTTTCGTCGCTTAATTAAAAAAAAGCTTTATGTTTAAACGAATATTTTGCTTTTTTGCTCGGTTCGTGATATATAACAACGTTCACAAAGGAAGAAGAAAATGCTCTTTTACCTATTTGAACTGGTTTTTTTTTGTTTTAAATAATATGGTATTCGATAAGTATAGTTTTTGTTAAAGATGGAGGTAGCACGAGTTTTTGCGATGTATCAAGATTCGTTTCGGTAATTACCATCTTCATCACGTTGTTTTTCCTTGACGGGCTGATGATTTGCAATTATTTGCGTTACCTAACAAAATCTTAATCGATGTTGTAATGGAGAGAGCTTTGTTTGTTTTTGGAGCCAAGGAGAAACATGTTAATGATACACTGCTTCTGGGAGGAAGTCAGGGTACTGTAAAATTTACACCCACTAAATGCAATCGGCGGTCTCTTTCAGTTAGAACGGGCTATCATGGTCCTCGGGTAAACATGTCCCAAGGCTCTTAATTCTCCTTAGTACCCTTGCTTTTTTTATTCCACGAAGCGACGGGATGGGCGTTTCGTTCACCTGATGATAAGTGATACGCCTGCCGAACGTGGCGCGAGTTAGAATAATATTTACTGCATCACATTGTGCTCGTCGCCTTTAGACATAAGATTTTAATTCTCATTACCGCAGTAATTTCACAAGCTACGGTAAGGTTTATACACTTTTGTTTCGCGGCATAAATGTTAATTGCCTCTACCTAGACGGTCTTCGGCAACAAACACCTACCACCAGTAATGGTGACCCCGTCCTAATAGATCACTTCGTATTAGTCATCTTCCTCAAAGTCGCTCATCGAGCGATAAGAACCTTCACACTCAAGGCTCGCGAACCCTAAGAAATTTAATCGTTTTCTACTACAGGCATGTTCTTAGGCCTATTCTGCCCGAAATACAAGGCTAGTCATGTAAAGAAAGGTTCGGCCGGTAGATAAAGTAGAAAGATGGTAAGGTGGACATCAAGTGGAACGATGATCTGGCAAGGACCGCAGAGAATCATTAGATACAGGAGCCATTTCGCGTTGGATATAGCTTGGGTAGTTCTATATTCAGCAGTGAACGTCAATAAACTGATATCTTGATTAACGTAACAAATTATTTAAATTTTACTGTGTATTAAGTTTTTGTAATAAAAGCATACTGCAATATATTTTTTTTATTTCTTCAACGCTGTATTACTTGTACCCGGTAGCATACCTTGCATAAATTGATCATGCCTGTGACAGTTCCCATGATCGCGAAGTGTAACAATAGACTAGATCTCTTTCACTTTTAACCTCAAAACCGTTGCCATTTTCGCAAACGGCAAGCCGCCATCTTGAAACTGAATGTTATTGTTATTTATTCAAATTATCCGTTTTCCTCTTTGGGTTTTAAAATTAGGGTAAACACAAATAACAAATTTTCTATTGCAAAATTTTTGAGGTATTTTACACATACAAAAACAACGAAGAAAAAAATTGACGCTGCTAATTACATCTTAATTTTTTTTATTCAATTAAGCAACACGACGAGAAGGACTTTTACCAGATAGAAAGTCATACGCTTGCTCATAACAACGTGGCGCTACTTAGGATGGTATACACTATACCACACTGTTCTCGTCATCTTGAGAAATAAGATGCCGAGTTTCGTTACCCCAGTAATTACACTAGCTACAGCGCCTTTCAATCCGGAATAGAGTAATGTTTGCACACTACTGTTTAACAATATTTTTAATATTCATACAGTACAAGGCTAAAACATAAGCACATGTAAGTTATATGTTATATTTTCTACCTATTCTTTAATCTCGTCATTCATCTATTGATATGAATACGAATACCGTGTTTGATTAGTTTCTTTATTATTTATTCCGCTGTGGAACAAAAACACAAAAGCATAAGGATAAGATTGATGATTTCTGAGAATGTCTAGTTTGCAGGTGAGCGAAACTTACCCGTACGTCTGTATTATTTGTTATCCTTGTTTCTTTGTTGTGCAGGATAATAAAATAATTGAATAATTTATACAATAATTTCATCATCATAGTTTTCTGGGCAATATTACAGTGATAAATTTTCAATATTAATTTTGTTATTATAGATCAAATATTACATATAAAGGAGATATCCAGAGAATCATTAACTCATCACGAGATCTCCGAAACTATTACATGTAAAGACTCACACTAAGAATGGATTTTATAAAAAATCTTTCCTAAAAGTAATTGCCGGGGTGTTATTAACGGGAAGGGGCCGGGGGGTAGGTAGCGGGTTGCTGCTGCACGAGAATATTTCTGATAAATTTCAAAACTGGTCCTATATTATGGCCAGCATAGCGGGCAGTTGTGTATATTACGTTATAGTGTAGCCCTAATAAGATCGTGAGTCATATTAAACTCGGTCGAGTCCATGCATGAGCGGCGCGTTAAGCCGTCTGTTCCGGTTCTCTCCGTATATTGTCCGTGTAGTACGGAGCAATCATCGTTAAACGGGGCCGAAGGACTAATGGCCCATTTGGGAGCCCGTGGTCTACAGCAGCAATTGAACTGGACCTCAAGTATTCGCTCTTTTTAGTTATGTAATCTGTTTAGTTTTGTTGAGAAGATTTACAACTTAAACTGTAACAAATGTTAATCTTTGGGGGAGGTTTATGTTCAGCAGTGGAAGTCTATCGGCTGATGATGATGATATGATGGTAGGTCTCCTTGGCCGAGACCGTCTAGATAAGTAGCACTGCTACTTCTGTCGCCAAAAAGTAGCGTGCAAACACTACTAAATTCCAGTTGGGAAGGCGTTGTTGTTAGTAAAATCTATCGAGACAGGTTAACTTACTGGGGCTAAAGGCGACGGCTACAATGTGGTGCTGTGTATATCATCTTAACTAGTACATGTTATTTAGGCAGGAGTACTACTTAACGCTAAGTGAATGTATGGCTCGTCTTGTTGCTTAGAAGTATAAAAAATAACATGAATTTATTTTTACAAGTACAATAAGACATTAAAGCTCGACGCGTAGAAAGAATATCATGAAGATGTTAGCGTGAGGCTATACTTGCATCATCATCATCATCATCATTATTATCAGCCGATAGATGTCCACTGCTGGATATAGGCCTCCACCAAAGATCTCCACATCGATCGGTTACACGTTACTGGCATCTAATAGGTTCCCGTGATTCTGACCAGATCGTCTGTCCTCCTTGTGGGAGATCTCCCAACACTACGTCATATTTGTATTCATATAATTATAAAATAATTTTAAAAATATGATTTTGTTATATCTTAAATAAAGCTAAATGAATATTTCCTAAGTAACAACGTTATTATAACAAAACCAAAAAAACGATCAAAATATTATATTTAAAAAAATTACAAGTTAAATATTAACAAAGACAATGTATCGCTTTGAATGAAGTTTTTTTTTGTATGTAATCATACTTAAACTTAATGATATCTTTAAATATCACGTTACATGGAAAGTGATTCAATTTCAAATTGCGTCTCCCCTTACAATGTTATAATTGAATGAAAGTGAACACTTCGATTGGTGTATTAATTTACGTCGGGAATTTTTTATTAAATTATATACAAACCTTATACGGTATCGCGGTACTTTTACACTAGAATATTAGAAATACTTAATATAAAATAATGATATCAATATATACTAGCTGTTCCCCGTCCTCTGTATATCTGTTATCTAGGACATATATACTAGCTATTCTCCGTCTGCTATGCTGGCTGCAATATAAAATTAGATTTGAAATTTGTCTAAAATACACCTTGACAACAACCTCAACCGCAACTTTTTATAGCAACCATTACTATAGCAACCGCATAAGTAATACCAAATGAAAATGTTTATAAAAGTTGCAAGCTAGTTAAGTTGCAAAGCTTCTGCTATTTAGAGGTCAGTTAATGATTTTACAAAATTCCATCCCCAATAAAAGTTGAGGAGGTGTTACGGCCAGCAAAGGGGTGGGGAACAGCTAGTTATATATAAGTGACCATAGAACTATTTCTATGTCACTTATATTTAACTCTATAGAGATCAGATCAAACGACAAAATGCGAACTAAACGTAGAAGTAAATAGTAATAATATATATAAAATATAAAAATAAGGAGAACAATATAAATATCAAATCAATAGTATTTAAGAGAAAGTAGGGTTAAAAGCAAACATAAGAACGGATAATGAACAACTCTGACGTTGGAGTCTGAGTAATGCGTCATTAAAAAAAAGTAGGCTTACTCTTTTTGCTGTATATATTACTTAACATATTATTCTGGTAATAATCAATTAGTTTTTTTTATTCACAAAGCTTTTTGCTCTCTTAAAAATATATCAGTGACCTTGCACCTTTTAAAGTTTACTTACTTTTTGTTATTTTTAAATTATATAGGTTTTTGGGAGAACTTGGATTTTGGGTTCGATAGTGTGTTTCACACAGTCATAAGTATTTTTTTTTTGATCCGTCAGATGTGTTTCTAACGGCAGTATATGTCTACACTGTTTCCTGATTACCCTCTGACGTATTCAGAGACTTTGTTGGCTTGAGACTTTTCCGCTTTTTATTGAATTGACAATCCTATCAAGAATATGTTTTATTGATCTTATTTAAGTTTTACTATCCACGAGTGCACGAATTCCCATCATGAGTGTTAGATGTTAACCCATCATGTTTACATTATAAATATCAAAAAAGATAAATATGTTTTGTACGTACTTCTTTACATTCCTATCGGCATTAGTAATAGTAATTTTTATTTTATTAAGCGACGAGGCGAGTGAGACGTTCAACTGATGGTAATTGTAACGCCTGCCCATAACATGGCACTTATTAGGATGACACAGTACATGGATTGTAAGGGTTCCCGCGATCCAAGCCAACCTCACCTGTTCGTGGTGCAACCTGTTAATCAACAAACGAGCCTCTGGCTCCCACCAATCAGCATTGGGCATCTTCTTTGAGAGAGACCTATCTATGCAATGGCATGAGCAATGAACGTCTGTCGGCTGATGTTGATGACACAACACCATATTGTGCTCATCGCATTGATATATATCTTAAGTCTCGTAACCCCACTAATTTCATTTGTTACAAAGCCCTTTAAACTGGAATACAGTAATGTTTGCATAATACAGTTATTTAATTTTTAGCGTTTTAAAGTGAAGAGAAGAATGTGGTGGTGTTTCTCATCCTAACGTCACATTCTTGTCGACAGGGTATAACCATCAAGCGAATGTATTATTATATCGCTATGTGGAACAGATAAGAAAACTATCTTCCACATATACTACGATATTTCAACAACGATAATTTATAGTTTAATAAGTGATATCTACTGGTTAAGTTATGACTTATAACTTAATAGGAATGTTCTGTCGCAACAGCCGACCAACTTTCTTTAATAGGCCGCTGACGGACTACCTACCGATCATCTAGACTGATTTGCATGCAGACAGTGATACTAACGTTATGTTAGTGTTATTTATATTATTGTCTGTTTATTTGTGTATGTATTATTTATATTAAATGTTATTATTTATTACACGTGCCTTCAAAATATCTGTTACCCAGCGTTGACTGGCGGAGAATGCCATCTAGACATTAAGTTCGCCTTTTGTACCGTATCTATATTCTATATATATGTAATGAAAATGGGTTTTGTTTGTTCGCTAATCACGTGAAAACTAGTGAACGCATAGATATGGCAACATGCCCATTCGACGCGGAATGATTTGTAGATGGTTATAGGCTATTTATTTTTTGCATTTCATAGATCCTTCATAATTTTATTTCTAATTAACTTTTATAAACATTTACATTTCGTATTATTTTTGCGGTTACTATAGTAACGGTTGCTATAAATGTCTAATTTACGGCCAGCAAAGCTGTCGAGAAACAACTAGTATATTGCAAATTCAACAATTAACTATTCACATGATAAATTGAATTGATTCAAGTTTATATCAACTGTATCAGTTTAAATTATTTCAGAAAAAAAAATACAATATCAAACTCTATAATACTGATTGATATTATTTTGTCAGTATCTAAAATTAAGTCGTCATTTCTACAGATAGACGTCAACTAATTTCTTGGGATATAGAGACGGACAGAAAAATATAGTCTCTCAGGGATCGTCTAGGGCATCCTTCTTAAAAAGACTAAAAAATTTCGTAAAGAATTTATTTTGAAAGATGACCTTGGATTAATTGAACATGGCAGGAACAGTTTACGTACTGTTATTACAATTAGTTATATTAATGTATTACATGTAACACATAGGATTGGATACCCAGACTGCATCCTCTGGAAGTACTGTAAGACAATTAAGGAGAAAACAATTCCAGCGACAGGATATATATACATATATATATATATATATATATATATATATATAGCTGAAGATACAAAAGAACGTGGTAAATAATAAAAATCGATAAATCCATCTCCAAATCAAAATTTAACAAAGCATTGAGCGACATTCACTCGCTCAAGGTCTGATAGAGACAGAAATAGATACGCTTTAATGCCGCTTTCTCGAGTATCTGGTGATACAGCCGTTTAATTTGGTATATCGGATTGCTAAACGTGATCACCGCTGAATCATAGTGCAACCACGGATTATACTTGTCATTGTTGAAAATAATATTTATAATAATATACCAAATGTTGCTCACAACGGTTGTGATATAGATCTAATGAAATCACTGGAGTAACAGGACTCTACGTTTATGTTAAAGCAATGAGTGTAATGAGCAAAATAGAGATAGATTTAGAAGAATGATGATTTGAAGAACCCAAGTAAAGATGAGACAAGGTCTAGTAAGAAGATGAAGAATGAGCGTAATATTGAATAGTGTGTGTCATATTAACTGGCGCCACGTTGTAAGGTAACATAAGTTAGTGCTTAACTATGTTCCCCAACCGGTGTTAACTGGTGATTTGATTTGTGATGGTAAAGCGCACTAACCTACTAACAGCCCGTTCACTCCTCTAAAAGACACTGACATCATTTCGACGGTAACACTGACGCCAGCAAGTTGTTTTACGCTTTTTCTTTTCCTTATTAAGGCCAAGGACTTAAACCTTTTTGTTCGCAAACTGGGGATGTGGATGAAGGATGGTGACTCGCCGTGGTCGTTCGGTGGTAAAAAGGGAATGAAGAAATTATATCAAGTAATTCCATCGCATACTCTCGGAAATGTATCCGTCTCGCCCATCCAGCGTGGCAATATCATAAAATTGCTTGGCACTTGCCAGACGGGGATAACCTGGGGCTTTTCCTTTATAATTAATATAAAAGTTTAATTTATTCTAGTGTTATTTTTTTAGAAATAATATAGCTATATAATTTATGTTCAAATTAGTTGTATTTATAAAAATGTATATATATGTACATAAAGTATATATATCTTGTAGAACGCAAGACTGCAGTCGGCGGTTATGTTAAAACCATCCAGTCTAGTTACAAGACATTGATACGCCTTATATTAATTATATATGATTTCTATGGAAATAAAACTATTAACAGAACCATGGTAATACGTGCTGTATCATCTGCTAGATGTAGACAATTTGTATGTATAAACAAGCCACGGGTTTTTATCTTAGTTTTATAACAAATTGCGCATCTAAAGACAGATAAACAATATTGTACATATTTAATGACAGTTCAGGCTGTCACGTGTATTTAAATAAGCGTCACGTATTGACTCAAAGCCATTGTGTATATTAAAAAAATATATATTTTTATTGTAAAATATTTTTCTTGTTTATTCCATTTTAGGACTTTTAATATAAACTCATGACAATACCATCGTACCATAATAAAATGTATATTTACCAATTGTTATTATACCCGATATTTAATAAAAATGTACAGTGCCTTAACCTTCTTCGAGCACAGAGAAGACAGAGTGCTGTGATATGGGTAGATATTTAATTTATTTTAATTAAGATAATCCATAACAGTCTATTCTCACCAACCCACATTGGGGCTAGCGTGGTGGAAAATGGAATCTTTGGGGAAGGCCTATGTCCAGCAGTGGATGTCTATCGGCTGAAGATGAAGAGATTCCGTAAGTGTCGTCCTGCTCGTGATAAGATATTTTAAATTTATAAACAATATAAGGATATTTTTTATAGGCTGAACGTTAATAAGCCTTTCGCGTATAGAAATTAAAAAGTAGCCAAGTCAAAAATGTGCTCACAGAGGATACTATTGATATTATTATGTAATAATTTCAACAAATTTTTGTTACTTTATTATTTACTATTATTAATATATATAGCATAATATATATATAATTCAATTAAGCAACGAGATGAGCAGGATCTTCATCTGATGGTAAGTGATACGCCTGCCCATAACAAAGTGGTACTAGTTGTGATGTAATGATAAATACTGCATCATCACATTGCGCTCGTTGCCTAAGACATAAGATGTTGTGTCTTTTTCCCCAGTAATTACACTATCTGCAACACCCTTTAAACCGGAACACAGTAATGTTTGCACACTACTGCTTCTCGACAGCAATAGGACCTAGACGGTTTACGTACCACCAATGATATATGTCATCATTATACAATTTTTCCTCTCACTTATATCTTGTAACCGTTTTCGACATTTGTCTCCGAGAGCTCTGGTAGATAATGCCACCTAAGCATTATGTTCCACTTCTACACCTACTTCTTCTTCTTCTACTTCAAGATTAAAAATAAACTTTTTTCATAATTATTTTTAAACTTCGTCATATGGTTTTATTAATAATGATTTATTAGTTTGGTTTTAATTATATCTTTGTTAAGACAAGTCTCCCAGCTGGTATGGTGGTGCTGCTATAAGCAATGATTATACAAATTCAACCGCTACAGACGTATCTAAATATATGCTCAAGACAAGATAAGCACAGTAGTTATACAGTTTTTTTTTTGAGGCTTTTACTCTTACGGAATGTCAGTCCCATTGGATAAAACAAAAAAAATATGTAGCAAAATAACTTAAGGTCCTAATAATCTGGTTACAACATTTGAAAAATATCTCGCACTGCCCTAGACTGGTTCATATGACACCATGTGTGCGCCCAGATCTAGTGTACTAATGGTATGCTTACGCATGAACATCTTTCTTTCGATCTGATATTTTAAACACTCCATCAGCAGGTGTTGGACATCATCTACTTTATTGCAACTACTGCAATAAGGAGATGTATTATTTTCTATTAGATATCCAAAGCTCGCCGATGGATAATGTTCATAACGCAGCCTATGAACTTTTATAACAGATTCCCTACTTAATTTACAGTGAACGAACCAAAGTTAATGGGGAGGCTGACTGTGTAATCATACAGTTAAAAGATTTAATAGAAAGTGCTTTATCACATATAATATAATTAAACTAATTTCCTTTTAATAAAACTAAATGACTAGTGGTTTGTTGCGAAACAGTAAAATGTCAAGGCAATTAAAACGAGTAAATTTATCAAATTTGTTTTTTTTATAGACATTTAATAACGATGGCTGTCTACGTGAACAAGGAAAACGGGAAGTAAGGATTCTATTAAACGCGCCATATAATTTATAGAATATTACCGATATTGATCTTGATACGTCAAAAAACACTCTTTTTCTGGGTTTTTCCCGCGCAAATAATATCATAGTTTTCCTTCTATATTCTTAAGTTTGTAATGGACGTTTAAGTTACAAAATAAACGTACTTCTTTAAGATTAGATTTATAAGTCACTGCTATATCGTAGGTTCACTGATGGAGAAAGCCTATAGTTAGCCTATTATAACTTTGGTGTTTTGGTGTTCGAAGAAAGTTAAAAATTCGATAAAAAAAAATTACATTTAAGTGTGTGTGTGGGGTTTACACCCCACAAGACCTTACGGGCTTCCGCATAACAACTCACGGATCCACGCCAACCTCGCTTGCTTCCCTCCGACAGGTTCCCGCCTTGTCGTGGCGGAGGGGCTCGGTAACCGTAGCGGGGTCGCCCACGGTGAAGCGAAGAGAAACCTACTCGGCCGGCCCGCGGCGAAGGGCTGGCACCGGTTGGTTAACGAGCTCACCGGAGCGGCCGGGAGTTGCAGGGGCGGCTTTATACTGCCCTCTGCAGCTGAGGTGAAGTTTCGGAGGGATTACCCTCTGCGACTAACAACGGGTGGCAGCGGGCCCAACATCTTGTTATTAAAAAAAAATGTTGTTATTAAAAAAAAAACCTCGCCTGCTTGCACCCTGCTGATTAATAAACGAAGCTATAGCTCCCGACAACCCGTATTGAGCTAGCGTGGTAGGAAATGGCCCAAACCTTTAAATAGATTTGTCCGTGTGTGTGTGAGTTGATTAACTGTAACGAAATATATGAATTAGTATAAACATTTTAACTTAACTTTTTTTTGTGATAATATACAATAGTATAGTTTAGCTTCACCACGGCCCCACATGAATGTCTTTGCTTTTGTTATTCATCCTCGTGAAGAAAACGACAGGACGTTCCCCAGTAATTATCCTAAGATTTCAAATCTCATTATCTCAACAATTTCACTAGCTCCAACACCCTTTTAAGTGGAATACAGTAAAGGCTCTGCTGTTTGGCGGCAGAAATACAAGCTGTCCTTTGTTTGTCCGTTATTCCTACAATCTGTGGTAATCACTAATGATGGTAAATCACACTGCTTACAAGCTTCTTTTAAATATGCACTGGTGGTATGTCTCTCTATCGGTGGTTGTTCTTTGTATCCAGAGACCGTCTAGGTAGGTACCACCGCAGCACCTATTTCTGCCGCCAAACAGTATTGTGCAATCATCACTGCGTTCCGGTTTAAAGGGCGCTGCAACTAGTGTAATTACTGGGGTTACGAGACTTAACATCTTATGTCCCAGGCTACGAGCGTAATGTGATGCATTGTATCATCCTAATTAGCGCCACGTTAGGAGACGGCGTATAGTTTAGCATCAAGTGAACAAACCGCTCATTGCGTCGCTTAACTTAATAATGTATATATATATATATATATATATATTGTGGATATAATGTTGGTTAATATTTTATAACAGGTTTAAATTTAATAACAATTTGAATGAGGCATTGGTGCGGTGATAGCGGCGTGCGCAGCGGAACACAATGCATGTTAGTATCGCTTAATGTAAATTCAATGTCCACAATTGATTTTGCAAATCGAAATGTTTGAGAATTTGCTTTGTAGTATAATATAAAAAGTTAATTGTTTATGAATTATTTAAAGTAACAGCTGTTATCAGTCGGGCGTTGTTTTGTCTGTCTGTGAACATGTACCAGCGCCGGTTTTTACCGCGATCGACATCTTTGGATCTTCGGATATATCATCATCATCATCAGCCGATAGTCATCGGCCTCAGACCATAGGATCTAGCGCTACCCGCATCCAGCGGCTTCCCGGAACCTTCAGTCGTTTGGAGGGGTTCATATGGGGGGACGTGGGGCACTTCCCACCATGCTGGCCCAATGCGGATTAGTGGGAGCCAGAGCCTCATTAATTGATTAGCAGGGTGTACCACTAGCAGGAGAGGTTGGCTTGGAATCCGTGAGTTGTTGTGCGGGACCCTTTACACCCCTTTGGATTCGGATATATGTTGTAAGTTTATTATGAACATAAACTTAAATGTTCTATCAACCCGCATTGGGCCAGCGTGGTGAGAAATGGCCCGAATCGCCCTATTTGAACGAGTACAAACGTGGAGATCTTTTGAGGAGGCTTATGTCCATCAGTGGACGTCTGTCGGATGATGAAGGAACCAAAATGTAAATTTGAATATTTATTATCATATTCACTACTACCTGTTTCATGGCTGCTTTGGTCGCCGTAACCACATCGTAACTCTCTTTGGGGAAGGAATTTTGTAAAAAGTATTCTTAGATGACCTCTAAATGACAGAAGTAATATCTCCACCAAATTTTGAGTCTGTACGTCTAATAGTTTTGGGATCTGGTGATGTGTCAACGAATCTATGGATATCTATTATAAGTTGTACATTAAAGGTTTTTAAAATAACTATTTGATAAATAAACGATGTTATATTTACGCAAATAATATACCTTAGTTATTATTAATATTTAATTATTGTATACGTTAATTTTAGCTACTTGTTATTACCGACGTTTCGAGGGCTTTCTAGCCAGCTACTTTCTTTTTATTTAACGAATCAACGAGACCAGCGGGACGTTTACCTGATGGTAAATGATACTCCTGGCCATAACAACGTAGCGCTAGTTAGAATGATATACACAGCGCCACATTATGCTCGTTGCCTTGATACATAACATGTTTAGTCTCATTACCCCAGTATTTTCACTAGTTACAGTGCCGTTCAATACCGGAACACAGTAATGTTTGCATACTATCATTTGGCGGCAGAAACAGAAGCTCATATCTGCCGCCAAACAGTACTGTGCCAACATTACTATGTTGTGATTTGAAGACTGCTTTAGAGTCATTACTGAGGTATCGAGGCATTATATTACGTCTCAGGCGACAGGCGTAATATAGAGCAATATATCTTTCTAACTAGCGCTACGTTGTTATGGGTGGGCATATCACTTAACATCAGGTGAACGTCCCGCTCGTCTCGTGCCCTAATTGAATAAAAAAAGGAGCTGCGGTAAAACCTATCTAGACGATTTCCGGCAATAGAAACCTTTTTTCTTACGTGTGGACAATACTGTTCGCATACCTGCGGTCGCAGGGACTAAGACATGGTATGTCGGAATTGCACCGATTAAAATCTCTACGATGTTCCACCGTCATCGCTTTATGGCAGGGCTACGGGAACGCTTTCGCACCCCTCCGCATCACAAGATAACGACTATTAAATATGTCGTAATTATATGTTATAATAACAAATGAATTATTAAAAATAGCTGGTAAATATAACTTTGATTGTGTAATGTGTAATGTAGATTATAACTGGAGAGCAATTATTAAACGCAACCAAAGTTCGTATTTAAACCGCGTACGTTATCAGGAGACCTATTTACCGACGACGCTCACACAAAACGGAATGTGTGTTTGCGTTTGAATTAAATATGGTCAGGTAGTGTTGTGCAAACGGCACAATGAACCCGAAGCGACGGCGAAACACGTTGGCGGCAAATCCGCCATCTTGTAACAGCTGTTGTGCCTGAATGATGACCGAATTTCGCATTTGCATAGACAACTTTATTTTTTTACTGATTATTTATTTAATGTTCATTTTCCAGCCAATTCGAGTGCTTTTCAATCTATAATCATGAGTAATGTGGGGGTAGACATCTTGAAATGCTCGCGAAGGAGTGTCTACAGCTTTTTAATAATTGTGTGTAAGCCGATCTACACAGAATGAGGTTACTGTTTCTATTCTAGTATGCTTGAGGCCTATGTCCAGCAGTGGAAGTCTATCGGCGGATGATCTTGATGATTCGATTTAATTTTATTAATAATGAAATACGGGGACGGTGATATCCTTTCTCTATTGAAATTATTATATTTTTTTTTATTTCGCGGTTTATCTTTGGAAAGAATCGGTGTTTTCTTGCAAGGATTTGTGATGGTAGGTCTCTGTTGGCAGAGACCAACTACGTAGGTACCACCACAGAGTCTGTTTCCACCGCCAATCAATGGCGTACGTACATTACTGTGTTCGGGATTGAAAGGCGCTGTAGCTAGTGTAATTACTGGGGTAGCGAGACTTGACATCTTATGTCTCAAGGCGACGTCTCGTCGCGTAATAGAATAAAAATAAATTTTGACATAACGAAAAAGAACATGGTCATGTAATAAAACTCGTACCCTTTTCTTAAATTTTTTTTCTAGCGTATTTAACAAAACCGGATTTTTTAATTTTATCTTTATGGAAATTTATTATCGTTGTAAATATAATACCAATTAAGTAGACAGTGGAGACATTTATGTCTTAAAATTTACTTATGTCAATGTTTTTTAAATGGCGTCTGTTATCTACCGCAATTATATACTGGACCATACTCTAGTTTTCGTACACACGAGATCTATGTTTAGTCGTTTGTCCTTTTCCTACATATATTTCCATCTCTTTTACAGAAGTAATACTAATCGTGTGTCTATATAGAATATCAAGTTTTTGTTTTGAAGAGTTGTTTTTTACAAGAACTGGATTGAATACTTCTAATGTAATTCATTTAATTTTAAAAACAATTTAACGTATTAATATAGTAGTTTAAATTTATAATATAGTCATCATCAGCCAATTGACGTCTACAGCTGGAAATATGCTATCCCCAAAGATTCTCACATCGAACAAGTAGGGATTCATATGCGGAAATTTGGGGCCCAGTGCGGATTGGTGGGAGCCTCGTTTGTTGATTATCAGGGTGCACCACGAGCAAGTGAGATTGGTTTAGGTCCCGTGAGTTGTGCGGGAGTCTTTACAACCGTCTATATATATCATAATAAATATAGTTTAATGTTATATGTGTTTACATATAGTACGTACTATAAATATTTACGAAACAGCTGACAAATTCCAAATACGTATTTCTTACATATACGTATTACATGTGTAAATATATATATATATATATGTATAATTCGCACGTGTATGTTGATTTATTGTTATAGTACACTACAGAAATATTAATGGTCGTTTTAATACATTATTCATTTAATTTTAAACTAAAGCCAATTAATAGTTAATTCGTAATGGTATATAAATTCTTGTCGCGCACGAATGTTAAGGATATCACGACCAGGTAATCACGGTATTATGAAGCTAATACGGCGCAGATTTACATCTTTGCCAAATAAGCTTGAAGTGTTTCTCAAACCTTCAACATCATTGTTTCCATTGAAATTCATCTTGGGTGTTATCAAGGCCGAATAAGTTGCTAAGTTTAATCTATGGCTATTCAGAATAGGGCTAAGACAGGAATAAGGAATAAATAAAGTCTTCCCGTTTTGATGATATCGTATCTGATAGACACAAATATAAAATGATCTCCTGTCGCTATGTCCTTGTCGTAGCATAAAGTGCTAGTCCCCGGTATATGCTTATTAGGAGATTTTAAGATCACCAATGGCCATCGAGGTTAGGATGCGTACAATTTCCACATATCCCTTTCTTACCCCCGGATGACAAAGTATATTTTAAAGAAAACAAACAAAAGTTACTAACAGATTCCTTTAACTGCTATAATAAACCAACACGATGATAATGATTAATATATATTTATCGTTGATACACTTATTCTTATATTATGTTTAAGCTTTGAAATTGACAATGGTTTTTATCGTATTTGCCTTTTTTTGTTTCAACATGTTTACAACGCCATTATCGTCATTAACATTCAGCAGTTCAAGCACGAGCTGCTGTTGTAATAATTAACTATTCATTTCGCGTATTATTATTTAAATTTTTATTTATTTAAATACTTTTTCACTACGTTTACAACACCAGGTTAAGTGTTTCTATCTATTAAAATCCTCTTATTGATCACTCTCAATGCTTTGCGATAGGCTACAGAACTTCTTAAGGAACGCATTAGTATTTCTGCGAATTAAGCCTATGCAAACAGTTTTATCCCTAGCACCCTCGCTAGGAATACCATCATTAAAACCCGTGAACCTGAAGAACCTTTTAGTCGACATCTACGACAGGTAGCGCTGATCTCCCGTCTACTCTTATTAGCCCGAAACTACAATGCAGATATCTGTTAAAGCCTAGCGCGGCGCGTACTTAATTTTCTTACTATTTATCCAATCTGATAATGACCACGATCGTCAGATATAAGGAACCGCTTCCAGCGACAATATAATTACATATAAAAATTTTGAATTAATTAAAATTTCATTTTAAACTTTTACCAGTTTCTCGGATGCATAAGATGATAACTACAAGAGGATATTTCTACATTAAAAACAGGAGGTTCTTATAAGTAGATTCTAATAATCCGATAGAACAGATCCTGTGTCCCAATTTTAATAATTAACTAACATTAACGTAGTAATTGCCTTACCTCTGGCGGAATGAATCACATAAAGCGGCTTCAGTTTAAACACAAAGAAATGTTAATAACATTTTAAGGATAGATTATATTAACGTTAGAAGAATTCCGAAATGTAATGAAATGGATTGAACTAGAGTTATTTGGAAAAAACAGAAAACCAATAAAAATTGATTTCAATCAATTTATAAAATTTTTAGAAAACAAAAATTATTAGTCAATAAAATAATAAAAGTATCTCTAGAAATATTACTAAAGTCATTAAAATAATATACTATAGAAAGTAGATCTCCAAAGAAGTCGGCTGCTCTTACACTTTTGTTATTACCTCGTTTACAACATTCAAAGTTTCTAGAAGTGATAAGGATATTCCGCTAAATCCATTAATATGCTACATCCTCCGTTACACTGGATCGAATTAAAAAAGCTTCATACTTACTCCTCCTGCGCAGCGCGGCTCAAAGTAAAAGCATTAGAAATAATCAATATTTGTATTATTGTCTAAATGAAACTCTAAATATTGTCAGTGTAAGTATATATATGAAAAAAACATAAGTAAATACAGCTATATATATAACTTAACAAATTTGTATCATATTAGTATTAAAACTTTGAGAAACTCTGTTGTTAAGGACAAAGGCGATAGTACTATGTCTCTTGTTTAAAACTGCTCCATTGTTCCGCGGCGTTATGCCGTTGTTTGGACACCTAAGCCTTTCGAAACTTGGCTTGTGGATAAAGATAAAACATATATTCCGTACAAATATATAATTTTAATTCAAATTTACTCATACAGTTTGCCGACTTTATTATATACTACCGATTAGCTGCTCTCCGTCCACTTCGCTGGCCAAAATATAAAATTATACTAGAAATTTGTTTGAAATACCCCTCAACAACAACCGCAACCGCTAATGAGTTTCTATAGCAACCGCATGAGTAATACTAAATGAAAATGTTTCTAAAAGTTAATTAGATATAAAATTATAAATGATCTATGAAATCCAAAAAAAATAAATATCCTATAATCATCTACAAATTATTACACGTCGAATGGTCATGTTCCCATGTCGATACGTTCACTGGTTTTCACGTGAGAAAATGATTTTCTTTGTTCGCCAATATCTCTCTATTCTATGTATCTATGTGCACTGCTTTACAACACACAAAGTCTTTGTTAAAATATATTACAGCCATACTTGCTGGCTTTACCTTTATCTTTTTTAATTATAATATTATAGTGATAGAGTCGGTTGTTGGTCGGTTAATAGATGTAATTTAGTTCAATAATTATTGAGAAAATTGTATATAAGGAAATAATAAAAATGGTCTTTTTCCCGTGGTTCTTATTTATGAAATACTCTCGAAGGGACTCGACCGAAAGCAAGATATATATATATATAAGAAGGGAAAGGATCCTTTCAAGTTGTAAAGTTTCCAAAATAAATAAAATTTATAAAAACTATGAAAAAACTTTTTTAGTAATTGTAAAAACGCTTTTTATTTATTTTGAAGCAAATAATAACAAACAAATTCATGTCTTTGTCCTCTTTAGTTTGTATAAAGAAGTTTTAACTCTAAAAAGTAGGTTTTATTAAAACAAAATAATAAGTTTCAATAAAAAAAATTTACTAAGCTACTACTCGACTACGGTATGGTGAGAGATAGATAAGTCTGCTCGTCGTTTTGTAAAGAAATATATTAAGTCTCATTACCCCAGTAATTTCACTAGATAAACCGGAGGACAGTAATGTTTGCACAGTACTACCTACGGTCCTACCTACCTAGACGGCCTCTGGTGACAGAGACGTACCACCAATAAGTACATAAAACAAGTATAATAAATTTATATAGTATTTTTAATAGGTAATATATCAGAGAATAATTCGGTTATATGTACAAGTTTTTGTTCCTGTCTTATTGCAGGTTTGATCACTAAATAGATTATGATCTATACGGTTTAAATTTAGTATGAAAGAGAGTATTTAATAGTATTTTAATTGTATAAAAAAAAAGATAGCACTATTAAATAATTATGTTTTTTGAAGGAATGAACTAGATGCGGGCAATTCAAGACCGAGTAGTGTGACGATCGTTGACCAGCAATCGGCATCTTCCGATAGATAATAGGAAATATGCTTACGAGTAATAAATCAATTTATTTCCGAGTAGAAAAAAAAACAACAAAGCAATGATACGTAATCGCAAATTGTAATGCCGTCCATTCGCGTACAGTCGGAGTTTGTGGTCGACTTCCGCGTATTATTGCAATGGTTTCGTGTTGAGCAAAGTAACAACAAAGAAAACGTTGTGATGCAGTGCACGGCTTATTAATCACCTTTTATATCTATACATAACTTAAAGTTAAAACATTTAAAATTCAGTTAATGGTAGGAAGGTCTGCGTTGTCGGAGACTGTTTAGACACCGCAACTTCTATTTCCACTAACAGGGTGCAAATATTAGTGTTTATTTTTGAACGGCGTTTTAGTATACAATGAAAATACGGGGGTAATGAGACAACATCTCAAGTCTGTGCTGTGTAATATCCTAACTAGAGTCGCGATGTTATGGGCAGGCGTATAACTTACCATCAGGTGAACGTTCCACTCGTCTCGTCGCGAATAAAAAAATATATTAAAATAAAAAAAAGTAATAAATTGCTCTTCTAATAATCCCATTAACTGTATATTTTTTTTTAATTTTTAGTACATAAGCATAATAACGCACTTGCTGAATCTTGGTTCCTTGAAATGGAAAGAGGTCATGACCACCCCGTTGACTAAGTGTGGGTTGGGTGACACATGTCCACGAAAGCTGTTGTTTTTTATACATATTAGCTTCCCCTCGAAGTATTACTTCACCGGAGGTTTGAAAAAGGAGAAGGGATCAAACCTGCACCTCGCACAAGGCGCTTACGACCTAATAGAGCTATCACCGCTTCGATTATGAAATTTATATACATATATATATATATAAGTAAAATAATTTTATTCATATTTTATACGTATAAAATTTCTAGAACCATAATCAGAATCTCTCGATCACATTTCGTTACACAAACGGAAGTAGAAAGAGATATCGAGTTAAACTCTTATCACTACTCTTTTTGATTCGATGGTTAAAAATCGGAGAGAATTAAAACTCAGCGTATTCATGTATTTAGTTCAATTCGTTAGTACTTATATATTTTAAGTATTTATAAAAGCTCATAACTACCTAGTATCTACATCAAGTTTTTTATTATATATATTTATATATTGAGATTTTTCTCAATATCAGGTTGTTGAAAATTTTGATTTTACATTAATTAAGGTTTTCTTGAGGTTTTTAAAATACAAAACAATACACACTTTTGTGCGTCCGTAACAGTCGCATGTGCTCGCAGTCACAGTCGATTAGAGCGCTACACATTAATACGCCTTTACTTCCTATTACCTGTAACAGGGAATATAAAGAATACTTATATATATGATAAATTTATTTCAATAAATGTTTTCTCTATTATTCTATATTTTTTAAAAAAAAAACACTTTTATATAGACTAAGCTCGTTTAAAATAGAAATATGACATAAGAGTAATTGATGACAAGTACAAGATCCTATTCTCTGGTAATGATACTCTATGCTGTGACGTCACGCAAAGTTCCTGGTGTCATATAATCTAGATCATCTAGATCTACGACAATAGGCCAATGCCTATTGTAATTTTCTTTAATGTAATTTAAAGATGTTAATTACGATTCAGCAGCCTCGGAGGCAATTATTATATGTAGATATTCCTATTGGATATACATACATGTAATATTAAGTATCCACTCATATAAAAATCTATATATAACGGGTTTTTTAAAAGGAAGTCATTTCGCGTCCGCTTGATGTACGCAACTTTAGTGACAACTTACGACATCTTTGTACAAGATGAAAGTATTAAAGTACCATAAATAGCAACTAATATGATATAAGCCAATTAGAGCATAAGTGATCCTGTAAAAGTTTATTAATAATCTATCATTTATTAAACTAAGCAATTGCTTCGGAAATAATATATAAATAATAAAGAAATTCTCCTTTCAGATATGAGATGAAATTTGACTTTCATTTTTATTTATTTCACAAGAAGAGACAGGCGAGAAGTTCATGTAGTGGTGATACGCCTCCACATAACAAACTAGCGCTGGATAGGATGATATACACAGCATCACACTGTTCTCGTCGCTTTGATACATAAGGTATTATGTCTTGTTACCCCAGAGATTTCACTAGCTACGACGCTCTATAAACACAATAATTTTTGTTCATTACTGTTTGTCTATAGAAATAAGACCTGTGGTGGTACCAAGTAGTGTCACCGGCAACAGAGACCTCTCACCAGTATGATCTGGTACAGTAACGAAGCAAGATTATGTATACACTGCAACAAATTATGCTTGTTGTCTCATAATATTTTCAAGTTGATACACACAAGAAAATACATACAGCTAATTAATTATATAAAAAAAAAACGAGAGTAAAAAAACAAAGGGTAAGAATTTTAGTGCAGTGCTCATTTAATTCAGTTAAATGGAGTTAAATTTTGCAACACCGGCCACACCTATATTTAGACCTTATAGTGACCAAGAGTTGAGAAAGAATGTGTAGATATACCGAAGTTGTAATATTCACATTATTTGTATATATGAGCTCGACAAATAAACTTCCACCTCATGTAAGGTGATTCGTGTGATGGCGACCTTCCAACATTGGACCACAACATTGACAGACGACTTAAAAAATAATAACTAGGTATTCTTGGCCAGAAACCACCAGTACTTTAAAGGTGGTAGGTCGAAGTGCAACCATAACTCTTATTTTTGCCGCAAAATAGTAGTGTGCAAACATCATTGTGTTCCGGTTTGAATGGAGTTGTAGCTAGAGAAATTACTGAGGTAACATCTTACTTCTAAAAGCGATGAGCACAATATGGTACTGTTTGTATCATCCTAACGCGACGTTGATATGAGCAAGCGTATTATTCACCATGTTAGTCTAGCTAGTCTCGTTTTTTCGTATATATATATATATATATATAGACATTATATTTATACCATTTTTGAGATGAATTCGGAACTGTCCTATAATGTTAGTGAATTCTGGTGAGCCTATTCGAGGAGCCCACTTGCATAATGGTGCGTTGTAGTACATTCGCAATTATTGGCATCATAATAGACGCATATCATGTACAGTTGCTCAATGCGGCTATTGCTACAACTTTGTTTCTTTTCGAGAATTGGCCAAGATTTTAAAGAAATAGTAATTAAAATAATTATGTGTGATTTTCTCGATCTCAGTTTTCTCTGCCTATAAGTCTATTCCTCAGTGCTGAAGGTGGTGACTCCTTATTCATAACCTGTTTTTTACGGTGTTACGCCAGTTGTATCGATTTGACGATTTATATGTGTTCATTGTCTTCCTTCATCTGGTCGGTGCAACTTCTTGTGCTGTTTGCTTACTTTCAGATAACAGGCTTCAAGCGATAGCTTAATGCGCGTTAAGATTTTGTGGTTTGCAACACGATGATCACTAGTCAGGCTTTAAACACGCAAGGTAGTGTCCGCCCTTATTCTTTTTAGGTTCTACAATTGGGGAAGATAGACGTGGTGATAGTTTCAACGGTGATTTTACAAAGACGCGACAGAAGACAGGGATTTTGAACGAGCACAATTTTTTCGTATAGACTGACTTAAAAGCATTACATAATTTTGTATAACTTAAGCTAAGTTCTTATTTTAATAAACTCAACTTAGCATATCCCATATCGCTGGCGGTTTTTTGATATTGTCTGTAAATAAATATCTATTAAAAGTTTTTGGTACCGTTTAGACGATTTCTGGTCGAATTTCGGCATCAGTCTCGTGCTTCAGGATACGTTCAGCATCCGTTTTCAACACCACATTTTAAATGCGTCTATACTCTTACTATTGCTTAACATTGTCGTCAAGTTTCCACTCCATAAAGAAGTTAGATGCGTTTTAGTCTGACGAGAAGGTTTTTTTTATATAGATTTTGTCTATTCACATTCATGAGATGAGATTACTACATAGAGAGAATAGTTTCATATTATAAATATCTTTTGTAAAGTTTACTGGTGTTTTTTTTTATGTTTCAACGTGACAAACATGATGTGGTTCAGTGCATATTACCATAATTAGCGCGATATTATTATGTACGAACATACGAGTAAGTATTACTGCTGTATGATCATCTTGTCTTTTCGTATCATTGTATTAAAAATCTTTTATTGTTGATAGGTCTCTACTGCCCGTGACCGTTTACCACCGCAGCTCCTATTTCTGCCGATCACTAACAGTGTACAAATATTACTGCGTTAAGTAAGTAATTTCTTAAGTATCTTAAAGAATACATTTTAAACACTATTTCAAGTTTGCATTTTTAAATAGATTTCATGTCTAATAATTTTTTTCTCTTTTATTAAGAAACCAAGTGGGACTTATCAATTGGCATAATTAATAAATCATCTATATATATATATAGGTATATATATATAAAGAGAAAGAGAGAGAGAGAGAGAGAGTGACATTTGCGGTCACAATAAAAGTAAGTGTAAATCGACACACGTCAAGAACAGTTCAAACATGTGCCGAATGGGTCGGCGTTAAAAATAACCGAAGCGTCCACCGCTCACACAAAGGAGACGGCGTATGACCTCCGCTTACTTATCGTTTTATACGGATGTTATTTATTACGGAAAGTTCAAATTAATCTTAATCAAATTTACTTAATTATGTAAAAAAAATTAAGTTATTTAAATTTTATTGCACCATACAAAAAAGGTCAAAATCAGGCTCTCATGACGGTGACCTTTACAGGCGCTATCGCAGCCTTTGTATGTTCCACTCTGAAGGATGCTATAGCTAACGAAATTAGCGCGCTGCAGTGTAAACATCTTAACTATCATCTCATAGTTATAAATGTAAGGCCTGGTACTTGGTAGGCATATTAGTTATAGGTTTTAGTTTCCTCTCAGATTCATGAGCTCAATGCTAATTAAGAAGAAAAGCTTCTGAGGACATCTCCACTTAAATAGAATGATTGATTTTGGTCTGAAGGTTCGATATTTATTATCATCATCATTTTAGACATGAGATGTTAAATCTGGTTAACCGAGTGATTTTTTTTAACAACAATGCGGTAAGACGAGCGAGATGTTCTATTGATGGTATATGATACGGTTGCCCATGACAACGTGGCGCTAGTTAGGATATACAGCACCACATTGTGCTTATCGCCTTGAGACTTAAGTCTCGTTACTATAATAATTTCATCAGCTACGACGCCTTTGAAACCGGAACACAGTAATGATTGCACACCACTGTTGGAGCTGTGGTGGTACGATCTCCAACAGTAGACTACCGCGACTATTCAGATGTTTATATTACAATCGATATAAATATATTTTTGTATATATAAAGTGTTTACTATACACTCGTGTGGAACTTGTCCGTGCCGAGATCATACCGTACGAAGGTCGTTATGACTGGAGTTGAGTTACGTCAGCTATATGACAAAGAGTAATTAATATGCTTTGTAAACTTGTATTATTTTAACTACCTCTTTGGCGCAGTGGTTAACTGGTCATAGAGCTCTCAGTTCAATTCTGCTGCTAAACTTTTTAAATGCTCTTGCATTCATATCTAAATATGAAGATAATTTTTACAGTAACAAAGTAAAAAAAAAAGTAAGCAATCTAATATTCATAAAGACTAGGGTGTAAACGTTAGCGTGTTCCGGTTTGAAGAGCGTTGTAGCTAATTAAATTTACCTTACGAGGTATAACATTTTGTCTTAAGGCGATTAGCACAACGTGTTTTCATGTATATCATCCTAAGCAGAACCATGTTATTATGGACAGGCGTATCACTTACAATCAGGTGAGGATCTCATTTGTCTCGACGCGATCTCATTTTTCTCTACTAAATGGAGATTAATTGGAGCATTTCTTTTGTCTATAGGAATTTTCTTTTTTTTCCATGGAACTTTTTAGATTATATATTTTAAAGGTTAAAGGTTAGTGGTAGATCACCTACTGTTTTTTTTGTTATTCTATTAAGCATTATTATACTACCTACAAAGCTCTTCAGACCGGAACAGTAATGTTTACACCGTGTTTGGCGGTAGAAAAAGTCGCTGCGGGTGGTATCTACCTAGGTGGTCTCCGGCAACAGAGACCTACCACCAGTAAGTTAAGTGGTGATGTGATCTGCGGTGGTAAGCCGCACTAATCTAGTAACAGCCTATTCGCCATTCACTCTCGAAGACTTATTAATATTTTTAAGTGAATTTCATCATCATCATCACCAATCGGCCATAGAAGATCCTGCGCTACCCGCATTCAGCGATTTTCCTCGACTTGTATACGGTAAGCGTGGTCTCTGGTACCACCGGGCACGAGAAGCCTCGTCCTGTTTTCTGAACTTGTTAAACGCTTGAAAGTCATATTTACTTTTACAGCTCATCTGATACTGGTCTTGTAGACCCAAATCCACGGTATGTTTTTATAAAAGGTGTACAACTCGGAGTGTAGTTATCTGACGGCGGAACACGAGAGGTCCTCGTTTATAGGGATTTATATGGAAGGATTTGGGCCATTTCCCACCACGTTAACTCATAGTGGGTTGGTGAGAGTCAGAGATTCGTTTGTTGCACCACGAGCAGTTGAGGTTAGCTTGGGTTCCGTGAATTGTTCTGCGGAACCTCTTACACTCACACAGGTAAATCTTTGATGACTATTCTATTTAATTACAATGTTTTATACAAAATATCTGTAATACAAAAACAAAGAAATATAAAAAAAAGGTTCTATGAAGTAACTTCCTTTTTTTTTTGAAGTAAATGGCATGCTCTACTAAATAAATTAACAAGTGATGTTCTGAAACAGTGGTTGAGTAATTACTTAAATATATTAAAATAACAACATCTAGAAAAACTCACCGCTTAGTAACAAAGTAAATTTTTGGTTCTCGTATTTTCTCACAGTCTAAGGTCCGAACTCAAACTTGTGGAGATTTACCCACTTATGTGTTTCCACATCGCGGGAAGGACTGACGGCGGACAGAGCTGTAAGGCTCTTGAGTTGTGGCCGCGTACCGGTAGACGTAATACTATCAGGCCTTTCGCAACGTGGTCCGATGACCTGTTAAAGATCGCGGGAAACCGCTGGATGCAGACAGCGCTGGACCGATCTGAGTGGAGTACCTTGAGAGAGGTCTACGCTCAGCAGTGGGCGTTATCGAGCTATTAATGTAATTTACTGTAATGTACGTGTTTTCTTCAAGTTAGGATGTAACTTACGTCCTTGAATTTAAGTACGAAAAAAAAAGATAAATAATTAAATTGAAAGTATTTTTTGTGATACTAAAATCAGTAGCTTTTATTTAAGTGATATGAATATTCAACAGGATATTTATAATACACAAGTTTTAAAAAATGCGACTGCTCCTTTCGGGTAATCTTTAAAACGACTGTATTGATTTTGTTGAGATTTTCACTCAGCAGTTAAAGATAAAAGTCGGTTTTAAAAAAATATTAGGGGCCCCCATTAAATTAAAGATGATAAATTTGTTAACGAATTCCGATTCAGTTAGTTGGTAGTAATTCTGGTGGTATATCTCTGTTAACTAGTGATAGGTCTCTGTCGCTGGAAACCATGTAATTGCAGCAACTATTTCTGCCGGCACACAATAGTGTACAAACATAACTGTGTACCGGTTTGAAGGGTGCTGTAGGTAGTGAAATTACAGGTGTAACGAGACTTAACATCTTGTGTCTCATGGCGACGAATACAATGTGATGATGTGTATAACATCCTAATTAGCGCGATGTTGTTATGGGCAGGCGTAATATTTAATATCAAGTGATCGGTCCTCTCGTCCGGTCGCTTCGATGAAAAATAAAACTTCTTAAACTAAAATTTTATAAACAAAATCTAATTAAAATCATGTAATAATTGCTAATTTAAAAATTATACATTATTATAAATAAACTGAAGAGATTCACTACACGCATATATGAATTTTTGTTCTAGTATGTTTACTTACTCCGTTTAAATATAGGATATGTACTCAGTATTCTGAGAAGTGTTGCACACTGCTTTTAGATAAATATCTGAATGTAGACATTTAGCTAACGTATGAAATAATTATAGTAATTAATATAGTTTTGTTAGCAATCGTTATCAATCCGCGTGTAACCATCATGGTGGTAACAACGAAATATCTTATTAATTAACGTGATTAAATAAAACCGCGAAATTAGTTACACAGCAAAATAAGAAATATTGCAAAAATTAAAAATGTTGTTTCTTATTTAAGTGTTTTAAAACATAAATAAAAATAATCACAAAAATAAACTTCGACCTCACCAAACGACCTTATGAAAGAGTGCGCGGTGCAAACGGACCTGTTCTACAACATTCAAGATGAACATGCGTAGTTAACATTCTATTTTATGCCTTTCTTTCATTACACATTGTCAACTGCTTAATAAGAAATATAAAATTATTAAGCACTTTATATAATATTTAAAAAAAATGCTGGAAATCACACGATGACGGAACAAAGTAAAGTCATTGTGTAAATAAATAACAAAAAAAAACTAACCTTGAATTTGTTCTCGTAACTTTAGATCCGTTAGCGCCAAATTCGATTTCGCTGCCGCCGAAACTGGTCACCAATGGCACATCACCGTCGGCCATTTTTTTAAAAAAAGAAAAATTTTAAAAGTTAAAAAAAAGAGACACAGGCGGTACCACTGTAAGTCCACGCGAACGTTGTAATGCACGATCGTAATTGTGATTTATGCAACTATTCTTTTTCCGTAAAGCGTTACGAGCGCCGCTGTAGTAAAGCACGCACGACTCTCCCGGCCGAAGTCCGCCGATGTACTGACACTGACGGACTGACCGATTATTTTATTGATGTAAATTTTATGATGAGCATTCGCTACTCGGCCGCAGATAACAACATGTGACGGCTGTATCACTGATAATTGAACCGCAGCGCGCCTCACCGACTTATTTCGCACTTTATATTTATCACCCCGTAATAGGACGGATGTCAACTTCCGCCCTTAAAGTTGATCCTAAAAAAATAAGTAAATTTTTAAACGGGAATGAACATAAAAATATAACTTTTATGTTACAAGATTAATATTTTAAAGGCTGCATGTACAAATCGTGTCTATTTTAAAATAAATAAAAAAAAAATCCACAAGTTATTTTTTTTCAATTAAGCAACAAAACGAATGGTACATTCGCCTAATACTAATAGTAAGTGATACTCCTAACCATAACAACGAGGCGGTAGTTGGAATTATATTTAGTATGCCACATTGCGCTCGTCGCCTGAGATATATGATGAGTCTCGTCACCCCAGTAATTACACTAGCTACAGTGCCCTTCGATTCGGATCATAGTGATGTTTACGCACTACTGTTAGGGGCCATTAATAGGAGTTGCGGTGGTACGTACCTAAACAGTTTAGTGACGCTTAAAGCATTGTACTATTTATACGGTAGAATTAACAAGAACAAAATCGTGGTAACCAAAATGTCTTGAATACTCAAATATTTATTTACAAATAAAATATGTTTCTTTAATAATCTTAAAAAACCGACCATCATCACTTTTATTTATTTCAATAATATAATCTATCGTCGGTGAAACTCCATAAGTTTTTGGATCCATGGATCCATGGAAGATATTTAGTTAGTACTACATGGAGCACCAGCTCAGTTTTTATTCGTGTATAGGACACAGATGAATGAGAACACAAATTTACCAACAAATATTTCGGACTAAATTGACTTAATATTACTAAAAAAAAAAAAAAAAATTATTTAATTGTGTACTTTAAGTAATAGAAATTCATTCGTTATAATTAAAACTCAATATTTTTTTTATATTATATTCCTATAACTATGTTTTCATCAATTCTTTATTATTAGTTCTGAAAAGAATTGACAAAAAATTCATGTGGATTTGTTTTTTGGTGATGGCTCACGACTTTCACAGTAAAAAATTAGTTATATATGAGAGTACATTTAAATATTTTTTTATACATTTAAGCGACGAGACAAGGGGTACGTTCACCTGATGGTAAGTGATACGCCCGCCCATAACAACGGATCCCTATATAGAATTTAAAACGCTGCAAACCATTGCGCTCATCGTTTGGGACGTAAAATGTTGAGTCTCTTTACCTCAAACTAGCTACAACGCCCTTTAAACTGGAACACAGTAATGATTGCACACTATTATTTGGCGGCAGGAACAGGCGCTGCGGTAGTATCCACCAGGACGGTCTCCGGCAACAGAGATCTACCAAAAGTAAAACTATCAAACTATATATATATTCAATGTTCTCGTGTCCCTTTCGGATAACGTCGACCAAACTCTCCAACTATGGAAAAGCACAGTACATTATCATAAACTATTATATCAATACATTGAATTTACAAATATTTTTATAATATTTATTATCATCCGACATGGGTTTCCCCAAAGATGGTAAAAATATTTTAGTTATTTACACAGAATTCTGTATATGAACGGAAATTGCAGCAGATTTCAATTACAAAGTTGTGTTTTCAGCTTTGATAGTCATTGGGAAACACCAACTTTTGGACATTGTTGTGGTGATGGCTTATCGGTTTGAAAGATTAATGTTAAAGAGTAAATTCTGTATGGTTATTAGGATAAAATAGATTGTACCATATTTTGCTCGTTGCACGACACAAAACTTCATCAAAGCAAAATAAAAAAAAAATAGCTGCAGTAATGAGATCTAATAACTTATGTGTCAATTAGCTAGCTATTTCAATAACTTCAGTGCCCTTCTAAGAACACCGTTGATCACAAACATTCTGTTTCATCGTCATAGTTACTATCGGTCCATTGAAATCCACCGCTTAGATCTACCTCAGAGATCACCACACCGATCGGTCTTGTGAGGCTCATATTCATCCACTACTGTTCGGCGGTACAAATACTACCAGATAATAAACATTACCGAGACAAACGGGTCGTTCGATGATGGTAACAATATGGCGCTGGTTAGAATTATACGAGTATATGCAGTACCACATTGTTTTCGTCGCTTTGATACAAAAGACGGTAAGTCTTGTTACCACAGGAATTTTACTAGCTACAGCGCCCTTCCCCGTAACAGGTTCCTGCCTTGTTGTGGCGGAGGGGCTCAATAGCCGTGGCGTGGTCTCCCACGGTGAGGCGAAGAAGAATCTACTCGGCTGGCCCGAGGTGTAGTGCTGGCCTGAGGCGGTCGTTCCAGGTTAGAGCTCCGGGGCTCCGTTAGCTCACCTCAGATGCGTGCCGGTGGGCTGCAGGGTCAGGTTTATACTGCCCTTTACAGTCGAGATGGAGACGCGAAGGTGGAGTACCCTTCGCGACTAAGCGATGTCGCACGACCGATGCGGCGGCGGTGGGGCCGCGGGAGAAGAGGCGTGTCGGTATTGCGTTTCGCCGCTCTCTATCTTCTGCGGCCGTATAACGGGTGAGATCGGATCCACCGCAGGGTGTCGGAAGAGTTTTCTTTCTTGGCTCCCATGGCCTCTGGGTGACGGTTTCGGGGGAACCCGTAGCCCAGGTGACTGCAAGAAGCCGAGGAGGGGTGCGGTGTGTGCTCCGGCGTGCCCCTACAGAGGTGGAAAGGTGGGGTTCTTCCCTCCCTCCCGAGGCGGGGTTGCGTTATGCGGCCGACGCTGGCGAGGCGCGGAGGAGGAGGGGCGCGGAAGTGTGCGAGAGCGTTCCCGTGACCCTGCCATAAAGCGACGAGGCGGAACATCGTGGGAGTTTTAGTCCGTGCAAGTCCGACATAACCTGTCCTAGACCCGCGAGGGCGGGTATGCGCAGGCATTTCCCCTACGTTTAACAAAAAAAAAAGCTACAGCGCCCTTCAAACCGGAACACTTATGTTTGTACACTGCTGTTTGTGGGCAGAAAGTGGAGCTGCGGTGTTGCCTACCTTAACGGTTTCTGGCAACACAGACCAACCACCATTTATGTCTATATATTTATAGTGTAAGTGCATTTATATTATTATTTCCTTTTAATATTTGCTTTACGCTTCCCGCAGTCAACTTTATCAGCTCAATCGACCTTTTCGGGAACTGACCCTTTGTCCCGGTACTTCTCGGATACTGTTGGAAACGCCCCACAGTAATCAACATAACATAACAAACATCTGTTTTAACAAATAACATAATAAATAATTATAATAACAAATGTATTTATAGTTTACGATAATATGATAAGAAATAAATATATGTATGCAACTGAGCGATTAGTATCTGTCCGCAATGCTGGCATTACAAGGTAATTTTACTTCATTGGTGGTATACACCACCACAGCTATTTCTACTGCTAAACAGTAGTGTTTTTTTTATACAATTAAGCGACGAGACGGACGGAACGTTCACCTGATGGTAAGTGATATGCTCGCCTATAACAAGGTGGCGCTAGGTAGGATGATATTCACCGCACCGCATTGCGCTGATCGTCTGCGACATATGGTGTTGAGTTTCATTACCACCAGTAATTAGTGTTCCGGTTTGTAGGGCGCTGTAGCTAGTGAAATTACTGGGCTAACGAGACTTAAATTCTTATGCTTCAAGGCGACGAGCACAATGTCATGCTGTGTATCATTCTAACCAGCGCTACGTTGTTATGGGCAGTCGTATTACTTACCATCAGGTGAACTTCTCGATCGTCTCGTCACTTTGTATAATAAAAAAATTATGAAATTTCATGTACTGAAGTAAAGATGTACCTATAATACGAAAATAACAAATATAAGTTATTCATTATGAACATTGCATTTATTTTAATATGTGTAAAATTTTAACAAAGCAGTCATTGTAACATCGTAAGCATAGTTAAAAACAAACAACTTTAGTAATAAGTTACTTTTTAAAAGTTTAAATATTTTTTTTTGAATAGTCTACAAACAATGTAATAAATGGATATGGTAATTTGAAAAATTAGGCGCACTGTTTCTATAATTATACGTTAAATTATTCTTAGGAAAATAACAGCTTTACTAAGAATAATTTAATAATTAGTTTAAGTTTAACACTAAGTCATTATGGCGATTGTTCTTCTTAATGCAATGGACGCAATAGTTAACATATCTTTAAATAATAAAAGGGGCGAAGTCTTTTCCCATATATTATGTATAAACTTTTAATAAAATCTTTTTGGTTGTACTATTTGTATCTGGCTGGTTTTGATTCTATTAAATAGGGTAAGCTTAAAAAAAATCAGTAAATGTACTGGTGGCAGGCATCTGTTGCCGGAGACCGTCTAGGTAGAGACCACCGCAGCGCCTATTTCTGCCCCCAAACATTAATGTACAAACATTACTGTGTTCTTGTTCGAAGGGCGCTGTACCTAGTGTAATTACTGGAGTAACGAGACTCAACATCTTATATGTCAATCGATCCGTGCTATGTAATACAGTGTATATCATCCTAACTAGCGCCACGTTGTTATGGGTGTGCGTATCACTTACGAACAGGTGAACGTCCTTTTCGTCTAGTCGCTTAATTGAATAAAAAAAAACGTCTATTCCAGCAATTTTTCCTTTTGTTTTATTTTTGGCAAAATAAATGATATGATGAATTGATCCATTTTTTTTATAGAAAGAGTGGGCGCAAACGAGCAATCACTTCATGGTTATTTCCACCTATGGACGTCCACTTGTAAACATAGGTCTCTTGTAATATGTTCCAGAAAGCAGTGTTGTTCTCTTTGAATCCAGCAGATCAGTTCACCTAGTGGGAAGTCATCACACCACAGTGTTAACACTAGAGGGATCGCGGCTTCGTTGTCGACCTTTAAGAAAATCAATCATACGCCGATTTTACAGTTTTATAACAAAAAAGAAAATACAAGGAAAGTTGGAAAAAAAAATTGTGACCTGTCCATAGAATTAATGTCAGCAAGAGTTAGTTTAAGTGTTTTTAATCCGGGAATTTTGAGGTCAAAGATGCACTTTGCTCTGTTAGACTTACTACGGATATAATAGACGCCATTTTTGAAGAACTGGAGCAAGACCGGCATATTAGTAGTTACGATATAGCTGAGAAACTGGCAATTAACCATAAAACAGTGTTGACCCATTTGAATAAAGATGGATATAAAAAAAATGCTAATTATTTAAAAGGAACACGAACTCACTGAAAAAAAAAAATTAATGGTGTACTCATTTGCGAATGTTTATTGAAATGTAATCAAATCGGATCGGTTTTGAAGAGTTTGTTAATTGGTGATTGTGGTGATGAAAAGTGGATACCATACAAGACCGTAAACGCGAACAAGGTCGGTCAAGCTTCATAGATTGGCAAAGCCCGGGTTAACTCGCAATAAGGTAATGCTGTTTGTACGGTGTGGTTAGAAAGGCGTAGTTCTTATGAACTTTTTCCGCCTAGCGGAACCATGGATTCCGATTTGTACTGTTAACAACTGACGAGATTAAAGCAAGAAGTTGAGAGATCAACCGAAAGAGGTGAGGTCTTACGTCACGATATCGTAGTGGATAGTGGATGCCAGATGTTACCGAGAGCTGTTGTTATAACATGTGGGTTTCCTTACGTTTCCTCTTACCAGACATTCAAGTTTTATTGAAGATCAAACCCGCGCCATTTCAAGTCGTATAAGGCGTACGACCGTCTTAAGAACTGAACCACTGTGACTTGTTGTTTATTAGTTGGATTTTTTTATAAGTAATGACGTTAAGTCGATGATAATCGATCATGTCTCGTTGATTATTACAGTAACATACGTTTTGGCTTGTTAACTACTGTCTAAAATAATTAAACTACAACTAAAAGGCCCTTCAAACATATGTTTACAACATTGCTGTGTTCCAGTTTGAAGTGCGTTGCAGCTAGTGAAATTTTTGGGGTAACGAGACAATGTGCTGTCACAAGGTGATGATTACAATGTGTTGCTATGTATATCATCTTAACTACTACAGTTTCATAGACAGATATATCATCTTACCATCGGGTGAACGTCTTACTGTGCGCTTTGTGCAATTAAACATAGTAATGTTTATTATTATACATTATCGAAGACGTGAGTAGTGTAATAGTGGTGACGCCATTACCAAAATTGGCTTCCAATACTTTCCTATATACGTGACCGGGGAGTCAAACCCATTGACACTACAATTGGCAACGGACACCTAATAGGTTTGTCTGTTTGCTTTCTCGCATTACCACTTTCGCTTGTTTTCTAATAATTCCGCGTCATCAATATTTGTTTTTATCAAGCCTTTTTTTATACCACTTAGGTGGTAAACAGGCACGCGCCTCACGTGATGATCAGCGGTAATCGCAGCCTATAACCAATAGTAACATCAGAGGTATTACTATCACTAGGCGTGTTGCCGACCTTGCAGAAACCTAACCTACAATGTTAACATCCTCACAAATCGGAATATGTGAGAATGGTAGCTAGTTACCATTCCAATAAAACCTTTTAACAATCTTAACAAACCTGGTAGCACCAGATTTGAATCTGAACCAGTACGCCACTGCTACTTCGCAAAAAAATTAAAACGAAGTACATACATACTACAGAAGAAATCCTATAAGTCTCTAAAATCTTTCAGAAGTTACTCGCTGTGTACTAGTTCAGTGGTCGCCAAACTTTTGACCTTACGGACCAGTAAATTCTTAATTTAAATCCCGTGGACCACATACGTGATATAGTGTTAAATAAATTAAAAGAAAAATTGTGATTTAAGACCCCAAAATGTACCAAGTTGATAAAACTATTAATTGTAACTGTATTATGAAAACTTTAAAAACGTAATAATATAAACAACTGATTTCAATGTATCTTATTACGTAATGTGATGAGGGTATTAAACATTCTTTTTGATGTGGACCACTAGAGGTCCATAGAAAGACACTTTTTTTAATTCAATTAAATTAAGCGTCGATACGGGCGGGATGCTCACCTGATGGTAAGTGATATGCCCGCCTATAACAATACAACGCTGACATAAGATGTTGAGTCTCATTACCTCAGTAATTTCACGAGCTACATTATCCCTTCAAATTGGAACAGAGTAATGTTTGCACACTACTGTTTGGCGGCAGAAACAGGCGCTGTGGTGGTACCTACCTAGACGGTATCCGGCAACAGATACCCATCAGCACTGCTTTGGCGAGCGCTGTACTTGCAACTTACCGGTCCTATGGAGTGAAAGCATATAACAATACCACATTTAACCGCTAACCATTTATAGACTAGCACGACTGCTCGTATACTGTATTGCATTATAATCGTGAAATGACTTATCCTCTAGAAAGATGTGCTACCAGTCTCATAATGTAATTCTGCCGCCATAACTTGGATGTGTTCTGTCTTTTATTCCACGAAACGACGACACGAGCAATGCTTTCAAAGGATGGTAAGCGATACACCTGCCCGTAACAACGTGGCGCTAGTGAGACAGCTCCTATTCCTGCTGTCAGGCAGTAGTATGAAAACATTACTGTGTTCTAGTTTGAAATGTGTTATGGCTGGAGAAATTACTGGGGTAACGAGATTTAACACCTTATATCTCAATGCGTAAGAGCACAATGCGATGCAGTGTACGTCACCTCAACTAACGCCACGTTATGGGCAAGCGTATCGCTTACCATCCATTGAACGTATTGCTCGTCTCATCATTTTGTAGGGTAATTTTTTTTAACTTCACAACTTTACCATGACCTACTCAGTCGTTAGCGTGTAGAATAGTCAAAAGGTCCAACTTCTTAGCTGAGCGTGTTGCACATTGAATAAACTCTTAAGCTATTCGAAAGTTCGACTTTAGTCAGACTTAAGTCATTCTTTTAAAAAGGAAGCAATGTAATGATGCTGGATCTTCGTAAAACGATAACTAGAATATTTACACAGCATCACTTCTCGTTGATCGCTTTTAGGCTTAAAATGCTGTATATTACCATTGCCTGAAACGCCTTTCAAATCGGAGCATATTAATATTTTTACATAATTGCTTGACGTTAAAAACAGGCGCTGTGATGGTGTCTACCTAGTTCATCTTTATCAACAGATTTTCCACACTACCAAAAAATTTTATACAAATCTAAAAACTTTTTTTTTATTTAATTAGGTGCGCGGAAGACCGAAGAAAGTGTGGATGTATTGTGTGAAAGATGACATGTGTGAGAAGAGTGTGAATTTAGATATGGCGGCTGTTAGAGGGATATGGAAGAGAAGTACATACTGTGTCGACCCCACATAGCTAGGAAAAGGGAAGGAGGAAGGAAGGAAGGAAGGAATTAAGCGACGCGACGCGACAAGACGAATAGTACGGACAATTAATGGTAAGTGATACACCTGTCCATAACAACGTGGCGTAAATTTAACTAGTTAGGATGATATACTGTGTGTTAGGAGACCGCTTCCGAAAACGTACACAGACGATAGTACTAATGACACCTTTGATGATGGGACGGAAAAACAAACGATCCTGATAAAAAATCATATTTTAAAATGTTTTACCATTATTTACGCTCTATCATGTTAGTACAGCTAAATGAAACGATAGTTACATAAAAAATACATTACTTTACTAAAAAAAAACAGCAATGAAAGACAAAATCAAAAACAGCTGATGCTCCGATCAACGAACGCCCGGACGCGCAATCTAAATGCTCCGTGGCCCTATGAGATAAAGTTCAAATTGAAACCCAATACATCTCGAGTTCCCACCGCGCCCGTCGAACCTATCACCAGTTGAAATCTACATCAATTAGTACTAGCCAATATTTTATTATCTTCAGACCTCTGGTCTTTACATCGGTCGTGGTATTGATAGTAGTGTTTTCTCCATATCTTTCCATTTCTGATGATTGAAGGCATTCCTACAACTTTCACTAACTGAACAGCTTCTTGTAAATTTTATATGTATTCAGACGACCAATAAAAATAATCAAAAATTACCTTTTTTTTATTTTACGAAGTAACCACACAAGCGAAACGTTCATCTGATGGTAAGTGATACCCTGCTTGCCCATAACGTGGCGTTAGTTAGGATGATATACACTGCTCCCCGTTGTGCTCGTTGCATTAGGATATATGATATTAAATCTTCTTACCTAATATTTAGTAATTTTACTAGCAATACATACTTCGTTTAAAATTAACTAAAATATAAATTCTACTTTTATCTTCGGTGCTGATTCCACTGGTGGCAGGTTTCTGTGGCCTGATACCGTCTAGGTAGGTACCACTGTTGCGCTTATTTCTGCGGCCAAACAGTAGTGTGCAAACATTACTGTTTTCCGAATTGAAGGGAGTTTTAGCTATTAAAATTACTGGTATAACGAGACTAAACATCTTGTCTTAAGGCGACGAGCGCAATGTGGTGCAGTGTATTCCATTCTAACTAGCGCTACGTTATTATTGGCAGGCATATCGCTTACCATCAGGTCTCGTTCGTTTTGTCACTTAATTGAATATTTTTTTTTATGCAAACTGCGAATGTTAAACGCGGGTCTAGGTTATTGTGAAGACGGGCGAGCGGGCTTAGCGGTTTTTAACGGTACATATGGCCGGCGACAGCTGTGGTAGACAGGGATGGCTTTATCTGTCACACTGTTCGCAAAATGAGATGCAAACATTTGTTACCAGAGAGAACATCGGCTTATGTTCCGTGGCCATGAATTTTAAAACAATATTTTGACTTTGAAAACGCACTACTTTCAAAGTATAAAAAATGTCTTACTGTCGTATTAACGCATTAATTATTGTAATAATAATATATCCATGATAAATATAGGATAATATTTATTTTTTTTACAAAGCGATGAGACGATTTGGTTTTTCACCTGATTGTAAATAATACGCCGGCCTATAACAATGTGGTGCTAGTTAAGATGGTATACATAAGACCTCATAGTGCCCATCGCTTTAAGACATAAGTAAAACCACATTACTCTTGTAATTTCATGAATAAAAACGCCTCTCTCACTAGAACACAGTAATGTTTGCACACTTCTATTTTATGGAGCAAATAGCTGCTGATACCAACCTAGACCATTTCCAGCAACGGAGACCTATCACCACCACAAGGAACACTGAACACAGCGAAAAAGACCAATATTATACAACTTTGAAAATTTTGTATGAAATACTTTATTTAAACAATTTTATCAATATATATTATTTTATTACTTAATTGTTTATAGTTTTTTTTTTTACAATTGTCTTTATACTCTTTTATTTAAATTTAACGTTTATGTGGATTATAGTCTGTTATTAATTTTGATCATAGTTTTATGTTATATTTTACTGCAATGAATATTGTTATAACAATAAAAAAAGTAATAAATATATACAAATAGGTAATAACGGTTAAATCTACTTTTATATACTTAATCTTTATTATAACCATGTGGCAGTAAAATCTTTTGAAATCGCGAATTCTAGTCTATCGATACGATTACGTTGGAATAGAAAGTAAGTAAATAGAAGCGAAATGTAACTTACGTTAAGAAACGGCAATTTTTTTTTATTGCAATAAATATATATATATGTATATACAGATAGTACTTTCTAATATTTGTTTATAAATTCGCCGGCGTTTTTTTTTACGACGAGATTAACGGGTCGGTGAACTAATGGTAATAGATACGCCTGCCCATACCGTGTCGCTAGATAGAATAGTATACACTGCACCATATTGTACTCGTCGCCTTGAGACATAAGATGTAATATTAGCACACTATTGTTTGGCGACAGGGATAGATAGGTGCTGCAGAGGTACCAACTTACAGAGACCTAGTAGGGTTTACCCAAAATCACATGGCCAATTACTAATCCCACGTTATAAATCTGCCGCCAACATTAGCCGAGTATTCCTGCCGTCAATGAGAGCTAGAGTAACCATGGTCTCAAATTCAGCTCAACTGTTACATTCTTGTTGATTAAACAAAACTACATAAATATCGTTTTTTTTTTAAGTTTAATTGTAAAATGTTATAATGATCAATTAAATCCTCACCTTTGATAATCTGTGCCCATTGTTACGCACAGATTACACAAGAGACGCGCGCGGCGATGAACACGAAAGCGATGCTATAACCATAACAAATATATTGGAGACCGGTTTTTTTTAAAAAAATAATAGTGCGAGTAGAAGTCGCATTTGACGGGTTGTTTCGCTAACGACGAAATTTTTTTTAAAATTTAGTTCAGAACAAAGTACTTAGAAATCAAGCAACTAGCTTTTATTTTTTTAAAACACTTCATTGTAATTTAAAAATAATTGAGTATGCTGTTGTGTATAAACTTGTAGCTATGTAACAATGATAATATATAGTAATGTCATTTAATTTAAAAAATACGAATTTTATAGTGTGGTGGTCTAGTACATAAAAAATTTGGACCCATGCACCTATTCCGACAGTGGGACTTAGCACACGTGCAGAAGCCCTGGCTTATGCAGTAAGATTTTAAGTTTGATTGCCATAGTTTTTCTTTTTTTTTAAACACTTGTTACTGATGTTTTGCTTTGATAAATTATGAAATAGTAATATGTCGAACGAGTTATGTTTATCTTAATTTTAAATTGTATTTAGATATAGTAAGTAGCCAATTACGACATTTTGCAAGCCGGACAAGAAAATATTATTTAATAACAGTTTTCTTTATGAATTAAAGAAATTTCACAATGCCATACCTTCTCATATATAGAAATTTGTAATAATGTCTTCTAGTTTAGCCTTTTTACACAGTTCTATATGTTACACGGCGGCTAACCTTTTGTTTAGTACCACGGAGGTGCTTATGCGATTTTGACCCCTGTTTCGATTTCGTTGTCAAATGTAGAACCGTTTGAATATGAACCCCACCTGACTTTGCCACAAGAGAATTGCTGCAGGAGGCGACGGACTGATAGCTATAGCCTGCTGGCTCTCCTCCATGCGGAACATATTTGACTATAATGATCTACAGTATGATCACTAAATACGATCGTAAATATTATCCTAAATAGGTATACCAATGTAGGATGATAAATACGTAAGTATAACCACAGCGTACTTTTAATTTTGATGGTAACTTTTCGGATAAGGACCACTGAGCTTGGCTCGCTGAGTGATAGGCTCGGGTAATGGAATGCAATCCCGAGGCCCGTATATTCTCGCAGGCCAGGGCCTCAGTCTGGCAAGCCTTGCAAATGACTCGGTAACTAATGACTAAGTTCGCCACAAACAATGTCTTTAGTGTTAGACAACACCATCACCTTTTTCGGCCCCTCTGTCATTTAACGTCAACGAAATTTAGGTCGGGTTTCAGACATTCATTGATAAAAAACACATCGCGATATCAAATAAGAAAAAAACTTTTTCTGTGATACAGTAACAAGAATAAGGTTAAATGAGGCCTACTTCATTGTCAGGTATCTACAAAAACAATTACTTCATGAGCCAGTCTCAAGCGTTGCGTCATTTTGCATACCTTAATATTTTGATGTTGATGTGATACACTTTAAATGTTAATTGTTCTTTTTTATCTCAAAATTCTAAATAAAGAATAAAGTGAAAATGTTTTTAAAACTTAATAATTTTAATTCTATTCAAGTTAAACTTTAATAAGATATTATAAAGAAAGCATTCAGTATGAACGTGTATTTCATTGTTTACTCAAAAATCAACTACTTTTTAATAGAAATAGTTAATGGACCTAAAAATTTATTAATTTGTACACTAAAAATATAAATTATATATGAAAGTACCTACTAAATAAAATGGGTAAAAGCATAGTATTTTTCGTTAAGGAATTTATCTTAAGAAGGGGAGTGTATAAAATAATTACTAATTTATTCACTTTACTCAGTCGATCTTGTAACTGTAAGCCTCGTTAGTTAAATGTTACAATATCTATCAACCCACACTATATAATTCAGTCCGTGAAAACAAGTCAATTGATTCAACCCTAAAAAAACGGGAGAAAGCGCACAAATAACATGCAATGAAAAAATCTTTCAAGTACTCACCTGACCGAACAGCGTCAACACTCGATTTCACTTAACAACAAACGTCTGAAAGGCACTTTTTAGATGATCAGAATTTAAACGTTTTTTTTTTTATATCACAAAACAAAAGAGCAACTCGTTCACTCGGTGTACCTGCGAAAGAGAGCCCGGCATTACAATTTTATATAACTGTTACTATACCTACTTCCTACAGACATTTTGCAACCGGTTCACCGGCGAGGATTCGTTTCGGAAACTTGCAATAACTTACAATTTACTCGTTTGTTGGATGGAGTTGATTTGTCATCGGCGTGTTACTTCTTTTTCTGGCGTTGCTTTTGTTTTTGGCGCATCAAGTGTGTGACACATTCGTGTTAGGATCATGCGCTCACGCCGACCCCCCGCTCGCGACTGGCGCGCCGACAGCACACCGCGGGCTGAGACGCGGACGCAATGTTACCAGCTTCAAAAGAGGCTTTGTGCCGTTACAAACATAATATAAAACCTCCATCGTCCAAGCGTGCACCTTATTGCGGCCCGAAACCGTCCATATTGATTTAAAGCTACGTTATACGCTCGCGTCGCTCGTTTGCAATTAAAAGATCGCGATAATGCGCGTACAAAGGATTTATTTATCGTAGTCCGTAAAAGAAAAAGACATAATTGAATGCGATTGTGTGAGGAAACTATTGATCATTTCACACGTTTCAACGTATCTGCGCGTCCGCACAGCACTGGAAATTATTACGGTGCTCCACTAATTTCTAAAACAAACTATTCAATGTAAGTATGTTATAGTGATTTTGCTATGACCACCGCTGACTTTGTAAATTGCTTTAATTAAAGGCTCTGCTAGACGTAATAATGAATACGTCGAAGCTGTTTCGAGAGTTTTTGTTAGATTACGAACCGGCGTTAGACTCATTAATGCTTTACTTATTTTACTCTAGCTAAAATGTTGAAGTTAACAAATCGTTAAAAGATCTTTTGAAAAGACTAAGCAATGATGTAAACTAATTGTACTGCTTTGACCATGACATTTGATTTGGAATTGAAAATAGCTGTCTACAAAGTGACAACCTTCGTGGGAGTTTAATTAGTCTGAGTAACGAATTACTAATAACAAAAGATCGTATCTGTGTAGTAAAAGCATATTTTGTTTTTGGCGCCTTTTACCTGTACGCTTTGGTATTTCAGTTAGTAAGCTGGATTCATGATGATGTTAACGCTGCAAGCCATTCGACTTTTACAGCTTATCTAACATTGGGCGCGTGGACCTGGATCCACGGCCTGTTTACTAAATGTGTACTACTTGTAGTGTAGTTATCCAACGGCGGAGTTTTTAATAATGTGTGTCTGGTTATTGGTTATTCTGGCGAATCTACTCGGTCGTCGACGGCGGGCGCGGACCCGTTCCCCGACTACCTTCGCCTGTATCGGAATCTCTGGGCGGTGAGAACCGCCCCTGATCGCGGGTGTACTTAGTGTACGCGGTGTGTGAGTACCTGTGGCGCCGCGTTTTAAAGCGAGGGCGGCGTGACAGTTAGTAATATATAAAATATTACTGACTGGAATAACGAAGCGTACAGGTAACTCCAAAACCGAACAAGACTTCCGTGCAAGAAAAGCAGTTAGCCCCTTGCACCACAAAAGCGATATACTTTTTTTGTAAGACTACGAAATAAATTTTTATTGAGGGTTATTTGTTGCAAGGGTTTTATTGTTGTTCAATGAAGGGAAGGGGTTTTTATTTTTTTTTTTTTGGGGAAAGTAATTCAACCTAAATTACTAATAAAATTTCCCAGTAACTTTAGATCGATTTTGACGATTATATTTTTGATCTTGTAAGAGGAAAAATTTGTTCGGAACCTGTTAATAATTTCTGTTAAAACTGTAAATTTTCTTTACGCATCGTCTTTCACACTTTGTTCTATTGAAGAAAGCATGAAACCTTTTTCACGTGTATTTTCTTTCTAATGTCAAATCAGCAACGACATACTAAATCAATCAGTTCTATTGTAATCGTTTATTTGTGTTAACCGTATGAATTTTTAATTGAATATATTGATAATGAGCCATAGGTAAGTAAATTAAAGTTATTTTGTAAAATATAAGGACAGTCACGGTGAACTTACTGTCAGGTGAGCTCCTTATAGACGTCTAATCACTTTTTGTTGATTTGGATAATTACGTAAAAAGAAATTTGAATAAATTATACTCATTTTAAAACTGAAGTTGCAACACAACAATAACTGAACTGTTTAGTAATTTTGTAAGTAAATATTTATTTATTTAGGGAGTCTAGGTTTTCAAAATGCACTAGCGGATCTAACATTCAAATTCGCAAAACACCTGATGTCTTTGGCTTAGAATTAGGTGATGAAGGTACGATGGAATAAATATCTACCTTAGAAGCAAAAATTCCAAGTCAAGGTTTATTCAATAATAAAGGAAAATTGTAGGTTCATGGGCAATTCTAAATAATAATAATTTATTAGCAGTATTTATACATTTTGATACACTGAAAACCGCGAGTCTTGTATGAAGCTAAGCTTGTATCTTAATCGCAAGTTCACAACTATTTATGAGAGACTTTTATAAAAATATAAATCAAAACTAAACAAAAATAGGTTTTGGCAAAAAAGAGTGAAATAAAATAGCAACCATAGATAATAGATCTCTCCCTTAACAATGAGTCTGCCACAATAATAATTAAGAAGTAATGCACAGCGTCATATTACGTTTGCCGCTCTGACATTTGTCTTCGGTGATTCATTCGTCATCTTCCGTGTTCATTAATAGTAATTCCATTACAGAACTTATCCAAGAGTTACATATTTGTATTTGCAGGCTACTATTTGAAAAATTACATTGACGCTGCGATTGTCATATATTTAATTTTATTTGTTTATAATTCATGAGGTCAATAATAGATTTACTCCTCTTGAACAGTTGCTCGCAATGCAGCTTTACGGCACAGTTCGAGAGCGCTCTTATAATGCACAAACAATTGCATCATGAATCTACAGAAGAATACCCTAACATAGATAAATTGGAGGTAAACTTTGAAAAATATTTCAACATGATAAAACGACCATTTTTCCTAAAATTATTATTTAATAAAAAAGACTAGCTCCTACTTGTTCACATAATGATCAGTATTATTGCTTGCTTTAAAAACAAAGTAGCTTTGGTTTAGATTATAACCAATGCACCGTATTGTGTTCATTGCTTAATATTACATAAAATATTAAGTTTCGTTACTTTATTAATTTGACTAGTTACAACACCTTTTAAACCGGAGCATGGTTATGTTTGCATGCTACTGTTTCGCGGGGAAGATAAGCGCTGTGGTGGTAGATGGTCTACAGCAGTAGATATTTACTACCACATTAATATAGTTTATTGAATAGATCATTGATTTTTTTTAACCTGTTAGAATATGCGGTGTATCAATAAATACATATACAAAAGATAAAACGTAGGAACTGATAATATAAAGTTAGAAAAAATAATAATCCTATATTGACTACTTTTCGTTTTAGTGTAAATCAAATAGCTTGCCGTTAGTCCATAAAAAGGAAAGGGCTTACTCGGAGAGTTGTGAAAAGAAAAACTTGAAATGTAAGTTAAAACCATATCATCAATTGCATAATAGTACTGTTCTTGGCTGAAATTGTACCTCTAAAGAGATATTTTCAAAATTTTCATGATTTCACTCTATCCCTGTGCATAATTGAATATAAGCCTACCTAGATGTCTAGCGCAACGGATCCGATACCACTTGCAACCAACGTTCCTTAACCGAGGCGTCGATCTATCGGGCAGGCGATGATCCCACACTGTACTTGCCAGTAATAAAGTTAGAATTTAGTGATACTTGGGGTCAAAAAAACCTTACCTCTAAACCTTAATAGTTCCGATTCTTTTAATATTGTATTTAACCATGTTCAGATACGATAATATAGATAGTTTGTTAATTTGCCATAACCGTGATGGTTGAAAGATTTGTGTATATAATTACTCCAACGAAAAATAATATATCCGGTCTAATTGAAACAGTTCCTACTCGAAAATCGTCAGCTACGAGACTGTTCGACAAGCTACGCACGCGTATCTGCCGAAGCAAGACGCTGTTCGTGCATTCGGAGGAAGACGCTAGTAATTACGCGAATACACACGTAAGTTATCACCAATGAAATAGATGTCATTCAACTGTTTTCTCTTCCCAAAAGAGTATCATGATTTAATCCTGGCAGCGCAAGCTATGTTCAGATTTTTCACCATATCTTTAAAATATCGGTTTCGCATGACTTTATATAGGTAGTGAAATTACAGAGGTAACGAGACTTAACATGTTGTCTGAAGACGACGACCGCAATGTGGTGCAGTGTATATCGGAAACGTCCTGAAAAAATATATATATTGCTGTTCATCGTATTAATATAAATAGATACAGTATCTAAGTATTATATTTAGTATATCTATAAATGCCTACGTTTTTAAATAGTATAATGTTTTAGGAAGTCTCGCCTCGTAGCCAATGCCCATCTAAGGTGTTGAAAATGGATTCGTCGAAGCTAGACAGCGAGGCGATCGTCAGTTTGAGCAACCTACGTAAAGAAAGATATGCATGTCATTTGTGTTCGTTTGATGCAGATCGGTGAGTTGCGAACTTTATTTAATCAAGGAAACAAGGAGAAGGACCTTCCCTGATGGTAAGTATACATACATAACAAATAAGTGTATTAGGATATTTCAATATCAAAACATTGCGCTCATTGTCTTAGATACAACTTTTTCTCCAACTTGAATAGCAATTTCCCATGTTACTTATAATGAAGCTTTTGTTTATTTTTCATAAAATAATAGATGTTGAGAACAAAGGCACCATTTGTTATTTTTATTATTTTGCATTTTTTCACTCATCGCGTGACAAAATTTTAATCAAATCAAAGTTAATCTATTCGGTACATCTCTCTTCAATTATACAAAAGCCTGGTGGCTTTTCCGATGGTTCAGTAACATAATGAAAATATCTTTCATAACGGCTCTAAATATTTTCTTACAGTATAACAGTTTTGGACCGACATCTCCTTAATAATCACAAAATAGGTTTGGAAAATCTCTTGAAACTTGTAATGGCAAAAACAAAAGATGGTTTAAGCGATGATAATTCTATCACGAATGAATATGGAATTAGGCAACCGTATTATAAGTCACCAGACGATAACATAGAAGATGGAGAATTTATTATAGAAACAGTGACTCCAAAGGTTAAAGTGTTAAAACACGCAGCAGTAAATACAGATTTGAAATGGAGTGACATTCCAGAAATGAAAAATAACTATAAAATGATTAAAAAAGAACTCGAAAAGTTAATAGATTCACCAATGGAAGATAACAAAAAAGATCAGTTGCTGATTAAAGTGCACAGTTTGGACGAATGTATGTGCAAGTTTTTCGACTCGATGAATACTTTGAAAAAGGTCTTGAACAAAGGTTTCGATTCGAAAAGCAGCATTAAAAATGAACATTCAAGTGGACCCATTTTCGATCTAGGATTAGGAGAGTAAGTATTATGGTACAAGGTATACCAAAATCCGAGAAACGTTTACTTATCCTTTATTAAACTTTAAAATATCTAGAAGTAAAATCTAATTTACCGCATCTTAACACGTTACCTGCGAGGTCATTTTCAGAGGACTCATAGTTAGTACTTTGGAGACATATAAGACCTCGTGACCGTGCTTAACCGCACTGTGCATGGGACATAAATATCTTTAAAAATTTTTTTCTTAAAGAATGCATAACTCATTCAATAAATAAGATACGGCCTATCAACTTTCTGTGAGTTATAGATCATCGATTACTTTATCTGTAGGTCGCCTTGCATGTTATTACGATAAATGGATTAAGTGAAAATACAGAAAAAGAGTTAGGTATCTAGTATATCTCACATAGCAAACTGAGGTTAGGCCTGTTTGAGTAGTTATTCATTATCATTTCAATCGATGGAGTAAAAGTTACTGAGTCGAAATTAGAATTAAATTTCAGTTATCGATAATCAAACATTTATGGAAGTATTCGTTTAGTTAATTTAATACTTATATAAGTAGTGTTTGTTATTGAAGCGTGGCAAACACATTGATTGATTGCACTGCAAACAATATGTCATAATTTGTAGGGTTTTATGGATGTTTGTATGCTACTTAATGCCGTAATTTAAGAAGACATTAAAGTATTGCCATTGCAATTTTTATAATTGTGAAAAAATAACCTAACAGGGTAGTATTGCAGAGCAAAATAAGAGTTTCACAGTACTGAGGCTAACAAACATTATTATTTGTTGATTCCGCCTCACGAAGGTTTTTTTTTTGTGTTTTTGGAAATGATTTTCAAATCAGAATCGCTATCACTTCTTAAATGGGGGGAAGCGTTATCGAATACTTTTATAAAATTTTAGTTTTACTTGTCGATGGAGCAATATTATCAGTAAATGGCGGGAAGTAAAGATATTTTTAGCAGTATTTTTTGTTAACAGTTTTAGTTCTTGATCTTTTAAAATATAATTCAAGTTGTGACTCCTAAGAAACAACCTTTTTCTATTAACAAAATTTATAAGCAAATAGACTTTTTAGTTAAACAGGAATCAAGTTAATAGTATAAATATGTAATTAAGAGTAGTTGTTTCAAACCGATTGCGTAGGACTTTGGCTATCGACCCTTAAACGACACTTCAGCAAAGCGCTCGACCACCGCACTCCACTCCTTATGTCTGCCTCACCCCCGCCTTAGGAGATACAAAAGATCTGCCGTATCTAATCTTTTCCAATTTTTTAAAAATAACTACAGAATCATACTCAAAGCGGAAAGCACGTAGTCAAATATATGACTCTGACAGACAAAGAGAACGTGAATTTTGGCGTCACACTAGTAGGAAAATCTCACAAGATTTCTTATAGATCCCTAAACCTGTGAACGTGTTAATCTGTGCAGGAGATTACTAATAAATCTAATAACAAATCTATTTTCTTAGATTTTCGTGTGCCCTAATTAAGAACATAAAGCTTAATTCCTAATTGTATGACCAATGTTATTAAAATTGTGTTAAAAAGAATAAATTACTAAATTAATCCAACACTTTCAGTCAAGAAACACCGAGAGATTGGAACCGACCCCATAGTGAGAAAATCGACAGATTTAAATGTAAATGTAGTGAGACCAGGTAAAGTAAAATATGTAATTGTATTAGAGAAACTGAATTTATAGGGTGAAATTAGCGTAAAAATCTGGATAGATTTCTAGGTTAGAATTAAAAGTGTTGCCCCGCCAACATTTAACTTAAAATTTGGATATTATTAAAATATATCATCCTAAGACATTACGACTTGTTTTATATTAAAGAGGAACGTAAGAAAGCGATAGTAGACGATCACCTCGGCCAATGTAGACCGCACAACTTAAACCTTTGCAAGTTTTTGTTGCAGGTTTTACAATATTTGATGTTGATAACGTTAATTGCAGATTTCCTTTCAGTCGATACGATCATGATAATTGCCCGATACATTAAAATAATAAATCATCATATATTTGTTTTGGTTACGAAGAGAGATAAAAGTTTATTCTATTATTCGCCAAAAACATATCTGTTGCCCAAAAGTATAAGATTCAGAGCGCTATGTAATCTAAAATGTCCTTTAATACTGTATTATTTCTTACAGAAGTGAGAAGAAATGTTCCTCCGAAAGTTTTTACTTTTGATTTACCTTTGTGAAAAGTTGTATTGAGTTTGTATACGTGAATACATAATTGGGAAATTTGTTTATTTATTAATAAATGATATAAATATATTTATTATTTTTGTACGGGATTACTACAACTGGTGGTAGGTACAACCGTAGCGCCTATTTCTGCCGCCAAACAGTAGTGGGTAAACATTGTGCTAGTATAATTACTGTGCTAAGGAGATTCAACATCTTATGTCACAGGCGACGAGTGGAGTGTGATGCATTGTATCATCTTATGTTACGTTATGACCGGACGTATCACAATAAGATGAACGTCCCTTTCGTCTCGTCTATAAATTGTATAAAAAAAAGAACTTTTGTAAATATAAAAATGGGAGAGTAAGGAATGTTGAATAGCAAGAAAAAACATTTTTTTTTGTACTGTGACGTAATCGCTGTCTAATCATGACATTCCAAGAGATGTATATATTGAAGGAAAGCGTAAGTGCATATACAGTAGTAAAGACTCATGTAAAAAAATAAAAAGATACAAATATATATAACTCAAAAACTAGCACAGCTATCTCCATCGCGAATATCTTCGTGACACCCATGATGATGGCACCTGGTATCCTTGCAACTTTGGCAGCAAAGTTCACATACGTCATGAATTTTCCGACAACCACTGTGACAGTGCACAGCGTGAACACTTTTACCACATATTTTCTCGCAGGCTTTGTGTTGACAACTATCGTACCTTACAAAAGAATCGCCACTGGACATAAGGTAATTTTTCGTCTGACAAAGTTTACACACTATCTCACTAACCTTCTTTTCTTCTTTTCTGAAATCATCTAAAAAGAGGATTTCATTTCTCCTGTTGATTTCATGTGCTTTAGTTTTAACGACTGGCAATACTCTTGGGCCGTTTCTAGTCATAGGCTTATTCCTATCATCTAGAGTGTGTAAGGCATTCTTCCTTACCGTCGCGAACATTCTATTCACTTCCTCGATGGCGTCTTTAGATTTTGTCTTTTCTTTCAACGAATGCTTAAGTTCTTCCAGCTTCATTTGAGGAATTGATAATGATTTATGTTTTATAAGTTCCATAGAGTTTTGTGAGTTTTTATTTCGTTGCGGTTGAAAACTGTTCACAATAGAGAATTTTTCGTTTCTGAATATTGAGTTTTCTTCTATAGAAAAATGAAAAACCTTGCTAACGGTTAATGCTGTTTTTTTTATTGTGTTACTCAATAAACCTTCAGTTGCAACACATGCATCTTTAACCATCACAGTTTTATTAAATTTTTCTCTTTCTACGCAAATTTGTTTCTTGTTTTGGAATACAGTTAGTACCTCATTTAATAAATTTAAGCCCTGAGTGACGTCAGTTTGTGATGTTTGAACTGTTTTTGTGCTTGACGTATAATTAGTTACCATTTTTTCAGTGTTTTTAATTCCAATTTTGTCAGGTTTAAATTTTTCGTTTAAATTTTCCCAGCGATAATTGAAACCTTTCTGACAAATCGGACAGGATTTGGATTTCCGCTTATTATATTCAGCTTTTTTTGTTCCGTCACATTTTGGTTTTGCATTTAGACAAATAGAACATATGAACTTTGTACTTTCACTGGCTTGATTAACCTTTTTAATTATATTCTTTTCATTGTTCATTTTTTCGATTGTTTTTGTCCCACAAGAATTATTTTTGTAGGTTATCTCTATATGAATTTTCCTATAATTGCAATTATTGACTATCATATGATTACATAAAAGTTCTGGAAAAGGCAATATACATTTTAGTAAACTATATTACAAAATCTAAAACTATATATAAATGATGAGGCTAATTTTAATTAATGGCTCAACACCTAATAGCATATTTTGTTTTCTTACGAAAAAATTTTAATTAAATCAAATCACCGTATAACTATATTGCTTAACACGGATAGATATAACTATATATACGTGTTAAGCAATTCCTTCTCGCTATAATTTTGTTAATAAACTCAAATTAAATAGTTTTTATTTAAAAACTTGGATACTGTAAACAAAATTATAAGACTTACATGAAATAGTAACATGTCTCTTTTATTTAATTATATAATTTTTTGACATCTGATACGTCGTTTGTAGTTGTACGATAATCAGGTTAACGTATTAATGACGGAAGAATTATAATGATGATTTTTTTTCGTTTCTGTTCGAGGTAACTATGAAATATTTTTGCCAGTAACAAGTCATTATGAAAGTTCTAATGGTCGAATGTTTATTTTGAACTAAGCGAGTGCATTTAATTTCCCGATATAAACAAGCTTGTATACTTACTCATAAAAAATACAAAAAAAAATTACTAATAGTTAATGTTATTTTATATAAATAACTTGCTGCTCCATATCCTTGGCCAGCGTGCTGAATAAATGACCTAAACTTCCTTTGTGAAAAAAAGTTCAGATCCCCAGCAGTGAGAACATTAAGTGATTTGTTTATAACAATAATAAAACATGAAATTTTTGAATATGTATGTAAATGGCATTAATGTGAAAAAATAAAACGATCCATAGTAAGAGTAATTTGATTCTTCGTCAATGACGAAGACAATTACTTGAAAGATTTGAAAGATAGTGAGTAATGGACTAAGAATGAATGAGTTGACCGTCAAATGCCTTCTATACGCCGATGATCAAGTTTTATTATAATCATCGTAGAGAGAGGTGCAAGCGATGGTAGACATGGTGCATGGTGCTTTAACAAGCAAAGGAATGAAAGCGAATGTAAGCAAGACGAAAGTAATGGTGCTTGAAAGAGAAGAATGTATGACAAATTGTGACAGTAAGATTGATGGAAAAAAAATTGGAACAAGTGAAAGAATTTGTATATCTGGGTTCACAGTTTACGAGAGATGGCAAGTGTGATGGTGATATTGAAAGAAGAGTTTTGAAAGGGAATCAAGTGAATGCGACACTTCATAACTTTATGAATAGCCGGAACGTATCACAAAGAGCACGACTGGCTGTACATAGCGGCGTGTTGATTCCCACGCTGATGTATGGTAGTGAATATTGGGTATGGGAGAAGAAACATGAAAGTAGAATTAATGTTATGGAGATGAGAAGCCTGAGAAATACAACTGGAGTGAAGCTGTTGGACAAAGTGAGGAACAGTGTGACAAGGGGGCGGTGCAGCCCGACTGAAGATGTAGTGACAAAGATAGAGAAACTCATGCTTAGATGGTTCAACCATGTAGAAAGAATGAATGAGTGAAGATTAACGAAGGATGTATACAAGGTAAAAATGATTGGAAAAATCGGTCCATGTTGACCTAGGCGGACATATTTCGATTAAATTGAAGATGTCCTAAAGAAAGGCCGGGTCAAGAATACTCGAACCGACGAGTATACATAAAGACGGTCATAAAAGTGAAGGAAGCGAGAGAGGTGTGTTAGGACCATAGCAAGTGGAGAGAGGTGGTCTCTGCCTACCCCACTGGGAACGAGGTGTGATATATATGTACGTATGTCATTGACAAGTAATATAAAATAATATTTTCTTGACAAATGCATTTAACCTTTTATGATGGAATAATTCTGGCAGTTTAACAGTTAAACAGTACTGTTTTTACAGTAAAAACGCACCAAAAATGACAACACACAAAATGACGTTGAAATACGATATAAATTAACAGTAATATAGAAAAAATTTTTATGTTCTACAACAATTATTGATAATAATTCTAAATGTTTAGTTTGAATAGCCACATTGTTATTGGGAGAAATATAAGCTTTATTCGTTTTTGCATAATAAAGAAATTAAAGTACTTTCTAAAATGAGAACAAACAATAAAATAATGATATACAAAAAGAAATGAAAAAAAACAAAGCCGTGAATGTTACGAAAGGCGACATAAAAAGTGGTTTTCGTACAGACGTTACAGACCATAGTTGTTGTTATAATAAAATTTCTGGAAATGCAAGAACATACATTAGGCATGCTACCTTAAGACAAAATCAAACTGGTTCGAAAGGTTTTGATTTTCAGTATGTCGACAATCGGAGTCACTTAACATGTTCTTGCGAAAATTCCAATGGAAAGTGTCCTGAAGCTAGTTATTTTACTACCACGCTAAATGAAACACGATCAAAAAGTTTTACCGACGTTGGGGTTGGGATTGTAAAGGCTCTACAAAGGCGAAAAGTAAAAAGAATCTATTTACCAGAGACTGTAGAGCGTGCAGTTGGAACATTAGATTTTCTTTTATGCGAAAACCGTAAGTGTTTGTTTAAATAATCTAAAGTATTTATCTAGGATTATTTTTCGTCACATTGAATTTTAAGTTAAAAATGTGACGACAAACATATTTGAAACTAAACTCAATGTCAATGTAGTATCAAGTATACTTGAAGTGATAGTATAAATAATTTATCGAGAATAAGTTTTATATAATAATAATTGAAGGATTTTTTGTTACAGCAAAATGTCAACGATTTACCCGTTTTAATGAATATTACCATAGAACATCACGAAAAGGTGAGGAAAGAGCCATTCACAGCAACAGAATACATTTTTTAGATAAAAAGCTATCTCCTCTTCTTCAAACAAAATCAAATTGTACAAATCCTTTAAGTACTCATTTTCTTATTAATGAAAGCAATAAAAGTGTAGATAACACCCCAATAAATAAACTAACAGATCCACCTACACAGGTTGGTCTAAAAAAATTGAATAAATCACAAAAAATAAAAATTTTTAAGGAACTATCCATGAACACAGAATCTATAGATACTGAAAAAATAGTGACATCTGAAATCGAAATATCTGTTGAAACATCAAATCTTATGAACGAGAAAAATGGAGCTGAATTTAGTTCGTCTTTAGATTCTCTTGTACAACATGTGTATAATTTAGATAGACCAAGCAACGGTGCAACAAGTCAGGTTTCTGTAGATCCAATGGAAAATAAACTAGAGAGAGAATACAGGAAAATTTTTTCAAACCAACCTCGAGACTGTCCCTGCAATAACGAATTATTGACAAAAAATAGTGATTCTTTATTACGTCGCTTTGAAGCTTTACCTCACGACGTACCTTGTGAAAATGGTTTAAAAAAGAATGTATCAAAAACATCTAGTGAGATTATCGAGCCTAGTTACAAGGATGTGTCCATAGAATCTGATCCACCATCATTACGTTCACCATCTAATAGTAATATAAAAATTGTTAGTCCAGTTCCTAGTAGCAATTATAAAAAGGTTGACACAAAAACAGCTCACAAGAAAAGCGTTAGGGCTCCCAAAATTCGTAAAAGTTCACATTGGTGTTCTTCGGATGGAGAAGATTATCAGGGAATAAAGGGAATGTTTAAATTGTGGGGGAAAAAATTAAGCTTAGAAGATGGATGCTATAAGAGAAGTAAATTAAAATGTTTCGACATAAAAAAGAGATCTGAGGGTAGTGTAAAATCTAATAAACCTTTGAAAAATAAGTCTAGGGATAAAAAGGAAGGTAAAAAATTCCGCTTCTTTAAAAAAAAAAATAAAGTTCCATCAAGAACATCAAAAACTAAAAAGGATGTCATGACTGGAAGGTGCGAAGTACGAGAAGGGCTGACAATAAAAATTGGTAAAAGCTTCTTAAGTCAAGACCAGCACGCAATATCAGTTAAAAAAATAAGTTCTAAATATGACGACTTGTTATTGAAGGCATGGCTTCAAAAATTTGTCTCACAATCAGTCGAGTCTACTAAAAATCTGACAATGAAATGGGATAGCAGTGTTTTTGCAGACAGTAGGGATGCAACTGAATTGAAAACAAATATTTCATCCGATACAGATATTTTGTTATTTTCTAATAGAGCTATCAAAAATGATTCGATAAAAATTGGAGACAAAAAGTCCTTAATTAGTTTTTCAAGACAATACATTCAAGCTTGGATGATACCAAAAACAATTCTTGATAGATTAGTTAAAACAAAAATATACTGTAATGCTAAAGGTGACAAATATAACAGAAAAAAAGATGTAGATATCAGTCATGTTAATGATAACAAATGCCTGAAAGATAAACAAATATATTCGACTGATGATAGAAGTGTATTGGACAATAGTACCAGTATGAATGATGGCCATAGTTCGGAATGTATAATGGTTAACATTTCATTAGGTTGCATAAGTGAATTCAATCACCAAACTTATGTACACAGGCAAAGCAACGAAGAAGTCTACAATGTTATCAATTATGAAACACCCTTATCAAGTTCTGTGAATTTTGCGAAAATCGAAAGTGAAAAACAAGTTCCTACTGTTACAAATGACAGCGAAACAACATGTAATAAGAAGTACAATAAAGAAAACAAAGTTTTAAATAATGATGACCGTCCCAAGAAAAGTCAAATAATACAAGAAAATAAACTATTAGATAATACACAAACGCCTAAAACGAATGACGAAAAAACAATTAAATGTTCAATGTAAGTGTAATATTTTATAAATGTTACCTTTCTTTATACCTTACCTTCCTACTCTAGTAATTATGTCTTTGGTCTTCTTGGTTTAATTGAAGTAATAGAGCAAAAAAGAAGAATTTTGCACTGGAAAGAATAAAGTATTAAAATTAACTTATATTTGTTAGTGATATTAAATAATTACAAAGTGATTTAAAATGTTTAAATTATCTTATTGAAATATCATAATCAAGTCAATACAATTTCTACAATTTTCTTCTAAAATAATATAAAATTTCAGGTATGGCCGCGAATCTACTAACACCTGTAAAAGTTTGCAGGGATCACTTTACCTACTGCCCAAAAATTGTAAGCATGCAGAAATTTATTTAAAAAAATATTTTCACAACTGGATACCTCTTGGATTAGACTTACATTTATGGTGTATTAGTGATCCAAAATTCCATTCTGGTTGTAATGAGAAGAATAAAGATGAAAGTTTTATTAAATCTTATCCAAATGTGACTGACCAAATTCGATATACTACACTAGTTACTACTTCCCGTGACACAACTGTCCAAAGTGAACAAGAAAAATTCGACCCTAGGGACAAATATAACTACATAAAAACTATAATAAGGAAAAATAAATCTGAGATACCCTTAAGCGACTTAGGAATTCGCATTTGGCCTAAAGATTCATTAAAAGTTTTAAAAAAACGAAAATTGTACTCAAACAGTAATAAGGCAAAATGGAATTGTGATAAAGATTCTTCGGTCCCAATGTCTAGTTCAACAAAATCAAAAAGTCACTTGATAAAGTTTACATCAAATAAACGGCCACCGAAAAAACGGGTAACTATCTCCGAAATCGAAGTTAAAGATTCGAAATTTAAATTGCCACTTAAAATGGTTAGTCGAAGCGAGAACGAAATTAAAAAAAATAAAAACGTCTCTTATCTGACCACTTCCCAACAAGCTTCCGAATCTGTCCATAATGACAGTATAGTTGAGCCTAAACCCAAAACTAAAAATAAAGAAGATAAAGTGACTTCGCAAATCTTATCAACTGAATCAGATGATACCAATTCAGTTGAAGACAGTGATAACTGTACAATAACATCGGACAGCGAAGAAAACACTAAGTATTTATCTTCCTCTAAAAATATCATGACTAAAACACAAGAAAGCCCAAATTATGGACTGAGCAACTTAGCAAAGTTTATTAATTCTGATAATCAAAATGAAAAAAATACTGAAAAAGCTAATAGGGTAACTTCCAAAGCAGGATTCAATTTCTCTGATTGTTTGAAACCTAGTACTATAAGAAATAAATGTAATAACTTGCGCCAAAAGTTTACCTCCGAAAAAAAAGGTGGTTCCGATGAATCGGTGAAAAGTGATAACAGAACAAGAAAGTGTTCAATAACAACTGATGTACAAAAAATTTCATCTCTCTCTAAAACATTTCCTATAGATGATAAGTTGGAAGAAATTTCAAAATTTGAAATTAGTAAATCGAAAATAGATGAAACTGAAATTAACAGCGGTAAGGGGAAAATGTTAGGTTTTCATATTAAAAAACCTCCAGTAAAGAAAAATATGTCAAGAGCATGTTCGACATTAGGAGATAACAATTATTTCAAAACAAATGGTAACTCTGCGGACAACATGGAAAATACGCCAGTTAAAGAGACTAAAGACTTATATAAGTCAATTAAAGAAGAAATGTACAGAGACTGTAATAACAAGAAGATCGAAAGCAAAAGTACTTCTATTAATTTAAGTAGTAAAGACTCGCATCTTTGCACTATATCCGTGTCAGATTCAATGAAAAATTTATATATTGACAAAGAGTTGAACAATGAGCAGCGAAATGATGTAAATAAAGGTTCAGATTTCATAGAAATTAGTTTTAAAATAAAGCGTAAACAGAATGATGACAATATAAACGGCAACAATGACCAAAACAAAAAACGAAACAAAAAAATGTTAAAAAGAAACAAAAGTAGTATTACTAACAAAAATAAAACAATATTTTTAGTCCAAAATGATTCTGAATCTTCAACTGTGTATGAAAATCACACAAGTTGCGTTAATGTAAAAATTTTAATCAAAAGTTACAAACATAATAATTATATCGATAAAAAATCATCTCATCGAGATAAATTTTCAATTTATTCTAAAAGGATATCTGAAAAATTTCAAACTGTTTCATCGGGTTTTGAAAAACCGTTAAATGGTAATCTTAACTCAATTCCAAATTTTAAGATAGACTCTACAGACTTAGTCGATAATCTTCAAAGTAATAATGAACCAATTCAAAATTTTGAATCATTTAACTTAAAGGACGTGGTAGTCAAATGCGACAAAAGTAAACTTAGCGAAGAACAAAGATGGATTAATGACAAACCTAATAGCAAACCTTCAATCAAATCTTATACAGATGAAACCGGAAATGAGAAACATTGTTTAAGTTGTGAAAAGTCTTGTATAAATTGTAGTTTTGATAACAAGAAGATATCCAACTGTAAAGAATTAAAGAAAGCAATAATTAAAAAAATAGTACATTGTGTTAGAGATTTAAGCAAAAGTAAAAGAAAAGAAAAAATTAACGACGTAAAAAGAGCGTTAAGATCTATATTATTATCAAATTACAGTTACAAAAATGTTTATGTTAATAATTACGAACAATTAGTGCCAATTTCTAGTAGTTTAACAAACGTAACAGACACGACACATGATTTTTACAATTTTAATAGCGCCATGGGTTTAAAAGCTCAAAATAACATAAGCACTAATAACTATTATTATACTGTTGTGACGGAAGGTAAGGAACACAGAAAAGTCGTTATGCAAATTATTTCAACGGATTGCAAGAGAAATAAAGGACAATGTTCTAAAACACTTGACACAAAATCTGGAGTTACAGACTTAAGAACATGTGAATGCAATCACTCATTATCTAAATATGTTAAGAGTGACCTGTTAGGTAAAAATAAAGAAACAGAGCCCATTATGAATCACATTAACTTAATAGAAAATTTTGCACACTACATTCCATGTAATATTTTAAAAACGAATTTAGGAAGAGGCAATAAGATTATCAAGTTAAATGATTCTTTCATCAAATCATACAATGCAGAGGCAATCGTAACTCGGGAACAAGTGCAACAAAACCGAAATGATATTAATGTAAAACTAGTTAACAGCGAAGTAAACAATACAATACATACTGTATGTATGCAGGATGAGATTGATGTAACAACAGTTTGCTCGAGTTTTTACAAAGAAAAACTCATTACTAGTCAGAATTTCAAAGGTAACAATAATACCAAGTACAAAAGAGAACTGGCAGATATATTTCAACTGCCTGAAATTAAAAAAGCTGTCTTTGAACTTTACGATGTGTCAGAAAGCCTTTCAAATAGTTCAGACTTATTCAAAACACTACCTAAGTTCGTAAATGAGGTTGAAAATGTTTTATTTGTCTAGGTTGAAAAATTTAGATCTAGAATTTTATTTATAGCCTTGTACAACAAGTGATGTTCAGTGATTTTTAAGTACTTGTCTTATGTCTAATCGTATCTGTAAAATATGTAACTGCCTGTAGCTGAAATAAAACAATTCATTTCTCTTTTCCTAAAAATTACAGTTTATTGGAATCAAATTTACTTGTATATTATTGTGAAATTTTAATTAAATAAAACTTTGGTAATACTAATAGCGTCGTGTGAGTTTAACATACAAATCCTCAAAATCTCCTCCGGTACCTGTGTTTGACGGATTTGAATATTTTTTCTATCTGTTTCAAATGTTTTTTCTATATTAAAAAAAAATAACTACCCATCAGATGCATCTGCAACTACTTATAATAAAATTATAACAAGCGTATGTCTCACCCAAGGGTTTCCATTTAAAATTTTTGATGAATTTGTTCCGAGATAAAGAAAGATTTTTGACACTTGCTACTGAATTGTAAATCTAAAATAAAAATTTGCAAATTCACTAACCATTGTTAGACATAAACAATGTCCACCAGCTTTAAATTGTCAATACTAGTTTATCCTACTATAAAAATGAATTCCAATACTATTTCCAAATAAAACAAATCAAAGTATTCATCAAATATTGTTAGGAGAGAAAAATAATAATAGTACACTCATAGAATTATTTATTTTGTATATATTAATAAAAGTGATGACAATATGTCTAATTTGTAATTCATTTGATAATAAACTAAAACTAACGAATTTATGAAGCGATTACACTATGTTATTTAAAAACACGAAATTGAGAAGTAAATTTTAATAAAATCAATAAACTTTTAAGCAAGTCTGTATCTATATTATCCGCCAACTCGCACTTGGCCAACATGGTGGAACAGAAAAATGCCCTAAACTATACTGGGTGTTAGGAGATTGACTCCGAAAAAGAAGGCAGACGAAAAAATCGATCTAGATAAAAAAAAAACATGTCTTTAAACCGTTTTATTAGCATTATTTACGCTCCATCATATTAGTATATCTAAATGAAACAATAGTTTCATAAAAAATACATTACTAAATAAAAACTAGCAACGAAACACAAAATCAAAAACAGCTGATGTTTGAATCAACGAGTGCACGGGCGCGGCGGGAACCCGAGATGTGTTCGGTTTCAATTTGAACCTTATTTCATAGGGTCACGGAGCATTTACATTGGCGCGGCTGCGCCCATGCGTTCGTTGATCTGAGCATCAACTGCTTTTAAATTGTGTTTCATTGCTGGTTTTTTTTAGTAAAGTAAAGTATATTTTATGAAACTACGTTTCATTTAGCTGTACTAATATGAGCGTAAATATTTCTAACTGCTACATTTCAAAAATATATATTTTTTTTTAATTAGGATCGATTTTTTTTCCGTCCCATCATTAAAGGTGTCACCAGTATGAACGTCTGCCTTCGTTTTCGGAAGCGGTCTCCTAATACCCAGTACGTGAAAGAAAGTCTCGAGTCATTGTAGAGAATATTGATACGTTTATTTTATTTATTTATAAATTTATATGGCAACCCAAAAGAACATACGTTTAGAATAACTTTGTAAACATTAAAAAAATATTTTTTTGCATATCAATTATATTTCACCTCTACATTAGCCACTAATCACTAGGTGGGTTAATAGTTTTATAATAAATTTACTACTTATAAAAAAATAAAAATAACTTTCTTATGGACTTCAAAATGAATATGTTCTGCGACTGAAATTATAAAAAAAAATAATTTCAGTAGCACCTTTAACATAAACTATTTGTAATAAATGCAACACAGAACGCTTATCCTCTCTTATATATAAATTTTTAGGAATAAATCCATATTTGTCTATCCTCTTCCTTTTTTCTTCATCTAAATAGTTTTATAACCTCGTCTGTAAAATGGAGAAAGGAAAAGATTAGTAAATATTTGACAATGAACATTTGTATTAAATATGAGTGTATAATCACCATCAGCCGGTAGACGTCCACTGTTGGTTATGGTATTTATGATTTTTTTTTTATTCATTTAAGCGACTAGACGAGCGGGAAGTTCACTTGATGATAAGTGGTACGGCCGCACATAACAACATGGCGCTAGTTAAAATGCGATAAGAACAAAGCTCCACATTGCGCTCGCCGCCTGAGACGTAAGATATCGAGTCCTGTTACCTCAGTAATTACACTAGCTACATTATCCTTCAAACCAGAATTCGGCAATGTTTGCTACTCTTTGGCGACGGTATTAGGAGCTGCGGTGATACCTAGGGTTTCCGACAGGAAACCTATCACGAGCATATTTTACGTTATATGGAATAAGACAATTTTATGTGTAGTTAGTAGAATTAATTGTATCAAGACTCGACCATGTTATGCCTTATGACGACTCCATTCGTTGTATTAAAGAAATACACTAAAAACATCTATAAATCATAACCACAAACAGCTGATCCTTACCTTTTATATAACAGCAACCGTGATACCATTGTTAGCACAAAAAACGTGAACTTCACAAATATATGTTATAACAATATACACAGATACATCTACAGTGCAAAACAAATAAACAATATTCAAATGCAGTGTGAACATTAAAAAAAAAAAACAACAACATGTAAAACTAGCAGTTTTCTTTTTGACGTTACAAGGAATTTGGATGAAAGAAAACAAAAGTGTGTATATATGTCGTATCATATATATTTATTCGAATATTTTCTCGATATACAGATAAGTACCTTTTCTTAGTATGAATACATTGATTATACAGTACACAAATAGCATGAGCAACCTTTAACATGAGATTACAAAACGCTATACACTACGTAACAATTTATTTTAACTTCATCAAAAAATATGTCGATAGATGTCTCTGCTCGTTGTGAAAATAATTAGCTTTTTTGGATCTTCGTTATTGAACATTTTTTTTTTAACTAGTCAAGATGCAGACAATGCGGTCACTTGATGGTGTCACCTCATTTATAGCGATAGTTCGGATGTTTAAATTGCGATGTGAAATATAAAATCTCGTCACAAATTAACGCAAATGTATATGGAACTTTTAAAATAAAAATCAAAAACTCTGATGGTTTTTTTCTTGATAATTTTTTTTTTGAAATATACATCCGTGGACCGAATTGGCAGAATTAATATGGTGATCTGACCGCCGACGTCCGCTAGTTGGAGAGATGCTTTAACAGATAGACAATACATATCCTTCAGTAGGCAGTATTTGATTTTTGAGTTGTTTTAAATAACATTGAATTAATAAAGTTACTGAAATAATAACATATTCATGATGTTTCATTGCAAAATATTTGTTATTCGATAACAGCACAATTTTAATGGAACAGAGACATTATCAAAGTTAAATAGCAAAAACACTTGTTACATTAGTAGAAATGTGTTGTGATGTGTAGTTATCGTTTACACAGTTTGTTAAATGCAATATGTAAATACATTTTTTTTTCTTTAAATTGTAAAAACCTACTTTGTGATTATTTAATAAATAACACTGACAACCCTGTGTCATTTACACAGCATTTAAAAAAAGATAAAGATTTTCTACTTAAAGCTAATGAAAGAGATTCATCTTAAATTAAAATAAAAAAAAATTGAAAATATTAAAGCAAGGGAGATGGCTGTTTACTTAAGGCTACTCCACTAAAATATAAACACAAATAAAATAGCAAGAAGTTGTTAAATATTTATAAAGACATATACAGTATAAATATTAAAATCAATCAGTCTATGGCTACAGAGAATTTAAAATTATAGTTTTTAGTGATCTCTATAATAATGAGCAAATTCAATAATAAATTAAAAAAAAAATCTTTTATAATATTATATATATATATATGCAGCATCTTTGTTTATTTAAATAATATCTACACTGTTTAGCAGCACGAAGAAGAAACTTGGAGATGATTTACTGGGACATGATAGTAATAATTTCGAACCTAACAATGAAATCATTGCTATATAATTTATATTTACTGCATTATTATTCTTAGTAAAATCAAAATTTTATTGGATTTAACATAATAGTGTTAATTTAAATTATTAAACAGCTGAAGGTACTGATAACTGTAACGTTGGGATCTGATACTGGGCTGTAAGAGTCAAAATGGCTACATCTGCAGAGGATCTCTGTTACATCAACGATGATGGGTTACTGTAAAGCATTCGTAATATAAAACTAATAATTAAGCGAAACCTAGCTTTATCAAATATATGTCTGATACGCTATGGTATAACAAAAAAAAAAATTATCACTATTTACGTTAGTGATTGTTGAGAGAGATATATCTAAAAACTTGAAGTATGTTTAAAAAAATATTATAAAAATGGTTTACATTAGAATGGTGCTTTTAAAAAAATGTGTATCGTAGACAATTATTTGTTTTTAATATCAAAATGTTTTACACAAATAAATCCTTTTTTTTTTATGTATTTCCTGTGGTACTTACAAGAATGCATTCAAGTGTATTTGTATTTGCGAGATATTACGTAATTATTTCTCTTATAAGCCACCATCATCGACATCGTCCGCCGATAGACGTCCTCAGCTGGGTATAGGCCTTCCCAACAATCCCCACACCGATCTGTCCTTCATTGACGATCTGTCATTCGATGAAGCGACGACACGAGCAAAACGTTCATCTGATGGTAAGTGATTACGCCTGACCATAACGTGGCGGTAGTTAGGTTGACATACACCGTACGTGCTCATCGATTTGGTACATAAGATGCTGTCTTGCATCCCCGGTTATTTTACTATCTACAACGCCTTTCAAATCGGAATATAACAATGTTTACACAACACTGTTTGGCGGCAGAAATAGATGGTGAGATGGTACCTACCTCGACTGTCTCCGGCAACTGTAGACTTACCACTAGTAAGCCTTAACCAGATCTCCGGGTACATGTGGAAGGGCTTCCAGCTATTCGAGGACCTTATTGGACTATCGGCATTCAGTAAGCACACAGCACGCTTATTGTCGATTTGGACAATTTACTTCAAAACAGCTAAGTACCAAAACGTCTAGATAAATACGAGGTTAAATACAATAGAGAGCTACGCGTAAAAAAGATATATATACTACTTTTATTCATACTTATATAATATAAAAAAGTACATTGAATAGAGCGTTTATGGTCTATAATATCAAAGGGTTTGCATTTAAACATATTAACTAATATGTAGTTAAAAATTATATCATTATATATAGGTAGATATTTTTAAGCTTGAGATTCCTTTATAAATCTGTAGCTACATGATCTCCCTCTCTTTGTCCCACATTACTGTATTTATATCTGGTTTTATTTTCCCGTTCGCCTGATGGTAATCGATACGCCCGTCCATAACGTGGCCCTTGTTAAGATGGTCTTATTAGCACCACATCCCTCTCGTCGCCTTTAGATATAAGATTCTTAATTCTCGTTACCCTTATAATTACACTAGCTATAGCCCCTTTCAAACTGGAACACAGTAATGTTTGCACATTACTGTTTGGCGGTAGAAACAGGCGCTACGGTTGGTACTTATCTTGAAGGTCTCTGGCAACAGTGACCTACTACCAGTAAAATCTGTTTTGAAATCATCCTTTAAAGTCAATGCTTGTCAGTCTTATTTGATGACTTTTACAGCTTCAACAGATTCAGGCTTCTCTAGATAAACTCCTGCAGAATTTATACAGTAATGAAAGACAAAGAGGTGTAGTAAAATATTTGTGGTATAATGTCTACTTGAACACTTCACGCGGCGTTTATTGAGCATAGGATTTGGCATGTCCGTCCTTATATACGTACATAATATTATATAAATAAGCTGCGGTATATATATAATATATATACCTTTAAAAGTATTCAAAATCTGGCCAGCATCGGTGGAAACGACCAATTCATGACATTCCCACCTAAGCGATACACACGTAATAATGAATATGCATGTTATTAATTTTTTTTACTGAATTTAGCATGAAATTATCTATTTATAGAAAACTAGGAGATTAAGTATATGAAGAATATGTGCTGTTAAAGTCTAAGACCTTTGCTTGCGAGTTTTGTTTTTATGTAATAAAAAGAGCTTTGAACATCACCTTCAGATCATATGCATCTCGCAAAATGGTGGGCGTTTAATGTGTTCATATCAATTGGTTATATTTTTATCGTTTAAATAATTTTAGAGGAGTTGATTTCTTTAGTATTATATAACTATATAAACTGCATTAAAAAATTAAATACATGCATATTCATTGTTAGCAACACTGCATGCACACTTCAGCTTAGCATCATCGAACCACCACAACTGCGACAATGTTATAATAATGTAATAAACCATACTAAAAACTTAAAGTTTAACATTAACAATGTTTCTCTTCAGTCTGCATTTGTTGATGCACCTCGTAACTTGATATAGTTATGTTAGACGTCTCTGTAGTCAAATGCGTGATTTCGACCTGTTGTTAAAATATATCGTTTTAATATGTAAACATATGGCAACATCTAAAAATTCCAAACTCAATTTCCATAGCGTATATACAATTAAGCCACGAGACGTGCAGCACGTTGATCTGATCGTAAGTGATAACGTGGCGTTGGTTAAGATGGTCACTACACCACATTGCGCTCATCGGCTGAGACATAAGATGTTCAGTCTCGTTACCCCAGTAACTACACTAGCTACAGCGCCTGTCAAACCGGACCACGGTAATGTTTGCACACTACTGTTTGACGGCAGTAATAGGCCTTGCGGTGGTACCCACCTAGACGATCTCCGGCAACAGAGACCTACCATCAGGATTATATAAAAAATTCTCAAAGTTAGAGTTATTAACACAATCTTTAATTTTATTTCCTTTAGTAAATATATATTGAAAAAGAGCCTAACTTAAAAGAAAGTTAATATTTTATAACTATAATACATTCTCAAATTTTTGATTATCATGAAATGTAAGTATCAAGTAAACAATTTGAAAGATATCATTATTATATTTTATATTATATTTCAGATAACCTGATAAATTTTAATATGTTATAGCAAAAATACATGATCTTACCTTATCCATTCTCCGTTTTATATTGTAAATAAAATGACAGCTGCTTTAAGCAAAGCAGCGGGAAGGGATGTTTATGAAGCCCTCTACTATTGCCATATAAACAGTGTTCGTTTTGTTTTTACAGTATGTATGAATGAGCGAAAGCGTGTATGTGTATAATAAAACCTAAATATAAGATTATAGTTCACCCATACATTTATAATATTCCTTGTAAGCGACGAGGCGATCAGGTCGTTTACTAAATGGAAATTATGTGCTTGGTTATAATGCAGCCCTAAATATGTTTAAATCATATTGTGGTTGTCGCCATGAGAGTTAAGATATTAAATCTTACTAAAAATAACTTTAGCTAATTACAGCATCCTTCAAACTGGAACTGTGATAATAACACGGTACTGTTTGGCAATAGAAATAATCCTCAGCAATATAGATATATATTTAAATAAATTTTTATGTGATAAATGTGTAGAGGACATGGAGGGGAGGTTCGTATTGCGTTTTCAATATACAATTATATTGTAAGCATGAAACTACGCATTAAACTAATCAAAGCGGTAATTAGTATCTAAAATAAACTTAAATCACTTATAACTGGGTATATTTGTACGTGTAATGAATTATAATCTATCAATTATGTTTTTCAAATATTTATTCTACATTTCGATTGTATTAAATAGGTAACAACAAATTAATATATAATGTTATATCGATATACAGTATAACAACGACTTGGAACAGACGAGTTTATTATATAACGCCACTTCAAGTTCTCGTGAAGGAGACCACCCTTGTAATAAAAAGTGCGCGGTATAAAAATAAGATAATTTTAAATATTTCTAATACAAAATATTTGTTTTTTTATTTATTTTTTTGCAAACTTTCTATACGAATAACGAAACGGGTTTGTAACGATGTTTATCAAAATCGATTAACAATATTATAAAAAAAGGTATTGGTCTCCTTCGTCAAGAATGCTTTTGTGAAATAGATCTGTAAGTATTCTTTTTTTAATTTTAAGTAAAAAACAAAGATCCTGTCCATATTTCACTTTAAGACTTAAAACGTTGAAAATAAGAGGGTAAATTCCTGTCTTTAATATAATTAAGGGGTAATAAAGATAAAATTATAACAAATGTATTAAATAATCTTACAAGAATTGATGTTTCAGTAATTGTATTTTACGTCAACACCAGATAATAACAAGTGTATGATTTAATAAATAGTATAGGACGAAAAGACGTAGAGAAAGTGCAAAATATACCTCTTTTGTAAAGTTACATTGCATCATGTAAAAGTATTGCAATAGATAAAGATAAAATTAATAACTATTATTGATGAAAAGATAACCGTCTTAGTCTTGAAAGACAACAGCAGATCAGAACTCAGTATTTTTACGGAATCAAGTTATATACTATGTGATACTTTGTTACAGACAGACACATTTCTATTAAAAAGTATTTAGTTTTTTAAGTAAAAAATTACCATTAAATGCACATAACGAATTCTTGTCTTACAACAAAGCGAAAGAAGACATTTACCAACGCTGCTTGAAGTTGTAATAGCAGAGAAATGACGATTATATATCAAACTTCTTCATCATTGACACTTTTTTAAAAGTGAAAAAAAAAATAATAAAATACTTACAGATCAAGGTTAAACATCAAAATCTTACTTTATCAACACACAAAAAAAGCGTTTTATATATTCAATAAGCGAACGGTAAATTGCTTTAGTTATGACAACCTTTTATTTATTTAACCCGACCTAATACGAAAGTATCAACATTGTCTTTGGTCAACTTCGATAATCGATACGTTATCTGATCATAGTTTATAACAATTTCAACTATGGCAACTCTAAATAGTTTACTTTACAGATTGATTCATTTTAAATATGATTATTAAACGCGTATTGAAAAAGTTTTAACTATAGAACACACAGCAAACATTATACATTTTGGCTTTATTTTATTATTAACTGAAATCGCACACGTTATAATTAAATAACGTGGCATCAAATTATACCTAATGGTTATTATCAATTTGTACTATGATAATATGATAACATTTGTATCGCTGATTTAATAAAAGTAAACTATTTTTGAATATGTGAAATTATGGCTCAGATAGACAGCAGATTAAATTTTTTATACTAAGTGTAACACAAGGATCAAATCAAAAAAAAAATGTTAATTATTTGCAATGAAACCTGTTTATGGGAAGTTTGAAAATTTTAAAATTTGCGTATGTAATAAAGAAGTCAGACCTGTGTATATATAAATAAATGTAATAACTCTATATAAAGTATACAGGCTGATGTATCATTTCCGCATATTTCAAGTTCACAACAAAAGAGTGCTGATGGGTTGGTTATATAAAACTAATGTTAAACTAATTATATAATACCTAAAAATAGGCAAATTATTTATTTCATTACCGTACTTAACAAATATTACAAACGTACGGTACTTCAAATATACCCTCAATTATCATTGAACTAGATTATAAGAAAAAAAAAATGGTATTAAAAGTAAATATTAGATGTTTGTAAAAAAAAATCTTCTGAGCCACATTGAAAACAGTCGAGCTTAAATTTATTTGCACTTCTTAAATGGAAGCACCAACAAATTGTTTTATTTAAGGGTAAGCTTAACTGTAACCATTTATCTAAAAGCTAGCGGCAAAACTGTTAAAAAACCAGACTTAAATCGATCGGGTAGTAATTTGTGGTACTGGTATTCTCTTAATCATTTGTAATCTTTTTCAACTCTTTCTTTCAAGTGCAACTATACCACCCACCGTTAAAGCAGCGTCCGAAATAAAAAAAAAGAATTATAGCATTAATTGCAGTCAAACTGAAATATAAATAGTTTTTATAAAAATATCACAAAGTAGAGGCGTTTAATGCGCAAACTTAATTAAATAAGAACTAATGTTAATGGTATAATCGAGATTAATATTGAAGCGAGAGATGAATACAAATCTCTCTTCCATCTAGTTTTATATTTCAAAAAAAAATGGTTGAGTATATCAATAAATAGTTTCATCGTTAGTTCTTATTTAATTACTTTAAAAGCTTTTGCATAACTAATGCAAAATATTTGTGTGACTTGACCCTTCACCACGTGTGACAAGTACCTACCATTCGTGCTTTGAGATTAGTGACGTATCATTGGTTGGGCGGGAAGATTGACAGGACCACAGACAACAAATTATAGAACGCAAAGAATTCTTTTGACACTTCTTAACGGCGTTTTATAGAATAATTAAAAAATATATAAATTCAGTAATTAAAAAAAAATGTGATCCTGTTAATCAATAGTCGACAATATCCTGCACCGTTTCAATTGATGGGCGTTAGCTTACCACTTCGCTGGTGAGGCAGTTGATGGTGGTAGGGGGCGCGATGCGCACAGGTAGCGGAGGCGCGCGGGGGGAACGACGCCCATCACTCGGAGTAGCGCCGCGGGCAGGGGTTATGGGGTAGCCTATACATATAACAATTTTATCGTCTCCATTCATTGATTTTTAAGGGCTTTTCAGTAGTCGCAGTTGCTATGAAACACCTACCATATACATACTTTTCATTAGTACAAAACTCTACCAAAATATTTAAATGTTTTTAATAATTCCTTGAAAACAGGCATTGCATAACATATAAGATAAACAAAGAGACGATTATGTACTGGAGTATGTGAAAAGTACTTTGACAAAGTTGAAGCTCTTAAATTGGGTAAAATGTATAAATATATTCATCATCATCATCACCAGCCGATAGACATCCACCAAACAATAAACATTAAAGATCTATATTTTACAAAAAAAAAATTATATAATTACTGCGTTTAAGGTGTACAATGTATTATTACGGGCAGATGTATCACTTACCATTAGGTGAATGTATCGTTTGTCTTGTTGATTCATCGAATCAAACGATATCATTACCTCACGGCTCCCATTTTTTTTAAACCAACTTCGAGATATAAATACTCTTTTCCTCGATATAGGCTTAATCAATTTCTCAAAGATAAGTTGCTAAATTAAATATAAAGAGAAGAAATTTTTTTACATAGAATTGAGAGCTTCCTTGTTTAAATTAAAACATTTAATATACCTTGTTCACTACTACTAGATTCTGTAAAGCTCGGCGTGCCTTCTGTCCAAGTTGGTGTAGATCCCTCCACTGACGCCGGCGGAGTCCAACATACACTGAAATAAAAAAAAATATATTAATACCACGTAGTATTTTAATGCCCTAACTTAAAAAAGTGATTGAATGGGTAAGCAAGGGACACCTTTTGGTCGAAGATTTCGATCGATGTAGTAAATGGACAAGGTAGTGAAAAGACAAAGATGATGTTATATTAATTGGTACCGATTTCAAGCATTGAAATTTGTCTGAAATATTCCTTGAGAGTAACCGCAACCACAATGACGTTCTACAGCAACCGCATGAATAATACCAAATGTAAATGTTTATGGCAGTTAATTGGAAAAAAAATATGAAGGATCCAGGAAATTAAAAAAATATATAGCCTGTAAACACCTACAAATCGTTCCGCGCCGAATGGTCGTATTCTACGTCAATATGTTCACTAGTTTTCACGCGATTGGCTAACAAAAAAAACTCATTTTCATTATAAATATATATATATATACATTATTATAAATTCTTGTAGACATAGTTCAAAAAAGCAGATTTTGGATCAAGAAAGGCATATAATGAACTTTTTATATTAAAATTACTGTAACTTGGTAACTTTTTGCATCAGTTTATAATGTAAATGGTTGCGCAGGCGTATATGTTTTTTTTTATTAACGTGTGTAACAAAATGCTTGCGGAACGCACACCACGGAACCAAGGGCCGGTAACGGGATAGTGTCGGACTCCAACCGACTAAAAAGCTTTACACAGTATTCCAATCACTTCCGACGGCATGCACGAGGGTCATGGTATAACACCGAGCAGTTCTTTCGTTGCCCTCGATCGGCGCCCGGATCGAACGGGCCCGCCTCGGGGAGGGATGTGAGACACCTCTCCCAACAGATAAACCCTATCTGGCGACGCGTCGGAATACGAGATGCGCCGCCAGATACACTCCGGCAGGCGTATAGGTTGATGAACGGTCAGATAAATAGAATTAGGAATTAATATATTCAATAACATCAACCTTTTCTTACAATTAGCAAATTCTTTTGAATACTAATATAAAAATTTACGACTGTCGTCTTAATCGTAACATCTTGATTTACACGAATGCTAGCTATACTTAGTAGATGTCGACCTGCCTGCCAGTGATCACTACATATATATACTTCTTTATTGTAAATTATCAATATATTTAATGTATACACTTGACATTGTACATTATTAAAGAAATTATCGCGACCGAATGTAATTACTAGAACATTGGTGAGCGACGTGTTAGTCAATATTCCGGCGAATTTAGAATAAACATCGAGTCCTTGCTAATAATAATTCGTATTGCAATAATGGAAAAGGAGTTCTCTAGAATGTTCTACAATGGTATCCGTTCGATTTAAATGAGCTTTCGACGAGCGGATGATTCATTTTAGTTTTTAAGTTCGAGATGATACTGTGGTTAATCTATGGTGATGATACGAGTAATATACGATTTGACTAGTGATTTTGGACTGGAGATAACTTATTTGGATTTTTGTTTAAAACATTATTTAATTATAAACATTTATTTAATATAACAAAACATTGTGCATGACTATTCTAGTTTGACTCTCTCTATGTAACCGACTTAAAAAATTTTTAGCGATTGCCCTCCGTATTTTTTGCAAAATTTTTTGTAAAATTCTACCGCACCGACCACTACCGCGAACTGCAGACTACCTTCCTTTGGCCGACTGTAGTGTCAGTTGTTCTATGCATTAAGTTTATGGAATTACTGTATGTCTTTCTTTGTACGCTCGTAATATTAGCTTAATCTATTGCTTATTGTCTTCTCGCACGAGTGAATTGTATATATTCTTGTAAGAAATAAGGATTCTTGAACCTCAAAAATTACAGGTACTATGTGACGGCTATGTCGAGACATCTGTCACCTCACTCTCCCCGTGACTATGGCTACTGTAACTCTACAGTAGCCATAGTCGAGTCGAAACGTCGGGATAATAATAAAATAAAAGCATAATAATAAAATAACCACAATTAAATCCGTAAAATTTTGTTTTATTAAATAATAAATGATTATAATTGTGGAGCATCGTTTCATTCTACCAAATCCAAACCAGCTCTATTAACACCGTTCCAATGTTTATTTATATAAATATTTTGGTACATAGTTAACGAATACAGATAAATTTGTATAATTTTTTTTTTAACATACCTAGCTTCGTTACTTCTCGCGCTGCTCAAAGCGGCAGGCGTCAGTGCTAATGATGAGGCGGATGATGTAGTGACTACGCTGGCCGCGCTTGACGCGCCGCGCCGCCGACCCGACGCGCTCGAGGAGGTCGTCGACGATGAGTTGGTGCGGCTGGTCCTCGGGGGCGGAGCCTCCTCGAAGGGTGGCGGCGGCGTCGAACAGCATGATAGCGGCGCCGCGACTGACGAAACACTAGCGTTACTACACGATTCTACTGTAGCTGTATTTATACACTAGCTTTATAATCGCATGGATAAGGTAAAAACTACTCGAACAAAAAACAGTATAATTGTTTAAAAAAAACTATAACTACAATTTTTATTAACTAACACATACAGACAGAGAGTAAAAAGTTTGTGTAGATTTATGAAACAATAAATATCGTAAACGGTGATAATGAATAGGGGACAAACTACTATGTTCAAAATAAGTCACTTGCATGAGGATCTACAAAGCAAATCGATGATATGGTTATTATTGATATATTAAATTTACACGTGTTACTTGGGAAATAGTGCAAAAATAAAATGAGTTCACGTGCAAATCACAACAAATATGGGAAGGGTAAATGTAATTAATTAACATATAATAGATAAGATAAAACCGTAAAAAATCTACAACTAGCATAGTTAAAGAATTGTCAGTTTCAGGAAATCACAAAATACCATGCACAAAGTGGTCTAATAACTTGTTCGATTCCTTCATTCAGAGTTTATTTATTTAACATTAAAACAAAACACTTTGTCTTTAAATGATATCTATACATATTCTTCTATATCTTTAGTCACTTGGAAAATTTTATTTCTTTCTGATCTCCTTTTAAAACTTTGTCTACGCTGTTGACCAGATCTAGCAGGTATCTTAATTTCAGGCACAGGTATTACGGTGAATTTTTTAATTTTATCGTGTACGTTGCCGCTTGTAGGCTTCGTTACCGAAGGTTTAACGTCAATAGATAGCGGGAAAGTTTTTGGTTCCTTAGCGACCGTAGTTCCGTGACCATGTTGACTAGCTTCAAAGATTTTTTTAGTTTCACTGACTATATCTCTTCGTCTAACAGTTGGTGGCCTTCGCGCTTTTGAACTTTCTTCAGACGAATTTGAACTACGCCGTGAACTATTTTCAGAATCGGTTTGCATTTTACTTAAGTTTTTTTGGAACATGTCGATTTTTGTTTTGGCTTTTTTATAACAAACATCTTCTTTATTCACACCTTTGGAATGCTGTTCGCTATAAGTTTTAATTTCAATTTTAGGCTTAATTTTCTTTGGTTCTCTGTCACGTAATTTGTCTTTTTTTGACTGATTGAAATTAAATTTCTTAGATAGACCATACATCAAACCTGGCTTAGTCGGATTTTTATTTACAGCATCTTCTTTGTTCATACTTTTAGCTGGTTCTTTCGTAGATATCGTTGGTTCTTCAGGAGGTTTCGACGATAAAACTTCCTCATGCGATATAGAATATTTATTTGAACAATCCCTCATAACAAGTGGAGGTTTCGGCGGTTTCTTTTTCGGCCTAGTGATAAACTTTAATGGATTTTTGGATGGTTTTATTTTAGGGCTAACGTCTTCTTCGCTTTCATCGCCGTAGTCTTTAACTTCCACGGCTACAATAGTCTCCTCTTCACTCGATTCAGTAAAAGATGCTCCTTCAAAATCTCCTGTATCCAAATGTTCTCTAACGATTTTATCAATGTTAAACTTCGACATCATATTCGTTTGGGCTATCAAATCTTTGGTAGAATTATCTCTTCCAGCAATGTTATCAATATTACCAGCATTTTCAGAAAATTTTTTGGTTGTTCCTATGTTTGTAATGTTATCAGAATAGTTCGAAATTGAAGTTGTAACACGGCATGCACTAATATCTTTAAATTTAATATCATGCTCATTAAAGGTCAAATTATCATCACTACTTGCAAAACGAATCTTTGAGGGTTTATCATTGATTGGTACACTTATACTGGGATAATCACCTTTACTGTCATGACTTGAAGGTTGGGTATGACTTCCACCTCGCTTTGTTTTTGGAGATCCCCTTGGCGGAACAGGAGGTGGTATTCTCTGCTTCTGAGATCCTTTTAAGACCGCCGGGAAGGCGTCCGGTTCTAAAGTTGCTATCTTAGCAGGAATATGGATGACCTTCGCCGCTGTAGTAACTGGTGATGTCACTGAAGTAGGCGGTATATGTGCTGTGACGTCAGAAAGGGAGACTGAAGGAGCACAAAAAGACTCGAATATTTGTATAGGTTTATTATATGTCAATAAAATTGTATAAACAAATTTGGCACAATTCGAAGGAGACGTTAACAAAGTAAATATAAGAGTAACAAATTAAAACATTTGTGTTAAAAATGGAAGCGTAGTTAGTTACGATAGTAGTTCGAAGTAAATTATATGTCCAAAATGGCATGTTTGTATTTATATTTTTTAGCTTGACCGTCAACGCATCGTGTTTATTATTGGTGCATTATTGAGATTTGTGATTTCGTATAGATAAAATAAAAATTAGCATGCGAGTTCGTAGGAGAGGGTTGTAAATTAAAACGATACCAATAGTTAAAGATCCGATAGGTCAATAGCAGCATGGAAAAGAGAATTAATGACATTAAGTTAAGATTGTTTTTGAGAACTAAATTCTACTTTGGAGATTTATATCAATTATTATCTAATGTGTTCATAATAAGCGATTTTTTTTTCATACATAAATTACTTTAAGTTAAATAATATATTTATATTGTACATAATTTTTTTAAAATACCAATAGGGAGTTATTCAACATTATCTTTTCAAATTTAATTTCTTTTTTTTTTTTAGATAAAACAAAAGTGAAAAGTTTATTATGTTTTATGTCCTATTTATGAGATATTGAAAAAGATTTTATATATATTGTAAAACAATATAGCTTTTTGAATAGAATATATACAAGTTCAATCTACAATACAATTAGATTACAGATCATAAGTAAAGATTAGCTGAAGAAGCTACGATTTTACCTATCATTAAATTCACATTCTAAGGTTATATATGGGAAAAAGATTACTTTGTCTGTTCCATTTTTTTTTATTGTTTTGCTCGTATATCATTGTAAAAAAAATTTGATCTTCGTGTTACAAGGTATACGGTTAGCTGCTGCGCTCGAAGGCAGTGTCAGTATATAAATTTTGAATAAAATTTAAGAATAGATTTTTTAGTACTATTACTAAAAGGATTTATAGACTAGCGGATAATACATAGACTTTAATCTAATTTGTCTCACCTGCTTTGACTCCGGCGGCACCGCTGGAGCTCGCCGCGCCTAATCCGTTCAGAGAGCGTGCAAATATTATACTTATGTAAAGAAACCTCCAAATGTGAATAACATGAACCCATGCATTTTAAAATTATATTTTTTTTTTAAATAGCAAGTCTTTACATTTGTCTTTGTAAATAAAAAAAAATGTCACCAACCGTTACCGTTGCGACCTTCTGTTAAACAGAGATGAACAGAACTAAAACAATTGGTATAGTATAAATCTCATTTATTTCAACATTAATAAATATTTTGGCCACAGTCCATCCGTGGTAAATAAATTTCAACAGCTTTACACAATACATTATCAACATTTACATATACGTAGCGAAGCAAATAATTATTAAACTTCTCATATACAAACATCACATTGATTTCGTCGCTACACAGTACAATTACATATATTTATTTGGTATTCGTTATATACAAATTTATATTAATTACACTAATAATAAGTTACATTCAAACTTTAAGCCGCAATAAATAAGGTAACCACATCAATACAGGGTACATTGCTTGAAGCAACATGAAACAGATGCGATACGGTTTTGTATCAATACATATTTAGATAAAATCACGATTAAGTGTATTAACATTACGAAAAAAAAAATCTGTAAATTTTTTATTGCGCAATAGAAAAAGTGAAACAGAGAATTTAAGTGTTTTGAAAAGACACGAATTAGATTTTTCTAAGTATACAAGTCATAAGTTACAGATTAAAAGTCAATTATAATTCCATCCCCTGAGAAGTTAAGTAGTTTGCAGATATTGTTTATTGGCATATCAAGACGTGAACATGTTATTCCTTAACCTTCGATCAAAAATGATATTTTAGTAAAACGCTTAAAAACCACTTTTTCTTTGTGACATTTTTTTATATTAAAAGTTTTCTTTTTTAATCTTATTGTTTAGGAAATAAGAAAAATTCCTTAAGTATGACTGTGGTAGGTTTTTTTTACCCACAGCCACATCGCAGTAATGCCTATTCCTGCCTCCAAAGCGTAATTTGCAAACATTACTGTGTTCAGGCTTCAAGAGCTCCGTGTATAGTTAGATTACTATGGTAACGAGAATTAAGTTCTTGTCTCAAAGCGGAGACTAGTGGTGCAGTGTTTATCAACATAACTGGTTTATCATCAGGTAAACGTGCTGCTTGACGAGAAGAGGGTAGTGTCGGTGGTGATATTCTGATCTGTCTCCCTCGTAAGTTTTATCGTACACAAATCAAAAACTTTATTGTTAATGATTTACATCAATAATTCATACACCGATATTCAATTCTTTATGACGAAATGGCATATTTTGATACTTTAAAATAAAAAACTATGCCCTTTAACGCTGCTCTTTTGTTCCTTATACTTAAATGATACTATTGTTCATCGCAGATCTTGAAGCATATAAATCAAAGAAAGAACTTAAAGCTATTAAGTAGGGAATGCAATATCAAATCTGCTTAGTTCACTGTAACGGTCATACGATTTTGTGCTTTATTTGCAATATAAAAACAAAAACACATCAAGATATCCTTGTCCTAGTCCCACTTCACGTGGGGTCGGCAAACCGTCTTCCATACCTTTCGAATAACCGAGCATTTCCGAAACAAATTTAAATGGATATCCACACAATTCTTTTTTGGTCTCCTCTTTCTCCATCCGAATACATATTTATCAATCTTCAACTAACATGTGCTACATATACGAATGCCTTTTAAATAATTTTTTTTATTTGTTTGCAGATAAGTTACGAGTGTTTTATTGTTTTCATTCGTAAATTTTTTAGGAAACGTTCACCACCTTATAAAAATAAAGTACATAACGAACGTTTTACATACTTTAACTTATTTGATATAAACAAATAACAATATTAATTAATAAGCAAATAAAAGTAAAGTAAGTAGAATTTTTTCAATTTAAAATTTCTGATAATTATTAAAAAAAAACGCTAGACTCGATGTCTCGTTAATATTGTATTGATACAAAACGTTACCCGTATCTATAATATATTAATTCATAATATATAAACTAATAAAAAAATTTAGAGGAATATGTAAAAATGGGGGTAATATATCTTGTTGTAATTATCGTGGGCATAAGAATGTTTTAAACATTCATTTTTAATTTAATGTGATAGTAAATACTTTAACTTGTGTGTAATATTGAGGCCTTTAAAAAAAATTGTTTTCTTTTAAACTTTGTTTGATGTTAGTAATATTCGCTCTTTAGCCACTCAAAACTCCTCGACAGTTGACCCTGCCTTTGGAGAGGTCACGGAATTTCCGGTTGGAACATAACGACGACCATGATAAAGGTTATGCTGTCTTGTGGACGAGTACGTAATGTAACCATATTTTGATTATAAAAAAATAATTAATAAATAAAAAGAAAAATTTTCATCTCATGTAGTTTACCTTTTTTGAATATTTGGTATATTTTTATCATTTGTTGTTTGGTTTTTCTCAAACTATTCTATAATAAACAAAAACGAAATAATTAAATTTATTACTTTAAGTATTATTTTTACGTAATTTTTGTAGTTTCTCTAAAGTTGCCAACAATCTTACTTATTTATAGGATAGTATTAAATATTTTTTTACTTATATCAATTTTAAGTATTGGACGCCCTATATGTAATCGCTGAAAACTTCCATCCCTACAGTTCCGTTATTAAAAGTCATCTGGTTAATATTCCCGCTGTAGGAACTCCTTGACTTCCCTCATAAGAAGGTAGTCAAGATAAATGATATCCACCACGCCGCCCGAATTCCGGGTGGGGAGGTGTCACATGCTCGAGGAAGTTGTTATTCGAACATGTCCATTTCCTCACAATGTTTTCCTCCATCAGATGTTTTGTGGGAATTGAACCAGGCCCACTTTGAGACGTAAAGTGAGTACGGTCGTTTTTATAAACTGAACTATCACGGCTTCGTTATTTAAACACATATTGTATTCTGGTGGTAAGACTTCTAGTGTTATAAATATTACCACAAAACCTATTTCGGGCCCTCAAGGTTTAGTGTCATACAATTAAAATGTGGGAGCCAGGATTTGTTTCTAGCAATACTGAAAAGCTTCCCCTGAAGAGCTCAATATGAACGCGCTTTTTATGTTGCCACTATTCATTTTGCTAAATACTTCTTATATGATTTAAACACGAATTTAAATTAATTGTTTAATAAATATTTGTGTCATTTGATTTAAGGTATAAAATGTTTATAAGCGCAATAACATTTGTGACAATTTGGTAAATTAGGAATGTGTTAATACTATAATAAATAGTAAACTAAACTCAAATTACATTAAAAATTAACAATAATTATATATACGGTTGATAGTTTTGATTTAGTCATAATTTTAAAAAATATATAAAAGAGAATTATATGTAGTTACAATAGTAATTCATTTGCAATTTGACCTATTTAGTTAGTAGCGTTTTATTTGTCACTATAGTAATATTTTGTAGGAATATATATGTATTTACATATCAGAATTGTTTTGTTAATTGTACATGCTAAAGTTTTACCTTGTGATTATCCATTAACGCCTACCCCCTCACTAAGATTAGTTGGTAGAACATTTTATGTATATTTAGCTCGTCTGTAGTATTCCTTTTCTATGTAAACAGTTTTTCTTTTTTGCTTCATTTGTACGTACAAAAGTAGTAAAATAAAATAAATTATTATTGGGCCATTTATCTATTCAGATTTCAAAATAATTGAGATAAATAAAGCACAATGTTTCGCTTGGTGAAAAGCACAAGTTAAGGGGAGAGTATCTACATAAATATATCGCAAAGGTCTGCTCAAGCGCTTCGAAAAGAACAGGTCATGTAACAGCGGGAAGTATTCAGCTATGCGCAAGAGCACCCGCTTAGTGCCTAATGCACACCTATCCAAAATTCCACTGGACCACTTTGCATCACTACGTAATTATCAGTGACACCGTGTATTACCTTCTAAAGCCTTACCCTAATTCTATGAGGTCACGCTTCAATCAGCCGGTGGTACCACGATGATAGTGCTGCCGCTGTCGTTACCCGAATATATCGCCGCCTTGTCCAGACTTCTTATGTATACAACTTCCTTAATGTACCTCTCTGATTCAGAATCTTTGATGTGCTCGTCGCCGTTGAGCTGCACGACGGACACATGTTCGTTGGTCTGGGATTCGCAGTCGGTCCGAATTGCGAGGGGCGACTCGGGTTTGATGTACACGGTTTGAGTGGATCTCACTTTGCGGAATCTCATATCTTTTGGAAGTGTCGAAGCTTCCCTCGCCTCGGACCTTATCGGAGTAACGCTCCTGGTCCTGTAACTGGAATTGAGACTCTTCGGCAGCGTGCTTGGATCTCTTTGGCGAGTTTCAGCGCTTGTTATTGAGGTGCTCTCCGTCTTTACTAATCCTATATCCATGAAGAACTTCTTGAATTTCTCAACGAATGTTGGCGACTTCGCTCTATTGAAGCTACTTGAAAGCCTCTCATTCGAGTGTTCCTTTGAGCTGACTTCGTCGATTCTCTCTGGTATGTTCGACATGCTTTTGTGTTTCTCAAGAATGTTCGATCGTCTCTTCCAATGTCTCTCGTCGTCTTCGTCGTCTATGAATGGTATGTCCTGCAAGTTGTTTTCGTTCCTAGTGTCGACCGCTGCGTCTTTAAGTATTTTAATGACCGGCGGGTAACTACTCGCCTGCGGTTCGGCAACGTATATCTGCGGTACACTGGTGCTGGTGTTGTCAGTTTGTATGCCGCTGTCGGCTAGGCTGCCGTTTATATGTGAGCTGCCCGCTCCGGTACTTAGCACTTTGGTCAGTTGATCCGACAGCGACTCCATACGGTCCTGTATAGTTGATCGGTAAACGTTGTCAGCGTACGAAGTACCTGGATCTCTGGCCGTCAGATTCGATGTGTCGAAGTCGATTCGCCTTTGGAAAGTACCGATGCGATCACGGTCGTATATTTTCAGCCTGTCGGACAGCACCGAGGGGTATTCGGTCGGTATTTGAGGTATTTGGTGTCTCTGATTCCATGTCGATATCGTTGTGTCGGTAAAATCACTCATGCTAGATCTTAGGGAAGATCTCGGCGACAATCGGGACGTTTGCCTTAGCAGTAGTTCGGGGTTATAGTCCTTAATCGTTCTGCCGACGAGTTTTCGTCCTGTGTAACAGACGGCCAGTTTAAAATTAACCCACTTTCGTTCTTTTAGGGTTTGTTTTGTTGTGATACATTTCAGTTTATTTCGCCTCACCCGACAGGCAGCTTGCCGTGACATAAGGTTTTTTTTTATCGGCATTAACACTGACCGACACCGTTAGCACATGAAAATAACCCTTACACGAACATATTGCGTAGCGTTGTAAAACACTAACACCGCTCGGAGCCAAACGAAAGGAACTCATGAAAAATAATGAAGCAATAAACCTTTCATAGACAGAGTAAATTAAAATAAAAATCACAACATCGAAAAAGGGCCACAGACACCGGAAAGGATGTATAGGGTGGGAACAAAAATAAACTGAAATGTATAATAATGATAATAAATAGGTTCGAAAAAATATTTTCGCATTCACTTAATGTTAGGAATATATGTTACTTAGCTACCCGCATTGTTAAATAAAAAACAATCACAAGTTATTTAGGTTAATCTAGTATCTACAATATAAGACATACGAGCCTTATAGAAAAAAAAACGACATTTTTTTTTCTAAAAAATATATAAAACATTAAGATTACCTGGTGTATCAATCTCCTCTTGAGTCTTAATAGGCTTGGCGATGCTTTTTCTCTTCGAGGGAGAATGTTTCAGGGCTGTAAGTATACATTGATAATAATTTGTGATTTTAAAAATTTCTAAGTTATATTTAAAGTATAGTGATGTCTCCTAGCCGCGTAAGGAGGTACGAAATCTTCATATTGTTTTATTATTTACTTTAACATTAAACATTAAAAAAATTTACATCACGATACTTTAAACAAATTACTACTTTATATAAATTGTAAAAACTATTGAAAAAATAATTAAATAGAGCGCCAAACAATTGTATTGTTAGGCGTTTGCAAATCATAATGAACTCATATCATTTGTTTAAGAAAGCTGTTTGTAAAAGAAGACATTAAAAAAAAAAGTAGAAAAAAAATATCTTGAAGACGTGCAATGTAACAAGTATACTGAATAATCTCATTGCTTAAACGTAATTCCAATTTCGTGTTAAAATTACTTACAAAAAAAAAAACAATATATCAAAAAAGAAAATTTTAAGGTTTTAGTGTAGATCCAGAATAGTTCGGTACAGATATGAAAACTACAATCCAGGCATCTAGCTACCAGGGGGAACAGGTTTTAAACAAAACACTAAAATCTATCATGGATAGAGCCACTGAGACTTCTGGAAGAGTATTTAACAAAGTTGTACAATGTTGAGAAGAATAACAGTTGGATGCATAAAAATTTGTTACATGTATTGTTACTCATCGAACAGAAGTGACTTTATGCATTCAATTGTTTTTTTTTTTTACTAATAACAATGACAGTATGAAAGAAGGACGAAGAGGGAAAGTTCCAGACAACATAGCGGACGAACACATTGACATGCTTTTAACGGAGACAGTCAATCGACAACTCTAAGGGACTTACTCAGACCTCCAGAGACGCGCGCGAGAATCCGATTACGGACAATTGTTTGAAAGAAAGAATAAAAAACACAGATATTATTTTCATATGGCAACATTTTTCATAAAATAGGGGTAACGTGAAAACGTGCATGACGTAATAGTTTAAAAAGTATATCTCATTGTAATCAATGTCATGCTGACTTTTGAAACATGGAAGTCAATAAAAAATATAATAAAAAAATGCATTCAAATAACAAACAAATAACCTTTTACTGATACATGCCTGGTATAAAAAATGCTTTTTACCAAATTAAAATAAGAAACTTAAAAAAGAAAATTGTTTACACGTAAATCTTAAACGATTACAAATAACAATATCACATTCACGAACATAAAAACCAACGCCTACATAAAAAAACATAGGTTGGGTGTTGGTGGTATAAAAGTAATTTTTTAGCATTTATTTAATTATATCTGTACTTTTCCAAATGTTAATTTTAACTGCACGTAAACAGAGTAGTATGAAATATTAAAAAAAATATATAAATTCCGAAAATGTACAACTTTTATTAATATTATTTATCACAAACAAAGATTTACCAATATAAAAACTATTTAATGCTACCAAGAAAGTCAAATACTACAATTTTAATTAAAAAATAACACTGAATATATTATTCTCGTTTTATTCAAATAACGTAAATAGAAGAAATAATGTGGACTGGTAACACCAACACCCGCCCCAACTCTACATATACAAGACGCACACAAAAGACACATAAAACAGCGCCATCTCGCGGCCCTACAGTACCTATGTAGCTCGTGACCAGGGTGCGGAACTTGCGGTGGTTGCCTTTGATCTCGGGCAGGTCCACTGGCCAACAATTGGAGCTTTGTTATTTGCGTATATTTAGTTATAAAGCACAGGATGCAAGGGAACAGGCCACAAGTATTATAATATGGGACGGAGGAGGAGTGTTTAGAAGATTTACTTCTAAAATTTTTCACGGAAACCTTATTCGGGATTCTTTTGTATGTAACAAAAACTACTGCCCCGAGGCAGTTGCTTGAGACTAAAAACTATTTAATCTATTTAAATATTTTAAAAGTTACATTAGAAAGTTATTTTATTTGATAAATATTCATCTTCATTCCGATAGATGTCCACAGCTTGTTCAATATGAACATCTGTATAGATATGGGTATTTTTGTAATGTAGTAACAAAAAAGTTATTATAATCATCTGTTCAAACTAACTGGAGGTATTTCTTTAAATATTATTTATTTATATTAATTTAATTTATTTATAATTATTCTTTAATTATACGTAAAATAAAATTTTACAAACAATATTTAAGGATGTTTCAGTTTTTTTTTTCTAAGATCATGAGCACTACTAAATTAATTGGACATATATAAAATGTTATGTATTGAAAACATGTTATTTTTCTTTATATAAAAGTATCATCGAAAAATTTATTATTATTATTGTAAATATTTTTATACAAATTTACGTATTTATATGTCTGTTAAATTACATTATGTCATACATAATGTTTATCTATGAAGGAATTAAAATGGATAAATGTATGTTTTTTTATTATCACAAAGCGGTTAAAGAAATTTAAATCCTCCAATAAATATTGCATCTGTTCAACATTTTTATGTTCCCAATGTTGGGATTCATGTCATCTACCAAACAAAGAGTCAAGGACACCACCAAGCCCTCTAGTCTGAATATTTTCTATTAAACCTTGTAACCTACAATGCGGGATAGATAGAAGGTAGAGAAGCAGGATAAATTTGTCATAAAATTTCTATCCAACTGTATTTTAACCCTTTACTTGTAAATAAATAAATATATATATATGTATTTAAAATTACAAAAATATATTAATTATTTTAAGTATTTTTCCTTTTTTTCTAAATATATTCAATACTTTAGCCAAGTGTTGTAAATTCTAAATTATATTTATATATACTAGATTATTTTTCTAATTTTCTCAATGATCAAATTCTAATTAAGAGTTGACATTACACACGGTAGTCCTCAGGTGGATACTGCCTACCACATTTAGAAAGGAAAGAAATAATAATAATTAAAATTAATTATTAAAAGCAAAGTGTTAAAATACATAGTAAACTTCACCCACCACCTCAACTTACAACTCTTCCGGTAGCAAGTTACACATTAGTAAAAACATTGAATAATTATTATTATCACATATATTATTATTACCAATACAATCTAAACATAAAAGAAACACCTTTTACCATAACTTTATCTAAACATTGATAATATATTCGAGCATACAAGTAATAGCAAAATGATATTTATAATTAATGATGATCCATAGACAAGTCAAGAAGAAATAGAAGGGAAGAATTTAAGAGGAGGAATATCATACTCATTAGAAATGATATTAAATTTACTTTCAATGACGAAAAGAAATATGAGGAATAATTATTAATTTTATTTTTTTTAAAAAAAGCAAGAAATATGTATATAGCCTTAAATCAAATATTTCTTAAAAAATTTAAATCTTTTTTGTTACGGTTTTCCTGTTTTTCTAAACAAATTTTGTATCTAAATTTAATTTTAATTTGAAAACAGAATATTAAACAAAGAGGTATATACTCACACGAAGGTATTTTCTTAAACACAGTTTTGCCCATGAAGTCTAAAAACCTTTGTGCGTAGAAGCTCGGTCTGTGCACTGACACTGTATCCTGGAATTGAAAGAGTACTTTTTATTTTTCAATTATCATAATCGTCATCATCATTATTATGGCCCAGCTGTAAGACGACCACTATTGAGAATACACTTCAAGGATTTCCACATCAAATGGTTTTTGATGCTAGCGACCACCGTAAGAGGAGCCTTCGATACGGATATTTACGTTGAGTGGGTTTATGTGTATAAATATTCCCAAAAGTTAAAAAAAATATATTACTTTAAACAACTATACTGTTTTTCCAAGATTTTGTGTTTTATAAATAAGGATTTTCCCTATTTTTTTTAAATTTTAAAAGAAATGTAGACAAAAAAAAAAAACAAAGCAGTCGATACAATTTGTTTCTATGATAAACCCGTTCTTCTATCTTTAAAGTTATGCAAAGTCTGGAGGAAACTGACCCCGTCGTGTATCATGCTCTTCCAGGTGTGCTCGAGCTTCTTGCGCAGCCGGTATGACTGCAGGATATCGATGATGCCGAGGAAAAGCAGTAGCCGCTCGCCACGAGCGTTCCGCGCTGGAATGCCGCCCGGCCTAAACCAACACATACATCATAATTTGAAGTCATGGACAATTAATATTTTGGGGGAAAAGGAGCTAACAAGTTAGTGAAAGTTGGAATGGGGAGGGTATAGAAATACTTCAGAAAAATGTACTCTTACCGCAATTAAAAGTACATTTTACTGAAGTATTCGAAAAAATTTAAATTATGTGCTACAAATGGTTTAAAGAGTATTCTGATGGACATAGTAAGAATTCAGGAATGTGGGACAAAATTATACAAAATCAACTCTCATTTACCGTGGTTTGTTGACTACAAATTAAGTAGGGAATATTTACACATTCCCCAAGTCCATGGGCTGCATTTCGGACACTGTCCATCAGTAAGTTTTGAATATCTAATGAAAATGACTACATCTCCGTATTGCAACATTTGCAATAAAATAGATGTTCAGCACTTGGTAACCAGGGAACAAGTAGTTGTTGATGCGTAAGCATAACATTTATTTACTAGGCTTCAGTGCTCTACACATCGTTTTAAGTGAACCAAAGTACAGCCCATCGCCAGACATTTTTGATGTTTCCGTATTAATAACGCCCTTATTAGTATTTTTTTATATAAATAGTTTTAGGTTATTGTAGGAAGCCAAGGAAGCCAATCAAAGGATATAAGCCCTAAAAATAGGAAAAAAAAAAAATTTTTTTTATTTAGCTATTGAATAAACTCTGTTTAAATATAAACTCAGGCGCCAGCCTTCTGGCAATAACGCATTAAATAATAAAAAAATTAACTAGCGCCACTCACGGCACATCTTCTTCCTCATCGATGGGCTCGCTCTCTGCCTGAATGCTCTCCATTGCGGTCGAATGAGCAACCAATCGTTGTCTGTTAATAGATCTGTAATAATAACTCGATTTGTTAATCGTGTAAATTTATTAAGTATTAAATAAAATAACAAGCATATTATATATATTTTTTAATTATAGCTGATAGTAAAGACTTAGTATATCATTGTATTTGTTAAGTAAATAGATCTTAAAATAATTAACAAGTAGTTACCGAAATACCGGAATTATACTTAGTTTGGATCTTACAGACTATAATAACTATATATATCTGTTCTTTTAGGTGGAGCAAATTAATAACGTTATTATTATTATTAAAAAACTGTCACGTTAGGACATCAGTCATCACAGTCTTTCCGTGACTATGGCTGTTGTAAAGCAGTCGAAACGTCGGAATAATTAATAATAAAATTAAATTCGAAAAATAGATAAAAATAAAATACATTTATATGGAAATATGAAAAACTCAACTTGACTTGACTCGATGTCTCGTCTAATGAGATGAGCGCAATGTGATGCTGTGTTTATAATCTTAACTAGCGCCATATTACGGGTGCGTATCTCTTACCATCAGGTGATGTTCTTGATCGTCTCAAGGCTACGTGAGATAAAAAGGAAAAAAACTATTATATTTAAAGAAAGTATTACTAAAGTTGATGAAAATAATATGTTTTTTTTAATATAAGAAGAAAGAGAAAGCAAAGTATCTTTCAAAAAAAGAATACAAACTAGAAAAAAATGTATCCAGTGAAAAGTTTAATCAGTAATGGAAACAATTAAAATTTTTGGTTAAAAAACATGAAGTTTATGAGATTTTTTTTTCTACAATGGGCTAACACTTTTTCGCAAAATTATATAACGTTTAAGTGACAATGAGGCTGCGGATAGTGAAGCGTGCTCGCCTTGAATACTCCGGCTCTCACATGTTAATAGTAGGAAACCAGAGATGCTGTTATTGAAGGGTAGCATAGAGCAGAGTAGCAAAGATTTGATATATGATTTGTTCAAAGTTAAACGGTTTTACATGCCTACAAGTACATACAGACATGCTTTTAATCATTTAATACACACACACACCACATGCACAAAATCTAGGTTAGAGATTTTTTTATAAACGACAAATAAAATTATATTTATTAGAGATCGAGTGATCTAGAATAAGGTATCATAGAGTTATAGTAAGGGTTTAGTATGACATTCAAGTTATACACAAATAACAGATAGAGATATCGTACTGCGTCCTTTTCACTTGCATCCCGAAATCCTCCTTCCCTTGTTCTGATCTGAAAGTGGTCAAAGAAACACCGTCACCACAGCTAAGGTACATCCTGATCTATTTATAGACTTCTGTGATAGAAAAATAATGAAATTTATTCATATTTTTCTATACCTAAAATATAAACAAATGCAAATAAACTAATTATATTTACATATATACATTACTACAACAATGAACAGATAAGAGAGCAATAACTAATATTTTTTTCTTCATTGTGTTTGCTCCTCTTCAGTCATTGTTGTATTTCTTTATCTATTTATTGTTAAACTAATTTAATTACTTCATGTAAAACAAAACAAACCTTATGAACAAATAAATATATTTCAGTTTACTGTAATGGCTATGAACTCTGAAATACTATACACATGAATCGTATGAATTAAATGTAATAATTGTTGTTTACGAGTATACCACTTTTTTCCACAATGGGCCAACACCTGACCTTAAATTGTCCTTGTACTAAGTGACAATCATTTCATGGAAGGTAGTAAGTAAACTCTAGCTGAACTAAAGTATTCTGGCTGTCAACCAGTCATATTGACAACGGGAACCCAATCACGCTGGTTAGGCGGCCGATTTATAATATAAGGTTGGTAACTTCATATCTTATGGCCCCGAAACTGGAACTAGGGACCGCTGTCTTAAAAGTCAACATTCTAGATACTACGTTACAGAGGAAAGAAGATAGACTAAAACACATTTTTTGTGTTTGTACACAATATTCTGGTGTTTCGATTGCGCTTACCTTGTCCTGTTGAGACCACCCTTTCTAGGTTCGCCCTCATCTTCTCCATCGCTCTGGCCGGAGTCTGTGCGCATTCTTGCTTCAGTCTTCTCTCTCTGCGCCTCGTCCAAGTTGTGGATGCCGACGAGAAGTGAGTAATCCATAATCTAAACAAGCATTTCACATTGAATTGTTATATATGCCTTGTGGTCACAATGATTAACTAGTAATACCATACTTTAAAGCTTCTTATTTACTACACTAATTGTTTCAAGTATTCTTGTAACCAATAAAATGAATAACAATACATCTATTCTATATAAAAATTACTCTGAATACATTCTCGACCCCTTTCATCTCCTTCTCACACTATCTGTTTTAATAAATCTTTTTTAAAAATTCTTAACAGACGTTACGCATACTTATTAACTATCCGATATCCGGCACATCCGTCCGATTCGGCTTAAATTTACTATTTAGTCGAGTCGAGTACCGAGTAATAATTAAATATCCCGGCCTGATGCCGGACATAAATATCTGTGATACGTTTCCTAAAATCAATATTAATATAAACAACAACAAATAACTGAATAAACGCAAGAAGTTTTATTTAAATTGAAAAATTTGCAGTGTTTAGGAAAAAATTTAAATTACATTCGGAAATATTAAGTTTCATGATAAATTTCAAAGCTAAAATCATAAAAATATTGGCGGAATTCTAATGTCTTCATTATAATAAACTAAAAAACACAAAAATATTCTTAGAATAAGATACAGTGCATTTAAAACGAATGTTCAAATTTAGTCCATAATAGGATCATAGTAAATAAAAACAAGAATTGAGAATATCCGGGTTAACAGATTACAGCGACGATGAAACCTACAGCCAAAGGACTGTCGGTTTTGATCACTAAGTAATATTATCTGTAAAAAATAATTATGATAAATAATATAAGAATTGTCTAACCTTAAAACTTTCTAAGACGCGGCAGTCCCTTTGCATAGTCTTGATAAGTGCATTGTAAGTGTCCGCCTCGAGGAATATGCCTTCGGTGTGATGCTCCATAAAATCCAAGTCCTTGTATGTAGGTGAATTCTTTTGTCGTTCCGTTTTACTTGCCTGATAGTGATGAAAAATGTATATACATTTTCTTATTTGTTCATAATATACATTAAGATGCAAGCAAGGCAGGACCGATCGAGGTGAAGATCTTTGGGTGAGGCCGCTGTCCAACAGTGGACATCTATCGGCCGATGATGATGATCATCATCATACATTTGTATGTAAAAATATGAAACATTAACATATATTTGTATATCTTTAGAAAAGCAAAAAACAGTGTTTTGGGAACTACTTTACAAGAACTATACCTGTCACTAAATGTGCAAACATTACTGTGTGTATCAATGATTATTGCAGCTGATGAAATTACTGGTGACATCTAGACTTATTATTTTATGTCCTAAGGCAACGTGCACATGGTGCTGTGTACATCATCATAACGCTACGTTGTTCCTCGCTACGTTGAATAAAAAAGAGACGTATAATCCAGCAGTGAATGACTATCGGTTGAAAGTGATAATTAGAAGAAGTAACTAATCATTACCTTCCTCTTATACGTTGAGCCTTTGAGATCGTACTTCTGATGTAACTTGACAGAGGATGGCAGAAGATTGTTCATGGCGACCAGACGCACGTTCTTGCTGTTGCATTGGTAGCAGTATAGGCCAAAAAACTTCGGTAGGAGCGTGCGTGGGTTCTGCAACCAGTACAAATGTTGTATATTAAACAAAATTTCTATTTTTTTATCGTTTACTGTGTTACATTAGTGGCTAGATTAAGTCATGTCAATATGTCAAATAATGTCAATATAAAAATATTTGGCCGCAAGCCTCTAAGCATATGTAGCGAATCTTTGCTATGATCAGAATACTAAAAATACACACAGCATCCTTGGTCCATTAACATGCATTACCATCCCATTATGCACCGAGATCTTAACTGCATCAATATTGACGTCAATGAAGTGCAGTGATCACTTGTTGTTTATATATTTTATTCATGGATATTATAAAATAATAGGTCTTAAATGATTTGATTCGTCTTCGTAAAAGTTGATGATCAGGTGAACGCAACACGTCTCGTTTAGATTAAAAAAAGGCTATTCGCATTTTTTTTTAATTTTATCGCAATCTCTTTAAAAAAAATGTAAAGGGAAGATAGTATACCTGATCGAGGTTTAAGTAGTACCCGGGCAATAGCTTTTGAAGAAACTCCCCTTCCTTGTGCTGGACGGTCTTTATGATGAACTCATCATCGTTGGTCAGGTAGAAGATGCTGCCGGATGCACCGGGGTTGCTCAGTTCGCGTAATGGAGCGCTGCACATCGACATCTGGGCAATAATATAAATTTAGATAGTAAAGGAACGACTCATCATCATCAGCCGACAGACGTCCACTGTTGGACATAGGCGTCCCCCAAAGATCTCCACATAGATCGATACTGCGTTGCCCGCATCCAGCTGCTTCTCGCAACCTTTGCTAGATCGTCAGACCACCTGGTGGCGGCCCTGCCAACACTACGTCTTCTGGTACGCGGAAGAAATAGTGTTGAAAGGAACGATTAAAAAGTTAAATTAGAAAAGAGCTATGTTCCAAACGGTCATCATACATAAATTCTGACTTTAGAAAATGTAAGAGTAAAATTACAATTAACCGTATAAATTAGTGATAATATAGAATAATGGTTTTGTTTAGCAATATATATAAAACGTTGCATGTATTACATGTTATCGCAACTAACCAGCTATTATTTAGTGCCAATGCAATGCGAACATTTAGATAGCTGTGACTAATCAACGCTGTTGTTGCTTCAATTTATATGTAAATCAATTGTATGCATTCGGTGCGGACGTTGAAATTATTTTAATAAACATTCATCAAATAAGATTTTGTTTAATACGTTACAATGTGTTATTCAATGCCTAATTTTCGAATTTTATAATGTATAGAAAAATTTATAAAATAAGTAACTTTTTTGATTTGTTCACTTATAATTGTCGGGATCGGAGCGATCAATCAGTCGATTGATTAGTGACTTAGTCAAGCAGAATACTAGTTCGGTTTTTGGAAGGGGGATTAAAATGGTGGGAAAAATACTGACTGGTACTATGATCGCACCGTTCCCGACAGTGTATTGGCGGCGATTGAAATGGATGGCTATCTTACAAATAAAGTCTGTTTTTGTGAAACCAACATGCACATATGTAATCCAGAAGCCTAAGGAATATTAAGGTTTGTTCCAACAAATGTAATCAGACTTTTTGAATAAACGAAAGGTCATTTTATTAATCAAATTTATAATGTAAATTTATTTTTACTAACGGTACCTCTGCTGCCAGAGACCTTTTAGGTGTGTGCTGAAATTGTCACGTCACGCTCATCTCGTCGCTTCGTCGAATAAAAAATTGTTATATGCGATAATCAAATTTGTTGGATGTAATAAAAGGAGATGTCACACGGGGACAAAGATATGGTGGCGATAGTAATAGATACCCCAGCTCATCAGCTCGTAGATTAGCTTTACGCATAGATAAAGGCAAAAGGGTCTTTGACTTTGAGGGTATAGGTCTTCATCCAACACGAAGCGAGTCTAGCGAACTGTTGTTTGCCATGACACAACGAAGCTGACAAGTCTGCACGCACTACTCTTATTCATATACAGCTTAAATGTGTGTCAATTTGTCACCGCTAGCTTATTGGTTTCTCGTAACAGTGCCAATCAATGGAGTGAAGTTGCCACATGACAAGTCCATATACACTGATACTATACATCCAATAATAATTATTAAATTCCATAACAATTAAAATTGATAATTAATTAGAAGATTTAATGTAACTAGAACAGCAGTCAATTCTGTTGACTACCCGGCTTTTACTAGTCCTATATAAGCAGGGTGTTTGACGAACGTCTTCGACTCGATTACATGTTACAAGGACAACTTGTTACGTGGTTTATAGTATCAAGTTTTGGTTTCGCAACTTTGAATACAGGACAGACAAGTCCGGAACTAAGCAATCGATCACTAGGTTAACTGATAAATATAGTCTCACCTGACAAACACATGGCCGGTTACTGTTTACGTCAGTGTCAACTTAACATTAGCCCCATTATAACTTTCATATACAAAATCCACTTAACGGTACTAACAAATTTTAGTTGATCTATGCAAATACAAATAATGATAATGTCGTTTATTTTGGGCAAAAAAACTAAGTTGTAATAAAATTTATGTTCCTTATTTTCCATTGCCGAATATCGTCTAAGTATCACCGTAGCAACTATTTCTGCCGTCAAACGGTAATGTGCAAAAAATACAGTGTTCCGGTTGGTAGGGTGTCGTAGCTATTAAAATTACTGTGGTAACGAGACCTAAGATTTTATTTCTTAAAGTGATTAGCACAATATGGTGCAATACATATTATCTTATACTACCGCCACATTTTTATGGGTAAATGTAGAACTTATCATCACATGAACGGCTTCCTCTTCATGCCGCTTTGTCATGTGAATTGTAGCCTTTGAACTTAATTTAAGAGCAGTGATGTTAACATCCTTACCAAGAAATCATCTGGTTGTATTCCGAACAGATCCCTGAAGTACCGGAACGCGATCGGGGCGTAAGTTTTAAACTTGAACTCGGAGTAATGGTGCGCCGGCGTATGGTTGGAGCCCTCGTGCGGGAAGTTCGTTGTCTCCACCGTCATGAAGTCCTGCATGAGGAGGTCCCGCTCCGGCTTAGACGCCAACCCACCGATAGCATGTTGAATGCCTGCGTGCAAAATCATATTGTTAATTTGACGATTTCAAATCTACGGAGTAAACTTTAGTCCTCTTTTGCAAAACAAAACATTTTTTAATAATATTCAGATGAAATTTAGGGAGGATGCTGATTTATGACAAACAAGTTTGAAGACTTGTAAAACGGTACAATAAATTGTATATACCTTGTTTATTTCGTTCCAAACAAATATATACATAAAGATATATTAATGTATGTTGTTGTTACGGTAGTGTTAATGTATATTGTAAGTTTAAATCTGAAAAAAGTCTTAAAGCAAAATATAATAAGCAATTATTACATGTTCTTCGTAGAAAAAAGTATTTAATGTAACTGATTTTAAGTAAATTTAAAGCTTTCATTTTTTCTGTACGATTGTTAATAATTATATCAAAAGTGATTATAACCGACAGTTTGTTTCAGAGGTATAACATCGAATGTAATAAAATACAAATTAATCAATGAATTGGTGGTATTGTATGTATTTTGTTACCTTCGATGACATACCCTTATTTTTAGACGGTATTAATTCCATGTAATAACAATGAGTAATAAGTTATAAGGAGATTGTGAATATGAAGTTAAAATATTTAACTGACTAACCAACTTGCATGCTAGTTGGAGCTCTTTTAGTGGTGCTATGAGCGCGGCCGGTGAACGTACAATGTTTTTCACGTGTAAACAAAATTCAGCCATTCGCCTATGGAGTTTTCTATTTATAATCTCCTAACGTTAAGGTTACGGTCATAGTTGATGAGCGAAAGCATTTTCTCGTTAGGCTAAAAGGTTCTCTATCAAATATTCAAAATTTAATTACACATTGTCATGAACCATATTTGCTTTTAATAAGTTTGATGCTTTGCGTGTAACCCAGATTGTTACATTTGTTTTTGTCAAAACATTTCCGTGATTATTTTATATCTAAATGAATCTTAAAAAAATATTTCAGATGTATAAGTACATTTAAGAACAGGGCACATTGCTCGAAGTAGCGACGCAACGGCCGATGAGGTAGTAAGGTCCTTGAGTAGCTGGCGCATACGGGCAGACGTAGTGTTGGGAGGTTTCGCACACGGTGGAGCAACGATCTGGTGAGAGTCGCGGATATCGACTGGATACGACCAACGCGGGACCGATCGATATGGAGATCTTTGAGGGAGGCCTATGTCTAGCAGTTGGACACGTCTATCAGCTGATAAGTATATAATTTAATTTGACAGATGTATGTTTGTTAACCTGTATATAGTATTTAGTCATAGAGTACGTAAATTTATATATCTAAAAAAGTTAGCTTTTATATTCATTTAAACACAAGACAGATAAATAGTAAATATTGTCTGGTATTTTTTATGCAAATCATTCACATAAAATGTCAATGCCGCACTTCCTATCTTACAGGAAGTCGCCAGCGGCGTCAAGGCTTAACAATTTATGTAATTCATTGTCAAAAGCCAATGTACCAAAGGCTCTTTTAGCGGTATTTCTATACATGTTGAATTCTCTACAAATTTGATTATCAGTATTCAAAATGGATAACTTTCAACGATAATTGATTATAATAATGATTAAAGTATTCAATACATATAATTAATACTCAAAAAAGCGACAAGGCGAGCACACATTAACTTGATAATAAATAATACGCCTGTCCATAACAATGGCTAGTTAGGATATCTATACATCGCTTTATTAAACTTCGTCCCTTCGAAACTAGAATGTTAATCCAGTCCTGTACACAGTAATGTTTGCAAACTGCGACTTGACGGTAGAACTAGTCTACTCTGTAGACCTAACTGGATAGCCGTCTGCAACAGACCTATCTATGTAGATGTCGACTGATTATATTAAATGATATATTTCAAGTTGGAAGTAAAACTTACTTTAACGATCTATACATATGTATTATATTTTTATAGCATAAAGTGCAAAAGTACAACACAGCTGATTTTTGACACGTATATAGTCATTCAACAATACTATAATCTTTTAAACACCGAAAAGGCGTCCAACCGGACGCTTTTATTATTAAAACAGAAAATGATTGATTAAGTACATTAAACAAAGGTGTGGAAGTGAAATTTCCGAGCCGAGAACTAGTTCCCTTAATGAAGCCAACGGTAACCAGGTCATCGAAGCAATCATTATCCAACTTTTTAGCAACTCATTACGATAATAACGTACAACTTGTTCACTTTCATTACGTTGTCTGTCTGTCTCTTATATTTAATTATTTATAAGGAAATAAGTCGCGCCAGCCTTATAAGCTCGATCTTCAACAGATTGAACCATTTTTAAAACTGCGCTGAAACTCAGTTTAAAAATGATATATAGTACACATTTTTAAATCTCTATATTATACTTTATACTACTCCTACTCTCTATACTTTAGTATACATTTTTTTCTAGGTACGCAAAAAATAAACGCTACGATTTCTTCCCGCTTAAATCGTAATTGGGGGTCGCGACAACCAAACAACTAACCTTGATCCAGAAGGACGTTGCCACGCAACTCACAAGGATTATACTCCTGAGAGAACCACCCCAATCATGACTTCATAAACAGAAAAACTTATTATGTAATAAAACTAATTAAGAGTATATATGTCTTAAATCGCCGATTCAGGGTTTGATTTTGGAAACAAACTACTGGTATTTTCAAGTTTGTAGCTAAACATTGAAACTGTTTATTTTATTACAGAAAGCCTGTACATAATGTAATTTTGATACAAAGCTTTTTTTTATTAATCTCTGTATTGGTATGAAATGTTCACTTTCGTTAGCACATGATAACAAGTTTGTATGTTCGTCAGGTGTTGTCTGGTAGATATGCCTCAAGGCGTTAGGTTCATCGTAACGCGTAACAAGTTTCTACATAAATAAGCGAATTAATAAATAGTTGTTAACATACATATACATTACCTTGAGTAACGTTCATAAAAAATTTTTCAAATTTCGAACATTCTAGAGAGATTTCTGAAGTGATTCTGTTTGGATCGTATCAAGGATATAGATGGAATTATTTCAACAAATTTTCCGGGAGAACGAGTACGGAATGAAAGTAAAAGAAGAATAAAAAGCTAAGAAACGTTTGGAGCGTAATAACTTTATAAAATATACAAAATGATATATAAAAATAAATCATTTAAATTGATCTTATTATCGGTAAACATATCTGCTAATTAGCGAAATCTAGTATTAAATTTTTTTTATCAGACGAGATGAGCTAGGCCTTCATCAGATGATAACTAATACGTCTCTCTGCACTTTGTATCTGCCATGTCTCTATGGAAGGACTAAACTCTCATAGGAACCATCGCTGAGCTACTGCAAGATGCAATGGCTATCCAACACAGGTTCGCTAGTTAAGCGAATAGAGCCCCCCATCCTCAAGGCCTGCGAAACCCGTAGACGCTTTTAGTCGTCTTCTACGACAAATGGGGCTTACCTTAGTCCTAATCTTACTCGCCTGAGACTAGGGCTGAATGCTTATTTGCCCATATGAAGCACACGTCGCTGGGTAGAGACACCTTAGTTCGGATCTCTTTCTTTCTGATTCTATTCAGAAAATCACTGAGCTCGGATCTCTATAGATAATGTTAGACTTTTAGGACGGATTAATGAATATCTTTTATCTTAAAAATAGATTGACTGAGGTCGCTGTTACTGGATACTAGATGCAACTTCAACATCGATTTCTGCCGCCAAACAGTAAGTGTAAAAATTACTGTTCCAGCTTGAAGAGCGTTGTAGACAGTGAAATTACTGAGGTTAACGTAATAATAAGCTATGGTTCAAGGCGACGAGCACAATCTGCTGACTGCACCACAGCGAGACGTTCAGCTGATGGCAAGTGATACGTCTGCCTATAGCAGCGTGGTGCTAGATACATGAGTATATCACCGTAATTAACGCCACGCTGTTATACTGTGTATTAGGAGACCAGCTTCCGAAAACGAAGACAGACGATAGTACTAACGACACCTCTGATGATGGGACGGAAAAAGTATCGATCCTGATTAAAAAAAAATCATATTTGTAAAGGGTTTTATTAGCATTATATATTAACGCTATGAGATGTGTCATACCAAATTTTTAATAATTTTACGTTTAAGTAATGGATTTTTTATGAAACTATTGTTTCATTTAGCTGTACTAATATGATGGAGCGTAAATAATGCTAAGAAAACGTTTAAAAATGTGTGTTTTTTTTCTTAACCAAGATATTTTTTTTTTAATTTAGTAAACTTTTTCAGTATGTAGTAAACACACTTTTACGATTGGAATTAAATAGACAGATTTTAGGCTCAACATATTTTCTTAGAGGATATCCAATACTTGCTGATGGAATGTTTAAAATATCACAGCAAAAGAGAAGTGTTGATGCGTAAACAACATAGCATCAAAACTCTAGACTTGGGCACCTTACACATGGTGTTGTGTGAAGCAGTCAGGGGCAGCACGAGATATTTTTGAAATAATGTAACCGCATTATTAGAACCCTAAGTTTTTATGTTGTCTTTTTTATCCAATCGGGCTGACAAATCCTTAAGGGATAAACGCCTCAAAAAAAAAACCATTTAAAACATGTTTTCTTCCGCATTGTCATTTACATCACGGAACTGGATATGGGAATATTCCCAATCCTAGACATATATATGTTTCATAAGATTTTCATATATTTTATAATACTTTTTAATTCGTTTACAATTAAAACAATCTAAGCCGTACCGCATTATGAACCAATGCTTACTTTATGTCTATATAGGAGACGGAGAATTCTAGACAGCCTTGAATCATTCTAGTGGCAGCCTATCACCGCTCCAAATTTTCAATATGTACCACAGTGTTAGTCATGTTGTGGTGATAAATGATGCGAATTCTTTTGGTAATCGTTTTAAAACTGGTTAAATTCTTTAACTAAGTTTAAATATGTTACAATTGTGTACATTACGACAGTACATCACATACATAATACGACGGTACCCGGAAGATTAGACGGGATAATATTTAATAGCCAAGTCGAATTAAAAGTTCTCCTGGTGGCAAATAATTGATATGAACGACAATTAACTACATGGTTAGTTTCTTTAACCTATGGAATAGCAAACAAACATGCCAGTCTCGTGATGGTGGGTGGATACAACAAACATCACAATTTATTACTCCGTCAGTAGACTATACTACTTTAGATTAATTTTGTCATTCCATAACTATATGATTCTTAGAATTTAATAACTTGATCTTAAATGGTCATTGCAGTTGAAAGGTGTGAGATAATCTTATAATATTAAAACTTAATTTGCTTATGTTGTGGTATATCTTTTTAATAAAAGGACATAGATGTTCACATTATTTAATCTTAGCCAAACATTGCCTTTGTCTATCTGCACTTCCCGCTACATCTCCCTTCTTTTTAATAATTAACATGATATGCGTTTTCATAAAATTAGTCAATAACTTTAACACTATACCTATACTTTTCCTTCCCTAAATTTTTTTTTTAATTAGTTGTTTTAAGACTGCTTAATTGTTAACTAAAATAAATTGAATAACTCCAGAGTTACAAGCAATTAACAAAAGACATATATACTACTTACGTTAACAACATTGAATTGCTTCTTTAATACATATTTTTTATATTATTATGTATATATTTTTTTAACCTTTAACATTTAAAACTTTTATATATAATTTTAAAAATAAGTATCGCCACTTTAAGTATTAATGCTGCGTGACATTGCACCTTTCCGGATGTCGCACAAGTCTCCCGCTCCGAGTGACACATTCGCGGGTGCGCCGCGCTCCGCACCGTCCCGTCATCATCACCATAATCCCAATCTAACTGTGCACCCCTAACCAGACTAGTCTCTTTTTTATGTTGTTGTTTTGAAGCTGGTACTTTCAAAATATGTTGTCTATTACGGCATAGCACACGCCCATTATCAATTTCCAACAAAGTATGAACGATCACACCGCGCTCGACTATTCACACGTGCCTTCTTCCATAAACCTTTGTCCTTCATTCGCACCAACTCACCTGGCAGTAATGAAGATAAACATCTCGTGTCCCTGTTATATTACGTCGCCTGTATTCCTATGTTTTTACCTCATTTTTTAAAATTGAATCACCGTTTATAATTTGAGGATACAACTGGCTGTGTTGCATAGGTAACCCTGGTACTAAGACGTCGGCTCATCAATGGTAAATAACACGCCTTCTCGTAACAACGTGGCGTTAGTTAGGACGATAAACACGGTAACATATTGTTCGTTCAAACCGAAATACAGTGATAATCGCACACTACTGATTGGCTGCAGAAATAGGAACTGCAGTGGTACCTACTCATACTGTCTCCAACAAGAGACTTGCCACTAGTAAAAATATATTTTATAAGTACATCATCATCTGGTTTAATATTATGTTGTGTATTAATAAAAAAGTCTTCCGTCTCCACTAGACATGCGCATGTCGCAAACATAGCCAGCTTCCCTCTTCTTATAGCACAGTCACACGAAGATAGAATCGATTGCGACATAAAGGAAGACGTTTGTTGGGGTGACAAACAGCGTCGTGTTCACGAGTAAGAATATCATCATTTTGCTCAATAATTTGGAAGCAGGCATTTCATTGAAAAAAAAAAAAACATTGAATCATATCAAGTATCAGATTTTTATTTGATACTCTATCAACATGAGTTGCTTTAAGCATAACTGGAAGTTGCCTTTCATTCATAAATTTTATAACGTTATAAAACTAAAACTACAAATGACATAGAAAAAAGAAAGATACGAGATATATATTAAAATATATGTCCTATCAATTTATACTCTTCTTATACGAAGACATAATTTCTAGTAGTGTTAGTTAGTAGAAGCAAAAAAAAACGGGTTTATCCATAATTTTTTTAAGGAAAACATTTCATAAATATTTATTACATGCTCCATTTATTATTATAAACAAAGCTATATAACTTATTGTGTTTTGTAAAGATTTTATATATATGTGACATAATAATTTGTTAAAAACGCCATTATAAAACCTGTAACAAAATTTACTTAGACAATCTTTTGGTAAATTTGCATAAGATAAAGTTTATTTACAATTACAATATAATATCAACATCGTATGATACAAATTCAGTATTTCTGCTATAGTATGGTTCCTTGATGAAAGAACTCTAAACCGAAAGCAATTGATGCTCCTCTACATTTAAAAATCTATAATGTATATTTCATTTAAATGCGAAGAAAATAAGAACAGAAAAATCATATTTTTTACTTTACGAGGCGACGAGACGAGCAAGACGTTCAGCTGATAGTAAATACTACACCTATGCAAAACGATGTGACGCTAGTTAGGATGATATACGCAGCTCCATGTTGTTTCCGTCTCCTTCAGACATAAGATGTAAAGTCTCGCACAGCAGTAATTTCACTAGCTACAACACCTTTCCAACTGGAACACAGTATTATTTTCACACTACTGTTCGTCAGCAGAAATAAGATAATCTAAGGTGGTACTTCCTTAGATGGTCTTCGGATACAGAGCCCACCACAAGTATGATTTTAGATAAATGTCAATACTGAGATATTAGGTTCTTACATATGAAATTGGCGTTTTGTACACACGGAATATAAAGTCAATTTTTTTTTGGAAAATATGTTTACTTAATCAAAGTTTTGCACCGTTGTTTTCTATGCACTTTTGCCATCTCATAGATAGCTCATTGTACCCTTTATTAAAAAAAACCAGGGGGCGAGAATCGATAAACTCTTCGAAGGCGATTTGGACTACCGCATCGGAGTTGAATTTTTTTCCTTGAAAAAGGTTGTCCAAATTCCGGCAATAATGATAATCTGTTCCGATTATAGCTCATCAAACTTGGTGGTTGATGGTTGTTGGTTGTGCAGTGTGTGGTGGTGGTCTTGCGTTTTCGTGAAACAACAGTGGCCTAAAGCGATTGACCATTCTCGGTTAGCAGCTAGGTCTTCCTTCATGTTTTGCAGTTGCTGACAATAGATATCTGCTGTAATCGTTTGATCAGATTTTAGAAAGCTGTAGTGAACAACACCGGCGCTAGTCCACTAAACACTCACAAGTAACTTTTTCTGAGTAAATTTTCGGTCAGCGCAGGATTTGGTTGGGTTTCCGTGGGTTCAGCCGTTGCGAAGAGCGCTTCCGATTATCTGAAGCGCTCGTTGAAACCAAAAACGTACCGTGCTTTCTTTTGCGAAACCAGCGCCGTACACATCATTAATATTTCGAGCTGTTTCTGCAGCACTGGTACTGGTGCCACGGTAGAACTCGTACTCGATATTTCATGTTTTCCATTGTGCGGTATTAAAAAGCGCCAAAAAAAATAATGAGGAAAAAACAAACGAATGACTGTTTTCAAAACTTAAATATACCATGAATGTATAAATTTGAATTTGGAAATTATAACCAAATATGAGATGTTTCAGATAAAAGTGGTCAGTACGACAAACCACTAATTTCATATGTAAGGACTTAATATTTATTTAAAACCCACGATTTTCCTTACTGTATATATTAGGTAATAAAAATATGTTTTCAGGTCCAATGAATGGATTGTTTTAAACGTTGTGGTAAAACAATGGCCTAACCAATGTGCTAATGTTACTCGGTGTCCCTTATCAGAGTTTCGATAACTGTGCTGTTTGTGTAAAGTGTTTAGTGTTTTACGTATAATAAATGAATGTGGTGAGACTAACAGAAACTGTAGAAAATTTAGACTTTTTTAATTACGTGAAAAGATCAAATAAAATCTCGGAATATAAAGGTGGAAGATGCAAATGGATATCCATAATCATTGCTTACCACTGTAAATAATTATGGTACTATAAATGACGGTAGTAAATTTGAATAGTAATAAGTTAACTTAGAAACATTTACTACACCGTTACTTTAGTGTGTAAGGAGTCCCGCACAACAACTTGGGGGACCCAAGCCAACCTCATCTGCTTGTGGTGCACACTGCTAATCAACAAACGAGGCTCTGGCTCCCGCCAACTCGCATTGGGCAGCGCGGTGGGAAGTGGCCCAAACCCTCCATTTGAACCCATACATACGACAGCTCCTAGTGCTCAGAGGTATCTGTAGGTTATGCTAACTATATGTGGAGATTTTTGGGGGAGGGTTATGTACAGTAGTGGCCGTCTATAGGCTGATGATGATTAGTGTAACGTATAAGTATAAGACTATTGTTTTTTGCTATTGTTTTTTTATTAGCGCCTTATTTCACCAAGAATAGTTCCTTTTCAGTACCAGGGTTCCAAATTTTGATATACACAATTACCGGAAACGTTTGACTTGATAAAAGTAAACAAATATAAACTAAATTATAAGAACAATATGAAATCAAAACAATGTAATTTTATTGTATAAAAAAAGGCAAAACATTTTATATGTTTCGGTGATATTTTAGGTTAACCGAGTCAGTTTATGCTTGCCTTAAACATCAACACAAATCTTTAAAGATTACACTGATTGTAAAAAAAACTACTTTCTTAAATATTACGTTATTAATAATCTGTAGCGGTTTGTTTAGTAATGAAAATTAACTTATGACCATTTAACGTATCGGACGGGACCATACTTACCTTCGCCTAAAAGAAAGACACGTTTCCCCACAAACAAAACCAACCGCATCTACATCTTCTCTAACCTGTTTCCATATTTACTTTTCTAAAACAACATTCACTCCACTCGCGAAGCGTTACAGTCAGTGTTTAATATAAAACTGAAAAGAAAAAAAAAACATACAAATCTAGATAAAACATGAAAACAGAAAGATAAGATAGCGGATACACTTAACATACGTGTACAAGAGATGATGTGTAATTCAAACCGTAAATTTTTTTTTTCGACGAGGTGACGAGACCAGCAAAAAGTTCACTTGAGCGACAAAACGAGCAGGACGTTCACCTGATGATAAGTAATACGAGCGCCCATAACAACGTGGCGCTAATTAGGATTATGTACACAGTACCACATTGCGCTCGTCGCCTTGAGACACGATACATCGTTAACTTAGTAATTTCACTAGCTACAGCGCTCTTCAAACCGGAACACAGTAATGTTTTCACACCACTGTTTGGCGGCAGAAACAGACGCTGCGGTGGTATCTATTTAGACGGTTTCCGGCAACAGAGACTTACCACCAGTATATAAATAGATTAAAAACATCATTAGACCCTACGTTTAATTTAAAACTCGGTTTAGTAATTATGTTGTTGAGGAAAACAGGGGCGTAGGTTAAAAAAAATAAAACTTTTTAAGTATGAAGCAAAAACCATAATAGCTATCATAAATTATCTTTTTTACGGTACTGCAAAAAAAAAATAGCGTAACTTAACAATCATTATGGTCATCATTATCAGGCGACAAACCTCCACTGCTGGACATAGGCCTCTCCCAAATATCTCCACAACAATCGATCCTGCGGTGCCCGCAACCTTCACCAGATCGTCATACCACCTGAGTGCCTGTTAACACTACTCTGGGTGGACACCACCGCTGCGCTTATTTCTGCCGCCAAAGAGTAGTGAGCAAAAATTTGGCGTGAAGGGCGCTGTAGCTAGTGTAATTACTTGGAGAAATAGAGTCAACATCTTATATTTTACGCGATAGGACACAATGTGGTGTAGTGTATAACTTAACAACGCCATATTGTTATGGGCGAGCGTATCACTTACCAGCAGGTGCACGTCCTGCTCGTTTTGTCGCTTAATTACATAAAAAAATCTGATGGAAAGTGATACGCCTACGCATAATACGTGACGCTAGTTACTATGTCACATTGTGCTCGTCGCCTAGAGAAGATATTAAGTCACGTTATATCAGTAAGTATTGGTACGAGCGTTGTAGTTAGTATAATTAAATTAGGGTTAAACCGGAACACAGTAATGTTTACACACTACGGGTACTTATTGGCGGCAGAAATAGGCGCTGCAGTGGTATCTACCTAAATAGTGGAACCTTATCAATTCTGGTATAAATACTCTAATTTTTAATTTACTCAAGCTTTTAATGGTACTTATAAATGAGTTATATTTAAAGCTTTTAATCTGGTAAAATATTTATATGGTACATACGAGGAACCACGAGTTTCCAAAGGATTCACAGGTATGTACAACCTCAGTTCTTATTTCTACCGCCAATTAGTAGTGTGCAATCATTAACGTATTTCGATATGATGGGAGTTGTAGTTAGTAGTATAATATTACTGTGGTAATGAGGCTTAACATATTATGACCCAAAGTGATGAGCACAATGTGGAGAACGGAATAACATTCTAACTAGCATCGGGTTATTATGAGCAAACATATCACTAACCATCAGGTAGACGTCTATTTTGTCCAGTAGAATAAAAAAATAAAAAAAACGATCACGGCTGCTAGATAGATAATCTACTTATATACCGATATATTACCAATAAAATTCTCTAAAATGGATCGGAAAATTTTAATTATGCCATACGGTTAACGTACTAAACAATAGTGTTTTGATGTGTTCTGGTGACCACAATGAATCATAGTAACCCAAAGTATTTAGACCAATACAGCAACATACACAGTTACATCTCGTTTGTATCACTTCACGCGAAACCATCGGAAACAACGACAATGAGTAACCAGCAAGCGACCACAGTGTACAAACATAGAGGGTGATTCACACAATGCGACTAATTGATTAGGTCAGTGATTCCCAACCACAGTGTCTGTATCAAGTATGTCGTGGATCTAAATATTTTTAGGACTATACCTTTACATACAGATGAACTTACCTTCACTATAACGATTAAAAATATTGCATAATATTATGTTGTAAATAAAAATAAATAACGAGTATGTTGGTATGGTGTCGATTAAAGAAAATTTGAGAACCACTGGATTGGGGGACGTCACGTGGGCGGAGGTTCGACTGTCGTATGTGCATCATAAAAATCAATTCATTGATATGCTATTTGTAAAGGGCACATTCATTTTTACAAAAGTCACAATGTTGTGTAAACATTCTTTCTAGCCTCACTTTGTAACAGCTAAACATATGTACTTATGTATAATTATATATCTTAGAATTGTCAAGGCTGTACATCAGGTCTTAACTGACTGGAAAACAGGTGGCATGGAGCATTGATCTTAGTACTAGTGTAGATGAAGACAAAGATGCTTCAGAAAGCCATTACGACAGCTTTCGAAACACACTTTAAAAGTACAAAAGATAGAACCTAAGGCATCGCTGTTGTAATGAGAGACGATCTTAATTTTCCATCCTTTATGGAGGCTGACATAGAAAAAAAAGATGGCAAAGAGTGAGAAAAATACATCCACTCGTTTCAAAACCCCTGGCCTCGCAGAAACTATAATCTTATCTCCATGACAGTGGCTTGGCTTCATGATATTTAGATTCTTTTATTCGACGAGACCAGCAAGATGTGCCCCAGTGCGATGGTACCTACTCAGACGGTCTCCGGCAACAAAGACCTACTACCAGTGAATTTTGTATCATGCAAGTAATTATCATGTCTATATCGTTATTAGTGATTTTGACCCCAAACCAATGAATAACCTGACCTCCGGCTATAGATGAAACTCAGAATCGTTGACCCGAAGCCAAGCGCATAATTCATTGTCTAGCGAGATTTGTGACTTCAAAGCATGCTGCACTTGGTATCGTTGTGCTGAACGAATTATTTCACTACTAACCCACTTCTCATCGTTAGCGTGTGGTCGTGATCGTGGTCGTCTGCTTATTGCAAGGTCGGCTCGCGTTAATTGATGAGCATGCTGCAATATCGAGCGTCCTATTTCCAGTAGCATAAGGACCAATTTCATTAACCGACAAGCTCATTAAAGCATCCGTTCGCAGCGTATTTGCAAATTGAAGGGCTACCTTTACGTAATGATCATTGTTTACTACAGTTTATATTTACTTATACGTTTCTGTCTATGATTGTGTGAGCCTATTTCCGATATTTATTAAAAACTTAAAAACTAAAAGTATAGTCACTAAAATCCCCTCGGCAGACGTTTTCAATGCGTTGCGGGGGGCCTAAGAATATTCTACGAAACGCACCGGAGCCTCCCTACACTACGCTTAAACACTTCTTAGGAAGCGTGAAACCCTCCACAAAACCCTCGCTACGACAAATTCGAGATCATCTGGTACTTGTCATCTACCCCGAGCTCGCTTTATAAGCAATGAAGGTCCCCACCATTACACTCCGCGAACCCGAAAACATACTTCAGTCCTATTCTTAATAGCGCGAGATCACAGAGTAGAGAATATTTAATACCTACCGAGCTTTTTTTCAATAATTATTAAAAACAAAAAAAAAACGAGATTTAAAACAATGTTTTGTACGAAGAAGAGGAAAACAAATTCAGAATAGATCACGTATAATTAACTTTTTTTATAGGTAAACCCACAAATATAAACGCCGAAGTCTTACTGGCTTAAACCCCACCATGTGTCTCTGATCGCTATTAATCGGTACTAGGAAGGTTTTTGCACACTACCGCAGTACATGATCAAAATCTGACCTCGTGGTCATTGTACTAATAAACTTTTCTTCAATAATGCCCAAAAATTCTCAATTTTACAAACGTATTAGTTTGGACCAATAATACCTCAACAATTATGCCTTTAATACTCGTAGTATAGGCATATGTATTGCAACAAATGAACTAAATGAAAAAAAAAAGAAACGCTAATTCAATTACATGCAACGGAAATTGGATTAAAATAATCCAAGGCACGTTAAATCCAATTGCTATGCGATACTAATTTATTATATCGCCTGCCGTAATTTATTAACGCCGATGGTAGGAGTCTGCTGGCGAAAACTGTTTAAATACGTGCCACTGCAGCTTTTACTTCTGCCACCAAACACTACTGTGTTCCGGTTTGAAGTGCGCTGTAGATGATTAAATTACTGGAGTAATGTGACCTTATATCTTCTCTTAAGGCATCGAACACAATGTAACGCAGTGTATATCATCCTAAATAGAGCTACGTTGTCATGGACAGGCACTTAACTTATCAGCAGGTTAATTTCCCGCTCGTTCCATCATTTCGTGAAATAAAAAAAAATACAAATTATAATGAAGTTTAATGTATAATAACACCATCGTTGATTACTAAAATATGTATTGATTGGGGATAGAAACTGATATATCCTGCATTTCAAGAGAAACTAAACGATGTTAAGTGATCTTAATAACTTTATTCTGAGAATATCACTTAGATCAAATCGCTATTGGTACGTTGTGATAAATGGTACATAATTACAATCATGCTACTTCGATCATGCGCATTAAACGATCTATTACTCATTTGTTGGCACACGTGCAAAATAACTTTGCGGTTAGTATATAAAATATAGTTAAACTAACCAAGAACAGAGTGTATCGCATAAGCGGAAATGTTTAAGAAAAATTTAATAGGGACTTAAATTAATTCACTTGTCCCCTTGAATGAATAATATTAAATCTTTAACCTATTAATTTAGAAATTACCTAATATTTGCACATTGATAAAAGACTGCTACAGTTGGTATTATTTTTTGTTATGAAACTATTACAAGATACCTTTCCTCTACGGGAGCAATTGAAGAGTTATGCCGCACTCTTGCCTAAAAACCGCTCCGAAAAGGACTCTTGAAGAATTCCTGGGTTTATAACTGTGGAAAGGTGGATTATTTATCCAGACCGCCTTTGACAGGGAGAATTTAAAACTACACATTTGTCTATTGAAAATTGTAATACTTTCCATCAACTATGTATTCAACAAGCATCAAGTAGTAGAACGTAAAAATATATCGTTGTCAAAACCACAGCTTCCTTTGTATGGGTCGTATAATAAATTATAATGTAAAAAAAATAATACAAGATGTTATATAATGGTAGTAGGTCTCTATTGCCGGAAACCGTCTAGGTGGATACCACTGCAGCAGCTATTTCTGCTGCCAAACAGTAGTGTACAAACATTACTGTGTCTCGGTTTGAAGGGCGATGTAACTTGTGTAATCTCTGGGCTAACTACTACGAGATTAAACATCATGTCTTAGGCGATGAGCACAACGTGGTGCCGTGTGTCACCCTAACTAGCGTCACGTTGTTATAGGCAAGGGTATCTTTTAACATCAGGTGAACGTCTCACTCGTCTCATCGCTTAATTAAATAATTAAAAAATACATTTTAACTGGAAAAGAATACGTAAGATTGTTTAAATATTATGTTATTTTCGAGTATGACACAAAATACGTCATATTGTAGCCGACAAGCAAGCATAGCTACTGATAATTTTTCTATCTACAATAAGGAGCGATAGTTTACATTTTGTAATAACTCTTAACGCATTTCATATTGAAATAACCTTGTTAAATATCTAATATATATTATGAACGAAAAATATTTGCTGGCGTCATACAATCAGCTTCCCAGAATTTAACGAGAATAGATAAAAAGTAAGAAGACTAATATGCAGCTGTTGTAACCTCTATGTAAATAGTATACAATAAAACATGATCCGGAGAATCAATAATAGCTAACCTGTTTTATATAATGTTGTTACACTACATTACTAATTAAATATTACTGTTTTTATTGAAGTATACTTTATTATAATGTGAAGAGAGTAAATAAATATTAAAACATGTAGGAGGTAAGATTGTAATGTGAAACCATAACCGGTGACATCCGGCGATAATCGGTATCCGAAGCTCTTATTTAACCATTTTAGTTAAACTATTGTGTCTAAACGTTATAGTGTTACAGGGAATTATAAAGGCCAGTGAGATTACTTCACGTATAATATCATACATTGGTGGTAAGTCTCTCTTGCCGGAGAGCATCTAGATAGGTAGTGATACCTATCTAGATGCTCTCCGTGCCGTGAGGCAGCTCCTACTTCTGCCGCTATACAGTACTGTGTAAACCTTACTGTGTTCCAGTTTGAAAGGTGTAGTGGCCAGTGAAACTACGGAGGCAACGAAATTTTATTACTTATATCTTTAAGCGATGACCAACAATGTGGTAACTGCGTAAATATTTTTTTTCTTTCTTGACATTGTACATCTCAAGGAGAGTTAAAATTGCAGTACTGTGCTATAAACCTGCTTACCGACGTTTTATTATCATGGTTATATCATTTATAAAGAGATGAACATGCTTATAATATTTCCTTCTAATTGAAGATGCGTATATTCACCAGTAGAGATCAACAATATGAAATAATGGAGAACAGCGAATATCATCAGGAGTTCGTGTTGGATTTGTTATAAAACAGTTAATATCATATGTAACTCGAATGGTACTTGGAACGTACTGTACGTAAAACAGTTCTATCAATAAACTGCGGTTTGTGAATGTTGCACAGTTTACATAGACTGGTATATGTTTTGTAAACAGAGCCGCTCTTCGAAGCGAGCTGATGGTGGTTAAATTTAGCGCGTTGTCGTATTTCTTTCAAGGGAGCGGCTATCGTTGCTATCTGTAACGGATACTGACTATTGCAATCTTTGTAACTCTCTATTAAAAAAAAGAGAGACACATAAATTTAGGTCCTAAATAAAACATAAGTCTTTATAAACATTTGAAAACGTGTTGTTTTGTTGCTAGATTGTTTCTATTTCAGTTACAGCTATACAACTTGAGTAGCACAATTATATTAACAGTTGCATAATTGGCCAAATGGGGGTTGTTTATCCGTTAGGTATGTTTGGTATTAAATTAATTTCAATTTCATTTAAATACACTAAAGTTGTTTATCTCTATCACAGCGGCGTGCTTTCCAGCAGTCAACTGATCAAAGGTCTCTTTTGCCGGAAACTTGCTATATTTATATAAATAATAAGCGAAAATATCATTAGTACAATTATCGTCAATTATAAATTTGGACATATAAAAAATGTTAAGAAACTGAGTAATTATTAAAGAGTTATTCACACACATCTTATGTAAAAATTTTCAAGGTTACTCAACAACAATAAGAGGTTAATTTAAAATTTCTTTATTATTTTTCCTTAACATAATAATAATTGTTAACTGCTAGAATGATTAATAAAAAGCAAACTTCCTAATGTTATTCAAAGTGTTTCAAACTTGGTAGGTTTATTATCTTAAGTCTTCGTAAACTTCGTAAGAATTCGTAAGTTATTTATGGTTGTAACAAAAATATTTGTTATAATCTGATATGAAAGTGTACATTTTTAATAGACCTAAAAACCTGGTATAGTTCATCATCACCATCGCCAGTCGATAGACGTCAATTGCTGAACGTTGACCTCCACCGTCGAGCCATTTCGCATAATTATTACATAATCCATCTCTATATTATTATATAATCCAAGGGCTTTCGCGGCCTTCGTCAGATCTTCGACCAAACTTTTGGAAGACCTAGGGTATATCAATACGCAGCTGCCACTTGAGGGTTATTGGCCAGTTATAATTATTCAACGACGCGACGACACGACCAAGGCGTTCATCTGATGGTAAGTGATTCGCGTGTCTATAACAATGTGCAACTAATTAAGATGACATACAGAGCACCTCATTTTTCTCGTCGTCTTGAGACATGAGATGTTAAATCTCGATACTCCGGTACTTTACAACACCTTTAAACAGAAACAAAGAAATGTTTACATACTACTGTTTGACTGCAGGAATAGGAGCTGCAGTTGTACCTACCTAGACGGTCTCCAGCAATGGAGACCTAACGTCAGTCCTATCTAGTATTTAGTTCCATTTAATACAGTATAGTAACTTACATGTGAAATAGTTAAGGTCCCGCGAGGCGATATAAGCCTCATCGAAAAAGATGTAAGGTCTAACAAATCTCTTAATGCAAATGTACTCCCCAGTTTACCCATGTGACGTCATCGGAGTTACACTTTGACCACTCCGAATGTTTGAATAGACGCTAACGGCTCCGAGCGGTCTAAAACAAACCCTATAATTCTGCTTTTAATAGACTAAAGGACGGGAAAGAGTAAATTTAAAATTTACTATCATTATATATTTTTGTAACAGCTAATTTACGTGCCCACTGTTGGAGCACAGGCCTACCTTCAATGTGAGGGCGATGGGCCATAGTCACCACGCGGGCCCAGTCCGCATTGGCGACTTACAACACATACCTTAGAATAAATTCTAATTCATGTGCAAGTTTTGCTCACGATGTTTTCCTTCACTATTTGTATTTCGCTGTTGTTACTAAAGTCACAAATTTTTAGGTAACTTAAATATTAAAGTCATCGGTACATGTCGAGATTCGAACCCGCGACCTTCGGAATAAAGGCCGCACGCTCTAACCATTAGGCTAAGGGGCTACTATATATAGTTACAAAGCGACAATAGTTTAACTATCTAACTTCCGTAAGTGAAAATAAACCTAAATTATAAAGCAGAAAAAAATTCTGGAATCTCTAAAATGTTTGAGGAAGCTGGACATGGTAGACATGGTGGTACATTTTTCCGGTGGTAAGTCTGTTGTCGGAGAGTCTAAATACAATCGCAGGTACTATTTCTGCCCTCAAACAATACTGAGCAAACTTTACTGTGTTCCAGTTTGTAGAGAGTTCTAGCGAGTGAAATAACTCGGGGTAACGAGACTTAACATCTTTTGTCTCAAAGGGCATCGAGCGCAAGCTACATTCTTATGGACAGGTGTATCGCTTACCACCAGGTGAACGTTCTTACTCTCGTCGCTTTGTTAAATAGAAAAATAGATGGACACTAGGTAAGCATAGAATAATCTAGTTTGTCACCAATGTTCTTTGGCTATTAAAAAAACTGATTTTTAATATAAAAGTGCTAATTAACTAGCCAGCCGGGCGAGATAAAAAATTACTGCCATCCAATCGAGATCTAGTGCCGGAACTGAACTATCGAGTAAAGCGTTAGCAATATGAAGTTTTGGAAGGAGGTATATATGTCTTCTTAAAATGCCTCTCGTGGAGAGGTTACATTCTTAGAGGTTGGTTGGTTACTTGTATCTTTATTACAGATCTAACAAACATTTTATTAATACACTTTACAAACTACTCCGAAGAAAATTAACATGGAGTACATTAAATTCTTCGAAAACAATTTCGTTAATGTCAGCTGTTTATTTCTTGCTACATGTCATACCAGTTCACTTACGTGCATCACGATTTAACTGTATAAGAAATTAAAACCGTCATCGTTTTTATTTAACTCAAGGTTGACAGAAACTCCTGATGCTAACTACACACACGTACATACATCACATGCGTTATTTTATAAAGAACGTGTAACCAAACTCATGTAAGATCTATTTGTGCGGCAGAAATTAATCAAACCCGTTTGTTTTCGTTTATCACGAGATAAAGAATATTATCACGTGATTGCATTTGTGACCAATGTTGACGTAGACGCATTTTAACCGACGTCATTGATGGGTATACTGCGATATCTGCAACGAGCTACGACCTCATTGATAATTTTTATGGAGTAATACATAAAACATTTAAAAAATGTCCTATAACAAGGAAATAAGGTAAAACAGATTTTGATTTTTATGATTTAACACGATTTTGATGGTTCTGGAATATTGGTTCTAACGAAGGTATCAATCTCTTCGTAAACTTGTACATAACTTGAAGCTAAAAATAACAAAAAATAGGCATTCGTGTCATTCTAATTCGCCAAAGTCATCATATTTTGCGAGAATTTGGATGTTAAAAAATATCCTCATGTTGATTACGGAAAATCAATGTTTTTTATTCCACATAAGAACATACGTTCACTTATTGATCGTCAAATCTACCCGACATTCCTAAAATAAAAATGTATGAGACCTGGGTAGAATGGGCGCAAGAAACTTATATAATTACTTTTTTTGATTTCTAAAATGTCTTATATACGGACTAAAAAAAAATTATATAAGGGAATCATGTGACGAATAAATTCTTACCAAGTTGAATGGAGCCCATAATCTGCGAAGACTGGATCTTCTTGTAAGTGATCTCTCCACCTTCTCCGACACGCCGATGCCCGATTTTCCGGTCTGATTTGTGCACTTTGCTGATAGCCCCTGAAGGGCCCACTGCGGGCTGAAAAAAGACACTTCATTATATTACGATAAATACAATAAAAACATTGTTTTATATATTCGTTATAAATCTATTTTGTTGAGCACATATATATATATATTATGTAAATAGTAAATATTTATGTTACCGTCAGCATAAAGTTTAACAGCATAGGTTCGACTGTTATTTTTGATGCTTGGTTATATTTAGTTTTAACTGCATACGCAAACAGGGTGTCTTTCTGACAGTAGCATAGAAAGCTCTCTTATTACATAAGATGATTTTGACCTAATTTTTGTTTTTCAAAAATTACTCAATTGAGAATGTTTTACGAATAATTCGTTTCAATCTTTCATCTATTATCAATATGTAAATTTTCAGTTGATTTATGTGCCTGCTTTGGTTTAAAATTAATATCTGGTACAATGTTTCAATTTGCATTAACGACATTCGCATTTGAAACATATTCGTTATATTGTATTTATAAATCAGTAGAATAAAACAGCTTTCTATTTGAAAAAAAACTCAAAGTTAATTAACCTTGAGATCTATTACGACTCCTCCTATTCCAGAGCTTGTGAATCTTTCGTCAAGTGTTAACTGCAAATTAAAACGTTCGAACATAGAAAAACGAGCCTTAATTTTAAAGTCTGGATACAGAAATTATTCATGTCTGTCTAGTAATGAAGATCAGGTCTAGCGAAAACATTTTTTTTTATTTGGCAAGCCGACGACTCAAGCGCTAAATTAACCTGATAGTTAGTGTTACGCCTGCTCATAAAAATATGACGTTAGAATGATATACACAGCACCTCATTACGCCATAAGATAAGTCTCATTACTAAGATAATTTCACTAGCTACAACGTCCTTCGAACTGGAACACAGTAATATATTCACACTAATGTTTGGCGGCAGGAGAAGCTGAGGTGGTCTATAACTAGACGGTTTCCGTCAACTGTGACCTTCCACCTATAAATCTCTTAAATTCATTCAAACTATAATTTCCTTCCAAAATTTCTTGTTTACAATAACTTTAGATTTAAATACACAATTTTATCTTAACAAAAATTTTACATCATTTACGCTCAAGATATGTAATGTGACCAAGTGAAGTGATGATCACGACCACTCTGTCAAGATTGATACCGACAAAGAATAAAACGTTCAAAATGATGTATGAATGACAAAGTATTTGCAATTTTAAATGTATCTGCAGGATATTTCGTTACGTTTTAATTATAGTAACTGTATCTTCAAGTGACGTCAATATGTTACGAAGCTGATACGCACCATCCTATATGCCGACGTCAACGTTACATCTAGCTCGTAACTTGTTATCCTTCTGACGTTATTAATACGGCGATATTCGTTAGTTAAACGGGGTTAAGTAATTGAATGTTTACATATTACAAGAAAAAAAACTGTTAGTAGTATAACTATAAATGTTAAAGTTATAACACTATTTATTAGGCAAAATTTAAACACTCTATCACTGGTGCCAGGTGTCTGTTGCCGGAGACCCTCAATGTAGGTACCACCGCTTCACAGGCAGAAACCTGGACTTCGAAAGAGGTTGCTTTACGCTCTCCAACCTCCGTAACACAGGCAGTAGTGGCGGATTCGAGGATAAACCATCACCAAATATGAAAGGCCTCCAGATGGTGCGTGCAGTACTTCCGCCTAATACTTTTAAAGGGAGAGTTGTAGCTCTACCCCGAGACGCGGTCTAATCAAGGCCTCTTGCTATCGGAACCACGGTTGTGTGTGAAAGGGTCCTTGGGGTTCCCTCCAAATGCGCGAAGTGAGAAAGTCTAAGGTTTAAGCCGGTAAGAGTCCGGCAGAACTATTCCGTTGCCCTCACAGCGAAAGGTTATTCAATGCAGAATTTCCCCACGAAAAAAAATTCGGTACGACAGCAACTCCTGCCGCAAAACAGTAGTGTGCAAAAATTGTTGTGTTCCCGTTTGAAGGTTGCAACTAGCTAAATACTGGGGTAAGGAGACATTATATCTTATATCTCGAGGCAACGAGCACTATGTGGTGCAGTATATCATTCTAACAAGAGCCACGTTATTATGGGATAGGCGTATCGTTTATAGCATAGGAAAACAGAGTTTATGTTACATACTTAAATGTGAGATTACGTAACATTCATGTATGCCTTACCGACCTCAAAGTTAACATATCAATCTAAAGGTCGCTTGAAAGAGATCGAGTTTACAGATAACTGTTAATAATTATTTATGTCTAATTTCCGGTGTATTATCCTTTTCTAACATGCTTTATTCTTTGAATTCAAAAAGCAATATTTGATGGTTAATTTAAATTAAACGAGATTTTATAAAAAAAAATTGAGAAGAAATCCTTCTCTTCTTCTGTTAAGAAGCGATGGAACGATGGATCGGTCACTTAGGGAGACCTACCACTATATACTGTGAATATATTAAATACTAGTTCCATCAGAATATATCAATGCAGCAACTCTATTATTTAGTATAGTTAAGAAATTAACGGACACTTTAGAATAACTTGTTGATGTTAAGGTTCTTGCGTACGTTCCTTTCCAAATCAAACGATCATAGTACACTAATTTAGCCAGTATTAAACAACAGTCAATATACAAAAATAAGTTGTTGTGTGTGTAAAGTAAAAGTAAGTTGCATACAAAAACTCCAACTGCATTAGAGTAAGATAATTGTTTGAATTTTATATAAAGTAAATGCTATGTTGTCAACATTTAAAAACAATTCTATTTTTGTAGTATTTTAATAAAAACCATGGTAACTCGACCTATCGATCTACAGAAAGAGATAAACCTCATTACAAAACAGGTGAATACAAAAGCAAGTGTAAAAACACTTGGTAGAAAAAATACATTTCGATATAGCAAAAAAAAAGCACGAACAATGGTATAGGAATGTAGAATTGTATTTTAATTTAACACGGGTTTACAAACCTATTGATGAATGAAAGTAGATCTTGAAAATATATATTAACCAGCAAAGTAAAATCCAGCAGCTCATCATATAAAGGTGAGGTTTGAGGAAAACTAAGTGAGAGCCGAAGTAGTATGTCGTGGTTAAAAAACGATAATAGTTTGTAAAATTAACCGTTAACTTATAAGAGGTGTGATGCCAAGTTTCCAGATTGCTCTAACGGTAACCTAACCTTCGAAAGAAGCTAACACTTTCAGAGGGTGTAATATCCCCAAATAGCAAAAGAGATAAAAAGGTTTAAAGATTCGTGATCAATGCCGAGAAAGTTTAATGAAGAATGAATATCAGACGCTTCATTTCTAATACACACTACGAGTATACTATACAATAAATGCAAATGATCAAGTCTCGTAGATTAAAATAATAATAAACTGGTCAAGAAAAAAAAATGAGTAGTGCACGGTACATAAAAAAATACAAACTAATGATATGAAGGAATCTAAATATTCATGAGCGTACAATGTTAAAGGGATTAGAAATGCATTGCATGCATTAGGTGGATGCAAAAACAATCAATTTTATGTATACGACCTGATTTAACTTTGTTTTTATAATCATTGTACTCAGTACGATTCCAGAAAGTAAAAACAAATTATATTTTTCATCAACCAATCGACTGTCTACAAGCTGGACATGGGCCTCCCCCAAAGATCTCCACATCGATCGGTCCCGCGTTGCTCGCAGCCAGCGGCTTCTCTCACTCACCAGGTCGTCGGTCCACCTTGTGATGGGCCTACGTTTACGCGGGTGCTACTCGAGAACATACTTTCTTAACTGATAATAATTATTTGTTTAATGAACTTGGAATCGTCAAAAGCACTGGCTTCTCTACTATCGGTACAAAGTAGCTGCTAAGCTAAGCTACAAGCTCCGCAATTTTATACTAATGAAGCTTACCATGATAAAATGATAGTAAACGCAATAAAAATCATGAAGCCGCTGGAAGCGGGCAGCGCGAGACTGATCGATGTGGGGATCTTTAGGGATATGTCAAGCAGAGGACATCTCTATCAGCTGATGATGATGATAAAGCTACTTTCAGTTGAATTGCCTGAATTATTACCTGCTGTACTTAGTAAAAAACACCTGATCACTGTAGTTCACGTGAGTATAATGACTGAGAAGCACTAACTTTCTTATGACTTTACGATAGTGTGCTTTTAGTTGTGTTTTGGGTGTCGTGAGATCTGTTGCCATCTCTTCCAGATATTTCACCATATATAACTAGCTACTATATGCTATATTTAAATATCTTGTTTATGATATATTTTAGTAAAGGTATTAAATCATTAAAAATCACTCGGTCTCAATTTGACACACAAACATTTCTTGAATTAAACTTAAACACATTTCGATTCATCATTTTACAAAATATCACTAATACGTTTACTATTTTTTAATTTTTTTTCACCTTAAGCTATTTACACTAAGTGACCTACATTGCGCCCACTCGCGCCAATGTCACAACACAATATGTAATAGAAAAGCAGGTAATCTTGTTAAAGGGAATTACGGCACGACGGCTCGTCGCATTTGTCTATTTACTTAAAGGACTAAACGTGTAATTAAAAGCATCCCTTAATTTCACTCGAGATATTCATACAGTTTTTATGAATTTAGAACCTGTAAGTAAGTAATACGGAACCAGTTTTTATATCCTACATAAAACATGCTTTGTACAAACTTTCATATTCCTTTAAAACAATTTTCATTCCCAATTGCACCCAAAAAAATCCCAATCTATCATCCAAAAGCTTGTCATTTTTTTTATTCCACATTTATTTAAACTGTAACAGCGATTAAAAGATAAATACATAAAAAGTGAATTTACATACAAAATTGAGTATTGTATTTTTTTTTATTATTCAATTAAGCGACGAGATGAGCCGAGCGTTCCACTTGATATATATCCCATTTATAACAATGTGGGTTTAGCGTTAGTATGATACATACTGTACCACATAACGCTCCTCCTCGCCAGAGACATAAGATGTTGAGTCTCGATACCCCAGCAATTACACTAGACACAGCGCACTTCAAACCGGAACACAGTAATGTTTCCATACTACTGATTGGTGGCAGAAATAGGCTCTGTAGTGGCACTATTAGTGATCCGCGGGATTAAAATTATGAATTTACTCATCAATGAGGTTAAAATGTTAAAGGCTGCTTTAGATGAATATTAATGTGAGTTCGCAGTTTTTGCATCTCGGAATTATAGATATTAAGAAAATAAAGAACTGGCTTCACGGCATCATTTAAATTAATCTATTACTTTTTTTTCAATAAACGGAGTTTTCCTATTAATTAATTATAAATAACAATTATGGGTGTAGAAAAATATATACTACATTCTAGACCACAAGTGGGATTGACTGAATATTAAACTTTTGATGGTAACAAGGCGTTTCTGCGGACATTAACACTATATCAACAGTTAATGTAATCATTAAAAGGAGTCCTTTTTTTATCGCGGAGATAAATCTTTTTAAAAGATACCCTGCTTCTGGGGGTAAGACAAGGTTATGTGGGGTTCTACCCACTAAAACCCCCTCGGTGGAATCTCTCAGTACATTAGGAAGGGATTAGGGATCTCCTACAGAACGCACCGGTTCCCCCTGAACTCTGGCTAAAACATCTCACGGAAAGACAAAGCCCTTCTTAGCACCCACGCGGTGCTATGACAAATACAAGACTACCATGCAGTCGCCGTCCTTCTAAGGCTCGCTTATTGAGCTTTGAGAGCCCCCACCCGCAAAGCTCACAAACCTGAGGACTATTTTAGTCGCCTCGTACGACAGGGAGGGTATTACCTTAGTCCTATACTTAACAGTCCGAGTCTACTAGACTATAATTAGGAGTCCAATGTCTACCAGTGGTCGTCTATCAGTTGTTGATGATTATGATGATAAAAATGACCATGTAATATTTCTAGGATAGGTATAGCATAGATTTATGAATATTTCTTATGCTCAGCGTAAGACAAAATTTTTTTTTTATTCAAACCAACGTCTAATAATAGCTTTTATTTTATAAGTTAAATGACATTATTTATTTTGGCGTTAGGTGTGCTTTATGTATTTATATTATTGGAATTATCTTGGCATTGCTTATAGTAAGCTTCGTTTCCACGAGTTCTTTGTTTCTCGTCATGATGTTTTTATTATCTAATTATAATATATGTTTCGCCTCGTCCTTTATAATGCGAACAACGAAGGATTGGAATAGTCTACCGGCGTTAATGTTTCCGTTTAGTTACGATAGAAGAATCTATAAGAGAATAGTGAACTGACTTGTGCGGATAACCATTATAGCCGTTTACTAATAGATGGTATCATAGTCAAGCACTAGTCTATACGAAATAAAAAAAATATGTTGACCTTTAATCCGTTATATATACAATTATTGAATTTGTAAACAATGAAGATAGTTTACGCTACTAATAGAATTGACTTAGATTTATAGTGCTACTACTACTTAGTAGGACTCTATTCTACTATCTAGCTGTACTAGTGTAGAAAAAAGAAATATCTAAAATTTTTGTTAACAAATAACTACTAAACAGATTGTCAGTTTTTTTTTTTACAACGAGGTACCTAGACAATGCGGCGCTAGTTAGGATGATATACACAGCGCCAGTACACCACTCTTTACACCAGTAATTCTACTATTCGTTAGTTGTACGAATAGTGCTTGCGGTGGTACAATCCTAGACGGTCCCCGCCAACAGAAACCTACCACCAGTAATTTTGAAAACTATACATAAAAATAATAAAGAGTCTCTTAATCAAATTGTTTAAGGTATAGTATTATGGTGTACATACTAGATTAGGTTAGTGAGGTTAGTGAGGTTACAACCCGTTGTAGATAAAAAAACAAAAGATTGAATATTGCGTAGAAGGAAATTTGTATTAATATTTATACTCGATATATCATGATGGTGTGTCGCACATGAACTGCTTAATATCAGCGTCGGAGTGTCGGTTTGTCCGTATATTACAGGCTAATATCGCCCGCCCACATCACAATGCGGATCCTTTTCGCCCGAATTGGGAAGGTCAACGGACTCTCTCCCCTTTTTTGGCGAGGGGGCGTACGAATAATACGTGATTCGGGTAGTAGAGACGGTTGCCAATCGATGTCGTTCGCGGAAGCTGTACCGTACCGTAAGAGCTGTCGCTTCCGATTTCATCCACGTCATGTTTATGATTCATTGATATTAATAATATACACCATAACGAGGTTGTTGTATCGCACGCAAATGATTATCAATAAATTTGTTAAAAAATAAATAACTTAATTTTTTTGGTTATCAATTTTTTTTATGATTTCATATAGGCTGTTTTATAGTGAAAATTTAACCATACCTTTTTCAAAATATACAAACAAAATACATTAAACTAAATTAAAAACAAGCCACTCTCGATAATAAAAAAATAACGTATAAAAAGGTAGTAGTTTCTCTGGAATAGATTAGTATTGTTTTTCATTGTAATCTTCGTAAACACTGCTTAGTTCAACTATATTAAGATTCTGTAACAATTCTGTTCCGAAAAGATCAAGACTTATATTCGGCATAGTTATTCAAAATAATATATCGGAAATACTTAAAAGAAATATGTATTGTCTATATCTTAAACAATGTGCGACGTCGGGGGCGTTTCAAGTGTTCCTTGTCTAGACGATTGTTGTTACTAGCTGCCTAGCTGTCTAGACACAAAAATAAAGACTAATCGAAGCTGGTGAATACAGAAAGGGTGTATAATTTCGATAACAGTTCAGGCATACATTAAACAAGGTTATCTTCAATAAAACATATGTTAATGTTTAAATTAATTGTTTTCCTTGTCGCTGGTACTGTTTGCAATAAATGTTCCTCGCTTTCTCTGTAAAAATTTAAGCATCGTTCAAATTTATTTATTTAAGGACATATAATAAAGACAAGCTTGTGTAGCATATTTTAAGTTTATAATTGTGAAGTGTTCTTAAATTGTAGGACACGTCAACATACAAAACTTTGAAATATTTAGTCAAAATACATATAAGGCAGTAAAAAAATTCTCCATAAATGCTTAATGCCAATGAAATGAAAAGTTTGATGAAAGTTACATAGAAACAAAGTTTAACAAACATAAGACAAAAGAGTAAATATTTTGATAACGAGGAAAGGTTTCGTACGTACCGTAATACAGCACTGGTCACTGATTACGTGGGAAATACATCGTCTGTCTCACTCTTTCATTCTCACTTCCCTGGTATCAATGTACCGTGGTTCTATGATATAATACAGATATTTTTTTTTACTGTTATCTAGGCGGAAATCTTCGACAAGATACTCCGCTGATATAGGAAATATAATTGCCCTTCCATTTACCTTGGTTACATGGAATTTTTGTTCACTAAAATCTAAATCGATAATCGTTCACAACTGAATCCCGGTCTTTTACTTTTTACTTAATCCACCCTCACGAGATTTAATTATTGTGTTTTGTCACCATATCAAAGTGAAATCCTCTTCAACGTTGCGAGGGCAATAATAATCCCTGTCGTAACCACTTATCTCTCCCAATCTCTTCAAATTAGTATGGCATTTAATTAGTTATAAAAAAACAAGCACTATTAAATAATTAAATCATAGTTAAGAATGTTCTTGTTAAAATACTTTGTTACGTTTTTCTCGTACAAAAACAACCCGGACGTATAATGGGAGCTGTTTTTCATCAAGTTATTATTTATAAAGTAAATCTTAGTTGTTCTAAGAACAATGCTTACATAATATGCTATAGTACACAAGAAGCGTTTAGATTAAACAATAATATATTAGTTTTAAGCTTTAGCATTAAACCCGTTATAAGTATACAAGATTATTTTTAGCGTGCCCGAAGTTGCAAGGTCCAAAGGGTTACTTGTGAATCCGAATTCATACGTTCATACTGCATATTAATATGGGTCTTTCTTAAGGGCTACTTAAATATTTATGTTTAAATATTTCTTAAAATTTTCACAACGAAATTATGGGTCCACCGGTTGGGTACCTTGACAGCGAAGATTCAGATTTTTTCCTCGAATCGAGATTGTTTCCTCTAGCCTTCACCTTAGGTTGTTAATCTGTTAATGTCAGAGTTTCGAGCCGTACGTTTATGTTTACACCACCTTGTCGGTCTATTTTCTAAAAAATTACTCTTAAACAAACAATTCGACCTGTTCCTATAAATATATATTTTAATTTAACATAAGAAGTTAATTTAAAATACTTTATTTCCGAGTCATTTATCTTAAAGACTATATAGACTAGTGCTTAACCAGGATCTCACCTGATGGAAATGTATATAGACCGATTGTAAAACGCACTAGTCTAGAATAAACTGATTCACTCTTCATTTCACATTGTTAAAAGTACTACTTCTACTTCTAGACATAAAAGTACTTTAATTTTGTCAGACTTTCATTAATCTGTCGTTAAAGTAAAAGACATTGTCTATAGAATATAATCGCTATTGTTGCGTTCACTAGTGCTAGTAACATAACTAAAAAAAAACATTTGTTTCTACGTTTGTGCTCCGTACTCTTACGGTTAGTATGCCTAGTGCATCATTTATTCTGAACATATTTAATTAAGTCACCAACATTCAATAGGCAACGAATTAATATGATATATAAAACCGCAAATCGCTTATACCAGATGAACATCACACATTTTCAAGACAATACCGATCTTTATCTCTATATTGATTACGACCACAAAACTGTATTTTAATTTCACTTGAAACAGTTGTTCAAGTTAAATAATTTTAGTTTATTCTGAAAGATTGCAACTAGATTTAAAAAAGTGTAAGAAGTAAAGGCTTCGTGTAAAAATGTGAATACTAATGATATCATATATTTATCTTTACTAACAAATTTACTAATATAATACCTGTAGATTGATGATTTTTTTGAGCAAACACGATTAAGTTTAGTTTTTTAAATCATTCTTTAAACGGATATACCTATTGTAATACAGCTAAAGATAAAGGTGTCGGAAATCCCACTATTTGCGTCATCATTTTTTTTCCATTTCATTATTAACAATTGTGATTGTATAAGAAATAAATTAAGCAAAAAACAATTAATAATTGACTTCGTAGAGAAACTTTATGCAGCGTGTACGATAAAATTGAATGTGTATACACTAATTGTTCCCTGCTCGCTTTGTCGGCCGTAACACCCCCACAACTCTCTTTGGGGGTGGAATTTTGTAAAATCAATTCTTAGTTGCCCTATAAATGACCAGAAGTGTTATCTCTACTAAATTTTGTGTGTTTACGTCTTATCGTTTCGAAGAGTCAATGAAACTCTAGATTATATATATATATATATACAATTGAGTTCATATACTAGAGATTTCAGGTCCCGGTATTTTGTTAGATATTCATGTACAATGACCGCTAAGCCAAAGTGTATATCCGCTTAATTATATTGATGGTATGATAAGAAAAGGCATGAATCGACACGTAAACACTTGAAAATGAATATAACAATAACAATCGTGGGATAGTTGCTAGATTCGAACCTAGTATGGCATTGACACCGTTACTATGCAATAAAACATACTAACTCTCGTCATTTAATTTGAAGGCAAATAAATATCTATAATCTGTACACAAATATTTTTTTTAACATCATAGGTGTTTTACAGGTGGTAGGTCTCTATTGCCGGAGACCGTCTAGGTGTCACAGTAATTCCTATTTCTGCCGTTAAACAGTACTACACCAACATTGTTGTGATACTTTTTATACCGTTTGATTTACTACCACTCCTTAATTTCTAGTTCTCACTGTCTTCTTTCATTGTGTTATCTTTCATACTCAGCTCTTCTTACAAACTTTTTTTCTTCTATCATACTGCATCCCATTTCCTTCTTTCATACCTCTATAATAATATATTTTACAAGTTCGCCTTTCTGCACATCACAGGAAATGAGGTTACATAGCTAAATATTTCATTGAGAATTCATGAAGCTCTACAGGTTTACTGTATAACAATTTTAAACATGAAAAGAGGAAGCGTATGTTGTTTAAATAATGGAGCCCGTATTATGGCCACGGTTGCGTATAACTGTTCCAACAAGCAATCAACCCGCTTTACACTGTACGTACGGTAACGGACAGTTAACTTTACAATGGCTTGAACCTTCGCACAGAATCTACTCTACAATTTTGACCATGAATGTTAACCCTTCGCACCCGTAATTATGCTTTAGGAACTTAGCAAATAACTCGGATTTTTTCTTTCATGTTCGATAAAGATAAATTTGTTCGAATGGAAATGTGTTCCAATGTAACTAGAAGGTTCACCGTCCTTAAATCAGAAATTTTAAAATGTACCCTTGAATACACCGTTTGACCTAGGACAGGAATGTAGCGATATAATATTTTATTTTTCAACGTATCAGTTTACTAAGTTTTCTTACACAATAAAAATCTAATAAAAGTAATTACATAAACAATGTTTAGCGGCGGAACGTATTGCCCCCACCATAGCAAATTTATTGATACTAATAAGAATACTTAGCTGTATTTCACTACAGCACATTAACAATCTAAGAAATGTAATCATATAAATAATTTTTAGGGGCGGAACGTAATACTGGCACCTCCACCATAGCAAAACAACTTAGAAATACTTCGACTAGAAATATTTTGGTTAAACCATCACAGTTTAGCCAAAGAATTTTTGTTTTCTATAACTATTAAGAAGTAAGTAACTGTAACAAAACTAACTAAAAGACAATAAAAATTTACAAACAAGAAACCCAATAAAAAAAACACAAACATAAGGAAACAATTACATTTTATAATTTTGCATAGTCCTTTTTGCTCCCCTGATACAATACGTGCAATTTGCCGTTTAGTCGCTCATCTTTATCACTTGATGATGGTCTACCAGGAAGTTTAGAGGATTGTCTATAATATTCTATAAGCTCATCAACCAATTGCAGAACAAATTTTAGATGTGTTATGGGGAGCTTATTTTGGCGCCGTTGGTCAATTTTGTATAACAAATATGCATTTACGCTGCAAGACTTGTCTTCAAAAAATTATTTCCGCCACCATTTCAGCGGTTTTCGCAAAAAGCAGTTGGATGGAGAGTACGAGTGAGCTCTATCAGCGCCACCCCATATATTTGATGCAGTTAATAACAACCGTGGGTTTGTTCACTTCCTGCAAATTTCTTTCACGTACTCTTCTATTTATTGGCTGAGTACCGGAAACATCCTAAGTACTATGTGCAGTGACTACCCTTGTATCTTTCCGGGCCAATAATAGTAAGTTTCCCGTTCTGCAGGCAAATGTATTATCCTCGGAAAACTGATGTCTTTTTATAGTCTGGTGCGAATTTCTGAGTAATTTGGATAGTTCCGGTTAAGTACACGATTAGTTTCAGAAGTTCTCGTGCAAGTGGTAGGCTTGTAAAATACCTTTCAGTAAATATATGGTATCCTTTATTGCCAGGATTGCCTTCCAGTAAATTTCAATACAAATGCAGCCAGCACAACTGTGAATTTATAAGGTAAGGACTTACAAAATTTTCGGGTGTTAAACTTTCGTAATAAGGCAAAATGGAAAATATATATCCAGCATTAGCATCTGCCTACACATATATTCTGATTGCCTATTTTGTTGGTTTGTTAGGGTTATAAGTCAAAAAACTTATTCTGCTTTTGAATCCAACTATAGACTCATCTACAAAAATTTCCCTTGACGAAACAAATGTTTCTTGTACTTTGTTTCCAAAAAATCCAAATAATGACTGACCTTTTGCACCCGATTCCGAAGACTTTGATCATTTGGATCTGTCTCGTGCAAATGAAGTATGAAAAAGATTTGCATGAATCGTTTCCTTGTAAATATGGCACTATAGAGAGGAATTTAGCGTTGAAGTTTTGTGACCAAAATTCCTGCAGATGGCTAACAGTTACTGTACCCATATTTAGAATCACTCCTAAAAAGGCCTTACTGCCACTTTAAGATCTACCCATGTATTTCACGTGCATCTCGTTGATAAACTTTTTTGTCAAATTTTAATGCGAGCATGATTATTTGTCTCTTCTAAAATTTTTGCAATCAATTCATTTGCAAAAAAAAACTTAAAAAAGTCAACGGGTTTTGTACAGTTCTCAAGAATCTGTGACCCTTCAGCTTTATCACCTGAAGTAAAATCTATCCTGTGCGCCACATTATCCTGCGTACAACTTTACCCATATTAACCCATATTTGTCTTCTCTTGCTTTGTGAATTGCATCGTCGTCGCTGCTGCTTGTACTGGGCAAAGGTATTGCCCGATTTCTTTTGGTAACTATAATGTCACTACCATTAGAATCACTTCCTGCACTTTCTTTGCTACTGCCTTCGTCACTACTTTCATTGAACTCAAATTTTCAAACGTAATCTTCCATATAAAATTTGTCGTCACTGCTCTCAAAGTCATTTTCAATATTGCGTTGCAAATGTCGCTTAGGTATTACGAGCAAAAAAATTTAAAATTATAAAGTAAAATATAATACAAAACCGTCTCGGGTGGTGTTCTTTGTTACACTAAACAAAATTTGTAACCCAAAGGGAACCTTCTATAAATATTTGAAAAAGTGCATATACCATAAATATAACTGGATGAACAATAACGCGTTCTTCTTTATCCTGCCCTGGTCCCACTTTATGTAGGGTCGGGACAACATGTTCTTCTCTTCCAGTCTCGCCTATCAGCCGTCATCTCATCGGTTACCCCTTTCTTACTCATGTCATCCTTCACGCAATCCATCCATCTTTTCTTAGGTCTACTCGACCCACATATGCCTCTACATTCATATCTAACATTCTTCTTGTTTTATGACATTCATCCCTTCGCATAATATGTCCATACCACGCTAATCTATTACTTCTCAACTTATCCGTCACCGGCGCTACTTTTAAACTTTTAGCGTTCATTTTATTGAATTTATTTATTTTATATAAACTCGAGCGACTCTAATGTTTTGTTTATATAAACCAGATTAAACAAACCCCGCCGTAATTTATCCTCTTAATGAGAGATATATACATTAGATAAAATTTGATACGAGCGTAACGGTTGAGATGCAATGTCCCTTGTATGAGGACATACGAGCGCAACGGTAAACACGACTGCAAAGGGTTAAAATATAAATATTATAAGAGTCACGATATCTGATACACTTGAGGAAGTGAGGTTCCTAATCACTTACCGTGCTTGGGGAGGACGGTAAATACAAAGTGGCTTTGAATTTGCCCTAATATAAGGAATATGCCAGTGAAAGCTATGCTCTTCTTTGGAAGGCATTTATGAGTGAAGCGAAGGAGTACCGGTGCACAGTAGTAGTAACGAGATTCTGCGAGTTAAAATTCACCTCACCCTTCTGTAGACTTACGTCTTTTGAAAGGAAGTCAAGATTCTTCGGCTTTGTGGAATAACAGCAAATATTAGGTAGAAGCGACGGGTCTGGCGAAACCTTCACCTACTGGAAATTGATATATCCATAACAACATCGCGCTAGTTATAACGATATACACAGCATCACATCGTGCTCGTCGCTTTGAGATTTAAGATGTTAAATTTTATTACACTAATAACTTAATTAGCTACAATGCTAGTCAAACCGGAATACAGGAACATTTGCATAATACTGTTTAGCAACGGAAATAGGAGCTGCAGTGGTGATACCTACGTAGAGAATATAAACAAAATTGCTGATATATTTGTATCGAATTTTAAATAACGGATGACGATAAGAGCAGTTAATATTTATATTTTTCATTATCATATTACGTTATTGTAAATAAACACAAACGCAAAGTATACTTTAATCATCTAGATTCAATTAATCAAAAAGCTGATTTGTAAGGCAATTTTGCTAGAGAACACATTTATCAGCTATTCTCATGGGACCGATAGTCATTCAGGTCAGCCAATATCTATTCTGCCCTTCAAATAACCAGGGTTTAATCACATTAGCATTTATGGATGTTTTTATTTATTGAGCGACGAGACAAGCCGGACCTTCAGCTGATGATAAATTATATGCGTGCCATAACAACGTGGCGTTAGTTAAGATGATAGATACTGTACCACATTGCGCTCGTCGTTTTGAGACGTATGTTGAGTCTCGTTACGTCAGTAATTACACTAGCTACAACACCCTTCAAATCGGAACACATTAATGTTTGCACATTACTGATAGGCGGCACAGATAGGGGATACGGATCTATACGGATCTTTTTTATCGCGAGGGAAATCTTCTTAAAAGATAGCATGCTTCTGGGGTATGTGGGGCTTCTACCCACTAAAACCCCATCGGTGGTCTCCGTCAGTGCATTAGGAGGGGCTCCGGGTCTCCAACGGAACGCACCGGTGCTCCCCTGCACTCTGGCTAAATCATCCCATGGAAGGGCAAAGCCCTCCTTAGTATTCACGCTGCGCTAAGGCAAATACAAGACCACCGTGCATTTTCCGACCTCCAAAGGCTCACTTATTGAGTTTTAAGGGCCTCCATCCTCAAGGCTCACGAGCCTGAGGACCCTTTTAGTCACCTTGTACAACAAGCAGAGAATACCTTAGTCCTATTCTTAATAGCCTCAGACTACAGGGCTGACTACGGATCTACCTAGACGATCTCCGGCAACAGAGACAAGTGAATGTTCACTATTTACGTAATTTTTTTTCTGATAATAGTGTATAATGTAGATGAAAAATAGTTTAGTAGATTAGCGTTTACAAACAATTTATTTCTGTAATATTTGTCTTACATTATAAACTATTTTCGTGTAAATATAACAATAATAACAAAAGTAAAGATCAGCTGGCAACCACTGAACCAGCTTCGGAAAGGTCGTAACTGAAGGCGGTACTGTCACAAGCAGCGAATGAGTCAGACGCCCCATGGTTAGGGTTACCATTATTTTTTTTAAAAGAAGAGATATTCTTATAGTCCAGTTCACTTACGAATTTATATAGAAATATATTTGTTTAATAATTGTATCAATAACTCTGGACTTTGTAAGCGTTACGGCGAAAATTACTCTTAAATGCAATGACACTCATTTTCCGACCTCTGTCAATTGCCATATTTAATGTTGTCAAATACGCAAAAAACGGTAAATATGTTTACTACTTTTATATGATGCTTAAAATCAATTTTTTTTTGCAGTTTTTAAGTCGTATAAAACAAAAAAAAAATTGTTTTCAGCAAATAATGGTGACTAAGAAATTTTGCCCTATAAATATATTTTAAATAACTATAAAAACAAAAAAGGTATAGATTATAGATTTTATAATAACTATAAAAAAGATATATCCTAACTGAATTATAAATGTATGAATTGCATTAGTAAAATTCGTATAAATATGGACGCTAATCTGAAAATGCATTGTTTTATCCCCTTTTTTTTCTTAAGGTGGCTTCTCTGACTATGGACATTAGCAGTCAGATTATCATATTTCGTACAATTAAGTGAGAGTTGAAGTAGTTTGCATCTCTCGTGCCTAAGCGCATGTTCGACGTAAGATACTTTCTCATATTGATGGTTAGAAAAAATAATGCCATCTTTAATTAACCCATCACCTTTTTTATATAAAAAAACAGTTTAAGCTCACACAATTGAACATTTATATCAACTTAGTTGAAATCCTAGGAAACTCGCACCCATGGTAATCTTAATCGTGACCATATTTACACAGTGCGCTGACCTATAACTATCGACCAACCACCGTTATCACATCGATTTTGCTTACGCGATAATTTTCAAAATGAATATATAATCTTTTTCAACTCTGGTAAACTGCACATTATAGATGAAATCTTTCTAATTGTATAATGTGGTTAAAAATTTACACTTGCAATAATATGTATATATTTTAACATTATAATTTTTTAAAAAATTCAAACTTTTTTTTGCATACACACAAAAAGTTACATAATTTTTGTTACCCACAAATAAAATTAATTTAATTATTTTAAGATGATGAACATATGCATGCATATCTGCAACTCACTTCTTTAATACTTAAAATTTAATAGGCTACCTCTATACAGCAAGATGAAAAAAATATTTATAAAGATAATAAAAAATGTCATTGAAGAATGCTATATTATGTGGTTTATCAGAACAATGTAGTGTATTAGTTTTAATATAAATTAGAATCAATTATGTTTAAGATCAGACAAATGTATTTGAGAAAAGGAAATTTAATATTCCATCAAAATAATTGTTAACAATCCACTTCAGATACATAGTTTGTAAATTTTTGTAATACATGTAATACAAAACACACATTTCTTTTGAAACTATAACACAAATACATAAATTTGAATAAACCAAATATGTGAAATTTTTTTTATATTATGACCAGAGATACAAAAAGTTCTGATATAACTAAAAATGTTGAGTCAACATTTCGAGGTTTTGATGAAAACCAAATTTTTATACATATTTTGTTTAAGCTAGGTTTTCTTAAAGCAATAATTTGAAACCAACATTGGTGCTGGTTTTAAACTACTATTATTTTATGCAGCAGTATATAAGACATGTTACTTTTGAATGTTGCTTTCAGATTGAAAATGTAATAGTAAAATATAATTTTTTAAATATTGATCATACATACTTGGTAATTTGTCTCAAATATCTAATAAGTTAGTTGTAAAAGTAAATAATCTACAGTATATTACAATGTAATGTTTTATCTAAGGTTATATCTAGATATGTAAACCCTAACTTATTTTTTATTACTGTGAGATTAAAACTAGTTTAAAATAATTTTAAAAGTGAATATTCCTAATTTCGTTATGTGTTAAATAGTAGAAAATTTAATTATCATAGTATAACTTATAGTTAACAAACAAAACCTTATTTTACATCAGAAACATTAAATATAATGTTAATGTACAATGATAGAATAAGATTCTCTATTTTCTAGAAATATTTGCAAATATAAGATGCTGACCAGAAATAATGTTACAATTACAATAATTTTTAGTCGGCTATAGTATTTGTATAATTATTTACTGAGCCTCGCATATTACTTGATAGGCGTATACGCAAACTTTCTCTCTGATTATGGTGTTGGATGAAACATGAATGAAAATATAAATAAAATAATTAATTAGCACACTTACATCGTACGGTACATTTTTTTCAGCAATTGATGTCCTATCGCGATCTGAAACAATGAAAAATACACTTAGTAGGAATAGAAAATAGGTCGTAGAGCATCGTTGTACCAAGCGAGAAAGTAAGATAATTTATGGTGTATCAGCTGTTAATAAAATTTTATAATTTATTACCGTCATCCTCCGCGCCTGTTGGTCCAGCCTCTGTCTTTTTGGACAGAGAACTATCCATTATTTCTATGTGATCGCTGTCTCCCGAAGCCATTTTTGTTTTCCTGTTGCACCCCCTATTTTGGCTTCAAAATTAAGAATATTTGCACAAAATTAATTAGCATGGCTCACATCACAATTGTATTGCGAACACAATGATTCACTGTAATTTAATTAAATGAAATCAATTAGTTTACGCGAATTTGCTCGCCCGTTGCATCCGTCTGACACGACCGTTCAAAGTAACTGTGTTGCTACATGATAAATATTAAATATAATTTTTTTAAGATCTTTCTTTCACAGATTATTAAAACATGTATTGAAACTTACATTATAATATTATTAATATAAAATTACACTATTTCAAATTAAAACATCACCCAATATGCATCAGTGTTTCTGAATTTAAGAAAATTTATCTAGTTGAATAGTACTCCTACGTAAAGAAGCAGTTTGTACAATATATTAAAACATAATTTAAAAGTGTTTTTATGTAAGAAACAATCTTCTCGCTTCTGACTACAGACGTGTAAAGATAAATAGACTTAACACAAATTCATGAAGACTATGATAGAAATAATTTATTATCTTCAAACCTTTTACTCCAATTAAAGGTTAATTATGTTAGCTCTTTTATTATCGATGTATTGAAATTAACACTACATAGATTAAATTGAAATGAAGCAGTTTTCTACTTCATAAACTTGGAAATAAGAGTCATCAATTTGACGCCCGAGACAATCATTTTGACGTTTCATCTAATTGTTTATTTTGAGCGGCCGAACTCATTTATTTACTACTTTTTAAAATGCTGTGTTATTTCATATGAGTTCTCAGATGTATATTTATCATGATTTTTGTCCAAGATTTCATAGGAGAAAAATTTGAAATATCTGTGATTAACCTTCTGTATATGTCTGTGCTATTGCCTCTATTTTATTTTATTTTAAAGTCATTATAAATTTTCACCACTTTCTTAAACTACATTTATCATTGTTTCAACTTATTCACATAATATAATGTTAAAATGTGTAACATTATTAAAGGTGTGTAAATAGCAGAGCAAAATTAAATTGTGTCCCCTATGATCTTGCTTAAATGATATGTAGACTATACTTATAAAACATAAAATTATTTTAATTGGTGAGATTATCAATATTGTTAAATAATTATATAATTAAAATTAGGAACTAATAAAAAAACATAACATGTAGTTTAATTATTAGTTTATCAGTGATAGTAACATTGGGAACGCCATGTTTATTTCTTTTCTTTCCGTCATTTTGTTGCCGCGGTAAGAAATCTTTTAAGGTTATTTTGTTATCTAGCGTCTATGTTAATAATTAAAAAAAAATATTCATTAAAAACTTTAAATATTACACTTCAGTTTAATATAGTGCGTTTAACCTAAATAACCCAAACACATCTTCGCATCACATTGGAGCTAGCAGCTCTCGTTGTCAGCAATACACTTCAGAGCCGCTAAATGAAAATGGGAAAAAAAGTTCGAGAATATAAATCTGGCGACTTCATATTTGCCAAAGTAAAAGGATATCCTGCATGGCCAGCCCGCGTAAGTATCAATGTTATATTTTAATTATTAATACGATCATGTTCCTTATAAAAATTGTGTCCACGATATTAATATCTTTGCGCGGGAAGAGATGACGCCTGACGCTCTCGCAAGTGGACTCATAATTATTATATATAATATGCACTATTTAAAGGTTTTCGTACGATGTAGTATAATAATGTTATTATGTTAATGTTTCCAATAAATTGGTTTGGATGTTATGTAAATTGGTAACCTATTTTCTTATCTAATAAGTTTAATTCTTTCTATACGATTGAAACTTGTATCAAAAGTTAGTTATTTGTTCATTTGCTATGGATGATTTTTTTGTAACAGAAAATGTATTGCTTTATGTGCTTAATTATGTAGTTTTAGATTGTCTTACACTAGTGTATATGCAATATGATAAGTTTGTTTTAGTTTATATTGTAGGTAGAACGATAAATGGCTTTGCAATTTTAGAGATAGCAATAAGTAATAAAAACAATTATTGTTAAAGCAATAATTTTTTTTGTGTATTTTGTATTAGGTTCTGGTTTTAGTATAAATATCTCAAATTTCATTAGTTTTCATTGGTTTGCAGTACTTTTTGTGTTAGATTCATAGAAAAATTTACAATTTAAACTATATGTGTAAATATAAATGAATCTAATAAATTGCATATGTTAGTCTAGTATTTTAAAGAAGTATTACTTTTCCTGTTTTAGTACAATGTCCAATATTGTTTGAAAAAAAAGTGGATTCCCTCACAGATATTTATGCAACAACTACTGCTGTGAGCTTTTAAAATTTTTCATGCCTGACTGATATTTATACATAATCATTTTAGATATTAATTAATGTGCCAAAGTCATCGCAACATAGCAATTATGTAAAGCTCTATATAATACTATGAAATTTAATTGATTATGAGTAATTATATGTTCATCTCTGTTTAGTTATTTACACCCATTTGTAAAATATCTTTATAGGTATGGATTTATTGGAACAGCTTATTGAATGATATCAATAATTATTGTATTACCAGCAAATGGTGATATTGGCAATTAACCCATGTGTGAAGACATGAAATGTGTTCATTAGGGGATACTTATAGCTTAAATGATGATAGTGGTTATCTTAGTCTAATAAGAAGAAACTAACTAGGATTTGTTAGAGCATTAACTTCCTAGGCATGATGTACAAAGGATATAGGGATATTGAATGTAATTGTTGTTATTATAAAGTATAAAAAACTACTAATAATATATTTTGCTCTACAATTTATTGATGACTTTTATTTAGAAAATTAGAAACATTCATCTTTTGAGAGAAGATTTTAAGTCTTTGTATGCAAATTGTATATCACTGTCAGTGGCAACTCTGAAATAAGAATATAATAGAGTTTGCATAACATTGTTTGTTGGCAGAAATAAAATACTGTAGTCTCACCACATAAGAGATTAACAAAACTGTTCATTAAATTATTTAATTATATTATCTTTTGTTTTCAGGTACAACGGTTGAATGGAAAAAAGTATTTTGTGTATTTCTATGGTACTGGTGAAACGTAAGTTTTTTTCTTATAGTTTTGACATAATAATTGAAACATTACAAAAAATTTAAGAAACTAATAATATATTTCAGTGCGAATTTGCCGTCGAGTATGATCTTTGATTATGTGGAAAATAAAGATAAGTTTCTAACCAAGACAGTTAAAAGGAAAGATTTTAATTTGGGAGTGAAGCAAATAGAACATGATTTTGCAAATAATGTACCAGTTGAACAAGTTGTTGGAGGATTAATGGTAAATATGAATTAACTAAATTATTGTAATAGTTCTTATAAAACTTAAACATTTCTTTAGTACTACATTTATCCATTTACCTATTATACTTTCCTCATTAAGTGAATAGTAAATTCTATTGGTTAGGCTCAGTTGTAATAATGCTTGTATAGCAATATTTAAACATTAAAAAAATTTGTAATCTGTTTCATAGTTACCTGAAGACACTGGGCTGAACGACACAACAAATGAAACCAGTGCCAATAATACAATTGATGACTCGACTGTTGGTGAAGCTGACACAACAGCAGTCAATGACACTTTAACAGAGGAGGTTAGTTAATTTAGTTTGTTAATTGTGTTATTATATCAACTTGGTGGTACCTTTTTTATAAAATTTTGCTGTATTCTAAGCTACTTTATTCAAATTTCTACCATTGTTTTGATAGTTTTTATTCATTTACAATGGGTGGACACTTGACAGTAAGACTGTTAATGATGAAGTATGCTCATCTAGGATACTTTGGCTATCTTATGTTAATAGAGGTTGTTTAACAATCCTATCACCATTTTAACTCCATTGAATTAATACAGTTAACAATTATTTGTATAATATCAAAAGAGATTAATATGAAGTTGATAAGACGGGTGAGTTTTTCTTTTCCATATATTTTACACTTTTCTAAATTTGGGTAATTGTACAGTGATATGAAATTGAATTTTTGTTTCACATAATTTAATTTCACAAAGTTGTCTGTCTCTACCAGTAAATAATATTTTTTTTTTAAAAAAAATATTTTTGAACATCAATATTAAACTGTAGAATCCACTTAATCAAAAATTTTGTGAAATTTATATTTACTCAAAATTTTACAAATTAATCTATATACACAATTATTGGATTTGGTACCTATTGAGAACTACATAAGTATTTAGTGCTCACAGTCAAATCCACATAGTAATTTAGCTTTTACCAAGTTTTTTACTGGAAACCAAAGTAAAAATTTGTCGAGGAAGCTTACATTTCTTTTATTCATAAATCAATAATTAGGAAATTTTTATGTATTATTTTACATTCAGTTAAATTTGAAGGAGAAAATAATGATTAATATTAAATAGTATTGGTAAATATATTTCATTTTTTCAATCATCCATGTTCATTACACATATCTATTAGATTAACATCATGTTTAATAAAGTTTCTCTGAAACTACCATACTAACCAACCAACATACCAACAATCATATGTAATTGAATATTGGTATGTTTATTTTATAGTAATATTTGAAATGAGCTTTAACTATTTTTGTCCTTGCAGTTAAATACAATAGCTAGAGAAGGTGAAAAATAATGATAATGTAATTATTATTTTCTTTCAAAGTTTAAAAATTGAGACATGTTATTATTGAATATATTTGCAGCATATGGACAAATCAATGAATTTTTCTATCTATTTACCATTAAATCGTTCTTTGTGTTTGATTGGTTGATATTAAATATTTGGTAACCGAAACTTTAAATACCACTATACAAAAACATTAACATTATCGAATTGTGAAATTGTTTTTAATTACTAAGAAAATATATTTTATTGAAGCATTTTTTAAAAAAAACATGAAGTATTTCATATAATTTGAAGATATAATTGAAAATTAAAAATAATTATATTATAAGCAATTATATGCAAAAACAATAAAAAAAGTTTAATGTGGCCAGAAGATAAACATGCTATCTTCTCTCCACAGACCACAAACACTGCAAAGAATGATACTGGTGTGGATGATTCCGATGCTACTGGTGGACTGGTTATTGATGAGGGCAAGGTGATTGCAATATCATTTACATTACTGCCTACATACATCATTGTCACAAGTACATGTATATAACAATGCATAAACATATTAAATTAAAAAATCAAATGTAATCACATATAATTAAAGTGATTTATTTCTTAGAATAGTTTAAAATAATTATGAAAATTTATTTAATTTCTAATCTTCAAAGTTAAGTGCTATTTCATTTTGAAGCTGGTTTATCAATTAAAGCTATCTGAATGTTCACTACCATTAGATTTTAAACTCATCGCTGGTTTGGGTTCTCTTTACCCACGATGTACTTTCTTTCTATAAAAAACGCGTTTTTACTGAATTACATTAGTTATTGACCTTTTTTCTTTGTTTGAAATATCAAGATTTTATTATATGTCCAATAATTAATACTTTAACATTGAACATACTCATAAAATAACTTTGTTTATATCTCGTTTAGTTATATTATTGGATTGACATTTATATTTAAATTATCTTGTTTAAAAAAAAACGGAAATATAGTGTGTATAATTTTAATTTTTTTTAATGTAACCTACCTTTCTTTTATTAACGATATAGGACGAACAACAAAGCATTTGGTCCTAATTAACGATTTAATAAAATATTGATTTTAATACTCTGCAAGTAATTTTCCGCTCGCGAGTTGATAGTAAATAAATACGAGATGTATATATTATATGGATGTGGTATATTTATATATAGGTCTGTATGTATATATACTGGTGGTAGGTCTCTGTTGCCAGAGACCGTCTAAGTAGGTACCGCCGCAGTGTCTGTTGCTCCCGCAACACGGTAGTGTGTAAACATTATTGTATTTCCGTTAGAAGGGCGACGGAGCTAAAGTAATTACCGTGGTAACGAGACTCAACACATATTGTCCAAGACGAACGCAATATTTAACATCCAACTAACGCCACTTTGTAATGATATAACACCGGTATACTGTGCGAGTTTGCTTTGTGCTGCATACCATTCTATTATAATTAGTATTAAGTACAAAAATGATTGTAATAAATTAGTATTTATCACTTTCCGGCTAAACTTAGATAACAAATTGAAATAGCAACAATATAAGTAATATCCTAAATACCACTGCCTGCACATTATATTTTGTTGGATATTTTTATAAAAATCTTTATCCTACGCATTTATGTGTAATACAAGAGATGCATTATTTCATAACTTGTTTTATTTTTATTTTGTAAATTTTTAATATATTCATGTACAATTATATATAACAAACATTACAACTATTATATTTATAATTATGATCTTATTTTAAGAAATAAATCATTAATTTTCTTTTAAAGCTTCCCGTTAGTAGTCTGTAGGTAACTATAAATTTCGAGTAATACGAAGCATATTTGTCTACTATTATATGTACATACGTATGTATCTATTTTTTTTTTTTGTTTTCGTGTTTTGTTTCGTCATTGTATTTTGTGGTCATTTAAAGTTTTCGTTTAATTCCAAATTAATTTAATCTTAGTTTTAGTTTCTTTTTGTTCTTTTTTTTAATTATTATTTTAGCTCCCGGATACCAGATCCGTGAGCTCTGAGCCAGATGAAGCCACAATGGTTGTCAATAAAACTGCGGCGCAAACATCACCATAAAAAACATGTTTGTCTTTATCTGTAAATGTTGTTAGATCTTTCACCGATTAATCTTATATCGTTTGCATGTGTTATGAGCTGAGGTAGCAGCAGGTAATATATTTAGTACATGTCATATTTTTAATATTGAGTAGTGTACTTTTCCAATTACGGGAAATATCTTTTGCAGTATTTAAATAAGTTCTTGTAGTTGTTTCTGTACTTACTTGTCTTTAATGTTTTTTCCACCATTTTTTTTAAGTATTCGTAGCAGAAGACTGCAAATTTGGTCTAAATGCGGTTTATTGTTACGATCATAACTTGAGATGCCATAAGTGTAAAGCGAATCTGCTATTGATTTTTAAAAATTATATAATTTTGTATATGCCATTTCCCTTTTTATTGTATAAAATTTGGCTTGTCATAAACATATTCAATTGCCTAAATTGCGGGCCTCTATTGAATCAGTTATATATGATTTTCTAGATTTTAAGTCTTAATTTAGTTCGAAGAGTAAAGAAATATATATACTACAGCGAGTTCAAATTGTATGTTAATAAATAAAAATACGTCACTTGAATAATAATTATCTACCTACTTACACAAATTTTATAGATATTGTTTGAACAGTACAGAATTTGTGTTTAATAAGAATTACGATCCATCTTTCACTTTTTAAATGATTAATCTTTTTATTAGAAGGGTCGAAAGTCATCTGCCAAAATTCCATCGACGCTAGGAAGACCAGCGAAGGAAGCAAAGACACCACGGGGAAAAGCCAAGAGAGATGAACACAAGGACGATGAAGACGAGAAAAAAGAAGAAAAGAAAGAAGAAGAAATAATTAGTAGAAGCGGTAGAAAAATACGCCCGAAGAGGTAATAAATATGCCCCTAAAGTCTGTCATTTAAAATTTATTATGTTTAACAAAACATAGATTTTATTTATTACAAATTCCTACTACAACTACAACCTGCCAATAAAACTAGTTCGGAATTTATTTACTTTTTGAGTTTTTTTTTTTTTTAATAAAAAATTTAGTTATTTTGTAACGTAGTGACAACATTTTGTCTCAAGGTGGTGAGTAATGTAGTGCAGTGCACGTTATCCTCGCAATCTGATATATTGCTTACAACCAGGTGGACGCCTTACTCTCCTTGTGGCTTTGCCCTTTAAAAACAAAACCAATGTCTTATAATAATGGATTTTATAAAAACATTGATTGACTAATATTGAATCAAGGTTCATATTAAATCCAAACATTAAAACGTCACTAGCCGAAATGTTTTTTTATAGCTATAAATCACTTTTGCGATTGTGACGTACAGGTAATAAAAACAATGTTTGTTGCCACCATAGATTATCTGAACAAAAGAAAAGTTATAATTTTGTGTAAATTTGGTTGTATTTTTAAGATTGTATAAAATTTTAAAATTTAATTTACATAAAATTAAAATAAAATTTAAAAAGGTTTAAAATTTGATCGTAAAGTGCACTCGACCAGAAATAAGTGTGGAATTAACTGAGCCTGTTCATTGTCGAAGGTATATAGACGATCAGATAGAAGATTCTGGTACATTACCTTCGCCCGCGCCTAAAAAACGCAGAGGGGCGTCTCCTTCAATCGATAAAGAAAAGGAGACTGAAAAAGAAAAGCCAAAGTCCGAAGCACCACTGCCTAAGGAAAAAATTGACAAATATAAACATTTCAATGCTGTGACACAGGTAATTCTTTTAAGTTTTAAAATTATATTACAAAATATATACATTAGTTACAGTGTGAAATAGTGATAGGCCTTTGCACAAGGTGGATCTGGTTTACCTGGTGATCAAAATATCTTTGAGGGAAGTTTATGTATAGCAGTGGGGGTCTTCTGGCTGATGATAACGATTAGTAGTTAAATAACTGCTTTTTTATGGTTTAAAAATTACTTATTGTTAGTTTATAAAAAAGTCATTATAAAGGGTATTAAAAAAGTATTAAAGCATTTACGATATAATTTAGCTAGGTGGATTTGGAAAAACCCTTCCAAACCAGGGTCCTCCAGACGACAAGGCAATAGGCTTAACCTTTGCTTTATAAAGTCAGTTATTTCTTCAACTTATTGCTGTAAAAATGACATGCCACCACATTTTACAATTACAGTTTTTAGTAAGCAAATTATGTTTCAGGTGGAACTTGAAGATTTAAAGGAGCCATTTACACAAGGTAAGTTGAGAAATGTTCTATATAAATGATGAGGTAAGGTCACATCAGAGTCTTACCACATGTAATTAGTAACATAATATTTTCGTTTTTTTAATAGAAGAAGCAGATAAAGAAAATATTCTCATTGCTTACATGCCTGATGGTCAATATGTTGGCATAAGGCTTTTCCAGTCACGACCTACGACCTTCAATACAGAATCCAGCAGACTACAATGGGACAAGCAAGCTGCAATGAATGCAGTCACACTCAAAATGCAGTTAGGTTAGTATAATATTATAATATACATTTAGTGGTTGGTTAGACTTTGGAAGGTATCGATTTCGAATTTCATCCAGTTTCATTAATGATTTAGTATTTACCTTTTTGTACTTCAATAAAATAATTAAAGATCCCGAAAAGTTGATTTTTCAATGTTTACAATGTTTTTTTTATCAGAAAGAGGTCAGATAACAGCGCAGTCTGTGATTGAACAACTGGTTATGGACCTCCAATTAAGTGATGAGGAGAAAACAACATTGGATAAAGAAAGAGAAACTGGTAAGTACAACTTTATCACATTAATGGCTTCTTGTTCTATCAATGCCCTGAATAAAGTAATAATAATTAGCACAATTTTCAGTTTGATCAATGACAACACAATATCTTAATAGCAAATGGCTTTCACGCCACACAGTTTGTAATTAACTAGATAAAAACAAATGGTTTGAAATATTAAGTTTTAAATGCAGCTGACTGAGCGAGGACTGTAGCTCATGGGCAGCTATATTTCAGAGAAAGACCTGTTACAATAGGTGTTGACATATTGGCGAATACCGGGAACAAAAATAATTAACAACGCTTCATAACGTTACTTATTTGTATTAATCAAAATCTTAAACATTTTACCACAAACTAATGTCATTTTATGTTATAACATTTTACCATACTCTTTAAACCATTATTAAAATAACGCCTCCATTTTCAATATTTGTATTAGCTCTATGTTACAAGGTCACATTTCGTTTTTCTATGTGCTTACTAATATGAGTATTTTTCAGAAGAGAAAAAATCACGTGTTCAGTTCTTGAAAACGGAGATGAAGCTAATAGAACTTGATGCAAAGATAAAGACTTGCCTTTGTCTGGAGAAAGCGGACACGGAACTCTGTTTGAAGTTACTGGATGAATTAATGGGTAGGTAATTATTATCCGTATCATAGTGTCAAATAGATACAGTTAATATTTGTAATTTATATATTTATGGATGGGAATTGTGCATACTGGACACTGGATCAGCATAAAGAAGTAAACAAAGTTGTTGGAATTATAATTTTTACTATATTTAGTTTATAAGTATTTTAAACATAGTTATTAACACTATAGACATGTGTCTATAGTATATATAGAGCAAATGAATAAAAATACTCTTAATATTCTCACTACTAGGACTGAAGGGAGAGAGTCAACACCTTTTATCTATCATGCTGGCCTGGTGTGGTTTAGTAAATGTAACATGTGTATGAAAGCTTGAAACATATCAGTTTCCTTGTGATGTTTTCCTCTATCAGAAACTCAGGTTGAGTGTGGATTGAGCTTGGTCCTCTTCTTTGTGTATAGTTTGTACAACCGCATTACAAATCGAGCCATCACGGCGGATAAATTATCTTTATTATTATTTAATTTTATTCAGTTTAATAATTTTGTTTTAGAATTGAGAGTAAAACCATTAATGTTATTGAAACATCCTACTTGTTTGGAGACTGTTAAGAGAATGCGCGCCTACGTAGGGAACACACCCTCTTGGGACCTCAGCGAGAGTGCAGCTCTGCTATTCAACAAGCAAGCGCATCTAATAAGGAAGAAAGCTGATACATTATACAAAAATATGAAGGTATGGTATTATGTGTATTCAATCATTATATTTTTATCTTGTCTCTGTGGCGTAGCTGCTGCTTATTTTATAAAATACGAGTCCTTGGATTTATTCCAGAGCCCATTATTGTAAAGTTTGGTTGGGAGATAGGTTTTTCCATGTTTATCTAACTACCACATTCGTATTATAATTCTGTCATCATAATATCATTTCTGTATTCCAAATGGCATAGTTTACTCATTGCCATTTAACACCACATGAAATTGAGGTCAAGTTTTGTCCATTGTCGATAAAAAATCTGAGAAAGATTACACTTGTCTTTTTTGCTATTTTGCATTTGCCTTAGTTTTGATAAATATTAAAGGCTTTAATACAAATATTAATCGTAAGTAATCTTTTACAGGACTTATTTACAACACCAGAAGGTCTTTCATTTTGGGAATACTTCTCAGAGCGAGTTTTACAATTCAAGAAAGTTACTGCGAAATTTTCTTCTGATGAATTGCTAGAAATGATTCATGAACCAATAGGTAAGAATAGATTATTTACATGAGAAAAAGGATTTCTTTTAGCGTTGTTTTTGGTAAAGTTGGCCAAGTGCGGGTTGGTGGAAGTCAAATTTCCACGAAAGCTACTGTTTTTGGAACAAATCGGTTTCCTCACTAAGTTTTCATTTCCAAGTTTGACTTAGCGGGCATCGAACATGCGCCACTTTGGTAAAACCGCGTATGTTTTATAATGGCTATTATAACTTAGATTAGTAATATCTAACCATTTTCAGAAATGTCAACACCTACATCACATACGATGAAGACCTCTGTGGAAGCCGCCAATGAAGAAGAGTCCCTTGAAGAAGACAACATTTCCCAAAAGAAAAACACGTCAGGTAACTTTTATATACTTTAATTTGGTAGATACACTTTGAATTTTATTTTGAGTTGGATTGTATACAATTTAGCTTCAGATCAGCAAAAACAGTTAGATAAATCGAAATCAGGGTTTAAGTTATATTTATAGTTTTGCAATGCATATTGGCAAACATCAGTTACTTTTCTGTGAATTTTATATATTTTTTTTATTTTATAGTGAAGGCGAAGAAAACTAATGGCACGTCAAAATCTCCACTGAAAAGGCAATCATCGAGAAAACAACAACAAGAAGATGAAACGGCAAAAGACACAAATACTGAAGATGTCCCTGAAGAAACAACAAACGAAAACGAAGAGGCGGTTAAAGACACAAACACGGAAGAAAATAAAGATACAGAAGAACCGACGGAAAATGTGACGGAAGTGTTACCGGAGCTAGTAAAAAATAATGATGCTGATAAAGAAACTGATAGTGAAGAGGTAAAAGAGACAACAGAAAAGAGTCAAAGTTCAAATTCACATGACAGTAATAAGAGTCCAAAAGAAAATGATGGGGAAAAGGTAGAAGAACAAACAGAGGAAGTAAAAGAAAAGGAAAAAGAAAAACGAGATGTTGATGAACCAAGAGCAAAGCGATCAAGAGAGGTATGTTAATACATAAAAAAATCATAAAATGATTACACATATGCAAGACTTGTTTATGTACGATAGTTACATTCATAGAGAATCCATCATGAAAATAATATTTTAAAAAAACTCTGAAAAGTTTGTAAAATTACAAAAAGGTAATAATTGATAAACTGCTGAATACCTATACATAAAAGTATTCGAGAATAGTTTGTAAATAGAATAAAAACTAGATGAAATATTCATCTAGTAACATGCAATTACTGAACAAAATTTGATTTAGTTTTGTTTAGGAGCCATTTAAAAGGTATGTGATGATTAAAAAACTAATTGCACTGTTAGATACTGTTAATAATTTCTTTCATTCATATTATAATAGAAGAAATAACAGTCATGGTGCTTCCACAACAATTTATAAAAAATTATAAATAAATAAAATTGTTTTGATAAAGGCACAAGAATATTATGGAGGATTCATTTTCTTTTTTACTGAAAAGGCTATATTAATTTTCAGAGTAAGAAGACTGAACCACCACAACCGAGATCACCTTTGAAAAGGAAGTCTAAAGTGTAAACACTAGAAAATATTTGGGCCCGGTCCATGCACAATCATTATCAAATGTCTCCAACTGGGTTGGACACAGCTGTTCCACATTTCAGAGAATCGTATTTTGTTGTATATGTACATTTATTTTGGTATCATAAATTCAAATGTAAAAATCAACTGTGTGGGTGTGTGGGTGGTTGTTTAAGATTAATGTAATTTACAATAGAACATTTTTAGAATCATATTAACCGCATATATGGACGCAATCAAATATAAGGTTTTAGGATTGAAATAATTAGGTTTATATTAGATTAGATAGATTTATTTAGAAGAAAAGATAAGCTACTCAAAGTACATTTATTTTATTAATTCTAAAGTTTTTTTATATGATCAACTTGTAAATATGAATAATTATCTTTAACGATGAAAAAAAAAAAAAACACGACTTTGCACTAATAATGCAGTGGCAAACGCTGCAATATTATTTTATTACGTGTAATATATAAATAATTTAGATAGAATATAAGTTACAGGATATAATGCGCTCGTTTTGAACAATGGCGTAAGATTGTGTCGTATATTTGTGTTGTTTACGAGAAGTATTTTTGATTTGTTGCACGTGTAAGAAATATTGATATATCCATTATAAGGAAAATCTGTTTGTTTTACAATAAACGCGCCTTGTGCTGACAAGACTATTAAAAATAACATTTAAAATATGTCACCTGATATTTTATTTTGTTTGTGCATTGTCATCAAATGATCGTATATGTTAAAACCTTTTATTTAATAAAACTAAATCATTCCATATCTTCAGCAGCCCGTTGTATCATTATAATGCGGAGAATAAAGGATCTTTACTTGTTGGATTTTGTTGAGTATTTTTAATGTAGAGCAAAAACAATATTGCTGGATGTTTCTTTCAAATAAGATCTTTATAACTGTTTCCATGGCGCTGTGGCGATGCGATCTCTTCCTACCACAGATATCCCTGGTTCGATTCCGCAGTCAAATGTTATAATCTTTAAGGGTAGGGTTTTTCAAAACCGACGGTTTAAGTAACCACTTTCTCATAAATATGCACCTGTGATATTTCTACGTTCTGGTTATAAACATACGAGAACCAAGAATTTCTAGGCATGGATGCTTTCCCGTGCTCGGCCTCGTCACTTAACACCGTATGAAATTGAGGTTAAGTTCTGCTGCACATACAGTATATTTTTGTTCCTCCGACTCGATTTACTAAAAAAACTGAAAAATCAAGGCCTGGGTGTAAGATGAAAATGTATTTAAAAACAGTTAAATCAATTAAAGACGCTTTATTACATTATAATGCGGTAAAAATACAAAAACTAGTACAGTTAGCATGTGTAAATTTTTCTTATTGGTTTTCCCACTCAATCAATCTTGGTTCGCCAGTCATGCGGTTGTCACTGCTGGTGGTACTTTATTTTAAATATTTTTGTATTTTGCACCCATTTTTTTTATAAATAATGAAATTTGCGCCGCTAAATTCTTTAACAACCATAGTAGCTTCCGCGAGGTAAATTTTGCACCCATTAGAAACGTTAAAATATATAGATACCACATATACACCACCTACCAGTGCATCCTAGGCTGACTGATACAGAATGCCCATAGCCTGTTTTTGTAACCTAATTCTAGGTGTTACAAGAAATATTCTAAATTAATATATACGTGATGAATCTGTTCACAGTGCAGTAAGATTTTAAACAATCTCTAAAGCGTAAATCGTTACCAAATTTCATTTGTCGACCGTGACACTAACATGGATTTGTGGTCCCCCGTGAAAAAAACACTCGAGTAAAACTCGTTTGACATTAGTAAAAACAGTCGCCACTAAAATATATGTTGTAGTTCCCCTGGATAATAAAAAAAAAACCTGGAAGTACCATAATTTTTTATATGCCTCAATAAATGTTTTTAAAACAGCTAGGACTTAATAGTGTACTATACAAAGATTCTTGCTTCTGCTTCTCGTAACGGATAATGAAAATCACGTCTTTCGGATAATATTTGCTCAATTATTATTAATTTACCTTTAGAACAAGTCTTTCAAAGTTAACCGTGTGTTACTAATCAAATAAATTTAACGTAGAATTATAAACGTTTAATACAATTGAAAATGTTTATAATCATGTTTTAGTTCATTTTAGTTAAATATTGCGTAAAAAAAAAAATTTTTAACTATAAAGTCATTTATTATAAATGCGCATTAACTTTTTACAAAATCCAAAAGCCACTTTACCGGCAGTGTAAATTTGTAGTCTAATGATAGAATACATATTAACGAAATTTTAACATAATGAAATATTATCTTACATTAACCATGTGGCATTAGAGAATCATACTTTTTATTTCCTTTCATCAAGTAAATGCAGAAATTGTTTAGGTACAAAAAAAAATACGGTTTTTAATGAAATAACATTAACCTATAAATTAAATATTAGTAATGGAGTTTTTTTGTGAAAAGTTTCCAGTGGTCACTTTTTACCAGATTTCTTTATTCCACCTTGAGTTAAAGGACCTTTCTGCGTTGCTTTAGCTTTAGCTTCCTGAAAAAAAAAACAATGTCATTTGTATCACTAAACAAATATATATTGATTTGTGCAAAGTAAATGAATGGAGGAAGGTCATTAATAATGAAGAATAGGTTGTACAGAGATTTGAAGCTGTTAAACTCTGTAAATGTATAAAGAATATGTACTCAGAATGCCAACGCCAGGTGTGTTGGAAGGGATGATTTTACAATCAACATTATGTAAAAATTCCAATCTGAACCATAATAATTATAATATTTACATGCATGAGTATTACATTCATTTTATGTATGTAAGATTTTCTTTTATCTAATTTCTTGACTCAGGGTCAGAGTTCTATTATACATAGACAACTATTCCATTTATTGAAAAATTTTGTATGCTTATTTAAAATCACCTACACTTGTATTTAATATAAGAACTTATTGAAGAAAAAAAGACATTAATTTCAACATGAAATGAATTTATCAGTTCTTTACTCTTAAGGTTTTTTTTTAAAAAAATCATGTAAATTTTATTTCTGATATACAATATATTGTCTATAAGTATCAAAAAGGTTCTAGGAGACAGAAGAACAGCAAAGTCAAAATTCTGAATCATTCTGTCATTACAAAAAAATTATATATTGAATAAAAGTAGTATTTTGACTTCATAAAGTATTTTCTTTTATGACTTATACCTGTAAAGCTTTCTGTTGTTCTTTTAACTTTTGTTTGAGAGCCAGATCATCTTCATCCAATTCCTTTTGGTCTTTCTTTGGAGCCTTTAGAGGCTTTTTTTTGCCACCTTCACGGCCAGACATCTAAAATAAAATTCAATAACATAATCAAAATATAAATTACAAAATGTTTTTAAAGATTTGGACTAACTTTACCCTATGAAATATTAATAGTTGACTTTACTAAGGCCAGGTAAAAACAATTTATGATATGATAATGTAGAGGTTACTAGCCCTGGGTTTTTTTTTTTCCAAATGTTGCCAATAAACTATAATATAATGTGACGCATCATGATGCAATAAATGATTCTTGGTCAGTATTCCTCAAGCTGTGTTTTACCTAAATAAGACCAACCCATCCCAGAGATAATAAACTATGTTAAAATTACAGGTCAATGATGTGTGAAAAAGTCTTATTATTTATAGTAATGCTCTTTCATCAAACATTTTATTTTATATTCTTTTTTTATTGCAAATGTTAGTTTTTTTAAAACATTTTTTCTTTATTATTTAATGTTCCATGCCAAGGCATTTTTGCCTAACTCGTTGTTCAGGTTATTTGATATTTTGACTAAAGATATATTATCACACAATATTGACAATTAAATAAACTTGGGATTTATTCTAAACCGCATCTTGTATAATGCTTCATTGTTTAGATGTAAATAGTTTACAGAATTATATTTGTAATGAAATATACTTTTATGCACATAGAAGAAATATTACTGTGTGTACCACAAGTGGTACACATGGCATAGAACATGTTAATAATGTTTAGGTTTTATATTCCACAAGCAACTAGAAAAAACATTTTCTCTGGTGTTTATTGTAATGTTCATATATAAGTAATGTACAAATGTTTTCAAAATAATCAATTTCTTATACATATTATACAATCACTTTTATTTTTTTTGTCAGCAATTTGAGGTTACTAATTTTCTAGTACATGTATTGCAATAATTCTAGAAGGTTCAAATATACAAATGATTCAAAGACTTTGAATAAACTTAGACATTTATATTTAAAAAAAGCTAAAAATTTGTTATTTAACAGATCAATGAAATTCAAAATAATAGATCAATTTTGAGAATATATAGGAATAAAGAAATATGAAAACCAAATTATTGTGTAAAATGAAGCTATAAAAAAGTCAAAAAGAAATTTGAGTCGTATTGAGAACACCGCTTTAGAGATAGTTCAAAAATAAGTAGATGAAAGTTTAGCGTGAGGTCTGTCAAATCCAAAATTGTATTTGAATACTTACAATACGCTTATGAAGAACTTGTATCGAAAGGTATTAGTAAATATAATCAAAATTAATTTAGCACTCGGCGTAAACGACGTATTATTTCTAAACCTACGTCGTTCTGAACGTGTGCGCAAACAAAGCTATCGGCCTCTAACCTATCAGTATTAAAATTTATTATAGCATATTTGATAATTAGTGTATTACCGTAAATTGTTACAATGGAATAAATTTAGTACTTACCCTTTCTAGTGAAAAATATTGATATTACGAAAACTTGATAATTTAACACAAGCTCACAAATATATGACAGTTTCGAGTTCTGACAGTTCCAATTACGGATGAGAGGTATTTACGCGACAGGGTTTTCAAATCAGGTATTTGTTTTAAAGTATCACCACGTGCCTAAGCAAAATACTTTCAAGTATTTAATACTTTTAAGTTTTTTTTTTACACAATGCACCCGGTAGCGAGGGGCTTACCATTTGTGGAAGATTTATTCCTTTGTTTTACCATATTTGCACTTTTTAATAAAAAACGCGCAATGTACGCCGCGAGTATTTAATTTTTACACTTTAATAGAAACATATTTAAATACTAAGAAATACTTCGACTTGCAAGTTTGGATTGTGAAATGACTCGTTATGCCTATTGTAGTAAAAATGTTAATTATTGCATTACTGTAAATAAAACCGTTTCCAAAATATTATTTTGACTACGCTAGAACGGTTATGTTTTTTAATCTTACTAATTAACATATTTTATTTTACAATATTTTATAATCACGGTCTCCATTTCAAGAAATCAATTCGATACAATCAAGCAATTGCTGTATGTATGAAATTAATATCTAACACTGCCTTATCAAATAAACTGTTTTTTTAGTTATCGTCTTTTCGTATCAACAACAAAAAATATATACTTATCATTATAAGTTTAAACCTTTATTTAATTTTTGAGTATTTTATTTATGTTTAACTAATTAATAAATTTTTAAAGTAATTAAATATTCCTTCATCAATAAATTAAATCCATAAAGGAATACAGCGAGAAAAGTTTTAAAGTATATTGAACTCTACTTTTAGAAATACTTTCGAGTCGCCTTTTTTTTTTTTTTTTTTTTTTTATTAACGTGTGTAACAAAATGCTAACGGATTGCACACCCCGTACCAATACTGGGCCGGTAGTGGGGTAGTGTCGGACTCCAACCGACTAAAAAGCTTCACACGGTATTCCATCACTTCCGCAAAGAAATGCACGAGGGTCACGGGATAACACTTGATAGTTCTTCCGCAACCCCCGCTCGGTGCCCGGATCGAACGGGCCCGCCTCGGGGAGGGATGTGAAGCATCCCTCCCAATTGTCAAAATCCCTATCACTAACACTAAGCGGCGACGTGTCGGAATACGAGACGCGTCGCCAGATACGCCCCAGGAACCCTTTCCAAGGGGGGCGCCGGACCAACGGCCCTTGTCAGTCGCGGCGCCAGGTTCCTCTGCCTAAGGAGGCAAGCGGCGGTCGTGCGCTCGGCTCCGCCCGTCGGCGACGAGCTGTCTGCGCACTGCGACCGCCTCCTGCCCCCTCGGCGCCCGCTCTCTGTGACGCTCGGTCTCCCGCTTCTGCGACATAACGATATCGCAGAATCGGGATACCGCGTCCCATGACGCCTCGCTTCCGACCATGGTCCGTACCACAGCCGGCAGCGAGAGGTCACTCCCTATCGCCGCAACGAGCGCGGCCCTATCCCCCCCAAATTGCGGCCAATCGGCCAAAGTGTGGGACGATGTGTCCACCGGGTGTCCACACTCGTCGCACGCCTCGTCCGTCCTACCACTACAGTGACGCTGGTGCAGATAGCTCCCGAAGCAACCGTGCCCCGTGAGTATCTGCACCAGGCGGAAGTTTAAAACTCCGCTGTCCCTATCCAACCAGTCCTCGAGGACCGGTCGGACGGCCTCCACGGTGAGGCGACCGTGCGTCGGGTCTCGGAGTCGCCGCTCCCATCGCCGACGCACGTCCTGGCGCCACCTTTCCTCCTCGTCCGGCGACGGATGCTCACCCCCCTGCTCGAGGGCGCACTTACCCCGCCAGTAGATACGCGCCAGCGACTCCGCTTCGAGATCCCACGGCGGCGTTCCGGCGAGGACGCACGCCGCCTCGAAGGAGACGGTACGGTAACCGCGTACGACCCGTATGGCCATGACACGCTGCGGTGATCGCAGCAGAGTCCGGCCGCGGGCCGACAGGTTCTCCGCCCATATGGGCGCCCCGTATAACGCCATAGAGCGCACCACTCCGGTGTAGAGTCGCCGGCTTCGAGTCGCCCTGGTCTTGCAAGCACGAGTCGCAGCAAGTGTTGAGCCCTCGAAAAGGTCAAAGGTTAACGAAGTAGAAGTCTTTAAAAGTATTTCCGTTTTTTGTTAAGTTAGTACGATAATATTTTTAAAGATTTATTTTGGGATTTATTTTTAGTATTTGTTGTTTCCAACTCCCAAGAATTAAAAATCAGTATAAACAAACATCAATTGCTGCATGTATTAAATTAATTATTATAACTGCTTTTGCGATTAAATTGATTTTTTTTATTACCTATTTTGTATGACCACCAAACTACTTATCCAATTTGTAGATAATTAAGTAACCAAATAGGTTTATTGAAACAAAACTTATAGTTAAATTGCCAAAAAACCTTTACTTCAGTTTTACATATTAATTTAAGTTTGGTTTGATTTATTTTTCATAACTTGTTGACCAAAAAATGATTTCCTTACATCATTGAAGCATCCAGCATCACCTTCTCGCTGTCAAGAGATCTAGCCACCTTTGAACGGAAAAAAATCTAATTCGGTAAAGCCATTTCGTTGCAATGACAATTCTGTTAGTAGTGTGATTGGATCAGAGTTAAAACTTAGTTATGGGCGTGCGTAATACAAATCCTCAGTAGAAGTATGGCTACGGAAGTAACTACACGTGTGACATTTTTTCATATTATGAAGCGATGAGACGAGCGCTACGTTCACCTGATGGTAAATAATACGCCCTCGCGTAACAACGTGGCGCTAGTTTGAATATTATACATAGCACACATTGCGCTCGCCGCTTTGAGACATAAGATATTGGGTCTCGTTACCCCAGTAATTACACTAGCTACAGTGCCTTGTAAACCGGAACACAGTAATATTTGCACATTACTTGTTCGGCGGCAGAAACAAGTGCTGTGGTAGTACCTACCGATAGGTTCTCCGGCAATAGAGACCTACCACCTGTGATGACATTATACTAATACCGCGTGACATACAAATACACATATATTTGTACGTAATATACATATATTACGTACATATAAACATCATTTGTATATGTGTACATATTAATTCGCGTGTGGCTGTTTGTATTTACCCGTTTCGGCACTAGGCACGGGTATATTAACAAATGATCAGAAATCTAACCATCCCGTGCGCCGTGCCCATTGATAATAATGATAAGGAATATTTGGTTAATTTTGTAATTATTTACTGATGAATCAGCTCGTCTAGTCATACGCTACTGTTGGTGACTTAAATTTTTTTACATTTGTAATTGCAGTGCGATCTTTTGCTGTTGTCAATTCCTTGTTGCATTTTATTATCATTTAACGAATCTAACGGGTGTACGAATATGTGCGCATGCGTGTAAACAATTTTCCGTGCCCAATGCCCACACGGGTCACAAATCGCCACACGTTTTTAATTTTGTGTTTAAAAGTAGTGGAACCAATTAATCGTACTTAACTCATTAATTTACAGATCTTCATTATTTTACTTGGTTTACAGCAACATGCTTCAATACAAATGTTTGTTCCAGTATAACACCCAAAAAATATATTATCGCACCCTGGAGGACATTTATTTAAACAATAATAAATTTCATTTTGACACCGCAGTGCTGAAATAAATAAATCTATTACGATGCGAAATTTTAGTACGAATGAACGAACAAGGATCTTTGTAGAGATTTTAGTCAGCGCCTGTGCGACATAACCCGCCTTCGACTCCGCAAGGTAAATAAAAAAAAAAACTCAAAGCTGAAAATTCAAAAATGAAATCTAATGGCAATGTATTTAGAATTTGAGATTAAATATTAACCATTAAAATTTACTTCGTATCACTGTTCTTCTAGAAAAATAAATTTAATAACGTAGATACAATTAATTTACTCTTCAAGATAAAAAACCTACCAATAAAAATATTAGTTACGTTCAATTTTAAGAAGTGAACAAAACTTGAATTTGAACAAAGTTGAAAATTTTCTGCTCATTTATTAATTTGTATAATAGTACTATTTAAAAAATATTCCGGATTAATAGTTAATATATACTTGTATTTGTATATATTCAATAAACTTACTGTGTCTAGTCTAACTTACCTTGCTCCACAACATAAAGTGGAGATGTTTCATTTTTGTATTCCAAGATAGTGTTAATGTATTCGTCAATCCCCTGTGTTGTGTTAAAATCGTTTTTATTTGATAATGCGTCTGTAGATTTATCTTTGCTTTGGAGTCCCTCATCATCAGCCATAATTTCTGAAAAAAAAATATCGATTAGGATATATATTTACAAGATACGGTTATACTTTTTTATTTTTAAAAATTGTCGCTTTTAGAGTTATATACAATTTTAAAAGAATAAATTTATATTAGTATTTTTTAAAAAAATTACCAATTAAGAGTAGATCTTTGTAAGAACTGAATTATAAGGGATAAAATATTTTTGTTTAAGTCGCCGATCCGCTTTCAACGGTCGTCCGTACAAACTTATTGTGGTATTAAGAAAATGTATATAGATAGTAATTTAATATATAACAATGTAATTATAATAAAGTGTGAATACTCACCTGCGCTCCACACATATAGTAGGTAAGCTACAAAAATGAACGAGAAAAGCTTAGCCATGGCAAAAACGCTTGAAACATTAAGTGCTATTAAATTTAATTGTGTTCTTATATAGGAAATCCACATCAGCCATATACAGCATGAGTTATAATCTATATAACATTTAACGTACATATACCAAACATCTGTGTCAATTGGAAAATCCTTGAAATGAATATTTTTTGAATATTTAATAATCGTAATTACAAGTCTTTTTCTCTTTAACATTAATATTTTTTTCTATCGAAACAATGAGAGCTTATTCAAGGTCGTGGTCGCTTTCGGAGCTTCACGCGGAACCCTTCGATTCGCTACGGAATGCACCAAGATTCCTCTGCTCCACGCCTTAGTACGACCTATGAACAGGCATACGCTTATTTTTGCTATTAGCAACGCTTGCCATGTCGCATACGAGTTTCATAGTTCAATTAGGTTTTTTTTTTTTTTTTTTTTAAATGCGTGTTTTGGGTCAGGGCCTTTTACTTTCATTTTCATTTATCATCATTTATTAATTTACTATCTTTTCCTTAATTATCATCTGTCATTCTTTCATCTTTCATTCTATACTTATCTTACACACACACTTCATGTCTCAGTCATTCTACATTGCATTTCCTTCTTTCATCCATCCTCTTGGAGTGAAGACGCTTTCTGATGAAGGGGGGGGGCTGAAAAAGATCATCCCCTGTAGCATATTGTAATTCTTTCTTCTTCTTTTTGCTTCTTCTATATTTATGGACATTTCTTCTTCTTTATAATTTTTTGCTTTTATTTTTACATGTTTGTTTATTTTTATTTCATACTTATTATTTACTATTTACAATATTTACTTTTTATTTTTCACCAACACTTTTCTCACCACTCTCCTGCAGTATTTAAAAAATATTTCACGACTTTCGTCATCACTCATCAGAGAGGTAATGACACCGTTTGATTACGTTGCTAAACAATGGGGAGATTGTATGATGAAAAATTTTTATTTTTGTTTTTTCGATCGAGCACCTCTACCCTTTTTTATCGCGGGGAAAATCTTTTTAAAATATACCTTGCTTCTGCGGGGAAGACAAGGTTATACGGGGCTTCTATCCACTAAAATCTCCTCGGTAGTCTCTCTCAGTGCATTAGGAGAGGAACATACTGATGTCTCCCTGCACTCTGGGTAAACAACAATAAAGTAAAACATTCCACGGAAGGGCAAAGCCCTCAGCACCCACGCTGTGCTACGGCTAATACAAGACGACCATGCATTTGTCGTTCTCCTGAGGTTCGCATATTGAGTTTTGAGGGCCTCCACCCCAAGTCCACGAACCCAAGAACCCCTTTAGTCGCTTTCTACGACAGGACAAGGACTAAGATATCTTAGTCCTATTCTTAACAGCCCGAGACTACAGAGCTGACGGGCCGGGGCATCCGTTGCCATTGTACCGACGTCCTCGTCTATGAACGGAGTCAGCCCTCTCCCAACTTTGCTCGGCGGACTCCTTCTGCATCATGTCGGTTTCACAGAAGAAAATCAACACTATCCACTCGTTTTTTTTTTTGCTAGTGCAGCCAATATTGCTACTGGAAAAGAAAGATCATGCCCGATCTTGTGGATTAGGATTCGCCGTCCGGACTCCCACGTAGGGCATTCTGCGAGTGTATGCTGAGCGGAATCCAGGATCCCGCCACAATAGTGGCATTGCGTAGTTAGTCCGTGTCCGTTCCTATTCAGATACTCACCAAAACACCCGTGCCCAGTGAGTACCTGAGTCAGCCTGAAGGTAACAGCGCCACTCTGCCCGGTCTAAGCCAGGCTTCGAAGTTTGGCAGAAACGCGCTTACTGTACTCTGCATTTGCGACTCTGCAAGCCTTTCTCTCTATACTTCCAAAGCGCCGCGGCGCTCTTATCTTTGTACTTCCACCGCATCCAGGCGTTCGACTCCTTCCCTACGAGAACGCAGTCGCGTATAAATCCGTTAGCCTCTCTATGTAGCTAACTCATTTTTATAAACATATCACCAAAAGAGCAACACCGTGACCGGTGTGTTCTGGCTGATAATATTGCACAAAAGTATTTCGGGCGTGCACCTTTTTATTAGTGCCTTTAAAATTGATAGGTTAACACAAAATTAATAAGATTTTTCAGTTTTAAAAACTTATAGCCATTATCATCACGCCGAGATGACATTCGCAGAAAACCTTCGCACTGTAGACATTTGTGGTTTGCACAAGTGGTTGTTATTTTAAATAAAAAGTAATTATTCCGCATTTGCATAGCCGGAGTACATTTAAATTTTGGTCCACCTTTGCGTTATAACATATTTTTTGCACAGTGATTTTAAATATTGATTAACCTTAAAATTTCCAAAGATAATGAAACAACACAGCAGCTTTTTTTTGCATTTTAATATTTTTATTTGAAGTAAATAATTGAGTATAATAACAAGTTTAAATTATAAAACTAATCTAATCACCGCGATTACGACAGGGGAGTGCGCTGCATACAGGCAAAAAAGGCAGTGCATACTTTAGTTCTTTAAATCTATATAAATAACTAACTAATCCCCGCCCGCTTTGCTTGCCGTAACACCCCGTAACTCCTTTCGGGGAAGAAATTTTGTAACCTCTATAACTCTCTGTATACTCTTTAACTCTCGATACTCGACGAAAAGAAATGTTCTTACCAAATTTGAAGTATCTGGGTCTTATAGTTCCAGAGATATCGTGGCGAGTCTCTACATAGTTGGATATCACTTATATCTTAAATAGATAATATAATAGTAAGTTATACGCCCGGAACAATGTGGCGCTAGTAAGAATGAAGCCTTCACACAAAACGTCTTGTGTCGTTAACCTGTAGCTTAGTTAAAAATTTATTCTATTACCAGTGATACTCTTAACTGATTACATCTGGGAAGCAAAGCTTGCATCTATCTAAGGTCGAACATCCATTAAAACATTACAAAGTTTGTGTTAAATGGATTTGTAAAATTTGCAAAAATAAGATTAGTAAGACCACAGATTTAATTACCCGTCAGCAGCGACTGAAGCGGCTAACGCCGATTGTCGTACAGAGGGGTTACCAGCGCAAGAGATAAAGCAACTTCATACGAAATTACGAACTCTGTCCTTTGTCAGGACATTACAAAACCAAACAACAATGACGTATATTAGCATAAGATTTTTTTTCTAATGGTTTCTGTAAGCACCTGCTACGATTTGTTAAGCAGCAACCTTGATGACTGTATACTCATGATTCTGTACTTTAACGTGTCTCATGTTTTTTTTTTATCCTAGTATCTGGAATCCGATAGTACGACGTTACTTCGGTCAGATTCGTCGGCAGTTATGATCATCTCCAGAGTTTTTTTAATTGCGGCCATTTCTGCCTGGAAAACACTGCAGTAATCTGATAAGCCTAGTAATTTCCTTCGATTTACCTCACCTCCTATCTACATCGAGACCGCCACTCCAACTCTGCCATCCAGCTTGCGTCCGTCGGTGAAAAATAATATTTGCTCGTTGTCTAGATTTTCAAGATCCATCTGGGTGTTTATGATCAATATTTACGTCTATTTACCCGAGAGGCCGTGTGAGGAAGTAGGCAGGGGGTTGATATCTCTCTCCAGTTCTCTGTCTGGAAGCTTCGGCAGCCCCTTGGCTCTTTTTATTTCATAATGTTTCTGATGCTCTGCCGCTCCCAGGTCTGGTGGCAAGAGATCCGTCAGTAATAGCGATGCTGTTAAGGATTTTAGCACAAGATTAGACGGTGTTGAAGATCGTCTTGGTCGTCTAGTACAACAGTCTCTTGAAGGACAAAGAGTTCCGCTAGATAGTGAATTGTAGTGAAATATACAAACGTGACATAAATAACAGAAATCAAGCCGCTCATTTAAATGATTTCGAGGTGACCACAATACCAGAACAGAATGGAAAAAGTCCAGTCCAAGTTTTAATGTTGTCTTTTGAAGGATGTTATAGCTGAATAAATAACTAAAGTAACGAGATTTAATTTCTTGTCTTAAGGCGATGGTACAATATGGTGCAGTGTATGTTATCCTATCAAGCATTTCTATAGGCGGATGTATCACTTCCAATTATCATCTGTCGTGTCCGTTTTGAGTCGTCGTCGCCTAAAAAAATCTACATAATTTATAACTGTTAGTAGTTAATTGATTACTAGAATAGTTATTATAAACAGTTAATATATTTTTTCGAATAATTTTGCAAAAGCATTTTGACAGAGCGGCTTATTCTTTTAACCGTAGATTTTCTTTTATCCCGACGTGTCGACATTGACGGCAGGCATCAAGTAATTAGTGGGTTCAGAAACAGCACAAAAACAGCAAACGTCCTTTCAAATTAACCGGGAGCATCCACAATGTGACGAGGTTTCGGAATACCAGCCCGAAAGCAAAAGCGGGGTCGAAATAAAAGGGGAGTTGCAGTAAACACGCGGGAGAGACAAATTGCGTTTGAAGGCTTGCGCTTGCTTCCTGCATGCACTTAGTTGCGTCACACGAGCCTTTGTGCGGGCCCCCGTGCCACCGCGCCGCAACCATTGATCATATTCCTTGTAAATTTATTGTATTACCTTATTCCATTCTAAACGGTTCTACTGTCTATAGTTTACTGTGTTTCGGTTTGAAGGGCTCTGTAGCTAGTGAATTACTGGGGTAAAGTGACTCAATATTATATATCTAAGGCGACGAGCGCAATGTTGTTATGGGCGGGCGAATCAATTACCGTCAGGTGAAGGTCCCGCTCGTTTCATTGCTTAATTGAAGAAAAAAAAACTTTACAAGAGTAACAAGAAACTGGTTATCTTATAATTCTGCGTTCTGTATAAATAACGTTTGAGCAGGTTAAATATAAAGTCTTAAATTGTTAGCCAAGACGCGATGAAAAAAATTTATGTAATATTTTTTTTTCAGTCAATATTTTTAAAGAAATTCTTCTAAAAAATCATTATTGAAATTTGTACTATAAATAATGAGATAACAGTTAAAAAAAGTTTATTTTTAGCCTGAAAAAAATAATTGGATTACGAAGACGTTCACATGATGGTAAGTGATACGCATGCCCACAACAATGACTATAGTTAGCTTGTTATCCATTGCGCTCCTCGCTTTGAGACATAAGATATCGAGTCTGGATTCCGCTGTAATTACACCAGCTACAGCGCCTTTCAAACAGGAACACGGTAATGTTTGCACACTACCATTTGGCGGAAGTAATAGGCGCTGTAGTGGTATCTACTTAGAGAGTCTCCGGCAAAAGAGACCTATCACCAGTAATTTTTTCTTTAAATTTAAGAATACAATTTCAAAGTACTGCCGCGAGCTGATGATGGTATAACTTTAAAGATTTCATATCTATAGGTTATTTTATTTACAAGTTTTAAATAATGTAAGCGAAGTTATGTTACGGTGTGACATGAGCCCAAGTCCTGTGTATCCCGGAAAAATGTACACTGTATTATGCACACTGGTGAAGCGAGACTGTTTTATTTTCACAGAGGCTCTTATATCCGATGTGATAAAATACAATGATGTAAAGATGGCTTTTCTTTATAAAAAAAAATCTTAAAATGTAACATACAAGGTGAACATTTCTATGAAGACTTAATACGCAAATGTAAAATATATTTTTTTTATACCACAAAGAGAAAAGACGAGGAAGATTGTCTTCTGAATAACATATTTTTAATAAATTATAATTGTTATGTATATGACACACTGTTCCCTATCTGCTTTGCTGGTCGTAAAATAAAATTAGACTTGAAATTTGTATGAAATATTCCTGGAAAGTAACCGCAAATTACTTTCTATAGCAACCGTTACTGTAGCAACCTCATAAATAATCCGAAATGAAAACGTTTATAAAAGTTAAAAATAAAATGATGAAGGATCGATGAAATTCAAAAAATAAAAAGCTTATAACCATCTACAAATAATTCTGCGTCTAATGGTCGTGGTCCCGTGTCGAAACTTTCACTAGTTTTCACGTGTTTGGCGAACAAAGAAAACCCATTTTCATTATGTATAAGATATAACTTTAATGTAGAGAAGTTACCATCTATTTATTTAAGAGCATATTTAGTAGAGGGTGAATTGTGTTTATTGTTGAGTAAAAGAAAGTATATAAGAAAAACGTATAAATACGTGCTTAAAAGATTTTACATATAAAATCCATTAAAAATAGTTTTTATATCGCTTATTTTATTCATTTAAGCGACGAGTAGAGCGAACCGTTCACCTAATGGTAAGTGACACGCCCACCCATAAGAACGTCGTGCCAGTCAGGATAATATACTCCACACCATATTGCGCACGTCGCCCGAGACGTAAGACGTGGAGTTTCGTTACCTCAGTAATTACACTAGCTACAGCGCCCTTCAATACGGAACACAGTAATATTTATAGACTACTTATTTGCGATGGAAAAAGCACTGCAGTGGTACCACTGGTGCTACCACCAGTGCTTCCTCTAATACTGTTATCAGAATCCTTGTCATCAATGGTGCATTGCTTTCCGTCTTGATTCATTGTCCTTTATTTATTTAAATAATTATATTACACATATTCGTGCATTTATATATAAATATATACATATATAAATACTTACCACTTTACTCATACCTTTTTTGCTTAAAATATATCATGCGTTAATTTGTGCCCGCCTGTATTGTGATAAGCTGGACCCCTGTCATATTTGAGACTCATAAGCCCCTGGTGACCTAGGTGTAACCCATCTCCGCCGTCAGGCCTTATTAATTTTTATTCATCAAAACAATTTAAATTAACTTTGATTTATTTTATTTAGAAATAATGCTTTACTGGCGGTAGATCTCTGTTGCCGGAAACCGTCTAGATAGGTACCACCGTAGCGTCTATTTCTGCCGCCAAACAGTAGTGTGCAAACATTAATGTGTTTTGGTTAGAAAGGCGTTGTAGCTAGTGTAGTTATTGGGGTAACGAGACTCAACATTACACGTCGCAAGCGACGAGCGTAATGTGGTGCAGTGTATATCATCCTGACTAGCGTCACGTTATTATAGACGGGCGTATCACTTCTCAGCAGATGAACGTCCCGGTTGTATGGTCATTTATTTATATGAAAAAAAAATGTGTATTAATAGGTGTTAAATATTACGTAGATTTTGAATATATTCACTCAACAACTAAACGGGAAAATTAGACAAATAAATAACGAACGTTAACATGAAGCCTTTTCATCCGAACATCGTATAAAACATACAAATATCCAAAAATTCATTGACATAAAGCAAATTTCCCTGTTAACCATAAAACGAAATCTTTTACATAAATTCATGTTTTCCGATTTAAAAATTTACAGGGGCGAATTTCTACGCCGTTTGGCGAAAGAGGAAATTTCCTGTACAGCAATAAATAATCGTGTATGAAGCCACAACGGTAGTTTTCTGCGGCGGGAAATAAAAACGACTCAGATAGGTGGTTGGTATTTACGACTCGTTGCCCTACATGCAACTTCTCCGTTAGATTTTTTCTAGTGGCTGTTTTCTAAGTTCCACCTCGCTGCGATACAGTGTTTTTCTTATTCAATGAAGCGACGAGCCATGCTGGACGTTCCGCTGATGGTAAGTTATACGCCTGCCCATAACAAAGTGGCGTTAGTAAGAGTGATATACACTGCACTGAGACAAAAGATGTTAAAACTCGTTGTCCCTGTAATTACTCTAACTACAGACCCCGTCAATCCAGAACTGAGTAATTTTTAGACACAGCAAAAAAAACAGCTGCGGTGGTACCTAAACAGTATCCAGCATCAGAGATCTACCACCAGAGAAATTAGTGTAACGTTAGTTATTTAAACACGCCTTTTAAATAAACTAGATACTTCTAGCCGGAAACAACTTGTAGATAGTTTTATTTATGAAGTGTAAGCGCTTAAGCTAAATGTGGAGGTTAAGAAATTTACACTGCCATCAGATGTGATCTGTTTTAACGGATTTTTTATTTGTATAGAACAAATGATATATCATAAAACATAATAATATCTCATATTTATTTAAAAGGATACCGGATGCTACGTGATACCGGAATACAGATATGTTTTAATACTTTCAATGAACAGCCATAAATGCTGCGATGGTAGTAAAGTGATAACTTTACACAGATAAAATGACTAAAATACTTTATCTTCTACAGGCTAAAACTTGATCTCAACTTGAAATAGTGTTAAGCGACAATGGCACCTAGAGTGGTGGATCATGCTCGCCCAGAATACTGCAGCCATTATATGTTGACGGACGGAACATAGCAATGCTGTTATGGCAGCTGTTTTACCAGAATGAGGGTGGTACCTTATCGGAATCGGAATACCTCACCTTCAAATGAACTCCATAGCATTCGGCGTTAGCATCAAATTACGGACCTTCGTATGAAACAAGCGCTTAGCCACTACGCCAGACTCAATAAGTTGTAACTCAGAGACGTTCTTTTTATTATTGTTTTTTTTTTTTATTTATTTAACGAAGTGGCGAAAGGAACGGGACCAGCAAATGATGGTGAGTGATACGCCTGTCTATAACAACGTGGTACGGTACTAGTTAAGACGGTATACACTGTACTACCACATCGCATTCGTCGTTTTGGGACAGAGACAGAACAGATGTTAAGTCTCGTTACCCCAGTAATTACACTAGCTACAGCGCCCTTCAAATCCGAAAACAGTAACATTTGCACACTACTGTTTGGCGGTCGGAATAAAGTTGCGGTGATATTCATCTAGACGATCTACGACAGTAGAGACTTACCACCAGTAAGATTTCTCTATAGTTTTATGGTTTTTTTCTCTATGGTTTATGGTTCCAGTTCTCATACAAATATATACATGTGTAATTTTATGTTTATTAATTTATTTCTACCGTCTTTTCTAACTTACACATATATTTTTTTAATAGCAGGCTATTCCTCGGTGTAAGCCGCGTAATTATGTTAAAACTACTAAGCACATTGAGACATGAAACTATACCTTATAGAATACAAACGATTTAGTTCCTTATGCTCGTGTTCTTATAGAGCTAAATCCTTTACTTACTTACTTAGATGTAGTATCAGCTTGTTGAACACTACTGTGCTGATATGAACCCACACAAACACATGTTTGAGTTTTAAAAGGAAACGCACACTGCCTTGTCTGATACGCACTTTTCAAGACGAGTGCGTGTTTCCATTAGATATCCTCTATTAATAGATTATAAGGCTTCATTTCCCCCATAAGAATGTCTATCCGATCGATGTGGGAATATTTGGCGGAGACCTATGTCCAGCAGTGGACATCTATAGGCTGATGATGATGTTGACTTGATTTTCTACGAAGCGTCAAGATGAGTAAATCGCCACTTAGTGGTACACATTTATTAATATAAATAAACAGTTTTCTGGATAGACTGCAAACATTACTGTGCTCAGGTTTGAAAGGCGTTGTAGCTAGTGTAATTACTGGGACGAGACTTAACATCTTTTATGCTTCATGCGTCGACCGCAGTGTAAAACAACTTAAAAACAAAAAACAAATTAAATAGCGCCATTTTGTTTTTTTTTTAGTTTTTTTAAAATTGTTACCGCAAGTTAAGTTGAGCTGGGGCTCTGTTTTTCTGTTTCTTTATTTTTCTTATTTTTAATTTATTATCGCATTTCTTACCCTATCCTTCACTCCTTTCTTTCTTTCCTACGTCTTCCTTGCCTTTCTTCTTCCATACTTCATCGCGCGCCATGTTGTTATGGACGGGCGTATCACTTACCATCAGGTGAACGTCCTGCTGGTCTCGTCGCTCAATTGTATAAATAAACCGCGTTGCAAGGTAAGTTCTGTGTTGATAGAAAAATTGAAGTTTTTCTTTAAAAAAAATAACTAAGTGTGATAATGGACACTTCCAGGTTATCCCTAACGAGGCACGCACCCCTCCTGCACACTACAATAACGCGACATATACACACGTATATAATACATACGTTGATAAATAGGTTTTTCAGTAACCAGAGTTTGCGGACCCACGGGAGCGAGACCTAATACGCGCACACTGCACCGCCGCGCGCCTCCTGCCTGGAGTAGTTACGCTATATTTAATATCTAATGGGATTAATTTTATTACCGAGTATTGCTACTCTTTACTACTTGATAAAGGGGGAGTTCAAACTGTTTAAGAGCGAGCATATTAATGGTAGTTCTCAGTTGCAGAAGACAGTCTGGTTAGGTACCACCGCAGCGCTTATATGTGCCGCCAAACAGTACTGTGCAAACATTACTTTGTTGCAGTTTGAAGGACGTTAGTTATTGAAATTACTGACGTAACTAGACAATAATTTATTGTAAAGGACATACAAGGACTACAGTGTGGTGCAGTGTATATCATCCTAACTAGCGTTAATTTATATAATTAATGAAAATAAGTTTTCTTAGTTCGCCAATCATGTGAAAAGTAGTAGTATGTTGAACATTGAGATGAGATGAGATGAGATGAGATTAGATAAGATTAGACGAGATTAGACGAGTTTAGACGAGATTAGACGAGATTAGACTAGTTTAGACGAGAGTAGACGAGATTAGACGAGACGAGACGAGACGAGACGAGATGAGAAGAAGAAGAAGAAGAAGACCACGACCACGACCACGACCACGACCACGACCACGACCACGACCACGACCACGACCACGACGACGACGACGAAAAGTTAGAGATAAAATAAAAAAAAAAATAGCCGATAACCATTTGCAAATCATTGCACGTCGAATGGTCCTATTTCAATGTTTGATACGGTCACTAGTTTTCAGGTGATTGGCGAACAAAGAAAACCCATTTTCATTATATGTACATGGGATTAAGGCACTAATAAAACATTTTATTCCGCCTAAAACATCCTTTTTAAACTTTGTAACATATCAAATCCTTATTCTTCCACCTTTTCATTCTTTGACAGCCTCGTGACGTCTTCCATTCTTTTTTCTTTTTTTGTATATATGTCATTTCAGCCGACATATACGTGTAGTAAGAAATACATATACATCGAATAATTGTAGCTTCATACTAAGCGGTAGTAAAATTTAATTTAATACAGAGTAGCTTATCGTAATGTAGGTTAATACAGTAATACAAAAGAGCGGAAAGAGAACGGTTATTGCGCATTCCTTGCACCCTCGGGAGGGTTTAACAAAACAATATTATTACCAATATTTTCTGCTTTACACGGTTAAAATGGTATTTCTCACAAAGCCTCCGGTGCACACTGCTCATGATATTTAACAATTTCTTGAACATTATATTTATATATATATATATATATACTAGCTGTTCCCTGCCCACTTTTCTAGTCGTAATAAAAAATTATATTTGAAATTTAGATTAGAAACTTATAAGAAATATTGTCTGTCCGCTGTCCCTCGGACCCCTTCCTGTTATTAACACCCCATGCAACGCCCTTTAGAGAATGAATTGGTAACACTGACCTCTAAATGGCATAAGCAATATCTGCACCAAGTGTTTACGACTGATAGTTTACAATTCATCATTTCAACCGATGGATGTCCACGGCTGGACATAGGCCTCTTGTAATGTTTCACAAACCACGGTCTTGCGCTGTTTGAATCCAGTGGCTCCCACCAATTTTTTTCTGTCTTCAGTCCACCTAGTAGCAGGTCTTTGACGTGTGTATATATATATATATAGAAAACTGTATGTACGTAATGTTTATGTTGTCCGAAAATGTTACATGTCACTATTGGTAGGTATCTGTTGCCGGAGACCGTTTAGTAACTACCGCAGCTCCTATTTCAGACGCCAAACAATAATTAATACATATGTATGTTTTCAAAAGTATACATATATATAGTGAATAGTCTTGATTTTGAATTTTCCGAATTAAAGCCATATTAATTAATATCAGATGGTTTTACTGATGGTAGGTTCTGTTGCCGTCAAAGTGGGTATCACTGCAGCGTCTATTTTTGCCGCCAAAAAGTTGTGTACAAAAATGACTCTGCTACGGTTTGAAGAGCGCTAATGGTGGCTAGCTTTATTTACTGTGATAACTAGACTCAAAATCTTGTCTCAGGAGACGAGCGCAATGTGGCACAGTGTATATCATCCTGACTAGCGCCACGTTGTTATGGGCAGGCGTATCCCTTACCATCAGGTGAACGTCCCGCTCGTTTCTTCGTTTAATTGAATAAAAAAAGTTGAGATTTTTTGGTTACTACTAGGAAATACGTTTATTCACTAAGTACTTACCGAACACATTTTCACACAAAAACAATGGTGATGGAAAGAGATGAGTTGTTTTTCTATTAAAATAAAGTTTTTCTCAAGTATAAAACTAAATAATTACTGTAATATTTATAAATAAGTATTTTTTTTATAAATTTTAGTTAAATTATCCGCGACGTTACACTGTCGATTATACGACCGATAAAGTAACGGTAAGTATTACAAAAATAACAAATAACACTTATTTCAAAGTATTAGAATTTTATTGTTAATCGAATCAGAACATAAAAATGTCGTAAAGATGTATTCTTTATTATTTACTGACCGTTTCAAAGTTATATAATAAAATAACATTGTTTTATTGTCATATAACGTAAGAACTAACAGGATCTAGGATCAAAGGTATACTCAAGTAACTGACTTAGAGACTTGATGACTTCAACGCGAAATGAGCTGCGATGAGCAACACGTGGTGAACCATGGGAGAGAAAGTAAAAAACGTTTATTCAGTAGTATAATAGTCCAACATGTATATACATGATGATATATAAGTAGAAATCATCATTGTAACTAGTGCGTCATTACCATCGTCATTTATCATCAGGTAAACCTCTCGTCGCTTTGTCGAATAAATAAAAAGGTAATACGTCAAACTGTAAGTATTCGTTAATGATCATCAAAAGCCCCTTAAATATTAAGTAGAAAAAAAAAACAGGAATGTAGTAATGGAGCTATGCGAGAAAACGACGAGAGGACATAATTCGGAGCAGAGGCTCTCCTCTTTTGAATAAACATTGGCAAGGGTCGCGGGCTGTCTCATTATCATAATATTTTATTCTCAAGACGCTATGCATCTGCCAACGGTACTTATCTCCGTTTCGAGAGCTATTCACCCCCGTACCCCCCCTTCCAAATTACAGCCTCTACCACTCGTCTTTTTTTATTTAACGAAGCAATGAGACAAGCAGGACGTTTGTCATCGTCGGTAACTGATACGTTCGCCTACGAGGATCTGATTGTAATTAAGATGATAAAACCTGCAACACAATACACTCGATGCTTTGAAATGTAACGTGTTGGATCCCGATACTCCAGTAATTTCACTAGCTACAGCGCCACTCATACCGCAATCCAGTAATGTTTGCACTGTTGATAGCAGAAATAAGAGCAATGGTCGGTACTTACATATATTTTAGCAACCGAGACTAAGCTTCAGTATGTAATTAAACGATATAACATCACAGAACGAATATGTAGATAATGAAGTAAAATATGTATATTATCGAAAACCGAAATTATTGGTTAAACTTCATTCAATCAATCATTAGCTAATAGACGTCTACTGCTGGACATATGCCTCCCTCAAAGATCACATTGATCATTCCTGAGCTGCCCGCATACTCGGTGTTAGGAGACCGTTTCCGAAAACGAAGACATACATAATGACACCTTGATGATGAAACGGAAAAAAAATCTATTCTGATTAAAAAAAAATCATATTTTAAAACGGTTTATTAGCATTATTTACGCTCCATCGTGTTAGTACAGCTAAATGAAACGATAGTTTCATAAAAAATACGTTACTTTGATAAAAAAAAAACAGTAATTAAACACAAAATCAAAAACAGCTGATGCCCGGATCAACGAACGCTCGGGCGCGGCGCGGTCTCGCCGGCAGCTAGAGATCGCACAAATATTTATTTACATTTGTCTAAATAACTATCTACTTTGCCACTGAGCTAGTTTTAACGGCTAGGTACATTGTGTTTCATTGCTGGTTTTTTTTTATTTGGACCATTTCCCAGTAAGCTGACAAATACGGATTGGTGGGAGCTATAGCCTCGTTTGTTGATTAGCAGGGTGCACCACGATTACGTGAGGATAGCTTAGGTCACGTGCGAGACCTGTTACACCTCTTCAACTTCATTCAGCGAAAATAAATTAAAATAAGATACAACCGTTTTCCTAATTAAGGTTTTATTAAGGTTATAGGTTAGTTATATAATATTTATACTCCTAATTGGTATTATTTTATTCCTGTTAGACATCGATGGAGCACGCGTGACCTGTTTTCTCCCCTATTTCCATCTCATTATTCACCGCCAGCGGAAAACACTACCATAAAAACTAAAAACTCACGCATCCGTTATTTCCTATATTTTATTTCAAGCCCAAGAGACGTAGGGGGTTGCCTTGATAGTGGAATGAAACGGTCGTTGCGCTAACTTGGTGCATATGCGTGCTAACGTTCTCCGCACCGCATACTTTTTTCATCACATTACATGGTACATAAAGTAGCGCCTGCAATAAATTTTATTGCAAATTTTAATATTGCAAATACGTTGCATGATATAGTTTACAAGGGAGTTTTTAAATACTTTTAAGATAATGTCACATTAAATAGCTTAACATTAATTAATTGTTTATACCATGGATATTATTTTAATGAATACTATTTCTTTACAGGTTTTATTATTGGTGGTAGATCTCTGTTCCGGAGATAGTCTAGGTAGGAACTACTGCAGCTCCTATTTCTCCCGACAAATAATAGTGTGCAAACATCATTGTGTTTGCAAGGCACTGTTGCTAGTAAAATTATTGAGGTAACGAGACAAAGCTTCTTATGACTCAAAGCGACGAGTACAATGTGTTGCAGTATATATTATCCTTACTAACGTCACATTGTTACCGGCAGGAATGCTATTTGCCATCAGTAACTTCTGCTCATCTCGTCGCTCTGTCGAATAAAAAACAGTAAATAAACATAAAAGTATTATTAGATTTTTTGTTTATCTATCTTCCTGTATCCTTATTGATGGAAACGGTGTTGTGAATGAACGCAATTCAGAAATAGTCTTATTAGACAGCTAAATTAAAACAATACATCACATACAAGACATCTTTTCTTATTGACAACCCAAAAAAGTTCGATATATTTGACATAGTTCATAATATATATGCTCCTGAACAGCATTACACATGCTCCAATATTTATGAATTAGTAAATTTTATAAGTTTTTAAAAAGGGACGTTCACAAGAACAGAACCAAATTTTTAGTTAAGAGTTTTTTTTTCTTCTAATTTCTTCTAAACCGGGTCAGTGTTCATGTGTACTCTACCTAAACTCTTTAATTATATTTAAAAGTTAGGTTTGTTCTGTTGTGGAGTTGAAAAGCAAAAGCATCTATTCAAACAATTAATGTTCACACACTACTGCTTAGCGGTAGCGGTATCCATATACATGTATTTAACTAACATATATTAATTTGATTATAAAGTTTTTTTAATTAAATTTTGGAAAATATGAATTTCAAAATAAAACGTAGAAATTTGTCTGCCCTGCCAACTTGCACTTGTTCAATGTGTTTGCTCAAAATGCTTTAACTCTCCTTATGATCGATGGCTCCGAGTCTCCAGAGTGGGAACATTGGGAGAGCTTTTTATGACGAACGAAAAGAAACACGTAAATAAAAAAAACAACATTAATTAGGACGCACACACAATGAAGTAGCCAGTAAACGTAGTTTCAGAAGACACTCGTGTATTTTTAAAAGGATTAATTGCTATGTAACAAGCACCGACCTATATGATCTGAAGCACTTTTGAAATAAACCTGACTCGCAATGTACTGGTTGTAGTCATTTCTAATTTTAAGCAATTTGATAAAGTGTCTGGATATTACTGAAACTTCCGACCATGATTTTTAATTACAAAGTATTAATTGAAATTTTTAGGTTATTTCTTTTATTTATTTAAAAACCTTCGAGTGTAAATACAGACGGCCTTTAAGAAATCTCCATCAATCGAACTTGGAAATAACAAAATATGCAGCGAGTTTTACATAGTATATTCATACTAATAAACATACATATTATTTATAATATATAACAAATAGAAAAATATAAATATAATAAAATATAAATTTAATTACAATAATTTTTATATATTCATATAAGACTCTTTCTCTTATATGAATATTTAAAAATTATTGTAACGAGAAGAGATTGAACTGTTTAAGCGATAGCTCATTGCAGATAAATGATATTAAGATGAAAACTTTGTTACTTATGATTATTAATGGTTATTGAATAACGTAATCTATATAAAGTAAATAACTGTTTATTAATTTAGTTAAATAATAATTAATTTTGGTGTTAAAGGAAATAAACAGTTTTTTTGTATCTTGCCGTAATCGTATGTTCTTTTATGTGCAATGTGTTAACACTTAAATTTCATGATGTTAAGTGACAGTGAGACCGTGGATGGTGAAGCATTGTGACTCAGCATACTCTAATCCTCATATGTTGACAGTGGGAACACAGTACTGCTGTTATAGAAGCAGATTACAATGTAAAGATTAGTGTTAGAGAGACATTCAGCTGCATGGTTAGTGATACATTAAGGAAGTCGTAGATAATTGTTTTTATTCTACGATGGTAGGTAATATATCCAGCAGTGGACTGTGGTGAGGTGAAGATCATTAATTGATGATGATGATCATGAAATAATATATGAGCCCATAACAATATGCAGTTAAGATGCTAGTTAAGATGACATGCAATGCACTGTATTGCGCTCGCCGCCTTCAGATAAGAAGTCAAGTTTCGTTATCAAAGTATTTTAACCAGTTACGACGTCCTTCGAACAAGAACACAATAATGTTTGCACGCTAGAATTTAGTTGCAAATATAGACGCTGCGGTTATACATACTTATACGATCCCGACAACCAGAGACCTATTATTAATTCCAAACTCCATAACAAGTGACCTAGGAATCATATCAGAGACGTAGCAGAGTTACGGTGACAGTTACAATAATGGTAATAAAAAAAAATAAAACACAATTTAAAGATTCTGATACATCAATACCAAATACGTATAGTGTTTAAAAATAATTACAGAAAAAACTTTCAAAATATAGACTTTTAAAACGAAGTAGCACAAATTTGGAAACTCAAAATCGATGTTATTGTGTCTGTTACTATATGAGCTACCTGTTAACCCTGGTTAATACCAAACCAAATTCACCATGCAATAGACTTTTTATCCATCTAAGCCCCAACCAATTTTTTTTAATGCAACAGCTGTGATTCTTAATACCAGCAAAATAGTTCGAAAACTTTGCACAGTGACTGTGGTACACTTGACTTAAGCCTGATTATATCATTGCTTCAGTATCTCATCGAAAAACTGAAAACTTTAACAAATAAATATAAATAATAATGATAATAGTCCTTATTGTACACCAAACAAAATAATAAATAAAACGATACAACGATTGGAGAGTAAAAAGAAGTACAATCAACGGTCTTATTGCTCCAAAGTAAACTTTTCCACATAATCCAATGGGGAAGGAGAAATAAACTATGTATATGAGAAGAGAAGATAGCTTTTACTAGATACTAGATAATTAGACGAATATTTGATGATATTCGCAATTGATGATATATAATGTGTTGCATTATTGAATAATCATAAGGGTACAATTGAAAATCAGCGCTCCTGCTTAAACGAGGACCTGTTTCCTGAGTTGGAATTTATTCCAACTGCCTAATTTTAATTTTATTGTTATTAGTCCTTTTTTAGTTATTTTTAAGGTCTAATTGTACGTACATGTACATACATATACATCACGCCTCGTTCCCAGTGGGATAGGCATAGACCACCTCTCTCCACTTGCTACGATCCTGGCACACCTCTCTCGCATCCTAATTCATTTCTAATTATAACTCTTATTGTTTTTTATAGTGTTATTATATTTATCTAAATTTAGGCGGAATTTAGTAAAAAAATCTTGCTTTTCTCTTTCCTAATAAAAAATAGCAAAAAAGAATTGGCAGTTCGAATATGGACAGGCAGGGACGTTTTGATAGAAATAAGAGGAGCACAGGAGACGCGACGGACACTGTAATAACTTAAAAAAACAATTAATGGTTGCACTTATCTCGGGTTTTACGTGAAATTACTTATTGCCAATAGTGCCCACTGCGTACATAGTGACACACATACATAGACGCGTGCACACATCGGCGCGCGCGCGTCGAGTGGAGCGCGTGAAAATTCACGCCCCAGCTCTGGTTTTCGCGTTTTTTTAATTACAACCCCGTGGCGCTATTGTTGTACAGCCCTAGTTGGGGGGGATGCATTAGGGTTGCCAGTATAATTTTTTTATTTATTTATTCAGTCTCACCAAATATTTATAACACATGATATCTCTCGGGTCCCGTGCTAATCACAATCTGAGAGTGTGATTAAGAAAAAAATTTTATCTTCATTTATCACATATCCGGAGTTACATTGACTCATCACGAAATCTCTGAAACTATTAAACGTAGAATAAAAATTTTAGAGATATTGCTTCTAGAGATCAACTAAGTATGGATTTTACAAAATTCCTTCCCTGAAAGCAAATCAGCAAATCAGACGGAGAGCTGCTATTTTACTATAGAAATAGAAGAGAAGAAAGGGAATTTAGAATAGAATAGAGAGAAGAAGTTTAGACGAAATTATATATAAAAATTAAATTCATAGGTACCGTTTAATCCAATTACTATGAAATGATATGGAGAATATGACAGCGCAGGATCCATCGACTATCGACGATCTTTCGACGACGACGACGATCTTTGGGGATATGAGAAAAGTTTGTGACGCAGTGAAACAAAATAATTAAGTAAAGCTCTTATCTTTTATCAACTCCATTGATTCACTGGGATACATTTTTATTGGTGGCAGGATTCTGTTGTCGGAGAGTTTAGATAGTTCATTTATGTCGCCAAAGAGTATAGCGTGCAAGAATTACTGCGTGCCATTTTGGCTACAGGGCGCTGTAGCCCTAATGTCTTGATATTTATAGTTATCAGTGAGGAGATCTTTGGGGATGCCTACGTCCAGCCGTGGACAGATACATGTCCACGCTTATTATGAAAATGTTTTTATGTAGGATCTTTTTACAATTATAGTGTAAATAGAATAGAAATGGAAAAACGCAACGAGAGTTGAAAATTCATGTCACATAATATCGCAGTGAGTACCGTTGAGTTTTCAGTTTTCATGATATCTTATATCATTTATTTGATTAAATTTTCAGCGTCAGTAATTACGTTTAATTGCCAACCCTGTTTCACGTTTATCGAACAGGGGTTCGTCAAAGAGCAGCCCTACTACCATGGTAATATAGAAATACACGTAACGCACCTCACCTCACATGTATAGTGTAGTCGTGACATACTGTCGGATATAAACCTTTATACTAACGTTTGAAGATATTACTTCCTCCTGTCGTGTCTTTTTTTTGTTCTACAAAGAGACTAGACGAGCTAGACGTTCTAATGATGGCAAGAGAAACGCCTACCCATAACAACATGGCGCTAGTTAGAATGATATATACAGCATCATTATCAATTACCAGTTTTTTCACTACCTACAACGCTTATCAAATCACTATACAGTAATGTTTGCATATTACTGTACAGTGGTTTGTAAATAAGAGCTGCGTTGGTTCCTGCGTAAACGGTCTCTCGATTAGTCTCTTCATCTCTGAACTGTTAATTCCGAAAACCCAACCCAACCTGGCCCAACCAGGGCCTCTCGTGTAAATATATTCATATGCTTAAATCGAAGTAATGAGCATCAGTTCTAGAATATAAGTTAACAATCGTGATAGCTCAGTTTGTAAGGCTCGACCTAAGCGTGGTGGAGAGGTGCGGATCAATCCCAGTTGAGTTTGATCTTTTTATAAAGAAAAACATCGAGAGGAAAGTTTTAAGATCCAAGAACAACAATGCATTAGTGGATATGTGATATTAGCCAATCGAAAATTGCTGCCTTGATGGATTATCATCTCAATGATGGACGTCCACTGCCGCACATATGTAGACCTCCTGTAATGTTTTCCACAAAATAAAAATAGCTTTTTCTATTTCTCTCTCTATCTGTCTCTCTGTGAGAGAAGACCCTGAATAACGTTAAAATAACTTAGTATTGAGTGTATTAATAAGTATTTAAGAGTTCCATCTTTCTGGTGAAGCAATTTTTTCAAATACACTTTCTTCTTTTCTCATTTTTTAGATCGGTGTAAGATTTGGCGAGACATATGTCATGGTACGTATCGACTGATCATGATGAAGATGGATTCCGTGGCCTTTCCTTTTTTTTCTTTATCAAATAATGTACATTATTTAATGTAAGAGAGACATGTGGATATATACTAAAGATATCGGTGTTGATGAGCAAGAGAGTAAAAAATTGGAACATGTTTGTTCATAATAATGGTAACATTTAAATGTATTTTTATATACTAATAAGGTTATTATGACTACTGGAAAGTTTCTCCATTATAATATACTTTTTTAAACGCAAGGTTTGCACTATGAATGTCGCGGTCGAGTCCGTCTCAAGTCAGCTACGCAGGACTAATGATTGAGAAGTGCAACAATCATAGCCTCCGCCACGGCACCAGCGCTGGCTCCAGTGCCAAAGTCAAAGTCAAAGTCGAAAGTTACTCACTCAATTAAAACGGCCGCTTATTAACGACGAGCTGGAACCGGGGCCGCACTTTCAAAAGCCTCTGTTGAGAAAAGGCGACGAGTCGCGTTCAAGTATTATTTTTTTTTTATTTTGCAGTGAACTAAACTAACTTTGATCTCTTTAGTGTAGCCATAATCGCGTTTTAAAACGGTTGTCTCTAATGGTGCTTTGATGGTTTCGATGAAACCACCTGGTTACTAACCATGTTATGGGCATGACGTAGTAGAAAGTGTTCTACCTATAATATACGAATCAGAGTATTCTAAACACGTTTGAGACGACCACTGGAATGTAAATCTATTAAGAACAAACATATAATAAGTAAACCAAAAAAAAATAGCTCAAAAAAAAAAATAATGTATACATTATTTCGAAATCTTAAATAACTTGGGGTTAACTCTTATATGAAGGTTAATAATAGATATATAAACGTTAACACTTTTTAGAAAAGGTTTTTTTTATATTATGTTTAGTTAAGTGGTTAACCTATATATATATATAATGAAAATGGGTTTCCATTCGCATATCACCTGAAAATTAGTGAATGTATCGACATGCGAACGTGAGTATTCGAAGCGGAATGATTTGTAGATGGTTATAGGCTATTTATTTTTGGATATTTCATAGATCGTTCATCATTTAGTATTATTTATGCGTTTGCTATAGTAACGGTTGCTAATGAAATTCATTTTCGGCTGCGGTTACTCTCAAATAATAAATATTTCAGACAAATTTCAAGTCTAATTTTATATTGTAACTAGAAAAGTGAGCAGTGAACAGAAACGAAAAGAACGGAATAGAATAGAGTAGAGTAGAGCATAGTACAATACAATCAGTATACAGTATAACTGATATAATATATACGTATACATATGACATCAATTATATATATAAGTAGGAGATATTCGGAGCTTCATAAGCTCATTACGAGATATCTGAAACTATTAGAGGGAAACACTTAAAATTTGGTACGGATATTATTCCTACCGTTTAGAGGTCAGCTAAGATTGGATTTCACAAAAAAAATTCTCTAAGGGGAGATGCGATGATGTTTCGACCAGCAAAGCAAACTGGAAACAGCTGGTACTGCTATATTCCTGTATTAAAATTTTATACAGTTGTTACGTTTGATGGAAACTGTCTATGTAGAAACAACAATATAATTTTTTACTACCGTCAAGTGTGAAAACATTACTTTGTTTCGTTTTGAAAATCGTTGTACTCGTAGGTAATAAAGTTACTAGAGAAAACAAACTTACAGTCTTCGACGAAAGCAATCAGATGGTACGGGAACTTCTTTACAAGCGCCTATTTAAAAAAAAATATATTTGTATCGTATTTTAGCTAAATATATAGCCGACAAAAACCATGTTAATTAAGCACATTCATATAGTAAATAATGCGAAGTAGACCGTACGTTAATTTCGCGTTATGATTAAATTATCCTGGTTTGATCAGATTCAGGATAACGCTATAAAATCCGCTTGTCCTCAAATGTAACGGACAAATGTTTCCCGCGCAGTATCGCCTCTTGGAACAAAACCCAATATGGCTGGCTGACTTCCGATGTGGTGTTTTATTTTTCCCGCTGAATATGCATATAATACTCATCGTACTTTGAATATCGCCACGAATTAATGAAATACAAATGGACATGTTTTTTTTTATTTATAAACTTAAAATATATGTTACAAACCGTTTTAAAATAAATACCAGTTATAGAAAGTTTTTTAGTGGCAGTAATATGTTATAACAAGATATAACAGGTTCCCCAGAGTGTTACATGCTTTGTATATTATATAATCGATTTATATATTTATCCCGATAAATATTTTTTTTAATTATCTTATAAACATACCTTGCTTCTAGGGGAGAAGACAGCGTTATGTGGTATTTCTACCCACTAAAACCCCAAAACATACGATGGACGCCCAAAACTGTCTACCCACGCTATACTACGGCAAATATAAGACTACCTTTGCCGTTCTCCTAAGGCTCTCTTATCGGGCTTTGAGGGCCCTCTCCCCCAAGTCTCGCGAATTCGAGGACCCTTTTAGTCGCTTTGTATGACAGGCAGTGGATACCATAGTCCTATTCCTAACAGCCCAAGACTATATAGCTGACGGGCTGGGGTGTCTGTTGCCATCGCCCTGTCGTGTTCGTCTACGAACGGCGTCGGTTCTCTCGATTGCGCTCGGCAGCCTCCTTCTGCACCATGACGGTTTCACAGAAGGAAACCAATGCTATATAAAGGTTTCCTACCTAACTACACGTTTTTTTTAGTCGAACGACGAGCCTACTTACCGTTTTTTTTAATGAAAACCTTTCTATAATGCAAATATGGACATTCTATTCATTGTTAACTATATCAATCCATTTCTAAAAGATACCACATCTACACAACGGAGATATTGTTCTGCGAAATGAAAATCTTCACATTTTTTTTTTGGAGGCCTCTCTTTATATTTTTTTAATGTTTAGGGGTGAGTGAAAAATCCTGATGTGAAAAAAAAGGTCAAGATAAGTATCTTGGAAATACCACGGAGTGGTTAGGGGAGGACATTACGGACGATATTTTTTAAACTTTACTGCGAGATCCTGTTAATTATTTTTATGACGAAATACTTTGATGGATTACGATGATAATATAATGCTGGTGAATCATTAGATCATTACCCAAAAACTACCACTAGTTTTTGGGTAACGATCGAATTAGTGTGGTTATAGTTTATATGTAACTTAAGGGTATGTAGCATAGGGAAGATAAGGAAGGAATCGGTTTGATGACAAGGGGAATGAACAGAATGGACACAGTTTGAAAAAAAAGATTGCATATGATCGTAATTTTCTTCAAGTGACCATTCAACTTCAATTTAAAGACTTTAGGCAATACAGACAACCAATATGAATCCAATATAGACAAAAAATATTATCATCATCACAAATTCTATTTCGAAGTTACTCTTCATGTCATATTAATTTTCTTTATATTATTATCAAAATTTAACGATTCAAACATAATCTTGGATATGTTTTTTGTTGTTGGTGAATATGTAAAATATTAAATAAAAAAGTTTATTATGAAAAGTTTTCCGTTAGCTAAATATTTCAATACTCCTGTGACAGGAATTTTTTGGTTGTCTCTTAACTAAATATATTATATTTCCTTTTTTTTAATAATTTAGTTTGTTTTTAAAAAGCACTGTTTAGTCTAAGATATCATTATTTAATTGAATGAAACTTAAATTACAAATATGGCGGTAGTATTGCGGAAATGTCTTCTAAATATTTCATATCACGGTCATATTCACTGGAAAAATATTTATTATTTTTAAACATTTTTTCATACATTAACCTATATATAAATTATTGCTCTTTAAAGAAAAGGGGATGTTTTTTTTGTATTTTATTATTTTTTTATTTTTGTTATTGTAATGTATTGTTAGTGACATATATTTGGGAGTAAGAAAATTGTTCAATCCAGGTACGTGTTTAATAACAATCGCAAGAATATATATTTTTTTAAATCAGAATAGCTGATGCACTTGCGCTTGCCTGCGTTGTGCTCGTATAGTTATACAAAATGTCTCGTTACCCTAGTAATTATACTAGAATATGCACTAGCTACATCGTCTTTGAAAGGAACAGAGTAAAAGAAGAATAAAGTATGTAAACAAGCGGAAGAAAGAAGAGTTGCGGTGGTACATACCTAGATCTTCACAGACCGAAACTTAGAAATACCAAAATATTTGTCAAGTAATAGACCATTTGTTTGAATCGTGGTGTAAACCCGCGGAACTATGAAATGGCGTTTGGTTACGCCATTATATAGGAAGTATTTTCAAACTATTTCATATAAATGGGGGGTAACACTATAGGGGCTCTATTCTATAGCAGAGGCGTTGGACCATTAGACCCGCACTATTGTCTAGGCACCGAACAATTGTTTTACAGCTCGTCAGTAGGCGAAAAGCGATTGAATGATGCCCTTTGAGTGCTGTTCACACGTAAATTTAATATGCTAGGTTAATAGTGTTGCCAGCGCGAGTTCGCCGACCTATGAAATGCCATTAGGAAATGTGCTTTCATGCTTGTGCTTTGTCCATCTAAACAATAAAGTCGGACGCATGAATAATATAGATTTTTTTTTTAAAAGCCAACACTACATAAAAACAAATGATATCATTATGAAAACCATTACGTTACGTTTACTTTTTTTCTATTAAGAAATATACACAGGGAACAGTGTTGTAATCAATAAAATGATTTCACACTTAAATTTTGCTGAAATGGTACAATACGTGAATGATAGCTTTTTAATAAAAATACTATTTAACACTTCTTTTCAAATGAGAGTAATAAAAGTTGTCAATCTCAGTGTCGGTTGTAGCAGATCTCGGTTACTGGAGATAGTAAGTTGATAGCCAACAACCATTACTATGTTATGAACTACTATATTCTGGATCGGGTAAAATTAATATTCAGAGGTAATTTATGTGATATTTAAACAAAAAAACATTGAGTAAAAGTGACATTTTGTATGAGATTGAGATTCTGGTTGATTTGTGAGAGAATGAGAGTCAATAAACTATGGAGGTGGTAAACCGAGAAAGAGATATTGAAGCAATCAAAGTTGTTACTTTTTAGTAAAGATAGAAACTGATTTAATACGACTAGTCTCCATAGTTTGCAGATTTCGTGGACAGGCCCGAATACGACAGTTGAGTAGGGAGGACGCTTTGAATTACGAGTATATATCGATTATACACACATAACATATACATATCTCATTTTCTCACAGCCCCTAAATTCATTTATTGTTGTCTCTTTTTTGTTACCTCCCACCGTCCCAAAAGATGTTCTACTTTAAAGACAATTTTAAAAGATGATTGCCTATCTGATCGCTTTCACTTTTCTTTTGTGGCTGTTCACCGAATCAGCGGGATCGATTCTAATAAAATTTTATCTCGCAGACAACTGAACAAGATAGTGAATCTGCTGCTACTATGTCAGTGCGTCTTAACACCATAGATCACATCATCTCGTAAGATCAGGTGTGATCGTGGACATGCGCTGGTTTTCATATAAAAAATAAATTACGAAACGGGACAAAATCCGCCAGGTTTATCTTTTGCATAAACTTTTCAACTTGAATTATATAATTTTAACTTAACGAAGACCAGTGACATGCAGGAAAAGTGGAAAAAAATGTATTTTTCGTCCACCATTTAACCCGGCCATCGACTAGGGTTAATATATCAGCACTTGATACGCTTTTAGTTGGTCCAAGTGAACGAATGAAACGTTTTATGCGTTGGTAAAGATTGACCCGGGATGTAAGTTTTTATTGTTATTATTTATTATTGTGCTATTGTTAAAAAGTATGTCTTTACTGCAGTTCTGCAAAACAATGTGGCATGTAGAAAACGTCACTAGCTGATCTTGCCACCAGAATGTTAGTTCAAATCGATTTTGGCAGTTATATAAGGTAATAGAAAAATAATGGGCGAGGATAATATCTTCGTATTTATTTATTTTTGTGTTCTACTAAGCGACGAACCGTCACCTAACGGTAAGTGATAGTGGTAGCTACATAGATGGTCTCCGGCAATAGAAATTCAAGTCTTCTTCTTAAAGTGCCTTTTCAACTAGTGAAGGTTAGCGATCAGCATGGTACAGTCCTTTCTGTCTTTGGTTCGGCGGAATAACTCGTACTCCCTAGATATGCCAGTCCATTAAGATTCAGTAATTGTACAGAAAAATAGGTATGAAAGTATTTATGTTTGGATATCCTCAAATATCGCTATGCGTCAGAAAAGCCAAATGAGATTTAAATATATCCATTCGAAAATGCAATGATCATGGTCAAAGTTGGATACTTAACAATTTAGTTGCAAAATATGTCCTGAAAAATTTATATATGCAATATCGTAGCAAATTCGCTATACGTCTTAACGAGGCAAGGGTGATTTCCATAAGACCATCTTATAAGAACTCATTTTCGTGGATACGATGACATCCACCAACCAACACTTAGCCAGCGTGATGAATAAATGGTACTGACTCTGCTTCTAGATAAAAATGTCGCGTCCTAGTCGTGGAAGTAAGAGAGCTGATCATTATTTAATAATTATATTAAATAATCGCTAACTCTTATACCTTGGTATCAATTTTATCGCATTTCCACTTTGGAAGCGGTTTCTACTAATTAATTACCTCCAGGCTCTCTATAGCACAGACGTTCACAAAATGGCCGCCGCGCCGTTCATTTTAAACGGATAGTAACAAAAAAAATACATTTTTGTCTAAAGTTATTTAATAAAAAGGTTTTCCGGCCATAATGGTGAAATTAAAATGCATCGGTTTGTATCTCAATCACGCTTATTTCTCAATTAATTTTATATTTACGAAGTATTCAAAGAAATATTAATATTATAATTTAAATGTATGATATTTTTAGAAGCTGCTATTTACAATCGGCTTGTTAATTGACTAAGCTTTTAACGTTATTTATGCAAATAGCAGTACCGTAATCACGCATCGTATTGATTCTGGTTTCATGGAGATCAAAGGTTGACGTGGCAAGTTTTTTTTTATTAAATATCAATATGTTTGTGACCGAAGTTCTTTTAGGTTCTGTTAGTATCTTTTTTTCTATATTTAATAACTTCATTACGAAATGTTATCTTACTCATTTGTAAAATATAATTTTTGATGTACAGATTCTTAAAAATTCGAACTAGATTCTTAATAAGACTATTAGTATTATATTCACTGGCGATAGGTCTCTGTTTCCGGAGACCGTCTAGGTAGGTACCACTGCAGCGCCTACTTCTGCCGCCAAACATTAGTGTGTAAACATTCCTGTTCCGCTTTGAAGGGCGCTGTAGCCAGTGTAACTACTGGGGTAACGAGACTCAACATCTTATGTCTCGGGAGATGAGCGTAACGTGGTGCAGTGTATAACATCCTAACTAGCGCCGTTATAGTACACGTTATTATAGGCGGATGTATAACTTACCATCAGGTGAATGTCCCGCTCGTCTCATGGCTTTTTTGTATAAAAAAAATATTGATCATTATTATCTTTACTCGGCGAAGGTGATATACAATCCAAAATTTTGAGATTATTTAAACGCGCTTTATTTAAGAAGTTAACTTTAAGCATATATTGAAGAAAAGTTATTGTAGTGTTGCATTGAAAGATTATCATGTCTTTTAAAATGATCTTCCGTTTTTACTTTTGCAAGATTATATTAATAATGGAACAATGCCACATTCAATGAAAGCGTTTAGAATTCTTCTCCTATCAATATATCGTAATGCTAATAACAAATTTAAAGTTTTCATTTGTGTTGATTGATGTTATAGAAAGGCATTGTTTGCTTTGTATTTAAAACGTTAGGCCTTTAAAACTCGGTATGGTATATGGCCCATATAAAGCGTTGTAATCTAGCCTATTAAACTCGTGTTTTCACATGCGTCAACACGACCAGGGTTATTGCATGCATTTTTCAAAAGCAGCTGCGTCCAGTTGAAAGAGTACATCATGAAGTACACTCAGCTAACGTTCACAACATCGGCAAGTCTTCCGTTGAATGGCTGTTTTAATAATTAATTCGTTTACCCCTTGCTACGTTTGTGGTCCGGTCGATCAAAGATCATGCCACGCGTCCGTAATAATGTTTTTAGTACATTTGCCTACGATTTATTTTACCATCAAATATAGCTGAACCTTATAAATGTCCTGCCTTTAAATATTTAACTTTAAATTTTAGATTTCAGTTGTTTTTTTTTTGTGCCTCTATACATTTCTTCACAGGCCCAGTTTGATAAGGGTATGCCTTTAATTAATTAATTAAATTTGAATTTATAACCATACTATCTAGTTGATAAATCTATACGTTAGAAAACAGTTAAAGAAGATGTTTTTAATTGTTCTTTATTTATTATTATTTCGTTTTATTATTAAAGTTATTTGAGATAATTCTATACTATTGCAACAAATCGAATTGAAAATAATAATTGGATGTTTTACTAACACTACAATACTAAAGGATTAATAACTGTTATTAATATGTAGGTAATTATAAACTATTGATAGTTAAAAATAGATGTCTGATCTGATTTAATAATATACTATGTCCCTATAAACTCGGACCATGGTGCCGGGCAGTGCATGCTCAGGAGAAAATAATTGTGCATTGTCTGTACTCGATTGCATGGGGTTGCTTTTAGGTTATGTTTAATATGTACATAACATTTACTTGCTTTTAAAAATATGTATATCGAACTCTATTCCAAAGTGTTACGGATTTTTGGTATTGAATCTGAACCTCGCAAGTTTTATTTAACCTTTCATTACTGCAAACAAAGTCCTAGAAAAACAAACTGATGCTTGACCAGTAAAACACGAGAAGTATTTATAGTCCAAAGCTTTTTTTAGAATTTTAAATTTCTAAATTGGCTGTTGTGTTTATATGCAAAAATATTAAAGTATAAAATGAAATAGAAAGAAATAAGTGTTATTTTTATTTAATCAAGTTGTTAATGGTATAGCTAGTTGTTTGTGATAGGAAATGTATTATGAGGGAAAGGTGCGAAATCATTTTAAGAAATTCATAACAATTAAATAGATTTCATATATTAACTACTTATTACACATAAATCTGTATTTTTGTAACCTGAATAATTGATTATGAAAAACATTCCTTTAAATTGTTAAACGTGGCGAAAAACTTCATTAGCTTTGACGCTGTGTTTAACGCAGCCCTTAGTGTAAACTTAGTTTTATATGTTATGTAAAATTGTGTAAAACGAACGTGCAGTAAATCACATATAAATATGAAAAAATTCTTGTTGGTACCATAAAGACCGATGAAAGAGTGTGTGTGAGTGTTTTCTTTTTTAATTTCAACACTTTGCTGCTAATGCTCACAGACAAGGGCGTTAAGAAAGAGTACCATTAGCAACATTTTAATATTTTCACAAGAAGTAACGTTGGGAATCCTTTTACGCATTTTCTCGGTACAGAAGGATTTTTTTCTTCAGTTTGCCTTGAATGACTTTATATCACGAGTACGCTCGACTTTGAAGCGCTTTTCCCCGTATTATTTTTACATGGTTTATGACGAGTGGGCGAAGGGAGGCCGAGTATGGCTGCTGCCGCCGCCTCACCGAGCTTGTGCTACAAGAAAAATCTTGGAACTGTTCCTTTGCCGAAGATTATGAAACACATCCGTCTCATAAAACTTGCTGCTATAATTAAATTGTTTTTATGTACTCTTAATAAAACTGATTTTAACGGACTTCTGGTAATTATTTAATTATTTATTGATCCTAGGTTTTGAGCGCTTTACAACACTCATGAATACAGAAAGACTAAGTTAACACATGTCCTCACATGATAATCGTCACGGAGCACTTTCAGCTATTTATTGTTTACTTGTAAAATGTCAACTTACAAATACGCAACTACTTGTATGTGTTAAGCAAGTTGGTAAGCACAAAAACACAAACGGAGTTGAAGCGGTGTTAGAATGAGATTCCGGTCTAGCATATATCAAGCATATATAATAGTTATACTTGGATTACTAAGGGTATTTTTTTTCTAAAGATATTCATGATATCAATCTTCTTGCCGATTTTTACAGTTTCATCAGACTCAGGGGTCACGGATACGAAATTCGCGACCTAACATAAATAAAAAAATTAATACATAAATATGTATGATTATAATTTGACTAGAAGGGAGAGGATAAAGATTAAAATGTATTGGAAGAGAAGGATGAAGAACTGGATTCTGAAAAATACCCCGCCTAAGTATTTATAATTATTTGTGGCTTTCTTCTTAAAATCGGTATATTATATACCATAGATTTATTAAAGATTAAATAAAGATTTAAGTTGAATATGACTTGAAATATAAAAAAAAATATAGGACTTCAAGTTACAGCAAAATCTTAAACAATATACCTATTATCTGGACAACGAATAGGGCTATGGATCGTTTGTTAGTTAGAAGTTGGAATGTTGTTAAGTAAATATGTCCTCCCCAAGCAACTACTTAGAAATAAATTATAACTGAAGCTTACACTAGCGTTGGGGGGAGCTGGTCGCGTAATAAGGGGCCCACGGTCCGCAGTGGGGGTTGGACGGACATTATAAGTGCCTTCGACATAACGCGGTACAGTTACAAAGTTGAAAGTCACTAGCGATTTCACTATTTCTGATGCTCAACTAAAAACAGGGATATTTAAATTTTAATAGGATCGTAGCCGAGAATCAGTTCAACCGTTTCAGACATGGTTTTTATATAAAACAGCTTTGGTTTTATTGAATATATTTGGAAAAACATTATACGGGAAAATTGTATTTTAGCGAAGTTACAAGCGTCTAGCCGCTGTGTAACGGTGGCGGCTATTTGCTATTTAGTTTAACTATCATCATATTTTCTGCACATATTAAGATTAGTATCTATTAATATATATAATAAATTATATAGCAATATAGCATTTTAGTTTAAAGGTGCTGTAGTTATAGCATTTTCTGGTATAATCAGATGGTTAATTTTAATATTAATAACCAAAGGGAACTAAATATTCACATTGCAGGTACACTCCGTAAAATTAAAGTGCCTTCGTCAATTTTGTGGTTATATGTGGGATAAATTTGGAATGATGTAGTGTCTCTTTTATCTCTCTGGTTAGCTACCAAGCTCATAGTAACAATTAGCGTCCGGCTATATTATCATGAGATCAAATAACATCTTTCCGTCATCACAACCAATGACCGTCTACAGTTGGACGTAGGTCTCTTTTTAATGTATTCTTTCAAAATTGTTAGCTTCTATCAAAAAAAAAATTGTTCTCATTCAAACGCTATACTGCACTAATATAAGCGTGCTTTATTATGGTTATGTAAAGGTGGTGGTAAGATAAAATAAAAAAAAATACCAGCATATGTAGCGAGCCTGGAGTACAGTTCGTATCACATTAATGCATCCGTGTGGTCTAATTTAACTATAAAAGTGTGTACCTAGACCGCCCCTAGTGTGATCAAAGGGGGCCACAGTATTATACGCGATTAGACACGGCACTGGCATATTAATAATATGTTGTATATTTGGTGTCTGCATGGAGAGGGTTGTAGAAAAAACCTGAACCCTGCAATAATCGATACATATATTAAAAAAAGGCAAAAATGAGAGCTGTGGTGGTACTCAGACGGTCTCCGGCAATAGAGAGCTACCCCCAGTTTTAATGTCTTTATTAAGATATTCTACCTCCCAGGGCTACCGTATTGAAACCACCTATGTGATCATCTTCAGCGTTTGGAGTGGTAACTGGATCTCAGTTTGTTACATATTCAGAGAATTCATAACTCCCCCAGCAGTTCATTACTTGCGCGGAGAATGTCTATTTGGTCATCATCAAAGTTAATGTATGTAGGTTTAAATTTAATCAAACTAAACTAAACATAGTATTGAAGTAAACTAAACTAAGCTAAGCTAAATTTAATTTAGGTATTCATTGTTTAATCTTAAATAAAAGGTTGTTGTTGTTAACGGAGTGTAAAGGGTGCGCCCAACATCTTACGGAGCTCAAGTCAACCTCACCAGCACGCGGTGCACCCTGATGAATAACAGGCGAGGCTCTGACTGGGCTCGCGTGGTACGCTAACGCCCGATTCTCCTCGATGATCTCTGTGGAGATCTTTGGAGGAGGCCTATGTCGAACAGTGAATGTCTATCAGTAGTTGATGATGTTAACATCAGGGATCACCAGACTCAATGTACATCTCATGGCGACGGGTTCGATATGATATCTTTTTTTATTTTGTTTTGCTAAATTAGTCAAGACAATTTTTTATTCGATAAAGAGACTAGATGAGCGGGACATTTACTTGATGGTGATATGCCTGGCTCATGAAATTTCGGCGCAACGTAAGATAATATACACTGCATCACATTGTTCCCTTCCCCTTGAGCAGCTTAAGACGCTTGAATAGCATTCTTCTCGCTGAACACAGTAATGTTAGCACACACAGATACAGATTAGTGGTAGAAACAGGAGCTGCAGGGATACTTAATCAGACGGTCTCTGCCAAAAGACCTACTACCACCAATACAGATTTGTTGTTAGCGGAACTACTGATATTATTGAGCTACATGGTTGTGTAACAAATACTATTTAATAAATAAATAGGTGATAACCTCCATTATTTGCTTTGACTTAAAATTAATAACCAGCACATGTTTGGCACCTTTTAAGTAAACAGATACTTCTCTTTTCCACTCTTCCTTAACGAGTCTATTAGTATATATACATATATATAAAGAGAAAGTACGTGCGTGTGCACATGCGTGCATGCGTATGAGTGAGTGTGTGTGTGTGTGATTGATTCTGAATATATATTTTTGATTTTGAGCGCGTCTTTTGTGTTTGCGGAAAGTTTAAATAAGCCAGTATATTGTGGTGATGAATGATCTATGTAATTAATTAAATAAAAAAAAATCGATTTGTTCGTATATTCGTATGTATTCGTATATTTATCCAGTTAATTAAGTTTTTTATATGTAAAACAATTTTTGTTGAAAATATCTATTACTTTATTAATTTTATTGTATAGGTAAATAGAACGACAGTTATATTGTGTAGACGCCATCTTAGTTTTAGTGTAGAGGATGTGGACTTTGTATTTTCTTGTTTTATTTATTTTTTAAATTTTAGGGATATTTATAAGTATCTCTAAGTAGAGAAAAGGAGAAAAGTACTAACGAGGTGCTGTCGAAAGATATGTATTCCAAATTTTTACCAACCCTTCAAGGTTATTTGATAATTTATTTGTTGTCGCGTATGATCAGACATCATAACTTATCTGTCTATATAAAAGATCTTTCTGTTCCTCGCCCGCTTTGCTGGACGTAACACCCTCGAAACTAGCTTTGGAAGAGGAATTTCGTAAAATCCTTTCTTAGCTGATCTCTAAATGGCATAAGTATTATCTCTACCAAATGTTGAGGTCTTTACGTCTAATAGTTTAGTGCAATGACGAGCCTATTAATCTCTCTGAGAAATATAGATGTATAACTTCTTATATCAAATACACATTATAAAAACACTTTCTTTATTTAAAAATGCTTTTCAAGGAAGTAGACATAAAAACAATGTAATCCAACACTCTCTGAACTTTGTTATTCAACTTAAAGGCCTTCCGCTGTAAATCCTGAAGTGAAATATCGATATCTTTAAACACAAACAGAATTAATTATCCAATAGCCATGGAGTTAGATTGCTCGGTAGAATATCTCAGGAACGGGAGGCGGTCTATTTTGATGTCAATACAGATTAATTGAGGAACTTTATGGTTCAATCTCGGCTTTATTGTTTATCGAACTAACATTACATCAATGACATTGTTATTCGCGAATTATCTACGAACGAGAGTAGTGAACCAGCTTCACAAACTTATGTATTGGAATAACGAAGCACCTATTTTAAGAATGTATACATTATAATGGGTGTAAGGGGTTTCCCACAACCACTCACGAGATCCAAGCCAACTTCTCCAGCTTGTGGTACACCCTACTAATTAACAAACGAAACTCAGGTTCCCAACTCAAAATCCGTATTTGGCAGTTTGGTGGGAAATAGCATAAATAGTCACATATGAACCTTACATACAAAAGCCCCTGGTATCTGGCGGTACCGGAGGCCATGCTGACCGTAAGGTCGGAGGTAGCCACTAGACGCTGAAGGCGCTGAGATATCTTTTTTTTATCGCGGAGGAAATCTTAAAAGATTCCTTGCTTCTGGGGGGAAGACAAGGTTATGTGGCTTCTACCCACTAAAACCCCCTCCGAGCTCTCCCTCTTTACAATAGGAGAAGCTTCGGGATCTCCTACGTAACACACCGGTGCCCTCCTGCACTCTGGCTAAAGCATCCCACAGAAGGGCAAAGCCCTCCTTAGCACCCACGCCATGCTACGGCAAGTACAAGATCACCATGCATTTGCCGCCCTCCTAGGGTTCGTTTATTGAGCTCTAAGGGCCCCCAGTCTCAAAGCCCGCGAACCCGAGGACCAATTTCGTCGCCTTGTACGACAGGCATGGAATACCTTAGTCCTATTCTTGATAGCTCGTGGCTACAGAAATGGGCGGTGAGGTACCTAGTTGAACTTATCATTAACTGCTCTCTTTAATTCAGTTAAATGAACATCTAATTGTTACCCTTTCATTATATAAACACAAACCAAAATATTTAACGTAATGTACAATATGGTCAATTTAATACCCGCCATTCATTAAACGACTATGTACATATCGATTTTTACGAAATTAATCATATTAGATACAAAATAAATTATTTAAAATAATACATGTTATTGCTAAATTCAACAAGATCAATTAAATATAATTTAATTCAGTCAATGTTGCTTACACTATTGTGTTTAATATAAATTATTATTGTTTTCATATAGGGCAAAATTTAGGAATAGAAGTCTAAGAAAATAATTTATTAAGATATTATTAAAGTGTAGAAATAAGAGTAGTTCCTGTCTATACATTATACGATCTGCAGTTGGCAAGTGGGGTCTTCGCCCTCGCAAGGGTCTGCGTGCGCCAGTAATAGGTGTTTAACGGAGCGCCAGCTCGCATAATGCTGGTATCTAGGGCTCGTCTAGCTTGTCCTAGTAACGGCTAAAATCATCACCGACTCTCTTTTTAATGCTTTTGACGCATACCGATCGTCGTCCCTCACTGATGAAGTACCGTTCTGTTTTTTTTTTGTCAATCACGTTAACTAGTATTCGTAAGTATCTAAAGCATGAAGGTTTTATGTTTTTGTAAACATTTCATTTCACATTAAAACTGCGTTTCGTATTTGTGAAGGGGCGAGACGAGCATTCACCTGAACGTAAGTGATACACCCGCCCATAAAAAACATACTACGAGTTAAGTTAATATATTCTGCATCACATTGTGCTTGTTGCATTGCATGCAACACTTGTTGTTTTCTCTTTATCCCTGTAATTTTATAAGCTGCAACGCCCTTTAAACCGGAACACAGTTTGCATTCAACTGTACAAATTGTACAAATGTATATGTCGCCTGAAGTAGGCTATGTAGTGATATTCTAAATGGTCTACGGCAACAGAGACCTACCGTCCTGAATGCAGTGAAACGACGGTAGAACGCAATATTGAATATCCTCAATTACCAACTTCCTATATAATTTCCTCTTCAAAGAAATATATAAATATGTGGTCACGTTGTCAGCTTATGTTCGTATATAATAGAAACCCGCTGCGTGCTATTGAGGGCGAAATAGTGTAGGGGACCGCCTACGTCTTCCGTTACAGCTTTCATTTTGCAGGCGTCACTAGCATCCGGTAATATTAAACTACGGTAACTATTTTTAATTCCAGGGTAAACTTTAGTAACAATAAATTTCTATAAAAGATAAAGAAAATTAATGAAAAATAATAAAGCTGTTGCAGTACCAAAGAATGGAGAGTCTTCGCTCACAAGGCAATGTAATAAAGATCGAATAGAACGAAGTGTGTTTATAAGGGAAGAATGACAGAGGAAAACGTATAGAAGCAGGACAGGAAGAACGGTAGGAGAGAAGAAAGATAAATGGAAAGAAATAATGTCAGTCCTGTAAGAGTCCTAAAAGAAGTAAAATGATTTATTACCTTTTGTGATGACAGACATGAAGACCCTAGAGAGCGACCCTAGAGAGAGAAAGTATCCAAAGCCTTCATTTACGTTTGATGTTCCTAAAAAGAATCACGGTAATATTTATCATGAAATAACATATTAAAGAACTATGTTAGATGTTCTGTCTGTCGGTTTTAGTATTGCAGCCTTAGATACTTTGTGAATTAAACTATTGATTTATTTAGGTTATGTTTAAAAAATTATTTTACTCACGTAGTTTTTGAGTAATGAAGGAAAAACATTAACTATTTGAAGATTATTAACTATTCCTCCGGTTTCCTTTGCATTTTTTTATTATTTTAGCGTAACACTAGATAGGTATTTGGAATATTTCTCCACAGGATATCAAGGTACTTTTACTATTTAGAAAAAAATAATAATTGTTATTTCTCCACTTAATATGGTTTTTCAATAGTTAACACTTTTTTCCTATGATATATTTCTCCAAAGTTGTACTGTAAAAGTCATAGGAGACAATAAATTTTATATATCAAATCAAGGTAATTAATTTGCTTAAATAAATCATGAAAGAGAATTAAATAACTCTTTTGTACAATTAATGTTGCAAATGACAGTTTCAAACTTTTTCAATTTCAATAGGTGAAAACAAAGTAGTTTGTTTGTGGTTCAAAAAGAAATACGAAATATTTTAATTAAAACTCGTAGGTTTTGTTTTGCAGTAATATTTATTATTACTTTGTGTAGCGCCGCACCTATTGAATTTACTAGAAAAAATAAATAAACATTTGTATTAAGAAGTTTTCAAAAAACTCAACAGATGGCGCCACCATGAACAATAGATCACGCTATCGTTTATTATAGCGCTAATAATTATAAGGATTAAGTTATTACGGAGTATACAATTGTATGTATCCATTTACTGGATCTTCGTAATACCAAGACTCGAGACAGCAGCTTGTCACGAAGTATAGAACCGTGTCCATTAACTGGATCTCTCTGGATCTTTGTAGTACTATTGTACTTAATAACTTGCTCTGTACTTTAAATCGCTCTGTCGTTTACTAAAGACTACGCACCCCACCTCAATGCCTCTACACTATATCATTTCACTTATCAAAGCGATTAGTCCAGTGTGCGACGTTGTGTGAACATACCATCATCATCATCACAGGGGCTCCTGTAATGTTTCAAAAAGTGTACTCTGGCGCTGTGAACATATGGGTAAAGATATAAAAGTAAGTCTAGCAAGTCTATTTGCTTTTTGAATAAAAAATATAACTGTGCTTCAGGCCAAGGACCATTTGACCTAGGTATATATGTGAGCTCTGAGCACGTTAATAGATCTCAAGCCTATTATGAAAATGTGCAAATTTCCTGGTACACCGTGACGACTTATCACGAAAACCTGTTCTTCTTTTTTTACTTTCTCTAACAAAAACGAAGTACCGTCCAGAAATCCTTTGTAAAATAACATCTAAATTTTCTTACTAGTTTTTCAAGTTATTATTGTCAATTCCACAGCAGAAACTATGTCTATTCACCGTACTCGTATGAAAACTGACGCTAGTGTAATATAACAGTCGAGTACTACTCATAGTGAAATACTTAAATATCTTTTCCGGCGGAAACAAAAAAAAAAGTGGAGCAAAAGTAACTTCAGCGCCTGTTATATACAGTCGAGTTATTCAAATATTTCGTGTTAAAATGGTTTTTATGTTAGTCCTATTTCACGCACTAAAGGCCTCTTTCAGACGTTGAAAATGAAAGAATGGGGGGAAATATTGAGAGTGGAACGCATCTGCCAGTCTTTATTACACTTCTTTGAATGTTTAGAATCGCGTTCGTTGAAAGAATGAGCGTTTGCAGTGTAACGGTGTCGGTTCGCGCTTTCCACTTGTGTTTTATTATATGATATGAAAGTCGAGCGCCAGGTATTCAATTGAAACTTCATGACGATATATATATACTGTACTGCCTTTGAAGAATTGTATATCGTAAAACAGATAATATACTCAATCGCTATTTTCATTTAAAAGAAACTTAACTAATCACTATCATAAACGTAAAATTGTACATTCTTTTTAAAAAAAAAAATATACAATTGAGCGACGAGACGAGCGGAACGTTCATCTGATAAACTACTACTACTACTACAACGTGGCACTAGTCAGGGTGTTATATATTGCACCACATTGCGCTCGTAGCCTGAGATATAAGATGTTGAGTCTCGATGCCCTAATAATTACACTAGCTAAACACCTTTCACACCGGATTACAGTAATTTATGGCGGTGCGGTGGTACCCACCAAGAACGTCGCCGGCAACAGACCTCCCACCAGTTCAATTTTATTTGCGCTTTTTCTTGCTACAGTTCTTTCATCAAATACTTTAGTTACTAAATATCTAGTGCATCACTAACTCTTCTTTTCTTTGTGTCTGTCTTATTTTCCAGTGGGTTATCTTAGTAAAAAAAGAGTTGCTGGTGGAAGATCTGTTTTCTAAGACGATCTAGGTTAGGTATCACCGCAGCGCCTATTTCTGCCGACCAACGGTAGTGCGCAAACATAACTGTGATCCGGTTTTAAGAGGTTTTGTTGATATTAAAACTATTGATGCTACACGACTTATTACGAGTATGTCTCAAAGCGACGAGCTAAAAGTGGTGCAGTGTACATCTTACTAGCTAGCTCCATATTATTATGATAAGGTGTTTCACTTATCATCATCATCAGCCGATAGATGTACCACTTCTGGGCCTAGGCTTTATACCCTATCAAAGATCACCTACAGTCAGCATGGCCTCAGATATCACTGGGCATTAGGGGCTGTCGTATATAGGGGTTCATATGGAGAGTTTAGACCATTTTCCACCAAATTGGCCCAATGCGGGTTGGCGGGCACCAGAGCCTCGTTTGTTGATTAGCAGGGTACATCACGAGCAGGTGAGGTGGGCTATGGGTCCCGTGAGTTATTGTGCGGGACCCCTTATATCCTCCTACATTTATCATCAGATAGAACGCATTAGTTTTATCACTTCGTCGAAACAAAATTATATTTAAGTTGCGTACTTAGACATAATATAAATTTATCTTTTAAGCAAATCTCAAGTAATCTTTTTCTTATTTTAATATTTAGATAATTCTCTCATATAAGATTTTAAATTTTTATTTTATTTTAACGCTTACCTACCTTCCATGGCCCTGCTCGTGCATTATCGGTGTCTACACTGATCGCCTGAAGCGCGAAACTCTCACAGGAGCTGGCTTTGCTCATCTTACAAAATGCTGAGTCATTAATGCGGGAGGGAAATGTAGGGACTCTCCCTAGCTGTACTTCCATCATGTCCGGCAAAACTTGTGTTGTTATGACCGAACATTAAAAACACATACAGAGCATGATATTGATATGATATATATAATGAAACGATGAGTAAGGATAACAGATAATAAATATATTAATGTAAATAAAGTTGCAGAAATACTATTGTACGTGATTTTTAAACGTAAATTGATATTTAATAATACGTTATCTTTTCTCTCCTGCCCTTTTCCCATTCTATGTGGGGTAGGCACAGTATGTACTTCTCTTCCACATCTCTCTATCAGCCGTCATATCTAAATTCACACTCTTCTTACACATCTTTCACACAATGTATCCACACTATCTTCGGTCTTCCTCTACCCTTATAACCACGCACATTCATTCTCATTACTGTCTTTGTTATATGTCCTTCATCCCTCCGCATAACATGCCCGTACCACGCTAACCTCTTGCTCCTCAACTTCTCTGTCACTGGCGCAACTTTCAGACTTCCTCTAATATACTCATTCTTAATTTTATCCATCCTCGTTACACCGCACATCCATCTTAACATTCGCAGCTCGGCCACATGTAATCTCCTTTCACCATTTAGTAATAAGTTATGAATTGTCAAAATGTAGAAAATTATATAAATAAATAAAAGGAATACCTCTGTCAGGTTCGATCAATGTTAAAGTAAATGTGTGTGCATTTCATTCGTTAGTGACACATTATAAAAATGTGTACAATCCCCGTTGCCATCATTAATTTTTCATTTTAATTACTTCTAAATACGTAAAAACAGTTTTCAACCCGCAGCGTTCATTTCCCTCTGCAACTTTGTTGAATATGCTATCCCCCTTCCCGCGCATAATAAGTTGCTTTATATCAAATGTCCCCCTACATAAAATATCCTAGAACCACATACTTGGATACCTAGGTATTACCTAGGCTAGGTAAGGGGAGCCCTAGTCCCCTTATGTAAAGAAAGCCTAGCTCTTTGATCTAACTGAGCAGAAATATGTCAAGTGTCGCTATGCACGCGCCATCTTGTCTATGCGGTTGTGCGTGGGAAGCAAGTTTTGTATAATTTTTTTATAACGCGTTAAATCCTGTCAATGGTGCTCCTTTTTATGCATGGGTGCAAACATCCAAGAAATCCTACAAATGAAGTTTTTCTTTTTCCTTTTTTTATTTTAAATGTGTTAAGTACCCTTTCCGAACGTGTGAAACTTACGCAACTAGAAGCGCCGCCATTAAAATGGTGCGAATAAATATTGAAATTGTATATTTATTCAGTTTCAAATTAATTCACAACCCGGGATTTGAGTAGACAGCTCACAATATTGTAAAAAAAATGCCTGAAAATAATTTAATATGTTTTACTGGTGGTAGGTATTTGTTGTAGGTCTCTTTCCGGAGACCGTCTAGGTAGGTACCACCACAGCTCCAATTTCTACCGCAAAACAGTAGTGTGTAAACATTACTGTGTTCCGGATTGAAGGGAGTTGTTGCTCCTGAAATTACTACGGTAACGAGACAGCATCCTATATCTTAAGGCGACGAGCGCGTTGTGGTACTTTGTATACCATCTTAATTTGCAATACCTTGTTATGGGCAGGCGTATGATTTACCATCAGTTGACGTCTCACTTATCTCGTCTTTTCACTAAATAAAAAAAAAATAATTGGTAAAATAAAAAAAAATTGTGATGCGTATTTTATTAATTGAAATATGTTTGTTAATAGTAGAAACTGTTCAGAAAGTTATAAAATATGAGATTATAAAAAGTTCTCACTAGAGGGCGTGTTATAAACTTACTGACAGATTGATAAGTGACTAATAGAATTAACTACGTATTTACCCTTTAATAACGATACTTTGATCAGACTGACTTCCTGTAATAGGGGTGTGAGGTATAAGGTGTCCGGCACAACAACTCACGGGAACCTAGCCAACCTCACCTGCTTGTGGTGCACGCTGTTAATAAACAAACGAAGCTTTAGTCCACCTACACGCATTGGCCCAGCGTGGTGGGAAATGGCTCTAATTCCCCTACCCTTACCAGCGACTGAAAGTCGCCGGAAACCGCTGGATGTGAGTAGTGCTAGACCGTTCGATGTGGGATCTTTAGGGAGGTCTATGTCCAGCTGTGGATGTCTATTGGCTGATGATGTTTACGAATGAAACTTTGAAAGACTTGCTTTTGAATCACAAAATAAATTAATTTTTTTTAGTAATTATTGTTTTCACTTGCTGTTACGTGATAACTTCAGATATTTTTCAGACAATGTAGTAGTGATTTAAAAAAAAAACTCTGAAATGTATTATGTTTAATAAATGGGAAGCAAACAGTAACAATATGAATCAATTTTTATGTAGAGCTTCGATATAAAGACTTCGTTTACCTCCGGCAATGGGTTTTTTATTTCCGGACGCCAATGGCCTCTATAAAATTCCATTCATAATTCAATTGTTTTAATTCGAAACGCATAAATCTGAACGCAGCCATCCAAAGTGTCATTAAAAAGAGGGAAGCCGAATGATTGGTTGGCGTTTTTTCTTTTTAATTTTTTTGCCCGTCCGCGCTCGCTTTGTAAACTAATGGACGGTCGCGTTCGGGACGCTGTGAAACTTTGCTTTTAAAAAATTAATGTTGTAAATACTTTTTTGTACGACAAAGTTACGAGAAGAATGATCTTACTCTTATCACTTTTACTAGGAAAACATTTACTTACCCTCTGATAAATTATAACAATCAGATGCTAATTGGGATAACACATTGCGACACAGCGCACATGGACTTGTGGCGATTTTAATCGTTAATATCCTTTTTAATTCATCAGCTACAGCACACGTCAAACCGGAACATAGTACAGTTTGAACAGCACAGTCTAGTCTATTTAACTTTATGACTAGACCATCTTAGATGAGAGAGACGTACCACCAGTCTATCGTCATGTAATAAAGAACAAGTCATTTATTACCTCATAAAATACTTTCAATAGCAATAAATTTTTTAATTTATGCATTTTTTTTTCATGTCAAGATCATTTGTTCATCTTCTGCTAGGAATAAAGATCTTTGGATTGTACCTCAATTTTTAAATGTAGTTCGTTATTAGCGACCGTAAACTTAAGGCTTTTACTTAAAGACTAATGTGCGAATATTACCTCTTAATAGTATAAAGGTTTCTGTAGCTAATCTAATTATTGTTCTGAAAGAATATGAATTATTACAGAAATTATATTTCAGAAGGTATCATTTAACGTATTAAGAAGTAATGACAGATAATCCTAATATATAACGATAGCAACAATATTGTGCAATGTATATCATTTTATTCAAAATCACATCTTATGGGCAAGCGTACCACTCACTGTCCGTCAGATAAATGTCATGTTCATGTCGTCGCTTTGTTTAATAAAAAAAGGATTTTTTTTCACCACATCGCCACAATGTGGTCTCTCCGAAGCGGGACATAGTGGAAGCCTTTAATGTTTTATTTTAATAGAAAATTTTCACCGATTGGCCGTTCATATAGAGAATAGGGAATGCATTTGACGTCAGCTGCGTAGCGGCGCACTTTAAAATGGCGGCCTTTTATTTTATACTTAAGGTATCGTTCCACTAAAACAGACATAGGAAAAAGTAGAACAAAATTTGTATAGAGTAAATAATATTATTTTTGTAGATTTTATTTAATATTATTTTTAAGGAGCTGTTAAATTTGAGAGCATATCCTAAATTAAAGAAATTTATTTTAATTTCATTCATCATATAGTTATGTTTATAATAACAAGATATCAACATAAAGTATTTTTTGTATTTAATTAATAACAGAATTACATTTAACTTCACATATTTTTTTTACAATATTTCGGCATAACAATTATTACAGTTTTAGTTGATGTTTTTAACGTCTTCAGATTAAAACAAAATTAGAGGGGTTAAGCTATTATGAGGAGATAAGAGAAAAAAAAATTTTCATGTTCTGTATTTAAAGTCAGGCTTAAGCCGCGATTGTAGCGCGTTTGTAAAATTTCCATTTGGCACTACGTAAAAAACTAAGTGTCACTTTTGTATACGCGTCTAAACTATTTTTTTTACGGTGGTAGTCTACATGGATATTGTTTATGTAGTTTTATTTTTTAATTAATTACAATATACTAGTGCTACATCGCTGTTGTCGGAGATCGTCTAGATAGGTACCATCGAAGCTCCTATTTCTGTAATAAAAAAACTCTGAACCATGTCAGTGGAAATAGCTAATTAATTGAAAGCAAAAAAAATTTAGTTATGTTTTTGTAAAAATTATGACGGACATCCCTAAGGGTTGTCGCTACAAAAAAAAATTAAAAAAGAACTTCACGTGTTCAATAGCTATTAAACACATGAAGTTTATGTTTTAGATTACTATGACATATTGCATGTCACCACCAGGTGAATGTCCTGATCGTCTCGTTGCTTTGTCAAAAAAAATTGACTCTTATCACATGAGACCTTATATTATATAAAGCTTCATTAGTCTAATATTTGCAGTAATTATTGCGTTTCGGAATCGTGCTGTAGTAATGTTTATACACTACTATTTGTCAACAGCACAAGCAATATGAGTTTCAGCATTTTTTTTGTTATCGGTGGGAATTTTTTCAATATATTATATGGCCTACTGCTTGATTATGATCCCATCTGCTGGGAAGCGGACAACTAAACTAGACAGCAAACCGCACTATTCTAGAACTAGCATATTCACTCTCCTCGTGGACGACTATTACGTCGTAACTGAACGGAAACACTGATGCTCAAATCTTTTTCGAAGAGTAGCAGACTCTCGAGGGATTTTTACACAAACATCCTCATTTCTCTTTGTTAAAGAATCATCGCCATGATCAGCCGATAGGCGTCCACTGCTGGACATAGGCCCTACGCCTCGGGCCGGCCGGGTAGGATCCTCTTTGTTTCACAGTGGGGGACCACGCCATGGCTACTGAGCCTCTCCGCCACAAAGCGGGAACCTGTTGGGGGGGTGCAGGTGAGGTTGTCTTGGGTCCCGTGAGTTGTTGTGCGGGTCCTCTTACATATTATCCATATATTATTGAATTTTTTGTTATCTCAAGATTAACCAAAATACGTTTTTTTTTTTCTTCTACGACGCAACGAGGCGAGCGGGATGTTCACCTGACGGTAAGTATAACGCCTACTCATAATAACGTAGCGCTAATTAGGATGCACTATGCTTCACTTCACCACATTGTGCTCGTCGACTTGACACATAAGATGTAAACTCTCTGTACTCCATTAATTTCATTAGCTATAGCGCTTTTCATACCGGAACACAGTAATGTTTGCATACTACTGCTTGGCAGGAGAAATAATCGCTGCGGTGGTACCTATCTAGATGGTCTCAATTTCAGTCTCAGATGGCAACAGAGATCTACTACCAGTGTGAAGTTGCACCGTGTCTAAAATTTATCGAAATATTGACTTTTTGTTATATACGTCAGGTAGATAAATAACTACTATGTGTGTGTGTGTTAAATAAGAAACTGATTTTAATTATTTATCTATCTGTTCAATTCATAATTTTTTGAAATTTCATCAAACGTTGATTATTTATGTTAAAACAAGGAACAATGTCGATCCAGGTCTGCACGACACTTGCTCAGGTGAATCTCTCATTAAGGCTCTTTATTCAATTATCCCGCAGTGAGCGAGGCAAAGCATTTTTATCCAGCCCGTTGCTTTATTGCTCCGAGGTTCATTATACAAATTAATTGTAAGGGCTTAAGTGTCCCACACTTCTCGTATTCGGCCGGAGATAGGTTAGGTGTGAATGTGGAGGTGTAATGGAATTGGCTTTAGAGTGAGCATTTTTAATTTTGTAAATAACTAGCTGTTACAGCTGGGCCCGCTTTGTTGGCCATAATATAAAATAAGACTAGAAATTTGTTTTAAATATTCTTTGAGAGCAACCGCAAACACAAATAACTTTCTATAGCAACCAAATAAACAATATGAAATGAAAATGCTTATAAAGGTTGATTGGAAATAAAATGATAAATGATCTATGATATTACAAAAATAAATAGCCTATAACCATGTATATATCATTCCGCGTTGAATGGTCATGTCCGATGTCGATATGTTCACTAGTTTTTACGTAATTGGCGAACAAAGAAAACCCATTATCATTATATATATATATATATTAAGCAAAAATTGTGCCTAAGAAAATAGTATATTATATTATCATGACTATATCTACATATTGTTTAACTAGTTTTATCTAAATTGTTGTAACATTTAGTTCAGCGACATCTGCGTCAGAAGAAGTTGCTATATTAGCCCAGTCATATTAGGGCTTTCACCTCGGAATGAAATATAATAAGCTGCAAATTGGTATGAACCTTTGTTTTGTCATTCTAAATGTTGTCTCAAAAGTCACAATCGTTATCGTGTCCGCGTCTCAAGATATTCAAGGTCAAAGGTCACAAAAATCGGTTTTTCGCGAATATCTGGCTTCCTATCGGTTAAATGAGATTTGCATTTATTATAAAAGTTGTAGGCTATAAAATTCCCTACAACTTTTGTTTAAACTTTTTTTTCATACGACCAACCGTTTTGAAGGTAGAGCGCGAAGAGTGCACATCGTACAGTCATATACGGCCTAATGCAAGGTCAAGCGTGAGTTATGGTTATCTGTCCCGGCAATGAATAGAAAAGGGCATAGGGTAGGGACAAGTATTTCCAGGTATATAAGTATTGAGAAATTTACGCGTTTTAAAGAAAAGATATATAATGTCGTGTTAACTTAAAATAAAACTAAAATATATAATCCAGAATTAATAATATTTTATACTTAAATAGTTAAATATGAATAATTATATATAAATAATCAAGTTACTTACTTTAATTAAATATAAATAATTAATAGTTAGTACATAAATAATAGGCATTGTTTAATAATTATAATTTCCAAGTAAATAATTGACTTTATAACGTACTGATAACCATAACTCACGCTTGACCTTGCATTAGGCCGTATATGACTGTACGATGTGCACTCTTCGCGCTCTACCTTCAAAACGGTTGGTCGTATGAAAAAAAAGTTTAAACAAAAGTTGTAGGGAATTTTATAGCCTACAACTTTTATAATAAATGCAAATCTCATTTAACCGATAGGAAGCCAGATATTCGCGAAAAACCGATTTTTGTGACCTTTGACCTTGAATATCTTGAGACGCGGACACGATAACGATTGTGACTTTTGAGACAACATTTAGAATGACAAAACAAAGGTTCATACCAATTTGCAGCTTATTATCTTTCATTCCGAGGTTGACCCCTTTTTTTACCTAATATGACTGGGCTAATATATCGTTCGAGATAAGTTATTAAACTAAATAAACTATGAATATTTGGAGGGTGATGTACATATTAAATTATTCCGTCAGATTACGATACAACATTTTTCTCGCCACTTTGCTACATCATATTAAAAAATATTGTATATACATTTCACTATTAAAATTATAAAAAACAGTATCGAAGTTAAACAAACGAAGTTTTCAATTTAAAATTAAACAAAATTAATATTTGCTTACTGTGAAATTAAAATAAATGCGAAACGCGAGAAAACCACAGTGGGAATCAAAAGCCAAGAGGTGTGAAAGAGGGTTCCGCGAGTCTTTGTACGGGCATAATAGGCATTGTAGACTTCTGACACGTACTCTACAAAAGAACCATTCCTGTTCAACCCTAATATACCATTCACGACCTCCGATTTGGAATAATTCACCTTCGAGCGGCGGAGACGCCGCGGTTCTCTGTAAATTGGTCGCCATATTCTATATTTTACATGAAGGGATTATTATTATTATTGCAGCAGTTACGGCGCATTTAAGAGCTTCCTTTTTTGTTTTTCGAGTGTTGGGGTGTCAGACCGGAGTGATTCGAGATGTTGGAAGGGACATGCGGTGTGAAAAAGTGCGGTGTGAAATAAATATACTAGAAAGTTCTATTGATATTCACAACGCCGAGCATAATCCTAGAACAGGGATGTTAATTGAAAGGGAACTATGACGGCCCTAGTATCCTACCTACGAGTACTAACGCGCTCATTGACATTTCAACGCTTTGTTTATAATACTTATGGACTAGGAGAAATGTACAACTTTTCATGTATTAGTATAAAAAATTATTTGAACAGTTTTTTGCTACAAACAGAAATTAATACAAACATTAAATATATTCTCACGTAATTAATAATTTCTTTTTTTTATTTTTGATAATATATACAGTAGAATAAATTAATATCATCGTTATCACTTCACTGAGGTAACCTTAGACTTCTTTGAAAACTTAAGCAAGTTGCCCCTTCGAAAAAAGTGTATAATTTAATGCAATAGTTCGTTTTATAAGTTTTTTTTTTGCTGAACTTCATCATATTAGAAATATTTCACCGTAATTTTTAAATACTATTAGTTAAATAATTCTAGTAATAATGTTCCTTAAAAGAAATATTTTTATGGCGTACAACACTGCCCATTGTACTTCGGTGTAAGTTGCACGATAAAGATTTAAATAAACATACGAATATAATTAATTATGAATATATAAAATAACAATAATTTACTTTAAAGAAATTATTGTTTTTTTTTTTACTTTCTTAGAACCGGAACAAAGAAGTTCATTACAATGTGGCACTACCAGTCCATACCCTTCCTTTGCTATCGCACCCATTTTATATTAAGATCTTATAATAATATGTAATAAAGTATCTTAATTAAAATATAAGATTTTCTTTATTATATAAAATAAGAATAGATTGTTCAAGTCTAGTAATATCACTACGCTATAATATTAATTAATCCCCCATTAAGACGTCAACCTCACGGGGCCCGTGCTCTTACGGCGAATTACTGCGCCGGGCTGGGTTAATTGCTGAAAATTGGAAATTTAATTGATTCAGACATCGTCTTAATGCTACCTGAGAATACGGACCAGTTGTCTATGAAATAAAAAAATTGCTTTAAACTATATTAAATATATACGGAATAATGATCTATCTGGTTGTGGATAGGAAACATTTGTCTAAGACGTATTTAAACATTGACGTTTTCTGATTTAAAACTGGTTGTAACTAATGTTAATTAGGAAGCAAAGATCATCATCATCATCATCATCAGCCGATAAACGTCCACTACTGGACATAGGCCTCTCCCAAAGGTCTCCACGTCGATCGAACCCGCGTTGCTCGCATCCAGCGAAGATCATATTATGTTAATTCACTGAAGAATATTATCAAGGTCTGATGAAAGCACCGAGAAGAGAAGACCAAAAAAAACCTTTGTTTCGACGTAACAAGATCATTTCCTATTGTGTAGGCATATTCACTGAATAGGTTAAAGGTTTACTCGTTTGTTATAACAAAGATAGGGAGTAGTTAAAATTTACAAACTTTGTTAAATAATATTATTTTTTAAATGTCTTATTACTGAAATACTGAAATAGAACATGTATATATATATATATATATATTTATTCAATTGACATATCATCAATTGAAGGATATTCGTAGTTAAGAATATCATTAAATCCTCTTTTCCTATACCGCTGATGTTTCTTAGCAATGACAATAGAAAAGTAAAAAAGAAGTATAAAACATTAACTGATAGACGAGAAAATTATTTTCATAAAAATTTATTTACAAAATGTAGGAAACAGAAAATAAAAATATGAAATAGTGAATTGAAAACATCCATAATTAAAATAAGCAGTAAAATTAAATCACAGAACAAAATCTAAAGTATCCACTAATAATCAAACGTTCCCCTGTCAAATAATCAAAAATGTTTAAAGATGACGACGGTAAGTACACTTACTGTGAATTATCATATCTTACTGCTGGTCTCCCTTAATAGGGTAGCATAAAGATAATTGCTCGTAGAAAGTGTGTAAAAGAGTCTTCAGATTATCCGGTAAGGGAGGTAGAGGCCTTCAACAGCCACTTGTTTCAGCGGAGATCTTGGTTCGAGCTGTGCACTACCCTAGGTCGAGCTTAGATATAGTACACAAAAGCATTGATGCTTCCCTATAAGATCCTAGCTCTATTCATAATGGACCAAAATCACCAAACGTGGTTCCAGTGGGAACAAATTTTATACAACACTCAACTTCCTTTCGTTCTTCACATAAGGCAAAGGATACTTTTCAAAGACTTACTTGATCCTAAATAAAGGTCTCGGTATTATGTAGTGCCGTGGTACCAACGCGTAGAAGATTTATCTAAAACAATGCCACATTAAGCTGCACGTTTTTGCGTTATATTTTGAGTCTCATATGCTGATGACAGCTTACAATATATACACTACTTTGTCCATTTAGAAAACTATTACTTAAAGTGATGGAAGGTAGATCAGACATTTTAAGCACAGCAGTGTGAGTATCTTCGTGTATTGAGCACTGTTGGGTACTTTTAAAACGTGTTCTACTTCGTTCGGGATCATTATTCAGAATTGACGACCGTTTGTTCTGATGTTTACTTACTATGAATCAGTATAATTTTCACTTGCGTCATCATCATTTCGGCCAATTTCACTCTCCGTGTAGTTACTTCTCGTACGCAATTTCAAAATAACACTTATTATATAAAGATTGTAATAAAGAGTTTTAATATCTTTTCACTTTCACGTCACAAATTAAATTATTAGCTATTTTTAAAGATATGTAAATAACTTTGTCTATTTGTTACCACAGATAATCATCTAGAAAGCAATCGTAGTTTCACTATGGTTCACCCTCTAGTAGACGTGGTTTCCTATGATAAATTCTATACATAAATTCAATGATTTGTAATTCAAATGCAGCGATACAGGATTAAACCGACATCCTTATGCATGAGAGGCTCGCTGTCACCCGACTGAGTTATCACGACATATGGGATTCAAACATAAAGTCTCGAACTGTCAATACGCTCGCCACAGAGTAACGCAGTGGTCCAATTTTATGCATTTTCAAAAAAAAAATATTATGACGACATTCACAGTATTTTATGCTTTTACCTTTTGTTTATAATAAATAAACATATATTGTTTTTAATTTGACGAAGCAACGAGACGAGCGCGAAATTACCTGATTGTAAGTGATACCTGGGCCCATAATACAGTAGCGCTAGTTAGAATGATATACACAGCATTAAATTTTTTTCATGATGTACTTTTTTACATATTAATATCGTTTACATTTGCTTGTGCTAAAATTCAAACTTGTCTTTCTTTTCTAAACATGATATTGGCAAATCACAAGATATGGTTTTGGGGAAAAGTCAGGGTTATGTAGGATTTGTTATCACTAAAATCAGGTGATGGTCACTTTCACTGGTTTGCATGTCCTACACAAAAATACTAAAATGAAATAAAGAAACTGTTTAACTGTTTTTTTTCTTCTGTGTCTATTTAGTACAGTAACGGTATTTCTCCTAATATTATAATTTTTGTTGACTAAGTTATTCGATGTGATATTTACCATGTAAGTTATTACTTGCAAGTAATTAACTAGGTCTATGTCCAGCAGTGGATGTCTGCCTGTATGATGATGATGATGATGAATTAAGGTGGAGCTCTATTGTTAAAGACTCTTAGTAGGTAACGACTGCAGCATTCGGCGAAATATCTTTTATGAAGACGTATCAAGTGTACGTACTGTTCATTTCATCACATTAAGAAAAAAAAATGGATCAACTCTGTATAGAATATAGTCCTATTTTACATTACTATTCAGTGTCGTATGGAGGTTATATAATATTTATAGGATACAATAAAATATATAAAGTATAAAAAGTATGAATAACAGTGCAACAAAATGGCGGCTAGCTATATGTTGAACAAGAATCACTTCGGTTTGATTTAATCTTTGTTTTCTACCGTGTGTTTCTAATTTATGGATAGACCTGATCTTTTTACTTCTTTTAATGAACCAATATTGGATCTTTATCAATAATAACAATAAGAAGAACTTTTTTCGCTATTTAATTTACGTCTGTATTATTTTCTTGTATGTATCTTATTCTGTATCATTAAAGCTTTAAAATCCCACCGGTTTTAGATGAGGATGACAATACTTTCGGCGTCACACGCTATCCGTGTATGCCCTCGTTGGTTGCCCTGCAACAGATGAGGAACAGGCTCCATCTCGCAAACCTGGGCAAGAAGCTGATGAAATGGACCGCTCTCGCCACGGGTACCGAGTTGAGGAACATTGCCGCGCAAATCGATGCGTTAGTATCAACTGTTAATATGGAATTCAAAACAAACCATTGTTTCCGCTTCCATCGAAGTCTGTATCAATCATATAAACATCATGAACACATTCTTCTTTCTCCTGCCCTGGTCCCACTTTATGTAGGGTCGGCACAACATGTTCTTCTCTTCCAGTCTCGCCTATCAGCCGTCATCTCATCGGTTACCCCTTTCTTACTCATGTCATCCTTCACGCAATCCATCCATCTTTTCTTAGGTCTACCTCGACCCACATATCCCTCCACATTCATATCTAACATTCTTCTTGTTATATGACATTCATCCCTTCGCATAATATAGCATCCTATAACATCATGAATACATTACATATTCATATTTCCCAATAAGTAATATAAATTTTATTTGTTTACGTAGTTACAATTGTTCATAATAGTGTAATTATGATTTACTTATTACCTATAAAAGACTACGACATGTTTGACAATGAGGCCGAAGATGGTTTATATGTAGCGGAGAATGTTTTGCCGTTATGGTGATGTACTGATTACGTGACGGTTGCATCTGTCTCATCTCCACACGTTCGAAACTCCACCACATATGTGACCCTAGAATTAAGCCTGGGACTTTCTCGGAATCATTAATGGGTTGTATGAATGAATAGCTTCTCTCTGCGATTGAAACAAATATATCCAATTTGAAAGTTGTTGTTGTTCCGTAAATATTATTTAATTGCGTTGTTTGTTTATCCTTTGTCCAGGATTTACAAAAGTTTCTCACAGGACATACGCGACGCCTTCATTGCACTGGCCAGATGTCGATATTTTTACCCCCACCTAAACCGAATGGTCGTCGAGGGATGCCCTAATGTGGTTAGTATGATAATTTATTTCGATAAATTTTAAACTAGTCGCTTCCGTGTGATCTAGTGACGTAAATGATAAGAAAAATTCAATTTATTGTTTACGTCAGTAAATTGTAAAATATCGTGTTGAATAGATATCGATATTAGCCTATCTATGCATTTTATGATATAAAAATCTAACTGTATAGAATAATTATGAATGTTTTATAAAATTTTTTTTTTTTATATTTAAACATGTAAATTGTTGCTATGGGTAGAATATTTTTTTTTTAAAAAAATAAAATTTTTTACTTTAATTTAAAATTCGTTTTGAGATAATTAAAGAAAAATAATAAAAATTTTGTTCCGCCTCCGGGTGGGCTCGAACCACCAACCTTTCGGTTAACAGCCGAACGCGCTAGCCGATTGCGCCACGGAGGCCGTGGTTAAATTCACGAAAATAGGATAGATATTCACTTTTTAAATTTCTAGTCATAATTATCGAAAAAACACATGACCTGTCTAGCAGTGGACGTCGATCAGCGGATTCGACAATTTTAGTACAAAGTTTGTCATTGTAGTTAATTTTTATTAATTAATAAAACCACCAGCGAAAAATGTTTGTTAAACTGCATTATAAATCTTAGAACTTTTTTCAAAAGAGGATTTTAAAAGATCATCGTGTTTGTTAAGATTGCAATAATATCTTTTTTGGAACTATAGTATATATAGTAGATACGAGAGAAATAATTGTAACTCTCTGGATTTCGGAATCATATAAGCTACAAGTCCCACTCTACTGTAGCTCTAATTAATGTAATGAAATTTAATTGATCAATATAGTTAATTTAATTAACGGTTATCTGTTTTACATATAGGCAGAGGTTGTATTTACTACAAGTTTGAGGACAACATCGGGTGTGAAAATATTAAAATATCATATAGTAGAAGTAAGTAACATTTTATCAAATCTATTTTTTAAATCAGTCTTTTTGTGATTATGAGAAATGCAAAGGTTAGCTTAAAACCTGTATGAATAATTTTTATGTCAAAGTGTACAGATTATAATTAAACTATATTAGTTAAAATAATTGTTATAAAGTTTAACTGTCAGATTGATTACGTTTCTATACGGAAGTGGAAACAATGTTAGCATAGAATATCTTAGGTGTCCGCACGTTAAGCGAAATATGGTGCTATGGAGATTCTATTCTGAATAATCTCATTGTTATGGACAAGCATATCACTTACCATCATCGTTAAGCCTATTCAATATCTACCGTAGAGAAACAACCCCTTTGTTTCTTTGTAATTCACGTATAGGCGTATCCGACGTCTTTGTTTCGGTGATGCATTCACCACCATTTTTACGATTCTAGAATAATACTCATCCGTACGAGCACCTGGGAATAGATAAAGGTGGTCAAACTATACAGGAAACTAAAAGGATCTGGCTCGAATTGCTAAAACGAATGATAATGATGATCGAACTCCGCACCAACTTCAAACTGGTGGAAGAAATGCATAACACTGCCAATAAGTGAGTGATTTTTTTATGATTTGGATTTATTTGTACTGACTTTTTGTGGTTAAAAGCAAATTTTAGTTTGAATAGCTTTAAATTTAGGTGGGTACGGTAACAAAGGCTACAGACTGCGACTTTTAAGCGTACTTAGGCTTAGTGCTTCTTGCTTCTTACTTTATAAGGTCCCAGGTTCGATTCTGGGTCATACTTTCCGGAGACGGGTTTATGGTATGGATTTTTCAAACCATCTAGGCATTGCTGTGTTTCCGGTGTCCATATATGAGAGAAATAATGTTTTGGGTGAGCACACTTCACCATCTACGGTCTCATTACGTTACCTAACCCCGAAAACGAGGTGAAATGTTAGGCCATTATTGATCTACATAAGAAATTATGTTCTTCAATAATGAATAATCCGGTAATCTTTTTTAACGAGTTTCTTAAGACTTAATATTGAAGTGTAGCGTTTTAGATTTTTTTTACCGTTTTCTAATTCTAATTGTAGTAATTAATAGAAATTACTATTAAAAATAGTTGTGGATTTTCATCCGAGTACCTTAGTAATTATTATTATTAAAAATTTTGTAAGTTCATATAGATGTTTGACTAATAATGTAATGGGATACATTTTTTATGTTTATGGCTATTAGTACGACTAAAGAGATAATAGGGTTTTTATATTAAATTTAGTTTTTTTTTTTATTCTACGAAGAGACGAGACGAGAGGGCCGTTCACCTGGTGGTATGTGATAAGTCAGCCAATTACAATGTGGCGTTAGTTAGAATGGTACACAAAGCAGCACATTGTACTTGTCGCTTTGAGGCAGAAGATGTAGTCTCGATAATCCCACTAATTACACTGGCTACAACGCCTTACAAATCAGAACACAGCAATATTTGCACGCTTTTGTTTGGCGGCAGAAATAGGTACTGCGGTGGTACCTACCTAGACAGTCTCCGGCAACAGAGACCTACCATCAGTAAAATAAGGTTATTTTACTTATATTAGGTAACACTGTGTTCAATAATTGCCGGATAAATGGTTAAAGATTCTGGGGTAAAGTATCTTAGATAAAGTTGTAATATTAAGGCATTATTAAACTGTGTAAAGTCGTAATGTCCCATTACTTATTAGCCAATCTGATACTTTGTAGATATAAGAGCTGCCGATTAACACCCTTCCCTCTAAGGACTGGGCGGGAACTTCATAAACGTAAATTCATGAATTGTATTATACATTTGGTTTTGTCAATATTTTAATAGGAGAGGATAAAAGACAACAGGAAAAGCAAATTGTGTATTAAAGAAAACGAAAGTCGATATTAAAATGAAGAACTAACAAATTGTTTCGTGCATTTCAACTTATTTGACCTTTGATATACTTGGCTCTGCTGGTCGTGGATAAATCATATTTTGTAGTTTGTTTACAGTTATCATGTGTGTTATTATTTATGTCATAATGATTTCGGAAAATCAATAATATCTTCGTTTTGTATAGGAAAAAGCGATTTAAAGATATGAAACCAAAAAATATTTTTATTTTAATATGATAACGATTATTCTCAAATTGCAGTATAAATTCCAATTTCTTTAAGGGACCATTGCTCAAAATAATGCGATTAATCTGTCAACATGTATCATAGTTAACCCGTGCAGTCCTTAAAGAAAGAGGAGTAGGCAGTGTGTTCAAGAGCGAATTTTCTTCTACAATTAAAGTTCTTTACCGCAGGAAAATGAACGTATTAGGAAAAGTGGTCATACCAAAAGTCAAAGCAACTATGACGTATATTTCAAGCGCGCTGGACGAACTTGCCAGAGATGAATTTTATAGACGGAAAATGATTTTAGAAGTGAAGGCAAAACAAAAGAAAAAAGATAAGGTTGATGATAAGGAAACTGAGGAAGAACAATGTACATTGATATGTGATGATGATGGCAATAAAAAATCAATGTTGACAGTCTTAAAAGAGCATGTTAGTGAAATATTGGAGATAGTTAATACTATTGACGAAAATAATTTCTCGAAGTCCGATATAAAGGAATTTATAGTCATGGGCGAAGAGTTAAAGACGAAATTAGAGGACACGTTAAATTCGGAAGCTTTTGTCGGTCAAGCAGATGAAACGGATTTGGATAATGCGGATTTAAGTCTTGGTCCATTTGAAGTTGAGGTAAAAGAAATAACTAAAATTGTCAGAACTAGGAACCCGGATGGTACTATAAAAGAAGAGAAAAAAATTATAAAAATTACTAAAGAAATAAAGGATGCTGTAACGGGTGAAGTGACTAATATTACATGTGATCCGTCGACGTCGTCTTCAGCACCTTCTCATAATCCCACAATACAAATGATAAGCATCAAAGATTGGATTGGAAGAAAACATTTATACGATCATAAGTTATTTACAAAGCATATTTATGGAACAACGACGGAAATAAATTCAAAGCACATAGTCTGCGATAGTTTATTATTTACCAATAGTTTAACTGAAGCTTTACTTAAAATGGATAAAGAATATTTAAAATCAAGAGATTATTATGCAAATTGTTCCTTTTATAGAGAAGAGGAGGTGCAGTTTAAAAAGAAGAACTTGTACGATATATGTTCACGCGAGTTTAGTTGCAATGAAATATTAGAAGAACACTTATCTAACTTCAAAAATACTGACATAGACAACAACACATCGAATAATCGGAACGAAACTAAAGATTTAGAATTCCAAAGCAAAATTATGTTAGAAAATATACAGGATGTACCGGAAAAAAAATCTAATGAATCTTTTGTAGAATATTAAAACAAGAACAATAAATAAGATCAAAAATTTTTCTGCAAAGTAATTTATGTAATTATTATACGATTACGTATGAATTATTTTATTATTTGCAAAAGTTCTAAAACAATGTGTTGTTATTTCGTATGATGCTATGCACGTACATTTAGTAAATGTAATAAACAATAATGACAGCAATCAATAAAACAGGTTATTATTCGCGTAGTCCTTAGAAGAACCTAGGGTGAAATTCGGTAGCTATTTACTAGACCCTAATAGTAGCAAATTGTTCACAGGCAGTGGAATAATAATCTTGGTCAACTGTGTATAGTACGCGATACAAGTAATGCTTCTATTTATACTACATTAACGTTCGAAGAAATATTTAGTGGAGACTACCAAAATTTATTAAAAAATGATACACAGATATCGTTTTATAAAAATAATTATTCATCTGAATGCATTCATTGTAATAATAAATTGCTACTATGTTCATTGAACGAAAATCATAAGAATATTTATAAATCATCAGCGGAGATTTTATTTACTATCGAAGAAATTAAATCTCTAAATTCTCATCATTCTAATAAACATTCAAAGTTATTAACCTTAGAGGCGATGTTATCAAAACTATCAGTTTCATTTGAAACACTTGGTATTATAAAGCAAAACAAATTTCTCCAAAGTATTTTAGTAGAAACTCGATTGTTAAAATCTGTACTTTTCAGTGATAAAGCAGACATTATTCATAATAGGTTAACTATTAAATCGTTGTGTAATGAAAATGACATCCGTTTAAAGTTTAAACCCACAAATAATGCCATAAAAATTATCCAAAATATATACCAAGATTATTTTGCTAATTATGATGGTCATACAGTGATAGAAAATAAATACAGTTTTAAAAATAATGTTAAATCAAAAAAATATCATTATTTAAGTAAATTGAAGGATCTCATTGAGGACATAGTTGAAATAAGTGATGGTTTAAAGAAGGAAGGGTTTTGCATCAATGTATATGATGAATTTATTAAAAAATGTTTGTATGTCAGTAAAAGAATTGACTGTATTTTAAATAACAAACATTTGTTACACTACTGCAAAATGAATTCGATGAATGATATGAAAAAAATTAGAGCTACCAGTATTACTAACAATAGATTTGTAATGTCTCCTATATTTGTATATTTAGTTTTAGAAACTCCATCAGACATGCCAAAATGTGACAAGGTTAGATATCTATTGGATGAGTTATTACAAAAAATTGACAAAACGATAGACGTAGCTAAAACATTCACAAATGATTGCATCGCCATAGAAATTGAAAAATTCATACAAGCTTCTTTAATAGTGAGTAAATACTTACAAAAAGCGAGTGAAGAAAATGAATCAGCAATTCCTCCGTGTAGTAAAACTTGTTCCTGTCATGACAGAGCTCCATCATGTGGTTGTGATCCGAGTAAATCAACAGATAACATAGATGAGAAAAATGACAATACTGATGGCTCCATCGCCAGTAACATTGAAAATGACGAAGATGATGTCGAGTGCACCGAAAACAATATTTATAAGAGTTCAAAAGTTAGACGATTTAGAAACCCTGACGGAACTATGCAGGAAGAGATAGAAACTATAATAATAACAAGAAAAAAGCAGGATGCTATTGATGAGAATGAATGTGATGAATGTTCATTCGAATTAAATGAAGAAGAATTATGAAAAAATTTATTATTTTATGTTACTGAGTTTACTTATTTCAGAACGATTGTTTGAATAAAAATTATAAGTTTACTGTTTAAAATTTATTACGATTTTAGTGTTCTTTCTCATTCTTAGAGTTTCATTAAATTTACGAGATATTTATTTGTAGCGAACTCTTACTTTAAAAAATTTACAATAAAAAGAAAGTTTATTACATGTTATGATTAGGTTGTTATAACTTGCTATTGAAACGCTCTTTTCTTGATTAATTTATTTCCGTCTAAATCCACATAAATTATAATGAAGTTATTTTTTCTTAAATGTTATTATTTTGTCCAGATTATCTGGCATCTGGCAATAAATGAGGTGATGAGTTTTCAAAGTTCTTTTACTTTTTTTGCTAGTTAAGAAATGTGCACCTTTGCAAAGGTCAAATAATAGAAATTTTTGTGAGATATTGTATTAATTTTTCACGTGTAAATTCTTATTGAGATTCTATACTAGAGATAAATTTTCCACAGTTTAATAATAATTAATTTCTGTTGATCTTATATAAACTCCTAAACACCATCAAAAGAATACAGAATTTTTTTCGGCCTTTTTCATGATTTATGTCTGGTTTTTCTATTACGTATGACAAAAATGCAATATCAAGCAACGAAATGGGCTTTATTCGGTGGCTTGGTAAATTTGATAAAAATTTTGAGTGTGATAAGTTAGTAGTAATTAATTTTACAGGAAATGGAATGTTTTATCAAAGATGATTATTCCGCGTGTTAAATTAAGTACGCGTTACATTTTATCTGAATTGGAAGAAATAGAGAGAGAAGATAATTTTAGATTAAAACGATTTAAGGAATTAAAAATGAAAAAGCAAAAGAAAGTTCTGAAACCAGAAGTGATTATAACAATTGAAAAAGATAACGAAGAAGAATTTAGTAGAAAAGAAAAAATGGAGACCGCAGAAAGCGATACAAATAGTAAAAACTCCGGAAATAAGCTTTTACGCGGTTCACGTACAGTAATAAGAAAAGAAGAAAACCTTGAAGAAATTAGTACTGAACAAGTGAAAAAGGGTATAAAAGTGGAGAAAGTACAAAAAAGAGTAACAATAGAACCTAAGCTTAGTGGTAGTTTAATTAATGTTCAAGAATTAGACACAAATGATAAGAAAGCTATTGTAGGATTGATTATGGATACTGTTAAACCTGAAGAAGAACAACAAAACGATGATAACATTGGAGATTATTGCAGTTGCTTTCAATTTTTCCCTTCATTAGAAAAGTTAACAGAAAATGAGTCTATGGTTGAATGTTCCTGTGACTCGCTTGAACCACAAGTAAACGATGCATTATTATACACAGAAGAAATTTTTGACTTGGTCAAGCATAATGAAGAAAGTCAGCCTTGTGATTATAAAAGTTTATCTACTTGGACTGAACTAAAGAGTGTATTAGAAGAAATTGTTTTAGATCGAATTTGTGACAAATGTAAAAATAAAATAAGATCAAGCGAAGATGTTGCGCCTTCTCCCCAAAATCTATCTAAAACATCAAAAGAATTGAGTAAATTGTCGATTCCTGATAGTATATTTAGTATTAAACCTGAAAATGAAGATAAGTTAGGAAATTATGAAAAAAATTACAAAGAGTCAATTAAAGTATTAAGAATACAAAACGAGGACGGTACAGTAAGACAAGAGAGGAAAGTAATTACTGTAAAGACTGACAAAAGAAATCCAATGAAAGCAAAGTCTCTTGGTCGTCTAAATAATATATGTAATAAAGAAATATCTAAATGTTCTTGTGATGATTTGAGTGGGGAGAGTGAAAATAGCCAAACACAGCACAAAAATAGCAAGCAAGAATACGATACTGATACTGATCTTCCTACTTGTACTAAATCCGATCCCGTGTGTGGAAATAAACAGTGGAATGATCCTAAAGTAAGATCTTGTATGTCAGCCGGGAGCATAAAAGAAACAATGAAATTGGACGGTTTTAACCACTCTTGCCTCGGTGATATCACTGTGAATTTAAATTTTCAAAACAAAACCTCTGAAAAGATACATAATATTAATATAAGAAAATTACCTCTGGTTTCATCAATCAATGTTAATTTTTGTAATTTGCCAAAGAGCACTTCTGAACAATTACAGAATGATAGCACAGACTGTTGTGGTTTAAAACAAGGAAATGAAACGTTTACCGTTAAGGAATCAACATCAAAAGTCAATGATGATGCTGACTGTTTGTGCGAACTTGATGACATGTTTGAAAAAACATTCGATAAATGTTGTCAGACGTTTAATCAAATAGGTGCTAAAATAAACACTCTGCTTAAAAATAAATGTACGCATGTTACAGAGTCAAATAAACAAGAAGATGAGATATATAATAATGCTTGTTCGCAATTACCAGACTTTACATATATTTTTAGCAAAGTGGAAAAGATAAGCCTCGATGACCCTGTAAATGCCGAAGATTGTTGGAAAAAAATACCAGAAAAAATCTTTTTTATGAAACATTGCACCGATCCTAGCATGTTTGCTTATATATTTAGCACTATTAAACGTATAGAAATTGACAATATGTTAAAAAATGCCTGTTCATACGCACCTGAATTTCCGTATGTTTTTAATAAACTTTTAAGAGAAACATTTGATAATAATTCATATTTGCCTTGTAACTCAAAACCTTCAGATATTGGTATTATTTTTAATGATGCTTGTAAGCGTACTTACAGTTGTACTTACATTTTCAGTCACCTAAAAGGTATTAAGATAAACGCTATGTTTAAAAGTTCATGCATGAAAAAAATTGACTTTCCTTATATATTCAGTAACGTAAAAGACAATGAACAGATTCTTACAAATAATAAAGCTAATACAGCAAAAGCAGAAATTGCAAATATGTTTAAAAACGCGTGCAAACGAATTATGGATTTCACTTACATTTTGGACCATTTAAATACAGTTAAAATAGATGACATGATTAAGGAGGCATGTTCACAATCACTAGATTTTCCGTACCTATTTAGTAAAGTTGATAACAACACATCAAGTAAACATGCATCAAAGAGTAATGCTATACAAATCGATCAAATGTTTAAGGACGGTTGTAAACCTTCGAATAATTTTCCTTATTTACTTAGCCGAGCGAAGGAAACTATTTCAAATGATATCTTTAAAGTGTCCTGCAAAGATGTGAAAAAACATGTAGACCACTTTTCTTACTTATTTAAAAAGGTTTCAAAGGAAAGTAATGTTAACAAAGATGAGATAAATGAAATGTTTACAGATGCTTGTACTTGTAAAAATAAAATAAACTTTAATAAATCAGAACAGGAGACATCTTACCAGAATTTATGTCAAGAGGATGACGAAACTAGTAGGAAAAATAATAATGTTGTTATAAGTTCATGTCAGTATAAAAATAATGGAAAGCGCCAATTTAAATATATTTATAAGAATGAAGTATTTAAGGATGGAATAAAAGATACTTCTAATAATTTCTTGTATACATTTTCTAAAACGTGTGATAACAGCACATCGACATCCACCGATACTTTTAATTACAACGACTTTGAAGTTATGTTTAAACAAGCGTGTAAACATAAAAACCATTATGTTTGCGATGTTAGTAAAGAACATCACGAGAATTCTAACAAGAATTTACTGCGAGACAGTGATACAAAGTTACAGAGTTTGAAAAAGTTTTTTCAAACGTCTTGCAACTACACTACTTATCCGAAATGCATTGCTATGAAGAATAATATTAGTAACAATAACAGCAAACATAATTGCAAAGTTTCCGCAAAATCTTATATAAACAAAACTAAAGTTCATTTAGAAAAACAAGAATCAAATAGAGTTTCTGGTTCAGTAAAATGTTCTAGTGTAGAGGATTTATTTAAAATATCGTGCAAAACTAAAAATGTATTTAGGTATGTCGTTAATAAACCTAATCTAACAGAACAAGAGTTATGTGATTTCGCACGCTGTACAAAAGATTTAAGTCTACAAGAAAATGCAAAGATATCAGTATTTCCTGCTAACAAATGTGATACTGAAGTCAAAAAACAAGCAAAGATTAAAACATCTTCTTCAAATGTATCATTACAATTAAAAGATTGTTTTAAAATAAAGACAAAGTTTAATGACGCGTGCAAACAGAAAAATGAATTTACATACGTCGTCACTGAACTTAACCGGAAAAAAACTATACAATTAGCGCGAAGAACAAGTAATTTGCGATTACAGGAAATTAGCATGTTTAAGGACTTTACTAACGGTTCAATTGAATCAAAGTTACAATCAAATTCGAAAAAAGAAACAACTTTACAATCACAATGGAAACCAAACCCAAATATACCTTGTACCTTGATCAAAGTGCCAGAATTCATACATTTAAATGCACCAACTTATCAAGAAGTAGATGACCTGTTTTCAGAAACTTGCTTAAGCAAAGGTTATAGTTCGAAAAACAAGGAAAAATCTTTTGAAGTGATATGTGATAGAAAAAAATATTTAATGATGAAGGAAATTAATAAGTTGATGAGGGATTCTTGCGCAGTTTGTATTAATCCAAAACACAATTACATTTTTCAAAAAGTTCGTAAATCGGAACGAAAAGATATTAAAAAATGCAATTGTTTAACTAAAAGAACCAATGAAACTGAGCCACATACCTGCGCAAGTCATACGAGTTTGCTTTATAACAATATATCCAGCAGTTTTAGTTGTAATCATTTTGCAAGTACTTGCTCACTCACGTGCAAGAATTCACATCAAAACTGTTTCGTGCACCTTCTGAATAATATGGACGATTCTTGTCATTTAGGAACAAAAGTATCGTGCCGAAGGGCTTCTATACATGAAGTCGAATTTAAAACAAAAAAAAATGATTCAAATATCTATTCAGCTGGTGAATCATCGTGTGGTTGCGATAGTATATGTCCGTATTCTCAATCTGTATCTGACAGCAGGAAGGTGACAAACGAACTAACAAATGAACAGGATATTTCTTTGATAAGGCGAATGTTGGATTCAGTCAAAAATGTTTACGTACCATTTATGAAACCGGTTAAATCTAAAGTAAACAATAAAGTCAGTTATTCTAAAACAGATAATATAACAAGTCTTATATCAAACTCCAGCACATCTACTTATTCTTGGAAATCTTGTGTTATGAAAACGTGTCAAGCGGAATCGGATATAGAAAGTATTAAGAAACGGTTATCACATTCTCGTTTCTCTTTCGGATCTTCTCTTAATTTAGCGACTTATAAAAACAATGCAGTAAGTTCTGTAACAAATAGCGCGGAAAGTTCAGAAACAGACAAAAAAACATGTTGCAGCCATACAGATGATACTGTAGGCGCGGTAAACCATATTTTGTTCGACGTTAGAATTAAATCTGTTACTTCCGTATATTCAACTGATTCCAATAAACTTACTCACGTTTCTAAACCTGTTTCTAGAGATGAATCTGAAACTTTCAGCGAGTGTAAATGCTCATCGGAAGCGAGAACTAAATGTGCTCCAAGTTCAACGCGTGGAGAGTGTTCCCATTTCTTAGATGCGCAAAATAAGTACACTTGTGGATTAGGAAATAAACCAAAGCCGCTGAGTACGACAAGGTACCACTCCGTCATATCTTTGCGGGGAACTTGCTCCTTTACACCGATGGTTGCATCCAAACAAATTCGTGAATCCAAAGCGGAATCTCCGTGTACGACGAATCAAAAAGTTAACACCGACAATAAATGGAAGGGATGTTGCGGTGGCTCGGCAAAATATATTGTAAGGAAAACTAAAAGCGTTTTAAAACATTCTCGGTCTTTTGATGAAAACGAATGCTGTTGTTCAAAGTCTTCATACTTTTAAGCATTTATTATAACATTGTTAAATTACATTTCTACAATAAGCTTTACGTGCTTATGTACACTGGGATGAATTATTCATACGCAAACACTTGTGTCTCTTAAAAAATCCCATCAACGTGTAACATTAGTACGTAAATTTAGAAATATTATATATATATTTATTATTACACACTAAATATAAAATTATTTTTCGTTTTATTTAATTATTGACATTGCTTTACTTTATTGAAGTGTATATTATATTAATAACAAGTGTTATTAATTTCTTTTTGTCGCTATGTCTTACCTGCTTTATCTAGTTTATTTATATTTTCATTTCTCTTAGTGTTATATTTATCACCATTATCAACCGATAGACGTCTACAGCTGGACGTAGGCCTCCGCCAAAAATCTTCACGTTTGTAGGGGTTAATGAGAGGGATTTGGGCCACTTGTCACCACGCTGGCCCAATGCCGTTTAGTCGGATCTAGACCCTCATTTCTTAATTATCAGGGTGCATCGCGAACAGGTGAGGTTGGCTTGGATCCTACGAGTTGTTTGAGGGGAACCTTTACTTAGTGTTTTTATAATTTTATTTGACACAAATTGTCTCAATTTTTCGGTATGAAGGAACGTTAAAATTAGTTTTGTGCACCAAAAGTTTGTCTTGACAAAAAAATAAATTATATATATATATAGAAATATATCTGGTATTATATTTATGTATATCTTCATATTAATATCTTGTAATTTTGATAATATTTTTTTTTTCTGTACTAAATTTCATTTGAAGCATATAGATCGCAGGTGACGGAGGTTCAACATCCGTTTAGCTTAAGCTTCCTTTAAAAGATAACAGTGTAGAAATAGATACGTGCCCAGAACCATAACAATCGTGGACTTCTGACTTTCGCCAACATCGATATACTTGATCTATTTATAAAGAAGACCACTATTTCCGGCAGTGTAATTAGGCTGTTGTTTATTAATGCCACGAATGCCCCTTAAAATTAAAGGGAAAATATACAAAACCGTCATAAGACCTGTCGTAATGTATGGTTCTGAGTGTTGGGCAATCAAAAATAAGGATGAAAAGAGAGTACATGCGATGGAGATGCGAATGTTGAGATGGATGTGTGGAGTGACAAGAAGGGATAAGATACGAAATGACTATATCAGAGGAAGTTTAAAAGTAGCGCCGGTGACGGATAAGTTGAGAAGTAATAGATTAGCGTGGTATGGACATATTATGCGAAGGGATGAATGTCATATAACAAGAAGAATGTTAGATATGAATGTGGAGGGATATGTGGGTCGAGGTAGACCTAAGAAAAGATGGATGGATTGCGTGAAGGATGACATGAGTAAGAAAGGGGTAACCGATGAGATGACGGCTGATAGGCGAGACTGGAAGAGAAGAACATGTTGTGCCGACCCTACATAAAGTGGGATCAGGGCAGGAGAAAGAAGAAGAAGTTTAGATAAAGAAAAGGCCTTTGTCTGCTCTGCCTCTGCAGTTCTATAATAGGTAGACCTATTTTGATTTCTCCTTTTATATTTCTTCTTCTTTTTAGCATTAGCATTCTTATTATGAAGGAGCCTTTGTTCCTTTCTTTCACTCCAGTTCGCTCTATTCTAGACATCTTTCTTTTTTATGTTTGAAGTTGCACGATCTATAGGGTTGTTTGATGGATTAATTTCTTTTAACTCTACAGAGTGAGAAGGCGAGCTGAACGCTCACTTGATGGTAAGTGTTACGTCTATAACTGCGTGGCGCTAGTTAGGATGTTACATATACTTCTGCGTTGTGCTCGTCGCTTTAAGATTTAACCTAATAATTTCATTAGCTACAGCGCCCTTTAAACCGGAACAGAATAATGTATGCCCACTACTGTTTGGTAGCAGAAAAAGGCGTAGTAGTACCCACATAGCCGGTCTTCGGCAATAGAGACCTACTATCAGTCGCTTTAGTAGTAGTTTATCCATTGGAAAATTATCAGGTATTTTTACTTCTTAACATATCCTAAAAAAACTTTCAACTCTCTCTTCTCCACCCGTCTCTCTAATTCTTACACTCCCGATTGATCATTCGAAACCGACAAAAGAGTTGCATCAGTTACGTCGATTTCTACTTTATTAAATCGATGATCTAAACTGTGATTTGGTTTTTTAACCATACAATGAGATGGATATACGATGATACGAGAGATACAATGTATTATATGTATAAAAAAATGTATTTAAGTACTATTATACATGTATTAAAATTTGTTTGTACCCGCTGTCCGAGGTCCCGACATTATTCAAGTCTTGATTGTTTATCTAGGCGTATAAATTACGAGTTGGCTGGTGGTGATGACCTTCTATAGTGGGCCTCCAATACTACCTAACGTTTTTCCTTGAATGATGTGTTGTAGTTGGGCAAGTCCGAAGTATCCCAATCTCGTAAACCAATATTTTATTATGTTAAACCATGGGGTCTCTTGTTTATTTTAGGAGTGCTTTATAGTTTTAATTAAAATACTATTTAGAATATCATCGAGTATCATGTCATCATATCAAGATCCATATTGTTTTTTTTTTATTTAGATATAGTAAGAGTTTCGTTTTAAGATTGAATGTATATGTAATAGTACGATCGAGTTATTCCGAGATATTTCGCGTAGTCGGCCGCTCGTCTAGACTGGGCCTGGATGAAAATAAACCGCGACCGTGGAATAATTAGCGATGCTTCGATTGTTGGCATCCTGTGCTGGATAATTAGTGGATTGCAAAACAACGGACACGGGTTTTCGACTCTTTCTCTTGTTAGATTCGGGGTTTGCGAGCGTTTTACACATTTGTAACAGTAGGGTTCTCACATTCGTAAATTTTCTTCAGATTAAAAAATTTAAGGTTATTAAAATTGTGTCGTACACTTATGCTTTTAAATTTTTTTTGGCATCGAGTGGGTATTCTTCGCATAGATATCCGGTTTTCTGTAGAATGTCAGATATATATATATATATATACAGTTTTTTATTAACTAAAACTCCATCGCTGTTCTTCTTCAGTGTTTGGAGAGGTCGTGGGATTTCGGTTAGGTACACAATCGCTGCCAATCTAGAGCTATACTATGATGGCCCATCCCAATGACTGCATTATGCAAATACGAACCTCCTTGATGGCATTAGCACAAGAGCCGGAGACCATGTCCAGACATCGTCCTCCTGCTGCTGGTCAGGATCTCAAGAGCCCGATTAAGGCTAAGAACACTATTCATTAAACAGCTGTAACGAAGTGCTTCGACGAGTTTCGACTCCGACATGGTTTATTGAACACCTATTACAACATTTTACCGGACCTTAAGCTTGCTGGTAGAAAATGCCTACAGGTATTAAGTCTCACTTTTGTATAACAGTTTGATAGGATTTTATTAAAAAGTTAAAATGATTACGTTAAACATAAAAGTAAGTAATTGAACAACGTTTCGAAGTTTTTAATATTGTCACAATAAGTTCGATGGATATATTTTAAATAATAGAGGGATTTCATTATTTTTTAAAAAAAAATATCATTTACGCTTGTTTGTATCATGGTTAATATTCATCATCATCAGCCGATAGATGTCCACAGCAGGACATTGGCGTCCCGCAAAAATCTCCATAACGAAAGGTCCACAGTGAGCATATACACCACGCTGGCCTAATGCGGGTTGGCGGGAGCCAGAGCTTTGTCTGTTGATTAGCAGGGGCACCACGAGCAGGTGAGGTTGGCTTGAGTCTCGTGAGTTGTTGTGCAGGACTCCTTATACCCCTGATTAATCTCGCCTAAATTGAAAATTGTACCTAAATATATTTGCAATTTTTTTATTCTAGGAAGCGATGAGACGAGAAGGACGTGCATTGATGTTAAGTGATATGCTATAAAAATTATTAAAATTTTAAGTAAATCGTTTTTTTTTTATTTCAGTAAAGTAAACTCGAAATTTAGTAAGGACCACATTTGGTATATGATACTTTAACGATGTCTTGTGATATTTTTGCAAGAGTTTATTTAATTAATGATTTATGTATTTATATAAAATTTTTAAGATCTCAACAAAAAAAGAAAACCGGCTTACACTAGTAGACATTTTCTATCAGTTGGTATATTACAAAGATCAACTGGAGTAAAATCTGTTGTCGGAAACCGTGTACGGTAGGTAACACTGTAGCGAATATTTTTGCCATCAAAATGAAAAATTGTATGCAAAATTTACTCTATTTATGTTCGAAGGGAAACCAGTGAAATTACGGGGGTAACAAGATTTAGCTTACTCTTCACTTCAAGGAAACGAGAGTAATGTGGTGCTATCCATCGTCCTAACTACAGCCACATTGTCATGCGCGGATGTATCGTAACATCTGGCGAACGTACTGCTCGATTTGCCGCCTCAGTGTCTTTTAAAGATACATGTTGAAGTTTTGGGTATTGAAATAATCCTTGTCCAAGTTCAGTGAGCAGCCCTTGTGATGTTATACGGTTTGGCAAATCGCCACGCGCCGTAGTACGCAGACGTGACGTCACGACAACATTCCGCCGCGAGTTATGCCGTCTAGCGCGCAGACGAGACGTATCCATCGTACTCCAGTTTGGGACCGCTCAGTACCAGCAGACGAACCCTCGTAGTTGGCCTGACGGATCGTGTAACAGCCAGCACGGTATGCAATGAATTCATCCCGACAGCAATTAGACCACCGGCTGAGATAAAATTACAACGCTTTGATGATGCAAAGCAGCCTTTGTGAGCGGCGCCTACACTTTAAGGATATCACATACAAACAATTTAGTCGTAGTTTCATCAATTATTCATATATCGCACAAAATAATTTTTTAAAGTAAACAGGTTTTAGTAAATTGTAATATTTTAATAACAGCGAAGAATAAAAAAAATTGATAGTAGGGGTCTTAGTTGCTGGAGACTAGGTAAGTCATATTTCTTTTGCCAAACAGTAGTGTGCAAACATTATCGTGTTTCAGTTTGAAGAGTGTTGTAACTAGTAAAATTACTGTGGTAACTAGATTTAAGATCCTATGTCTCAACGCGATGAGCACAACATGAAGCAGTATATATCACCCTAACTAGCGCCACGTTGGGCAGGCGCATTACCATCACGGTGAATTTCTCGTCCGTCTCGTTTCTATGTAAAATTAAAAAAAATATGCGTATATGTTTTTAATAGTAGTGAAATGTTTGTAATGGTTTGATAACTGTTTGGTCTCTGTCCCTAAATAGTGGTTTCCAAATATTTGGTTGATGTAGCGAGTCAGACGGGGTACTAGCTTGTCGCCAGTCGCGTTTAGCACTTTACGACATTTGAATAATGGGACCTCGTTATTTGTTTAAAATCTTTTTGAAATGTGACTACATCTTGTAAAATGTAATGTTACAATTTTGACAGGTCACAGGAACTATGATGATAGTGAAAGATCGTAATGAAATTATTCGATTATCGATTGTTACTCTTATAGTACTTATTATCGATTATTGCATAATTGTAGTGTATGTTCAAATAATAGTTTACAATTTTTTTTATCTTATTATGTTGAGTGTTTAGGTGGATTGTCTATTTATTGAATTTCAAAATGGAGAAGTTTTTTCAAAATACTTTTTTAATTGCTCGAATAAGCCATATATACTATTTTTTATATAAATATTACCATTAGTATAACTATAAAAGATCGCTTGAAAATCATAAATGATTACAAGAAACACTGTATCTTTACCTGACAGTAATTTTTAAATCATCGACTTATTCTATTCACGAAGTGGGCGGTAAACTTACACAAAGCACCATATTAAGTTTAGTATATATGACCCAAATAAACGAAGCATTACGTGCATGAGCTGTCAAAATTATGTTTTATTTTATAAAATAGTCATTTTTAGGTTTGAATGATCAGTCCAAGTGTTTTATTTAATATTTTATGTCTTGTTGCTACCTTCTTCTGTCTCTAGAAAAGTTTTAGTGTGAATAAATCATATAATCCTCCCAGTGTTTCAGCTCTGGGTAGAAATAGGGTTGAAGTGTAGAAAGATAAGAGAACATGGTGTAATGAGCGCGGTATCGTTGACTAATAACGCAATAAGGGATATAAATAAACGTGGTACGCAATTGGACCGTGAGCGCGCTATCGAGGGCCGGTAACGCGGCGGTCGTCGGCGCGCTCCTTTCGCAACTCGCCGGACAAAGGGTACTCTATTGTAACAATTCTATTTTAGGCGACTGTGTAAGCATACGACTTCGGATTACTTCGTTATCTATTTGATTTTTTATATTATTATCGAACTTCTCAACTTTGATGGCGAGCTTTCACATAGTTAAGAATGTACCAAACATCTTGTTACGACAGTTACATAGTTTTCTATTTCAAAGGATATTGTGAATATATTTTGGAAATTTTCTTCTACTAAGATATTTATAGTTTGCATCGATTGTCTATAAAATTAAAACTATTAGTTTCTTTCTTCTCCGAAGCTAAGAGCGAGCGGGACGATCACCTGATAGTAAGCGATACGCCTGCCCATAACAACGAGGCGCTAGTGAGTATGCACACAGCACCACATTGTGTTTGTCGCCTAGAGGTAAGATGTTAGGACTCATTACCTTAGTATTTTCACTAACTACACCGCCCTACAATCCGGAAGGCAGTGATGTTTGTCACACTACTGTTCGGCGGCAGAAAAGAAACCTGCATAGTCCTTGAGCACTTTGTTCTGTTCAGCAAACACTTGCTGTAAGTATAAAATGTATTGTACATTAAACAATGACTTGATGAAGGATTATGAGCGAATGTTTTTTTTTATAAGTTAGCTATTTTTATTTATTCTCGTTGGATATTTAAACGTATTCTTTATTGTATTATAATTCAAGTTTAATGTGCGATTATTTTTTGAAAACATGGTACTAAGCTTTCTTACAGTGATATTTCCAATCCAAGACTACTGTTTAAATCCTAAGGATATATATTAAATCTTGGTCTATTAAAAAAAAAATTATAGATTGGTTCCGAATTGTTTTCTGAATATTATAAGGTGACCTTATTCTCTAATTCTTTGGATGTGTTTATCGATTCGATGTTGGGTCTGCAAGGGCTTATTGAATCGGACTATCATCTATGACTTGAGTGGTCAAAATGTTAAGTTACATGTTCAAAGCTTATGCGGTCAAGTCTTTGTACAAGCCAATACTTATCTGCTGAGACGACAATCATGCAGTAGAGTTCATTATTGCAGCGTTTACCCTCTTAAGGCGATGTCGTACAATTTGTAGTTCACGTTGTATTTATTTTTTAATCTTACGGACCGATGTCTTCTCTTGTTTGAATGGTTATTTTTGTTTATTAATACATATACAGTAATTACATAATCACTGTGGTAAGAAAGCGTGACATTACAATGCTAAACAATTACTTTTAACTTGCAATAGTGTGGTGATATTTCTCCTTACTTTTTTTAATTTTATTTACATATAAGAACTAGGGTATTCCACAAATGGAATATTTTGATAAAGAAATACAAAGAGAGACCAAGTTGTATGTGTTACTGAAGAAATACTAGGAAATGAAGTAGTAGTAGTAATAATAAAAGAAAAGAGTTTATGTTATGAAATGTAGGTTAATAATACAAAAGCTTGATGGAAATAATTATTTCATTATCGTTATCATATTATATTTAATTGTGGTTCGCAACGGCTACGCCTTAAATGGAAAGACTACCATCACGATCTGACCGCTGTACTGCTTTTGTACAATGCCTACAATTTCAACACTTTGTGTTGTCCTTGTCTCGCTTCATGTCATTACGATACGATAATAAACTGGACGAACTTCTAACACCTCCTCAATTGGTTTCCTCTCAATCGTTAAGTATGTCTGGTTATTTCTGTATTCAATAACTACGCGACGAATTTGGTAGATTTTATTTATAACGTAGATAGTATAAGAAAAATCAGTAAAAGGCAATGACAATAATGTAAAAGGTCTCATGGTTTTAGAGCAGAGAAGAGAGCAGCTGGAGTTGGGATAAAATGATTACCATAAACTATTAATGTAACTAGATATTTATTTAATTTATAAAGGCCAAAAAACTTAAATGCGTTCTTGTACGGAGCTTAGCGTACACATGAGATACTTTTTTTCGCTACAGTTAGTTCAGTCTGTAAGGAGGTCTTAGGTCGGAGAGGCGGCAGGTTGGATCCCCATTAGACTTCAGCTTTCGGTGATGGAAAACATTATGAAGAAATCGACATGTTCTAAGATCAACATCTGTATGGACAACAGAGTGGTGGATAAATGGCCTTAACTAATCTTTTTGTGAGAGAAGCCCTCGAGTCCGAGTACTGGGAACATTAAGTAGGGTATATTAAAGAATTTACAGTAAAATAAGAATAAAAGTAAAATTTTATTAATTTTTTTCTTTCACATTTTAATAAGCGATGACATACAGGGGTTAGTTAAGTGGTAAGTGACACTGCCTTTAACAACTTGGTAAATTCTAAATTGCCGTAAAACTTCAGCTTATTTCAGATTTATTGTTATTTCTGAAGCTTTACTAATTATTAATACGATAACATATGCATTAATTTTTCTATTCAACGAAGCGACGAGACGACCAAGACGTTTATTTGATGGTAAGAGATACGCTTGCCGATAACAACGTGGCGCTAGTTAAGATAGCATATACAGTATTACAATGCGCTCGTCGCCTAAGATGTTAAGTCTCGTTACACTCAGTAATTATACTAGCTAAACTAGAACACAGTAATGTTTGCACAGTATTGTTTGTTGGCTGAAATAGGCGCTGCGGTGGTAACTACCTGGACGGTTTCCGGCAACAGTGATTTCCCAGCAGTTAATAATGTTCGCCGGCTAAAATAGGTTCTATCTCATCGTATTCCACCTCTCCCGTTTAGGGTTTACCTTTTACATCGCCGTGGAAATTTTCGTTTATGATTAGAAGTCGACGCGTCTCGGCTCACGATCGCGTGCCTCCGCACCGCTATCGACTGGCAACATTGATTCAATCTCTGACGCCGCTATGGAGGTAACATTTACGTTAAATTATGTTTAGCATAAACTTGCCGTCGTAAATTAGTTTTGCATATGTTATTAAAAATACTGAAAGCGGTATTACAGCAATTAAATAATACTGAACGATTGGAAACTGATAAATAATAGAAACAAGATTTTTTTTAAATTTTACTGGTAGTAGGTAGGTCTTTGCTGGCGACAGTCTAGGTACAACCGCAGCGCCTATTCCTGCCACCAAAGAGTAATGTGGAAATATTACTGTTTTCCGGTATAAACGGTGTTGTAGTTATAGAAATTACTGGGATAACGAGATTTAATATCTTCTCTGGGTGACGAGCACAATGTGGTGCAGTGTGTATTATCTTAACCAGCGCCAGGTTGTTATATCGTTTACGATCAGTTGAACGTCCCGTTGAATACAGTTTTTTCGAAATAGAAGTAACTTATAAATATAATCAATATTTCCTATGTTTTTATGTTATTAATATTAGTTTAAGGTTTTAGTATTAGTTTCTATGTTATTAGTATTAGTTTGTTTATGGTTCACGAGTGACACCCGCGTACCAGTAGACGTAGTATTGGTAGGCCTCCCACAAGTTGGACCGACGTTCTGATGAGAATCGCGGGAACCCACTGGATGCGAGCAACGCGGGACCGATCGATGTGGAGGTTATTGAGAGAGGCCTATGTCCAACAGTGGACGTCTATCGGCTGATGATAATGATGAGTATGGGTTTAAGATATACCATTTGTTATAAATAAAATCTTAATGGTTAAAATTTAAAGTATAGATCAGTTGAACGGTCATCATGCTAGGTAAGTTGGAGTCTGATCTGCAAGTCATAGTTTTGCCATCACCGCTGTGGACTGCATATAAAGCACGGCCATAAACATGGCGTCCTATTCAGACATTGCAGTTCTGATAGAGCTATTTCTGTTGTTCTACTCACAATTTATCATAAAGTATATCGACTAAGCCATCAGTGAAAGGCGGCTGGGGCGTGTCGGGCCCCGCAGCCGGGCCCCCGTAATCTATTTCACTCCATTTCTAGAAACGGATTTTCGAATTTTTCTCCATTTGTACGCTTCGAACTTGCATTATCGCGAAACGTCAGAGTTTGTGATTACTTTAGACTATTCCGTTCTCTTTTGGTAAACGTTAACATTTACTGCTCTTAAAATATATCTAGGCGTGTAATAATGTAACATATATATCTGCTGCCATGCATTAGAGGAAATTTTAATCGTAAGTGGTACGCCTGACCATTAAAATGTGGTACTGCTTAGGATGATATCATATTTTGCTCTGTAGTCTCGAGCTATTATGAATAGGACTAAGGTAAGCCGTGCCTGTCGTAGACGGCGACTAAAAGGGTTTTCGGGTTCGTGGGCTTTAAAGGTGGGCATCCTCATTGTCCACTAAGCAAGCCCGAGATGAACGACAAGTACGAACTGGTTTAGTTCTTATCGTACTAAAGCGAGGATGTCGAAGAGGGCTATACAGTGCTTTAGGCGTAGTGCCGGCAGGTACCGGTGCGTTCCGTAGGATATCTCGGGGCCTATCGCAACGCATGGAGATGACTACCGAGAGGTTTTAGTGGGTAAAAAATCCTACATAACCTTGTCTTTCTCCAGAAGCAGAGTATCCTTATTAGAAGATTGTACCTCAATAACGAGAAAAAAACGACGATATCATCCTGACCAGTGGTGTCACGCAGCACAATATTATGCTCGTCGCCGTGAGCCACAGAATATTAAGTCTGCTTAATCCTGTCATTTCAGTAGTTACAGCTACTATTTAGGGGTTATAAATAGGTACATAGCAGTTGTGTGGCTGTATGTAAAACGTGTGATGTCTATTTGAAACGTCATCGCAGAGTTAACGAGTGTAGAGACGTAAAGACGTCCGTCCGTCCGACGTAACGAGTAGTGACGGCGAAGTGCGACGCGACACGCGACCGCGGCAACTCGCCCGCGGCATACCCGCGCCCATACCGCCGCAACTCGAACACGACTCATTTTGAACTCGAACTCGAATCGGCTCAATCGAAATGCTCCGTAAACTGTTTTTATGAACATTTTATACTTAACTGCACTTGGCCAGTACAGTAAATAAAGGATTTTGTCCATGTGAGCGAAAGTCTCGTCTCAACAGAAGGAACATGACTCTGCCATACAATAGTATGTAAACATTACTATTTCGATCTGTATGGTTCAGCTCAGTCCTGTTGTATATAGTTTCCGGCTGGTATGAATAGGACTACGGTAAGTCCTTCCTGTTGTAGAAGATGACTAAAAGGGTCTGACGGTTTCGTGAAGAATTTGTGGCTTGAGACGTGCTAAACCAAAGTGTAGAAGGGCAACGGTGTGTTCTATAAGAAATCCCGGCGAACTTTAAAGCACGGAGAGGGTTTCAGTAAGTAAGAATCTCAGATAACCCTGACTTCTTCCAGAGGCAAGATATCTTTCGAAGATTTCTTTTCCGAAACAAAACAAATGGGAGCAGTAGCTATTAAAATTACTGGGTTATACTTGTTTATGCTTAGATTAAGCTGATCAGTTTGTCAAACTTATGTACCTTTTCCAATGTTCAAAATATCTATGTACATATATAGAAGATACAAAAACAAGGAATATTATTTAAAATTTTAAAATTTTAGTGTAAAAATTATTTTTCAAAATATCAAATAATACAATTTCTATATAAATAAATTTTGTTATAAAATAGTTTGTCTAAATAAAGTAATTTTAATAATACACTTGAAAGAGCAAAGAAGTTTTTAGGTTATTATTTAGTCATATGTCTTATAAACATGGTATAATATATATCTTACAATTATATGACCATGAGATAGGACTGGTGCAATTTTATTTTGTAAATGGGAACATAATAGATTTTTTTTTCGATTTTACTTTATATAAAACAGGTCAAGGGTCGGAGGGAGAGCTGCTAAATTAAGAGGAAAGACTAAAAGAAACTTGCACACTAAAATTTATGCTTCTTTTCTCCTCGATTTATAAAAGAATTTTTACTTACACATTCACAGTTTTAAAGCTGATTAAGTATACTTTTGCACGTATCTTACCTTTTGCATATTTGAACTAATCATATTTTTGTGGAAAATATTTACGGTATTTTTTTCTAAAAGACTGTTATATACGGAGTTATGATGGTCCGTCCCGAATTAGGATTAATTCTAGTATTCCTATAACTTGAGAAGAAGTGATGACTTTAAAAGTAACTAATAAAAGAGAAAATATTCAATTATTATGTTTTCTAAAGTTTGATAATATTAAGTACTTCCAACTGTCTTTAACAAACATTTAATTATTATATGATTACTAACGTAAAAAGACCCATAGGTTCTTTTACTGTTTACTCCTAGAAAGATTTAGGGAGAATGTAGTAAAATATTGTGTTTTAATGTATTAAAATGTAATAATTATCAGATGCCTCCTTATAAATAAAGTATTATAACATGGGTACTTTAATAACTTGCTACTTAACCAAAAGCTAGGAAGATATGTTTTCTCTAACGCGTAGTAAGAGGTTTACATTTATTAAAAATTATATACTAGTAAGATTGTTTTAGATTTACATTTTAGATTTACTTAAGGAAGTGTGCGAATATCTTCAAAAGGCTATCTGCACTTGGGCGGTTCAACTCGACGCTAGCAATGATCAAAGGAAGAGTCCCCGAGTCTAGACAGGCATATCTCGATCACAATATTTGTCTACGCCTACACCCACTCCATATGTTACTGGGAACGTTTTAATGTTACTTAAATTACATATCTCGCGGACATTCGCCCGAGCCGAAATAATTTATTGCCCACACACTAGCATTGCAAATGTAAACCTTACTCACCGGTAATAAAACCTCTTTCGCTTTATCAACCTGTCATACTACAATATGTCCGATAACAATAATAAAAAACTTAACGAAAAGTATACTTAAAGGTATAATACCAAAAAAATTATTATTTTAATTACGTATCAAACACTTAAAGCAGTGTAAAAAAAACGCGAAAAATATTTATTTAATCTTCATTATCTAATGCTGACTTGATATATTTATGCGACCAGGTTTTAAAACCTAGTATTTGCTTTTAAATACGCATATCAGGTAGTCAAGCAAAAAATTTTATGTTTTAATATTTTAATCAATTAAGCGACGAGTTGAGCGGGCCGTCCACTTGATGGTAAGTGATGAAGGAATGACAACGTGGCGCGAGTTAGGATGATATACACTGGACTACATTGGGCCTGCACCTGAGACAAAATATTGAGTCTGGTTACCCCAGTAATTACTCTAGCTGCAACCCCTTATAATCCGGAACACAGTACTTTTTGTCGGCTGCTATAGGCGCTGCGGTGGTACCTACTTAGAAGGTTTCCGGCAACATAGACAGACATACCACCAGTAAAAACTTTGATTAATATGCAATCAATCTACATTATATTTAAGTGAAAGCAATAGCAAAAGCGATAGCATTACAAGAAAGTTAATCTTTGCTTAGAGATTCTTTATTGAGTAAAGAAGACGCAAGATGAGATCCCTTACATAAGAAGACCAGTAATATTAAGATAATTGTATATATGATATTAAAGTTTAATATAACATAATTAAAAAAATATATATACGAATAGATACTCGTATATCACGGATGTTAGTAGGGGCTCCGTTGACATCCGATCAGTCGGTGCGCAGCTTCACAAATAGTATGCAAGTGAGGCGGGCAGGTGGCGATACCGGCGTCTGGGGACCCTCAGCGAGCACCGCGCGAACCTCGGGGCCCCCTGGTGCTGCTGCATTGTTCTTAAAAGTAACTTAATACTATAACACGCACATAACGTTCGTTAACTTTTATAGCTTCATTTTTGAACTATTAATTAACCTGCGAGCTATTTTTTTAGTATTATTTCGTACCATGTTTGTATTTTATATAAAAAAATAGATGGTTTGTACATAATTGTTGCTAGTTTCAGCAAAAGCAATAAAAGAATATTCTCCATTGAAAAACATATACATTTTAGAGGTTAATCTGATTGGTTTCAGGATATTAATAAATAATAACAAAAATACCTCTTAATCCATACAGCGCTGTGACTCGGATACTCTTATCTCGCAAAGAGAAAGTAAGTTTAGGATGTTAGTTAATTTTTTATTATTGTTAACATCATCAATCATTAGTGTTAATGTTTCTCATAAATTGAAACATTTAGAATTGGTCATAGTTAATATCTCTATTTTTTTCGCTATGAAAGTGGGTATGTTTTCTCTTAAATCTTTAGATATATAAGTAGTGTTGAAATCAGACCAGCGCTTTCGCAGGTTAAAAACATAACCTTAAAGTTATTTAAATTATTTTTATTTATTTATTAAACTCTATCGCAACGACTCCTCTGAGAAGCACTGATAACAAACACGGGATGGTTTGTCTTCTTTATGTTTCTACTCATAATTATATACAATTTAAAAAGAGCAATCCATTTACAAGCGTTAACATCTTTCAAACAATCTTCTAAATAACAATTTAAGATCAACCATGGTTCGATAACGCCGTTAAGATAAAACCTGTTATAATTCACATTATTAATTAAAGAAAAAAATCATCAAAATCAACAATGTACCGTGCAATAAAAATAACAGTCTTTAAATATATGTTTGAGTTCATAAATATTATTTCGCTAACGCCTCTCATATCCGCAGCCTCCGCCCACGCAGATTTACATTAAGTTAAACTACTTGATGACTTCACTGTTAAATTAACAAATACAACGCCTTTTAACCAAGATGTTAACCTCTACGCCATACTATTAGTAGCTGGGTATTATGTATTGAAGTAAATACTTTACAACGTTACCGTCTTAGAGAAGTTCTTCTAATAGGTTAAAATACAATATTTTGAAGCTCAATTTTTTTGATGAAGACAACTAATAAAGTTTAATTAATAACTAATACAACATAAACAGTTAAAATCGGTATTGTAAAATTTTATTACATCACAGATAAAGCGGAATCTCTGCTTTCTGCTTTACCTCCAAGTTTCCCACCTTCAATGTTACCTGTTGTTTTTGATCCATAAATAATATACACGGTAGTCCTCGTAACATATATAATTGTGTCTGCAAACTGTATCTCCTATATACATAATGCTATTATACCAACACTTGTTTACTGTTGGTAGCTCTCTGTTGTCGGAGATTGTCTAAGTGCACACACCATAGCTCTTGTTTCTACTGCCAAAGAGTAGTGCGCAAACTTTACTATGTTCCGGTGTGTAACTAGTGAAAATATTTGGATATGGATACTTAATACGTTATATTTTAAGACCACAATGTGGTGCAATTTATATCATCCTAACGAGTGTCAAATTGTTATGGGCAGGCGTATCATTTACCATCAGGTGATCAGTTCTCGCCTCGTCCCTTCGTAATTAATCACTAAGTGTTGGCTGATTTCAACTAGAAAGAGCTTATACTATGTATTAGGCTGGGAATAAAAAGTGCTGGCGTAAGGTCGTAAGAAGCAGATTATCACAGAAATGTCACGACCCTCAGCACACAGGAATCAAGTTATAGATATAGTGAAAATCGCATATCATATACCTCCTTTTTCGTGTGTAAAATCGATTTTATATTAATCCGAAACGATTTTTTTAAAGCTTTAGTCACACATAATGCTATTCTCATAATTTATTTCACTTTCCAACTGCGCCACCGTGGCAGGGTTAACTCCCAATTCTACCTCAATGGGGAGTCTTGACAGAGGCCCATGTCCAGTTGTTGGTGTCAGCAGGCTGATAAGAAGAAAGAATCATAATATATTTTTATCATCCAATTTCTCTCATTTAGAAACGTAAAAGTAAAAGAAATGATAGTTAAAATCATTATTATTACCAGCCGATAGACATTTACTGCTGACACAGGCCTCTCCCTAACATCGATCGGGTACAAATTCATATGGAGGGGGGATTTGGGCCATTTTCCACCACGCTGGCCCTATGCGCTGTTGGGTGCCAGAACCATGTCTATAATCAACAGAGGTGCATCACGAGCAGGTGAGGTTGGCTTAGATGCCGTGAGTTATTGTACGGAAGCTCTTACGCCCCACACATATTTGAAAAACTATATCAAAAATTAATTGTGGTAAGATTATATAATATATGGTAAAAACAAATGGTGTAAAGTGATGCAGTAAAAGAGAAAAATAAAGAAGTAAGCCAAAAAGATGACATGATGAGATAGTTAATATTAGTGATATTAAAAAGAGCTAAAGCTGTCTAAGGAGGAGAAGACTTCATAGGGTTACGCAGTAAGATGTCTGTCTCCTGAGACTTTAGATAGATATTAACGCATCGCCATGGCATTGGCATTTTTTTTATTACTTGAAGCAACTAGATGAGCGGGAGGTATACCCGATGGTACGTGTGCCCATAACCATACCGTACACCACACCAAATCGTGTTCGTTGCCTATAGAGTTAGTCTCGTTACCACAGTAATTTCACTAGCTACAGCCCCTTTCAAACCGGTTACTGGGTTCCGCGCAGCGGCGGTACATGCCTGGACGATCTCCAGCAGCAGAGACCTATCACTGGTAAGTTCAGTTTCATCATTGACCTGGACATTTGATATCAAGGTATACAACCAGCATATAGGGATATATATGTGGTGTATTGCTTTCTATGTGACGCCATGCCAAAGTCAACATAATAACTTTAGAATGACGGGATATTTAATTAATTTTTTAACAGCCCACCATTGCGGCTCGCGTGCAAAAAAACATGGCCGACGCCGAGATGCTATCGCGTTTTCAATTTTATTGAAGATTGCATACATTAATAAAATAAATATTGAACGCCTTCTGTCAGTGGATTAATCGATTCTCAGTTTAACAAGATTTGACGTTAAATTAAACAATTCAGTATTTATATTTACTGCTGTCATATTTCAGCTCGTACATCAGTCGCCAAACGGTAGTGTGCAAACATTACTGCATTTTTTTGGAAGGCCGCTCGATCTTGTGAAATTACTACAATAATAACACTTAGTATTTTATTACCAATATATCATTTTAACTACCAACATAGTTATTGGTAAGAGTATTGTTTACCGTCAGGTGAAAATGTTGTCCTATTAATTAATATATTAATAAATAAAATCAACAGCATTCAAACCAAACAAAACGCAGACGTGCCTATTCACTACTAAGAAGAGCTTGTTCACCTTGATTTCTACTTTTCGGGATGCATCTTTGGAGTCCACCGACCGCCTTCAGTTAGGAATCGAAATATCATCAAACCTCAAATTGGAGCGATTTAATAAGGCCAAAGCAAAAATAGCTGCAAGGAAATTTATAGTGCTTGCCAAAGTACGACGGTACTTTACAATGGGACAGCTTTTAATGTTGTATAAGCAAGTAGGTTTGATCATGTGTTGAGTACTGGTGCCACATCTGATGCAGGTTCTGCCAAATAGTAACTGGCTGCTTTGCACTCGATAGAGAGGCGCACTGTAAGGATAGTCGGTGACTAAGAGCTGACAAGTATTAAACTTGATTGCATTTCGGATAGTGCGCGCTGGAACTGTATGATCGGATTTCACCATCGCTTTTCTACCGCCGGAAGTATAGACACGTTGCAGTCATTGATCCTTACGTTGTCGACATCCCGCGCAATAGGACGAAACGTTTCGCTTCGACCTTAATACGAACAGCGAACGATTGGAACAGTCCGTCGCCGTCAGTGTTTCCATTCAAATGTGAGGTGGGAACCTTTAAGTGGAGAATAAATATGCGACTTCTAGACCAGTGTGCTTTACCACTAAAGACTACATCGCCGCTTACCATAAAGTAGGATTACGATGAAGCGTTGGTCTATACGATTAGAAAAAATATTTGTATAAACCTCTCAATACAAATCCAAAGCTGCACGATTGCAGTAAAACAATTCTAACGTGGTATCTTATCTCGTATTCACGTCGGCTATGCAAATAAATTTTGATAAATTGAAATACGTCGAGCAGTTTGGATATCGCAAACTATGAGTTACGTTAACTTGGCTTTGTGTTGTGCGAACATTACAGGTGTTCTTTAATTTAAAAAGATATAAATTTAATAACAAAGCGTTATAACTTGTATATATTTTAATCGACGAAGCGATTAGACAAGTAAGACGTTCACCTCATGGTAAGTGATAAGCCCGCCCATGAAAACATGGTACTAGTTAGGATGAATATACAATGCACCACATTGCGCTCGTCGCGTTGAGATAAGATGTTAAATTTCGTTATTCCAGTAATTTCACTAGCTACAGCGCCCTTCCAACAGGAATACAGCAATGTTTCTACACTACTGTTTGGCGGCAGTAATAGGCGTTGCGATGGTATCTACCTAGACTTGCTCCGACATTAAAATCCTATTAGTGTTAGCAAGTAAATAAAAAAAAAATATGTAGCATTAAAACATTATTGTCTAATATAAACTTAGATTTTTTTCTTAGGTCTCTTGCCAGAGACTATTTAGTTGAGTACTACTACAGGTTCTATTTCTGTCACCAAATAGTAGTGTACAAACTTTCCTATCTTCCGGTTCGAAGGCCATTATAGCTAGTATAAATACTAGTGCAACAAGACTCAACATCTTGTGCCTTAGGCGACGAAGGCAACGTGGTGTTGTATGTGTCATCCTAGCTAGTGCCACGTTATTATGAGCATGTGTATCACTTACCTGATGGTAAGGTGAACGTCGTGCTCGTCTCGTCGTTTTATTGAATAGTAAAAAAAAAAACAATGTGTAGCGTCATAGTTATAGGCAGGCATATCATCACTCGTAAATATATTCAAAATTGGAAGACCGTTAAATTTATTTTAAAATAATTAAAAAGGTTTCAGTGAAATAAAATATTACTGGCCATTAACAATGATTTCACTAGATGGAAAATAATGAATAAAAAAAAGGAAAATGGAACTTAAAAAATAAAGTAAAGCAATTACCTTTGTCGTTAAAACCCGTTCAATCGAGCTCGCTACATGAGCAATGTCAACATATTTATTTACTCGCAACGTATGTCGCATCCAGTTTTCCACTTCATTCGCTGACGAATTAATCGCACAAGCGAGGCGTGAACGAGTGCGTGACTTATCGAGTTACATTGGTAATAAGATATTGTACGAGACATACTTTCACGCTACTCCCTCTCAGGGACCAGCAGAGAAGATGAAAGGTGTACAAACGTGTTCAACATTTGAACCTCGTTTACAAAAGTACCTCTCAAATTTCTTTTTAGTAAGCATAATAATATATACATTTACTTTTCATTATATATATATATAAGACTAGTTGTTCCTCGCTCGCTTTGCTGATTGTAACATAAAATTAGGTCTGAAATTTGTCTGAAATATTCCTTGAGGTCAACCGCAGCCGCAAATGACTTTCTATAACAACCGTTACTATGACAACCGCATAAATAATACCAAATGAAAATATTTATAAAACTTAATTAGAAATACAATGATGAAGGATATATGAAATTCGAAAAAGTAAATATCCTATATCCGTGTACAAATCATTCCGCGTCGGATGGTCAAGTATCCACGTCGATACGTTCACTACTTTTCACGTGATTGGCGAACAAAGAAAGCTCATTTTCATTGTGTATATATAAATATATTGTAACAAGAAGTTTTCAAGCCACTAAACAGATGGCGCCACTATGAACGATAGATCACGCTATCGTTTTGATAAATAATAAGCTATGATTAGCGCAAATCCTTATAATGATCGTACATCTTTGTGTACATTGACTTAAGTCAACAAGTCATTACGGAGTATATAATTGTATCCATTTACTGGATCTCTCTGGATCTCTATAATGCGAACACTTGAGTCACCAGTCTTTACAGAGTTTAGGTCAACTAAAAACGAATTTCACAAAATTTTACCTCCAAAAGGTAAGAGGCATTAACAAACGGACGAGGGACCTGGAAGCGCCTAGGGACAGCTAGTTATAATGTATTATATAACAACTTTTCCTATTTTCTTTATTTGACGCAACGAGACGAGCGGGTCATTCACCTGATCGTAAATGATAAACTTAACCGTCACTGTAAGGTAATAATTAGGATAATAATACTGCACCACATAGTGCCCGTCGCTTTAAGACGAAATTAGGTCTCAATACTCCAGTAATTGTTCTAGGTATAGCGCCCTTCAAAATGGAACACAATATTGTTTGCATGCTACTATTTATACTTAGGTTACCTAGACGGTCTTGGAGGAAACCTAGCATCAGTAAGTTCTTTATTGTTTAGAGTAGAATTTTTGCTCAGTGTATTATATATGGTACCACGTTCATAGTGAACTCTTGATTAAATAATTAAACATTTAAATCGTGGGGTAAACGGTTAATCCGCGCATTAGCTAGTGACGATAATAATAATTTTAAGCGACCCGGTTTAATCCCAAAAATAAAGTTAACATACAAAAATTTGTTATATCCGGAATATATTTGACCCTGGCGCTTCTTTAAAATTCAAACTTTGGCTGATATCGACCCTCAGCTAAAAAATGTTGCAACCACCGATTGAAAGTAAATCTTTGTTGTTTAGGAGCTGTTTAAATAAATTATTTATATCAACAGTATTCTTTTGAAGTATATTATACCATTAATTTATTATAGTTAACAACGGACTAATTAACTAAACGACTTACTGTTTGTGTTGGTTTAAAAACTATACCCTGCAACGTATGCTCGTTTTGATGCAGTTGAGGTGCCGCTGTCCACTTCAATGGTATCAAGTAAGAGTAATATTTTTTTGTTTTATTCAGAGACCATTCTAATCGGCTATTGTATCTATTTCATTATGTCGGACATGCACCGACTGAAACCTTTAAAATATTTCTATTTCTTCACTTTATGGCAAGGCTACGTTAATACATTCCCATACATCTGTCAATGGTGGCAGAATTTTATTTTGAAATGGACTGTTTTCGATACGATTTTCAATAAAAACAGATAAGTATCTCGGGAAACATATCTACATATGTTTATCTTGTGTTCGCATACATTCTGTACATTGTGAATGAGGAATTCAAGTGAAATATAAAGAATAAATTTTCAGTCCGGATACATAAAGTTTGGACTGCTCCGTAGTCTGCCAACAGCAAAATGAGAAAATTACAATTGAGCCATAAATATACTTTTAATTATTTTCAGAGCTCTGATTCTTTTTACGATTTGTTTGATTTTTTTAACATAGTAAAAAATAAAGAAAAAATTATATAACCATTGAGGTAATAAACAAAATGTTTACTATGAGGAGTTTGATTATTATGAGCTTAAAACATCAGTAGTAATCTGTTTTCGCAGCATCTACCTTGGGTAGTTTACGTTTTGTTAGGATTCTGGAACCCTTCTGTTTATGATTAATAGAGAATGTTCAAGTTTTAAATTAGACTACATAAGGTTTAAGAAAGCATAGTGTTTTGAAACGTATTTTCTTAAAACAAATATTATTTTAAGTTAAAAAAAATTAACAGTTATTTGACATTAACACAATCAACTTTAAAGATAATGAAATTTATTCCGATATATATTTTCATGCATATTGGAGTTGGAGAGGGACTTTAAGAAGAAGAATATTGGGGGTGAATCTTAAGATACTATACTTTTGGAAGAATATTAGGGTTACAAGGGTATTTTTACCCATTAAAATAGTGCGTTACGAAGGGTCACGAAATCTCCCAAGGAACGCAACATAACCTATAATATGATTTATATCGTCAATATTTTATTTTCTACTTGCGCTATAAAGAATAAAATAAATAAATAAGGCCCAGTCACAGCAATGATGTAGAGTTTATGGCGTTACAGGCGTAGACTTATCGCTCGATACGAAGTTGCGGCGGGAATGATCCAAAACAACATCAATAAAATACGATTTCCCTTACGTAAAATAAATGAAATATTACCGCGAAAACCTTGATTTTCAATCGGACCCCTTGTATCCTCGTGAGATTTGAGATATATGTAACAGCTAGCCCAATTCGCCGGGCGAGCCGTTCATATAAATCCTCGGAGAAACGGCGCGAACATTTGACAGGCCGTACAGTATACAGTAAATGCGTGTTTGTTTTAAAGCCGTTTAAATGGTACATTATGGTCGGAATGGGGTCGCGGAGGCGGTCAGAGCTGCCAGATAGTACCCTACGATATGATAGAATGCGGATGCTCAATATGGGAAGACTAGCTGCACTGGTGTAGGTTGAAGTCTGTTTTAAAGAAATTAAATTTTCTTTACGTATTGCATGTATATGTTGTAATCTTCCGGATGATACAAGTATGACTCTTTAATTAAATTTCTTATCAACCAATGCTGAGCATAAGCCTTCTGCAATGATCTTCAAATTGACCGGATATATTATAGAAAAGAATTCCTAAAGATCAAATTTGTAGTTTCTACACATTTTTTTTCGATTTAAATGAAAAGGAATAAACAACACCGAAGTACAGTTAAGCACATAAATAAAACTGAGTTCCCTCCGTCTACAATACGTAAGCTACGGAAGGTGAACTGTGATCAGTGATCACGGTTATCCTTTTTCTTTATTCACCACTTTGAACTCTTTAGCTGTTAACTTGATATTTATCTGATTACTCTAAAATAATATCTCAACGAAGTGTTGATGGTGGTATCAAAAGTTCTAGGATCAACAATATCCCCTCTATCCTCCAAGGAATGGAGGAAAGAAGATCTTTAAAACAATGACCAATTTTCTAGTTGGAAGTTAGTAGTATGTAGAATTAAAAGATACAAGAAATAAATAGTTCTGTATTATTCGGCTATTGAGAATGGGACTAAACGAAGGCTTTTAAAGCAACTGATGGTAGATTTCTAGTGCTGGAGACCGTGTAGGTTGGTACCACCGCCGCTTCTATTTCTGCCGTCAATTTATACCGCCCTAAGTAGCACCGGATTATTATAAGCAAACGTATCATTTACCAACCAATAAATGTCTTCCTATAAAAAAAGAGATGTCTACAGCGGTCAGGGTCGTCCAGTTGGTGAAATATGACGGTTGGAACCTCTATAGTAATATGTAGCCTTTTTAGTAAATATATTCGATTCTCAGCGGACGTCTATTTTAAATTGTGTTACCATTTTAAACATAAAGACGAGTGAATAATTTCAGGGGTGTAAGGGGGGCACAACAACTCACGGAACTCAAGTTAATTTCACCTGCTCGCGGTGCGCCCTGAAAGTCAACAAACGAGGCTTTGGCTCTGACCAACTTGCATTGGGCCAGCATGATGGGAAATGTCTAAATCAGCCCATTTGAAGTCCTACAAACGATGGCTCCTAGTGCCCGGAGGTGCCGGAGTACATGTTGACTGCAGCAAGCAGCACAAGACTGATCGATGTAGGGATTTTTCGAGAGGCTTAAGTACAGCAGTGGACGTCTAACGACTGATGATTGATTGAAGTAATTTCAACTTATCAGTTTTTAATAACACTTCCTTTAGCATCGAGTGTTAAGTTCAGTTACAGTTAAATTACTAAAGTTTTGCAGTTTTATTGCAATCTATGAAGCGGCGCGAGAGGGTCCGCCCATCGCTCCGTTTCAGCTATATTTATTCATATTACGTGAGAAATATCCTGGCTCTGCTTGACCTACATTTGTTTGGGGTCGCTTGCCAGAAGATTTTTAACTTAAAATTTAACCTAAAATCAAACGTAATTTATTGAATAAGCCCAAAGTGCATTAGATTTTTGTTGCCGGTACTAAATCGGAACTGACTTAGTGGCGCAGTGGTTTACAGCTTATTTTACAACACGAGTGTTTTCAATTCAATTACGAGACTACATAACTACATATTGGTGGTAGGTCTCTGTTGTCAGAGACGGTCTAGGTAGCTACCGCCGCAGTGTCTACTTCAGCCGCCAAATAGTATCGTGCAAACATTATTACTAGGGTAACGGGACTCAACATCTTATGTCATCTGGCGACGAGCGAAATGTGATGCAGTGTACATCATTCTACCTAGCGCCATGTTATTGGCGGGCGTATCACTTACCATCAGGTGAACTTCTCGCTCGTTTCGTTGGATTATAAAAAATACTACCACTTTGATATTTTTAAAATCTCTTTTCAAAATCTTGGCTTCATTGACTCTAAAACAATTGGAATTGACGTCAAGAAACATTTAAAACATCATCACGACATATTTATCGCTGATGACGATGCGAGCTGTTGATGATAGTAAACTGTTGGATATGGGATAAATATACTACATTAATAAACATCAAAATTTTATTGGTTATAGTTATCAGCTAAAATAATAATAAGTAACTGATAAATAATAAATGAGTCATACGCCTGTCCAAGACATCGTGGCGGTAGTTAGCATGATATACATCATCATCAGCCGACAAACGTCCACTACTGGACATAAACCTCCCCCAAAGATCTTCACATTTGTAGGGGTTCATGTAGGGATTTGGACTGTCTCACCACGCTGGTCCAATGCGAGTTGGCGGGAGCCAGAATCTCGTTTGTTGATTAGCAGCGTACACCTCGAGCAGGTGAGGTTGGCTTGAGTCCCGTGAGTGGTTGTGTAACCATCCTTACACCCCTTACACTAGATTGTTATGGTCGCCCTGAGACATAAAATGCTAATTCTCGTCCACCAAAAACTTCACTGGCTACAATGCCCTTCAAACCGGAACACAGTATTGTTTGGCGGAAGGAATAGGACCTGCGATGCTATCTACCAGTTCTCCGACAACAGAGATGATTACCGGTAATAAAAGATGTATGACTTATATTAAAGCAATCTCCATTATGTTTAAGTGAACCACCATAATGTTTAAGTCATTGATTAAGCATTACGAGCACGCAATGAAATTTAAAGTATGGTTTATAATTTATGGTTAACTAATGATTTACAATCTCTATGTTTCGTATGCATGTTTTATGTTCCCACAGCTGCGACTCTGTTTTATTGTGTTTGCTATACTCATGTGAAGATTACAAGTCAACGTATGTCCACAAAGACTATTATTGGTATATATCGATATCCTAGTAACTTATTCCTTTTTACCAGAAACTACACCGGAAATAACTGTATGCAAATATTATTGTGTTCCGGTTTGTGTAGTGAAGTTACTGGGGTAAAGAGGTTATTATCTTATGTGTAAAGGCGATGAGAACAATGTATATGCAGTACGTGTCATCTTAACTCTCGCTTTAGTGTTATGAAAAAGACCGTGGACCCGGATCCGTGAGCCAAGTATCAGATGAATTGCAGGAGTCAAAATGGTGCTAAGTTTCATCAAAAAGTAGGAGTATTATGTGAAGGCGTATAATTGACTATAAAGCAAACTTTCAGGTCGTCTCGTTACTTTCTTAATTTGGAAAATATACTGTTTTTTATGTTTTAAATCTATATGAAACTAATATGGTCAAAAAAAAGACCTTTTTACTAGTAACCTGTAACGGTAACTTGTATACACTGTATTAACTATGTCATCATATAAATTTGTGTAAATGTAACTCAAGTACTAAACATACATAACAGCACTAAACGGTGACACGATTCTGTGTCGACGCTACTGAGAACCGTTGACCTGGTGCCAGAAACCAACGAAAGTGGCGCTACCAGGGCAATTAGAGAACGTATGCTTAATAATAATAACACTTCGGTTGTTCAGCTCGGCGTTGGAGAAGGTTAATTAGTACATTATGTCTCCATGACTGAGTGTGAGTCAAGTCAGAAAATCACGAGCGGCCTGTCACGCGAGCGACTTGTACGTGTAGAGATGATGGTGGACCGCACTCCAAGTTAAAAGCTACAAGCGTTTTATACATAATACCAAAGATAACGTATACCTCTCATTTTTTTTTATTGAACAAGCGACGGAACGAGCAGGATAGGATATATTGACAGCCGATATACAGCAATATTGTTATGGTTACAAAATAAAATTATGGTAGCTAGCCGGGTTGGTTCCGAATTTAACATGTAGCTTCGGAACCGAACCAATGACATCCGTGTTACAAGGCGTTTAGCTACTACATCAGCAGAGGAAGTAAAAATTGTCTGTATGTTGTAGAATGATAGATAGGTCCGTGGAGACTTGAAGTTTTATTAACGGCAAAAATATATCTTGGTGACGAAAAAATTGTTCAAAGATTTATTAAATTACAAAAGGAGGTACTGTTAAAACTAATGGGATAGGGTAGGACAATTATTTATTCCGTTTGTGGTGGACTCCATTGTTATATTAAAGAAAACAGAGAACGAAGAAGGACCTTGATTTATATGTTAAGCTTAACCAACTGAATACTTAAGCTAGAATCATATTCGATACCAGATAACTCCCAATGGGCCGTCCTGATAAAAAATATATATTTAAACATCAAGGATATTGTATGCTTATATCTAAGGTCAAACATGAGGGTACGGTATGTCACAATTAGTTTTGTTTGAATTGTCACAAGGGTTGTTAACGTCAGTGAGGTTGCTAAAGATGACTTTGTTATTTATTTGGAAGTCCTTAGCTCTGAGAAACGCTATTGAATGGATTTATGTGGGTAACAATGCTACATTATCCAGACTTTTCCCAGAAGCGGGCTATCTCTTGAAGATTTCCTGTAATATTAAAAAAAATAGATATCTTAGAACCCTTGGTTAAAGAATGACCAATTTATACCAAACATTAATTAGTTTACAAAAATATTTAGAAAAATAAATAAAAATGTTTATAATCTAAACATCTATTTTTATAGAACAGTGCTTGACCGAGATCTTAACTGATGATGTTTTTATTCATGTCATTTACTATTATAGATTGTATGTTATTTAATAGGCCATTGCTACAAATCTTCTGCCTAACACCTGAGGAAGTAAGGTGAGGTTCATACCAGCGCTCATCGGAATTACTGTTCTGCTCAGCATTGGCCAAGTAGTCTACTTTTACCTGAGCAATAAAATGTTCATACATAAGAATTTATACGTGATAGTAATAAAGTAAATTATTTATGATTAAGTCTTATTGAATCCTATAGACTCGTCTCTTAAAGATTGTTCCGACCGTTGAGCCGCTGAGTCTTGTTCCTTGGGCCGCGGGTAGAAACAGACCACAACCGCGTCAGGTGCTCATCACATCACATCTCCCTGTAACCCGATAACCAGGGCCGGTGCGCCGGTGTGGAAACATCGAGCCCGGGCACCACCTAACTACCGAATTCTGCTTCGGAGAAAATTATCCGACTATAAACGGCCGTCTAAAATTAATTACGACTACACCGTGCCCGGGATCGATCCGTTAAATAAACATTTTGTGTCGCACGGGAATAAATTAAGTTTTAGTTTGTAATTGAGTTTTTTTTTTTTTATCAACGGCCCATGTTTGATGAGCCGTGTTTACTATGAGTTATTTCTGTTTGGTTTACGTTTAACGCTCTCGATGGTTTATTTGAAATATAAATTAAAGTTTACTATGTGCTCACGTAAATAATTCTGTAGATGGATTTTTATGTTATTATATCTTCTTCTTTGTCCTAACCTCATGACTGAGGGACGTGACTATGGTGCGTTACCTTGGCCACCATTTCTATCTTGCGTCATTTGGATGGATGGTTGTAGGGTAGCTCCCGTAGCGTCCTGAGTTGTGCGTGTCCATCTTGTAGGATACCGTCCTCTCGCTCTCTTTCCTTCCACACAACCAGTAATAATCAGTCTTTACAGACTGTCTGGGTCTCGCCTGACCGTGTGTCCGAAGAATTTGAGGACTCTCTGCCTACAGATTGTTGAGAGCCGTGTTGTTATGTTCAACTGTTTGAGGATTGACTCGTTTGTGCGACGTTCCGTCCAGGATATCCTTAGCATTCTGCGCCAGCACCACATTTCGAACGCGTCAATCCTCGATCTCACTCTCGCTTTTAGTGTCCAGGTTTTAGAAGCATATAGAAAGATAGAAAATATGAGCGTCTGCATTAGCTTCTTTTTGGTGTTGCGGTTAATACCCCTGTTCCGCCATAATCGCTCCAATGTTATTATATAAAGACGACGAGAACGTTCGTCTGATAAAGCTAAAATGTTTATCCAGCACCAAATTGTGGCATAAGCTTTCATAGAGCAGCTCAAACATTTCAATACCACAGCAATGGCTAACATTAGTGTCAATTCATGACCTAATTTTTGGCGTAAGGAAAGTTAAGGTTATTGCTGATATCGCCACCGATTTAAGCTGTCTGTATTAGATTGTACGGACACTCTTAAGTAATAGAGACTGTTCACTTGATAAATTTGTTATAGCGAAATGTAACTAGTTAATCCCTGCTACAAACATCAGTACTTTTCAGACTTAAAAATGGAGTAAGATAGTGGAACGCCGGAACGCTTTGATGTTGGAGTTGATTTTAAAAATTTTCAGTTTCCACAATTTGTTAGGAGAGCTTTAAAAGACTGGGCCCGCTCGACTCGCGCCGTTGTAAAATGGAGGAAATGAACCGGTACACGCCATGTAGTGACTCGATCGAAAATCAAACGGAGGATATAAAACTTCACGACTCTTATATTATTCAAATACGTAACAACCGAAAGATGCCAAGGATTCAAATGAGATTGAAGACAGTAAAGCCAAAATTACTTTACCGATTTAGTTATCCAGTAAAAGACATGTCTCTAAACCAATTCAAAAAAGAAGGCTTCAATAATAAAAGCCGTATTTGCCATCCTTAGACCTATTCAAAAATATTTTATAATGGAATAACTGTTACTTTAAGACATATTTCTTAAAGTATGGATCACGTGCACATAAATAAATATATAAAATAAATAATAAAATATATTAATTGATATAGCTAAAATCCAGTACTATGATATCCTGTTATTGCGTATATGTAAGTTGTGCTGACTCGCTCAAGCTGTTTCCCGGCGTTTTGTAGCAAATTTATGTTAGTGTCGTCTCTTAATAATACATTATGAAAGTAAATATAATATTTAATAATACATCCTAACAATCCTTTCACAGAAGACAAAGATGACCTTTTCTTCTTTCTTCTGTCTTTTTCCTATTATATTAATGAACTGTCACACTGGTTGTCACTTGTGTCTATCTCTGATAGAATAAATTTTGGTCGTTGGTAATCGTTTATAAGTTGCTTAAGAGATGAAATGATAATGATAAGTTCCTTAGTGAGGAGATCTCTTAGATCGTTCGACCACTGACTAGTTTCTTGGTAAAGTTCTCTTTGACCCGTCGGCTAAACGTGAAGCTGTTTCTGTAAGCTCTTTATTATTATCATCTCTTATTCTTAGTTTTTAATTTATGTAATTAATTATAGATGAAAACAACGCTATAATTTCTATTATTATATTGCTGCCTAATTTCAGATTAGTTTCTATATATCCATGTTTGTAAATGTTAATACTAATGACATTGTCTTCACCTACTTTACCTTTCTTATATTATAAACTATATAACAGATTAGTTTCTGCCTAAATTGATTTATTTAAAATGTTCTTTCTTTTCTTTTAATGAAACTAAATTTTACGGTTTTTATACGGTAATTACTTATTACCTCGTTTCAAGAAATTTTCAGCAGTATGGTCACGAGGATTGAGTGTTGGTGTCCTAACGTCAAAGTCATCGCTTAGCATGAACAGCTTATTCATTATTGTTTACAGTCTGATCTACATAGAAAGAGCTCAGTGTCTTGAAAACTTCAATTGGTTTATTCAGAGTTTGATTTATTTATATTAACAATGAGTAAATTTAATTTTATGGTAATTCGTAATTGTGTAAATATTCTATTGTTATGTACAAATCTGTTTGGAAAGCAATCAAAGAGCCGATACAATTTAATGTTGGGACATCAGAGGAAAACGGTTAAAAATTCGAAGACCGGTATGGATCGATGTGGTTTTATAAATAACATTCCTGCCGTCTAGTCGGCGTGACTCCGCCCCCAAACCACCCCTACCCCGCGCTGGGGGTCAGTGACATCGTGGGGTTTAGAGTACGCTAGCATTATGGGGTGGGACATGTGCAGTCGACCGCATGGAGGATGTCTTTGCTTTCTGTCTACCCCATGTAGGGAACTAGGTGTAAAAAAATTACGGACAGTATGTTTGGTTTCGAGTTTCCTCTCTATTGATTATATTTATTACGAAAACATTTTTTATAGTAAATATACAATATTATTCATTAAAAACTAAATTTCCCACACACGAGTAGACACTTTTTCACTTTTTTAACAATTAATTCCTTGGCATGCGCAGGAGATTTTAATTAAAACTATTACTTATTTATTGAATAATTAATTAATAAATAAGTAATGAAATAAAAACCTTACATCAAGGTTACAAATACGCGGATATCGAAACGAGTCAAGTCATTTCCGGCTGTATGAATAAACATAAATAAAGTATTAACATTACACGTATAGAATACTGCAGATAGAGTATATAAAACATATGTACTATTTTATGTATGATATATATGTAAAAGATGTATGTATGAGTACATAAAATAATTTAATTAAAAGTATTTAAGTAATAAACACGAAAAGGTTGTTATAATATCTGTTTTTGCACTTCATAAATATTCTCGGTTTGTTCTGTTAAAACGTTTCCTGTTGTTTGTATTTTTAGTTTCATCGGATAAGATCCACAATAGTATATTCTGAATTATGAATCAGTTAGTGAAGAACTCAAGAATATGGAACAACATAGAATTTGATAGAGTGAAGATCTTGGAATCCTATCTTAAGATAAAGAAAGGTACTAGAAATTCTTAAGGATAAAGAAAATTTTCTATACAGAGAAAAGTATAAGCAGAATTTCGGAATGCATTAAAGTGATGAAATCTCGTATTCTTAAAATTCGCAAACCCTAAGGACATTTTACCTACGAATAAATAATATATATGTTAGTTCATAAAAAAAGTGGAGTTAGTTAAGATAATAAACACCATTGCACAGTGTGCCTGTCGCTTGGAGACATAGTACAAACTACTGTTTGTGGGCCTCAAATAGATGCAGCGGTGGTATCACACGGTTCCTGGCAAGAGGGGCTTAGCATTAGTCAAAACTACAAAGTAAAATGGAGACATTTCAATTTTCTACTTTCGGGTGACCCGAAAGAAGCGAAGTTGGTGGTGAAACGATGTGCGAAATGATTTCAGTACACGAGTCCGTAGTGAAATCGAGGTGGTGCTGTAGAAACTACTTCTTATTATCACAAATAGGCGTTCCGCTGCGAATCAGAAGGGAGGAGCAGCAAAACTTTTCTAATTAATTAGAGCCAACTCGCAATCAGTACGTTTTATTAGATCAATAAAAGCCAAATCGACAGCCTAATACGAAATTCTCGTATCTTTAGTTTTCGGCCTTTCTGTGGGACTTTGATGCAGCGAAGATAGAGTTCACCCCGCTCCTCGGGTTCTGCAGCTGTTTAAATATGGTACTTCGATAATAGATCCTCACATTATTAAATATCTTTGGTGGTGTAGCATAAAGACGTAGTCTCTAACAAAACAGGTCTAGTAACAAAAACCAAAATTGCTTCTTTTGGTGATGAATTCAGAAATAATATAACCCGTAGAAGAATAAAGGTTAATGAACTGTCCTAGTAGATTATTATGAGCTTAATATTAGACAGCCGATGAGCAAGAAAGATCTAGAATAGAAACCATGTAATAGCAAGACTGAAGATCTGTCGAAAATCACCAGAAGTCGTAGGATGTGCTTGCAATCAAATTGTACTAAAAATAAATTGGGCAAACCTATGCTCAGCTTGGGGCTAAAATAATAATGATTTTATACAATGTACATTGTTATTGCACTACTCTATTCTCTGATGATGTTGAGCGCTTGGCAGTCATTTTGACTCTTACAGCTCATCCGGTACTAGGTTCGTGGTCCACGGCCTGTTGTTACACTACTGCTGCATTTGCGGTGGAGTTTAGATGGTAGTAAGATTTCTAATCTTCTATATTCCCTATAAGTCAATTTAAAAATTTAGAGTTGCTGTAATCTACTTAACATTTTGTATTCTTTATCTGTAATACAGGAAGTATTCCCAGTTCGGGAGTTGTGAGTCTATGATAACTGAAACTGATTAGATTTAAATGGATATCTTCGTAATATAAATAAACATAATATAATAAATATTTGGTAGATGCTTTGTTTGAGTTCAGTCATAATTATCGTCAATAAAGTTATATAATTTTGAAGACGGTCGTAATTTCATTAGCAGCAACAAGAAAACGACCTTTGTATTCGTTCATCAAAGTGGTCCATGTCCTCATTTCTGACCTTGAAAAGTAATTTCAATAAAAATATATAAAAGAGATTTCTATGTAATATAATATTTGAAAATTAGGAGACAACTTTAAAAGACTGGTGAGAGTAAACTCAACGTCACATTAGTTAAATAAGACTGAAAACAACTCCAGGGTGGGTTAGCAGCTTTTCTTATGACTATACTACTACCTTAGTGTGTGTGCCATGCAGGACGAGTGCGATATTTTCTCCAAAACTTGCGAGTTCCATAAACGCAGTTTTTTTTTCATGATGTGATAACATTAGCGCGATGTGCACATGGTTCCTAACCCAAATAATGTGACGTTAGAATGATATAGACTTCCTCCCTGTTTGCCTGCTTGCTGCCTGTTTGCTTCTTTAGAAACTTTATAATATTATAATATAAAGAAATGTGCTCGTCACCTTGATATGTCAAATGTTGTTTCGTCACATCATCAGCTCCAATACCCTTCAAAGTGGGACATAGTAACATTTGCACACTGCGGTTTAGCGGCAGATATAGAAGTTGTGGTGGTCCCAACATGTTACTGAACCGAACCCCGAACCTACGGTTTCCTCCAAGTAATAAATAGTTTGCATTACAAGGCAACGGTACCCTTCGCGTAAGGAGACCCGGGTGCGGGAATTAGGAGCAGGTTAAAGCATATTTCGTTTATTTATCTCATTACTTTAATTGCGAGAGTGTTCCACGTTTGTTCCGAAGCTATTATTTATTTACCCTTAAACTTTTCGCGCAAAGATCAATTCATTAAAACGTTAAATTAATAAAGTTCCCCTTTGATAGCGACTTTTTGGTAAGTAATCAACTTTCATAACAAATTCCTTCCGTTGACAAAACGTGGGCGAATAAGTTAATCAAAGATTATGTGAAAATTAAAATTTTTCCTGGATTAACAATCAAGATGGAAATAGGTACAATAATAGTTCATAATCTATATTTTTTACCGTTAACTTAAAAATCGGATCGAATTATTTAAAAGTTCTTTTGATTTGTATAGATGACTTAACCACAATGTGTGTCAAAGGAGTCAGTGTAAAAGTACAGAAAGTTAGTGTAGTTATTTGTATATCTCTATTATTAATTCCAAACTGGGTACAACAACTCACGGGGCCCAAACCAACTTCACCTGCTTGTGGTTCATCTTGATAATCAAAAAACAAGGCCCTGGTTCCGAATTGGGCCAGCGTGGTGGGAAACGGCCCACATTCCCCCGTGTGAACCTCTAGACAACGTGGAGATCTTTGAGGGAGGCCTATGTCCAGCTGTGGACGTCTATCGGCTGAAGATGATGAGTACATTAAATTTGAGTTTATTTAACAGATTATCCAGCTATTTAAAGTCCGAGGGAAAATATTCCAAGAGAACAGCTTCAATGGAAGTGCGATATCCACCAAACCGCACTTGGCCTCCTTTCTTTTGAGATAAGCCTATTATATTATTTAATAATTATATTTATGCTTAGGTGTTTTTATTCAGCAATAATAGCATAATTATTATCCTTATTATTTAAGCAACTAAATAACCGAGGTATGTCCTGGTGACGTTCTCAAGGAAACGTTGGATGTCCGTTGGATTGGCAGATCTGGATTCCAGTTTGAAAGGTATTTTTTCAGTGGATACTAATAGGTTGTAATTATGATGATGAAGCAAAGAACAGAAATCTACTATCTGATACTAAGTAACCTTAGTGTTTAATTTACGTTAGTTTTGAAAGGACGACAAAGAGCTTTTTTACTGATCCTAGGCTATTTTATATTTTATTGTATTTTTTGTCTATGACTATACAAACTTATGTAGTACGATCTAAAAGTGTATAGAACTTGAAATTGCTATCGTAATTAAAAAAAACTTTAAGCACTCATGTTAAAATGAGAAGAGATTTATTTTGAATCGATTGAATTGTTCATCTTCGCATAAATATTTTGTTAACACAACAACGAGATCATTCTGTATATTATTTTATGTTATATAGAGGTTAATGTCAATATTCTACGAAAGATGTAGGAATTAAGCTTGAAAATATTTGAAATTCTTTTAGTTGGAATCTTCTGTGACATTCCTGAAGGTATTGCTCTGACGTAAGCCACTTGTGCTTCCATTCATTAATGTCTCGCCCGAATGAAAACAAGTTGTGTTTGTTTGTTAAATTCTCCCGATTGAAAATCAAGACTAATTGACTCAACTATTGAGGCAATCAGTGTTCACGGAACGCTCACTTTACTCTTAAAGTTTTGCTGAACACGAAAATGTTTTAAGGTAATTTGGTTTATATAATATTTCAATATTTCCACAATAGATTAAAACTTGACCATTTTCATATTAAATGACTGTAAATCGAAGTTGGTTCAGCTCGCGGATCCCGGATCCGCCTTAATGATGTTTAGTTTTGTGTAAAGGCGCAAACTTTGTGTTTGTGATTTCTTAATGTTTTAATATATATAAGGAAGGCATAACTTTCAAGTAATAGTCTGTTCAAAATCGCCTCTTTTAATTATAAGTTTAATTCTCCTTTATAATATTAATTATAATGTACGTGATGATGAAGTAAATACTTAAAGAACAAATATTGATTTCTTTAACAATTTCTATTAAATTTGGAAATCGGGTTTAAATTAATTTGATGATAGTAATGTTTGTGTTGTCAACAATCAATGATAACATATGTTTAGTATTTTTTAACCTTATACCAAAAGAATGATATATGTACATAGATTATTTCGTTAGTAGAACTCAATTAAGAAAATCAAGTGTTACTTCCGATGTGATATAACTGTAACGGTGTTAAGAACGATTGAAACTCTGATGGTTTTTTACACAATTTCCAATTCAATATAGTATAAACATAAATTATAGATTTTGAATACATAAAATGTTTATAGTGGAATATAAAAAAAGGCAGCCATTTTAGGCAATATTTAGATAAATCTATGTCCCTTAACAACAGAGAGATCAAAGAGATTACGAGAAAGTATACCACTTACAACGTAACCAAGTAAAGAGGATGCTGGATTAACTTAAAAGCCACCATAATGTTGCGTCCTTTGAATCGGATTTGTTAACTTAGTATAGGGTAAACATAATATATCTTTTTTAGTGTTTACATTAAACATGTTCAATACAAATGTACAGTTACATTTGATCTCTGGCACAGGAAATGACTAATGTATTGATTCCGTATTGTACAAATATTTGGCGAAATTTGAAGAGGTAAAGACGAGGGATGCGGAAATAAAATGAAGTACTAAAAGGATTCAATATCTTTTAAAATGCTATAAATATAAAGAAAAGGTTTGATTTTGATAGGACTCGGGTTCTCCTCTTACAAAGAGATAATGAAAGCGTTTATTCATCACGCGGGCCAAGTGCGTGTTGGCGGAATCTACATACCATGTTTTTCGTTACCGGAAGTTAAAGATCTTAGAGTAATATTGCTTGCACTGAGGATGGACTTCACTTTGGAGATTTCAGTGGGAAAAAATCCTATATAAGCCTAACAGACTAAGAAGAATCTCATCAGGTCTTTTGTCAATCTTTTCAATCATCGAATTATTATTATCACATCCTTTGAGGTGAAAAAATTGTATTGACTGAAATTTTAAATCTGTTAAACCTAATATCGGATTAAATAGAAAAAGTCATCACAATAATGATACCAATATTTTTACATAGTACTTGACAATAGGTTTAAGTTCGAGTTTAATAGACAGGAAAGGGTCTCCAGGTACAGAGTGTAATATACTTTGTGAAATGTAAGCGTGTTGGGTATGTTGGGTATGTATTTATGTCTGGTCACAAAGCTGAATTTCTACTTTCTGTTTCTTCTTCAACCTGCCCTTTCCGTAGCTATGTGAGGTCGGCGCAGTATGCACTCCTATTCCATACCCGTCTATCAGCCATCATATTTGAATTCACACTCTTCTTAGATGTCATCTTTCACACAATCCATCCACACTTTCTTCGTTCTTCCTCTACCCGTATACTCATTCACGTTCATTCTCATTACATTCTATGTTATATGTCTTTCATCCCTCCGTATAACATGCCCGTACCACGCTAAAATGCCGATTGTCTACTTTAATTAGCTCGCCATGCTAACAGGAGCGTTGTAGTATTAATTTCAGTTCCAAAGCGGGAAGGCGGCGTCGCTAACGATTCCCGAACGTACCCGGGCACAATCCGGGCCCCGTGATGAACGGCAAGTAGCAGACGTGAAATTTAACTGAAGTTGAGAAAACTCAATTTCCCGTTCAAAGGTAGTGCAGACAAGCGGCGGCGGCAGCGGTCCGTCTTGCGTTTGTTTTGATATGCGGGTGCGCGCGTTTGTTGGGTAAAGATCGCGCCACGTTCGCGTCTTATTAGATTTTTTTATTTAAAGAAGCGATTAGACCAGCGAGACCTCAACCTGTTGGTTATACGTCTGCCCATAACAACGTGGCGCTGGTTAAAACTACATTCTGCTGGTCGTGCTAAATATAAGCTACAGCGTCTTTCAAGCTTTTGTTGCTAGTGTAATGACTGGAGTAACACAACATCTTATATCTCATGGCGACGAGGTCAATGTGGTGCGATGTATACCATTGTAACTAGGGCTACGTTGTAATGGACAGTAGAAAAAAAAACAATTCGGCGCAAGTTACACTGATCCACACTCCAGCATTTTACGCTCGTCGTGTGTGCAATACTGGACTGTACGATGTGGAGATCTTTGGGACAGACATATGTCCAGCAGTGGACGTTTATCGGCTGATGTTGATGATGTGTGGGACATGATGTTAATTATGGTTTCTTCAGCAATTTTACTATCTACAACTACCTACAAACCCGATCACTATAGTATTTACAGGTGACTGTTTGGCAGCAGAAATGGGCGCTGCGATCGTACCAATCTAAATGGTCTCCGGAAACCGATACCTATAAATAAGTTTGTTTTTATTTAATATAGTCCTTTCAAGAACTTCCGTTTCCGTCAGTGTGGGACGAGCATGTTTCGCGAAATAACCAGCTATCAGGGAAGAAAAACTTGTTATGTTTTAAGTTTTTGAATATCACTCGCAGTTTGTTCACGACGTTTCTGTTATATTGATAAATAAGTTACACGTATCTGTAACTTGACTAGTTCATGTATACATTACTTTTTCATCGATATTTTAGAATGTAATATTTTTTTTTATACTACAAAGTGACTAGACTAGCGGGACGTTCACCTGATGGTAAGTGATACGCCCGCCTATAATAATGTAATGCTAATGCGGATGTTATACCACTACCACTTTGCGCTCGTCGCCTTGAGACATAACATGTTGAGTTTCGTTACCCCAGTAATTTCACTAGCTACAGTGCCCTTCAATCCGGAACACAGTAATGTACTATACAGAACTTTATGAGGAAGCTTGCCCATTTTAATTAAGATTTTCTAAGCTTCATATATATTGCAGGCGGCATAATTGTGGCGGGAACCGGGGGAGCAGGTGTCAGGATGTCAGGTAAATAATTTTGTCTCCTCACCGCGACTGCCGGCTGAAGTGAGGTCTAATGGAACCTTAATCAGACCGGTAATAGTTTGATATTCATATTACCATATTTTTGGACGGCCTAGAAACCTTTTTAGTATTAATAAAAGATATTATTAATTAAGACAATAAAGCGTTATTGGGTCCAGCAAAGAGATAACTTAGAATGTACTTTGTTTGGAGTTAAATAGATTACTTACATTTATTTAATTTCTTCTTCGCAATGCAATTTATTCTCCTCTAGAAGAAGAAGAATAGGCATAGAAGAAGATTTCATTTTAGAAGATTGCTAAAGTAATTTTTTTAAAGATCATTTATAAACTGGTTATGTCGACCGCGTTAATGTCATTTACCACAATATTACAATTTTATTCTATTATATATTATACATTTATTCTAGTATTGTAATAATTATTTTGTTGTATATAAATATATATATATATATATATGCATGTGATGATAAATGACGTTCACCTGATGATAAATGATAACCAACCGACATTGGGCCAGTGAAGTGGGAAATGGCTCAAATCCCCCCATATGAACCCCTACTAACGTCCTCTAGTGCCAGACGGTACCGCTGGTTATGCTGACTGTAGATCGATTGAAGTGGAGATCTTTGGAGAAGGCCTATGTCCAGCAGTGGACATCTATCGGCTGATGATGATGATGATGATAACACCTATGTGTAAACTCTACCTCAAACCCCATGGTTGACTCGCAGAAAATGGCTCTAAAACGCTAAATCCGCCTTCTGTACTCTTAACTTAATGTGTGATATAAATAATAGATAAATAAACAAAATAACAATGTTATCGAAACCAGATATTAGATATTTAAAAAAACAGGTATTTTAGTAGACAAGCATAGAAAGTCATATACTATAGTCTGAACGAACTCGGTAACATTATTTGCTTACTATAACCACAATAATTGTAACTTACTGATCCATTATTAGTGAGTAAATTGATTGAGCTCTAGTAAAGTATTCTATAATGCGATGGAAAAACGTTTTTTGATCGATCAAAGTGATTTCGAGTACGATGACATCGTTGTTTTAAAATTCAAACAACAATCCTTACAAAGAGAACCCCTCGTCCATCTATTATGTATCGCCAGAATGAGTTGACCATGCCGGCTGCGTTTCTACTTCAAACCAATAAAAAGCGTCTAAACTCTATGCTTACTTCTATTCTGCTTTCTTCTTCTTTACGATACTTTTTTACGTACAACATAACTCTACTGAATAGTTCATACAATTATCAAAATCTGAATTATTAAAGCTGTATGTAACGGGTGTAAAGGTCCCCCAGAGCTCACGGGATCGGAGCTAACCTCAGCTGCTCGTGGTGCACTCTGCTAACAACAGACGACGCTCTGGCTGCGACTAACCCGCATTGGGTGAGCGTGGTGGGAAATGGCCCAGGTCCTCCAATCGATATAGGAATTTTTGGAGAAGACCTATGTCAGTCAACAGTGGACGTATATCAGTTGATGATAATATATATGTTACCACCACAGCTTCTATTTCTGCCGCAAAACAGTAGCGTGCAAATATGACTATGTTCCGGTTTGAAGGTCACTGTAGCTAGTGAAATTACTGGGGTAACGAGACCTAACGTTTTATATTTCATAGAGAGGAGCACAATGTGATGTAGTGTATATATCCTAGTGTAACATTGTTTAGAACAGGCATAAATTAACATTAGGTGAACATGGCGTTTGTCTCATCACAAAAAAAAGCTTTATATTAATAATTAAAAAAATTAACAAAATTAGATATAGGAACCGTAGCGCCTTCTAACGCCAAGTAGTAGTGTGTATACTTTATTCCGGTTTAAGGATGCTTAAGTTAACTGCTTTAAAAGTAAACAGCCAACCTTCAGGATGGAGAGGAATGACAACAAGAAGAAAAGGTTGTGAAATTACTCGGCTAATGTGTCTATCATCTTGTAGCTGGATACCGCTGAGGTGGGTACCACCGCAACGCCTATATCCGCCGTGAAATAGCAGTGTGCAAACATTACTGTTCTGGTTTGAAAGACGTTGTAGTTAGTAAATTACTGGAGTGACGAAACTTAACATCTTAAGTCTCAGGCGACGAGCTCAATGTGATGCTGAGTATACTTTTTTTTTGGTTTCGAGAAGGAAATCTTGGAAAAGATATTCTGTTTTCTGGGAGGAAGCAGAGTTATGTGGAGATTTTTATCTACTAAAACCCCCTCGATGGTCACTTTCGGCCTTTGGAAAGGTCGCGGGATCGCCGTTCGGTACACAACCGCGGCCTCGCTTACGCTATGGTGGGATAGCCCGTTCCGGGGTCTGCTTGATGCAGACTCTGTCAGCCTCGTGAGCACTACTTCAATGACCGGAAAACCACGTCCAGACATTGTCCTCCTCGTTTAGAAGACGATGAGAACCCCCATTCTCACCGCCAAAGACCCCAAGGGCTCCATTATGGTAGGGGAACACCATTCACAGGTACGACGTGTTGATGCACGGTAGCGCCACGACGGATTTGTCTCTTCGTCTCTTCTTAAGAGGACCAATCGTGCCTCCTTCCATGGGTTAGAGAACTTGGAGCTACGGAGACAGTTAGTGAATAGCCGCGGGCCGGCCGGGTGGGTTCCACTTCGTTTCACCGTGTGTCGGTCCACGGTTATTAAGCCCCTCCGCCATGACAAGGTGGGAACCCGTTGGGGGGAGCCCCCGGACCGTTAACAACTAGATTCTACACCAGCCACTCATCCCGTCGGCACGGCTGAACATTGGGATTGGAGTAATTTTTGTATAGAGGTTATCTTCCTCGCAGCTCTGCAAAAAATACCCTCTCCACCCAGCAGAGCCCCTGGTTCCTACTGGAACTACGGCTTGCTCGGAGTTGACAAAAATCAAGTGCGCCTGGCACATCGTCGCACGCATCGCATCCCCCGTTCCCTCTTATAAAACAGGGATGCTGGAAGCGATTTCAAGCCTGCAAAGGCTTACCTCACGGACAAAAAGTTCTTAGAAGTTATCCAGTTATATTGAACTGGTAATACGCCCCGAACCCTGACAGTTTTGCTCCACGTTGATTTTCCGATACCATCCATGTCTGGATGGGGTTCCCCTATTCGCCAACTGGGGGGCGCGTCCGATCGAAGTTCTGGCAACTAGACACGGTATGCTGAGGATACTATCCTAACTAGCGCCACATTGTTATTGACGGGCGTATCACTTCCCTGATGATGAACGTCCCGCTCGTCTGATCGGTTAATGAATAAAAAAATAAGCACGATTATTTGTAAAATAATATTAAAGAGCTGATTTATGTAACAATTCTTTTATTACTGAAACCCCTATGCATATTAAAACATAAATAAATAAATAAAATTTTAAAAAAGTTGTATTTCTACTTAAATAAATATCCGCCGTGCAGGATATAAATATTAAAATTTTACATACATAATTAAGTATTATAAGCAACTGGGTAATCTTTGATATAAACTACAGCGTTAATTACGTATGCATAAAGGCAATAGGAATAGCGTACAGTCACGCGAATAAAGCCGAAGTACAGTCGAATATAAAAACTTGTCCATTTAATCGTGACCGAGCGACTATTTCAATTTGAATACGTAATGGGTCGCCACGAATGTAATGGCGTCTAATTGTACAATTGCAAAGCATGCGAACTTTCTCACGGCTTTATTTGCTTAATGCCTTCATAAGTACGTCGCGATGTTTAATAAGTTTTATATGCATACGTAATAATCACACAATTGTAGGAAACAATAAAATTTATTACTAATAACATTAAACAATAGTTAACTAAGTTCTTAGAGATGATGTATACACAACAACAGCAAAAAGTATACACATGTGATAATATTCCTAAATTATAGTAAACAACAGAAATAAGTGGACGTTACTGAATATAGTACACTAGCTGCCCCCCGCTCCCTTTGCTAGCAGTAATATAAAGTTAGACTTGAAATTTGTCTGAAATATTCCTTGAAAGCAACAACAACCGCAAAAGACTTTATAGCAACAGTTACTATAGCAACCGCATAAATAATATGAAATTAATATATAAAAGTGAATTAGAAATGACGGACCTATGAAATTAGAACAATAAAAAAAACTATAATCATTTACAAATCATTCCGCGTCGAAGGGTCATGTGTTCACTAGTTTTCACGTGATTAGCGAACAAAGCTAACCCATTTTTGTTACATATGTAGATGATATATATATATTGTAAGTAATGGTAGATAATAATAAAGCATAAGTAGAAGTATAGGTAACTGGAAGCGTCTAGTAGATATGTTAATCTGAGGGAAACATGTGTACATAGTGAACTTGCATTTAGTCCGTAGAATGATAGTTAAGGAAAATAGATGTCTGTATGAAGAGAGTATTAATCTTTAACTTTTTATATATTTTGCTCGTGGTAGGTCTCTATTGCCGGAGACCGTCTAGGTAGGCCTATTTCAGTCGCTAAACAGTACTGTGCAAACATAACTCGGTTCCGGTTAGAAAGGCGCTGTAGCTAGTATAATTACTGGAGTATCGAGACTTAACATCTTGTGTCTTAAGGTGACGAGCGCAATGTGGTCCAATGTATAATATCCTAAACAGCGTCTTGCTCGTCTCGTCCCTTCACAGGAATAAAGAAATAACATTGTTAGAATATTAATAATATCTACTTAAGTATTTGCATGAGTTTACAAACGTAATTCTTCATTTCTAAGTTAAAACTTTTGTTACTTTAAATACGCAACGCGTTAACACACCAGTCAAGATGTAATTTAAAGGAACAGTGTATAATTCTGTAATTGGTTATAATTTTAAAGTCTAGATATTTCTTATGCAAGTACAGTGTATAATTATAAATTGTCTAATGATGGCGGAACGACGACTTCGTCAGTAAATTATTAACGAGACCTGGGCTGGTCGTTCGATCGTTTCACCGACTTTTTTGTCAGCGTCCACTTTTGTCCTACGATAGGAATGAAGTATTCAATTCTACGATTTCTCTAGTTCTAAAATAAAATTTTGCTTAGTGGAACACATCCCAAAAACTCCTATTGCCAACAGTGGACATCCATCGGTTGAAATGATGATAATGATGAGAATAAAATTAGCTTATATATCTATACATATATATTTAATGTATACCAGATATCCTCACAATTATTGACTCATCGCGAGATATCCGACTCCATTAGATGTAAACACTCAAAATTTGGTAGAGATATTGCTTCTGCTATTTAGAGGTCAGCTAATAATGGATTTTACAAAATGCCTTCCCTAAACTGGGTTACGGGAGAGTTGCAGCCGCCAAAGAGAACGGGCAACAGCTGGTAACTAGATATTGATCTACAACATGAATACAAAAAAACAGTATTATTTGTTGATTATTATTTGTATTAGTATTTACCAGGACTGTTTCCGGCAAGAATAATACTCCATGAAGTGACAGAGCAAGTAAGACGTTCAACGGATGGTAAATGGTACTCCTGTCCAATGTAGTAATAATTAGGATTTTGCATCAAGGCATAGAATCACTTTCGCTTGGCAGCCTTTACGTGCAAGTTCGGCCGTTGGCAACGCGGCCTTCTGAAGGTTTGCTTGTGCTAGACGGTTACTGTAGTTATTATCAGGGACTTTGCTACGATTTGGACCCCGGTACATTTACAGTGCACTTTATGGTAACAAGTTGTGACTTAATTATTTCACTAGCTATAACGCCCTTCAAATTGGAACACAGAAGGGACGTGCGAAACATTCGCTGATGGTAAGTGATACGCCAGCCTACGTAATTGAGATAATATACACAGTATTACTGTGCTCATCGTCTTCAGACATAAGATGTTAAGCCCGGTTACCCCAGTAATTTCACTAGCTACAATACGCTTCATGGCGTAACACAGTAATGTTTGCACACTACTGTCACTACTGTTTTAATAAGAAGGTAGTAAATGTGAAAATTTGTAATATTATTGATAACTATACTAAAAGACGATTTTCTCTGTCGTATATACCAACATCGTGTGGTTGAAAGGGTCTTTTGCTCAATAATTCCCTTTGGCTGGGCAATCTGGGCGAGTCGATTATGAATATTATATCAACGCTACGTATCGATTTTATATCGAATACGAGGAATCGAGAAACTTCATTATAGAGCCAACTTCGTTCTCGATTTATTGAAATATTATATTTACTACAAAATATATATCGCAGGAACCTACTGGATGCAAGCAACGCGTGACTGATCGATGTGGAAACCTTTGGGGGAGACCTATGTCCAACAGTGGACGTCTATCAGCTGATGATGATGATGGTGATGATTATATATTAGATATAAAACGTTTCATGTAAATTTTTTTGATGATAGGCCTGTGTTGTCTGAGACCATCTAAGTACGTCCCATCGCAGCTTCTATTTCTGCCGCCAAACAGTAGTGTGCAAATATTACCCAGTTCCGCTTTGAAGCGCACTGTAGCTAGTGAAAATACTGAGGTAATAAGACATCAGTAGTATAAAGCTACGGGCGCAACGTGGTGCAGTGTATAACTTCCTAACTAGAGCCACGTTGCTATGGGTAGGCGTATCACTTACTATCTGATCATCTCGCCCTCTCGTCGCTTCGTCAATTAAATAAAAAGCTTTACATTACCTATATGATTAACGATTTCCAATTAAAGACTTGTCTTTATATGTAAATAATATAACTAGGTTTTCTTTGTTCGCCAATCACGTGAAAACTAGTAAATATATTGACAGGAGATCAGGAACACCCTATGCGGAATAATTTTTAGACCATCATCATTATCAGCCGACAGACGTCGACAGCTGGACATAGGTCTCTCCCAAAGATTTTCATATCGATCGATCGAGTTTTAGATAGTTATAGGCTATTTAATTTTTGAATTTCGTGGATCCTCCATCTTTTATTTCTAATTAACTTTTATAAAAATTTTCATTTCGTATTATTTATGCGGTTGTCATAGTAACGGTTGTTATAGAAAGTCACGGTAGCGGTTGCTTTCAAGGAATATTTCACACAAATTTCAAGTCTACTTTTATATTACGGCCAGCAAACGCAAGCGAGGAATAGCTAGATATAACTTATAAATAAATACCTCTGTGTCCGTTGGATAGCGGCTAAATATTTTGAATCACTGCGGTCCCAAGTTCGATTCCGTTGTAGTTTTAGGATGGTAGTAGGATTTTTCGAATCCGAGGGTAATAGTTTACAACTACTATTATATAGTAAATCTGTTACTATTACAGCACTGTTATGTTGCGATTGTCAACATAAAAGAGGTTGTGTATTCTGGAAGGAGGCTTCATTATCCACAGCCTCATTATGACTTAATATCATGTGAAATTGAAATCAAGTATAGATAGAAAATAAATTGTTTAGGAAGATATTTATCATTATATATATATATTACACTATTCACCATTTACGGTTACTTGACTTGTTATACAAAATCATGTAAAGATAGGGGGCCAGTATACGGAATTATTTTTAAATCAATTGTCAGATCAAACGGATAATTTAGAAAACAAATGAAAATCTAGTATTCTGAATAAAATTAAGTAATATTATTTACTTAACCAACTTCAGTGATAAAGGTAATAAACGTGGATAATTACACTACAAATACTTCGCAAAGTGATTATGTAAATTCAATGAGAACCGTCGCAAGAGGGAGAGGAGTAGATTAACTTAAGCCGATGGTTATTTAAGTATGAAATCATGAATAACGACCAGGCGTGGTCAACTGGACCGGGGCGGAACCGGAACTTCGACCTTAATGATGCAGGAAAGAAAATACTTATTAAACAATAATAAATATGAAAGCATTAAATGATAATACAGGTTTTAAAGGAAGACGTCTCATACTAAACAGTAATGGAGAACGAATTCAACTTCGTTTAGATGATGCTGATTGATGGTAGGTTTCTGTTGCCGGAGACGGTCTAGGTAGATACCACCGCAGCGCCTGTATCTTCCGCCAAACAGTAATGTGCAAACATTGCTGTGTTCCGGATTGAAGGGTTCCGCTATAGATAGTCTAATTACTGGGGTAATTTGACTCAACATCTTATGTCTAAGGTGACGAGCGCAATGTGGTGCTGTATATAACCATCGTAAGTAGCGCGTGGTTGTTATGAGCAGGCGTGTCACTTATCATCAGGTGAACGTTTCGCTCGTCTAGTCGCTTAATTGAATTAAAAAAATGTGGTTTTTAGCATTTGGTGGTCCCATAAAGATATAATAATAAGAATTTTACTCTCTTTTTCTCACGCCATAGAACAGAAATATACATAAATATTACTACACATTTAGTGTATATATCCGAAGAAGCTTCCACGGCAAAATGATCCTAGTTTTCAGATCCTTCTAGTAGTAATCATAGTGTCTGTATTACATTTTCGAACATTTAATAGCAACACAAAATTTAGTAGGAAAAATAAACCGAATAATAAATTTATGACGTCATATAAACATTTATCAACGTTAGCAGACAATCAGCGAGACATTCATCTGAGAGTAGTTAATACGCCTGCACTTCATTGTGCTCATCGCCATTATGTTAAGTCCCGTTACTCCAGTAATTTTAATAACCTCAGCTCTCTTCAAACTGAAAAACAATGTTTTACGCAGAAATAAGAGCTGCGGTAGTACCTAGGCTATCTTCAGCAACAGAGACATATCACCAGTAGCACAGTGGCTAACACATTGTCATGTAAACTGGTCACATACCAATTTAATAATATAATAATTACGAGTATGGATATACTCGTCTTACACATCTTATATATATATATACACACACACATATATATGTTTATATATAGATAGATAAGTAAGTAAAATGTGCGTAAATGACAAGAGAGTTTGAAGTTTTTAGTTATTTTCCTATAACAGCTTTAGTTAGGATGATTTATACTACATCAAATTGCTGTCAGCGACTTGAATATCAGATGGTATGTCTCGTTACCTTCAGTAATTTTATCTACTTCTTTTTTTATTCAACCAAGCGACGACCTGATGATAAGTGATACGCGATAACAACGTGACGCTAGTTAGGATGGTATACACAGCACCACATTGCGAACGTGCGACGTAGAACATCTTCAATAAGGAACACGGTAATTTTTGCACACCACTACTGCGGCTCCGGACATCTATCACCGGTTAAGTTACGTCGGTGATGTTTATAAGTTGACTGAACACGGCAATACTGTTATGGATGGCAAAGTTACAAAACGAGTGTGGTAAATAACCAAGTGTAATTTAATCGTATCTTATCACTGGTTAAAACAAATAACAATTAAAAGTCTACAAACTACTTGTTTATAATATCGTACAGGACGCGAGGGCCCACTGTTGGACATAGGCCTAACATGAGGAACGCCATTTATACCGGTATTTGGCTTAATGCATCCAGTCGCTGCTAGCCGTCTTAAACATCATTAATTAGCTATATCCATAAAGTTATCATTACTTATTTGAACTTAGAACCAACGTTAAGTATTAATACGGGACTAAAATAGTTTGAGTTGTCTCTGCTAAGTGACATTGTGACGGGCCCGCTTTGCACCGGTAAAGTTTTGTACGGACGGACTTTTGCGGATATTTAGATAGTGGTTCGGTTCGAATCCGAACTCGCCTTTATGTGAATAAAATTAGATGAGATTTAATATTGATATTTTCAGCATCACTCCAGCTCAATCTTTAGCTTAAACATTGCAATTTTTGATGTAAAAATTAAGTATATTATTAGGGTAAAGGTAGTTTGTTCTCTATCAAATTTTTGAAATAGTCTCATAGGTTTTTTTTTATTCAATTAAGTAAAGGGACGACCGCAATGTTCACTTGACGTTAAGTGATACGTCAGCACATGATAACGTGGCGTTAATTAGAATGATGTACACTGCAACTAATTATGTCCGTCGCATGAAACAAGGTTTTTAGGTTAGCTGTTTAGGAAAATACTAAGTTCAGTACTAATAGATATTTGTTAAATACTCTGTGTTATTTATAAGTAGTATTTTTTAAATGTTCAATAGGAAGGTAAGACTATTATTTGTAAACTATATCTATTTATCTATTAAGTAAATTAAATGCTACATGTAATGTGGGTCATTATCTCAAAAATTCATAGTATAAGGCTGGTAATTAGCGAATTTAAAACATTATACAATTATCTAAAGTCTATCATTTTTGGTACTAAAATAGAACCCTAGAATTCTGTAATACATGGCACGCTGTTAGACGCTTCAGGTAAAATCTGTTTCGTTATAATAAAAACTCTTTGCAGAAATTTCTCAAACGCGAAGCTTTATAAATAGAAATTTTCATTCCAATTGCGCAACTCACGAACCGGAAGTGAAAACAAGTTACATGGTTTCAGCGGCAAAAAAAAAAACTAAGGAAACTGAACTGCTGAATATTGAGGGAAGTTTGTATTGCGTTATTAGAGAAATTAATTTATAACGGCAAGTGATCTCAAATGAGAGAGCGCACAAAAAAAAATCTGAAAACTTTCCTTAGCGATTGTTAGGCGAAAATATTGAACTGTCATTGTGCAGTTAAGAAGATTGCCCAATTTCTGCTTTGTATGCTTCCAAAGCGTCATAGTGATGTCAACGAAACGATGACCTAACACATCGATATTCTATTGCAAGAAAAGGTAAATCCACCTAATTTCAGCCTTTTGTCACCAACTGCGAAATATGGTTCTCCACAAGTCTTCCAGAGTAGCAGGTTTGAAGCTACTTGCATCTATAAATTACTTACAATATTTCATAAGGTCGTCGATTTACCTAATAGACTATCGTCCCGCTATTTAGTGTCTTTCCTCTTCCTTGGAGATCGGATCTCAGTTCTATACAATCAAAGGTATGTTATAATGTGAGAATCTATTATCGGTGGATTATTTTCAAACAGCAGGAGAACAAAAAAGAAATTGATCAAATAATTGTGATGTGGTGAGGTGGTGTGTGTAAATGGTGATGGCACTGTAAAGAACTTTTACGTTATTTTAAGATGATACTGGTTTAAAAAATTGTCAGACTTATTACTATTTGGCAGCGAAAGCAGGCGTTGTTGTGAAAGAATATTTCTTGGTACTGATGAAGAAATCTTCGGAAGATAATTGGTCTTCTAAGGAAAAGTAAAGGTTATGTAAGATTTCTGCCGACTAAAACCCTTCAATGGCGCTGGTGCGAGCTCTACACGATAAACCCGGATCCAGACGAATACATCTTCTGCATTACATCCCGGGAAAACTTAACCTTTCACCATCGCTATTATACAACTACCACGATACCACTTTCTGTTTGTCGTCATGAAAATTCCTATCATCACTGCGGAGTGTACATGCCTTTACTATAGTTGTAGGATTTTGATTTAACTAAAAACTTTATCATTTAACCAGTATATATATTTATAAACTACCAGGTTATTGTGATTTTATATCGATAACAACTCATCAGCACTATTTTGACGCCATTAGCCCAAGTTATATCGCTGTCAACTGTCATCAATCATAATCAGCCATTGTCGGACTCCGGGGTTATCGGAAAATATCCAGGCAATAAAAGAAACTTCGCGATTGTTGCCCTGATGGATACAGAAGTGTGTCTGGTGAGGCAACTTAAAAGGTATTATCAGGAAATAGAATATTTGATGCGAGGGAAATTAAATCATAGTTCTTGCTGCTTTCTTTATATATTCATCTGTGAAAGGAACGATTAATATCCAAGCATATAATTTCTATTATTTTAATCTACGAAACAATTAGTCTATTAAGATGAGAACACTATACCGCTTTGTTATCCTAAGACACAAGATTTCTTAAATTTTAAGTCTCATTACCTTAGTAATTTCATTAACTACAAAGCCGTTCTAGTAGAACATAGTAATGTTTGCATACAGTTACTGGTGGTAGGTGGTAGTCTCTATTTCCAAAGACCTATTGTGTATCCACCGCAGCGCCTATTTCCACCGGCACACAGTTCTGTGCAAATATTACTGTGTTCGGGTTTGAAGGGCGCTGTAACTAGTGGAATTATTTGGGTAATAAGACTTTTTAGCCTGTGTCATCGCACAATATACATGCATTGTCTATCATCTTAACTAGCGTCATTTATTATGGGCAGATCTATTGCTCACCATCAGGTAATCGCCTCGCCCGCCCCTTCGTAGTATAAAATAAACTAGATGGTATATCAAAGAGAAAAATTAAAAGAACTCCATTCATTCATTTAGATTTTAAAGAAGTTAGAAGTATTTTAAACATAAAACACTACATGTACTACTATTTTAGAAGTATGATTTAGTATATAGTCTGTGCTTCGTTGGTTAAAAATTTTCTCTCCGGGCAAAATTTATGCTCGGGCACGAGGTGACGTCATGCTTTACTTCAGCGTGAAGGTGCTACGATAAATGCACACTTTAGTTTTAATTTCTTTCAGAGACACATACTCTATCTTTTAGCCCTGGCATATAATCTAACAAAATATTACATAACTATTTATAACCGTTGTAAAGTGTCATCTTCTTTGGAAGATCGGCAAACAATAACACAATCCGTACTTTCGATACTGCAGCACCAAACCTCTGGTTTCTTTGACCAGGAAAGTATTCTTTGGTACACTGTTAAATATATTTATATATATAGAAGATATCTATGTCCAAAAGTGGACGTCTGTCGGCTGATAGTGAATGAATAGGCGATATCCAGATATTCATGGACTCATCAAGAGACCTTTGAAACTATTAATGTGAACATTAAAAATTTGGTAGATATTGCTTCTGCCATTTAGGGGTCAGCTAAGAATTGTTTTAACAAAAATCCTTTCCCAAAGAGGGTTGCGGGGTGTCATAACAGGAAGGTTTGCCCCCGGGCGTGAATATTTCTGATAAATTTGAAATCTAATTTTAAATTATAGCCAGCAAAACGAAAGAGGGAGTGGAGGCATAGCTAGTAGCCTCTAGATGGTAGCTTTCTGTTACCGGAAACCGTCTAGGTAGGTAGTACACAAATAGTACTGTGCAAATATCTGTATGTTTCGGTTTTAAAGGCACTGTAGCTAGTGGAACTATTTGGGTAATAAGACTTTTTAGCTTGTGTCATGGCACAATATATAAGCAGTGTCTATCATCTTAACTAGCGTCATTTATTATGGACAGATCTATCACTCACCATCAAGTAATCGCCTGGGCCGCCGTTTCGTAGAATAAAATAAACTAGATGATATATCAAAGAGAAAAATTAAAAGACTTAGCAAAGAAACCAAAATAGTGATTCATTGGTATGCAATAGAAAATGTAAAAGGAAAAGTAGTATGGAGAAATGTAGATCAAATAAAAGACAGATATGATCTTGGAGGAGACCTAAAACTAGCAAGCTTGAAATATAAGCAAGAAGCAAATTATAAACTAAGTATTTTTTTATCTAAATGAAAAGCTCTTATTATACTGCGAGACTATTAGTTGAGCAGGATGTCCGGTGAATTCGGTGTTATTAAAATATTTATAAAGCATTATACTGATCTTCACCATACGATATGAGGTACTGTATCGTTACTCTAGTACTGTAACAGAATAATGTAAACACTGCTGTTTGGCGTGAGACATAGGCGCTGCGGGAGTACTCATCTAGACCTCCGGCACAGACTGGTTTTATTATCTGGCTAGGAAATTTTCTAAAGATATCCTGCTCCTGGGGTTAAGATGAGGTTATGTGGGATTTCGACATACTAAAACCCCCTTGGTGGTGATTCTCAAGGTGTTGCGGAGGGCTCTGGGATCTCCTACGGAACGCACCCAGTGCCTTTCTGCACTACGCTTAAGTACATTCCATGGAAAGGCCGTATCCCTTCTCGGCATCCTCGCTTTGTCCACCTTCAAAGGTCGAGGGCCCGAAAATACTTTTAATCGCCTTTCGCGACAGACAGGGTATACATTAGTTCTATTCTTAACAGCCCGAGGCTACAAAGCAGATCTCCAACAGAGTTTTACCACCAGTTCTGTCTTCTTTGTCCCTCCAGTCTTAGAAAAGCGATCGTAATCGCAGTTAATCTTAACTACAATAAAATAAATGACAGTTTAAAATTACTAAGATACATACATATAATATGTAGTAGTCCGTTAAATATTTATAATGGTGATAATATAGTCATTGTTTAACTGAAGTAATTTAATAGTCATAGCACATATATTAACAATAGTATTGTGTGATTGAACTATAAAATAAGCGACTATTGGAGCTCAAGGTCGGAGCCTCTTCCGATTCTCGCATTTCGTATTTCATCCATGAACGTACCAAGAGTTCGGAGTTCTGCTTCATTAACATAGCGGTTAAAGTTTGCTACGTAAAGTTCCGCGTTAACTTTTGCGCAAACGTTCAAAAGTAAAACGGGATTATTTAACATTGTTTTTGCCCCATTTCACTTCTTTAACATATAAATATATATGTTAAAGAAGTGAATGATACAGTGTAGTAATTTTAAATGTTGTTACTTTATCACCACTTACATATCGTATATCTACCGCCATACATTTGAGAGTATTTTATAAGAGCACACTTTACCATTTAAGATCTCATGTTTCCAAGTTAATTTAATATTAGTGAAACAGTCAACTAAAGTACTAAATAAAAATATACAAGTTTAACAAATTTTTCTTAAAAATATCTAACATAGTAAACAATAGACAGAAAGGGCAAGTAAATATTATTATATATATACATAAGTTCACAATGATATTTTGAATAATGTTAGATAATAAAATAGCATAAGTATAAGCATAGATATAAATGATGTTAGAATATTGAATATACTATGTATTAGTAATGAGTATATAAATTGTGTAAATAATAGGATAAGAAAAAACCCTGAACAATAATACTAGGAAGACGAAGAAAAAAAGACTGTGTAACCTAATTAAGTATTATCCAAGCACTGAAAGAATAAATAGAAAAGCTTCGATCTACTCTTTTACAGTGCTTAGATAAAACTTATTAGTCAACAGCTATAGATCAGGACCCAATAGCTAATGATGACCGTGGTGACGAGATACGGCAGATACTAGGAGCATTTATACAAGTTTAAGTGCAAAGCAAATCCGGTGTGTGTCTGTAAATCTGAAAAACTGGAAAGCGTATTACATGTGATTATAGAATGTCTTATCATAAGCGAAAGAAATGGTGAAGTAGAACTAAATGTGGAAGTAAATAGTAATTAAATATGTAATTATATTTATTCGACGAAGCGACGAGCCGCCTTTAACGACGTGGTGCTTAAACTTAATTCATGAGGTACCCAACGTTCATGTTTTTTTACTTAAACGATTTGCTTCAAGTAGATTAATACAGTTTTGTCACTTACCCCGAAACCTGCAGCTATCTCTGAAGTGCTTTGTGATGGATCCGCTTCAACAACAGCCTTTAATTCTTCATTTTCCCCATTGGTCTCCAGCCGTCCACGGAGTTGGTTCTGAAGGTCGAAATTTTCAGAACGAAAACGTTGAAACCAAAAACGTACCGTGCTTTCTTTTGCGACACCATAGCCGTACACATCATTAATCTTTCGAGCTGTTTCTGCAGCACTGGTACTGGTGCCACGGTGGAACTCGTACTCGTAAATATACCGATATTACATGTTTTCAATTGTGCGGTAATAAGCGACGCGAAATTAAAAAATAATGAGTAAAACAAATGAATGACTGTTATCAAAACTCAAATGTACCAGCTAAGTGAATTTATAAATTTGAATTTGGAATTGTTAACCAAATAGGAGGTATTTCAGATCAAAGTGGTCAGTACGACATAACGCTAATTTCATATGTAAGGATGCAATATTTAAGAGGAAGTAGAATTAGGAGAAGCCTTAAATAATACTTATTGTTCAGATGCACTGCGTGAAGGTGGTATCTAAATACCATCAGAGTGTTTGAACGTAGTTGAGTTATCGTTACAAATATTATTCATGTCTCATTTCTCAGTGCGATGCGGCAATATTAGTACGTATTGGTCGTACACCATACAAAGAACAATAAAAGTCGGTTCCCGTACGTTAACTCAGCAACAGAAGTTGCTTTGGTTGTAAAATATTATTATAACATGTCGACTTTCTGCCAGGGAGTCCAGCTCACTGTTACATTATTTAAGGATACAATAGAATATTTATTTTAATAGTGTTTCCTTTACCACACATCTAACGGAGTATCACCAACTCGTATGTTTCTGTCTATAAATAGTGAGCTTTATGGGGTAAAGAAGCATAACCTCATACATCACAAGAGGATAAGTGTGCGCTGTATAAATATCCTAACCAACACCACATTACAGAAAAACGTTGAATTTTATAATAGATATTTGTGAGTAGAATCAAACTTAAACTTAGACTAGTAGAAAGAATTGCTTTGTCAAAAATAGTTACAGTACACAATTACTACTTTGTTATGATTGTAACTTTTTTTTAAATATAATAAATAATATATACAATTATAAAATAAAAATTATAACAGTTTATAAAGAACTTTCAAACGTTAGTAACACGTCATCTTCTTGATTTTTACCACATTTAACGTCTAGTATTTATCTACATACAAAATAAGTACTAAGATATTTAAAAAGCATATTTACTGACTTTAAAGTGATTCTGTATTTTCTAGTGTTAGATATCTTAACGTATGTATTAGATTTCCGTTTTCATGTTCATATTGAACTATAAGATCTTTCATCTTAATATTTGTGAATAAATATAGTGTTATATATTATTAAATATACTGTTTTAAAAGTTTTTTTTTACACAGTTAAGTTGAGCAGGACGTTCACCTGAGATATGCCCATCCATAATAATGTGGCGCTAGTTAAGATGGTACATAGCACCACATTGCGCTCATCGCCTTAAAATATAGATGTTAAGTCTCGTTACCACAGTAATTCCGATAACTACAACTCCCTTCAATCCGGAACAGAGTTATATTTGCACAATACTATTTGGTGGCAGAAATAGAAGCTGCGGAGGTAGCTACCTAGAAGGTTGCGGGCAGCAGAGGCCTTCCACCAGTAAATTAAGTTCTAATAACATCAATGTTTTAGAAGAAAAAATGTAATCAAAGATTGGATAAATATATAATTTACTATACTTATACTGGTCGTTTCTTTGATAGGATAGTGTAAAAAATAAAAAAAGGAGCTCGTCTGCGGCCATAACGTACGCAGCCTATAGCCGCCAATAAATTTGAAAATCGGACAAAAAGCGTCCGGTGACGTCGCACTGCGCCAGCGGCCGTCTCGGAATTTGATGGAGTCCAAGTTTTATAGCCCCGCACTTTATTTTAACGACATTCTAATGCCCAACGGTGGGAGAAGCCTTAAAAAGTAGGATTGGAACGTGTTAAATGATCACAGCACCGATTTATATCTATTGGAAACAAGCTTCCCGTCTCGGTGGCCATTTGAAAGGTGGAATGAGGCTCGAAGTTAACTCACCTGTCTTGTCGTATACAAAAATTGTGAAAGATGGACCTCTAAAAATATTGTAGTAAGCTTTGATTGTTAACGAAGAATTATTTGTGTTTATACAATTGTTAGATCCGGAAATTCTACTTTCTCAAAAAAAAAACAAAAAAGATGGTTTGAAAGATTAGATAAAAATTGAATTTTTTAAGTGGAGAAAATAAATGTATTACACTAGATTATTGATATTGAAAACACCGTATCTAGGAATAGGTTATCTAAAACCATAAAACTGTAAGTATCTAAAGTTCAAAGGTATACCAAAGTTGGTAATATTTACTATAGAATACGCAATTTAAGTGGTAGGATAAAGCATAGCACCAAAAATCCAACAAGGATAAGGAGTAGTAATCCAAAATACTAGTTATAAATATAAGATAAAAACTTAAAAATAGAGGTTATTGTAGATAAGAAAATTATGTCCAAAATTTTGCTAAGCTTAATAGATATTGGCAACGGTTACTCTTGCAGCGTTCCCTGTCACCTACAGTTCGCTGGATATATATCTCTTTATTGTCATTACATGGCGTAGAATGGAAAGCAAGTCTTGGAGAATAAACCGGCTGATCTACACATAAAGCCTCATAAACATTGAAATAATGAACGTGTAGTCATAAAACGTTTATCGTTGGATGAGGTAGAAGAAGACTTTTATTTTTGTTATTTTCTTCAGCAAATTTTTATTTTAAGAGCTTAGCAATAAACCAGTTTAATAATTCCATGTAGATTAATAGAAACTGATGTAAAGATATGAAACTAAAGGTAAATTACTTGACGGTATTAAAATAAAATGTTATAGTTTATTCACCATCAGCTGTTAGGATTCCATAACTGGGCTTAAGTCTGATTGTTTAATTTTAAAATGTGGTATGGATATCCTATATATCTCTACAATTACAATTAAACTTCAATTAAAGACGACTAAGAAGGATATAGGGGTGTAAGAGATTCCGCACAACATCGTACTGAGCCAAAGTCGACCACATCAGCACTCGGTGCAACCTGCTGAATAACAGGCGAGACTCTGACCGAACTGAGCTAGCGTGGTGGGCTATAGCCTAATTTGCCTGTATGAACTCTGTGGAGATCTTTGGACGAGGCCCTTGTCCAGCAAAGGACTTCTATCGGCTGATAATGATGAAGAAGGACATAACTCCAACAGCCTGGTGAGTACGACAAGCACTTTTTATGGAGACCTGTAACCTGTTTGAAATAAATAATTATTATCGGCATCGGGGTTTCTGATTGTGGTTTTTTCTGGTGTGGTTATTTCTGATGATGTGGGAAATCTTATGAGAGAAGCGTATGACCTTATTCTTGACTGGTAAAGTTACATGAATACATTTTTACCATCAGATGAACCAAGCCCTCTTTATCAAATATGATGACATCGATACCTTATCATTTGTATTATTACTTTTATCTAAATCTCACAAGGAGTAACAATATCTCTTATCGACATTAATTTGAAGATCATCGTTTATAAAGAAAAGTATTAGTAAGGTAAAGAGAATATTGAAAAGTATTTCTTGAATAAGAATGAATCCTATTAACATATTACACGAAAACTATACCATCAGCTATCTAGTGAAGATCGCAGGGTATCGTCAGGCGAAGACCGCATAGAACAGGTCGCACTGAAAATCAATGACAATAAATGATGATGACGATGATAAGCTAAATTGTTATGTAACTGTTTGAATTACGGTTAAAGTTGGAAATTGCAATAGTCTATTTCGCAAAAATGGCGAAGATAACCAGGAAGGTACTCTCGTCATAAATCTCGGCCTACTATGATATAACACCTTAAGATGCGATAAATCAGAAATTATTTTATGGGCTCCAGGAAGTTATCGGGTGTTTTGGACATAACTTATATACTTTGACTTTATGTAATATGTTTATAAATAATTTTAATAGTTTTCGTGCGCTTATACAACTCTCATTTTACGCATACGGTTTAACCCTCATCATCATCATCATAGCTGATTGACGAGAACTGTTGGATTTATGTCTCTTGTAATATTTAATTGTATATTAAAATTAATAAATAATCAGTTTGTTCGTTTAGTAATTATTTAAATATGATTAATTGTTATAGCTACTGTTAAACTTAGATCTTATTTAACGAAGCACGCTCATATTCTCTGGAGTTAAAAGTTTAATTAAATATAAACTTTTCCTAATATTATATATAACTTAATAAGGGTGTAATTGGGTCCGGCACAACAACTCACGGGACTCAAGTCCCCACCTGCTCGTGGTACACCCTGGTAATCAATAAACGAAGTTCTGGCTCCACCAACCCGCACTGGGCCAGCGTGGTGGGAAATGGCCTAAATCCGTCCATAGGAATCCTTAGCCATTGTGAGGATCTTTGGAGGAGGCTTATATCCTACACTGGACTTGTATCGGTTAATGATGTTGATGATGAATAACTTAATAAACAATTGGTGTTTTTTTTTCGCAAAAATATAATCTTTTTTATACTTTAAATTATTAACTGTGTTGCTCGTACTAACAAATAAATTTAAGGTATCTATTAACAGTATGAACAGACAACTTGGTACTTAACTTATATATGTTTATACTGATGAAAAAAAAAACAACAAAATTTTTAATATCATTGTTGTATTGTGTATATTTATTTTAGCTTATATCCGAAAAGTATATTTTTTGTTATTATATTCATTATTAATCTGAACTGTATATTATACTGCATCAACCGAAGCCTTAGTGAAACAACACTGTTAAAGGTAAAATTTGCGCTCCTACTTTGTAGCAGTAAGGTTGAGTATACTATAAATGATGCACTATGATAATAACGGCTTCCTAGGTTGATGAATAATGAGAGAAAAAAAAAACCTCGCAGCTGTTCCCGCAGGAAAAGGGTGGAGTTACGTGTGGAGCGACAAAAACGCGGAGTCGCGTCATTGGTTGGTTCCCAGCATTGCCATTTTGCTAACACGCGTCTAACGCAACTGTTAATGGATATGGCATCGGCTGATGATACATCACTATAAATATTACCTTCAAGAAGTCTAGCACGTCACACTACATCTCAATTAAAATATGTTTAAACTACTGTACTGTAATATTAATTTTTTAATTTGACTAATCAACGAGACGCGTAATACGTTCATCTCATGGTTATGACCAGCTCATAACAATGTGATGTAAGATGATCTACGCTGCACCACATTAAGCTAGCCGCATTGAAACGAGATGTATTCGGTTAAATTTAATAGGTTTTATTTCATAAAGAGACGATACGAGCGAAATGTTGATCTGATGATATGGACCTTTTTATATTATGAAGTTAGTTAGGATGATATACGCAATATCACATTGTGTTCATCGCCATGATATATAACATGTTAAAACTCGTTACCACGGTAATATCACGAGCTACAACGTCTTTCAAATGGTAACAGAATAATGTTTGCACACTACTGTTTAGTGCGCACAGTACTAAATACTCGCAGGTAAATAGTTTGCATACTACTAAACAATCACACAATTTGTTTTATTTATTAACATTTACAAGATTTTATTTAAATAATAACAATAATTGATATGTGAAATATTCTATTTATTAATACTTAAGTTTTTACATAACTTACTGGTGGTAAAAATTATCAATTGGTGGTATGTCTCTGTTGCCGGAGATCGTCTAGGTAGGTATCATATAGGTCCTATTCTGGCCGCAAATAGTAGTGCGCTAACATTACTGTGTTCCGGATTGAAGGGTAGCTGGTGAAATTACTGGAGCAACGAGACTCAATATTTTGTCTCAAGGCGACGAGCGCAATGTAGTGCAGTGTATACCATTCTAACAATGGGCGGGCGTATCACTGACCATTACGTGAACGTCCTGCTCGTCTACCCGCGTCGTTGAACAAAAAATAAATTATTATTTACTCAAACCCTTCTTTATCGAAAATAAGCGAAGGTTGAATACTATGCCACTAAAACTCTTTCAAGTGATAAACGGTAAAAACGTAACTTTTTTATAGTTCACAAACATTAAACATAGTATAACGACATCCTTCCCGTGGTTGAAATGTTGCCATTTTCACGCGGGTCGCCATTTTGACGATTAATTGTCCTGTCAGCGAACTTTAACAGTTAGAGAAATGTAGATTTGTTGTTTGGATACATACATCATTGGATTTTATTTGTTATACGTTATTTTTAATACTTTTACAATGATAATAGTTCTTTATGAGCTTTGTATTTTATTTATATATTTTTTATTCACTTAAACAATGGGACGAGCAGGACGATAGAACACCTGGTGTTAAGTGATACGCCTGCCCATAGCAACTTGGCGCTACTTAAGATGCCATCCTCCCAACAGATACTTGCCTTGTCGTGGCGGAGGGGCTTAGTAGCCGTGGCTGGGTCGCCCACGGTAAACCGAAGAGGATCCTATCAGGCCGGCCCGCGGTGAAAGGCTGGCACAAGGCGGGCGCACCAAGTTAGAGCACCGGTTTTAAACTGTGAGCTCCCCACGGATGCGGCCGGTGGGCTGCAGTGGCGGCTTTATGTTGCCCTGTGCGGCCAGGCTGCATGGGCGGCTTTATAGCTGCCCCTTGTAGTCAAGGTGGAGTCGCGGAAGGAGTACCCTCTGCGGCTAACCGAAGTCGCACCGGCGATGCGGTGGCGGTGAAGCCGCGAGGGTGAGGAGTGTCGGTATTGCGATGCACCGCTCTCCCTATCCTCCGCGGCCGTATAACGGGTGGCGGCGGGCCCAACATCGGATCCGCCGCAAGGAGCTGAGAGAGTTTTCCCTTTTAGTACCCATGACCTCTGAGCGGCGAGTTCGGGGAAATCCGTTGCGCGCGCGACTGCAAGATGCCAAGGAGGGGGCGCGTTGCATGTTCCGGCGTGGTCCTACAGAAGGTGGGGCTGCGCAAGCGGCCAGCGCCGGCAGGTGTCGCGGATGGTGCGAAAGCGTTGCTGTAACCATGTCATCAAGCGACGAGGTAGAAGGCGAGAAGATCGTAGGGGTTTTAGTCCGTGCAAGTCCGACATAACATGTGCTTGCCTTCACGAGGACGAGTATGCGCAGGCATTTCCCCTACATAAATGAAAATAAAATACTTAAAGATGTCATACACTGCGCCAAATTGCGCTCGTCGCCCCGAGACATAAGATGTTGAGTCTCGTTACTCCAGTAATTACACTAGCTGCAACGCCCTTCAATCCGTAACACAGTAATGTTTGTACATTACTGTTCGGCGATAAAAATTAACGCTGCGATGGTATCTACTTAGACGGTCTGCGGCAACAGAGACCAGTATTTTTTTCTAAATAGACAAACATCTAAATAATTTGTAAATATTTATTTATTATGTCAATGAACTAATAAATATGTGAGATTTATGGTTATCCTACAAATCGGCCATTTTGTTCGAACGTCAGAAGTCAAAACATTTTCACCGAACGACATGGCAACACTGAAGCGATTGTTCCCGCCGACGTTGGCGACTGCGCGCGCGTCATGCGCAATAAACGCAACACTTTCAAAAAATATTACTTATTGTATTGAGTAACAAAACATATTCAGACAAAAGTGCGTTTGTTCTTAAATCACACGAGATTTGAGCGCTCGCAACAATGTGGAGGAGGCACAGTATTAAATAACTCAATAAAAATATATTAATCATTAATCGAACATTCACACCATTGCTGGTGGTAAGTCGCTGTTTTTTTTAAGCGTTCACCTGCGTGTGGTGGGTCAAGGCATTTAGGCTACATTACATTTACCATCAGTATTTTCTAGCTCTATTTCCTACACATCTTTTATTTTCTCTACTCTTTCATGCTATGCTCATCTTTAAGACTTCATTCCATTTCTTTCTCTCATTCCTCTCCACCGAGCAAAGACCGTCGTCTCATGCTTTTCTTCACAAATGAAAGAGGCCTGAAATACACGACTCTTTTCTGCATACATTCTTATACATCTTCTTTTAGGTAGGTAGGTGAGTGTCTCTTGCCGGAGACCGTCTAGATGGGTACTACCGCAGAGGTTATTTTTGCCGACAAACAGTAGTGTGCAAAGGTTGCTAGGTGTCCGGTTTGAAAGGCGCTGTAGCAAGTGTAATTACTGGGATAAAGAAACTCAACATGTTATATTTCAGGCGCCGAGCGCAATTAAATGCAGTGTACAACATTATTATTACTATTCTTGTGAAGGGTTTTTTATTCTCAGCTTCTGGACTTTCTTACGATTGTACATGTATTTAAAATTACAGCTTTTTGTAGGGTTATGTATTGGGATTCTTGTAGGTCTATTAACTTGAGGCTGCGGAGAAGATGATGCGGTATAACACCTGTTGTGGATAGCACTATGGGAATGACATATACTTTATCTTGTCTCCAGATTCTAGCTACTTCGTCCTTCAGTTCTACATATTTATTCATCTTTACAGCAAATGTCTTTTGTATATTGTTTTGTATGTTATTATTATTATTATTAAAATTAGCGCTATGTTGTTGTAGGCGGACGTTTCACTTACCATCATGTGAACGTCCTGATCGTCTCGTCGCTTAATTGTATAATATATATATATATACAATTATATATATATATGTCTCTTGTTAGGAAAATATTATAATAAAGTTAAAAGTGCACAAGTAAATAAAAATCCAATTAACATGCCAAAACGCCAAAATGGAGAAGTGTCTGATCGATACGATATAAATTGAAATTTATTATTAATCCGACGTCCTATCGACATGTAGTTTACTACTAATAATAAAAAAAAAACAACTCGCGCGGTAAATTTTGACTGTTTACTAAAAATTATGAAATTCTATTATAATTTCGTTTATGCCGAGATAAAGGTTCACGCGATGATAAATGATATATGCGTGTTGTGTAAAGTACAAATGTGATTTCACTATCTACGCCCTTCAAACCGGAACACATTAGTATTTGCACACTACTGTTTGGCGGCGAAAATAGTAGCTGCGGTGGTGCCTACCTAAAGAGTCTACGGATACAGAGACCTAACACTAGTGAAATCTTTATTTCTCCGACGCACTAGCTACAGTGCTCTTCAAACAGGAAAGTAATTCACTACTTTTTGATAGCAGGGGTAGGTGCTGCAGTTGCATTAATCTTGATGTTTTGTGATCGTTACCTACAGGCAACGTGAGGGTAGTGTACACAGTACCCTCAATTTCTTGGAATTCAATTTGTTAGTTTAATGGTTAACTATGATACCACCTGGTGATGTGATTTACAGGAGTTAAACATATTAACCTATTAATAGCCTATTAACTGGCAAGGCAACCTCCATACAGATTCCACTCTGCTGTTAGGATTCTGTTGCCGCAGATAATCTAGATAGGTACCACCGCAACTCCTACTTCTACCGCCAAACAGTAGTATGTAAATATTACTGTGTTCTGGCTTGAATTGCACTATAGTTAGTGAAATTATTGAGGTAATGAAACAACATCTTATGTCTGAAAGCGACGAGCGTAATGTATACTATCCTAACTAGTGCCACGTTGTTATGGGCAGGCGTATCGCTTACCATCAGGTGTACGTCTCGCTGCGCTCGTACCTTCATTGAATAAATTTAAAAAGGCATATATTCTCTTATTTATTTCCTGTAACAAAACAGTATTATTTTAGAACACTATTAAAAATTAATGTCAACGTATTGTTTAAAATATTTGAAATTAAAAATTTTAGTGACTAACATATTAAGAAATGACAATAATTACAATTTAACGGCACCCTAAAGAATTCCACACAAACCCTTTAAGTAATGACGTCCCATCAATGCACCATAACAAAGCAGCTCCGCCGACTACGGCGCGTTTTATTAGTTTATGGGGTTCGTTTGGATTTTAGTAACCGTTAGAGAAAGTGCTAACTCATTAAAAGGATTACGCATCGAAATATCCTTTTTTTATTAGGGTGGCAATAAATGAACGGTCCGCAACAGTACTCTTCTGTGTTAACAATGGTTAAAGAGTTGCACCGAAATGATTCAACAGAACGGGTTGTAAGAGAAAGGTAATTTCTTATGTCTGTACCTTTACATAATATTTACAAATATAATGACAAAATTTCCTTACGTTTATTACTCTTTTACCGCGGACAAAAAAGGTGGGGTTATTGGTAAGATGAAGAATAGTGTTTTTTCGTGGCTTCTCTTTTAACATTTATGTCAATTCGACGAAGCGGCGAGACGAGCAAGTCGTTCACCTGATAGTAAGTGATAAGCATACCTTTAACAACGTGGCGCTAGTAAGGTGCCTTGAGACACGAGATGTTAAGTCTCATTACCCCTTGCCCTATAGTCTCGGGCTATTAAGAATAGGACATAGGACTAATGAAAGTCCTGCCTGTCGTAGATGGCGACTAAAAAGGTTTTTGGGTTCGTGGGTAGAAGGGGGGACCTCTTTGTCCACTATGGGAGCACGGGATGAACGACAAGTACGAGATGGTCTAGTTCTTGTCGTACCAAAGCGAGGATGTGGAGTATGGCTACAGTCCTCTAGAACGTGCTTTAAGCGTAGTTCTAGGAGGCATCGGCGCGTTGCGTAGCAGATCCCGGGGCCTCCCGCAACGCACTAAGGATAACCACCGAGGGAGTTTTATTGGGTAAAAATCCCATCTAACCTTGTTTTCCCCCTCAAAAACAGGATATCCTTTTAGAAGATAAAAGGTCACATTATCCCAGCAATGTCACTAGTTCCAACGTCCATAAAACCGGAACACTAATGTTTTCACACTATTGTTTCACGGCACAAATAGGCGCTGCGGTGGTACTTTTCTCGGTCTCCAATCGGTCTCCGGCAACAGAGACCTACCACCAGCATCTATCTATTTATACAACCCATTAAATAAATTTTAATAGAAAACTTACTTTCCCAACTTTACTGCTTAAGTTATTTCAAGTATAGATTACTATTTTTAATTAAAGCAAAAAGTGCTTAAACGCACGAGGACTTGACTTAGCAATGGCGCCGCGTCAAGTATTTCACTAAGCATTAACATAATATGAATTAATAAATGCTGTATTTTCCTAAGTGCTTTTTAAATATAGTGAACTTCTATTTAATTTGAAGTTATGGTGTAATATGTAAGGTTCACTTTATACATTATATATTAAGAACAAAATATTCTTTTTAAGGTTTTACATACGTTTTAGAGAGAAATATATTTTAACGTTTACTACCCTTTATTATACTACGTAGCGACAGGACGAGCGCGATGTTCACCCTTTGGTAAGTGATGTCTGTAACAATGTGGCGCTAGTTAGGGTGTCATACACAGCACAATATTGCGCTCATCGCCTTGAATCTCATTACCCCAGTGATTTCACTAGCGCAGCGCTCTTCAAACCGGAGCACAGTAATCTCTGAACACCATTGGTTGGTGGCACAAATACGCGCTGCGGAGACCTAGGTTATTACCGACACGATCTCCGACAGCAGTCACCTACCACCAGACCTGCCACCAATTTGAGTGCTGCGAGGAATTTAACAAATAATTTACTTAGGTACGTATTTGAAGATAATAATAAACATGATATATTGCCCAAGTCATTAATGTCATTAAAAATTAAATTCATATAATAATTTGTTTTAAGAGAAAATAAAAAATATTTAATGTCCATATGGGTAAGGTAAAGATAACTGGATACAGCCGCATCGTTTACCATCAGGTTAACGCCCTTACTTGTTTCGTGGAGTTAAAAACAAATTCTCTGTTTTCAAGAGTCGACTACCTATTAGTCCCCATTCACTATCCTTAATTTAGGTAGTATAGTTGTGATAACAAATATATACTTGCTGTTCCCCGCCTGTTTTGCTGACTGTAATACTCCTGCAGGTCCCTTTGGGAGAGGAATTTTGTAATGTTCATTCTCAGTTGACTTCTAAATGGCAGAAGAAATATCTCTAACAAATTTTAGCATTACCTTACTTCTATCTCTTACCTCTTATCTCTACCAAGTCTTTTTTATGTCTTATAGTTTTAGAGATCTCGTGATAAGTCAATGAATATCTGGATATCTTCCATATATAGAGATCATATCTTATATATATATAGATAAATAGATATTTGTAAACAGTTAAGTTTGCAATACATTGATGTAGTCGTGGGAGTACACATTGAATGGTGAGTTGTATACAAAAAATCTAAATGTCAATTTGCTCAATACCATCAATTATACCATGACATCCTTTTTACAATTCACCCACGCAACATACCATGCGAATTATGTGCTTTGGAATGATTAATTATTTACCGTCATTGTGAAGATGTCAATGATATTATCAAAATGAACAAATACCTTCAAAATGTGATTTAACGAAGAGTTTATATCGATGAAGGCAGAATTGGTAATGAATAAAGTAATACTAATATGTATGTATATATATATATACATATATATAATGATAATTTTACTATCTTCAATACTGAGGGTGTATCTTAGTTAATCCAAGTATACATAACATTGTTAAGATTGAAACAATTGTATATATATATATATTCGTATATATATATAACATATATACATAAGATAGATTCTGGTGGCCAGCTTCAACTCGTCCTTGTATCCATAATATGAAAACACGAATATTTTAATTATAAGATAAAAAAACAGCATTTCAATATAAATTTTTTAAACATTATTGTTGATTTATGAAGTTTCCTCATCATCATTAGCCGATGGACGTCCGGACTTATACTTTGTTTGAATTAAATTAACATTTAACTATAAACTCACTATCGATTATTTTCCTTATTTTTGTGGCTTTGCCTTTACAGTTAAGTAATTATAAAACTGGTTAAAAGGTGAAAGGTCGATGTAGTTCAAATAACATGTCTGTTAGAAAACTTACTCCTCTGGCACAGCGACCCAGAATGAGTCGTGGCCTCCGACACAGGAGAGCGCCAGCGTAGTCCGTGTCGCATTGCTTCTTGCCACTCCGGTGCTTGGAGCTCGCCTAGGTTGTGCTCTACGGAGTCCTTTCAACGGTATCTGGGCCACTTGTCTATCCAGCGAATTCTGTGAGCTTTCGCTTCTCCTATGATGTTCGGTTCGCCGATCAGCCTCTAGATTTCAATATTGCGTTAGTCAGTTATTTAAATATTTCAGTTAAATACGGATGTCTGGTGGATATGCGTCATTACTGGTGGTAGGTCTCTGTTGCCGGCGACCATCTAGATGGGTACCACCACAGGGCCTATTTCTGCCGCCAAACAGCAGTGTGCAGATATTACTTTATTCCAGTTTAAATGGCGTTGTAGTTAGTGTAATTACGATAACGAGACTAAACATCTTATGTCTCAGGTGACGAGCACAATGTGGTGCATTGTATATCATCCTGACTAGCTCCACGTTGTTATGGGCGGGCGTATCACTTATCATAAGGTAAACAACGCGCACTCTCGTCACTTTATTATATTAAAAAAAAATCACTAACAGTAGTCTCTTCGTTAAGCGCGGAAATAAAACATTGACAGTAGGTCGTTGGAGATAATCTAGATTTAGCTAGGAAGCAGATATTAAAATATACTAATACTGCAAAAGATATTAACAAGATTTTGTATAATATGTCGTAAGGCGCCAATTACGGTGTTACGGAAAGTAGAAACAATATCTCGACATATGTTTCATCTAAGCCAACCTCATCTGATCGTGATGCACCCTGCTAATCAACAAATCTAGTTCTGACTCCCGTCATTGGGCCAGCGTGATAGGAAATGCGAACAACGTGGGACCGATCGATGTGGAGATCTTTGGGGGAGGCCTATGTCCAGTTGTGGATGTCTATCGACTGATGATGATGATGATGGGAAATAGCCTAAATCCTCTCATATGAATCCCAACCCGATCGATGTGGGAATTCTTAGAGGAGCAGTAGACGTTTATCCTGTGATGATTATGAGCATAATTAGTGAATGCTGTATTTACTTCCTAACGATCATGTACTAAGGATTTCTTGTTAAAATTCTTTGTATGTTTAGTCAATATAATAGTGTATGATTCATTGTGGACCTAATAAATGATTATGAATTGATTTTCAATTTGATGTCGCGAAGAAGTTATTATTAATCTTAAATATCTACTATGTTAAAAAAAATATTTTGATATGCAATCAAATAATTTTTATCAGATAAATGAAGTAGACCCTCCAGTAGTAATATGTTGACCTCAGCGGACCGGGGCGGGGAACAGCCGTCTCTTTACTTATAAGGCCATGGCCATTAGGCAATTAACCGAGGTGCGTTCTGAATGCTCATTATAACTGCAAATAGAATTAGTGACGTGCTGAATATTCTTGAACGTCCGCATCAGCATTCGCAATCGATTATGTTCAGGTGGACGAAAGTTATTAAATTATTTTTAAACTGAACCTCTGTAAATATTCTTCTTCGTCGCTCCCTCACCGCTGAGGAACGTGATCATGTTCAGTCTTCATTGAGTGCGCTCATATGCAGAATGGACCGCACGGCGTTTACTGCTACCCGCCGCCTTTCTAATAGTTTCCATCCATGTGGTAGGGTCTCTTCATTGAGAACGTTTGCCTTGTAGTCTCCCCAAAATGACTTGCGTCATCAAACAGCCTTTTGGAGAACGCTTGATGTGCCCGAAAAGTTGAGAGCTCGTCAAAGGGCAAGGAGGGTAAATAACCTAATTAAAATTCATACGCCCGTCCACTTTTACTGGTGATAAGTCGCTGTTGCGTTGACTGTCTAGGTAGATACCACTGCAGCTGTTTTGACTTCGGATTGAAGGGAGTGGTAACTAGGGAAATTACTGGGATTACAAAACTTAACACCTTATTTCTTAAGGCGACGAGCGCAATGTGGTGCAGTGTATGCCATCCGTTTGGATGTAGCGCCACATTGTTATAGGCAGGTATCACTTACCATCAGGTGAACGTCACGCTCGTATCATCGCTTCATCGCATAAAAAAAATAGTACTCATCACTTTGAAACAAGAGGATACTTCTCTTTACCTCATTAATCTATTCAGCGGCAGATATAAGAGGTGCGGTGGTACCTATCTAAACGATCTTCTGCAACATAAACTTATCACCAGTGGGTTTATAATACTACTGAAAAGAAGTTAATAAATATAGAGTTATATTCCCATACTAGTTGAGGAATATTAAATTTCTATATTCGCTATTATGTTCCCGAATGTATAGGATTGGATATTTGTCCCATCACTATCTTCTATACTAACTTCCAGCGCTGCACCGACTAATTGCCTTCGACTAACACTTGAGGCACCGTTGGGGTCGTTTTTAATACTTTCATTGTTCAGCTAACTTCTTTATATTGCGACTGGGATTACTTATTTGTAACTTGCGAACGCTTGCTTATAAAAAGATATCGCTTCTTTTCCCTACGCAACCATGCAGACTGTGACTACTTGTATTCTTTCTAATATTCTAAGGAATAAAGAAGAAAGAAGCTCAGGCCCGAATACGACTTCTATAGGAAATGAGACATGCATTAATATTGTTGAGGTGTACTATATATTTAAGGTTTTCGTGGAATATCTACGACATACTATGTATAACTAAAATACACAACAGATAAGAACGCCTTCGTTGTCAATATTCCAAGTATATAAATAGAATAAAGTGTCTAGCTATCATTAACACTCATAGTAATTATATATGAGCAAATAACAGTCAGAGTATGGATACGTAAGCTTTGCCACCTGCGTCTCCACTGTCACTAATCATCATGTGATGATAATGTATTGGGCAGTAACCTTTCTCTTATTTTATCTTAATGCGAATAGAAACCATTAACTTTGGTCAAGGTCAGAAGTAAGTCGGTACAGTAAAAAGAAATATCTATTACCGAAAAGCACACAGCACAAAAGTAGGACTCTGTTATCGGAGACAATCTAAGTGGGTTCAACCACAGCGCCTATTTCTACTGCCAAACAGTAGTGCGCAAATATTACTGTGTTCCTGTTTGAAGAGCTTTATAGCTAGTGTAATAACTGGAGTGAAGAGACGTGACTTACGTATCAAGGCGACGAATGCAATGTGGTGCATCGTATAACATTCTAAGTAACGTCTCATTTTTATGGGCGGGTGAATTACTTATCATCAGGTGAACGTCCCGTCCCGTCGCTTGATTATATAAAAAAGTACAGATAATACTTTCGCATATCTTAAAAATTAGCAAATAACTTTACCCGGCTAACTTTAGCTTAACACGTTCAATTTCCACCTAAAGAGCGCTAAAAGCGGCGTAACATACAAAGCTGGTGACACAATGAATTCAAATTATGATATTATGAATTAAAATATTAAAAACATTTTTATGAGCAGATTTGCATTGAGATGAACGTCTTACTTCGTCACGTGAAAATTGTATGTTGTAGTTGTATTGTATATTGTTGTAGAGTAAATATATTCTAATCATAATATAATTGGTGTATTAGAGTTATTAAGCATAACGTGTAGGAGTCTTGCAGTGGGGGGTGCGGAGACTTCGGTAAGTGATCACGCAAGCAGTAGTATCTATCTGTACTATATTGATAATGAAGCAGAGCAATTTAAAGAACAGTGAATAAATTATTAAGATTCACAGAGATCCGGTTGATGGGCATAATTGTATACTCCGTGATGACTTGCTGGCCGAAGGCATAGTACATAAAGGTGTTCAGATCGTTATAAGTATTTGCGTTATGATAAACGATAGCGTGATCTGTTGTCCATGGTGACGCCATCTGTTGAGTTGTTTGAAAACTTCTTAATACAAATGTTTATTTATTTTTTCAAAATTTTATTAATACCGCGGCAGAATATCTCGTGGCGATGGTATATTGCGGTGTAAACATATTAACTAATTCCTTCTTATGGTTAATTGTATCATTTACCTAGTGATCGACCTGCTAGTGTTCAGTGTTTCGTGATATAAAAATTACTCAGTGTGTCGCACACGCGGTGTAACCGAGCGGCTATCAATAAAGCAAACAAACAAACAAAGGTCTTGTGTTACTAATGCATTGTGGAATACCTACCTTCGGTGGTGGCCGTTTTAACTTACAATATTTAGAAATTCATCTTTTGTGTCTGCGGGTTTACGAAGATGCAATAAGATGATTCAACATCATACTAAATATTCCCCGCCCGCTTCGCTGGCCGTAACAACCACGCAATTCTTTTCAAGAAAGTAATTTCATAAATGGCAGAAGCAATATATCTAAGAAATTTTAAGTATTTACTTCTAATACTTTCGGAGGTCTCGTGATGACTCAATAAGCCTTTTTTATTCTACTAAGCGTCAAGACGAGCGGGACATTCACCTGATGGTAAGCTTTACGCCTGCCCATAACAACGTAGAGCTAGTAAGGATGCAATATATTGCACCACATTGTGCTAGACGACTGGAGACACCAGCTACAGTAATGTTTGCACAGTACTGTTCGGCGGCAGAAATTGGTGGTGCGGTGGTACGATCTATTTAGACGATCTCCAGCAACAGAGACCTACCACCAGTATAAGTATATCTGTCAATTTGCAAGTAGTCATAATCTAAGGACAGTTATCTTACTGTTTGACCAGTAGTTAAAGTGAATGTCACAGTCGACAGAAATTGGTTTTGGTTAAACGTTTTTCGATTAATTTGTCGTGAAAATATGCGAACCGGCTGCCAAGTCGCAATTGTGCCCAAATTACGGCGGCGCAGATCTGTACGATCATTACATCCTGAATTTGGATCAAAAGGAAACAAATAAAATCCATTGTACTCCTGTTAACCATCACTGCCACATTCTATTTGATCCGCATCATTTAATTTTTTAATGTAACTTCTCTTTTATACGTTTACTATTATCTGTATTAGGTACAGCTGTTACAATTAGCTATAACAATGTTTTTTGTTATTAATTTTTTGTACAGTACACTTTTTTTTCGTTTATATTTAACGATTCAATGGAACGAGCCGGACATTCATCTTATGATAAATGACATGCTTGCTCATAACAGTCCCGCAAGTTAGGATGATACACACAGCACCTGTACTCTTCACTTTGGGATAAAACGATAACTTCAATTGCAACAACACGGTTCAAACTGGAAAACAGTAATGTTTGCGCCTGCTGCGGTGTTTTTTTTTTTCGTTTAACGTGGAGGAAATGCCTGCGCATACCCGTCCTCGCGGTACAAAGACGGCTTATGTCGGACTTGCACCGACTAAGACCTCCATTATGTTCCAACTCATCGCCTGATGGCAGGGTCACGGGTACGCTTTCGCACCATCCGCGACCCCGCCGGCGCTGGCCGCTTTCGCAGCCCCACCTTGAGAGGGAGAGATAAACCCTCTCTTTCCACCTCCGCAGGGGCATACCAGAACATACAACGCGCCCCCTCCTGTACGGATTCCCCCGAACCCGTCACCCAGAGATCATGGGAGCCAAGAAAGAAACCTCTTCCGACTCCCTGCGGAGGATCTGACGTTGGGTCCGCCGCCACTCGTTGTTAGTCGCAGAGGGTACTCCCTCCGCGACTCCACCTCGGCAGCAAAGGGCAGTACGAAACTGCCCCTGCAGCCCCCGGCGGCTCCGGTGAGCTCCAGTTATCTAACCAGTACTCTAACCTGGAACGGCTGTCTCGGGCCAGCCCTACAACGCGGGCCGGCCGGGCGGGTTCCTCTTCGCTTCACCGTGGGCGACCCCGCCACGGTTATAAGGCCCCTCCGCCACAACAAGGTGGAAACCCGTTGGGGGCTGCTGCGGTGGTACGTATTATTTTTGTCTCTAGATCTATATTATACTTTAATCAATGCAACTACGAGTACGTATGTATATCGTGACCAATCGATGTGCAGATCTTTGAGAGGCCTATGTCCAGCTGTGGACGTCTATCGGCTGATGATGATGATATATGTATTAAATATTTCTCGTTGTATTGTACTTTTACAAAAGTTATTATAACTGTTTATCCTTTGCCAGGGTTTGCTGGAAGAATACTCATTTTAGGGATAAGTTTAATACGTCACAATAATTGTTTTTAAAATTTTGTTTGTAAATTTCATTGTATGTGTACATAAAGAAATTGAATAAATAAACAAAACATTATTTCACGAGATTTATGTAAACAAAGGTAATATTCGTTATTAATATCGTTTGGAGTACTTAATTCAATCATATCTTTTTGATATCAAACGAAATTAGATAGAATGATACGAATTTAGTATTATACAGAAGTTTATAAGGAACTGTAATAGGTTCTATTGATATTCAGAGAGAGTAAAAACTTTAGGTCACCCAGTGCAACTTTTATGTAATTTTTTTCTCACCTCATATTCTTACGATGGCAAGAAAAGCTTTCGTCATAAACGAGAACAACAATGACATAAATAGATAAATATAACAAAAAAAAATAGATAATTGTAAAGGTACAAGAGAGTATATAATTAGCCCTAATGTTTCCATTGATGGGTCTGTGGACATTTTCTGAGAAGGAAAAAATCGAAGCTATTTATCTGCTACGCTGGACAAGTGCGGGTTGATATATGTATATTGATGCGAACTGTTCTCCTTGGTACTCATATATGCTGGTTTCTCTCGATCTTTTGCCTTCACCGGCAGCTCAAGCTTACATCTACTATACTCTTCCAAACATATAGCACATGTTAGTGTCTTTCAAGTTGAGCTATCAGGGCTTCTACAGTTACGTTGTATGTCTGTATGGTGTATACCTGATATATATATTTTTAAAGGCGTGTGTACGTAAATGTATATGTTTACATCGAAAGATAAACAGACGGACACGTCGCCGTCGGTGGCTTATCTACAACAATAAACATGTACGACATGACAGATATTTGTGTTATTCGTTAGTTATCTGTTACTGATGTCTGCCCAAAACGCATGATCCATTACCGAAAATCAAATATTATCTGTGGTAATTGTGTAGTACACGTGTAATGGATGAATAAATAAATTTAAAATTCTTTCTTTATCTATATGCCAACTTGTTTTTAAAGTATTTTTTTTACGTAACAATTTAATACAAAACAATAACATTCAACGCGCTGATAGTGAGGTAAAACTTGGCTTTAATTTCACACGGTATTAAGTGAAAGTGAGGCCGTGGAGGATGTTGACTGTCGGAACAGTAACGCTCTAATACGAGTAGCAGCAGATTTAAATAACGAGTGTAATAACATCTGCCGCCAAATAGTAGTGTGGAAATATTACTGTGTTCCGGTTTGAAGGGTAACTAGTCAAATTACGGGGTTAACGAGACTTAACATATAGTATGTTAAGCCGAAAAGCAGTGTATATCATCCTAGCTAGCGTCACGTTAGTAGGGGCGGATGCATTTCTTATAATCGCGTTACCGTCATCCTCGTCTCGTTGCTTTGTCAAACTCCACAAAATTGGAACAGGAACATTGGATTCAAACCAGAGACATTCATTTTACAATGTAAGTAATTAGTTACTGCACAAAAAAGCACAACAAAAATAATAAAAAAAAAAATGTAATGGTAAAAACATTTAAAATTTGTGTACTATTGATTTTTCTTCAGTTTAAGCATACAATTGTACGGAAAAATAGACTATTGAAGTTCATGCCGAAGATATTTTTAACAAAATGTATGAAACAAAGGAATCCATCAAAATATTTAATTTCTCTTTCAATCGGTAGTGTTTCGCCTTCAATTTGGCGTTTCTCTCATAATAGGATTTGTTACATGGCATCGACACGGCCACAGCAAACGGAGCGGAATGCTCGGTGACCATAAACTAATGCCCTATTTGAAATTTCCCCTATTTCAACCTATATTTGTAATCCTCGTTCTTGCCTTTGACTTATAATATGAAAATAAAAATTCAAGAATTCCAAAATGAAAATATCTCTACAGTTACCAATATTACACAAGTATTAAGGCGATAGGACAATGTAGTAGTGCACATTATCCTAAGTATTCATAGACTGCGTCAGGAATACGTCATGCATTTTTCGTCGCTTCACCGATTAAAAAAAAAAATTAATATTCAATAGCTACAACTACAGTAGAACTGAAAACTGTTGAACTAAACGGATTTGCCGTAGTGTCCTATACATAGAAGCTTCAGGTATGATATTGAGCAGGAGACAGTCTTAAGAATAGAAACAGCTAGTCTACCCAAGATAATAAAAAGAATATTAGTTAAAAAAATTGATAAATTCATAAATTATTGTTTAAAAATATGCTTATGATAATTAACAATAGAAATAAGGATAAGTAAATATTACTTTATACATATACATATACACACATACACATACACACATATACATATGAACACAATAATATTGTGTGTAAATATTATATAATTAGATATAGCATAAGTACAAATATAATGTAAAAAAATAGAAACAATTATAGAAAAAAATTAAATAACCTAAATTATAAGTGAATATGTTCTAAATAAGAGGATAAGATAAAGCCCTGAATAGTAATATCTAGGAAAAGTGAAAATTTAATTTACTAGATCTTTGTTGATAGAGACCGTGTAGGCAGATACAACCGGAACACTTTTTTGTGCCGCCATAGAGTAGTGTACAAACATTAATGTGTACCGGTTTGAAGGGCGTTATAGCTAGTGAAATTATTAATGTAACGAGACTTAAGATCTTGTCTCACGGCGAGCACAATGTATTGCAGTGTACATCATCCTAACTAGCGCAACATTCTGATGGGCATGCATATCACTTACCATCAGGTGAACCTTTTGCTCGACTCATCGCTACGATTTTATTTTTAGTCCGAGTAAATAGAAAGGCAATCGCTATCAACAATTTGAATTTTAAACATGGCATTAAGATAGCCCGTCGGCACAAATCTCGCGCGGCGAGAAACGGCGGCCATTTTGTTAAAAAAAAACCTTTTGCTTTAATTATTCTCTTAACTTCGTTGTGATACTTTCGCATTGCGCGTTTAATTTGCTATTCAAGTTAAAATAATCAATTGTTTTAATTACGTTTTGTCTTCGTTCTTAAAATTTAAAGTTAACATTTGTATAAAATAACCATCTGTTTTTTAATACTTTTTACTATGATAATTTGTTTAATATTAAATAATATTACATAGTAGACTTTCAAAGGAATATAATCTTTAATTAAAGTAAGCCTATGGCACTAAATTCTTTCATATATGATAAATTTGCTATTAACTTATTAAAAACTGCTTTAAAATTGTTAATAATATTTCTTTTCAATAATCTATACAAATTTAATGAAAATGGATTTTCTTTTTTCGCCAATCACGTAAAAACTAGTGAAAGTAGCGACATGGAAACCATTAGACGTGGAATGATTTGTAAATGGTTATAGGCTATCTATTTTTTTTAATTTATAGATCCTTGTGATTTGTAATAAAATTTTATAAACATTTTCATTTAATATTATTTATAAGGTTGCTATGGTAACGTTTGCTATAGAGTGTCACTTGCGGTTGCAGTTACTGTCAAGGAACATTTCAGACAAATTTCAAGTCTAATTTTATATTACAGCCAATAAAGCTGACGCAGAACAGATAGTATGAGATATATACAAAGTAATTGGTTTAATGTTCTGAGCACACAATTTTTTTAATTAATCTTGTCGTACATACAAGTAGAACAGGCGTACACTGTGCCTATGTGACATTCTCTGCCAATCAACCCAGGGTGATAGGATAGAGGATAATTGAAGCAATTGTCAAATTTTTGGAATATATTATTTTCTCTAGAAAACATATCTATCTAATAATTTTTAAAAATGGCAATAAATAATACAACATATTATCGTGTAATGTTCACTTTTCAAAACGTTTTCTTTTTTTTATAAGTTCTGTGTATCTAAGAGTTTTTACGACACATTTATCAAAGGACTAATTTTGCTCACAACAGTTCCGAGGTATTTCTAATAATTGTAATCAGCAGCATCATGGCCGGGAGCAGGCACCGTATCAACATTAATTAGTACGGATTTGTTTCGTAATGAGATGAAATTGTGATGTGACCTGTTAATTATCAACGCGATGAAATCCGCTCTCAGATTGTTAAAGGGAAAATTCACAAATATATAACTTGTAAGTGGTCACAGGAACATGTATTCTCTCAGTTCGTCGTTTATATTAGTATATAGCAGTTAAATAATATAAAATTTTTTAATAGTAATCTACCATATTTTAACACAACAGTAAAAATTTACTTTTATTTCTTTGATAGCGGTTCCAAGACATATGTTCTGACTAACGAAGACATGTCTTAATTGTTACTAGATTTCTTCCTGTCACTTTCTGAATGTGGTCGGCAACACCTTGTTAAACCGGCTCACTATCAACGCTTAGCCGGTTATTAATTTGTAATATTTCCATTATTTATTTTTTAAACTGTGAAAAGTGATTTTAAATTGCATATGTAACGTAACATTTAAAACCGATTATAGGAGCAGCATGTTTTCCCGAGGACCTATTCGATTTTTTACTAAATTAATGTTATAATATTTGTAGGATTGGAATTAAATTGCCTTAATAAATGTTTGGGAAAAATAAAATTAATAATATCATAATATCACACAGAAAAAACATTTATTTCTTTCAATTTAAGGTTAGAAACCAACACATTTGATTGGAGTCACCTTTTAAGGAAACAGATATTTGTGCCAGAAGATCCCACTTTTTCTTAACAACATTGTGTTAATGTAACCTAAAATGTATTAACTTAATAAAGCTGAAAATGTCGGTTTATAACACATATAGCTATGATATATATTACCTTTTACGTGTATTCGAAGATATCACGGAACATCTATATCTCGATGTAAACATTCCCTGACATAGATATAATGAATAATCAATATCTAAAGGAGCAGTAAACATTGTTCTCAATCTTTTTTTCGTTATAAATATTGCTTTTAGTTAAGGAGTCCGTATTGGACGATACCGTAAAAATTTTATGGTTCAAATTTGTACGTATTAACGCAGTGTTATGAAAAAAGACGACCAACTTGTAATTAGGTGAAAAAATTTTTTGTAACACGTGATGTAATAAGAAAACCTAATATTCCCTAGATATGTTTATATTTGACTGAATCTGTAAAAGATCTGTTCTAATGTCGAGCTTTGATGTTTTAAATATTAATTATAGTAGTATCAGAAAAGAAATACTATTTAAAATAAATACAAATTTGCAAAAATTATAATCGGCTTCTTACAAATAATTACATCTGTTAACACTTACAAGAACATTAATTTGTAACATGACTATATAAATATTATGCTAGGTTGTTACGGAAAATGTTTAAATTTATTAATTAATTCTCATCAAATTATCCTACACATTATCACTCCTCATTAACGTCAGTTAGAATCTAAACGGTTACATATTAAACAAAAATTACTGTAAAGGTGGAGCAATTATCATAATTTAATCAGCTGCGTACGTACAACATCCAACTTGAAGCTTTTACTTTGAGCTTTTTGTGCATATGGTCTGTGGTAAGTCATTGTCGAGGACCTAGTGGATGCGTTCATGAATTTTGTACCGTTTTTATGAAGTGTAAATTAATGAAGAAACATTTTCATGAAAAGTTAATACAAAAACGTTGTACGTAATATTTACAAATATATAAACATACCAAAGATGATAAATTAAAAAAAAATAATAGAAATGTTAACGGAATCGGTTTGGGTCTTACAAAATGGCTTCAAGCTATAAGTTTCGCCGAAGCTTGAACGCGTCGGTAACAAGCGGAGGGAGTGAAGCGCCGTGAGGGGAAGGGGACGAGCCGCATGCGTACCGAGGGCTGAGCTGCATTCCAGTAGTTCGGCCGACCGCCGCGCGGCGCTACGTATATAACGCGTGTTCGCGACGCCCGCTCTTCCCACAAAGAACGCTTCAGTATTGTAAAAAATCTGTGATGTATTGATTAATTCCAACGTTTTACCAACACAAAAACTGCCAGCGAACTAAATTGGACTCGTTTTGGACACAGTGCGCATTGTTTCAGTGAGCTTCACTAGCGTTTTACTGCGGGCCACGTCCTATGGAATTCCACATTTATCGATGAATAGAATCTAGTGTGTGGAGCGAACATGGTGGACTTCACGGTGCGATGTTGAATGCGTACGGATATTTCGTGTTTTCTGTGTTAACTTCCTATATTTTATAGTGCGAACTCGTTAATTTAGCGACTATAAATATGGATTGGTACGTGTGCGCTTAAAACGCTTCCCAAGAGGGGTCGAGTTTACTTCGGATAATGAGAGTTGGGGAACGATAAACAGTAAGAATGGTATCGTTCGGTTACTTCGGGCTCCGGCAGGCCCCTTGGACATTGCTCGTCCTCGTCTTCTTTATTGAGAGCGTAATGGGGAATTACGCTAAATCATTCTATATACATTGGAACACAACAAACAGCATATTCAGAATAGACAATACTGATCACGTATTCGATTTAAATAAAGGTAATGCTCAATTTGAATACGACCAAGTAAATATTATATGTCCTGTTTATGCACCAGACACATTCGAGGAGGACATGGAGAAGTATATAATATATAATGTAAGTAAGGAAGAATACGATTCATGTAGAATAACAAATCCGAATCCGCGGATCATAGCGATTTGCGATAAACCGAACAAACTTATGTTTTTCACTATTACGTTCCGACCGTTCACGCCACAGCCCGGCGGCCTGGAGTTTCTTCCGGGGAAGGATTACTACTTTATATCGACGTCCAGTAAAGACGATCTGCACAGACGGATCGGAGGTCGTTGTTTAAGCCATAACATGAAGCTGGTGTTCCGGGTATGTTGCAAACCGGAGGATCAGTCGCCCGTGCCGCCACCGCAGCCGTCCCCGCCGCCTCCACCGCCACCGCCGACGACGCCACCCACGACCACGACAACGACGACGATCAAGCCGGTGACCAAAAAGACGCACAAGTACGACAAAACGCCGAACGAAGTAGTGAAGAGCGAGGAGCTGTCTTACTCGCGCGGCGCAGCGTTGGCTTCTTCCCTCGCCCTCGCCCTCGCCGCGAGCGCGGTCTTAGCGCCCCTGGCTCGGTGAATGTGCGCTAAGGCGGCGCGACCCCCGCGGCCCGACCTGCTGGCGAAGCCCTGCTCAGCTCACACCACGCAAACCCTGCAATCTCTCCACTTGCGCCCGGACACTCTAGTCTTCACGTGAATCAGTGCGGATAGTGCCGACGATGTGGTAAAACTGTAGTTTAGTGGCTGGCCGTCTAGTGACGTCTCCTGTGTGCGAAAGGACATTTGGTAGTAATTTTGTAAGTACTTAGTGGTGTGTGAGCCGGCCGCGGGGTTCGGGTGCTGCGGATCGTCGCCCGTGAAGTACAGTGACATTTTAGAGTTGTGCAAAATTCCTAGGTATTTCTACATAAAGTTCCAATGACTTTAGTCCTTAAGGAACCTAAGTTGGGAGCCTAATTTTTACTATTGTACTAAAGTATATTGGGCCTATTGAATAATCGAACTAATATATTATACAAAGGAAGATCACTTCGAAGCAGAGCGAGCTACGAACATATTATATATAAAAATGTTAACGTGCGTATTGGTATTATAGGTTTCTTAAACCGTTAGGAATTAAACAATTTTTTATATTTTCACTAATGCAATGAAGGATATTTGATTAAGAGTTAGGATTGCAAATGCAGATATTATAGAAGTCTTATATAGAATGAGGATTAGTTAGAGCTTAATTTAGTTGAAAAGACAATGATTTTTTTTTTTAGTTTTCACGCGACGTATATTTAAAATTTATTTATACGAAAAAAAATTATAGGACAAGTTAAGAATCTTGTCCAGAAATACTGTGATTTTGGTTTTATTTAGGTAGTAATTTTCTCTTTATGCTTTCAACATGTGATATGAAACTAATTGTATTTAATGTAAAGGAAGCATTTTCGCGTCATAATATTGTTTTCATTCTCGACTGATTTCTTAAATACGCTTTCTCTTATTAGTTTTACAATGCATTTTATGGCCTAACTGCATATATAATTTAAGAGTGAAACTATTGATGTGTTGTATGACTAGGGCTGGACCGAATACTTACGACCTAAAATCCGATGCCTTTTATATTAACTGTTACAGCAGCGAATCCTAAATACACAATTCGGGATCTCGTTATATGAGTTTGTTTAAAAATTCACAAGCAAACAGTTTCCACCAGCGTCTTCGCGAGATAACTAACTTTAAGCGCACGATGTGCCATCAAACTAATGTGCTAAACGAATAACTTGCACATTGTAATGAAATAGTTAAATAGTTGAATAGTAGTTGAAATAGACCGGTTTTCAGTTAGACATACGCATTTAGTGACAGATGTATAATTTTAAATAGTACTTAAGAACCGAATACACGAGTTTCCTATTATATTGAGAAAAACCATTATCTACATCTAAAATAAAGTCTTAAACTACAAATTCAAATATCAATCGTTCGTTCAATTATTCGTTTTTCATATCATATAGTAAAGATGCATCTTGGTAATGACGAAAGTAAATATTTAACATAATCCAAGAAATAAAGAGTGGTGCTACTAAAGTCTGTTAACGATTTCAGGTTCGGCACTAACCTATGTAAATTTATTCTTTGAGAAGGAAAGAAAGAATCTACTTAAAATAAGGCTAAAGAAAGAATTTTACGCTACCCAACTCGAAGGAATTAATGCTAATGAATTCGTAACTGATTCAGATGGCCAAGTTACTATTGAATATTAAAAAATAAAAACGAAAAACTTGAGGGAAACTATCGGGGAGGCCATTATCATGTTTCATTGATGAAGTTTTAAAAGTGTTCAAATAGAATCTTTCAAAATATCAATATGTGTAGTAAAAGATATAATTATAGATAACTAGGTAACGATAGTTTCTTTGTTGGAACGAGTAAGATTACAGTAATAAATTTCGTTCAACGTATGACCAGAACATTGTAACACAACTTTTATCGATGTCAAAAGCACCGTTACCGTAAATATCCAAGCTCACAAACTGGACACGGAAACGATAATTTAACATATATTATCAGTTTCAAACCAAACAATAAATTTGTTGATTGAAAATATTATATTATTTAATGAGATAGATTCTTATCATATCTTTGTCGTTTATTGGTCATAAGTTTAATATTTTTTTACTGTACTTAACTATTACAGAGTTAAATCAAGCCATTCGTATTCAGATATAGAAAGATCAGTGACGGAGTATGAATTAAATATAGTTTTATTTTAACTGAAATTATCCAAACTCGACTAAATATTATTCCTTAATAGTTGTATGTCCATTAATGTGTAGTCATTTAAAAAAACACACACACAAAAAGCTCCTTTAAGTTCTCATTATCGGGACTCGGAGCTTTGCTCTCACAAGAAGAGTCTAGGCCAGTCGCTAAAACAAATCTGTTCTTGGAATGTCGGTTCTCTGTCACAAAGTTTTCCTCCATTGGAAGCTGAAGTTCTTCTAGTGGAACCCGTATGACATATATAAAATAGCTGATAGTTAAATAGTTTTGTTTGTTTAAAAAAATCAATCGGTATGTGTTGTAAGAAATGTTTTGATGAGTAAGCAACGTAACGTCGCATCCTAATGCATTGTTATCTAAACACGGCGATATATAAAAATAAAAACATTTTGTTTGTTTGTCTGCTATTAACTAGTTTCTCGTACGACGGGGGTACGTTTCCCAGTGAGTGCTTCTATTTTTATATAAACTAAACAGTTTAAATGTCCGCTTAAGCGTTTCTTGGTACGGGCGTTGTTTAAAGTTGTCTTTTGGCTATTTCGAGTTTACTGCCGCGAAGGGATTGAGGAGGGATAATAAGCCTAACCTGGCAGTAATAAAGATTCAACGCTACCATCATCATGACTACACAGTTCAATGTTTAATCTCCACACATATAAGACACAGTAATTTATATATGTTAGCAACGTTTATTTAAACAGGCGATATAATCTGTGCGCATAAATTAACCAGTTGCGAATGAGACATAAGTTTTAGACATCGCTCAAACCTTGCAGTGAAATAGAATAATAATGCCCTATGTTATTAAGTGAAAATCGTTATATTAATGAAGTAGACATTAATCACCCAAAATAAAGTGCACACCTATTCGCGTAACTTTTAAAGGCGGGCGCGAAATGACACTTGCCGAGATTTATATCAAAGTTTTCGTGTTCCGTTCACGAAGAAATGGCGCGCGGGTATAGTTAGCTGTGACATCAAAGAATCCAGGCCGAGATTAATTGATGACTTCATATTCCTCCACCAAGGGACCCGGATTGAAATGTGCTATTTTCAATCTACGTTAATTTTTTTAATTGTCCATATCATTTTTTTTATTCTCTGTGTAACTGTTTTTTCATTATCTATAGCACTTTTTTGTTATCTACGGCAAAGTCTGGCCTTGGCCAAACGCTCGCTTTGTAACACGGAGGTCTCTGGTTCATTTGTGGTCACACTTTGGTACAGCTTCCACCTGCATAATGAAAATCTGACTACGACAGCATTGCTGTGTACCGTCAACAAATGAGAGATAGTGTTATGGGCGAACGCGCTTGACCATCAACGAATCATTATCATTTAATGACATGTAAAATTGGAATTAAATGTTAAGATTATTGTAGATAAAAAAAATTGTTAATTATCTGTTGCACTTTTTTTGTTGTCTGTGGCTCCTTTTTTATCTGTAATAAATTTCGGCCATTGGACACGCTTAGTTCCTCGGGCCTTTGTTCTATACCATAACAACATTCATTTATCTGAAACATGCTCTGTATCAGATATCGTATCACCTTTTTTTTTCTCTCCGAGCCTTTTTAAACTCGACTACCGGTTTCTAATTTCGTGCGTCGCTTCAAACGTAACAAACTCAAGGGGAGAGGGATTAAAAAATGGTTATATATTATTTATGGTAGTCAATAACAATAAATATTGCATCTCAATATAATACGAAACTCGTACGCAGAGAGAATAATTTTTCTTAGCAATCTTATCTCATATTAGTTTTCGGTTAGCTGTGCTGTGTACTTAGTATTAATTGCCTATAATAAAAAAGAAAATGACCTCATTTTTGAATCTCGAAAGAAAATCAGTCCGCTAGTTTTAATGATGAAAAATGCATAATTTTATATTTATCTAAAAAGTTTTGGGGAGGGGGGGGGGTTATTTCCGACTATAGTAGAAATTCATAGACCGAGTGAAAAGCATAAACGTTTAAATTTGTTTTTATTATATGCTAATTAAAAACTGTATACGCAGTTTCTAATTAACAAACACGTATCGATAATACGTTGAAATGATCTGATGCTGTTTATAATTTTTTTATCGCCATGTCCATAAATAATAAATTTGTAACAACAATTTGATGGTTTCTTCAAATAGAATTTCTCCTCTAGTCGGTGGATAACGATTAATTGATAAATATGTAAGTTATTTATATGTATTTCGTTTTAATAACGGCATAGATATTAAAAATTTAACGGAGCGATTGTCAGTAACGTCATTTATCTGAGTTTGTCCTAAAGCATGTGCCTAGTGTAATGAATTATTTAAATGCATTATTCCGTACCTACAATACTTACAGTACTTCATTTACAAAAAAAAAACTGTTATTTTACATAAGCAGGTGTTAAAATATTTTTGACATGAAGGTTGTAAAAGATCACAACTTTAGATTTCGCTTAAAAAACTTATAAGTTTAGTGTGGTATATGAAATTGAGCACAATATTGTAAAATCATTGAAATTCCTAAAATGTTTAATAAAATCATAGTTTTTAAGTTTGCAGAAGTGTATGTATGGATAAACATGAGATTTTGCTGTTGCAATAAAAATGAATTTATTATATATATATATTGCCATTGATTATGAATATTGTCTAAATCCATTGCAACTTGATAGAACTGTTTTATTTTTTTAATAATTTCTATCAACTGTCATAATAACAAATATTTGTTTACTTGCACTAAACAGTTGCCAATTTTAAATTAAAAAAAAATCCAAATTTTAAATTATAACATCATACTATGGAGTTAGATAATTTTCAAAATCAAAGGTAAATATATAGATGCTGTATGTTTGACCTCAATGAATTCCTTTTTCTTTAAATTTCTCATATTGGTGCTACTGCTAAGACTTAACAAGTGTTTTAATAGAATTTAGAAATTTATGTTTTTACTGTAATATTGTAATAATTACTATTCAAACATAAATTAATAGACTGAAATTTTAAATATTTATGTTGACACATGTACTTAAGTTTTATTATGTTATTTTATTTTCATAGAGAAAAATTTAGCTAAAATTTGTAGCGGCTACCTCTCCCGAAACTGTATTAAAGGTATTTTTGTAAAAAAAAAAAAATTACGTTAATGCTAATTAAAAGAGAAGCTCCAGTGTATCAATGGCGTTACTGAAATCGGCTTTGTGCTTTCCTATAAAAAAGAGAAAAAAAAACCATTCAGAATCCTCACTATTCCTAAAAGCGATTGTTGGTTATTATGAAAAAAAATGGTTAAATCATACTTAATAGGTTGTAGGGAACGGCTTATGTGCCGTTTAGTTTACTATACGTATATTTTTTGCAGCTGTATCCATTATGTATTATTGCTATTATAATTATTAAAATGAAAAAGCGGCCATAATTATAATTACAATTGTTTTTGGAGATAACGTGTTTTAGCATTGTACGGTTGGGGCAGAGACAATTTTTTTTTTTATCTCTGCGGTCTCTTGTTTATACAATACAATGTTTAACGTTTCTGTGTATGATGTTAAGTTGGCGATGTATGTATTAAGTAATGAACTTATGAAACTTGTAGCTGCTACCTAAGCCGTGACTCACGCAACTGCGCACTCACTGGTCAAAATCCACAGTAATTAATTCATTGTTTATGCACGACGCTAGACATTATACGGGCCTAAATGCCATTGCGGGAGTTATTACCGGTAATATACGGTCTCTTTGTGTATTTCTACGAGTTTAAATTGAAAAATTATATTGTCGATGTCCATTTGAAAAGGTCTCTGCCCTGCCGGTAATAATGGGTGGAACGGTTAAACGAAATTGTTAATAACAAAGTGAAATTGTATAAGAGTGATTTGTATAAATAGAGTTCGGAAAAAAGAGAGTGGGGCGCAAATGGGGGGTGTTGGATTGGGAAAAATAAATAATTGTACCTATTAAGCGAACTTCGTAAGGATTATTGTAAATATGTTGTTAACTTAAGAGTAGACCCCGTAGGTATTTATTTTTACGATTTCGGTCCTTTGTTGAAATCCAAAGTTTTAATTTATTTTTCGACCAATAAATGTTGGAGAGAACTATTTTATTATTTTTTATTTATCTCACTTACACATTCTGATTACGACTTAAAATTGTAAAATATAAAAAATTTCATTGATTTACAAAATGTTACAAGAAATAACTATGAAAGTCGCTGTAGCTAGTGAAATTATTGGGACGAGACTAAACTTGCACAATGTGGTGTTGTGTATATAATTCTAACTCTCGTTTTGTCGCTTCGTTGAACAAAAAATAAACTGCCCATTTAATGATCCCACTGCTGGGATTTGATGCTTTCTCTCACGGATTCCATCCATCAAGCTAGCTAAGTGCGAATTGGTTGATGTCGCATATTCACGAATGGTGTTGTTGATACTCGTACATGTCGTTTTCCTCACTAAGTTTCTTTCATTGGAATGCATGAATAAAATATATACATTTATATATACATATATATACATACACATATATATACACACATATATATATATATATATTTAGATATCTTTGTTGTCAATGGAGAAACAACAAAATTAGTTTCGCTGTTACGGCGACTGTCATACGCTCTAATACCTGCCTCCGATTGCTGTAACATGTAATTTAATATACACTTCCTGTCATCACCGTCACTCTTAGGCAGCCGTGTACTGATTATAAGTGACATCAGCAGAAACCATAATCTATTACTTAATAATTATTAATCAAGCTCACGTATACCCCCGTGACGGTAGACGCGAGGGCTCGTTTATTAACGTCTGCGGTATTGTGGTCAGTTTGAAGTTATTGTCGCCATTTGTAAAATACGATATTTATGTTTACATAACAATATTCATATATATACATGTAAGTATACTTATATGTATGTAGTTATCATAATTTTTTAAACAATAAATTTCCGATTTATTAAGACTGGGATGCCATATATAAAACTTCGTTGTTAGGGTTCTTGAACGAGTTTGGTTAGGTTTCATCAACATTTTGTAAATCTACCGCCATAAAAGTATTGCTCACTGTCAACATGAGAGACGCACCATTCCAGGCGATTTCAACCTTCATGGCTTCTGAATCTCTGAACACCATGTGAAATTATAGTCATTTGTTATCCCGTTATAAATAGGAAAAAAAAAAACAAATGATTCTATAATAAGTGCGATAGTCATTTTTGAGATAACCTTGCCCTTCAGAGGTTTGACTTGACTTTTTAAGCCCAAAGGCGTATTCTAAGAATATAATACTAGGCTCTTCCTCGCCCACTTTGCTGGCCGAAATATAAATTTATACTTGATTCTTGTCTGAAATATTCCTTGAGAGCAACCGTGACTGCAAATGACTTTTTATTACAGCCGTTACTATAGCGACCGCATTAATAATACGATATGAATATTCATTAAATGAATAGCATATAACCATCTACAAATTATTTTGCGTCGAATGGTCGTATTCTCATGTCGATACGTTCACTAGTTTTCACGTGATTGGCGAACAAAGGAAACACATTTTCATTATTTATACGGGTATAGTTTTTAGTAAAAAGCAAAATATTTTTTGTCTTATGTGCAAAGAATTAAATCGATATATTAATGATATATTTATATAAGGATTTTAAATAACGTTTAAACTGAGTATAAAACAATATAAACGAATAAAACTAGTATGAAATAATAAAACTGCGTTTGTGTTCAGTAACTAATAGATGACGCTACGTGGATAATAATTTCATGAGATTATTTACAACCATATTATAAATAAGTACATATATATGATATTTTAATTAATCTACACTATAATTATAAACAAAACAAAGTTAAGTGAACTACATTATTTTCTTTTATATAAATATATTTTTTTTAATATTAATGGGGCAGTAAGGTCCTCGAGTGGCGGCCGCGTAGCGGTAGACGTATTGGGAGGCTCTCCACAAAGTGGATTGACGATCTAATGAGGCAAAGGAAGGCACTGATGCGGGCAACACAGGATTAATCGGTGAGATCTTTGGGGGAGGCCTACGTCATCTACCTTCAGCAGTGGACGTCTATCAGCTGATGATATAAATAAAGTTTAATTTCCTAAGAGGAATCTCCAAAAGGGTAGGTCCACGAGCGTCGCTTCCAATGGCTTCTCTGTAGCTGTACCAATGTCGCCTACAGTTTTTTATGTTGGGAGTTTATTTAATTTATATGTATTAAAAGGTAAAGTGAAATGCGTAACTCACCGGACTGTTCAATTATAAGTTGGCGGTGGATATCCCACCAGCTTTTACCCCTCTGTTTTATAATTGCCGTACGGTCACCCGATACGTCTGAAGTAACACTGTATCCGTTTATTGAATGTTATGACTCACTGTTTAATTACGACGTTTGATGGACGACCTGATGATTTTTTTTTCTAAATAAAAAGCGCGATAGTGTATTTGACTGTCTTTCTGCTTGTTCGCGAGTGTTTTATTATTTTTTCTTATTGTACAAACAAAAATACAAAATATTAGCATTCAAGAGAACCAGCTTTTTTACTTCAGTGAAGCTTCAGCTTTAATCTTCTTTAACTTAATAATTAATGTTATCAATAATATATTAATCATACAAAAATCGTGTTAAATATATTGTACATCCAAAGGGTTTTAAGTAGTATAAATCTACCATAGACTATATACACTATATTCTGAAAAAAAAATTACATAACCTCTCAAGGGTATTCCTTTAACTTTAGTATGCATTATTGTGTTTTGATATTACTGTGTTCATCATGTATATATATTTGAATACTATTGTTTGTAACACAAAGCTAATTTATATACATCGCAATTTTTTTTTAATCGAAGAATGGACAAAAGCGTTGATTATATGACAAGTAATATAGTTGAGATAATGTACCCTGCACATCATTATGTTTGAGATATGTCTCGTTATATCAGTAATTTCATTAACTACAACACGCTTCGAATTAATACAGTAACTGTCCACTGGCTAAGTATAAATTTCTAAGGGTTATAATGAAGATGTTTTGCTTTTTTCCATATGAAAATAAGATGTTTCTTTCTAGAATACATTTTCTATATAAACATATAAATCGGAAAGCGGCGGCAACGGGCAAAGAAAATACGTATCTCTTTGAATGTATCTCGTCGAGAAGTTTTCGAAGCGAGGCCGCAAATTATCCGAAAAGCTCTTTTCCGTGAAACAAACAGAAACTGAATAGGCAGCTTTTGATTAGTTGTAGCGAATTGAATGCTTTCTTATTATTTCAAAATGTATTCACAAAAGATAAAAGATACATCTGACTCGCGGAGGTCATGCGATACTATATCCATTTTGTTATACAATTCAAATTTAAGGTCCCTCTAGTCTTAAAGAATATATATTAAACGACAGATGATAAATATAAGGATTCATCATCATCAGCCGATAGACGTTTACTGTTGGTTCATAGGCCGCCCCCAAAGATCTCCAATCAGTATGGCCCCCGGTAATGTAGAGATTCATTATTTTAGTTTGTAAAGATCTTTTCTTCAAGACATTTGAAATCTTTTAAAGAGTTAAACTTTGTCATCGGTTAAAAATATAGGCTAGTTTAACCATTAATATTATTTGGATAAAAGTTAAAATTGGTGACATTCATTCTATTAAAACAGTGGTAGTAAACTATTTTACCACGTGATCTACACAGGTATTAGTTAGTGTCGCTCGTAGCAAAAATGAATAAGAATTTCTCAGGTTTTTGCTATTGTTTATAATGTTATTAAAAAAACTATGAACGGTTTATTTGCGTATATAATTATTTAACAATTTCTATGGAGGTAAGGGGTCGGACACAACAACCTACGGAACCCAAGCCAATCTCACTTGGAGGCTCTGGCGCCCATTAACGCGCATTGGGCTACCGTGGTGGGAAATGGCTTCAACCCTTCAAAATTAAACCTTTCAAGCGACGAATTCCAGTGGCCGGCGGTACCGGAGGCCATGCGACCGGTCGATGTGGACTTTTTTGGAGGAAGCCTACGTCCAGCGGTGGACGTCTATCAACTGATGATGAAATGAATTCCAGTGGTCGTGAAATTTCTAATGGTTTCATGTAAAGAACACCAGATGAACTGACCACAAACACCGGGCCACAAATCGAGTATAGCTAGTTATAAAGGTAATTTCATTATTTATTTATTATCTGTATTTGAATATGTTCATTTCTATATATTTAATTGAAACTTTCATTGATTCATCACGAGATGTCCGAAACTATTAGACGTAAACACTCAAAATTTGGTAGACCAGCTTTTTTTATACTATGAAGCGACGTGACGAGCGGTACGTTCACCTGATGAGTGTGGCGCTGGTTAGGATAATGTACACTGCATCACATTGCGTTCGTCTCCTTGAGAAATAAAAATGTTGATTCCCACCCCAGTAATTTCACTAGCTACACCCCCTATTTAAATTAGAATGCAGTAATGTTTGCAACGTATTGTTTAGCGGAAGAAATAGGCGCTGCGGTGGTACGTACCTAGACCGAAAACAACAGCCAAAAAACTGAGAATGGATTCTACTATATTTTTTCCTCAAAGAGTGCTGCGAGGGTGTTACGGCCAGCGAAGGGGGCGGCTAACAGCTAGTTTCTGAATGTATAAATGTATGTTATAATGTCCCTTTAAATTTCGTGTAACTCAAAATTTTATTTCCGATGCCATGTTATGGTCGGAGAGCCAACAATTACCGATCTCTTGATGGTAATGTTGCAAATCAAAGCGATTATGTGGATAACACGAGCGGTAATGATGCTTTCACGAATCCGATGTCATGTCCAGCACTGTCATTAGAGAGCAGAACGGGTCCGTGCTAATATAACGTTACTGCAATTTGATTGCGTGATTGTTTCTCTCTTTATGTTACAATCTTTATATATATATATATATATATATACAGACACATAACTGTAGGACTGACATCATCACATCATCAGCGGATAGGCGTCTACAGCTGGACATAGGCCTTCTCCAAAGATCCCCACACTTACAGGGATTCATGTTGGAGGGATTTGGACTATTTTCCACTACGCTGGCCTAATGCGAGTTGGCGGGAGCCAGAGCCTCGTTTGTTGCTTAGCAGGGTGCACAACGAGGAAGTAAGGTTGCTCTAGGTCCCGCGAGTTGTTGTGCAGGATCCCTTACACCCCAGGACTAACCATTATACCTAAATTGAACATCGTCATATTTTTTAATTATTCGAAGAGGAGACCAGCGAAGCGTTTACCTGCTTATAGTGGTACTTCATAATAATATACTCATTACATTGTCCTAATAAAATGTCAAGACTCGTTACTACCTAGAACAACAACGAAGATTTACCACCAGTAAATAGTGAAGTATTCTCACTCTAAATAGTTGGCTGTTGTATGTAGACAAATATATTACAGCAATGCTGTTATGAAGGAGAATAGCCAGACCGGTTTCAAAAGAGCATCATCATCAGCTGATAGTCGTCCACTGCTACACATGGGCCTCCTTCAAAGATCTCCAAATCAATCGGTCTTACACTGACCATGACCAGATCTTCCGTCCTACTAGCTTACCATCGTTCAATCTTGACAACTTGAGGTTACAGAGTCGAACCAAAACAATATCATTTGTTGTTAATAGAACTTTTTGTATATTTTAAAGCGTCTAGGTTTCCGACGTCAAATGCATTCGATCTTACTTTTATGGTGCTGAAACTAGAAAATCTATTGATCTTAGCACATAACAGTCCAGCGCAATAAGGCGCAGAGTGAATATCCTAACTATCCAATTACGCAGAAACTATAGTCCTTTTTCATTTTACACACGTCAAAGGTGTATCGATCGCTGATCACGGGGTCCACTACCAATTTGAATCCTGCTACGTTTATACGTAATTATCCGTGTTGCGCTGGCTGCTGGTTGTGTAAGCCGTGAATAATGCCCCGCCGCCCGTGTTTAGCTGTTCCATTAACACATTTCCCGCCTTTGATCTCCGTGTCGATTGGTTGCGCTAAACATTTTCTATTTCTGTTTCCGATTGTATTACGAGCGCGCACCCATCTTGTGCAGCCTCCGCCACGTTTGTCGAATAATTCGGCTGTCTATTTAGAAACAGACAGAACCCTTAGCGTTCCCACTACTGTGGTTTGAAATCTTTTCTCATATATGTGTCGAGGGTATTTATCGCCCACGCTAGTTAACTCGGGTTGTTGTATATTACAACTATGCAAGAGCTGCAACTAGAGTATGTTAGTTTCCTCACTAAGTTTAGTAGGAATGGAACCTGCGCCTCTTCGAGACATACGTATGACTGCTTCACTAATTAGTCTTTGATAATCATTTCATAATTTTGTAAGTTACATATAGTAGTTGTTGAACCCTAGAGAAGTTTTGATAGCGAACATCGATGAATCTTCTACATAAATAAAATTTGTTGTTATATCTAAATCATATTTGTTTACTATTTTCATATAAATATTATTAATCATTTTTTTATCATTTTATTAGGACACAAGATGAGCGAGACATTCACTTGAAGGTAAGTAATACGCCCGCCCATAACATTGTGGCGCCAGCAATGGTATACACTGCACCACATTGCTCTCGTCGGCAGACTTGAGATGTTCAGTCTCGTTATCCCAGTAATTACACTAGCTACAGCGTCCTTCAAACCGAAACACTGTAATGTTTGCACAGTACTGTTTATCCGGCTGCAATAGGCGCTGCGGTGGTACCTACCTAGACGGTCTCCAGCAACAGAGACCCTCCACCAGTTAAACTTTATATGAATTTGAAACCTTTTGTCTCTAGTTCTTTACTCTATTTCGATTCAGTTTGACCAGTTTTATTGACAAATATTTAAGTTTGTTAGAAAAGGCGGTTTCCATTGGTACTAATAATGATATATGATTAATGTAAGGTATCGTTTGGGCAGCATTGGGAAAACTCTGTTACAACTTAACCTTGCAAATACCCTTGACTCGTGACGAAAGTCTTTTACCAGGGCGTCTCCTCACCATCATCTACGGCGTTGAGATATGACATTTGATCATTGGGCTGGTCTCCCACCGGATATACCTATGCTTAGCATTTCTCTAAGCGACAAGGTATTAAATGAAAATAATCGACGGAGAACTAAACTTCTCGATATAGCTATCAAAATCTAGGAATTGAAATGACAGTGAACCGGTCATATCTGTCGTATTAGTGACGGCCGAAGGATGAGGAAAGTCTTGGAGTGGAAGAAGCACACGCAGTGATGCACGACGTTCACCCATCAGAGGGGCGATGACTTTGTCAGAGCGGTTGGAAGTGAGTGGATATGAAAACCTTAAGGACCGTATTTGGTTGACCGTAGTTGGACTTTGGGAAAGTAATCCAGCAATCGATTAATAAAGCCTGATGATGAAAGTGTATACAAGGACAGCACAAAGTTTCTTCAATACAAGTAATTATAAATGTTGATGAAAAGTACTTATTAATCATTGGTAGAAAAATTGGTATAAATATTTAATAGTTGATATACTGCAGCATATTCAGAGCAGCTTAATCTTTGTCTTAAGTATATAACTGAATCTGTTGTGCTGCAGTGATTTTAAGCTGCGCCTTAGCTGCAGTTTTTCTACTGCAACTCCCCTCTCCTCCTCCAGCATCACGCGTCTGCTCCGCATTCATTCATCCGGAGCTAATGACGCACTATTACGCAGGCTTTATTTATAATTCGTGAGCTCACGACTGTCCTCGCTACATCCTTTCTCATTACAGAAGGATGTTGTATTATTGTGTAGTTCTCGTAGCAGGAATACCCACTCGCTAGTAGTGGGTTCGAATTATAATTTAGTAAGAATTTAGGACGTACTGCGACTGGTTAAGATATTAAAACATTGTAACACTTTTTTTGTAAATGTAATTACCTAGGAGGAGAAAATAAGTTCTCATCTTCTGGGAAATAAGATAATACCGAAAATATCATCAGCATTAACATTGACTCTTATAGCAAGGCAAGTAATATTAAATAATGACTCGTTGCTCAGTATAGACCATGCACAGCGATACTGATATCGATCGGACCTATACTGCCTATATCCAGTGGCTTTCAGCGGCCTTCATCAGATCATCGGTCCAGCTTATTAGAGGCCTATCAGCATTGTGCTTACCGGTGCACGATCATCATTTGAGAACACAGTGTTGTGCTCTGCACGTCACTTAACTTATAGAATGTATGTAATAGAAATACAAAAGATCACAATTTATACTCTATAAACTTTTAGGATATTTACAACATTTTGAAAACCTCATTAGCAGTCAATAGATGTCCACTGCTGGACACAGGCCTCCCCATCGATTGGTCTTGCGCTACCTGAATCGCTGAGTATCAAGGGCCGTCGTTTGTAGGGATTCATATGGGGGGATTTGGGCCAAATCCCACCACGCTGGTCCAATGTGGGTTGGTGGGCGCCAGAGCCTCTTTTGTTGATTAGCAGGGTGCACCACGAGCAGGTAAGGTTGGCTTGGGTTCCGTGAGTTGTTGTGCGGGAACCCTTACACCCCTTTTAAAAACCTATCCCGACCTAATTCTTATGTTCTATTAACTTACATGTATTATTACTATTTACTTCCAGGTTTAATTCTACTTCTAAATCATAAATTTAAAACTAGTCGTATATTATATTAGTTAGTATAAAAACGGTTTGATTATAAATAGATATAAATATGTTGAAATCCTTCAACTGTAACAGGTAAAGAGTTTAAACCAACTGTTATCTGTAAACACGGTAGGTGTATGAAAAAAAAAGATTAAAGAGATTATTGCAATGTGTGAGCTGTAATAAGCCGCTGAGAGTTATTATCTGTTAGACCGATCGCATAATCTCCATAGGATAAAAAGTAGTTTTCTACAAACCCCATCCCAAACAGAGCAGTGTTAGTAAATAAGTTATAGAAATAGAAAGTTTCCTAGAAACTAACTCAAAGGTGTGAAGGTAAATCACGGATTACAATGTCATTATACAATTGTGAATAGAAAAAGGCTTTAAATAACTTTTTTTTATTCATTAAGCGACTAGACGAGCGAGACGTTCACGTGATGCTGAGTCTCGTTACCCCAGTAATTACACTAGCGACAACGCCTTTCACACACAGTGAATCTTTGCACAGTATTGTTTGGTGGCAGGGCGCTGCGGTGATACCTACCTAGACTGTCTCCGGCAACAGAGACCTGTGACTTTTTTTAATTTTTTTTTGTCCGCCATATCGATAACAATGTGGCCCTTGTTAGGATGATATAAACTGCACCACATCACATACTCGTCGTCTTGAGATAAGACGTTAAGATTCGATGCCCCAGTAGTATTATTAGTTACAATGCCCTTTAAACCGGAACACTAATGTTTTGTAGCAGGAACAGGAGCTTTGGTGGTATCTACCTAGACGGTCTCCGGCATCAGAAACAATACACTAGTAAACGTATTACTTACTTCTTTATTTACTATCTTTAAAGAACTATTTTACAAATACTAAAAGTGGTTCATTATGAAACGGGAGCGCTTTAGCGCCACATTCACGGGCTTGTATACTGAGACCTTACAGAAAATACGGAAAAATTAATCATCCACCTCGCTCCATTAGATTATGGTTTCACCACCGGCCATAATATGGCCATGGAAGATAGGGAGAATGACAAACAAATTGCAGATATTCCATCTCCCGGGCCCCTCCTGTGCAACGGTTCGACACCACTTAGTTACGAAAAGTAGGGAGGGCGAGTTTTAGTATTTAGCTACTACTAAAGTATAAAGATTTGTTAACAATAATTTGACGGTTTTATTTATACTGGTCTTTTTGCAGCAGGCATAGACTCGTCCAGCCGATAAAGATCTCATACTTTAATAGTAATTCCAACAAATTTCCGGCTCTAAGACTTCAGTAGATCTTCACGCGTTATTATATAATTGATTTATTATACGCATTATATAAATAATAATTGATTTGACACTATTTTTTTTAACTTAGACCGTTATTTCTGCCCTTATTCATCACGTGTTTGTATATAATACACTTTCACTGGTGGTAGGTCTCTGTTGCCGGAGACCTTCTAAGTGAGTACTACTCCAGAGTCTATTTCTGCCACCAAACAGTGGTGTTCAAATATTACTGTGATCCGGCTTGAAAGGCGTTGTAGTTAATGTAATTACAGGGGTAACTAGATCAACATCTCATGTCTCAGACTATGCGGTGCAGTGCATAACATCATAGCGCCACGTTGTCATGGGCGGGTGTATCAATTACTATTAGGTGAACGTCCCGCTCGCCTCGTCGCTTAATTGTAAAAAAAAATCCGTTTAGAAACTCGGAAGTTAAAATAAGTTATATCATTTAAGTAATATGTAATTTTTTTACATTAACACAGTACTAAGAGTCTTGTTTAAATATTACTTTAACATTTACATATGCAAACGACAATTCAATATTATGTAAAAATACGTAATTGGAGATAAATGTACATAAGAGTCTATATACTTAATTTAGTTAATAAACATGTATAGAATCTATATTTTATTGAAAATTCATTACATTTCTGTTAAACTATGTAACAAATATTGCTATGGGAATGAAATTCCCGCGCTGTCATTACTCAAATATTGGTGGCAAAGTTTATAGCTGTACTCGATCTAATTAAGGTTATGTAACATTGGAGCGGCTGAAACTTTACGTAACACCAATAAAGTTGTCATTATGACGATAAATAGGCAATCGCAGTGCCACCGACTTATTCTTGTATAACTTAATCTATTTTATTGTGATTCACGTCGATAGTTAATAATATCGATTATTCGCTTCATTTTAGGTTGTTTTCTATACTTGGTGTTAAAATTTTCTTATTGTATTGCTATTGTTAAGTTAATGTAAGTTTGAACAACTTAATAGTACAATCAGGTTAATTTTGCTAATTAGTAGATTTGGATTGGAATTGCGCGTACTTTTATCTTTACAGTCTGCGGAACCCGATAACGCGGATAATATCAAAGATATATTGTGTATTGACGTAACATATTTTTCAAGTATACGATTATATCTATTTCTATATTCTTATCGTAATTCTTTAAGCTAAGGATACCGAGGGCGGATTTAATGCCACAAGTATTTTCTGCCATTCAACCCCGGTATTATATGTAGTTGTTAAATATTTAATAGATGTACAAATCTCAAACATATACATCAAAGTATTAGCCACATGTACCACATACACAAATATATATATATATATAATATCTATTTACACCTAGAAATATATTATTATTATATAATAGAATAAATATAAATTATAAATATCATCAGTACCATCAGATTAGCATGGATGTGTTTTGCAAAAATATTTTGTGTATAGGTTATAATTGGCGCAGGGAGGCTGTGCGTGTTAGAACCATCGCCGATTTAACTGACGGTTCAAGCGGTTTAACGGAAAGAAAAATATTATCGCCGTGCACGTATCGAGTCGCTCTCGATTCGCGAACTAATTAATTACAACGCAATGGTCGTTGCGAAATGATTTCGATTGTTTCTCAATCGACGCCGCCGGCGCGACGTGACGAAACCACTGCCCGCTCACGAAACAGCCATTTCAAATTAAAAAATCTAATGTCAACACATTTTCTTTTTTATTTCTACCGCCTGAATCTGTCAAAGGTAATTTACGAATAAGTCACTAGATAACGTCTTTCGCGCGGTACTTATACCTAATGATAAATACGCCTACGTATAGTAATATGCTGGTTAGGACATATGTTTCTAACATGTTCATACCACCCTGATTTTATTAACTTCATCCTATTTTAAATCTGCACTCGGACCTTCGTACCCACTTGGATGATGGCGACATGCTCGCTCAATTTAGTGTTGCCATAGAAATATACGATTCATCATGACGTCCGCTATTCTATTTATACTCATTGCATATTGTTTCACCATTTATTATTCGTCGTCGGATGATTAATACCACTTAACTATTTATGTTGTATTATTTTTTGCTATTTGAAAAAATACGAAATTTTTATATATCGCTTTGAAAGTATAGTTATGAAACCGCCGATGTTTTTATGATAATTATTATCTCGAACTCGGGACACAGATTTAAAAGGCAGCTGCGCTAACCCCTCTGCCAATTAGCCGTTTATAATTGGATGCGTAACATGGTGCCGGTTCCAATGTGGGAAACTATTATGATATATAACGTAATTGATGTCATTTGAATGTTCACGTAAAATGTGTTATAAGACGTCATTTTTTTTTTAAATTAACTAACACACTGTTTTTATTACATTCTGTCAAGGTTTCGATTATTCTATGCCGTCCACGTTAAAACCAAAACTTACGTAAGAGATTTGCAGTACTTACAGTATACTAATTTAACTCCGTCTTATTTATATACTAAATTTGAAGACTTTGCGATCCCAGCGGATGGAACATCTATGCCGCCTACTCTACTCTCGGCGTATCCTCAAAGTTGACCATAAAAGGAATAATTTCAGGGGAATCAAATCCATGTCACTTTTATAAGTCTAATATGACAACCGTAATGACCAACGTGGTAAATATGGTAAACATAGGTTAGTGATTACTTTCATATAAGTTCAAATAGTTCATTAATCACTAGTTCATCAGTCACTAGTAGTATCTCTGTTTTTGGGAGTCCTAACTACAGCAGAGGTAATCAATAGCTTTTAATATGAATAAAATGACAAAAACAAATGTGTTGAAAAAAAAAGACAAAAGATTCATCTTTATATCAAAACAGTGTTTATAATAAATATATATATATATACATAAGTACATCTTTAATCGGGGATAAGTAATTTCAAAATGTTTCATTGATTCATTATTAAAAGGTTTTTAAAGATAAGACGGTCTAAAATAATTTGTAATGTTGTCTCTAATTAGTTTTAAACAATGTTATCATTACCAGATAGATCACGCTATTGCTGGGCATAGATTATAAAATCTCAATATTAATAAATCATTAAGTTTGTAAGTGAGATGAAATTATGCTCCGGAACTCGAAAAGGCGTAGATTCTATCACCGCCCACTTAACTTGAGCTTTCCGGGAAGTATAATATTACATTGTCACGTAAATATTATCTACATATATATAATGAAAATTGGTTTCGTTTGTTCGCCAATCACTTGAAAACTAGTGAACGTATATCGACATAGGAACATGAGTATTCGAAGTGGAATGATTTGTAGATATTTATAGGCTATTTATTTTTGAATTTCATAAATCCTTAATCACTTTATTGTTAATTAAATTATATAAACGTTTCCATTTCGCATTATTTATGTGGTTGTCATAGTAACGATTGCTATAGAAATTCATTTGTGGCCTAACTCTATATTACGGCCAGCGAATGGTTTTTTTTTTCTTTTTATGATGAAGTTTGCGCCGCAGTTTTATTGACAACCATTGCGGCCTCATCGGACTCAGGGATCACGGATCTGGTATCTGTGAGCTAGAACCTCGATTACTAAATTGCCAACGTCCACACCAGCAAAGCGTGCGGGGAACAGCTAGTTTCTTATACAGATGAGTGTTCATTGATTAAAATGCAGTTGTTTTTTTGAAATTTAAAAATTCATTCCCATCGCCGAACACCGATGTATTCGTTCTAAATTTTAAAGAGCGAGCCCGTTTCGAATATGGAACGCTGTTTTCGGGTGTATCGCTTTAACATGCCCGCGCAGGCAGTGCGCTAACCTTTTTTTTTGTTATCGAGGGAAATTTTTTAAAGAGATACCCTGCTTCTGGGGGGGTAAGGTTATGTGGGATTTTTACCTCGAAAAACCCCATCAGTGGAAATCTTCAGTGCGTTGCGGGAGGCCCAGGGATTTCCTACGGAACGCATCGGTGCCTTCCGGTACTACGCTTAAAGCACATTCCAGGGAGAACTCTAAGCCCTCTCCGATATCCTCGCTTTGGTACCTCAAGAACAAGACCACATCGTACTGATCGTTCATCGTCGGGCTCGCTTAGTGAACAATAACTCCACCTTCAAATCCCACGAATCTGAAAAGCCTTCAAGTCGCCTTCTACGGCAGATAGGGCTTACTTTAGTCTTATTCTTAATAGCCCGAGACTACAGGGGCAAAGCGCCGCCAGCCTAACCAAACAAAGCAAAAGAAGCGCACCGACGAGCCGCCACTCGGAAACATTAACAAGCGTTGTGCGTGAAATCTCACACACGAATAAATTACGCAATTGAATTAATTCTGTCCCTCAATCGTTTGGATGGCACTTGGACCCCATTGAACCGGGAGCTAAATTGGTTTTGAACCAATTAGGTGTCGCTGGCGGCTTTTTCACCGCTCCAAAAGCGTTATGTCGTAAAAATTGTTTTGTTAAACTCGTTACGTGAAAGGTGATAATCGCGTGCGAGGTGGAAAAATAACTTCATGCCATATTGTATATCACTCGTGGTGCAGTGGTTAACCTCTCGTATCATAACAAGTAGGATCCTGGTTGGATGCCGAAGCATTGTTGTTATATTTGGTTGGCGGTAAAGTTTTTACATACCCGCCCGGCAAGCAACCAAACCCTTAAATAGAAAATTTATCGCAAAAAAATTCTTAGTTTACAGATTGTGTCATTGTTATTAGATGAATTAGTGATAATAAAGGATTTTCTAGGACGAAAGTTCATCGTCTCAAAAATATGTAACTTCGAATTAACTGATGGTAGGTGTCTGTTGACGGATACCGTCTAGGTGGTAGTACCGCAGTTCCTATTTCTACCGCCAAACAGAAGTGTTAAAACATTATATAACCGGATTGAAGGGAGTTGTAGTTAGTGAATTTACTGGGGTAACGAGTTTTAATATCCTATGTCATGACGACGACCGGATTATGGTGCAGTGTATACCATCCTAACTAGCTCTGTTGTTATAGGCAGTGGTATCACTTACCATTGGATGAACGTCCCGCTCGACATGTTGCATCGTTGAGTAAAAAAAAACAAATCTTTTAATTTCTATGTTATATTTAGTATGTATGTATTTTTAATATCAAAACCTACGTAGAGAAAATATTTATTGTAAGATTTGGTTCTCTTACTTTTCCATTAAAACGTGCGATTGATGAAGTTATAAAAATAACACTAACACAATCCACGCAGTTTAAAAAAAAAACAATGTAACTAACTGTAGATAAAGAGTGAGACGTACGTTGTCATTCTCACCCACTCTTTCTTTTAATTCGTACAATGGAACAAAGGATCTTATGAAGTATCTTAGCTGAAGATACGACCGGAACATTTCCGCCAATCCTATCTAATGCCCTCGCTGCTTGTTTATTCAAATTCAAACCTCTGTCGGAATACAAAGTGAGGGCACACGAAACCGAAGGTCATATACTGACCTTAAAGTGAAGCACGCCGCTGAAGGGAGATAAATACTAATTTCGTGAAATACGTGTAATATTTTTTAAATGCTTCTACAAAGTTATCCAAGGTTATTAAGTACACACTCAATAACCTTGTGTTTTGTGGGTTCCTATTGGTAAATGGATAGGATATTACGTTTTTTCATTACAGATTCATTGAGAGGCAGATTCATGGTGCACCGTGCTGATTAACAAACGGGACTCTGGTTCTCACCAACCCGCATTGGGCCAGCGTGGTGGGAAATGGCCCAAATCTCCCCATATGAAACTTTAAACACGTAGATATCTTTGGGAAGGCCTATGGCCAGGTTTGGACATCTATTGGCTGTTGATGATGATAATGATTAGAAATCCAAGGAGGATCTTTTTAGTTCTGTATTATGTTTGGTAAAGTTTTAATAAATGTCTAAATAATTCTAAAGCGAAGAAAGGTATTTGTCATATTTTTGGCGTTCAAATGAGAAGTTGCTTCAGTACAAACTTAAACCTCATCAACTAACCGAACCTGCTTGCTTTGTAACGTGGATGTCCCTGATTACATTTAGAAACCAGATAAATGATAGCCAATTTTATCTTGCCTGGCCATGTCTACTCTCATATCGTCAACACGAAACTATAGTTAAGCACCAAGCTAAACAGCAAAGGAAGTCCAAATCTTGATTCAATAAAATGTGATTAAAACGTAATTATACAACAGACATCGTATAAGTTACTGTATAAATTAAAAAAAAATATGCATAAATACAGTTACGTTGACATAGTAATAAGTATTTGGAAGAAACCCTGGAATGGATCGAGGTTTGGAAAAAATCAGTTATCTGTGGTATCTCGTTCTTGGAAAAATATAATTCCAAAACGAAACCCATTGTAACGGCATTAGTGGAAAAATATATACGTACGTCGCGACATGTAGGATTTCTTTTCCGCCTCAAACTAAGCCAATTTGTATGAATGGTGGAGCGTTTCCTGTCACCCCGGTTGATCTCTCTGGGATGGCAATTTTATTTCACGAATATAATCTGCATAAGAATGATTTTCCCGGTGACATAACATCGGCACTGAATAAAGATTGAAATATTTTTTTTTTCCTCTACCGGTCGCCCTTAACATTTTATGCCAGGAACAATTTATTTTGTTTTTTCTTTCGTTTAAAAAGAAGGTTGTACATCAGTGAAGAAGCTAAAACGTATTTTGTTTATCTGTGACTTTGATCGAGTGACGTTAGCGAATTTGTTATCCACGTTAACCAAAAACTATTCGGAAATGATGTTAGTGATATTACTTCCCAGTATTTTGCATGGAAGATTTACAAAAAGGTAATCAATTGATTAATAATAGACTTTTATTAGTAAGCCGAATAAGGTTTTTCTAGAAATAAAACGTACTGATATCAAATTGTAATATAATTTAAAACAAGAGTAATTTAAAAAACTTATCTTTTTTTGAAAGAATTAAATCTGTTAAGCTCTGTGTAAATATCTTAACCGTCGACTTATTATTGAAGGCTTCAATATCAAAAGTTTGTGAAAAAATGTAATCGCTGTAGAGAAAGTTAAGTAGAGAAGTAAACGTTCCGTTGTTTTTGATGCTAAGAATGTCGGAATCTAATCAAAATATATCTACATTAATTACTCTAGAAAATAGACACATCTATTGAATATATGACCTTTAACATTATTATTAACTAATAATTAATTATTAAAACAGTTAAGGGTCATTTCTTATCAAAGTGATAATGGCTTTATACAAGTCCTCAATTCAATAATAAATTCGATGGTATTTACAATAAAAACTAGATAGCTTAACTACCTTGCTTTCTGAAGTTAACCTATGTTTTTATTATTATTTAATTGAGAAGAGTCAAAGGTTGAAGTACAGAATAATTTGCAGTTTGTCATGAAACAAATGTTAAAACGTTGTTAATTTTATCTTATCGATGAAGATGCTATTTAGATAAATATATTTGATTCGGGTAGGTTAAGGTTGCGTAGAATTTTTAACTTAATACCGCTAGAAACTAAATAATTTAGATACGCGGTAATAAAAAAAAGTACGTTTGAAATTAAAGTTAATTCATTCATTGGTCATTTTAGTTACAATGACCATCGCAAAACAAAAGCTTTCCAGCATCTTGGCTAAAATTAAACATTATATTCTGGTGGTAGGTTTCTGTTGCCAGAGATCGTCTAGGTTGGTATCACCGCAGATTTAGGATCCGGTTGCGGAAGAACTGCTCGATGTTATCCCGTGATACTCGTGCATATCTTCAGAAGTAATTAGAATACCGTGTGAAGCTTTTTAATCGATTGGAGTCCGACACTACCCCGTTACCGGCCCTTCTGGTGTGCGAACATTAGCATTTTGTTACAAACGTTAATAAAAAAAAAGATATAGGATCTATTAACATCTCATCCTTTAACATGACGAGCACGGTGTGGTTGGTGTATATCATCTTAACTACTGAATTGTTGTTATGGGTAGACGTTTTGTTAAATAAACAATAATATTTTTTATATAGAACTTGTCATTTCTTAAGACTATTAGTGTTACTTCTATTTGGTTTTAATGATCTAGATGTATAAAAGATGAGAAATTCACAATATAAATCACGATTCGAACGTAATCAGCACGAGTTATCTATAAAAAGAACACTTCGCAGCTCTTGAAACAATGAAGCACAACTTCATTGAGCTTCAGAAGAGTAGGTCAAAAGGCTGTCTAATAAATAAGTCTCCCCAAGGGTTAGCATCGATATAAATAGAAAGTGTTTTAAACAAACCTAGAGACAATGAATATATATATATATATATACATATATAATATTTTATAATGATCACTTACATAGGTAAACTTAACTCCATCACCTATATGTCAATCTTTTTCTAAACTTCATCTTACGAAACGGCGGTATATACTTCTTCGTTTTTTATACAATTTTACCTTTCTGTTATCGGTGACTTGGCACTCATGATAGGTCTACCGTTACCTCAGATTTAAGAGCTTTATGAGCTGTATTAACTATGATGGTGCAACGCGAGCTCACTGGTAAATAATAATCGCTGATAAATTATGCAGATAAAGACTTTCATTTATATCCCATTATACCCCGCGCTGATTGAGATGACTATTTGAAAATCTTACTCGTTTACCACAATAGAAGGAAAATCAGTATTTTAAACAAACGTGAAAAAATTGGAATATAATATTTCATTAGAATCAGTTGATGTTATTAGTTAAATTTATACAGGAAATAGTATTACCTAATGCCATTAATTATATGTTGTCCTCTTTCACGTCTTCACCTTAAGAAAGGGTGCTATAAGCTTTTTCGTCTTTCACGCAATTTCCACTTTCTGTTAACGCTGACTTGGAAGTCATGATAGGTCTACTGCTACTTCAGCTTTAAGAGCTTTAGGAGCTATATTGACGGTGGTGATGCAAGGTGAGCTCACTAGTAGATAATTATCGTTGATAAATTATCCGGATAAAGGCTTTCATTTATATCCCAGTCACTTCGTACCGCGCTGATTGAGACGCCCATTTGGAGAGCTAACCCGTTTACCACAATACACGACCAGCGTATTTGCGACCGCAGTACACAATTATAACACAAATAAAACGCCATCACCGCGACTTAACAGAAAGTATATGTTAACGCTTAGGACTTACGAGCCAGATCTTAATACGGTTCCAGATGATACTGTGACGGTTATTGCTTTAGGTCCGCTACAAATCACTTCCAACTCTAAATTGTAAGTATAAAGTTCAATTTCCGTTACACTTAACCGGCGGAGTGGACAGTAATTTGAGAATAACGCAAGGAATTATGAGCACTTTGCTAGTAGCGAAGAAGCGTAGAATTGTCTGTCTTCTTTATACCAAGAACAATGTCTTGACACGCAATAAGATATCCGGTTCTCTATTAAATACTAAACTTTCTGCTCGCGGTCAGCTTAAGGACCTCTCCGGGCCGTTTGTTGTTATTTATTTATTTGTAAATTGCTCTGTGCTCGTTATAAATAAGATTGCGACTGTGGACGGCAAATTGTTCGGCGTTAATAGATTTAAGATTAAGGGGAATCTCTTAGAATGAAAACGGAAGTGCAACGGCTTTAGAATATGTTGTCTTTAAATTTGTATTATATAGTGATGTTTCGCGTTGTTAGTTAAATGATCATCTAATGGTATATAAAACGTCTTCCCATAAAAAAGAGTGTTGGTTGATGTTTATTAAGCACAATTATTATTATTTTTATTGTAAATATTTATTGGAAATTTTGGTTGTAATATAGTATTTAAAAGTATATCTGTATCTCTTTCGTATAAGACTATAGATAGTTACCGCTTAAGCTACTGTTTTTTTATCACCGTACAGATATAAGTGAATCATAATTTCCGGGGAAATAATTACTGAAATTGTGAAGTGGAAGAAGACGCTCTCAATACGCCAGGTAGACGTATATAGGTCAATAGTAAATTGTTCAAATTGTTAATACTATTATTTACTATAACAAAAACATTCTGCTTGTTGACTTTACGTCATACAAAAACATTAAGCACTATAATTATTCTTTTTCCAATAAAACTTAGAGTGTAACTTGGAACTCGTGTATAATATTTGTTATTAATATCAGCTAATTTATCAATAATTGTGCGGCGCGTCTTAAAATACGCCATTAGCATATACAAGGCACAGTGTTGACCTTGTATCGAATAATGTCGAGATGAACAACCTCGCATGAAATATATCGTAACATTACGTGCGATTAAACTGTAAAAGTTTTATTGCATTTAAGGCTTCACTGGTGGCTTTACTCGTGGTTTTTTTTTTTAAAAAATTATAAAATCTTTATCGACTTCTGATCTATACCGACACATGCTCGTCGATAAGGATATAGTTTTGGTACTTGTAAAATAATATAATTAAATAACTATTTGTGATTAATCAAATAAATACAAATAAGTACATAATTAATTGAAAAATTTATTTATAGTATAAGATATACTTTACTGTAATACAGTAAAAAAAGTCATGTAACATAGACTTAAATATAGAAACCTTGTGTTACTTACGCGGAGAAGATATTTCGTTTCGCAGATTTTGTAAGATAAAATTGTAAGGTTTTCGTATTAATTACATATTTCTAAATCAACAATACACTTAATAACATCCGTGTTAACTTTTTCGTACAATTGAACACACAAATAGACGGCCACCGAGTTTTATATGTGATGATGCGTTGGAACATGGCGACCTCACAAAAGGGCCTTTGTAAATCCCTCGAACGGAATGCGTTGAGCTTGTTCGGGTTACATTAAAATAAGAAGAACAAGTGGAGACAACACCCGCTGATGTGGATTCATTACCACAATCATAACAGCGGGTGATCGGATAAGATGTTACGGAACCGCATGTAATTATTTAAAACATTAACATTGTGATAATCAAATATTTTCCGGTATTAATTATATTTGACTTATGGCCGCTTGAGAAAGGACCCATTGTTCTTAATGAATCATACAAAAGAAAATTGCTACAGACATTAGTTTATTTACTACTTTAGTTTAATGTCATTTCAGTCATGAAGAATGCTACTTTACTAACGTCATGACCCCTAACAAGATATATTTCCTTTATTTCACTAAGCGAAGTAACACCGATCATTTACTCTGCATTTAATCATCGCCATAAGACCATAGGATGGTCACATTGTATTACTAATTGCACTAGTTACAGCGCCCTTCAAACCGGAACACAGTAATTTTTGCACACTACTATTTGGTGGCAGAAATAAGAGCTGCGGTGATAACTACATACACTGTATCCCGCAACAGAGACGGTCAATATCAAAATAAAAATAATGGTATTACTTCATATGTATAGCTTGTTTATGTTAAGTATTTTATTAAGTTAGTTACTTAACGTCGATATTTTAGTTATCAAGAGTCAATAAATACATTGACATGGGTTTCGTTCGGGCGGCATTCGGATGACTAGCACTAAAAAGGTTTTATTGTAAACAAAAGAAACCTCCGTGAAGTCCTCCATCTTAATCCAGCAATTTGATGTTGCTCTTGTAAACTAAGTATTACATCTTATTATTCAAAGAAAGAAGTTGGTTCAGCTTTGCTGGTATTAGTTCTCTGTTGTTGGAGACGCAGGTACTATCGCAGATCTTATTTCTGCTGCCAAACGGTAGTGTGTGCACAATACTGTGTTCCGGTTTGAAAGACGTTGTAGCCAGTGAAATTACTGGGGTAGTGAGATCTACTACGGACATAATTATTATAATATTTGCAATTGTATCTCTCCTTTCCAGGAGGATATCTTGACTGTTTCTTCGTTGAATAAAAAAAATTATATTCTTTTTATATTGACGCTTCTATGACAAGGGGTGGGACTTTCACCTGATGGTGAGTGTATTACACCCGTCCATAAAATGGCGGTTATTAGGATGATATACATAACACCAAGTTGTGTTCACCGCTTTGAGATATAAGATGTTAAGTCTTATTACTGATGTATTTTTACTAGCCACACTGCAATTTGGCAGGTGCATTTGGATTTGCGGTGGTACCAAGACGGTCTCCAACAACAGAGAAACCACTAGTAAAAATTTGAAGGTTAACATTGTAACGTTGAATCCATTATAAAAGTTTAATCACCATGTTTTCGCGGACTTCAGCATTAATATGAAACATTTCACCAACACGATTCCCCGAACGGTCTGTGTGTCCGTACTCAGTACGTGCAGCATGGAGATGTGTCATACGCGCTGGGAGTGACCATCAGCTGTACAGTTAAAGTACTCATATTAGACTTGATTTTTTTTAACCAACTGAAAAAAGGCGAAGTTTATTAATTTCTTTTTTAAACTAATTAAAAAGCAAAAAAACTTACTAACCATTACCAGGTAAGTAGTACAACAAAGTAAATCTATACTGTATACCGTTTCCGACAACCCCGCCGCCCCTATTTCTGCCACGAAACAGTAGTGTGCAAACATTACTGTGTTCCGTTTTGAATGACACTGTAGCTGGAGAAATTACTGGGGTAACGAGACTCAACATCTTGTCTCAAGCGACAAGAACATTGTGGTGCAGTTTATGTCATTCTGACTAGCGCCTCGTTGTTATCAGCAGACATATCACTTACCAATAGGTGAACAGTCCATTCATCTCGTTGTTTAAATGAATAAAAAAAATCACATCCAGGCTAATTTGTAAGAAAGTATCCTTTTAGCGTTGCTCGGTGTGATGTGATCCCAAAGATGATACAATGTTTTGGATCTCCGGTGGTGGGCTAATTATAGAATTGGGTATTAAATAATCAAACGTTATGATATTAACAACCATTGTATTTAGGTACAATACATTTTTTGCGTATATATTATTTAACGTAAAACTTTTTAGACTGTCGATGTGTTTACCACCTAGTACCATGCTGTCATCATAATTTATCATTCACCAACATCATCATTTCATCCGATGGAGGTTCACTGTTGGACATAGATCTCTTGTTATGTGTTCCACAAAGCACGGTTCAGCGGTGTGAATCCAGTCGCTTCCAGCGATTCTTTTATGTCCTCTGTCAAAAAAAATATCATTACGGTCAACTAATTTATACAAATAATAAAACAAGTAAAAAACTAAATTTAGGCTTTAAAAGAAATAAAAAAAATTAATGCATTTATAAATAGATTGATTGTATTGTTATCCCAAATAAGGTCACTGCCATATGTGCAAGACATAAATTAATGAAGTTATTATATATAGGTGTTCCGTGGTAGATTCAGGATTTCTTAATGTGTGTTATTATTTTAGAATATACATATAGTTGTCACAAAAAGTAAGACGAGACGTGAGGATTTTAGTTTTGAAGATCACTCCGTCCAATTGTTTTCCATCGCGACGTATACACTCGCGGAATCTTTCGAGAGTATTCTGAGTGTATCTCGCGAAGGAGGCTCATGGTGGCTCTTGCTGTGTGAGGCGTGGCGCCATCTTGTTGAAACCAGGTGTGAGAGCTGTTCGATGTTTCTGTTCTGTTCTCTTAGTTTCGGTGTAAAAACGCGGGGTAGACATCACCATCAACAGTTACGGTTGCTCAACGAGAATTTTCAAAGAAAAACGGTCCAATTATTCCATTGACAGAAAGAGTACCAGTCCACTGCGACATCGTGACTGACCAATCCGCACAAATGCCGCGCCAAACTGTAACCCCTCCACGGTCCCCCGCGCAATATTAGAAAAATATACGAATTTCAAATCCTAAATCTGCCACAGAGACACCCTATATTAGGTCCTTAAATATGAAATTAGCGTTTTGTAGAACGTAACGCAAGTAAAATATTTTCTCTTTGGTTAACAATTCCAAATTCAAATTTATAAATTCATTTAGCTGGTACATTTGAGTTTTGAAAACAGTCATTCATTTGTTTTTTCCTCATTATTTTTTACTTTCGTGTCGCTTATTACCGCACAATGGAAAACGTGAAATATCAGTATATTTACGAGTACGAGTTCTACCGTGGCACCAGAGCTAGTGCTGCAGAAATAGCTCGAAGGATTAATGACGTGTACGGCGCTGGTGTCGCAAAAGAAAGCACGGTACGTTTTTGGTTTCAACATTATCGTTTTGGAAATTTCGACTTTCAGAACCAACCCCGTAAACGGCCGAAGACCAATATGGAAAACGAAGAATTAAAGGCTATTGTGGAAGCGGATCGATCCCAAAGCACTACATGCCTGCAGGCTTCGAGGTAAGTGACAAAACTGTATTAATCCACTTGAAGCAAATCAGGAAAGTAAAAAATGTTGAACAATGGGTACCTCATGAATTGTGTGAATCGAACTTGCAAACACGCGTCGACTGCTGTGTTACTTTGCTCAACCGACATAATAATGAAGGGATTTTAAACCGAATCATTACTTGTGATGAAACGTGGATACTGTACGATAATCGGAAGCACTCGTCGCAATGGCTGAACCGTGGAGACCCAGCCAAATCCTGCCCTAAACAAAAATTGACTCAGAAAAAGATACTTGTTTAATGTTTGGTGGACCAGCGCCGGTGTCGTTCTCTACAGCTTTCTAAAATCTGGCCAAACAATTACGGCAGATACCTAACGAAAGAACTAGTTGCTAAACAACCGAGATTGGTCAATCGCTCTATGCGATTGCTGCTTCACTAAAACGCAAGACCACACACTGCCAACAAATAACCACTTAGTTAGATGAGCTACAATGGAATGTCTGCGACATCCACCGTACTCCCCGGACTTCGCCCCAACAGATTACCATTTTTTTCAGAATTTGGACAACTTCTTACAAGGAAAAAATTCAACTCCAATGCGGCAGTCCAAACCGCCTTCAAAGACTATTGATTCTCGGCCCCATAGTTTTTTAGTAAAGGCATCAGTGCACTATCTATGAGATGGCAAAAGTGTATAGATAACATCGGTGCATACTTTGATTAATTAAATAAATTTACAAAAAAAAATAAATTATATTCCTCCCATACAAAACGCCAATTTCATATGTAAGGACCTAATATAACGTTCATCATCATCATAAGGGGATTTGGGCTATTTCCCACCACGTTGGCCCAATGCGGTTTGGTGGGGTAAATATAACATTACTTTTTTCTATATGTATTGCTTGCATTTAAAAACTGAAATCAACTACATAATTTTTTTATTTTGTAAACTGTAGTATTGAACTTGGTCACCATAATAGGAGTATGCACGATCGCCGGTCGCGTCGTTTCGTGTCGGACACGCGAGTGTATCCTGTCAAATATTAGTTATTTGTTTAAAATAATGTTACGAGCGACTCTCGAAGGCATCAAACAGCGCCGGCCGGTGGGAACGTTTTGTTCGACGACGCAGCTTCGATTTCCGTTATATTTCAAAACCGTCAATTTAACATACATAAAAAAAAATCTTTGTTTTAATTTTTCAAACCGAATTACCTCAAAACAAGTGCGAGATTTATGTATAGATATAAGGTGGAAAATGGTAAACTATTTTTTTTATTCTACGTAGCGACGAGATACGCTGAACGCATGAGACGCCTCCCCATAGCAACATAGCACATTGCGCTCGCCGCTTTGAGACACAGGATGTTAAGACTCGATACTTTAGTAATTACACTAACTACAACTCCCTTCAATTCGGAACACGGTAATGCTTGTACAATACTGTTTAACGATAGAAATAGACGTTGTGGTACTACTCATCTAGACGGTCTCCGATAACAGAGACCTGCCACTAGAAATTTTAGTAATCTATAATAATTGCGATGTCGCCATTTCCATTTAGCGGTAGGGGCCTTCCAATTCTGCCTCTGGCAGCCGTTTGGTACGAGCAGAGCGGGAACGATCGTCTTAAAGATCTTTGGTGGAAGCCAGTGTCCAGCTGTGGATGTCCATCGTATGACGATAATGATGGCACTTTAATTATAAAAAAATATCTTTAATAATAGATATAGTTTTATTCTACAAACAAAAATTATATAAAAATTGCTAATTTTGATATGTAGAAGCGCTCAAGTACACCAGAGGAATAACAGGCAGAGAGAAGTAGCCGGAAGATCATCTCTGTTCGATTATATTAAAATTATCCGCACACTGCATCAATAACACAATATAATTTTACAATATTCACACTTTATATGATTCATCATCATCAGCCCGTAGACGTCCATAGTTGGACATACGTCTCCCCCAAAGATTCCCACACGATCATATGTGGGGATTTGGACTATTTCTCACCACGCTGGCCCAATGCGGATTGGTGGGAGCCAGAGCCTCGTTCGTTGATTAGCAAGGTGCACCACGAGCAGGTGAGGTTTGCCTTGTATCCCGCGAGTCGTGCGGAGGGAGGGAACCCTTACAGCCTCTTTAAAGGATTAGAGAGGAATAATAGCAAAGGTTTTATACAATGAAGACGAGAAAGCAGAAGGAGCGGTATCTGATGGTGATACTTTTGTGAAGTAAAAAAGAGTTACTATTTAGAATGCTTATAATGTAGGTCTTGAAGATTCCAGCAAGAGAAAAATTTGTGTCGAAAGAGATATTTTTTTATATACGTTTTAAAGTTAAAAGGACGTTGACATGTCGCACGTTAACAACCGTCGTAAACATCCGAATGAATATGTTTTGGTGTAAAAATTTTAATTTCTTCTCGAATATGTGTTAATTATGGTGGGGCCACCTTAATTAATTTTCAAAAACGCGATGTATATCTAATTTATATAATTTTAAAGTTAATACACACAATATGTATTCTTTACGTATTTACATGTAAATTTTATTTAATTTTATTTCGTAAGAAACCTACCAAAGGCGTTAATAATTTTATTCTACAAGTATCTAAAATATAAAGTTAATAGTTTTCCATATATATAGTTAATATATTGATAGGTATTACGTTTTTTTTTATTCGACGAAGGGACGAGACGAATGGGACGTTCACCCAATAGTAAGTGACACGCCTGCCCATACCAATGTGACGTCTGTTAAGATGATACACACCCCGCACCACATTGCGGTCGTCGCCTTGACACATAAGTCGTTAAGTTTCGTCACCTCAGTAATTACATTAATTACAACGCCCTTCAAACCGGGTCATAGTAATGTTTACACAGTGGTGACGATAGTGGTGGACTGTTTCTGGAGACCGTGTAGGTAGGTACCACCGCAGCGCCTTTTTTTGCCGCCAAACAGGGGTGTGCAAACATTACTGTGTTTCGGTTTGAAAGGCGTTGTAGCTAGTGTTATAGTACAGTAAAGAGACTCAACATCTTATGTTTTAAGGCGACGAATGCGATTTTATTAAATTCCATACTATTCTAACTACCCCCAACGATGTTATGGACGAGCGTATTATCACTTACCATCAGGCGAACGTGCCACTAGTCGCATCGCTTAATTAAATAAAAAAAAAAACTTGAACTAGGTTTAGTTCTAATCACTAAAATATAATTAAAAGTGTAAGTTTTAGTTAAACACTTAGAACTTTTTGACTTGATAATGCGGTTCGTTTAGTCATCAGATGACACCGAGTAATGGGTATTTACAAAACCGCATAGGTATAAACAAAAGGTTTACGTGAATAGAAAATATAGTGAATAATAAATAAACCATTGTTGAATGTGTGTTTGTAGTTCTAAGAAGCGTTAGCAAGTCATGAATGGGTGAGGCAATGAAAAAAGGTGACGTTATGTGCGCTACGTTGAATTGTAATACATCGGAGGTAGGTCGAGTCATCAGAGGTTGTTGTTTAAGCAATATATCACATTGCCGTATTTAGGTTACGATCTATCGTATAATACAATAAAAAAAACACGCAGAAATAATATTTTTTTTATCGCGTTTTAAAGTTCATAAATAACTAAGTGAGGTTAATTGTTTAAGGGTGTTAATTTATTATCATGCAGCTTGATATATATTAACCACTGTAATAGCGGCCGTGATAGCTCAGTTTGTATGTTATACGTATATGCCATACTTTTCTAGATCTTCACTGAGCTTTCGATAAAAGGAAACATCATCATTAAATTGTTATGTTCCAAGAACAATAATTTGCCTTGATATTTCACATCCATTAACCAACAGGAACTTAATTATTAAATGGTCAAAATTGAAAAAAAAAAATCATTTAAAACATCAAAAAGCTGTTTCACGTTTTAATGTTACTTAAACTTTAGATGAGTAAAAGATAATTGAAATTTTTGATGCTGCAAAAATTTTATCACGCGTCTCTTTCTTCTATATTGTACAGAAGTCATTCTTTTGCTTGTGGGCTATTAAATTTATAATTTTGAAATAATTAGTCGCTTTTAATAAACATTAAAAGACTCGGACGCGATTAATACCGTTAAATGATCAAGTGTATCTCATTCTCTTCGAAATTACATACATTTTTATTGAACCTATAACCTAAAGAAATCTTCCGTCGCCAACGATTTAGGACTTGAAACTGTACAAACGCAATCAAACCCGTTGAAATTAGATCGCCTGATATCGTTTAGTCGTGACGATAATCGGAAATATAAAATTCGCAATTAAATCGGATCGTAACGTGTAAACAGTTTAGAGCACACGGGAGGGGTATTATGCAAATAAACAACAGGTTCGCAAAAGATTTTATATCTGTATGCAAATTGGCTTTGCCGACGGAATGCGAGGCGACCAATTCATTATAACGAGCGATAGTACGTCGTATTAAGTCATAAAATAAACGAATAACAACTAATAAGACATGACAGCAATATTTATTAATGATTAACAAAAACTATATAATTAAAAACGATGAACGGACGAACGGTTTTACCGCGCTTTTTGTTCATTTAAAATTTTATATATATACATAACTTACATACAATTACTAGCTTTTCCCGGTGTTGCTGGTTGTAATATAAAATTTGGCTTAACATTTATCGGAAATATTCCTTGAGAGCAACCGTAACCGCGAATGACTGTCTATAGCAACCGTTAATGTAGCAACCGCATAAATAATCCGAAATGAAAATGATTATAAAAGTTAATTAGAAATAAAATGTTGTAGGATTTATGAAACTCAAAAAATTAATGGTTGTGTTCCCGTCGTTACGTTCACTAGTTTTCGCGTGAGTAGTAAACAAATAAAAACACATTTATATATATTCCATTTCGTTTTAATATTTATAAATGGAAAATCTGAATTTAGAATAGTGCCAATCTAATTATTGATAATGTTGCTAGTGTGAATGTCAAATTTTAATTTTTTTTTATTCAACTAGACGAGACGACGGTTCGACGTTCACTGAATAATAAGTGATACGCTCGCCAATAACAACGTGACGCTAGGTAGGATTTTACGCACAGCACCACACTGTACTCATCGCCTTGAGACATAAGATTATGTCTGATTACCCCAGTAATTTCACTAGCTGCAGCACCCTTTAAACCGGAACACAGTAATGTATGCATAGTACTGTTTGGCGGCAGAAATAGGCTCTGCGGTGATAGCTAGCTAGACGGTCTGCAAAAAATACTGTTTTAATTTTGACTGTAACTACTGGGGTAACAAGACATAACATCTCACATAACAATCACTATGTGCTGTAGTGTATATCATCCTAACTGACACTACATTTTTAAAAGCCGTCCTGTCCCTATCCTTTAGATGGTCAATGTTTTTAAAACATTATATAGACTACTAGCTGTTCCACGTCCGCTTTGCTGGTTGTAACAACCCCGTGACTTCCTTTGGGGAATAAATTTCGTAAAATCCATTCTTAACTGACCTCTAAATGGCAGAAGCAATCAGAAGATCCGTGATAAGTCTATGGATATCTCCTACATATATAGGTTCTATGACTACCCACATCCAACATGATGGTAAGCGCAGATGTAATTTAGATAGTAACGCGCACTAAACTAGAAGCCTATTCACTTTTAAAGAATCTCACGTCATAACCAATAATCTATATGATAGAAAAAACATCTTCCGTTACCCCTAAAAGGTTACCCTTGTTTTACGAGATACAACATCTGGGGATGTTCCAGAAATATTTTTGTTTTTTTACTTGAAATATAATAGTGGAGTTCTCAGATAGCAGATGATATTAGATAATAGAAAATGATATACACTGCACCATATTGCGCTCGTCGCTTTGAGTCATAGGATATTATGTCTCGTTACACCAGTTATTTCAATAGCTACAACTCCCTTCAGTCCGAAATTCACATGTAATGTTCTCACGCTACTGTAGTAGAAATAGGCGCTGCGGTGGTACCTACCTAGACTATGGCAACAAAGACCTGGTACCAGTATTTCTATTCGAAAGTCTAAAATGTTTCAACTGATTACAATTTTAGTACTGGTAGCGTTTCAATGTTAAACGCTCTCAATTTATTCAGTTTATAGGTGGGTAAGGGTTCCCGCACAACTCACGGGCTCCAAGTCAACCTAACCTGGTCCTGGTGCATCCTGCTAATCACAAACGAGGCTCTGACTTTCATCAACTCGCATTAGGCCAGCGTAGTGAGAAATAGCCTTTATTCCTCCATGTGAAATTCTACCCAGTCGATGTGGGAATCTTTAGGGAAGGCTTATATCCAGCCATGGATATCGGCTGATGATGATATTTATTCAGACGCAGTGGTCAAATTTTATAATAAAATTTAAACCGCAATAAAACATGTATTAATATATTGAAACGGATACGGTTTAATTTTTTATTACTGCCGTTATTAAATACGCAATTAAACCTGCCGCGGGTAGTAATAAAAGTATTGGCTCTTGTCACTACTCTAAAAGTATTTCCGTAATTTTTATATGTATTTAACATACTCGTGATTTGAGGAGTAAAATGGCATTTTGTAAGAGAGACCTGTCTTGTGAACTGCCGTGCGCTGATAATGATGATATGAAGAATATTTGTAATTCCTCTGGTTGAGCCTAATGTAAATACATATCTATATGTATTTAAGTTAGAGTTTATACATACGCCAATGACAGCTAAGCAACATTTAATCACGGGCCCTACTGGCGGTAGATCTCTGTTGCCGGAAACCGTCTTAAATACCATCATAGCTCCTATACCTGCGACAAACACTAGTGTATAATAAACATTAATGTATTCCGGTTTAAAGGGCACTGTAGGTAGTGAAATCATTGGGGTAATAACACTTATCATTCTGCGTCTCAAGGCGGCGAGCACAATGTGGTGCAGTATGTATTATCCTACTAGCTTCACGTTATTATAGGAGAGCATATCACTCACCACCAGGTGAACGTCTCGTTCATCTCGGCGTTCAATTGCATAAAAAAAAATAGTCAACTTCAGAATACAGAAACCATTCACAAAAGAAATACATCTGACCTAAGAAGAATGGGAAACTCCGCGAAATATATATTTTCAAAGATCTAATTGAACACAATTTTTATATATATATAATGGATAAATTAATTCCTTGATATAGACACATGTGTATATATATATTATATACACTCTCGTTATAAGATCTCGAAATCTATTAGACGTAAACAATTTGGTACAAATATTGCGTCTGCCATTTAGCGATCAGAAAGAATGGGTTTTACAAAATTCCATCTCCAAAGGAAGTTGCAGGGGTGGTACGACCAGCAAAGCGAGCGGTGACCAGTTACTACTGCCATAAGAAGATAATGTTTATATTTTCCTATAAGTAATCGACCTAACAATATTTGTTTGTTACCATGTATTTGTATACAGACTTTGTGTTTCTGTCTGATCGTAAATCGTATTAAAAGTAGATTAAAATCTTCGTCTAACTGATTATTTAATCTCGATAACATCTACAAAATCGTTACTAATTATACGATTTATAATGCCTACTGATCATTTAAGAAATTATTCATCTGTTTCTGTTTCCAAGATTTGCGTCTACCCGCTGTGAACCGTCCGCGGGGGGTTCCGTATATATTTTTTATTATTTTTCATCTTATTTTCATATTTGATGGACCTTTATACTTAATTGAGGCTTAATCGCTCCGAATTAAGTCCGTATTTGCACCGTCATCGTCGTCATCCAACTTGGCTTTTGAAATGTGATTCAGAGGTATTTCTATAAGGATGCCGGCTGATCCTTTGTAAAGGTTATCCTTCATATGTATACACGAACAGATTACAGAGTAATAAATGTGTATTTTATATGAATCATCATCACAATTAAGAAGTTTATATGATGCGGTGGCTAGCTATTACGAAGTGAATGACGCGAGAATGTTTTTCATCTACGAGTAATAATGTTAGTTTAATTGTTTATAGTAATAAACAAATATTGTTTGTATAATATTTTATACAAAACGGCCGTTATTTTAAAAGGTTTATACAGTAATAAAGAGTTTGCTTTCGGAAAAAAAAGCTTGTAGCAATCATTGGCCGCCATCAATGGTGTATATAAAAACCAGGCGTTTGTACAATAAAGTGCTTAATAGAGCTTTTTTTTAACAGACTCGCCTCCCTGACGTCGGGAACTGGTGATTTATAACATCGGAGCTTATGAGTTGTGAGAAATTCGCTATATTTAGACCTTCCCGCACTGTGACTTAGAAATCATACTGCGCATACGTTAATGCGGCATGCGACCTCGTTTGTTTGCATTGGTTTTATTAAAAAAAAAACTTTGTTAACCCATTCAAAGATAAAAGCGGTGTTATAAAAGATGTGTAGTTAAACCATTCTATTTCGGTTCCTTAAATATATTTCTTAGAAGAATCGTAATCTCAACATTTAGTAATTTTAACTAGTGGTAGACGCTTGTTGTCGGAAACCGTATAAGGTATCACCGCATTTCGGATTTCTGCCGACAAATAGTATTGTGCAAACATTAATGTGTTCCGGTTTGTAGGAGGTTGTCGGTAGTGAAATTACCGAGATAACGAGACTGAATATCTTATGTATTAAAGGCGACGAGATCAATGTCATGTGCTGAATTCTGTGTTTTTCATTCTAACTAGCGCCACGTTGTTATGAGCAGGCGTATCACTTACCGTTAGATGAATGTCACGCTCGCCTGGTTAATTAGATGAATAAAAAAAAATTGTAAACTATGGTATCATTGGGAGAAGTGGTTTATTATCTCTAACGAAATACTAACTTTGGCGTATCTTAAAGGTCTTCAGAAAAGTGGTAGTAGATTACCTCGTGAGTGTTGCATATCGCAAACCGTATGTATATGGGTATGGCAATTATCGTCAAAATAAATAAATCGATTTGGGAAGCCTGTCCAGCAGTGGACACCAAGAGAGTAGAATTTAAAAATTATAAAATTTTTCGTAACGTGATCTTGTTATTTAAAAATTGACTTGGCAGTGAATGGGTTAACATTTAACTCGAGTGTTAAAGTTTGGACATAAAATTAATTAGGCCAGTCTCCCGCTGATTTTTAGCATTAATTATAAATATTCATTGTATATAAAAAGAAAATAAACTTCGCGTTAGTTTTTACTATTACTGGTGGTTGGTCTCTGTCGCAGAGGACCGTGTAGGTAGGTACCTAATAATGATGTTCTAAGAACATTACACATACATCCCGATCACGACATTACAACAGTTTTCTCATTACCCTAGTAATTTCACTATCTAGGTTCCAACACAGAGCCTATATCTGTCGACAGACTGGTGTGCAAACATTACTGCGCGACCACATTGCACTCGTCGCCTGGCCTAACCTGTCTGCCAGGTGATGAACGCAATGTGGTGCAGTACTTACCATCGAGTGAATATTCCGCTAGTCTCAACGCGTAATTGAATTTACAAAAAAAAAATGTAAGACAAATAATTACGTTGTTTTAAGTGTTAAAGGTTACATGAGAAGGTTTAATATTAAAAATGTTGATTTTATATGAAGGGTTTTGTAGAAGTTTCACAATAAACATGTCAATACTCGTGAGCAACGAGTGTTTATTAAAAAGGTTAGCCCCCTGCTGATTTCTGATATAAATTGTCGTAAACTGGTTAACTTAAAGCTAATTCAGATACAGATTTGTTACTTGAACATATATAACGAAAAAAAAACTAGAATCATAAAAACAGTAAATATGATGAGATTCTATGCTATTCGCGTTAATATGTGATAAGTAGTTCTGCCTATAGTAAAATGTATTTTTTAAACAATCTATTCTCATACTCAAATGACTAAGGACTTCAAAGCTCGAAGGTCCGTCTTTGAATCCGCAGTCCAAAGATCACAGATTTTTTTTTAATCTACAAAGTGATACAATGTACTAGAAGTTCACCTGATAAGTGATCCATGTGCCCATGACAACGTAGCGTTAGTCACACAGTCAGAGACAAAATGTTAATCTCGTTACCCCATTAATATCACTACCTACAACTCCTGTCAAACCAGATCACGTTGGGCAACATGAGTAGGAGCTGTGGTGGAACCTACGACGAAGATTATCACCAGTAAAAATTGGCTGTTGTATGTTAAGAAATATAGTACAGCAATACTGTGATGAAGGTTAGTAGCCAGACAGGTTTCAAAAGAGCATCATCATCACCCAATAGACGTCCACTGTTACATATGGACCTCTCCCAAATATTTCCACACCAATCTGTTCTACGCTACCGTGTCGAGCGGCTTCCCATAACCTTCGCCAGATCGGCGGTCCTCTTAGCTTACCATCATTGAAACTTGACAAAGTGAGAGTTACGGAATCGAACCTGCCTATCTAGATAGGTTCCGGCAACAGAGACCTGACACTGGTAACATGGGACCTGTATTGCTTGACATTGAATGGGAAGGCTACGTTCAGCATTGGATATAAAGAGGCTGTAATTTTGAAGTGATTAAGTAAATAGAAAATATTTATTAAAATTTTGTATAGTTACCGGTACACGCCGTGCCGGAAACCCGCCAAAAACACATTTTTTCCTACGAAACGATGAAATGCCTATCCATAACAAAGTAGCGTTAGTTAGGATAATATAAACTACATCGTGCTCGTCGCCTTGAGACAAGATGATGTATGAGTAAAGATGATATTAAATATGTGTGTGGAAGCTACAACACCTTTAAGCCGGAACATAGTAACGATTTGGCGACAAAAATAGTAGCTGTGATTGTACTTATTTAAGCAGTCTCCGGCGATAGAGATTTACCACCACCATGGACCAACCATCTGGTGAACGTCGCTGGAAACCGTTGGTGGTAACACGCTGTGAAATTCTTTGTCGAACGAACGTACATGTTCAGAACGACCACAGACTAATGACGGTGAAGATAACATCAATGTTATAAATGTTCTCCCCGTGAAACTGTCACAATTTTCGAATTCTACCGAATCCGTGTTCCGGAACGTTCTCTATTCGAAATTTGAAAAATCGAACGGTGCGACACGATGTCAAAGATTCACACGGGTCAGACGTCACGGGGTCACCGCCGCGTCACGCGCAGTCGACTGGAGGTCGTTCGGTAAAAATAAAATAAGGCAAGTTCGAATTTCGATTCGATAGAATAATGGTTCTGTACATTAAACGATATATTTTTTCAGTCTATATATATATATATATATATCCAGACATTTGTTGACTCATCACAAGTTCTCCGAAATTTGGTATAGTTATTGCTTCTGCCGTTTGGAGGTCAGATCAAGATGGATCTTACAAAATCATTCTCCAATGGTAGTCTAGGAAAGCTTATTTATGCAAGTGATTGCAGACAGGCACGATAGTCCCCTCTGGATTTTAATTAGCAGGGCTAAATCATTTTCTAAACATTAATTACTAACATAGACCATAGTTGTGTGTTGTATTACTAATAATCTGGTAGTGGACTTAAGTTGTCTGTATAAAAAATTAAATAAATAAAAAAAAATAATCATCTGAGGGTTGCCTTTAAAAATGTAGTGCCAGTTAGGATGATATACACTATACCATATTATGAATATCATTGCAGATATGTCTCGTTACCACAGTAATTTCACTTAATTATAACCTAGTTCCTTTTGTAGATGTCTATCAGCTGATAATGATATAACATCGACTCAATTTTTTTTCTGCATTGCTCCCAGAGTTATATATATAATATATATATATTACTGTATTAACTTGTTTCATATAGATCAGTTTTGTCTTTTCCTATATTATAGTTACAGATTTGTCATTGTTATCTTCTTTGTGCTGAATGAAGAACTTACTACTGATAACGAGACTTTATTTGTTTATCATAGACAGCCATGTCCTCTATGAAAGTGTCTTACACTCTAAGGTATCACAGTGTATCAGTGATACATAGAGAAGTTCTTTCTGAAGGTACCCAAAAGTTGTTTCACCAGTGTCACTTAGTTACACGTCAAATATTTTCCAAATTCTATTAAAAACCTACGCATTTATTTCGTGTCGGTTAAATTAACTATAATTTAGTCAGTTAAATCGAAAATCGTTATGATTTCTACGCACACCTACGCTAAAGTGTTATATGAATTATTAAAATATTTCCAATAGTTATTTTTTATGTACTTTTTTTTTTTTGAACGTCGAAATTGGTTTTAACCATCTTTAGCTTCAAATGACTTCGTGGCCTATACGTTAACAAATTATCCTTTAAGCCAGAGGTCCTTGCGAGCAGGCTCAACCATGATCTTGTCGTCACTCAATTCGATGTGAATTTGAAGTCAATTGGTAGCCTATTGACAATAAGAAATGAAAACAGGTGCACGTCGTTGACTAAGCAGGTTTTTAATGGTAGTTCTGTAGCCGGAGAGGGTATTGGCAAGACAGCTGTACTGATGATGATGAGTGTTTTTAATGAAGTGTCGAAACGAACAGAACGTAAGCCTATAATAATTTGACATTTATTAGGATAGTATTGACTACGACACATTGTTCCTTTTGCTTTGAGATTATCATCATCGACGTAAAACATAGCAATGTTTATAAAACAGTTTAGAGACCAGTTAACAGTAAAGTGATAAGTATAAATATATATAACAAATATTAATAATGCAAAGTAAATAATTATTTTAAGTAAAGTATGTAGCATTGTGTGGGAAGCTCAAAAAGCTCCTTACAAAAGTTATTCAATCACGTACAGATGTCGGGATGTGATGTACAATGTAAAGGGGGTGTGTTATCATCGGATTCTGCGTGGTGGCCTCGCGGGCGGATCTCTTTATAAGCAAGGGTGAGCCGCTAGGGTTGATACTAAAACGAATAAATTTATGAAAAAAATATTTTACTATTCCGATTTCCAACAACATATTTTAATATGATTATTCATCGCAAAAGAAATGCCTCGAACCTTACAAGAATCAGCGCTCTCTCTCTCTCTCTCTCTCTCTCTCTCTCTCATATATATATATATATATATATACATACAGATATGTATATTTAAGTCGCCAATTTATCTTAAAAATACATTACTTCACAATAAACTTGACACTCTAGAAACAACAATTTAATTTCTAAGTTAAGTCTGCATAAAGTTCTAGCTTAAATATCGAGTTTTATACCAGTTAACGACAGTAACGGACAAGTAGACAGTTGTTAAAAAAAAGCGTACGAGCAAGATCATTAATACACAAAAAATAAAAAAAGGCTATTTGTGTAAAATTCAGTAATACATGTATACTGTGTACACGTTTATTACATATAATGGATCTCCCGTTTTGAGACTGGAGAGGTTTGCGTCGGCCCTGCAGCAGGGGCGCCGGAGTAAACGTATCATGGAGTCCTCTGGGCCCAATTCGATTAGATGAATTTTACGGATCGTACGAGTGTTCCCAACTATTTAGAATGTCCGTCCGTTCGTCCGCGGGCTCGTCAATATAATGATTGTATCGTCGAGGGCTGCGTGAACTAGTTTTTACTAACTGTAGTTCGTGGGTCCAACTTTAGTTTGTAATCGGCAAACACCCTTGTAATAAATTCGTCATGTGTTTTTTATGCAAACAACACTATTGTTATATCAGTTATTTATTACAATTAATTACAAAAATAATGGAAATATGCTATAGAACTGTTAAGCCAAATTTCCGTTTGATTTTATGAATGTAAAAAAGTTCTGTTTAATTCTGCGAATGGAATTAGAAAAAAAAACAAAGTTAGTGTTCTTATCTGAGTATGATGTAGATTCTTCAAGAGAATAGTCAGTAGACTGTTACTAGAGTAGGACTGTATCCATCGCTGATCACATCACCGCTTAACAAGTAGATCTATACTCAAGCTTTACTTTGAATTATTTAAAAAAAAAATCAGATGTGTAACCGCATACGAATAAGTTTATTTCGTGATTTAAAAGTTAGGTTGTATTGATCAACTTAAGCTTCTTAGATTTATGTTAAACGGGGTAAGCTGCCTAAGTAGTAAGTCATATTACATTTGAGCTCATTAGTTCGTAAAGCCACATAAGAGCCACTTACAGCGATAATTATTTATTTAAAACTGTATATCAGCTGTACTAAAATGCATGAAACTTAAATTGTTCAAGTTTAATACATCGACATGGTGTCTAACTTAAGGTAAATACTAATTTTAAACTTAAAGAGACGTACACAATTTAATATAGTTTTAAGCTAAGTTTAAATATGTAATTATAAAGTAATAGAAATCAATAATTATTATTACTTATATATGCGAAGTATTAAATAACTAATAGTGCGTGCACACATACATACAAATTTTTCATGCAAGTGTTTTTGTGTACGTATATATGAAAGTATTTATGAATATGTATTTAAGCTATTCATGTTATTGAATAAATTTAATTTTAGTCTGTATCTTTATAAATTTCTCATTGCGTTACAGAGGTAGTTGGTTGAAGCGACTCGCCGGGTTGAGATGTCCCACGGTGACCGTTAGTATCGCGATGCGGCCGATTCGTGTCGACACAGCTCACTATTACCGAGGTAATTGATTCGGCCGAATTATCGATTGTAATGCGTCCGTAATAAATGTAATATAACGACTCGTAAACTTCGCTTCGGGTTCACGTTCGAGGTGGTAACTGATTTGTCGTTTTATTTCAGTATTTATATTTTATAATATCTATGTCAGGTTAGACCTGATGATGTTAAAGAACAGTGAGATTAAGGGAAACGAAGCTAGCTCGCTGATATGTTTAGCTGGAACATAGTAACGCTGTCAGAGTGGAAGTTTTTTAACTAGTGTGGCAACCATCACCCAAACACCGTCGCATGAGGATATATAATCAAATCGGGGATCTATAAGAATTATTAATAATATGTAATTTTAAATAAAGTATATTTCTGGTTGTTTTAGCTTCTCATTAAATTCAAATGTCAATAAAAATTAACACCTAATCTCTTTTACACCAAATTAACATCTGTGCTAGACAACAAGCAGCAGCGATATCCACAATCAGATATTGACCGAGACAATTCCCATCTGGTGATTTAATCCACACCTCGTATCTGTGAACAATCATTCCATAATGACTCCTCAATAGTGCATAGTAGAGTCGAAATTAAAAATATTCACCATGCGGTATGTATTGCCAAACATGGAAGTGGGTCAGATTGATTCATTATTCATTCTCTCATTATTGACCGATCATTGAGACTGTGTGTAATTTGTTCTGTATGTTGCCTACACTGAGTCGGGCAACTCTGATGCTCTGCTGGGTCCGATTATGATGGATTGCATCGCGACCTGATTGCCTCGTCGTACTTTGTATAATTTACCGTCTATTTTTTTTTTCATTTTAATATAAAGCACTGGGAAAATATTATCGTAAAAGCCTAAGTCCAGTTGTGAACTTACAACAATGGTAAAAGGAAGTGACTTATTCAATGTATTTATTGAAACAGGCGTTAACAGAATTAAGAATAATAGAAACTGAACATTATTTTATAAATAATCTATAGTATGTATGTATAACCGGTGAAAACGAGAGAGATGGTTTCGAAAAAAAATCACCGTAAAAGTCATCGGCATGTGGTCCAAGTTCGACACTGTGTTTCTAGACAAGCGCTTATCCGCTGCGCTACGGAAGCTGTTAATTGCTCATAGCATTTTCATCGACAGTTATAACAATTAACAGCTAATCACAATTCTATTATAAATTAAAAACTAAATACCGTTTATGTTTTATAAATGCCATTGGTGTACATTACACCTACATTTCCCCTCGTTCGGCATTACTCGCCGAACTTATACTTACTTAACGTATCCTTTGCGATAATATTATAAAATTATTTTACGTATTGGCAAATATAAAATATCATCATCATCATTAGCCGATGGACGTCCACTGCTTGACATAGGTCAATACCCAGATATCTATCTCCACAGTGTTCATTGGAGAGAATTGGGCCTTAGTCCACCACGCTAGCCCAGCGTGGATTGGTGGGTGGTCAGAGCCTCGTCTGCTATTTAGCTGGGTGTACCGCGTGCAGGTGAGGTTGACTTAGGCTCCGTAAGATGTTGGGCGGAACCCCTAACACCCATATATAATAATAATATAAAATATGTGCATATTTTATGTATGAAATATATCTGCTTAGGTCGTAATCGAAACAGACGAAATTGGTATGGTGACGTAGTTGTAAATGAGATGAAGATCGGGAACATATGAAGTGAGATAAAATGTGAAGCTTAACACTGAAGTAAATGAAGGAATGAACGTGTGGACGAGTGAAGGAAAGAACGAGTGATCGAAAGAATGAGTGAACGAAAGAACGATGGAGTGAAGAAAGGAAGGAACGATGCTTACTAGTGGTAGTTCTTTGTTACCGGAGACTGTCTAGGTAGGTAGGTACCGCCGCAGTACTTATATCTGCCGCTAAACAGCACTGTACAAACATTACCGAGACATAATATCATTTCTCAAGGCGATGAGCACATTGTGGTGCTATGTATATTATCGTAATTAGCACCACGTTGTTATAGGCGGGCGTATCGCTTACCATCAGGTGAACGTCCTGCTGGTCCCCTCGCTTCGTAGAATAAAAAAAGCAAGGAACGAGAGAACGAACAACTAAGGAACGAATGAATTATTGACGGCGACGACGACGATGATGATGATGATGACGACAACAATGAGGATGACAATGTAGAAACTGCTAGTCTTTTAACACTTAGATCCTTAGTGATTTCAGAATTCTATGTTAGTTTTGAAAATGATTGTGCTCGTGTGCTATTCTGAACCTGAATGCTTCATCATCTTGTCATTGCAGATAGTTTTACTTTCACATATTGATACGTACATCTAAAAGTGGCTTCCAGTTTACTCAGGCCTCCGTCTCCGGGAGGTTATTGATACAGCTCTTATACTTTAAAAAAAATAATAATTCCAGTACAATCGCTCCGAGTGTGGTTAATGTGTTTACACTACGGGAGATATGTTTACGTTTTGTTAAAGCTTAATCTAATTTTAGAGTTGACCGAACAGAATTTTGTACGGTGCTTTGTACATTATTTTAATACTTATTCGTGTTTGATTTATATATTTATATCTATATGCCAACAGATAATAATTTATTAACATTTGAAGATATTATATTGAAGATAGATATTATAAAATGTAGCTCGCTGGCCTAACGGTTAGAGCGTGCGGCATTCATTCCCGAAGGTCGCGGGTTCGCAATCTTGGCATGTACCGATGACTTAATATTTAAGTTGTCTACATTTGTGAACTTAAGTTACAATAGCTAAATACAAACGGTGAAGGAAAACATCGTGAGGAAACCCGCACACTGAAATTATCTTTGTGTGTGTGTGGTGGCCCTAATAAAGTGGCAACAGACTCGCCCCCTGTGACATGGGACCGAATCTGACCACATCTAGCGAAAAGTGGGTGTCTATTCGCCTCTGCTTACTGCTACTGGGAAAAAAGGCGTGATAATATAAAAAATTACATATCAAACTTTCATATACAATAAATTAAGAAAAAAGTGTTTCAAAGTTTAAAAAGAAAAATGTTATGTACTGCCTGTTGCAGGAGACCGTCTAAGTAGATACCGCAGCGTTTATTTTTGCTCTCAAACGTGAATAAAACTCAAATATGTATAAATATAGCTGTGTTCCGGTTTGAAGGGAGTAGTAGCTAGAGAAATTACTGACGCAGACGAGACAACACTGCGTCCGGAAGTGACGAGTACAATGTGGTTCAATTAATATACACTGCAACTACGTTAATGCATTACTTACTAGTGTCATATTGTAATGCGCCGGCGTAATACTAACTAGGTATAGGATCGATTCTTCATGAGGCGTCGTTGAAAAAAATAATATACAATTTATATTTTTTTTATTCAATTGAAGGACGACGAGATGAGTGGGATGTTCACTTGATGGTAAGTGATGCGCCTGCCCATAACAACGTGGCACTGGTTAGGATGCTGCACAACACTGTACTTGTCGCCTAAGACATAAGATGTTGAGTTTCGTTACCCCATTAATATCTATCTTCAACGCCCTTTAAACCGGAACACATGTCTATGCTACTGTTTGGCGATAGAAATAGGCGCTGCGGTATTATCTACTTAGACGGTCTCCGTGGATAAAGATTTACCATCAGTGGTGTTCTTTATCCTTTCTAAATTATTAATCAAATACTAGTAAATACTTTCAAAGTGAAAGGAAGTTTTTTTTATGCGTGTTTGTATCGCGACGGCAGTGATATTATCACTTTCAAAAAAGTGAAAAAAGTTGTGTTATGTATTCAACATTTACAAATATAGGCAGCGCTAAAACGTACTAAGATCGGATGTAAAAATACCATCATACCATCTACATTATATTATAAACAATATAAATTATAGATTAAAAATAAAAGAAAATTATTACTTGCTGTATACAGATTAAAAATATAGTCCTCATCGATTAAAGATTGTAAAGACAGTGTTAAGACATATTTTTTATTTTACTGGTGGTAGGTCTCTGTTGCCGGTGACCGTCTAAGTAGGTGCCACTGCAGCTCCGGTTAAACATTACTGTGTTCCTGTTAGAAGAGCGTTGTACCTAGTGTATTTACGTAAGTAACGAGACTCAACATCTTATGTTTCGGGCGATGAGCGCAATGTGATGCTGTGTATATTATCCTAACTAGCGCCACGTTCTTATAGACGGACGTATCACTTTCTATCAAGCGAACGTTCTTCTTGTCTAGTTGCTTAATTAAATAAAAATAAAATCGTTAAAGAGAAGTAAGATCAGCGATTGAAACTAAAGACCAGATCCATAGCAGGAGTTTTTGGGATGCTTGCTCCTCCTCGCTTCCGTGCCTTCTGGACGAAGGATTCAGAAATTTTTACCAAGGAGACTAAGAGGCTGGTTTAGAAAGCATGCAGTATAAATGTGCCTTACTGATACAGGTAATAGGTTCTGAAGCCAGCGCTGATATTTTTAATTGGTGCCTGTTTTACATAACTTGCCCATACTCTGACAAGGATTGTCGGTAGTCTACAGCATTTCTACCACGCAAAAAAAGTAAGGAAAAAGCGGTGCATCCTGGTTGCAGGTATGAAGACAGTGCGTACGTTATTTTTTGGACTGTTCCGTACTATAGATGAATGTTGTGTTCAGTATGTAATAGTAGGTTATGCCTCTATTCATTTTGATATAGACCACAATGCCAATAGAAAGGAACAAACGATTATTTAAATAATTTATTTCAACCCTTAAAAGTTAAAGATTTCTATATCTTTTATAACAGCAAAATGAATAGAGAATTTTTTTTTTATGATAGAGTTTGCGCTGCTTGTTTCTTTGACAACAATAGCAGGTTCATCAGAGCCAGGACTCGCGTATCTGGTATCCGCGTGCTAAATAAAAAAGTAGAGAAAAGTAATCAAATTAAAATTAAAACTCAATACAAAAATAAAAACAACACAAACCCAAATATATACATATACCTGTAAATAATTTTGTATATAGAAGAGGAAGAAGAAAGATGAGAACAATATTGGACGAAGAAGGGTTGAAAAGTGATATAAGGGGAGAAAGTAAATAGAGATAGACAAAGAATTTTATATATATGTAAAGTTTAAATTGTCTTCGAGTTTTATTCTGGATTTAATTAAATCTTGTTTTCACTTTCGAGTCGCCATGCACAAAATGTCTAATCAAAACTCTTATAAATCTCTTACGAATTTAGTAACTTGTGTTTTAACTTAAAACAGCTCCTGTTTATGGTTACATGTTAACAACTGCTAAATTAGATTAATAGCTTTAAAAGCGTTTCAAAATTGAAATTTAAATTATTACACGTGATCGTTTAACTGAGAGGATCGATGGAAAACTGCTTTCGGAATTGCGGGCTGTATTTTACTTATGCCGATTACGTTTTCGACACCTTCGAAAAATAATGAAAAAAAATAATAATTACGTCCGGCCCCAGTACAAAGCTTAGGCGGTTATTTACCCTGACCACCTACAATTTAAAGTCATTATGTTTGTGAATAACATTGTGAAACTTTAATCGCTTAGTATTCAAACCGTGTTCTTATTAATAACTTTCTTTAACAGTATGAAGGTGTTTAAAAATCTAAATAATGAGAAACATAATTCAAACTATTATAAAAGAGTTCAAGTTTAATTGTATTAAATTAAAATAATCTCTTTTAAAGTCAATTCTATTAATTTGCATGTCTATACTCCGTAGAAATGGATCAGGGCCGCGGGATGAGTTTTTATGGTGAAACAACTGAATCTCTTGTACTGAATTGTTAAGTATCACTGGGAAATATTTTAAAATGGCCACCGGTCATTATTTAAATTGATCCTTGAATACGTCGCTTTTATTTCGTTCCCAAATACTGTGCCCGCATGATGACCAATGTTTCGATTGCTTTAAGGATGCCCAAAGTATAATTTGAAGTTAATAATCTCAATTCAAGTTCGTCGTAATACATATGAAATGTTCGATTCGTCCTCGAATGATCTGACTCCATGACTCAATAAGACGAAGATTCTTTAAACTTTTTACTGTTGGTTAAAGGTCTAACAGCAATATAGTTGAGTAATAGTGTAGTGTTAGTGTAAAGTATGAAATGGCGCTGTAGCTAACTAATAACTGGGGTAATAGCATCTTCTATCTCATTGCAGTTTTAGTTTGTTGTAATTTGATAATTTTCCGTATAGAGTATACATACCTACCACAACACCTCCCCAATTTCTAGGTTAACTGGTAGAGAATACCTATAGGTATTGAGACCGAACTTTTTGTCTAATTTTAGGTTCCAACATAGTACTTATATAAAATTAAGATAATTTCTTTTATAATTAAAATTCGTTGTAAGTGTTATATTACAAGTAATACTGGTGCATTAAAAAAATCTTTATAAGTAGTTGTTATACATAATAAGTAATATTTAGTGCTTCAATGTTAGAACTATTTATGACACTACTCCTTGTAGGAGAAAATCTTGTTCGTCTTATCGCTTTATGATAAAAAAAATAGGGTCTACTAGTAAATCGTCGAAATCGTACAAAGCGAAATAATATTACTGTTCCGGTTTGGAAGGCCAAAGTTAGTGAAGAAGAAGGGACTAACCACTGATCTACTGTCTAGATAGGTATTAATCCGCTTTCTATTTCTGCAGCAAATCAATTCTGTGCAAACGTTACTGTTTCGGTTTAAAGGGCGTTGTAGTTAGTGAAGCTACTGGGATAACGAAATTTAACATCTTAAGGCTTAAGGCTGTCTAGTCTCGTCGCGTAGTAAAATAAAAAAAACGTAAGCATGGTGCAGTGCAAGTATCTGAACTAATGACGCATGTGGGCGTTAAATTGACTATGAGGTTGATATTCTATTCGTGCCGTCGGTACAGACTAAGTCAACGCGGAATAAAAAAAAAACTGAACAAATAATGGTCCGTAAATAATATCAATTGAAAGTTTTAAAGTGTTTTAAGAATTATTAAGAGCGTGCTAGCATTGTATAATTCCAAGCGGCTCACAAGGCCTGTGACCTAGCCTAACCACTTGCCCAGGGCGGGTGCACGAGGTAAAAAAAAAGCATGAATAGCATCCAGTCCACACTCGGCCGGACGTAGGCATTCTCACAGCTCGCCAGTTTCGTCTCCCAACCCGGCCAACGGCGAATTTTTACCTCGTTCAAAGAAAGCATAATGTACTCACTGTTCACATACTTTCACATTTCAAAATGCCACTCCAACAATTCAAAGTTTTTATTGAAATCAAGCCGACAGAGGCGAAACTTTATTTAATTCAATGGTCACATTAACACTTCCAAGTCTTGCAATCTTCGAGATTAACAACGACAACAAACTGGAGGAGGTCTGTTTACTATAGTAATTATTTATAACAAAAAACGCATTAATAGCAACATCTATAGACTTTAAATACGTCGATGAAAATAATTAAAATTTCTACAATGTGTTTAAAGGCGGTTAATTGTAAACTACGGTGCCCTCGCCGACATGTTCAAGGTTTTTAATACGACGTAAAAAAGAACCGGTAAGTGGTGTCCATAAACGCATTCATTATTCCTTACAACACTTTGAGAACGTACCATCATATACTGTGAAATTGCGGCCGACGCCTGCGCGTTGGATAGGTTCCCTACTCAGTACTAAATCTAGCGAAATGGAGGGTTTTTCAAATCGTCCGTATTCTAAACGCGGCATCACGATAATTCGATGCGATTAAATTAAGATTCGCTTAACTCGCTCCTGCGTGGAACGGCTGGCTGTGTTTTTTAAGCCCAACCCAAGTGGGCTGCAGTCGTCCTCATCCCAGCCGGGGGAGAGACGAACAAAAAAGGCCCAAGCAGCGGGACGTCGACGGTGGATGCCATACAACAATCTAAACATAATGACTTGTAATGGACGTTGATAGGACGCAGTAAAAAATAACCGAAACCGTAAAAAAAAGGACACGTCCGATGAGAATCTTGGCGTAAAACGGGGCCCGCCATTAAAGCACAAGCATAATTTTATTATGAACGTTTAATAATCTCAGAATTCATATTCCGTTTATAGTAATGTGCGGTTGGAGATCGGCGAAAGGGAATATTTGAAGTAACAAAACGATATCGAATTAACAAACGTATCAATTTAGTTATTCGCAGCTTTATATATTCGATTGTTAGATGCTATTTAGTTATTTATGCGGGTTCACGATTCGATTGTTTCGCGAAATCGATTTAATTATTTAATGTTACGTCGATTTAAAAGTAGAGAGCGAAAGAGGTTTACATAATCAAGGACTCGGTTAAAAATCCAATAGCATTAAATTTTTTTTTTACTGCCTCCGGAGTAACGGCCTCGGTAATCATGCCATTTTATTATCAAGGTTGGCTAAAACTAAAGGAACTTTAAGAAAAATTGCGTAATGGAAACGAATCTCTTATATTTCGCAGGCATGAATACGCCTTAAAATTATATATTTTACTACTTGTTACTATTTCTTATCTAGCATTAAGTTTATACCAGGATAAAAATATGTACAGAAATCTTGTGTTTTTATTTCATAAATTGTTCATATATGTTTATAGTATATTTGTTTAAAACAAATACATTTAAACATTATATTTTAATATTTGACAGCAGTTATACAACAATAATGCCGGTATATAAAACATGAAGGTGGTAATTAAGTAGATAAGTTAAAGGAAGTATTTTATTTTTACTATTCGTATAACTGGCATTAATACTACATGGTATTAATATTACAATTATAAAATAAATATTATTATATGCTTGTGTTGATCTAATTTATTTAGCGTTATGAATTTTACATCAAGAAGTGTACTGGATAAATTTTTAGTCCTATATTGTGCATATAATATACATCATCATCAGCCGATGGACACAAGACTCTCTCAAAGATCTCCACCTCGATCTGTCCCGCATTTCTCGCATCCAGTGGTTTTTTTTATAAAATATATAGATATAACGAGAGAAGCTTACTGGTGATAGATCTCAGTTGCCGGTAACTATTTAGAAAACACCGCAGCTCTTATTTCTGCCGCTATACAGTACTGTGCAAACATTACTGTGTTTCGGTGTAAAGGGCGCTGTAACTATTGAAATTACTCGGGTAGAGAGACTTAATACCTTATGTCAGAAAGCGACGATCACAATGTGGTGCAGTGTATATAATCTTAATTAGCGCCTCGTTGCTATGGTTAAGCGTATCACTTACCATCCGCTCGTCACGTCACTTATTAGAATAAAAAAAAAATCTATTCCATGATACATCAGTGTGGTCAGAGGTAGTGTTTGTAGATTGCACCATAGCTTTGATTTTTGCCGCCAAAGGGTAGAATGAAAAACCTGTGATAATTAGACAATATTGTACAATTTGTTTTATCAAAGCTTTTTTGTTGTAATATAGTTAACTTATATTACTAACTATTTATGTTTCTTATCATACAATAAAAAAACTATGTAAAAATTTAAAGGCATAAGTGAAAATGAAGTTATTGTTAGTATAACATACAATTGTATCTATCTGACCTATGCCCAGAGGAGTTAACTGTTGTTTTATTCAAGTTAATTAAAGAGATTAAAAATTAGGAGTTTAAAAATAACGGGCAGAATGTGGAATAAACCTTCGAAGCGTTCTCGTTTAGAAGCGAGCCATTCAAGTTAAATCTAGCGACACTAATCGGTTATCAATAGAGAAGGAAAACCGATAAGAGTTACCGTAATGAACGCGACACATTTTCGGATCCGAAAGCGGATTTGGGAAGCCGTAGCGGGAACAGTTCCGGCGAGCTTAGTAATCCGCCACAACCGTGTTTTAGCTACAAATCAATGGTCATTATTGTACTGGATAATTAGTATTGAATGATAGATATTTTTTTTTATATTTAACAGTGAACTTAGTGTGAATAATCCACGGCGAACGTAAAAAGATGATGCCCATTACAATCAGTAGGTTCGATAATATAGAAATCGAAAAATTTATAATCTAATAAGAAATTAGAAAACAATTCAAACGCACATTTTCAGTTAAAAATCTTAGAAAAGTGTTATATTTCAAAATCATTATCAGTCCCCAAAGATCTCCACATCGATCGGATGTGAATTTAAGCCATTTCTCACCACGCTACCTCAATGCAAGTGGTGGGAACCAGAGCCTCATTTGTTGATTAGCAGAGTGCACCACGAGCAGGTGAGGTTGGCTTGGTTCCCGTGAGTAGTTATGCGTGATCTCTCACACCCGTTTTCCTCTTCAAAATAAGTGTGTCATAATTGACGACTAAAACACCAAGTACTTATACTAATGCACTTGTTAAATATATAATCACCTGTTCTCGATATGAGGTTACAACAACTGGTGTAGAGTAGACCTATAGAAGTTGCGAGGTAAATATAAAAGTCTTAATTGATATAATATGGAATAATTATAAATATTATTAACTAGTAGTTATGTAAATATACTTACTCCTTAAGATGGAATCTTCATGTCTGAGGGCCATGTTGTTTTCTACCCATTAGTTTTCGATTTTATGTAAGATTCGATTCATCCTTACAATGTTACCTCAATGTCTCCGGTTAGTTGGAGAGCAACTTAAACGATCGAGTTTATTGCGGATGTGGTCAGAGTAAATAGTAAGTAAAGATTAATTCTGATTAATCGAATTTTTTGTCTGTCCTATTCCAGTACAATTACCAGCTCAATTTTATCTAGGTTTTAAAGTAAAAAAAAATATTGAACTGTTGGACCAGTTTAATAAGAGTCTTCGTACAAAAGGATTATTGTTATTTTTGTACGAAGAAAAAGAATTAAAAACTAACATTCGAAAGATCCAACTTCACATGACCAAGCTCTCTTTTTCGTACAGTCACGATTATCGACACACGATTCCCTGTTCAAATGCCAAAGTTCATCTGTAATTGTGGTGCTTTCTAGATGTTTCTCGTCCGTTGCCGCTTTCTTTCACAATGTAAGTTTGTCGAACATGATTGTTGTTCAATGTATACCGAACGACAGCGTATCCTCTAGCAAATAATTGGTCGCGGCGTACGGGCTGCTAGAACGGTTTTTTATCACGAAAATAGCCGTAGGTTCTTTTTAAAAGCGTATCAAAAGATGAAAACGTCGACTAATCATCGCTTTTGCTTTTACCTTTGCAATATCCTTATTGTTTGTTCGGATTTCGTGTAATGGCCCCCTCTCCATTTTCGCTTCTAAACTAAGCGCATTAAGTCTAAATTTGATTTGTTGTTTTCCTATCACATTACCAATGGCTTTGGATTCGTTGCCTTTATCGAGTTCATCGCGTTTCGTAAAAAGTTTTTCGGCTCGCAACGCCATTCGTAATTTATCAAATGATTGCTTTTATTCTACTGCAAACAGTTGTTACTAGCGTTTGCAATCCGGCTGTGTTTATATAGTAAAAGATCTAGTCATCATATTTATTTTTAACAACGTTATTATATGGAAGTACTAATGATATTTTGACAAGTGTTTGCGAATTACACTTGACTACATTATTTTTTACAATTCATCTTCATCACAATTACTTTGTACTGCACCATATATTAATTTGAAGAATGGGATATGTTGATTATGATAGAAATTATATAAGTCCAATAAAGTTTAAGACATGAAGATTGTTCCTTACTGGTCTTAAGCTGCCGGTAAAGAAAAACATCACGAGGGAACTGAAATAAAGCATTCTAGGAAATCCGGCAAGAAGGCAATAGGACCTAGCAATGGGAATTTACAGTAAGCTGTAGTTGTTAAAGAATAATAATTAATATGTTTTGATTCGAGGACTAGGTCTTGATTTTAGCAACAGTACTTTCATTTAGAAAACCGTAGTAATAATCAAAATTCGAATTGAAGGGATTCAAGAAAGACGTTATTTATAATGAAGAAAAAAGATACATTTTCTTTAATATACGGCAAACTATACCAATGTTTTTTTGTAATCGGGTTTTCTATGACATATACTTAACACAATCACCAGCAAGAATAACAAATTAAAAATACTCACATAACAATAAATCCATGTTAGAAATAGTATTTATAAGTAAAAGGTTTTTGCATAAACATTCAGAAGATTCTTCTATTTAATATTCCGCGTGGAAGCCTTACAAAACCGTGAAACCTGAAAAGGTTATAGTGCACGGGGACAAGACGGTTAGAGGCTTTTAGGTTTAAGTGATAAATAGGTGAAAGAAGATATAGGGTCGTCTTCGGAGCGGCTGAATTATTAATCTGTGTTTATACAGACGGCGAAATATGAAAAATCTTTAACTTTGGTTTTTTTTTATATCGGCCTACGTTTATTTTTATTACATGTTTCATGTAGTATGTGCTTCGTATTCATTGTTGATCTATAGATCGAGATATTTTACTAATAATAATAATTAAAATTAAAATATATAGCAACACAATAGTATAGAACATATGTCTGGTGAAGGTCTCGGGGAATTGGATCAGTGTATTTAGAAGTCTATGTTCAGCAGTGGGCCGATAATGATGATGAAGATGATGAATAGTATATATTCGGTTTATTAAAATTATTAACATCACTACAGTACTTTAAAAAGAAATGTTCTGTGTAATATTTCTATAGTTTTCTTTAGTGTATTTAGGAATTTTTAATGTTGATAACACTGCATTTCATTTACGTTCATGTTCATCCCTCCGCAAATGTATAACAATACTAAGAGATAAATAGAACTTACACAAATCTTTACACAATGCTATGCCATAAATAAGGTGTGAAGTTCAAAGGAGGATTAGGTTTGTGTAAAAAAAAAGTTTACTTCGCCATGGCTACCTGAGTTGTAAATAAAGAGAAGTGGCACTTGGTTAACAATGAGGGCGGATAAGTTTCACACTGTTTGTACTGCTGTTCGTATAAATTCGATTTTGTTAACATTCGAGTTAAAAAGAGGAGTGGTTAATATTTTATCGCGAATCTCCGTATCACATCAAAAGAACTTATCCAAGAGACTTGATTTGAAGGTCCTTTTATAGTACTTACTGGTTGTACGTCTGTTGCCGGAGATCGTCTAAGTAGGTACCACCGTACCTATTTCTGCCGACAACAGCAATACTATATAATACTATAATAATACTTCACTATGTTCCGGTTTTAAAGAAGTTGTAGCTAGTGAAATTACTGGAGTAATGAAATTTTACATGTTATGTCTGAAGGCGAAGAGTGCAATGAGATGATGTGTATAATATCACAACTAGCGCCACGTTGTTATGTGTAGGCGTATTTTTCATCAGAATCGTCTCGCCCAGCCGTTCATAGAATAAAAAATTCTTTAGACAGTAGACTTCTTTATAATGTTTTTTTTTAAGTTACTCGACGAATAGTCTTCTATTTCAATAGAGAAGAACATACATAAATGTCAACAACAAATGTAAGATAAAGTAGAAATAATGATGTTAAAATAAAAGAGCACAATGTATAGCAATATCAATAGTGATAAGGAAAAGCTTTAGAAAGTAATAAGGATATAAAACAAATAAAGCGCTTCTGTCTAAATCATTTAAGTAAAGTGTGCAAGAAGTAAATAGCAATAGAATAGGTGAGAGAAATAAGAACGTAAGATAACAATGGTATAAGAGAAATAGAGGAAGGAAGAAGGGAGTGAGAAACGAAAGCAAAATACAAAATTGTAGAAGTGTTGAGGTGGGATGCGGGGTCTTTAGTAAATGATAACGCATTCAACAATATGGGCACTATATTGATAACGACAGAGCGATTTAAAGTACAGAGCAATTTACTACTAGGTATTATGAAGATCCAGAGAGATCCAGTTGATGGATACAGTTGTGTTCTCAGTAACGACTTAGTGACCCAAGTCCTGGCATAACAGATCCAAACGATACAATTGTATACTCCGCAATGACTTATTGACCAAAGGCAATTTACACTTGCTCCAGTTTCCGCCGCTAGTTATTTTGACAACCATTGCAAGCTTCATCGGACTCTGGGCTGGCGGATCTGATATCCGCGACCTAAAATAAATAAAAAAGGAGAAAAGAATATAAAACTAGAATTAGATAACCTAAAATTAAGCTAAAACTTATAATACACACACACAAATTACAATAGCTATGTGCACAATGATGTATAATCCTTATAAGGATTTGCGCTATGATAAACAATAGCGTGATTTATTGTTCATGGTGGCGCCATCTGTTGGGTTGTTTGAAAACTTCTTGTTACAAAATGTAATTAAGGATAAAGAAACGGGGCCCCGGCCTACAAATTCTAAGGAGGCAAAGTAGTAAAGAAATAAAAAAACAGAGACCTTTAATATATATCACTTGATGCGAATAATTTTTCTGGAATTATCTTCCCATCTATGTCAGCTCTTTTTGTTAACTTATTGTTAGTTTCGCAATATAACAGTTAACGTTATTTTATTTTTATAACTGTTGTTAAGCTCTTTTCATAGTTCAGTAAGTTACTAAGAACCGTGACGGATGGGGTGGGCGTGCACTGTGGGCACACGAAATAATTGTGTTAAGTTAAGGCGATTACTGCATCCTTATATGAACCGAATCTAAATGTTAGTATGAAATATATAAAAAAAAATATGATTTGGTGATAATTGTCCAGAGATTTTCTCATCATCATATTAAGGTCATTGCATTCAAAGTTGGCCATTATAATTCAATTTGAAAGGTTTTGGATATATGACCTGAAGATTTGAACCCCATTAGGCTTAAACTTCCGGTATAGGGCGACATCGTGATGAAATCGGTTGCTGCTGGAGCACCTGCTTTTGGGGACCAACTCGCATTTGACTAGCGTGATGGATATATAGCTGTATCTTCTTGTGAGACAAGGGCCCCCCGTCTTAACATTGGAAACACATTTTGTACTTACAAATATTAGAAAAATATACAAACTTGTCACTCTGAGAAATAAAATAATGACTGCTTCTGGGAGAGAAGTCGGGTTATGTGAGATTCTTACTCACTAAAACCCCCTCGGTGGTCTGCATCAGTGCATTCGGAGAGGCCCCGGGATCTCTTACAGAACGCACCGGTACCCTTCTACACTGTGCTAAAACGTCTCTGAGGAAATGCCAAAATTTCCTAAGCACCATCGCTGGGCCACACGCTGTAAGAACCTCACCGTCAAAACTTGCGAAACTCCTAGACCCTTTCAGTCACCTTCTACGATAGGCAGGGTTTGTCTAAGTCCTATTCTTACTAGCCCGAGATTACAAAGCTGACCTATCTGGACTTACCACCAGTGAAACTTGTGGATACTTTCCTATGTAATTAAGAAGTACATAAGTTTGATGAGCATGAGATTAATGAACATGAGATTAATATACAGATATGCATTCACGTATATGAATGAATGAGAACGTTACACTACATTCCGTCTCACATTCGGATGGGTGACCTGATGTTTTTCAGAGAAACGATAAATAGAAAAAAATCTTAATAGTTAGCTATGTTTATAATGAAATATATATAACATCATTGTCTCAAGACGAGTGTAAAAATATGCTGTGTATATATCCTAACATTGTAGTTGCGGTAAGTTTTATACGTTAAATGCATCACTTAAAACTATAACAAATAATCGAAATACTACTTACTATATCAAACCTAATCTTCTTAATGTTCCCACTATTGGGATACGAGGCCTTCACACATAAAAAGAGAGACAAGGTTAGATTCACTGCTCTACGTTTATTTATTACAATATAAATTTCTGATTATCGCCCAATCTCGTTCTAACTTCATGTGGGTTCAGTACATGTGTTCTTCCATTTTCTATCTTTTCTGGTGGTAGGTCTCTATTATCAGATACCGTCTAGGTAGGTACCACCGCAGCGCCTATTTCTGTGGCCTAACAGTACTGTGTAAATATTACCGTGTTCCAGTTTGAGGCTTTAGCTAACTGGGGTAACGAGACTCAACAACTTATGTCTCAAAGCGAAGAGCACAATGTGACGCAGTGTATATAATCCTAATTAGCGTAATTGTTATGGGCGTATCACTTACCACCAGGTAAACGTTACGCTTGTTTCGTCGCTACGTAAAATAAAATAAAAAGTTTTTATTACATTTCAATATAGATGATATTGAATGATCGTTGCCATTTAAGAGCTGTGAGTGAGACGGTTCCGCACCAGCGAACCCGGGACCCCATCCAGTAAATTGTAATTTTTATTTCATTGTAAATCGTTTTGTTAGGTAGCAATTTAATTGCTATATTAAACTCTCCGCGTTGCTAGTAGTTACGCAATAAATAAGAACATTTAATTTGTTCATTTCAATATCAAATATTAATATTTATTAAACATTCGTCTTCATACCAAAATGTGGAGCTATCATTTTAACGTCTGTGAGAATATAATGCCTTTGTGACGGTGAGGATCACTGGTGCTAGGTCTCTGTTGCCTGAGACCGTCTGGGTAGATACAACTGCCCGCCCTGTAGTCTAAGGCTAGTAAGCATAGTATTAAGGTAAGCCTTGCCTGTCGTAGAAGGCGACAAAAAGGATGTAGAAGTTTCGCGGGCCACGATGGTGGAGGTCCTTATCGCTCAATAAGCGAACCTGCGTGAAACAGCGATGGTGCCTAGGAGGGTTAGGCTTCTTTATAGAGACATCTTCAAATAAAGTGTAGAGAGGCATCGGTGCGTTCTAAACGAGATCCCGGAACATTTCCGAATGCATTGAAGCAGAGCACCGAGAGGGTTTTAGTGAGTAAGAATCGCAGATAACCCTGATTTCTCCTCGAAGCAGGGTATCTTTCGAAGATTTATTCCTCGAAACCAGAAAAAAACGTAGGTTTAGCGCTTATTTTGACTGCTAAACAGTACTTTGCAAACATTACTTTTATTTTAATTCAACGAAGACACGACACGAGCGGGACGATCACCTGATGGTAAGTGATACGCTTGTACATAATGTGGTTCTAGTTAGGATGGCATGCACTGCACCACATTGAGCTCGTCGTCTTGAGACGTAAGATGTTATCCCAGTATTTACACTAGCTACAGTGTCCTTGAACCAATACACAGTAAAGATTTCATATTAGTGTTTGGCGGTGATACCCACCTAGACGGTCTCTGGCTATTAGATATACACCTACCATTAGTAATCTTTTGGTTTCAAGAATATATATATATAAGAGTATGTATATATATATATATATATATGTATGGTGGTTGTATGGTAATTTTAATGAACTTAATCATAGTCGTGTTTTAACGATTTTGAAAGTAATATTAACCTTTAAAATAAACAAGTATACCATTGTCACAATCCTTAAGCTACTGTTACTATAAATACGTATATTGTAACACTTTTTTTCAAGTGAATTTCATTGCAGTTAATCGCTACAATATTAAATTTTTTCTATTCTTTTGTATAAGGGAATTAGCTAAGTCCAGCATCGGATACGCGGGAAAAGGTCAAATGACTAGCAGAGCACTAGTATAGGTCAAATGTATTTCAAGTACAGATCAATCCGTGCTTATACTAACTTTATATACTTGATAACTATGAGATATATGTACTATGTTATAATATTGAAGTTAAATTGAACAAAGACCTGAAGCGTTCCTATGTATATTTATATCACGGAAACAGATGAAATCGCTCGACTAAACATCCATCGCTGTACTGACTTCGAGTAAGAGTTGCAATTTTATTATTCTGTTTGTTGTATTCATCCAGCGTTTGCTTGGGTAGTATTCGAGAAGTTTCCAAATTGTAATTCAAGCGAATGGAACTTTACAATACATTTAGACCGTACAGTCAAGCTATACTCTAAAATAGAAAATAATATAGTTTTACTATATTTATTTTTTATTTACTGCCTGATGAACAACTTAATCATCTGATTGTTTAAATAAAAAAATCAATATAGTAACATCGAGGCACGAAACAGTATAGGAATAATATTCTAATATTTTTTCTCGTTACCACACCCTTATCTTCTGGCGAATACTACATTTGCGCTGCAGTGGTGCTTTTGTTTTGCTTCATCTTTGGGCTTTAAGCCAAAACTTGTGTATTTTTTAATTTCAGGCATAATACAGCATGAGGGTAATTTTGAAGTTCCCTATACAGTACCGATAGGTTGTACTTATGCAACCAGCTGATTAGTATATATTGATTAAAAATTTACGTAACAAAAAGATAGTGAAAAAGGATAAATAGAAATTTGATTACAATGAACTAGAGCAAAATTATTTCTTATTTATTCGCTCTTGGGTTTACTGGTGGTATATATCTGTTTCTGGAGATTGACCTGGTAGGTACCACTGCAGCGCCTATTTCAGCCGCCAAACAGTAGTGTGCAAACATTGTCATCCAGTTTGAAAGTTGCTGTAGCTAGTGAAATTACACAGGTAAAGACACTTAACATCTTATGTCTCAAGGTGACTAGTGCATTGTGGTGTTGTGTATACCACCCTAATTAGTTTACGCCACATTGCTATAGGCCAAGGATATCTCTTACGATCAGATGAACGTCTTGCTCGTTTCGTTGCTTCGTCGATTAAAAGAAAAATCCTCGTATATTGACACCGGAAACACAACGATGCACGAAATTTTTTAGAGGAATCACAAAAATAATTTTATGACAAAAAGAATCAAAGTTATATATAGAAAATAAAAGATTAACTGCTAAAGAGAATGAAATAATTGTATAGAATGCGTAGCTAGACATTTATATCTAGTAAGGAAGGGTTAAAGTACCGCAAGAAGTGGTAGGGAAGTGTAGAGGCCATGAGGGGCTGGAGGCTCGTCGGCTAGAATGAAACTCATTTAGATTGTGCGTGCTAAATAAATTTTTAAATACTACATATAGAAATATGCAATATTATATATACAAAAAAACTAAATGCAATGACAAAATGGAATTAAACTGACACGAGTGAATTGTAAAAACAACATGTTTATAACAATAATCGATTACGAATAATTGCAATGCGATTTATTAATACTAACTTGTATATTTTTCGGTCTATTTTCAGTATTTTTTTTTATAATAAATACAGTTTATTCATTTCATTATTTGTCGGTGAACATCTCGACATATATTATCCAGGCATTTTAGAGATTTATTATCATCATTTCAGCCTATCCTCTTTTATACTTATACAACGAGTATTATTTCCAACGCGATCGATGCTAACATCCAATTAGCGAGATATTTGGAAAAGAGAGATAAACAGAGAGAAAAAGGATAAAATTAGTGTCTTGTTGTTATAAGTGACTTGTATAAACAATAACAACAATATTATATATGTTACAATCGTTTACAAGAACGAGACAAACGGCGTTTTGTATGAATTCTCTCATCGTATCGGCGCCGTTCAATAAAACCGGAGCGCGTACAAAGGTAAACGTTAACAAGAGCAATCCGATTCGTTTTAGCCACAATAAACAGTAAAAGTAATCACCTATTGTTCCACGAGTGCTTCAGGCATATCAGACATATTGTTGTGTTACGAGGACCTAAAGCCCACTAGATGTGGGCAACTTAAGCGAAGAACAAAATATCTGTTCTAAGAAACACTAAAGCTATTTCTGAAAACGAAAATGTTACCAACATATACAATTTTTATCTGCAACGGACTAGGAATTTACATTAATTAAATTATAATATTAACTTAACTCGATTTTAAGTGGCAATGAGGATGAAGATTGTGAAGTATGTTCATCTAAAATACTCTAGCTCTTATAAATTGATAGTGGAAACAGCAATGCTGTTATGATATCAGATTAACAATATGAATGTTGTAGGTAAGCAGATTTGAAAAATGCATGGCTACCACATGTAGTTCCGGATTCTGTGTTAAGCTAGCGGTTATAATTGAAAAGATCAGCGGGCTAAGTATTGATCCTTGGAAGGATTACGACGAAGAATATACATAGATAACGATAAAGTTTTTATTTGCATGAAAGTCATTGTATTTCTGCAATTAGTAAAATCATGGTTGAATTTAAAAAACCTTACACATCTAAATATTATTATTGTGAAACATATAACTTAAATAATTCCGTTTGCTATTCCAGTAACTTTAACTCTCCAGTTAAGAAGATAAGTCCGTGTGTAGTGTTCAGAAAAACAATGCTACAATATTTATAGCTTTACAAACTTTCACCGATGTACCTTTTATGATTTGTAACTAAAAACGAAATATCGACTGCGAACTCACCATCAGCAGCGTTGGGTTCAATTTATACGCTCTTTAAATTTGACATCAATACGCCATTCGTTATTAGCTACATTGGCAATGCACCAAGTGCAGCTCCCGCCTCGCATGTTAGAAACTTTACCGATATGCTGGCAATAAATGCTACTTAAGTATGTTTTGAATGTATGATTGTAATTCATGGTACTACTTTTCATATTATACAAGCTTTCAGAGATTTCATTGAAAAATATGTAAAGTTGATAATAAATAACTTTTGAGGAATATTGGAAATGTATAAGTAACCTATTAATCACAGTTTCTTTATTTAGGCCATCAACTCATAAAAAACTACATATCGCCTTCGATCCCATCTAGTATTAATTGGTGATGAAATCTGTAGTAGTGAAAAGAACTAACCTATTATTCTCATCAAGAATATCATAGTGTATAATAATAACAATATCAATACAATTGAAATCTGAATTGAATTGTAAAAAATTAATAGTGATGTAGCATCAGTAAGTACAAAATTGGTTTTCTTAAATATTTCTTTTGAAAGTCATATCCAGAGGCATAAATACAAAATATGGCTATTGCTATGATTTCAAATTTCGTGGATTAAATTAACCAGAAACTTCACTAAATAATTTCAGGGAGGCTTTGAACGGGGGCGCACTTTGCTCGTATATTAAAGGTGCGGCCAAAGAGCGTGAGCTTGCCTCGATTTAACACGAACAACAAACAGTGGAAGTGTGCATGTATAGATAAAAACATAATAGGGCTTTGTTCTAGAACAATATTATCAATTTAGCCCGCAGGCGTTGTTGTGAATTACTACTATATTGTAGTCTGTTGATATATACCAGGCTATCTACGTTATTTCATATACTTCGTTTACCTATGTACCTAGTACTGCCGCTTTGCAATATCACTTAGAAACTCATTCAGCATTCCAAGTCGGCAAAAAGATTAAGTAAAACTAACCAATTTTTCATTTCATCCCGTCTTCAACCCACTTATTTTTACATTCACGACTTTGCGGTTAAGCTTGCATTCTCGATTTTACTCCAGTGCCACTGAACTCTCCGCTATTGTTAAAATATCTTACATCTATCTTTATAAGTGTAATTAGGTGTGTGTGTTATTTTAACGTACGTAGTATACTTTTAATTGAGCGGCGAGATAATCAAGACTTTCATCTATGGATGGTTAGTAATAATCACCGGAGGTCCTTTTTTCAAAATGAAGTTTCGTGGTTGGGTACGTCCGATCGTAACAATGTGGGGATAGATACTAAATATAAGATGCTGCAGTGTTTATGATGATTGTGTGATAAGTGATGTAATAAGATAAAATCGTGGTTTTATAAACACCTTAAAATCATTAAATTATTCTAAAATATCTTATTGAAAACATTAGACTATAAAGTGACTTAAAGCTAGTTCGATTATGAATTGGCAACGTTAAGTTAGATAGGGTTTTAAAAACGTCTCTAAAAGAATGCGACGAGTACAATTTACATACGAATTTTAGTCTTCCGTGAGAGGCTTTAAGAGCTAACAAAAATCCTATTCTAACTAAAGCACTCATATACGAAATGATCTTCAACGGCCTCTAACAAAACGACTAGCATTTTTTGCGAGCGTGACAAACATCGCAAATTTCACACGACATGCTATTTTAGCTCTTATTCTGTACTTGCTTAGAGTTATTCAACTATACTTCGACAGCATTATGGAATTTGCGTCGAAGAAATGGGCTAGGTGGCGTATGAAACGACTCCGATACGATTTTTTCCAATGCAATCCGATTGCGATTGCATCGAGTAATCGAATTCACCGAGCGATTCGGCATCGATTGGTTTTCAACTGTTGGGACTTAATTTCGACTGTCATTAATAAGGATGTTCCAGATTCAAAAGCTCACGGAAGAGGATAAAGGATAATTTGAGATTGGTTTTATTTTACAGAAACAGTAGAGTAGGAAACAAAAGGTCCACCATTTAAGTTGTATCTATGTTTAATGATGATTTATGATAATTTGTGGAAAATCAAACTACCTTATTTATTTATTTTCTAAGACACGCTGCAAGGGACGCTCTCCGCTCACGCGGGACGTTCTCCTGATGGTAACTGATACGTCCGTTCATAAGAATGCGATGCTAGTGAAGATGTACATAGTACCACATTGCCCTCGTCGCTTTAAAGTGTAAGATGTCGAGTGTTCTTGCTTTAGTAAATATTTTAGCTACAGCCTTCAAACCGGAACACAGTAAACACTACTGTTTGGCAGCAGAAATAGGCGCTGCGGAGGTTAAGACCTAGAAAATCTCCGGCAACAGAGACCTACCACCAGTTAATTTCGTCATTATCAACCAATAGATGTTCACTGCTAGGCATAGGTCTCTCCCAAAATTTCTTACATCGATTTGTCTTGCGCTGCTCACATCCAGCGGGATCCCGCGACCCTCTACCAGATCGTCGATCCACCTCCACCAGTTTATTTACTCTAAATACGTTTCTTACGATTTTATATTTTGGTCAAGTTATTTTTAATACATATAAAAGACTACGATTATCATAGATAAGTACGAGATATTTAAGAATAATTATCGATTAGTTTAAATCGTGTTTAATAAATTTATATAATAACATTTATTTATTATACAATTATTATTTTTTATTTTTTATAGTGCATTAACATCTTTACTTTCACTCAAAATTTTCTCAATACAAAAAGTAATTTTACAGGTTTTTACAGAATCTACATCAACCGAAGGGTGGCAACATTATTTCTGTCGTATTTTTTCCTTTAATATAGATATGTCAACGTCAAATGTTCCGATGTATTGAGAGTCACGCGAAAAATTTTTGGAAAGTTTTGTTTTTATATTATCTGTTAAATTACAGTAAAATTTATTGATCGATTAAATAATAAGGATAATGAGAAAAGATTTAACCGAATGTATTAAATCATTACATCAGCGATGTGACTATTGTGATATCAAATGTGATCCTAACGATCCTACATGTTCTTCGAACTCATCTTTATCGACAAGCCGTGCAGATTTATATATAATCGGTAAAATATGGTTGAAAGCAGTGAAAACCGCTTTGCTTGGTTCTAACATGTCTTTGGTACCTGTTGTATTTGCTGCACAGCCACCACCTCCGCCTGAAAAACCACCACCGATGAAGTATAAAGAACTACCGGTATATAAAAGTCCACACAATGATTATAACGAGTACACTGAGAGCAAAGCTAAATGTCCCGAGGCTAATGTTAAAGTAATGCGTGGATACCTCAAGCCTTATGTCACTACGTGTAGGAAGGAGGTGCAGGAGAAAAGCTGTCAAATAGTTTGCGCGATGAAGAACGCCATTGACGACATTCGAAAGTCTATAAACGAATCGAAGAGAGAATTCATAGCGACAATGAGAGATAGCCAAAACTTAACAATTAGAAGGGCAGTCGTTGCAGTCGGTGCAGGGCTTGGTTTCCTTTTGGGAACAGGAAAAAGCATCCCCAGGCGTATTTTTCTGACGGCAGCCGGGGCCACCGCAGGTGGTGCGTTGTGTTTCCCCAAAGAAACCGATGAAACTTTCAGAGATTTCACTTATTATAGCGGTAAAGCAATTCTCGGTGCCTTCAATTGGGTCTGCCGCAAGGATTACAGTTGGCGGGAGAGGATAGCCTGTAAAGATGATTTACCAGCGGCGACGGGTAAAATTGTTAGTCAATGCCCACCAAAAAAGTGAACAAATTAAATTTACGGAATTTAAAAGAACATAATTCTTTAAAGAGATCAACGTTATACAAATTTATCATTACCTTATCCATACAACCAATTTTGGTGCTATTTTATTTTATATAAAACACGTCTTAAAATAAACATAAAAAAACTGTAGTTTTATTGTTTTATCATATTTTCAAAATTTTTTATAGAAGCTTTATTTCTAAGGCGACGTTGCAAGTGATAACTCAATGGATACAAATTTTTATATATTTAATTTTAAAAGTTAAATTTATATTAAATGAAGTAAGAATACTACTCTCCATCATGTTTCGTAAGAAAATACGAGTAATCTGAAAAACATTATTTGAATAACGGATTTTAGTACTTGTTGTTTACTATTAAGAATTAAAGAGAATTTTTTTATTCGTGTTTAGACTATCGTAATAAAACGTACTTTAAAACTATATTGATGTCTAAAAAACTAACCATCTGGTGTAGTTTAAATTATATGAAGCATCGTTTGGATCGGTTAAAGATAAATAAGCTTGGATTATGTCAACATACGTGTACCATCAATTACCATGGTCAATTTGGAATCAGGTTTGAGCAAGATAGAGCAACGAACTATTCATTTATTGTTATCGGAACAAGGTTTCTCTAGGGAAGTTGGAATCTGGTCTAATAATACCTTATGATATATTTTCGACTTATTGTTTTAGTTGCTTTTTGATTTCTACTGAATCTGAATATTTTCTTTGTAGAAATGTGGTATACCATCGTATTTAAAGTAACTGTCTTTAGCATACCATGATACTTTTTCTTACTCTTATCTCACTACAGGTGGATAAAAAATCAAGGACCCATCATATATTTAATTTCGAATCATCTTAACGATACGTATTATATTTATAACAGATTATCATTGGAGCTCCAACAAGACCGTGACCGACATAGACAACGCTGGCGTTCTCTTGTGTTGGAGGCCACGTCTCTTTGGGTCGCTGTGCCGGAGGAGCAAGTGGTGTTATATTCTAATGAGGTAGTTAAAAGTATTTAAACGTGCTTTCTTAAAAACCTCAAGTATTATAGAAGGTAATTCGGCAGGAATTCTTTTATTTTCCACCATCGGGGTTTGAAAAAACCATATCAAATACAACAACATGTCGCCTAAATCATCGACTTCCGTTGACCTCAGTATTACTAGACAACCGGTGAACGACTGCGCTGCAGATATCATAGTATATAGTTATTTTTAAACACGTAGTTTATGATAGTTTCATGAGCATATCGCTTTCCTCTTATGATACGCACCGTTTCTGAAGTGTAACGCCTCCCAGCGTGATGGCTAGTTTAAATTTGTGGACTCTCTGAGCATTGGCCCGTGAACCTTTGTTGCGGCGCTATACGGTTATGGAAGCAAACTGCCTTTGTTCTTTATTTATTTTGACCAACTCTTAGTACTGTTTCCGTTAGATCTCTCGCTTGTTGTAAAACCTTATAGACCGGAACTTTAAGTTAGATAAAAGACGGTATATTTTTGAATAATTCACTACGACTGTATTGTTAATCTTGATGAAGCTCTCTTTATTATGCCTGAGTAAGACAATTCGCTCAAAGATCCATGTTTTCTAATCTTTAAGAAAAGGATATTTTTGAAGCTGTTATTTTGTCTAATAATTGCGTTTAAAAAAACTGTCATTGTAAATATGCTACCAACAAAACAAATCACATGGTTCTATTAAATCGACGCGGTATCGAATCTGTTTTGCCTGACCTCGATTCTGATGCACTATTAAATCAATACCATTTACACTATGCAATTGATCACCAATCGTTATCAATTTTGTTTGACCGCACTCTGTCGTTTGATCTACAAAAGAATCTAGTGCATTATCATTCTGACATAATTATTAAATTGCCAGTTTACAATGGATTCAATCAACATGAATGTTGAATTTTAAATGATTTTCGACCCTTTCATTTTTCACCTTGAAAACTAGATAAGTTAGATTTCTAAGTGGTGGTTGGTAGTACAGCTTTTACGAACCAGCCAAGTTAGCCACCGCCCTTATGTTCCTTACAACGTTACTGTGTTCTAGTTGTCAACTTGTAAGAGCCTAGGCATTCTAGGCGGGGCTGCTTGAGCATCTACGGTCACATTGATACTTAACACCATGCAAAATTGGGGTTACATGGTTAGTACGTGGTAAATAAAAATAAATCTAATTCTGATGATTCATGTTGATACGAAAAGAATCATGATATGATGATTAAATTCCTTAAATAGAAAAATAAGAAGAATTGATTCCAGAAGTGTTTATCTCAGTTTCTTATTTGTGTTGTTTCTGTTTTTAATTTGTTATCTGCTATACGTTTCTGTGGAAAAGATTTATGTTAAAAAGTGGAATTGCTTATGAAACCTATCTTTCTATTTGTCGTATCTCTTATGTGCTGTATCTTATTAAGATCTTCTTAACTGGCGGCTTACTGCTTTTGTAAAAAAATGTTGTTTCGCCAACTCCAACAATGACGACAGAGAATTCCTTATACCAATTTCGTCACTTCGGTTTATCTAAAATCTATGTAATGACCATAACGTCGCTGGATCATAAAAACAACCCAAAGCTCCCTCTTAGATAACTTGCGTCCATTTACGTTGTACTGGTGTAATAAAAAAACAACGTTATAACCAGATTAAGACGTATGATAGTGCTGTGTGACGTCAGAATAACCGAGAGATATGAACTAAAATCGGCCATAACACTCTAACAATACGGTTAAGCCGACGGAATGGGTCATACTACGAAATTTTTTTTTTTACCAAAATAGAACCTTCTGGTTTTATTATCGTCGACTTTTATATTGTTGTCTCGCGAGTTCCTTTCTTTAATTTACCAAATAGCTTTGCGATTAAATCGATTTCAAAGAAGCGAAACACGACTCTATTCGATACATCGTAAAGGTGTTATTATCTCAACTTCATTTCAAAGATGTCCGTATTATATTTAGTTGTTCACACTTAATACACTCTTTTTAATTTATCGCTCTGTTCATGGCTTCTTGTCGGGCACTTCTAGTGGGTTTTAAATCTTCCTATATGTTACTAGCAAGATAAAAAAGTGTAAAAAAACATTAAAGTTTATGTGAATTGATATCTGGAAGTTTTGTCACACCGATAAATGTGAATCATATGTCAAAGACAATCCACTATTATTTCCTATTATATCGCTTTCTTCTGTAAATTTTCTTTGATTCCTTTACTTAGAGTAGTAATCATTTATTAAAATGAATATTATTCTAATTTCTTTTTATAATAGATATTTAAATATTTTTAATCTGTTCATTCTAAATATTCGGACTATTTATTTTGTCCCTTCTTGTATCCAACTTTATTATTTCTTCCTGTTTTCTCTTAACATTCTAGTTCTCTCTTCTTCTATATTCATATGTCGCACTCTTGTCGATTTCATTCCTTCTTTGATCCAACGTCCTCATTGATTTGACGACATGCCTTTGTACAATATTTCTTTACTATTTGTTATGTTCACGTTATTAAATTCGAACGACGAGACGAAGAGGTACCTCTGTTTTACCATGTCACATGAAACATCGTTTATCGAGAGACGAAAGTTATTATTAGAGCAAACGATTTCCTATTGTAAAAACTTTAACATTTTCCCACCAGCAATTTCTGCGGGGAATTACTTTGGAGTAAACCACCAAGATTCCCTCACATGCGGTTAATTAAGGCGATGGTTCAAGACAGAATTTATAGCTTTTGGGGTTAAAGCAAATGGCGTTTCTTATAAGCCATGGGACGGCTAATTTAACACAAAACTTTACAGCGTTTATCGCGCTCTCAAATGAATTTATGTTAGTCACATAATAGGACCGCTTTTTAGGGTTCAGTTCTTTAATATCTAGAAGTGCGTAAACCCGATACAATCGGTGACTTAATTATGATATATGGAGGGTATTTTATTGATGCCGTGACGGTCCGGAGCGAACAACTACTACAAACGTTTACGTAAACATAAAATTAATTTTAACCTCCTGAACATTTCAAAAAGGGCTTTACACAAATAAATTTTTTAGAAGCCTTATGACATTATTGTTAAATATGGTTCTAAGTAAACATTTTAATCATAACTTTGTCATACTAAAAGTAAAAGTTTATTTTAATTTGAACTTAACAACAAACACAATTGCAAATAAGCTAATAGTTATAAAATAACGTTAGAGAAAAAATTTAAGTTTTCAGATTTCACAATTCTACTGTGTAAATAATTATTTATTATGAGTAGGTCGGTTAACGGAAGTTCTAATAATGTGTAACAATCACTATTTTTCCAAAAATAGTAATTGCAAGTACCTCTACCTTTTAGCCTCTATTTTTACTTAATATTTACTTTAGCAGAGTATTTTTACACTATATCTTGATGAACATATAAATTATCCTCTTTATGTAGTATATTAATTATCATGTTAGTAATGACATAAATGTAGCAGAAAAAAAAATATATAAAAATGTAGATTTTTTAGGAAACTTAGATGTAAAAGACTATGATACAAAAAAAAATTAAGAAATTACTTGAACTAATTCTTGTTTGTGAGACTAGATATCTCAATAGCTTTATCTTCGGTGTTTCTTAAATGACGACTGGAGAGAGAATAATTCTAAGAATACCAGCATTCACGTGACGACTATTTTAAATCGCTTCTTAGACACTCTTTCTTATTCTTAAAGTACCATCAGCTTTAGAAGATCGGCGATCAATAAGGTAATATGCATTTTCGATACAACGGCATTGAAAATATTAATTTGTTCTTGAATTGATTCTTCAGCTATATTCTTCTTCATCTCTTTGTTTACTCTTTCGATATTGTTTAATTATTCGCTCTGAAGTCTAAGTAAGTTAAGTATCTATATTAGTGCTTATATTTAGACGGAATTCTCGTCGGTAATTTATAAACGGAATCTCGCAGTTATACTCCATAGGTACACTACCTTACCTTACCTTAGCCACTTAGGGATGTTAAAGTTTTTACGATCTCTTATAATAGAGTTCTTATCGGGATCGCGAAACTAAACTATATAAACAAATTTGAGTGTTAAATATTTTACGTTAACATCTTAACGACGTGTCAATTTATGATATTTTTTAATTATACCATAGTTTTAATAAACATCCTTAACGTTTGTTACAGCTAAGTTCGTAAGGTGCTAGTACAAACCGCTGCGCTAGACTTTTCGCTGAAAGAATCTGGTTTTAGTTGTGGTTGCTCTCTGTTGCTTAAGAGCGTTTAAGTAGGTACCATCGCTTGCCCTGTAGTCTCGGATTATTCAGAATAGCACTAAGGTGAAAGATTTTTTAGGTTTATGGGCTTCGAAAGTAGGGGCTCTTATTGTTCACTAAGCTAGCTCGGGATGAGCGATAATTACGAGGAGGTTAGATCCGGTCGTACTAAAGAGAGGATATCGAAGACAGCTGCAGTCTACCCTGGAACATGCTTTAGGCGTAGTGTCGGGAGGCATCGGTGTGTAGGAGATCCCTGGGTCTCCCGGATGGCACTGAAGAGGACGACCGACGGGGTTTTAGTGGGTAAAAATCCCACATAACCTTATCTTTTCTCCCCATAAGCAAGATACTTTTTTAGAAGATTTCCTCTCGATAACAAAGAAAATAGGTAGGTATCACCGCAGCTTTTATTCCCACCGTCAAGTAGTGTTGTGCAAAGATTACTGTATTCCAACTTAAAGAGTGTAGTAGCTACTTAAGTTACGTGGATACCAGTCTGATCGTCTTATGTCTGAAAAAATTGAAAGCAATGTGGTGTTGTCTTTATCATCTTAACTGGGGCCACTTTAGCTTGGGCTTATTATATACCATCAGGTGAACCCCGTGCTCATCCTTTCGTCTTAGCGAATAAAAAAATATCTCAAAGCAACGAGTAAAGTAAATATTTGAATTGTGTTAGTTTTATTCACGCGCTCCACGCACAAACAAATGGAGAGCAAACATCAAATGGGATTTTTCAGTCGAAGTGAATATCAAAGGAAAGAAATCCACCAAATTCAATTTGAGATAGTTTCTTTTTTTTTTAATAAAAAAGTTTCGTAGTTTTGACGTAGTGTATAAATGAATAAAAACAATGTTAAAAGAACATATCGACGATGTTATAGCGGTAGATTTACGGTATGAGGATGATAGTTGGCCAGCTGGATTCAATAAAATCCTAATACTGAACAGCCTTTACCAGGGACACCTTATTATGAGAGGATAAACGCTGCACCAAGGAAAAAGATGTATATAACGAAACTGGATTTCGCCGTCAAGACACTACATATATTTTTAAAACAAGAAGGTTGTTATGCGTGATGCGATATCATTTATAACACTATTAACATTGCATATAGCAGTGTGCTAGTGGCATGTTATAAAGCAATAAATGAAATTAACATCGCCTTTAATATCAGGAAACTAAGTTATTTCCTGGATATAAGCAACCGCGCGAACAGCTCACGGCGTTAACGCCGCCTTCGAGCGAATGTTACCGTAAACAGTTTTACTTCAGTGTAATTGTCTGCCTGTTAACAAATTAAAAGTCACACACACACACACACACACACACGTGCACACCCATCCGAGGGTTTTAACGAGCGCCTCGTTCCTCACAGTGTAAAGCCTGTTGATCTCTTAACCTTTATTGCCTCATACGTGTTGAAGACATTTGTCCCACCAAATAAGTGGCATCTCTCAACTGGAGATGTCGATCTTATTTATCTGAACAAGCAATTGTATTTCAATTTTGTTTTTTAATCAGTAAATAAAGTAACAAGAAGCGGATGTTCACTTGATAGTAAGTGATACATACGCCTGACCATAATAACGTGGCGCTAGTTAGGATGATATATACTGCACGATGTTTCGCTCGTCACCTGAGACAAGACGTTGGAGTTTCATTCCCCAATAATTACACTAGCTACAGCGCCCTTCAAACCGGAACACTAATGTTTGAACGCTATTGTTTGGCGGTGGTACCCACCTAGACGGCCTCCGGTAACAGAGACGTACCACCAGTAATTACATGATAAATAAACCGGAACCTCACTTAAAATAAATTATTACTAAATATTATTAATTAATATGTTTTTTATGAACACTGCAAACTCTTTTTATGTAATAAGAAAAGCATTCAGTAGATTTCCTGCTTTTGGGGAAAAACAGCATTACGAGGGATTAGTATCAATTAGAAGCCCTCAGTGGTCACCATCAGTGTATTACAAGCGGCTCCAAGATTTCTTTTTAAAAATAAACAGAAAATTTCAGTAGTCCCTAAGCTTAAGTATGTCCTATGGTCCACTGAAAAACCTAGTACTCTCCTATAGGCCATAACTATACTTTTTACTCTTAGCATGTTGTTGGCATGACTTTCCTCTCTAATGTTTAAGCTTCTTTAATCACCTTTTACGACACTGAAGTAAGAGTGCGATTTAAAACATTGAGTAATATTTCTTCTTAATTATTGTATCATCTCGCAAATACTTTTTTAAATCATACCGTCCAGGTCCAACGACGTTTGAGGACAAAATAGTTCTTATTTATCAATAGTTGTTTAAGATATCATTAACTGATAAGTTTACTGCTGGATATATACCTATTCTTAATATCTTCACGCTGATCATACGTTCATTCTGTGGAGATCCTTCCAGTCTAAGAGTACAGTCGTCAAAAAAATTGTATGAGCTTAAATTGTTTAAGCGGCCATTCCATTATAGTCGTGAATGATTTCTTAGTAAAGTTAATTTGAAGTCGTTAGCGGGGAATGTTATTAATGTTGCCAGTGTCGCAAATACTTTGTTGGTTTTTTACCATTTTGTAATTATGTCATGTGCTTCATCTGCTGTTATATTTACCTATTTTAAATTACTAACTTTATTAGTTATTAAATAATTTACTCGTTTTCAACTTGTATCAGTAATCTTCGCTTTGAGCTATGAGTCAAGCTTCAATATCCGTACTTTCGCCGAAACGTTTCTTCTTTTCCCGTTGTTGATAACACGAACACTTACATTTCCATTAACACCATCCCAGTTCTGTCTCGACGTGGCGCTGAATTGTGTGTGTTTTAAATATGTGAAATATAACCGGCGATAACAACGGACCTCGTGCATTATGGCCAACAATGATACATTGAATGCATTAACTGACCGTTCCCGATTGAATTTGTCGCTATTTTTTATCTTCGAACCGGCTCCGTACTCCGCGTGAGATGTTCTTTAAATGCTCTCCCAATCTCGCCGGATGTATTATAAATAATGCGAAAGGAATCGCCTTGTTCGAGATAAAGTTTTTTGTTTAAAAGGTTTTGTTATTGAAACTCGTTCGTGTTAAATGTAACGAGTGTATGTTTTAATCGAAGTAAGATAAGTTTAAGTGTTATTCATAATTCAATATGTGGATGAGAGATACAGAGGTAATTAACGAGACTGATAACTTTAATGATGAACTTTGCAAAAAATGAAAAATATATTAAATTACGATTACTGTTGATTCACCTTATATACAGTACACTTTGCGATCAAGTTAGCTAAAGTTAGATTGATATAATGCTAAATTAGTTGAATAGTGTTTCTGCCATTAATTTACTGATGGTAGGTCTCTGTTGCTGCAAACTGTCTAGATTTACCGCAGTTCTAATTACGATGGTCAAACAGAAGTGTGCAAACATTACAGCATTACGCTTTAAAGAGCTTTATAGCTACTGAAATTATGAGTAATTATACCTAACATCCTGTCGCAAAGGAACGAGCATAACGTGGTGGTATATAGTATCTCATACCGCCATTTTATTATAAGCTAAAATAATGCGACGGTTACCGTATTTACCATCAGATGAACAGCTTTCGTTGCTGCACTTGTGTAATCAAAATCCTCAGTTTTCTGTTTTAGAAAATATTAGATTGTTAATATAAATCAAGTATTAGGGACGTTTCTTATTTTTGGTATGGAAAAAGTAATATATATATATATATATTTATAATATATTGTAATGTATATGTATCTATAAGTATTATTACAGTTAAGTAAAGTTTATTGATCTTAACACAAATTTTTAGTATTTATTTATTTATTTTAAGTTCATACACCTCGTGTAAAGGCGGGCTTAATGTCATTGGCATTATCTTCATCTACCTAGGGTAATGCAGCGATGATGAGGTAGGTGCATCAAAGACGTATATACAATATAATATATAATACGCCAATACACACATACAAAAACAGATATAATTAGATAGATGTAGACATATATACATTATACATAAAATTATCATTTTTCTTTTGGTTATCGCCTAATCTAGACTAGTAGATAATGACAACACTTGGCACCTTTCGATGTGTATAAAGTTATAAATAATAAAATAAGGACATGTGCTTAAGAGGATGGTCTGGGGATTATATCCGGTTATCAAGTCTCCGTAGAGCAGAAAGGTATGATCGATGAATTAAGGAAGGAAACAAGTGATTAATACAGCTTTTAGGAGTAGTAGTTTATATGTGAACGCAATTTGCAGTAAACTTAAACCTAATTTCGAAGTTGACTGTTATTATAATGAACTTCACATTATCGGTTGTATCTTAGACAATAACCATAGGCTGCTACATCGTCAATGCTGCTGTTCTTTTTGCCGTCTAGCACAGGTGTAGACGTTACTGTTTAGATTTAAGTTGTGGTGAGACCTAATATCTAAAGCAGGCTTAGAGAGTTTTTGATGATCAAGAACTTGACATAACTAGAGTGTACAGTCTTGAACACAGGCGCCGTTTAGCCAGACATGCGGGGTTCTATAAGATACATTTTGTATACTGTGCTATGATATTACACGATACAATTCCTTTAACCCATTTTCGCCACCGGACGACCAGAAGCACGACGAGTCACTATCCTTTTGTTGTAAACTTCCTCGGTTTGTGAAAAAAGAGGTTTAGCCCCTTTTTTTTTGATAAGAACATTTAACGAGTAAAACAACTTGCCGGCTTCAATGTTCCTGTCCAAATACGACATGTACACGTGTCTTCAAGGAAAGAGACATCACCCTATCAAAGCAGGTGGGATCGTGGTTAAGCGCTAACCGTTTTGATTAAAAAAAAAACTGAGAAAGGCCTACCGACTTCTGTGCGGAAGACTTTGGTTAGATCTAATCTTCCATAAGTTATTTGATGTACAGGTGATTACTAAAATTTGTTTCTATTCAACAGAACAAGAAGAACAGAAATTTACCGTATGCTATGTGACACACGAAGTTAACAATGTAGCTCTATATTGTATGACAGGCGATCCTTATCTGATGCTGTGTATATTATCCTAACTAAATATTGCTATAGGCAGGTGCATCGCTTTGCCTACTCCTGATCATCTCATTGTTTCATTTAATAAAAATTCTGTTTTAGGCTATAACTATTTTTTTGTAATAAAATAAGCTGTAAGGTTTTTTTTTGCTAGTTTCAGGCATGTCGTTTCGCAGAATAAAAATATGTTGTAGATAAAGAGATAAAATATTTTTAAATCTGTTTATATTTTGAAAAAGTTTACATGAATTAAAAGTAAAGAAGTCTTACAATGTTTAGACGCGGTCTTCGGCAACTGTAGTAGTAAACCAGTCCAAGGGACGAGCTATCACAGCAAAGTGTAAGAGAGGCCACGGCTAAGTTCGGAGAACTCACAATGGTAGGTCTATGTTGCCCGGAGACAGTTTAGGTAGATACCACCTACCAGTTCCTATTTCTACAGTGTTGCAGTTCTACAGTGGTTTGTAAACATTACTGTATTCCAGATTGAAGGGCGTTGTAGCTATTGAAATTACCGGGGTTGTACCTTATGTAAGTCTTAATATGATGTGCACAATTTCCTTATTGAAAAATAAAAACATATATCTGAAGTCTCATAACACATGATATATTTTATAAAAAAATTTCCTTTTCTTCTTGTCGTGCGTCTCCATGGTTGAAGTTTGGCTGTCTGAAAACAGGTCTGTTTCGCTAGGATGGAAAAGTTATTATATATAAGATATGCTAGAACATCTTTTGTCTTGTATCGTGTTTATTATTATTAGCATCATTATACGACTTTCCGAATTTCTACCGCCGACACAAATAGTAATACTTAAGAAAGTCTTATTTTTAATACTTTATAATATATAATAATATATATAGTTTAGTGCTTGTGTATGCAATGCATTGAATAAGGCTCCCTCGGAACGGTCCTGCGATAGTCGCCTCGCCAGCTATCGCGCCGGTTAATCTTTGTTGTTGCGGAACAGGTTTATGATTCATTGTCTCAATACAGAGGGCTCGTTACATCAGATGCTATTATAGCTAAATATTTAAAGTCTAGTTAATTTTTAACTTGTTCTAGTTAAACAATGCAAAATGATAATCTCTTTAACACCTTCATTAGGTAATATGCGTCAACTACGGATGACGTTATTCCATAAACTTCCATACCGATTGGTGGGATGCTTATTTTCTGTACTTTACCAGATTATCGGACCATATGGTGTCCCATCAGCATTACATTTTATGGTACATATTGAAATAAATAGTAAATTGTATTTTTTAATGGAGCCTTCTCACCTCTTCTTTCTACTGAAGTACCTAGTCCGGCCATAAGTTCTGTTACAAATGAAAATGCATTTTTTTTTAATGAAGTAATATAATATAATTTAAATTTATACCCACATATTTATTAGCCTCAGCAATAAATAAAAAAAAATTATTCTATTCGAAATGACTTGATGCCTGATGATGTTAGCGCTGCAAGCCATGCGACTTTTACAGCTTATCTGACACCGGGCTCGTGGACCTGGATCCACGGCCTGTTTCTATTCGAAATGGCCACCTTTGAATTTTATAAAGGCCTTTAATTTGTTTGGCCACGAATTTATGGATTTACGCACTGTTTCCAAGGGAAATTTCGCCACTGCTTGCTCCAAAGATTTTTTAAGAGACTCAATGTCGCCGTGTCGTTTAGAGCAGGACATGTCCTCTAAAACTTACCATAATTGATGTCTAAAGGGTTCAGGTCTAAGCTAAATGAGGGCCGGTCTTCAGCTCTTATAAAGTCCGGAAAGTTGCTTTGAAGCCAGGCTTGGGTAGTTCGTGCTTTGTGACCAGATGCAGTTCTGCTGGAAAGTCCACGGTATATTTTTAAAAAGTGTATTGGTGAGAGGTTTCTCAACATGATCCAATACTGTATTTTGATACACTGGCTGAAGTTTTCACTTCTTTATCACAAAAATGTAGTTTTATGACACCTTGATAAGACATTCCCAACCAAACCATCATTGACGCAGGATGATGACCACGTTGTACCTTTCCGACCACTTGAGCAACTTCTTTAGAACTGTGAGGGTACACTTTATTATTTTGCTTATTGTAGTCTTCTTCAATCGTGAAAAATTTTTCATCGGTAAAGAGGATATTTCTGTTCCTTTCACCTGCGTATCGTGATAGAAGGCGTTTTGATCGATCCACTCTCTTTAATTGTAAAGATTGGTTTTGAGCATATCCTGTATATCGACGATAAGCACCGAGCTTCAGGTCTTATTTTATAATACGCGACAGAGTCCTAGCGAGAATCTTCATTTCTCGCGATAAGATTTTTTGCTTCCTAATGAGGTTTCGGCGAATTCTGTCTTTAGCAGCAATAACAGCCTTTGTAGTTCTAACAGCACGCGGCCGCCCCGATCTTTTCTGGTGTTCGGGGCAGAGGAAGTGTTGTTGTATCTGTTAATAGTACGATATACGAACATACGGCTGATACCAAACTTTTGAAGTGTCTGCAATATGAGCGACCGGACCGGCTCCATACCCACTTTGTGCACGGCGATCGCTGCAATACTATTTTCTTTAACACCCCACTCCATATTGTAATTTGATAATGATCACGAAAAAATATGTGAAATGGCGCAAAATCGAAAGAAGTTTTTAAAATAACATACGTGTTCCAAATTCAAAATAATTAAAAAGTTGAAAAAAGAAAAGTTTTTATGTAACAGTATTTATGGCCAGACTAGTTATATATACATTATTTAACAGAATCGTTTTTTCCTTGCTGTTGTATTCTCAACAGCAGCCATCATTATTAACCTTTTCTATCTTTATAAAGTATTTTTATAAAGATTTTATTTTTTCATACACGATAAATTGGACCGACGGTCGATGAAGATCGCAGGAAACCGTTGGTAGTGAGCATCGTATGACCGATCGATGAGATCATTGGCGGAGCCCTACGTCCAGTTTTAAGCAACTATCGGCTCATGATGATAAGATAAATTGAAAATGTTACTGTTACTTATTGTTTAAGGTCGTATACCTTGGACACTGGAGCACCTATGTGGCTTAAAAGATAACATCGATTACTACAATTTGTATAATTTTAAGGTTCCTTCCGGTGGCGTTACCGGTAAATCAATATTGTTTCATCAGATAAGCCGTTAAATTATACTTATTACTAAAGCACTAGTTAATTGGAACTTATTATGGATACCTCTAAAATCAGGTTAAAAAACGTGACCATATTATTATTCTAGTTAAATGATTCTTTACTTAGAACGATTTCACTGAAAAGAATTTTCAACGGCAGTGGATAAAGTTACTTCTATCTAGCATCGTCGAGACGTTGAAAGTTTAACGAATTGCTAACATACTTTTTTTAACAAGTTTCTTTATTTCCTCGGAAACAGAACGCGAAAAATATACATAGAGAAAATAACAGTATTCTACTTCAGTTATTAATTATATTTGACATTAATTAAAATATTTGATAGGAGTATATACATAAATATGACAAGTATACTGGTGGTAGGTCTCTGTTGACGGAACCGTCTAGGCACGTACCACCGCTGCGCCTATATCTTCCGATAAACATTAGTTTGCAAACATTGCTGTGTTCCGTATTGAAGGGCGCTGTAGCTAGTGTAATTACTGGGGTATCATCAACATCAGCCGATAGATGTCCACTGCTGGACATTCGCCTCCCTCAAAGATCTCCTCATCGATCAAAACTTGTCTGAGGCGACGAGCGCAATGTGGTGCAGTACATATCATTCTAACTAGTGTCACGTTGTTATATGGGGCGCGCGTTTCACCACCTGGTGAACACCCCGTTCGTCTCGTGGCTTACTTGTATTAAAAAAAAATGAACAGTCCTCTTTATGTACCCACAACTGGTACTCGAGACCTCTCTCTTTTCTCTCATTTGTACACGTAAGTCAAGTGCTGGTCGGTAGATGAATGTATAAATGTCGCAAATAGAGTTTTACGACTTCGCCTCGCTCGTTATTGTTATCCGCCATTTTAGATATCTCGAAATGTCATTAGCAGTATAAATGGGTTTCGCGCCATAACGAACGCGAGTGTTGCCACAAAGGAAAATCATAAATCAAGTGTCAGTTTGACAGTTGCTGAAAGAAGGTACGTCAATGCATCGATGCAAAACTTTTAAAGATTCTTAGCCGGTCTTTTTTTAGTTTCGCTTTTGATTAATTGCGAAAAAAATGTGAACGTACTGTGCTATTTCTTTTTATTTTCGTCTCTCAATGGAGATCTTTCGATCTTATTAAAAAAAACCTTGACAGATGATCAAGTTGACCTCTGATAAGATTTTTACAACATTCAGACTAACAAAAGGAACATAATTTACTGTTGTTACGTTTATATTATAAATGGTTTGAAGAAGAGAAAAATATTCATTGTGCACTAACAAAGTGCATAAAAGATCCTCTTCGTATGTTTGTTATTTTATTTATCAACAACAATGCCCATTTCATTTACACCCTTTTATTAATAATTAACTGTTCTTCCTCTGATTTGTTGGCTGTAACATCCCCGAGACTCCCTTTGAGAATGAGTTTTGTAAAATTCTTAGCGTACCTATACTCGGTAAAAATAATATTCTAACCAAATTTTAAGTCTTTAGGTCTTATGGTTCGTAATGTATATCGTGATGAGTTTCTGTACTGGATATTAGGGGACCGCTTCCGTAAAGGAATCCAGATGTACTAATGACACCTTTGATGATGTGATGGAAAAAAATCGATGCTGATTAAAAAAAAAAATCACATTTTTAAAACATTTTATTAGTATTATTTACGCTCCATCATGTTAGTACAGCTAAATGAAGCGATAGTTTCATAAAAAATATATTACTAAAAAAAAAAACAGCAATGAAACACAAAATCAAAAACAGCTGATGCTCGGATCAACGAACGCCCGGGCGCGCAATCTAAATGCTCCGTGGCCCTATGAGATAAGGTTCAAATTGAAACCAAACACATCCTTAGATTCGAGCACCAGCTGTTTTGATAGATATTGTCTTGAATAATGCTATCAAATTTTAGAATATAGCTAACGCAAGCTAAATGCCTCAAAGGTAATTATATATGTATGTGATCCTTCACTTTGTATATGATACGCATGTCCATAATAAAGAGGCGCTAGTTAGGATGATATACATAGCACAACCAGAAGTTATATCTCATTACTTCAGTAATTTTCTATATATAACGGCACTTAAACAAGAAATCAGTAATATTTGCACCACTTTTTGACGATAGGAATTGGAATTACGATGGTTGGTAAATAAAGATGGAAGTCGTTGCATATTTTCGAAATTTTGCAGAAAATCGATAGACATAACAGAGAGAAATAAAAACTAGAGGGTAAAAATATATATCATAAAAGCAAAATAAGCAAGAAACGTAAAAAGATAAAAATAGATAAGAGGATATAATAAAAAAATGAAAAATAATGGTAAATACAGTAAAATACAAAAATGTAATAAGATAAAGAAAGTAAAAGGCAAAGTTGAAAGCAAATCATAATAAGCGGCGAATGAAGTCTGAGAGGTGATATATGAAAGAAGAAAACGAGAATATGTAAAGATGACAAGATCTAAGAGTGAAAGAGAGACAGTATCAATGAAGAATGTGAAAATGTATTAAATAGGGAAAAGAAAAGAATATAAATAAAGGCACATAAAGAAAAGAAAAGAGATACTTCAGCCCAACACAAGCTAACGATAAAAAAAAACTGCGATGGTAGCTACTTACGCGGTTTCTGATGACAGAAAAAGAAGAGAAGAATAGAAAAACGGTGTGTTTATTAAATTTAATTTTAAATTGCTTTTATGGAGCAGTAGCTAATCGCTTGTCTTGTATCATGGAGGTCCGTACTTCAATTCGAAGGTCACACTTCAATAATGTTTAAGAATTCTAAACATTTATAAGAGCAGACGCGATCTTCCGCTCGTAGTAATCAGGTCAGTTAAACGAAGTACTGTAATTACTTTGTTTTTATACTCGTCTCCGTAGCTGGACCAAATTTGTTTATTTTTCTGTCTTTCGTATTTAACTAACAAAAAGCCCTCCATCCATCATTACAGTCGACAGACTTTTACTGCTAGTGCTAAAAATTCCTAGCAATTTTGATCTTAGATTTCTGTGTCAATTAGAAAAAATATTTATTTTTGTTGTAACTTTATTTAACTTCTATAAACATTATTGTGAAGTAACAATGAAATTCATTTTTGTACTAAAATCGTTTAAGTTTAATAACTAACGTTTTACTTTAGTTTATATAATATATATACTTTATCCGAGGTCATATTTTCATCGCTGTACTTACAAATAGCTTCGATATATATAGGCTATAGTTCAGTTTGTGGATCAATAGCAATCGATACACCGGAAAGTGTAAAAGTAAAGGTTAAAAAAGCCGTTATATTTTTGTAATAACATCTAGGTTTCTAAACCAAAGGATCAATATCAAAAAGTTTAGTAAAACCGTTATAAATTTAGGAGAAACGTAAGATGATATACTTGTAAGAAGATGAGTACTTTGGCAATTCACCGTTATTATGTTATTTATCCTTATTTGTTTGTTTTGTTCTAATTCAATAAACTGTTTATCTATATATAAGATACCAGTAATTAGTCTTGGCTGAGTAGCTGTTATCATATTGCAATAACTAATCCATGTGGAGACGATATTTTGCTGCTTACGCAATCTCGTGGACTTCTTCCATTTGGTTTTCTTCCTTGAATGGATTACAATACAAATTCCTGTAAGTCCTTAAACATCAAAACTGTAGTTTATTGCCGCTTGTCCGACCGTTCGGTTTTATTTGAGGGCGTGGCTGGACATTGAGTATCATAACAGCCTTTACAAATTGTGAATCTGTGCGTTCAAAGCGTGAAAAAGTGTCTTTGCCGCTTTTTTTTTGCATAATCCTCTGATAAGTCAACGCTTTTGAAGCGGTTACATACCAAGCGGAAAGCGTTTAAGTGTTTAAAATATTTATCAATGTTGGTTACTATTTGAGTTTGCTTGTTTAATGAAGCAAAATAAAAAGTACGATATATTTAGGTTACATGCGTGAAACTGAGATTATTCAGTAATATGTAATTGCCGATTTCGCGATGGCTTTCCATAATCTTTTTTAATGATTGCTTTCTTATAAAATCCTTTTACTCATTCTTTTCACGCTACCCCTCTCAACGCGGACTAGCCCTAACGTTAGCAGCGTAAGGATGGTAATGGCTTGTCGCGAGTGTCGGTACATGTGTTGCGAATGGACGCTCCACGTTCGGTAAATCAATGTTAAAATCCAGAAATCGCCGGGCGAGGCGGAATCGGGTTTTTAAACCGATTACACGGTGCCCTCGCGAGCGAATTTAAGTCCATTTTAACGCTCTCGCCTTTTATTTTGATAATAACTTAAACGATTGAACTTAAATTATTGACGCGCTGTTGAATGTCCGCAGCCGCGAGATGCGAGAAGGATGAAATATAACGTTCATTGTAAATGAAGAGAATTTCAGGCGAAAAATATTTAATAACGATTCTTTTATTACATAGTCATAAAGATTTTTTTTGAATTGATACATAGCAATTATTTCCAAAAAAAAAATAATTAAAAAGTAAGGTGGAGGGTAAAAAGAAATCCTACTCTACCTTTTGCATGCTTCTACTGCTAATACGGCTTAGAAATACAAAATAAACATCATTATACGTATCGTACAACATAAACTATCATCATCATCATGATTTCAGCCTATCGTTGTCTACTGCTGAACATAGGTTATTACTTGTAACTTTAAAGGAATGTTACAGACGCTTATAGTCATTCAACAATTGACAGATTTGTTCTAGCTTTACAAAGTTGGTGTAATGTGGAGTCCTAATATTATCATAAGCATCAACCCACAGCACGCCACTGGGCTTCTATAGTTTAAACCAATAATGTACTGTGCTTACTGACTACATAGCATAATTACCGATCGTTAGAAAAATAGTAAACGATGAACGCATCACAGGATCGAACTCATGACTCCGACGTCTAAATCATTATAACCTTCATTTACGAGTAAGACTTGGCATTAATAATATGTTTGTGGATAGAAGGAGCATACTATACTATACAATGCTAGCTATTCCCCACTCGCTTTTGCTGGCAGTAATATAGAATTAGATTTGAAATTTGTCAGAAATATTCCCGCCCGGCGACAACTCGCCGCCCCCAACCCCTTCTTTTTACTAATTCCACCGCAAACACTTTGGATCGTAACATCACATAAAATTCGTTCTATGTTAACCTATGCTCGGTAAAAGGAATATTTCTACCAAATTACAAATCTCTAGATCTTATGATTTCAGAGAAATCGTGATGAGTCTCTACGTAGGTGGAAATCTCTTATGTATATATTAATAAATAAAACATACCATATAACATAGAGACTATACAGGTTCTTATATGTCGATAGCCGGAAAATTATAATGCTGTTGTCAGTAGATTTACAATATGGTCGTGGTAGATAGCCAAGCTGGTTCTTAGAAACATTACCACCAACAAAAAATATAGTAACAACTATTATGAACCCATATTTAATATAATTACTAATAAACTAGTATCCAGGTGCTAGTGTAATATACAAATAGTTTTATTCATTCAAAATCCAATATCAAAACGTAAAACTTTGCCGCAATAAAATAAACTTAAATGTGTTACCATAAATCTGCCTTATTTACATCTGTCCTTATTTTTTTTATGATAGCAACCCCGAAGACGAGGGTCTCGTATAATTGAGTTAACAATAATTAAAACTCGAAACGATTCTATCCGTAACATGCGTGTGTCAGTTGTATTGATTGATGGCGTATACGCCTTCACTTGCGGGGCGGTTTTTTTTTGTATTCATATCTTCAACAGAACAATAATATTCCCAAGATTGAAGACTTAAGATTAAGCTGTATTATTTGAACTTGACTGTAGGAAAGTTTTGTATAACCAAATCATGTTTTAGTAGGTTAGAGAACATATACAGTTTACATGCCATAGGAACTAATCAACACCACCTATACGACTTGTGTGACATAAATAGTAATTAGTAAGCGATTTCGTCATCATAATCATCATATTTTTTTTATTTTATTTATCATCATAAAAGCGGTATAAATTTGTGCTATTTAGGATATTTAGACAAAATGTTTCAATATTTACTTATTTAAATTTCCGACAACATTTAAAAGACCGCATTCATTATCTCTTAGTAGCTTCTTAAGGAAGACCGTCTAGGCATGTACCGCTTGAGAACGAAATCTTATCACCATGCAGTAGATTAAACTAGAAAATATCTCAGCTTTCCAGTGTTAATTATTATATAGCTTGTGGATGTTTCAAGACAAGCATGATATTCTTTAATAAATAAAAAAAAATAGAAGAACTTTGTGAACGTTTTGCCTGGATAACGTAACACCATTGTATACAGCACATCAATATTATGTACTGAAGGTAGGTCTCGCTGGACAGAGACCGACTAGGTAAGTGCAAACATTGCTGTGTTCAGGTTTGAACGGCGTTGTGGTTATTGCAATTACTGCGGTAATGAGACCTAACATATTGTGTCTCAGAGCGACGGGTACAATGTTGTGCTGTGTATATCATTCTAACTCGCACCACATTGTGATGGGTAGAGGAACGTTTACCTTGTCTCGTATATGATAACAAAGATAAGACATATACATAGCACCACATTACGCTGCCCATATCCTGTGGAAGGAAGCGCAGTTTGAGAGGGTGTGAATACGTTAGCAGCTCACATTTATGGACAGTTGTAATACAATCTCCTTCATGTAAATAGGACTCTGTTGTCTGAATTGGATTGCTTGTAAGCTGATGCTGGTCCTGCAATTCCACCAGCTTAAACTCTCTATATACTACAGGCATATATTAGAGGAATACATAAGAACCTTAAAATGTGGTTCAGAGTACGACGTCCAAAATAATACTCTTGGATCATAAGACCTATTATTTAGTTTCTATGGAAATTCCTGAAGACGATTAGACAAATTAGTGCTAGATTTTAACACTATTATTTATTTTGACATATTAAGTGTTAGTCAGACATTTTATTTCTTAAGATATTCCTTTTAAAGACATTAATTTGTAGAGATTCGTTCGCGTGAACATTAATAAGATGAAACGGTGTTTGACAAAAGAATTTACGAAATCCATTAGATGAAATGGAGGATGGATTGTAGGGCTATGGTGTTTATATTTCTGAATTTATTGCTTTTTTTTTTGTTTAAAAAAGTAAACAAAGTAGATTATTTTAATGTGTGTTACGGCGTAGTATTAAATTATAGAAATACTATTAGAGATAGACGAAGATAGATTTTGAGAAGTGCACATTGAGAGAAGCACAAGAGATATTATAGATGTTTTGTATTTTAAGAATGTTTGTCTAATTCAACCCAAATGATGTGAAAAGGAGATCCTCAATTGACTATCATCATGAGGTGTCCTCAATTCCTTATTTATCACTTTTATTTGTGAACACACTTTTAATCTGTACATCTGATTTTCGTGATTCCTTTTAGTTGGAATAATTACAGTTTGTCATAGATCTATGAAAAATATTGAAAAACGGATTTAACCTTAAAACGAGAAAATAAGTAAATAGTTTATTTTGCAAATGTTTTGACTTTCTTTGTTTGTTTTTATTTGTATAATTTTTTTTGTGATAAAGTAACATCGTAATTATTGCCCTTATTATCTAGGCGTAAAGCCGTCGTCTCAGGCTGAAACTTTCTCAGCGAAACTCTGACACATTAGCGTCCTATCTCATCAAGATACCTGTAAAGTAACATCGCATAGTGTGCCCATAAGCAAACACCTTCGAGCTGCCATACACGGAATCTCCTTTCACGGCGTATATCTTATTCATGCGTGAGACGATGCTAACAGAATGGGCCGATAAAGCCGCCCATTCGCGCGCCGGCAAAGACATTGATTTACAACAGGATTAATCAAATTTTATTTCCGGTCTCTATCTACATTGGAATAACGTTTACTTTACTGGTGATAGATCAGCCGAACAGTAGTGTGCAAACATTACTATGTTCCAGTTCGAAAAGTGCTGTAGCACAATATGATGCTTTATAAATCGTTTTAACTTAGTAGTTACTTTTAAAATGTGGTGGTCCACGTTTAATTTTTTTTTCATTAAGGGACGAAACGAGCACGACGTTCACCTGATGATAAGTGATAGGCCTATAACAACGTGTCGGTAGTTAAGATGATATACATAGCACCACATTGTGCTCGTCGCCTTGAGACATAAGATGTTGAGTCATGTTCTCTTTAATTACACTAATTACAACGCCTTTCAAACCGGAACGTATTAATGTTTGCACACTACTATTTGGCGGTAGTAATGGGAGTTGCAGTGGTACATATCTAGACGGTCTCCGACGACAGTGAACTGCTACAGGAAAGGTTTAAGAGCAAGTGATACACTTGCCATCAAGTCAATGTCTTGTTAGTTTAAATTCTTTGCCGAATAAGAACAAAACCCAATTTCACGTTGTGTTCAATGACAATGAGGCTGTGAATCGTGAAGATTGTTCGCCTAGAATATTCTAGCATTAATGTTGCTAGTCGGTACACAGAGATGCTGTTGCGGCGGCAGATTTACAGTGTTAAAATGGTAGAAGGCCAAGAGGATTCGAATGGATATAGAGCATTAAAATTACAATCGCACGCAATCATCGCCGTCCGGTTTGAATGATTTTATGTTTGTCGCCTTACAGCTAAGCAGGATTTATTTAAGTACGCGCGTATCTTTCAGCTCGTTAGTGACGCTCTTATTCTCGTAACAAGTTTGACAGATAATCTATATATTTACAACCGATAACGATTTTATTGAGCCTCGTAAAATGTTAAGTTAAATATGGTTTTGCTTTAGCGAATAATCTTTACTTTATTTACATTGATTATGGTAGGTATCTGTTGCCAGAGATTCTCTAAGAGGGTAACACCACAGCATCTATTTCTGACGCCAAACAGTTGTGTTCAGACATTACTGTGTTCGACTTTAAAAGGTGTTTTAGCTAATAAAATGATGTAACGAAACTTAACATCTTGAGTGTCATCATGACTAACTTGGTGTCGTGCATATCATCCTAACAAGCGCATTTAAGCTATATCGCTTATCATCAGATAAACGTGATGCTTGTTTCATTGATTTGCCGAATAAAAAAAAATATTGCATGTATCATAATTGTAAGGACACCATATTGCGTACAGAGGCTTGATATCTTTTTAATATTTTCTGATGTTTCTGTACCGGTCGCAGTCGATAGAACGATTTAGTTCATTATTTTGGCAACTACCCTCTTCTTTCTCTCACTTTCTTTGTTCTTAGTTATATGTTCTATGTGGTGATTGGGGTAAGCTATCTTTGATTTATCATTACCACTTCGCTTTGCGCCTTTTCCTTAACACTTTATCAACGTTTTGTCTGTGAGTCAGAGACGGTTAAATAAAATAAGTACTCTCTTGATCTTTCACTTTTCTAACTTAATATTCTTATATAGATAATTTGCGGTTATGTATATTATATTTTCTTAAAGAAGCTTTCAAAAGTCGCGTTATGAACAGTTAGCTTTAAGGACAAGTGGGAATGCAGTGGAGTTACCGGCGCGGCGTCGGATAGATCCTTATTGTATTTAAGACTTGCGCTATACGTAGCCACAGCATTTGAAATTCCTAACTGAATAGAGAGATTTGCGTGAAACTTGATAAGCAAACACTACAATAGCTGCGCACTGTTAACGTCTTACTGAACTATAATAAAGCATACACTACCAATGTATATATTCATTTATTTATATATATAACGAAGCGTGATGGAGCGACGATCTGGTAATAATCGCTGAGAATCGTCTATTGATGGTTGGCATCGGAACGATCGAGTTGAAAATCTATAGAGGAGGTTGCTCTTCAGAAGGGTATAATAATAACCTGAAAAGATGACTGATAAGTATATATAGGGATGCGTACGAGCATCCCCCTTAAATTAACAGTAAAGCGCTAGAAGGGATGTTTACACTACAACTTTTTTATTCATCTTGTGATATTAGAGCATCGCTATTTTAATTTCACTAGCAGTGGAGATCGTTGAATCATGACATTAAAGTTTCTACTTTATCGCGTTATGATCAGGTGTATGGTTTTTTTTAACACAGTAAATTTTTATCACACTAGCAGATGAATCTATGCTAATTTTCTAAACAAAATAAGGCAAACCAAATTTATTTAATAATAAGCGAAAGATCCTTTTATGACAGCAGAAGTATTTTTTCACAACTTAATGAAAATAACTTATTGGTATTATCCATCATCATCTCATGGTTTAGTATTTTCTTCAGTAGTTTTACTGCAATGGCAAGTGGTAAGTATTAGCAGACAAGTTAGATTTTTGTCATGTCTGCTTAAATTAAGATTGTAGGTGTCTAATGCCGAAGATCATTTAGGTGCAGTTCTTACTTCCGTTGTCAAACAGTGGTGTAGAAACATTACTGTGTTCTGGTTTCAACGGCTTTATACCTAGTAAAATTACTGGAGTAATGAGACTTAACAGCTAATGTTTCAAAGCACCGAGCATAATGTGGTGCTTTGTATATGATCCTAATATCCTGTGTATATAGCGTATCACTTACCATCAGGTGAACATAAACGTAGTCTCGTAGTTTTGTTGTATTATATATAAAAAAAAACTTTTTTGTTTTTAAACTTCTCATCGGTGTTTCGAAATATTCGCTAACAATGTTGGCTGTGGTCAAAGGTGTAGTCACAAATGTTTGCCAATGTTTGTGACCAACAGTTCGGCCGCAAACATTTGCCAATGTTTTTTACGCGCCTACAGTTAAAGATAAAACTCGTTTACTCAAGCAAAATACACGAAGGGACACTTTGTGTTGAAATAAAAAATATATTCGTAAACAGTTTAATTAGCATTAAATGTATAAGAGGCTTTATAAACGCGAAGCCTGGAAATGTTTAAAGTTCTCCTTACGTCGTCCATCACCCGGTCAGCGAGTTAGTGATAAAAATTAACAGCTTCGTTAATGTAAGAGTCGTCTCGAGAATTTTTCGCGTTTTTGAAATAAATCCCATTTTATATAAGTATGATAAAACATAAAAAAATCTTTATAATTTTACATCTCATATTTCTTCCATAATTATGGTTTCCTCACACTTAACCGTCAGAGTCGTTCATTATCCGTTTTTATGATTGCTCTTAACTCTACTTTCTCTTAAATACTTATGATATTCATATTATCTATTAAATAACACTGTTTATTCTTTTTGCAAACTTTTACATTGAAGTTTTTTTTTTAATCAATTTAAACAATGGGACGAGCGGGACGTTCACATGACTGTAAGTGATACGCCTGCCCATGATAACGTGACGATAGTTAGGATTTATATATATATATATAGCACCACATTGCGCAAGTCGCCAGAGACATAAGATGCTGCGTCTCGTTACCCCAATAATTAAATTAGGTATAGGACCCTTCGAGCCGAAAAGTAGTAATGTTTACACAATACTGTTTGGCGGTAGAAATAGGCGCTGCGCTCGTACCTACCTTTTTTTTATTAGTTTTAGGGGAGAAATCTTCGAAAGATACTTTGATTCTGGGGCTAAACCAGGGTTATGTGAGATTCCTACTCACTAAAACTTCCTCGGTGGTCTGCATGAGTGCATTCGGAGAGGCTCCGGGATTTCTTATAGGAGCTTAACCCTCCTAGGCACCATCGCCGAGCCATATTCAATCCCACGCAGGGTGGATTGGTTATCAGATGTATTATGTTCTCTGATTATCCTGCATTTTTACTGCAGGAGTAGTAAATATTAAGCCCTTCCATATGAAATTAGCGTTATGTCGTACCGACCACTTTGATCTGAAATATCTCCTCTTTGGTTAAGAATTCCAAATTCAAATTTATAAATTAATTTAGCTGGTACATTTGAGTTTCGAAAACAGTCATTTATTTGTTTTTTATTCATTATTTTTTCTTTACCGTCGCTTATTACCGCACAATGGAAAACATGTAATATCGGTATATTTACGAGTACCAGTTCTACCGTGTCACCAGTGCTGCAGAAACAGCTCGAAGGATTAATGATGTGTACGGCGCTGGTATCGCAAAAGAAAGCGCGGTACGTTTTTGGTTTCAACGTTTTTGTTCTGGAAATTTCGACCTTCAGATTCAACCCTGTGGATGGCCGGAGACCAGAGTGTAAAATTAAAAAATAAAGGCTATTGTGGAAGCGGATCCATCACAAAGCACCTCAGAGATAGCTGCAGGCTGCGGGGTAAGTGATAAAACTGTATTAATCCACTTGAAGCAAATCCGGAAAGTAAAAAAACTTGAACGATGAGTACCTCATGCATTGAGTGAATCAAACTTGCGAACACGCGTCGACTGCTGCTGGTGTGTTACTTTACTCAAGCGACACAATGATGAAGGGATCTTAAATCGAATCATTACTTGTGATGAAAAGTGGATACCGTACGATAATCGGAAGCACTCATCGCAATGGTTGAACCCCGGAGATTCATCCAAATCCTGCCCTAAACCAAAATTGACTCAGAAAAAGTTACTTGTGAGTGTTTGGTGGACTAGCGCCGGTGTTGTTCACTATAGATTTCTAAAACGATTAACGGAATTACGGCATATATCTATTGTCAGCAACTGCAAACCATGAAGGAAGAACTAGCTGGTAAACAACCGAGATTGATCAATCGCTCTAGGCCACTGCTGCTTCACGACAACGCAAGACTACACACTGCACAACAAACAACCACTAAGTTAAATGAATTATAATTGGAATGTCTGCGACATCCACCGTACTCCCCGGACCTTGCCCCATCAGATTACCATTTTTTCGAGAATTTGGACAACTTCTTACAAGGAAAAAAATTCAACTGCGATGCGGCAGTCCAAACCGCTTTCAAAGAGTTTTTTGATTCTCGCCCCCATGGCTTTTTAATAAAGGGTACAATGAACTACTTATGAGATAGCACAAGTGCGTAGATAACAACGGTGCATATTTTGATTAATTAAATATATTTTACAAAAAAAAATTACTTTATATTCCTCCCGTATAAACCACCAATTTCATATGTAAGGACCTAATATAATAGTAATGATGACCTAATATAATAGTGATGAAACTGTGACATTTTTTTCAGGTACTAAATTTGCAGATTCATAATTTTTTTTCTAATCAAATTACTAAGAGTAGTCTTTCGACTTTGAGTCTTAACGGCTTAGCATAGTGATCTACATTCAATAAAGCTTTGGTACAATGTATAAGCAGTATTCCTAATATTCCCACAACTGGGACTCCATTAATTTAGAAGAGAGTCAAGGTTATATACTCGTAAATTAAATTTAAGCATTAGTTAATTATAATATAGTTAATTATAAACAATTAAGAGAATCGATGAGTTAAGAAAGGGGTTCAAGTGATGGTTAATATGAGAGGGCGATGTGATACATAGTTATGGGTGGGCGTATCACTTACCATCAGGTGAACATCCAACACATTTCATCGCTGAATTAAATAAAAAAAGAGTCATACTCCTGCCCATAATGTGGGCGAGTTAGGATGACATACACAACTACATTGTACATGCCGCTTTGAGACACAAGATGTTGAGTCTCATTACGGCGGCAGGTATAGCCGCTATGGTGCTGCCTACTTGGACTAGTCTCCTGCAGGACACCTTTCAGTGACTTTTATGTTTAAGTCTGAAGAGCATTATAAGTAGTGTGATTACTCAGGCATTTAATCTATGTCTCTTATAACGTTTTGTTTGTACCAAAGGCTTATTTTATAGCATCAAAACTTACTGATCTCATCATTACAAGCTGCGTCTGATTTAATGACACATGTCGTTAAACTCGGATCTTGTTTCCCTGTTTACTCCGGTCGGGACTCGAACCCCCGTTAAAAGCGCTAATTCGTACAGCGCAATGTATTTTATGACGTACCCGCTGTGGTGAGTACAGAACTGACAGAGGCGGCACTGGCGACTTTATTTTTAAACCTTCTCATGTAACCCCGAAATAAACTTCAAAGGTTGTCTAATTTGGTATACGAGTCTATGGTGAAAACTGTTATGGACTTTTTGCCGATTACCGACAATGCGTTTACTTCTGTTTGCGACGCGAAAAGGCGATATTTTTTTTTAATTCGATAAAGCGAAGAAACGGTTATGACGTTAGCATAGTAGGACCTGATGGTAAGTGATACGCTTGCGCATAACAACGTGGCGATCGTTAGAATAGTATTTATGTATGGCGCTACAAAGTGCTCGTCGCCTGAGTCATGGGATGTTAAGTCTCGTTACCCCAATAATCTCACCAGGTACACAGTAGTTTGCACACTACTGTTTGGTGGCAGATATAGGCGCTGTAGTAATATCTGCCAAGATGGTCTCTGATAATAGAGACTTATCACCAGTAAACAGCTTTGTTTGTATATATCTATTATTATAGAATTTCATTAACGGCTGCATCAGATGCAAATTTTTTTAAACCTACTAACCAATGAAACATACAGGAAAATGAGCGCCTTGTGATATGCTTCCTGTTCTTCATACTGAGGCAGCCAATATGTTCAAAATATATTTTATTGGATTCGTCGCTTTGAGACGTAAGTTACCATGTCATTACCTCAGTAATAAGTAACTTCTGTGATAGAAAGACAGTAATTCATACTACAGCTTTGCGACTGAAATTAATTGCGTAGGTAGTCTCCAAAGTTCTTCTAGTTCAAAATCGTTTCAAAAGTTACTTAACCTGTGAGCCTCGCCATCAATTGCCATCATCAGCTATTGCGCTTCTCCGTCACTATGAGACATTTATCGTTATCCTTTACCTGAATTTATCCTTCAGCTGAAATCAGTGAGTCAGTTCTGTGGATTGGAGCAGCTCATGTCACGAACATTTGGCGAGCAGCGCCCGCTCTCTGTAAATATTTACGTGTGACTCACGGCCCGGCGACGGCCCGGTCGCTAAAATGCAGCTTAGTCGATTTTATTTAACCTAATCATAACTTTTATTACTTAAATATAACACAAAAGACGTAAAAACAATAATAATAATTTACATTTATTTGTTTAAATTAATATATTCGAGAGTAATTACTAAAGTTTGGTGTTGCGGCTGTCCATGGTCGTCAATGATGAGTTTCCACCAGGTGATCTGTTCGCTCTTTTGCTCACCCTGCCTATAAAAAAAAAGTTTGTTAACATGCGATTTAAAACTAAAATTACTTAATATACTTAATAAAAAACATACAATTTTTTTATTAGTAGAATCATTAGACAACAATGCAAGATTTATTTTGTTAAGAATGTTCTATAATATAATTAAGGGATTTGTATAATAATAACACGGCAAAGCATGCATATGTAGATCACCTTGAACATTCTTAAGTTGCAAATCCCACGAAGCGAGGAGACGCAGAGGACACCACATCTGACATCTGATGGCAAATGATACACGCTTTATACTGCTCATCGCTTTGAGATAAAATGTTATTGGTATCCCATATAGATTCATTAGTCAATGTACTCTTTAAACCGGAACACAATATTGTTTACACGCTACTGTTTGGCGGTAGAAATAGGATATGCAATAGTGCCTACTTTGAAGATCTCCGGCAGCAGAATCCGATCAAAGTTCCGGTTAAAATTGTTTATTCGTACGTCGAGCGCAATCTTAGCGCCTCGCCGATAAACGGAGCGCTGATGTTTATGAAGTTTTATACCTTGGCGGCGATCGGGTAAGTGATCCGTCAATGTTCGTACAGTTAAGTTTACCTACGGTGAACCCCCCCCACCCCTCCTCACGCTCCACATTGTTCACTTAACTGGCTTTTTGTTAGCGTCTTCAACGATCACATACATCCGAGTTAACATGGCCGCGGTGCGCCTTGAATAAATTATATCTAATATACACAACAAACATTTCACGACATCCATTGGTTTATTTTATATTCGGTGAGCACGTGCATTTATGTGTTGTGTTGTGTTGTTGTGTATAAGTGTCAATTGGTAAAGAGGTTGGTAAATATGGGGTTGGTAAAGTTGGTGGTAAATATTGCTTTTCGACTGCGCCATGACTGTTTAACTTAAAATAAATAACATCACTTTATTCCTTTCGTTTATTTATTTATTAAGTGCTTTGTTTTCGCTTGCAACGTAGTATGGAGGTCCCTGGTTCGATTCCGAGGCTCCATGTCTATACAGATGATAAGTCTAACTTGCCGGATATCATTGAGACAGGTACCGCCTCAGTAACTATGTTGGTCGCCAAGGATCTTTTTGTCTGCAATGAATTAATAGTTGATCTCAATGCCATGTGATATTAGCGCTGGTATCGTCACAGCTCCTATTTCTGCAACCAAACAGTGTGCAAACATTGCTATGATCCGGTTTTACAGGTGTTGTATGTATTTCTTTTTTAGTTTATATATGCGAGATTCTTACTCACTAAAACCCCTCGGTGCTCTGCATCAGTGCATTCAAAGAGGTTCTGGGATCTCTTATAGAGCGAACCGGTGCCCCTCTATACTTTGTGTTAACACGTCTCTGAGGACGGTTCAAATCCTCCTAGGCACCATCGCTGAGCCATACGCTGTCCCACGCAGGTTCGCTTGTTGAGCGATAAGGGCCTCCACCCTCAAGGCCCGCGAAACTCCTAGACCCTTTTAGTCGGCTTCTACGACAGGCAGGGCTTGCCTTAGTCCTATTCTTACTAACCCGGGACTACATTTGAAGGGCGTTGTATCTAGTGAAATTACTGGAGTAACGGCAACACATCATCTCATGTATCATGTAAAGCAAAATGTGGTACTGCCTATATCATTGTATCATATCATCTTTTTTTTATCGTTCCCCGGGCATTTGCGGGTCTGGGTTTTTACTCTGATTATATAACACCTTTCAGTTTCTTTACTTATTTCTTTCTCCTTTCATTCTTCCGCCTTGCTTTCGGGTTTTTTGCCACCTCTGTTCTCCATTCTATCATAACATTGTTATGAACAAGTATACTACGCCTGTACATTGTTCAACTTGATAAGTAAATGTATATATGTTTACTTACCATCAGGTGAACGTAGTATAAATTACTTAGTTTCCTTGATAAAAAAATTAGGTATAAGTATAACAGGTATATGCCTATATAAATAAAACAAAGATAAATGAAACAATGAATCAGTTCAATTTAAAATCAAACACTATGAAAACACGGAAGCCATAAGAGAATATGAGACAAATTAAAAAAATTCCTAAGCAATTTATCTTAGCTACAAGTTATTATATAACACTAAATATAATTTAACAGAGGCTATATTTATTAATGTATGCAAAAAATCCGTCGAAGAGATAAAATTAGCATAAACATGATCAATAAGTTAGGATTATTGCCGATTTCCATTGACGTCTTACAATGGTAGATAAACATCTACAGAGTTATTGAGGAATTAATTATACGTATTCTAAAAACGATTAAAGTGTTGATTGGTTATAGAATCGATGGTGTTATTGTGTATATTATACCATCGGCAATAATCGCACGGTTGAAGTAGTGTAAATCGCATTAAAAAATCCTACTACGAGTGTGTAGTATCGTTGAACATTCATATGCTTTTTGCGAAGAAATAGCAACCAGGCGAACGGAATACTCCCCTACCTGTCTATAATAACGTTACGATGGGGCGGTGGTAATGGACGCACCAGCCCCTCAGCTCTGTAGTCTCGGGCTAGTGAGAATAACACTAAGGTAAGCCCTGCCTGTCGTAGAAGGCGACTAGTAGGGCCTGGGAGTTTCGCAGGCCTTCAGGGTGGGGGCCCTTATCGCTTGGCATGCGAATCTGTGTGGGGCAGCCTAGGAGGGTTAAGACCCTCCTCAGAGACGTGTTAACACAAAGTGTAGAGAGGCACCGGTGCGTTCTATACGAGATCCCGGAGCCTCTCCGAATGCACTGATGCAGAGCACCGAGGGGGTTTAAGTGAGTAAAAATCTCACATAACCTTGACTTCTCCCCCAGAAGCAGGGTATCTTTCAAACGATTTCCCCCGAAACAAAAAAAAAAACGTTAGTTACAATGATCAGCACCACATTGCCCTCGTCGTCTTGAAACATAAGATGTTAAGTCTCCTTACTCCATTAATTTCAGCTACAGCGCCCTTCAAACTTGAACACAGCAATCTCATACCACTGTTTGTCGGCAGAAATAAAAGCTGCTGGGTACCTATGCGGTGTCCGGCAACGGCGATCTACCTTCAGTGTATTATGATTATGTGAAGCTGTGATAGCTCGGTTTGTAAGGGCTTTACGTCATAAAGTAGGGCGGGTTTGATCCCCCTTAAGCGCCTGTATGAACAGCAACCAATTTCGTGGATATATGATCAATTCGCACTAAACTAGTGTTGAGGATAAATAGCCTTGACACACACTGAATCTTCCAGGTGTTCCAAATCCTAGCAGTGGGAATGTTAAGAAGGCTATTTAATTGTATTCGCTAGTTCGCATGACACAAAATAACTTCGCCGTATTTGTTTCTAATACAATAAGTACAAAATGGCGGCCATATTGGAAATGAGAACATAGAGATTTTACAAGACATAATAATTATTTTTGACGGCATCTTAAATGTTTTAAACACAATAAATTTTGACTACTGAAATATACAGTTTGTGTTTATGTAAATACTTGAACAGTTTTTTTTTATACAACGAAGCGACGTCACCTGATGGTGAGCGATACGCCAGCCCATAGCAACGTGGCACTAGTTAAAATGGTATTCATACCAACATATTACACTCGTCGCCTTGAGACATAACATGTTGGGTCTCGTTACCCCAGAAATACACTGAGCTACAGTTCCCTTCAAACTAGAACACAGTAATGTTTGCACATTGCTGTTCAGCGGCAGTAGTAGCTGCGGTTATCTACCTAGACGGTCTCTGTCAAGAAACACCCACCACCAGTGAACTTAAAATCAATCTAACATAATATTAACAATGGAGCTAAAGAACGCCTAAGTATGCGTTTATTAAAATGGCGATTGTAGTTGTGATTTCTAAATTGCGGCAAAGTATTAAGTATTATCACCTAACATAATCCGTACCCAAACGAGATGGTAATCTTTGGGGGAGCCCTAAGTCCAGAAGTGGACGTCTATCGGCTGTTGATGATGATGAAAGTTTTATGGATTAGTATTGAATAATTAATTCTCAAAATAGTTATTGGAATAAAATAACTTGAGGTATGTACCTTGTTACGTATAGTTTTCACATTAAGCTTAGGTTTATACAATAAACTTAATCGAAGTTAAATGTAAAATTGTTGTTTTTTTCTCTCCCATTCGACTCTCGAAACCGTAAAAGGTCCTCCGGTTAACCGATAGCCCTCACGACTGCTTAGCTGTTAAAGTCTTTTAAGGCACCATTAAAGTTGAATTTGCATACAAAAACTCCCGCTTAAGCTTCTTACATACAGCCCGTTAAGTTTGCTCACTCCAAATGGACAAAGCGGCGTGTCCATGCCGTGGAATAGGAAAATCATTAATTTTTGTTTTTTAGGCAATCATATGACCAAATCAATCACAAAAAAAACGACATTCACGTGATGATAAGTGACACGCCTGTTCATCCTAAACTTAAACTAGGTGACCATTTTAAGATTAAAGACAAAGTCCAGTTCTACAATCATATGGTTATAAAAAAAAATGTTACGATGACGTATATATATACACGTAGAAATTTTTGTATATTGACAGTACTATAATACGAACGAAATAAAAAAAAAAAACAAGATAGAATTTTTTAATGTTTTCCTAAGTTAGCAGATTTTTTTTACATTAGACCATTTACGTGACACAGAAGCGGCTCCTATTTCTATCGCCAAACAGCAGTGTGCAAACATTACTGTGTTCCGGTTTGAATGACGTTATAACTAGTGTCAAACTGGAGTAACGAAACTTAATATCTCACGAGTATATCTTAAGGTAATGAGCACAATGTGGTGCTGTGTATATCATCCTGACTAGCGCCACGTTGTTGTGGACATGATACGATCATTAGCCATCAGGTGAATGTCCCTCTCGTCTAATCTAAAAAAAACGACTATGATACAAAGTAAGTAAATATTTGTAGTTAAATATGTTTGGATAAATTACTTCTCGGTGATATAATTTACTAACTTAATTCTTAACGATACAAATCTAACTCAAATTATATTGATAATAGATATATGTCCTGTGTACAATTATTAAAAAGCTTTAATTTATAAAATACAGAAGGAGGGAGAGTCGGGGTTAAGGCAAAGGTAATTTCTGTGCGAAACATCAAAGATGAATTCCACGGCGGTGCTGATGGCTGTGTCGAATAATAAATGCGCTCGAGAATAATATATTGATATAAAATCGATAAAAACTTCACCGTGACGAAGATCCTAGAAGCGGTATTTAAAGCTTTATGATTCATCGGCATAATCGATACACGTTCCGAGAACATCTAGACCTTTTTTCATATCTAGATTTTAGTTCAATAATCGGTCATAATTTGCGTGTAAGAGTCTGGACTCTAACGTCGTTAGTTCCGTCGACAGGGTCGCTCATTTATTTACAGTTAACGGTTTTGTTGCATTGCTATCTCACGGGCTATTATGCGGTTAATTTAAACACTGTGGGCTTAAACTTAAATTCCATGTTAAGTTACCAAGAAGCCGAAGATAGAATATTCAGATATCCACAGTTCACCAACATTTGATTCTTGTCTCTTGCAACAGAGACCTACCCATCAGTAAAACTAATTTCATTCGTCTCTTCTTTACGCCTGGAGTCAGACTCAGCATATCATGGAGACTACTCTCCATGCTAGAGAGAGAGAGAAACATTAAAATCTATGGTACATTATTTCAGTGTTATCTTTATTTCTTATTTCAATAAATGAAAATATTGTCGACCTTCCGATCTCTATCTGTTTACACCTCCACAGTGAATTCACCTCAGTCTTTAATTAATCAACCAGACAAAGTTTCGCTTATACTGTCTGTGAAACCAAGCTATTTTTTTTTAATAAAGTTTTATATCAAGGCCAAGGCTGTACAAGTAAGGCGTGGGCCTGTTTTATATTATCGCTTTAAAACCGAAAACATCATTGTAGATGAAATTATTAGACTGATCCCGTCGTAAATATGGATTACGGCGCGTAACTTGTTTTGAATAATCCCTCCGCTCCCCTGTCCCGCTCGCATTATCAATATTTTTTTAAAAATAAATATACCGAAACTAAATTGTGTTGAATTTAAGATAAATTATAGTATAATTCGTCTTAAGTTATAGGTTTAAATTCGCAATGTATTTCGAAGTAGACACAATACGCCCGCGGCGGTGTACGTCTTTCGGAATTTCTGAGAATGATTTACAACGGATTGTCTTGTATATAAATATTTTTGTTTGACAACACTTTATATTACAGTTAAACTATCAAATTTATTAGTTTTGCTATACATATATAACTACCACTTAAACACTTTATAACAGATAAAACGTTGAGAGAGGACATTTATTGTTTTCGGAAATTTCAAATTTAGTTTCTATTGTACAACGAGCTGACATATCACACCAATTTTACATTGCTTTAAGTGATAAGAACGGTGTCCTCATTTTTACCACCAGCCGTACAGACATTCATATCTACAATGTCAATCGCTAAGAACAAGAACAAAGCTTTTTTTTTTCAACAGCCAATTTATATCTCTTCTTTTGGGGCACAGGCCTACCCTCAATATGAGGGCGATGGGCGATATTCACCACGCGGGCCCAATGCGGATTAGATGACTTCACACACACCTTAGAATAAATTCTAATTCACGTGCAGGTTTCCTCGCGATGTTTCCCTTCGCCGTTTGTATTCCGCTGTTGTAACTAAAGTTCACAAATGTACATAACTTAAATATTAAAGTCATCGGTACATGCAGATATTCGAACTCGCGACGTTCGGAATGAAGGCCGGACCATTTTTCGTCCAAAAATTATATAGCAATATTAAGTTAATTTACCCTGTATTCTTGGGCTAATAAGAATAGGATTAAGTAAACTCTGCGTGTTATAGAAGGCGACTAAAAGGGAAGTGGTCTAGCGCTTGTCGTACCAAAGCAAGGGTGCCGAAGAGGACCAAGGCTTTCCCTGGGACTTGCTGTAGGAGCAATGCCGGGAAGCACCGGTGCGTTCCGGTTTAAGGGTCATAGTAGCTATATACGATCCTAGAACCTACCCCACGTTGTTATGGGCAGGTTTGTCACTATCAGGTGAACGTATCACATGTTTCGTCGCTGCGCCGAAAAGTCCTTGTAATTTATTGATTAAACAATAACTGTGCCAAACGATGCAAATTTAACCGTCTAGTTAGCAGTTATCACGCATACTTCAGTGTTGTGTTCTCACCGCAACTCACCGTCGTCTGTGCAAACTTGTTGTCAAGTAATTGCGCTTAATAATACCTTGCATGTGATTAACTAGTTTTTGTGCATTCTTTCTCTATATGTCCGTTTCTCGGTGCCGAGTGGACACATCGCCTACTTTGGACACAAATAAATTCTTCTCAATGGTTTAAGCGCAAAAACAGAAATTACACGGTAAGTTAATTATGGGTCTATTTTAACTGACAATGAAAACTGCGAATGTCCGAGTTAATAACGGACCGGTTAAGTGCTTGCGGTTCGTTAAAGGCTGTATTGCCTTAGTTAAAACTGGCTGAGCCTGTTTACTGTTTCTTTCTTTTCTGGAAAATATCTGCTGGTACGTTCATCTCACACTTCATATACATATATATATATCACGCGTCATTCCCCGTGGGGTAGGCAGAGACCACCTTTCTCAAACTTGCTACGATCCTGGCACACTTCTCTGGCTACCTCCACTTTCTGCATGATATCTTCATGCATGTTCGTCGGTTGCGAGTACTCTTGACCCGGCCTTTTTTTAGGACATCTTTGATTTGATCGGAATATATCCGCCTAGGTCGACTGCACTTATTTTTCCAATCATTCTTACTTTGTATACTTTTTTCGTTAATATTCTTTCATCCGTTTTTTCAATATAGCCGAACCAACTAAGCATCCCTTTCGCTATCTTTGTCACTACATCTTCAACCAAGCCGCTCCCTCATCACACTGTTCCTCACTTTGTCCATCAGCTGCGCTCCAGTTATACTTCTCAGGCTTCTCATCTCCACAGAAATCAATCCTACTTTCATGTTTCTTCTGTTATAACCAACATTCACTACCATACATCAGTGTGGGGAGCAACACGCCTCTATGCACAGCCAATCGTGCTTTTTGCGATACGTTCCGGCTATTCATAAAGTTATGAAGTGCCCCATTCACTTGATTCCCTTTCAAAACTCTTCTTTCAATATCACCATCACACTTGCCATCTCTCGTAAACTGTGAACCCAGATATACACATATGTTCAGAGTCACAGTTTTCAGTTTACACAGATATACATACTTGTCCCACTTTTTGTCCCTCAATCATAATGTCACAATTTGTCATACATTCTTTTCTTTCAAAAACCATTACTTTCGTCTCGCTTACATTCACTTTCATTCCTTTGCTTATTAAAGCACCATGCACCATGTCTACCATCGCTTGCAACTCCCTCTCTGATGATGATAATAAAACTTGATCATCGGTGTATAGGAGGTATTTGACGATCAACTTATTCATTCTTAGTCCATACTCACTATCTTTCAAATCTTTCAAGCAATTGTCTATAAATAAGTTAAACAGCCAAGGTGAAGCCACACATCCCTATCTAAAACCCTTCTGGATGCTAAACCAGTCTGAGTAAGCCTCGTTTATCACACAAGCACTGGAACACAGTGATTTCAGTGCTCATATCAGCGTGCTGTTTACTCCATAAACAGACAATATGGACCACAACTCATCACTCTGTCATAGTCCTTTTCCAAATCTACGAAAACGCAATCTACCTTTTGGCTATGTGCCAAATATTTTTCGGTTATGCTGCAGTAAGGAAAAAACCTGGTTCATGCATCCCATTCCACTCTTAAATCCTACTTGTACGCCCCAAATCTTCTCTTCAGTTTCATTCATCACACTTTTAATCAATATCTTTGCATACAGTTTGCCGACGACGCTCAGTAAGCAAATGTCACGGTAGTGTCTTAGTCTTGCTGTGACCTTTTTCCTTTATATAACAAAATGATTACGGCTTTGCACTGGTCATCTGGCACTTCGCCGTTCCTTCAACCAAGGTTGTAAAGGCAGCACAGCTGCCTAGCTACCATACCCTGTTCAGCTCCCAGCATCTCGACCGTAATCGTATTAAACCCTGCAGCCTTACCGAACTTTATACTATTCATAGCATCTAAAATCTCTTTCATACTAATATTACTTTCATCCCCACTCTCAGTTTGGCCCATAACGGGATTTGGCAATTGCATATCCTCTTTCTCGAATAAACTTTCAAAATATTCCTTCCACCTCTTAAGAATACATTCTTCACCTGCCACAAACCTTCCATCCTGGTTCCTGATTTTGCCAAGCGAGCTTGCATTATTGGCGCTGACTATTCGTATGGACTTCCTCGTATGAACTTAATGTTCGTAATGATCAGATAACCTTTTTTTTAATTCATCTCTGTCATTCATTTTCTTTCTTTCTACCACATCCTTTGTTATGATCTTACATCTTTTATACTCATTCTTCGCATCTTATTGTATATCTATCGTAGCCTTTTGCTGCCAACCAATCCTGCCATGCTTTCCTCTTTTTAGACACCGCCTTCCACACTTCTGCAACCCACCATTAAAATCTCCAAGCATTACAATTCTTTCATTATGCTTATATTCATTTAGAACATCTTTCAAACTATGCCAAATGTCATCCATTTCGGTTTGGGCTCTCGGCGACCGGTTTCATCGCGCATCTTGTGGAGCATACAGCTCCTAGAATGAAGATGCGGGTAACGCCAATCTTCAACCTCACCCAGATGAGTCGAGGATTCATACAACCAAAGTCAGTCGCACATACGTTCATTCTAGAAGAAAGCAGCACACCGACTCCCTGACAACCTGTGCTGGTTGCAGGGACTCCTGACCAATAGGCTGTGTAAGGTCCATGTATGGTGGTGTCGCATCGTTTCCGCTTGGTTTCCTTCACACACAGAACATCATTTCTTCTTTTCTTCATCGTTGCACATACTTCATCAATTTTATCTTTCATACCTCCTCTGACATTCAAAGTAGCAAAGTGGCTATCAGCACCCCACTTTTCGCTCCCACGGGAAATGAAACGTGACTGGTTGCGAATCTCGTCGCCGCCATTCTGGCATGAAATACGTTCTTCCATTGGGTTCCAACGAGTAGCAAGGGCAAAAAATTGTCGACCCAAACGGAGTCCCGCAGGTTTGGACAAGGTTAGTTTTATTCTAGGGTCACCCGATCCCAGGGCAATAGCACGCTAATCTCAGACTCGCCTCTGGGCACGCAGCAATTGGGCACGGCTTACCACTGGCTTGGCGAAAGGCAAATAAGAAGGATTAGGTAGGAAAATGTGTCAAGTATAGGATTGAGGACTTTGGGAAGGTATTAACAATAAGAGGGGATACTACTGACTCGGAAAGAGCAGAAAAATGACAGTAGTATCTCGGGAAGCCGGGGTCGGAAATTAACTTTAAATTAATAATTGTGATGTGATGATATGACATCCATCCTGTGAAGAAATGTTGCACTTTACGGAAATCTGCGAATGACCCCTTCGTGAGTTTTCAAAGTTGATCTTGGTAAGTAAAGTATCCTGAAAAACATGCAGTAGACAGCGCTACAAATGAGTTAAGCCTGCTCCGGTTTTAATACCATCAGATGACAAGAATAGTAAAAGTCCGAACTAGTGTTCTCAAACGGATTAACAATGAGTTTAAAGTAGGGACATAGTAATGTCATATTTGTCAAAACAGAGTCATGTATTGTGCCTGCCTACAACATTGTGACGGTAGATGATTTACACTGCACCACAGTGTGCTCTCCGTGTAAAAGCATGAAATGTCTCCTTGCCTCCGTAATTTCACTAGCTACAACGCCGTTCAGACCGGTACACAGTTATGTATGAAAACGTACGTAACCGTCCAAATAGCATGGTTAAGTTAGATCTATGCACAGTAGAGTTTAGTGGATTTATCTCCGATTCGACATCGTCATCAGTACATAGACGTCCACTGCTGGACATAGGCCTCGCCCAAAGCTCTCCACATCAATCGGTCCTGCGCTGCCCACCTATAGTTAGCATGGTCTTCGGTACTGCCTGGCACTAGTGACCGTCGTTTGTAGTGCTTCATGTGGTCAGCCCTGTAATCTAGGGCTTGTAAGAATAGGACTAAGGTAAGTCCTGCCCATCGTAGAAGCCGACTAAAAGAGACTAGGAGTTTCGCGGGCCTTGAGGGTGGAGGCCCTTTTTCCTCAACTAGCGAATCTGTATGAAACAGCCTAGGAGGCCTAAGCCCCTCCTCAGAGTCGTGTTCAAAGAAAGTGGAGAGAGGCACCGATGCGTTCTATAAGAGATTCCGGAGCCTCTCCGAATGCACTGATGCAGAGCCCCGACGGGGTTTTAGTGAGTAAAAATCTCACATAACCCTAACTCCCCCTTCCCTCCAAAGCATGGTATCATTTCCCCCTCGAAACAAAAAAAAGAGTTCACATGGGGGGATTTGGGCCTATTTTCAACCACGCTGGCCCAATGCGGGTTGGTGGGAGCTAGAACCTTGTTTGTTGATTATCAGGTTTCACTACAAGTAGATGAGTTTGTCTTTGGTTTCATGAGTGGTTATGCGGTACCCTTTACAACCCTTTCGATTAATTACAGAATATTATATATTAAGTCCACACGTACATATAACTTCGGAATCAAACTATAGACCCCTGTGTTATTCGGCAAGCGGTTAACTATGATAGACAATGTACATTAATAGATTATTTATTTAAAAAAAATTTGTTATGATTACATCGGATCTATTCAGAAATAAATTTCCATTTTCAACAACCCGCCTTGTGATTGATCTTTCCAAACAATATCGACTTTTGTTTTATTATAGACCTAATGCAAACGGATTAGTAAGTACAGTCGCGATAAAAAGAGTTCAGCGACAAACATATTTCTTAATATTATTTAAATTGCATCATATTGTTACAGATGTATGAGGGATCATCAGGTGACTTCCTGCTGATGGACCCAAAATTAAAAAGTGGAACATGTTACGTATAAATCGTAAACGATTAAACAAATCATTAAGTTAGAGTAACGTCTTTTTTGACGAGAGTAATAGTATGTAATGGTAAATGATACGCCCGCCTGTAACAGGCATGCTAGTTAGGATGATAAACACAACACAACATATGCTCTTCGCTTTCAGACACAGTGTTGTTTTATTAACTCGGTTTATCGTTATTATGGTCGCGGCAGCGTTGTTGACCTTTAAGGAAGTCGATGTTCTGGGTCGGGTCGATCTTCGACCTGACCCAGAGAGAGGACGGCAGGTGGCGAGCCCAACGCAATACTGAAATAGAGACGCTTGTTGGCGAATTGAACATTTTAGGGGAAGCCCAAGCCTGTCAAAGACTTCGCTGTTTAGGTCACTTGGTAAGAGTGGGAGACGATCGTAGAGTGAAAAAAGCGTTCCGCGGAACCCCAAACTGGCTGCTGACTTGTCGACTGATCCAGATATCGTTGGAAAGATGCCGTAGACCATGACCCACGCTAGTTTTAAGCAGTGGAGACAGATAACGCTGTCGCTCTCTTGTGTCGAAGGCCAAGTCTCATTTTGGGTCGCTGCGCCAGAGGAGTAGTTATAGTAGTAATATTTCACACAATTTAAAAATGTACTTAAATTTAGATGAAGTTAAATAATCGTATAGAATGTTAGTAAGTTAGTATTTTTAAATTATTTTCTCCTTGATTTTTTAACTTTATTGTCCTTATTAATTTTTCTCTTCCTTCTATTCGGTTTCCCACTTACAAAGTATTTTTTTCTGTGATGTTATCGTATTTCATACTTTCACTCCTTTCACGCTGATAAGGAAGACTTGTAATTAATATTTATTATTCTCTTACAAGTTTTCTTAACTATTAATTCTAGTATATTCTCGCAGCTTAATTTATTATTAGTTGAGGCCTCTGTTTAAAGCGTTTCTGTAGTTCCGACTAACCTTAGTAAGAGTGAAAAAAGGTGTATTTTAATTGATAAGAACCTAGCTTAACTTTTACTTTGCTTCCGGAGTAAAGAGCATGATTTTCAAATCTAGACATCAATAGACAAGCAGTACTAACGTAAACATGACTGTTCCTTTAACTACTCGGTTTTCACTGTAGTAAAGAGATTTATCATCTTGTCCTTCAGTGTAAATAGCACCTCATCGTTACGAAGCGAGTTTATTCATTTGTCGCCTGGTGTAGGTGTTCATTGTCCTCTCCGCTCACCATGACTGAATACACGAGACATATTACTAACGGAACATTACCTCTTTTCATTTAATGGTATTAGACCATTTAACCATCAACAAAACAGCCTTCAAAATACGTAAACATCTATGATTTTGGATTGCTAAAAAATTTCTGTCTATGTCTTTATTTACTTATTTTATTACGTCTACGATCAATGAAATATTATTACATTGACTAAAATATCCAAAGTATTAAAAAAAAACAAAGAGTCGTTTTACATGATTCTTAGGAAATAGACACAGAATTCACTTACTATATACGAATAAGATAGGTAAGAGTGAGCAACAAAAATTTATTGCATTGATAAAGTAGTAAACGTCCATGATTTATAAGAGCGCAATACTTTACGAAATGTATAATGTAATATGTATGTAAATGTATGTGTAATAATGTATATAATGAGTTCAACTTAATGTTGACAGATTTATTTATTTATTTATTCTTTATTGTACACCAGTTTCAGGATATGGAATACATTATTTATATACATAATGTACAATGGGCAGTCTTATTGTTCAAAAAGCAATTTCTTCCAGAAAACTCATTGGAAAGGATGACGTGAACTAAAAGCAAAGATAAGTAGTGGTGCATTAAATTATTAAAACTAAAACGCTTGGTGACGGATGCAAGTAATAGCACAATTAGATAAAATTTATAATTTAAACTTTATGATTTACCGCAGCAGTTGCAATAGCTTTCGTAGCCTAAAAACTCGAAAGTTGCAGCCAAGCACATATCTTCGCAGTGGAGATGATAGAGATGTAATCGCACATTTAGGAATCCTAGTAGGAACCTTAATATTATTCTTAAATAATTTAAATAAGAATGTTAAGTCAAACTATTTTTGCGATTATCTAAAGAGATTATCCTGAAGTAATTAAGGCTATCAGCATATGAAAATCTATCAGCTTTAGCAATGCTTCTAGCAACGTACTATATATACCTATATATGAATGTGCTCTAGTCTCAAGCTATGCATGACAAATCTATCGGCATATCTAAATAAGAAACATATATATATATATATATATATATGTGTGTATTCTTGATCTCTTAAAGAAGTTATCAGTTTTATTGAATCATGCTGATCTATGAAGCGGTGATAGATCTCCTTGAATGTTGCAACGCGCTGTACTAGCTACTCTAGGGGCGTTGGTTCAATCCCCACTAATGTGTAACTAACCATGTCCCAAGAACTGTCAGAGAATACAGACAGACGTCCGTCTACCCGCACTTGTTCAGGCGGATATATAGCCTTCACTCTCTCCTTATTACAGAAAATCACAAGTCCCAACAGTGGGAATATCTTGGTTGTTAATCTGTCTACTTAATTACAGTGATGTATAAATCAGATGTGGGATCGTCTGGGGAAAGCCTATGTGAAATATTGAACGTCGAACGGCTGACGGTGATGATTATGAGGATAAATCAAATTACGTCCTTTTTTTTAATACGTCATTGGGTGCATTAGTTCCAGAAACGTACAGCACTACCACTTTACCTTCCGTGTACGTACCTTCCGTCAATTACAAAGATAAAAATCGAGAAAATCAATTTGAAAGCTTTATGTGTGAGCGAGATAATTAACATACGTATTCAATTTGAACTTTCTCCAATCCAGTGTTAACGAAAATAAAGTGTGGCTGATAACTGTTCGCTTGAAGTAAACCGTTTCGGATATTCTATTTAACGGTAGTTGTAACTAACCTTAACCGCTTCTTTTAGTTACATTGACAAGTTAATATCATGAATATTATTTATAAGCTTTGAATATAAATAACTTCAATAGTTCTTTACTTATACTACCATCATGTATTAGCTTAAATACTCAAGTTGTTTAGGGTGAAAAAGAAACTCGAAATGAGAACTTTTTTGTGGTCGTTTGATAAATAGTTCTATTTGTAAGTAACCCAAAAAAAACCGGTAACTAACCGGTGTAACAGATTAAGAGGAATCTCTTACTCGGGTGATTCAGTATGAGTCAATAGTGTGCTGTGTTTATCCTTTACGTAAAACCGGTGGTTCGAGTGCCAATAGACGTTTTACTTGTGTACAGTGCAAACTCATTAACTGGTAAAGTTATGACTTCGGCGAAAATCTTTAATGACCGCGCGTAGCTCGCTGTTTGTCTGATTGTTTTGTGTGTAATGTTTAGATCGACAATTGCTTTAATGTGCTTAGATAAGCTGAAACTTAATAGGATAAAAATATTATTTTCAATGGTTATCTATATTATACTTTAAACTAGATATAGACAAACAATGGAAAATATATAACCATGTATTTTTGTTATAGATATTAGAAGCTTCCCAAAATTTGGTAAAAACCTATTAATTTGGGGAATAACGGGAAAATTGAACAGACTATGGAGCTGGAACGTCTTCGAGAGGACATCAAGAGAATGGGACAGTGGGAAAATCGAGATGCTATCCACCTGAATATTATTCTGAAGAGATAGGACAAATAACACTAATAATAAATTGAGGAGAGATACATGTAGCAGCGGAAGAAGTGGTGATGGTGAAAAATTGGGTATTAATAAAATAGATTTTTTGTTATTGTAAAACTTCTGTCTTCGGCTGTACCCACACGCCGTCTTCAGCAAGTTCTATGATTGATTGTGACAGACGGCCAAACTCGGCTCCGAAATAAACGGACATGTTTATATACTTTTCAGAAGGACTGTACCCGGGCGGGCGGTGTCGTTGTGTTTTCCTTTTCCGAATCGATTTTAATGCGATTGAGGTGGCTTCCGGTCGCCGTTACAGGTGAAATTTAGGGGTGAAGAGGGTGATGGGGTGGGTGGTTTGTAAAATCTCAAATCTCATCCGCCCCATCATTCTTATCTGCGATGCTCAAAAATGTTAAACCAATCGCCTACCTCAGGAGACTATTCAATCAAATTGATGACTGACTTAATCATAAGGTAGTAATTTTTAAAAATGATAAGTTTAAATAATTCGAAAATTATTTATTTATTAATAAAAAACGTGGTCAATTATAAAGCTAGAGATAGTTTTTTCGTCCTCTAGGTACCTGCGAAATCACTATAAGTGCTATTTTCACTTCTTATAATTTCATACCTCCGCGCTGCTTCGGCCCACCTCTTTATAAATAACCAGCCCTTGTAATTTTCCTAGTATTGGGATTCGGTGGTTTCTCTCACAAGAAGATAGTCCAGGCTAGATGCCACCATGGAGCCACGGGCGCATTAATGGGCTTCTACAAATTGTTCATGGAATCTACATGTTGGTTTCGTCACGATGTTAACCTTTATCCGAAGCTCAAGTTCAATGAGAATCGAACCCGCGATTCTTCGATTCGATTATTCGCATATGTAATATAACAAGATACATAAGTGCTTGGTGATGAAATTTAATCAGAGGAAGTTAAAAAGGTATTTGGTTTTCATCAAATGGAATGTAAACGTAAAACGGCAGTAAAAGTTTGGGTCTTTTAGTGGTAAAGACCTTATTCAAGTCTTTAACATATTACTCGGAGAATATATTTTTTTCTGTTAGTTTGTGTTTGTAGATATATCCCTTATGAGGCTTAGTTAGAGGCAAAAATATTACGAAAACAACTTATATATATTATTTTTGTTGTGTTTAAATTGCTGATACTTTGCGTTGGGCGGTCGAGCTGGTCTTGAGTGGGCACTTGTCGCGTGCCCAAAAGCAGTACCGGCAAGTGGGTCAGCCATTAGCGGTCGCCTCAACATGTTAATATCCTGACGCCACGCGTTCCGTCGGGCTAAGCGCACTCTAAATTGTTTTTTGACAATGTCCATAACGACCCGCCGCCGACTGCTTCAGGGTTCTGCCAGATCAATACTGACCCTATCGAACCATTACAACACTATGGACTGGTTTATTAAATTTCATTAATACCACCACTTGATATTTGTTTAATCGATACCATATCAAATCTATACAGATTTGATATATAGGAGATCTCCTCCTATGTAGAGATTCATCATGAAATATCTGGAACAATAAGACCTAAAGACTTGAAATTTGTTAGGAATGTTCCTAACAAGCCGTGGACTGAGGTCCACGAGCCTGGATCAGATCGGACGAATATCAGATGAGCTGTAAGCGTCAAAATGCGTACCAAGCGATCAACGTCATCGGGGAAGAGAAGGATATTGTTTTTACCGCGTGTAAGTCACTTAGGAACGGATTTTACGAAATTTGACTCCTAAAAGGAATTACAGGGATGTTAATAACGGAAAGAGCCGGGTTGCCACCGGACGAGAATATTTCTGACAAATTTCAAGACTAAATTTCAAATCTAATTGTATATTACTGTCAGTAAAGTTGGCGGGCAATAGCTAATTAAATATAGCGACGTATTGAAGTCAGATTCAGATTCAGATTTGTGGACACAGCAATGAGCATATATCATTGACCTGATGGTGAGTGATACAAATAATGACGATAGTTACTACTCTAATTATTTACACCAATATACAACACCAAATTGTGATCGTGATAAAGAAAACATCAAAACTCCTTACATTAGGATTTCTTAATGGTACCACACATTTTAAAGATAAGTAATTTGATCATCGTTATTATGACATATTAAACAACTATAAAAATTTAGAGAAATAGATGTTTTAATAAGTATAAAAAGATTTTTTAACAGTAATATGTGCACACTGTGGTGTATTATTTTTACTAAGTATTTGTACTTATATATATCGCTAAGCTTACTGCTTATAAGCAAAGAGTACGTCGCTGTTACCGGTGACTGTCTTGGTTAGGTACTAGCATTTCTGCCGCAAAACAGAAGTGTGCAAACATTACTGCGCTCCTGTTTGAAGGGCTACAAAAGAAATTACTGGGGTAACGAGACATAAATATTGAAGATATATACAGCGGGCTAAGTAACGCCATGTTATTTCGACAACTAAAGGAACGTTTTTACTTAATAGTTGATATTCGAGTAAAGTCTCTTATATATAAATCGCATGATATTAATATATTATAAGGGGTGGCAGGGTTCCCCTATAACAACTCACGGGGTCCATGCCAACCTCACTTGTTCGTGGTGAACTCTGCTAAACAACAAACAAAGCTCTGATTCCCGACATTAGCGTTGGGCCAGAATGGTGGGAAATAGCACAAATCCTCCCTTATATATCCCTACCTAATCAAGATGGGAATCTATGCGGGAGACTTATGTCCAGCAGTAGATGTCTACCGGCTGGTGATGAATATATTCCAATAACACAAATTAATTTACTTAATATTGTAAATACGTTTTATAAGGCAAAATTATTGTACGGAACCCTCAGCCGGTGGAGAATATTTTAATCGATTTATGGCCATCAACTTTTATGCATGTAATTTTTACTATTTAACGGCAATGTCTAGACTTAAGTTCGGTCATGGGTTACTGCGGCGTATGAGCGATAGACATGAAACCCTCCCATGCCCCCAGCAACAGGATCATGGTCATCAGCAACTTTGTAACAACCAAGTATATTGGTGATAATTCTCCAGCATTTTAGTGAGGTAGAAACGCTACATTTTACCAATGGTGGGTGTCTATTACTGGAGACAGTCTAGGTAGTTACCTCAGCAGAGCCTATTTCTGCCGCCAAACAATAGTGTACAAACATTACTGTGTTTCGGTTCGTTAGTGAAATTACCAGGGTAACGAGACTTAACATCTTATGTCTCATGGCTACGAGCGCGATGAGGTACAGTGTATACCATCTTAACCGGCTCCACGTTGTTCCGGGCAGGAGAGTCATTTACCATCAGGTGAACGTCCCGACTGTCTCACCATTTTATTAAATAAAAAAAACATACTCCCGACTTCCCACCCAGAAACCGGATATCCTTTGAAATTGATTTGAAGTTAAGACTTAAAATTTGTAAGAAATCTCGCTCGGCGCCAACCAGTTGTTCTATGGACACCTTCTCGTCATTAACACCCCTCCTAACCCTTATTAAGGGGAAACATTTCTTAAAATCCGTTCTTAACTGACCGATATTCGCTAAAACGTATATTCCTACCAAATTTAAAGTCTCTACTCCTCACGGTTCCAGAGATATCGTGATGAGTCTCTACATATGTGGAAGTATATATATATATATATATATATATATATATAGTTTATTTACATTCTTTGCTATAATATTTTTTATACTTAAACCCTTTACTTTTTTTACGGTAATATACACAGCAACACATTATGATAGTCGCTTTATTGTATAAGAGATTAAGTCTCATTACTCCAGTAATTTAACTAGTTACAACGCAACAAATCGAAACAGTAATGTTTGCACACTACTGTTAGGCGGCTGAAATAAGAGCTGCAGTGATATTTACTTAGACATTCTCCAGCAATAGAGATCAATCAAAAGTTACAAAAATGTACCTTAACTTGTTAAGTTAGGTAGTTTCTATTTTAGGAGCGGCGGATCCTAGTATATTGGATCGGACGGAACCTCTCCTTGTCAGCAAATGTCTCGGCGATGCTGAGAGGAAATTTTGCATGAAGGCCGTAGCCTCCTTTTGTGAAACTTTTATGGTACTGAAGGAGGCTGCCGAGCTGGATCGAGAGAGGACAGACCCCGCTCGGAGACAAAGCACCGTGGCGCTAATGCGCGCCGTCACGACGCACCGGTGAGTGGTGTTCCTCTACCTCAATGGGACCTTTAGAGCCATTGGCAATAAGGATGGGGGTTCTCATCGCCTCGAGGAGGACAATGGAGTGAATTTGTTCTCCGGCCGTTGAGGTACTGGCGAGGGTTGTAGGGACCGCATAAATCAGACCTTGGGACGGGCTATACCAGGATAGCGTTAGAGAGGCCGCAGTTGTGTCCCGAAGGAAGGACCCGTCACTTCTCCAAACACCGAAGGTGACCACCGAGGGTGTTTTACTGGCTAAAAATCTCCACATCCCTCAAAAGACAGAGTATTTTTTCGCTTATTTCCCTCCCGAAAACAAAAAAGGTAGTTACTAATTTTATTAAACTTTTAAATTCTTATTCAAATTTTTTAATCGTTTGAAGTTTCATTGATTCCGCTTCTTCCAGATTGGTCGACGGATTTATCCGTTGGAGCTTCTTCCCCGCAAGTGAGACAGCGCTTCCGGTGGGATCAATGCTTTCGACGCGAAATGCAAATAATTTCATTTCGTGAATGCAATGAAAATATTTTTGCAGGCCGTCTGCGGTATTATTAGTTCAATTAATTTTATGAATTATCCGCCGTGTTGACTGTGAAACGAGCGGAAGTGGTGGAGACGGTACTATCTAAGTTTAATTCGCGAATGTGATGGTAGGTCTTTGTTTCCGGAGACCATTTGGGAAGATATCGCCGCAACTTGTACGTCTGCCGACAAACAGTAGTATGGTAACATTAAAATGCTCCGGTTTGAAAGGCGTTGTAGGTAGTGAAATTACTGGTGTAACGTGATTTAATATCTTGATCTTAAAGGGAGGAACATAATGCAGTGCTGTGTATAACATGGACGTAGAGTGGACGTGATCTCTGCCCAGTGTGGTGGTACTGTCGATGATGCTGGGGACTGCATAAAACGGTGTCCGGGACGGGTTATCCCAACATATCGTTAGAGAGACCGTTGTTGTATTCCGAATGGAGATCTTGTGACCTCTCCAAATACTGACGACGTCCGCTGAGGGTCGATTTTAGTGGGTAAAAATCTCCTTATACCTTCCTCCCCCGAAACAAAACTGTACTGTCACCAGCAACAGCGCCCTTTAAACCGGAACACAGTAATGCTTGCACACTAGTAACTGGCGGCAGAAATAGGAACTGCGTTGGGACGTACTTAGACGGTCTCTGGCAACAGAGTTCTATTACCATTATAAATTCGCAATAACGACTCTACGATATTATTGTTCCTGTTTGTACGCAACTCGTTTCCACTTAATTACATATGAATTTGGCAGCCGCGGGGCGACGGAGGGGTGAGTAGTGGGGTGGAGGAGGGGGTGAGAGGTGGCCTCCTCGTGCTGCGATTGATTTCATTTAAAACATTTTGTTTCCGGCACAAAGCGATTTATACGTTAAACATATCGAATTTTAGTTTTAATTATCCACATTAGCTGTTACGCACTCAAACAATGAGGCCGATGTTTGCATACGAATTTGGCGAGTAGTGTTGTTAATGTTTTATTTGTTTAATACATTTATTTATCGCCATGAAAGATTTTAATCATCTTTTTTTGTATATATATATATATGCAACGAAGCGAGGCGAGCGGTCATGTAATAGTAAGTGACACGCCCGGCTATAACGTGGCGCTAGGATGTTATACAGAGCACCCCATTGCACCCGTCGTGAGATGTAAGATGATGAATTTCGGTACCCCAGTTCTTTCATCTACGCCGCCTTTCTAACTGGAGTACAGTAATGTTTGCACACTACGGTTTGCACTACGATGGTATAGTTACGTTACGTTCTAGACGGTCCCCGCTCCCAGAGACCTACCAGCAGTGGTAATGATGGAATGATAAATTTCACATACAGTTTCTAAAATTGGAAATAGTAGTTCATTTTATTTTGTTATGTTTATTATTATGCAGTATATAGTTTTTACTATCTTCATCTCCCTCTTCTTCCTTTGTAAAAATATAGTGACAACGACAATTAGGGCGAGTCTTGAACCCATTATTTACTGAAATCTCAGTTTTTTCACACACATACTTTTTTTTGTAATTTTTTATTAATTTGTTATGTTACTTGAGGTGTTAATAAACGTCCAATTATTATTATATCATCAGTAAACTTGGCAGTTATGTTGTAAGTTATTAATTGTCTTACGAGTCATAAAACTTTTAGAACAACTAAGTCGCTTGTCTATCAGTTACATATATATTAGAAATTTTAGGTATTATCTGCCAAGTTATTTCATCATCATTATAAGCCGATAGCCATCCACTGTTGGACATAGGCTTCTCGCAAAGACCTCCAAGTTTGTAGCGGTTCATGTGAGAGGATTTTTTTTTCCCGCCAAGTTGGCCCAATTAAGGTCGGTGGAAGCCAGAGCCTCGTTTGTTGATTATCAGGGTGCACCACGAGCAGTTGAGGTTAGCTTGGGTCCGTACAGTTATTATGCGGGACCCTTTTCACCCTTAAATTATTTCTCGGATTATCTCAAAAAAATTATATAAAAGTGTAAACATCCCATTTATAAACTCTACTCTAAAAATCGATTAACTAACTTCCTCTGAACCTTTCCTTAGAGCTGTTACTAACGTTATCTTCTGAAATAGCTTTTCAAATAAAATCACACAGGATACGTCAAGTTGAACAGCAAATATAACTTACAACTTACACCTAACATTGTTGAGATATTTTCGGTTGTATTAGACTTTAGTCATCATCATCATCAGCCGATAGACGTCCACTGCAACACATAGACCTTCTCCAAAGATCTCCACATTTGTAGGGGGTCCGGTCGATATGGGGGACTGGAGCCATTTCCCACAACGCCGGCCCAATGCCGGTTGGTAGGAGTAAGAGCCTCGTTTGTTGATTAGCAGGATGCACCACGAGCCGGTGAGTTTGCCTTGGGTCCCGCGAGTTGTTGTGTGGGATCCCTTACTTTAGTATTTACGTAAAATTCGTACAAACTATGTATTATATAAAACACAAAAAATCATTTAGAATTATATATTTATGATGAGCTAACCATGACCTGAGTATATTTATCACCTCATCTAAATCGCCGCTAAAAAATCCGTTAAGGTTTTTCTCCTTTAAAAGTAAGAATAAATAGAATTAATTACAAATACTTTCTTCTTTAAACAATGTAAGTAAAATATCAGCCATTGCCGGCTGAATTGATGTTCTGAATGTATTTATAATACGGCACATTATAAACGGGGCGCAGTCGCCGGAAGTGCCCGTTATCTATCAACAAAATGTCGGTACAACGTTCGAACATCCTTTTGGATGCTGAACGCGAAAGGGTTCGTTACGTTATTTACGCTTTGTGTAAACAGATAGCGTAATTAGTAAATGCTTCAGTACTTTCAGCGCTATCAGTGTTGTTAGCTGTTAGGGTTGAACATCCGGTTAAATTTAAATATTACTGCTTTAAATTAATATACCAGGCCACGAGGAAGATCGCCCATTAGGCGGACTGACCAGATAAATGGCTCACCATCGTTACCTCTATATGAATGCACGAGGAAGACGGCCATCACAGAAGAGTGGTGATGTGTTGTGAAGCTTGCCACCGACAGCTGAAGTGATGACCACGACCGCTCTTTCAAGAGTGTTATCGACGAAGAAGATGAAGAAGAATTTAATATAAGCTTGTGTCGGACGCCAAGACTCATTCTGGCTCGCTGCGCCAAAGGAGTTAAGAAATTTAGTATCTTCCGCTGAATTTTTAAGAGTCTTGACCATTTATGTAATATATTATATAACCATCATCATCATAATCATCCTTAGCTGTTAGTCATCTGCTGTTGATATGTCTTTTTCTGCCGACAAACAATACTGTGCAAATGTTGCTGTGTTCCGGTTTAAAGGTAGCTAGTGAAACTATTGGGGTTATGAGACTTAACATCTTATGTCTCAAGACGATGAGCACAATGTGATGCTGTCTATACTATTTCTACTAGCACCATGACATCATCTGAATGTTTCGCCCAACTCCTTGCTTAGTTGATAATCTTTTAGCTCATTGTAATTAAGAAAATTAGCTGTTCCATCGTTGTAATATATAATTAGATTTGAAATTTGTCAGAAATATTACCGCCTGCCGGCAACTCGACGTCTCCGAACCCCTTCTCGTGATTAACATCCCTTTTTCTGGGGCTAATATTTCGTAAAATCCATTCTTAGCTGACCTATACTAGATAAAAAGAATATTTGTGCCAAATTTCAAGTCTCCAGGTCTTGTCTTCATATGGTTCGAGAAATTCGAATATAGATATTTGATCTAAAATAGTACGTGACGTTTTTGTTAACAAAGTATATTATTGGTAATTCCGGTATAATGGCTTTAAGTTTAAGAAACGTTGAAGTTATTCAAGCATCCAGGAGTCGGCAGTGGCATTATGAGTCGTTAAAAAACCTGTACCTAACATTAGTTTCTAGAATTAACACTCCATCTAGTTAGCACAATGAATTGCCTAGCTCGAAATTCTTATTGCGAAATCCAATCGAACCTCTGCGTATTGTTCTGTTGTGAAAAGCTGAAACGGAAATCATTCAATTCACAAGAAAGCTTAGTTTGTTTGATGTTTATTTTTTTTTATAAGTAAACAGAGATTTCCTTTTAGCGAGCATGCAGGAATCGTGTTCGGTGCTCGATGTAGAACTTTTGTTTTTTGTTAGCGAATCGATTACATAGCGACTACAGTATCATTGGTTTAGCTTAATATATATCCAAGTTAGATTCGTCGACATCTTCTTTACTTATGTATTCATGAACATTTTTTTAATTCTATGAAATAAGTGGAATTTTCAATCGAAGTTGTCGCTCGTTAAAATGATACACAGCATCAAATCGTGCTCATCGCCTTGATATATAATATGTTAAGTTACCCCAGTAACTTTATTAACTATAATTCTCTTTAAACTATACAGTAATATTTACACAGTATTGTTTGGCGGCAGAAATAAGAGCCGTGGAGGTGTCTACCGCGACGCTCTCCGTTAATATAAATCTACCACCAGTATTTACTACCACACCATGTATCGAATGACGGCAATAAGCATCGTTAGTAAATGTCCTTAGTCCGACCATAACTTCTTTTACAATTGAAAATGCATTTTTTTATGAAGTAATATTATTAAAATTTATATCTACATATTTATACGGTTGATACCAAACTTTTGAAGTGTCTGCAATATGAGCGACCGGACCGGCTCCATACCCACTTTGTGCAAGGCGATCGCTGCAATTCCTATTTTCGTTAACACCCTATTCCATATTGTAATTTGATAATGAACATAAAAAAATATGTGAAATGGCGCAAAATTGAAAGAAGTTTTTAAAATAATATACGTGTTCCAAATTCAAAATAATAAAAAAATTGAAAAAAAAAAGTTTTTATATAACAGTATGTCCAGACTAGTTAGATAGATATTTATTTCAATTATTTGTAGCGAGGGTTAGGAAACGCAGGAGATGAAGTATTATGATTCTTGTTTACATTCTCATTGACATTTGAGACATTCTCTCACAAAGAGAAATATTAATGGTAGTTGCCGCAGACCGTGTAGGTAGACACTACCGTAACTCCTATTTCTGCCGACAAATAGTAATGTGCAAACATTACTGTGTTCCGGTTTAAAGGGCGTTGTAACTAGTGAAATTATTTAGTTAACGAGATTTAACGTCATATGTCTTGAGGCGACGAACACAAAGCGATGCCGTGTATATCATTCTAACCAACACTACGTTATTATGAGCAGCCCTAAACATCTAGCTGGTCTGTTCGCACCGTTAGAAAAAAAAATATAGAAGACACCTTACTGCACCTGCTGAATCTAGTCTTCTACACTGTCATTGTCGTTTAACACTTTAAATTTCCTTTAAAACCTCACTTTCACTTGTGTTTAGGCAATGAAGCATTTAATGGCGTGTTCACTTAGAATGATGTAGCTCTCATATGGCGACAGCCAGAACTGTAAATCTGTAATGACGGTAGATTAATAATATGATGGTGGTAGGCGGGTTCGGAAAAAACCCTACCACCAATCAAAAAAATTATAAAAAAATACTTGCATTCGTTAGTTATTTTATATCCAGTATAATTAAAATAATCGATTTATATCACAGTGTGAAGTGAATCGATTACGGGCTTTTAAAGCGAACGTCTCGGAAATTTCGCTAACAACAATATCGGAGGGGATGAATTTACACCACCATCGGTGCTGGCGACCTACGAAAATTGCTGGGTGACTCGGCCAAACTGCGGGCGAATAATTAAATATTTTCATAACACGGCAACACTGGGCGCTACGCTCATAAATCACAGACGCGTGTGCGTTCCCCTTGTTCCTTACGATCCGGTGGGATTCGTAATCTCTTTTTTTAACCTCGCAGCAAAAAACAGTATTTGTCTAATGTTTCCGCAATTATAAAATTCCAATTTCTGCACGTCCCTTTTTTTAATTGATATATATACAAATTGTAATTACATCCTTATCGTTGTCGACTATGGAAGTTACTGATTAGTGATGGGAAAAGCAAGAGGCATTAAGGTTCCCGCATAAGAACTTGTGGGATCCAAGCCAACCTCACCCGCTTAAGGCTAATGATAATAATGCCCTGCTAATGAAGAAACGAGGCTCTGGCTCCCACTAATTCGCTCTAGACTAGCGTGGTGGAAAATCGTTCAATTCACCCCATATGAATCCCTACCCGATCGAGGTGGGAAAGTTTGGAGATGCCCTAAGTCTGTAGTGGATATCTATCAGCTGATGGTGATGTTGTAAGCAGGAACAAGACCAAGACTTGATTAATCTTGGTGTTGAGTTAAAAGAGTTTTGTCGAGCATGTCCATGATACATTACATGCATTTATCATCTTCCACTTCCTCATTTCTTTATATAGTTTAATTAATAGAGTTTGCTTTGTGACTTAAAAAAAGCCCTTTTAATGTTCCCAGTGCTGGTAATCGTAGCCTCCTCTCACAGGTTTATTTATCCACCATGTTGTCCAAGTTCGGGTTGGTGGTCATAAGACATTAAGATCCCTTATTTTGTTTAATTTTTAGGGGAGAAATGATAACAATTCTCGTTAAAGATGTAATGGAAGCTGGTGCTTGAAAATTATTTAAAAAATATTTTATAACGATGACGGTATAACGGAAACGCGCACTTTCATAAGGGGGGGTAAATTCATATTACTAGGGACAAGTTTACTTGTAGCGGAGCCTGAGCGCTACAATATGGAGGGAAACAATGGCCCACACGATGCTTTATACCGCGATAATGTCTTCAAACACTTCCCTAATAATTACGTCATTTTTTAAACCTGTTTAGCTAATTGAAACTTTATTGTGATAGACATACAGCACTAATTATTTATGCATTAAATTTTAACTGAATTAATTGATTGGCTAACCCATCAGATACGATAGAATTGAATTTTACTTAACACTTTACGACGCCCACACTTGCAAATACTTTGAGTGTATACAGCATCCAAATTTCCGACGAAACGTTCTAAAAACTATTGACTATTAATAGGTAATTTTCATGAATTTTTTATATAGCTTGTTTATAACATTGTTATCCTTTCAGTAGCTTAAATTCCCTAATACATATGTTGAGTAGTATGTTATGTGTCGGACGAGGGTGTGGATGCGCTGCTCGAGTCACCTGTACCTGTTGGAATGTGGGAAGTGAGCTATCTACACAGCGACGAATACAATATCGCTGAACATAATATCGATGACCAGAGGAAGCGCAGGAGCCGTTAATCAGTATCGCTAATACCTATATCCTTCACTGAAATGGCAAATCTTAAAAAGTTCGGTAATTAATTATTTATTTATTTCACTAGTGCTAGGTCTCTGTTACCGACTAGGTAGGTATCACCGCAGCACCTATTTCTGTCGCCAAACAGTAGTGTGCAAACATTATTGTGTTCCGGTTTAATGAGCGCTGTAGCTAGTGAAATTACTAGGGTAACCAAACTCTTGTCTCAAGGAAACGAGCGCAAAGTGTATGAATACTATCCTCAATAGCGCTATGTTAAGGGCGCATCGCTTACCATCAAGTGAATTCCTCGCTGGTCTTGTTGTTTCGTTTAATAAAAAAATTATACTATTTCTAGTAATGTTATACTGCTTTCCATTATAGCAATCTCATTTTAATGTTATTTTTTTGATGCTTTAATTTGTATACCTAACTTTATCAGTATCAAAATATTCACTCCACTTTAACCGTAAAGTTCCTATAAGAGATGTAAAGTTTATTCTTCAAGCATTAATATTAAAGCAAGTAAAAATATTACAATATTTTCAAGTTGAGTTTTCGGGCGACTCTTTACTTCGAACTGGTTTCTCTGAAGGAGTATATACTTGTACATTTAGATATTCTGAATATAAAGTTTGTCAAGTAGATGTCGTATTAACAATAATGTCTGCATTTTTATACATATATCTATATGTACATCTTTCATCATTAATTTATTTATTTTTGATTTTGTATTCGCTGGCGAATCCTTCAAAATCCATTCGGTTGTTTCATAGAGAAAGTATAGGAATTTTTTGCTACCAGGTTACCAGTGTCAGACTTTTTTCAGAAGCATTTTATAAATCTACACAGTTTAAAATTTTTACATAAAACATCTAAAGTATCTAACTATTGTTTGAGAGAGCCCTACCGTCTTCTCTTGCGCCGACTTCAATATTACAGACATTACGATGTAATTAACAAGCTTAGGTACTAAAACAAAGAACAACTTAAGTCTATGCCTCTTGAAGATACTGTAAAGCCAGCATAATAGCGGGCACGACCGCTATGCAAATTAAACTATCACGGTTGCTATATTTTTTTATTTAAAAAGTTAGTCCTTGTCCACTATTCCACCCGGAGATAATTGCTGGTATAACCTGTGGTGGTTAAGCGATTTAACCTGGTAACAGCCTATTCATTCTTTTATTGAAGACTAGATCGTATTTAGAAGGGAACAATGACGCTTGCAAGTTGTTCTACTCTTTTGCTGTTCTTATCAAGAACGGGGAGCTAAACCTGATTGTTCGCTATATATTTAACGAATGTTTAGTAACAATATATGATTGTTTGTAGAGCTAACAAATAAATATCTAGAATTATATTCATGTAAATGGATATATTTGCCTGTGCATACGGTATATGTCATCGACGTCGTGTAGAATCGTTCGCTTTGTTATGATAACAATATTCTCTTCACTCCAGTTGCGGGTCAGAGTTCGTGAGTGAGCGGTTACTGTGTCAAACATTCAAAGGATCTCTTGTGTAAATTTAGTTCGTAAAATGCTATTATTCAAGTATTGAACGAATTCGTAAGCAAAAGCACTGCATATAAAGCGCAGAATATATTTAAATAATATGTTATGTTACATTTATTTATTTCTGTATAACTGTCACTAGTTTTTATCGAATCTTTTTAAATTAGCAGGTCTGAAAGTCCACTGCCTTAAAGACGTAATCTTCATAAATACCGGTGAGTTAATACCGCTAAAGTTATTACAAATTTATGATGATTGTTTAATAACTCTGAAACCATTTAACTGAACACAATTAAATTTAACAAGAAGATGAAGTGTATGCAGAAACCTCTGCCCAAAATATAAACTATCCAGTATAATGAAGAATTTGTTTTTGTTATAACATATCATTATATTTGGTAAAAGTTTATATAGTCAAAATTTCTGATTAGTAATCTATTTTCAAATATATACAGTAATATATTTCTAAATATAAATAGATAAAATAAATTGTTATATGTTTCTAATATTAGAGTATTCATATTTATTTTCTTATTCTATCTTTTAAACCTTAATCTATCATTTGCAATGATGCAATGGAAACGTAATTCTCAGCAGATAATTTTTAGATACATAATTTTGTTAGGAAATGGTAAATAAATTTAAGTCACAGTTAAGATTAGAGTGGAGAAGTCGGTAAACAAAATAACTTTGACATTGTATGATAATAAATAAACTCGTGATAGTAATGGTATTTGACGTAATGACAAATGTTCTGATATGGTAACAGAATGGAATTTTGTTTAAGATAAATTATGTAATAACTGACCACCGTATCGAGAATACTTAAATAACTTGAATAAGTTGAGAATGAATAAAGATAAACATACCATTACTTACGTGGTGTGGTCAAATGTAGACTTTATCGTACCTTTGTGGCGTAACGGCTAACAGCTCACAGCTTGCCGTGTAACTTCAATTTTAGATCCTTATTTTTGGATTGTGATAAGGATTTTTTCCTATCACGTCCCGTTATAATTTTTTTTAAAATAATATTCTTGATTACATATTTAATTAAAAAAGAATAATAAAAAAAATTGATTATTTCAGATAACTGAAACTATGACATGGTCATGTGATGGACATTTAGCATCGGAGGTGATGCAGGACTATGCAGGAAGTGGACCGTTACTGTTCAATACAATACAAACATTTTTAGCAGCACAATGTATGTTAGCACCAACAATGTTTCACGCACCTACTACATCGGACATCACGCGAATTGCTAGTGAGTACGTATGAGCGGTCCATGGTGCTGCCATCTATCGTAAAGTTAATGTAACAATATGTTATTGTTTTTCTGTACTTAGCCCGATTTGCTACATGAAATATAAAAGTCTCGTAATTCACAGTTATGCCCACACTTTGTTATTTCCCCTAAAAATCTAAATCAACTAAATTAATCATTTAAGACTTTTAGTTTAAATAAATCGTTATTTTACATGGTTCTTGTAGTTAGGAAGTGTCAAAAAGATTTAAATTTGTATTAATATTAAAAGTAGTCATGTTATCGATCGATAATATATCTAACAACAATAAAATGCCTGAGTTTCACGGAGAGGGACTCGGTATTATTCTGCCTTTGGTACAGACACACTGCACAGGCAGTTTCAAGTTTGTTGTTAATATGAATTTTGAGGATAATTCCGCCCATGCGCCGACGTACACGTGAAAACGATAGGATGAACTATGAATTATGGAGCTAGGCAACTTATAGGATATGATTGGACTAAGGATCGATCCATGGGAGAGGCTATGTATCAACTGGACGGACAGGTTTGGCTAGAGGTGATGATGACATATAAATATATGTAGTTTATCTTGCCTTGGGTTTTCTAGATACCACCACCAATTTTGACAGGCATAAACTAATGGACAAAAGTTATTTGTTCTGTTTTGAGTTTTGACGTAAGTATATATGTTACTGGGTATACATCCACCAAAAAAACAACCTGGATTTTTCAAACCCTAAGGTTCAGTGCTAGATTAATGTCTTTTATGTCTCGCTTTCATATAATAAAAGAAAAATGATTAGTGTTAATGAATTTAAAAAGGGTTTATATTACATGGAATTCTACTATTTGATATTAAATTACTAGTAATGTGGTATTTAAAAGGTTAGACGGAGAAAAAGTAAGTTACCTAGTAAACCTAATCATTTTAAAAGCATTAAACTGATCACTTGCAAAAATTATGCTTAGTGGCAAAGCTGCGATGCGGGAAAAGTTTTGTGGAACAAACGTTGGATTTTTTTTTCAATTTTCTGTTAGCTTTTGTGAAAACGAATGGTTTTCACGTCCATTTGAAAGAGACTAACAATCCCGCAAAAGTTATTAAAGTTTCATACGATGCCATTGAGAATGGAAATTTGGTTGTGTTTGTATTCTCTATTATCATTATGTATCATTTCATGCTGAATTTCATGAGGAAAATATAGACTAATTATACTGCCTCTTTAATTTTAAACAGCAATAGTTAACTAACCGAGTTAAAACTATTATTCTGCTCTTCTGATGATATATTATAAGCTTGCCCATAACTATGTTAGCATAGGTAAGAACACGGCACCATATATCTTCCCCTTAAGAAAATAAGGTATTATATCTCTTAAACTAGTAATTTCACAAGCTACAACGCCCTTCAAACCGGAACTTAGTAAAGTTTTCACACTTATGTGTGATAACAGAAATAGATGCTGCGGTTTTTTTTACTCAATTAAGTGACGAGATGAGCAGCATTACTCTAGTAATTTCACTAGCCAGAACTTTCAATCCGGAACACAGTAATGTTTGTAGACTACTGTTTGGGGGTAGAAACAGGCGCTGCGTGGTACCTAGTTGGACGGTCTCTGGTAAAACAAAGACCTACAAGTAAATGGTATTAAAATGGAGAATTTTGTGGTTATGAAGAATTTTTGTATGAGTTTTAAAAGAAATCTATGTTTAGATTCGTTTAAAGACAGGTTCTGTTATCTATGTTTCAGATATGACTTTCGATTTCATTGTAGTGGGAGCAGGGACAGCAGGAGCTGTTGTAGCTAATCGATTGTCTGAAGAAGCAAATTGGTCTGTCCTCTTACTTGAAGCTGGTGGTAATCCGACATTGGGGACAGAAGTAAGTGTTGTAACAATGTAATGTTTGTACTTAAAGTATTTCAATTTCCTATTTATTATTTATTAATACTTGAACAAGTCACGCATTGCCATGTTTAAACACAGTTCATTTAATAATTTCAGTTATAATTATTAATAGTCCTTAACTGTGCGTAATATATTATTATTAAAAGCTATTTAAAATATGATATATAGAATCTGTACTAGTGGACATCGAGAGTAATAACCAAACTAAATTATCCGCTGAATTCTCCGCTGAATTCTCTTGAGTAGTGAATAATAAACATGTTTCTTAAAATGAAAATCTTTCTGCAATTTGTTTGTTAAAAGAAATATTCTATCTTATATTTATGTTTATAATAAGAATATCTTTACAGATTCCATCTCTGTATGTAAATAACTACGGAACTAACGAGGACTGGAATTTTCGTACCGATCCTCAAAAAAATGCATGTCTTAATTATGAGGACAGAAGATGTTATTGGCCAAGGGGTAAAGTGTTAGGCGGCACGAGTAGCATTAATGGAATGTTCTATGTAAGAGGTAATAAACAAGATTATGATGACTGGTCCACAGTTAGCGGCGATTGGAGTTACAATTCGGTTCTTGAATATTTTAAGAAAAGTGAAAACTTAAGTTTGCTAGACGATGAAAATGATATCGACATGAAATATCACGGTACGAATGGATACCTTAGCGTGGAGTACGATGCAAATATTCATCCACTAGAGCATGTTATAATTGATGGTAATAAAGAATTAGGTAGTCAATATATAAAAGATTGCAATGGTAACACTCAAATGGGAGTGACAAGAACATTTACAGCATTAAAAGATGGTGAAAGACAGAGCACCAGCAATGCGTTTTTAAAACCTATCAAAGATCGCCCAAATTTGCATGTACTAATCAATGTTCACATACATAAGGTCATATTAGAAAAAAATACTGCGAAAGGTGTGTATTTCATTACAAAAAAGGGGTATAGTGGTAAATTTGTAGCAAAAAAAGAAATTATTTTGTCTGCTGGGACAATAAATTCTCCTATCATCTTATTGAATTCAGGAGTTGGAACCGGAGTCAATAAAAATAAAAAAAACAAAGGAACGGATATAAATTATTTAGCAATCGGTGAAAATCTCCAGGATCACATTTATGCGCCAATTTTTTATAAGATGATGAGTTCAGATAAAGCGAATACACTGGAAAATATCTTTAAAGCATATTACCAATATATTATAGAACGAAAAGGTCCTCTCGCCGAATTAAGTCCTCATAAAGTTGTCTCCTTCATTAATACTACTGATGCAAAGTCAATGACACCAGATATACAGAATCATTTCATACTAGCATACCCGAATCAAACCAATTTGGTTGATATGTTTGGTAAACATGCCCTTTCGAAGCAATTTTATAATGCTTTCAATACTTTAAATAAAGATCACATCATCGTTATCATATTTGTAATCCTTTTAAGACCAAAATCAAAAGGCTTGATAGAATTAAATGAAATTGATCAGAGTGCTAAAATAAAAGCAAATTATTTTGAACATGATGACGATTTGGAAACGATCATTCGTGGTATGAGGCACGCTTTAAAATTTAACAGTACTAAAGCTTTTAAAAATGCTGGATTACAGCTTCATTGGATTGAAATAGACGAGTGTGTTGCCTTCGATAAAGAATCTGATGAATTCCTACGATGTGTTGCAAAACATTTAACAGGAACATTATATCATGCAGTCGGTACCAATAAAATGGGACACAAAGATGACTCATCTGCTGTTGTAGACGAGGAACTGAAGGTTAAATTTATAAACAATTTGAGAATAATAGATGCGAGTATAATGCCTAATATTGTTAGAGGTAACACAATGGCTCCGGTTATTATGATAGCGGAAAAAGGTGCAGATTTTATAAAAAAATATTGGAAAGTGTCGAAGCCTTAATTATCCTCCATTGTATATTAAATACATACATGATTATATTTTTCTTTCAAATAAGTTTGAAAAGGCGTGTTGTTTATGATCATTTGCAACAAAATTAATAAAAGAATTTTTGGAATTTTAACAAGGTGATGCTTTAGTTCTAATCCACCTGGTTAAGTAGCGACATGATAGGTGTGGGGGTGTAAGGGGTCCGGCACAACAACTCACAGGGACCCAAATCTACCTCAGCTGGTGGTACACCCTACTAATCAAGAAACGAGGCTGTGGCTAGCGTGTTGGGCAATGATCCAAAAGTCCTCTTATGGGGGAGGCCTATGTTCGGCAGTAGACGTCTATCGACTGATGGTATATGATACGGTGGTTAAACTACGTAGCTTACAGTAGGCCGTAAGCTAAAGGGAAAAATGATTAGAATAATTTTTCCCTTGGCTCCATCCACGTCCTATTTTCACGATAATACTGACGCTGACAAGATAATCTACTCCTCTCCTCTCTTGGTGATATTTACAATTAATTAAGCTGTATTCTTGTTACCATTGTAGGTATTTAAAATTTCCTTTTCCTTATTTTCTTGTTGTTGATTTTAATATCGTTTTAATCGTTACAAGCTGTTGGGAAGATATCTCACAAATGTAAATAATTAATTCAATCGATCTTATTTCGATGCGGTAGCGGAAAAGTTTTTTATCATCATCAGCCCGCTGCTGTCCGCTGTCCAGCAGTGGACAGAGAAGATAGAAGTTTTTAAAGTTTTATTTCACCTGTACACTGATTCAATGTGTTCCGTACAAGTTTCATCGTTCGTGAGTGAACGAAATATGAACGCCGACAAGCTTTCGCGCTGTGCGATATGCCTTGTGCGGCCTTAAGTAGGCAGGGCTGTATGGATCATTCAATATTTATAAGCAGTTTTTTGTTTTTTTATTTTGCTAACTTCGATTCAGGGATGGCGAAGGAAATTAATCATTTATTATTTTCAATATAAATTCAAAAATAGTATATTGCAGTTTTTATTCATCAATAACTGTTGCCTGGAAGAAATTGCTTTTTGAGCAATAAGACCGCCCATTGTACGTTTATGTATATATATCATGTATTCCATATCTTGTAACTGGTGTACAATAAAGAATAAATAAATAAATAAATAAACTATTCCGCTTTGCAAAATATAGAATAAAATGTGGTGAAGTAACCGTTAAGAAAAAAATTCATTGATCGTTTGAAAGAAAATTTAATTAGTGTTAAGGCAATACTCACAAGAGATCTATATCCATTGTTGAGATGACTTTGTATTAACAATTTTTTTATATCATCAATATTACTAAGACGAAATTTCAAATTATTATTATTTATATTCAATAACTATGTTTAAAAAAAATGAGAACAATATGTACTCTATAGCAATAATACTGGTATTTTCTAGTTTGAAGTGAACTGTAGCTGGTGATATTTCTGGAGTAAAGAGTCACAAGGTACTTCACAAGCACTTCAGCACAATGTGGTGCAGTGTTGACACATTAACTAACGCTACAATGTTATGCAATTTTTTTATTTAAAGCTAGTATTAACAAAGGCAACCCTACGTTTTCTGCGGTCTCTGCCCGTGTAAGGCGTATGTAGACAATTTTTTTAAACCTTATTTTCGCGAATATAATATTTTTTAGATTTTTTCTTCGCTTTTTTGTCTGTTTTGGACGTCGACATTTTTATATACAACCTTTCCCTTGGTCTACGTCAACATAGGCAACAAAGTGTCATAAATTTAACTTTTATATGTTTCTGTACGTTATAGTTTCTGTAGTGGTTGTTTTCTAATAAATAAAAATTTTTTACTTTCCATTTTTTCAATCTCTAGTATTTTTATAGATTCTTAATATTTCATAGTCTATGGATGAAATTTGTTATAAGACGTTAATAGTTTTTATTTGTCGAGTGTATGTGCGGAGTCATAAAACGATTTTATATGCGATTATCGCGTATATGCAGTGGGCTGGATGGAGTCAACAAAAACAACTAGCCTTTTTTGGTCTGCTTCGATACGTGGGCTTCGAATGGGTATATTATTAGGGATTAACTTCTCGTTTCGTCGTTTATGCATATATAAACGGATTGCTTAAGGTAATGTATAAATTACGTAAATATTGTTAACCTTTCTGCATTAACTTCCGAGTCTTTTAACATTAATTTTTATCAACTATTGCTATAACCTAACAGTAGTGTGCAAACGTTTCCGTGTTTTGATTGGTACGTAAGGCTATATTGTAGAAATTATTTAAAGTATATATCTTATATTTAAACAAAGAGGAATAGCTAGATAGATATGCAATGAAATAAAAAATAACTTTGTGTAAATTATTATCATGTTAATGAGAATAAAATATGAGTAAACAAAAGAAACATAAAACACTCCAAACTATACAAATTATGATTTAATTTTAAATCGTTTAAATTCAAATAACCTCTTAGAGATATATCTCTAAATGTTTCTTTGAAGCAAATGAATGGAATCCATAATTGATTCGATAAGAATAGAGTATAATGATAATTTTATGCGAATGATAGACTTGTAAACTATTCGTTATACACGAAACTTTAATATTTAACATATATTTTACTATACGGAGTAGTATCAGTTGGTTATATTAATTTTTTTGAGAACCAAGTAGGTTTTAAATCCTACCTATATAATTAAATATTACCTCATTGCGCACATCGCCTTAAGTTCGAATATATTACTGAAGTAACAAACCTTTGTTACCTCAGTAAAAGATTACATCTGTAGTGTCTTTCAGACGGGAACAATATTTTATATATAGCATTATATAGATATACAGTAAGAGATCAATGATTTGAAAAATAAAATAGTTGCTAATATTCATGTTCTTGACAGACCTGCTTAGTCGTATACGTAACTAAATGCTAAAGTATATTATTAAGTTTAAGTTATGATTTGTTAACTTAACTATACTCAATAATTGATAGAGAACGAAGAAAAGAATAAGCTCTTTTAAAAATATATATTATAAATAATATAGACTATATTTCAATCTCTTCTTTTTAGGGATTTAACTTTAAGAGCGGTAAAACGTTAAGGATACCTGTGTAGGTAGTACTTTATAAAATAATTTAACTATTTATAATGAGTTTGTGTAACAAGCGTATTTGGGTCAAAATTTTTCATCTTTCAACGCTACAACACGCACGCATTCAAAAGTAAATGAAAGCTACTGTAGTGCCCACTTTCTGACCAGTTCAAAAGCTAGACTCAAAACTGGCCTTTACAATTCTACATCCATTATAAATTCAAAACCTTTCATCAATCCTTCTCATTTCAGGATTGTGCGGATTTCGCGTGCTTTTTTTTAATTATTTTACGAATATACTACACTTTTTTTTTAAATTCCTTCCTCCCAGTCAATGGCGACCGATCCTTTCAAGTTCATCTTTTCAAATCTTCAAGCTCTGCCTTTAGAAAGGCGTCTGTGTGAGGTGTGCGGAGTTTGCTTTTATTTCCATTGTACGGACACTTTATTTTCCTCCGCGGCAAGTTGGATATTATTATTATTTAGCCGTCGACGATGTATCCGCAACGAACCCGTTTTCGAGGCGGCGTTTGGGCCGTGACCTTTAGTGGTGTACCAGCTCGAATAACTTCACTACCGACATCGACATACTAAACACCTTATTAAAGTCTTTACTTTTTCTCTCTGAACTGTACCTTTCTAGAAACAACGAATTGAATATTTTTATTATTAATAATAAATGTTATAAATAAATCTGTTATTGATATTTACTATGTACAATAACTTAATCCGGTCTTATTAATGTATTCTTATATTTACGACAGTATAACCATATTAAATAAAAACAAAATTTCATTAATAATACCATTTCATTATTTTATAACGACTCTTCAGGTAATTTCCAAGCTGTGTTTATGTTCTAGATTATTCCTACCAGCCTTTATTTGATAGACCGCAAAATCCTTGCAACATAATCGTTTCTTACTAAGATGATTCACGAAGCTGATATTAAAAAAGATCTTAATCATACTCCAATATAAAAACTAAATTAAACACTGAGAATAAAATGGAAGTCTTATATAGTGTGATATCATCATCATTAACATCATCAACCGAAAGACGGCCTCTGTTGGACATAAGCCTCACCTAAAGATCTCCATATCGATCGGAATTTACATGGCGGAATTTGGGCTATTTCCCACCACGCTGGCTCAATGCGGATTGGTGAGAGCCAGAGCCTCGTTTGTAGATTAGCTGAGGTCCACTACGTGCAGGTGAGGTTGGCTTAGGTTCCATGAGTTGTTGTCCATATACCCCATGCATATATGCATAGTGTGATATAGTGAGCACATTACGTCCCGCTCGGCACATAGTCTAATAAAATAATAAAAAAATCAAGTTGAATATTGTTAACCGTTTATAATTTGCTGAAAAATATCTGAAGACCTTGAAAATACTTTACTACTTAAGATATTTAATTTTTGTAACCTTTGTTAGTCGATAAAATCATATGCCATTAGTAAAGCAGCAGTAAAACACGCGTCACTTTCGTGTTTCGTCTTTTACACCTTCCTTGATGCACCTCACACCTGAGCCGGACCTCTCTTTCCCTCCAATCGTTTCTCTGTATCGCGCCGCGCCACACCACACAAACAGTACGTGAGTACGCGCGCACACGCGCACACGCGAGTGTTGCGCGTGTGTGCGTGCGCTTCGCTTCGTGCGAGCTCGGGCGTTTCCGTTATTTATCGCATTAAGCCCGTGTTAAAGCTGTCAATGCCTATTAGACTAATAATATCGGTATAAACGACCTTGTTACAGATTTCGGATGCCGATATGTGTGGTCTGACCGTTTATTTATTATGTATCTATTGACAAATACTTCCTGTGCAGTCGTAGGCCAACGACCGCATTTGTTTATCGCAATCTTAAAGAATAATTAATGTAGTTTATTATACATCAAATATTCTAAATAAATTAGTGATTTGTTTTATTTTTATTTGTGATTTGATTGTAATGTTTATATTATAACTTTATTTGTTAACGATAAAGACAGTCCACTGAACCACAAGTCCACCAGTTTTACCAGTCCAGTGCTGCCGCATCCAGTGGTTATCCCATCATCTTCACCAATTGGTCGTCGGATCTCCGTAGACGCTTTCAGTTCTTTACTACATCATTTTGTCTCATTCAAAGTAAAAAATAATTAAGTTTACTTTATCGTGCTCGCCGTTCAGCTGTTTCATTCTTATTATGATTTAAATAATAGAAGTGCTTTTTTTTATTATTGACACTTAACCGTTTGACGTTCATGTTCTTGTAACACCGGTAGAAAGTTGTTAGTATTATAAAGGAGTCACTGTAATTATACACATATTCTTCTAGAAAAGTATTTATTAAAAACCTTGAACGGAACGGAAGCAATGATATTGTAGCTTACTTCTGTTGCCATCTTGAGCGTCCAGTGAAGGTATAATATTGCAAGAAAACAGTTGTAAACCAAGACTAACTGCTTTCGAGGACATGCGAGATCCGCCAACGTTTGACTAGTAGTGGATCATAAATAGGTTGACTTTTTTCTCGTGAGCAAAGATATTGAGTTATAGATTTTAATTTATTGTTCACGTTCTTTATATACATCATTTGTATTATTAGCTGATAAAAGCATATAATTTTATGAATGAATTATTGTGCCAGCTGTCCCATACATTATTACATTCACGTATGAAACGTTCCGTGCCATAATAAGTTTGTACATGAAGTATCTTTTGAAAATAAGACCACATATTTAACGTATGATCCAAACGGATACCTAAAGCGTATTATCACACACCGAGTGGATTCCATTGAATAGAAGTTTTCAAATAACAATGACTTTCCTTCAGAAGGCAGGATATCTTTAGAAAAATACAAAAAAAGCGTAAGTTTGAGGGAAGACGTGGTATAAGTTTTCGTGGTAGTTGTACTACAACACATTATAGTAACTACTTCGGACTTCTCATATGAAATAATGCACTATGTTAATTATTTTCAAAAATATATTGACTATATATTTCAAAACTAATAGTTATACATACTTACGATATAATGATAAAAATGTCTAATTTCATCTGAAAACGTTATGGGTTAAAATAATTTAAACATATTTAATTAAACTAATTTATATAGAAAAACCAGTTAAATTAAATGTATCGAGTTTACATAGCTATTTATTAAACCAAAAATTTCTTATACTTTACATCAGCCGTGGTCAAGGGAGGTAAAACATGATTTCGTAGTAATATTGCTATGGGACGAATCAGGATTCCAGTCCAGGTCTATTCGTAGAGACGATGACGACGATTCGTATAAATTTTAGTAATCATTGTAAATCATAATGACCATATTTCTGGAAACCGGTTGAAATCCACTTACACCATACGCAAAGATCGTCATATGATAAAACGCGCCTGCTTGATTTTTTTCCTTTCGGAGAAATAAATCGCCAGCTCAAATCAATGCGAAGCACTGGGGCCCGACCTTGGGCAAATTAAAAAGATTCCTATTTAGATAATGCTTATAAGAGAACACTGTACATTGATCTTTAACTTTGTTGGCTCGCAACCGGGCGGACCTTCTTACTTGGTTATTTGTATGCCGCGTCACTTGGGAAGAAAGTGCGATAGTATCGCGGTTATTTATTAAGAGGACTCCTAAGATCGTCATCGGTAACATCATTTCGACCTATTGATGATCACTGTTGAAAAGGCATTCCCAATTAGGAGTAATTGATGTAATCACCACGACCAGTACAAAGTTTAGGGAACGTGTTAGTGAGGATGTTATAAAAGGCTACTGTCCTCATCATAGAAATATTTCCTCTTTGGTGACTATTACAATAAGCTGATGGAAGACTCGTAGTATGTATACTCTTACCTGTCTTTTGATCTAATATGTTTACAGTCGGAACACAGCAATATTGATCTGCTGGTGTATTCTTATAAAACATTTTGCTTGGCGGCGACGGCGTATTCCAACAAGTAGTTTTTCAACATCTTACAAATATACGAATAGGGTTTCTTTTTAAATAATTTCGCTTGGAAACGGAAACACGGGTATGTAAATGGCTGTGTTACTTAGAAGTCCTCAGTAGATCTCACCTTTTCGCCTAATCCATCTCATAAAAACAAATCACGTGACTCAATTTTGGTCGGTTATTGCCCACTACCTGCCCACTACACCCGCAATAAAGACAACCGTACAAGTAATTTAAAAACTTGTGACATCCGTGAATCATCATTAAAGTTTTCCTTGTATATAAAACCCTAAACCTTATTCAAGTAAAAGAGTAATGTAGTAATTATTCCTAGTAAAAACGTAACAAACATTTATATTAACTAACTTGTTAACGTTGCGTTAACTCTAAAAAGGTTCTGCAAGTAAAATCACCTTAAACTTGTCAATTTGTAAATGTTACATTTAAACCCAATCATTTAAGAATATGAGTTAAAAATCTTTAGTAAATACACCGATAATGTTAAAAATTATCGAATTAGTTAATTTTAAATAATATATATAACTAACAATGATATTTTATATATATGTATATTTATTCCTCGAAACGACGACACGAGTGGGACGTTCACCTGATGTTAAGAGATACTCTTACTCATAACAACGTGGTCCTAGTTATGGTGGTGGTTATCTATATACAGCACCATGTTGTGCTCGTCGCCTTGAAACATAATATGTTAAGACTCTATATCCCAGTAATTTGACTAGCTAAAACGCCGTTCAAACCGGAGTACAGTAATATTTGCACACTACTGTTTTGCGAGAGAAATAGGAGCTGCGGTGGTACCCACCTAGATGGTCTCCGGCGACAGAGATCTTCCATCATATAAATACAATATTTATTTAAGATTTTTTTTTATACTTCGAAATGACGAGGCCAGCGGAACGTTCACCTGATGATAAGCGATACGCCCCTGTCTATAATAACAACGTGATACTTGTTAGGAGTTTATACATAGCACCAGGTTGCGCTCGTCGCTTTGAGGTATAAAATGTCTCGTTACCTTAGTAATTTCGCTGGCTACAGCGCCTTTCAAACTGGCATAAAGAAATGTTTGCACATTATATAAGCTATACTTAGACAATCTCCGGCATCGAAGACCTACCGCCATATAAACACAATTTTAATGTAATTTAAACTACGCAAACAAAATGGCGGAAATTACCTATTAAAAAGCTCCGTATCTTTATTACCGTTTAAAGGTTATATTTAAAAGCTGCAAGTTAAACTTAATTCGGAGCGAGTTTAAATATAAAAAGCTTAAAGTAGACACTAAACGAAATGTTAAATAGGTAAATGGACAGTTTTGGCGGTAATTTTGAATGATAGCGTTATTTACGTCGTTATTTTTAACTTGTTTACAGTTAACCATGACAAGTAGCGGCACTGACCTTTATCTACAATGGTATACATTAAAATGAACGGGGCCATTAAAATCTGTTATAAAATTCTAGTCAGATAACGTGTGCCCATATACATTTAATTATATTATTTAATATGTCTGTTTTAATTTATTGCCTGATTACAGTGAGAATTTACGACGTTATTTGTCATTATATATATATATATATATATATATATATATATAGGATAGTAATAAAAATTGCGTTATTATGATATTTTTATTTAAACTAGACAGTAGAAATTCTGCAACTATAATTTGCGTGAAACTTCAAGTTTAAATTTTACATGTTTATTTAATCTATTTACAAAAGCATTTAACTAGAACAATTAACAGGAAGTTTTACTTTTAGTTTTCTCCTCTTATATATATATATTTTTTTATTTATTTAACGTGACGAACGGGACTTTCATATGACGATAAGTGATATTGTCCATCACAACGTGCTGCTAGTTAGAACGATATATACTGCACTACATTGTTGATGTTGAGTCTCGTCACCGCAGTAATTTCACTACCTACACTACAACACCTTTCAAATCGGAACACAGTAATGTTTGGCGGCAGAAGTAGACGCTGCGGTGGTACCTATCTAGACGGTCTCAGGTAACGGAGATGCACCACCAGTGAACCATTAATTATGCTGGATCTAGCACACACCTGTAAAAGTTAGGAGAATAAAAAGTTACCAATACACATTGATTCAAAATTTTCTATCAACTTAAAATGGATAAATAAAATGGGATGATGTATGGGAGGATATTACAAAAATGGGAGCAGTGAAGATGTGATAGGTGTGCATGGGAGGAGAGATTACAGAAAGAAAAGAAAAAGTAATCGATAGATAAGAACTCGGCCTAAATCTGAGAAATAGAAGTTTTTTTTTTTAGAAAAAAGTAGTAATCAACACTTAGTAGATGAACATCGTATTTTGGTTTTTCTGTTATACTTTTTTTCATCTATAATGGGTTAACTCTTGATATAAATTTCAGGTGATGTTAATTGATGACCCCTTGGATGGTAAAACATCAAGAACACTTTGGTTCTTATGTATTGGCTGCTGGAAGACGGTTATGAAAGACCGTGCCGTCAACCGAATTTGACAAATTGCCCTGGAATCGAACTGTCGACCATACTGCGATATACATATATCATACATACATACGTATGTCGTACGTGTGTACGACATACATATGTCGTACAAGATCCTATTAAATATCTTATATTACATAATCAGGTTACCGAGGAATCATTTTGTAACATGATATCCTAGTCTTCAGTTTTAAATCTAGTAAAATTTTTAAATGTATCACAGTTTCCGTTTTGCTGTATTAATTTATTTAAAGGCTTACAATAACAATTTGTAAGAACGACCTCATTTAAATATTATACTTATTTAACTTGACGTAACATGTTTAAGACCTGTTCGAAGAAGTCGTCAAGTATTCGCATACTTTCGTGGAATATTTAACACATGCAAATAAGTTTTTTTTTTTGTTGTGGTGACCGCCGCGACTATTTGTTCAACACCACTTCGGGCGCCACACATCCGTTGTTGTTTTTCGCTTAAAAAAAAATTGTTTCGAGACATTTTAAAGGTATGCCGCTAAAAGTTATAAAGTCATTGTAAACAAATAGACGCTAAATATTATTTCGGCTCCCTTTAAAAACAATAGTTCATATTGTGTAAACACGAATGTGTTTGCGGATATTCTATTCGTTTGATATGCGCATACGGAAACGGAATTCTAGATTTGTAACATTTTACTACATTTCAGTACAAGTTGCAACGTTTAGAAACAAGCAAAAATTTATTTATAACCTTTTAAGATTTTTAATGAAAATCTTCACTGAACAAGTGTCTTCATTCTCTTAATAATTTCGTTAGTACCAGCGATATTTATTGCCGGAAACAATAGGAACCATAACAGCAATACCTATATGTTTTTCGGTAGCAGAAATGAACCATGTAATAAAGGCTGAAATATTATGAAAACAAGATTTTCTTTATTGTAATACATTTGTACAGTTTACGGATCATTAACTTGCGAGTTAACTAAAACTTTACTGGTTAGTTAAAAAATAATAATAATAAAAGTAACTACTTTGAATCGGTCACAAAATTTCAATTAAGATTCGATGAAGCAACAATACCGAAATGTTAAGTACTGCATAATTAAGTTGGTGTTAAGTAGCGACGCTGTATAAAGTTGATATCCGTTGAACATTGAACCGATCGGTAGTTCATTACCGATTTCCGGCGACGCGACGCTTACCGGGAACGACTTGGGTGTTACTTATCTCATCTCACTTATCACTACATGCCGGGAATTTTTAAAGTTTCAAAGTTTTATACCTTTACGAAAAGGAACGCGTGCGCAGATGATTTATCTGCATCAGATACGCAGGTGAAGATGCGTTTAAAGATACTTCCGGCGTAATACTCCGACAGGAAAGTAATAAAAATAAATTGAAAGTATTAAGTAATACAGTTAATCTTCAATAAACGGCAACTTATATACAGTTTCAACAGAAATTATAAAGTTGTGTACGATACGATAATGGTAAGCGATACTCCTGGCCATAACAACGTAGCGCTAGTTACCATAATATACGCAGCACCATATTATGCTTGTCTTCTTGAGACATAAAATGTGAAATCTCGTTACCTCGATACTCAATAGCTACCTCCTTTGAACCGGAACACAACAATCTATGCGCCACACGGTCTCCAGCAACAGATATGTATAACCATTAATAAGCATGATTAGAAATTAGGTTTCAACTTTTAACGTTTTTTTAATGAATATATTAATAAAACAAATATCCGTTTAATGAAAATTTAACATATGGTGCAGTTTCTATCAAAGTTTTTAACTGATTATGTCGCTTTAATAGAAGAAACGGCGTCCACTATCACATTATAATATCGCAGCAGCCTCTTAAGGTCCGATCATCGTTTCGATACGAGTACGCATATTTTGCATTAACCATCTCCCAACATCTGATATGTAACTCCTGGTAAAGTATAAAACGTAGATGTTAACCGTATATAGTAAAATATTGCTAATGGCGGCTCTAAACATAAATATTTCAAAGATATCGCTGGTGCTGGCGATGGTAAAATACGGGTGAATAATCCGTTGTGAATGCGGTGTGCGTCGGGATCGGACGGCCCCGGAGCCCGCTGTGTGTATTGACAAGTATGGCTTGCTCTTACATCTATTTCAATTTCAATTGCAATATAAAAAAAATATATTAATAATGCTATACCCATATGGCCGTAAACACATACCCGCTCCCGTAATTACTGAGGTAACGAGACTCGACGTCTGATGTCTCATATGGGCGCAATATACCATCATAACTAGCGCCACGTTGTTATGGACAAGCGTATCAGTTACCATCAGGTGAACATTCCGCTCCTCTCGTATCTTAAACTTAATAATAAAATTAATAATAACTGTAATTGTTGTTAATAAATATGAAGATTATTAATAATTAAATTTTATTTTAAAATTATTGCTTTCTGTTATAAGGTCTTTGTCGCCGGAGTCTATCTAGATAGGTACCGCAACGGCTATTTCTGTCGCCAAACAGTAGTGTGCAAACATTAGTTTATTCTGGTTTGAAGGGCGCTGTAGCTTAACATTTTGTGTCTCAAGGCGACGAGCACAATGCGGGTGCTGTGTATACCATCCTAACTAGCGCCATTTTGTTATGGGCAAGCGTGTCACTTACCATCAGATGAACGTCATGCTCGACCTATTGTTACGTAAAAAATTTTGGATTGTGTTTATTCTAACAAACTAAAAAAAATGTTTTCCGGTTTGAAGGGCGTTGTAGCTATTGAATTTACTGGAGTTTAAAAGCAACGAAAGAAAGTTGTACTGTGTATATCATTCTAACCAGCGTTTTATGGGTGAGCATATCACTATCAGTTTAACATCCTGTATTCCACATTTTAGGTATACAGCCATTTTGATTATTTCCGAAGTAGATGCAGGAAGTGAGTACGCGGTGTGTAATCAGTATGCAGTGTTGCTTTTATGGCGTCGCACATCATCTTGAGATACACATCAGCTTTCTGATTAAATTTTAAGCTTTATTTAGTTTTTTTTTTTATTCAGTTAAGTGCCGGGACGAGCGAATCCTTTAACTGGTAAGTCTCTGTTGCCGAAGACCGTCTCAGTAGGTACCACTGCAACTTCTATTTGTACCGCCAAATAGCAGTGTGCAAACGTTATTGCGTTCCGGTTTGAAGGGCGTTGTAGATAGTAAAATTATTGAGGAAAAGAGGTGTATTTATGTGTATTAATATTATATATCTCAAGTAAACATCTTAACCAGTACCACATCGTTACGTGCAGACTTTGTCAAATATAAATACATTAAATGATATTTTATAAACTAGCAGCTTTTGTGATCACGCTGTATAGTTCTCACAACATGGCGATTAGCACGTAATAAATTTTGGCGCCAAAACGTCGCCGGCCGTTATTTTCTAACGCACGATATTAGCATTCGAATAAGGAATAATATATTCCAAGTTTATATTCGAACAGATGATATTTATTTAAACAAACAAGAATAATACATTTGTCCATTTTTTTTTTATTTCAATGTTAAGGCTGTCGTTTGTAGTATATTCAGAATAAAATTAAGGATAATAAGATAAAAAAAAATCTTTGCATTTACTAATTAACGAGCTTTTACTATGGTAATGAATGAATCTTGTCTCAGGCGACGAGCGCAGTGTGATGCTGGATACATCAACCTAACCAGCGCCACATTGCCATGGGTGAGCGTATCACTTAACATCAAGTGAACGTCCCGTTCGTCTCGTTGCTTATATGAATAAAAAAAAACACTAGAAAGAAGCTAGTACATATTTAGACAAATCTATACTTATACTTTAGTATATATTGCAACATATCAACACATGAATACAGGTATTGCAATACAAGTGCACGATAGTGAAAGACACCCGATAGAGATCTAGATAGATCTCTAGAGGTCGACGAAGATCTTCATAGAAGAAATCATTTTAGCGTGTCATGATTTTAATGTCCATTTTTTATGAATAACTGGTGGTGGGACTTTGTTGCCAAAGGCCATCTAGGTAGGTACCACCGCAGCATCTATTTCTGTCGCCAAACAGTTGTATACAAACATTACTGTGAACCTGTTGGAAACGCAAAGTAGCTAGTGTACTGGATGAACGAGACTCAACGTCTTATGTCTATGGCAACGAGCGCAATGTGGTGCAGTGTATACCACCTTAACTAACGCCACGTTGTTATAGGCGAGCATATCACTTACCATTAGGTGAACGTCCCGCTCGTCTCGTCGCTTAATTTGAATAAGGAAAATTTCTGGAATGGATGCTGTGATAGCCCAGATTATAAGGCGGCCGTTAAGCGAAGGCGCGGATTCAATCCTTACTGAGGTTGAGCTTCAGCTGAAGGAAAACATTGTTACGAAACCGACATGGTTCATAAACAATAGTTTACATGAACATATGAGATTCGAAGACTCCCACTTGGCTAACGTGCTGATTAAAAATTGTTTTATAATTACTTTACTTTGAGGTCTAAAATGGGATGTAAAATTGAAGGACCTGTAAAGATCTAAATTAAAAAAGAATTCCCGTCATCATTAGGTGCCATCTTCAAATGTAAGTTTGGCGATCAGATTGAGAAAATCAATTCGATACTCAGCTATTTCTTTTAACTGATGACATTTAGGCCCAGTCCACTTCCTTTATGTCGTCAAACCATATCTTCCGCTATCTACCAGGTATACGTTTTCTAGGAACTTTGCCATCTAGCATCAACGATGGGAACTCATAAAGGTATCCTCTTTGAATGTGTTCCAAAAAATGCAACCTTTCTTTGCATGATGGTTGACATCGGCCTACGTTTGCAATTAGTTGCGGTAAAAAAGAATATCGAATGGATATTAAAAAAAGGGGTGCAAATATAAAAGAAATAAAAAAAAATGTTACTGATAACGCAGTGTTGGAGATATTTGTAGCAGGACACTATCGAATCAAACTTCACGCGTTTCGATTGCGATCTTTCATACGTTTTTAAACAACCTGCAAAAAAATTATTTCGTCGAGAGAAATGTAACGTTTCGTTTAAATATCTTGAAAAATATTTTTGTTTATCATTGTACTCACTACCACTGTTATTTTTTACAATAAGCGCTGATGGTATCTTATCACCTCTTAATACAGCTGCCATGAAGTAGTGTTCAATCCTTAGTATGTTCGGAATAGTATTGTAACAGAATGCTGATGATATATACTGCAACGCATTGTTCTCGTCGCTTGCAGACAAGATGTTGCGGTCTTGATCTTGGTCTTACAGACCTAATATGTAAGACGAGATAATAAAAGGCAGAGGCAAAGGCTGGAGTAAGGACCGGAGCAATAGTAAGAGGGAGAGGAGGCGAAGGACATGGGATATGGAAAATGCAAAATCGAAAATTTAAAACGGATAGTACAAGTCAAAAATCACTACCAAATATCCCATGAAGATTTGGGATTACCATGATACCATGACAGGTGTCTGTTGCCGAAGATCATCTAGGTAGGTACGATGATCACCGCCGCTCCTTATTCCACCGCCAAACAGTAGTGTGCAAACATTAATGTGTTCTGCTTTGACAGGCACTATACAAGAGTAACGATCTCAACATCTTCACCTTATCATCAGGAGATGTACGTTGGTCTCGTCGCTTCGCTGTCTTTTGTAACAACACCTGATGTAAACAAAGAAAACGTGTGTTTATTTATGACCTTAAATTATTTGTTTGAATTCTTGACAAGAGAAAGAATTCATTAAACCCTGGAGGAAAAATTTAATTGCGCCATATTTAAATTAAATGACATGTGAACATGATACGTTACATTAATTTCGGACGGCTGACTTTCGAGTGGATTTGGTACCTTGCGTCAACGTTTCAAAAGCTCATAAATCGATTTACTCCGCCGATGACAATCCATGCCTACATGTTGCAGTGTACCGCTCTGAAGGAAAGTACGGAGATATATCGCAACCTCGGTCTTTAATTCATCTTGACGCAGGTATGCGAGATAACTGATAGCGCCCCGTAGCGATTTAGTTTGTTTAAAATCTGCTGCTCAGCAATTACCAATTCTTGGGCACCAGGGGAATGTTGATCTAAACACAGTAGTTTTAAAGTCCACAGTTTAGGATGGGTAATTTTCGGCCCAATGTATTCCAATCTAAATTTTGGGCGGTGCCACGATTCTGAAATATAAGCGATCATCACGAATGTAGATCAAGAGCAGTAATAACTGGAGCAAGGTCTATAAAGGCTTACATTGTAAGATTATCATCATTATCATCGTCTTCAGCCGATAGACTCACTGCTGGACAGGTTTCCCTCAAAGATTCCCACATCGATCCAGTAGGTATTCATATAGGATGATTTGGTTTCATGACCCACAACGTTGGTCTAATGCGGGTTATTGGGAACCAGTCTCTATTTTTGATTAGGAGGGTGCACCACGAGCAGGTTAGGTTGGCTAGGAACCTGCGAGTTGCTGTGCGGGGACCCTTACAACCCTGTTACCATCACGTTATTTAGTTTTGACAGACCAAAAAAAATAGTATCATGTATATTACCACAAACGGTAAACGGTAATAATTAAAATTTACGTATATTTTAACTGCTTTTTATCCAAAATACATGTCACGGTAGGAAGTGGTATATTCAGGATTTATGATAGCACTACTACACAATGTCCTTTTTCCTTAATATAGGGATTTATTAATAATAATTTAATAACAGTGAAACCTCGCGAATCACCTTTGGTAGGAACTCGTGTTCTCTTGCACGGTTAGGATTATGTGTCCACGATTCTAGTGGTCTAGAATCATGGATAGATAGATGTTTCAAAAAGCGTGACAGATTGTTAACTCTTCAGAGCGTCTATGGATGCTCCTGGTCAGATATTTATTCTTTAACAATATCCGTTTACAGCTTTCCGACTAAACAGGTCGGGCGGCAACTGTAAGTTCGGTTGAATCGGATTGATGGGGGGCGCGCGGTGGCGACGGCGATCTTAATTGGTTTTCGCCTGATGTATTTATGAATGCACTCGTTTTTCGGCTTCAATTTCCTCCCACCCGACAGTATCCTTGCAGGGATTAAGCGGTCCGTGACAGTTATCAAAAGTGTAATATAACGCTACACGGTTTGGTAATTGCTGCGCGGAGACAAGATATGCGAACGGGTCAAGGTACTCGGCGAATTTCTTACCGTCGTCTACCTTTAACTGTTGGTAAAATATTTTATGTCACAATCAGGTATATTTGTTTTTTTTTTTTCTTTATAATGGTTGAGTGAAATTCAAAACTTCTCTTTAACGAGCTAATAATTTTACCATGTCTGATTTCTTTACGATTTACTTTCGATATTCTCGATTAATACCAGTAATGGGATCACTTTTTAATCAGAAAAAAGAAAGCTTCGGACATACTATACATACAAACAATAAATTTACAAATCCTCTCCTCCCACCCTCATCCGCATTTTGCGACTTGTAACAAAAAAAAACTGAGGTTTAGACATTCTTTTTCTTCCGTTTTAGTACAAAAAAGTAATTAATAAAAAAAATTTGTTAAAAACTACCTTTAATAATAACCTTTTAGTTTGTTGAAATTCATATATTTAATATATCCTTTGTAAATTTGTGGGTGGAAGCTGACTAGGTAAATGCCACCGCAGCGCTTACATCTGTCGACAAACAGTAGTGTGCAAACGTTACTATGTTCCGGTTTGAAGAGCGCTGTAGCTAGTGAAATTACTGTGGTAACGGAACTTAATATCTAAATTCACAACGCGACAAGTACACTGTGATGCAGTGTATACGATTCTAACTAGCGCCACCTTGTTATGGGCGAGTCTATAGCTTACCACCAGGTGAACGTACGGCTCGTCTCGTCGCTTCGTAAATATACAAAGAAAATCTTGGTAGAAAATTGATATAATTTATTATTTGTATAAAAATATCCGTCGATCGGTTGAGATGATGAGGATAATGAAAATATTGTAAAAAACTATTGTGAGAAATAATATGATGCTAGTAAAAAGAAAGTAAATGCTAGTGGGAATAGTTGAGAACAAGTGGAAAGTATCATCATCGTCATTATCGTGAGCCGATAGACGTCCACTGTTGGAAATAGGCCTCCTCCAAACATCCCTACATCAATCGGTACTCCGGGGCCTGCATCGCCGGGCACCAGATGCCGACGTTTGCAGGAGTTCACATAGACTTGGGCCATTTCCCACCACGCTGGCCCAATGTGAGTTGGTGGGAGCCAGAGTGGAAACCGAGCAGATGAAGTTGGCTTGGGGCCCGCGAGTTGTTGTGCGGGACCCATTACACCTTTGGAAAGTGTGAATGTATTTTATTATGTACTATTACATTAAAGATTATTTGTAAACTTTAAATTAACATAATTGTCTATTATTGCTTAAACAATTATGAATATTAACATTAAATTGTCGTATTAATTAAGCACAGTGCACATTGTTCGGAAGTCGTCCGACAAACGCTTTGTCGTTGGCTTCAGCCGAACCGGGCTTACTCTATTGTAGTGCCAGGTTGGAACAGATCATGTAACTACATTTGTTTATTATTCAAAAGCTTAGAGTGGATAAGTAAATACATTTTTTTAAAGTATACAGCGATAAAGTATCCTCATTATCTTCAGTCTAAGCTTGACTGGATGAGGATGTTACTATAACATTAGTATATCTTCTATACGTTTAAGGAAGCATCTCCGTAACGCAACGGCTAACTACCTTGTTAGATTCTAAGGCCACATAAATGCTAGGGTTTAATAATGGTGTCTGTTACCGGAGACTAAGTACCATCGCAGCAACTATTTCTACCTTCAAACAGTAGTGTGCAAATATTACTATATCCCCGTTTACAAAGTGTTGTACCTAAAGTAGTTACTAAGGTAATGAAATTTAACGTAATATCTCAATGAGAAGAGTACAATGTGGTGCATCATTCTAATTACAGCCACGTTTTTATGAGCAGGTGTAACACTTACCATCAGGTGAACGACGAGTCTATCTCGTTGCTTCGTTGATAGTGACGTTTACGAATTTTCCTAGCTGTCGACTACCAGCGTGCTTTAATTTTTTTAACTCTTTATAACCTATATGAAGAAATATTATAAGTAAAGATATTTTATAGGTTATTAAAATTCTCTACCAGCAAGCAGTTGTAGCAAACACTACGGTCAACAGTAAAATCTTAAGTCAGGATTCAAGTTATCATTATACATCCTAATACATATTCTATCAGTCAATACAAATTTCAACTTTTCAATGTCGTTTATTTCTCCTTAGGTCTATAAATCTAGAATAACGACTTGAATCTACACATATCTTATAATAATTCTGTTACAAGTACATTTTATAGTCTGTGTGGTTTATTCTGCATTGTTTTAAATTTTTACCTTAGGCAAATGTTCATATTGTATGTGTTCATTTGACTTTAAAAATTTTGTCGGTTTTTAAGTCGAGAGAAATATGATTTCGCAAAAAACTATCAAGGATCAGATGTGTATACTTGCTATTACTTTTATGATATATTTGTAATAATACATCTTATCGGAACTATTATCTCGAGCTGTAGTATTTTTCCACCAATTCACTATGTATTTAATAACAAATCATAACTCTGTTTAACTATATATATATATATATACAAGTAAATAATTCTCTTTTGTATTTTTATCATGTCAATACAACATCGTTTAACTTGATACATTTATTTTTGCGGGATTCATTTAAAAACCTTTACATCAGTTTGTATATATCTTTGTTCCGAATCAGCTGTACTGCTTTTGACAGGACTCTCACCAGCATATAGCTGTAGACGTAAGGTATATTATAAGTTAATGCTTAATGAAAAGTATTAGGATACTTTTTAAAGAATTTGTGTACAAATGTGCGAGAGTCAAGTTTTACATTATAGAACAGAGAACAAGAATAAAGTATGTCTCTCTTTCCGTTGGTTAAAATTTGTTATCTGTTCTATAGTATGGGAGTAAGGTTACTCGCACAACAACTCACGGAATCTAAGCTAACCTTACCTGCTCGCAGTGCACCCTGCTAATCAACGAACGAGGCTTTAGCCTTCCATCAACCCGCATTGGGCCAGCGTGATGAGAAATTGCCCAAATGCTTCCTGATGAATCCCTTCTTGATCGATTTGGGAGTCTTTATGGAAGGCCTATGTCCAGCAGTGGATTCTATCAGCTGATGATGATCTATCTAGTTTCTCTAATACATAGTTAATGCTTTAATGAACAGTGAACTTTGTCAAAATGCTTCCGGTTCATTATTTGAAGTGTTGAATCTTTCGATACATAAAGGAACAATATAGGTACATAATATTGTTATGTATTTAAATAGAGGACTAAATTAAAATAAAAAAATAACTTTTTCTTGTCAGTACTTGTCGTAAATAAGATACTTCGATATACATATTGCTTTGTATTTCAAAATAACTTGTCGTAAATTTTTGTTATTTTAACGATTCCTAGGTAATAATGCCCGTCTGTGCTATGAAAATTTTAATACGTACTTCAGCATCTCCGACTTGCGTGGTCCTTTATTATATACAAAGCTTTATAACATGCTACTATACTTGTAATAAGGCTTTAGGGGTGAAAATTTATTGAAAGTTATGACGTTTACAGCTTACAGTTTAACAAAATTGTTTTGCTTGAAACTTAAGCGTATATCGGATTGTAAATTATTGTAAAAACTGTTCTCATCTTTTAAAATAAATTTTGTCCATATTTCTAAAGCTTACCCATATAATGTTACTGACTTATTTATTATATTCGTATGAGAAATACTTTTATAATAAACAAATTTTATCGCAGAGATCATAATTTTATTATAACAGCGTGTTAGGTGCATGCAGACGATATTAAAAATTATTTTCTAGTTGCGGTCTGGAATTCTTACTTCAGGCGAGGATTTAAGGGTCTTTTCATAATATAAATATCTTTATCAGTTTACAGGTTCATAAAATTGTTTACAAGATATAATTAGATTAAATAAAAATAATATTTCTATCGAAGTATGAACGAGGGGGTACTACAAAAAAAATTTAAAAAAGACAATTATAAGGTAAATAAATGTCTTCACACAAATATGGTTTATTATAATGATTTAAGTAAATGATTTAACACATGTCCCATCCACGTTAAGGCACCGTGTTTACATATCATAAACGGCACAATAGAGTTGTATTATAATGAGCTGCGCCCACGCATGCCCACTACATCGGGCCGACGATTTGTCGCGTGGTGCAACGTAAGAAAACACGGGCGACGGCATTTTTGTGTAACTCATGTGTGGTTTTAGTTATATGTGTGAACTCTTTATCATACACTAAAAATTAGGTATATTCGGTACTTACATTTGAGCGTGTGAATGAATATAACAGCGACAACCGCACACAAACAAACAACAACAAATAATAACTAACACAACAACAACGGGCACAAATGAGTTACGCGTGTCTATCGCGGTGTTAGTATGATTTATGATTATAATTTACACAAACTGATTTCAATAATGTAACACATTAGTTTCTTTTTAAAGATTCGTTTTTTTTTTATTTCGAAACGTTGAATAGAGTAGGATTTAGTTTAACCGTTTTACTTGACAGAGCGGAAGATGTAGGTTCGTATTCGTCTTTTCTACTTTTGCTAAGTTTAGGTATAATAGTAATGAATAATGGAAATGAAAGTAACGAAAACGTCATTAAGAAGAGATTTTATAAACTAAACTATCATTATTTATAAAGAAAATTAATAAACAGAGGTATTTTTTGACTTAAACCTAACTTAAAATTATGACAGACAACTGTCTTAGAAGGTACTGTACTTAGAAGGTAGTAAACTTACTACCTTCTAAGTAATATACCATATATCAACGTATTACCAAGATACTTTTGCTGACAATATGACTATCATAGCTAGTCTAGGCGGGCCCTTAAAATTCCAAGCACTAACCATGATGGAGTTTGATAAGAGTTTGTGTATCTGGAACCTGGGATTAAGAAAACCGCTGCATCACGGAGGCAACCTTCAGATCCCTTGTCGATATTAAAACCGTTTCCCTATAACTTAGCTGTATTACATCATGTAGCATAGTTAAGCGGCTAAAGTATTTCACGCTCTCCTATTAATCGAGAACAGCATCTGTTACATAGAGCAAGTGACGTAAGTAACGAATTTAACGATTACAACGGCTTCCCTGTTTCCAATCGGATCGTGGAATCGATTATGAACCGACAAGTAGATCGCGTCTCGCTCGTGACCGCGGGGACAACTTCTCGGGTTGCCGTAAACAGAATTAGGTAACATTAATTTTATTGCATCATCAGCTGTTGCCAACTTGCTGAAGTAGGCTATCACATAATTATTCGAAATCGAAAGTTGTAGGGAAATGAAGAATAGGAACAGTTTAAATATGATTATCTTTCTTCCGGTACTAAGTATTTTTCTTATTCAACGAAGCGGCGAAACGGGCGAGTCGTTCACTTAATTGTAAGTAATTTGTCTGCCCATAACAATCGTGCTGCTAGTTAGGATAATATACACAACACTAAAATCGTGCTTGACGTCTTTAGATATTAGATATTAAATTTCGATATTTTAGTAATTTCAATAGTTACAACGCTGTTCATACAGGAACTCAGTAATATTTGCACATTATTGTTTGTCGGCAGAATTGGAAGCTGCGGTGGTAATTAGACGGTCTCCGACAACGGGACCTAACACTAGCAAAGATTACTATGGTTTATGTCATCATCATCATCAGGCTATAGACGACCACTGCTGAACATAGGCCTCTCCGAAAAATCCTCATATCGATTGGTGCTCTGCTGCCCGCATCTCCGGGAACCAGGGGCCGTCATCTCTAGGGATTCATATGGGCGAATTGGGCTGTTTCCCACCACGCTGGCCCAATGCAGGTTGTCGAGATGGTTTATGTCCATGCATAAAAATTATAAGATTATTCTATCATCCTTTCTGTTAGTAAATGTAACAAAACGAGTATGAACATATTGGACCCGTCTTCTTTGTCTTTTTCCAACAAGAGATTTTTTTATTATTAATCAAGATTTTTATTGCAGCATGCGTGTGTGTGTGCTGGATACAAACAGCGCAAGACCGCAGTGGACGGCCATCGGTTGAAATGATGATGATACGTGTGATAATGATGATGATTTCCGCCGTTAAGTATAGCTAATAAAACGTTTTAAAAATATGATTTTTTCTTAATCAGGATCGATTTTATTTCCGTCACATCAAAGGTGTCATAAGTACTATCGCCGGTCTTCGTTTTCGGAAGCGGTCTCCTAATGCACAGTATATCTAGATATAAATTCCAACTTTGGACTCACAACTCTTATGACATACGAACAATTTCCTAACTATGCGTCTCAGTAAGTTATTCCCATAAAACAGTCATATAATCTCGTCGTCCAATTCAGTTTCTTATACCAGAATACTCCGTTGGTACTTTTATCATTCAGATAAATCTATGTATAAATGTCTACTTCCAGACATGTTTTATGGAATTTTTATTAGCTGTATAACAAGTCCTGTATGATGATATCCTTTTGATTATCTTCTAAATGTTAATGAACAGGTTTATCGAAAGATTTAGAAAATTCTATAGTAGTAGTTTTAGTGTATTTATTCGAGATAAATTTTTTTATATATTTGCTATTTTCGTACACGGAGGAAAACTTTTGCATTGTGTTTTTCAGTTATATATTGACTTAATCCTCACCAACTCGCTGCAGTTAACTGCTATAGCCCTCTCCCAAGGAAAGACGTTTAGCTAAATATTGACTAACACTTTGTTAATTATATATACACGTAACTTAAAACATTTTGTGATTTTAAAAAAGGAACAAATTTGACGATACTTCATTAGAAAACATAAACATTGTATTTATTCCTCTCTAGTCTCCTTTTATTAAACGCTGTCCGACTACAGACGATAGAGATAACTTTACTAAGTCTTCACACCAAAATCTACCTAATTTCTTTGTCTACTGTTCTCATGGTATTAAGTGACAATGGGGTCAAAGATTGTGAAGCATGCTTCTAAGAATACTGCGACTGTCATATGTTGACAATCGGAAAACAGCAATACTCTTATGGACGATTTACAAGAATGTAGTGTATCCAGGCGGGTTTGAAAACATCACCAACTGAACTCAATAATATATGGCTATGGAATCAGTGTACAGGTTTCTAGGTTTCTGTTGCCGAAGACCGTGTAGGTAGGTACCACCGTAATTTCTATTTATGTCGCAAGAGCAAGTGCTTAGCTGTAGATTAAATAACTATAGTATAAACATATCACCACTTTTATTAGGCGTGTAATTAATTGATATTAAAATGGTATATTGATAAAATTTCCTCGCATACAATGTTATGTATTAAGATAAAACCTCTCAAGTTCACGAAAAGTTTGCATGCGTTTTTTTTTTCAATGATACGCAGTTAGGGCGCTGAGGTGAGATAAGAGTTAAAATTTCGATCGGTTAAAAAACATTGGGTGTTACAGTGAAAATTTACAGTGTTGAGTTGAGGGTACTCCTAAGTGAAGCTATGAAGAGGGCTTCGGCATTTTACGTGTTTTTTTTAATGTAAATTTTGCCCCTATTTTGATTAATGCCATTTGTAAATTATTTGATAATCGTACCTTTTGAATAGATCATTTAAGATTTTATATTCATTGTATTTGAAAGAAAAAAATATAAACTTTCAAAAGTGTCTTCAAACTTTCACTCTAGATTAATTTTATTATTTCATCTTTACCGGATTCTTATCAGAATTGGTTAAGGTTTTATGTAGAGTCTGTTCATGGTCATCTCTTCCCAAAGCTGTAGCTAGTAAATTATACACCTATGCCTCGATATGTGGATATACATATTACTTTAAATGTAAAAAATTTAGGCGATAGCGACAGCATCTTTTTATTAGTTTCATTTTATAATGAGATCTCCTTTCCGGATTTTTTAACTCCATTTCACTTTATCCTGGACATCATCTTGGTGATCGCTGTTTTTCATTTTGATCGTAACACCACTAAGCAATCACACTTTTTAAATTCGTTCAGATTAGAAAAATCATTTTTATACACAACAGTACCAAAATACAATCCGTTGAAGAAACCAGTCCTCTCAGTAATTAACGTCTCAGAACATTTTGTTTGAATATTTTTGTTAACGCCCCTGTCGAAACAAAGAAATACAGCTTTCGTTGCACCTAAACACAATAACCATAAATCAAAAAAAAAAGCTCACATCACAAAACACAGCCCGCCAATCCCATACTGCCAACTCGACACCCACAATTATATTTTCAAGATATTTTATATCTCCCATCGTAAATTATACACGCGCCGGTTCGCTACCATTTGTACAAAACTCGATGCTATCCCTTCGACGTCGATGTACGGAACCATGACAAGTTTTTTTTTTATTAATAAGCAGTAAAAAGTGTACTTTTAAATATTGCTTTCTTTTACAAAGTAATATTCTTTCGACGAATGAAACATTTCGTAATATAATTCTTATTTCGAAGGTCAGGGATTCTTAAGATACTGCACTATGTATATTGTGACTACCACCATTATTTTTATAAAGAACCCCAACTGTGCTTAAAGATGTTGCAGCTGTCTATAGGTAAAGAACATCACTTACCATCACGTCAGCTAATTGTTCTTTCTTCAACTCGCTCTTTAAATTGCATACGTTTTTGAACAGAAGAGAACTTTTTCTATTGTGCGTGATTTTCAGGTTATACATAGAAAAGATTACTGGAAACTCTGAAATTAACTGCTAGTCATGGCTTGTTCCAGATTTATGTTTGAGATAGCTAAAATTACCGATTATTAGTTTATAAAATTGAAGCAAAGAACGAAAACATCAATCATAAGTTGGAGGACGTCGAGTTGGATAATGAGTTAAAATATAATGAGAGTACAAAAAAAGTGAGATGGAGTGAAAGTACACAGAGATAGAGAAAAAACCAGGCGAGTAAGGTTATATCCAGTAGACGTATATTGCCATTCCACATTCAGAACATGGATAACAGTTAAGTTTCTTCTAGTTAAAAAATATAACATACGTACCTGGTTAGTTTTACAGAAGCAAAGCAAGATTAAATTTTTGACGAAATTCCCGTAAATTAATTATTTCAATAAATAACGTTTACGTTCTAGTATATAATGTATAAATAAATTAAAACTTTTTTTTTAATGCGAGATAAAATATATTCTAGTTAACAATAGTTGCAACGATTTCATAGAAGGAACATAATTTAAAGTTGAAGTAAATCTACTCGCTGTCTATTTCTGTAATTGTGTAAATAGTTGAAATAGTTGACGTATAAAATAATAGTAATAACGTCATTTAAGGTCTTATCGAGTCAAAATACATCAATACATTGGTGACTAATCTCTTCTTCCGGTCTTAGTCTCAGTTGGTCTTCTTCCATTCACGTGGCGGAGAAATTCAGTAGTGGTTAAATTAAACTTAATTACAGAGAGGATAAAACGATTTTGAGATAATAAATAGAGAATGATTTAAAATGAATGGTTTTAGAATTTACAATAAATAGATATCGCTATCTACGGAAATAATCAAATGCCATGACCACATCTTCTCAAGTAACACCAAGGGTTTGGAACAGTACACATAAGCACTTGAATAATTAGGTCTAACTTTCAGCACAAGATGTAAATGACCTGGAGCACGCAGGCCATAAACGTTTCAGACAGATCTAGATTTATTGCTCCTCTTAGGTCTTATACCAAGGGCAGCACTTAGGTCCAAACGGTGAAGCTCTCATGAATATGCTAAGGTTTAATGTATCCAGTATGTAAAATATGTTGAATGCCGTTGGACATTGTAGTAAGCTACAGCGAGTTCGGTGAAAAGCTTTTTACTATCAGCAAGCTATAAACACTATCCCACTGTTTCGTAATGTATGAAATGCTTCTAATCTTGCAACACATAATATATTTATGATGGCATGGCAAGAAAGCAGACTTTGACGGTTATATTCGTCATGGGTACTAAGAAATGACCTACTTCATATTATTCTTATTGAGTGATTGATGAGCACAGCCGTCATCGATTAATGTGTTACTCAAATCGGACATCAAACGAGGCGATGGATAGATGTGGGTAGGAATTGAGCGATATAGCAATAGCAATAGCAAATGTTAAAATCTTAAATAAATAAATAAGTTTTAAAAAAAAACTACTGCTGAGGTCTCTAGTGGAAGGTTGCTGCTTCCGCTTAGGTACCGTCGCTGGTTCTATTTATAGCGCCAAACAGTATTGTGCAAACATTGCTGTGTTCCAGCCTGAGGGGTGTTGTAGTTAGTGAAATTACTGGGGTAACGAGACTTAACATAGGTGCCAAGACAACAAGCACAATATGGTGCTGTGTATATCATCCTTACTAGCGGCTCGTTGTTATGAGAAGGTGCATTCATTTACAATACGCTCAGCGTCTCATCCGTTTCATCGCTTCAACAAATAAATTAGGAAAAAAAAAATTGACAATTTACTATATTATCAGTATCTTCATCATTACTTCTCTTGCAGCCGTAGTGTAGCTTACATTTAATCAATGACAATAATGATGTTTCCGCTTGTTTCCGCGAATATTATAACTTCAAATTGTCTGTATAACAATTATGAAAACTGTAATCATACGAGTATTTGTTAATTTATATTATTCACAGTTCTTTTCGAGTAAAAAAAATCTTTGCGAAAAACTATACATGCGAATAAAACTTGTCATTAAAGGACGTAAGATTCCTTCTCACAAAGCAATCTGCATTTCCGTATGGAAAGTCAGGAGAGGATATTACAGCGAGCGCTCTTTCCCGCGGTCGTCAAGCGAGAGCAAAGATAAAGTTAGAACAATAGTTCGCATCTGGTAGTTTCCTCCTGTGTGAGACGCGTGACAGCCTTCGAGAAGGCGGTCGCGGCTCCAGCAAGGATGGAAAAATTTAATTATTTTCAGTTGAATATTTATAAAACGAACGTTTGCATCAGATGTACTTGTTTTCTTTAACAAAACATCTCCTAAGTTTCCCCGTGGCGTGGTGAACAACTTTCTAACACGGAGGTACCTTGTTCGACTCCGAGATCACTCATTATAGCGTTTGATTGGTGATAGGATTGATTCGAACCCGCCTGGCTAGATTCTCTTGGAAATTATGGTGAAATAACATAACAGGCTACCGATCCATTATATATATCCAATAAGGTATTTCGGATGAACTAGCTAGTTGACATTAATATCTCGCCGTAGTAATAAAACGAAATAATCATAACGCAAAATTAACTATATAAACAATAATAATATAGTAAACATGTTTTGTATAGACATATAATAATTCTCCTGTGAGTAGAATGTAAAAAATTCCCGCCTAATCGCTCCGTTTGCAATATGGCCGCTCCCCTAAAAGCATATTGTAATTACGCCAAAACAATTGGTAATTAAGTGAGATAATTATGCTTCAAATTGTGTTATAATTACTTTACACCCGTTTAATGGAGATTTTATGGGTCCGGGTTAGGTAATGACAAAATAAACTAGCTAATAGAGGTCTCTAAGCACTTCTACAAAAAATCGCACCGAAAAATAAATGTTTTATTAACAAAAAAAAAAAGAAACTTTTCATGCAGAATAAATCATTCAATTGAATTCAAAATAGATCGTTAAATTAAAAAAAAAAAACATACCAGGTCGAACGTTGAAACGGCTCGGTGAATTTTTCAAATCCAATTGAAATATCGAAACGTAAAATAATCGAAAATTTTGTTACCCAATGCTATGACATATTTTTTATTTTTCCAATCTGGCAATAATTCGTTTGTTTCCGGTTGCGATTGTGCACAATTTCATTTAACCGGTTGTTTAATCCTTTGTGTTTTTATTTACTACAAATACTCTAAAGTCCGAATAGTCATTGGATATTTTTTATATAGTCTGTGGTGGCTTATTATTTTTTTTTTAACAACAATATATTTTGCCATGACAATGAAAAATATATTTATTTATATATATGTGTACACATATTTATATGAGATTTTGTGTATGTAGAGACCTGACGCTATCTCTGCAACTATAAGGCCTAGAGACTTGAAATCCAGCATCACTCACATGAGCATCCACTAATATGAATCGAATAGAAGATTTACACAACGTTGCGGAACGTCTCGTCTATTTGTAATTGATAAAGTTTAAATGAAAACTTATTTTAATCGTTACTATTAAAACGGTCTTTATAACAAATTGAGATAAATGTCAAAAGAATATAGAAGAATCATTCTGATTCAGGTAGTTTTTTTTTTTCAGTTTTAACATCAATATCACGCTCGGCTCTTTGAAAAGGCCGTCATTAGTGCGTCATCATGAAGCATTGCAACTGTGAAAGGAGGGTAAATTTAAAAAAAGGTCTACTATATGTCAGTGGCGGATAACATACATCAGCCATGCTAAAAGCTAACAAACAAACTGTTTAAACTAACCTCGAGTCACTGTCAGCTATAGAGGAAACCTGGCCGCGCCTTTAACTTAACCATTACTAAGTGAACGAAGTAGCATTGATTATAAAAAATCTAAATCAGAAAAACTATTGAATTTGTTTTTTACTCATTTTGAAGAGTCAATTGTGTGGTACTCACACACCGCGTACATTAAGTACACCCGCGATCAGGAGCGGTTCTCACCGCCCAGAGATTCCGATACAGGCGAAGCTGGTCGGGGAACGGGTCCGCCCCGCCCTCAAATACCGAGTAGATTCGCCAGAATAACCAATAACCAGACACACGTTATTAAAAACTCCACCGTCGGATAACTACACTACAAGTAGTACACATTTTGTAAACAGGCCGTGGATCCAGGTCCACGCGCCCAATGTTAGATAAGCTGTAAAAGTCGAATGGCTTGCAGCGTTAACATCATCATGAATCTAGTCAAGTGTGTGACATGTTCATCGGATGTGCGTCCTCTGTTACAAGCGATAGTTAGACTTAAGACTAGTTAGGATGTTTACACTGATATAATGTTTCATTTGCCTGTTAACTTCTCTATCTATTGCATCTGTTGCAGTGGGAAATGCTGCGGAAGAAACAGATTCATCTGTAGCCCAGGTAGACGACCTCTAACTTGGAAGACCTAATATATAAATTTTCTTATTCTGAGTAAATAGACTGAAGTGATATACCATAAATAAACAATATCGCTTCTTTTTAATGTATAACATATTACGTATATTACATTAAACTATAGAATTTAATGTTATAATTGATATTGATACTGATGATAAAATGAGAAATAAGTGTTCCTTTTAATAATTACGCAAAAAAAAGATTTCTGGAGAATAGAATTTCTTCGATAATAGTGTGAAAATAGAGCAAAAGGCTAATGATGTCTAGACAGCGCCCAGAAGCAAACAAAAAGGAATTGCTGGAAAAGGTTGGGCAAGAACAATATTGTTCTTATTTAATAAGTACAGAAGTTGATGTTATTTTTCTAGAATTACGCTGTGGTTGTAATGAGGCTTTATTCAATCATTAACCAAACTTAAGACGTTGGCATATGTAGTGGTAAGAAGTTATAATGAAGTAAAAACTAACTAGAAAGTTATATTAAAGAGTAAAAGTTTCCAAGGTAACTGCTACACTCCCGGTGTTGCGATCGCTATCACTTAAAACCATGTGAGTCGTTTACAAATTTTTTTTCGTCTCCAATTAACTGTATTACCACAAATCTTTTATAAAAGTGAGCAACCAAAAAAAATGCAGTAAGGTAAATCAGACCTTTAACTGCTTTAAAAAGTGAATTTACATCTAAAAAACTAATTACCATAACAAAAATTTAAATTTCATTAGTAATTATGATAAGAGTTTATTAGGATTTTTAAAAACTTAAAAAAAAAAAATATTCGACAATCCGGGCCAAAGTTGTTAAACTCGTCGTTGCAATGAACTTCAAACATGAAGACAGTAAGTGTATCTGGAAATTAATGTAATCTTAACATCTCAATTTATCTCCTATAAAACGGCGGCCATAATTTTCTTATCAGTGCAACTTTGCGTATTCGAGCCACTTTTAACTTTTATCAAAAACCTGTAAACGGTTCATAAAAATGTCGTCGGCGTCAAACAAGCGAATAACTAAAACATTCTGTTTGTTAGCGTCTCCCAAATTGTAACTCTATTGTGATACCATTAAGGTAAATAATTGTAAACTCTCTAATGTACACTTATCATTTAATATATTAATTTATTTTGATATAGGTCGAAGGCGGCTGTTTCTGTGAGTTTACGGTCCGAGCGGCGCTTCGTTGTCCATAACCGTCACGCTGCGGGGAAACATTTACATCTGTAACTTAAAAACTTATAAACGAGCAAACATTAAAAAGTGTGACATTATAATTATTTTAAACGTACGACAAATTCGTATGGAAACCCAAAGCGAATTATAATGGTAAGTAGCATTGTGAAACTGTAATAATAATAAATATATTTCATACATTTACAAAGCTGCGATACAAAGATCAAGACCAAAGACAAGAATATAACCTCAAATACTTTGCTCTGAACAATTTAAGAATTAAACCAATTAAATTATATTTTTTATGTTCGGAATCTTTAGAAAAAAGTTATAGTTATATGTATTATAAAAAAACGAGTTTAGAGTATAGCACAGATCATGCAGATATGAAATGTGAGATGACTTTCTTCTATCTACCAATGTGCCAAGCGTCGAGAACATACCCTTGATTATCTCCTTGTTAGAGAAAGCTCCAAGTTCCCCCAGATTGAACATCAAAGATGCTGTTTATTTTTATTATAAGTTTTTCTTGTTTTTTATAACATAGTTGATATATGGTCACCCTACACATAAAGTCACGAATTTTTATCAATAAGATGACAGGGCGCGTCCAATCTCCGTAAAGCGTGGAACAATAAAAGGCTTTATGGTCGGACCGCGGTATCTACATAATAACACATCGCGCCGTACCAATGGGGAACAAATCGGTATGGCCGTAGGGTACAAAATCGCTTGACAACTGATACGAAGTCTAAATTTTTGTGTACGATTGTTTTTTAAGTATTGAAAAGGTGATTGTCCAACGCAATAAGATTTTTATTGCGCCGGTGCGATCTGTAGGAGATTCCTGTGCGCCTTCCATCGCACTGAAGGAGACCACCGAGGGAAGGGGCTTAAGCAGATGAATCTTATACCACCCTGATTTCCCCCTAGAAGCCGGGTTTCTTTGTTTACCCCCTAACTTTTTATGGATTACAGAAATTTCGCTATTATTAATGTTTTGACTATATTAAAGACAGTTTGGTTTCAATATAGAGATTTTTTAAAGAACGCGTAATTCTAACGTAATGGTCGGTGAGATGATTAGAGGCATCTGTCAAATAACGGATGTGATCTTACTGATGATGACGATTTTTGTTCAGATTTCCTTATAACTTTTACATTTATTACAATGTTTTTAAAAAGTAAAACTAATACGAAAGATAATATATCTTCTGTATATGTAGGAGATATCCAGAAATTCATTGACTCATCACAAGATCTCCGAGACTGTTAGACGTAAACACTGAAAATGTGGTAGAGATATTGCTTCTGCCATTTACAACTAAGAATCGATTTTACAACATTCTTTTCCCAAAGGAAGTTGAGGTCTGTTACTAGACTACACCTGATGGTACACTGATACGCTTGCCCATAACGACGTGGCGCCAGTTAGGATAATGTAAACAGCATCAGATTGTGCTGGTCGCCATAAGACATAAGAACTAAGTCCAGTTACGTTATCAATTACCTTAGTTACAGCTCCATTCAAATCGGAACAGTAATGTTTACACACTATTATTGGTTGGCAGAAATAGGCCTTGCGGTGGTACCTGTCTAGACTATCTCCGACAACAGAGTCTTACCACCAGTAAGGTGAGATATATTTATTATTATACTTTCACAGTACTATTTACGATAAGCGGCAGAAAAAGAAGCTACTGTGTTACTTACCTAGACTATCTCCGTCAACAGAGAATTTCTGAATGAATTCAGTTGTTTGAAGAATTAATATCACTTAGGGTTTATTTAATAAGGGATTATTTAATAAGACTCGCCTTTACAATGATTCCTCTGATGGAAAACATCAGGTAACTGTGATATTAAATTAAAAATCTCCCGCCATTATTGCGAGAGTATTGGAAATTTATTTTTAATGGAACTGTCCGCTTAAATTTTATGAATACAAAATTAAAATGTCCCTTAAAATGGGAACAGATAATTTTTTTTTTGGAAAATTGGATTTTTCATAAATATTAAAAAAATACAAGGAAACATCGGACACGGGTTTTGATTATAAAATTTAATCTGACCATGGCTGTGATGCATATCTCTATCTCTATCGATATATATGATGTGCATAATATCTTCTATACGACTATTCGAGGAAAGAGCTGTAGTTCATCATTTTCTACTAGGAAACTGTTCCGTAGTAACAATTAAAAATATGAAAATAATTTTTCATACTAATTCAGCAGGTCTGGAGTTAGTTTACTTGTAATCTCTTACTTCGATATTGCTGTTGATATAACAAGTGGCACGTAGTAAATATATCTGGCATATCTGGGGCGTCGGAATTGTTCCGCCGAACCAGAGATAGAAAGGATTGTACCACGCTGATCGCCAACCTACATTAGTTGGAGAGGCACTTTAAGAAGAAGAAGAATACATAGTAAATAGTTAGAACTGATCTCTTCACAATCAGAAATCAAGATACTGCCCGTCTTGTCATCGAGTTTTTGTTTATAACGATATTTCAAAGAACCTATAACCTTACATTATTGCACAACGTTTTATACGTAGAATAAATTTAAATCTAGCAAGAAAACTTGGCTCAGCTAAGTAAGGGATACGTTAAGCGAAAAAAATATAGGCTTGGATTTAATCCAGATTTTAAGTCTGTCGGGAAAATAAGTTTTGGAAGTAGGTTGTATATTTTAATTTAATTCACCGAAAAATTTAAACAGCTTGTATTAGTTACGCCCTTATATTTTTTATAAAATTTTTGCCCTTAACACTGAACTGAAGAATCGTTGCCTAGACCTCAAATATAACTATGATCAGTACCAGGCCCTTTACGATTGTTAATGTATTTTAAACTTACACATCGACATCTATTTTATTACATATTAAAATTATGACTACCGGAAATAATAGATATTATTAACGAAGAATAAACCATTTGCTGTTGTGGCAAATGTTAGCATTTTTAAGTTATTTCACTGATCGAATACAGTTTAAGTATGACTGAACTTGTCCAACTAAATGTCGTTACGACCGAATCGAAATTCCTTTTACAATAATAATATTGGTACTTAAAATAACTAACAAGTAATGCGAATCTCAATACAATGGGTAGATGTCAATAAAAAGGCGATTTGGAAGCGCACGGTGTTCCCGAATCGACGGCCATTGATACTCCTGAGCTCACATAGGAAGTTAAGCAAGTTAATATGCAAAGCAGATTTTGAAGGGGTTGTAGGTTTATACTGCTGTTACACCGAATTGGCCAAATTCAAATATTTACATTATTGAAGTAATAATAATGTAGAGAAAATGGAAACACTTTTTATTATATCCTTTTCCTGCTAAGCATTGTTTGGACAGTTGTCCCTTTTTTTTCGATGAAACGACGAGATCAGCGTAACCTTAAATTACTTTCAAACTGTATGAAATAACACCTAAAAAAATATATCGTGTTTGTATCTCACATGTAATTATAGTTTAAATTTAAAATTATGTTACTTAAGTGCTTAAAGAGTAAGTTTATTACATTTTGTTGTGATATATGAAAGCATGTTGTAACACATGTCTCTTTATATCAACATGTAAGCCCTTAAGGTCAATGCTCGCCGGCGGCACTATAACACTCAGTATACATGTCACGACCCACCTAAAATTCGGCCCGAGCCCATGCGAATGGTTTATAGTTTCCGCGGCGTGCCTGACGTCATCTAGATCTAAGAAATATCGACTAGTTTGTACGTTTTATCAAAATAATGACCCTCTCCTCCCATCTTGCAACATTTGTAGCAATATCTAAGAAAAATTCACAAAGTTATCAGCAGACGAGTCTTATTTTAAATCTTTAATAAACTATACCAAAATCGGATTAGTAATTGGACTTTCCATCTAGAAACTACATCGTTCAACGTATAACTTCCTCTTTTTCGGATTAGGTTGTTGAAAAGAAAACCTTTTAAGCTGCTAAAGAATATATATTACATCTTTTTTATATCATCACGCCTTTTCTCCCAGTAGGAGTAGGCAGGGACGAATAAACACCCACTTTTCGCCAGATGTGGTCAGATTAGGTCCCATGTAACAGGATATACAAACGGTGAAGGAAAACATCGTGAGGAAACCCGCACACTGAAATTATCTTTGTGAGTGTGTGGTGGCCCCAATAAATTGGCAACAGGCTCGCCCCCTGTTGCATAAAAAAAGAAATGCACATAATATATAGATATTTAACAAATATCACCATTACAAACTCTAAAATGTTTCATATTTCCTATACGATATTATCATAAACAGATGATGCTTAGAAATTGTTTAAATCTGTGCGGAATTATGATTGGAAGCAAGAGTGACCTGAAAGACTAGGTTCTGGTTTGAAGAGCATAGTAGCTGGTGGCAACAAATAAGTAACGTTGAGCAGAATACGGTACATGGTATATTAAGCTTACTAACATATTTGAGGAGACAAGCGAGATGTTGCAACTTGATGATAAATGATATGCCTGGTCATAACAACATGGCGCTAGTTAGGATGATATACACAGCACCACATTGTGCCCGTCGCCTTAAGATATAAAATATTAAGTTTTGTTACCCCCTCTCCCCGCTCCCTTTAAAATGGAACAGTGATTTTTCCACACTACTATTGGGCGGTGGAAATAGACGCTGCGGTGGTATCCACCAGGACAGTCTCCGGCAACAGAGAGCTATCACAAAGAAACCAGTAATACGTATGAATAATGAATTTAACAGTTTTTATGAGTTAAGAAGTTTAGAAGTTAGGTTAAGACCAATTATTACTAATTGGTCTTAACCTAACTTCAGTTCACATTTCAGAGTTCTAAAATTTCGCAATGAATGCTTACAGTATTTTTTTATTGCTTTCTTTCGTACGGATCGTTAAGTATTTATAAGTTAGGAGGATTCGGTTCAAGTTTAACGCTGACTATTCCGTTTCAGAAGAGCTTCATGGAACTTTTGAAATTGGAAACTGATAACTGATATCTTTACTTATTAAATTTTCCTTTATAAAACTTAAACTATATAGGAATTAATTTGAGGTTTTATAATTTGGTACGGATACGTTGAGAAGAGGTTTTAAACAGTTTTTACTATATCAAGAGTGTAATATATATCTAATAAAGTAAAACTATATTGAAATACATTTTATATTATTCTCGCACAGCTTAAACCTTATGAATACATTTTAAAAGAACTATCAATTCAAAAATGTGTATGAAGCAAGGACTACGAGCTTCATTAAAAACAGTATTTAAATATTAAAGGAAAGTATCCTTAAATTTTATTTGATTTGTAAAATCAGCAGACATCCATTAAAGGAATTCATTGTAACATTTTTGTGACTGTAACAATGAGTATTTCGTGTAATTATAACGAATCGCTTTCAAACCCGACGCGTATCATTTGCATGTAATGTCGCATCCGAAAATGTTAAACGTTACATCTTATATCGTTTCAAACAAAGCATTATTTTATTAATAATAAGAATGCTTCAATTTACGTGATGTTTTTAACAAAATGGCTAACAATACGGAGATAAAAATTCTTAATACATGTGTCATTAATTCTAGTTAAGAATTATACTATGTAAATGGTTGAAATTAAGATAACAAAGAAAAAATCGTAGGAGTGATAATCTTTAAACCTTTTCATGATATTAATAAAGAAGACATTAATATGATACTAAAAAACTTGAGAAAAAAGTAACTACTATACTAAAAGATAGTCGGATAGTCTTCAGTAGAATTTCTATTTTATATCTGTGATTTTGTATTCATCTAATAAGCTATTATATGTACTGAATAACTTTAATATTTATCAAGCTATATGTAAGCTATTAATCATTTATATTGGATCGTGTATTTTTATTAAACAACGCATACAATGTTTATCTGTACGTTTAATGGCGAATTTAGATTTCACCTTAATAAGAATGAATGTGTCTTTATCATCCCCTTACACGTTGCTTACGATATAAAAGATAACATTCATTGAAGTGTTAAAAGTTTAAATGCGTTAAACCTTAACTGCCTCCATGAGGCAGCAGCTACCCATTTGTTGTAACACAGAAGTCCCTGGTTCGATCTGGAACCGTCCACTACCTTTATGTTGCAAATATCCCTCCACAACAGCAATGCTGTATCCGGACGTTCCTATTTGAGTTTACTTTCTGGAGATGAATACTTCATGACCCACAACTCCATTGTTACTTAACACTATTTGAAATTGAAGTAAAGTGTTAGATTTTGATAGATAAAAAAACGAGAGTGAGTTAACAAACGGCAGAATCGAAACTGAATAATGGTGAATTTGTAAGAAAATGAGATGAATACGCAGTGGTAGAGAAAGAAAGAGAATGAGCGATTATTCGACGATTTATTTATTGATTGAAGTAGGAAATAGCGAAAGACAGAGAGATAAAAAGAAAAATTAAAAATAACATTTTGATGAAGAAAGATGTGGAGATCTTTGGGGAAGCCTATGTTCAGCTGTGGGCGTCTGTCGGCTGATGAATGAAAGAAATTGTTTGATTCAATATAAACATACATATTTATAGGAGACTATAGGGATACTACAGAGTGGCGCAAAAGTAATCCTCCTATCAGAAAATGCTATAAATTTTGCCTTGATGTAAAAAAAATTAAAAGACCAAATAAAAATAATCCACAAGAAGAATCAAAGTTTTTCATTTATTTTTTTAAATTACGGAAGGTTATTTTAGCGTTACCTTGTATATATGTATATACAAGGTGGCGCTAACCTAACCTAACCTAACCTAACCTTCATAGCATTTTCTGATAGGAGGATTACTTTTGCGCCACCCTGTATATAGACATGTGTCTCATCTCATTGTTTCAGTCTAAAATTCTTAAATATGTTCTTATTTTAAATGTAACAATGTAACTTCTGTCTGTATCAGTATCGAGGCATGTTTGTACCTCTCCCACACTCTTTCCCCGTTTGTTCACCATCAATCACACCATTATCAAGCTGTACACTTACTGTGGTGCATACATTATAATTATATTAGACGATAGATTAGCATGGGACATGTGGGGGTTGGGTGGCTACATGGAATTTTGGTACTTTACAGATCTACATATTAAAACACTGGACAAATTAATGAACAAATCTTTAACCTTAGCGTAACTATTATGTTATAATTTTTAATAAGACTTTTGTGTATTTGTCTACTTGATTTCTACTTTTCATTGCTTACTTTTACAGGTTTGCTGAAAGAAAACTCTTGAAGGGTTCAACTTGTCAATACTTTCACACTTATATATATTGTTTTCTTGTGGATATAAAATAAAAAATAAAGAATGAAAGACTTATAAATCATTTTAATAATTATTCAATTATAATTAGGATACGTAGAATTTAACATTACACTTGCCACCTCGGGTGTTCTGATGATAAATGTTTCATTAGCCCAGTAAATTTACTAGCTTCGTTTTAAACGGGTCGCTCTCTTTATAAGCGTTGCGTTTGTATATGTGTCGCCTTTAGAGAGATTTTTTTTATCACGAAGTTCCATTTCTACTTAGCCTTATTAGCCTAACGTGTCGCGTTTTGAAGAAACCTATACCGTAGCTTCTCGAGAAAATTCAGGCAAGAAGTTCATTCCACAACTTCATGATAATCTGCTAGAAAAATTATATGAAATTGAAAAATATTGTATCTCATTATGCCCGACGTTTTGAAATAGGATGTATTAAGTCTTCATTATCTCAATAATTTCACAAACCGGGACAAGGTAGGGTATGCGCACTATTAGCACGGCATTAGGCGGCCGTGGTCCTTATCTAGACAGTATATGACGACAGAATCTTACCACCATTAGAACGACCATATCTATCTCAGTAACATACTGTATACATAGCTTTCATATTTGTCAAGATAAAGAGTGATCGCTATATTCTAAATATATCCAATATAATAAATTATCTTATTTTCTTAGCTTATAATATTGACCCCCTGCTGTTTGATTGACGAGTTCTTGACTTATTTTCGGCTATCGTTTATGAGGTTAATGAAGGTTAAACTGGCAGGAATTTGATGACGCCTTTTTAATATCGAGAACATATGAAAGATTACAGAAAATGTGAAAGCTCATATGCCACTTCAGTACAAATAAAATCCACAAATGAAGAGATCAGATCATCTTGACAAATAGGTTAAAAACTATTGAACCATTAGAAAAATTTACCGCTACGTTATAAAGATGTAAATTATAAAGGAATACTAGGAATATAAAACTAACTAAATACATAACTAAGGATAAAAAAAATATATTTATTATAGTCAAAGTAGGTAGATGTAAATCTTCAATATATATTATATTGCCTAGGTGAAAAAAAGAGTTCTAATATAAATCTTCCTTGAATATTGAGTATTAATAACATCATGATTTACTTACGCCTACAATAAACTTTGTGCTGACAAAATTACTTCTTAATACAGCGCTTTTAGTAAAAAAAACAAACTAAATCATATTAGAACTCATTGTAAGAAAACTGGCACAACTCTTGTTTTATAACATTTTTAGTATAGTAGAAATTAATAAAAAAAATTTTGATGATTGTAAATAAATGTTGCTTTCGTTAAAATTCAGATCTTGGACTAGTCAATGATTCCTAACCGAGCAACATAGTTCACACCAGCTCTTCAAACTGAATAGACGTTTAATAACAGCTCGCATTACAAGTATCAATCATATTCAATCGCAGTGTACAATAATAGAGAATCAATAACGCTGCCATACACAGCCCGTGGCCATAGATGACCAATAAATATGACTTATATGGCCTCACATTATGTTCCCGGAGCATTCTGTTATTTACAGATCGCTCTATTTAAATGTACGTACATATTATTGTATTTGCTTACCACAAAATACAGTGGGCGCTATTTTGAATGAAGTGGGTGTTTTATCCCGTCGCGATCATGCTTATTTTAAATACAAGCAAGAAGTTTTAATATATCTCTTTATTAAATCAAATGATGCAATAAAGCACCTTGCACTTACTATTGCTGTGCCTCTGTATATTGAATATTGGCTGTTGGTAAAAAAGTCGCAAGTTAGAACAGTTCCTCGACGGATGTGACGACGAGTCTACCTTGTTATATATAAGTTTAGCTTAAAAAAATAAATATGTTCAATTATTATGTTTCCTCTTTAATAAGCTTTGATTTGATTTCAATTTCTGATTTACTTCAACTTCTATTACTGTTGTGTAACAATAAAGCAGTGGATGGTGATTCGCGCTATCTTAGAATATTAAGGCTCTTGTATATCGATAGTCGTAAGTATGAGAGTAGTAGCTAGCAATTTTCTCCAACTGACCGCCCAACTTCAATTTAAAACTGGGGCACTCTATGTTGATAATGTTCAGCTACTAACTGAGAATGGAAAAAAATCTACCACTAACTAAAATGTGGTCCGGGAATCTAACCAAGAACATCCGTATTACAAATTCATCTTTTAGCCACTGCGCTAAGGCAGTTAATTTCTATTTCACAAGTTTTTAATACAAACATACGTTTAACCTAGAAAGACCTTTATCTAATTGTCCCCTAGACCTTCAGAAAGGATATTTCTCTATAGCAATTTTAAAACCTAAGATATTAATCTCGTGATTCTTTTAATTTTACTAGCTACAGAGACCTTAGAAAGAAACATAATAAATTTTATTAATACTTCATGACAGCAGAAATAGGATTGGCAGTATAATTGCATACTTACTAAAAATATAAATTATTTGATGTTTTATAGTATTTTTGAATATTTTTACTACCTCCAGAATACTTTTATAATTTTTTTTATGAACCACTTAGCTGGCAAACAGACTTGCGGCTTGATGTTGAGCTGTAACTGCAGCCTATAATCGCGAGTAACACCAGAGGTATCACCGGCCGTGTTGCTGACCCTGCAGAAACCTTTCCACGCCCTCTTTGAAGAACTTCATTTTGTATATTATAAATTGTTCATCTTGTCACTAAACCTTTTAGCTCTCCGTCAAATGATTTAAATTATTTTCGCACAACTCAATGTAGGTGATTCATTAATAATTTAACACCAGAGATAAGTCTCTCAGCAAATCAATTATTAGGATCTAAGAAAGACAAATCACTTAAAAGTTATGTCGGCATGTTACTCGCCATTTTTAAACTACACACTGTTTCTTAGCTCAAGTTAAAAAAATAACGTTTTTAAAATACTTAAATATTATTACACGGATATCTTAAGACATGGTATAAAGATAAAGTGCACCATATAAGAGCTTCTACAAACCTCTGTATGTAAATAGAGAGTTTTACTCCGCCATAATCTCATAATATATCCAAATGGAAGTTTATACGCTTAATGTTTTTTTTGTTCTCCCTTCCCAGGGCAGTGGAATAAGTTTTTATTATCTCTGTATAAGTTTATCTCGACGCAGCTTAATCAGTCTTCCTGTTATTCTGTTTGCCGACTGCGCCGGGTTGTCATAGAAAAGATGGATTGTTCCTTTCTTAAAGGCATCCTTTACGTATGTGTAAAAAGTAGGGTTAATGTCATGCGTCTGATTAGAAGGAATTGTAACTCTTAGGGTGAGATAACTCCTAAAGGTGTTCACTTGTTTGGAAAGATGGATCAGAGTGGTAGACATTACAGAGATTTGAAGCTCAATAAACATTAATCATAAATGAATAAGTAAAAAACATGACAAATTTTAATTTCATCTGTTACTTAGCAACAGACTATGTATGTAGTGAAGTCAATGGCGAAAGGGTTTGTAGAAGAAAGAGTGAAACGTAATATCTATATTTTTCTCCCCTAAAGCTGTACTACAATAAGGCAAAGCGAAACGGAACCTCTATCACCGTATTCACTAAGTACCACCTCACTGAAGGCCCGGTTTGAAGGGCGCTGTGGCTAGTGTAATTATTGGAATAACAAGACTTAACATCTTATATCTCAGGCGATAAGCGCAATTCAGTGTAGTATATATATAACCTAACCTAACCTAACCAGGTTCATGTTGTTATGGCACGCGTATCACTTACCATCAAGTCAGGTCGTATCGTCGCCTTATTGAATAAAAAAAATTACTTGAAAGGACATTCTTGAGCAACTACTGTAGATACTTATAAATTCACCATGGCGAGCTAGGTTTCTGTCTTCATGTCAAGGTTCAAATACAAAATAATGTTTACTTAGCGCTGTCGCACTAAAAGTTAGACACAAACAAACATTAAGATAAAGCTTCCATTATTATGTTTGATTAAGTGGTTAAACATATTCCAAATACTGGTAGGATCATAAATTAAGCTGACAAAGTATGGCTCTCAGTAATTTGCAGGAGACGTCGCTTGCGCTAAATTAATTAAAATGCTTTACATTTCTAAATTCTAGTTGAATAAGCCATTTTATACCAAAGTCTCCGGACAACACAGAGACATTTCTACTGCTATTTTAATCAGATACCCGTCCACTTTCCCGTTGTCTACCAAGCACTAGTCTCCAAGTTTATTCTCGTAGCATATAAATTTGTATCAACTGGAACCTTCTTCACAACAATATAAATCCGAATTTTAAATTATATCTTGAATGTTTTAGATAACACAGAAATCAATAGATCTTTAAATTTCTTATAGTAAATATATTAAGTTAACAAAAGCTTTATTATACGATTTAAAAAATTGTTGTGTATTGAAATATATTGTATCTAGCTACAGATATGTAGTCATTTGTCATCATCAGTACAAACTATACAAAGACCCTGGTTAACTTCTAACTTAACATCATCGTCAACTTTATATCTACGATTCCACTTCCTTCCACGACTTCCACTACTTTCTCATCTACGCAATAAATAATCTTTATGGTATATTTTATAGCAAATATAAAGAAAATGTTATAAAATATAACTTAAGGTAATTGTAATATCACAAAATTGTTTATTTCTTGTTTTTAGTTTGTATATGTTGATGCAATTTCACTTATTTATTTTATTTCAATCAAAATTCAATTTAAAATACAAAAATATGTATAAAGATATAATTCTATCTCTTGTAGCGTAATTGTTAGTATAAATTGTCTATTACCTATTATATTTGTTATTTATAATAAAGGATATGATATAATGAATGAATAATATAATAATTCAGTACATATACTATGTACCCACAGAGCTAGATTTTTCGATTAAAGCAAAAATCTAAATGAAATCGACATGTTTTCTCCTTGTGGAACAAAGTTCCAATTCCCACAAGTGGGAAAATTGGATAGCTGTTAAATTTTTTGTTTACTTTAAAATAATTATCTAATACGTTGTATAGTGAAACTGTGCCGTAAGGTGGAATTGGCTTAAGCACCGATTGCTGTTCGCACTTCCGTACATTACATATTTAATGCGAGTTTCGCCGAGAAATTAATAAATCAACGTTACTAATAAAATACAAGCGAAAAGTTACTTTACTGCTAAGTACATAAGGTTAATTTTGGTGAACAGCGTGATGGCGCTTGTGACGTTATGAACATCAACATCCGACACTAAGTAAGTCTAACAAGATACAGGTGCAATCTGTACCGAACACGAAGCAGTGACTTGAGTGATAAATTGACTATAGACTCCTGTTGCGTGTTGAGGTACGCCAACTATAACCAACACGAGCTCGTTGCGTCATTGATGCCAAGTTCATGAGTTACGGATTTGGGAAACGGACGCCACCGCCCGATTGCGATTTCAGATATTAACTACTCCACTACATTTTACGTGAATAACATGAATTTTTGTTTATTTGATTTCATATTCGAGTACATTTGTATACTTAAAACTCAAAGTTAAATCTTCGAGTTTTAAGAAACAATTATTACCACTAAGTGAAGTAAAGTTTTAATTTGGTTTACTTGTTTATTTATAAAAGCTTTATTAAGCAAGAAACTTATGTTACTTGATATTCTCTATCAATTAACCCTTGGCAATTGATTTCGCACAAAAGAAACCTTTTTTTTAAAGAACACATTTTTGCTCTTACTTCTCTCTTGTTCTTTATTTTTAAATCATCTCTGTGTATCATCATCATCGACTGATAAATGTAAACCGCTGGTCACAGGCCCTCAAAGATCTTCACATCGATCGAGTCTTATATGTATATTATGTATACTTAATATTTGTATTCATTATTTTTTAAAGAATAAAGAAGAGAAGACCTTTTGACTTGAAGTTAAATAATCTCTTAATGCTAAATACGCATTTTTATCTTAGATACAATAGTAGTTTTAAAGATATTGTATTTACCGTTTTTGTTTCTATATGTCCAACAGTGGGCTAATGATAATGATTGTAATTTTTTACTTACACATGCAGGTTCCAGTCTGTAGTGAATGGTTGTTAATGCTAAAAGAACTTGACTTGTAACTTAAAAGTGGAACAAAACAAAAACTCGTGAATTTATCTCTTAATCAATTGCACTCATAGTTTTTCCTTTACATGCCAACGTGGACGTGGTTGCACTGAGAAAAAAGTGTAAGAATGCAAAGCTCCGGTCGCGGCGCCGCAAAAAGATTTAAAAAAAAATATTCGACATGCGAAGAATAGCTAACGTATCAATCTTGGACGATATCAGATCAGATGACCTGAACGTCTTACAAGGTTCTGTTTTATTGCAATACCGTCGATTTAAGTTGCAAATTGTCGTTTCGTTCGCGCAGCAATTTGTGCTGTTGGATGATGAGAAGAGATGCTGTGTCCGCGTCTATCATAATATAATTCATCACAAACATAATTGCACCTGAGAAAGTGTACCCTCATTGCGTGTAACGAGCTCGACGTATTTCGCATTTACTTGTATCACTGATCCTGTTTAAATGGATGAGAACATTATTATTTATTTTTAGGTACTATTCTGAAAAGCGTCAAAGTAGTGTAAATATTTCGTTGTGCAATAATCATCATCATCATCAGCCGATATACGTCCACTGTTAGACATAGGCCTCCTCCAAAAATCTCCACGTTCATATAGGAGGATTTTAGCCATTTCCCACCACTTTGGCCCAATGCGGGTTGGTGGCGGGTTAGATTAGGTTAATACAGTAGTTTAATTTGAAAGACGCTGTATCTATAAAAATAACTGAAATAAGAGGATTTAACATGAGATGTTGACTAAAGACGACGCGTTCAGTGTAGTGTAGTAAATACTACCATTTAATATACTACTATCATTGGTTAGATGATTTTTTTATTTTATGAAATGACGCTTGCTCATACAAATATGCGCTAGGTACGATGGTATATGCAGCACCACATTGAGCTCATCCCCTTGATACGTATGATAAGCATGCTGGAGATCATTCCCCTAGTCATTTCACTAGCTACAACGCCTTTCAAACGAACTGAGGAATTACCTACCTTGACGGTCCCTGAGCACAGAGTCCTACCACCAGTAAAATCACTTATCATTAGGCGAACGTCGCATTCGTCTCGTTTAATAGTAATAATTACTTTACAGGTAGTAGGTCTCTGATGCGGAAGGCCGTCTAGATTGGTGCCACAGCAGCGCCCGTTGGTGCCACAGCAGCGCCTGTTTCTGCCACTAAACCATATTGTGCAAACATTACCATGTTATGGTTGAAAAAGTGCAGTATCTAGTGTAATTACTGGGGAAACGAGACTCAACATCTTATGTTTCAGGCGACGAGCGCTTTGTGGTGCAGTGTATATCATCCTAACTAGCGCTACGTTATGGACAGGCATGTTACTTGACATGAGGTGAACGTTCCGCTTGTCTCGTTGCTTAATAAACAATAAAAAAAATATTAACATGTCAGCCACATCCAGTCGCATTAAAATGAAAGCACGAGAGAATTACGGCCGTTGCCGTGCCGTATCATATCGCTTCGCTATGCGCGTTTTCACTTAAAGCCGCGTGATGTCACTCGTTCCGTTGAATTTAGGAGAGCATCCTGCTAGGCGGGAATTTTTGAAGTTCGCTCAGCTTAGGCTGTAATGGCATTATATAATGCTTTCTGGGGCCCGCCTGCTTTAAGATAAGACTAAGTTAAATTTGTCCTCTGGGCAGTTACTTTATCCCTCTTCTTTAAGCGGCTTACGCTTATTAAGAGAAATTGAAATAAATTAAACTTTGCGCTATCGCGTCACATAATTCTTTATCTCTGTTGTATGGGGACTTTACATTAATTCATGTTTGATTGCAGGGAAAGATTTTAAACGCTTTTGTAGCCGGCAGTCTTTGCATCTCGGTAGTACAAAGCAACGCATATATCTTACCTACCCTCTCAGATATATAATATTGTTAATGTGTGGTCTACGGAAAAAATTATTAAAAAATAAATAAATAAATTATTACGACGGTAGGCACTAAAATTAACGGGAGGCAGTAAAATATCTAGATTTTATATAAATTGCGATAATATTTAATTCTAAATATATAAGTTTAGGTTTGATTGTTAAATACATTTTTGTTAATCTTTACGGGTACATTATAGTATAACGAAACCGTAATAAATGTTTTTATTTTATTTCATATATTATGTAATAAAACACTTTACAGGACAGGCACCACGAGTTTATACCTTCCCGCCTGATTATATTAGAAGAGCTTCAAACAAGTCTTCAGGCGTACAGTGAGAAGGTATTACCTGAATACTTAAGCTTGTACCAAGTATATATGTTAGGTATTAAATATATTTATCTGTTATTTAAGTAAATTATAAATATATATAAGTTATTTATTTAACTTATTTAACTTATAAGATTCGTAGATATTCTCATCATTCCGGTTATTGTAGTCCACTGCTAAACATAAGTCTTCCCAATCGATTGCCAGTGCGACTGGTCCGCCGCAAATCCCTGATATTGTCATCAAAATGACGGGTGCTAAGTAAACAGTCGCTTATAAAATTGATAACTTAGTAGATCTTGACATCTGTCAGGATACGTCAAGATAACAACTGGAACGGTAATCCACAGTTTAATTATTCAAACATTTATTCAAACATTACTTACCGGCCCTAAAGGCAGACAATTATGTACATCGAGACGAGAGGAGGTATGTCTGTTTGTGTGTGGGTACACCTACTCAGGGACAAATCGAATAGCGTGAAGGTGGAAACAAACACAACGGCGCTAGAGCAGTCCCTAATAGTGTCAACATGAACCCTTGAGTACTTTTGAGCGAAGAGTTATATAAGTTGAGAGGTGACCCATTATCTAACAAACGATCACTAAAGTTTCAATATCTTTTTAAACGACTTTATAAATGGTTACAGATGTGATGGTTTTAATAAAACTAAATTAAATACATTTCGGTGTTTTATATTTACATCAACGTGAATCGTGACGTCATCTTTAGATTCTATGAGTTTGAGGCTGGACGACATGAAAGGAGCAAAGTTATTTAATCAAGCTCTATTCTCCTGAAGTTTATCATCATAACTTTAGTCAAATGATGTATACTGCTGGGTAAAGATCTCCTCGGTCGATATCCAGCGCGACGGGTGCGATGCCTTCTGCTACTTCCTGCTATATTCATCCGTTCGTCGAACTAATAGTTTTATTGAATATTATTCATAAAGTAATTTCTCCGAAGAACGATTTTACATAGTTTTTTTTTTCAATACAAAAAACCTAAAAATCTGCAATAAAAAAAATGGATGTCAGGAATAGAGTGAAATGGAATGAAAGAAGTAAAAAACTAGATCCCGTCCCAAGACAAGAGAAACGCTAAGTAGAACACTTAAAAAATATAAACACCGATAATTACATATATTTATAAAATTCTATATATTTATAAACATATACATGAAATTAGAGTCTATTAATAGAACATTAATATCTCCTGACATTAGCAAATTTTAAAAGGAAACATCAGTTATGGTATATGTTACTAGTGTGTATAATATATAAAAAAAGGACTCTATAATAAATTTTATTAAGCATAAAAAAAACTTAATATAATAAATTTAATTAAATAATTAATGTGGTATGTCAATAAAATAATTGTCGAAGAATGAACGCCTACCAAAGCTTTATTAGGAAGGGTTGATTCTAAAAAAAATTTTTATCTGTATATTTATAGGAGATACCCAGAGATTCAGTGACTCATTACGAGATCTCCGAAACTATTAAACGTAAACTATATTACTTCTGCCATTTAAAGATCAGCAAAGAATGGATTTTTCCAAATTTCTTCCCTTTAACAGAGTTGCAAGGGTGTTACGGGCCAGCAAAGAAGACAGGGAACAGCTAGTTTCTGAATAAATCAAATATAAAAATAATCATAGTTAAAATTTAATGTTACATAATAATTAATGAGGTTTATGAATAAGATTGTTTTGAATAATATTCCTTGAATCTTTCCAATACCGCATTCATAAATAAATATTCTGTTTTCAGTTATACAGTTCCAGTGCACCAGGTGACGAGGAGAATATCTAAATGCTGCTTTATTAAATATGTGAATACGGAGCTTCTTTCGTGAAAATTTGTGTTCATTTTCCCTTTCCTGAAAGACCTTGGAGTTAATATGAAATTCGTGGAAAATTGGCAGCCCACTTTGTTTTCCTTTCATTTGATTAAAAGATTTTTTGAGTACGTACATACTTCTTACTTAATTTGTTATTCTTCGCTTAAGTTATTTTGCTAACACACTTCATATCGTTTTTTGACAGTTATATGTGCAATATAAATTTTAAAAAAAGTTTTAACAGATTTTACTAAAATAGTAAAAACACTGATTGATGAAAAACATTTGTTGGTTTATAATTTTTTGAAGGTAGTACTATTTTTTTTTATTGTTATACGATGAAGGGAAGAGACGAGCGAGACGATCAATCACCTGGTGTTAAGTGTAACGTGACGCCAGTTCGAACGATATATACAACACCACATTGTGCTCGTCGCCTTTCCTGTGACGTAGATCAAGTCTCCCTACCCCAATAATTTCACTAGCTAAAGCGTCTTTGAAACCGGAACAGAGTGATGTTTGCACACTACGGTATGGCGGCAGAAATAGGAGCAGCCGTGGTACCTACCTATACGGTCTCTGACAACAGATGTCTACCACCATTAAAAAGTACCCTAATAACGCTACAAAAATATATTGTCCTGTCTTATAGTTTCGAAGCGCTACATCCACTTTGCCTTTATACAGCCGAAGTGTATAAATAGCTAAATGTATTTAACAAGCAATATTTCCACTTGCGCCTCGGTGGTCCAGCGGTGCGGCTTCTCTATTGACTCTTCACTCTTTTCGGTACTCCTCTAATTTTACGTCACGCTGGATAAAATTGCGTTACGTACATCTCCCCTTCCTCTCTCTCCCCCATTACTCCCACCTTGACTGGCTAAGATCAAATATTTTCTTATAAGTAATTATATATTAAGTAGTACGAAGTATAACTCTTGACCTCAATTGCACATATTTAGTGGCAATGAAGACCCGTTGTTAAAACTCGCCCAGGATATTCCGACTCTCTTATGTTCACAGTACATCACGATGCTGTAATGGCCGCAGATTTACAATATGATGATAGTAGTAATATAGTATTATAGATCGTATACTACAACACGGGTATCCGGAATCGAACCAGAGATCAACGCGTTAGTAAATGTTTTATTTCTTTGTTTTATTCTAGGAAATTAAGAGCTTGCCATCATCATCATTTTCATTTAATGGTAGACGATACGCCTGCCCATAACAACATGGCACTAGTCAGGATGATAGACACAGCAACAGATTATGCTCGTCACCTTCAAACATAAGATGTGAAGTCTTATTTCCCCAGTAATTTCGCTACCTACAACGCCCTTCAAACAGGTATACTGTAGTCGTACACTACTTCTTGACGAGAGAAATATAATCCGCGGTGGTATTTAAGAGCTCTTCTATAAAGATATATATGTATATATATATATAATTTAATATTTCACTATCGCATAGTAACCGGTTATTCGCAATTTATCAGAGACTGGACAAGAATAAGCGAGATTTTTTAACGAGTCACAGGGGCTCTAATGTCCGCCATAATGAAGGGCCGATGGGGCTTCGCCGGCGATCGCGACCGGTAAATGCCTGTCAAAATACACATAAATGTAACATGATAATCACATGTACAGGGTGCTCCATTTGCGTTCATTGGTCCACGAGTCAAAATGAGAATGTGTGCAAATGTGGTGCTGTGTATATCGTCCTAACTAACGCTACAATTTTATGGGCAAACGTATCACTAACCATCAGGTGGACGTTTTGCTAGTCTCCTTGCTTCACCAGCACTAAAAAATATGTTAAGTAAATCCAAGAGAAATGAGTAAACTAAATTATAATCCTTTGATTGATTGTTCACATCTCGTTGCTTTCGGATATGAAATTTAATAAAAAGTAATACTAGGTTACTTCAAATCACCAGAAAGATCTGCACGAAACCTTCCTTAATGCACTAAGGGTGACCAAGGTTTACTCATTAGTAATTCTAAAAAATCTTAACCGTCTCTTAGTAGAGTGATTTCCCAAAATTTCCTTATTAAAAAACAGACATTATTGCGATTAACCTACTTCATGTTCATTGTACAATTGTAAAAAAAATAATTGCAATAACACAAATGTTCTTTATTTCGTGTAAATGAAAACGCTAGCTTAATCTAGGTTTTCATTAAAAAAGGAGTTTTTTTAGCACATCCTGTTTCTAAAGAATGTACGCGTACACCACGCATCCTGAGGGTTGCGGCCGAGACGCCATCGCTAACTTAATATGGATTACACATTTCTACTGAAATATTTTACCTTTGTTGTTATTAAGAAATAGGACATAGGATAGGACAATAGACATAGACACGCAAGGACTTACTTTTAATATATACATAACAACGCGAGCAGGATGTTCACGCTTTTCATGATGGTCTCCTGATAACCATTTGAGGTATGAGTAAACTAATTATAGATTTAAAATTAAATTATAGTGTACTTTAAATAATTTCAATCATGATCATCATCAGCCTATTGACGTCCACTGCTGGACGTCGGCCTTCACAAATATTCTCACATCGATCGGGTAGAGATTTATATGGGGGGATTTGGGTCATTTCCCACCACGCTGGCCCATTGCGAGTTAGTGGAAGTTGATTAACAGGGCACAGTACGAGCATGTGCAACAGGGAGGTTGGCTTGGAACCTGTGAGTTGTTGTGCGAGAACCCTTAAACCCGTTCTCTGATGTTAAGTGATACGCCTGCCAATAACAACGTGACAGTAGTTAGGATGATGCATGTAGCACCACATAGTGGTCGTCGCGTTAAGATAAATTATGTTATTGTATCGTTACCATAAAAATGTCTCTAGTTACAGCACCTTCCAAACCGGAACACGATGATGTTTGCATACTTGACGGCAGAAATATACGCTGCTGATCTTCTACAAGTAGATACTAATCAGAGAATAGTTTATATTTAAAAAAAAACTTACAACCGGTAAAAATTTGTAAATCAAAGGAAATTCCATGTTTATCTAGCTTTCACATCGCGTGTCTACGAAGTTATGGCTTCTTAAACTTGGAGCAAGTATCTAAAGTGACGCGGTTTTTATCATGATGCAAAAAAAAACTCAAAAAATTTAACTCGTATCATTTAACATCTTGTATCATGTATTGGATAGAAGCGGTGAATACGATACAATTGCTTCCTCTGAAATGGAAACCTTAACTCTCTAACCTTCAAAAGTTATATATATGACAAATGAAAAACTTTCTACATACCCGGAAGTCAATCTGCATCGAAATTTAGTCGCTTCCTTGAAGAAGAAAAAATTTTCTTAATCATCCAATAGACGTCGACTGCTGGACATATGCCTCTACCATAGATTGCCACATCGACGGGATAGGGATTCATATGGGGTGACATATGCCATTTCCCACCACGCTGGCCAAATGCGGTTTGATGGGAGCCAGAACCTCGTTTATTGATTTGCAGGGTGCACCAAGAGCCGGTGAGGTTATCTTGGATCTCGTGAGTTCTAGTGCGGGAACCCTTACACCCCTTTATCCCTACACCAATTTATAATCTATTAAAAAAACGCCTAGTCGAGACAGTTCTTGACAAGACTAAAGAATAAATAATATTCCGAAACTATATTTTTTTGGGACAAACAGGTTCAGCTCTTCGTTCTTCATGAGAACAGCAAACGAGTGGAACAGCTTGCCGGCATCGGTGTTCCCGTCCTAATATGACGTGGTTGTCCTCTATAAAAGAGTGAATAGGCTGCTATTAGGTTAGTAGTCCGCTGTACCACCAGAGCTTACATCACCACTTTTCATCAGGTGACATTATGGTAAAACGTTGAAGTGGACGATATGAAATAATATTGCTTTACACCGACTTACTCATTAAATTAAAGTATGTGTTCATGTATTGTTTATTTGGTCGGGTGGAGTATGGTGTATTTGGAGGGGCTGGTAAGTGAACACGTAATTATTTTTACTGCCAGTAATTTCTACTGTTACAGGCTTTCTTAATGAAATCATTACTAAATTACTCTTTTTTACTATTTATCTTACAGGAGGTAAGAATCTGTTATCGGATACCGTCTAGGTAGGTATCATTGCAGCGCCTATTTATGCTGCTAAACAGTAATCTACAAACTTTACTGTGTTCTAGTTTGTAGGACGTTGTTCTTAGTAATTACCACTTACCTTCAAGTGAACGTCTAGCTCATCTCAATGTTAGTAAAATAAAAAAAAAACTCGATCAATGATTAAAACGTTCACAACTCGCAATACTCTGAAAAGGTCGGGAGCATGCTCTGTATCTGCATAACGTACTCCAATATGGCGTGATTAAATCGAGGAGTAATTAGTTCTTACATTGTTTAAACTAATTAGTATTTAACACGAGCCGAATAAGAACTTGGATACACGCGATATAAATTCGAGGAGTTGATGATGTTATTCATTCCGAGTAGGAGTTTTAATGGCGTTTAAAAGAAGCAACCACGAACGGGGACGTCGTTTTATAGCGACAAATAGTTTATGTGTATAAAAGTTTAAATTTATAATCATTAAGACCTTATCACTGATTTTAGAGATATTTTGATTACTTGATTTTTAATAGCCTTAATATAATAACCGTATAACAAGTAATGACAGGAAGCAATGTCATCACCACATTGTTATGCAAAAGTTAGAGAAGTCAGTAACCGCATAGTTAAATTCTAATATATCAATAATAAAAGGAAGTCCTTTCTTAAGATAAGGTAAAGTTAAAATACTTTAGAATAAGAATAAATACATAGTTTTATTTCCAACAAGCTGGGGAAATCAAAGTTACTTGGGTCAATATATAAGTGTTATTAATTGATCAAAAATACCAATTTTATTATGTAATACTTGGTATACTACCATAAAGAAAGAAAAATAAATAATTTATATCGCTTATTTTATAGCCAAGTATTATTTAAAGGTACAGGATAATTTCGTAAGTAGGTTAATATTAATCTTTGTTTTTTTTTTATTGGAAGAAGCGACGAGACGAGCGATATGTACACCAAATGATAAATGATACACCTGTGTATAACGACGTGGCGCTAGTTATGATGGTGTACACAGTACCATATTACGCTCTTCACCTTGTGACATAAAGTGTTATTAAGTCACCGTAATGTTTGAACATTACTGTTTGGCGGCAGAAATAGGAGCTGTCGTAGTAACTAGTTATACGGTCTCCAGCAACAAAGATTTATCACAAGTAAAACCTTCTTAAAGTGCCTCTCTATTGCTGGAGATGAACTTAAACTAATTGTAAATAAAAATAACTATAATACATTATTTATTATTGTATTTATTGTTGTTGTAGTTTTTACTGGTTATTATAGAATTACTTGTTCTCAGATCTTGTCTCATTCATTCGCGTAGATAAAACTAACTCGTTCATTATAGAACAGGTATCCTAGGTTTTTTCCGATGTATTCAAACATGTACTTGATCCAATTCAAAGTAAGAGTGTCCTCTTAACTCGATAAGTATTATTGTCTGATTATAACAAAATATGGCTGTACGGCAATGGCCGTTTATCTTTAATATTATCAGCTGTTTGGTAAAATTTTAACCAATTTAACATCATATTAATTAATCATTACCCGTAATAAAATATAATGATTAATTATCAGACTTTTCGCGACCATGGCCTCTGTAGACCACTCTAAACATCATGAAGTAATGAATAGTTAATATGGACGCGATGAAATGCGTTAAATTTGCATTATATCCATGCAAATATATCAAATGTTCGCGAATTTAAATTCATTAACATTGTTTACCGAAAGGATGAGAGTTAAGATTTTTCTCATAAGATATAGTAATTATTCAAGCAGTGTCCAGTACAAGAATTTCGCCGCCGAACATAATCACGCATTTAATCGGGAATTTCTATAAAAACGGTGGTATAAAGTAAGAAGTGGTTCGGACACACGATAAATTACATTTCCAGTTTTCGATAACATCTAAGCGACCAGATTTAACTAAATAATTACCAATTAAACTTAAACGATTATGATCAGGTGATGGTAAATAATCAATTCCATTTTTTCAATAATTTATCAAGGCCGAGATAACGATCGGCGTTCCTAAACGAAGTGACGCCTCAAAATGGCGGCACATTTTTAAAATGGCCCCCACAGGAATATTTTACAGAGCCTCCGATAAAACAGAGATCGTCATTGTTGATATTTAAATGGTGTTTAATTGATTTTGAAAACAGGTTATAATTTTTTTATCAATACATTATAAAGAGATTTTTTTTTCTAAAAAACATATTTTTAATTCCTAGATATTTTTTGCTCTTACAAAGTATAATGTATTTAATAAACTAGATCTCGTATTTTGCTTTTATAAAATCAGTTAAAATCTTTATAAGTTGTATTAGTTGAAATATCTCGAATAATATTGTTTTATGTTTTTGTCTTGATTATGACGTTTTTCTTATCAACAATAGATATTTGATTTACGAAGCACCGTAAAAGTTAAGAAAGATTTAGGTAACGTGATTCGATAATATATCATAGTGTCTTTTATCTTTGTTTATAGTCGCTGAAAGAAACGAGTACTATCCCATATTCCTGTGTACTATGATCAGCGCATTAGGTTCTAATATTATTGGATAAAACAATCAAGTATTTTGTTTCTTCAAACGTCAAATATTTTTCTCCTTACAAAGAATGTTCTTGTGATGTTGAAGATTGCTTCTGTAATAATAATTTAGGAGCATGCAAAATAATGTACGATTTCAGTGCTTAATCGAGATATAAATGATATACAAGTAAACATTGTTTTAGTTGCTTGATAAAGTTCAACGATATCGTAATGATCGTATTGAGATTGTGAAAAGAAATGCATCCTAGATTATAACAACGCTCATTATAATAATATAAAACAAATACCTGAACGTGGGGAACGAAAAGCCGATTAGAGCATGATCTTTAGGGGCTTTCATACTAGCCTTGAGCGCCTATCCGCTGATGATGAAAGCTTACAATACTAAAAAAAACGTTTTAAAACAGTTCTGAATGACCCACGATATAATTGATGAGTATTACAGCTGGAAACATTTTCACCGCTATTCTATTTTGTACATGAATTAAAATGCGACTAAAGGGTAAAACACCAGGAAAAGGGCAGTTACACTTACTGTGATCTATACAAACATACTGCACTTGCCAAGTCATATGCCATGCACAGTGATTACTGGTAATTGCTGAGACTAATTTGTCAGCAGCGGATATCAAAAAATTTGAATAAACGAACTATAGATTTTAAGTAGCACATAACTCTTAAACAGCTAAAACATTGCATCGAGTTGCTTTAAAAAAAACTAGATATAAAAGTTTAGGTGTTTAAGAGCTACAATACACAGATAGCTACATTTATAATATACCAGTTTTCAATTATTTCTACTCAAAATCGAAACAGCGATACGCACCTCCGTAGCTAACACTATGACACATAAGGCACTCCACCATTCTCAGCGCTTCATTAAAGACATTTATTTTTTATTAAATTAACTTTAAACTTTGCTCCCCCATTAACTTATTGCTCTCTGGTGACACATACTCTGGGCACTTAAAGATATAATTGGTGCCAAATTCGTGCGAGCGTTGCGACACAATGTCAAAATGTTTTCGCGTTCAACAGTTGGTGGCCGGAGTGTACAAAGAAAAAAGCTACAAAAAGATAACCTCGGCAAAAAGGTACCTGGGACAAATTTCTTACGCTTTTCTCATCCATGCCCGGTAAAGTAACGTCTGCCGATGGAAAGCTAAGTTAAAGTTACAGCGTAGCTTTTGTTTCGACGCAACACAGTTAACTTTCGTGTAATTTAACTTGCGACTCACTTACCGGGAATACAAATAAATTTGTCACTTCCTTAAGTTTTTATTCTCGATTTAATTGTGCGGAATTGCTACACTCGTGTTTTGATTCGGCGACACGGCAATATCGATACAGTTCAAAATTACTATTTTCAGTCTTAACGTCACTGAAATTAGAACCAATATGGCTAAAACAATGTGGTAGTAAAGTAAACTTTTTTATTTATTTACATTAAGGCAAATAATTGGTCCTTTTCGTTGTGCGTATAATTTATTGTCCCCGCTAATAATTTTAACTCTTGTACGCTAAAAGGTTTATTGGTTAGTAAAATTTTATAGCGAAATAACTTTTTTTTTTACACCTGCCGAATGGAATTTATAAGGTCCTTGTACAATGGGAATAAATCTCATTTCTCATTGTCATTTCCTTTTGTTCAGCTCGTTGATTTTATGGGTCGTTGCGGGGTAAATTTTATTTCGCATTAATTAATAATATAAAGTGGATTTAATCGGTTCAGTCATTTATGGCTTTATTACCCTCCGTTTAATTTCCGTTACATCATCTCGTCGAGTAATTAAAAACAATATATAGATCCTCGCTTTCCAATACATATGTTGGGGCCTTATTCTTCTTTATTTCTTTACTTCATGTTAATGATCGTTGGTTTTGAAGAAAGAGTTATATAGACTTGCAGGAAGTGGGTAGAGCGCGAGATGTTTGAAACCCAAGGAGAAATCGTTGTTTTCAAATCTCAAATACTACAAAGAATTAACTACACGTTTACTGATGATAATCGAGGAAGTTAGTGTATTTCGATCATTTACAGAGAGGATCTCTATTTGATGTCCCTAAGATAGTTTAGAAAACCCAGGGTCCGGAAGACAACAAAAGAAGTGGTTTTATGATATAAAGATGGACATTCTTTTATTACTCTACATTAAAAAGAATCGTACAGATATCGGAAAAGATTTTTTGACTGTCAACATCAATTTGAAGATGACTCTCAATGATAATGATGAATAATAAAACAAATTTTTATATGTTATATTTGTTTGATTGGTTTATCGTTCTAGCCGGGAATACTCTGTCTCTCATATCTCAACAGTTGAATTATAGCAATGCTGTTATTGATGGAGATTTACAGTATTACGATGGAAGCAAGACAGGCGGTTCATAAAGAAGCTCATGACCAACAAAATTCTACAAAAGGTGGTTTCGGAAACGAACTAGGAATTACCGTGTTACCAACAGTGCACTAAATAATATAAACCACGTGGGTGGATAACCGAAGTTTAAAATAAAGCAAAAATAAAAATGATAAAACTAACCAAAGCAATAATACACCGTTACATCAATAACCATTATTTAACTATGGATCTAAACTCCGGTTAAAATGAGAGGCTTAACAATGAATTGAACAGTTATAGCTGTTTAATCCGCGATAGGGTTGTATTGTAATAAATGTTGAAGTATCGATTACAGGTATAAATTCATAATCATCATCCTCTCAACCGATGGACGTCTACGATCATGTTTTTGCATGATGTTTAATTTGCAGATTCATTTATTGTCTTTAAGACCTTACGAGGTCCTTAGACCAATAATTATAATGTAGTACTAGTTTTGACATTTCAATGTAAAAATTTTGGTTTTTCTAAGCTTTTGAACACTGTTATTTCAGTAGTTAATAATTAATTATCATTCTCTCTTTCTTTCTTCCTCTCTATCTTTCTTTCTTTATGCAGCAGCAATGCGCTCGTAACTTTAAAACTTATGGTGATCACTAGCGATAAACAACACAGTCCAGTTAGAAATCCCGAGATAAGCCTTAACTTCACCTGATGGTAAGTGATACGCGTGTCCATAACAACGTAGCGCTTGTTAGGATGATATACACTGCACCATGTTACGCTGCTTCAATCTCGTCGCCAAAATAATTTCAATGTCTAGACTCCATTCGATTCGGAACAAAGTAAGTCTCGATATCCCAGTAATTTCTACGACCGCCTTCCAACCGGAATACAGTAATATTTGCGTACTACTGTTTGGCGATAGAAATAGGAGCTGCGGTAGTACCTAAACTGTTTACTTTATTTATCGAGTAAAACAAATTTTAAAACGGAACATCACTAGTTTCGCATTATCCGAGTTGTTTCGTTGAGAATTGCGTATCAAGCGAGTTGTACAGAAATCTTAAGCAATGATACGGCACATTTTTTTTTATGATTCCTTATAAACTTTATAATTGGAGACCCCTCTTACTGGTAACGAGGTAGACCCTCGAAGGTAAAGCTTTTGAGGGTCGATGTTATTATGGTTAAATTGTTTTCTTTTAATGATGAACATATCGTACGAAAAGTAGTATTAAAACGTAATCTGTAGTAAATAGATACTACCGCGTCTTTTGCTGTAACAAATTTGTAATATTTAAATATTACTGTGGTCCGGTTTGATTGGAGGTGGTAATATATATGAACTAATGAGGGTAACAAGATTTTCCGTCTAACGGAGAACGGCGAGTGTAATATAGTACTGTGTAAAACATATTTCTAGGTCTTGATTACCATTTGCAGGCACCATCAACGTCCCGTTACTTGATTTTGTAAAGTAGTTACATACATATAAAAAATAATCCTAATCTCACTGGTGGTAAGGTTGTTTTGGAGACAGTCTGGATGGGTACTATCGCAGCACCTATTTCCGCTGTCAAACTGTAGTGTACTAACATTACTGTGTTCCGGTTTGACGTTACAGCTAAGTAAGGAGAGTCAACATCTTAATTTTCAGGCGATGTGAGATTCGACTAGTAAAATATAATTTAAAATTTTCATAATTATCCTTGAGTCATACGCAACGGTCACCATCCGCCAATAGATTTCACACCGTTTCCCGGTAACTGTGTGTAATTCGGTGCAGCAGATGTGCCGCGCTGTCTGCCTCCACTTCCTCCCGGCGCTATTCGCGGAATAGAGTCGCGTTCACACTGCCCACATTTTACACATTTCTATTATAGAATATCGTGTATGTGTCACGGTCAGGTCTAATAAAGGATTGCTTTAGTAAAGAAATTCGATCTTTCTTCTTTAGTAGAACGGACAGTTTGTAATTTGGAGTAAGTAACAAGTAAGGAGGTGTATTGGTTCCTGCACAATAACTCACGGGATCTAAGCTAACCTCAACTGCTCATGATGCACCCTGCTAATCACCAAACGAGCCTCTAGTTCACACCAACTAGCATTAGGTCAACGTAGTGGGCGAATGACATGAATCTCTACCCATCGTGGTATTGTTCGGTGGAGACCTATGTCCAGCAGTGGAAATTTATCGACTGATGATGATGCTGACAGTTAATAGCTGGAACAGAACATGTCTTCTTAAAAAGTTATCTGTTTTCTTTAAGAAGCGACAAGACCAGCGAGCTGTTTGACTAATAGTAAGTAATATCCCCGTACACATAACGCATACGCGGTGGTACTAGTCAAGATCATATACTCATTCAGCACCATATTGCGCCATAAGAAGATAAGTCTCGTTACATCAGTAATAATATTAGCTACAAGGCTTTCCAAACCCGGACACTATAATGATGCACACTACGGTTTGAAAATAGAAATAGTACCTGCTGTAGTACCTACCTGGACGGTCTCGGGTAATAGATACCTACAAAAAACACATTCGCTGATAGTAGTCCACATTTTCTAAAGGTTGAAGCCTGATGAAGTCAAATCCTTTGAAAGAACGTTAGTTTCAAATGGCTGTGATTCATAAGGCGTTGAAGAACACCGTGATTTAACTAGGTGATAATCCAGTATAACTTTTTCGTTCTCCTTGCAGCATATGAATATCCTTTACTGGATATATCTGTGAGAGATAACTCTCTTTCCTATTAATATCATATCGTATCATATTTAAATGTTGAACCAATATTAAAAAAAAATCTTTTTAATCAAAACCTTTGAAATTCATAAATTTCTGAATAGAAAATATTATTTATTTAAGATTACGTATAATATTTTTAAGGCGTGTAAGGAGTTCCGCTCAGCATCTTACGGAGACCAAGTTAACCTCACCTGTAGGCACTGGGCGAACGTGGTGAGGCTCTCCTCAACGGGTTACTCTCCTTGTCGTGGCGAAGGGGCTTAGTAACCGTGGCGGAGTCGCCCACGGTGAAGCGAAGAGGAACCTACCCAGCCGGCCCGCGGTGAAAGGCTGACTCGAGGCGGCCGCTCCAGTTTAGAGTACCAGTTGGGTAACTAGAACTTACCGGAGCGGCCGGGGGCTGCGGTGGTGGCTTTATGCTGCCCTTTGCGGCCAGGCTGCAGGGGCCGTTTTATACTGCCGTCTGTAGCCGAGGTGGAGTCGCGGAGGCGTTACCCTCTGCACCTAACAAGGGGTGGCGGCGGGCCCAACATCGGATCCGCCGTGGGGAGCCTCGGGAGTTTTCTCTTTTGGCTCCCATGGCCTCTGGGCGACAAGTTCGGGGGATTTCGTTGCCCGTGCGACTATAGGAGGCCGAGAAGAGGGCGCACTGCATGTTCTGGCGTGCCCCTACGGAGGTGGAAAGGGAGGGTTCGTCTCCTCCCTACCGAAGTGGGGCTGCGTAAGCGACCACCACCGGCAGGGTCGCGGATTGTGCTGAAAGCGGTCCCGTAACCCCGCCATGAGGTAACGACGAGGAACATCGCGGGAGTTTTAGTCGGTGCAAGTCCGACATAACCTGTCTTTGCCTCTGCGAGGACAGGGTATTATGCACAGGGCATTTCCCCCACGTTAATAAAAAAAAAACAAAACGTGGTGGCGCTACGGCGCAATTTCCCCTTAACGGAGATCCTTGAATGAAGTCTATCCCAAGCAGTGAACGTTATCCGGCTGATAAGAGATAATAATTTACACAGTTCCGTTTTTAGTTTAGTGGTTTTCGATAACCGATAATATGAAAAAGACCAATGCACGAATGTTCGAAGAAAATTTCAAGTATATATAAATACATGCGCGGTATGAATGCGCCTTTAAATTTTCGAAATGATTATGAACAGTCTACCAGTACTATATCATCAGGCGGATGTCTGTATGTCCATCTGTCTGATCTGACACTTGAAATTAAACAGTGGAGTTAAATCCGCAATAGATCCGTGCAATTTTTGTTGATTTAAGTAATTAAAATAGATTAAGCAACTTTTACTTAATCAAAAAAAATATTCTTAAATTATTTATTATATTTATTAATATAATTTCTATATAAATATACACTGAAACATACGAATAAAAATGAAAAATATGTATCTTGACGTATTTAACATAGGCAAGCTTAACTCTCAAAGGAGCTCTCTTCCAAACCCTGACAGAGGATAAGCGTTTAGTATAACGTATGTAGGTGTACAATACAACAAGTAATACATAAAAATATTCAATACACATATGGTTTCATTAATTATAATATAATATGCAATTAGAAACGAAGATAATAATTCTTTACTCTCTTCTTAAAGATAACTAAGGAATGACAGGCATGGATGTCATTAGGAAGAGCTTTCTAAAGCTTCACTGTATCCAGTCCAACATGTCCAGCTAGACAGACACACACACACACAAACACACAAGTATATATATCTAACTGGAGATGTTTGATAAATACTACCAACATTCACACTGTACACCTTACATTGGCACCCTTAATGTTAAGAGATCGCTGTATTAAAGCAAGCGGCTATTCGCCTATCCTTTTAGCCTTTGTCTGCGTTAAAAAAAATGTATTAAGCGTCCCCGAAATTTGAGTTCGCAATCAAAGCGATCGCGAAATGAAACGTTCAAGCGCAAAGATGAACATCAAAACGCTTTAAACCCCATCTAGAGTCGCGGCAAAGAGTTAAGCCGCGGCAACAAGTTCGCGAGCGCGCTCCCGGAGCATCCAATTAAAGGGAATTACACCCGCTTTGCTTATTAGAAACGTTAACAAGCGTTAGCAATGAGGGGGGTTCAACTACAACTACAGGTAGGTATAATTAATACGTACAACCCCCTTTTATAATTCATTGCGGATTTCTGTAATTACTTTTCTTTAACACGCAAAAGAAAAGCCGACAGTGTGAGCCACGTATGAATAAAACTGCTTCTTATAGCTTAAGTAAATATATAAGTAATCTAATAAATATATATATAATAAAATTACATATATTTATATGTTTTGTCAATAATGTGACTCCTATATTTTTAAAAGATTGTATTTATGAAATCATGAAAATGTGAGGCGTTGTTTTCTGAGATACCGGTTAGATTCCCAGTTCAGGAACTAGGGCCTCCAAGTGTCGAAGACATGTAAAATAATCCAATAAATTATCTTTTATCTTTATCTTTAAGTTGCTAATAGTGTCGACACGCGATCACTTGTTGTAGGTAGTTGATAATAAATGTTCATACTGCTGAGACTAAGAATATTCTAAGAGGTGAAAGTCAAGATTATTATACTTTCACGCTAGCCAAAATAATTTTGGTGGTTACTAAACATTTATTATATTCAATATATTACGTATATATAAAGGAAGTGTATAAGATAATAATTTTTTATACATATATTTTATTTAATTATTACAGTATTAACAATAATAATTAATATATTCTTTCATATGCGATGGAATTTTTCAGCATTCTGCAATGATTCCTACACCTGTTGGCATTCTTCCTAATGGCTAACTTTAATGTTAGATATCACATATTACTTTTGTAAGGTCTAAAAGTATTTAAATAAATTGATTTTTTTTAAATTAAATCTTGATTGTATTAATAAAATTATGTCTCAATATCAATGCGAACGTAGTTATAAGTGAATCTTGATTTTTATTTTTAAGAAAATGAATTTCTATTGAGAGGCGTATATTTGTTCATTACTGTAAATTCAGTCATTCTGATACTTAGTTTCTCCTTAACTTCTGTCTCCCAGGGTTGATTGGCAAGGAACTACCTTGGCAATCAACCAATAATGGCAATCAATATAAAAACGCAACTTTATTATTTAAATAATACTCGTATTAACGTTTGTCGCGGATCCGTATCGCACATCCAGCGAACGGCGCCGGACAATGAAATTCCTCGCAAAGGCGTAAGCTTATCTAATACAAATCCAGCTCAAATCATGGCCGAGGAGCCACTCAGATTTAAATCCGGCATAATTGAAGTGGGGAGGAGCGCCCGCTCTTGTACCGAAATAAAATTAAATCGTTAATTTGTCTGGCTAGAGTTGTTAGTACTTCATTACAATTGAGAGATTTCGTATTGTAGAATTGGCGTTGGCGAAAATTGTACGTCGCGCTGCGGATGGGGTGCCCATCAGTTTGTCTACTTCCTGCATATCATATGTCCACTTAACTACATCAACTTACTGTTACTACCCTATATGATTATAGATGATAATATTGGAGGAATTTATAACCTTTATTTGCGACTTTTGTTCGTAACTCTGCCTGTTGTTAAACAAGCTTTTGAATAATTATGAGAAAACTTTATAACTATAATTCTTGGTGTAAAACACTCAGTAATAATGTGGAGTATGACCAGGGCTGGATCAGCGCTACGTTGTTATAAACGACCATAACTTCAATGGCTAGACGTGATCTCCGGTCATTGGAATAGTACTCACCAGGCTGGTAGGGTCTGAATAAAACATTCCCCGAGAACATGTACCAGTACAGTGTTTCTTTCGGATCGTGAAAAAAAATATATAATGACTATTAAATTAAGAAGATCCAATCGAGACCGATCGATGTGGATTTGTTTGGGCGAGGTCTATGTCCAGCTGTGGGCGTCTATCGCCTGATGATGATGATCCTCGAGGATTCATCGTAACTGTAACTGTACATAATGATAGTCGGTTTGCCTAACTCACTATCTCATACATTGTCACTGTTGCTAAACCTCTTCATCCTTCATCCCTCATCATATGTAATATATAAACTGAAATAAATAATAGTAATAAGAACCTAAGAACACTTACCACACTGATGGTAGGTGTCTACTGCTGGGGACCGTCTAAGTAGCTCCACAACGCTTCTTTTTACCGTCAAACAATAGTATGCAAACACTAATGTTTTCCTGATTGAAGGGCGCTGTAGCCAGTGAAATTACTGGTGTAGAAATATTCAACTTCTCATCTCTCAAAGTGAGGAGCATAATGTGGTGGTGTGTACATCATCATAACTCGTGCCAGGTTATTATGACAACTATCTCGGAAACGGTCCCTTTGTCTCTTACCTTCGTATAAAAAACCTTACAAGGACGGTCGATTTATACAACACACTATTCATATAATTGCCTCTGTTGCTAAACCTCTTCATCCATCACTTCTCATCATGTATAATAAATACAATGACATACGTAATAATGATAAGTACGTAAAGAAAACTCATAAAATAAATAACGATTTATAATTTTTTTTGTTCTGTAATAATAACTATTCCGCCACGTTGTTATGGGTAGGCGTATCAATTACCGGTGTACGTCCGGTTCGTCTCGTCGCTTAATTGAATAAAAAGAAAAAACTAAAATAGCTTAATATTATCTCATATTTCTAATGAATCCATGATTCCTATAACTAAGAAATATTTCTTTATACAAGCGAACGTATAAATAGCTTAGTCATGTTTTTAAAGTAACACAGCCGATTAAATTCGGATCACAACAGAACATCAGAGGCACTGTAACCGTATACCATCATAAATTGATATGCACATGAATCGGAGCAACGTTTCAAAGTCGTAAAAGTTAACTAAATTAGTTGCGGCAACAAAAAAAAAAAGTGAAAAAGGCATACACCGACAGCGCTAACACTGCGGACCTTGTTAAAAGGTGTCCCGATGCCAAAACCGTCTAACTCCTCTTTTTCTGTTTTGCTCGTGCGTTCTTTTTTTTTTCACCTTTATTCCCGACGCATTCCCGTGTGTCGTAGTCGTGTTTAGGCAAATAAAGTAAATAGTCGATTCGATTCCCGTGTCGATACATCGCATTGTTTTTAAATCAGTTGATTTTATGTTCTATGAATTTTTTTTTTTGTAGTATCGTTAATATTTTGTCTTGTCTGTAACGGCTGCTACAATTTTGAGGAGACTGTTACTGATGTTGCTGCAGACTTAATGCATAACATGGGCTACTTTTAAATAATCAGGGTTCTGTCTCAAAAACCAAAAACTTATTCATATTATGATTTAAATCCATTTAGATTGTTTTTTTTTTTTTAAATATCTGACGAAGCGACGAACCGAGCGAGATGATAAGTAATACGACTGCCATAACAATGTGATGTTAGTGAAGATGATATACGCTGCACAATATTACGCTTGTCGCCTTAAGATATAAGATGTTGTTTCGTTACGCCAGTAATTTCATTACCTACAGCACCCTTCAAACTGGAACAGAGTAATGTTTGCACACTACTGTTTAGCAGCAGAAATAGACATTGCGGTGGTGGCGAACTAGAGGGTCACCAGCAATAGAGACCATTTATCAGTAACTTTTATTTACTTAACAGGTCATGTTTTTGCCAAAGTCGTTTCCGTAACTTATTATTAATCTCACTATACTTAACTATCTTTTACATATTTTATGTTCAATGTTTTGGTGCTTTACTTCTTATGACTATATATGCTAGTGTTTAAATTCGAGAGGAACAGTTTCTCTTTGACAGTATATATATATATATTATTGTTATAAAAATTTAAGATATACAAGGACAGTACTTCAGTCCAATTCAACTATAACATAAATAAATTGGTTAAAACTTCATAGGGGTTTATTTATAACAATTAACCGGACGGAAGTTGGAAACATGCAAATACTTTTAGTGTTAATCCGCTTTTATTCACTTTAATAAAAGCTTCCACGTTGCCGAAAATTAGGTTCAGTAATATCAGTTTAAAATAAAATATTTACCTTGATCCTGTTCCTGTTAGTAGCATAACATCAAGTCATTATATAAAATGCACGCCCCAAACAAGTTTCGTTCCAAAAGTCAACGCGTCTAACTTAATTTTTTTTTGTTTTTTTCTTTAGACAAGTTTTCTCTCAACTGTCGCTATTCTCAGAGGCGCGGCACGACAATAGTTATTGTTTTTTGCGAATAAAAATCTTCTTGGCGACTCTCGAATGGCAACATTTTGTTTTTAAGGGCGTGTGAATTCTAATACTTCAGCTGTTGATTTTTATAATGATCGAGATGTGTCTGATTTCATTGTTATATGAACATTTTATTATTACATATAAAATCTTTAAAATGCTGATTTTGTATATAAACTCCCCGATTTATCGGTCGCAATACTCCGTTGTCTGATATTAGTTAGATACCACAGCAGCTTCATCAGATGAACATTTTGTTCGTGTAGTAGTGTAGTAATACATTTTCTATTTATCAATAATTAAAATGAATTAAAAAGAAATGTTTTATGAGTTAGGTCTTGGCGATGAGGACTAACACGGTGGCCCGAAAATCGAGCTATACATGAGTCTGGTCAAGCTATAAGATATATTTAAGTCTTCGTAAAAAAAAATTTAATTTCTTTGTCTAAATGTGTAAGAAGGTTTTTATTAACTAATATACCATAAGCGAAACAGATCGTGGTCTATTAATAAAAACCTGGACCATCTAATGTCGGGCATGCACTGTAGAAAGTTAACGATTATTCTTATTTTATCAGGTTCATGTTGCAAAAAAAAAAAATTATGAATACTTTGACTAGTAATAAATAAAGTTTGATCAATTACTACGAATTTTTTATTTAATCTACATTTGAAAAAGTACAAATTTGTTAAGAGAATTAGATATTTTTTGTATATCAACACACGTGTTTTATTGTGTCCTTAAATTAGTTAAAAAAAAAAAAACATTAGAGATTTCATTATTTATTACTAAAAAAATCTGTGGAAGGTGTGATAGGTCAGTTAGTAAAGCGTACGCGGGTTCTATTCCTATTAACTTAGCTTCCGATGAAGAAATACTTTGTGAAGAAACCGATAAGTTCCAAGAAAAACTGCTTTCGGGGACTGACGTCCGCCAACTCGCCCTTGACCATGATGATAGATAAGCGGCCTAGACTTTTCACGAATGTCCCTAAGTCTAGTCTGAACATTATATGTGCTATTTATTTATCTATTTTCATTTATTAAAAAAATATAATGAAGGTTGCTCTTAAAATTGTAAATATCCAGTCTGTCAGTGTGACTGCTAGTCTTTGTTCCGGTCTTAAGGAATATTAAAAAAATTAGATATATATATATTTTTTAATTCAAGTAAAGGGGACATTCACTTGATGGTAAGTCATATGCCTGTCCATAACACCGTGGCACTAATTAGGATGATATATACATCACATTGCTTTACTCGCTTGAGAAAAAAAAATATAAAAATCGCTTTATATATCTTTATACCTAAAGCGATTAATAAACTTTTTAGTTACAGATTATTGACCTGTCTAACTCATACATTACAATGCTAATTAGAAGAACCATTAAAAAAAATCAAACAGTCAAAACGAGGCAACTAAGAGATGGATTGATAAAAAGTAACTTACGATATGAACAAATAAAAAAAACGTTTTAAAGAATGTAAACTTTGCTCGTTAATATATCTTTAAAAAAATGTGATCGAGTGACAACCAATACATGAGATAGGAAAAAAAATGGACATTAATAAGTAGCCTCGATCAGCCTCCGAATTACATCGGAGTGTTAACGCTTTTTTTTTGTTACTTCAACGTGCGACTATAAGTCGGTTATATTTGCGATTATTATTTTTGGCTTTACATTTTTAACTGTTCGTAACGTGGAGATTTCTGATGAAATTCTAAATCTTCATATATTAAAGTTTCGATGGTGGTAAAGGTCTTCTTAACCCGTCTAGCTAACTACTATCCCAATATTTTAATTCCAGAACATATTGCTGTTTTTCGACTGTGAATATATGAAAGAGAGAAAATTCTAAGGAAATCCGCTTTCACAATCCAAAGGTCTCATTCTTCTTTAACATCATGTGTAAAAGAAATCAGGTTAATATATATATATATATATATCTCTTCCGTGATCCTATTTTTCAAGTCTATTTTTGTTAGGCCTCTATTTACGTTTACACGTTTCTTTCCCTCATTTTCCTCTTAATTAGTAAGTCAGTTTTTAACAAAATTGATTATCTTGACATTAAATATAAATTGGGAATATTAAACTTCAATTGCTTTTAAACGTAAAATGCCTGGAATTTTTTTTTTATTACTAAAGACCCTAAAAACTATTGAAATCCAGGATGAAGTATTATTTGACAAAATTTATTATACTAATGGTTTTCGTTACTTTAATTTTCATTTATTATTTCGAAACTATAGTTTCCAGTCGCAACATATTACGTTAGTCGTCCGTTTGTCTGCGCAGTGGGTCTTAGAGCCGTTATCTCCCATCGAGGTGTACCCATGTCAATGTGAAACATTTGACATGGCGGACTCGTGTGTATTTGTGCTATGACTAGTTCTATGTCTACCCTCACAATTTTATCGTCCGTAGGGATATTGTTTACGAGTTTCTTTAGTTACTTTGTCTGATGAATATTCTTCTTACGTCTCTATATCAACCATAATTGATACTATTTTATGGTTAAAATTGATATAAACTTTGGTAAGGATTTTAGGTTTATATATTAAGAAAATTTTCAAACAATTCTACTCCTTGTTTTCGAAATAATAAATAAAATGAATAACCTAGTAATTGAAATAGTGTAAAAAATCTTCAGGTCATGGAAAATCGATAATGCAGACAGCGCAGAATCTATAAAAGAAGATACAACAATACTTCAGAACAGCCAGGTCTACTTAGATGATGATGATGATAGAAAGCAGACTCCAAACGTCCTTTACAGTCTACACATACACCAACTCTTATCATTTATCATCAAACAAATAAAGTTTCCTATGAAACTGTCAAAGCTAGCGGAATAAAGGCGAAATTATTTTGTTGTACAAAAGTATGTCACGTGAGTATTTTCAGTTTAGTTACACCGATGTCATCCTGTTACGGAAGCAGCAACCCCTTCCGGCAGCTAACGTAAACTGTCAAGTTAAAGTATGCGTAATAGTGTGAAATAATAAATAACGTTTCCAAAGTTTTGTACATTTTTTTATTAATGATGTTTATAAGTTGTATCAGCATACTCCTCATCAACCCACACGCCAAGGTTGGCGATTTCAGCAAACATTCTCTTTTTGGGGAAAGCTTTGTCTAGCAGTAGAGAACAATGAGTTGATAATCATGAATAAATTGCTTTAATGTTAATTAATATCTTCTTCTTCTTCCTCTTTCCCTTTTCCCAGCTATGTGGGGTCGGCACAGTATGTACTTCTCTTCCACATCTCTCTATCAGCCGCCATATCTAAATTCACACTCTTCTTACACATGTCATTTTTCACACAATCCATCCACACTTTCTTCGGTCTTCTTCTACCCTTATAACCATCCACATTCATCCTCATTACTTTCTTTGTTATATGTCCTTCATCCTTCCGCATAACGTCACATATAATATTAATTAATATAATAAACAGAAATAATACTATCGCTATTAAATAATACTTGGCTACTTAATAACGATTGAATGAATCAATGTTTCATGTTTCGCTTATCTCATTCAATGCATTCATATTTTGAACATTTTAATTAACTATGACGTATAATCATAAATAATTATGTATATTATGCAATTGATATGCATTTAATAAATACATTTTTACGGATTTCCGTCGAATTTATTTAATACCTTATCATTTAAAGCAGCCATGATAACGGAAGAGCTGGGATGAGAGAAATTCTAATATCCGTAGTCGAGAGCTTCATATTGGAAAAAAACATTGTATACCTTAACTTTCTAAACCTAAAAAATAATCTATTAGCTAAGTCAAGAGGCAAGCAACTATGTTGAATTAAAATTAGTATATTTATTCGGGTATGGATACCCTACTCGAAATATTTGCGCACACCCCTGCTGATATCATAGTTATCACGGAGTGCCTGCGGATGTAAAGATGTGGGTAGTATTATTGACCATAACGTAGTTTTCAAATGAGAATATTGTGATTAGTTTCAATTTCAATGTTCAGAAACAATGCGTCGGCGAGTTGGTTGCGAAACCCACGTTTGAGCGTTCAGAAGATAACCGTGTATCAAGTCCACGTTAAGCGAACTTGCGACTAAGATAAGATCACTTTAATACTGATATTAAATATAACTATTTATTTTACAACCATTTTAAACACACTATTCAAATAAAAAATTTAACGACTGTCATTTTATATAAGTTGTGTATCGTTCAGCTGATGATGAGTATCATGCTTGCTTATAATAATGTATCGCTGATTAGTATGTTTACAAAACACCATACTGTGCTCATGTTAGGTCTTCATACTTTTTTTAATTATTCGACAAAGCTACCAGACAATCACTTGGTAATAAGCGAACCTTCCATAACAATGTGACGCTTATTAGAACGTGTCTAAATTGTGCTCATCGCCTTGAGACGCGACATGTCAAGTATCTTCACCTGGGCTACAAAATTACCGGATTTTTTGTTATCTATAACGCATGTCAACCCGGAACAGTAATGTTTACTTACTACGTCAGAAAAAGCAACTACCTAGGTGGTACTTACCTCAACAGTTTTCAACAATAGAGAATCAAAAGAGATCTGACAACAGTATTCAACATTGTTCTTTGACCGCCGTTTCATTTGATTTCATTTTAAACATCAACCAATGACTTTGTATCCAAGATAAGAGGGTAAATCCAAATTGTATATTACGATCGAGGCGTTCAAATGGCTTTCTTTAATCTGCCTCGTTAACGAGTAACCCAATAAGAAGGCTTCGGGCGGTCGCATCTTGAATTAGGAACGAAGTTATGCAAGCCTACACTAAAAATAACACGTCTCCGGAGAGATGTGCGCGATACGATTGCGTATAGGAAATAAAAAAAAAAAAAAATACAGAAAATCCAGAGCTGCCAACGCAGAATTTTAAAAGCGGCTAATTGCCGGCCGACGATTCTGAAGCGAAGAAATCGCAAACGCTAATGGGGAACGCGACTTAATATAACGACCATACGAACGCTGCTTCAGCAGAGACTTGAAAATATTCCGTATCGCTCCGAGATTCGGCGAGATAACCAAGTTTATGTCGGGTCGAACTGCGAAAGCAAATAAACGAGGGGATACTTTTAATTGAAACTTTAAAAAAATTATGCTCAGCGTAAATTGATAGCGGGAGAGTTATCATACTTAAACTTGAGTCACGGCCACCGACATAAGGAAGCGCCAACGTCGACTGTCTCGCTCTGTCACTTGCCAAGTACAGCCTTGAAACTCGGGAAGGTTATTCGATACCGTTAGATAACCAGGGTTTCGTGATGCTACCACGACGCTATAATCCTCTCCCATTCTTAACAAGGGATAGGCGGTATGTGCTAGGTTGAGCTTGTATGATAGATTAAAAAAGCTCTTTAGAAGCACCTAGAAGCGGAGGACTTACTGGAGAGGAGAGAAAAGAAGCCCAGCAATAGGAGTCTTCCAACTTATATAACCCGCAGACAAGACCCAAGTAGCGGCTAAGGATTTCTAGCCTAGTTTTGGATTAACTCACTCCTCTGATTTGATATCAGATAGACAAATTTTTCAACCGGAAATAAGTCTAAATTTGACGCAATATATATTATACTTAAATATGTTAGGTTTTGATATTTTTTTTTGGGTTGTATACACGAAGACGACCCTTTAATACATTATAATAAATTTTGTTCAATTGCTGCAAAAAACTAAAGAAGTTTTTTGATCATTTTATATTAACACGTGTTATTTAATTTTTTCCTTTCTGTTTAAGGTCAGTTCTGATTCTTATTATTTGTAACTATATATAATTTGAACTGGGGTCGGTATTTCTTTATTAACCCTCCTTACAGCCTCGTCAAACTCTAAGCCTATCGAATGTAAGAGGTAGTTATTGTAGTTAAAACAGATCCCAGATCGTACCTGGAGATTTGGTGACAGTTCACAGTGACCATCCGATGGCTGACAAAATTCATACGATGTCTTTTAAACATGAAGAAGTGTCCGCGTCGTCAGCCGATAACATCTGTAGGCGACATTCTGTCGGTGTGTTCGCCGCGTCTGGTCGGCCGCGTTCCGATAACTTGTACGTTTCTTTGTTCGAATCGCATCGCCACAGCAATTTGTTACTGACACGAATATTTGAGAGCCTCGCCAGGATCAGAAGAAACTAATCAATAGGGCTGATCACGGATCGGTTGCTTTGACGTTTCAGCTCTTTAGAGAACGTTCGATAGTTTTATACACATAAAAATAATTTATAATGAATTCGTTATAAAAATACGTTTATCTTTAGTAACTCCATTAAATTAGTATACACAGGTAACATGGAATGTTTCTAACCCCGTGTCTTTACACGAGTCTCTAAAAAATGTTTAAACTGGCGACTTCTGACAATCTCATCTCCTTACCGCGTCAAGGAAAGGAATGTTTGTCTTAAAAAATATAACTATTACCCGTAACAAATCTAATAATAAATTTAACAAGTGTATACATTACAACTCAACTAATTGGACAAGCGATCAGCTATTCAAAGTCTCACGAATGCAAATCAACAAATGACTCATTTCTGTACAGAGATATCTGATTCACGTTTTGTCTTACGTGTTCATAGCATTATCTCACACAATTAGAAGTAACAATCAAATAACTGAACAGTTTGGAACATATGACTTAACAGTATTTTTAAAATAAAATTATTTAAAAAAAATTTCTAATAATGTAAAAAGTATTATCCTATTCATCATCCTCAACATTATTATAAGAAGAACGTATAAAATGTAACGTTTAACATTTTCGGATGCGATATTACATACAAATGATACGCGTCTGGTTTTTCATTGTTACAGTCACAAAAATGTTATAATGAATTCCTTTAATGGATCATCGTCCGCCTATAGATGTCCGCTGCTGAACATAGGTCTCCCACAAATATTCCCACATCGCTTGGCTAGGGATTCATATGGGTGGATTCATGCCATTTCTCACCAGGAGCTACGCCAGAGCCTCGTTTGTTGATCTGCAGGGTGCACCACGAAAAGTTGAGGTTGGCTTGGACCCCGTGAATTGTTGTGCGGGATCCCTTACACCACCTTTCTCTCTAATTATTTTAGAAGTATAGAGAATTATATTAAAAGGTAACAGGTAAAAGAACGGCAGAGGTCTACAGTGAAAATAATCCTAAAATTTTGCGTTACGTGGTACTATAGAAACCATGTTAGCAAGGTTAAACTTTTTTATTCCATGAATCAATGAGACAAGCAGGATTTTCAGTTTAGATGAGAGAAATTCCGACCATAACAAAGTGTCCTTGTTTAGGATGCACTGCACCATAATCGTGATCGTCGCCGGAAGACAAAAAATATTGTTTTTCGTTATCACATTAATTCTGCCACGAGGTCCTTTAAGCCGGAAATCGTTAATGTCGACACATTAGTTTTGTTGGGCATTTACAACGATCTACATCTTATAACATATCATATTTTCTATTATATGCCTGTTCGTATATATTAATAAATACAAGCATTATAAATCAATGTTATATGTTACTGTCAATTACTACCTGTGATATCGTAACGTGGTTCAGTAAATTTTGAAATATGACGTTAAAAGTAAATTCCGGCTGAAAAATATGAGAGACAGTTGAAACATCAGATGAATTTGACACCTTTGTTTTTCAACATATCAGGTAAAACGTAGCAATGAATTATTTACTGTTAGTAAAATATTAATCAAAAGATTTAAGAACATATCTATCTATAACTTAATGTTAATCATCATGAAATGTGATGAATGCAGTTGTATTTCAAAAAATGCATTACAACGGAGTCCGCTATCGCATTGTATCCCCTAGAGAAATTAACAATAAACTGTACCCGTGGCAACGGTTATGATGTAACAGCAGGCGCTACGCTGCTCTTATTTTAATTTTTTTTTATTTTGCAGCAAAACATGATATAAGTAGAAAAAAGTGGTGATCGTGATCTACTGACTAGTGAACAACGCCTTTTTTCCACTTATTTACTTTCTACTTCTAGAGGTGGTAGCCCTCTAAGAAATTCAATAGTTGGGATGATATAGTGCAGGTGCATCACTTTATATCCGTCGCTTTGATATAAACGATGATAAGTATTGATACCTTAGTAATTTGACTAGCTACAGCGCGCTTCAAAAACGCAGTAATATTTGCACACTACTGTTTGGTGGCAGGAATGACGGTGATAAATTAGGCCCAGCAACAGAAACTTATCACCGGTAAAAGCAGGTAACAATTGAATGGATTTTGTAATTCTTTAACTTCCAGAAAATCATTCGTTATTATTAGAGAGAAGTCTTACAGATGACGACCATCAAATCTAAATCACAAAGTAATATTTTTTATTCATTAAAGAAAAATGCGTCGTCCATCGGTCAAGATGATGATGATGACAGGAATACATAATACATTCGCTTATTGAACGTCAGAATTTACCACCCACTCGCAAAAGAGATGCCTCGGATCTGAGAATAACGGACGCAATAAACTCACCGAGATAATTTATTTTTTTCAAAATGTCCAACTGTATTACAAAATTGTCTAAAATACCGCTTGAGAAGTCTACAAACTATCAAAAATTTGATACCTCTTCCGTTCTACGTTCATAAAATCGTTCGGAATCATCATCTGTAACAGTATTCACAATAAACTGCCGCCGCTATGTAAATGAATTTCGACGTGAGCGCATAAAAAAAATAACTCAATAATTAGTTTAACCCTTGAAACGCGGCCCAAACGACCAGCTCGGTGAAGTAATCCAAACGTGGGAATGGTCAGAGTGAAGACTATTAAGAAACTGAATACATGGAGCAGCTCACAGACGTTTCTTTCATTTATTTATGCTCCATAACATTTTTTTATATTTACAATTATGATGAATATTTCCATTCTTGATCTTAAAACGTCATTTTATTTCAAAGATCCGAGATCAATAAATTAATTAGCTCTTTTGATACCACGATCTCTGAAACGTTAGATTGCTCTCTCCAAACTTGTGCATAAGGTTCTTTATATATATATCGATATATAGATATTCTTTGATTCTATTCCTAGCCTTGAATCTTTACTTGTACAATGCGCTACGATGCTCAGCCATGATAATTGCTACATATTTTTCATTGTCTGATTATAATTATTTCCAATAATAAGTATAACTCGTTAAAGTTTAAAACAGCTTAAAAATATTAAAGATTGATATATTCATTAGAAGATCGGTAAATCGGTAATAAAGATTCACTAGCTCGTAGATTCCGGATTCGCAGAACCTGAGCACGATTAAACTGTAACCATTGTCGACAAAACTATTTTCAAAAGAAAATCATTGAATATCACATTAATAATACGCCGCTGCATGAGGGTAGTGGAACACTGATCGGTGTGCAGATTTGAAGGACGGCCTATGTTCGCCAATAGTCGCCTATAGGTTAATTATGAAAGCTGATTTCTGTTTGGCGTGAAGTACTTATCATCTTAAAACAGGTATGATGTATCTTTTCAGGAATTATATAAAAAAATCTTTAAAATAATTACAATTAGTCTGTCGGTCATTCAAATAGTATATAGTTAGATATAGTTAAAAATTACTTTAGATTCCATTTTATCAGAATAACTTTTTTAAAAACTTTCAGAAGTTAGTAAACATCGAATAAAAAATATATAAATATTTAGAGTAAAAAAAAAAAAAAAATTTTTTAGCATATATCGACTCTACTCGTTCCAAGTTTTAAACTTAACTGAACCAAATATTCAGTGGGCGTGCGTAGGGCGTCACAATTAAATATATATTACCATATAGCCGCCCACACGAAACAATACGTCGGTATCTGATGGTCGCCGCGCTCAGGTACCCTGCCCTTGGAACTTTGACTCACTGAAATTCCTAGATACGAGACCTATCTGCGCGTAACCGATTATAATACGAAACCTTGTTTGGTTGTTTGTTTGTTTGTTTGTATCTAGTTAACAGAGTAGAGCTATTCGATATAGAACAATATTATATGCAATATTCTAACCGCATTATTCAGTAGCATGTCACTTCTTAGTGTTATAGGTTATTGGTTAATATAATTACATCAAATATTGCTTCAGTTTGTTTGTAACAAATATTCTCATTATCATACGTATATATATATAGATATATAACTTACTACTCTGCAATTTCATGTTAGTTTATTTATTTATCTATACACACATAAATTACAATGAAAATATAACACATATAGGAATAAGTACAAAGGCACTACTTATTCCAATGGGGAATTTCTTCCAGTATACCTGTGGTCGGGTAAGATTAGATTTGATTAAAATGACAGTGAACCTGGTGCACTCTGATAACCGGTGACTATATAGAACAAAATTTATCAACTAAATTTAATCTAGAATAGCTTATCAAGTCAAAAGAGAAAAGTAAAAAAAAAACAAATTAAAACATATAAGCATTTAGATAACGCAAAATAATGAAGCTCTTTAACGCGCTTTTTAAATAGTGACACTGACCTGACCTCGCGAATCGTCAGAGGAAGTGCATTCCAGAGTTCTAACTGCATGTATAGCAAAAGAGTGAAAGTATGATTCGGAACTATGGGATGGAAATTTGAGAAGAGTTCTTAGATGAGATCTATTTCTACATTGGATGAGTGAACAAAGGAGAATCCAATTCGCAAATACAATAGCTCCTTTAATTATAAAATAAATTTACAATGAGATTTGTACAGGCAAGGTGTATAGATATTAACAGAAATCAATATACAAATTGTAATTGAAAATATTGAAAAGTACAGCATCTGAAGTAGTTAAATCACAGGATACATATTGGGCTATTTAAACATTGCAAAGTCTTGCCCGTACATAAACTTGAATATAATTTTCTGAAGGAACAATACTTCAATAAATAAAATTGACCACCCTATATCCCTATACACGCGAGTTATACACGACGTGAACAAAAAATATGTAAGGAGAAAGGACTATTCATTATTTGATACCTTGGCTTATAAACCGACTACTCTCTGTAGTAAGAGATACACTACTCCATCAAAACATTAAGTATTGTCCAAAATCCTATTTTCTTCAAACCTAATACCCTCCTCTTTTTCTTTTGAAACGTAGATTAATACGCTTACCTTCTTCTTGTCTCCTGTAGATAATTATATGATATTATACGTTGCGTGTGCTCTACATCAGTTAATGGTCTCGATGACTGATTCTGATCGTAGCATTGTTGACAAACCTTCGTGGTTTTTTCAGTACCTTCAACCAGTACCAGTTACTTTTGTTAAATTTTGATTATTTTGTAATCATAATAAATAAATTAAGTAAAGAAGAAAAAGGATTAAATCCGCTAAGATTGACTTTATCGCCAATTAAAGGAGACTTAATTGAAAGCCAAAGGACACGAAGATATTCGATGAAGAAAGACGAAACATTACCTGCGTCATTTCAAAATTCGTGCGACCCTCGAAACTGGAATACTCAGAATTGTGTAAGAGAAAAAAAAATTTTAGCTAAGACCATTCCAACGGCTAAGGTTTTTCGGACACTACGTGGTGGCACTCGGTGAAGTAAATGTGCGAAAATATTTCTGCGCAATTTGTGATTTCGATATTTCTTATTTTTAAGATCATTATCTCATTTCGAGGCTCCCGAGGTGAGGCATTTGGCAGGCGTTGTTTTGCATCAGCCCAATTGTGAGAAATATTCGGGCCCTTAAGGTATATGCGTTTTAAAATATCCTTCGTGTTTTTAATTATCTCGTGAAACATTTCCTCAATATACTTGCAGTGATTTTTACACGTTCTTTAATTTTAGGATACTATTATTATTATTTCTTTCTTCGTAGAACTCATTTTTTAATACAAAATTCTAATCAAAAAAGATTATCTGAATCGATAGAGTTGTACGTATCTTGTAAGCTATAAGAGAAGGATCTTTAGCTTTATGCCAAAGTATATCTCACCAAAATTTAATTAACTTGTTCGGAGACAAGTAAACAAAAACAATTCCTTTTTTTAAAATATCGAGGATATATTCCCAGGAATTTATTACAAAACAAAAATTTCTATTTTATCCATTTGTCCGGAATTTTTTTTTTTATTTCAAAGCCAAATTACAGTCCAATATAATCTTCATATTTTCAAAGCTGATTTTTCGTATTACAAATTCACTTCACAATTTATTATCTTGAACTGAATAGGGATGGAAGACGTATTCGGTATCCCACTGATGTTTTGTAAAGAATTTCTCAAGGCAATTTTCCACCGGGAATCGTAATGAGGTCGATAAATACGCACCGAGATTGGTATAATTTTTTTATATAACATAAAGCGAAGGAACTGGTGGGAGTAAGAGGTCTACCTAATATTAATCTAAATGTATATAAAGAAATAATAAATTAAGATGTCCGCAGGTTTTATATCTGATGAACACTTTAAAATTGAGACTACATTACGAACAAAAATAATAAACTTGATGAAATATGACTGAACAATTTGAAAGGTACAATGCTTCAGAAAAATACATGTACAAAAGAGAACAATAACTAGAAAACATTATGTGAAAAGAAATTATACTACTTATTATAATAGCTATGGAACGTTTGCATGTACATTTAGGACAAGTGTGCGAACGCCTACAAACTTAGCTAAGCTTAAGGGGTTTGACTATTAATTTTATTCTTCCATTATTATGTTATTTAAATAAATAATAAACAAATTTAGAAATCGTACAAAACATTTTGAAAGCTATTTTTTGGTTCAAGGTCCAAAAAAATAACCCGAAACCGATTTTAAGGTTAATAATACACTGATGTACATAAAAAAACGTTTCCTCTAACTTATCGCCCATGTAATCATCCGTATGAAGCAAAAAAAAAAACGATCTGTCAATAAATTTAACTCGAATTAATAAATATCCACAAATAATTGGCTCCTTGTAGTCGCTCGACTGCCCAACAGTAAGTAGTAAAAGACGTAACATGCAATTAACTCTGTTACGATAAATTTATACAAACAAATGCTTCGGATTTTACTTTCTATATACATAAGTAGAAGTGATAGTGAAATCAAACTAACCGAACAGTTTATAAAACGGCGTCGATCAAAACTGACATAGTCCAAGAGCATGACTAGAATTTTTTTTATCTACAAATGAGCTAGCGCTAGACTTATATTTCATATGGTGTTAAAACATATCGAAAGATAGGACGGTGAAGTGTACTTATAAAAAACACTCCGACTCTTATATTTTGGCAGCCGCAGCAATAATGTGATGGCAGCAGATTTACTATATAAGAGTATAATACTTAGGCAGCTTCGAGATAATTCTACTTCCAGCAAAACGCCACAACGAATAGCCTTGAAATTAACTCAAAAACCTCCTTAGTACAGTGATCTATGCAAAATGATCTCATTATGTTTTAGTCTTATAGTATTATTCTTTGGTATTTGATTTAATTTTATTAATAAGAGAATCCACAGCAGGTAGTAGTACCCAAACTAGATTATATTGTAAACAATAAAGCTAGGGTACTCCGTAATGAATATGATGACAGAACATCTATCAGATCAGACTTTAAAACTATGGGTAATGCAAAGCACAAGGAAACTTCGAAATAATGAAATCCCTAAGATTTAGTTTTACTAAATCGTCTGCTTTTAGCTCCTACTATTAAATTTATTGGGATAGTTAAAAAGCGGCGCGGGCGCACCTCGAGCTAAGTTATAATTTGCCTGTCAAACAGTTTTTAAGAGACGTCATTCATTCACGCACAAGCGGGAACATTTCATTATCTATGACTCCCATGTGCCCGTCCACTTCTTTTTGGTACGCCTCCTTTATTTGGGTCGTCGGTAAGATGTTCTCGAGGTATTATGATGCTCGGTTTCCTTTCCTCTTCGCGTCGTCCACTTACTGCCTTCTGTTTCTGAGCCAAGTTTCTCTCATTGCTTAATTTCCGTAGCAATTACACCGCGCTATCTCCGTTCCAAATCTTGATCACTATTAATACTGTAATTGTGAAAGTTTGTTGTTTCGTTATCAATAATTAAATCGTCATCATTAGACGCGTTGGGTTAACAAATCGATTACCTTATAGTACAATAGATAGCTTTGTTAGAGTACTTATACCTTCAACTCTTAACTTCACCTGTAATTCTCTGTCACTACCGCAGTGCCTATTTCTGCCACCAAACAGTAGTGTGCAAACACAACAGGCCGTGGATCCGGGTCCACGAGCCCAGTATCAGATGAGCTGTAAGAGTCGCAATGGCTTGCAAGCGCTTACATCTCCAGAATCTAGTGTGTAAACATTACCATCTAAAAGAGCGTTGTAGCTAATATAATTACTAGTACGGGACTTAACATCAATATCCAAAATAGCTTTATTGACTTTGACAACAACTTTATATGGTATTTTGGTCTTAAGTGTTGATATTTATTAAACATCGGTACACAAACATACAGAGATAAAATAGTAGATATATAAAGACAGAAAAAGATCTGAAGAATATCAGTCAACGATGAATAGAAAATGAAGTTAACGAAAACATTATTTTAGTAGTATAGACACAATAGTATACAATCTATATCCAGGGAGGCACCGATGCGTCCATAGGAGACTGGTTCCCGATCCTAATTATTTTTTCGAAGATTCCACACCCCATTACACGACAAGAAAAAAAGATCACATCTATATAAATTCTCTCAGCAGATCAAAGGAAAAATTAAAGGTAGCATAAATATGTACAGATAGTATAAAGAATCTTTATGATTTGAATCGAAAACGATTGTAAAATTGTAACAAAGAGGTGTTGAAAAATTTATGTCATTCATAACTTTGATATTATTAAAAAATTCTATCGCTACATTGTATTCAATACAGCGTTATCAAGAACTCAAAGCATCAATAGTGTACTGATTGAAAAATAATTGTGACACCGCTGACGTCTCCATTAACAGTGCTCCGTGAGAAATGAAATGCGGGTAGAAAGAATAGCCGTCTTATCTACTTGACACGGGATTTTATGACAAAGCTTACGAAGTATTATAAAAGCTTGTGATAAATTTAGCTGTGAACTAAAAATTTACTATTATTTTATCCACAATGGACTAACCTAACTTCCTTCGACAAAAGCAAATGAAGCATAGTTGTCTAGAATCTTCAGACTCTCATATTGAGATAGCTGGATATTCAGCGGTATTCATCAATTTACTAAAGTAACATTATACTGATGAGGAAACAATGAACTTACTAGTAAATCTTGCAGTAAATAAACGAACGAATCAAAAAGAAAAAATAATCAAATCTTCCTTATAACTATGATGTCAGGAAAATTTTTAGTCTCATAACAGGTTGGGTATAATTGATGGTAGGTTTTCTGAAGCTGTCTGTCTATCTACCCACCCTCAAAGTTATCACACGTTTCATAGTATCGTTTAGCCTTACCGGCTCTGAAGCTTTCCAACTGTAAACACACGAAAACCAGAGTATTCAAGACTGAGACGCCTCACCATCTTACCCCTCGAAAATATCATCAGAAATTTGAAATTGGAATATTGTAGTAAAAAAACAAAGCGTAGAACATATATTAAATACATAATTTTTTACGTGATTTTAAACTAAAGTAAACGTTAAATAAGCACTTATAAGAAGTAAGCTGTCTACGGCTTCCCATGTTAAGTCAATTTATGGTGCTTGAGATAAAAACAAAATGGGCACATGTAACAAACAAAAACACTCGAGCGGTCCGTTTCATCCAAAACTTCGTAATACGATATTTTATTGAAAAAAATAAGACTCTGTATTGATTAAGTAATCTAAGTCAACATACTATCTTCTTTAATAAAATTAACTTAAGCACTATAAAGTTTTTAAAGACTAACCCAACAGGACTACAGTATTTTTACACAAATACCATTTTTGAAACGCTAGAAAGGACATTTGTACTATTTATACAGTATATTTATATTCCTTTCATCTCTACCCAGAACTTAATTTTTTTTATCAAAGTAATTTTATTACCAATCTTCAAGTCAAATCGTAACAATACTTTGTAAAATTTAACTTAGGCAAAATTAAGCTGTGGTATGGTATGTGTTAAGATCTGCGATAAAAAGAGCAGTGCCCAACAGCGGACGTTCATTGGTTGAGATGATGATGATGACAAAAAGTACTTACCATCATAGAAGTAACACTTAGGAGGTTCACTATATATTCTTAAAATATAAATTAAAAAATTGCTGTATATGTTTCTTAGATAAGTCTTTATTAAAAACTCTACTATCCCTGACCTGATGAAAATCAAGTAATAAAGCATGAGTTAAACAGTATACTGTTTTATATAACTTAATTACTTTCATATAAATTTTTCCGAATTAGTTCGTGTAACTTATTTAATTTTAAATACTTAAGCATTTTGTATATATTTAAAAAGTAATTTCTAACCAGCTCAGTTATTGGAATTTTTGCAGCCAACTTGTACTTGGTTATGCGGATAAACTGACTGGTTAAGTTCAAGTGAAACCGAACTCGGACTATCTATACCCCTTTACAATAACATTGGTGCTAAGTAGAAGTTACTGGTGGTAGGTCTTTATTGACAGAGACTGCCTTGTGCCTACCTAAACTAGTGTGCAAACATTATCGAGTTCCGTTTTAAAGGGCGCTGTAGATAATGTAATTAATGAAGTAACGCGACGCAATATCTTAAATCTCAAGCAATAAGCACAATGCGATGCTGTGGATATCATCCCAAGTAGCGCCACGTTTTTACAGACAATCGCATCATCGGGTAAATACCTTGCTCGTCTCGTTATTTCATTGAATAAAAAAAAATAAGAAATAAATTAAAAACACATTTATTAGTAATTTATCTATACAATATAACTTAAATAAATATATTTATATCTATTTATTAATACGCAAAGAAAAATGTAAGTATTTCGCTATTGGAGTGATTTCCTCAATTGAATATAACGTAAATTTTATATAAAAGAGAACATTGTGCGTTAAATATATTATAAATATTTTAATAGTATAATATACTGATTATTTTAGTATATATCAAAAAGTGGTATTTTCTCTTTTAACTGTACAATAACCGAAAAAAACCAGCGCCCCATGTGCGCGCGCATCTGTCGCCCCGCGCCGCCATTCCGCCCCATTCAACCACTCGACTGCCTATCTGTCCGTCTGTCTGTTGACGCGTATAAGGAATTTATACCGTACAAGTAGCGCAATGGGGCCCTCGTTTAACCCGAAAATAGATATGGTTAAGATAACCTGCCCTGTTTACATGCCGAGCGATTTACGTGACACTTCTCGAGTGCTCTATGGATTTTTATTTATTTTTAATTTAAAGCGGCCATAGTAAAAAATTAGACATTTTTTTGTATTCTACGAAACGACGAGACGAGCGGGACGTTCACCTGATGGTGAGTAATACACTTATCCAAAACATCGCGGCGCTAGTTAGTGGTATACAATGCACCACATTGCGCTCGTCGTCTTGAGACATAGGGTGTTAAGTCTCGATACATCAGTAATCTTCCTTTTATTCCGAAACAGTAATTTTTTGCACATTACTGTTTACCGGGAGAAATAGAAGCTGCAATGGTACCTACCAAATTGGTTTCCGGTAAGAAAAACCAGTCAAGAATTTAGCAAAAAATAATCCAAAAGAGTCTAAAAGAATGGATTTCTTTATTAACAAAGTTATAATTGAAGGAATAGAGATTAAAAGTTACTATCTTTTCCGATGTAGCGGTCAATAGCAATCTTACAAGTTATCTAGTTATAAGTAAGTTATAGTACCTATTTCTCAACATTATGTTAATGTTACAAATAAGGTGAATAACAAACTTAATTATGAGTGTCCAACAATGGAACTATATCGGTTGATGATGATGATTATTATTGCGAGTAAATAAGTCAGTCGTTAAGATCAGAGTGCACTTTCGCCATATAAGTAAATAACCTGTATAACCTGTATATCTTATACAAATAAACCATTTAATCCTCACAACTAAAAAGGAGTATTATATGAATATATTTTACAAGTATATCTATCTGTATATGCTATTGTAGGCTCCGTAGCTTTCGGTTAATTTTAATCTACATTTTTAACCCATCCAAAAATAAGTTTTATGTTAAACTAAGTATATAAATCTCGTGTAAATTTATCTGTTTTCGTATTCACGATATTCGAAATTGCTGAACAGATTTCGTATTTCACGAAGCGACGAGACGAGGCAAACTCAGATGATGGTAAGTGCCTGCCTGTAACAACGCGGCGGTAATTAAGATGATAAACATTGCATCTCATTGTGATCGACGAACTGAGACGTAAACTGTTAAGCCTCTTTACCTTATGAATTTCACTAGTTAAAACGCCTTTCAAACAATATCGTTTGCAAACTGCTGTTTAGCGGCAGTGATAGCTCCGCGGAAACAAACCTACCAGATTTGGTGTAACTCTGTTCTAGGTCCTTCTCAGTTTCAAGAAGTATTCATCATGAGGTTTTATTTAATATACTAGCTGTTCACCGGTTGCTTTGCGGGCCGTAATATAAAATTGGACTTGAAATTTGTATGAAACATTCCTTCAGAGCAACTGCAAATGAATTTATATAGCAACCGTTACTATAGCAACCGCATAAATGGTACGAAATGAAAAAGTTTATAAAATTAAATTAGAAATATAATGATGAAGGATATATGAAATTAAAAAAATTGCCTATAACCATTTAAAAATCATTCCGCGTCGAATGGTTATATCCCCGTGTCTATACGTTCACCAGTTTTCTCGTGATTGGAGAACAAAGGTAACTCATTTTGTTTATATATATATATATATATATTCTAAAATAATTCGTATGATACAAATAACTGGTTAAATATGAATTGTTATTATTGTGCTGTGCCGTGGAGCCGTGAACACTTGGGGTGGGCGTAAAACAAAAACACAGCGGCAGATAGGGACATGTCCGTTTCCTTACGCGCATGTCTCAGAGGTTTGCGCAATAGCGCCGGTGACTCACAATAGTATTGTCTTTGTATTACAAATGCAATTTATGACGAAACCTAGGCTGAGGTATTGCATATTGCTGAACTTAAGTACTAGTGTACTATGTACGTAAAATCGTTTCATTGGTGTATTCTAAAACTTTGTCGTACGCTAAGACTTTACAACGGACACAATTAACACCTAGGAACATTCTCACCCTCTTAAGTATTTGAGAATGTTGAGACCTAATATAACAAGAGCTAACATGTTCATATTTGTTTAACATATATATCAGAATATACGATATACGTACACATACAATTTGTATGTTTTACACAGAAAAATATTTTTTTTCTCTCTGCTTCACCTTTTGTTATTTACATTAGCTCTTATATTATTTGCTCTTACTTATATCTAAATTCCCAGTTTCTCTTTATTCTTATTTTGATTTCTTTGTTATAATTACTAATTAATCTTATTAAATTCCACTTTGTTTCTTGTTGTCTAAACTTGTTATTATTATATTATTTTAACTATAACCTATTTTGTACGGAAGTCTCCAAATTGTCGTATTGTTTACACATATCTTGTTTTTTTTTACTACCATCTAGTCTACCATCCTTACCAGCAGGTCGCACTATAGAAGTGTCGACATAGTGTAACAGTTCGTGTAAATGATAAATGACTATCGAATAAAGCTGTTAGTACCTGGAAGGCACTAACGGCCAGGATGGCAACCACCGGATGTTTCTCACATCCCATTTTATCTGTGACCTACATCCACATCCAAAAACACTCACTCTGTGACCAGGCCTTAGACTACACTGCTTTTAGATTAAAATTAGTTTATTACATAAAGTAGCTTTTAAAAACCTATCTACGCGAAGCACAAATTTGACTACTTACTATATATACATATATATACAAGGTGGCGCAAAAATAACCTTCCGATGTTTTTTGACTGTAATTAAAAAAAAAATGAAAAACTTTGATTCTTCTTGTGGATTATTTTTATTTAGTCTTTTAATTTTTTTACATCAAGGCAAAATTTATAGCATTTTCTGATAGGAGGATTACTTTTGCGCCACTCTGTCCTTACGTATATTGTTATCAATACAATTGTATACATAAGTATATACAAAACAGTGTTTACTTGCCTTTATTTATATTTTTACTCTACTAGATATGTTTACAAAAAATTTTATGAACTTTACATAAATACACACTTCTTGTTTAATTCATGTGACCAGCCGCGACCACTCTGGTGTTGCGTGGCAACACTGTCCATAGCCATGAGTGTTCACTTTCCACCAAGTGAACTGTTCGCTCATTTGCCCACCCTTCCTATAAAAAAATGCTTCTGTTACTTACCCAGTTTTTGTTCTTATCAAGAGATGTACTGATAAGAATAAAAACTTCGGATAACTCTTAATAACCTAATATCTGGATTTTAACATATTATAATGTATCTATTTTAGATCATCAGATTATATATAAAAAAATAGTTTTTTTCTATAACAAAGTTGCAAGAGATATAATGGAAACATTATTGAAGCTATCTAATAAACGTTATCATACTGAAAATGCTTTAACAATAACGTTAAAAATCTATAAAAATAAAATTTTACACAGAGTCGAAAAACAAGTGCATAAAACTAACTCTCTTCTCGGAACAGATTTAATTGTAACTTAATTCAAGAGGTAAAGATTGAACTACTTAAAGTTCTAATGCACTTATACTTTCTTTAGATCCCTACTTATGTATACGTACTTAATGAAAATGTTTAATTTTAAAATAACTTTAGTCTTGCAATAATATTTTAATATTATGGGAGGAACCATAATTTACAGATAATGGAGTAGGTGATCTTGAACTTAAGTTTTAACCTTATAGGTTTAGGCTATTTAATACGATATTTATGGTGTGGTATTGTATAAACACTTTAACTAGCACCTTATTATTACAGGCATCATCTTGCCATCCGATGGATGTCCATTGCTATACAAACCACGTTCTTGCGCTGATGAAACCTCAGCGGAGCTCTGAATTACCAATATGTAAACCTTTCCCTCTTATCTCATATCATTTTTGACGTAGCATCGAGACGGGTAAGATGTCAATCTTATATTAAGGTATATGCCTACTGATAACAACATGGATGCTGATTGGCTATAGAAATAGGTGCTGTGGTAGTACCTACTTAGGTAGATCTCCGACAAAGAAACTTACCAAGTAAAGTACCAACGATAATTTAATTTGACGAGCGTAATGAATCTGTGTATAAACGTCTTAACTATGTCCTCATGTTACAGGTTGAGATGTTAATGATAATAAATATAACTTATTATCATCAACATCTCAACCGATGGAAGTCCACTGCCGGACATAGGTTTCTTATCATGTATTCCACTATATACAGTCTTATACTGTTCAAGTCCAGTGCCTCACTACGTCTCCCAGTGTCTTAATGGACATATTATTTACCAACTGTTCTTATAATATTATAGAATTTAAAAGCAAACTTATGACGAACGTGTTTAATTGAGAGATTCGCCATTAAGATTGAGTCAAATGGCAAGCGGAGTAGTGATGTACTACAAATATAGTGTTGTGCTAACCGATAAAGAAAAGAAGAAATTTTCTATTACAACACCAACAAATAAACATTCTGTCCTTATCACTTCGTTGTATAAAAAAAATCAAATGTACTATAATGTTCATATTTTAAAACAAAACAATTGTTGAACTGTTGCTTCAGAATGATAGTGTATTTCGTTAAATTTCAAGTCGATAATTTAAATTTGCAAATTTACATATTTTCGTAGCTCATTCAACGCGAGAGAGTGAAATTTCAATACACGAACGAGGCACTCGTTTGCGGCACGATATTAAAAGCGCGCTTTAAACAAATATATTTCATAATAATTACACACGCCGTCCAATTATGAAACTCATCATTTACTTAGTAATCGGGAATAATCAATAAGCGGTGAAATGGACGTTTCATTTTCCCGAGCATAATATACAAAAGCAAGTCACGGTAATGTACTGTGCAGAGTTTATCGAAAAATTTTTCGTACATTAAATAAAAGCGTTAAGATCGAAAACATAAAACCAAATCCAGGTTCCGTACATTTAACTTACGAACGTTACTTTGATACTCTATACATATATACAAAATACTAGCGACAGTATTGCGTTGGTAAATACTGTCTGTTCTTACCACGACAGTGCCTATTTTTATAGTTGAATATTACTTGTTAGTATACTACACTGGTGGTAGGTCTCTGTTGCCGGTGACCATCTTGGTAGATACTACAGCACTGCCTATATTTGCGGCCAAACAGTAGTGTGCAGACATTACTGTTCCGCTTTGGAAGGTGCTGCAGCTAGTGAAATTAGCAGGAGAACGAGGCTGAACATTTTATGTGTGAAGGTGACGAGACTAATGTGATACAGTTTATATGATACTTAACTAGCGCCACGAATGTTATGGGCGGGCACATCACTCACCATCAGATGAAAATCCCGCTTGTCTCATCGCACAGTTGAATAAAAAACCAGCCTATTGATATCTAATATTGAACAAAAGCCTTGTAGAAAACCCTAGATGATATGGATCGGGGAAACATCTTAAGTCTCAAAGCAACGAACACAATGTGATGCTGTATCATCATAACTAGCGCCACGTTTTTTTAGTATGAAACGAACGTCTCTCTTGACTCATCGTTTGGTCAAATATAAACTATTATTACAATATAATGAGCCAGGTTTCTATTGAGATATTTTTTTTCACTGAACGCTGAAAAACGATTTATAACAAGTGCATTGTAAGTACTCACTTATCTTTCCGCAGAATGTAACCCATAAATCAAACTTACAAACAGCTCCTCATAATGTAAGGGATTTCAGTAAATAAACAACATCTAGATACCATCGCGGGGCGCTTTAATAACGGCCTTAAGAAAAGTTTTTTTTCTTTCATAGCGTTTATATTATGAAATACCTTTCATTCTTACTCGGAACACCTCTATCGACGTGATCTTTTTCAGGGTTGCCCGGACATTGAATTAAAGTAAGAATAATAAGGATAAAGGTTATCGGTGGTATGTCTCTGTTGCCGAATACCGTATAGTCCTAATTGGTAGTATGATTGGTATCATCATCAGCCGATAGACGTACACTGCTGCACATAGACCTCCCCCAAAGATCTCCACATACAATCAGCATGGCATCTGGTACCGCTGGGCACTAGAGACTGTCGTATGTAGTGGTTCATATGACAAGATTTAGGCCATTTCTCACCAGGCTGGCCAAATGCGAGATGGTGGGAGCCATAGCCTTATTTGTTAATTAGCAGGGTGCACCTCGACCGGGAGAGGTTGGCTTGGTTCCCGTGAGTTATTTTGCGGGGCCCCTTACAGGGTGTATGGTTGGTATCACAGCATCAATTTCTACTGCCAAACAGTAGTGTGCAAGCAATACTGTGTTTCGATTTGAAGAGCACTGTAGCTAATGTAATTACGGGGGTAACGAAAACGAACATCTTATATCTCAAGCAATGCAATTGATGCAGTGTATATCGTCTTAACTCGCGCCACGTTGTTATGGGCAAGAGTATCACTTACCATCAGGTGAACATTCCGCTCGACTCTTCGCTTAATTAAATAAAAAAAGTATCTCTGGATATTTCTATATATGTATATACTTGTACTTATATACCGATTGATTCAAATTTGTTAATTTTTTGGTTACATATCGAAGAATAATAAAAAAGATAATCCTAAAAATATTTAAATACTATAGATATCATTAAGTTTGAGATTAACTAAAAAAAAAAACTAACATTGGTTAAGTAATGTGTGTGTAGAAAAATATATATTTTGATAAGTTGCTTAGTAGTCCTGAACGTCTAACTTATTGTACTTGTCGTTTGAAATAAGTTATTATCATGAGCTAGGATCTAATAAGCACATACATGTATAATAAATATTTTCTGTAAAATATTTTGTATGGAACAAAGCGTTAAGTTCTATTACATGAACACATTAAAGAAACAAAAATTGTGTTATTTATTCCTATTTGAAAACAAGTTTTTTTTAGCACTATTCGACGAAGCGAGACGAGGACGACGTTCACCTGATGGTGAGTGATACACCCGCCCACATCAACGTGGCGCTAGTTAAGATGGTATACGGCTGCATGACATAGCCCTCGTCGCTTTAAGACAGGACTTTATGTTTCGTTACCGTAGTAATTTTACTAGCTACAACTCCTTTCAATCCGGACCACAGTAACGTTTGCGCAGTATGGCATCAGAACTAGGCGCTGCGGTGCTACCCCTATCTAGATGATCTCCGGCAACAGAAACCTACCACCCGCAAAATTTATTTTCTTCACTAATTAATATTTGTAATATCCTTTAGTTTTGGTATTTTATAACTCGTTTTCATATCCTTTTAGACTATGATCCCTAAAAGCATATTTGTTAGTAGAATAAATTACACAGTTTTTTAGGATGATATACACAGCACCACAATGTACTCATCGATTTAGTCATAAGGTTGTTATGTGCAGCCACTTACCATCAGGTGAATGTCTCTCCCATCTTGTCACTTCGTCCAATAAAAACTTGTTAAAAATTTACATTCATAAAGTTTAGTTTATGTCCTTAACTGCTTTATTTAGTAACTTGTTTCCCTACTGTAGGTAATTCAATACAACAGTATATTTACACTAGGGATTATTTCAAAATACGTATCGGTAATAAATTCGATATCTCCTCCTCAAATTAAATATCTCCTCGGTATTCGCTCAACGGCTACGACTCGAGATATCGATGTCAGATTGCATACGGACGATTCGATAAGATAATCGAGTGGGAAAATTTTAATTTCACTCGCGCCTCGTTCGACTGCTTGGTGTTATCAATACCATAATTTGGGTGGCAATTTATGTTACAAACGTGTCGGACAGGGGACACCACCAATGAAGATAACTGAAGCTGAAAATAAAATTAACAAGTGACACCGAAATTAATTAGGAATCGTTTTATTTACATTTTATGCAAATGCAACCCTCGTCTTATTTCCACAGATCTATATCTAGATGCAGTCTAACGGATGTGTGAAAGACAACTTGTAATGTATTCTCAACATCAAATATTGAATACAGATTATATATTTTTTTTTTATCTACGAAGCGATGATATGGGCGATACGTTCACCTGATAGTAAGTGATACGCCTGCCCGCAACAACACGGCACTAGAAGAGATTATACACAAATATATAGTATTTGTCTATTAAGTGACAACACAAAAGACGAGGACCGGAAGAAGGCATATATAGCAATGGATAACCAAATGACGATGATGTACAAACAGAGTTATATACACGTTTTACTTCCTTAATTGGCACACTGGCTAAGGATATCCGTCTAAACGGAGATCTTACAGGTTCAGACTCACATGTAATTCACCTGATGATAAGTGATACGCCTATAACAATTTGGCGCTAGTCAGTATGGTATACAGACCTCCACATTGTGCTCGTCGCTTTAAGGCATAAAATATTGTCTCGTTACCCCAGTAATATCATTAGCTACAACACCTTTAAAAAGGGAACACAGTAATGTTTGCATTCTACTATTTGTCTGCAGAAATAGGAGCTGCGGTGGTACCTTTTTTTTTGTTTCGGGGGAGAATTTTTAAAAGATACCCTGCTTCTGGGGGGAAGTCAGGGTTATGTGAGATTTTTACTCACTAAAACCCCCTCGGTGCTCTGCATCAGTGCATTAGGAGAGGCTCCGGGATCTCGTATAGTACGCACCGGTGCCCCTCTACACTTTGTGTTAAGACGTCTCTGAGGAGGGGCTTAACCCTCCTAGGCTATCCCACACAGATTCGCATGTTGAGCGATAAGGGCCCTCACCCACCCTCAAGGCCTGCGAAACTCCCAGGCCCTTTTAGTCGCTTTCTACGACAGGCAGGGCTTACCTTAGTCTTATTCTCACTAGCCCTAGACTACAGGGCTGGTACCTACTTAGCGGTGATACCTACTTAGATGGTTCCGGTTTCAAATATGTATATATGACAAGAAATTTTTACATGTTTCTCTTAAAATAAGATACAAAAGAAAGATATGAATATTAAACCTTCTACTTCCTATTTTTTAACAGTTTTTGGTAGGTTGTTTTATACATATATATATATAACAGTTTTTTTACCATAATCTGTCCTTGGCTTTGTCGGTTTAATGTGGGTAATCATTATTAAAAACTAAGTATTAATTTCCGGTCAATGGAAATTATTTCACTATCACAATTTGTAAACTATTTTCATATCAATTTTGAAATGTAATTAGTAACTTTGTTTTTAGTATTTAGTACAAAACTAACATTAATACGATTATAATAGGTAATTTTTTTTTACAACAGATAGAATAATACTCTACTGTTTTTAATTTATACATTTTCATATTAAACAGTGGGAGAAAAACGATACATTCAGCGGAACACTCTAAAGCTTTTAGCTGAATCCTGTTCCCAAAAAAAAAACAAACACGAATCCTCGCGATTAAAGTTTACCACCCCAGGTCAGCTGAAAATTTAGTTCATTAAAATTCTGAAATGTTACTGTTTTTAATTTTAACAGATTAGTCCCTTCACACAAATGCTATTAATCACCGAACGACCAGGTGAGTCACCACTTATCCAACGAAAATTTTCAGCTCCTCAATATTGATGACGACAGCGAAGAAACAGAATAACTTCCGGTGTTAGTGTTCTCTTCTAATGTCTTTTTTTTATACAATTAAGCGACGAGACGAGCGGTACGTGCATCTGATGGTAAGGGTTACGCTTGCCTATAACAATGTGGCGCTGGTTCGCATGATATATACTGCACCATATTGCGCTCGTAGCCTGAGATATAAAATGATGCTTTTTTTTTCATTGTTTTTATTCAACGAAGGGACGAGACGATCGGGATGTTCGCCTTGGTAAGTGTTTTGTTAGTGGTTGGTGCTAGGTTATCATGGTAAACGATACACCTGCTTATAACAACATAGCGCTAGTTATGATGTTATACACTAGACCACATAGCGCTGCTCGCTATAGACATAAGATATTGAGTCTCGTTACCCCAGTAATTGCACTAGCTGCAGAGACCTACCACCAGTAATTGTCTATCTCCAAGAAAAGAGTGAATAGACCGTTACTGACCTTTATATCACCATATAACATCAGATAGTATTGAAGCCAAGTATTCATTAATAATCTATTTGAATAAAAAAAGAGTTATAGATGGGTGAGAGCATTTTTATTGGCTGATCTTTTTGGATATATATACTTTATTGTATTCCCTTCCGAGTCTACAGAAATATCTGGCTTTTTCCTTATGGAGCGTTGTACTGTACTCAAGTTTACTATGTGAGCAGAATGTATCTCTTTGTATATGTATATATATATACTTGAACGACGAGGATAACAAAACGTTTACCTGATGGTAAGTGATACGTTTGCCAATAACGTGGCGCTAGTCAGGCAGGAGGACACTGCACCATATAACGCTCGTCGCCCGAGACAAGATGTTGGAAACGTTACCTCAGTAATTTCACCGGCTACAGCGACATTTAAACCGGAAAGCAGTTATGTTTGCACAATACTGTTTTTCGGCAGAAACTGGCGCTGCGGTGTTACCTACCTAGACGGTTTCCGGCAACAGAGATGTACCATCAGTTATCAATCGATTTATCAGTGACGAAAAAATTACATATGAAAGTTACAATCAAGATAAGATTCTTATTAAAATGGTATAAAATTAATCCTTTTACTAATATATCGAAAACCATAAACAAGGAACACTAAATAATACTGATAAAGGAAGCGTTGTCATTTGGATTTCGGTTCATTGAGTCGATATTGGCGGTATTGTTCGCCGCCATATTGCCGACCGCGGGCCTTTCAAATTTATTGAATGTCGAAAAGTTAAAAAGATATTGCATACATTTTCATCGTATCGCTTAATAAATATTATTAAAAGATTTATTTATCATGAACTTAAGAAGTAAATATTAATTTTGTTTATATAACAAAGCGACGACACGAGCGATACTTCCACCTGATAGCAAGTGATACGCACGCCTATAATAAAATGACGTTAGTATGGATATTATATACTATACCACATTGATGTTGAATCTCGTTACCCCAGTAATTACATTAGCTACAGCCCTCTTCAACCTGGAACACAGTAATGTTTGGCGAGAGAAATAGGCGATGCGATGGTACCTACGTAGACGGTTTTCGGCAACTGAGACCTACCACCATTATGTAAAAACTTTAAGGGTAACCTTTTCTCCACGTTAAAGATACATACCACTGCAGAAGATATATTAAACGCCTTGTATACCTAGAAGAGTCCAAGGCGTCATTCCAACCCCACATACATATTATAAGTTATAGTGGTAATAAAATAATTTCGAGCAGTACCGTCTTTTCGTCTTTGATGTCACCAAACATTATGTGTGATCAAGTGGCAGATAGGTCACCAAAGAGTATCTTATCACAAGAACATTTACACAGCAAATGTTTCCTGTACATCTTTACTTATAATATCCTCGACTGACTCTGTCCAAAAATAAGTTGAAAATGTTAACACGCGACTCAAGTTACATATGTTAATAAGTAACAAATGTTCAGTTTTAACACGATAACATTTCAAGTAACGGAAGAAATTCTGGATGCTTATTACTTTAATGAAATTGATCGTGTTTTGCAAATTTTACGAGATATTGTTTGTAAAATAGTTTGATCATCATTGCAACCGATGGACGTCCACTGCTGGACATAGATCTCTTGTAATATGTTCCAAAAAGCACGGTCTTGCGCTATTTGAACCAAGTGGCACCCAACTATTCTTACTGTAATAATTTGGTCGTAAATTTACTGGTGGTAGGTCTCTATTGTCAGAGATCGGTAGGTACCACTGCAGCACCTATTTCTGCCGCCAAACTGTCTGCAAATCTTACTGTGTTCTGATTGGAAGAGCGCTGTAGCTAGTGAAATTACTAGTGTAACGAGACTTAACATCTTGTCCTATGGCGACGAGCGCAATGTTGTTCAACAGTATTCCATCCTAACTACCGCCGCATTGTTATGGGCGAGCGTATGACTTACCATCAGGGTAACGTCCTGCTCGTCTCGAAGCTTCGTAAAATAAAAAAAAACTAACCGAAACTGAATTATAACTAAGTAATATTCTTTATTTGAGATAAACAGTACGTTTTGCTTTAAGATTTAGATAAATGATCAAGGATCAAGGATTTTTCGTTCACATATACTTTTATCATGACAGATGTTAGTAATGTTTATTGCTTATATTACTAAGATGGTAAGTAGGCATATAGCCACCGTGATGGTAAACAGTTACATTATCCTATGGAGTATCAGAGCTACCATAAGCGTATTACCGATTTCGGAGAAACCTTATCACATGATTTTTCTAGAAACTTATGTATGTAGCTCCTTGATAAATATTCGATAAATAAACCTAGACCATAATGGTTCTGGAGTATAAAGATGATGTTTTAGAGTTATGGAGTTACTTAATATCATGTGAAACTGAGATCAAATATTACATCATGGTCGATAAAAAAAATGAAGTGTAAACAGGTTTTGTTCAATGGTAACATATAATTATAATATCTAAGTTTTATTAGGATGGGTCCATTTTGGAATAACTGGATTTAAGATCTGAACCCTCACGTCGATATCCGTAACCGATAAATGTTTTTAAACGACATTTTCATGAGCATTTCAATTCCTAACACCTGCGTATCGTGTTAGCAACACTTTGAATGACAATACATTCCCAACCGCTATGGGGATCCCACAAATTTTATGTCCTCACGAATCACCTTGCTTTGAATGAGAAAAAAAAATAGAATAATATTGAACGAAAGTTTGGGGGTCCGTATGACGACATGGATAGTCTAATAAAAAATAAAAATATTAAACAAATAAGAATATTTTACATTCACATACTTAAGCTTTAATAATCCTAACAAATTAAAAATCTAATACAATAGAAGTATAATCGTAAGTTAAGGAAATCATCATCATCTTCATCATCACATTAACTAAGTTAGCATATACTATTGTAATCTTGATCTATATACTTTCAAAAGTATGACTTACTAATTATGCAAATTTTTAATATAGTATATTATTATTTTATATACTTATGAATATACAAAGACATTTTAATTTATATTATATTAGAAGATAAAGTAAAACATGACGAGGAAACGTGTTTCAAGAACAACAGCTTTCGTGGACTTGCGTCATCTATCAAATCGCTCTTCTCCAGTTTAGCGAATGGGTCTTAACTCAATTCTAAGCCACGTGTCCCAGCGGTGGGAACATTAAGATTTCCTCCTAATCGTAAGTAATGAACATGATTATTAAAATCAGAAAATCAGTGTTTTTGGAGAAATTTATTTCAGTAGTGAACTACATTTAACGAGCTTAGAAGTTAAAAAATAAGCAGAAGTAATTTATTGGTGGTAGGTCTCCATCGCCAGAGACCATCTAAGTAGTTACCACCGAAACGCCTATTTCTGCAGCCAAATAGTGGTGTGCAAATATTACTGTGTCCCAGTTTGAAAGGAGCAGTAGCTAGTGTAATTACTGGGGTAACGAAACGCAACATATTATTTATCCTGGCGACGAGCTCAATTCGGTACAGTGTATATTATGATAACTAGTGCCATGTTGTTAACATCAGGTATATCACTTACCATCAGAAAGTACAGCTCGTGTCGTCAAGTAAATGAATAATAAAAACGGTGGAAGTAAGATTGGAGAGGATAATGTTCAGCAGTGAACATCTTCATACCGAAACGATGATGCTCTCAATGTTATAAAAAGCCATTGTTAGAAACTATTGCCAAAAATATGTCATTATCAGCAACCCTTGAAATGCGGAACTCTAAAAAAGTCAACCAGCATCTAAAGCCGTAGTGGGGGCCACTTCATTAAACGACAATTATTATTTTTAGATGGTCCTCGACTTCGCCTCTTCATCGACAATAGGTGTTTGCGTACATCTGCTCCGCTTTTTTTTTGGCAACTAACTTCGACAAAGGAATTTTGTTAAAATGCCTTGAGGCGTTAAATTTTGGATCTAAGGAAAGTACTCCGCGATACAAAAGATGGTCGCGTTCATTGTTAAACTTGCAAGTTTACGTCACGCCATTAAACGTACCAATGTACATTGTATATGGTCATTTTAAGGTCCAAAATCGTATGGGCGAAATGCAATGACATTTTCAAAGAATCGTATATGAAATGCGTCGAATTTGATACAAAAGAAAAAGTACGGAACATGATTTTTTTTCGCGATATCTCAAAGATTTCTGTAACAGGATACATCAATTATTTAACCCCGGGGCATTTTAATAAAAAACGGGATTTGTCCGACTGTTAAAAGTATTGCGTTACGTTAAATGCGGTTTCTACGATTTTTCATACTTTTAAATTGCGCTGAAACCGTACACTTTAATAGGGCTGGTTATTTATACCTTTAAAGACATTCAGATAAAGTATTAACTTACTTAAGCGCTAATAAAATGTAATTTGTTTCGCTTGTAAGATGAAGTCGGATTTATGTTCTGATAAATTCGAGCTTCTCTAGCTTTTATTGACAATATTATTTTAAGCGTTTACACTGCGTAACTTAATGCATCCGTAATCAATAGCACATTGAACAATTTACTTAACTTAATTATGCTATACATACATCTAAGTTTAAAACGTTTTACTTTGTGGAGTTTGAGCATTACCATTAATTTTTGTTCAACGAAACAATTACAGCTTTCATACTAGCTATCTAATGGTAGGAGAGAAGTCCACTCATAACAATTTACAGGTAGTTAGAATACAATACACTACACCTCAGTGTTATCATTTTGAGTCATAAGATACTTAATTGCATTACCATATCAATATTTATAGGGTTCGTTGGTGCATAGCTAAAAGAAACCGCGACAGAAATCATTATCTCTAAAAAAATTTATTTACGTCAAAATGTAGATGCCGTCGGTTTCCTCTCGACGTTTCTCGTGAGCCGGAAGTACAAACTCATCGGGGATCGAAATCGCATATCCACTGGTGATAGGTCTCTGTTGCTGGAGACCGTCCAGGTAGATAACCATCGCGGCGCCTATTTTTGCCGACAAACAGTAGTGTGTTCTGGATCGGAGGGCCCTGTAACTAGTGTGAATATTTTGATAACGAGACTTAACGTCCAATGTCTCAAGGCGACTAGCGTAATATGGTGCAGTGTATATCATCCTGGCACAATGTTATTATGGACAGGCGTATCAGTTACCATCAGGTGAACGACCCGTTCGTCATCCTTTATTTTCACAAAAAAAAGTTTAGTAAGTTAATTTTAAAGAGTTTTACTTAGTAGAGAATAACCATCTTGTTGGTGCCAAGCTAAAAGATACCGTAACAAAAACAATTATATCTAAAAAAAATTGTATTGCCTTTAGTAGATAGATCCAGTTGATTTCTCCAGGATATTCCTCTTCAAGGAAGTATGAACTCTTCGGGAATCGAAATTACATATCTATATATAGCTCATAGATCTACGGGATTTACAAATTAATCAAAACATAATAGCAATTATTTCGCTAATTAAATCCCTTTAGAAGGGAACAATAACGTTTATAAGGTTAATTTAATTATTGTTGTTTTCTCATTTCGGAGACCACCATCTCCGGTGACATCAAACCGATCATCATTGTGACAAAGACATTTTTAAAACTTCTTATTGTTTTGTGATATTTAAAAAAGCGCTATAGTTAGTCCAGTGAGCTTTAACGTCGCTTCGTTTCCTTTAGAGACGACATACAACATTTACCTGGAACCTGTAAACTCCCTTACAAACTACACACACAGATAAATGTTATATAAGGCATAGACAAACAAAAAGAGATAAATCATAAACAAAACAGGAGAGCGGTACAAACAAAAACATTGCAATTACAGTAGGAAACAAACAGCCATGAAATAATTATTTTTCACGGATCACGGAAACTGTATCCGGCGCTTGTTTGTCTCAGGTGTTATTATTACTGTTACTTCCTATCAGGCTGACAGTTATTTTTTTTATATTCTGTAAATAATATTTATATAAGTATATTAATTTGCGTGCGCGAGCCAAGTGACTGATGACAATGTAGAGGAGAGGAGAAATAAGAAAAGGTGTCCCACTCGCGATATGGACAATATTCGTTCGAAGAAAGAAAAATTACTTCAAATATTTATACAACAAAGTGACAGTATAAACAAGAAGTTTACTTATAATAAGTTATGCGATTTCTTCTACTTCTACATAGGTAAGTTCTCTATGTGTAAGAGGTCCCCCACAACAACTCACGGGAGCCAAGCCAACTTCACCTGCTCTTAGTGCAACCTGCTAATCAACAAACGAGGCTCTTATGATCTTATATGTTAAGAAAATATACTACACGTTTGCTAAATTGAATGTTTGTGTGTCTGTATTATTAGGTTACAATAAACCCTGTATGTATATATCTATCCACCATGAATTCTATAAATATTCATCAAACATCACATGGAAAGGAATTCTAGTATTGATAGTAAACTAAACTTCGACTTAAGCAGTCAAACGAAGCTTTTCGCCGATGCAAGTCATTTAGATAGAAATAGAGAAATAATGTCTTATTTCTACCTGCTGTACCGGATGCCATGGACAGCCACCTTTAAGGTAACAGACCCGACAACGTTTATGATTATCTCTCTCGTTTTCAAATATGATGATAAAATTCGGTGTGGCAATAAATATAGTATCTTAGACAATAAAAAATGTTCTTAAACTACATAAAAGGTAAAAAGATATTTAGCATATAGTATGGAATAATATTGTATAGAAATCGACCATCTCTTATCAAATATCATCTGCCAATCCCCATCTTCACACCGATCAGTTCTGCTCTGCTCGCATCCAACGGTTTTCTTAGATCTTCACCAGATCGTTAGTACAACTAGTGAAAGTATCCTGGTGTGTTAGGAGACTGTACAAACATTTGAATTTTCATTGTTACATATAAAGGAATCGCTTAACTACAAAGTAAACTCTTTCTTTATGTTTTGCTGTAGATTTAAAAAAATAAAAAATAATCGATGGAGTGACCAGCCTAGCGACTTGTTCAACGTGGCGCTAGTTATAATGATATATACAGCACCACGTTGTGCTCTTCACCTTGAGACATAAGATCTTAAACCTTGTTACTCCAATAACTTCACTAGCTTGCATACTGCTGTTTCTCAGCAGGAACTTGAGCTGGGGAACTATCTACACGGCCTCCAACACCAGAGACTTCCACTAGTAACAGTCACAAAGCTAATAATGAATATAAAATCAATGATATATATATATGTTGCTGACTTTTTGAAGGGGTTCATATAATTTCCTTTGTTGTTTCAACTCGCTTGCCACGCCACCCAAGATCCAACCATCACAGAACGGATAAATCAAACTTGGGCCATCATTCCATGGTTCCGAGGTTGTGCAGACTGCTGCAGTATTTCATAAACAAAGGTAGCTCCTATCGATGGAGCTTCACGATAAATTACCAATGTTCAAATCCAAAATCGTCGGGGTACTGAATCCCAGTACAGATGCAGACGTCTAATATTTTGTTTTGCCATATCAGAAACATGATCATACAACCATTTTGTTTTGTCAACGTTGTCAAAGTTATCAATATATAATCCTTACATAACTAGTTTAACTTAGAGGTTAACTTAAAAATTTTTTCCTATTATCTAGTTTAAAATTGCTGTGTAGTTTAATTTTTATACAGTTAGTGTTTATGCACAGATACTGTAGTTACATGTTGCTATTTTTAACTTGATTTTTATAGTTAAGTCATTAAACCAATTATGTAATTATGTTGATAAGCCTTAATAAATAAATAAATAAATAATACTTTAGTTAATATTGAACGTGGGAATTAACATGTACCGTCCCCATTGGCGAGTTAATGCGACTGAGAACCGAAGCCGAGATATATTAAGACCTTTTTACGACCTAACACAATAAAACAAAGAATTTCACTGATATCGACCCGATTAACACTCGAAATGAGAATATCTCCGTATAACGCTGAGCGCGTACTTACGGCGCGATAACGCGCTCGTCGGCCGCGTTAATGCGTCGGATATCGTCACAACTCTTTATCTACCTCGTTGTCCATAATAATTATTGTCACCTTTACTTTAATTTATACGTTTTCTGTGTGGTCGTCGCGATTGAGTAATGATGAGGCGGGAATAGGAAAGTCGTAGAAATCATCCGATGTTAACAGCTCACAAGCCAATAGCTGCACAACTCGTAAATGATTCAATTGATGGTGAGAATGTTATAGGAAATTGTTTCAACATAATTTGTGACGTCATCGTTAGCTTCCTATTGATATAAGTATTTTTTTTATGTTGACCTGCCTTTACAGAGCAGTAAGAAACAGTAGGCTAGAGACAGAAAGAACTTCCTTCCGACCGCCAACCTTCACTAATTGGAGAGGTACTTTAAGAAGAAGAAGACAGAGCAGTAAGTAATCACTTCCTTCATTAAGAAAGCTCCCGGTTCGCTTCCTGTTATGTTGTGGAGTTTGGTGGTCAGATTTTCACGAATCCGCCTTGTTATTTACACTTATAGTCTAAATCTACCAGCATACCAATATTGTTGTATTCTAGTTACTAACTTATGAAAATTAGAACTATTCTAGATGAGCATGATTCACCAACTCAGCTCAGGTCAGCCCGTATATAAAATAAAATAGGATAGATTAATATATAGTGATTGACAGATTTATCTTTGAATAACGTAAAAATGTATATGAAATGACTATATGATTATAATTAGATTAATAATGGACACATTTTTTAAAAAAAAAAATTAAATCTGCTTTCCATCTTAAGGATATGTCCTTTGTAGGTTTTAATTTAGTTAATAAAGGCTAATAAAACAATTAAATAACATTTATTAATAATAACAATAATTTTCGAAAATATGTGTCATCTACTATTCCACAGTTAGCTAATGTTGACTGACTCTTTATGAGAGGAGTTGGCATATCCCAGCCGTGGGAACTTTAAGGGCGCCGTTTATCATAGAATTAAAGACTCGTTTTTATTACTTCAACATTGTATCAAAGTTAATTTTACTCTCAAAAACATTTTATATACGAGTTAAGTAAACTTTTCACATTACAACTTCGTATGACACATCAATAAAAGTTGTAAGTGTATATATAAATATATACATGGTTTCTTTTTTTAATTTCGCATTTGGATTCGTCCCCTCCGTTGTTTCAGTACACATTCGCTGAAGTTTTAAAGTAACGTAGACAAAGTTTTAACGAGTGTAATTTATTTTATGTACCGGCTTACGTTACAATCCGTAATAACCGCGCTCACTGAGTTCTACTTGTTCTGAAGGGTCGGGTAACATACAGCGCGGGAACTTTGCATTTAACGCAATTATATATTAATTATACATTAATGTGTATGTGTGTATATGTAGTGTGTAAGCATTGCTGCACAACAACTCCAAGGATCCAAGGCAACCTCACCTGCTTGTGGTGCATCCTGCTAATCAACAAACGAAGCTCTGGTTCCCTCTAACCCGCTTTAAGCAAGCGTGGTAGAAAATTGCCAAAATCCTCCGTATAAATCGCTACCTGATCGATGTGGAAATCTTTGGGAGAGGCCTATGTCCAGCAGTGAACGTCTATCGGCTGATGATGATGAATATGTGTGTGGGATAGATCAGTTGTTCGTGCGATAAAATTGATTTAAACTTAAACTTCTAGTAGAAATTATAGTTGGTCACAAATAAGTTTCTACAGACAAAACTTTTGACTAGAACATCTTGGCTATTTATTATCTTCACGAGAAAATTAAGACATCAGAGAATTTCCAGATTCTCAGCTGTAATAACATAATAAACTTAGTCACCTTTATACTATACTATTAGAAGGAACGGAAGACCCTTCCGAACCAAGCTTGTATCATGATATCACTTTGTTATTAATCGTGAACCCATATTTATATTATCTGCTGGTGGTGGTTTTGTTACCAGAGACAGTCTCGGTAAGTACCACCAAACAGTAGTGACAAAAAGTAATCATGTATTTTATGTAATATATGGAAATAATCATGTATGTAGGATTTTAAGGCTTTTGTAACTAGTGAAAATACTGTGGTAAAGAGATTTACCGTCTTGTGCTTTAAGGCGCTGATGCTATTTTTTATTATTCTAACTAGCAGATATATCAATTACCAACAGGTGAACCTTGTACTCGTCTCAATTCTTCGTCGAATAATCTTTTTAAATTCGGTTTCAGTTTCGCAATATCACCATTTCGTATTAGCGTCTTTTCCCCCGGCCTAATCGAAACTTCCCCCGATTCATTAATTTGAAACGCCGCCGGCAACGCTTATCGATATATCAATTTAACTAAGCGCTAACCGAAGCTTAAAGACGGGGTTAACTTTAAACCGTTGTTTATCTCCCGGTTTAGCCGCCGGCCGAGTCGGCGGTGCGGCCGATGGACTGTGTTTTCTTTAAATCTAGGTTAAGCTTGGATACACTAAATTGGTTCAAGTTGCATGCAACACGGTTCAATATTTTAAACACAATCCCAACAAACAACATACTCTTGTGTTTTTAATATAAACATAATTCACATCGACATTGCTTCAAGTAATATCAAATGATTTCACGAGTTATTTGTTTCGATAACAATTTAGTCTAAGTTGAACAAAGAAAGCATATTTCTTGCGGTAACAAAGAATTTATATAACAATTGGCTACAACACAAGATATTACAGATCAAATTTTATATTGGCTGTAATTTTTTAACTTTTAGTAAACTAATAACTTTTAAGAAATAATCATGAGGAAAAACATAATTTTTTTGATATATGATACCTTTTTTTGATATTTTATATATGGCATACCTTCATACAATATATATTGATGTAATTTCAATGACCTGTATTTTGATGAAAACGATAAGTATGAATATTAAAAACTTAAAAGTAATAAAGAAATAACTCCAAAATATGGAAAAAAATATATAATGCATCTTGTTATGTCTAGGTGTTACGATATGTAATGAAACAGTGAATATTTTAACAAGCCTGGAGCAATAGAACCGCAACCAACAGATTTCAGTTAGCGCGTCTGTTAGTTAAATACTATTTTAATTAATATATAATTTATCATACTAACCCATAACTAACATTTTCTTATCTCTAAAATTTTTCATCATCATCATCCTCTCCCTGCTCTGTTACCGTTTCTCATACGGTAGATAAACACATTTATTTATATAAAATATTAATTGAACTAATGACAATTTAAAAAACATGTCTAAGAAGGTAATGTCTATAGACATACCCCACCAGTGAATGAGTTGATGCTGTGGACATTTCCTTTTGTAAAGGTTTAAAAAGAACGTTTGGAGATAATGAAAGAACATAAAACTTTGGGTTGTGTCTTAAATTGTTGTAATTGTGAAAATGTTTTTTTTTTACAACAGCAAAATACTGAATGAAAAACAATGTGAATAATATAATATTTCATTAGCTTTCGCACCGTGTTCAATTCGCTTAGTGTATACAGGCGCTCAGGTAAAACAGGGCTGGGTTCCGAGCGCAAAATTGGGTCACTTACAATTTTCATCTTATTAAAACGTGAATTTTCACTGAAAGCAAACAAATTGCTTGTTGAAAAATTAGAACCAAAAAGAACGCTCTCGGCTCCGTTCTTTGGTTTATATGAAATATTGTTCTAACTCCCACCGCCCCGGAGGGGACCCGTTTTAATTTTTAATTAGTTTCCACAAAAATCCGGACAAAATGATACACATTGTAAGCTTCCGGCGTTAATGGAATTTGAAATAATTCATCTTTAATGTTTGACACCTCTTACCAGTTGCCGGCGATTTATTTATTTTTAATTGACAAAGATTTAGTGTACATATATATATATATATACACAAGAGACTTCTTACTATGTAGAAACTCATCACGATATCTCTGGAGCTATGAGGCCTACAGACTTGAAATTTTATAGGAATATTCCTTATACCAAATATGAGTTATGTAAGAATGGATATTACAAAATTCTTTTCCCAAAGGGGGGTGTTACATGTAGCAAAGCGGGCAGAGAACAGTTATTGCAAACTATTGAGACAGGCGTGCAGGAAGGGACGCATCTACCATCTCTTTCTTTTTAACCAGTAACAAAAAAGAGGTTCGTGAAAGTAGATTCGATTTAACATGTATATTTTTCTGTACATATTTAAATATTCCACCAGTCATTACTTTTTACAAAGTGGACCGATTATGTCATCTGAGAAAAGGTATGCCCCGAAATTAAACTCATGAAAGTTAAAAAAATATCAGCTATTATGGAAGGAAAATAATAAAGTTTACTGCCTCCGTGGCATAGAGACTAACCGCTTGTCTAGTAACACGAAGGTTTCCAAACTACTTTGCTAAGTACAACCCTCCCATTGTAAATCTGCCGCCATAATATCACTGCTGTATTCCAGCTATCAACATATGAGAATAAACATACTTTTAAACATCAGCCCCAATATTAATAAACACCAAATCAAATTCATGTAAAGGGTTACTTCATAGCAGATAAAAATAAGTTGGGAAATAAATTCAACTAAATTTTTTCTTATTTCATTTCTCTTGGTTCTAATTGATAGAAAATATGTTTAACATATTTATAACTCGCTCGACTTCCCCACTGAGGTTGAACTTCCGATGAAAAAAAAAACATCGGAGAGAGACCTCCGTGTACCAAGAACGACGACTTTTGTGGACATATGACATCATCAATTCGAACTTGGCCAGCTTGGTTGATAAATAACCTCAAGATATTGTTTGTGTGAATCCCACGAAAACCTTAGGTCTATTAACGTGAAGCTTTTTGTTAGTTTCATTGAAATGATTATTTTTACGCTTTGCGTGGTTTATTTTTATGTAATAAACTTTAAAAGATATCTATATATAGAAAAAGGTAAAAAAAGATCGACCTTACTTTACATGGAATTAATCGCTGCGACCAGTTCGTGCTCCCTACACAATGCACTTGCAAACGATAACGATCTTTACTGAATAGCTTTGTAAGATTTTTTTGAATATTTACTACTTGTGTGCTTAACTCGCATATTTATACGTACACACTTAAAAAAAAACAATTACTACAACACCAATATCACTACCAGATAATTCAAGAATAGTGATGTAAACAGTGGAAATATAGAAAAAGCTAAAATCGGTAACGATCGTTAAGGCGTCTTACTTTGCACTTGTTGTTATTTATTTTACTATTTTGTGCATTATTTAATTTTTGAGTTTTTTACTCGCAAACTATAGTGAAAGAGTAAACCTATCATCTTCATCATCGGCCAACAGAAGTCCACCTATATGGACTAACGAAAGTTTCAAAATAAAAAAAAAACAGTCACATTATTGCACACACATGTACCCACATTATATATATATATATATATATATATATATATATATATATATGAAACGAAAGGGCGTATTGCAGGAAGAAGGTAATTCTATCATCTGGCAGAAGTTGTATGCTTTATCCTTTAAAATCCATTAACTATTGATCACAATTAACCAGCTGCTGTTAAGTGAGAACAAGACCATGGATGGTAAAGCGTGTTCGCTCAAAATACACTGGCTTTCATGCTATTATGGTGGTATACTTACGTTATGGTGGTAGTGGTGAGTCAAGAGGAATCTAGGAAACCTTACCTCCCGTGTTATATAGCACGCGTTATATCCGCTGCCTCACAGAGACAGTTGGAGACACGTATATACAAATTATAAACCATTCTTGATACTAACTGAATGTAGAGTAACGAGAACATTACGCAATTGTTCTTTATTAGATATGCAAATGGAGTTAAATTAACGAATTTAATAAAAGAACATTCGTCACATCTGACGCTGAGATGAATATAATTTGCTGCTGAATACTCGGCTTACACCTGTCGAAATCTCGAGAACTATGGAGAATGTTGATTAACGCGGTCTAATTAGAGAATAATTTAACATTCCGGTTGTAATTACATTTTAATAATTATCATCATCATCATCCGCTGACAGCTAGTAATATGGCTTCCTAAAATATTTCTACAATGATCGATGTTTAAGTAATATAATTTGCTCGTCGTCTTGATAATTAGGATGTTAAGATTCTTTATCCCAGTAATTTTAACATTTGAATCCAGTTTCATCTACGGTGATAACCTACACTAACGCTTTTCAATCACTTTTCGTTCCCGTACCCTTTAATAAAACTTTTCGTGACTACCCCACCCATCCCTTGATAATTCTATAATACCTAATAAAATTTAATTTCGTTTCTCTTAAGCTCTTTCTTTTATAATCTTCACTAATAGATACTCTCTATCTCTGTCTAACATCTTAGTAAGTAATTAATTATACGGTTTATTTTAAACTGCACGTTGTAGACAATATATTATACTCGTTATATTTATATAAATTTATTGATTTAACTTCTCAGTATTTCCGTCATTAATATCAGATATCCTGGGACCTCAACAAAGATTACCACCAAATAGTAATTTCACGATTACAATATGAACAGCGCAGATCTAAGCAGATGGAGACCTTCGGCTCATGTCCAGCAGTGAACATCTATCGGTTGATGATTATCAACAGCTTATTGAGGTGTCTATAGTAGTATGATATATTTTCCTTCCACCGACCCCACGTCGGGAAATTCTAGAACCTTCGTAACTTACGTCCTAATAACATCGCCCGCAGTGACTAACGCCCGCACCTAAAAATTCCTCGCGTGCCCAGACCACTAAATGTTCTTCGTGGAGCATTCAATTTCAGATCGCGCCATATCAAGCCTGAAATACGATACGGAAGCCGGCACAACCTTAACGACTTCACTCATAAAGTCATATCGAAAATTTTAATTTCGATTGGTTTCATAAAAACATATCACGTATATAAAATGTAATAGATAATTATAAAAAACATCCCTGTGTACTAAAACTCTGAATCCCAGCAATGTGATAATTTTTTTTTCGAGTAAATAACTTAATTATTTTTTTCATCGACAAATAGGTCACTAGAATCTTATGGTCTGCCCATAATAACGTGGAGTTAATTAGTATGTACACAGCACCACATCGTATTTCTATTTAAGACACAAGATGTTTAGTATTGTTATCATAATAATTTCACTAGTTACAACTCCCTTTAAACCGGAAGATAGTAATGTTTTGACACTGCTATTTCGTGGCAGTAATGACTCGCTGTGGTCTAAACGGTTTCCAAAACCTACTGCCTTTAAACATCTCTTTCATTACTCACGTTAGTTAATAATATCAAAATAAACAGTTATCCGGCTTGAAGTAACGATATATTTATTATATGCAAGTTGATTGTTATTCCAGACCGTTTAAAGTGGCAGGGTGGTCCGTCGTTAGCATACAGCGACATCTTCCGGTCTACAGAAGTAACGGTAGGATGTTGTATACGTTTAACACTTGTCCGCGTGCACGCCTATTACCTGTTGTTAGGTGAACGGAATCCATGATCACGGTTAATATATTCTGTAGCATTCTTTATATTGCGTTTCTTATCGTCAAGTTAGACAAGGTCCGTCATGCGAATCTATTGTTTTAAGTTCGATTCCGTAATTTAACTATAGTTGTAAATGATGTTAACCACAAGTGGAAAATGTAATGTTAGTATAAAAATTGTTTATCACAAATATATCATAAAAGTACCATATTTCTTCGTGGAATTGGTAAGAAGAATCACCGGGTATTTGAAAAATATCTTATTGCTCTAATTAGAACATAAGCATATAAGTTAACATTAGTAAATTTAAAAATATTATTTTCGTTCCTTTTTGATGTGAAAGTAATGTAATAATGCCATAAATTCATAATTTCCTTAATGTATTCCTTATATTCCGTTTTTAAGTCTTATATTAATTATAATTAGGTTATAGTTATAAACAATTTTTATTTTATTTTTAACTAGGTGTATAATTGTAGTAAAGAAACGTTCTCTATTAAAACCGTTCTCCCCGTGGGATGTTTGTTTAACTCTTATAGCCAGCCATAGCCATTATTATTATTAATTCACCTGTCAATGCAGTCAAAATGAATGGCACGATTTATAATGAGAAACGCAAATTATTTCGCTCGCCAAATTTAATATATTGTATCCTTAAATTGTTAGGATTACGATCCTCGCTCTGTTCGTTAGGGCACGCCGGCGAACGCCACGGAACTCTCTAGAATATTTCGCTTGCTCAAACAAGGGCCCGGGCAGGTCCTTTTGACAATATTTCCAAAACCCAGCCCACCCTAATTACCGAAACGTCAAATAGGTGAAGCGGGTGTAGGTACGTAAGACCTCTTACTATCGGACCCTGTTTAATATTTACGTACGAGTATGGCCGGAAAATAACACGACCTAAAGTAAATCTATTTTTTTTTGTAACCTTAGTGTACACATACACACAAACCTAACATTTTAATAATAATTTATAATGTATGGACAAAGGCGACCATAACCCTAAAAACTTTTACTTCCTCTTAATCCAGGCAAAGAATAACAATAATAATAAAATGAACAAGTGTATAGATGTACATCAGGAACAACAAATATTATTCAAATTGGCAAAGATGTTAAAACCAACAAGTGATGGACTGGCAGAAATGTCATGAGGTACAGCATTCTAGAGCTCCACTGCTTTTTATGAAAGCATCATCATGCATGCAGCAAGAAAGCATATGAAACATTTGGAAGAATATAGATGTGTAAAAATTTAGGATTTAGAAGACGAGCGACACGATATTCTCAAAGCGCCTATAAGAAGAATATTAAATCTACTGATAGAATAGAAAGTAAATTGAAGATTCACCTTTAAACTTCTGTAGAAAATACCGTCAAAATCTTAAAGCTCATTAGATTTATAAATTAACACGTATGGAAAATTAATCAAATTTTCAGTAAATATCAGTATTTTAAGTATCATAATATTTATTAGAATACTTTAAGCACTACTACATAAAATAAAACCAGGTAACAACCGCGTTTTTATACTTGTTCATTATAAATAAATTTGTTTATTTGATGTAAATTGACGCAAGTGCGAAAGATCAATTACTAGTAATGAGTCTTACTCAGTAGTAAAAACCGTTTAGCGTCTTACATGAAAAAGTAGTAGTGCTACAAATAATTAGCTGAAAAGAAGCTTTGAAAAAGACAAATACACAAAAATAGTTCGTACCAAAAGTTTTGCTGCCTAAATGCAATTTTAACAAAAGTTATTATATGGATATTTATTTATTAATTGGAAAATAAACATCCATACGTAAAAATGTTGAAAATGTATAAATAGACAAAAAAAATTTCTAAGTTCGAGTATATTTCGAGATACAATGGTTATCACGCCGGCCATAATCACGGGGAACGATTCCCCCGCCATATTCGACGATCACTCAGGAAGAAAGCCGAGATATGGTCACCATGGCAACCGGCTCCCTATAACCGTTGCGAGCGAGGCGAAACTCTCGGTACAAGGCCTTGTACAGTCAGCATTATTTATAATCCTCGATTCAGCGGTACACAAAGTAAGTATTTATTTAGGTTTTGATCTATACTTGAGCGTGTGAGAATAATTTACTCAGTTAAGGGATCCACCGTCAACAGGTCTGGTGTTTGATGTTGATTCTTACTGATGCGTAGTACGTACTGCGTACATACTCAAGTGCGAGTAGATAATTAAAAAAAAACAATAAAACTGTTGCTTTAATTATTATTATGGTAAATTGCCTCTCAGAGACTACTGAACCCGGACCTCCCCAATCGACTTTAACACTATCGGTCCGATGCCTTCTAAAACCAATCGTTCTTGACAGATTACACCAGTTCATCTGTAGACGCTGTGCTTGCCAACACATGGTGTCTCCGCTCAAGAATCTTTTTGTTCATCGACCGTCCATTGCTACTTCACCTTATTAATCTGCTAGGTTAGTGTTATCTTATCTTTGCTCTTCTACAAATCATTCGCTTAGAGAAAAGACCAAAGATAGTCCTCTCCATATTTCGCTGAGCTATTATGAGCTCATTCTATTCTTTCTTATAAACCCTTCTCATTACCACAAAGGCTTTACATAATTTTAGCACTACAGTATTTAAGACCTTTAGTATTAGCTACTGAGTTAAAGACCTATTTAGAATCACGACGCGTTATTCTTTCTTATTCTATTGTAATTAGTTTTTTATTAGTAATTAGTTATCTTCAAATAATGATATAAATTTGAACGTACGTCTAAAGTGGAAAATTATAGTAACCAGACACTGTATTACTATATTGTTAATAAACATTTTAAGTGAAAGCCTTTGGCATGCCAATGGCGTGTTATAATTACAACCAGCCACAGTGTTTCACGTATTGAATGGCAATTTTGTTGAACGATGTAAGGGAATTGAAAGGTTAACCCACATCAGAGTTTAACAGCAGGTAGCTCAATAACAGACGTCGGTCTCGGTAAAGACTCATTCACACGTGGACCGTAGATCGCGCGGTTACAGCATGTTATGTAAAACCATTTTTTTTAAAGTTAGCTATTCCAACTTAAAACCTCGTTTGTGGTCGTTCTCAACATTTGGAGAGGATATAAAGATTCTCCACGCGAACCGCAATCATTAAAATAAAACACTAGTTGAATCGGAATAACGTAAAACAAGTGTATTTTTCTACTTTATTTTTACTATCTAAGAGCCAAATAAATCAATAGTAAAGTTAACTAATCTAGTTTTGCTAGAAAGAAAGGAAGAGGTCTATTATTAATTAACTCAGTTCTAAATACTAGTTGTCACCTCTCCGCTTTGCTGGTTTGAACATAAAATTAAACTTAAAATTTGTCTAAAATATTCCTTGAAAGCAACCGCAACCGCAAATGATTTTCTATAGCAACCGTTACTGTAACAACCGTATAAATAATACGCAATGAAACTGTTTTCAAAAAATTAATATGATATAAAATGATAAAGAATTTATGAAATATAAAAAAATAACCTGAACCATCTACAAATCATTTCGAATTGAGTAGTTATGTTCCCGTGTTCATTTCACTAGTTTTCACGTGATTGCCGAACAAATAAAACTTATATACATACAGATAGATTACTGCTAAATAAACGCAAGTTGTTTCTAAAAATTTCTAGTTATATATTTTTTTTACTTTTCATGAGAAGATACGATTATTATTCTATTTTTGTTACCATTAGACTATAAAAGTAAAATAAATAAATTTTAAGTTTAAGAAAAAATATAAGATTCACTGGTTATTTGTGAAGATGTGAAAAACCTTAACTTGCGGGTTGAGATTTTTTCTACTTATCTTAAACCATAAACAGGTTAACATTTTAATCTTAAATTTTATCTTTTTCTTTACAGTAAATCAGTATTACCCATGGCGTTATCCTTACATCATTATGGAGTATGAAGTGGTCAGCTAACCAAAAGTTTATCAGTATTAACCTACCAACGATTTAATTTCAGCAATATAATATATTTATAATAATTTATATTAAATTATTTATATTGAATTTATTATAGTTTTGTTTTATTTGATAAATTGTGTTCTTTTCTAAACATGAACAATATTTTAATGACTGGAGTACCCAAAATGATATAATTTTTTTTTAATGAATCTTTAAAAATTCTTAAATGTATTATCAATAATATAACATTTAAATAAAGAAATGACTATAGCAGTGAGACGTTCACTTGATGGAAAGTGATAAGCCTGCCCAAAACAATGTAGCGCTAGGATGACACCAGCTTCGATACCTATACAGCAATATTTTTGCACTATTATTTGACGGAGAAAGAGGAGCTAGTCTTATCCACCTATACGGTCTCCGACAAAAGAACCCTACCATCAGTAAATAAGCAGTTCTGTTTAAGTTGATTTACGATTAGTTAATAAAAAAAAATCCTCATACACAGTGAACCCCATTCCGGGAAAGTCATAAACGAGGTTAATAGAATTAAACAGTCGTTAGTGAATTTTTTACATTGTAAACTGGTTTTCATCAAAGGCGCCTATGAAAACTTAACATTAAAGATACGCTTCACTATAATTTCTAACACGCGGCAACATGAACAGGTAGCGTGGTAAGTAACAGTTAACCTTGTTGCAACACGCCCTGCTGCGGTACAACTAAACACTGCCAAAGACAGATCCTGAGCCGCAATCGCACGCCATCGCCTCCCCTTGTTTTTAACATGTACAATAAGCTAAACATTAATTTGACTCCAAAACAATTGGATAGACTGCTTCTAGGTTGTACCTGAACTGGCAGAATTACTGTACTCTATGATTTTGTATCTCCTACTCCACCTTGCAGTTTGAAAGCATAGCTGATGCATCAACCATATAGATAAATCCGTTATTAACTCACGCAGTACAAAACACATATATAGATAAAAATGACATCATAAAATATAGATAAACAAAAATATGTTAACATAGTAATATTTTATATTAAAAATGGCCGCTATCTCCACACCGTTCAGTCTTCAACGTGACTTAAAGTAGTTGGAGTGTATCAATGCATTCCGTATAAGATCCCGGAGCCTCTCCTAAGGGAATGACAGAGACCACCAAGAGGTTTTAGAGGGTATATTATTTACATAACTGGCTTCCACCCAGAAGTAGAGTATCTTCGCAATATCACTCTTCCTGGTCCCCTCGATAAGAAAAATAAAAGAGCAGACATTCAGCATTAATATAACTAAGGAGTAGGTATTTTTAAGTATTTACTCTGTAAGGCCAATAATTTTTTTTTATTCGTCTAAGCGACGAGACTTGTGAGACGTTCAACTGACGGTAAGTGATTTGCCACCCCATAAACAAGGTGGTGTTAGTTAGATATACACATCGCCATGTACTCGTCGCTTTGAGACATAAGATGTTGGCTCTTCTTACGCCAGTAATTTCATTAACTCCAAAGCCCCTCGAGCCGACACAATACTGTTCGAAACCTAACCTAACTATACTGTCTTCTGCAATAGAAGTCTATCGCCAGTAAGCAGTAATGTGTACGACCATCTAAAGTATGTACAATTTTTCGTATACTTTATTGATATCCGAGCGCTGTCGTATCCCTCAATATCCGACGTAACGAATATCCGATAAGATCGGAAGGAGTGCGCCGCTTAATTACAATATATCCTCAGCCGTTATCATTATTATCGTTTCAGCGTGCTGAATATCCGTTTACCTTGGATAAATACGATCGATAAGACGAAAAACCTTAACGATGCAGAAGATTATGTTTTTTATAAATGTAGAAGTAAGTAGAAGTAAGGTCGTAGTAAAAATTCACCGCCGCCAATAGACAGTAATATCTTAAAACATTAACCACAGCGATGAGATGTTATCACATACTGTTTCGCTTCCGGAACTTTCTTGGGTTTGTTACAAAAAAATTTGAACATTTGCATACATGGAATACATTAAGTGAAATAGATTAGGGCATGAAACAACAAACTGGTTAGTTTATGTAAACACAACTTAAGCCGGTTAGACGACGCCGTACCGGGAATTAAAACCTTGGCCAAGGTTTTAGGATGATTGAAAGAGGTTTAAACAAACTGACGGCCCTTCGCATTTGCATATTAATACGGATTTTACATCGGGCCCACTGTCTACCGTTCATTACAGCGAATGCTGTAGATCTCGGGATACGGGATTTTAACATAAGTGTATTAAATCTAACGTCTATTTCATTAGGCGTAATTGGTTATAGTAATGGCCGAAATTTGAGTAGAATATTTTTTAGACATGACAATTTTGGTAATTTTTTTAATGTAAACACTTTATTGATTATATCTGTACTTGTCACAACAACAATAAGAAATAAATAATAAGTTTTTTATTACATTTGATGATTCTGTTAGTCTATTGAATCACTCAAGAGGAACATTGCTGATAGTAGATTTCTGTCGCTGCCACCGCAAAACCTATTTCTAAACAATAATCTCTAAACAATGGTGAAGCAACTTTATCAATTCCAATTATATCTAGAAGTTTGGATAACGACAGCATCTTTTTAAAAGCGCTTGTGTATCTATCAATATTATATTATCTATCTACCATAAACACCATTGTTATATTTTAGTAATCAACATATGAGAGTCTAAACAAAAACAAACAAAGGATTCCTGTTCATAAAACGTTATTTAAAACTGCTGTTAAATTTTATTGATAAATTTATCAGTCTTAGGTAATTCAATTGTTACATTAATGAATTAGTGCTTCTACAATATGATTATGGGCGTCTTAGCCAATTATGTTTGTTAATTGACAATTAATATGACAGTGTCATACCTCGTAATGAGATGCTGTATTCGGTTACCGTCTCCACTGATACTAATTCTGAGATCGAGGAAGTTATAAAGTCAGAGAAGCTTAACAGCACAAGTATCGTATTAAACTATTGAAACGTTCAATTTTCAGTTAACCGTGTATGGACAAAAAGTAAATATTAGTTATATGTTGTAAAATATATATGAAAACCTCATTGAGTATTCACACTGCTGGACCGTACGTATAATGACAGAATTAAGACAACTTATCCACTACCCTGACCGATTGCCGGATTTCATTTCCATTATATCTGATAGTTTTAAAAATACATCGGTTTCTTTACAATCGTTTTCTTCATCAGGTGTATTGATTAGTTTAGTATTGTTATAAATAGATATAAAGCGAACGAAACCATCTCCTAATTAATCTTTAATTATACTTTCAACTTTAAACAGACGATACATAATAGATCAATCTAAATTCGATTAAATGAAAACCACGAAACTCAACAACGTTAATTGAATTGCTGTGTCAACCAAATCCTATTTCAGGTCTATTAGAACAAAATTCGAAAATTTCTAAGAATACTCAAACATTTTGATTAATTCAAAATAATCACAAATTAATTTCAATTTTGTAAATGTCTTTGTTAATTAATAGATTTTCTCTAGAACTTTCTATAGAATAATTAAATCGTAACAACGTTGGTAAATGTGAAAATAAGAAACATCATTATGTTCACCTGATGTTAATGTACCAATAAGGCGCTAGTTATGATATACATTCGCCTTATGGTATTAATTTAGATAAATCTCTAATTTTACCAGCTCTAATACCATTCTTACTTAAAAATCAAAATTTTCCTTGTTTTACGATACAATATATCTTACCATGACACGTGAATTCTCACACCAACATTATACATTTAACGACACTGAATTTCACGGATTTTGTAGCTTTTATTTTAATTATTTATTACTGATGTTTGGACTAGTTTACAGCCTTCATCGACTGAATTGACAGATATCATAGTATACGCTTACTTTTAGCTTTTAATTACTGTTTACAGACCTATATTCGTAGAATGAGCTGTGCCTTAGTCTTATTATTAATCTTGTATATATGATGAAATACCAATTAATAAATAGTTTAAATATAATTTATAGAATTCGTACATTTACTGTTTATATTTTGAAATGTATATTTTAAAATTAACATAGAAAAGTGGTCCAGAAAGATTTAATGTATTCGTAATATCTGTTATAATACATTGAGATTTGTAAATGTCAAGTTTTACAATGTGGAACTTTTTAAACGGACGAACTGGAAAATATAGAATGCATGAAATAAGGTATCCATGAGGACAAAAAACGTTCCTTTTTACGAATGTGATGAAAAAGGCAACAGTTAGGAAGGAGTAGAGTGTGATAGTAGCTTGTTGGCCTAATGGTTAGAGCGTGCGGCCTTCAATCCGAAGGTCGCGGGTTTGAATCTTGACATGTACCGATCACTTAACATTTAAGTTATGCACATTTATGAACTTTAGTAACAACAGCGGAATACAAACGGTGAAGGAAAACATCGTGAAGAAACCTCTTAGCACATGACTTAGAATTCATTGTAAGGTGTGTATGAAGTCACCAATCCGCATTGGACCCGCGTGGTGACTATGGTCCATCTCCCTCATATTGAGGGTAAGCCTATGCCTCAACAGTGGAGACGTAAATTGCCTGCTGAATAAGAAGTGTTACTGGCCACTGCAATTAATTTATGGCCACGATAAGTTTATGAAGACTTACTTTTGAGAAGAATAAGAACGAATCTCTAGTAATAACAACTACAACATTAAAATATAATAACGTTCTGCAAATTTTAAAGCTATGAACTCATCAAAGACAAGGTAGGCGGATTCTTTGCTATTCCACAAGCACTCCTCAATCGGTAGTCATAAATAAATCCCTAACAACCAAAATCAATATCAACGAGACGGGAAGCGGGGGAGACTTCGGATGAAGAGGGTTTGATTCACTTTGAACTGCTTTTATTACGACAATATTTACTTTGGGAACCATTTAAATATATTCAAGTTAATACTAGCACAAGAAAAAATACTTTATAAATTTCTCCAACATGTCATTGGTTGTTACGAAAAAAAAAAAATATTTTTAATTCTCTTTGATTGAATATATATTAGGTGTAAGTGGAAAAAACTTTGTAAGCTGAATGTAGTACTATATTACCTGTCCCCATTAAAACCGACTTTGTCGACCCACAGATACATAATGTAAGGAGGTAGGGACTTACCAATATCTCTTTCATTTATAATACATATAAGTAACTTACATCGTAATTCGGCACCCAAAAGTCACCCTAGCGATAATAACCCCAAGTTTGGAGAAAGGCAGACTTTTTGGCGTTAAATGACCTGTAAAATGGAAGGGGTTGAAGGTTACTACTTTTTCTAGATTCCTTTCCTTGCAAATATATCCGATAATTCCATTTCATACATTTTAAGTATTTATAGCATTTTTAAAATTCTGATATTTGTATTTAACAGTGTATTAGTCCAATATAGTGTCTGTAGAAGATAATACTATTTAAGATTTTTAAATATTTTGAGAAAAAGATGGTTTATTCCGATTGAATTGGAAGTAACTTGTACATACATTTAGAAAAGTGTTCATAATATGTACTTACAATAATATTCTTATAATAAAACAAACATTTTCGTACTCCGGAGTTTCGTGAGATTTTCAGCACCCATGGTTATAGAAAGTCTGAACTTATAGATGTCATATTCATCACGGAGTACGGACACCGCAGAATGAGCTTACTGCGGTTTAATTTAATTTGTTATTAATAGGATTCCAAGTCGGAGGTTTTACTCAATCAACGTTTCTATTGAAATTAACATGTTTCTTTTGATGTCACTAGCCTTGCAAATCATCTTTGGTAAATAACTGTGTTAGCACGCGAGCAATATTTGTTATCTAAAACAGCTTGGATCACTCTTAAGGTTATAAAACCTGAGGCGGACCGAAATTAACATGAAAGGATAATGTCAAACGAGACTCATTAAAAGCTGGAACACAAGTGCAAAATAGGAATACAAATTTACTGGATCAACGTCAGACCCACCCGCTGCCTTAGTCTCAGATGACGAAGCCACTTTGATTAATACTAACAGTATATATTGACTTAATTGATGGAATTTCAACATGTTTACATTACGTTATAGATATATAAAAACATTACAAAATTTTTAAAGTATCATCCTTGTTATGTTGATTGAAAGTGACACTTCAGTATATTATTACTTCTAATCCAGCTGACATTCGTAAATGAACCTTAGTACGATGGTTCTGGAGTACAATTTTTGTTGCAATGTCAGCAAAACACCATCGGTATTACGGTACGATAATAAAATGTTATAAGGGGTTCCTTAAAAGCAATTGGTCGTCCATTAGTTTTATTTTTATAGGGCAACAATGAGTTAATGGCCCTGAATTTAATTCACTTTAAATCACTTCCGAGTTCACTAATTTGTACTAAACACTAGCGATGACGCCAGTCTTTACTCGAATACTTTTATCTGGTTAAATATTTTTAGTTACGTTAGTTCTTATATTCACGAGATTAATACGTATTAGATCTGGACCGGGAAAACGATCCAAATCACACTAGACTTTCATATTTGATAGATCTCAAATCCTTGCAAAAGTACACCTAATTCTAGCAAAAATGAATAGGACTTAAAAAAAAAATCTTAATTCAATTGCGAATACGGTTACGTCATACAACAATAGTGTAGCATTAATTAGGACATATATATAATACTAAATTGCTTACACACTGCTCATTGATAACACGAATGAACTTTTACTTAAGTTCTTTCCAGACCTCTAACAATAGACAAACGATTAACATATAAATAGTGAAACTAAACTTTACTTGTTTATTATGTTCTTTCACATCTTCATCAGTTCATAGATGATCTGCAAACCGATGGGATGATATACAGCTCATTTTTCTCGTCGCCTTTAGACCTAAAATTTTAAGTCTCGCTACCCTAATAATCTCACTAAATACATCTCTCTTTAAATCGAAACACCGTAATGTTTGCATACTACTGTTTGGCGGCAGAAGTAGGCTCTGTAGTGGTAACTATCTAGACGGTTTCCGGCTTTAGAGACCTACCACCGTTGCAATGATACTGCGACCATCACCAAATCGTGGAGCCATCTTGATCTTCCAGTACCACGACAAAATTTTCGCGGCCACAATTAGTACATGAAAATGTTCGTTAGCTTAAACGATTTTTTTTATTAATCAAATCACAATATTTACCATAAATAATGACTAAAAGAATATGAAAAAATCTTTATGTATATATATATCCACATAATATAATGTATTTCCACAAATACAGACAGAACAAACAATTTTCTCGAGTGTAAGTAAAGTTCTTTATAATTTACCCTCAGCAAAATGAATTTCGACACTTGAAAACTTCTCCCATCTGAAATATTTGTTATTTGAGCTTCGAGAGCATCGAAAAATAATACCACCCCCTCCATATTTTCTTTGACGTTAAAAGCTCACCACTTTAAGTATACAAAGATAAATAAAGTTAATATAGAAAATAATAGAAAATCTCAAGTTGGAGATGAAAAAGCAAATTCGCAAATTGTTTGAAGTCCTCGTGAATTTGAAAATTATAGAAATATAATAAAATATCTTAAAAATTTATGTAAAATAAATATATCCGTACTCCATACGTACTTCTTTATTCTTGTGAAAACTCCTCAAAAACCGCACAACCAACTTACGGGACTCAAGCCAACCTCACCTGCTCGTGGTGCACACTGCTAATCAATAAACGAGGCTCTAGATCCCACCAACCTGCATTGGGCCAGCGTGGTAGGAAATGCCTCAAATCCGCTCTATGAATTCCTACAAGCGTCGACCCCTATTGCTCGGCGCTACTGGAGATCATGCTGACTGTGGACCGATCAATGTGGAAGCCTATGTCCAGCAGTTGACGTCTATCGACTGATAATGATGATGATATTTCAAAAATAGTGGACCGTAGTGTTTTTTTTTAAATGTTATCGTATACACATACAAAGTTAAAGTGTAAGTAATGGTAGATATTGAAATAGAGTTAAAAAAACATAGATAAAAGTAATGTAAAAACTAACGTAAACAGTGTAAATAGTAATGAATATGTAAATAATATGATAAGAAAAGATGAATATATTTTCAACACATAGATATTATAATTAATGTAGAAGTATAACACAGATTATATAATAAATATAACGATCATTATAATACCATTATACGTTGAACCCACAACCAGAATATGATAATGTCAACTCAACATTGCGTTATGATGATTTTATAAAGCAACAATATTTTTCAGTTTCACATCCAGCGTGAAAAATAAACGAGTTACGAACCTTGTACAACTTTCACAGTAGACGCGAATAAAAAAAAACTGTGAATAAAAAAAAAACTGTAATTCAATACAGGCTCTCAGACGGCGCGACTACAGCGCCATCTATTAAAAGTATCGCTTTGTTACTTTGTCCGTTGGTGTCCTTTAGAAAAGCGATAACTTATCCTTCAGCAGTTATCACGCAACTTTTACGCTTTCGATTGTTCTTTAGATGGATATGCAAAGGCAAAAAGGGATAAGTTTCCTCTCTCAAATCGTCCGTGACTTGGGATATTCGGATATAAAAGTCCGTATTTCGGGTCAAGGTTTTTTTTATTCTCTTCGGTTACGTCCATCTCACTTGTGCCTATTTTCTTCAATGACAACTAAGATATAAAGAAGGAAATAGTGAGCGCTTTGTTTGCCATTAAAACGTTTATACATTGGTATATTACATTATCCCTGGAAGGTCCACTGCTGGATTTAACTCTCTCAAGGATCTTCACATCGATCGCATCCAGCAGCTTCCTGTGACCTTAACAAATGATCAATCTTCCTCATTAGTTATTATCAAGCATAGTTGAGCAGCTTACAACTACATCGGCCGTCTTTCTTACAAGGAATATATTTTCATCAGACTCAAAATACATTTTAAGATCTTAATACTTTCAACATCTCAATTAACACAAATGAAATAATTATAATAGACGCTGGGACCGCAGCAAGCTCCTGCAAGACAGACTTAAGTCCCGTTACTGGAGAACTTTCACTAGCTTATGGACATCCCAGTCTGTCGATGCTTGTTTTCGAACAAAGAGGTTTAGGTCTTCGATCTTCATAAGAACAGCAATGGAGTGGAGCAAATTGTCGGCATCGATGTACCTGAATAATACCGTGGGTGTCTTCAAGAAAAGAGGCAATTACTGGGTTAGTGCAGTTTGCCACCACAACTTCAGCTGGGATTGTGGTCAAGCGTTAAACATGTCGATTTAAAAAAAAGCTATTACTCTGTTTCAACCGGAACATACTAATATGTGCATAATATGTGCATACTAATAGGGCAATAGAAATATAAGCTGCGGAGGTACAGAGTCTCCGGAAATAGATAACTACTACCATTGAATAATAAATTTTTAAAAATAAAGATTTTCTTCAATAATAAGTTTTTGTGTCATGCGACAAAGATAGGATATGCTACCGATATAACCAATAGTAAAAAAAGGGGGTCATACAAGTGCGAACCGCTGACGCCGCAGCACTCGCAGCTCACTCTTTATTCCCTACTTGACACATTTCCAACATCATTCAGAGTGACGCGGTGCATTTAGGTGGAATGGTCGCCGCGAGGAAATTTCATTCTACTTGTCTCTTTCTTTCACAAGAATAACAAACGTGTTAACAAGACATTCAACGACACATCAGGAGATATTTTGTTTATACATCCAAGCGAGCAAACGGGCGAGACGTTCATCTGATGATAAGCGATACGCTAAGCAACAACGTAGCTAGTTAGGATGATATTCATAGCACTAATTAAGGCTCGTCGTCTGAGACATAAAATGTTAAATCTCGTTACCCCAGTAATTACACTAGCTACAGCGCCCTTCGAACTAGAACACAGTAACGTTTGCACATTATTGTTTGGCAGCAGAAATAGAATCTGCAGTAGTACCTACCTAGACAGTCTCTGGCAACAAAGACCTACCACAGGTATATGTTGCATATGACCTTTTTCTTACATAGAATTCTTTATTTTTTTTTCCTATTTTTTATACTATCTATAAATCTCATTACTAATTTACACTATTTAAATTTTTTCTAATATTACTTATATCTATGCTATTACTTATCAATACTTTCTTGTGTTTACTGTGATACATATTCTAAAAAAAATTATATACATTACATAACATACTTTATTACTTATTTTCTATTAACTCGTGTATACTACATATCTACCAATCTTTGCATATAACATTAGAATTAATACCATCCACGCATGTAGCTTGTTCAGATTTATACACAGAGACAGACTTACAACAGATTGGTAGCTTTTTCGGCCTTGGTATATATTGTATATTAGGAAGTCATTTGGTAATCGACGGTATTTTTAAAAATCCGATATGGAAATTATTAACACTAATAAAAAAAAACAATCGACTATAAAATAAAACTTATTGCTGACTGAAGCTGTCAATCATTTCCTATTTTTCCGATCTTGTACTTTTTTTTACTTTTAAAGCACTACCTTTATTAATCTTTCCGTCAAGTACTACTCTTGCCTATAAAAAATAATTTTATAAAACCTCTTATTGACTCCTTTAAATGCACTAAAAGAAGAAATGGTGAAATGTATCGGATGATGCATAATGGTCCTCTTGCATTGATGACAACAGCTTCATCAGACTCTGGACTAGAAATCAAATCATACAGTCGGACTGACTGATTCTACACAGCAAATATACAAGCTAAATTAATCACCATATTTACATTATAATCTATGAAACAGGAAATATTAAAACGAATCCAATAAAGGACCCTCGCGGGGTAGACACAGATGCCGTAAATGCTATGCATTAAGGAGGAATTGCGTTATACAATCTCTTATTACGCGTGATCAAAGCGGGCGATGTAAGAGCCCTCATTACCAGTAACAATGTAAATGTACCTCCGATGATGAGTACGTCAGGTCGTTAAGTTTCATTTATGTGAGCGATTTAAATCATTTATTATTACTCGATCCATACGAGTACTAGTATAAGAGGCTGCTAATGTTCCATTCCGTTTTGATATTTGCATTGTAAAATTATTTGTCTTAACTTGTTGTTGTACTGGTGGTAGGTCTTTGTTCTGGTATATGGGGAGACAATAGCAACAATGTATAAAAAACTTGATATTGTTTTATTGGTGGCAGGTCTCTGTTGCTGGAGACCGTCTAGCTACCTACCACCGCAGCGCCTATTTCTGTCGCCTAACAGTAGTGTGCTAACATTACTGTGTTCCTTTTTAAAGCTAACCGATAATCGGGTTAAGTGTCATTCAAGTTCAAAAGTAACAAAGATGATTTTAACTATCGGAGTAGATACCACCTCAGCTCCTATTTCTACTGCCAAACAGTAGTGTACAAATATTACTGTGTTTTAGTTTGATAGCTGGAGCTCGCAGCTTGTCAATGTCCTTGAGTGGCGCGATTTAACATCTTGTATGGAAAGGATGACCACACGCATAGTGTTTTTTATCCAAACTAGTGTCAAGTTGCAGAAGAGCGTATCACTTACTATTAGGTGAACGTGCTGCTCGTTTAGTCTAATGAGAAAAAACGCTACAAACATAGTATAAACTTTAAGTTATTAGTCATTGAATTGTTAGCAAATGTATTAAAATACAGGTTCCCTATTAACTGTACGATTATCTAGCAAGTTTAATAATATATTCATACGCCAATCGTTATAAATATAACGCAGATAAGAAGAAACTTTGATCGCCGTGGGTACAATTGTTAAAATGTCTTTGGTAATTAACGCTTGAAACGTTTTAACACCAAACATACTTTGAGCTGTGCATGTGTGCACCGCGTTGACTCTTGCACCCTGTCAAAGGATACAGAGCAACGTAAGAAGAAACTTTAACTATTTCTATTATTAGCCAAGAGGGAATCATTGTTAAATTAATACTGAATTACTATTTATAAAAGTGTGTAAAGGGCACAACAACCCACGGGCCCCAAACCAACCTCACCTGCTCGTGGTGCACCCTGTTAATCAATAAACGAGGTACTGGCTCCCACCAACCCGCATTGGGTTAGTGTGGTGGCAAATGGCCTAAATATCTCTATATAAACTCTTATAAACCATGGTCCCTGATGCCCGTCGGTACCAGTGACTGTGACGAACGTTGGCAAGGCAAGGAACGTTGGAACCAGGGTAGCGGATCTTCAACGTCTATCAGCTGGTAGCGACTACTTATTATAATATCAATGATAAATAAGTTACAGCGAGTAGTTTATTTTAACTAGTCACCAAACCTGTACGTACTACTTTACTGGTGACAGGTCTCTATTCCTTAAGACCGTATGGGTAGGTACCTCTGCAGCGCTTATTTTTGCCGCCAAATAGTGATGTGCAAACATAACTGTGTTCCGGTTTGAAAGGCGTTTTAGCAGAATCAACATCTCATGTCTCAGACGACGAGCACAATGTGGTGTAGCATATATCATCCCGACTAGCACCACGTTGTTCTGGGCAGGCGTATCAGTTATCATCGGGTAAACTAACCCCACACTGTTTTGGGCACGAATATATACCAACATGTGAACATCTCGCTTTGACAGAGATATTTGAGGGAGATCTATGGGCAGCGGTGGGTGTCTATCGGCTAATTATTATGAACATCGCGCACAAAAAACGGGGTTTAACTTCATGCTCCTTAAAGGAGGCTTATGCTTAACGCTGCTGAAGATCAGGCTGCTAGCGCCCAGCGGTCACCTACGACTTTTCTCTCATTAATCCACCTTATGGAGTGCTAGCTAATACTTCGGTCACCTGTGTAAATGAGAGCCTCACCGCTCCAACGTCCGCCAGACTCCTAACATTTCAAAAAAATCATATGGTCTCTGTTGCTCGTCTACTCTGCACCAGCCGATTGATGCGTGGAGCCGAACTAAGCGCTAAAGAGGCGCGGACAGACACGCGTCGTGTACCGTCTATATTAGTACGACCGTGTTAGAGGCCGTCCGACCGAGAAACAAAACTGCCACTCCCAAACAGATAAAAAGCCCAATGAAGAGAGCTTAAAGCTCACAGCGTCTAAGTGGCTTAATTAACCTATGCTAATTAGCCCAAGCCCGTTTTGCGACTAATCAACATTGTTAATTAACTGGAGCACTAATTTGATTAATGTTGCATTAATGTATATGACTTTCGATTTGTTTCATACAAAATATATTTTCTTTAGGTTAGTTTTATATAGAATTTTTGTAAGATAGCGGAAAAACTATATATATATTTTCCTATTATAAACTATCAAAATTTTTTTAAGTCGTAATGTGTAATTATCATTGTAATAGACTTAAATTGCATATAAAAGCATTGACACAACTAACGGTGAATATTATCTGTACAGTTAATAATAATTTTTCACTGAAAATGCGTTAGAAACTTCAAAATGAGATTTAAATAAGTTGTTACTGTTAACATTTTCTTATCCCCATTGTAGATTTTTTTTTAATTTCATAGATCCATCTCTGTCCGGCAAAAAAATGGATAGAAAAAATTAAGTTTCGATAATAATCAATATTTTCTATTATTTCAAGTTTTATGGTTCATCATCATCATTATCATCAGCCGATGGAAGTCAGCTGTTGGACATAGGCCTCACCCAAAGGTCTCCATATCGATTTGTCCCGCGTTGCTCGCATCCAGTGACTATCCGCGACTCTCACCAGATCGACGGTTCACCTTGTGGTGGGCCTCCTAATTTCCTGGTTAATTCTAATAAATATTAAAATTAATTATTATCAAAATCTCAATGTCGATGTTTAGATCTTTCTATTTCTTGTCGATTATGAAAAAAATAAACGCTCTATCAGCATTATATGTTATATATTAACAACATCGTCGTCCTATGCCTTATGGTTGTATAATATTATGTGAAACTTACGTCAGGGATGGAACTGGACACCTAACGGGTGGTAGGGCTCTGGTGCCGGAAACTGTCCGGATCGTTACCACCTGAGTTCCACTTTCTGCAGTTGTGCACATACATTAATAGGTTCCAATCCGATGCATTGTAGCTAGTAAAATTACTAAGGTATATAGACATAATTTCTAAAGTCTCAATGTGATGAGAATAACGTGGTGCTGTGTTTATTATCCCAATCCAAATTCTGGCGCCACCTTGTTATGGGCGGGTGTATGTCTTATTATCAGATGAACGTCTCTCTCGATGCTTCGTTGAATAAAAAACACTATTGAAATATTTACTAAATAATAATCACCGTTCAAAAGCAACACAGAAAACTAAAAGGTGAACAAAGGGGAATATACTTTATCTGGATAATCAGGCGCTTGCGAAAAGAGTCTAAATAAAACTGCAAAGGGGAGGTGTGTCCGGTGTGCTTGTTACAGGGGCTAATAGCCGCCTGTGTTGGAAATGATCGCTGATAGCCCCGACTACAGTATAGCTACAGGACATTTAGCAACGCTCAAGTGAAATGTTTCACCATTTTTATACCATTACCACGACTCAAGCCATAGAGAAGGTAAAACATTGGTTCAATAGTAAAATATAATCATAGACTTAAAATATTAGTACAAAACATTTATTAAATCAATACAAAGTATGTGCTGGCAAACAAAAGCATAATTTCCGAACAACTTATAGAAGAATCTTTATAATGTGCTTTATCAATGCAATCTTGCGGCAATTCAATATGCAATCTTTCGGTTCTTTCTTCATCTTCTTTAGGTCGACGACTATTAAGTTTATCTGCAGTTTCGAAACGGCAGCTCTAAATTGCGAACGGAACCTCTTTCCAAACCTTCCAAGTTCTTTAATCTTTAATTTTTTTTTTAATTTTTTCAAGATCCTACCGACGATCTGAGCATGTTTATCTCTTGGTAAATAATACGCCTAACCATAACAATGAGGCGAGAACTATTATATGCTTATTGTATTGAAACATTAGCCTCGTTATTCCAGCGATTTTATCAGCTACAGTGCCTTTCAAACAACACTGAGAAGGAACGCAGTATATTATATTCTCATGTGGAATATTTGTTCGTAACAGAATATTGTATTCTCAACTATATACAAATTAATTCAGCCTTTAATATTTTTAGGCTTTGTAAGATTTACTTAACATCAAATTAAATTAGTTTTTACGAACAAATATTACTTTATACTATTACAAAAACAGCCTTATTAATGTTTCCACTGATAGAACTCATTATCTTTTCGTAAAGTGAAAACCTTTTTATCTACAGCGCTTGCACCTATAACTGAAACTCAATAAGAATCATCTCATAAGATTTTTATAGTGCTTACTTTCATTGTTTACGTGTAGTTATGCGAATACGGTTTTTAACCATTTTTATAATTACAGGAAAACACGAAAAGATAATTGTGTAAACCGCAGCACCGTTTTTACATTATTACAGCCAATTATTACTCTTTAAGAGCTTCGACTTCAATAACGAACTAGTTCAATTTCTTGTACTCTTATTTTCATCATGAGTTTAAATATGAAACTCAATAAGTTGAACGATTAACATTAAGAATGTTAATAGACGTTACATGCGTTCCATACAAAAGGGTCTATTTAAAGCGATTTGAATTCAACTAACCAATATGTCCCATGATATTGTAACAGGATTCCGCTGAGGTTCATTACAAACAATCCTTCTTAGGATACAAGAAATACGAGAATAGAGATCCAGGACCCTGATACGTAAGCAATATGCCTGCAAAACGTGAACTAATGCGACATGATTTTGTGATAGTTAAGTCCCAGATATACGGGAATAGAAAATTCAATGCATGCGAGGCGAAATTGTCCCCATGGCTTTGAATCCCAATGAGACAATGGAGAAGCAATTTATAACTAAAGAATAACTCATTAAATGATCGTTTTCATACTCATTATCCGATTATTGGAGCTTTTACGATCCATAATAATATAGGACCTATACATTAATTTGAAAAGGATAAATTGCTGTTAGAAAATTATCCTACTTGCCGAGCGTAGCTATTTTCCGATGGAAATCTTGTCGACATTCATACCGCGTTGAAGGTGACTAACGAAAAGAATTTACTGGATAAAAATATGACATCAACTCGATTTTCTTCCGAATACATTCTTTATTGAAATAATTAAGTATATCATCGTATACCATTCGTAGTATCTAATAAGGAATATTACAACGGGATGATTTGCAAACACTTGCACCTATCGTATAGAACATGCATTTTATTTACCACCAGATAATCGATCTTGTCACCTCATAATAAAACAGTAAGACTTCATGTAATAGTATAAAAATACTTACAAACGTCAGGGACCGTTACAATAATTTAGATATGAAACAGTAGTGCGCAAGCTTTACTTAAATCTCTTTGAAATGCTCACAAAATAATAAAATTGCTAAGGTAACGAATCATTGTTCTATGTACTGATCTTATATGCCGTGGAGATGTAAATGTGTAGTACAAACATCCTAATTAGACAGTGTTAGTAATAAGATGATTATGCAATGAAAAATAATAATGGGAAGATAGTTGTCGTCTCTCTAACTGGAAATATATAGTTATAATAATTCTCTGTATATATTAAAAAACATGTTTAAATTTAAATACTAAATAAATAAGGTATTAATATAAGGATGCGTTAGATCAATTTGATATCATAAAATATTCAAGCAACGACCACATTATATCATCAATTTGAAAGTAGTTCATTAAAATTTCAATACTCTGTAAATTATTCACTACTTCATGATTTACTTTACAGGAAATATTTAAAAACTTTGAATTGTATTAGCAATAAATATTTAACATTTAAAGTATATAAATTACTCATATATTAATTACATTCTGTAAAGGCGAATATTTCATATTTTTATGATATCCAATATTACGTACATTGAAGTGTGGGCTGTGATCGATCGGAATGTATGAAAATATTGACATTTAAGGCAAAAAGGTAAAATATATATTTCATATGTATATCTGTTATATATACATTTAAGTATTTCATTTTATTGTAATAATGATGGCTTTGTTTTTTCTTCAAATTTTTTGTTTTATTTGTATTTATATGCAGCTATCTTACCATCATTGTCTGATGTGCTTTGCTTATTTTTAAAGTAACAACTTTTTTAGAAGGTCAACGATCAAGGTAAGTTCTACTTTCGGTACAGCGGCTTTGAAGAGTAAACAGATGCTCTTTCCAAACTGGCGAAGATTCTTAATCCGGATACAGAATTTGTTTAAGTTATAATGAAGGTAAATAAATAGATAAATAAAGGCAATGTATATAATAAATCGAGCATTGTCACCCCAACAATTCACCATTGAATGCGCTTGCGCACAGTCCGGAGTGTTCAACATTCAAAATTCAAATCAGTCTCCGTCCGTCGCTTGTCGCGAGCACGCGTCCCTCGCATATTTACATATACTTGTTTTGTATGTTAAATCGTTTAAATTTATCTCTACACTTTTGCTTTTATTTGCCAGATAAAAAGTGCATTTTCAACCTAACGACGTCGTTTTACTATTTAAAATAAAAATTACTTTGCATGAGTCGATGTACTCCGTACTGTGTAAGTGAATTTTATGCGAAGTTGTCATTCGCATACCATTCTTCGAAAGATTTAGCATCATTCTAGTGCATTTCTTAAATAATTTTGAGATAAATATAAACCCTGTTCGAAAACTATAAGTAACACTTTAAAGGTACTGAACAAGTCTGCAGAATTTTATTGGCGTACCTTACATATTCGAAATTTAACTAAAAAAATTAGTGACTGTGAAACTGTTACCAACTGTTATTACCACTATTGTATGTAAGAAATTGCGTCTATGGTACTGTCTAAAAAGGGAAAATAAAAATCAAATAAACAGTCATCTACATCATTATAAATCAAATCAACTTCCCAACAGTTGTATATAAGGTATTGTAAGTGATAAAACCCATTTTTTATTACAATGGGATGACGATTTCAGATGGGTTTTTATTCAAATAAGCGATGAAAAGAGCAGGACGTTTCTCTGATGGTAAGCAATACGCCTAACCATAACAACGTAGGGCTAGTTAGGATAATATACATAGAACCACATTGCGTTCTTTCCCTTAAGATAGAATGTTAAATCTCGTCATCACAATAACTTCACTGGCTACAACTCTCTTCAATGCGGAATACTGCAATGCTTGCAGACTTGTTTGGCCGCAGAAATAGCAACTCCGATGGTACCTAGACGGTCTCCAACAACAGATACCTACCTATCGTAAATAGTAGGTCTCTATTGCCTTACGTAAACGTAAATGTAATGATGTTGAAGATGGTAAAGTGCACTTGTTCTGCATAGTTTAGTTATCATATGACAGTTCGATCACAACAATATTGTCACGGTACCAGCAAAAGCACCATCATCCATCCATTATAAGTGATCCCGCTTAGACAGGTAAATGTGAGGCAGTTAAACTTATTGAACGTTCTACAATGGATATATGAAAAAGTAAAACGATATTCGTTAAATTTTATTAAGTAAATAACAGTTAGACTAATTTATAACTGGATCTCGTAAATATTTCCACTCGGATAAGTTCTCGTAACTTATGTTTTAAAATTTATGTGATGTCTCGTATAATAGAATTCTGTGTCTTTGCTACGATGACTATGGTAATGAATTTTTTTTTTATCATCCAGGATATGCGAATAAAAGCCTGACCAAATTGCCATATCGATATTGTGTGGAAACAAGAGTCGTGACAATACTAAGTGCAATGCAATGTAACACGTATCCCCCTTTCAGTGAGTGTGACAGAATGATTTAAGCAAGACGCGTCGGGAGGCGAGCTATGTCCAGACGAATGTATAAGAGATTAATATATTCAATGTTAACCTGGTCCCCAGTATAGATACTCTGGACATTGACTTACAATTGGCGGACGGATATCAGGGGATCGTAAATCTCGTGGAACAAATAACGACCAGAACTTTTGTACTGGCAACCCAAGTGTGAATTATTTAATATTTAATTAGCGACGATTTGGATTAATGAATTGTATTATCGCTCATCGAAATAAATTTAAAGTTGGTATACATCTCGCTCTATTGAGAGAGGTTTCAACTTGAAAGTCATCCTTTATTACATGAAAATACTTTAAAATATTTAAATAAATAACTCTATAGTCAAGTTACTGTACTGTCGTTTAAATCTACTAAATGCTGCTTTACTAGTGGTTGGCCTATATTGCTGATGACGATCCAGGTAAGTACCACCGTAGCTTCTTTTGCTGCTGCTGTTTGTACCATCCTAACTAGCGCCACATTATCTGGCTCGCTCAACGCTTCGTCATATAAAACAGAACTAAAACTAAGGTATAAAAAATATAAACTCTAAGGCACTGTAAATCTTTGGACAAGACAGAGACAGTATGCTTACACGATTGATACCCAGATAACGACGAATAATTTCAAGAGATATAACTGCATTTTATTTTATTATATAATGTATATAATTTTTTATTTCCCACCCATCACGAAATCATTTGATCTTAAATGATAAACCATAACAATGTCCTTCTAATTAGTCATTGTAGCTCGTAACATTGAAACGGAATATTTTAAATCTTGTGAACCCACTAATTTCACAGGACATAGATAGTCTTCAGCATAGGACACATACCTACATTAAGATATTTATATTTCTTTATTTTTTAAAACCATTATATATTCACGATGACATTATAACTTTACCTAGATATCAAAATTAATTTTAAGAGGGTATTACTAACGTAAACTCTATTAGAAGTTAGGTAACAAAGATTTAAAAAGTAAGTGTTATTATATTTCCCCCCAAAGGGTTCCCGCCTTGTCCTTGCGGAGGGGCTTAGTAACCGTGGACCAGCACACGGTGAAGCGAAGTGGAAAGCGGTGGAAGGCCGGCGGAACCGGCTGCTCCAAGTTCGAGCACCGGTTGTATAACTGGAGCTCACCGGAGCGGCCGGTTGCAGGAGCGGTTTCATACTGTCCTCTGCAGCTCAGGTGGGGTCGCGGAGGGAGTACACTCTGCGACCAAACGGTATCGCACCGGCGATGCGGCGACGCTGAGGCCGCGGGGTAAGAGGAGTGTAGGTTTTGTGATGCGCCGTTCTCCCGCCGCTCGCCGCAGGAAGCCGGGAGAGGTTTTCTCCCGTGGCTCCCATGGCCTCCGGGGGACTGCAGGAGGCCCAGGAAGGGGCGCGCTGCACGTTTCGGCGCGCTCTAGAAAGGGAGGGTTCATCTCTCCCTCCCGAGGTGGGGCTGCGAAAGCGGCCAGCGCCAGCAGGGTCGCGGTTGTGAGCGAAAGCGTTACCGTGATCCTGCTATTAGGCGATGAGGCGGAACATCGTGGGGGTTTTAGTCGGTACAAGTCCGACATAACCCTTCCTTGCCCCCGCGAGGACGACTATGCGTAGGCATTTCCCCCACGTAAAGCATAAAAAAAGTGTTATTAACATTAGTCAGATAAATTCAAATAAGTAACCACTACAAATGTGTAGAGGTCTTTTGCACTCCACTAACTATCCCGTGGATCCTCGAAAGAAGTTTATGACACAGTGCTTGAGTTTAGCTAGTGATATCTTTTAAGCAGCGTGTGGCGGGCAGCGAGCGTAATAGCCGACTTCAGATGGTGCGTCGCTTGGATAACAATCACAAGCAACATGTGTCGGGCAGCAAGCGTAACAGTTAACTACAAGATGGCGCGTCGCTCGGATAACAATCACAAGCGACGTGTATCGGCCAGCGAGTGTAATAGCTGACTGCCAGATGGCGCGTCGCTCGAGTAACGATCACATTATGCAGATACATTCAATATATATAGCGTTAGATACGCTGCAAGTGAATCAATTACTAGGTGCAACAACAGTAGGTTTTCTTTAGACTGCTAACATTACAGAGCAAAAATCGCATCACATTGTTAAAGCTTCGTTAAAATGTCATCTTGCTACTAGCAACTGGGCTAAGCTGAAAGCTCTCAAGTGATGCCTCCGCAAAGTGCAACGAAAGCCTGCAAGGGGATCTTTATAGGAGGGATGTTTATTTTCTCCTTTACTGTATAAAATATAATTTTGCAGAACGAGTGGAGTAAAGGGAGAGTTTCTTTGATGCAACTAACGCTTTATATTAGTCGCAGCAACTGTTTTTAGAGATGGAGATAGAAAACTTCTTTAGTAATTGAAGAAGGCCCTAAACTAATATAAACATTGCTATACAGCGGCATACTTAAGCGAAATTGTTAACTTGTTTTGATGTACAAAGAACATAAACCTTAAAAATTAAACAAATTTTTATTTCCCACAATGTGACATTTTTAACTTCTACATTAAGAAAAACAAAAACCTAAAATTTAAAGTATTAATAATAATTTAGATTACCTATTCATAAACATAGAAAGCTAAACATCTAATACATTATTGTAACACATCTCTGCTATCGGAGGTCACCTAGGTACAAACCATAAAGCATATATCTACCGTCTAACAGTGTTATGACACCAATACCGTAATCCAATATGAAGGGCGTTGTAGTTGATAATATATAAATTTACGTCTAATGTAATGTTGTATAAACACCTTCACGAACACCCCATTTTTACAAACAGGTGTATCACTTATTAACTAGTAAAACAGCCTACGTGGCGCAATTATATAAAGGTACCTACCTACCTAAGTAGGGTACCTCGCATTATATAAAAGAAGTCTCATGTTCAATACCATGATAAAATATGGTGGTTTCTGGATATTGATTGACATTTTTCGATCATGTTCGAGATTCGAGTAAAAAGGTTATCTGCGACATTCATCTGCAACTCTATCACCACAATATTACAACTTTGACTGTCAATATATGAGGACCAGAATACGCTTTACCATGCATGGCTTCATTGCCACATGTGAACTCTGCCACTGGACTCAAACATCACAAGACAGTCGTTTGTGGAACACAATACTAAAAATCTATTCCCAGAAATGTATATCTATCGGTTGATATGATAATATATTTATTTACAACTTGACAACTTCTTTTACAAGTAACTTTGAAACAGTAGTATTGCTACATGCTTACTCTTTATAATAAAAACTAACAATAGTAATAATTAATAATAATAATGATGTGAACTGGTGGTCAGATGTTAAAATCACTTGCTCTACAGAAGTATGTAATAGTTATTACTGATTATTATTATTCCTTTTGGATATTTACAGCCTTTTTAGTGAAAGGACACCTTAACCAGCAGTTAGCTTTGAGCTACGAATTAAAAGAAAAAGAGTAAATCTGTTTAACTGAACTAGTTCATGATATTTATCATTCAAAAGGTGAACAAATTAGAGGATAAATCCTATTTCGGAGAATTAAATCCAGCCATAAATATTAAACAGCGCATTTAAAAGTTTCTAGACTTGTAGACTCCTCGCTGAATTTGTATACGGTACTTGGAACAATGAATGCTGATTACTTTCTCGAATAAATGTTTAGTCGACTTAAGATGTAATCAAGTTCTTGCCGTTTAAATTTTTTATGTTTCCAGACATATCTGAATAACAAGAAATCAGTGTCAAAATTAATGCTACCTTGGATCTCTGATCACATATAGCAAAATCATAAATATTTAATTTATATTTAAAGGTTAATAGTTAGGTTTTAACCAACATAAACAAAAGGAGATTGTTAAAAAGACAGTCAAGTCCTTTTTTTATAAGAAACCACAAAAATATGTACGAAATATAAACAATAATGTCTTATAGACAAGTTAAGCACTCTAACGATACTATCAAGATTTTATCTATCGGGCTCTTGCTGAAGATCTGAGAAGACTGCCATTCTCTGCCGCTTAAGAACATTGTTATGAAAAAACCTGTACCTTGCTAAATAACAACTGTAAGGAGACAACATTTTATACTACATAAAAGAGACGAGCGGAACATCATAACAGATCATCAAGTATCACACCATATATAGTCGTTACGCCATATAGAAACACCAAATTCCTTTCGATACTTTTTCTATTTCAAATATAAAAGTTTTGCAATTCAATTACTAAGTTATTAAATACAAAAAGATAATTTTAAGTTAAATTTAAACGTAAAGTAGTAATGTGATTAACCTGTTAATGTTAACAAAATAAAGTTTAATTCAAATATTCAATTATTCAAACACCGCCGAGATCCGTTAGTGATGTCAGGTACAAAAATTAACTATAAACGTTATGTTATAAAATTCTAGTCGAAATACATAATATTTTATTATACATTAAAAATCATGTTGTTAAAATAATAGTTATGACTATTTTTTAAATGGTAAGAAAGAAATTAATCAATCGATTACATCATAATAAACTGAATTGAGTTAATACTTAATTGAGCAAATGATACTATTCAAGAAATCTACTATGTCCAGCAGTGGACGTCTGTAAGTTGAGATGATGATGATGATGAAGGAGAACTGTCTGTTAAATTCTTCTTAACATAAATACGACGTATTTTAGAAGTAAAGTTCTAAAAAGCAAAAATCCCTTGCTACATCATTCTCTAGTGTACGCTGCGTATATTTTTATATAAAGATAATATTATAATAAAGATGCAAGGAAATTACATACCAAGGAATATTACTATTTCATGAATACTATAAAAAAAAAAAAACAAAATACACAATGGATAAAGGGCCAACTTTAATTTCATAACTCGTAAAGCGACAACAAAACCGGAGACATATTCGTCCAGAATATTATGGTTCCAGAGTTACAATATAGGAGTGGTAGCCTAGCCACTTGGATTCGTAAAAACCCTAGCACTCGCCAAAATCCACAACACGTGGCTCTAGGATTGATGCTTGCCTTATAACCACAACGTTATTAGGCAAGTGGTTAGCTGCTACGACAGGAAGGACATAATAGACACCAACAGTTAAGCCATATACAGAAGGTCTATACAGCTCAGATACAAAAGTATTCCCTTGATCGCGATACAAAAACAATCAATAAAATATTTAATAAAGTTCTATTGGCGAACTGATCACTTGGTGAAGATCCCAGGGAATTGTTGAATACAGGTGACATAGTACTGGTGTGCGCTGGAAGTGGCTTGGGAGGCATTGGTCAGCAGTGTACCACAACACAACGCCAAAGTCCTCCTATGAGTATTCTTATTTATGTGAAACTTATATGAACATAATATATTATTATGATATTTATAACAATTTATTCAATTATTATTATTAATATTTAATATCTTAAGCGGACATCCCTACAGGACGGATCGATAGGCAAAGCTGGGCCGTCTGTTACTACGGCTACCGACTGCCCCGTACGTTCTAAAGCAAATGCCACAGCAAGCGGGTTTTTAATAATATTATTTGAGAGGTTTCGAGGTTTCGGAAAAAAAGGAAACTGTATAAATATCCAAAAAATACATTAGAAAACAGCTAACAAGATTTCCAAAGACCTTACTCGTTGTAAATTATAACTAAATAATATCTGTTATTTCCGAATCTGTACAATATCACTGTTATGTCATTAGGTTATATGTCAGGTATAAATACTCATTCCGGTTAGGCGACAAGACAAGCGGGACGGTCACCTGATGGTAAACAACACGCTTGCCCATAGCAACGTACAGTTACTTGCATGTATTGCACCACATTACACTCGTCGCCTGAGACAAGATATCGAGTCTCGTTGCCCCAGTAATTACACTAGCTTCAGTGCCTTTCAGTTGGGAATACAGTAATCTTTACACACTATTGTTTGGTGGTAGGAATAAGAGGCACGGTGGTATCGGTCTCCATGGAGTAACACACAATATTATATTAAAGAATATAACCAACCTAAAATCTAAGCAGTTTCTCCTTTCTTCTTCTGAATAAAGTCTTGACAAACCGATTGTGGTCATCAGTACTCATCATTTCCATTAATCAACTTCACTCTCTTGTAACTGTTGTCTCATTCTCATTTTAGTTTTCACTAAAGTTTAGTTATTTACATATACCCATAACTAATATTAGTCGCAGACAATTATATATAATTTTATTCATTATATTATTTATTAACTGGGTATAAATTCTATGTCCACATAAATAGTCCTTCGCAAGACATTCCATTAAGTTATTTGGTGTATTAAATAGTGAAACGATCAACTTATTTAACAATATACTTAGTTAGTTATTTTGTACTTGCTTTTTCTTACGCAATAAAACAACGAGGAGAGGGATGATAAATGATACGTCTGTCAATAACAACGTGATACAATTTAAGACTTTAGTGAAAATTGCACCAAGTTGTGCTCCTCGCGTTTAAGACTTTTAATCTCGTTACGCCATTAGTATCATTAAGCAATGACCTTAAAACCTAATAATTGGTAGTATACTGTTTGGCGGCAGAGAGTAAAATGGACAAAGAACATTTGTATGAACCAAGAGGGTATACAAAAAAGATGCATTGAAACCTCAGTGGGACACGATCCTATTGCGGCTCCATCTGATGTGCACTCTGAATCATTTCATAGCTGGATTATCCTGACTTTTGCACTCAGACACATAAATGACTGAAATAGACGATCAAAACAAAGAAACTCCTTTGCAACGGCTTAAATTTTATATTATCATTGTACCCACACTTCAATAATGAATGTCGCTAGTGAATTAATCTGATAAGGAGACTACCGTCTCAAGGCGATGAACACAATCGTGCAGTGTATATTATCCAAACTAGATTGCTATGGTCAGGTGTATCAGCTACCATTAGGTGAATGCTCTGCTTGTATCTTCGTAGAATAAAAAAAACTCTGATTTAGAAACACTCGTTATACACATCAATTTTCATGAACTGAATTTAATCAGTTAAATTAATATTCATGCTGAAATGAAAGCGGTTTCTTGTCAGAAATCCGCTGTAGATTGAAGATAACAATATTTGCTTTGAAGCTTTCATTTAAATTCACTTCAGACCCTAACTTTTTTTAATCAAAATGAATTATGCCTACGGCCTTGAAACCTTTTAAAGTGTTGAGTAAGCTCTGAGATAAATGATCTCAGAAAGTTTGCTCTAAGCATCAGCACCTTAACCATTTGAATCTATAATATGACTTTAAGGGTGCCTAGATATTATCTGTAGACTTTTTTGCTACGAAGAGATTTGATAAGTTTCTTAACAATTTAAGTTGGAATCGTACATATAAATATGACAGTAAGTTTATAGTAAACTCCATGTTGATTCAGTTGAGTACAATTTTGTTGAAAACAGGAGGAATTAATGTCAAATATTGTGGATATCTTGTGATCAATTGATTGTAATAATAATACATTTAAAATTTGTATACATCACTACTCTTAAAATTATATATGTAGGTCGATTTCTCATTCAATGAGTCTGTATTTTATATTCCTGATTAAAGGACGCTGTAGCTAATGAAAATACCTACATAATGTAATTCGGTGTGTATTTCGACGAAAGCTATAAAAAAGAACAACTTTGACGGAATTTCAATGAAATTCACAATTTTAATGTAAGAAAATTAATAATAGTAATATTAACAAAAAATCTTGAAGATAGTGAAAAGAACGATTAAAGAGTACAGACAGATATTGCATTGTCGTCAGTATAACAGCAAGTGCTTTCATTCCTCTGATATTATTCTCAAGATCCCATCGACAAGTCAACGACTCTTCGATGGTTATCTAACGCCGCTATCATTACAAGAGGCATCATTGTAAGTTTGTATATCTAGAAAAAAGATAGCAATGATATATAGTTAAAGGATAGGGCACTGATATGAATATTTTTTAGGTATCGACGCATCATTAAACTTATCTCATCGGATGTTAAGTGACGATGTGGTTTTATCAGGTAGAGTAATAACATTGAAACCAGCCTTTCCTCTATATCCTCGATAAGACCCAAAATATAATTATACGAGATTATAGCTAAGATAATATTTTGATCTTTTGTACTGTTAAATGTATTTATTCCTTATTTATTTACTATAAACAAACACTATTATGATTATTTCATATCTTATCTAAAGAGAGATTGAAAAGTAAGCGACAAGAAAAGTTTTATGTATGAAAGCGAATAGATGTAGAGATGAAGACCGAAAGAAGTTTTTCTGGCTTAGTAATTGAGAGAACTGCAGACGATGTGACTTTTGAAATGACTGGTAGTAAATAAAGTAAAAAACCCAGTTTTTTTATAGGAAAGGTAAAAAGGGTGGAAAGTGACCACTGACGTCCATGGACAGTCAGAACACCAGAGGGATCGCACCTGCTTTGCCAAGCGTTAATGACATGATACTCTCTTCTCTTGAAGTCCCCATATCATATTGGTTCGGAAATGCCGCTGGTGACAACTGAATTCTACAAAATGGTAGTGCATGGTAAAAAGTTGCGCTTGAAATGCACAGCGAAGTATCGCCAGTCATGCAAGTGATGAGAATGGAACTTCATTAAAAGTTTGAACCACACTTGGTAATGAATGATAAAGAGTCAAGCAAGAATAAGTTAAACTTATCAACGCTACTTTACAGTTATAAAATAGTTTGTTTTTAAGTAAATTATTAACTTACTCATTAAAATCTATTTTAGTTCATTTTATAATAAAGAAAATCATTTATAATAAAAATACTATATTTTAGGTATTTAATTTTAAAAGTTAATTTTGTCATCTATAGATCCGTGTTAGACTGACCAATTGCGAATGGCGGCAGTATTGCTGCATCATCTATGACAACATGTACCTTCATATCCATAGAAGTGACCAGCATTAAATCGAGAATAGTATGATTTAATACTTAAAGCTTGAAAACTACTCTATATAGCTGGTGTTACCCTCTGGTGTTGCGACTGTCCGTACCGAATGTTCGCTCGTTTGCCCATACTTCCTATAAAAAAAAGTAGTACAAATTTTCATTTCAGACGCATGAGTTAATGAATTAGCACAACTCTAATATATAAATATGTATAAGAATAACATTTAAAAATTTAAGAAGTTCACTAGGTGTTTCATCTCTGTTGCCGGAGGCCGTCTATGTAGGTACCAACCACCGCAGCACATTTCTGTCGCCTAACAGTACTGTGCAAACATTACTGTGTTCCGGTTTAAAGAACGTTGTAGCTAATGACTGGGGTAACGAGACTCAAAATTTTATGTCTTAGGCAACGAGCGCTATGTTGTGCTGTGTATATCAACCCAACTCGTTGTTATAGGCAGGAGTGTGACTTGCCATCACAAGAAAGTCCAGATACGAAAAGTTGAAAAGTCATAAGGACTGTTGATTGAAGATTAAATTTGAAAATGAAAATCTTAATTGTATAGATTTCTCTGATAGATTTGTAACTACAGTTACCGAATCGCCCGTTGAGAGCCTATCGCGAACGAACAATAGCAATTATTGTAGTCGACAAGAAACCCAGATCCGATTCCAGATATAGATCGACTTGCAGATATGGATGCCGCAATGACAGCCACAGATACGGAACTATTGTCCTGATGAGAACGCGTTGCGCTTTAATCAATGAAACGTATGCTCTTTCATCTTGAATATTTGCCGAATCAAAAAAAAAACTTGTTTTTTTTTCTGTAATCTTAATTAGACAAAGACATTTTTGATCGACATAAGAGCAATATAAAATTTTTAAATTGATCTGTTCTTCTTTTGGTATCGATGTAATATCATCATCACTCTTTAGTGGTCTCCTTTAGTACCTTGTGATCCTTAGAGTCTTCTAAGAACCGTACAGGTGAAGAACATTTGCTTCCTAGTACTATAATTTATTACAAGTCCAGTTTGAAAATAAATAGTAAGTTCTAATTGCCTTCAAGGCGTAACAGTTAACAGCTAACCTTTCTAACACGGCAGAATGTGGTGGAAGTGGATGATGAGACTTTTTCGAAGCTGCTAGACTTGCTATCATATTTACAAAGTTCAGAGTATTCAACTTTAAAACCATTGTGAGGTAAAGCGACTTGCTCTAAAGACGATTGCTTTCGTAGACTCTTTTTTTTTATTCAACGAATCGAGGAGACTAGTGGAATGTTCACTTGATGGTAAGTGATACGCCTGTTCATAACAATGCGGCGCTAGTTAAGATGGTATACACAGCACCACATTGTGCTCGTCGCCTTGAGACATACGATGTTAAGTCCAGATCTAGATAGGATACCTTTTCAATACTAAATGAAAAAATCTCTATAGCATCAGCAGCGTTTGCTGTTTAATTGGTGTAGTATAAAGTTTCTATTGAATTTAGCGAGTAAACTATAAATAGTAAAGGCGGACAGAAGCTTTGGAAGGATACGTTCAGATTAATTAAATAACCTATAACCACGGCTCAGTGGATGACAGGTTGATTAATTAACTGTATAGATTAGTGACAAATTGGCGGGGTATTCTGTCTGTCGGATACTAAAAGCAATTAATAGAGTAGGCACTGTTGAATTCACTTAATACTTATTATTAAGTGTTTCTCGTATTTACGCTTCTTTTATTACTAAATGTATATGTTCTTGTGTTTGGTATGAATTTTCTTATTACGTAAAGTTATGCCTATCTAACTCTCCCTAAAACGCAAATTATTTTTTGAAGATTTTATAGATAATGTTGTAATTTCTACGTCACGGTAACGTAATATTTAATTTTTTTTTTGTATTCGGCAAAGTGATGACACAAGTAAGGCGTTCACCTGATAGTAATTGATACACCTGCCTATAACAACGTTGCGCCAATTAAGATTATACACATTGCATCAAATTGCGCCCATCGCCTTGAGATATCGGATATTAAATCTCGTTACTTCAATAATTTAATTAGCTAAAACGATCTAAACATTTCTACGCTTTTTATGTGAAAATGAATATTTTTTTATTTAAACTTTATTTACATTTAATTACGGTAAAAATATGTCATTTTGTTTAATGACTTTTTGCCCTCCTGTAATGACATTCCGTTACTGTAGAAATTTTAAGAATTCTGATCAAAAAATATGCAGCTAGTAGTTTTGACAGATTAACTCTTGATATTAACCTGATACTGCTTTAAGAAATCTGAAGAAGTCAAAAAGGTCGAAATCTTAGGAAGCAAAATCTTTTAATTTTTGCACTATGGCAACAAAAAAATATATATATATGCTCCTAGCATTATCGGGATGGAATTCCACACCCTATCTATTGATCAATTCAGGCCACTGATCTCAACTTCTTGCTTTAATCTCATCAATTGTTAGCATCGATTGTTCAACCCGACGGTAAAATATGGTAATGAACAATGTCCTTCTAATCCCGCCCTACCCAACGCATTATCATAACATATATATATGTATACCTGTATATATATATCAAGTTAACCCGAGTTTTGCCATTGTATGTGAAGCTTGCCCGACCATTCACCAAAAGTTTTATCGTGTTCACGTTCATGTTGTGTGGTATCTCCTTTTTATCATCATCACCACCACCAGTTATCTAACGTTTTAAATAGGTTTTGATTGTCTCAATAAAAAATCTTAAATGGTTTTCTTGAAAAAATTGTTTTGTTTCAGCTAGTTCATATACCGTCCAAATATTGTATCTTAATGTGTAAGAATCAATATTTCTTTTTTTTCTGTCTCATTATTCCTAAATTCATTGTTAATAAATATTTTCAAATGTATATAATAATCAGAGAACAGACAACGCTGGCGTTCTTATTTCTCCGAGGCCAAGATTCACTTTGGGTCGCTGCGCCAGAGGAGTAATATGTAATCAGAAGAAATAAAGATTTAAATATTTTTATTGCAGTCATATAAATATTTTTTAATCTACATTGATGTGTCAATATACAACGTTTATAATATCGAACATAAAACATTATTTGTGTGCATTAATCTCATTTATCGCTCTGTAGATCGACGGCCGCGGAGCAGCTTTACTATGGCAGGAGGCATTGGGAATGTTTTAAATTATACCATCGGTTTAACCCGCGGTGACAGTTCGAAAAATCACACAAGCACGCGATACAACCGGGCCTGTGTCCATTTTAAATTACAAAAAAAAAAAAACAATTTAAACATAATACTAACATTACATTTTGAAAACTCTTTTCAGTTTCTTAACAACTGCTTTGATGACAGCGCGATGGGAAATTACTATTATAATAAACGATTGTTTTGTACAAATATAATTTAATATGAAATATGTACTTTATTTATCTTTCAATAGATAGTCTTTAAGATGCTGAATCTTAATACTTAAACTTTATATTACAAAGTCGTGTCGTATAACAACGTGCACTAACCAAACAAGTTGGTACTGGACGGATAAAAAGCCATAGGGCCTATTAGTGTGAAATATTCGAAACGTTAGCATAACTTATACCCAACATCTAAACTTAAGCGACATCTCTATCAAGCGCCCTAAGTGTTTAAAAGTAATTAATTGCAAGTAAATTATAGTTTTTCATTAAACGGGCGACCATTCAAGTTAACAGGTATTAATTGGTAACCGCACAGAATTGATATTTCTGCATTCCTATATAGAATACTGTGTAACTTGATTTTCATCTCACTAATAGCACTGAAGGTAAAACTAATTCCGTTTTGAATTTGAATGCTTATTCACAACATAACTTAGACAAATCGACAGTAAGAATAACACACTAGGTAATAAATCCGATAAGGACGTAAAATGGTCTCAAGTTGGTGAGGATTAAATATTCTATACAAATGCTTCCAAAAATTCTGGTTTCAGTAAGTTTATTATCACTGAATTTATACCAACTTTTAATCTAATCATAATACTAAGAGGAGGGACTACTATTGTTCTAAGTATCAGTTCCTGCTCTCCGCATCTCACCGTCAAGTATTCTACAAACATTATTTGTTTGTCCTTTTGTACTACAAATTATTCTAATTATATATATAATTTATAGCACTTTATAATATATTACTAAATTTTAATACTAAAATTTTACTTCCTACCAAAAATGCTTCATTCTTGTCAATCAAATTATAAAAGAGAGAAAACAAACTGAATTTTTTTATATAACAAATGGAAAATTGGAAGTTAAATGTCGAACAAAATATTACCAATGCTGAATTTATACCAATTCACAAAGCGAAAGTAATAACGAAAAGGGAAAAGAAATAAAATAAGTGGAGAGAGAGAGAAAAAAAAAATAACTATCCTTCAATCTCATAAGCTGATGAAATCCTTTGATGTATCAATCACGCACCTCGTGCCATTACCGAAGTAGATTCGGTGCGCTCCTGAGGCGTACACGAAAAACTGTAACAGACATCTGGCAATTTTGTAAAAGCCAACCACGCCCGCTTCCGATGGACACGTCTAGTTGATTTGGCAAGCTTAAGAAGGGCCCAGAGCTGGCAATCCAGCGATAACATTACAATTGACGAATAATTTTTTTTTTTATATAATTAACCAACGGGTCGAGCGGGACGTTCACCTGGTGAAAGGTAATACCCCTGCCCATTCGACGGGCGCTGTAGCTAGTGAAACTCATCAGGTATCAAGATATGTTACAGTCAGGCGTATACTTACCATCGAGGGAAGGTTTCGCCAGTCTCGTCGGTTTTAAAAAAAGTGCAAGTAACTAAAAACAAAACTCCGATTTCATATTCATCATTATTATCACGAGGTGTCCTCTTCAAACTGAATTTTAGGGATCAGATTGAGCTAACCAATTCGATCCTCAGCTTTCTTTTTAACTGATCGTATTTAAACCCGGTCCACTCCTTTACTCCTTTTTTATTTTCTATCACTCCTGATCTACTGATACAACCTTAATCACCCAAACGATTTATCAAATCTTTTTAACTTGACTGCCGTTGGTGGTGTTATTACCACTTCACTACTCCCCAGTAGTGTAACTGTAATAACACCGCAAAACGGCAGTAAAGAACTTAAACACCTACATACTTCTAGTAATCAAAAGTTATTACCTTTCTTAAAACTTACCACAAGTTAGCAATGTATCGTAAGATCTTTTATATCGTTCGATCGTTCTACAATCATCATAAATTATAACAAAATAACGTCGTTATTAGTGATATAAAAAAAAACAGTAATTAGTGTAATTTCATAATAGTACAGTTTCAGTTGCTTGAAAACTTAAATGGAAAAAAATCACTGGTGGTAAGTCCCTGTTGCTAGAGACCGTCTCTGCGCCTATTTCTTCCGTCAAACTATGCAAACGTTACTGTGTTCTGGATTAAAGGGCTCTGTAGCTAGTTTAATTACCGAGGTAACGAGACTCAACATCTTATGTTTCAGGCGACGAGCACAATGTGTTGCATTATATACCATCCTAATTACAGCCACATTGTTATGGCACGCGTATCACTTTCCATCTGGTGAACGTCACTCTCGTCTCGTCGCTTAATTAAATAAAAAAAAAACTCATTTCTTTAAATGTTTTACATTACTAATATAAATATACCCGTATCTGATATAGAAAAAATATTATATTTTACTCTAGTCTACTCCAATTGGAGGTATTAACGAAACACGCTGTTTATAGTGTGTAAGGTGAACGGGTTCGCTTAAGTGAAGCTAAGTGACCCCCGCGGCGAATACGTCGCTCTTTAAAAGCACACACGAGCTTTAAAAAGTTTTATATTACCACCTCGCGATAGATTAAATATTATTTTCTTTATATGGTGTAAAACAATCCTCTGTCCAGCAGTGGACGTCTATCGGATGATGATGATGTAAAACTACTTGACAAATCCATCGGAAGATATCCTGAGCTGCACTCTAGATAAAAGTCTTTTCTCTCTTCTATTAAAGACTCCACTTCGTAATATTTTTTTAAATAAATGTTTTGTGCTTTTTTTTGCAAAAGATGTATCCTAAAAGCCGTTCGAATAAAAATCACTTCTATAAAATTCATGCTCTAAAATCAATCAGTGACGCCTCAGAATGGCTGCTTCCGGCGGCGTTTTGAAAAAGATGGCCGGCGCGGCGTTTCCGGTAAACGTCAGATTTCACCGAAAAAATTGCGTTTGATGTAATTTTAACTGAAATAATAGTAATGTTTATTCTGACTTCTGATGTAGGTAACCTAAACTTGAATTTAAGTTCTTATTAAAACTTACAAGCAAACAAAACAGTGATTACTGCTCTTCGGGCACACTTTATTAAGTGATAGTCGAATGTCAAAGACAGTAAAATATATATCACTGCTTTCGAACCGTACTAGCTCTAGCTAGCTCAGGAAGTACAAAGAGTACCTGGACTTTCCTTGGGGAATCGTAAGTCAAAGCGCAGAGGGCACTGATGCGTTCTCTACAATGTTCCGAAGCTCCTAACCCACTGAAGGAGAGCAACCTGGTAGTTTCAGTACCTACTACTCTCACATAACCCTGACTTCCGCCAGAAACAAAATGTCTTATGTAAACGTGGCGAATATTCTACTCTGAGGCAGTAGTAGGAAAAAATTGCAGTGTTCCGTTTTAAAAGGCACTCTAGCTGATGAATCAAACTATGTAATGAAAATATCTTATGTTTAGCACCTGATAAGGAATGTTAAGATAATATACACAACACTGCATTGTGATCATTGTTTTGAGACACAAAATGTTAATTATTTTATTTTTAATTATTTAGTATTGTTATTTGCCATACCTTACTCCTGTTTGTACGAATGACTGGCCTTGGAAATAGATAGTGCAATGGTATCTGTATATACCAGTGGTACTCAAATTTTCATGGATACCTCATACATGTGCTAGAAATTAGATGTGAAGGTCGCAAAGAAAACCTGTAAAAATTTTATTTTATCACAATCGTTTCAGATGTTTTCCTAAACAGCTAAAAATAAATTCCTAGCTTAAGTAATTTCAAATGAGGACATGAAATTTCAAATAGTTAAAAAAAACTGCAGATTGAGCATTAAAGACGTTTCTTTTGGTTTCGGGGGGGGGGAGTCGTTCCAAAGGTATCCTGCCGCTGGGGGATAGTCAGGGTTACGTCAGATTTTTACTCACTGAAACCCCCCGGTGCTCTGCATCAGTGCATTTGGAGAGGCTCCGGGATCTCCTGTAGAATGCACCCGTGCCTCTCTATACTTTCTTTGAACACCTCTCTGAGGAGGGGCTTAAGCCTCCTAGGCATTCCCACACAGGTTCGCTTGTTGAGCGATCAGGGCACTCACCTTCAAGACCCGCAAAATTCCTAGACCCTTTTAGTCACCGTCTACAACAGGCAGGGCTTACCATAGTCCTGTTCGAACCAGTCTGAGCCTATAGGGCTGGAGCATAAATGACCTAGGCGGTCAGCCAACCAATCTACCACCACAAGAGGATATCCTGCTTGTTACATCGCTTCATGTGTGATAATTTTTTTTTTTAATATTTCCATGATAAAAATTAGAATAAATATACAGCCTTCTTGGGTCAGTGAAAGGAATTAACCCACGAAACATTGCCGCCATTACAAATTACTCACTTCACATGCTCCGTTACATCACTGGACGTGTAAATGAGGAATGAAAAAGAATAAGTAAAACATTAATACCCTTAAACAAAAGCGCAAAATAAATCAGACGTAACGGACGGACAAAAGAACGGAGAAAGTTTGATTATTAAAGCACAATGGGAGGTACGGGCACGCTAAAAGCTGGATATTAAGCTCAAAGCGCTGAGTGCAACGGAAATTACATCATGCACACCTTGTTGTGTTCACTGTACTCTTTAAATATCGGATCGCGTTATGCAGGAAGCCGTAATTGATTTGTTTATTACTTAAACCTACCCCACTATAGTAGATACATAGAAAAAAAATCGCTGGGTGCCTCTGGATTCAAAAAAAAGAAAACCGTGTTCTGTGGAATACATTACAAGAGAGGTCCAGCAGTGAACGTCCATTGGTTGAGATGATGACGTGAATTAAACAGTTATGATTATTACTATCCACATCTCAGCATTTGTTCATTGCTAAACTCACTTTTATTTATTTTTATATGGATACAAGAAAATTCTTTTAAACAAAAAAAAGCTAATATGAGATGGATTTTTAGCTGGTGGGAAATGGTACACCAATCTACTAAAATGAAGCCTCGAGACGTAAATCGGTACATCAAGTTACTCCTGTAGCCTAAATTTACCACTATTTAACCATAATCGATTGCAAGGCAAAATAATAGGCTCTTGATTTTATTACCCTTATTGAATACATTTCAAACTGGTTATGATAAATGGGATGCACTGACCATCATCATCAGCCAATAGACGTCCATTGCTGAACATAGGCCTCCCCTAAAGATCCCCACATCGATCTGTCCTGCGCTGCCCGCATCGCCGAGCACTCAGGGTGGGGCTTATAGGGTTTCATATGAGAGGATTTCGAGCATTTCCACCACACTGGCTCAGTGCGGGTTGGTAGGAGCCAGATAGATACAAAAGAACACAGATATAAACAAAAAACAAGATCATAGGTCGTGGACCATAAATCAACTCATTACATTAATAACTATCCGTCTACCTATCGCATAACACCGTCCACGTACAAATGTAAGCGATCAAAACACGCAATCAGTCGTCTCATTGAAGCGCATAATGCCGTTCATCTTTTAACACTTCTTCGCCTTTGTACATCCAGCATTGTGAGCGGTGGTATTGATTGGCGCGCAAGGCCCACCATTCAAACCCGAGCCCCGCGGTAAAGTAATAAAATAAAGCAATTATCTCGCACGTCACTCATTTGTCATTCGATTTGAGATATTTGTACGAGTAATCGTTTACGGGATGCTGAGGTGTGATAGTGTAATGATTTTACTCTCACAAGTCGAGTTCAAATCGGCTGCTCTAGTACCAACATTTTATAATCGATTGCTTACATAAAGAGAAGATGAGTCGTCGATGATTTTGTATGTTGTTACTTCATCCTTATTATCAGCTACATCAGCCGGTCCAAGTTTATGCTATTAGCATAAGGGCGATCTAATCCGGTTCCTATCACTTTCTGTAGATCATCGTTCCAATATGTATAAGAAGAATCGAATATAATCGTTACTATATTGTACCAATAGATTATAAAATTTAAAGTAAAGTTTAAGTTTCATAAATTCCTAACTCTGCTTATTACTTGAAGTCTATCGTTTATGAAAGTCGTAAAGAAGTACCAAATTACTTAAATATACGTTTATTGATAATGAAACTTTTTGATAGTTCTCTAAATGAAAATGTTAAAGTTAAATGAATTATTCATAAGCGAATTTATGAAAGTGAAATACGAGTATTCAAATAGAACACAGGCTACTCTTGTAGCAAAACGGTTTAATGCGAACCGTTTTCGTGGAAACTTTTTTTTGTTCTAAAAAAAAACCGTCGGCTCCCGTTTGAAGCAGTACTACTATGCCCTAAGGCCACATTTTAAACTCTGAGAGACACTACATTAAACTTTTTTGAGAACCCGTTAAAAACAGTGTTGCACGCGCTCCTACTTATATTGCTACTTTGACCATTCTACATTTTTATACTAACTTATTTTATAAAATTTTTGCTTCAAATCCAATGACTCTATAAATTAAATTAACTTCTATATCTACATATTATAATTTGCACTATTTCGTTGTATATATCTGTGTATTTTCATAGCTTTTCTGTTATTTTATCAACATTTAAGTATTTCTTGTTGAATCTTAGTCCAACTTTAAAAATGTACTTTAAAAGAAATCACTCAGAAGAATCACTTATTTGTTCGAGGCATTAACACTAACACGCGTACATTAGTAGTTTCTCTGTTCTCTCCCATCGCAGCATGTGGAGGGAGATAGACTGCCTTAGCGTTTTCTACTTCATTCTCTTTCATTGCAGGCCTAGAGTAACATAGTCATCTATAACTTTTCTACCTGCTTCATATAGCCTATAATCTTTATTTTATTGTCTTTCTACCGCTACTAGTCTTTTCATTGCTACATCCTTGGCCTATCCATACTGACACTCCGAATGGTAATGTAATGTAATAATAATGATCTCTTCTGAATCCATTCCAGTTCAATCTCTAATTCTCAAAACCGATTAAGATAATTATATTCCTGCTTAACTCGCAAATGTAAACCTGTAATTTTAGCTGTATATTAACGAAATATTAACAAATTACTCAGTTGAAATATTCATAATAAACTACCAAAGTTTATCAGTTGTAGAATACTCTAAAGGAACTATAGTTAAAAACCATTCAAAACAAATAATCATGATTGAATTTTTATTTAAAAAAATAAATATAATGTACTTTATAGAACATTCCGTCCATTTAAAAATAGACAGAAAATGATTAAAATCATCTATCATCGAGTCTAAGATTTAGACTTCCATTATTCTATTTATATATCAGCAACAGAGGCAAATGACTATGCATTGTATACATCTGATAGCTTTGATGATCATCATCACTATCAATAATTGAATCTAGTTTCGTTCAATCAACAAACGATATCGTAGCTATAGTACTGTCAGTATTTTGAGTTTGAGTGAATTGTCGAGAAGTAATCTGTTCGAACTTCATATCTATCTCTCGTAATGTTCAGTTTAATAAATCTTTTTACTACAGTACTTCTGGATCTGTCTGATCTGATCTGGTCTGTAAGCTAATAAAACTAGGTCGTATTCCAAATATCTAATCCTACATTTTTTCTTTTTCAAATTACGCTTACATGATGTGTTTTTAGATATGACGAATCTATAATCGTTTGTTTAATTAGTAGATATTTCCGTTCTTCTAGAATCTTCAATACTATCTATCTATATTGTCTTTTTATTATATCTTATAATAAATAAAACATATATGAAAACTTTATAATTACAGACATTTAAGCAAAAATTTACTTTTAGTCGAAGACTGTACTTACTTTTATCTTCTATAAATACTTTCTATTTTTTGTCATACACATGTACTATATTTATTTATGTAAATACATATTATAAATCTCACCAACCCGAATGATTTCCCGTATGAGTCTCTATAAACTACGGCCCCTTCTACCTGGCGGTACCGGAGCCCATGCCGACTGTCTGGTGAAGGTCGCGGGAAACCGCTGGATGTGGGTAGGACGAGACCGATCAATGTGGAGTTTTTTAGGAGCCGCCTTCGGCCAGCAGTGGACGTCTATCGGCTGATGATGACTACATATTAAATACATATATATATATACATAAAATTTCACCATACATAAATTAACGAATGATTTATTATAACTTAATTTTCACAATAGAACATTAGAGACATACAAAATGTGAGTATTTTTCTTCTTTGCGGCTCGCGCGCAATGTACAGAGAAACATTTGATGGATGGCCGTGCAAAGTTATTAATGCGATACTGAACAATGTAGTATACAGGGTGTTTTAAGATTCAGCTGTCTATGTATTTATTCAAAATAAAAAGTTAGTTGGTTAAGCATACGGTCAGCACGGGGACGGTGGATGTTAGAGATGTTTAAACATGCCTCCATGTCTTTAGATTGATGATGAATATAAAGTTTATGTTTCAAATAAAAAAAATACAACCGATAATTATATCGTTACCTACTAAATAACCCATTTGTACAGACTTTTCTTAATAGGCATACTTAAAATGTTTAAAGCGGGGGTGTCGAGGAGAGCTACAGCCCTCGCTGGAACGTGCTTGAGGTACACCTGACTACAGTGCTTGGAGACACCGGTGCGCTCAGTAAGAGATCCCGTGGCCTCCCAAAACGCACCGAGGATAACCACCGAAGGAGTTTTAGTGAGTAAAAATCGCACAAAACCTTGTCTCTCGCGAACCGAGAAACAGAGTAGTACCCACAATACACATTTCCGCCGCCAAACAATAGCATGCTAACATTATTGGGTTCCAGTTTGAAGGAAGATTTATTTAGTGAAATAACTGAACTAATGACATTTGATACCTTGTGTTTGAAGGCGAGAAGCACAATGCGATTGCAGTGTACAACCTCCTAACTAGCTTTACATTGTTATAAGCAGACGTATATATCATAATATAATAATATGTTAAAAATATAAGTTCTAGTGATAATTAAGATATTAATATTGATTTTATCGGCTACTAAAATATCGGAACCATTACATAGTTTCTATTTTAGTCGGCTATTTATAATGTTAGTTGATGTTTTAAATATAGTTAAATTGTGTTATACGTAAGAAAGTTAATATTAAAAAAAGAAACGGCAACCCTCTGTATAGTTTAGAAAAGTACGTCCCCAAATGATGTATAATGAAATATCACTCTCCGCGGCCGTTGTAGCTTCAGTAAAATATGGACCGTTATTGACCTCCGGCGTACAGACGGACAGAATGCTAAAGTAAATACTAGTTACACTTGATAGTTTCTCGCATAAATCTAACATCATGTTCGGATATTGTCTGATCTCATGCCCGCTACGGCGCTGAGATAAATCTAGTTATATTCAATTTAATACCTCCATGTGTCGAACTATGGCCCTATAGTTATATAGATAAACTGTATGAGAACGCATTTCCGACACAAAACCAATGGATGATAGTGATCTAAATCGGAAACCATTGGCAAGATCAGCATAAAAATTAAAGCGTTTAAATATTTATTAATGCTTTTAAACTACTTGTAGTAACAAGCAGATCAGTTTAAGTATAATTATGTTTCCTTAATATGACTTGGTTTTACGGTGCTACCTACTTTAAATAACTTATGCACGTATATGTGTGAAATCTTATGCTAAGTTTATTTCTTCATTTCTTTTGTGAAATTATGATTAATACTTAGCTAATTTTCAATTCGATCGCACATATAATAAAAACGAAACATCACTGTTACAATTGGAGAGAAGTGACAGTGGTCGGAATTAGCTTTTTTAGACACTTTTTTTTTAATTGCAACTTTGACGTTACCAATAAAGTACGCGGAGAATAAACAAAGAACCCCGAGATCCCGGGGTCACTCAAGGAATCGACTCTAATTGGAAAAACAGGAGAAGTTATACTTTAATTAAATTCTCCTTTGTTGGCGAAATTAACACCTGTTAAATATTAATCAGAATGTAAGTATAATAATATTTAAAATCATATATAAAGATAATTTTACGAATAGATAATAAATTATCTAACAAACAAATATCACTGATATTTTACAATTGTAAAAATGTCAAGTATCTAGTGGTAGGTCTCCATTGTCTGAGACAGTCTAGGTAAATACTATAGCATCATCTATTTCAGCTAAATAATATTATGCAGACATTACTGTGTTCCGGTTGGAAGGGCGTTCTAGCTAGTGAAATTTCTGGATGCAATGAAACATAATATTCTAAATATCAAGGCGATGAGCTCAGTGTGGTCCTATGTATATCCCAAAGAATATTATATATAAGTTCGGTTTTCTTACTTAGATACTTTTATTTTAATTGTTTATATACTCGGTATTTTTTTTTAACTTAAGGGTAAAAAAGAAATAGATATATGATATGATGATACATAATATATATTATCTGCCCCCGCCCGCTTTGCTGCCCTAATATAGAGTTAGTCAAGAAATTTGTCTTAAAGATTCCTAGAGAGCAGCGCATCTGAAAAAACCGTTACTATAGCAACCGCATAAATAATACAAAATGGAAATGTTTATAAAAGTTAAGTAGATATAAAATAATGAAGGATCTGTGAAATTCAAAAACTAAACCTATAACTTTTTACATATCATTCTGCGTTGATTACTCATATCCTCGCGTTGATAAGTTCACTAGTTTTTACATGAATGGCGAGAAACTCTATTACTAATAAAAAGACATATTTGAAGGTAAAGAAAAGTATAGAAATTTATTTATATGAATTTTAAATGTATGTAATAAATAATCCACAATTTTCTTTCTCCTTACTCCATTGTAGTTACATAACTGATATCGTGAGAAATGGTTTGGGTGGGTAATGCTTACCATCAGGTACCGTCAGGTGAACGTTCCGCACGTCTGTTGGCTTCTTTGTTTAATTTTACTCAATGAAACGGCGAGACAAGCGAGCCGTTCACCTAAGAGTCAGTGATACACCTGCCCATAAAAACGTGGCGCTGGTTAGGCATACACAGGCTGGTTACATAGCACCACATTGTGCTCGTTGCATTGAGGCATAAGACGGTGAGTCTCTTTACCCCATTAATTACACTAATATTTTCACACTACTGTTCGACGACAGTTATAGGAGCTGTGGTAGTAGCTAGACGGTACCCAGCAACGGAGACCTACCATCATCATCCCCTGATGGACATAGGCCTCCCCCAAAGATCTTCATATTTGTAGGGGTTTATATCAGGGGATTTAAGACATTTCCCACCACGCTGGCCCAATGCGGATTGATGGAAGTTAGAGCTTAGTTTTTTGACTAGCAGGGCGCATCACAAGCAGATGAGGTTGGCTTGGATCTCTTTAGTTTTTGTACGAGAACCCTTACACCCAGTCCTACCACCAGTGTTTAAAATTTAATAATTACTGTATTTTTTAATTACTAAAATGTTTAATGTGAATTTATATCTATTTAGATAGTTAAAAATATAAAATCATTATAACATAACAATCAATATCCTTATTACAGAAATAGTTGATGATTCATTACACCAAGTTCGAATCAATCGAACGGTTAACACTGTATAAGGCGTGACCGCGAGACACGCAAGAATGTACATTCAAACGGAAAAGCGCTATATTTCACATATTTTAACTAACAATTCATATTTTAATTAATTTTAAACAGAATTATAAAAGTATACACTAGTAATGAATTATATTGACAAGAGAAATATATAGAAATAAAATAAAACTATTTTCTTAAAAAAAAAAATCAACTATTATTAAGCAGACACAAAACTGGCTACTGACTAGTTTTAACGGTTTCCTCACAATCTTAGTTTAGACAAATTATTTGGAATAAAATCTATTTGTTCCTTTTCTTCAATAAATGAGGTTAATTCATAAAGAAGAAGGAAAATATCGCATCTAATTACTCTATTTTCAGTTGAGAACTTGGTAGTCATATTGACTCTTGCAGCTCATCTGATTCTGGGCTCGTGGTCCACGGCTTGTTTCATCAAATTTTTCAACAGCCAATTTACGTCCCCATTGTTTGGGCACAGGCCTATCCTTAATAAGAGGGTGATGGGCCATAGTCATCTTAGAATAAATTCTAATTCATGTGCAGGTTTCCTCACGATGTTTCCCTTCACTGTTTGTATTTCACTGTAGTAATTAAAGTTATCGGTACATGCTAAGATTCGAAACGGCGACCATCCGCTAACCATTAGGCCAGCAAGCTACTCATTTATATATATATATATATCTTATTGGGTGTATTGGGTACCTATGTATGTATATTATCGTTGGGGACTTCTCCACGCGCCTGTCCACCCAATCAAGCTCGCAGGCCGCAGACAGAACTAAGAGTTAGTATTATAATGTAACAAACTATAAAATCTGACCAGGTATAACAATTAAGAAGTCATTGTAACACAAATCGATTTGTGACGCCTGTCAATTTGATATGCCACGGGGGTCCGCTAGCCTCTCCAAAAAACTTAACTTCTTACCCTGTTGTAAAAATGTTTATAATAATCTATACATTGTAATATATTTAAAACATGGTGAGAAAATTATCTAAACATATATTTAAAAAATAATCTTGGATTAAAATGTAGAGATATCGATTAATTTATTCATAGCTTAGCTATAATCGCATTCAAACGAAATCTAGGAATGTGTTATGGATTTCAATCTACATAATTATAAATAATTGGCATTTTGTTTCATTACAAAAATAATACAAATTTTTATTTTGTTTGTTAATTATATAACATAACAAACATTTCGATTTTTTCTCTATTTTAATAGGAGATTACAATGTGAGTAACATTTGATGAAATCATAATCACCTCTTAAAAAAATATGATGATTATGAATACAACTCATGAAGTGTACGTAGATAGCTTTTACCTTTGTAATTATTAAAGTAACTATAATAGATCTTGAATATATTAATATTATACAAATGTACTAATCTTTAAGTATATAATCATTTTAACTATCGTCTGTTAATATACATATATTTAAACGACTCATAGTATTAATTGATTAAAATATTCAGGTTCAATCTTAGCAGTACTTAATGCTTTCGTTTTCGTTTTTTTCTGTACTGTAAATCCCTGAACCACTTTATACTACTTTTTGTATAAAAAATTTAAACAATACAGCACCAACAGCTGCATAAGACAATACTTAAGTGGTAAATATCATCACATTATAGAAAATTTTCGAATATATGTTAATGTCAAAACATATTTTGTATAATATGTATTGCTAGTATTAGATTAACATTATATTAATAAATTTATCATTAAATTCGATAATAAAATAACTCATTATTTTGAATTTTCACCAATAAACAAATCATATACAATATTTTTGCATCCTTACCTCTTCACCGCTATAAATACGACGTGAACGTTTTTCATAGACTTAGATGTTTTTGCTCTCTGCAACGAATAGAAATGAAATACGGTACATTTTAGAATAATTATCGCGTGCACATTTATTCTTAAAAGGATACAGCGGACCATTTTTCTGTAAACTTAAATCCTGTAATACTGAGGGACTACCGTTTTTCATATGAATATAATTTCTTAAAAGGGAGAAGAAGCACGACCATATTTTTGTTATGTGTACTCTTTGGTCGGAAAAAAATATACAGAACTTTTATTTAATTACGTGTTATCGTAATAAAATAAAACAATATTTTGAATCTCATCTTTTTTGTAATTAATAATATGTTCAGAAATACAACAAGCAAAAATTTTATTGCTTGTTTAATTGCATCGATTTATTACATTATTATTATACAAAAATACAACTAATCATGCAAAGCCGAATTAGTGATAAGTGACATGCCTGCTTATAAGAATGAGGGACTAAATACGTTTACACAACCACATTTTGCCCTCGTTGACTTAAGACAAAATATTCCTTTCCCTCAGTCCCATAACCCTGTTAAATTATACTGAGTAAAATTATATTAAGTATAATAAATTTTACACATTGTAACAAATCAAAAATTTTAATTAAATCCTGTCCTTGCTACTAAATGTAACGTAATAAATTAAATTAATTATTATGACTTATAATAATTATACAAGTTCATTTACCTTTGAGTATACTATTGATTATTGAATAACCTATGTTTGACAATTAAGTGTTGTTAAATTATTGAAAAAATGCTAATCTTGATTTAAATCGTCTTTAAATTAAAAATTTTACAGAACCCATTAACTATATCCACCTCACAACAACTTTTATACACTTCTCATCGAGCGACGCGGCAATATTAAAAAATAAAGACGCTTAATGACTGTGGCGGTGTATCACAAAACACAATAGAGACAAATAGGCACAGATACCAAAGACACAAAGTAATGGCCAAAGAAAAGAAACTCTTTTATAAATAGTCTGTCACACCACATAGGCGTGGCAATTACAAAAAAGAAAACATATATCCGGCCGGTGCTCTCTGATCTCACATACGCATTGACCAAAGACAATGACGTAAGCACTTTCGTGCTTTTTATTCTGTGGTCATTAAGTTTTGACAAGAGACTTTTTCTAATGATAACAATTTAATGTACGTAAACAGTTTTACAGTATATAGTTATTAATTTAATATCTTAAACTGTCATTTTACACGTAAATTATTATGTGGTTAAAAGCTTCGGGCCGTTTAGTAATTTATCTCTTATTATAACAAGTAAATAAATGTGTATCAATATTTTTTTCGAAGAAGTAAATTAAATTCTTAGACCGTGAGTAAAATAATTCACTAATGGAGATCTATTTGTATTTCTATATGTTCATATTAATATACTTTTATATGTGTTTATAATTCTAGGGCATAACAGAAAAAGGAAATCACAATTTATTTAACTTTTAAGTGTTTTCACAACCTTTTAAGCAACATGCCCTACTAAATACATGTGTGTATAGAAGTAAATTTACTGCATAGTACTACTACGTTTATATATAATGAATAAATAAAGTCTAATAATTTATAGAATAAAGCTGCATAGTTTCTCGTAATAAGCTATATTTTCTTCGAATATAGGTAGCATTTGACGTACCACAGTATATGAGCTACCACTTGACTTTCATTACATATAACAAGTTGCAATGAGGCCTTGGGTGGAAAAGCGTGCCCGGAACACTCCATACCCAGCAACGCTGTTATGGCACTAGATTAATACGATCAATACGAGGTAGTCAAGGACTAACTTCTAAACATTGACAATTTTTTTTATTTAATGAAAAAACGAGATGAGCGATACGGTCACCTGATGGTAAGTAATACGCCTGCATACAAGAACGAGGCGCTAGTACGGTTGAAATACAAAGCACGATACTGTGACTCGTCGCTTTAAGACAAGATGTTCAAATCACGTTACCCTAGTAATTTTACTAGCTACAGCGCCTTCAGACTGAAACACAACAATGTTTACTCAGTACAGGTTTTTTTTTCTATTTTTTTTTATGAAATTTCCCTTGTGAGCGGTGGGCCAGGGCCTTTATTTTCAAATCATTTACCATCTCATTTAATTTATTAAATTTTTTTGACTCATTATCATCTTTCATTCTCTCTTTTCTATCATACTCTGCGCGTCTATCACACATTTCTTCGTTCATAATACATCCCATTTCCTTCTGTCATACCACTTGCAATTGGAGACAGCCGCCTTTTCCTACTCAGTACTGTTTGGAGGCAGAAATAGAAGCTACGGTTGTACCAACCTTAAAAAAATCAAAGGTGTTACAAAACAAGATATTAGCCACTTTGCGCTTAATATACACTGCACCACATTGCGCTTGTCGCCTGGGACAAGATATTGAGTCTCGTTACTACTAGTATTATTTAGCTGCAGCGCTATTCAAACCGAAACACAGTAATATTTGCACAGTACTATTTGGCGGCAGAAATAGGCGCTGCGGTGGTACCTCCCTGGACGGTCCCCTGCAACAGAGACCTATCACCATGTTATTGTTAACACCTTTGTGGAATATCGTTGATTAGGATAAATAAATGAACGCATTCGGATGTCGCTCGGAATACGTTAATACGTAGAATTATTTAGATGTTGGCGAGGCGGCGAGTTCAGTGTTTAGCTCGGAGAGCACGCCGGGAGTGTAACGCGACATCTGTCAGTTGGCGGGTACGCGACGCCTTTGACATATGCTTTTATTAACAACGATTAGTTGTTTTTTTTATTCGACGAAGCGAACACGAACAGGATATTAATCTGATGGTAAATGAGGCATGTTGCATGCATTTTCCGGTGGTATATTTCCGTTATCGGAGACCGTCTAGGTAAGTACCACCGCAGTGCCTATTGCAGCCGACAAACAGTACTATGCAAACATTACTGTGTTTCGAGTTTAAAGGTCGCTGTAGCTAGTATAATTACTGAGATAATGAGACTCGACATCTTATGGTGCTATATATTTTATCGTAACTAGTGCCACGTTGTCATGGGCGGGCGTATCATCAGGTGAACATCCCGTCCGTCTCGTCGCTTCATTGTATAATAAAAAGATATTGTGCTCGTAATTTTGAGATATACGTCTCGTTATATTAAAAATTTTGCTAGGTACATCGCCTCCAAATCGTTTCACAGTAAAATGTGCACAATATTGCTTAATAGCAGAAATAGGAACTGCAGTTGCACCTATCAAGACTGTCTAACATGGACGTCTTATTAATATTTTAAAATCGGGTCCATTGCTAATTTTTAGAAATATAATCTAACTCGTCTGGACTGAACAATAGATAACGATTATTTTTTTTTAATTAAGATTCTAAGTTTAACCATGTCTTAGTCATATCAAGTATAGAAGCTAAATCTCCCATTTATCATCGAATGTACGTAAAATAGTAAAAGAACCTTAACTGTTACAGATGATACATTATTTATCATCACCATCAATATCCGAGAGACATTCACTGCTGGTCATACGCCTCCCTCAAAGACTTCGATCGGCCCTGCGCTATCTTGGTTCCGGTGCCTTGCCAACGTCCGTCATCAGTCAGCATGGCCTTGACTACCACCGGCACCAGGTGCCGTCATTTGTAGGGGTTCATATGGAGGGAATTGATCCAATTTGCTACCACGCTTCACCAATGTGGGTTGGTAGGAGCCAGAGCCTCGTTTTTTGATTAGCAGGGATTAGCACCACGAGCAGATAAAGCTGGCTTAGGTCCCATGAGTTGTTGTACGGGACCCTTACACCTCTGTCCGCTGCTAAGAATCGTCTGTCACAAATCTAACGGCTCTATTCACCACATTGGCCAAGAGTGAGTTGATAGAAGGAAATATACTATTATATAAAATAAAGTAACTATAACTTAATCTCTATCGTTGATTTCGTAATAAAGATTGATAAATAATTTTATATCGTTACCTTTTATAATATCGTATCGTAGTCGTGTCGTCACGCTAAATATAACTTTAAACATCATTTGAGCTCAGTTTTGGCGTTAAAATGATTTAGACGAACGCCGTCCACTGAAATTTATGAATGTGCTACCCCAAAATAGTCGACAATCATAACTTGATCTGCATAAACATAGATACAACAGGCTTGCTACTGGTCTATCAAACTGGTCGTTGTTATTCACCTTTTTTTTCTCTGTCTTTCGTGAATCGTTTACCATGATCGTTACGGTTCAGGACTGTGTTTTCGTGTGGTTTAGTTGCGTTTTAGTGTATTTCGGTAGCAATTAGAAAGGGAAATACGATCTGGAATGTATAAGGAAGCGTCAATTAAGCGTAGTAATGAGGGTATGTGTTCCGTTTCATGAGTAAATATTTTAGTTTAAAGCATTTGGCTAACTTATGAAATTAATCAATGATAGAATTATATCTAAGACTAAATATTGATTTCAGACCTTTGTTGAAAAGTTTTCTACGGTCAAAAAATAAAATAATATGATTACTCTGTTTCGGTTTGAAGACCGATGGAACTAGTCAAAATACTAATACAACTAAAATCTTCCTAGATATTTACTTTCAAGAGATGGTTTATATACATCTTGACTAATACTTTATTATAAATAGATCGAATTATTTACTATGACTTTGTTAAATAAACAATTCTTCATTTACTGGTGTTGGGTCTCTGTTGCCGGAGACCGTTTGCCAAACAGTAGTGTGCAAACTTTACTGTGATCGACTTTGCAGAGCGGTGTAGCTAGTATAATTGCTAGGGAACGGAACTTGATTTCTTATGTCTCACGACGACGTATTCAATGTGATGTTGTGTATCATCTTATCATAATTATCATCATCTCTTACCATCATGAGATCGTCTTATCATTTCAGCAACTGTTAAAACTGGGTGATTTTGTTATCTACTCTGGAATTATTTGGCTACTCTGTTTCGCTTGTGTACTATATGGAGAAATGACTTTAAACCTAATAGTTAACTAATTTATTTAATAAATTAAGTAATGCGACAAGCGGGAGGTTCACCTGATAGTAAGTGTTACGCTTGCCTATAATAACTGTAGCGCTAGTTAGGATGATATACACTGGACCATATCACACTCGTCGCCTGAGACGTAAAATGTTGAATCTCAATACCGTTTACTGACAATACTAAAACCATCATGTAGAGGTAATTAAAAAAAAACTCTTTCTTTCTTCGGCATGAGAGTAAATAAGTAACAAAAAATAAAAACCTTAGTGATAATTCAAAAGCATTTGAACATTATATTTCAAAAATTAATTAAAATTTATACCAAAGATAAATTAAAGTTCAATAGACAAAAATAAATCTAAATTAGATACATATACATCCATTCGAGTAACATCTAACGTCTGGAGGAAGTTTTACTTTTGTAATTTGATTCGGTGACATCAAAGGCTCGGATTTGTCTATGGAGTCTATTCTGAGTCGACATCTCCCCGCCATAACATGTCACATTATACCAATAAAGTAATTAAAATGTTACTTCTGTTTTATTTATGCCTTTAATAATTTGATATGAACGAGTTTTATTTTGAAACAGTTGGATTTATTACTTTTGATTTTTTGTTTGATAATACATTTCTTAATTAAGATTTCTTAATAAATCATATTTAAAACTTCTACCACTTTCACACGAATAAAATAATTAAAGCATAACAGTGAAACTATTTTTTTATTAGCGATATGGAATACTTATCAATGTAGTGAGTGGAACAGTTTTGAATAATGACTAAACGAAATTACATCTGCTTGAGAAAAATAGAAGCAAAAAGCATCTATTTCGTTGAGTTATCACATCATATATATACTCTTTATAATAATATTATATAACTTGTGAACTAGATAATACTGTTATAGACGCTCCATGGTGCTGCCATCTACCGTAAAATTAATGTAGCAATATCTTATTTCATTTTTATATATTTACATCAATTAGTAACACGAAATATAAAAGACGACTATAATAAAACTAAGGTTTAAAATGCCTGACTGTCACTGAAGAACTCAGTGTTTTTCTGCCTCTTGGTCTATACAGTTCTTAGTCTGTAATAATAAAAATTATCTTTGTACTTTGTTTTTAATATGGATTTGGAAGATAATCCCAGCCACCGGCCGATGTATACCACAACCATAAACGCTTTATGTGCGAGGCCATGTCCTGTTATTGAAGCTGGGATAGCTCTATTTGAAAAGCGATCGCATGAATTATATGGCTCGAAAAAGAACATGTTCCTTTTTGTAGACACGACGGGGATAACAGCACCAGCAATAGAAATATTATGTAAGCTGTTTGTATATGTACATTAATATAAATACATTTTACCATAGTACATATAAAAATAAGCAAGTACTATTGTATATATCTATTAACATCATGAAGATTCGAATAGTATTCGAAAATTAAAAGTACAGCATCTTACGATGGTAACTTATCATGGAAGTTGTTAATTTTGAAAACACATATTCGACTAAATTTTTGAGCAGCCCGATGAAAGAGTTTCTGAGGCTAGTAATCTGAAACAATTCCTACTTTCCATTATATTCTATGTTAAGATGCAAAATAGTCGTACTAAATAGAAAAAATATATATAATAAAATAGATTAACGCGAACTAAAGGTCTTGCATTCCAATTCTTCAAATCGGGAAGACGCAGAGCAGCTTCGAAGACAAGTGATTAATGTATACCTAAATGAGTCTGGATTTAAGCCAAAAGCCTCTCTGACATTTCGCGTAAAGGAATTACAAGACCAAATATTTTATCATAAATCCATGTCAGTTATATAAATAAAGTTTAAGATTTAACAATGACATTTTTACTAAATTTTGTTTAATTAATAAATAATGTAAAAAAATCAAAAAGTAGTATAATGTTTGTGGGGAATTAAATTCTGAGATTAAAGATGACGAAGATGAAGATTACAAATTATTATTTTTTAAGAATTTTATTGAGCTGAATATCATTATAATGTGTTAATTGTTATTTTTCAATTAATACTTTTCACTTTGGAGTAACAGTAAATAGCTAACCCTCCTTAATTTAGTATTTAAATTTTTCGCTTCAACTTTGATAGAAGTTTAAACAATTAATACTTTTAATACTATAAGCTATACTTGCAGTTTAATTTAAAAGTGTTGTTCCTGCGGTTATTACAAGAATTTTCTATGAATATATTATTTAGACCTTATTATTAAAACTTTTATAAAAACGTTTAAACAAGTGAACATTTTTTGAATATAACTTTTGGATCTATATGTCAAACACATATTTCTAAATTCCGATACCGATTTTAAAATTCCAACTCTCAGTTAAAATATTCATAACAATGTTACTACAATGTCAGCAAATAACGATAAAATTTTACAGGATAAAAAACTTATTTCATCAATACTGTAGCGGTATATGTTTACGTGTTAGGCTTGCTATATTGCACAGTGGTGCTATTTTTAATATAGAATACACAAACGTTTATGCATGCCGTAAAGGAATACCTTATAAAAGTTATTGACACTTGCGAATGTTATAATTAAAAATATAAAAATCAAGTAAATTTATACCACTAATTTCTATAGCTTTTATTTTGGAAAAATCTTTTTAATTTTTATGGAATATTATTATTTACGCTGGTAGCATGATGATTGCACATCCGTATCCATAGACAAATATATATCCCGATAGTTACAACGCTTAAACGTCAAAATAAGTAAACGCGTCAACAATCTTTATTAGAGTATTAAATATTTAACTCCTTGAGCAAATACAAAAAAAATGGTTCACACTACTATAGAAGGATCATTATTTGTTAGTCAAATTATATACTTTATACATTTTTATGGAACCTTTTCTTCTATAACCAAAGCAATTAATTCGTTTGTTTCAAATTTAATATATTAATTGATCTCTACGTCTTCCCTTCGTTTCAGGAGCCTACATTGTACATAATAAAAGGTATGTGCATACTGGACAATGATGGTAACAGAATTCTAGCCAAGTATTATGACAAAGATATACTTCCCTCTACTAAAGAACAGAAAGCATTTGAAAAGAACCTGTTTAACAAGACACATAGGTAATATGAAATTTTAATTTTTATTTATTAGAACTTCATGGTTATTCACTGATCATACAATGGGAACATGATCAAACAAATCAAAACATCCTTACTGATATACTAAAGCAGTAATATGAAATAAAGCAAATATAATTTAAATGACATGACCAAAATGTAAAGAATAAAAAATATTTCACATACAACTTTAAATATGTACCTTTGCATTTAATTATGTGAGCATGCTAAACTATTACATCAATGCTTTTATTAATGAAGATGTAATGATGGTTCATTAGATTGATCGTAAGGTATCATAATGTATTACAATATAATTTGTTATTGGTGTGTGCATGTGTTTGGTAATAAACAAAAAACAAACTAAAATATAATTATATTTGTTAAAAAATTCTTATCACTGTTACAGGTTTATATACATATGAATATTTTTTAAATAATTACAGAGCAAATGCTGAGATTATTATGCTGGAGGGTTTGACTTGTGTCTACAAGAGTAATGTGGACCTGTTCTTCTATGTTATGGGGAACTCTCACGAAAATGAGGTATGCAATTATGTAGCAATTAATTCTGGATCTATTATAATTAATTAAATCTTTTTATTATATAAATGTAAAAAACTTGTGGTATTTAAATAGGTTTTTTTCTTTTCATCTCTGGTTTAAATAATAATATAGACTTTTAATCTTTAATTAACATTGTTATAGAGTATTAAAATTATAAAGTTTATATAATGTTAAATTCTTACCATATCTGTCAAGTCACTAATATCATATATGGCAGGAACTTTGAAACCACAAAGAAGTACATAAGAGTATTACAATGCCACTTCACATTTGTTGTCCCTTGAAAGCTCGGTTATTGAGTAATAAGGACCCCTAATCTCAAGGCTTGTAGACCTAATCATCTATCTAAAAAAGGCGAAGAGCCTTACTTAGTTTCTCTAGAATTCTCTTAAATCCCTTAGTCATCAACTTACATATTATATCCATTTAGATTTATCAATTGTTTTAATTTCTTTCTTAATTTAAATTGACTTGTTGCTTGTGGATATTATTAAGTATTTAATTTGTCATTGTTTACTTTCTTTCCCGTTTGGCATTTACAGTGTGGCTTAAGAAATTGCAAAGCATTCCTAATGTATGTAAATTGATATTGCTACCTATCAATATATATACCTTTTGTAATTTGTCAATGTTGATATTGATATTTAACTTTATAAGAATGTTGCACTGCAATAATAATAACATATATGTAATGATTTAATTTACAGTTGATACTGCAATCAGTGTTGAATGCACTGTATGAATCTGTAAGCATATTACTCCGCAGAAATGTTGAGAAAAGAGTTCTTATGGACTCTTTGGATGCTGTAATGCTGGCTTTTGATGAAATTTGTGATGGGGGGTAAGTTGCAAAATTATCATTATTTTGTTATAATGACTTGTTTGAAGCAATACTCTGCGAGGGTGTTTGATAAAGAAATTATAATTATTGTGAGAAATTTGCATTTGATAGTGGGTACTACCTTATTATCTTCTTAATCATATGCAGCTTAAGTATATGTCAGTTTGTGAGCAATAGCTTATTGATTTCTTCAGTAACAGTGCCAGCCAATGGAGTGAAGTTGTCACGGAATTCAAATACACAGATACTGTGCATGCAATTATCATTATTAAATTCAATTCCATAACGATTAAAATTGATAATAATTAAAAGAATTTAATGTAAAACAGCTGTTCATATAATAATTACAATTTATATTAGGAGACACCTTTGAACAAATATTCTTAATCACCATACATAATATCTAGAACAGCAGTCAATTCTGTTGATTGTTGAGCTTTTACTAGTATGACATAATCTGCTTAGCATTTGTCCCGTCATATGACAGGGAATGCTTTCTTACTTCTTTCACTCCACTCAATTTGGAATATTACTTATTATATGATATAATACAATACAATATAATGAAATGGTCCAAATCCTCTCATTATTCAATATTATGCTATTCATGAATAATTACATTCCCCTTTGAAGTCATATTTTTTTAATTAACAACAATTTATATTAATTCGCTGAAAGAGAACTCTATTACAGTTAAGTTTGCCTCTGTACTTATAAGACGATCATGTTTTTTTTCATGTGTGTGTAAAAAGAATAAATAAATTAAATAAACATGCTTATGCTAACTTATATTATCTTTTAAAACAAAATGAGAGACTGCACAGTTTCAGATTATGAAAACTGTTGTCCCTATGCAATCAATGTCGAGTTATACAATGTTGTGCTTAGCTAGCAACCACTCTCACATTGTCAGTCTGCAACTATAACAGCATCTCTGTGTTTCGGCTTTTAATATTTGAGAGCCGGAGTATTCTGGGCAAGCATTCTTCACCATCCAGTCCCATTATCATTAACAGCATATGAAAAAAAAATAGATAATAAAAAGGTTAGAAATAGTAGACACTGAATCTGTTTCTGTATTGCGCTTTGGCAGTTCTATAGATGTATGTGATATTCCTCTTGTATGACATATACAGAATGTTCATTTTAATATAATTTTTTGTCCTTGACATAAATATAATTATGTCAAATGCATAGAAACTATATTTATGTAGTTGTCTTTATTATCCGAAATCGTCAACGTAATTTGGTAATTACCTTGACGGCAGCTTCTATTTGTGCCGTCTAATGGTACTGTGCAAACATTATTATGTTCCTCTACAAAGTTTGCTGTAATTAGCGAACTTAATGAGATAAAAGCGAGAACTTCTCAAGACTGTGACTAAAGTCCTCGGAAAACAACCTCAATGTCGATTATTATTATTTTATTTTTTGCCTTTCGTTGCAATATTCTCTATTTTTATTTTAATATGAACAACCGATTGTGTTTATAATTAAAATACAAAATTTGCGTGCTGTAGCTTGTAAACAGTTAAATAATGTGTTTATGTATCTACCTATTTAGAGCATATAAATGATTCATTTATTTGTCACCATTTAATTTTTACATTCCAGAGTAATTCTGGATTCGGATCCCACCTCCATAGTCGGCCGTGCCGCCCTGCGCACCGAGGACGTACCGCTCGGCGAACAAACCGTTGCCCAGGTAATGGATCATTTGAATAAGATGTTTTGGTGACTAATGTACCCGCTTGTCACTTAGCAATTAGAACAACGTAGTGAACTAGAATTATTAATGCACACTATTAATTGATCAAGATTTTTAAGGTTATAATTTTTGTGTTTACCTCTGATTTCATGCTTCGTAATGTTGCATGACTTACTTGCTTTGGGATTTATTTTTAAACTTTAAACTCCGAGCTGATACTTTCGTTACAATTTTTGTTACTTTACTTATTTTACTCGTATTTAGAATATACTCTAAACACTACATGGTACATTATGGATTTTTTTTTTAGGTTAGGAAATTTATTAATGATGTTTATCGTTTTCGGATATTTCTTTTAACATTTTTATTCTATACGGTGTCCCGTGGCAGATTTAGGATTTCTTAATTAAATTAAAGGATGTTATTATTTTAGAATATACATATATTTGTCATAAAAAGAAAGACGAGACATGCGGATTTTATTTTTTGAAGATCACTCCGTCCAAATGTTATCCATCGCGACGTACACACTCGCGGAATCTTTCGAGAGTATTCTGAGTGTATCTCGCGAAGGAGGCCTCACACAGCAAGAGCCACCATGAACTCTTGCTGTGTGAGGCGTGGCGCCATCTTGTTGAAACCACGTGTGAGAGCTGTTCGATGTTTCTGTTCTATTAAAAATGCGGGCGATAGACATCACCATCAACAGTTACGGTTGCTCCACGAGAATTTTCAAAAAAAACGGTCCAATCATTTCATTGACAAAAAGATCACCAGTCCACTGCGACATCGTGACTGACCAATCCGCACAAACGCGGCGCCAAACTGTAACCACTCCCCGGTCCCCTGCGCAACCATTAGAATAATATTCGAATTTCAAATCCTAAATCTGCCACGGGATACATGAATTTTGATGTTTTAATTATTAAAATGTACGTTGTCGGTATGAAACTAACATGTTTCTTTCAAAATTTATTTTGTGAAAATGGGGTATAATCATTTTCAAATTGTGCCATTTCAAGTTAGATATAAGTATTTTCACCTGGAGTAAAATTTATAGTACACATTATTGTTTGGCGTATAGAATCACAATTTAAACTAATTAATCAAAAATAAGTAAAATTTACTATTATTTTTATGTTAAACATAAGTCTTTATAAAGTCTGTGAATTAACTACAGATTATAATTGTCTCTGAAATGATCAATGTAATCCTTTTGTTGATGTAATTCCTTTTAATTTCTTTTCATATGGATATTATTTAAAAATTAATAAACTGCAAAATAATAATTATGAAACATGCCCTGGTGCTTTTTGTTTTAGATGTTGAATATGTTGCTTTTTAGATATTGAAAATAGGATACAATTGTTTATATTTGTTTGCTTATCTCAGATTCATCGTTATACTGTAGTCCTTCAGCCTTAATGCCTTCTCTTTTTTAATAATGACTACTATACAATAATATATGTGTCCAGAGATTCATCGACTCATCACAAGTTATCCAAAACTATTACATGTAAACAATCGAAATTGGCTAGAGCTATTGCTTCTGCCATTTAGAGGTCAGTTATGAATGGATTTTATAAAAAAAATTACCATAGAGAGTTGCGCGGGGGTGTTACAGGCAGCAAAGTGGGTGGGCAACATTTATTATTAACTGTACTAAGTCCCAATATTGGGAAATCTATATTATTAACATTTATAATAATAAACACAATTCATCACTTAACATCTGTTAATGAGGGTTCTGCATGGTTATCAGTGAAATCCTATTTATTTTTCTGTTTTTCTCTTTGGGATTTTTTTATTCTTTAATTTTAACAATTCACTAAATCTAATTCCGATACTTTCAGATATTATTCAACTCTTGGGATTTGTGAGTCTTTTAATTCATCCATATCTTATAAACTTTCGGGATTTGTAGTTTTTATTTTTCAATATGGATTATTGAGAAAACATATATAAAGTAGAACTTACTCTGTTTTTCAGATTCTAAACAACGTTATAAATAGCAATTATTAGGGGAATTAATAACAAAACGCCACAAGTTTGTTTATACGTAAACTGTTATTGTTTTATACTTTGTATTTTTTTTTTATTTATTAAACCTGATTGAATGACAAAGTTATTTATTTATTGACAGTTTAAAGATTACTCACCCTTGTTACATTTTATTATTGTAGGTAGGTCACTAGCTTATTGATTTTGAGTAGTTTTAAAAAATAAATTGTTTTCATCTTTCAAGGCTTTTAGTTTTTTTTTTTAATTTTCAATGGACATTATACAATTTCTTAAATAAGCTGTATGTTAATAATGAGATTAGTGAACATACAAGTTTTTTTTATTAAATTGTATAAGTTGTAAAAAAAATATCAGCATTTATGTTAGTCATTAATTGAACTGGACATCATTACAGGTTTCAAAGATTATTACCATAGTAATTCATATGTACCGGTAATTAGGTCTCCGTTTCTTCTATGTCTGTTGCTAAATAGTCTGTAAACATTAATTTTTCAATTTGCGAGTTGTAGCTAGAAAAATTACAGCGGTAACAAAACTTAACCTATCTCAAGAAGCAGAATGTGATGTTGTTTAGCGACAGCTAGCACCATTTTATTATGCAGGCGTAGTGGAATCATCAGATGAACGCCCTATTTCTCTGCTCAGGTTTGCGCGCGTAACTAGCGACAACTCTAATATTAATAAAACCATACATTTTTAGTTTTAAATTGATTACAAACGACAAAATTTCTGGAGGAGTAATTAATAGTTGAATATAATACTTGAACTGAAAAATCATAACAACTCCCAAGTAGCTATATATACCTAAGAACCCTAAGCAAAATTCTCGGCAAGCACGCTTCAGCATCTACACCCTCATTCTTACGATTTGCCATGTGAAATTGAGGTGAAATATTACTATGGCCCAATTTGATCATTGTAGAGAAAGAAATTACTGTGGTAATAATGCTTAATATTTTATATCTCGAAAATAACGAGCACAATGTGGCACTGTGTCTATCATCATAATTAATACCACTTTATTAAAGGGGTACATATTGAAACCCTCAGATGACTGTTCCGTTTGTTACCTTGGTAAAACAAGTTTGCCCTTACACGTCTCGTGATATCTACAACACCATTAATATTAATAATATCAATATTTTTGAAGTATTTAGAATTTAGAAAAGAAAACTTGTGAACATCCATGTGTTTCCGTTGGATGGTGTCGTAACTAATAAAATAGCTGGGGAGTTGATACACATCTTGTTTTAAACTGATGAGCATGATGTAGTGTAGTGTATGTCCATCCTAACTGGCACCGCATTGTTATGACCAGGCATATCCTTAATCATTTCATGAACTTCCTATTCGTTATATTGCATGGTGAAATAAAAAAGAAGTATTAAACATTGTCATTTGAAATTTTACAGGTACTGCAATCGGCCAAGGAGCAGTTGAAGTGGTCGTTGCTTAAATGAAATTAAACAACTCAACAGTTAAATTTATAAGTAACATATTTAAATGATATAATTAAAAACCGTACAATTTATATGATAATACTTTTATCACCAATATTCCTTCATCCATAATGACTATCCTTTCCGGAGTTCATGTACAGACATAAATATACAAGCAATATTTATACACAAAATAATTACTAAATCATAATAAAAAAATTATCCGTAAATTATTATATATATTAATATACCACTAAAATTGCTAATCATATTGTTCTCATACTGTTTTTAGTAATTTACCTAATTTCTGTAATGATTATACTAGGTTATGTTGTTACCTGGATTCTGCATCAATTAACTAACACTCATCTACATACTCAAGAGAAGGAACCCCATGTTTATGATTGTGATAAACATGTGGTGCCTTTTCCAAACTTAAGTTTTGAAATTATTAGCAATTATCATTTTAAATAATTTGTATGTACTGTTTTTTATGTATTTTTGAGTATTTTATGCTATATTGTTGTTCTATTTTTTACATATACAAAAATGAAAACAAATTAGAGTTTATAATATATGACATAAATAAATACAATAAACTATACAAAAATTTAAAATCACTAGATACTACATGATTAGAGTGACAATATAGTTTTAATTAAAAAAGATATACCAAAAATTAGGAACTTGAGCCAAATTCATCAAGGGTTGGTTTTAGGTTTAATTTTGAAACATCCTTAAAAGCGGGATTGTTCTTATCCCTCAATAATTTGAATAAAACATTTTCAGATGTACCCACGAAACAGCCGATTGATTGAAAACGCTGAAAAAATAAATTATATCATATTAAATTTTATGTTACAATAATTTTAAATGATATAATAATGATAGTAACTTTATTGTTATCTACAATGGGCTTAACTACACCCCAGTTACAAGCAGCAAATGAGGTTCTTGATTGTGAAATTGGCTCACAGAGAATACTCTTGTTGATATACAGCAATGTGGCAGATTTAAAATATGAGAGTGGATTATCACCTGTCTACCAAGACAGGCAGGTTCGAAAAATCCTTACAACTACCTACCATTAACAAACAAGTCATAAACAACTTCCATAAATTATCAACACACAATCCATTCCATCTACACACACACTTTTTCATAGAATCAATCCATTCTTCCTTGATATTAATCTCTGTCTACTCTTCTGCCCACACAACCTACAGCAAATTAATGTTTAATTAAGTAGTGTACTAAATAAGTACGTTTAAGTTTTATCAGCAGGACTAAATATTTACAGATTTTCTAAAAGTCTACACAGAATTTCATTTCTTTAAGTATGAGTAGCATACTTTTGCTAGAAAAATAAAACAGAGCAATACCACTATATACTTTGTATGTCATTTACTAATCCTTTCATATTATATACTACAAAATAATAGTTAATTTGTCTCATAGACATTATAATACTCTTACAAGAATATACAAAAGACCTCAATCTAAATACTTTGAAGCCAGAGTCATTATTGTTTAAATACTATCTTTCACCATATCAATAATTTCAAAACTACCTTTTTACAATTTTGCTTTCAAGTCATAACCAAGTGTATCTACAGTGGGAATTCTATTAAGTTTCGAGACATCTTTGAAAACGGGATGATTCTTGTCCCGCATCAATTTGAATAAAACATTCTCAGATGTTGTTATAAAGCATCCCATTGATTGCAAGCGCTGTAAATTTGAAACATTGAATATTATTAGTTTTTAAAGTTTTTTTTGGTCGGGAGGAAATCTTCAAGAGATATCCTGCTTTTGGAAAAAAAATTTACTATGAGGATAATCGACTCACAGTAATCACAGTGATCTCTTTCAGTGTGTTAGGAAATATAAAAAAATTAGGTTGTGTATGCTTAAAACAGAACCTGATTTTTGGTTAAGCCTAAAAGCTGCACAATCAGCCAAAGTGCCTATGCTGATAAAAGAAAAAAATTAAGGATTTTTACCTGTAAAGCCAATCCTCTATCCATCAATGATCTTGAAGACACACCATCAGCCAAAACATGAACACTTATGTCCTCATTCAACAGGTCAATTGCTGTTTGTTCAATGCATACATGGGCCTGAAATATATGTACTGTTGTTTATTACATATCAGCTATTGTCATAAAATTTATAGAGTATTACAAAAGTTGATATAATATAGCCCAGATTCCCGAACTAGGTGCTATGGCAGTAACCAGTTAAAGTCTACTAAGAATGTTGAAATTCCACAGTGAAATTGATAAAATCTGATATTATATTGTTTTTTGAAGAGAAATAAAAAAATTACAAGAAGTAGACATATTTTGAATTACATCACACATACTAATACAATGAAAACCAACTAAACTTTAATTTGAATGCAGTAGTCCTTGTAAGTGTGATTGCCTAGGGTCTCGGAGGTAAAGGGGTAATGCAGGTACTATTTTGCTCATTGTGCGAGATCTACTTATAAATTCCCAAAATATTACAAAAGACTCATTATGTTGGCTATACTAAAATGGAATGTAATAACCCAACACATTAATTAAAAACAAATCTCTTATATTAATTTAATTGTTAACGGCAGTTGGGGGGCACCATAGAAATCTCAGCCAACGTGCAGGTGGTGCTAAAATCAGTACTACCTAAAAACACCCATAAAACTCATTATCAAAAAAAATTATGGAAAAGTTATACAATCAATTTACAATCATTGCATTTAAAACAATTATTTGGTCAGCAAGGCAGCACAACCCCTGTGGTATTGTAACTGTCCATAGGTGCTTGTGATCACTTTCCACCAGGTAAGTGTTTACCACTCATTTGCCCCCCCTACCTATACAAAAAAAATAATAATATTTGTACTGTTCTTTTTTTCATCAATACACTTTAAAGTTGTATTGCTAAATATTTTTTTCAAATAAGATTACTGCAAAATATTTTTTACCGCTAACGGTTCTACAGCATAAACTCTGGAATCCAATATACTAATTACATTGTGAATTGAAGTGCAAGTAACAAAGAGAAAAAATTTTTATTTAACTTACTTCAAGACCAAATAAAACAACAGAACTCAAACTTGGCATATCATTTTTGAGTCTCTCTTGGAGCTCAGGGGTGTACATTGAAAACTTGGTTTTCTCAAAGACCATTGCAGCATCAGCTATATTAATATCTTTAGTGGTGTGACCTAGTCCTTTGGGATATTGCTCTGATACATACACTGGAATCTTAAATAATTTTGCAGCAGCCATCTGGAATTGTTATAGGCATAATATAGACATTTTAATAAAAAAAGGTATTTCAAATATGAGAAAAATTACACGTACAAAAATATGTATGTTGCAAATTTACATACAATTATCTTTTAGCAAAACATCTCCCTTGTACTACATATTTTAAGAAATAATAGATTTTTATGAGTTTTTTTTAGTTCTACATATATCATGGATTATTTTAAAAACACCGAAGAAACAAAGCTCACTTTCATCTCCTGTCTTTAATTTATAAAATTTTGTCGAAAACTATCTGTATTTCATATTTATGAATAGTGCAATTTTACGTTTGGTTACACTATTTTCATAGATGTTTATCTTACGTGACCATATACATCAGTACTTATTACATAATAACTTGATTGATAATAATAATTTCACGTGACGCATTTAACTATTATTACTAACCATTTTATTCGCTACTTTAACGAGTTCTCCAAAATGTTTTATATGTGGACGAAAAGTTTCTTGAATGTCACATAGCAAAAAAGCTGTCTTCGGTGCCTCCAAAGCGCCTAACTTAAGAATATTTCGAGCCATTATAAACTTTACTCGAAAATGAATTAAACAGACAGTAACTGAAAATTTATGTTACAAAACAACAATTGAAAAAAAATAGATAAAAGCTGTCAATAATGACAGAAAGCACAGATTATATAGCAATGCATACCACAGTTATTTAAAGATAGAGGTTTAATATCGAATGAATGGGTTATTTTCAATTTCATATTAAGACATAGCGGTTGAATTAATAACTTTATACAACAAATATTTTTTTTACAATTGCATTTCATTTAATGAATTGTCGAATGGCCGAAATATTTTTGTTTTACGAAGCGACGAGACAGGCAAGACATTCACCTGATAGTAACCTACGAATAATAATGTAGCGCCAATTAGAATCATAAATACTGGTACCACATTGTGTTCGTCGCCCTGAGAAATAAGATATTAAATCTCGTTACCCTAGTAATTTCGCTATCTATAACACCTTTCAAAAACAATGTTACATTTGCACAATACTGTTTGGCGGCAGAAATATACGCTGAAGTATATTGATACATATTCTCCGGTTTGCAAACAAAAACGTTTAGCTCTTCGTTTTTCATGAGAACAACAAAGGAGAGGAATAACTTGCCGGCGTCGGTGTTCTCGTCCACATATAACGTAGGTGTCTTGAAAAAAAGAATGAATAGGCTGTTACTAGGTTAGTACGCTTTACCACCACAGACCACATCACCACTTAATACCAGGTCGGATCAAGTTCAAGCACTAACCTTGTCGAATTAAAAAAAAATCATCTAGATTATCTCCAACTACGAAAGACCACTACGAAACATACTAATTCCAGTTTTTATTTAATGTCTTACCAATTTTATGAATATTTAAACAATATTTTGTTGTGCTATGTGACATTGTCTTAATGGTACACTTAATATGACCGTGATTATAAACACCTGGGTAATTAAATATTGTTTTTGAACTTTTATTGCCATTTTTTTAATTATCAATCTCATTACCTAAATATATTTATTAAAAAATCAATTGGAATATTCTATTAAACAAATATTACTAGAAGGTTTGTGAAATGTTACAAATATTTTATTGAATGTTGGACATATAATAACCATCTAATTGTTATTATATGAATTGAACGAATTGTTTATATGATGTTGTGTACTTTTTAGTTGATCGACATGTACTATTTTCTTAAAACAGTTTACATGTGTTTTATGAAAATATATTTTTGCACATTTATATAAATGAAGGAACAAAAGCTTAAAAACTTTTTAAAATAAATTTTATGATAAAAAATTTTAGAAAAGACGACTCAACCGCGACAATTATTTATGTGGAAGAAAACAGTAATTTAAATACTTAGAAATTTTGATCAGATAGATACTCTATGATCGATAAAAATTCTATAAAAATAATTTTAGCAGACTGCAAAAAAATAATCCTCACTTATTCCGGTCCCATTTCTCCTTATTATACACTATGTTTCTAGCGGACGTCACAGGTAACTGTCTAATATTTTTTTTCAAAGCTCTGCCCGCCGAAAAGGTGAGCACGCGAACGCAGTGTTGGGCGCCATATATTGTTTTATTTTTTATTTCTGCGGTTGCGTTCGGGATAGATTGCCCTCGAGCCAAAACAGTCAGTCAAAAGTCACGCGTTAGGAAACCTGGTTAGGAGAAAAAAAAAACAGATAAGGGTCTTCGTGAATGATATAGTTTTTTCAGTAAATTAGAGATTTGGAGCAACCTTTTTTGAAAGAAATTGGGTGCTCGAAGTTTGTAATAATATGTTTGAGGGAATATATACTATATCCCTTCTTTGGCTTGGAATACAGGATTTTTTAACTATTTCTGAAATTGTTTTAAAGATATGACTCTGGTATATCGCGCATGAAGAAGTTCTACGAAAACGTGTTGATACAGTAGCAATAAAATTTTATAATGGAGTAAACTTTTGTTTTTATAAGGTTTGGTTAAGTAATTTGAATAGTGTAAGTTATATATGAATGGTGTAAGTATATTTATGAATAGTGTAAGTTGTAGTTTTAAAATATTTTCTAACAAGACGACAATTAAGTGATTTTAACATTACTTAAACTTCCTTTATTTTTGGTCACGATGAATAGATAGAAACAGAAAATTAAATACAAATTTGATGATTAAAACTTTTTATCCCAAAATTCATACTGGTGGCGTTACTTAACTCCGTCAGTAAGTGCCGCAGGCGCCGCGCGTGCTTTACAAGGGAACTATTTTTAATGTAACCCCTTATAATTATAGTTATTAGAGGGTTTACGTATTTCAGAGGACCCTTCTAATTGCAGGCGGCAGCGTAAACCATTTCCTCTTTTTACAAGCAAATCTCAATACAAAAGATTACAGAATAGTAAATAAAGTATAATGCCTATCTTAATTGACAATATTTTAATAAGTGTTGTTCACTTTAATGTTTATGCTTCTTCGTGGCTTTAAATCAGCTGTAAATTTTTGCAACATTTACTATTTTACACAGTAGGCATAAACATTAGGTTTCTTTATCTGTTTAAGTCGTCTCACTTATTTAATCACAAAGATCTATAATTTTGTCGATGAAGTAACTACATTAATAAAAATAATCTAAAGCATTTCATCCTTATTATAATTAAATTACTCAACTTTTTAATCACTTTACCAGAGAACCAGAGCTTTAGTTTGCAACAATTCTTATCACTAGTTATATTATTACTAAAACTCCACTATCTACATATCTCCACTATCACAATATATTACTATTATTAATTAGATATGTAGATAGTGGAGTGTAAGAAGTAGAAAAGAAGACCTTATCATAAGACGGGATAAACGCTAAGAAGAAGGAGATAGATAAATTTATATATTATTGAGAATTCGTCATGAAAACTAATTTTGACTAGTACAAAAATATTTTACCTGTATGGGTTAATTTAAGTGATTATTTGTAATAAAAGATATGCGCGCCAAAATGCTTGTCACAGATTAACTAATTAAATTATCCATGCCTTTCAAGCCGCTCGCTCCAACGCCTTTGCCGCGGGGCGTCTCTAAAAAAACTTAAAAAGTCAAAGCGGAAAGCTTTGGCGCCACTGACACTTCGCTTTTATAGTTCGACTCCGCCCACGGCGCCGAATCGAAGCGTAGACTGCATTTTGAAAGGGCTTAGAAAATATATTAAATATTGAAAATAGTAATTTTATTGTTGAAAATACTTAAGCGACAGTAATATTTCTCCATCTGATATTAAAATAGTTCGGTAGCCTTTTTTCGTTCCTGATAAGAACATATTCTAAAACCATGTAGTAAATAGCAATCTGTTGCAATCACAGATAATACGATTATCTAAACGATAACCATGATTATAAAAACAGTCAAAGTTATTAAGACCGTTTGAAAATAACCTAACAGTTTACGTTGTAATCAAACCTGTTACGCTTTCATTCCATTTTGATTAAATAGAGCTTACAATTTGCTTTAGCTTCACACTGTTAGCATTCATAACCGTATGGAAAATCCGTAGCCATAATATTGCTGTCCCGGCTGTCAAAATATGAACTCAGTGTGTTCTAGATTAACATGGTACACTATCTCCGGATTCAAAGTCGATAAATTTTATGAAATTGAAAATAAGAATTAACCTATTCTTGATAAAAAAATATATATTTTTAATAAGTGTGAATTGTTTACAAGTAAGTCTTCCCACTGACGCAAGGTCGAAGATATTTAAAAAAAAACATGTTCCCGCGCAAAGTCCTGTCATTCACGATGACGCAACCGAAATGGCGAATTAAAAAGTAATTAATCCCGAGCTCTTCCGTTTCAAGCTTTTTGTTTTATTGCGTGTGAAAGAAGTTAACATTTAATAAATCATGTTTATTATTGCGCCGCGCCTGTCTTGCTATTTGCTTTTGATAAATGAGCGATTGTTTCGTCCGCCTAGCGATTGTATAGAATAAATTGTCTTAATATAAATTATGTTAAAATGTTGCTCGTTTCCTTTTATTAAATTTACACGCCCTTTTTGGTTGGTTTGGTAATCGTTTTAATGTCAAATAAAACTTCACATTTAAATTATTTCAATTTAAATATCTAGGTAAAACCATTTGCCTTTTTTGCTATAATATAAGTTAATAAATTCCAAAAATAAGTTATTATTAATTATTATCACAACAATGGGTTACAGCGCGACTAGAAGTTCTCAAGGGATTTGTCCATTCTTAGTAAAGCGCTTAGAGCTTCTCTTAGCAGCTGTCGTGATCATATTTTTATGGACTGTCATTCATCAGAGTAGAATTGAAATTTAAAACTGTTTTTTATCATATTTGGATAATCCGATTGTTACATATTAAAAAATAATGCGATAAAATACGTGTAAGCCCACATATATTAATCGAAGTTCAGAAAAAGCTTAGTATGATTTTATTTATACTATAATAAAGAATACTAAGGATTGGGTTGCAGTGAGTTGTCGACACAATAACATCTTATCCATACGGTCCATCATAAAGCACTTGCAATAAAACTAAATAAACATACTCAAGAGTCAGGTAGCTAAGAAATGAAGATGTGAACAAAATCACTAATTAATCTCCTTTCAATGAAACCTATGACGCCTTTAAACTGAACATCTCAAAAACAACTCTAGTCTCTAATACACAAGATTCATATTAATAATTCATAATAATTATAAAAAAACAATTTCGCTGCGTCAGCATGCCCAGTACCTACAGTTGCTTGCAAATATGACAGAGACTACTTTAATTTTACTTTGAAGTATATATGCTGTAATATAAAATTACCCCGCAAATTATTTTCTATAGCAATCGCATAAGTAATACTAAATAAAAATGTTTATAAAAGTTAATTAGAAATAAAATAAAGGAAATGAAGGTTCTATGAAATTCATACCCTATAACCATCTACAAATCATTCTGCGTCGAATAGTGATGTTCCCATGTCGAAACGTTCACTAGTTTTCACGTGATTGGGAAACAAACAAAACCCGGTTTCTTTATATATAGATTACAATCCACTATATTATTACTCATTTACGTTTCCTAAGTTAGACAGATGTAATAGAAATGATTATGCAAATCAAAATTTTTAAAGTAATTTTTTAAACAGGTATTTATGTAGCTTATCAGGGACATATGAAAAGTAACAAATTAAGTATAAGTGTGACACTTGCTAATCCATAAATTAATAACTAAGTAAAATAAACCTAAAGATAACCCTCTCACCATTGTATTAATGATTGATCTTTTTTAAAGAAGCCCATATAAGTAATGAACAATGGCAGCGCTTGGTACTGTTGTTAAGCAATAACGGCTTAACGTTTTAAGTTCAAAAATGATGAGCGCAACGTGGTGCTGTGTAAAAATCCTTACTCACGACTATTATGGCGACAACGTTTGGTACTAGCCTCCAGGAGAAACTCCTCCTCATCTATTAAACAATATATTCGATTTCTTTTATTCCATATTTACTGGTAGGATTCTTTTGCCGGAGACCACAGAGGTCATTACCACCAATGTTCTTATTTCTTTCTCCCAAATATTTCTGTTGTTCTGGTTTGAAGGGGACTTATATAGTGTACTATTTATCATTCTAGTTACCGCTGCATTGCTATGGTATAATTAATCATTTACCAATATATGATGTTTTATTATTTTTCTACCTCCAGATGTGCGCTATTGTTTTATCTCATTATTATACTGGTGGTAGGTCTCTGTAGGCGGAGACCGTCTAGATAAGTACTACCGCAACTCCTATTTCTGCTGCCAAACAGCCATAGGTCCTGAAATTACTGGAGTAACGAGTCTTTACATCCTATGTTTCAAGGGGAAGAGTGCAATGTGATGAAGTGTATAGTATCCTAACTAGTATCACGTTGTTATTGGCAGGCTTATCATTTACCATCAGGAGAACGTCCCCCTCGCCTCGTCGCTACGAAGAATAAGAAAATATATTCGTTTCGGTAGATAAGTTTGTAAGCGAGTGTACAGTGCACGCTCCGACGTTCACACCGGCGCCTTTGCCCTCACATTGTACCAGTCATCGTCCGACAAATGTCGCTCAACACACCGTATAAAGACGTTGTAGAGTAAATTATTAACCCCCCATACTTCCTACCAGACATCCTCATACTGACCAATTATTGTATGGATGACATTAACAGAACTTTTATATTTAATTACTAAAGTAATCATAAGCTGATAGACGTCTACAGCTAGACATAGGTCTACTCCTAAAGATCACTACATCGATCGGTGCTGTGTTGCCAAACTGGCAACATGCCCTCCAGCACCGCCGTATGGGGAGATTTGGGTCATTTCCTACAACGCTGGCCCAATGTGTGTTGATGTGAGCGACAGCCTCGTTTGTTGATTGGCTGGGTGCACCACGAGCAGGTGAGGTTGACTTGGGTCTCGCGAGTTGCTGTGCGAGACCATTTATAACCCTGCGGGTCTCCTTACACCCCTAATAAGCCAATGAAAATAAATTTTACGGAGTCTAATACCCACTGTGGTCGCTACGCCAGAAAAGTAAGTAAATATTAGTTATTTACGCTTCTTTTGCTTTATTTAGTTATTTAATACCCTGCCATTTGGAGTGTTTTGCAGCACCCGTCTTAAGAGGTCTTAAGTAATAAATTTCTAAACGTCATAATTGTTACGGTGTACCTACAGGAAAGGTTTTTATGGAAATGGCATACGTCGCTTCTGGTCTTTGATGGTAAGTTCAAATTAAAGTTTAGTTTGGAAATAAAAAAGAAATGAGTGATTTTTTTTAATTTCAAATGAGAATAGTTAAGTATTTCACATAAAGAATGTGTGGTGGTGTCAAAATGAGGTTTTAGAAAGGTTGTTCTGATAGAAGAATACAATACTCCTCTTTAACATACTCGTTAGGGTATAAACCCTTATTTCCAAAAGCGTTATATAAATCTTTAGATACCCATGCGAGTATTAAATACTCGATATATTATTATATTTAAATCAATGTTAGATTATTAGAATTATACTATTAGATTAAGTTTCCACGTCACAACTTAGTTTGTGCCATTGACCCAAGTGACTATTCTTCCGAGAAAATAACCCTCACCTTGTCTGACTCATAAAGAGTGCGGTTTTACTCAGAAACTGCCGCACCGTAATATAAAAAAAAATCGTTTTTTTTTTATACTTTTATATTATTATATTAACGTTTTACCGACCGCTCGGGTAGCACACTTTGTAAAGACCGCTTAATCAAGTGTTTAAATATTTTTACTTTGCCGCAACATTAGTACAGATTCGCAGGGCTCGTGATAGTCTGAGTGCTTTGGATATTATCGGCTTTTTATCATTTCACAGTAAAGATACTTTTCAATTGAGACCTCGTCAATTTTGGACGCAGTTGCTATTATTAGTTACGCTAGATGTAAGGGGTTTCCCCTCCAACAGATTCCCGCCTTGTGGTAGCGGAGGGGCTTAGTAGCCGTGGCTGGGTAGCCCACGGTGAAGCAAGGAGGAACCTACATGGCCGGCCCGTGGTGTAGGGTCGGCCCAAGGCGGCCGCTCCACGTTAGAGCTCCTGTGCTCCACCGTTAGCTCACCTTGGATGCGCGCTGGTGGGCTTCATTGGCGGCTTTATACTACCCTTTGTAGTCGAGATGGAGTCCCGGAGGGAGAGTGCCCTCTGCGACTAAGCGGTACCGCATCGCTGATACGGCGGCGGTAGGGCAGCGGGGGAAGAGGAGTGTCGGTATTGCGATGCGCCTCTCTCCCTATCCTCCGCGGTCGTATAACGGGTGGCAGCGAGGCCAAGATCGGATCCGCCGCAGGGAGTCGGGAGAGTTGTCTCTCTTGGCTCCTATGGCCTCTGAGTGACGGGTTCGGGGTAACGTTACCCGCGCGACTATAAGAGGCCGGGGAGGAGGCGCGCTGTGTGTTCCCGTGGTGCTCCTACAGAGGTGGAAAGGAGGGGGAGGGGGTTCTCAAACTACTGAAACTTGAAATAGACTTTATATAAAAAAATTACAGTGGTGTACAATCATTAATGTGTTCCGGTTCGAAAGTCATAGCTAGTGTAATTATTGGGGTAACGGAACTCAACATCTTACGTCTCTGGCGACGAGCGTAATGTGGTGCAGTGTATAACTAGCGACACGTTGTTATGGGCGGGCGTATCACATACACTTAGGTGAATGTCCTGCTGGCGTAATTGTTTAAAAGAACAGTATTGCTTGGAAACAGGGATCAATGTTTTCCGTGACTTCTAATATAAGGAAATTAAAGTTCAGCAAGTAAATTTAATGACGTCCTGTTCCTTGTTTAATATCGGTTATTTTAAATTAAACATGTTTATATGTAAACATTAAGTGAAATCAAGTTCAAGGATATTAATTGGCGAGTCGATTAGAAAGTAAGAGTCGTATCATTGCATTGAAAAGAGATGCAACGGTGTGCGAAAGAGATACAATACGCGTCTGTTGAAAGCAACGGCGCCAGTACACCTTTGGAGTACAGTCGTCGCCGTAATAACGATATGTGTGGCCGTATCATAGAACGACATCTATAAGTAACTGTCTCATTGGCGCAGGCGCATACAGAGGTCCCTATTTTATTTTTTATTCAACGAAGCGATGAGACGAACGAAATATTCAACTGATAGTAGATGATATGCCTGCTCATAATAATTTGCCGCTAGTTAGGATGCATACAGCACCACATTGTCCTCGTCGCCTTGAGACATAAGATGAGTCTCGTTTCCCATAATGATTACACTGTTTGCACATTTCTGTTTAACGGCAGGAATAGATGCTGCACCGGTAGCTAGATAGTCTCCAACGAGAGAGCTACCACTGGTTGTTGTCATTCCAAAGCCAATTGTTTTGGAGCTACTTAAATTTTTTTGTTACTCGTCTGTATATACCACCCACATATTTCAAATCTGCTACTATACCAGCATTTCTTTGTGTCAACTGACTACCAGAGGTCGAGCGTAAAATGACTTCACTAGCTACAGCCACATCAAAATGTATAAGAGCAAAAGATTAATGAAAAAGAATTTGAAGATCAAACAAATAAAACCCAAATAGATCTAGCGGGGATTCTACATATGGAGATGGAAAATATACAGATTGTATATATCTGACCTTTATTATAAAAATATTAGACAAATGCTTGTTTCTCATGTTTCATAGTAATTATACTTATAGGTAGTAAACACTTGAGTTAATATATTTGAAGATATCTAAGATGTGGTCGAGTGTACCCAAATAGACGACTTCAATCACGTCTGCGGGAGGAAACGCGATTGTTTTTATGTCTTTGAAGAAGTTGTACTACACTACACGTTTTTTAATATATATATATACGTCAACTTATTTTAAATTTGATATATATAAAAAACGCAGAGAAATTAGATGAACAGTCTAGATTAATTATTAAGCACCGCTATCTAATGAAATCTTTATATTTTCCTTATGTTTTTACTGATAAATAAATTATGTAAATATATACTAATAAATAAATATTCAACCCTCCCTTTTGGACACGGGTTATGAAAATCTATAATAAATTTATTGAGACTACTTTCTACTATAAGATTATGTTTCTGTATATAACGATTTTGAAATATAGTCTGTACCACACCAAACAGTGATGAACAAAATTTCATACGAGCCAAGACCAAGACTGAATGAACAAGACCGAGATCAAAACCAAGGTAAATCTATTCTGTAAGATCAAGACTGAATGTGCATGACTAAACGAGAAAATAAAAACCCTGTCGAAACGATGACTTAAAATATTTACTATAACATGAATACATACTTTTCTTCTGGAATCAAAATATACTATAAGTCTGAATATACAAGACCAAGACCAATGCTACGATTGTCCTAGTCGTGGTCTTGTTCTTGCTTTGCTCATCACTAGTTCCAAATAATATAGAGATATTATTTATAAATAATGTACGGGTTATAAAACATAGGTATTTTAATTTTTTTTTACATATGCTAGCATATGATCTTAATGTTATATAACATGGTCAGTGACATAGTCGCATCTCTATATGTATGATGTAAAAAAAATGTTTTAGTAGTAAATTGATCATTGTTTGATGTATAATAATTGTAGTTAGCGAAACGTTTAGAACGTAGTATATATAATAGTTGTAGCTAGTAGTTTTACTAAAAGATTTCAGTGGTAAGGTGCGCGGTGTGTGTCGGCGCCGCGCATGCGTGCTACGCTCCGCGCCCTGTCATTAGGTCCGGAGCGGCGCGGACGCAAATTATATTATCCCCGTGTGGGTACATTGGGATTATGTAAAATTATGCCCGCGTACATACGGATTATATACAATTATGCACCGGCCATTTACCGCGCGGGACACGCGATGCGTGTTTTTTATTAGCCCGCCAAGGAGGGCCACGTTTACTTCTTTCGCCGCTGCTATTCTATTTGTCAGCGTGACCGTTAGAAACTCGAAACTCGATTTTTACAACGAAGTCACAAAACGCGAGGAAATTCATCCGATGGTAAAAGATAACTTTGCTATTAATGAGCGGTTAGGATTGGGCTCCTTATTGCTTTTCTAATAACTTGGACGAGGAGAGTGCCCGGGCTAGATGTCTGGGAGAGTGCAAAAGCTGTGTTCTGGGGACATCGTGATCACTGCAGATGCTGAGGACGATTTCTACCACCAACCTTTTTTTATTCACTTCAGACGCTGCGGTGGTACCTACCTAGACTCTCTCCGTCAACAGACACCTACCACTAGTGAAATGTACGTCGTATCTCAAGCTTTACGTTAGTGTATTTCTTTTTTATATCTCTTTGTAGCACTGAACGTATGGCTGATGAGACAATGAAATGCTGGTTAACAATATAACAGAAACATCATCACAACAAAGAGTCTGCAGTTAGTGAAATTATTGGGATAATGTGACTTAACATCTTACGTCTCAAAGCGACGGGCACAATGTGGTGCTGCGTATATCATATTAACTAGCGCCACGTTATGGTCAGGCATACTATCTACCATCAGATGAACAACTTATTCTCCTAATTTCTTTTTTTATTCTAAGAAGCGATGAGAAAAGCAGCATGTTCACCTGACGGTAAGTGGCGCGGCCGCTCATAACATCGTGGTGCAAGTTACAATTATATATACTGCACCACGAAGCGCTATCACTACCCATAACGCCTCTTAAGCCGGAACACAGTAACGTTTATACACCACTGATTGTCGGCAGGAATAAGAGCTGCAGATCTTTTTTTTTGGTGGTATAATCTTCGAAAGATAACCTGTTTCTGGAGGGAAGTCACGGTTATGTGAGATTCTTACTCTCTAAAACCTCCTCGGTGGTCTGCATTAGTGTATTTGGAAGGGTTCCTGGATCGCTTATAGAACACACCGGTGCCTCTCTACACTTTGTGTTACACGTCTCTGAGGAAGAGCCTAACCCTCCTGGGCAATATCGCTGAGTCTTACGCTGACCCAAGCAGGTTCGCTTGTTGAGCGCTAAGGGCTTCCACCCTCAAGGCCCGTGAAACTTCTAGACCCTTTTAGCTGCCTTCTACGACAGGCACGGCACTCGCCTAGACGGTCTCCGGCAAGAGTTACCTACCACCAGTGATAGTGAACTGCGCAGTTATAAAAATTAACTCCATCTCTAAACACAGTCTCTTAATGTTTTTGGAAGTACAGTGAATTTCAAAATAAATACCAGGAGTATTACCGCCTAAACAAAGAGGTATTACTGTAATATTTTTTCCAACAACCAATAGAGGTGCGGTCAAGCCCGAACATGTCGAATGGATGCACCGAGTCGTGTTTGATCTGATTACAGCGAATTACAAAGTAGATTTTACACGCGAATGATTTTTTTTATACCCCAAAAATGTACCGTTGGAAAGGGATCCCTGTTTAGTGGCAATATTGGGAGATCGTGAATTGTCAATATTGATGTTTTTATTCGACGAAACGATGGGGCCAGCGAGATGTTCACCTGATGGTAAGTGTTACGTTTGCTCATAACAACGTTTCGCTACTTAGTGTAAAATACACAGCACCACATTGTACTCGTCACTTTGATGCATAAGATATTAAGTCTTCAAACCACAGTAATTTTACTAGCTGCAACATCTTTTGAACTGGAACACAGTAATGTTTGCACAATACTCTTTGGCGGTAGATATAGACTCTGCTGTGGTACTAATCTAAACGGATCCCGGCAACAGAAACCTACCACCAGTGAAATTAGTAATGTAAAATATCTTTCAACGGTTATATATCTCTGTTAGTGGAGGTTGTTGTCTAAATACTCTGACTTTTTATATTGAAAAAATAAATAAATGGCGTTTTGTAATGTTCTTCTTAAAGTGCCTCTCCAACTAATGAAGGTTGGCGATCAGCGTGCTACAGTCCTTTCTGTCTATGGTTCGGCGGAACAATCCAGACGCCTCTGATATGCCAGTCCATTCCCTGATATTCTTCAACTATGACTTTTTATGTGTGTAATAGATTAAAATTTTAGGAGTTTTATTTATACAAGTAAGCGACGAGACGGGCGGTATGTTTAACTGATGGTAACTGATACGTTCCGCCCTTAACAAATGTGGCACTAGTTATAATATTATAAACAGCACCACCACATTGCGCTCGTCGCTCGAGGCATAAAATGTTAATTCCTGTTACCTCAGTAATTACACTAGCTCCAGCGCCTTTCAAACCGGATCATAGTAATGTTTGCACTGTATAGAAATAGGCGCTGAGGTGGTACTTACCTAGACGGTCTCCGGCAACAAAGTTCTACCATTGAAATATTTTTAAACTCGATAATATATTTTTAAAACTACATAATTGCAGTGTCTGAATGACTTCTTTAGTAGTATCCATCACCAGGAGATAATAAGTACTGGAATAATGTACCACCTTTGTTAAGAAGTATACCCACAAACATTTTAATACTAATTTAATGAAGCATCTCTTAGAATAAGTGATTAGGTACCAGCTACTGTTGTGTACTTCCTGTTATCTTGAAATTTAACTTTAATTCAGTCAAACAAGGTGGTAGTTAAAAGTTACTGTGTTCGCTACCTGGCAAGTCACATTGAGCTTCGGCCATTTTGTACCACACAGCCAATGTATTAGAGTAGTGTGCGAACATTACTGTCGTGTCGTGTTCCGGTTTGAAGGGCGCCGTAGCTCGTAAAATTATTGGAAAACGAATCATAACAAATTATGATGCAAAGCGACGAGCACAATGTGGTGTAGTAGTATATATCATCCTAACTAGCGCCACCTTGTTATGAGCGGTCGTATCATTTAGTATCGAATAAACGTATTATTCGTCTGGTCGGTTCGTCGCATATATATATATATATAATAAGCATATATATATATATATATATATATATATATATATATATATATATGCTTATTTGCTTTACATGCGATCATGTTGTGAGGCAGTAAAGAGATAGATAAATAAATATTTCGCTTACATGCTATTACATTTCTATTTCAGAGCAGATTATCCAAATCAATCAATAATCAATTGATAGATGTCCACTGCTGGATATAGGCCTCCACAAAGATCTCCACATCGATCGGACATGCGCTATCCACATCCAGCGGTTAGCCATGACCTCCACCAGATCGTCGAACAGTCAGCATGGCTTGCGGTACCGCCCGGCACTAGAGGCTGTTGTTTGTAAAGGTTTATAAGATGGAGTTTGGATTCATTCCCACCATGCTTGCTCAATACTAGTTAGTAGGAGCCAGAGCCTCGTTTGTTGATTAGCAGCGTGGACGACGACCAGGTGAGGTTAGTTTGGTTCCCGTGAGTTGTTGTGCGGGAACCTTTACACCCCAAATGTCTAAATGCTTTAAGTTAAATGAAACGCCGCCAAAACATGGAGTAATATGGGTTTATAAAAACTTTTGACAATCTTCGAATGCCGCCCGCGCCTTGTACAGGACATTTCGCAATTTTTTTTTTCATGCCTTTGTCGGCCGCTTTCACCGGCGAAATGGTCATCTTTATATGGTACCTGCGGAGGGTCGCTGGTTGTAGATTTGATTGATGTGCGAAATTGTTAAATTTTAAAACAAAATGGACCGGCTCATAATAATATTAGAAAAGGCAGTTACGTTAGATTAATGGATTATCTAATCAGCTATTGTTAAATGAACTGATCATTGATGATAAATTTAGTAAATTATATACATTATTGAAAATTTAATAATATAACATTTATATGTTTAAACAATAACTTAGTTACTATTAACTAATAATACTGTTTAGAATAACCTCGATACAGGTAAATCTATTATTTAGTTCTTGTTATGAAATTCTTGTCATTGATTATATAATACATATGTTGTATAAAATATTTATATTATTTTGAATGCTCTTGATGTGGGAGTGAGAAAGAAAATGTTCTCTTTTATTTATATTAATTAAATTTTAATAATAATTAACAATCAAATATATCATTAAACTACAGATTAGTTTCATAGCGACAGAACACTCATTATGTATACCTAACAGATTTCAATCCATGTAGAAATTTATCACGGTATCTTTGAAACCATAAGGCCTAGGATTTAAAATTTGCTGGGAATACACCCTTTACCGAGCTAAGAGTGGATTTTATAAAAGTCCTTCCCCAAAGTTAGTTGAGGGGCTGTTACGGGCAGCAAAGCGGGCGGATAACAACTAGTACTATATACTCCTATTACATATCTATTACAAAATTACGTACTGCGCCATAAAGTAATGCAAAAACTTTAAAAATAAATACGAAAGGAAATTAATATAATATCATAATTATAACATGAATTACAAATTAATGATCTAGGTAACATTTTAATATTTTAAGTTTAGTTAAGTTTTTTGAATCCATCTCTACAACTGGTTCTTAGTCATTTAACATCAACAATTAATATTCTATTAAATACTTAATGTTTACATTCTTTAACTTCTTATTTTTATACTCTCAGATTTCCTCATTTTACGCACTCTTTATCATCTTTTATTCTTCTTATTTGTCTAACACACTTTAATTTCCAAATCATTCCATTGCTTCTTTCACGCATGGCCTCTTAAACTTCTTTCGCCGCACAATAATTTTTTTCCACAGCCAATTTACGTCCCCACTGTTGGGGCATAGGCCTTCCCTTAATATGAGGACGATGGGGTCACAGTCACCACGCGGTCCCAATGCGGATTGGTGACTCCGCACACACCTTAGAATGAATTCTAAGTCATGTGCAGGTTTCCTCGCGATGTTTTCCTTCACCGTTTGTATTTCGTTGTTGTTACTAAAGTTCACAAATGTTGTTACTAAAGTTCACATAACCTAAAAAAAGTCAAAATATATAACATGGCCTTTTTTTCCTAATGTTATGTAAACATTTTTTTCTTCATTGTTTTGATTTTAATTCACTGTAATTTTCTTTTTTTTATCACTGGTGTTTGGGTTAGGTTAGGTTTTTATATATGATTTAGACAGAGATGATAGCAGTGAAAGCACTTCCTTTTTTTTTTTATGATGATGTTCTCGCCGCAGTTTTATTGACAACCATAGCAGCTTCATCGGACTCAGGGCTCGCGGATCCGGTATCCGCGAGCTAAGGAAGCACTTCCCCTATAAATGTTACATTAGACTCTATCCTTTTGAGAGAAGATAAAAAAAAAAAAATTAATATTGTTCACATAAACTCTCAAAGTATCCCTGCTCATTATCCTGATTTACTGACAAATTTTGATAGCAAACACATACACGCAATACTGGTTTCGGAATCATGGATCAAACCATGTATTTCCTTTACATCTTATTTACTTCTAGGTTTCCAATTAATTAGAAACCACCGTCCCGATAGAGGTCATGCACAACGATATCATATTCATGAATCCGCGCAAGATTCAGATCCTTCCAGAGATTGAAAATTTCTTAAGTTATTGAGAGTTGAAAAATCAAACTCGAACCTACCATCAAATATCGATTCCTATCTGTTAAATCAGCATTTCTTTTCTTCTCCTTGCACTGAGGGGCAAGTTAAGCAAACAACGCTAAAATTTCTTTCAGCTAAACCAACTCCCGATACATCCTTTTTTAATTTTAATCAATTGAACAACTGTGATATTAGGAGGGCAATTTTATCTATCCACTCGGATGCCGTCGGTGTTGATGTCATTACTCGTAGAATGATAATTCCCATCCTAGATATCATTTGTCTCGTCATTACTTCTATCAATAACAAATATATTATTACATCATCCTTTCCCCCATAGGAAAAAAGCCAATATAATACCTTTCCTGAAAGAGAAAACCCCTACTTGCCTGTCTGATTATCGCCCTATTTTTGTACTCCCGTTTTTGTCCAAGGTTCGTGAAAGATTAATATCTAACCAGGTTAGTCCATATCTCTTAAAAAACAACCTCTTCAATCCTTTACAATCCGGTTTTCATCCTGGCCATAGTACTACCACTGTATGACTGAAAATCACCAACGACACTCGTCGTGGAATGCAAAATCAACAATTAAGAGTACTTACGTTGCTTGATTTTAGATATGCCTTTAACACTGTCGACTTTAATGTCATGTTAAGTATTATGTGCACTATTAACATATCTCCGGATGTTATTGACTGGTTTCATAGTTACTTGTCTGGCCGTCACCAGCGCGTCCAAATGGAGAACTTATTCTACATTTGGTTAAACACCGATGCTGTCGTGTCTCAAGGTGGCGTGTTGTCTCCAATCCAATCCTGTTCGCTATTTTCATCAATTCTATTATTATTTTCTTCTTACCATTTGTATGCTGACGATCTCCAAATACACTCGAGATTCTCTTGGTGATCTCTGTCAAGCCGTCAAGAGCATTAACTTTGATCTTGCTTGATTACGGATTGGTGTAAATTATATGGTCTCAACGTAAACCCTAACAAGATACAATCAGTCATATTCGGAAGCTCTAGACTACTCTCTAAAATTAACTGGTCCGGTGTACTGCCTGTTATTCTATACGGTAACGTAATTCCTTATAATAGTAAAGTTAAGAATTTAGGTATTTACATTGACTCCTGTCTATCCTGGGTACCGCAAGTTAATGAGGTGAGTACAAAGATGTATGGGGCTATAAGCTCCTTGAGCAGACTCCGCAATTTTCTTCCAACAAACACTAAGGTTGCGCTTGCTAATTCTCTTCTTCTGCCTATTTTTGAGTATGCTGATGTTTGCTATCTTGACTTAACCGAAGCGCAGCTTGATAAGCTTGAGCGTATTCAAAATTTGTGTATACGCTTCATATTTGGGTTACGCAAATACGATCACGTCCCTGAATTACGCAAAAAACTCAAGTGGCTGCCAATCCGTTTTCGCGGGAATTTTCACATTCTTTCTATTTTATACAAGATATTGTTCAATCCACTCTAACACCTTCCTGTCTAAAAAATCAATTCGAATTTATTTCCGATTGCCATGGTCGTACTCTTCACTCTTCCATAAACCTTTCCCTTTGCGTCTCCGTACATTCCTCTTCATTTTTCCCAAACTCCTTTTCCGTTACGGCGATTCGCTTTTGGAACTCTTTACCGAACCATATTCGTACCGCCAAATCCCAAGTTCTTTCAAAAGACATTTAAGTAACTACTATCATAAAGTTTAAATTATAAATTCTGTTTAATTGTGCTATTGCTTACACCTGTCATCAAGTGCTGCAGTTTTTAATTATTTAGTGCACCCCTATCTTATCTTTTCTTTGCTTTTAGTTCACGTCTGCCTTTCCAATGGGTTGTCTGGAAGAAATTACTTTTTAAGCAATAAGACCGCCCGTTATACATCTATATGTATATATAATCTATTTTATATCTTGTAACTGGTGTACAATAAAGTATAAGTAAATAAATAACTTAAATATTATAGTCATAGTTATAGCGTGGTACGGGCATGTTATGCGGAGGGATGAAGGACATATAACAAAGAAAGTAATGAAAATGAATATGATGGGTATAAGGGTAGAGGAATACCGAAGAAAGTGTGGATGGATTGTGTGAAAGATGACATGTGTAAGAAGAGTGTGAATTTAGATATGACGGCTGATAGAGAGATGTGGAAGAGAAGTACATATTGTGCGGACTCCACAGAGAATGGGAAAAGGGCAGGAGGAAGAAGAAATATTAGAGATCGGTACATGCCAAGATTCGAACTCGCGACCTTCGGAATGAAGGCCGCACTCTCTAACCATTAAGCTAGCGAGCTACTACCGCACATTCTTCATGTTTCTCATATTACACTTTTCATATATATAATTTCTCTTACTTTATTAACATTCTAATTACTAATTACTTTTTTACTTATGTTATTGTATACATACCTATTTATTTACTTACATTTATTTCTTCTGGTTTATATTTTTATACATTTTTTATTTTCTTATTGGTATATCAAGAGTCTTACAACATTTTGTTTCTTTTTTGGTTCAAATAAGCGAGGAGACGAGTGAGACATAATTTGATTGTAAGTGATACATACTCCCCTCTCTCCCACCCCCATAACAACACGGCGCTAGTCAGGATGTTATATGTTGTGTTATGCATTTTCGTTTAAACAGTAAAATCGCTACCTACAGCGCCCTTCAATCCGAAACACAGTAATGTTTGCACACTACTGCTTGGCAGCTGAAATAAGAGTTACGGTGGTACCTACCTAGACGGTCTCCAGCAACAGAGACGTACCACCAGTAAAGTATCTTTTTTATAATGTCTCCAATAACGTCTCGACATATGTTATCTCTCCACTATGTTAGCAATAACCAAACGTACACGTTGATGCAGTAAGAAAATAAAAAAAAACATATGAGTACATCAAACGTTGAAATGCGGGTTAACCAAAAGACAACCCAAAAGTCCTAATGTGCCAAAATAAGGTAGCCTTGGAAAACGCTGAATCATTTCGGACTAATGCATCTTCCACAAAAGTGGTGGCAGTCCATCGACACCATTTTGTCGCGTCATCACTTAAACAAATGGATGCTAGTAGCGTTTTTATTTCGCTGACAACTCTTTCAGGCCCGTCAAAACATTTTTGTATCCTTTGATTTATTGTCGGTAGACTAGCTGAGGGTAAGATAGATTACGACAATATCATTCGACTTGAAATAGTTAAAAGCAATCATAATAATAAGGCATTTATACAGTTAATTAGTAGTTTATTAGGTAATAACAGAGATTATTCTAATTTTACAAATCTCAACTTTTTTTTAATTACATTAAGCAATGAGACGAGCGGGATATTCACCTGATGGTAAGTAATACGCTCGCCCGTAATAACGCGGCGTTAGTGAGGCTGATATATACAGCACCGCATTGCGCTCGTCGCCTGAGACATAAGGTGTTGAAGTTACTCCAGTAATTTCACTAGTTATAAAGCCTTTCAAACCGAAACGCAGTAATATTTTCACAGTACTGTTTGTGCGCAGAAATAGGCGCTGCTCAGACGATCTCCAGCAACAGAGACCAGATATTCTCATTTTCATAGTAAGTTTTGATGTTTAAAAATATTTATAGGTATTAAGTAAGTTGGGGTTTAACGGGCCCGCACGACAATTCACGAGACCCAAGCCAACCTCACCAGCTCGTAGTATACCGTGCTAATCAACAATGGAGGCTCTGTCCCCCACCAACCCACATTGAGCCAGCGTGGTGGGTAACGGCTCGAATTTACTCATATGATTCCTACAAACGACGTCGTTTGGTGCCCGGAGGTACCGCAGGCCATATGGACCATAACGCACGTTGGCAAGACGCACGACCGATCTATGTGAAGATCTTTGGGGAGGCCTATATCCAGCAATAGACGTCTGTCGGCTGATGATGATGATTAAGTAAGTTATGTATATTTTGTTATCAGTGTATCAAAAATATATTTTTGCAAGTTATTTATGTATTTGTTTATATTATATTTTGTAAGAATAATTACTTGAAAGAGTAACTTGAATATAGAGAGCACTTATTATTTAAATTACGAGTAACAGTATTTTTTCAACCGTTACCACATTATTTATTTATTTAATAGAGATTCCATTTATTGAGGTTGTACACGAAACTAAGTAAAAGGCAATAGCATAGCAATTATTTTGGAATACATATAGTATTTTAAAATCCAGTACGTTGATATAAAAAATGTATATAGCCAATTATGTTTTAGATCATGGAAGGTCGAAACTATACAAAGTTTGACAAACAACTAATTACTAGTTTGTAGCCATGATATCTTAAAATTATACATAGTTCTCTAACTAACTCTTAGATTTACAATGTAAGTTATGTACATAATAAAAGTTATCTTTGTCGTCTTTAATAATTTTACCAACTGTGATGGTAAGTCTCTATTACTAGCACTTATGTGTCCATTATGCCGTGGACCCTAGTCAGCGAGCCCAATATCAGATGAGCTAAGTTGAAATATGACTGGCATGAGATATACATCAGCAGGGAACAGATTTATGGGTTAGAGCTTGAAGGATGTTATAGGTAATAAAAGTACGGGACGTCTCAAAGTGAGGAGCTCAATCTTGTGCAGTACCATCACATGGACCATCGTACTATTAAATTCAGTGAACATTCTGCTCGTCTTGTCCATTAGTTGAATAAACAGAATGTAAGATATGAAATATATATACATATAACTTAAAGTATTTTGATCTGAACAACCTTACACACAATACTTAGTATTAGATAAAATTAGCTCTAAGAAATTTTAATTAATTACCGATATTGTTATATTCATTTATGTATTTATATACTTTACTTCGAATTTATTAATATATATATGTTAAATATATTTATTTCACATTTTAAATTACTTATATATATGTCTTTTAAGTTAGTTTAACAAATTTCCACTTATCAAACGAGAAGGTCTTCACATAAAACAGCCTTCTGTATTCTAGATCATAACTTCTTATTGTATAGATAAAAATTAAATATTTTTTAAAAATATACGTTTACCCCTTTTTTTTATTGTAAACTGTACCCTATGGTCGAGGTGGTAATTCGAAGGTACCTACTTACTGTCTCATTTAAAATGAAACAGTATAGACTATACTAATAGAGATGTCTCGCTTGTTGTATATTAGTTTAATATTTGGTTCTGTGTCACACAGAAACGATAATAGCTAAGTTTAGAAAAAATATGCGGTTAGGGTTGTAATTTAAAGGGGTGTGGGAAGCGAAATAAAAAAATACATGTCTCCGTATTTTTTTTCGATATTTATTGAGACATATTGTAAAGGGGTTATTAGGTTAATAATTTTTTAATAAAGATACGGATATTTCAAGGACTTTTCATAACTTGATACTTATTTGTAAATTGGGCTATTACATGAAGGTAAATCAAAGTTATAATTATGAAGTCACAATAATTAGAAAGTAAATTTCTCAATAGTTCATATAGTTTATTAAACTTCGAAGCGATAATATTTCCTGGGTTTACTAAAAGTAAGCTTATAACATTTTTTTTTTAACGAAGCGACGGATTGGGCTAGACGTTCATCTGATGGTAAGTGAGACACCCGCCCTTAACAAATTGGCGCTCATTAGGATGATATACACAGCACCACATATTACTCATCGCCTTATACACTAGTAATTACACTAGCTACAATGCTAGTAGTGTTAATCTATACTAATAGACTACTATAGAATAGCGTAGTAGTCATAAGGACTCGTAGTAACGATTCATAGTAAAATTAAAACATTTCATCTAATTTTAGATCAGACTCACCTATAGACAATCAGATTAATGTCTCTCGACAGTATCAAGTTCATGCATTGAAGACATTAAAATGTTTTTTATGATAAATACCGTTTATATGAGAAATACCGTTTCTGCACAGATTATGAGAAAAATTTAGTCTTTGTCTAGGATTATTATACGAATGTCTCAACTATGTTAATGTCACAAACATAAGTCGAAATTAATATAGTATGTAGTACTCTAAATAATTAACTTGTTATGATATTTAATTTCTATCATTAGTTAATATAAATAAAAAATTACGCAAAGTGTGGCCTCCAAATATCTTTCACCTGAGACAAATAATTCATCGAACACATCGGAGAACTGATCGCTTCTCGAAAACCTGGTAGTCTTCTTATTTAAATATCTATTCATGCGCGTTCAGAGACAATCAAATAAACAATAAAACGCGAAAAGCAATTTACTCCGTCACATTTCACTAAAACATACAAGTATATGTTTCATGCTCTGGGCGGGTTGTACACCAAAGCAATATTTATCTTATACGTTATATGTATAGAGGTGATCTTATGGTTAGGTACAGGTGTAAAAACTAATGTTGCCAAACTATAAAAACGTCCAGTCTCTCCCTAACGAGGTGGGTTTTAATTATTTTAAAGTCTGTGTTAATTTACTTTTTTTTTTCTCCTGCCGGCGCGGCGTCTTTGTTAAGCGGCGTCTTTGGTTGCTTTTTTCATATTCAGTTTGTATAATTTGTAAAATGGTGTGTTAGCGCCGATTCTGCGGCCGGAGTTGATCTTCTTTAAATTATTATTGATATTCCCAATGTTTCCGGTTGTGATTTTTTTTTTTTACGGCCACCCAGATATCAACAATGCCTAATGTTGTTATAATCTGTGTTGGATGACGGCAAAAAATTTGAATGCTTTAACAGCGATCATCCTCACTCCGTCGACATAAAAAGATTTTTATTTGCTTGCTGCACCTATTTTACGCAAGACGAATGACGAACAAATATATATAATCAAAAACATCAGTTCGCGAAGAAATATTGTTTCTATAATTCTTAATAAATATATGTAAGTTATATATGATAAATAACATGGGATAAATTTCCGATAAATTATTCACTAAGCATTACGTTATATGTGAACTTTGTTTTTTGAGACACTAACATCTAAACTTAATCGATTATGCCTGAATATTAGTATTGAGATAGACGGGAACCTCGTGCCTAGAATTTTTCTCATTAAAACTAATGAGTAGGATAACGGTATCCCCTTTGCCTCCTTTCATTTAGAGTTTATCCTCCACTAAACCAATATTACAATTTTTTCTTCTGCTATCTGTATTATTTTAAACGCTGCAGAGATATTTTTTATGATACATAGTTAAGATTTACATATTCTTTTTTTTACTGAAAGGGACTGAATATAATAATAAATGAAATAACTGAACTGTGCTGTGTAACTTTTAAAACTTCCTCTTATAACCAAGCTGAGTATCACAATGTGAGATTAGATATACTAATATATTTATAAATTGTCATATTTAGAAATTTATTTAGTTGTAAATATTGATTTGTTACTATAGTAAATACTGATACTATTTTAACAAGCTGTATGTTAGTGATGAGATAAGCATATTAAGTTCGTATTGTTTCTTTCTTTGATTAACGGAGAACTTCAGTATACTATAATGTTTTATCTAAAGTAATAAACAATATAAATAACAACGAACGGAGCAGCGTGTAATAGCTTGTTATAAATGAACACTTCATAGCTTTGATTAGTACTGTGTATAATTTATATCATCTCATGGAGGAACATGTATCAACACTGTAGCTGAATTTAGTTTTAGATCAAATTCACATATAGACAATCAGGGTAATGTCTTTGGAGTAATACTGGTAATAGATTGGTGCAATTGAGGACAATATATGTAGGAGATATCCACAGATTTTTCGACTCTTCACAAGCTCTCTGTAACTATTAGACGTAAAGATTTTGTAGAGCTATTGCTTCTGTCATTTAGATTCAGTTAAGAACGGTTTTTAAAAATTCTTTCCCCAAAGAGAATTGCGGAAGTGTTACAAACAATATAACGGGGGAGGTACAGCTAGTTGTATACATATATGCTTAAATTTTTAGATGAATGTAGTGTTTATCGAGCACGAAATATTTGTGATGAAGAAATCGCTACAGAATTTGGGGTAGTTATAAAGAATGAGTTAACTATATTTTACCGCATTCATATATAAAAATATTAGCTATTCCCCGCCCGCTGTACTGGCCGTCACATAAAATTACATCGCGAATGACTTTCAGTAGCAATTGTTGCTATAGCAACCGCATGCATAAGCAATCAAATTTTCATAAAAGTTAATTAGAAATGAAATGAAAAAAGATCTGTGAAACTCAATAAATAAATAACTTATAACCATCTACAGATCAATCCGCCTATGTTGACACGTTCACTAGTTTTCACGTGATTGGCGAAGAAACTACACCCATTATATATATAGATTACGAACATATCACAAAGCTTCAGTAGCGGTGTATATATCCTGTGTGGAAGTTACGCGGTCATCGCGTGCTGTTCACATAATTTTCGTGATGAATGCGAAGGAGCATCATTCGCTCAATTCGTTGCAATTGCATCCTTTGTCATTGTTAGCGCCATTTGTACGCATTACTGCAAACATGCATACTAGTTACCGCTAATACACCAGTCAATTGTTAAACTAACCGCTATCAGAACAGTTAACATCATAAACGTTTGTTTCTGTATGAAAAGATACGGTGATTTGATTTAAAATAACTTCTTATTTACTGTTTTTTTTTTCTTTTACATATATAAGCATTATCGTAAGTTTAACAGAAGATCATTACACAAAGTGTCATCAGTTTATAATAATCTTTTAAGTGAAAGTTTTTAATAGAACAACATGAAAGTAAAAGAATTTAAATCTAATACATCATCATCAGCCGATAGACGTCCACAACTGGAGCCTATAGATCTCACCCAAAAATCTCTATATCGATCGGTCCCACGTTGCTGACTTCCCGCGACTCTCTCCAGATCGTCGGTCCACCTTGTGCGGGTGCCTCCAACACTACGTGTACCGGTACGCGGCTGCCACTCGAGATCCTTACTGCCCCATTGGCATCAGTTCTTCGAGCAATGTGTCCTGTACACTAGCCTCATAAGTCTAGCAACTTTAATTTAAAACATTCTATTTATTTTACTATTTACAATTAGAATTCAGAATGGGAAAATTTTCATGTAAAAACTCATATGAACTTGGAAAATTGGATTTTGAAGGTGATTAATAAACATTATTGTATGTAACAGAACACTAATATTAGATGTCTTAAGTGCCCTTTACATTGGTCCTTTACATCTAAGTATAAATACCTGGATCAAGTCAATTCTTTAGCAACAACAGAATCACGATGAATATATATATATATATATATTGATCTACTCTGAAGAAGACGCTTTTCATAATAGTGTAACGAAGACGGGGTTAATGCTAAAGAGATGAAAATATATCTGATGATAAACTGAGCAGTAATTTTTGATTTAATGAAGCGACAACATGAGCGGGACGTTCACCTGATGGTAAGTGATACTCCTGCCCAAAACAACGAGGCACTAGTTAGAATGTAGACAGCGCCACATTGCGCTCATCGCCTTAAGACATAAGATGTTAAGTGTCTTTACCACAGTAAACTAGTTTTAAACAGTAATATTTGCACAGTAGTGTTTGTCGGCGGAAATAGAAGCAGCGGTGGTACCTACCTAGACGGTCTCCAGCAACAGAGATCTACGACCATTAAAAGAAGTTCGTCAAAGAACAAAATTTTCTCGTCTTAATTATTACCTTATGAAGTTTACAAGTTAATATTGCTAGAAGCTTACAGCAGAAATAATATATCGAGGTTATCTATAAACAGTGATATTACTGTATGCTTAAGATTTATATCTAAATTATTATAACAAATAATATTAACACTAAATTAAAAAAATATTTTGTCAGCACAACCCTCGCCATATTATAGGTGATCATATAGAAATATAAATCTAGGTTTTTGGTTTTATTTCTAACAGATCACAATATCATATTAAAATAGCTACAAATTATCACACACCTGTAAATGTAGTCTTAATTTTAATTTTATCAACAAGTAAGGATATTGCTCAATATCATTAGCATATAATCTTGTGAAATTATTTTAAATTTTAATATTTCCAAAAAAAAAAATAACAATTGAAATCCTTTTTTTTATCAGTAACTGGTCCATATCTTAAACGTTGGTGACATTTCACATTGACGAGGACTTTAGCGTAATATTGAACATTACTTAACAATAATACAAAACAAATTAACAAAAGGGCACCCCTTCAATCTGGCACAACTTCACCTGTGTTAGCAAGAGAAAAAATTCGCTAAGAGGTACTCCGGACCCCCCATAACAATGGATGAATAGAATCCTATTATTGACGCAAAAAAAAATTGCGAGGAGCCGACTCATTTCGATTGTCATTTCGTGTTAAAAAAATGATGTACAATGTTAAGTAGTAGAGCAAAAGCGGCCGCGTTTAATGGTGTACTTACGTCGACATATACTAATACGGGTAATTTGCTGGTGGTAGGTCTCCGTCGCCGGAGACTGTCTAGGTGGGATACACCGCAGCTCCTATTTCTTCCAACAGTAGTGTTGAAGAGCTCTGTACGTATTGAAATTACAGGTGTAACGAGATTCAACATCTTATGTCTCAAGGCCGTGCTGTTTACTCAATGTTGTAGCCCCATATTGTTATGGGCGGGTATCACTTACCATCAGGTGAACATACAGATTCGTTTCATAGCTTTGGAGGGTGAGGGGTTTTTGTAATTATTTCACTTTCTCTGAGTATTTTCCGTTATATATAATTTTTTTTATTTACGTCGCACTAAATGGGAGCGAGACGCTAAACATGGTTTAAAACTCAATTTATTTTAAGTTAATTTTATTGGTTCCGCTCTAAACGGTAGTTGATGAAGTTCGGTTATGTTTTATGATAGTTTTGTAGTTTATTTATTGTTTCGTGACATTTATAGTTTGTTGCCGATTTGTAAGAATAGGACCTTATCTATTTTATGAGGCGTGAACGGACCTTTTTGTTGCGACATCTTAACAATTTGTGGCCGCAAACGGTCGTTTTGCAGTCACTTTTAGGGATAAAAAAACGTTCGCATATTACATATGAATAAAAGAAGTGGTAGATATATTATTAAATTATATATTTCTTATAATTTATTTACCATGATTACAAAATTATCAAATTGAACCAAAGTAGCGTAGTAGGCATTGAAGACGACTGTAATGATGTCTAAACAATATAAGAAAATATTCTTAATTAATCAAACATTATAAGCCGATGGATGTCCATTGGTGGGCAAAGGCAAAAGAGTTAAATTTACAATATTTTTTGTTATGTATTAAAAATTACATTTAAGATGTTTTATTGAAGTTTACTCGAAAAGTACCAGTTACAATCTGACGTTGAAAATTTTGCATGTTATCAAAACTTTAAACGGCGCAATAAAATTAGGTTGGTTCGTTAAACCTCGGGTTAGAGGCGGATAATTGTTTATTACGCAACAATTAAGAAATTCTAATAAAGCACAATTCCAAGTAAAATAAATAAACAGTAAAATCGTAAAAAAAAATTAACTCTACAGTAAACCCTATTAGCGCTTCTAGGAACGATTCGGTTTCGGTAAAAGGCGCCGGCGCCCCGCGCATGTGGTTTTATTGAGCTATAAAGCCGCTTCAAGCACTATTACTGCTTATTGCGTTATAACAGCTTTTGTAATTTTTTTTTTAATTTGAACGAAAGTAAACCCGTTACGGAATCGGTTGACATGTCTGTTTAACCTGTACATTATTTTTATATTTGTCTTTATTATAAAACTTTAGACCGAGGTACACAAAAGGAGGGGACTTAATGCTTGATGGCATTCTCTACCAGTCATCCTTCGGTGAGGTGATACGTTGTGTTCGTTGTTAACTTAATAACTGACTTAAACTATGTTAACAACATAGATACGTATATATATATATCTATATATAAATACATATATATTTAAATTAGACTAGGATGTCTGTATCTGCTTAAGATGTCCCGGATCAGTTTTTCAAAATGGTATTTTGTGGAAACATTCCGAATGTCTTCGTGTAAGTTCCAGAGCATCTAGGCCTTAGTTTTTTTAAAAAAAATTCGCTGCTACAATAGTGCAGTTGCTAAGCCTTTGCCTTGTTGCACTGAAAGTCATTTCGGAGCTACAGGTTATGGAATAAAAAAAATAATTGGTAGTATAGTTTTTTTGAACCCACCTAGCTACTTTTTTCATATTGTAAAGCTACCTGCAAGAATCTTAGACGTTTTAGTTTATTTTACATTCGAAGATCGCGATGAGGGAAAAGGTTGGTAATTGATAAGCCTGCCCTAGTTCTAGTAGCCAACTGCACCATATTTTGGTAGTTACCTTGAGACATTACATGTTAAGTAATTTCACTAGTTATAACGCCCTTCAAACCGGAACACAGTAATATTTGCACAGCACTGTTTGGCGGCGGAAATAGGTGCGGCAGTGGTACTCACTTAGACTGTCTCCAGCTACAGAGACTTACCACCAGTAAGTTTTCATTAACATTTTTTAATTAAAATGGGTAATGTAAGTATTACAAAATGTAACTTAGTTTAATAAATGTCAAGAATTCCGCGAAAACCATTTAACACTTAATTCCATAACTTAATTAAATTCCTTTTTCAGCAGAACTTCGTGCGTTCGCCATTAAGTATAATTTCACTTAAATACCTTTACGTTTTTGTAAATATGAAATGTAGGTGAATAATTTTTTTTTAAAAGTATAACTTAGTTTACACGTAAATGTATATATTAAGACGTCGATTACATATTTTTTTTCGCAATTCATATCAAAATGTGTTCACATACTTTAATACATATATTACTTGTGATAAATATATCAAATAAGGTAAACGTATTAATTAATGTGATATAGACAAACCTTTAGTTGTGCACTGATCAATGCACTATTTTACTGGTGGTAGGTCTTTATTGTCGGAGACCGTCTAGGTACCACTGCAGCTCCTATTTCTGCCGTCAAATAGGGGTGTGCAAACATTACAGTGTTTTGATTTCATTGCGTTGTAGTAATTACTGGGGTAACGAAACTACAACCTCTTACCTGTTAAATCTTCGCCGTCACGTTGTAATGGGCAAGCGCTTACCATCAGGTGAACGTCCGGTTCGTCGTGTCGCTTCGTTGAATAAAAAAAAGCAATGCTGCCTAAGTGCGGCAGTTCGTCACACCCAGGCAGTTTTTGATTTTATATAAAGCGCAGATCCCGTCGTTTGAAGAGTACTGTTCTCATGGTTACGCCAGATGTGTTTCGGCTACAAAACTCCTCTAGCGGCTCTAGACTCCATGGAGATGCAGGCCAAGAAGCTCATCGGTGATCATAGCCTGTCTCGCGGTGTTCAATAGGATTACATTACGGAAAGTGTCCACGTATAATATTTCCATTCTTCGCCACCAGACGACCAGGCGCACAACAGACCACCATCCATATGTTGAAAACATCCCCAATTTAAAACTAAAGTCGTCTAACTACTGGTTCTTAATAAGAACAGCTAATGAGTGGAACAACTTATCAGCCTCAGTGTTCCTATCTAAATACAACGTGGGTGGCTTCAATAGAAGACTAGTCTGTTACTAGGGTAGTGGTGGTGGCGAACTAAAATTAAATATGATCTCTTTGCTTTATATATCTTCTTCATTATTACCGTGTTCCAAGTTTAAAGGCCGTTAAAGTCAATTAAATTATTTTACTAATGAGACTTGATATCTTAAGTCTCAAAGTGACGAGCACAATAACTACATTGATCCTAGTCATTAGACTAGGATGACATTGTTATTGGGCAGGTGTATCGTTTACCACTAGTTGAACGTCCGGTACTTTTTTTTACATAGTCCGGTATAAAAAAAGAAATTGTAATTAAACGTAGCAACTTAGATAACTTTGAAGATATAAGCAGTCGTAACGGATGACATGTAACGCTATAAAATAACGGCTTGTTTAAATAAACTATTGTTTGTTATTTATGTATTTAAATTTAAAAATATGAAATACATTAATATTGTGAAAAAGCTATTGCTTAAGTAACGACAAGCACCAAGTTTTATACGTCATGCTGCTCATCTCTTCGTCAAATAAAAAGAGTAACTACATGATATACCAATTGTACTGTTGATGGTGAAGAGAGCGCTTAGAATTAAATTTCTAGTAGAGTAAGAGAAATGTAGATATTCCAAGGTATAACTTATTAATTTAATAACTAAGCAAGTTCCTGTTGCCGGAGACTGTCTAAGTACCACCGCTGCTCCTATTTCCGCCATCAAATAGCAGTGAGCAAAATCATAAATGTTCCGGTTTGAAACGTGTTGTACTTAGTGTAATTACTGGATTTACGAGACTTAATTGCTATATCTCAAGGCGACGAGCACATTGTAGTGCAGTGTATACCATCCTAATTAACGCCACATTCTTATAGGCAGGCTTATTTTTTTTTAAGCATTCTCCTGCGTCTTTTGGGTCAGGGCCTTTATTCATCCAGTCAATCATTTACCATCATTTATGCTGTATCCAATTTCCTAATTCTCATCATTCATTCTTCCATCTTTTATTCTCTACTTATCTTTCATGTTTTTCTTCTCTATCTTTCTACATACCGTTTCATTTCTGTCATTCATCCTCTCTTCAGATGCGGAGCTCCTGGTGTGTGTTCCTGGGGAGAGAGAGGGGGGGGAAGGAACCTGAAAAGAATCATCCCCTGTAGCATCTATCTTCTTCCGAATTGTACATTTCTTCTTCTCCTTATATCTTAATTTATTTTTATTACATTTTTATTATTACATCTTATATTATTAAGTACATTTTTATTTCCTATTTACTATTTAATTACATTATATTTATTTATTAACTTTACTTACATTTACATCTTATTAATTTTTACTACTTTCCTCACTACTCTCCTACAGTATTCCAGAAACACTTTGCGACTTTCGTCATCACTCATCAGAGAGGCAATGACTCCATTCCTTATCTGCATTCCCATCTCTTGTTGGCATTCTTCCCTTTCCCTTCCAAATAAGGGACAGGAAGCGATGATGTGCACCACGGTCTGGTCCACCGCTGGGTCACAGAGGCACGCGGGACTCTCCTTGAGCTTGAACCTGTGAAGTTACTCGGAGAATCCCCCGTGCCCAGTGAACATCTGGACCAAGACCGTGTCGAGCTCCAGTCGGCGAAGGGTCCGGTAAGCTGACGCGACGTCTGGGAAGAAAATCCTCGTTGTCGAAGCCGTCGTACCTTGCACGTACCTCCTGTTCCATTCGTCAAGCGTCAAGAGTCTCCGCCAGTCTGCACCGTATAGCAGGCCACCAGGCGTTATCGAAGGCTCCCTCTATGTCCAATGATACCAGCACAACGATCTCCTTCTCCTTCAAGCGAGTTCGTATGTGCTGGATCAGGTCATACAGGGAGTCCTCGGTACACCTTTGCGGCATAAAGCCGTATTGGCGGCTACTGATATACGGAGCAGGGGCAGGCGTATTACTTGCCATCAGGTGAAATACCCGTACGTCTCTTCGATTTATTACATTAAAAAATGAGATTGAAAGGAGTTTGGATGAGCATCTTTGATCATTCGCAGCCTCATTGTCATTTAATACAGTAAAAATAAGATCAAGAGTTATTTGTGTTTTCTATTATATGAAAAAAGGCATCGTTTGCAGTTTGTCTGTAATAAATGTGTCATCATCAGCCGATAGAAGTCCACTGCTGGACATAGGCCTCCCCAAAGATCTCCACATGCATCAGTACTGCGCTGCCCGCATCGCTGGGCACTAGAGGCCGTCGTTTTTAAGGGTTCATATTGGGGGAGTTAGGCATTTAATAATTGTAGAAGAATGAAAATAATGAATAATTAAAAGTTGTGTATAACATCCTAACTATTGTCACAATGTTTTAGGCAGGACTATCACTTACCACCAGGAGAATGTCCTGCACGTTATTTCGGTATGTTGAATAAAAAAAAATCTTAGGTTAATATTGGATTAAATTTTAGAAAATGGTACCAAACCAAACAAACCATGCAAACTATAGACGATGATAGGTCATCAGTATATAGTATATATGAGTTTACTAAATTAATAAAGATCAAGATATTTTTTCTGAACTTATTACAAGTAAATTAACATTTTTCACAAATAACTGTTTCGGCTGATAAAACTACAAATGCAATTTGTATCGCAACCAAAACTTGCTGTAACAATGAAACAATAAAACCTTTTTTTCTTCTATACAAAGCAACCCTTTTATTTAATCAAGAGGCTATACAAATAAAATGTATATAGTCTAATAATATATTGATACTTACAAGTAGTATATTATTATCATAGTAAAAACGTAGATATTTAACCATTGTTTTACATATTTATAAAGCGGAAGTCGATGTAGTCAGCTATTTTATTTGTGTGTTGTTGCAATAAAGACATAGCAAAATAAATTAACACAAAGACGTTATAATGAATAAGAAAGTAACAAAGTTGATTCACATATTAGGTATCACTTGGTATGAAGGTGATCTAACTGTTCCTAGATTAATTATACTTAACTGTCTCAGATTATAGGTCACAACACCTGTCACGCGAGCAACGTTATTAAGATGTTTTCACGTCAAAGGTTAGTCTACTAGTTTTACGTCATTAGCTACCTGGACTGTCTATTGGCTACGAGACCTCTTACTATTTAGTTTTCAGAGAACCAATAGTATATCCTGGTAGGCTATTCATTTGCAAGCAGTCGCTAAAACATTTCAAAACGGACATTCCAGAAGAAGATGACTGATGATGCCAAGTATTAAGAAGCTATTGAGCGAACGTTTTGCATTAATGTATAAATTAAGATGATTCTCATTTTACATGGCACATATATTTTTCTTTTATTTTTCAGAACTTTACAATTGAATATATGCAATGAAAGAAGTTGCTATTACCTGGTATTTGATGGTGTTGTGGAGTTTTACCCATGAATGTATGATCTTAACATGGTTTACGCAATAGTTTTTTCAGTCCTAAAGGGGTGCACCCTTTAGGACTAAAGACGGCTCGTCTAAAGTATATCTATGATATAAAGATTTACTAAGCTTATAAATCTTATGATACAAAGACCACCATTGAAGTGTAACATCCTTTGTTTTAATCTAGACCCGATTTTGAAGCATCCATTTAACATCGTCTTAGAATGTAACAATATATGAGCTAAGTCATAATCGACTTTTAGTCTATGGTTATTAAGAACGGAGCTGAGGTAAACTCCAACTGTAGCAGATGAACAACTTAGCGGTCTTTCGGGATGGATACTTCATCGCTCATTAAGGGAACTCGAGGAAGACGACAAATACGAAGTGGTTTCGTATTTAGAGGGTGTTAGATAGGGCCCTAACCCTCCCTGAGATGTGTATAGGCGTAGTAGAGACGCCACTGTTGCGTTACGTAGGAGATCCGGAACCCCTATTTTTTTTCGCACAAAGGGATACCTTCGTGAAGGTTACAGTGTGTACAAATGATACACATTACCTTGACTAAATCCAATATAACAATAGAAATGTTCTATTCATCTATATGTTAATCTTTCGACGAGACCAGCCAGACATTCTCCGTGATGGTAAATGATACGCCAGCCTATAATAACATGGTGGTAGATAGGATGATATACACTGCATCACAAAGTGCTCGTGGCCTTGAGACATGGGATGTTAAATCTTTATATCCCACTAGTTTTACTAGCTATGAAATATAAACGAATATTAGCAAAGGTAGAATAGGATTAAAAAAATAGAATACTACATTGTCTCGTAAACTTACGTACAACATACGTACTTTACCTAATAATTAGCCATATTTTAATATAGATAATATTCAGTATTATTATAAAGAAAATTGTTATAATATTACACAAAATACATAATAAAAAAGAATGGTCTTGTATGAAATACTATGTTTTTATTCAATCTCTGATATAATATAATATAATGCTTATAAGTATTTATTCTATTCATAATTTTATTAACTTAGTTTAGTTGTAAACAGATATATGTTTGAATTTGTTTAAGATCTCCAAAATGGGTCAATTTGTGAGGTACACCTACCCTACTCTTAAAAAAAATAAGTATAAGACAAGTAAAAAATTTGTATGGAAAGTAATTTCATACATTTTATTTTAAAGAAAATATCCTATAATCTATTTTTATTGTTTTGTATAAGAGAAGATGATAAATATAATATATATTTAAACACGAAAAATTGAGTATTTTGTTTAATAAAATCCATCTGTTATAATCAATTTATCTCAAACACTTTTCCTAATGGTCGAAAATATTGTGAATGAAATGTTAAAGAAAACATAAGTCTCACTTGTTATTAAGTTTATAGTAATGTAATAAGTATTATTTAATATATAAATCTTTTAATGCAACTATATTACGAAATTAAGCATCAATATATGACTAATTATAATAATTTTCCTTTATCACATGAGAATCCTATTGTATTTCCTTGTTTAATTATTACTTTTTCTTTACCATATATTATATATGCAATGTCTTTTCATACTTCCATTTTTTTGTTTTTTTTTTTTCAAAAGATAGAAATGTGTTTAACTATAAAAACAAATAAAACTAAAAACATTCCTAATTAATTATAACGCTACGGTTTATAGAAGGTTAAGGCATATTTATTGTCTACTTTTTTGCGCTGTTACAAATTATTGATTATTAATTCATGAATTTAAACAACTTAGCATCGTTGCCAGGTTGGTGCAACCTCGTGAAGTAAATTATACTTTGACATTGTAAAAGTATATAATTTTACGCCTGTAATTAAAAATAACGTACAACGTGTTGATGTTAATTAAATTGTAGATATACAACTCTCATGAATATGGAGGGGCGTTAAATATATTCCAATTGCATTTTAAATTAAATTGTTATACACAATAATCGTATAGACGGTAATAAAGCGAGACATTTTTGGTATATATATATGTATAACTGTTATGCCAATTTATTAGAAAATTTACTTAATTACTATACTACGTACACGTAAAAAATAGAACTTGACTATACATGTTGTACGACTCCGTCAAGTAAACAATGAAAACATCGAAACTGACACCGCACACAAAAATTGAAGACACGGTCACAGTGAATAAAAAAAAACGCACTTCGATGAGAAAAAAAACCCGAAAAGCCTACGGCCGGAGCCTGGATTGATAGCCGTTGTTCTTCTCTGTGCACGTATCAACTAAGTCAGCTGGGCGTGGCCTGTATAACAGGTTACCAAAGCGCCGTGCGCCGCCAAAAAATACCCATAAAAAATATAATGGCAACCCAGGCGCCCACGATCGATCCACGAGTACCAACCCGCGCGCTCCGCACGAGCAAATGAAAAAATCGCGCCATCTACATCCGCCAATGGAAGCTAGGCACCGCCCATAGACCACACCTCTCTCAAACTAGCCGCGCCCTCCGGCCGACACTAGCGCCACGCTCCCCATACATGTGGCGCGAATCCGTACTAAATAGAAAGAGAGCGACATACGCTGGGCCGTTCGTTTCTCGGACAATTTCCTCCAACCGATCATTAAGTGTTTAAATTCAACGGGAGTTGGTTGTGTCGGATTTCTTCGGAGGGGAACGCTATTAAAATATCCACAAACATTATCTTTAATTGGACAGAATTTTGTGCTTGTGTGCGTTGGTGCGCTGTTTTTTTTTCCCGCCAGTGACGATTCCGTTTTTTCGAAACCTGATGACTGTTATCGCTCGCGTTTAGTGCGCGCTGATCGTCTGTGATTTTTTGATTGCAACGAACGAAAACATGACTATTGATTAGACCTCGTACATTCGACGCGAGAAAATAAACTAAAGTGGCGACGAAAATGACATCAGTGACGTGACGATAGAAGTTCAAAAAAAACAAGATCTGTGAAAAACGATATACGGCGCGAGAGCGAAAAATAAAATTCGGAAAAAATGACGCCACGTGCTATATAATTGCCGATACGTAATTCGCGGATCGTTAATTGATCTACAATTATCTCTCTGTCTCGTTCCTTTTAATATACAGCAACCATAAATTCAATTGCGTCCCACTCGAACAAAGTTACATTAACTTGCTTTCAAAAGTAACCAACACTACTCCCTTTTTTTTAATACGCATTAGAAACTTTTTATCTTATAAATAAATTCTCTTCCATCGTTAAACAACAACTGTGTTAAAGGCAAGTGTATAAAAAGCTTCCAAACAATTACCGTGTGACAATTTGGTGAAATAAAGTTGTGAGAAAGTGATGCTGTGTTCATTTTTCTGATTTAAAACAAACCCGTAAGTAATAAATTATTATACTTTATCATTAGATAGTAAATATTTTAAATTAATTTGTTTTATATTATTTAAAAAAAAAATATTTGTAATTTTCTTTACTACTTACATTCAAGTCTATTTCTTGTAATAAATGAATACATTTCTAATAAGAATTAGAGCCCTATAAGAAGCTTATAAGAAAGAGATGGTGTTATAACAAAAAAAATTGTAAGGCAGTGGTATGGATGGTGTTTTGTGGAAAATTTAAAGATTATTTTTTAGAATTTAAGAAAAAGTCCATATATATACAAACCTATCAGTTTTTATTTATTTTAATTTTGCAAATATTTCGTTTGGATTACTTAGCAAATCATTTATAGATGATGTAATTATGTAATTTAAATAGATAATCTAGAATAATAGTATTTTTTTTGTCTAGAAATTATAAATAGGTCTAATAGAGTAATTATTTAATTGAGCTTTTATGTTATTATAATTTTTATTGTATGCAATTATAACACAAGTTTAATACAAAGTTTGGTTAACAATAGAACCTTTAAAATTTAATAGAACTACTTCATACATATAAAAGAAGTTACTTCAGTTATAATTCTAGTACATACTGTTCAACTGCAGTATTAAGATTTTAATATTTTAGTCCTGAATATTTAAATATTTAATTTCCTTATTAATTAGTAACGCCAATGCTTATAAGGGCTATTAATCATTTTATTCCTAATGTCATATATCTTATATAATTAGTATATGTGAATTACATTTAAGTATAATAACGGTACAGAGCTTAGATATATGGAAGTAAACAGAGTTACATTATGTTATAGGCGAAAAGTATCTATTGTTGGAGATCATATAATTAGAGTAAAAGAATAGTGTGCAAACATTAACTATGTTCAGATTTAAATGGTATAGTAGCATATGATAGTACGGTAATAAGATTTAACATCCTGTCTCTTAATGACGTTGAGCGTAATACGGCGTTGTGTAAACATCTTAACTAGCGTCACATTGTGTCGGACACTATCGTTAGAACATTTTGCTCTCATCATATAAAATGTATAATATACTAATATCCTACATTGATCAATACAATGTAATACCATAATAATGTTTAACCTGTATAGTTCAACTGATTTTATTACAGTAATTTCGTTAATTACCGTTTTTTCATAAAAGATCACATTTCATACTGTAATCGATATTAATATATTATTAATCGAAGAAACATCGAGTACGCGTCGCAGTCGGCACCGAACAACAATATAGTGTTTTATTATTTCGATTGTTTGTTGTTTTTTGATAAATCGATTTTATAATTGTGTATCATACGATCATAACTTTTAGATTATATTACAAATAAAAATAACATAAAAAACGCACACAAACATTTATGTGTTATAATTGAGATAATTATTTCGGCGTATATAATCGATTACGATGTTTTAAATTGATTGAAGATCATTCAGATTTCGGCCATATTTATTCTTATAATTAGAACATGTTGGATTTTTTTTAATAGACACAAAGGATAAGGTTATAAACTCTATGTATGGAAACTAATTAATTAAACAGTAAGACAAACGTGGAACCCCTTTCCACAGCATTAATATCTAATAGAAAATGATTGTTTTGCGGCCGGGTTAAGTCGCTTTAACCGTGAATTAATAAAGTATCCTTACAATATTGATTCATGACGAGGAAAGGTTAAAGACTTACCTTCGTTAATGGTAGGTCCCTGTTGTTGGAGACCATCTAGATAGGTAGCATCACATCCACTATTCCTGACGGCACATATTTCAAATGTTATATATATGAAATTGATCAACTTAAAGTATTTTACTGTTAAAATTTATAAATTATCTAATATATATCCAAATTTCTATCGATTTCTTCAGTATTCATCTCAATTTTCCTGTCAATGATCAAATAGATTTGTTTCTAGTTTTATATTAACTAGTTTACTTTCTTTGATTCCATTTGAAATATAGTTTATTATTCGTAATACTAGGAATTTACTCTAAAGGATCTGCCCAACTGATCTTCTTTTCGTGCTAAATCTACCGTCGGACCACTACAGCTTTATCTCTTCATGTTAGAACATATTAGCTGCAAAAATCGACGAAACAATAAGCGATTACCAAAGATCAGTTACTTTGCTGTAATAATGTAGTTTCGGATAACTGCATGTACATTAAAAAATAGTTATCCTCTTTAAGCAATTCGAATTTCGTGAATTCATGGTACAAAGTAGTAATTAAAAATAATTTTAACAACTAAATAAACAAATTATTGGTAGGTAGTAAAAGAACTTTTTTTTTATTATACTGCACTTACTGTTGAGGATTCAGCATGGAGTGTATGGAGAGCCGCACAATACCAAGTGGGTGTAATCCATAAGTGGATAAATGACTAAAGGTTTGCGAACAGCCTAATCCAAAAGCGGCTCCTCTGAATAACGTGTTTGTCATTCAATTCCCTTTGTACGCAACTGACTCGTCGAAACGCCATTCTCTCTATCACTAACATATAATTCTACGTATATATTGATATTTTTATACCTATAGTTAATTAACTTCAAAGGTTAAAATTTGAATAAAAATCCGTTGAGTAACTATGCGATTTTCAGTGTTCGGTTTTAGTTCATAACTATAACGTTATAGGTAATATTACAAAAGTTTGATTGTCATCGTAATTTCATTTTTTTTTTAATAGGACGACTAAGAAATTATTGCTGATAGGTCTCTGCTGCTAGAAAATGTTTAGGTAGGTATCATAGCAACGCCTATTTCTACTACCAAACAGTGTTCCGATTTGAAAGGCGCTGTAGGTAGTGCAGTAGTAGTGTACTTACTGTGGTAAAGATATTAAACATCCTATGTCTCGAAGCGACTAGCGCAATATGATATTGTTTATAACAACCTAACTAGCGCTATATTTTTTTAGGCAGGCGTATCACTTACCATCAGGTGAACGTCCCGTTACTCTCGTCACTTCATTGAATAAAAAAGAAATAACAAAAATATACGCCATGGCTATTCTAAGTATAAAGGTAAAGTCTATAGCGTTGGTAATAAATAGAGAGGAGGAGGCTAACCTTATAAGATAAAATAAGTAATGAAATTAGCAGCCGCAGTTTAAAATTCCATCCCCTTGCAAGACTGCTAAGATGTGGCTATTTTGTTAGACAAGCATAAGGCTATGTAAATCAAGGTAGTTTTAAATTTACCAACGATAAGATATTCCCGTAACTAAGATGAAAAAGATAGAAGAAGACTTAAAAGAAAAGACTTCGGTAAAAGTTTCTACGCAAGTCGTACTTCTTGAACGCTCAGAACAAAGAAAGCAAATCATAAATAAAAAGGAATAAAGACAGGATATTATTCTATATACTCTATTATGTACTATTCCTTTATATGCAATATTAGCCATCTCTTAGTGTGTTACATTATTCATTGTTCTTCGTGTTCGTCACAATTGACAATGTTGCGATAGGCCGAAGAACATATTAAAAGCCGCACCCACATTTATGGGCTAGCTGCCATGTTTGGTTAATGTGACAAAATGGCGTACGTTTAATATGACAGATGCTAAACGTTTCAATGTTGCAAATATTGTCATTTCAATGGTGTGGTATATAGGTTATAGGTTCGGTTCCAGTAACAGAACCATCATCATCATTTCAACCAATGGACGTCCACTGATGCACATAGGTTTTTTTAATGTGTTCAAACAGCGCAGGACCGCGCTTAGAGGAACACTTCGCTTATCTCTCAATTATGTTTTTCCTTTTACCTGCAGAAATATGTTTATTAAAAAAAAATGTTCAAAATTTATTAATACATTTTTCCTTTTTTTTTCACTGAAGCTACAAGACGATCGGGACGTTTATCTGGTAGTAATTACGCCAGCCCATAACACCGTGGCTTCAGATAGGATGGTATATACTGAACCACATTGCGCTCGTCACCTTTTAACATAGAATGTTCAGTCTCGCTACCGCAGTAATTTCATTAGCTAGAACTCCCTTCAATCCCGAACACAGTAATGTTTGCACAATATGTACTGTTTGGCGGCAGAAATAGGCGCTGCGGTGGTACCAACTTAAACAGTCACCAGCAACAGAGACCTACTACTAGAACCAGTAAAACTTACCTGCCACACGGACGACACTGCTTCAATTCTGAGGCCAAGCATGGTGGTAGCTATCACCTTTGCATTGTAAATCTGCCATTATAACAGCATCTCTGTGTTCTGACCGTTACTATATGAAAGCAGTAGTATTCTAAGCAAGAACGTTTCACTAACTACGGCTTCTGTCTCACTTAACAACACTTGAAATTGACAACAAGTGTTACCTCATTCTCAATAAAAAAAAAGCTATTCATCATCATCATCTCAACCGATGAACGTCCACTGCTGGAGATAAGCAAGGTACTTATACAACGTCCTTTTTAACTGATACGAAATACTTAGTAGTAGTTAGAAAATTTCTTATCCTAGCTTATAAAATAGTATCGATAGTACATACAGCATTAAAGGATTTATCAAACTGATTAATTTACTATGAAAAGAGTTTTTTTTAGTGTTCGCCTGTGATAAAGGTCATTTGTTAGTTAAAGGTGTAGCAGAATCATTTCAAAATTGATCACCATTTAATTAAGTTAACTATAAACATTCCTAAAGTTGGTTTGGTTATTTTCTATCAGCATTTTGTAACTCTTAGGCGTTTTGTCTCTCTCATGAATACTATAGAAAAGAAGTATTCATAGTATAATATACACGAATAACGAATGTATATGTTATTAAAGAGAATTTTCTTAAATTTTCGCCATATCGCTAATTAACTGGCAAAGCTACATACTACTTAACCTTACAAGTTTACTATGTACAGGTTATTTTAGTAATTTTTATTAACTACGATTATATATTCTTTAATATCATCATGTGTCATATTATTCATTATTATATTCATCATCAGCCGATAGACGTCCACTGCTGGACATAGGCCTTCCCCAAAGATCTCCGCATCGGTCGGTCCTGCGCTGCCCGCAACCAGCTGCATCCTTGCTGCTGCTTGCTTTAATATGTAGATATTCATAATTGATGTACTATTAAACCAGTTAATAAAGATTTATATTATGTTATTACGATCACTCATTGTGTATTTAATGTACGAAGTAATAAATAATAACTTGTTTTAAAGTGATAAATTTCATTATAGTAGTTAACTATTAATTTTGACTTGATATGATAATTATTATTAACGTTTATGACTCGATTTTGAATATATTTCAAACGATATGGAAATAAAAATTATTTCTTAATATTTTCGTTGATTTCTCTATTTTTTTAACAAAGACCGACTCAGCCTAAGTAAATGAAGGTATACAATTTTATGGTACGAAGTGATGAGTTTTTTCATTATTTGATCCTAAATAATAAGTATACAAAACTATTATAGATAATATGTATATATCTTTTATTAATATAGTGTTAACCTTAAACCAATAAATATGACTAACATTAATATTGCAATAAACGTGCGCTTGGTTGACAGCGGAAGAAATGTTCAGACCACATAAAGGAATGAACCGGGTTTAAATACCATCAGTTAAAAAAAATTGCTGAGAATCGATTCGATCTTCTCAAACTGATCGTCAATTTTCACCTAGAAGAGGGTACCTAATAATGATGATGATGAAAAAACAATCTCTAACATAAAAAAGTATAAAAAATGCATTAACATAGCAACAAAGAAAAGGCGAAAATACGACTTTAGTATTAATATGTAATAAAAAAACGTTTCAATTACTTAAGAGAAATTTAATACACAATAGTTAAGTAAAACCTACTATGATTTACATGTACATATAAATTTATTTACTTTATTGTATTCACCGAAGGAAAAGAAATGATTATAATAAATTAACCTTAATCTTAAAGGTCAGAAGATATAGTTTAAATGTTATCACACATTTAACTAACCACAAATAACGAAAAATCGCCGTTAAATTAAACAGTAGGACACGCTACACAAGTAACTATGGAAATAACCATTAAACGCTAAACAAACGTTATTAATCCTTAAAGTTTATTATAATGCAGTTATGAAATTATTGTTATAGTTTCGTTTGTACATTAGCGAAGTTGTGTTTAATACTGAAGAGCTTTTAAAAAAAAAACATTTTTACTGTATGAAGTATTAACATATTTTTTCTTTAATAAAAACTGTACAACTTGCGGAACTTTCTGGAAATATTACCACATATAGACAAGATAACTCTGCTTATTCGACCGTTCAGTGTAAATACATAACTGTTACATAAATATTAATTTATAAATAACAAGCAATAAGTTAATTGAATATATTTATAATTTTAACATGTTTTTTTTAGCTTGTGTGTGTAAAGAGTTTTACAAAATGGCGGCTGTAAACGTCGCCACAAACACTTTAATGGTGGAAGTTCTTTGTTGCCGGAGACCGTCTAGGTGGGGAACACCGCAGTGTCTATTTCTGCCACTAAACAGTACTATGTTCCAGTTGGAAGGAGGCTATAGCTAGTAAAATTACTGGGATAACGAGACTCAACATCGTATGTCTCAGACGACGAACGTAACGTGGTACTGTACTCGTATATATCATCTTAACTAGCGCTACGTTGGGGGCCACGTGGGCGGGCGTATCCCTTACCATCAGGTGAACATCCCGCTTGTCTCGTGGCTCCGTAGTATAAAAAAAAATTGTAGATACAACTGCATCAACTGATTCTACCGCTTAACTGTCAATTTATTTGCTTTGAAGAGGCGTACAGTCATACGTTTCAATGAGGTATGCACATATTCTCCTTTATTAGTTAAGCAGATTCGTTGCAATACATATATGTATATGTATACATACATATATAAGTGAACAGCTATTACACTCACATAGGCAGAATGATAAGGCATTTATCTACTACAATGGCCAAATGCGAGTTGGATTCATATGCCCTTGTTCTTTTTCGACGAAGCGACGAGACTGTTCTCCCAAGTTAGTAAGTGATACCTAACCATAACGTGGGGCTAGTTATGATGATACAACAGCACCATCATCTGATTAATTTCACTAGTTACAACACCCTTCAAATTAGAACACGGTAGCGTCAGCACAGTACTGTTTGGCGGCAGAAATAGGAGCTGCGGTGGTATCTACTGTCTCCGACAACAGGAGATACAATTAGACTTGCTTTACAATATATGGCGGAATATAAAACTGATCAAATCAAAAGATAAATAGAATTGACTATATCATCATCATCATTATCATCCGACAGACGTCCGATAATATAATATAATTGACTATATGTTGTAAGAAAATTTTTGGTTCAGTAAATTTACGGATCCAGTTACTTTTCTTTATATGTAGATATTTTTGCTTACATTCAATCATTATAATTATATATGTCGTAAGTCTCTGGGGGTGTTTAATATATGCACATTGAACGGAAATCCTATTAACTAAAAACTTCCTATCCTATTAACTTAAAAAATCAATAGCTTTACATATAATTCTTCTTCAATCGTACAGCTAGATCTACTAGACTACAGAGAGAAAGTTATATCTCTTGTAAAATATATAAATATATAAAATATATCTTTTATCTCAGCACAACGCGAAAAAAACAACAATACGTATGTTTTGAAATACTACTTTATATGTATATATTTATAAACAAATGTCTAGATAAATATTTAATCTAGAATAAATCTTGTTGATTGTCTTTATTTTAAAACAACGTGTACGATAAAATGTTAAATTTTCTTTATTAATCAGGTTTCAATATATATTAGGTGGAAGTATAGTAGATCTTAGTGCTAGTATTTTTTTTTTTGGTATTGGAATATAACATCTCATTGAGACGTGAAAATCTTTCTGAACAAACATACGCCAGTGTTCTGTTTGTATGTGTTAACTGTTTTTTCTGTGCATTTGATATATAACGATATACTTGAAAACACCAATTCTCGATAACGAAAGTTAATGACTATGAAGAAACACATTTTTTCCGTCCGTACGTCTGTCGGTTAGGATAACAGAGATGTGTATCTCACGCGAGGCGCATGCGCTGTTATCTAGCCGAGCTCCGAACAGTAGGCTAATTCTACATTGCCACATCAAACGTTGCTACACTATTGCATGCATTTTTTTTTATCGGTATGCTAAGCTTACAATGTTTTTTTTTTTTTTTTGTAATATTCTTACTCTTTTTTAACATGACTCTTATTTATAGAAAACAGTATAACTCAAAGATGGCTCGAATAAAAACTAAAAATCATTCTATCTTAAGAGAAGAAAGGATTTTTATAATAATTTCTGATGAAATTTTATTTACTAGTGGTAAGTTTCTGTTGCTGGAGACTGTCTGGGTAGGAACCACCGCAGCTTCCATTCCTGCCGTCAAACTATTACTCTGTTCCGGTTTGAAATTACCGGGAGTAACGTGACTTAATATCTCAACGCGACCAGCACAATGTGATGCTGTGTATATCATTGTATCTAGCGCCACGTTGTATGGGCAGGCGTATCACTTACCATTAGGTGAACGTCTCTCTCGTTCCGTCGCTACATAGTATAAAAAAATTATGTACTTTCTTTTTCTTGTCAGTACAGTTTAATGTAAAAGCATTTGTTTAATAATTGTTTGAAATTTGAGTTTTTGTAGAGTTCTTCTCGTTGTACCTCTTCATGTCTGAAGGTTGTCTGTTAGATGGAAAAACAATGAAGCTTAACAGTTTTTTTCTGTCGATTACAACCATAAATGGAATAACCATTTTATGATATCTCCGTATCCAAAAGAATTAGCGTCTTTTGGATAATATTTCTCGTGTTAAGAAGCTGTGCACCGATGTCGTTTTAAAGGATTATTTTTGCCACAGATTATTTCTACTCGTAATATACTATTAAGGGTTTTTCATTTGAGATTCATTGACTCATCATGAAATCTACGAAACTATTATACGTAAAGATTCAAAATTTGGTAGAGATATTACTTCTGCCATTTAGAGGTCAGCTAAGAATGGATTTTACAAAATTGCTTCCCCAAAGGGAGTTGCGGGGGTGTTACCGTCAGTAAAGCGAGCGGATAACAACTAGTACATTATATAGACTATACACCATAACAACATAGATCTTACCTGAGATAAATTTATAAAAATGTAAAGTATATACTATTTGAGTAACACTAACTCTGAGGATATCGAAGATTCAGAAATGTGAACAATTTTATTTTTTAATATGTAGTTATATATCCTTCCGTTTTCTACTTTATATACATAACTATATCTTTCATTTTATATGAATGGTAATGTTCCGTAGACCCCGTATCGATTTTATAAATGCATACCGATGGTACATCATCTGTGGTTACATGTAATACATGTACATACATAAAACACTGTATTATTTCTCGCAGGGTTTTATGTCAAACATAATTTAGATTGTCATCTTGTTCTTTTGTTTGTAAGGAGGACTTAAACAATACGAGTGGTTTCTGTGACAATGTGATTGTATCTCCTCTGCTTGCGTGACACTTTTTAATTACATTTTTTTTTTCAAACTTGACGTCGTTCGTAGACTTCGAAAATATTTCTTTCATTGCTTCAGTATATTCAGTATATTTGAGTATAACACTTCAAAAAATTCAATAACTTGAAGTAAACCTTCTAAATCGCATTTAATATAAACATATTGCGAAGTATCTGCCACTTACCCCATATAATATTTAAACATTAGCAAATAACGAGGTTTTCATACAAGACAAACAGTTTCATAGTTGTAACTGTGTTTCAGATATCATGATACCGTGGCGATGATTTCATTACGAACAATAAAACCATCCGTCACTTCTGGTGTAGTAATTATATATACCGGATTCACTTAAAAGACATATTTAATTCATTCTTGAAACTGATGTTCATTAAAGTGACACCAAAAAAATTCTCCTTAAATGTTTGTCTTTTTTATTTCATTTATTCAAAGCTGGACGTCAGTTTAACTGCTGGTAATTAACCATAAATAGGTGTAAATAAGATTGTTAGTATGCATATCAGTAACAATGTTCTTGCTCTCTTGTGATAAAAACTTATAAATCTTATTAACTTTATAATTTCATAATCAACAGAATCCATAAAATTAATAAGAAGTAAGAAAAGAATAGCACGAGAAAGGTTTAAAAGGAGAATAAAAAATTTATTTGATAAGTATAATTTCCGCTAAGATACTTTATAAATTCAATAAAATTTTACTAAAGTCACCAATGTTTTTAGAAGTATTATTGATTATTAGTAAAATTACACGAAAACATTAAAGAGTCGAATAAATTTAGTATTACTATATCAAAATTATAATTCATATATCATGCGTAGTTACTATTCACTGATAGTAGAACCCCGCACATCCTATTTCTGCAGCAAAACAGTGTGCAAACATTACTGTATTCCAGTTTAAAAAGCGTTATAGCTAATGAAATTACCGGGATAACGAGACTAAACAAATTATGTCCGAAGGCGACGAGCACAATGAGGTGTAGTGCATATAATCTCAGCTAACGCCACGTTATGGGCAAGCGTATCGCTTATCATCTGGTGAACGTCTCGCTCGTCTTGCCATTTTGTAAAATAAAAAATTACGTACACATTGCTCTGAGACCACCTGGTGGATAAGGGTAGGAAGAACAAAGAGGAGCATAATGATTTTGATAATTACAAAAAAAAACTTTTTATCAAAAATTTAGCAACGTATTTCTTGATAGCAAAACGTAAATATATAATTGTTTGAACAATTAATAGGAAACTTAAGACAGCTATATTTATATATTTTTTAAATGCGTCACGAACACTTGCTTTTAAAAATAACACTTTAAACAAGGTGACAATGTCTTACTAAACGTTATTTTATTTTAAATTTCAAGACAGCTGCTGTGTTGCATGTTACGAAGCAACAAATAAGTATATAATAATTAGCATTACATATGTAATTTAGACGTAATGTTGGAACGGTGATAAATTAACATGTAAAAAGCATTATGTCTTACCGTATAAACGTTTGCTGTCTACCAAGAACTTTATCATTGTGTGAGAAAAAAGCTCGATTTCATACTTAACATTTTTTTTATGTATTAATTAATAAACAAATACATAAGATAATTTTATTTTATCTGTTGTATGCCAATTTAATATATACAGTTGTAATAAAGCAATATTATTTTAAGGAGTACAGGGTACCGCACAACTTATTTAAAAAAAAAATTTACGTAGTGCTGACGGTAAAAATAATAAGGAAGAATATTTGCAGAATAATTTAATATTATTTATATATTTCCTAGGAGTTTAAGGTTTCCCTCGCATAACTCACGGAACCCAAGCCAACCTCACCTGCTCGTGGTGCACCCTGCTAATCATTGGGCCAGCGTGGTGGGAAATGGCTCAAATCCTCCCATATGAACCTCTACATATGACAGCCTCTAGTGCCTAGCGGTACCGAAGGCCATGCTGACTGTATGCAAAGATGTTTGGGGAGGTCTAAGTCCACCATTGGACGTCTATCGGCTGATTATGATGATTTTAAATATTATTTTCTGTAGTATTTCGCGAACTATATCAAAAAATTACTTTAAAGGTTTTACTTGACATCATTGTTGGACAATCAAAAAAAATAGGTACATACAATATTCATTCATTATTTGTATTTATATGGATGATAGTATGTTAGTAATAATAATATTATTTTTTAACAATTTTTTTTAAGTATTATATTGCAGGTTTTACTTGACATTATTGGAGGTACCTTTCGCGCCCTTCCCTTTGTCAACAACTGCTATTGCGTAGTACCTATCTATCAATGGCGGTAACAACTAATTCAAAATGGCCGACAATTGACACGCGACGGCTCGAAATAGTTACTAATTTTGTTGTGACAAATTGTTAGGTCGTAGTAAAATGTGCGAAATCTTTTTTATGCTTCAAGTAATAGCTATTTAAACTGTTATATATGCTAAACAGTTTTTTATATATTTTACTATAAAAATTAGCATTATTTTTTTAGAATGAACATAATTTTTAAAAAAATACTATGAGAATTTTAGGACACGCTATAAACTTTTTTAAGTCGTAGATTTCAAATAAATTTTTCTAGTAATGGCTGCTATTCTTTTATAAATCAGCTTTTACTTAATTGACACATCAAATTGTCTTAAGTCAGTTAAACAGCATTTTTCTAAAATTAAAATTCACAATAATTTGATGTGATGTAAGCTTTAAAGACTGACACGATTTAAACCTGTATAAAATCGCTCTTTATTTTAGAATTTTAACAAAATTTGTAGTAGTAATTTAATAGAAATGTTAGTAGAGTTTGTAAATCTGAACAAAAACCCTCAATCGACATCCTCAGTTTCTAATAGTGAGTCTGTTTGTTCTGCTATTCCTACAATTGACTATGAAAATTTCACGCACAGCTAAGCTGCAAAAGGAAATCAGTTGTGGTTTTATACAATAACGTTATTGTTACAGCCGTTATGGTAATCATATCGTGGCCATTGAGTGTAGAGCAATGTTATGGTGGTTCGGCAAAATAACTGCTCCTAGCCGTTTGCAACTCACCTTGAACACGACCCGTAGTTATCATGTGGGACGTTTTTCATTACTACTTTTTTTTTGTTGCACTTATTATTAGATACTTTATCGTGCTCAACGATTCAGTCATTTATTTTAATAACCTATATCCTTCACATTTATTTAATAACGTTTTTTTGTTTCAAAGCGATAAGCATAAAATGTTGCTATGTATGTCATTCTAACTAGCACTATATTGATATGAGCACGTGTCTCGTTCAATAACAATAAATTTTGCTCAGGTATTATTTATTACACGGAGAATATTTGTTGGCAGCATTTCGGTCTAAAGCTAGATTTTCTAAAAGTAAATTAACAGCAAAAATGATAGATATCATAGCTATAAATTATTCAGTTTGGTCTGTATCTATAATATTTTACTGCGCTCTGATGAGCTGATATAAACACATACTTAATTTTTTTATATGGCCTAGTGTTTGGTTACGATCCCACGGCATGGAAAGGTAATCTGGGTGATCTAAAATAAGTCTATTCACTCGTCTTTTGAAGACTTCCACGGCATAGCAGGACGTTAACACTGACTCCGGCAGACTTGCAATGTTTCGCTGTTCGCTCTATAAAGGACGACGTGAACGCTTGGCCTAATAGGCGAAACTATCGATGACGCAGGAAAGAATGCTTGCCGTGTGTCTATACGTCAGATGGTAAAAAGGCGATGACGGTATTAAACCATAATTTCTGAGAACTCTTCGAAACGCAGACGAAAGGACACCGAGAGTCTAACTACCTTATGTCGGTGACCCAGGCTAGGCAGTCTTGAGCTTAACAACTCTAATATTCTAATATCGGTTGCATGGTAATTGGTGACACCTACTTATATATGGCAGTGGTACTCCAGTCACGATCGGACCTGGACTTTATACAGGGTTAAAAACTATGCCGATGTGAAGTACCGTCATACTCTGGCAAGGATTTCAAGTTTCTTCGTAGTTTTATTTGCTTAAGACTTGACGAACCACACAAAGTTCAGATTCGGTGTTATTTCGATTCCCAACAACTAACGGTGGTCGCCACACTGGAAAATTTTATTTCGAAAAGCGGGAGCCAAGATAAATGGACTCATTTTCGCAGTGAGCAAACATGCCTGCGTTTTGATAAAGTTGAATGCTACAAGATTGGCATTTATTCAGTTGGAGACAGCCGCCAATGCGTGATCTAACCGCTTCATCATAACCCCTCTTCAAGTCTGGTCATGGTTTTGACTAGTTTGTGCACTGTATCAAATATCTCTGTACAGCGGTGTTATCATCAGCACACCTAACAATACAGCGCACCATAAGATCATTGACGTACAGCAGAAATAAAGTTGCAGAGAGGTCGGACCCTTAAGAAACACCAGTATTAGTACCAGTAAATATTTAATTAAATTATTGAGACTAGAAGATAAGCTTTAAGCTGGAAACTTGTACATGGAAGATTTTCACCCTTTGGTTATTTTCAATTTCACAAAGTAATTTTTTTCTTTATTCTTTTTTCAAAATAATTATAATCATCACCTCTTTCTATTTAGTGTTTTTTCGACTTAAAACTCAACAGTCGGTAAATATGCTGCTAAAGAACATTTTCAGATATATTACTGGAATTAATTATGAGATTCGGTTAATTTTGGATAAAATTACTTTAACAAATTTCTTCATAAAAAGTACTTACTGTCAATCTTGCTTTTTTAATTTATTACATACCCGAAATAGCGATAAATTACTATTAGCTAAATGATGTGGAAAATACATCAGGCGACCCATTAATATTATTCGTGATTTCGTGTCCAGGACATTTGGGATATAACATCCAATAATATAACAATTTTTTGGATAAAACACGTTCGTGTACAAAGCGGTCATGGTGGAAAAAAGAACCACTTCAAACAAACCGGCCCGTCTAGCGGTCTCAATAAAGATTCGTATAGAAACCGTGTCTAATCCACTATTTTCGATCGTAAAACCGGCGCACGCGATAACCTGATTATTCTTCGAAGTTTTATTGTCTTTACTAATTAATACGAGGAGTGAGTTTTTCTCAAAACCTGTAGCATGCAATCCATTTTTTTATTTTGTCACGCCAACTCAGTACCGAGCCGCTCGGCGACGTCCGAGTATTTGTCTTGGGGCAATTTGCTAGACGTTGCAGCATACTTTCCCTCCAAAGACCAAGCGCCGTGGAAATAGAAGAATAAAAATTATTTAACCACCATTTCACAGCTACATAAATTGTTTAAAAAAACCGTAAAGAAAGTAAAATTTCAGTAAATGAAATAATAAACACATATTTTATGGGAAAAATAAGCTAATATCAAAATAATATACGAGTACATTGAAATCAGTTCTCATTCGTCTACTAGTCACCAAAGCGGAAGTAACTAGACTAATTTTGACAATTACAAAAAAACTGTATTCAAAATCTTTAATGTCTTTGATTAAGCTGGAAGAAAATTTATCTATAATAACTATTATTATATTTTATTGTCTACTTGGTAGTAAATCAAAGAGATCTACAATATGCTTCTTTTAAAGCACTGGTTCCTAATTTTTTGTGAGATGAGACGTGCAGGTTAACAGAAATTGTTTTCATTTTGCTTTCAACGGTTTCGCTGCATAGGTCTTCAGGAGTAGCAGAAAAAATTGTGATACTTTGGGTAGATGTATTCACGAACCTCTAACCAAGAATGCATTCATTGAATGTTCCACATTTTTGTACAATATAGATTTTCTTGAACGCCAACTACGGCGAAATATTTTAGACTCCCAGTTTTGAGACGAGAGTTTTTCTCGTCAAGGTTTTTTTAAATTGTGGTAATATTCAAGGCAACAAGATACGTGTAAATGTGCATAAGTGCATCAGATATCTTAACCTTTTAATAAATATTATATTAAATATATTTCGATAGTAAAAATAATACTTTAACAAACAGTACCGCTAGGAGCACTCTTTCTATTATTTTGTATAAGGATTACTTTTAAAAGTTTAGAAAACTTTTAGTCGGGATAATAAAATCAAAAACGAATTATCTTTTATAGTTTTGTATGCAGTTAATTCTTATAAGGGTTATGATTTTTACACGGTTCTAGATAACCGTATTCTTTGTTCAGAGAAACTATAATGGTTATGAATTAAAGTAGCACAGTCTCATGGGTTATCCAAGGTTTCTTTCTTTAGATTATTAGTTCTTACATCAGAAACCACGACGTGGGAGTCGGCTCCATAAACAATAGCAAACTAACCTTATATTTAATCCAGAAGTCCAGTGAAGCGTCGACTCATGCTGTCTCTAATGAATACTTAATAGTATTTTATGGGCTTACAATTATTTATAGGGTTTTTCATGCGTTCTCATGAGCCCCTCTGTTTCGGATCAGTGACGGCGATGCTTTCTACTTTCCATGAACTTAACAACGAACGACATCCAGTATTCTGTTAATTTATATTGACCGATTTCGTACTCTATTAAACGTTTCGTTCTGCTTACGCAATTAAAGTTTATTCCCGGTTTACAATACTAAAATTAATAAATCAAGTATTCTAGTTTCACAATTGGGATAACTCTCTAACAACCAATTAGAATCTATAATATTTTTAATGTCTTTACAACTGATCTACGTGTAGACAGAGGTGTGCATAGAGATTTCGATGATAGTATACACACATATCTTTGTGCTTATCTATACTTAATTATTAACTTATATTATATATCAGTTAAGCGTAGTTGCATACCTCTTGAGTGAGTTGGGAGATTATTATTTATACAGGTTTAAGGAGCTATGGTATGCAGTGCTTGTTATCTTATATGAATTGCGCGAGTCTGTCTATAGGTTTAGATTCCCAATGTAGTTTCTATCAAAGCTATAGATACTTGTCCTATTTGGAATTAATAAATTTAAACTAACGATGTCTACTACTGAACATCACGTTCAGTCTATTAGTACATATGATTGGAACAGCTATTCCTTTCCTATAATAGTTTTCTTCTATTCGCCGCTTTACGACATGCGAATGGTATAGTAGCGGCACACAGACAGCACTTATGATTTTTATTTGATACCTGCTCTTGTATACTATTTAAATAATCATTACTATTTCAAAACGAATTTTACATAGATTAAAAGTGCAATTCCTGCATTATAAATGGTTTATGATAACCATAGATAAACTCAGCAAAAAACTTATTCAATTATTGATAACCATACTTCTTGTAAAAAATATAAATAATGTTAGAGTTTCAACGTTATTTCAAAATGTCTAATACATCAAAGTACTTTATTGGTCATTGTTTGTGATACAACATAATTTAGTACTAATACATATTAGGACTACATGTAGGACTTAATTCATTGGATCGTTTGTTAATTATAACAAGCGATCCAATGAATTAAGTCCTCGCGTATTCAACGATAACCGTAATAATTTTCAATAAAAATTTACACCAATTAGTTGACTCTAAACATTATTATTACTTGTAAGAGCAATCATCGCGTACATAAACAAAGAAAAACCAAAAAAAAAAAAAACAACAACAACAAAACGATTTGACCCGACCTTTTGTAGGCGCCGTCGTGAGATGTGAGACCGGAGAGGACCCGATGTCAAAAAGAGATAGTTCAATTAAAGTTTACGGATGAGAGAAAGAGTGAACGAAACTTGTAATTAACACAAAGGTCTCGCCGAAAAGGGGTTTTTTTCCCGTTTCAATTCTTCGGGGTCATTTGTTTTAATGTTTCAACTTTTCCCGGGTTAGTTCGGTAAGAAATTGCCCTGTGAATGGATGGCGGTGAAGGCGATGCCCAATTAGTTTTTTTTTAATCGAATGAAATATGTGAATCATTATAATAATACGGTAAATTTGTTTCTTGATGTTCGTCGACTTGTGTTTTTAACAGATCACTTAACACCTACGTGCTTAGATTTTCGACCAATAACAATTCTTCAAATTTACCAAAGAAACATGTCGTTCGTCCTATTGTTTAACCTAACAAGTTAAACAATGGGATTACGAAGCCTGATTTATCTACAGATCTGAAAGAAGGTTGGATTGGCTGTGCAGTAGCAGCTATGATATTTGATTATGCTAAAGTAGATTATAAATAACACAAACGCTACAGTCGTGTTAATCATTATGATAGGAAGTGATGTCAAATATGTCATATAAGTAATTAAGAAAAAATTTCTATATAAATAATAAAGTAAATATCTCTTAAAGTTATATTAATTTCTTTTAATTCTAAAGGTTTCATAAAAATCCTATAAATGGTGATTTATTCAAACTTTGAGTAAACAGCTCTAGACAGTCTACTTTATTTTATTACTTAATATAATAAATATTTACTTACTTTATTATTAACTTAGCTACAGAATCCTTCAGTAAGGAGTGAATACAGTAACATATGTCATTCAATTACTTGACGATTGATGTAGTGCATTTGTAATCACTGTAACGTCTTCCTGTGAAGAACGACGACAACTAGTACTAACGTTTTAATGTAGAAACTAACATATGATTGTTAATTTTCTCCGAATGGACTTTTTCTTAAGTAATCGCTTGAAGATGCTGTATTTAAACAGCGCTAAACTGTAATTTGTAGAATGCTGGAAACCTGTGCCTAGTTATGGACCTCCATCAGTTCAGATGATAATTAACCTTAGGAACTTCTCCAGATATGCAACACTTATTTTATAGTTAATGATAGAGTTTGATAACATATAAATATTTAAACTTTCTAGTGCTAGGTTTTTATTGTCGGAGACTATCTAGGTAGGTATCACCGCAACACGTACTTCTGTCACTTTACAGTAATGTGCAAACATTACTGTGATGCCTTTTGAAAGGCGTTGTAGCTCGTTAAATTACTGGAGATAACGAATCTTAACATCTTCTGTTTTATGGCGACAAGGATAGCTTCGGTTCTGTCCTAATAAGCGTCACGTTGTTATACGGATGTATGTGATGTACTATCAGATGAACGTCCCTGGTTATATAATAATACAATAGAAAAAAATATGAACTTTTAATATTTCTACCTGCTTCCATCTGAACTCGATTCCGAAATATTTCCAAGGCAGCGTTTAGTAGTGAGCACGCATACACACGGAGCTGTTCCGTCCGTGCGCCTGCATCGACCGGTTAAGGCCACTTCATTGGATCAATTGACCGTGTCGGCGGCTAAATTGTTTTCCAGAAAACTTACAATACCGAACGAACTCTCGTGACCCCGTGGGAGTGGGCGGGCGCGTTTCGAAATGTCTAATTTTTTTTTTACTTATAACCGTTACGCACGATTGGGCGTTGGCAAGACGCGCACAGAGTGTACACCTCAACGGTGACGTGTATGCGCTTTGCCTCAACAGCCCACTACAGGGCCACATTAAACATTTTAGTTATAATTAATGAGTTTTGTATCTAGTGAAACTACTAGGGTAACGATACTTAAATTCTTGTCTGCAGACAAAGAGCATAAAGTGGTGCTGTGTATACCATTCTCACTAGCACCACGTTGTTATGGGCAGACGTATTACTTACCATCACTTGAACGCCTCGCTCGTCTCGTCCCTTCGTAAAATAATAAAAAATAAACTGTTAAAAAAATAAAATATTGTTTATTATCCGTGTACGATATCTAATAAGTCAATTTAACTGTTCACACCATCAGTGTAATATATACTTTTTTAATCTTATACATCTTCATGATTATGACGAATAAGCAATATAAAAATATAAAGCACTTTATTTTCATTCCAGGCTCAACTAGCGGCAAAATACTAACGGAGCAGCGGAAATCCCTCAAAATTACCCGAATTCAATCCCCAAACAATAGACCCGGCAACCTGAGTTTCACAGATCCCTTTGGGCCTCCCCAGTCATCAGACGGGGGGGGCCCGTCGACCCCTCAACCCGCAATGACCACCCAGGAGGCGTTGGAACACCAACATCACCACTTGGGCGGTACGCAAACCCCTCACGACATTTCCAATTCGGCCAACTCGACGCCCACTAATGTGTCCTCCAAGTCGGCATTCATTGAACTGCAACAACATGGTTACGGACCATTTAAAGGGGGTTACCAGCATCCCCATCATTTCGGTAGTCCGGGCGGTCAGCAGAATCCGCATGAGGCGTCCGGATTCCCGAGTCCTCGATCGTTAGGGTATCCCTTCCCTCCTATGCACCAAAACACTTACGGTTATCATTTAGGGTCTTACGCTCCTCAATGTGCCAGTCCGCCTAAAGATGGTGAGTGTCATTTTGTAAATTTATGTTATGTACTTGTAAATTATATCGACTGCTATACGAAAAGAAATAAAATAAGAAAAAATATATATATTATATAATTGTATTTATTTTAAAAAAAATCATATTTCTAGAATCTCATATAGAAATCATTTGAAGTGTTACCATGCTACACAGGAACTTACGTCACCAATCAATCTATTATTTATGCCTCACAATTGTGTCATCGTGTTTGCTTTCTCATGATATATTATTTGGAATTTTCCTACTTTTTCGTTATCTACCCTAACATTAACGGAATAAGTATTGTGATCGACACATTAAGTAACGTCCGCTTTACTTCGGAGGTGTGACATTAGCTATGGCGGAGAAACTCTTTCGTTATTTTCAATTGAATAATTTATTGTCTCACCCTGTGTCTTATCTATTTCAACTGGAAAAGGACTATAAAAAGATTTACTAAAGTATCTATAATGCTCTACTGCAGTTTTGTTATGAATTAGATAGGGCTGTGATAGCTCAGCTCCAGGTGCGATTTCGATCCCTACAGGACTTGACACTTTCGGTAAAAGAAAACATAATAGGGAAACTGGCATGATCCTAGAACAGCTTTTGTGAACTTGTGACATCCTCCAACTCATAGATATATGGCCTTGACTGTTTCCTTGTGAGAAAAGACTTTGAATCAATATAGAGAAAATGTTAAGAGAGTTTATATATATATATATTTCAGAGCAATATTTTTTACAATAAAATTGAGAGAAAGGCTTGAAAAAAAAATTTACACAAAAATCATATTACGCTTGTTTTAAAATTTCATTGATTTCAATCAGAATTAGATGATGCTGTGTTAATTAGGTGAGAAAGAACGTAAACATTTTATCACAAATTTAGTAATAACTCATTATTGGATGATAATGACTGACAAAACGACTGAGAAGATTGATTTACATTTTTAAGAATCTTCGCACAGTAGCTCTTGGAGAAAATGTTATGAATAATTTATATTACTTCGTGGGGAGGAGCTGTCAAGAGTTATCTGATTAAGTTAGAACGTATATAAAAGGCTATCCTCAAAACAATATTCCGATATCCTTTTAGACATCCAACGTCTGCAGTATATGAAACAGCTGATGTATGGATCTGTGCGAAAACTTTTTATTTTGCGTAGTATTAAAAGATACCACCAGAGTCATTTTACGAAGATTAGGACAAGAGAGCAAAAGAACATTACGATAGTACCGTTAACAAACTGTGCTGTATTCATGAGATATTTGATATTTTTAGCCCCAAAGATTTATAACTACATATGTAACCTTCCCAATGAAGGATCTATGAATAATTATAGGATCAAGAGAATTGTAGTCCAACAACTATTTGGACTAACTTATGAAGAGACGGAGAGTATTCTCTCTACAAACTTTTAACTTTCGAATTTGTACTAGCACATATGAACACAGAAATCATAGGTAGACTTATAAACAGACACATACACGCGCATGCGCACACATGCACACGTGAACACACTCATATGCACACACATGCAAGCACACGTACTCATATACATAAATACATATATAAAAACAAGCACTATATGCTATTGTCATTTAAAAAAAAAATTACGTCCGACACTGTAACGGAAACCGGTTACCGAAATACAGGAAATCTTCCTAGTTCAGGAATCACGGACCATGACAACTCTGTACATAGCTGTAACTTTTATAACAAAATAAATAAAAAAAATCACAAACTTTTACATCATTATTCAACGTGGTGGATTATGATCTCGATTCTCTTATGAGAGAAGAAGTCACTGTTCCCAAAAAAGTGAGCTGCGTATGTTACGGGTAGGAAATTGTAACAAATTTTGTGTTATATAGCAATAAACCGACCGACCCATATGGAGATTTTTGTGGGAGGCCTATGTCCAACAGTGGACAGCTGATGATGACGATGATAACAATAATATTGTTAAGAAATTAATTCAGTGTTATCTTTATTTTCCGCTTGGAACACGACCCGTCGCTAACATTGGTTTTATCAAAGAAATTTACATTTACAAAATTTGGGTCAGCCAAAATTAATTTTAATTATAAACCTTGCTCTCAAGTGAAACTTATCGGACATGTCAGTTCAATTCAAGATAAGGCTGTAACGGAAACACATGAAACTGTGTCAAAACTACCTTACGTTGTAAAATTAGTGTCGCGGACAGCCGTAAGAAAATAATATAAAACATTTCAACACGCAAGCTTGAAGTAAAAACTTGACTGTTAATTTTTTTTTTTCTGAACGTTAATATCGTATAAAGGAAATTGAACTATAAATTTATGTCTTCCGACATACGGTTTCCTCGTTACCATTTAGTGCGGCAAGGTCGCTTTTCCAACGTCTGCTCAGTATCATAGTTTCCCAAATTTATCGTGATTTCTCCGAGTTTTCCCGTTTCACGAAGGCCGTTGAATTTAGTTGCTTTTTGTTGGTATTTATAGAAAACCACTTTAGGATAATTTTTTTAACAATCTTCTTTAAAGTTATTAATATTTTATATAAATAAATTTTATGTTATTTTGTTTGCGTGTTTGGGAATAGTTGAGTAATGGTAAAATAACTCGATCAAGGTTATGTGTATATAACTTCCTGTTACACATAAAATGCATTTCTTTAATGAAGTAATGTAGTATTATTAAAATTTATACCTACGTATTAATTAATCTCACCAAAAATATCTATCTATTTAAGCACTGATACCAAGAGAAATTTCCACCAACGCCACTGCTTGCTCTAAAGATTTTTTAAGGGACTCAATGTCGTCGTGTCGTTCAGAGCAGGTCATGTCCTTTAAAACTGATCATAATTTGAAGTCTAAAGGGTTGAGGTCTGGGCTAAATGAGATCCAGTCTTCAGCTCATATAAACTCCACGGTATACTTTTAAAAAGTGTATTACTGAGAGCTTTCACATGATCCAATACTGTATCTTGATACACTTTGACTGAAGGTTTCACTCCTTTTTCGCAAAAATGCAGTTTTGTGACTCCTTGACAAGACACGCCCTACCAAACCATCACTGACGCAGGATGATGATCACGACCTCGTTGTACCTTTTCGACCATCACCACTTGAGCAACTTTTTTAGCTTATTGTAGTGTTCTTCAATCGTGAAAATTTTTTCATCGGTAAAGAGGATATTTCTGTGCCTTTCACCTACCTTTTGTATCGCGACAGGGGGTTTATTCGTTTTGATCGATCCACTCCATCCATCTATAATTGTAAGGATTGATTTAGGGCATGTCCTGTATATCGACCGTGACCTAACAAGCACCGAGCTTCAGGTCTTGTTACATAATACGCGATACGCGACAAAGTCCTAGCGGGTATCTTTATTTCTCGCCATAAGATTTTTTGATTTGCTTCCTAACGGAGTTTCGTTGAATTCTGGCTTTAACAGCATTAACAGCCTTTGTAGTTCTAACAGCACGCGGCCGCCCCGATCTTTTCTGGTCTTCTGGGCAGAGGAAGTGTTGTTGTATCTGTTAATAGTACGATATATGAACATACGGCTGATACCAAACTTTTGAAGTGTCTGCAATATGGACGACCGGACCGGCTCCATACCCACTTTGTGCTAGGCGATCGCTGCAATACTATTTTCCTTAACAACCCATTCCATATTGTAATTTGATAATGAACACGAAAAAATATGTGAAATGGCGCAATATCGAAAGAAGCTTTTAAAATAACATACGTGTTCCAAATTCAAAATAATTAAAAAGTTGAAAAAAGAAAAGTATTTATGGCCAGACTAGTTATTTATTATTGGAGTACAGTTTCTGTTAGGTTTCGATGATGTGAAGATGTTGCAATTTCTTATATAAATGATGGATATTTTTATAACTTCATTAACTTTAACAGTCAATTGTGTGCTAACAAGAACACTCACATTAACAAATTTTATTGAGTAAGGAGTTCAGCATTTATAATGAATATAACATAAAACTTTGGTATTATTTATATAACGAGTATATTTGGAATTTTTTAACACTGTCTGAAGACATGTGTTATATTAAAATATTTCTCCTATTATCCTACTATTTATACTAAAAACGAATTTGAGACAAAAAAATAAAACAATTAAAAAAAAAGGTAATATAATGTTAAATGCTTGTAGGAAGAATTTTTTTAAAAAAAATCAAAAAGAATCAGACCTATTATGACAAAATTCTTTACTTTGTCATTTTTTGATGATTATATTTAATAATTAATTGTTAAGTTAAATTTATCTGTAGCAAATACTTTAAACTTTACTTATTATACATTATTATACTATTAATTTAATTTAATAAAACAATGATTAGACAATAATTATTACATTAAAATTTGTGTGAAAATAAGTAAATAAATTCATCGAATTTTATCCTAGAAAATCGAGAATTTTTGGAAAAAAAATAAAATATTAATAACCCCCAGAACCATTGTTTTGGTATGGGGCTATTCCATACATAGATAGATAGGTTACGACCTATACTTTAGCTCCTTCAGATCTTTTACACCTATTACCTTTCATCCTGTGTATTTCTTATTACTACATATTACCAGAAATGTTTTTTTCTTTTAATACTTTTCTAAGAACATTATTTTCGATAAATAAAACAGATCATAATAATAAAATGTGATTTAATTATTTAGGTTTTTAATGATTTATATTACCATATAACGTTTATTTTCAATAGTTTTTTTTTTAATCAAATTTCATCATATTAAATTTAAAAAAAAACCCATTTTTATGCTTTCAAAATAATTTAGTTAATGTTTACTGGTAATAGGTCTCTGCCAGAGACCGTCTAGATAGGTACCTACGTAACGGCTGTTTTTACAGCTAAACAGTAGTTTGTAGAGATAATGTATTCCGGTTTGAAAGGCGCTGCAGCTTTAATTACCGATGTAACTACATCGAATATCTTATGTGTCAAGGGGATGAGCATAATGTGGTGCAGTATAAATCATCCGTACTAGCGCCTTGTTGTTATGGACTAGCTTATCACTTACCATCAAATGAACGTCCCGCTGGTATCGACCCTTTGTTGAATAAATATAACCTAGATGTCTAGTTAAATGCTGCCTGATTTATAGGATTCAAGTTAAACGGTTCTAATAAGTAAAGGGCCTCTAGCAGTAGGTCTGCCTGCTGGTGGAAATAAAACAGCTAACTGTGTAATAGGTCCGGGTCCATTGTTATTATAAAATGATCGTTTTATCTTACGGTTGTTTCTCCCGCGTTAACACATTTAAATAACATTGATGTTGTTGTCCGTATCTCATACAACAGATATTAAATAGTGTTTTGCTATGATGAATAAAACTGGTGGTAAGTGGTCATTGCCGGAGACCGTCTAGGTAGGTATCATCGCAGTATGGCCTCTGTGTGACGGATTTGGGAGGATCCGTTGCTCACGTAACGGTAAGATGCCAAGAGAAAGGCGCCCTGTATGATCCGGCACGCCCTTACCGAGTTAGAAAGTTAGGGTGGGGGCTCTTCTCCCGAGATGAAGCTGCGCAGTGCAGCCAGCGCTGGCGAGATCGTGGAAGTGTGCGAAAGCGTTCCCATCACCATGCCGTAAAGCGACGACGGTTGGGGTGTTAGTCGGTGCAAGTTCGACATAACCTGCCTTTGCCTCCGCGAAGGCAAAATAAAAAAAAGCTAAGGTCCTACCGCAGCACGTATTTCTGCCACCAAAGTAATGTGCAAACATTACTGTGTTCCGGTTTGGATGCTACTGTAGCTAATGAAATTACTGAGGTAACAAACATCAACGTCTTATGTCATCCTCACTAGCGCCACATTGTTTTGAGCTGGGATATGGCTTACCATCAGATGAACGTCTGGCTCGTGTTGTCGCTAAGTTGAACAAAAAAGCGTGATTCTGTTTGTGACCATAAACAATTTGTAGGTTATCAAAAAACACTGTAATTCAAAAATTCATACAAGACTTCGGGTCAGATGTAAATATTTGTATTATTTCCGTTACCGGAGACCGTCTAGGTACCACCGCAACTCCAATTTCTGCCGTTAAACATGACTGTGCAAACATAACTGTGTTCCGGTTTAAAGGACGTTGTAGCTAGGGATTTTTTTTATTTAATGTAGCGACGAGATGAGTAGGTTGTTCACCCGATGGTAAGTGTTACATCTGTCCATAACACGTGGCGCTCGTTAGAATGGCACCACATTACGTTCGTCGCGTTGAGTCAAGATGTTAAGCCTCGTTACCCCAGTAATTACACTAGCTACAGCGCCTTTCACACTGGAACACATTAGCAGAAATAAGTGCTGCGGTGGTAGCTATTTAGGTGGTCTTCGGCAACGGAGACCTACCACCAGTATATTGTAAGTATCAATGAGGTAATAAAAACCCATTACTTCATTAATTTCTCTATCACATCGTATGTCTCAAGGCGACGAGCATAATGTGGTACTGTGTATCATCATAACCAGCACCAGTTTGTTATGAACAAGCGTTCATTTCGTTAGGTGAACATCTCGCTCGTGTTGTCATTTCATCAAATAAATAAAACTAATAAACGCTATTCCCGATGTACGAGGTACGAATCCTAAAGAAGGTCCAAGGAGAAGCATGTTTCGACGAACTGCAATAGCGTTTCCTTTTTTTAAAACCCTCACGATGTTCCATATTCACCGTTTTATGGCAGGACCACGGGAACTCTGGAGGGGAAGAGTCCCTCCTTTCCACTTCTGTTTCTCTTGGCCTCTTATAGTGTCACCTGGACAACGGATCCCATGAATCCGTCAACTAGAGACCATGGGATGCAAGAGAGGAAACTCTCTCGACTTTCTGAGGTGGATATGGTCTTGGGTTCCGCCGCAAACCGTTATACATCCGCGAACGATAAGGAGAGCTGCGAAACGCAATACCGACATATCCTCTCTCCGCGACCCCACCTCGGCTTTGACCCTAACCCTTGTATCCGATGCCTGTTTAATAATGGATACATATAGGCTGTGATTATGATGATGTCAAATTCTTTTCACAATAAATGCTAACCCAGGCGGTACAGCCTGAACATGCAAAGGTATAATCCTTCACAAACAAATCAAGAGATTCGCGTCAGTGTTTTGCAATACGTTGTTAACCTCAACTTTTACTCTCTCACCTTGGTTCTGTGTTGCAAGCAGTCGGTCACGCGAACACCGGTGTAGATCGTTTCAAGTAGCTCATTGATGAAACGTTTTGAAGTTTCAGAAGCGCGGGTTCGATACCCACTTAGCTTGGGCTCAGACAAATCGACCTGTTCCAATAAAAGCAGCTTGAGCATGTGACATCCATCCACTAGCATTTCGACAGTATTAAAAATATACTTGCATTTTATAGTATTAAAAATATTTTTGCTAACCCTCGCCTTACATACTATCACTTATGAACATAAGTCTCCCCCATTCATCTCCACGTTTATAGGAGTTTGCATGGGGGGATTTGGGCCACTTCCCACCACGCTAGTCCAATGCGAATTGATGGGAGCCAAAGCTTCGTTTGTTGGTTACCAGGCCAGCCACGAGAAGGTGACGTTGACTTAGGTATCGTGAGTAGTTGTGCGGAACCCCTTGTACATATTTCTGAGTAATTTTTCACAATATAAATTTGCTACAAGTTTATTTCTATTTTCAGTTGTAGGGAGAGAGACTCCAGGAAATATTCTTAAGGTTCAAAGAGAAGAGAGGGTACTTAGTGTGTTGCGAAGGTCCCAAGGACTCATACATAACATATTAGTTCTCTTCTGCTTCATGCCTAAACTCATCCTAGTGAGGACTGCAATCTTTACCAGGATCCTCGCTAACATCATTTGCATCTACCCCGTCTATCCTTGGCTCACTTAGCGCAATCAGAGCCGTAACCTTCGCACGTCGTACCTAAAACCTCTTTAATAGTGGTATTTTTATCACTATTAAAAAGGTTTTTTTTTGTTATTTGACAGTTTCGTCAGTTGATGACCACAGATGAAATAGTAATTACAACCTTTTTCTCAAGGCTTACGGTTGAGAGGAAGAAAGAAGTTAGAAAAGTTATGACAGTTTTCATTTCTAAAAAAAGTACAGATAAATAATAATTTCGCGTGTGGAATACAGTGTTATATAAAAACACAACAATCAGTTCTTCACGAACCTAGTCAGACTAAATTAATGGCCTAGACTTTTTATGATTATGACAAATTGCCTAGTATTTAATCTTGCGCCGTTTCGTGTTAACACTAATACAATTTTATGTTTATTTAATTATAACATAGCACTGGCCAATTATGTGGTCTCCAGTGAGCATTTTTTGTAGGACCATTTTCTTTATTGCTGTACTTGACTCGGGTTAAAGGAATTAATTAATGAGATTTAGGTTATTTGACATGCATACATTTTTTTGGTTACAAAAAATTTTTAACGGAATTTTAATAAATGTTATACATGATTTTGATTCGAGCGCTGTCAAATAATTATAAAATATTTTTTTATGTTGGTAACACTACGATCGTTGATTATTAATTGGCTACGTTTCGAATATGGCAACACTGGACAAACGTCAGAATGCCTTGCGGGTGCGTCTCGCGTCATTCGGGCATTAGCTACGGAAAAGCGAGGATCGTTAGTATTCGATTATTTCAATAGAACTATTGTGTAGTTGTAAACTCAATTGTTTAAGACTTCAGTTAAATCATAACTATCTATGACCGTCTAAGTAAATACCACCGCAGCGCCTATTTATAAATAATACTGTGTTCCACTGTGAAGGACGCTCTAACTAGTGTAATTACTGGGGTAACGAGACAAGATCTTACGTCTCAAGGCGACGAGCGCAATGTGGTGTCGTGTTGATTTAACGCCTCATTGTTACGGGCAGGCGTATCACTTACCATCAGATGAACGTCCCATATGTAATCATTGCGGAAGCTTATCAAATAAACTATTATATAAACTTCAAGAATATGATTTCATTTCGTGAAAGTACATCAAGTGGTATTTTTTAAACGTTCTCGCAAAAAGTACGCTGAGCAAGTATTCGTTTTCAGTTCCTAGTACTCTAACCCCCCTCCGGCTCCTGGTATGGGGGCTAAAATGTCTAACGAAACGTTTTGACCGGCGGCATGCGTGTCGGTATGTCGTAGTGCTTGGTGACGAATGGAGGTTAGTACCTTACAAACATAATTTTTTTTTAACGTGAAATATTCTCACTTTACATACCACCTGTCTTATCGAGAAATATTAATAAAAATGGCATGACTGTATATATTAATAATTATACGATCTTTTCTTTAAATGGTAATATTAAGTTTAAATAACAATAAAACGATATGTTATATTACATTTTAAAGTAATGCTTCTGTGGTGCAGAGTTTATAACACGGAAGTGTCTAGTTCGATTCCGAAGCAACGTTTTGTGGTGGTAGCGATACTTCCCAAGCCTGGCAAGGTACCATCTTCACATTGTGACGTCATTGTTACTGAACATCATATAAAATTTAAGGCAAATGTTATAAATAAAATAAATTAATTTTATTTTCAATTTTCGAATACAATCAATGTCGAAGTTTTTTTTTAAAATTTAAAACTAATTACTATTACTCTGTTGTCTATGGTGCAAACGCCATTTTGTTGTTCTTTTTGTAACTATTACTACCTTTAGATGTTTATATATCACGACTTCCATTATATAACTTGATTGAAGTAATATATTCTAAGTAAGAATACTTGCGATAGGTCTCTTATATAAAACATCGTCTTCCACTTCTAATAATGTACTGATGTCGTTGTTTTTTTTTATTCAATTAAGCGATGAGTCGAGCGGAACATTCACCAGATAAGTAATACGCCTGTCCATAACAACGTGGTGCTAGTCGGGATGATATACACTGCACCACATTGCGCTCGCCATCTGACACATAATGTTGAGTCTAGTTATCCCAGTAATTTTACTACCTACAGTAGCGTCAAAACTAGGACACGGTAATGTTGACACACCTCTGTTTAGCTGCAGGAGGCGTTGCTATTATACCCACCTAAACCGTCCCGGGTAACAGATAAAAGAAGAAGCGAGAAATAATCGTGTGAGAATGACAATTGATGAATAACTAAAATTGATATCCTATATATTAAAGGCGAGGTAATAAATGATCATTCTTAGTTGCATCGGGAAAAAAAAATATACTGCTTACTAACTCAACACGTATTTTATAGAGTTATACAAGAACATTAAAAATTTACATCACTGTTACATAGTACAATAAATCATAATACAACCACGTGTTACACCCGTCGGGCTGTTATTTATATACTTAATATTTCCGCCATGAGAAATCGAACCCGTTACCCGTACGATAGAAAGTCATCAAACAACTGTTACCGAATGGCCGCCGGTTGGGTAGAATGAAAATGTTTTAATAACACGATGTCCGGACTTTTTAATTATTGCCCCGCGTTGAAATTTTAACGTTTTTCGTAGAAAAACTCTCGCCCCGAGCGGAGCGCGGCACGTGTGCCGTACAGTCCGCTCCAAAAGTGTTTTACGATAAAAATAATAAAAAAAATTACACAAAGAAAAAAGTAAATTTTTTTTCATTATTCATATGTCGAAAGAAATTTGGAAATAGGCGTATGTCCACTAGTGGACGTCTATCGGCTAATGATTTATTTGATCAACTTTGGCATTATCTTCCATTCTACCTTGAGTAATGTAGAGATGTTGAGGTGCATTCAAGATAAAAAAAATTAAAAAAAGAATAGGAACATGTACACATTCATACAACTATAACACACATATATACATTCAATACACATAAAAAAAGTGTAAGGGGTTCCGCCCAATATCTTTACCGAGTCCATGTCAATCTCACCTGCACACGGTGCATCTGACTAAACAAAAGACAAGGCTCTGACCACCCACCACTTTTCAATGTGACGATACAAGTCTTCTCGAAATTACGATTGGGATCAGGTTGTACACCAAAGGGTTTTTAAGGCGAAGAACGAAACACACCCTCCAGCACTACGAGGCCTTTATTGGTTACAAAATAGACACAAGTTTTGATGTACAGTCACCAAGATTTATATTTAAACCGAAACGTTGTAAAATTTAACAACAAATGGGAGGAGGGTGGTAGTTCAGCGGTTAACCTTTTACCTTGAAAAAGGTGTCACGTTCAAATCTAAGCCACAAGTGGGGGAGTTTAGTTGGTGAAAAGAATTTTACCGACTAACCTGACTAGTAAATATTATGCCTATAATGATTTTTTTTCAACGCAGCGATACGACGAGAAGGACGTTCACCTGATTGTGAGTAATTAATGATTTGTGAAAATTTGTTTATCTGGCTAAACCGATTTTTGACTTTTTTAACAACACTGTTTTCGAAAAATTCGATGTTAAGTTCTTTTAGATACAATCTATTTATTTATTTTACCACTATACATCATACAAATAAATCGAAAACATTTATATGGTTTCCGTTTCCGTCGGTGTTGTTATAATTTTATTATTATTAATAACGTGGTTTTTTTTTTCTCAGCTTTTGGGCTGGTAATAACTGCATTTACGGGCCCAAGCCAAGTAAATGCAGTGTGAAGTGTGTTAGTCTACTCATCCTCTACTTGCATGAACATTATTATTAATATATTTTTGTGTTCAAGTGGCTCGCTGGCCTAATGGTCAGAGCGTGCGGCCTTCATTACGAAGGTTGCGGGTTCGTATATCGGCGTGTACCAATGACTTTAATACTTAAGTTATGTATATTTATGAACTTTAGTTACAACAGCGAAATACAAGCGGTGAAGGAAAACATCGTGAAGAAACCTGCACATGACAGGATTTATTCTAAGCTGTGTGTGAAGTCACCAATCCGCATTGGGCCCGCGTGGTGTCTATTGCCCCATCGCCCTCATATTGAGGGTAGGCACAGGCCTCAGCAGTGGGGACGTAAATTGGCTGTTAGGGGATATTTTTCTTATAACGGTAAAATATGTAACAAGAATAAGAGAAACGAGTAGTGTGCAAACATTACTTTGTTCAGGTTTCAGGTTTGAAAGGCGTTGTACTGATATTACCGGCGTAATGCGATTTAACATTTATGTCTTAAGGCGACGAGAACGATGCGGTGTACTTCATTTTAATTTGTCGTGTCGAAGAAGATACCCGGGAGGAGGAAATTCAGGTTTGTATGGGATTTCTACCCACTAAAACTTAGTCGGTGCTTTCCTATAGTACCTTGGCATGGGCTCTGGGATCAACGGAACGCACCGGTACCTCTCTCCACTCGGGTTGTACACGTTCTAAGTAAGAGTAAAGATCTTTTAAGTACCTCTCTAATAGCTCGCTGTGCCAAGCAAATACAAGACTAGTTCACATTTGCCGTCTTTCTGGAGCTCGTTTAAGTTATCCTAACTACCGCCAATTGTTATGGTCATACACCTACCATTAGATGAACAATTAGTCTGTTCGTTTTGTTGATTAAAAATACTTGTCAAACTTTCAACGTCTCTCTTTCTTTATCGTTGGTTAAAAATTGCGACTTGGTCCGAAGTCCCCCGTCCGCGCCCCGTCGGCGCGTCCTAAAGTGTTTTTTGTCGGTGGATAAATGTTTTTGGTAAAGGGTTTTATTGTTTTTTAGTTGGCTCGTTTTGTGCATGGTTTTTCGGTAGGCGGTTACGGTGGGCGGTGCGGGACCGGCGCGGGTCGTACGAGATAGTGCTACGCAACAGAAAACATTAATTTTCACTTTACACAGTTTTTAACGTGGTCAAAATTAAAATGAAATGTACAGCCAACCTACTGGCGAGATGTTCGCTTGATGATAAGTAATAATTTCACTTGTCGTAAGTCTCTGTTGCCTGAGTACGTCTAGGTAGACACCACCGCACCTCGCTTTTTCTGCCACCAAATGGTAGTGTACAAACATTAATGTGTTCCGGTTTGAAATTCGTTGTTACTAATGAATGTAGTGCTGTATGTCCTCCTAACTTGCGTCTCGCTTACCATCAAGTAAACCTCTCGCTAGCCTTGTTTCTTTCTTCAATAAGAAAATATCCTCAAAATATGCTCAAAATAAAATGTCAGTTAAGATTGACACCTTATGTGTGATGAAACTACGTTTAAGTTAATGATTCTTCATCACTTCAGCAAATTGAAAGAGTAATGATGGCACATTATTGCTTGACGTAACAGTTGTAGAAAGTCTGGCAAAATAAAAACCTTGCAAAACCGCTACAGGTTCTTGAACCTAAGGTCAAAAAGTTTTTGATTCTGTATCAAATGCGGGTAAGAATACATATCTTTACTGAAACAGTATTCCCAGTGTATAGGCCCTTAAAACAGTATTCTATCAGGAAAAGTACAGCAGCTTTACTTGAGATCTTGGCCTAGTTTACTTGCCAATTTATTTGCTAAAATACAGGAAATACTTCTAATTGGAGAAGCCTTGGTTCCGCAGCGAAAATATATTGAAATAAAAGGAAATTTGCAAACACGATTCAATTTACCTTCTTACCTAGAAACATCAAAGATGCCATAGATCAGAATGGGACTGGATGCAGGGACGTTCTACGTATAGCTGTTAGATCTGGATATGAATGATTACGAGTAGTTAAACATCACCTTCCCCAATGTCTACCAAATGCGATCACTTTTCACTGCCCTGATGATTAGGTCGGTCCATGTGGATGGAGGGCGCCTTATGTTTCTGTGGCCTGTACGCGGCCTCCACTCCAGGACTTTTCTTCCCCATCGGCCGTCACTGTCACGACAGACATGGCCAGTAGTTAAACAATGGACGTAAATTATTTAAACTATGAATAAAAAGGATGAACATTATACAATTAAAATATTCATTGATATCAATTAATAGATAAAAACGTGTAATTTGAAATTTTTTATATTTACTTTTACTGCGCGACCATATTATCTTATTATAAACTTAAGTTAAAGTAGTAAAGAGTAAGTAGTAATGAGTTAAATTATATTGCATTTATACTGCAACTAGCTGTTCACCGGATGCTTTGCTGGCCGTAATATAAAATTAGACCTAAATTTTGTCTCAAATATTCCTTGAGGGCAACCGCAACCGCAAATAACTTATTATAGCGACCGTTACTATAGCAACCGCATAAATAATTCGAAATACAATGATGTAGTATCTACGAAATTCGAAAAATAAATAGCCTATAACCATCTACAAATCATTGACATGGAATGACCATGTGCCCATGTCGATTCGTTCACTAGTTTTCACGTGATTGGCGAACAAAGAACATTGTATATATATTATATAGTAATAATTTCGAACGGCCGTTAATTAATCTTAATTATCACAAGTACAATGTATATAAGTTTGCTTTTAATCTTCCCCCCCCCCCCCAATACTAAATTGGAAAGTGTAAAACGCAATAATCGACGAATCAATTAAAGATTTCACGGAAGTTTACCGCAAAGCAAATTATAATTATTCTATGTATTTTAGTTTTTTTTTTTCCTGACCTTACAGTTTTTAAGTTACACGTCAGTTCCGTTACTTGGATGTAACAAGTTAAACTTGTTATTTATGCGAGTAAAAAAAGCGGTAAGATAATTTTTTAACTGAATTAAAAAGATTGGAATTAAATTTTACTTAAAGTTTTAATAAAATAAAAAAAAAACTGGTTTAGAAATCATGAGCATCACTAGCAGGCAATCGACATGTTGATAATGGAACGTCACTACTTCTCAGGGGTGTGTCCGTACCTCGGGCCCTCAGCATTGTTTTGTCCGTCTGTCTGTCGGATGCCGACGTGTATGTGAATACGTGTATCTATATATAAATACAAATGGTTTTTACTCATCGCATTACTTAAAAAACGTAGCTTAGATAGTTATGTAAAACACACTATTTTGTTAAGTTAAAGATTACAACATCGGTGGTAGGTCTCTGTTGCCGGAGATTGTCTTAGTAGGCACCACAGCGGCTCCTATTTCCGCCGCCAAACAGTAGTATGCATACATTATTGTTTTAGATTGAAGGGCACTGTAGCTAGTGTAATTACTGGGATAGCGACACTCGACCTCTTATGTCGCAAGGCGACGAGCGTAATTGTTTTTTTTTTATACTACGAGACGAAAAGGCTATTCACCTGATTGTAAGTGGTACGCCGGTCCGTAACAATGTGGCACTAGTTAGGCTGTTAAACACTGGACCACATTGTGCTCGTCGCCTTGAGGCATACAGTAATTTCAATAGCTACAGCGCCCTTCAAACCGGAACACGGTGATGCTAGCACAGTACTGTTTGGCGGCAGAAATAGACGCTGCGGTGGCACCTCATCTAGACGGTCACCAGCAACAGAGACCTACCGTCAGTAGTACCACCCACGTGGTGCAGTATATATCTTATAGGCAAGCGTATCACTTATCATCATGTGAACATCTCGCTCGTCTCGTTGCTTAATTGTATTAAAATATATGTATATATGTTTCTATTGTAAGAATATGGATGACAGTAAAAAAGATGATTTCGAAAAAAAGGTAATAAATTAAATTTTAAAGAACTCGTTCGAAATTCAAACGTCCGTTTGCCCGCCAAGCGTGAGTACAGATTCCCGGCGATATGCAAAATTGTTTGCTAACTCGCGCTCGTTTATCAAGCGCCCACCGACACAACAATGCGGCCTCCATGACCCTTATCACCTCTGCTGTAGCACCATCATAACTGATCTTGTGCGCAATAAACGTTTGCGGAGTACGATCTGTGTAATGCACACCACACAAACAAATACAAGCAGGACTGTGCAAGTGTGAAACGGTTCGCTATCCAAATCCCAATTATTAAGTTGTCATTAGTTTTTCGCAAACGATGAATCACGGCTCCATATTAATTCAATAAAGCTACCAATAGTACTAATGAACATACTTTTCAGAGCAAATTATGGGTTGTTCAATTAATTAATACAGTTACGGATTGTTTATTGCTAAACGCAACGTTATATATATGTGTAACAAATGCTTTATTGAATAAGTTTTTACAAGGTACAGTTCATCTATTAATTACAAATCATGGATCAATATACTAATAAGATCAAAAATTTAACTAATTTTTTTTTATATTACTAAGCGACGGGAAGAGCCGAACGGTCATCTGATCGTAAGTGATACGCCAGTCTATAACAATGTGGCGCTAGTTAGAATGTTATACGCAGCATCATATTGCCTCGACGCCTTGAAAGATAAGATATTAACTCTAATTACCACAGTAATTTCACTAGCCACAGCGCCCTTATAACCGGAACATATAAGAAAAAAGATCTTTATCGAGTTTATGTTTATAATCTTTTTTACCCTGTCAAATGACTTCTAAAAAAAATGTTTTAAAAAACTACTTTAAAGATGATGTCATGGGATAAAGTATAACAATGTTTTTTTTTTAAAATGAGACCTTTTTATAGTTTACCATGTTTGGATAACGACATTAAAAATATTTTTTTTTTAGTTATCTCATAATATCGACAATCGGGGTTCAGATGAGTCAAGCCCACCACCAAAAAGTCGGGTGTCGGGTTGTTGGTCGCGCGGCGATCCGATGCAGCGATATTAAAGCAGTAATTACAAGTTACCACCAACTATTATCAAGTAGCGAACCGCTTTCATATATTTCACAAAATGGATGGCGGGCCCTCATGGTGTATCGTATGGCTCGAATATTTATTTTATAGATTTATTACGTCGTTTTGTGTTCGCTGATTTACTGCGAGGGTGTTGGCGTTGGCCGAAATGTGCGCTCCTTGTTCGCGGACGCTTCTACGTTATTCGGTCTGATACAGAACACAAGTGTCATATGATATTTATTAATAAACAACAAACTTCTTTACTAAATTAATTATAATAGATTTTCTTAATAGTTTGTACACATAATTTTAAATTTTTTCTAAATATGTCGCTAAAATTTATAAAATACTTAAAAACATTTTATCGCTGTCTGTAACTAGAAATATATCGCAATCATAATAAGCCGATAGAAGTACATTTATAAACATATGCCTCCTCCGAAGATTTCTCACATCGATCGGGTAGGGATACATATGGGGGGATTTGGGCAATTTTCTACCCGCTAGCCCAATCCGGGTTGGTGGGAGCAAGAGCTCTATTTGTTGATTAAAATCGTGCACCACAAACAGGCGAGATTAGCTCGGATCCCGTTAGTTGTTGTGCGGGGACTTTTACACCCTTAAGAAATATATAAATAATATCAAATTATTCTGCAAATATTCTTACTTATTATTTTCGCCGTCAGCACTACGTAATTTTTTTTTTCAGTAAATAAATTCAACACGGACACAATATTTCATTTTAATGCGCGGCCGTACATTCTGCCGTTTGTGAAGCGACGCAATGAATTATAACACTACTATTAACATTTTTAGCGCATTTAGCGTCTGTTTTAAAACTTTCTGAACAATGAAGACGTTTATTATTGTAAACCGGATCCGAACAATGGAATAGTTATATATTTTTTTTTCAGTTAACTACTAAAGTTTTCCTAAAAAGTTGTTAACATAGCGCAATTATGTCGTTTATAAGTTTAATTAATGTTATCAGAGAATATGCGACTATTTACAATATGTTTGATATAAATTTTTGAGGAAATACACTCGTTTTTAACAGCGGAAGTTGTGTGAAATATCTCACAAGAAATCCATGACATACAATAGGCATCTACGGGTTAAAATGATGATGTTTTTAACGGTTCGATTAATCTTTTAATATAACTTACCGGTTAATTATTTTTGTGATGGAAAGAGTTTTGATATTAATATGATTGACGACAATATACAGAAATTGTGAAGTATATATACTATTTGTATCTGAACAGAATATTATAATAATATTAATGATTACGGATTATTTTATAAGACAACTTGGAAACTATTCTATACTAATAATAATGAAATTAATATTGAGAAAGTCATCTTTATGAGAAATGATCTTAAAGTATTTTTGCACAGTAATAAGCATTACACAAATTTAAGCATGTGTATATTTGTTGCAGAGAAATGTGGACTCTCAGATGACCCCGGTCTAAGGGTAAATGGCAAAGGCAAGAAGATGCGAAAACCGAGGACTATATACTCCAGTCTCCAGTTACAGCAGCTGAACAGAAGGTTTCAAAGGACGCAGTACCTCGCGCTGCCCGAAAGGGCTGAGCTGGCGGCGAGCTTGGGCTTAACTCAGACGCAGGTAAGTTGTTATCGACTTACTATTATACTTACGGCAGTTGTCGTAAACTTGTTATAACCACACGGTACAGTATTGTATATTTTTTTTTCATCAACATACTCTTAGTTAAGAAATCTTTTTTTTTATTCAACGAAGCGACGAGATGAGCGGAAAGTTCATCTCATGGTACGTGATACATCCGCCCATAACAACGTATTGTTAGTTAGGCTGTTATACACTACACCATATTGCGATCGTCGCCTTGAGGCATACAGTGATTTAACTAGCTACAACTCCCTTCAATCCGGAACACAGTAATGTTTGCACACTACTGTTTGATAGCAGAAATAGGAGTTGCGGTGGTAGCTACCTAGACGGTCTCCAGAAACAGAGAACTACCTCCACCAGTAAATTACAATATGGACCATTTTAAATCATTGTGAATTATTAATATTTATAACTTTGCAATACAGGAAATAAATTATGCGAGGTCTTAACATGGATGTCTCATTATTGCTAAGTTATAGGCTAATTTATTAAATCGTGATACCTCTAAAGTTGATTTATATACGTTTCCATATTTAAATACTAATATATGATAAATGACATAATACAAGTAAATCATCTAAAAATTACATCTCTAATTTTCCGCTGTTTCATATACATTTATTCACAATACTTTAAATAACATAAGATGTGAATGAGAATATTAAAAATAAAAAAAAGAAATAAATTGACGTATATTTATATACTATGTATAACTAATCTTTAGTATCATATAATATATGTAAAATAAATTATATTGTGAGAAATAAAATTAACATATAGGTAAAGCATTAAACCTAGTTTTTGCAGGGGTTAATTTGAGTTCAGTTAGATTTTTTAGTAATAATGGACGTTTATTTCAAAAGATTATATAATAAAAGAAAATATTTTATATTCTGTTTGTATTAAATTTATAACAATATTTTTTTAAAAGGGGGTATCCTATTATTTTAATTTTTTTTTGTTATTTAATAAACGATTATACAAGCGGGACGTTCAGCTGATAGTGATAGCTCGTAACAATGTGGTGCTAGTTAGGATGATATATACTACACCACATTGCGCTCGTCGCCTGTGATATAAGACGTGTCTCGTTACTCCAGAAAATACACTAAGTACAGCACCCTTAAAACCGGAACACGGTAATGTTTGCTCACTACTGTCCGGCGGAAAAAATAGACGCTGCGGTGGGCTACCTAAACGATTAATTTCGTAGGAATAAATTATTAAACTAAACATTTGTTATTATTATTAAAAATATTAAGTGACCATAAAAAACTGGAAAAATAGATGAAAATATATTTCCTTTAATAATTATGGCAACATTAGGGTATTTTTGCCTGTTTAGTTTCTTTAAAAAAAACATATCGCGGACGATTATCCCCGCACAGTAATTATGTCACTAGCCTAGTAATTAACTGCCGAGTGCGTACGTTCACTTAGATTTTTTCTTTACATACATATTTATATGAAGTGCAAATGAAATCGGACTCTAATTTGTTGGCGTTAGAATATAAATCTGTGCGAAAACATTAACGCCGGCATTAGATTGTAGAACGTATTATTAAAAGACATTTTCTTTAATTCCTTTCAAACGCCACGCCGCATCGGGGTTGTAATTATTTTGAGTTTAGTTGTTTCATTTACTACATGTAAGTAGTGTGTATATTCTCAGTAAAAGGACGTGTCCTTCATAAATATACCTAAGCAACGTTGAGCTGATATCGTTAAGACTGAATTTTTCATTAAATATATAATAACTTATTAAGTAAGATTCCCTGGATTTGGTTGGTGGTAGGATTTGTCCGAACCCGGGCTGGCTACTACCGTTATATTGTAAATCTGCTACCATAACAGCATTACTGTGTTACGGTTGTCGACCTATGAACGCCAAAGTATTCTGGATTTTCATTCTTCACCATCCACCAGTTCATTGCCACTCATGTGAATTCTGTCTATCTATTTGCATAGACATTTTATTGGTGGTAAGATATTGTTAACGGAGACCGCCTGGGTACGATTATAGTTTCTGTTTCTGCTGTCAGTGTGCAAACGTTGTGTTCCGGTTTAAAAGGCGTTGTAGCTAGTGAAATTGCTGGGGTAACAAGTTAAAATATATCGTCTCAAAGCGATGAGTAAAATATGGTGCTTTGTGTATCACCCTAATTTATTCTTCTTTAAGTGACTTTCTGTTATTGAAGGTTGGCCGTAAGGCTTGTGTTGTACTTGTCTTGAGCAATATGAAACGATTGCCCAACACTAGTAATACGCCACCCTAAGTAGCGCCATATTGTTATGAGCGGATTATCGCTTACGTAAACGTTAAAATTCAATTAAATTATTATTCTGTTTATTAATAACCGTCGATGGATATTTTCAGCGCTTATTACAGGCGCTGTAAACGTTAAACTAGCGTTATACACGACAAAAAAAAGTTAAAAGCGTACGTAACCCCATTACGGCGGCCATTTTCATTTCCCGCCATCGGTCCCCGGCGAGCGGCGGCCGCGGACAACAACAACACACTATCGCCCGATTGGATTCGTTCGTAACAGATTGATTCGTCATGTGTCGCCGTGTATAATGAATAATCGTTATCACATACGTTCCGACGGCCAATCCGTGGGACGGTGGGAGCGCAGACCCCACAACCAACAGAATGGTAGCTCACACACGCACTCGGCTACTTAATATGCGACTAACCCAACTGAAACTTGCAAATTGACTTTTTATACTCTTAAAACTATTGACAATAGCCCGAGATAGGCTAAAAACGATTTGACGTTATAAATATGATTATTTTAGTAATAAATGAAGATTGGATGCAAGGAGGAGGAATGGTAAGGCGAGGCAAAATCAAAACTTCATATGATCTGATTCGACTAAATACTGGCGTATATTAAAAGCATCCGATAATATTTAATTATTAAAAAGCACCGGAGCAAACAGTGATATAATTACTATGGTAACGGGACCTAACATTTGGAGGCGACGTCTACGATTCGGTGGTGTACAAACATCACCACCTCCTTCTAACCTCATTATTGTTGCTAACCATATCTCCTCCTACTCCATGAACGTCCTACGCCTCTTGTCGATTAATGAATAACAAAAAGTTTTATATCTACAAAAAGGGATGATAAAAAAAAAATATGTAATATATTTAATATTTCTTCTTTATATCAGCCGGATAACGTTCACTGCTGGGCATAGGCCTCCTTCACGGATCTTCATTGACCACGCTGGCTCAGTGGTGTTTGGGGGATGGTTAAAGCCTCGTCTGTTGTGTAGCAGGGTGCAACGCGTGCAGGTGAAGTTGACTTCGGCTCCGTAAGATGTTGGGCGGAACCCTTACACCCCTATTTTTAATATTGCTGTTGTTTTTTTTTAAACTTTATTTTATATATCTGCCGTGTCTATAGATTCACATGTCTGTGCACCGTTAACGGGATAAAAAGTAATCCTGAGTTAATTTTATTATAATTTAATATTTCTCAGTTATTGTCTGTACGGCCGCACTTTGATGAGCCCGCATCGATGTCCCGTAGTGTTGTTCTGTTCTTTATATCGATGTATTTTCAAACAGCAGCTCACTTAGTGACTTTAAAACCTTCACCCACAAGGAAAACAGTTAAGGTCATTTATCCACCGCTCTGGCCAAATGAGAAATGACGAATATTACAGGTTCACGAATGCACATAGAACATGTCGGCCCGTCTACAATGTTTTCTTTTACAATCAAATAGCATCCAAATCCACATCCCTTCGAATCATATAACCTTAGAAACGTAGCTCTGTGAATTTGAAGTCGTCATACTTCAATTTCTATGAGAATCAAAAACGTTTTCCAACCAATCAGCTGACAACGGACATGATAGTAAAAGCTTTTAGAGAGCTGGTGGCAACAGCATAATAACGATCTTTAATCGTAGGGCAGCAATTAGACAATAAAATAAGCCATTTACTAATTATTCTTATTTTTAAATTGATAATAATAATAAGACTATTATAAACATTATGAATATTATTTTCATCAGATATCCATCCCTTCACTATTACCTTCGTATGTTCGTATCGCTTGATTCGATTTCACGTTAAAAAAAGAAAGAAAAAAAAAGGAAACAGAAACACTGCAATCCTCTCTTTCCCACGTTCTATGACGATCTAAACGTTCCTCTAAGGGGAGCTTAATTAAACAGGTGCAATAATAAAAGTAAAAGCTTTCTTACTCCTTTCGACGTAGAGCTTTTGTAAAAAGCAATGAAATGTAGCGGACGAGTAAACTTTTTTTTCTATTACCAATAAATCTTGATATTTGTCCTTAGGTGTCATTTACGACCTATTGTTTCTACTTTCCTCTATCGTTGCATTTCTCTATAGCTTGTAGCTTGTTCTTGTATTTTTTTTCTACATTTATGCAATAATTAACTGATTAAGCATATAAGGTCAAATGCATTGAAAAATTTGCACATTTGACTGAGGCTCCGATTACGTATGCCTATGGTTACACATCTTCTGACATTATTTAGCAAAACACGTAATTATGTGTGTGAAGAAACTTTTAGTATCTCCCACGTGGGTTTTGTTTTGCGCCGATGGGAATATCATTCCGAGACTTTAACGTCACCGGATGTTTATACGAATGTATGTACGGAAAATAGCTCAATAGATCTTCATCTATATTAATGTCTTATAAGAATGGTATATCATCATCATCAGACAATAGACGCCCACTGCTGAATACAGGCCTCCCCCAAAGATCTGAATTTCGATCGAATGATAAATACTAATCAATAATTATTTATTCGACTACGAAGGTAAGTTAAACTATATTTAAATATAGGCTAATATTTGTCCTCATTTTCATACGCTATTAAATGACAATGAGGTTGCGTATAATTAATGGTCGCTAGAATACCATATATATAGAATGACCCTTATATGATGATAACCGAAACAGGCATACTGCTAAGGCGGCAAGTTTATAATAAATGATGGTAGCAAATCAAGCGGGTTCAAAAAAACTTTACCATCAACCAAACTCGCTTATCCACGCCACGCCGGCAGTAAATCAATAAAATATTTATAAAAACTTAATAAATATTATATTGTTGTAAATACATTTCCTATATATATGTTAATAAGTGTAGATAATATCGATAAGTTACCAACAGTTCACAGGTTATAACTGTAACGTATTAGAAAAATAAAAGGCGCGAATGAAAAGGAGGACCGCGCAGTACAATCGAACGGTGAGGCGTTACAAAAAATCCCATTTGTGATCATCGGTAACGTCATGTCAGAACGAAATGATGATGGATGGTCGTCACAAAGAGCGACTACCGTGGGTTAATTCGAATTACAACACGAATGAGGCGGTGTGACGAATGTCGAAAGTGTAGCTGCAAACCACCTTACTGCATCGGCCGCCATCTTTGTAGCTTTTTGAGAACTTTCGCGCGCTTTTCTTTATACCAATTGAAACGACCCTGTTAACAGATTTATGTCAAACAGAAAACAGTATCAGTTATATAATTTGTAGCTCTTATAGGGATAGAAAGGGGTAACCGATGAGATGACGGCTGATAGGCGAGACTGGAAGAGAAGAACATGTTGTGCCGACCCTACATAAAGTGGGATCAGGGCAGGAGAAAGAATTTGTAGCTCTTATAGCTCAGGTTCGATCTTCCACTGTGATTGATATTCCGGTACTGACAGAACTTGATCGAGATCGATATATGATCAAAACGTCAAAACTTTTGTGAACATAACGACCGGCTTTTAGCCAGCGAGGAAGATAAAAGTTTTATACTTTACAGTAAGAATTGACCACGAGTCCCAATAGTGGGAAAAATAGAGAATTAATTTATTATAATTTATTATTTATTTAATAATAATTTGCGATTTAATTATTATAGTTACAATTTCTTTTTTTAAAATTTTAATCTATTATTATTATATATGACATTATAATATTAAAGTAATATATTATTCAACTGTCTGTGGTGGGGTAAGATGGGGTCACGTGAATAGGTAAATAGACGCGTTAGACGCACATCCATCACTGTAGTAGTAACTGAACCAATGACGTAGTGTGTGACACAAAGTGCACTGTCATCAGATCAAATGTTAGGAAAGATGACTTTCGGATTTCGAGATCAGGCCTCCGATTGGCTGTCAAACATCAACCGTCGACCAATGGCCGCTCGTCAAATGTCATGACTCTGCGGTTTAAGTACAATTGCGTTTAAAAAAAAAAAGAATCATGAGGTATAGAAAAAATATCGGCTTCCGTTAAAGTGGCGCGGCTGCTGTCTTTTTGTTGGTCTCTGATTGAGGCCTTCGTCGGGCCTTTGTGACTCACTGACGTTTTAAAAAGATACTGCCGTACGTCTCAACGAAAATGACCATATGCTGACACCGGCGGCCGTCTCACCATTTCGGTCTCTACAGAAACGTGAGTACTTGTAAGTATTTATTGAGACCTTACAGAAATAAAGCTCTAAATAATGATGCATTGTTTGAAGATCTCTTAAATAGGAAAAATACAGTGTTGTACTCGTAAACCCTTTTTAAACTTGAGTATATTCGAATAGTAACTTAAATATCTTCTAATTACATGCTTACTGGTAGAAATTTTATGATGGAATAGTTAAGTCGAAATCGATTTCAATGTCGCTTCATTTCTGCTGCTAAACATTACTGTGTTCCGGTTTGATTTGCACTAAAGCTAGGTAAGTTATTGACGTAGTACATAATGTATGTAAATGAGGAGAGGACGAGAAACATCTGACGACGATGAGCATATTGTCTTGTTGTATATAACATTTTAACTGGAGCCAAGCTCTTATCATAAGTTGAATCACTTGCTTATCTCGTCGCTTTTTAGAATTTGTTCATGAAAATAATTTTAGGTTGATTTTGATCTGAAGTATCTCCTCTTTGGTTAAGAATTCCAAATTCAAATTTATAAATTAATTTAGCTGGTACATTTGAGTTTTGAAAACAGTCATTCATTTGTTTTTTCTTCATCATATTTTCTTTGGCGTCGCTTATTACCGCACAATGGAAAACATGAAATATCGGTATATTTACGAGTGCGAGTTCTACCGTGTCACCAGTGCTGCAGAAACAACTTGAAAGATTAATGATGTGTACGGCGCTGGTGTCGCAAAAGAAAGCACGGTACGTTTTTGGTTTCAACGTTTTCGTTCTGGAGATTTCGATCTGCAGAACCAACCCTGTGGAGGGCCGGAGACTAAAGTGGAAAATTAAGAATTAAAGGCTATTATGAAAGCGGATCCATAACAAAGCACTTCAGAGATAGCTGCAGGCTTCGGGGTGTGACAAAACTATTAATGCACTTTAAGCAAATCGGGAAAGTAAAGAGGCTTGAACGATGGATACCTTATGAATTCAGTGAATAGAACTTGCAAACACGCGTCGACTGCGACATCCACCGGACATACTTCCCGGACCTTGCCCCAAAAGATTACCATTTTTTCCGGAATTTAGACAACTTCTTACAAGGAAAAAAAATCCACTCCGATGCGGCAGTCCAAACCGACTTCAAAAAGTTTATTGATTCTCGCCCCCATGGTTTTTTTTTAGTAAGGGGATCATTGAACTACCTATGAGATAGCAAAAGTGCATAGATAACAACGGTGCATACTTTGGTTAGTTAAATATATTTTATAAAAAAAATATATATTTATATAATATGTTTATTTTACTGTATAATAGAAACAATTAGTAAAGTTATCAATTTCGGAAATAACCGCTTATGAGTAACCCTTCAAGGTATTTCGTAGGAAGGGTGACCGCTATAGAATAAAACACAAAACGAATCTAAATTGGAAAATTGTTTTCAATTGTAAACAATTAGCTTCGATTAAGAGACATCGATCCGTTCTATTTTTATTGTTTTAGGTAAACAATTTGTTTTGTGAACGACTCTTTGGCCCGGTTTACTTGTTCAGTCTTTTTTCTTAATTAACTAACTACCCGAGTAACTTTGAAGGTTTTAACTTTAAACAATTAATCTATGAGATAAATATAAAATTCTTGAGAATATACTCATACAGGAATAAAATAAAGAGTTGACATCTCTCTCACACAATATTGTAAGGATATATTGAACAAGGAGTTCGGATCTGGAGAGGTTATGACTTGGACATTTTGCTAACTTGACATGGCGCAGTCGGTAGGATATTTAAGTAATTATTGAAGAGTCAGTGTGGAAGTCGATGTAGTAAAAATGGTAGGACTTTTGTCACCTCGCAAGCCTTTTTATTTAGAATGAGGCATTGAATATGAAAATTTGAGTGCAAAATGGTCGAAACGGAAGAAGAGGTATGACATTTATTCTAAGGTGTGTGAAATTAGACACAATAAAAATAGCGTACAAATTAAACATTATTGCATGTTCAGGGTGATCAGTGTCGAGATATTTTAGACCAAATAGAAAAATTGTCGAAATGCACGACGGTGGAAGCTGTGTTACATACAGATACTTGATGAGCATTTTAAAATTATTTTCATCGTCGAGCGGCATAGACTTTTGATGCTAAATCGAAAACCAAATGAGACAATTGAGCAGTATATACTAGAGTTGCTTAAGCTGTCTCAAATGTCTGAATTTGGAACATTAGACAACAGCCTAATTAAAGATCGACTAATTTAAGGCAGAACAGTGAAACCGCCGGATAGGTGGGCCTTTTTTTTGGTTTCGGGGGGAAAATCTTTGAAAGATACCCTGCTTCTGGAGGGAAGTCAGAGTTATGTGAGATTTTTACTCACTAAAACCCCGTCGGTGGTCTACATCAGTGCATTCAGGGACCTCCGGGTTCTCTTATAGAACGCACCGGTGCCTCTCTACACTTTCAACATGTCTCTGAGGAGGGGCTTAAACCTCCTAGGCTGTCCGACGCGGGTTCGCTTGTAAGAGCGATAAGTGACCCTACCCTCAAGGCCTGCGAAACTCGTAGACCCTTTTAGTCGGCTTCTACGACAGACAGGGCTTAGCGTAGCCCTATTCTTACTAGCCCGAGACTATAGGGCGGGGATAGATGGCCCTATGAACAAGATAAGATATAGCTTGGCAGCGATTTCGAAAATGTCGACATAGAAGAAATATTAAAAAAAAATGATATTTTAAATAATTATTTTTTCTTTTTCTTTGGAAAAAGCAGTAGCGATGTTTTGCTATTTATATGTTTCTTAACGTAGCTCTTTAAGTTTCCTTAAGATGGGAGATGAACAAGGAGTTCGGATCTAGAGAGGATATGACTTGGACATTTTGCTAAATTGACAAATATAGTGCACTGTATATCATCCTAATTAGTGCTGCTTTGTTATGAGTGTATTATTTACTCTTAAGTTTACTTTTTCCTGCTCAATTTAAAAAAAATAGAAATTTCCGTTATTTTATACAAACCTAGTTTCAACTGTTTTTTTTTTAATATCAATGAAGCGAAGAGACGAGCGAAACGTTCACCTAATGGTAAATGTTACGCCAATGATAACCTGACGCTGGTTAGGCTGATATACACTACACCACATTGTGCTCGTAGCTTTGAGACATAAGATGTTTTGTTGCCTCCAGTAATTTCACTAGCTTCAGCGCTCTTCGGACCACAACACAGTAATGTTTGCACACTACTGTTTGATGGTTGAAATAAGCACTGCGGCAGTACCTACCTACACGGTCTCCGGCAATAGAGACCTGCCATTATTGAAAGTTTTTGGACATCATCATGATCTTTGTTATTCCCCAAGGTTGATATTGGGAGACGAAATTACCACAAAACGTACTCCTAGTATATAGCGGAGGAAATGATTCCAAAATCAGAACAATGGCTGTTTATATTAAGGATTTTTTTTTAGTATTATGTAAAGAACAGTGAGTGTGCGTCGAGTTTTATTTGTACAGTCACTCAGATCGCGGTGCGAGGAATTTATAAGATTTCATTATGATTACGCACCACGTCCGGAGCGAATGAATATAATGAATAAATAATGAATAGTTCTTTGTGAATAATATGTAACGCCCGTGTGATGCGAAACTCAACGCCGGTAGCGCTTCGCAAACAAGAAACGCGCGGTAATGCCGACGAGAAAATTGTTTGTTAGTCTGCTTCAACGTTTTTTAGTCGTTCAGCGAAAAGGAAATTGAATACAGAGGGTTCCGTTAACAAAAAAAAAATTTAAAACATTGAAGCTAAAAGGCTATAGATACTAAAGATACTATACTTATTCCTTCATTGATAACGAACAGTTTACATTTTCTTATGGGTGTGTTTTCGCACAACTCACAGGATCCAAGCCAACCTGAATTGGTCTTGGTGCACTCTACTAATGAACAAAATAGGCCCTGGTTCCCACCCACTACCTACTAGCATTGGGCTAGCGTGATGGAAAATGGCCCAAAATCCCTCATATGCATACCTACTCGATCGATATGGGAATCTTTTGGAGAGGTCCTTGTCCAGCAGTAGACGTCTATCGGCTGATGATGATTTCATATTTATTATGTCGCGTTAGACGTATATCTGATGGTACGTGATCTATCTGCTTCTGCTCATAACGACGTGACGTTAGTTAGGATGATGTATGATGTAATTAGCGTAACTACAACGCCTTTCAAACCAGAATGTCTACTTACTACTGTTTGGCGGCAGAAATAGGCTCTGCAATGGGACCTACCTAGACGGCCTCTGGCACTAGAGACCTACCACTATAAAGTGCTGCTATAAATATATTACAAATATAGTATTACTTAAAATCTTGTTAAATATATATCTATAGTTTTACTTTCTTTCAGAATCTTACTATTTTTATGTTCTTATAATATTATTGCTAGAAGTATATAACATCATCAGCCGATAGACGTCCACTGCAGGACATTGGCCTCCCCCAAAGATTAACGTGTGTGGGAGTTCATATGGGGGGATATGGGCCATTTATCACCAAGCTGGCTCAAAGTGGGTAGGTGGAAGCCAGAGTCCTCGTTTGTTGATTAGCAGGGTTCACCACGTGCAGGTGAGATTGGTTTGGTTCCCCTGAGGTGTTGTACGGGACCCCTTACATCCCTTGAAGTGATTATGTTATCTATACATATTATATTTTTTATAAGATCCGATAAACGTATATGAACATTCCTTGCAACGTTGCGCTTGTAGTACAAGTTCTCTCTTTTGATTGAATAAGTAAAAGTAACGTAATATCCGCAAGATATGAATACTAGCCGAAATTGTAACAGGAAGTACTGTACAGTATGATACAGGCCATCGTAACTTACTGCCGGCGCTTTTCTATCCAACAGTACTCGGCCAGAACCACTTAAATTTAAAACTGTAACAAGTCGCCGGCAGACGGCGCCGTCGTACATCAGGTTTAGCTCTGGTGTATGCAACCAGCTAGGTGTTACAATCACTCAATATTGACTAACGGAAGAAAGTATATCATCAGACGTTATTATGTTATACGGTCTCATATAATAAAATTAAAATTTCCTACATATGACAAAAGAATTTTAAAGACAACTCATCTGCTAAGATAAGGAATATGCTTTGCAAAGGAAACTTTCTTGGATATGTATGTTTCTTTTAAGAGATTATTCAAATATTTAGGGTGTATAAAATAGATTTTTTTTTAATACCTATCATTATCATTGAGTGCGTTCTTCAAATTGAAATTGTACAGTTGGGGAAAACGTTCACGAAGTATACCTATATGGAATGGCGTGCTCTCGTGTTTCCGACAACAGAGACTTACCACCAGTAAATAAGTAGTAGTAGATGAATAAACCTAAGTAGATGAATGCCCTGATAACACAGTCTGAAGTCATTTAATTATTAAATTTGTACTTATTTACTATAATCTAGCATGTTGTAAAATGATGATTTAATGATAGTTTTGTATTATTAAAAATAAGCAAGAAGTTATTATTTATTTATTGGTATAAGGGATCCCGTACAACAAACAACTCATAGGGCCCAAGCCAACCTCCACCCGTCATTTCCTCCACCGACCCGCATTGGGCCAGCAGAGAGACGTGGAAATCTTTGGGGTAGGCCTATGTCCAGCAATGAACGTCTGATAACAATGATGATGATGATTTATTTATTGAATACATCTTTGCTATTATTTTGGGTGAGGTAAACAAACTCTTGTCCGTAACCGAGAGGAATGATTTTCATATCATTACTTGTAAGAATAAATTCATTATAAATATGAGAGACATCACTAGTAAATTTGATAGCTTATATAAATCTTTTTAAAGTTGGTCTACAAATATATTTTATAATTGCTATCAATGAACAGGAGTCCTAATTATAATAAAGTTTCCACTGTAGTAAAGACAAGTGGTAAGCGTAAAGTTTCTACCAAGTTCTTGGACGGGGATTGGAAATTGAACATAATGAAGGCTGAAGTGAACGATCAAACAACTGTCTAAGTTTTGTTCTTTTTTTTAATTATATTATATATGCTTTATAAATTAATGACCTTTATCAATCAAAATATATAGCTTGTAGATCTCTGGTGCGGGAGACCATCTAAATGGATAGTACAGTGTTTATTTCTGACCACAAGCACTAGTTTTGCAAATGCCTATTACCTTTCGATATGAAGAGCATTATAGCGAGAGGAATTACGAAAATAACCTGTCTATACATCTTGTCGTAAAAGGACTATGAGATGATGTATATATCATCCTAATTAGCAATCCAATGTATAGAAAGGGGAATGATCTACCAGATAACCACTTTCAAATGTCCACTGAATATGGTCCGGAATGAAAGTAAAGTCCTTCACGTAACCACTGCACCACTTGATTGTTACATCTTTAAGAAGTGAGCTCAGAACATAGTTGCCGAAGTAACCTGAAAAGTAAATCATCTCTTATACTTCGAAACTAATTTGAAAATCATTAAGAGAAATAAGATAAATACTTAGTTCAGTTTCTAAATTAGTTATTTTTTAATTATACAAATACAGTAGAAGCTTATGATGAGGTATACAAAAGGCGGGCTTAAGTTCTATACGCTTTCTCAGCTACTCATCCTAGGAGATGTGATATAGTTGATAAGTTCTTTTTTTGTTAAATACATCTTACTTTGACATAGATAACTTGATGCCCTCGTTGTTCTGTTGCTATTTCCTATTTCAACTATATTTTTTTTATTGTTTTTTAGTTTTGTTATATTATTTTTAAAATTTCCTTCTACCGATTTATATAATTTTCGTTCACTCTTTATTTTCTTATGTTATTTATATTCTTACGTACTCTTGTTTCAACGTTACGTATTTACACTAACATGACTTGGTAAATAAAAAGATATATAAAACGAGTAATGAAATAAAAATTTTTATTTCTTCCTGTGTATTATTAAATAACTTACAGCGATCACGGTAAAAGTTATATAAGTTTAACTGCACTTTCCTAACGAGAACACGAGTTAATAAATGCGCGAGTAAGAAATATCAATCGATGCACTAATGGCTGTGTAAACTTCCTAATAATTTAATGCAAACGTTATTCAATCAGGTAGCTTTTGAATCTAGATGACTGAAGGTCTAAGAATCTAAATGAACATGTTCAAGTATTAGCTTGATTATTGCTTTAATAACGTTATATTAAAATATTAAATAAAATATTGTACAAGGCATGTACATATTATATATAGGATATTTTACTGGTGGTAGGTCTCTGTAACAGAGCGATGTGGAGGCAGTTTGTTGACGAGTCATTAAGAGCATTTCAGGACCTTTAACCCTGAAGTACACGAAAGAGAAGGTCTTTGTTGCTGGAGACTGTATAGATAGGTACCACAGCCCATTTCTGATGCCAAACAGTAGTGTGCAAACATTACTGCGTTCCGGTTCGAAGGGCACTGTAGCTGATAAAATTACTAGGGTAACGAGACTTAACATCTTACGTCTCAAGGAGTCGTCGCCTTAAAACGTAAGATGTTAAGTCTCAGTACCACATTGCGCGCGTCGCAATTTGGTGCTTTGTATGCCATCCTACCTAGCGCCAAGTTATGGCCGGACGAATCACTTAGCATTAGGTGAACTTCCCGCTCGTCTCCATATGTACCAATACAGACGACCTCCGGCAACAGAGACCTACAACCAATTGTTTACATTATTTACGATTATTCTTACAATACTTGTATCTATGCTTTTACCTATGCTATATTATTATGTATCATTATTCGTTGCTTTATATGTGCTATCTGCATCTGTGCTACCTGCATCTTTGCTAACTGCATCTGTGCTTTATAACAAAGTTTAATAATAAAACATGTTTTCCATACACGGCGATATTATGCAATTAATCGCGCGTCTCTCGTCGATTACATCGAGCAGGTTTTTTGAACCGATTCATGATCGATGAATGAAAATTTAAGTAAACTTTACTTATATTTTTTTTATAACTGTTTACATAATTTAATATGTGCGACAGTTAATTAAGTATTTTTTTTATTGTTTTACACATGTAAATAATTACCTTTATTTAAGTTACTTTATAGAAATTATTGTCAACGTTTTTAACTCGAAGGTAGACTTTTCAAGAGTTTCAATCGTAATTTTATTCAAGAGATCAACTTTTTTTCTGTTGATAACCATGTAGGTTGGGTGATATAGAATGTAAATAAGTTATGGATGTACATATTTGTTAGTTATAAGTTAGTTTGAGTTTAAGCTTTTTCTTTTAAGCGATTCTGTGAAAGAATTCCGTTTCTTTTACTCGATCATCCTTTTGTTATATTTGTAAGACATCAGTTGCATTACTAAGACAGTTGTAGACAAATATCAAATGTTCTAATCATATATATCAAATATACAGAGATTCATTAACTCATAACGAGATCTCCTATACTATGAGACGTAAATACTGAAAATAAGGTACAGATATTGCTTATGTAATTTTTATATATTTTCATCCCACTTTTCACTCTCCACAAATTGTTGTTACAAGTAAGTTCATGTCTCCTTACTTCTGTTGTACCTATCTTTGCACTAAAAATTCGAAGACAGACGTAGAGACAGTAGACGTCCACTGCTGGGCGATGTAATGATATTATTTTCTAAACACTTTACTAGTCGCATCTTTAAACAAGGCGGTAAACATTGAAAGAGATGCGCACGCGAACCGACAGGCGCAAAGCGGAGCAAATCTCTCGATCGCCGCGAGATTACCTATATCCCGTTGTTAATAAACGCCATAACTGCGATCCGGTCGGTCCGGGGTTCGACACCGACCTGATTTTCGTCCGTCGATGAAACTGCGAGATAAACACGGTGGCGAGATTACACACCGACGACACCGTTCGATTTTAATCACGGATAAATGTAGAGTTGAGGTTTATAGGCTTATTTATTAAGCAAACAGGCTGCGGTGGACCGTACAGGTAAATTATTAGATTTATGAATCTCCTTACATGCAGGAGTGTAGAAAAGCAAATTATAAATACCGTCATGTGTTAAAAAAACCATAATGAAAACATCGCTTCCTAGTTAAAATAATTATTTTATTTGATGAAATTTCAGTGCTAAAATTAAAGATCGCAAGTAGGGAATGCAGTACCGGTGTACCAGAATACAGGACAGGAACATCAGTATTTTGGGCCATTTGTACAATTTCGTAACACCGGAATTCATAAATTTTATTACCGTTTTTTCGGTAATTACTAGATTTTTCTTAAATTGTCTCCATTATATGTCCAAGGGTTGTCAACTTATGTTATGTTTACTTTGCCATCTAAATAATATACTTTTTTGTTTTTATACATACCTAATAGGGGAAATTAATTTGCGTCTTCTTTTTCTCACTATATTTATCTCTATCTATATTTCTATCTTATAGAGGACTTTTAAAACTTCATCGAATTCATATACAGTCCTGAGGATAAGAATAGATACACCATGAGTAGTAAATGATATAGAGCCATACATTCCATTGACGCCTATGTCCAGCTGTTAATGATGATAACACAATTTCAAGGAAAGAATATAATACAGTAAGAGTAGGCAGAGGTATTAAGATCTAAAAAATACCAATTTTTTTTTTTTTTTGATGGGGAAATCCAGCATGGATACTTTCCCGTTGCGGAGCCAACGAAAAAGTTATGCCAGATTCTTGCTGGCTAAATCCCCACGGTTTCCTCGCTGCACCTTTAGCCGAAACTGCAGGAACGCTTACATACACTACCGTAGTTCCGGTAACGTCTGCCTACTAAGGACCCAACATAGTGTAGGGTTTCTCATGGGAAACCCAAGACACAGTGGTTCTCCTGAAAAATACATCCGCCTTCGACTTAGAATACAGGGTACCGAATTTCCCTCTATCCACCACTTTTTAGGGGCCACAGCCTTTATTAGGGTGGTTGAAGAAGGACATGTTCTCTTCTCCTTCGATGCTCGGTTCTCTGGCTATGGATGGGGAGATAAGGGACATTTGTTCTCACTGTCTCCGCAGCATTCTTCTGTGAAATCACTTTTTCGCAAAAGGCAACACAAGCGTTCCATGACCTTTTGCTTTCCACTATTATCTTGACAAAGGCGGAAAGAGAAAGGTCTTTGCCCTTAATAGCGACGAGGTGCTAGCGCAACACTGTCGAACTCGGACATACTTCTTAAGTATGCTGCGCCAAGTCCTCCCCATCACGGTAATGGTGGCATATAGCCGTTGGTTCTCTTTTTATACGGTGCCGGTACTTTTAGAAACATGCATGCCCCGTTAGCACCTGCACCAGTCGAAACGTTAGTGCACCATGCCATCTGTTTATCCAGTCTGTTAACACTGGACGCACAGCGTCAACAGATCTGCTTCCTGCTTTGGGATTGGGCCAATCTCTCATTCCACCATTCGAGCAGTATCTGTCATCAGTGCGAGCTGCTCACCAGCAGCTTATACCTACACTAGTAAAAACCAGGTCACAGAAAGAAGCAATATTAATTTAGAATATATACAGCATGTTCTATTTAATTATTTCATACCAAACTTATTTGTTATTTTGCTGCTTTGATTGTTGAATGTTAGGTCACGAGATATCATTACGTTGCGGTAGATGGCTAAAAAACCCTACAAAAAATAACTGGCCTTTGGAGTCGAACCAGGAATATTTATAATATATAGTGATACAAGTCAAGCAGCAGCTGTGCATACTAGGTAATGTAGGATACAGTTTTTATACGGTACTATAGCAATGAGGCGCTAGTAAGGTTGTTAGCACACCGCGATGCGCTCGATCGCACGAGATGCTAAATCTAGTAACACTCACATTTTACGGTTGGACAAAAATGGACGTTTTGATTGTAAGACCTTCAATAATGAGATCCTAATACATTTAAAAATAGATTAAATGGATGTTATTCCTCTAGTGTAGAAGACGGGTGAGAATACACTTACCTTTATGCTAACTTTGGCGTGATCGTAAAAGGCGATTATGAGGTAACAAATAGAGGCAAAGCGCAGTACTGTCTGTGAATTAAACAAAGCGTAATAAAGCATGTATCTCCATTATAAGAGAAAAGCAGAAGAGGTGATCCCTGGAAGGCATTTATTAGTCGTGTTACAATCAGTTGGCAGCGATAGTCTAAAATCATGATAACTTTTTGAACTTAACAATACTTTTCATTTAACATAATAATATAAAATACCGTTATATTTGAATGTTTATAAATTATATTATATCAAAATCATGATTTTGTAATGATGTTTCATTGCACTTGATGAACTTACTACAAAGTAGGAAGGTGCGGGATAGATAACCGAGAGCCAAGGACGAGCGCTCTGTTGCCTATTGTATGGTAATCTCGGGTGAGAAGCATTAGGATGACCATGATAACAAATTATTACTGAATTAATTTTCAACCATAAATATTTCAAAAAAGAAATTAAAAGTATTTGTTTAATGTATGGTTTGCTGGTGGTAAGTCTGCATTGTCGGTTACCGTGTAGGTACCATCGCAGCGCCTTTTTCTGCCGCCGAATAGAAGTGTGCTAACATTAGTGTTCTGGTTAGAAGGGCAATGTAGCTAGTGATGGTATTGGGATAATGAGACATAACATCTCCTGCTTTAAAACAGAATAATGTGGCACAGTCATATAATAAAAGAAAATAACTAAAGCCTTGGAGTTCCATAACATCCATATTATTGTTTATGTATGGTGATTAACTGCCTCCGTGGCGCAGTAGCTAAGCGTTTGCCTTATAACATGAAGTTACCTAATTTTAATGGTAGACCTGTTCAAACCGGGGGCCAAGCGGGTGTTGTGGTCGAGTTCGTATCTATCCCGTGACCCACGTGGATATTGGTTGAGGTGGAACACCGTGTGAAGCTTTTTAGTCGGTTGGAGTCCGATACTACGCCTGTTGCCGGCCCTTTTGGTTCCGGGGTGTGCTTTCCGTCAGCATTTTGTTACACAAGTTAATAAAAAAAAAACCTAATTTGAATCCAAAGTTACATATCGAGGACTTTGGCTGGTCGTAAGGTTATTTCGAACTCATTTATCTAGCTACCACCTTCGTTCCGACTGTTGACATAAGCAAGGCTGTGTTTCAGTTAGATAATAAAGCCAGGCATGGCATCGTTGTAAAACTGGAATACAGTAATATTTGCACACTACTTTTTGGCAGCGGAAATAAGAGCTGGGGTGGTAAAGGATCTCCGGCAACAGACGCCTATCACCAGCGTAACATTGTCTTGCAATAAGACTGGTCTACTCACACTTTCAGTTGTTTAACGTGAACATGTATCAGGTTGCGATCGTATTAACTTTTTCTATATATGCAACGGTCGGGCCGGATATCCGCAGCCGGGGGACCACATCATAGTCACCGGAGTCGTCTCGCTGCATGAATTAGTAGGTAGGAAAGCTCATAAAAACCGGCCGCGCTGCCGTGCCAAGGGAAAATACAAACGCGCAATTTCGTACTACCTGTTTAACATCTTTTTTTTTTTGCGCAAAGAGCAAGATTCATCTAATAGTAAGTAATATGTCTGCTTGTAACAATGTGTTGCTAGTTTATACAACATCTCATTAAGTCTCGTGGCTTTAGATATTCTTTAGATACAGCGACCATCAAACTTAGAGACTGTACTTATTCTACACTGTATAGTAATGGTATCGGTATTTATGAATCTTCATCATCAGCCGATAGACGTCCACTTCTATATATAGGTCTTCACCAAAAACCTCCACATCGATCGGTCCTGCGCTGCAATCGTCATGGTCTTCGGCACCGCCGGTCATTAGGGCTCATTGTCTGTAGGAGTTCATATGGGGGGATTTGGGTCATTTCCCATTTTATATTTATGAATAACGAATGAAAATTAAAAATCTTTTAAAACATACCAATTTACTTTTGGCAGGTCTCTGTTGTCGGAGACCGTCTGGATAAGTAATGCCGCAGCTCCATTTCCGCTGCCAAACAATAGTGTGCAAACGTTACTATGTTCCGGTTTAAAGGCGCTGTTGCTAGTGAAATTACTGGCGTAACAAGACTTCTTATCTTTAATGGCTATAAGCATAATGTGGTGCTGTGTGTGTAATTCTAACTAGCGCCACGTTGTATTACTTATAACCAAGTAACGGTCTCCCTCCTCCCGGCGCTTCAGCGAATAAAAAAGTGTTAAGTACAAAGCAAAAGCATTTAAAGACTTACTTAGTCTAATAAAAGCAATATTTACTTTGTTATTATTCATGTATTTTGTGCAAGGAATCATGTAATGGAACATTCTCGAACAAGTTAATATAATATTCTTGATGTATGTAAATTTGGGGAAGAAAATGTCGTACTATAATAGCTACATTTATCTTAGAAGATCACGCTACAATATCTACGGACTTCTTGTCACTTAATATCATGTGTAATTCAAGTGAAGTACTTAGATTATTTCAAATCAAAAAGACAATTGGTTTGGTTAATGATTTATAACGGAAATGTTTATATATTTTTTATTAATGAAAGTGTTAATAAAAACTGTTTTAATATAAAAACTTATTTTGTTGTTTTTAACATGGTAATAATTATTTTCTTATTACTATTGTATATTGTCTATGGAAGACATTGGGAAAGCCTATGTCCAGCCGTAGATAAACAAAGGCTGATAACGATGATGATGACGATTGTACATATTAATTGCATAGAAATTCATAGAGCAGTAACATAAAAAACTGCATAAAATGCATTATTTAAAAACGCCGCTCGTTGTATTTCATTACCATGATGTGCTATGAAATTTCTAATTCAATTGGTATTGGTATTTTGTCATATACGGTATGTCTACAAAAGTAGGTTTTTTTTTTAAAAAAAAAAGCGCATTTTTAATAGTACACTGAAACATGCATTTTAATTTTTATATTTTATATAAACCTGATGCGTTTTAATGATAACGATACTCCGACCTGCGATACGTTCAATATTATAAAGTTATCGACATGTACAATTCATTATAAACCTTATTTCTTAAAAGCTACAGTACGAATTCCTTTAAACCGACTACCACATGCTTGTAAAAAAAAAAATGTTAGCAGAGAACAGTTTCTCGAATATTGTAAAGATTGTATCTCTCCGAATTTTTTTTGTAAATCGTCTCTATTTATATGCACTCATTAATTTGGCTAACTTTTCAAGTATTGAAATGTTTCGCATGTTGTAATGCGATTTTTCTACAATCATTATCATCTCATAATTTTAGCTTATCGCTGTCCACTGATGGACACACCTTCTCCCCCTCATCAATAATACATCATACGTGATACACCAGCCTCTAACAACAGCTCTACATTGGATGTTAATTTCACTAGCTACAACGCCCTTTAATAAAGAACACAGTAGTTTTTGCACACTACTGTATGTCAGCAGAAAGAAAAGCTGCAGTAACCTACCTCTTCAGCAACAACGGCTTGCCAGTTAGCCGGTGCGACTAGCTCTGCCTGCATCCAAAGATCCTTGGAATAAGATCATCCGAGACCGTCTAGATACCACTGCAGCTTCAGTTCCAGCCGCCAAACAGTACTGTGTTCCTGTTCTAAGGGCGTTGTACCTAGTGAAAGTACTGCGGTAAAGAGATTTGACATCTTATGTCTCAAGACAAAAAAGACAACGTGGTGCAGTTTGTATCACCCTAACTAGCGCCAAGTTATTATGGACAGATGTACCACTTACCATCTGGGGAATGCCGCGTTTAGTCGCTTCATTGAATAAAAAAAAATAACGATATTGTAAATAACAATAAAGTAATTATTATTTTTTTATATCAATTTATGTTATTAATATATATACGCTATTTTCTCAACAACTAGCTCATTTTGTGATACATTTGTTAATCAACTCTCTTGAGTATGAAATAGTGAAACATAGACGATTATTTATTATTTTGGCTTCGTAAACTAATAACATAAATAAACATAAAATATCTTAAGCACTGGTTTCACTACAACTTATTTTATGAAGTAACAAAGCAAATGTATCTTTACTTTATTAAACTTAGTATATAAAGACTTAACCGTGTTAAATCGGTATTGAATTGTTGAAACCGTTTAACCAGCGGCGCTGTTTAATCTCAATAAAACGCAGCGAGACGTCGATATTAAAAAAAAAAATTACCGCGTTGCTTACTTCTAACTTGGCAAGTGGAAAAATAAAGTTACTGAGTTATCGACGCCAGTCAATATAAATTTCGCATTTCTTGTGTTTGAGAAAAAAAAAATTAAAGAAAGTATAATGTACGCAATCTTAAATCAATAAGACCGTGACCTTTTTACTTTTTTTTTTCGTAAGCCGGAACGATGATACCGCCAGGACGTTCACCTGATGGTAAGAGTATTTTTATACAAAGAAGCGACGAGACTAGAGAGACTTTCACCATGTGATAAATAATACGCCTGCCTTTAACAACGTAGCGCTGGTCACGATGTCATACACTGCACCACATTGTGCTCGTTGTCATGAGACATAAGATATTGAGCATTGTTACTCTACATCGCCATTCAAACTAGAGCACAGTAATATTTGCACACTATTATTTAGCGGCGGAAATGTGCACTGTGGTGGTACCTGCCTAGACGGTCTCCGGCAGCCGAGAACTACCACTATATACCACTACACACCTTGAATTAAAACACCGCGCCATCATGGGATTGTTAATGTCTCGGCAATTCTATGATGTTCCATGATATTGACAGTTGGAATACAGTAATTTATTGTTATGGCGACAAATTTACATTATGGCAATAATAAGCAAAACGGGCTAGAGAAAACCCTAGCTAGCACAAAAAAAAATTACAATATTTTGCCATGCAGTTATTATTTTATTAAGCAACCATGTTTTCGCGCGCATTTCGATTATACTGAGATAATAATAGGTACATTACACACCACCAGAAGTATTTGAATCTCGAAAATTTTGTATCTCTTCGAAATTCAAATTTTCAAGTTCATTACCTCAATGGTTAACAGTGAAAATCCTCCAAAGTATTTGAATTTCGAAATTTTTATACCTCTTCGTAATTCAAAATTTCAAGCACATTACGTCAATGGTTAACTGAACGTCCTCCAAAAGTATTCGAATTTCGAAAATTTCGTACCTCTTCGAAATTCAGTTTTCGTGCCGATGTTTAAAAAAGTTTTAGGTGAGCACACCGTATCAGTGTTTCATATGTCATGTTCGTGTGGATACGACGGCCGGAAATGTCGGTGCAGCACAAAAACTGTTCCATATCGCTGCCTACAAGTCAAAACATCGTCAGTCATTTACTGTTAGGCTCGAAGGTGCCTTGGCAGAGTCCGAAAAAAAGAGACACCGGTATGCCTAATTTTGAAGTTGTGAGGACCTTCTCTTTGTAATTCATACTTATACTACTTTTAAGTATAGAAAAAGTATTCGTTAAGCTAATTTGTATCTCAAAATCATACGCAAAAGATAATTTATTTCACATTGTGCATATGAATATTCATATAGTTAAAAGCTATTACCTAACTTATATAGGAAATATGGCTACATAAATTTAAATACTAAATACAACACACAAATATTCCTACCGCTAAAGCTAGCTTTAACTTAAAGGTATCAAAAGGTACCGCTGATATAAATCAAACGAAAATTCCATTGTAACATAGTACGAATAAATTACTAACCTAATATTTTGCAAAATACTTTTTTATATTTCTTCATTTGTGGAATTATTTGCACCGCAACAAATATAAATAAAAAAAAAAAAAACGAAATCTTGATACTTAATTAACTTTACAAGATGTTTAATTAACGAAAATGAGGAGTTTTGGTGTAAGTGAACTTTTGTGGACCGTTACTTGTACAAATCTATTTAAAACGCGGTATCTTTTGATGTTAACGGCGCAGTTAGTGGTATAGTTAGTTGTGATTATAATATTAAACGACTTTATCACAGTACCGCGTCACAGTCTCCGACTTGTAACTTTTAACTTGGTCCTAGATGCATTTCATTATCAGCTGGAAATGTAGAGCTAGCAGAAATCGTAATACGCGAATTACACTAAAGGGTTTTGTTTCTTAACTTAACTAGGGTAGATAACTTTCTTCCAATCTCGTATAGTACGACTAAACAAACTTCTGAATTTTTTATACTACCACAGATTAATTATTGACATTACTTTTAACGATTTACTTCATTATATTAGCAAAATATTAGCTAGTATTTTGTAATTTTTTAGAATCGTTGAGCAATATATCATTTTTAAGATGCTTTATATTTTCGGTAATATGCTACAGGTATTCACTCACAAAACCGAGTAGGTGGTCACCCTCAGTGCATTAAAAGGGGTCCGCGTGGCCTCTAAAATATTTATTTATAAATTTTGTGCACACAACTTCATATTCACATTCTTTATCTTGCAATCAGTAAGCTAGTCTATGAGCAGATGTGTTGAGATCTGTTAGCCGGTCAGAGCAAAATCTCAATCGAGACTGCTCCATTCTGTCAACCGTGTATATCAAGACTTAGGATTTGTCGCCTTTTAAGCCTATTTATTAGTTGCGTGGCAACCTTATTAGGATGCAATTCTAGCCTTTTTCTGTATTTCATACTCCAGGTCTTGATCTCCTCTTTAACGGCCCTGATTTTGAGGTGCTCATGAATCTCCGATCATTTTATAAATCACGGACAGTTGGATATTATCGTTGGATATTATGGATATCATATCACTATGGACTCCTAATAATTTTATATGTCGTATACATTATTGTATAAAACTAAGTTTTATGTAATTAAGACATTACTACAATATTATTACTACTACACGTGCTGGTGAATAATATTTTATATAGAATAAAACAAAAAATACTTGCCTGTTTTGTTATCGGTGCGTGTATCAACAGAGAATTATCAGACTCGAATCAATGTGTGAATGTGTGCAGTAATGAATACGAGACTGCGTATGTGGTTGTGGGTTTCCTGCAATTAAAACGGTTATTATATAACTTTTAAGTTTTCTTAGACGTTACAAACAATCCGAAAAATCCGGAATTATTTAAATTTCATCGCGAATTAAGTTTTTACGAAGACCACCAATTGTAAGATCGTAAACTTTCAAGACTTGTATTTTAATAGGAATAATAACTTAAGTTTTCAACTTATAAATAATGATAATGACAAATTTTGAAAGTGAAGGTAGTAGATGGTCAGACGGTTTAAAAAAAACCTTCTAGCATCCAACTCAGCGCCCTAATGGCGGCCAAACATCTCAGCCTTTAGATGCTTGAAACATCAGAGCCTTTAGATGCTTGGAACATCACAGCCGTCACAAAGTTATGACTGGGAACAACCGTGAAGCCCGATCTTCCGATTCTTGCAGACCAGTCTTATATTGGCTACTCTTGGGAATTACACGGTATTTTAAAGCGGCATCGTCGACCCTGATTAACGAAAGTGTATTAAAGTTTTGTAAATAAAATCCAGTTTCATTATAAAAATGCTCTGATCTAGTATTAAAATATAGAAGTCTACTCTGTATATATGAAGATCGAAGCTCTGTGAAATATAGGAAAGAATGGGAACAAATCAAATATAATTTGGAAGAGATTTCTTTATTAAGGATTATTTTACAATTTTAATTAGCCCTTTTCCTATTTAGGAGTCTATAGATTCAAAACACTTTGATATAGAAATGCAGTTTTTTTTTTCATTTCAATCTTCACCTCAATGCATCAAACTCGTAATGTTAGAAAACACTCAACCATCAATATACGAACACGTTCCGACATTCTTTAAAATACGCCTTGTTTTGCGTAACAACGAGAGAGAGATGGAGATACGTTATCCAGTACTTGCACGAGCTAGACGGAAGGTATTCGCTGCAGCTTCAAGGCAAACAACGTTTACTCGCCGTCGCTTTTCCAACAATACGTACTGTGATGTATATGCCCTAATAAAGTGTAAGGATCAAAAGTCTGTGTCCGACACAGTGTCCGTCTGTACCTTATAAAGCAATAGCAGCCGTTTTCTCGATTTCCAAGTATTTGAGGTTATTTCTTTTATTTCGTCGGTACTATAACCGAATGTGGTAATAAAGGAAAAATCTTGAATTCGCATAAAACAATTGCAATGTTTTATATTTGTTAATGAATTTAAAACTCTAAACATTCAGTTAATGAAGGAGTAATATTAAACAATTAGTCATACGTTTTAATTAAATGAAAATTGTTATTAATTAAATAATCGTTGTATCTCCTTGATAGAAGTTTTTAACACAATATTCTCTGTTTTATTAGTAGATCCTACCAAATCGAATGTTTTTATACTAAGTATTAATAATATTATAAAACATTCGGTTGTCACTCTAGATTATTAAAAAAAAATAACTGTATTACCATTTCGACTGCTACTCTGGTCTGTTAACTGACTTGTTGCAGCTCTCTTAGGACTTTAACAATTTTTATACCACAGAGATATTATAAGTATCAAGTAGAAGAAACCAGTCACTTAAAAATTGAGTGTTTCAGTTTAATACTCTAGCAGACATCTACTCTGTTTGATGTCATGGTGAATTGGAGTGACGAGCAAAATGTGGTGCAGTGTATATCATTTTAACTAGCGCCACATTGTTATGGGTAGGAGTATCACTTACCTCGGGTGTAAGGGGTATAAAAGCATAAAAACACACGGGATCCAAACCAACCTCATCTGCTCACAGTGCACTCTTCTAATGAACAAACGAAGCTCTAGCGTCCACCAACCAACCTTGGGCTAACGTGGTGGGAAATGGCCCAAATCCCCCCATATGAATCCTTACCCGATCCATGTGGAAATCTTTGGAAGAGGCTCTGTGTCCAGCAGTGGACGTCTATCGGCTGATGAGAATAGTTTAAGTAGGTTGCATTATCTACAAATAAGCAATAGCATGATACTTAACTGTGATTCTGCTTATAGAACAAAAAACATAATAATATACTATTGTTTTTAAGTCGGTTCTAGTTCTTATACTATAGTGTAGGAACCGACAAATATTATGGTTTGTTAACATCCAGTTACTATAAACACATCCTGCATTAGATAAGTGATAAAATCTTTGACTAAAGGGATAAGAATAAGATAATCTTAGTGAACGTCTATTACCTTATTCTACAACAGTATTATGTGCACATATAACCCAAACTATTTATTTAGTATCCGACCTATAAACACAGTTTGAAAGTTTACAAATTATTATAGTTTGTTTATCATCACATAAAACTTTGTACAATATTACGTTTCCTTATAATCAATGGCGTAATGAAAGCAGTGTCGAATATTGCAACTTGTTCCGCGACCCGTTACAAGTTTAAAAATAACATACGCAAACTTATTTTTGTCCATTTGTACCGGATACGAAAGTATAATAAAATCGTTTTATTTATCTTCATGCTATATTGTATTTTTATACCGCAGTATATTTGTTTTCTATTCCCTTATCAAAGTCATTGAACTGTTTATTCTCATAATATAATAATGTTTTAATACAGATTTTTAAGACTAAAATTCCTATGGCTAATAGTCGGAGAAAACTATTGACAAACAATTATTCTATTAACTAATAATTAGGCTAACTTTTGACCATAATTGATGTTAAATAACTCTGATTCTGATATTGACTGGTCGAAACACTTAATAGACTGTTATATTCTTTAAAATCTGTATCCGATCTACACATAATCCAAATATTTTATGTTTATCTAATAAATATACTTGCTTAAGTATTTTAGGATTTTCTAAAAATAGAAAAAAGTCCTGACCGTATAAACATAGGACATGTGACAGTAGGGATTCATAGATTACTGAGGTTACAAATGGAAGCCTGTTAATGACATGATCTTCTAGCAAGAACCTGGACTAGTTGAAATAATCAGTTTTCTTCCAATGTTTAAATACCAGTAAGTTCTTTACATCGGTACTAAAACATTGCTAAGTTCTGCCGCTGAACGACTTTATAAGAATCGTCTCGTACCTGTTTAAAAGGTGTTGTAACTGACGATGTAATGATAACATCAAATCGGATGGAGTATCTCAAAAACTCGCAGAACGATGGCGTGCAGAGAAACACTGACGAACCCAACATTATAAAGGGAAAAGATTAACTACCAGAACGATGTGCTTGTCTGACTTTTAACTATAATCAACTGAAACTAAAATTGAATAAAAAGATTACTGTTTAATTTTAATTCACCTTATAAGATCTTCGTTGATGGAAAGTAGATTTAATTCATTTTTAAAATCTCTTCTTCCGCTTTGAAGCTGTATTCACATTATCATAAATTTGTATGTGCATTAATGGTCGAAAACATTATGGTTCGCATTATAAAGAAAAGCATGGGATCCGTTACGGCGCGCAGGCAGCTTGATGGTGGCAGTCATAAGTTATGCATTGGTGAAGACGACGGTAGCAAATCTCCTGATGTTCCCAAGTTACTACTTGAATAATTACATATCTACAGAAATTATACTTGACAAATGTTTATAATCAAACTCGACAATAACGACAATGCACTATTTCAAACACTAACATTTTTCTTTTCTAGTACATTTAGCTTCTTAAATATATAGTCTACAGACAAAATAAACAAAATTTAGGAAGTCTAAAATGCTAATTAATACCACGAGTATGGTGTAAAGGAAAGGCGTAAGACAGGAAAGTAGAAACTGGAAAAAATACACAATATTGTAGGAAAAAATTTAAGTACTAAGCTATGTATGGAAGAATTAATTGATCCAAAATAAATATCAATAAAAAACATATTCAATATAACAAATATAACAGTAGATAAGGATCCACAAGCGATACACTATACCAGTAAATGGAATCCAAATCAAATAAAAGGGAGTGCAATAAATCTTGAGTCATATAGTAATACGGAGGGCGGGTTTAAATTTATTTTTATTAAATCTCATACAACGAATACTTTGCAGATGTGTTCACACCTAAAATGTTTAAAAAAAAGATATAGACCTTAAAAAATAAGAAAAGTGATCATTCAATCGAATAGTACCACAATGCAATTTATAGATCTTTGAATCATAAGATTTAAGAGTTCCCTGTTGCTATTGAGAAATAAGCAGCAGTAAGCAGACGTTCCTTTAGAACGAAATATTAACTTGTTCTCTTACTAGGTACTCCAAATTAAGCCCTGTAGTCTCAGGCTAATAAGAATAGGACTAAGGTATTCCCTGCCTGTCGTACAATGCGACTAAAAGGGTCCCAGGGTTCGTGAACCTCGAAGGGGCAATAAAAACTGAATAAGCGGACCTTAGAAGGACTGGAAATGTAATAGTGGTCTTGTATTTGCTGTAACAGCGTGGATATAAAGGAGGATTTTGCCCTTCCATAGGATGTTCTAGCCAGGGTGCAGGGTACCGACGCTTTCCGTAGGATCACGGAGCCCCTCCTAATGCATTGACAGACCCCATCGACGGGGTTGTAGTGGGTAGATGTCACACGTAACCTTGTCTGCCCTCTAGAAGCTAGATATTTTTTAAGCAGATAAAAACCCCTCGATAGAAAAAATGTACTCCAAATTAACCGTTCATCTTTATATGAGTAAAATAAAGATCTTTTTTTCATCAACGAAATAGAATTTCATGACCATAATGTGGGTAAAAGAAGAAATGTATTCATTTTTAGAAAGTACGAGTAATCATCAGTTCTTTATAAAAGGTTTCTTTGTGACAAAGAGAAAAAACTGTAAACTTTAAATGTTGTATATTAATAAAGGTGTTAATTAAAAAGTGGTAAAGAGGTATGAGACTAACTTGACTCGAATAAATCTTATAAATTAACTAATCGACGTAACCGATATGCTGTTGTGTATGATGCGCTTAATTTTACTGGGTGTGGCGGATACATTTATTAAAATCTCTTCATTCGTAAAAAAGACCATAACAGTTAAGAGGAGTCATGTATTATCGATGCGGAGGGCCTTCCAGTATAAGCTGGACCGACAATGCGGTGAAGGTTAAGAGAAACTGCTGGGAACAAGTAGAAGCAATCGGCATAGAGGTCTTTAGAGAAAGCCTATGTCCAGTTGTAGACGTCTTAACATCTGATGATAATAAAACAAAAAGTAATGAAAATAAAGATATATTTAATATGTTTCACTTAAAAACTGTATTTTTCTGATACCCACGAGTTTAATCTAATCGTTTAATGAAATATGAAATAGTTCCTTAACTTAATTTCATGACCCTGTACCATTTTAATAGGAAATCTATTGCCGGAGTCTTGCAATATCCTTCTTGTAAATACACTTGCCAACAGACTGTTTCTTCCTTTCCTTTTATATCCTTTGGAATTAACATACAAAAATAAAAGTTAAGGTAATTGTAATGGAACAAATAGAATTCACCAGCTCTACCATTAGCTTTCTGAAGACTTACGTAGGCAACTCTAGTCGTATATCTTGTTCAAAGCGTATGTTGTAAATATTTTTATAAATAGTTCTAGTTCTTTCATAGACTGCCGCAGTCAATATTGTTTTTATGTGACGAAGTGATGAGAGGAGCAACTCGTTCACTTGATGGTAAGTGATACGCACAACGTCGCGTCAATTATAACGATACAGACTACGTTGTACCCGTTGCCTTCAGTCATAAGATGTTTAATCTCGTTACCGCAGTTGTTTCGTCTAATTACAATGCCCTTCAAACCGGAACACAGTAATGTTTGCACAGTACCGTTTGACGCCAGAAATACACGCTGTGATGATACCTACCTCTACAGTATAAATTATTTTTATTTCTTAGATTATTACCTATTAGTTAAGAAAACTATTAAAGGTAACATGTGAGAACTGTTTGACAAAGAACAAAAACTGTGCATTGAGAAGTTGGCGTGCTATAATATATATGTAGTTATAACTTTCATGCACAATGGTGTACAGAAATATCAAGTGTAACGAACTCATGGGTTCCCTTTTCTTATAATTACAAATCCGTTATGTTGTTTTTATGTCGTGAATTATCCATAAATAGTCAATGTCCTCCCGTACCCAAATTAAGAGTGTCGGCAAGTTCGCAGCGTTCGCGACCTTTTTAACGAGTTTCAAGTTAATTTTGGTACTTAAATAATTTCGTATATCGCGCCGAGTTGTATAACCGACGCTCGTTCCGTTCCTCGGGTTTTTTTTCCGTCCGTATATCAGTACAATCGTAAGTTTTTACCGCTGCCCCACTGGCAACGCAATACCGCAGTCCGCCGACCGTGGCGAAATCCTCCTTTTTTTTCGTTTGCACCGGCGAAATTTTTATTAATTACTCTATTTCGATCAACTCCACTCGCCAATTAAGGTTACCGGCACATCGATTTATTAATCGAGACACTACATCAATGTTTTTACACCGCAAGGTTACGAGAAATGCCAGTAAGAGAGAAAGTGTAGGGCAAACTGACCTGCGCGCCGGCACTGACTTTTCGATTGACATTGATTGAAGGTGGATACGTAACGTGGAAAGGTAAAGGTTTAATATTGAACCTCGCTTTTTGTGACACCATTGAACTGCGCTTACGGGTCAATGTTCATTTAATACTATATTACTTTATTATACTAAAAACTTCGGCTTAATAAGAGAACATGTTTTTATAACTAAACGTAATATTTCATGTTAATACAAAGAGATACATACGAATAATTCTTTGAAATGCTATTTAATTATATAGATATCTTGATTTTATGGTATTAAAAACTTTAGTCTCTACAAAGAAAGTAAATTTTTTTAACTAAAATATTTCCTGTTAATGACAAGGCGATACACAAGAACAAATCTTTGATTTGATTCTATGATATATCATTTAGATATTGCTTAACCTAAACAATTTATGGTAATACGTAAGCATTTAACAAAAGTTCTCTTTTCATTTTACTCTGAATCCAGTGTCTGGTATAGGTAGTGTAATAGCATTTATATGGTTTACAACCCGGATTCGTCTGGCTGTCGGTGCCGTTGTATTGGGGGCATAGGACCCGCCCGTTTCATTCAGACGCGTATAACCGCCGCTACTTTGCATAGACCAACGCCTTTACATTCAAACATCATATATCCATGATATCTATACATTGTATGATTTATTATTCTGACCTTATTAGTAGTAGTAACCTACGTTCTGTTAGAAATTTTTAATAACCCTACATACATTTCTTAATGTTATTATGTTAAATAAAAAGCTTTATATGAGTTAGAGGGAGCAGGTCTCTCTAGCCGGAGCCTGTCTAGGTAAGTATCACACTGCACCTATGTCTACCGCCAAACAGTTGCGTGCAAACTTAGCTTGTATAATTACTGGAGTAACGAGACAACATCTTATGCCTTAGGCGACGAAAGCTGTGTGGTGTTATGTATAATATCTTAACTAACGCTATGTTGTTATAGATGGACGTAACCATCAAGTAAAAATTCCCCTCGACTAGTCGCTTCTTTGAAGTAAAAGAAAATAGTTAAGCTCATCTTTGTACGCACATTTAAACACCACTGTGTTCTTCAAAATTTACTTTTATTAGACAAGGGTTCAAATATAATTCTTGTTAGTTATTAAAAAAAAATGTTTTATTTTATATCGGTAACATTAATTTGTTTAATTTAAAATTGGGTACATTTCCGATATGGCAACACTGGACAAACGTCAAAATGTTTTGCAGACGACCTGTTTCGAGTCATTCGGGTATTAGCTAAGTAAAGGCGAAGATTGTTGGTATTCAATTATATCAATGGAACTCCTTTCCTTCCTTTCCTCGAACCATCTATAATTTGTTCAACTGAAGGTTATATAACATTCCGATATTAATACTTTTCCATGGGTACTTATCGTTGTATTTCTTACTCCAAAGATATTAAAGCCAACAATAAAGTTATTTAAACAAAACAGAGTAATTAACACCCATTAGTATCGTAGTATATATCATCAATAATAGGGACCAAAATTACACAGTAATGAAGTTCCCGTCCGAACACTTTTCTTAGAACTCGAATAAAGAAAGTGTAAGGCTTTCGAGATACATTAGTAACTCGGCAGTATCCGGATTTTATAACTCGTAACATATTTCTCCTTCATTACTCATATTCGCAGGTGCATATGATATTTCCTCTACCGTCAATACTGTGGCATAGGAAATAAGGTAAAGGTAAAGTATCACCAATTGCCAACCCGATTTAAACTTGATTCAAAACGTAGTTTAGCCAGGTTACTGAACAAGGTCACACCAGCAATAACTTATAATTACATATGCAACAAGTTTAGGCGTAATATATATATATATATAATATTGGGTTTTCTTTGTTCGCCAATCACGTAAAAACCAGTGACCCTATCAACATGAGCATTCTACGCGAATGATTTGAAGATGGTTATAGTCTATTTATATTTTGAATTTCTTAGTTAAGATGGATGTGTGGTGTGACGAGGATGGATAAAATTAAGAATCAGTATATTAGAGGAAGTCTGAAAGTTGCTCCAGTGACAGAGAAATTGAGGAGCAAGAGGTTAGGGTGGTACGGGTATGTTATGCGGAATGATGAAGGACATATAACAAAGAAAGTAATGACAATGAACGTGGATGGTTATAAGGGTAGAGGAAGACCGAAGAAAGTGTGGATGGATCGTGTGAAAGATGATATGTGTAAGAAGAGTGTGAATTTAGATATGACGGCTGAGAGCGGGATATAGAAGAAGTATATACTGTGCCGATCACACATAGCTGAAAGAAGAGCAGGAGATAAGATCCTTTCATCATTTTATTTCTAATTAAGTTTTATAAAAATTTTCATTTCGTGTTATCTATGCTATCTATGCGGTTGCGGTTGAGATCTTTGGAGGAGGCCTATGACCAGCAGTGGACGTCTGCCGGCTGATGATGATGCGGTTGCTATAGAAAGTTGCGGTTGCAGTTGTTCTCGAAGAATATTTCAGACTAATTTCAAGTCGAATACAATATTATGGCCAGGAAAGCAAGCGGGGAACAGCTAGTTAAATCTATATATATATATATATATGAACAGAGCATAGCATCTGAAGTGAGTAACATCTAATGCATGTAAACAACATATTTTCCATCGCATATCTCGATGCATACTATAAAACAATGCATATAAAAATGTACGACGGACTAGTTTTTATGGAGGAAAAAAAAAACATGCATATACATTAATGGTAATGTGTACTAGGAAACCCACCCGCATTAGACGTTGCACGTGGCGAACTGTATGCCAACTATTGTCCACTACACCCTTACTAGACTACTATACTACTACACCATTACTAGTATACTTACTAGTAAGGGTGTAGTAGTCTAGTAACATTTCTGGTAACGGAAAATGGAGTTTGCTCCGTTATCAGAATAAAGGCGATTATATTAGTTGGCAATATAAGTTATTATGGGGGTATTAAATATTTTTTCTAGGAAATAGTTTTTTTATTCAACGGAGCTATGAGAGGAGCGAGACGTTCACTTAGTGTTAAGTGATGACTGCTTATAACAATGTGCTCGTCGCTTTATGACTTGAGATGTTTAGTCTCGTTACCCCAGTTATTACACTAGCTAGCATTGTCCTCAAAACCGGAGCTATAAGATGAGGTGGTAGGCCCCTCTTGCGCAGACAGTCTAGATAGTAGCGTCTATTTCCATATTCATAACATTACATTTCTGTATTAATTACATTACGGTTTGAAGGGCGTTGTAGCTACTGAAATTACAGGGTAACTAAACTTATCATCTTACGTCTCAAACCGACGAGCACAATTTGATGCAGTATATATCATCCTAAATAATGCCTCGTTGCTATGAGCAGATGTATGACTTATCGATGAGGATCAGAAAGACCGACCACCAGTTAGCGCCTTAGGTTCAATACTTCCTGCTTCGATTGATTGCTGTACATTTTAATCAGCTCTGTTATTGATAATTATTGTATTAATATCTGCTGGTGTACCTAGTACAAATATCCGGAAATATACCCGGAAATGCTGTTACAAATTAAAAATAATGTAGCGTCCCATATTCTAGATTATTCTTAACTGTATCTTGAACTATTTGGCAATTGTACCGTCATGTTATCCACAAGCAGTTCTTCCCCGATGGCGCTTATTTAAACCGTAAATTAATTAGAAATTGACTCTTCTGCTGCAACACATGATTTTTTTTTCTTACTACGTTATTTCTCAGATATTCTTTCAGATGTTTACCTCGTTCGGTAATCTTTACAATTCTTCAAATGTTCCATTGTATCAATATTAATTGATAGTGTTTATTTCTAACGTGAGTCAGACTTGTTATTAATTGCGATCAACGTGTACATAACGTTATATTGAAAATCCCCTTTGTCTTCCCACAATTGGGATTCGAGACATTCTGAAACAAGAAAAAATATAAAGGTATAATCTACTACTTTAGTCGATTGCGTTTTGAGAATTAATCTTCTGAAAAATCGCACAGATGACACTTTACAGCTTCTAGGTAGGTCTCTGTTGCTGGACACTATCGCAGTGCCTATTACTACCGTGACACCGTAATGTGCTAAAATTACTGTCTTCCGGTTTGAAGGTTGCTATAGTTAATGTAATTATTGGGTTGACGAGATTCAACATATTATGTTTAAGGTTTAGAGCGCAATGTGAAGCTGTGTATATCATCATACCTAGTGCCACGTTGTTCCGTCCTGTTCGTCTCGTCGTTTAGTTAGATAAAAAAAAAATCACCGTAGACCTACTATAGCGAAAAGATCAGATCAACATTTGAAATAATCGACAAAATATAAAACAAAAAAAAATTACGTTGTGGTATGAATCTCTGTTGAAATATATATCTATGATACTAAGAAATACTAAGAATCTCATATTGATGTAAAAATATTCCATAATAGGTTATAATGCACCTTGCATTGTAATGGAAAGTATTGATGAATTCATTGTTGTTATCCTCTTCATTAGTACGTTGTGCGAAAGAGATAGAACGTGTATTGTCGCAAATGTCAACAGTGTTTTTATCTACAATGGACTAACTCTCGACCTCAATTTCATAAGGTGTTAAGCGACATTCAGTCATTCCTGATCTCATATGTACACAGCATGAACGCAGCAATGCTTTTATAGCGGCAGATTTACAATATGAAAGTGGTAGCTATCAAGGTTTGTGAAAACCAGCAGCCAAACTCATCAGTCAATAGATGTCCACTGCTGAAAACAGGCCTCTCTCAAAGATTCCCACACAATTGGGTAGGGACCATTTCCCACCACGCTGACCCAATTCGGGTTGGCAAGAGCCAGAGCTTCGTTTGTCGATTAGCAGGATCCACCACGAGCAAGTAAGGTTGGCTTGGATCAGGTGAGCTGTTGTGCGGGAACCCTTACACCCCGCCAAACTCAGCATTATGTAACTTAGTTATCGAACCGTGGACCTCTGTTAAACCTAACCACTGTGCTATAGAGGCAGTGCAATAAAAAGCCAGATTAGAAAACTAACAAAGAACCCCAACGAATATGCGATCGGTCGCAAGGAAATTATATTTACTACTTCGCCTTCTCGTAAATCTATCGCTATCAATCATTCAATAGGCACTGACACGTCGTGGAAATTGCAAGTACATAAAGATTTGACGCTAAATTTCAATTATATTCAAGCAATTATAAATCTTACCCCATTACATTAAAGTTCATAACACTTAGCAGTATTCCCGTTTATGTAGCAAAAACTTACGTGGCTGTTGATCTCCGTTTAATATCCAATGTAACGTGATACTAGTGCGTCGATACAATTTTCATTATTACTCATGTTATTTCTTGTAGTAAGCGGACATGGGGGTCAGTATATTTTGGTTATCAATTACGTAATTAGACAGATGTTTTTTCTAAACCGTTTATATTGCAGCTTGCGATCATATGATTTCGAGCAAGGAAATCTTGCGACAGTGAAATTACTATGAGATCATCACCGGGAGCGACATCCTGGTGAAGATCGGTGGGAATCGACCAGAAGCCTAGGTTATGACGACGGCAACAAGATAAAATGATGATGATATCGCCTTGCATTACCATGTACCCGTAAATTAAAGATGGTAGTGTTTTACTGCGATAATTTTTTTTTATAACATCAAGGCCAAAAAATTGATCTCAATTTCATGTGTTAAACGACAACGGGACGAATGATGATGAAGCATGATCGCTGAGCCGCTGATGCCGCATATGGCGGCAGATTTATAATATGATACTTAAACGAATTTCCATAAACATTGAATTTTCTTGATCCTTATTTATAACATATCATCATCAGCCGATAGACGTCCACTGCTGGTAAGGCCTCCACCAAAGATCTTCACATCGATCGGTCCTGAGCTACCATTCCGCGGGGGTCTTGGCCATTTCCCACTACACTGGCCTAATGCGGTTTGACGGGAGCCAAAGCCTCGTTTATTGATCAGGGTGCACCACGAGCAGGTGATATTGGCTTGGGCTTCATCTTATGCATATATAAAATAGTATCATATATTTAAAAAACAGAATAATCAAATCCAGAATAGTAAGCTATTAAATAAGTTAAACAATTTGTTTTTGATACATTACATGTTTGTTTATCTTTTTTTTAAACATTCTGCATTAAAATGCTTAACATAACTTTAAATAGTCTTTGAGGTTAACAACTTTAAGTCGGTTAAAACTGTACTTATTTTTTAACCTGTAGCATAGTCTAATGCCGTAAGGTAACATAAAATAAATATTCATCAAGTTGTAGTAATAATACCTTTATTAACACTTAGTTATTAATATATACGATACATATATTATTTTAAATTTATTCTATTGTTTACCTTTCCGTTAATATTTAATAACATATATACATTTATATATTTAATAAGAAAATGAGTTTATTTTGTATAATGAGACCATCAAGTGCGCTTCACTTTCACTTTATTATGAAAGTCACGTTTTTTAAAGTAGTGCAGCCTTTGGAAGGGAATATTGAAGTTATTATTACATGTTAAATTTTAAAACATAGAGCACATTGTGCAGTGTAAATATACTAACAAGCTATTGATGATTCATTTATTATTTATATAAAAAAAAACTTTGTAAAATAAAAAGTTAAACTTGAACAAGGTATAATTCGCCCACTACTCTTTAGCGGCTGTAGCTGTGGTGGTACCTAAACGGTCCCCCACCTACCTACCACTAGTAAACCGTCAGTACACAGTAACCGCCGTTACTTTTAACACATTTTAATTAGTGTTAATTAACTGTTTTTAATTACTTTTATAGAAAAAAATTCAAGGGACACAAGTTTAGTTATCGGTGTGTTGATATGATACATGTATTTTTAATTAAGTATAGATGTCGTTGCCTCGGCGAGAGGACGTCGTTTAAGGCTTTCAGCTTCCGAAGCTGTATGACGAGGCTTAATGACTTTTTTATAAGCAGATATAATGATATTATTGCCTCTTAATCAACTCAATGTGGGGACTTTAAATTATAATTGTGCTGCTGTCAGTTGCAACATAAACAGTTCGCGTTTTTTGCGCCGGTAACCGACCTTTGCGGGTTTTTAGGGCCGCTTAGGGCGCGCTCTTATCCGAGCTATCGCAATCAACATATTGCTTAATGTATGCCGTTTTTATATTTTTATGCTCTGGTCACCGCTTACGCTTCAATGTTGATTGATCATGTTTACCGTTGTGAATAATTTCGCCCGTAAGTCTGTCCCGATTAATTTAACATTAGGAAACTACCTTCCGGTCAGAAACTATACAGTACATCTATTAACAGCCGGATACCGCGGATCGCTGAGCATATACCTCAAGGATCCCCACTTCAACGGTCTTGAGTTGTACACTTCCAATGGTTTCCCGCGATCATCATCAAATCGACGATTCACCTTGTAGTTTACCTGCCATCACTGCCTTAGCAGCATTCGGGGACCATACTTATCCATTGGCCGTCAGTCATCGAGCAATGTGTCCTGTACACTGCCATTTCTAAGTGGTGTAAGGAGTTACGCTCAACATTTCAGGAAACCCAAGTCAACCTCGCCTGCACGCGATGCATCATGCGTGCTTTATTCAAGAGACGAGCGGGACGTACACCCGATGGCAACTAATACGCCTGCCTAAATCAAAGTGAAGCAAGTCTCTACCCCAGTAATATCACCAGCCACAATGCCGTTTAAACGGAAACACAGTAATGTTTGCATAATACTGTTCAGCAGCAGAAATAGGAGCTGTATGTACCCATCTAAATAGTATCCGGTAATGGAAACTTACAACTAGTTATAGCAGTTCTCGCCATTGCTGTTTAAATCTTACAAATATCCAAATCTTGGCCCGAAATTAAACCGGAACTTATTACTTTAACCGTTAACCGATCTACCACAGTGGACACCTCGTGGCATATTTTTTAATACTTATTTGCTATACATATAGCAAATATCTTATACAACTGTGTCCACGTCCTTACTGATATGAAATATCTCCATATTCATAATGAAAATAAATATTCTGGTCCCTTTTAACAGATTCGCGTTTTCTATGCCGTTAAATTGTTTATTTTTACCATCTTTTCGTTAATTAAGTATAATTTTTAACATAATAGTTACAAATAATCCTTTATCCTTCATCCTTATTGATTACTAACATCTCATACAAAAGTCATTTCCTAGTTTATTAATGCTAGGTCACCTGTCAAAGATGGTCTAAATACTTGCGTAACTTCGTCCTACTTCGTCCGTCAAATAGTAGTGTATAGACATTACTCGTTCCCGTTTGAAGGACTCCGTAATTAGTGTAATTACTGCGGTAATGAGTTTTAACATCTCATGTACCAAAGCGACGAACGCAATCTAATATCGTTATAACTAGCACGGCATTGTTATGGTTAGCGTATTACTTTACTATCAGTTTAAAATGTCACTAGTCTCGTAAAAAAAAAATATTATCTCTTCTTATCACCTGGTCAGAAAAAAATGAGCTCAAAATTGTGTTCTTGCAGTGTGATTGTTTCCTAACTAACGCAACATGTTCATATTTTCTCGCCGCTTTGGACGGTAACGAAAAATTCTTTTTTTAAATGTAAGATTATTTACACTACAACACATTTTGCTTGAATTGAGATATAAGTTACTTATCACTACTTTATTAATTTCACTAGCGACAACGCCGGACAAACCGGAACACTGTTATGTTTGCACACTACTGTTTGGAGCTGCGGTGGTGTCTATCTAAACGATCACCGAAAATAAAGACCTACCACCAGTTTTTTTGTCTGTCAGTGTTGCTCACTGTTAAACTGCCAGAAAAATCAAACGGTTAAAAATTGGAACAAATCTCAGTGAGGCGCGCTGCCAGCTACATAAGTAGGAAGTCCCGATTAAACCCGTAATGTGCTCAAGTGACGTTTGCTTGTTGTTAAACCACCACCGGCACAATCTGACCCGCATCCCCTCCCCCGCCACCAGCTCGGACGGACGTCGGAGGGGGGTCGAGGATTCAGCAGCGGGAGTCAGCGTTATCTGGTGGATATATTGGCTCGATTGGTCGACCGGATGCTTACTCAAGACGGCCGCCGTGTGCCTCTAGTGTTTGTAGGTTAGTGCTCATAGAGTTTTTGTCGGTTATTGCAACTTTACGTCACTGCGACGTTGCCTCAGCCAGCTTCCGTGGATTAATCATTTTAATACATCGCCCGATACTTCCATTGTGACAGCAAAAACACACGCAGGCGTGGGAGGTGCCGCTATAACGATATTAAATATTTTAATAAAGCAAAGCAAATCTTTTGGCGTAACTTACAATATATCAAAGATCTTTTTGGGAAATTAAAAAACTTAAATACTCTATTATGACACATACATATATATTTTATACGACGAAGCGACGAGACAAGATGTTCACCTGATGGTAAGTAATACACTTGCCCATAACAATGTGGCGCTAATTAGGATGTCATACATAGTACCACATTGTGATCGTCGCTTAGAAACATAAGATCTTAAGTCTCAAGTCTATATTTGTTTATAACACAAAAGTCTTCTAAACTCATTATAATTATATTGCAATTATAACTTACTATACTTTTCTTTTAGTAACATTGATCTCTGTTTATATATAAATATTACAAACTTAATATCCAAATCAACTCACGAAATAAGTTTTGTAAGAATCGAATTCAAGCAATAAGTTATTTTGATCAATTTGAACGTAGTCATAAATCATAGTCGAGTACTTGCAAAGTTAAAAACTTCACACGAGGTACAATTTAATTTTAACTTGGATATGGCATCTATGGGAAAACAAAAACATATTTATTTATTTTTTTAAATAAATTTTCTCTATTAAAGTAAATGATGAATGAAATTAATAAAAAATTACTGGTGATAGGTCTCTGATACCGTCTAGGTAGTTACCACCGCAGCTCCTATTTCTGCCGACAAACTACTGTGTGCATTTATGATTGTGTTCCGGTTTAACGGGCGTTGTAGCTAGTGAAATCGTTGAGGCAACGATTAACATCCCTTTTTTTTTATCCCACAAAGTGACGAAACAAACGTAGCGTTCGTCTGATATTAAGTGTTACGCCTTCCCATAACAACGTGGCAGGAGTTAGGATGATATTTGCTTTACCACATTGCTCTCTTCGCCTTGAGTCTTTAGAAGTTAAGTTCCGTTACCACAGTAATTTCACTAGCTACAGCGCCCTTTAAACTGGAACACAGTAATATTTGCAGACAGCTAGGAAATAGGAGTTATGCTGTAACTTAAAGTAAGGAGTAAAATGTGGTACAGTGTACATCATTCTAACTATTGCCACGTTATCAGCAGGACGATCGCTCGCATGTCTTGATTTTTTTTTATTTTCTATATTTAAACTGCTTCATAAAATTCCATTGTTATTTAGATAGATTTAAAGATGTCTTTTATATATTTTCTATTATCTATATATCATAAGAAAAATGATGATATTGCGAATCATTATATATTCAAGTGGGTTCCTTTTTTACTATGTTATTACGGTGCATATAAAATAAACAGTAAAAATGCGCCACATGAAGCATATCACTTTTTCCTAGCCCGCTCTAACGTACCCACGGCGAGCCAACAAAATGATCGGGTTCACAAGTAATTAACTACTAATGATATAACGAACAAAAAAGACATCAACCTACCTATCAATCATTCGCTATTTCATAAAAGAATTATTAAAAGAACACAAAAAAAAAACAAAGAAAGAAAGAAGTGAAAATAGAACGGAACCGCTCACCCGAACTTGTTGACCGTTCATAATCAGAAATTTGAATAATTTTACTCTGTGACGCCATGAGCTATTTCATGAAACCGAAGAAATCCATTCATGCTATTAGAATTGTTTTTTATTCATCGAGACGTTCACTTGATGGTAAGTGATACGCCAGCTAATAACATAACGCCAGTTACCATGATGTACACTGCACCACGTTGTGCTCGTCGCCTTGAGACATAAGATGTTAAGACTCGTTACCCCAGTAACTTCACTAGCTACAACGCCGTTCAAAGTGGAACATAGTAATATTTGGACACTGCTCTCATCTTCTCGACATCATTACTTGTCGTCTTAATACATAAGATGTAGCGATTGCAGGTCTCCATTACCGGAGACCATCTAGACAGGTACTACCGCAGCTCCTGTTTCTACCGCCAGTGTCAAAAGGATACTGTGTTCCGGTTTGAACGACGCTGTAGCTAATTAAATAGGGTGACAAGACTTAAAATCTTATGTCTCTCATGACGACCAGAATGTGTTTATATCATCGTAGCAAGCAAGCACCACATTGTTATGGACAGGCGTATCACTACCATTTACATATTTACATATTTAAATACGGTTTCTGAAGTAAGATTATAATCTCGTTACACTAGTAACATCACAAGCATAGCATTCTTACTTTAATCAAGTAATTTCTTATTACTGTTCGGAAACAGAAATAATTTGCTTGGTATACTTCATTAAGATTGCGTCCAGCAAAAAAGATTTATTTTAAGATAAATGGTAACTCTATTTTTTTAGTTATTTCCTATTTTGATATTATGTAGTTTAACTGCTCCAGTGGCACAACGGCTGGCGACTGTTAACGAAGAGGTTCCTTCTTCGATTCTGTACCTTCATGTTGTAGTTTGGTTAATAGGTAAGCTTTCTTCAAACCCACCTGACTACTGTCCTCGTATTGGGAATCTGCAGTTATAGCAGTGTTACCATGTTCCGGCTGTGAATTTATTACAGCTAGTGTTTGAGGAGACTAGGCTTCACCGTGATCTTTCTGATTGCCACTCAACACCCTGTGACAATGTGGTTAATTGTTAGCCAATGGATGATAAAATAAAATGAGAACTATGAAAGACAAATAGTAAAAAAACAAGGCACGCGTATTACGACGCATTTCAATATATAGCGGGTAACGAATTGAAGGTTACACAAACCTTCCACCGGTCAAGTCATTGTGGCAATTCCGCCGGCCTGTCCGCTTTTTAGGAACCGGAAATGTCAAAACGTCGTAATTTTTGAGGCAGACGCGTTGTGCGTCAGAGACTCGGACAACTTGACTGTTGATGTTGATTTATTTTTTATTTTACGTTCTACTTATAACAAATATTGTGATATAAAAACTCTTTGCTGTAAAGAAATATGGGAAGTTTCCGCACATCCACAATCGGAATATAACCTTCGTTTGTTTACTTCTAATAAAATATATATATTTTATTCGAGGAAGCGATTAGGCGAACGAAACGTTTCTCTGATGGTAAGTGATATGCCTGCCCTTAACAACGTGGTGCAACACAATGTGCTCATAACAACACAGCGCACTTCAAACCGAAACCCTACTGTTTGGCGGCAGAAATAGGAGCTACTGTGGTACTTATCCTATACCTGTCGAGAAACAGTAATATGCTAATCTTTCGGTTTGAAGGGAAATTACTGAGGTAACGATACATATGTTTTGTGTCTCAAATCAATAGGTGCCATATGTCAGTGTTTATAATGCAACTACCCCCACATTGTTATATATATACATAATTAGATGTACCGAAAATTTAGTTAGGAAGATTTATAGAAAGTATAAAATAGAAGCAACAACAGTTTACCGAACTGATAATCTCATGATAGAGAGCTTATAACGTTTGTGCATCGAGCGTGGTTACCGAACGGTGACGTCACGGTCCCGTAGCTCCCGCATACACGACAACTACGCCGACCCACCATCAACCGTTCTACCGTTTGCCTAACAATATAAAATTTAAACTCGAACAAACACGGACCTACTGTAAATAGTCGAGGTACGATGATTTCGAGTAGTTTTGTTTTCGAATTTGAATGGTTTTCAAATTGCTTTTTTATTGGACTTGAATTTATGACGGGCGGCGTGTTTTGCCGCCAAATGTTAGTATGGCGACTTAATTACAATAGAAATTTGTGTCACGCTCGTCCCAATACTCATCAATATTAATTGTTGCAGGTACGTCTACAGCTCGTCAGTTATTGTTCATTAATAAAGGTTAGTTATCACTGCAAATGATTACATATACAGACATAAAACTGCTCGAACGTAGTCTCCGCAGCTCATATTCAAAACCTTTCATCTTATATTTGTACTAGAAATGATCTTCTTTTGAAGTTGAAAATCAAATATTTCAATATCTTATCACATTTATAGCAATCTGAGAATTTTATGTTTTAAAATATTCCGAAATTGTAACAATGATGTACATTGTTTTTTTTTTAACTGTCACGGTTAAAAAAATACAATTTCATAATTCGTACGTTTTGTATTGTTAAATATTCTTGAACACAACAAAATAGCGATGAGCACGGGATTTCTATACGAAATAATAGTTAAATTTGACATTGGCGTCGCTTAACAAAGAGCTGCGTTCTGTAAATGTGAAACCAATTTTGCTGTTTCACCATAGTTTTCCCACTATTACGCTGCACGCCGTAGTTAATAGACAAAATGGCGGCGTCACGGGCGACACACACAGTAATGGTAGCTTTATCTTAAGTGTGGCATCGGCCTTACGCGCATCCGCGCCCGCCGCGAACTTGGCCTTAGCTTTTGTATTGAAAACCAACAAAGCCTATCCGTTCTCTCAGATCCTCTTAGATTAAATGGGAATGAGTTTATAACCTAATTTTAAAGTTATTACTATTTTTTATCTTCAACAACTTCAATTTCATGTAGTAAAGGCCGCAGATGTTGAAGCATTGTCCCTTATTATATAATATACTCATACGTGAGCAGTCGGGACAGGGTTAAATGCTCTTATGGCAGCAAAATTTTAACATAATAGTGGAAGTTAGTCAGGCGGGTTCTCGAAAACCTTACCATCAAACAAATACCGAAATTGAACCGGGGACCTCCGTGATACTAAGCAAACAGGCTGGACTACAAAGCCCTTTATATTCCACTTCTCACTCTGTTGCAACGTAGTACGTTACAATCTATATCAAGGTAGCACAATCACAGCTTATTCCAGTCACCAGGATGTAGTACATAAACATTATAGCATTGTAGTTTAACGACCACTTTATAAATAATATACCTCTTTAATATTACCATTGCTGAAACTTGGAGACCACTTTAAGGAGAGGATCAAAATCATTTAATAAAGTGCGGATATTATGTTATCAATTGTTCAAGAAATTGTTAGTTTTTAGACACGTATCGGATTCATTGTGATGCTTTTAATTGCCAGAAGCTTAAGGGTCAAGCAGGATTGAACCCGCGTTCCTTTGGTACCTTACGATTGTAACATTAACCACCAGGCGACAGTTACTCGTCTGACCGGTTTAAATATAATACAAATTTAATGGCAATAATGTATTTACAAGTGTATATTACGTACTCTATAATGTTTATTTTATATCGGCGTAAGTATTTTAATTATGTATATATTTACCAGACTGACAACTCTATCGATAATGCCAATATCGAACAAGATCATTGGAGACTATAAAAAACTTTAAATAATACAAAATACCTCATAAGTACAGCCAATATCATTAATGTGATTGGTGGTAAAAAAAAAAATACATTCATTTCCTAATAAGTTTCAGTTTGAAGTATCGTTTTGTTATTTTTTTTTTGGTGCGACCAGCGCTGTCCTGCACCGTTCACCGCCTAACTGGTGTTTCACACCTTGCGTACTAATAACAGTTCCAATTAACAAGCTAAAAGTGTGTTAAGAATCTGTTAGACATATATTTGTTTTCGTATTAATTGACAATTTTTTTTTAAAACAATTTTTATACAAATGTTAATATAAGATGATAAGATGCACTGGTCGTTGGCCTGGTGGTAATTTTACTGCCAATGCCGCCAAGACTGCTCAAGTCGTACTATATAAATACTCTTAACGGCTGCGCCCAGCAAATCTTAAGAGAAAAGATATTCTTAATAGTCTGAATTTCAATATTTTTCGCGTCTTTTATACTAGAGCACAATAGTTACGTATTACTATTTTGCAGTAGAAATAGGGGCAGTAGTAGCTATCTAAGCAGTAGGCAAAGAAGACATCAGTTGAAGATTGAATATTGTCTTCAAAAAAGTATAAACTACAAGTATCAGTGTATTACGCCTGTGTTATTTTCAAATTAAAGGACATAGTCTTTAAAATGTATTATTAGGATTTAGTGAATTAATCTTATATTTTTTGAAATAAAGTATCTTCTGGTACGGTGTGAATCGAATTTTATGAAACGAAATAGTGTAACGAAAAAGAGACAACTATTCGTCACTCTATTCCATAATATCGATTTTGGATTACGAGATAAAGAGATAAAATCATGTTTTTATGTAGTTTTTGTATCCTTTTCAAATTAACCAAAATACCATGCTTCACTTCTACAGCGCTTGAATACTCGTTTTTTTTTTTTTAATAAAGAAAACTAAAATCATCGTACCAAAAAATTACTCTTTCGTATTCCATTGTTGATAACATTCGTTGCTATTAAAAAATTCTTGAAACATAAGCGGATTTTATAAAAACAAGGAAAATTTTATAATGATGTTAAAGATTGAGTTTTTTCGTTGAATGTTTGCTTGTAATGCTTATAATGGTATTTTATACAGCTTAGTAACTGTTCCCCGCTCGCTTTGCTAGCCGTAATATAGCATTAGATATTAAGTTTGTCAGAAATATGCCTGGCAGCAACCCGCCGTCACCCTGGCCCCTTCCCTTTAATAACACTCACGAAACTCCTATTGAGAAATAATTTTATAAAAATTCATTCTTAACTGACCATTAAATGATAGAAGCAATATCTGTACCAAATTTTGAGTGTTTACGTCTGATAGTTTCGGAGATTTCGTGATGAATCAAGTATTGAGTGAATAGTAATACTACGAATTTATTATTAACATTTATCCAATTATGTCTTAATAAAAAGTATAATAAATGTCATTATATTAAATAATTATTAATGTGTTAATTTAAAACGTGATACGGTTTACGAGATTTCCTTCCGAATTAAATCATTGAATTGTTAAAATGTCAGTATGCCCAAATATGGCTGTGGCAAGGTGAAAATTGCGTCAGTTCTAAAGTTTTCGAAAGTCGTTCGTATGTGTCGCGTATTTATTTTTACAAGGGCCGCCTGTCGAAGCCCCGCAACAGATGTCGGGTGCTCCGGACGGGCGACTCTCGACTTTATTTATGGGTTTTTAATGACCGCCATCACCGGTAGCAATCGTACTAAAGCAATACAGAAGTAGCCATGTTGGCAGACACATGACGTGCAGGCAACCCTCCTTTAACACGGTGCGTAGGTTCTAAGCGAACGCCGTGTTGTATGAGATCCACAACCATTACAAAGAGCAAGGGTTACGTTATTAAAACTTATTAAAAACAAACATTCATTTTTAATTCTTTATTTCCATATTAACACAAAATCGTAAAACAATATTTTAGTTTAAGGCAACTGTAATTGAATAGATATCTTCCGCGTTACTTCTCAGTAGCTTTCGCTTTCAGAGCTAATTTCTTCCCAAGTCTTAAAAAATATCTATATATCAGAGAGATCAATACTTTGTTTATGACACTGAAAGATGAGATAATTAATAGGATAGAGATCCTAGAGAGATTAAAGCGAAGAGAAGTTGCTTTACCAAGACATAGGCTGGTAGAGCTAGAACGAAATTCTAACAACAATGAGGAATTTCTTTAATGAACTTACTAAAAACAATTAACCTGAATATAAAATGTGCAATCGTAATTAATTTTTAATTAATAACTATATGTATGAATTCATAATTACATTTTATTACGCTGTTTATGTTAAATTCAACCGCATTAAATATATTTCAGTACACGTTTTAAACGGTTCTCTTTAAACTCGAACGATAAGCATCGACCGGGCAATGCGGAGAAAATACTTTAGAATGGAGTTAAGCAAACTTTATACGGTTAAATAGTTGTAAAAGAGATACATAACATGTATTAATCGATTTTGTATACATCGGGACTTACGTCATACAAATTGGTATCGGGACTGCGCTTCCGTCAACATAAGAATTTCACGTCTGTCGCCATTGCAACTTGTAATAGTTCTATATGAAAAAATTATAAGTTGAGAATTATGTTTCATTGCGAGTTGTGACATTAATTATTACGTAGTAGAAGCCCGGGTAGCTCAGTAATGAGGTACGCAGGCGCCGGTTCAATTTCTGTTGAGCATGAGCTTCTGTTGAAGGAAAACACCGCGAAAAGCTGACTTCAATATCCAACAATCATGATTGATACATAGCCTTGAATCTCTACTTATGATAGAACCCGAGTCGTATATAAAGTTAGTATAGAAGTTTATTAATGTACGTTAAATAAATAATGAAATATCGATGTATATGAAGCGAAAAAAGTATTTCCTGCCATTTAATTTCGCGCCGGAAAATGAAAGCGCGGTTAGCCACAAAGGAGAGAAAGAAAAAAATGCCGACCATTGACAATTGTTAGATGCGGACAGTGGGGGCCCGATGTGAATGCACATCAATTATTATTATAAAATAACAGTTTTGTCCGTACAAAATATATTTACGCACTGCTGGACGCTAGCCGGCGCTTGCGCGTGTGTGCTGCGGCGTGTGTATGTGTGTGTTACGTGCGTCCGATATAGGATGTTAGTGAACATATTTATGATCGATTGAATATACAAAGAATTTTTTTTACCTACCTCCGTGGCGCGTCGGTTTAACGCCTTGTGACGCAGAGGACCTTTGTTCGATTCCACAAACATTGCTAGCAATCCACATGACATAGAACATTCGCCATAAATATAAAAATTGGATCCTAGAAGACAAAATTTCCGTAGAACTGAAAAATACCGAGATTAAATACCATCACTTGGAAGGAGTATGGTGAAGGAATGATTTTGTCAATTTGATCACCAAATTTCAGTTTGGAGCTATCTCCATCCGCCGATGAATACAACGTAATTTTTTTTTCTTAAATTACATTAATAATGAATTATTTTTTTGGGGAATACATAGAAATTATAATAAACGTTAAAATACTTCGGTAATATACAAATATATATTAATTTGTTTCGACGGAACCAGTGAGACGTTTATCTGACGGTAAGGCATACGCTTGTCAATAAAAACGATTTCCTAGTTAGGAAAATATACACTGTACTACATTGTAATCGTCTCCTTTGGAGATTTTAAGTCTCGTCACCACAGTAATTTCACTAGCTACGGCCCCCTTCAAACCTAGAACACAGTATAATATTTGCAAAATAGTGTTCGGCAGCAGAAATAGAAGCGGCGATTATACTTAGACAATCTTAGTCAATAGAGACGTACTAACATTTCAATCAGTTTGAATTTTCAGTAAATTAAATATATAATATATATATGATTAATAGTATGATGTATAATTTGGAACACGCTGTATTCGACGGCGTGTTTATGCACATCAATTATAAAGGCACCGCGCGGAACCGCGTCCGTCCGCCGAGGGCGCCGCGCCGAACATTCGGAGGTCATATGTCTTACGCGCTCGCTCGCTAACGAGGATACTGTTAAAAAGTTTTAATTTAAACAAATGAAAATCACGACCCGACAACAAGGCCAACGATAAAATTAATAAAAAAAAACGTTTCTTAACAACAACGACCTGAACAGTCTCTGTTGTAACAGGCGGTAGATCTGTACTGACAGAGACCGTCTGCTGTACCCATCGCCGGGGCTATTTCTGCCGCCGAATAGTGATATGCAAATATTACTGTACTGCAATTTGGGGAACGCTGTAGCTAGTGAAATTACCAGGGTAACGAGACTACATCTTATGTCTCGACAAGGACAATTGTGAGTTGCATAGTATCGTAACTTCGCCGTATTGTTATAGACGCTATCACTACTAGGTGAAACTCGTATACATCTCTTGGATAGAGAATAAAAAAAATTATATCTAAGGTGTGACGATAAATTTAACAAAGATTACTGACGATAAAGTATCTTAAAAACGGAAAATAAATGTCGGTACTCGTTAGGCGGACATTCGCCGATACGTTTCCGTTTCGGCTTTATTAATAAATTTTACCGTAACGATCTGTACCGCAATCGATAAAGACCGGTAACCCCAATCTTGGTGCAAATAAAAAAAAGTGTCAGCCCGGTATAAACTTGATCGGAGTTACGCAGCGTCCTTAATTACCACGCTCAATGGCATTACCTGCTCTTAGTGCGTAATTATACTTGCAATAAAACGGGAACACGTCAATACATGTTCAGTAGTGTCCGTCCGTCCATCGGTGGTTTTACGCATTACTAATAGACTGAAGCTTCGTCCCATGAAACCTCACACACAGAGAACTACTATTAGAAGAAGATGAAGAAAGTATTACTACTCCCTTATTAGTACTCCCTATCCCCAAATTTTGCGAATAATGACTTGAATTTCGAGTTATTCCCAAACAGCGTAGTCTTCGTAATATTACTTATACATTATATGCTCCATTCTTTATAAGTAACAATCTTAATGATAATACTTTTTACGCTCCATTATGAAATCGTTTTATATACATGATAGCAATAATTCTTTGTGGGTCTTGACCTTTACAATTCTGAAGACATCGCAACTCTGTCTTGTCTATTCACCCAGTAAATTTACCTAATGTTCTAAGATCTACCTCCTACACCTTTACTTTAGTCTACTCTGTTATAATGTTCACCAAGTAACAGTAAAATTAAACTATGTACTTATGTGTATCTGGATAAGATAAAGCACGTATAAGATAAGAAATACTTGTTCAGCGACACCCAATAAAAGTTAAACTGGCGAAAAGGCAAATAGATAAGTTGTCTCTTATTAGAGCTAAAAAGAGATGGCAATATGTACTCAAACCGTTCTTCTATGGATAAGAGCGAGATAGCTATGATGTTGGCGAAACACGTAAATTGGTTAGGAGACATGAAAATTTGTGTAGGTTATTTCACATATTGAAACGTTATGTGATACGATTAACTAGCTCCGTAGAGCACGGCTTGTTTTACAACACTGTGGTCTATGGTTCAATTCCAGAGGTTATATAATAGAGTTTTCACCCGCATAGTGCCAATCTGCCGCTATGAATACGTTTGTATTGCATCCTTGTCATCAGGCCTGCAGTATTCGAAGCGGGCACGTTGCACCATAGTCAGCATCATTGCGATATCATCACAAATTAAAGTCTCAGTCTAGACTTAAAATTAAATAAATTATATCTATATTAATATTTAAAGGAGCGAAGTCGCGTCCCGCCGTTAGTCAACTTCATTTAAATTTATTCACGCTTTTATTGCCTAATAAACCAAGTGCGGATCGAGTCAGTTACTTTATAACTCATAAATCGATTTATACGTAACATTGATATGTTTGTTTGTATTATGCTTTGAGAGGATCCTGTGCGTCCAGTTCATTCCCGTAATTAGATGACCTCGATCGCAAACACGTAAATAATCCTTCACCAACGTTATTTTCATAAGATTGTAAATAAAAAAAATATTTGAACAGTAGCAAACTTAATTATATCAAAATTTCATATTACATGACGTTTTGCTGTCTAATTAGTAAACTGAAATTTAGTTTTTTTAATCTTATTGAAGGTCGTATGTACTGCCACTGTAGTTAATTATTAATGGCTAAGTATCCTGACACTATCAATAAATGCAATAGACACATCTACATAACTTCCAAGTTATGTAGACGCGACCTTCACCTTGTGGTAAGTGACACGCTAATCCATAACACCATGGCGCTAGATAGGATGATAGACACTGCATCACATCGTGCTCATCTCCTTGATATATGATTAAGTTCAATAGCTACAGCGCCTTTCAATCCGTAATGTTTGCATACTACTGTTTGGCAGTAAAAATAAGACAGCAAATGACCACCACTGTACAACAATAACATAAATAAAAGTATAGCAATGTACCCTATAAATAAAGCATGCAATCACCCGTACTTGGGCTGAGTGGTGAATAAAAAGCCTTGACTATCTCCTTGTTAGTGAAGGCTTTGTCTGCCAGCCAACGTTGGGTGATCCAACCGTAATAGGAAAATGGAAAAATCTCTTAGTAATTAATATACTATAATTAAGATTGGTGTGGAGATCTTTGGAGGAGGCCTACGTCCAACAGTGGACGTCCACATAACGATAATGATGATGATATTAATTAGTGAAACCAATAGACAATTAAACATGAAAAGTGATTTCATATCATGTTTTTTTTTTCATTAACAAATAACACTATGAATTAAAGTGTAAATTGTTACATGGCTCGTTGGCTATGCAAAAATTTACACTAAATAACGTTTAACGCTGACACAAGAGCACAATTAGGCTTAAAAGCTGATAATAATCTCTAACACAATAATCACACTCATTAAACTGTTAAAATATTTACACAAATTCGTCTCCGGCGCCATGTAATATTTTTTTATCTGCACCATTCTTTATTATCTGTGCCTCCGTAATTATCAACATTACGGTGAAATTTATGATCATTGTCTATAACAAAATCATAGAGTATTTACTCATAAAATGTGTAAACTCCAGCTACTGTTCGCGGTTGTTTTTTTATTTGGAAGGTCGATGTTGCCATTAATTATTTTTGATAAAACAAAAGTCAAGTGTTGTCGATTAAATAACAAGATAAAATTAAAAAGATTACATTTATTAACAATAATTAATACTTAATTAGGCCGTAAAGGTAATTTATCTTCGTATTTTGTTAAGCAGACCGTTTAAAAATTTTTTACTGTTTTTTTTGATACCTTTTCGTAACATGAAAGTCAAAGTATGACTCATGTCTTTTAAAAGTGTTATAAAAATATTGATTGATACTTCTGATATAACTATAATAATACAAATTTTAAATCTTCGATATATTATCTCAGAATCGTTATATATTTGTTATTTAAGAACATCCTTCGTGTATTTATCTCTGGTACAAAAAAATTATTTTAAAATCTGTATCATCAGATGATCTGTCCCTCAAACATAAAAATCCGTTAAACTCATTGCACGCATGCATCTCTATTTTTGGTCGAGTTAACCAACACCGTAATGTTCGACCGAAATGGAACAAAATGTGAGTTTTTGTACGGTTTTAATTATGTTAACTATAAATAAATTAATTGAATCAACATCGTTTCTTGTGTGGTCGCAAAATTGAAGCGCGTTACAATCACTCATATTCCCGCGAAACTAGTTTCCTACGCACACATACGCAACTATTGTACGCATGCGAAAACATGCAAGACACCTTTACACGCACACAGGCGCACGCGCGTGTGCCGGTGTGCACACAAGCAGACAGCTGATATGCATCGACCTACCAAGTAATTATATGTTTACAAACACCGCTGCTATATCTTTAGTTGTATGACGGTATACGTTATGTAGAGATGGAGACGTGTCGATTACAATGTCGACATTTCGATGGCGTATTTAGTTTTATCTTTTAAACACGACATACTTTTTAAAAGCTTTAACGAAAAATGTAAACCGTAATGATAAAAAATTAATAATCCTCAAAAAAAAAAAACGATTTTACTGTAAACGATTAAAATCAACGAAATAAAATTTACCGGAAAATTGGATTTGCCAAAAAAAATTTTACGTCACAAAAAGCGATTTTGAATTTCCACAAATTTGTAACTGTCCAAATGTAAATGATAGTCGTGTAACTCGATTCCGATACAATAATAAATTTAATCGATAACCGCAACACCGCTGGCCGTCACTATTTTTAAGCTGGACGTTTCACTGGCACGTAGACACAGAGTGTTATCAGAATAATGACAGATCTCAAGTCGGGCCGAGACCAAGCTACGTGAGGCAAAAATACCGCAAGTAAATACCATACCTTAAATTACAGTGACACTCGATATCACGCGATTGTGCACCTTGTTGCGATCGGAATAGAAGTCTAAATCCAAATAGAATCCTACCTAGGTGAAGAACTTAAGGTTTTTAACGGAACCAATGTTATAACTGTAAATATGGATACATTGCGCAATTTTAGATAGGCTAAGTGTAGCGTTGATAGGGTCAGAACTACGCTTTCATTAAATGAAAAGCTTTTACTGCCGTTAGGTCTCTCGCTCTCTTCAATATCTGCTACAGTAAAAGAAATTACTGTAGTAAAAGGATAAACATAATGTATACATACTAATTAGGTATACATAAGAACCACAGATTGATAATTTTTATGAAGACTAGAGAATTTGTGTTCTCAGTGTATAATCTACATTACATTAGTGTTTAAATCATTCTTTTAGACTAAAAGTAGGTCTTCTTTATTATTAACTAAATATGTAAGCACTACAAAGGCTACATCCAATTGTTTACGCAATAGAGATTCTGCTTTCGTTATATCTTTGCTTTCTTTTTTCTCTCACAGTTAAAATTTGAGGTTAATTTATTCTGAAGACAGAGTTTATTTAAAAAAATTGTTTTTTACTTGGTCCTCAATCTGGGGCTGATCTATTCCACCGATGGCCTCTTCTACGACAAATGTCACTAGCATATTTCTGCTGCTATAGATTAGACACTCGCTAGGGGAAACCGATCGATGTGGAGATCTTTAAAGGAGGCCTAGGTCCAACAGTGGACGCCTATCGATTGATGATGATGATGAAGGTGGGACATTGTTTTTCTGGCGGATTAATTATTTTTTTCGAATGATGTCAATGTTGTGATTCTTCTGAAAGTCTTTTCCAGCTTCATCAAAATTGCTCGTTAGGGTTAGCGGATCCGAAATTTACGAGCTAAATGTGGATTACATGATAGTAAATCTTATCAATTCAAGAAACTCCGAGAATTGGTCAATTGAAAAAAAAAATTCTCTTAGTAAAATATTTTTATATAATTAACTTTTGATTTCAAAAACACTAAGCTAAAAATTACAAGGAAATTTTAAAAGTAAAATTTTGTAAGTCTCCTTGTAAGGCTTGCGCGTCATTTGTAATTTAACATTTTCGATCCCATTAAATAAGATCCAAGTAATATAAGAAATAACCGTAAAAATACGTTTTAGGGAATGTTCACAAGAATTGTCAAGCACTTCACTCTCTTCCAGTGCTAACGAGAACTCGAGTAGAATTCTTTGCATTATAAAAATTCTGAGCATTCTCACATCGCGTTGTATACCTTTTTTAGGCTACAAGTTCGGCTGTAGATTGAAGTAAACTATTAAATCTAGATGTGAAATTTCCCTCAAGTTTCTGTTTATCTTTGTTTATTTAGTTACAATTTATTGTCTACATGAATTTCTCAATTACATTAATTTTAAGATTTTTAGATTCATATCTAAAGATTATACTAACTAGCGCCAAGTTATTACGGGCATATTATTTGCCATCAAGTAAACTTTCGGTTCGTCTCGTCGCATCGTGATATAAATAAAAGTTGTTAATCGCTAACTTAACTTCTTCATAGATCTAAGCATCTATAAGTTTGATCTTAATGGTAAAATTTACATTATTTACGATTATAAGATGCGTTTGTTCAATTACTCGTGGGTTGGAACTTCAGGTAAAGAAAATCATCATTATCAGAAATGCATGTATGTTTCAAGGAGAACGATAGGAGATGCAAAATGCAATAACCCCGTACTTAACCAGGGTATCAGATTAACTCTGATACTCTGTGTGAGAGAAGGACCGAGTCCCAGCAGAAAGACCGTAAAGGAGGGTTTAATGTATTAGGTCCTTACATATGAATTTAGCGTTTTATACGGGAGGAATATAAAGTCAAATTTTTTTTTGAAAAATATATTTATCATCAAAAATTATATTTAATTAATCAAAGTATGCACTGTTGTTATCTATGCAATTTTGCCAATTCATTAATCTCTTTACTAAAAAAACCATGGGGGCGACAATCAGTAAACTCGTTGAAGGCGGTTTGGACTACCGCATTGGAGTTGAATTTTTTTCCTTGTAAGAAGTTGTCTAAATTCCGGAAAAAATGGCAATGTGTTGGGGCAAGGTCCGAGGAGTACGGTGGATGTCGCAGACATTCCAATTGTAGCTTATCTAACCTGGGGGTTGTTTGTTGTGCAGTGTGTGGTCTTGCGTTGTCGTGAAGCAGCAGTAGCCTAGAGCGATTGACCAATCTCGGTTGTTTACCAGCTAGTTCATGGTTTGCAGTTGCTGACAATAGATATCTGCGGTAATCGTTTGGCCAAATTTTAGACAGCTGTAGCGTAATACACTGGCGCTAGTCCACCAAACATTCACAAGTAACTTTTTCTGAGTTAATTTTCCTTTGGGACAGGATTTGGCTGAGTCCCCAGGGTCTAACCATTGCGACGAGCGCTTCCGATTATCGTACAGTACCCACTTTTCATCACAAGTAATGATTCGATTAAAAATCCCTTCATTATTATTTCGGTTGAGCAAAGTAACACAGCAATCGACGCGTGTTTGCAAGTTCGATTCACTCAATTCATGAGGTACCCATCGTTCTAGTTTTTGTACTTTCCCTATTTGCGTCAAGTGGATTAATACATTTTTGTCATTTACCCCGAAGGTTGAAGCTATCTCTGAAGTGCTTTGTGATGGCTCCGCTTCCACAATAGCTTATAATTCTTCATTTTCAACTTTGGTCTTCGACCGTCCACGGGGTTGGTTCTAAAAGTCGAAATTTCTAGAACGAAACCGTTAAAACCAAAAACCTACCGTCCTTTCTTTTGCGACATCAGCGCCGTACACATAATTAATCCTTCGAGTTGTTTCTGCAGCACTGGTGATACGGTAGAACTCGTACTCGTAAATATAATATTTTTCATTGTGCAGTAAGAAACGACACCATAGAAAAAAATAATGAGGAAAATACAAATGAATGACTGTTTGCAAAACTCAAATGTACCAGCTAAATGAATTTATAAATTTGAATTTTGAATTCTTAACCAAACAGGAGATATTTCAGATTCAAAGTGGTCAGTACGACAAAACGGTAATTTCATATTTAAGGACCTAACATTTATAACTTATGTGAAATACATTTCCTTTCATATAAAAAGAGATTTGTTTATTTATAGCTTGCGCTCATCAATCCGAATATTTATTTACTAGCTGCTCCCTGCCCGCTTTGCCGCCCGTAACACCCTCGCAACTCCCTTTGGGGAAAGAACTTTGTAAAATCCATTCTTAGCTGACCACTAAATGGCAGAAGCAATACGTCTTCCAAATTTTGAGTCTTTATGTCTATTAGTTTCGGAGATAACGCGATGAGTTGAAGTTGATGAATCTCTGTATATCTCCTAGATATATATTATATAAAATGCTAAAATTTTATCTCGTTTAGTTTACATCACAAGTACAAGAGCAGCATAATAAGCAAAGAGTCGAGATACAATCGTTTTCCGTGGCCTTGCGCATGATTCATCGCCTATCGCATAATCAATACCAGTACAGCGGTGTGCCGCGGAGGCGAATGTACGTCACAATTAGGGTTCCTCAAATCATCATTATATAATATATTAAATTTATATCGCATAGGTTTAAATGTTAATAGCAACGTTTCCGCTTGCGTCATAGAAATGGTCCACCGTCATAGAAATTGTGTTGATGTGAGGTTTTACTTTAAATGGGTTGAAGCTCTTAAAGTCATGTACAGAATTAAATATATTTCTATAAATATATGACAAAACTGTGTCTATAATTTATGTGAAGATCTATTTGTTAGTTTAATAACACTAACATTTGTTTATATTTCTAGAATAATATTAGTTTATTTCTTAAAAACATTAACCATTAAAAAATACGCAGTCACATCGCCATACGATGCGGTATTTTGAGCAAAGCAGGAAAATATTTTATCAACGGCCTATAGCCGTCCACTGTTGGACGTAGGTCTCCCCCAAAGATCTCCTTTTTAGAGTTCATTGAGGGGAATTGGGCCTTAGCTCACCACGCTCGCCCATGGCGGGTTGGTGGGTGGTCAGAACCGCGTCTGTTGCTTAGCAGGGTGCACCGCGTGCAGGCGAAGTTGACTTGGGTTCCGTCCAACGTTTTATGAAGATATTTAGAAAACAAATTAAAAGATTAAAAAAAAATACGAATCATAAAAATCTAAATGCTTAATAATATGTGCATATTTTCGCACATATTACACATAATAAATATAAATTATAACTCCTCCTCCTCCAACTCCTGTTCCAGTAGGACTATAAGGGAAGGAATGTTTATTAAAACAATAATTTTCTCTTACGTAAATATTCTTTCCATAGATTACTTTAATAGTTTCTTATTTTATTTAAAAGTAAAAATAACTTAATATTACTTATGTAATCGTCTAATTAAAAATCCACACTATGATCGTTTATAATATGATGTGTATATATTACAAGTGAATCGATTTATTGTACGATAATTAATGATCAATTGACGACAGAAAATGGCAATATTCAAGTTATTAAAAAAAAACTTATGTAAAATCTTAGTCTTGATTAATTTTATCTTTAAAATAATTTTACTTGATAAGTTAAAGCTATTTCATATCTACTCAATTATGTCGCGTGGTGAAATTAAATTAAAACGTTTAATCTAGTTAATGGGAATAGTTTATATATTAAAATAACTATTAGCAACCACCGGCAATTAGTCTAAAGAGTTTGTAATGACTGTGTATAGTAGGAACTGCGAAAAAGTACCTATGACCATTGCTCAAAGGAATTGTCAGAAAAGTAATGTTTTTTATTAACTGTTACATCGGAATTTCCCATCTTCTTATTCTCTATGCTGGGAATAGTAGACTTCTCTCAAAAAAGGTCTCTTCACTGGTGGCCTCAGTTACCGGGAACCGTCTAGGTAGATACCACCGCAGCGCCTATTTCTGTCGACCAACAGTGGTGTGCAAACATTACTGTGTTCTGGATTGAAAGTTGTTGCTAATGTAATTACTGGAGTGACGAAACTCAAGATCTTTGGCGACGAGCCTAATGTGGTGCAGTGTATACCATCATAACTAGCGCCAAGTTGTTATGAGTAGGCGTATCACTTACTGTCAGGTGAACATCCCGCTCCGAACTTCTATTTGGCCGTGATACAACTTAAAATCTAATTAAAGTTTTCAACAACAAATAATGACTGTTTATAATATGATATATATAGTTATGGTATATATATATATATATATATATATATATATATATATATTATTATATATTCGATACATTTTGTACCCCTTTTACTTCTATGGAGTTCCACTTTACATCTTCTCTCATGTAATATTCTTCCAGCTTTCTCCCCTCCCTTTTAACAAAACTATCTACTTATTTTTTTTTTATATGACGAGGCACTATTTACGATGATATACACTGCAGTAAATTACAGTCGATGCCTTGAGACATAAGATGTTGTCTTGTTATCCACAGGGGTAATTACATTAGGTACCGCGCTCTTTAATCTCAAGCTTAATAATGTGGCAAATTACTGTTTGGCAGCTGAAATAGGAGCTGCGGTGGAATCCAGACCGTCTCCTGCAACAAAGACCTACCATCGGTAAACATGTAGTTTTAATTGTTTTTTTTTATCTTGAATTCTGTATCCTTGAGCCTTCATGAAGTTGTAAGAGTCGTCAATAAGATTAACCGGAAAAAAATCATTTCATTGATAGAATTTGTTTGGAAAAAGCTATAACACGTTAAACATACAAAGACATCCGATAAATTCTTCTATATAAGTAAGGCGGTAACAAGCTGTTGGATATTAAAAAAAAATCCTATGTTCTTCGCGGTCCGTTGGATATAAATTTTACACAGCTCGGGTCGGCGCCGTCCGATCGAATGATTTATAGGAAAATCCTCAGCAGCACGACTCACGCTTCACGCAACCGCCTCACAACGTGTAAGCTGACTTTTCAAGGATTTTCAACGGACTCCATTAGATCGTGCACCGTTGCGTTTTCTCACGTATCACAATAAATGTCAGACACTCAATGTTAAGTATAAACACGACACTCGACTACGTTCCTGCTATTTTATTTTTCAATTGATTTTATGCTGTTAATCTTTTTGATTATTATAGCTTCATCAGGGATAAAAGATTAGAAACTGCTCTTCTTTGATTATTTTTTATTGGTCGGAAAGATTATATATCTATATATGCTGAAGATATCTAGAGATCCTTTGACTCTGGATCTCCGAAACAATTATACATAAAGACCCAAAATTTCGTAGAGATATTGGCGTCTATCTATTATCGAGGTCAGCTAAGGATATATTTTACAAAATTCTTTCCCTAAAAAGGAGTTGAAGAGGGGAGGTGCGTTTCTACATTACACCCAGCAAAGCAGGCCAAGAACAGCTAGTATTCTCATAATGCGCTATATAATAAGTTAAATTGACTATCATGGTTAGAAAAACATGTAAATATTATTTTAATTCAAAATATGTTGTACGTTTATTAGATTTTATTTTTCTTTTTCTATACTATTTATTTTGCTGAAAATTGTTCAATGAAATAAAAGGTATCGTGTTAAATTTTTACAACTGTTACAGTTACCGTGAGCAGTGTGATTTATTTAACGATTAACTACTTATTAAATATTTATACGTGCGAACAATGGATAAAGAAAACAATAAAAAAACAACTGCTGTCATTTCGAGAATCCCACTATTGTTGTAAAAAGACAATCTTGTAAGGTTAGATAAACCTTTCATTAAACATGCCATTATTTCGAGGAGGATTTGTCACCGAAATGTTCGCCGGCGGTGCGCTCTTCTCACGGCCCGTCCAAACGCGGACGGCTCCGAAATCATACGGATTGTGACTAATTCGAAAATAATTATGGCAGACTACTTCCTCCTGTCGAGAACAACCACAATTGCTTAGTTGCGTGCCACATAGAAACAATGCTGCGGAAAAAAAATATATAAAGAAAAAATTACAGGTACCGGAGACGCGACGCAAAGTTTTCTCACGCTATCTACATCTGTACCTTAGCCACCTCTTATTCCTTTGTCGTACAACTTTAAACTTGATAATCTCCAATATTATATATAGCTCAAATCATTATTACACAGGCTACGACCTATAAGGCTATAGAATCGAATATGTCTGGTATTTTATTTAATATGTCTCTATTGCCCGAGACTGTCTAGGAAGGTGCCAGAGCAGCCTATATCTGCCGGCAAACAATACTGTACAAACATTACTGTGGTCCGGTTTGAAGAGCGCTGTAGCTAGTGCAGTTACTGTGATAACAAGATTTAATATCTTGTCTCAAGACGACAAACACAGTGTGGTACCAGTGTATATCATACTAACTAGCGCCATGGTGGTATAGGCAGGATTATGACTTACCACCAGATGAATATGTTAGTCTCGTCTCTTTGTCGTATAAAAAGTAACCTTGCTACTGAAAAAACAATAAATCATACCTAGATATTAAGTAGTTTATAGCAACACTAACTCTAGTTAAGCTAATCTATAAACTAGTTTTAATGATGTTGAAATATCAGTTATATGTTTCTGTCAGTCATTTTATATATATTTATTAATTTATGCAAAGGAATGTTATCCTTGCAAGTCCATAAATTGTAATATGTTTAATATAAATTCGATATAATTAGCATCTTCTTGTAGTTAGGCATAAATTCATATTATTCACAAAATCAATTAAACTAATTAGTATTTATATCATTTAAACAAAAGTAAGGATGTATCTTAAAAAATTTTAACAATTTTTCTATGCAATTAACCGATGAGATGAGCTGGACGCTGGACCTGATGGTAAGTGATACGCCCGCCTATAACAATGTGGTGCCAGTATATTACAGGTAGCTATTTTAAATGTACCTTTGTACTATTTTCTTGTATCAAGAGTTAGGGGTGAAAGGTTTCAATGGTGGTAGATCTCTATTACCGTAGACCGTTTAGGTAGGTACCACCGCAGCGCCTATTTCTGCTGCCAAACAGTAGTGTGCACTCATTACTGTGTTCCGGTTTGAAGGGCGCTGTAGCTAGAGTATTTACTGAGGTGACGAGACACAACCTCTTAGGCGACGAGCGAAATATGATGCAATATTTAATATCCTAACTAGCTCCACGTTGTGATGGGCGGGCGTGTCACTCACATCAGGTGATCGTACTGCTCCTGAAAAATATAAAGGTAAAAATGAAAAAAGGGTAACGATACCCTGTCTTCTAGGTCAAAGGTGGACATAGAGTGATTCGTAAAATCCATGTAGCATTAACAACATTTTAGTTCTTCAGCAAAATTTTTAAAAGAACATAAAAATAATAAAAAAAATGGCATTTGTTAAAGAAGCGTTTACGTTTTAGAGAAATTGGTGTTTGAATTAATTTAAATTTTATATTTGGTAGATTTTAGTATTTAGCTGAACAGCTCACCGAACTGCTCTAGGATGTCTTACCTATTAAAACTTAAGTTATTCTCAAGTTAGGGAACTTCGGAACACTACCGTGCATGTAGTTTTTATTCAAAGAAGCAAGGAGACGAACAAATCGTTGACCTGATGATTACTCGCTCATGACAATGCCGCACTAGTTAGGATAATATACACAGAACTTTCTTTTACTTGTCGCCTTGCGACATAAAATTTTAACCGTTACTCTAGTAATTAGTGCCTACAGCGCCTTTTTAAACCGGAACACAGTAATGTTTGCACACTACTATGTGGCGGTAGAAGTAGGCGCTGCGATAGAACCTACCTAGACCTTCTGCGGCAACTTAAACATTATTTTATTTCCTGTTATCGGAAGGATAAATCTTATAAAAATATATTTTCCCACTAATACTCTCTTGGTGGTCATCAGTACGTCATAGAAAGCCCCGGCATCTACTACGAAACGCACCAGTGTCCCTCGGCGTCCTAATGCACGTCCCAGTGTAGCGCTCCTTGGCATCCTCGCTTTGGTGGGAGGGATGCTTCACATCCCTCCCCGAGGCGGGCCCGTTTGATCCGGGCACCGAATGGGGGTTGCGGAAGAACTGTTTAAAGCGTTATCCCGCGACCCTCGTGCGTTCCTTGCGGATGTGATGGAATACCGTGTGAAGCTTTTTAGTCGGTTGGAGTCCGACACTACCCTACTACCGGCCCAGTATTGGTACGGGGTGTGCATTCCGTTAGCATTTTGTTACACACGTTAATAAAAAAAAAAAATCCTCGCTTTGGTACGACAAGCACTAAACCACGTACTTATTGTTCATCCCGGGCTCGCTTAATGAACAATGAGGGCCCCCAGTTTCAAAACCCACGAACCCGATAACCCCTTTAGTCGCCTTCTACGACAGAGGACTTACCTTAGCTCTATTCTTAATAACCTGAGATTATAGGGCAAGCGGTAACTAGACCTACCAGAGCTTTTAGCTTAAGTTCTTATGTTCATAGTAATGTCTTTATAAAAATACTTATGCTACAGTATCCTAAATAAAGTTATGTATATACACATACTTATAGCCTTATAGGTGTGTGTGTTTTCCACTATTATAGTTAATAGTTACGCACTGGATGAGAGATCCGGTGTCGTTGGATTGCATGGCGTTGAATTTCAGTTCATTATTTTGCAATGAGATGCCCGAACCAATATAATGGCCGTTCACAACGATCGAGGGGGCAAGGAGGCAATTTATTACATCTATTTTAAAGTCATACCGTTATCACTTATTTTAGATCGTAAATAACCATTATTTCAGGATTATAAGTACGCACTAGGAAATCTAAAAAAATATTATTCTGAACGACTCTTTTGAAATAAGTCGTTCACTGCAAAAAAACGAAATAGACAGGACCATGACGACATCATCATCATCATCATTTCAACCTATTGTAAGCTAACCTATGTAGACTGAACATAGACCTCCTAAATCGTTTACCAATAACAATCAGAAGACATGTGGATACAACGATTCGCTTCGATCTTCACCAGCTCGTGAGGCGTTCCACACCGCGCTAGCCAATACATAAGAGACTATTGCAAAATTCATAAACTTTTCTCTTTTAGCAAACCGGATACATTACTGAAGAATAAACTTTTGAAGAGTGTATGTGTTCTATGTTCTGTTACTTATCAATCAGTAACTTCTTTTATTGACAATAGATTAACAGTTGATCTTTGATGTCACGTGAATAAAAGTGACAATGAGACAATTGGTAACGAAGGGTACTAACTAAATATACTCTGGCACTCCTTTGTTGATGATCGTAACCCAGTTTGGCAGTAGATTTACCACACTAGAGATATAGCGAGCAGAGTAAAGAAAGAGATACATATCTAATATATATATATATGATAAAAATCTAATTTTTCGATATCTTAACAAGTAAATTTCATGCTGTAGCTATTAGACGAAGCTGTTATGGAAATTTTTCACTACATTATCTTTATTTGTGAATATAAAATAATATTCTTTATTTGTATTATATTTGTCATCGCTTATCTCTATAAAATAACATGATACAATAAATATGAGATTAAAAGACAACCCTTTGGACCCCTGTACCACCATAATCATAGGGAAGTTCCAAAACATAATGCATTCTAATTGTAATTGGCGAATTAGCTGAGATTTTGTTGCTCCCTCTCGATAGGGGGTTGACAGGGCAACCGTCAAGTTGCGAGTTAATTTAAACCGTATGCCCTTTATTTACTGCAATTTGGTAATTCCATAATTAATCTTTATTGCTAAATAATAATGTTTTTGTATTTTGTTTATTTATTTTCACACATATGTATTCGTATGTACAAAATAGCAGACTAGACGAGAAAGAGACGTTTAGTTTGCTATCAATATTTATAACTTATGAGATCATCATCAGCCGATAAACGTTCACTGCTGGATATAGGTCTCCCCTAAAGATTCCACATTGATCAGGTAAGGATTCAAATAGGGGATTTGGGCCATTTGCCACCACGCTGGCCTAATGCGAGTTGTTGGAAGTTACAGCCTCGGTTGATGTATCAAATCTGTAATGTCACTTCTAAGAAAAATGTTTCTAGCAAAAAGTTTGATTAAACGTATCTAAATATTTGGTATTTCAAATTTTTTTCTTATATTTAATATAATTTAAACCTTAAATTTAGTGATTTTACTATTTGTCCTCGAAGTAACAAAAATTGTTACATCGCAATTTCCAAGTTCAACTACCCACGGAGCATAAAGAGAGTAATGTTAAGTTTAAAGCATGTTCATACTTTACTCATTTAACTTTTTGCTTAGTCGGCGAAACAATGTTTTTAAATTAATTAACATCTTTAATTGAACTCCCAGCGCCTCATAAGAAAATGCATGACAATCACAAGAAAATCGAAGTGGCGACAACGAGTTCTCGATCAGCAGGGACAGCCTCTTCTGATTTAACATCCTAACCATATTGATTATGTATGATTATATATATTGCATACCTTATAGAAGACATCTAGACAATTAATTTAAAAGAAAATATCAGTCACATAGGAAAAGAGAGCAAAACACCGAGCTGTTTCTATAAGCTGTGAGCAGATAAACGCTTATACGGAACAATCATACAGCATAATATTTAGTAAGAAACCAGTTTTTGTAGGCGCATTATATTTCATCGTCACCATCATCATCAGCCAATAGACTACTTCCTCTGCACACAGATCTCCAATGGTACACTGATCAGGATTATGTTAAATAAAATGTTTTTACTAATCCATATTACACTAATATAAAATTCAATAAATCTTCACTTTAATGATTTATTTAACGAGCTTTAAGTTCTAAGTAAATATAACTTATTTTTAAGAAACAATCTGAAATAAAGATTTATAGATAAAAATTGGAGAACAAAAATGAAATATGTATAAAGGAGCTTGATAGAAAAAGAAATTCATAGGCATTCTCCATCAAACGCGAAGTTTTATTCAAACAAAAAAAAATCTATACTAAGATTAATTTAAACAACAATAAACCTTTTACTGAAATATTTATTCATGATTTGTCAATGTTAATTATGTTAGTATATTAAGTGTTAAAGTTTAAATACAGCACGAAAAGTATTATGTACTCGTACAATATGCACAGGGTCTGAAAGGGTAGTAGTAGTGAGCAGTAGTTGACAGGGTACATGAGGGGTCCCATTAAATGTTAACACGTGGCGTGTCTACAGACTGCAAGTGATAAAGCATGAAACGAGTAGAAAACAAGAAGCTCTGTCAAGGACTGACTGCGCCTCCTGAATAATTCAAAACGGACCGTGCTTTTGGCAGGACAAGCGTGTCAACACTGGATTGCTGTAAAAACAACGCATTTTGTACCGGAGCACATTCCTGCTGAGGGACTATTGATCAATGCGACGTCACCGACGCCGAACGTAACGGATTGTTAAGTTTTAATCTAAGCCATTTGTATTCAACTTGCGCTAGAATTTACAACCGTTGATAAACATATTTAGTCAGCCAATTGTCTCATGTTACAATTTTCATCTCCCAGATCGATCTAGATCTTTCACCAGAGCTCGTCATGATAGCTATCAATAAGCTATCAGTAAAAATAAGTAGCTACTTATTTCAACTAGCAAACAGTGCAAAAAATCACTTTGTTCTATTTTTAAGAGAGATGTTGCTATGTTGCTAGTGAAATAGTTCCGGTATACCATCACATGAAGTTCTTGCTCGTGTCATCGATGGTAACGTAATAATATTAAATTAAATATTTTTTTATTAACCCTACTCTATTATATTATTATTGAAATGTACTAAAGGTTATTACAAATTTACGTATTGCATTATAATATTAGACGTTTTGTAGGTTTGAAGCAGAGGCAGCTTAGTTTGTAGGGCAAGTTTGAGAGAGGCTTCATTCCCAATTATCTTGAGTATCCGGTGAAAAAAACATTTTAGGGAAACGGATATACATATAACTACTATGGATATATGCCATTCGGTCAATATGCAAGATAAACGTAGTTTACTCTTTCCTCGTGAATAACAGCAGTGAGATGATTAAGTTAGTTGTTTTATTACACCACGCTCGCTGTTGTATGGTGAGCGGTATATTCTCGCGTCGAAACCAAATCAGGAATATCCCTAATCGGATGTAGGTTTTAAATATCTATAAAAATTCGTATATAGTCACCGCGGTCACCGGCAAGAAGTCCACATGCCCGCGCGTCAGCCGCAATAAAACTGTGTCGGCAAGGATAAAGACATTTCGCGGGAGCTACGCGGGCTTTCACCGACACTTGCAAAAACATCCACCCGTTGTCCGCGTTTTTGTGTGTACGAACGCTCCATCCCAACACTGGTGCTCACCATCCCAAATCTAGACCTTATCAAAGCTCTAAACGAACATTATCCCCGCTTAATCTTCTGTTTTACTTCAATGTAACCGAATCGTAATTTATGCGTTTTATATTATATTAATTTTAATGCTTTATTACATGTAATTGAACGCAGTCGGCTTTGTTAGTAGCAAAAAATTATATTACGACGGTAACACAAATTTTGAACAATAAACTTTATTCCTACAAAGGAACTGTATACACCCAGTGCTAGTGTTATTAAATTATAATATACTGCAATAACTTATTAAACATATAATAATATGAAGTTAAATTTTTAAAAACATACAAATTTCGAATAATTTACTTTGTATATTTTGTAGTAATTCTTATATTTTTTTACCTGTTTACTTACTTCTTAAAATAAAAACAGATTCGTAAGGTACTTAAAAACTTTGAATAGGTTTTAGCTTTTTCAGCTGTTAACACATAAAAGGATTTGGTAATGTAACATCCTAAATAGGACCTAATTTTTATGAATGCTATGGAAGTGTACCTTCATGAAAAATACAATAAAAAAAAATTCAACAAAAATTGTAGTTTTATATCATTTCTATTAATAGTGAGCGGCGTCCATTAATCCTTACAATGTGTACGTAAAGGACTTGTTTTGTTTAGTGACGGTTATTTTAATAAGGGGACATAAGTCGGTATCGCATCGCCATAAACGTAGAAGCAATTTGTCATTCAATAGAAACGATATGCTTCTTTTGGTAGTTTTTATTTCTTAATTAGTCTCAAGTACCAAGCTACTGCTTCTGCGGCGGAATAAAGGATTGATGCTCAACATTTATGTGAGAACATCGTTAATAAAAAAAAGCCTTAACGTCCTACACAATGTATTTGTAATTTGTATTTAAATTTTATGTCAGTAGATAATAGTCCGGGCTTTGTCGAAGTATTTTATACAGTACATAAATATTCTAATAATCTTATTCACTGGGTGTTATTAAGTGAAAAGTTTAATAGTTAAGTGAGTTTAGCATTTACTTCACGATTTATTTTAAACGTAATAATAAAAAATATTTCTACTTTCTTTACTTCTTTTGAACATTATACGAAACATTTTTAGGAGTCCTTTTTATTGTAAATCAGGACAACCTGCTTTCTGTGCTTTTAATTTATCCATCAATAAATTAAAGGTATACTTCAGCCTCCATAGCAAATGGAGATTTAAATACGTTACGTTTTAAGAGTAAGAAATAATACAATAATAATAAAAAAAACATTACTATTAACAAAACGCTATGTAATAGTAGAAAAACTATTAAAGGTATGATTTTTCAGATTTCCGATATTTTTTTTGTTATGAAACTCTTTTAATGATACCTACTATTTATGTTGCTATAGTTAGGATTTACTTGTTAGTTTTACAACTACTTGTTAGCACTGGTTGTAGGTCTCTGTCGCCAAGACCATCTAAATTGGCACCACCGCAGCGCCTATTGCTGCCGAACAGTAGACCGCAAACATAACCGTGTTCCGGTTTGAAAGCCATTGTAACTAGTGTAATTACTGGGGTATCGAGACTTAACATCTTACGTCTCAGCCGACGAGCGTAACATGGTGCAGTGTATATCATTCTGCCTGGCGCCACGTTGTTATGGGCAAGCGAATTACTTATCATCAGGTGAACGTTCCGCTCGCCTTGTTACTTAATTGAATTGAAAAAAATCGACGAAGCAGCGATCTGTTGGAGATCGTAGGAAGCGTTTGAAGGATTATGCTCAGTTCGTGGACCCCCGACTGATAATAATGATGATGTACAAATTAAATTTATTAATGCAATCTTGGGCTAAAGTTTGAATGTAAGCTATAAGCTCTTTACATGAAATGATTTTTTTTTTAAATTTCGTAGCTTTAAGACTAAACCCAAATACGGTTGTAATAATATCGCGATGTCTCACAATTTCAAAGTTAAACAGCAAATCCGACAATTCCAAGTGGTCGTGCGACCGCGGCAAAGGGCTCGCGGTGCCAGTTGACGTATTCGTGCCAAACGGCTACTGGCAGCTGTGGAGATTGATGGTAGATAAAACTATCTATATTTTTCATTTACACCTGTTGGACGGCAATAACGCGTTAATCTTACGACTTAAACGTACATTGAGATACTATCTAAATTAATACAGAGAGTATGGAATAAATAAAATATATATATATATATATATATATATATATATATATATATATATATATTTGTATATATGTATATATATTCTTAGCGTCTTACATTTTTACCAAAAAATCGAGTACTTTCAAAGTTACTTGTATTAATTTGCAATTAAAAATTTCTCGTATAAGTACAGACAACTATTTTACATTATTAACCCTCTTCTTTTCTAGTAGTTTAAAAAAAAAAATAATTTTAACTTGTAAGTTAACATCGCGTTGACGGGCTGTTATCTAGTTCACTTGTCGCAAGTTAAAGTCGCGTCGCGTCGCTTCAACTTGTTTCATCGATATGTTAAAATGCAACAGGCATATATGCATTAGTAATTATGTGATTGCACTAGATATCGCATGTATAGCTACAGTTAAACTGCATATCCAGTACATTGTGTGGCAAGGCAACATGTTTATTTATGACGTATGCAAATTCATTATTTTTTTATCGCGCATTTTCATTGTAATTTCAATTCTTGACAGGATTTACTTATGACAGGTTACCTAACTTTTTACTAAACTTTACTAGTGTCTTTAAAAGGTATTAGCACTTTTTCGTAGTAATAGTTTTTTCTTAAATAACGGTATTTAAATTTTCCAATGTTTATTCCGATATTGACCATAAAGCGTTGGAATCCAGTACTGGAAAACGAGGCGTAGACAGACCTCCCACCAGGAGGACAGACGACATTAAAAAATCTCTGGAAGCCTCAAACAGCGCAAGATCGTATTTTGTAGAATGCATTATAAGAGACCTATGTCTGCTGTGAACGTCTATCCATTCAGTTAATGATGACTTTGCCCAAAATAATTATGTTTAAAAATCATTTTCCTATTTATTCTAAAAAAATATTTAACGTTGTATATGAGTTAAGAAGAGGAGAGGGAGTGTAGATAGTGGAAAGCGGCTATTGAATGAAATAAATAGGCCAAAATTTAAAATTTCGAAAGTCGAAAAGAGATATGTATGGAAATGAGGATGCCTTTCTTGTAAGACAAAGGACACCATATATAACAAAATTATATAAATATTACATTACGTTTTTATTAAGCGAAGGCAATAAATAAGTAAAAAATATTATGTGTATATATGCAAGGTTTTCTCTTCCTTATTTTAGAGCTAATGGTCACTGGTACCCTTCGTACGTCACTTTGACAAAAGAAAGGTAATTTCAAAAAAGGAACGCGTCTCCACATCATTCAGTGTGCGGACGCGGCATGCAGTTTTGTACGGGCTACCGTTTTTTTTTAAACGCGAAGAACCGCGTCATGCGCTATCGGCCAGCATCAATATTAATAACTTTTTAATTAATTATTTATAGGTTCCCCGAGCCATTCACAAATTGAGTTGTTGAAATAGTCGTGATTGATGTTTTTAGATTTTACTTCGTGCATAGTGATATACGATATTCATCATCATCAGCCGATAAATATCCACTGTTGGACATAGGTCTCTCCCACAAATTGCCATCACTATCGCTCCTGCCATTACTAACTGAACTGCAGTTATCAAGTAAAATTTCTAACAGTTAGTATATTTTTGTACAATTTAAGAATTGAATCAAATCATCATTAGCCGATACATACTGCTGGACATAGACCTCCCCATAGTCTCTCCATCGATCGGTACCACGCTGCTCTGGTTCCGGCTCTATGCCAACGCTTCACATTCTGCATGTCCTCCGATACCGCCGGGCACCAGGACAGTCGTTCGTAGGGGTTCATATGGAGGGGATTTTGGCCATATCCCTTCACGCTGACCCAATAGCGGGTTGCTAGGCACCAGAGCTTCGTTTATTGAATAGCAGAGTGCACTATGAGCAGATGAGGTTGGCTTGTGCCCCGTGAGTTGTTGGGAGGGGCTCCTTCGCCCTATACATCACGACATTGTCACAAACAATAACACATGATTGAAATATTTCTTGTCCCTATATTATGTTTAAAAATTGGGGGTAGACTGAATAGATAAAAAATAAGGTAATAAAATATACATACATTAAAAAAAATCAGAGCATGTTATACGTAGATGTGAAAAAATAAAAAAATGCAATAGTTTGATAGAAAATTATTATTTCTATTAAGTTCTATTACAAAAGTTTGACGTATATAGTTTTTTGCGCAAGTTTGCTCGTCAGATAATCGGCCGAAGCACCTACCGCATAAACCAGTCCATGGAAGTGGCGGAATAGTTGTATACGCGAGGGCACCAAGTTTCTTGGTGCTATGCGGCTTATGTTCGATATTTCTTTGTACTCGCCGCCGCAGTATATGTTGAATACCGGCGTCCTATACAGGTATCCCGCATACCGCAGCCCGGCGTCGTACAGTGACGAAATGCTTCAAGCAATGCCAGTGGGAAAACTGAGTAAATGGATTTAGTGCAAAAACCGAGAAATATCGTTAATGTCCTTTTAAGTTACTTTATAAAGTTCAATGCCGAGTTAAACAAACGTAATAGTCTACGTGCAGCTATTTGAAAACTGGGACATGAAATGCTTTAACTCATTGTTGCACGCTGATGCATGTTCCACGTCTTTCATTCAACTTGGATCTTTCTGATTTTAATGACTGTTTTTTTTTAAATTGTTTTGATATATAAAAGCCGTTGATTGCGCCTATCGTTAATTGATAGCAAAAGTGTTATATTATACAGATAATCTAAGATCGTAGTGTAAAGAATTGTATGTATATTACACCACCACCACATTAAAATGTCTCGTGTTTCGGAGACCGATGTTTCATTGGAGCGCTTCCCCAGGTCTCTTGGCGCTTGACAAATTTGGACCTTCGAGCTGATCAAACAAAATTACATCTCCTCTTTATATAAAAATGGATACTTGAGACACAGACCATAAAGGTTGTAGTGATAGTTTTTATTCATGGTCATAATGTCTTAAGATTAAATAGCATCGATAAAGACAATCCTTCAAATATTACTTATTTGTGAGAATAAAGCTTTTTTTAAGAAGTCGAAGAAATTAAAATCTGAATTTATTAATAAAAAAAAAACTATTTTAAAAACAACTTGTGTGATATTTCAAATGTTTTAGATAAAAACATAGTATAAATTATAAGTATATTATTTATAATAATTACATAAGAAAATAAAATTCATTCCAGCCCAATTTGTACCAGGAACTTGTCTCTTTAAAAATTATTTTTAAAACAAAGATTTTATTTATATGGAAATTTTATTTACTGCGAACTATTTCGATATATTAACTATATAAACTGGTGACTGCTGGTACAAGGCCTCTAATGCCAAAGATCGTCAAGCACTGCCGCAGCGCCTAATTCTTCCGCCAAAGAGTAGCGTGCAAACATTACTCTGTTCCGGTTTGGAAGGCGCTGTAGCTAGTGTAATTACTGGGATAAGTAGACTTAACCTCTTGTGTCTGACCCGATAAGCTCAATGTGGTTCAATATATATCTATGGGGGCGGCCTATGTCCAGCAGTGGACGTCTATCGGCTGATGATGATATATCATCCTAACTAGCGCCACGTTGTTAGGGATGGGCGTATAACTAACCACCAAGTGAACGTCCCGCTCGTCTCTTCGCTTAATTGTAGAATAAAATCCTGTCTTTGTTTAAATTAACAGCATCCAAATTTACAGTATTAAAATATTTATTGACGTTTTCAATGAGATATCGTTATTGTTTTTTATTTATTATTTTTATTGTTTATTACCTACATAGTTAACTGGCAACACAAAAAAGTTTCAAACCCATTACAGTAGTGAATCTTTGAACGGTTAAAACATGTTATAGATAAATAAATACCACAAAGGGAACAGGCCGTCCGTGCCGTGACCGACGAATGTACAGCCAGAAAATAACGCTCCCCACAGGAAAATAATTTCATTGCGGTTGTGACTCGCATATGGTGCTGCTGGCGGCCATTTTGTTTTAAATATTTTGTTCTCTTTATCCCCGTTGCACAGTAGCTTCGTGCCATACATAACAGATGTATTTATCGCGACGCATATATTGTTTCCTCCATTTGTGGAAACATCAGTGTTGTGTTTCATGAATCAACTATTTCCTTTTATAATATACTCCTTTTAAGGAATTTAATGTAATTTATCAAAATTATATTATGGTCATTTATTTAGAAATATCCGGGTTATTCTAAAGTACTTAGACCCCTTAAAAGAGAACATATAGATTATATTAAAATTATGCCTTAAAAAAATTAAGAGCAATTTACACTATTGTATATTTATCCCTGTTTTATAAAATCTTAGGGTAATTAAAATTTATAAATCATTAAGAATTATAGTCTGGTTTGTTAGTGTGGTTCTTGACCCAAACATGCGCTCGTTCTATCTCCAGTGATTTCCAGCTTCCGGTGAGCAGCTGATGGCAGCATTACTTAAACATGGCGAATAAATGCTCTTGTTTTTTCTTTGTGAGAGAGGTTTAAAAGGTAGGTCTCTGTTATCAGACACTGTCTTGGTAAGTACCACCGTAGCTTCTATATCTGTTGTCAAACGATACTGTGCAAAGATTTCTATGTTCCGGTTTGAGGGGCGTTATGGGTATTGAAGTAACTGGGATAATGAGATTTACAATCTTGTGTTAAGGCGACGAGCGCAATGTGGTGCAGTGTATAACATCGTTACTAGCGCCATGTTGTTATGGATGGGCCGTATCACTTAACATCAAGTGAACGTCGCGCTCCTCTCATCGCTTCGTTGAATAAAAAAAGTGATTTATCGTGAGCGTACTTTTTCATGTTTTTTATTATTATTTTTTTCGTGCTAAAGTAGGCTTTATAGTTAAGTTGATTAAAGTTGCGCTAATATTATAACTAACAGCCCTTGGTCTTTCAGACGTATCCATAGACCAGACCATAGACCACACCATAAACCAGCTATATACCAGCTAAACACAAACATAATCATAGTAACGGATATAATACAAAACATAACCTCTTATAAGCGGGTAAAGTCAAGTGAATTGAATGCCAATGGAGTAAGTTAGGTACGGGGTTAAGTTATATCGTGCCTTTGCGACCCGACTAATCGAGGTGGGGTGAAATCGGAGGAGCAGACCAGTGCTAGTGATTCATCTATCGATATTTACTTATCGACATCGAGAACATAGTCTCGATAACGCTAATCTAAAGATTGTATAGTACTATTACATATATGTTAATATTAATATACTTTAATGGCTGAATATTTAGTATTTAAATCATCATTTTCCTTAGTAGGTCTCTTTTGCCGGCGACCATCTAGGAAGTTATCATTGTAACTCCTAGTTCTACCGCCAAACGGTAGTGTGCAAATATTACTGTGTTCCAGTTTGTTCGTTGTGGGTAGTGAAATCATTGGGGTAACGATACTTCATCTTCATCTTGTTTCAAGGCGACGAGCAGATTTTGGTGCGGTGTATATACCATTCTAACTAGCGCCACAGTATTGTGGGCAGGCGTATCACTTACCATCAGGTGATCGTTTCGCCCGGCTCGTCGGTTCATTAAACTAAAAAAAAGATATTTTTCGGCAACACGCTTGTGAAGTCTTTGGTTGAGAGACGTTTGTCACATAAGTGCTATAAAAAAATTCATTATTAATTAGTGCAAAAAAAAAAACTATAAAATCAAGAAACCGTTGATAATTCAGGTTATAAGTGAGGTGGAACCACACGCTGAGCGTGAGCTTAATCTTCACCGAGCTCAAGCCTTCAGTGAAAGAAACTTGAAAGAAGTTTCGACTGGTTTGACTCTCTCGCTTGTAAAAGATGGCGCAGCGTTGAGATCAATAAAGTTTACTTGTGTATTATTTATTAATCATAATTCTTAGTCATCATAAATCCTTTTTAACAAGTGTCAACATGTCGAATTATTCAATTACTCATTAAACGAAGGCAACGTATACTTTAATAGTCCGCAGCCTGTCATTAAACATTGATTAAACTGCTAACGTATATCAAAATATAATTTCAAGATTATAGTTATTTATAAATGATATTTTAAGTATAACTTACCGTTTTTATATTAATCAAGTGTATTTTTTCGCTCGCGTATAAACCAATTTAAACGATATTACTTTACACCAAGCTAGTACAAGTTTTGTATGTGTGTGTTTTTTTTTAAAACATGAGATAATTGGTATCACTGCATGAGTAATTATGTTCAATAATTACAGTTGTAATGTCTTAATTATCATTTATTTACGTTTGTCTGCTGACATGTTTCATGTGTAAAGAAACAGTTATTTAATCCGTAAAGTTTATGTTGTAATCCTTATTCTTGTAAGTTCGATCAATGAAGTTTGACCACCATTGTATTTATGTCTTACGTTCGGATATTTTTAATTAATCTCCATTATTAATTGTTATATTTGAAATTATTTCTTATTAAACTTTAAGTGTATCCTTTATATTTCAGTCATATTATGTCATTGTACGGAATTTTCAATAATAATTATTAACCGTACAAGTGTCAGTTGGTAGTCTTAAACCTTATTTCACAAGAAAGAAAATAGTTAACTTATGTAGGTTGTAGTATATTTTGTAGTTAATATCGATGTATCGATAAATGTATTCACTAGTGACGGTAACGGTGTAGTAACGGCAGCCAGCAACCCCAGACTCCGCCCCCGCGCACGCTACAGCCTACAACCCCATACATATATACATATAATACAACCACTCCCGCATGTTTACTGTTGAATGTAAACCCAGCACTCTGTCTGTACACCCTGTACTTTGAAAACATTTGAGTATATCTATTTATTTATTTCTTTATAGAAATATTATATTCCTTGAGTGATGATAACCTAACGGTACGACTGCTTATATGTGGCGTTGAGTAAGATGATATACTCAGCACCACAAAGTACTCGTCGCCATGAGATTGAAGATGTATCGATGTCCTAGTATATTTACACTAACTAAATTGTCTTTCATTCGAGAACTGTTTGTGGACAAATGGACGCTGCGGTGGACAGTCTCCGGCCAAAGCGACCGCCAATTGATATCTTACTTATTTTTGCTTTCAACTATCTTTTTTATAATTTTTCCGTATACACTAATACCAATGATAACGGAGACTACTGTAAAAAGATATAAAAAAATCTATGTTTATTTTAAGTATCATTACATAAAGCAAGTTATCCTTAGCAGACGCCCACAGCACACGATTGCCGTCGGACAAACTACGTGCAAGTGAAATATATACACAACTTTCTTGCTACCAACTTATATTAATATTAAATGAACTTCTACTGTTAACAATAAACAGTGTATTTTTACTGTTTTTCGCTTAGAAAAGATTTTTAACTACTTAGACTACTAGGATAACGAGGTACACGATCTAATAGAACAAAAGGCGCATTTTGGTTTTGAACTCTGTAACAGTTATATAGTATTTATAACAATTTTAAATATATTCAAACATTTGTATGTGCAATATGAATCTATTAATATTGTCTCTTACGATCTCTCACGAAGATTAAATATATTTACAGTAACTAACTAAATCCCACGGTTAAGATAACACAGACATTACTCATTACGGTCGTGTTAAGGCAATTATTGCGTCGGGCCGTTGTCAATTTTAATTTATATATAAACCATGTACCCGCATCAAGTGGAACCTTGGAGACTGATAAATCAAATTGCTTCTCTAATTATTTACATACTTGTACCTTGTATTTTCGCAGTAATTGACAAATTGCAGACAAAAAATCTAGACTAATAACTGTGAAACTTTTACTAAGCCATGTTAACGATGAAACGTTTCTAACTTTAATAACGAATTCAATAATGATTGCTTTGTGTATACAGTTCGGAAGGTTGCTAGCTTAACTGCTACAGGTTAAGTTGTTTTTTGATTTAAGGCTAACATAACTTTCACATGGTATGAAGATGAAGCTAGGTACATAATACTCTGGCTGTCATATTTTACTAGCTGAAACTCACTTAAAATATTCCTCTGGCGCCGCTACCAAAAGTAAGTCTTAATCTTCAAGATGAGAGAGCGCCATCATTATCTATCTCGCTCTAAATAACTGAAATACAGTAACAATTTTATACTACATATATACTATTAGAGGGTAATAGTTAGCCAGGCGTGTTCGCTAAATCAGTACCACTATGAAAACTTCAATAAAACCCCTAAATCGGACCAGGACCCAACGTGGTACAAACGGCGTGGTGGCGGTTAGCTACTGCACCAAGAAGGCAATCAGTTCTCATTTCTCATGAGGACCAAATTGTTTTATTATATAATAATATTATTATATATTTGGATATTTAATACTTTATAAAAAATACTTAACTCGAGCTACTTGTACCGGATGCGGATAAAACTAGTCCTTTTAAGTACAGGGCATAATTTATTAAGCTATTAACTTAGGATAATATAAACGACATAGAAGTATAGTTATTGGCGTTGAATATTAATTTGTTACCATAAAGATATTATTAGAATATGACATAAGTGTTAAACTAGAGTCGTATAAGAAGTTCTAGGTATCCTATTTTATCTATACCTATTCATTTATAATTTTTTTTTTGTTACCCATGTACCTGAAAACTAGTGAACGTATCGACATGGGAACATGAACATACGACGCGGAATGATTTGTATATAGTTATAGGCTATTTAGGACATGAGGGTACAACGCTAGGAAGAGAGACAGGCTATTTATTTTTTAAATTTCATGGATTCTTGGTATTCGTTGTTATGGTAACGGTTGCTATAGGAAGTCATTTACGGTTGCGGTTACTCTTAAAGAATATTTCAGAAAAATTTCAGGACAAATTTTATATTACGGGCAGCAAAGCGGGCGGGGAACAACTATTACATTATATACCTGAATTTGCACTGTAAAATGTACCATATTGTTATATTATTTATCTTCATATAACACTATATTCTCTACGTCTATATGTTTTGCTTTCAACATTTATGCATATATTGCAAACAAATTTAAAAAAGACAATATATAACCTAGCCCGACCATAAATTTGGTTACAAATGAAAATGCATTTTTTAATGAAGTAATGTAGTATTATTAAAATTTATACCTATATTTATTAGTCTCAAAAAATAAAAAAAAATGTCGTATTCGAAATGGCCACCTTTAGCTTTTATACAGGTCTTTAATCTGTTTGGCCACGAATCTATGGATTTACGCACTATTTCCAAGGGAAGTTTCCACTACCGCCACTGCTCGCTCCAAAGATTTTTTAAGAGACTCAATGTCGCCGTGTCGTTTAGAGCAGGTCATGTCCTCTAAAACTGACCATATTTCGAAGTCTAAACAGTTGATGTCTGGGCTAGATGAGGGCCAGCCTTCAGCTCTTATAAAGTCCGGTACGTTGGTTTGAAGCCAGGCTTGGGTAGTTCGTCTCTTGTAACCAGGGTTCCAGGTGCAGAGTCCTGCTGGAAAGTCCACAAAAAGTGTATTGCTGAGAGGTTTCTCAACATGATCCAAGACTGTATCTTGATACACTTTGGCTGAAGTTTTCACTCCTTTTTTAACAAATATGTAGTTTTGTGACTCCTGGATAAGACACGCCCCACCAAACCATCATTGACGCAGGATGATGACCGCGTTGTACCTTTCCGACCATTTGAGCAGCTTCTTTAAAACTGTGAGCGTACACTTTATTATTTTGCTTATTGTAGTATTCTTCAATCGTAAAAATTTTATCATCGGTAAAGAGGATATTTTATTTTATTTTACATGATATGTAAAGAGGACAGAAGGCGTTTTGACCGATCGACCCTCTTTAATTGTAAAGATTGATTTAGGACATGTCCTGTATATCGACGATAAGCACCGAGCTTCAGGTCTTGTTTTATAATACCCGACAGAGTCCTAGCGAGAATTTTCATTTCTCGCGATAACATCTTTTGCTTCCTAATGGGGTTTCAACGAATTCTGGCTTTCACAGCATTAACAGCCTTTGTAGTTCTAACAGCACACGGCCGTCCCGATCTTTTCTGGTCTTCGACAGAGGAAGTGTTGTTGTATCTGCTGATAGTACGATATACGAACAAACGGCTGATACCAAGCTTTTGAAGTGTCTGTAATATAAGCGACCGGACCGGCTCCATACCCACTTTGTGCTAGGCGATCACTGCAATTCCTATTTTCGTTAACAACCCATTCCATATTGTAATTTGATAATGAACACGAAAAAATATGTGAAATGGCGCAAAATTGAAAGAAGTTTTTAAAATAACATACGTGTTCCAAATTCAAAATTATTAAAACGTTGAAAAACAAGAAGTTTTTATGTAACAGTATTTATGGCCAGATTAGTTATATGTGTAAATTTTGCTTGTTTAAATAATAAATAGTTATTTATCGACAGTGTTTAGGAGCTATCCTATCACACTGAAACGGATTGCGCTGAAAATCGTTCAAATGTATGTTACGCCTGTAATTTATATATAACTGTTGACATAGGGGCATTGACATCCCAGCCGGTTAACATCCACTTTTGCACATAGGTGTCATATGAGATATGCCATAAAGCATTTCAGATGGTACATTAAGTTCTTTTACGTTACTCGAACATATTTAGAACAAAAATATTTCCTTATTTATTATCCTTTAACTATACTGGTGTTAACAATTTTATTAACAAATCTCGCCGTTTCAGGAAATATTTGCGGAAAGTGTACTTCGGAGTTGATTTTAATTATAAGAAGGCTAATTATTAGTAAGACTAGATATCTCGTTTAAAACTAAATCTGTTAACTACTGTTTATAGGAAATATATCTTTTTATGCATATTTCCGGTTAAATTATTTGTGAAAAAATATTAGCAGAAGATTTTTTTTACTATTTGACGAAGTGACGTTTATAAGCGTGACCATAACAACGTGGCGCTAGTTAAGTTGATATAAACAGCGTCTCCATCGTCGCCTTAAGACATACTATGTTGTCTCGTTACTCCAGTAATTTCACTGGTTCAATAATTAGCGACATCACCGTTTTAGCGGTAGAAATAGAAACTGCGGTGATACCTAGACGGTCTCCGATAATGGAGACGTAATCTCTATTGTAGATGGGTTATATTTTCTGTTCATTTATGTAGTATTCTAATGAATTTAATTTGTTCGCAGGTCAAGATATGGTTTCAGAACCGGCGCAGCAAATACAAGAAGATGATGAAAGCGGCCCAAGTAGGCGCGCCGCCGCCCAGTCTCGGTCTACCTCCCGGCAGCCCGCCCACCAATAACCAATTATTACACGGTAAGCTTAACGCGCACGGCCAAGTGCTTAAAATGGCCGTAACTGTACCACAGATACTGAATTCGATAGATAATTGTATTAGTAAGAACATTCCTTTACATTGATGAACCCATCGACTAAATATCAATTTTGTTCTTCATGACGAAGCAACGGAATGAGCGAGCTGGTCATCTAATAGGAAACTCCATTCCCATAAGACTAAGGCGGCAGTTAGGATTGCTATACATAGAACCACGCTGTGATCTTCACGTTGATACAATAGGTCAAATCTTGTTAACCCAGCAATTTCCGTCAACACAGTAACGTTTATTCACTAATCTTTAGCGCCAGAAATAGATGCAGTGGTTCTATTTAGGCAGTCTCCAGAAATAGACCACCAGTAAATATAATTTTAACGGATGTCGTTTGCTAAGGGATAAAGGAAGTTGTATTATCGATATTAAAATTGTGGATATATATTTTTTTTTTAAGCGTTTCCCCTGCGTGTTTTGGGTCAGGGTCTTTATTTATCCGTCGATCGATTACCATCATTTATACTTTGTTTCCTCATTCTCCTCACTCATTTTTCCATCTTTTGTTCTCTACTTATCTTTCATCCATTTTCTTCTCTATCATTCTACAGGATATATATATATTATTCATGTAAGTAAAGTACACGTACAAAAATATTTCAATATTTGTTAGTGGCACCCAAACTAAGTTGCGCTTGTAACTTAGGCTGACATTGTTTACGTAATTCCAATGAAATGTTTATATGATTGTTTAATTTAAGCTTATTTATATGTCTAGGTGGCGGTGGGAGCTCTAGTGGGTCCCAACATTCGCCGTCGGCTTACCAGAGCGGGGGTCCCACGCAAGCGCATTCGCCGACGCCCAGTTCGACGCCGGTCTCCGAGCTCTCCCCCGGTTTATCCCCCACGGGCACACCGTGGGACGTCAAACAACCCCCGCAGCCCTCCTGGGATGTAAAGGTTGGATATGTAAGAAAAAATTAACTATTCTTTATTAGCTATTATTAAAAATTTCATATGAATACATTTTGCTTTATTATAGTCTTACTATAAATATTATTATGCCAATTCTAAACAAATTTAATAATAAATTTCAAAAGCTCGTAGAAGTTTATTTCTAACACTAAAAAAGTATAATTTTCATTGAATTATGTTAGGTTTTTACAAAACCTAGACTAGCTAGTTATGGCAACCGTATTGTAAATCTTACGCTATAACAGAATTGCTAAGCTCCAGATAATATATGAGCGCCGTGTTTTCAGAATATTCTTTAACATCCTCTCCCCTAATCACTTGAAAGCATGTGAATTTTAAGTCAAGTATTAGCTTAGTAAATAAAAAATTTATTAAAGTTTTCCTATATTTAGATGAGATTCTCCTCTACATCGATAAACTTTAAAATAGTGAAGTATATTTTGTATATAAAGCCCAGAGGATAAGAATGTTGCTTATAAAAGAGAGTTTATCATTATACATAGTTTTCTTATCAGAGTGGGTTCTACAATAGATAGTCTGGTTCTAGGGGAAGATAAGGTTATGTTGGATTTGATCTAACTAAAACACTATCGGCAGTCCTACGGAACACATAACTAATGCTAACGTTTCCTGTGCAGCCTACTGCGGGTCGCTCGCCGGATGGCACCTCGTGCGATGTGAAGCCGCCTCATCAGCAGTCATGGGACCCGAGGGTCGGTTATGTAAGTTGAACCATTCTTATTCTCTTTATTGATAATAATAAATGAATACTTTATAGTATTGTACCTCGTGTGCAATAAAAAGTCACATGTGAACAGTTTTAGTCAAAAATAACTTTTATCCAAACCATTCTTCTGAGTTTACCTGTTATTGTGGGGTGTTATTATTTCTATATTTATCAAATAATATTATATATGAGATTGTAAGTATTCTAATACATGACCACGGTAAACGTCAACATAGTAACTAGCTTTTAGTTTAATCGAATTGTTAAAGACAATTTTCTACTTACTAAGCTTTTACTATATAAATTTTCTTAAATTGTTTTAACTTTTCTATAGTAACTTATTTCCGTCTATGCTATAAGTAAGTTGATTGCTGTTTAACACTAAATTCGGTTTATTTCTCTTATAAAATATTAGGAATAGTTATCACAATTATTTCAGCATTATTTAGAGAACGTAGTGTTCGGTTTTTTGTTAAACACTAATATATTAGTTCCGGTTCCGATGTTCTAAGGTTTTGTTCTGAGTGTTCGTATATAATGTATTGTAAAAGCGTTGTTTTTTCGTTATAACTAATTATATAAATTTAATCTTTTGTATAATGGCACCGATAAATTTCAGTCAAGTATATTTCATCGCAGACGCGTGTACTGGTGGTATTACGGATGTAACAACCTTGTCCCTTCCTGCATTAGCTGGAGCCGATAAAAAACGAGCGACGGATCCGACGGAATCGGTTATTGAAATATTTGATTCAAATGTTTAAATGGGGGAAGTTAGGTAATTCTTTTCCGAATACTTTTCATTTTACAATAGCCTTTGCGTAATCAGGCACAAATTGTTTTTACTTAGTCTTCTAGTTACTCTAGATTCTATAATACAAACGTATATAGCTAGGAATAGAGAGAGAGATTAAATCCTGAAATATTCGTACAGGAAATATATTTTATAAAAGTTAAAGAAGTAAGACTTTTCACCTATAAAAGCCTAATGGTCACAAATATATATTCCCGCTAAGGTTTTTCGAAATCTATGCTCACGGTTTGATGAGATTATCATTGTATTAAAACATATAGAAACTATTTTAATATTTTTTTATAATTAATGCTAAATGTATGTAAATCTCAAGAGATGGATGCCCACTGTTGAACAAAACTTTCTTGACGATAAATTTCTTACACTAAGGTTAATATCGAAACAAGTTATATCTCAAATTCTTGACATGTTAAAGTAACTTGTCAATTCAACCATCGCCTTTTCACCATCGTACGACCAGTTGCACCCAGCACCCAGTTTGCTAACAAAGAGGTTCAGTTCCCTGTTCTTCATGAGAACAGCAAAGGAGTGAAACAAATGGCCGGCGTCGGTGTTCTCGTTGAAATATGACGTGGGTGACTTCAAAAAAATTGTGAATAGGGTGCTATTAGATTAGTGCGGTTAATTACCATAGACCACATCACCACATAACGTCAGATGAGATCGTGGTCCAGCGCTAACCTTGATGATTTAAAAATAAAAATATATGTTTTAAAGACTACATACAGGTAGGAGGTTTTTGGCTTATATAAAAAAAATTAACTAAATAGCTTTAGTACAATAGGAGTAGAATAAAAAGCCAACCTGTTGCGTGTCAAATGAAACAAAGCGAGCCCCCCGATCTTAGTTGTTAGCGTAGTGAGAAAGGCGTGACTGACCGCGCCTCGCATTTAACTGGATTAGTTACATGCGATACCATTAACCCAGGTTAACGGTGGACCTTTCATTAATATACAGCCCTTACGATATTACGGGGGTGCTTCGTTTAAAGGTCAAAATATCGTTAATGAAACGCTTAGTTTCTTTCATGTTAATATCTTCGACCCAATCATAAAACGCTGGAGTCGTGTGTAATATTTTTTATAGTTACTAGCTTTTATAGTTACGAAAAGTGTTAATGAAGATGTTAATTATAATATGTACTATAGTTTACATGTTCAAATTATAACTGTTATAATTTTTTTATTCCTTAGAATTACAAGTTACCTAACTCTTATCCTAAGATTGAATCCATTACGCTTTGAATCTAAATTAGCGAAGAATATTTAATACGTGTTACTTACACCTATTATTTATAACAGTAGTTAAATGGTGAAAAAAACAATTGTAGTTGATAATGTTTATAGTGTTTCCAAATAGTTTCAGTAAGTTAGCGGTTTACTACATATACAAACAAATTATAGCTTTATTTGTATATGTAGTAAACCATAAAGGTGCATCTATGGGTTTTTTTTTATTTATAAAGCGACGAGGCGAAAAAAAAACTAACTCCTGGTGGCAAAGGATACCCCTGAACGTGACGCTAGTTAGAATGATATACATAGCAGCAGTTACCCCAGTAAATTGACTAACTATGACGGCTCTTGAAAAGGCAATACAGTAATGTTTGCTACTACGCGGTTTAGACTCTGTTTCACTCCACGTACTCCTTCTTGACTATAAAGATTATTTATACTCTGTCCATTTCCTTACATTGCCGGTCTCTCTACTTCCGGGCTGTACATGACGATAGAGTATTAGACAATTGGTATTTGTACTACGTATCTAAACCTAGTATACTATTGTACAGGGCGCGCCGCCCGGCCCGTGGGACATGAAGGGCGCGCACGCCGCGCATGCGCTGCACCACCAGGCGGCGCCGCAGCCGCATCCGCCTTACGTGCCGCAGTACTCCTGGTACCAGCCCGACGCGAACCCTGGACTACTGACGTAAGTACTTACCTTTCCCTGATCTCATTTCATTCATAGCTCAGCTGTTCCTCAAGACGCTAGACTTTAATATTTCTTTACACAGGCGCAGGTTATACTTAGACTCTCCAGCTCCCATATTATGGATAACAGATTTTATTATAGATAACAGACACGACCACAAACATTACATAACTTTAAGTAAGGCCAAATATTGTGAAGTGTCCATGCCCAGAACGCTTTTGACAATTTTTTTTATAAAAAGTAATTTTTTACTTAATCTTGGGTTAGCTTCAAGTATCTTGCAATTGAGATTATATATTCCTTATTACAAACCTTCAAAATAGATTACAAAGGCAAGACACTACTCTCTACTATATCTATACTACTACATCTATACTGACCACTCTACGCCATAAATTCGATGTATGATAAAAAACCAACTAACATATCAAATCGCTTACAGTGAAAACGGGCTTGCATTGTTCCATCGCATGGGCCTAAGGCCACAGTATCTGGGACCACACGAACAGAACAACTTCGATAGCTGAGGAATTACCGCATCTAGTTAAATTGTAGCACATCAACAATACAGCCAATTCACATGTTTCGTGTGAAACAACGTTTATAATGTAAAACTATCGAATATATTATAAAATGTGCAAGGTTATAACGGCATGCATATATATATATGTAACAAGGATTCGTTAGCAAAAATTATGTTAAAGCAATTTGATCTCATTTAATATATAATAACTAGAAAGAAAAAAATGTTTAATTGCCATATTAAAAAAGTTAATTTTATTTCGATCCATAAATTCGCAGTTGTAACGTTATTGAAAAGTAATATGTTATAACCACTTAATAACGTTTTGTTTTAGCATATTCATAGAGAATTAATTATGCTATTTCTCTTCCACTAGATTTCTTTCAACAGTTTATTAATATAGAAATTGTTTGTCTACAGGGTTTGGCCCGCAGTGTAACAGCCATCGGACAAACAGAAAAGTTTTTTAAAAAAAATTATGCAAGTATAGCTCACATACAATATGGCGGCGAAAACGCGGGAATAGCGCCATTTTGATTATTATTGCGTATAACTTTGTATCGGCACAACCAACGTTAAATTAAGAAATTTATTTAAATTAATAATAAAATCATTGTACATTTTATAATATAACTATAATATAGCATAATTGTTTAAAGTGGTTATTGTACATTTAATAACAAAGTAATAATTACGAAGGGCTTTAACTTTCGCGACGCGTTGACCATCTTTTGACAAATTGCCTTCAAAAATTAAAAAAGTATATATATGCATGTCATTATATCCTCAGAACACTGCAGCAAGACTTTGTATGATAATACGCCTGGACTTGAAATTTTAGAAAACGTTTTTACATATATTTAATGGCGCGGTTGACATGTACGAAACAAAAAAATGTAACACTATAAAGTTTCAATTTTCACTAAAGTATGTATTTAAATTTTTTTAATAATTTCATATCCAAAAAATGGTATTGAACTATGATCAGTTTCGTATGTCATCGTTTCCCATGTCCAACGATGGTGAGTACATAAAAAAAAAACTCGGAATTAATCAATGGAAGTGAAACACGCTTGATATATTTTATTACAAAATTTGATAGTATACGTGTGAACGAATCTCAATAAATATTTATATTTTCAACATTATTTCTCCTCCAGTGGTTGTTACCCTAATATCTATCAACAGATAAGAAAATGGTTGCGAATAATTAAAAATACATATATTGGAAAAATTTTAACTTTAACCTTTCGCCATTTATTAAAACGAAAATAACCGAAAAGGTTCATTATATATACTGCACTAGAATAAATTTAATTTGAATTGTTATAAATATGTATAAAGTAAGCTTTAAATAAATATTTAATTTATTTATATCGATCCATCAAATAAAGAAGCGGGAACACAAACCATACTGTTGTGATAGATAATTTTAAGTTTTTTTTTCTCTAAGGCAATGGAATTGTATTTATTTAATTTTATATTTGTTTTTCGTGCAAGCAAATGTGTTCTGTATGCAAATTTATTTAAGGTTCGACAATTTTTTTTTTTTGTGTTTCTTCATAATATGAATTACGATCTTTACAACGCATGAACAGTATTTTGTACTCTTAAATGTCAAGTTTGTATTTTTTAAATGTTTTTAATTTAACTGTTGGGACATAAAAATAACTATTATTTACTACTTGCTATTGTTCGCCAGCTCGCACTTGGTCAGCGTGGTAAATAAACTTGACTATATCCTTGCGAAAGAAAAGCTCGCGTCCCACCTTTGGGAACATTAAGTGGGTTATTATTACTTGCAAATGTCACACTTTGTCTTAGACAGACATTTTTAAGTTCTTCTATTTTTATGACGCAATATTTTATATAATTTATACTAAACACAACTGCTGGTCAGTTTTTCATAGTCCCAAGTTACTATTCATGCTCTCACAAATCGATTATAGTAGTTTTTTTTTCTAGAATGGGTCTTTACGGGATGAATTACAATTTGTAAATACTTTTTGTATTATATAGAGAATATATAGTATACATATAAATATAGATAGATAGTATAATTACATAATAACTACATTGTATAAAATAAGGAAAGCGGAAATAAGAAAAAATTAAATAATTTCTTTTGTCAAATAAAAAATGTAAAACCTTTTTTGGTGTTTTAATTAATTTATATATTTATACCATACTTTTATACTCAGAATCTTAAAAAAACGACGTTTTCAGACTAAATATAATCATAAATAATTTTCCTATTAATCACAAGAACAGTTATTCCCAAAACAAACGATTATGTGTTAATTTATAGAAAAAAAATATTTAAATAAAAAAATAATATATATATATGGTAAATGATTCATTTATTATCATATTATTGAAAACCAACGCAATTTACAGAATAAATATTGTTATATTATTACCAGTAACAGCAACATTGACTCCAAAGATCCGTTATTTTTTTTAATATGATAATCATTTCTCTTCTCTAATAGTCGATGATCAGCATCATCGTCAACCGGACAACCACAACTGGACATTTTTTTTTATTTCAAGTAGCGGAGAGTCGAGCGCAGCATTCACCTGATGGCATATGATACGCCTTCTCATAGCAATGTACCGCTTCTTAGGATATACACTGTACGTGTGCTCATTGATTTGAGACAAGATATTACTCGTTGCCCCAGTAATTTAACTAGCTACTACGCCTCTCAAGCCGGAACATAATCGTCTTCACACCACTGTTAAGTTGCTGGATTCATGATGATGTTAACGCTGCAAGCCATTCGACTTTTACAGCTTATCTAACATTGGGCCCGTGGACCTGGATCCACGGCCTGTTACTGTTAAGTTGCATAAAGTCGACTAGTTTTTACTGACAACAGTTATAACAATAAAATTTTCATGAGCTTACTGGAAATCAATGCAATAATGTTCCATATGCTTTTATTACTTGGGTAGCAGTAAACATTTAAAAAGAAAAAGTTTATTGCTGTTTCGATCTGCTGGTTACAGCATTAATTTTCATTTTTTATTTTTTAAGCACGGAACATGGTAACACTTTTAAGATTTATTATTACTTCATTAGACATATCAGCAGTAGAAAAAAACTTAAATTATAATATAATCTTATGTATGATAATTATTCTTAAAGTAGCATTGTTTAATGTAGAAATGTCCATTACTAACTGAATCGCAGTTATGAAGTAAAATTTCCAACAGTTATTTTTCTACACTTTAAGAATTGGATGAAATCATCATCATCATTAGCCGATAGACGTCCATGGCTGTACATGGACCTCCCCCGTAAATCTCCCTATCGAACGATCCCACGATGCCTTGGTTCCGGTGCTTTGCCAACGTTCGTCACCGTCAATATAGCCTCGGTTCCGCCGGCCACCAGAAACCGTCGTTTGTAGAAGTTTATAAGGGCGAATCAAACAGCCGTTGGCAATTAAGAGCTTTCTTCTAGGTTTGTTCTTAATGCCATTTAAACATTCATACAGACTATAAATAAACACCAATTTAAATAAAATGAAAAAAATATATCTTAGTCAGTAGCAACATATATCGTGACGTCATCATTCAAATTAGGCGAGGTGGGGACAGTCGACTAGATGTAATAACACGCTATGCTATTCCATCAGACCATCTTTATTCATCAACTAAGACTAACAGCATGCATAACAGTTGACAGAAAAAGCTTGTCATATACTATACAAAACACATAAAAATACTATGTTCCGGTTTGAAGCGAGTAGTGGCTAGTAAAAATAATATAAAATGGAGATAGTATAAAATAGAGACCTAAGTAATCGTCTCAAGGTGACATCTGTAATAGCGTGCTGTGTATGTCAACTTAACTAACGCCTTGTTCTTATGGGCAGGTATAACTTATCAGATAAACTTCTCGCCTGTTCTCGGCGTAAAAATAAACTGTTGCTCTAATACCGGTTCGATATGACATATAATTCTATAAGAAAGTAATTTCTTGTTTACTATAGAAATGTCGTCCAAGTATTATATAGCTACAGCGCCTTTTAAACCGGAACACAGCAACGTTTGCACAGTACTGTTTGGCGTCAGCACCACTGAAACAGAGACCTACCAAAAGTGAAACCTTAATTTGATTATCTATATAGAACTTGCGGCGATGGTGATTGAGACGCCGGCGCGATGGTGAGTCTGATTGGTAATCGATCAAATTAACGAAGACCTAACTCGAACACGGCCAGTTCGTATAGCCGAGGTACATGTCTGCACCTTTGGGGTCCCGCGAAAAACGTTGCAAGTGCAATTAAAATGACGATCGGCAGCCAATTACATGTGCCTTTATTGAAACGTCCCTGCAGATGGGGCCGTGTAGTTGCGACGCTTTTTACGCCGCGGCGTTCGCGCAAAGGGATTTTTGCGTTTTTTGTCTTTGCCTCCTTACGCGTTTGGCACAAAGTATGCCCGGTGGGTGTACTTACTGTGCGTACTTCTCATATAACACAAATTAGACCACTTCTGAAACCCCCATGAATCGCGTATCATACATCAGCCGATAGACGTCTAGTGCTGAACATAGGCCTCCCCTAAATTTGTCCACATCGATCAGTCCTGCGCTGATTTATTCAGCGGTTTCGCGCGACGTTCATCAGATAATCAGCATGGCCTCCGGTACCGCCAGCAACTAAGGGCCGTCGTTTGTAGGGGTTCATATGGGAGTCCGATGCTACACAGTGAAATAGTGATAGGGTCTAGAGCTATATTAATTCTGACCCCAACCAATCGCGAAGCATGTCTCGGGGGCAACGTGCACACCGCGGTTATTCTTGACACCCTCGGACTACTCCGAAGCGCTGCGAGTTCGGTTCCCGGCCGACAAGGTCGGGTCAACTTAGAAGGTAAGGACCCTATGCAAGCGAAGTGATAACAAAAGCAACATATTAGTAGAGCGAATGATACATGTAGGGAGAAAGAGGAAAAAACAAGTAATAACTTTAGGCATTTAAAAAAATATTATTCTAGTTATGCAAACGTCCTAGCTTCGCAGTTACTGTGGTCGTCAATAGCAAACGTAACACTTGGGTTCAATTGTCGACAACTAGTTTGGTTGCGTTGAATGTTGTTGGACAAAATGTTTGTTGCAGTTGCAGCAAAAACATTGATGTATTGACGACTAAATTGAACTTGCCACCATGTGACAGGAATTTTTTACATGACTTATGCCATAGGGTACATTCTCCAAAAAATACCCAAGGAACAAAGAATTTAAAACATCACAGGAATTACAAACGCTTCGAAAAAAATAATAATATGAGAACAGTAGTCCGTCATTTTATGACGGTTGCCGCCATATTTGTCTTAAAAATATTAACTTGACACGCAGGTCTCGTTTCTTGCTTATTTTAAAAAATTTTATCAATTTAAATTATAATATAAACCGGATATTGAAGTTTTCGATAAAGTAACTTATTTTTTAACATAGATACGTTTACGGTTATGGGGCCAGTGGCGTCTTTTATGATTACCATGGTTACAATTTAGAAACGAGCCTGCATTTTAAACATTGTGAGGGCCACAAGTTTTTTTCAATTTATAAGAACAATGTTCAATACAACAAAATGAAATGCCTAAGAAGTCATTAGTCATTAAAATCAATAATTTTTTTATTTGATAAAAGCGGGACGTCCACCTGATGGTAAGTGAGACGTGTGCTCGTAACAACGCGGCGATACATTGTTGCACTTCGAGCTCGTCATCTGAGACATAAGACGTTAAGTCTCGTTACCTCAGAAATTACAAGAACTACAGCGGCCTTCAAACTGAAACGGTAATTTTTTCACACTACTGTTTGGCGGCGGAAATAGGCGATACGGTAATACCTACGGTCTATGATAACAGAGACCTACCACCAGTAAATATAATCACATCATGCTTTCGATCTCCCTGTTTAATATCCGTACAATATGCCATATTATTTTTTACCAAAAATATAGTGAATTGGTATCGAAATACATAACTTTTTTAAACTTACCATGTGCGCGAAATACCGTGCCGCCTTCCGCACGGAAAGTGTCACATTTTAATGAAAAAAAAAAATAACACTAAAAACACAGTGGAACCCCCAAACCATTAGTGAATAACGCAAGAACGGAAGTATACGCCCACGGAACCCTTTTAAAAAATAATAAAATAGTCTTTTATACGAACCGTATAAAGCATGCCTTTGGCTACAAAAGAATTGAAAAAAAAAAAGCTATTTTGCCAAAGACATCTGTTTTATGAACCGGTGGCGGGTAAAAATGCTACCATTTTAATGAATTTCTTTTAAATAAAGTTAAAATTATTTTCGAATAATTAGTATAATAAACTTGTGGATATATGTAACTATATATAACGTTAATAGAGATCGCAACGTCTTCAAGAATTTATAATGTATTCATTTATATTCTTATTTATTCTGTATTTCACATTTTCAACTAGTTTAATATGTACCATTTTTTATTTTCGGCGCCAGAGCCCCGTTTGTTGATAAGCATAGTGCACCACGAGCTGGTGAAGTTGACTTGGGTCCCGTGAGTTGTAGTGCCGCCCTCTTAAAACCCCGTCATATATACTCTATAGAGATCCACTGATGGACATAGGCCTCCCCAAAGATCTCCATATCCGATTGAATATAAATGTATACAGGTAGCTTAGAATAGTTCAAGTAACAATGCAGTTGTAAATATATCTTCGTTCTTCTTTCATAATTTGTTTTTAATCTGTTGTAACAAAATTTTATGTCCTATTGGAGTCTTCGAGGAATACTTCTGAATAACTTCATTTTATTTTATTAAAAACCATGCCGGAACTAGTACTTTTGAGAAATATCAAATGATTTCTGCCTTTAATAGAATGCCTCTGTTCAAAGAAACAGAATGTTTAGGTCTGCGTTTTATACACTGAACTTTAATTAACTTAGGTGGATGTTTTAAACTTATCGAACATACCTTTATTACGCAGCGGGCACGTTATTCATACTCTATCATTTAAAATGTTCTTTCATGTTTTTTTTTATTTACCGCACAATAAAAAGTATTAATTATATTGACGCATTGTAATAACACTGGTATACATATAAAAATATCAATGTGTCTAGTATTTAGTCGTTACTCAGTAAAATGCTGTGCAAGTTGAGAGAATTCGCGCCATCTTTGGATAATAGTTCTTATAGTCTCATTGTAGTCTCGTTTCGGAATTGCATTTTTTTGTATAACATATTCTTTATCTCGACCTTGAATCAACACTATTTACTTCTTGTTGAACTATACCATTTTAGTTATCAATTTATTTATGAATACAAACCAAAAAGTCATACATACAAAAAAGGTTACTTAGTTGTACATTAAAGCATATATTAAAATAGTTCACCTAATTATACTTCGTATCATATATTTAGGTAGAGATAGGTTAAGTGATATATATTTATTTTAATTACAGCTAATAGCTCATTCTTTCGAAATACTTTTCAAAAAAAACGAAATTAGCTGAAAATCGGTTCAGGAGTCCGGTAGATACAATGCTATAGACGGACACCCAAGAACATACACAGCAAAACAGCGGTGCCGAAAATATGGATTTAGCTGCTGTGCTACAGATATAAATACTGCCTAGTATTCTGTCACAAAAAACTGTGGCTTTTCTTCTGCGTATGATCCAATCCGAAAGTATAAAGTACCATTTTGTCGGAATGATCCATCGGCCGCATCGACCGCGGCATACAGCTCAGCATTCCCGCGAAGCAAAAACACGAGAGCGCTGTTCTCCCGCTCCCGCAGCACCGTCGCCGCCTGCCACAAGAAACAATTATTTTAACGCAAAAACCCTTAGGGACTCACCGTCCACTGGCGCGGCTCCAACTAAGCATGCTTCCGATCAGAGATACACGATGCACAGTACAGTACGTAGGATTTAAATGCAATTTTCCAATCACCTACGTAAAAGGCGCTTGTTATAAATTTAATACTTTAAGTAGTAACATTGCTATATTTATGAAATGTAAGCTGAACAATTTTTAAAATAATTTCCTTTTTGGCCACTTATAAACATCATGGATGTTGGTATAATCCAAAACGCACTAGCTGACCCAACATCCAAATTTCCCGAAGATCTTAATGTCTGAGGCGGATTTGAATGACATTAATATACAATTTATTTAATTTGTAGTTATAGTAATGTTTAAAAGATACGATGGGACTAATTGGGTAAAACCTCCAAATGGGGAAAAAACAAAAAATGTAGCCACATCGACACGATAAGAACGAAACAATGGTAAATTTCGAAAATTGTATAACATCTTATATCATTATGTGAAGGGAGTAAAACTTGTATTTATGAATACGTGAATGCAGTCTGACTCCAAGTTCTTGAGAAAACTGAATGCAAACTTGATGACAGCCCGCCATGCAAAAAAAAAACCATTGTATTTTCGATCATCTACAGAGAGGATGTCTTTACCAGTGCCTAACGTATTGTTCGTACATAGGAGATGACTTTGTTTTACTATATAAAGGAATTAAATAGATATGAATATTTACAGTTGACAAGAATAGTTAAAGACCGGACAGCTCAATTTGACAACCAAACTACAGTTTGAAGGTATCTTATGATGATGATTTATTATAAATATCGTATTAAAAAAAACTACCAGGCCATACTAAGTTCCTTAGTCTCTTTAGACAATAAATTATTATTTACTGAGTCCGCGCCCTAAAATTATCTCTTACTGGTGCAGCGCCGCCGTACTATGCGTTATTGATGATCAGTCGTACGAGAAACACTAGTGAATTAGTGGTTCAACCAAGCTAAATAATCCTTTGACTTAACCATGAAATTATTATAGACGTATAAGGTTTCACAAAAGCAGTGGGTTTCTAGTTCAAAACTTTTTAATAATGCTATAAATTCATATAACATATTGTTATTTTTGACTGTTGTATGGTTTCTGATTTTATATAAAACACTGCGATCGACTATAATACATAATGTAATAATCTTCTCATGAAAGAAATGTCTCAAATTCAAGTATTAGTAAGTATTATAAAAGAAGTTAATTTCTTTATGTTATCACATCTTAATTTCACTTAAACATTTGCGTCTATAAAGTAAATAATAAACGATGAGTTCGTCAGAAACATGTTAACGAGTCGCCTAATAGACCCATTTATAATTATTTAGAATCTGATGCACGGGGTTGCCTGGTGCAAATTGCTGTAATTTACCAATAACCGACTCAGCAGGGCCACAAGCACCCCGTGGGTCGGCACACGTTAACAATTATTGGCTGTCTAACTGCTTTCCAAACAGTGTATACTTTAATGAGAACTTTAGAAACTATTTTACGATTTCGTCACATCTTTATTAGCAAGACCAAAGATAAAATAATAATTTAAACTGATTGATTGATGATTAAACTAAGACAATCTACATAGAAAGATATTGATAGATAATCCAGTAAATGTGAAGATTCAAAAGGTGAAATCGATATTATGTGAAGAAACATTGTCATCACGTTATGAAGGTAAATATTAAAGTATCAAAATATTTTGAGTTACTTAAAGTATCAAATGAGAATTAAATAAATAGTATAGTTTTTTTAACTACCGTAATAATATTTATAATTAAAAAAATATATAAATATTATCATAACAGTAACAAGCACCCTGTTAAAAAGTTGTGAATTGGTATATTAATAAATCATTATCATCAGCCAATAGACGTCCACTTCTGGACATAGGCCTCCCCCAAAGATAATCACACACAGTCTGCATGGCCTCCAGTACCGCTGTACCCTAGGGGCTATCGTATGTAGGGATTCATCCATATGAACCCCATGGAAATCTCCCCATGGAAATTTAGGCCATTTCCCACCAGTCTGGCTCAATGCGGGTAAGTCGGAGCCAGAGTCTCGTTTGTTGATTAGTATGGTCCACCACGAGCAGGTGAGGTTAGCTAGGATCCCGTGAGTTATTATGCGAGACCTTTTACACCTCCGGGACCCCTTACATCCCATATTAATGAATAACCTAAACCAATCATGGTCAATCCTACTTACTTACTACATAAATAATATTTTAATGTGAAAACAGGTCCCATAGCAGAGATTCCGCAGAGACTAACGTCACTATTGGCAAAAGTACGATACCTCTCATTAACATCGAGTACTATTGTACCTTGTGGGATTTTCAAACTGTTATATAATATTATTCTTCCAAGACTTCTGCCAGAACTCCGTGGAAATAGACCTCAGCAGCCCATGCATGGGTGACGACAGCTCGATTCTGGCCCCTCACCGTTACAAATTTAATGCACTGAACAAATAAGTCGTTAAAATTAGACCATCAATTTAAGTATCGGATTTTTGACGCGTGCCGTCACTACGAGAAGTTAACGCGCATTATGAAAGGTTTATCGGTTTTTTAACATCTTAATATCAAGGTATAGCATTTCGTGTAATGAACGGGCATTACGTGAAACACTATACTCCGATTCAGAGCATGTACTGCCCACGTGGCTCGCGTCGAGCGCCCTCTATAAGCGTACTATGTAATTAGTTTTTTTTATATAACCAATGACACTGTAGCACTTTTAACCTGTGTACAAAACCGAATTGCAGCAAGCAACGCCACCTCTTCTATATCTTGAGCGCATCTTCTGTCTCACTCCTACCGGCGCTATGTTGTGTTTTAATGGAGAAAGAATTAACAGAGATAGCACTTATTTTACTCTTTCGCCCATAACTGACGTAATTTAAAGAAATTGAAAAGGCAAATGATAGAGATCATAATTTTACGGAATCATTGCATTGTACGAAAACAGTCAGCGAATTACGGACCTGTATACGTTTCCCATATTTATTTTAGGTTAGTTAACTTTGAAATCACTCGCTGTCTGATTATTAACTTAAAAGTATCTATGAAGGTTTGTAAATAATTTTTTCTAATATTTATTTAGAAAAGTCTATTGTAAAAATTTCGAGATAGAAAAACAAAAACACTTTAAGATGAAATAAAACGTTATCGTCGTCTGGGTCAAAAATATTAAATTTTCATAACTAACCAAAAAAAATTAATAATATTCAATAAAAAAATTAAATATTTTAATCACCATAAAACCTGTTTGATTCTTAAGCGCAATTTGACGACAGTGTTTGCTTTTAATATTAAAAAAAAAAAATGAACACCACAAGAAGTATTACCATCGCATTCCGTACTACAATTCAAAAATACATTACACAATAACATACAGGCACAATGGGGTAACAGAACACCCTTCTTCCTTTATTTTTGTTGCGCAGCGCAGGGGTGTGGTCAGCACTGGAGGGAAAAAAGTAGTATAGCGATCTTTTGTATTCGCTCCTTTTTTCTGGTTCACTTCTGAATAAGTACGAAACAATGTAAATGTATTTATGTTTCCGGCTAGCTCGCGATACAGTTATCATGACACAATTCTTTTTATGCCATCGGTATTCTGAGTGGAATACGTAAAATACCATATCCCGAAAGAAACTTAGCTGAACATTTGTCCATGTGACCATTATGGGCTAAATTATAAGAATGAACAACAATTTCGATGATTATATAATATGTTTATAAATATTTACTTAGTCCGGAAGACAGCAGCTGACAGCGGCCTGATTTGTAAATTGAATATTTCTCGGTCAGAAGTAATGGGGTTTAGATGTGGGAGTCGGATGGTGGTACAGTTTTTACGAAAAAAGCTACTACCCTCATATTGTAAATCAGTCGACATAACGCTATACTCCATCTGTCGACATATAAAAAATCTGGACAAAGATATCTAAGCTAGCTCACACATACACAACCGTAATGTAAACTGTAACGTAATCATTAATATCATATGAATTTCAGTGAAATAGTGCTCTTATTAGAATATATCACTCATACAACCTAGTCACCCCTATCTAGCCTTTGATGATTAAACTATTTGTTTATAATTACATAATGTATGTATGATAGGGGTATCTTATAAAATGCACACACGACTGATAAATTACGTTAAACATAAAAAAATTATTGCACTTTTTAGTAGGAGTATGCTATAATTTGCAATATTTTTTTATATGCTATTTGAAAAGTAAAATCTTTTTTTCTTTATTGTAAATGAAGACGGAAGTTTAAAAGATAAAAGCGGATTTAACCCTGCAGAAGTTCCCTTTCAATAAATCTCTATTTTACAGTAAATTGATCCATATTAAAAAGCAGGTAGATCTCATATTTTGGTAGATATATAGATTTCAATCCGGTGGATATTATCTCATTATCATTAGCCTATAGGATTCAACTGCTGAGCATAGGCCTCCCCCAAAGACCTCTACCACTACCGGTCCCGCACTGCAGACATTCAGAATATTTCCATGACGTACACCAAATCTTCGATTCACTTGGGCTTGAGTGATTTTTTTTTATACACAATTCAACGATGAGACGAGGTAGACCTGTTATTACTTGATATGCATCATAACCCGCCTATAACAAGGTGACGCTAGTTAGGATGATGTATACTGCACCACATTGCGCTCGTCGCTTGAAACAGACAGATGTTAAGTCTACTTACCCCAGTAATTACACTCGCTACAATTCCCTTCAAACCGGAACGCAGCACTATTTGGCGGAAGAAATATGCGGTGCGGTAGTGTCTACTGAAACCCTCTCCGGTAACAGAGATTTATCACCAGTTCTTCCAGCACTACTTTTACTAGTACATGGCAGACTTCCAGGGAACTTATTGTTCCAAATCAATGTACCAGTCTTACGAACATGCGTGTTAGATTATCTATCATGATAAAATACACAGCGGCACTGTAACAACTTATTGTTTATAAAAAAAAAAGATTATTACTTATATATTTTAATTAATTAAATTTTATGTGTGAGATGAAGAGTATTGTGTGAAATTCATAAAGCTCTCACTTCACAGATGACAGGATTATGAGCTAATAACATAACATCCTCGCTGTAAACACCTTTGCCCAGTGGGACGTAATAAAACATTAGTGCCACCGCATTATTAGGCCGCGTGTACAAAAAGATCAACGGTCGTCCTTTTTGTTAGTGATTAAGGCACAAGCGATAGCGGGTAACGGACGCCTCTACAACTAGCACATCTTATTGCAACAGAGAATTACTAAGTATCATGTCTTTAATGAAATTATCCCATTAAACTTATTTTATTTACTTCATCATCATCATCATCACCAACTTACGATAGTTCACCACGTCACATAACTCTCCAAAAAAGAGAACTTCTCAGAAATAATGGTTTTGCCTAATTTAATATTGCTGGAATTATTTTCTTAATACCTCAACTGTAAAATAATATCTGTAACCAAATACAGAAATATTGCTGTATTCTAGTTCGACTGGTATTATAGCTAGCCAATTACTGGTAACCAGCCAGTAACTACCTGCAGTATTTAACTGGAAACAGAGCACAAAATTATTATTTCAAAAACATAAAGTTGTGATGTAAACATCCTAAATATCCTGTGTTGATGATTTGTAGTTCAATAGTCAATAATTTTGTTATTGACAGGACTGACGGTAAAATAATAGTTGACATGATCCGTAGAAGGTTCCGTAGTTGGAGCAAATCATTTGGGTGGTTATGGAACATTTTCTCATGTCACTTGGACCACACTCGAAAGCCGTGTTCACACGTCGCCCGCTGTGTACATTAGCAGTATGTCCCGATAAGCTGGCGCCCTGCTGTCTCTTATTGTGACCTCGGCTTAATCGCGATTCCTTCTCAGCTGGGGATTTTTGGCAAGCGCGAGCCGCGCGCTAAGCAAACGAGATCTCGATAAAATGTACATCGATTATCAACTTACAACACTTAAGTATATTGTAATTAAATAATCGATATTTGGCGTTAATGTTTTTCCAAGTCTGGCCAACTATCACCCTCAAATTGTAAATCTACTGCCAATGCAGCATTGCTGTATTCCAAAACACTTCACTATCCACGGCATCCTTCTCCATTAGATCATCTGCCGTTAAGAATAGCTTAGTAGTAAAGTCTTTGACTTCATTTATTCATTTTCTTTACATTAATAAGTTCTGTATATTAAATATACTAACGTATAATCTATAAACGATTTTCAAAGCAAGTATCAGTTTTGTTCTAAATAAGAATAATAATAAATCGTTTACAATATAACGATCGTAATCGTAAAATTAATATTACAGCATATAAAAGTACTCATAGATAATATATGTAAATTATAGACCGGCTAGTGACAGAAACATAAATGGAGCTGATAATCTTTAAATAGGTGAAGAACATTTGTCACTATAAAAACATTCAAATGAGTGACCGTTCAAAATGGCGCTAGATAAAAATCAATTATGACCATATCCGTTATGAAAGTATCAGTGGTGATAGCTATAATTTTACAGCACCCCTTTTTTGTCTCCGCGATCAGAAATATTTCTGAGATGGTAACGTTCCACATGTTACCCGCGGAACCCGAAAAGGTGGTCGAATAAAAAAGGCAACATCTTTCCGCTGCCGTTTCGCTGCCGCTTCGTATTAATTTGCTTTTGATGGATCCTCTTGATATATAGAAATGTCTTTTTTGTCAGCGCCCCAGTAGTTCCCGCTTGACGAAATAAAACGCCGCTCACCGATCACTGGAAGCGGCTCCATTAGGGTCTATTCCACTTGGTACCTCACGTATACCGTCATGGTGCAGTAGTTAACGTCTTGCCGTGTGACAGAGAGCTCCCTGAATAAATTATGGGGCAATGTTGTGGACTGATGGTGGAAGGATTAATCCAAACTCATTGAGCGATCAAGCAATTGTAGCGATGCTACAGGCAGTTTGGAGTAACATACGAGAGCCGGAGCATTCCAGACGAGCACGCTTCACTATCTCTGTCAATGATTTTGTAACAATAGTTAACATCTAGTGTTACAATACGAAGAGCATAATGTTGTGCAGTATGTATATCAAGAGGTATAAGAGCTCCGACACAATAAATCACTGGACCCAAGCCAACCTCACCTGCTTGTGCACCCTGCTAATCAACAAACAGGGCTTTTGCCGTAATGGGCCAGCGTGATGACAAGTGGCACAAATCCGCCCAAATAAATACCTACTAACAAAGGCCCTTAGTGTCCGGCGGTGTCGGAGGTCATTCTGACTGCAGCGCAAGACCGGCCGTTGAGGAGATTTTTGCGGGAGACCTTCGATAAAACAATAGCTGATGGCACCAGTACTTTCCAAACATAGCGAATAAATGCTTTTGTTTCCTTCCTTGTTAGAGAAGAAGTTTTAAAGGTAGGTCTCTGTTGCCGGAAACCATCTAGGTGGGTAGTGGTTATTTCTGCCGCCAAATAATAGTGTGGAAACATTATGCTCCTGTTTGAAGGGCGTTGTAGCTAGTGACATTACTGGAGTATCGAGACTTAACATCTCATGTCGAGGCGACGAGCACAATGTGGTGTTGTGTATGACATCTTAACTGGCGGCACATTGTTATGGACTAGCATATTACTTGCTATTAGGTGAAGGTCTCACTCGTCTCGTCGAATGAAAAAATCCTTGAATGCCTGCAGTGCCATTGTTAGGGTTAACGTATGATAAATCGTTGCAAGTGCCAACGGTGTGGCCCCAGTTGGAACTCCACAGAGCAAGGTCATTTTTTATCTGTATTTAATATTAATAAAATTGTGTAGGTGTCGAGTATAATAAAACAATAGGATTTACGCCTGTTTCTTTAGAATTGAATTGGATACAGTTTGTTTTTACGGGTAACGCGTGAATCCGGTAACGTTTGCGAATAAAAACATAATTTAGATGTATATTTAAATAGTGTACATATAGATTAATAGGTAATTAATCAGTAATAAAACTACTTAGTAGCTTGTAAAGCTTAAAAACCTGTAGGTGTTAAAACATAATTTCTTCAACTATAAACAATTCGAAGACTTTTTGCTGCATCTTTTGTAAAACTGATCAATGTTCCTTTCTAGTTTTCCATCCATATTACACATTTACTTAAACACTAGAGATATACAAATTGAAATACAATATAATACATAGCTTTTGTAATCTTTAAATAATTAATTATAAAGCAACGGAACTATTCTTAGAACCGATGAACGCTGGGGCCTTACGTGCTGGAATGACGTCACCGCGTATAAAAGTGCAGCGTTAGCAGACCCCCCACTAGTTGGACAGAGAACATCAAAAGAATCGCTAGGAATCATAGGATTCAAACAGCACAAGACTGTACTTTGTGGAATACATTACAAGAGATGAGACTATTCTTGAGATACATGTCAAAATTCGAGTTTAGTAACCAAGGGTTATGTTATATGTTTATTTAGTAATTTTAAATGTACTTACAGTGTACTCTGTATAAAATAAATTGTAAAAAATAGTACATGCAATTATTCCCGACGTGTACTTATAATGTATTCATAACATGAGAGATTTGAAATCTCCAAAATTTCAATAAATTATCCTGTTTCAAACCGAGCACAAGGCTGTATAAACATCTTAACTAGGGCCTCCTTAACTATCGCAAAAAATCCACTAATTAAGATTTTTTATTATTATTTTTTTTTAAATACAAGACAATGGTACTCTCTACTTATGTTACCAACGTACAACAGAGTATACGAGTATTGTACTGAAATTTTGTTTATAACGTAACTGCCTTCGTAGTAGTAGTAACAGAGGTTCCTGGTTTGATTCCGAGATCACATATTATCGTTTGATTAGTGATACAGTTTTTGTAAACCCGCCTGACTACCTCCCAATATATTTTAAACCTAACCACCACAGTAATATTACACCGCCATAGTAGTATATCGGTCTTATTACATATGAGAGACTATTTTGCCATATATTTATTTATTTCACTTAAAAACTTTTTTGTACTATCAAAAATTTACAAATTAGTGGATTTAATAATAATAACTAATAAACATTTTTTTCAGGCCGTATGATCGATGAAATAAAAAAAAATTTAAAATTCTTAAATTTAACAAGTATTAAAAACTTATATACAAAAATAAAAATAACATTTCCTTCCGTCAATCCGTGTGACAAGTCCATGCTGCATGGACCAGTCCCATATGTTAATCAATGCACTCAAGACGATGTTGGAGGAGTTGCGCAGTCTATACATTAGGATGCAGCCACGTTTTCAAGGATCGCACTGAATCCGTCAGTGCGGAGGATGGAAAAGGCCATACCAACTAAAAGTACAACTGAAGTATCTTGTTAATATATAAGATATTTTTACATTAATACCACGACATAACTCACAAAGTTACGGTGCATATAAATGTGAATAATACATATATAGCAATGTTAGCGTTATCGAAAAATTGGAAAATATATTGCATTTTATTTCGGTATCATTACATTTTTTAATTGTAAGTTGGCAACATATAAAATATGAAAACACGGATGGGACGCTCGGACGTAACGGCGTCGGTCTGTCGGGAGGCATCGAAGGGTTAGGGTTGTCAAACTGGTGGATAGTCTAACAGCAAGGCGAATAAAAGTATATTTCTTTTTATTTCCGTTAAGCGACGAGACGAGCTAATAGGCCCATAACGTGGCATTACTTAAGATGACATATACTGCACCACATTGCTCTCGTTGCCTAAGACAAGATGTTGAATTACTCCAGTAATTACACAAGCTACAGCGCGCTTCAAACCGGAACATAGCAATGTTTGCAGACTACTGTTTGGCGAACAGACATGAATATCAATAATAGCTGACGTGCGTTCAGAGAAAAAAAGAGAAAAAAGATATTTAACAGTGACATGGCACTTAATACCATGAGAAACAGTAGTTAAGTTTTAGGTTAATTTAAATAAAAATAATAATGATAACTAAACCCCTTTCCCACCACTAAGTCTGGTAGACGTTAATATTAAGTAAAGATCGAGCTAAACATAAACTGTAACAAGCTAAGCGATTTTTCAATATTTCATGTAAATATAATCTGAACACCTCGCGTGCCGGATTATGGCGGTTTTATTACAATGTAAACTATGAACTTGTCATATATAATAATGTTTATTTCATCTAATGCCGGCGTGCGGGGAATAATGGAGACGTACAAAGGGTTAAGCCCTAAACTGCTCATCTGTGGGCACAACACAACAATGGCCGGGGCCTGCGATTTTATTTATATTCCGTCAACACCCGTCATAATCTGTTCATAAAACTGCCTATGCGCAGCATCGGTACAGTCCCCTACGTAAATAAAAACAACTCGTTAATTCTTGTAGAGGAGGAAATTGGGATATTTACCTAGTGGTAAATTTAGGTAGCCAAATATCGTTAAGATAGGTAACCACTGCCCCCCCAACAGGTTCCCGCCTAGTCGTGGCGGAGAGGCTCAGTAGCCGTGACGGAGTCGCCCACGGTGAAGCGAAGAGGAGCCTACCCGGCCGGCCCGTGGCGAGGAGCCGACGCGATGCGGCCGCTCCAGGTTAGAGCACCGGTTGGATAAATGAAGCTCACCGGAGTGGCCAGGGGCTGCAGGGGCGGCTTCATGCTGCCCTTTTCGGCCTAGGCTGTTGGGGCGGTTTTATGCTGCCCTCTGCAGCCGAGGTGGAGTCGTGGAGGTAAACTCTCTGCGACTAGCAACGAGTGTCGGCGAACTCAACATCGGATCCACCGCAGGGAAACAGGAAGAGTTTTCTCTCTTGGCACCCAATGTCTCAGGTTGACGGGTTCTGGAAATCCAGAATCCGCGCGTCTGCAGGAGGCCGAGGAGGTGTAAAGGGAGGGTTCAACCATCCCTTCCGAGGTAAGACCGCATAAGCGGACAGCGTCGGCGGGGTTACGGATGGTGCGTAAGCATTCCCATAAACCCACCATCAGGCGACGAGTTAGAACATCGTGAGGGTTTTAGTCGGTGCAAATCCGACATAACCCGTCCTTGTCCCTTGACGACGGGTATGCGAAGACATTTCTCCCACGTTAATAAAAAAAAAGGTAATCACTGCAGCTCCTATACCTGATGACTAACATTAACGTGTTTCAGCTTGAAAAACATTGTTACTTATGTAATTACTTGGTTAATAAGATATCTCATATCTCAAGTTAGGAGTGCAATGTAATGTAGTGTATATTATCCTAAGTAGCGTCACGTTGTTATAGGCAGGCGAAGTACTAACCATCCTGTGAAAGACCACCTCGTCTTGTCGCTTAGTCCAATTAAAAAAGTAACGTATCCCAACTGTGGGAAAATTAGGATTATGTAATGATAAATCGTTGCTATTAGTCACATTATCACTGTAATTTTTGCACACTGCTGTATGTAAAGAGCTTACAATAAGATATTTTAACATTCAATAAAGGTTAAGGTATAACTTCTACTTAAAATAAAACAATCACCATATTAAGTAAGTATGTTAAAGATTATACTTTGCCATACATTAAGTGTGTAGTGAGGTTTAAAGGGTCCCGCACAACAACTCGCCGGACCAGAGCCAACCTCACCTACTCGTGGTGCACCCTGCTAATTAACAAAAAAGGCTATGACTCGCACCAACTGACATTAAGCCAGCGTGGTGGCAAACAATTAAAATCCCACCCATATGAACCCCTACTAAGGATGGTTCCTAATGCCAGGCGGTATCAGAGGCCAAGCTGACATATAAGGTCGCAGGAGGCCACTGGATGCGGGCAGCGCAAGACCGATCCATGTGGAGATCTTTGGGGGAGATCTATATCCGATGATGATCGAATTTGAAACTTTTTCACTCTGTTAAATTAATATTAAGATAAATGCAAAATCATAATAATGACCTCATAACACTTTCGTTCGCAACAGTACGGACGTACAGAAGCGGCCGTGTCCTCGCTACCCGCTGATTTTTCGCTACAAAACCATGGCATTATCCGATCCCAACAATGGGGATATGGTGCTCGAATGAACATTGGCTCCATCGGCATTGTTCACCACATCACACTGCTACCTGTATTGCTCGCACACACAGTCCTGTATATTGAAATTTATACATTGGCGATTTACAATGGATAAACATGGAGTAATCTATTTAAAAGATAGAAACAGAAGCGATAATCAAATACAATTTAAAACATAATAGCGTTTTTCCATAATTTACATTCAGTATAGAAAAATATGGAATCGTTTAAGAGAGAGGAATTTTTTACCTAAGGCATTTTATAAATCTAGGCTAAGAAGATAAAACTTCAAGAATGAGCTTTATTAATATATTGCACTTGTTGACTTTGCTGATGATTATTCCCAAATTGAAGAGTAATCAAAGATTGTTAATATCAAGCAGAAATGGGGACGACACATCGCTCGACGGACTGACGGTCGAATGGGCAGGGAAGTCCTTGAATGACGACCGTGTACCGGAAGTCGCAGTGTTGGCAGGTCCCCCACAAGGCGGCTTAACGATCTTATGAAGGTCGCGGAAGCAACTGGATGCGGGCAGCGCAGGACCGATCGATGTGAAGATCTTTGGAGGAGGCCTATGTCCAACAGTGGACTTCTATCGGCTGATGATGATAACGATTCCCAAATTAAGAGCCTAACATTCAACTGTCTACGTCAACATTTATTGATATCATTACTAGTAACTTAGTAAAACATACAACAAACGGAAGTCCATCTCGTATTCTATAAAAAGTTCGTAAGCGAATGAAATCCGATTCGGCAGTTTTTGCTTGTGATCCTTACAAGGATCACATTTTATCAAAATTGTTTATTTGACCGAAACAAGGTGTTTGTGTAGTTTTTTTTTTTGAAAACAGGTATCTTATTGACCATTGTTATATTTCAAATGTCAAAATTTACTAACGAAAACTTATTAACTACATACATAATAATTAGTTGCCGTATCAAGTAATCATTAAGTAAGAATAAAATAAGACTATAAGTTTTATTTTTTATAAGCTACAACGCACTTCGTACCGGAACATAGTTATGATTGCTCCTGTTGCTTCTTAACGCTTTTGACCTGGATTACGCTTTCGCACAATACCAAGATTCCGATAGCCCTATAAAAGGATCAAGCACTAGTAAAACTATTTATGCCCAATTAAATAAAGATATCCTTATCATCATCAGCAAAAACTGTCTCCTTCAAAGTAAAACTTCGTAGTCAGATTTACAAAATATTTCGAACTTCAGCTACTCTTTTCAATTCACATTTAAGCCCGGTTCATCCCTTTATGTCGTCAAAACTTTTTCTTCCGCTGTTTACCATGAGCATGTCTTCTGGAAATTTCACTCTCTAAGATCCACCTTAGAAACTTATAAATAGATCCTCTTCATAAAATGTCCAAAAAATGCAATATTTCTTTATTGAAGTTTGAAGTTAGTTGAATGCAAGCCATGCACGTTACAAGCAATAACTCTAACAATAAACTTTCGTAGTCGTAAAATTGCAATTACAATTGAATTATCTAACAACGTAACGCAATACGAATAAAAAAAAAACAATAAATCATAGCTATAGCTACTGCTAGGCTACTAATTATTTCATTTCGAAACTGCAATTGAGAATTATACAATGAAAGCACTTAACTTCACTCTCCTCACCGATATGTCACTTAAGCATCCAAATTTAAATGATATGTCGCATACAAGGGAAAGTGGTCCTTATTTTGTATGGAGTAAAGACTATGTCAGTCGCAAGACGCTGTTGGTTGGTGAACACGTTTTCAAGAGCCCTTCTCTGAAGCGATAATTTGAAACTAACTTATATCCCTTTCGCGTCTACACATCTGTTACTTTTTAAACTAAGCAACTTACTATGTAAGTTATTAAGCACCGCTATCTTTAATACATACAATTTACCTTAACAGTTTAACTTCACTGCTGATAGGTCTCTGTTGCCGGACATTATCTAGATAGATACCACCGCAGCTCTAGTTTAGTAATATATTATCATATATTACTGTTCCGGTTTGAAGGGCGATGTAATTAATGAAAGCTACCTCATTATAGCGAGACTAAATACCTTATATCTCAAGGCGACGAGCGCAATGTGGTGCAATGTATATCATTATAACAAGCACCACTTCTTATGGGTAGGCTTATCACTTACCATCAGGTCAACGCCTCGACCGTCTCGTCGCTTAGTAGAATAAAAATAGTGTTGAGTCAAGTGAAGTATAAAATTTTTATTGATCCGGAATCAGACCAAGCTGTTCCCCACAAGTGCTCTTCAAATAACGTCGCATCATATCAATGCGGGTAGAAATCCTGGACGCATGTGGGCTTCCTTCCAAAAGTGGGTTATTATCAGCATTATCAAAATCTTCTTAAACCATGAGTCCTGATGATATATTTGAAAAGATGTAGTCTATATGAATTTTATAGTATCCAGATATCTAAGTATATTAGGAAGGTCTACTTGGTGGCAGGAATGGAAGCTGGGGTGATACCTGGACGGACTCTAGAAATAGAGAATTACAACCAGGCTTTTATCGAAAAGTACAATTGACCAAAACTGTACACCTAAAAACATTAGATATAGCTCAGTACCTTCTATCGTGGAAGTTCCTGGTTAGATCCGAGCCTACAATTTGGATGATGATGTTCTTCAACTGACTAGCTACCGCCATCATATGGTAAATATGCCGCCATAACAGCATCGCTATGTTCCAGCTACCAACACATGGTAAGGAGCATTTTGTGCTAGCGCTTCATCATCCACAGCTTTATTATCACCTACCACCATATGTAAATTGGAGTCAAGAGTTATCTGCCGCTAAAACTACATCAGTATTACATAATTTTTTTAACGACAATAATTTTTAACTATTTAATACCAGCAGTTCCTCGCCAGCATTGCCGGCGGTGTCACCCCCGAAACACCCTTTCGGGAAGGTATTTGATGTGAAATCCATTCTTAGCTTACCTATAAACAGCAGAACCAATATCTCTATTAAATTCTGAGTGTTTACGTCTAATGGATAAATAGATCTGGTGATGAGTCAATTAATCTCTATTTATCTCCTAGATACCATGATATTATCAATAAACTACTATTAAAATTAAAGTAATTAATATATCCTTTATAACTTAGTTGAGATTCATTACAGGAATGAAGTCAATCACTTCAAGAGAAAAATTAATATCTTAATAATAACTAAAAAAATATCTCTGGATTATTATTCATAATAATTTTTTTTGTAGTTTTATCATATTCTCATCCAAGAGTTCACTTGAAAGAATTGATTAGACTAATGCTCGGTTATTAAACTAAGAATCCATCACGCCCCCCTAATCGAAACATTTCCTTATAATATCACATAGTATATAAAACAGATATTAAACCTGTGACTAACTCTAATAACTAAGCTTTAACCGCTGATCCATGAAGGCATCAATATTTTTACACAGCTATAACAAAGCATGTAGGGTTATGTTTTTATGGCGATGGTATTTGAGCTTGTTAGTTCCGCTTCTCAGCTTCTACGCGTACAGGAGTTTTATATATCAGTCCTTCCGCGTGGACTGATGTCCTGCCGTGACCATTAACATCATGAGGTACGTTCACGTGTAGAAACAGGTTGAGAAACGTATTCAGGTAACCGGTACGATTGCTATATAGCAATAAAGTAATAAACTGTTAAAGAAACTCAAAGTATGATCAGCTTGTTCATCTGAATGGATGTGGTAGATATTTATTATGGATTTCTGTATGATGAAGATTCGCTTTGTGCTAATTCCATCTCAAGTTCCGCTTCCGAAATAAAATAGTTTAGAAGAATTTCAGGTCATTTTGAAGTTTGTTTAAAAGTCTAAGACATTAAATCATTGCTTTTAAGCACTTGAACTTTAGTTCAAACTTTATGTTTAGATAAAATCTATTTATTTCTCTTCAATTTAATCGTATGCAAATTTTTCTTACGTAATAAGAAATTAGTTTTAGTTTGAAAAATAATTCCAGTGGTCACTCTTGCTCTATTGTAGTAGCATGTAGCGAGTACCGGTGGCTCCCGAAAATCCCACTGTTTGTCTAATTCAACTGAATTGACAGTAATTGGTTCTTCCTTTCAATTTGAGTACACTTCACTACACTACAATGCGATGTAAACTCAATGACTGAAGATTCAACAACGAAATCTCTCCGCCGTCGCCCGGTTCGGTTAGTACGTTCCTATCCCGTGCTGCTGGTCAGAAACGAACGGCGCTCCAAGCGATTCTGACCTCTACAGTACAACCTGATAAAGTTTGTTTTGTTTAAATCCGTTTAAAGTTTCATTTGACCTCGCGTACAGGAAAAGGGGTGCAATGTAACTGTAAATCAGATCAATTCGATTAACGTAAGACGTTGTTATACGGACGCGAGGACTATAAAAATATACTCATTCGTAACTTTATACCTTCACAAGTCGTGGTTGTATTATTTTTAAGTGAATGATCTATACAGTATATACTTATTTACTATCACACATGACGGATGAACTGTTTTATTCAGCGAGACCAGCGCGAAGTTTGTGTGATGATAAGAGATACGCCTGCCCACAAAAACGTGACGTTAGTTAGGATGATATACACAGCGCAACATTCTGCTTGACGCCCTCAGACATAAATGTTTTTTTTTTACAGAATTCCTCGGGCATTTTTGGGCCTTGGCTTTCTTCATTCTCTCCTTTCATCCTCTTCTTGTGTTCTGTTCTAATCTTCCATTCTTATTTCTCTCATCAACGCTCCATCCTAATTGCTCCATTCATCCTTCCCTTAAATGATTTAGACCACATACTTTTATTTATTTCTCATACTTATTACTAATACAATTCTTTGTCTTGTTTCTTCTGTATATTGTGTTACAACTTCTTTTACATTCTATCCTTATATCTTAACTGTATACATTTTGTTTTTAATACAATTTTTTATTGACGGTCTTATGATCTTTCTTATTTTTTCTTATTGTGTTATTGTCTTATTTTCCTCTATTGTTTTATTTACTATCTCTTTGCAGAATTGTAAAAATTCCGGACGACTATGGTCTTCACTTATCAAGGAAGCAACTATTCTGTTTTCTACCTTCTTTCCCACGACAATTTCCACGTCCGCTCTCTGAGCCTCATATCTGGAGCATAGATGCAGAGTACCACCTTATCCTCCGGACCATCATCTTCTCAAAAATTTTGCCCATTACGGGCACGAGTCCGATGGGCTGGTAGGACTTCGAGTGCGTGTAGTCCTCTTTGCTTGGCTTTCTCAACGCCACGATCACTGACTCCTTCCATCTCCTAGGCAAATGGGCAAGAGCGAGGCACCGGTTGGAAAGCGATAGGAACACTGCGGTATCTACGTTGACGGCCGCCCAACGGATGTTGGCAGTGAAGCCATCAGCGCCAGGCGCTTTCTTGGTATTGAAGGTTGACGCGGACCATCGGAGCTCTTCCATCGTAAACGGGGGATCCACATGTTTTACCATGGTCCCCGTCGTTGACTTCCAGGAATGACATAATCTTAAATCTAGTTACCTCAGTAATTTCACTTGCCTCTACGCCATTCCATCCGGAATACGGTAATGTTTGCACAGTACTTTTCGGCAGAAGAAACTATTGCTGCGATGATAGCTGTGTACCTGTACGAGATGAGTATGTCGTTCTCCCGATGGTAAGTGTCAAGTCTACCAATAATAATGAAGCTCTAGTGAAAATATTTACTACATTACGTTCCTCGCCTTGAGACATAAGGTGTTAAATCTATATAGTTAACCCAGTAATTTCGATAGGCACAGCCTCCTACAAACCTGGAACATAGTAATGTTTACACGCTACTGTAAAGCAGCAATAATGGCAGCTGACCTCGTAGCTGCTTAGATGGTGTCCGGTAACAGAGATATATAAAAGGAAAAAAAAGTTATAAACTATGTTCACTACTGGAAAAAATAGTTACTCCACTGTTTAAACAGTATCCTCGTCTCGTCATATTTCACTAACAATAGCAATTCACTTCAATCCTTTTTTTCACCAAAGTGTAGTTTCTCTTTTATGATGTTGTCTAGATAACCTATCTTTATTTTCTATAGTAAACTTTGAAATATTAAGCTCATTGTATAAATTAAACATTTGAAACATTCTTTCTATCTCAAGTGTAAAGTTCCAATTTATATTATACAAAGAGCTGTTATATACAAAAGCACAAATAAATAATTTATGATCAAGCGACAAACTTATGTGACAGCCGGCAAAAATACCGCGAAACCGAAATTATTACAAAGTAACGCCATCTATCAACGAATAGCTCTAACAATAAATATTTAATCGATTAACTGGTCGCTTTTTTTATTTCACAAGAAAACATCTTTAGTCATAGAGTCAATTATTTACTTTATAAGAATATATTGTAAGTATTATTAAATACTACTTCGAGGAGAAATATTGGGGATATAAAATAGAATAACTTCTACTTTAGCAATTTTAAAGAATACTAGTACTTTAAATATATTTATGAAATACGTATTCTTATAAAACAACTGAGGACACGAACTTCACGTTCGCGTGGTTTTTCTTTATTTAACGTGGGGGAAATGCCTGCGCATACCCGTCCTTGCGAGGACAAGGACAGGTTATGTCGGACTTGTACCGACTAAAACCCCCACGATGTTCCTCCTCGTCGTTTTAAGGCGGAGTCACGGGAACGCTCTCGTACACATCCGCGACCTCGTCAGCGCTGGCCGCATGACGCAGGCCCATCTCGGGAGGGAGAGCAGAACCCTCTCTTTCCACTTCTGTCGGGACACGCCGGAACACACAACGCGCCCCCTCCGCCCCGATTCCCTCCGGCGGATCCGATCTTGGCCCCGCCACCGCCCGTTATACGGCCGCGGAGGATATGGAGAGCAACGCATCGCAATACCGACACTCCTCTTCCCCCACGGCCGCACCGCCGCCGCATCACCAGTGCGGCACCGCTGAGTCGCAGAGGGTACTCCCTCCGCGACTCCACTTCGGCTGCAGAGGGCAGCATAAAGCCGCTCCTGCAGCCCACCGAGGTGAGCTTAACAGTGGAATACCGAAGCTCTAACCTGCAGCTGCCGCCTCGGGCCGGTCGGCTAGGTTCCCCTTCGCTTCACCGTGGTCGACCAAGCTACGGCTACTAAGCCCCTCCACCACGACAAAGCGGGAACATATTAGGGGGACGTTCACATGGTGGTGATATCTTGGGTATAATAATATGGCACTAGTTAGGATGTTCATACTGCACACTGTGTTTATATTTGATTTTTATAATTTGTTAATTAAAGTAATTTTATTAGCTACTATGCCCTTCAAGCGTAACAAAGCGAAGTCTATACTCTTCCATTTAGCAATAGATATATGCATTGCAGTTGTACCTACGTAGAAGACAAAATAGGGGTAAAACGTATTGGGGGTACTCGTCTCTCTTGGATGACGGTCACAAGAAAAGCTACTTCTCTTTTTCTGGAGTAAGAGTAAAAACTAATAATACATGTTAACTATTAGATATTGTAATCTATGTAGATTTTAAAATAGATAATTTTGAGAGATTATTTCTTTTTTTTTTTATACAATTAAGCGATGAAACGAGCGCTATGTTCACCTGATGGTTAGTGATACGCCAGCACATAACAAATTGGCGCTAGTTAGGATGATATAACCGTAGGTTTGTTCCTCCCAACAGGATCCCGCCTTGTCGTGGTGGAGGGGCTCAGTAGCTGTGGCGTAGTCCCCCACGGTGAGGAGGAACCTACCCGGCCGGCCGCTCCAAGTTAGAGTTCCGGAGCTCCACCGTGAGCTCACCTCGGATGCGTGCCGGTGGACTGCAGGGGCGGCTTTATGCTGCCCTTTGCAGCCGAGGTGGAATCGGGGTGAGTACTATCCCTCTGCGACTAAGCGGTGCCGCACCGCTGATGCGGCGGTGGTGGGGTCGCGGGGGAAGAATGTCAGTGTTGCAATGCGCCGCTCTCTCTATCCTCCGCGGCTGTATAAGGGGTGGCGACGCATCCCAAGATCGGATCTGCCGCTGGAAGCCGAGAGAGTTTTCTTTCTTGGCTCACATGGCCTCTGGGTGACGGACTAGGGAGATCTGTTTCCCGGGTGACTGCAAGAGGCCCAGGAGGGGGCGCGCTGTGTATTCTGGCGTGCCCCCACAGAAGTGGAAAAGGGGGTTTTCCCTCCCTCCCAAGGTGGAGGAGCGTTGTGCGGTCGGCGCTGGCGATGTCACGGATGTGTGCGAAAGCGTTCCCATGACCCTGCCATAAATCAACGAGAGGAACATCGTGGGGGTTTTAGTCGGTGCAAGTCCGACTTAAGCAGTCCTTGTCCCCGCGAGGACGGATATGCGCAGGCATTTCCCTAACGTTAAACAAAAAAAAGAAAACGTAGATTCGTTAACCCAGTAAATACATTATTTCTTATTTAAAGTAATCAAATCAAATATACAATTTATTTGTCAATGTTGCTATTAAGATATTCGAAGTGTGCAACAGAGATAAATAACTGATAGCTGTCTCTCTCGCTATGAAATAGCGTGTGTCAAATGGCAACTCCCACGGTGTTAAGGCAGGGACGAATTTTTTTACTCTAAAATTATCACAACCTGCAATTATTTTAATGTCTAGAAATTTTCATTACTTATTTATATCGTATCTCTTGGATTCATTTAAAACAATGAAATCTTTGATGTAGAAAAAATATGATAATTTATCAAAGATAAGGATAAAGAATTCATATATAATGTGATTGTTTTGACAATACAGCATTTGTTCTAATTCACTTTGAAAATTCTTCTGATGTTTTGATCAAAATTTATTTAACATAACATTAGTATAAATATATGGATTCTTCTTCTTATCAGGCGGACATTGTCCATTGCTCAAGGACACCACTCTGGCCCAGTGCTCGTTGATGGATGGTCGGAGCCTCGTCTGTTGTTTAGCAGGGTGCACCGTTTACAGGTGAGGTTGATTTGAGCTCCGTAACATTTTGGGTGGAACCTCTTACACCTCTATACGACAATATATGATGTTAATATAATAAATATAAGTGGTCCACAAAATCTAAAAGTACCTGAACTTCTTGAAAAGAGTATTTAGAGTTTGTAGTGACCATAGAGACACAGTATTAGTTTATTTACTGGTGGTAGGTCTTTGTTGCCGGAGACCGTCTAGGTAGGTATCATTGGAGAGCCTATTTCTGCTGCCAGGCAGTGAGCAAACATTACTGTGTTCCTGTTTGATGGTATTACTTACCATCAGGCGAACTTTTTGCTCGTACAGTCGCTTCCTCGAATAAAAAAAAAACGTAAAAATGCATGTTAATTAATAGAATTGATGTAAAGTTTAACAAGATAAGATTTTTTACACATCCTAGCCTTTGTGTGTAATCCATTAGCTCAAAATAGCCAAAGCTTCATGCAAATGTTGTCGCAAAAAAAACAACCAACTGATTTTCAAATATCATCTAGTCTAGCTACGTTATTCCTGCCGCCAAATAGTAATGTCCAATTACTGTGTTCAATTTAATTGGCGATATAGCTGGTGAGATTACTAGGGTAACGAGACTTAACATTATAACTATCGCGGCAAGGAGCGCAATGTAGTACAGTATATCATCAAAACTAGCGTCACATTGTTATGGCCAGGCATATCACTTACTATAAAATGACCTACTGCTTGTCGCGATATTTTTTGCGAATTTATAATGTTTTATATTTTTATTGTTATACTGAATAGTAAATATTTTTGTAGAGTTCGACACTGTTCGTTGACTGGAGGCCCAACATTCGGTTCGTGTCGCCGGCCGCTACATTCCTTTGCAAACGACTAGTTCCTAACCCGACTGCTTTTTTTTTATTATTATATCTGAATTAGATAACTTTAATATTTTCAATTTTTAATAATATTGAATAAAGAAATTTTGATAATTATTGAAATAAAGAAAGAATAAGAAGGCTTTTATGTTACACTAGTTGTAGTAGTTAAACTTGTGAAGTTACTACTGGGATAACGAGGCTTAACATCTTGTCTCAAGGCGACGAGCGCAATTTGGTGCTATAAATACCATCTTTGTGCAACATAGAAGGATTTTGACATAATCACCACGTTGGGCAAGCGGGTTGGTGATCGCAGTACAGGCTCAATTGCACCATTATCGCTGCTTCACGACTACGGTCTGTATGATTTAAGTCAGCTAGTCATGAATAGTTCTACTGCCATTAATCGGTCGCCAGAGTCTCGTTGGTCTGTCTGCAGGATGCATCACGGGCAGGTGAGGTTGGCAGTTGAGGATATTAACAGGGATTGAATCTTCTCCTTACACCCCCGACCCCCAACTAGGTGGACAGAGGACATTAAAAGAATCGCTGGGAGCTACTGGAATTAAACACCGCAAAACCATGCTTTGTCGAACACATTACAAGGGACATATGTCCAGCAGTGGACGTCCTCCGGTTGAAATTATGAAATGAATATAATCTTAACTAGTACCACATATTGGTGGACGGGCGCATCGCTTAACGTCAAATGAAGGTCCTGCTTGTTTCGTCGCTTAATGAATAAAAAAAATTAAACTCTTCAACTAAACAAATAATAAACACACATTGAAAAAATTATAGAAATACCTTAATTAAAACATTATTTGTTAACCAACTACATGTTTCTATTATATGTTAATTTAAATATCAACTAAACGGGCAATGATGAATTATTACAACAATTAACACAATAATAAAGCGACGCTGACGGATAAACATCTAGTTGGCGCCAATAAATCTATTTTGAAGCAAATTGTTTTTCCAATTAGCGCGCCGTTAGCTTTGAAATGCGGCAGCCATTACTGCAGCCAACGCCGCGTGACGCTGACGCTGTTCCGCTACTCACAGCTAGATGGCGCTGTAAAAACCAATACTTGGATCATTACTATTCAATTTCATTCAAATTTAAAACTGTATACAGCTTTAAATTTACAACTTCTTCTAATTACTTTTCTAATAAACGATAAAAAAAAATGTATAGTCTAATATAAAAATAACATGCTTTATTTGTATCAAACAAATAAAAATAGTCACAAAATAATCCAACATAGGTTAAAACTATTAGGTATAAATTTTTACTAAAACAATTTCATGTTTGTGGTCCACTTAAAACCGTTAAAGATTGGATTATGATTTCTCATAAATTAAAAATAACTTATAAGTTTATTCACTAACACCATATAAAACATTCAACTAGTTACTTAATACAAATGCAAACTACAAAGTCTTTTCTTGTAATTTTTTTAAATAAACTTAAATAGTAATTTGAACTATTATCATATGCAAAATAATATTTTTCTTTAATTACAATTTAGTCACAGATCCATAAATAAGACTAAATCAAATAAGATTTATTCTATTGTCCTTCACAAAATTTCGTTATACGTTATGATACTGATATTTATAAATAATGTAATCACTAAATTTTCTTGTATCTTCTCTTTACTATAATTTTTTTTTTCTTCCCTTTCAATTTACATAAAAATGAAAATATTCAACAAGTAACATATCATTATACATGAACTATTGTTACCTGAATAAATTTAATTATCTATCGTCAAATCCATCCGTTAGTTTGTCGCCACCGTATAATCTGTCATCGGACGGTATTCAGGTCAATTTCCTTTGAAGCTTTCCAATGGAAGTATTTACCTTAATCACAACGTCGCGGAACATGCAGACGGTAATCAGAAAACAAGATTTCCCAATTGACCATCGTATCCATCACACGCCAATAAATTATGACTGGATAATATTAGGTTACCTAGTAAAATTATTCTGTCGCCGGTGTTCGTATTAACTAGTTCTTGGTGGCGGATGTCGTCTGACACCGGAGGCACATTCCCGCATGTTAGTTAAAATAAAATCACTTCCTCTTTTATATTTCTATGCTTTTATAATTGGTATGCGACATAATCTGTAATGGACGTTTATCTTTAAAATTGTTTTTCTTTCATACAGCTTGTATTAGATTAAGAAATATTACGACAAATTAAAAAAAAATACAGCGGATCTTCTTTTCCCTAGTCAGAGACAATGAGAAATGGAAAAATGTATTTTTTTATCTAATACCGATACTTAAACATGACTCCACCTGATGGTAAGCGGACCTGTAGCCTTTGACAGCGATCCGGACCTACCTAAAAAAAGCAAGTTCATCCTCTTCCTAATAACACCTACGTTATATCTGGTGGGATATACTGCTGCCGACAAACTGTCCCAATTCTTCACATCGCCTGTTACCAGTAACTTATCGTCTATACCAATCGCATCGCGCAAATTATCTTTACAATAAAGTTCAGTATTAAATTCTGATGTGTTTTCTTCTTAAAAGTGCTTCGCTAATTTTAAGTGAATTTTTAATACTTCGCGATGAAAATTCATCTTCATATTAATTTGTATATTCAAGCGTTTCTCGGTTGTTGTTGTTTAATATTATAATAAGCTTAATAACATTCCCACGGGATAATACTTAAAGATCCGATACCAATTTTTAAAGCGATTGTTACCAAATATATTAAGGTTCACCTCCACTGACCGTGATATCATTTTAGGGGATTATATTATTTCATGATTCTTCTTCTTATCGTACCACTGAATATCTGAAGGTAGGCTGATAACTCCGAAAATAGTCGGGCTTCTTGTTGAAGAAGAAAATGTTTCTCGGCGGATTTCATGCTGTTCCAACTCCCGTATGTTAAGTATCAATGACTTCTTCTGTTTGCCAACAATCGTTTCCATTTCATCATTATATTATTGCAACACTTGACTCAGCTCATTTTTAATTATAAAGATAGTTGTCGGTACTTTTGATACTGTAGGAGATAAAAAAAAATTAACAGTAAGAGCTAATATAGCAAACAAATTAATAGAAAAAAGTGGATTATAATTAGTCTATTTTTCTAATAGGGGATGAAAAACCTTATTTTTTTAATTCTGTTTCCTTTTCACAAAGATTTGCAAAGCAGCACTGCTTTTCTAAAAAAATCTTTTTTCTACCAGACTAAAGAGGAGACGTACATCACAAGGTAAGTGCCTACCTATAAAATCGTGGCGCTAGTTAGGATGATATACACAGCAATACATTGTGCTCGTAGCTTTGAGACATAAGATGTTAAGTCTCATTACACCAGTAACTTAACTAGTTACAGGCGCCCTTTTCTATTCTTAGAAATCCCTATTTCTAGAAGTCTGCTGCGGTCTTAGACAGTCTCCGGCAATAACGATCTACTGCCAATAGAATTGTGTATATTTTTTATTCAAAATCACTAAGCACTATATACTTGGTTGATCATTACTGGTTGTTAGTCTCTGTTCCCGGAGACCATCTAGATAGATACCACTGCAGCTCCTGTTTCTGTCGACAAACAGTACCTTGCAAATGTCACTGTGTCCCAGTTTGAAGGGCGTTATAGATAGTAAAATTACTAGGGTAACACGACTTAACGTCTTGTCTCAATGCGACGAGCACAATGTGGTGCAGTGTATACCATCTTAACGAGTTATGGACGGGAGTACCGCTTTCGATCAGGCCTTACTCGCGTCCTCGCTTCGTCTAATAAAAAAAAATTCAAAACTAAATTAGTTTTTTCTTCAAATACTTTTTTTTAACATTTGAAGTTTAAATATTTTTTATGTTATTATAATATATCTTTATTATATGTCAAGATTAGATTAATTTTAATTTTGTTAACAACTTTAGTATTGCCAAGTTACCATAAATATCGCAAACCGTGGGCGAACAAAATTATAGCCACGATGGTCATGATATTATGGCATAGCTTTTTGTTACAATCACAACATAAAGTCCTTGTCCATTGGCATAGTGATTGAAGCATCTGTCCTTTTATATTTATTTATTTTTCATTTAATAAAGGCACAACAAACAGCTAAATTGTAATATAACTGACATATATGGTATTTATCTATGGTATGTATATTTATAATCTACGTAGGCTTCTCGAATAAATTTATTTGTCGAAAATAATTACCTGTAACGTATAAACATGTGTGAGCACTACAATAGTTAATGTCACTAAATCACGGAAAAACGTGACTTAAAACATTCATAATTTATCTAGCTAATAATAATCGAAAAACCTAGATCTATCTAATACTCTGGTCAAAGTTAGATTAACGAATATCTAATGTCAACAAGAGCCATAATTTTTTGATCACGTCTTTTTCCTCGTAACGATTTCCTTAATGGCGAAATTCAAGTTTAATGAAGATCTAAAGAAAATTTAATTTTCAACTATTCAAGTCATTCAGGGCGTATTCTCTAAGCCCTAACAAATTATACCATCACCGCTTCAAGGATATCCCTAGCTATAACAAATAATAACGGTTTAATATTATCAGTTATTTTCTACTTTTCAAGAAGAGTATGATAATGAATACTACTTTTGGTCGTAGTCTTGCACTCTAAACTTTTAAGATTAAATTGTGTTGACGAAAAGGCATTGTTGGATGATGATGATAATTTAGTAGAGGTTGCAATATAAAACCTTATTACATACAAAATCTCCTTTAAACGCCTCGCAGCGCTACGTGGTCGACGCACTTTACAAATTCAAAAACCGAAAAATAATAGGTACATTATGATTGCTATTAAAATCCGGTTAAGCGGCCAAGTATGGAGGATCAGATTTAATATTCATAATTTCTTATGAGCCCGAATGTCGAACATATCATTATACTTACGCATGAGAGGCTGCGCGGGTACGTTCCTATGAAATTCAGACGATGACACGACGAGGAAGGAAAGACTTTATAGAGTAAGCGAAACCAACAGAATCCTCAGTTTGTTTTTCATGCTATAATTTATGTAAACAATAGATAAATTTGAGATCAAGGTTTGAGAGCATTCGTAAATAGGAATTTGAAAAGTAGACACGGGTAGGTGCTTATATAGAAAATATTAGTGAGAGCCAAAATCAATTAAATTAACACGATGTCAAATTAGAATCAAGTGTTTTTTTTTTTAAGCATTCCTCCTGCGTGTTTTGGGTCAGGGCCTTTGATTTCCAATTTATTTACCATCATTTACATACATTTCCTTAATTATCATCTCTTATACTTTCCTCTTTTATTCCATACTTATCTTTCATACCGGTTTCTGGTCTCTGTCATTCTACATGCCATTTCCTTCTTTCATCCTTCCTCTCTTGAAGTGAAGACGCCTCGCGTACATTTCGGAGGGGGAGGGGGGTAGTGGGGTGGGAGGAAACTGAAAGAGAATCATTCCCTGTAGCATCTTATTCTCCGCTTCCGGTTTTTTCTCATGTTGCCATTTTGTTTTCAATTTCTTTGTTCCATTTACTTATTTCTTCTTTTTATTTAGTCCTTACTATTAATTATTACTTATTTTACAATTTATTTATTTATTTACAATTACAATTTATTTACATTCACATTTATTAACATTTACATTTGTTCATTTTTAAAACTTTCCCCACGATTCTCCCACAATATCTCAGAAATGTTTTACGACTTTCGTCCTCACTCATTAGAGAGGCAATAGCTCATATATCTTTTTTACCCGTCTCCACTGCACATTCCATCCTCTCTCTCCCAAATAAGGGACAGGAGGCGAGGATGTGCACCACGGTCTGGTCCACCGCTGCGTCACAAAGGCACGCGAGACTCTCCTTGAACCTGTGAAGGTACTCGGAGAATTCCCCGTGCTCAGTGAACATCTGTACCAAGACGCGACGTCTGGGAAGAAAATCCTCGTTGTCGAAGCCGTCGTACCTTGCACGTACCTCCTGTTCCATTCGTCAAGCGTCTTCAGCCTAAGCTGACGCTTGACGAAGGAAACGGGGCAATCCTCATACTCTGGTCTTCTTTTACTCTTCAGGACCGCTTCCTTGGCCAGTTGGTCCGCCCTTTCGTTTCCCTCCATCCAAGAATCAAATGTTAGCCTATTGTACATAAAAAAATAATGAGGAAGGAATTTCTTAATAAGAAAATCATTTTACCTCTCTATAGCCGTTGGTCTGTACACAAGGCAACTGATCATTATGTTAATTCGAAGGTTTTGGAGCTAGACTTGTTCGCGTTAATAGAGGATTAGGTGCATAATCACCACGATACCCATCTGTCCAGGCCGTAAACAATTTGTTACTTAATATAGGTCTTATAATTTTTCGCGGATATCGATCCAAATTTTAAGCCAATACCTTGGGGAGGTAAGGGTTAAAAATTAATATAAATTTTTTTGTTTAGTTTATTATACATAAACAAAAAGCAGCAATGACCTTGAGTTATTGTACGAAGTAGCCATTCCTTTAAAAATATTATTCGTGTTTGCAGTTAGCAAAAACTATGTATATTTCTTTTAATGACCAAGATTTAAGTAAAAACAGCTCGATCCCCATCGATGGACAACTTGTCACCAGGTACGATCAATACGGGTATCTCTGTACTATTATACACAGCTCAAGGAATATATAATGCAACATCCAACATTGAATAGCTGCCGTATGTCTAAAATGACGAGAAGTGATTGGTGTTACTTATGATAGAAGCATGCCTGTGAAACTCAAGGGTTTGATCTAAAAGATCATCATTACAAACCTGGGTCATTACGCAAATGAACATATATAACATCCAAGTTGCTGGAATAAAAATGCCGAGACGAATATGTGGCGTAACTAGACCTGATAAAATCCGCAACGAGTATGTATGTGCAAGGTAGCGTTGGTGTGCGCGACATCGCTGACAAGATGTAAGAAAACAGGCTGCGAAGGTATGGTCACGTAAAAATTAGGCCGCTTGACTATGTTGGCAACGTGATATTGATACATTCCTTCCCTGCTCGAAGACTCACTACCAGGGCCAAAACGCGGTGGGAAAATGTAGTGTTAAAAGTACATGTGTGACATGAAAACTGAACCCAGCATCATATGGATTAATAGCTAGGAAGAGAGAGATTCTGTTTGAAGTCAAAGAATAAATATTAATTGTTATTACTATAGTAATGATATGTCTTTTTATTTTCCGGAATAAAAAACAATCTGTTACTGTGCAAACATCCTGTCAACTTATTGTATCAGATGACTATCGATTCTTCGAATCCGCTTCCCTAGTTACCATTTTCATGTAATAAATCTGTCGTCATGACAGCATTGCTGTGTTCCGGATATCAAAATAGAGCCATAGTATTATGGGCTAGCACTCTTCATCCTCCACAAACACAGTCACTCAACACCGTATGAAATCAATGTCAGGTCCTATGACTGATATACAAAAAGACGACATGTTGCTATTCTCGTCGCTTCATTTTTAAAAGTGTGACTTAATGATCAAGTCAACATTGAAATGGTGATGATAACCACACAGCGAACCTCATCACATCTATACAGGTATATTAAGATATATATAAATCGTTTATTACTATATTCGGAACTATATTATTACTTATTTTCTGATACAAATTGGGCGCGTTGTAATTGGTACAAAACCGCATCGGCAATTTGTCCTCTACAACGCTTTATCATTACTACCCAGCAGTTGGACGCGGACAGACAGACACAAAAGACTTTTAGTTGATCAATCAAAATTTCTGTGCGTTTTCCCATCGGTTCAAGACACGTTTTTGAGCTTAAGCCGGACAAATATCATGTTTTTACAACAGTGAGTGAAGGACGATAGGTCAATAAGCCGGGTTTTTAAAGTTTTGATTGCTTATTAAACATATTTTGACTCTAAATTTTCTCTATTGTCTTATTAATCTAATACAGCATAGTGAAGATTAGAAATAAAAATAGAAAAGTTCGTTTAAAACACAATTATTTTCATTATGAAGATCAAGTTCGTAACATTCGTAACTTAAGACGATCTTTTAACCACTGAACAAAGTTTTGCCGAGTAAGTATTATAAATTTTTCTTTAAAGAATAATGTTGTGTATAATATATGAACAATAGCTAAGTAGTAAGATTTTCAAAATATATTAAAATCATAATTTTTTTAATTGGTATCCCCATTCGTGTTTACAGTTATGCGCTTTAGTAATTTTGCTAAATATTAGCTCACTATAGATCTCCTAATGTAGATCTATACGGCTATTCCAATATTTCCATTCTAAATCATATTTTCCAGTCGTCTTCAAATGGTTAGAGAACTCTTTCGCGATCCTGTGTCATGCTGTAGATCGAAGGAACAACACCATGTCTACTCTGAGCCAATAAATTATTTCGTTGATGGCTATACAGTTAGTATATTATTTGACCTCTATCCGTGAGCAATTGCACTGCTGTTGAACAACTCTAGGTTTATTATTTGTTTTAGGTGGTAAAAAATTATTAGTTATCTGTGAGGTTTCACAAAATTCCCCTTTACATTTTATTCATTCCTTTGCTTTTCTTATTTTTCGTCTTTCTATCTTCCCTCTTTAACCTATCTTTTATTCATTTGCCATTAATGGTAAAGAATGTCATTTCATATCGTAATAGCAACAAAATTAATGATATTTTTGTTAAGTGTATACTCTTTAACTAAATGTACTTAATAAGGTAAGTAATATATAATCCATTACAACTAAATCAACCATAATACGTTTTTAAATTACTTTAAGATAAAACTTCTATGATCTATTTTTAATGATGGCCGCCGGGGACGCCATTACCATCTAATTTTGAATTTAATTTTTTTTAAAAGTTCACCAATGCAGGCGCCGTGCGTCTGTCGCGACTGCGGTTTTAAAAAAAATGTAATTTCTGTTTCCGGGACATATAAATACATAGTGCGGCGTCTGCAGGGTGGAGTAATTTCTACCCCAATGACGATGCGCTGTCATATACGATATAATTATTGTTATGTATCAAATCGATTTCAAAATCGATGATTACATTTTTTTTAAATCTTCTACATTTAGTCATTTTTTTTAAGATCATTCATTGATAACTGGTGAGCTTAATATGTTATTAATTATTACTTGGTAGTTCATAATGAATTACTGTTATTTTTAGCCGAAGGCTTGTTTTTTCAAAGCGGTAATATAACGGTAATTCCTTTTTGTGCGAGTCAAGGTACACTATATTCCCATCGCTACTCTACCTTCGGCGTATTAATAAAAGGAGACAAAGTATCGAATAATTAAGAAACGGGAATTCCCCTATATGAACCCCAACAAACGACGGCCTCTGTTCCACGGCAGTACCGGATACTCTGCTGTGACCGACGTTGGAAAAGCGCCGGAACCAGGGTGAGCGCAGGACCGATCGATGTGAAGTTCTTTGAGGGAGGCCTTTGTCCAGCAGTGGACGTCTATCTGCTGCTAGCGGTCCAGCTGATAACGATGATGATGAAGGAACAAGCAGCAGTTAATATTAATACCGTTACCAACACTCTGGACTCACCGAACTACCAGTTATTAGGTGTGTAACAAATGTTATCTTCTTGAAAAGGGTTTATTATTAAATATGATGATGATACCTGATTGAATGGATGATGAAGTCCTGATATCTATTAAACTAAGCTAGTTCGCCATATCTATACTATAATTATTAAAGCTTAACCTTTGAGAACTTCGATATTGCCGATCGGCTTAAACACAGGTAACCAATCGCACTAAAGAGCGGAACACATCTCCCGTTGCTTTGGAGGCTTATTAAAGCTCTAAATATGTTCACGTCATTGTTCTAATTTAAGAAAGGACAATTATAAATTATATCAACAATAAATATAAATAACAAAGGCCCTTAACAAGCAGAAGTTTCCACTAGTTTGAACGATAAAATTGTCTTCAATTCACTCGCGCATCTCCGAAAGGACCAATTTGCGTATTGTGGCCTGTCAAATTGCGCGGAGGAAGAGGGTAGTCGAACATTGGGGAATCAAATTGCATTGTACGCGGTCAGTCGCTCGTGAACTGGGGTGGGCTGACGACGTGTCCGGGGAAAGCCCTCGGAAAAAAATGCGGAAAAACATAGCTCTTTTTTGACTCGACTGTAAATCTCTAAATTTGTTAAAGCGCAAAAGAGTGATAGCAAAATCCTCGTATCGAATATTGGTGTTACTGCAGTATCTGCAATTTTTTTTTAAATTAAATATAAATGATACCACGGAGACAGAGAGCGTCATTGTCAAGAACAAACATTACCGTATATAAGATTGAATAAAAAACAGAGGATTATGCACAGAAACTCTTGTATACAAACGATTCAAAATTAATCCAAACTAGCAAAGAGTTTTTCTAGAAATTCTTCTTCTTTCCACTTCATCTTCCACACTCTTTCGCACTTTCCACAATGCCTCTCCATTACCGGTTAGCCGTCAGGTATGCGAACTCGTGTCTGTCTTGTGCCACATGAACACTAAATGTGGGTATCAAAATGATAACTAAAGGAATACTATTTTTATATGTATTAAAAAAGCATAACGTATCCTGTTTAGTGGGACGCGTTAAAATATTCCCACCGCTGCTCTGGTATTGGTGTGTCGTAAAAAACGATTTTAATGGGAATAGGTCCGGAAGGGAAGAAAAGCTAAACCTGCAACTTTTACTCTGATGGCTGCGCTTGCTTTCTCCTGTCTACAGCAGTGCTGAGGTACTGACGCGTTTTGTAGGAGATACCAGTTTTATTAGGTGATAATACCACAAAATCTTGACCATTCCAAGCAGTATTCGGAACGTTTTATAGAACATCCGCGGCGTATTATATCTGTGTGTCATAAAATGAAAAAGATTTTAATTTTTCTCAGTTCTAATAATCTTCGAAATAACTAGTACTTTAAGCTTTACATTTATTACGACATTTTCTTCGCAGTTATTTGACAATTATAAATTATTGAAATTACTACCAATAAAACAAATCAAATATAAACTACTGGAGCACAGACCACCGAATAATAAACAAACGTGGACGCCATTAAAATAACATTTACAACAATACTCTGTCAACTGAACGTACAAACAAAATTAATGTTCGCGCCATTTGTCATTCGAGAAGCCATGAAAAATATTACCGCGCTTTACGTTCCACTGTAACAAGACCTATCTATTTTAACAAATCAACACCACTTCGAAGTTCTAAACTATCTGGTTAAGTGTCTCATAATAATATTGACAAGTAAACTTCTACAGTTGTTGCTGTCTCTTTCACCCCTATATTGTTACGTAGAGTTAACACGAGACAGACGATAAAAGAGGGTCGTATGGCATATCATTATAACTTAAAATTACGGAAATGATAAAACGGATCTATCTCTTTCTATTATGTTTCGAAACTGAAAGCGCGAGAGGGATGGATGTAGCACTACTTCCGTGTTATTATGTGCGTTTTTTATGAAAATATGGACGTACCATTGAAGGGTTACATACGTGATCGTTTTTTCAAGCGAAAAAATTTACACATAACTGACTCGGTTAGTTATTTGGAATGTAAATGAGCTGAAAATAAAGAAGACTGCGATACGTTTTATTACTAGGAATTATAAATGGAGCTTTTTTTATCGTGTTACAAGTAATAACGAACGATAGTATTAATTAACTGATAAGTTTTTCCTCGCTACGGATTACGAATTAAAGAGTAATTTTTAAACTCAAAGAACTACTTGTTCATTAATTTATTAAAGGCATTTTTATATCAGCTAATCGATATACTAGTAATGATTGTTAATCTTCTTATTATACAATAAGAAGATTAAAAATCATATAATAAAAAGAAAAACCCGTCATAAGGATACCCTTATGACGGGTTTTTCTTTTTATTTGATGTAGGAACGTTTCTAGCAGAATGTTCACGAGATGCTAACGCTCATAAAAATGAGCCGTTGGAATGATATACACTGCATCATATTAATGTCACCACGGTGACAATAATATGGTATTTAGCACATTAATTTTACTTGTTATAATAATTCCTTACGAACCGGAACACAGGGATTATTAGGGATAGAAATCGACTTTGCGGTGATATTTACTAGAAAGGTCTCCAGCAACAGAGACCTACCACTGGTGCCATAGGGACCAATAGCGATTATTTTTTTTTCAAATTATTGCTTATGATGATAAATACAAATCGTCACAAAGTATTCTCAATTCGCAAACACATTAATTTGTACGAATATAATTTTATTACAAATATCATAGTTAACATTCACCAGCTTTAATCAAACCAAACATGAAATATTTTTTATACGTAATCTATTTTCATATATAATACTACATATATATCAAACATATATAAACTATATACTTTTAGATTAATATCATCCCGATAGTAACTGATAAACGCTTTCCATAGAATTCGATACTAGTTACAAGCACAGTGTATGTTTGTTGCTCTTTTTTTATTCAACGAAGCAACAGGAACCTGATGGTAAGTAATACGCTCGCCCATAACAACGAGACGCTAGTTAGAATGGTATACATACCACATTCCGCGCGTCGCCTCATGGTCGCCTTAAGACATAAGATGTCAAGCCTCATTACCCCAGTAAATTCACCAGCTACAACTACACTACTATTTGGCGGTAGAAATAGGCTCTGCGGTGCCTCTCTAGACAGTCTATGGCAATAGAGACCTACCACCAGTACAGACACCTGACCCCACAATAAGTTTAGATTCAGACCTTAAAATTTAATTAAATTTACTTCTACTCAAGATACCTCTCCGAATAAGTTAATAAGTTAGCGAATAAGACAGATTAGTTTAAAATTTGATTTTAAAACAAATTACATTACCTTTTAATAAATTTACTATTTAAAGTTTAATAATGTCAAAAATTACTGTATTGATGTAATAATAATAGGAAATAAATAGTTACTATTAAAACGTACGACTTTTTATGTAATCTTTGTTGGATATACAACCTCTTAAAACGGAGAGGAAAATTGTATACGAGAATTTTTCGACTCAGCCAGTTTGTCTGTATGACCACTAAAACCATCCCCGTGTCTGAGTGGTTAATAACTAATACCGGGGTGTTATAAATGCCGTAGTAACACTAATTGTTTCGCACTTAGCAATATTCCCCGATCTGGAAGTAACAACCGTTGTACGTAGTCAGATGGAAATCCACTTTTTTATATTATTTAGGTATACAAGCGTTTATAGTACCGCCGAACGACTCTCAAGGATTTCGCTGTCGGCGTACAAAAGGACGCTACTGAAATTTTTACAGGCATTTTTTTTATTTCATGAAGCGACATAACGATCAAGTCGTTCACCTGACGATAAGTCATACACCTTTCCGTGCCTAGGTGGGACCAGTTAGGATGATGTACACAGCACCTCATTATGCTCGCCACTTTCGAAACATAAGATGTTAAGTCACGATACGTCAATAATTTCACTAGTTACAACTTCCTTCAAACCGGAACACAGTAACCTGGACGTCCTCCAGCTGAGTCTTCCCATGAGTATAGTGTTGTATAAGCAATATTAAATGTTGACAATTTTACGGCGTTAATTATATATTTCTTATTTCAGCTTATTCCGTTTTATAATGAGGACCCTTTTAATACATCATCATCATCATCATCATTATCAACTGACCATGGAGTTCATTGAGGGGAATTGGGCCGTAACCCACCATGCTAGCCCAGCGCGGGTTGGTGGCTGGTGAGAGCCTCGTCTGTTATTCAGCAGGGTGTACCGCGTGCAGGTGAGGTTGACTTGAGCGCCGTTAGGTGTTGGGCGAAAGCTCTTACGTATAAATAAATACTATATTATTAATTATATAAATAAATACAAGCTGTTCCTCGCCCGCTGTACTGGCCGGAATATAAAATTAGATCGCATATGACTCTGTAGCAACCGTTACTATAGCAACCGCATAAATAATATGAAATGAAATTATTTATAAAAGTTAATTAGAAATAAAATAATGAAGGGTCTATGAAATTAGAAATAGCCTATAACTATCTACAAATCATTCCGCGTCAAATGCTCATGTTCCCATGTCGATACGTTCACTTGGTTTCACGTGATTGGCGACAAACAAAACCCATTATATATATATATATATATATATATATATATAGAAAAAGTTACCTTCATATAATGGAATTTTTATAGTAATAAGGTTTTAAAATATATTTAAAATCTTCCTTATCGTCTATCTACTTCCATAACAGCACTACAGTGTTACAGGTGTGATACATATGAGATCCAGAATACTCTGATGAAATTCGCCTCACCATCTAAAGGGTAGTTATCAGTTTATCTTGTCAACGGTGTGGACGTAGCAAATAAAAAAAAATAAATGCTTAATTACAATCAAAATAATCAAGCAATATTTTTGCTCTTGACTTCATCAGTCGCTAGACGTCCACTATTAGACATAAGGCTTCTCCAAACATCTTCACATCGATGGGTCCTACACTGCCCGCATCCAGAGATTATTCGCAACTTTGTTTGTAAGGGTTCATACGAAGGGATTTAAGCCAATTCCGTCCACGCTGGCCTAATCTGAGTTAGTAGGAGGACTTCGTCATAGTATAACATAATATCAAAAACATAATAATAACCAGTTGGAAACACATGTATATTTATAAATATTGTAACAAGTAAATTATATCCCTATCAATATAAATATTGTTAAAGTATTTATCACTGTTTTTTTTTTCTTATATATAACAGTAATATTTTTTAAACTGTCTATACAAAGTTGTTAATTAGTAATTAAAAGAAATCAAAAGTCAACATAAAACTTTACCTGCCCTTTGTCTTTGAGGCCGTCTGGGTACATAGCAAGTAAAAATTACTTTATTCCGGTAATTACTGGGGGAATAAGATATAACATTATATTTCACAAAGAAACAATGTAATGTATAATTCTAACTGGCGCAACATTGTTGTGAGCAGATGTATCATTTTCCATTAGATGCACGATCAGCTCGCGTCGGCGCTTCGTCGTAATAAATACATTAAAAAGAGTTTATATTAAGAACTTGTCACAGATAGATTCAACATTCTGGACCACAGACGCCGACTGGCCAGCCTCACGCAATACCACAGGTCACTCAAACAATGATATCATTTAATTCTATCTCACACTCTCCTGTGCGAAGGAATTACACGATATAATCCCCCATATCTTTTTCACCACCCGACGACCAGGCACACGGCGAGGTTAGGTTTAGGTCTTCCTTTTTGATAATAAGAGAAAAGGAGTGGAACTATTTACCAGCGTCAGTGTTCTTGTCCAAACATGTCTTCCAAAAAAAAGTGATTAGGTGTAACTAATTCAGTGCGCTTTACCACCACGATACTACTTAACTACAAGTAGGATTGAGGTCAAACACTAACCTTTTTCAATAAAAAAAAAATTTCATTATTATGAACAACAAATAATACATACCAGTTGTATTTGTTTGTAATCAAAATGTAAACGTTTACAATCGTATCAATTGATAACTGTAAAATTTTAATAAACGCAATTACTTTGTAACACACAAAATGTAATATATTCCGGTGTAGGTATTTCAAATGTCCCGAATTTCCACTTACAGCTATATCCCCACTTCGTTAGGCGCGCCGCCCTCGACGGTCGCCATGGCAACGCACCCCAACCGCGCCGCGCGCCCCTGTAGGGAGGCGCGCGCAATGTTTTCCGTCATATCTATTTTTATTTATGTGAATACTTATATAAACTGCCTTAGAGAAATTTATGTAGCTTAGTTAACTTAGCAACGTCTGCTAAGTACCCGAGTCAACGAATGATTTTAATTTTTGAAGATCTGAATTATTTTTATCCAAATTTAGTCAAATCTAAACGTTACTAATGGGGTTTGTATATTATAAGTAATTACTACCCTCTCAGTAATTCAGTTTTAATAAATGTCTCATATTCTTATTTATACATACAAAATTATATACATTTATACGCTTTATTTCTTTGCATTAACTGATTGTATTTTTGTTGAGGGTTCATCACCAACCGAGAGACGTCCACTATTGGACACATGATAATAGCCTGAGGATTCCCACATCGACCGGGTAAGGATTCATATGGGGGATTTCGGGCATTTTCCACCACTCTTGGCGAATGCGGTTTGGTTCCTACCGTCAGAGCCCCATTTATCGAATAGCAGGATGTACCACGAGCTGGTGAGGTTGTTTGGATCACGTGAGTTGTGCGAGTGTTGAGGATTACTATGATCAAATATTTTATTATAATTCAACGCTTGGAAAAAAGTGGCAAGATATATCTTATATCTTCTCTCTTCAATTTCGTACATTCTTTACATCAAGGATTTAGTGATGATCTAGTTGTTAGTTATTTGTCTATGACTTAAAATGTTAATATATTAGCATCACGTTACGTTTGTCTCCTTAAGACTAAACATCAGTAAGGAATCTGATGAAAGTTTCTTCAGCTCAGTGATTTCGTCAGCTATAACGTCTTTAAAACCGAAAGACATTATCTTTTGCAAACTATTCATGCTCCTCAATGATTTATTAGATATAGCCATTGCGATTGTTGCAACCTACACAGGATCCGGTTAGAGAAACATAATTATTTTGTTTTTAGTAGGATCTAAGGTATATATCTGGTATATCTAACTTGAAACTCCTGTACCTTATTGTGCACCAGTTTTTTTATCCGACAAAACGACGGAACAAGTGAGACGTTCGTCTGATTGTAAGTGATATCTCTTTCTTTCTTATTTTTTCATCGCAAGGGAAATCATCCTAAAAGATACCTTGACTCTATGGAAAAGACAAAGTTATGTGGGGCTTCTACCCACTAAAACCCCCTCGGTTGTCTCTCTCAGTGCATTAGGAGGGCCTCCGGGATCTGCCACGGAACGCACCGGTGCCCTCTGTACTCTGACTAAAAAATCCCAGGGAAAGGTAAAGCCCTCCTTAGCACCAACCCTTTGCTACGGCAAATACAAGACTACCGTACATTTACCGTCCTACCAAGGCTCGCTTATTGAGATCTGAGGGCTCTCACCCTCAAGGCTCACGAAGCTGAAGAACCTTTTAGTCGCCTTGTATGATAGGTAGGGAATGCCCTAGTCCTATTCTTAATAACCCGAGACTACAAGGCTGAAGCGATATGTGAGATAGAACTAAATAACTCACTACAATATTATTCATAGTGATGTTTTTGAAATCACTTGCACAGAACTGCTATTGTAATTGTACTCCTCGTTGCAACTTCGCTAGATACGGCGCCCTTTAAAACGGATCAAAGGAAAATTGTATTCACAATGCACATAAGATAATGTTAAAAACGATTAATTAAATTTTTACTCACAATGTAATAAAATCTTATTACTCTGAATGCAATATCTTTTACCCAACAAACAAGAAAAGGTTATAAGGTTAAGCATTTGTTGATAATAAGAGGAATAGTGCTATGGTGAAAATATACGTACACTACAGTTTATGATTGTGTATACCATATTGTATAAGTATAGACAATTATTAGCTGGTCTTTATAATAATATAAAAAAATACTATAATATTGTTATTAAACACTATATCTTTCGGACAGAAAATTAAAGCAGCCGCATTACAAGTATAACCTAGACGGCTAACTTGATTAGCGAATTATTATATGTTGCACTAATCGCGTTAAGTTTTTGATGTTACGAAATGGAGATTTCTTAATTAACATACAATTATGGGACACAATTAAAAGTAATTTGCGGTACCATATGCCTTATGCATATGAAGCAGAATAATTTGTGTACTTTTTAAAATACCTATAAGGTACGGCATTTATGCACAAATGCGGACATTATACGGAAATGGATTCTTCGAAAATGTTTGTTTACTTAGGTTTTTATTATTTCTTACTTTCATTTTGTACATATTCTTCTTGCTTACATAATACATAATGTATTCTCTTTTCTCTGGAGCTGTTTACAATTTACAGCTAGTGGCGGAATTCAAGCGCTAGTAATGTATTTGACTGGTGTGAGGACTGAAAATTGCAAACGAGTCGAATGTTTGAAGACAAATATGTCGGTGTTATTCTAACAGACCTCGTGTCATCAACCTTGAAGACAGCGGAGATAAATACACAAAATAAAAACAGTATTGCTTTATTACCTAATATCTTTATTTTGTCATGTGATCCTCTTGCATTGAGGTACTTTTTAAAATGTTTAAACAACGCCAAAATCATACAATGTTGGACAAGTAATTTAGCCCCGTTACCCCAGTAATATTACTAGCTACACACACACATCACTAGTAACATCGCTCTCCAAACCGTAACACCCTACTGATTTGCGTGCGGACTAATTCATCTTCAAAAGTCTTACGAACGATTTTAAAATAAAAAACTTAACTTATGATTTTCCACAGGCACCAAAACTTATATATAGTTATTGGTACACCACCAGAAAGTGTCGATCGCCACACTTCATACGCACCATATAAAGTCAAGAGCAGGCCATTCATCTCGAACGACATCATTGTACTCCAATTATACACGATCGAGACGTACGCGTGACGCATATACAAAATGGAATCGGTTCGGTGCCTTCTGTCAGTCTTTTAACCTTTGTAAAAACTCTATCAATGCGTCTGTCCAGATCTTTTTATGAGAACAACCGCCTAAGTGCAGCACGAGCTTAATTACGAATTAAAAGCATGTTAATATATTAAAAATACATGTACGTATCGTAAAAATTTCCTACATGAATTGAAAATAATGGTTAATATGAAATGTTTAAACATAATAGATCTATAATATGTGGTGGATGAAGGGAAATATGTTTAAGTTAATGTAGTGACTATATCAAATAATACTACTGTGAGTTTTTTAAAACCACATTAGGATGCCTCGCCTTTGAGTTCCGTACTGCAGCAACACATCGTAAGGTTTTCAACTCAGTGAAGGTTGTTGCTAAACGGATGTTAAACCGCCTTCGACGACCTACACTTCACCCTCCCTGGTCGAAGACAAGCAGACAGACCCAAAATAAGGTGGAAAAATGTAATTTCAATAGACATGTTTAAGTGCCAAGTGACTGACAATGACATCGACGAGGACAGAGTGAAGTGGAGAAGAAAACATAAAAGCTGTCCCCACAAGCATATGGGATAATGGATTAGAAGAGAGAGAGAATAGGCGACAATATCTCTCTAAAGTATGTTTATTTATAATATATGAGTATTATTATATACCGCGTGGTGACTATGACCCATCGCCCTTATATTGAAGGTAGCCCTGTGGCCCAACAGTGGGGAGGTAAATGGGCTGTTAAAAAACAATATATATTTATCTATTCATGTTTAATTTTTCTACATACCTTTTGGAGGAAGTAAGCAATGACAAATTTATACCGCAGATTGCCTGTTAAGGAATGCATACAAGCATTAAGCCTGACTTTTCTTTATTTTTATTGTGTGATTATGCATTAGATTTAAAAAAGTATGTTCCCACAATGTCACAGTTTTTGCCGTTTTTACGTTTATACTTAGACTGAGGTCTAACACTAAAATCATGACAGATAGCACGCGAAACCAACAATATAAAACTAAGTCATAATTCAATTTTATTCCAGTAACAAACCGATAAGGATACTCCAGCGCACAAATTGCTGGAGCATACACGAGTACGCTTGAAACGGCGACCTCTATTCACTCCGCGCCGAGCACTCCACAAGTCCCTCTATTGTCCTCAGCCCGGCTCTCCATTGTTGCGCTCGTATTCGTTACTCGCATTGTTTTTAAATATCACTCTTTATTCCCGTTTCCGGCGTACAACCGCGAAAGTTAATTATGCCATCTGTCGCTCGCGATTCGGTTTCTTTGCATCGGCAGCGGATGGGCCGTCAGTGTCTTCGATAATTAGTGATGAGGCATCGAGGCGGTACTGCTGAGTAAAAACCGGTTGATATTTTATTGACGGAGCCATTTGTAATGTCGTTACTTTTTTGTTGGCAACTTATATCGGTTATCTGTAACGATTTATATGTGGACCTGTAACCCTGGATCCGAGACACTTGGAACACAATCGGTATGTTCACCTCAGATTAATACGAGTTTGGTTTGCATTTACTGTTATAGATTTCAACGTTATCAACACCAAGTTAAAAACTTTGGTCAAGTTTTTTTTAATAATAATCACTAAGTATAAATATGAAGCGTACAATCTAAAGATACCGGCGGTGATGTACTTTTAGGACTTTTCTTTAGAAAGAAGTAATATTTTAGTAGAATTACTAGAATTTAGTAATTTATAGCGATGAATATGTATTTCATGATTAATGTTTCTTTCTATGAACAGAGAATAATTTCTCTATAATATATAAAAACATAAGATAGCAAAAGAATCTTTCCGACACTTTTGTTGACTGAACCTTTGCTACATCATTCAAACGTCACTCTCCACATTTTTAACAATACAACATTAAAAAATCCAAATATTTCTGCCGCAAAACAGATGAGCTTGAACATTACTGTGTTCTGATTTGAAGGGCGTTATAGCTAGTGTAATTACTGAAGTAATGCGACTCATCATCTCATGTCCCAGTGGATGCGCTCTGACCGTGTGAAGGTTGCGAGAAGCTCGTAAAATTATTGACATAATTAGGATCTATTATCTCTTGTAGCAATGGCAACATTATACTATTGTACAAAGATCCTGACTGATGCAATTTTTTATAGTTTGAGAATATCACTTTCCAATAATGCAAGCTTTCTTAAGCATGTGACTTCCACTAATCCGCGTTTGGCCTGCGTGATAGACTATTGACCTTGACTGTCTCCTTGTGGGTAAAGGCCCTAAGTCCTAGCAGTGGAACATTAATTCGGCTATTATTATTTATAACCAATACAATGGTAATACATACATATATATTTGATATTTTTAACTGTATTTTTCAGCGAGTATACTAACAATTCTTTTAGTTGTTAAATTTTACTGGTGGTAGGTATCTGTTGCCAGTGTCCATCTAATTAGGTATCACCGGAGCGCCTATGTCGATCATCAAACATTAGTATGTAAACAATACTTTGTTCCGGTTTTAAGGGCGTTGTAAGTAGTGAAATTACTAGGCTGACGAGATTTTACATCTTATGTCTCAAAGCAACGAGCGCAATGTGGTGCTATGAATACAATCTTAAGTAGCGTCACGTTGTTATGGGCAGGCATATTGCTTACCATGAGGTGAAAGTACACACATACATATATACATATATACCTATATATGTATATATGTATGTGTGTACTTGTACTGTTGTAAGTCCGTCTCCATCTCGCAGCATATTCTCGTCCCTACTACCGCATTACTAAAAACAAAGGTCTTTAATTCGTGCGTTTTGCCTCTGAAGACTTATGGCACCAAGAAGTGGCTCTTTACAGAGGGCCTAGTGAAAAGGATTCTGGCATTAATCGCAATGGAAAGGGCTATGCTCGGGCTATCCCTGTGTAATCAAATCAGGTCACCGACATAGTCCAAACGATTGCTAGCCTCAAGTGGCAATGGGCAGTACACATCGCTAGAAGGACTGACAGCCGATGAGGTACCAAGGTCATCGAATGGCGATCGCGTACCGGAAGACTTAGTGTTGGCAGGCCCTCCACCAGGTGGTTCAACGATCTGGTGAAGGTTGCGGGAAAAAGCTAGATGCGGACAACGCAGGATCGATTGATGTGGAGATCTTCGGGAGCGGACGTGTCGACTGATAATGATAATGATGATGACTTGTATATATTGTGTTTGTATAAATTACTTTTCTTTTATTTATTGTATTTTTACGTATATTATGCAAGTTATACTTCACGCACTAAATTTCACGTTGATAGAAAAGGTAGCTTTGTGAGGCAAAATGTTGTCTCATAATATTACAGTAATTTCACTAGCTACAACGTCCTTCACCGGAACACTGTAATCTTTATACACTAGTGTTAGTCGACAGAAATAGGAGCTGTGATAGTACTTATCTAGATCTCCGGCTGCAGAGAACTAACACCAGTATGTTGTTTAAGTATTAATTTATAACATTACTGTTCGCCACCCGACTTTCCGGCCTTAATATAGAATTAGATTTGAAATTTAGACTTAAATTTGTCAGAACTATTTCCGCCCGACGGCAACCCGCTGCCCCCGGGCCCGTTCCCGTTATTAACACCTTCGCAACTCCCTTTGGGGAAAGAATTATGTAAAATCCAATCTTTACTGACTTCTAAATGGCAGAAGCGATATCTCTACCAAACTTAGTCTTTATATCTAATATATTCGGAAATCTAGTAATGAGTCAATGAATGTCTGGGTGTGTATAATGTTTGTGTAAAAGAGAACAACAAATTGCGTTAGATCCTTGCTCAAAGCTTGTCAAATGTAAATAATAAAAAAAAAAATCTTTGTAAACTAAAACGTGTACCGGAAAGATAACACGAGAAAGAACCGACAAAAGAAACGTAATTATGTGTCTTGCAAACAAACAAAAAGTGTTTTCGGACGAATTATAGCGCCAAATTATAGTTGCCCTGTGGACAGGGAACATATAATTTAGGGATTTTCGAACGGACCGTCTCGGCGACGTACATGTCATTTTTGTTATAAGAACAAAACTAAAAAAATATTATTAAGTTCAAAGAGAAAAAACCCGCTAACGATTAGACGTCGTCTCTCAATTGGTTTCCGTTGAAACAGTTAACAACAGAGTTGGACGGTAGTTTGAAAACTCGATCGGTTCACCTTTAAAATGAAAGGGGTGCGGGCGCATGTAGTGTACAAAAAGTAGAACTTGCTTTTGTCTATGAATATGTAACAAAAGAATTACCATTGCCATTTCCGAGACGGTGTGATAAAAAAAACTTAGTTCCAATTGACTTTCTGAGAATGAAATAAGAGAGATATTATTTTTTTATTGTTTTTAATAAACATCATTAATATCCATTAGGTTGAACCAGGATATAAGGCATCATAAGCCGACAGATATGCACTACTGGACCAATCTATCTCTCACTCATTGCAATGCGTAAAATAACATTAAAATGTTATTTTCACAGGAGACAAACAAAATTAACCCCATTAAATTCTAAGACAAACCTTGTAGAAAGCGACTAAGATATTAATTGAAATATAAATATTAATTTAATCGAATACATAGAAGAAAAACAAAAAAAAATTAATTATGACCTTAACGGATACACATCCATTATTAGTTTTTCTTAATTTTTAAAATGTGCAATTGTTCATTACAATCATTAACATAACTATGATCAGTATCATGAAATAAATGTTAAGTGATCTTTAGAATTTATAACATACTTCATATTATTGCAAGACATTATTTAACCTATTTATACTTATTTAAAGTCCAAGGGATTTCAGTATCAAATGATAGTATTTCCTATAACAAAAATTAAAAAAATAATTTTGTTACTCTAACAACGAAAGACCCATGAAATGCAATGATAAGGTAATATAAGCCAATTACATATAAGATCATGCCGTTGATGTGTGAAATTTAGGATGCGGTATTATCAACAAAAATATATACATTATTTTGTAATCAAGAAAGACTTGTAAAATAGTAATATAATGAGTAATTTATTAAACTATTAATAATACTCCTTTTGCGCTGAAGGTGAGCAATTACAATCATTAAACAAAAGGAGGATTCAATCATATTTGCTTAAGATGATGTTTCTATAATTAATACAATCGAATCATCAAAAATATTGTGTAATGAATGATAATATGACTATAAATAGATTGTTAGTGAATCTGGAACGATATGTTTCCCATCCATTCGTCTGGAATAATACCCTGAGAGAGCGTTGTTGCGGATGAAATTACAATGCAATTCGTTAACCAGGGGGTGGGAACAGGGGTAAAGATAAAGCGCGATGACCAATAGTTAAAATAATCCAATCAAATGGCCTTGACTCTCTCCTCGTTAGAGAAGGTTTCCAGTCCCAATAGTGGGAACTTCTATGAGTTAAACAAGGGGACACGAATGAATTTATTGATTATTGACACTCCGCGTCTGCATGTTAAGTATACAAAGTGTATGTTAAAGGATTATCAGCATTATTCATCATCAGAGCATAGATTAATTAACCTAATTAATGTCCATTGAGTACATACAGTTGTTTTTTTATACAACGGGTGAACACTTGAAATTAATTTCACATTTTCATCTATTCAAGGATGCGCCGAGACAAGCGGGACGTTCACTTAATAGTAAGTGATACGCTTGCTCATAACAACGTGGCACTAGTCAGTATGTTATACACTACACCACGTTACGTTGTGCTCAAACAATAATTACTGCGCACTTCAAACCGGACGGCAGAAATAAGCACTGCGACGGTACCTACCTACACGGTTTCCGGCAACAGAGTCCTACCACCAGTGAATGTTATGTGATAAGGTAGTCGTAGTTGGTGGTATATTTACATCCTCAATAGAGCAATACTGTTATCCAGCCAGGCGGGGTCAAAAAATTAACCAAACTTCACATGTGGCCCAAGAATCGATCCATGGCCCTCCTTGTCACAAGAGGAGGGTTTTAGTAAGGTAATTAAATTTTTTTGCGTTTCTTTGCACATTGTTTAGAGTAAATCGAACTCCAGCGCAGTTAGAGCATTTATGACAAGTTTACGCATAGATTAATTTTTCTTTCAGTTATTATTTCTTCTTTGTTAGCATAATATAATAATATACTTACTTATCCGTAATATAGTTATTTAACCGTATCAAACTAAAACGCCGTAACAAATCATATTTAGAAAGATTAGTATTAAGTTTTACCCTTTGTGCAATAGAATTAGGGATGATGGTGCAACGCCGCAGGGACGCTGTCAAATCTGTCTAAATATTGAATGAACTATGGGGTGATAGTGTTGTCATCATTAGAAGCTATTGTAACAGATACAGATATGAAAAATCTATAATATTACAATTAATGGATGAGGCAATAAAATTAAACATTATACTTTTACATTAATTTCAATCTACATTAATATTTAATACATTGATTTCTAAGACAATTATTTTTCTGTGAAAATAAATAATTTGACAAATCGCACTTCATCAGCGTGGTTTGATTTATATGACTCTCTACTTGGACCCAACAGCAGCAACAATAGGAAGGATGCTAAAATTACATCAGTTAACATTTAACCTTCAGGCATTAAGAGTAATGATAAGAAGAAAAAAGCTTCTAACACTTCACCTCAAATTTACAAGAGTTTTACTTTCGTCTCGTTACTTACGCAGTGAGTGACTTTTTGCCTTGTAACAAAGTTGCGGGTACGATTCCAAGGCGACATACTATAGAATTTAAGTTAGTAGTGGGATTTTTTAAGTCCACTTGTCTAGCTATCACATCCATATTGTAAATCTGTCGCCATAGCACCATTGCCGTACCGACTGCCAACATATGAAAACCAACATCATCCATGACTTTATTACCATTGTTATAATTTTTTAAACCATTGTAAATAAAAAACTACTTTTATTTCTATAGTTTCACCATAAATAGTTCTGTTCATTGTTTTTAGTTATAGTATTATCATTATAGTTTTAAATGTCATAGTATTTATTTTGATAAAAATTACTCTATTACTCTTTAAAAATTTTTGCAGCACAGAAAACAAGTAGTATATAATAAACATAAAATTTACTCAACCTACTAAATAATACCAAAAAAAATCTAAAATAAACAGTTATAGGCTTCATTGATGAAAGTTGCCATATTTTTATCTGTCACTAATTATTATCATCACATATATCTATTACATATTAATACTCCACAGTATGAAATTGTAGTGTACTAGGTGATACCAAAGAATATGTTGTATCGTATCTAAACTAACATCTACTTGTCATCAGTGTCAACCGTTAGTTTATCAAGAATAAAAGATCTAAGTATAGTTATTTTCTCGTGGAAAATATGTATGGATACCTACATTATTTTCTAACGTTATTAATATTGAAAACTGAATTGTAACATATCAATAATTTCATTTATATGATTGGCCGTCAGCATACTTACGAAAGAAATATTAGGTCTTTACATATGAAATTGACGTTTTGTACGGGAGGAATATAAAGTCAATTTTGTTTTTTAATTCATCAAAGTATGCACCGTTGTTATCTATGTACTTTTCTCATCTCATAGGAAGTTCATTGATCCCTTTACTAATAAAAACTATTAGGGACGAGAATCAACAAACTCTTTGAAGTAGTTTTGGACTGCCGCGTCGAAGTTGCATTGTTTTCCTTATAAGAAGTTGTCCCAATTCCATAAAAAATGATAATTTGTTGGGGCAAGATCTGGGGGGTACGGTGGATGTCACAGACATTCCAATTGTAGCTCATCTAACTTAGTGGTTGTTTGTTGTGCAGTGTGTGGTCTTGCGATGTCGCGAAGCAGCAGTGGCCTAGAGCGATTGACCAATCTCGGTTGATTACCAGCTAGTTCTTCCCTCATGGTTTGTTGTTGCTGACAATAAATATCTGCCGTAATCGTTTGGCCAGATTTTAGAAAGCTGTAGTGAACGACACCGGCGCTAGTCCATCAAATACTCACAAGTAACTTTTTCTCAGTGAATTTTCGTTTAAGGCAGGATTTGGCTGGGTCTCTAGGGACGAGCGCTTCTGATCATCGTACAGTACCCACTTTTGATCACAAGTAATGATTCGATTTAAAATCCCTTCATTATTATATCGGTTGAGCAAAGTAACACAGCAGTCGACGCGTGTTTGAATGTTCGATTCAATCAAGGCATGAGGTACCCATAGTTCAAGTTTTTTACTTTCCCGATTTGCTTCAAGTGAATTAATACAGTTTTGTCACTTACCCCTAAGTCTGCCGCTATCTCTGAAGTGCTTTGTGATGAATCCGCTCCCACAATACCCTTTAATTCTTCAGTTTCCACTTTGGTCTCCGGCCGTCCACGGAGTTGGTTCTGAAGGTCAAAATTTCCAGAACAAAATCGTTGAAGCTAAGAAACGTACCATGGTTTCCTTTGCGACACCAGCGCCGTACACATCTTTAATAATTCGAGCTGTTTCTGCAGCACTGGTGCCACGGTAGAACTCATACTCGTAAATATACCGATATTTCATGTTTTCCATTGTGCAATAAGAAGCGACACCAAAGAAAAAAAATAATGCGGAAAAATCAAATGAATGACAGTTTTCAAAAACACAAATTTACCAGTTAAATAAATTTATAAATTTGAATTTGGAATTCTTAACCAAAGAGGAGATATTTCAGATCAAAGTGGTCAAGTACGACAAAACGCTAATTTCATATGTAAGGAGCTAATAAAATGAGCTTGCAGTATGAATAGCGTTCATCAAAATATATGTTTCGGTTTAATTTAACTTGCCGTTCAAATAGAAGACAGATTAATCTATTTCCGCAAACATTTATGTAACGATCAAAGGACTTTGGAATAACGCAATCAGCACGGCTCGCCGCTCCCTTGTCCTTTGCTCTGCTTCCTAATTCGCCACAATGCTCTAATCAAATCAAACCGTCAAAGGAAGTATCCGGGCGTGAGGGGCGCGTGCCGTGACGCCGTAGGATAGGAGGGAGGAGGAGAGGGGGATGATCTGCAATCAGGAGGTTAAAAGCAGACAGAGGGATTTTTATTTCTATCAAAGTTAAATAATATGTTAATAAAATTTTATCGTTACAGAGACGAATAGAAAGCTACACGCAAATTGCAATAGAAATTTAGATTTTTTTAATTTAGGTTTTTTTCAATTAAATTCGGCGACTAGTGTAGAACTTTCACCTGATGGTAAGCGATGTCCAGTATAGCGTTAGGATGATATACACTTGCTGGGGATGCGTTTAACTGGAATATCCCGTCGGTACCGGTGCGTTCCATAAAAGATTCCCGAATCCCTCCTAACGCACTGAAGGAGATCACCGTCGGGGTTTTAGTAAGTAAGAATCCCACGTAACCCTGACTTTCACTCAGCAGCAGGGTATTTTTTGAACATTTCTATAAAAATATGGATAATTTTTTTTTCATTGTTATATCTGTTTTACTATCTTTTTTCTTATTATTATAGTTATAAGTAAACGTAATAGTCTTAAAAGTAATAGTGATTTTAATTATGATAAAATTCTTTGTAGAAAATCGATTATGGGACATGGGACAACTTTTGAAGCTGTAGTGTTGTTTTAGTGTTTTTTTTTAGGCCCCACTCAAAACCAGGGTTGTGCTCTTTGTAGGCTATAACATTATCTGAGTGGGTGCCCTTCCCACATGATCAAATCAAAGCTTAATATTTTGTTTTATTTTAATTCTTTATATTACTGTGTATTTGTTTTTGTTATTTTGTGGGAATAAATGATTTATTATTATATTATTATTATTATACAATGCACCACAGGCCTCTTTATTACAGTAACTAACATTACTAGCTGCAACACCTTTTAAATCGTTTTATTCGGCAGCGGAAATAAGAGCAGCGGTGCCTACATGGTCCAGTCAACCATGCAAATTACACAACGTTTGGAATTTAGATAGTGAAAATTTTTTTCTATCTAGCTACCACTCAAATGGTCAATACTGTTTTCAACCATATTGGACCATTTTGTAAAAACGAATGCCTTTGCTTCTATGCATATTGTATTGTCAGTATGATTTTTGTTTGCATAAGTAAATTAAATAGCTTTGCTTTATTTCATACTTACTGGTGGAAGGTCTCTGTTGCCGGAGACCGTCTAGGTGAGTACCACAGCAGCGACTAATTCTGCCGCCAAACAGTAATGTACAAACATTACTATGTTCCGGCTTAAAGGGCGTTGTCGCTAGTGTAGTTACTGGTATAACGAAACTCAAATATCAGGTGAACATCCTGTTGGTCTCGTCACTTGACTAAAATTAGGAAGCAGGACCGTTTCGCACGAGCTCGATCCATCAACTGAGACCTTGTTATCAATTAATCACTACATATATAATAATTAAAAAAATTAATCAGTTCTTGAAGTGCTCTCGTTAACGCTGTTTTTTTTTATTTCAATATACAATTTAAAGGAAGCAGTAGAATTATTTAAGAAATATTTATTTTGTACAATAACAGTTTTAATATAAAATAAGACTATAAATCAGCGTTTTAAGTAAAAACTAAAAGTAAAAATTGTCAGTATTTATAGAAGCGAAGACGTCGAACTGTACCGGTCAGTGATTCCTCGTCCGGGGAACCGCACAGACGCGGCCCGGGCAAAAACCCTGCGAGCGGTGCCTCTGTTCTGAATGAGACAGCTAGAGCGGAGAATGAGACAGAAACCTGCGCGGACATAACACGGCGCGCATATCTGGAAGGCGGTGACCAAAGATTATGTTACCTAAAAAGCTGGTATTTCGCAATGATGGCATAAAGATTTTTTATTTTTCTTTCGACTTTTAAAAAAATACCTACGGTTGAAGCAGTAATGTTACTGGTGATAGGCCCTGTTGCCGGAAACCATCGCGATAGATACCATCGCAAATTTTATTACTGCCGCCAAACAGTAATATGCAAGCATAATAATGTTCCGGTGCAATGTGTGCTATTGCTAGTTAAATTACTATGGTAACTAGACTTAACATTTTATGTCTCAAAGTGATAAATACAACACAACGATGTAGTTGAATGTCCCTCCCACAGGATCCCGCCTTATCGTGGCGGCGGGGCTTAGTAACCATGGTCGGGTCTACCTCGGCGGGCCCGAGGTGTAGGGCCGGCCGAGGCGGCCGCTCCAAGTTAGTGCTTCGGTGCTCCACCGTGAGCTCACCTCGGATGCGCCCCGGTGGGCTACAGGGGTGGCTCTATCCTACCCTTTGCAGACCGTGGTGGAGTCGCGGAGGAAGTGTACCAGAGTGTAGAAGATATAGTGCTTTCTAAAAAACACTTCATTTATCGGTACGGTGCCGGATAATTTTTTTAATTGGTCCCAATAATTTTAATTGATTAAAGTTAATTCGAGGGAGTGTACGGGGCACAACAACTCACGGGGCCCAAGCCAACCTCACCTGCTCGTGGCGCACGCTGCTAATCATCAAACGAGGCTCTGACTCTCGCCAACCCGCATGGAGCCAGCGTGATGGGTTGTGGCCCAAATCCCTACTTACAACACTCCCTGGTGCCCAACGGTACGCGCGTCATGCTGATTGTATATGGAGATCTTTGGAAGAGGCCTATTATGTCTCGGCAGTGGACGTCAATCGGCTGATGATGATGATCATGATGAAAGTATATCTGTAATAGCTATCTATTCTAAAAGTCTTAACTATTTAGATATCTCTGCAGCGCCTTGTTATATCGACCAACAGTAGTTGTGTAAATATTTTCTTCTGACGAATTAATTGAAGAATATTTACAGAGCTAAAGATACTTAGCCTTGTACGATATTGTGATTATACTAGCTGTTCCCTGCCTGCTTTGTTGGCCGTACACCCCTGTAACTCCTTTTCGGAGAACTTTGTAAAATCGGTTCTTATCTGACCTATACTCGACAAAAGGAATATTTGTACCAAATTTCTAGTCTCTGGGTTTTATGATTCCGGTGATATCGTAATGAGTCTCCAGATAAATGGAAATCACCTGTATATATGAATATAGATATGTGATAGGACTATGTTGCCGGATACCGTCCAGGTATTACTGCAACGCCTATTTCTGCCGGCAGACATTAGTGAGCAAACATCACTGCTGTCTGGTTTATAGAGCATTGAAGTTAGTGTAATTACTGGGGTAATGAGACTTAACATCTTATGTTTCTGGCGACGAATGTAATGTGGTGCACAATAAATCATCTTTACTACCTCCGCGTTTTTATGGGCGAGGTCATATACCATCAGATGAATATCTCGCTCGTCTCATCCCTTTTATTTTTTAAAAAAATACTACTTCATGATGCTTTGTTTAATAATCTACACTAGATCCGCATTGTTATAGAAATAACGTACAATTATTAATTCGGTTTGTTATTACTACAGAAGTAGTAATAATAAACCGAAGAACAGTAGTAGTGATTACTACAGAAGTAGTTTTTATTCTGTAACTACTCCAATAGATTTAAATGCGAAATCTTAAGAATTTATCTAATAGGTAGGCTTTTTTATGCTCCTCACTGATGATATTTTTCATGGCTCATTATTACAGGAATTTGTCTTTTTATCCTTTTTTCTCTTTTTTCCTTTGACGGAAACTTATAGTAATCCACCTTCCTTCCTCGTTTCTCATATTTACAAAACTATTTTGTTCTTACATATTATCACTAGTTATGTACAAGTTAAAGTATTTTACTCAATTATTCCAGTAATCTTTATTGGTCTTTTTTATTTTAAAGTAGGCATTCGTTGTAAGCAGGGACCTGTCCATCTGTTTGTTATTCATTGACATCAAAGCGACGCGCCGCTGCGATTTCTTTTGATGCGCCGTGCAAAAACATAAAACCTTCACAGTGGATACTCACAGAGTCTAGGAATAGAAGGCCTAGTTTTAATTAATTGGCCCCTTACCCCATACAAGTGCACACTATCGCTCAGATTAAATGTTCTAATACGTATTGACTTTGAATTTAAAAATGGTTCTAGTTAAATCTGTTTTTTTTTAATACCTTGTTATTGTCTTTTTAATTCTTGTATTTATTATACAATTACTTATCTATTTAACTATCAGCTTTATTCGGTTTGGTAATTTAATAACTTTGTGTGTTAATAATTTAATGACATATAAAGTGATCTTTAGATATTTTGGTTATAAGTAATAATGTTACTAAATAGATGTGACGGTGATTGACCGTCAGAACCAAATCAATGTAACAGACAGCTTGATAAACATTAGTTTATTAAGTTATAATATAGTATAAAAATTATACTATAACTATAATCCAACATATTATTTTGTGCGGTGACTACATACTTTTGCTTCTTTGAAAAATATATTAACATTGCTCAAGGCATAATTTACCCATAGACTTACTCCAAATATTAAAAGTTGAAAATATGTGTTTTGACTATAAAAAATGACCATTGTTAAAAAACTTAAAGTTAAGTTTATTAAGTGACAAATTTTTTGTACTCAAGACATATTCATGATATTAAGATAGCAACTAGAAAATTATTATTAAGTAACGATTCTTCTCAAACTACATTGAGCAAAGAACTGCGAATATAAGTAAATAAATAAAAAAAATGTCTTTATGTAAATTTAGTTTATGATCATATTTAACCAATATAAAAGTAACAAAGATGTATAAAAGCGATAATTGTTTAATAAATGATCGTGGTTTTTGTATAGATATTTTTCTGTAAGTGATTTATTTCTTGATTATGATCTCTGACCCATGTGCAAAGGAACTAACGCACTATCTTCAGACTGACTTACAAACACTAGCTTTAAAACCAATATGGATGATATAATCATATCCTTAGGAAAACAAACATAAAGTTCACCGCAACACGCCATAACCTTTATTATTTCCGCGATTTCTAAGAAATAACCTGACGAACCACGTGTCAAAGCTCAGCCGTAAATGGGCAATTCTCTTCGTAATAACTCTGCTCGGTTACTATATAACTGCTAGCAATATGAACTTTACAAAATAATGAAAAAAAAAACAATGGTTACATTTTTTACAACAACAGACGATACAATGAATCATAAAATATTTATAATGAAACAACACAACCATCATCATTTCAACCGATAGACGTCCACTACTGGACTTAGGTCTTTTGTAATGTGTTCGATAATGCACAGTCCTGTGCTGTTTGAGTCCAATGGCTCCCAGCAATTCTTTTTATGTCGTCTGTCCACCTAGTGGGGGGTCTGCCAACGCTGCGCTTTCCGGTGCGAGGTCGCCGTTCCAGCACTTTAAGACCCCAACGTCCATCGGTATGTCGGTAACAACACAATGTTTCTACAGAATATGGAGACTGTATGATACTCAGGGCCTTCCATCACAATTATTTTTTAAGGTCGTTTATGCTGTTAGTGTTAAAGGAGAATTTTTACAGCTTCTTCGAGTTTACTGTCACGAATGAAGATTGATAAAAAAAATATATGGAGCTGAGAGGGGAGTAGTTATGACATCAATAAATAAGTAAAAATTATAATGAGCGAGACGCTCATTGTCTACCAGAAAGAACTAGTCTCCAACAAGTGGAGAAGGAACATGATGAATGAATTGACAAACCAAGAGTTGGTAGATATGACATGTCAAAAACAACTGATGTTTTAAGAACATGTCGGTTTGTCCCGTTATGTTGATGAAGCTTAAGCTCGATGGGTATCGAACCCACGCCGTTTTTATACGCATAGCAAGTACCATCACCTCATTGGTGAGGATATCACGGCTTCAATAAATAAAACTTGTGATTGATATAAACCTTAGATACACGTAGATTATTAATTATAAAAACACATTCAAAATTTTAGTAAATTCGTAACTATTATATATTTCAATTGAAGTCCGATGCATTTTTCATTATCATTAGTTTTAAGCAAATAATAACAAAAAAAAATATTGCTCCCAGTTCCAATAATCATTCTCCAACATCTTTAGATTAAGTAGAAATCTACATATCTCTTGGACAAAGAAAGGATACGTAATTCCCGGTAATTGTGATTGGCTGTTTTCAATCCATGTGTGGTCTCTCTTTTTTTGTTACAAGTAATGATTGTTTAAGCATTTTATTAAGAAATACATATACTTTGTTTTTTACATATAGATCACAAGTTTTCTTTTATAAATTTCACCGTAAAAAATATAATTTTTCCATTATAATCAAAACACATTTTACTTTGTAACACATAAATACAAAGTAAAATATTTCTGTTGCTTCTTTCTCAGCGACTATCTTTTGCAGATACATCTTGACGAAAACGAGGAACGGTATCATTGAAAATTCAAAAAAAAATATTTTATAGAACCTTCATTCCATCTTAAAAAAACTGTATTACATTTTATTACGGTTTGTGGATCTTATACTTTTATAAGAGTAATTGTAATTTTAGTGCAATCAGCGCCATCTCGAGTCGAGTAGCGCAGTTTATTTAAAACATTTTAATCATGGATACAGCACATAAACATCACTTCTGTTAGTATTACATTATTGTTACTACCACTGCGCATTAATGAGCATGATAAGAATTTAAGTAAAACAGCACCAAATTCTAATGAGACATATTTTATCTTTAACTTTGGTTACATAAATTCATTAAGTTGAAGAATGTTTGCATCGTAAGTGAGTATTGCTTTTCCTTAAAAAAGAACCGTTTGACTAAACAAGTATTTGAATAAAAGCAATATTGTATAAATCTCATTAAAATTGGTTAAATAGAAAAATTATAGGAAGTATGATTTCTGACGACATTCTCCGTAATGTTATAATTCTTTATAAAATAAGAAGTCCGTTACATTGTTCAAATGACCGAAAATATTTCATAAGCATGATAATAAAATTATGAATCAAGCCGTCATTTGCTGACAAATTTAATTTGTATTATTAAAGATTTCTTTTGACTACTACAATTGCTAACCGCGTGAATTGTATGCGTGTTAAAAAAAAACTACTTTTCCTTATTCTTAGTATGATTTTAACAATCACAATTCTTATTACTTACCTACCTAACAGCTCATATATAATACGGAGTCACAAATATAAATTGTATAGGAGACCGAAATATCGCCATTTTTGTATTATCTAACCGCTGTACTCGTATCAAAAATACATCATAATTATCGTCGAAGTTTCTCGAAAACGTAGAAAGCCAAAATGCCGACACCTCTACGAATGCAGCATCGTTTGCGAGTCGTGCACAAGAACTGGCAACACAGAGGTACGTCGTTGCTGTGTCGGCGTTGTTAAATTGCATTTTCCCGATGACAAAATGCCGCTGCACAAAAAAAGTGCACGCAACATCATGTCGGTTTTAGGACATCTCGACTTTAGCCGGCGTACTTGTCCGCGAATAATTTAAAGTCGGTTTAACTTTTTTTTATTACGACGATTAAACGACTCCCGTCCGGGCAAGATAGCATGCGAGAAAATTGATAAACAAAATTACTTTAGTAACATGTACCGGTGGTAGGACTCTATTGCCGGAGTCTGTCTAGGTAGGTACCACCGCAGCGACTATTCCTGTCGCCAACCAGTAGTATGTCAACATCACTGTTACGGTTTGAAGGGCGTTGTAGCTAGTGTAACTACTGAGGTAACGAGACTCAACATCTTATGTCTCAGGCGACGAACGTAATGTGGTGCAGTGTATATCATCCTAACTAGCACCTCGTTGTTATGGGCAGGCGTATCACTTTCCATCAAGCGAACATCTCGCTCGTCTCGCAGCTTACAGAAATAAAAAAGATAATTTTTCTTCCTTCCTCCTGCCCTTTTACCATTCTATGTGGAGTCGGCACAGTATGTATTTCTCTTCCACATCTCTCTATCAGCCGCCATATCTAAATTAACACTCCTCTTACACATGTCATCTTTCACACATTTAATATTCATATTCATCAATATAACATTGCTTAGTTAGTAGTCGTATAAAAATATTAGTGTTCACCCACCGCGCGCCAGTAAACGTTCAGATTATGCAGTAAGAATGTCACTGCGTATTCATTACTTTTTACAAATAGCTGAGCAATGGCGTGCGAGCCAAAGTGATTTTTAATGCGCGTTATAACGAACCGCGAAGTGGTGGCACCCGCAAAAAACGGCACTCAATCGCATCACCGACCATTTGATTGTTCGCGTAAGCGAAAATCGCGCTACAAATTTTGTTTGCACTGTACACACACACACACACACATACACTATTGACTTTTCTTTTTTTTTTATAGAAGATAAAAAGAGGCAAACGAGCAAGACGGGTCACCTGATGGTAAGTGATTCACCGCCGCCCACGTCACCAGCGACGCCAGTGCGTTGCCTACCCTTCAGGTAAGAACTAACTAACTAATCAAAATGATCTTTATTAGATCATACAATCAAGGCAATCACAATGTATGTAAAAATAAGGGTGTATCCCAGACAACAGCTTACAATCATAGATACATATATACCACGCCTCGTTCCTAGTAGGGTAGGCAGAGACCACCTCTCTCCACTTGCCACGATCCTGGCACACATCTCTCGCTTTCTCCACTTTCATGAACGTCTTCATGCTCGTCGGTTGCGAGTACTCTTGACTCGGCCTTAACTTACGGCACAACAACTTACGAGACCCAAATCAATTTGATCTGCTTCTGGTGCACCCTCCTAATCAACAAATGAGGCTCTGACTTTCACCAACCCGCTTTGAGTCAGCGTGGTGGGAAATGGCCCAAATCCATCAGCGGAAGACCGCTCTATGTAGGGATCTTTAGGATAGGCTTATGTCCAGCCGTGGATGTCTACCGGCTGATGATGATGTGTAAGTGTGTCTTGATTATGTGTCACCAGTGGTGGGTCTGTTTCCGGATACCGTCTAGGTAGATACCACCGCAGCGCCTATTTCTGCCGCCAGACAGTGGTGTGCAAATATTACTATGTGTCGGTTTAAAGGGTGCTGTAGCTAGTGAAATTACTGTGGTAACGAGACCTATCATCTTATATCTTAAGGCGAGAAGCACAATATGGTGCAGTGTATAACATATTATCTAACGCCACGTTTACCATCAAGTAAACATCCCGCTTGTCTCGTCACCTCGTAGAATAAAAAAGTTATTTTTGTTACTAATAAGTACCGGAAAGTAAGATCAGATTTTTACCGGATATTAACAAACACAAATAAAAATATAGGGCAAAAAATGAAATACTTATTTTCCGTATAAAATTCATAAATTTATGTACAAATTTTTAACATTAAAAAGATAGTTTAGTAAAATAAATAAAGTTAACAAGAACAATCAGATTTAACTAGTAAATTATATTTGTTGTGTCGTGTACGTCAGCTCTGTGGTTGTCAGCCGAGACAAAATGGCGGTCGTGTAGCCACACCTTGCGGGTTTTGGGCGTAATTTTATTGACAATTACAGGGTGCCGTGTTTAGGGTTGGAGACATTTCGACGACAGTAACCCTTAAGAATAGTGTATAAAGGAAATGATACATTATGATAGAACTGTAATAATAAAAGATGTTTTTTTTTTATTGGTCAAAACCACTAAGTGAAGTCTACCCTTGGTGCAAAGTGAAATGTCTATGCATAATAACGTGGCGCTAGTTTACGTGATACGTCTTTTGACGGAGACTGTCTAGGTAATTACCACCGCCAGCTCTGTAGTCTCGGGCTATTAAGAACAGGACTAAAGTATTCCCTGCCTGTTGTACAGGGCGACTAAAAGGCTACTCAGGTTCGTGGGCTTTGAGGGTGGGGGCCCTCAGAGCTCAATAAGCGAGCCTTAGGTGGACGGCTAATGCATGGTGGTCTTTTATTTGCCGTAGCACAGCGTCTAGATATTTTATCCAGAGTGCAGGAGGGACACCGGTGCGTTCCGTAGGAGATCCCAATGCACTGAGGGAGACCACCGAAAGAGTTATAGAGGGTAGAAGCCCCACATAACCTCGTCTTCCCCCAGAAACAAAGTAACTTATAAGATTTTCCCTGCGATAAAAAAAGGTAGGTACTACCGCAGCGTCTATTTCTGCCGCCAAACAGTATTATTGTGACATGACTATGTTCCGGTTTGAAAGGCGTTGTAAGTAGTGATATTACTGAGGTAAGCGAGACTTCTTATGTTCCAAGGCGACGAACGCAATATGTTGCAGTGTATAACATCCTAAGTAGCGCTACATTGTTATGGGAGGGCAGATCACTCATCATCGAGTGAACGTCCCGTTCGGCTCATTGCTTCGTAGTATACAAAAAACAGCACCATATTATATTTATCGTTGCCTTTATAAGATGTTATCTCGTTACTCCATTAATTTCACTTAGAAACAGTAAATTTAGAACACTTGCTTAGTGCCAAAATAAGACCTACCGCGGTAAATACCTAGCTGGTATCCCGCAAAATACTTTTACCGCTAGTAAATTCACCGTTTATAAACTGAGCTATTGCAGTCGATCTTTATTATTTATTGTAGCCGGTAGTAGATCTTCTCAATGATGATAGGCATGTTGCTAGAAACCGTCTAGGACAGTGGTCGGCAAAGTTCGGCTCCAGAGCCGCATGTGGCTCTTTGACTCCTTAAGACCGACTCTGACACAAATATCCACGGATGACGCAATAATATTTTCATTTAAAAAAAAAACTTAGTAAGTAATATATTACTCAAACTTTCCAAGGAGATGCAAGCACATTGTTCGATTTATGAATATTTGTCAAGTATGAAATTTACTTTAATTTAGTGTACTACTTATTTAATGTTATAAAAGTTTACTAAACAAGCAGATTAGGCTCCTTTTTTTTTAATTGTTATAATGTTCATATTTGGCTCTTTGGCTAATAAGTTTGCCGACCACTGGTCTAGGACAACCGCAGCGCATATCCATGCCGGAAAACAGTTATGTGCAAACATTACTGTGTTCCGGTTTAGAGGATGCTGTAGCTAGTGAAAATACTGAGGTAACAAGACTAAACATCCTATGTCTCAAGATGACGAGCATAATATGGTGCAATGTATATTATACTAACTAGCGTTGTGTTGGGATGGCGTATCATTTACTATCACGGCGACAATTTTTTTTTCAGGTAACTATATCGAATGTTATATGCGGATATAAAAGTTAACACATTTTGTATTTGGGGTCGAGGTCTGAAGTTTATGCAACAACAATAACCTAAAACGCTTGGTCTTCAGTTACCTATCAAGTCCCTGCGGTCCTTAAGCATAATTCAAACAAATCCGGCACACCGCTGACGTGGTGGGGGTGGCTTCGCACACCCGAATATTAATTATACATTACAAATGATCGCAGAGGTTAAACAGGAATAATATTATACGGCATTTTTGGTTACCAAAAACACTGTGAAGGTTTATGCGTTGTAACTCCAGAAGTGATTGATACAGGGTGTATCAATCGTTTAGTTGTTTATGGCATCTTGGTATATTATGCTTATCTGTGGTGTTGTTACTACCAAACGATCGAACCCATTTTAACCTAGTTTTCTATATTTAAAAATCACTTGATCGGGAGTATTCTTAAATAATTCATACACATATATTCAACTGTTTATAAGTTATAAACTTCAAGTTTAAAAATTTTGTTTTAATTTTTTTTTGTTTCTCATTTATAAATATCATACTTGTTAGAATTGTGTATTAATATTCCTACTGAAGCGGTGATAGTTCAGTTTGTAAGTTCGAGAATACATGATGATTCAATCCCCGATTAGTTTCCGGTTACGAAAAACATTGTGGGGAAACGAGATTTTAAGAATATCAGCTAATGTGGATATACATTTGCCAATGTGCACTTGAACATCGTGATAGATAAAAGGTATTGACGGTGTTCTTCTGAAAGAAACTCTGAATCTTAAGGCAACATTAATAGATTGTTTATATATTGTCGATAGTAAAAGGAAATATACACGTCCTGTAGTTCGCCTCGGCGGAGCTCGCCTGCTTGCCTTAGGCCGTCCTGCAGCGTACCCGATGTTATAATTACGGCGGACCTTTCGGAGAACGGCAGCTTTTATTATCTCCTGCTACCGTGATTAGATGGTACACAGATAACTTTGGGCGCTGGCGAAAAAAAAAAGTAAAAATCACTACTAAAACTTTAATACTCAGTTATGTCTCTCGAAACGGGATAGATTATAAATGGGTACTATTAACATATCATCAAAGAATTGTAAGAGAAACCGCATGGTTAAATACCAAATACACTCAAGGACAATCCGTGTTATATTCCTGTTTGAAATTAAATATATATATATACTAGCTAGAAAGTTTTAAAAGATAAAAGACATTGCTAGGATAGAGCCACCTGTGACGAACCATCAAAAACACTTTGGGTAACATTTGGATACTTTGCTTAATACTATTAAATTTACTTCCTGTGTTTATCTTTCTCATCCTACCCATTATCCTATATGGTGATCTCCATTTCGTTTTGTTCTCTACATTATCGTCTATCACTTACGATCTATGCCCATCTGTTGATACTATATATTTCTACCTTGTTTTATTTCCTGTCCTTTACACTAATTTTTTCTTTCTTTTTATCTAATATAATAAACACTTGACCAAAATTTAACTAAGTCTTAAATGACAAAGGAGTCGTAGATGATGAAATGTGTTAGTCCAGATTAGTACAGTTATTATACCTTGACAGCCCTAATAATGCAATTCTGTTATGGCAGTAGATTAAAACTATGAGGGGAGTAGTTAACAGGGTTCGAAATAACCAAAACTTCATAACATTTAATCCTGGAATTTTCTGTTATTGGATGTAAATATTAATACTGCAGATGCAGGCGAAGTTTATTGATAGTCTATGAACACTGGGAGTCTGCGAGAATTAAACATAACAAAGCTCTTACTACTGTATATGGTAACACCTTCGATTTAGCAGACATTGTATAGAAATGTTTTTTTTTTTAACAAACAAATGTAAATTTTTATTCTACTGATTTTTAGCGTATAATATCAAATGTATCCATCTCACAGATTTGGTACTTCGTCATATTGAAAACTTTGTATGCTTCTTACAAGAAAGGTGCTTATATTAAAAAAAAGCATTTAATTTGATAGGACTCATATTAATTTTTTTTTCGTTTTATTTTACTCCAATATACGATATATATATATATATATATATATATATATATATATATATATATATATATATATATATATATATATATAATGTGTGTCTGTATATAATAATAGTCCCAACATACTTGTACAATTTTTTTCATAATGCCAAAAAAAATTTCTTAACGTACGGTTCTTTAGCAGTACACACATATCAACATTTAATTTTTTTATTATTCGAAGCGACGAGACGAGTTACCGGGACGTTCACCTGTTGGTAAGTGATACGCCTGCCCATAACAACGTGGTTCTAGTTAGGATGGTACAGCACCATTGCGCTCCATACCATATTGCGTTCGTCGCCTTGAAACATAGGATATTAAGTCTCGCTACCCCTGTAATTACACTAGCTACAACCCCTATAAACTTACACAAGTAATGGATATTTAAAAAATATTACATTGTCTATAACACAATCAAATAAAATTGAAAATAATGATCATGTTTTCAACGCCTGAGGCGGGGTTCAAACCTCAGAGGAAGGTGGAAGCAAAGACAAAAATCAAATAATATTCAAACACATACAAAAGAACATCGTATTCCAATAAAATAAGGTCTATATTTATATAAACCTTCTTATATATGTCACATACGTAATAGTGAGGTTATAAATGATAAGTGAATTCAATAATATTCCTTGAATTTTAATGTTCAGTAAAATATAAACCGTAACACAATAACGTAGAGATGAATTTTACGTAATACCAAAATATAATATAAAGATAATTTAAAGAAATAATTTATTTCTGACTTTGACCGCAACCACATTTCCCAAGAACAAAAGGTCTTATGTGAAAGATTACGGCGATCGACAAAGTTAAACTCTAAATGTAATACAATAAGTTTGTTTTGCGTTGCAGTTTTTATTGTAGCATATTTTCCATGTACGTCGCGTCTCCGTGACATCGATGGAGTTATTTTGAATATTTAAAAATACCCTCGTTGAATATTAATGTATTAACGATGTACTGTTTTTTTCTCCCTTTCCATCGCCAGCGATATCTTGATTGGAAGGCGTTTATCTCTTTTTAAGAGCTTCGCATCAAAATCTATAACCAGAATAACTTGATAGTACATAAAATAAACTATGAAATAACTTTTTAACCACTTTTCTAGTCATGGAGTAACGCGTACAACCGTACAAATATTTTATACTCAAGAATAAGATTTTTTTTAAGAAATAGATTAGTATCCTTTGCACAGAATAGATTTTTGTTTTAGTCTTTTAAAGCTGGAGCTCAGGATTAAATTTCTAAAGATTTATAGCACGTAGTAATATTTGTAAGCGAAAAAAAATTAAGTGCCTTTCGGAAGCCGCACGATTCCTTCTAATACATAACCGATAGATTAATTCGATAAATGAACGTTGCAGCATGCAATTATAAGTTTATCGGAAAGAAATTATCTTGTTGTGAGACTTTTTGGTTATGAACTGGAGGTGGTTTGGACGCTTGTTTAGTTACCTCAGAACTTTTATTAATAAAATAAAAATGTATTGTTGTATATACAACTTTATTGCTAATATATGTGAATGTTAGATAAATTTTGATCGAGAAATGATTTAAACCAATAATAAATACCATAGCATATTCGCGTTCAAGAAATCTGTTAAAGAACACTATTTATCCTTACCATATTAAATAAAAGTATATATATGTATTATATGTATTGTTTTATATCTTGTAATATGTATATATTAATATATGTAATGTTTACTGTATGCACTAGGTTTGTGTTCCTAATTCTCCTTTCCTTCTAAGGGCCTACTGGAAGAGATTTCAACATGAAATAAGTAGTGCCTTTGTACTCTGTATCCTTATTGCCGTGTTTCTTCTAACAGCTGTGTGTACAAATATATATTAAATAAATAAATAAATCTATCATAGTTATTATAGTCGGAGATCGCTCATTGACCTATAGGAATAATTTATTTAAACATATAAATGCGTGAATTTTCATTAATCTATAAAATGGTACCTTTAATATTATATTCAACATAAATAAAGCTTTATTATTTGAATAGCACTTAACTTTAATTTCGTTTTAGGTGGGGATGTAGCAACATAAAATTTCAAGTTCTCATATGTACTGATATAATTGCATAATCAAAATGTTTATATTTAAAAATAAAAATCTTTAATTATGTTTAGATTCTAACCCACTTCTACTCACTTCTGCATACATGAAGGAATTCGACGATCATATTACTAGTTCTAAAGTCATGTATCATCTTTCTTCAAAGGGCCTTTACTTCATTTGAATTCTTTTTAAGATTCCTATAAAGGGAAGTTGTCTTTAGAAATTTTGATAAAAAAAAGGTACATAAATAAGCAATGACAAGTGGGCAATTAATATTATCACTTCGTTATATCCGCCAAGAGTTATTTATATGAGAACAGTAGCCCAAGACGCTGTTATTACAAATTTTGAAAATTATTATAATTATGCCAACGAAAATTCCATATCAACACTAAGTACTGTGGCGGTATAGTCAGCAGTTCAGGTATGTTATAATCAAAATATAAATAATAAACAAAACTGTTATTTAGCGCCAACCTGATATGGTATAAGTTTTTTTTATAATAAAATTATGTTAATCACCATAAAAAAGAAGAGGTATGAACCAGCTGTTTTTTTTTTCTTAATATCGCATTGATATAATTCATATTAATTCTTAGCATAACTGAAAAATGTTTGGCACATAACTAAAAGTCATATTGCGTTTTCGTAGATTTGGAAAAGGACTATGACAGAGTGGTGAGGAATGAATTGTGGTCCATATGGACTGTTTATGGGGTAAACAGCACGCTGATACTACACTGAAATCACTATATGAAGGTTCCAGATCTTGTGTCAGGATCAACGGGGCCTACTCAGATTGGTTTAGCATCCAGAAGGGTTTTATATAGGGATGAGAGGCTTCGCCGTGGCTGTTTAACCTATTTATAGACAATTGCTTGAAAAATAGTGAGTGTGGAGTTGATCGTCAAATACCTCCTATACGCCGATGATCAAGTTTTATTATCATTATCAGAGAGGGAGTTGCAAACGATGATAGATGTGGTGCATGGTGCTTTAATAAGCAAAGGAACGAAAGTGAATGTAAGCGAGACGAAAGTAATGTATTTTGAAAGAGAAGAATGTATGACAAACTGTAACATTATGATTGAGGGACAGAAGTGGAACAAGTGAAAGAATTTGTATATCTGGGTTCACTGTTTATGGGAGATGGCTACTGTGATGGTGATATTGAAAGAAGAGTTTTAAAAGGGAATCAAGTGAATGGGGCACTTTATAATTTTATGAATAGCCGGAACGTAACGCAAAGGGCACGACTGGCTGTGCATAGAGGCGTGTTGATCCCCACACTAATGTATGGTAGTGAATGTTGGTTATGGCAGAAGAAACATGAAAGTATGATTAAAGCTGTGGAGATGAGATGCCTGAAAAGTATAACTGGAGTGAAACTGACGGACAAAGTGAGCAACAGTGTGATAAGAGAGCGGTACGGTGTGATTGAAGATATGTAGTGATAAAGCTAGGGAAAGGGATCGCTAGATGGTTCGGCCATGTAGAAAGAATGGATGAAAGAACATTAACGAAAGAGGTATACAAGGTAAGAATCATTGGAAAAATAGGGGCAGGTTGACCTAGGCGGACATATTCCGATCAAACCGAAGACGTCCTAAAGAAAGGCCGGGTCAAGAATACTCGCAACCAACGAGCATGCATGAAGACGCTCATGAAAGTGGAGGAAGCGAGAGGTATGTAAGGATCGTAGCAAGTGGAAAGAAGTGTTCTATGCCTACCCCACTGGGAACGAGGCGTGATATATATGTATGTATGTGTATGTAATATCGTATTTTAAACTCTTATATATCTTTAAATCTAACATATGTAATCTCAGAAATTATAAACTACGGCGCTTTTTGTTATTCGATGAAGCGACGAGACGATCTAGATTTTCTACTAATGAATACGTTTGAAAGGTGCTGGTAGTTAGTGTATTTATTGGGGTAACGAGATTCAACACCTCATGTCTCAGGCGACGAGCGCAATATGGTGCAGTGTATCCATCCTATCTAGCGCCACGTTGTTATGGACGGGCGAATTACTTGAAATCAGATGAACGTCCTGCTCTTCTCGACGCTTAGTTTTATAAAAAAAATAGGAGAAATTGGACTTGCGATAGTACCTATCTGAACGGACTTCGGTCACAGAGAGATATCACCAATTAAACCACTTTATCATCAAAGACTATATTTCCACATACAATCATGTGGGATCGAGGTCAAGCTCTAGTCCATACTCGTATAAACATAAAAAGTACTTATATCTCTAATGGTGTATGGAGTACGGTGATTTTCCATCACCCTCCTCAATCAATATCCTCACTAACACTTTAGTCTCTTCTCTTACTACTTAACTACCGGTTTGGTTCAATTTGTTTTTGTTTTACTATCTGTACATTAAAATTTTCGCCCGCAGCCATTTCGTGAACGTTATTTTTAAGAAATAAAAATGGAGGATCACTACGCTGCTCTGTTTAGAACTGTACATTTTTTGTTTCACCATTTTTTAACCAAAAAAAAAAAAAATCATTCAAGTATTTGATAATAGTACAAACTTTGTTATGTTTCATATATTCGGATAGAATTGTTGTATAATCATTGCTTATATATGATGATGATGATAAAGGTAATTATTATTTTATCTACTGTAGTTGCAAAAATATCTATTGATGTAAGTATAGCAGTCACATAAGTAAAGATACAAGTATATTCTTATTACTATTCTACGTTTTGTTAGATAAAATTTATATTAATAATTAAAATATTATTTATATAAGACTTGAATCTATATCTTGAAACATTATGAAGTTTATAGTAAAATTACCGGTGAAACAATATTTACCATCTCATGAGTTAAACCGACGAGTAAAATATATACAGTGAAAATGTTCTGATTTGGACCATTGTTATGGGCAAATCTCCGCCGAATTGATTCGCGCCTTGTCGCAGTGTAGAAACTCAGTAACCATTGCCTAGTCATCCGAGGTGAAGATAAGAGGATCATACCACCGGCCCGAGGACTATCGCAGGACCAAGGCTTGTGGATGTAGGATAGGTATGGTTGCCTCAGGCGCTTCGCCATCACAACGAGATCCATTTTTTATAGATCCAAGTACATATCGTTTCAATCCAAACTTTTTATAATGTTCTTCTAAGAACTACCCACTATATTTTTACTATAGTTTATAATTTTAAAGGTCAAACCAATGTCAACCAAACTAACGATCGACAAAAAATCTATTCCAACGACTGAGAATTGATCAGAAAAAAATTAGGAAAACTTAATAATTTAATGATATGAAAATTACATGTTTTGTTTGGTGCGAAGACATAAGCCAGAGAAGGCCTATACCCGTAAAGTGATTCCTATCTTTATAAATTTATTACAAAAACGGATAATGATAAAGAATAATGTATATGATAGAAAGAAAGTAATTACTATTATTATAAAATATTTTAGTATCAGGAGTAAAACAAGATATTCACTTTTATGGCGCTCAGTATACAGTTCTACTAGCATTATGTGACCACTCAATATCAAAAAAGGTACCTGAAGCAGCTGCCACATTGCACTTGTAGAATTGTGACCGTTATATTTAAATTTTGTTATTTATAATTCACCTGAACATAATAAATTTAACAGTTAAATCTCCATTTCTCGCCATACACAATATTGAGACACAAGACTTTAGGAACACTGACGCTGGCGTTATTCCACTACTTCGCTATTCTTACATAAGAACGAGTTAAACCTTTGTTGAGAAACCGAGAATGTTTATAATATGAGGATGATGAAATTAATCGATCGTTGATGATATGAGGATGGTGATTTATGATGTAATTTTAACGCACACATCAACATATATCCTCTAGGACACCACGACACCATAGGTGAATCTGTTCAAATCTGTCTGGTCCAGCTATGAAAAATTCTCAGTCACCGATGTGTCTCTTGGCCAATGTCACCACTGATGAATTAGAGAATTAGAAATATCCGTACCACATTGAGTTTATTAGTGCACGAATGTACAAAGAAATGTGTATAAATATTTTGGTATACATTTAATATATGTTGTACGGAGAGGCGGAGGTACAAAAAGCGAGAACAGCTCCGACCCCCACACCCTTGCAGCGGGCGTATTTTTAATAAGAAACTAATACATTTTATCATCGGATCGCGTCAGCCGCTCGCGGCACTAAATCACGATACCTCAGCATTCCGGAATTTTTGACCGAACATTAATATGTCGAAAAATAAGAATGGAGGAAACGTGCATCAATTAAAATACTACTACGGAATCCACAGAGAAGACTATATATCTAAAAAACTTATATACCTATATTATAAATAGATACATGCTGAAATCTAACATTGATATAAATATTGTAAAACAATTTCTCAATTTAAATCGTTTATGTGTAGATCAGCAGGACGCTGACCAAATAGTAAATTACACGCTCACTCATAACAATTTTGTGTTATTAAGGATCATACACTGCACCACACTGCAACACTTTAAACATGAGATGTTAAGTTTCGTTACTTCAGTAATTTCACTAGCTACATCGTCCTTCAAATCGGAACGCAGCAATGTTTGCACAATACTCTTGGAAGACAGGAATAGACGATATTGTGGTATCGCTCCTGCTCCTGTACTCCTGTTTCGCTTATTTATTTTCAAATATTAATCCACTCTTAAGATAATAGGATCTTTTCTTTAATGAAAAAAAAGTATAAAAAATATGTTCTTTAGTGTTATGTTGTTAACAGTTCATTGTCTATAGTAACATTTTTTTTTATTAATATTCACATCAGCTATTTATAAATACAGGTACTTCAATACTTCACGTGACAGTGGTCCAATCGATGCTGTTGGAAACAATACTGTCAAATATAAAGTATTGCCAATCTTAGCCATTTCCACATTAGTGTCTTTCTAATAAACATAACTAATATTAGTTATTGTTAAATCATGGTAAGGATTATTTATATTGTTGTTTACTACATAATTAACTGATTTTAACTTAACTTATTTAACCATAAATTTATTTACTGTTGGTAGGTCTTTGTTGCCGGAGTCCGTGTAGGTAGCTACCACCGCGACGCCAATTTCTGCCGCCAAAAATAAAGTGTTCCAGTTTGAAAGACGCTGTGGGTAATACTGGATAGTGTAATTACCGTCGTAACGAACAATATGGTACTGTGTATAACAGCCTAACGAGCGCCAATCGGTTATAGGCGAGCGTATCACTTACCATCAGGTGAATGCCTCTCTAGTCTCTCCATATCGTAGTATAAAAAAATACTTGTATTAATATCGCTAATACAAGTTGTAACGCATTGTCGATGAATAGTAAAATTATTTGCCTAACAATAACCACTCTATAGACTTATTGCTCCATCGATTCATCACCGATCAATCAGTGAACGTCTCGTGGGCAATAAATTTGATTTTTTCCACGTAAATGCAACGTATTATTACAAGGAATAATAACGCTCCGGACCTGCAATTAACCAGCTATAAGTCTATTGATCTAGTGACCGATAGAATTTCGGTAAAGCGTTCTCGTTTGGCGCACGCCCTTTTATATCTAACTTACACATCCGTTAAGTAGACTGAAGTTGAATAAGAGCTTAAGATAAACTATATAAAAAATCTAGTAGATCGTCTAAGTAGCTACAACCTAAACTATTTTTGTATCGCTGTTATAATGTTTGAAATGTAGGAGAATAATCGAATTGGATGAATGAAAATTAATATCTCATATCAGAAATATCCAAATATTTTGCTGTGTAAATATCTTAACTAGTACATCCTTGTAACAGGAATGTAAATCTCTTACAAGAAAAACCTCTTGAACTTGTAAGAATCAGATTGATTCATACACTATGAGTATTGTAGTTAAATTTCTACCTCTGTGGCACTGTAGCTAACGATTTGTAACACGGACGTCCCAGCTTTGATTCCGTGGCAATATGCGGATACCATTGAATATTGGAAGAGTTTTAGAACTTTCTAGAGGAGCCTCTACATCCACCTCATATTTTAAATTTGCTTTTATTATAGCATTACCTTGTTTTGGAAATTACCTAATAAGAGCCAAAGTATTGAAGGCGAACACTATTAAATATTTGTCTCTTAACATCATGTGGAATTGGTAACAAGTCAAAGCTATTTATGAATAAAAATGATTTTTTTTATTCTACGAAATGATAAGACAAGCTAGACGTTCATCTGATGGTATGTAATACGCCTGCTCACATCAATGTGGCGTTAGTAGGATAACGTACACCGCAGTACATTGCGCTTGTCGCCTTGAGACATAAAATGTTGCATCTCATTACTCCAGTAATTACACTAGATACAGCTCACTTCAAACCGAAAAACAGTAATGTTTGCTTACTACTGCTTGTCGGCAGGAATAGGCGCTGCGGCTGTACCTACTTAGACGGTCTCCGGCAACAGAGACCTACCACCAGTAAAATACTTAAATTTTAATAGTTTAAACTGAAGCATACATAATAAATAAACTCAAAATGTTAACCGTATGTAAGTATAACTAGAAGTACTTATGACACATCCTTTCACTTTTAAACATCGTGATCGTTTATTCACTATGATTGAATCCTAACTACTATAGTACAACATATATTTTAAAGTAAAGCAATAGGTATAGACATATAGTCTGTACATTTATATATTTTTATTGAGGACATAATGAGATTTATAACTATGCGGTAGTCATGCTCTAATGAATAAATTGATAAAGTATTAGATACAGTATAGTTTAAAGGTTAGCGTTTCCGTAGCTTGAATGATCGAAAAAATTCCCGAGGGAGTATTACATATTTTTTTTGCTGATGATACATCTCTCTTACCAGAGATCGTCTAGGTACTACTACAACATCAATTACTTCAGTAAAACAGTAGTTTTCAATTATTATTTCGCTCCGGTTTAATGAGCGTTTTAGTCAGTTGATTTACGGGGTTATAAGATAACGGGTTCTATTTTAAGGCGACAGGCACAATGTGGTACGATTTCATTGTTATCCCAACATCACAATGTTATGAGAAGGCGTATCACTTACCATTAAAAAAGAAGTAATAGTCTCAACGCATTGTGTTATAAAAATATATATTTGAGCAATTACTGTGTATGATCGTTTTGGTAGAAAAAATCTGTTGTTTGTTATAATATACACTTTTTGCAAACATAAGCGATAAAAACTTGCCTGCTAATGCTCAATTATCGTTTATACATCATGTACGATGAATTAGTTAAAACAGCGAATATTGTAAGATTTTTACTATTCGCAATACACAGTAAATACCGTTTAGCTGCCATTTTTACATTAAGATACCAATGAGCTGACGTCTGTAGCACCTGAATGTAAAAATGACAGAAACTTTCGCAAAATCTTGTAGTGGTGTTGAGGTTAAAGGCTCGCGTGCACCGGTCGCGTGACTGCCCACAATTACCGTCGGCCAGTTACCACAGGTTCTGGTGCCCGCTTCGTTTTGTTTGTTCTTTAGTTTCGTTTTATCTTTGTCTTAGTTGCGTGGAAAGCGGTAGGGTTAGAGCGGTCCGAGGTTGGTTAATCGCGGGAATTAAAATCGAGATAAGACAATTCTACGAATACTCTATGTATAAGTGGAATTGTAAATGGCGCGTTTTCTATTTGGAGGCCGCTGAAGTCATTTTACTTCTCTGTTACATAACATACTCATTTATAAAGAAAATCTATTGTCAATATATTGTGTATTGCATGATAGTTTTTTTTATTTACGCTTTACCTTATTTTCACATGGTTTCTAATACCAATGAGGCCTTAGAAGATCAAGCGGACTCAGCCTAAATTCTTTACCTCTTATATGTTGGCAGTCAGGAACACAGTTACGTTGCTATGGAAACATTTGGACAATAAGAGTGGAATAACTAGACATATAGTTTCGAAATACTGCCGACCAAATTTAAGTACATATGGATCCGGAACCTAACAAAAGATATTTCCAGACAAACTGCTTTAGCAGCTGCACTACAAAAGTTTCATGTAGATAATCCATAATTGTTCTTTTTTCTCTATCTTTTTTCTATGATACTTTTTAAGAAGTTGCCGGATCGCATCAGTAAATTATATTGTGATTATTTAAAAATATATTCATTTTGCCAACTTTTAAATACCATTTCATTTAACCAAAACATGTATTTTTAAAATTGGCTCAGTAACGCCATCTGTTATCGAATAGTATTGCACGAGTTTATTACCGAATTAATAGTTATAATACTTCATCGATACCTTTTAAGAAAATTAAAATATTGCAGGATATTTACCGTAATTATAAAACTTTACGCAATAGTTTAGTTGATTTTCTCTTTCTTTTATCCAATTCGATATATTGCGTTGGGAATTTAAATTAACACCTATTGTTATTTTGCAATAGTACTATAGATTTTTTATTGCGCTAATTAGGACATTTACACAGCACAATAGCGCGCTCTAACTATCGACTTGGGACACGAGTTTCTTGTAATAAGTTGGTCTGTCGTCTGTAAACCGCAGCATCGTAATGTTCGCTCTCTAGTATGACTATTGAAGCTGTGGTGGTAAGTAAAAATTTTGGCTCTATTACTAGATTTCAACTTAATACCTAGTTGAATCAAATATTATAAAACCCGTGAAATATTGTACCATAAGAAATAAAATTCATATCGATTACATCCGTACATCAACCCCTAAATGCAACACATGATATATACCATAAAGGTGCCGACCATTCATACACATGAGTTATGAACCGAAGTTTCGCCGGTTTGATTCCCGGACGTAATCGCTGCTTGAGGCGGTGGAATTAGTTGCAATTAACTGCACATTTCGAGAACCTAAACGTTTAGCTTTTTTGTAGCAAAAGAAAAACAAATCACTGTTCCTTTTCTGCATTTGCTAGATGCATATTTTTTTTCCTAAACTAACCTGAATTTGACTCAAAAGTTGCCTTTAGATATCTGTGCAGCTTTTTAAGTTATAATCATGTATCAAAATTGTAAGTCAAGCATAGATTTACATTTTCTAAATTATTAAATCATTAATCTTCCCATTAGGGCATATATAATGATAGTTAAATATTTTATATCACCAGCCAATAGACTCCGCTTGGTGCATGTTCGATTCCAGAGTTTTTCGCCACCGTATCGTCGATCCTCCTTACCTCTTCCACTACTGGACACAGGCCTCAGTAAACTATGTATACATGAATCTTATCTTTACTCCCTGGGTATACAAACGCTTTCATGACTAGTATATTAAATTGGTTACATAATGATTTAGATAAAAAAAACAATAAAAAATTCAGATATACATGAAATTAAATAAATAAAACTATGTAACAACCATTATTTATTTCTATACACATATTGCATCAGTAAGATATTCTTGTTGCATAATCATCATTATTAACAGCCGGCGGCAGTCCACCGCTGGACATATTTTTTTTTTTTATTAACGTGTGTAACAAAATGCTAACGGATTGCACACCCCGTACCAATACTGGGCCGGTAGTGGGGTAGTGTCGGACTCCAACCGACTAAAAAGCTTCACACGGTATTCCATCTCATCCGAACAGAAAAACACGAGGGTCACGGGATAACGCTCTGGGAAGTTTTCCGCAACCCCCGTTCGGTGCCCGGATCGAACGGGCCCGCCTCGGGGAGGGATGTGAAGCATCCCTCCCAATCGACAAAATCCCTATCCCTAAACGGCAACGCGTCAGAATACGAGACGCGTCGCCAGATACGCCCCAGGAACCCTTTCCAAGGGGGGCGCCGGACCGACGGACCTTGTCGATCGCGACGCCAGGTTCCTCACCGCTGGACATATGCCTCTCCCAAGATATGCCACATAGCCCGATCTTCGGTTATGCATATCCAGTTGCTGAAGGATATGTCGATAACATTGGTTCTCTGGCGGATTACTTCATCACGAATTTTATTGACCAGAGAAACGCCGAGCATAGCTATTTCCATCGCTCTCTAAGCAACTATGAGCTTATGGAGCCGTTGTTCCGACAGTGTCCACTTTTCAGCATAGTAAGTGAGCACAGGTAATACGTACTGGTCGGAGACTTTCGTTTTCAGGCTTTGTGGTATGGGCGACGAGCAGACTTGATGGAATTTTCGAGAGGCAGCCTAACCCAATGTTATTGCATAATAGAAGCTGTTTAATAGAATTTAGTAAAGAAAAAATCCTTTTAATCCTTTGTACCATATACCACATTCCTAACATACTACATCACATTTCTTTATTCAATATATATTCATAGTAATCACAGAGAGATTTAGTTAATTTTAATTTGAAATTTTATTAATAAAAAATTAAAATTATAAAGACTACGTGGGAAATACAATTGCACTAGTTCCAGGTGCATTTTTGCTATAAACTATTTAGAAAGGGAGTAGGCAATATATATTTTTATTTAAAAAATACTGTTTCATAATCTAGGTAAAAACCAAAGCTAAGACCGCAATGAGGTGTTGTGTAAACATTTCAAATAGCCTCTCGGTTGTCATGGGCAATATTACTATTAGATGTTTATAATCTTCGTCTCTCCAGTTTATAATATAAAAGTAAACTATTTTTCTCTACGTTAACAATTAACTATTAGATTAACAACTAGTTAGATAAGTTCAAGCTTCTTGCTTAAATAGTAAAACTTAATAGAAATGTATTATATTGCAAAGAACTTGCATAAATGTGCATAATTGTTATTAAGATTTATTTTCGACTCTGGAATGTATTTAAAAAGATTCCCATTTGCTATAAAGGTTTACTGATTATTGTATTTTATGTAATTAATAACCTGTTTATGTTATGTATTATATGTAATTGTTAGAAAACTAAAAAAATTACAGTAAATTATCATAGCATTGTAAAAGATTTATTAATAGTTTAAGAAGGAAACATCGTTTTGATTAAAAATTCTTATTTTTTTCTCCTCTCTCTTTCTTGAATTATTACTTACTGTGAGACAATGAAACCTTGTATTTATGATATTTCATGTTTGTGTCGTGGTTATAATTTGTATCAACAATTCTTTTGTATTTGTATACCTTCTAGGTAATGGACTTGATAATAGTAGGGGAAAATACTCACGGTTATGAAAAACTCCGTCGCAAAATTTAAAGCAAGAAGAAAGGAATATTACTCAAAATGGTAGATAATATAGGGATAATGTAAAACAGTGATGTAGTTTATACAATATTTAATATAGACCAGAGTACCTGTTGGTAGGCTGTAGTCTAGGTGGTAAAGCGCACTAGTTTAGAAGAAGCTTATTCACTCTTCTATTAAAAACTCCTATTATGTTATAGTCCCAAATAAGCATCGGTAAAGGTTATTTGCCCAGTTAATTAGTCTTCGACATAAAATCTTAATTTTAATTATGATTTAACATATATTAATTCAATGTAGTTTAGAAAAAATAATTCTTGAGTAAATTTCAATTTATAGACGACTATCAATTCATCAGACAATCCTCTGTTTAATTATAGAAGGTATTGTTAGCTATCATATATATATATATATATATATATGTATATATATATGAACGAAACGTACGTACGTCCGACGAGGCCGGTTAATTGCGGAGCCGCGATTGGTTGATTATAGGGGGTTCGATTCCTGGTCCGTTCTCACGCCGTACCTACATATGCGCATGATATATTGATATAAATGTGTGGATTGTTACAGGGTGGGCATCTAAAGACGTAAAAGTGTAGATTTAAAATAGCATTTATAACTCTCAAAAATTAAGTACTACATCCATCATTAGTAATAAAATCATTATCATCCATTATTAATAAATTAATAACTGTAAGTACTACTACCCTATTGTCAACATTTCTATAATAGATAAAATTCAATGACAGGAAAACTTTACTTTTAAATCCAAAAAAATTGTAAACAAATTACTAGGCTTCCACATTTTGACACCACCACTTAACCTCGCTTGGGATCGTGGTTAAATACTAACCTAATACTTGTGGGAAGAAGAAGCGAATAGTTTCAAGTAATGGAAAACTTTGAAAAGAAATTAAAACTCTCAGTAAACTTTAACTTGGTACATGCGTTCGCCAACAAGGTCACTGAGAATTGCTAGTACGGTAAATATTATATGAGGAGGAGACCTGAAATTTTGGGTCTATAGAAACAGATACCTCAACATGTCACTTCCAAATCTCTACTTCTTAAAACACCAACACACTATACTGTTTCTTTTATTTGTAAAAACATTAAAGTACTAGAATGCTTTTCCTGATCTAACCTATCCCTAACCCAGTCATGATATTAGTGCCTGTTCCTCTTTAGTTGTCTGTATCTGCATATTTTTACATTTTGTGTATAACTATATATGTATTATATATTTTTATCTTTCATACAATTACCGTTATTGGAGCATGGTACACCTACACACATTATTATAACAATTTGTATGTGTTTCCGTATATATGTACATTAAGAAAATATATATCGCTTTGTTATAACATAATATAATTAAGTAATACTATTTCTGTACTTTATGCGGGATAATTTTTAAGTTTAATGAAATCAGGGTAGAACAACATACACAAAGTGATCTTAAACAATCTTTCACAGATAATGTTTGTAAAGAAAACTATGAAAGATCAAACAATAAGTAACAAATTAGTATTTTTATTCTGTTATAAATCCAATTTTGTACTATGTATTTAAAACATTTTTATATCAAATATTTGATACATGGCTACCCCACACATTCATTGAGAGCGAAAACGCAGTGATTTGGATTGTATGTTATTTCGGGGTTGCGTGAAAGAAAGATTTAGGTCGCGAGATCGGCACAAATTAAAATTTTTCCAGATATATGGACGCCATTCTTCAAGCTTGATTACTACGAAAACGTTTAGATTTATTCAATAGAAACTGCATCGATTAAAATGTTTTGCTTGAACAAGGCGCCATGTATACCACACCTCACTCTTCAAGAATTACTCTAACTCGTTCTTACTACAACTTTACTATTGTTGTAATATTATAATGCAATTACAGTGACAAACAAGCACAGTATAGGGCCCACTTAATTCAACCACTAGTCATACAAAAAGTTTTTCTAGTGTATTTCCGGTCTTGGAAATGTAATGCTAACTGTCCGCGTATTGTTATGTAGCATGCGCCAGAATCTACAGGTAATGATTTCCTTGGTCTGAACAGATCAAGGAAATTTTTAAAAAAAGTTATTAAAAAATTATCATCTCTACGAACTACTCACGTAATGATCTGGAAGCTTTGTAGCATCTGCCCTGAAGCGACGAGCTTCTTCGCCGCACCAAATATAACCTGTAATTATATCATGGAAACATAAACCTCTTAACAACTACCGCACCCGGCTACCAATTAAAGAGCATTAACTTATACTTTAAACGCAATGGACATCTAATAATGTCATTCTAATAAAGTGTTTATTTTTACTTTATTCGAGATCATTACGAGTCGTAACTCGTCTCATACAAATAACTACGGAGCATATATTTTGTACGAAATTAGTTCCGACGAAGCTCGAGATAAGATAAAAAACAATCAAAAACAACTAAAAGCTACTACTACTATAATTAAGATCTATGAACTTTGTCAATTTTATATTAGTAAGGTTTTAACGAGCTGTGATAACAAATGGAGACTAAAATCTCTACTAAAGATGTTTTCCATCTTCTCCCTGTAAATACCCACAAATCCCCAAAGACTAATTTCAAAGTACATAGCTACATATATCATGTCAAAAAACTATATTATACTATTCCCTCGTATGTCATATACTTTACATCACATGTTTCTTTGTTTTTCAGAGACTGACCCCGGTGGACTTTGTATGCCTGACTTTCTCTCAGACGGGTGTCTTACGAAGTTGTTCCTCTCGATACCTAAAAATGGTTGTAATGAATAATAACAAAAAAATATACTTGTATATGTTTCTTATGTTACAGCACCCTGCAGAGCAGACTAAATCCGCTCATAATTACAGCTTAGAGAACAATAAATGGCGTCAATCAGTGACGGTATTTGAGTAATTTAATATGGTAATGGTAATTATATCCTACTGTTTATTTCAACGTTCCTCGGGAGAAAGTTGTTTGATGAATATATTTAAATATTTTTTGTTGCAAAGGCTAATCAAAACATGTCAGACGCACTACTATTGGACATAGTGTTCAACCTGAATCCTATCTGGCAGGGATATGATAGATGTACACTGTGTTGTTTAAATCTTAACCAAAATAGAATCAAACATTTGATATAAATCAATGAAAATCATAAACATTTTAAGACGTGAAGTTTCGAAATTCAACCGCACGATTTCGCCTTTAGAATATACCAAGATTTACACCTCGTTACTACCACGGCGCGGGGCTGGATTTATTCGATCGTATATATCACGAAATAACCACAACCTCGCGACTGTCAGAATTGTAAAAGGAAAACGATGGCATTAGGATATGTATTACAAGAGGGAGCCCTCAAATCGTGACCGGCTGCGGGCGGGCCCCACCGCCATTGGTCGAAGCGGACACGTGATATTTGTTACTCAGACTGCTGCGCCGGCGCAATGGTGAACAACAGCCATTGTATTTATAGATTTTACATATATATTGGACCACACAAACATGCAACCATCTCGCCATCTCCGACCGTATGCAAAAAATTAATAAAATGTGTCAGATGAAATTAGAAGGTAGGTGTAACAGAAATGTATCCGCTTATTTACAGTAAGGCAAATATTATTACAAACATGTACTTAATTTTTCCAGTGTTAAGGCCCATGGCTTTCTCCCGCAAGGTGAGAGGCTATGTATTCACCACATTGGGCAAGTGCAAATTGGTGGATAAACGGCATCGGCAAAAATAACATAAACGTACTGAAATTCAATTTAATTCTTTTTTTAATCATTTAAGTGGCGAAACTAGCGGTACCTTTACCTGATGGTACGTAATAAGCCTGTTCATAACAATGTGACGCTAGTTAGCATTATATACTGCACCAAATCGTTGCCTGAGGCATAAGATATTAAGTCTCGTTACACCAGTTATTACACTAGCTACAGCGCCCTTTAAACCGGAACACAGTAATGTTTGCACATTACTGTTTTATTCAAAAATAATTTTAAACTTTGAAAATCAAAACATATTATTCAAAATTGAAATGAATTGATTCTCTTGTACTTTTCAAGGAAAGAAACTGAAATGAAAGCAAAAAAGAATAAAAAGTAAGAAAACATTAACGAGAAGTTAGGATTTGTAAATCACAAAGGGAAAAATAGACGAGTTTTGATTGATGTCTCACACGCATAGGCATCGAACGCACTACCCTCGGGTAACGTCGGTCTGTAATCACTGGCTTCGTATTCACTTGATTGATTTACTGAAGCCACAACTTCTAACCGGTTCAAAAACTACAAACGAAACTCGACCTCAACGTCCAGCCGGTAAACGACGCCATGTTGACGCGCAATTTTCCCACCCGCACTGAAAAGTTGGCGCGAAATTTAAAACAGAATTCCAAAATGGCTGCAAGAAACTTTGCGTTTTTGATTGATAGAAGCGAGTTTTTGACTCTTTTCGTACGACGGGCCGGATTTTGGTTAGATTCGTGATAGATAGACGAATAAATCTCTGCCCTTAATGATTGTGTGTGTGACGTTTCGGAATTTAACCACAATTGCCTGAAAGTTTTTTTTTTTTTAATTTAAACATTTGATAAAGTATTTGTGTACAAATTTATTTCAGACGTTAAAATTCTTAGAAATTTTTACATTATCACATGATACAATACAATCCTACGGCAGTTTAACCCAGAGATTTAATCAATAGTTGCCATCCCCACCTTTCTCTTAAAATAAATCATAGTAAATATACTACGCGTTGTTACAGAATGCTTTATTTGTCGTTATAATTTTTCTGTATTACAATTGTCCGCATAAAACGATAAATTAAAAGACCAGTAAATAATTACACATACAAAAGCTATATGGAAATACATAATGAGGCACCATCATAATAAAGGACCAACTAGAATACAAAATGTAATAGAATTAGAACTTTAGTACAGTAATTGCTACAAGAAAGCTTCGGGTTGATGCTAATGGCCGGCCTCGTAGTTGTTATACTGAAGTAGGGTTTCAATAATTAATTAGTAACCTGGACGCCATGTTGTGATTTTATAATGTCCGCCATTGATATCTACATGTACAGGTCGCAATTAAAGTAGAATAATTTGACTAAATAACATGTCATAACTATGGTTCCTTGCCAGGTTTTAATATCAATAATTAATATACTTTACCAATTTCAATTAAATTTGCTGGAATAAAACCCCCGAACTAATTTAAACGAAGATTTTGGTACAAACATTTAAGTAATTTTACCTCGGTAAAAATTTTAAATCTTTGTTACGAGATTCGTGTAATAAATTTTAAACTATTAGGTTGGGGAAAAAGTTTGTTCCCATTTTTAAAGATAATTCAAAACATATTTTAATATAGTTTATTTATATTTAACTCAAGTATGTAGGTATCTTATTGTTTGATAACTTTTTGCCATCTTGTAGGTAGGGACATGATCCCATTGATATAGAAATTTTGGGAGTTCTGATCAAAATACCGAGACAAGTGGTTTTGGCACTCCTCTCGTGATGTTAAGCAGACACTGCCTAAAGAATTCTGAAGAGACTGAAACAGGAGAAATCTGAAGGTGCAAGATCAGGACTATACGGCGGATGCATTAACACCTCTCAGTCAAACTCTCTTAATTTTTGCTGAGTGGCTAAAGATCTGCCAGGTCTAGCGTTATCAAGATGAAAAACCCACACCTCTTCTGTTGATTAATTCCGGCCGCTTTCTCTCAACTTCTTGCTCATCCGTTGTTCGCAGTAGAGTTCAGAATCGATGATCTTGCCTGGTGGTAACAGCTCATAATGAATAATGCCCTTCCAATCCCACCACACACACAGCATCACCTTGTTGCGAGTTAACCCGGGTTTCGCCACAGTCTGTGATGCCTGACCGGCCTTTGACCACGACCTTTTTCGCACGTTCTTGTCGTACGTGATCTACTTTTCATCACTAGTTATCAGCTTCTTCAAAAATGGTTCGGTTTCATTACGTAGTAGTAAAGAATCACAAACGGGTATACATTTCATTATTAGGTTTCTTTCAGTGAGCTCATGAGGTACCCAAATATCGAGCTTTTTTGTGTACCCAGTTTTTTTCAAATGCGCCAAAACTGTTTTGTGGTCAATTCCCAGTTCTTCAGCTACGTCGTAACTACTGATATGCCGATCTTGCTCCACTTTTTCAAAAATGGCATCCGTTTTATCCGAAATAGGGCGACCAGAGCGACGTACATCTTTGACATCAAAATTTCCGGATTGAAAACGCTTAAACCAAATTTGCGCTACTCTCACAGACACTGCACTAGCTCCAATAACATCATGAATTTTTTTCGCGGCTTGCGTTGCATTTTTACCTTTTTTATAGTAAAATTTAAAATGAATCTAATTTCTTCATTAGATTCACTCATCTTGACATTACGAAAAACAAATGAAAATCACACATTTTCCCAATTTGAATTTATGTTCTTTAAAATTTAAACTTTCAATGATACCAAAACCAGCCAAATCTAAATAGTTATTGCAAGTTCCTACATACTATAATACGAAAAGATACTTTCCCCAACCAAATAATTTATTTTTGTATTAGTTCTATTTGCTAGAGATGGATATGGATGGAGGCAATACGTTCATATACCTTCAACTAAGACTATCATTACGTCTTATTAGTACATGAATCTGAATAACATTCAATTCTTCAAATGAACAAATTTTGTAGTGAGTAGAATAATAGCTACGATCGTTAGTTTATTAATTATTCTAATAACAGAAATCAACGTGACGACCACTCAATACTAGTATACTATAAATAGAATAAAGCAATAATATTAATTATAAACAGGTCTCTAGATCTAGGTAAAATATAAGTAAGAATGCAAGTAAAGCTTGCTAGAAGTTTTGCGTACTTACCGACTGGAACAATTTTGTTTTTAAGTATCTTCAAAATTTGTTGGATTATTGAAGGAAAATATAAATGTACCCTCAAACATCACATTTTTTACCAGTAAAATGCCAAATGTGTCTATGGCTTTTGATTGATAAACGAGCTCTAGTAATAATATCTTTAACATGAGAAACATCAACGACTCATAAAAACTAGAAAAATACGAACAAGTGTATTAGTAATAAAGTCTAGTATATCCAGTTTGTAATACGATAAAATGAAAGACTGATTTATTTATTAATAAAATATATTTGTGTATAAAATTATCATAGTACAATAAATGCTTGTATAAACCTCTTAAACGTAGTACAAAGTATATATCTCAACTATAAAATATTATATAATTGCGAAAAATCAAATTAAATTATGCGTTAAGAAATGACTATATTCGAGGTTTCAATGAAAATCGTCATACTATCAAGAACATTAAAAATATAATTGCAATAAAAACGCCCATAATCTACAGGGATTGGGATTGGGGTAAACTTGCTCGAGACCTTGAGTGCTTCACTTTTTTTGGCTAAATCTTTATAGAACCAATCAGGCGGAGTAAGCAAGAGTCAGACGCACAGGTCGCCGAAAAGTAATTTCTGTGGAGATCTTTCCATCGACTATTGATAATTAATATGCTTAATTGGCTCCTGTAATCTAATTTGGACTACGATGCTGGTGTGCAGAATTCTATAGCGTCATATAGGAGCGGCAATGCTTCAAGAGTATTTGTTATTCTCTGTGAAATTGGGTAGGTCACACGGAAGACCTTGTGGTCATTGTTTTATTTACAAGGGATAAGAGTTTGATTATGTAATGGTACAGATAACATTATATGTTATCTATATCACCAAAAGTTGCCTTGCAGCATCTATCTGGACTACGAGATAGTTCACACTAATAAAATAGTGAACGAGGCAATCTTAGATTCGCAAGTCATGCTCCAAACTATTTGACTATATTACTGATAGTTATCCATAAACGTTTAAAAAAATAACCGAAATTAATTCATAACCTAAAAATGCGCTAATACAACCAAATAGTACCAATTTAAATTGTTTAAAAAAATTAAATAGTCAGTCTATGGTTTAAGACTTTAAAGAAAAAAATCCAGTATATTAACTTACAAAGGAATGTAACATGTATTAATTACCTCGACTCTTGGCCAATAAGAGAGAAAGGTTCCATTTTGTTTTTAATACAACCAATAATACATAAGACAATGTTTTGATAAAGTATAATTTTGTTCATAATACTGATCAGAAAATAATTTAAAGCTGTTATAATAACTATGGCACTATAAATATTCTTTACTTTATGAAAATAACTATAATTTAGAAATCCAAAATAATAGATGATAGATAATAGTAGCGATAGTAGATAAAAAGCCTAAATAAATAAAATCATTAATGATCAATTCTAAATAATTTCATCTCTATGAATATAAAAAATAAAATTAAATTAAATGATTCAACAAATAAATAAATGTAACAATTTTAGTATAATGTCATTCACTGAGTATTATGGGGTTAGAAATTCTTTGATTTCTTTTGACTAAGGTCAACATGTTATAGTTATAGGTCATCATCATAACGATAGTGTGGAATGGCTGGATAACGATGAAGTATTAAATGATTTAGACAATATTAATACTCAATGGTTGATTTAAATTAATGTGAATAAGAAAAAAAATATTTGGACTATTACAACTATTATTGCATGTAGTATTATATTTCCAATCATTCATCATCATGGTTATGGTAATGTAATTAAATGTTAATTCATATTAAATATAAATTATAATAATATAAAATCTGAATATCTATGGAGTGGTATACATACTACAAGAAATGAACAAATTTTTGAAAATTAGTATTAATAAAAAAATAATGTTAGGGTGTAATGGTTCTCGCACAACTCACAGTATCCAAGCCAACCTCACCTGCTAGTTGTGCAGTCTGATAATTAACAAACGAGGTTGTGACTCCCACCTACCCGTATTGGGCTAGCATGGTGGGAAATGGCCTAAATCCCCCCATATGAATCTTTGTTTGATCGATGTGGTAACCTTTGAGGTTAAGCCCATGTCCAGCAGTGGACGTCTAATGGCTAATGATGATTACACAAGAAATCTAATTTATGGAAGCAATAGTTAAGAACAATGAAACAATAATTATAACCAATTATCACCAAAACATCTGGTGATGGTTGCAGAAAACCTATAGGCGTGGAGAATCTTTGGGTGAGGCCAGCAGTGTGCTACTAATGTATTATATATAATTTATTTCGACTAACAAAAATATTACATATAATTATTTCTCAATACTTTTTTTTAAACAAATATAAAATTATACTTGATATGGTAAATATAACTAGTCACTAAAATGGATGTCTTGTATAGTAGATTATACAAAAGTTCATACAAAAATAGTTTTATAATTTGTAAAGATTTGCATACAAAAATATATCTATGTCATGTATATAATATATATTCAGTCAAACATCAACAGTCATTAATACATATTATATGTGATATTAACAATAGAGCACCCTTAACCCATTATGATATAGTTCACTTATACTATTGATATAGAGTGTATAGTTTTACTTATATTATAAATACAGTAGTAGTAGTAGTACATGAAGGAACATTATTATTTAATGCTATAAAATATTTTGCGATACTTGTAAAGGTAAAATAATGTTTAAACTTTATAGCACAATCTTAGCAAGTCTTATAGTTAATTTTGCATTGTCATTAAAAAATACCTTTAACATGGCATCATATAGTTTCAATTACGTCAGTAATAAAATAAACTGTAGCGGAAGTCAGTCAGTATCAATAAATGCTTGTAATACAATTTGTGCATAGTACAGTATAAAGAACCCAATATGATTTATAGACCAAATACAATTCAAGCTAAACATATTAGCTGTTTTCCTTCGTCAATTTGGAACTGCACTTTATCTGAGTTGGCAGCCCTGTCCGCTGACTTGGAGAGGGCGCTTGCCAGAAAAACTTGAGCAACGCCCGTGGCCGTCACGAAGAATGCCCAACCTGGTGTCAATAGCAATTCACAAATATTCAAATTCCTTAAAATATTCAGTTTTCTATATAATGCGAGAAGAAAAACATATTACGTACACACATTATATACACTGGTGGTGTGTTTTTGTCGCCGGAGACCGTCTAGCTAAGCACTACCGCATCCTCATTTCTGTCGCCAAACAGTACTGTGCAAACATTGCTGTGCTCCGGCGCTGTAGCTAGTGTAGTTAATGGGGCAATGAGACTAAATATCTTATATCTCAGGCAACGAGCGCAATGTGGTGCAGAATATATTATCTTAAATAGCGCCACGTTGTTATGGGCAGGCGTATCACTTACCATAAGGTGGACGTCCCGTTTCTCTCGTCGCTTTATTGTTTAAAAAAAAAACCGAATGATGTGGTAGTAAGATTTACGCACTATCCATAAATAGGCTGACTTACTCAAGGTGTTGCTAGATTTAATTTATTTAGCAATATGCTAATGTCATAAGACCGTTTATGTGGGTCCACCACAGCGCCTATTTCTGGTGCCAAGCAGTACTGTGCAAACATTACTGTGTTCCATTTTGGAGGGCAATAGCTTACTGGGGTAACGAGATTCAACATCTTGTTTCAGGCGACGAGTGCAATGTGGTGCAGTATATAACATCCTCACTAGCGGCACGTTGTTATGAGCCGGCTATATCTGTTACCATAGGGTGAACGCACCCACTTGTCTCGTCGCTTTATTGAAACAAAAAAAAAGTAAAAACAATTCCACTGCGATACTGGTATGAAGATATATGAGAACACAGTAATGACTTATTACTACAAGGTAGAAATAATTATTATAGTAGTACTCACTTAGAACTTGTATAAAGTAGTTTATCATATTACAGTAATTATTATAAAAAAATGATATAATTTTTAAGAACGGTAATTAATTATAATATATTAATTTAATACTTTTTACTTTGCAAGAGAAATAAGCTAAATTCAACTTTCTTAAGTAATATTGTGTACTACAAAACAAAATAACACTCAAATATAACGATGTATGCAAAAATACAACTACATAAGTATAACAATACACATAACCACATACCAATGGAACAGTCTCCAGGAATATACGGCTCAGAATTTTCACCACAAAGTCTTTTGACTCTTTGAGCTCCCCATCCCCATGGATACAATAATAAGCCAAGAACACCGAATAATCCTAAAACATAAACATTAAAAAGTATGATAATAATAGTTTTCTTATAACTATATATAACCTATTGTTTAGCCTTAATAAACTACATCAATGTAAAAACAATATAAAGTATTAACTTTTATACTTCATGTTACGAAAAACTTTAGTTTTGTATTTGGTATATCTAAAGATCTAATAGGCGTCTTGTAATGTGTTCCACAAAGCATGGTCTTGTGCTGTTTGAATTCAATGGCTCCCAGCGAATTTTTTATGTCCTCTGTACACCTAGTGGGGGGTCTAGCAATACTGCCATTACAAGAGACCTATGTCCTGCAGTGGATGTCTATCGGTTGAAATGATGATGAAAGATCTAATTGTTATAGAGATTTCTAATTTATACACAGGTTCTGTTGGAAGACCAAAAGAAAAAATCTTAGGTAATTAAAATGATATGTCACAACACATTGTGGCATGTCTGTTTCTAGAGCTTGTGTAGGTAGGTACCACCAAAGGTATCGTTTCTACCACTAAACAGCAGTGTGATATTATTACTGTTCCAGTTTAAAAGGCGTGTGGGAAGGGGTTTGAAGTTAGTGTAATTACAAGGCTCAATATCTTCCACCTCAAGGACACATTGTTATGGGCTATCATCTGGTAAACACTTCACTCCTCTTGTTGCTTCATTAAATGTAACAAAAATTAATATGAATATATTTAGGAAAATAATTAAAAAACCTTTTCTGCTTGGTCTCTATACTGAGGTCTATCTGGTTAGTTTCCACAACAGTTTAATTTATCCACTAAGAATTAGTATACAAATATTACTGTATTTGGATTTAAAGGTTGTTGTCATTAGCAAAATTACAAGGATTAAAAGTTAAAATTTTACAATTTAAGGTGATGAGCACAATGTGGTACAATGTATACTGTGAATTATCTTAATTAGCACCACAATATTATGGGGTAGATATAACACATACCCCCCATGAAGGACCACTTAGCTATTAAGAACACTTGAGTCTGAAAATAATTTGTTCAGATAATAATTAAGTTTTACTGTACCCCCTAAAGCCTGTGCAGCTCCTGCTAATGATATGACACTCTTTTTAAAAACTGACTGTACACAACATGCTAAAACTCCTGCTAGTACAGTAGAGAATTGTATTGCAGCACCTGAAATAAAAATTATGTACAAATAAAGATCATGTAATCAAGAGTTAAAGTGTATTTTGATTAAATTGTATGTTCAATTTATAGCTTATATTAAATTAAAATAAAATATTATACACCTTAAAATATGTTTTTACAATCAAAATAAAGCATGTATTTACTTGCATGGATACATCCATGGCTATGTCCAGCAGTGGACATCTATCTGTTGATGATGATATTTCAATGTGCAAGAGGAGTTAGTACCTCTTTATAATGATGTCTGTATAAAATATATTTTATTATACAGTATATATATATATATACCATTGAAACTTAGGATAATGTATATACTTTAGATAGACATGATATAGAGAAATTTTAATCTCATTCCCATTTTACAAACATACAACATACACACCAGCACACATGTCAGAAATATATATATACTCATATTTATATAGAAATACACATTAAGAAATTGTTTTTGTTACTCATACTGGTATTATTTAGGTACATAGTTCCAGTTCATAAGTTAAGGTCCTTAGAAATAAGCTGTGCTTAGTTCGGGAGCTGAGAGATATCATGTGTTCAAATATGTTTGTAAAAGTTTGAATAAATTGTGAATAGCTAAATAAAAATTAATTTTAAATTAACTATCTCTTTTATGATTTTATCTTACATAGTGATAAGAAAAACATTGCAGCTTTCCATGGTGTTGGATAAACAGTAGAATCTGTTGCAAGTCCATAAAAAGAGAAAGAAGCGCAGTGATTGTGATCATAAGCCATTCGGACACATCTGAAATTATAAAAAGAAAATGTTAAAACAAGTACTATATTTAATATTTATTGAAGTACATTTTTTTTTAAATTAAAATTTTTTGTATTTCATATGCATTGACATCAAGTTGTGTTATTTCTGTAATGTCTACTAATAACACTCATCAAACAGGTACAGCGAAAAATAGGACTTCAATGGTTTCCAGTAAGAAACACTTCTCACTAATAAATAATTGATGTTAATTAATTAACGTTACAATGACCTCTGTCCACTTAGAAATAAAAGAAAAATAATGAAAAGATTCAAACAGGGCAAATCCGTGCTTTGTGAAACACATTACAATAGACCTGTGCCCAGCATTCGACGTCCATCGGTTGAAATGATGATGATGATGATGTTACAGTAAAGAAAGTTTAATCAAATCTCGTAAAATTATGGACAAATTCAGCTTTAGTTTGATCAATATTAAGTCAGTAATCAAATAGAAATAAAACAAATTTACTATTTTACAAAATCTGCAAGATGGGGCTTGTTTATTTATTGTACTAACCGATTATAAATCCCAACAGTAGGTACAAAAAATCCAGTAATGTTATTATCATTTGTTATAATAGGCTGTCCCAAAAGCCATTTAGGCGTCATAACACCGGTCAATATTAACATAAATGCTGCTAAACTCAATAACAGCCAAGCTAAACTTCGCGCCGTTATTATCACATAACACATTGTGGATTATTTAAAAATTCGAACCGAAATTATTCGATATATCAAGCTACTTTTAAACTAAAGAAGTTATTAATTGATATTTTTATCACTTTCTCGACATAAATTAATCAAACAAAACAGATGTTTTTTTACTGTTTTCACTTGCAAGATCCACTTGTATTTATTTAGTGTTTCCATAATATAACTTTGTATTAAATTTAAAGAGATTTATTAATTGACATTTAAAACTCGATCATAATTGTTTTTACTATTTCTAGTTATGCAATTGAAATTTTACTTTTAAAAACTTTATTCATAATTAGAAAGTCATCATTTTAAAAATTATTTTGGTGCTACAAAGTTATAAACTCGAAACATATAGTAAACACCATCAACAAATAATCATAGACAAGAGAATAAACGATTTATTTTTGTTTTTTATATTTTCATTCTTTTTTATTTATTGTGCGAATATATTTTAGTTACCTGATGAAAAGGAAAATTACTTTGAACCTAATAACTAATTTTCACGATTCACTTATAATAATTGTAACATTGTTTTGTGTCATAGATGCCTCTAAGACCATAGACTTTCTAGGTTTCGTATGTGTATGTATGTATATTTTCTTTTTTCATCTGACGATACAAGTGCGTGAAATGGTTAATCGGAACGAGGCCTATTGATAATTCATTTAGCAGTTATGATTCTTTATTTTACAAAAATATTAACGCCTATTGTTTAAAAGTGTTAGAATTCTAATAATTCAATGTGTCGTGCGATATCTCAAAGTGAAATGTGTTCGATGACAATGTAAAACGGTGCTCGCTACGTAAGTATAATTTTGCTGATTTAGATAGTGTGTCTACTTCGATCATTAAGTAACTATTTTAGTATTTTCTATTTTGTCGTGTTTAACTATAATTTGACAGATAAATTCAGGTGATTTACATGACGATAGTAATTCTGGGTATTTGAAAGTAAGAAAGAAGATTGACATTTTATTTAAAGCATACTGTTTGTTAATAATACTTAAAAAGTTTTGATATACATAGTTTAAACTTTTTACGGGAAGTCGTAACGTATAACTTAAGACGGTTAAGGAAGTTGATAAAACATGTTTTCGTTTGCCCTTGTTGGTTGCTTAATCTAGATTCCTTTGTCATACCTATTTCACTTTTATTTTTAATAACAAACTTCATGTACAATTATTGCCTATAATACTTTTACCGCGATTTTCCATTTTCCCGCGATTTTCCAGTTTTTAGAATGGACAAACTCACTAGGAAATTGTTTTATTTCTACCCACAGTAATATAAAGGTGTATATTGTATTAATAGTTTAACTGTAATTATTTATTATATCATTTTGTACTCCTTTGTACATGTGATTGTTAGGTTTCAGTTATTCTTGGTATTAAATTTATTTTAATTACTATTGTCTCTTATTTTTAAATATCTGTTAATTATGTTTTTAATAAAACAAATTCTTATTAAAACTTAATTTTTTTAAGAAATCATTTCTATCTAAAATTTGTGAGTAGTAGAGTAGCAATCTATATTATTTATCTATGTAAATCCTTTGTTTAAAGGTGAGAACAAGTGTTTGGCAAACAATTTCTCTCTTTTAGTTTTGGAGACCCTTTTTGATTAATTGTGAATTCTGCTATAACTAATATCTTGTTTGTCAGAATTTACATATTAAAATATTACTTAATGGTTACATTCTTACTGTATAACTAAAATGACCACAATGTATAAAGCATTTGTAAAAGATGTTATAATGCTGCCTTACTATTATAAGCCTAAAATGGATAAGGTGTTTTGATAAGTCAGATTTCTAATTTATTTTGATTAAGTCAGTAGTAGTAGTCAGTGTAGAAGTCAGTTCCTTTTTGTATGAACAATATTTTTTTTTTACAGAGCATAAAAACAGAGAAACTCAAGCAGACAGTGCCGTTCCAGTTAAAAATATAAACAAATTATGTTATTTTAAATAACAATCAACTGTGATCTCCATTTTGTGACTAGTTATATTTTTATACTCATATGAATTGTGGTGGGCTTTAGTGCAATTTGTTTGTTTCCTATTTATGAACAAGTGCTGATTGGAGGATGAGTTCAATTAACTCGAATAATGTGAGGCCACAGATGCCTTTACGGCAAATCGATTTAGACCAGGTAAGTGTTACCTTGTATTAAAAACAAGTATATAACATCTTTTGATTTTAATTTAGCCTAGTAAGTGTAGAGTTAACTTGTAAGGATAAATAATAAAAATCTTGCTATTACTGAACAGATTTGCTAGATACATACCTTAGTAGATAACTGTAAACTTAACCTGATTTCTATACTTCTTTAACCAATTCCTGTTATTGGAAATAACCATCCTGTTACCTATATTGTAACTTATGTATTTTTGCAATAAATATTTGTTTTATTGCTTCTTATTTATTATGGGACTAATAACTGTCAACACAATTAAATGCAGATTATATTTGACTTATTTTTTTGGTTTAACAGTATACATGGTCATAGGAGGTTACATAAAACAATGTTTAACACTCCTACAAAAAGCTGGTTTGTTTGACTAGCAATTGTGTTGTGTACATATTGCCAATACATAAACATATTATCTTTTAAATTACTTTCTTTTATTTACACACACAATAAATATAAATACCTATCTATGTATTTCTGTACTCTATCAGAGCACTTGGATGAAAGCATACATATAAGTTCACTAATGCTTATTGAGAAAAGGTAAAATTAAAAAAAAAGGATTCAATTTTGGTGAAGATTCACCTGATATAAGATTATATCTATGATAAGATAATCCCATATTAGGATCATAGTCTGATGTCTCAAAATTTAAATAAAATATAGGTTGATGGCATGATAGTACTTTAAGGTTGTATACATGAAAAATCAACAGAAGCAATTATTTAAATAAAGTAAAAGTTAAACAAATGAAAATAAAGTTTTTGTTTAAATGATAATATTATTTTGGCACAAACAGTCATCAGTTATACCTTTTAGACTTGATTCATTAAGCTAGAGGGGAGTTGCTTATCAGTCTATTGTTATAGTGCTATTGCACTAGAAAAAGCATAACAATGGTGAAATAATGGATATTTTTTCCTGGGAAACAGGCTCTTTAGAGGCCAGCATACTTAGATAACATATCTTACTGATTGACTATTGCTTGCTCTTATGTAAATATAATTTAATGAAATTTGGGTAAAAATAAAAGATACACTATTAAAAAAGTATAAGCCAATTTTATGATTTATAATTAATTTATTGTAAAACAATTAAATTGTTATCTGTTCTAACAAACAAATATGCTCACAGTTTTGTTTTAAAATACTCCAGAATAGCATACAGACCTTAGTTTAGATATATTGAAATTTTTATGGATGTTTTTACAACATTCATATTAAAAAGCTGTAATCTGTTTTTTCTGTTGTACTATATATAAACAGAATGATAATAATGTATCTGTTTAAATTATTACATTCTTTACATCTCAATACTTAAATATAATATCTGTTTGTATAAAAACAGTATACTTTTCTTTAATTATATGAATACATATAAGAATAAATTTGTAAATTTTCTCCAGGTAATCTTAGAAATGGTTGGACCTATTTTCATAGTGCTTTCATGTTGTTTATAAGGCATTAAGTTATATAATTGAAGAATTTGGGTTCTGCATAACTAAAAATAAATTTAAAATGTGCAAATAAATTTAAGAAGTGCAAATTCTGTTTTGGATTGATCTGTTTTACACATTCTATAAATTTGTGTAAAACACTTTTTTTTGTATTAATAAATAAGTGAATAAGTATACACTAGCAGTACAAAGTCTGTAGCAATCAAACAGTTTATATTAATTTTATAGATCATTATAATACGAATATGTGTATATAGATCGGGTATTAGTTTTACCATTCGTTTAAAAAAGGATATTAACATACGGTACCAGAAGTTTTTTTTCCTTCGCTAGCCGATACGTATGATTGTTTCAACGACCCAGTTGTTTTACAATAGCCTTTCATATTCGTGCGACTAGTGTTGTTACGTTATTTCGCATGTCCTTACGTATTGTTTTATTCTTTCCCGTTTTCGTAATTATGATTAAATGGTTTGATAAATATAAAAAAAAATCTATTTAATTTTGAAAGTTCTGGTAGTAACTGTTATAAAATATATATCACAAGTGGGACAAGACTTTAAACATATCGAATCTACTGATGATCATTTCAAAGATTAAAATTATTAGATTATTTCTGTAGGAACTGTTTGGGGATTTTGCCTTAATAATATAATAATGCATTGAAATCCGTAATTTAAGTAAAAATTTTACTTGAAATAACCGATAAAATACTAGAGAAACGTAAGATAATTATATGTTAACGGAAATTATATATTCATGGAGAACAGCTAGAAAGGCTTAGTAGCTAATTAATGTTAGATGAAATTTAGTAACACTATAAATCTATTATAAAGGTTTAATTTTTTTAACAATAACATAATGATTAATTGCATGTGTTTTATTGTAGTCCGCGGACCATGATTGCGTTACAAAGCAGTAAAAAAATAATAAAATAATTATACTGGGTGTTAGAAGACCCCTTCCCAAAACAAAGACAGACGGTAGTACTAATGACACTTTTGATGATGGGACGGAAAAAAATCGATCTTGACAAAAAAAAGTCATTTTTTTTAAAGTTTTATTAACATTATTTACGCTCTATTATGTTCGTACAGCTAAATGAAACGATAGTTTCATTAAAAATTCACTATTTTACTAAAAAAACCAGCAATGAAACACAAAATCAAAAGCAGCTAATGCTCGGATCAACGAACGCACGGAGGCGGCGGGAACTCGAGATGTATTTGGTTTCAATTTGAACCTTATTCCATAGGGCCACGGAGCATTTAGACCCGGGTGTTCGTTAATCCAAGCATCAGCCGTTTTTGATTTTGTTTCATTGCGGATTTTTTTTTTTAGTAAAGTAGTGTATTTTGTATGAAACTATCGTTTCATTTAGCTGTACTTACATGATAGAGCGTAAATAATGCTAATAAAACTTAAAAAAAAATTGACTTTTTTTTGTCAAGATCGATTTTTTTCCGTCCCATCATCAAAAGTGTCATTAGTACTACCGTCTGTCTTTGTTAATAACGTTTTAAAAATATGATTTTTTTTAATCAGGATCAATTTTTTTTCCGTCCAAAGGTGTCATTGGTACTATCGTCTCTCTTTGCTTTCGGAATCTGTCTTCTAACACCCAGTATAAACGCCATAACATCCATAAACGAGTTTAGTATGTGTAATATTCTTGTAAAACTAAGATATTAGGTTTACTGCATTTTTTATTATTATTATTACATATATTTCTCTTCATTATATTAATGATCGCTGGCCCGTCACTATATCAGGGTGTTGATATTACTGATTAGATTACGAAACTGTACGGTTGAATTTTTTTTCTTCCGCTAGTACGTAGAAGTAGTAGGGCTCCGTCGTTGGAAATCAGAAGTAGATATCGCCGCAACGCTTGTTTCCGCCGCCAAACAGAATTGTGAAAAAATTACTATTCAGCACTTAAGGGCGCTATAGCTAGTGAAAGTACTGGGGTAACGAGACTTCACATCTTATATCTCAAGGCGACCGGCACAATGTGGTGCTGTGTACATCATCCTGACGAGCGCCACGTTGTTTTAGGCAGGCGTATAATATACCATCAGATGAACGTTCCGTTCATCTCGTCGCTTCGTAAAATAAAAAAAAAGTGCAAGAATAGACTTTCAAATAAGTGTAAAAATGTTTATGATTTTCGAATTATTATCAATAACATATATTTACAATGTCGAACTAAGGCTAGTATGGGAGTCATGAAATACAATCAAGTGAATAGCATACCACGGAATGAACTAACACTCCACGAATACTACGAGAAAAGTTAATTTTAAACTGTTGATACTTTTCCAAAGATTTTATCTTTTAAGCTTAAAGTGAGACTTACTCGATCTACCTAAGTATCATTCAAAACGGTCAGTCAATTTAGATATTTGTTATACTGTGCAAAAGAACGAGGTTTAAATATTATTAGTTGAGAAGAGTAGCTTAAGACTGATATGATTTTCTCCCTTTGACGGCCAAACTTCAGTATTGGAGAAAGCGTCTCATTATGATGATGATAAACAATTCTGTCAACTGTTAAAAAGTTTCAAAAGTAGCCGCACATCACTATTGCATACATTGTTTTGAAAGTTACCGGTGTGTTGTTAATTGAAATAACTGTTCTTTTATTTTCTCGTTTCGCTGTTCTTCGACCCCAGAAACGAATTGGTTTTTGTGCGACTAAATAATAAAAAGCTGATACATTAAGCTCTCTCACACTGCAACGGCATGGATCAAGACAGACTTGAATTGATGTTAATAAATATGCAACAATGTAAAGGATTGAAGATATTCACACATTTGCTGATGCGTCATCAGTCGTGGGCTGGATGTCTCCTTATATGTATTCTGCTTATAACCCATTGACCGGTTCTTCAGTTCAGTCCTTAAAGTTATACTTCAACGGTATACTTTACTGTAAAAGGGAGATAAATAAAAATGGATACTTGATACTTAAAGTGTACTATATAATATTCGTTTAAAATTATAAGATCACAATTGCAGATTTCAACATTGTACACTTTTCAACATCAAACAGACCAAATTGCACTATACAGATTAAAGACAGCAGCAGATTTAAACCTTAAAGCTGTCGGAGTTAAGACCTATTCATAACAAGAGCACTACATATTCTAAAGAAACATACCAGGAAAAAAATAGTTGCATATTCTGGGGTAGGGCTTTGCTGGAGACCCTATAGGTAGGTACAACTGCAGCTCCGGCACATTTGCCGGCAAACAGTAGTGTGCAAAGACTATCGTGTTCCGGTTTGTAGGGCGTTGTAGTTAGGGAAATTACTGAGGTGACGAGGCTTAACATGCTATGTCTCACTCAAAGCGACGAGCACAATGTAGTGCTGTTTATACTAGCGCCACGTTGTTGTGGGCAGGCGTATTACTTACCATGAGGTGGACGTCCCGCTCATCCATCTATTGATAGAAAAGGTAAAACGTAATACCTTAGTAATATAATATTAAGTTGTGTTCCACAACTTGAGACAGAAGCCGCAAGTTACAGCGGATGTGAGTTGTACTTCCTTGTGACGTCACAGACTTTGCTGAACATCATACGTGTGTTGTATCAACTTAAATCCGCGTTTACGCCGTCACTTTGCTCGTATTTGGCTGTGACCTAGATGGCTAAGGCTTCCTTGTTGTATACATATGCATGTATTTGTTAAGTAATATAACTTACAATTACTGCGTCCATTATGCAGCTAACATGATAAATTAAAACAGGATTTTTAGCTATTATTAATACTAGTAATAAATTTACTAGTACAAATCAGACGATGAGTTCTCAAAGACAATTGGCGACATTAAATTTTACTGGTGGTAGATCGCTGTTGCTAGAGTATGGGTAGATACCACAGCATCTCTTATTTCTACCACTAAACCGCGGTGTGGAAACATACTGAGTTCTGGTTTGAACGGCGCTGTAGTTAGTTAAATTACCGGGATAACAAGACATAACATTACGTATCAAGGCGACGAGCACGATATAATTCTGTGTGTATCATCTTAATTAGTGCCACGTTGTTATAAGCAGGCTTATCACTTACTATCAGACGAATGTCTCGCTCGTCTCTTTGTAAAAAAAATGTATATTTAAATCACAGTAATGTATGAACATGAAAGTAACCCATACGATGTTTTATTTAATTTATTACAGTTGACATACTTCATGTGATTATACTTTCTGCATCACTCTGCAAATTCTAAGGATATCAAATATCTAAATGGTACTCATAATTCGCTTAAAAATAGTAGTCTAGCCTGAAAATTAACGGATGTGAATGTGTCAGTAAGTTCAGACCGTATGACAGTATACAGATACTTCTTAATGAAATAAATAATGTAAAGTATATTGGGAATTAAAGTATTTATAGGTTAAATAAGTCGGGAGATATTTTATAAATATAATAAAAAAATTACGATTCATCTACAACTAAATTTATGTTTTTCTTCGAGGCGAGAGAGACGTTAACCTTTAATTAAGATGATATCATCATCAGCCGATAGACTTCCACTGCTGGACAAAGGCCTTCTCCAAAGATTCTCACACAATCGGGTAGGGATTCATATAGGGAGGTTTAGGACATTTCCTACCGCGCTGACCCAATGGGGGTGGGTGGTAGATTTGGGAGAGTTACAATTATATATAAAGTACCAAATTGTTCTTCCTCGCCTTGACGCATAAGATGCTAAGTCGCAGTAATTTCTTAGTATACTACATCGTCGAAGTAATACTTGTTGTGTAAATATGATTAAGAGTAATTTGCGTTTACTTTACTTGAAGATGCGACGAATCGAGCTAGATCACCTGATAATAAGTGTGTAGTGGTGATTTATATATAAATAAAGTCGGCAAAATCCCGCCTGATAAATATGAACGATAACTTTTGGAATAGGTGACGATCGGATGGCGTTTGATTGCGTCACTATCGAACAATTAAACGGTTAACTATAACTTAACCTCGATTGATGTTCGCGTGAAATAATTGCATTTTCATCATTACAGTTCTATTGCATGAGATACTCTTGAATTATTGTGATAGTTTAAATAAAATTTGTGTAAATATGTACAAAAGTATTAATAGAATATTAAAATTGAATATTGAAGAACTTTCGATTGATCCTGAAAATTTCAAAGCGAAATCACTAAGTTTTTGATTACTCTTGCTTTATTATTTGTGGCTTTTATTCTAATTCTATTATTGACACTATTTATACATTTATTAACGGTAGTACTCTGTTTCCGCAGATCTTCTAAGTAGGTACTGCAGCAGCTTCTATTTCCGCCGCCAAACAGTAGTGTGCATTCATTATTGTTTTCCAGTTTGAAGGGCGTTGTAGCTATTGAAAGTACTGGAGTAACGAGACTTAACATCTTGTGTCTCAAGACGACGAGCACAATGACATGCTGTGTATACCAACCTAACTAGCGTCTTTTCGTTAAGGGCAGGCGTATCATTCACCATAAGATGAGCATCTTGAACCTCTCACCGCATCATCAAATAAAAAAAAAATATTTGTTCTAATTTAGTATCTAATTTCATTGTCTTTATTCCTTTTCATATTTTCAGTTTTCTCTTCCATTTGTAATTAATGTTATTCAACTACACTTTGTTTCTCATCTACACTTACTATTATTATTTTTTATTGTAGATCAAAAATGGTTGCGTTAAATTTCAATCACAATATAGTATATTATATATATAAGGACTAGAGTGGTGATAGTATAATGAGGAGCTAAGCGTACATTGAGTTGACGAGTTTGCTAACTCTACCCTGTAATAGACCCTAAACTGGAATACCGTGCAGTTTTAGCTGATAAAAACCTTAGACAAATGATTCGTCGTATCATTTAATCGTAGGGTAGTCTACTTCGAATTTCCTCATGAAATATGGCATTAGATTTTGTTAATATTATCGAGTTTATTTCTAAGGACTGTTAAAAATTAATAATGATAGTGAGTGATCACTTTAGAAAGAATTGCTCAAGGCATGCGCGTAGCGAAGATCGATCCACATTTGTGTAATTAAGGATTGTATATTTGTCTCTTTCAGGCTTCTACTACGCTACATCCAGTATCGTCCGTATTTAATTTTCGGAAAATCAATATATTGTAACAAACTTTCATAAAGGGCTTGTGGAGTATAATTTACTTTTAGTAGGTCTCTGTTGTCAGAGACTGTTTAGACAGGTACCCCTGCAGCTTCTACTTCTGCCGCCAAATAGTAACGAGTTTAAAGTGGCATTTTGGTCGAACTTGACATTTTGTCTCAAGGCGATGAGCACGATATTGGGCAGTGGTATATATCATCCTGACTACCGCCACCTCGAAATGAGTAGACTTATCACTTATCAACAGATGAAAGTGATGATTGTCTCTTCCTTTCTTCAAATAAAAAAAAAATACTTATAATACTTTACCTTTAAATGTAGTTTATATATGTAGCCAATTACAGTCTTTTAATAATTAAAATATTTTTAATCGTTTATCCGCTTCAACTCTTGGGTTTTATTATAAAATATAACAAATTCTATATTACTGAAGTTGGTAGGTTAAATAAGTACATCCATACGTTGTAGGAATGGGTTTGACAAAAGTTTAACATGAAGAACAAAACAGATTTATTGAACCTTAATTGTACTTCTTAACTACCTTCTTGTGTAACTCAAAAATCGTTAGTTTCTAAATGTTAATCAGTTATTTTGTTTCATTGATATTGTATTAAATGTTTTCTTCATACATTTATAAATCGATATCGGCTTTCGTCTTATTAAAGTCCAAAATACGAACCTTTATAACTACACTTTCTAAAAAATGTTTATCATAATGTCTTTATACCAAAATATCTCATCTTCGCTCCTCGATCGGACCACATTCTGCCATCTATTTTGAATATATTTTAATGTTATGGCGTTTAGAAAAGAATCAAGCAAAGCGTACTCGTAACATATGTATCGAATATAACAGTTTTCGTGGCGGTTTTAAAAAGTTGATTCATAATGGAATCGCATCATTGTGCAATCTGATCGCGTAATAGTTGGTTTAGTAACAAAAAGACCGTATGCCGAAGTGGTCAGAGTGGTTCGTAACCAATCAGATCATGACTTGATTTCCGAAGGAACATTTTGAAATCCACAATATCATCTTCTATATTTCATATCAGAACGTTGATCATGTTTTATGAAGTCGCCGGCAACATGAATCTTTGGTTGGTTTGATTGGGTATTGTTACTACTGCTCTGCACTCTTGCTATTAAGAGTAAGACTAATGGTAAGTACCTTAGTCTTATTACCTGTCGGAGAAGGCGGCAAAGAGGGTCCTCGAACGGTTGGCGTAGGGCAAAAGGGCACCATACGTATCTCACAATCTTGCCTTCCAGAAATAGAGTATCTTTGATGATTCACTACCCATAGATTCCATTTTCGTGACAATGAATTGTTCAAGTTCACATCAAATTCGATAAAAACGTTTAATGTTGGAGATACTGACAATATAAGATAGAGCATTGTCATCTATTATAAAGTCAAACAGTCGACTTTTAAGTCACATACATCATACATATTTTATCCTTTTAGGTAAGAATCTCGTAGAGTTAAACCAAATTGAATTAGAATATCTAATAAGGTTGTCATTTACTACTGAATAGTTCGGAAATAACTCCGGTATGATATAAACAAAGGTGACTCAAATATTAGGGACGTAATTCGAAACATTCGAAGCGATGAAAAAGGTAGAAGTTAAAGATTTTCACAATTCACCGTTTACTCTAACGTAACTGTACCAAAACTGGTTTACTGGGTCAATGTCGAGTTTTAGGAATATGAATAAATATTTCGTAATTTTTTATCAGTTACTTGTCCTCATTAACTACAATTTATAAATGCTATTTTAAAATTCATTGTTTTAAATATTACCATTGAGCGTAAGTAAATAATCGACAGCTCGATGTCACTTTGAAGTTATCGAATTTTCTAGATCTTTTCGTATATTGCTTAAAAACACAATCCTGACCCACTACATGATGTTGAATATAGTGAGGTTCTTTGACCTTGGGTGTGACATAATTCACGACTAAAATCATACATATTAGGCCGCAAATCCAAATAGATAGTGTTTCATTTTCAGATTATTAGATAAACTTCTAATATAATAACATTTTTCTAACAATATTTTCACTTGGTGGTGAATAGCATTTTTGTAATAACAATGAGGCGCCACTCAGCATGGACAGCATCACATTATGCTCTCGCCACTGTAATAATTTTACTAGATATCTTTTAAACTGGAACACAGATGCGGTGATGAATATTTAGAAAGATGGTATCCGTCAACGAAGCACGGTCTGGATTAATTTAGTATTCTCAATAATAAAAAATATTGCCTTTATTTCCATTTTACACGAATTGCATTTATGAGCTATATTAAATGTGCATTTTTTACAACGTGGCTTATTCCAACTCACGCCAATGTCCTGGCTAACTTGTGTGTGTCCAGCGCACACCCAGAGTTTTTTTTAAATATTTCATTCCGCCTTCTCGTAGGTCTTCCACTCTTTTTTTACCTTTGAGCTATCTCGGGGCAAATTTTTCAAGAGGGGATGAATATGTACATTACCGCGTAGAGGGAGTTAAGTTACTATTTTCTCGTATATTACAGTAACGTACTGCTACATTGATGAAGAGCAAACCACGGGATGAAAGTTGCAAGAAATTAGGAGTTTCTGACACATACTCAACCAATTCCCAGTGCATGTTATTTATAACGTGAACCGGGAGGGACCGCATAATTTTATTTTGTGCAATTTTGTATATTTTTATTGCACCATGTTGGAATCGCGCCAGAAAAAATTTTCAATACCATCTTGTAAATATTTTTTCTTCGTGAATCGGCCTCATTTCGATGTTGCTATTTTTAAATTTCCTTAGGAATCATGCCGTAGTAAGTTCGATCATGTTCCAAAACTTACCGTAAAACGTTCCAAGGTTTATGTACTAATTATTTTTACGTAAGACAAAATAATTAAAGATTGTTTAGAGATTCTTTGTTAACCTAATCACTATTCAGATTGTTATTGTCAGTATTTTTTGTGTTACAATATAGATGTAGTAATAAATAATGTAGATTATTTATACCTATGTACTACCTAAATCTTCTACAGATATGGGGAGACCTGCGTGAGGGTATCGAACAAGTATACAAGAGACAGCATATGGTGAAAAATAGATATATCTATTTGTATACGTATCCTTTTTAAATAATTTTGTTTTAGAACTTTTGTCCTCAGTTATATGTATTATCCAAGTTACTTTTTATTTTGTATACATTTAACATAAATTACGATGTAATGTATTTCTTTAACTAACTGTGTAGGCACGTATATAATTATTGCACATCAGTGCATCAGCAGAGTGCCTGCACATCTTCGGGCAGAGGCAGCAACACCAATACGGGCCGGAACAACTATGGTGGTAAAAAACAGGTAAAGCATTTAAATGTCTTAATACTTTAAACTTAAACCTGAAAAGTGCCTTTTAATTTAATTCTTATATCTACATGTCTTTACATTTGATGACAATATGCTGAAATGTGCTATGAATAATCTGGTTCTTATATGTTAACAGTTGGATACCGATATACTATTTCAGGGACAGATCGATAACAAAAGTCGTTAAGTTTGCTGGTAGTGTACAGAGAAACCTTATTGATAATCAAATTTTATATCACCTTCAGGAATCGAACCAGAGACTGTATAGGGCAAACGAAAAGAGCTACTGCAGTATAGAACACGAAGTTAGTATGGTTTTGTGCCCAATAACTTTATATATAAATTTCACTTTTAGGGTTTTTTTTATTTAATTTTTTTACACTTCCTAAAGATCCTTTAAAGTGCTAGTTTGATGTTACAGAGCATGTAGTTCTAAAAACACCTCAAAATCTCCGAAAGGGCAAAGAAGAGAGTTGCACTTAGAGTTTCCTCCGCTATCGAATCAGAAATGAAGAGATTGGTAGAAAAACGAAGGTCACCACCAACATAGCATAAAAGATTGCTAGAATTAAGTGGTAATGGGCACTTTGTCCGTAGAGCTGAAGGTCCATGGCTGATAATGATCATGACGGAGTAAAATAATACTTTACGATCATACTACAAGTAAATGTGTATGTTACTTTCACTTCCAGGGTGTACAAGTCCAAGGTGGCGCTCAGTTCGTTGGACTGGAGCTCTACAAGAGGTTGCGAGAGTTCCTAAGAGTTTACCTCATAAATTTATTAAAGGTATTATTTATTAAGGTATATTACGTCTGGGGAATGCGTCGTAATACTTTTTATACAATTTTATATTTATTTGGGGTAGTGAATTAGCATATATATCTTTTTTATATAAATTTAAGCGTAGAGTTTTCGACGATAAATGTTATGCTTGTATCATAACACTTGGAGACCATTTACCTAACACCAAATTACAATTACCATCGATGCCTCGTTCAAACACCAATTTTCCTGACGCTACACGTCTTCCAAATCGGATCATAAATTTTTACAAGCTACTTACTGCATTCTCTATAGAGACTTATTTTTATGAGCTATGGCAATTTAGTAAGCAGCTAATTCGAGGGCACTTGAAATCAAAAATGATTGCTAATTGCAGAATGGAGCTGATCTCATGGGCGAAGATGTGCTGGCTTTTTACACCAAGCAGTGGGAGGAGTACCAGTTCTCTTCTCGAGTTCTTAACGGAGTCTGTGCCTATCTCAATAGGCATTGGGTTAAGCGCGAATGCGAAGAAGGACGGAAGGTAAAAACTTCTAAACATATAAATTTATCAAAGTTGGATAATCTTAAACAGGTGTAAAGAGATTTATAAATTATAGCTTAGAACATTCTAGAATATATTATCTTTCAGATAAACGTACTAGATCATGATTGTTTGAGTTATTAACACCTTTATTCGTCGTGTATTAATAAATAGTATTTTTTATTTAGGAACAAGCGACTATACCAGTTAGACTTTTACCTGATGTTCTCTTTGCTTGACGAAATAAGATGTTTAGTTTCGATACCCTAATTTCTCTATCCACGCCTTTGAAACCGGAACACGGTAAAGTTTACACACTACTCTTTGACAGCAGAAATGTGTTACGATACTACGTTGTTATCTATTCATACTGTCTTACACATTTGCAATAGATGCTTTATCACTAATGATTGTCATAAATATAATACAATTTCTTCTCGTTCCAGGGTATATACGAGATCTATCAGCTAGCGTTGGTAACATGGCGCGACAATCTATTCAAGTGCCTCAACAAGCAGGTCACCAATGCCGTGCTAAAACTAATCGAAAGGGAACGAAACGGTGAAACCATTAATACGAGGCTTGTTTCTGGGGTAAGTTTTTTTTATTTGGTTCAAATACATCTTGTCGGCAAAGTTACTACAGTGTTGTTTCTTTTTTAATTCAACCTAGACATCTAAACTCACTCTCCGATTCTCTTTATTGTCTAATAATCTCTCTAAGGATTCTATATAAAAAGCCTATTCGCAATCAGTTTAGCCGAAAAGACTTACCCATGACTCCACAATCCCTGTTTTTTTTTTGTTATATATGTTTATAAGGTAGACTTTATTTTGCATAAAAATTATTTATAGGTGATCAATTGTTATGTGGCGCTTGGTCTTAACGAGGAGGACCCCAGTGCCCGTGGACAGAACCTGGCGGTTTACAAGGATACGTTCGAGGCTGTGTTCCTCGAGGATACAGAGCGTTTCTACACTAGAGAGAGTACAGATTTCTTGAGGAACAGTCCAGTGACTGAGTATATGATCAAAGTAAATAAAAATATTGTTCTTTTATCACAAACTATTATTAATATACTTTAAGTCGGTAAGTTAATCATCTACCACATCTCACCTCAACGAAGGTTGGATGGTAGAGAATGCCAGCAGGCATTAATCCCGCGGTTTTATAATACAGAGAAAAAAAAACAAATTGTTTAAAAATCAAAGATCCTCCAAGGATTCCACGTGGGCAACCACAGAAGTACGTATCAGACCTTCGAAAATGTCTGTTACGAACAAGAAATTATTGGATTAGTTGTCGACTTTTGAACTTGATCTAGTTAGTTCAAATTGGCTATATGACCATTTTCTTAAACCATGACTCATTTTGTATATATTATATTAAAATATACTTAACTTTTCCTACTATACACTGTATTCATTCTGTTGCAAATCCGTGTTTTTAACTTTATAGGCTCTTTGATTATGTTCTAAGGCTTTTGAATTATAAGTGACAATTATTCTTTAGGCTGAACAGCGATTGCAAGAAGAGCAGAGAAGGGTACAAGTATATCTACATGAAACAACGGCCGAACGGCTCGCGAAAACATGCGACAGGGTACTCATAGAGAAGCACCTCGAGATTTTCCATGCTGAATTTCAGGTTCTATTTTTTCACTAATTATGATCTTAATTTTTAAATTATTTAAAAATATACATTTAATTTTATTAGCTTCTGTAATACTTGTTTTCTTTGTGGGGTTGGTTTATGGAAATAATTTAGCTGTCCATTCGTTTTCAGAAACTTCTTGACGCGGATAAGAACACGGATTTGGGTCGCATGTACAGCTTGGTTGCGCGCATACCCGACGGCCTCTGCGAGCTCCGTCGCTTGCTGGAGCAGCATATACACGTGCAAGGACTACAGGCCATTGATAAGTGCGGCGAGAGTGCCCACACGGTACGTCACTAGTATTGACACTGATAAATATATTTAATTTTTTTTAATTGATCGAACATGTGTGTTTTTTGTTTGATTAAACTCAGTATGCGATTTTATTATTTAAAATAATTGTTATCTACAGGATCCGAAGGTATACGTGTCGACTATTCTTGAAGTGCACAAGAAGTACAACGCCCTGGTGCTTGTTGCGTTTAACAACGACTCCGGATTTGTGGCTGCTCTCGACAAAGCGTGTGGCAAGTTCATCAACAGTGAGTATATCATTATTTAATGTTTAATTTAAAGAGTAAAATAATACACAAAAATTATGGCATATTCTTATGAAAGAAAAATAATTACAGCTTAAGGCAAACAATAGATTGTTATAAGTAGTTCCGAGGCGCAGAGGCGTGCGCTCTATACAGGCAAATAAGCACTGTATACCTTCGCTCCCTAAACCTATCTAAATAATATTCCCTTAATATGATAATTAAAATAAAAAATATTTAAAATTAAATATATAAGAATAATATCTAAATGTACTGTAATTTCATTTGACGTAATAAAAAGTCAAGCCGTTTATTCTTACTAACGCTTGTCAACTAACTACTTGACTCTCTTTTTTGTTTTTGTTTCGGGAGAGAAGTCAGGGTTATGCGAGATTCTTAAAATCCCCTTAGTTGTCTTCATCAGTGCATTCGGAGAGCCTCCGGGATCTCCTATAGAAGAACGCGCCGGTGCCTTTCTCTCTACAGTTTGTGTTACACGGAGGGGCGTAACCTTCCTAGGCATCAATGTTGACCTATATGATGTCCAACGCAGGTTCGCTTGTTGAGTGATAAGGGCCCCCACCCTCAAGGCCCGCGAAACTCCTAGACTTTTTTACTCGTCTTCTACGACAGGAAGGGCTTACCTTAGTCGTATTCTTATTAGCCCGAGACTACAGGGCTGAATACTTCACTCTATCGGGCAGGGTACGCACCGCACCACACATATTCTAACACAGACAGGCTGCACCGTTACATCTGATAGATCCAATTATTTGCTTGTGTGCGTAATATGTAGTAGGTGTGTGGGTACACGCATAGGGGAAGCAGTGGCCTGCTCGCATACAATAAATTTAAGGAGTGGTGAAAAATAATACAATTGTTGTTTGTTAAAGAGCCTGATTATATTGCTTTATAATATGACATAAATATATTAATTTGTTTATTTGCTGTAAATTATAGTTGTGAGATCTGTGCTGGTGCTTGTGTTGTTTCAAATAAATTAAAGACTTTTTTTTGCTACTATTTAAGGGTTAAAATAATTTCTTTAATAAAAAATATTATGCTAATTAAAACAAGCAAGCAGGCCGTGTTCAGATAAATGAATTATTTTGTTTTCGGTGTATATTTTTTAATCCTTTTGGTTTTTACTTAAATTTCTATTTGTTTTTTTTTTATGGTATTATGGTCATCATTCGTCATTGGTAAAATTGTCTCTCTGTTCTGGGTTAGTGTTCACTGGTTGTGGTCTTTTCATTAATATTAACCATCTGCTAGTAAAAGCAATTGGATCTTTTTGGACTTTTTTCTAAGATAGAAACCAATGTTATCTCGAATAGCGGTGAGTTCTCCTTTACAATTAGATAAACAAATTATTTTCAAATCAAGATAACGCAAATGTTTGCATCTATATATTATGATATATGTTAAAAATAATATAGAAAGTTAATGTTTTTAGTTTTTAATTTTCGATACGGGCAGGGCAGGATCCATCGATGTGGGGAGATTTTTGGGGGGAGGCCTGTGTCCAGCAGTGGACGTTTGACGGCTGTTAATGGTGATGATGATTTTTAAGTATAGATAAGTATAGAGATTTCTGGTCAGTGTGACATACCTTACCTGAAATCTCCACGCACGTCCCTGCCAAGGCGCAGAAATTAACTTCTCAAGAAACTCCCGGTTAGATTCCAGGAACATGTATTGTGCAATAAGGTCTTTCTAACCCAGGCGGTTTCGCAGTAGCTGGTTACTTAACATTCTCATATTATAAAAGTAGATGTGCAATAGTATCTCTACAATTATTTGCATGACTATTACAGGTAATGCTGTGACGAAGGCGGCTAACTCCTCTTCTAAGAGTCCAGAATTGTTAGCTAAATACTGCGATTTATTACTTAAGAAATCAAGCAAAAATCCTGAAGACGCAGAACTTGAAGACACTTTAAATCAAGTGGTATGAGCTTTAACTAGCTTTTTAGTTGAAATGATGCAATGCTAACTTGACAAATTATAATAAGAAATATAATTATAAAAATCTACGTAGAATATAAGTGTCCCTAGTTTATAATGACAAATTTACTTTATTGTTTTGTTACTTAAGTTTACCAGAGTTCAGCAGTCGTTTTTTGACGGCATGTCGAAGCCGAACAAAAGAATAGTACTCAAGAGATGTTTGAGTCAGAAATTTTCGATGTAATTTATATTAGTAATGAACTAAAGGGGATGATTGAAAATAATGTAGAGAACCTTTCGGTTATATTAAGTTGCCAACCAGTCGTTGATATGTTATTTATAAATAATGACACTTAAATAAAAAGATTTTGGCTATATAAGTATCTGATGATTGATTATTCTCTTTCAGATGGTAGTATTCAAGTACATAGAAGACAAAGATGTGTTCCAGAAATTCTATAGTAAAATGTTAGCAAAGCGGCTAGTGCAGCACATGTCTGCAAGTGACGACGCAGAGGTAAAATTATTTACAACAATTTTTATAACAAGAATATGTATTTGTATATAAATGTATATGTACATATAGATACTGTATGGGTACACTGTCTCGAGTGCGGATGAACAATGTTGGTACGTCAGTAACGCGAGAGCCGTCGGCGGGAGCAGACGTACGACAGTTGTATTGTGTGCATCACCGAGCCAGTGGTAGGCGCGCAAACTGCGGATTTTACAATATTTATATTCATTTCGCTTTATACTTTTCAGGCATCAATGATCTCAAAACTGAAACAAGCTTGTGGCTTCGAATATACCAGCAAATTACAACGAATGTTCCAAGTGAGTACTACATATTGAATTACGTTTTTTCGCCGTATTAATTTACTTCATAGTAAATATTACATATTTTCTTTTTCGTAATGGTAGCAAGTATTTTAATAAATGCATAAATAAATAATTTCAAGAATCATAATTTGTAGTAAACAATTGTGGTGTTAATTATTATTGTCCTATTTATGTTAGTGTTATATTGGAGTCAGTATTATAACATAGCAATAACTTTTTGTATCATCAGTAGTATGCAAATATTACTGTATTCCAAACTGAAAGGCGCTATAGATTCTGAAATGATATTAAATCTCATGGAGAAGAGCACAACTTGTCATAACCTCTAGTGAATGTTCTGCTTGGCCTAAATGATTAGAAACTGGTTTAATAAAAAAGTTATTTTTGTCTCTTATATCTTACCAGTTTAAGTAATGCAATAAACAAAAATAGCAATCAATTAATAAATAGGCCATCATAAATTTATACACAACACACAGGCAATTTAGTTCTTATCTATATTCCCAATTAAAATTTTCAGGATATTGGTGTATCGAAGGACCTTAACGAAAACTTCCGTAAGCACATGGCAAACACCTCGGAGCAACCACTACACATCGACTTCAGTATTCAAGTGCTGTCTTCTGGTTCGTGGCCATTCCAGCAGTCTTCATCTTTTCAATTGCCTACTGAGGTAAATCTTTGTAAAAGCATTTTGCGCTAAAGCTCATAAACTGCAAAGGTATTTTGTCATTCATATAACACTGTCCTGAGTTTTTATGAAATGAGAGATGAATTGGCACTAGAGAGAACAGGATCTGTCAGCTAGCGGCATGTATGCTAAGCCAGTTATCAGCTTGGCCATGTTCAACGGTTGGCAGATCAAGCAGAATAGAAAGTATTTTATAAGATGCTTTTTGTAAACGGTGTTGTGTGTACATTGTGTACGTCATAATAATATTGTGTAATTGTAATTATTGTGATCACATTGCCACTTTTGTTACGTGGAAATACAGTCAAACGCTACTGTATATTACAAAAAAAAAAACGGACTTGAAGCCCGTAAACCAAGACGGCTATTAGATTGGCCGATTGGAGAGGCAGATATATAAGGGTCTAGCCCAATGGCTCTCAGAATTTTAAAACGTGGACCCTGGGTATCCCAACCAGTATCCAATGAGCTATATAAGTCGGTCCAAACAACTGGCAGCATTAAACATAACCAGAGAATAAACTTACTGACCGTAACAGTGGATGTAATGATCGTATGGATAGCAATTGTAGAAGAAATTGCTCTGAATTAATTCCCATCGGGCTCTCTTTATACAATTTAATTGGGTAAGGTTTATTTACGACCCCTCTTTTTTCGACAGTTAGAGCGTTCCGTGCATCGGTTTACGACTTTCTATTCGTCGCAGCACTCCGGCCGCAAGCTCAACTGGCTCTACAACATGAGCAAGGGGGAGCTTGTCACCAACTGTTTTAAAAATAGGTAAAACTAGTGACTTAACGTTTGATTTTCTTACCTTTCAATCTTTAAAGATTTGTTTTTAAAAAAAAAAAATTATGATTTAAATGTTTATTCTGAAAAGGACACGAAATAATTCGTCTAACATCTTTTGACTGCTTCTGTGGTGCAGGGGGTAATTGCTTGCCTTGCTACATGTTTATTTTGATTGGTGGTAGGGGTGTTTTTGAATTCACCCAGCTATATACTATATTCACATTATAAATCTTCCATTAAAGATGTTCCTAATGACATATTATATAAAACTTCAATCGTTTGTAGATACACATTGCAAGCTAGCACTTTCCAAATGGCGGTGCTGTTGCAATACAACGAGAACATCTCGTGGACCGTGCGTCAGCTGGAGCAGCACACCGGCATCAAAGGAGACTTCCTCATACAGGTATTCATCATTATTCAAAGCTTTATTTGAACATACAGAAAGATAAAAGCTTCCTTTGAAATTGAAGAGAAAACAAATAGTAATATTTAATTTTAATGTAAGCATGCATAAATATACAAGATATATAAGCATAAGATATATTACAATAATGAAATAAGAAACATTTTATTTCATTTATTGTTTTATTTTACAACATTTAGTTTTGTTTGTTCTTATAATCTACATTATTATAGTAAAACATCTCTAAGAATAAATGTGATGTACCAAAAATTTATTACAACATAAGTGAAAGGCAAGTTAATATAAAAAGTACGAACATAAGTATTAATGATAGCTGACTGGAACTGGAGATGATAAACTTATCATATTTATTAAAGCACTAACTAGTGGTAGATCTTTTCCGGCCCTAAATTAAATTCACGCACTATTAAATCAAGTTAATAAAATATCAAAAATATGTAAAAATTACTAAAACACGAATAACATTGTATATTAATTTCGCAGGTGCTACAGATCCTGTTGAAAGCGAAGCTATTGGTCTGCCAAGATGACGAAAGCGAATTGACGGAATCCTCCGTCGTCGATCTGTATTTAGGCTATAAAAAGTGAGTAGTTTTAACAATTTGTATTAATTTCTTTATTTGAATAATAAGTACATGCCTTCCGTTAAAGAAAACCTTGTTAAGAAAACCTAATAATAGAAATATAGCTTCAATTAATACATGGCATTGGCTTCTTGTAAAAGAGCCTGGACCAATATGAGAGCTGTTAATCGAGTTATTTATACACCGTTTTTTTTTTAAAATCATCATAATATTATAATTCTATTTCGTTGTGTTTGTTTTATCATTATAATAAATACTGCATTATTAAATCTCTTCACCTCTTTATATGAACCCCTACAAACAGGTCACCGGAATCAACTGGATACGTACAGCGCAGGACCGATCGATGTGGATATCTTTGAGGGAGGCTTATGTCCACGATGGACTTCCATCGGCTGATGATGATAACATTATGATGACAATGTTATTAAATCTCTCATTAATATGAAGTAATTGAACATGTATAATGAAACACTTATTTCCTCTTGTAGCAAAAAGTTGCGCGTCAACATTAACATACCGCTCAAGACCGAACTTAAGGTGGAGCAAGAGGCAACGCATAAGCACATTGAGGAGGACCGGAAGATGCTTATTCAGGTAAACTGAGTGAGAGTGGCGAAATTCTTACGTTTTTATGTCTAATGGGGAAGAGTGACACAACCTCAAGTTCACATGATGTAGGCCGTGGACGTTAAAGCATGGCGCTAGACTTCCGGCTAGCCTTGTGATGGAAGGCTCTAACTTTCTATAGTCGGATATATCATTTAATTCGAAACAAAAAATAGTAAAAGAACATTTATCTTTCTTACTGTACCCAAGAGGATAATATAACCATAGTGCAATAAGTGTGGTTGAGAAGGTTACGCAGCTTCAGATTACACCACACACTTAAAGACTTAAGATTGTCTGTCTCCTTACTTTATACAAGTATGATAACCAGCTCTTGTGTCCTTATACATACATACATACATGCATATAGATCACGCCTCGTTCTCAGTGGGGTAGGCAGAGACCACCACTCTCCACTTGCTACGTTCCTGGCACACATCTCTCGCTTCCTCTACTTTCATGAGCGTCTTTTTAAATATACTAATGCAACTATTGCCTGCAGTTATTAAGTTAGTATATATAATGCCTTCCTAGACTACCTGAATGAGGAGTAGAATCTATCATTAATGAACGCTATCATACAGTCGATTTTAGTTGTTTAATATCGACTTTATTATATTGCAGGCTGCCATCGTGAGGATAATGAAGACCCGTAAGACGCTTAAACATCAGCACCTCGTAGTCGAGGTCCTAAACCAGCTTTCATCGCGCTTCAAGCCACGTGTCCCAGTAATCAAGGTATCATAATTTTTATATTGATAATACTCGTAGCCAAGTCACAATGCAAATTGCCTCAAATTTTTAAAATTCTTCATAAATTACAACAAATCTGTGACATTCATAATTTATTTCTTTTATTGTGTTTCATAACTTATTTCATGATTTAGTAGTTTTTCGATAACACTTATCACCATCATTTCAGCCTGTCACTGGTCACCATTGAACATAAGTCTTCATTCAATATACACTATTTGTTAAGCATTTACACAATACAATGAAAATTGTTTTCAACATAAATCGACATAGGCAATAAATATTTTCGTTTCCTTAAAAACAATATTTTTTTTTTTTCATTATATATATATATCAACAATTTTAATGCTTACTTTTATAATAATTTTTTTTTACATTCTACTCTCTACAGCATTCTTTAAATTTGTTAAGCTGTTGTGTGCCTCTGTGAAATCACAGCTCATGAATATTTGAACCAATTATTTTGTTTTAAAGGTGACTCGAAAATTTTTTGGATAATCTTTTCACATATTTGAAAAGATTATCCAAATAGTTTTTTTTTTGGATAATTGATCAGCTGTTTGAATACTATCGACATCTTTAAAAGTTTTACTGCCAAACGATTTTTTCTGTATAGTGCTTCAAACTTTCTCTTTAAAATGATATTTGTCCCTTTGTAGAAATGCATCGATATCCTCATCGAGAAGGAATACCTCGAGCGCACCGAGGGTGAGAAAGACACCTACAGCTATTTGGCGTGATGCGGTCCACACTCCTAAACAATATATGTTAATAAATAAATATAAACAGTATTAGCTGTAACATATTTCTCTTACCCTATCTTCGTTTGTCTTAACAGAAAATCTGTTCAGCTTATGAACCAAGCACATATCACTTAACTTATTTATAGCTGTAATTTTTGCACAATACTATTTGGCGGTAGATATAAGCGCTGCGGCGGTACCCACCTAGACGGTCTATAACAACTGAGACCTACCACTAGTGTGGTAAATTTTTAACAAATTTAACAGTAAAGCAATTTTTTTTTTAAAATGGTTTTCAGATTTTTTTAATGTTATACTATAGGTTGTCGTTATGACACATACATGTTAATAGTACACAGATTAATTGTAACATAAGTTACAATACAATTTTAGTACAAAATATACCAAAACATTTGTCAGAAGTGGGATTCGAACCCACGCCCTCAGAGAGGACCAGAACGCCCGGCACCCATTTCAATGGGCAAGGTAAACCTTGAGTCTGGCGCCTTAGACCGCTCGGCCATCCTGACATGTTGCGTTCTTGAATAAAAATACTCTACATTCATGTAAAAGTTATTCAAATGTTTGTTATTAAAAAAAATTATTATGAGTATATGTTTATGCTTATTAGAAACATAATATTGACTGTGATTTAGTAATTTCACTTATTTGATGGTGAAAAAGTGGTGTTAGACATTCTCTAAGCGACAAGACGAGCGGGACGTTCATCTGATGCACACGACACCATGTTGCGGTCGTCGCTTTGACATATAGGATGTTAAGTCTCGTTATTCCAGTAATTTCACCAGCTACAACTCCCTTCAATCCGGAAGACTGTTTGCACACTACTGTTTGGCGGCAGAAATAGGAGCTACGGTGGTACCAACTTAGACCAGTAAGGTATCTGCTGCCGAAGGTCGTCTAGGTAGGTACTACCGCTGCACGCACCTTAATTCTGCCGCCAAAGAGCATTGTTTATTAACTATCGCCACGTGTTTACCTTCCGACATTATCAATTCGCCACTAGGTCATTAGTTTACCTTTTAATAATGTTTCGTTGGATCTTTACTTATTGGACATACTTACCGTATAAAGTGGGGCACATGTGTATAGTTATAACATATATATTTAATTTTAATTATTTATTAGATAAAACGTAAGGGAAGAGGAATTTTATATAATTGTGTATCTGTCGGGATGGCCGAGCGGTCTTCGGCGCCAGACTCAAGGTTCACCTTGCCTATTGAAATGGGTGGGCGGGCGTTCTGGTCCTCTGAGAGCGTGGGTTCGAATCCCACTTCTGACATATTATTTTTTTTGGAATAAAATAAAAAATTAAAATTTGTCAAAGTAATTGACATTTTTATTATTCAATTAAGCGATGAGACGTCGGATGTTTACCTGATGGTAAGTAGTACGCCGCCCTTAGCGTGGCATTAGTTTGGATGATATATACTGTACCAGATTGTGCTCATCTCCTGAGACAATGTTGATGTGGAGTCTTATTACCCCAGCTACAAAGTCCTTCAAACCGAAACACAATAATGCTTGCACACCACTGTTTGGCGGTAGAAATAATCGGTGCGGTAATACCTACCTAAGCAGTCTCTGGCAGAGACAACTTTTTATTTGTTTTATTTTTTGTTATCAGGGGAATCTAAAAAGATACCCTGCTTCTAGGAGAAAGACAAAGTTACGTGGGATTTTTATCCACTAGAACCGGAGACCTACAACCAGTAAACATTCTATTAACTATCAACATTAGGCTTGCCCCCAACACGTTCCCGCCTTGTCGTGGCGGAGGGGATCAGTAACCGTGGCGGGGTCATCCACGGTGAAGCGAAGAGGAACCTACTCGGTCAGCCCGCGGCGAAGTGCCGGCTGAAGGCGGCCGGTCCAGGTTAGAGCACCGATTGGATAACTAGAGCTCACCGGAGCGGCCGGGGGCTTTATGCTGTCCTTTGCGGCCTAGCTGCAGGTGCGGTTTTATACTGTCCTCTGCAGCCGAAGTAGAGTCGCGGAGGGTGTACCCTCTGCGTTTAACAACGGGTGGCGGTGGGCCCAATATCGGATCCGCTGCAGGGAGTCGGGAGAGTTTTCTCTCTTGACTCCCATGGCGTCTGGGCGACGGGTTCGAGGGAATCCGTTGCCTGCGCGACAGCAGGAGGCCAAGGAAGGGTGCGCTGTATGTTCTGGCGTGCCCCCACGGAGGTGAAAAGGGAGGGTTCAACCCTTCCTCTCAAGGCGCAAGCGACTAGCGCCGGCGGGGTCACGGATGATGCGAAAGCGTTCCCGTAACCTCAGCATCAGTTGACGAGTTGGAACATCGTGGGGGTTTTAGTCGGTGCAAGTTCGACATACCTGTCCTTGTGGATAGAAAATCACCGACCACGTTCGTCATGGAATGGAAATTTAAAAAATATCAATACTTACGTTGCTTGACTGTAGTAATGCCTTTAACACTGTCGGTTTTTATATCATGTTAAGGATCCTGGCCATTGTCTCTGTCAGGCCGTCCACAGCTTTAACGTTGATCTTGCTTGTATTACGGATTGGTGTAAATTGTATGGTCTGAACTTAAACCCTAACAAGATACAATCAGTCATAATCGGAAGCTTCAGACTACTCTCCAAAATTAACTGGTCCGGTGTGCCGCCTATTATTCGTAACGGTAACGTAATTCCTTATAATAATAAAGTTAAGCATTTAGGTATTTACATTGACTCCTGTCTATCCTGGGCACCGCAAGTTAACGAGATGAGTTGAAAGATGTATGGGGCTATAATTCTGGAAGAAAATGCTTTTTGAGCAATAAAATCGCCCATTGTACATTTATATATATATATATATCATGTGTTTCATATCTTGTAACTGGTGTACAATAAAGGATAAATAAATAAATAAAATAACTGTGGCATTAGTTAGGATTATAATGCCTTTTATATAAAATCAAGTTTACGTATCTGTTTAAGAAACCATATGCAACATTCATTGGTAGAACAAATATGGATTAGTCTTACTTTAAATACAAACAAATTATTAATAGGGACAGCATATCGACCGCCTTGGCTCGATGTGGATATTTTCTTGGATGCCATTACGAACAGTATGTGCGCCCTGGCCCCCTATGATAATATAACAGTATTGGGTGACCTTAATATAAACATGCTTTATAATACTAATTATAAAGTGATTTGAATAAAATATCGTGGGAACACATATGCTTGGAACAAGATGTAAATAAAATGGAATACTATTTTAATACCTATATAAAATGGCTGTTTGATTTACATGCGCCAGTAAAAACAAAAATGTTTAAATCTCGAGCGAAACTGTGGACAGATAATGTAAAGTTAATGTTTAGGTTACGTAACAATGCTCGGAAACGATACCACCAAAGCAAGCTCGAGATCCATAAGCAACATTACACAGATTTAAGACGTTTGTCGGTGTCCGCATTGCACAATGAAAAGGTAGGTTATTAACAAAATACATTAACAGCTATATAATAACACAAAAATACGCTGGGAAAACTTAATATTGTATATTATGCCTGAATATAAATACGATGACAAGATACGGCATAAATAAGGCATTCTTGGACATTCTCGGAAATCCTGAAGTAAATCCTTCGCTTAACGCTACTTTCAGCGTGTACAGAATGCGTGCGCTCGTTTTATTTTTAATATTCCTCCGAAGTGTCATGTGACACCGTATTTAAACCGGGCAACATTCTTAAAATGCATACAGCTCGCCGCCAACGGGCGGAGCCAAGCGCACGACCGCTGTTTGTCTCCTTAGGCAGAAGAACTTGGCGCCGCGACCGAAATGGGCCGTTGGGCCGGCGCCCCGCTTGGAGCGGGTTCCCGGGGAGTATCTGGCGGCGCGTCTCGTATTCCGACGCGTCGCCACGTAGGGATTGTCTGTCGGGAGGGGTGCTTCACATCCCTCCGCGAGGCGGGCCCATTCGATCCGGGCGACAATCGGGGGTTGCGAAAGAACTGTTCCGTGTTATCCCGTGACCCCCGTGCATTCTTTTCGGAAGTGATGGAATACCGTGTGAAGCTTTTTAGTCGGTTGGAGTCCGACACTACCCCGCTACTGGCCCTCATGGTTTCGAGGTGTGCGTTCCGTTAGCATTTTGTTACACACGATAATAATAAAAAAAAAATCTTAAAATGGATGTGAGGCGAAAACTTCACTTGGCTTGTCTGTTATTTGATGTCTTAAAAATGCAATAGCCGGATCACTTGTACAAAAAGCTAAGCTGGAGACAGGACCGTTTGAAGTATCAGTGTCGTGCTACAAGAAACACACTGGCAATGCCATAATTTAGAAGCATATTGTTCAGGGGTTGTTAAAAATACGCCGCTACCAGTTGCTGGAACAAAATATCCCCTGGCATAAAATCCTGCCATATAAAGGCAGCTTTTAAAAAGCTCTTAAAGTTACATCTTTTAAATGAACAAAGAATATACAAACCTTAGTTATTTATACGTATCTATATATAATTTAGTTTATCCATTTATAATTATATATTTAATTCTTTTATGTTTTCTGCTCAAACATGTGTGTTATTAATTTTACAGGTTTTTGTGTGTATGTGTATAGCAAACAGATATTAATAATAATAACTTATCCTATATTATAATATGTATGTTGTATATTGCTTATGCATGTGTATGTATATACATATGTGTGTGTGTAAATAGTGTCAGAATAATATCCGCGCACACTTCTATCCATCAAACGGTGGTCGCCTAAATCCAGCGGTGCAGCGCGGCGCGGGGCGGTGGGGTGGTGCATCTCGCACCCCGCGCTGTCCTCGCCCGCCGCAACACTCCGCTGAACGGCCTCCGCGTTGACACGACCGGCGCTGCAATTATTCAATATTTCATAACTTTTGTATGTATTTTTTCTTTTTTTTTGTTGTTTTGTTAAATCGCACATGTATAATCAAGTGGTCAAGTGTCAATAAAAAAAAATATTTCTTTCTTTCTTCTTTCTATAAACACTGCAACGCTTTGGTACCATCCCGACGATATTGTAACGAAATACATTAATTTATAAAAATAAATTAATGATTGTATAAAAAATACTAATTAATAAGAGCGTTTAAATAGCTTAAATAAAATTTATTCAAAATTATAAATTTGAAAATATAATTTAGCGAAAGTTAAAAGAGTGAAACAAATGTGTCTCTAAAATATAAAACTATACAAAAATATTTAAAAATATTTTAAACAAACTTTATTCCATGTCTAAAATACGAAAATATATAAAGAAGTTATATTTAAAAAAATTCATTATAATAAGTGAAAAATTTAAAGGCCAATAGTTGGATGTTGGCGAAAGGCCCTAAGGTTGTAATAAGGAATTGTTCGTGTATCGACTGGTTGTATGGGCGGCGGAGCCCCTCCAACGGGTTCTCGCCTTGTCGTGGCGGAGGGGCTTAGTAGCCGTGGCGCCCAACACGGTGAAGCCAAGTGGAACCCATCCGGCCGGCCCGCGGCGAAGGGCTGGCCGAAGGGGCCGCTCCCGGTTCGAGCACCGGTTGGGATAACTGGAGCTCACCGGAGCGGCCGGGGGCCGCAGGGGCGGCTGTGTGCTGCCCCAGCGGCCGGCTGCAGGGGCGGTTTCATACCGCACCTCGCAGCCGAGGTGGGGTCGCGGAGGGAGTATCCTCTGCGGCCAACCGGTGTCGCACTGGCGATGCGGCGGCGGTGGGGCCGCGGGGGAAGAGGAGTTTCGGTATTGCGATGCGCCGTTCTCCCTATCCTCCGCGGCCGTTAACGGGTAGCGGCGGGCCTAACATTTCTCCGCCGCGGGGAGCCGGGAGAGGTTTTCTCCCGTGGCTCCCATGGCCTCTGGGCGACGGGTTCGGGGGAACCGGTCGCCCGCACACGCATGAGGTCGAGGAGGGGGCGCGCTGCATGTTCCGGCGCGCCCTGGGAGGGTTCATCCCTCCCCCCGAGGTGGGGCCGCGCAAGCGGCCAGCGCCGGCAGGGTCGCGGTTGTGTGCGTACCCGCGTTCCCGTGACCCTGCCATCATGGCGATGAGGAGGAACATCGTGGGGGTTTTAGTCGGTGCAAGTCCGACATAACTCGTCCTTGCCCCCGCGAGGACGAGTATGCGTAGGCATTTCCCCCACGATAAACAAAAAAAAAAAAAAAAAAATGGCGGCGGAGACGCATACTCGCGCTCCTACGTACACATGGGGCGGCCGAGAGACGGCCGTCCGAACACGTACCGCGTACATGTCGAATGTAAAAAATTGCTTCGTGCTAATTGATTGAAATATTGATTGGAGGTTATCACTGACCTCCAATATATACTGAAAAGATGTACGGGGATGGTGTATTGTATAGTATACCGATTAAAATTCTAAAAAAAATATAAGAATACAAATGTAATTGTATGGTGAAAAATTATGAAAGTATAAAAGTGTGGAAGTTTCTAGTGATGAGTTATAAAGGATATACCGGTTCGAATCTCGGAAAAATATGAAAATGCAAATAATAATGCATTATGCTACAATTTCATAAAGTAAGAGTGTGAAGGTCTTTAAAAATGAATTTTATAAAGTATACGGGTTCGAAACTATGTAAAATGGTGCATGGTAAATTTAACAAATAACATCAAGTTCTCTCTCTCTCTCTTATCAAGTAACTCTTCTACTGGTTCGCTAGTAAACATTGGTGTGGACTACGGTCCGAGATCAATTAAACTCTCCCTGTTTCGGGGAAGCGCAGTATTTGGTTAGCGCTCACCGCATACGGCGGTGTCTGTTTACTGGAGCCGTATGCCATCCCCACATTTTTTTAAATGTGAGGATGCGATCTTAAAAACTTGTTCCGGTGTCTTAAGAATTAATAAATATTATAAACCCGTAACAAGATGTGAAGTCCTTTACAAGCTTGAAGGGATTATAAATAAGAAAATAAACCACACGAACGGCATCAGACTATTTTAACAAATATTCATCCTTATATATAAACCTAAAGGAACTGAATATTACTATAAACACAAGGTAGAACAAGGTCCTAATCGAGACGATCACAAGTGATTATAATTAATTAATGACCAAAACTTAAACATTAATAATACTAAAAAGAATAGTATGCATCATCCTGGTCACGTAAAATAACATTATATGAGACCCTAAATATTGTTTAAGGGTTTATTTATAATTTAATTTATTTAAAAAGAAGGGAGCGTTACAATTGTTACCTAGACATTGTACAGTAACAGGTAAAAAGACTTGAATTAACTCGCGAATATTCTATTGTTGGAACATAGCGACCAGATATTATTATTAGCAGAAAGTATCATTTGATTTTGGAGTTACTCAGGATGTATACACTGTACCACATTAAGCTTGACTTACACTTTGTATGTGATACAATTTATTAGCCCACCAGCCACAGCGTATCGATTGTAACCAGAAGCAATATTTTTTATCTAAGGAGAGGAGACTAGTAAGAGATTCACCTGCTGGTAAGCGATATGCCTGCCCATAACAACACGGCGCTAGTTAGGACGATATGTACTGCACCACATGGTGCTCGTCGCCTTAAGACCAAAGTTATTTATTCTCGGTACCGCGGTAATTTCACTAGCTACAGCGTCTGTTCAAACCGAAACACAGTAATTTTTGCACAGTACTGTTTGGCGGTAGAAATAAGTACCCACCTGGACGGTCTATAGCAACAGAAACCTACCACTAGTGAAGTAAATTTTTCACTAATTTAACAGTGAAGCCTTTTTTTATTTAAAAAGGTTCTCAGATTTTTTAATGTTATACTACAGGTTGTCTTTATGACAAATACATGCTTATAGTACACAAATTAATTGTAACATGAATAAAAGTTACAATACACTTAGTACAAAATATATACCAAAATATTTGTCAGAAGTGGGATTCGAACCCACGCCCTCAGAGAGGACCAGAACGCCCGGCACCCATTTCAATGGGCAAGGTAAACCTTGAGTCTGGCGCCTTAGACCGCTCGGCCATCCTGACAGATACGTAATTATATAAAATTCCTCTACCGTTACGTGTTATCTAATAAATAATAATATAAGCAACAGAGATAACTTTTTATTTTATTTATTATTTTGTTATTGGAGGAATCTTCTAAAAAGATACCCTGCTTCTGGGAGAAAGATATAGTTATTGTTATATAACTTTGACAAGGTAACTAATTGCCATAGTTACGTGGGACTTTTACCCACTAGAACCGCGGGCCTACAACCAGTAAACATTCTATTAACCATCAACATTAGGTCCGCCCTCTAGACTGTCGCACAACCAGACCTCCCCATTTCCCTAGCGATTCGTGTGATAGAGAACGTCATGAAAGCGAGAGAGAAAGGGAAGGAAGTAAGGTTGTTTTGGGTGAAAGCGCATGCGGGGACGGTGGGGAACGAGATGGCGGACCTGCTGGCCAAAGACGCGGCCGTGAAAAGCAAAAGGAGACCGGAATACGAGGATTGCTTTGTTTCGTTCGTCAAGCGTCAACTTCGGTTGAGTACGATTAACGAATGGAACAGACGCTACGTGGAAGGCACAACGGCTTTAACAACGCGGATTTTTTTCCCGGACGCTGCCTCAGTCTACCGCGTGCTCCGTCGTGTGAAACTGGATAACACCGTAGCCCAGATATTCACGAGGCACGGGGGATTTTCCGAGTACCTGCATAGTTTAAACTGAAGAAGAGTTCCTCGTACATCTGTGACCCGGCGGTGGACCAAACCGTAACGCACGTGATCGCCTGCTGCCCCGTGTTTGGAAAAGAGCGCTTCAAATGTGAGGCGAAGCTGGACAAACGGATAAGCGCTGGTAGCATTGACTCTCTGATGAGTGAGGATAGCAGTCGTCGCACATTCTTTGAGTTTTGCAAAACAGTAATAGGAAGGACAACAGAGGGAACCAAGACCTAGAACAAAATAGAATAATCTAAGTAGGAAGTGTAAATAGACGAAGATTTAAGACAAAATAGGAAAAGGATAATAAAGGGAAATGTAACATATATTAAGAGAAAGAATGGAATAGAACAGAAAATATTGTATAAGTGATACTGCAAAACAGGGGTTTGGATAAGTTGAATTGTGATATTAGAAGATCAATTAACATGGAAACCGCAAATTGAAAAAATCAAAACCAAAATTATATCCCTAACAGGATCATTACGACGCATAACTCGATGTTTACCAAGTAAAGTGAAATATACAATATATAACTGTTTAGCAAAACCCCACATAGAATATTTGATAGGAATATGCGGCACCGCAGCAAAAAGTAATTTAAATAGTCTTAATGTATGTCAAAACAATCTAATAAAAGTCCTTTTCCACTACGATTATTTAATATCTACCGAAAAGATATATAAAAATATTAAGATTATGAACATTTCTTAAACATACTACTTCCGCACTTGCATGTTAGTGCATAAAATACTAAATAAAGAAATACATACTAAAATAACCCTTCCTAAAAAAGTGACTCATTTTCCTTGTAGAAAGACTTCTAATCGAATGAATAATTTATATCTACGGCTTCCGCGAACTAACTATGGGGAAAAAAGTCTACTATACGATGGAGCTAAATTATACAACAGTCTACCCGATAATATAAAAAATGCTACATCATATCGAGTTTTCAAAAAACTACTAGTAAAACATGTCTTAAATTCACCACAAAACATTTATTTAATATAACAAAACATGTGTGCATGACTATTCTAGTTTGACTCACTCTATGTAACCGACCTAAAAAATTTTAGCGACTGCCCTCCTATCTCTGCTTATTGTAAAATTCTACCCCACCGACCACCGACCACTACCGCGAACTGCAGACTACCTTCCTGTGGCCGACTGTAGTGTCAGTTGTTCTTTGCATTAAGTTTATGGAATTACTGTATGTCTTTCTTTGTACGCTCGTAATATTAACTTAATCTATTGCCTATTGTCTTCTCGCATAAGTTAATTGTATATATTCTTGTGAGAAATAAAGGTTCTTAAACCTCAGATTATGCAAGAATGTGTACATAAGTAGGATTGAGAAAAAATTTAAGTTGCGAATAATGATCGGTTGTCTTTACTTACTTAAAAGGACGAAATGCAAGAAGGAAATAGAATGGAGGATAACAAAGAGTGAATACGAAAGTGAGAACTGGCACGAAAGAAGAAAAGAAAGAAAGAGAGAATGAATAAAATGAGACAAAAATAAAATGATAATGATAAAAAGTAAAGAAAAACACGCTCCAGCCCATTAAAACTGGAGTAGTGCTGAAAAAAAAATATCAACATTTATTTTAACATTTATACAATATTTTATAATTACATCAGGACTAAGTAATAAATAATTGTGAAGTTATTAATAAAACTGTCACATTCCAAATGTTCAAGCTTGTAAATTCTTCTGAATGGTAAACGATTTTATCAAGTCTATAAGAAATTACAATTAACCTTAGAACATCAGTTTTTATTGACTAACTTTTTAAAAAAATATCAATTGATTACTGGACGCGACGGAACGGGATCATTATCATCATTATCACCATCGTCACCGTCGTCATCGTGATCGTGTGATATATTTTTTTCAAATATAATCAATCATCATCCCACCGACGCCGTTAGCGTCAGCGTGGTGGAAATAAACCCAAATCCCCCAAAATGAATCCCTAAAAGTGAAGGTCGCGGGAAGCTAGACGCTAGGCGGGAAGCTCAGGAGTGATCGATGTTACAATATGTGTAGTGAGCGAGATCTTTGCAGGAAGCCTGTGTCGAGGAGCAGACGTCTATTGGCTGCTGATGATGAGGAGGATGAAGGTTAATTGACGTTAATCAATAATGTTGTTAAAAATCAAACAGTCAAGGTAAATGTAATTGTAAATATTGTGAAGAGAAATCGCGTGCGTACTCATCGCACTTTTACATACAAATCATTAGTTATTTTACATAAAATGTTTTTTCTTGTCGTTGTTTTCAACAAATGTGGTCATAGACAAGATAAAAAATTAATGTTAAATTTACCTTGACCCTGTGTTTAATTAAAAATGATTAAATTTGATGTTTCATGTTGTTGAATTTGCCTTTTTGCCTTTTAAGGATATTGAGTTATATTGTATTGAGATAACTTAAAGGGTTCTCAAGACGACCCCACAGTCATGTTTACATTATTTACTGCTCAAGAATTATTAAATTTTATTATATTTTGTAGTTGATAATTAGTGTTGTATACCTTACACTTTTTAACTGTCTACGATGTACAGCGGCTAACCACTTGTCTTACAACACAGAGGTCATTGATGCTGTGGTTGTACTAATTCGCTTGACAACTAGCACCCCTACAATTTCTTTTATTGCATGAAATGACGAGGCAATTACCTGATGAGAAATGATACCCCTGTCCGTTACAACATAGCTATGCATACAGCATGCTAATTAGGAGATACATAGAACTGCTTTGTGCTCATTGCCTTGAGAAATATGATATCGTAATACAAATACGATATCGTCTCGTTAACCCAGTTATCTCACAGGCTGTAGTGCCCTTTTAATCGGAACACAGTATTGTTTTCACACAATCGTTTAGCGGCAGAAACAAGATCTGCGGAAAATGTAGAAGTATTTTTCTCATACTTGCTATGGTGGACCCAAACATATAACAACATGTCTGTCTCCTCGGTCTGGAATCAGTGTCTGGATAACGCAGTTCCCTTAATCTATTGTCCAGCAGTCAAGTCCAAGAGTCTTTTTAGATTCACCGTAGGTGACCAGACATTTGGTATTGAGTTCCACTTCAACGTCAACTTACTTTTACTTTACAGCCAATTTACGTCCCCACACTCGGGACAGGTCTACCCTCAATATGAGGGCGATGGGGCCATAGTCACACGCGGGCCTAATGCGGATTGGTGCCTTCATACACACCTTAGCATAAATCCTAATTCATGTGTAGGTTTCTTCACGAAGTTTTCCTTCGCCGTTTGTATTTTGGCTATTGTTGCTAAAGTTCACAAATGTAGAATAACTTAAATATTAAAGTCATCGGTACATGTAGAGATTCGAACCCGCTGCTTTCGGAATGAAGGCCGGACGCTCTAACCATTAGGCCAGCGAGCTACGACAAGCCCGAAAACAATTTAAATCTCTGAGATGGACTAATCGTGTCTTGGTATTTGAACGCCTAAAAAGCTGGAACCACTTCGGAGTAATTATTTTTATATTTTAAAAAAAGATATGTTTTATAATAAAAAAACACACTGCGATGTGTTCACAGGTAAACATATATTTACCAATTCATTACAAGTTTAACCGCGCCAGTAAATCGACGTAAGATGTTGCGAAACTCCAAGTATTTGTGCAGCTCGGACTCAAACTATGTACCAGTTAAGTTGAACTTGGGCCACTTCTTAGTACAAAGGTTGAAGAAGTATGGAAATAAAGTTGCAATGGTACGTACATATAGTGTAGTTATTTGTATAATATTCAATTGGCAAAGTCCTAGTATCCTTAGGAAAAATAATTATCATTTTTAAGAAACGAAAATGTTAAATGTTATTAATTTACGAATATTTTATAATAAATACGAATTTTATTTTCCTTTTTTTTAAACTCATTTATTTAATTCTGACTGTTGCCCTTCCGCTATGATCGCCGTAACATCTTCATAACTCTATTTGGCAAGTAATTTTGTAGAATTTTTTAGAATCGTTTTCAGAGATCTCGTGATGAGTCAATAAATCACAGGATTTTTCATAAATATGTTCATATATATACACTAGCCGTTCCTCGCCTTTTTGCTGTCTCTAATATTCCCGCTACTCGCTTTGGGGAATGAATTTTGTAAAATTTAATTTTAGCTGACATGTACTCAGTAAATGGAATACTCCCACAAAATTTCAAGTCTCAAGGCCTTATGGTCTTGGAGGTATCGTGATGAGCCTTTACATAGATTAAAATATTTTATATATACTAGTTGTTCCCTACGCGCTTTGCTGGCCGGAATATAAAAATAAAATGACTTGAAATTTGTCTGAAATATTTCTTGAGAGCAACCGTAACCGCAAATGGCTTTCTATAGCAAACCGTTACTATAGCAATCGCATAAATAATTCGAAATGAACATGTTTATAGAGTTAATTAGAAACAAAATGATGAAGGATCTACGAGATTCTAAAAATATAACAATCTAAAAATTATTCCACGTGGAATGGTCATGTTCCTATATCGACATGTTCACTAGTTTTCACGTAATTGGCGAACAAACATAACCTATTTTCATTATATATATATATATATATATGTATGTATATATATATATATATATATATATATATATATAAAGGTGTACGTATATTTTAAAACAAAGGTCCATACTAGCTATAACAGCCTCCGTAGTGCAGTGCCTATCTGCCCGTGTAGTCCGTAGTAAGATCCCTGAAGAGCAAGTTTTGAGTTTTGGATGGTGGTAGCGTTTCTTAACCCACCTTAAAACAACAGTCATTATAACACCATTGCTTTATTATCTTCGGCTTCATTATCTCTTAACACGTGGAACTGAGATCAATTGTCAGCCTGTGGTCCGTCCAAAATGTTTACAGTAGTCCATAGGTTTTCAATAGTTTTTACTATTTTTTTTTATTTCCTTATGTTTATGGAGAGTTTAGTTAATTTTGATTACTTCTACCTCTTCATTTAACTTTTATAAAAAAACAAGATAATAACGAGTTTTAAAAATTTCAAAATTTTTAGTAAATTTTCCAGTATTTATTACCCAGTTTGGGAACCTAAGTAAAAGCCAATTAAAAAAATATAGTTATCTAAAAAAACCTTATAAATTTTTATTGTCAATAATAAAAGTAATAAAAAAATATTATAACTCATGAACTTTGTTTCTCATTATCAGAAAGATAAAATAATGAGATGTCAAGTTTTTTTTATTGGATCACGTTAGGTATTAGTTGTTAGATTAGTAACAAAAGCGAACAGCTTTACCTAGAACCGAGGTGATATACTCTGCAAAGATCCGATGAAGAAAATCATCGTGAGGAACCGATATGATGATATTCGGAGATCAGAACAGCTTTCGTGAACTTAAGACTTCCACCGTTTTGCACTAGGCCAGCGTGATTGAGATGTGGAACTTAACCTTGAGTCTAGTCTTGTGAGGGAAAGACCAGTCTCCGTAGTGGAAAATTAGGAGAGCTGTTCATAATCTCTATAAAGAATGCATCGTAATTATATTTTAGGTAGAACCTTAACATTAACTACTATTTTACTTTGTGCTTGAATAATTTTTTACTAGAAGATTTTGATAAGTATATACTTAGCTAACATCAATACAATTAATAAATTTTTACATGAATCTACGAGATAAACGAGATTTTCACCAGACCTTCAGTGGATATAAGTAGAAGGTAAGTAAAACCCATAATAATTTGGCAGGAGTTGAATGATGCACACTGCAATAAATTGTTCTCGTCACTTTGAGATTTAAGATATTGACATTGACACACTACTATTTGATGACACAAATAACCGCTGCGGTGGTGGTAACCTGTATGATGGTCTCTGTTGGTTGATACCTACCAGCAATGCAGCTATTATGAATAAATCTATAAAAAATATCTTTTTTGCTAACCTGTTCATAGATTAATGGCGCTACTGACGCGAGTTTTACGTTTGATGAGATCCTGCAAGCGTCCATGAATATTGCCGTTTCCCTTGTTAAAATTGGTGTTAAAAAGGGAGATGTTGTTGGAATATGCGCGGAGACTCTTCAAGAATATTGGGCTACTGTCGTTGGTATTACATGTACAGGAGCAGTGATGACGCCTCTTAACATAGGATTTGTAAAAGGTACGAGCTTTCAACAAAAAAGTATAATATTCATTAATGGAATATTTATTGATTTGAGTACTTTCTTTGACTGGTAAAAAAAAACCTTGTGATACAATAGGGATATTAATATACAAAGAAACATAACAGAAATAACATTAATAAAATCTTTTAATTTTTAAAAGAATCTGTTAAAAAAATCTTGCACTGTCTAAGAGGGAGTTGAGTAAAGGTCAAAAATGTTAAAGCTAGCCAATTTAAGTATTTTGACTTAGACTGTTATTTTGTCTTTAACCGATAAGAATACGCATATGCATAAAAATCCATGGAATAAATTTTGTAGTTCAAACTTGAAGTGTACATACCGAAATATTTTTTTTTTTTGGTAAATGTTCTCATCATGGTTCCAAACTTGACTCGCTTATTCAAGATGGATGCGTACTAGAGATCAATAAAGTATTTTGACAGGTGTTAATTGTGGAAAGCTTTGACGAATTTTTGCGATATAGTTTTTAAAATTATTATTACCAATTTAAAACAGAAATCAAGGTACAGACGCTCTTAATCCATTCGTTGGGTTTTTTTACCAGTTACTGTGTATAAAAAAATATTGTATACATTGTCTTGGAACGAGAATCAGTAATATCAAAGGCCCGATCGATCTTCAAAACGTAAGATAATTTATAAAATGTATTTTTTTTTTACAAAAAAGGCTTTACGGTCTCAATAATGTTATAACTTATTGTCTAGTGGCGTTAATCGCATATTTTTTTTATTGACATATAGGGACTGAGTAAAATATACACCGGCAAGAGTACCTCAGGCTTAGCTTATTTTTAATATAAATTTAATGCAGTAAGAAAAAATAAATGATGGAGTAAAATTGGAAACACTTCCTAAATAAATTTTCAAGAAGGTTCTAAAATCTTACCAAAACTCGTAATCGTCTATAACCTTAAAATTAAGCCCTAAATTTTTTGGGTATAAAAACATGTTTATACTGATAAATAATAAAACTATATTAAAGGTATAATAATTTTGTTAATATTGGTCAATATACTATATGATATTAACTAATGTGATGTATCCTCCTCTCCTTTATTCTCAGATGAGCTCAGGCACGTCATGGATATATCAAGGCCGAAATATCTTATTTGTTCAATGCAAGCTTATGAAAAGCATAAAGAAGTTTTTACATCTTTAGACTACATTGAAAAAATTATCTTGTTCGGTGATCAGAAAGTTGATAATTCACTGCTTTATAAAGATTTGGCGACAGCAACGCCGAGTTCTATTATCACAGAGAATGTTAGAGTTGAAGATTTTGAAGTAATAGATGTTGAAGGACAGTCCGATACTGCTTTCCTGCTGTACTCATCTGGCACGACTGGCCTTCCGAAAGGTGTAATGCAAACTCATTTAAATGTAATCACTATGCTTTGCTCGTAAGTAATAATTTTCATATTAAATTATATTACAAATACTTCACTTATTTTTTTATTCGTTTGTGTATTGAAATATTTCTGTGTTCGAAGCAAAATAATTTATCACTTCAGACATATCAAATTGTTTGTTTGATGTAGTAAACTTGTTTCGTTCATTTAGCATCAAAGTAGTAACGTAGTGTTAATTGAGTTTTGAAGGTTGTAGACTATTAGCGAATTGTTAGATGTATTTAATAACTATTCATGAATTCAAGTATTGAATGTTAAATTTATCTATAGACCAGAACTCGTTGATCCTGAACTAAGAGTGTTGAATATAACACAGTGGTATCACGCCTTTGGATTAATATCGAACCTCATCTACCTATGTAATGGAGTAGAAGTTTTGTATTTACCGAAATTTCATGTGGAATTATATTTAAGTTCCATAGAAAAATACAAAGTGAGTATGGCTTAAGAAGCAATTAAACGTTCCATCTATTTTAACTGCTTATTTTGGACTATGGTCATTTCCGAGACCACATGTTGATGTCTTGCGAACCAGCATGGCTAGTACCAGTTTCATATTGTACATCCGACTATTTCGCCAAATCTGCATAAACAGCATTGCTGTGTTACGGCTGGCAACACTTGAGAGCTAGTGATCTGAGTACTTTGAATTCATTTTCATTTGACAACATGTGATAGTTATCAGCATTATGTTAGACTATATTTTTACCAATAATATTGAGATATAAGATAATGGCCCATTGGTAGAACAATGTATTATTATTAATATTATTATCAGCCGATAAACATCTACTGCTGGACATATACCTGCCCCAAAGTTCTCCACATCGATCAGTCCAGCGCGCCCGCATCCAGAGGCTCCTCGTGAGCTTCAGTCGTTTGGAGATGTTCGTAATGGGGACTTGGGCCATTTCCCACCACGCTGGTTCAATGTGGATTGGTGGGATCCAGTGCCTTGATTGTTGATTAGCAGGGTGCACTACGAGCAGATAAGATTGGCTTAGGTCCCGTGAGTTGTTGTCCGGGACCCTTTACACCCCGAACAATATTAATAGAAATTTCACAGCTCACACATTATTGGTATATGTTTTTTTAATTTATATATTACATATATAAAAGGCTTATGCTTTTTAAAGTTTTTAATAATTATAAATTCCAACAAATTTGTAAAAGCTAATGAAGTAAATAATAGTTTTATTAATGTATTTCAGGTGAATCAACTTGTTTTAGTACCCTCAGTATTAATGTCTCTTGTTAAAACATCGGTGCATTACGACCTTAGCTCCATTGAGACAATTCTCTGTGCCGCTGCTGTTCTCGATACGAGGGTAATAGATGCTGTAAAATTTAAGTAATTGTCTTTAATATTTTTATATTTTCTTAACTATTATCTGCACTGGTAGACTTTTCCCAACACTTTCTCTCAAATGCGGTGCTTAATTTTTCGCATTCACCTATTATTATTTAATAAAGACTAAAAGTCATGAATTATAAACTGGTTTTGGTAAACTTTGATCAGCTTAACAGACTATTATTATATAATTTAGGTTTTCTTTTTTAGGTTCATAATATAAGAAATGATTTACTCCAGCAGTACAACATTTAGTAATAGTTTTAAATTAGTTTGATCTCATAAACGTTGTCCCACTGTTCTGTTTATTACAAACGGATCATTACACACCAATGATTGTTGTTAGAAAAAATTATAGAATAATGTAGAAGTGTAAACGTTCTAGTAGTGGTAATCATCTACAAGAGTAGTATCAAGAGACTCCATGAAAAAAATACATAGTAAATAAGTATCATAGTAATAGTAATTTCATAGTATTTTTTTATCTATCAAGTTACGCAGTATAAAATTTATTTATAAAGTTTTTTTTTAATTTGTGTAATAGGTTAATATCTAAATAAACAATTTATTTATTTTTTTGTTTTCGCCAAAATGTTCCGACAAGACTGACAATAAATATTCCGAATTCTTGTTGCTTATACGCCACCTTATACATTAAATTACGATATCTATTTGTGTATTGTTACTTGTTTTCTTTGCCTTGATATTTTTACTGGCAGTAAAAGCGGAAAAAAAATTCCACATTTACTGTTGTAGCCTTGATCGACTTAATTTATAAATTATCTCTTTTTTTTTTCCATTTATTTTAACTATTTATCTGTGCATGCCAACGTACTATTTTGTACAAAGAAACCTTTATATTAGCATTATACATTAACTTTAAGTATTGTAAAAATTTGTTAAATGTTAGTTTCTTAATAATAAATGTATAAATAAAAAAATCAACAACATGTCAGTGGAAGTTCGATAAAAATAGGCAAACAGACAGCTTATTATTTTGCATCGATTATACGAATTTACGTAAAACTAATAAAATAAAGTATAAAATATGTTCGAATAATTATGAAGTTAACTCATTGAATTTAGTATTTTTTAACATTTCACAGATTTGATAACTTAAAGGCCGTTATTCAGAGTTACGGAATGACTGAAACCACATTCACTGTAACCATAGACACTTATTATAAGGACAGAAAATGTAAGACGGGTAGCGTCGGCAAGCTTATTTCTGATACAGTTATTAAAGTAAGTTATAAAAATAATATCTTAATTTATACTCTGTGGATTAGAAGCGATTTTAATTCTTTAAAATGTTTTCAGCTAATTATTTGTGATATAGTTCGTCTTTAACATATCCTTAACGTATAATAAGTGTGTATTTTCAGTTGTAGACTAATTGGATGTATTTGAGAGAAAGTTCTAGATGTAATGGAAAAAATAAACCTCGGATAATGAGATTTAACGTATACCTCTTCTATATTAAAATTATATCATACTTCATTACTCAAGAGATTTAGTTTTTTATATAGATATATCTTTGCATAGATAATAATCAATATCAAAAACAATGTCGTCGTTATAGCAATATACCTATACATTATATATTGATTATATATTAGCAGGACTTTTAACTAATCGTAAACCATACTAGTAAACTTGCCAATGATAATGAAGCAGTAGTAAAAATGTTTACTCTACCCCTGTCTCATTTATAGACAAATTATATTCAATTTCGCTATTTGAAATATCTGAGTATAGTAAATTTTATATATTATAATTAGTTAGCAAGACAAGATGCTGTGAATTTCTTTAGAAATTCTCATGCAATGAAGACCAATAGTTAAACAATATTCGGTTTGAACGCAATAAACGAACAGTCTAGCATTACAGTTTTTCAATACAACAAATAAACACAATTGAAGATACTTTTGTATTAGATTTCAGATTTAGAAACACGTCAACCGCTAGGGCCGAACGAACGTGGTGAAATCTGTATTAAAGGTCCAACTGTTATGAAAGGTTACGTACAACATGAGATGTCCGATTTAGAAGAAGAAGGCTTTTTAAAAACAGGAGATATCGGATACTATGACGAAGAGAATTATTTGTACGTCGTTGATCGTTTTAAGGAATTAATTAAATACAAGGGATACCAGGTGTTTATATTTTTTTTTATAATAAATATATAGTGACTTCATCATGTTTGAGTACGACAAGGTATCTTTATATTTTCTATTTTGTAATACGTATATATTTTCTTCATTATCATCGGTCATCAATTCCAATGACTGTGTTATAAGTAATAACTTAAACAGCATTCGCCAAAGATCAAAATAATGTATCAGATCATTTAGAGAAAGAGATCGCAGATGATTTTAGATCATACTGCCGTTATATCACAACAGATTATGCATCTATGATGTCCTGAATATAAATTTTTATATTTCAAAGACCGACAATAAAATATCAGTAAAAGTACATTACAGTTTTTTGTTTATTCAGGTCCCCCCGGCGGAAGTAGAGGCAGTGCTTCTTCAACATATTGGTGTATACGACGCGGGCGTGGTGGGATTGCCAAACGCACTAGCAGGCGAATTGCCGCTTGCTTTCGTGGTGCCCCAAACTGGCGCTGCACTCACGGAATCAGAACTTCAGCAATTTGTTGCTGAGAGGGTTAGTTAATATTAGTTAATGGAGAGACTTAATCGTTTACGTTCAGGTCGATCGTTAATCAGTTAAAAATATGCAGTATAAATCGATAAACAGAGAGTTAGTGCATCTCTCATCACACCTATTATTTTTAAGTCTCAGTAAAAGTAAAAGAAACATGGAGATACTATAATATTTGTAATACAATAGGGATGTTGAACACTCTTCAGCCGGATTTTTGTTTTGATTATTAGTACACATGGACAAGCTAAGTATACAAATTGGGTGTAATGATTTGGTCGATCATCCGATGCCTGTGACCCTGTCCGCATAGTAACGCTTCTATAGATTATAGAAAAAAATCCAAGTAAATGATTCTCAAATTTATAATGCGATAAAATATGGATTAGGAAACCGAATAATTGCATATTTTTACACACATTTATAAGAAATTTCTGAATAAAGTTACGATAAACAGAGTCATCAAGTGTTACAGGTTATTGGTAGATAAATTGTTTAGTTATAACAAATATCAATGATAGCGAACGACATGCTAGTTGACTTCATTTTACTTTAGTTATATAAAACCTTTATAATTTATCTAACCCTAAAATTTTAATGGCAATGACCTTGAAAATTATGTCGTTTTTTTATGCTAGTTTACTTTGTTGTTTAACTCTTTAGAAAAGATAACAAAAACTAAATTTCAACATTTCAAAAACGATGTTTTTAGAAAATTCTACTTTACCAATAGCCATTCTATCTATAGTGAGAAGTGTTAATACCGATCACTCAGCATAAAGTTGTATTATTGCATTGTTCACAAAACATTGATAGCTTTTTTAAAATTTAACATATCCATAATAAACTGAACTGGATTTAAAAATGGACAAGTCAGTAAGTATATAAATATTTCATCATGATTATTCTTACCGATTTATGACACTCCATTGACGAATAGAGGCCTCTCGCTGAGAATACCTGCCTACCAATGATTAGCGTACATTGTTATCTACTTTATTCAAAATATAGTATTACATGAATTTATCTTTATTAACTTTTTCAGTTATCAAATCCAAAACATCTTCGGGGTGGAGTGCGGTTTATTGACGAGATACCGAAAACCGCAAGCGGGAAAATTATACGAAAACGTCTTCGAGAATTGATTGCTCAAAAGATACACGATTTAGTTTAAATTAACTCGTTTCCATTGTATATAAATTTACATAATTTTTTTTATATTTATATATTCATATTTTTGTTTTAATATTGTGGGAATGTTATTCTACAATACCTATAATAATATTTAATATAAAAGTATTAGACTTAGTTGACTTACTATGCAGTATGTATCATTCTAACTAGCGCCACGTTGTTATGGGCAGGAGTATCATCAAGCGAAAGTTGGGCTCGTCTCTTTCCTTAATAATATAAATAAAAATATTCACAAAAAAGTTTACTTTTTTATAATTACCCCAGAAATCAACAGCGTGATTATATAAAGGCGAACGCAAAGTCGTGCTGCATTCAAACCCGTTGCAACTCTCTTCTGAACACATAAGAAAACGTACTGTTCATCATCAAGTATAATTAGCCGTCGGAAATCTGTGACCCTCGAGTCACAGAGTGACTTATAACAAAGGTATTTACAGAATTAAAGTTTTATTGCCTGACTCAGTTGTATTTGTTTTTAAATGTATCAAGGAAATTGTGTTCTGAACTACTGTTATTATAAAAACAAGGTAATTAAAGACCAAAATACTTTTGAACAAGACACATGCAAGTTGAAAAGACTGAAGTTCACATATTATTCAGCTCTTTAAAGTGTATATGTGACAAGCAGGACTTAGCACATACACAAATAGAGTTACAAATAGAGTTCGCGAAGCAAGTGAGTTGGTAGGATTAAGTAACTACAACTAAGAGGTTTGAATTATTAATTAATAAATGTCGTAGTTGCTTCCAAACTAACTTAATGTCTCAAACAAATATCGAGTGATTTAGACTTAAACTTTAATAATCTCAAATTATAATTTTTTTAAATAAAGAGTCAGCCAGCCCTCTTACCTTATTAAATGAGGTAATAATTGTTTCAGATAGTCTAGGGAAAGGATTTGGGATTTATCAAAGGGTCGTTAAAATAAAATTTATAATATATTTTCACCTGGTGCTCTAGCTTCCAACACCAGATAAATAGAATAAAATCTATGCATCTGCGGGAAATAATATAGTTATAGTAGTACTTCATTGAAGTAACCTATCTGTAAGTAAAAAATAAGTTATTAATAACATTGACAGTTTAATGAATATAAATACAAATACAAAATATCAGTTTATGTTAAGCACTTTTCTGTTTTCAAACTTACTGAGGCGCAATATAAACATACATATATATATAATATCAATATTATGTTATGTAATTTGACATATAGGTATAGCGACGTTTTATTTATTTTCATCATCATCAACTGATGGACTTTTACAGCTGGACATAAGCCTGCTTCAAAGAACCCTTGTCGATTGATACTGCGCTGCCCGCTTCGCCGGGCACTTGTCCTTATAAACAACAGCCCCTGAACCCCTGATCATATGGGGTGATTTGGCCCTTTTCCTACCACACTGTCGTAATGCGGTCTCACGCATCTCACCGGTCCAATATTGATTCACCGCTAATAATCTTGTTGTAAACTTTAAAATAACGAAATATTTAACTTTGCTATACCTAACGTAATAAAACACGTTTCAAATAGTACTGGAGGTAGGAGATCTTTAGTGGAGGCCTATGTCCAGCAGCGGACATCTATCGGCTGATGATGATGATGAATGAGGTCATTAACGTTGAAGAAGTGAAGCTCCCATTTGTCAAGCATCGCGGTAAGGCTGAACTACGCAATTAGGAAAGTCAAATAACTGATTGATGTTTGATAATGATTGCTAGAGTCGTTTATTTTAGTTATTTACATATTCAATTCATTTTTATGCTCTAGAAAAGGGTAGTTCGCGCAATATACAGAGTTCTGGCTCGGGATTCTCTTCAAGACATCTTTAGTAAGGCGGGTATTCTGACTGTTGCATCACAACATATATATATATATACATATATGTTTGTCCGTTGAAATCTACAGTAAACACAGTGATACTAAAAATAAAAATAAGCTGACGTCGCCATTTTTTGTCTGCACAAAAGTAATAGTTTCCAGCATCCGCATCTATTAAAATATTAAGATTGCCACAACGATTTGAAAGTAATAGTAAAAAAAAAATTAAATAACAAAGGATACTACAGCGTTGAAGGGTTTCTCAATGACAATAATGTGAGGAAATAATATGCGCTGATTTTCAAGGAATATTTTACCCGGAATGTAAGACATTTTAGAATTGATCAAATATATATATAGTCCACTTAGTTCCTTGCGCTCATTCTTCTCAGATCCGCAGCATTCTTTTGCGAATGGATAGTAAATTGTGACTTCAATAAGTGAACGAATGTTCCTAACTTGAATGAATTATTTAACTCTGACCTGACTCTCAATTTTAACGCGTTAAAATTCCAGGTACTTCTGCAGTGTATATATTTATGTATATGTATTTGTAGATGTGTATATAATTATATGCATTTTTAATATATCTATACTCGTGTATTATATATTATATTGTTACTATTTGATGCAGCTACCTCATCATCTCTGCATTACCCAAGGTAGACTGGAGGATAATGCCAATGGCATTAAGTTCGCCTTTGCACGTAGTGTAAAAAGTAAAATAAAAAAATAAATAAAAATTAAATCTGAAGAATATTACCAAAAAGTTACATTGTTAGACTCGACAAAAATTTTGTTGATAATATCAAATTTATTATTATTAATATTCCAACAAAACTGCTCATTACCGCTAAAAAAAGAGTTAAAGTGAATCAAGTGTCTTGTTTTTGTTTCCCTAAAAAATTATTTATGTGAGAATGTTTATATTGTTTGGTTCATAATTGAAAAGATAAATTTAATTCTGCTTAATTGTTTATTTAAATGATCATAATATAAAATTGCAATACAGATTTACAAAACGCTGTGATAAAATTGAGGTGGTCGTTGGAAAGAAGTAAGATGTATAAAAATTCCAAATATCTGTATAGCTCTGAGTCAAATCTGCAAAATTAAATTTGGAAGAGTTATTGATCAAGATTACAGAAAAATGGAAATAAACTTGCAATTTTATATCATCATCTATAAACCTAACAATACTGTAATTGTTGACGTGATACTGAAAAGTTAATACTGCAATTATTTCATATTTTATTTATATTATACTAGCAGTTCTCCGTCTAGTTAGCTGGCCCTATAGAATTAGATTTGAAATTTCTCAGAAATATTTCCATCCGGCGGCAACGCATCGCCTCCTGTGCTCCATCTCGCCATTAACACCCACGAAATCAGTTCGGAGGTAACATTTTGTAAAGTCTGTTATTGTACTCGGTTAAAAGGGGGTATGTTGTTGTGAAAGCATAAGGAAATTTTTAAATGTTTAGACAACCTTGAAAATATTATTATGTTCAGTGATGGAGAGTGGATGATTATGAGGATACATTGCATTACAACAACTTGGCGCTTGTGTCCTCTAAGACGTTATTAACCATAAATGTAAGTTTTCAAGAGTTTAAAGCAGTAGATGTAGATGGAAAAAACGATACAGTTTTTTTAATATACTCGTCCGGAACGATGGGATTACGAAAAGGTGATCGCACCACTCACTCACGTAAACGTGATTGCTGTATATTGGTTGTGAGTATTTTAACCAATTTTATCAATTCATAAGTACATTGGATGTTTTCTGAATATAAATATTAAGAAAAACTTTAATATAAATTCTCTAACCTTTTCTTTAACTTCATTATTTTGTGAAATCTTGAACTTGAAGAACTCCTCCTATAGTTTGTAAAGTCCTACTATAGTTTATTCCTAGTACTATTTCGCCGTGCAATATTATTCTAATATAACCGTAGATTTTTGTAGCTTTTAATATTTTCCAATATCGAATGAACTATACCCATAAATTAAAAGAATAAAATTAAACTAATCTTTGATCATGTAGATCTTGCACAGTTAATCCAAAACTAATAATTCTGAGCATAACACCCTGGAATCACTTATCTATGTCACCGAACCGAAATTGTGTACTTAACGAAATTCGAAATTGATTTATATTTAAAATCCATAGAGAAGTATAAGATTAATAATATATCAGTAGTATATTATTTATCGTCTTCGATTAAAAATCGTAACTAACATCAAGCAGTAACGATTTCTTTATTGATAATGATCTATCACTTAAAATCAACTTCATATCACGTTAACCGGCAATGCCGAATATGGTAAATCGTCCTCGCGCAAATTTCCGCTTCTCGTACGTTGATAGCTCTAACATAATAATGCCTTATGCAGATTTTAATATTTAAAAAAAAGATATTTGAAAGAGCTGGAAAAACCCTTCCTCCATCTAATTCCCACATGTGACCTGGAAAACAAACCTAGTGCCTCTGTTTTACATGCTTACAACAGACAAATTTGCTCTGTTATTAATTTATACATTTCTCTGGACAGTGCTCTAACATTGGAAAAGCGGATCTAATGCAAACAATAATTTCCTGTGAGATAATGAATAGCAATCCAAGCCTGTTAAAGTATGTTAAGGCATGAAGTAACAAAAATTATAGTTTGTTTCTCAATTGTCTGTAATGACTGTATTTCAGGTACAGCATCTTGCTTTGGTGCCGCCAGTAGTGATGTCTTTAGTAAAAACAACTATGGAATATGATCTAAGTTCATTCGAAACTATACTGTGCGCGGCTGCTGTACTCGAATCGAAGATCATTGATGCTATGAAAATGAAGTAATTGATTCTTTAATATAATTAGAACTGTTGGCACAATTACAATGTATCTTTTAGCACGAAAACAGTTAAGAAATAATTTTAATTACACATATAAATAATTAAATAGCAGTTATTAAAAATGAAATATTGTTTGTTGAGAGAAGAAAATACTTAAGTCTGTCCTCCCCGCACGACAAAGAATGATTAACTGAAGGATACGCCACGCTTCTAACTCATTATATCTTAGCTGGGTATCTGATCCTCTCGAATCCATCGCCTAAAGGTCATGGGAGCCAGGAGAGCAACCTCTTCGCTTCATTTTCTTATTGTCTTTGCCTTGATTAATAATATGATACTTCAATGCAAGCGCAGAAAGTTAGCGAGGCAATTTTCTACGCTTGCGTCAAAGCACTGCTTGACAATAACTTACTAACTTTAATGTTCAATCTACTTTTTTTAATTATAGGTGCAAAAAATTTATTATGTGTTACCTTTGTTATATATATATATAAAGTTTCTGTAACTCTTTTACGAACCAGTAATAAATTCCACTCTTAGAGAATATTTCTCAATGTTCCACTGTGCGATGTAAGCGTAATATATTTTGCAGATTCAAAATTTTACAGGTATTTATCCAAGGTTATGAAATAACGGAAACAACCTATATAATCACCTTTGACACTTTTTACATAGACGGAAAGTGTAACACAGGAAGCGTTGGGAAAGTTGTTTCCGATACAGTGATATGAGTACGTATATAACACACATTTGTACATATAGATAGACCAATGTCTTCTCCGCCTCTATAGTTCATACCTAGACATGTATATAAGCATATTAATATATAAAAATATAAATATATATAAATACATATGTTTGTAAAAACCCTATTGTTCTATTGTGAAATAATTTTCGTAAGTATATAATAGATAATTACTTCATCAATTCTTGAGAACACTGAACTAAACATTAAATGGTAATTAAGTGATATCCGCCATACTTAAGTAATTTATTATTAATTGGCTTTGATATATTTAAACGATAATTACTGTCCTCTTAAAGTAGATCTATTTACTGACGGTAGATCTTTTTCGGGAGATCGTTTAGATGCGAATCATCAGCTCTTATTTATTCCGCCAAACAGCAGTGTGCAAACATTACTATGTTCTGGTTTAAAGGATGCTATAGCTAGTGTAATTACTGGGGTAACGAGACTCAACATTGTATGTCTCAGGTTAGAAGCGCATTGCAGTGCAGTTATTTGTCATCCTAACTAGGGGAACGATGTTATGGGCAGGCGTATCACTTACCATCAGGTGAACGACCCGATCGTCTCTTCACTTAACTGAATAAAAAAGAAAAAAAATAGTCTTGGTTATACATAATCAAACATCTTAATGAATACTAGTTGTACGCCGTAGAAGTACGACGTTCTGTTACAATTTTATCTATATGTTATATCTTTTGCTATTACCCGACCGATGAACATTTAGATAAATGTTTGTGTATATATACATATAAAAAGCATGTTAAGTATAAAGCTTATGTTTTGAATTACCTATAGTAATGATTATTCATCTTGGGTACTCACTGTGTACACTTTTATAAATTGCCTTTTTTCTTATGGACAGACCAATTGAAATATTCTTCTTTTTCCGGGTTTGTGATGAATAGTGGTTTTATCGCAAAATTCAGGCTTTTTGTGAGTTACACAATATGTTGGCACGACAACGTAAATAAAGACCTGTAAAAAATATAACATTTGTAGATATGATCAGGTTAGGGTACCTTCCATTACTTGTTCACCTAAACGCGTTTTTCATATTAGGAAATGTTTACATTAGCATTGGTCATTTACCATACGAGTCTGAAACAATATATCAAAGGCCCTGATTAACTTTCAGTGTTTTTGAAAAGAAATGATTGTGATGGTTTTTATTTCAGATTGCGGTCGTGGTCACAAGAGAACCGCTATGTTCGTTTCAGCACGGAGAAGTGAGTTAAAAGTTATGAAAGGATATTAAGGATTTGATAAGAATTGTGAGATGGATGACGAAGGTTTCTTAAGAACCGGCGACATTGGATATTATGATGAAGAGAAATATTTGTACATTGTTGATCGTATGAAGGAATTATATAGTTAAATGCAACGGTTATCAGGTGAGAAAATGCTGGTGATATTTAGTACAGTACGTCGGATCATGCAACACTCTTTACTCTCCTCTAGTATTTTACCGAATTTTTCGTTTTAAAGCTATGGGAGCCTCAGGAGTTGCGGAAAGCGGATTTGATTTTTCGCTTATATATACATCTAAAGGTCATAATTTAGTCGAAGGTATTATACATCTCCAGTTCGACTCTGCATAGTTGAGAATACAAAAAAGCCGCGAACCGAGAACTGTCACTCGTCTCTTTGTGATTTGATGATGAATACGGTGTTTGACTTCCACATCGTAGTCCGGCAACTCAAGAGTACGTCCATCCGAAATTGGCTCTTTAATCGTATCTGAAACAATCTCCTGGATTTAATCTTACGTCCACGTTATCTCTACTTATTTTCAGTCACGATACGAAATTAGTTACGTAAAGTACTAATATATTTATTGTATGTTGGAAATTTTTTTAAATGCAATTACTCAATAAGTTAAAGAAATGTTTCAACCTTGAAAAGTTTATTTCGATAATACCTATTTAGAGATTAATGTAAAGAAATAAATTAGTGTTAGTCGTAAGTGCTAGTATTGTGAAATTTGTATAAGACGTTTCGTAGCGACCTGCAATTAATTTATTTCTTTCGAAACTATAGTTTCTCTGCTATCTGAACATCTGTTAATATATTTTTGAAAATTTTAGGTACCCCCCAGTAGAGAAAGAAGCAGTGCTGTTGTAAAATCACGGTGTACTACACGTTGACGTGGTGGACTAGATAGCAGGCGAATTGTCGTTCGCTTTTGTAGTCCCTCAATTTGGCATCAGGCGTCACGCAAACAGAGCTGCAGCAATTTGTTGTTGTAAGAGGTAGTAGTATATATTTTTGAGACCACAGAAGACAAGATAAAGCGATTGAATGTTAAATATTTACGACTTTATATATCGTTACATAGAGTTTGACAGAAGACAATAGAACTACAAAAACATATACGGAACTAAAAGTAAATTTTTGTATTTATATTTACTTTGAGATTTTTTTTAGTTATTCCCTAACGTAAATAATGGCGAATAGATTCTCACAAAATACAATATGCAGGAAGTGGATAATGGAATAGCATGAGTAATAAAGATTTTCCCCTTAAACATAACTTGACTACAGCAAACTGAAATTTAAACGCATAAGCGTTTGATTTTATAGTAGACAATGTTGCCAGCCTGTATACAACACACTCCTTACTATAGTAACAATGTAATTACTACATAAATCATTCGTAATTTGTTACAGTTATCAAATCTAAAACATTTGCGCGGAAGTATAAAGTTCATTGAACAAATACCAAAAACCGAGAGCGGGAAAATTCAGTAGGCGCAACTACAGGAAATACTTAAAATAAACAAAATCACTTAAAATAAACAAAATGGATAATTTGGCGTAGAAAATCCTGATACCAGAAGTCTTTTCTGGTCTTTTACCATTTTTATATATTATCTTCATCAGATAGAATTATTTAAGAAATCCTTTTATACTTTTTATAAATAATTTAAATACCTCTTCCTTCTCTGCAAACATGTTAAATATTTTATGAACTCTTAAGTATTAGTTGTCATAAATAAGCAAGTACTTAATTAGTTTCATTGCAAGAGGATACATATTAATAACTTTTATAAAATTTTTAGAAATAGTACTCAAGAATGAGAAATTGTAAATAATAGCTGCATTGTTCGTTACTGCTAACGACAGTTTCTTGCATAGTTTTGTTATCATTAATAAAGTTAATACCAAGATTGGATTAATTAACTTAACATAATTATGCACATGTTTAGGATGGAGAAAATAAATCATTTTGTCATATAAATAATAAAACATATTTTCGAGAGAGTTACATAGATACAAGTTATCGGTGTTAATCTCTCGATTGCACATTCTCAGTATATATATTTACAGGAATTAATATTAATGTCAAGTTAAAACAAAAAAACTGTAAAATTAATAACTTTATAAAGGTCATTGCATGAGAATCTATAAAAAGTATTCAAGTGACGTAATTATAAAAGTAAACAGTATTAATAAATCCTATCCCAACATTTATATGAATCATCACTTAGTATGAACAATTTTGATCACTACTATTTGTGTGTGTACCCGAAGTGGTTCCGTTTTGTAACTTTATTGCAATACTAGCTTGTTACTTGGATCACCTTTAATTAGGGTTTCGTATCAATGCTGAAAGTACTTTTTTGTTTATCTAATAATTTTTATAATGAATTACTGCAGCATCTTAATAAGGTATTCTGGTTTAGAAGCCGGAACTTTGAGTGTCTGCTTCGGACGCGGTAAAAAAAACAATAAATATTTTTACTGCACATTAATTTATTGATATTTAAAGAGTACAAAACATTAATAATATAAAAATATTGAAATTGCAAAAAACTGCAAGCCGGCATAGTGAAGACTGATGAAAAGAAAATCGTGTCCTGTTGTGCAGGATATTTATTAGCCTTTCCAGTGACCTGAAATGTAAAAAAATTAAAGTCCCTGAAGAGGAAGGATGTAGTTATTGCACTATAAGACATTTTTGAATTTTCTTTTTAATATTTTTAAAAAATTATGAACGGCAATCAAAATGGAAAATTTGTATGCATTTTTTCAAATATTCTATATACGAGTATATACAATTTCGTTAAAAAAAATATTTTTAACGTCTCGTCGTACAATAACTACATTATTTTTCTTCAATGACTATTAATTGTCCCCATATCAGGTTACCGTAAGGGCTGACATTCTTCTTACCAGGACACGACTTTTTTTCAACAGTCCCTACAGCTGCACTTTGCCGACCAGCAGTTTTCTGTAATTTGGTTTTTCTTAATATTATTAATGTTTTGTACTCTTTAAATATCTATAAAAAACATTTAAAAAAAGTTATAGTTAAAATATTTGTTTTTTTTTTATTGCGTCCAAAAAAATAATTTGGACTTCCAAACAAGAATACTCCCTTAACCTAATGTTAAATAATATCAAACGATTCTTCTGTGGGGCTGTCGATGGATCTGGAGAAGAAGGGTTGGTTAAAATAAGTGCAGTAATATCTTTTATATCCACTTTCAGGTTCAATGGCTAGGCCGGATGAATTTAGTCCTGTAGTCTCAGGCTAGTAAGAATGGTACCACGGTTAGCCTTGCATGTTGTAAAGAGCGACTAAATGGATCCTCGTGTTCGCGATTCGTGAGCGTGAGCACCCTTGGAAGACAACCTTGCAAGGTGATCTTGCATTTGCCGTAGCATAGCGATGGTATAAAGAGGACTTGCCTTTGGGACGTGTATAGCCAGAGTGGACAAAGGTACCAGTGCGTATCCTAGGAGACCTCGCAGGCTCTTTTGACGCACTGAAAGAGACCACTTTTAGATTTTAGTGAGTAGAAATAACACATATTCCTAACTCTTCCCCAGAAGCAGGGAATCTTTAGAGAATTCCTGTGATACAAAAGAACAGAAAAGTGAATCATTTGAAAGAATGAAAAGTCGTGTGTTGATGGTGACGATTAAGAATGCTTTCTTCAGAATTTTGTTGATATTGAAAATAGTTTTATTATTCTTTAACTAGTCAATTACTTCTTTGGTAAGCGTTGTATTGGAACTTCATCAGATACCATTTCTGCAGCCAAACAATACTTTACAAAAGTTATCGTATTCCAATTTAAAAAGTGTTGCAGTTAATGAACTTGGACTGACGAGATTTAAAATCTTAAATCTTAAGGTGACGAGCACAACTTGTTGTTGTGATCATCCTCCTAATTTGCGGCTCTCGGTTATCGCTTGAAAGAATTAAAAAAAAAATAAGCAAAAAGATAATAATCACATTTTGTTTTCAGTTAAATTACTCCAAGCTAATGCAAGCACATTTTTTTTTAATTCGATTTTACAACGAAGAAAATGAAAACCAACAAAACACTAATATAGTTTTAAAAACTAAGTTTAAATTCAGGGAATTTGATAATTAAATGGATTTAATCATTGAAAATGAAACTTACACGGAACTATATTTTAAGTAGTATAATAAAATAGTAACTAGGTAGTGCTAGCAGCTGTTCCTAATCTCCTGATTTTTAACTTATAATAAAGAATTGCGTCTTCTCAGTCTAATAGCTTCTTAAATATATAAATAATAGTTGTAAGGATAACTTTACATTTGCACGTTTCCTAAAATAAAATCTTAATTTCTTAATGATAACAACCTTTATTTGAAAAAAACCTTTTTCGACGTTATATGTTTTTTTTTGTGTGAAATTAATATTTTAAAAGTAATACTTATAGCGTTTATATATATATATATATAAAAGCAGTAGACACAAACTAGAAGCCATTGTTTGACGAGCTTGATTACTGCGTTGACGTAAGATGGAGAAAAATTCGAAATATTTGTATTGTACAGATTCTAACTTTGTGCCGGCGAGACTAAATCTGGGAGCGTACTTTGTCAATACCTTAAAGAAGTATGGAGATAAGTTAGCTTTGGTAAGTAATTATTTAAATGAATTATTTGCATAATAAAATGTTGGTGGAGAGCCCTTTGTTGGTTGCTGTTACTTGGAGGCATTACCACAAAATAAAAATATTGCTGTAACTCATCTCGAGGATAACTGGAGCATAAGAAATCATTAGAGTAACGAGACATTAACTTCCTACTATTTGAAGAGTTATAAAGGTTTGTATGAAAATATTTAATCTGCCTATGACAGTCCATTTTGTTAGACGTAGTTTTGGAAGGCTCTCCACAAGGTGGACCGACGATCTGGTGATGGACGCGTGAAGCCGCTGAATAAGAGTAGCGCAGGATCGCTTGATGCGAAGATCTTTGTGAGGGTCCTATGTCCAGCAGTGGATGTTTTTCAGTTGAGTATGATGAAGATGAAGTCCTGCTGGATTTGTCGTACAGTCAAAGAATGTTACTCTGTTGCGATAAAGAAAAACCTAGACCTTAGTAGCAAAGTACTAAGAGAAATAAAGAATTATATAGTTTTTTTGTGCGGAGGTAGGATTTTATATACTGCCTGGAGTCTTAACCGAATTTGAACTAGCCACTGAAGCTATTATTATTCGAATCATCTTATTTACAGACAAATGCCGTTACTGGTGAGAAGAATACGTACAATGAAATTCTGCAAACATCAATGAATATTGCTGTTTCTCTCTTAAAATTAGGTTTAAAGAAAGGGGACGTTGTCGGAATTTGCGCGGAAAATATGCAAGAAGTTTGGCCAACTGTCATAGGTATTACTTGTACAGGAGGCGTGATGACGCCTTTTAGCATTGGCTTTGTAAAAGGTATGATATTTTTGTATTGAATTTACGAATTTATATTAATTTTTAAAAAGCCAAGTATATAAAGAAATTCCAAAGCAAAGTATTCGCCAGAGTGATGACTCAAAAGAATATGTAAATGTTGTCGTTTGTTATAGTTTTTTTAGTTAATGTAAAAAAAAGAACTCTTTTAAGGCGTAAAAGCAATTACTTATTAAGTCAGTGGTCGGCAATACACATTAAAATACCTGCTAGAACCTTGCTATTAAAAAGTATAAGCAATAAACAATTAAAATATATTAAAAGAGTAACTTTTTAGCTTAAGCTTTGTTATGAGAAATTTTTACGGAAATAATTATAATTACAACTATAAACGAGCTTGCCTTTGTTTAATCAGTTTTAGTTTCTAATCAGTCCCATAACGCCCACTGCTGGGCATACGCCTTTTTCAAGAATCCTCATTAAGGGGAAATTGGGTTTAAGCTGCACCACACTAGCCCAGTGCGAGTAGGTGTGTGATCAGAGCCTCGCCGGTTTATCAGGGTGCACCGCATGCAAGTAAGGTTGACTTGGGCTCCGTAAGATGTTGGGCGGAACTTTTTCTACCCGCAGTGGTTTTATTAACTAAAAAATAAATAAAACTTATTATCATTGTAATAAAATGATATAACTAGATAAAAAATTAAAATGTTTTGGAAAACAACTACAAATACTCCACTGATCTAAACATTGAGCCATGCATTTTCTGGGAATGTAAGGGTAGATGTACCTAGTTTTTATTTTAAGGCACGATCCAAATTTCCAATGTGCTCCGCTCTTTACATTCTTGCGTTTCAAAAATATTAAGTCGTTTCATAAAAAGTAACACGTTGACAAATGATTTTCAAAGAGGCGCAGCTGAGGAATCAGAGCCGCGGTTTGCCGACCACTGATTTAACTGCGACATATAGCATGCATTACCATAATGATGTTTAAAATAACTATAAAGATAAACAATTAAAAAAAATAGTAAGTGATAATAAATTAACGTAATTTTTGTAAAGATAAATTATACTTTGTTCACAGATGAGCTCAGGCACGTCATGGATATATCAAAGCCGAAATATCTCTTTTGTTCAATGCAAGCTTATAAAAAGCATAAGGAAGTTTTTACATCTTTAGATTTTATAGAAAAAATTATTTTGTTCGGTGATCAGAAGATTGGTGATGTGCTGCTTTATAAAGATTTGGCGACAGTAACACCGAGTTCTTTTATCACAGACAATGTTAAAGTTGAAGATTTTGAGGCAGTAGATGTTGAGGGACAGTCTGATCTCGTTTTCCTGATGTACTCGTCTGGTACGACTGGGCTTCCGAAAGGTGTAATGCTGACTCATTTGAATGTGCTTACCGTGATGTGCTTGTAAGTGAAAAAATTTAAATTAATGTTTATTATTCACTAAGAGTTCGCGGAAAGCCACTGGATGTGGGCAGAGCATGACCGACCGGACGTGGAGATCTTTGCGGGAGGTCTATGTCCAGCAATGGACGTCCGTCGACTGATGATTGATTGAATGATTCAGTAAGAGAAGATTCGTTTTAAATAGGTTTTAAGTATTGTATGCCTTTCCGGGGTTGAAAGCATTATCTTTGGGTGGAAGGTTTAACTGGAAGAATACGTAATTGAATAAATATGAAAATGATGTCACAGGTTTTAAACTATCTCCTCAGTGTGTGCTACGCAACAGCAGGCCAGGTTTAATAATTCTTCATAAGAGAACTTACATTGCATCTCCAGGAGATATTGGACAGTTTGGTATGGCCGAACTAGGTTTTGAACAGAATCGTTTATATTTTTTTACGTTTAGCAGAAAACGTCCTTTTTCATCTTCATCATCAGAAAGCTTCTTCTTTGTAATTTTTTCACTATGTTCCGTTATAATTTTTAATAACAAGGAATAAGTTGCATCGGAGAATATGAACATATTTGCTCCACAGTAAAGATTTTAACCTTTATTTTCTAGATCTGGATTATTTGATCCTAAACTAAGAGTATTGAATATTACACCATGGTATCATGTCTACGGATTAGTCAGCAGTCTACTGTATTTATGTCATGGAATGGAAATTGTATATATACCAAAATTCGAGATGGATTTATATTTAAGGTCTATAGAAAAGTACAAGGTGAATAACTTATAATAATAAATATAATATATTACCGATTATCATTATATGCAAATACAACTGATGGACTCGCCTTAATCAAAATCGATCCGAAGACCACATAAGATTTAAATCATGATCATTAGACGAAGCGATGACGTGTGTAAGGCAGCTGGTAGAAACCGATTGCATATAGCCAAAGACGTCAATGTCCATGCATGTCTGTGCAGTGGACATCGATAGGCTGAATTGATAGTAATGATGATTAATCTGTTACCTGTCTTTCGTATCTGAATATATTATCAATAGACAATTAGTTCTATTACTGAAAATAATTGGAAATTCGCTAAAAACTATCTTCGTCCTTCATACTGAAACTTCTCGAGCGTTTTCGCAGTTTAGTGAGAATGTATAAAGAAAGGCGATTTTACTTACTTTTTCGTATATTGCTTTAAAATTTTAATTATCATTATATGACTGACTAATTAATAAATTTCAGTGTAATTTTCTACTGCTAGTACCACCTTTAGTGATGATCCTGATTAAAGCTTCGGTCCATTACGATCTCAGTTCAGTTGTGGCTATACAAAGTGGAACCGCTGTCCTTGAACCGAAGATAATCGATGCCGTGAAAGCAAAGTAAATTTAATTGTTATAAACGTTATTTTTACCACATTTGTTTCGATGTAGCTACATCTATAAAAAATTACGATTGAGACACTAAACAAGCTAGAAAGATATATAATTATATAATAAATTACTTGCTTAATGTCTTCATTAATCTCACTCGGGACGTTCTCTCACAATAATCACGGCTATTTATGCATCACTGTGGCCAAAATCTGCTTGATGGACGTCAAATGTTTACGAAACCTGTTCTTGGAACCTTGGACTTTCCTTTTGATGTTTCTTTACGTCGAAAGGATGTAAGGAATTAGTATTCACGCAAAGTGAATAAAACTCAAGCGTACTGGTGATCCAATCTGCATATTCGAACTGCTTACTTATCAAAAAGTGTTAAAAAAAAATAATTAAACATGTTTAAACGTTTCCGGGGCTTGTAACTCGGACTAGAATTTATTTAAAGTGGTGGAAGTAAGAAAAAAGTTAATTACCATTTTAATGAGTGCTTAATCATATAATATTCTATATTCCCACTATTGTCAAGTATACAAAAAATTTAATAATTAATCATAGGTTTCAAGGTTTGGAATATTAATATGTATAAGTTTTATATTCAATAAATTACGTTTTTATGATCATTGTAAATCACTCACGAATAAAATATAATAATTTTAAATTTTGATAATTATTACAGATTTAAAAATCTCCAAGCGATTGTTCAAGGTTATGGATTAACCGAAACAACATATACTGTAACCTTTGACACATACTACAAGAATAAAATATGTAATCCATCCAGCGTTGGCAAAGTACTTGCAGACACTGTAATAAAGGTACGTTTCGAAAATTTCTTTTTTGAACGAAATTAAAGTTATGTATATTAATAAGATTAAGCAATATTAACAAATATTATGTTTTTTAATTTTGCCAACATTATAACATTTTTTGTTATAATGTTGGCACGACGATAATGTCTTAAACATAGACCATCCCCTCCAACGGGTTCTCGCCTTGTCGTGGCGGAGGGGCTTAGTAACCGTGGCGCCCAACACGGTGAAGCCAAGTGGAACCCATCCGGCCGGCCCGCGGCGAAGGGCTGGCCGAAACGGCCGCTCCCGGTTCGAGCACCGGTTGGGATAACTGGAGCTCACCGGAGCGGCCGGGGGCCGCAGGGGCGGCTGTGTGCTGCCCCAGCGGCCGGCGGCAGGGGCGGTTTCATACCGCCCATTTGCGGCCAACCGGTGTCGCACCGGCGATGCGGCGGCGGTGGGGCCGCGGGGGAAGAGGAGTTTCGGTATTGCGATGCGCCGTTCTCTCTATCCTCCGCGGCCGTTAACAGGTAGCGGCGGGCTTAACATCTCTCCGCCGCGGAGAGTCGGGAAAGGTTTTCTCCCGTGGCTCCCATGGCCTCTGGGCGACAGGTTCGGGGGAACCGGTCGCCCGCACACGCATGAGGTCGAGGAGGGGGCTCGCTGCATGTTCCGGCGCGCCCTGGGAGGGTTCATCCCTCCCCTCGAGGTGGGGCCGCGCAAGCGGCCAGCGCCGGCAGGGTCGCGGTTGAGTACTTGCGTTCCCGTGACCCTGCCATCATGGCGATGAGGAGGAACATCGTGGGGGTTTTAGTCGGTGCAAGTCCGACATAACTCGTCCTTGCCCCCGCGAGGACAAGTATGCGTAAGGTCAATATATATTCAAAAATGTAAAGCCTGTGTTAATAATCCGGTCAAATTGCTTTTATATTTCTTTACGAAAATCTATACATAATTAATTTTCAGATTTTCACCAAATTAACTTTGATGACTATTAAATAATTGCACTCATAGAACTAAAGTAATTCATTAGCAACTATAATACTACATGTATTATAATAATAATCTTAACATACAGCATATACAAAACACATAACTTTTATACATATAATAATATTGTTTATTTCCTTAAATGCTATTTATTCGCGGCAGTCTACTGCTGGTTATAGTCCAAGATGTTGAAATAAAGGTGTACGAGTATCTATCAGCTCTTTCTTTAATTGCTTTAAACATTTCCTTACTATTGCGCATTTCCTCGCTATTCACCAGTGTATTCCGTAATAATTTCTGACCGGGGTTTTTTTTTTATTTCTTGCGAGCATTTTATACTCGGAAGTGCCTGTAAAGCGGCCGAAATATTTTAAATTGGCAATTTTGGTACTATTCTAGGGCCAATAATGAACATGCCTATCCATGCACAGGTATAATTTTACATTTCGTAAATAATTAGATTATTTGGCTTTAACTTAAAAATATTGATGACATGACACAGATCTTTATATATTATTTGTAACAGCTCGCGAGGAAACACATTTTATATACATACAAACGTATATATTATACTCGCACAGGCGCAGGTAGAAATACACACAATAAGAAAAGGAATATAATATATCTTAAATTTACACTTACAAAAACAGAAATGGTATTAGAATACATAAAAAAAACTTAATTACCGGTTTAATTTTCTAGATTTCTGATATAGTGACGCGTGAGTCATTGGGTCCGAATGAACGAGGAGAAGTATGTATTAAAAGCATAATGACTTTCAAAGGCTACGTAGGAGGAGATAAAAATTCTGATATAGATGAAGAAGGTTTTCTCATGAGCGGAGACTTGGGTTACTACGATAAAGATGGATACTTGTACATTGTGGATCGTTTGAAAGAATTAATCAAATACAAGGGTTATCAGGTTCGTAATTTACTTTATTGTTGTAGTAATTAACTCAATTGAGAAGGTAGCTAGGCTCTGTACAAAATGCTGCTCAATCCCGAGAGATCAGTGGTGGAAGCCGCTGGATGTCGTCATAGCACTATCAGTAACTTTATATGGCACTCCAGTATTGGGTGAAATGCTAGTTCATCAATACTAAAGAAGTTAAATGTTTTATGGTGAATGACCACGTGCACTGCATGAGGGTCACGCGCGGTATTCTTTGAGCTAGCGACAACGTTAGCTCGCCCTCTGTCTCTGGATACAGTGGCGGATATGGATGAGATGGATATATGGAAGAAGCGATGGTGTAAGACCAATTTAGAACCGTGATTGGTGTGATAATAGGGAACCAAACAATTGTTTTCCGTATATTTAAAAATTTCTAGATCGCCTAGAATATTTTGGGGATACTATTGTGCGCTCTTTTAACTGATGCTATTATAACTATATATTATGTATTTATTTTTTAAAATTTTAATTTTTTAAAGCTATTTTAACGCTTATATTATTTAAAATTTTTTGGATTTTTTTTTTTTATAAATTAATGTGACTAGTTACACCAAGTTTTCGACTACGATTTAAAAGGAAAGGGATTATTATTCGCAATAGTATATAATGATACAGTAAGACTAGTTATAAGAAAACAAGATGAGTTTATATAAAAAAGTTAAATTTAGTCACCCGAAATGAAAATTAAAATTTCGTTATAATTTTGGGTATTTTGGTAATCGCTTTTATTTAATTACAAAAATGATTTTATTTCATTGAGGTCTATAGCTAATATAATATATGCTTTTAATAACTTCAGGGTATTTGTTGCATTTTCAGGTTCCACCGGCAGAGATTGAAGCGTTACTTCTGCAACACCCTGGGGTCTGCGATGCGGGGGTAGTGGGGTTACCAGATGAGATTGCAGGCGAACTGCCCGTGGCTTTCGTGGTGCCCAGAGCTGATGTGAATCTTACGGAAGCCGAGTTGCAACAATACGTCGCTGAAAGAGTTAGTATTGATCTGTATCGAGATAGCGTTATGACAGAACAGAGTGGTAGCTTTTGATTGTTACGATAGGAGACGATAGATTTTCATCGTCATGATAGAAGAGGAAAATCAATAGGAGCAAAGTATTATACTAACCGACTTTATATTTATCTTTAACTTGACTTGAAACACTTTCTTACACCTTATCAGATACATAATGATACTAGAATTTTTGATTGTCTCGCCTTCCCACTAAGTTTATTTATTTATATATTATGGCCTGTCTACAAAAATACATGTATTTGATTCTTTGGATAAAAATACTGAATATTTCAATTAGGCAATAATGTAGTTTCAATAACAGACAAACACCGCGTAGGTTGCGTAACGGCGCAAAAACATTAAATGAACAAAGAAGTCGTGAACAAAAAATTTTAAGGTACAATATTAAACAAAAAAATTCAATAGTTACAGTGAAACAAATATAGACAACAGGAACTAAATATTAAACGAACAGAGTATTAGACGTCTGCAACTGCAGTGGGATTCAACACTGACGATTTTAGATTTAAAAGCTGGTAATTTGTCATGGAATATATCAATTGAGCTGTCTTTGTTTATGAAATACTTCAATAGATTGCACAGTCTAGGAATTAGTGTATGGTGACCCAAGTTGGATTTGTACGTCTTACGAGTGAGAATAGACCCTGATTGACGCAGCAAGCGAGATGGAACATTGAAAGAAAACTGATCAACTAACTCCGGATTGTCGATTAAGTTATTTAGCAGTTTATATAAGAAGAGCATATCTTGTAATGTGCGCCTGTCGGATAGCTTCATAAGATTATAATCGCTAAGTCGCTCTGGATAAGGCACTTTTGGATTTGGGTAAATAAAAATGGGTAAATCCGTCTCTGTAAAGATTCAATGCGGTCTTTATGAACCTAATAACCTAATAACAAGTTACCGGTTCCAAACTACCGAGCAATATTCAAGTTTGCTTCTGAAAATTAAAGTGAACAATATTTTCCTGGTCTCCAGTTTTTTAATATATCTGGGATTCCTAAACACGAAGCCTAACATACGCCTTGCAGATTAGCCAATGTTTTCAATATGTTGTTTGTAGTTTAATTTGGTATCAAACGTTACACCCAGATAGCGCACTATTTTGTATTCTTTAAGCTCTATATTGTATGTTGGTGATATAGTATTACGATTGCGAGTAAATCTTGTAAATGAGCATTTTACCGGGTTTGGTACCATCCTATTTCGGCGGGACCATTCTCCTCTCGACCATCTGTCTAGGTCCTCTTGAAGATCCCTGTTATCTCTAACTAATTTTATTTCTTTTGCGATTTTCAAGTCGTCAGCAAAGATAAAACATTTCGAGTTACGGTTGGATTCCAAGACGTCATTAATGTATAGATTAAATCAAATTGGCCCCAGAACAGATCATTGGGGAACCCCTGATGTATATAGGTACAGTAGCTTACGTGTTTCATAACAACAAACGATACTCAGTTCGCTGTATACTACGTAAGCCACGATAGTAGTGGCTCCCCAAAACCAAAGTGATATATTAGTTAATTTTAACTTCTTAAATTTTCATTATATTAAATAATTATGTTGCAGCTCTCAAGTCCAAAACATTTACGAGGCGGTGTCCATTTCATAAATGAAATAACAAAAACTGTAAGCGGAAAAATTCAACGGAAATATCTTCGGGAGATACTTAAGAAGCAGAAACATGAAGAGATCACGGTTAATCCTTTTTAATTAAGCTATTGTACTTAAAAACAATCTGTAAAAACTATAATTTCCGTATATGTATATATGTTTTGAAGCTGTAAATGTGACAGTAAAATCAATAAAAATAATGGATATTTCAATTTTGGGATCAAGTAGACTTTAATTTCAAAAACAAAATTTTAAACATATCTAGCAGAAAGTAAACACTGAAAAATATAATATTACGTTTACGTTTAAGAACAAGAAGATAAAAAAGATTTTTAAATTAGGGTGTCAACTATAATGGAGTGTCTTAAGAGACAAGGTTTTCGTAAGACACTAACTAAAAGAAAATTGTTTTTATTTCGGCTTCGTGGTAAAAAAGTCCGTGTAAAATACCCCGCGTATTTTAGTTATCCCCAAAATAAAAAGTGGGTGATGTAAATTAAAATAAGTTTTTGTCTTTTAGGACAGAAGTATTTTTATCTAAGTTTCAATTAACCACAAATATCTTTGCAGTTATTTTGAAATTGTTATTTCAGCAAATGTATTAGAGTTGAAAAAAAAGTGTAGTTTATTTAATTAATTTTAATAGCTACTTTGAATTTTGTTATTATACTAAGTGATAAATTTTTTGTCTCGTACACAAAAAAACATTTGTAGATATTTCATTTAACAAAACAAGACGGAACTAAAGACGTCATTCGTATATTACAGGCTGAAAGGTAATATGTGTAAAAGATCTGGAGGCGCTAAAGTATAGCTCTTATCCTATCTATGTATATCCCATCCGAAAACAATGTTTCTGGAGTTATTAATTTTTTTATTATTTTTCGAAAAATTTCCGATTTTCAGCGTTCCGAAAGCCAGCGTATTCTTCATTACCGTAACCCGCCATTGATAATTAAATTTATTTGGTATGGAAAAGATAAACTATTCAGAATTAAGAAGACAACGATAATGTACATCCTCCCACGATAGTAGTTAAATTTTATCTGTCGTATGATTCAACTAAAAATAACATTGCGCATGTTTTACAGCGATAGATTATCCAAGGCGGACTAACACCTTGGCTTGCAAGGTGTCCTAGATTAACACCTTGCAATTATTACTTATGGGGTCACATGAAATCTTCAGTGTAAACAACACCAATTAACTCAGAAGATTTAAAGTCACGCATCATCGTTGCTGTTGACATAATACGAGAACAGCTCACAGGACGAGTCACTCGATCTGACTTAAGTAAAAGGCTTCGTGCTTGTATCAGGAACCGTGGCCGTCAGTTTGAACAAAATTAAATTATTTGTTACTTGAAACTTTTACTCTGAACTAAATATCTAAAACGACAATAATAAGCTCGCACGTGGGACAACAAAACCAAAAAGGTCAAATTTAAGGGCGGGCGCGGCTTCTACTTTTATGGGTCTACAGCTTAATATTTCATGATACTTAGTTTTATTACAAGTGTTTCCTTTCCAAATTTTAGACACTTTATGTACTTTCTCATACCTTGTCGGATAGGTATTGAAGTCAGGTACTTATTTATTTGCTTTATACGTGTTTTTTTATAAATAAAATTTTATTTTAAGATTAAATAAAAATGTAAGTATGACCTCTTATTTTTTAGTGTCACGAATTTCAAAAAACCTAATTTAAAAGTATTAGCATCTAAGTGATGATTATTAATTTAATTTAATAACACAATGATTAAACAATAATTATTATATTAAACTTTGTGTAGAAATAAGTAAGAAATAAAATTATTGAATTTTTTCCTACAAAATCGGGAATTTTTTAAAAAATATTTAAAAAACGAATAACTCCAGAACCATTGTTTTTGCATGGTGTATTCCATACATAGATACATAGAATACAAGCTATATATTAGTCCCTCCAGATCCTTTACACCTATTATTTTTCACCCTGTATATAGAAAACACTAGAAAAAAAAACTTATTAACGTCAGAAAAATTTCAATGTTGTCATGTCGAGGTTCCGTAAATGCTATCGTTCAACTGATAACGTAAATGTTTTATGAAATAGATAGCGCTTATCATCTAATAAAATTTTTGTTAATTACTCCAATGCCAAAACTTATCATGGTTCTAAGAATGTTTTAAACGATATTTAAATGAACAAATAAATCGGATTTTTACCAGCCTCTTTATTTTAATAGTTTACATTCTCATTGACTTTCCACCGACGTAATTTTAAGAAGTATACACTGTAAACAAATTTTATGTCTTATATTGTTATGTAGGTATTGTAATATTCATATTACTACAATTCCTCGGTACGTATCGATATTTCCCAAAAAGATAATATTTACCATAAACGATTTACTTTTGTTTTGTAGGCTCTACAAATTAAATTCCGAAACGCATACAAGTTTTTTTTTTGTTTTATTTTTAATCTTCGCCGAGGACGGTGCTGTACAAGCTAACTGCTCATTGGTATATATTACAACGATTCGATTTTTTAATTACTAAGCGATTAACTTGGGTAGTGTATAGACGTGTAAAATGTTGAGGAATCCAAAGTTTGTCTATGGACCAACTGATAACTCCATACCGGCAAAACTGAATCTCGGACATTTCTTGGTGACGAGATTTAAGCAGTTTGGTGATACTATTGCATTGGTAAGTGATATTAACAAATTAATAAAAATATATTACCTTTACTTTATATTAGATAGACGTTAATAACGCTAGTTATTAATAACTAATTTATATGCTTTGTGAGTCACGAAACTATAGTTTATAAACAATATTTTGATTCCGAAATATAACACCTGCGGCAAGTATAAATAATTTTTAATAAATCATTATTTTGCCACAGTAGCTTTATATATTTGTTAAACTTTTACGAGACTATTCAAAGTTGAACTCCAAGAAACTGTTATTTTTAATATAAAACATAAATAAAAATCTGACGCTTTTCTATACTTCCATGTGGTCATGAATCTAATTCTAAGAGATCGAAAAAAAGGAATTTCATAAGATATTGAATTTGTGTCAGTTGTATATTATTCGGGACTTAGGCTTGTATCTACTTGCACATTTCTTTACGTATATTCAATCAATTAATCAATCGTGAGCCTATAGGCATCCAATGCTGGACACGCGGTGCCCGCATCCAGCGGCTTCCCAAGACCATTATCAGATCGTCGGTCTTCCATGTGGGCTATGTGTGGCTTACAACACTACATCTACCAATAGGCGGCCGCTACTCCAGAACCTTACTGCCCCATCGGCTGTCAAAGAGCAATGTGCCTAGATCCGCTACCACTTAAGTCTAACAATGTTTTGGGCTATGTCGGTGACTTTAGTTCTTCTGCTGATTTCTTCATTTCTAATTCGATTGCACAGAGACACTCCCAGCATAGCCTTCTCCATTGTCCTTTAGTCCTCCGGGGACTTTGAGCTTTATTATAAGGCCCGGTTCCATAAGTCAACAATGGCAACACACGGGTTGAAGACTTTTGTCTTTAAACACTGCGGTATCTGAGACGAGAAAATGCTCGCTAGCCTCTCAAACGCTGCCCAGTGGAATTTGATTCGACCTCTTTCAGGATATTAGCTGGACTACTTATCCCAGGTAAACGTTCGAAGGTATTCGTTGACAACTATAAGTGCCTTCGACCATTATTTAACCGTGGGAGTTCCCAGCCTTTATTTCGTCACCGCATCGTTTGATCAGCCTTGAATTGAAGTTTCCCATGACAACGGTGTAGTGAGTTCTAAAAGCACGCATGGCCTGAGAGATGTCCTCATATAGCTTCTAGCCTCTCGTCAGGTTGTGTGAAGGTTGAAAGCGTATACCTGTATGACTTTCAGGGAAATAGCGTTTGGTGATTCTGGGTATAAAGTATCCTACTCTGTTCGACATACTCCCTAATCTGTACAACGTTATTCACGAGAGACCTGTGGATAATGAACCCAACACCACCTTGGTACTGTTCTTCTCCCTCCCGGAAATAGAGCAGATTGCTAGATACGATGGTCATTGTACCTTCACCCTGTCTACAGACCTCAGATAGTTCCACAACACTTCAGCGAATCCTTCTCAATTCTTCCTCTAGTTCCAGCAGCTTATCCTCGGTCCGCAAATGCGTGCGTTATATGTTGCCAGGGCCAAAGACGTTTGACAGGAAATGTTCGCCGCCCGGGATTCGGGATGTCTGGATTCTTATCACACCTGGTTACGCCTTGCCAACGTCCAGGCATTTTGTAACATTATAAAGCCAGTTATAGGGTACCTAAAAGTTAGCTTCATTATATCGTTAATTTTATTATTTATTATGTTCAATTATACTTGATAAGCTCAATGATCAATTTTCAATTATAACATATACAGAAAATTACTATAAAATTACGGTGCACAAACTTTATCAATAACATAGCAAATATTTAAGACAATGCGTGAAATTACCAGTACATTGAATAATATCATATAATCTACAGATTTTTGTTTAGAAAAAGAAGCTGTTATTTCTGTTGTATTAATCACTTCTTCGACATTGTTTTTCAGGCAAACTAATCTTGTTTAAAAAAAATGTTATAATCACAAAGAATATACATACTCAGTATATAATTATTTACATAACTTATAGTTTTTAAAAATAATTCATGTACATTTAAAACAACTTAAAAAGTGTTGTCAAAACCACCCATTTACATGGTGGTATTTTACAAAAATCTACATTGGAGTAATCAACGTAATCAGCTTCAACGTACAGCTTCATGGTTACTAACCATTGAATGAATTTAAATAGTTAGTTTTAATTATATCTAAAAAAATATATACAAAATTCATCTGAACGGACATTTACAGATAAACTCCTTTTTGTACAAGTTGACTTATGTTAATTCGTCACCTTATTGTATTCAAGGTTTTTGGAAAATAAAAAAAAGTAGCAGTTAACAAGTAATTCGTATAAGTGTATTATTTAATTGTGTAGTATTATATATAAGTTGTAAAGGTAATTGGTATGTTAAGGAACCACTTGACACTGCGTGAAGTATGCGCCAGTCGGGAACAAACGCGTTTGAGTGTTTTACTGACGCTCCTTACTGCTTACTTTTTTTTGCTGCTTACCTTAATTTAAAAATTTTTGTTTTCGCGTGTGCACGTATTATACCTACGTTACCCCCCTGTATATACCCCTGTTCCGCAATAATCGCTCTAATCTCTTTACCGCATTTTTCGACATTTGTGCTCTCCTAACAACTTCCTGTTCGCAATCACCGTCGTCACTGATCTGCGATCCTAGGTATACGAACTTCTGAACCACCTGTAAATCACGAAGTTCGTAACTTCGTTGTAGGGTACCCGTTCTATCCACAAACAATAACATAAATTACATCCTTGACGGACTCCTTTTTCTGGATGAAAAGGGTCTGTTAGATCGTCCTCTAGCCGAACCCTAGACTTGCTGGTGAGATATAAATTCTGTATCAGAAATGTCAGATGATCTGGAACTCCCATTTCTCTCATCACACTGAACATCTGACTCCAGTTGATGCAATCGAATGCTTTTGCGTAATCAATGAAGCACAAGGCAGCACTGATGTTGTGTTCCCTGCATTTCTCAATAAGTAGCCTAATGTTCAGGATTTGCTCCCTCGTGCCCCTACCTCTGACAAATCCCGCCTGTTCTTTGGGTATTTGATGTGTGATATGGCTTTCTAGCCTTTTGTAAAGGATTCGCAGAAGAATCTTGCTGGCATGTGAAATGATTGAAATAGTGCGGTAATTTTCGCATTTGCGTGAAGAACCCTTTTTGTGTAGAGGAACCACAATCGACTCTGTCCAGTCTTCAGGCCACTCGCCTGTTCTCCAGACTTTTTGACATATCGACAGCATAATTGTGGTTCCGGTTTCTCCCATATTCTTCAGCATTTCGGCCGTTATACCGTCACTACCGCAAGCCTTAGGTCTTAGGTTGCAAATGGCATCTTCGATTTCCTGGCGCAGGATATCAGGTTCTGTCTCATTGTAATCCAACCGTTTGTCTTCAGAATAGTTTTCACTATAAAGTTGTTGACAGTATGCTTTCCATCTTTCGAGGATCGCCCTCTTGTCTGACAACAGAGTTCCTACGTCGCTTTCAATAGACCAATGCTTAGGTTTGAACTCTTTAGCAAGGTATTTGACTTTCTGGAACATATATCTTGAATGAGTCTTTTCTGAGCACATCTCTATCTCCTCGCAGATCTTATTGATGAAAGCGTCCCGGTCGTGCCTACAAAGTCTCTGGGCTGTTCTATGTGCTTCCGCGTACCGGTCTCGATCCTCATCCGAGTTGAGGCCAGCTTTCTTAAGCGCCTTTCGTTCATTGAGCTTGTCCCACGTTCCCACACTTATCCACTCGGCCTTTGGAGAAATGGTCTTGTGATTCTCTTGAGATTGTTTAGCAACTTGTTTAAGAGCAGTTTTTAGTTTTGACCATGATGCTTCTGGTAGTTCAAACGGATCAATTTCTAATGTGCGAAGTTGGATTGGGACTTCCTTTCGGTATTCCTTTTGCGCTGAGTCGTTTAAATTTGTGAGCCTACTGATTTTAGCTCTTTGCCTAGCTTTGAGACGAATTCTCATTTTGGATGTGAGCAGCTGGTGGTCGCTACCACAATCCGCACCTGGTCTCGTTTTGGCGACAAAAATTGAGGACCTCCATCTTTGGCCTACAAGAATGAAGTCGATTTGATTCCTATGTTGACCATTGGGTGTTGTCCAAGTGTACAGGCGCCTAGGATGTTGTTGGAACGAAGTATTCATTACAGCCAGATTGTTATCAGTGCAAAACTCCAAAAGTCTTTCCCCCCTCTCATTTCTTACACCCAGTCCATACTTGCCTACGATATTTCTCAGATGGTGGTCATTGATCGTTGTGCCTATCTTGGCATTAAAATCGCCAAGGATAACTATTGGCTCCTTTTTAGGAATTCCGCGAATAACTCTGTCTAGAGTGCCATAGAATTCTTCTATGTCTTCATTTCCTGCACTAGAAATTGGTGCATACGCCGCTACAACGTGGATTGGATATGGCTGTGCTCCTAGCTTGTCTCTCAAAATTCTATAATTGACACCTTCGTATCCCATAATTTTGTCGATATAGTTTTTCGCAATAAGTACAGCTACCCCGCTGAAACTCCTCTCAGGATGCCCAGATACTATGGCTAACTTTCCTAGAGAGGCTGCGTAGTGGCCGGTGTCCTTTATATGTGTCTCTGTTATACATAGTATGTCTATCTGATACCTCTCCATTTCTCTCTCAACAACTTCAGCAGTTCCCGGTTTGGAGAGTCCATGAACATTCCAGATCGCCACGAAAGAAATTAAACAGCTTAGTTTTATAGGAAAGGGAGTACGCAAAAGCACTAATGATACAGTTAGTATACGTCAATATTTATATTTAGAGATTGCTATTTTCTCGGCTATATTTTTTCTTCAGGAGCGAAGGACAGGAAGAACTGCAACACCGATTCTCCTTTCCCGCCACAGCTTCGTCTTTCTACACTCATATCTTCGGTACCTCTATGACCGCTTAGTCACAAAGGGCAAAAAGAAAGGTGCCTCACAATAACACCCTTCTCTACAACTCTTTCTCCACTGAAAGATAAATATCTAAACTGAAACCATCTGTCTCCTCTCCAGCACACATATGTATGCTTATTTGGAGCAGTAGCTTTAGCCAGTCATGTATGCTTTTCTTCACTTTAGAGTTTGTGATTTAGTCTCAGATACTGAGCTTCTTCTCTCTGTCAAGATAGGAACTAGTTCGGAAAGCCGTGTAAGGGAGTTAACCTTAAATGTAAAATCGTGCTTTTTCTTAAAATTTGGACATTACCATAAACTCTTTGAGAGAGTAAAAAAATAATTCAATAAATGTAATCATCACATGTATTATTTCCAAGTGCATGATATGATTGATGCAGTAGAATTTTTTCACTTTTCAGATAAACGCTGCTACCGATGAGCATCTAACTTACAACGATATAGCTCAAGCCGCTATGAATTTAGCGGTTTCCTTATCACATATTGGTGTGAAGAAGGGAGACGTTGTAGGAGTATGCTCAGAGACTAGGCTGGAGAACTGGTCGGTGGTTATAGGGGTAGCCTGCATTGGTGCAGTGGTGACACCTTTTAACATCGGATACGTAAAAGGTACAACTTGTAATTATTAAGTTTTTAAACTTTCAGTATAAAGACGATCACATGGACGGAAGTGGTCAAAGAGGCGGTGGGTGGCAGTGTACACCGTCGCGTCCACTCTGCATATGACCGCACTGAATGGGGACTGTTTGTGCGTGGTCACGATCTTCAGCAGTGAGGGAGCGACGAAGAAGAAGAAGTCAAGGTCTTTTCTGTTATTTAAGCGAGCAAGCGCATCTATTCACTGCAAAGAAGATACCGTTCATTTTGGCTCCTACTTTTCGGCATGCATCCTTGGAGTGCATAAACCGCTTTCAGTTGTTAGGAATCGAAAAATCATCGAACCTTAATTTTGAGCGATGTATTGAGTCCATAGCAAAAATTGTTGCGTGGAAGCTTGGAGTCCTTGCCAAAGTACGACGGTACTACACATCTCGATAGCTTCTAATGCTGTATAAAGCGCAGCTACAATCGTGAATCGAGTACTGCTGCCACATCTTGGCAGGTAGTGTCATTGGTTTATCAAGACTCAGTAGAGAGGCGCACCGTAAGGATAGTCGGTGACCAAGAGCTGACACTTACTAAACTTGATAGCTTTAGACACTGACGTAGGGTAGCTAGCCTCTCGGTGTTTTTTTCCGATTGCCTTTCGGGGAGTATGCCCAAGAACTATATGATTTGATTCCGCCATCGCCCTTCTACCACCGGATGTACAGATACGCCGCAGACATTCATCCCTACGTTGTCGAGATCCCACGCGTTAGAACGAAGCGTTTCGTTTCGACCTTCTTAATGCAAACAGCGAAGAATTGGAACAGTCTGCCGGCGTAAGTGTTTCCATCGAGGTATGACTTAGGGAACTTTACGAGAAGAGTGAATAGGCTACTTTTCGACTAGTGTGCTTCACCACCAAAGAGTATATCGCCGTTTACCATCAAGTGGGATCGTAGTCTAGTGCTAGTCTATACAGTAAGAAAAAACTTACTGTCAAATTTGTGAATAAACTTTTTTGCAGATGAACTTCGGCATGTAATGAACATATCGAAACCGAAATATTTATTTTGCACAAAGCAATCGTACGCGACCCATAAAGAAGTTTTCCAATCTCTAGATTATTTGGAAAAGATAATATTCTTTGACGGCGATGGACTAAGTGATGCAATGTATTATAAAAGTTTAGTGTTAGCTTCGGAAAATTCCATTATAAAAAAGAATGCAAACTTTGAAGAGTTTGAAGTGGTTGAAGAAGAAGGATCTGAAACTGTCTGTATAATGTATTCTTCCGGTACGACTGGGCTACCGAAAGGTGTAATGTTGACTCATTTAAATATAATTGCGTCATGTTGTATGTGAGTAAATATTTAATAACTTTATGGTTCTTTACACTTAATGTATGTAGATTTTTAAATGTTTTCGAACATAACGCATTATTTTTGTGGGACATCGTCAAACTTAACGTTGACCTTTTGACACAATTGAGAAATTTAAATTTTTTTGAAAACAATCGAATTTGCTTACTGCAATGTATTTTTTTTCCAGGCCTAATGTGTGTGATCCTAAGTTGAACGTTTTAAATATTGCCCCATGGTATCATGCCATGGGTTTAATGACAAACCTGTGTTACTTGTGTTACGGAACTAAAATAATATTTTTCTCTAAGTTCGATGTAGATTTCTATTTACGATCAATAGAAAAGTATAAGGTTGGTTTATTTTCAACTAAATATTAAATGCACAAATTGGTGTAGCAGCTAATTGACATCTTTATATTTCAGATAAATCAGCTAATTCTGGTGCCCGTGATGCTCTTGGCTATAACTAAAACATCGCATAATTATGATCTTAGTTCTGTAGAAATAATACTCAGCGGGGCCTCTGTTCTACAAAAGGATACCATTGAAGAAATAAAAGTCAAGTAATTAAAAATAACGTACCAAGAGTAGTGAATAAGAGTAAAATATAAATTACGCCAACAGCCGATGAAAACAGTTTCCCGTGTATCATATCTTACATATTATCGTTTGTATCGGTTTTTACGAATCATAGTGCAATTTTATTGAGATAAGGTGATAATAGATTTTAAAAATATTCCGGTATAAATTTGCTCTTTTATACTTTTAATCTAACTAAGTATAAAAGAGCACATTAATTCCGGCGCGAAGATAACCGTAGAAATATGGCTAACCTAAGAAACAGTCCCAGTAATAGGATTTTCAATCAACTTACGAAACTGTTGCTAGTAAAAGAGACATATAAATTAGATTATATAACTAATAGTAAATTATTTAAATAAACTATTACTGGTATCTGTTTTTGCTGAGACCGATTAGGTTCAGGTACAAGACTCATTACAAATTATTGGTGTAACGAGACTTCTTCAAGACGATGAGGGTAATGTAAAATATCCAAACTAAAATCTCGTTTGCACTGGCAGGACACTAACTTTCTGCTTGAGTAGTTACATATTTATTAAAGAAAAACCTAAAAAGATAACACATTAATTTGTCTAGATTTAAGAATTTGCGGGATGTCTTCCAAGGTTACGGCATGACGGAAGCTACTGTTATGATAACGTTGAACTCACACGTCAGTGGAATGGCATGTAAGCCAGGAAGTGTTGGTATTGTTGTTTCTAATACCATTCTGAAGGTAAATAGTTAACTAATTGTTATTTTTTACTTTACTAATTCCTGGTAATTACCTAATTAATAGATGCTAACAATATAACTACTTTATTAATATTAAAAATAAAACAAAATGCTCTAAGAAATTATCATCATATCATGTGAAAAAGTTTTATGTATCATTTATTATTTTTAAGGTTTCTAGAGCTTTTATAAGATTTTTTAGACATATTCCATAAATCAACGAGATATTTTCGTTTGCATGAGAATTTGATATTATGATAATAATATGAATTTTAGGTTGTTGACATCAAAACACGGGAGCCGTTGGGCCCAAATCAAAATGGTGAAATATGTTTCAAAAGTCCTACATTGATGAAAGGCTATTGTGGTGTAGATAATTCACATGATTACGACGAAGATGGTTTTTATAAAACTGGTGATATCGGTTATTATGATGATGACAAATATGTGTACATTGTGGACAGATTGAAAGAGTTAATCAAATATAAAGGTAATCAGGTAAGAAAATAATTTACATATTCCTATTCATGAAAAGACTTAACGAAACTTCTTTCGCATAAAATAATAAATACATTGAATTAAGAATAATTTTTTTTTATTTTAAATTATCACAGGCATTGTATTTCTTAGAGATTTGCATATTATAAGTAATTAATTTTACGTCCACTGCTGTGCGTAGGCCTCCCCCAAATCGTGGGAACCCACTGGATGCGACCATAAGATCTAAAGACTTGAAATTTGTAGGAATATTTTTTTACCGAGTGTAGGTCAGCTAAGAATTTACGAAATTTTACCCCCAAAGGGTGATAATAATGGGGCACATCATATGGGAATATTTCTGAAAAATTTCAAATCTAATTCTATATTACGGCCAGCAAAGCGGGCAGGGAACAGCTAGTACCTAATAAAACCTCTGATTTTTGAACAACTAAACGATCTTTACGAACTTCGTACCAACATAAGTATTAATAATAGAACTGTGTTTAAGTTGGTAATCAGAAAAGTACACGTGTGGGTGTGTTTAGTTAAAATAATACAATTTAAACATAGATAGCATAAATATATCTCATGTTAACTTTCGCAGGTGTCTCCAGCTGAAATAGAAGCGCTGCTTCTGCAGCATCCGGGCATGCGTGATGTAGCCGTTACGGGACTACCACATCCAACTGCAGGCGAGTTGCCGATTGCATTTGTGGTGAAGCAGCCTGGCGTTGTCATTACGGAAGCTGAGATAAAGCAGTTTGTGGCTGAGAGGGTAATATAAATTTCCTACATAACTACAAAGCGAGTATTGAACTTGTTTATAATTGCTATTAAGTTAAATACCCAGAAACGAGTCGAGATATTTACTCGTAAAGAGAAAAATAAACAAACCTCCGTAAATTTATGCTAATAATTGCAGATATGCATAAATTTTATTTACCAGTGTTTGTATCACTTTATTACATTAACCTTAATTATGGTCCATAATTACGATAATTTTTATTGTTTGTGAGCAAAGTGAAGTATTTACGTAACCGTACAGTTATTATGAAAAAATATACGTTACTTATACACTGTCTCTTAGTTCCAATTGTTTTATGAACAAATAATTTTTATAGTTATAGATTAGAGTTCGCGTGGTCTAAAGGATGTATATTTACTATCGGCAAATTGACTTAGAGGCTCGCAACAATTGGATGCGAGGATGAGTCTGTGTCTCCCACTGGATTGCCCCGAGTTGATAACCATAATCATTTAGTAAACTTAACTTATTTTTAAAATGAACGATCTGTATAACATTTAAGAGTTTTAAATCATATCATTGGTTTTCAGCTATCAAATCCAAAGCATTTACGAGGCGGTGTACGATTCGTAAATGAAATACCAAGGAATCCAAATGGAAAAATTTTACGGATGACTTTAAGAAAAATGGCCGAAACAAACACGTCCTAACTTATTTCAATTTATTTTACACTGTACAGTTATAAACTGTAAGGAATAAAGGAAATGAGATTCATAAAAATATTTTGTAAACATTAAAGTGTCAAGTTGATGTTATTTATTTCAGTACCGGATGTTCCGACTAACTTCCTACTGCCCTGTTGGGGTTAGGGTCAATGATGGTCGTTTTATCTTCTTATTGAAATTAATATAAGATTTTATGAACGGATACAAAAAACAATTAAGTTCAATAGTTAATTGAGATAATTTATATAAATCAAACAATTAATAATGTATCTAAATCAAGTTCGTTTACGGTTTTATTAAGCTATGTATTGTACTTTATAGGATATGCTCGGGATAATTCTCTTTATTGAAACGCTTTGCAATATATGTTTTTTTATATTGATCGTTAAAAAAAATAAAGGGGATGATTTGCCAACATGTGAATACACTATAATACAATTTATAGGTTTAGTCTTTGATTGGGTTATTAGTTGTATGTATGTATGTAGGTTTAAGTCATTTACATGTAATTGTTTTATTAGCCGCTACAATTGCGCGCTCACGCAACGATATAGTGTTTTTGTAGTTTGTGTGTTCTTTTGCTTATGGCTTATATGGTGATAGATAACTAATGATGATCGGGAATAAGTCATATAAATTAATTTAGTAGTAGTTGTAATTAGGTTTCTTTGTTTTTTGTTTACATTTCGACTATAATAGTTCTTATGTGGGTGTAAGGGCTCCCGCACAATTCACGAGACCCAAACCAAAGTCACCAGTTCGTAGTGCGCCCTGCAAATCAAAAAACGAGGCTCTGGCTCCCGTCAAGTCGTATTGAGCCAGCGTGGTGGGAAATGGCTCAAATCCCTCCAAATGATTCTTTACATACGACAGTCCCTAGTACCCAGCGGTACCTGAAGCCATGTTGACTGTATGCGTAGATCTTTGGGGATGGCCTATTTCCAGCTGTGGACGTCTATCGGCTGATAATAATGACGATGATGAGTTCTTATGGTCCCGCGCTGACTCTCACGGCGTATGGGGAGCGTGCTACGTGTGGCGGATGGAGGAAGAGTTGGTAGTACAGCTAAGCTAAGCTAATCGGCTATACCCGAACCAAAAATTCGATCGTTGCCTTGCTTAAAGTTCCGATAAAGGAAAAGAACTGTTTTTTCTACGAAGAGACGAAACTGGTAAGATGTCAATATTATAGTAAATGATATGCCTGCTCATAACTACGTGACCCTAGTTAAGATGCTCTGTACACAGCACCATATTGTGTTCGTCGCCTTGTAACATAATATTTTAAGTCTCATTCCCCAGTACCCCAGTAACTTAACAACAGAAATAGGAGTTGTGGTGATGTCCACTTTTTTCCGAAAGCAAAAACACATCACCATTTAAAAGAAACTTGAGGTAACCGCTTATTCCAAGAACATACCAACCCGTACTTGATCATTGTGATGAATAAACAATCCTATCTCGATGTGAAAGAATACTGCTAGCCTCAACTTCAAGAACATTACAAGAGTTTTTGTTGTTAAATTGTGCTAAGTTATTTAAGTATTTTAATTAAATTATAGAGACAGAATAATAAATATAGCTCCTTACCTTTAACAAAAATATTTAAATTAAGAAAAAAAAAAGTAACAGACGCAGTTCTGTGAACCAAAGTCCACCGCAGCGTGAGTTTTTTTTTATATGTTGAGACATTGACGACGCTTCTATTATTATACTTTTATTCTTTATTTAAATATAATTGATGGTAGAAGAATAAAAGTCTGCTCGCCACTGGCGGCGTACTTAATGTTGCATGGCTAACGGAAATGTTGCTTGATTGGATTAAAAAAAATCAATTCTTTTCCGTTAGGTACCCAAAGTATATGTAGGTATAATGTATTTATCGTTGTTCATTGTTCGAAGACAATAGAACATTAAAATGCAGGCTCGTCCCAAGAATAGATTACTTTTGGTAAATTTTAAAGTGGTGGTGGAGTAACCATTAATATTTTAATTAACATTAATGCATTATAGCGCATTTATCAAAGTCAACTAATTGGACAATTGTTTTCAACCGTTTCAATTTCCTGCATTGTGTCACAATTCTAGAAGCCTCTTCTTCGTAATCCTCTTGAGTATTTGAGAGATAGTGCGTTCGGAAACGCCTAAAACAAAATGAAAATAATCAATTAGACAGATACATAATTACTAAACATAAGTTATACTCATTAAATGGTTGACCTTTAAAATATTTCTGCCAGCACTTTTAAACAGTTTAGACAGGATAATGACTATTATTAACTTAGAAAACGAATAAAAACACGGAAAATAGCACACTTCTTTTACCATCGGACGTATAGATACGCCGCAGGAATTCATCCTTGTGTCGTCGAGATCCCACGCATTAAGACGAAGGGTTTCGCTTCGAGGTTTTTAATGCGAACAGCGAAGGAGAGGAACAGTCTGCCGGCGTCACTGTTTCCGTGCAACCAACCAAGTTACTTCTAGACTAGTGCGCTTCACCAACAAAGACCACATCGCCGCTTACTATCAGGTGAGATCGTAATCAAGCGCTAGTCTGTATAATTAAAAAAACACTCTTAGAGACACCTGACATAACTACTACTTGGTGGTTTTAGGTTAGTTCAGTACCTCGCGCAAAGTGATTTTGTGTCCATGGGGTTGACATATCTCTAAATGATAAAACCCTCAAGAATAAGGTAGAAAAAAATCATTTTTATTTGTAATATGCTTGTGTTTTTTTTCCTAGTTATGGACTAAAAATACATTATATTCATTATTCAAAATATGAAAAAATGCGGTGAGTGCTCATCAGCGTGGTGGGTTACGGTGCAATTCCTCTCAATGAACTGATACTAATCCCAACTGTTTACATTGCGTCCGCAAGTGCACCTGCTGATGAAGGTAGTGCCTCGTACAAAGACTATCCTTTGAGTCAAAATGTCCGTTATATCTATTTTGTGTCCTTGAATTGTGCGTTGATGCCCAGTCGCATTGCTATGCGCAATTTGATCACAATTTGTGGTTACACACTAACAACGAGCTGAGCGCTCTTCTACTGGTTCGCCAGTGAACCTTGTAGTAGACTGCGGTTCGAAGCCTGAAGCAGCAGCAGAAGAAACTCTGTCTGTTTGGGGAGGGGGGGTCGTATTATTTGGTTAGCGTTCACCGGATATGGCAGGTTCTGTTTACTGGAGCCGTATATGCCCTGCCTACATTTTAAATGTGATGATGCGAATTTAAATACTTGTTGGTGTCTAATGAAATGATAACATTTCTAAACTCTTAACAAAGGTTGAGCCTTTTACAAGCATGAAGGGATTATAAATATGAAAATAAGCTACACGAACGACATCAGACTATCTTAACAAATATTCATTGTTCTATACAAAACATAACAGAATTGATTATTACTATAAACACAATGAAGAATACAGTCCTAATCGAGAAGATCACAAATAATTAAAATATGAATATATGAGATCCTAATTATTCTTAAAGGATATCTTTAATTAATTTTAATAAATAAAATAATTAATTTTAATTTAATTTCAGACGGAGGATGAGAGAATTACACACCGTGTATTTTAATATATAAAACAATAAAATAACCATGTAAGTTTTGCACGATAAAACAACCAGAATTTGAAAAACTTACTTTCTGGTTCTTTTCTACGTTAAAACTTGCAACAATGGATTTCAAAAGGTTTATATTGATGTAAATCTTTAGGAAAAAAAGTATTGTTATGAAATTTAATATTGTTGTGTAAACATTTTTATCACTGCACCTAGGCACTATATGTCTTTCAAAACAAAATAAATACAGATATTATGTCGTACCTCCGTTAATAGTTAATATATTTTGCAATTTCGAGTTTGACTCTAGATTAAGAGATGTGTTTTTTTTTATGCAATGAAACAGTTAAACCTGCAAAACATTCGGTATATCATACGCTTGTCAATAACAAAGAATCGATAGTTAAGTCATAACTTTGTTAATATCACTTCGACTCTTAACCTTCTTCTCTGTCTTGTTACTGCAGAAATACTGCTCAGCTGCAAATTTTTTGACTCGTTTTATAACTATAAAAAAGAGACGTGGGTTCATCACTTTGACTCTGCGACCAAACAGCAGCCAATGATGAGGAAGAGACGACCTTCAACGACTCCTAAGAAATTCAATGTTACATTATCAAAAACTACTTTAATAGGTTCTGACTATGCTAACCTAATAAGAAGACTGCGGCAAGCGATAGAGACCATAAGACGACGTAGACTGAAAGCAAAGTCTTGTTTCAGTAGAATAATGCGCCCGCACACAGAGCGGAAGTAGCTATCGCTGTCATTCCGGAAGCAGTCTTTGAACGGCTCGATAGATCTAGCCCCCATCGACTTTTATTATTACCTCGGCTCAAAAACCTCAGGTGAAAGATATTTGAGAATGATAGCAAGGTGATGGTTGCTATGGAAGTGTTTTGAGAGGCTGAAGATCAAAATTTTTTTTGAGGAGCTTTTACGTTTACCAAAGAGATGGACGAAGTGTATCGACTCGTTCTCAAGCTATACCGAAAAATAAATAAAATTTTGAACATAATTTATATATAACATACTAAATATTATTATATTACTCCTCGTAAAATACTTTTTATTTAGACGACCTAAAGGTAAGAAAAAAATACAATCAAAAACCCGGGAGTCCGCTGTGGGTGGTAGTCAATAGACCAACACGCATAAATTTCGCTCTAAGTTTTATTTTTTTAAAGTTCAACAAATAAGTGTTATTTTAAGTATTGTGAGTGTATATTAACAAATGTTAGCATAATACATTATCCAGTGAGTGTTATTTCCTTAATCTAATAATTCTACTAGACTTAAAGCCAGATCATGGAGGCCACCACTCTCTCGAACCTGATCGAAATGTTCAACAAGCGAATGACATGTTTCGAAGAAGAATTGAGCAAGTCCTCTAGCATGCCCACTTCCACAGTCAGTGGTCTTGCCGCTGATTTTGTTGTATTTAAAACTTTTATTGGACAAGCACTGAGCAATCTTCAAAAGCAAGTTGAACATCTAGCGCGTAATGCTGATGACAGGGAGATGAGGAGCCGAAGGAAAATATTGCTACTGCATGGAGTTCCCGAACAAACAAAAGAAACTACCTCATCTGTTATAGTTGAAGTGATGCAGAAAAAAGTAAAGATTGGTGATTTTTCCAACAGTGATATAAAACGGTGCCATCGAATGGGGCGGTCAACAGCCACTCATAAACCCCGACCAATCCTAATAAAGTTTCGAGATACTGCTCTTCGTGACAAAATCTGGTTTTCTAAATCTAGTCTAAAGGGGACAGGAGTTACCCTCTCTGAGTTTTTAACAAAACGAAGACATGAAGCATTTATGGCTGCGCGTGAGAAGTTTGGCGTCGCCAACTGTTGGACCAAAGAAGGATGTGTATATATAGTGAAAGGTGATGGTTCGCGACATCGCATATCCTGTTCAAGTGATATAAACCAAATAGAACCCCAAGCTTCACCGAAGCCCAAAGCAGCTGGAAAAGTTGCATCTGGTAAAAACAAGCGTACTGCTGCGCTAAAGAAGTAATGTACACTAAACTATTTGCCTTATTCAGAAATGTCATGTCTTCTTTATATACAAATACTATAGTTGAATTTAATATGGTGTGCTCAACAAGTTACTACAAACTGGCACTAACATGGTATTTATAGTATACTAGATACTATAAAATTGTGTCATGATTTAGGTAAAACTATCTATAAATATGCATATTTGGTTAAATATCTAAATATAATATAACTTCCATACTACCCCAAAATTTTTCTGTTCAATATTTTAATTATAAAACATAAATAATCAAAAACAACTCTAAATTCATCTGAGGATGCACACACAGAACATAATTAACAATGAGCTATATATGCCTGGTTCACATGTGTTACTTTGTTTGCTTATTAATTGGGTAAAGTAAATTAAAGTTAGAATTATGTATCTGTTGCTTGTATATGAAATAGTTTTGTGAGTAATTTAACATTAATAGAATTTCAGGTTTGTACTGTATTTTAATTTATTCACAGGTGTAACAATGTGAATCATTATTATTCCTAGTTTTGGTCATGTTTTCTTTTAGATCTGCCTTTGACTAAATTATAGTTTAGTTAATTTGTCTCTTGATACAACACTCAACTGGTAGATGGAAACATTCAGTTTGTTTCATTTCAACTCATTCATCAACTTAATATTATTATTTTTTATTTATTTTCTTTTCTTTTTATTTACTTAGACATATATACTATATATACAGCGTTTTATTTATACTAATATGTCATGTATAGAAGATAGCGACGATTTTGATGGGTTCTTTTCATCAAGTAGCGGAGGCGACAGCCTGGGTAGACCGGTGCCCATTTGGTTTTAACAATATTATTATATATGTTATGTAATATATAATGCATGTATATATATAAATTAAGTACCCACACCAAATTTTCGGTCATTTTTAATATTTTCCATCCAAAGGTTGTCTGGAAGAGATCGCTTTTAGCGATAAGACCGCCCATTGCGCATTTATTGTTATATATATATTCTTTCTATGATGTAACATTATTTGGTGTGCAATAAAGAATTTTCTATTCTAAAAAAAAAAAACCTACTCTAAATATATTGTCAAAAATTCAAGGATACCGCACGTTGAACGGATTCTGAGATTGGTTGATTGTGATTGTGATCTGAGACCAAATATTTTTCAGTATGAAAATAAATAATTTTATCAATTACACCGACATTTAACGTGCAAAAAGTCATGGACATCATTTGTATCCAATGTACTATCATACAATTTCACACTTTTTGTAAAAAGTATTACAAACCGTGGGAATTATTATTGTACTTAAGCGAACAATGTAGTGCATATAAAAGTGGAGCTAGAATTTTCCAAGCCATTTCAATTATCACTAGTCGACGTATTTGCAAGATGCTGAGAAATCCAAAGTATTTGTATGGTCCAGAGCCTAGTTTTGTGCCGGCCAAACTAAATTTGGGGGAATTTCTGATTAATAAATTGAAGAAATATGGAGATAAAATTGCAATGGTAGGTAATTGTTTATGTATTGCTACTCTGGTTATTTTGTATCTATATATTCAACATAAAGTTTTTTCATTAGTGAAAAAAAAAATTAAGCATAGTTACAATTGTTGAAATGATTTGTAAATGCTTCTTAACATTGTGTAATCTTCAAACTTTTTTTTATTATTGAAAAATAAAAGAGTTTTTATTCGCTGATCTTAACAAACAATAAAATATTACTAATGGTTAATAAATAAACTTCTGACCAATATGAGTGATAGAGAAAATCATTAATACATAAGTGGTATAATTAACAAAACAAATATGTACATGAAAATAAATTTATCTACTATATAAAGGTTACGGCCTATAGATTTGTCGCCTATCAGTAAAAAAAATGTTCATACGTGTTTTACAAAAAACACCATTTGAATGTAATTGTTATAAGACACCAAATAATAATATATAATACATATTTATTTTTATATTTCATATAATCTTTAAACATTCGACCAGTAAGTCTAAGGAATCAAATTCCAAATTTTCTGATCCATTGCAATGAAAAACGGATGCACTGAGCTTATATAGCACAACGAAAAATAAAAAAAATTACTTCAAAATATGCCGACATTTTTTATTTGCAAATTATTGTACAAGGTCATATAGATTTTATAATGAAATGCGATATTAAATATTTTATGTCCCACAGTAAAACTAAGTAAATAATTCTTTCATCTTATGACGTTCCAGCAAGATATATAGTTTAAATATAAAATAATTCTGATTGTATTAAATTGAATAATGCAAGTTAAATTAATAAATCATCAGCTAATATAAGTTACTGTACATTTAGATACATGTAAATACGTGCAACTTTAAGCGAACATAAAACGCGATGCAGATGCTATAAACTTGTAAACCTGTGCTGGTACCATGACTCTACAACAGCTTAATCCAATAAAGTAAACTAACTCAAAAAACACAAACAATGGTACCAGCGCAATGTGGACCTCCACAGCGACCTCAAACTCCCGACCATCGCGGAACACTTTAGAGAGTGCTCCGAAACTTTTTTCGACAAGGCATCGACCCACCCGAACCCTCTGGTGGCCAAAGCGGCCGACTACGAGCCGTCCTCGAATCCTAAGACCAATAAGCGCAGACCACGGCATGCGCTAATTTCGTCATCCTCAGGGGTCCCTTCCACCACTCTCGAACCTACCGTCACCGACTACACCCACGTCACCACACACACTTCGGATACTACCAACACGCTCCGAATCACCGCATCACGCCGCCTTCGCTTCAGAACGCGGCGCCTCAGGTACTCACACACCGCGTACACTAAGTACACCCGCGATCAGGGGCGGTTCTCACCGCCCAGAGATTCCGATACAGGCGAAGGTAGTCGGGGAACAGGTCCGCGCCCGCTCTCGACCACCGAGTAGATTCGCCAGAATAACAAATAACCAGACACACGTTATTAAAAAACTCCACCGTCGGATAACTACGCTACAAGTAGTACACTTTTTGTAAACAGGCCGTGGATCCGGGTCCACGCGCCCAATGTCAGATAAGCTGTTTAAAGTCGAATGGCTCGCAGCGTCGACATCATCAGGAATCTAGAAAACACTAACATAAAAAGTATTACTGAACAGCACCGACAAAATTTTTAAATGAGAACTTCTTTACAGATAAATGGCGCCACTCATGAGAAACTGAGATGCGATGAAATACTACAGTCTTCTATGAATGTTGCCGTTTCTCTTGTTAAAATTGGTGTTAAAAAGGGAGATGTTGTTGGAATATGTGCGGAGCGTGTCCAAGAATATTGGGCTACTGTTGTTGGTATTGTATGCACAGGTGCAGTGATGACGCCGTTTAGCAGTGATTTAAAAAAAGGTGAGCTTTTAATAAAATTATTACTAGAATTTTCTTCGTGAGTTGTGGTGATAAATGAACAAAAAACCAAAGAACAAATTCTTACTTTCAATAGAGAACTAAGGTATTTGTTGTTAATGATAGCGATTATAAATAGCAATAAATTATCAATGTTATTGTTAAATGAAATCGGTACGCAAACTGTGATTCTTCAAAAACCAATTGCGAATTATTTGATGAATAAATATAAATGAATGAAATCACGACATCCGTTCTATGTAGTTATTATTTTAGCAAGATCTTTTTTTTAGCATCTGTTATACGGAACATTTGTTAAATAAGATAAGACAAGTCGTTTTAATGAAAACAATCGAAATCACGTCAAATGTAATGTAAAATCAATGCTTTCATAAGATGAATAACTGACATTAAAATTTTGTTAATACAACAGCTTTTTACAGATGAATTAAGGTATGTTATGGATCTTTCGAAACCAAAGTATCTGTTTTGTTCCAAGGAAGTTTATAAAACTCATCAGGAAGTTTTTAAATCACTAGATTATCTGGAAACTATAATCATGTATGGAAATGAGAATGTAGGAGATTTATTGCTTTATAAAGACTTAGCGATAGTATCGAAAACTTCTGTTATTACTAAAAATATAAACTTCGAAGAATTCGAAACAGTGCAAGTAAATGGATCAAATGATCCAGCTTTCATAGTTTACTCATCGGGAACGACAGGACTTCCAAAAGGTGTAACGCAGACCCATCTAAACGTTATTGCAATATACTCTTTGTAAGTATCTAAGCACTATTGGATGTTTTAACTTTATTTGCTTTATAATTTAAGTATTATTTTTTATCTAAAACCGGCAATTTTTCTTAAATTCACACGGTGTTAAGTGACAACGAGACAGTAGATAGTGATGCGTGTTCGCCTAAAATATCCTAGTTCCGAGCGGCAAATTTACAATATGATCATGAGGATTGGTCAGATTGGTCAAAAAACCCTACGACCTAACGAATTCCACAAATTGATTATTTCCTAATTTTATTAAAATTATGGGGTCCACAGTTTTTATATGTAAAGCAGCACAGCTCATATATGCATAAAGTTTCATATAATTATACCTATGAAATATATAAATAACCATGATACCTCGGAATTGAATCACAAACCTTCGTGTTACCACCTGGTAGTACTTACCAAAGTAGATATCAATTGTGCCAAGGAGGTAATTGGAACTTTTTGCAGAGTAATATTCTCTCCAAACTTTTATTTTTCTTTCACTAATATCTAATGAAATATAAATTATCATATTGAAAGTTTTCCACATCTATAAGTCTGCGGTGGAATTTTCTGATTTTATCAAAGCTACATCTTTAAACATGTTTTTTTTATGTGCCTAGATCATTTGTGTACCACTGAGTTAGGAATTAAAATAATCTGTTTCAACTGTTTGAACAGGTCATAATTTTTTTTTGTTATAAACTGTTAAATTAAACTTTGATGTATTTCTATTCGAATAGTTGTAACGCAATGTTGTCTTGAACTTTGTATTTAATGACTTATGTGACCTATACCTAAAGAACGTTTATTGGTTGATGATGATGATGATTTAGTACTTTGACTATAAATAGAACATAGGACTATTATAATCTTATAAATCGATTGTTGGTTATATTATACATTATTAATTTACAGATCTGGCACAGTTGATCCTAAATTGAAAATATTGAATATAACACCTTGGTACCACGTCTTCGGATTGATGACTGGCTTTCTATACATATGTCACGGGGCTGAAGTAGTGTATTTGCCGGAGTTTGAGATGGATTTATATTTGACCACAATAGAAAAGTATAAGGTGTTTAAAACTGTTCTAGCTGTGGTCTAAGGCCCATACTACTTTTTGTGTTTGCAAACATACCATTTTTTCAAAAACATTTTAAAAATGAGAACCATTAGTTTGCTCGGTACTTTGCCGGATGGAGATAATCTAGAGACTTTAAGTTCAAAACGAGAATAAATGATCCGCTTGCCTAACACCAATTTATATGGTCGTCCAGCTACCACTCTAGAAATTACTATAAAACACTGGAATTTCTAGAGAACTCGTTTTTCAGATTTAATACGGATTAATTATGTTATATTTTATTGTTTATTCTAAACTTGCCGCTGAATACCCAACTCAAGGTGCTTCGTTCACTTTATTGTTCGCGAATGTTCTAGTACTACATTCGATCGCGATAATTAATGTAACTATATGTTAAATCAACGAATGGATTGTTCTATCAGTAAATGATACGCCCATCACATTGAAGCACTAGTTAGTATGTTTACACAGCACTGATCATTTTAAATAATATGTGGTCAGGTTACTCGTTTTTTTTTTTTTATTATGGTAATGTTTGCGTCGCAGTTTTATTGACAATCATTGCGGCTTCATCGGACTTGGGGCTTGCGGATCTGGTATCCGCGAGCTGAAACCAAAACATAAAAATTAGATATATACATATGTATGTAGATAAAGTCGTATGTAAAAAGGGGAGAGAAAGTTGAGAAAATGTTGGATGCGGAAGGGTTGAAGAGTTGGATAGTGCTATAGAGGGAGAGATAAGGGGGTGTAATTAAATATATATATAGACAAATATACATATGAATTTAAGACGCGCACGGTGCGCGTTGGATGGCGGCAATGAGTACGAGGTCAACGTCCTCCGATCACCTTCATCTGTACCGCGAGCCGAGGGCGGTGAGGAACGCCCGGGCAGCCGGATGTGATTTGTGTGCGCAGTGTGCGAGCCTGACGCATGCCTCAACCAACGGCGAAAGCGGCGCGTTCGAAATGTGGCGAATCCGTGATTGGCGTCTTTACACTTGGATGTCGTATTGATGTCGTTGGTGGGTGTGGCGAGCTTGTCGGGCTGACGCTCTGCATCGATGTGGAGCGGAAGCACGTTCCGAGGACGTTAATTCTTACTGATAGCATCGGGAATCGGGACGTAGACACTGTTTGGTCTATTAGTGAGTTGACACTGTGTGTGGGATGACATTTGTCCCATAGCTCGGGACACGCCACCTTACAGACCTCAATGTACTGAGTCCCTATAGACTCAGCCATCATAGTTCATTTAGCTCCCCATCACACGGTGGGGTGCAGAGGATCAAATATGGTACACCGGCAACCCTTACTGTTGTCTGCACAAATGAAATTTAATAAAATAAAAGAAAAGGTACCCACCTGTGTACACCATTTACCTAGCAGGGGCATTCCCGGCTGAGTAGCACTTACAATAAAACACAGTATTTATATAACGCGGAACGCGAACGAAATAAAAAGTTTGAGCGTGGCAATTAATTGCGCACTAAACAACCCGTAGGGACGCGGATGTGGACGCAGATGCGTACCCTAAAGGTCAACAGGCGATGGTTAGGATGACTCAACAATGATGCAAAAGGACGCGGTGAAATGAAGCGACGCGCGCGGGCGAGCGCCTCGTATCCCGCGTAAACGAACGTGGCGGTGCGGTAGCAACAACACAATTACGCAGGATATACGTGAATTTGTCCGGTAAATCACTATGCAACTGTTGGGTTGAAGCTTATTTACGACGGCTAGAATAGCGGACGGTAGCAGCGAAAGAGAGCTGACTGGAGCTCGATCGGACGTGCATCTCGTAAGGGCGACCTAGTAGAACCAGCCAGGTTACTCAGACTTTTGTTGTTCTATAAATTTTAAGCAAAATTTTATCAAATGGAGTATCATGTTTTCATACCGCCCATGCGTATTCTTAACTATAGTATTTTGTGTATTGTTATTTCAGATTAATCAGCTCGTAGTAATACCGTCGGTCGTGATGGCCCTAACGAAAATATTCATACAATCAGACGTCAGCTCTGTAAACGTGATATTGTGTGCGGCTGCTGTTCTTGAGACGAAGATAATCGAAGCAGTCGAAGAAAAGTAATATATTTTATTTCTTAGCTATTGAAATTAATGTGATATTGGGACTTAGCATCTTATGTCTTAAAGCGATAAGCATAATGCGGTGCATTGTATATCTTCTTAAGTAACCCCACATTGTTTTGGTTAAAAAAGGTTATATCAGCGAAATAAATGGTGAGTTGTGAATTTTTTTATTAAAAAAAAAAAAATTAAAAGGAACCTATTACTTTACTTTTATGTTACTTTTGTTGAACACGACAAATAAAAAATAAAACTTATTTAATAGGTAACTTGTCTTCACAGATAAACGCTTCAATTTACAAACAATGGGACTTGACAAATATGACAAAATAATTTTACGAATATCAATAATCAGTATTTAATTCACAAATAGAGGTTTTTTTTTCAGGTTTTTAAACTTAGAAGCTGTTTTCCAAGGTTATGGATTATCTGAAACCACGTTTATGATAAGTATAGATACCTTCTATACGAACGGAAAAAGTAAGAGAGGCAGTGTCGGTATAGTAGTTTCCGACGTTGTAGTGAAGGTATATTCGATTTGATATTTTATTTTCTTTTAAAATAAAGAAAATCATGTGTTTCTTTCAGTTAACAATATATATTAAAAATATAAAGTAGTAATATTATTATTAATTTTAGGCTTTAATTTTTTGTAAAAATCGAAAAAAGAATATCTGAAAAAAAAATTATTATTTAAACTTCTACATATTTATTTTGAATTTTAAGATGTATCAAATCTTAGTGTGGTTATATTTATATTTCTTGTATAATTGTTTTGTTTTTTTTTGTTACCGATAAATATTTCTGAATATGCACACTAGTTGCATGTCGTGAAAGCAGCTATGCACTCTCTAGTTACATATACACAAAGCAGCAACAGGGGCTAATTCGCTTTTTTATTTCCAATATTGTATCGTAGTCTAATAAAAGTAACTGTGGAACAACTTGCAATTAAACTTGGTCCTTTTAGATCGTCGATGTAGAAACAAGAGAGCCCTTGGGTCCATATCAACACGGAGAAGTGTGTGTTAAAGGTCCCATGGTTTTCAAGGGCTATGTCGGAGTAGATAAAAAAATTGACTTAGATGACGATGGCTTCATTAGAACAGGCGATATCGGGTATTACGACGCAGATAAATATTTGTATATTATTGAAAGATTGAAAGAGCTAATCAAATACAACGGATATCAAGTGAGTAGTGTAACCTTGTGTTAGACTTAATATTTTTGTTTGCCGTGTAACTAAGAAAACGTCAAATGTTAGGAAACGGTGATAATTAAATTATATACTCCGTGAAACACGCGATAATACATTAAAATGGAGTGAGAATCGATCCTCACAGATATCGATTCAATTCGATTTTTGGTGATAGTATAGTAAAAAAACCGTCACAACAACAATAACTTTCAAAAATTTTGATGACGCTGTAAGTTATGGCTTCGACTCTCTAGAGTGGGATTTTTATGTTTATGTTACGAAATAATAGTTTCTGAAACTTTTTTTTATAGATCTCTCTGCTATTTATAAAACTGAATCGCTACCTTGCAAATCCTAGAGACGTATAAATTTATTGAGTTTTTACTTATTAACATTTTTTAAAGTATTTGTAATGGTGTACTTTGATATATTTTATGTCATAAAAATATAAAATGTTAGTATATGTTGAACTTAGCGACACTTTGCCCTGATCTATAAATCCATAGAAAGAGCAAATGGTGTTCACGATCTACCTATATATCTTCTTACAATTATTGTTTTACTAAACCAGAGAAAAAAAAAGTTTGTTTTTAATTATGCAACAATGCTTTATTCCTGTTGATGCACTGTTTCTGTTGATTCAGGTTCCGCCTGCGGAAGTAGAGGCTGTACTTATGCAGCACCCGGCTGTGCGCGACGTTGGAGTGGTAGGATTGCCGCAAGTAGCGAGCGAGGTGCCTCTCGCTTTCATCGTCCTAGCACCAGGCACCAGCGTCACAGAATATGAGCTGCAGAAATTCGTGGCTAATAGGGTGCGTAATAGTATTTGGTGATATTGCTATTAAAAACGAAGCAGTTTTAAAGAATTGCTAAACATTAATATACCTAGATTAATATTATTACTATATCGAGTTGGTAGGCGGCTGGCGAGCTACCCCTCTGGCACTCATGCTTTCTGGTCGCTTGCCAAATCTGCCGAGGGAAATATTTGTAGGTCGTTGTTGCCGCCGCTGCGGAAAACTAGATTGAACTCTAGCTCGCAGCGCGACAAAGAAGACCGAACTTTTGGGCGCTCTGTTTCCTGCAAATACAGTTTTAAACGATGGAGAAGCTGTATCACCTACCATACCGACATGCCGCTATTCCATGCCGGAAATTCGGATAACACAGAAAGAAGTCCGGCATGAGCTAATGTCTCTGGATGTACTAAAAGTGGTGTGGGCCGGGCGGTATTCCAGCGGTGGTACTAAACAACGTGCCCCTGAATTGTGTCCGATATTAACGCGCCTTTTCTCACTTTCCTACATGAAAAGGACAGTTCCGTCTACGTGGAAGACCGCTAATATCCAAACAATACCCAAAAGAGGTAAAAGATCTGACCCGGCGAATTACGGCGAGTTTGGACATAGCCAAGGCATTCGATCGGGTCTGGCATCGTGGTCTTCTTATGAACTTACCATCGGATTCCCGGAAGGACTATGTCAGTGGATTAGTAGCTTCCTGTCCTGCACAAGAATAAGAGCCGTCGTTGACGCCAGCAGTTCTTTTAACATGGACATAAATGGAGGTGTCCCACAAGGCGTCTGTGCTGTCATCGACGCTGTTTTTACTTCATATAAATGACATGCTGTCAACTGACGGCATTCATTGTAATGCGGATGACAACACCGGCGACACCTGCTACACGAGCCGTAACAACATCCCTCAAACTGCTGTAGAGGAAAATCGAAAGCAACTTGTGTCAGAAATTGAGGTAACACTTGCCCGTGTGTCGGAATAGGGTCGCCTCAATTTAGTTAATTTTAATCCTTCCAAGACACAAGTTTGCTCGTTTACCACTAAGAAAACTCCATTTATTGTAGCTCCGCAGTTCCAGAACACATCTCCGACCAACTCAAGAAACATTGGATTTTTAGGCATCGAAATCTGCAGTGTAGTCCAGTACCGAGGACACTTGGAAGACAAGGTAAAGTTGGCATCTAAAAAAATCGGTGTAATTAATAGAGCAAAGCAGGTCTTCACTGTGGAGTAAAGATTTTTGCTATGTAAAGCGCAAGTATGGCCTCACAAGGAGTATTGCTCTCATCTTTGGGCGGAAGCTCTTAGTTGGGACCTTTAGACTCGATGCAAAACAGAGCTGTCAGAATTATCGACAACCCGTTGCTAATGGACGGTATTGAACCCCTTGGTCTTAGGAGATATTTTGCGTCCTTACGTGTGTTCTACCGCCTCTATAACGGGATGTTCTGATGAGCTGTTTTACATGAAGCCGTCGGCCACATTTCATCATCTCACAGCTCACCATCGGCAGGGAACTCATCCTCATACTCAACCGCAATGGTCACGTACGGTCCGATTCTAGAGATAGTTTCTCCTTGAGAACACTTAAAAATGTAGAACGATTTACCTGTCGAGGTTTTCCCTAGGAGCTACAATATGAAGTTCTTCAAAAAGGGCGTGAAAAGGTTTCTGCAGAGTCGGCAATACGCCCAGTGATACCTCTGGTGTTACTGGCGATCATAACTTGCTGTTACCGCTCAACATCAGGCGGGCCGCATGCCTATTTGTCATCTAAGTGTTATAAAAAATATCTCTTATTAACTTTAGAAATATTTATCTCCTCTAAAATTAATACATTTTATCTAAAAGTCATAATGTACCTTGACAATTTTACGTAACTTTTCTTTCATGTGCTAAATTAATGAAAACTTAACACACGCACCCTCCTCCTTAAACATCCCGTCGAGATATTCTTATCTATAGATCAATTTGTTAAAATTTTTGATCACGTCATACACTTACCGAATTTTCGAAGAAAGGAAAATTAATGAAATTAAAATGAAGGATTTATGTTATTATATTTTTGTTCATGACTTCAGAAAGTAGAGCTATAATAATAAATCATATTTTTTTTTATTTTTATAGTCCTTATTGTACACCTTAAATTAGGTTACAATAGGCAGACATATTTTTGACGAGGTTAGAGAGAGGTAGACATTTGGGTTTAGCCTGCCATCCCGATCGCACGCGATCGCACGGTGAAGCGAAGAGGACACGACTCGCCCGCGGCGATGGGCGGGCCCATGGCGGCCGTTCCAGGTTAGAGTACCGGTTGGATAACTGGAGCTTACCGGAGCTGCCGGGGGCTGCAGGGGTGGTTTTATACTGCCCTCTGCAGCCGAGGTGGAGTCGCGGAGGGAGTACCCTCTGGGACTAAAAACGGGTGGCGGCGGGCCCAACATTGGATCCGCCGCAGGGAGCCGGAAGAGTTTTCTTTCTTAGCTCCAATGGCCTCTGGGCAACGGGTTCGGGTTAATCCGTTGCCCGCGCGACAGTAGGAGACCGAGGAGAGGGCGCGTTGCATGTTCCAATCTGCCCCTGCGGAGGTGGAAAGTGAAGCTTCATCCTTCCCTCCCGATGTGGAGCTGCGAAAGCGGCCAGTGCCGGCGGGGGCGGATGGTGCGAAAGCGTTCCCGTGACCCTGCCATCAGGCGATGAGTGAGAACATCGTGGAGGTTTTGGTCGGTGCAAGTCCGGTATAATCCGTCCTTGTCCCCGCGCAGGCATTTCCTCCGCGTTAATAAAAAAAAACCTCGCAACTCAAGCTAAAGGCCCCATGGCGGGACCATCTAAGTCTGAGCTGCTCGCCTCTTCCGACTCGGACTCTGTGACAGCTTTATGGAGGTAGAATATCGACAAAAGAGTGCTCCCGCACCGCGGAAGTGACGGATCCCCCGAGCTGCGTCTTGTACAAAGCCGAGGGACATACATCGTTATCACCGCCCAGAGCTTCCGATACAGGCGAAGGTGCTCGTAGAACGGGTTCGAGCCCGTCTCCGATGACCGAAAGAAACCAGACACATGATGTGAAAATCAGCCGTCGGATAACTACATTCCACGAAGTACACTTCATTGTTTTTAGAAACAGGCCGTGGATCCGGGTCCACGAGCCCAGTATCAGACGAGCTATAAGAGTTGAAACGACTTGCATGCGCTTACATCTCCAGAATCTAGTAACATATTTTTAAGCATTTTCTACCAGTCAGCCCAGGACGTGAGAGATGTAGTGGTAAGTGAAGTATACAATATCAGATAGTGTCATTGTTTTTATAATAATTTGATGACATGTTCACATTTAGATAACAATTTTTGTTTGACTATTTTTGAAAAATTTCTCGAAATTTTCAAAAAGCTTGTGTCTTACATACCAAAATGTAATGATGTTTACAAATTAATGTATGGAGACAAAAAGATGTGTTCATTACTTACTTTATCGGATTCCGGAAAAAGTAGACACTAGAAGTTTAAGTAACGCTACCTTGACTTCAAAATTAAATATAATTACTTATACGATCTTATCACTGTTAAAATCTACTTCGCATTGTAAATATAGTTTTAAGTAATGCCTCTTAATATTATTGCGTAAATCTGACTCTAGAGGGATAGAAACACTTATTTAAGAAATAGCAACATGAAATAATAAGTAAGGAGTTAATGTGTGTAACTTAACCGCTGCTTGTAGTTTTGTTTCTTTAGCAACGATTCATCTTTCTAAGTCTATTACATAGTCAGCACTCATACAAATATTGATGATAAGAAATATATTTTTTTGTAGATTATCTATTATTTATTAGCTGATGTATACTATCACTATCTGTCGTTAACCTTGTGAACTCCTCACAATCATCTCTTAGTGTTCTATGTATATCAACAAACAAGAGGTCTTGGACCCGGTCCGCGAGCCTTATATCAGATGAGCTGTGAGAGTCAAAATAACTACGAAGCGTTACATATCTTCAAATTATAAAAGTCTGCAAATGAGTAATTGTTTCCACCACGGCATCATCACGTCAACATAGAAAAAGTATTTTGGACAAGCATGCTTATTTATGCCGATTCATGTGAATCTTAGAGAAAGTGTTAGTCGATTGTTGATAAAAAAAAAATAATTCAATTATATTGTTACAGCTGTCGAACCCGAAACATTTGCGGGGTGGTGTGCGATTCATTGATAAGATACCGAGAACTGCAAGCGGAAAAATATTACGGAAGAATCTTCGAGAAATGCTCAAGTAAAATACGAATAATTAGTTACTTGCTATGATGTAAAAGTTGTTTGCATCTTAGTTTTAGTTTATTGAAATATTGTCTGTACAAACTTGGTACCATGTAAAATAAAACAAATAATGTACATTGTGTTTTGTTATTATTACTGCTCATTGTTTCACACTGAGTGGTATTGACAAACTCCATATAAAAACCGGCGCAGAAAAATAACAATCCAAAAGTCGCCAAGACAAAGTTGTCAAGCAATATTTTTCTTTAAGTCATAATTATTAATTTTCCTTCAAATACATCATAAAATAATTATTGTGTAATGTATAATTAAATGATATGGCTGCTCATAACAATGTAGCACTAATATGGATATTAAGATGTTATGTTTTGTTACATCGATAGTGAACACTAGCTATGTAACGCGCAGTACACAAAAACCGAAAAAAAAACTACTATGAATATTTAACATGTACTAAAGTAGTAATGGATAAGCCACAACGCACGAAAATGGGACGGGCGATGGTGTAGAAAGATCCTTAAGTGGAGAATGTTCAGTTAAATTATGCTGTTTGGTCATTCAACATATTTAATCAATAAACTCAACTAACTAGTTAATAAATAAGATCAATCAGACAAGGTAGATCGAAGATCTGGTGCAAATCGCGGGAACCCACTGGATGTGAGCAACGCGGAACCGATCGATCTTTAGAGGAGTCCTATGTCCAGCAATGGACGTTCATCGGATGATGATGATATCATATCTATCAAAATCAATCAATCATCAGCCGATCGACCACTGCTGAACATCTTCGCGCCAAGGTTTTTACAGCGATCAGTCCTGCGCTGTCCACATTCAGCAGTTTCCCTCAACCTTCACAGTCAGTATGGCCTCCGGTACCGCCGAGCACTACAAGGCGTCGTTTTTAGCAATTCATAAAGGGAGGACTTAAGCTATTTCCCACTATGCTGGTCCAATGCGTGTTGGTGGGAGCTTACGAGCAGGTGTAACAACTCACAGAACCCACAACAGTGCGGAAACCCTTACACCTATAATATATCATATATAAGTGTTTTGGCTAAATCACATGATAACAAAAAGATACAAAGATTTAGACATTTCTCATTGAGTGAAACACGTCTAAGTGAAATACTGTGATATGTTTGTTTTTTTTATTTGCACCAACGCATGGTCGAACGGGTTCTTTGTTAACAGGTCGTGGACCCGGGTCTGGGAGCCCAGTATCAAATGAACTGTAAAAACCAAATGACTTAAAACCGCGCAACACCACCCGAAAATAGAAATAGGTTCGTTATCTCCTGTCCGCTAGTTTGTCTTTGAGGTTATAGAGACCCCGTATTGACAAAACCAGTGTTCAATCATCTCCTGGAAGTCAACCAACGACCTAGTAAAGACTGCTGTTAATCGTTGGATAGTGTCGGCGATCGAACCAGTTGCGCAGGCGACTTTGAGGATGGTGCTGGTACACCGCCATCTTCCATACTAATATTTTTGTAACACTTTGTCACAAGAGATATATTGTTAAATATTTTAAACACATGAATATTAATTGCACAAAAAAATTATATAACATAAGAACTTGAACAACGAACGGCAAAAACTTAATAACTCATTTGTATAAGAAATATAAAACTGATATTTATTAACGTGAACCTTTTTTATCTAACTTAACCTTTCATGTTGGTGTTTATATGAAAATATTTTTTTTATCTGTCGTAAACCCATTATTCCGATTTTTTCATAACTAAAGCAGATTGTTAGTAGGCAGGTCGTGATTTTATGTATATTAGCTATTTAGTTCATCATCAGCCGATAGACGCCCACTGCTGGACATAGGCCTCCACCAAAGATCTCCACATGGATCAGTATCGCGTTGCTCTCATCCAGTGTGTTTTCGCGATTCTCACCAGATCCTCGGTCCACTTTACGGGAGGTCTACTAACACTACGTCTACCGGTACCCGCGCGTCACTCGAGGACCTTAATGGCCCATCCGCCGTCGGCTCTTCGAGCAATGTGCCCTGCCCACACTGTGTTTGGATAAACTCCTATACTCCATAAAGCGAGTAATGAACGCACTGGAACTAGTATTTCATTTAAAACTTTGCCACAAGCAAATACGCAATCTTAAAAATTTTATAGAACTAACTTTGAAGTACATCTTTTTTTAACAAAAATGACTCATTGATGTAGGGCCACTGTACAGCCCCCTGGGGAGGACTATGATTGGACGTGGTCTCTGGTAATTGAAGTGTTCGTGAGGCCGGTAGGGGTCAGCACAAAACAGACTCCGGGGCGGGCTATGCCAGCATAGCGTTACCGAGGCCGCAGTTGTGTTCCGAACGGAGATCCCGTGACCTCTCCAAACGACGAAGTTGACCACCGTAGAGGTTATAATGGGTAAAAATCTCCACATAACTCTGACTTGCCCCCAGAAGACAGTATCTTTTCGAAGATTTCACTCGCGAAACTAAGAAATAAAAAAGGACCATTATACAAGAGCCTTAGGCTATCGAGCATTTTCTTCGTATTGATTTCCGTTCTGGTGTTTTGATGGTTATTGTCGAAGATGAACCTACATCGCTGTTCCTCATTTTTTAAATAAAAAGCTACCGAGCCATCGAACGCTGCAGCCTTAAGTGGAGTTCATCCAAATTATTAAATCATAAAAAATAAAAAAGTATAATAAATAAAAAATCACCAAAAAGATACGTTATTGAACGTAAGAAGAAACATTTCAAATTCTTTTTTTTTTAAACTACAAAGCGACAAGACGAGCAGGATGTTCATCTGATGGTAAGTGATGCGCTCGCCCAATGTGGCGCTAGTTAGGATGATATACACAGTGCCCACATTGCGCTCGTCATCTTGAAGTATAAGATTTTGTGTGTCGTCAGCTCAGTAATTTCACTAGCTACAGTGCCTTTAAAATTGGAACACAGTAATCTTTAAACACTACTATTTGGCGGCAGAAATAGACGCTGCGGCAGTATCTACCCAGACTTACGTACGACACTACCTAAACGGTCTCCAGCACCAGAGACCTACCACCAGAGGTATCTTCGTAAACTGTTACTATATGTAACTTATTTTGCGTGCAGTTACCGTTGGACTAAGTCAGTGTTAAGTTGACTCGATCAGAACGTCGACGCACGAAATGTTGAGACATCCGAAATATGTGTACGGACCGGAAGACAGTCTCATACCAGCTAAGTTGAATCTAGGAGACTTCTTACTTAAAAAGTATAAGAGACATGGCGATAAAATTGCATTTGTAAGTTTTCTTTTACTTTTAATGTTTTCTTTCTTATTTTTAATTTTTTTTTGTTTGTTTTCTTGCTTATTTAAAAAAATCATAAATACAAGGAATAAATTATATAAACTATTTAAAAAGTACAGGTTCTGATTAAAGCATCTTTCTAATCATCATCATCAGCCGATAGACGTCCACAGGTGAACAAAGGCCTCTGTCAAAGATTGTCACACGATCGGGTAGCAATTTATATGGGTGGATTTGGACTATTTCCTACTACGCTGGTCCAATGCGAGTTGGCGCAAATCAGAGCCTTGTTAATTGATTACTAGGCTGTACCACGAACAGGAGGGGTGGCTTGGATCCCGTGAGTTTTTGTGCGAGAACCTTCACACCTTGTTGTTTGCGGTAACCCTTACACTCTTTTTCTAATAGAGAGGTATTAATATTTATAGTAGAATTAAACTTTTTGGTAGCAACTAACTACTTCCTCTTTATTAGGCTGCCTAGACATTTACCATCGCACCATTATTTTGATTACATTCTAATCGATTTTTTTATTAAAAAGTTTACTACAGTAATTATTTCCTTTTCAACAAACTGTTTCCAGATTTATTTGTACACAATTTATGAAAAAAAAAAACCATGGTTATCTTAGAATAAGGATCTTTGTTCATCCATCGTAATTTTTGTTTTCACCACCGCAGCTCATATTTCTGCCGCCAAGCAATAGAAAATGTTACTTTGTTCCGGTTTATAGGGCGTTCCAGTTAGTGAAATTGCTGGGATAACAAAACTTTATACGTTACGTCTTAAGGCACGGAGCACAACATGGTACAGTTTATACCATTTTAACTAAGCCACATTGTTATGGTCAGGAGTACCATTAACCATCAGGTGAAGTCTCGTTCGTTTCGCTGCTTCGTGGAATAAAAAAAAATGACTAATTTAGTAAGACTGTGTTTGGTGGTAGCACGGAAAGGAATGCAGGATTAACATAAGTTGTCCCAATTATCTAATGATATCAATATTATAGTGGGGAAAAGAAGAGAATATATCCATATACTCTTTTCCTCTCCCCGGTCAGGAACATCAGGCTGAAGATGATAATATGAAGCACAAGTAAAAAATGCGGTCCCATCCACTTAGAAACTTACCACCAATAAAATATAATGTTAATACGTGTTTTTTAACAAATCGAACTATATTTATTACCTAAATAGTAAAGGTGATTTTTTTGTATAGTACTAAAAATAATCATAGTCATGTCATACGTCTTGCACAAAACTTACCTGACGCTAAGTTTTTCTTCATCGGCTGTTTGTAAAAATGAAAACAATATAGACTTCTTGTTCTGAGTTTTTATGCTAAGGTTATTAGCATGAAAACAGTCTTACGTTAAGTATTTTAATTAGCATATTTTGAATATTTATATTATAATTACATATTTTCATGAAACATAGCAGGCAAATTGCGAACAAAAATGTATATGGTTTTTGTGCCACCACATATTATTAAGGGATATTGCAGGTAATACTTTTGGTAAAGGATGTAATTTTTTTTTTATTCAACGAAGCAATGACGCCAGCGGGACGTTCACTTGATAGTAAGCGATACGTCAACCACGACCAACAACGTGGTGTTAGTTAATATGGCTTTCTTAACACCACTCATCGTTGATTGAGACGTAAGAAGTTTAGTCTCGTTACACCAGTATTTTCACTAGCTATAGCGCCTTTCAAACCGGAACTCAGTAATATTTGCACAGTACTGTTTGACGATACCCAGACGCTGTAATGATACCTACCTAGACGGTCTCTGACAATGGAGTCCTAACACCAGTGAACAATTAATACAAACATTTTGTTTTTCCGAGACAAACAATTCACGCCTGCTATATTCAAATCTAGTAATATAAGAGTCGTGGTGATTAGACGAGGGCTGATGTTTTTGTCAACAGATAAATGGGGTCAATGATGAGCGTGTTACTTACAACGATGTGGTCCAAGCGGCCATGAATGTTGCGGTATCCCTGGTTCGTATTGGTGTGAAGAAAGGAGACGTCGTGGCGATATGCTCGGAGTCTAGACTGGAGAATTGGTCGACATTAACGGGTATAGTCTGCACTGGTGCAGTGGTGACTCCTATTAGTATTGGATATATAAAAGGTATGTTTGTCGTATTACAATTGATTCTTCGGAAACACTTCACGCCAATTATTAGATTCTTGATGATGTCAGCGCTGCAAGCCATGCGACTGTTATAGCTTATCTGACACTGGGCAAGTGGACCCGGATCCACGGCCTGTTTCACACCAACTACTATCCAATGTTCCTTTTATACCGATTATAACAGACTTAGAAGTTCAGACTGACACATCTATAGCAAACTTAACCCAAGATATGTTATTATACATTTATGAGACGTGTTTACATATTTTATAACATCTCGAAAAGAATTTAAAAAACACTTTCATATATAATAGGTAGAGACAATGTTTAAGGTTTCTTATATTTACTGTGATTACTAATTACCGTCGTATATATATGCGAAGATTAATTATGAGATACGAATATATTAAAAATGAATTACAGATGAATTGAGACACATAATGAATATAACGAAGCCAAAATATCTGTTTTGCTCGAAGAAAGCCATCGAAGTACATGAAGAAGTTTTTAAATCTTTCGATTACATCAAGAAGATAATATTCTTTGATGAGCAAACATCAAATGATTTCTTGTACTACAAAGATTTAGCAATAGCTTCACCAACTTCTGTCCTCGAAAATAATATAGATATGAATGAGTTTCAAGCTGTGGATGTGAATGGATTCGACACAGCTTGCATCATGTACTCTTCGGGAACGACAGGCATGCCAAAGGGTGTTATGTTAAGCCATTTAAATATAATAGCGACATGTTCGTTGTAAGTATACAGATATATTATATTCTACAGTGCTATATATACTACTATCATATATATATATATATAAATATGATTCAAGCCAATAGTTTTAATACTAACGTATCTTTTAATATTTTGATAAGTTATCTTTTCTACAATAAAATTGATTTATATAAGATAATTAGAATTAAAATATTTGAAAGCTCAAAACGTCGGGATAACAAAATAATATATGTATGTACTATATATATATATAAAAAATTATTAACGTCTGAAATTTCAGGTCGAAATTATGTGATTCGGAAAAAATTATCCTCAACATCACGCCATGGTATCATGTAATGGGTTTGATGATTATTTTGTGTTACATGAACACCGAAGGGCCTACCATTGTGTTCCTGTCGAAATTCGAAATGGATTTATATTTACGTACAATAGAAAAATACAAGGTCAGTAAACATAAATGCTTTGATTCACGTAGCATAAATTATATAATACAAATTATACAATTTCTAAACGTAGGAGAGGTTTAAGAGAGCTGTTATTCGACTTTTAGCACCATGGGTAAAATTACATTCATCGTTTCTATTTTATTTCTAACGGATCCTAATAAACACAGAAAGCGAAAAAATACGACAACCTATATTTTTGTACAATGTACTTAACTGTATGTATATATAATATAAGTATCCATCTATAAAAATAAGATAGCTTTGTACTTCTACAATACACTTAATCTTAAATGCTTCAATTTTAGGCTAATCATCTACTTTTAGTTCCATCGGTGCTCCAGGCGATAATTAAAACATCTTCTACATATGACCTAAGTTCAGTGGAAACAATGCTATGTGGTGCAGCTGTTCTTCAAAAGGAGACGGTTGAAGCTGCAAAACTGAAGTAACAGATGTTTTTAAACTAATCTGAATTGTCATTGATGTACACAATGACTTATCCAAACTCTCATTATAATCTAAATGTAAATAGATTGTTAATGACTGACTAACTCAAAGGAAAATTTTCTATCCTGTTGACTTCATCCATATCGTCAAGAAACGAATAAAATTCCATAGACTCAAGTTTAGAACTAAAATAAAAAAGTCTATGTCTCAATACAACTTAAAATATAGCAAATATTATCTATAGTTTACTAATGTTAAGTTTTAAAGAATTTTTTTTATTTATGCTTGTTTATATATATTGGTTATGCTCTAACATCGTAGGCTCTTTTAATTGTTTTTCCTAAATATTCAGGTTTAAGAATTTAAGAGACGTTTTTCAAGGATACGGAATGACAGAAGCTACGATAATAGTGACAATAGCATCACATGTCAATGGCATAAAATATAAAACAGGTAGTGTGGGCAAAGTTGTGGATAACACAATACTTAAGGTATGTATAAATAAATATATACTGTCTCTTATAAAACTCGCATTACACGTCCCGTAAATCTGATTTAGGTCTTACATATTAAAGTGAAATGAAGATTTGTCATTAATGTTTACCATTTTAATATTTTCTTGTTTGTATGATACTATATTTTCATTACATTAATCTTGTAGAGGTATTGAGGTGGGTGCGGGCACAATAGCAAGTTACTAAGTACAACAGTATTACGAAGATCCAGAGAGACCCAAGTCAATGTACACTTTGTTTACTGATGATGTTAAGCACTTGAAAGTCATATTGACTTTTACAGTTCATTTGTCATTAGGCCTGCCTGTTTCAATGTATGAACAAATGAAAGCGCGATCTATTATTTGTGGTGGCGCCATCTTTTAAGTTCCTTGAAAATTTCTTGTTATAATCTCTAATTTCTCATTGTATTCAGAAATATTGTGAGTTGATCAAACGGTGAATTCTTTGATAATATATATATATATACATAAGAGATTACCGCCATATATATATATATACTTATCGCAATATAAAAGGAATCATAATGCCTAGAGACTTAATATTCAGTAGGCTTGATTCAGCTAAGGACGGATTATACAAAATTCCTTCGCCAAAGGGATTGGCGGGGATGTTATGATCGGGCAGAGAACAACTACTCTATTATAAAGGAATATAATTAATAATAATTTTAATATTAAAACTTATTTCATCAATGCATTTAACACAACTTTTTAAGTCTTCATAAAAAATTACTTATTTAACAATATTTTTTGATACTAACGGAAACAGTACTAACTGGTAAAGAACGATCTAATTATTTAGCTTTGAGATATATCTAAAATGTAATATCGATACACCGTATTGATATAATTCTAATTTTGGACCGTCTTTTTATTACATTACCTAATTATTACTATATTAGCACTATCTATATTAATATAAACATTACCCCTCTGTTGACATCATTCATTTGAAGATTAATATCTACATTATTTGTAGTTTTTAAGTACATTAAAATCCTGTAAACTGTACTGTCTATATATTAAATATTGGATCATATTATTGGTTAACTACTTTCAATTATATTAGTTAGTTATTTATTTAAAATAAAACGATTTTAATAATGTGACGGTTTACCCAAAGATAAATATTATTTAATTCTAGTAAGGTTGTATACAGTTTTCTTTCTTTTTAGATCGTAGATGTGGAAACACGGGAGCCCCTTGGACCATATCAGAATGGCGAAATTTGTTTTAAAAGTCCTACCCTAATGAAAGGCTACGTAGATTATGACAATGTAGATCTTTTAGACGATGAAGGCTTTTACAAATCTGGTGACATTGGATATTACGATGATGAGAAATTTTTATACATAGTAGATCGATTAAAAGAGTTAATTAAATACAAAGGTTACCAGGTAAGAATAATCATTTAAAATTTACATCCGCTCATTATATTTTAAACTAATTTGATACATACGTTTAAAATTAGATGCGCTTATATTTTTACGTCGATGCTTACAGCGACAAAGACTTAACTTAGTTAAATCTTTACGTTTATAATGTTATTAACTTTTTTTTCTTATCCAATCTACAAATATGTTTAGAGAGTCGTAGAAATGGGAGTATGCATCTATGTATCTAATATTAATATTTCTATCCTCGCCATCGTCATCTTCGTCTATTGATAATTTTTGTTCATTACGACTTTTAAATTAGGTTCTTTAAAAGTTGTGATAGAAAAAAATCAGTCGTCATACTTACATTTTTATTTAATATTAAAATAAAATTTTATTTCTAAGAAATACGTATAAAGCACAGAAGTACCTGACTTCAATACCTATCCGACAAGGTATAACAAAGTACATAAAGTTTCTAAAATTTAAAAGTTTTAGCCTCTAAGTGATGATTATTAATTTAATAAAACAATAATTATTATATTAAAATTTTTGTAGAAAGAAGTAAGAAATAAAAGCATCGAATTTTTTCCAAGAAAATAGGATTTTTTTTTAAATATTTGAAAATTAATAACTCCAGAACCATTGTATTTGTATGGGGTATTCTATACATAGATAGATAGGATAGGCGTTATACTTTTGCCCCTCCAGATTTTTTACACCTATTACCTTTCACCCTGTATACGTGGAGAGGGCCAAATCATGTATCGATCGATCGATCAATGTGAATTTTTAAAACTGCTTATTTATAGGTTCCTCCGGCGGAAATAGAAACGGTTCTCATGCAGCATCCGGGAGTGCGTGAAGTCGGAGTGGTGGGGCTGGCGCATGCAATTGCCGGACAGGTGCCTTTAGCATTTGTGGTTCTGCAACCTGGCGCCAGCTTAACGGAATCTGAGCTGCAGAAGTTCGTAGCCGAAAGGGTGGGTCTTAATCAGTATTAATACAGAACTGAGCAAAATAAAATGTTTACAGTGTAAACTTGCAACCATGTCAATTACATTCTAGATGATCTGCTTTTATTCAACTTGGCGTCAGAACAAGGTTTACTTTATGATAAGTAACACGACCGCTAATAACAATGTCAGTCACCTTGAACCATAAAATCTCTCTCGTTCCACCATTCAGTTCGTTATCGTATCCTATCCCATACACGGGGTGAAAATAAAGATTATTCGGCAAGTACTGCAACTAGCTCCAACATTGGGAAGGCCTATATTCAGCGGTGGTCATAAGTATAACAAAATGTTGGCCTTGGTAATGATTTGAAATATTAATAATACAATTGTTTTCCAGCTATCTAACCCCAAACATTTACGAGGCGGAGTGCGCTTCATCAACAAGATACCGAGAAATCCGGCTGGAAAAATTCTAAGAAAAAACCTTCGAAATGTGCTTCTAAATACTCAAGAATAATAGTTTTCACATGTAATAAATGTTTTACAAATAATTTTAGGTTAAGTATCTTGAAACAAAAAGAAACTACCCTAAACTAAACTTTTTCACATTATGACAGCGAAGTGATTAAAATTTGGGGCTAAAGCGATAGGTAACATCTACATTTTCATTTTTGGAACTACGCAAAGAGATGAGCAGGATGTTCATTGAAGAGAAAATGATACGCTCAGTTTTACGACTTTTATATTATACTACAGAGTACCAGTTGCCCTGAAACATAATAAGATATTAAGTCTATAACTTACAAACGTGAAGGGAGCTGTAGCTAGTGTATTGGACACTAAATACAGATAGCGTCGGATGACAGTAAAGTTTATATATACTTTAGTAAAAAAACGCGCTGCTTTTGGGCAGATTTTCCGAATGGGCTCACGAATAATTATTGTTATTTTAACTATAAACATTTCATCATTGTCAGTACACAGCACTACACTGCTGAATATAGGCCTTTCGAAAGCTCTCTCTCTCTCTCTCTCTCTTGAAACATTTATGTAGTAGAAATAAAAATTAAATTTCGATCTTATTATTATTGAAGCGCCTGGCATAAAAATTAAGCAATAATATAATAATGAGATTATTATTAACAATAAAGTGCTCTAGTTTAGTTTGATTTATAAAAAATAAGCTTCAAGTTAATTTCGCAAACACAAAATTAATTTTATATATTATTCAATAAGTTTATAGCATTTGGGTATTGGTTGCTACTCGCTTGGAGTTTAATCGTACACCAGAGTGATTTTTAGTTAGTACAAAGTAAATAAAAAATATTAATTGTGTAGTTAAATTTGTTTTATTTTATACTTCTTGTTTTGCCAAAATTTTATTTTAAAATCTGGGAAAATCTACGAAATATATTTCTTTTTGAGGAGATGTTTATACAGGTTTTCCATACACTAAAACCCTTCATCGAAAACCGATAGATAGATAGCGCAGATCGATGTATTGCCCGAATTTGCAATTTGCTTCAGTTTGAAAAAGGCACCCAATGATGATGACGATTGCTAATATGCTTGACTATATTTTAAAACAACCATTTTTATTGGTCTACCGCTGCTTTTTATCAAAATAACATTTTTTTTAAAATATACAGTAGCAAATTAGAAAAGATACGTCGCATAGAACTTATCAAACAATGAACCTGTTTCTTCAGATAAGGTGGTTTACAACGTTTTCTCAATATCGGTTCCATAAACAGGAAAATATTACGAACGAAATACTTCATCGAGTCCTATACTATACTTTATCCGTGTTTATTTTATAACTAAAATGAGTAATAAACCTTTAAAACTACTACTCGATTTAAAGGTTATTTTTGTATTATAGTATGTAACTGTATGGTATGGTAATATTGTCTTAGATCTCATAAATATAATAGTATTACTTAGTAGAAAGATATAGATGGATTGTTAGAATGCATTAAACAAGTTTACTTATATAATTATAATACTAACTATAGCATCCAAATAAGGAAAAAAAAATTATATAGCTATTTCACTTGTACATTATTATAATAAATGTATATAAGAGTATTTTTCCGTTCAGAGGTTAGCGCGGTACGGGCATGTTATGCGTAAGGATGAAGCACATATAACAAAGAAAGTAATGAGAATGAATGTGGATGGTTATAAGGGTAGAGGAAGACCGAAGAAAGTGTGGATGGATTGTATGAAAGATGACATATGTAAGTAGAGTGTGAATTCAGATATGGCGGCTGATACATGGATATGGAAGAGAAGTACATACTGTGCCGACCCCACATAGCTGGGAAAAGGGCAAGAGGAAGAAGAAGAGTATTTTTCCGTTAATAATTTTTTCGTTACAATTCTTTATAATCCATTCTTAAAGAAAAAAGATTAGTTAATGTATGATTCGTGATAAAGAATAATGAAAAATGGCTTTTTTTTAGTACTTGATTTCCGTTTTTGAATATGATTTTATCACCACTTTTTATTAATTACATTGTACATATAGCTGGATGCGGGCAGCGCAGAATCGATCAGTGTGGAGATCATCAGGGGAAGCCTATGTCCAGCAGCGGACGTCTGTCGGCTGATAATGATGATGATTGTACATAAATTATAACGTTATTATGTACACTGTACGTAACATAAATCTTTACAATACTGCAAATATTTTCAAAGAATGATAAATATTGGTAATAATTTATTTAAATGTGCACATTGTTGTAGCAATTATAGTCTTTAAAGGATTTCAAGAAAAGTTTAAATGAAAATGTTATAACAAACATGGCGTACTGATATTTTGCTATTCAATTATTAAAGGCGCTTATTGTTTATACACTTCAATGTACTTAAACAAAATAAGTAATTTATCAAAGACACGTGCATAAATTATTAATTAATTAATTTTTAATTCATTTTCTTTGCCCCAACATTAAACGCTACAATTAATTTTAATTGCATATTCATATGGTTTAGATCCTGGGAATGTTAATCGATGCTGTAGTTTGGTTGGTGGTGGTTTTTTGGAGACGACTTGAGTAACTTCATAATGAAAATACGAATTATGTAAATACGAAACAGTACTTCTGTTTTCCAGTTGTCAATATTACGGTTGTAAATGTAATGGGTGACCATGCTTCACCGTTTAAGGCCTCAATTTGACTTAGGGCCATGCAGAGTAATAAATAGTATTTTTTTCCCTCCACCGTAATTAAACAAGTGTCAATAGTTTAAGTACGTTTGGGGGAACTTTATATTTTTCTATTCCGCCATATTAGAAAACTAGAAACTATGACGTAAGCGTGAAAACAATAGGATGACATTTCAACATATAATATTTGAAAATGCATTCCTTTACATTGGTGCCGTTTAATGGCGGCATCAGCTTTTCTACTTCTCTCCCTACCACTTTACTCTCGACATCGTCTTCTTTAAGGTCACTGCTTTTCATGTATATTTTTGATACATTGAAAAATATAAACTTACATATTTACCCAACTTGTTCAAAGTAAATATATTTGTTTGTTCAATTTCTAAAAATTGTTTTATGTACTTTTTATTTATAAAACAAATTGAAAATGAAAAAGACAAAAAGGATTGTCAAACAAATTATAGGTCCTAATTACTATTATTATATACAATATCTAAAATCTATATCTACAGTAGTAATATACGTTTGCGAACTAGTGTAATTTGTTTTAAGGAAAGCAATTTTTAAGTTAATACTTGCTTAATATAATGTATGTACATAGAATTCCTTGAAGTAAGTTACGTAGTTCATTTTAAAATTAAGTTATAGATGATTTGTTGTTGTTATTTACTCATGTTAAATAGAAACTGTAATAGGTATATTTAAATAATATCTATTAAATGTTAAAACTTCCTAAACTTTCTCGCTTCAATTAGGTTATAGTTAAGTAGATATAAATCGATGGTAACTTACTTAGAAGAAATTTTACAGCAAACTAAAAAAGAAAAACATGAAAAAGTATTATAACTGTTATATAAATTTTTGATAACAATGATAACACTACAGCTAAGACAGTTTTACTATAAAGAGAAATTAATCTATGATATTTTAGTACACTAGTGCACCGTTAGTCGAAGGTTCCGTGGAAAAAAAGTCTTTGATCTATGAAACGTTAATATACAACAAAGATCACATTAATATTGTTGTTGAATGATGTATATAGATATACGTAATTAATTATACAAGATAGTTTTTACAAATTACAATTTTTTTGCTTTAAACAAACGACAAGGATGACTAGTGGTTACGCGATTGCGTCGTATCGTTTTATGTAACGGAGTACAGTGGCTTCCAACGCCGTTCGAATCGGACGCCTTGTTAGCTGATAAATAAACCATGTTTAAAAATCCAAAATACATTTACGGTCCGGAAGATAGGTATGTGCCGGCCAATTTGAATGCTGGTGATTATCTACTCAGAATAATAGCGCAATATAATGACACGGTTGCCATGGTGAGTGTTTACTGAATTTTCTTTATCAATGCTCGTTCTATTCAAAGGTCGAAGTCGTTCGTTAACACATTAAGGTTAACGTTAACAAAATATACGAGTACTTTGTAACACCTAAATTTTCGAATTAACCCGTTTCTGATACAATATTACACTTATTCTTTTACTTGCCTATTGTTATTCTTTTTTTATAATGTAAATTTAATAATATTATCAAAAGCATTATCTTAATGAACCCGTAAGAGTAGTTTCTCGAATTACAAATAAATTTGCTTAAAAATAATCTCCAAAACATGAAAAGTTAATGTTTTTCCTGTAAATAAACAGTTTTATTCAATAATTATTTTTTATAAAACAAGTTATATTATTAGTCATAGATCTTTTGTACTTAATATACATATCGCTGCTTGTGTTTCATAACAATGTATCTAGTTATTATTTTAATAATAAACAACCCCTGGTATTTACTTTCTTTACTTACACTGTATATCCAATAAGCTGAGATCTTATTTTATAAACATTTTATACTTTCAGATAAATGGTGAAACTGACGATAAGTTGACTTACGGTGTGATGGCCCAAGAAGCCATGAACCTCGCCGTCTCTTTGGTGAAACTTGGTGTTCGTAAAGGGGATGTAGTAGCAATATGCGCTGAAAACCGAAAAGAGTTTTGGAGTACAGTATTAGGAATCGCATGTGCTGGCGCTGTAGTTACTACAATCAACATGGCTTACACTCAAGGTAAATACGAGAGATAATAGATTACTACTACTCATCAATTAATGGCACCTCGTTAGAGCAGAATAGACAATAGACGTAGAATAGAGCAAAGTAGACAAGTCACTTGACTGAGTACAGCAAGTATTAGCTTTTGGTGAGATTTGTATCCATCAGTGGACATTAATAGACTGAAAGTGCTTCAAGAGCCACTATCACTTTTAAAGATAAATTTTTTACTTACATTTACGAAATACATTTTTTACTTACAAACTTTATTATTATTTCTAATGACGTCAAGAATATATTAACTATCTCTTTAAACAATATTACATGAGAGATCGTTCGAAGACTATGTTAATTTTATTATAATACATTATTGCATTTTTACATCTATATATTAATAAGTGCTATTTTTGTTATATTTGGAAATCTCTTTTTTATTTACTATTTGCGAATTTTTTTCCATGAATTTCAAATATATTAGTATTATTTACAATCATATGGTTACACCTATAGCATTTGTCCATTCTTAGAGTTGACTGAAAGAAATTACCGAAAATCATGCGACAATTGTTAATAAGTAGTCTTGGCCCACTCCTCAATCCTCGACACAAGCATGGCTCAAACCCCTGTAGGTTCTCCAGAACCGGGTCACCCGAATCGCCACCGGCGCCGAATAGTACCAGCGCAATGTGGACCTCCCGCGCGACCTCAAACTCCAACCATAACGGAGCCCTTGAGAGAGTGCACTGAAACCAACTTCGCCAAGGCGTCATCTCATCCCAACCCTCTGGTAGCCAAAGCGCCGACTACGAGCCGCCTCCGAATTCCAATACCAATAAGCCCAGACCACGGCATGCAATAATCTCGTCATCTCCAGGGTTCCCACACACATTTCGGACACTACCAACTCGCTCCGAATTTCGACATCACGCCGCTCTCGCTTTAGAACGCGGCGCCACAGCTCACACACACATACCGCGTACACTAAGTACACCCGCGATCAGGGGCAGTTCTCACCGCCCAGAGCTTCCGATACAGGCGAAGGTGGTAGTAGAACGGGTCCGAGCCCGTCTTCGACGACTGAGCAGATTCGTCAGAGAACAAAAATCCAGACAGACAATGTGAAAATCCGTCGTCGGATAACTACACTAAACGTAGTACACTTTATATTGTAGAAACAGGCCGTGGATCCGGGTCCACGAGTCCAGTATCAGATGAGCTGTAAGAGTCGAAACGACTTGCAAGCGCTTACATCTCCAAGATCAAATTTTGAAACTCATAAACGGATCCTATTTGCAGATGTCTGAAAAATAGAACTATTAAATAAATAAATAGTTAATGTGCTTGTCCATAACAATGTCTTTTTTATAATATCAACGTTTTGATCTCGACCAATTGTTCAAAAAGTCTCAACTATGTGGTCCATCATCATCGCGTTAACGATATGTTAAATGTCATACTATGTTTATTAAAGTTGACAAGTTGTTGGTAGAGAAAAATGTCTTAATAAACCTAAATATATATTTTGTATCGCCTAGTATTTGTTGTTTATCTTTTTTTAGATAGGGTAGAACTGCAAAATGACTGCATAGATAATAGTGGAAAGAAAATTTGTATAGATGCATTGATTTTATGATTTTAAATATTTTCTGTGTAAAGAAACTTTATTTTATTTTTAATTTCGATTATTACAGTCAGTTGGAATTGATCAGGATTTTCATTAAAAATAGTTATTAATGCTCTGAATAACTTAGACAATCTTTTCCATATTCGAAAATACAATAACAACAATTATTGTATATGTAATACTGTACTTGTGCCAATATCTGTGTGTTCAGTGAACACTCGTTGTGTGATAAAATTGATAAAAAGATAACATTTGCGGGTATATCTCATATTGCAATAAACGAGATAATAATACAGTTTATTTTAATGAATTAACATGGAATAATTTATAATTTAGTCTCGTATAAGGCAATGAGCGCATTGCGGTTTAACATAAATATTCTAATAGCATCATATTTTAATGAGCAGGTATTTTAATTACCATAAAGTTAATCTTTTACTTGTATACTTACGTCACGTCACCTCATACTTACGTCAAACAGGTGAGGAGTGAAAATGTTTCAAAAAAACCAGACTGTAGTGAAACAAGTCATTATTTTCGTTAAGATCAAATGTAATTTTTGCTAATTTGCACTGAGAAGTAATTAGAAGATAAGATACAATTCTAAAGATAAGAAAAAGATTTAACTTATACAAATACGTTTTTTTTTATTTATATCTAATTTTCCCTGTTATTACTATTCAAGGCTATTATTTATAACATATTCACTACTAATTTACTCGTATACACATTTTTTCTAACATTATTTCTATTTATTTATTTATTTTTTTACTTTTTCTGTACTTATGCTTATATTCACACAAATACACAGAATAAGTAAATGTTATCATATGAATAAAGTAACATTTACTCATTCTTATTTCTATTTTTTATTATTTTACATATTTTTTTAAACAATAATTTACGAACATCTGATTTATTTTTTATCATCTTGTGTAGACTGGCTGTATCTATTCTTAAGCCTGTCTCCTGCTCAAAGTCATACCTCAAGCATCTATGTATAGGACCCTCCGATAGCAAGTGAGGAACCGTATCCTCCACGGCGTCATCACACTTGCACGACGGAGTCTCCCTACACTTGAAACGGTTCAAGTGTTGGTAGAATCCGCCGTGGCCAGTGAATATCTGGGTTAACTGTCCAGTTGGCCGGACCTTACTTATTAACTCAAATGACTCTGCTGCGTTCGGAAAAAATAACTTAGTGATGGACGCGGGTCTACCCTCGCTATATGGGACGCTCCATCTCGCAACTGACGCATCTCATTAAGGGCAGCCAGCTTGGCTAATTCGGCACGCTCATTACCAGGAACGTCCCCGTGAGCTTTGACCCAGAACAAAGACACGTCTTTGCATTAGGTAGAGGCCCTCCGAAAATTCTCCCTAGTCATCACGGCAAGAGAATGGAGCGAGCCCTGATTCGTAACAGTATCGAGCGCGGCTTTAGAGTCACTGTACAAACTATATCTTGGTTCCGTCCTCCTGAGGACCATTTTGGTTACCTCACATATGGCCAGGAGTTCTGCCTGGTAGACTGTGCAATACGCGGACAGACATAGTTTCCGGTTTTTGACCTTGGCTTCGCCTTTCCATATGGAAACTGAGGCTCCAACCTTCTCCTAAAGTTTACTGCCCTCAGTTATATCTTCACCGCCTGCACAGAATTTTGATCTACCAAACACGTATACTAAGGATACATTTGCGAAGCGGGGTGAGGAGGCTCTGCAAATCCTACGACTTGCTCTACCTCCCTATCACCTAGAAGTATCCGGGACAATCTTCTCCTAGTCTCATAATGGTCAAACACCTGTTTAATTCTATGATGTGTAGGTAGTATCCCCGACAAGAACAGGGCCGAATGTAGAGAGACGATGCGATACGATCTGCAGAGTTTCATCGCAAACATACAAATATGTTGCAACTGCACAGAAACTGCGTGGCAACATCAACTAAATACAAAGATTACTTATAAATTATAGAATATAGTTTGCACAGGGTTATCTACACTTACGAAACGATAGATATTGGTTTTAATATGATATTTTCTATCTAAAATATTGTTAATCTTCCTTATCTCATTGCTTTATTTCGCTTATCTCCATTTCCTTCTTATAATAACGATTATCGATTTTGTTTTTCATTTTATCTCAGCCATTATCAGCAGATAGAAAAAGGTAATACAAAGGTTCTTAACGCTTCCGCTAAAGAGAATATTTTCCATCTGAGTACATTTGGCATAGAGTTTGGCTAAAGCAGTTTACTGATAAGAGTTAAAGGACATGGTTCTGTCCATTCCCATCAATTAGCCCCTCTTAATCATTGTTTCAACAATACGAAGTATAATAATAATTAATTATTATTGGAGTGAAGCTGAAATTAATTCTTGGTGATTATAACATTAAGACATTGTGACCTAAGTTCTCTAGAGATCATGGGTGCTATGGGAAACATGCGAAAGCTACCGAAAAAACCGGATCTAATAATTGTGGAATATCGAGAACCCGTTAACCATATGCTAATTAAATCCTTGAATACATATTCTTTTCAGATGAACTTAAACATGTTATGGGTATATCCAAACCGAAGATTGTTTTTTGTTCGCCCTTGGCTATTAAGTTGCAAGGTAAAAACTTTAGAAGTCTTAACTATATCAAAAAAATAATAGTCTATGGTGATGAGAGGTCGCCTAAGACGTTGTCATACAACGACCTCGCGATAGCCGGACCTAAATTGGAAAATGTTAACTTGGAAGAATTCGACGCCGTAGAAGTTGATGGTCAGACGGATCTAATAATGTTACTGTACTCTTCCGGAACCACAGGACTGCCCAAAGGCGTTATGATAACACACCTAAACCTTTTAACGGCTTGTACGTAGGTATCAGTCAGTTATTATTTCTTAAAGTATTTAGTTTCTTTTGATAACATCAACGGTATTTCTTTTTATTTATCTTAGATAGATGGTTCAATAAATAGACAAATTCCCAAATCTGACGGCCAATTTCATGTACTGAAAGGCAGTTAAAAAAGAAAATAAACAGAGATAAAAATATAAAGAAAAATAATATATGCACTAAATGATAACTAAATAAAACTCTTTAACTTAGTAAGTTGTCGTATAACATCCTTTTGCCTCTAGATATAAATCAGTAATGTCATATACAGGGTGAAAGGTGTAAAAGATCTGGATGGGATAAATCTTTACTTTAGCATAGCCCGGATCCTATCTAGCTATGTATGGAATACACCATCCAAAAACAATGGTTCTGGAGTTATTTTTTTAAAAAAATTCCCGATTTTCTAGGAAAAAAATTCAACTATTTTATTTTTTACTTATTTTTACACAAATTTTCTTCTGACGTTTTATGCTGCATGCGACTTAGTAAATAATAATTTTCTCACCAAAATATTGAGAACTGACGAATCGCAGTTTGACAGAAACAACATAACAAATTTTCATAATAGTCATTATTGGACTCTGCGCGGTGAAAATGAAAAGAGAATGAGCTCATCAGCGACGATTCTCCGTAAACGTATGAATGGGCATAATTCATACTTACTTGATAGGCCCAGTCTTCTTACCCAACAATTTAAATGAGGAGACGTACGAAGATTTTATTTGAAATATTTTTTTTAATTATCTGGAGGATATACCATTGGAAACCAGAAGAAAAATGGTGTTCCAGCATGACATTTTTCCTGCCCATTTTCGTCTCGGCGTAAAACAGTGGTTAGACACTTCATTCCCTCAGCGATGGATTGGCCGAGGCGGACCAACACCGCGGCCTGCAAGGTGTCCTGATTTAACAGCTTGCGATTATTACTTATGGGGTCACATGAAATCTTCAGTGTACACAACACCAATTAACTCGTAAGATTTAAAGTCACGCATCATCGTCGCTGCTGACAAAATAAGAGAACAGCTCACAAGACAAGTCACTCGATCTGATTTAAGTAAAAGGCTTCGTGCTTGTATCAGGAACCGTGGCCGTCAGTTTAGGCAAAATTTATATTAATAGTTACTTTAAATTTTTACTCTGAATGTAAATATCTAAAACGACAACAATAAGCTCGCACGTGTGACAACAAAAACAAAAGGATCCAATTAAGGGCCAGCGCAGCGTCTACTTTTATGAGTCTACAGTTTAATATTTCATGATACTTAGTTTTATTACAAGTGTTTTTTTTTTCTAAATTTTAGACACTTTATGAAGTCCGGTATTTATTTATGTGCTTTATACTTATTTTTTAGAAATATAATTTTATTAAATAAAAATGTAAGTATGACCCCTTATTTTTTAGTGTCACGAATTTCAAAGAACCTAATTTAAAAGTTTTAGTCTCTAAGTAATGATTATTAATTTAATTTAATAAAACAACAATTAAACAATGATTATTACATTAAAATTTGTGTAGAAATAAGTAAGAAATAAAATTATCGGACCTTTTTCCTAGAAAATCGGGAATTTTTTGAAAAATATATATAAAATTAATAACTCCAGAAACATTGTTTTTGGATGTGGTATTCCATACATAGATAGTAAAGATAGGGGCTATACTTTAGCCCGTCCAAATCTTTTACACTTATTACCTTTCACCCTGTATATAGAATTAATTGCTAAGTTAGTTTCGTCTTATACAAAAACTTTTTTTCGCAGTTCAACAATGGAGACACCACCATTTGTCTCGCTTACAATAACTCCGTGGTACCATACATTGGGATTGATAAGCCATTTCATAATGTTCGTCAAAGGTAAAACAACGGTCTATCTACCGAAGTTTACAGTGGATTCTTATCTACAGACTATAGAAAAATATCAGGTACTAACAAATATTTATATGCAATACTAAACTCGATATCAAGTTACCTTAAATAACAATACAACAATAGATGATGAAGCGTCTTCACACGGACTACCCAAGCTCTTATACCCGCATATTCGCATTCGTAGGATATCAATGCCTTTAAGATTGTAAATTGAGAGTGTTAGAGTGGTAACTAGCCTTATCATCTAAACGGAAGATTATACAATAAAGGAGGCTGTAGAATTAAACCAAAGTTCTTATCACAATGAAAGCTGTTGACTATTGCGCTACAACGGCATTTTAACTTGACTGCCTCTCCATTTGCCAAGTACCACACTTTGTTATCAAGATGGCCACATAAATACATGATGTTATGTTTTGCCTTATTTACTGTTACACGGACCAGAATTTCTAACTTATCGTCCATAGAAATGTATTTCAGATTTCCCAACTAACAGTAGTACCTCCGATACTAGTGGCACTTTGTAAGTCGCCTGCAAAATATGACGTAAGTTCCGTTCTAATAATCGTCTCAGGAGCTGCTCCGCTGCATAAGGAAACTGCTGACGCTGCTCTTAAAAGGTATGTAGTAGCTTACTTATTAATTTATACAGAATAAATAGCACATGAATGTTTTCATTTAACATATACAAGATATAGTTAAGACTATTTGTGGCTTGCTAAAACAGTAAAACCTAATATCTTACATCTCATAGCGATGGGACATTTGTAGTGTTGTAAGAATGTCGTAACTATCACCTCTTTATTACGTATTTAAGTTGTGTAAAGTATTATTTTTTTAATAACATTGACTATTATTGTTTGACTATGACCCCACCTGATGATTAAGCGCTTTTGTCTAGAAGCAGCCTATTTACTACTTTCTCAAAAATACTCACTCTTTCTGTTGCTTTATCTTATAAAAAAAATTATCAGAGAAAGAATTAGGGGATGAATCAAAGAGGTCATGCTAATAACTTAACGTAATAACATAACTCAATAGAAAACTTATCTTTGCCTTTTGATATAAAAAAAAGCTAATTTAAAAAATTTGGTCACATTTTATTATCAACTGCTCGTAACATAGATGAGATTTTTAACGTCATAAAGTGATCTAATATTTTACACTAGTTATTTTAAAATTGTATATTTTCAGATTTCCTAATGCCCAGGCGGTTTTGCAAGGTTATGGTTTGACGGAAGCTACTCTGGCAGTCACATTAAATGTTAATCCGGATAAAGTAGGAAGCGTGGGTCAAGCCAATTCTAATACAATTATAAAGGTAATATAAATGCAGTCAGTTATTCTATCTGTTAAGTGCATAACAGATTTTTGAATTGTGATACTGTGTGATACTGATATTATTTCCACAGACATAGCTTTACGATAGCAGCAGTAAGATCCCCCGCTTGGTAAATGATACGTTAAAACCCAACATTCTAATGTTATATCCAAATTAACTTACTCAATTTTGACAGATTCGTCAGTTACTTAAATAATTTTTTTACTACAGCACCAGTCAAGCGGCAACAGTAATCTTCCGGTTGGCTGTAATACGCACAGTACATTTAGACTTTTAACTCTACCTAACAGAATGTAGGAAGAAAGACATTGTTGTTAGATGTTATTCTCTTTAGTATTGTATATGTGTGTTGCGTATATCTTTAGCAATATACCAAAGGTCATACTTTATTTAAAATATTTATTTAAACATTTTTCTGTCGTCAATTTATTTAAATGTATGCCAAAATCCACAGTACTTTATAAATACTATCTCACAAAAACATAAATAAAATCACTTAGAGATTATATTACTTAAATTAATATTAAATAATTTTTGTTTTTGTTTGTATGTTTTATTCATTTGTAACAGTTTCAAGCAATACTCGGTGAGTTCCGGTTTTTATGTTTCATTATAAAACCAAATTTATGCAAACAACCTCATGCTGAAATGTTTTCCAACGTATGATAAGGATATAAAGAGAAATCACAGTTATAAAAATATTTTGAATATTGTTTGTATATGTAGTATATTATTGTCCTATAAAGATTTAATAAATTTTGTTTTTCCTCTTAAACATATCTCCAACGATTTTTATTAAGCGGAAATGAAGAAGTAAGCAAGGATTATTCCTTTGAAAGTTTGTACTTTCAATAATCATTTCATTCCTTTGATGTCTATTGGTGAATATTATATGCCTACCTTAAATATATTTTTATTACTTCAGTACTAATGTATTATATTTTCACGTATATTAAATGTTTAGATTAAACTTATAGCGTTAAGAAGTCTTTATATTTATTTATTCAATATCACCTTTGTTTCGCACAATGAGGTAAGTGGTTTAACATATTTTAATTTTCTGAATGTAAATTATTTATGATAAAAAAACTTTTAAAGAAAAATAACAATAAAGACATTCATTAAATTTATCCATTTCACTATTATTAAAGATCGTCGATCCTGAGACTCGCAAAGTGCTAGGACTAAATCAAGAAGGTGAAATATGTGTGAAAGGGGTGATGATAACAAAAGGTTACATTGGAAGAAAAAGGCAAGATGACTTTGACGAGGAAGGATTTTTCATGACCGGTGATATAGGATATTTTGACGACGATAAATATTTATATATTGTTGATAGGCTCAAAGAACTTATCAAATATAAAGCGCATCAGGTAAGTAATTCCGAATTAACGTGTTGATTTAAAATACTTTTTAGCCTTGTCTGTCTAAAACATTTAGAAATGTAATATTAATTTAAAATTTCAAAATATTTTCGTAAGAAACTACAAAAGAACCAATTTATCCTAAAACAGCTAATTCGGTTTTTAACTATTATCAGATTAATATTGAGAAAAAACTGTAGATATATTGTATGAGTTACAAACGTAAATTGTGGTTTTTTTTACATGTTTTTCTTGTAGGTAGCTCCGGCAGAGTTGGAAGCTGTACTTCTTAAACACGATGGTGTTCGCGACGTAGGCGTGGTCGGAGCACCACATCCTTCTGCCGGCGAGGTGCCAGTTGCTTTCGTTGTGCCACAACCCAACGTTAAGGTCACAGAGGCAGAGCTACAGAAATTCGTTGAAGAAAGAGTAAGCATTTACTAAGTTTAAGAAGAGGTGGTTGCTTCTTCTCACAAGATATATTAAAGAATTTTTGTTGCACCATATCGTAGCTTATAGTCACGTGACTTCAAATATTTTACACTACATTTGTCTTCCAAAATTCTTTGCTGAGAATTTCGAAATTGTTAAATACATAAAACCCGTGCTTTCTGCACTAGGAATTTATCTCTTATCTTAGAAATTGGACAGATACTAATTATATTTATATATATAAGGAGAGTAAGGAGCCCCACACAAGAAGACCTAAGCCAACCTCACCTGCTCGTGGTGCACCCTACCAATCAACAAACGAGACTCTCTCCCATCAAATTGCATAGGGCCAGCATGGTGAAAAATGACCCTAATCCCCCACATGTAGAGATCTTTGGGGAGCCCTATGTCCAGCGGTGGACATCTAACGGATGATGATCAATTATATTTTCCAATAACCCGTTGAATCACTTGAAAACCCTTTAAATCACTTCTCATTACTGTAACAATAATAAAAATAACGATAACCCATTATATTTACAGTTATCAAACACGAAACATCTTCGAGGTGGAGTGAGATTTGTTGAGGAGATACCAAAGACGCTTACCGGCAAAATTTTAAGAAAAGAACTTAAAAAAATGATTAAATCCACAAAGAGTAAACTTTAAAGTGGACGGTTCAAACAGGATGGCCATTATTGGCAATAATATACATCGGAGGTTATCTAGATAAAAAATTAGGAAAAAAATTTTTTAAAAACCAATTTTTCTATTTAATAAAAGTTTTTCACCTACATACATACATCTCAAGGAAAGTTATTAATGATAAATATAAAAAAAAACCTATATATATATATATATAATAGTTGTTTAATAAACATTGTGTCTCTTATCACATTGTAAATGAGGTTTTTGTTTAAAATAAATGATAACATGTTTTTAAAGCATTTCTCTTTAAAATTATCCATTGCTTATATTTTATGTGAATACTATCAAAAAGATCTCATCTAAGATGATACAGTTCTGTAATATACAGTGTTTGGGAATTGGTACATTATATATTATAATAAATTTAATATTTGATTTTTTCTTATTGCCTTTTATTTCTAATTTCACAAAATTGGTCTCGTATCATAGACATTTAATGCTAGATCTCTGTGCTGGAGACTGTCTAGGTAGCTACCACCGCTGCTATTATTTCCGCCGCCGAACAGTAATATGGAAACATTACTGTATTTAGATTTGAAAGGCGTTTTAGCTAGTAAAATTAACGAAGTAAATAAGATTTAACATCTTATGTATCAACGCGACATGTACATTGTGGTGCTGTATTTTGCATTCTAACTAGCACCTCGTTGTCATCAGCTGTATCACAATTCTTGTTCTGCTTAAGCAAAACTAAGTAACTATTTATTGTATGAAGATGTAAATAAATGAGTTTATAGTGACAGAAAATATCCTGTGAAGTACCTCCAGTTTCCACACAAACAAGGTAAACTGACAGACAAGATATAAATATTTTGAAATAAAAACTCAGCGTTATTATAATTGCTAACTGAGGACATTGAAAACAAAATTATATCCCCCAAAATTTGTCTAATTAGTAAATAATTTTACAACAAAAATATGTTTAAGAAACAAAAAATTGCTGTTTCTAATGTATAAGATAATGTTAACAAACAAAACTCATTGTTTCTAGTTTTTTTGTTTTCAACAATATTTTTTATCTACGCCCTAGTTGTATATCTTGAATTGTAATTTAATTTTATTAAAAAACAACAGTTAACAATGTTATGAGCGATAATAATGTTTGCATTGTTAAGTCAACTTCTACAAACATCACTAAAAATCATCATTCAGTAGTTAGCCTTTGTCGCGTACGGTTGTGTTTTTATAACATGTTGAAAAATCCTAAGTACGTGTACGGTGACCATGATCACATAATTCCTGCCAATTTAAATTATGGTGCGTACATGTTAGACAACTTATGGATGCGTAAACAGGAAACTGTACTGGTAAGACTGTTCAATAATAAATTTCACAATATCACTCAGGGAATGATAATAAAGTTGATATTATTTTCATGTAAAGAAACAGATTTTAGTGATCCTTTCTTATTGAACATCTCAATTTCAATTCCAGCAAGAAATTAATATACTAAAGTTATTTTCGATAAATCTTTCATGTCTTAGTAAAAACAGAAATCAATGTAAATAACACGACAATTAATATTTTATATTTACATTTTGGAGCAATTCAATGGACAGTGTCTACAATTGTCCTTTTGCTTATTTTAGTATACAAATAACAAATACTGTTTTAGTATTACATACTCTATATTAAATACGTAAAGTACGACTCTAAACTATTTGAAGACTGCCGTTTTAGCAACAAGTGCCGTATCTGTCATCAAATACTATTGTATAAACATAACTATGTCTCCTAACAGCCTCAATTGTCCATTCCTTTTTTCTTAATATTTAAGTTTTATAGCTTTATTTTTATATTAGACTAACGGATCAACAAACGAAACTCTAAAATCTGGCGATATAGCTCAAGAAGCTATGAACTTAGCAATTTCACTTAATCGTATGGGTCTTCGAAAGGGTGATGTAGTTGCTCTATGCTCTGAAAATAGAAGAGAATTTTGGGGTACCGTAATTGGTATAGCTTGTACAGGTGCAATAGTGACAACAATCAATCCTGGATATAGCAAAGGTAAATGAAAGTACAAATGACGATTTTTACACATTAAAAATATGATTTATAATAAAATCTTTCAGAAGAAATAACTTCTTAATTTTATTAGAGCCTTCTTTTTAAATTTCAGATGAATTTAAACATACCTTGGGTATATCTAAACCAAAATATATATTTTGTTCATCGAAAGCCTACGAAGCATTTGGAAAAATAATGAAATCGTACAACTTCAGTAATATAATTCTATATGCAGAGAAAATACACGAAAATACAGTTTCGTACGATGATTTAGTTAGACCGAAAGACGGCGGAATGCTAACGGAAAATATTAACTACGAAGATTTTTTAGCAGTTGAAGTTCAAGGTCAAACAGATTACCTATTTATATTATATTCTTCGGGGACAACCGGAATGCCCAAAGGCGTTATGCTCACTCACCTTAATCTATTGGCTCATTCTTGTTTGTATGTAATTTTATCGAATTTATACTCCTTATTAACAATCCGCTATACATTTCCAAGTAGAATCAATTCTTTTTATACTTTAGCATACATTAATAATAATTTATTTTAATTACAATAATTTAATGTAATTAAAACAGATTATTCTTTTGTTTTTAAAATAATTAATTTTTATACTCTCCTGGCTCTTTGCTACAAAGTTTAAACAAGGTACCCTGAATAAGTGCAGTATCATTATTGTTTAATTATCTGTGTCTACTACAGGTTGGCGCAAAAGTAATCCTCCTATCAGAAAATGCTATAAATTTTGCCTTGATGTAAAAAAATTAAAAGACCAAATAAAAATAATACTAAATAATAATATATAATATACAATAAATTCACCTTGTATATACAAGGTGGCGCAAAAATAACCTTCCGATGTTTTTTGGCTGTAATTTTTAAAAAAATGAAAAACTTTGATTCTTCTTGTGGATTATTTTTATTTGGTCTTTTAATTTTTTTACATCAAGGCAAAATTTATAGCATTTTCTGATAGGAGGATTACTTTTGCGCCACCCTGTATATTTTCATATAATTTATTGTAGGCGAAAGTTGTGAAAGTCGTTCGCTTTTATTGTTTTTATTCTTAATGTTGTTAGTTGGAACCATTATTCCGTACCGGTATAATTCTTAAAGTTAATAATAAAATTTCAAATTGTTATAATATAGTATATAAAGGCGCCAACAGAATAGCGTTTTTTGATTTTAGGTTTCCATAAAAAATATCTATCTTTCTCAAAATATTCTAAAGAACAATCACATTCCTGACACACTATCACCTGAGTTACTCTTTGCTTTGATTAGTTACTTTATCTGGAATGTTTGTGCAATCATCGATTAAAATAATTTATTACATTGTTTAAGAGAACCTACCATAGATCCGGAAAAGATAAATCTCACTATTACTCCGTGGTTTCACGCTATGGGACTCATTGGTACATTAAGGTCTCTGGTGAGAGGAGGAAAAACTGTGTACCTGCCGAAGTTTGAAATGGAGACATATCTGAATGCTATTGAACAATACAAGGTAACGTTTTTTTTTTTTGGAGAAAATCAACCGACGATTCTCGAAAAAAGATTTTGTTGGCAGATGTTCTAAAAATTCGATCTCTCTTTGTATGACGGTTGTCATCACATTTTGTTTGGAGTAATTTTTTCAAGAATGTATTGTATGTACTAATATCTATGGTATACGTTGTTTGAATGTTTATATCTTTATATACGGTATAGCTTTTTAAAACAACTTTTTATACTTTATCAAGCAAATAGTAAATCAATATTTAAAACATGAATTTGTATTTTTCACTATTAGCTTAATATGTGTTCACTCTAGTTTAGAATAGTACGTTTAGGGGTCAACGGTTTTTTTTTACATAAACATTTTACAATGCATTAATAATGCTGTGTGAACAGGTAAACCAGTTAATAGTGGTCCCGCCGATTCTGGTCGCTCTTTGTAAATACCAATCAAAACACAATGTCAGCTCTGTCAACATAATATATTCTGGAGCTGCACCACTACACAGCGATACTATAACTGATGTACATAAAAGGTATACTACTGATGTAATACTATAGATATATCATTGAAATGATGACTGAGTGAAATATATTAAAATATCGAAGGTTCGATCTTGTCACAGTAAACAGTTTATAGGACATCAACAAAATCCGTCAAAAGCTTCTTACAAACTAAGAACTCGTTGGTGATTATGAGAGGTTAATCTCTGTTATCTTAACCTAATAGCTATTATATCTTTCATTGAACTATTGTATATTACTTATGGTTATATGGGTAAAAGTATATAAATTTTATGCATACTATTACATTGAGTTTTCTTGTTTTTGGGTTATGACAAGACTGAAATTCAACATTTAAAAATTGTATTATAATCATTATATCTCAAAATGAGTATATAATGTTACAGTCTGCTGAATTTTTTTCAGTTATTTATCCTCAACACAATAATATATATATATATATGAAGAAAAATGTTCTTTTTACAATCCTATATATTTTTAAATATACAGCCTGTAGAGTCCCAAAGCCAAGTAAAGGCGACTTTCCTACTTCCGTTATCATGTCACTATCCGAATTATTTAATAAATGTAACGAATTTAATATCAGATATTATTAGCTACAACGTAATCAAATAGATAAATAATATTCACATTAAATTTTTTGTATAAATTAACAAAAGTTACTTTTTTTCCAGATTCCCAAACTTGCAAGCAGTATTACAAGGTTATGGCATGACGGAAACAACACTTGGAATAATAGTTAACCCGTACACGTCGGTGCACTTGGCAAAAAAAGGTGGTGTAGGGTTTATAATCAAGAATACTGTTATAAAGGCATGTAAATTATTGCCAGATTTTCAAAAGACATCACAGACTGTAAAATATTCAATTAGTCTGATTACACTACCTTTAAAAGTTTTCTTATTAATGTTACCAATGTCGGTCGCACTAATAATAGTAAAATTTATCGCTTATTATCTTTGATCACAACCCGGTTGAGATTGACATTCCCAAGAACTATGGAATGTGGCATATGATAGTTATAATTTTATCCCAAAATTACGTCATTAGTTCCATTGATTGTCTTTCGTCAAAATATTACAAGACTGAGGTTTGACTTTACCAACAGATTGTAAATTGCTATTCAAGTTATTGAATTACTTAATTTAGATTGCATCTCACAGCAGTATCCTCTATAAATATAGACGTATATGATGATATAGTAGATGTATATGTTTAAACAATCAAAGAAAGGAGTAACACAAATTATTGCAACAAGATAGAAACTCTTTCTCTAATAAAGTAGAGTCAGCAGTAAACTATGATCACATATCGTGTTGTTTATAGATCGTTGACGTAGAAACGAGGAAACCTTTGGGTCCAAATGAACCTGGTGAAATTTGCGTTAAAAGTGTCTTGGTGATGAAAGGTTACATAGGAAAAGATAAACAAGATGATTTCGATGAAGAAGGTTTTTTTAAGACCGGAGACATTGGTTACTATGATAACGACAAATACTTTTTCATAGTAGACCGACTAAAAGAACTTATTAAATGTAAAGGTTATCAGGTAAGCAACGTTTTAATTTTTTTAAGAAAATAATTTCAGTTTTCAGAATTTTTATAGGTTGTTTGACTGCAATATAAAATTTTAAAGGTCGCGCCTATGGAACTGGAAGCAGTGCTGCTACAACATCCTGGTGTACGAGATGCTGGCGTAGTGGGCGTGGCACACGCAAACTTTGGTGAAGTGCCGCTAGCCTTTGTGGTACCCCAACCCGGAGCTAACCCTGCGGAGTCGGAATTGAAACAATTTATAGCAGAACGGGTTAGTCAAATTATTTTTTTTATGCACTGTTCATCACAAAAGTGGCGTTATTTGATTATTTCCTATAGATAATGTAGTTATATATAATGTCTTAGATTGAACAAAAACTGTTTTTATTTCTAGCATATTTTCATGCCACAATGTATATAATTAAAACCTAGAAGTCTAAATCCATAGATTACTTAAATGTATGTGCTATAAACAATTTTTGTTTATACAATTTCCATGCCAAATTAAATAATTAATATTTGTATATATAAACCTTTACAAATTATATAATATCTATAGCAAACCTATGATCGCTTTAAAGATATATTCATTTTTATTTTTTTTAATAATTATAACGTAAACTTAAAAGAAATACCTTAAGAGAGAATTTGTATACTACCATAAAAATCATAGATGCTTATTTTCATTAAAATTATAATTATTATTAAGTTAATCATTTCAGCTATCAAATCCGAAACATTTGCGAGGTGGCGTAAGATTCGTTACAGAGATACCGAAGAATCCCAGTGGAAAAATCCTTAGGAAACGTCTGCGGGATATGGTCAGGACCAGTAGTAAACTGTGATCAACTGTTGTTCTACAATAGATCGCCTAGATTAGCTTTTTATTAATATATTATTTGTTTACATTAAAGATAATTCTTTTTAATGAACAACAATCTTTTTTTCTAATGACATTATAAAATATCTCTACATATATAACCTTCCGGGATCTTTCTTCTGAAGTTTGCCAAAATCAACTTTCGACAATTGTGTATAGTAAAAATTTTAATCTGAATATACAAATAAACCCTGTAAAACATATATATTATATATTGAGAATACATTTTCTTATCAACCATATATATGTCTATCTCGAAAAAGAGTAACTCATATCTTTTACTTCTGTTGGCATACTATGTGTGTATATGTACTATCGCGTAATAATATGTATATCCTTCTTAATCTCGCTTATTACATTATGATTACTACGACTTATCACCAGTAATGGCCTGATGATAATGATATTGTGATAATTTTTTAAAATAAACATCAAAACAAGGGAATGTTACTATAGGCGATTTTTAAAAATACATATGTATGAAAGGGAACGATTTTATCGTTACAAGTTAATATTCCCTCTCGTAGTAAGGACCGTTTAACTAGTTTTTAATGGTTTCCGAGGAGCCGCAGACAGATATTGGTAGCTGTTATAAATGGTTATGTAAACACATTTCTCCAAACTTGCTTGTCAACGATCGAATTTCGGCCACTCGCACGACCGCCTCTTAGCTCCGCGGCCGTCGTGCGCTTTCGCTTTTTTTATATAAATCTGTAACTCTCCTGTCGATAGTCTATCACTTGACACCGTATACACTATATACCCTTTTCCGGAATTAGTGCGGCAATATAATAAATTCATAAATCAAAAAATAGTGGCATCCTGTTCTATAAAACTTATCCGTTACATTCAAAAAAGTGATTAAAAATTACATTGAAAAGTGTTTGTTTCGCAAGTGGTATACTTAATATATATATATTTTTTATCAAACAATAAATTCTTAGATACGACTCCATTTTTTAAATCAACCAAATGTCCACAAAATTTAATAATGAATAACATTATAATTACTTCGGCCAAATTACTTATTTTAATCCATTTACTAAAGAAGGTAGTGCCAATGAAATGCGATAACTTGGAAGAAAATTCGGACGTTATAAACGAAAACTTATTCGATAGCAAAAATATGATACGCGATACAGGTAACCCTGGACTCTTAAGACTGTTACACGAGAACAAATTCAATTCGGAAATTCTGAAAAGCGTTGGTAAGGAATCAGACGTTGTAAATCATTACGAAGATATAACAATTATGGACTCTCACGGACAATTAAAAAGTTTAAAATACAAATCGGCTAACACGCCACGAGTACCAGTGAAACTACAAGGAGTGGTTCAAAGTGATGATCGAGTGCAAAAAAACGATAATAAAGTGACGGAAAGTGATACACAAGTGGAAAGTACATTAAAAGGAGATAATAACGATCACAATTTCGATTTAACAAGACACAAATCGAAATTTTTCGACGAACTCGGATGTAAGTACACATTGATTTATTATACAATAGTGAAAAGTAAACGCGAGTAACTGTTATTATTGCTTTAAGATTCTGATTGATTAATAATTTTTATTTGATTATTTAATATCAATAATACAGTAAATTATTTATATCTCACTATACCACATATCGTACTAGACATTAACCATTTTATTTTTCAAAAATCTATTTTTTTTCGATACTATCACGCCTTTTTTCCCAGTAGGAGTAGGCAGAGGCGAATAAACACCCGCTTTTCGCCAGATGTGGTCAAATTAGGCCCCATGTAACTGGGGGCGAACCTGTTGCCACTTTATTAGGGCCATCACACATACACAAAGATAATTTCAGATTGCGGGTTTCCTCAAGATGTTTTCCTTCACCGTTAAGTACTTGGTAATAGTAATAACATGCACGTTAGGCATTGAAAGACTGCCTAAGAGATGCATGCCCGGCAGAGATTAGAACCCTCGTCATCTGATTGCGATATCCGAGTTCATAGCCATTGAGCCACCACGACTCAAAAATCAAACAACTTTAAAAAAAATATTTTACTCCCTAAAAGTTAATGACTAATTTGCTAGCTTTGTAATGAAAATATAATGTCATGTAACTAATATAAGTTATACATACGTAAGAATTCAAGACGTTCACCTGATGGTAAATAATACGCCTGTCCTTAACATCGTGGCCCTAATTAAGATGGTATACATTGCACCACATTGTACTCTTCGCCGTAAGACATAAAATATTAAGACTGGTTACTCCAATAATTTCACTAGCTAGAACTCCCTTCAATCCGGAAAACGGTAAATCTGCACACTACTCTTTGGCGGCAGAAATAGACGCTGCAGTGGTACCTATCTAGACAGTCTCTGGCAACAGAGACTTACCACCAGTTAATCCTATCTTGGAATAATATAATGCTATCATCGCCAATTTTATTTACGTTTTTGTGCGGATATGGTTTTTTGTTTATCTTTTGCACGTAAGTGATAAACCTAATGATTATATTTAGTAATATTGTTGTAAACCTGTTCCAGTCTAATATTAGTTTTCTCATGGAATAGTTAAATTTTATCGTAATTATTATGATAATATTTCCTTTTTATAAACATATTTATCTACGTTATTAGATTTATTATATATATTAGATTATATAGACTTCTTCAAAAATTATTTATCTACAGTTGCTTTCAATATATGTTTTTTTATGTTAAAATAATTGCAATAGGTTATTCAAAATGTATCGTTTATCTTTAATATTATCACAAACGTCTGCTGGCCGATAAGTCGGCCAGGAGGTCACCAATCATAGTCGTACTTTAATGTGTGTCATTGTGTGCGTGGATCCCGTTATAGTTTAGTTTATAACTTCTTTGGCGCTTTAAGTCTCGAAGAGATGCGGGTTCGATCCCCACTAAGTTTGAGTTTCCGGAAAACGTAGAAAATCGATATGCATCTTGAACTACAGCTTTCCATGGACATATGTTATCGACCAACCGGCACATGGCCAGCTCGATGGATTAATGGTCTAGACTGTCTCCTTCTGAGAGAAAACTCGGTCTCTTCGGCCTAAATCTTTAATAATAGCTGAAACAGCGTAATTGTCATTGTAATTGATAATGTAGATTCTGCTTTCACGCTATAATGCAAAAATTTTATACATTACAGCCGTTAAATCAAAATAAATAAAGTACGAATAACAATAATGTATAATATTTTGTAGCTTTTGATAAAAAAAAGTATTTTTCTGCTACAAATGTACATTAACTGGATTACACAAATGAAAGCCGTTAGCTATTGTTGTACCTTACTGCTTCCATTGCGCTAAAGTTAAACACTGAAGTTCTTGATTTGAGGAATAATGGAAGTTATGACATAGTTCCAAACTTTTTTTTACAACTACAGTAGTTAAGAAGCATCACGTTTATCGTGTTGAGCATAGACAATGTGGAGTATAACTCTACTAAACTCATATGTTTGCAAAAAGTTTGCAAATACTTTATGCTTTAAAAACCAATGGTAATGCTTCTAAATTACGTTAGAAACTATTATAAGATTTACTTATAAGAGTGAAAATTAAAAAAAAACTGTTAAACTCTGGCTTGCTCATCTAAGTAAACCCGTGAAAGAGTGAACTTAACATTAAAATGAATACACAACAGTTCGGAAGTGAGCCGTGTGAGTAACCAGCCACTTTGTAAGGTTACGACACACGGCACGCCGTCAGAGAGAAAGCGGCATCCGGTTTTTGTAATTGCGGATTATTATTCAATGTTACGCGTTTCTTACAAAAGCATCTTTTTTCGCAATATTTTTCAAAGATTGTATATGATGTAAGACCCGCCTAGAGCGTTCAAAATCATCTTCCAGTTAAGATATGTTGGGCTCTCTGAACTCTATCAGATATAAGTTCGCTTTTGTTCATGGAAATTAAAATCATTAGGTTTTTCATACTGTTTACAAAAAGAATATAAATACAAAAAGCAGAAATACTTTAATATGTTAATTTAAAATTATAGACAACTCTTTTTATGTGATAAATCTAGCAGGACGTTCACCTGTTGGTAAAATGTCCCTCCCGAACGAATCACTAGCCAGTATGATACACACTATCACATCGTGACCATTGCCATGAGACAGAATGTGTTAAATCTCATTGTCCCATTAGTTTTATTTTGTGCAAGATCCTTGGAACAGTAACATAGTAATATTTACCCACTACTATCCGACTGTAGAGATAAGCGCTATAGCGGTAGTTACCTAGATAAACTTCGGGAACGGAATCATGCCACCAATAAATTGTATTAATATGTAAAAATCCTACGATAACAATCGACAAGTGATAATATAGCCGAGCTGACCTTAGTCGACGGTGCCAAGAGAAAGAGCATTCAGCTTTCTCTCAACTAGATAACCTTCACACGTACAATAACGTTACACTACTGTTGTTATTTACGTAATAATATCTGGTAAGCAATTAAAACACAAACCTACTTCGTTACAGCCAAGGTCTTTAAGGTCAGTTTTAGAAAACTTTAATTGTAAGTAATTACACAATATTGTTAATAAGACATCCAATATTTCTATGGGCTTGTTTATAGAACATCCCAAGCACCAGGTTATCTTAATCTAACTTGTCACTTGCCATTTGTGTATTCTATTGTACTTGTCTAATATTAATAGTAGTGTAGTGAACGTTGAATAAAATCTATAAAATTTAAACTTTACTGTTATCGAGTGTGAGGGTAAGAACATTGTCTATTATTATATTTACATATGTTTACTACAATTACGGCAGTTTGCTAAATAATGAAATCAATAATATAGTAATACCTCTCTGTTACAGAGACCGTCTAAATAGACTGCATCACAACGTCTATTAGGGTCGTCTAACAGTAGTGTGCAAACTTTGCTATATTCTACTTTAATTACGGTTTAGCTATAGAAATTACTGAGGTAACAAGACATATATTTTATGTCTCGAGGCGTCATGTTTCAATGTAATAAACTGTAAACATCCTAATTAGATCTACCGTTACGAGCATGCAATAAGCTACAAATGACGAATTCATTATTTATTGAAGGACACATGTTAATGGCTACTTGTTGAACTAATAAGGACTTTAATAAAGAACCATAATCAAAATACGAAAGTCTTTCTTTGTGTTTTAATGTCCAAAACAATAAAAAAATTGTCATACGTAAGTTATATTTAGTTAATTATATAAAAGAAAGTTTGAGCAGTTTAGCATACCACTTAATCATATTTATTTGATCTAATCTTGATCTCTTTGGTCAGCTTGTATATAGATACTAGCTAATAGAACAAAATCTGTGAACGGATGTGTAAACCGACATTAAATGTTACAAATGCAATGTCGACCGCATCAGTCATCTCAAGCTCCCCATCATAATCGTGTACTTCCGTAATTATTCAAAGTCCTCCTTCACAGCGTGCTCACACTAACCCTCTGGTGACAAATGCGCCAAGTAGTCATCATTCAAATATCAAGACTAAAGATCGCAGATTCTAAGTCCATCTTCGACAACCGAGGTTTTCTTGCTGTTGTAAATGATTAAGTAGCAAAATGGCAATGTACTTACCTATTTAAAACAAATAAAGTATTTAGTTATTAATTTAATAGAACCGTATAAACAATTGGTGCTAATTTATCTTGTATACAGGATGTCCGAACTAAACACTGAGCTATTTAGATCAATCGTCTAACAGCATTAAATATCATCAGAGAGTTGAGAATGAATGGAATATTATAGAACGCCTTTGCTACCTATATTGAAAATAACTTTTATAAAAAAATAGTATTAAGTAAAAGCAAATATTTCGCTGAAAAATTTTTTACGAGTACTAAGTGATAAAGTTACACATAACAATATGTCGCTAATTAAGATGATAGTCATGAGACACCAGATGAAACGATAAATCAATCATACGTTGTCTATATACACGATGATTATACTGTTCTTGTTTTTTTTTATCTGCCAAGCACTAACACCGTTCTAATCTAAAAATCTAGATCGAACGAGACCGAGAACGACAGTGCCGTGATCTAAATATAAAAATTAAAAAGTAAAACCGGAGGCAGCTTTCCAGCCGCTCTCGCCGCCGACGACACCTCTCTCCGGCGCCGGCAGTTGCATGAAACATTTTCGCATTATTCATTTTAATTAAATTTAATACCTAAATTTAATTCTGACTATATGACTAAGGCAAATCTTTAAATTATTATTTAATAAATAATCATTATTGGCTTAACAAGTTTACCGGTAGTAGGAGTCCGATGCCGGATACATTCTAGGTAGGCGCTTATTTCTACTGTCAAACAGTATTGTGCAAAAATCACTTTGTCCCGGTTTGGTTGATGCTGCAATGAAGTACTGGGTTACGAGACTTAACATCTTCTGTCTCTGGGGACGAGCGCAATGTGGTGCAATGTATAATATCCAAAATTATACCATGTTGTTATGGGCAAACGTATGACTTACCATCAGGTAAATGTCTTACGTTTCTCATCGCTCGCGGATTAAAAAAAATAACGAATAAAGATAAAACCTCTACTTTAATCGACGGCTAAGTTCAGCAGTAGACAATAATAGACTGAAATACTGGACACCTAATCAGGTACCAAAGTCTATTTCTATTGATAAGTATTAGTGTGTAAACAGTATTTCAGATCCTGTTTGAAGTACGTTAAAAATAATGAAGTGCACATAATTTTCAAAATATCAGACAATAAAGAAATAATAGATAATAGAAATAAAATGTTTTCTATTCCTTATTCCTATAAAGCAGTGTCTTTGCCTGGTGTCACAAGGCAGTGTTGTGGTGGTGCTAAAATCAATAGCACGTTTTTTTTTAAGTGAATAACAATGACTTAAAAAAAAGTTTAAAGTACCGCTTTACAAAAGTTTTTCAATACCTTTGTTATATTCTAAGTTAGTAAAATTTATTTAGTTTTTCTCATAATTTGTTATACTTTCGTGGTAAGTGGACCATCGAAATTATGATGCAACGTTTTTTGTCTGTAAACACATTATATCAATTTCTTTAATTTATCACTATTTAAATGTTCCAATTTAAAAATTGCCGCCTTTAAAACGATTGTAAAAAATATTTTCAAATCTATTCGATTAGATGTTTAAATCGATTATATTTTTCTAGTTAAGCTGTCTCATGTCAAAATAAGTATTTATGCAAATAATTGCTTGAAACCTTTTTATCATATATGAATTCGTCATATAAAAGCTGACAAGTGTGTTTTGATTGTGTTAGAGACCTTCAATTTTTTTTTTAAATATTGACGAAAAATACAATGATTTGATTATTTATAAGGGCCATATAATCATGTATTTATTTTGTCAATTTTCATTTTTAAAACTTAACTCTGAATATTACACCAAAATCGTAAATTTTCATATGGCTTATAGAATAGTTTTAAAGTGTCATCTACCATTGGTAAACTATTGTTCATACACTTCGTCACATCCGCTTCTAAGAATTGAATGAATGCATACACTGAAGTGACTTCTACATTTTTGCATCACAAAATCAACGTTACGAAAGGCATTGTGAGTGCCGGAGACGAATGCTCGTGCACACTAATAAGAATTCACGTTCTGTTTGTCGCAAAACGGACGAACAGTCGTGACATAAACGTTCCCATTCGTGGTCATTAAATTTTTCTAAAATGTTTCACCCTAAATCCTAACACAAGTTATCGTTATACTTGAAGCAGAATAATTTCTAACCCCGATGTTCAATGAAAGAAAAAAATAATCACTTTTAAATATTCTTTAATATAATAAAAAATATTTTAAATGGAACAGTAAATACATCTATTGCCTATTTATATGAGTGTTCTTCGTCAGTAAATAAAAAAATTCTTTCAAAGTAAATTTTAATTGCATAAACGAGATGCGTGCTTGGTTATAATTAACGGATATGCAAGATAAACATAAATTCTATAAACCTACTGAACTAAAATGTGTAAAACGAATGTTATCTTCATACTTTATCTCTGTTTCACACGATGAGAAGTGATAATGAGGCCGTGGATGTCGGTGTTTACTCGCCCGGAATACTTACTGTCATATTTTGACAGCAAAAATATTACAATTCCGTTATGGCGACAGATTTACAGAATATGTTGCAGCTAGCCAGGTCGGTTAGAAAATTCTACTAAACAATCTCCACAATAGGTGGCCCCGGAATCGAAACAGCAACTTCCGTGTAACATGGCAAGCGGTAAGCCACTGCGCTTCGGATTTTTCTCGGAAGCTGTTCCACATCATTCGTTATAATTGTATAAGACTGTGTACTGGTTAATTTTACATACCATTCTCATTAGTTCATTAGACAATTGAAACGTTTCGTAATATCGTATGCAACAATGAGTGCTAAAATGATGCGGTTTTAATTTCACGCGAGTTTCGCGCCAAGTGAAATGAAAGTGAGTTGGCGCGAAAAATCAACTGTCAAACGAAGCGGGCGAGGCGCGTTCCGTTTGCCGCACGCGTCCGCATTCACTTTCAATTTTATTTAGGGTTATAAACATTATGTAACACATACAATTATGCTTGTAATAAAAACTCACTAAAAGTTCTTAACCTCTCTATTACATAACAAAAATATATGTAAAGGTTACATTTAGAAATATTTTTACAGACACTGACACCAACTAAGTACAAAAACTCATAAAGGAACGACAGAAACTGAAAAATAAAGTATAAAACAAATGATTCGTTTTCTAAACTACTTGAAAAAAAATACTCCAATTAAATCGTATTATAATAAAAGAAGAATTGGTGAAATTGTGCCCGTTTTCATGTAACTACCGAAAAACTAAAAGCCCTCAATCGAAACGAATTTGTCACAAATTTAACGGAACAGCTGACGCGCGCGTATTGACCGTAAAATGTACCATAGCAGATGTTATTAAAGAAAGCGCTGTTGCTTGACTAAATAAATTACGTACATCCTTTACATTTTCAAGCTTTCTTTATATTTTCAATTTCATGGGAGATTTCCTTAAGGCATAATCTAAAATTAAGGCCCGGTTACTTAGGCAAGCATAAACTACTGCGCTACTGCAAGCGAATGTACTCGCTGATACATTCAAAGCAGAACTGTGTTTTGTGCAGGTTATGCATTCGCTTAGGTCGTTTTTCGAATAACTACGATCTTGTTTTGGAAAGCTAAGGCGAAAGTCGGTGTCTTTGCAAGGTAAGACGTGTAATCAACTGCAATGAGTTTTAATATATTTTATAAACAAATCGCACTATTTAAACACCAGTAAATTGGTTCTTTCATGCTCAACATATTGAAGATACAATACATAATTGTTTTTATGTGTAATTCTAAACTTTGTTGCACAGAAAATTAAAAAAAAAACCAAGTTTGTAACTTTAAAAAGATAGTCTAACACCGACAACATAGATCTAAGCGTATCAATATGGTCAACAGAGTTGTAAGCACTTTCTAAACAATTAAAACAAACGATCACATAAAAGAACGAATAATGATTTAGCGGAAATTATTATATAAATTTATGATTAATCTTCAATATTTGTTACATTGTTTTATAAAAAAAAAAAATATTATTATGAGCTATCGAATTTTTAAAAAAATTTTACTTGCTAGTCCACAAATATACATTAACATTATTAAACAAATCAATGTCCTACTATTTATTAATAACAAGTATGAAAATTTATTTAGTTTATTAAATTACATTAGCTGTAATGTTAAAAAAATTATACATAATCGCAATTAACTTTACACCTAAGCTATAGCTGAATTATTTAATTAAATATTTTGAGTAAAATCCGGATGCAATTAATTGCTTAAAATGTTTTTTATTACATAACTTAGCGGTTTAGTCTTCCTCTCACTTCCTCCCGGTATTAAAGCGGATGAAGAGTGTTGTCAAGTTAGTTTTATAACTTTACTTAATGATATTTTAATGTAGTGTTATATAAACACTTACCAGATAGTCATTCAAGGCGAACCTTAAAGAAAATATCATTAACCGTCACATACTAAAAGTGAAAAGAAACGTGCAGCGGTGCGCTTTGCTTTACTTCCGAAACATAACTTTCCGCGGGCGGACGTCTCAAATATATAAACATAAAAAAAATGTTAATACTTTGAACAATGTGCAAAAATAAAAAGTGAAAATGTGCCCTCAACATACTTTGCCGGATGCTGCGGCGGAAGAGTATCAAAAGAAAAACTTCAAAATACGTAGAAGAATTCATGAAACAAACTGTATATTTGGTACACTACTATTTTTAATGATATCCTTCAACGTTTTCAATTTTGTGCAATCGGAAAATGATAACGATGTGTTGACATTGGAAGATTTAAATTTGAAAAACGACGAGTCTATATCGGATAGAAGGAGACCTGCTAATGAACAGGAAAAGGACATCCTTCTACTAGACGCTTTAGGAAGGAGAAAGGCTCCCTATCACAACGGTTATGGTGCATCACAAGAAGAAGACTCCATAATGGATTTATTAGGAAAAAGTAAGTTCTTTCACTTAACCGAATATATTGGTGGTAGGTCTCTGTTGCGGTTCACTTAGATAGTAACCACCGCAACACCTACTCCTGCTGCCATAGTATGCAAACATCATTATGTTCCGGTTTAAAGAGTACTGCAGCTAGTGAAATTACTGGGGTAATTAAACTTAACATCTTATGTATCAAGACAACGAGCACAATGTAATGCAGTGTACGATCCAACTAGCGCCATATCATGGACAGAAATATCATTTATCATCAGGTTCACCTCCTGCTCGTCTCTTCGCTTTGTTAGTACATATATTAATCTTTTTATATATTACAAACAAATTTTAATAATAGTAAAGTATATTTTAATAATGATAAAGTAACAACCAGCGATACCTTAATCCAAAACTGATTTTCTATTTTATATCAGTCTATCTTTGTGTCGGACGAACACGGACGTTAGTTTGTTACGAGTAATATCTGAAACAGTTGGACTAATTTTGATACGAGTTTTTCTAGCAGGTAGTTGGTATAGTACACAATATAGGTAATTTATATTCAAATAAAGTCGTTCAAAAAATTCTGAACCAATCCCGATTATAGTTCATCAGTACAAATCAAATATACTCCGCTCTAGTCGGATTTAACATAAACTTATTAAAGCGAAGATGTACACTTATAGAAGAGTTGAAATTACTTATATGTTTTCATTTTACATTGAAAACGTAAAAATCTCTCACTACTGTTGTTTTTTTTTTAATTAACTAGAAACAAAAGTTTTATGTTATGTTACCACTCATTGAAAACTAGAAGCTGAGTTTAATTAGATATTTGTGATAAATTTGAGGCAAGGAAACTGAGTTTTTTTACACTACAGAATCTTTAAAACGAATTGCGCGATAAAAAATTATTTTATGCTGTACTATATTTTATATCGTCAAATAGGTTATAGTTGTATATATTTATTATATTTTTAATTAGTTACGTATATGACAAAGTTGGAGAAGGCATGTAGATTAGTATCTGATTAACATCTCGCTCGTATAATCGCTCTATAGAATAAATAAAAATATGTATTTTTCTATAAAGTTAAATAGTTGTAACCTAGATGTAGATGTCACAAGTAGTTACATATAATAAATATATTATTATGTATAACAGCGCTGAGTGCACTTTCTCTAATAATTCAACAGCTCTAACATCCACAACTGTCGCCTAAGCGTTTTGTGTACGTAACCAATCTCTTACTCAGCGAGAGATTTTCATATTTTGCAATTTTATATTTCTAATATGTAGCAAACTAAACATTACAACAAAAAAAATATTTACAACGGTTTAACGCCATTATTAATAAGGATCCCTTTTATTAATTCTTATTTAATCAAGCAACATACGAATAATAGAAGTTACTCTCTCCTTAGTTCATAATAGAAGCAGCTAGCAGTTACGATTTCTTGGCTTCAGTTGCCTTTATTGATTTAGTAAGTCGTGTACAGCTTTACGACTTGTATGGTAATATATGGTAATATGTGCGTGATATATATGTACGTATGTGTGCCTCTGCCTATATATATGTGCGATTCTGAATCCAAAGCGACGTAACGATAGTAATATTTATGTGACGGCAAGTGATACGTCATGTCCATAAGAAAATGTTACGATTTGAGCATCTGTATTGTTATATTTTTTTTTACGAGCACAAAATGCTTTACAGTTTTGAATTATACTAAATCATTAAAATTGATAACAATTTTTTTTTTGTAGGTAGCATTTTATAAAATATACCATTTTTTTAATCAGTACACTAAAATTATTTGCGTGCCTACATTTTAACTTTATATCCAAATGTTTATACGTCGCAACAAATTGTAACAAGTAAAAAATATGAAAATATGCATATTAGTAAAAAAAAATATTAGATATGCATGGCGTGCGTAACAATAATATTTCGTTTTGTCGAGCACAAAACTGAGTAAAAGAAATTAAGTAGACACGCAGCGTTCTCAGCGAATAAATCAATAAAACCGGTGAACGACCGACTTTTCACTGTTTAGTTCTGATTAACGCTTTTACTATCGTTGATGACCTCACTTGCTATTAAACATTATTAAGATTTAAATTAAGATATCTGCTAATTTTATAACCGACTCTAAGTTGCTATGATATAATTAACGTAGCGCTAGTTCATGGATACACACGATAGAAATATTGCATAAGACAAAAGCTGGAGCAAAAGATGTAGCGGTTTTAAAAATTCTCATTTTTTATTTAAACACAGAGAGAGGGAATTGGAGAATTTGTAATCGATGAGTTAAATTAGACGATCTATGATCTAGTCCTAGTCCTTAAGTATACATAGTCCTGGACGTAAATAGAATTTAACTGTTTAATTCCACCTGTAACGTACGCCTCGTCTCGACTAGATAGTTCTCTCTAGCTAGTGACAATCTAAGCAAAATTATTTTTGCTAAAAATTATTGTTTAATCATAACTATATTGCAATATGAAAGGCACTATAGCTAGTGGAACTACTGAAGCATCGACTGCTGAGTAAATATTCTTGCTGACCGCCAACTCTTCTTGCTTTGTTATTGTTATGTTAATATTTTATTGTTCTCTTGTTTACAGTGATACCGCAGACATGTCGCTACCGGGGAGCAAGGTATCCCTGCGGTCTGAGCATATCATGCGTGCTGGGTGGCGGGAAACCGCTGGACCTGTGCTCAGGGGGCATGATATGGGCCTGTTGTGTTGACAGGGACACCACTGAGAAACCCACCGAAACAGCGCCTGTAGTTCACAATGCAAGTAAGTAACTTCAATCTTACATGTTTCGTTGATATAATTAATTATAAAAAAATAAAACATAATAATGAAGCTGACGCGAAAGTCAAGACTTTCGTTGCCCTCGAGATGTAGGAGGTCAAATTAGATTGTCACAAATATCTATGCTTATCATTTTTGTCCGTGACATGTCAGTCTAACGACCTTTGTGTCATAAAACAAGTATTACTATATGTTAATAATATACAGAATTGTATTAATAACATACTACAATTACATTTAATTTACTGTAACTTTAATGCAATTAACAGCTAATTCAAATAGTTTAACTGTTGTGCTAATAGTTTTGATGTTTGTTATAATAATACAAATGCATGTTTAGTTAATCTTCCGTCTTAACTAAAGACACAAAATAGTACTCACTACAAATCAAAGCCAATATTCAATTATTAACGTATATTTTTTTTAACAAATATTTATACGATAGTGTCAATTATTTATTATCAAGTTGAGATCAACAATTGTCGATTAATAGTGTCCAAACATTGCTTCGTTCCGGTTTAAAAGGCGTTGTCGCTAGTGAAATTGCGGGGCTAATAAGACTTAACGTCTTTGTATTTAAAGACGAATACAATGTAGTGCAGTGTTTATTATCTTAACTAGTGCCACATTGTTATGGACGAGCGTATCTCTTAACATCAGGAAAACGTAATACTCATTTCCTTAATTAAAGAAGTAGTATTTTTTTTGAAAATGTGAACAATTCCTTGTAGTAAATCCTTCTTCACAAATGCTACATATATCGAAAAGTATATATAAAAATAAATTCAAAGCGGCAATGGTCGATTATAATTCTCAAAGCGGTTTATTACGAAAGCGTATTTCATATTTGTATAACAATAATAGAACACTCTCTCCTTATTTTGGTCTAAGAGAAACGCGAAAGCGGATTGCATGGATCATAGCAACCTGCCAGGTAATAACTATGGAAAGGTCTAAGAAGCTTAAATCGTGTAATAGTACTAAAAATTTACAAAATAAGTTATCGTATTCCAAGTAGTTTTTAAGTATACATATAAACACAATCGTTGAAAGTCGAAAGCAATGAATATAAAGATAATCTCTATTAAATAAACGTAAAAACTTGAACAACTTGATTCTTTTTTCATGCAGTTTCATGATTTCAGGTACGAATGAAAAATAAAGGATGTCTTTTCAACTAACCCCTAGCACAAATGAAATTTATTTAGAATAGTTTTCCAGGTTTTTTTTAAATGGTTGATTCGTTGTAAAGGTTCTTCAAACAAAAAGTTCTCAGAAAATTTATCTAGAGTAATTAAAGAAAGTCACAGACAATATCTTTTAAGATTTTCCTATACCAAATTTGTATCAATTGCTAAAAAAAATCCGCTTGATACGCTCATACCAAAAACCAGGCAGTTATCGCAGCGCAGTTATTTCCGGTGGAGTTTCTATACTATTTTTTTAAAAATACAGTACACTGTTAACTTATTTAATATTGTCATCATCAAGAGTCAATAGACGCCAACTGCTGGACATGGGCCTACCGTTATAATCACCGGACATTCCACCTTGTTTGATCTTCCAGCGCTAAGTCTGCACCTACCCAGTGGCTACTGGAAGACATGCCTTATCGGCCGTCAGCCCTTCAATCATTGTTCTCTATTCACTGCAAATTTAAGAGTTTTTCTATTTAATAAAACTACTAGGGCAGAATGTTCACCTGATGAATATAATACCGGTCATAATATAGCAAAGTTAGTTAGGATGGTATACACAGCACCACATTATGTCCTTCGTCTAAAAACATTAGATATTAAATTTCGTTACTTCAGGTATTTTATTAACTAAAGCAGCTTTGGAACAGGAACACAATAAACATTTCTAGTATTATTTGTAGTTGTACCTCTTCAACAATTTAGAATATAAACTTTTTATTCCTTACATTTCCACAAGAGTCATATTTTGGAAAGATGTCCAATTCGTTATTTTCATAACTTCACATTTCATTACTTTGCATAGATTTACATTTTCTTCTCATAGAAGGCACGGATAATGTACGTCCGCCTACGAAAATAGTAAAATTTTATTTATGTTACTGGCTCATTACTTAAAAATGACATTGCACTTATTTTACTCTGAACTCAATATCTAAAACAACAACAACAGGCTCGCACGTGTTACAACAAAAAAAAATGGTCAAGTTAAGGGCCGGCGCTGCTTCTACTTTTATGAGTTTCTACAATTTGATATTTCACGGTACTTGGTTTTATTACGTTTTTTTTTCTAGATTTTAGAAACTTTATGTACTTTCTTATACCTTGTCGAAGAGGTATTGAAATCAGGTACATATTTATGTGCTTTATACGTATTTTTTATAAATAAAAATTTATTTTAAGATTAAATAAACATGTAAGTATGATGCCTTATTTTTTAGTGCCACGACTATCAAAGAACCTAATTTGAAAGTTTTTGCCTCTAAGTAATGATTATTAATTTAATTTTATAAAACAATGATTAAACAATAATTGTTACATTAAAATTTGTGTAGAAATAAGAAAGAAATAAAATCATCAAATATTTCCCAAAACATCGGGATTTTTTTTTAAAATAATTAAAAAATTTATAACTCCAGAATCATTGTTTTCGGATGGGATATTCCATTACGTATAGATACGAGCTATACTTTAGCCCTTCCAGATCTTTTACATCTATAACCTTTCACCCTGTAATATAAATTTATACAATAACTAGTTTCCTGTGAGGCAATATTCATAATACTTATTAAAGTATATAACCTTGAGACTGCGTTATTATAATTGAAACATTCCTGTATTTGTATCTTATGTATATATAAAGATTTTTTTTTAATATATCCTCCAACTTTTTACCATCTCAAGGGTTTGCTGATAGAAAATATTCTCCATTTTTTTTCGGATTATTGCCTCTCAAAGGCATAATAACATCATACCTTACATTATTTGAATCATCTAGTGAGATTATGGTATTCAATGAAGTTTTTAAAAATATAGTTTACTAACGTTAATTATTTGCGTAAATAAAGTATCATCAGGTGTTGTCGTTATAGAAAGGAAATGCGGGTTGCCGGGTGAATAACACTGTTGTTTCAACACACCCGATACCTGCCACAGGCATCTCGAAGACGGCGAGATTTAAGTGAAATTTAAGTGAAAGTTACAAATTGTATCACGTCCATTGGAGCGCAAATACAATGGTGTGTAATAACACTGCTTAAGAGCGACACGTGATACGAAAAATGGATAGTAATTGCGGGGTCTCGTTTCATATCCGGCCGTTCGTATTCGATCACGGAACCTTTCGTATTAATGATCAAATTACTTCTCATCATCATTATTTCCACCGATGCTACATGTAAACTCTTGTGATGTATTACACAAAGCACGGTCTTGTGGTGTTTAAGTCCTGTGACTCACAGGTCTTTTTTTTACTTAATATAGACTAGTGCACAGAACTCTAGCGGAAATGAAGTATAGGTGTTAAAACCCACTAATGTAGAACGCTATTTACTCTATTGTATCTATTATAATGAATAGGATGAAGGAGGAAGTTAAATGAGGTACTGAAGAGATATGTCAACAACGCTGATGGTAGTGCGACTCATCATCACTCTCAATTACATTCTCTATAGGTACAGGTTCTAGGTTACATAAGCTTCCAAAAATAATATGTATATATGTATGTAAATTGTGAAAATTAATGACTATTTCTAAACTTATGTTGTTTTATTCATTTCTATATCTGGCATTGCCGAAAATTATTGCATCATTACATCTAGATTATAGAAGATGTACCAACGTACGTTCAGACACGCCTTATTGTGTGGAAGTCATTCATTCCTATTTTGTCAATATTTCACATTAGGACAAAGCTTTTTGCTTCCTTCCTTATAATGAGAACACCGAGCGAATGGAATGATCTTCCGGCGTCAGTGTTGCCGTCCAAATATGATGAGACTATGAGGGAACTTTTAAGAGAAGAAGCAATAGGCTTTACCTATCGTAGTGCGCTTAACCATTAGATGAAATCATAGTCAAGTGCTAGTCAATATAAATAAAAAAATACGCGAAATAATACGGCTTCAGAAATGGCTTAATATGGATCTAAAAAAAATAGTATAGCCATTTTAATTTACTTATTCTTAGAAAACAATCTCCAGAATATTTTAATAGAAGCAGTTATGTCACCGCGACCCTCATTTCTGTTGTGAAATATTATTTTTCAAACGTTAGAACAAGTAACATAAGGGTTTCGCCTATGTTATTTTCAAGTAAATAATAAGTACGCAACTTATAGTTTATGGCTAGCCCAATGTGTTGCTACACAGCAATATACGAACATCCTTACTGACGCATCACAACAACGGTGTAACTTTATTTGCAGCAAAGTTATCTCGTGGTAAATTATAGCAATATAAATAACATGAAGATATTTTTAATCCTCTAATTTTTATTTACGTTTTATGATAATACACTAAACATTTCCTCTGCTGGGCAACGTGGACCTTTTTGATTTTACTCACTTTTACATTATGACTGCGTTGGTACGAACAGCATTTTCCAAAAATTTATAGTATCCATTTAAATGTAGATAATATAAAAGATCACTTATATTTACGTATTTCTACTACGGACGAATGTCCGTTTCACACACGATAATGCAATAATTGTCAATGTAGAAAGAATAAATTCTCTTTACAAATGTAAATGATAGTATATATGATGAGGATATACGAATATGTCGTTGTGCGTTTAAATGTGCGTTAACACATACACCTTGTCTCTTTATCGGTATAATTTTTTCCAAAAAAGTGAAACTAAATACCAATTTACTGGTGGTAGTTCTCTGTTGCCGGGAGATGTCTAGGTCGGTACCAGCGCAGGTCCTGTTTGTGCCGCCAAACAGAAGTGTGCAATTATTACTGTGTTCCGATTTGAAAGGCTCTGAAGCTATTGAAATTACTAGAGTAAAAAGGATTAATATTATATCTTAAGGCGATGAGCGCAATGTGGTGTTCACCTTTTTAATCGTAACTAACACTAAGTTGCTATAGGCAAACGTGTGATTTACCACCAAGTGAACGTCCTGCTCGTCTCATCTCTTCATTATTTTTTATTAATTTAAGCGATAAGAAGAACAGGACGTTCACCTTATGATAAGTGATACGCCCGCCCTTAACAATGTGGCGCTAGTTAGGATGCCACATTGCGCTCGTCGCCTGAGACGTAGGATGTTGAGTATCGTTACCCCAGTAATTACACTAGCTACAAAGCCCTTCACACCGTTACACAGTAATATTTGCACACTACTGTTTGTCGGCAGAAATAAGCGCTGCGGTGGTAGCTACGTAGATGGTCTCCGGGAAAAGGAACGTACCACCAGTAAATATAAAATATATTTATATGTATATATATATATATATATATATATATATATATATATATATATATATATATTTATGTACCCGTGCATAAGCAAATACTTTTTACAATATTAAGTAGAACAAAAGCACAAAACCTGCAACCATTACACAACACGAACGAAAGTAAAAGTTTTCGACACGAAATCACACGAAGACGACTTTATCTTTGATGCTGTAACATTACGCAATGTTTTTTTTTAATAATAAAAATTAGAAAGTCATCTTGTATAAACAGTACATCTATGAAAACTTATTAAAGTTTATAAATATATATTAATGTAAACGTAGCAAAGACTGCTCAGTATGTACGCGCTACACGTCTCAAACAGGCATGGGTTTGATCCCCATTTCTCTTAAGTTTTCCATTAAGTTAAATAATTGTGAGGAAACAGACATAGTACCAAGTAAAACAGCTTCTATGAACATGAGACATTGAAGTGTGTAAATGCTCTTGACTCTCTTTTTATGAGATAATGTTCCGAGTCCCACGAGTGGAAACATTAAGTGTTCAACATTAACTATTATTAAAACAAAATAATAAAGATAAATTAAATCAAATTTTTTGTCTCTATACTATTGATCGGAAGTATAAATGATAAAACGGTTGACAAATGAAAGGGATCCTACAAATCCATCAAAGATGAGTTAAGATAATATCGATGTACTAGTTAGAAAATAGTACTAGTTAAATTTGTAAAAAATTATTTATTGTGTAGTAATGATTAAAAATTTAACTTTAAAACTGTTTTTTAGTTATTAATATTAATTGATATTTAGTAATGTCTTCTAGGGTTCTTATTAAAAAAAATTATCATTTTTTTTATAATAACTTTATTGACAACTATTAGTTTCAAAAACATAACTATTATTCAAAAATAGAAAATATATATAAAATTTAACAAAAACAACATTCCACAACAGGTGATCTGATAGAAATCATCGGTACATTTCCACACGACAGCTACGACTACCAGACAGATACTAACCAATTCGAAGAACCAATCATCATCTACACAGAACCTAACAGGCCTACGCCGCACTTTAACCGGCCAAAACCTGTAACGGACCGGCCCGAGCTGGATCTGAGTGGACAAAACCGGCCGAAACCGGAATGGAGTGTACCAAATTATGATCAGAATCATTATTTTCACGTGAAGCCATCATACCACGAAAGCACTACAGCACATCCAACACCAGACGACTTTTACACATCCAATCATTTCGTTGGTGGCGCGAATAGCGCTGACGGTGATGATGATTATGTACCGGTTCATACGAGCGGTCATAAACCGCAAAAACCTAGTTTCCCGGGTGAGATTAATTTTCTAAAAAAATACGGGGAATGATGTTTTTTGGATTTAAAATTTTCTATGACGATGAAACTCAGGTATCTTACAATGTACCTTAATTTGAATAAATACAAAAATATTATAACTTACGTCAATTACAACTGAAATAAAATTCTATTTACATAAACTTTTTTTATGAAATATTCTACAATATAAAGACAATCTAATTAAATTTATGATCCATGTGTTTTTTTTCAATTCCCACAAATTTACTTCCGCCAAATCTTCTTCTAGCAAGGTTGCTGGTACATAGTCTTAAAATGAAAATTCCTACGACTTGAGTTTCCTCGTCTTAATCATTCGGTATAAACTTTTTTTTGCTTTGATAATTCCAGCACTGCGATTTCATAATCATCATGCACTCACTTGTTGTTATGTACAGCACCCGCTTTATTATACACGTCTTCTATAGCATTAACTTAAGTTGCCGGTGCTACAATACGTAGGTTAAGTTATATAATACTATAATTACAAAATTTATTTTTTCCAAAACCGGATACGGAGTTACCATGGTGGAAACTAGGGATAGTTCTTGTATATCCTGAATTAATTTTCGTCAAAAGATATTCTATTATAGAATATTTTTCAGAAGATACGAATAAGTTTATTGGTGGTAGATCTCTGTTGCCAGAGACCGTCTAAGTAGGTACCACCGCAGCGTCTACTTCTGCCGTCAAAGCAATGATGTGCATAACTTTGTTCCGGTTTAAAAGACGCTGTGGTTAGTAAAAATATTGGGGTAATTAGACTTAAGATCTTATGTCTCAAGGCGCCGAACGCAACGAAGTGCACTATATATTATTCTAACTAGCGCCAGATTGTTATGGATAAGCGTGTCACTTAACATCAGGTGAACGTCTTGCTCGTCTCATCGCTTCGTAGTATAAAAAAATGAGAAGGAAATCTTAGAAATACTTATCTTATATTTTGAAGTAAAAGATAAAATAATTTCAAAATATCGCACAATAAAAGGTATAAAATAAAGTTAATCATATATCTTATGTATGATTAATATGTTTAAATGAGTATAAGTTACATACTTGAATATATTAAAATAAAAAACATAAAAACATATGTTATTATCGATTTCATAAAAAAAATATTTATCACTTTTTATTGTAATTTTAACTCTAAACCGGATGCACTTATTGCTATTTCAGGTTGCGGCGAGCATTACACTCGTTCTAATCGTATTGTCGGTGGTCACTCCACGGGCTTCGGCTCTCACCCCTGGCAAGCAGCCCTAATAAAATCGGGTTTCTTGAGTAAAAAGCTAGCATGCGGCGGTGCTCTCATCTCTGACAGATGGGTAATCACAGCAGCTCACTGTGTTGCCACGTAAGTATTTAAATAATAATTTTCAGTGTTTATTTTGGACATGTTTATTTCTACTGTGAGTTTTGTAAAGTTCAAATAAAGTTTAGGTTATTTATTCAAGTAAAGGCGCATTTATAATAACATTACTTATGTAATGTATTTTTGTGTATGTCTCTTGCCGGAGATCCTCTAGGTAGGTACCAGCGCAGCGCCTCTCTCTACCACCAAACAGTAGGGTGCATACAATGCTGTGTTTGAAGGCTAATGTACTGTTACTGTGTACCTAATGTGTTACTAGGGTAACGAGGCTCAACATGTCTTAGGCGCCGAGCGCAATGTTTTGCAGTGTCTTAACTAGCGCCACCTTGTAATGGGCGGGCGCATCGCTTACCATCATGCGAACGTTCCGCCCGTCTCGTCGCTTAATTACATAAAAAAATGTAAATGGTACAGCGGCTGACCGCTTGCCTTATAAGATGGAAGTCTCTGGATTCCAAGTTATTGATTTTGTATAGTGGTAGATTTTATCGAACCTTCCTCGTTATCTACCATCTTCACACTGTGAAATTTACCTATTTCGCCTATTTCTGCAGTCAAATATATATTACTGTGTTCCGGTTTGGAAAACGCTCTAGCTAGTGTAAATCATGGGTAACGAATGGCAATATCTTGTATCAAGGCGATGTGGTGCTATGAATATCATATTAAGTAGCGCCACGTTGTTAGGAGCTGGAGTATCGCTTACCAACAGGTGAACGTGTCGCTCGTCTCGTCGCTTCGTTGTATAAAAGGAGAAAAGAATCAAGTAACGATTAATAATGTTACTTGATTATTTGTAGTATGTACCTAAATAATCCAGAAAATCTAAACGCTATTGCAACAAATCTTAATTTTATCTCTGCTATAGGACACCAAATTCCCAACTCCGAGTGCGTCTCGGGGAATGGGACGTGAGGGATGCTGGAGAGAGATACTCCCATGAAGAGTTTGCTGTGCAACGCAAGGAGGTGCACCCATCGTACGAGCCTGCCGACTTCAGGAACGATGTTGCTTTGGTGCAGCTAGATAGAGGAGTTGTGTTCAAACAACACATTCTACCCGTAAGTAATGTTCATTGATAATGTAATAAATAATAAAGATACTTTTAACTCTATTTATTGTTAAATTAAATTAAAAAAAAACTAATATTCTTAAACTAACTTCGTCATGTGGACTTGGCTTAAATATTGGTGACATGAGTAAATGAAGTTACTGATTACCTGGCAGATATTTAACCTCCAGTTTCCCAAGTTACAATAGCTAACGAAAATAGTACTCTACTGCCTAGAAAGGTGCCACTGCAGTGTCTATCTCTGCCACCACATATTAGTGTGCAAACATTATTGTATTCCGGTTTGAAAGGTGCTGTAGTGTAATTACTAAGGTAACGAGACTCAATATCTTATGTCTCAGATGACAAGCGCAACGCGGTTTACAGTATATCATCCTAACTAGCGCCATGTTGTTATAGGCAGGCATATCACTTACCTTCAGACGAACATCCGGATCCCCTCGTCGCTTAATTGAATAAAAAAAATAAACTTATAACTGCACTTACAATACAAACTCGTCATTTGTCTATGCAATGTGTAGAGATCACGTTCGATCACCACTGAGTGTTTCACTTAAACTGAAGTGGTCCTAGAACAACAGTTATCATGGACATTAACCAGTCGCTACTTAGCATGCTACACAGCAACGACAACTCTATGTTAAAGTAAGCCAGAGTCCAGCTGAGGGAATATTAAGACAGCCCTTTTTAATACTATTTTAAACAAGTATTTTTAACATTATCTTAAAGTTACATTCGAGACAGCGTTTGCTGGAAACACTTAGTGGTAGATTTATTATTTAATTTTTTTGTTTTAAAGAACTTAAAGAGAAATATCTGTGATTTGAATGATATCTAATTGAGAATATGTGTTATATTTCAGGTTTGTCTGCCACAAAAGCAAATGAAATTAGCAGGAAAAATAGCAACAGTAGCTGGATGGGGCAGGACACGACATGGACAAAGTACGGTGCCCTCAGTACTGCAGGTACACACAAAAAAGGAATAAATACTAAGTTTAAATAAATGTAATAATATGCGAAAATAATTATTATTTAGTTAAAAAAAACTGTTGAAATCTAGATTGAAAAACTGTGTGAAAAAATAAACAAAACTATGCTTTTCGAGGTTGGATTAAAAAAAATCTACATATCAAAAGCCTGATATCGTAACGCCTATTTCTAGCCGCTAAGAAGTATACAGATTTTACTTTGTGCTTTTTATTTTATATTATTAAATATACTTATTATATAACTTTAAAAGAGAGTAGGTTTTTGGAATACTGCTACGCCTCTAACGCTAGATAAGCACCATCTCAATAACTTATGTTAACTGTTATCTTAACTAGTGCCACGTTGTAACAGGTAAATGAATTACTCCCGTAAAGCCTCTTTCTTGTGTTTTCGTTAAATGAATAATAAAGTTATAGTCATTTATTTTCTTTTTTCTCAGGAAGTGGATGTAGAAGTGATTCCCAACGAACGTTGCCAGCGCTGGTTCCGAGCAGCCGGCAGAAGAGAAACAATACACGACGTCTTCCTTTGCGCCGGATACAAAGAGGTATGTACTGATCCAGAAATCAAACATTTTTATCTGAAGTAAAAGTCAATAAATACATAAAATTACAGCTATTTAAATAGTTATATCATTTCTATGAATTATCCGCTCTTAAAAAGAAACGGTATACATTAAAAGATAAAACTTAGTTTCGACTTTTCTAAAAGATTAAAAAAAGGCTAGCTCTTTCCTATGATATAGTTCAATCTGTTACTATGTTTTTTGTGTACATAAATGTTATTATTACTAGGACACAATTGACGTGCTATCCATTTATAACCTTTTATATTTTTATTTATTTTCTTCCACTGGTGAATACATACGTACAGAGATAATATGGTATGTAAAACTAAGAATGATACCGGCATATCAGGATTCAGTTTCCGTTGCAATTTAATCAAAAGAAAATAAATTTTTAGAAGAAACAATAACAAAATATAATTCCCTATGGCATTAGTTTTCTTATTTTCATGTACGTATAGCTTTTAAATTCTTATTAAAGTTTTAACCTAACCCAAAAATTAATACACTTTTCCCATACCAGAAATAATGTATTTGTCCTTATTCTATAGTTAATTTATTCTATACATCTTTATTACACAATCAAAATCGTATTTAATTTTTATTTCAATTATATCACCATAAAAGCTTAAGTACTGAAAATCAATTCATAGTATTGCGATGAAAAATTATGAAAGATCTTTCATCTGTTACATGACAAAGTTATCCGCATAGCCTGTATACTTGAGCTGGATACCTAGGAAAATGTTTCTGAAGTTTTCGCTCGTATATTCATACTATCAATACTACATTTTGTTTCAGGGCGGACGCGACTCATGCCAAGGGGATTCCGGCGGTCCGTTAACGATGAAGATGGAAGGCCGCAGCACGCTTATAGGGCTGGTGTCATGGGGCATCGGATGCGGACGCGAGCACTTACCCGGCGTCTATACCAACATCCAGAAGTTTGTACCATGGATCGATAAACTCATCAATTAATCCCGGAAGTGACATATTTATAATATTTTGATTACACAAAAATTAGAAAAAAGTTTTAAGCAATGCTAAAGATATATATAATATATATACATATTATCATTACATATGTTATATTATCATTACAAGTGTAATATCACTGTACCTATCACAGAGTACTAAGATATATGAAATGACTATGAAATTATCTGGAAAATTAATTACAATAGTTTCTTTGTTTATTTATGAGTCTTTAATAAAACTAGATTTTACGGTCTTCTTCGCCTAAAATTTAATTTTATTGAATACGTGATATTTACGTAAAATCGATACATAAATCTTATTTACTTCGACTCTATGTAAAATGTATATAGTTTAATGTTTTTATTCGACGAAAAAACGAGACGATCGTGATGTTCATCTAATGGTAAGAGATACACCCCACCATCAAAACGTCATAAAAGTTAGAATAATATACACTGCACAATAGTACTCTCTCATTACCCCAGTAATTTCACTGGCTACAACACTTTTTTATCTGTAATACAGTAGTATTTATACATTACTGTTTGGGGACAGAAATAGGCGCTAGACTTAAACGATTTCCGGCAACAGAGATCTACCACCGTAATTAACTTACCATTTACTTTTTAATTATAATCCTGTGATATCGATAAAAATTTATTCTCCAACTAAACGGGTTCTACTGCTGTTTATTGGTGACCATTCTTTTGTCATTATGAACTATTTACTTGTTCGTCTACTTTAATATTCACAATGGAAGCTTCCAAATAAAGCTTGTCTTAACAGGCTATTGTTAAATTATTTAGTTACCAAATCGCGAATATTTCTTACACTGATTGCATTTAATATTAGAAATCTTGAAATAACGTTAATTCTAATGAAAAAGTAATATTAAGTTGTTATTTAAAGTATATATTTAATTATGATTTTATTATCAGTGACGCACATGAATTGAACGATGTGATATTTTCCGCTAATATTAATGTATAACTTGTTTTAAATGTTGTAGATATTTTATTACTTAGTGAATCTATGACTATTTGTCGACATCATATTTTTATAAATAACTTATTTTGATAATTAAGTTTTTTACGGTTTTACACAGTCTTAAAGAATTAAGATGTTTATAAAAAAAATTGTTTCATTTAATACCTTATTTATTTTAGAAATGTTTACTTTGATTCTTCCTGGATTTCAACACCAATGTCATTTTGTAAATTTTATGAGAATACATCGCGTTTAATCAAAAAAACATATCCTGAAAATGACTACAGGATTTATTTATAGATAGATAGATAGGTTTATTTCCAGGATTACTTTTTGATTCACATTCACGATGTTACTTTGAGACTAAAAAGGTTTAGCTCTTTCTTTTTTCTTTGAAAGAACAGTAAAGAAATAGAACAACTAGCCGCTATCTGTATTTCTCTCCGAAGACATGGGTTTCTTTAAGAAAAAGTGGATAAACTGTAACAAAGTTGATACGTTTTACCACCTAGTAGATCCCATCATAACTTAACATCATGTGGTTGTGGTCAAGCGGTAACCAAATTGAAATTAAAATTTAGTTCAATTCAGTTTAATAATACGGTTCTTCTTCAATTATTCTTTATACAACTTCGTTAATACTATGACATATAAAATGTTTGTAAAATAACGATTCTAAAAAAATACTTAGTAATATACTTGTACTCAATATTTAAACAGCAAAACGGAATCGCTTGAGGAGGCCTGTTTTCAACTGTGAACAGGAAAATTATGATACTATCATAATTTCAGCTTTTCCCAATCATAACGCTGCGATTACGTACTAAGCTTCCTATTAAACTTATAAAAAATTTATGTGTATAAATCGTAATAAATTTTAAAGAAAAACTAGATCTTTTTCCTAGTTTCTAATAAATTATTATTGTATAAAAATATTGAAGTAAATCAAACCTTTGCTTTTAAGTACAGCGCCATCTTTGAGATTGTAGAGATACTAATAAGAGCAGCAACACAACAAAAATTTTTCTGTAACTAGATAGAGCCCAATGTTATAGTTATCCTGCTCTTTATTAATTCACTTATTATTTATTATTTTTATTTAGTTTTCGATAATATTTTCTAATGATCCTAAGTTAATAAAATGTACGACGGTACTGATAGGTAATAAGAGAAACAAAAAAAAATAGAATAGAGACAAAAATCCCAAACAAAAGGAAACACATACACATTTAAATTCTTCTGTAAGCATTTAATGTTTGTTCTGTATCTCATTAGATGACATCAGACACGAATAAATCGCACCGTACTCAATCACGTATCAAAGGATTACAAATATAAGCAATATCATTAATTTTATTAATATACCTTCAAAACAATATTTTAAATTGCATATTAATTAAGTATATATCATTAGAAATGAAATTTCTATTTATAAATAGTATTTTTTTATTTGATGACGCGACGTAACGAGCGAAATATCCATCCATAACAACGTGGCATTATTTAGGATGTTATGTACTGTATATTATGCTCGTCGCCTTAAGAAATAAGACGTTGACTCTCGTTACCCCAGTAATTACACTAGATACAACGCTCATCAAACTGGAACACAGTAAAATTTGCACATTACTGTTTAGCGGCAGCAATCAAAACTTAATCAGATGATGAGTTATGGTATGTATGAAGCTATTTCTTGACATGTACCTTTCAAATAAACGAAATATAACAAAACAATATATTAAAGTAATAAAAAAATGGCATATGTACTAAAATATATACAGAAAAATTATTTTACCTTAGGCGACGTTTTAGAATAAGACGCGTTGAAATCTTTTGTTGAGAAACCTTAAGAACATACGTAAATAGGCCATGATGCACTTTTCTCAGTGGTAAACATCAAAATATTTTGCCTTTACAATTTTAAAATATGTTTTAAGATAACCAACTGTTTCATTTAATGATAAATACTATTTTTGATTAAAACAAAAGATATCAATTATTCGTAACTTAAAAGCCGTTTTACTTTGCTATTGATTTTTTTACACATGCATAATAAAAGTAAACTACAATATAATGATTAAGTGTGTCTTTCAAAAGTTAAATACGGACCAAATTTTTTAACTTCTTATGAGTTTTTACTATAACTAAGCGATTTTTACTATTACTTCACTCTATAAACAAACGGTGAAATATATTGTAGGAGGTTGTAAAAATAGATTATGATTCCACTTACAACATATAATGTATAAGCTCTGCCAAACACACAGTTTAAGCAAGAAGATTCTTTAAAACCAGCAGCGAACCTGTTGAATCCTGTCCTAAAAAAAAATTCAATTTTTAAATAAAGGCCTTCAAAGTTCCCCAAAAAAGGGAAGCTGTAGTACCAGTTTTAGTATCCCATTCCAGACTACCAATGGGCAATCGTTATACCAGGGGGTATTTGCAGCTGCATTCTCGGCCTTTGAGGTAGAAAGTTATCGGTAGATAACTTTAAATTGTTTAGGATCAGAGATCTTATTTTTTTGTCGTTATAAAGGAACAATGTGGATTTAATCCTATTAATTGTTAGTTATTGTATATTTAAATACCTATATTTATACCATTTATATAAATATGGTATAAACAACAGATATTCTTTTATCTAAATATAAGTTTTCAGTCTGGACTAGTAGCAAGCCTTGATTATCTATTTTTAAAATAAAGAAATTAAAACTTTAAAGTGCTGAAGCTAATAAAGTTTTTGTAATATTTTTATTACAGAAATTTTTTGAACGTATATAAGTTTATCCTAATATTTTATTCTATACTTTGTGAACGAACTCCTTAGTCACGGAGGTTTTACATGACTTGCTAAATTATATTTATTGGTTGCCTTGTGGGGGCGTGCGCTGCTAATACACGTTTAACAGTCTTTAGAAGTAAATGTAAATACTGCTGCAGACCTTGGTGGCAAAAACAACATACGTGTATTGTTTGTGTGACATATAAAGAACTTTTAAACAATCATTGTTCGCTATTTAAGGGAATTTGTATGCCTTTGAATACTGTAAATAAATTATACGAGTATCATGAACCTAACAGGACCTGGCGACACCGATACCCGTTTCAGATGGCTCTTATAGACAATAAATATATGCGGAATAAGCAATATATTTACGTATACCTTACATAAAAATTTTTTTGGTTATTTTTTTTTATTTAATTAAACGATCAGACGTTTACCTGATAGTAAATGATACGCCTACCCATAACAACGTGACGCTAATTAGAATGATATATACTGCATCACATTGCGCTCGTCACCTCAGACATAGGATATTGATTCCGTTACCTCAGTAATTACGCTAGAACACAGTAACGTTTGCGCACTACTGTTCGGCGGCAGAAGTAGGTTCTGCGGTGGTACCACCTACCTAGGTGGTAGTCTCCAACAATAGAGACCTACCACAAGTAATTATTGTGTATTACATATCTGTGATATTTTGCTATGACATATACCATTAATTTTAAAAGCTGTGATGTGGGTTCCGCATCGTGATCCGCTAAGGATGCCGATATTTTTAGGACTTGTCTCTTAAATATATTAGTCATCTCCAAATCTTCCCGTTATGGTAGAACGAGTTTAAATATCCTTTTCTGACATCATCTCATGTTCTGGCTTTAGGTATAGACTTGCATGAATTTATCGATATACGACCTTTTTGGCTCCAACGAACCGGTTCAGTCTCGACGCCGCCTGCGCAACTGGCCAGTTCTACACACGAGCAGCGAACGTGCGGTCGCCATGCGAGAAAAAACGATGATTAAAAACGAATACGAACCACATCCGAAACATAACTAAGGCGCCATTTTAAAATATTAATTACGAGTCGTCAACCGAATTTAATTAAAATTGCTTCTAACAAAAACATATTGTCTCGACAATATTCAAAGCATCTGGCGAGTCGAAGGATGTGAACTTTTTTTATTTTAGTTTGTGCGCCTTCAAAGGAATGTGGTTTTAGTGTCCATGCAAAAAGAACGAGTGTTGTGTGGGTTAATTTTTTTGTTTCGATGAGTGCGAAGCGTGCCCTTTGCAAAAATATTCAGTGTTGTGTTTAAAAATAAGTAAAGGAAAAGGTAAGGATTTTCTTTTAAAATTATCTAGGTATCTTTAAATTATCTTAATTTTTTACATGTGACTTTTATTGAAACAAGATCAAGATCGAAGGGTTCTCAAAAGATTGGAAATATTTTAAGTTTGTATTAAACATTTTCTATGATAAAATGAGTGCCATTAGGACGTTTAAAAAAGAAAAATTCAAACGTATATTCATTCGGTTTTTACAAAAGAAAATGGCTATTGTCATTATATTCCGTAATAAAACAATGTTTTAATATGTCAATTTATGTTAAACCGCTTTAGTTATATTTTATTAATTTATTATAAACATAATGTCATCACTGTACCAAGATATATAATGCACCCGCTGTGGTCAGCAATTAAGAAAACAAGTTCTAATCTATCAGCTGCGTCGATCGTTTGAATTGTATAAAAATCGTTATTTAAAAATCGATATTCAAAGATTGAAATACCAATTACTAATGTACATTTGTACAAAATTTGGGGATTGATTGGTAATACTACACGACTTTCTGCAAATTATTTAAAAAACGGATTCAAAAATTTTGTTTTACTAGCATATCAAGATATATCACAAGAAAAAACTGAGAATACAAATAATATTTCAAGTTATTAACAATTTTGTATAAAACTTGCACGGAGATACCGTAGACGTTATAATAACGTCTCTAAATAGCATAAATTACCCACACGCTCTTAATTTTCCTATGTTGTAGACATTCATTGAAAGAATATAATAGTTTCTGTGTATACTTAGCTACGGAAACTTAAGCACGAATTTCATCCATTGTGGTTCAAACTAGAGCTTTTTATTACAAAGGAGGAAAAATTATAAGAATATACAACTGTTTTTTTTTATTATAAAATATAAAATAACCAGTATAAATTAAAACAAGATTATTTACCCAATATTTTGAATTCTTTCTTCTTATAAGTTTTTTGATTTTCTAGTGAGAAAATCGGTCATGGACATAAATTTTAAATATTCTAATGCCACAGAATCGGATCTAATGATAATAGACTTCATATCGAACAAACTAGTTAGTATTTAATCACACAATTAAATAACATTGAATATAAAATGAAATCTGTTAATTGAACATCTTTAAATATTCAGTTGCAACTCACACGCAACATGGCGATTAAGCGATTAAGTGCTTGCTTTATGTCGTTGGCCGTTTCGTTCCAACACAATCTTCCAATAAGTCAAGGTTGTACACCTACACCTAGAGAATTGCACACCCACGATAACAATGACGTCATACCGTCCGTTGAAACAACCGGAACTAGTTGGCTTGCCTCTAATAGACATCAGATCAGCGAGTGCAAGAAATAAGTAACAGATATAGGACTAACGAAGATTTGCTTGAAAAAGACTTAAACGCAAAGGAAACGCATATCGCTATAATTGATTTTTTTGTGCAAATCTATCTTTTTAGTAAAATTTTTGTAATAGCAAAATTATCAAAAAAAAGTACGTTAATAGGTAGGAATAAGTTAACAATTATTTCCTTTCTATTATAGTAAATCTTTTTTAATTATTTATTCGTCTCTACCACCTCCAGCTAATAAAATCCAATGAAAGAAAAACGATCTTGAAAATAAATAAATATACTTAGTTGTAGACACTTGATTTTTTTTCTATAATAAAGAAATGCAGTGTGATAGAGTGCTTTGTCCTTAAAACAATGCTAATTTTAAACTCTTATTAATAAAGTATTGTAAATGTTGTTTTGTGAATTTAACAATTTTTACTTACTTAATTTACTACCTATACATATGTAGAGCTCCTTTATTTAAAGTGTAGTATTTCATTTGTTTTAATAGCTCCACTAATGTTAAGCAATACCACCTACAGCTTCAATACTCGTCTTCGCTGGCGCACTCGTAAACTTGCAAAACGGTTCTCAACTACTTAAGTTAAAATAAAACCGTTTAATGCGAAAATAACTGGTTATACAGTTGCATATTTTATTTTGCGTTATTACATGTGCATCGAATCCTGAATAGTGTGGTTTGTAAGGTGATTGTTAGCGCTTTAGAAGAGACGCAAGTTCAATGAGCACTGAGCTAAAATTTCCGGTGAAGTAAAACTTCGTAAAGGAACCGACATATTCCACGAACTTTCGTGGACTTATGACATCCAAAAACCCGCATTTAGCCAAAGTGGTGAATGGCCAAGAGACCTTGGCTCTTCTCACAAAATTCCGTTGGGCTTATTGGTTTTTTTATTAAGTTTTAACATCTGTCCGATAGATACACCATTTACATTCACATCATTTACCTTTCAATCATTCCAGGCTTCTTAACCACCATAAACTTATCTTACCACTTATTTGTAAATAATTATTAATCAAACATTACAAACATAGTTATGACTACTTATTTTAATTTTGATAATTCCACTTGAAAAGAAATCAGTTTAATGTGCATTTTCTGTTGTATTATACTTTAAATTAATCTAAAATTATAGTTACAATTACATTTAATTTGATACAGATTTATAGACAGTGACCACATTTATGTAAGTATTTAGTGTTACTTTTAGTTTATTGGTTTTTCTATTAAGAATTAAGTAAAACTGATACAAAATAAGATGTTTCTACGAAACAATTATTAACACATTTTGACTGTGAAGACTATTGTGATAATAAACCGGCGATATGTGTATTTATGCGGGTGTCGTTCCACTTAACTCAACCCATAAATACTGACAAACGTAATCGACGTTCATAAGTATAACTAAGTAATCAAAGCCGTATATTCATCTATATTTGTATCTGGATTTAACACTATCATTACAATAGAATTCCTTTTTTCCTTGTACCAGAGAAATTTGTGAAATCCTTATAAAATCAAAATAGAAAAAAAAAGTTATCTATTTTAAGGTACATCTTTTATGAAGAGGCGCAGATACCAATTAATAAAGTTTATTGGTATTTAATTATAATTCAATGTACAGTCTATTTGGACCTGTAATAATTTCTGTTTGAATGTTTTTTACTATAAAAATGATATTAAAAAACTAGTGATTGCCTTCGTTGCATTAAAAATTTAATGCACAACGTATGACGCGTCTAGAATTCTAACTGGAGACGTTGCAGTGAATGTGGAATCGCGTCTTACGTGCAACGATCTATTGCCTTACAACATTTGCGACAGAGGTAGGCCTTTAAACTACTGTTTACTTAAATTTCACGTATTTTCAGACTTCTTAAGATAGGTGTCGTAATATGTCTATATACAGGTATATAAGTAAATAACGAAAAAAATCGAAATTCATACAATTTATAAAAACAAAACGTTTATATGAATGACTAGAATAATTTTAATATCAAAGTTAATTTTATTTAAGTAACTGCACCTGGTGCCACCTAAACTATATATTCCACACCCAAGATTGTACGATTTTTGTGTTTATTCTTTTATCTTTATTTAATTATACAATGTAGATTATGTTAATAAAGTTAATCTGATACACAATAGCTGCAATTCTTACTTCAGCATGTAATTGAAGGCGACTGAATAAGTAATAAATTAATGAAGAAACAGTCGCAGAAACACTAGTTAATCAACTTGACAAGCGTGGTAAAAACTTCCAATGCCCAATAAAAATTTTAAGCAGGCTATTATCAGCTATGTCTATATATGTGCTGATATGGTGAAAAATAAATATATAAAATGTAGCTACATATGCTACATGCAGCGTTTGATAAATAAAACTCTACGCCATCCACAAAAAAACGACCTTATTCATTGATTCATGTTCCTAGCTCCCGTCTTGCGAAACGCATATTAAAAATTACTAAACGGTCACCTTATAAGAGGATGATGAGGTCAAGTTGGGAATCCGAACCCGTTATGGCGTCACAAGGGCATACGCAGGCGGTTTTATATTTGTCTTACTCAATTTTGAAGCCTACAAGGATTATGGCATAACGAAAATCCTTACGAAATTTGTCATTTATTGCATTAATTAAAAGAATATGAAACATAAATATTTGCATTTATTATAAAGAACCAATATATGTGTTCATACATATATTTACATACTGATTTATAATATTTATGTTTTGTACTTTTCTAATGTAATAAACTATATTAAATAATGGTCAGCACAGTTATTTTAAGTTAATTATTAACGTTGACAAAGAAAATACTATTCTTTTGAAGTTGTACATTTTTTATATATTTATGCAAAAAAATTATATTACTTTTACAGATCAGTAAAAGCTCTTTAAGAACAAACGTAAGACCTAATAAGTATATTTCTGAAATAAATAAACACGACAAACTTAACGATTGAAAGACAACTTCACAATAACGGGAAAACGCAATGTTGTTTGAAAAAACTGTGAATACTTTTGTATAGTAATTTTGATTTGATATCTGAAAAAAAAAGTAATTTTAAATGAACAACTTCTTTGATCATTTGATAGTTTCTTTTCGTGCGCGCTCTCAATACGACTCATTTAACAATACATCATCACGTTGCAACATTAGAGGCCAATAGCAGCTTAAAGCAAGTTTTAATGCAGTGACAACATTTTTCTTAAACACCAATGAAGACAATGGGCGGAATATGCCCACCCACACGTATTATAATCATAACTTTATTAATTAAACGTCACTTTGGGCATGAAAGTTATGTTGGTTAAATTTCCTTGTTTTCACCATCGGGGTAATACCAAAATTTTATGAACTTAAAAAAGTTGTTACATATCTCATCCTTTATATATTTTTTAAATCGACAATACGTCGATACGAGCGAGACCATTCACCTGACGGTAAGTAATACGCCTGCCCATAACAACGTGACGCTAGTTAGGATGATGTACAAAGCAAGCACGTCGCCAAAAGACATAAGATAGTAAGTCACGTTACTCCAGTAATATTTCACTAGCTACTACACCCATCAAAGCCGGACACAATAATTTTTGCATACTACTCCTTGGCGGCAGAATTAAGAGCTGCGATGGTATCTACCTCAACTATCTGGCAACAGAGATATATCACCAGAATATGTAAATATATATAATAATTATGTAAGTGACAAAGGAATGAAATCTATTTCTTTTCATCAGTCAGACACTCTTGAAAATTATAAGAATGTAAATACCTTTTTAAAATTTACAAGTCCTGCAGTCTCTGGTAAATATTAGTACCAAATCTTATTATTACTAAACAACGATCTCATACCCAATAAAATAGTATAAAACCTTTTAGCTAAAGATATAACAGAATAAACTAACATTTTACTTGCAAAGCCAGGTCAACTTATTACCGCTTACTTTGCCTCCTAAAGTCCTTATGAAATGTTAACAAGTAATAGACCACAATTAGTGACTCATCTTTTTTATTAAAGACCTTGTCCACCCACATTTAACTTATGATAATGTTTTGCTTTATTTGACAAAATTAATTGCAAGCACTGATTGCAAAACAAAAATGGCAATGTATCCGAAATTAATTAATGACGTATCCGAAATAGAATATTTTGAATTAAAAAAAACGGTACACCTGACTTTAAAAAGAAGTAATAAACTTTTAAAAAATCGATGACCCCAAATTGTTGTTCGATATTTAATACAAAAAAAGATTGTCTGATAAACGAAAGGGAGTGGACCGGTATCACCAGCGTAGGGCAACTGTTCCATATGGTTCAAGACAGGCACAAATTCACAATGCAGACGGCCATCCTCCAGTAATGGAGAAGCAGTTTAAGAAGAAGCATGAATAAATATTATTTCCTATTACTTCTTGTCATGCAATTAAGGAAGCTGTATGGTTTACATATTTGCAAGAACTTTTATGTGCTACAATTAATAATAATATTTAAGAGTCTTACTTGTTTATTCCTCGCTTATATTTTTTTATTTATGCCAATAAACTACAATAACTTATCTTGTGGCTACTTTTCAATTATCAGCACATAATGTAAGGTTACAATAATAGTTCTATATTAATATTGTACACAAAATAATAATTTCGTATCTGCTTCTTCTGGATTATTAGAACTTAAAATATATTTAAAAAAAATAATGATATATTCGATGAGTTTCTTTTTATTTAAGAAGTTTTTACTAAACACCATTTTCAGTCAAGATGTAACGACTACATCGAAACCACGATTCATATTCATATTTACCTATTATTTTAAATAGATATAACATTTAAAATGGCCTGAAAAGTAACAAATCACTGGCTTTACCTTTGATATCCAGTCTGTAATTTGTCGCTTAGCAAATAAAAAATGTATAATTTGTGTAAAAAAAATAATAGTGCACTAAACGAAGGAAATTCAACCCTTTCTTTATAACCCTAGGGATCAAATTATTGAATATACCTTCAATGAATTTGTTCATTACTTACAAAGATTTAAAGATGCTTTTAAGGAAAATTGAACCCTTTGCGCATAGCTGATAGGTTTTATTGCAGACATAAGTGAAGCGGTATCGGCAGCAGCCGTCCTCGGTGCGAGGTCACGCATAATCACCTGCTGCTTCTCCCGTCGTAAATTTCCATTCACACTTAAGTATTATTAACTATTTTAAAACAATAAAGACTGTGTATTTCGTTTCATGAACTTTAAATTCAGCAACAGAATTTACCATGGAAGATAAACATTTATTTACGATGGTGTTTTATTAGAACTTTTACGGTCTTGGATTTTTTCTAACAATTAGAACGTTTTGTGTACTCACAATGACTAAAATATCATACAAATGTTTAAAATAAGCGTGTCCGTTTTGTCATATTAAACTAGCAGCTATTTACTTACATCCATGTTTACACTTATACCAAAAAATTATCCATACAATTTCTGTCTTTCTGTATGTCTGATTGTTCCTGGACATCTCCGAAATAGCTTTACCGTTTTTGTCAAAACTTTGCTAAACTGAAACTATAATTTAGCTCAAAAAAATCGTTCATACGAGTAGATGAGTTATATCGAATTTTGTTTGGATTTGCAGGAAAGACTTTAGATGTTCTTTGGCACAACTAATAGTAACAAAACAATAAATGTATACGATCATATAAAATATATTTACGTCAATTATCAATTTATTTTTATTTTAAATGAATGTACAAGTTATTGTTCACACATAAGTAAAAAATGCGGAGGCAAGAACAAGATGACGGACTCGAACGAAGGCTGCCTGGCTCCATGATGTCACCTTTGCGGTGAAATCACGTCACTTGCGCACGCTCTCCAGTAAGTAGAGTGCAACACACAACAACAAAATAAAGTACATATCGATTAGTGTGAACATACTTATAAATAGTACGCATACATTATTGCCGTTTATACAACTATTTTTTTTAAAACAGGACTTAATATCCACAGGCTTCGTATTGCATGAGCTGTATATGTAAGTCGGTGAGACGAGCAGCAATGAGTTTAGAAAGAATATACTTGAAAAAAAAACAAACAAATTAAAATTGTAGAAAGATATAATATGGGATACGGGATCTTTGGTTAATGACAGAGCGATTTCACTTACAGCGCAAGTTACTAAGTACAACAGTATTACGATGATCCAGCGAGATCCAGTTGATGGATAAAGTCGTATACCTCGTGATAGGCTACTGTCTCGATTCTTAGTATTGCGAAGATCCAGAGAAATCGAGATAATGGATCCAATTATATACTCCGTAAGGACTTAGTGACCCAAGTCAATGTATAAAAAAATGTACGAACGTTATATGTGTTTGGTACGTGAAAGCGCGATCTGTTGATTACTTTTAAAACTTCTCGTTACAAAAGCAGAAAATATTGATTTTACACTTCCGCATAATTTCTATTTAAACATTGTGGTTTGTCCTTTTCGATTCATGGTCGTTATTGTTTGCTAAAAAGTCTTATTTTTCTACGTTCTCTTTACATAAACAAAGGTTAAATATGACAAATAGTGCATTTACCCAACGATTTCAAGTCATATACTATTGCATTTTTATAACCAGAAGATTTTGGCTGTTGAATGAATATTCATACCCAATGCTATATGTTAATCATGACATTGAAATAGGTCGATCGGAACTTGAATTGTGTCTTATAATATTTTCTGTATGTTTGCTAAACATTACATAAGTCCGTCTACTTAAGTAACAATTGACACATGAAGTGAGGTCGCACGCTTGTGAATCACTCGAGGTCTTTTTCGATATTTAAACGAAGCCACCATTTTTATGTGCGCTCTGATGCTGTGTTATTTATAATCTATTCCGACCTGTGTTTAAAACAATATAACTAAACAATTATTATTTAATACATGTTAAAGTACATACATGTTGATCTATTTACCAGGTAATCAATAATTTATTTATTTATTAGCGTGTGTGTTAAAAAACGTTGACATATGACAACATTTTCTTATAATTCAAATTACAGGAGAGTTTAATTTTTCTTAAACAAGTTCCAAAATCTTAACAATATCTCCAGTTTTTAAACATGCCGTCTAAGATGAGTTCCCACTAGTAATGTGTGGTAATGAATATTGGCACACCTACTTTCCCATTTTTATGCAATACACTTAAACGAGTAGGAGTTTTCGAAATGAATGACTGTACTCTTGCCTTGTTTAAGTAACTAAGAATACACATCTAACAATGCTGTTATAAGTTACTTAGGTCATTTAACGATGCGATTTATTTTTTATTTAATGATAATACGCCAATTTCGTATAATATCAAAACTTTACCGTATCATAAAGATCATATTAAACTGGTAAATAAAAAGGACAGTTATTCCGTGCTTTGACGGAACCTTGGTTTTAATAAATATATTCTTCCTTGTAGGCGGATTTGCATTAGAATAACTTGGCGTACAGTTAAATTAAATCTAAGATTCCAAATTTTTTTTTATTTTGATGTTGAATATAATGAAATTTATATAAAAATTCTACGAACTTACATTGAAAAATAACGATGCTGAAGATTGTTTCGTATTTGTTACTTGTTCAGCATTGTCTTCAAGAAATAATTTACATAACAGTATACAATTATTAATGGGGTCTAAATATTTTAATATGAAGATTATGTTTGAATTTGCATTGAATGCAACATTGTGTTGTAACTATCCATGCTTAAATATGTCAAATTACAATTTTGTTTTCACTTTGAAATTTATTACAATTATCCTCGCATGATATACAAGTATCTAAATTAATTTAACCTTAAAATGTCTCTAAACAAAATATGTAATTTACATATGCAATAAATACGTATTATTCATACATAAAACTTGACGAGAGTAATTTCAGTTCACATCAGAATTATTTGAATTATACCCAAGGTTTATATACCCTGGTATTTATCTAAACAAATTAGACAAAGTTTTTAACTTAGCAATAATTTTCAACGAATTAAGTACAAACCCACACTTTGTAGTTTTACATGTTATTCGATAACAAATCCAATTTACATTCGAAGTACAAAAACCGACAAGATCTTATTACTATACCTTTTTTGCGCCCAAGGTCTTATTGCACAACATAGAAATAGTTAAAGATAAATTAGTAGACTAATTTTACAATGTCTTATTTTATCACCGTAAACAATTCAACTAAAAGATAAACATAACAAAACAGCTAACTTTATGTTCCCATCGCTGGGACGGGAGCGTTTTATCTCAAGGCAATGCAAACTTATTAAATGCAAGTTGGCGAATGATGTATTTCATCGACAGCTGTTTGTTAGTCTCAGGACATGTCGATTTACTTATAACGTTTTTTTATAAAGAAAACGTATGAAAAAAAAATTAAGCAATTAAAATTACTTAAATATTAACCTTTTACACTGTTACGACTTGTCGAGATCTGACAGAATACTTTTGAAGGAGTCTGATCGATATTCGAAAAGGGACCATAGTTACAATCAAGATGCAAATTAAATAACTTTATAAGTAACAGATGGAAGTAATGAGTTCGCGCAAGTTTCAAGCTCTTCACACTGCCTGCCGTGTACCATTGTATTATGGGAAAGTTGTGAAACATAAGTGGGTGTATTTTGTAATGGGATAACCTACGTTTTAGATGCGGTGATAAGTTCCCATTCATTTTCTTGAGTTACGTGATAACAGATGAATCTCTTTTCCGCGAGTTATATCAACTTTAGTTATCCTTTGTATATCTCTTTTTTTATATTCATACATTTAAACATATATAATGAAAACTTTACTATCTTCTCTATAAACCATTTCATTCTTATTTAGATGCCAGTCATGTAACGGTGACTGTAATATCATCACAAAGTTATGTTATACAAGACTATTATCAAGAACTCGATGAATTAATTTAAGAAAATACAACAAGTGTATTAAGCTGCTAGAATAGTTAAAATATTGTGAAAATACTTTGATATTTTTAGTGATATAAATAATAAATAAAACGTCTGGACACTTCCAGAGACGTGGAAACAAGTTTTGAAAACTGCAGTAATACTAAGCGGTCACCAGTCGGCCTTAGCTGTGCACGCGCATGATTACCGATGTGCATCGCTATTGACCTTGCTGGACCTTACAGCCGTAACGTAATACCAACATAACATGGCGATTAGACCAGCGATGTTTTATAGAAAGACAGGGACACAAGTTTAAAATTCAAATGACGTCACCAAGCAAGAGATATTACAGAAATAATCTGTTATTGTTTACACGACCTTTCTCCTTACTGTTAATTATAATTTATTATACATTTAATATTGAGTCCGACCTAATGTCTTGTTAAAGTTTAGATTTTTTTTTCAATACAAGTTACTAAAAAAATAAGTATTTTAGATTTTAAATTTATGCGATCACATTTATCAAGTTCATTTAAATAATATAAATCTTGTTTTATGTAACAATTTAAAGCAATTCTGTGTTGAAAACAATAGTTATTAGTATTTACTTAGAGGTTACCTTAGCCTAGACATACTCGCGAGCTGTGGTTTTAACACATATATTGAATGCATATCAACTGCGGGCAGTCTAGGCTAGACCTTTTTTTATTATCACATATTCAAGTTCATAAAAACAAAGTTGTTTTTCAAGTTTTATACTTAAATAAAAAGATATTTTTTAAACATTCATCCTGTCAATGAGTTATGAGGTAAACGCTCACACAGAATTAAAATTAAGGATCTCTTTTATATCCAAATAAACTTTTTAAATGTATGAAATTTTCCTAAATAGAAATACTTCCCGTTTTCTATCATAAATGTTAAGGACACATTAAAAGACGTTTTAGGAGTTTCTTGGTTACTTTAGCATATTTCCAAAAATAATAAAAACTAGTAAAAGGAAATTCCTTTAAAGGTCAGCAACGATGACGCGACCCCTTAGGTGTTTTGACTGTCCTTGGGCGTCAGTGATTGCTTTCCACCAGGTGAACTATTTGCTTATTTGCCCACACTTCCATACAAAATTAAAAAAAATCTTCTGAAATATTTTTCAGGTGAATCGATCAGCAACTAATCAAAGGGACAATACCGTTCAACACGCCTTTGTGTTCATGTTTCTTACTGTTGTTAATTTCAATTAGATACTTTTTTTGGGCCAGGCAAAAATAAAAGGATTTTTACAAACATTACTTATTTACTGGTGGTAGCTCTCTAGTTTATCACCTTGGCACCAGCAATATTCCACATTTCCTTCCTCAATACAATGTCGTGAAACTATCCGAGTTATACGGGTCTTTGCCTTTGCCTCATGAGTATTCTTGCATACCAAGTAACTACTGCGACATGAAGGATTCAGTCAGTATCTTTTTTTTTTAAACAATGACAAAATTTACCCATTTTCTTTTGTATAATATTGAATAATTTTCTTCATTTGGGTTTTATTTATATTATGTCTAATTATAAGTGACTATTGTATAAAACAATGTGGAGATCTTTGGAGGAGGGTTATGTGCAGCAATGGACGTTTATCGACTGATGATGATGATGATGATTGTAAAAACAATGAATGACATAGAAACATGCTATTTACAAGTTTTTACCCATTGATATACTAACTTTAAAATATATCTACATTTATATATTATGCGTTAAATATTATATTTTATATCCCTTCACTAGATATACGTTGGAGGCTGACTGAATAATAAAAAAACGATAAAACGTCAATAGATTTAGAACAGTATAACACTTTGTTAGTTTTATTTTAATAACGTAAGTAAACGTGCAACACTATAATGATAAAACCTATCTATGCGTTCACTTCTCCCGTACTAGAACAAATATTACGTAACGATAAACTTGACCATACGGATTCACTTATTAGTGCACTATACATTGACTGCTACATAGCGTAATTCTTTCTTAAAATACCTTATAACTTTTCAACGACTATCACCATGTCGATGAGGTCGTGAAATTCTTGTAACGTCAGGCGGTAACAGGCTCCGGGCAAAGGCACAGACCGTTACTTTATACACGATATGTTTATATGGATATACTTAGTTTCTACTTGGTATGACATGACAGAAATCATTGCTACATTTTCGATAAAGATAAATAACAAGAAAACAAAAAAAAATACCCCGGTGTTTTCATATCAAAATCTCTGTCGAAAGCAATGGAAATTTTGAAAATATAAATTGTTTGTGTGTTTGTTCGTGCCGAATTATCTCCTAAATGGTTACACTGATTGTCAGACAAACCTTTTACTGGCATAAATTTTACTTTACGTTACTTTTTCAAAAAAAAATATTTTATTTAAATTGCAATAGATATTTTGTTTTCGACGAATCCTTTACAGTAAGTAAAAGTTTAATAATAGCTATGAATCAATATTTAAAAAAAAACGAAAAAATAACCTTATATGGCAATGCATATAAGGGTATTTTTTATTAGAAAACGTTTTACACATTTTTTTTGTCACTGTGCTACAAGAAGGCACTAGAGCAAAATTTGGACTAAGTATGCATGTTTCATGACGATAGTTGGTATGTGACCAAATAAAAATCTATTGATAGGTTATAATATATATAATTAATATTTCATTTAAAAAGGCTCGTCTTTTTAAATGTAGTAATATGTATAATTTATCATAGGAGTCTTTAAATCTATACTGTTATGAAACATGTATCCGTGCTCCCTATGATGTATAAAAATAAATTGAAAAAATCATGTAAACTGTGTGTTTTCACGTCAAAGATAGGATATTAGTAATTAATTATTTTACAATCTCATTTTTCATAATTGTGAACCGCGTCACGTATAATTTATAAAATCAACAGTACTTATCACCTTTTTTTTAATATTGTATAGTCTAGTGCTTCACTACAATCCCACTTGATTGTAAGAAGAGATGTAATCTAGAATCAAGAAGCTTATTCACTCTTCTCTTGAAAACTCCCACATCATAACTGTATGGAATCACCAACGCCGGCAGATTGTTCCAATCCTACGTTGTTCGCACTAGGAAGGACGAGGTGCAACGCTTTGTCCTAATGACCGGAATATTGACAACGAACGGATGAATCGTCTACGGTGTGTCTATACGAGCGATGGTAAAAAGGCGATGGCGGAATTAAAGCTTATAATTCTTAACTTTTTCTTATTCATCTATTCATGGAGTTTGTCTCTACAAGACTATACAAGTTTTATACAAAGAAAGCTTCGGCAAAGTTCAAATGCGCCGAAGCCAGATTAAGATACGGTATGCCGTAGTCAGAGGCCGGACGCCGAAAATGGCCGCCCGGTGACGTAACCGGCAACCTTGTGCAACGAACAGACATGCTTGGGTGTGGTACAGTCAATAGCACAATTAGTTATATTTAATTAACTTTTTTTTACTCTACGAAGCGACAAGACGAACGGGATGTTCACCTTACAGTAAATGATACGCCTGCCCATAACAACGTTGCGCTTGTTGGAATGACATATACACCACGTTGAGCTCGTCGCTTGAGACATAAGATGTCGAGTCTCATTACCCCATTAATTACACTAACTTCAAACCGTAACATAGTAATGTTTGCATATTACTATTTGGTGGCAGCTGTTTGACGCAACTGTGGTACCTACCCACACGGTCTTCGGCAATGAAGCCCTATGATCAGAAAATTATCCTTATAGGTTAATAGTGTATTAACCTATTTCAAAGGTTTCCAAAACAGATTTTTTTATTTTCTGAAATAATGGCTGTAATTTTATATTCGAAACATTGCAATATCAAAATATATTTTACTTTCTTCAACTAAGATATTCTAAAGTAGGTTACTTAAATAAGTTATTTTATTACTATTTAAATATTTATAACGGTGAAATAAATTTTTCATTTTTCGTGCCTTTTGATATACATAAACCACTAAAATATTGGTCTACTATATTTATTACAAAACGACATAACTGTTTTTTTTAACATTCAATTTGACAAAATGAACTAAGATTTTGATTCAATTTTAAAATGTTATGTTTCTCATCAGAAAACTTATCAAAACGGGCATAGTAACAAATCAAACAGAAATATTATATATCCATAATATTCTCAATATAAACGATAGGAAGTGATAATCATAAAATACATTTCATTCCGTTTAAATTATCATATAATGCATTACACTTTTTACCCTAACGATACGTTACCAATATCTTGGTGAACGTGCACTCCACGCTCCAGTATACTTGTCAACTATTACTGAAGCTCTAATGACATTGGTACTGAATTTGTTAAGTTTCATTATATTATAGTTAAGTATAATTATAATATTACTTCGTCTTACCTCCTGCTAATTGTTTTTTTTAATATACTACACACAGATTATATTGGAGACAAATGTGTTTATTAATACAGTTAAGCAACGGAACGATTGTTCACCTGGTGGTAAGCAATACGCCCGCCCATAACAACGCAGTGCTAGTTAGGTTGATATACACTGCACCATATTACACTTGCCGTCTTGAGACATAAGATGTTAAGCTTGGTCACCCTAGTAACGTACCTAGCTACAACACTCTTCAAACCGGAACACTGTAATCTTTGCACACTGTTTAGCGACTGTAATAGACGCTGCGGTGGTACCCACATAAACCGTCTCTAACAGAGATATATCACCAGTCGCGTTAATACACATCTGTAAGGTAACCATCGCAACGCCTATTTCTGCCACCAAGCAGTAGTGTGCAAACATTAATGTGTTTCGGTTCGTAGGGCGCTGTAGTTAGAGAAATTACTGAGATAACGAGACCCAACATCTTATGTCTCAAGTGACGAGCGCAATTTAGTATATATCATCCTATCTAACACCACATTATTATGGGTAAGCGTATCACTTACCATTGGGTGAATGTCCCGATCGTCTCGTCGCTTAATTGAATAAAAAAAAATTTAAAGTCATTATTCCAAAACGTTTTTATCTGAAATTATGCTAGTACTTTCTTCCACTAAGATATCTGAAGTAAAATATTTATCTTATTTATAGTACCTAAAAGAGGTTTTATTTGAATATTTTTCTTACTTATATCAAATATAAAAATATTTGAAAATTTTTAAACGACCGTAAGTTATTTTGAATACTTTATATTTTATACAATTTTACTATATATATAAGCTTTTACATTATTGTGTCAACCACCATTACTGAAACTCAAAACGGTGTCAATTCCTTCCTTCTTAGTATTAAGTTATCACTTAATATACAGCAACATTTTCAAACAAATTTAATTATATATTGATTCGTTGTAAAATTATAACAAAAAAGTGTATCTGAACTTGATTACACTTTTACGCGATTGGTCACCAGATTTGACTGCTGATGATTCTTTAAATTCGGTCAGAGTTATTATGTTTATTAAGTAACATATAAGGGCAGTTGTCCGATGCAATTTACGTGGTTGCTATGGCGTAAGACATTATACAATTTGGATCCCCTTATTTACATCATCGACAATACGCTTGCGAAAGTACCGTCAGAATCCGTCCAACCTTTTCAACGATTACCACGAACAAACAGACAGACGACGATTTCTAAAATGGTCTTTTGGGTTTAATACCATATAAATATTCATGATAAGCGCAGGATCGATCGACGTGGAGATCTTTGGGAGAGGCCTATGTCCAGCAGTGGAAAATTGTCGGCTGGTAATGATGATGATGATGAAATATTCATGTACATAAACTGAAAAGCATTTTGATATTATAGATAGACTACTCTAATTTTATTTTTGTATATAAATGGGGTGTCGCGATACCCCACTGTGCACCCTGCTAATCAATAAACGAGGTTCTGGCTCTTACTAAACCGCATTGAGTCAGCGTGGTGGAAAATGGCTCAAATCTCTCCACGTAGAACCCTACAAACGTAGAAATCAGTCTATGTCCAGGAGTGAGATGTCTATCGACTGATGAAGATGATAATATAAATGATCTCCATTTTAAAGGCTTTTATTTATTCGCTAAGTGGTCTATGCTCCTTTGACAAACATGTAATTTAAATTTGATTTTAGTACTAAGATTTTAATGAAAATAAGTTCACTTTGATGGTAAATGCCATAATTTTTGTTAGAATTAACAATAATAATACATGTTTATGTAATTACCGAGCTTGTGGATCAAAATAAATGTGAGAGTTGGTGAATATAAAAATATATTTAGACTCAGATGTAGGTATGAGATCACGTGGTTCGATGACTTTGAATTGCATCCGTGTCATCACGGTTAAACTTGCCTGGATACACGGTCTCTATAGGTTCATTTCCAAGGCCAAAACTAATGATGTTTTGAAGGAGTTTTATTTTTAATCCGACATCATCGTCGTCATCGTCACAAGCTTCATCATCAACATCATCATTATTATTCAAAATTTCTCGACTACCTTTCCTTAACTATTTCTACCGAATGTACTCGTTATGCTTTTGCAATATGTTATATCGCATTATACAAAAATTATTTTGAAAAATATTACCACGTAAATATTACAGAATACAAAACTAAGTATATATACACAACTGATGATTCCAACAAAAACAATACTCGCGAATTTCCTTTAACGCGACGACCTCGTCGCCGTTGGTAAATTTTTGTAACAAAAACTAACAACAAAAAGCACTCAAAGCTACAATTTTTAAACCGGCTACATCAGATAGTTAACACGTTAAATTGCTATTTACCCGCGTACGTCTCGACCCGGAAGTCGAGTCAAGGTGCCGCCATGCGTGACATCAAGGTAAAGAAGCACCGGCTCTGTGAATAATTATAAGTGCGTGCACTGCTAATAATTATAGTAAGCCAAAACATTTCCTAGGTTGTATAAAAAAACGCGAACCAGTATTGCCAAATTAGCTTTTTACATGCATAACTTTGTAATAAGACTTTTTCATGAAAGTATAAAACTTATGAGGCATGAAATTAATGTTATTGCTGTCGGATGTTCATACAGGAATTTCCGACAAGGAAACTTTTAACTTTTTAAATTTTGATAATTTATGGTTAGTCAGGGCATTTCCCTTTACAACTTACTATTTATTTAAATATTACTTGAATTTTCGTGATTTTGTTCATTAAATGTAAATTTTTAACAACTTCATTTATCTAAAACGATATTGAAGTCAACATGCTACTGCTCCATCTAATGTTATAATTTTATCTTTCGACCGTAAAACTATCTCAGATGCCGGAAACACTTTAGTTTAGTAACTATTCCTGCAGTTAAAGAATAGTGTTCGTATGATACTACCTTTTAAAACGAATCGGAGACATTTCTAACATCTCTCTGACACATCTGCGACAATATCGGAGAACCTGTCTTCTATCATCGAGCTTAAATGAGTATGAAGTAATATCCTTACTAGCTTCATCATCATCAGCCGATACACGTCCACTACTAAACATAGGCCTCCCCCAAAGATTCCCACACAATCGTGTAAGGATTCATATGAAAAGATTTGGTTTAACGGATTGGTGTGAACCAGAGCTTCGTTTGGTGATGAACAGAGTTCACCACGAGCAGGCGAGGTTGACTTAGATCCCGTAAGTTGTTCTGCGAGCACCCTTACACCGCTTAGTAGCTTACTTATATTATAAATAACGAATTAACAAGAGATTTTGATGATTTTAAGTTAGATGATTGATGCCGGATTAGAAAAAATAGCAAGAAGCAATACTGTTTGCTTAAAGAAGTGAAAGATAAAGTCACCTTCGCACCTAAAGAGATTGCCGAGGTCCGCCTAGATTATGCATAAGTGAATGGCATACTAAATTGCGCAATCGCCCAGCGTATAGATAGATTGCTTTCTCTGTTTCAGTGATCTGCAAATCATAGAAAATATTAAAAGTTAAGTCATAAAAAATCTATCCAGAAAGTTGTTGCCCTTACAGATCTGTAGTAATATTTTCTGATGACTTTATAGTATACAGTTTTCATATATTACCCACCCTACTTAGAAGAATGAACCATACACAAAAAATACTAGTAAAACCAATATCATCCTCAGCTGATAGACATCCACTGCTGGACATAGACCTCCTCCAAAGATTCCAACACGTCGAATAGGGATTTACATGGGGACATTTGAGTCATCTCTCACCACGCTGGCATAATGTGAGTTGGTGGGTGAGAAAGCTTCGTTTATTGATTATCAGGGTGCACTACGAACAGGTGCGGTTGGCTTGGATCCCGTGAGTTGTTGTGCGGGAACCCTTACACCCCTAATTACAACAATACAAACAAATAATATATTGTATAAGTGATTCACATACACATATAGATAATTACTAAAATAGGCTAGTGACTCCAGGTCCCTTTTTAATAGGCTATAAATTTATGTTAAACATTGCCACTCGTTAAGTGATTATATGGTAAAGCAATGGTCCAGCGTACTAGCTTTAAATGGCCTATCCATACTTCACTTAATCACACACATAATATTTAAATTACTAAAACCAGCAAATTGTTAGTTTACTCACCGTATTATATATCACTAACTGAACCCCTTTGACACCCCTTTGTTGGAAAAGTAACAGACGAACATAAATGGAATTATAATAAATTTCATACATACACACAAAAACGTTACTTGTTGTAAAGTACTATTTCTAAATTAATATTTTTTTTTAATAGACCTGTTTTGGGTGGATTTTCCAAAAATATAATACACCTTTTTCCTTTATGAATCAACCTCAATATATTATTTAACAAATGTTACATAAATGTTATGGCGTGTTAAATATTCCATTCTTATACTGCGTTATGATTTAATTAGCATAAATACTTAATGAACACTAATGATACACGAATGTACCTGCTTCGATTCCGGAGGCACAAGTTGTGCAATTAAGTTAACGATGGGGTGTTTATGAATACACCTAACTAGGTACCACCCTCTTTTTACAAATTCGCCACCATAACAATATTTTTTTATTATACAACGAAGTGACTTGACAAGCGGAAAGATCGCATGATGATGCCTATAACGGCGCTAGTTAGGATGTTATACACAGCACCACATTGTACTCTTCACCATGTTTGATGATACGTAAGATTGTAAGTGCACTGCACTCGCTACCCCAGTCATTTCACTGGCTACAAACCGGAACATAGCAATATTTGCACACTACTGTTTGGTGGCAGAAATAGGAGCCGCGCTGGTAACTACCTAGGAGGACTCCGGCAACAGACACCTACCAACAGTACAGCAGTGTTCCGGTTTATGCTTCACCATCATGACTTTCATTACTTGCTTACAAAAAATTATCGCAATACTTAATTTTTAATTATTTTTAATGTTATATTTTTTTATATGTAATTTCGTTTTTTTTTAATTTAATTACTGCTGCAGATACGTTATGATAATCCGGACCAATGTTCTGTGCGAATACAGAATTGTAAATGTGTTGAGACAATGACGTGGATATTACAAAACCCACGCAACTGTGTTTACAAAGAATTGTAAATGGGGAAACCTCATTACTTTACTCCAACGCCACAACTTAACATTCTAAAGTAGAACAAATCTATTAGACGTAATTGACGAGATAGTATAATTGTAACTTATGTCTCTGTCTCGTCAAGTATAAGGTTTTTTATCAACTGTTTAGCACTTGTTATGGATGTATATTTTCTACGTCGTATTTACTTCTTGCAATACAATAAAACATTATGTATACCCAATAATAATAATATATTTATAGGGAACATTTTAGTTCGAAAATTTTCACATAAAATGTATATAGGAAAAATTGTGTCTAAAGTATCTAACTACCCCCGTTACGCAGTTACATAGGCGTCGTGTAATCGTTCGCCGACATCCCCGATTTATTCAGTATCCCACGACTTAAAAAAAATATCCTTTCTAAGTTAGTGCACTTCATTGTCTTAAGCTTTTACTTAACACTTAAAATCGAGGTCAATAGCTATTATATTGTTGTTCAAAAGATAATATTGTAAATTACGAAGTTTGCACTACTTAATTTATATTATATTGGATTACTTACAAAAGTATACCATAAAATTACATATCTAACGTATTAAAAATGTGTTTACCTTCGTTTAAACAGCTGTTCTCGTGTAGTTTTACATTAGTTGCAGTGGAGAATCGTAATGTAAGTGGGGCGCACTTGCTCCGCACGTTCAATCCAAACATTGCATCATAAAACTAACTTTGGTTTGACATATCGCAACCAGAATCCGATCCGGCCCTGCCAGACACTTGTACAAGTATTTTACTATTTAGTAGGTCACATTAGTTCTATTTTTTAATTTAATTTACATACTTGGTTCTTAATACAATCCCTACCTGTGTAAGTTCATCAAAATTTAAGGGTGTAATTTTTTTGTTAACGTAATATTGTTTCAAAAAAGAAACGTACAATGCACTAAATATTGATATGTGTAACTTAATTTCATATAATCTTACAAAAATATATAAAAATCTAAAAATTATTCAATTCTATTCTAGTTAAATAAATATATCATTGATTTGAATAAAATGATTTTTTTTCTGTTTTATTGAATTTCTTTACACGGATTGCTTTTATTAGTTGCAACAGTTCTATATTTTTTTTTTCGCTAGGGAAATCTTAAAAGATACCTCGCTTCTGGGGGAAGACAAGGGGCCACTAAAACCTCCTTGGTGGTCTCCCTCAGTGCATTAGGAGGGACTCCGGGATCTTCTACGGAATTCACCGATATCCATTTCATGCCCATGCACTCTAGCTAAAACATCCCACGGAAGGACAAAGTCCTCTCTAACACCCACGCTGTGCTACGGCAAATATAAAACCACCATGCATTTGCTGTCCCTCTAAGCCTTGCCTATGGAGCTCGGAATGCTCCCACTCCCCCTAGTCTACAAACCGGAGGAATTTTTTAGTCGCCTTGTACGACAGACAGGGAATACCTTAGTCCTAACAGCCCGAGACTACAGAGCTGACGGGGTGGGGCGGCCGTTGCCATCGTACCGACGTCGGCGTCTATAAACGGAATAGGCCCTAACAGTTCTATACCTAAATCACCTTTTCTATAATTTAATTTTATTCTGTCTTTGGGTCCTATTTAGTGTTTTGTACTCGTACGTTGTACAGACTTGTTATGCAGTACTGTAGAATGTCAATAGTCGACTTAACCGTGGTTATAAGAGAAGGCCGGACACATTCAGTAGGACATTCAGCAAGTGTCGTATTACGTATCGTTATTGCAATCAGCATTAAGTTACGCATCGTAGGGCAAGTGGCTGCCGCTCTAGGAAAGATTAGAATAGAATAAAACTAAACACCATGTATAACAGATCTAACTGACCAATGATGAATTATTAAATTAACTTTTATTATCTTACATTTGTATAGTATCTGTACAGTGTAAAGAAAATCGTTTATTCTGTTACAACTTAAACCTTTATTCCTTTGTATAAAGAAATGCTATAATAGAGCATACGCCCTAAACAAGCATAACTATCAATGTCGACAATTTTGATGATTAAGGTAATCCGATGCATAATAAATAACAAAGCATTCGCGTGCATGTTGATGCTTTCACTATAGATCGTTCCGTTCAGTTGCTTAGTCGTAAACTTTCAGTTTAGAATTAAAAACATTATCTTTTAAAAATAAAGGGCGTTTATAATTGTTTAGGTCTTAATCACAAATATGGCTTCAGTAAGAGCAACACTGTTAGACAAAACCTTATTACATATACTTTTTAGATTTAATTTTCTATCTGTGATTATAAACTCGTGTACTACATAAACACAATGCTGTCCTGAAACTCATTAGACAAATAAATTAAAGAAATCAATTCTAACTTAATAGTATTCTTCTATTGGTATATTAGTTTAAAAGTAAATTTCCATTAAAACTTTAACCGTAAAAGTAGACTCAATCAAACATTTCTGATAAATTTGCACAGATGCTCCGGAAATAACGTCATTACAAGTGTATATGACATTAAGAAATAATCTAAACACCATCATCAGCCGATAGAAGTCCACTGCTGAACATAAGCCCCGCCCAAAGATCTCCACGTTTGTAGAGGTTCATATAGGGGGATTTGGGCTATTTCCCACCACCCTGGCCCAGTGCGAGTTGGTGGGAGCCAGAGCCGTTTGTTGGCTAACAGGGTGCACCACGAGCAGGTGAAGTTGGCTTGGGTCCCGTAAGTTGTTGTGCGAGACCCCATACACCGCTATCAAGACTTCGGAGGGTTTAAAAATTTTTTAAAAACCTTTATATTTGTTTCAGACTGAATCATGTGGAGCATACTGTTGGCAGTGGCGCTAGTGTCGACCGCGCGCTCCAAGCAGATACCGAACTCCATCGGTAAATACCAAATTTATTGTATATGTAAATTTAAATACCCAATCATATTGTAACTTGATAACATATATTTTAATATGCCAAAAAATGAAAATCTAGAACATATGTTTAAAAATAAAATATTCCCTGAAACCACATAAAACTGAAATTACAGAACAGTAATACGTTAACTGCTTGGTTTTAAAATGTTTTCTCATAAATATATAAAAAACGTAAGTGCTTTAGTCGGTTAAGTACACAAGTTGTCAGTCGTGCTTGTTGATATTTAGATGAATAAAATTTTGCTTTTATGTCAGATGCGTTACTTATTACTAATTGTAGTGTCTAACAGAATCGAAACGCGTTTTCAGGCTACACTTTTTATGTGAGTTTTTGCGGGCACAATTCAAAAAGTACAGCTACAGTGTAGCGATATTCCAGTGGTCGTTTTAGTGGACAGTGGCGGTGTGGACGGCCGGGGTCGTCGACTTCGCCCCCTCCCTTCCACCACAGACCCGCGCGGTACTGCGCACGCGCATCCTTTAAAGAAGACTGGCTTAAGGTCTGCTTACAAATTGTCTGTATAATGTGACGATACTTTATACTACGCAGGAATTCCGAGGACGTCATCGATATAAAGTGAACCATTTAATTACTCTAGTGGTGATCTGGACACAGTATAGAATAGATAATAGTAGCACGATATAGTGATTCAAATAATAATATTACATACAGAAAACCGAACATTCCAGTAAGATATTTCTTAAAAATAAACGTTATCGTTATAGTGTTTCTGTCTTTACTTATTTATTTATAATCATATCGTAATTTTCGTAATATCTCATATATTGGTTATAAGAATATATATGTTAATATATTAAATGTTTTTTTTTAAACTTAATTGTGGATGATAAAATATTTATTTCAAAAACACATCATCAATCAATTCAATGTGACCAAAGATCTCTTCTACTACTCTCTTCCATTTCCGTTTACCTAATTGTTTGTTTTTTGTATATACATAAAGATTTAAATTAATAATACATTTGTCTGTAATAATTAATAAATAAAGCAATAAAATTCCACAATTCTTCGTGTATATAATTTTAAGAAATGAGTCTTCCTACTAAAGTTTGCATATTAACTTTGTTATTACGCAAGTTAAGCGTCTTATATACCTCGCTGCTTTTCTAACAACGATTAGATCACTTTATTTCCGTTTATAATCTGTTAACATGTAATATTGTTCAATGTACTTTTTTTCTTCATTCTTCATACATTCGCGCTTTCTACGTCTTTAATTACATTTATTCATGTTATATAGCAATTTGTTATTCACTCTGATTAAGTAAATAGTTTCTGCTATTATCGTTTAAATAGCTAATGTAACTTATATTTAAGTAAACGTTTTACATTATATTTTACAGCTTAATACCTTAGTCGTTGTTTTTTCATAATGTAAATGACTCTTCTCTTTTTTTTTGTTTAAAGCATTCGTTTGGTATTATTAAATGCAATTAAGAAAAGCAGACTTCTTCGTCATGCGAAGGGCATAGGTACAATAAACGTTACAGGGTTTAATAGGTCCTGTAAAGCACCATGGTAATTGTACGACTAGAAGTAAATTGATTTGTACTGCAAGAATAGAAATAAAAAATTCACTGCTGTTTTGAACGTGTTAAAAAGTTGGTATCAGTTCTGCCTGTAAAAATACAGTAAAGCATTACTTATACGGATACGGAACCGCCGCCATCTTGACGGCTAAGTTAATTATAGTCACGTATGTTTCTTTCGAATATAATCGCGCAATAACAATAGCGAATGCTGAGAGTATGCAATCAAGCTGTATAAATTTTGTGATTCTTTGCTCGTCTAATCTCGTAATTAAATCTTATATAATTATTATTTACTCCAAGAATATGAACGTAAAAAACGATTTTTTTATGATAATAGCATCTTGAATGTTTTACGAAACTTATTAGTCATTTTTTCTCAGGACTGGAGGAGGACGACTTATTTAAAGTAGACACGTAATAAAATGTATAATTCATTGATTTTATTAACTTATAAAAAAGCGGAGCAGGCAGCCTTGAAATATAAACATTATTCCCACGAAATGAAATATTTAAATATTTTAAGTAACTTAAGAGCACTAATATAGTTTTACACGAAATAAAGTTGAGATTTTATTTAATTTATTAGGAGGAGAATAGGTTTATATAAATTACTGCTAATTTAAGGTAAATATAACTAATTATTTCTAAAATAAAAGGTTGGTTTACATTTTCATATATAAATTGAGAAAAATAATGTATTATTTTTTATACTATGAAGCGACGAGACCACGGGGCATTTACCTGATGGTAAGTGATACGCCCGCCCACAACAATGTGGCGCTAGTTAGGATATTATACACAGTACTACATTGCGCTCGTCGCCTTGAGATATAAGATGTTCAGTCTCTTCACCCCAATAATTACACTAGCTACAGCGTCCTTCAACCCGAGACAAAATAATGTTTGCATACTACTGTTTGGCGGAAGAGATAGCCGATGCGGTGGTGCCTACCTAGAAAATAATGCAATTGTAATTTATATGTCTGAATATTTTGATCATAAAATTTTTAAAATATATTTTATAATTTTCGTAAAATAACGCGTAGTTTAGTATTGTATTGGTATAGTGACGACGACAGCATTCGGTCTCATGAAATCATGAAGTTAGATGAGAGGGAAAGATCACCAATGTGATAAAATAATATACTGGTACAGCGTCATAGAAATGTTTCGCTTATTAAACCGTATGTTTCCGGAACAAGTTCAAATGCGTGAAATTTTTCGCAAATAAAAATTATGTGAGTAAACTATAGCTTGGCAAGAACACGAAAAACTATTAAATGTTCTATTATGTGTCCATCACATGTTCCATCCTCTTTACATAAAATAATTAACAATATCTTTAATACTCCCACTGTTAGGACTCACGCTCTTTACGGGTTTTCTCATAAGAAAGTCAAGGTCAGAAACCACCATATTAGCCAAGAGCGGGGTGAATTGTTTTAATGTTTTCATCATTTCGTCCTACCAACCACTATGTATTATGTTAGTTTATAAATTTGGAAATATCCATGACAGTATTTAATTATGTTCCACGGTAAAATTCTCATGCGAACATTCTTCCTCTTCTACTGCAGGATGTGCATATAATCCATAACTTAATATCTGCAGAAAATGGCAACCGCCCTCAAAATTGTAAACATCTCTGTTTATCAATAGGATACTGATATGAAATATCTAGATAAAAGAAATATATATTTTTTTCCCTATACTAAATAAAGAATGTTACATCTCGCATATCTATCTGACTCGAATCGACATTGATCTAATTTTTTTTTAGGCCATATAACTGTATCCAAAATGTTCATTCTATAATTTATGAACTCATAGCAGCTACTTTAAAGTTATTAAGTATATTATTTTAATTTGCAGGTAACTAAAAATTGGAGGATATTGAAATATTTTCGACGTAAGATCATGTTTTGTAGAATTGTTTAAAGGGGAAATCCCATGTCCAACGATGGACGTGGTTAAAATGATGATGATGATAATATTTATACGGTTTTTTTTACTATCATATCATATATGTATACCTATTTTTTAAATTTAACTAACCAAATCACTTGGTTAGAGAAGAATACATAAATGAAGAAAGAGTAAACTTTACCCTTGAAATTAAAAAATAATATTTTCTTTGCCAACAGAACCGGAGACCATGTCGGTGGCGACGGCTACAGACCTGGCCGCGACTCCATGGCCCGCGGCCCTGGCGCCTCTCGATACGCTAACCATCGAGTGCGAGAGGGACAACATGCACGTCACAATCTCCCTCGCGCACACTCATCCTTACGGGAACAGGTATTTGGCAGTTTTGTACGTTTTTTGTCTGGACGACTGAAACAGTGAACGCTAGCGAAGTTTATTTTTAGATGAAATTTTAAATGGACATGTACTTACTTCTTTAGGGTTGAAAAGAAAAGTTCATTTATTAACATTTCTTACTATTATTGGCTGCTACTAAGTTATCAGCTAAAACTTCATCCTTACCATGTTAGACTGTGTTTGCTTATTAATAATGGAAACAATCCTTTGTTTGTTTTTTAATTTGTGGTTATAAATTATATATTTTTTTACTTTATTTAACAAAATAAAATCAAACATTACGTGTCTGTAATTAAAAACCATGCAAGTAAAAAGGAGTTGTATATTATAACACGCTAAGATATAGGATATTCCAAATTTTCGATTCGATTCAATTGTATTTGTAACATTATATCAGCAGATTATCTATAACAAAGTCCAGAAATGAGCTCGCATATGCATCAAGTTATAAGGTCTCTTAACCTCAAGACCTAAGTACACTTGTGACAAGAGAACGAGTTTAAGATGTACCTCTTATTGAAAATTCCATGTTTTCCGTTCAGTGTATACGACACATTCAGTGGAATCGTGTACCCGGCCGGCTTGGGCAGCAATTCCTCTTGCCTGTGGGAGTACGTTTCTGCCCGCGGCAAACTGCATTACACTGTTCCACTTAAGGGCTGCAACACGATGTCCACTGACGACGTAAGTATTCTTCATCTTTATTATAATATTTCAATCATCAGCCGATAGACGTCGATTGCTGGACATAGATCGCCCACAAAGATCTCCACATCGATCGATCCTAGACATCCAGCGACTTCCCACGACCTTACAGTTAACATGACCTTCAGTACCGGCCACTAGGGACCGGCGTTTGCAGGCGTTTATATAGGGAAGATTTGGGCCATTTCCCACCATGCTGGCCCAATGTGGGTTGATGGAAACCAAAGCCTCGTTTGTTGATTATCGGGGTGTATCATGAGCAAGTGAAGTTAGCTTGGGCCCCATGAGTTGTTGTCCGGGGACCCCTTACACCCTTTATTATAATATTTAGTTAATAAAATTTAACGGTTAATTAATATAGTTTTAAGTAAAATAATACGTTTCATATAAGTTGAAATAGACCAACTACAAAGATTAATCTGTAAAATAAACGGACCGTAAATATTGGACTACTTAAGTAGATACAATTCTTAGAAGCAGTAGGTGGATATAAAATTTAATTTCATTGAAGAATAACTGTGCACAACTGTACACAACCGGCGCCAAGCGTCACCGCCTGTCCCCAGAGCACCGGTAAAACGTGGCCCGAGAATGCCTTTGTATGCCCTTCGATGTACATAATTGATGGTGACTGTAACTTGGAAGAAAACATGTACAGGAAATTCTTAGAATATTTTAATATTCATCATGCCACGCTTTTTGGATACTACTAAGGTTCTTAAGCACTAACAAAATCTATATATTCGATACTGTCTAGAAAGTTTGATTACATTTTCATTTATCATTAAACTGAAACTTAAACTTTAACTACATTTCGAAAACTCGAATTATGCCAGATTTAAGATAATACATACTTAGTTCTTTTATAAATATAACATTAAATTAACGTATATTTTGTTCCATAGAGAAACCAGTATCGAATAAACGGCAAACTAAATCAATTAACTAACTTACGAATGAACACAATTACAACAAAATCAATAGAGATGTACGCGTCAAACTTGTATCATCCATCTTTTTGTATGATTGGTTTATAAAACGATCTAATTTATGATCTACGAGTAACAAATGTTTGGATAAACTCCACATTATCGGCGCGGCGGTGCAAGCGCATATTATGAGGAAGCATGTGATTTGAATCAAATGGAATATATAGGCGATCCGTCTTACTCATTCCGTTCCCTTCTATATCCGTCCGCCTCGGCAGGAACTTGCATATATTATACCGATTTTAATTAAAAATAACTTTACTATAAATAACATTCAATGAACATCATTTAACAAAACCTACTCCCTTTCTATTTATTTCCTAATTTATAAAAGTGAAATCATAGTAAACGTAAATATATAAAAAAAAAATTAGTAATTATAAAAAAATACTTTCAAAATTTTTGTTTTTTGAAAATTTCTGTAGCATTTATTTTATTCTTATTAATACCTTATTGCAATATCATAACCATATCATAATGTTGAAACATTCCCAATAGGCGAACCAGTTTTTCCCCATCATTGTCTACCTTTTTGTTGCTGGCTCCGGTAGTTATAAAAAATATAAACAATTGTTCACTTGACGTAATGAATATGTCAAGCTATAACAATGTGGTTATAATTTGAATTTTTGCGCAGTTTTTGTTATTTTTTATTACATAGAGCGTCGAGGCAAGCAGAATGGCAACTGGTGTTAAGTAAAACGCTTTGTACATAATAAATTGACGATAGTCTAAATATCTATCCTTAAAGCCACATCAAGTGGTTTTCTTCAAATATCAGTCAGCATTGTTAGGTTTAGGCTTGTAAGCATACAAGAGCCAGCGTATTCTAGACTAGAACCATTACACCCACATACTATAGCTATTTCCGATAGTAAAAAAGAACAATTCAGTTATGAAAGTAACAACTTATTAACAAAACTTTTCTATATATTAAAATCATGTTGAATTGTTGAGGTGTGTGTCCACTAATCGCTGATAAAAAATCGATATCTATTAATCATCATTTCAACATATTCTTCTCCATTGCTGAACAAAGGTTTTTATCTTCACCAGTTTATCGGTTCACTAGCAGACAGTCTTCGTACGCTGCGTTTACCTATACGTTGCCTTCATTTATAGATGTTTTCGAACTCTACTACCCGAAATCAAAATATTGAGTTATTTGAGCATCTACTCTACACTTAATACATCCACAACTGTTATAAGTAATAAATTTCAAAAGGTTCATGAAAATTACTCATGGCTGTAACTGTCTGGCACTATATGTGCGTTCCCAGTTATTAGCGATACCAATCGCGGAAACGGTATAGTGAGTTAGTAGATGACATTCGCGATTACGCGCCCGTGAAAATATTATCTTGTCTAACGGTTACTTACATTTAGTTTAAAAGCTAAAACTTTAAACTTACATTTTCCTTTAAATAAACCAATGGTTTTAGAAAAACTTAATAAATCGTAAAAGTTCAATTTAAAGATTTATACGTTTCAAAACAATTCAATATTTATTCGCAATACAGGTTATGTTATGATATTTGGTAACTATTTATATATACTAAGAATTTACATTAACATTAAAATTTTTCTTGACTACCGACAAACAAAAACCATTAGAAAACAGAAAGGAAACAGAATTAAATCGAGGTAATATAGATAACTAACGCTAATTGAAGCTCCTGTTCCAGTCAGCATTAGCTGAGCCGTCTCCTTTTATAGTATAAGACAATAAATGATTTTTTAATATTTTATTATTTATTTTGTATATCTACATAAGCATAATTCTAGAGCCTGAAACGTCGGGATGATACGCCTAGATCACTATCGTCTGTCTGTGCATAAAACTCTTAAACACAGCCATTACTTAGCAAGTGCTGTCGGAGTCCGTTAAGCGACTATACCATGACGCAGTTATTCACCGTGTACAGTAACATTTTTACAACGACCATCGTTACTGCATTAAGAAGTTTTACTCTAATATATTTAATGATAAATATCTATATAACGGAAGCAAATTATATATATTATAAACAATGTAGCGTAAAAGGCATCGCAATGAACACCGAATACATTCTCATATTTAATTTTTTTACTAACTGATTTTGTTCATATCCTTTACACTCGTGAAGAGAAATTGCACCCTTCGTTTCGAAGGTTTGAAGGGTTCTCTTTAGTAAAATTTTTGAGGCAATGAGACGTAATAAATTATCCGTTTTTTTCTATTGCGTAGTCTAGCGCTTGATTATAAACTCATACTATTTTCTGTTTTTGAATGACCAAGAACAGCTTATTACTGAATGTTCCGACTTGAATCAATCTTTCTTGATTAAAACAATGAATCTAGACGATGATATCAATACAATGAATTTTTTTTTTTTTTTGATACAATGAATATACCAATTTTGAACATCTTCTTAACTTCTTTTCATACTTTGTATTCCTTCAATATCCGTTTAACGAATCTGTGTTTTGCTGAAGGAATTATAAAAAGTCACGACGCGTGCCAAAGAGTTGAGAATAAATTTACTTTTAACAAGACACTTGTATAAAAAAATTAAAGGAATTGTAAGATACATCACTGACATGCGTACGCGACATCCTTTGTTCGACGAAGAGAATGGTCGATAACATCGAAGAATATCCTGAGAATGAATAGACCTTTTTTTAACATTTGATCATTTCTTACTAGATATATATAACAATTTTATAATAAAAATCAGGGATTCTTTAATGGACGCCGGCTTACTGATATATGAAAAAAAATTCTAATTTTACTCTTAATCAAATCCACTAATTTAATGTAAAATGGTCATCATAAAAAACCATTAAAACCTGTAAAGTATATTTGTTTACCATCTACCTACCTACATGTATCATCAACATCATAATTGTTTCCTTTTGATGTCCACTGTTAAACACAGACCTCCTTAAGAGAGTACATATATATAATCGTTAATACAGTCGATCTGTATTATATAATTGTTTACTAACATTATTCATAATTGACTTCATCAATGCTGTACTAATAAACAAAAAAATATAGCTCTTAATGTATTCGATACTTATTTAAATATATCATGCTCACCAAGGAAAACTAATTGTTAAATACATAAGTTCTAAGAAAAAAAACAATTATAAATTTACATTGCAAAGAATATACACAAATACTCATTCGATATTAGTGTACATAATACTGACGTACCAAAACCGGACACCTGTCTCCAACCTTCCTTTTGAAGCTGTATTAATATGATGGATCAATATTGACCCGTCCATTATAAATATTCATATGCGGATGACCAGCCGCTCACGAGCAGGTATCACGAAGCGTGATGCAACACTGCTCTATCATGTTATTGTAAAGGCATTGAACGACTACTAAATATGGAAATAATAATTTTTAAAACCAAACGCCGTCTATTTAAATATTTATAATATTGACTTAAAATTAATTTCGAACAACGTACTGCAGCACTGGTACTGGTATACCAACGTGCTTGTATCCATTCTTCTTTCTCCTGCCCTGGTCCCACTTTATGTAGGGTCGGCACAACATGTTCTTCATTACCGAACGAACATGTTGTAAATAGTTTTGGCTAAACTTTTTACGACCGGCCGCCTGCCTGACATCAACCCTCTTTTTGGAAATCTTTGGGGACTTTTTTTTTTTTCTTCTTCCCCATTTGTATTTCGCTGTTGTTACTAAAATTCACAAATGTACATAACTTTAATAATATTAAAGTCATTGGTACATGCCGAGATTCGAACCCGCGACCTTCGGATTGAAGGCCGCACGCTCTAACCACTATCACGCCAGCGAGCTACTACGTGCTTGTATCCATTGTTCCTTGAAATATTTGGAATCAAAAGATAGTGGCTTAAATCGACTGGCTATATGAAAATCTCGATGCCGTCACCAAAAAACCGGGATATGCATTAGTCATCTTTATCATCAGCCGATAGAAGTACACTGTTTGACATAGGTCTCCACCAAAGATCGTCACTACGATCGGTCCTGCGGTACTACTACACCAACCGTCAATAAAGAAACAAAAGAACTGGTGGCAGGATTCTATTTTTATGATCAAGCGAACACACAGGTTCAAAGTGTTTGAGTATACTATGATGCCGGGGAATCGTGACCAACTCCCTTACTGCTTACTGTGTAGGAATCGACCAACCTTGGTACTACCTACTCGGTATTTTACCAAATTCTTCAGTGTTCTACCGAATTTTTAATTCAGAAAATTTTGGAGAGTGCACAGGAATTACATGATTTATTTCCGGCATCGTTCGTTTACTATTGCAGATATAGACACGGCTGACATTCATCCCTTCGTTGTCGATATTCCGCGCGTTAGGACAAATCATTTCGCCTCGTCCTTCATAATACGAATAACGAACGATTTAAACAAACTCCCGGCGTGTTTTCGTCCAGCTATGACGTGGGACTCTTCAAGAGAAAAGTGATTAAGCTTCTATACTAGTACGCTTTACCACCTAGATTACTTGTCTGCTTACCATCGGATGTGATCGTAGAAAAGCACTCGGTTATTCAATGAATAAAAAGCGATGTGTTACGGTAACACTACGCAGTTTTGTTACATTAAATAATATATTATCCAAATGAATAACCCACTACACAATATACAATAGTTACAAATGTAGCTTTATATATTTAAATAACGTTACGTAAATATGAGCAGTTGTAAAGACCTCAATCCTATACAAACATCAAAATAACTAAGGTTGCCATGATGTTTAATAAGCAACATGTTAACTTAACCTTCAATGCTAACAGTTGGAATTTGCTTAGATAAAACACTATTGTTAACAATACAAATAAACCATATTTTAGAAACTAAAATAAAATATACTTAAGAGAATATTGTTTGTATTATAACAAAGAAGATTTTAAAACAAATTATCATAAAAAGAGATTCAAAGGACGAAGCAAGCAACACATCTACAGTGATAATAAGTGATACTAAACTGAACAATCAGGTGCTAGTTGAGATGTTTACACAGCATCGTAATAAGCTTGTCATTTGGTACATCGATTTAATCTCGTTAAATATATGATTATATATAATAAAAGCATTAACTGCAGCAATTAAACACGAAAATAAAGTGCTTGTAGTCTAGTAAGAGTCTAGTAAGTCTAAATAGTAAGAGATCTATGAACAATAAATCACATTTTACATCTGAAACAATATTATAAATATTTCCCTTTTATTTATTTGAGGAAGCGATGAGACGAGCATAACGTACACCTCATATTAAGTGATTCCCCATAATATTACGCTCCACCAGCACCACATAGCGCTCGTCGCCTTAAGACATAAAATGTTAAGTGTCGTTACCCCAGTAATTACTATTAGCTACAACGCCTTTCTAACCGGAATATAGTAATATTTGCAAACTACTGTTTGTCTTCAGAAATAAGCGCTGCGGTGGTACTTACCCAGACTGTCTCCAGCAAGAGACCTACCACCACCAGTTCTTTTATTGTTTCGTATACGGACGGTCGATGTGGCAGTAACGCAGGACCGATTGTTGTGGAGATCTTCCGGGCAGGCTTATGTGCAGCAGTTAACATTTATCAGTTAATGATAATGTTGACTTATCCATACCTTTTTTTTACTTTTGTGTAACAACCAGTTATCATTTTGTAAAAACGTTATATTGACAAAAACGTCTTTATAACTGTTTCCTGCATTTACAAATATTTACATATTTGGATTAAAAGCAATTTATTAATAAATAACTCCGCAATGTAAATATACAACAATGCAATAAGAAACATATATTCACAGTACATGCATATGTATTTATATATACTAATAGATAAACTTAGTGTTTTCTTAGTAAAACCAAAATAACCGCTTCGTATTTAATTCATTTGAACAGAACTAATTTTTACCGGTTATAAGTCTCTTTGTACTGCTGGTAGGTCTCTTCTTCCGGAGACTGTCTAACCAGGGTAGTAGTAGTAGCAGGCAATGCAAACACTACTGTGTTCTGGTTTAAAGAACTATAGCTAGTGAAATCATGGAGCGAGAAGAGTAAACATTTTGTGTCTAGGCGACGAGCACAATATGGTGCTGTGTACATCATCATCAGGTGCGTTCATCTCGTCTCTTCGTGGAAAAGAAAAAAAATATCAAACCGATTTTCATACAAAGCCTGTATTATTTGTTCCTGTTAATTTTCGAAACTACTCTGTGATATAAGTTATAAGATAAAGCCTATTTATTTATCAGAAAAATGTAAGTAATACGCTAAAAAAATTAAATTTTTGTTACATTATAATCAAATTATCTTACAGACAAACATGGAATATATTCATTTGGCGCTTATAATAACAATATTTAAAATAATTATTCACTTACGATACTTCCTTCGGTAGGTTTAACTAAAGCTAATTATACTTGTAATATAGTTTATTTCCGCTGCCTTTAACCTCGTGATTTAAGAAAACAATAATATATTTTACTTCAATAAATTATTACCTCATCCTATATTAAAGTGTAATTTACTGGAAAATCTATATTTCGCGTTTTGGCAACTATTATCCCAAGCAATATTTAAAATTCATTTAACGCATCCCTGAATGTAAACTATGAACATATTGATACGTTGAAACTGACAAATAAAAATTAATAATTTAAAGTTTTATATTAAATATGTACAAAAGTAATCGTCAATAGATCAAATCTTAACAATATTTTTTTTATTCAATTAAGAGACAAGACGATCGGGACGTTCATCTGATGATAAGTGATACGCTTACCCATAACCACGCGGCGCTAGTTAGGATGATATATCCTGCACCACATTACGCGCGTCATCTGAGACGTAAGATGTTGAGTCTAATTATTCCTACAGCACTCCTGAAACTGGAATACAGTAATGTTCACATTCTATTGTCTGGATTAATAAGTAATAGGAGCTGTAGTGGTACCTACCTAGACGATCTCCGACAACAGAGGCCTACCACCAGTATCTATAAGTATAATGATATAGTATAACGTGTTCTCAAAATAACGACTTCAAATTACACTTTACTACTATAGAAGTTTATCATGTCATCTGATGATAGATATATAATGATATTTTAATGATATTTTTATTTGAATAACGTTAACGAAATAAATCGTTTAATGTGCTCTAATAGGTATTTAATCGCTTGCATAGTTTTACACAGAAAGTACTTTTAGATAAATATTAAACTAGCTTTAAATTTTCGTTAATTTATTACGAAAAATTATCTCTGTGTCTTTATTAACCTTGGCAAAAGATTAAACTGGAAGCTTTAAACCATATTTTATTTTCCCTGTAAGTTTCACTGTAAACCCTGTATATTATCTGTCTCTAGTGACAGGTAATTTAATCTGTGCTTCAAATTTATTAAATATGACAACAATTTAACCCATAACACTGATATAGCTAGTTAATATGTTTATACAACACTACGTAGCACCCATCCCCTGTAAATTTGAGATTACTGGTTATAGGTCTTTGTTGCCGGAGACCGTCTAGGAAGGTACCACAACAGCTCGTATTACTGCCGCCAAAAAGTAGGGTGCAATTATTACTGTTCCGGTTTGAAAGGCGTTGTAGCTATTGAAATTACTGAAGTAATCGAGACTGAACATCTTATGTAACAAGGCGATGAGCATTGTATGGTGCTGTGTATATCATCTTAACTACCGACATGTTATTAAGGACAGCTGTATTATCATTTACCATTCGGTGAAGCTCTCGCTTATCATATCGTTCGTAAAGATATTAAATTTTGTTCATTTCACTACCCACAACGCCTGTTAAACCGGAGTTCAGCAACATTTGCACACTATCAATCTGTAACAAAGGTATAAGTCTGCTGCAATGTCCGAGTGTGTGACTTAATTTTATAAATATTGGCCGGAGCACTGCCTGAGGACAAATCGAGAGGTGCGGTTGCAGAACATCGCCGCTGACCTCGATACACAAACAGTTTTATGTAATGCTCATGAAAGGCAGACATGAGAAATATTAAACGCTCAAATTGTACGCAACTCACGCATTTACTCTTCTTATTTACTACACAATTTATAGTTCAAAATTTAAAAAAATATCCTTCAATATACAAATTCTCCCAGTGTGTGCAAAAAACGTATGGATCCTCTCGAACAATTCCAGGATATGTTTTTTCTTTTAATGGTTCAGAACCATGTGTTAAATTCTCAAGAATAACAATTTTGATTTGCTATTAATATGTTAACAGGGTCTTCTGAGAGTGAGGGATCAAGTCAAATCATTCGCCTTGCATAGTACAATGATTTTTAGGAAATGATTCAATTCTCTTACTACCGCTGAATTTTATTTGTATTATTGATTTGGATAAACTTAATAGTTTTGTTCCTTGCTCTAGTTTAAGGTCACCATGTGTTGTTTTTAATATAAAAGTTCCAGATGAACCAATAATAAAATGGCACCTCTGTCTGTGTGCGTGAATGAAACCAGTGACCTTTCCAAGCGGCCTTGTCGTCGAATGCGTGGTCGGTGTAAGTGGGCACACCTGCTTATGGTCCGAACCATGTTGGTCTCGTGGTCTTTAAAATTTTGCTTAAACGATATTTAAGTTAGATATGGTGATGACTATATATGTTGGTGATTATTACATATACTCGTACATTATATATATTCTATAATCGTACATGTATACTGTTGCAACATTATTCGACATTTCTTAGGCAATATTTACCAGACTTAGTGAAGAGATTGTCCGAAATCCGACACCTAAGTTACGATGTTCATTTATTTAGGAAAATATAGAGGAATTTAAATAAGTAATATACTATGTAACAATTCGTTAAAGCTTGAACTTGTATTGGTAAATGTTCCAAAACGTGCACAGGCGACGTAACAATGAGGGGAGGTGACGTCACATCCCGCCGGCGGTGCACCCTACTTAGCCGAGTAAAATCGGAAAGGAAACTATTCTGAATGAGTAGAATGATAAATTATGATCGGTATCTTATAAATAAATATACAACATTTACATATAATACATATTCCGTCTGTTATTAGTCAACCAACACTGCTAGATAAATCGAAACCGCTAACCTCTCATATAAAATTAATCGTTGTGCTAACGAAGGATTTTTAAATACGATATTTAATGAATAACTTAATAATTTATATTGAAAATGTATAAATTTAACAACATCAAGCAAACGTATCTTCACAAGACTTAAGCAATCAACTTTTGAAGTATAACTAGTTTTTTTTTTTGTTTATTTCCCGTCGCCTGTTTTAATTCAAACCGTGACATTTAAAAAAGCATACGAATATGGAAACATCCACCAGAAGACATAAATGAATTGATTTTCGATTAGTATTCAAAGTTCACATTTGATCGCTAGTTTTATAACATGATTATTAACTTGGACAATTACACGAAAGTTTTGAACTCTAATATTAATGACATTCCTCTAATATTAATTAAATACATACATATATATCACGCCTCGTTCCCAGTGGGGTAGGCAGAGATCACCTCTCTCCTAATTGATTACAATATAAACTTAAGTTATTTTTAAAGTTTACTTTGTATATTACTTGTAATTAGTTCCTATAGTAACATTCAAAATCTTGATTTACTACTACAAGTAAAACAAAATCGTCTAAAAATAATGTTAGTAATTTTAAAAAAAATCTATCAACGACTGACCGACAATTTTTAAAACTCTTAAGGAAGAAATCACAATTAGAGAGTTATAATATAAAGAAAGGTAGGTTAGATAAGTACTAGACCAGTCGTTAAAACAAATACATTGCTAGTTTTTATTTTATCCTTCGAAGCGACGAGGTAAGTGAGACGTTCACCTAATACTAAGTGATAAGCCTTCCCATAGCAAGGTGGCTCTAGTTATAATGATATACACAACATCACATTGTACTCGTCGCCTTAAGATATAAGTCTCGTTACCCTAGTAATCTATTAACTGCAACGCCCTTCAAACCGAGACATTGTTTTTTTTTTGTACTCTTCTGTTTAGCGGCAGTAATAGAAGGTGCAGTAGTACCTACCTAGACGGTCTTGGGTAACAGAATCGTTCTACCAGTAAAGTAAATTAGTTAAACTCACGTTACCTCTTATTTATCTAATTGTAAGAAACTGAACAAGGTTCTTCGGAACGCAATATTTTTCGATGGTTGTATAACATTATTAATATAAGAATTATTTTTTATTTTCAGGAAGATGGAACTGTGGAATATTACAATAATTTAATAGTACAACCCCACTTGCGCCTGGTGACCGGACAGGGGCGCGGGTACCACGTTCGCTGCAGGTACCGCCGCCGCGACCTCACCATGTTCAACTTGCACCGACCTCACGCGGATAGACTGACGCAGTTCAGGGACGGATACAACAGGTACATATATATGTGCTACTGCTAGAACTGTGAACATAACCGGAGCAAAAAAGAGTCAAAAAGTAGTGTTCTTGAAACATGGCGGTTTCCTTACGATGTTTTCATTCTCTTGAAAGATCAAACCGTGTTGGAATGGAATTCTTGCACATACAAATATTACAATGTGTAGTTCCACCGCACTTAAATACAATAAGTATAATTGTGCCATAACTTACTTTTACAGTAAGTCCTTCTCTCCCAACGGAAACAATGCAAGATTTGGTTCTTTAGAAAGCTTTTTTAGTTATTTATGTAGTACTTTTGTTGGAGCTATGTAACCTAGTAAAATTACCGGGAAAGATAAGATGTACTGTATTTCGGTTTGAGCGCAATATACGAATAAAATACTCAATTGGCGCCGAACACAATTTACTACTGAGTAAACTTCTCGCAGGTCTTGTCAATCGTCAAGTTATAAATACTACCTATTCCTTATGTTACTCCCCCTTTACCGGCCGTAACATAAAATTAGATATGAAATTTGTCTGAAATATTCCTGGAGAGTAAACGCAACCACAAATGTCTTTCTGCAGCTACCGTTACTATAGCAACCGCATAAATGATACGAAATAAGAAAATTTCTAAAAGTTAATTGGAAATAAAATGATAAATGGCCTATAACCATCTACAAATCATTCCGCATTAAATGGTCCTGTTTTCATGTCGTTACGTGAACTAGTTTTCACGTAATTGGCAAACAAACAAAACCCATATTCATTATAGATATATTAGTATAAAAACTCGCCATAGCACAAACGGGTTAGCTTAGCTATAGATGGATCTTGATTTCTAAAAATTTTACCGTAAAATTACATTTTACCGCTACCATTTCGCATGCTAATAGACAATTTAATGGCGATATTTCTAATTGATGGACATAAACTCAGAAATTGTGTACCAAAATTTTAAAGCACCATAATTTTTTAATGAAAAAGAAACTAGTCCATTACTCCTTTACGACGTTAAACCATTGCATGTTATAGTTACATTGAAATAGATCGGAGATCATCGTCATCAATATATAGCAAATAGATTTTAAAATATAATAGAATAATGTTAAGGTCGTTACAACCGCTAACGTACGCATTGCGGTCTACTTCCTTTTGTAATACTTAACAATTGGTTGTGCTACTACAATTACACGTTATTATTATCCACCGATTCGTAACCCTAACGAATTGATATTTTTTACACACACACACTTAATAAAGGATATTCGTTTACATAGACGAACCTCCTTTTCCTTTACTTTTTGTTTCTTAAACTGTGAGGCAACTAGATACAAATAATTATATATTAACAACTATCCTTGCATATTTCCTATATTGGATGAAGGGACGAGACGAGCGAGATGTTCACCTGATGATAAGTGATACAACTGCTTATGACAACTTGGCGCTAGTTAAAATGATAAACTTCACCACATTGCGCCCTTCGCCTTGAGACAATGTCTCGTTAACCCAGCGATTCTTCTAGCTTGAACGACCGTCCTTTAAACCCGTACACGGTGATGTTATACACACTACTGTTTGACGGCAGACATAGAACCTCCGATGGCTGGAGCTTGACGCTTGGAATGTTCACGGGGCACGGGGGATTCTCCGAGTACTTAACTTGCACAGGTTCAACCTCACGGAGAGTCCCTCCTGCCTTTGTGATCTTGCGGTGGACCAGACCGTGGTGCACATTATTAGCTAGTCTTTTATAGAGACAAAGAGTTGAATGCGAGATCGGAATAGGTGTTAACAGCTGAATAGGGAAGTCATAGCCTCTGATGAGTGAAGACGAAAATTGCTAAATATTAATAAAATTTTGTTAAATAGCTATAGCCGATGTCAATAAAAGAAATATTTAATATAATTAAAGTAGAACTGTGATATAAAATTAGGCCATAGATTAGATAAACAAAATGAATGTTAAATGTAAACATACAGAACGTAAATAAAGATAACAAAGTGTAGAAAAAGAAACTGTCAAACAAGAAACAGAAAAGAAGGAGAAGAAAACAGAAAACTTACAAAAAGGGTTGCTTTATGTTTTTCAGGTTCCCTTTCAGGTACGGACAGCCGTCTGTCAGCAGTAGCCACTGTCTTCACTTGCGAGAGGTATGAAAGAAGGAAATGGGATGCAGTATGACAGAAGAAAAGAAGTATGATAGATTAGCGGAGTATGATAGAAAAGCAAGAATGAAAGAAGAGTATAAGATAAATATTATAAATAAATTAAATAACAGATGGTAAATGATTGTACAATAAAGGCCCTGACCTACCACACGCAGAGGGAATTAAACAAAAACCTGCGATGGAACCTAAACGGTCTCCGGTAAGATCTACTGCCCTTCAAATTGAGAGTTATCAGCAAGCTGCACTTGCTAATCTGAGCGACTATCGTGGCATGTATGTACTAAGATCCCGTTTTGACGACGGCTATGTCCAGCGGTGGACATCAATATATTGTGATTCAAAAAAACTAATTTTACAGTGACGACTTCGATGAGGATTCAGGATTGCTCCCGTCGGTTACCATGAAGATTTACAAAGGCGACCCTCGTGATAAACAGGTACTAAAATTTATTCTAAAAATAATTAATGGACAATGTAACAAGGACATTTTGAACAAATATGTATTACTGGAGTATAATAAAGTTATGGGTAGTTTTTATTTATTTGTATTTTCTTTTTCTATTTACTATAACGTAATAAATCATTACAAACGACTGAATTCAATAAAGTTAACGCCACAATACTTTAATAGTAAAATATTTTTTCTTTATTCTACTAAGCAACGTGATGAACGGGACGTTTACGTGATGGTAAGTGATATGCCTGCCCACAATAACGTGGCGTTAGTATACCATCGTGCACCACATTGTGCCACTCGTCTTGAGATATAAGATTTTAAATCTAGTTACCTCAGTAATTTGATTAGCTACAGCGCTCTTCAACACTGAAACACTGTAATGTGTGCACATTACTGTTTAGCAGTAAACAGGCGCTGCAGTGGTACTAGACGGTCCCCGACAATAAAGACCTATCACCATCATAACTCGGATGAAACGCCAATGTTGTAGGAACGTTTTGTACAAAATCAACAGCCATACTTATTATTCCCACAGCTGGGATCTCACGCTTTCTCTCAGAAAGAAGTCAAGGCCATTTATATACCATGTGTAATTTATACATGTTAATGGATAGTAAAGGAAGACTCGTGCATGTCTTCCCACTTGCACTAACCGGCACTGATCCCTGTTTATGGTCTTGTATGTTCCACTATTATGACCAGGTGGCATCTAACGTCCGCATCGGGGATACGTTGACGTTACTGGTATCGCTGGAGCGGCAACGTCGATACGGTCTCCTGGTGTCAGAATGCGCTGTACGGGACGGACTTGGTTGGGCCGAGCAGAGCCTCATCGCCAACGATGGGTGAGATCCGCTTCTTATTGTTACTCAGTAAATCCTTCAATGGATTAATTGGACTACAGAAAGATACACGGTTACCCTTAAACCTTAGTAAGTATATAATTAAGTACTGTTCCAAAGAAGCTACACTGCCATCAATGTAATTCATCATCAGCCGGTAGACGTCCGCTGCTGTATAAAGGCCTCCCCAAAGATCCCTACATCGATCGGTCCTGCGCTGTACGCATCGCCGGGCACTAGGGGCCGTCGTTTATAGGGGTTGGTATGGTGGGGTTTAAGTTATTTCTCACCACGCGGGCCCAATGTAGTTTAGTAGGAAGCATTGCTTAGTTTGTTGATTAGCAGGATGTACCACGAGCAGATGAAGTTAGTTTGGGTCCCGTGAGTTATTGCGCGGGGCACCTTACAACCCCTTTAAGATCAATGTAATTAACAACGTTGAACTGAATTTTGCGAATTTCTTTGGAATGACAAATATCTAACTTTAGTATAATAAACTACATTCTCTCTCTCTCGATTTCATTTTATATCAATTAGGAATAAATATTTCCGGCACAGAATAACTATTGTAACAATCAATTAAATTATTGCATAATGGCCCATCTTCATCAAATTGTATCAAATTTGATTTAAAAAAAAAATCTAATTGTGAATACGAAAATAGCTTTTTACTGAATATATTGAATAATAATATTTTATTTAAATATTTACTTAAAAATAAGACTATTTTGTCTATTCTTTGATCATACATTGTTGGATACAAAGGGGTAATAAATACCCTTGTAATAGTCTGTGTGATTTAAATAGTACTTGTACATTATTTCAGCTGCCCACTAGACGGCGAGATAATGGGCCTGTTCCAGTACTCCAGCGACCGTCAGGAGGCGCGTGTGTCATTTCCGGCGCACAAGTTCCCCTACACCGCCAGCGTGTACTACACTTGCGAGGTCAAGCTCTGCGACCTCAACCACCCAACCGACTGTGTAAGTTTAATTTTTTTTATATAAAATGATTTGTTATGCTCTAATCGTAATCATAATAATTTACCCATTGCATTACGAATACATTTATAATTAGGGGACGCTTCCCACGAGATTGACCGACGATCTGGTGAGAATCGCGGGAATCCACTGGATGCGTGCAGGACCGATCGATTTTGGGGCACGCCTATGTCCAGCGGTGAACGTCTATCGGCTGATGACGATGACATCTATAATTTGAATAAATTAAAAACTGTGCATTGCCATGAATTATGATCTTCATTCCAGTTGCATTAAGTAGTCAGAATTTTGAATGATGTTAATATCATAGCCACTTGTTTTTCTTTCCAGGACCCATTTGACGAGAAAGCCGCGAAAATTTTTAATTATAATTAAATTGTCTTCTCGTTATATTTTATACATACAGACATGCATACACGCATACATATTCAAATAATATACAACTTAGTACTTGCCAATCGTTTTGTTTACACTGTGAAAACTTTTTGAACTAATAGTACATATAAATTTAAATGTTTAATTAGTTCAGAACGTAAAAGACGTGCAGCTATGTTGCTTAATATCGTGGAATAATAAAATTAAATTACATAAATAAATTGTATTGTGTGTATGTATTAATTACTTATGTTAAAGGAACCTTGTGCGCACAAGAAAGGTAAGCGTTTACGTCGTCAGTCCGAAGAGGGTGCTCCTGCCACCGTCGAAGTATTCTCTGGACTTTACGTCAACGAAGCCGATTCCCCGGAAAACGATGAAGTCACCAGCGAGAAGGTAAATTTTTGATTACAACTTTTTTACTTACATATTTTTTGTGAAGTGATCGATACTTTCGTAGATAGCTAATAACTCACAGTCAGAGAGTACTTCTGCTTAGCGGGACTAAGCTTCTGTGAAAAAATACCAAAGGTTGCCAAACCACTTTTATACGTTGCAATAATACAGCCCCAATGGCTTTGTCCGACGCATCCGTCGCTAAAGCCAGCTTTGCCTCGCACTCTGGATAAACCAACAAGGCCGCGCGACTTAAGCCTTCCTTGCAGGCTTTGAAAGATTCGAGTTCCTTCCTAGAGATTTTACAGAGCCCGTCAACAGCGCATTAAGGTGAGCCTGCAACGTAGCGGCATTCTGTACAAACCGGCGATAAAAATTAATCATTCCTATAAATCTTATTAGCTCTTTAATTATTTTAGGCACAGAAAAGTTATTAGTAGTCTAGTGCTCTCTGCCGAAATGATAAAACCTAAAAATGTTACCCCTGCGGCACTGAATACATATTTATCCGTCTTTATAACCATGTCGTACTCTTTAAGTTTAGTGAAAAGTAAATGCAAATGTTACTTATGTGTGCTATAGTCTTTTGAAAACACTAAAATTCGTCGAGGTAAGCATAGATGAAATTCAGCCTTCTGAGCATTTCATCGACGAAACGCTGGAAAGGCTGCATTTCTTAACCCAAAGTTCATGAATGGGAACGCGTAAAGACTAAAACGTGTTGTGATAGCTGTCTTTTCGATATCGTCAAAGTGAACAGGTATTTGGTTTTTTTTTAATTATCCCCTTGCGTATTGTGGGTCAGGGCCTATATATACATTTTTCACCTATCATCAATCTATCTCTATACATTAATTATTTCTCATACTCTTCTTTCACCTTTCTTTTCTATCAGCTTTTACTTATCTATCATACTTTTTGTCTCCTTCCATACTCCATCCGATTTCCTTCTCTCATACCTCTCGATAAGTGAAGACCTCTCGCCGACAGGTATTTGGTTATATGTCAACTAAATCAATGGTTGAAAACACGCTACAACCCGCCAGAATATGTGCAAAGTCCTGAATGTGGCGGATAAGGTATTTGTCTGGGATAGTCTGCGCGTTGAGCCCCCTGTAATCCCCACATTGTCGCCAGCCATTATTTTTTTTTTGGTGCTAGGTGTAGAGGAGAAGCCCAGGCCGATTATACAAGTATCACTTTTCAACATTTCTTCGAATTCGGAGTTAGCTATTTTTAACTTATCTGGGGCTAACCTGTGAGGAGTTCATGATACAGGTGGTCCAGGTGTCGTGTTAATGTAATGTATGGTATTATGTTTGAATGTGCAATGTATACCTGGCGGTTTAGTTAAATCAGGATATTGTAAAACAATATCATAATAAACAGACTTACCGTACGCAACCTTCACCGACGAAACATTGTCAGAAGCGCGGAGGGGTGCAGTCGTGGCAATGAGTGACGTGGTCCCCTCTATCAAGCGATGGTTATGTACGATACGTATCGCCTTGGTGTCGTCGGCTATAGCGAATTGCCAAGTAAACTCGAGACGTAAACCTATTTTTAACACTAGGCACGCATAACCGTACGTACTGATAGTGGAACCGTTTGTAGCATATAGTTCGTATTTAGTCTTATGACAGTATTCCTTCAGTAATGAACGCGGGTACATGCACAAATCATTTGCTGTATCCACTAAAAACTGCACTTTACTGGACTTATCCGTAACAAAGGAGCGGCCGGAACCAGGACTGCTGCCTGCCGCCATCAACAACTACCCCTCTCGTTTCCTGGATAATCGCAAGGCTTCACACACTTCCTTGCATTATCTCCAAACCTAGCGTGGTACCAGCACATGGAGTGCCGTTTGTATCTAGATTGCGATCTTGTAGAAGGCGACTGTGAACGCCCAAGGTTTGTTGCTATCGTTTGGCTTCGTGGTCGCGAAATCCTTCTCTAGTTTCCTAGTTAATGCTTCCACTTGTTCAACTAACTCTGCTATTTGATTTGGCTCCACGCTGACTATTTCCATCTGGGGGTAGACGTAACAATATTATGAAATCTGTCTGCTTGTTCCGCGACTTCGCCCATGCATTGGACTGAAGAGCAGAGCTAATACTTTGTATAGTGTTCGGCAAACAACATGTCCTGATTGTTGTGTCTTATACTCTTCGGGATCTTTTGGGCCTGCTGATTCCATCAAATGCCTTAGAAATTGTAACGGTTTTCTGTCACCTGATTCTTCGTGTGTAAAGGATCTGCTTCACCTTTTCCTCCCGAGAAGCTGAGAATCGCTTAATAAGCTTGTCTTTAACCATTCGTATATGTCGGGTCCGACGGCGCCATCTTCTGTTACATACACAAAATATTGCTAGTTCAGCGCATAATGATATTTTGTGGTATCGGAAATGATGTTGGCCAAAATAAATTGACTTTCAAGATATGCGAACCATAACGCGGGTTCTTCTGAGTAAAAATGAGGTACTCGCACAGCAACCCGATGTACGACGCTAAAACCGACGTTCTCTCCTGCATCACTACTACACCCTCTATCACTGCCCTTAACACGTTCTTTGATCATCTTTGTTCTTACATGGGGTCACCAGTGTAGGGATTAACGACAATGCAGGTAATTGCGACGACGGGTAGTCAATAAGTGCGTGCGAACTGTGTCGTCTTCTCTCGCTGACTGGATTCCTCACGGTGCAGGTGTAAGACGCAGCACGCGCGCACTCATTGGTTATCCAATAACGACGCAACATATATAACACCGATGTTTTGAATAGTTGAGATAAGTTCTCGTTTACGAGCATTTTTTTTTTATTTACAGAAAGAAGACGAAATTTGCATATCGCAACGCAACTTTGCGATCGGCATCTGCATCGCCGGCGTCGTTCTCATGATCTGCGTGATCGCGGCCATAGCGTTCATACTTGCGCGCAGACGGAACCCGAAGACTTATTCGCGCACCGGCAGCTCCTTGTACAGTGGACCCTACACCAACACGGGATACTCGCACACGAGTTAGTTCAATCAGTTGCATATAATTCACTAAGCCATCGAATTAGTTACGTTTCCGTGTGATATTATTAGGATTGTTTTAATGGTTGCATTGCTTTCTCAAAAATTTTTGTGTGTGACCTGTGCGATATGTCATTTCAATAAATGATTTTATTTAAACTAAAAAACAAACACAGACAACAAATTCCATCGCAAAATAATACTTGAAACATAATTTTATTTCAATAAATAAATAAAAAAATTACAAAATAAAATTGAGAATAAATAATAAAACAGATAAAAGATAAAATATTTTTTTAAAGAAAGACTAAAATTTTAGGTTTTTGAGACAGATAAAAATTGGATTTTTAATCTGTATTCACTTGTGGAAAATGTCACTATTTAAATAGTTTAAAGTTAGTGCTTAAATAAAAAAGGCAATTACGTAATATGATCATGTGGTTAGTGATAGTAAGTTTTTTTATATGCGAACGGAAATGTCATTTGAGAAATACAATTTTAAGGTCATAAAATTGTTGCATTCAAAAACGAGCAACGATTCAGTCATATTTATAATAAGTTCTTTAGTAATCTACCAATAGTTTATGTTAAGGTTTAATACCACGAAGAATACCTAAAATATATATATATATATATATATATTATGATTGTGATAAATTGAAACTCCGTCCTTATTTGACTATTTTTATATTAATAATAATATTGAAAGGTTGCCTTACGTTACGTAATAAAATAGACACAATTTCAAAAATAGTGATAAAAAGAGAAGTTAACTTTATACGTTTAGCCAAATCTATTTTATTATTAAAATATTTACACCATTGTGTACCTTTGTATACTCGTGTAAATATTTTAATTTTGATAAAAATAACTTTTTGTTAGATACATTATTAATTTTCTAGCTTAAGATTTTGTGCGTAATTGAAAAGCCTAAATAACATCGGTAAATTGTGTTATAAATGGACCATAGAAAATTTCGCAAGGTGGCGGGAACTGGTTTCTTTAAAACGGTTTACGGTCACTTCGCTGTTTAGTTATATTAAAATAATTAAACATTACTTAACCGAACATTATTCTAAAGTATTTTTCGATATATTAAGAATATTTTAATGCAATAATGATTATTAATTGTTTATAGTATTACTTTGTAAACATTTTTGACTTATCACAATAACGGTTAATTTTTATCATAGTTGCCATATTTTAAAAATATTCTCTTAAGGTTAATAATGGCGAAATGCCAGTAATCCGTCCCGATGTCGGTGCTATAATGTAGCTGGGCTTAAGTTCTTGTATTCTGCTTAATTTCTTATAAAGTATAACAACGAATCTCGATATTTGTTTCATAATTACCCCATTGTCATTTTGTTTATTTACGGCTAACTTCGTTTTTACTAGGTTTTTAATACAATGGGGTTCTGGAACGGTATCGAATGTTTGTAATAAACAGTGTACGAATTTTTTTTAACAAATATACTGACTTCCATAATCATTTGTTTTATTTTAATATCGCATTAGTAAAATTTTCAGACAAAGGAAACAAAAAAAAACTGCACAAGCAGATTAAGAACAACAATTTAACAACAAGTTTACAACAAAGATATACGTGCATTTACTGGACATTACATTGAGTTTCTAATACAAATAATATCATCTTGAAATAATTGAATATTTTCGAATAAATTAAACGTATGAACTGCCACTAATAACCTTTTTTCGGGCCCACATTTCTCACAATAAATCTAGAAAAAAAAATGGCTATTTATTAACCACGCTGGCAAAGTAAGTTAGTAGATATTAAAACTTCACAATAGTCACTTTTCTTGGATCTTTGGAGGTCGGTACCGCCTAGGGCAAACATTACTCGGTTTCGGTTTAAAGGCCAACTAGGAGGACAATACTGCGGTAACGAGATTTAATATCTTATCGTCTTAAGACGACAATCATAATACGGGGCTGTGAATACCGTCCGCATTGTTATGGAAATGCGTATCACTTACCATCAGATAAATGTCTCACTCGCCTAGTCGCGTCATAGAATTTAAAAAAAATTCACCATCCTTCTTTCCACACCACACAAAAATTCTGATTACAATCTTGCTGCAAATAATAAGGACTCATAGGACTTATACGTCTCAGGCAGAATATGACGCTGTGCAATTTCCAGAAAAGCGCTGCGTTATTAAATTGGTGCTCTTCTCTTTATGACAGTAGAACTAAAATAAAACACCGTAATACTCTGTAGTATTCTTATAATTGAATAATTGTATACTAAACAATGATATAGGTACAATAACAGTAAGTAAATTAATTTCTATTTATTATGATTTTAACAAATATCTAAATAATATATTTTTCATACAGCCACCTTGAAATTCTCCGGTCTCTCAGTTACCAAGGCCATCTAGGCCTAAAAATATATCCAAACTGTTCATTACATTTGATAGTTTTGTTTGTTTCATAATCGATGTAACTATTTTTGGTTCATTTATAATCAAAATATCATCTAGTAGGGAAATAATTCAACAATTTAAATTAAAAAAATTGTTATTCTAATTCAAGAGTTGTTTCTGTAACTGATTAAGCGCGCTAAAAAATTTATGCATATACAATACTATACCCACTAACTTCCACCTCTATTAGTCCCTTACCTTTGTAAATTAATAGGAGATATAATATTTTTTTTTATTAAATATATCAACAGTTATTCAGAATACTAAGATAACGAGCACTGTACTAGTAACCTTAACTTATAACCGTTAAAAAACTTTTCGCTTAAATCCTAATCCTCAGTCTTAGTCTATTTAAATAATATGAAAGCAGTAAGTATACGCAATTGGACTATGATATAATATTATCATTATTTTAATAATAAAAATATATTGTGATGTAAAAGTACACGCCACGACGAAACGAATAGGTGGTGTAGTTTTAAGGTCAATGATACACCTACCATATCAGTTTGACCCTGGTTAGGACGAGATAAACACTGCACTACATTGCACTGGTCGCTTTGACACATTAGAAGTTATTTCTTGTTATCTAGTAATTTTAATATATTATTTCTATAATTCATTCACAATAGTATTTCCATACCATTGTATAATGGTGCAAGTCGTTATACAATGGTGTGCAAACACGATGGGATGGAATGGATGGGAAAACGATTTTATATAATTTTTTTATTTAGATACTTTCAGTCGTGTAGTCTTAGGCTAAGAATAAGACTAAGGTAAACAACCCCAACGCACTGAAGACGACCACCGCCCCGACTTACCCCCTGAAATAGCGTAACTTTTGAGGATTTTCCTCCGATAACGAAAATTTTATACAAATGGTCCACGACTTTTGCTATCTTTTACATATTCCATAAATAACCTCACGTTTGCCTGCTAGTCATTAAGTGAAATCTTGAAAGTCCTTAAAGCTTTGATTGATCTTAAGGGTCATATAACCTTACATTTTCTTGATGATTTTTCTTTTCAATGACCAGCCAAGTTAACTGCCTGAAATTTGTTCTGCACATTCTCTTTATCTTATCAGACCGCGTTGACAGTCTGCCTAAACACTTCCATACTCCTGACGAACATCTACGAATTATAAAGATAATAAATAGTTTGCGTAATGTTTCCACTGCTGGGATACAATGACTTCTCTCACAAGAAAAGAGTGAATGTCATTTATCCACCACCTTAGAGAAATGTGGATTTTCGGTTGGTAGATGAACAATTCTAGGAAAACAATACAGTCACAAGGAAAACCAAAATCATAATTTACTAAGCTAAAGCGCCAAGTGTGGGTTGTCGTGAACTGATAGTAATAAATCACCATCTGGGTAAAAAAGTTATGAAGTCACGCGGTTCTGTAAGAAATACATTCTCGCAATAATAAACAAACGTGGTTTATTAACCAACATTAGTTATATTTAACTATATGTGGTAACTGGCTTACATACCAGTACTTAATTTTATACTTGTTAATTTTAAGCTGGAATGTTTTGTGTGTATTGCTGTTGGTGTGTAAATAAATAAATGTAAACAATCGTACATATCACAATCAAACTCCACAATACATAGTCCGGAATTCAAACGTCCGAGTTAGAAGCCATTGCACCACATAGACAGTCCCTATTTTCAGTAATGGATAATGAAGTTGTAAAAATCTCGGAACGAAATGATTATAAATAATTACCTTTAAAACAAATTACGCGCTACATGTTAATTCAGTAAGGCAAAGCGTCATCCATTTGCACGGTCATCAGCGAGTCCTCCGGGTGTATCTCGAGTAGGGCCTGGGTACCGTCGTTGAAAGGGAACGACACGCTGCCGTCAATGACCAACCCTGAAATATATTTTTTTTTTATTACATTTTACTATGTAAATATTATTTTTACTTGTCGAACCGATGAGAAGAACTAGACGTTCACTCGGTGGTAAGTAATACGGCCGCCCATAACACTATGGCACTAGTTAAAATGGTACACACTTCCACCACATTGTTCTTATGACAGACGCTATTCACTAGCTACCACTACCTTCATAACGATACACAGTAATATTTGCACAGTACTGTTCGGCGGTAGAAATGGGTGCTGAGGCTACCCAAACGGTGTCTAGCAACGTAGACCTACCTGTATGTAAAAAACTGTGTAGGAAGCAAAGCTCTATGCTTTTAAACAAGCGAAAAAAATTCATTATTGAAATTGAGTTTCTAATGAAAAAGTTCCAAGTGAGAAATCCGCTGTTACGAAATTGTAATATCTACAAACTAGCCACTTTTTTTTCTAGATTCTCTCCTTGTGAAAAATTTTAGCCCCGAAAAAAAGGCCTAATAGTAGGAACAAGAAATAATTTATAAGAGAAAATACAAGTAAAGTTAATTTAGAAACTCTCACATCCGCGATATAATCTTCGCAGATAATTGTAAAGGGTAAAGTTTATGGGTAAACGAAAAGTGAGGAGAAGGTCATGTTTAAAGAATAGTTGAAGAATATCAGTCGAAAAAGTCATGGTTGAAGAATATCAGTCGATGGACTGACATATCTAAGGCGTCCGAATTGTTCCGCCGGACCAGAGACAGAAAGGACTGTACCACGCTGATTGCCAACCTTCACTAGTTGGAGACGTACTTTGAGAAGAGAAACTCTCTGTTGGGTCATCTAGTATCCACAAATTATTTTATTAATATAAACAGTCCTCTTATTGCTTCCTTTACTGGAACTAAGGGGCCTTTTTTCACAAAGAGAGAATCCAGATCATTTATCTATCACGCCCGCAAAGTGCGTGTTAGTAATCCATATATGTATCATGCGTTAATGATAAGTATTAAGAAATATATTTAACAATATTTTGCGTTTGGAAATTAAAAGAGTGCTAGTTACCTGCATCGGTGCAGTGCGAGCGCACGCACACGGAGCACGCGCGATCTCTCACGCGAAGCCCGCGCGGTGCCGGCCACTCCTCGAACGTTATATACTCGCGCACAGAATACGCCAGCTGATCCGAGTCTGCGAACATAATGGTACTCAGGTACATGTTAAAGGCTACGATTAAGAGATAATGGAAACAATTCGAAATTTATTGGAAAAATATTGATGTTAATTTTTTCTGAATTAAATGCGTATAGTTCTAAAATTGAGAAATATTGAAATTGTTTTCACAGTTGCCAAAAGTTATATATATAACGAGATGTATTCTTAAAAAATTTGCTACGATGCCTAGGAATACGTTATACCTTCGCATCGCTCACCGTCGACAGAGATCAAAATTTATCTTCGTACTCAAGAACCACGATGGTCACGATCATATGGTATAAATTCCTTACCAAGATTTTTCCTAAGAAATAAAATATAGTGTTTTTTTAAAACCAGAAAGATAACATTTCTCAGGCCTTGGCAGTCCGAGCCTATGGACACTTTACGTATACTAGAGGTGGCGACCATATGCTGCATACCACTTTAGTTATATAAGAAAAATTTGTTTTGAAATCAATTTATTTATTAGGTAAAATATGAAATTCAAAACGTATTCCTTTGCGTTCCTGTATGGGTATACCAGCAACAATTCGATAATTCATACTAATAGAACAAAAAATGGATTTAACAAAAATTTCAGTACTGCGTTATTGGGTTTAATTGCTTGAGACTTGAAACATGTAAACATATAAATATGATAAAGTTCTTACCTTGTAACTATTTTTGATTGTTAAAGGAACATTGGTTAAACAATATTATTAATTATTATATTTTATATTTGTACTATTGAACTAAAGCATTATAATAATAAATAACTGACAAATATTGCGTTATTAAAATATTTAACCAATAAAAACAACAATTCACTAGTTTAATATTGTTTACTAAACTTACCCGGAGCAAACATAAGTTTCTGATTGTACCGCTCGGCCACTTCCCTGGCGCGTTCGATGCTTGTCTCCAACTTAATATTATACTCTTCGCCCAATATCTTCATTAACTCCAGGACGGAGTGTGTGCGGAGGCAATTTATACTGCGAAGACACGATTAATAATAATAAATAAGAAATACATTTGCAATAAATAAATAATAAAAACATTTTCGAAATTATATGATTATTTTTTTTTTATCTTAATTATATATATATTTTTTAACAATATAATTTTTTACCTAAAATGCCACGAAGTGCTTCCTGTGCCCGTTGTGACGCACAGGCCGGAACTCTTTGTGTGCGTCCATTTCCCATTATCGATTTGTAAACGTAATAGCGATACTCTCGAAGTCACACTCTCGCCGATGAACACCTTTATCGCACAGAAAGAGATGACTAATATTGAAATAAGCATGTCTTATAAAGTTTTTTATGCAGAAAAATAAAGCAAAAAGATCTTTATATAATTTTCTCCGTGCCGAAGTGGCCAACTGCTCGCAGAGAAAAGCTATAGCGATTTGTTTTAGGATTTTCTCAAACCTACCTGGGCTAGCTGTTACTCTCGTATCGTAAATCTGCCACCATAACATATGAGAACCAGGGTATTGTGATCGAACACACTTCCACAATATGAGATTGAAGTCAAAATTTTAATTGTAGTAGATAAAAATACCTAAATAGCGTAGAGAATTATTGCAAGGCTTGTAAAAAAGATAAATTATACTTTTTTATTTATTATTCTATAAAATACTCTCCTCTGTCCAAGACCGTGTTTTGTGGAACACATTACAAGAGCCCTATATCCAGCAGTCCACTGCGTCCACGTGCATCGGTTGCAATGAAATATACTCATTCATTAAGCCCCTATATCATATAAAAATACTTACCTCGTTAAGTGCCAGAAATGGAAGAACTTTCGTTGACAGTGTTGTACTTGCTTCGGTATTGAACTTCTCGTGATCCCTTGCTTGAGAATCATGACCTTCATGAATGTTTGACATAGGTGGATACCTGCGAAACGAACAAAATTTAAACATTATATGGACCACCATATGTTGCTTTGAATTTATGATAACTTAATGATGTAAATTAATGTAATTTTAAAAATAAAAGAGCCACAGAGTACCCGATGAGAAAACGGTGAAAGAAGTTGCTGCTGGCACCAAAGAGTGTGGAAATTTTTAGAGGTCGAAAAATAATAGATATAATATATCAAGTTTTATTGTCTTAATAAATGATAAATAAATTAAAAAAAAAGGAAAAGTAAATAAAATTTATTGTACTTCTAATAGAAGGACAGGTTGGATCTTTACTGGGCTTGAGCTTCTTTGAATGAAAACAATAGCTTTGGAAGCCGACATGATTTCAAAACAGCAGCTTTAACGAGCAAGTGCCATGCAATCCGCACTTGACTAGTGTGCTGGATAAATAACTGTAAATTTCTCCTTGACAGAGAAAACCCCGACACGCAAAGTGGCAATAGGTTTATTGTAACATGACGAGCAATGAATCAATCAGTGAAAAGAAATTTTATCAATTTATTTTATGAGGATTTCATTCTATGCGATAACACTATAGAAGTAACGTTATAGTATACTATATGTGTTTCAGTTTCGAAATATTGAACAAATCGTTGATAAATGATAAGTGCATTTTACACATAAGGATCAGGAGAGTGCTCTTGATTAGTGTTGTCAAGTGCTCGTTTACGGAGCTATAAATATTTCGATTTCCACGACCTCGATTTTGCTGGACATCTTGAGATATATAATCTTAGTCTCGTTACCCTCGTAATTTCACTAGTTACAACGCCCGCCAAATCGGAATACAATAATATTTTCACCACAGAAATTTTCGCTATAGATCTAGATAGACCGTCTCCGTCAACAGACCCCTATCACCACTATTTTATAGGTCCTCGAATCCCCGTTCCAAGTTTTAATTCAGCGACTAAAATTAGCCTATGTACTTCTGTAATGCCTCATCTACCTTTATATTAATTTTATCAGGATCGGTCCAGTGGGTAAAGCGTGGAAATACAACAAACAAATTGATACTACATGCTCGTCCTGTCTCTACGTCTTTTTATTATATATTTGTCTCCACAAACCTGCAGAAGTGCAGCGTGTGCAGATCTACGGGCGTGATGGTGTCGAGAAGTTTCGCCTCGCAGGTCACGGTGGTGCGTATCCTAGAACGACGCATCAATCTGAACCTGCCCTGAACGCATATCAGGAGTATATTATTTGCATAACAAATGTTTACTTTATAAATATTGAACACCGTAACAGCAAAAGTACACTTTTTAAATCACCTTCAACTTTTTCAAACACATTTTGGTATAATAACATGGGGTATTAACAAAATATTTTGAATAGTCTATTAATTTATATTAAGGTCTAAAAAAATATAGATAAAATATTAATTTATAGCCTTTGTCAAATAAATGGAAAGCTAGACAAGATAAACTCTAATCAAGGAGGCTATTTATTTATTTATTTTTTTATAAAAGAATCTAACAATATACTATCGTCAAGATACTATTAAAAAGCAACATAAATTTCAATTAGTCGTGTAAGTCATTAAATACTTTACATTTTCTGGTAGTAGGTCTCTCTCGCCAGAAACCGTCTAGGTAGGTACCACAGGCCAAGCAATGTGCAAACATTACTGTGTTCAGTTTTGAAGGGTGTTGTAGCTAGTGAAATTCCTGGGAGAGTTTTCTCTCTTGGCTCCCATGGCCTCTGGGTAACGGATTCGAGGGAATCCGATGCCCGCGTGACTGAAAGAAGCCGAGGAGGGAACACGCTGTGAATTCCAGCGTGCCTCTACATAGGTGGAAAGGAAGGGTTCTTCCCTCCCTCCCGAGGTGGGACTGCATTATGCGGCCGACGCTGGCGGGGTCGCGGATGTGTGCGAGAGCGTTCCCGTGACCCGCCATAAAACGACAAGGTGGAACATGTGGGGGTTTTAGTCGGTGCAAATCCGACATAACCTATCCTTGCCCCCGCAAGGTAGAGTAGGTTTGAAATTGGAACACTGTAACGTTCAGACGCTAGTACTTGAAAGTTAAAAACGGCTCCGTAGTGGTACCTACCTGAGACGGTGTCTAGCAAGCATTTGCCTAACATGTTATAACAATAATGGAAAATATGTAATACCTCCTTCAAAGCGTGGAGCGCGCCTTTGACATCATTAGAGCACCATGTGGGTAGGCACAGGCGACCGACGGACTTGTGAGGTGCGCTGTTAAAACCGATCACAGGCTTGCTAAAAATAAAAATTAATGTCGTGTAAATAAAAAAATAAATAAATTTCTATTAGACCATGAATGTTGTAGTGATGGCGAATACGCCCAATCCAATCGCATATATTTATTAAAATGTTTCAATCTGAAGAACTACATTACAAACCAATGTACGCAAAAAATGGCTTTGTAAACATCCGAACAAAAATGCCCATTTTCCTTTTTAAATGTCCTGTTTTAATCTGGGAGCTACGTAAATTAAAAAATATCTCTTTTATGTCTATTTCATAATAAATATATAAAAACTCTTTTATACAAATTAAAATCGCTTTTGGGAATATTTTCATGAGCATCATCGTCGGGATATCACCATTTCAACCTATTCTAGTCCACTACTAAATCGTGTTTACCAAATCGATATGTCCGGCAATCGAAATGAAATCGTAAAAAAAAATAATAATAAACGAAATATTCAAATGGTTTTAGATATTACATTAACGATTTAAATTAACTGCAACACTACAAAATAGCTAATGTTCTATGAAATAAAACCATTTAAATGCGTATAATTCTCTAAACTATTTTTAATCTATGTTTAACTGTGCATTATACATAATTCAGATTTTTCCCTCCATTTTTATGCAGCGAAGGTTAAAAGAGTTTGTTACAGTAAGACTTAAATATTTTTAATAAACCCACTTAGCATCTCTGACTCTCGATGCCGCCAGTAGGAAAGTACCGTCGCCTCCACACGGGACGACCACATCGCACCAGTTGATTAATTCGTCGTTATACGTCAACCTGTCAACAGGCATAAAAAAACATGTATTATATTCTACAACAGTATTATACTATAATTATTAGTTACTATGTATAATAACCGATGAAACAATCTAGTTAAGGTTGTAGGAAGACGCTGGATGCAAACAGCGAGAGACCGATTGGCCCGAAGTTCCTTTGGAGAGGCTTATATCTAGCTGTGGACATGTAAAGGCGATAATGATGATGATAGTATCCGAATAAGATGTTTGTTAAAGATTATTGATAGCCATGTAGGTACCACCGCAGGAGGCATTGTCGTCAAACAGTGATGTGCAAACGTTACTCCAACATCTTGTGTCTCAAGGCGATGAGCACAATGTGATGCAGTCTACATCATTCTAACTAGCACCGAATTCTGTACAGGCGTATTGTTTACCATGCGATAAACCAAACAGTCTCAATACTAGGTCAAACAAAAAAAATATATTTCATTCCATCGCTGTTTCATATCTACATTTTTATCGTTGAGCTCATTTTGCATGAATGTTATTGTAATTTCTTCGTGATTTATATATATATATATATATATATATATATATATAGTTATAAACATACAGAATCAGTTATTTATGGATCACAACAAACAGGTTCAACAAGGTTCAAACAAGGTTACCAGTTAATTGATTTAATGTGAAACTTTTCCGTTATAACAGTTGTACGCGGTCATATATTTTTTAAATACACTATGAGCACATGTTTTAGGAAATTCTTTGAAATTAAAAAGAAATCTAGATTATTCTTTTCAAGATTTGTCCCGTCTTATGATAGGGACAAAAAAATCTAGATTAAATTACAATTAAAAAAATGGGTTACACTCATTAAGAATATAAATATTTTTATAACAAGCGATTATTAGTCTACTATCTTATAAACTCCATCGGAAAGAATACTAGTGATAGGCCCTTATTGCCGTATACCATCTATGCTCAACCTGCGACGAGTCCGGCTTTTCAACACCATGGCTAAGTATTTGTGGCCCTCATGAAAAAAGGTTAAGTGCCACTGCTACCACATGCCATCGCTGTGCTGTTAGTCTCGTGGCTTCGTAAATTAAAAAAATATATACTACAAAATACATTACAACACACTTGTTTTAAGGGTTAAAAATGACTCAATGGTAATATCCTTTGAGACAAACACCTTTGGTATATATGTAATATGCATATTCCTGAAGTATGAATAACTTTGTACATTTATCAATTATAAGTACATTAAAAAAAATATTCCATGAAATCACGATAGTAGCGATAAGTTTATCTGATGTTGAGTGCATTCACAAACCCATAACGAGCGCTAGTTACGATGGTATACACACAACCACATTGTGCTCTTCGTGAAATATAAGATGTTACGTTTCGTTATCTCAGTAATTTTACTAGCTACAACTCTCTTCAAACCGGAAAACAGGAATGTTCGCACACTACTGTTTGGTTTGCAGAAATAGGCAATGCAGTACCTACGTAGTCTCCAACATGAGAGATCTACCACCGATAAAATATAAGAACAGTAGTATTTTCAGTTATCATAATTAAGGAGAACAATGAATTATCTTCTACAAATCATGTTATCTATATCAAAATTTCTTTAATCATTCTTACTTTTAATAATCTACAGAAAATATTAAATTTCAAGTAGATATAGATTAGCCGCGGGGGATTTGATTTTGTTACGTTGAGTTACGTAGTACGTAAAAGTAAGATAACCTTCAAACTTTTTTTTATCAAAACACTCGCAAGTGTTTATTAAACTACTTTATCGCAAATGTTCACTGACCACGAAATTTTTATTCGATTTGCAACTACGTATATAATGTCAAGTCTCGTTAAGAGATTACAGCCGTATTAAATAGTTGAGATAAATAAATATTTACTTTTTTTAGAAGTTTCTCCCTCTGCGAAAAGAATAGAAGAAACCCACCACCCCATACTATTAGTTACATAAGACATAAATAAAGTTTATTTAGTAATATACCATAGTAGCCTTTTTGTTTCCTACTTCTATATCTATGGGGAAATCTTTACAAGATACCCTACCATCCTTCTGATAGGAATATAGAATTACATTTTTTTTATTTGCGAGACGACGAACAGAATGTTTATCCGATGACACGCCTCCTCATAACAGTGTGGCGCTTGTTAGGATAATATACACTGCACCATATTGCACATTATAACATAAGATTTTAAGTCTCGTCATCCCAATAATTTCACTAGCTACAACGCCCTTCAAACCAGAATACATTAATGTTTACATACTATTGTTTGGCGGCAAAAATAGAACATCCGGATGTACCTACCGAATACTAGGGAATTTAATTTAAAAATCATATATTTAATAATACATTATTGATCTTTTTGGTTACTTTTATATCTATGGGTAAATCTTCAAAAGAGTCTCGACCATCCATCCTTCTAAGATTATAATATACTGAGAAGAGACTGGGTTATGTGGGACTTCTACTCACTACGTTGCAGGCTCTTAGAGGTGGTTGTAACCTATTCATCACTTCGTTACTGTCTGGGTATCATATGTTATTTTATGGTTTATTTCCAATACTATACAGTCATAAAAATATTTTAAGTCTTTGTGACGCTGTATACTATTAATCTAAATCGCTAGCTTCGTAACTCGAAAGTCTCTGGTTCGATTCCGAATCCATATATACGGTACACTATAAGTGATGGTGGAATTTTTTTGATACCTCTCATGTTATATTATTAATATAACACTGAAACAGCAATGGTGTTCATTCGAGTCATTTGCATGTGAACCGTACAATTTTGAACGAGGCGCATTTTATTGTTAGTTAACATCATATGAACTTGAAGTTTTTTGTTACCATCTACATAATAGAAATTTGAGCTTATCATTAGACATGATGTTGTAATTTATGTATATACCTGCTCGCCATTTCCACTTGGTGTCCCATTTCGCGCAACCTCTTTGCCACGTTTTCCTCGAACGCCTTCTGCAGATTGTGATTCGATATCATCGCGTCGAAGTCGGAGCCGCGCTTTCGAAGTAATTTCTCTATTTCACTGTCCGATATATAATCGTAACAATGTCTGTGAACCACAATTGTAAAACTGTTTCAGTAAACTTTATGATTACTTTAATTAGAACAAATCATCTTATAACTTAAATTAAATTAGTTAAATTTGGCCAGTAATGGATAGTCAATATATATTTCTGTATTTCGTAAATACATCCTCACACACGGTTATAATGGAAGTAACCATTATTTTATTTTTGTTTGAAAAGTCGTATCCAGTATACTTTCAGTACTATTCGGTATTTACTAGTGGTAGGATTCTACTGCCAGCGACCGTCTAAGTAGGGTACACCGCAGCTTTATTTCTGCAAAACAGTTGCGTTCAAACATTACTGCCTTCCGCCTTGAAGCTAGTAAAATAACTGCGGTAACGAAGCTTAACATACGTCAAAAGGCGACGAGCACTATGTGATGCAGTGTAAATCATCCTAACTAGCGACACGTTTTGGACCGGCGTATCACTTACCCTCAGGTGAACGTATCGCTCTTTTCATCGCTTCGTATAATAAAAAAAAACTTGATGTCTTATGAATTATGACTCGGTGATTACAACATAATACAGTACGTATCACATGTAACATTAGCTATCATGTCAATGTCACATATTAAAAAATGTTATCAAAGTAAATAAAATTACACGCGAACACAACATCGTGTTTACTGACTACTAAATAAAAATAAATAAAAGATATTTCCATGGACTGAGTTATGTACATATACAATAATCGAAAGATAGAAATAACTCTTGATACGCTATCATACACATGGAATTTTATTATTTAGTACGAGTATATAAATATGGAGTCATTCAGGGCTGCGATTGTATGGTCAGGTAAAAAGAAGCCTGCCTGACTACGTTTGCTACTTGGCACTGCAACTTTCCCTCTCTGGACGAAGACTCAAAACAAGGTGGAAAAATGCTGTATCAAAAGACTGCGTGAGTGCCAAGTGACTGACGATGTTGTCAAGGACAGAGCAAAGTAGAAAAGAGAAATAAAGACAGTTGTCCCCACCACTACGTGGGATAATGGCTAGGAACAGACAGACATGCAGTCATTCAAGGATAATTATTGGGGTAATCAAAAATAACATTAATACTTTTTTTTTATTTTACAAAGCGACGAGACGAGGGTGACATTCACTTGATGGTAAATAATACGCTTGGCCATAAAAACATGGCGCTAGTTAGAATGGTAAACACTGCACCACATTGCGCTCGTCGCTTTGAAACGTAGGATATTAAGTTTCGCTACCTCAGTAATTTTACTGGCTGCAGCGCCATTCAAACCGGTAGACAGTAATATTTGCACTCTGCTGTTTTGCGGCAGAAATATGAGCTGTGATGGTACCTACCTAGACGGTCTCCGGCAACAAAGAACTACTCATATAAAATCTACAATATCAAACCATTGAGCTGAATTTAAAAATATATATTATATATACCTTTTAATTTACATTAATACAAATCTGTTCACAAACCTATATAAAGGTAATTTCAAGTATTCTTTTGAAATCCATTAGATTTACAATTCCATGACCTTATGTGTTAAAAATATTTCAATGAATCAGGAATAAAAAAGGCAATCAATTATCATACCTTCTATACGCTATACGGCATGATAATATTTTTGCTGAAGGTAGATCTGTTGCCGGAGACCATCTAGTTAAGTACCAATGCAGCGCATGTTTCTGTTGCCAAACAGTAGTGCACAAACGTTACTGTGTTCTAGATTTAAAGGCGCTGTAGCTACTGAAATTACTGAGGTAAACAGACCGAACACCTTATGTCACAATACGACAAGTATACCTAGTCCGGCCATAAGTTCTGTTACAAATGAAACTGCATTTTTTTTAATGAAGTAATATTATTAAAATTTATACCTACATATTTAATAATCTCAGCAAAAATAAAAAAAAAATCTATTCGAAATGACCATCTTTGGTTTTTATAGAGGCCTTTAATCTGTTTGGCCACGAATATAGATTCGTGGATTTACGCACTGTTTCCAAGGGAAATTTCCACCACCGCCACTGCTCGCTCCAAAGATTTTTTAGGAGACTCAATGTCGCCGTGTCGTTTAGAGCAGGCCATATCCTCTAAAACTGACCATATTTTGAACTCTAAAGGATTAAGGTGTAGGCTAGATGAGGGCCACTCTTAGGCTCTTATAAAGTCCGGAACGTTGATTTCAAGTCAGGCTTGAGTAGTTAGTGCCCTATGACCAGGTGCAGAGTGCTGATGGAAGGTCCACGGTATATTTTTAACATGATCCAAGACTGTATCTTTATATACTTTGGTTGAAGTTTTCACTACTTTTTCACAAAAATGTTTTGTGATTCCGTGATAAGACACGCCCCACCAAACCATTACTGAAGCAGAATGACGACCACGTTGTATCTTTCCGACCACATGAGCAGCTTCTTTAGAATTGTGAGCGTACACTTTATCATTTTGCTTATTGTAGTGTTTGTCAATCGTTAAAATTTTTTCATCGGTATAGAGAATATTTCTGTTCCTTTCACCTGCGTATCGCGACAAAAGGCATTTGCGCGATTCACTTTCTTTAATTGTAAAAATTGATTTAGGACATGTCCTGTATATCGACGATAAGCACCGAGCTTCAGGTCTTGTTTTATAATACGCGACAGAGTCCAAGCAAGAATCTTCATTTCTCGCTATAAGATTTTTTGCTTCCTAATGGGGTTTTGACGAATTCTGACTTTAACATCATTAACACCCTTTGTAGTTCTAACAGCACGCGGCCGCCCCGATCTTTTCTGGTCTTCCACAGAGGAAGTGTTGTGGTATCTGTTCATAGTACGATATACGAACATACGGCTGATACCAAACTTTGGAATCTGTCTGGAAAATAACCGGCAGCTCCATACCCACTTTGTGCAAGGCGATCATCGCAGTCCTATTTTCTTTAAGACCCCATTCCATATTGTGATTTGATAATGAACACTAAGAAATATGTGAAATAGCGCAAAATCGAAAGAAGTTTTTCTAATAATATACGTGTCCCAAATGCAAAATAATTAAATAGTTGGAAAAAAAGAAGTTTTTATGTAACAGTATTTATGGCCAGACTAGTTAATGTGGTGCTTTGTATACAATCCGAACTAGCGCTGCGTTAATATGGGCGTAATACTTGCTATCGGGTGAACGATTCGCTCATCTCCTCCCTTTGTTGAATAAAAACAATCCTTAATCCCTTTACTACTATCCTTCTTTTATAAATGCAGATCTAGCGCTTATTTTATAATCCTGTATATATTTTTTAATCTATAGATATTTCTGTAAAACGGAAATTTAATTCAACTCATATACAAACATGCTGACTGATAAAAATAGGACTTCTCGATATGCTGGTTAACGGTCACGGCAAAAGATACTGTCAAATCTTCGACTTCATTCCCATTTTAGTTGCCTTCTACACTTGGCGAGGGTAAATTAACAGTGGATAAATTATTATATATCCCGTCTACCGAAATAAATTAAGTTATTCGTATCTAACTTATCTTCATCAGCTGATTCTCACCCACAGCTAGACGTAAGCCACTACTGGCTAGTATCTAGTGAAGTGTTAATATTAAAAAAGTACTTAGCTAAAATTGTTAAAATTTTTATAGTTACTAATAAAATGTAATTATGTAGTCATGTAGTCATTATCTTAAAAAATACTGTACTACACGAGTTTGTGTGTGTGTGTGTTTTTTTATAATGTCACAGTTATATTCATTTAGCTTATTGAGACCGCCACTCGACGTTGATCAGAACGATGTTTCAATTGTTGAAAATTAATTGTCTTATGATAAATATATCAACACTGTAGGAGACAAAGAAATTTATTAAACGGAAGCAATCACTGCTGCTTTATTACCGAAGTAATCTATTTAAATCCCATTCCTTTATTATTTATTCGTACGTAATGTATTACTACCGCAATACCGCACTACTGTTATGGAACAAATTTGCAATAAGTTTTTTTTTTCGACGAATAACAACGTGGAGCTAGTTAGGATGACACACAGCACCACATTGTGCTTATAGCGTTGGATTCTTGTATCTTGTTGATTCGATTATTTATTATTTTACTGGCTACAATCAAACCGGTACACTTACTACCTAGTTAGACGGTCTCCGGCAACAGAGACCTACCACCAGCAAAAAGGTTGCTGCTGGCCACGAGAGCATAAACCTACCAAAATCGAATTGCAGACCTCAATGACGCGAAGCAAGCGACTTCCCACTGCGCCGTTTCATAAAGGACGTACGAATAAATGGACTTTTGTAAGGGACAGTTAGTTTTTAAATGTTCTGTATTTTTGTTTACGTTTAGAAACAATAACAAGATACATGTCTATATAAGAAAATTATCTATTAATTGCTATTAAAGTATAATTATGTTCGTGTTTATAAACTTAACTAATGAATCGATGTTTATGTTTTTCTAATTGACCTAGTATTGTAATTGATGGTGGGTCAATTTGCGGACAAGGAGCTTATTTAATATAGTCAATAATTTTTAAACAAATTATTATAATTTTCCTATGGGAAATACATAGGTTTATAAAATATTATTTCATATGTACTACTACTATACAATATCTTATTTAGCATATTTCGAAATCCATTGTATTAAGAAATAAAAATTGAGAAAAGTAAACGAACGTTTTTATTTTCAATTTTGTTCATTCTTAACATTCAAGACAATGCCGTTAATAAATACTACAAAATAAGAAACGTTTGACAAGCTATTACCTTTCGTACTCGTATCTGGTGACCTTCGACACAATGAGACACTTGTCCATCTTGAGCTGCGGGTTGCCATCTTTGGAACCGTGTCGACGCACCGTCGCGTTTGGTACACCTCTTACATGTAACTCTTTATTCTTACGTAAATCTGTAAAGAGCAGATCTTATCAACACAAATATACAAAAAAAAATACTTAAAACGCAATCGTACCGTAATCGTACCATTTAATTGTAAATAGCATCAGTCGCAAATAAATATTAATGTAGAATTTTTTTTTAATAATCTTGGCGATCAACCGTGGTGAACCAGTTAAGGTCGGTTTTATACCACACTCATGTACGAATATTTTTTTATCACATGGAGATCTTTATAGAATAAATAAAGAAAAAATATCCAGCTAGATGAAAGTCAGGATTTCTATTTTAGGTTATCATAGGTTAGCATTTACAATTCTTCAGTGTTTGTCCCTGTCGTCTCACTGCAATCGAGATTAATATCTTCTGTATACAGGATATGAGAGATACATTTATAGAATAGCTGTAACTAGTCATTTACAAGATCCCTTAAACCAGACTAGTACAAGCGAAAAACTTTATTACTATTTTACTTGATATTCTTTTCTGCAGTTCATTAGTACTGCTGATCCAACCTACATTTGTAGTAGAATAGAAAAATAAAGGAAGTATTAAACGTAATATTACATAATTATCAATTAAAAACTGATTAGTGAATTACGACTAATTATATTTTCTTAATAATCTAACAACTGTGACTGTACATTATTCGCGAAACTACGATAAGAAAAACTACGTATATCGCGCCTATCGGTAAAAATATTGACGTGAATTCTGGAAACCCTGTGCCATATTAATAAAGGTCAAACAACCATATATGGGAAGCGGAAATTTTTCTGATGATAATGAAATCTAAATACAGCTGAGTCTTGTAAAAAGTAGTTCCTTCCAAGCCCGCAAAGGCTAGAGTGTATCATATTGAATAAATAATGAAATATGTGTCAAATTATTTTTATAAATATTTATTAATAAATATTCATTCTTACCTAAATTAATGAATATACTATTTGGGTAATCAATTTGCCACTTAAGATAATTTATTTCATTGCTGCATGAACCATTTAAAAAAATTATATAAAAGAGATTAGAAGGTGAAATTATTGATTTATACAAGGTTAAAGCAGTGATAACTCAATAACACGAAACTTAACTTGTTTACTATAGATATAACAAACTTTATATGATAAGGTACACCAAGGTACACATCCATAGATCTAGAAAACTTTGGAAGTAACAACTGGCTGATATGCATTCCATTCGCATGCATACACAACATTCACAGATTAAACACATTGTAACTAATATTTTATTTAAAATTTGAGATGATTTTAAGATTACTTGGCACAGTAGTTTTACAATGTGTAAACATATTATTATAATGAAATATTTTATGTCCTCACAGAATATTCTTTGTAGTCATAACATTGTTTGATACTACATCTCAAGTGAGACTGGAATGGTCCAGGTACTGATAGTGTAAAAGCAATCCCCATCAGACATCTTGTAAATGTATTATATATAGCTAGTCAGGATCATAACCCTTTCATCTTTTTTTTTGCAATTTTGCATCAAACTTAGACATAATCTTATACATATCTTTGTTTCCAAACTTATCAAAATGAAATGTTAGGATGTCAAACTTTTTCTATACAATGGGGTAACACATGGCATTATTTCTACAAGTTAACTAACAATGAATCTATTCCATCCAATCAGAGGGTGAAGTGTGCTTGCCAAGAACGCAACCCTCACTGCCATAACATAGCAAATGTTTACATGATTGTTAACAAAGATCTTAAAATATTTCTCTGTCTACAAAATCACTCCCTTTACATGCACTTACAGAACTGTGATTATGATAGATGTAAACAAAGCCATTCATATTTAATCAGATAGACAAACACAAGTGCAATGTCATTGAAAATGTTGTTTCATATACTTAATTGTTTACAACAATAATAATATATTGCATGGCCTTACTTCGATTTGCAAGGTATCTACCAATATATTCTGTGAAAATAGAATTTCAAATTATATGTACTAATTTGATATAATATTGGTTTAAGAACTTTGTAATGAAACAAAATTAGGGAAAATCAGTAATTATAAAATAAGGAATATATCAAGAGGTAATCCTCTTTATTAGATTCCTCTGTAATTATTAAATTACAATATAGTTAATTTATTTCTGAAGCATAATTAAAATACAATGATGTATGATATTTACTCAGAAACATAATATGGGTCATCAGAGCAGTACAATGTAATGTCTTAACAATAATTGTATTTACAGATAAAAAATTTAAAGTTTGATATGTGAAAGCAGTTGAGAATGAGTAATACAGAGAATACAAAAAAGTAACAGATTATTCTATTAAACAAAGAAACTGACCAATATTTACACAATATTATATTCTTCTTATACTGGTCTACACTATATATAACTGGTCTACACTATCATAAATGTAGATAATTATAATGAATGAGTACCAAAACAGGAAATGCACCAATGAAATATCAAAACAACTTAATACATTATCATGAACCTTTTCATTGACATTAGATCATTAGATATATATGGCACATTAATTTTATTGCTTAATAATTGCAGAAAATTATATTATTAAGCCCTTCTTTATATAAAAATTAAACTTGAACAAGAACATATAACTTTTTTATTTATTAATTTTACATTTTAATTTTTTCTAGCATCTAAACTATGACACAAAAATTAATTACACTTTCATTACATTAAATTCAATTTCAATTTTTATTAGGACTCAGATATCAGTAACTACTGACAATAAAACATTTTACCATATTTATGTAATAAAGATTGTCACCATTTACTTTATTCAAAATAACATTTGTGATCCCTTGATTCAGAAACTCATGATAGTTTCTATGCAATACGTGTATTTTATTAATAATAATTATTTATTACTATATTTAAACCAGGTCCATAAGAGTAACATATTATTATCCTTTTCTTTAAATAGACAGAACATTAATTTACCTAAAATAGACTGTTAAAAACAATATTACTTCAAATCAGATTCCTATCATTATAACCACTTTAATAATAAATTGTTGCTAAATTCAAACTTTGGACTTTGGTCTATACTGTTTGGCAAAGATATAGAAAAATAATTTTTATAACGTTACTTATAATTTCACTGTAAGAAATAAAAAAATATTGTCTTTGTGCTATGAAACTAAACTAATATAAGTAGTAATAAATTATGATAAAAATATTTTAGGAGATCTGCTTTTAAGAATTTTTCCTATAAATAATAAATTGAAATTATAATACGATAAACTTTGGCCTCGTAATTTATAATGGATATATTGTACGATAGTTAAATCGTTAAGAAATGTTTAGTGTTATACTTATAAATGTTATGAAGTCTTAATTTAAAGACAAATCGCAATCACTTACTTCGCAATCCCTTCGCTATCGACACAGAAAAATTATTTAACACTGACATTGCACTTCGCCAATTTAATTCACAAGTTCTTTTGCCTTCTTATCACTAACATAAAAATACGTTCAGTCTACCACGACTAAAAGCGTACTGGAACGGTTAACACAACATTTATCAATTATGAAGGCGTGACGATTTCATGGAGGTGTTTTTTTATATTTAGCATAATAATTTAAAATGATAATGTATGTTCGTAAACTATACACTTTAAGTACTATGCACGCACCGTACACTGATTTTAATAACACAATTAAAATCATAATAGTTTTTTTTATATTTACAAAGAGGCAAAGGATTTTACATACACAAGACATACAGCCTATCAAGTTAAATTATTCTTTAATTTACATAAAGGTTTAATTGCATTTATTTTTCTGCAAAAAATTTTAGTGCGTTTTAATACATAATTCCATGTATTCGTTTTTATTAATCTATTCTATTTACTGATAGAGATACACATTATTAGTGGTACTATATTCGGATAAAAAACAATCCGAAGTATATCCTATTAATATTTAAAAAAAAAATCCTTATCACTTAAGAAAACTACTAGAGACAAGTGTATCTAAAATGTAACCAAACGTATTCCTGTTTTATCGTAGCGAAAGAGTTTAGTAGCAGTTGCTTCCCGATCACTAATTGTGATATACCGCACCAAATAAGATCAATGAGCTGCCTCAAATCTATACCGGTGTGTCGCTGGGGTAGAGAACCATGACAGAGGCGCTTTTCTTATTACTCACCACAGCTAAGGTACCGTAACGAAGGAAGAACAATGTTGGTGTTGCGATTTGTTGTTCTTACTACCTTTGTTATTAAGCGGTGTCGTATTTCAATTACGGAGGTAGTAGGACCGCGAAGCAACAACAGATAGCTAAGAAATCTAGCTCTATTGGCGCCTGTTTTAACGCTCCATACCTTCATATAGCATAGTGTTAACATATTTAATAGCCATTAAAAACTTTTGTTAAAATTAAAAAGAATTTATGTGTAGTTTTTTAGTGTATTAAACATTCTTTATTTTTACAACAGTTTAAATTTTATAACTCAAAAAATTCGTAGCTGTGAACAAGGTAAACGTGTAAGAAATTGTCAACAAGATTTTAATGAAAGACTAATTAAATCTGGGTACTTATTATATTTAAAAACAGCTAGACAATAATACAAGCTACAATAAATAACAAATTTAACAACACTGTATGCTCCCTCTTTCCGTTATGTACAAATTTTGATAATAATTAAAGATAAAGTAATTTTATAAAATTATCAAAGGCACCCTTTTTCTTTAACTCAATTTAGAAAAAAAATGTTATATCAATAGTACAATCGACTGATAATTATATGCAAAGTTAGCTAACTAATAAAGGTGCATTAAATGATTACAAAGACCTACTTTGGATAGAGCTTATCATATCCATATAGGCAACAAAATATTAAGTTTATCATTACTAAACCAGAATCCATCACAAACTAAAAACGAAAAAAAACATTCCACGAAAATTAATAATAACAAAATTGCTCATTAGTAAGGGGAAATGAAAGAGAAATTACGAAATTTGAGAATATCTTTTAAATAATTTAATTTTGCTATAAATGTTGTAAAATTTACTACATAGTATAAGTTTATTTCATTACACTGCAAAAAAAAGCACATGGAAGTATTGGAATAAATGTAAGAACATACAGTTATCATAATCGACTATTACCTATTAAAACAAGTAATCATAAGACTGCCACAACCCATAAACTATAGTCAACCCTAGTCTTTAACTTATGGGTAAATAACTTGCATGTTTGATGCCTTCCATGGTTACCAGCATGTATAAATATATTTTTTCCAAATGTATACATCAAAATTTGGACTTTACAAAGATCATATTTAATAAATAACTATCGAAGTGAGTTGATTAACAAATGTTTCGGGTATTTGTAAATATAGGTATTAGCAATAACAAAATATTACCTAAATTACTGTAATAAGTTGATCAAACGACTATAAAATAGCAAATAAGTTAATTAAATAACTGGCGAAGGATTGTTTATATGGATATATAATTTATTATGAGTTAATAAATCAAATGGTAAAACAATCCTTCACAACTAACATTAGTTATGTGTATTTATAAGTAACTGTAGTGGAAACTGCCCAGGGTGGCAACTTTTTAAGTAGGTAATACCCTTTTACCACAATATAGTTCTTGAGTTGACAGTCATGTTTTAATTTTTGACCTTTAAAAATCATCAAACAATACTCAATTTTATAAGTTTAATATGGTTAATTTGTCCAATTAAATTAACACATGACTAGATAAAGCAACTAAGTATTATATTGTAAGTAAAGCATTTATATTGTAGTCTCGTTACTTTTGTACATTAGCCAATCAATTTCAAGCTCTATTAAAAAATGCAGCATTTATAGAAAATATTATCAACTTATAAAAAAACATGTAGCAGTTCTTGACAATGTTTTTTTTTATTTTGAAAATTTAACAACAAAAATAATACGAAAATAAAGTATACACTATGTCATGATTATTTTGAGATAATATTTCAAATTAGAGCAAAATTTATTTAAACAAAAGCAAAGTCATCAAAATAAACGTTATTTCAACCACAACTGAAAATAATGCATTCCAAATAATGTCTGTAACATTTAAGTAGCATGCCAGAATAAGTTGCATGTATGATGTAACATTAATAATATATGTTACTAATATTATCTAAAGTAAAACTATGTTAAGATTCAAATCAGTATCTTAATAAAAGGTATAAATAATAGGATTTTAAAGTTCAATTACACCATTTCGTTGGGTCACATATAAATATTACCAGCAAAGGAGAAATATTTATTATATGTGTATCCTATTCTAAAACTTGCTTTCTTTCATATTACTAAATGAAATAAACACATCTCAATGTACACACTGCTCACATTCGCTGCTGACACTCGAAGCCTTCACTCACAAAGAAAGTCAAGTCCATTTATCCACTACGCTAGCCAAGTGCAGTTTGGTGCGTGAAACATGTCAGTTTCGACATGATGCCTACCTTCTCCAGCAGCTGAAGATCAATAAGAGTCGGACCCGATCCCCTTCCAAATTTATACCACATACGACTACAAACTTACAAACAATTCTAACGGCGCACTGCTGAATAATTACTTTTTTAATTAATCACTAATATAATTAAAATCATATTTAATGATTGTGTCTCCATCAACGTTTGATTGGTAAAACATTAAAGATTTTGTTAAACAAACATGCAAGGTGGTGTTATATCACAACTATTGGACATCGCGGAAAAATTTCGCAAGGCACATTTTTTATTACTTTTGCAATTGTAAAAATTTATGTATATTATGTATATATTTCATAAAAGCTAACACAAGCTTCGCACCATTCACAACTGTGTGGACAATATTGACTGGTGTTTGATACTATAACTGGGATTCATTGAAATTTTTCTTACTATAAAATGAAGCGACATCAAAAAATGTCGATGTTAGCAAATATGCCATATCACACTAACATGATCTTAGTGAATTTTCAACTTTATTTTAACATAAGATAAAAATGTTTATATTAAATTTTCTCTAATTTTTCAACTAGAATCAACACACTACAAAACCCTATAAACATCATTACCAATTCAACTGATGGATGTAGACAAAAAAGTTTCTTAATGTATTATGTATTGTCTATGCCTTTTTATTTAAGTGATAAAAAACATAAATTTTAAACAAATAAACTTAAAACGGTTACTGAAAGTTTACTCGACTGATAATAAATTATTTGACAAATAAAGAAACTACAAGTAAATTTGTAACCATCATTAAAACGGAATAAAAGATTTGATTATATTGCCATGAAAAAAGTAATGTAAATAAAGCCTTCATTATCATACTAAACAAAAATATTTTTAATAATTAATAAATATTAATCTGTTTTAATTATACAACAATCAAAATATAATTTTAAATATTCGCAGTCATTATAAAAATCGTTCGGGATGTTTTTAAGGGAAGTTCTTCATCACCGCTCGGATCCCCGAGCCGTGTGAAATATGTAAGCATAATGGAACAATTGACAATAGTCGGTTCAGTCTTCTTTCTTCTCAGTAGAGGATTTCGGTTCCACCTCTGAGGAAGAGGGAGGCCGATCCATATCGCTCTCAGACACTGCAACGAGTATTTATATACATATATATTTACAGCTAGAAAATATATTTAGCTAAACTTGGCGGGCATGTGGGTTGAAAGAGTGAAGAAGAGAGACAGTTAGGTCATCGACTACCGACCACGCGCTGACAGAAAGAAGCACACATACATATATATTATAAATATTATTTATAATTATATATATATATACATATATTGTTATGTATTATTTTACGAAGCGACGAGGTGAACAGGACGTTCACCTGATGGTAAATTATACGCCTGCCCATAACAACGTGGCGCAAGTTAGAATGATACCCACTGCTCCACATTGTGCACGTTACCTCCAGACAAAAGATATTATGTTTAGTTACCCCAATGATTACCCTAGTTATAGCGCCTTTCAAACCTTAACCAGTAATGTTTGCACATCACTACTGTTTGACGGCAAAAAGAGGCGCTGCATTGGTATCTATCTAGATGGTCTCTGGCAACAGAGATCTACCACCGATAAAAAAGTTTATATAGAAAGAGAGACAAAACATATGAGAACCTCAGGGTTCTGGATGGACGGGCATGCCTCCGTATCTACCGGCCGTATAATGATTCGGCCAATTGTAGATAAAAAAAAGTAACGAAATTACAAATATACTAATGTTTATCTCGTTTTGAGTTCTTTAACAATATTCTAACACCACCTCAATCACCATTTCAAACTTGCCACCATGTGTGGAATAATGCAAATGCGGATAAGCTCCCAAAAATGCTCAACTAGTTTTTAAAAAATTATTACCGTCCATATTTTCAATATTGGACATATCGTCTCTTCTTTCTTCTTCATCATCGCTGTCGTTCATCTCGGAAGAGGTGTCGTCGTCGTGATCTAAAAGAATTATATTGTTATGTCATGTACGAGTATAGTTATTTGATTTAATGGTCTTTATGTTAATGTTTTCAATTAATTAAACTCACGTCAAAGGCTTTAAGTATGTTTTCTAAAGACTGACAATTATTGTATTTAAATTGTTATTAATTTTATTTTGTCTTATACCATTAAACGTATCTTGTAAAAAATATCAAGTTTAACAAATGGCGCAACGGTTATGTGTTTCATTGGAGTTGCATAGGTGAAACTTTGATAGACATAGAATTATTCCAGTCTGTCTGTTAGCTGCCAACCTTATATTGACAATCTTTCAACATGAGAGAACAATGTCTTGCATTCACAGCCCAGATCCAAGTTTTCGGTATCGCGATACTAACCCGATGTTTTATTTCCAGGCGGCATTAGTGCTCTAACGTTCTGCAGTGGCGGTGCCGTGGGACGTTGCTTGCGCGAAGGGTTGAACCGGCCGCAGTACGCGCACGCGTACGAGACGTAGTCGAATTCCTCTGTCAGCACCATACCTGAAATTTATAATGGTAAATGATACACTCCCTCTTAACCATGTGGCGCTAGTTAGTACAATATACACTGCACCAAACGTGATAGTGTGTGTCGCCTTAAAACATAAAATGTTTAATCTCGTAAACATGCGCAATTTCACTGGCTATACGCCCTTCAAACAGCAATACACGAATATTTGCACACCAGTTCGGCAACACGTAAGTGCAACGGTGGCACCGATAAAACTGGTAAATCTGGTCACCAATGTTAGCCAATAGAAAACGCAATATGGAATAAACTTGCTTGTACTTCAGTGTTTATTTGTTTGTTGTTTTTAACAATGATTAAAAAAATAAAGAATAGTATTGGTGAAATTGCTACTAACCGTTATGTGAATAACATCCAGAGCATATGAGCGCCATGTGATATTTCGGCCCACCTCTCGTAAGGTAGTCCACAACCTTGTCCAAAGCTGAGCGGTTCCTCTCAGGTAAATGACACGGCAGTTGTGCAGACTAGAAAATACAATTACCCTTATAAACGCTTATGACATATAGATTAGAATATCTTCATCTGCCTTAGTGTTGTAAAAGGTTAATAAAGGAAATAAACGAAGGAATAAAGCAATATCATTTCCTATTTTTGTCCTATAATCCTTTATCAACATATTGGATATTTTTAATTCGACAAAGCGCCAAGAGGAGCGAGAAGTTCGCATGATGGTAAGTGATACGCTCGTCTATAACCTAGCGCTAATTAGGATACACTGCACCCCATTGTACTCGTCGTCTTCAGACGTGTAATGTTATGTCTCGTTACCACTGTAATTTCACAAACTACAGCTCCTTTCAAACCGGAACACAATAATCTTTGCACACTACTGTTTGGCGGCAGAAATAGGAGCTGCAGGTGTACCATATAGACGGTCTGCGGCAACAGGGACCTACCACTTGTCTTTTGTGCGTGCTAGTCAAATTAGTCCAAATTTCCAGATACATACCGGTAACCGTGGCCCCTTGTATACAGGAGTTCGTGTTTTGTCAATAGCAAAAAGATTCATGCTTCGGTTCAATGGTGCCGGCGATTGTAGAGTTAGTTGCCTTTGTCTTATTGAGACTGGTGTTGCTAGAAATAATAAAATATATTAATATCCGCTGATCTCAATCTTACGGTGAAGAAAACTATCGAGAGGAAATCGACATTAAAGAAAGTAACAGTTTGCGTGGACGGTGAACTTTAGCTGTATTTTTGTCAAAAATTGCCTCGAATTCTAGCAACAGTTGTGCTAAATAGACTTTATATCGTATTATTTTTTTTATATCAAGTGTAATACAAAATAATGTAAAATGGAATACATAAATCTTGAACAAGCTTATAGAGCATTAAAGTCACATTTTTAGTAATGTTTACGTTAATTCATATTAGTATTACTAAACAAAACTTGCAACAGTTTTTCCAATAATTTGCGATCTGTCAATTCGTAAATCATTCGACTAACATTATTTATATTAAACAATGATTAACAACATTGAAATAAAACTCATAAAAATAATTTTAAGATATACAACATGTCTATATTTAAGAGATTATTTTATGGCCTAGACCAGTGTTTCACAACGTGGGGCCCACGCGCCACAGGATTCCAATTTGTTTTTTAAGGACGAAATTCGAAAATGGACTCAACACGAGTTTAACCCGGCCTCTTTAAATGCAATACTTGATTTCGGTGCCAAATGTAACAAAAAAAACCCATTCTTAAATAATTGCAGAAAGTTCTTAAACAATAACATTTCTTTAAATTAAAAATTATGTGTGTTACATAAGGTGGGCACAAGAATTCTAGAAAGAGTAAGGTGGAGCATGGCACAAAAAAGGTTGGGCAACACTGGCGTAGACAGAGCTCATCAAAGTATTCTATCAAAAACTAAAATAAGGACAAATGCAAACTGAAAAAGGTTCTTCCAAGCTAATATTATTCATTTCGTAAAATACGTTTATAACTATAATTTTAATTAAATACAGTCTCAAACACCTCTTATGATGACAATAAAACACAACATTACCGATCATCATTTCTTCGCGTACGAGCTTTTTATACGAGAGTACCAGTAACAATTCATGATACGGGGAATCCCCTTAGCAATGCTAAGTACGAGAAAATATACGTAACAATAAATACATGTTATTTATACATATAACAATCCATGGTACAGGGAATAACCTTAATTTTAGGTCCTTACATATGAAATCGGCGTTTTGTAAGAGAGGAATATATTTTTTTTTTTGTAAAATATATTTAATTAATCAAAATACATACCGTAGTTATCTATGCACTTTTTCCATCTCATAGGTAGTTCATTGATAGCTTTATTAAAAAAACCATGGGGGCGCGAATCAATAAACTTATTGAAGGCAGTTTGGACTGCCGCATCGGAGTTGAATTTTTTTCGTTGTAAGAAATTGTCCAAATTCCGGAAAAAATGGTAAACTGTTGGGGCAAGGTCCAGGGTGTACGGTGGATGTCGCAGACATTCCAATTATAGCTCATCTTAGTGGTTGTTGTGCAGTGTGTGGTCTTGCGTTGTCGTGAAGCAGCAGTGGCCCGGAGCGATTGACCAATTTCGGTTGTTTAACAGCTAGTTCTTCCTTCATTATCTACACGTGCTGACAATAGATATCTGCCGTAATCGTTTGGCCAGATTTTGGAATTCGATTCACTCTATTCATGAGGTACCCATCGTTCAAGTTTTTTTACTTTCTCGATTTGCTTCAAGTGGATTAATACAGTTTTGTCACTTACCCTGAAGCCTGCAGCTATCTCTGAAGTGCTTTGTGATGGATCCGCTTCCACAATAGCTTTTAATTCTTCATTTTCCACTTTGGTCTCCGGCGGTCCACGGGGTTCTGAAGTTCGAAATTTCCAGGACGAAAACGTTGAAACCAAAAACGTACCGTGCTTTCTTTTGCGACACCAGCACCGTACACATCATTAATCCTTCGAGCTGTTTCTGCAGCACTGGTGCCACGGTAGAACTCGTACTCGTAAATATACCGATATTTCATGTTTTCCATTGCGCGGTAATAAGCGACGCCAAAGAAAAAAATAATGAGGAAAAAACAAATGAATGACTGTTTTCAAAACTCAAATGTACCAGTTAAATGAATTTATAAATTTGAATTTGGAATTGTTAACCAAAGAGGAGATATTTCAGATCAAAGTGGTCAGTACGACAAAACGCTAATTTTGATATGTAAGGACCTAATATAAGTAATAAGGTATAGTACATTAGAATATGAGTGCATAGTATGTTATGACATAGAGTACCCATAATTCATGGCACGGGGAATTACAAGCAACAGTTTATGGTACGAGGAGTACTTGTAACAAGCTCGGTAGCACCAACCACTTTGTACTCGCGTTCGTCACATGAAGTTATATATGAATGAATAAGCTAGGTACCGCGCATCCATTGTGTATTCTAATAATATCGATTTGTATAATTTAAAATACATTGCAATTTCAAAGAACATAACATCATTTGCAATAAGTGGGTTCAGTACATGTCTATTTGCACACTTTGCTAAGTGTACGTTAATAGGATAATTTTCGAGGAGGGGTTTATATTAATCGTGACTATAAATAGTGTTCAACAATTATAACTCGAATATACTCTTCGAACGAACGAATTTCCTGTTTAAGCAACTCTCAGCTCTGCATAATTCGGAATTATTTCATAATATTTTTAATGTTCATTAGTTCCATTTCGGATACTGATGTATTAATAGCAGTTAAGTCTCACAATAAATGAAATGAATGAAATTTTTTATGCATTTAACTATTTACAATCATATTCATTATTAACAGAATAAAGTAATATTTTATTATTGATATTTTACCCCAAAAAATCATCAAAATCTGTTTATTATTTTATAATCTAAAATCCAATTATTTTGGTTTTTGTATTAGAATAGTTTTTTTGGTCTCATGGTTTAGATTAAACATATATACTTTTTACGTACTTAGTTGATAACGCATGTTTTTTAATATTTTTGAAACACCTACAGGTTTAAAGATGTTTAGTCAATACAAAATGAAAATGCTAAATCCCATATAATTAAATATGAAAATTATCATCCCAACAATAACAGAGTAATTAGATAAAATTCTTTAATTAAGGTAACCTATAGGAGTCATTAATTACCTAGGTTCGGGTATTCAAAAAAATCAAAATTCCTGAAAAATATTTATTAAAATTTAAATACGAGAACTATTGTAAAAATAATATAAAACAATTTTTAAAATTAAAATAAAGTATGACATGCAAATAAAGTTAAAAGACTGAGCGAGTATTTCAAAGTATTATTTAACTAAAGTAATAATTTCTTTTTGATATTAAGATATTTAGTAATTAGGTATTAAAACTGTTATTAATTACGATTTTTCATACCAAAACACAGGAATCGCAGTACGAAATACTTTTAATATTAAGATATTAAAAGTCGGGAAATCGCAAACTTTTGGAGCTTACTCTCAATACAAATATTTATAAATTTATTGATAAGTGAATTAAATTTTTATTTCAGTAGGCACAACTAGTATCACTTTCAGATAAAATAAAAAAAATAGCACCGTTCTCATAACACACACAATATTGCAAGAGACCCGTTGATAGTGTGTATAGTTCACTTGTGATTTGAACAGGGCAGATAAGACTGCATTTTATTTAAATTATTATAACTATTGTTAATTGTCATATTGTACAATAATAAAACAATATTATTGAGTAGATTTCAATAGAAAATTACAATGAACCCTTAAGTCATCTACGTTTATTCTACATCCATAAGTTATCCTATTCATCTGTTATATGTTATTACCTAATTATCTTTATAAATATTTTAAACCATCAAGGTTAAAGAAATACTTTGTTTCAACTTTGAAATCCTGAATATGATTCTTTACTTAAGCATATTGTTTTAGTCAATATTCAACCATAAGTTCAAAGTTTGAGTATTAAGAAGTCTGCTATTGATATAAAAATGTAATAAAAAAAAATTAACATAATCACATTAAACAATTCCTACAGATTATAATTATAAAAAACACATAAATACACGAATTAATTCTAATATGCTGTGTACATCATTCAAGCAATATGTTGGTAATCGTGTTTCGTTACACCGTAAGGTCTAAAAAAGTACTCGTACCAAGCTGTAAGGACAGATCTACCTGGTGCAGGAGCGATAGCTTTGTTCGAAGCTGTTTTGACCGGAATTAATGGCTTCAGCGCAGTCGATTCGTCGTCCGGGTTGCCGTACTTGTCCAGAATTTCCTTAGCAACCTGCGATGCAACGCAAATGAAATAATAATTATACTATAAATAGATCTTACATAGAATTTACATTGATATGAGGGGAGTAGTAAGGTCTAAAAATAAAGATTTTACAGAGTAGTTTAACGCGTTGATTCTAATCGTTATTTCTCTGCATTAACCAATCTTTATCAAGACAAATGCTAACTATATAATTTTATTTTTAATCGACAAAACATAGTTTTGTGTATATTGAAGAAAATTTTCAGAAATATTTGGGGACAAATCGGAGGATTTGTAGTACTTCAAGGGCCCGCAATGCAGCTACGTCCAAGTATTGGGGCTGTCCTAAAAGAAGGTAGATCACTTCTGATCATAATTCTGGTTGTAAACCCATCACATCGCCCAAATTAACTGTTTATTATTCTATTTAAAAATATTCTAATTACCTTATAGGTTTCTTTGTTCATAACCTCTTCTAAAATTTTCTTTTTTTCTTCCTTCAACTTCTGGAGTTTAGCTTTATTTTTGTTTAGTGACCAAGTGTAATACCATGATATTGTTGAACGAATGAAAAACACTCTGTAAGTGTGGCAGATGATTATTTAACATTCGTGTAGTAATTGTCGGATGTAAAAAGTAGTTCAACTTCTTGAGAACATAAAGAGAGCGTTAGGATCATTTACAATGAGAGTATTGAGTTGTGAATTTAATTTTTGTTACTTTGTAGTTGAAATAAACAGTTGGAGATTGAACTAGAATTAGCAACTATTTAGAAATGAAAGACGATAGAACGTTGTGAGAATACTTACAAAACTGGCAACACCAGCAAAGGCGAAGCGTACAAGAGCGAGTGCAACCAGTGCTGACTTCTCCCAACGTACAAATAGTAGTACAGTATAGCGAACAGAACATACAGCCCCAAGGAGGAAGTCATTACGTAGCCGACAACCCGCTTATGCGTTTGCTCCTTGTACTGGCCATCTCTCTCCATGCTCTTTATATTCACTTCCAAACGTTCGAGAATTTCGATAGTGGTTTTTTTGCGCTAAAAACAAGAATATACATTACTTAATGTATTCAGTTTTAAGAGAAGAAGAGAGAAATACATTTACATGAATTACAACCTACGGCTATCCTTTAACGAAGCACAACAATGTCAATATCGAAACTTATGAGTACCATAGATTTAAACAGCAGTTAATTATATATTTTTTTTGTTTACTTTTGCTTCTAAATGGAAACTAAATAAAATATTTGATTTTAAATTTTTTTAAAACCTTACAAAGGGCGGGTTCGATGCACACAGACATTCTCTACCAGCGAACCCTTGGTAAGGTGAGATATTGTAGTAGATAATAATTTTATTGACAACATAAACAGACTAAATATTACAAATATTAACACATTGAGTCCTTTTATGGGTCAAAGAGAATGAAGTAAAGTATGAAAGGCTTTTATAGGCTAATATCTTAAATAAAATAAGAGTAACATGCCTTTTACGCGTTAACGCCGTTATTGCCTTTTTTTGTTATCGGGGGGAAATCTTCTAAAAGATACCTTGCTTTAAGCGGGAAGACAAGGTTATAGGGGAATTGTACCCAATAAAATGTCGCGAGAAGCTCCGGAATCTCTAACGGAACGCAACGGTGGTTTACTATTTTACGCCTATACACGTACCAGGGAAAGCGGTAACCTTTCTCAATACCTTCCTTACTCTACGACATGGACGTACCATCTCGTCTTTGTCGTACACCCCGGACTCGCTCAATGAGCAATGAAGACTCCCACTTTCAAAGCCCACCCAACCCGAAAACCCTTTTATTTGCCTTCTATGACAGGCAGGGCGTCTTATTCTTAGCAGCCCGCGACGAGACTACTGTGAAGGTCAAACTTATTGCATAAATTTAATAAGTATTGCAAATAAACCCTATCTGACTATATCTAAACAGAGGGTTGTAAAAGATAGACGACTCACAATAATAAATAATCATATGCTCCATATGATTACAAGATTTAAATAAAGTTATTATATGTGTATTTTATAACCAACGTTTTTTATTTATTATCCTATTATTTATTCACCAGAGTAAAGTACGATACCTGCAATGTCAGCTATTTAGAATTGTACAAGCCGACTTTAATCATACTTGTCTTAAATGTACAGTGTATTTTCGTTCAAGGCGAAATAAACTCATGTTTAATATAAATTAAACGAATTCGTACCGAATTATCTATTTCTTACGAAGGAAGCTGAAAGTAAATAGATGAGTTTATAGAAATGCGTCGATATCATATATTTGCAATAATCTTTTCTAAAATAGAAGGGAATTGGATAAGTTAGCAGCATTAGACAGTTTAAGAATGTAAGCCTTGTGTAGTACTATACTTGATGACATACTAAAATTCGTAGATAAAATACATTTTGGTCTTCAGAGTCGGTCATTAGTAGTATTACGCGGAAAAATCTATGCGAAAGGTAATAGACAGATGAAGTTGAAGTATTAACATCACAAGAAATTTTGTTTTCGCGAAGATATCCCACATCATATACTCTTTCATTACGGTGGTAACTGAAAACGCTTTACCGGATTATTACTGACTAAAACGCCAAGGTTTTCGCAAACTAACATAGTACTTAAGGAGCAGGAACAATAGACTTTTGAAACCTTTTTATTAAAGTCTTATGCCTGTTAGCACAATTGTTACACGATATTGTGACTGTAATCCTAGACGAACGGTCTGCTCCAACATAAACCAAAATATCGCCTGACGTGCATATCCATTACGCAGGCCGGCATTATAAATACACATCGCATAATCTCCATATATCAACCGAAATAGCGATCATATATCGGGAGATGTTAAGATCTCAACCAATATGAATAAAAATTATTTTACTGCGATTTACAGTTCGCTTTCGCGAGTCCAGTTAGAATAATAATCCAGTCAGGTCCCGTTGCTGGCGAACCGGTAATCTGGAGCGCAACTTCATATTTTCAATTGAATATTATAGCTATGCAATTTTTTTTTTCAAAAGTAACAATATTCATCTACCTCTGTTCCTTGATATGATCATCATTAAATTATAGACAACAAAAATATTTTTTTTTATTTAATAACATTTAATAAACGAAGCTTGCAATTAGATGGTGATTCGTCAAACTATGGTAAAATATTTCAGATTTTAACAGACCATAAAGAGCCGTATCCAAAATAGAAATTTCAAATCAATTAGGTGTATAGAAATACCTCACTGTAAGCCTAAGAATAATTTCATTAGAAATGTCGGCCAATGGCCCGACCCTATACGTATAGAGTATTGACGCATATAATATGCTATTTAATACGTCAAAGAAAAACTGATTTATTATACGTGAAAATATATATTACTTATTGTAAAAAATATACCTGTTATCCATATGTCAGCATAGTGGTTTAAGCTACAAATTAACTGACTACTGTCCTTGATAATAACAGGCTATTGTCGAAAGCTTTGGATCTAGTCAGAGTGAAATATCAGCGTGCTATTTGCTTTTGTAAGCGTTTTGACAACTACGATCTTGTCATTATTAACTGTCCATTCCTGCGACTGTGTCGTCATTATTTCAATCAATCATCGTCATTAGCTGATAGACACCGAAAGATCTTCACGCTAACAAATCTCACATTGACGCATCGAACGGTTTCCTGAAGACGAGTAAATATTTTTTGTCTTTAATTTACTAAAGCTTGACCTTAATTTCAAACGGTATTAAGTGACTAAGAGGCCGGTAGAGAGCTGATGGATAGAGAAGCGTGTTCGTCTAGAATACTCTACCTTTCATAAATTGAAAGTCGGAATATAGCAATGCTGTTATGGCGACATATTTAAAATATGACGGTGATTACTATTAACCTCCCGATTTTGCCAATTAATTAGTCAAGGTAAAGAAAATATTAAATATCTTAATATAAAATATTATCGTCTGTTAACACTGCACCATTTTACTGACGAAAGGGCGAAGTAATTATATTTAGAACATATATATATTTTAGATAGCTCTTACTAAGAAAGCAAAAATAATAAAAACTATCGTACAATATATAATTATTTGTGGTCAAGGTAGTATATCTTACGTGGCCATTTTATCATCATCACTGAATTCACTAAGTTTAAATGAATAGTTTTAAACTTTGCTCCTAATAATTTGTAGTCAAGATTTACTTACATAAACTTTAGTGAATTTTGCTTGAAAGTAAAAATGAAAGTTTAGACGCAGAAAGTGTAACGAATTAGTTCTTTTCAATGGGTTCTTGTCTAGCAATCCTGTACATTGGAAAGTAAGCTTTTCAATAATATTAATAAGTTCTATATTTCCGTATATGATTTGGTTTAAAGAAGATAAAGTGAGAATTGAGAAAATATCTGAAATAGACCATGCGGTGTGTTACAACGTATTTTTAGCTGTGGCTGAAACATACAGAACATGAATGTTTTACTTTGTGCAAATTCGAAACTAACTGTCCTTACCGTTGTAGTGGTATTTATATAAACCCTGACCATAATACAAAAACGGGCATCAACCGTTTTTTTCTATGCAAACAAAGGGAACACGTCATCACGTGTGAATAGGTTATTGTTAGATGTATTACCAATTAAAAAAAAATAAACAAGTTATATGAAAAAGAAATCTCAGCATATCAATATCGAAGAAAGCATTAGCCTATTATTTTATAACTAGCTGTTCACCGCCTGTTTTGCTAGCCATAATACCCCTTAACTCCCGTCTGGGAAAAGAATTTTATAAAATCTTTTTCTTACCTGATCTCTACATATCTATACCAAATTTTGAGTCTTTAAGTATAATAGTTTCGAAGATCTCACGATGAGCCAATGAATCTCCTAAGTATACAGATAAAACGTAGATGTGCCGGGTAAAGGCATAGGAATGCAGTTTGACAGCATATATCCCTCAGAGAGTTGGTAATGCTCCACACAAATACCTATGCGGGAGGTTTACAAAAAATAATTATTAAGAAAAAAGTAAAAACTTCATGGCATCTTCTTAACGCTTTAACTTTCCTTAAATAGCACTATTTGTATTTATTTCATTCATACTTTTTTAGAAACCGTAGTGGAATAACAATTATGTTATAAATATTACAACGCCATTAAATATTGTATAAAAAGAGTCTACTTCCGTGTGTTTTAGATACGGTTAAGTTACAAGTAGAGGTTTTATAAAAACGCACGATACCTTTCATACTTACGGTCATGGCGATACAGGGATCGTTAGCGACGAAGTGTATTGTATTCAAATTAAATGTGTTGCAAGTTAAACACTTGATCTATATAAATATACTAAAGTTCGATACTATACGATACATCAAAATGTATGCTGTCGAATAAACTACAATATAAAACCACGATGTATGTATAATATCGATTAATACAAGCTGAGAACCTTGACATCATAGTAAAGGTAGTATACGTGTACAGGACTATAGAAAATAATGTTCTTTATCGTCCTACAATGTGAAAAGTAAAATTAAACCGGATTGAGTGTTATAGCCTAGGTCTAGTAATAGATAGTTCAATTCACTAACAAGTTCCCAATAACATAAAAGCTTTTATGATGGGTGAATATTAAACAAATATTTTGGCCACTATTTTTTCTTTACTACATTTTTATAGTATTTAGTTTTTTTTTTAATTCATTGTTTTTTTGGGGGCTTTTATCCCTTAAAGATATGTCAGCCCCATTGGCTTAAAAAAGGAACACAACATAAAAAGAAAAAGCACTTGGGGTGCTAACACAGTGGTTACAACATATCAAAAATATCTCGTGCTGCACCAAACCTTGGTTCACACAACACCATGTATAAGGCGCCCAAGTCCACGAGTATTGATGCTATGTTTACGCATCAACACCTCTCTTTTGCTGTGATATTTTAAACAAATCATCAGCAAATGTTGGACATCCTCATTTTGTTGCAAGTATTTAGTTGAAATGTGAAGAATATTAGAAAAAAATATTTTATCGACACGAAATATTGTAATATTAAAAAGACCATAATATTTGCATTTTGATAAACACATTATTTTTCAGCGGATGAAAGGTTAAATCAATAAAGTCGATGGAAAAAAAATTATATAGAAAAATACAAGTAGAGAAAATTTATTTAAAAAAAAAAAAACAAACCATTTTAGAGATTGTGTAAATGTATCGATGTTACGGGAATAATTGTTTCCCTTATCGCCTACAGAGATCATCGCTCCTGCAGCCCGGTTGTATGCTAGCACACTTTCACCTTAGTCTAAACTTTCAGTACATATACATATATACTCACTTAACTACACTACAACTAGCTTAGTTAGATAAAAACCGGGCTTTTTGCTCATTGTCCTTTCCTATAAATATAATTTCTTTTTTAATAAAATATAATTCTCTTTTTAAACGAATGGTTTTGTTTTAACACGAATGTCAGCGATTTAGATACTAAAATTTGAATGCTATATCATATCTTTTGATAATATATTTAATGAATTAAATCCCGAGAGAAATATATATATAAAAATATATAACAAAATATATTCTTATGTGAACAACTCGTACGGTGCTAATAAAGAGATTCTTCCTAATCAAAACAGTAGTATTCAAATAATACTTTTTAATATAATATTGTCATTATTGATAATACAATGATTGTCTCACCCAAGGATCCCCACAAGTATCAGTATTATACAACCTTCATTCAATGAGTTTAATGAATTTCTCCTATAATTTAATCGAGAATATTTTTTTTTTTGGTTCAGTTCGGTTCTACAAATAAATTTATCAGTTTCTGTATTCATTCATATCCTATACTACTTATTATGTAACCATGATAGGAATGTAGATGTGATTGTGTTGAAGATAAATATTCTAAAATATGTTTAATCAAAAATATTTTTGATAAATATAGATATTGTTTATATCAAGTATTAATCAAATTTAACAACTGATGAAATTTATTGTTATTATAATTCTATTCTTTACTTTGAAAATATTTTATGACATTTAAATGAATTTTAATAATAAAATTATTATAGTGTTTATTGCAATGACCTGTGCAACTCATGAATTACATTAGTCCTATTGGTCATTAACATTACTGTGTTCAATTTTCTTTAAAAATATCGCAATATAAGATAAACATAACTCCTTCCTGCCTACAACCTAAACTGCTACTATAACTGCTTGTTGTTACAGGCTATTGTCAAGGTGTGTTGTTTAACAAACAAAGCTTGACCAGAGAATTTGGAATGCTCATTAATCCTATTGTACTATGTGCAAACAATTTCTGTATGTCTATTATTACAAATGAATTGTAGAGAAAGATTTTAAAAGAATTAAGTACAGTAATCATAGTTATTCAACTCCACATTTTCCTATTATAATATATATGTATGTAATTACTGGAGCAAAAAGACTCCACATATCTCAGGCAATGAGGTAAATATGGTGTAGCGTATGACATCCTGACTAACCCAACAAAGTTATGGGCAGGCTTACCATTAACCATCAGGTGTATGTCCGACTCTTCTAGTTGTTTAATTGTAAAGAAATATAGATGTAAATCATATGTTATAGTATGACTAAGTCTATATACACATATATTTCACTATCTATTTTCTCATGATGTTTAATTTGACTGACTTATCAGTTGCTGGGTTTGCAAACAGAGTCCATAGCATAAAAAACTCACTACAATAATTAGGTGTCCATAGTAATTACATAGCTAAGGTTTCACAATTGTATTTTTTGGTGACACATTTACAGAAACCATAAATAATTAAAAATAGGTCGTAATTTCCAAGGATATGCGCAGAGATTATAGGATATGCAAACCACACTCTAAATCCATTTGTTTATCTATACTAAAAAATAAACTTACCAATTTAATTATAATTAAAGCATAGTTGTGTAGTTTTAGAATAACTCAAGAGTTTATTATTTAGAAAGGTTTAGAGAGCTAAGGAATACAGTTATTTTCCTTTATGGAGCATATACTATTTTGAATTTCTTCCTCTCTTTTTAAAATAACATTTTTATATAATTGCAAATGTTGGTATAAATTGCTAGGACAATAGCTAGTAGCAGTAGTAAATGGTTTGTGGTTAAATATAAATTTATTCAAACAGTACTTGTGTAAAATTTGATTATTTTAATAAAAAACAGCTAGTTTTTTTTTGGAAAATATGGTATTTAATTATTATTATTAATACTACCATTTGTATAAATCCTAAAATAGAAATCTACAATTAATAGAAATATGATACAGCAATTAATTTAGTACATTTTAGTTCTTAATAATTTGCCTTTTATATTTAACAAACTACCACTGGTTAAATATTTTTTTAGAGATTTTATTAAAATTACTATAAAATAAGTTTTAAGTAATTGTAATTTGATTGATCTGGCACTTGAAGAATAAATTGGTGGACTTAAACTGGACAAAAGTAAAGTGAAGGTAATTTCATGAAAGTAGATTGTGGTTTAAACTTTCTAATTTCATGATCTCCAACACCTTAGATTATAAGTGGTTCTGAATTCCCGCCAAATGAAAACTGAGAAAATTAAGTGTCGAAATAGTTTTGGCTACGTTACAAAATAAAAGCTTTTCTATTCCAAAATACTTACACGAAGCTTTGACAGAATCAGCCCCATTTTGTCTTATTTAATTTGTTGCGCAGAAACTGAATAACGTCAAACACTAATAAAACTTCAACAATTGTCCCTTTCTAGCAAGTAACAAAAAAAAATTGTTATTATAGAAAATTTATGATGACGAATTGCATTAACTTTATAACCTACAATAAAACGCCGAAAAAGGCATAAGCATTTCAAGGAAAAGAAATTAAGCTTTGAACACTCAGGTGCCAACATCGAATTTATAGGTCCATGACATTAATTAAATTTGCTACTGAATATTTTTCGATACGAAATAAATAATCCGCAAATTTCTAACTATCCGTTAACACATCAGTCACTTGTACACATAGCATAGACTTTGAGTGTGAATACTTTACCATTACGAGACTGAAGTGTCAAATGTCAACGATAATCGATTTCTAAATAAATCGATTTTAATGGTGAAAGATAAACATAAAATTGTCATATATTCGTATGTAACATTATCAATAACTATTATTGATTAATTAAATTGAAGTTAAGCAACACCTTTTTAAGACTTATTTGTACAATCAAATGAAATATTTTAATATTAGAATAAAATCTTTTAGATATTTTATTTCAGAAATTCATCGAAAAGTTACATTATTTCATCATCAATGCAGGAGGCAGTCCACAGCTGGACACACAGACATATATTGTTTATTTGTGATTAATAATTAACAATATTTTCCTAAAAATGATATAAAAACTGTAAAAAATGAGAGACAACTCAATTCAATCAAATATTTTTATATCACTACTAATTGTAATAAGGTCAAGAAAATAGAGATAACGAAATAAGGACGGCGTTTGACAGGGATGTATATTATCGCCTACTCGGGTTGCCCCGAACCCGTCGCCCAGAGGCGATAGCAGCCACGGGAGAAAACCTCTCCCGACTCCCTGCGGCGGAGAAATGTTGAGCCCGCCGCTACCTGTTAACGGCCGCAGAGGATAGGGAGAACGGCGCATCGCAATACCGACACTCTTCTTCACCCGCGACCCCACCTTTCTTCACGTGGGCCGGCCGAGTGGGTTCCACTTCGCTTCAACGGTGTCGGTCCACGGTTACTAAGCCCCTCCGCCATGACAAGGCGGGAACCCTTTGGGCGGCGCTGCTATATATGGCCTATACTCGTCTAAGGCTGCGATTGTATTTTGTGTTTAATCTTTTGTATTATTGTGTTCTTTTAAAGTTTTAGTTTAATTTTCGTTTCTTTTCTTCTTTTTTTATTAGCTTAGCTCGCGGATACCAGATCGACGAGCCCTGAGTTCGATGAAGCCGCAATGGTGTTCAATAAAACTGTGGCGCAAAGTACATCATAAAAAAGAAACGGCTACGAGGCGGGGCAGTCAAAGAAGACCTTCGGAAGCATTTGAATGTAGATGGTAAGTCTCTGTTGGCGTCTCATGGCGATGAGCACAATGTGGTGCTGTTTATACCGTCCCAGTTAGCGTGATATTATTATAGGCAGGCATATCATATACAATCAAGTGAATATCTCGTGAAATTAATGAAATAAAAACCAATAAAGCTTTAGTTATGTTTCACCCACAAAAACTTATATTCTTGACATAACAGCAAAGTATTTGTATGCTATTGCTTCTAAGTCATATAAACTATTGTTTATTCTATTCACGCTCTAATGATTGTGCCGGAAATAGAAACGAATCACAGGTGTCTATACAAGTAGATCGAACGCAGGTGTTACACTAGTATCTGGTTTTACAGAAATTTAATTGGTATAATTAACAGACTTATAAAGATAACTAGAATTTGATTTTGATGTTAAAAAATAGTATTTTATTTATTTATTTATTTTCTTATAACAGTTACAACTATGTACAGAGTTGTCATGGTCTGTTATTCCCGAACTAGGAATATTTCCTGTATTTCGGAAACCAGTTTCAATTGTATTTTCTATTTTAATTTCAGTATAAATTGTTCTTTCATAGATCTGATATAACAATAATAATTCTTTCTATAATAGGAGCAAAAAAACAATATTTTATATTCATGGTATATATTTTTTAGATATTTATGCTGTCACCGAATATTAATCAACATTGTTTCCAATTAGCTGTATGACAAGATAATGTTGAAACATTAGATGATTCCCGCCCTATCTGTCGACCGTCGGAGTCCACACAGCGACACAAACCGCGACGACATTGTATCTTCCTAAAATTTCCGTTCTTGCAACATATTGGTCTTTCATTCGATGTTACCATAAGAAGAGATGTTTTGGCACATTCTAAAAAATATATATTTTTTTATTTATGCCTATATGTTATTTCTTAATTTCTAATTTTAATCTTCTTTGTATAAAACGATCTAATTTTTGTATTCTTTAAAGAGTAAAACTCTAACAGATAAAAAATTTTAAAAATCCAATTACAATGGTAAAATTTCTTATTTTAAGAGCTTTTAAACTTTTGTTTCAAAATTCATATTGTTTATTTGAAAATACTCACTGCAGTCCATATTTTCAAAACTTTCTGTGTATGGTTGAGCTTCATACTCTTCGATTTTTAATCCTTTATCGTCTACGCATATTTTACTAAAAAATATGTATACATTAGTTAATTAATAGAAAATTTAAAAAATTACTGTTTGGACAGAAATACAGGGTTTTAGTAGAATTTTGATTTATATTCCATAAGTACGGCTTTCAATAAGGAACAAAATAAATAATAAAATTGTTAAAACAAAACGCAACTCACGTGCCATTTCTTATCTTCACCACACTTCCGTAAGTTCCATCCGGCATACATCCAGAGATGGTTGTGAAGAATTCGGTATTAAAACCATCTTTTTCTCCTTCAGTTATTATGTTAATTCTTTCATTCATATTTTCGTAGCAGGGACTTGTATAGTTGAATGGTGGTTTACCTTCACTTTGTTCCGGGAAAAGATCCAGTTCTGCGTTATCTAATAATAAAAATGTTGTGAAATGAAATTCAAAATATTCTTAAAGCACATACTTTCACCATAATCATTTAAACCATAATTCGTTTACAATACGTTTAGAAAAAAATCATACTGTACTAAGTTTTTTGTTTGTGATAAGAGAAGATTTCTTTCTTATATAATCTCTCTGTATTCATTTACAATCCTGATAGATTTTTGTAGCTCGTAGAGAAAAAAATTGAGACTACTTTTTTAACAAAGATAAAAAAGTAAGTGATAGACCTATTCAGGGTATAACAATTTAATGTTATTGAGATATGTGTTCATCGCTAGACATTTATTTTGAACTGTCACCTACTTTAATTTTCCATAATTCGTAATAATAATCAAAGACGATATACTTTTTTGTTTATCTTTTCTTCTTGATCCTTTACCCTCTGCTTTCGGGAATTAATGTTTTTAATGAGAAAGAGTTTACTACGTAATACGATACGTAAACATTTCCGTATCGGATATATAAGACGTTACTGACATCTATCGACCACTAGTGTACCTACAGCAAGGTAATTCAGATATTGGATCTCTATCCAAATTTATTGGTTTTTCTTCTCTTATTCTTCCAGTGACCCTATGTACACAATAGCAAGTTCTACCCATGCATTGTATAGGATTGTAGTTCCCATCTGAAGTGCATCTAGGTCCAATAACAGGAAAACGAAGTCCGGACGATATCAACTTCGTTATTCTATTGTTGATTCGGGAACAGCCTGAAAATATAGTCATAGAGTTTAAGAATTTCCACTAGATTAAGGTAAGAAATATTAAATATTAAATAAACTTTTCAGTCTAGCTTTACCCCCAACCCGTTACCATGACATAGACTTTGTTACCTTTATTTACTGTTTTCTTGGTTATTGAAATTCAGTTTTCAGATAAGCATGTATTAGTAATTTAATAACATAAATGAACTAGCGCAACTAAAAGTGTATTACAGTAAATGGGTTCTAATTTTAACTAGGCCAAATTTAGCTCAAATAGTTTCTATTGAGTTTTCTTCACATTTAACTTAACATCTCATGTAAGAGTGCTACGTAAACACCCTTATCATCATCTATTATTCACGGTAATTTTACACTTCTAATATTAGATCGTTTACACTAACTGTGTTGGTACAGTATGCGTAATAAAATCATTTGAAAACTTATAACTATTTTCACACTCCGACCAATTACTCTTAATATAATAATAGCGCTTACCACAATGCATACTTTGCATGGTAGTGGCGCCCAAGTTTACTTTTTCCCCAAATATCCTTTCACCATCTTCAGACTGGCAGAAACAACTGAAATAGTGGTAATCTGTCTATATAAATAGTGATAATAAATGATACCACTAATTATCAGGTGAATATCGCGCTCATCTCGTCGCTTTGTGAAAAAAAAAGTCCCATCTAATCGATTGACTTAAAACCATTATTGAATAATATTAAATGCATTTTGTTATAATTGCATTTGAATATTTCTTAATAACTTTACGTGTGGGCCGGTACACAGTCGAACGGAGCATATTTTCCTTTGCCATCACACACAGGACGCTGTTCCAGTGCACCGATTTCTCCTCGGAGATGTCTCGTATCGTAATCGTCTTGCGCCTTGTGACATTTGGTGTCCACTGAAAATTGTTATTGTTATTATTCAATTAAAAAAATTTTTTGGAAATGTTAACAATGCGTTTATTTACTACTACGTTTTACAAATTTCTTAAATAATAAATGTTGGCAGTTAGTTGAACTAAGAAAGTTATACATCATTAATTTTCTGTAATAAATTTTATAAGGCACATATTGTACAAAAATATTTTCGAGAGCATATAGACAAAATCACATTTTATTTTATGAAAACTACTACTATCTAGAGAGTATCAGTAACCGAGATTATTATAACTTTATTTTACTATTTTTATTAATAATTGAATGCAAATTAGTAATGTTAGTTTAAGAAAATTTTATATTTGTCATATTTCGTATGTTTTGTTTTCAAGTACTTCACTGATAACATATACTTGTGGTGGCGTTCAATTTCCGAACGCGCCCCACGACTGAAGTTGAATTTGGAATTTGGAACTAGCTCTGACAACAGGCCGAGAAAATAAAGGAAGAGCGGCCTTAGTCAGAGAGTCGAAGTCGGTGAGACAGACCGTTAAAATCCGTATGGCACGAGTGATTATTAAAAGACTACGAACTAAGAATTCTTTCATTTGGATGGGACACTAGAGACGACTACAGTAGCCTATTAACCGTCATATTTCCCTGACATCCCATATACTTAATTCTAAATTATTTTACTTGGTTCGATGGTAAAGAATCATGCTTGGGTACACTACATCAATGTTAGTACAGATTAACTTACTTCTTACACATGTGAGTGTTTCTGGATCACAAGTCAATCCATGCCCACATCTCCCCACGGTTACTCCAATTCCTGGACCGCCCGTTGTGCAATGTGATCCTTTTCCTATAAAATTAAAATAACGTTAAAAAATAAGATAGACCAGAGAAAACTCTGAAGATCATTACATTCGAAGAATTGTTCAGTAAACTCACCGACAGTATTAACCAATCCATTAGTACAAATATTTTCGTAATAAAAAGTCGTACAAGTATATAAACATATATTGTATGTATTTACAATACGCACAAAATATTTTGTTGAGCCACTATTAGAAAATTTTTCCGCTATAATACAACTTCACTTACCATATAATGGCAAACAGTATTCACAACAATTGCACTCAGTGGGCGATGGCAACCATATACCTGTATGCGTTGCATTGTTTATTCTGCATTCTTTAGCCGGTGTAGCGCAACCTTTTTTAAATCTGTATTCCTAAAAAGTTAATTTAACTATATGTTTTTATTAAAAAACATAGTGGTTAAAGTAAAAATAAAAAAGGTATAATTTTCTCATTGTCGACAAAAACAAACGAATCGTAATATAATATCGTTTTAAGCTTTATTCGAGACAAGACAAACGGGACGTGCAACTGATGATAAGTGATAACCCTGTCCATAATAACGTGGCACTAGTTAGGATGTTATATACTGCACCACATTGCCTTGACACATAAGATGTTAAAATTCGTTACTGTAATAATTACACTAGCTACAGCGTTCTTCAAATCATAACACAGTAATGCTTCGTACAGTGCTGTTTGGCGGTAGCTATAGGCGCTGCGGTAGTACCTGCTTAGTCTCCGGCAACAAACACCTACTAAAACTTATAGAACACATAGAACGTCGTAATTTTTTTTATTAACATTCCGTTTTCTCACCGAAACGACGAAACGGTAAGGATGTCACCTGACAGTAAGTTAACAATGTTCATTGCCGTGAGTCACATGAAGATAAGTCTAAGCACACTTCCGTTTAGCTGCAGAAATAGTAGCAGCGGTGGTATAGGTTCGGAGTCACACTTCCCAAGTTCTTTACTATTCCTTTGTGTAATTCATTTATTCGCTAGCATTATTATTTTGCACAAAAATATTTAACTAAGGCTAAAGTGTAGTTTAACTAATGAGGTGATGGTAATAAGGTATAGTCTTGGTGGCGGAGGCCATTGTGGTGCGTTTGAAAACCATCTTACAGGAGATGTCTGACTGTGGAGAAGCCAAACTGGTGAGATTTAAGGCTTTCAAAACACAAATGTCTCTTCACCGCTAAAGGGAGCCTGTTCCTTGAAATTCACCGACAGCTCTCAGCTGTTAGCGATTTTACAACAAGTCACAGCTATGGGCAGTTCATCGAGTTCAAATCAAAAGATATCTGCAAGGGAGTCCTTGCTAAAGTGCAACAATACTTCTCACCGGGTCAGCCTTTGACTTTATATATAAAGCGCAGGTCCGGCCGTGCTAAATTCATCTGGCAACACTAAACTCGGTAGAAAGGCGTACTAAGACGCTTGTTGGTATTCACGAACTTGTTACAATTAGGCTTGATAATCTTGAACACAGGCGCCGTGTGACTGATCTCGCGGAGTTCTATGGTATACACTTCGGAGAGTGTGCATATTTCCTTTATCTTTTTTAACCACCTGGACGACCAGACGCACGTCCAGTCACCATTCTTATGTTGGGAACACCCCCAGATTGCGAACAAAGAGGTTCGTCCTTGTTCGTCATAAGAAAAGCTAAAGGAGTATAACAAACAGCTTGCCGGCGCCGGTGTTCCCGTCCAAATACGACGCGAGTATTCTTCAAGAAAAGAGTAAAACGCTGTTACTAGGTTAGTGCGCTTTACCACCACAAACCACATCACTACTTAACACCAGGTGGGATCGTGGGAAGTTTTAAGAAACTTTCTGAATTTTAGGGTCTTATCCTATTGGTAGATAATTTTTTTTAATTCTATTTTAAGCAATACGCCTTGTAGGTTAAGCCGGCTAATGGTAGTAAATTTTAATAATTTCTATCTAAGTAATAAACATTTTTGATAGCACATTTTATAAAATATGTTTCAGTTCTAAACTGACATGTCTTTTTAAGCGAGGTAACGTAAAATTAATGTTTCAGTATTATCATTCTGTAAAGACGCAAAACTATGTGTCTATATTAAGTATTGCAAAAGGTTTAAACCCTTACATACGTTTAGACGAAGAAAACTTTATTTTACTCACTCTACAAAATCCTTCTTCACATAAAATACTTGTACAATTAACTTCAAGGTATAACATAAGACACACCAACAAAACTTTTATAAAATCCATTGTGTGAGCATAAGCAGCGTGAGCAATATTGTTACTGCGATTTAAACAGTCTTTATCGAGTTATCGATATAATTGTAATTATCTCATTGATTATCTAGAATCTTACTCATACATGCTCAATGTATCATACATAATGAAATTTATTAAATAAATTTTATAAATTAAGAGCCCACTCTATTTTCTCACAGCTGAAACATGAGGTCTCTGCTCACGAAGAAAAAGTGGATGACTTTTATTTACTAACTCGCTAAATACGGCTTCACGGGTGTCACATGTTCAAAAGAACAAATTTCCTTAGAGCTTGCCGGTTTCTTCTCAATATTTTCTGTGTATACAGAACAGACGTGTGGGTTTCCGCACAACAACTCATGTGATCCAAGCCAACCTCACCTGGTCAATGCACCCTGCTAATCCAACAAAGCTTTGGCTCCCACCAACCCGCATGCGGTCAGCGTGTTGGGAAATGGCCCAATTGCCCCCTATGAATCCTTACTCGATCGATATGGGTATTTTTGGGTGAAGCCTATGTCCAGCAGTCTGTCGGCTGATGACGATGATTTTTTTTCCTCAGAAAGTCAAATTTAGTGGGCATCTTAGAGATATATAATGCGTACCAAAGCATTACAAACAGATATCAGTATTACGTATAGCTCTAAATAAAAATTAATTACTTTTTAAAAATAAAATGTCATTGTGATTTTAAATTAAGACTAAAAACACATCATCTCCATTATAAATTAGTTAAACATTTTGTTTTCCCAAAGATTACTCTATACTTAACAACAATAAATTATTATCGATTTGAGTGATATGTCTAAATTAATAAATATGTTTTTATAAGCGAGAAGTTTCCAATAAATCCATCCCTGTTTAAAACATCTAAAAAATGCTTTAGTGTTTGTTTATTTAAAACTTTATTTGCACACACGCAAAAAAATGGACAAAAATGCGGACTTAGTACCAAATGGCATTTTTTCCTAGTCTACCCCAGGATTGAGCAGACAGCAAAAGTATTGGTTCTGTTTCATGCAAATGTAAAAAGATAGATAAATATTATTAAATTTTAAATAAATTTATTACAATATGTATTATATATGCTGACATGAGACCAAGAAATGTAAGAGAAAACGGACGTTTCATAGATAGATATAGTGTTCCCACAACATTCGCTTAAAGGAGACTACTGAGTGCTGCCAGTATATTAGCTGGAAGCTCGTTCCAAATTGATCTAGGTGTAAGGGAAGTTTAAAGCAAATTTGTTTGGCAGAGAGGAATGTGAAAAGCGAAGCTAGCAATAGACCGAAAATAAATTTGATTTGATTAGGTAAAACGAAACAGTCTTATAATAATAGGCCACCAGTTGTATCTACTAACCTTAAAGTAATCATTTTTATGTACATACTTCACAACTCTATTTAAGGAAGGAATTTTGTAAAATCAATTCTTAGCTGATATCTAAATGGAAGAAGCCAATGCTCCGAAAGACCCGGCTCGAGCCATATATTGCACTGACGCTCACGGGACACAGAGGATTCTCTGAGTACCTACACAGGTTCAAACTCAAGAAGAGTCCCTCGTGTTCCTGTGATTCGGCAAAAGAACAAACCGTGCTGCACCTAATCACCACCTACGTTATATTTGGGGCACAGCTAGCTGAAATGGAAATTAGAACAGGACAAAGAGTAACAGGTACAATCGCTTTTCTGATGAGGGAGGACCACAGCCGTCCAACCTTCTTGAAACTTTGCAAAATAGTTATAAACAAAACAATTAACGACAATAAAACATAAAGTAAAATAAGATATAAATGTATAATAAAATATAAAAGTAAAGAAACAAAAGAATCAGTAATGTTATAGTACGAAAGAAACGTAAAAAGAGAGTTGTATAGAAATAGAATTTAGAACAAAATGAAATGTATAGAATAAGGCAAAAAATTTAATATATTAAAAATGGAAAAATAAACTAAGAACGGCTGTCTCCCTCATTTATGAGAGAAGGCATTGGAATTGATAATGGAAGAGGCACAAACGCTAAAAGTAAGATAGAAATTATGAAACAAGAGGAAGAAGGAAATAAATCAAACCAAAAATGTTGAAAAAATAAGATTAGAGGCTCAGGACCACAAATACCAGGGGAACGTGAGTAAAAAAAATTGGAAGAAGCAATATCTCTAAAAATTCTGAGTCTACGTCCAATAGTTTCGGATGCCTCGTGATGAGTCAATAAATCTCTAGATTTATCTTATATACATATATATATATATATATAATAATATATTTTCTGTTTAATTTGCTTCATTTACCACGAACAATACAAAGAGTCGAAGAACAAAGCCTGTGAAGAATTTTACCGTGACATTTGCATATCATATTTGTCGTTTTACGTTATGTGTAAAACAGAGATAGTTTCTTATCAGGAATTCAAGTATGCTTATTTCAGGTAATCATTCTGTTTGTTAAAATTGTGTCATACGATAATTATAAGTTTGTAATTCAGATCATAGATGTCTAACTTAACCACATTATATTATACATTGACATGCAATGTTTTAGAGACATTTTTAAAAATGTATTAATAAGTTGTAAAATAGAAGTTTAATTTTAGACTCCCCATATAACAAATGACTTATAAAGTAGAACCGAAGAAAACAGTATTTTTTTTAAAAAAAAGTGTAGAACTGTGTCATGATCATCATCATCATTAATAGACACCCACAGCTGGACATGGACCTCTCTCAAAGGTTCCCACATCAATCAGGTAGGGACTCATACGGGTGATTTGGGCCATTTCCCACCACGCTGGCCCAATAGGGATCGGTGGGAGCCAGGGCCTTGTTTGTTGATTAGCATGGTGCAACAAGAGCAAGTGATGTTCGCTTCGCTCTCGTAAGTTTTTGTGCGGGATGTAAGGGTTCGCCCAAGAAATGTGTATTGTATGATAATCGTGAGATAATGTTGATACTAAAATATTCCAAATTAATTAGAATCTCATAAATTTTAGCGCCCATTTAAAATATAAAGAAATAATAGACATTAGAAATTTCTATCCGTTCTTTTGGTCTAATAAAGCTTTTTATTTATTACTTGTTATCGAAAACGAATATAGTTATCAAACTCTCATGATCATCAAGTTAACCTTGCTCGAATTTAAAATAATTGTTATACGAAACTTATGTTAAGTAGAAGAGCAAAATGATCACCATGCATTGTTGTTATCGACGTTATCAAAAACCTCAAGACGGTCGTATGTTATCACTCAGATAAATGTGTGTGCTTAAGTGTTAAGATGTAAAACATAACGTTGGGTAATAAGCACAGATGAGTTCTGTCTGTGTTTGCATTTGGATTTTGTTCCAACGGAATATTTCATTCTACGTCTTGTTATATAAGTAATAATTATTTCAATAAAAATAAATTTCATTAATTACAAAAACCAAATAAAAAAGACTTGAGGCTTCTTATATTATTAAATATAAATATTAAAGTTTTAGCAATAAGTATTCATATTCTGGAAATATTATGAAAGGTAACAAAAGAAAATATTACTGAATAAAATGAAGTGTAATCCGAATAGATGGAAATTTTTGTTACTACTATTATCAAAATGAAGGCTATAAGTTTTACATATATATCTTAAAGTTCAAAGTAGTTAAAGAGCAGGGGAAAAGTCAGTAATAAGTTATTTGTTTAAACAACAAAATGTAATCATTATCTTTCCTCTTTTTTTGTCTAAGAACATCTCTTTAATTTTCCATGACATGAAAAGATAATGAAGCTAAAATTAGTGGTGATGCGTGCTAGCCCTGAACACTCTGGCCCTCATCTCCAAGATAACAATAAGATGTGGGGTTGACGCTGTTGCGGGTAATAAAGTTAATCAAATGTAAAAAACAAAGTACATCAATACTATAAATATAAACACATGTACTGCTCACAGAGCCACTTATTAATGTAACAAAAAATTAACAATAACATAAAATATTTTTATCTTCTACGGATTTATCAGTTCTCATGTCAAGTATAAAATATTGGTATTTTATTAAATATACATTTGTGCCAAAAATTCCTTCACATCATTACTTTTAAATTTACTAGGTGTACACACTCTTCAGATTCTACATAATTTAAACTTAAATGAAAATGCTATGAAATATTTATTATCTCATAGTAGTATAACGAAACAATATGATCTGTACTTGATAATATCTTATTTTGAAATCTAGGATGCTTTACATCCTCAAAATCATTTTGACGTTTAAAAACGGAAAATAGACGCTGTTTTACATCATCTATATTTTAATTGTACATACATTGGAAATATTCTAAAGAAGTAAATTAAGAGTAATAGTGGCTCCGAGTTTAAGGTTTTGCTGATTCCCACTGTCCCTTTTTGATGCTGTTGATTTCATTGAAGACTTTCTGTACCAGAAAAGTTCATTATATTTATGTTTTTTAATTATTTTGCCCAGTACCAAATTGTTTTTAATAAAAATTCTATATAATTTGCGTTATGATGTCAGCTTAAGATTTGTCTCTCCTTCAAAATTGGCTCAGTAGGTGGTGTATAAATTTTTTTCAAGATCAATTTTATAGTACTCTTTCCGACAACAGAAGAAAGAAGTACTCTTTTAAATCAGCAAATTCAATTACAGTAAAAATATATTGTTTATAATGAAAAGAGAAGTTTAAATATATTAGAACAGTTTTCTCTACTACAAGGGTTTGGTCCATCGACTCAACTGTTCGATGAATTCAAGGTTTGCACGTCAGGCAGTGTTGAACCAGCATCCGTTCATAAAGAGAGCAACTCCATGACAGTGTTTACTATCAATACTGTCGACGGATAGCTCTCTTCATTAACAGATTATAGGTTTCTTCTGTTTGGCTCCGCATCAGTCCTGTAACCAAAGTTTTGCATATGTAAAAAATTAAATACAATTTTTTTCAGTCCGGTGTTATTAATCCTCAGATATGGGACTAAAAATATATTTAAATGTTTTAATACAATTTAAAAAGATATAAGCGCTTAGCGCGATACTATAATTTTTAAAAATTAACACAATTTAAAAATAAAACAGAACTTTAAAAATTTTACGGTTTTATTTAATTTTAACCTACCTATACTAACCACAAATACGCAATATGGTGCTATGAACTTTTACCTGTCGTCTATATTGTACTTATAAATTATCTAAACCGTGTTTATTTAAAAAAGAATTACGCAATGGTGTAGCCAGCCTACACTGACATTTAAGGTGGACGGAAGGTCCATCCTCGCTATGTGTCAATTGGTCCGCCACGACTATTTGAGCAAGGTACTTTGTCGCCACTGTTTAATCAGCTATGAATGGTCATTGTGATATTTCTAACGGTTACCATAGCCGTAACGGAAACTAGACGATATTTTAGTTCACCGTAATATTCAGTTATATATATATGTAATAATAATATTAATACTAAACACACAGCGCAGGAATTGAAATGTAAGAAACGAATCTCGATATTACATACATACTAATCGGCATTTTACATAGCCCGATCCTATTTCATTGGTGTTTTAATATTAAGTCTTCTTTTCCTTTTGCTCTTTTCGCAGCCAAGTGGGATCGGCAAAGTATGTACTTCTCTTCCACATCCCTCTATCAGGTGTTTTAATACTAAGTGTTGAATAAAAAATATTACAGCCAGTAGTTTTACTTGTCCATTAATTCTAAATTGAAACAGTATATAACTATTCCAATTTATATATGAATAAATACAAGATGAATATTATGCATATAATAAAGAAACAAAACGGCGACGAAAATTACAATTTTTTTTTATTCAATATAGCGATGAGCCGAGCGGGACGTTCACTCGATGGTAAATGATGCGACCGCCCATAATAACGTGGCTCTAGTTAAAATGTACACTGCACCACATTGTGCTCCTCGCCTTGAGACATAAAATGTTGTCTCGTTACCTTAATAATTTCACTATCTGCAACGCTATTCAAACCGAAACACAGGAATGTTTGCACACTACTGTTTGGCGGCAAAATACCTGCCTAGACGATCTCACGATGAGACCTACCACCAGTTCAAAAACATCGGTGATTAAAAAAAAAATTCTTAGTTTCTGAGTTTATCCCTTTAGTTATTTTTTTTAATGCAAAACACGATTTTAAAAACATTCATTCATATTTTATTACGTTTTGGAATTTGTAAAGATTTTAATAAATGTTACACCTACCTATCTATGTACGGATTTATTTAGTGCCATCTCTTTCATCAGATTATTATTAAGACTATAGTTTTAGTGCGTAAAATTGTATTTCATAATTGTACTTTTTATTACTAATTTATGTAATAAGGTGATAATAAAAAATATAAGTTACTGTAAAAAATTGAAGGCTCATATAATAAATAATCACCTAACTTCATATAAACTAAATGCATAAAGGCTTTTCTGTCAGTTGGAACAAGACAATTGGATATAAATAACTAGTCCGAACTTAGAACAAAGTATAATCCATTATTCATTAATACATGCATTTATTTCCGTATCTTTCGTTTCAAGGAAGTTATTACAACAATGAAAGACGTTTGCAAAATAAGTATAAACTTGATATCTTAAACCCAAACTTATAACCAAATTTTAATTGCAAAAATTTCCAATGAAAATTCTCCACATAAAAAAAAAAATTTTCGAACCATAAGAGTTTTCACAGAAATCAGAATGGGACAAGTATGTAATATAGATATGAATATATAGAATTTTTTTATTGTTTTTTTCTTTAATATCTATTATTACCAACGAAATTTTCTATATATATGTAAATATTAAAGAGTTTATAAAATTTATGCAATACATACACCATTCTAAATAACATTGTTACTTAATATATCAGAGGCATTAATGTGTTTTATTTATTTGGTTAAATGAAGAATCCATGACAGAATTATCTCGTGAACGTGTAAGTTTGTAACACTAAATATCGAAACTAACAATAAATCTAGTAAAAATGTGTCACCAGAGTAATGTTTTATATATTTATATATCTTCCAAAGCTACCGTACCATTCAAATAGCGATATTTATAAACAAATAATCTTAGAAATAGATATTTTGTTACTAAATCATTGAAAGCTCTGATATTCTAATAGAGTTTACTTGTATGGATTGTAGGTGATATGAGTCGTGCTCTTTATATTAGGAGTATGAAATATTTTTAATGTTTTATTAATAACGAAATTAATTAATAGTTTTTAAATTTAGCTAAAAGTACCCGAAGCTTGTACACTCACACGATGTTCAATTATCGAGATGTTTCTAAACATGTGAACTGAACTCTCACGATACCCGGCTAATTTGATTGTCGGGAGTTGCCCAAGGCAATGTGCAGGAATCACTATTGCTTATTCAATATTACTTTAGATATGCAATTTGAATTATTACTAACGACAGATACAATTGAAGAAGCTCCACATTACTTTTGTAACAATATAACAACCAAGTGAAAGCGGCTCCATAGTTTGATACACAAATTTTCAGCAATTTCCGTTATGTAATAATTTGCACTTCATTGTGACCATTGGAGAAGAACAATAAAGATCTTATTATGTACAAGCGTCAATTTATAACATTGGTATAACATGATTATCAATTGATGAAAGTAGTAAAAAAAATTGTAATTATTATGAATGATTCTACAGTAGTTATATCTAAAGGCATATATCATGACGCGGATCATGATTACATTAAAAATGAACTATAAAGCTGAACTTGTATAGTTTAATACTGATATTACAAAGAATATTTGGGATAATGTTGACCAAAATTAGATGAATTTACAAAACGTAGGTAATAAATTTATGTAAAATAGGTCAGACATTGCATCACGTTGCCTCCGAGTTACGTTAGACAATCGAAACAAATAACGTAAGCGACAATAGGATAAGACAATAAGCATGCTAATAGGACGGCTCTAAGACAATTCTTAATGTGTCGAGCGAGATTTCTAAGACATTTGCGTTTGAATAGCACCAGAACGCTGGTAGTAGGTTACCCGCATTTGTTAAGGCGTACGAAGATGCAAGTAACAGAGACACTGAAGCAATGCATCAATTATTCAACGTTATTCCACTCTACAACTTGTAGTTATTACGAAATCTCTCGAACATTGTTATTTAATTCTATTACCCTTATGAAATCTCCCCAAGACCAAAGATGGTAAACCGTTATCCCGTCTAAATTGATTTCTGTAGTAGTGAGAATTATTTCTTTAGGTAATTAAGATAATAATTACATAAGCATGTAGCAAACTCGTAAATTTAAAGAAACATTAATTTTAAAACGTAAATGAAGTCCTCGTGCACTATATGAAAACTGTAGACGATTATTTGTTTCAAGTTAGTTATGGTTATATTTGAGAGGAAAATGTACTAAACTCCAGGTTATTATTGTATCCAAGTTTATTTTATCGACGTCAAACGACTATAACCTAATCTAGTTACATGATTTCGTGTACGGTAAAGACGAATTCATTCACAATTTAAATAAGACCCACTTAGTGTGTATTTTAATATGTAAAAGCCCCATACACTTGACATCCGCTGAACCATTTGATTGTTATCTTTATTCTATAAGATATCCACAGTTTTGTTGTAACAAAAAAATTGTACTTTTGTAAGGAATTGTAATAAGTCAATGTATGAAAATTTGAAATTATTACTTAAGTTGGGAATCATGAGTTTTAAACTACTTAAGAAACAAAACTTGATAGCTACTTTTAACAAACAGTCACGCACTAAGCAGTATTGTAATAAATATTACTTTGTAACAGTTTGTGTAAGAGTTAAAGTATTCTTAAAGCAATGGGAGATAAGAAGCCATCGCTCTATTATATAGTTTTTGCTATATATACAATAAACAATAATTATTCATTATTCTCCAATTATTTCTTCGTTACATAAACATTAATACATTTAAAAAAATATTAACGGTTATAACACGTAAAATTTTTGAACTGTTGTTAATTACATGTACTGAGGACATGACTATTAACGGAGACAATGATAGACACCGGCGCCGTAATGTTTGTGACCCTAACCAGCTCCACGTATTATGGACAGGATAACTTACTATCAGGTGAACGTTTAGACAGGCTCGTCGTTTCATACGACAAAATAATTTTTTTTTTTAAAGTAATCACTATTCGTTATATCGTTTTAAAAACAACGACGCGGCAATTTAACAATGTCTTCTTGACATAATTTTCCCAGAACATTAGGTTTCAAAATATATGGTTTTAGTTAACGTATGTCTGTAGATGACTCAGAGATATTAGTCAAATTATAAATTATTATTTATGCTATATACAAGATACAATATAAAACTACACGATCATTATAAATTTTCTTTTCAAAATTTGAAGTTCCACTGAATTACATAATTCATATACGATAAAAAAATTAAGTCACCTATTTAATATACAGAAAAAGCACTCGAGGTGCATATAAATGTATGTCGGAAACAAATTTATACTCACATACCACTTGAATGATATCCATAACGAGCCACCTGAACAGACGTGGCAACCTCATAGAAACGATGTATTTAAATCATAACGTATTACACAAAAAGAAACCTTATACCATTACAATAATATTCATAAACATACTGTAAAATTAATCAGTTGTTTAAACAAACCTAAAAATATTGTTGAACAAGAACCGAACATAGCAATTTGAACGATATATTTATTTGATATAAATAAAAGTAGTAAAAAACTATAGAATCAAATTATTATAAGATATTTCGACACTGGGACAACTTTCAAGAGACTCATGGTTTATGCTACCTAATGACAAGAAACAAGGTTACCTTCCTCTCTATAATAGGTATTGTATATTTTGACTTTCTTTTCCTTTGTAACAATTATGCAAATATGTAGTTATTTCACAATAGATATTTATTTTTCATTCAAAAACATTTCAAAACAACAAGTCATTTACCTATGGCCCTTATAAGAAACCGTGTCCTGTGGGTGAATATAATATATAACAATACAGAAAGTTTCGAGCATTATGTTATTTGAAGTATTGTTTCGATCCCCGAGTGGATATTCTGTAGAACAATATTTCTTTAACATGAAAACATCTCTGAGATTCAATGTATGGTGAGCTTGATAGATTTTTTGGAATGTTTTTAATATGACTTAAAAATAAAGTACGTATTTATAAATGAATCCCATAGAGTTATCGCGAGACAAGTTAAAGCGATAAAAATACAAAGCTTTTATTCTGACTGGTTATACTATAAAACCAGCATGCTCTCAAAAACAAAACTGAAATAAAACTTTAGAGGATTCGGTTAACCGCTTTAACCTTCAGTAAACATTGTAAATGTAATTGTTCTCCTTATATTATATTAAAGATTGGAGCCAATCGCAACATCTAATATTTTTTTTCAGGCGCGGCCCAAACTTAATTTGAACAAGATATGAAATTAAAAGTAAATTACTTCCAAAAAATTAACCTTGTATATTTAACTTTGTAAAAACATCTAGACGTAAATAAATTTTTAGGGCAAATATTTTTGGTATATTAATAATTCAGATACCGTGGGCATACACTTCTTCCTTTTCCCACTTGCCCTTTTCCCAGCTATGCGAGGTCGGCACAGTATGTACTTCTCTTCTATATCCCTGTATCAGCCGCGATATCTGAATTCACACTCTTCTTACACATGTCATCTTTCACACAATCTATCTACTTTCTCTTCGGTCTTCCTCTACCCTTAAACCCTCCACGTTCATTTTCATTACTTTCTTTGTTATATGTCCTTCATCCCTCCGTATAACATACCCCTACCAGGCTAACCTCTTGCTCCTCAATTTCTCTGTCACTGGAGCAACTTTCAGACTTCCTCTAATATAGTCATTCCTAATTTTATCCATCCGCGTCACACCACACATCTATCTTAACATTCGTATCTTGGCCACACGTAATCTCCTTTCATCCGAACCCTTGGTGGCCCAACACTCAGCTCCATTCAATACGACGAGTCTAACGACCGACTTATAGATCTGTCCCTAAAGTTTAAAGGGCATTCGTGGATCACAAGTCGTTCCAGTGACCTGTCGCCATTTCATTCAACCTGCATTTAATCGGCTTCTCACATCTCGATCAATATCGTCGTCGCATTGTATGAATGAACCTAGGTACTTGAAATCGGTGCAGGTTGATAGGGATACACCATTTAAGGCGATTGGAGAAAAGCTGGTGGGACCGCCGTAATCACAGAAAAAATGTTCAGTTTTGGTCCTGCTGAACTCAAGCCCAGCCTTCTTCAATTTATCTCGCCATTTTTCCAACCTGCTCTGCACCTCGCGTTCATCTCCTCCGACAAGTACGATGTCGTCGGCAAAAAGCATACACCAAGGTGCCTCCTCCTGTATGTCTGATGTCAGTGCATCTATTACCAGGAAGAGATACGGGCTTAATGCCGACCCTTGGTGTAGGCCCATAATAGAGCCACCAAGACCCCGAAATTGTCGCTTTCGCCAGCAGTGGACTGTGATGTGTGTACTGGCACGACAGTACATAGCACGAATAAGCTGCATGTATTTCTCAAGCACTCCTTTCATTTACAATGATCAGTCTTCCAAAATATTCCTTCCATCGTCTTTCAATTTCGTAATCATTCGTCAATACTTTTCCTTCATCGGCTCTTTTACATTTAATATGATTTATATCCCTTGCGCTGTTTTTCTCTCTTGCTATCCGGAACAGTTGCTTTTGTCCTTGCGATCTATCCAGAGAATGGTACAGCTTTTCTTGTACCTTTGCCTTCGCAATCGCGATAGCTCTCTTTGCCCATCGCTTGCGCTCTTTGTATACTTCTCTTTAATTTTCTTTTAAATCTTTTTCACTTTCTTCCACACCTTGCCATTTCTTAAATGCATTCTTTTCTTTCAAGGCCTTTTGCACTTCTTCACTCCACCAACAAGTTTCTCTATCAATTTTTCCTTTACCTTTCGTCTCTCCTAGCACACCTTTTGCTATTCCTCTAATGCACCCAGCCATTTTTATTCCAACATTCATTTACTGTCATTCCAATCAAATCTTTCATTTCTATCATTCTACCCACCACCTGTATCCGAAATTCTTCTACATATTCACCTTTCTTTAACATATACCATTTAATCTTGTGAGAGGGTTTTGATCTGCTGTTGTTTAGCGGAATTCTAATTTACCATGGACAAGGACATTTTACCTAAACTAGACATTATATCCTAAATTATTTGACCGACGAATTATTACTATTGAAGAGTTATTACTATTAAAAATTTTAAAATACTTTTAGTCACTTTTAAACACGAAAGTTGAGATTGAGAGTAACCTGTTCTTCTCCGATCTTTATGGCACTAATATGGAAGTATGAGACCTTCGAAATCAATATAAGTAGATAGACCGTCCAACTTAAGCAAGCATACGTGCAAAGTTGTGTGCAAAACCAATTACTAGGTGCCTGTAAACCGCAATTTATTATTACAAAATATCTTATTGTTATACAAAACGTACGCCCCCGACACCGTTTTATTATTACGTAAATATTGCTAATGTGTATGCACATATGTTTGCGTGTTTGGAACACAGTTGCGCTTCACATTTAGTGGTTGCAGATACAAAAACCACCAGCATCAATAATTGTCGAGCTATAAAATTTGTACGATTTATTAAACTTTAATCAGTATCGTTGTAAATAACCTAATATACCTTATAAATATTAAATTTAAATAAGGAATATTACATAAAAATACAAACTATATTTCAGCCTGAAACTGCAACAATCGTATAAATCTTATACTTACTGGCTTATAGTAAAACCAATTTATATTAATATTTAAAAAAATTGTTATTGAATGTTAACGATCAGTAATAATTAAGACATTATAATTATGCCAATGTGCCAAATATGAATGTGTAAATATATAACCATTTAAACTAACTGAATGGAGTGCGCTGTCCTATTTCTGATAATGTAACGTTATCAGTAACAAAGTTTACTGCTCTCTTAATCTTAGATATCGTTTTTTATTTGCTCTACACCGGCAATGTGACCCCGTAGTGGAATTACAAGGTGTTTCGTTAGTAAATATTTATTCAGTTAGTGAAAAACAACTATCTTTATACAAAGTCCCACATTAGGTGTGATCAGGAATTTATAATTAACAAGCAATGCGATAGTTTTAGAAGAATGTAAAGCAGATCCCCAATTTACTGAAATGCTTAATTTTATTCCTAAATTCATTCTAATCGTGACAACAAAAAATTAATTAATTATTATTATAAAAAAATAAAATATTTTTTACTATTACTATTATCTTAAAATACAAATTCTTACCGTCTCAAATAGTTTTCACAATCATTTTCTCACTGAAAATGTCGGCCATCTTGAATCACATGTTTATGTCATTAGTCAATATAAAAATTATAGTCGCCCCTGTTATAGTCATCATGTGACCAATCACAAGTTAGAAAATTATAAATGCTTACAACTTAAAAATATTATCTACCCAATCATAAAGCGGAAAATGCAATGCTTATTCAATTTTATTGTTGAAGTGTTTTCCCGCTCGAATTTAAGTAACAGACACGAGATCATAAAACACGCGTATGAACTTCCATAAATTTACATTTTTAATATTTTACAATAACATTTAAAAACTAACATAATATTTTATAATTAAATAATATTCGATATAAGTGTTTACTTAGTACATACATGGATCGGACTACACTAATTGGGTAACTGTGTTAAAAAATTTGTTAACGTTACAGAAACTCACGCTTAAGGTGGCTAGACTAAAATGGCGCCTTACCTTAGAAGCAGTGTGTTTTATACAAACTCACCTGTTACGTCACACCTATAGTTGGGAGACGACATTATTCATATTTTGTTATCGTTTTCAAGAGTCTGCGAATGAGTTGTAGGAAAATCGATCTTAGAACGACGCCCCGTAACCCAGGAAATAAATAAATTGTCAGCGCTTTCGATTTTCCAAACTATTGTTATTGTGCCTTATTGTTAGCAGGAACATTTTAAAGCTAAGTTACGTTAAACAATTAACCTTTTATGTAAGTTATTACAGGTTAAACACGATAAAAGGTTCAAATTGAAAATTTACTTAACACTATGTGTTTTACGTATACGCCGTGTGTTTTTCCTTAACATAAACTTGTCGTGTAAGTAATAATGTTTTAAAATTCACCAATTTACATCACTTCATTTGTTTAATTTAATTTCCAATTGTAAATAAGTTAACCTCTGTAATATTCACAAAAAATTCCACTAATGCTTATATGTTAAGATTGTACATTCACATAGACACAGCTGCATATTCAACTGAGGAAGAAAAAGTATCTAAAAATTATTGAAGTACTTATTCAGATACACAAAAGTAGATCTTTTATAATAAAATATATATTATAAGTCTGTTATAATATTCGTAGAAGAATTTCGTCATTCTTGCTGCATTTAATTATAACAATCAAGCTTATATCAAACGATGCTTGTGTACACAAGTCTCGTTTGCTCAGCTTCGGTTATCTATGCGATAGTCAAGATAATATGAAACGAGGACGTGGAAGATACTACAGTACTGATGCTGAGCCCAAATATCTTTATAAATTCAGTGTGCACATTAAACGAGGTGTAATAAAGCATAAATAGTTAAATGCTAATAACGCAGTGTACTCTGTTACGAGATTTAACATTCGTGTAACTAATGAATTCATATGTTTACGCGAATGTTACACATTTGCTGAAACTAAATTTTAAGGAATACATCACGTTTATTTAATATTTATTACTTTGATGTTTTCAGTTTTTAACAGAACCGTCGATCACTGAAGGCACATAGCGAGCTCATTCTGCATAAATCAGACTGTAAACAATAATTAAAAGCCTGTACTCCGTGATAACTACGACATTAGGACATCAATCATTTGAATCCTTCCGTAACTACAAATACTCGAGACGAAGGTATAATAAATAACTAAATAAACACTATAAAATTCCTTTCTCTTATTAAATTCTCTTAAAATTTATATTCAAGTTTTTTTTTATATCCAGATAAGCGTATTCTTTATGGATCATACTATGATGAACAGTAATTCCAATCGTCCAATCGATTGATAAATTTTCACAAATATCCAATAACTATATATAAATTAAATTCACTATAAATCTGAACAAAGTGATTAAGTTGGCCCTTATCCCTAATCCCAGGTAAACATATATATACAGGCTGCAGCTGCAATAATAACTTCTAATGGTGAGTTTTGAACTCCGGTTATCGTTGTGGGTACTATCACAGCTCCTATTTCTGCCGCCAAACAGAGGTGCAAACGTTACTGTGTTCCGGTTTTAAGGGCGCTTAGGCTAGTGTAATTACTGGGATAACGAGACTCAACAGCTTCTCGTCAACATCTTACAACTCAAGCGGTGAGGGCAATGAGGTACAGTATATAGCATCCTAACCGGCGCCACATTGTTATAGGCACCGTGGGCGTATCACCCCTAGGTGAACGTCTCACTCATTTCATTAACGATTACAATACTGTTTGGCGACTGAAACAGTAGCCGCCTATGAGGTCTACGGCAACAGCGTTTTACCACTAGGTACCAATGGCATAACCATAATATACGAGACAATTCCAATTAGCTTTCAATCCAAACTAATAAGAATAAATTTGATTATTAAACTTCGTGTCCCGTTATTATTAATTGTCATTAGAAGGCACTGCAGCTAGATATTTTTTTTTTATTATATATTATATGACAAGACGAACAGGACGTTCTGGTGTTAAATACCCATTACAACGTGACGCTAGTTAGGACGATAAACTCTACACGATTTTATGCTCGTCGTTTTAAGATACATGTGTTAAATCTAGTTACCTCATCAATTTCACCATTGACTCATGAAGCTGTAACACAGTAACATTTTCGCACTATTATTTAATGGCAGTAACAGACACCGGTGATTTCTTCCCAGGCGGTCTCTGGCAACAAAGATCTAGTACCAGAAAAGTAAATACTACAAAACCGATAAAGTGATACTAAAGTATTATGAACATATAATATCAGGACAACGTGTACCGTGCTAATACTCTATGAACATTTACAAAAACATTACGTTTTTACACGATTGTAACGTAACAGTAAGCAATGGTCAGCACAATCAATAAACAAACTCTAATAACATTGACTAAAGCACCATCTCTTTTTAAAGAACTAAATATAAGATTTTTCATTTATAGTTCATGAAGCTACTATAAACATTATACTTATTTTATACCGCTTAAAAGGGCATTTACTAATATTTATTTAAGTTGCCCTTTTTCTCGATACATATCAATATATAGTGTACATTCCGTCTTTAAAATATTACCTATTATTTTTAGAATTATACTAATGGCAGTGAAATAGGTTGACGTTAAGCAAATGTAAGGCCTTTGTGTTACCATTGTTATTAAAGTGCCTCTTTATTTCTAGAATGTTATTGTATGGATTAGTCATCATCACTACAGCCTTTGTATGAATTAATAAATACTAAAATAATTTTCTATCTAATATTTCATATGAAAAATATAGCAGAAGCCTAAAAATTAAAAAACTTTTAATGTAATTTTTATACTTTATTCTAATTTATGACTGTTTCTTTTCAATATTACAAGAAGCGAAACTGAGAAAATCAAATCCTGATTTTAATTATATCATCGTTAAATATTTTGAATTTGGTAATGATTTTTTAAAATCACTAGTTTTTTTTTTTCAAAATTACCTCTTTTAAGTATTATAGAAAGTAACAATTTAATTTATAACGGGGCAACATGGAGCAGCGCTACCAACATTCATTTTGATAAATACTGCAATTCTATTGGAGAATTATAGTAGAGAGTAATTTCTATATCGTGAAGACATTTACATTTCTTTCATTCGCGGGATTCAGCGGGTGCTTGTACGTAATTTGAAATAATAGTTTTTTTTTAATTTATTCGTTTTGAAGGTTAACAAAAAGTTTAAATTCATTTTAGTTTATAACGGCAATACGTTTTAGTCATATTTGTCAAAATCCTTGAGTGACATATAATCTGACTTAGGTTATGTAAAAAGTATTTAATTAAAGTTAATTTACGTGATTGTTCCATGAATCTAAAGTATTTTTGATGTATGTATGCTTTTTTTGAAGTAGCTATTTCTTTTTCAGCGAACAAATTGGTTCGAGCATTATGAAAACGACGCAAGTTGCTCTTTATGCTTTGAGACTCACATATTCGCAGGTAAGAACATTTTCACCTTCGTAACCACTGTTAGCGCCAATATTATTTTAATAATTATTGCCAGTATATTATATTATGTATTACTTGAATTAATTCTAAAAAATTTGTCTGTGTGACGGTTTTAACTATTTTACTTAACAAAAAAAATTATTCTTAACAAAATACATTAAAAAATATAATGTTCGTACTAAATATTTTTTTGTTGTTGATAAAATATTTCAATAACTACATAATTAATATTCAATAATGGGTAATTGAGTATAACTTTACTATAAATACGGGACGTCTTTTCGATGATTAAAAAAAAGTCAACAGAACTATGGAATTAATAGGCCGAGAAGCTTATTCAAGTAATATTTCATACCTACACAGACTTGATATTACAATTCATTAAAAAAATTTTGAGACATGGAAGACATATACACTTAAATATTAACACCGAAAGACCCTTTGGCAATCATGCAGCACTTAAGTTTTTGGTTGAATAACTAATTTTGTAGTCATTGTACATCCAAAAAAGTAGTAATAGGAGCTTATAAGATGAACATTATTTTCCAATAAAAACTAAATGTAACATGCATTTTCACCTTCATTTCATTAAAAATAACCTGCTAAAATATTTTTAATACATTTTATTTATGGCCAAAAAAATACTTAGTCTATTGAACTCAAAGTAATTCTAATGGTCTAAAATATTTTTTAATACTAAATTTTTTTATATTTCAATCACATACAAATCCTTATATTTTAATGATTATTTTATTTGGTATACTTATATAAAAATAACTATACTTTGTCACAAAAAATAACCACTATTTGTGGCCTTAACTTTCTTATAAAATAATCTCTTCTAAGGTACTGCAGGACTATTAGATAGTTTTATTTGGTTCTATAATTTAAAATCCTTTTGTAAAAAGTATAATTTCCAATAAGTTGGTCTATCAGGAATAAAATATATAATAACATACTAATTGAATTACTATAATACTGTAATGTAATTTCACTCCAGTATGTCTTTAGAAACCTTAGAGTTATTAATAATAATGCTTTAATATACTTCAAAAAGTATACAAGGAACTAAACCTGTGTAATTAAGAGACTCCTACACTCAAGGAAAATGTTTACAATACAATTTTAATGTTTTTTTCTATAACAGTTATTCATATTTCAGATTATAATTATGGAACGTTACAATAATGTTTAACTCTCACTTATAATTGTTTCATGAGTCTTGTTTCGTTGTTATATTTTTCTATTGTAATGGTAACTCTAGGACTTCAATCATAAAGTGTATAGATAAAATTATATTAACTTCAACCTTATCAAATAAATCCAAACCAAAGCTAACTTATTGAAATAAATATATTTCTTTGTCATATTTACAAATCATAAATGATCTCAAAAACTGTCTGTTTGTTGAAGTTGTTAGTTTTTTCACCGATTTATATATACAGGTTTCCTTTGTTTGTCAATGACTTGAAAACTATTGAACATGGAAAGTAATCGTTAGATGTGAAATGATTTGGAGATGGTTATAAGAAGAATTGAGAGATTGAAGCTAGTTTTAGAAAGTCATTTGGGGTTGTGGTTGCTCCCAAGGAATATTTCAAACAAATTTCTAGTCTAATTTTCTATTACGGCCCACAAAAAGGTCTGGGACTGGCTAGTAAATTTATACTAGCTAGTCCCAGACCTTTTGCCATGTATTAAACATGTACAATACGTTGTATTTAGGTAGGTTTCTATCGAAGAATAATTGTTCAACGTACATGACATATCAGTAATAACAACATATATGCAGCAACAATGTAATCAGTAACTTGTTGCTGTGTTTAAAGTAATCTTAACCTTTATTGCAAAATGCAACAGACAATCACAGTATTGACCTATCCTTTTACAGTTAGTAGATTCTAAATTAAAGAAAATTCTCTGCATTACAATCATAAAATTATTTCCACTTTAATGAGGAATAAGAAGCTCAGTCACCTTTTTAGTTTAACATTAAATTTATTTTAGTTATTACTTACGAAAAATTGTGATCATTGATGCCATTACTTTAAGTTCAAACGTCAACAGACACACAACTGTGTGCGAAACATTTTATGATCATATTGGATTAAAACCACATTTTTACATATGATTTTTTTTGTTACTATCACGTAAGCATACTGAAACTGCATTCTACTAATGTCAATGACGATTTGTAAATTAGACATCGAATTAATTACGCAGGCGATATCCGTAATACGGCTTTAATGTGTTTGTTTATTTACTCCCAAATGTTTTACAATAAAAAAATTCTTATCTGACCGCTCAATGGCAGCATTAATATATCTACCAAATACTGAGTGTTTATGATATCGTGATGAGTCAATGAATCTCTGGATATCCTATATTTATAGATGAACAACTCGCTTTTTAAATAAAGCATTTCAATGATGAAATAACTATTGTTGGCATAATCATACGCATTGAATATTCATACCAATGATCAGTTGTATTGATACATACCACATCTTTCTATAAGATTTTTAATATTTCTACAGAAACTAAATACTTGTTATAAAAATATTTAGATTCTTTTTGTAGGACTTTCACAGTTTTCAGTTTGTAATTCATTTCTTTTAGCAATATTTTGAATCTATAATTTTTCTTAACAAATATAATCACAGTACAATTAGTAAAGTTATTACTAACTGCTCTCTCAACAACTGCAACTAAATCTACTATCTCTCTATCAGGTCTGGATTATATATAGAAGACTCGATATCTTAGTAGGGAATCATAGTGCTAGGATAATTTTTAATATTATTTTTATTATATATTTAGTTACTCTTTGTCATGTAACATCTTTTAAGCATAATTTAACTTTTAAGTGTTTATATACTTAAAAGTTAAATTCTATACACGTTAATTCTTCAGTTATAATCTATATAATGGCAATGGCAGCACAATATAAGATCGCGGTTAAGTTTAGGTGCCACTAGCAAATATTGTACTAGTCAAAAGTACTTGAAATTTCTTTACCTTCATTTCTATAAAAAAATAAAATAAAACTTGTTTTTGTCATACTTATTGCTGTTGATCGACTTTTTTTAGGCTACGTACATACAAAATATATTATCTGCCTCGATGAGGCGGGAGTTTTCATCCGTTCGTTTCCAAGGCCACGTGTCGTATTAGCGTTTTTACACCTTGCCGGGTTGACTATCACCATCCATATAATATATACCCCCATATTGTATAATCGGCCACTGAAAACCGTATACACTGAGCTCTCTTCAACATCCGCGATGATAGTAATCAACCTCTAATATCATAGTAAATTGGGGTCAAAAATTAATACCTCTACATAATATTTAAATTTCATAATTTGTCAAGTGTTATAAAGTATTTCAATGAATGAATGAAGACAAACATAAATTATAAATATGATAGGAGTTCAATGGAGGGTAAAAGAATTTCTAGTATTTGAGACGAACTTATACATAGTTACGCCGTAGTCAAATCCCAGCCAATTATTTTCTAGTTATGTTTGTTTGGTCATATACTTACGTAAGAAATATTTAAATAATAATGGGTTAGTTTGTATCATATATATAATACACGAACCCGTCAATAATAAATGTGTGTGATATGTTAACAACATGAGAGTAGTTCTTGTGCGTGCATGACGTTTTATATTTCTGACTTATCTTTATATTAATATACTATATAATATGCATGCTTATGTTCTGGAAATCAGTCAAGAGTCAAATGTCACATTAGTCCGGTAAAACCAGATATTACTAAATTCGTAAATTATTAACGTTTCGCCTTTCCTTATTTCCCTATTACAGATAATTTGAAGTTGATACTTTAATTATAAAAAAAATATACGCGTACGATCTTTTAGAACCCAATAGGAATTTGGCACAAAACGGATGCCTTGAAGGTATTTGTTAGCCTTTTCCTATTTCCTCGTCGTTATATACTTCCTTGAAAATATCCTCCTACACATTTCGATTTTTATAGATATATGATATAAAAACCTGTATTAATGAAATAATGTACGAGTAACGCGACGTGAAAATTAATTTCAATCATTGTTTGTATTTTTTTTTTTAACTGAAAATAATGCAAAGAACTGTTCACAGTTTTGAAAACATCATTGAATTCTCCCAGCAATGTTTAACAAACTCGATACTTTTGTTTGGACGTTCCTATAATCAATAGCAAGCAGTTGTCACACTTGTTCGTAAATGCAAAATAAAACTTCCATATAAGACTCGCGAAAGATAAACATTTATTGTTAATCAATAAGGTTCATGAGAAAACGAAGTTTTTTTTTAATTAACAAAATGTTAAGATAACTAATTCAGTAATTTAATATCGTGAAGATCTAATAATAATTCTTTACAAATATACGAAGCCGGTCAGTAAAGTATTCTAAGGAACTTATGCGTCTCAAAGAGACGTGGATTCGGTCCTCACATGAGCTACCGGTAAAGAATACAACTGTTAGGAAACCAACATGTTATAAAGGCAACAGGTTTTGAGGAAATGTGACATGCATCATCGGCACTTGGCTTGCGATCGGGTAACGACCTTGACTTATGAAAAAAAAGTCCGGAATTCCACCAATGGAAATAATAACAGTGTAGTTTTTTTTAACATGTTAAAGTTTAATAATATTGACTTTGTGCCAAAGTTTCGATGTGTATTATCTTTAGGACAATGTCAATTGTATACACAAAAATATTACACTAATCTGAATCTTTTCTTTGTTTAGCTTTTACTTTTCTCAAGAGCTTGCTCTTGTAATCAATCTTAAATCCGTTAATAAACTTAGTTTTCGTTTAAAATGTAAATTTTTGATGCTTCGTATTTATATGATAGCATCGCATGTGGCATCGTATTTTTTATTTTTCACATTGCGATGTAGAACATCGCAACATGTCACAGATTAATGTTAGGTCTTTTGTTACAAGCTAAATGCTTTGATTTGCAAAAACAACAAGGTTTTATTCTATTCAAGAAAGAACTTATTCAAAGACGCGACGAGATGAGCGAGGACATTCTAATGATGTTAAGTGATGTATTTGCCCATAACAACGTGGCGCTAGTTAGAATGTTATACACTGCACCACATTGTGCTCGTCACCTTGAGACACAGATGTTGAGTCCCATTACCCCAATAATTATGCTAGATAGAGCGCCCTTTAAACTGTAACACAGTAATGTTTGCACGCTACTGTGTGGCGGCAGAAATAGGAGCTGTGCTGGGGTACCTGAGTACACCTAGATGGTCTCCGACAACATAGACCTACCATCAGTAAAAGGATAAACAAAACTAAATTCTGGCTTGGATGTGTTTAACAGATCAATAAACAGAACTCGTTAGAGTATCTAAAACTTAGGTTATTTTTATATATAACTGGTGTACTCCAGGTATAAAAAGGACCTGGAGACTAGTTCATACATTCACTGATAATAAAAAAATGACTGATTATAGGTTTTATCTGCTTTCAAGAAGTTTTTATCAACATGCGATAGGCATGGAATTTGCAAAAGACGCTTTAAAGATAATTTTAAATATTTAATTTTTTTTTTCACAATAATTCTATATCTTTTATTGAGGTATTAGGTAGAGTTTAAAAAATTTAAGTAGAATAGAAACCGACTTAAGTGGATATCTTCAGTAATTGGACGAGAAGAGCAGCTTACCCGCTTGCTTGACAATATACACAGATAGAGATATATTAAACCTCGTTACCTTAGTAATTTCACTAGCTACAACGTCCTTCAAACTGGAATACAGTATTGTTTAGCGGCCGAAATAGGTGTTGCGGTGGTATCTGTCTAGACGGTCTCCGGCAATAGAGACCAACTAGGTAAGTTAGGTAAGATATCACCAAGTATTATTTATTATGAGAGTATTAAGCGGTTTGTTTCACCTAATGCTAAGTAAAATGTTCAATGCTATTATTAAAGTAGAATTACAAAAATTTAAGTGATTTGGAAGTTAATTTTAGCTAATGTCTTAGGTATTACATACTACTACATCTTAGGATAGGTTAAGTTGACTATTAGAAACACTATAAAAAAAAATATTTTTTTTTTGGTTTTATTCCATATTTATTACGACCGGAAATAATGAGGCTTCACTTTCTTTATTTTCTTTACCATATCCTATTACGACATTTGTTTCATCTAGTACTAAGTGCTCAAACTATGGGAGTAGTACAGTAAATATTATAAGTACTACATACTTCTACATCTTAGAGTATGTTAAGTTGTTATATTAGCAGTATCAACACTAAAATATATTTTTTTTTATTTACCGTAATTACTAACAAAACAGAAAATTATAAAGCATCGTCTTCATTTACTATAATCTTTTTAGAGGTTTCAAATAATGCTAATTAAAATGCTCTTTTAAAAAATCAAGGGGGTAGTTAAAATTTAACCAAACCGTCGGCCAGGATTTTGTCTCCTTCCTCAATATCTTGGTTTGTGAATATTAAAATTGTCAAATTAATTAAATCATTATCCAAATAATTTCCCTTACATTACACACTTCAAACTACAAAACAGTAACATTTAGAGAATCTTACTGTATTCGGTAATTCAATATTCACTGTGGAGACCGTCATATATATGTTAACCTTGAACTGATCAATGCCGGCCATAGTAGCTGCACGGCACTTACTTCTTAGTTCTGATGCCGGGTTAGCAACAAAAACCCGGATGTATTTTTTAATACTGTTTGTTTTTAAATCGCCTTACTAACGCTTAGCGTATGAATATAAATTTGAACCTCTTTAGGTAGGGTAGGTAAAGTAGATGCGCACGTAGATACCATCTCAGATCCTACTTCTACCGCCAAATAATATATATGCAGCAGTTGAAGGTTGTAGCTAGTGAAATATCTGGAGCAACCAGTCTTAACATAAGTCTCGGAAGGATAATGTGATGCTGTGTCGTCATCATAATCTCAACTGTTGGACGGTCGCTGTTGGAAATCCACGAAAACCTTTTTTGCTCTGTTTTAATTACGTGGCTCCCAACCATTGTTTTGATATCATGTGGTGCTGTGTATATTATCCTAACAAGCACTATGTTGTTTAACTCGTCTCGTCGCAAAAATTTTACTAAATTTTCCAGTGTTCGGTTGCTAATCTTTCAGTTCATTTATTGACCCACTTTCGCTTGTATCTTAATGGCTGAAGTAGATAGTGATTTGCGATGGGTGACCTCTAACCATAGATACCCTGCGTCGCAGCGTTCACAAAGCGCAGTCGCTACTTTCCAAGGTCATTGTACAGTAACTACTGGGAAGAAAATCAATACTATGCAACTATACAGTAAAAGAGCGAGATTTTAAATTTAATCTAAAAATCTGTCAAAACTACATAAGAAGCAATTTACATATCAGTAAAGTTCTTAGGTTATTATTATACTATTCTACGAAGCAACTGCTGCCGATAACGTGGTGCTAGTTAGTATGAAATACATTGCAACGCAATATGCTTGTCGCCTGGAGACAATTTTTTTTTTTTTATTGAAGCCACGAGACGAACGGATCATTCATCTGATGGTAAGTGATACGCTTGCTCATAACAACGTGACATTAGTTAGGATGTTATATACACCACCACATTACGTTCGTCGCCCTGAGACATAAAGTGTTGTCTCGTTACCACAGTAATTTCACTAGCTACAACTCGCTTTAATCCGGAAGACAATAATAATTGCACATTACTGTTTGGCGGCAGAAACAAGACCTGTGATGATGAACTTACCTAGACGGTCTCCGGCAACTGAAACCAACCACCAGTGCCAAAATAGGAGTTGTATGAGTATATTACCCCTCACGTGACAAGGATATAAAAATATTTTGCGTACATTATTACAGAGTCATCATCCAAATTTTTTTCGGATTTGAAACTTCATTTCAACTTCAAAAATATATATATATATTATATATACAATAAATAACATAACGTTATCATTTATCTATGTTAATATACAAACGTATTAAACACTGTACTTTGATAAATGCGTGAAAACATTATTTAGGTCACACTCTTATATTTCATTATTCTGCTTCTTCCTGATATTATTGTTCAGAGCTTTATTTTCTTTATCCTATTAATAATACCATATCTAATCATCATCATTATCAGCCTTTGCCTATCCATTTCTGGATGCAGGCTTTCCCCAATGTTTTCCACCAAAAGCGAACCTCATCTTTTCGCATACACCCACTTACGACTACCCTGATGATGTCGTCGGTCCATCTGGAGGGAGGACGTCCTACACTTCCGCGACATGTACCCGGCCAGTCCAAGACTTCTCTCCCCCATCGGCCATCACTGACACGACAACATAGGCGATAGGTCTAACTGGCGCCACGTTTTTACGGGCACGCGTATCACTTACCATCAGGTAAATGTCTCTCCCGTCTCGTCGCTTGTAACAAAAAAAAAATTGAAATTGTTTGTAGCAACTTTTTTAACTACCTACATACTAAGTGAATAATAACTTAGTTACGTTGCTTACACTGTTGCAATCAGTTAATGTCGAACACAAATTGACAATAATTTCTTTATGGTCTCATTTCGGACAATGGTGTTGTTAACATTACATATTGAAAATTTTAATGTTCAGTAATTTATCCTTTTTCTTTGTATTTTAGTAGAATTTACATACATATACAGGGTGGCGCAAAAGTAATCCTCCTATCAGAAAATGCTATAAATTTTGCCTTGATGTAAAAAAATTAAAAGACCAAATAAAAATAATCCACAAGAAGAATCAAAGTTTTACAGGGAGGATTACTTTTGCGCCACCCTGTATATAAGTATAAATATATATACAGTGTATTGCAGACACACCCCTTCCGAACACGAAGACATACGAAAGTACTAATGACAACTTTAATGATGGGATGTAAAAAAAATCGATTCTGATAAAAAAAAATCATATTTTAAAAACGTTTTATTTAGCATTATTTACGCTACGAGATGTATTTGGTTTCAGTTTGAATCTTATTTCATAGGGCCACGGAGCATTTAGATCGGTAAGATGTGGCGTACCAAAGAACATGATGGAGCGTAAATAATGTTAATAAAACGAAAAAAAAAATTTTTTTGTTTTAATCAGGATCGTTTTTTTTTCGACCCATCATCAAAGGTGTAATTAGTAGTATCGTCTGTCTTCGTTTTCGGAAGCGGTCCCCTAATACACAGTATGTATCACAGCTTGTCTAAATTCTTGCCCTCATTCTTGTTAGGTCTCCGAGAGGTTTTCTTTTAGTAATGATTTTGACGTTTAATAAGTAAACTTAATATGTATATGATGAATAAAAAAAATTACATCTGACTTACACACACACATGTAATGATGATAGTCACGTCACATACAAGAAATGTTACATCAACAAGTGCACCTTTTTTGTTACATTAACCAAAAACCGTCACGATGTAAATCTAGTACAATTGTCCTTATAATAATAAATTTTGTAGTATAAAAAAATGTAGTATTGTTAAATAAAGCATTGTATACATATTTTTTGCACTTAACGTGTTTTAGTTTTTGTTATTTTTTCTATTGATATTTATCTCAGACTAGTACTAACCAATTAATTGTTTTATAAATTGGTCTTATTTGTGTAATACCTTTCATCACCCTCTGCCCCATTTTTAAATTAGTTAGGAAGAACCACCCCAATGCCTATTTCTGCCGTGCAATTATTACTGTGTTCCCGTTTGAATGGCGATGTAACTAGTGAAATTACTAGGGTAAAAAGACTTCTTAGGTCTCAAGGCGACAAGCACAATTTGATGCTTTGTACATCATCTCAACGCCAAGCTTTCACACAATCCTCTTCTTCATCTTTCTTGATTCTCCTACTCATCTAAACATACGCTTATTTTTTACTATGAAAAGTAGAAGAGTTAATTCTTTATAAAATTATATATATATTCTGAAGCCCGATGTTTATGTACGAAATTCAATAAGGTGAACGTGGTATCATTTACCATTTGGTGAATGTTTTACTCTACTCATACTTAATTTACATGTGAAAAAAAAAATACGGAAGGCATTAAAACACTACTAGTATAAGAAATTCATATAAAAAACGTGTCGTGTGCGGTTTACATACATGAAAACTTCACTCTGATAATGTTTCTAATGTATTTGTACCGCCATTGACATTGCATCCATTGATTGGTCAGATACGGTCGATCGTGATCAAATCTTTGTCTCTCATCGTCAGCTCGTGGCAGTCCACTGCTGGACATAGGCCTGCGCTAGGGACATGTATTTTTTGATAACATGTTGCAATGTGGGTTAATAACATGTTATCTTTCTTGTAAAACGATAGAAAAACAAAAAAATATAAACTACCTTCAACATACGTCATCACAGAAAAATGTTTGTTAAAAAAAATTATTACGAAATAGTCGTATAATAATATGAAACCGAATTATTTATTATAAATATCAACTATAGGGTTTATTCGCAAAAGACTATCTTTTGCGAAATTAGAGTAGCTTAGAATAATATTCATCTCTGTAATTTTTTGCCTAGTGTAATATTGTCTCAAGTACAATGGGATTGATGTCTCTTAGGAGAAACAATCCCAAGACGGTTATAAATGAAAAAAAAATAATAGTAGGGTTTCATGAATATATAATAATAAAAAAAACGCTTGAGTACACCGGTATCTCCAAGATACAATAAATTAGTAAAGATCATGGATGACCCTATGGCATTTCACGTGTTACCCATAACAGCCAATTTACGTCCCCACTGCTGAGGCACAGGCCTACTCTCAATGCGATGACCATAGTCACAATGCGGATTGGTGACTACACACACACACCTTAGAATAAATTCTAATTCATGTGCAGGTTTCCTCACGATGTTTTCCTTCACCGTTTGTATTTCACTGTAGTAACTAAAGTTCACAAATGTACATAACTTAGATATTAAAGTCATTGGTACATGCCGAGATGCGAACCCGCGACACTCGGAATGAAAGCCTCACACTCTAACCATTAGGCCAGCGAGCTACTTTTAGATGTTAAGTAATGATTAATATCGTTTGTCCTTGAGCATAGTTTTTTATAAACATCGACAGACTAGTAATTTGTGTTTTTTTTATTCAACAAACCGGCGAGACGAGCGTGACTTTCACTTGATGGTAATTGATACGCATACTCGTAACGTGGTTGTAGTCAGGATGATATACACTCCACATTGTGCCCGTCCCTTTGATATATAACTATTGTCACGTTACTGCAGTAATTTCACTGGCTACAATGCCCTTCAAACCGCAACACATATTTATACTGTTTGTTGGCAGTAACTCTAATCGCATTAGTGCTGGACCGTCTCCGGTAACGGAGACCTGTCTCCTCTAAATATCTATGTAGACCAAATGATATCTGTAGAACTCAAAACAACGATATTTTTTTTATAATTAAGATAAATCATTTAAATGTGTAAGAAAACAATCAATTCAACCCTTTAAAAAGCAGCGGTCGCCAAGCTTTTTCACCTTAAATTGCTATTTTATATCTCGCAGACCACTAAAAGGATTTTTTAAGTATTGAATTTTTTTTTTAATTATGATATAGAACATAAGATATATCGGGTTAATTAAATGCAACTATTGTAACCTAATTATGTATGTATTATTAATAAACTATAATAAAATAAACATTTACGTTTCAATGCATCTTAATACATAACACGATGATTAAGTATACTCTACATTTTCCAGCGGATCGGACCACTGACGACTGCTAGTTTAAAGATTATCAACTGTCTTTAAACCAGATGTATTATCAACTGCTTTCTTATTATTTTTTATGTAGAGATATTTTTATGGAATTGCGTTGCAATTTGCTTTTGCGCCAATTTATTTAAAAACGTCCGGCGCCGCGAGTCGTCCGCCGCAGCTATAAATATACGTTGGGCTCACATGACCGCGAATTTGTTACCCGTTATATTAGTTACGCAAAAACAAATATCCACTGCACACACTTAAAACAACAATTTATTTCTGTATCAGTTGATAATAAACAAAAACTGTGCGTAACAAAGTTATTTTCGTATATATTGACCAGATAAGACTAAAGACGATAAACGGAAAGAACCTCGTAAATAAAAGTAGTGATGGGTCTGTGATAGAGACCACTGCAGCTCCAATTCATGTCTGTGTCCCGGTTTGAAGAGCGTTGTAGCTAGTGAAACTACTGAGGTAACGAGATGTATCATCTTGTGTCGCCGTCGAGCATAATGTGGTGGAGTGTATATCATTTTATCTAGCGCTATTTTTTTATGAGCAAATAGGCGTCTCCCATCACGTGAACGTCTCACTCGTTTCTTTGCTTTGTAAAATAAAAAAAGTAGGTAAAAATTGTATTATGGCGAAGTTGTTGAGGGAATTGATGTGGCCTTTTTATTCTTTGTCCCATAGCCGGCGAATCGTGAGAAAATGATGTCGAGATCAGCATTCGCCCTAGCTGCGATCGGACTCGGACTCTCCACCTTCAGCGTGCGCCAAATGATCCTCAATCAGACCAGAAGAATCTAGATGCTCTCTTCACACACTAGAGCATTTTTAGAACCTACTAAACCGCTTCATCCATCCCAATCGAAGCTTGTGATGTGCATAAATAAATAAAAAATGATTTTTTTTTGTTTTACCCGACACGTGTGTGTGTCTTCCTTAGACTATCCGAACGGAGGGAATGAATGAAATAGTAAAATGTTTAGTGTAGTCGGCGTTATGGCCTAAATTGTCTATTTAGAGTATTATTTATTTTGTGTTGTTTTGTGACCAACGGAACTTTTTAGAAAAAAAAAAAGTAAAACGCGCAAAATGTATAAAGACAATTTAATTTGTTTGCTGAATGAATATAATTTGCTGATCGTTTATGGATCAATATGTAAATTTAAGTCTGTATTAAGTATTGTCTGGACGAAATAATGTAGGGGCTACATTGGATAGGGTTGAAGACTAATGGGGATAAGTACCTTGCAATCGTTTTTATTGTGATGGAAACCAAATAAATGTATACACAAACATTGCATTTTTTTTTTATTTCATTTACTGCAGCAACCACTGGCAATGGAAGGCAATGCAACTAATTTAATTACTATAGTTATAACATGCTTCAAAGCGATGAAAATAAAAATCGTAAAAGATTTTATAACTCCTCGACGATGCTCTTAAACATCATTGAAGTAAATATCTTGTTACGAGATATTAACGTCTAAGTGCTGTTTCTTTCAAAGATAAAAGTAATGAGTACCCCCTTAAAATAGTTATTACTTAAAGCATGTTTCTTTTTAGTTTATTACGTAAAAAAATAAATGCCTCTGGAACAGTTTTTATGTAGAGTAACATGCTTAAGATACATATATATCACGCCTCGTTCCCAGTGGGTTAGGCAGAGACCACCTCTATCCAATTGCCACGATCCTGGCACACGTCTCGTTTCCTCCACTTTCGTGAACGTCTTCATGCATGCTCGTCGGTTGCGAGTATTTATATAGTAAAACAACATACTTAATATAATAAATATATATATATAATTACGCATCAATACACAGATTGTTTTAGTAGGAGGGTATGTCCCATGCCCAACGTCGCTGAGAAATCGGAGCAAAGAAACTGAACATTCGAGATGTATTCTTGTAAGTAAATTAAAACTACAATAGAAACAAAACAGTTCAAAATGCTACCTAAAGTTGTAATCTATATATATAATTTTTTTTTTTGCTAATCACGTGAAGACTACTCAAATGACATGGGAATACGACCATTCGTCGCGGAATGATTTGTAGATGGTGTTAGGCTATTTATATTTTAATTTTCATCATTTTATTTCTTATTAACTTTTATTAATATTTTCATTTCATATTATTTATGCCGTTGCTATAGAAGGTAATTTTATATTACAGCCAGCAATGCGAGCGGGGAACAGTTAGTAGAAAATAAAAGCAAAAAATTAAACATGTAGATAGATTAACATTTTATTTAAATTATGATAACAACAGTATACAATATCGTATTAAAAATGCTCATGAAATTAAATGCTCTTTAATAATAAATAATAGAACACCAGTATTAAAGGAAACTGAAGGTTAAATATGTCGACAATAAATCAATTGCAGCAACTATAAAAACATATTGAAAATACCGATTGACCATAATTTTAGGTTAATTTATTTTTTAAATAAAAATGACTTAAATTTTATATTTAATTGATATCAAACTATTAAAACTAAATACTTTACATTTGGGAAATTTTATAATAACTGCTTTTCCACTTGTCATCAAGTGGAATAATGTAAAGCACACAGCTATTGTCAGTAAAAGGACACGCAGTGTTATATTATTGATAAGAAATCAACCTCACCTATTTAAGTACATTAAACCATGAAAACACTCGAAATTACCTGTCGAACTCAAAGTTATCATTCTCAAGATCTACAGTTTAGTAAAAAATTAAAAGTTTTGTGCTATCTAAAACTATACTAAGTTATAAACTACATTAACTTTAGCTACTTACAGAACGATAAAATACAATATTTCATGATCTCAATCCGACAAGGTGTCTTGAGAAAAAAATTAAAAGCGCTGCGGTAGTACCTTCCTTAGACTAAGAACTATCTACCACCATTGCCAATTTGGCTTAATTTATTTGGACAGTAGTAGGTTTCCATAAAACCCTTCCAGCATTTAACGTGTGGACTCCGAATTTAAAATTCCACCTTGCTACAAGCGCTAAGCCACCGAGGAAACTAAATTAATATAAACAACGTTAATAACATACAAATAAGATTATTCAGATTTTATAACTTTTTGTACAAGAACAAATAAAGAAAATCTATTGTAAGAAAAATATCAATAAATATATTTACCGAGGTAACGGGGCTGCACCTTATATATTTATCTGACGAACACATTGTGATGCTGTGTATACCATCCAAATTAACGCCGCGTTGTTGTACGGGTCTCACAATCAGATGAACTTATGGCTTGTATGATCACTTCGTCAAAGCAATATTGTAATTACATATATATACATATATATATATATATATATACACTATAATTTTACACGACGTATTTTTTTTTCTTTTTTGTAAAACGAGGTTTGTAATTAAGTGAATCATTTTACAGACTGGACGAACAATTAATTTAATTTATGTTATTTCCTATAATCTGAATATATTTACATATAAATTATGAAGAGAACAATTTTAACCGTTTTAATTATAATTATGGATTTGTGTGGAAATACTTAAATACTAATTCTATTAGATAATTCAGTCAACAATGCAACTTGATGTCGGATGAGCTTCAGCCACTTTTCACCTGTCTATTAGAGGACAAATATTTTTATTTATGCTTTTTAATTAGTATTGATTAATTAACAAAAATAATCATTAATATATTTAAATCTGTGTTAAGTTTTTTAAGTGATTTAGTTAAGTGATAAATTAATATCTTTTGCTTCTTTTATGATGGAAAAATGTTTTAACATGATACTAAAACTTAATACAGTAATTAATTCAAAGTATGTAATTTATATTTTTCTAATTTTCAAAAAGGAAATGTGAGGTAAACTCATGGCATCCGTGCATTGCCTATTTCTGTTCCTTAATCTACATGTATTGTTGATCTGAAACTAATTTATAAGGAGGGGAGAGTAGGGATTCAAGGACTTCTAAACACGGTTGAGATGTCCTTGAAAACCTCGCGCTATGGACGCTTGAAATACTGCTCGTCAATTCGCTTGGCGAGCGACACGAGGGTCTCGTGTCTGCGGACGATGTCGGCCAGCTTCCGGCACGGCAGCCGCGTCGTGATGATGGTGAATACATGGCCGAAGACAAGTGCGTCCAGTTCAGTTGGCCTGGGAAATATAATAAAGTCAATAATTCTACACGTAAATGAATATTTTAGTTTTAATTTATAATATCAATGTACATAATTGCACAAAAACCATGACGATGACTCTTTTAATGTTTCACAATATTTATATTTTCCTTTTGACGAAAAATATTATAACTATATGTATATATTACAATGTTGTATAAAATTTAAAGAACAGAGAAAACAGTGAAACTGCAAGTACCACAGAGTTTGATCAGAAATTATTAATCGGCGCAAAATCATTATCAGCGCTTTTCACGTGGATAGTTACATGATGCATATTCTTGAATTGATAAACCGGAAATCGCAATCTGCGCAAACAATAAAGGCAACAGAATTTTTGTATTCCCACAAGCAGTGGGAACAAATATTGTAAGCATTTAATCTATTCATTGTTTTATTAGATTTAAAGATTAAGCCACAAATATTTTTTACTGACTACACATTATATAAATTAAAAAAAAAACGATATGTCCCGCATGTCTCAAAGAGGCGCGGGTTCTATGTCCGTTGTTCGAGCTTCTGATGAATGAAAACATCGAGAGGTCGCTTTCCAAATTCGACTACTTTCGTGGAAATTTTTACTGGTGGTAAGACTGTTGCCGGAACAGTCAAGGTAGACACCACCGCAGCGCCTATTTCTGCCGCCAAACAGAAGTGTGTAAATATTACCGTGTTCCAGTTTCAAGGGCGATGTAACTAATGTAATTACTGAAGTGACGAGACTCAACATCTTATATAAGTCTCAGGCGACGGGCGCAACATGGTGCAGCATATCCATCTTAATTAGCGTCACTTTGTTATGGGCAGATGTATCACATCACAGGTGAACCTCTCGCTCGTCTCGTCGCTTAATTGTATGAAAAAAGACGTGATATCTACCATATCGCTCTTGACCAGCGTGGTGGATTAACGGTCTTGACTAAACCGTTGTGAAATAAGACTCCCATTCCCAGAGGTGGGAACATCAAGTGGGCTGTATTTGTGCAATTAATACTTGTTAAAATCTTTGAGAAATATTTTAATTTATGGTATTAAGTATAATACTATATTTGATTAATTATCGCTTTCATTAAAAATTATGCTCTTTAATTACCTTTGTCCTATATAATAGCAAATGAATTATTGCCAGTTGTAAAATTGTTTATTTAGCACAACAAAATACATTTGATTTCTACAAAGAAGTAATTTAAATAAAATATACGAAAAATAGTATTGAATAAAGATATATTGTTTTTATGTAGTGCAATTCATTTTGTTTATACGAGTGCGTGCGCGCTCGTTTGTTTCTTATGTTAACTTTAAATTTAATCGACTTCCGCTATTTCGACGCTGCTATTAACCACAGCGTTCTTCTTTCGCAAATAATCAATCAAATTTTCAATATTTATTTCCTCGTTTGTGGCAACACTGTGTATCGTGTCTTTAGTATCTGTAAAATTTTAACTTTAAAGAATTCATCCGTTAATTACAAATGATGTAATGAATAAAAAAAATTACAAAATAAATATTTGTTGAAAATAAAAATTCAAATAAAACCTGATATATTCGAGGAACAATAAGGTTTGAAATTAAATGATGTAAAAGATGACTTCCGTTCGTTCTTATTAAGATCCGAATATTCTTCGTTGTACTCCTTACTATTACTGTCAATGATGAAAAAATTGTGTTTTACCACCAACATTTTTTTCCGAATTTTTTCAAAGTGTTTTAATAAAACCTAACTGATTGAGAGTATTTTTTTTTATTATACAAAGCGACAAGATGAGCGGAACGTTCACCTAATGGTAAGTGATACGACCGTCTATAACGAGGCGCTAATTAGGATGATATACACTGCACCACATCGTGCTACTTACCTTAAAGCATGAGATGTAAAGTAACATTACCTTAGTAATTTCACTATCTACAGCGGCTTTCAAACCGGAATACAGTAATCTTTGCCTACTGCTGTTTGGCAACAGAAATAAGACTGCGGTGTTACCTACCTAGATGGTTTCCGACAACGGAGAATTATCGCTACGCATATTTTGTTTGGATTTAATAGTCATTGTAATAAATATGTATTACCAATAGTCAATATTTTTAAAGACATCATAGTTCTCATCTGGCTCGTAATGGTGAACGACATCCGCCAATAAATGCTTATCATTCACCAAACCATCGCTATCGATCTCGTCTTCCTCGTTAATAATCTGTATTAGATCTTCACCAGTGTCTATAGAGGTCGTGGTGTTGGTCAGATCATTCTCCTCAATTGTATCAAGATATTCATTTATAATATCTAAATTAAGATATTTGCTCTCATCAGAGTTAGGCGCTGAGATCACTTCGAAATCGTTTTTATCGCTCACAACGAACTCCTTTTCGCCGATAAACTTTTCGGTCGTTTTCACGATTTCCTCAACGAACTCGGCGAAAAAATTGCAATTATCGTGATTGCTGACGTAGCATTTGTATGGATGGTCATATTCGCATGTAACTTTGCCTTCCTCGGACGTCATTATAATTATCTGCTTCGAGGCAAACGGTTTGAAGCCTGCATAAATTAAAGCATAGTTTTTTTTATTCTACCTGATGTATTACTTGATTATATAATAATGTTTAATAGTAAGAAAAGATTTATAAACAACATGAATGTTAATGCTATTAAAACGCAGGACGGTGTATACGCTGATGATGATAAATATTCTTGGTAATATATATATGGTGAATTTTTTAAAAAACTGCAAACGAAGACATAAATTATTCCATAAATTTATGTATAGTTTTTTAGAATAAAAATTTTCTTGGATATAACAACTCCCATTAATCTATTCGGATGGTTTTACGTTAAAAGATCTAAGCACAAGTATTTGATCTGAGTATTAACTACTAAAAATATCTAACGTCTAAAATTATTACTAATCTATTAAACTATAAAGTTGTCTGTCTACATTTAAATAGAAGGTAATATTTATTATAATAAAGATTGTGTAATAAGTGTACGTATATGATTTTTTAAGAATTTAAGAGTGTTCGACGACTAAGTTCGTCGAAGCTATTGAGTCCAAAAGTCTAACATTGAATGGCAATTACTATTTATTTATTAATTTGAAACAAATGTATGTAATACGAAATAATACAATCGCCATGATATTATTAAAGATAAAGTAACCAAAAACATCTCTGCCGTCAGAAGTACCGCCGCCCATGTTTTTAATACATAGCTTCGATCGCTTTATTCTGGCACTGTTTTTATTCACGTTTGTCTCCGAGGGGCCGCTCTTCCGGAAAGATAAGTTGGATGCTTGTTTTAATAAGTAATCTTCTTGCGGCTAAATCAGAAATAATAACTGAAATGACTGAGGCAATGAGACACAACATTCTACGTTTCAAAGCGAGTAGAAAAATGTGGTGCTGTGTATACTGCTGGTAGGTCTCTGATGGCAGAGACCATCTAGATGGGTAACACCGCAGCTTCTATTTCTGCCGCCAGACAGTAGTGTGTAAACATTTAGCTGTAGCTAATGAAATTACCGATACATAACTAAGTTTAACATCTGTCTACCTCGACTAGCACAATGTTGTGGGGGTGTATATCATCCTAACTAACCCCATATTGTTACAAGCGGGTGTATCACTTACCACCATGTGAACGTACAAAAATATACATGTTCTTCGTTGCACAATACAATGTAAAGGTAATATTTATTTCCTTTTTTTGCAAAGTTAAAAGGAAATATATTAAACTATTTATCGCTCGCATAAGAATTACATGATGAACACATCATTTATATCCTATAACATCAAACCAGCGACAAGATTCCTTACTATTTAAAAAGACATGATTCTGTACAAATATCAGTTATTAAAATACAATTTTTTTATTAACTCACCGTTAAACCTAACTGCGTTAAATTAGTCATCCTCATGAGATGTCTTAAAAGTGCGTTTGTAATTGGTTTAATTGTGGAAGCCGCTTTGGGTCCGACCGCGGAGAGCAGAGAACGTATGTGGCCGTACGCTAATGCGTCTAACTGGGTAGGTCTAGGGATAAGCATGAAAAAAGACGGATAGGTGAAAGGATTACATACGACTGGTAAAAAAACTAAGTATTTCTGCTACGTTAGCTATAACCAGCATGTAGAAAATCTACCGTAACGTTACCGTTTTACACTTTTCAATATACGAAGACTAGAGTATTCTAGGAGAGCAGGCATAATCACAGAGCAGGGGTCCCACACATCAGCTCACGGGACGCAAGCCAACGTCTCCTGCTCGTGGTGCATCCTGCTAATCAACAAACGAGGCTCTGGCTCTCGCCAACCATTAGGCCAGCGTGATGGGAAATGGCCTAAATCCCCCCATATGAACCCCTACATACAACAGCCCCTAGTGCCCATCAATACCAGAGGCCATGCTGACTGTATGTGGAGATCTTTGGAGGAAGCTTTTGTCCAGCAGTGGACGTGTAACGGCTGATGATAAGGCATCACCATCGACGATCATTGTCACTTAATATTATGTGAAATTTTAAGTGAATGAAAACACCACTGTCATTTTCGTACTTTAAGGACCTCTATTCTTACATCCACGAGACTTAATTACTCAAAACAAAGCTCCAAATATGTGCTGTCCTATTTTTCTTATTTTTGTATACAGACTTACTGAATAAATAAATTTAACTAAGTAAATAAACCTTAACTTTTAGGGAAACGATTAAAGGTGTACATACGTTCCGAAGAAGTAGTCACGCTCGCCAAGTCGCTGGCTTAACGAGTTGCAACACTGTTCTACCTACAAGGTTATCAATTTATGAATAATCATCAATAATAAAAAAAATGCAGGCAGACTCCAAACAAAAGATTAATATTTTTTTATAAGGTTCATGGCTTAAGGATGTGTTTAACAACAGTTCACCTATATTACACCAAATATATTAAAATAATTTTAATATTACATATGTATAGGTATTTTCTAAATATTGATATTCATGAATGTTTACTCTTCAAAGAAACAATTTCTTTAAATTAATTATTTTCAATAAGTTAATTATTTATTTATATCTATATCAACTTTACTACACTGAACTGATGTTAAATGCAAGAATAATATTATTGAAATAATAGAATAATGTACATAATACAAATATACTAATCAGTGTAAATAATCAATAAAAGCAATTTTATAATTTTTTTTCATAGCAAAATATTTCTTTTGTCAAAAAGAAAAGTGCTAAAAAATAAAAAAAAAAAAACTTAAGGAAGGGAGGAAAAATTGAGAAGTAAATGGTATGTAATATGTCAGTTAATGTTATATAAATTAGAATACTTACATCAGCTAAAACTTGATCAAGTGTCTTGTCATACCAATGTAAAGCTTTGAGGCGCTTTATGACATTGTTACGTTTAGATCGAGTTTGTAGCCAGCCCAGTGGCCACGGGTAAACAGAGGCGTTGCGCACGCGTGTAACCGCGTTGAATGTTTCGTTGTCCACCCATGATATATAAAGCTGTTGAGGACATATATTAAAAAAAAGTTAAAACAGCAAACAAATTCTTTTATTTATTAGATGAGGTGACATAAGTGAACACAGATATGCCACCACGTTACAATGTAGCGCTAGTCACCTTAAGACATTATAATAATAGTAATTTCATTAGCTGCAACACCCTCCTCAACACAGTAATTTTTGCACATAACAGTTTAGCAGTTAAATAGGTGCTGCAGTGCTACTACATACCCAGAAAGTATCCGATAAAAAAACCATTAAGAATTATAAATACATAAAATAATAGATGTCATGGTTGTAAAAAACATAAGCAGATATTTTCACTTACCTCAGCATTAACCAAAACGTTGGTAATGAGACTCATGTATGCTCTCATCTCAGCCTTTTCCTCAGTGGACAAACTGCCACAGAGTGTAACTCCCTTATTAGCCGCAAACTGAACTATAGGCTCCAACTCCGACACAACAAATGCACCACATTTTATAAATGGAACACGTCCTGATGGGGACATAAATTCAGCATTCCAACGCATCTCCACTTCAAAAGGAAGATTACACATCTGAAACATACACATATAATAATAAATACTAGTTTTTGATTTATCATCTTCATTCATCTCATAAAAGAACAACATTATGAAAGTCCTTATTTTATGGTAGAGGTAAAAAAAGGAGAATTACAATAAAAACTTGTAAATAAAACTTTACCACTACAGCATAATGTTACTTTTAATTATTTATTTTACAGAAATATACATTTATTTTTTGTGGATTTATCTCAAAATAAGATATTTTTAAAAATATTAAGAAAAGTTAACAAAAAGCACTATATAAAATAATATACCTTTAAAAATGCCTGAACTGCAAGACAACTAGCATTATCAGGAAGCAATATCTGTTCCACTTCATAAGGTTGAAATAACTTCACGTTTTCTGGCCAAGGCTCTTGCGCTGAAAAAGAAATATTTTAATTTAATATATTATAATAAGTAGTTAACAAAACATAAAAATTTAGTTCATCATGATCAGCCGATAATAGTCCTCTGCTGAACATAGACAAAAAAAAAATACAAAGCTTTTGGTAAGGGTTTTTAGACACATGAAAATAGTTATTTTAATAATCAGAAGCTCTTACATCGTTAAAAATCAAATAGATTAATATATGCACACATAAAATATTCATTTAAGTATTAGACATGTTTGATCCAGCCTTAAATAGATTTTTTATATTAAGTTTTAAGGGCATTAGTCACTTATTTTTACACTGATTAATAAACAAAAACATTGTGTTCATTCAAAATCACACGTCGTTTGGGAAAATTTAAATACCAAATATAAATGGGTCGTCTCCCATTTTCATTGTGTAACGTAGAAGTAAATGTAGTGAATGATGTAACCTAAGAAGTCACTGAGATATAGGGCACACTGCATCTATAATTAAGCAATAGTGTCAAAAATAGCGAATATGATTGAAATATCTAAATAATTATATAACTTAAACTTTTAAATAAATGAACAATTCGAGGTTTTAGAAAATATCTTAAACTACGTTACCATTCATTGAAGACATTATGGAATCTCTAAGAGAAATTTCTGGCATATTTTAGTAAGGAATTGTACAAAATTTTCATAGAATTATACAATTAGAAAATTAAAAATAAATCTTTAACAATTTTTAACAGATGACATCGGATGTCAAAATCAATCATAGAGAAAAAACATACTGTGAATATCATATATGCTTAATACTTATCAATTAAAATATTCAACTACATAATAATAATTAATGTATAGTAAATATTACTATGTTATTTTTTCATATGTTTTCCCTTTTAATTGAATTAAAATTAATTTATAATTTGTCATCATCCTCAGCCGACAGACGTCCACTGCTGGATGTAGGCCTCCCTCAAAAATCTCTACATCGATCGGTCTCGCGTTGCTCTCATCCAAGTTTATACTTTTTATTTCTTACCTTCTAGTAATAATTGCAACAAATGGCCAAGTATAGGTTGATGATGCAGTAAACAATGTCGACTATAAACTATCAGCGTTATTGCAATTATGGATATAAAAGTGTTCTTTGTTATGGCTTTAAGTGCTCTTATTTATGTTATCACACATTCAATAAATTAACGAGTACACTAACGTTTAAACATGAGCAACTGACGGGAATTATAAATATATATAACTTGAGACTTAATCATCGTTATTCGTCGAAGGTGGTGATAATAATTTTGTTGATCTATAGTACTAAAATACTAACTCAATTTTTAAAATAGATCCAAAGTATTGAAATTATAACTTGAAAAAAAGTTAAGCTAACTCTTCAATAGAATTCTATTGTACTTTATAGTTAATTAAAATTTGCCAATTATTAAAGGCAAAGGCGCTTAAAAAAATTAATTCCATTCTTGTGCTGCACTTTTCACTTACATGGAAATATTTTTATTACAAGATGCGAACCAATATTTCAATAATAAGCAATAACCTTACCCATTTGAACAAGTTTAGTCATGTTATCCCCGACACATGCAACATTATTATTTAAAATATTAATTCCAAATGCAAACTCTTCGTCAAAGAAATCAAATGGTCTTTCTAAAGGTTCATTTGGAGTATCTGTAGATAAATTGGATTTTGACTGTATAAATTCAGTATATCTATCTATTATTACTTGATCTTCTTTCGATTTAGGAGTTGAAGGCGTTGTAGTTGGTGATAAATAGTTTTTTAAATCTGAATCTAAATTTTTACTGTCAATATCTTTTATTACATTCACTTCATGGTTTATAGTATCTAACATCTTTACACTGTTCCAAAAAATTTAATTTAAATGTTATAAATATCTTCTTTTGAATTTGACATGTCATAAGCCGATTTGAATCTTCTTAAATAATAATGTCAGAAATGTTGTGTAAAGAATATTAATAAGATGATTTCCAATTGCTAAACCCATGTAACATGCATTGCGTAAACTTTGGTGCAGACTTTTTAAGTTTACTTATTATATTATGTTAATTAAAAATATTTCTAAATAACTTTAAGAAATTTAAAATAACTATTTGGTATTAATAGTTACTTGGTTATAAAGCCTAAGTTTGTTACTTTAGAAGTATTAATAACAATATTGTTTAAGCTGCGTTAGTTTGTGTAAAATATTTTTTAATTCGTTGTTGTTTTTGCTGCTTTTACTTTAAATAAATAAAGACATTTTTTTATTATTTTATATATCGATAATTTTAAAATCCATGAAAATAATAATCATTGTAAAGGCCAACACTAGTATAAACCAGCGTTCGTTTGACACGCATTATAATTTTAGGTAAACTTTTTAGTTTCATTAAGGAATATACAAAATAATACTGCTTTTATTTATCGAGTGCACTACATGTTTAAGAAAAGTTTAAAATTGATTCTATACTTGTATATTAGAGCCGAAATCTACAATGGCCGATGTATTGGATATCGAAAATTCTGAAGAATTTGAGGTAGATGAAGATGGGGAACGTAAGTAAAACATTTATGGAAGATAAAATATGTTTTTAAATATAACCAAATAAAATTTTTAGTCACAATTTATATCCACGAATATGAGACTTGATCAAACATTAAATTTCCTTTTGTGAGGTTATATTTTTATTTCTCGATTAGCATTTCATGAGAATCTCTTAGTTTTTGATTACATATTAAATCTCTTTGCCAATGGTAAATATTTTCATTACACAAGTTTTATTTTTAGAAGGAATTGCGAGACTGAAAGAGAAGGCGCGAAAACGTAAGGGTCGTGGATTCGGTAATGAGGGGGGTGGCGGCGGTGCAACAGAGCGCGGCAATAGAGGAAGGTAATAGTTTCGCTTGTAATTATTCATACTTATTTACACCGTTTAATAGTATATAACGTTCGAAGAACATTGAAGAGTTTTGATTCTAATTGAGTGGATATTTATATTTTTCCTTACTAGTACAGTAATTTTCCCTATAAAATAGTAGTTTGATTCCGCGTTACACGAGTAATTTCGTATAACACGTTTATATGACCCATATAGCGCATTACATACAAATGATTTACTTGTAACTTTTCTCATTGAAGGGAATTTCAATTGAACTATGTTATGAACGAAATATGTGCATTTTGTTAAAATTAAACTAAGAACACAATGTGTAAAGGTTTGCGAAGTTGATTATAATATTAAATATTGTATAAATCATTATAAAAATCACAATACAGAAATATGTGTGAAATCCCCACATTAAATGGGGGAATACCTGTGTTAAACGATAATTGATCTGTAATTGCATAATATTAAAATGAGTTATAAGAGTACAGAGTACCAAGTAATTTTTAATTACAGATATGACAGCTTGGCTCCAGAAGGTGATGGAAATACTCCTGGACCACAACGGTCAGTTGAGGGTTGGATATTGTTTGTTAGCAATGTTCATGAAGAGGCACAAGAGGAAGATATACAGGTGTATATTATAAATGTAAAATAGTAAAGGATAAAATTATTACAAATAATTATTAAAAAAATTTGCATTAACTTACATAAAACCTTTTAGACTTTATAATTATTGCTTTAGTTAATTATACTTTCGTGGCAATTAATGAAATATTAATGATTACTTTTGTTTAACCAGGTGAGTATTTTGCAAAATAGTACTAATTCTTTTGTATAAAATTTTCAGAATCAATTTTCAGAATTTGGAGAGATTAAAAATATACATTTGAATTTGGATCGGCGCACAGGATTCTTAAAGGGATATGCTTTGGTGGAGTATGAGACATACAAACAAGCTGTAGTAAGTTATATTTTATGTTGTAATTTATTAATTTTTAAATAAAATATTATCAAAAAATAAACATAATTCGACTAACAATAATATTAGTCAAATTATAGAAATAGTATCTGTAGACCTACTGTTAATTACATGTTATGATATTATTTTACAAGTTTAATGTATTATTTTATTTAAAATCATTCTTCTACACAAACTTTGGGATTGTTTAAAAAATATTACACATGTATTAATGTATTGTGTTTAATAAAAAATGTGTACATACTTTGAGTACCTTGCATAAATATCTATTTCAGAATGCACGTGAAGCATTGGATGGTGCTGACATTTTAGGTCAGGCAATCTCTGTGGACTGGTGTTTTGTTAAAGGACCTACTAAGAGCCACAAGAAGAGGCGATAGAAAATAACTTTAAAGAAAAAGATATATTGAATTCAGTCATGTTCAGTGTTGTGTATTGCATTTTACGATTTTTTTATTATGAATGCAACATCACACATTCTCCTTTTTTGTTATACTTAACAGAGCACAACTGTTGCAGTGCTTCATAATATTTTCGCAATACATGAAATTTATGAACAAAATAATTATTTGCGTTAAATTCTTGTGTAAATTTGTTCTGAATAGCTTATCATGAAGCTTAAGTGCTTTACTTCACACTGTAATTTTTTAGACTTAAGTAATATAAGTCTTTTAATAAATTGAATTTTATTCCCTTCCCTCTGGTTAAAATTTTTTTTGATAAATCCAATTACAAAATCCTGTTCATAAAATTTGTATAATAGTTTACTTGCATAGTTCATTCCTTATTATGTTTCCATCAAATTCTTTAGATTTAATATATCATAGATTAAACTATTTTTAATTAACAAAACAATGTAACAAGTAGCTGATTTACCTAGCGTTACATCCATATACACAGCAATGAGCAGCTAATTACAGCACTGCTAGTTAGAACACAGCATGTATACATCACCAAGACATGAATCCTCTCAACCCAGTTATTATTATAACAACACTTTAATCTGGAACATGTTTGCCAGTAGACAGAAACCGAAAAAACTACTAAACTATAACCACTATAAAGTTTATATTATATGAATTATCATACTATATTTTCGTGATATATATACTGTCTATAATTTATTAGTATTTTGTAAGTTTTTCTCAATTAAAATTTCTTTAATATCAGTTACTAATATATTTAATTTCTAGCAAAAGATTGTCGAGTTTTTTCAAGCTGTATAAAAAAATCTGATTAGTATTTTGATTTAATAATAAAATTATGCATCTATATTTACTAAATTGCTTATATTTAATGTTTGAAATAAAACATATTTTTTTTAATATTTATTTTATTTTACTCAAGCTATTGAGCTTGCATTGGAGGCGATACGCGGCCACAGATCTGCACACTCCTTAGCAACAGGTCCAGTGATGGCAGAGCCTTTCATTTCACCTTTGTTGTTAACTATGACACCTGCATTATCTTCAAAGTATATGAAAACACCATCCCTCCTTCTGAATGGCTTCCGCTGTCTTATAACCACTGCAGGCATTACCTGGGAATTTTAAATTTATTATCATGAATTTTAGGTTATTTTTAAACATTAAATAGAATATAAAAATAATCACTCAGTCAGCCAAGGCATCTCATCAAATAACCTCTTTAAAAGTAGCTTCAGATGAATTTTTAGCGAAACTCTTTGGCATATCATCATTGTATCTTATTTTATAATTTCTATTAACAAATTTACTGACTAACCCTTAATTTCTAATTGATTAGGAGTTCGTTCAAGCTTGCCGATTATGCATTATAGAATTCATTCATAACAAATTATTATCACAAATAATTATTTTTAATTCAATATGAACTGATGAAATTTTGGTTCAAATTGCGAAACACAGATAAAGAATATTTGGTATTCAGTAACTCTTGTTTACAAAAAACTATGTTAAGTATTTCTAACTAGTCTTGTTTTGTACTGAAAGTAAATGAAGATCTGTTTATAATTCAATAGTGATAGACACACTAAACAAACAGTATTTACCTTTTTCCTGAGTTCTGGTTTGCCTTTTTTGACAGTAGCTACGATCATGTCACCTGAACCAGCAGCTGGGAGCCTGTTAAGACGACCCTTGATACCTTGTACAGCAATCACATAAAGATTTTTTGCACCTAAAAAAGAAAAAATACATACTTATGACATAGGGATATTTAAACACTGTTTCAGAAAGTATAATAATAAAAGTTAGGAATTTGTAAAATTAAAAAAAAAAAAACAAAATACAAAACAATTCAAATTTAAAGTACAATTTAATATCGAGTAGTATATAATAATAAATTAGCATATTCAAATTATGTTGTCTTGTTTATCGAGTGTGGTCATAGAAATAACTCGTAAAGATAGAAAAATTATTATATTTATAAATGATATTTTTTAAACTGAACAACCTCAGACACAGCCAAGGAAGATATCATTATATATCAAAACACTTGTGTGTTTAAAATAAATATATCATCATCGGTGTGTTCAGTGCTCTACAAATATGGTATATTTATAGGTTATGAAGAAAATAAAGAGTTTTCTTACCTGTGTTATCAGCGCAATTTATAACGGCACCCACTGGGAGACCCAACGAAATGCGAAACTTCGCTCCCGCGGAACCACCACGTCCTTAAAACAAAAACAAAACTTTAACATACACATTCACTATAACACTTCACATAAAAAAACAATTAAATATTGGAAATAAACGCGAAGTGTGACTAATTATTTAAGCATTATTTTGTTTCACAACCATTATTGTTTTTTTTTATTATATGTACCTGGATTACAACAGATATTTCAAAATTAACAAACCTCTCTTAGACATTTTGTTGTGTCACTTTATGAAGAGGGAATCGAAAGGACCGCGATGCAGATGAAGTTAGTGAACAGGGTTACTAGAAGCAATATAATAAAATTCATGAATTTTTCCTAATTATACTAATAATAATTACTAGTAACTATTTGAAAATTAAGAGATTGGTAAGATTGAAATATTCATTGCTAAAATAACTGTTTTAATTTTTTGTCTTCAAGTATTATTAATAATGTCAATTTAAAATATTACTGAGTAGTCCAATATATCAATTCTAATGCGATAAAAATTTATATTTGCGCTATTTCTTTTCATAATTCTAATTTTATTTTAATTTTCTTTATAATTTTTAAATAGTTGTTTATGTCTATTTTTCTGCCCCCTTTATAAATATAATAAAGTTATTTTTACTACCAATGTCTTTTTATTTCCAATTTGTTTGCAAAACTCTAAAACAACATAATTTCGGTCTAAGAAACTCAAATTTATCTGTAATAAATATGTAAGCTTAAATATTGGAAAGGAACGTTGAAACTAAAAAGTGTTTGTCATTTTCAATTTCATTGCCGCTTGTCATTACCTTGCAATACAATATTTTAGTCACCTAGTTCGATTTCTTGAAATTATTTTCTCCAAGACAAAAAGGCTTTTACGGGTGATATGATGAATCCGACACCGTTATGGCAAAACGGACCAGCCCCAGGAGCATTCTACAATTTCCCTGCAAACGCGAGTTACTGCCCTGGTAGCCACATTCACACTACTCATTTTAAAGCCCAGTGAGTATAATTTTTCGATGTAAACATCAAATTTTTTTCCATTAATGTTAAATATATTTGATGGATTCGATGGATTATATTTACATGTATATATATGTTTATTTCTACCTGTTTCATTTCAGTTCAGCAAACCCCATAACAACTACGACCACTGTGATAGGCTTGAAATTTGATAAAGGCTGTGTAATTGCTGCCGATACTTTAGGGTCTTACGGTTCACTTGCCCGTTTCCGTGACTGTCCTCGCGTTTTAAAAGTCAATGATCTAATTCTTCTTGGTTCTGGTGGAGATTATGCTGATTATCAATATTTGAAAGATATTATAGAACAAAAGATGTAAGTAATCCTAATTTCATTTCTTTTTTTTAAATGTAATAGACTTGGTAATAATATAAATTAAACTGCCTTTTCTTCTCTACATTCTTTATGCTGTAATCCACTACAGTAATGGAGTATTAGTTGAAGATTATAGTATATACACAAAAACTGGATATTAGTTTTCACACATTACTTTCCTTTGACATTAAGGTTAAGTAAATTATAAAAATCGTATTTGATTTATAATGAATTAATTCTTAAATTTTTGTAGTATTGATGAACAATGCATTGGAGATGGTTTACAACTAAAGCCTAAGTCATTGTATTGCTGGCTCACCCGTGTACTTTACAATAAACGTAGCAAGATGGATCCACTATGGAATAATTATGTTGTTGCTGGTATGCAGGTAAGAAAATTTTGTTACATGATAAGTACAAATTCTGTTATATGGAATTTTTGTACCTTTTATCTGTAAAGACAATGAATAAACATTTTGCAACACAACACATGTTATTCTATATGATTTATTGTACATTTTGTATCTGTTGAAATATGTTTAAGAAAATTTTCAATATATTAGGTCCGAAAGTTTTTGGTATAATGATATTTATAATCTTTTGTGTCAACAAAATAAGCAGAATGTCATATCACTTTAAATGGTGCCAAATTATTAGAAGTTGGTTTATTACTTAAAATTAGGTGAATGAGAGTTAAGTCTTCTCGCTATTTCTTATTGCTTTGTTGAAGAGACAAGAAAATGAATGTTATATTAATATATATTTTCAACAAAAAAAAATATATTTTATCATTTAAAACATTTCTTTTAACTACTTTAAGTATCACTTGTAATCGTATTTTTTTAATATAATATAACTTTTTATTTGCTTACTGCATATGAGATGTACTGTGTACTTATGAGATCTTAAAATTTTTTAGGATGGAGAACCTTTTCTAGGTGCAGTGGATAAGTTAGGAACAGCATATGAAGATAGTACCATTGCAACTGGAATGGGTGCATATATGGCAACACCCTTATTACGTGATGCACTAGAGAAGGGACCTCTCGATGAAGAATCTGCTAAGTACATTTACCTTTATATATCTGTAAAGTTAGAAATTTTAATAAGAATGGATAAATTCTACATTAAAATTATAAAAAAAATATGTCTAATCTTTGTTACAATCTCATGTACATGAATTACATACACTAAAGGTTATATTAACTGTTGAATGGTTAAGTCATATGTCAAAAATTTCACCATTCCCGCTATTGTAACCTTTTCTCACAGGAATTTAGTTAATTTTTAAATTTTATGTTTTCGATAATTTTAATATACATGTTCATATTTTCTTATAAACTTAACTGTTTAGGAGACCCCTAAAGTTTTTCATTTATGTCCAATTATAGATAATTTGAAATTAATTTTCAGAGCATTGGCCCGCAAATGTATGGAAGTGTTGTACTATCGTGATGCACGCTCATTCCCTCGTTACCAGCTTGGTGTAGTGACAGCTGATGGAGTGGTCATTGAAGAACCTGTAGAGATCGAACAGAACTGGAATCTTGCTCACATGATTCATATGAAGTGAAATTTATTCAGTAACTCCAATATTTTTAATAAATAAATACTTAAACATATTCTTTCATTAAGCTCTATTCATCACAATTTCACAGGATTATCACGCAAATATGGAGTCTACAATCTATCTTGCTTTAAGTCAAAAAGTTTAGTTTATGATTGTACTGTAGTCATTTTTTGTAAAATACTTTACTGTGACACCAAAAAATGTACTTACGAAATTCATAGTTGTAGATATAAGCAAATTTCAACATCATTAGTTTTGTGAAATCCTATGAAAATTAAAAAATCTTTATGAAAAAAAAGAATGATACGTACAAACATAATTTGCAGAGGTTCCTAAATTAGGCGGAGATCTCTTGAGCAACCACTTAAGACCAAGATGTATTAGCTAAATTCATTACATCCGCCAGTTACTTTCTTGAATTTTGTTTGGGGTAAGTGTTTGAGTATGCATATGGTATGTATCTGTATCATTTATATTAACTATATCTGCATGTATATATTTATATCATAAGTAAGGTGTGAGCACGTAAATGTGGAGTAACAGTGAATTAATCTTCGTGTAATTATAGGGGTAATGAAGTTTTCAGTCTCTTCATAGTTAAGATTAAGGAGTGCATTCCGGACTCTGATTTTTGGATCCTTAAATCTCTAATATTACATAATCTAGCTACAGAATTATATGACGTGAAGTGACTGATCCAAAGAAATCTTTTTGCAATTCTTCACGTAGTGGCGGGAATAAGCAACATAAAACAATTATTACTACACAAGAATTACTACAATAATATATACCATATTACGAAGTTTCCTTCTGAGGATTCGATAAATGTATCGAAGTGCTATGTAATATTATCAAGGACCTTATTATTTATATCTATATATATATTCTTTTGTTAGCCTATTTACGTCCCCACTGTTAGAGCACAGCCCTACCCTTAATATGAGAGCGACCTCTCGTGAGATCAACGAGTCGCTCTCATCTATATATATATATATATGGACTATTTTGCAGATGAAGTCGGCTAACCAGTATTGGGCGCCGACACGCACCGCGCTTTTATTTCCTTCAATGGATTGTATAAATAACCAAATTAATAACTCGGCATTTGTTACAAATAGAAGCTACAGATTCACACAGAGAAATGATTTGTAAATGGTTATAGGCTATTTATTTTTTAAATTTCATATATCCGTCATCATTTTATTTCTAAATAATTTCTATAAACATTTTTCTTTCGTATTGTTTATGCAGTTGCTCTTAAGGAATATTTCGGAGAAATTTCACAATTCTATATTACGACTAGCAAAGCGGGCGAGGAACAACTAGTATAACTAGTGTCAATTATTACAATCATAGGGAGGTCAATATCATTAAGCACAGGATCAATGTTCCAGATGAAAAATAAATACCTGATGATAGGACTGAGCTAACACCACTAGAAACATCAAATAAATTACTTGTTGATAAGTTTAAAAAAAAAACTCGATGGCAAAATGGAATATTTATAAAATTTAATAAATTATTCTTCCTAGTAATTTTACTAAGGAGAGTAGATTAATCTTAATTTTACGAAGTATGATACAAAAAGAGGACAGAAGTAGTGGCGGATTTTCCCTAAGGCCCAGGAGGCCCCGGCCTGGGGCAGCCAGATATTAGGGCCAATCGTGACATAAAATTCCGATGATAACTAGAAATAACTCGAAGTACGTAAATATTCTAAAGGCTCGCGCACATAATGGCGGGCCGCACTTCACCGGATCGTATAAGAATAATGTTCCTAAATAACTTTTGTACTTTTTAAAAATAAAATATAGGTATTAAACATAGGTGTAATATAGGTATACGTAAAAAATAAAAAAAAATATGTATTAAATGTAAGTTATTTCGTATATATAAGTGATTTAGGAAGAATATTGTTATACGCGCGATCTTTAAAAACACTCGCTCGTGCGTTCGTAAGTTGAACAAACGTACTGTTACACAATATTAGGTGTTGACATTTAAAACTGCAGTAATTATTCTTAAAGCTCTTGTTCATAGTACTGATAACCAATGACACACAACAGAAGAGAGTAGTTATATACGAAGCAAGAGGTATTCCTTTGAAACTGGAACGTTTAGAAACGGCTGTCATGTGTTTGTTGGGGATGTTTACTGGATTGCATTAACGCCACAAGTAAAAAACTTCAGAGTGTGGAAATTGACATTACCCTTGTCGTAGAACTCTATGAGGTACTAATACATTTTATTGGCGAAACTCAAGATAATTTCGAACACAACGTCAAAAATCTGTCCTTTGTACAGGAACATGAAAGAGATTTTTAACGCAATCGACAGTGTCAGCTACTTCCTGACGAGACTAATGCAGGTGAAGAGATGCAACAAATGAATGGTCGCAATAATTTCCGAATCACTACTTTTTTGGTTTGGATTGATACATTGTCAGAAGAACTCCAAAATCGACGAGATGCTTATAAATTTAATGTTATTACTAACCTGGCGAAATTAAGTGCCTTAGAAGTCGAAGAAAAGGCCAAAACATTGCAAATGGTGTACTCGACTTACTTACAGGACAATTTTTCAGAAGAATGTCTCCATTTTCGCGCTGACTGCAGTGTAAAAAATGAGGATCGGAACAGTGCTATCAGTTTGTTGAAATGGTTACGAACTGAAGGTCTTCACCCCATTTATTCAAAGGTGGATATTGCTCTTCGTATGTGTGTATGTGTACTCCCGCCAGTAACTGTTCTGGAGAACGATCGTTTTCTTGTTTGCGACGAGTAAAAAGTTATTTACGTACAACAATGACGGAGCTAAGGTTAAACGATCTTGCTTTACTTAACATAGAAGCTAATTGTTTAAGGAAATTGGATTGCTAAGATTTAATTAATGATTTTGCTGCGCTTAAGTGCCGACAAGTTTTGTAACACGTAAAACATATTAAATCTTATCTTGTATGAGAATAAACCTATAATCAAAGAAATAAACCTCTATTAAATGTGCAATTATCTCTGAACCCTCGGAAATTATTACAAATTAGCAAATATTATAGTTAACTAAACTTCTGAATCGATTTCGATAAAAGTTGGCAAAAAGGAAATTCATTATGTACTCAATATAATAGGTGCTGAGAAAGGGGTGGCTGGTACTTACTACATAGCTTGGGGCCTAGGGCGGCCGCGACTGCAAATCCCCCACTAGACAGGAGTTAGCGTAAATAATACAAATGAAGACAAAAAACACAAAAAAAACATAGATTTTTTTTTATTTTGCAATATACAATTTTTCTAATTTGTTTATCTTCTCATCAATATATCAATTGATGTTTTTCTCAATATAATCTTTCCCTAATTATGGCTAATTTATAAATAATCATAATAAATGCATTTCATTTCAAAGTTAACATTATTTACATTTATAAAATAACTTATTATGTAAAATAAATTATGGACGGAAATAAAAAAAATAATCAAAGTTGTAATAAATATAAATAATTTTCGTCTTGGTAGATAACTAATGAAAATTCGAATGTAATAACTTTTAACTTATATAGGACGTTAAATAAGTCTAAATAGGTTTTTACAAAAGTGATCATTATATCTTTATGTATCCGATAAAAGCCTTTCTTTAAATACATAGGCTAAGAGTTATTTATTACATTGAATACATAATCTACGAAATTCAACATTAAATAACTTGTTACAATGCAACAAGTTTTCGATTTGTTCTGAATAATACAACAATAAATCATTCATTCTACAATATAAAGATAAAATTGATATGTACTTCCAATTATTACCTTCTAAATTTTATGTTAAATATGTCTGCAAAATAAATATTATTTATGTATACTTCGTCGATTTATTCTAAATTTATAATATAATGAGCAACTATTCGTTTATAGTTCTTAAATATCTCGAGAAATGTTTTCGGATACTTTGCGTTAACTCGAAGATCGACGATTAAAAAATACGACAGCAATTTTTTTCTTAATTTTACAGAGCAAAACTGTGATGCAGCCAGTAATTTTTAATTTAATTATTTCTGTGCTTACTCGTGATAGACAACCTTAAATTGTTTCTGTATTTTATTAAATAATTACTGGGTTGTTCAGTTTTACCCAGATTAAAAAAGTAAAAGTCTTATTTAAATATAATATTTTTGTTAATTTTTATAATTGCATCACTTGTATATATTATTTCATAATATTTTGATTTTAATACACAGCTTTTTAAAAAAATATTGGTCCGCTATCTGTATGTAAAAAAATAGTCTTTATTTTTTGTAAAAATTTTTGAATATCAAGATTTCATTTTATCGAGATATCTAGTTATATTCAAAAAATCGAGGAAAATTCGATATTAATCGTCAACTGTGTAATTTCGAAAGGTGTTTGTGAAGAATTTGAAGGCCATAATCAAAACAAAGTTAATAAACAATTTTTTTATACTACATTTTAAAAATCACTATAGCAGTCATTAATTATAGCGTGATTTAACTTCATCCAAATTAGATAACTTCTTCAACGCCCGGGCGTAGGGCTCGGGAATCCAAAAAGAGAGGAGGATTAAAGGTTCACTTCGAGAATCGAATTGAAGGTTACCGTGCGTCCCCGGAAATCTCCTAGAACTGCAGTATCTGGTTGATCCAATCGCGGAAGGCTGAGATGCGCGTGTAGACGCCGGGCTGGTTGGGTTCTGCACAGCCGATGCCCCATGAGATGATCCCGCCTAATACGAACCGGTCGTCGCGCTCGCGCTGGACCACCATCGGACCTCCGCTGTCACCTGTCGCAATAATATCATTAAATAGGTGGTCTTTTAGCCATCGATGTAAAAGTTTGTTACCAATTCAACATTGGTTTCATGGATGTGATTTTTTGTGTTGTGTAATACGCATTTTATCGACAATAACCTTAAATGTGGTTACTAACTTACTTACTAATTTTTGTAGTATTATGTTTCTTTATATAGACAAAAATTAAGTTTTAGATTATTTTATAAGAAATAATTCATATTAATTAATAAGTGTTAATAAAGCACTTTGACTTACCTTCACAACTGTCGGCACCTCCTGATCTCCAACCGGCGCAGATGAAGATATTGGGGATGTGCTCTGTGTAGCCGGCCGCTTGGTACATCGACTCGCAGGCCGTATTGTTGATCACCGGAACCTGCACCTCTTGTAGCACCGTAGGAAGCGGGCCCTCTGAGGCGAAAAAAAAACGTTCCAAATAACAAAAGTTAAACTGTTTTAATCATTGAAACTTTCTTATACTTCCACCGCGAAAACAGGATATCAGTCATCATAATTCTGCAAGGAAAGAGAGCGAGAGGGCGGTATCCTACAAGATGGACACGCACAACTCAGGACGCTACGGGAGCTACCCTACAATCATCCTTCCAAATGGCGCAAGACAGAAATGTCTGGAAAGAAATGGTGGCCAGGGCAATGCACCATAGTCACGTCCCTCAGTCATGAGGTTACGACAAAGAAGAAGAAGAATTCTGCAAGAAAATTTTGATCTACTTTATTTTGATTAAGTCAGTTAATCATACCTTTGAAGTAAATTTTCATAACTAAACTATGACTTAAACTTATTTTTAAATCTGTATAATACATTACCTTAACTTAGTTTTATTATTTTAGTTTTATGTATTATTTAAAGTTTGATTTTTTTTTATTTTATGATGCGATTGGACGAATAAGACATTTTCTTGATGGTATATGTTAGGTTCAGCTTTTGTAATGTAGTGCTAGTAAGGATGGTAGACACTACACCACATTAAGTACGTTGTTTTGAGACCTAAGATGTTAAGTTTCCTTACCCAACCCAGGAATTTCACTAGCTACAGTGTCTTTCAAACCGGAACGCAGTAATGTTTGACGGCAGAATTGAATCTGCGGTGTGCTCAATAGTCTCTGACAATGGAGACCTACCACCAGTAAATTCAAAATTAAGACTGTACTGACCGTCGTACAGCCTGCCCCAGCCGGTCACGAATGCAGTCTTCCCCACGTAGTCATCATCGTTGTCTGGCACACATACTGGCAGTATATTCGGCTGGAAGGTAACGGGCTCGTAGAACCTATGGAAGTTTTATTCGTATCAAAGTAAGGGTGACAACTCGAAGTGTTTCTATCAACAGAAGCAGTATCATAATTTTCATTGAACGTAAGAAAGGATATGAAACTATTTTAACTAGGACATCAATGAGCTGTACGGAATATTTCAATTTGCAAATTTGAATATGTATTTGTATTCATATGGTAAACCATTCACCGCCATGACTCTATTCATGTGAGTGAACCCTTAGCGTTCCAACAGTGGGAAGAAAAGGAGGGCTGTTTATATTACGTTATAATAGTGGACAAATTATCTCTTGAAAGTTTCGATATCTTATATGAACCTTCAGGTTGCTTGCTAACGACGACAGCAGAATTTCAACCCATCACTTTTCGTTGGCAAACTATCTCATGTCAACAGACGGGCATTGAGAAAAACACTGTGTAATAACACTATTAGAAAATATAAAAAAGATAATTTAATATTATAAATGAAAACATTGTTAGCAAGCCATATTACACCATTTTTAACATTCATAAGATTTCTAAATCTTATCAATTTGAAATTAAATAAATACTAATAATTTACAGCTTTAAGCATTCGTTTTGTTATATTCATTTTTAGGTTACACTGATGATAATGATAAAAAATGCAAAATGTTTAAAAATACACAACAGTAATAAAATTATGGTAATTTATTTAACGATGTCCTTCCCAAGCAAACATAATATTTTTGTCCTTCCACTTCAACATGAGAGAATATATTATAAATATTGACGTTAATGTTGTTCCAAGTATGCTTGCGGGTGCTTTATGTGTCTTTCTTAACAATGATATGTAAAGTAATAAAATTCTATAGAAGATATTTAAAACAGTATAAACCAAAAAACAATCTCGAATTCATCAATGTTTTATTGAAATGGAGTAAGGAGGCTATAAACAAAGTCAAAAAAGATCTTCGCTCGAAAACCGTTACAAAAAAAAAATCCATTCGTGTTTAGTTGGTAGCTCACAAACATTTTATGTTTAAGGTTGTAATTAAATTTTATCTTTTGCGTGAGATTTGTGAAGGTATGCACAAAAGGGTATATTGGAAAATAAAAAACAGCTCGAACATAAAACGTCCAATTTAAGGCTTTACTAAATTTAGCCTTCGATTATAATGTGGTCGTAAACCTATAGAAAAATTTTGATGACAGCGGCTATTGGAAGTACTTAGGAGCATAATTATATCAAATAATAAGATAAAAAAAATCTAGCTACGTCACAAGGAACTTTCTTTCTTTTACGTTCGAGATAAGATCTCAAAAGATCAAAGTGAGATTGAAAAATTACGATGGATAATTTATCCAAAAAGAGAAAATATTGCTTTGTAATAATATAATGCGAGGCTTTTGTGTCTCATTATTTTAGTGAAAGCAATATCTTTCCTAGAACAGTTATCAAGAGCAATAAATATGTATATTATAAAGTTAGAAGAAATTTTTTGTTTGGTTTCAATTCGTTTGGTTTGTGACCTTAATTTTTTTATATAATTCGCTGAAGCGTATGCCTACGGTCACTCACCACTACACTTGACCTTCATTCGTAAATATTTCAAAGGTAGATAAACTTGTCGAGATACTAAAGCAGCAGTTAGATAAAAATTTAGAAAGAGGAGATAATTTTCTTCTACACAATTTTCCTATCACAAGTTTATTACTAAACAAATAATACTTGACAGCCCCATTATCCCTAAATAGACTAACAGTGCCACCTTCCGGCCACGAAGTACTTTATTGAATTTGACAGTGACATTTCAAAACCAAAAAATCTCTATAATATTTCAATTAACCCGCACTTTAACATTATTATCATCATCATCAGCTATAACACGCTTACTTCTTGTTTTCAGTAAATCCCAACACCAATTTGTCGAAAGTCTTATAGAAATTATACCAGGTCCAGGTCTACATCCATCAACTAACATTTCTGGTCCATAACTATTTAAGGTTAGTCTAAATCGGTGAAATTAGTTTTTTTTGTCGAATCTCCATTTTTGATTATTTAAAGAGCTTGATACTGTTTCGTTGGTGAAGTAAAACACCCGAATACATTCCTTCTTACGATTACTTTTTTTTTTAAATAATATTTAGCTCGTATCGTGTTTTTTATGCTTAATATTCATGTGAGTGATTTACCTCAGCAGTGCAAGATCGTATTCAAAAGTGTTCCGATCGAAATGTGGATGACTGGCAACGATTTGTACGCGTCGCTCTGCAAAGCCGTAGGGTTCATCTTCTGTCGCCAGGTCGTGCTCCCCTAGACGCACCAGTAGCTCCGATGGTGGGACGCTGATGAAAAAATACGACATTTTAGCAATAATATATTATGGTACACAGAAATCAAGATTTGACTTTCACTGGAAGAAGACGGGAACGAAAATGCACGTTTTATATAAAAAAAAAACAATTCGTTTTTTTTTTAATTAAATGTACTTTTCCTGATGTTTGAAATAGAATTAAATGATTTAAATTTATTTTGGCAAAACAACAATAATACTAAAATGGGTACAATCAGTAAAGAGATTTTAATTTTGAGATGTAAGGAAACAACAATATTTAAAAAAGTTTTAAAAACCCGTTGGTTTGGTGGACATTTAAGCTGCCATTAATTTTCATGCATATCATAATGTACACGCGATAAAGAGTGTAATGCAAATATAATTGTAGCATCATACACAGTCCTGTGTCTGATCATCAAAATTTTTTAATATCTTCGGGTTTGAAAAGCATCCATTTGCATAAAACGCCTTCATACATTTAACCCTGTCGTAATATTTTTTTTCTTAAGTCTCAAAATATTAAAAGGGGTTTAATAATATATTTAACATGACCGTAGTAGATTTTTTTTGAAGAAATTAATAAATAATTTATCTTTGTTTCAACTACCTCCATGACTAACCTTGATGTATTACACAGAGGTCCGTGGTTCGATTCTGGAGACCATGTTGAGTTTGGTAAAGTAGCCCGCTTGGCTAGCTAACCACCCCTATATTGTAAATCCCTTATAACAATGTTGCTGTGTTCAGATATATGGGAACAACAGTATTCTGCATCACATGCTACTATCCAGGGCCTTCTTTCTTAACATTATGTAAAATGTAGATGAAATAAATTTGGTTTTCTTTATTTTAAATTTTGGACTATTATTGAATGGTCTCATAAACCTGTGGTTATTACCAATAATGAGTAATATACCCTCTGGTGGTAATATTTATTAAAGTCAATGTGATGTTGAGAAGTCGATGTCTTGTGTAATTTTCTGTAATTATTGTAAACCAGTCCCTAAAATCAAGTGTAGTTAATCACACACGACAACATTGCTTTTGGGACTGATTACTTTGTATCATCAGATATTATTAAACGAATATTTAAAATTAATGTTTTTTCTAAAATAATAATAATAATAATATCCGTGTAAGTTTAGAAGCAACGATATAATTGTTACTGAGTTATTAGTGATTAGGAAGACTGACCTATTAGGGTCTATAACTAAACAATGGTTAAGAGATAAAGATATCTTTTTTTATTTACGAAGCTACAAGACGAGTGGGACATGCACCTGATGATAAGTGATACGTCCGCTCATAATAATGTGGCGTTAGTTAGAATGGTATATACAGCATCACATTCGCTCGTTGCATTGAGACAAGATCTTAAGTCTCGTTCGTCGTCTCCCAGTAATTACACTAGCTACTGCGACCTTCAAGCCAGAACACCGTAATGTTTGCTCAATATTGTTTGGCGGTAAAATAGGAGCTGCGGTTATTCCAACTAGACAGTCCCAAGCAGCTTGCAGTCAATGTTTTTATTTAATATCAGATATGAAAAGATATATTTAATGTGTACGTAATTATGTAACTTTGTCTATAGTAGTTATTGCAATACCTATATTCTGTTAAATTGATTTTTGTTAGTTTACTTAATAGTGTATCTAAATATAATAAAAAAAGGTTTAAATTTTGTAGTTTCAGAGTTTTGATTTTTTACTGATGTCTTTAATATTGTGTTTTTATAACGGAAGGCAATGCGATATAATTGGTTTAAAGCAAGGGTTAAACGGACGTCTAGTCATCGTCAGTTTGAATAATGCCCAGGGTTCGATAACCGCCTTTCAAAAAATATTTGTTCTGACACTGAACTTTGTATCCGGCGAAATGTTTGATGGATGTTATCTTTTTCAAAGCACAGTAGCGTTACTTATGTAGACTTTTTTTATTCGTGTAAAAAATTAACCTGATAGTAAATGAATCATCTCCTCATAACAGTGTGGCGATAGTTGTGATGATGAACATTGTAGATATTAAGTCTCATTATCCCAACAATTTCAATAGCAATAACGCCCTTCAAATAGGAACACAGTTATATTTTCAGGCCTCTGTTTGATTTAGAGTTTATTTCAAGTAAATAAGGAAAGATTCAAATATCAAATTATCTTAGACCTTGTTTATAAACAAAACGTTATAACTATTTCGCATTTGTGCATGACAAGTGAGCAACTACAATGTAAAGGAACGACTAAATATTTTCCTTATCATATTTGTAATACTTCCTTAAGCTTTGTTTCTATTGTTTCCAACTGTTGCTGGTCTGTTACGTTTGAGGTCGGCAGGTTTTTTTCTATCACTGACGTTCACTCGCATTTTTCTCGAAATAATTTCATTGTTATAACGACAGTGCTATCAACGAAATTTCATTAAGTTATTAATAAGTTTTTCTTTTATAATTCCATAAATAGTGGTGTTCGTTTGATACAACTGCGGAAGATCATGTCTATCAATGTTGTTAATTCATCAAAAAGACTTTTTAGATACGTAGATACAATGAAGTATAGAAAACAAACAAAGGTAACTACAACAGGAAGTAAACTAAGAGGTATGTTTTAAGGTTGTGATTAAGTATGTATAATAATTAAAAGTACTCACTGCTCAACGCAATGTGCTGCGGTGATGGCCCAGTTCTCATTCAGGAGTGCGGCGCCACATTTGTGAAGGTAAGTTGAGGTTCTGTACTGCCGCAGCGATATCTGCCACGGCCACTGGCCGAAGCTGGACTTGGTGCCGCCGACGATACGCCCCTGAGGCCACAGCCTGCGCCCGCACACTGCCAGCATCAGCAGTGTCGAGTTTATTATCATTGTTCAATAGTATGAAAACAGTCTACTCACAAAAATCGTCCAGAAACTAAGATTTATGTGTAGCTCCATAAATACACATTGGCCCGACAGGGCTATATTTAAGAATAATATGGCAACATCTACAAACAGAACTCAGCACTTCTTTTACGTATTTTTTTTAGCTAATAATTGTAATGTCTTAATAATAGCGCTCTCGTTCAAAAACCACCGATATCACACAGAATCCTTGCGTCCGTGTCGTCCGACCACATCGCGCGCAAACTGGCAACACTCTGTGCATTCTCTGAACAGACATACATTTTTTTTGTGATTGTTGATACACTCGGGAGTCAGGAGGCATAAAGTCAGGGGCTCGGAGGTTCTTTGACCTGGTAAGTGACGCATCGCTTAAATATAGGAACAGATTTCGTGCTCTCATTTCAAATGAGAACATTAATACATTTCTTCTTTTAATCCCATTTACTTACATGCTTTTTAAGTTTTTGTAGTTATGTATACTAAATTTGTAAATGTTAACTATTGTTATAAATCATCAATGTATCATAAGACTGTAAAGTAATTATTATGTATCTAATGTAGAAAAACCACACGATCAAATTATGCGGTATTCTTGCAGAGTATAATTTATTTAACTATTTTTTTATTTTATGACTTTTGTCGAGAAATTTTCTTTACGTTCATCTTATGGTAAGTGATACACTTGCCCATAATAACGCGGCACTCGTTAAGATGGTATATACTGCACCACGACGAGCTCGTCGCCTTGAGAGATTATGTTAAGCTTATTTACCCCAGTGATTTCACTGCTGCAGTGCCCTTCAAACCAGAACATAATAATGTTTTCACACTACTATTTGGCGGTAGGATAAGTAGCTGCGGTGGTACCTAGACGGTCTCCGGCAAAAGAAACCACCAATAATTATTTGTATTTTGTTTGAATTTAAATAATTTTAATATAAAAATAGAAAAACTTAAAACGTACTTAATCTGAGCTTCTTTTTACTATATTTTATAACATGTCCTTGAATTCTAGAATTGCACGGATCTGGCCGAAATCAACAAGACAATAAAAAGAGCTAGTACATACTACAAACTTAGTCCATTTTATAAAGCATTAAAACTAAATGTAATTATATCGTACATAAGTTAATGTTTATTGTGAACTTTTGCAATATCCATACATGTAAATCCTTTTTTATTACATTTTTATGTTTTTACTTATGTCACCGAATGTACGCGGAAACGAGGCCAGTCAAGGATGCGGTGACCCTATAGAAAATTGTTTTGTAAGATAATAACAATAACGTGCAACGGTTCCACGTGTGAAGTAATTTTAGTTATTACATGAAGAAGTTTTCTCAATTCAGATTTAAGTATTAACTTGTAAAGTTATTTTATTAAACATATGAATGTTAACTTTAAGCACAGTTTTACATGTATTAAGAAAATTCTATCTTTAATGTCACAGAAAATTTTATAAAACTTTCATTTGATGATTTTATACTGACGTGGCGGTATTATTTTGTTCCAGTTTTAAGGGCGCTGTAGCTAGTGTAACTACTGGGGTAACGAGACTCAACATCTTAGGTCTTAGGCGAGGAGCGCAATGTGGTGCAGTATGTCATCCTAAGTACGAGTAGAGCCACGTTGTTATGGTCGGGCGTATCACTTATCATCAGGTGAACGGCCCGTTCGACTCGCCGCTTAATTGAATAAAAAAAGATTGAAAAATTTAATAAAGAATTTTTGAGAGCCTGGAAACAAAGTACTAAAATAAAAAATCCGAAAAAAAATTTTCTCTGAAGAATTATAATATTTACTCCTATAATATATATATAGTTTCGATTTGTGGTTATCGATGACTGTCCGGAATAATTTAGGAGAGGAAGGTCGATAACTTACCTTCTCTGTAGTCTGACATATTTATTGTCTCAGTGGTTAGAACAGGTGGTGATGTGCTCGAAGCTAACGTCGTTGTTTCTGCAATAAAATCCATCATGAAACTGTGATAAAACTATTACACTTATAGAGATCGGACATTAAAATTTTTTGATTCACCAACAAACAACGAAATATTAAAAAGAACTTTACCATTTGTGGATAATCCAACTGTAGTAGTTTCAGTAAGATTAGTAGGTAAAGCAGCTGCTGTAACATTTTCTGACGTCATACTTGGTGTTGAAGTTGTTACTGAAGGCGATAACGTTACGTTCACAGTAAATTCCGGTATAGGCGCTTCAGTTATAGACAAAGGTGTTGATGGAGATGATGGAGTTTTGGTGCTGAGCGATGAACTTGCAACAGTTGTTATTGATATATTGGTAGTTGATGGTAAGGTGGTCAAAAGTGGTGACTGAGATGAACTTGGTGGTATATATGACGTTGCCTTCTCTGTTGTTGTGGTCTCTGTAATTGGTGATATTATTTCTGATGAAGGTAGTTGTATAGACGACGTTTCCTCTGTGACTGTTGTAGGTTTTTCTGTCGTGGTAGTCGTCGTCGTCGTCGTCGTGGTTGTTGAAGAAGGTGCAACTGTTGTTGTTGTTTTAGGAGTTGTAGTTGTAGAGGTTGTCGTCGTTGTTGTTATATTTGCAGTTGGTGTTTCGGGTTTCGGTTGAACAGTTGATATCAATACCCAGCCTTCAGGAGGTGTTATTGGAGACCACAATTCTGAAAAAGTAATATCTACTTTTAATTTTATTAAATTTATGTTTATATATGTGTATATTTTATGAATATAGTATATATAATAAAACATATACTTTATACTGGACAACAACGACGGTGAATGTAGGTAAGTCGGTGATGAAAGCACTTCCGAGTCGCAAGGTATGGTAAGAATTGGCACCAAATATATAACAAACAGTATTTGCATAGTGAAATCGTAATATAAACAGTAATTGTCGTGAAAAATATATCATATATATGTTTATAAACTGACAATATACTAAATTCTGCACATGTATACAGTAGAGGAAAGAACTATATGAGAAACAGTGTTGAGAACATTTTTCTTAAAATTACTCATTATGACATATAAATACATTAATTGTATTAGAATTATTACATATTATAAAGGTGGTAGATCTCTGTTGCCAGAGACCGTCTTAGTTCATACGCCGCGCCTATTTCTGCTGCCAAACAGTACTGTGTTCCGGTTCGAAAGGCGCTGTAGTTAGTGTAATTATTGTGGTAACGAGACTCAACATTTTATGTTAGAAACGACAAGCGCAATATTGTGCAGTATATGTCATCCTAACTAGCGCCACGTTGCTGTGGGCGTATCATCTATCATCAGATAAACATTCCTATAATACCATCGTTTAATTGAGTAAAAAAAATATATGTATGTGTATTATTATTTTCGTTTCGTTTACCCGTTGTGTTATTATTTGAATCATTATAAGTTTGTTTATCAAAAAGTTCAACAGCCGCGGGTCACATTGAATTGTTAGCTTCATCATATACCATGTAAGTTATTCACAAATAAAAAAGGTGACAGGTACATCGGTATACTTTTTGTCGGAGTCAGTATTTGCATCTAACGGACCTCACCAAAATAAATCTACTTATAGTGGGCATAGATAACATGAATTTTACTAGTAAATTGCACCATTATTAGACCTATTTTGTTGTATTATTTTTATTACATTGTACACCAGGCAACCCAAATTAAAAGTTAATGAGAGAAGGGATGCTGTGTCATAGTGTAAGTGGAACCTGACAAAATTTATTATATTTGGTCATATATTTGAATTTTTAAACATTGAAATTGCTTTATATGTACAGCTATCTTCTAGTTAATATCTCGTCAAAGTATACTATAGGACATAAAGGTGAAAGCGTTCGGTCATCATAAAGATTGAGCTTCCGATACAAAAAAAACGTGAAGATACCGACTTTTTCTAAAAACATTAGCCTTCGTAGACGTCACGTGATGATTTCCGCCGTCTCACATGGTCACTATAATGAATAAAAGGCCTTGGCTCTCTCCAAAAAAGAGTAGACTTCCACTCCAGGCAACGAAAAATTACGTGGTCCTATTTAAATGGTGAGCAAATCATTTTTTTACTTTATTGTAAGATGACCGAAGTAACGAGATGGTAAGTAATACGCCTATCAATAACAACGTAGGCCTAGATAGGATAATACATATACTGCACTAGTTTGCACTCGTCGACTTGGGGCATAAGATGGTTAGTCTCACCATCCCAGTAATTTCACTAGCTACAAAACACACCCTTCAAACTGGAACATAGTAATAGTGGTTCCGGTTACGGTGGTATCTGTGTACTGTTTGTGTTATGTTATGTCTAAGTAGACAATCTCCCGCAATAGAGACATTCTACCAGTAAATTAAAGAATAATTACTTTATAATTAATTAATCTTTTTAACATGGAATAAGGAGGGGTTGAATTGTGGAAATAAGCGAAGTGCGTCGATGTTATTGTCGTAAATAAAAAGTAGTCAAAGAATACAATGTTGTGTAGTCAGTTGGCAACAGTGGTGAAGAAAGTGAGGGCGAGCAATTTCACTGGGCCACTACAACGAGACCGTCCGACTGCGATCGTGCGCGACCTCGATACGTGAGCTGTTTATCCATTACCAGCTGAGGTTAACTATCTTAAGGAAGAATTTTTTGTTTTCAATTCGAAAGCGTTTTTTTTTCTTTGTTTATGTTTTTCATTGCCACAAAATGTTATATAATACCATTGCTTTAATAAGAAATACATACGTTGTAAAAGTGTTTTGTAACATCTTCTAGAATACAATCTTTATTTAATTTGTGTTTAACTGTTATTGAAGTACATAGTTTAAAAATCAAAACATTGACAATATTATTCCTTATTAAATAGTTTTCAGTTTACCAACCAAACTATTTTTTTATAGTAAATTTTATTATCAGTTTCTTTAGTGTAGTCGGATAACTGTTTTTATTTATACCTGCAATTATAATAAACCTTTCTTATGGTAGTTAATACTAACAAGCTTTATTATTCGAATCGAGGTCGTCAATTTATCTTGAGAACTGTCTAATGAATCACAAACTTGTCAAGTATCTTCGCTTTAAGCCGGTGTAGTTAACGGTATCGAAAGCGACATTCTTAGAGTTACAAAATTTAAAACTTTTAAAGATAGCGTTTAATATAAGTCTAATGATTGATCTTGAATTGATGTTGCCGATAATTAATGACATTTGTAATATACTGGTTATTGTAATATATCTACTAAAACTATCTGAAACTGTTCTACTAGAGTATATTTTTATTTATACATAAACAGAAATAAAAGACTTCACAGAAGGCAGAGGAAGTAAATATTAGTGTACCTTTTCTAAGAAAAATCTACAAAAAAGTGTAACTTTGAACAATGATCGGTTCATTGGAATCGGTGATACAAGATAGCAAAGTGGTGCTTTTAGATTTTTCTATGTTCGAACAGTAATATTTTCATTAAAACATTTTACATACCTTCAGTGGTTGTAGCAATCTCAGGCGCTTTGGTTGCCGCATCGACGGTACTCGACCACGTCACCAATGGAGGGTATTCAGTAGACGTAATCAATTTAGATGTTGTCGTCGCTAAAGACATCGTTGTGGTTTCAAATTCAATGGACGGTTTCACAGTATCCTTTTCTGTAATTATTTCATTTGTTTCAGTGATCTGTTTTTCTATGTCTGATGGTTCGGTAACTTCTGTTAATTCTACTGCTAAACCAGCTGTTTTGTCTGTAGATTTTTCTGTGATAACTTCAGATGATGTTGCAATAGCATATATAGTTGTTTCAGTAATTTCAGTATCACGTTCAGTTGGTGGTAACGTAGTAGTTGTAGTTGTTGTTGAAGTTTTTGTACTTGGTTTTGTTGGGCTCAAAGTGGTAGTGGTTGTTGAGGATGTAGAAGAAATTTCTTCAGTTTTAGAAGCAGTTGTGTTAATATAAGTTATTGCAGGTGAAATAGGTCTGGTAAATAAAGGTCTAACGCTAGTTGATTGAGGAATTATCGTTATATTTAGTCTTGGTGGAGAGGGCAATGGTTTTTTATTCAAGTGTCTTTTGGGAGTTGTTTTATATGGAGGTTTTCTTGTTGAATTATAAATGGATACAGGTTTACTTGGTCTCGGTTTTCCATTTGTAGTGTATTGAGGCCTTGTAAAATTAGTTGTTGGACGAAATGTAGGTCTAGGCTTATACGTAGGTTTTACTGGTTTTCTTGACACATACGGTTTAGTAGTAGTTTTTAAAGTAGTCGTAATTGATGGTTTTACAGTAGTTGTTGTAATGGTACTGACATTTTCTATTTCATCATTTTTTATTTTGTCTACTTCCATATTACCTACATGTCCAGATACTGATTGGAACGTTGACAGTTTAACCGGTACTTCCGTTATTGTAATATCTGGTGATTGTATGTTTATTTTAGTAGTTTGTTTATGCGACCAATCTGAAGTAATTGTTGTATGCAGTTTATTTCCCTCATTGTCAATTTTGTTATCTATAGTTGTTAGTTCGTCTGATTTAGTTTCTAACACATCTGGATCTGTTCTATCTTGGATACTTTCAGACACACGTGATTCTGTGGTGTACTCTATGATCTTTTCTGTTGAAGGTACTTTTGTCGCTTCACTCGTAATTTTATTTTCGATGTTATGAACTTTGTCCTCTGTTTGTGGATGAACAAAATTTGCTCCATCTATAGAATTATCATCAATGTTGTTTTCAACTATTTGCGGGATTGCTGTTTTGTCAGAAATTTGACAACACGAACCAAAGTAAAAACGGTCAATGCATGTTCCTAAATGAGTACCGTTTGCTTTAAGGCAATCAATGGCAAACATGCAAAGGCCTTCTTGACCTGATCGTCTTGATATACATGGCAAGTGTCTTATATTTCTAGCTAGTGGCACTGGACCTGGAACAAAAAATAGCACAAGTCAAAATATTTTCAACAATAACTTAAACGAACTTTCTAAATAAAGTGAAGATTTCAACCAGGAGTAATAATTTTTAATTGATACAATTTTTTTAAAAATTTATGCATGTTGCAGTAATGTCTAATATTTTTTAAAGAGTTCTATTGTATTAAAAATTTTAAAAGGCACTAAAAACTGTGTACATATTAAACAGTCCGTGATATCCAGTTTAAAGTTGGTTACATACCGACAAAAAGAAAAGTTTAACTTGTGAGGAAAATAATTAAAAGATAAGCTTTAGAAATTTAAATCATTACAAGAAATTTTTCATATTTAAATCGTTAGAGAATATCTGACATCATCTGCCATCTGTCGGTTGCAATGAAAATTAGTTTTTCAGTCACATAGTAAAAATTACTACTGCTTAATGTGTTTCATGAACGCGGCACTAGATGTCCTTTTTTCTTTTTTTTTACAATCGGCGGTTTTGTATTGTCAATACAAAAGATTTCAACGCTGTGCTACACCTTAAAAAACAATAATAAGCTATTTTTAAGATCTCAGTTTTTTAATATATCTAGTAATCTTTGTCACTGTAAATATAATAATTTAATAACTTGTATTTATGATACTTTTTAATACTTATGAAAACATGAAAATACTTTTCGTATGTACATGTTATTGTTTTGCCTTGTATTTCTTTTTTTTCTTTTATCTGCATATAGTGACCGAAAGAAATACCATATTGTACCTAACTGTTATCAGTAGCAACAAGTAGTGTAATCCACATTTTATAGAATACTACACATTATATATAACCTAACGGTACTGATTTCTGTATATTGCAATCAAGTGAACGTTAATCCGTTTGTCATACACTTAACTATTTACTGTTAAAACTTGATCCTCAACGCCTTGGTGAATATTTAGGTATGTTAACCTACTTCTCTTCACCTTTAATAGGACTAACATAAGGTTTTCAGAATCTAATGCGAAAAATATATACTGCTATAAAATCATTAACGATTAAAATATAAACTAAATCAACATATTTTATTATAATAGACATATAACTATTTCTACAATGATATAGTAATACATTTATACAATGATTGTTTATACCATAGCGATATTTTGAATTAAAACATATATAAAATGTATAACTAGTAATAAATATATAAATTATCTAAACAATAAAAAAGAAAGATTTCTCTTTCTTAATATTTGCCCGTATTATTGTTCAAGGCGAAGTCGAGAAAAAAAATTGTTATAATTTGTGAAGTCCTTTGTAAAAACATATTTAAACTATTATTTGCAAAAACTTCTAATGCCTAGTCATATTATTTATACATTAGTTATATTATATGTGGTACAAATAGTATAATCTATCTAACAAACGCTATATTACACATGTTGGTAAGATATAGGCTCGTTGTCACGTAGTTACTCGGAATTCATATTAAATGTATTATTAAATTATAATTTAATAATATATTCATTGTATGTATCTACCTTTTTATACTCGCTTTCGCACCCACACTTTTGTTCTCTGATCATTCCCATAGAAGACCAGGAGGGGATGCCATTTGGCATTAAGTCCGCCTTTTTGTATTATTTTTTTATTCAAATAAAGGTTTAAATAAAAGGAAGGTGGCACCAGTTAAGATGATATACGCAGCAGTCAATTGTGCTTGTCGCCTTGACACAAAAGATGTTATGTCTTGTTATCTCAGTAATTCACTATCTATAAAGCTAAATAGGTACTGCGGTGGTTACTAACTAGATAGTCTCCGGCAAGATAGACTTATCAGTGAGCTTTAAATACACATTTACTTATCACGTGATGTAAATTTTATGAACTAGATAAATACACAAACAACTCTAATTAAACTAACATAAATTATATTCTCTAATCTGATCAACATATTTTTTTTGCGAGATGTTCAAATGATACCTCTAGCAATAATAACGTAGCGCAACTTAGAATAATATACATTGCACCACACAGTGCTCGTCGCCTTGATACCTAAGATGTTAAGTTTCGTTACCCGAACAATTTTTGTACTTACAACGCCCTTCAAACCGGAACACAGTAATGCTTGCACACTACTATTTGACGAAGGAACCTACTTAGACGGTCTCCGGCAACAAAGATCTACCAATAGAAGTACCAGAGAAAATCGGGTATGAATTAATATAGTTCAATTAATAATTTTGTGCTAGCTATTAACCAATATAAACGGATATTTTTGGACAAAATGGAAAACATTGTAACGATTTACTATATGTACTTATATTTATATGATAAATAACTTTAAGATGTAGTTATAAGAAGTAGAGCTGCTTGCTTAGTATGCGGAGCATTGACCGCAACTATTTTAAATAAGCGTCCAGCAAAATATAAATTGAGTTCATATAAAGGAATACTGTTTGTGTATCGTTAGAATAAAACGACGTGTGTGTGTGTCTTATGTCATTGACATTAACACCATAAGTGCTGCCTGAACCTTGCAGACCATGTCCTGCCAGTATATATTTAATTTATGGCAATGTTTGTGAAAATTAATTGATCTGTTCCCAGAAAAAGAATGACAGAGAAATTTCTATTGTACGTCACCATGTGTTGACATACAGATTTAAGATACACATCTACATTATGCGAATTTTATCGTGGTTCATTATATAACTATTTCGATGCTATAAAATACAGTATCCTGGTCATGAGAAAACTCGATCAACACGTCCTTAAGTCATAATAATATTATATCCTTATAAAATTTAGTTTCATTAAACCTCTGTTAAAATATTTAAGCCGACTTTTCATTCAATATTAAGCTTTTTCAAATTTTACTCAAACTATTGATTAAGTTTAATGTATACTTTAAAAAAACTATTGCTTTATAAATATCGATTACATTAAAAAAAAAACGATTTGCGTTGATATTCCTCAATCATTAAAACGTACACTAATGTCTAGTTTTCGACACTTTTCTACAAGCATAGTTATCTATTAAATTCCAGTCAATGTATTATTTTAATTACTTACTTTATTTTAAGTTACTTCTATATAGTTTTTAAAATTATGTTAGATATGCTTATGTTTAAAAACCTAACTATTTCATTCAACCCATTTTATAGCATTATTCAATCTTCTATTTTAGTCAATCTTAGAAAGAACACCTTTAGTGCCTCTGGAAGACTGGTTCCACAGGATGTATTTTTTTTGTTTACGACAAAACACATACTTAGAATTCTAATTTAATTTTTTTGTGGACCTAAAGAGTTGATTTTGGCAGTGACGACATCATTGCATTGAGACAGAAACTTTTATTTTTAACCGGTAACTTATTTAAGGCGATTGAAATTCAATTATGTAAATATATTATGCCGAATTATTACACACTGGTTGTAGTTCCTATTTGCAGCGTGCAGCCAAACAGCAGTGTTGCACACTGTGTTACTGTGTTTCGGTTTGAAGGGTGTGGCTGGTGAAATTACTGAGATAACGAGATTTAAAGTATTGTCTCAAGGCGATGACCACATTGATGCTGTTTATATTATTCTAACTAACGTGGCGCTAGTTTATGGGCACGAGTATCATTTATCATAAGGTGAACGTCTCCCTCGTCTCGTTTCGTAAAATAAAAAAAAAAACCCCAATGATTAATAGTAACCGTTGAGAGATAACTTGAATTATCGCAAGGTGCGGTGTTGTGTAGGAGTAGCTTATCGTTATTTAGAGATCCTCGCAGGCCGGTGACACACGCGACCTACATGTGTCCTCCGACTCAGAGGAAAGGAAGTGAAAGTGCGGACAAACCATGAGAGAACACTTCTACGAATTTTTTTAATACACACCTGTCATGCTTACTTGCAAGCATTTGCACTGTTCAGAATGACGTAAAGAAATAACATTCGCACCTGCCCTCTAAAAGGTACCGATACTGTACACGCTATTTTTTAACTAAGTCTCGTAATGTTAATATTTTAAGATGATGACATAAAAACGATGAGGTTAAAATAACAATTATTATATATAAACAACAAAAAATTTTAATGTTTTAATTTTCCTATTAAGATGAAAAATATTTATCTAGCAATAAACATTACAAACGAATCAAAACTAATGTGTATCGTGCGCTAAGTAATAAGAGCAGAAGAGAAAAGAGAAGATCAGTAAGAATAGTAAATTTGTAAACAATTTTTTCAGTTCCTGTATATACTTGATACACAGGATGAAAGGTGTAAAAGATCTGGAGGGGCTAAAGTATAACTCGTGTCCTATTTATGTATGGAATACCGCATCCAAAAACAAATGATCTAGAGTTATTAATTTTTTAAATATTTTTCAATAATTCCCGATTTTCTAGGAAAAAATGGATGATTTTATTTCTTACTCATTTCTACACAAATTTTAATGTTATATTTATTGTTTAATCATTGTTTTATTAAATTAAATTAATAATCGTCACATAGAGGCTAATACTTTTAAATTAGTTTCTTTTAAAGTCGTGATAGTAAAAAAAATAAGGCGTCTTAATAACATTTTTATTTAACTTTAAAATGAAATTTTATTTATAAAAAATAAATATAAAACACATAAATAAGCACCTTACTTCTATACCGATTTGACAAGATATAAGAAAGTACATAAAGTTTCGAAAATTTAGATGAAATACACTTGTAATAAAACCAAGTACCAAGAATATCAAACTAAAAAGAAACCCGGCGGCTGGCGCAGCGTCTACTTTTATGACTTTTCTCTCCAGTACACTTTACCTCGCAGTAGACTTTTCCTCGAAGTAAACTTTTCTTCGCAGTAGACTTTCCTCACAGTAAACTTTTCCCCTCAGGAGACTTCCTCACAATAGACTTTTCCTCGCAGTAAACTTTTCCTCGCAGTACTTTCCTCACAGTAAACTTTTCCTGGCAGTAAACTTTTCCTTACAGTAGACTTTTCCCAGCAGTAGACTTTTCCTCGTATTAGACTTTTCCTCGCAATAAACTTTTCGTCGCAGTAGACTTTTCCTCGCAGTAGACTTTTCCACGCAGTAAACCATTCCTCGCAGTAGACTTTTCCACGCAATATACTTTTCCCCGCAGTAAACTTTTCCTTGCAGTAAACTTTTCCTTGCAGTAAACTTTTCCTCGCAGTAAACTTTTCCTCGCAGTAAACTTTTCCTCGCAGTAAACTTTTCCTCACAGTAGACTTTTCCTTGCAGTAGACATTTCCTCGCAGTAGACTTTTCCTGGCAGTAAACTTATTCTCACAGTTGACTTTTGAGCCTAGTTAACCCTTTTATTTTGTTAGCAGCGACGATGATGCGTGACTTTAATTCTTCTAACGAGTTAATTGGTGTTGTGTACACTAAAGACTTCATGTGATCCCATAAGTAATAATCGCAAGGTGTTAAGTCAGGACACCTTGCGGGTCACAGTATTGGCTTAAGCTCACACGTGTTACAACAAAAACAAAAGGGTCAAATTAAGGGCCAGCGCGGCGTCTACTTTTATGAGTCTTTCCAATTTGATATTACATGGTACTTGGTTTTATTATAAGTGGTTTTTTTTTCTAAATTTTGGAAACTTTATGTACTTTCCTATACCTTGTCGAATAAGTATTGAACTTATTTATGTGCTTTGTACTTATTTTTTCTAAATAAAAATTTAAATAATACGCTTAATTTTTTACTGTCACAAATTTCAAAGAACCTAATTTAAAAGTTTTAACCTCTAAGCGATAATTATTAATTTAATTTATTAAAACAATGATTAAACGATAATTATTATATTAAAATTTTTGTAGAAACGAGTGGGAAATAAAATCATCGATTTTTTTATTAGAAAATCAAGATATTTAAAAAACTAATAACTACGGAACCATTGTTTTTGGATGGGGTATTCCATACATAGATTGAGAGGATACGAGCTATACTTTAGCCCGTTCAGATTATTTACACCTATTACCTTTCACCCTAGATATATCTTTGTTTTTTTTTTAATGAAACGATTAAAATTTTTCTAGGCATATAAAAAGGAAGTTTCGCTCTTCACTCTTAACCTTTCGCCGTATATTTAAAATGTTTCTGGTGACAGCGCCGCTAATTACCTTTCTCTGTTACGGTAATTGCGACCATTGTTTCTTATATTGTGTTTTGGTCAGTATGTCAAGGTGTTACAAGACATTTCATGCTTGCACTTTCTTTTCTATTTACATATTACAAATTCCGAACGACGTTAAGTAAAAATGTTAAACTTTCACAGCACAGATTTTTTTTTTCTTTGATTATTATCAAATTTTATGTTCACAATTTAAAACAGACATTTCGACAAGTTTCTTCTACTTTTTCAGATTGTTTTTAATATTGCTATCTTTAGTGTTAGAAAATATAGAGATAAGATTCTGTCTTAGGAATTCGCTTTCTTTATCAAGAGCACCACTAGAAATTATCGGTAGATACTTTTATGTATCACGAATATCTCCATGTATATGTCATAAAACAACATGTTTTTTTTAACAATACGTAAAAGTATGAGTAAGCACTAAAAATTCAAGTTTTTATGTAAGTGAAAGCGTTTGTGACCTGTTGGGAGAAGGATATTTCCTTCTGTGACTAATCGATCTTTATTTTATGTTTAACAACCTTCTACCGCCATAACAACATTGTTGTTATCCGGTTACGAACATATGAGTAATAAAAAACTTAAAAACTTCACAGTATCTTATTCTATATAAGTATTATAGTTATATATCTAGCACAGCTTTTTACAATAACTTGGTTAATTTGCGCTATATTGTGATGAGGAAAAAAGTAATTCCATCAGTACGAATTCATAAGCAAAACCTGGTCTGTAGAAAAAAAAGGCAGCAACGCATGATCTGGTTTTCCTCTAGTATAATATAAATTAATTATTATACTTATTGCAAGTCACTTTTAACTTTTTACTCACTCCCTGCCGCCGTCTTCTACGTTACAGCGGTTTTACATATTTTTTTAATTGAACGCAAAAAATTTGTTCAACAGATAACTATGCACATAATATATAAGGTGAACACAAAGTGAAACCTGGTTTTTTTACTCTGTTTCTAGGCACATTAAGTTATTTGAATACAATTTTTTACTGTTTACCCAGCACAACGGTTACTCAACTGGTTTGATTCCGGAGTCACATGCTAGAGTTCTAATTGAGATATGTTTTTTTTAGTTCCACTAATCTAGCAACCCTCATATTGTTAATCTGCCGTCGTAACAGCATTGCTGTATTCCAGTTGTCAACATATAGGAGCCACAATAATTTGGGTGAATCAATCTCCAGTTTTATTATTACTATTTATTTAATGTCATGTAAAATCGTAATAAACAGATTGTCTATTGTAGTTTGATAAAATAAATAATAATTAATATTAAAATATTATTTACCTTGCAAATAATCCAAGTTTAATATCACTGGTCCGGCAGCAACCGAGTTTAAATTTATAAACACTTGGAAAAATATTAACGCAATTGTAAAATTTAAACATATCACACGAAAATTGTTAATAAAGTGAAATAATGAACACTTCCTATATATGTAACTGTCACTTGAGTACACTTTGTCGGCACTGTCTTCATCATCGCTCACATCTCTTTTAATTCTTGGATGACTGTAAGGCCAGGTGTTCAAAGGTGGACCCATTTTGTATGTGATGTTTTTCAGTTTTCGTTTTCTTATCGCTATGACTGTGATAGCATTATTATGTTTGTAGACTAATTTATCTGAAACAAAACAAAAATGTTTAAAATATTATAAATATAAATGTTTGTTTTTATTTTATACAATTTTATATCGCTGTATCAGTTATCGACGAAAGATTTCACTTAAAGCGCATCCTTTCACGATAATTTTTGATTTCACAGTACTATTTTAATATATATATATATTTATTTTTTAATGTACACAAACACAATATATATATACAGATTATTAAAAATATAAGTTGGAATAAATGGAAATGGGTGCGTATACTCTAAAAATATTATTTTTCTTCCAAACCCTGGCAAAGGAAAAACAATTTTGATATGTAATAATAATATTGATTAAATAATTCACACGAAAGAAAAAGTGATAAATAGAATTAATTACTTGACAACACAGTTTACTAGGCAGAACTTCTGGCCATCAGCCAAGCTACTAAAATAGTATTAACAAGTAAAGAAAAGAGCTTCTGAATATATAGTGACTCGCGACCAGCACTAGAATCAGTTGTAAACAGCGAATCAACGCACATCTTAGCCATACAGTCGCGGACAAATATTAAAGCAAGTAAACTCCGAAACAAGGAGATTTCCCTGTTCTGGGTTAAAGCTCACGCACGTTTAACAGGTACCGAAAGAGCTGATTATCTTGCTAAAGAGGCAGCGCAAAACTTAAAGACTAAGCCCAAATACAACTTGTGCTCGACTACATTCATCAAACGTCAAATCTGTATAGACACGTTGGACGAATGGAACAGACGCTATAAAGAAAGTGCTCACAGGTCATGGTGGATTTTCGGAGTACTAGTTTCGCTTCAAGTGCAAGATCTCTTACGAGGAGAAACAATCATACACCTGATTGTGGAGTGCCCTGTGTTCGGAAGATAACGAACAGGTTTAGAAATAGAGTTAGACATAATAATAGATATAAGAAAATCGAGTTATTTAATTAGCAATGAGGAAATTAGGAACAAGTTGCAGAGATCTGTAAATAGAAATAAATGATTTTAAATAAGCGTGTAAATTCTTTAATGCACTAATTATGTATATAGACTAGAACTCTGACTCGAGTCACAAGATATTAGGATAAAAAAATACTTGACATACATAAGTATAAATAATTTACAATTTAATAAACACTCAAGTGAGTCAATTGCGATATAAGCAATATTTATAAAATTTATGAAAATGTTTCATATATTTAATATAAGACAAACGCATATCATATATCTTATATATGTGATATGCGTTTCGTTCATATTTCCAACAAGAATCCGTTTACTTCCTAACAGGAATCGTCTAAGTGTTACCTGTAGAATAAACTAAGAGCTTCTATTCCTATGTAACACTAGTACACGGAATGGCTACAGCAGTCAATGAAACAAAGCTACTAAGAATTCCCGCATTAATTCAAGTTCTAAGTAAGCCATATTGTAACATATATTGTATTTCCTGAGGTATATTAAATTACTGAACAGTGAATACTCGTATCATTGAACCAGTAACGGTATTTTTTTATTCATCAACGAGACCTTCGCCTGTTGGTAAATGATACGCCTGCCCATAACAACGTGGCGCAGCACCACATTGCGTTCGTCACCTTGATACAGAATCCTTCAAACCGGAACACGGTATGTTTTGCACGTTATAGTTTAGCGGTAGAAATAGGAAGTATATAGTACCACTATGTGGTGCCTACCTACCTAGACGATCTCCAGCAACAGAGACCAATAATACATCATCATTATCAACAGATAGAAGTTCACAGCTGGACATAGACCTTCCCTAAAGATCTCCACAATAATACATATAAGTAATATATTTACTGGTGGTACATACAAATAAATATATTATAGTATTTTATTTGTGTTAGGTCTGTGTTGCCAGAGATACCCTCGGTAGGTACCATTTCCAAACAGTAGTGTGCAAACATTACTTTGTTCCGATTTGAAGAGTGCTTTAGCTCGTGAAATTATTGGGATAACGAGACCTAACATCTCATCTTCAGATATATTCAAGTCGATAAACACTATGTAGTGCAGTGTATAACATAAATAGCGCCACGTTGTTATAGACGCGCGTATCACTTACGATCAGGTGACCGTCCCGTTCGTCTCGTCGCTTCGTAGAATAAATAAATATATTTTTTAATTTACCTGACCCTATATCATCTTGGTTTTTGATTATTAATTTAATTATTTCTCATATTAATTAAAGAGAAAATATTCAGAGTGTATAATTGTTACAATAGTTACAGTACACTATGAGAGCATACATGTGGTGGTAGCTAGATCCAGTCTCACCTATCTAGTATTCAGGAAGTAGCCACTGACCAGTATATACAGTTAAATGGATCCTGTGCAGCCGGCTGAGCCTGTTTGTGCAGCTCACGACGTTCGACGTTCGAATCCAATGCGGTTGAATGCAGCTATTTGTTAAATGAGACGATCTGTATATATTCTTACTAAATGCGTATATAGAAGTATAAAATTTCATTACAAAGGAATTCTACTTTATTAATTTAACAAAATAGATTATTAGTAAAACTCAAGCTTTAATATTCTTGCGAACATGCCCGTATAATATATATAATAAATAAAATGCTTGAATTTTTCGTTTAATTTATTTATATCATTATCAATGTTAAGTGAAAAAATTAGTGAACTAAGAACACTAACAACTAAGCTTTTACGAAGAAAAAGCCTTAGTTAAGTAAATTATATCTTACATTAACAATAATAACATGTACCACATCTACACCTCATGACATTACTAATGCCTCGATCATGACAAATACGACGATTATTTCCTGTCAATCTAGATTTCCAAGTAAGGTTAAATAATCAAAGGAAATATATTTATGTTATAATATAAGTTTTATAAGGGTAAGTAGAGACCGCTCTACATACATGTTCCAAAGAATAAATAATATTATAGTAACTTTATAAAATTAAATTTATAATATTGAAATATATTGTTCTTTTATGTTTTCACAATTATTAATGATTTAATTTGTAGTAAGTCTGTGACTGAGTTGAACTATGTACTGCGGGAGACAATCCCTTGGTATACGTTAGTAGTATAACAGTCGGTAGATCTCTGTTACCACAAACCGTCTACGTAAATACAAATAAAAATAAGATATCAAGAACAATTTATTATTATCAAAGGGTTAAAGCATTGAGGTCGTTTGGTGCCGAGCTTGAGACCTCAATTGGCGTCACTAACGGTCACATCATTTTCCTAGCGGGACAATCGAGCCGCAGTCATCTCCACATCGTTCGCAACTAGCTCAGAATTTTGATCAGAGTCTAATTGGGGTATAAGTTTTGTTGCGCCGCGTTTACGGTGGCGGAAACTTGCGGTACATTTTCAGAAGCAACTGTTTAATAATATCTACAACTTTGAATAGAGTAGGAGGTATAATCAAAGTACGGTTTTAATTTGTAGGTTGCAAGTTAACTTTTCTTATATAAATATATAGTAATATAATATTGTAAATAAAATTATAAAAAAACAAGCCTTCCCTCATCACATTGAGTTACTTGCTAGTTGTTTTAAGAAAATGTTACGAACTGATATTAATAAACGATTGATGATTGATCCAAATATACGAATTTAACAGGAAAAAGGAGATATTAAAATTAAAGTTTTGAGGGAAATATTAAATGGGCATATAAGGTTAAGTCAACTGATTGTTAATTAAGTAGAACCTACTTACATTTATAAGCAAATCATAGAAAGAATTACAGATTTTCTATTAAAATTAAATGTTGTTACTTTTGTTATAGTAATGGTTGAAGTTTAATATATTTTCTTAACAGTTTTACTTTCAGCGAGTTTGTATTAATACTGAAAAATTACAATATTAATATTACGCTATTATTGTTCATTAACAGCCCTATGAATAAATATAATAGCTAAAAATTACTTTATTTTTGTATTTCTTGGTTGAAGTCGTTGAATTAGTTTTCATTACTAAAACTATATGTGAATGATAATTAACTTTATATTTATATAGCATTGAAAAAATATTACAAATAAATAAGTCCGAGAATAGATATAAACAAATTCTTGAAACTTACTTAAGAAATGTCGATCTGACCTATAAAGAATATTTTCATTTGTGAAAATGTTTTAATTCAATTTATATAAATGTTTGTTTATAAAATAAAATGTTCATGTACCATGAAGATCGGAAATAAAACGGAGAAAGCGTATGAATAATAACAAAATAAATGATTTTTAAAAAAACCAAATTGTAAACGTAAATTGAAAAAGTTCTGTTAGAAAGTACCTTTCAGCTGTTTTACTATTTGTCACGACGATAAAGCTGTTAACGAACGTCTAAACGACAATACGAATACTTAGAGCTCAAATTGGTAAAAGCGGGAAGAGGGTATACACATTCGATTCTTTCGATTTCTATTCGTTATACAATAGAAACATTTGTATGGAATTTTCTAGTCTATAGTTCAATAAAGATTGTGACACTTGTCACTTATCTACGTACTACAGTTCTTTTATTGAAGTTTTGATTCTAATTTCAAGAGCAACATAAATCTATTATTAAATAGAAAGTATATTAAAGTATAAGGTATATGCGTATATATAAATTAAACTTAAGTTTTCCTTTTTTTTCTTATCTGTATGTCCTCAGGTTAATAAATCTTTACCGATACAATGACTTAAGACGATGACAAAGATATAAATTAACTTTTATTATGTATGTGTACGTATTTGAGTTTCGCCATTTAAATTAGATGAGATTACAAAATAAATATCATAATTGTATACACAAAATATAATATGAAAAATTTATATAGAAGAATAAATGAATGTAGAAGTACTCATTAAGGAAGATCCTTCCATGATTCACAGAAAATTTGCTTGGGAAACTATCGACGAGTAACAGTTAATTTTTATTACATACGTCCATTGCTGAACATAGGCCCCCACCAAGGTATTGCCCGCATCCAGCGGTTTCCGGCAACCTTCACCAGATTGTTGTTCCACCTTTTGGAGGGCCGCCGAGCGCTGACTCCAGATAAGCAACGTCTCTCTATTACCTTTCCACCCCAATATTTATTACCGACATTATATTATGATTAGTTGATACTAATATTTTAGTGATCGAAAAATAACTATCTTCACTACTAACAATGATTATATCTATATGATTATTTTGTATGGAGTTTGTATTATTAAATTACGAAACATATACTGATAATTCCGGTATAGAAGATAACAATTACAAATTTTTTATTTCATTTCAATTTGTCTATACAGTTTTTTATATATATTTTCTTAGATTATTTAACAAGCTCAAAAATTTACTGTGTAAACTAGAAGCACTTATAAAAGCTTTCTATAGTAAGTATTTTTTCATGTTGTTAGTATAAATCAACACAGCACAAATGTTTTTTCATTTCGACACATTGTAAAACCAGACGAAGTACTTTTGTTTGGGTTACTTATTTCTTATTCTACATAAAGGGGACAGTCGAGAAAAGCGCACTAATTTGACTCATCATCATTATTTCAGGTTGTTACACACATAGACCGCTGAACACCGACCTTCCAAGCGTTAAGGTTAATTGCTATTCTCCTCATGATTGACATAGTTGTAAAAGGTATAAGAAAAACTCATTTCTTTTTCTCCGTACACGAAATGTAGATTAGTGGTTAAGATAAAAGTTTGTTAACGATGAATATTTCCTTTTTAACTCTATGATATGAAGAAACGAGCGAGATGTTTACCTGGTGGTAAGTGATACGCTCGTCCATAACAATGTTGCGATAGTTAAGATGATTGGGTGGATGAATAGGTTTTTTTTGGGGGGAATAATCTTCGAAAGATACCCTGTTTCTGGGGGGAAGGCAGGGTTATGTGAGATTTTTACTCACTAAAACCCCCATGGTGCTCTGCATCAGTGCATTCGGAGAGGCTCCCGGATCTCTTATAGAACGCATCGGTGCCTGTCTACATTTTCTTTAAACACGTCTCTGAGGAGGGGTTTAACCCTCTCCTAGGCTGTCCCACACAGGTTCGCTTGTTTAGTGATAAAGGATAACCCTTAACGTCCGCGAAACTGCTAGACCCTTTTAGTTGCCTTCTACGACAGGCAAGGTTTAACTTAGTCCTATTATTACTGGCCCGAGACTACAAGGCTGGTGGTGGTACCCACCTAAAGGATCTCCGGCAACAGAGACTTGACACCTGTAAAAGTAAGTAAAAGAAGTGTTGTCATTTATAAATAATTTTTTTAAATGACCTTTGGGCAAAAGTTTAAAAACACGGTAGAATCTATGAACTTGTAGTGTTGATGATGCCTTAGATGGTATGTATAAAACAGTAACTGTAATGTCAGTCTGTATATTCATAAATGGAGCTACCGTTTTTAACACTATCCGCCGTTTTAAGCAAGTGTGTTACACGCATATCAAAAAATTGGCGAGCGATAGAATTAATTATCTAATAGTGATCAACGCCTTTGCGGCGCATTGCGGTCGTGTTATAGGATGACCGGTGTTCGATCTGAATCGCCCACTCGACTTTCACACATGCCCGCCTCGCCCGGGCACCGAACTGAACTGTTAACGGTCCGCGCGACTGACATACATACGCGCGTCTGCGCGGGCGCACCGCAGCACTACCAAGATTATACGTTTGTCTTGTTTGTACGTACTTAATTGGACACAATTTTTTCTGAATAATAAAATATAGACAACTACTCAATATATAACAAGACTGGTCTAAGGCCTTTGTTGCATTACAGTTATAGTTTTATATATATCATTATAATTTTTCCTATCAATCAGTGAAATCTGAACGGAAGGAACCAAATAGAGGAAATGTTATTAATGATATTGGATGTAATAGACATGATTTATTATTTGTTTTTTACAGAATTTTTTGTTTAAAGTTTACATTTTCATAATGACAGTAAAGGCATTTTAAGTTTTCTCGTTTATAGCTTCTCTAAGGTTAATGGTTAAATATGTAGTAACCTATAAGGTGTATGGCTTAAAATAGAATAAAAAAAATCAGTTAAAGCTGTTTACAAATTTATAGATTCTACCGTGCTCAAGCTTCTGTGTATTAGTCATTGCGAAAAGAGCAACATGTTTATAGCAATAAATGACAATACTTTTGTTATTCGTCAAAAAATTTGATTTAATCACTAGGTAGGATAGGTTTCTGTTCCAGAATACCGTCTATGTAGGGTACCACAAAAATTACTTTTTTTGGTTTGAAAGGCGTCGTAGCTAAAGAAATAACTGGGGTAACGAAACTTGACATCTTAAGTTTAAAGATACACCCAATATATAGTGAATCGTCCTATTTAGCCTTTCATTATTGAGTTAGCGTATCTCATTTTACTCGTCGCGTCCCTTCGTATAATAAAAAGGTACCAATAAAGCATACGGCTCGACTGATGGTAAGCAGTTACCATAGCCTATGTATCACAAGCGCCTTGCCGACCCCGGTGAAACTTTGTCATACCCTCTTCCAAGAACTTTATTAGCTCCTTGGGAGTTCTTGAGAGAAAATTTATATGAAGATGAATTCCTTGCTGACAGTGGGCATAAAAACAATGTACGATTGTACACAATGTGATATTTATGTATTCGTCTTTAAAGATTATATATTCTAATACAACAAGTGCCACGGTTGATTATGCTTTCGATAAAACAAGGAAACATTGATAATCGATATTATTAATAAAAACGAGAAAATTTTATTAGCTTGCAAAGACTTCAATCTTAAGTACGAGTCAGAAATTATTTATACAAATAAACTACGATATAATCATCTGCAAGTAGACCAAGTTGTTACAGTAATGACAGGAAAAGTAGGTAGATACAAAAGGTCCAATGATATAGCAGTGTAACATAAAAAGAGACACGATATAGCAAAGTCTCAATCATGACAATTTTGAACAAACCCCGATTAATATTTTCATGATTGAAATTAACTCTTTAACCGACACTGAGACGAAGTTAGAACATATATATAATGATGAAAATGGCTTTCCTTTCATCGTAAATCACGTGAAAACTAGTGAAGGTTTTGACTGAAACATGACTATTCGGCTTTTTATATTTTGAATTTCATAGATCCTTCTTTTATTTGTAATTACCTTTTAGAAACATTTTCATTTCTTATTATTTATGTGGTTGCTATGGTAACAACTGCAATAGAAAGCCATTTGCGGTTGCGGTTGATCTCAAGAAATATTTTAGACAAATTTCAAGTCTAATTTTATATTACGGCCACCCAAACGGGTGAGGAACAGTTAGCGACCTATAGAATAAACTAACGTTATACAAAAACTGTCTTTATCTATAGAGAAACAAACATAGAAAGTTAAAACAATTATGACAATGATACAAAAACAAAAGTAATTGTATCCAAGTAACATATATAATTTAAACTGAATAAATATCGCTACTCTATTATTGTAATACGTTTGAAAAACATTAATCTGAATATACAGTTAGTTTGAAACGTTAAATATTAGCGGGCTTCGGTAAAATATAAATTTTAACAGGTATAATACATCAAACGTGTCGCTATATCGTTCAGTTGTTATTGTGTGTAAATCAGTTAACTTTTCGGAGCATAGAACAGTTATTTGATCGTGGAGAATATTTTGATCGATTCGCAGATTGATCGTTTTAAAAATTTAAAAGATATCATTTAAAAAGTATTACAATTTTGAAAAATTATTGTAGAAATAACGACAATTACCTTTATAGTTGTGTAACAACCTTATAATATGTAGTTCATTACAGATAGACAACAACATTGAAAGTATATTTTAAAGTAATGTGTACACAATTTAATTACAATTTTGATATTTTTATAGATGATTTATATATTTTCCCACCACATTTTCCGTCAACAAACTCAGATCTTCACCCTCTAATTATTTTCAACAACTACTGCACTACGAGTACGTACCTGGTAACAATATAACACAGACCTTGGTGGCAGATTTTGTTTGCCGTCTAGGTAAGTACTACCGGATCTTCTATTTCTGGCGCCAAAAAATATTGTGCAAATGTTAATGTGTTCCGGTATAAACACCATTGTAGCTAGTAAAATTACTAGGGTAATGTAACTTAACATCACATGATTCGTGGACGAGAACAACGTGTTATAGTGTTTCTTATCCTATCTAGTAGCACATATCACATATCATTGAGTGAGCGTCTTGTTCGTCTCATCTCCTAATAAATTAAAAAAGAAAGACGAAAAAAAAATTTCGAGCAACGTTGAATGTCGATGTATAAATGCCTTCTCCGACTAGCAAAATTCTTAGAACTGCAGCCAGAGGCTTTATCTTTAGTTGGTTTGATAGATTGAGACTACATTAACGATGCTACAATAAAAAGAAAACTGTAGCAAAACTAATTAATAGCTGTGTAGCTGGAATTCGTTTCTTATGTTCCTAGAAAAAGACATCAACGCATCCTCCTAACAGTTTATTATTCAATGTATAATTGTTGAAATAGTTGATAATAATTTTTAATATATTAATAGTTAGACACGATCGATAGAAACAAAATTGTTCTAGTTGGATGTTTATCGGCTGATGATAATGATTTTCTCTTTTTTTGTATACTTTAAAGCGACGTTCGTCTATTAGTAAGCGATATGCCTGCACATAACAACTTGGACAGTAAAAACTTCATCACAATGTGCTCGTCAGTAACACACTACTGCTTAGCGGTAGAAATAAATTAACTGAAGCTGGACCTGCCTAAACAATAGATACTTACACCAGTTTAAAATATAATAATTAGTTTATTATTAGTTTTACTGGTGGTAGGTCTCTATTGTCGGAGACAGTCTAGGTAAATACCACCGCAGTGCCTATTTCTGCCGCCAAATAGTACTGTACAAACATTACTGTGTTCCCGTTTTAAGAGCACCGTAGCTAGTGAAATTACTGGGGTAATGAGACTTTTAAATCTTTTCTCAACGCGACATTCACAATGTGGTGCAGTGTATAACATACTAACTAGCACCATGTTGTTATGGGCAAGCGTATTATTTACCATCAGATGAACGTCGCATTCGTTTCGTCGCTTCGTTGAAAAAAAGAAAAGAACGACAACAGTTGAACATCTATCGGCTGATGACAATGATGTTGAGGAAACAGTTGCAACGATTACAAGTAAAATATTTAGTTATATCACATCACATCATAAACCGATCGACGTCCCCTGCAGAACATAGGCCTCCTCCAAAGATATTATGCATATTACATTATAAATACTACACACCTAAGTTTATTAATATATTAAATCAATAATTAAATTGACTATTATATTTACAGTAGCTTATTGTTAAAGTTGTCTATGAAAAACATGATTAAGGAAAATTTTAACTGTTCTTTGATATTTATATAGATACATAAAATAGAAATAAAATTAATTTTAATAAGGCATATTAATTATCGCATACAAACGCGTGAAATATAAGCATATTTTCCTTATCGGCTGGTATGTGGTGGTGTTATACAAAAATGTCACTTACTTATTTTTACTGCTCATAAACTTTCACGGCGCGAAGCTTTAATGCGGGCCAAATGATCTTTATATACATCGAAAAGCAAACGAGTTACATACAATGTTTTGAATACTTTACCGACGTTTATAATCAAATATAAAGAGGTGTGCTCGTCGCGTATCTTATTTATGCTTATCTGTGATCACGAGTAACCTTTTGCTGCCTCTAGTTATTCTTATATACAAATAGTATAGTTCGAAGTTAATTGCATTAAATCTTAACTCCAAAGAACAAAGCATTACAAATAAAATAAACAAAATAAATTTTGTAAAATTTTGTTTCAATGTTATCGAACTTTGTTAAAAAATTAACGTTTTTTAGTATGTTGCAAAAGTGGTAGTGGTAGTAATGAGTAATATTATAATTACCTTTAAAAATCAGTTTTTTTTTTAAACATCATAATAAAGTAATAGGAATAATAAACTAGTTATCTAGTAAAATATATTTTTTTATAATGTAATGCTACCTACAGTGTTGAATATCGATCTTCTGTGCAGCAACATATTTGCACTTATCATGCAAGTGATCAACTCGTTCTACCCAGGTTTTTACTTGGAACGACATAGTATTTTTACACAGTATTAAAATAAACATTAAAGACGTTGATGATTGTAGGTATCTTATAGCAATTGGGAATGTTTTTTTAGATTATTTTATAATTATTACTAATAAAAACCATCACTTGCTGTACATTTATTTCATATGATTTGAGTTGGATATCTAAAAAGGAGAATTTCTAACGCGCTAGCATATGTTCTATTTTGTTGAAGACAATTTCTATACATAGACCTAGCTATGCGCCAAGCTTCAAGGCGAGTCAAGGACTTAGGGAGTCTGTGAAGATGATTTTCCTTCACTTTAAATATGATAATTAGAAATAAGTTTTTGTTGACTATAAAAATTATGTCCAAAATTAAAAACAGAAAAATAATATTTCTAAAGGTCTCCGCACCGTTTAGGAAGCATGTTGTATACACATAACAAAAACAATTCTAACAAATTCTATATAAAAATGAAGTGCTCTGTGGTAACGAATATATTTTTAAAGCTTAAAGAATTGGGTACAACCAAATAATTATGTTCCAAATGCTGAGAATTTTACGCGAAATGTGGGACAAAATAAATTTAATCGCTTTCGCCAATTGACGGGATGCTCTCGCAAAAACGGCGTCGAGTTTTCATTTTCGATCGTAAAATTCCACATCAAATTATTGAGCGGTAACGGAGCCTCGGTGAACCAATAAATCTGGTTATTGCTTTTGTTCAAATTGTTATATTTCCTATAAACTTTATCAATTTTCGGAATCAGTTAAATGGCTCTCAAGTTATTTATTAAATTAATTATTTTCACTCTACTCTCAATTAGCAAAACGCATATTGCGGGCCTGTTAAAATTTACATTCTTTATTTGTGATAATAGCTTTAACTGCCCTAGTGGCACAGTGTTAATACGCTTGCCTGAGGTCACTGCTTCGATTCCGCGGCCTAGTGTAGAATAGTTTAGGTCTTAGATGGATTTATTCGAATCCATCGAGCCAGCTAACATTCTCATTGGACATTGAACGCTATAAAGGTAGTGCGGTGTGGCAACATAAGAGAATCAATGTATCTTGGGCGAGCAGGCTTTACTATCTTCGATCACACTGTCATTTAACATAGCTTTTAGAAGCAGATTCTCGTTTACATTTACAACAAAATATCTATTTTCCCTGTTTGTTAGCTATAAGAATTCGAAGCCAAAGATGTATTCATATTTTCATATTTCTGGCATATGTATTAATAATTTTGTAGTCAAATTTGAAGAGGTTCAACGACACTTTAAGAATTTTTTATTCTAAAGGCAAATATTTTTATAACGAATAAATTATGCGCTATTATTATAATAGTCTTTAAATGCTTCAAAACATATTTATCAATAGACTAACTGGATAATATTTAAGACGTAACTGATGTAGATTTCAGTTTTTGAAGAATATTTCATTACAAATAAATAATTTGGACGCTTCAGTAATTTTTCTTAAGTATTAAATGAAATTGGAAAATTTGTTGCTTCAATAATTCAAGAATAAACCGACAATAACATATTCAACGATTTTGTTTTTCAAAGGATGAATTAAAGACACAGAGGCGATGATAAGTCGTATAGTCATCAAGTAGATAAGTCATCAAATAGTTAATAATTTCCTGTCAAAGTTTTTTTAATGAGTATTTAGCGAGGCCCGGTGTAACATTTGTCCTTTCGTACACACGAACAAAAAAAATGTTTTGTACATAATTAGTGGAATTAATTATTATAAAGTAAATATATATGTACATCGTAGTTATGTTACGACCTTCACCGTTGCTTTTATTTTTCCAACACCATTTAAACTGTATACTATTGCATCTTGCTCTCATTATAAACTAGGCTCTTTGTTTAACAACTTCATTATAATGAAGATATAAATTCCTTCGTAGTCAACAGGACGCAGGCAGCACGATGTTAATGACCTCGCCTCGGAACCTGCTTATCTGGGGTTTATCTCAAAAGTAAGTCAATTGAAATATAAGAATTCTTAGGTGTACCTATGAGGCCTTATGTTTAAACATGAATATATTGACAAAAGCTCATGTTTTGATTAGCATTTGCTGCAAATGGATTAAGGCATAATTTTTTAAATATATATCAATATTTTTAATCAACTGTTTGTGGTCTAAAAGGAGATATTTAGGTATTTATACTATTTTTGCAAGACAAGACTTAAATAGAAAAGAATAATAATTATGAAAGTGCCGGCTGTCGGTTTGACACCGAAATCGTTCTGTGGCGGCTCGGGTCGGATTCCATACGGGACCGTGTTTCGATCATTTCACTGACCTACATTCGCTCACAACACAGCAGACCGCGCGGAAAACGTCAACTAAAGTCAACTAAAAACATTCCTATTTTAAAAAGACATACATTTTAACGTTATAACTAACCACTCAATTAGTTTTAAATAAAAATCTGCTGTTAGTAATCGATATTAATAAATTTTAATCTAATAAAATCGTTTGTGTTCGCGTAAATCTTGTTTTAATGCCTTAAACATCATTGAATCTAGGATTGATGTTGGTGCTTAATGGTCTAGATGGTTTCCTTTATATACACGACTTGGTTTTATTTGTCGAGTGCGAGCGCAGTAGGAAGAGCAACAACCTATGATTGCAGGGCCGTTATTCCCGATCGTCTCGACTGAACACTGATAAGTGGAAAAAACAGCAACTCTTTCAACCATTGAAGTTTGAAAAGCAGTTATGTTTAAAAAAATTAAATAAGATAAATTATAGTCGGGGTTCACAATTATAAATTGAATTTATTTAATAGCTTTAGCTTAGCTTCATTAAAATCGATGTGTTTAATTACCTGTTATAATAGACACCAAAGCGAATACTCGCACAATCACAGTGAACTCATTATCCACCGGCACAGAAGCTTTAACAGTTATTTGTACTAAAAACCGATAATTAGTAGTGGTCGTAGAAAAAAAAATTAAATAATTTACTAATGGATATCCAAACGGACGTCGAGGTATATACCTATGACAGTTGCGCGCGCGCTTTTTCTAAGCGATATTTCTTATTTTTTTTTTTAAACGAACGCAGGCGTTTGCCGCGGAGCCTTGACCGCTACGAGACTGCGGCCACACTGAACGAACTATCGTTGCAAGCCAAGCCAAGTCCTCTTGGCACTTCATGTAAATTACTTTCCAACAGTTACTTTTCGCTTCGCTGCACTCATTCCGGTCATCTTTTGTGCTTTTTTAAAGCGAAGCTTTTGCTTGCCGCGTAAGAGCTTCACGATATGTTATCTTAACGCGAATAACGTTTTAACAACTACAACATTCTGAAAGAGAGGATAAAAACATAGTTAAGATAAAGTGTAGATAATGATTATGACCCACTTTAATATTTTAACTTTGAAATATTTTTTGTAGAAATGACATTAATATATTGTTCATATCTATGAAGATAGGTATATATTATATATTTATATGAAAAAAATTATTATTAATGTTTTACATGGTTTTAAATAGAGACGCACCTGAACTGTACATTCTTTGTTTATTATTTTTTATTTTTTCTTGCCTTATTTCATTGTAGAGGGAAAACTTAAAGATATGGAGAGTCAAACGTCAGTTAGTCCTTAAAACTCCGCAGCTTTTTTAACTGACGTCTAAAAGTAAAATTATTTATTAGCGAGATTGTTAGATTCGTAGTCCATATACTAATTTGATGAAAACATTTTAAGAAAAATTGTTACATTTTATGTTGTTTCAGGGTTATGTACAAAAATTTGGAATATTAAATACAGTACGGCGTTCATATCACTCATCTTTATTGATTAGTCTATTTGGGAAGAAACTGGAATACCAAATTTTGCGAAATAAAAGATTATAATTATAGCTATTGATAAAATCTTTTATAACGTATATATTTATTATATACAGACGGAATAAAAAGTTTTTCACTACTTTAACTTTCCGGCTTACTATATCCAATGAGCTCAATGTAAACATATCAATCTTCGAATAAAGAAATAAAGTTGTATATACAGTGATATATGAATAAGATAAAATTTATTTACGTTGGTTTTATGTGAATGCTTATGGTACATACAGGATGGGTAATAACTAGATTCTAACTCTTTATAAGTTGGATGTTAGAAGCTGTACATACGTATGTAAACAAAACTTACATATCCATAACCTTAAACCTTTATTTTAGTAATGAGGGAACACAAGTTCAAACTGAAGAAGTTCAAGACTGAGTTGTAAAAATTTAGAAGATATACAAGACACGATGTATAGCGGTTTTACGAGGATTAGAAAGTAAAGGAAAAGTTGAAAAGTGAGAGCAGAGAAAAACCTCAGAACATTAGCAATATACAGGCGGTTATCCTCTTGAAAGCAAAAATAAGATAACCATAAATTATAAAACGATTGGAGTTAGAGATCGATTTAATTTCGCATATTATTTAAGTAATTACCTGTATACAATATTGTCATTTACTAGTCCGCCGACTATAGAGAAATATCTTACACTTAAAACAGCTAATGGCACGGTTCTCAGCTTCAATGCAACAGAGGCTTCGACAAGTTCTAGCTAACGAGTAATTTGGCGACCAAAAGCCCAGCTAGTTCCTGCGACATGTACAAAGTCTGGGAGAATAGAAGCTATCGGATGACTTCATGCTATCGTTGTGGATGTCTCAACTATCAACGACTGCAAGTCATTGTTGCGACAAACTTCGACAGAAGTCCCCAAGAGGAAGTGCAGCAAGCTCATAAAGTTTTTAAAGCCCTTTCATTTTTCCTGTCGCCGGTTAGTATCGTGTATGAAGTCTCTGCAATAATCACTAATATAAACGTAATGTCCTAACAAGAATAAATAACTGAACTCACTGTGCAAGTCGCCGATTTGACGTGCGTCGGTCGCAGTCGATCTTCTCTCTCGCAGTTAGTCGCACGGGATGTGCTGGTACCACAGGGATCTCGCACACAAGGCAAGCACTTGCGTCATGCTCCTTCAAAGCCAAGTTAAAATCCAAGCGCGAGTTAATAGAGACAGTAGCAGATTCGCCGATTTCTAAGTCACTGCAACTTTTTGTGACGGATCGTAAATGACACTAAAAATTTCTTATAGATACTAGTTCAGATATATGAATCGTGCCTATATAGACAATAGGACTCAGCCACAAAACTCATACTTGCAGAATAACCACTTTTCGCCGCGAATGGAACACAGATGAAGACGTACGATTACAACGAGCTAGATTTAGGTCTTCGTCATGGTTTCACTTGGAATTTTGTCTTTGCCGATGTGTCTAAGCCTATTATCGGACTTGACTTCCTCCCCGGCTACTTATAGCACCCTCGACGATTTAAAGAACCGCACTCTTGGCGACAATGAGACGATATTGACCACTCGTTGTACTGCATCTCCTTTTGACCCGAGTCTGCACGTAAAGACAGTTGAAGCTTGAACACCGTATCTCCAGCGTCAGAATTTCCTGCTCTAACGCGTTCTGTAGGTCAAACCAAAATTCAGGCATGCTACAGTTCATCATATTAAGAGTGTTGTAGTCTTGATATGATGAACTACGCCTTCCAGTTGCTTTCGAAGCATGTCCTCTTTCACCGGATAAGCAGGAAATCTCGAAGAAATGTTTCAATGAGGATATTCGTACTGGAGTATCACGCCGGTCGAAGAGTTCATGGGCGTCTCCTCTACATTTAGTCCTGAAATTAAACAGTAAATGGCGACTTTGTCATCACTTTGGTAAATTAATTATTTATTGCAATAAAAAACATATACTTTTATACAGAAAATGTAGTTCGCCTGTGCTTGAATTCAGCCAATTTTTTCCAATGTTGAAATGGAGTTATCAATGAAAATTTGGTTTTTATTTATTAATAACGACTACTATAACGTATTTTTGTTAGTAATCAGAATAAGGCTCTATGTGAGTTTTCGAAAAGCTGGTGTAATAAAGCATATGGCTCTTAAAAACACCGGTAAATTTCCTTAATGGACGATATGAATAACGCATGGAGAAATTTTTAAGAAAATTCTATAATCGATTTCTCATTAGTGTCTTTTAATGAACCTTCTTTGTTTCTGAGTTGGAAAATTTCACTAAACCTAACTAAGAATCAGATGACATCAGACTGATGTACAAACAATAAAAATATCTAACCGTATTAAATAAATAAAATATGTAGATTTCATTATCGTTTTTGCATAACTACCTATCATTTATGAGCATTAAGTTCCAAAATTCATTACAAACTAAAATCTGTTGTATGATTTACATCGGGATATCGAAGGCTTTTTAGTGAACGAAGCAATAAAATGAGCGAGGCGTTCACCTGATAGTAAGTGATGTGTCTTTCCATAACAACAGAGCGCTAGTTAAAATGATATATACAGTACTGTATAGTGTTTATTGTCATAAAACATAGGATCTAGAGTCTTGTAACTCCAGTAATGTTACTAGCTACAACGTCCTTCAAACCGGAACGCAGTAACGTTTGCACTCTACTCTTTAGTGGCAAAAGAAGCAACTGTTCGAATACCTACCTAGACGATTTCCGGCAATAGAAACCAACCACTAGTTTTTCATTACCTAAAAACGAAACCAAATTAACCTGTGTGTATGTATACTTTTTACATCAGAATAGAAAATGGATATTTGATAAATCGAAATAAATCAAGTTCAAACTTTCATTCGAAATTAAAACTGCAACTAAATTAGTCTTATATTTAAATAACTTTGTCACCATAAGGATGAATTGATGTGTCACACAAATTTGAACTTTATGTAAAAAATTTCTTGAATTCCGTAAAAAGTTGTACGCACTAAGGCATATGAATATATACGTCCAACTGCATGACGTATCTTGTTATCCGCACAAAGAAGATTCATTTGTACTACAACAAAATTCATTACAAGTAACTATATGGTAGTAAGATAATTTTTATCATCATCTGCCTCAAAGTAGTGAATTTTTTTCTGAATTGTCGGTTAACAATATAAATAGATTATCTTGAACATGTACAATAATCCCTCCTATAACACGGTGGATTGGTTCCGCGTTACAGTAGCCACGTTGTAGAGGTATTCTCGCATAACACGCTTGTATGACTTTATATAATACGTTATGAAGAAATTATTTGCGGTTAGCTTTTTTCGTTAAAGGGAATTTAACTCGAACGTTAAGAAAAAACTAGGTTATGAACGAAATATGTGCGTTTTATTAAAATCAAACTATGAGCACAATTTGTCAAACAAATCATTATAAATTTCACAATACAGAAATATAACCTGTGTAATCCCTATGTTATATAAGGTAATATCCATGATATACGGGGGACTGAAATCGCATAATATGAAAAATTGTTATAACAATCCCGTGTTATAAGGGAGATTACTGTACTTATTTATTCAAACGTTAGCTATACAGCAAACGTCCATAACTGTATTTATTATATTTACCCGATCCGTTACCAAAACTTGTTTAATAATAAATAATCTGCAATGACATCTAGCGGCTTGCCACATGAATAAGAAAATATCAAAACAATTTTAGTTATTCTTCTAATAGTTTTGTAGTATCGCTTATTATTAAATACACAACACCTAGCATAGATTTTTAGTTTATATAAAGTACCTATCTTTTCTTTTATTAAAATTTATTAAAACCACGATTGCTTTCTTATTTGGAACACAGAGAGCATAGACCTCTTCCATTATTAAGTATATAGGAAAAAGTATTCTTTAATAAAATGTTTACTTTTAGTGTGTTGTAACGTTTTCTAAAATTGTGACTTTTTATTTTCTTACAGACTTTTTTCGTGCCGACTAAAGTTTGCTGGTAACACTAAACAAGTAATTTTTTGTAAATTTTCTGTCAATGTCAATCAAAAAAAATTTTATCATAAAATAGTCCAAATTAAATAATTTTCATTAATACAATTTGGAAAAGAATAAATTAAATTTTTGATGTAAACTGTTTTAGTTACAGTCATATTTTAAAATATATTCATATTGAAAAACCATAAAAATTTTATTAAGGTTGCACATGTGAGAATTATCTAGCACTTAAAAACAACAAATTTGAAAACAATTCTTATATTTTTCTCTATTGATCTTATAATTAAAAATAGATATATAATAAATTATTATTTCATTTAAATAATTTAATATAACGTTAAAAATGGTTGTGAACGAAAGGTATCACGTGTTTTTAGTTTTGTTTTTTTATAACCTCTAAATCGTACTGTGTATGATGGTCTTTTCCTCCCATTGTTTAATTTTATATATAACGGTACTTACGCTACTTAATACAAAACTGTTACAGAATGGGGGCCACAGATAAAAAATTAAAAACGATAAAAAAAAGAAAGAGAAAAAGTGAGGAAATAAAAGTAAAGCCAGAAGTTCCTAATACTGCTGTTGAAAACTTGATCAATGATTCTAAGCTTACAAAGGAAAACACTGAATCAGCATTAAAGAAACAAAAGACAACAGTAGGAACTCAACAGTACCCAATTTTGCAAGATGAGAAACTGGTACAGAAATTGCAAAGTGTGCCCATGACAAATAACCAAAAAGGTGTGTATTAAAATTTATGTGATATAAACATTTATTTTTCTTGTGAATGATGTGACTAAGCTATCAGATGGCAAATAATTACCCTGAATTATAAGTCACCTCTACATATAACATAACTGCAGTTAAGTCAATCAAACCAGATTTGCATTGTTTTCAAGAACAGTTAAAACAAATGTAGTAAAGATTTTTGTTTTATTATTCATTACTATTAAATTTTAAAATTGTTAATATATTGTAAATATATTTAAAATAAGATATTAAACATTTTAGGTAGAATTCGTCAAGTCCTAAGAGACAGTCTGAAGGGCACATCTGAAATACTTGCACCAGATGTAATACATAATAGAATACAAGCAATACTTAAAAGTTCAGAGAAACACACTGATGCTGATTTAAGAAAAATGAGAATTTTATATAACATGTTAAAAACAGCACTTAAAACAAATGCTACAAAATCTGATAACATAAATGATAAAGATAAACCTAAAAAACTGAAAAAGAGGAAAAAAGTTAAATTGATGCCAGAATTGAATGTAAATAAAGAAACTGACCCTAATTCAGCAGGAGGAGAAGTAAAAAAAGATGATAATGTTCCGAAACCTAAAGGACCTAAACGTTATGTTGTGTTTGTTGGCAACTTGCCTTTAGATATTGATAAAGAAAAGGTAATTATGTGTTCAATAATTATATTCACTGTGTTACTACACTCAGTATACCTTAAGGCTAGAATAGAGCCACTAACTCTTGAATTTAAGAAGACTATTACATTCCCTAAAGTAGCACTAGAAAAGTAGATGGTAGTAGATGCTAGTTAGAATATTTCGTATAGAAAGGATATGGTATTATAATGTTAAGAGGTTTTTGTTGTAGATTGTTAGGTACTATTGCAACTACTGTTCCTGATAACGTGCAGCCATATACAATATTTTTATTGCATTATATTCTTAATGGTGCTGTAGTTAATATAGCAAATAAGGCCTTTGCTTTATTATCTCTTTAGATATCAGACATCAACATCATATGTTCCAAGGCAGTAATTGTGATATGTAAACAAGAGCAGTTCGTGATTATTATGGTCTGTCTACAATATACCTTACCTCAAAATCATATGATGTTAAATGGTAAAAAGGGGAGAAGTAGGCTAACCATCAATATCCCACTTTCTTTTGGTTGTAAGAAATAAAAATGAAAAACAAAATGCAATAACTTAGATTTTTTTTAAATATATCTTCTCAGACATTGGTTTTACATTCTCTTAAGTACCCATGCTATTCATCTAATATTTATATATTATTACTATTTATTTCTACATGTAGTCCTACTTCTATATCACATCTAACACTCTCTCATATGTTATTAGGAGTATTATACATTTACACCAGGTTCTCCTTGCTCTTAAATTGGTGTAAGTATTGCAAGAACACTCCTCTCCTGTCTTTATGTTTACAGCTATAGCATCTGGGAAATAAAGTTTAGTCATGGAATCTGGTTATCCCTTCCATTCATCAAGAGATTTTATTCTTATTTGGCTCTTGATAAATATCACCAGGCATTTATCATAGTCTGGACTTCTTTATGATGTCACCGAGAAATGAATTTTTTTTTGTCAGAGGTTGTTCATTAGTGTTTTCTTTGCTTTTGTTTTATTGACAGATAGTGCAACATTTCTCTGATATAAAAGATTTTATAAAAGATATTCGCTTACCGAAGCAAAAGGAAGGTAAGAAGAGTGCAATAGCCTATGTGGAAGTAGAAAATGAAATGACATATGAGGTATGTATGAAATAATTAAATTTTATGCTAAGTAGTATTCTTTGGGAGAGGGCAATATCTGATGATAACGACAACTAATGATACTTCAATAATAAACAGCTCTCTTATTGCTTCCAATGCTGGGACTCCAGGCCTCATATAAAAAGGGTCAGGTTGAAATAATCAATCCACTACTTACATCAGTCGACATCACAGGATTCTGTCTTCTCCATGCTCTGAGAAGGCTAGAACACTGTTCAATTTTGTCTTAAAATTTAATTGCGTCGGGGACAATAAAATTTTGGAAATGGTATTTTATTTATGGTACATTGGGATGGATGTCATGATTGTTAGTTAAAAATCCCAAAATTAAAATAAAGAAAAAAATAACAATCCACCACACTGACCTGCAGATAAGTGAAGGTCACATGTCCACGAAAGCTCTTCCCCATGGAACACTTGGTTTTTCTTCATTGGAAACTTGAGCTCATTGGGGATTGATCCCACATTTCATTCAGACGTATAGAGTACATACTGTCTTGCTTTAAATTCAAATGCGTATTATCCACAAATGGCCCATGATTAAAACATAATAGTAATACATCAGTACTTTTTGGGTTATTTATTTAACAGTAAATGTTTTTTTACTACTCAACAGTTAGCACTTTCTAAACATCACTCAATGCTTGGCAACAAAAGGATCAATGTCCTGTACACAGCCCAGAAGAAAGGGAAAGTGAGCAAAACTGAAGCAAAGGTACAGTACAGTACAGTACAAGTAATTTAAAATTTAAAGAATGATATTGTGTTACTTTTTTTGGTTCAACGAAGCGTCGAAACCAGCAGGATGTTCACCTGATGGTAAGTGATAATCCATAACAACGGGACGCTAGTTAAGATCATATAAACTGCTGCACTACATTTCACTCAACACCATGAGACATAAGATAATGAGCCTTGTTAGCCCAGTAATTCATTCTTATAACGCCGTTAAAACTAGAACACGGTAATGTTTGCACAGCAGTAGTAGAGTGTGTCTGCTACAGTAAGAGCTGCGGTGGTAAATACTGGGATGGTCACCGGCAACAAACTTGTCATTAGTATTGTTCTGTTTCAGAGTAAATCAGCGAAGCTCGTGGCATTGCAAAAGTCGGGGAAGCTAATCGGTAGTGTGCCCCTAAATAAAAAACGCAGCCACAGAAGAATGAAAATGAAACAGGCGCAGACCAAATTGACAGCTGTATCCACATAATGAAAATCTTTACAAATAAATGTTATTTACAAAACTTTTGTTAATATATAATTAAATTACATGGAGTTGAACATCAAAAAAATATTTGTCTTTCTTTCCGATTATTAAGTGAACAGCATCACGTTCTGTATATCGCCAAGAGGATATGAGTTATTAAGGCCAATTACTCAAGTAATTTTTTTAAAATCGAATCTGTTAACCTTTGACCATGGTCCCACCTGGTGTTAAGTAGTTATATGGTCAGTGGTAGTAAAGCTCACTAACGTAGTGACAGCCTATTTACTGTTCTCTGTGACATCCACGACATACTTGAATGAGAAGATTGCTGATGGCAAGTTATCACACTTCTATGCTGTTTTTATGAAGATCGAGGATCCTAAACGTATTTGTTCGTGAACTGGGGATGTACAACACGACAGTAACTCGAAGTACATCTGGTCATCTGATGGTGAGAAAGGGATGGAGTAATTTTATTATGGAATTTCCAGCAACAATGCTGGATTTAAATAACGCAAAACTATGCTTTGTCGAACATTACAAGAAACCTATGTCCATGACGAATTCTAGTGCATATTCTTTGAAATGTGTCCTAGAGAACGCTGCGAGACTGACCATACGGCGCCTAATTTCACTAATTACTCTACAATTCCGAATATATAAACTGTTATAAAGACCTGAACATATTTCACTTACCTATACAGGTTAAATTGAGGGTATTTGAGCCCAGAGACGATTCGTCAACACCAAACATTAGTGCCAAGTACGTATTAGATGATTTACTGATGGCTGTTTTGCCAGACATTCTAAGTAGATACCATCGTAGTGTCTATTTTTGCCGCTAAACATTACTGTGTTCCGATTTGAAGGACGTCGTAGCTAATGAGACTCGGTATGTTTCAAGGCGACAAATATAATGTAGTATAGTGTACATCATGTCGACTAGCGCCACCTTGTTTTGAGCAGGCGGTATCACTTACCATCAGGTGAATGTCTCGCCCGTCTCATCCCTTCGCAAGAATAGAGAAAATAAAACCAATAGATTTGAAAGATTTAAATTAACGCACAGCTTTAAACAGTATATTTAAAAATGATAACGTTTATTTACATAGGTACCAAAATTAAATTTTTGATTTTGACTCATTTTTTAAAAAAAAATTTTTGTCAAATTTGTTTTGTAAAAAAATCTCTAGAAGTCCTACCGCGAGTCTCTGAATGGATTTGGATGACAAATGTTTGTGTTAGGAAGAGAAAAGAGAGAAAAACAAGAAGGAAGTGCTTCAAAAATTATTTATTTATTCGTATATATAATTTATATATCCACTTTATAATTAAAATCAACCGATGCACACAACATAAAACTTTGTATTCACGCCTCATACACGCCAGCGGACGAATCTCACGGCGCCGCCAAAATATGCTCCAATGTGGACCTTACGTACTGGCAGTAAGCTGGAGCTCAGAAAACCTATTTTGGCAAACGCATTTAAGTATACAATGATTAAAAAACATCGATACTCAATAATTATTTATCCAAAATTACTGCATATGAAACGATTGCAAACGAGTAAACTTAAAAATAAAATTAAAAGCTTGGATTAAGTAAATATAAAATTATTAATACTCTCCCTAAAATACTCAGTAAAAACGACCAGCACAGGTACAGTGCCGGAGGAATGACGATACATTTACATTATATAAAGTTCATTTGCATTAACTTATATCGAAAATATGAGAAAAAAAATTCACTGTCGTAAAATAAGTACTAGTAAATTTGGATTCACCAATCACAATGTTATTAATTGTTTGACTTAAAAAAATATTCAAATAAATAAAACCTACAATAAATAAATATAAATGACAATCATTCAATACATTTACATCTTAAAGAAAAGCGTCAAGTACAGTGGAAGTGAGATATAATCTGCGGACAAAATTATATAATAAACATAATTAAATTTGATGATAATTATATAATAATTGTAAATCAGTTAATATTCCCTTAATACGATTAAGTATTTCCTGTCTTTTGAGTATTCAATTAAAACTTTAACATTAGAGTTACGGTTCTACGAACAACTATAAAGATTATTATAAAAAGTAAATATTCAATAGAGGTTCAAATGATTTCAACAAGCTTTCAATTCAATATAAAATGTATGCACGTATACGTACGTATTGCATACAGTGTATGTGTGCGTATACATACATATACATGCATAGATTTACTGGTAAAATAACATGAGTCAATATTTGAATTTTCTATTCCATCCATGTCAAGCGAAACGCGTAGCCTAAATTACCTTATACATACAAATTACGTTTTTAGACAAATAAAAAATTAAGGTTATATTTATTTTTTTATAAATTAATCTTGAAAACGGTCAACTGCATTATAGAGAGAAAAAATTGTATAACTTAATATATATATACTGAAAACATTACTCAATTAAAAATATGTTATTTCAGAGAATGTAGTGGTAGCCTCCATGTTGTATAATTGAAAAAAATTACTTGTTTATAACATCAGAACACTTGTCACTTTGTATTTAGGCCCTAAGCTACACTTGCCCTCTAAATTTATCATTCCTGCCTAATGCAATAAATTTGAAATAACTCCTATTTATGAATCAATCTCTGTTTTGTTATTTTTAATGCTAACGAGTCCTTATCAGAAAATTCACGCCGTTTGTGTTAAGATCTTTTTAAAATTATCCGAGCAGATTTTTTTTTTAAGTCAGCGCGTATTACACTATATAATAATAATAATAATTTTTATATATCCAAATACACATTTACAACTTCATCCGACTACAAATTTTAATTAACTGGCCACCGGAAATGAGACATGTAAACTTCACCATTTGAACACGCAACGAATAGAGAGTTATTAATTATTCAAAATACTGTTCCGATTGCTACACGCAAACTATTAAAAAAAAATATTCGAAAAATGACGACAATACTCTAATAATAATTTTCTATGCTTAAAAATAGATCTCGTTCTAATACTTTTTAAACGCTACAATTATTTTTTAAAAACTAATATATACAGTCGGCTACATAATTAAATACAAGTACCACCCAACAATATAACCGTGTGCGTTGTCCGTTCGCCCCCAAGGTTCAAAACGATGGGTATCACCACACCATTTCTTCCTAAACATGAGATTCGTTATCAGCATTGCTGCCTCAATGGATAAGATCTATTATGTATATAATTCTTTTGGAATGTTTTATCATGTGTAGAAGTATTTTATTTAATATTTATTTAGCGTAATAAATATTTTCACTATGAAAGAAGAATTAGAACTGTCTCCGTGGTGCATTAAGCTAACTGCTTAGCTAGTAGCACGGAGGTCGATTCTGTGGCCACATGCTGCGGTGTCAGGTCGGTGGTAGGATTTTTTTGAACCCGCTAGTCTAACTCACCGTCATATTTAAATCTGTCGCCATAATAGCAATGCTGTGCCACCAGCACCCTACACCATTAACGGCTTCATTGTCATCTAACACCTTGTGAAATTTCCGCCCATTGTAGGTAAATCATAAATATTCCAAAAGTTTTTAGTTTTTGGGACGCCTACTTAAACAGAGTATTAAATATTTTTTTGATAATCGGGTTTGTGCGAAATGTAAATCGAAGAAGTTAAAGCAGGTAATGTGATAATTTTTTTAATATGTATGTTCACGGGGCTATTGTTCAAATATATAATTTCATAAAGAGCTTCAGCTATGTATGCAAAGATTAACCAGTAGAATAAGAAACTAAAATATTCCAATAATATTAGATTTTTTTAAGAACCTAAAAAAACTATTAATTTATCTATATGCAAATAAATCTGATAGACAATTATCTGTACACTGACTTATCAAGAAATGGCAGTGCTACTTACTTTCTATAAATATTTTTTATTGAAAGTCACTTATATTTTTTTTTTGTATGTTTGAAGGTCATACATAAATAAGTATGCTCAAAGAATTGTAACAGTATAGAAATGAGAAGTTTAAAGATGGGAGATTGTATCAGTCATAAATCAATATTCCTGTTATATTATCTATATCAATATACAAATCATGTATTATTGATATATATTATAATTCATGAACTTAGAACCGAAACATTTTCATAAAACCAATAAGGGAACAACAGGATCTATATCTTTACATTATTTTTTAACAGATTATTCCTTAAATCTCCTAAGAAAATGTAGTATGCTTTCCTCTACAATGAATTTTTACGTCAACCGGTGGTCTCTTTATTGCTGAAGGGATAATTTATGGGAATGGATGTATCTTCTTCGTGAAATCGGGAAAACCCTTGAATTAGATAGTAAAAGATGAAGTAAGACTCACTGCGTGCACCTTTTCTAAGTTTTCCGTATTTTGATTATCTTGTACATAGAAAGTATGAATTATTAGCATCATACAATCCCCTTACCAAAACCAACATTTTGGCTTTAAAATCAGTACCTACAAGATTAATTTCGCTGTTCTGATGTGGAATAGAAAAGACCCCAACAAATGTTTTTGGTTCTTTTATAAATCCTTCGTTGAAAACTTCGCGTTTAGTAATGTGTCCTCTTCATGTGATCCTGGTGGTCATGCGTGCGGCCATCGCGCGTCGAAGAACTGGCGCATGCTGTGCCCTGCGCGCCCGACCGGGCTGTCGTCCTCGTTAAACACCTCGCAGTTACTGAATATCAGGCGCACATCTGATGCGAATTCCTCCTTGCATTTGTAGCTGGTGACAATATTTTTTTTAATAAACATTCGCGTTATATGTACAATACTTGGAAAATTTTGTTAAAATATAAGAGAAATAGCTCTTGATATATAATCGGATTAGGCGAGTAAGAATATTAATTTGTAATTGGTAAATAGGACTAAATAAATGAAAATGAGGATTTACGTCATAATTAAGTACGTCATAAATGAATCCCTAGTCAGCGTAACTATAAAAACGAACAGGCCTCTTAATGTTCCCATTGCTGGAGCTCGGCATTTTCCCTTACGAGAGAATCAAGGTTATCTATGCAACAATCTGGCCAAGCGCGAGTTGAAAAATATATCATGCCCGCGTTTTTGTTATTGTTGAAACATGTAGATTTCCTCAATGCCAAAAATTGATTAGATGCCCAGAGGGTATTCAACCCGTACTTCATCGAGACGTAACGCATATGACTTTCTTAGAAATTAAGCTATCGCTTCTTCAGTCAGCTCAGTATGGTTATATTAAATATAAAACAGATATAAAGCTATTTTCAACATACAATCCATCATGCAGCTTGCGTTTGATAGTGGAAAGGTCCATGGGGCACTTAATGACCTTCCGATATTGCGGAAACTGTTTGGTGTTCACTGGTACCAAAAACGGCCATGCATGCTCGTGGCACTCCATCTCGCATAATAGATTTCTGTGAAAGGAAGTTATTACATAATGTTATTTTATTTAGATGGCAGGACCAAAGTTCCGAGGATTTGCATATAAATATTCATCATCATCAGCATTTTTTCTATTGCTGGACATAAACTTCAATAAGATCTTCACTCCAAGATACTAAGATTACTTCTGCATTTTTATAGCGTAAATAATTTTCACACCATTTTTTTTTTAATTCTCTAAAACAAATGAAAAGAAGATTATCGCTACTTGTCATTTTTTTTATGGCTTGATGGGGTCCGAGGAATATGTTCACAAATACCCTGCTTTTTTTGGAGAAAGCAGGGTTAGTATTTACCATCCTCCTCCGCGGGATTGCGCTTATTTAGTGATAGAGGTTCTCAACCTTAAGGCAATTGCGATGACTCTTCTAATCTTCTATGAAGACCAGAGCTTACCTTAATCCTGTTTTTAATAGCCCGAGACTACAGGGCTGTCACACGACTTATTCACAGTTAAGTTCTCTTACTTGCAAAACTGCAACTCTTTCAGTTGTTTCTTAACAATAGTTTTGTCTTTCTTCGCCCGTGACAGCAGCGGCACGTTCTCTGGACTTATTTCATCAACTACAATTAGAAATAACATGCTATATTAAACTAGTAACGCCTGGCCATAATACAATATAATATAATTTTTTTCAAATATTTTATTGACAATCAAATTACAAGGTGTCTTTTCTGACTTTTATTGAACATAGATACAAGATAAATCACTTAATAATTTTTTTGTTCTGTTCATCTTAGGATGACGATAATATTATCAGAATTACAACAAGAAAAGTGCCGGTTATTGGTTAATGTTCCCTTCACCCACTGTATCATTAAAAAGAATACAATAAAATATTTTTCATATATTATTACTGTCAACGTCCACATTTAGTTTTATTTAATGGTAGAAAGTGTCTATTGCTGGAGACTGTCTAGGTAGGTACCACCGCATCTCCTGATTCTGCTGCCAAACAGTAGTATACAAACATTACTGTGATCGGGTTTGAAAATCGCTATAGCTAGGATAATTACTGAGGTAACGAGACTCAACATCTTATGTCTTAGGCGACGAGCGCAACGTGGTGCAATATATATCATCTTAACTGTTGTCGCGTTGTTATGGGCGGGTGTGTCCATCTTATCAGGTGAACGTCCCGCTGTCTCGTCACTTAATTGTATAAAAAAAATCCTTCAAATTACATTAATAAGCCATGTTAGCTGCTTGTAAGGAGGTCGAATAAACCACAAAGAGGCGCGGTTTAAATCCAACAATGTAAATCATCGTGATGTCATTACACTTCCTAAGACCAGCTTTATTAAATTTGTCATTCCATCAACCTGCATATAGCCATCGCGATGGGTTTGGGTGTCTCCTTTTGATGATAAGTACTCCTGTGTCCAATCAATGAGAATATTAAGAGAGCTATTTGTTATTATTTTTACATAAATTGCCAGTAATCATATATTACACGATTGGAACATATACATCAGTTCAAAATAGCTGAACATTTATTATGCAACTGTTAATTAATCTTATAAGTATGCTAGTATAGGTGCTTCTGCGATATTTACAGTTTACATTACCGTATTAACTTAATATATCCGTCATACTAACCATCAAGGTGATCGGATTCGTCGTGTTGTAGTGCGCCATTGCTGCCAAACGATAGCGCCCGTCGCTTTTCTGGAGGCGGACCATCTTCAGATAACTCTGTAACTGTGAAAGTAATATATATCAATCTTTTTATAGTCCGACTTACAATAGTTTTAATTTTTAACAATTTAAATTTAAATTAAATATTTAAATACATTTTAAATTTAAGTCAAAATTAATATAACACTATAAGATAAAATTTGCATTATATCGTACATAACGCCTTAATAAGTTGACTCTCTTTACCACAATAATTTTACTAGCAATTTCATTATAAATGGTGTTGAACATATTTATCAGACTAACCAGGATGGTGGTTAATTCCATTCTCGGGCTCGACAAGCGACTCGTCGCGCTCGTCGTGTTTCTCGGGGGTATGCAACGCGCTCGGCACACACTCCTCCGCCGTCGTTGACGTGGACGCTTGTGACGCCGCTGGACTGTACAAGCGGATAGAGAGAGCTTATTATTAGATATTCACTGACTAGCAACGAAAAAAATTAGTTTGAAACAGTTTTGAATATAAAATAATTCTTCTAATAATTTAAATAAAGAATCTTCAAGTCAAATAAAATTGTTGAATTAATTACTCTAACGAGAGCTTTTACTTACCTCGGGACCATACTCTGATCGAGATCAATGCTGTTATCCTTATGTTTGTTTTCTCGTTTCTTAGTGTTACGTGGCTTTTTAGGTGGTGCGCGAGAAATGCACTGCGAGCAGTACCATTTGCCTCGGGGATTCTGTTATATTAAAAAACATAAATGATATAGTCTACTTAATCACAACTGAGCAATTAATCAACACACGGTATGGTATGCCGTCGTAATGATGGGTTATAAACATATTTTAAATTTTCTGTCATACAACTAACTGCATTTGCAGGTGCTATTAAATAACAATGAAATCGTTGATAGAGAAATATGCTCGCTCAGAGTACTCTGGATCTTATAAGTCGCCAGTCGTACTACGTACACTGCAATACTATTAATGCAGCAGTTTTAACCCTACCGCTAGCAAGATGGAACACAAGATGTACAAGCCAAAGGTTTATCCACTATGCTCCGGATGTAGACAAACTTGTTTTTTTTTTATAGGTATCTCTGCATTCTCAATTATTGTTATATAAGTTTAATAGAAAAAATAAGATTATAGACCTTGTGCAGGGGCGGGTAATGGCAGTCCTGATGGTACGCACGCACGCATAGGGCACACGGAATGGTGCGCCCGCTTGACGCGCCGCCGCATACTATACACACGCGCTCCCCTCGCGCCTTGTTTACACACTCCCAGCAATACCTGTACATAATAATTCAACCTTAGTTTTGTTGCATAACTGGTAGATAATAGGTAGAATTTTTAAATGGGTTAGTGACAGTAATAAGACTAATTTCCAGTTTTAACTTTGCATTTAAAGGTAAATATAATTTATGTAAATATTATTCATTGCTAATATTGTTCAATGATTCTCTATTACCACCCTCTAAAAATACGTAGTAAAGAACTCTTTCTAAAACAATTTACTATTACTACATTCCTTCGTCTTTACGATCAATAAAACAGAGTTCAATTATACAAACTTTGATTGCCTTCACATTCTGGTAGTTACTTGCCTTTTAAAGCGAAGGTTTTTGTTGGTGCAGGTGGCAGGTGTATATATGATACAGCTAGAGCACTCACGTTATAGATATAAGCCGATAACAGCATTACTTGTCATGTTCAGACTATCAATATGTGTGAGCCAGACTTTACATAGGAACCAGCTACACAATGTTCGGCTTGATTGTCACTTAATATCATGTAAAAATAGGCTCAATTAATGAAACTTAAATATTATACATCATCGATAAAAATACTCACCAATCGCCTTCAGGAATTTTTTCCATGCGAGGCTTAAAACAATAAGTGTGATAACCCTTGTCACATCCATCGCAAAGCAGTAGCTGATCTTCATTATCGCCAGATAAACAAAACTGACAATTCTGAAATAATTATACGTAAATAAATGTTAAGAATAACTTTCATTGTATCATATACACAACCAATGTTTTATAATTATAAGGTATTATTTATTAATAGAAGGAATCCAAAAATTTATTAAAAGAAAGACCAAACTTATCATTGCTTTATTTTAAGTTCGTTTTGTGTAGTGTTTAAAGAAACATTTTACAGATAACTAATACAATATAAATTTATATGTATATCATTACACACTGACCATTGCCGTTGTGGTAACAGTGTTTAGAAACTGATAAGATACTCACTGCTTTCATGATGCTTTTATCCCAAGCTACAGCAGCCTCTAAAGCCTGAAGTAGCATTGCCAGTTGCGCTGAAGTGTTACATCGTGCCACCGCTTCACGCCACGTTGCTAAACCTCGCGCTATTCCTTTATTGTCTACGCAGAGAAAAATTTCACAATGCAATGTTAAAAGTCAACTTTGGTAATAAACTTCTACACAGTTAATCAAACCAAACATATGCGTGTACATTTAAAGGCAATTTAGGATAAATCGCCTTGACTTTAACCTAGTTAAAGAAGGCTCAAGTCGAAATCTCCTATATATATTGAATGATTATATTATATTATTGAAAGATGCCCTTAAAAAGAGATTTGTTACTAAAAAATATTTACACAAGAAAGCATCGAAACCAGCGGTTGTTCAAATGGGGGTAAGAGATATGCTTGTCCATGATAATAATATTTGAAGATCTTTATATGCTCCTCACTAGTCAATTTATACATTTCTTACCTTTGCCTTCATTTGGTTCAGAATTTTGCGGTGATGTAGCCGACGCGTTGCCGTGCTCTCCTTGTAATACGGCACCCAATGTAGCCTCGGTGGTACTATATGAAACGGATTTTTTTTTTATTTTAATTATTAAAGTATTTGCTAATAATTATTCTGCTTCAAGTATTACATATTAAGAGTATACATTTTTTCGAAATTTTATAAATAAAATAAGTTGTTAAACGAATGTATTAATTTCCATTAAATTATTTTTTTTTGGTTTTGGGTTACTTAATAATAGTAATTCATTTGTTATAACTCAAAATTGGTATTAACAATGTCTGTCATACAAATAAACTTTTTTGAAAAAAAAAATATTATAAAAACATGCATCTATTTCAATAACATTTGCTATACTTATATTTCGTCACTAATAAAACACACCCGGATTTTTTTACTCCACCACCACCAATAAACAATTAAAGTTACAAAGAGAACATTTCTTAATCAATAACAATAAAAATTTGCATTAAAACCTCCTTTTGCCTATAAAAACACAAATAAAAAGCCCAATTAAGTAAAAAAAAACAAAATGAGTGCCATAATTGGTGAAACAGTGTAGCTAGATAGGGTTTATGTACTATTATTATGAATGTCAATGTGAAAAAGATGTATTGCACCATACTATTACCCCACAATATGATCAAACCTTACCTTAGAAACATAAACATAACACACACTACCACCCGTAAAGTAAAGCTTCGGCACACCACAAACTAGCAGCCTAAGAAAATGTGTCACATTACCTAGCATACCTTTGTACCAAAGGCGGTTTAAGGTATCTCCTCTCGATGTGCGCCTCCACGGAGGCTAACTTGTGCCTCGCCCGTGCGACTATCTCTGCCCCCGTCGCTTCTTCCGGGAGGGGTAAGCGGGACGGTCGCCAACCCTTCACTTGCATTGAAGCCGCTGCTACTCTCTCTTCTAAAGCTTCAACCTGGATTCATTCAATATATAGTAAATGAACAACAGATTACGAAGTTTAGTGTCTTTGAATAAATACGCACAAGATGATCACTTGATGGATAAATTAATCTAACCGAATAGAATAATTGGGACTGCGTTTTGTATTTACCATTGCCAATAACTGCAGATCAACACGACGTGCAGTTACCGCGCAAAAGGAACTCGGCGAATCTGGTTCAGGGTATTCTTGGTCTACTTTTTCACTGACCGTAGGTGCGATCTCGAAACGCATTACATCATTTTTCTCAATGAGCAACTGTAAATTAGCATAGAAAAATACTGTTAATTTATGCTTTATGTATTAAATCGTAGTTTTTTTTCTTAATTTCATTACATTTTCATTATTGAAGTTGATGAATAACCAAAACTTAGAATTTAATGATATATAAATTATTAGTTAAATGATAACAGTGCACCACATTGTGCTCTTTGCCTACAGACATTAGATGTCTCATTGAAACTAATACAGTACACGCTTACTCCCTACTACTTGTCGATAGAAATAGGCGTTGCAGAGCTTTATTAGGATGGTCTCTGGCAACTAAGATCTGCCACTAGTAATTAATAGAAAAAAATGTGGATAACGGAGTAACCTTGTCTGTAATTTGCTGCGGGTTGTGCGTGAGCGCAGAGTACAGTTCTCGCTCGCGCACTCCGCGTGGGTGTAAAGCTCGGACCACAGCAGTAAACTCGTTAGTATCGTTGATGCGCCACCAACCATATCTAGAAATTTATTATTTTATTTAAGTTATGACACGGAATATTCAATATTATCAATAACAAAAAGTAAGAATTATTCAAAAGCATTCATATGGGAACAACTAGAATTAGAGTCACCGACATAGAACCATACTAGTCGCGAGGCTAAAATGGCAATGGGCGGGGCACATAGCTCGTAGAACCGATGGACGTTGGGATCTTAAATGATGGAATGGCGACCCCGGATCGGAAAGCACAGCTTTGGCAGACCCCCCACTAGGTGAACAGAGGAAATAAAAAAAATCGCTGGAAGTCATTGGGTTCAAACAGCGCAAGACCGTGGTTTGTGGAACACATTACAAGAGACTAAGTCCAGTAGTGGACGTCTATTGGTTGAAATAATGATGATCATGATTCATATGGGACTATAATAGGTTTTGACTATGAATAAACCACACTTATTAAAGTTCCCAATGTCGAGACAAGGGGCCCTCCCTCACAAGGAGAGTTAAGATCTGTTCTTCGAAAATGTCAGTTTCCTTACTATATTTTCTTTAATCGGATGATCAAGCTGACTGAGGATGGAACTAGTGCCTCTTTGAGATTGCTTAGATTTTTACCAAGTACCGAGGAATAGCAACAAGAGACGAATAGGAAGAAAGTTCCATATGTGTAACACAACAACATCATGGTAACATAAAGAAAAATATTCTCACCGCAAATCCTTGGGCACAAATCCGCCCTCCAATTTCTTCGGCAACCCATGCACCTTACAATGTTCTAATTGTTCCATCTCCTCGGGAGTCATCTGTATAGGCGGAGGGCTATCGCAGGTAACGTATGTAGACAAAGCATTGAAGTTAAGGAGACCTAAGCTAGTAAGACCAGATGCTTTTGCTTTTTGTGCTGCTGCTTCTAGCTTTGCAGAATCAGCTTGCAGTTCTTTTTCTAGATCATTATCCTGGAAGAGGTTGTTTATCGTCTATAATTTTTATATCCTGGAGAAATCATGTAAAAAGTTGTAAATACCTCTTTCGATATTTAGGAGATAAATTAAGTGCTCAACTGTGGGTATTTACACCAAAAAAAATTAAAAATATATTCTTATTAAAAATCAACATGTATATTTTAAAAGTTCCTACAATTAGTGAGACTAATAATGATGACTTTAAAGTCACACAAAAGCGGCGTTAGTCTAATTTGTATGGTGGTTATAACATCTAGGTGTCTCGCAGTGTCGCGGTTCGATCCACGATGAGCTTGAGCTTCTCGTGAGAGAAAACATAGCAAAGAAACCAACTTGTTTCATGATCGAGCTTGGTAGATTAATAGACTTTTTCTTTATTAGATAAGGCACCGAGTCCAAGTAGTGACGACAATACGATAACTGTTTTTATTTCACACTAAATCAAAATCTTTTGTTTTATATTCTATAGACTTTCCCAATCCTGTTCAATTAAAAAAACCTGATATCTTATTCAAATTAGATCTAAGTGGTATGATGAATTAGAATTTTCATTATAATTAGTTATTTAATATGTCTTATGGCAACAATATGTATAACTATTTTCAAATCTTTTAGGAAACCAACTTACTTGGTCTTTATCATCTTCCTCCATTTCCTCGCTTTCTTCATTTTCATCTTTATTTACACTTGCGTCCATCATTTCCTGGTCCAAACCAGACATAGTTAGACTAGAGTCTGTGTATACATTATTGGTAGGGACCTGAACACTTGTCACCATACTGTTAAGAGTAAATAGACTAGGATCATTAAGCAAATGCAAATTATTTGAAACATCCCATTTATGTCCCTGGCTCATGACCACTTCTGAGCAAGTGTGCTCATTGTCGCAGAACTCCGGAACTTTCTGTTCGTGAGATTTGTCCTCGTTTATGTTTGTCAAATACGAACTCTCGTGCCTTAATATTGAAAACCATTTTCCTTCCATAATCTTCATGTAAAGCTGCATGTGAGCACTTTCAGCATCTAATAGTTCTTTTTTTGTAGGTCGATGCTCGGTTACATCGGTTTCATCTTTCATTTCTGCTTCAGCTTTTTTGGCGGCATCTAATTGTGACGACACTGCTTCGGCCATTTTTCTTAATTCTTCTAGATTGTTGACCAGTTCATCTTTACTTTCTTCTGCATCTTCCTTCTCGGCAGATTCTGTTTTCACAACGTTTTCTATTTTTACGATCTCTTGAGGTTTATCAACAGGTTCTGCTTGTGTTGCGAACATTGGTTTATGAGTTGGTTTCTGGACTAAGAATGCGGTGGGAATAGAGTCCTCAATATCTAACAGATCTTCTTCTTCTTTATTTTGTTTTTGCTGGATATATTTTTCTTCCATTTTTATTGACGATCCTAATAATATACAAATAATTTTTTTTTTACCAAAACTTTCAACCACATAAGGCAATTTAGTTTTAAATAATTGAAAATTTATTATTTTATTTATAACAATTGTTATTATTAATAATTTGTACTAACCTTCAACTTTGCATGTACCGTGTTTTACATTAGGCTCGTACTTAATAATCTGTGTATGATCACTCAGATTTAATTCTGATTTTATATTGCGCAGCTCAAGTTCGCTTTGTAAGGCTTCTTCTTGACGTTGCGCTTCGGTTTCTACTTGTTCCTTTACATCTTTTTTATCTTTTAATCCTAGTTCAGAAAAAAAAATATTTTTAATCAAGGCTTAAGCAAAAAATTAAGATTAATTTAAAATTTATGATGCCTTACCTTTTTTCTTTTTCTTTGCAGTATCGCTCAGAGGCTGTCCTTTAAGAGAAGCTATCTCTAAAACTTCTTGGTAAGCTAAAATTTCCGGTTGAGCCGACTCCATCGCTTCTACGTAGATTCCTCCACATTTCCCTAGAGACCAGTACCGTCGCCAGTATCTATGTGTAATAAAAGATCGAAAGATATCACTTGTTTGACATTATTTACTGGTGATAAGTCTACATTACCAGAGGCCGTCAAATATTAGTATGTAAACTTTACAGTTCTGTTATGAAGGGTCGCGTAGCTCTGAACTTTTTTTCTAACCGGACGACATGACTTGCGGTCGTATCACTAAACATCAGATAATTATTCAGCCCCACATGACGATTAATAAAATAAAAAAAAAGAAACAGGATTCAAGTTAGTTACTACTTTTAGATTCAAAATTTTTTTGTTGCTTTGTGTGTGAATATGCATAATTCATAATTTTTAAATCTACAATGGTACGATTTAGCAGTAAACGACATTTTTATATTGTTACCTGTCTTGTCCATAACAAGTAGCTCTTAGTGCGTGTGAACCAGCTGAGAGTTGTTGCATTTGCTGCTCCGATTGCCTTAATAATTTCTCCAGTTTGCGTGCCAGTTCTTCTGATGAAAGATTTTTATCTTCATCCTACAATCACAGAAATGACTTGTCAGTAGACAAACTACTTCACTTAAATTAGAAATAGATTAAGAAACATAAATATTATGAGCTATCGTTATATTTAAGTGGAAATGAGCAAAGCGAATTGTTACAATAAAAGACTGTCAATGAGGCTGTAATATCATCGAATCGGGGCCGAGCAGCAAGCAGATGTAGTGCTGTGTAAGCCCTCTACAAGGTTAACAGAAAATCTGCTGAAAGTGAGATTAGTGCGGGCAGCGTAATATAGATTGGTGTTGAGATTTTCAGGACAGATTTATGTCCACCAGTGAACATCTATCGATTGATGATGATGATGGTAAGAATTTGCTTTAAAATATTTGAAGCGAATAAGGAGAATATCTTACCTCTTCAGGTTGAGTTCCTTCACTTTCCAAGTCACTCAATATAGCATCACAGTCGCCTATAACGCTGTCTTTATCGATCTTTGAGTTGTCTGGTGGTGAACATTCGTCTTTATTGTTGTTTAAAATCTCCTTAGCTTTTAAACTATTGGATAGGTCTTTTAAGGGTGAAAGTTCTTTGTCACTTTCTTCAATGTTATCTTTGTAAGGGGACGGCAGTTCTGTTTGTTTATTTGATTCAGATTCCAGTTGTAGTGAATCGGCTTTGTCAAGTTTTTTCGGAGTCTCGCTTTTGTCGTTTATTAAATGATCTGTTAAAATTATTTAAAAATTATCAAATTATTACATATTTGTAAGGCGATCGTACACGACATATGACTCGTAGAGCCGTGAGTTTGATCTTCAGTGAGCTTAAGCTTCAGATGATGAAAATATCATGAATATAATATTTTCATAATGATAAAACCCATACGTTTGTTTAAGAATGACAATTCATAGATATGGGATAGAAATTAGTGGTATTATCAAAAATTTATTGTCTTATGTCTCGGAAGCGGTGAACACAATATGGTAATGAATATTACCCTAACTAACGTGTTATGAGCAGGCATACCAGTTACTATCAGGTAAACGTTCGGCTCGTCTCATCATTTCGCGAAATAAAAAAATTGTGAATGCATTTTGGTGTCGTGTGAACATTATATAAACAGTTTAATTTTTATGGGAACGTTTCGATAGACACCAGTTAAACGACGAGAACACGTTCAAATTTAACCAACGGAACATGATCATAAATAACCTTCTTCCGGTAAGTGCGACATATTTGTAACGGTGGCAGTACTCTCTTCAACTAAGCGTTGCATGCGCTCCAATGCTAGTGCCTGCTGCTTCTCGGCCTGTTCCGCGCGTACCTTGCGTTGATGTAATACTCTCACTCTATAACAATTTAAACTTATTTTAATAAAGAAATGGTTATTTGTATTTTTAATTAGAGACATCGACACGAAATAAAAATCTGATTAAAGGTTAGATTATAATGCATTGGCTACAGGTGTCGTTTTGTATATAGTCCAACTGTCTCTTTATCCGCTTTTCTTGTAACGCGAAAGTACCTGGTTCGTTTTCGGGGACATATGCTGTGACTTTGGTGGTGTGGCTTTCTCAACCTCGCTGAGATAACTACAACCCTCGCGTTGTAAATTTGCCGCCATAAGAATATTACTGGGATTCGGCTGTCAATATATGATAGCCAGAGTATGAGCGAGCAAACTTCACGATCCCCAGCCTCAATTTCATTTAAAATTATGTGAAATTAAGTCCAAATGTAAAAGCATTACACATAGAAAAAAATTATAAGAATAACGTAGAAGATATCATTGGGCCCGGTAGCATGGTCAGAACTTTTCATTAGCCTTAAAAGTTAATAACGTATCACCGAGTATACAATTCATTGGTCATCAACAGAGTACTAACTTTCGTATCTTCATATCCATGAGATAGCGTTCTTTTCGCAGTTGATTGAGGTGTTCAAGAGATGCGTCGATCTGCCGTAGCACAGCTTTACTTTGTAGCAGCTCATCGCACAAGTACGCTAACATACGCGCCTTAGTAGTCGGGTTAAGAGCAAGGAACGGTTTATCGCGAAGTGTCTCTGAAGGAAAATTCACACTATTATTGTAAATGACAAATAAATTTATCTATTTGTTCTAAGGGCTCACTTGGTTAATTAATTTAAGATTTGATCGCTTATTTGAGATAAGCTGAAGATGTGGAGATGTTTGGTAGTAACATTCTCCCAAACATCTCCACCACATCTATCATCTGTTTATCCCTGTTCATCGGCTAATGATAATAATAATAATAAAAGTTATTTTTTGTTGTACCCACACGTGTAACTCGAATAGGCTAAGTAAAAATTACGAAAAACTACATGTAGAAGTAAATTACGTGCATACATCATTCTGAAGTTGCTTCTTTTATGATGAAGAAATACATAATAACCCGGTACTTAGCAATGTTACTGGTATTGCTGCTATTATTTTAATCACAAATATTTATAACACAATTTTTTTTTAATTACAATTATAAGCTGTAAACATTGATGGTCTCTGTGACTAGAAACTGTCTGGATGGGTACTACTATAACCTAGTAGTCGTAGTACTATGCAAACATTACTGTTTAGGGCGAGGCAGCTAGTGAAATTACTAGTTCAAAGAGCCTTAGCATCTCGAGTCTTAAAACGATGAATGTGGTGCTTGTTGTGTTTATAATCATAACTAGCACCACGTCGTCATGATTAAGCGTAACACTTACTACCAGGAGAACATCCCGCTCGTGAATATGTTGTTTTATAACAATGAATTGTTACCAGATAATTTGTAAGTGTGGTTGCTGTGGAGTTGTTCGTAGTACGCCGAGTTTTTAGTGTGAGCACACGTGTGCTGCATCTCTGCGTCGCTTTGATGATGATCTGCTACTCGACGCTCTCTTTCCCTCTCTGCTGTTAATCCTTGATAGAATCATTTTTTTTTATATATCTATTGATAGACTAAAATTTCACCCAAATTTCACAGTGCTTAGTGACAGCAACATCTAATGTATGCTGGAACAAAGCAATCTTATTCACTGTGTATAACACAAGTCGATATAAGAACAAACATTTGCATGATTATATAATTTTTTTGCTATTATCGGTAAGTTTTTCAGTATTATTAGCAAAAAAAATCTCATAATGAAGTGAATTAGCAATTTAGAAAAATGTGATCTTCCTTATGTCGATGAAAATAAAAACTCTTAGAAATATATTAACACATTCGAAGTTCCAATTGCTCATTTTTACTTAAATGTGCCTATTATATTGCACGTGGATATTGCAGAAATAGAAGTTGGTAGTGAAATAAGTCAAAAATAATAACAAACGCGATTATCATAAGTGGTCAGTAATACTAACCGGTGAGTGATTTGATTTCGCCGGTAGCGTTCGCATACAAGTAAATGCGGAGTACTTCGCTGAGGTTAGCGGGTGTGATATCGCCCATACGGATAGCGTGGCCCAAAAGCGTCGTATGCCGACCAGGATGCGGAATGCCTGGGTCCTCTGAAAATACAAGTATGTTTTTATAAAAGTAACAGCCTGTAATATTCTGAAATTACAGCTTAAAATTTAATATAATTTGCATTTTGTTTAATAAATTTAACTGCAGCATCTGATTTTTTCTAAGACCCGTATCCTGCAAAAAACATGTATTAACTTGACATACTTACTTATCGATATTACCTCGATACTTTTAGAATTTACAGCGCGGATTGACATTATTTTATTTCACTCACCTATGGAGCAAACGAGTAGTTGCGTAAGAACTTGAAGCAGTTCTTCTTCTGCGTCAGCACTACAATCTGGTAATAGCGCCTGTTGCAAAGTTTGTAGAGTCGGTAATGATTCTACGTCTAGAAAGAAATGATAGCAAATATAGTATTTATTTTGAATAATTCTTATAACTTTTTAGGTAACTACACTTAAAGTTTATTAACAAAGTAAAAAGTAAATTTTAAGATAAAATAAAAATTTAATTTATCATAGTTTTTACAATACAAATCGTTCTTGTCCCAAGCACTCAAAATATTATACTAACCAAACCCAAGGGTCTGTCCGAAGTTGTGTATAAACTCGTATACTTGTAACAAGTCTGCCATAGCTTGGCCAGATAGCTTTAATCCTGGAATCCTATTAAGGGTAAGTAGTGGTTTCTGATCGGATAGTGATGAGTCTTCTTGAGGTCTCCTGTAACAAAATAAACATGCTTTAAGCTAGCTTCACGGAGGCAGCAAAAATAAAATCGTATTTATAACATGGCTGCATTGATTATATGCTACCTCATTGATGATTATACCTGAGCTCCGCGAGCAAGCTCCATCTCCTTTTTACGCTGTTGTAGCTTTCCTTCCTTAGCCAACAGGCGGTCGAGGAGATTCTGATGCTTTCTACGTTCACGTTCCGCCCAACGTCGCCGCCCTTCTAGTTGACGAATGAACGTCGTGTGCTGCCGCCTCCTCTCACGCTCCTTAGTAAAAAATGTGTATGTAATTTAAATTCAAATTTATAATCTTAAAATTGTGTTATGGATATTATGACACAATAAATTATGTATACAAGGGCTATTTTAGTAGGTACTACGCCACAGTATGTACAAACATAACGGTTTTCAGATTTAAATGGCGTTGTAGCTAGTAAACTCAATAGGATAACGGAAATACTGTGTCTCATCCAAAAATATTCCATTTAACACGATTTGTCCTTTTCAGTTTTTTTTTTCTTCTTATAATTATTTAAGTCAAAATAATCGCAGTAACATGCACCCATTCATATATTACGTAATAAAATAACAATTGAAATATAAATTGTGATTGTAACAAATAATGGAAATTAAAGGATACCTCCATGCATTATGCTTTATGACCAAAAGCAGTCTGTTAAAGTAATAAAACAAGTAGAACTAAAATCTAAGTAAAAAAGAAAGTAGATCTAAAATTATTGTTTTATCTATACACTGTAAAATATAGAAAAGAAGAATTCTTTTACATCCATAAAAAATATATCGTAGATCATTTGGAATTTTTTTTTCTTTAAAAATTGACGCAATCGAGAAAGTAAACATTACTGAAAAATGTTTCATAATTAAACAGTTATTGTTCTTTTTTTAGTTTATGTTGTTGGATATTTTGAGAATTTTGGTTAATATTACATTTAAAAACTGTTCTAGGTTTAAATCGAGACTTTTTAAATAATTGTATAAATGTAAAACGAATTAATTATTATCACCACGAAAATTTTATGTAAGTTTTTAGCCTTTTGTAAGTACTTTGCACATTGAAATGCGAATGAAAATATATAACAAGAAGTAATTATGTAATTTTTTTTACATAATGTATCCATCCCAGTGTTGTAATCAGAATTTGTATTTAAGTAAGCATAAAAAAAATAATAAGATAAATGTATTTAGCATCATGAATTCATTCATTATGTAAATAAAAGCGCTGACCTGACCGGACGAAATAAATTAAAAAAAATATATAATAATGTACTTTAACTACATGAATTACGTAGACTATACATAAAAATTTTAGACCATTTACCAATTAATGCAAAAGTTATATACAACATTAATTCTTGAACATCTAAGTTGTTATAAGAGCTAAAACCAAACCCAAACTAGTCACCAATGTTAAATATATAAATAAATTACATGAAAATTACCTCAGTTATGTACTTTTGCTGTAGATGTGCGGTGGCCGATCCAATCGTGCATTGGAAAAAGAAATTGGATGAATGAAAAAAAATTTAATACTTTTGCAAATGATTATTTCAAATTGTGTGAAAAAATGTGCAGCGGGAAGATACGCCAACGACGAATAGCGTGTTTAATATTTTGTATGGATAAATAAATAGAAAACAGACTCAATGTATGTCATTTAAAGGACTTTTCTATTGCATATAGTTAAGTTGCTAATTTAATACAAATCAGTACTTTTAAAAGAATAGTAAAATGTAACTTTATTAAGTTTAATACTTTAGAATGGAGTTTTATTTAGTTTCCGGATAGTCGCTCAGATTTTATTTTATGTATGTAATAACGCTTTATAACAAATTACTCTGAAAGTGGAATGGTTGTATAATTTAATTGTTACACCCAATTTACTACGTAACTAAAATAAACTTTTGATATGGATCTACAAATGACACACATAACTAATCAAAATGTTAATAGTTAGCACACACACACACAAATAAATGCGTGCAATAATAATTTACCTGTTCTTTCAATAGAATAGCCTGCTGTCTTTTTAACTCCCTTTCCTGTAACAAAACAAAAGTATTAGTATTCTTTGGGAAAAATCAACAAAGGCTGAAAATTTTTTAAGTAAATAGGTGATAATGCAACCTATTGGAAATTTAACGGTTATAAAATAACCATTCCAAGACCTAGGTGTATTGAAGAGAAATTGACATAATACTGGGTGTTAGGAGACCGCTTCCGAAAACGAATATAGAACAGACAGAAGTACTAATGACACCTTTGATGATGGGATGTACGGGCGCGACGGGAACTCGAGATGTATTTAGTTTCAATTTTAACCTTATTTCATATGGCCTCGGAGCATTTGGATTGCGCGCCCGGACGTTCGTTGATCCAAGCCTCGGCGGTTTTTGATTTTTTGTTTCTTTGCCGTTTTTTTTGTATGTATTTTTTATGGAACTATCGTTACATTTAGCTGTACTAACATGATGGATCATAAATAATGCTAATAAAACGTTTTAAAAATACGATTTTTTTTTATCCGGATAGATTTTTTTCCGTGCCATCACCATTACTACTATCATTTGTGTTCATTTTCGGAAGCTGTCTCTTACAACCTAGTACACATTATTCCTGCAATTATATTAAGTATAAGAATAAATATTTTTATTTCCAATTAATTACGGGCCATGGTGTCATCAACGACATTTTCAATATCAGTAACTTTTAGTAGTTAAATAAAAATGTGTCATACATATATTGAGGGATATGATCTATCGCCTAGACGACCAACACGATCGGTGAAAGAATCGTGTACTCAAAGGAACTGTGAATATCAAGATAAATGAGAGGTGTTACCGGAGTAGATTAGACTAAAAAACACGAATATAGAAGAGGAAGCTCGAAAGTGGCGACAGTAACAATAAATAACGGTTAGCATAGAATGAACATGTAATGCGGAGGTAAGATCATGGTACTACAATATGCATATAGCCAATATGGATTGTATGAAAGATGATATACATGTAAAATGAGTGGATTTGTGAGTTGACAGTTAATAGAAGGGAATGAAAGAAGAATACATACTCTACAAGAAATGAAAACAGGGAAGGAGACAATATGCAAAGGTTTATTTCTTTAATCGTCGCGTCATTTTCAAAAAAACGTAACTTTAACTATAAGTAATATAAATACTCAGTTTATTTAACGCATGAACATAGTACATACATTCGAATGAATAACTAGTATTTTTTTTTAATATATACGTGTAATATAAAACAATTTTCGTATTTTCCGGCCTTCTATGTTGAATGTTAAGTGACCACTTCATACAAACCTGTTGTCTTTTCGCCTGATCTTCTATTTTCTGCTTCTCTAATTCCTCTTGCTTTCTTCTCTTAGCCTTCAAATATCCGTAGTGACAACATCAAAAGCGACAGCAAATTATATTATCAAAGCAGCGAACATGTAACAAATGAAAAATATGGAAACTCAAAATTTTTATTAATTAAAAACGCCTTAATTATTATTGATACGAGCAATTAATTTATTATATAATAATATTTAAGTAAACAGCATGCACATGAAAAATAAATAAAATAAAATTCTTTCAGAGTCCAATGTATTTGTTTAAAATTATAATTTTTTTTCCTTCAACATAACTAAGTTATTATCTAATATTAGCGAGACTTTTAGATCATGTTAATAAAATAAAATGAAGATGACGAACAGTATAGAATCCGGATAAATAGATTACTTTTTCGCCAAGTGTGCAAACACCACTGTTCCAGTTGAAAGGGCGCTGTAGCTAGTGAATTACTAAAGTAACGAGATTTATCTTATGTTTCAAAGCGACGAGCAGTGTGATGCAGTGTATATCATCTCAACTGGTTATGGGCAGGCGTATCACTTTTCATCAGGTGAACAAGCGGCCGATCTCATCGGTTCGTCGAATAAAAAAGGCAGCAATGAAACAGTCAGTATAATTTCAATCGGTCATTCTTTTTACATATAATAACCAACACCTGTTATATTTATACTAAACTTTACATTTCTTCATGTGCCTTTACAGCGATGAGTGAAAGTATAGATAAGTACATGGTACATAGAGGCGCCCATAGAATATACCAGAAACATTAATATGTTAGTTGAACCCAGGAAATCGTTAGTATTTTAGTTTTGTTTAATTGCTATCACGTACCAAGTACATGTCCTTACTGCCGAAGGGATGTACTGAGATAGATAATGCACCGTCTTTGCCTACGTTAAACGTCCCCTGACTGATTTTTTTTGTAATAATATCGTTGAGTATGTTCTCATCATCGCCGCTTAGGTCGATGACCTCTTTCAAAACTGATTTTTGTGTTTCTTTTGGCATTAACATCAGATTTTGGGACATGAATTCGTTTTTAGCGTCTAAGTATTTCTGCTCCAAACTTTTTGGGTCGTCTTTATTTTCGCCGTCTACTTTCGACCAATCGCAGCCATTTATAAACTCGCTTATCCTCGAATATGACTCGATTAATTTTTCTAAATTATTCTCCTTATCAGGAGCCTTTGATTTTTTTTCAGTTGTCTTCATCAATGTAAAGTCAAAGTATTTATTTTTCGGTTGTTTCGGTAAATCGAAAGCAGCTTTTTCGGCGAAGTCCTTCATTTTATCTAGTGCGTTATATTCCTCAATCTCTTCCTTCCATCCAGATTGATCAAAATTTAATGTTTTAATAGGTGCATTTTGATCTTTCGGTGCACTGACTGGTATTAAAGACAGGCTTATTGGTGGCATAATGCGGTCCTTATTAGTTTTAACGGCAGGGCTCATAACTATCTCTGGTATTTTCCATTCATTGGACTCGGTACATATTTTCGGTATCGACGGCAGCGGCTCGATGGTGAGCTGCGTTCGGTTCTTGTTGATATGCTGTTTAGATTGCCATAGTTAATTTATTGTTCACAGTTTCTATTATCAATTGGATTATGACAACATTGTCAAGTTACACCCTTTTTGTATTATTGATTTTTGTGTTAGGTCTAAGAAAAGTAAACCCCATAGAAAGTAAAAGGGTAGAAAATTTACATAAATACATAGAATAGTACATAAAGATATAACAAACGTAACTATTCAGACACACAGCTCAACTACCATCTAAAAAGCTAAGAAGTCCAATGCTATCTACAAAAAAGCAAAAAGTAACCATCACTACCTATATGTATGGGTTCTTTTTGCTTTAAATATTCTACGTAGTACGAATGTGAGCACAATGTTGCCAAGCATCAAATTGATAATAAAAATTAAAAAAAAAAACAAACACAAGCACATGTAATAAAAAAAAACATAAAAAATAAGTATCCCAATAACAGCACAATACCAATACTTTTAAAATAATAAAATAAAGAAAATGCAAAAACTTTCACAAAAGTAATAGGATGTAACATTTCGTATTTAACAATTTTTCACTATTAATAATTGGTGTTAATGTTTATTGGCAATTAAAATATCTTTAATAGCAGATGTTTGGTATTATTGCCAGCTGTTATGTAGAAACTGTATTTATATTTTTATAGAGGACAAAACAGTGTACATAATATGGTTAAAATTGACAAATGACCCCTGCATAGCCCGGTGAAAAAGGGTTTAAATTACCTCTAACAGCTGCTGACTTCGCACCTCTTTTTCCCTTTTCGCTAGCTCAGCCCTTTCGGACCTTTCTAACTCTCTTACTAGACGAGCCTGTGAATTAAATCAAGCGTGTAACTCGGCCATGACTTAAGAACTTGTTGTGGTGTATGAGATTAATCTTTCATATAATACAAATTATAATTTTGTTTTTTTAATAAATAAAAAATCGTTTTGCCCATTACACATTTATAGATATCCCTCATAAACATGCATTGCAATTGCAAACAAAATCTATTCGCTAGTCTAATTTATTAAATTTAATACTTGTCACACCATAGTAATTATTTTTATGTAAGAACTTTATTATCTATATTAATATTATATATAAAATAACAGTGAATTGACATTGTAATATAACTAAATGAAATAAAAATAAAACTTATATAACAAAAAAAAGTTTAAGCAATTCTGCAAAAAGCGGAACATTTTAAATTAATATTGATCTATCAAGAAACGACTCTTCTCATGCACTTTATTTTAGAGCAACACCAATATTACGATTGCAAAGATAGCATACAATTTATTTAATTTTTAGAGTTTTTGAATAAAGTCCTCATTCTACACAAATTATCAACGTATCAACTGGAGTTTTGTTCTCTGCAATGAATATTTATTTTTAATCTAAAATTAACTAACATTAGACCTCAACAACACTTGGTGTTTAGTAACAATGAGACAGTGGATGGTGAAGTGTGCTCAATCAGAGTGCTTTGGCTCTCAAATACAAAAAGCCGGAAAAATAACAATATTGTTATAACGGCAAATTTACATTATTTGTGTGGTATTTAGCGAAGTGATTTCGATAAAACACTTCCCACAAAACAAACTCCTAAACATGTGACCACGGCGGAATTAAACCACAAATCTCCGTGATTTAAAGTAATAAAAAATTAAATATGAAATGATTTGTCAAAAAGCTTTTATACGTTCACGTTTGCAAATTATAGTTTACCTGTTCCCTTCGGGGACCAGAATCTCTGCGCGCATCCCTCGCGGCTTGCTGTCGCCGCGCTAGCTCAATGCGACGCTCTACCGGTGGCGGTGTGGGACGCGGCGTACTAAGCGCCGCTAAAGCCCTCGCTTCTTCCAACCTGTAGAAACAGAATTAATTACTTGTAATAATAATTATATAAAAAAAAATTGTTAACTGTAATTACAATTTGTTATATAGCTATATATAAATAAAACAAACAGCTTTCTGTTATCTTGCTGTGGGCCTGTGTGCCTTGACTCTGCTGCTGCAAATTCCATATTTATTTATTTTTTTTGTTTCCATTGATGGATGTTCATGGAGTTACTTAACATATGATGAAGATATTCCCACATGCAATAGATGGGTAAAAATTAACTCATGTATTTAAAAGAATATTACAGATTTTTAAAACTATGCTGCGTTCCGGCTGCCAATATACTTGAGCCACACCATACTGAGCGAGCACGCTTCGTGACACCCAGCTTAATTGCCATGGTGTTAACCATGAAAAATCTGAATTCAATTGTTAGGCCAGAATAAACACAAAATGATTGAGGTAATATTTAAATAAGTTTTCGAATAATGTGAAAAAATACAATTATACCTCTTCGTGATTTCGGTTTCGTTGAATATAAGTGGTTCCGCTAGATCAGGCGCTGGTTGCACGTATTCTCCTAACAACGTGCGCGCACTAAAGCTAAAGTTATCCGAGGACAACGGCGGACACGGGTTCGACTCCAAGAACTGTAAGAAATGATTTTATTGAGAACGATAGCAATAAATTATAAAATGAGGGATATATTTCAACAACAACAATTGTATTCTTGTCTTTTAGGCAAAAAGTATTTTTTATTATTATTATTAAGCGAACAGACGAACAAGACGTTTCTCAGGTTGTAAATGATACGCCTCTCTAAACCATTGATGTGCCAATAATAATGTTTATACTCCATTAGACTGCGCTGCGTTCTTCCCACTTTACGTAATAATCACTCCAGAAATTTCATTAGCTATAGCACTTTTCAAACCAGGACACAGTAATGTTTGCATACAACAGTTTTCTTTCACTTAAAAAGTAAATAAAAAGTTATAGGCCAGCTTATATTCACATGGTCATGTGAGTCTAGTTAAAAGATAAACACTACATTATGGTGTATCAACTTGAGACACAAGATGTTAAGTTTCGCTACTTCGGGGCTTGTATTAGTTAAGACATCTCCGAGACAAATCGGAATACAATAGTGTTATGCAGGGCAGGAATAACCGTTGTGGCGCAACCTACTGAGACAGCCTCAAGCAGAATCCTACCACAAGTATACTTGGAATGTATCATCATTTGTATTTTAATACGACAAAGATAAAACAAATATGATCATAAGTCTCTATTATTTTTAAAATCTAACAGTTAATGTACTATGGGAAGAAAAAGAATAATTATAGCTTTTATATATCATGAGCATGACCATTTAATAATTATTGTATAAACATCGTAATAATGTTTACAATGCTTACATGTTAACATTTTAATTCAAGGATACCAGCTTTCGTGTAATGCACGATAACATGGCTCAGCAACAACTTGAATAAGGCCAGAAGTATGGTAGATACTAGAAAAAATATCCAAAATTCCACTCGTTAACAATTTGGTTATTTTATTAATCATGAGAAAGTAACTTTTTTTTATATTGGGAGAGATATTTTAGAAAAGATGTCCTGCCTTCTGCGAGAAAGTCAGCGGCATGACCGAGACTTGGCCATTCAGGCAGCCACCAGTGTGTAGCGGCATGATCCAATGCAAATAATGTTCCGTCCAATCCGGTGACAAAGGCGAAATGGTTCCAAAATAATAAAAGAAACTATCTACTGCATTGATGAATTATGTCATTTAATATTAATATATGCCTTTCCACCCTTAATAAATGTTTGTTTTTTACGATTTTTTGACATTAATATTATGACTATATATATTCTCCCGCCTACCTTATTTACGACTTTAAATACTTAGTTTCTGTTATAAATAGCCCAGAGTTGTACATTATAAATAAATAAAAAAATTACCTTATTCAGTTCCAGTGCAGACTTTATAGTCAGCCCTGAATGTGGCTCAGGCGGTGAGTAGCTCACGTCGCCCTTTATATTGCAGTTACGGGATAGACCTTTGATCACCGTCACGCGCTTCCAGCCTGAAAGTATAAAATAAAACTATAATCGTTTTGTGATCGACAAAAAACTAATACTGGTAAACAAGGGTAACTCGCCCAGAATACGCTGGCTATAAAAATGCACCCAGTATTTTTATTTGAACTACTACGAACACAATTTTTTTTAAGACTATAAATTTCATTACCTATGCAAATAAAACTTACTATTGTTATCTAGATTACATTCATGTGGGAACGGAACGTAACCGTTTAGACGAAGAGGTGTGTGAGGGGAAGAGGAAGAACGGTCAAGATGAACGAACATAAGAAGTGACAAAAAGACGATTGTTACGAAGATTAAATTAAAATAATTTATTAATATTTCTTCAAGCATATCGAATTAAAAGACCACATTTCACATTAATGTATGGTATATCATTAAAATACACTGAATGGTTGGGAGATTAATATAAAGCAAGTATTTCAATCTGTTAGTAGAGGATATAAGTAAGAAGATTAGGATATAAGGTTTATAAAAGATGTTTTTGGTATTAAATCGCATAACAAGATTTCCCAAGCAAGTCTATCACACAAGTATTAGTTAGATGTTACTCACCAAGTGCGAGAGGTAAACGTAACTGAGCTTCATGACGGCGGCCGGGGTCACTCGCGTCGGAGTCGGAGGGTCCGCTGTCTGTCGGACATTCCGAGTCTGTGCTGGCGCTCTCCCCGAGGAGCGTCCGAAGCTTTTCCTTAACAAGGAGTTTTTTTTTTCATTTTTCATCGTGAACGCAAACGATTATAAGCCACATCACAAAAAAAAATTATATTTTTTGTCGCTAAATTGGCAAATAGGTACATTTTAAAAAAAGTTAATTAACTTTTATTTCCTTAGTATAATATTACTTATAACGTATTACTCGATTGGTTTTTGCAATGATTATTATCATTCTATATCATTATTCTGGGACAGTCTACTGTTAGAAATAATTCCAGTTAGTAACCGAAACCAATAGACGTGAATCATTGAGGGAGGCCTATGTCCATAAGTGGTAGACATAGGCCAGCTGATGATGATGATAAAGATAATGAGACATAGACTATTAGGAGCATCACTTAGTTATAGCATTATATAGCTATAAATTAGCTATTAGAAATTCTACGTGATTTACTGGTAATATTTATTTTTATATTCTTTTAGTCTATCAATAATGTAGAAATGGTCACATCGGACTGGTTGTGATAGAAGGCGACTGGAAAGGCCCGGCAATGGACAACCGTAGACGTAAATTATAACGATGAATATAAATTGGAGTAGAAATTGAGGTACAAACTAAGTCTGTTTCAGCCAGTAGTTGGTGAGCGAGAGCCGGTCGCAAGCCGAGCGCGCGACTTTGTGCGAGCAGCGACGCCACCGTGTTCTTCTTCGGTTTGCTTACACCGCGCCCCAAGTTACGCGGCCGACCTTCTCGAGTAGGCCACCCGCCCACAGCTGTGAATGCAACAGCCTTGTTAATTTGTATATAGATATTTCTAAAGTACAAACACCCAAGGTTTAAGTTATGGTTAAGTTTCAAGTCCTTAAAATCAGCATTAATTTTTGATTGAATCAGGCCAATTTAAACGAACAAAATAATACACACTCTTTAATCAACAATAGATTACCACTTATTCTCAATTTCACGAAGTGTTAATTAACAGTGATAATGGTCAAGTGTGTTCTGATATACTGCCGGATGTCATATGTGGACAGTTTGAATAAAACAATGCTGTTATGGCAGTAAATTTACACTATCAAGTTCTAACCAGGCAGGTTCGTTAAACACTATCACAAATCAAATTCCATAACTTGTGGCCCTATAATCTAAGAACCTCCGTATTACAAGGCTGCTTACCCAAAGAGGCAGTTAAACTTACATTCACTGTCCTCGCTGCCACTAGATTTCGGTCGCGGTGAATCTGCAGCATGAGAGTTCAATTCTGGTGCTACACGACGTGGTTTCGCACCTGGTTTTCTACGCGCTAGAAACGATTAAACTATTTGAGTAATTTGTAAAAAAAGTATTCACCAAAAAAATAGATAAATTAATCTAGAATATTGATATATTTACTTAAGAAAATTGTTTGTCAGGTGATGAATGGAATGCAGTCAAAACAGTAAATTCTATACAAGTTAACTATATATTATTAAATAGATCTCATTATGTTCATTCTGAAAGGGTATGGAATCTTTCGTCATACTGAGAGTAACGAGCATTTCGACCACCACACTGGCGTAGTGCAGGTTGAAGATTATCATATATCCATGAAAGTAGATGATCTTGAAACTATTCAGTTCGCGTACAATGTTTTTTGGAAGCTCAAACTCAGCAGAAATCGAACCCGCGCCTCTTAGTATAGCAGCTGCCATAGTTTACAAATTATTTTATTTGTAATTAAAACAACTTTTAAAAAAAAATCTTTCATAATTAATTACTAATTAAGTTACATTTAGATAACTTACATATTCTATCATTATTTGAGGCGTTTAGAGAGCTGCTCAAAGAAGTTAGACGGGACAACGCATCTGACGCCTGCGTACTTGCTAATTAAAAAAATAATAAAACAATTGATTAATTTTGTAATAATAAAGCATTATTAATTTAATTGGTAATAGATAAATGAATACTTACGAGGTGTAGGCTTCAAAGACAGGTTGAGAGGAGCGTCTTCGTCAGCAGTAGATTTGACGCCGAGGTCGAGTGGGGCATCATCCGATGTTGTGGACTTTGTGCTCAGATTCAAACCTGAATCACCTACATAAGTATAATATAAGTGTATTAAAGTTTTATTTAATAAATAGTGGAAATTTTTATTTTGTTATTACACAAAGCGAAGCAGGATGTTGCACTAATGTAAAATGGTTCACAGGCATTGAAACAATGGGGCTCTGGTTAAGATTCTGAACATTACACCACATTAGTCATCGCTTTGATGTACAAGATGTTGTCTCATTTCCCACAGATATCTGTACTTTTAGACGGTCTCTGGCAACTGAGACTTATCACCAGTAAACACCAGTTACTAGCGTTCCTAAAAAATCGCTGAGAGCCACTGGATTCAAACAACGCAAGGTCGTGGTTTGTAGAACACATTACAAGAGACCCATGTCCAGCAGTGGACGTCCATCGGTTGAGATGATGATAATAATGACTAATGTTCCTTGTGGATATTAATAATAAATATTGTGAGTGATAATTTTAGTTCATAACACTGATAATACAATGCAGTACACACCCGGCTGTGCGGCCAGCTGTCGCTCAAGTGCCGCTAGGCTGACCCCGCTTTGGCTGGCGATTGTCTGTAGCAGTTCGCGCGATATGCCCGCGTAGTCAGCCAGGTTGGGCGGCGGCGTACCCGCCAGCGGGCCTCCGCCGCGTTCCGCTTTGCCCGGCAACCGAATAACTTCAACGGACGATCGCCCACTGCCATAATCCTCCTATTAAGAAACAGTCACGTTAGCCATATTTTTATTAATAATGCTTACTTATAATACAATGATATCACGTTATTTATTTGTATACTTCTTTAAAATACGTTAAATAAAAAGATTTTATAAACAAAAAATTAAAAATTAAATGAATTAATGAATTTTAGTAAAAGTTTAACTGCCTCTGTGACGTAGTTACTAACTGCTTGGCTTGTATCAAGGAGGTCTGTAGTACAATGTCAGGACTACGTTTTTTGGTGTTTGTAATATGGCAGGATTTTTTCGAACCTGCCTAGCACCACACTCATATACTACATAATATAATACAATAGCTTACAAGATTAATTTGATTATTACGATACAGTCGTTATGTAAATATATTGGCAGTACTTACGACTTTAGGTCGTTTGCTTGGCAATGGTGTCGACCGATCACCTGCAGACGGATGGACTGATACTTGAGGAGGGTCCAATGATATCGTCTTTTTACGACCCCGATTAGTTGTTCCTGGAGGTACCTGTAATTATATAACACTTGTAATTACAATCTAATAAACGAGAAATATAAAATGAATTCTTAAGAATTTAAGCCATTCAATAATCCGTTTTATAATGACATTTAAAATTATTACCTTGGGCCCTGCCAACGATGAGGTGTATTTAATAATTTCCGTATCAGGCGGCAGACGAACTCCCCCCAACACCGACGAAGGGTCACTAAATACCACAATAAATAATAATCATACTTATTTTAAAATTGTACTTCAAGTTTAATAGACAAATATTACATGCCAAACTCAAATTTATTATTAGAACAAGTGTACAAATATATTTACTTATTTACAAAGTAAAGTACATGTTTATATAGTTCTATCTGCTTTTAGAAAATATATTGTGTAATAATAGTTATGTACGTACGCTATAAATAATTATTCTTATGGAAAACGAATGGTAATATTTTCGTATAATCATCTCCGATTGTTACAATTATAACGTATCGTTTACAATCTAGTGAAAGTAGTGTTTATTTCTCATTACCTGTTTTAAATACTAGATATTTTTAATAATAATAGATTAGATGAGTTTTAATCGAATAATATTAACTATATTACTTAACCTGCAAACCGATTATATCACACTTACCCGCCTTCCAAAGCGGCACTAAAGAAAAAAAATCTTCAATATATAATTTACATTCAAAAGAAAAAAAAAACAGCCTGTATCTTTCTTTCTAGGTCTCGTTGCCTTCTTACAAAGAGATAGTTGTGCTTTATTATCCACCAATGTGTAAAATGTTAGATGTTGCCTGCTCACAATTGCTTGTAGAAACACGTCGGTTTCCTCAAAGTACTTCTGTCAATCAATCATGATCAATCTAGATGCAAAGATGATGTTGGAGATCGAACCATCTTCGAATCGCATAGCGCCTACAACCTCATCTTACAAACTTAACTATAGCGCCTTCACTTAGCTTGTTACAGTATCAAATCTTCTTATCTGCTTGTAATACTTGATTGTAATTATTTACCTAAGTATGGTATGCGGAAGACCAGTTAGTGCGTCGATGCCAGCGTGTCGATCTTTTTCTGAGCCCGGCATGCCAAATGGGTACAGCGGTGACATGTTCTATGGCAACATATATTAATTAAAATATATATATTTAATTGGTCAATAACTAAATATCATTATGAGTATGAAAGGGACAGGATATAAGAACATATGTGGAACCGTAGCTTGAATGGACAGCCTGCCTGCTGGTTTAAAAACCTGATAAAATTTATGAAATTATGATAATAAAATATCATAAAAATCTAACACATAGTTATCAATATTAATGTAGTCAATAGCTGCTATTTATTTTTGGTTTGTCCTGACACAATGAACAGAACACATTCAACACTTCTTCAAAAAATATATAAAAAATTATACCAATGAAGATCATTTTATTGATTATAAACTGGATATTTCTACTTTTATATAATATCTTAGAAAAGTGAAAAATATAATGTACTTATGATTTTAGTATGTTTTAAAAACAAATATTCTTAAGAATATGTAGATCACGTGGGAATTTCTAATAATTAAAACAGACAGACTGATTATTTGCGAACTCCGAATCTAATACGAAATGCACTAGTGCTCTCTGTACCACGAAGTGGCATCTATAGCCTAGCTAGTATAATTACTTGGGTAACGAGACTCAACATCTTATGTCTCAAGACGAGGAGCGTAATGTATACATACATACAATGTATACCATTCTAACTTGCGGCACGTTGTTATGGGCAGGCGAATCACTTACCATCAGGTGAACGTCCCGCCCGGTTTGTCGCTTGTAATAGAATAATGAAAATAGCCTTTTCACCGTGCCTACTTGAATGATGTTAGTCCATGTTTTATCACATACTCTTAAAGTGCTGGGACTCTTTTTTAATCACATACCTTTCCCTTAGTGGCAGCGGCGACCGCTGCGTGGTAAGCTCCATGTGCCGCCGCTTGAGCTAACATGAGATCTCCTCTCAACAGTGCCAAATCACGCTCTTTACTCTTGCTTGATGAACTGGACGAACTCTTTCCTGAAGACCGAATAATAAAAAAAAATTAAATAAGCAGATTTAAAAATTTTGCGATTAGCATGTAAAAATCTTTTATATGCTAATCGTGTTACAATAAATATGCATAAGGCTATCCCTTGTTATCATTTGAAAACTTTTATTATGAACTGACCACAACAATCAAGAAGTTCTGAAAGCGTTGCGTAGTTTTTATTGGCGTTTTTCATGAATAACCACGGACAACTTTTATAGACGGACGAATTATTTCGAGAAATTTAATTACAACTTCAAATATAAGTAGTTTTTGCAATTTCGATTTAACTGATTAGGTTTTTGAGAAAACAGTACAAATATTATCTAAAGTCACAAATCGTAGTGAACATTAGGGCGTTTTACAAACATTTCAAATAGGTCATCAAGAGAATGAAGCCTGCTCATTGTTCCGGTTTGTTTGTGTCAAAAATATACTAACTGGATGATGAAGTAGGTACAGGTGGAGGCTTGCTGGAAGATTTAGATTGATGCGGTGCTGATACTAAGCTGTTAAGAGACGCCAAGCTTGATAGAGACGGTTGGGAGTGCATCGTTGATGGAGAAGAAGTCTTCGGGAAACCGTAGGATGTTCCTGTACAGATATTATAATAAAGTCATAAAGTTTATGTACTACAAGGGTATGGGAAATTTATTGAAACTAATCTACAATTGATAAACATCCCTTTTAATATTCCCTCTACTGCGACTCGGGAGTTCTTTTACCAGGAGAGATGCGGCCATTAATCCGCCATATTAGGCTTAGTGTGAACTGGTTTGTGTTTTATACCCACAAAGAGAATATAAAAAATTATAGCTAAACTAAATAGCAGCAGCTAAGTATTTCGTTTTTACTGTCACTATTGTATATTGTAGTAGTACACTACCGTTGAATTTTTTTTATAAATCTACAATATCTACCATTATTATCATGTTTAGTTACTGTAATCAAATACTCTAACTCTACTGTTATATTTTTCAAACAATTTCAGTAACTAGGTTTGGTTGTACTTCTAAACAACAAATGATATTTTAAGACCGGGATACGTGCCCCACTCACTCATGCTTGGCTGCGAGTTACCACCACTTGTTGATGGACTCTTCTCTTTCATCGACGCGCTCGATGACATGCCGCTACTACTTCGACCTGATCTGCTGTAAAAATTAATAATATTTCATAAAAAATTCCTCACACTTTTAAAGGATATATATATATATATATATATATTTTTCTGATAAAAATGTTTTTGACATTACATCACTAATAAAAAGCCTAAACGGATAATAATACATACTTTGTAAAACATGTAATCATCATAACATTCCGATAGAGCTCCACTATTGTATAGGTCTAATTTGTGATATACCTGAGAGAAATTGACTTTAAAATTTCCAACATTCTCTCGGAACTATCCAAATTTCCTAAATGTTAGGCTCGGTATTATTCAAATAAAACTTTCTATTGCTTGAAAGTTGAAGTAACTTATAATTAAAATTATTCTTTCACCTCTCACTCCGCATGGGTTGCTTGGTATGTTTAGACGGTTGTTTCATACTGGCACCAGCCCCTGACAAAGCTGATAAAGCGGAGTATGGGTCTCCAAGAGGTGGAAAGTTGAGACCGGAGGCTTGCAAGCGAGCTAGATAGTCCTGTGCTGCAAGATGTGAAGCCATAGACCACCATGCTGCGCCTGAGAATGATTAAAGCGTGTTAAAGTGATGCAATATCGCGTTTTACATCATCAATTATTAATTAAGGTTTACATCGAATTATATAAAAATATCAATTTATATAATATAAAGAATATGTCCAATGAACATAAAAAAAAATGATTTTTACGATAAAGGAACCACCGGATATTTTTTTATTCTATAAAGCGACGAGACGTTCACCTGATGAATAGTGATATGCCTGTCGATAACGTGACGCTAATTAGTATGAAGTACACTGCACAGCATTGTGCTCGTCAACACGAGGCAGAAGATATTATACCTCATTACCCCAGTAATTTCACAATGTACGACGCGTTTCTAATCGGTACAAAGTAAATATTTCAACAATACTGTTGGTGGCAGAAACAGGAGTAGCGATGGTGCCTACCTATACGGTTACCGGGAACCGAGGCCTCCCACCAGTAGGCAGGTATATGGTACTAATAGTGTCGTATAAAAAATATTGCTAAATTTTATCACATAACATGTGTTTCATAATTCCCTATGTATTTAAATGTAAATTGTCCGGCGATGTCTTAAATAGTATAAACACTGACTGGCTGCAGGATGGAGACCGAGTGAGGCAGCTTGGTTGGCAGCGACGCCAAGCGTAGTAGGCGGCGGGTAGCGGGAGCCGAATCCAAATAGCGCCGCCTGCGCCTGCGCCTGGGCCTGAGCCTGCGCTTGCGCAGCCGCTGCACCACTACCGGAACCTTCGCGGCCCCAGTACGCTGGAATTAAATACCTCAAGGTTGTTACACACAGAAATATGTGTTGCCGATCAAGAAGTAATAATCATAATTATTTTTTTGAACTTATCTGCCGTCAGTAATATCGCAGCAGTGTTGTTACTGCTTGTGTTATATATTCATTACATGTGACAATGATTTATTTAATGCTAAGCGAATTGGCATTCTAAAAATTTCTGTCGGTTATAGTTGTTGGAGTAATAAATTTTAAACGTTGCCAGACGTTTATGGAGTACATACATACATTCAATCAACCAACATAAAAAATAAAAAACAAAACAATTTATTTTAATAACCTCTTAATAATTTTATTTGATGGTTCCATAGACGTGAAAAATCATAGCAGGTTCATGACACCTCTTAAGATTGTTTTTTTTTTTTTAATTACATTTTAAATAGGTTTGATTTTTCATGTGAAAATGGAACAACAATATTTTGCATCCTACAAGTAACAATATCGGTAGTTTATTCAAAATGATGTAAGAGAATATTACAGTTACACTTCAGAAGGTACAAACCATGTGTAATGTTCTTAGAGACAGATTTAATATCATGTCTGTTAAAATTTATCAGAATTTTACATTAGAAGATTTTAATAAGGTATCAATAGATTTACATTATTAACAGTTTAAAGCGTTTCGAGGAAACATTTTGATCTCTTTAAGTCACGTGTATAAATATAAAATGTCTTAAGATGTGTAATCTACCGATTTTGTGTTAAATTCTATGGTATTAGAGAGTATTTGTATCGCACATATATGTTTGTCGGTAACACGCTAGTAGTAAGGTCGGTGACCTCGGTCGACTTGTCTTTTATGGTGACATCTTACAATATACAATGTACACATGATCGGTAAAGATAAAAAATGATTAAAACGTTTTCCATAAATGTCAGGAGAGTAATACGTTTATAATTATATATTTTTTTATTTACGTCTAATTCTAAGACCATTAGGCTTTTTTTTGTTTTGAGCTATGTTTGTATTTACATAATTTTTAATTACACTCTAAAAGATATTAAAGATCTAGTAAAATTTGTAATTTTTTTTTTACTGACATGTAAAGAATCATCATCAATGATTATATCGCACTACATCAAATGCTATTTGATAGCGCATAAAATAACTATGGCTAATCGAATTACTTATGTAATTAAAGTCAATAATGATCGCTCGTATAGTAATTATAACAAGAATTAAACAGAATTTTTAGTTAGGATACGAATGTAACTTGTATATAATACAGGATGGCGCAAAAGTAATCCTCCTATCAGAAAATGCTATAAATTTTGCCTTGATGTAAAAAAATTAAAAGACCAAATAAAAATAATCCACAAGAAGAATCAAAGTTTTCATTTTTTTTTTAATTACAGCCAAAAAACATCGGAAGGTTATTTTTGCGCCACCTTGTATATACATATATACAAGAATAATATATATACATATATACAAGGTGGCGCAAAAATAACTTCCGATGATTAATGGCTGTAATTAAAAAAAAAATGAAAACTTTGATTCTTCTTGTGGATTATTTTTATTTGGTCTTTTAATTTTTTTACATCAAGGCAAAATTTATAGCATTTTCTGATAGGAGGATTACTGTTGCGGCGACCTGTATGAATACCCGAACTAACACAGATAAACGAGATCCTCTATGTAATATCTGCTACTTCCACAATAAACTCATCAGCAACCTAAACATGTCCTCATGCTCCCGCTTCGCTTTTAAAGAAATAATAAAAAATTACTCTGCTGTAATCTATAACTAACTCCATTTTTCATATTTGCTGTTGCCGAGTTTTGTAAATCAAAAATATTACATAATATTTAAGGAAACATTTGTAATTATTAGCACGTCTTTTTATTTGTATTTTTGTATCCATTGTTTTGTTTGTCACCAATAACTAAATTAATAAATGCTCACCTCCGAAAAGACCAGCGGCGTCCAGCAAGCCGTCGGGTGGCGGCTTGCCGGCCGCATCGCCACCCTCGCCGTTCTCCTTGTCCATGCCACGTCTGGAACCAGATAGCATCAGCGTTAATAATATGTTTACTATTAATTAAATACCTACTATTAATATTTAGTAACTGATATAAATTTAAAATATGATGTAAGAATTTATTTGTTACATTAAGTATGACTACAGGGGAACATACAGACTATCAGGATAAGAAATTCAAGATAATTTTTTTTTTAATAGACTATAAATACATAATGATGATAAATGTATACGTGAAAAATGTCATAGGTCAAGATTTTTTATATAAGCTTTTTTTAAGTACTTTTTTCTGTACTAAACATTTTAAGATAACTTAATATTAGTTATACTTGAGATTTAGACATAGCCTTTCACCGTTACCCAAGCCTCTCTAAATCGTCTTATAGAAGCAACCAAGCAAGCTTTGTATAAGAAAGCTCGTTTGACATTATCATAACTGTCACGCCTGTCATTAATAAAAAGCAAAAAGAAGCGATATGGGAAAGTTATTAGATATTTCATTGTATCATAAATTGTACGTTAAGGTTCATAATTCTTTCTGTTTTATAAAAAAATTAAGTTTTACAAAACAGCAAAAAATTATCCGTAGCTAAAAACTTGTAATTTTTTTATCATAGAGCAAGACGTTCTCGTATGGATAAATGATACGTTGTCCACATTGCGGTCAGGAGATACATGTTGTCTAGGTGCAATTCAAGCACATTATTTAGTATAATATTGCTTGGAGATAGTAAATGGGTCTGCAGAATCATAGGTACAGCTACCAATAAAAATTAAGAAACTGCATAGAATAGTGTATTCATGTGATAGGGCAACTACTATTTATGTCTAGCTCTCTCTTCCAAGATATGTGTCCAGAATGGTGGTAGGGTCACCTTTACTTATCATTCACCTTCACTTCGTTCTATCCTCGACATCGAAATCACGCACTTGCCTCTCATTGATGTTCTTTGTCAACTGGCTATTTATAATTCTCAAACATTAAAGAAGACTAATGTAAAACGTTCATAAATAAAACTCAGATAAAACTTAAAACAGCATGCATAAAGTAGTTTAGCCACGCCCACGTTACGTAGGTTACTAGACTTGGGGTGAAATGCAACATGAATGGAATCCCTTTAACGGTTTCACCCTGAATACTTCATGAATGAATAAAATATTAATGTATACTTTGTACAGTAAAAAGTATAAAACAATTTAATGAGTAAGTAGCTTAGAATATTTAATAAATTAAGTACCCCTTATATATTTAATGATCTTATTAATAATAGCTATATTACTAATAAACATTTTAACCTTGTATATTTAAAAGGTACTACAATAGCGTTATTTGTGCATATTTGATTAAGGATTTTTTTAATCTATTCTCTTTCAAAATACTTTAGTTAAATAGATATAGATGAAGAATAGTAAAATTAAGATTGACAAATAGAACAATAACATGATTTTGTATCTCTGACCTACTATGATTATTCTGATCGTTAATTTAGAGTCGATGTTGTTAGATAATCGAACGTTGGTAATATATATAAACTGAACGCGAAGTATATCGGTGCCGCCCACAAATACTGCAATAGCATTCAATCGACCAAATTTGGTGGTAATTACAAAATTAAGTACATTAGTAATAAGACATAACATTTCAGGCCGTGAGAATATACGTTGATTTTATTTAAACTTGTTAATTTGTTTAACAACATATTCATAGGTTTTATAATAGTTCATTTTTCATACGAACATAAAAACCTTTTACAAAATATATGTTATAAAATGATGATAGACTTACATAATACTTATTTAAGCGAAATAATTGGGATAAAGCGACTTAACGTCTTATGCTACAAGGACAAAAGCGCAATATGGTGCAGTGTATGTCATCTTAACTAGGTCATCATCCTAACCCGACGCAGGTTGTTATGGGTAGGCGTATCACGGTGAATGGTTACACAAAAAACAATAATAACGTAATGAATTATAAATTTTTAGTAAGTTTTAATACTAACTATCAAGTTATATTTCGTGTATTACAAGTACGTAAGAAAAAAATGATAAAAGGTATATTTTTCGCTAGCACTTTTTTTCTATACAAATACAACACTTTCTACCCGTTTCCGTCTAAAAGGCGAGCAGTGTTCGCGCGATCGCCAGTTCGATGACCCCGCATTGTCTCAACTCTTGCCCGAGCGGCGATCGGTCGTGTTTAACGAACTGTTAGACTTAGAAACTGGAGTTAAATACGCCGTGAGAACGGAGGAAGTAGTTTATGTGACGTTCGGTTAACGCCCGTCTCTCTATACTTTTTATACGTCGCAACGGTTTCTGTCAGTTTTTGATCTAGTCACCAATAAGCAGATACAATTTAACTAGTTCACATCACTGCTGTTAAGATATATTATCTTGCCTATAAACAGCTGCGTTTGTGCTGTATCGTACGGGCCTTAATATAAGGTTCTACGAATCGTTATGTAACAAGATTATCCGTGTACAATCGCTATATATGTTAAGTAAATAGTACATATGTCAGACTATCTTAATTTTTGGACAGTCTGTAAGATACCACCGTGTGAACGTGGTAACGGTAATATTTGGTACAGCGATGTCCGATCTACTACAATTTGTTAAGATTATAATATTTATAAATATATAATTGTCATTGACTTATTGATTTTTAAAGTATTAGCTGGACTCGCTATACATTTTCTCGACAGTATATTTATTATATCTCTTAATAATTGAAAATTGTTGAACAGTATAAATAGACGGTATAAAATACTTTTCAAAATAGTTTTATGCTTCTTTGGTCGATACGGCAGGACTTACACCTGATCGTAAGTGATAGACGTACCCCAAACAAAGTTTCCCTGGTTAGGATTATATTCCCAGCATCACATTGCTCGTCGGTATGAGACATGTTAAGGTTTGTTACCCTAATAATTTCAGCTACAATGTCCTACAAATTGGCACACAGTACATTTTCACGATACTGCATGGCGGCGACTGAAATAGGAGCTGCGGTGATACACACCTTGATTAAATACTATAAAAAGACCATTCAAAATATTTCAGTGCTAACTCATCCATAGCTGTTATAATAATTTTGTAAAAAGATATTTAATTTATTACCAAATTGACGATTACATAACATTGTCTTTAAGAGTATTTTTATAGGTACTTAAGTTTGATACATAAGTTTGAAAGTGAACTAAATTCACCTAAAGCATCGGTGCCAAAGATAACAGGAATTGTGCACAGCTATGTGTAATGAGCTCTGTTTTAACGGCTAGTTGTATAAGTGGATTGTTCTGGCATCAGGCGTAATCTCTGGATAATCCCAATACTGCGCTACATTGGATATCATGGTCGGCGCTTTTATAAATTGAAACGGAAACTGATCACGTTACTAGACCGTTTGAAATTTAATTAAAAAAAATTATTAGCAAGTAAAGATAAATTAGTCACCTCTCATTATAAAAAAGTTGAAAAGGTGATAAAATTGCAAATTTTTTGATAAAAAACTACAACCTGTAAATAAGATAAATGAATGCTAAAATGTCAAAACTCAGATTACACCTGATCTTAAGAAACGACATAATAATTGAATAACTTAAATTATTTGAAAAAAATAATGTTTTTTTGAAGTTTTAACTAGAACCAGTTAGTTATTTTTTTAATTAGACGAAGGCAGCAGGACATTCACCTGATGGTAAGTAAAGAGCCTCCCATAGCAATATGTTACTATATAGGATGGTATAAACCGCTCCATATTGTGCTCGTCGCCTTGAGGCATGAGATGTTAAGTCTTATTACTGCAGTATTTCTACTAATTAAAACACGCTTCAAACTAGAACACATTAACCTTTGCGCACTACTGTGTTGCGGCAGAGATATAATAGGAGCTGCGGTGATACCGACCTAGACGGTCTCCGGCAACGCAAACCTACCGTCAGTAAATTTCTTATTATTCTTCTCACAAAGAAAAAGATAACATATACAGAATAAACTACCCTGCAATACTCATTTCCTATTACTTCAATAACGAAAAAAATCAGTATCATATATATTTTTCATACTGAAAATAATTTCTATGCAAACATATATTAATTAACACAACAGAATAAATCAGCCGATAGACGTCCACTGCTGGACATAGGCTTCCCACAAATTCCCACACGATCGGAGAAGGACTATGGAGCGACTTGGACTATTTCTCACTACATTGGCCCAATGCGAGTTTGTGACATCGAGAATCTCGGTCGTTGATTAGCAGGGTGCACCACAAGCAGATGAAGTTGGCTTGGATCCCGTAAGTTGTTATGTGGAAACCCTTATAATAACATAAAAATATGAGATAAAAATTTTTTAACATTTTTATTACATGTTAGTCAATTCACATTGTTCATAGTTAAAAACGACATGAAATGAAGTTCGTGAATACCAAAATTACTATATTTTCAGTTACAATTAAAACTGTATTGTTATAAATTGTGTTGCCAAATTGGGTATAATTAAGTAGTAATTTTATCAAAATTACAATAAACAAAGCGGCGTTAAGCGTTGTAATAATGATGTTAATAATAAGCAACTTAGTATACAAATTTGCCTAGCCAAGGGCGTACAATAAATTAGCCAAACAAGCACCATCCTTAATAAAGAGCTTAGTCTTCACGTTTTGCTCAATACAATGAGTTTGATAATTTTAAGTTCAAATTTAAAAGATTTTTAAAAATAGATTATGTTAATATTTTATTTGAAAAGTTAAACTTTTCTTTATTTTAATTTAAAATTTCTAGTAAATATTTGGTGGCCACACAAAGGAAACCATAGTAATTATGTGATTGAAAACTATGTAGTGAAGAAATAAAGTGAAATCCTGAACGAACTTTTTTTTAAATAAAAGTATATAAAAAAAAAAAATATAAAATTCATAGATAATTGTATAGAAATATAACAGAAGATATATTTTGCACGGTGTAATTATTTTAATAATATAACGCCGCTCTTAACAACAACACTGAAGTTGCTATATATATGTACGCTTTATATCAATAGTTATTGATAACGATAACAATATTAAACTTAGTCGCGTCATACTGTATATGATGATTTATATTGGCGATAGTATTAGAAAATAAAAACGATGTACTACATGACATATAGTAATTGCTCGATGGCCTAATGGTTAGAGCGTGCGGCTTTCATTCCGAAGGTCGCGGGTTCGAATCTCAGTATGTACCGATGGCTTTAATATTTAAGTTATTGTACATTTGCGAACTTTAGTAACAGCAGCGAAATACAAACAGCGAAGGAAAACATCCTGAGGAAACCTGCACATGAATTAGAATTTATTCTAAGGTGAAGAAGACGTGTGTGAAGTCACCAATCAGAATTGGGCTAGCATAATGACTATAGCTCATCGTCCTCATATTGAGGGTAGGCCTGTGCCTCAACAATGGGGACGTAAATTGGCTGCTGAAAGAAAAAAGATCTAACAAAATAATTTTATATTCCGGTTCTAAATCGAAGGTTCCGCAATATACCTTAATTACTGCTTTAATAATTTTGTAACAAGAATATTATCTTATTGTAAGTCTTGATCCAATTATTATAATTTATGAATTGTATCAATAGCGTTCAGAAAAGCTTAAAAACGGTGGGCCAGTTAATGTGTAAGAACGGAAACGGTGTTAACAGCATTCAAAATCAAGCAAACAGGCTAATGCAATATTTACATAAGCCTTTCCTTTCGAAAATGTCTTTATCTCGATTTCAATGAATACGAAATAAAAATCAGTATAAAAAAAATTAATAAATGACATTAAAAAAAACATAATTCGCTGGTAAGTTTCTGTTGCCGGTGACTGTCTAGAAAGGTACCACCGCAAACATTACTGTGTTCCGGGTTGAAGTGATTTTTAGATAGTGAAATCCCTGGAGTAACGAGAATTAAGATCTCTTGTCTGAAGGCAACGAGCGCAATATGCTGCTGTGAATACCATCCTAACTAGTACCACGTTGTAATGTGCAGACCTATAACTTACCATCTAGTCGCTAGGTTGAATCAAAAAAAATATGCAAACATTTTGTACATATATTAATAATCTAGATGAGTTGTGTGAACATCAAAGATAATGTTTTACTTCGACAATAATAAATAAAAAACTGCAATGTTTATTGTTACTCTAGGTTTGTACTAATACTTCTTTTGATAAAAAAAATACTGTCACATGGTAACCCTAAGTGACCTACTTAAAGTAACTCCGTGCGACCGTATTGACTTATTCTTTTATATAACTTCTGAGAGGTACAAATAGTTGCATATAATTTTTTTCTTGACTTTCATAATGTATTTATTTCAGTTCATATACAAAAGTAAGAAATGGTTAAGTGTACATTAATTGATGATAAGTGATACGCCCTTTCCATAACAACGGGTCGTTCACCTGGTGAAAAGTGATACGTCTGCCCATAACTACTTGAGGCGATCACACGACATCGACACAGCATCACATCGTGCTACTCGCTTTGAGACAAAAGATATTAAGTTTCGTTACACTAATAATTTCACTAATTACGACGCCTTTCAAGCCGGAACACAATAATACTTGAACAGGATTGTTTAGTGGCAGAAATAGAATGGTGGTCATTCTTAATGCTTTTACAAGTCTCCGGGATCTCATACGGAACACACCGGTGCCTCTCTATCCTTAAATGTAGCACATCCCGAGGATAGTCGTAATCCTCTTTAGAACCTTCCCTTTGCTACGTCGAGACCACCTCGTACTTATCGTTCACCCCGGATTCGTTCAGTATGCAGGCTTAGGAGAGGTGTCCGCGAGACCACGGACCCGAAATACTTTTTAGTCGCCTTCTATGATAGGCTGTACTTACCTTACACTTATTCTTAATAGGCCGAAACTATAGGGCAGTCCGGCAAAGGACCAACTCCCAATCAAAAATATAAATATACTAATACAAACCTGTAATTAAAGGTCTCCTAAAATAATTAATTTCATAACAAATAATTCATTATCTTACATTGCTTTGTTATTTATAAAATTTTGAATAATATAACAAAGAATATTGAATGACCATATGACCTGACAATATGTATCTTATTAAGTTCTAACCAATACTTATGTAGTGCCCTTTAAATATTATATAGATATATTAATTACATTTCATATACGTTATATAAATAAATTTAAAATAAATATAGTCGTTTAGTGTTTTAACTAACATTACTAACATAGTATTTAAACACTGTATTGTTACTAACCCTATAGATATATATCTTATGTGAACTTTCTGGTTTGAAATAAAAAAAATTATATTTGTTATTTATTTAAAAGAAATTACGTTTAATGAAACCAAACGTGTTATTAAATGAACTATCTACTACTATACAAAATTGATAGTAATAAAATAACTTGACCAGTGAATTGAAAATATATTTGGTTATAACGTTCTATATACGTAAAGGGACATAGCGGTAAGCTTTAACGTTAATTTATATAGCGTTGTAAAATCCGTCGCAACGTTGCTGCTGTTTGTCGTTACAGTTACGTCTCCAATTTGCATATTGGAATAACAACAGTGCCAGGGGTTAATGGCTCACTATTACTAATAATTTTTCTGGTGTTGGGTCTCTGTTGCCGAAGACTGTCTAGGTAGGTATTGCCGCAAGGCCTATTTGTGCCGCCAAAAAGTAGTGTGCAAAGATTATTGTATTTACTTTTGAAGGGCGCTGCAGTTGGTGCAATTACTGCGGTAACGAGACCCAAAATCTTATGTCTCAGGCGACCAGCGCAATGCGGTGAAGTGTATGTCATCCTAACTAGGTCCACATTGTTAGCGGCGGGCGAGCGTACGTACAACTTACCATCGAGTGAACGTCCGCATCATCTCGTCGTTTAATTAAATAAAAATATTGTTCATCTATATATATAGATGATATCCAGAGATACGTTGACTCATCACAAGATCTCCGAAACTATTACACATAAACACTAAATTTAGGTAGAGATATTACTTCTGCCATTTAGAGGTCAGCTAAGAATCGATTTTACAAAATTCCTTTCCCAAAAGAAGTTCCGAAGGTATTACGGTCGGCAAAGCTGACAGGGAATAGTAAGTATAAAGTATATTATAAGGTCCTTATATATGAAATTAGCGTTTTGTCGTACTGGCCACTTTTATATAAAATATATCCTCTTTGGTTAAGAATTCCAAATTCAAAATTATAAATTCATTTAGCTGCTACATTTAAGTTTTGAATAGTCATTCAGTTGTTTTTTCTTCATTAATGGTGCTATGATACGGTGCTGGTGTCGCAAAAGAAAGCACGGTACGTTTTTGGTTCCAATGTTTTCGTTTTGGAAATTTTGACCTTCAAAACCAACCTTGTGGACGGCTTGAGACTAAAGTGGAAAATGAAAACTTAAAGGCTATTGTGGAAGCGGATCCATCACAAAGCACTTCAGAGATAGCTGCAGGCTTCGGTGTAAGTGACAAATCTGTATTAATCCATTTGAAGCAAATCGGGAAAGTAAAAAACCTGACCTCATAAATTGAGTGAATCGAACTTGCAAACACGCGTCGACTGCTGTGTTACTTCGCTCAACCGACATAATATGGTGAATATATCATTTATCATAATATGATGAAAAGTAGATACTGTACGATAATCGGAAGCGCTCATCGTAGCGCCTGAACTCTGCAGACCCAGCCAAATCCTGCCCTAAACGAAAATTGACTCCGAAAAAGTTACTTGTGAGTGTTTGGTGGACTAGCGCCGATTTCGTTCACTACAGCTTTCTAAAATCTGGCCAAACGATTACGGCAGATATCTATTGTCAGCAACTGCAGACCATGAAGGAAGAAACTATAAGCGGCTAAACAACTGAGATCGGTCAATCGCTCTAGGCCACTGCTGCTGCATGACAACGCAACACCACCACCACACACTGCACAACAAACAACCACTAAGTTAGATGAGCTATAATTGGAATGTCTGCCACATCCACCGTACTCTCCGGACCTCGCCGTAATAGATTACCATTTTTTTCCGGAATTTGAACCACTTGTTACAAGTAAAAAAAAATTCAATTCCGATGCGGTAGTCCAAGCTAAGAGTTTATTGATTCTCGCCCCCAAAGTTTTTTTAATAAAGGGATCAATGCACTACCTATGAGATGGCAAAAGTGCATAGATAACAACGATGCATACTTTGATTAATTAAACAATTTTACAAAAAAAAATTGACATATTTCTCCCGTACAAAACGCCAATTTATATATATATGTAAGGACTTAAAGCTTATAAACTTTGTTTATAATATTGTTTAAATGGTATTGCACATGATGAATTTATTTACTGTTTTTTACCGTTTTTATTGTGAGTCTCGATTATCGGAACCGTTTACGCACTTTTTTGTCTCGGTGCTTCGTCGAATAAAAAAAAAGTAAAGAGACGAGTGAGACATTCGTTTAATAGTAATTGAAACGCCTGCCTATAACATGGCGCTGGTTAGGATTATATACACAGCACTTCATTGTACTCGTCGCCGAGTCATAAGATATCATGTTTCGTTACCCTAGTAATTTCACTAGTTACAACGACCTTCAAACTGGAAAACGATAACATTTGCACAGTACTATTTAGCGGCAGAAATAGGCGCTGCGGTGGCATTTGTCTAGACCATCTCCAGCAACAGAGACCTATAATCAGTATTTTTAAACTCTTATTTTGTAAATCAGAGGCCATAACAGCACAGCTGTATTACGTTACTCCTTATATGAGAATCAAAGTAATTTGAACGAAAACGCTTCACAAATCTATGATCACTTATCACCATAATACGTCGTCCCTACTTCCCTTGTAAGGTACACAATTTTGTTTTTTTATTTATTTTCACCTTTTTGTATTATACATAATTTTCTCTGTACAATCGATTCCTAAACACCGTACGCGGTATATAGTTTTAAATCAGTTTTCCTATCTCTTTTCTTTCGCAATATTAATGAATTATATAGGGCACTGTGAGCGTGTTACACAACAGGTATTGGGTTTGAACGACGAGATCACAACATCTGACGGAAAGCTGCTGATAGATTGAACAGTTCGTTTATAACGTTTCATCTAAAGGACGGAAGTGCGTTATTTGCGTTAGATGAAAGCGATTGAATCGTTTCATGTCTACACATTTGGATTACTTTTCCTAATGGTTATGTTAGAAATATTAACTTCCGCTGAGAAAAATAGTTAAGTGTCGAAATTGGCTTGAAGCTGATAAAGGTTTGTCGATTACAATGAGATGTAGACTATGGTGGTAGATGAAACAATCTACAAAAAAAGACGTAAATGTAACTAGAAACACCAAGATTTCCTAATATTTCTCCCCGATTACAACATAGTAGCGTTTTTATTAAAATTTTCTTTGACTAATTTATATGAGCTATATTTTTTAGAAAATCGATTCCGTTAGTAATTGCTGAGAAGAGTTGTGATTCCTTAGTGATAACCTGTTTTTAATAATGTTAGTCCCCTTATTTCTTATAAGGAAACTAATATCTGCGTCGTATACAGATACCAATGGCCTCTTTAACCTCGTCCGACTAACGTCTTGTGCTTCATCAACACGGTTTCATACCATTAATCTTACCATTAACAAGTTCTTTCAAATCATTTCTCTGTTTTTGGTAATACTATAGAACACAAGTGTCAGACGAGGAATAGATAATTCAAAGTTTAATTTTAAATTATTTCAGGATATTGAATAGGAATTTTTATATCCTTTATACAATATAACTTTGTGCTGTCGCAACTGTAGAAGTATATAAACCCCAGGTTAAGATGTCCCGCTCTGATTCATACGCAATCCTTCCCACAATAAGAACCTCGTCTGTTTTATCTCTGAGCCATATCAATTCTAAACTTATACTAAGCTAGGTGTAGGTTATAAAGAATTGCATTGTTACGTTACAGCGAACAATTCTGTGAAATGCCCAGCAGTGTGAAAAGGTAAGCATGTATTATAATCCTTATTCTGTACTGATAGTATTATAACAGTCGCTGGGCTTTACCAATCGATTTATGTGTACAGTAACACGATTAAGCGGAGTCCTATTTAGTTAACATTGGTCAAACAGGATTGATTATTCTTCGATTACATATTAATTATTTTAGTTTAAGCTAAGTATGATACTATACATGGGCGAATAAGTCCGTTAGTAGTAATTAACAAAATTCATTAAAATGGTTGTGTATAATATTAAGTTCTGAACTCTTAAAAAAGTACAGTTGCAAGTTAAAAATTGAAAGAAAAAATTAAGTACTGCTCACCTTTAGTGGTAGCTATCATTCAGAATCTGAGGCACAAAGGAAGGGAGATGTTGCTACGGCGCACATTGTTTCACTTCATGTCACTTCACACACTTCACTTACACTGCACTTAAGTCACTTAACACATGCTTGCAAATCCTGTTGCGGTTTCTGTAACAAAAGATTTAATATATTACCTCTTATGCGAACAATTTATATAGTTTTAACAGGAAATATACATGAAACAATATAGAAACTAACAAAAGATAACTTTGAAAAGACATGTTTGCACGTTAATCGTTATATATAAATTTCAACTGTAAACGGTTATTATTAACATTACATATTAAAAAGGTACCAATGTACACTTAATCTAGAAACGTCTACACATTTTATAAGACACTTATATTACTTAGGCGGACACATTAACTGAACTGTGTAAATGTAAAAGTTTTGAATGTGTGCCAATATTTTGTAGATAGATGCTAATAATAACGAAGTTCTAATGGTTTCGCTTTCGCGCGCCATGACTAATAAACAAATTATATATTGATGCTTATGATGCTAACCAGAAATATTAGGGCCACAAGTAAACAAAAAAATTACCCGAATATAAGATGATATTAACAACTATTCATCATAAACGTGTGTACACGTAAAGTAATACTCGAGAAAGTTTGGGAACGGTAACTCAAATTGAATATCATTTATCTAACTGTAAGAGAATTTATTCGTTAGCGCATATCTTCTGACTTAATATTATTATAAAAAGTAAAGAAAGAACTAAATAAAAATGTAATATTTCATGAAAACAGGATATACGAAGTATAGTCAATAAAATTTGAAAAAGTTATAATAAATTATATCCGGTAAATGCAGCGAAAAAGATAGATTTACAAGAAAAAAATAATAATTTCAATAAAGACATGAAAATAATAAATAAAAACTCTTACGACAGCAAATACCAGACCTGTAGATAAAACAATGAAAATCGGTTATTAAATTTTTTTTATTACAATTAGGCGACGAGTCCAGTGGGACATTCACCTGATCGTAAGTGATGCGTCTGCCCATAGCAATGTGGCGCTATTTAGAATATTATACATAGCACCACATTACGCTCGTCGCCTGAGACAGCGCCGTTCAAACTGGAGCACAGTAATATTTGTAAAGTAATATAATATTTTTCGCATTTAGTATAAATCAATAGGTTTTTATTGAATGCAGAGAAAATATAAAATATTTATAGGCCAACCACAGAGCTTCGAATCCGAGGCAACATAAAATTTGGATTATGACGAATTCGCTAGCACATTTTTTTTAAATCGAAGCGACTACAAAAGCTAGACGTTCACCTGATAGTAAGTGTGCCTGCTCATAACAACGTGGTGCTAATTAGGATGATATACAAATCACATCGAGTCGCATTTAGACAAATATGTTATATCTCCTTAGTCCAGTAATTTCACTAGCCAACACCCCACCCACTCACCTCACACCCGAAACCGGAACAGAGTAATGTTTGCATGTTTGCACAATACTATTTGGCGACAGATATAGTAGTTGCTGTTATACCTACCTAGGTGATCTTCGCTACCACTACAATGGCATACATGTTTCGGCTGTCAACATATAAGAACTAGAGTATTTAGAGAAAGATGCTTCGCCATCGACTTTCTTGTCTCTCGACAGGTAGTGACACTGACCTATAAAGATAACCTATTAATAATTCAAAAAGTACATGCCTTGTAGGCATGATTGAATGTAGTAGCTGTAATATTGACCATCGTCGACAAATTTTAGTGGCAGTGGGGTTAGCGGCGCGCCCCACTGTTAAGCAACCCCACATTTGGTAAGTTACGTTGAATGCTCGTGATTCCCGGTACAATTTGCCTTTACTCGGTATGATTGTATATAATTGATGCCTTGTGAATAATAGTTCGGTATTGAAATGACTCATTTGAGTACGGCACGGTTTTAGAAATTTCATGTGACGTTTTGCTATAATTATTCTTGCCTTTCTTGGGTAAGCCACGATACATAATTATGTGGTATATCATACATAACAAACAGCGTTTTGTTAAGTATGAAACGAGCTTTGTTGTTGTTGGTGGGCTTCGTAGATATAATTAACAAAATACTTAATATTTTCACGCCTAATAAAGCCGCAGAATGCGCACAATCTAATTCCAAGGTCTCGCTATTATCAGAAATATTATTTGCCATAAATGAATGTTTCTTGTGATAGTTACAAATGCTTGTTCTTTTTATGGAAACATATCAAAGACAACTAATAATAATGTTGTAATATGTAGTGGTGAATTGTATTTCATTTTAAATAAGAAACACGTTATATTTCATATAAAAGAAGATCAATCTATTATAATTCTATGCATTTAATATATGTATGAATTTGTACTGATGGATAAATAGGTGAATTCGACAATCATTTTAAATAACTGTATAATGTAGTAGTGTAGGTTCGGACAAACTGACAAAATTCGCCTAAACTAGACATTTACTCAAAAAAAACTAATGTTAACCAGTTTTAACCTTGTTGAATATATTAAAAGTTTAATATTGATTCCAAACCAAAGTACATAAGAAACTCGAAAGGTTGGTAGGAAGGTATTACATAGCTTAAAAACCTGAAGCATCTCATAAATCAGTCTATTATAATAGTGAAACAATTTTTCAGAACGCAGAATCGGGTTCACTACACCCACATTACACATCCACGCACACAAACAAGATGATGTCTCCAACAAAATAAAACACCGGCCGCTGTCATGTGGTATTGATTCAGGCCCTACACCTCCTGTCCCTCTCGCGCTTGCCTAGTTTTAGAACGTGCGAATGGGACAGGTGTACTTTCTTCATGCCAAGTTGCCACTAAGATGTGGTATTTACTCTGTGTGTGCTGATTATTAATACGGTAACGCCCTGTGGATTACTCTTTGCCCATAAAGTTTGTGTTTGATTCTTACATCATGGAGTATTAAGTTATTTTAGTTTTATGCTTCAATACATGTTTGAAATATTAAAATTTAAATATATCACAAGGAATTATTACATGTTCTTTAACTGTCAAAGCATGACGAAAATATATTTTATTTATCGGCAATGGACGACGAAGACTTGACCTCAATTTCACGAATCGACGATTAGGTCGAAAATAGTGTAACATTCGCCCGGAATACTCTGGTTCTTGTATGTTGAAAGTCGGAATACACCAATTCTGTTAGGGCAGTAGATAGTGGTACCAAGCCGCAGAATCTAAAGCGTTACTGCCATCAAAAAGTATATATATTTTTATATTACAAAACATTAAACGAAGTACAAAGAGCGGAATTGTTTATAGCGGCATTATTTCCCAGTCAATATTGAGCGTGGTAGGTAGTGATAAGCCGAATATACAGAGGAACTATGGGTTAAGCATTATAACAAATTATACGTGGTTAGATATTGGTACATAGGTTTAAAACATACATAAATAAATTCTTTCAAAACTATTTCTCGATAATATTTTTTAAAAAATTCTAAAGTTTTTGTAGCCGCAGCAACAATTAACGATGTTGAAACGGGAATATGTAATGGGAATAAAATAAAGATAGCTAACAACATGATACATATCAACAAGGAAGGTTTGTTTCAATCCCAAGGTAATTAGATTTATATAAATCGTTACTGTTAATACTCAGCAGATGTTAGAGAGGGTAAATAACGTCCCCATTTGATCGATTGACCAGATCGCAGACAGACCGTCGCAGCGAAGGGTCCGTAGTGTTCGCGCCCTAATTTGGTACAGAACATGTACGAGTACATTAATACGAACATTCGAGAAATAAAGGGCAAGTTAAATTTGAATCACTTTCATTGGACCCTTTAGTTTGCTGGTAACAGATCGATAAGTATTTTGGCATAAGCCCTACTTTTGAAAGCGAAGTTTAAATAAAATTAACTAGTGTATAAATATAACACATTTACAGTAACTTTATATCATAAATTGTTGTCAAACAATTACCTGCAATTTACATGTAAAATCCTTAGCTCTTGGATACCAAATCCGCGAGCCCTGGGTCCGACAAAGCCGCAATGGTTGTCAATAAAACTACGGCGGAAACATCACCATAAAAAAAAATGTAAAATCTACTGCTTGCTAAAAACACGGAGGTCACTGTTTCGATTCCGAGACCACTATGTTGTGGAGATTAGTTGGTGATAGGTTTATTCGAATCCGCAATGGTAATCACTGTTATTTTGTAAATCTGCTGCTTTACTAGCTTACTAGTTGTATTGAAGTTGTCAACGTATGAGATCCAAAGTATTCTGAGCTAGTAGCGTTCCATTTGAATTCAATGTTAGCCAATTGAAAGTAGATTAAAAAGAAATAAATTAAATATTTTACCAACAAAAAAAATTAAAAAAAAGTTCTCATTGAAGTTTTCAAGTCATTTATGTATTTAAATTAATCATTTGAAAATCATACCTTATCTTTAAAACCCACAACAGTGACAGTGCTTATCTGCTATACACACGAACGAATCCCACTATAAATACTTTATACATATATTACATATTAATATTTTTTTTGCAATCAAAGTAATCGTATTAATTGTCAAAAACCCGTTTAGACAATCAAGGCACCTGTCTTTCTAAATAACATGGGTGCAGTGGTCATCAAATCACAGGTATTAAGTTTTAATACATTAATACAAATTGGTCATCGTTAGACTAAAATACTACAGTGATTTGTTGTATCGTTAATATACGTAATCTCTAACATTTCTCTTGAAAATACACAGTTAAAATATTTATAGTACGAGTTTGCATAGAAATTATCAATATATATATATATATAAGAAAAAATATTTAGTCCTTTTATATTTACACATCTTTGAGGTTATTTTTTTTTTCGGAAAAGCAACGACATCAGGAGACGTTGAACTGATGGTAGATCAGTAGGATGATATATACAGCATAACATTGTACTTCTCGCCTAGAGACGACAACACGTCGAGTCCCGTTACCCGGCAATTCCACTAGTCAAAACACAGTAGTAACAGGAGCTGCGGTGGTATCTACCTAGACAGTCTCCAGCGACAGAGACCTACTAATAGAAAATATCCGTCCTTTTGTTGATAGTATACTATTCTATGTGAATGATATATAAACCAATAAAATAACGAATGTAATAGTGGGAAAATAATAAAAAGAAATATTTTTCAAGTCGCCGGAAAAGATAAGTAATTTTTTACTATCAGTCAAGTGTAACCATGAAATGCAGAAGTATTTAATCTGGATTGTTAATGTCGTCTCTTATATAGGACAAACAATAAGATCTGTGAGAAACATCAACATTATAGGAAGTCTGCTATCTGTGGCCATGTTTTATATTATCCCAACTATTACTACACTGATTCTTAACAGAGGATACGCGAGGCTATTGAAATTAAAAATCATTTTAAGTTCTTCAAGTTCAAAACTGGTAATATCACATGCTTGGATTCCTATTATTTAATAAATGAAAACAAACACCAAGTACACCAATAGAAGATTTCAAGACCCAGTGGGCTCATTGTACGTAGACCGAACAACCAATAATAATTAAAAAGTTATAGGTACCGGGTAGTAGCTATGACGCCGGTACATCAGTCACCTCAATGATCCCGCCGTGACCAAAGCTGTTGTAAAGCGCTCGAAACGTCGGAATAATAAAAATGATAAAATAGTAGCGGTAAAATCCATAAAATTTAGTTTTATTATACGTATATTTACCTCCTTAACCTTAAAGAGCGTCTAAAATATCCTTTTAAACGGAAACCCATCCGCCGTACCGAGCGATGCGTCATCGCGCAAAAACATCTTGTTACTAACGATAGCCATTTTTTGCGAGAGTTTCTTGTGCTTAGATCAATCTTGAAGTCATGGTAGAAAGCACTGTCTTAAAAAAAGCCGCCGTCTTCACATAAGAACAATTTCACTTTCGTTATAAAAAAAGTTCGCTGGAGTTCAATGTGTACGACTTTTTTTATTTTACGAAACAACGAGACGAACGCGACATTCACTTAATGGTAAGTGATATAACAACGTGCGCGCTAGTTACAATGATATACACAGCATCACGTTAAGCTCATCGTCTAGAAACATAATATGTAAGTCACAATACCCCAGTAATTTGACCAGCTACAATATCCTTCTGTCCTTCAAACCGGAACACGGTAATGTTTGCACAGTATTGTTTGGCGGCAGAAATAGAAGCTGCAGTGATATCTACCTAGACGGCCTACGGTAACAGTCTTACCACCAATAACTTACTTTGTATACTTTATTGGGTATACTATACTATAATATATTCATTTCAATTATATTGTTAATATAATTGATATGAATATAAAAATATGTGTGGAGATCTTTGGGAGAGGCCTAAGTCCAGCAGTGAATGTCTATCAGCTGATGATAAACATTTAAAATATGATTTTCTCTTTGATCGTTTTTGATTCGATCAAGGCACAGCGACACGCTTCTATTTCGGAAACGGCAAATGCATAATAAATTTTTCTAGGATGTAACTCCAAGCTATTGCCGCCAATCCAAAATAAATAGCACGACTTTACTACTTGGCTGTTTCACTACTATTACATCCTACTTCAAGGAATGAATAGCTCACTATTAGTATTATCAATATATTTTCTATCTACTCTTAAATTATGGTCAGTTTTACAGAAATACAAGGATGATGATTTCATATTACTATTTTAGCGTTAGCGTTATTAATTGCACTAACCGTATACCAAATTGCTAATCTATAGATATTCTAATTTGGACATAATCATGTAAACAACTAAACTGTTTTACTCAGCATTGTGATATATAAATATTCCTCCATATTTTTCTTCTTGTTTGTTATTTCCTAATTTAAGCATCTTGTAACCGTAACATAAAAACTTGGTATTATATAAACTTAAATTAAACCATGTATTTTGATCGATTGTAACACAGTTTTGTATTATTACATTACAACCCTCTATAGAAACAAAGCGAGGGGAGCCATGGGAAGCGACTGGAGTGTACTCCACGCTTCTACGTTTGTTGAATAAAGCTGTGTTTAGTTTACTAGCCACGCGACATAAATGCGGGGGTATAAAACAGTAATAATTTATACTGCTTTTAACTATATCAACATTAGTTATATCTTCCTAGTTTATTTCTATAAAAATTTCAAATATATTCTTTATAACATTTTGCAAGAATAAATACAGAATGGTGCAAAACAAGTGTTTAACGTTCACAATAAATAATTAATTATTTCTAACAAAATATGTTTTTAAATTATTCTTCTAAAATTTCTATGATCTTGATTATATTACATAGATAAAAAAGAATATAATGAATAATAAAAAATAATATAACTAGCATACATATCATTATTGATCAACTTAAGAGCACCAAACTACTCGTAAATTATTGTAGGTAGTAGGTATTGTATACGTTTGTAGTTTTGATGAATTTTATAAATGATTGAAAATGAATATACTAGAAATGGTGTTAACGATACATTCATTGTAAATAATATTTTCTTTGAAAACAGGTTTAGTTTTATGATAGCGATGTATACTTAAATTATTATTAAGCAAATTACGTATAAGTCTGAACCTACCTTTGATGGACCATCATTAAGTTGTAAAATAGTACATAGCATTAAGTTGGTATTACAAGCATAATATAAGTAGTAAAACTTGTTAAACTGTTACAGGAGATTTAAAAATATACATTGAATCAATCACTAGGAAAAAAACAATGTTACAAAGTTAGAACAGAAATTATAAGGTACAAAAAATCCTATAAGATATTGAGTTTAAATAATTTCTGCTTTCAAAAATTAAAATAATGTTTTAAAGAGAAAACGTAATTTATTATAATAATAGAAAAATATAAAATATTGAAAAGAAATATATTATTAACTTGTTGTTCTTTGGACAAACGTGTTAAACTATAAAATATTTGTTAAACCAACTTACATGTCGTCGGTTAGATACTCTAAACACATTTTACGACAGTATGAATGTATTTATAAATTAAAATGGCTCTTTACTTAATAACTTTAATGAGATATAACACTTTAAAGACTTTTGTAATAAATAACATAGGTTATGTTCAGAACATTCGTTTTATGGGGAAAAAAGTAAAGTGACACCACATGAATGTGCTATACGGTATAACGGTTAACGCCTATGCCCTTGGCCAGGTGTGCCCAAATTTTTGGCATTCAATTTCAACCTGAACAATATGCTCACAGGAAAATTTTGTTCAATTTTCAACCCTATAACGACTTATTATGATCGATGAGGAGAAACCGGCGCTGCATATCATCTGCACTTTTTAAATACTAATTGCATTTAACAGTCATCGTCCTTAAAGCTGTGTATTCAAACTCTCTCTTTCCCTCACAGGGTATAATTCATTTAACCATTTTGTTCACGCAATATGCAGGCAGGCGGGAGGATCAGTGAAGGGTCTCACACAAAAAAATATCCCATGCCCATCGAATGCAGTGACTATATCCAGAGATGTAATACTCAACAGTAAAAATAGATGCTTAAATGAATAGCGCATTTAAAAACTCGCGTGTCAAGAATCTAATAGTTTTCAAAATAAATAAATAAAATATATCAAAGACAAAAAATTATTATTACCCTAATTATAAACGTATAAATATTTTTTTTTCTAAAATCGACTAGTGGACGTTTATCGGCTTGATAATTTATTGTAATATTTTTTTTAATTTAAACTTTCAATTACACTAATTTTAGTAAGATCTTGCAATGAAACATTGATCGTTAAGAAGGTACGGAACCTACTAAAGTATATAACACAGTATTTATTATTATTTGTTAATAACTTATATTAGCACCGCACAAAAAAAAATACTGAAAGAAGGGATTAATGACAAGACGGAATTCTCTTCCAGTCTACGATAGAAAAAATTTAAATATATATGTAGATTCGTTGACTCATTGCGATATCTCCGAACTTAATAGACGTAAAGGATCCAAAATTTAGAGTTCATTTAAGAATTGATTTTAAAAAAAAATTCTCCAAAGGAAGTTGCGTGGGGTGTTAATAAAGTGAAGTAGCTCAGAGGGTGAGGGATAGCTGCCGAGTGGGAATATTTCTAATAAATTTCCCGTCTAAATTTCAAATCAAATTGTATATTGCGGTTGGTAAAACAATAAATATGGCCTGAACAAATGTGATGAGTACATATGCAATGTCGTAAAACAATAATTTGTGATGCGAACACAATAATGTCGCTACGCTGCCGTTTGCCTTGTATTCGTCTTCATAAGAACAATAGCCAAAACATTTACTTACCAAGTCCAGTTACAGAACGGAATTCTCAGAACATTGGTGGTATGAAGAAGTACGCAAAACGTTGAATTTGAACTCGAAATCAGACCGTTAATATTATTCACACAAAACTAAAGTACACAATATACGTTTTACGAATAATGTTGTATTAGATTTAAGACATAATAAAATATTCTTCACAATACGAACTGTACTAAGGTTTTACTTTAATTTTCTTGAATTTTTTTTATTCATGAAAGCGACTAGTTGTGCGGGACTTGATGGAAAGTGGTACTGTATAGGATGGTAAAAACTGGCACTATGTTGTGCTCGTCCCCTTGAGCCATAAGATTTCGTCTCCGCAGTAATTTCACTAATTACACCATTCAAACCGGAACACAGTAATATTTGCACACTACTGTTTGGCGGCAGAAAGAGCAGCTGCTGCGATACCTACCTATTCGGTCTCCGACAATAGAGACGTGTCTCCAGCATAATAATGATTACTTTAACATTCAGTACTCTAAGAATACCAATATAGGTATTTTAATCAGCCTATCTATAAACTACTTTTAGATAATAAAATTATGTATGTTTCACTATTAGGTTAATTACGCACTGTTATTGCCTCTTCATAACTATATTGTCAGCATTCGAATGAGACGCGATGGCCTTCAATGTATGCGAACGCAAGCCTCCTCGACTATTATTATTTTTATTGCATTACAAAAGATGAACTACCAACAAGTAAATGAGTCCGTACAATGTGATATCCAATGCGTGTAATAAAAATACTTAGCTAACTAGACGTGCCTTATTTCGTAACATTTACACAGCAAACTTGGTATAGAACAATCTTTATTGTTAAATACAATGGTCACAGCTGCTAGAGACTATGTACCAAGGTTTTGATCTTCCATTTAATCTGTCAAACAGTACTGTGCAGATGTTACTGTGTTTCAGTTTAAAGAACGCTATCGCTTGTGATCTTATTTTTTAAAGCGCATCTTGTTAACTAGAGCGACATTGTTACGCGCGGTCGTACGATAAGGTGTACGTTCATCTCGTCAAGTTGTTCGTCGAAAAAAAAAATTATATACAAATGCTGCCAAAAGCAGTCTTGTCAAGACATTTAAATATGCAAGGAGTACATTATGGTGGGAGAAGGAAGTGTGAGGTTAACATTCACGCTACGTGGATAAAGTTGAATAAATAATAAAAAAGTACATTTATATACTAAAATAGTAAATAAACATACATAAATAAAGTACTCAATAAGTAATCACTTCATGTCTATTAAAAGTAACCCTTCTTAAATGTTTACTATATATTTATCATCAGTCATATTTTTAAGTGTTTTTCAGAATCACAATATGAACAGGCAATCAAGTAAACATCAAACACTGCGTTGATTTCGAGATTACTTTTTATTAGATCTATATTCTGCTTTAAATTTAATGTGATCTTTTATATAATACTTTCAGTACCTATAAATCAAACAGCACATATTACCGGAGCATACATACATTATAAAAAATTCTTAATGTGTACTTACTAAGTTCGCAAGTTATTGCTATGTAAGCAGAATTACCTAAGTGACAGAAACCATGTAAATCCTAAAGCAGCGATGTGTTAACTTCATCATACGGCTTCAGGCTTTTTATCATATTAATGACTCGACAAAATGTTGCCGAAAAGTACACTATTTCCTTCAGTACAGTCTATCGATTTATGGACAGTCACCAATGGTGCTGAACATTGACTCCAAGGGCAAAAAAGGCGTATTACTTTAGTATGTTTATAGACATCAGTCTACGGTAGAGATGAAAAATAAGCTATAAAATGTTTTTTTTTATTCGACGAAACGATGAGACATTCACCTGATGGTAAGTGATACGCGGGCCCATACCAAATTAGGATGACAAGAAGTTCTATATTGTGCTCATCGCATTGAAATATAAAATGGTAATGTCTCTTAATCTTAGTAATTTCACTAGCTACATTATCCTTCAATCCCGAAGAACAAACTGATGTTCAAATCTAGTAGGTTATTTGCCAGAATATGGTACAGATGGTGTTACAACAGATTATTAAACGCACAAACACATTCTGCCACGTAAGACCTCCAAATCTTCGCAAGTTCAAACTTAAAGCAAATTCAATGTTATATCAAAGTTATTATAACACCACAAAGTTAGTCGTCGATTACTTTCTTTATTATGTTATTCAGATTGTCTAGTTTATTTTCTAAGAAATGTTTAAAATTAAAATAAAATTTATTTAATAGCAAGCACTGTATGAAGATTACCGTTTGGCATCAGAAATAAGATCTACGTAAATGATCTCTAGCAATAGACCTTTTTGTTGTCGAGTCAAATCTTCAAAAGATACCAAGCTTCTTTGGGGAAAACCTCACTGATCATCCTTAGTGCTTTTCAAAGGCCTCGGATTATCCTACAGAACCCTGTCTCTCTGAACTGCGCCTATGCACGTCCTGAGGAGTGCCTTAACTCCCACCCAGGACACTCAGCTACGACAAGCACAAGACTACATCGTACTTGTTGTTCACACTGGGCTCGCTTGGTGAGCAAGGAGAGCCTCTACCTACAAAGCCCATGAACTCGAAAACTCAATAGTCGCCTTCTAAGACAGGCATGGCATACCTTAGCCATAATATCCCTAAACTATAGGGCAGAGAAACGGAGACTTACTATCAGCAGCGAATTTGTCATTGTCAAAGTTATTAAAGTTACATTTATTATTACCAATCAATAGGCCATTCAACGAATTCATTTTTCCTAAAAGTATAAGAAAGGTAGCTGATAAAAAAATCTAAACGATACTATATCGTATAGGCAATATCGTGTCGGCTCATTACAGTGGTCATTGTTAAGTCATGTTTTCGAATTCATACCATCTTGCGTATTGTAAATGATCGGAATGATGCAAAATCGCTGCAAACTTAACACGATCCACAAAAGAATGAATAAAAATATTATTGTAGTATTTAGTTTATTTTCCTCATTGCCAAATAAACATTAGCAGATTTATTTATTGTTTTGCCAATGAATCGTTACGTACGTATGTTAATGTAATACTACAACTGTTCATGCTTTAAATTATTATATGTAGAAGATTTTACACTGCGGTATATATATGTTCGGTCTCATATCGTATTTCATAATTTGTTTTGAATACAATTTTTGTGAGATTAGTTAAGAAATAAACTACTAAAGAAATTTTTTGTGTTTATAGTTGCAAGTGAGTTGTTTACAAATCTTAACCGTTGTAATAGTGCCCTTAATTTATAAACAAGAACTTTTTTCCGACGTGAAAAAAAATATGACATCACAAAAAATGATCGTCCATTATATGAAAAGATCGAATACATAAAAAGACTGCGAATAGCTTGCGCCGGTCAAAATTTTATACTGCACATTGAAGGAGCGAGTTCAATTCGATCAACGGCAAAAAAACTGATCTCAAGGCGCCTTTGTCTCGATTGCGCTGATTCCGCTCGCTGTACAAGCCATTGATCCGGTGAACCGTCATCAGTCATTGGATTAACAATGATCATTAATTTACGTGCAATAAATGATCATTCGTTTTCCGTTTCGACAATATTTTTAACGTCTTTACTGCTTACATGTGTTTGAAATGTTTAAGTAGATATGAGAAATTAAATATGCCGTTATTTCTTCCTTTGCAACGAAGGACATTCATCCAATGACGTGTGATTTGCGTGTTTAGAACAATTAGGCTCTGATTAGGATGTTTATACAACACCACACCACACTGTGATCGTCGTTTTGATATATAATGATGGCCATCATTATAAAATAAACGTCCATAGGCCGGCTGGATATAGGTCTGAGGCACGATATTATCCTATAACTCCACTAGCTACAATATCATTCAAACTAGATCACGCTTATGTTTTGTGCACACTACTATTTGGTGACAGAAATGGATACTATTGTTGTTGTTTTTAGCTACTTAGGTGGTGCCCAGCTATCAGAAACAAAAAACATTTATCTTATGGTAAGTGATACACCTGCCCATAACAACGTGGCTCTAGTTAGGATGATATACACTGCACCACATTGAGCTCTTCGCTTTAATCACACAGGTTAAGTCATGTTACCTCAGTAGTTACACTAGTAACAACACCTTTCTATAGAATACAGTAATGTTCGCACACTATGGTTTGTCGATAAAAATAAGAACTTCGGTGACACCTACCTGGAAGGTCTCCGTCAACGGAGTCCTAATACCCAGTAAAAATTGAACTCAATGAAAATGATCTTAGTAATGTAATTCAAAGATATCGGTTAATGTTGCAGATATCTCACTCTAGCGCCTGAATGGGAAATTCAAGATTTTAACTTAATATTAAACTTACAGGATATTGTTACTTATTTATGCGGTGTGTTATTTTTAATTTTATAAAAATTTCATTTTGTTTTCAGTAATAGCAAGAAATTTTCTTAATCCAATAATATTATATTCATCGGTACATCGCCCCAATCGTGTGGTATGATTGTCTTTGCAATGATAAAGAGCTTAAACAGTCACGATTGAATGCGTGAATAGCAATTACACAAGGAAGTACATGACGACGCGTTTTCTATATTTAATGATTTCATCGCAATTGTTCGATATATTATACAGCACGACTCGTGTTTAAACTCGGTACAATATCTAATACTAGACAAAAGAAGAGGATGTTTTTACTATATTGTATAATGTCATAATTTCTTTAAACTCGCCGTTAGCATGATATACGTAGCTGTTTCTACATTTGTATATACTTAAAAGTTATGGCGATAAACAAGCATTTAGATAATGGTGTACTCATAGTCGTGCACTTAAATTGCATGCCACTTTTAGCACTACCATTTCGTGCAATTTGATAAAGATGTTGTTTTTTAGTTGTCTTATAAAGTATGATTTTTTTTATACTTCTTGCAGTCGTATTTACCTGTTATAGGCACTATAACACCTTCGAAGTTTCCAGGTATAAGATTAAATGTGATAATTACTGACATCGTGGTTATATAACATTAGAGCTATTACATAAAAATAGCACTGATTTGCTATAATCTGTGGCGTAATGATAGAATCGCGTACAACCTTCAAATGTACCATGCGTGTTTAACAAGGTTAGTATCGTTACATTGACGAGTATCTATCATGATTCTTAGTTGTTAGTTAAAGTTAAACGTTTGACTAAAGGGAAATTACGATTGAGAACGAATGGATCATAAAAGTTAACCGGACTACATATGGTCAATTGGGAAGGTTTATGTCGACAAAAAACAATTTTCTTTTTTATTCAACTAAGTGGTGTGACGAGTGAGGTATTCACCTTACGATAAATGGTGAAGAAGGTGGCTAACTAGGACCGTATACAAAGAACCACATTGTGTTCGTCACAATGTAACGTAAGATCTTAATTGTCGATACCTCGATAGTTTCACTAACTGATACGCCCTTCAAACCGGAACACGATAATGTTTGTAAAGTACTACTCGGCGTCAAAAGTAGGAGCTGCAGCGATACCTACATTGACAGTCTCCGGAAAATAATAATTCGCAATAAAATATGTGTAAAACATTTTAAAGGAAATGAATGTTAAAACGCATCTGTGATATATTTAACGAATGCAAGGTTTCAGTTTTTGGCCGGTTTCATTTCGTAGTCGTCGTCCCCTCTCCTACACATACTGGAAGGAAGCCAGATGCATACACGACAAATTGATAAAATTATATCTCACTACTTTTGTTTAAGACACTTATATGTTGTGACTTGCATCCGAATTATATTATGACGATTGAATTTTCTCGAAAGTATATATGAGATGATTTGTATATTTCATATCCGAATTTAACAGTTATGTTTCTTTTTATTCGAAGAAGCTACAAGCGAAACGTGCACCTGATAGTAAATAATAAGTCCCATCAGGTAGGATGACATACACTACGTCACATTGTGTTTATCGACATAGACGTTAAGTCCCGTCACCCTAGTAATTTCACTAACTACAACACCGTTTAAACCGGAATTCGGTACTGTTTGATAGCAGAAATACCCTACCTAGATGGTCTCCGGCAAAAGATACCGACCATCAATAAACGTTAAATGGACTTAGAAATTTACAATCACTTGTATAATTTTTTTAATAATTATGAATGTTTAGAGCGCACAAGAAAAATCCGTTTAATTTTAAGATGTCAATTGAATTTAATACTTTTACTGAATTTCAAACTCTAAGGTCTAGAGAAATATTACGATTACAAATAATGCACATAAATAAACAGTAATAAGGTGAAAGTAAAAAATATGTCATCCTGACCAGTCAGCCGTATTTAAACCATTGCTTATGAATGTTAAAATGATTTAATCTCAATGCTGATGCTATTATAACTGATATATTTTCAATTCATGACTCAAACATAAATTAGAGAAATGTTGAATAAACAACAATATACAAAGGGTTCATCACTCTGTCGTGTTTGGAACCGACAAGTCACCGGTGCAGTGAATAGCGCTTATTATCTCGTTCTCTATCTGGTTTGGTTATGGGCGCATGAAAAATTATCCAATTCAAACAACACATAATATATATAAATTATGTGTATATGGGGGGCGATCTATAATTCTCGGCATTAACGTGTTAATAAAAAAAAACCTATAACATATTTATTTCTGGTTAAATACCTGCCCTGGAAGGTGACCTTTAGCGACAGCTTGCGTCCGTTTAGGTCACCTATAAGAATGTTCCAGCGATTGTTTTATTAGTTTGCTTCATTCGTGACAAGTTTTATAATAACATGAAATGCTGGGCTACGTAAAAACTCAAACCTGCATACAATTACATACCAAGTTCACAATGCATTGATTTACAAACGACACCGAAAATTCTTCATATAGGAAACATGTTTTAAAATACACCACGTATACTTAAACGTTAATTCATATTTGTCACCTTGGAATAGTAAATAGACCTTCAATAAGGTAAGAAGATAACAGACTAGATACTAGTGGATAAATCTTTCTGTACGAATTTTTGATCTTGATCGAATGTTTTATTATGTCAAAAATGAATAATTCCACAAAATCACAGTTGATATTGAAATGATACTTTGAACTGGATAATGCATCCTGACCAGTTAGTTATTTAGATCAACATTCTCTCGAAGATTTGATTATCATATTAGCATGTCGAAATAAAAATAATTAGTAGAGTATGCAGTTGATCTGCAGCTTTATTACGCGATTCATATTTAGCCTTGAAAGGCAAAACAATATGGCTTTGTAAGGTACAGAATTATTGTGTCAGATATAAATGTATGCAAGGACATTACATATCTAAGCCTCCTCCGTTTTCTAGAATAACTTAATATCTATATTAAATACTAAAATAAATTAATAATTTCTTTTTTTAACATTACATTAATATAATTTGATTATGTCTGTTTGATTCTACCTCATCTACCACTACATCTCACGACCTAGATTGACTGGTAGAAAATATTCACAGGTATTAAATCGGCTTATTGTAACCTAATTTAAAGAATACAATAAAGTTTAAATTAAAGTATTATACAAAATACTTTTGTTTAAATTGACCTATTTTGTAGGTAAATTACCGAGAATCAACAACTTTTCTCAAGACGTCGACCACAATAAGCAACTGTGTTTATCTTCCTAACTAGCCAGATAGTTATGGACAGCAGTAAAGTAATACATGAACATCCTGCAGGTTTTGTTGTTTCATTAAATAAAACCATATACTCGTACATTTGTGTACAATGGATGTAAAGCATATATTGATCACAAAGTGATTGCTAACAAAAAATGCCGTTCTTTACGTAATATCGTAATTACGTTCGCAATTAATTATGAAATATGTATTTTATGACGAATTAAGATAATTTTGGATATTTAAATAATCATAAGTTGTTAAGAACTTTAATAATTGTTCGTGAATATGAAGAAACTGACTCGTGTCAGTGGAAATAGCTGATCAATATAATAAGAATTAGTGTTATCCGTAAGCATTATATATCCAACGTTTATTGTTAATTAGTTTTAATTAGTATACTATAAATATAAACGAATGCAGTGATTTTAATAAACAATAAGAGAATATGCGTACACACGAACAATATTTGAACGTAAGAAGTGTGTATTGTTATAGAACTTTCTAATTTTCACGATCAGTGAGTTTATTCACAATCTAAGCACAATATAATAAAGCATTGAAAGATTGAATCCGAGACATATAAAACGTGACCGTGTATGCTTTTGGTGGCGCGTTCGCTTCAGAAGATAACGAGGCCATGACTCACGCCTGACTCATGTCCTCAGATTGTTTAGTTGTTTTATTATCTGTACTTCACTTCTGCGGTGTATTTCGTAACTGTATATAGAGCATTTCACCTCACTTGTGTTTAATTTAGCTAAGTCCTCTGAGTCCAATGAAACAGTCAAACATGCCAAAAAGTCTGTGAGTCTCAGACATCGCTAACTTCTTTGAGAGAAAAAAAAACTTCTGTATTGTTATATATATGTATATACTATATATATACATATTTTGTATTACTCTGTGTATATATATACACACAGTAGCTACAGAAGGTCTATAGTAATTAGTGAGTAAAATATATATATAGTTTACTGAAGATTTTGTTTACAATATATTTAGAAAACCTTTGGTTATTTCTTTGAATAGTTTTTCTACTGTCAATGGTACTACCAAAACGAGAAAAATGTTAACATTTGTATCGATTGTTGAGAAGTTATGAGGTACAAGAGAGGGTGGCAGGGGGAGTGGCAGCCGGTGACTTGATGTGATCCCCGGCTGCCCTGTGACCTACATTTGCATGGTGAGCCTCTGGTTGCATTGCCGTGTGAATGCAGCCCGCATTACATTTCTTACGTGGATGTGGTACACAAAGTCAGAGTTTCTATTTTCATTTCACAAGCTTTTTTATTTTTATTATATTTACTTCGCTAAAGAAAAACTCCACATTTTGTCCCCACATCAAAGATGTAATACATTACTGTTTGTAACGCGTTGTAATTAGTGAAATTACTGAGGTAACGATATTTAATATCTAAAGTCTCAAAGCGAAGAGCACAATGCGCTGCTGTGTATATCATCCTAACTAAAGCCAGGTTGTTATAGGCAGACATATCATTTATCATCATGTGAGCGTGAAAAAATATAAATTTTTTCTACAGAAAGCCTGTGTTTTATACATTTAATGAAATATTTTCTACCGACATTTTCTAGTAACTAGTTTTCATACACTAAATGAAAAGTATATCCAAACACATATTTATGTATATGCCTCCTTATATGTACAACAAGGCGAAATGTTTAGTTTTGTCATATTGTTTAAATCGTATCAATAAAATAATTATTGCTCTAGCGATATATATTATTTATAAATATAATATATTTTTGGACTGGATACTTAAACAAAATAAAAAATAAAACCATAACCTTCAGCATACAAATCAACATTCATATGAGGTTCACTAAAACGCACAAAGGATTCATCGCGGCTCTGAGAAAGGGGCATTGCATGAAAACATCAAAGAATGTCAAATAAAAAGTAATTTTGCAAGTTCTAAGTCCCTGAACCCCAGCAACAAGTCTGTTGGGAGACCAGGCGGAATGGTGCACACCATTTAAAGACAAAGCCTCCTCCAAATAAGGGTAACATTCCTTTGCATTTTTTCGTTTAGTCTTAAAACCATTTGAGTGGACATACATTCCATCTTATACAACAATCATATTGCTTCATTTTTTTTAAAAAAAATAAGTTATATATTTTCGGTAGACGTAAAGTCAACCACTTGAAATGTAATCTGCAATGAAATTATTAAACAGAAGATGAAAAATATCTCAATAAGCAAATCAGGGTTGAAAGTGTATATCGTATCACTTTTTCCTAATTTGACTATTTTTATATTTCTATATAAAAATATTGTAAACTGATGCATTTGTCTTTAAAATGACATTATACAGATAGCGCGATAGCAAAGGTCGTTATTTATATATTCATTAATTCAGCGTATATAAAATAATTTCAATATTGACATAAAAATTCAAAGCGCCAACAAGAAAGTATTTTTATTTAATCTGACTATTTCCATTCATAAATGTATTATAATGTTAAAACATTTATTTGGAGATTTTTAATTTAGTAACAAGTGTATGAGTTCTGCCACAAGTAATGCGGTGGCGGCACCATCAGCTCTACATAACAATCGTCTCTTTGACAAGCAAATTATTTCAGTCATTTGTTAAAAAAGTATATGAATCTCCGAATTTTTTTCGTTGGTATAAGAATAGAATACTTTATACCGGTGATCATTTCATTGTTTATTTCGGATAGAAACAATAGTGGCAAGAAAACAAATTTTTATTAAACAACACTTAATTATAATTAGTCTCACAATAGACAATACATTTTTCGTTTATCCATCAAACAGCAAGATTTAATGAGACCTCAAACAATAAAAAAAAAATAATGCAAAATTTTGCAGCGATGCAGTGCAGTTCATATATTGTTTAGGGAGCTGATCTTATGTTTCGAGATGAACACCACAACCTCATCAATCATGAACAGTCCGCAGCAGTCCACTGCTGGATATAAGCTTCTCCCAAAGTTAAATAACCTTAGGCTTATGATCACAGATTAGTGCTGCGTAAATATCTTATAAGAAGGATTTACAATTACTGTTAACAACGGTTACGGGTATACCTTTTTTTATATTCTACAAAACGCCGAGATTAGAACCTGATAAGTGATAGCCCATAACAATGTGTAGTTAATATGATATACACTGCACCACATAGCACCCCAGCAATTTATTATCTACAACGTCTTTCAAACCGGAACATTGTAATGTTTGCACATTACTATTAAGCGGCAGAAATAGAAGCTGCGGTGGTATCTAACTAGACGGTCTCTGACAATAGGGACTATCAGGTCAATATACTGCTTGTCAATTTTTTTTCCACTTATAATCATGAGAAGACACTAATGATACACAACCTGCGTTCATTACGTTAGTATTGTATGAAAAAAGCGAGTAAGTCAATAGTTGTAAAAAAGTATAATGATTTGTTAACATATACTTATTTTTAGATTAGTGTTAATGGTTAGTATTTACCCACGATCTCACCTGATAAGTGGTGATAAAGCGCACTAACCTAGTAACACTGACGCCTAGCTTATTTCATATTTGAATAGGAAAAAACAGACGCATGCAAGTTGTTCAACTTCTTTACTATCCTCATCAAAAAGGAGCTAAACCTCGTTACTCGCAAACTGATACTAACCACGTAAGGTTAGAGTCTCTCTGTTCACCTCGTCATACGCGGGTAAGAAGGGGGTGGCGGATTTTTATGTAAATCCATAAGCACTCCCTGATATGTATCCAATATCGTGTTTGCAAGTAGCGGCGATATAAATATATTGCTTTGATTATTCATTTCAAGTACAATCTATGTCCGTCGCTTCTTTACGTGTCAAAGCATAGAAAATACAGATGAAATCTGGCACAAGGTCTCACGCTACTGTATTAAACGAATTAAGTGCATCGCGTCGTCAGATATTGTACATACATTATTAAAATTTTCTAAGAAAATAATGTTTTCATCTATCAAAGTATTTATTAAACAATAATAGGATCGACTTTACTTTGAATTTGTCTTTAATGAATCTTAGGAATCTCGCAAAATTACAATGATTGGTAACGAGATGGGAATGATACTCAGATGAAACATTACTGTGATTCTTCTAATAATGCAAAAACGCATGTTCATAAATCATATATGCACAACACAAGTTTATCAATATTTTTCTATTATTAGTAATAGTAACAGCTGAAAGTCCATGAACGTCTTTCATAGAATTACGAGAACCTAGGACGTATCGGAATGAAGTATAATGTTGGTGATATAATTTAATGACATAAAAAAATCTCAGGCATCCCAGACTTCATTCAGAACAAGTCTAAAGTCTAGTTTCTGGTATACGCAATTCAGACTGTTCTTCAAAGTATGCTTTAATGATTATTTACGATATTTTTAGCAAATCATATATAATATCGAACAATTTATTTATATAAAGTAAATTATTTTGTTATTTTCGAATTTGAATTCACTTGTTACAATTTAAACGATCAAATTGTACTTCACTAATTATTCAATGTTAAGTAAAACTTAAATAGTTGATAAAAATATAATTATAGATGTAATAAAGGGATCGATATTCAACAGTATAACTCAAAGGTAATAAATTTTTTTTTGTTCATATAGGCCAACTAATAAGGAGACAAATGTAGAGAAGGATCACAATCACAACAAACATCAAAGACTATCTAATTGTCGCAATATATGAAAGAAAGGTTAAAACTCATCCTAGTAATTATTTGATCAAATTTGATTTTAATCATATGTTATGTTTGTTTGTGGATTTAGTTATATTTTTATTCATAGCTAAATGTTATAGTTTTAGTTGTATGTACAAAGATTTGTTTTCTTCTCTTTGTGTAATAGGTTAAAAACTAAATAAAAAGAAGTAAATCAGAAAATTTCAAAACAGGTGTTAGGAGTTTCTTTAATACTTAAAAAATTTCTTTTGTAAAAGGTAATGTGTAAATCAAATCAGACATAATGTGGTCAACCTTTAAGACAAGAAAGGACGAGATACTTTTAACCGAGTGCCTTATCCATCACTGATTACATCTTCATTTACTAACAGATGGATTCCTCGTCAGGTACTAAACATGTAATAGTAAAAAAATATCCATGAACATCGACTTTTATAACAATAGCAAAATGTTTTTCCTAAAGTGTTATAGAAACATTCACGATGAAAATTTTATTACGAAATATAACATTATATCACTAGATGACGAACACATTTACAGGAAACAGATTTTCGTTATTTGTTGTTTGATAATACAGATGAAATGTTTATATGAAATTAATTTTAATTTAATCTTTTAAAAAAATCCTTTTTATTATTGTATATTAAGTAAAGAAAGAAGAAACGGTAATATATTACAAATGTGGGCGGACTTGAATTGCATAAGACAAGCTGTTTATAGTTTCCGATTTTCTTTTTTTAGTAAAATTTTACTAGTTTAACCTTTGTCTATTTCTTTAAAACTACATAAAATTATGCTAATGCAATGTTGTAATGTCGATAAGAAACATTAATGTACAAATTGAAGGATCGATACGTACTCTATATAATCTACGCATGGCGTATCTATATGGCATCTACATAATTAATTTGTACAATCATTCAAACTATGGATAATTATTATTATATACAGTATTGACGAAGCACAGATTTACTAACTCGTTCATAAATGAAACCTTCCACTTTATGTGAACAGTAAATAAACAATTAATATAACATAAAAATAAAAAAAACACTCAAACATACAATATATAGTCGGCATCAATAAACGTGTGTTATGTTCGATACGTCCGACATACCTTAACCAATGTCAGAAAGTAATCTGGTTAAAAAAAAAAATGATGAACCCGACTCGTCCGCGGCACAACGCGACGAAGTCGGGGAGATCGCAGAAAGATGCTAGAGGCCAAGCGGCGTCGGCGCTGTTTGACATGTTCGGGTAATAACTATAAGCAGTAACTCTCGTTAAAGTACATAGGTACCTATATCTAGTGAGCTAGTGAGGCCGTTCACAAGGCGCGGTTGTGAATGCAATTATTTCATGCTCGATGTGCTTGCGTATCCGCCATTATTGTTAACACATTTAAAACACAACGTTTAGACGGGGTACTATCGTTTCATTAAAATATAAAACGCACTTACACAGTCCAATTGTTATTAAACAAATTCAGAGATTTCTTATCACTTGTGATGTAATCATTATCTAATATATACAATTGCTTGGCATAATATGGCATCATAATCATCATCACAATATACACGAAATAATTAAAGATAATCTTGGCTCTCCTATTTAGTTGTCTTTTTTATTCATAAGTCATTGACTAGAGATTGTACTTAACTACAGAGTTAACAATAAAAATTAATTAGTTTATTTGTAAAATAAATAAAGGATAATTATAACAGAATGTATAATAGGATTTTATTTCATAAATTTTACGGAGTATTTGTTCACTACTTTTACCATAACATTTATAAAATGTTGCCCACATAAAACAAGAAACAAGAAAATTATTGTTAATTTCATTGACTACTATTAGACACGAAACGTTACTTAACAAGAATGACATAATGAAATACAAAAAGCATCGGGATACATCGGTGCAAACTTTGCATTCATGTTCTATTTATAGGCGAGGAGAAAGCGTATTGACGTTGTTATCGGTTGTTGCACATTTTTATTGTTTAAAGCGTAACTATAACTACTAATACAATATTTCACTAATTTACCTTTAACAAGAACACGAACTTTCGGTCCACCTCTTGTTTATATATTCGAACAGCACAAAATAATGAAACGAACTTTTCGTACAGTTGTTATCTGCTATTACCATACATGTACAATTACAAAGGCAACGCGTTAAGTACTCGCGGAGTAACAGTTACAATCTCTCACCGTTAAAATGACGACATGACTCGGAGCGTCAAAGGATTTGAATTAAAACGCGATCCCCGCAGCTAGCCGCCACTAAAATTATTGATTTAGCAGCGTTACAAAACAACAAAAGATATAAAACGGGCCGGCTGCACACCCCCGCGCTCGCCGAATCGATCAGAATGATAATTGTCGCGCACAAAGACTGGTGACTACTCACCTAGACAGACGGAATGCACACACCTAAAACAACAACACACACAATTTATGTCAACAAAGTTACAGATCGCAATGTTCGGGGCACTATGAGGATCACAACGGCACTTATTTATTCTGCTAATATTGTGTTAAACGGTTAATTAGTGCGAATTAAAAGCGATTTATGTCGCGGAGACGCGAGCAATTCGACGACCGCTAGCAAGATGGCTCCGCGTATGCCGCGCGGCGACCGCCGCCCCCTTCCCGCGCCCCGCGCGTACGTGCAATGAAAGATAGGTGACTGCTGCACAAGGTAACACAGAAACAGAGATCTGTCTAAAAATTTTAAAATAAAGGTTAGGTGAAATGTATTACATATATATATATATACATAGTTAATCAATTGATAAATTTTTATTACCGACTATTTTAACAGTTATTTCGTATATTTAAAATAAATGGCACTAATATTTTTAACTTTTATAACGAAACGATCTTAAAAAAAGTCATTATTGATTTATATAATATGTATAGATTTTATTTACATACATTTAAATGTATTTTTTTTAAATTGATTTATGTTTCACCTTATAATATAACTTCGTTATAATATTTTTACAATTATTTGTAAAATATGTTACAATTATCATAAACAAGTATCATTTAAGTAGCATAGACTGGAAGTAAATATATAGGAATTATATCTCGAGAATAATCTTGCGATGTGAGACCGCGTGCGATTCTACCGCAGTTCTTTCCCTTCACACCGCTTTGCCCGTGCGGAGATCGCCCCTCGCCCCGCGCTGTTCTGTCCTCTGCCTACCGACCTCTTATATACTGCTCTCTTTACAACAAAAAAAAACACCAATTTCCCAAATTCCCGGAGCGGACCGCGCGCTCTCTCGCTCGCGGCAGACCTAAGATGGCCGCCCGCTTCCATTTTGATCGCAGATTACATTCGTCGCGTCCCTCGACCGATTGTTCAAAGCCTAAACGATGCGGCGTCCTGCCGTTATCGCTCGCTTTGTAAACGTATCGCACACGTATTAAGGCTATTTTTTCCCGTCCGATGCGACGGTGACGTTAGATTTCGCATAACGCAATCCGTTTTCGCGTGAGCCGTGTATAAAATGGCCGGCGTTGTCACTTTAAATATAACTGAGAACATCGAGATCCGGTTATTGTATTGATTGAATGTACCACGGCCCCTCCGTGCGGGGTTGAAAGAAAGTCCATAGCCAGTCTAAATGGCCGCGTTAAAATGTAGCCGGGTTACGGCCGTTGCGATGGTTTTGTCTCTTTCGTTATTCCGGAGTCCTCTCTACCTGCCGCACACGACATAAGCGGCAATAAAACAGCTACCTAGCTAGCTGAGAGGGATTTGTGCACAGCGAGCCATCCGCAGTGGACCATTTCATACTAACCAATATAATATTTGGCAAAAACGCGCTGAACTGCTCACATCATTCTCATTAATTATAATATCAATTGTATATTAAGAGATAGCATTTTGCACTACAAAGACGTAAAAAAATTAAATCGAATTATTAAACAGTAACAAAGATTCACCCACATGTTTACAAGACTGTAAGTGATAATGTTGTAAAATACATCCTTATTACACATTGTGAATACGTCACATACGTATATTTGCAGCTTTTCTATATAATGTTTATTCTATTTAAAAATGAAAAGTTTGTTATCGCTGCATTTATACATGACACTTTATCATATATATAGAGATGCTTAAAAAATAAGTATAGTGGGCAATGGAAATGTTGAGGAGAAAGAATTAAAAGTTATTAAATAAGGCAACAATTGGAGATAATATTGAAAATACATAAACAGCAAAGACAAAACTGTGAATAATATATTATTCTGGCTATTATTCTCGCACTTTATGGAGGTAACAAATACGGTGTTAATCCAAATATAAAGGCTTTTTAATGTTAAATATAACATAATTTACGAAACATCATAGTTTGTATACATATGTGACAATTATTTAATGAGCAAATATCTATTGTAAACGTAATGAATAACTTTACACCAGGCGTGAAAATCCATTGTTACGTTTAATCCTCATATATACCAAATCGATCTCCAAAGTTTTAATTTTAATTACATCTTTTCTACAATGTTATTGTAATAATCTGTTTGTTTTCATTTTAAAATAATTCTCTTAACCAATTAAGCTTCTTGAATACTTTTAAATTTCATATTGGATTTATTTTAATATGAAACTCAAAGGTGCTCCACATAAACACGACATTAAGTCCTTAAGAGCCTTGTGTAAAGTTATTAAAATATTACAGCACGTGATATTACACTGAACGCCATCTAGTGTTAGGTACAAATATCTGGCTATTCTCGTAAATTTTGTTACAGTTAATGTATACAATAGTTATTCAATTTAGATATACTATATTTTCTTTATTAAACCTTACATTTTATAAACATAATCATATTGTTATAGTGAATTGTACATTCTCCGTACGGTTATATATTCTTTACATATGTCAGTTAGTAACAGCCAATATCATATTATGCCGTGGGCACCGGATCCTCGAGCCTAGTATCAGATGATCTAAGTCAAAAAAATATCTGCTGGCGATATATATTATCAGAGAATAGGATAGTCAATCAATAAAACAATAGATAAAATATCATAAATTTGTTATGTAAATACGTAATTGAATATGTGAATTCTGAAGTCCCTACTACTAATTCAATATTTTCATACGCGCTGTGTTAGTTTTTAAATTGACACAAGTAAAACATTTTACATAAATGTTCATTGTGTGATCGCATCAGGAATGAGAAGATTTACGAAGTAACAAAACTCGTTGACATAGCCCAGCGGATTAATATGCTGAAGTAATGGTGTGCAGGCAACACAGGGCGAAGATCGGACAATGAACCTAGTGAAGATAGCAAGAAATTTTAGGAAGTGGGTGTCTTTAGACGCTGCGCTGGTAATGGATTGGGCAGGCCTATGATCAGCAGTGAACAGTAAAACACTGAATTGATGATATTAATAATATTTAATAATGTTAACTAAATTATTTCTAATTAAATCAGTTTTATTTGTAGGGTTATAAATAATTCGTAAAACTGAAAATTAGACCTATATTATCAGTTCACCTAATTCAACGAGATCGCAAGACCGGGTGGGGAGTAATTCAATAAAATATAATAAAGAAGAATGCGTTTTTATCCGCCGTTTATTGTCATGGCGGACGTGGACGTCTTTAATATTTTATCGCGCTATTGAGTGAGTCAGCGATACGTAGATATACCTACATATGGAGTGACTGACCGCACGCATTTAACCATCATCTTACTTGTAATTTTAAAAAGAAAGCATGTAATTGTAGTAAATTAAAAAAAAACGAATTGATTTTACGGCAAACATTTTTTGTAATGCCTAGATAACTTTTTTATTCTTATTCATAGCTATTCGTATTTATTTCTATGAGTAATAAATGCTATTCAGATATCTAACCTAATTTTCAGTTTAAGGCAACTGAAGACGTGTAAATATTTTCTTTCAAAATTAATAATTTCTTCCTTAAATATCTAATATAATATGTAACTGCTGCTATGATAGCGCAGTGGATAAGCGTTTACTTTGTTATATAGCGGTCCCTAGTTCTAACCTGGGGCCACAAGTTGTGAAGTTTGGTGGGTGGTAGAGTGTTTTTTACTCGCTTGTAAAGTTACCACCCTCATACTGTAAATAAGCTGCAGTTAAAGTATCGCTGTTTCAGTTGTCAATACATGCGAGCCTGAGTATTCTAGGCAAAAATGCTTCACCACCTAAGGCCTGGTGTTACGTGACAATAAGTGTGAAATTTAAGTCAAATGTTACCTATTCGAGATAAAAAAAAATCTTTTACAGTATATTACCGTATAAAATACTTAATAAAGAACTTCGGTTTGTGCAGCTTGCCAACACGTAGTGAAGCTGCAAGGCTTGTTCCTAAAATTGGGGTTTTTATTAGTTTTCATTATATTTACATTGAATAGAGTTCCTTTAAAACGTGTATATTGTTAATTAAACAAGGGTGGGTACCACCGCAACGCATATTTCTGCCGCCAAACAGGAGTGTGGAAACATTACTGTGTTCGCATTTGAAGAACGCTGTAGCTAGTAGTAACGAGACTCAACAACTTATGTCTCAAACGACGGGCGCAATGGGGTGCTGCGTATCACTTAACACCAGGTGAACGTTCCGCTCGTCTCGTCACTTAATTGATTAAAAAAAGCCACTAGAGATAGTTAAATAATTAATATTGTTGTAATTTTTTCGAACATATCTATAGAAATACCATACATAAACACAGAAACTATGTGTAAAAAAGATAAAATGTGCTTTAAGGCGTTTCAAAAACGAATCAATCTTCTACAAGTGATAATCTAAAAGATAACCTTTATTACGTGTGCGTTCGTTGACATCTTTTAACGTTTTTTTGTTGAAATATTTCTGAACTGCGTCTTTGTAAATTGAAAACATTTGAATGTTTATATTTCTAAATAACGTTATTACCTAAATATTGTAATAGCTCATCAAGTATTCTTTATTACTAATGAATGCTTCTATTTTACATTTTTATGTGGCGTTAAAGCAGTTGTATAAAAAAAGGTGATTTATACATTTTATGTATTTAAAGTTCATGATCAATAATTTAAGTTCTCTTGAAGCCATGCACCACTAATATTTTTTTAAAAGAACTAGGCACATGAGAAAAAATTAAATATGTCGTTATTTGACAATAACACCGTATAATAACTATTATTTTAGTTTTGATTGTATAGAAGTGCAGGGTAAAAATTTGTGTATATTATTTTAAGGTATGCGGAATGTCTTTCGTAAGAATCAGTATCTATGAAATTATACGATAATTATTGTTATGAATATAGCATATATACTTGAATTAATATCAATTAGAATACTTGTCATAAAATGTCGGCGATTCCAGTGATGTAGATAACAGCGGCATGGTGAGCAATGAATGAATCTTTACTATCAGATTATACGATAAAAAAGTATGAAATATAAAATATTGTGCAATAAATTCTACTTGTATTTTCTTAATATGTGTATAGGAGACAGTGGTTAAAGCAAACTTAATATGAGTATCGATAAGTTAGTTCAACAGCAACAATGAATTAGTTTAATAAATGAACACGTTATATCATTGAATTATCCTGACTTCTCAAACGCTCCGCGAACTGCACGATGGCGACTCTCCAACCCTGTGATTTTAAATAAACCACTTATGCCATTACTTGACGAATGATTTTTTACAACACGTTCGTGTACCTGTCAACTGCTTTCCGTCGATTGTAACATAACGTTAGCTAGTAATTGAGGACCCCTTAACATTAAGATCGTCTCACCTTTCTTATCCGACATCAGCACCGTTGCGGGGGACGGAGGAGTCTAATTAAACTGGACGGTCCAGTCAAGAGATCACCGACCCCGTATGCGAGTGTGGCGGCTGTTCCAGCAAGACGACACAGTGCCGGCAGTTTTAATAACTCACTAAGGCATTGTGTTACATAGTGCGATGCGATCTTCCGTGTTCTGTGGATGGAAAGGGACGTAGCGATATAAAGACTTGCACACACCCACGCTAACGTGCATACATGTCGTTGCGAAATTGCTCCGTGGAAGCCGCGGGGGCTATTTTCTGAACGGCGCGAATAAAAGTCAGGTACAAAGCTGTGGCACTTGTGCACTTATAACCACACCTCAAACGAATATATACAGGAACGAATTTAAGATAGATGGTCATATTCAAATAAATGATAAATGAAAGATAAAAATAACAATAACATCTGTAAACATAAAAAATAAAACAGTTATTGTGTATCAAACAAACAAAAATTAGTCATATGTTCCAGTCTATTAGCTTAGGACACTCTTTTTGTTTTATAGAATCTCTATTAGATCTGCTTAGACGTCGTGACCCATATATTCTGGTTCAACTTTCGGTTAACGGATTCTGGGGCCCTTATCGCTCAACAAGCGAATCTGTGTGGTATAGCTTAGGAGGGTTAAGCTCCCCCTCTAGAGAAGTGTTCAAAGAAAGTGTAGAGAGGCACTGGTGCATTCTATAAAAGACCCCGGAGCCCTACCTACTTCCCCACAGTAGTAGGTATCTTTCGAAGATTTCCCCCTGGAATAAAAAAAAAAGTCTCTGTTGCTGGAGACTGTCTAGATAGGTACCACCACATCTCTAATTTCTGCCGCCAAATAGTAGTGTGCAAACATTACTGTGTCCCGGATTGAAGCTAGTGAAATTAATGGAGTAACAATATTAATATTTTATGTCTCAATACGATGAGTGCAATGTGGTGCAGTGTATACCATCGTTATTAGCGCCGCGTTATTATGGACGGGCGTATCTCTTGCCATTAGGTGAACGTCTTGCTTGTCACGTTGCTTCATTGTATAAAAAAAACTAACTGAACTTTACACACATTACGAAAAGTATGTCAATTGTTTTAAAACACTTCAAATAAAATATTTCTAATAAATCTTATAAAAGTAAATAAAATTTTTCCGTGAGGGAGACAGAAAAGAATATCCCCGGTGTTTCTGCCCCAGGCATGATGTAAAAGGCGACTTAGTGCGAACAACTCCAGGAAAAAGACATCAGTTCTTGTAACCTTTACTATCATACTAAGCATGCTGAACCGTGGCATTAAGCAGTGGACAACAATTGGCAAAAGTTATGGTAAAGATGATAATGAGTTTGTCAATTACTTTGAAATTTGAGGAGGCCTATATTAAGCAGTGGGCATCAATAAGTTGAAATTAATGAATGAAAAATTTATATAAACTTATTGGTTACAAACAGTTGAGCGCGAATAACTTCTCCCTTTAAAAATGGAATTGACGTCAACTTTTAAAGGGTTACCTAAAAAAGCAATTCTAATTTAAAGTAACTTAGAAGTTGGTTGTTATTTTTAAAAACTTGTTGGAATCGAGTTCACCAATGACGTGAACCTCCTAAATATATCGAAAGTTTTAAAAGACACCAATTTTTACTTTATGCTAATTAAAAAATAAAACAACTGGTCCAAAAGTAAGGTATAAAAGATGATACAGATTTTATACCCTCTTTAGCAGACCGTGGACCTGGGTCCACAAGCCCAGTATCAGAGGAGCTATAAGAGTGAAAATGACTACCAACCGCTAAACGTAATTAGAGAATAAAATCCCCTCTTCAGTAGCAATATATATTTTTTTATTAACGTACTGCTTTATTTATGTAAAGCACTATATTCATTACATTTTGATGGTTGTAGAACAATGAGTTTGAATATCAGAAAGTCACGATAGTACTACTAAATTACTACTAATACTATTAATGTGTAAAGTAGTTGCATCGATTATTTTATAGAACGAAGGGTGGCTATCGTGTTGTTATAAAAGACGGACATTTGTAAGTCTCGTTTCAATCTAGCTTGTGCAGTGCTAAAAGTATGGACATAATGAATATACATACGCTAAAGACTTTGCTATCGTGAATACAAAAACTCTGAAGGTTAAATACACATTTGACAAAAAGATTTTTTTTTATATCAAAACTAATAATACAGCGGGTACAAATAATATTTATAATAATAAACTTTTTACCTTGTGATCGTTACAGTGGTTAAATTCGACTATAATTTACTTATAACTGTGTTTGATAGATCGCCTATTTGTATATAAAAGTGAAATATATGAAGTCATTAATATTAAACATATGCATTATGATTAACATTATATTAATTTTCCGAATAAAATCAAAGTTTTATTTATTATTTATTAGACTTTTTAATCGAGCAAGTGTCAAGATGAGCAAAACGTTTACGTGATAGTAAGTGCGTAAGGCGCTAGTGAACATGATATACACTGTAATACCTATTGCACATAGGCTTGAAACAATGAGATTTTAAATCTCGTTACACCTCTAGTTTTACTAGCTACATAACCTTTTAATCGAAACTCGATGTTTTACAAACTATTATTGTAAAGCGACCGAACTATGTTACCTTTATAAAACATTTAACCGTTAACGTCTGCATTAATGTAAAGACATTTAACACGTTTATTTCATTGCAAATAGTTAACAACATAACGTTATTTAAAGACACACGGACAGGGTTGAAGTATAATTACATGAGTATAAATGTTTTTTTTCTTAAATGTACTGTGGCACTGGAAATATTTTCAACATTCATTTTATATTGTCATATATGGTCAATAATACGGTTATTGTTGTTGTAACAAGGGTGCAATAAAACACGAAGCAAATGCTTCTTGTGTTTAAAATTAAAACGGTAATATAATTATCGGTACTAATCATTAATGTCATTTATTCTAGATCCTGTAAGGCATGTAAAAACCCGACGCCATAAATCCACGGGACGTTTTCTCGAAACGTTTTCTGTGATTACAGACAATAATTATTCGTGTCACGGTTCCTTCGTTTAGCTGACTGACGGTTTTAAAACGTTTTACGGTTACGGGAGGTATTTGTTGTATCAACCATTTCGCGGTTGCCAACGTGTATTTTTGGTCAAACCGGTTTCAATTAAGGGTAGACGGATGGTGTTGTTATTACAAAAAATAACACTACAAACTTTATAAAAGGGTAAGTTGAATTCTTTAGCTGTTCATTGTTTTTTAATGGGCAACAATTCAGATACTGTTAAACTTAAAAAAAAACTATTAATCGTTGAACGAGATTATAATAAATAGAAATTTGTTGTATCTATCAATACATTGCTTAAACAATATAAATTCTTATGCCATCATTTTAAAGTAATAATGTCAGTTTTCAAATTGAATCAACAAATCTTCAAGATAAATGGAGTTTAAAAAAAAATAATGTAGAAGAAAGAATTCCCTTTCGTCTCACACAGCAGAATAATATTTACAGATATTTATTATTTTTTTATAATAATAGTTAATAACTCTTTATTCTTTATTAACCACTTATATGTCATTTATCAATTGAACTTTGTATACCTAATGGTTCTTCTGCAGGATATGTTTCTTAATTTGATCGCAGTCAACATTGTAAGACAAAATGCAGAAATTAATTACAAATAGCTTATACATTGTAAAGTAATTGACCTACAGATCATATTTATTAAAATATGTTAAACTGTAAGAACAAATTGCGGCTATAAAATTATTGAACAGACATAATAAAGCTTCTGAGGCTAAACACTGGCTTTGTAACACGAACATCCTTGCCTTGATTCGGCCTCATGTAGTAGAGATTGGTTGTTGCCAGGGTTTTATCGCCTTGTTCACTACCATCCTCCGATTGTAAATTTGTTGCTATAACAGCGTCGCTATGTTCCGGCTCTAAACATAGAAAAAGTAAGTGGTATGTCTGGTCATAACAACGTGGCGCTAGTTAAGATAATATAGGCGACGAGTTTAATACACAGCACCGTATTGTGCCCGACGCCTTGAACCATAAAGTGTTAAGTCTCGTTATCCGAATAATTACACTAGCTACAGGGCCCTTCAAATCGGAATACAGTAATGTTTGCATATTATTGTTTGGCGACAAATTAGAGCTACGCACCTACCTTTTCTTTTGTTTTGGGGGGAAATCTTCGAAAGATTCTTCGAGGGAAAGCTTCTGGGGAATTTAAGGTTATGCGAGATTCTTATTCACTAAAACTACCTGGGTGGTCTACATCAGTGCATTTGGAAAGCCTCCTGGATCTCTCACAGAACGCACTGGTTCCCCTCTACACTTTATATTAGCACTTCTCAAAGGAAGGGCCAAACTCTACTAGGCATCATCGCTGAGTTACGGCAATATGCATACGACGATGGTATCCTTCTAGACGACCTACCGTTGACATTGTAGATTATAAAAAAAAAATATTCCATTCAAACATTTAATCCGTTAAAGTCTTATTTTAAAAATTATGTGTAGTACTGCGTGAAAACACTTACATAATTTAATGAAACATGTTATATGTCTTTGGGTGCACGACGTTCGAAACTGTGCCTCATTAAAATGTCCGAAACGAAATTTCCGCGGCAAATAGTGACGAGAGCAATTCTTAGACGGCCATCTCACCCCGCCACGTCCTGAGGCACGGAGCGGCCGAATCGATACCAGCTATTATAGAATCGAAAGAGACACAGTCTAGTGCGGGCACAGCCAGAGGTGAAATACATCGGCGTCCATAAATATTGATTTTATGTGCGCGCAGCGGCCGCCGCCAGGGCTGCCTCGGACCGAACTACCCGATTTATGTTTAGCTATTTTTAACTGAAGGATGAGGGTAATGCTTATTTTATATTTAAATTATTAAGGGTTGGCAATTCTTGACAACAAAAATATATATATTTTCTTCCAGCTGATCTGTTAGAACGATGATATATAAAAATTATGTGATGGTAGGTCTTTGTTGCCGGGGACCATGTATCTGCGTACCACTGCAGCAACCATTTCTGTCGTTAAATTGTAGTGTGTAAACATTACTGTGTTCCGGTTTGATGGATGTTGTAACTAGTGGAATCACTGGGGTAATAAAAACACATCATGTCTCTGGGGCAACGAGACTCAACATTTTATGTCTCAGACGACGAGCGTAATGTGGAGTAGTATATACTATCCTAACTAGCGCCACGTTGTTATGGTAAGTAGTACGTCTACTTATCATCAGATGAAAGTTTCGTCACTTAATTGAATAAAAAAAAAAATTTGTTCTATGATTTCATTATTTTTATACTAACAATATTCTCCAATTTTATATGTCGTTATATAGGAATTATTTTGCGATATAGGAACAGTTTTTAAGTTATTATGTACTTAGGGAATGAAGCTTTATTTTTTTCCTGTATGGGGAGGGATGGCAATTTTATCTGGTAATTAAATAGCGAACGAACCGTGACTTATTTGTTCTTATGACTTTGGCTTTGTATGAGTTTTTTTTTTAATATATTTTGCGATGGCGAAACGTTCATGCCTAGAATGCTTATGCTCACATGTGTTAACAGCTGAAACACGGTTATACTTGATCAACAGGTGGGTTCAAAAAACTTTTTACTACCAACCAAACTGCAACATAAACACTACTAAACCATGGACGTCCGTGTTATCAGGCTAGCGCTTAGTCCCCATGTCCCGGGGGGTGTTATGTAACACTTCGACTTCTTTTTTTGGTTTCAGGGGGAAATTCTGGAAAGATACCTTGCTTCTCGGGGAAGTTAGGGTTTTGTGAGATTTTTACTCACTAAAACTCCTTCGTTGCTCTACATCAGTGCATTTGGAGAGGCTCCGAGATCTCTTATAGAACGCACAGGTGCCTCTCTACACTGTGTTTGAACACGTCTCTGAGGAGGGGCTTAATTCTCCTAGGCTATCCCACACAGGTGGCCTCGTTGAGCGATAAAGACCCCCACCCTCAAGGCCCGCGAAGCTCCTAAACCCTTTTAGTCTTACCTTTTAGACGTACCTTAGTCTTATTCTTACTAGCCCGAGACTACTAGGCTGACTAGCCCGACACTACAGGGCTGATGTAATACTTCGACATTAGAAAATTATTCTTTATATTCTTCTATATATAATGTATATTATTAAGGTTTACAATGTAAATAAATTTTTAACATAGGGGACGAGTCTAAAAACACATTGCATTGAGGTCAATTCTATTGTCATATTGTAGTGCAATATGGGGCTGATTTATTAAACGAGGGAAGAGTTTTAGTAAAAGTCGTTAGGTTTGACATTATAAAAGGAAATTAAAAATTTCGTCTAAGTAATCGTTATCATGACATTCGGCTTTTATTTTTAGTTTTCTTTACTTTGCGTTTTCGGTAAATAACTTGACTTTGTTGATTATATAATTATAACGACGAGTGTTATGAGGATATCAACAAAATCGTACATCTAAAAAATTAAGGAGACATTTTTTCAAAATAATTGATATACATGTGTGAACGGTAAAGCTTTGTAATAATTTTGCATACTGTGCGGTGTGTAAGGTTTGGCACTGTCTAGTTCACATTGGTGAAGGGAGCAGGACAGAAACATTCCATAATAAATTTGCAAATAAATTACACAAAAAAATAAAAATTATTTACATTGTTCCAATTTGGCAATGTTAATCAGTTTGCAGCAATGGTGTTCATTGCAGAACTTTGCGTTTCGTATAAAGTGTATAGTTAACGATTTACATCAAATAAAATAAAAAATGCTACATAAAGAAAAAGTTAAATAATATGACTTAGAAATCTAAAGTAATAAATAAATAAAAAGACATAGTTCAAAAAAATGAGCTAAAGGTTCAATTTGTTTTTATATTTATATTAAATATTAAATAAACGATATCATTCATACTGTCTAAAAGTAGCACCAGGCTTGATCATTTAATAAGCAAAGATCATTAAATTATGCATGAATATACTTGTTCTTTGTGATCCTATAGGTTTAATAATATTAACAAAGTGATTTTAGTTTGCTTGTTGTTATTTATATGAACATAAAATGTACAAAGTTAAATTTACAATATACATGAAGCTTTTGCGTTGTTCATAAATACAAAATGATTTGCTACAAATGTGAATACGAATTTATAGGAAAAGTATTTACGTATATATTTATTAAATTAAAGAAGATAAAAGCTTCATTGACTACTACGTCCAATTAACTAATATTCGTCTAGTTTTAATAGAGGAAACACAGCAAAGATTTATAATACTGTGAGTGTTTATTAAACTTTTATGTCAAATATGTTGGAGTTTTTTTATTTCAAGGGTAAATAAATAAAATCTCGTTTTTCCTAACAAAATGTACCAAAATATTATGGTAAAAATAAATCAAATACACAATTAAAATTTGAAACTAGGCTAATTCAACCAAATACATATATTAAGTTTTCAATCTACTGGTGGTAGGTTTATGATAGATCGTTCAGGTCTTAAACTTTGAAAGGCGTTGTAGCTAATAAAATTACTAGAGTAACAGGACCTAACATTTTTTGTGTCAATATGACGAACATAATGTGGTGTAGTGTACATCATCTTGACTAGCGCCACATATTATTACCAGACATATAGTTTACTACCAAGCGAATTGTTTAGTGTCTTAGATTCGTTAAATAAAAAAAAACCATAGACAATCGAGAACGTGATGTACAACCCTAAACGACAGAGTTAAGCCCGCGGGGATGTCACACGTCTGAGGGGCAGTGAGATGTGAGAAAGGGAGAGCATAAATCAAGTTATACGTCAGAAAGAGACAGCCGGTTAACCTGGTGTTTGTGCCATTGCTGCGTACTTAGGCAAACCTTTTATATTGTGAGTTCGTTACGTTTTATTCGTTTTGAATTGGTTTAGGTCCGTTTTTTTAATTACAAGCACATTGTTAATAGATTTAGTTTTTGTTGTTAGCTATATCTACATATCAGCATTACAAATATTATAATATGTGTAAAGAAATATTTGAACCAAAAAATAACTAAGAACGTCTGTGTTAAAGAAGACAAATACCATATTTTTATTTGGTATTCATATGTTAAAAGCATGTTACTAGAGTATATTTTGTAATTCGTGTTGTAAAGTTATTTTTTAAGTCCTGGTACTCCATTTTTGCTATGAAGCTTTGAAATGGTACAAAAATCTGAAATATAGACATTTAAGAAAAGTAACGTAGACTAATCTTACCATTGCAATGATGAGACTCGCTCACGGAACCTAATTTCGCGGGCTCCATAGAATTTTGACGAATATCTTCACGGCTCACATATTAATTTATGGCCATAACAATATTGTTGTGAGAAAAGGATAGTCAGAGCATTTTGGACAAGCACGCTCAATCATCAAAGACCTTATTATTAATAAATATTACACATCCAAAAGTTTGACAACGGGGATACATGTGGTAGGTTTCTGTTGCCGGAGACCGCCTAGGTAGGTATCACGGCAGCACCTTTTTTTATGATCAAACGGTAACGTGCAAATATTTCTCTGTTCTGGTTTGAAGCGCGCTGTAGCTAGCGTAACTACTGGGGTACCGAGACTCAATAAGTTATATTCTAGCACAATATAGTGCTGTGTGTAACCTATCTAACGCCTTGTACTTATGGAGAGGCGTATTATTATTATATTTAACATCAGGTTATCGTCCGCACGTCTCGTTGCTTCGTTGTATAAAGAAAATCGTTTCTGTGCTGTTTAATTAACGGATTAAATTGCTTCATGGTTGAAACATACTCCACATAGGAATGACATAAAAATCCATTGCTTTAAGCTACAAATAACTTAAGGATTCTTTCTAATATTACAGCACAATTTTCAAATTAATGTTTACATGGAGCATTAACGACTGTAATTGCTTGCTTAACTGTAGACGTCTATCAGCTGATGATGATAATGATGATAAAACTATTAATTTATACAGAGAATAATTTATAAATCTGTCAAAGAAATAACGTGAACGTCTTTGATAGTTTAATTATACGTATAACAGTTATAATAGCTTAATTAAATTTGTTTTTATTATTAATATGAATAATCCCATCTCATAAAAGTAAAAAATGTAAAAAGAATATCAAATGTAAAAAATATTTTATTGAATGTATACGAATCGTTCGTAACGCCATCTGTTTTATCATGTCATAGTTATGTGAAACCAAATGAGAAGTCACGATGATGAAATCGAAATGGGATCTTTATTTTTTAACAGGTGTCGTTAAATATTTTATTAGTATTGTAATAAGATATTAATTTGTTTTTTAATCCATACACTGCGTAGTGAAAATAATGTTAATTAATATTTGTTTCTTCACTATTTTTCTTGATTAAATGTATGTTGATTTAATATAAAGTTGCCATCTATCGGCAAATAGCAGAACTATGGTGACGTCATAACTGCTTTTACATACTACTTCGGAAAAAGATTCACGATACCGTTGGGTTCAGTGAACTTTGCGCATTTTGTTTACGCGGGATCCGAGATGCGGATGATTTTCAACATTTTGTGAAAGTTTCAGATGTGTTCATTGTTTTAATATTTTGTTGATACTTTATTATGCAATGTTTAACAAATTTATCACGTATTTGTATGATTTTTGTAGATGCATTCTAAAGTTTTTAATACAAAGTCGGTTAATTAAAGACAAGTATATCTTAAAAAAAAATTTGTTTTTAGTGACTATAAATAAACAAATAGACCAATTAATGTTTCCACTATGTGGACTCTGACTTCTCTCGCAAGGAAAGATTCAAGGCCGTTTATCCATCACGTAGGCAAAGTGCAGAGTGATTGATTAGTATAGTATAAATGTGCGTAGGTAGTAGCAATGCATAGACACGCAGATAAATGTACACTTTGCAGTAATACAGACTAAGTATATAAATGTACTGACTACGTTGAAAAACTATTTCAAACCACACTACACAGTAAAATCAGTTATTTTTTTAAAAATATGTTTTATATATAATAAAACGCTCTGTTCATCACAACGCGGCAATGCTTAGCGTTCTCCTTCAAAGCATTAAATTGCTTCCATCATTTAACACCTAGGTTTTATTTTGAGGTAAGCTGTTAATTCATATTAACTGTGGGTTAAAGCTTAAATAAAAACAATAACAAGAGAAGCGAAGCTTAAAAACATTGTCTCCAAATATAAAATCTCTTAAAATAGGAAATAAGCTGACACTTTCTTTGGAAATACCTTTTAATTAAAAGAATTTATATATAAATAAATTCCTCTATTTAGGAGTACAAAATAGTATATTTTTTTATCGACTCTAAGGTACTTTTGACCTTAATTTTACATGATTTTTAGTCACACCAAAATCGGAAGATGATGAAGCGTGTTCGCTCAGAACACAATGGCTCTCACATGATGATAGTATACAGCGATGCTGTTATGTCGGCAGATTTATTATGAAGCCTGTCGGTTTAATAATAAATTTAGAACATTATTGTGTTCCAGTTTGATGGGCGCTGTGGCTAGTGAAATAACAGCGGTAAAGAGACTTAATGTCTAATGTCTCAAGGTACCGAGCACAATGTGATGGATGTAGTGTATATCATCGTAAATAGCGCCACGATGTTAATGGCACGCGTATCACTTATCGTCTCGCTCGTCTAGGCGCTTAAATGTATATAAAAAAACCATTACACTTTGGTTATATTTATTAAAACTTCAAAGTGATGTGAGTTTATTTTTAAAATTAAAAAAAAATTAAATTTTCATTGTAATTTATGTTTATCAACATTTCTCACGAATTATCTTTTTATTCTACGAAGCGGCCAGACGGATGTACTTGATTAACTTAATGTATACAGAGAAGTATATTTATTTTGGAAAAACGCATTGATAATAATGTTTATCGTTCAATCAATCAATCATCAGCCGATGGACATCTTCTCTGCTGGATTTAGGCTTCCCTCAAGATATCTACATGATATGAGGGGTATTTGGGCCATTTCCTACCACGCTGTCTCAATGCGGGTTGGTGGGAGCCAGAGCCTCGTTCATTGATTAGCAGGGTACACCACTAGTAGGTGAGGTCCGCTTGGGTTTTAACACAAACATAATAATAACGTAGGTCTATAGTATTACATTTATTGCATAACATAGCATATCAATCAGAGTTAAACAATTTTATATAACGCTATTTATTTATTAGGCAATAAGGACAATAGCCGAATGCAAGAATACTTCCTCTACCATTTGGATGTCGTGACGCCAATAAATTGTGTTATTGTCAATATATCGCCTTATAACTTATCAGAAAAAATTCGCTGGGAGCCATTGAATTCAAACAGCCCAAGACCGTGGTTTGTGGAATTCATTACAAGTGGCGTATGTCCAGCAGTGGACGTCCATCGGTTGAAATGATGATAAATAAAATGTTGTTGTTTTATATTTTAGTGAAATATTTAACTAGCGGATCGTACACTTAGTTTCAAGCTTTTCAGCAAAGATTTACAACGGATTGAATTCAATTTTATTTAATGTTAGGCACGCTAATGAATTATCTAGATCCTAGATTGGATTTAGATTCTCATCGCAAAAAACTTTTAAAAGCGTATCACAGACTAAAAAAAATAAATATCTATAACAATATTTCCGGTGGTATTATGTTACGTTGTTTTCTTGTCTAGTTAAATTGATCTATCGATTTTTAAGTTTTTTTGGTTTTTTTTTGTGTTTTCACACGAAGAAAACATAAAATGTTGCAAAACAAAGCCTGAACACGTGTTTTTTTTATATATTTAAGTCGTAAACCTAAAAAATAACCTATACGATACACAAAATGTATTTAGTACAATATTGAATTATCAAAAGTCCCAGAAGATAATTGGCCATGCCGTAAACTGTGGAATAGTATCGATTTGATGTGAACTTCTATATCGTGAGTTAAAAGTGGTTAAATACAGAATTAACTCAATAACAGTTTCTGTAAAGCATCACTAGCTAGAAACGTCGGAGACAAGATTATGTTACATTATCACAAGTTTAAGGAAACAATGATGTAACTAAGTTGAGCGTAATTAAGCATTGCCTCAAGTCTGTTCTCGTCAATCAACGTACGATAACTCAATAAGCAGAAGTTACTGCAGTATTGATATTGTTCGACTATGACTTTTTCCTTCTCCCCACCTTTAGTGTTCCAGAAACTTATAACATAATATATTATAATATACCTATATATCTCCTATATTTATAATAAGAGATATTCAAAGATTCATTAATTTATCACGAGATCTCTGAAACTTAGACGTAAACACTCAAAGTTTGATAGAGATATTGCTTCTGCTATTTCGAGGTCAACTAAGAATGAATTTTACAAAATTCATTCCCCAGAGGGAGTTGCAGTTGTTTATCACCGCCAGCGAAGCGGCCGGGGAACAGCTAGTTGAAATATAACTTGGATCATTTTGGATTTTGTTAAGCTTCGATATATTTTCACTGTTTAGTCCACCCTTTATTGTATAAATTTATTTGATTAGGAGATTGCAACATTTTTGATATTAATATGTACTACTTGTCAAACTTTGTTGTTATTTGGCTACATTACATGTTTTTTTTTTATTTAGTTGAACAAAATAGATGTTAAACTGTTTTATGTTTAAGTGATGAGAAATTATAATTTCGTTTTATCGATTCACTTTAAACGACTGACAAAAATATCGCCCGCAATTAGTTTGTGATCTTTAGTAATGTAAAGTAGTCGTCAATTAAAATAGTAATAACATCTTGCGCGCGCATGAAATCATTGGCTACCAGTAGATTCAACATCATCCGAGGATCCACCGGGTGGTATAACCGGCACCAGCACCGTTACCACTCTGTTCCAATCACGAAAAAAAAAATACAGTTAACCGGAGTCCGCCGCGCGCTCGTCGGAACGAAAAAAGCACAATCTGCCGCCACACCACGTCACTAGGACGTATGCGAGCGGCTTTCGAGCTGAAGCGCGGGAAATTTGACAGCTAGCAAAGATCTAGCTAAGCAGGGGGCCCATTCCAGAGAAGTGCTTGTGCTGTGCTGTCTTACCTGTGCTCCGTGCTTAAGCAGTGCTAAAGACATGAAGGTGCCCGAAAAAAGTTTAATTGCCGTAACAATCAGCGAATGACATTGGATTTTTGTGTTTTATTGTACTTCGAAAGGATTTTCTTTTGGACAAAATGCCGAGTACTATACGAGGTGAGTGTACGGAATTTTTTTTATTAATTAGTGTTTGTTTGTCTTGAACTAAATTTGAAGTCTTTTTCTTTACATTCAAAATGATTTTTTTCTTTTTGGTTAACCATTCAGTATAAAGTAGAAAGGTGAATGGACTGTTCTGTTATGTTGACGGAAGGATTCGTGTGACTAACGAGAGACAAAATTTGAATTTCACACCGCAGCTGTCTCCTTACAATTTCAAATAAGACATATGTCACTTTCAGTCATATTGTGATTTTATTATATCGACTTTTTTTTATTTTAGAAACTCAAAGTTTTGATATGTTTGTGTATTCTTTTCCTCGATCGTTAGTCTTGATGCACTAGTGGTGGTCGACAAGAAGTTGTGGTGACCTATTTCACTAGGCTCCTCCATTCCACCTTATCTGCTTTTTTCGTGTATTTGTGCAGGGAGATTTCCACTGCTGTTCTTGCTCGGTCGGCCCTCCTCATTGGAGCTCAACCTCGTTATTTTAAAAACGAATAGAAAATTATTATCTACAATGAGCAGAAACGTTTACTTTAGGAATGATAGTATTTGAATAATTTACTTCTTTTTATAATCAACTTGTTTTTATGTTGAATTTTATCTTTTTTTCACATTGATGTTCTGTTTTGAATTCAGTTTATTCGTACCGTAATAATTTCAACCGTAGTTAAAATTTTCAACGTATAGAACAAACCGCTAAAACAGTTTGTAAAATTTGGCAATTCTTAGGTCATTGACATCCGTAACAGCGCAATAAAGTAAGAGGCGCATGAATAAGATGCTACGTTGGTGCTTGTACAGTATAAGAGTTGTAAAACAATTAACAATTTTTGGAACTGCTTTTGCGAATTAATTAATCTTATTCAACAGGAGCTTTTAATTATAACAAATAATATATTTTATTCATCTGCTATTGGACAGGGAGGTTATAAGCTATTCAAGTCTTGGATTCAGATTGTTATAATTGCAACAACACTTTATCATCTCTCGAATATTAAATTTATCGTTAGCGGTGGAAATAACGAGGATTTGAGGAGCATAATTACATGTTCTAATGAAATAGTTGTACAGTTTTAATTATCTGCTATATATACGCAGTGAGAAAGAAGTATTAGATTAGTGCCGCTATACTTCAATATGTAACTGTCGGTTTTTATAATTATAGGCTTGTTGTAGTAATAATTACCTATACAAAAGAAATTTTAGATCTTCTGTGGAAATATTCACTAATACATTATTATAATTCGACTCTCAAAACCTCATTTAGTAATCAACAACACAGAATACGTACATTAAGAGTTATATAAATTCATATTATTTTAATTTTCGCGCCAAAATTACTTAACTATGAAGTTAACTAGTATGTACTGTTAGTATTAACAAGCTTTGTAGGTAATAGAAAACAAACCTATAATTTTAAGTGATATACTGAATTTGATAAAGCTATATTCTAAATTAAATAATTGACTATTCTGACTAAAGTTTAGATCAGATATGAGAATTTACTTAACTATTAATCGCGATCAATTATTACGGAAATTAGTTTTTTTTTTACATTTGTATAGTCTTTTAAATATTTTTTACAATATATTTAATTGATAAAGATGTTAAGTACTGTGCACGCTACAGTTCGGCGGCAGAAATGGTGGTTACAATGCCACCTTTTTTTTAGTACGAGGGAAAGACGAATCTTCTAAAAATACCCAGCTTTTGAGGAGTAGTCAAAATTATATGAAATTTCTACCTACTAAGAACCGGTGGCCTAATTCAGTGCATTTGTATGGGATCTCCTATGAAACACACTGTTGTCACGGTATAATCTACCTAGATGATCTCCGGTGTAAAAACCTGTGGTATGTATAAAGAAATTGTTATAAATGTTACTTGCTCTTCGTACGGTCTTTCTAACATTTTAGTATGTAGTGATATGTTAATTAGTGCGCCTAAACAATGACCGTGTAAGTGGCTAACGATGTCGGGCTGAGTGACTACATCGCAACGCTACCCACTGAGTTATTTGTATTGAGCGGGCGGACGGTGGAAAAGCGACAGTTCTGCGAGCGAGCGCCGCCGCAAGGCCCTCCGTTTACCGTTGCCGCGATCCCTTTCTTCGTGACGTAGTGGCGTACGGTACCCGGCCAGTGCGGCGACATCGATGTTTTTATCGATTAAACCGCACCGCCCGAATCGATATCGAACAAATCCTTTTACGTTATACTGACAGCTATATTCTTTTATAACATAAAACAAAACATTGCATCTGTAACTTTAGACACAACGCTACTCACGACGATAGCCGGCAAATTTGGATGACAATTGTATTTAATTTTTTTTTTCTAGCCTACATTACAATAAATTTGATAATCATAATCCCAAAGAAAGAAAAAGTAACTTATTATACATACACACAGTGACGTTTATACGTATACAACCTCCAGGAAAATATCTTCTTGTGAAGTTGGACATTAATCATGACGTGAGGTATCAAAGAGCCGAAGATCGAGCATTGTGAGAGTTTACGGGGTTGGTTTGAATAAACTCTTCCGTCCGGTTACGGTTACGATCGCAAAACAAGATAGCTGAAGAAGTTTAGTGGGTAAAAATCTCCACATAAACCCTACTTATTTCCTAGAATGTAGAATATATGAAATTAAAAAAAATTATAACTGTAGATGTTTTTATACTTATCTACAATAATGGTAGTCGTGGTGTTGCGGATAGGGTATGTTGATGGGAAACTTGTGATGGGCGGGTAATGGTCATTCCGGTATATGGGTTTCATCGATAGTTTCCACCACGCCCATGTCCACGCGCTGGCCGTGTGACGTGACGTAGCTAACGGTGCGCGCAGTTAGCCTCACCCACATACTGTGTAACTGTGCGCGCCTCCGTTATGTGGACGCGATCCGAGGAGCCGCGCCGCGCCGGGGCCGGAGCCGGTGCCGTGGGACCGCACCACACCGCACCACCGCACCGCCGCACCACACCGCGCGCTCAAGATGTAATAACTCGTACCAATGACAAATGCGACATCTATTCCAACATTGGATGGTTTTTTATTATAATGATAAAAAATTTATAATTTTTTAAAAAATATATCAAATCTATATAAGGTCCAACTTCCAAGGTTGTCCGACCCACCATGGACCAAATTTTACACCATAGACATTTTTATATTTTGCTACACTTGATACATGCAAGAGATGATGACGATCTATTATAATTTTTAATAATGTATGAAATAAAAAAAAAGCTATTCGTTCGGTATCCAAATATTTTGTGTATTTTCAATTTGAAATTGAAAAAATATAGAAGGCCGGTTGGATAGCCTAGTACTCTAGCGACGATATGTAAGTAAGTATTGTCATCAACCCAACCGTAATTGGCCAGATATTTGGCTAACTGGCATTGACTCTTCCTTGTGAGGGAAGGCCCGAGTCCCAATGGTGGGACAACTCAAATATATTCATAAAATCTAGATTATTTTATACCTAAATTATAGTTATAGTTACGTTTTTAGAAGAAAGGTCTAACAGTAAATATATTGCAAAAAAACTATACTATTTAAATAGCTTAAAATTTAAGTCACAATTAAACACAATTATATGTTAATATTTCATATTTATAACTTGATTAAGATGTTAGTTACAAAAGTAAGATAATAATTAGTAGATTATTCTGAGTTTAGTGAACTCCGACTGACCTCTAAATAGTTAACACCATTTGCATTTTTAAAAATTACTTAATAATTAAATTTGTTTGAGAATTCTGCTTTTTACAGCGTAGTAAATTAAAAAAAAACTTACGATTTTTTTCATTTCTTATTAGATGGTACATATTGTTCTAATTGGCTAGTAAATAATCTATGCCATTATTCAGTAACGAACACGAAAACGTCTAGACAGAACAGTTACACTTTTGTTATATTAATTATTTTTTTTTTGTAGTAGCCCGGTCAATGACCGATATTTTGACTGTGCGAATACAATAAAAGATTTTCTCGTTAGTAGCGAACAATTACGTTAATAGTCCCTGGTTAGATTCGGATGCTACATGACGCCTGACCATCACACTCATATTAAGAATCTGCAGTCGATAACCCTTCAGCTGTTAACAGATCATAGCCAGAGTATGAACATTTCTCATTGTCAATCAATAACATGCGTAATTAGGGTTATATAATGGCTGAATAATTCTTTGCTTTTTAAATTTTGTGATCAGTCCATAATAAACGTATCAGAGAACTTATAACCTGGAATATGATCATGTACCTAGGTCAATATGGACTGATATGTCCAGTCCAATCGATACCATTGAGTGTTGGTAGATATAATGTTAATGCTATCTCTTCTTGTTTACAATAAAATATATGAATATTAAGATATATAAGTTACAATGAATATAGTAAATAATTTTATTTTAAATGCTTTATACAAATTTGTGAATGTTCTAGGATTTCGTTGTCGGAAACCGTCCAGGTATATACGCCAAGGTAAAGCCTATTGCTGCGTTCAAATAGAAGTATGCAAATATAACTGTGTTCCGGTTTGAATAGCGTTATAGCTGGTGAAATTACTGAACTAACAAGACTTAACTATGTAGTTCGACGAAAAGATACGTATAGCACAATGAGGAGCTGTCTTTACACCTTGGTCAAACAAAAAATTCCAGAAATGTCCAAAAAATTTTACTTCCGTTAATTTGAAACAGCTAGAAGTTTAAACAATTTTAACGTAAATCATTTTAGCGGTATTTTTATCATAAAATTCGTGTTCATTTCCATATTTCAATCAATCCACGTTATTTATTAATGGCCGATCGCTTATAGAATTACGTGTCGAAAGAGTCCGTTCACCTCAACTGGTTTGCGGACTAGAGACAGAACGTTTTTTTTTTCTATAAAATAAAAAGCACTACGCCGTGTGCCGTTATGTTTGTAGTATAATATGAGACATGTTTTATTGAGTGTGGGAACATAATTAATTCTCACATTCATACTTAGGTCTTTAAGTTCGTGTGATTACCCATTTCCCCGACCGTTTTTCCAATGGCATATAATAAGTCCTGATTTCAGACCATACATGACCTACCTGCAAAAATTGTTCAAACTAAATGGACGAATTGATATAACATGACCTTTTACAATAATCATTTAAATAATTGTGTTAAAATTATCGAGTTTATTAACTAGCGATATTAAATGTTAATAATAAATTATTTGCATATGTCAACAATATAACCTTGCTTAACCTTCAAACTTTTTTCTTAAAGGAGTGAAAAGGTTCAAAAAATATCTTGTTTCTGGTTAAAACATAGGGTATGTAAATTTTTTTACCCAGTCAAACCCTTTGTGCGCTGAGAAAGGCTTCGGGGTCTTCTACGAGTGCACCAGTATCTCTCCCTTTGCACTACGTCCAATAACGTTTCGGCCATGCCCTACATAGCCCAGGTTTTACTTGTGACCTAGTTGTCCCGTCAGAAACCGTAAGCGTATACCGCAAACATAAGACGTTTTACATACGAACACTAACCTATTTAAAAATACGAAAAAAAAGCAGTTCCATTTTTAAAATTCGCGCCACGAGCAAATCTACGTGACATTTGGATATTTCAAAGAACCGTAATGGTTAGGGCTGCAAATGACGATTAAATTAAGCGATTTAAATAAATCGATATTCTAGTAAACTAGACACATTTTTTCTTTGTTTTAAATATGTGGTTATTAAATATTCAGTTTAATATTTTTTTACATTATACATAAATTTTTGCTGATGTATTGAAATTACTTTTAAAATTTTTTTTTAATAAACCGACGCGACAAGCAAAACTTGCACGTGATTGTAAGTAATACGCTTGCTCATAGCAATGTGACGTCAGTTAGGATGCTATACACTGCAGCACATTGCGCTCATCGCCTTGAGACTTAAGATGTTAATTATTAGCGACTAAAATAAGCGCCGGATGTACCAAGATTATCTCTGGTAAGAGAGATTAACTGTCAGTTAAAACTGTTTAATACTATAAACTGTGTTCTGGTGGTACGTCTCTGTTGTTAGAGACGGTCTAGGTAGGTACTACCGCAGTGCCTATTTCTGCCGTCAAACAGTAGTGTGATTCGGATTGAAGGGCGCTGTAGCTAGTGTAATTAATGGGGTAACGAAGTCTCAAGGCGACGAGCGCAATGTGGTGTATACCATCCTAACTAGCGCTACGTTGTCATGGGCAAGCGTATCACTTTCCATCAGGTGGAAGTCTCGTTCGTCGCGTCGTTTAATTGAGTAAGAAAAAACAAGCTCCACCGTCTCCGGGATCATAATCATTTAATATCATAAGAAATTAATGATTGATGTGTGTTGTGCGTCTTTTGTAGATCAAAAATTAATTAAAAATGTTGACATTTTGGCATCCGTAGTAACGATGACAGAATATTCGGGGTACCATTGCGCAACGGGCGCGCATGCTCGCGGCGGGTCGACGGACGCGGTTCAGCCGGCTCCCGTTAGCCAGCGCACGTGAGCGCAGGTGGTTTTACTTTTAAATTTGCAATTTAGTACCGCTATTGGATAACAGGGGCCGCTGCCTTATGTCACGTCCGACCGTGTTGAGTGTGGTCCTCGCGGCGGGCAGCTGTACCGCGCGACACGTGTGGCTGTGGACTTGGGTTCTAATATAAAATATTTTTTTTTTGTATCAATTCGCTCAGAGCTTTTATTTAGACATTACAACTATAAATATTCTAGTTAACTGTACCAAATTTGACAACGTATTTAGTCCTTTGTAAATACATTAAAGAAAAATAAGTAAATGAACACGAAAAGTCTTTCTGTACCAAATTCTTGTTGTATTCGCATTAAAAGTATTCTACAATAGTATTGGTCGTAAATTAAGATGATTTTGGATATTTAAATGAACAAAAATTTTTAGTAATTGTAATAATTTGTTGTCTATTGATGGTAGTTCTCTGTTGTATTGATGGTACGTATGTGTTGCCGGAGATCGTCTAGGATGGTGCACCCACAGGCTTCTCAGGCGACGAGCGCAATATGGTGCAGTATATATCATTCAAACTAGTACCACGCTGTTATGGGCATATTACTTTCTATTAGGTGACCGTCCCTCTTATCCCGTCCCTTAATTGAATATAAAAAAAAACATAAAAACTGATCCATGTGAGTGAAAATAACACATTAATATATCTTTTTCTTCTGTTATTAATAAATAATTTTTATTCATATTCAAATAAAAAGTTTATTTTCTGATACAGATTTGACCTGTAATTAAATTATTTACGTTTTAACCATCTGCGATAAAATTATATCCTTGATATAAAGCAAGATTTTACAATAACAAATATAGCTCATAGCCATAGTAATCGGAGAGTGGACCCGAGCCTACCTTCAACTACCGAATGGGTTTATCGGGTACAACTAAAAAACCTGACATACCCGTGTGGCGCAGTAATCGGATAGGTATGAGCTGTATAAGTCGGTCAAATAACTACCATCTTAAAAAATCATCATAGTCACAGGTACGAGAATTTTACTTCAATAAATAAATTCAGCTGTAATTAATTTATTAAAATAATGAGTTACCAGTTTACGTAACGTTTCAGACAACGTTGACAAAGAATGGTAGAGTTTTCAAATTGTTGTTGGAGTTCCTGCGAAAAGTTGTTAACGAGGAAACTTTTAAAAGTTGACACGTTTATACTGCTGCTTTTGCCTAAGGTTAGATGTTTTTTTATTCAGTCGGAAATGCATATCTACTACAACTTTACATATTTACTTCTGCTGGCATTTTATGTTTTGTAAATAAATTAAATGCAGTATCAAATAGAGAGATTTAAAAAAAAATACCTCATTATTCCTACTAATCTTCGTAAAAGCAGAAATGATTTTCGCATAACTTTTTCTGGCGGTAGCTTAAGATTTTTACGAAAAAAAATTAGAATTCTTGAGGATATATATTTGTCAATGAACCTTTGAATCTCTTATATATTAAAGCATTTATTTAATTATCTATCTCATTAATGTGTATTTATTACTGACAAGTGCTATGAATTATATCCAAGACTTAGTTTATCAATTAACAAGGAAGAAAACATATTTAAATTTTGTCTGTATGTATATTATATATATATATATGTATATTTGTAAAATCTGTTGATCCGTTTTGTCCTCACAGTTCTTATTACTTTATTTATTCGTACATATATGATTCGAAGTATTCTATAAATAATATAAATTTGTGATATGTATTTGTGATATGTATGTGACATGTATGTAACGGTTCTTACAATGTTGGGACAGGTATACAGAGTTCGTTAATTCTAGTTGGAGGTGTCCTTGGGAAACGCCGCATAGCGTAGTGTCCCGCCCATTGCGACCTACAGAATTGTCTATGCCTATAGTCATTCACTCGCTTTTTGCTCCACGGCAATTTGAAATCGTAAAGGTTAAATATAATTTATACCTACGTATAACACAAATTCATGATTTCTACTAGTATATTGCAGGACAAATAAAATATTTAAAACTTTCGACAATATAACATTATAGTACATTGTAACATATATTATAAATCTACTAGCTGTTCTCCGTCCGCTTTGCTGGGAGTAATATAAAATTAGACTTGAAATTTGTTGGAAATATTTCTTGAGAGTAACCGCAACCGCAAACAAATTTCTATACCAACCGTTACTATAGCAACCGCATAAATAGTACGTAATGGTTATAAAAGTTAATTACAAATAAAATTATGATAAAACTATGAAATTCAAAAATTATATAACCTATAACGATCTACAAATACTCCGTGTCGAATAGTCGTGTTCCCATGGCGATACTTTCACAAATTTTCACGTGATTGGCGAATAAGCAAAACACATTTTCATTATATATAAATATATATATGTTTAATAAACCAGCTTTGGACACTAACCAACACTTAGCGAACTTGGTGGAAAAATAGCTTTGACTCTCTCTTTGTTAAAGAAAGCCCCCAGTCCCAGTAATGTTGACAAAACGGCTGTTTGTATAATCTTAAATATATATTTGAGTAATAAATAAAATAGTCAGGTTATTACATTGTTTTATTTTAAGTATATCATATATTATTACACTTTAGAAGAAAAATACATTAGGTCACGGTGAAAATTTATTGATTGTAAATACTTTTTCAGAGCTTCTGTTTCATTTGCCAAACAACAGTGTACACAACTTATTGGGTTCCGGTCTGAAGTGTGTTGTAGCTACTGACATTACTGTATACTGTAATAATCTCTCGTTCTCGTGTCTCAAGGCGACGGGCACAATATAATAGGTGCAGGCCGGTGCTGTGTATATCATCGTAACTAGCGCCGCGCATTATTATAGACGATCACGGGTGTCGGAGGTTGAACGTCGTTATTGTTCGTCGAATATACAAAAACACTCTTTTGATATCCATATCTGTATGTATATATACATATATATATTTATATATAGAAAAGAAATGTAGTTGTATCCATCACGATACATAGTAATTTCTATCAAAATCATGAAATACGTACAGTAGATTATTACTGCGTCATCTCATTCGTGAGGTACTCATAAGTAATGAAATTTCGTAGGATGGCCTCTGTAGGGTCACATCCTAAATGTTTATTAGTGCTTTTATGGTTAGTGATAAAACTGTTTTCATGTTTGCTATCATATTAAACACGCAAAAGGATACTTTCATTCTAATAAAAATAAAATTTCTATCTTGACAGTATGAATACAGTTCCAAAAACCAAATAGAATAGAAAAGAACTAGAAGGAAATCGAATGAAAGATGTTAAAACAAATAAACTAAAAATAATAATTAACAACACAAGTATTGTATTACAAATAAGTTAATTTGTTGCAATTTTACGAATCTAAAATACTTGAAGCCGCAAATTGCTTAACTAGGAGTTTAACTTTGTTTGCCAGGTAATAAATATATAAAGGATTCACCTTTTAAAAAATCATATTACTTAGAGCTCATTGATTTTGGATTTTTAAGTGCAGATGAAGATTTAAAATTGACATAATAATTGACAGCATTAATATCACCTTAGAATATCATATTGCAATTTAACTATGCCATTTGAACCTTTTATATGGAGTAGATGTATTGTTCTGTGTCAGAAATGTTAATTAATTGTCATGAAATATATATGAAAAATATGTTTTATTGATATATTATATTTTACCGGGAGTAGGTTGCTGGAGACCGTATAGAGAATTATGAGCGGCGGTGATACCTACACCAGCGCAGTTTCTAATTCTGTCGCCAAAGTGTTCTCTGCAAACATTGCTGTGTTCCAGTTTGAAGGGCGTTGTAGCTAGTGTAATTGGGGGTAACACGACTTAATACCTTGCGCCTTTGGCGATGAGCGCGGTGCGGTGCAGTATATCCTAACTAGCGCCACGTTGTTATGGGCGGGCGTATCACTTACCATCAATTAAACGTTCCGCGCTTCTGGTCACTTAGTTGAATAAAAAAAAGATAAAGCAATACAGTTGCATGCATTTTTTTGATTATCATCAATAGGTTATTAGTTTAAGCAAATTTTATGATAATTGGACTGTAATCTAATTTAACTAAGACCCATTTGTGAGGTGACACACATTGCGTTTTTAACAGTACGTAGAGGAGAAAGTTATTGACTTAGGTGTTGTTTACACGAGGTTTCCTTATTTGGGGACGTTAGATTATACCGTGTTACGTAATGAAAATTCGGTACGGTCAACGAAATAAGCAAGTTTTCTATGTAACAAAAAAATTTTCAAAAATTAACTTTAATGCAATATTATAGCGAGTATAAGAGGTGATTACATATATAATTGCAAACTTTAACTTAACATTCTTGAACTGAAAAATCTATCTACTTTCAAATTACTAGGTCAAATACTTTTGGGTAAGTTATATGTCATTATATATTTTTAACGACGACATAAACTTATTTATGTAATTATAACCTACGAAAATAGGTATTTTAATATGTCAGTACTTATTATTTTCACAATTTATGTATATAAAAGTTATAAGAATATTCAAAACTAATCCCCATGGTTGAATAGTTCAACATTTGTTGTCATTATCATTTATCTTTTTAATTAATCTCTCTGTTTAGAATGTACAGCGCAAAATACAGCGAGATATGTGCATAGTATGACGAATTTCATCTAGGAAACCCATGAATAGAGTCGGTTGACATATATCCTGAATGTAGCTCAGCGTGAAGAGGCTCCCCTTTCTGAAATTAGTCCAAGGCCGTCCATGAAAAAGGCGTGCGTTTCTGCCAACGCTACATATACACCGGGCCCGGGGACCAACATAAATTCGATTATATGCTTTTTCGTCATTGTGAAACGATCGAAGCGCGTAGAAAGAGACGGATGTATGTGATCAGAGGGAGAGAGTGTATAACAGTTCCGTGCGCATGCGTAGGCACGTGTCGCCGAATGTACGCCGTTATACACTGGACGGGTTTTGTCAGAGAAATCTGAAGATAAACATTTATTTTCTTTACTGTTAATATTGGTTAACAAGTCTTTTTAATAGAATCAGTACATAACGTTTGTGAAATAATAATTGAGTTACGATTATATTGTTTTAAAGTTAATACAATTGCTGTATTTAAATATTTTATTTAATAGTATTTGGTTACTTTATAATAATCTGTGTTAGTGAAACCGTGTTAGTATGGCGTCAGAATCTTTGAACAATGTGTAATTTTTTTTATACTGTAATATAACAGAAACATTTCAGTATTTTCAATAGATGAATATGTACATATAAAACTAGCGTAATAACTATGAATAAATAATGTAAATATAAATGTTAGTAATAAACGAAACGATCTTAAGAAAAATCTTCGGACCAATACACGGAAGTGCACTACGTCGGGCCTACGCTGTGCGGCGGCGTAGCGCTACGCTTTCGTAGGCTTTGCAGTGGCTACGACGGCTACCCGCCGCCTCACCGGTCCGCGTTCTCCAAATATAGGACACCGTGTCAATGTGTCTCTAGCGCGCACAGACTCCCCAAACACAACAACAAATAACACAGCAGTACACTGTGACGCCGTGTGATAAACGGGAAATGTGAGGACGATGTGAGAACAAACTGTGCCCGGAACCGAACGATCACTGCCACAAGAATTTCCGGCTAAACGAAACGCACAAAGAATCGACGTACGATATCAAAAAACCATTTTTGGTAGGATGTTGACCCCTGACCTAGTTTCGATGCATCTGCGCGTTGCAGACCTGCAGTGGCCAGCCTAAACAAATGATATACGGAACTGAAGGACGGTAACCAGCGGAGTGTGTTCAATGGATTATACCCTAAACCCTAAGGAGTGTGATACCCGTGTTCATTAGTTTGTAAAAGATATCCTGCGTCTATTTATCTTTATATTAGCGCTTCTTTTGTGCAGTAATTTTATTTAAACTGACTGAAACTGATAAGTCTGATCGCTTCGAGTGTCTTCGCTTCGGAAAGTATGATATAGTGTTGTGCGTCGACATCGATAGTGTGTGCGCGGTTTATAAGTCTGATACCTAAAGGTAGCAATATGGCGGGCAATCGAGATAATACGCTCGAGGGACATCTGACGCATGTTATCCAGCACCACATGTCACAACCCGGCACTGAGGCGCAGGTCAGCGTGCATCAGCTGCAGAGTCCTTCGGGCAGTGGGAAGCGGCACCAGATCATTATCGACATAAAACAGGACATCGACATCGATGAAATGTCAACTCGCTCACTGGCGGAGAGCGTGATGGAGACATTGGGGGCGCGGTCCGCTGCTGTTTACATCGATAACACGCATGTAGCTGGCGAAAATTCTGATATGGAGTCACTGACAACCGTGAACGTAATCGTAGCCAACGATTTAAGCCAGACAGCGCCTAGCCCTCCGGTGGAGGAAACCGAAGTGGGCGACGCCAGCCAAGAGGCGGCAGAAAGTTCTGGTATTTTGCCAGGTAACAGAATCGCAGTCGACAGGATCGTAGAGATGTCGAATGCGGCAAACACTAACAGCGAAACATCGACGTCCAGCACCGCATCGATAACGACGGTGGCCACCACTACAGCGTCAGGTAATTTTATCGCCCTTTCATCCTTTATATATCAAATTTTTGATCGATTATTTTCTTGCTTCCTTATATATACATACATCTACGAAAGGTAAAAAGAGAAATATTAATAATTCTTTCACATGCCAGCCAATTAGTAGTTTTGTATTTCGGTTCCATTAATACTGTAACTGGGGAAATTACTGTGGTAATATTTAATTTTTAAATGCGACAATATAAATTTTGTAGTGTGTATGTGGTCCCATACATACGTATATTCCGTTCTTGTTTTAGACAGGCGTATTATTAGAAAAAAAATGTAATCGCAAATGCAGATATGATATTATAATTATATTTATACATGAGAATAATATTTGTTATTAATTATATTCTGTATTAAAATATAAATATTAATAAAATAGAATTACATACTTATATATAGTTCCATGATAATACATATAATTTTACTGCGTTAAATAATTTAGCTTCATCTTAACTGGAAACTTATAAAATGTGTCTGAGGGATTACGTAGTTTAAAGCTAATGGACCTATAAATAACTAGACTACAACGTAAGAGGTTATTTTGCGTTTAGGTTACACTTAAATCGCTACCTAATGGTAACTTTTGAAGAGAAAATAAAACAATACTATATACACAAGTATTTAAGTAACTTACAGACTTCAGTAAAATTGTTCGCTTTAAATTAAGAAGCTACAAATGTAGCTTCCATGCTTATTATTACATAATCAATATGATTATAATTTCTTTAAGATATATATAATTTCTATAAATTAATATTTCTTGAGTTTTGTTAAAGATAAAGAGAAATAATTTACAATACATTAGCAACAACAAAATTATTACTGGACGAGTAAAGTGTTCACTGTTTAATTAGTAAATCTAAGTTATCTTTTTTCTGTTTCTAATCTCTAGCTTGTCCACTGAGATAGGCCTCCTCTGAGTTCTGCCAGATATTTCTTTCAAGTGTTTTTCTTGTCCACAGTGGTCCAGCCCATTTCATAGATCATCTTCCTATTTTCGTATCTGTGAATATAGTTAATGCACTATATTATTTCTATAAGCATTAACAAACCTTGGCGCAGAAACAAATTAAGAAAGTTGAAGGTTTTACTTAGAATTGTAAAGAGAATTTTCTACTTTATGCTAGATGTTTATTATATGTACGAGTATTCGTTTATGGATTAATTTTTAAATATAAAAGAAACGTATCTTTTGTGTTCTACTACATTTAACATGTTACGTGGTAGGCAACGCAACTGTAAACCTCTTTTTCTCCCGGCTGTCTATAGTCGCCTCTTGTCTCTTACTATCACGTGGGTTATATATTCGTTTGCTCACTTACTCTTTAAAAAATATACCAGCATAGGTGCTGGTAGATTGTTGTAGATAAATAAATCTTTAATGAAGATCATCTACGTAGGTGACGGCAGCGTCTCCTACTTTTATAGTTACGAGAGAATATTCACGGAATATTAATGACGATTTGTTTCTAGTGTATTTTGTTGGAAATTTAAAAAAAATTAATTCAATGAAAACAATTTTTTATATAATATATAAAATCTATTTAAATTTTGAAATTAAGTACACGGACCATGGCTAAATAATTTTTCACGTAATGTTAAATAACGATGAGATTCTAAACGGTGAAGCAAGAGACGTATAAGATACGGAACACTGTGACTACCGGAACACGGTAATGATGCCGGAACAGCGTATTTTGCCTTGGGATCGCATCAGGGATATTCGTGACGTGAGGGTTCAGCCGCTCTGCCACTGAGCCAATAGACTTACCGGTAATATCACTGTCAAGTCTAAGCTTCAGCAGTGTGCACCAATTTTAGTGGCTCTCATTATTTAAACCTATTTTAGTTGATTTGTTTTGTGTATGGAATTCACACGTAAATAAAAATCTTTTTAAGACATGCGAAACTTACCTCGTATATTTTGACGGTAATGAAATAACTGAATTAAGTTTATTACTTAATGTACATAACAAAACTAGTTGGTATTATAAATTACGAACTAAAATGTATGAATTTTGACTTCTTTATTTTAAGACTGTTGTGTTTATTTATTTATGTAAATGTTTATTTACTTACATTACATTGAAGTATAAGCAAATTTTATATATTATATGATATTCATGACGACTGTTATTTATTTTTTGTTATTTGTATTGTCTTAATATACTTTTTTAGTGCTTTTCTTCTCTGTACAAACCAAAACGGTTGACGGAAAGAGTGCTTTGTGGCATTATGTCTGCTATTTTGTTTATTTATTCCTATTGCGTTTCATTTTCTTGTCAATTCACTCCGAAAGGTGAAATAGATATTATATAAGTATATCAGTAATACGATAGTTAAAGAAAGTTGATGTTATTTTGATGTTCAAATTATTCTTAAAGAAAACATCTTTACTCTTAGCGTCGAGTAGTAAGCGACCTGTAAACAGTGTTGAATAATTAACTTATTACAATCGATCGGTTTTAATTTAGTAACATTCTCGCTAGACGGCTGATACCCCGACTAACCTAGTTCGGATATACACCACTTACCTACACTTAAGATATATTTTTCCATTCACAATTCACTTGGAGCATAGTGATGTTCAATGAGCATTAATAATATTTCGTACCTACTCGTGAACTTAATGATTTAAGTTTACCGATTACTTAGTGCACTGATTTAGTAATTGAGACTAGTATCCCTAAAAATATAAGAAAATTTTAATCTTTTTTTTAATCGTCTAGACGGGAAGGAACTTTGCCGAATGGTAGTATTAGGAGCTGCGGTGATACCAAGGTCTACGGTAATAGACCAACCACAAGTAAGACTATAATAAGTAAAAACGAAAAACGGGTGATTATAAAACCGATTACAAACGATTACTACACAACCATGAATCAGACCTTTCAACGGGACGTTACTCAACGCGAGGGTTTCTACTGATAGCTGTATTCAGTACGACAACTGACATTTGAATGTACACCCGAACGCTATCTCAATACAAGCGGACCCGTATCACGACACGACGCTATCTCGTGATACTTAAACATATTGTATTAAATTTATAAAAGCTGTTGTCGCACCAGATAACTTTTTTTTTTATTTAATTAAGCGACGAGATGAGTGGAACGTTCACCTGATGGTAAGAGATACGCCCGCTCATAATAATGTGGCGCTAGTTAGGATGATATATATTGCACCTTATTGCGCTTGTCGCCTGAGACATAAGTCGTTGAGTGTCATTATCTCAGTAATCGCACCAGCAACAGCGCCTTTCAAATCGGAAAACAGTAATGTTTGCATACTACTGTTTGGCGGCAGAAATAGGAGCTGTGATGGTATCTATCTAGACGGTTGTCGGCGGCAGAGACCTACCACCAGTATCTGTATTATAAAGAAAAATTTTCAAATATCACGTCATATTTAATTTCGAACGCGAGAAACATTTTGGCGGCGACTATTTAAAAATGGAACGCGAATTCCGCACAGCTTTGAATTTCGAAATGGAATATCGGAAAGATGAAATTTATCGATTTTATAACCCCGGAATACTTCCCTTGAGGGGCTTAGGAGATCCCGCACAAGATTTCACCGGAGCTAAGCCAACCACACCTACTCGCGGTGAACCCTGCTAATCAACAAACAAGGCTCTGGCTCCCACCAACCGGAATTTGGGTCAGCGTGGTGGGAAATGACTCCAATCCCTCCATATGAACCACTAAAATTTTGGAGATTTTCGGGGTAAGCCTATATTTAGCAGTGGACGTCTATGGGCTGGTGATGATCCGGTTTCGGGATGTTCATTTGATGGTAAATGTACGCCGTCAACGCGAAAGACAGTGAAGCACACTACTGTTTGGCGGCAGACATAGTTGCTGCGGTGGTACATACCTATACGGTCTCCAGCAACAGAGCTTACCTATCACCTACCACCAGTAAAAAATTTCATCGATAAAAACGACGAACTAGAAATCAAAGCCTCCTTCACTCTATTGCATTGTTGCAGTAAAGAAAGTAACTAGACATTTCAACAATACATGTTAGAGTAATTGTTTAGTTACTAGTTAAAAGTTTACTGTTTAAAAGTATTTTTTTCTATATTTGTTTCTGTACTGTCATGGTAAAGTAATGAGGCTATTTATCTATCATATTCCTAGAAAGTTCTATAATATAGTTTCATACTATTATTCGTGGTTTCAGGGCAGTAGTTACATTGGCTGTGATCGCGTGAGCCCTAACACTATGCATTACATATTTTCGGTACGTACATTGTAGCAGTAAAAAAATAATAACTATTTGTCTAATAACACCTTACATTTAAAATAGAACAGCGAAAAAAGATTACGAGGCAGCATATTGTTATATATTCTATATATAACGTTAAGCAGCTAACAAAACTTACCTTTCGCTCAACTCCTTTCTTTAACTTAAAAAAAGTCGGAGGGCCTGGCCTCTTTTAAGAGAGTCTCCCTCAGCCCCGATTCCAAGAGAAGCCCATACTCTACAAACATTGGTATAAGGAAAAACTTTTGTTTCAATTTGCGGGAGTTAGTACAATTTCGAAGCTAATTAGCGGAGCTCTAACCCTTTGTTCAGTAGCTTAGTTTGCAATAAAACTCCGGTGCTGCACTAGCTTGAAAAGTATATGGCTTATTCGTAACTGTTACTGTCCGACCCTTAGCAATATTTTATTATTTTATAACATTTTTAATATATGTTTATTGTTAAACATATTGTTGTACACGCGTATTACTTCTGTTATTGATACTATGAAGATAGAATATCTATTGTTACTGCTTCCGCGGTTCATCGGTTGGACTGATCGGTTTATAGTTCGGATTCTGGCGCCACGATAGAGTTAAGAAGGTGGTAGTCCAAGAATCCAACTAGCTAGCAATCTCATATTTGCAATCTTACGCACTGATGTTGTTGTGGTTAGTCATACAGTTAAGAGCTGCCGCAGTTTTCGGAGCGACGTGGCTCCATCGTTTGATTTCAATTCATCGCCAATACCAGCACAATGTAGATAATAATTATTTAATATTTGCAATATGTCTGTAATATTATTACTTAACATCAATATATAAGCGCCACAAAAACAAGCTTTCGTCGAATTGAGGTAGACGGGGCAAACATTTAGTAAATCTTACCACGTTCTGCTATATAAATCTTTGCCCATTATTGAAATTACAATGTATTACTGGTAATTAATTCATATTCACTCTTATTATATTTTAGTATTTTGGCATTCGCGCGGAGATTTAGTTATATGTTATTTTTTTTTATTTAGCGACGAACCGAGCCTTGCGTTTACTACATTGCGCTCTTCGTCTGAAACATAAGATGTTAAGTTTTGTTACCCCAGTAATTTCACTAGCTACAGCGCCTTTCACACCGGACCACAGTAACGTTTGCATACTACTGTGTGGCAGCAGAAATGCTTACCTAAAAGGTCTTCTAAGAACTGTAAAGCAACAACAACAAAAACTATCTCAATTCATTTTGTATGGGTATCATAACGTGCAGTCAATCATTTTATTCTTCTTAAATGTTTTATTTTAAAAAGATTTTTCTCCTAATATGATGTTGGGGGACGAAAGTTTTGGAGTGAGGGTCACGTACAGGACGCGGAAGTGTTGGACGCTCTTTCTTCAGATGTACCGACAACATCATTAGGACGGTCCAAAGTGAGTACATGCGAAAATCTGAAAACCGCGTATGGTTATAGGAATTGGGGAAGGCCTATATCCGGAGTGGATTAACAATGATAATGATAATGATGATTTCGTAATGAACATTTTTTGTCAGAATAGATTAGTTTTAATAAGTGCCTTACATTTATGTTTTGATGTCTTCGTGACGCAGTGGCTAACCGCTTGCTTTGTAGCCAATAGCTCACCGATTTGATTTACCGCTACAATAGCTTTGTTTCCATTGTAAACATATTTTAAAAGAACACTCTTCATCCTCTTCAGGATCACTCTCACTTAACATCCTCTGAAATTGAAAGCCGAATGTTTACCCATTATGATTTAAAAAAAAAGTATCAGTACCGTTTTGTTTTTGATGTAAATAATTGAATTTCTTTGAAGATTAGTTTAAGTAGTATGAAATAATGATTAATGGTCAATTTCTGTTAAAATCCAACGAATGTAAATTGTGGGTTCATTTGAAAAGTAACTGTTAAGTAAGCAATAACATTCAGTTACCGTTAAGCTTATGCCATCTATTGAATAAATCTCGCATCTCTTTGGCACATATTAAAACCTGTCGGAACGGTACTTTAGTACTTAATACAAAGTTCAGTGTAAACAGTTAAAATTAGATAAGTATCTATATTAATAATTATTAGATTTTAATCAGTTTTACACAGTATATTTTAGTATGATTAGTTTTATAGATAGTGCCATCTATTGTCTATAGTGAGCAATAAAATTCGGCCTAGCGATTTTTTTGTTTAATTTATTTGCTTTGCTTAATGGATTAACACACCTTGTAGGCTTGTCGTTTGACATGACTGTTACACCATTTGTTAAATTTAGTAGTGGAATAGTAATATAAAGATTTTTGTGGCATATAATTAGAACTTGTAAATATATGCTAGGATTGTAGCATTTAAAATTTATGTGGCTACGCGAATATAAACAATCTTATGCCTATTCCAATTCTCATCAATCACAGATATACTTTCAATGAAGTATGCTTATCTCTGACCTATATTGTCTTTAAATTATAAGTGGTATAAACTTACGTACTTCTGTATATGTAGGGAAGATAGTTGCAAATTGAGGTCAACGCGTTCTTGATGTATGTATATCGACATTTTGTGTTCAGCGCCACCTGTCGTCGAGTGGCGACAACGTGTTTTTGCTTGGTACCGTTTAACGGTACCGCTACTGACACAGTTTCGCACTCAGCTGATGTCGGCCCATGTATGCTGGCAAGCAGCACGCCGTGACGTAGGGGGGACGTGCATGTAGTAGTGGATCCGGGATTCAACCAGCGGTCCGTTAGGACTTAGTACTCTTTAAAGTAACCTGTTTTCAACAAGTGCCATCGCGTGCACGTTGCGTAATGAGCCTTTTTAAGGTCTTTGACTGATGTGTTATTGTTCTTGAGAATTCAGCCTACTGATAATCGCGCAATGAATACTTAAATAATTTTATAAATCCTGACCCAAATTCAGTGCGTTGACATTTTAAAATGTAAATTTATCTCTCGTTTGTTTAAGCGTCAACGTAAATTGCAAAAAAATGTTTAAGGCGAAGCGTACTCAATTTACTTATGAATTAATTCCGTTTTTAGTTGAGCAGTTTTTTCTGGGACGAAGTATTTGTTGTAGTTATAAAGTAACATAACCTAGAGCATACGAATAGATAAAATAATGAAGGTGGTTCTACTCAATGGCAATTATCCTTTGACAATTTTAACTTAGAACATTCGCTAATTGAGTTTCTTTAATTGTTATTTTATATGTAATGAAATATTCATGTTTCATAATAATTGCGTTTTAAGTTTTTTATTGATAGTTTTGATTACTACTACATAAAAAAAATAATCAGAGTGATAGTGAATATTTATGTTTTACTTTTCAACATCGAGCATATTTTGTCATGTACATATTTTAATAAGTATTATTTGCAATAGTTTCGGGCGAGGCGATGGTACCTAACATCATTGTTAACAGTTTTACGCGCTAATAAACTTTTAAGTAAATATCCTAACATGCAACTGTAATGTCCGATCCGTAGATATATTAATTATCTGCTTTTGATACCATAATTAATCTGTGCAAAGAATTTAATTAATTCATTTACTACATAATGATTATCACAGCTCATTTTGTAATTGACGTCGTCGTCTCAACCACTTGCTGTCCATACCCTTCTTAATACATTTCCACTGACTGGTTTATTACCACATGCTTCCATCAATTCCCTGTAGTCTTCGCTAGGTCGTAAACGCATCTATCGACCAGGTTATTCGCTAAATGTTAGTAATATTTTAAGTAGTGTACTTGACTGCGTTTTAAAGTTAATATGGCACCTTGTTTACTCTGATAACTTAGAGTTGATGACTTTTTTAGGGGATAATTATGGATCAAATAGTGGAAATGTTTGATGAGGGTAGCTGGTTAGAGCATACCAACACTGCAAAGTTTCTGCTGTACACATTCGAGAGCTGGAGTACTTTGGACGAGCATACTTCATATATTTTACCATCTACGTATTAGTTGTCATAAGAAATCAGCTCTAGAATATTATGATAGTGTTACATAAAATTTTGCTTTTGTCGTAAATCGAAGCCGGAACCGCGTGAAGCTTGGAACTCTGCTGTCTTCATGGCATATGTACAAGTAGATTTGAACTCGCCACCCTATATCTGTTACAATGTAACAAGATTGACGATCCTAAAGCGAGGACAACCGCCTTTTGCTATCGGTAATAAAATTAAGGTATTAAAGGTCGTTTGCAACATCGAAAATTTTATAATTTAATTACAATATAAGTTACAAAAGTGCATTATTTTATAAAGAGTTGTTTAGTTAAGTTGTTAAGAAGTTGCTTAGTTGTTGGGCTGTTAGTTAATTGTTGTGAGTTTTACAATAAAAGTTCTCTCTTTTTTCTAGCTATATATCCCATATGGTTAAGTCAGCATGGACAGTACCGTTTTTTCTTTCTCTTTCAATTTTTATATAAAAAAGATATTTCCTCTCATACCATTCTTTCTAGATAGTTCCTCTTTCTTTCTTCTTCTTCTAAAGACAGTATTCCATCCCTCATTCATCGCTTTTTAAGTAGACTGATGACTCTTTGTTATTACTACATTTTTCTTGTTTTCTCTTATATTATTCTTTTTACATTTTACTCTATATTTCTGCTGTCTTATGTTTATTTTATAATTTGTTAATATTTTTTTATTTCATTTCTTTTCTTTACCTGTTATTCTGTTATTTATTCCATTCCGTCTGTAAGCTAGTATATCTCGATACAATATCCTAACCACTATCCACATTTTTTTTTTAAAAGGACCTGAGTGCTTTTCAATTAATTTATCTTAGACAGATAATATAAGTAAGATCACCTTTGAATTGATTTAAATGAAAGGCCGCTGAAAGGAGAAAGTGTATTTTTACTCTTACTTTAATGTTGACTTCGATATGCTTGTGGGTTGAAAAATAAAAACAGGTTTCATATAATGTGTTGCGACAAAAGTTGATTTAATTTTTTTTACAACACTTAATAATTACTACTTGCTTTACTTACATAATAATCGTCATTAAAGCAGGTAATATTTTATATAACGTGGCGATAGTAACGTGGCGATAGTTAGGACGATGTTCACTGCACATTGTGCTGAAAGCCTTGATATATAAAAATTTCAGTCTCATTACCCCAGTAATTTCAATCAGGCAATATTTGCGCAATGCTGTTTGATGGCAGAAATGGGTGCTGCAGTGGTATTTACCTAGATCGACCCTGGCAACAGAGATGTACCAGTAGATTATTAGGTCTTTACATATTAAATTGGCGTTTTGTACGGGAGGAATATAAAGTCAATGTTTTTTTTTTGTAAAATATATTTAATTAATAAAAGTATGCATCGTTGTTATCTATGCACTTTTGCCATCTCATAGGTAGTTCATTGATCTCTTTACTAAAAAAAACTATAGGAGCGAGAATCAATAAACTCTTTGAAGGCGGTTTAGACTGCCGCATCGGAGTTGAATTTTTTTCCTTGTAAGAAATTGTCCAAATTCCGGAAAAAATGGTAATCTGTTGGGGCAAGGTCCGGGGAGTACGGTGGATGTCGCAGACATTCCAATTGTAGTTCATCTAACTTAGTGGTTGTTTGTTGTGCAATGTGTGGTCTTGCGTTGTCGTGAAGCAGCAGTGGCCTAGAGCGATTAATCAATCTTGGTTGTTTACCAGCTAGTTCTTCCTTCATGGTTTGCTGTTGCTGACAATAGATATCCGCCGTAATCGTTTGGCCAAATTTTAGAAAGCTGTAGTGTTGTTCACTACTTTCCCGATTTGCTTCAAGTGGATTAATACAGTTTTGTCACTTACCCCGAAGCTTGCATCTCTGAAGTGCTTAGTGATTGATCCGCTTCTACAATAGCCTTTAATTCTTCATTTTCCAACTTCGTCTCCAGCCGTCCACGAGGTTGGTTTTGAAGGTTGAAATTTTCAGAACGAAAACGTTGAAACCAAAATCGTACCGTGCTTTCTTTTGCGACACTAGCATTGTACACATCATTAATCCTTCGAACTGTATCTGCAGCACTGGTGCCACGGTAGAACTCGTACTCGTAAATATACCGATATTTCATGTTTTCCATTGTGCGGTAATAAGCGACGCCAAAGAAAAAAATAATGAGGAAAAAACAAATGAATAACTGTTTTCAAAACTCAAATGTACCAGCTGAATGAATTTATAAATTTGAATTTGGAATTCTTAACCAAAGAGGAGATATTTCATATCAAAGTGGTCAGTGCGATGAAACGCTAATTTCATATGTAAGGACCTGATGTTTTGTTTTGTTGTTATATTATTAGATTTAGGATTAAGAAATGTTTCGTTATGAAATATATGTATATAGAGAAGAGAATATATAAATTATAATAAAATCGCATTAATTTAAAAAAAAACTTTTATGTTGATATTGTCAGTGTTATTGGAGTTATATAAAGTTTAGTACATTTTTTTAAAACCTTTATTAACATCTTTTTTGTTTATTTCAGGTAAGTGAAACATGACGGAGGTCGTGACTCTGCACCGAACGGGCTTTCGTAATACATTTTATAATTAAATTAAAGATGCAATTTAATACGGGAACCCAAGCCAACCTCACTTGCTTGTGATGCACCCTTCTTATCGACAAACGAGGTTCTGGCTCGTCCAACTCGCATTGAGCCAGCGTGGTGGGAAATGGCTCAAATCTCATATGAACTCCTAGATACGACCGCCTGTAGTATCCAGCGATACCGTAGGCCATACTGACTGTATGTGACTTTGAGGGAGGTATATGTCCAGCAGTGGTCGTCTATCGGCTGATGATGAATGATATAGATTAATACTTCTATACTCTCCAGTAGGTTTGTTTCTATTTAAAATCTATTTACTTCGGCTTTAATATAATCCACTATTATCTCAATATCGTAACAGTGTTTTATCACATTATTAAATTATAAACGAAACCTCCGAACATGAGTTTAATGAAGGCACCATACAATGATTAGATTACAATAAGTATTCCTAGGTTTAGGCTTTAGTGTGTAATAATAATTTTGATGCTACGCGATATAAGCATTTGTAGAGATTTAGAGAATTTTGGTTTGCAGCGGTAACCTGGTTAAATGAAGCTGGTCACATTTGGTAGGTATGTGTGAAATTCGTCAGTGAGCAAAATTTGATACACCACGTGGCCTACACAGCTGGTGTCATTTAACATACATATCGATTGACATATCAAATATTTTGTCGTCAAGTAAACATGATGACGAGGCTAGTACATATTTTGTTAGGAACTACGCAGTGAACTACATGTACATTGGGTAACAATAAGTATGTAATCATATTAAAAATATTGCAATACTATTTCGTATTAAAAAAATCCAAAATTATACTCTCGTAATAATTTTATTAAACGAAGCCACAGGACGAACTGTTCTAATGGTGACTGTTCGTCTTGTAATACGGCTCTTGTAGCGAGAGTAATACATTGTGCTCATCGCTTTAAGACGCGAGATGTTATGTATCATTATCAAAGTAATTTCACTAGCTAAAACACACTTCAAGCCGGAATACAGTCTTTTCACACTACTGTTTGGCGGTGGAAACAGGAGCTGCAGTGGTTGCTATCAATACGGTTTACGGCAACAGAGATTGGATGCTATATATTCTCCAATAATTTTGAGATAAAGAATAATAAATGAAAAATAGCTAGAAATAACATTTTACTGTTTTTTTTTTTTATATAAAGATTTTAATGTCATAAAAGCCAGTCACTTACAAATGGAATGATCAAAGAGGTCTTTATACATATTATAAGCGAAGACTTTTTCTCGACCAATTAGAACAACACACAGAAAGTAATTGCTTAATATTCTCCACGCTAATTGATAAAATTAGCAATACTGTGATAAAAATTAATACTTGTTGTCATGTATAATACTTCCGCCCATTTCCTTCTTCATAATGAACGGAGAAGAATTAATTTTATTAAAACAATACTCATTATGTCATTAAGCAAAGGAGATCATTATTGAATAGCTTATATAGAATATTTACTGAAATTCGTTTCAAGCAATATTTTGTTGATGATTTTTTTTTTTTATCTCAATTTATACATAACAAATATATAAAGAATACAAAGAGTTGTTTGTTTTGTTACAATTTTGTGTTTGTGTTACAATTAATCTATTCATTGGAAATATTTAATGTAACAATGTAAAAAAGAATAGTTACTTTCAACGTTAGCTGGTAATTAAAGCTCGCACTGAAAGCTTACTTGCAACAAAAGCTCCACGGTAGATCGATCGGGTGAACAGGCGTGTGTGTTGGTTAAATGTGTCCACTTACATAGAATGAACATGTTTATATATTAGATCCTCTAATCAAGTAACACTAGAAGGGTTAAATAGGGAAATGCTGATCGTCTATGCCTGAACGATCGTTAACATGCTCTATGGGGAGTGTAAGGGTTCCCGCACAACTCAAAGGATCCAAGCGAACCTTACCCCTAACCTTGCATCAACCGGCATTGGGCCAACGTGGTGGGACATGAGTCAAATCCCCCATATGAATCCCTTTCGATCGATGTAGATATGACTGGGTGAAGCCTATGTTCAGCAGATGCTGATAGAATCTCATTATCAATAAAATTAAATCAAATATAATGCATACAATAAAAACACTCCAAGACAGTAATCTCTGCGTCCAAATTCAGGAAACCTCTATTGGACAATGATATTTCTGTTTATGATAACCAGTGGAAATATATTGGTGATATTTCTCTATTTTTATATAAACTTGGGGGTTTTATTTACTTCACTGATGGTAGGTCTCTGTTGCCGGAGGCTGACTAGGTATGTTTTCGGAGAAAGAGACTTCGGGGCCATGGCAATGGACAGTGCAGCCGGTTATCCCTAGTCTCGGGCTACTAAGAATAGTAATGAAGTAAACCCTGCCAGTCATAGAACACGACTAAAAGTGTTCTCGGGTTCGAGAGTCTTGAGGGTGGCGGCTCTCAGGGCTCGATAAGCAAACCTTAGTAGGACTGCCGTAGCACAATATGGGTGCTAAAGAGGACTTTGGACTTCCTTGGGATGTGCTTAGAGTGCAGAAGAACATTGGTGTGTTCCGTAAAAGATTCCGAAACTCTTTCCAACGTAATAAACGAGACCACCGAGGGGGTTATAGCAGATAGAAATCCCACATAAGGGTATCTTCCGAAGAATTCCTCTGATACGAAAAAGGTAGGGTACTACCTTAGAGGCTTTATTCTTGCCGCTAAAGAATAATTTGCAAACATTACTGTGTTCCGATTTAGAAGGTGTTGTAGGTAGTGAAATTACTGGAGCAACGAAACATAACATCTTATCTCAAGGCGATGAGCGCAATGTGGTGCTGTGTATATCATCCTAACAAGAGACACGTTGTTATGAACAAGTGTATCTTACTTCTTACCGTCAGGTGAACTTCACGCTCGTTGTATCGCTTCGACAAATAAAAAAAGGCGTTCAATTTAAAAATAGAGAAGATGAAACGAATCAGAGAAGCGCTGGTTGTTTCAAATGGAATAGTTAGCGTTGATTGAGCATCCCCTTTTTATAATCAGCGGCTGCTGCATGTGACCTAGTGCAGGATATATATCTCACAATGAAAGGGTATGGAGTTTCCCGCTTCAGTGCGGCCTGCTCGAGCACAATGATTCATTTGCGTGTGCACTGCTTTTTTTTTTCCTCTCTCCTAGTTTGTTTTTTTCTCCCACTTCGATGTTGCCACGATTGTCCGCGCCTCTATCTAGGAAGCTAAATTACACGTTGAAGTGGAAAAATAAAATGGCAAGTGCAAAGTGGCGTTTTTATTCCGAGATGCTTCTAAAAATGAGTTCTATGCAACATTAATTTTTTTTTTGTTTAATAAATATACATATAGTTTTTTTTATTATAAGTCCCAGTGCTGTGACGTGTGATTGTGATGTATATAATCTGATAATCTATTATCAGTACAGCGTATGGTTGTATGCATAATAACTATTCAGATCTAACTCGGCTGTTTACATGACGCTAATCATAGTATTTGTATATAATAACTTAATAAAAACAGTTACAGAAAATATACTACGGTAATTGGATACAACACTATCTGGATAAACAATGTTTGGTGATGAATGCGAACTTATAATATTATAGCTGGCATTTGATTATTATCTTTTAGTACAAAAGAGAATTTTGACAGTTTTTAAAATGTAAATAAAAGTGGAGTAAGGTGAAGTAGAGATGGTAATTAAAGAGAAAAAAGACCTTTGAAGCTGTTACATAATAACTGAATAAATCTGAAATAATGCCAGTTTCTGAACGTATAAAATAATAAACGAAAGTGATGATTAATTAATTTCGATATGAATTCTCCATCTTAAAATTCCAAGTGAACTCTCGGTATTCTATTTTTTTTTTCACTGCCGCTTCACAATGTACGTGTAATTTAAAGTTTATCGTTCATTGACCGAGATATGAACCCCGATATGTCTGTTATCACTGCCCTATCGTAACGAAATTAGGTTACCGTGTATCACTTTAGTGGAGCGCCGCGATTATTTGAATTGTCTTCGCAGGAGAAAACGTCGAAAGATTTCGTTAAATGTAAATATTACAATTATTACTAATTATGACAAAAAGAACTGATCCTTATCAATCATTAAACTTTCGTGTGAGAAAAAAACCTTGCTTCCCAGCTGTGGGAATTTTAGGAGAACGGCATGTGTTATGTATTTTTTATTAGTTTTAATAAATTGAATTATTGCATTTCTATTTATAGACTAGCTTAAGATATATATATGCGAAATACATTTACTTTATTAATATGTGTAAAATGGCGAGGCGAACAAGAATGTTGAACTTGATGGTAAATGTCACGCCTGCTCATAACATGTAGCGAAAATTGGGATGTTTTCTTCCACCACATTGTGTTCCTCATCTTGAGAGGTAAGATATAAAATGTCTTTCTACTAGTAAGCTTCTGCATACTATTGTTTGGTGTCATAAGTATTTAAATTTAAATAGGATTAACTTCATTTTTCGGACAGTGGTTGCTTTATTAATATCTAATAGTTACTTCTTTCGTAAATGAATAGTTTTATTTATTTTTAATATTAAACTAAAGAGCCTTATTACGACAGAGACGTAGAGATTACGCTGTAAAATAGTAATCTTTTGAAGCATATAATAATGTTCTGTTTAATTCTAATGATATTTAAATTGGTGAAAAGATATCTTATATGGGCAAGGGTTTTGAAGTTTTAAAATTTTCGTTTGATCAGTGTTTACAAATGTTTCAGATGTTTTATTCCGCGAAAGCGACCTGATACAATAAAAGCTCGGACAATGGCAGCATCTTTCACAATCGTCGCTGACCCTTCGATTTGTTTAAAAATACGTAACAACCCTCCCGGACCGGTCCTCCCGGTTTTAAGCCTCAATGGACTTTACATGTACTGTCATTTTTGTACAGGGGTGCTTCGCCTCATATACAAAGGGTTAATTTGCGAACGAAAATCACTCGGAGCTGAAGGGCTGCCCGTTTAACAAATCCGCGGTTATACATAAATGTTAAGTTTTATTACATGTTTCTGGTAAATTTTTATTTATTATATCTATTTTTTTTTATTTTCATCATGTTGATGAATGAAATAAATCTTAATTTAGTTTTATTTTAATATTTTAGTATATCGGTAAAAGAATGAAGATATTATTTCAACAAATAGTAGCTTCATAAATGTATATTATTAAGAAATTAGATAAAGTTTTTGATGAAACGGAACATAAAAAAAAATGTTCTATGACGATATATACAATACAGTTTATTGTAATTTACGTGGAAAATATTTGGAGTAATGTTATAGTTAGATGTTTAATTTACTTTTTAGGTTAAAAAAGTTTTTAACGACAACACAGATCCCGTATAACAGACATCTGTTGAAAGTGAATCCGTTCAAAAATTAAGACCTGTTTGTCGCTCGTAACGCAAACTAGCGTCCCTCTGATGCCTAGAACAACTCTTCAAATTGAGTGCCTGTGGCCGGTACCTTCACAGTCCTGCCTCGTGTGCCGGAGTGCGCCAAACCGTTCGCCTGCGCTTACAAAATTTAGTTTGTGTTGCAGAACGCGCGCGCGCGGCCGCTTTACGCGCCCAAAACTCGAAATTTCGGCCGCCGAATTTTGCCGCCACCACGAAACCGGACAATAAAACATTTCTTTCGCCATTGTGATTTACACCACATCACCACAGATTATACACGATCCCGTGTCGTACCAATTGGACCTCCTTTGGTGTAACATTTGTGACTTTTGGATTGTAATGCAAAGCGTTGGATGTGAGTAATATAGCATAGATTATTTAAAAGCTGTTCGTCCGTTGTACTTTCATCACACATTTGTGTAGTTCTACTAATCAAGTCCGATTTTGTTTTCATGGAATGCGATTAATTTTTATTTTTCCATATATATTTAGACTGTCGCTGTAATTTAATCTTTATTGTCTTGCAGCTGTTTTTGTAGTTAATTCTATGACGGTAAACATAAAAAAAAAACTGAAAAAATATTTTTTTTTTTCATTATTTTTGTATAATTACAAAGGCTTGTATAATAATCACCCGTATACCAATTATCTATCACGAATCTTGCAATTTATCAAGGTCTTTAGTTGCATGAGATCTCGTATTGCATACTGCGAGCGAGTCAGATATAAAAGCGACCTTGCGTTGGAGTGAGACGCTGGATGTTAGGAAACTCTTGGGAAATATCATTTTTCTCTTTCGGGGCTGAAGGGCATTTTTTCGATGCGCCTATTTGTTTTTCAAGATAATTGTTATCGTTTTTATGTCTGTTTGCACTGATTCTGGGTCGACATTTAATTTTTTCTTCAGTTTTATCACTAACATGCATGTCCTATTTTTACATTGAATGTACTAAAATACCCCTATGTACATTTAACTTGATTACCATGCAGAATTTATGACTACTTAATATTGACAACTATTAATAAAAACAAAATAAAATTTTCCAAGTTAAATTGCATGTTTAGATATTGTTACTTTTATTTCAAAACATAAATAACACTTGTGAAATAATTAGTTGCCAAAATAAATAAACAGTATAGAAGTCTAAAGTTAGAATTATTCATCTTCTTTATACAATAATAAAGTATAGCGTTTCAGATGATCATTCATATAGATTAATAATTGAAATATAACATAATTCTTGTTCTATCTTTGTATGTGATACTGCCAAGTTACTTTTATGTTAAGTGATATCTAAAAGTTGTAAAAAATTATACCATATGTTTGTTATAACGAAACTATTACGACACTTAATACGTACTAAAAATCAATAGATACTATAATCATACATGATGCATATTAAAAAGTTATATAATCTTAATCTCTTCGGCCTGAAGTATATTTTTCGTTAGTTAGTCAGTTGATTTTAAATATATTTTCGTCGTCTCGGCTCCAACATCCGGCTTTTGCTTTTAGCATATCTCATATAATGCGTAATAATAATTATGGCATCGATCAAGCGAACTCTCGCTTACTTTCACGTGAGATTTTGGCAGTTGTAACTTTCACTTGGAGACCGGCGTGGTCCGCGGTGCCGGCAGGGGAGAGAGCGGGCGAACTCGACAGTTTTTAAAATTTTATCATATTTCGTAATAGTATTATTTTTTTTATGTATAACACATCGTTTATTACATAAGCAAATTTTAATTAATTTTACGTCACTGCCATTTCATTTCATATATCGTTTCCTTTTTAACTTTCTTCAGTAGATAGCATTTTGAATTGTCTACATACACGCAATTTGAAGCTTTGGTGTAATGCCTACCAGTAGAATTTTTAGATTATTTACTACCTGTTTCATCTGCAAAAATTTTTTGCAAATGCTTCAATTTGTCTCTACAGAAGCCAAGTCTGTAACTGAATGTTTACTCCATAAAGTTAAGTCCAAAACCTGGTTGAAATTATGTTGCGCAACAAATATCTGGCATTGTGTTGGTTGATAATTACTCTCTTAGTCTCCAAGTCTCTGATGATGTTCACCTTATGATAAGTGATACGCCTACCCGCAAAAACGTGGCGCTAGTTAGGATGATGTACACAGCACCAAGTTGCGCTCGTAGCCTTGAGGCAAGATGTTAAGTCTCTTTACCCCTGGAATTTCTCTAGCTACTCCCTTCAAACACCACATTACTGTGTGGGCGGTAGAAATACGCAGTCCGGTGGTACCTACCTAAATGGTCTCTGGCTACAGAGACCTACCACCAATAAGATATGTTATGTCACCAGGCGACGTGCACGACATGGTATACCATTTATTATCACAACTAGTGCTAAATATTTATTTGCAAACATTTACGTACTAACGTGAACGTTTTTACTCATCGCGTGAAATAAAAAAATATTAACTTGCTTCCGCTTCAGCTTCTGCCAAACACTGGAACTGCCAAAAGCAGCTCGACGTTCACGCGGCTGTGTGCGACGTAACGTAATCTTGCGTAATGCAGTGTCGCCTGCGCCCGCGCACTGCACGCATCGGCTTCGGCCGCTCAATGCTCACTTATATTTATACAACTCCTTTTTATTTGACTTTACTCTATTTATTATGAGCTAATTTGTTAATATAATTCAATTTAATATGTTTTCATCACTAACAATCATCATCATCATCACATCGTCTCTGTTGCCGGTTAATGTGTCATGGTTTGAAAGAGTTATAGTTAGTAAAATTACTGATTTAACGAGACTGAAAAAACTAGCATAAGACTTCAAAAAGACAAATTATCTTACAGAAGATAATGGAAACAGTATTTCATTCAATTCGCCAGTAGATTTATTAGTACTAATACTATCTTAAAATTAATCTTGTAAAATTGGAGATCAGGTTTGTTTTTCCACTGTAAGCCAATCTAAGATATTTATTCAATCAATCCGATGAAGTGCTATTTTTTTTAAGTAAATAAACTAAGTAACGCATTCACGAAACTAATCGCATAAAATAATTTAGGCGAAATTATAATTTAAGGTTACTAGAAAGGTATTTACTAAGATCAGCAGGTTTTTTCTTTATTATGTGAACGAATATTAATAGCAAAAATAGTAGAATATTAGCCTTCTAACCATTAATTCGTATTATCTATGGGCGATAATTGAACCATCATAAGTATTATTTTTCGCTAGAATCTTGCATGCATTCTGTTTTCATATAACTTAAGAGATCGATGCCAACTTTGCGATTATTGCTGATTGTATATTTATATAATAACCCCTAGGAAAGTTAATAATCGATGACGTGATGTTATATTTTTTTGTAAATTTTGGGAGCATAAGTCATGATCGTTAACATAAACCTATAAGAAATAAATCTTTTAAGGTTGTACGTTGTATTTTGAAGTAAAATATTATTCGTTACCAGCTGATAATATAATGCGTTTATCCAGAATGTCTTAAAATGTAATAACTAATCAGCTTTATGCATTTTTCTTTAATAACAAAATGAAGTAATAATGCTTGAAGGTTTTTTTTTACAAAAAATGTATATAAACGAAATAATTGTATTTATAAATATAACGAACTGCGGTTCCCGAAATTATATATAAAAATAGAAATATGTTTTTGGAATTCCATATAAATATTTTAACATTGATTTGAAAGACTAGAGTAAATAATTAAGAGGAAACAAAGGGAAGGTGCTTGCGAATTACAGTTAGCTTTGTACGACGTCGCTTCTACAAAGTACGCGAGGAACATCAAAGTGAATGACATAATAGAGAACTAACGTCCTTTACCTATACGTAGTATAAGCGATGTGATGACGAGCATTTCCATAGCGCACACCATACACATAGCATGCGAAAAAGTAGTGTTTCAGTCGGGACACCTCACTAGCCATGTGGGATCGATTGCGGGCGTGCGCAGTCGGCGCCATCGCTTCCTACGCTCCCCCCACCCGACTGAAGCTGAAACACCCCCAAGCCACTGCAACTGCACTTCAGTGCATGCGGGAACGCGATCAAAAACCACCCAAAAAATATAACGCAATAACCCACCGGCCGGAAACTTCCAAAATCGCGCTCGTGTGTCGCACTACAGGTTCTTTTTTGCTTCGAAAATGTTTCAAGTAACCGTACTAGTGACCGAGGCTGTGTCGATGTGCCGCTGAAGAACTTTTGCAAGTGGAAGGAAATAGGGAGCGCGGACGTTTGAAAAAACTATGAAGAGGAAAAAACGCATCTACGGAACATTCAACCGCAGTCACATGCAAAACTGGCAAACGTTTTTATACGAACAGAACGCACGACAATATTAAAATAAAAAATTTAAACCACAACATTTTTCCGGAAACCATTTAATACAAAGTTACCACGATTTACCGATATTTATACGCAATATATAATCACAGAATAGTTTTTATCTATAAATATAATCTCACAAATTAGCGTTGCCCACGACATAACGTGTAACCTCCCAAGCAAATAAGCCCAAACCTTACTAACGAAATTTTAGACTGATATTTAAATCCGAATAACGTAGTTCGATTTAAAATATATAGCGTATTTACATTAGTTGACCATTTGAGAAAGTTTATATATATCTATATATATAGAAAAACATATTTATAAAGATATTGATTAGTAAGAAGTAAAGGCAATATATATAAATACAAATTGAACCGGGGATCAGTGCAAGTAGCCTTAAGTTTTTGTATGTTACGTACAACGGACGAGCAGTGTTAGAGACTGAAGGACATTTTCAGTGTTCCGCAGTATGGATGAGCTTCCCGTTCGCGTGTGGTCACCGTGAATGTTATGCGGTCTATGTGAGCTTCCGGTCCCGTGGGGCCCATAATGTTGAACATGTTCGATATGTGGAACTCGGTGAGCACCAAGCTGGAGGCGCAGAGCAATGTGCAGCAGAGCCAACAGCCACACACCTCAGGTGGGAGCATTAAAGGTAATTTCTTCTTAATTACGCGTTAGGTAGGTAGCCTCCACCCCCGATAATGTAACGAATACGACGGAATTAATTACATAAAATGTTTTCGTCAATATTAAGTTGTTATTGTTGAAATGTCGCAGGTTTCGCAATATTTAACAAATTTACAGTTCTTTCTAGTCCACTATGATTACAAATTTAGTCCTTTTAAACTCATCTTAATAGACCGATTATATATTATTCAAAAAAAGCGAAGTAGGTTTCGTTTAGATATGATTACTATTATAAATAAACTAGATTAATCCTTTAAATATTAACTTGAAACCAATACGACTATTTATAAATCACCAAAAAATTTACTGTGGATATATAAGTCATGTGAAATTTTGTTAAACAGCCGTCATCATCATTTTAAATGATGGACATCCACTGCTGGACACAGGTGTCAGGAATCACGGTGTTAAGCGGTAACTACAAGAATTTATAATAACATTTAAAAAATAACAAAGAACAAACTTTCGTTTTTTCTCTCAGAGCCTGAATAATGGCGGACTAGTCGCCAAAGTTCACAGATGAAATATTGCGTGAGCAAAATCTCTCATACGAAATATATATAGTTTCTAGAAAGTTTTTGGCTGAACACCTCCTTTCCGGTATATTAATACATACATAATTGTTTCTCATTTCTGTCGTTACGCAATTAACGGCCACGACGCCTCAAGAAAGTTACCAATTAAAATTCGGTAACAGTTACTGTTACTGTCGTTCAATTCACAGTTTCTTTCACATAATTACACAACGATATAACATTTTAAATAAATCTCTTTTTATGTTAAAAGACATATAGATAATAAACAGCTGTATTATATTAACAGCTTAAGAAAAAAAATCTTTATCTTTATATGTATACAGTAGTTGCTCTTAAATACTTATTTTATCATACATTTATGTAAGCTCTGAAGTTTTTTTTTGTTTTAACAATGTAAAGGTTCATTGGTAATTTTCTAAACAAATATAAAGATACTAATATGTATACTAGTTGGTTTTTTTTTTCGAAACGGTCCGCGTTGCGTAAGTAAATAATGTGGAATGGTAAGAGAATGACAACCAGTTCTATGAACAGTTATGACTGCACCTATTATTTTTTGTTCACCAATGAAACTGGATTGTAGTTTCACGGCTTATTGTATATTGTCTAATTTAAAATTAATATAACAATATTTTTTACTATATATTTATTAGGGTTATTACGTATATATATGTAAACAACAATTATTGCAGCTCCCGTCCTTACTCTTAATTACAAACACTTATTTAAACCTTTCCAAAAATAAGGTCGTTCCACCTCTTCATATAAGTTATTATGAACCAATAAATAGATTTTATAACTAGCAACATTTTACGTCTCGAAGAGGCACAAATTTGTATCCCATTCAACTAGACATTCCCAAAAAGGAAGTCGCAGTGAGGAAACCGAGAAACAACAACTTGGACGAGTAATCTCTACCGACCCACACTTGGCTATTTCAGTAGAGAAAAGGCCTCAACTGTCTCTTAGGGAGTCAATGCTCACAGCCCCAGCTGTAGGAATACTGATAGTATTGTTTATTTAGTTCAATAAATTGCAGGCGTGATAGCTTTAACTCTAAACAAGGAGGTTTGTTTTTTATTAAATTCAGGCACAAACACACTGTTACAGAAACGAATGGCAATTTTATAATAAAGATAACAAACGGGTTAAATACACAAGCGATCGTTTATGTTTTCGCGTCGATAGACATTAAAGCCAATGATATACTTGATACTTAATGAAAACTTGCATAACTCTTCATTAGCGATGGATGACCGAGATTCGAATAAACACCACCAACAGTGACAGCTTAACCAGTTATTGCATTTCTTAATATGCTTTATTACAACAATAACTTCTCGATTTTAAATATATAAACAAATATAAGTATGAGTATGGGTCTGTTTGTAATATCGAAACAACAGCTATAACTAAATTCTTAGCAGAACTTAGTTAATTTTAAACACTCTTCCCATCGGTTCGTTCCTGGTATATTTCCGAAATATTAGGTCCTTACATATGAAATTGGCGTTTTGTACGGGAGAAATGTAAAGTCAATTTTTTTTGTAAAATATATTTAATTAATCAAAGTATGCACCGTTGTTATCTATGCACTTTTGCTATCTAGGTAGTTCATTGATCTCTTTACTAAAAAAAACCATAAGGCGAGAATCAATAAACTCTTTGAAGGCGGTTTGGACAGTCGCATCGGGGTTGAATTTTTTTCCTTGTAAGAAATTGTCCAAATTCTGGAAAATGTGGTAATCTGTTGGGGCAAGGTCCAGGGTGTACGGTGGATGTCACAGACATTCCAATTGTAGCTCATCTAACTAAGTGATTGTTTGTTGTGCAGTGTGTGGTGGTGGTCTTACGTTGTCGTGAAGCAGCAGGGGTCTAGAGCGATTGACCAATGTCAGTTATTTAGCAGCTAATTTTTACTTCATGGTTTGCAGTTGCTGACAATAGATATCTGCCGTAATCGTTTGGCCTGACTTTAGAAAGCTGTAGTGAACGACACCGGCGCTAGTCCACGAAATACTCACAAGTAACTTTTTCCGAGTCAATTTTCGTTTAGGGCTGGATTTGACCGAGTTTCCTGGGTTCAGCCATTGCTACGAGCACTTCCGATTATCGCACAGTATCCTCTTTCATCACAAGTAATGATCTGGATTTAAAATCCCTTCATTATTATGTCGGTTGAGCAAAATAACACAACAGTCGACGCGTGTTTGCAAGTTCGATTCACTCAATGCATGAGGTACCCATCGTTCGAGTTTTTCTACTTTCCCGATTTGCTTCAAGTGGATTAATACAGTTTTGTCACTTATCCTGAAGCCTGCAGCTATCTCTGAAGTGCTTTATGATGGATCTTCTAGCACAATAGCCTTTAATTCTTCATTTTCCGCTTTGGTCTCCGGCCGCCCATGGAGTTGGTTCTGAAAGTCGAAATTTCTAGAACGAAAACGTTGAAACCAAAGACGTACCGTGCTTTCTTTTGCGACGCCAGCGCCGTAAACGTCATTAATCCTTCGAGCTGTTTCTGCAGCACTGGTGCCACGGTAGAACTCGTACTCGTAAATATACCGATATTTCATGTTTTCTATTGTGCGGTAATAAGCGACGCCAAAGAAAAAAAATATGAGGGAAAAACAAAAGAATTACTGTTTTCAAAACTCAAATGTACCAGCTGAATAAATTTATAAATTTGAATTTGATATTCTTAATCAAAGAGGAGATATTTCAGATCAAAGTGGTCAGTGCGACAAAACGTTAATTTCATATGTAAGGACCCAATACTTCGATAGATTCTAGCCAGCCTCTCACTGATGTGTAAACAAAGTAACAATATTAAATTATCAAAGCAAAGGAAGTGTTTGTATTTTTTAATAAAACAATTATTTAATGTATACAAATAATTAAAAAAAAACATAATAGATAAAATAAGATATTTAAATAAAATACAAGTGAGATCGTTGAGGAAAAACGATAAAGAAATGTAAGAAAACGAGAATAGAAAAAAAAGATCATGTTCATGCTTTAAGCGGTACAAGCTTTTAGTATTTTATGGAAATCTTCATAAGGATGGGATATATCTAAAAATAATCAGTTAGTCATATTTTTTACAACAGTAAGCAGTTGGAAAACTGAAACATGAAAAAACATTTAAAAATTTCATCAGTTTATTTGTTAAATTGCTCTCTTCATAAACTGATATAATAATGAACTGAAAACATAGTCGTATTTTTTTTTCTTTTAATTGGAAAAGTACGTAATGAAAGTAGTGCGTGTGCCTTTGTTTCTTTGATCATTAATTTTAAAGTAATGTATTGTTAAAGAGAAGCATATAATTAGATAAACAAAAGGATGGCCTCATTTGGTACAGGTAATGCTGGCTCGGTGCTTCAGCGTACGTCGACGAAATATATCTTTTTAATTGCTACCTTCGCTATAAAAAAAACTTCCATGACTGCAAATTTTATTACATATATCATTATCAGCCTGTAGACGTCCACTGCTGGACATAAGCCTCCCACAGTTCGAGCTAATCGAGTTACAGCATTGTATCGATTTTAATTGTATAATTTTATTTGGAATATAATTTTATTCAATCAGCGTTTCCTCCAAAGTAATCATAATAAGTTTAAAGACAAATCTATTATTTTTTTATTCGACGAAGCAACGAGACGAGCAGAACGTTCACCTGATAGTAAGTGATATGTTTGGTCATAACAACGTGGCGCTAGTTAGGAAGATGTATACAGCATCAAAATTTCGCTCGTCGCTTTGATACAAGTTGATTAAGTCTCCCCCCAACACGTTCCTGCCTTGTCGTGGCGTGGTCCCTCACGGTAAAGCGAAGAGGAACCTACTCGGCCGGCCCAAAGTGTAGAGTCGGCCGCTCCAGGTTAGAGCACCGGAGATTCACCGTAAGCTCACCTCGGATGCGCGCCGGTGGACTGCAGGAGCGGCTTTATGCTGCCCTTTGCAGCCAAGGTGGAGTCACGCAGGGATTACCCTCTGCGACTAAGCGGTGTCGCACCGCTGATGCGGCGGCGGTGGGGCCGCGGGGGAAGAGAAGTGTCGGTATTGCGATGCGCCGCTCTCCCTATCCTCCGCGGCTGCATAACGGGTGGCGGCGGGCCCGAAATCAGATCTGCCGCAGGGAGTCGGAAATGTTTTTTCTCTTGGCTCCCATAGCCTCTGGCCGACGGGTTCGAGGGAATCCGTTGCCCGCGCGACTGCAAGAGGCCGAGGAAGGAGCGGGGGTGCTGTTTATTCCGGCGTAACCCCACAGAGGTGGAAAGAGAGGGTTCATCCCTCCCTCCCGAGGTTGGCCTGCGTTATGCTGCCTGCGCTGGTAGAGTCGCGGATATGTGCGAGAGTGTTTCCGTGACCCCGCCTTATAGCGACGCGGAGGAACATCGTGGAGGTTTTAGTCGGTGCTAGTCCGACATAAACTGTCCTTGGCCCCGCGAGGACGGATATGTGCGGGCATTTCTCCCACGTATTCATTACCCAATAATTTCACTAGCTAGAACTACCTTCGATCCGGAACACAGTATTGTTTGCACAGTACTGTTTGTTGGCTGCAATAGGCGCTGCGGTGGTACCTACATAGACGGTCTACGGAAACAGCACCAGAAACAGCCTACCACCCTTAGAGTATACTCAAGTGCTTATATAGAATGTTGTTTTAAGATTGCACAAACATACCAAATATTGTTTTTTTTTTAATTGTTTTGCATACTTTTCTTTTTATTTTTATTTATTTACTTTTTATGGTAGAGAGATTTTTTTAAAATAAACATATATTCTTGCTTACTAAGAGATCGCAAACATATTTTTGTAATTAAACTAACAGGGAAACAATTTTTTATAAAACATTTTTATTTTTTATTAATTAACAAAATTATGTTGTAAACATGATAGTCAGATTTCAGAGATAGAGAAAGAGATAGAATATTCAAGAAGAGTATATGCGTAGTGAGTTTGTTTGCTTTAGAATATTTGAATTATTTGCTCTTGGGGAAGCCACGAAAACTCTTTTATTTGAAGTAAATGTATATTGTACGTCCATGTGAAGTTTTTATTGTATTTTATCCTAAAATAATGTGCAGCGTTATGTGGCAATAAGCAATGGTATACCAAGGCGAACAGCACCCGGCAGCCAGTTTGTTTAGTGGTATTTAAAGAAAGCGACAGGTAATACTTGGAATTATTGTGTATACCGAAACTTTTCACAACCGCTGCGCAATCGCCGCACAGGGAAAAGTACTGGAAGGTGCAATATGCTACTATCTATCGATAGTACTACCTTTTTTCCTGAAAAGAAAAAAACATTTTATTTATTTTCATAATACATAATATACAAAATAAGGAATAGATTTATTATAAATACACTACAGAGAAATTTAAATTTATATTAATATATATAAATATCATTAAACAAGGAGTTCAAACTAGGTTGCTATTTTTTTTTTTGGAATATTATATTCATTCCTTTGTCTATTTAGAAAATGTATTTTTTTTATTCGCTAATCACCTGAAAACTAAACTAGTGAACGCATCGACATGGGAAATTGACCATTTAAAGAGATTTGTAGATGGTTATAGACTATGTTTTGAATTTCATAGATACTTTATCATTATACTTTTAATTACATTTTATAAACATTTTGATTTCGTATTATTTTTGCGGTTGCGATAGAAAGTCGACTAACTTTATATTACGGGAAACAGCTATTGTTAATATATAATAAAGTAGATAACATAATCATGATTATATAATAATTTCTAAAAGATATGAAAAATATTTTTCATTATGGCTGTTTGAACATCTGCTTGTTTTATTAAGCTGTTTGATTCGATTTAAAGACCACATAGATAAAGCTTGATGGTGACTTTTTGTTCCCGCATAACCAGCTGCAAGCTATTGTCTGTTTGCCCCAATTTTTTTGTGTCTTAGCAGTTATACCTCGTGGTACCGATGCGAGGTTTCATTAAAGGAAACTCTTCATAAGTTTAAACTCATCTATCTATATAAGTTTTAATTTTATTTGAGAAAACTGTACATCTGTTAAAGATTCCTTTATTTCAAAATATATTATAAACATCTAACTTATATTACTGGTACGGTCTCGTGTGTTGCGATACGATAACAATGGGACGGCGTATTAATTACCATCATGTCACCTCCTCCATCCTGCTTGTTAAGTTGTTTCTTTGAATACATCTACTGGTGGTAGGTCTCTTTTGTCGGGGACCATCTAGGTAGGTACTACCACAGCGCCCATTTCTGATAGGTTTCTATTATCGTCACTTTAAATAAAAAAAAAATATATTAAAATTATGATATATTTAATAAAAACAATAATATATAATATATATTACAGAGATCTACTAGTTTTTCTTATGGCTTGTTGTTGTACGCTGTACAGCATATATGTATCAAAAGTACCAAGACACCAGGAGCGCATAAGCATGTGACAGGCGTTAGTTTAGTACTAAAGTGTGCAAGAAAAAGTTGCCTGGCCAAGACCCATATAGCGACTACCTCGATGCGTGCGCGCGAGTCGTCTTGGTACTTGCGGTACCTGTCGTCACCTTCGGCAGTTTAACGACATCTGTTCTTAACAACAACGCGTCAGCCATTTATTTTTTCCCATATAAGACACGGACTCTGACAAATCTCTAGGTACTGCATAAATTATCCAGGTAATAGCATAATTTATGATGGATTTTCCTCTACTAAGTATTTCTTTAAAATTTGTAAAAAAACGCCGTTTTTTTACTATTACAAATATGTTTGTGTATAAAGTTGTTGTTTATATTTTTCTTTACTGTTAGTGGATCTGAATCTGTTCCTGGAGACCGTCCCTACAACAGCATCAAATTCTGAGGTCAAAAAATTAATGTGTTTAAATTGCCGTGTTTCGATTTGGACGGCGTTGTATCTATTTTTTATTTTTTTATCGGGGGAAATCGAACAAGGTACCCTGCTTCTGGGGTGAAGACAAAGTTATGTGGGATTTTTAGCCATGAAAATTCCGTCGGTGGTTATCCACAATCCGTTGCGGGAGGTCAGGATTTCTTACAGAAAGCACCGGTGCTTCCTGGCACTACGCCTGAAATACCCTAGGAAGGACTGTAGAGGGCTATAGCCCTCCTCGGCACCCTTGGTTTGGTATGACACGCTTTTTACCACTTCATACTTTTCGTTTATCTTGGGCTCGCTAAGTGGCCAATGAGGGGAGTTAAATTACTGACGTTGTGACGTAACATCCTGTTTTTAAGCGACGAGCGCAAAGTGCAGTGTATGTCATCTTAACGTATTACTACACGTAAACGAGATGTACGTCTTGTATGTCCCGTCACTTCAGTTAAATAAAAAAAATGTGTTAATAATTTTAACTTTATCAACACTGCTACTCTGCTATTGATTTTTTTTCCTTTAAACAATTGAGAACATAAATGTGACCTAACGTAAAACATAGAGTACTCTACCGATTATTTATTCGATATTTAGATATACTACAAATCATTGCGTAAAAGACTCCTTAACTTGAAGTATCAAGTATGTCGCATCGGCGTATACATATTTATGCATGCGCATGCGTGCAACATGCGCTCAGGTACTAGCGCGGGCTAGTAGCAACTGATATGATAATATTAGCCTACACTGTATGTGTGACTGACTGCATCGTGCCTCGTTCACTACCGACTGTTCTATTGGCAAGTAGGCAAGTGTTTAGTAGATAACTGTTTCAACTCAATATCAAAATATTAATAATCTTGCTTAATTTCTCTTTGGGTTTGTGATTTTTATTAGATTTGAATAATTTATACATAAAAAACAAACTTTGGAGGATTTTGTTAATCACTGACCTATTTAGGTCACTAATGATTACGTAGCTGTTTTAAATTAATTTAATTGGTTAAAAATCAACCCCTTCAGTTTTCTTAATTGAAGATACAGATTTTTTTAAATTCACTAACAATTCTGAAATAAAGAAACAACCATAACTGTGTAAAAAGTTTACAAAGATATCATCATTATCAGCCGATAGACATCCACTGCTGGATATAGGTCTCCCCAAAGATCTTCACGTAGATGAGTCCTGCATTGTCCGTATCGCGCGGCTTCTTGTGACGTTCATGCTGGTCCAATCCGGGTTGGTGGGTGCCAGAGCATCGTCTGTTGATTAACAGGGTGTACCACCAGCAGATCCCGCCAATTCTTGTACGGAACCCAACTCAAACATTGCAAGGATATACATAAAATTTATTTTGTTGTAAATTGGGAACCATTATCGGCTTTTATAAGAATCTGATATATTAAGTTACTAGTAAATGTACGGATTACAAAGCGCCTCATAGAGCAACTGTTAAGTGACTAGCGTGTGTGTGTGTGTGTACGCATGCGCGATTACACGCGTCGCTTTGCTTTTATGCCGATGACGTAGTCCACGATCATTTATTAACATTATTAACATAACAGAGGAAGGATATTACGTTGGATTGTTTTTATTAATTTCCAAAGAGGCAAAGGGCGGATTCGTGTGTGTTATTAAAGAACAATTAAAAAAAAAACTTGACAGCTCAGTTTATAAGGTTATCGTACGTCCCGCATGGGTACGGGTTCAAACCCCACTGATCTTAAGCATCCGGTGAAGAAAAACATCGCGAGGAAACCTATGCGGTCCAGACACAACACTTGAATTTTTTTGTTTATTTTTATTTTACTAAGCCATAAGACAAGCGAAATTTTCTGCTGACGATAAGTGATACACCTGCTCATAATAGCGTGGCGATAATTACAACGATAGACACAGCGCCACATTGCGCTCGTCGCCTTGAGACAAGATATTAATCCTCGTTACCTGTAATTTCACTAGCTACAACACCCTTCAAACTCAAACAGCATTCTTTGCACACCACTGTTTGATGGAAGAAGTAGGAGCTACGGTGGTTCTAGACGGTCTCTGGCAACAGAGACCTACCACTAATGAACCTTTTTTAGATACATGACATCCACCAATTCGCACTTGGATAGCGTATTACTTGAATTAATTTGATTTTCCATATGAGAGTAGATTACGAGTCCCAGTAGTGAGAATATTAAGAGAGCAATTTAAATAATTTTTTAATATAAAAACTATATATACGACCTTGAAAGTAGTCGGTACTTATCACTTTAGAAAAGACAATTTTTTTTTAACGTAGCAATGAGACGAGCGTAACGTTCACTCGATGGTAAGTGTTATGCCCGTCCATAACGACGTGGAGCTAGTTATGGTAATAAATGTTGCACCACATTACCCTCGTCGCCCTGAGACATAAGATGATGATGTTGAGTCTCATTACTCCAGCAATTTTACTCTCTACAGCGCTCTTCAAACCGAAACACAGAAGTCCTTGCACACAACTGTTTGGTAGAAGAAATAGGAGCTGCGGTGGTACCCACCTAAACGGTCTCCAGCAACAAAGATCTAGCACCAGTATAACTGAAGTATTATTATTGATTATATCTTAAAATAAAAATCTAAATATACAATTGAAAATATTCAGGCTTTAACCGTATTAAATTTTGTGATTTTTGTTTTAACGATGAATAAATTTTTCATAAAACATATTCTTTAATAAAACAATTGTAATAATAAATCTTAATGATTCTTTGTCGGTTGGCACAACACTAATTTTAAGACACATCACTAAATTGTTCCTTTTGTAATTTTCCTTGTATGGTGAACCTCTCAGTTGAATACTTTCGATACAAATTTGCTTTTTACTTTTACATTAAAACAAATGTAGAAAATATATTGAAAGTCAAGTAATAAGTACATAAATAGTAACGAACATATGAATTAATTGACTTAATAGTAATTATTATATTTAACAGTTAGTGTTTGTACTATAGAGAGATGTGTGAGTACTAAGTGATTGACGATGATGACAGAGCGATGTGAAGAAAAAAAAATGAAAGTTGATCACCATCATATAGGATAATGGTTAGGAAGAGAACGGGAAAGAGTGAGTTATTATTATATTATAACTGTTATAGCAATAGAAAAATTAAAAAAAAATTCATGAACTATTTATTTACTTAAAGCTTAAATTTCAATTTGATAACGAAAAGTAAACTATTTTCGGGCGTGGTCTATGACCTTTATGGCAAACCAAACGTTTAATATACATTTTCACCTTGGTGGTAATTGGTGGTAAAAATGGAATGAACGTGATATAACGAATTATAATAGACATAATTGGGTAATAATTTAAGGTCTGCTAAAAAACCTGAAAAGGCGCCAGAAGTATCATTGATTACAAAAACTAATTTTTAGTTTTTTACTAACCTTGAACATGACAATAGATCATCAAATTTAAGGCATAACGTATTAGAGAAGATTTATTTACTTTCACGGTCACTACCGTCACGATTTCATCACGACATTACAAACTGATTTATAACATTAATAAGTACACAGATAACAGTATTATTGTATACTGGATTCGAAGTTCATAGCATTTAGATGAGTACATTATGGTGCAGTATATAGCATCCCAACTAGCGCCATATTGTTTATGGGCAGGCGTAACACTTAACATACATACAACCGAATATACAGTGTATACCATCCTAAGCAGCCATATTGTTACAAGCGAATGTATCGCTTACCATCATACGTTCGCTTTACTTCGTGGTTTCATCGAATGAAATATAAATCGAATTAATTGTATCGGTGAATATTTGTTAAGATATTTACAATTCATTACGACAAAGTATTTATATATAAATCTATCATCTGACAACAGTTTCCCACTAACAATAAACAAATTAGGTTTCCATTATTGTTGGAGGTGAAATTCGGCCTTGCGTTGCGAAACGGTTGTCGCTAACACGGGCCCCGCTTTTTACCGTTTTCGCAACGTCCCTTCAAGGCGACAGCCGATTTGTTCGTGGTTTTTTTTTAACGACAACACTGATAGGCGAAACCGGGTCAATAGGGAATGGTCCTTGAATTGTGCCAAGTTTATAAGTGATATCAATTAAAGAAAGCGAACTGTGAAGGATTAGAATTATCTGCAGGTCTCTGTGGCCTTCTTTAAAATAGTGCGGTGGATCATCGTGGAGTGTTTTATTCACACTGTTTTCGTCAGTTATATTGAGAAAACTATTATATTTAAGACTGGTAGTCAATCGTGGTAGTTTTCTGTTGCCGGAGACCATCTACGTAGGTACCACCGCATTTCCTGTCTGCTGCCATACTATAATGTGTTCAGATTTGAAGGGCGCTATAGCTAGTGTAATTACTGGAATAATGGGACACATCCTATGTTTAAGGCGATGAACATAATGTGGTGCATGTATCATCCTGACTAGCGCCCTGTTGTTATGAACAGGCGTAGCACTCACCATCAAGTGAACGTTCCGTTTATCCAGCCGCTTAACTGAATAAAATAAAAAGTGACTATTGGTGAATTCACGAGTAACAGCGCACCGATGGGACAGGAAAATCCTTAATTAAAGACCACGTATTGGTAAAAGCACCGTGTGACGGTTATCAACTGATGGATGACCTTGTGAAGATCTTAGGGAGTTATACGATTCAAATGGCATCGGACAGGACGCGCTGGAAATCGATTAGAGCGCCCTACGTTCAGCATGAGACAATAACAAGCTCAAAAGCTGATAATAATTACGTCATCATCATTTCAATCTATATAGTTATTGGATTAGATTGATATAAATCTTATGTTTTTTTTAGGGACCTTTATCAATTGATGTTACTATTTTAGTTACATAAACATTCGTATGGTTAAAACAACTTTTTAATTGTCAAAGAATTCTTGAACCGCTTCCAAAGTTGTTGGGTCTACTAGAAGATATTCTTTGACTAGGTGTAGAGGGATTAATCAAGCATTTCTCAAGGTTACTTCTTAATGTGACGCATCAAGGTGTCATACGTATATTTTTTTATAATTAACAATATATCTACAAATTATAGAGTCCAAACGATTAATTAATGGTATTGTTTCAAAACGATAACTATTTTGTATAGAAAGAGGAATTTTGTCTTGTTAGTACACATCATTAGTAATCTAGAGAGGAGGAGCCAAGTGCGAGTTGACGAACATCACATACAGTCCTATCTCCATGATGCAAGGTTTCCTCACGGTATTTTCCGTCATCGGAAGCTCAGGTTGAGTGAGGATCGCATAGTTTTGTAAACTGAACTATCACCGTTTCTTTCTTCTTAACCCATTACAGAATAATTTAATACTTTTTTTAAGGGTTAAAATGCTTCACATTTAGCTTATCTGTTAAAATTTGTTTTATGTATCTAAATAAGATATTCATGAGAAATGGCTATATTCAAAGAAAAATGGCCTCGCAGAAAATATCATGATATTTGTATTAGTTACGTTTAATATTTGATTATTTTTGTAGTGGTTATCGTAACTAAATATTAAGAAGAATATTCTAAGGTTAACCATTAACTAATTAGCAATGTCCCCTTTGTTCTTAAAATAAGTTTGAATTCTTTTAGTTTAGTATAGAAAATATCTTTCGGGTACATAATTTAATATATTTCTTTTTATTATATATGCAATATGTTCTTCGCTTTTTATTAAAAGAATATTTTCGTATGAAAGTTTTTATTGAATATTTTAAAAGCTGTAATACGCTTGCACGGTGGGTTTTGCTTTGCAGAAAATTTTTAATAAAGGAAAATGAAAAATATTTTCAGAGCGAAAATATTGAATATTCATGAAATGTATAATTTTAAAAAACATTACTTACTTAGATATCAAAGTTACATAACATTATCGATAGTTGGATTGCTAGTATTTAAACATCAAATTATCTAGTGTCAATCAGTAGTTTCTAGGACTGAATAGATAGTGCCTAAACTTCTTCCACATAGCTGCATTGACGCACATAAAACTGTTCAAGCATTTCTAGTGTTACAAGATAAGAATAGTTTATATCGAGACGGCCTAGGTTTTGAGTTGGACAGATAAGACCTGATTTACTGCCTAAAAGCGGACTTTGACTGTCCTGCCTTCGTTTGAATTTTAGATTTATTCTCTATTGTTATAAGGTAAAAAATAATTTCGCAGAATCATTGTGATAATTATACGTCTAATTATTGTGAATCAATTAAATCTATTAATTATAATTTTTTAAGGAGTGCAATGCTAATGAAGTTTTGATTAATCCGCGAAATTTCGAAATTTGCGACAGGACGCCCGACCGTTGCGCCCGTCTCAATTAAAATTATGCTTTCTCTTGAATTAGTAATAAAAAGAACCTTAAAAGTATTAACAATAAAGTCATTTTTACTTTGTACTTGGAAGCGGCTTTAAGCCAACTCAAAAGTGTGTCACATGAAACTCCCTGCGTGGACAGCGTTTAGCGGAAACAGTTCAATTGGATAAAAAGTAACAGTCAATGTTGATTTATAAGTAAATTTAACTTTCTCATATATAATTTTTCATAACCGTACTAAGTTGTATGTCGGGGTACATGCAATAGTATTTTTAGTAGATAAAAGCGGAAGTTAGTGGTAATCAATTGTGTATATTGGTACAAAAAATCATGTTAATAAATATGGACGGTTCAAAATGAATAAAGTTTATTATATTTTTATGTGATGTTTGATGATTAAAGTTTGTAGCCCGCTATTTGTAGCCTCGTATAGTTAGTAGGTTTACAGAGTTGAACAGCACCCGCAAGGCCGGTCTATCTATGAATGCGCGCGCAAAAGTGCGGATGTGCGACCCTTGCCTGTCTCTATCACTATTTATTTAAATCGTACTATTATTGCACGCTTAGCATTAAATTGTCTCTAAATTACTTTATGTACACTTCGTAGACCTTACGGTTATATATAATACTATACTTATTGTATTATCACTACGACAGTAACAACATGGAATATTGATGAAAAAATATCGCATTTGTTTTATCAAAATAATCATTAACATTTATTTATAATATTTTATAATAAGATCTTTAAAGTGTTCTTAATTTCTTGTCTTTACACAATTTTAATAAACTTGCCAAAATGAATAAGAGGAATATGTAATGTAATATAAAGCAGTAACTGTTGTGTTAAAAGGTTTAACCCTGATAAGATCATGGAGCTGTTATTTTTAACACACCGAAAGTTAACCGTTAAGTAGCAGTTTCCGACGCGTATCGCAGCGTGAGTAACAGATAGCCGAGTACAAAGTGTAAGGCAAACAAAAAGTGAGCAAACTCCTTGCGCAAGCGCAGCCCGGGCACGGAGCTGAACACATCCGAAATACAAGCAACCGCGTCGAACGAGCCACTCGCTCAACACAACATGAATTTCCATTTTAGTTTACGAGCACTTTTATATGTTAGAAGTGTTATGTTACTTTTTAATTGCTTTTGAGAATTATCTGCACAAATACAAAGCGACGAGATGAGCAGAAAGTTCACCAGTAGGTCATATGCCTGTTCGTAACGAGAGCTAGTAAGGAAGCCTATACAGCATCAATATACGTCGCCTTTAGGAATAGTCTCGTTATCTAAGTAATTTTACTCTTTGTTTTCTGAAATAGTTCAATAATACCTACATAAATACCCATACCACTGTACAGTAAAAAAGTTTCGGTTAATTTATTCTATCAGACCAACAATGGCCTCTAGCGCCCGGTGGTACCGGAAGCTATGCTGTCTCTTAGCCGATCGATGAAAAGATCCTAGGGGAGGCCATTATCCAGCAGTGGACGTTTATCTGCTGATGATGAAACATCGATAAACGTCTTTTTTGTCTACATTGTGATAGGGGGTATTTCAATCGATATTCTTTTTCTTCTTGAAGTGCCTCTCACTGGTGAAGGTTGACGATCAGCGTGGTACAGTCCTTTCTGTCTCTGGTTAGGCGAAACAATTCGGACGCCCTAGATATGCTAGTCCATTCCCTGATATTCCTCAATTCAACTTTTTCTTTCTCCCCACCCTTTATTTTCCATAAACATCAATCAATATTAAATTAATTAAAAATAATCTGTTTTTTATTCTTCTCTTCTGTGCACTTCATTACTAAAGGTCGTTTAAAAGGTTTCAATCCATGAAAATGATTAGAAGGATATAGTATTAATCGAAATTTGCCTTTTTCAGTTTCTAAAAGTTATTACTGTGCTTGTAATAAATACACGTATATATTCATAGTTATCACGTCGCAAATTACTACGAAGACTCAAATCTGATGTTTGTTTGTGTATATAGGCTACGGTTGTCGTATCGGTGGAAAAAAAAAATTGCAACACATGTCTTAACCTTCTTTGTTATGTTATCTATCTACCACATCGTCCATTTACTTTCTAACGTCTGTTTAGCGAGCAATACCAACAACATTACGAATCGCCGTTTTCCTCGTTGCGACATTATTTTCAAGGGAAAGTCGAACTGACGTGTCCATCCTCAAATACGTTATATGGAATGAACGGATCCTTTTGTACGATATTGTTAATTGCTATTGTGACTAATAACAATCAAATAGTTTGTATGAATAAATCAAATGAAAAAATATTCCGACACGATGTAGGTAATTATTCTTTAATTCGTATAACTGTTGTTTGCGTAAAATTATTTTGATCTGTCAGTTAAAAATTTGATTTATTATTTTGTTATAAAATCTGCTTATATTCACAAAATTGCGATCAGCGAAAATAATTTGCTATAGCTCCAATTATCGCTGGTACATACTACTAATTAGTCATCAGATAATACTTTGCAATTTTTGATTGTTGCTAGTCGTTTGCTTAGATCAATGATAAGTTTACAGTATAGGCTCATTGTTTTTTACAAAAAGTTAAAAATATTTAAATCTCTTGTGGATGATAAATCATTGTTAAGTGGGACATTGGGAAAGTTCCATTTTTAAATTAAGAAGGCTGCATATACGACGTCGGGTAACGTACGTCGCGTGCCCGCACAACCTTGAGCATCATCGCAAACTGCGTTGTAATCATCATCATGACTGCTACTATAATAATTGTGATTTATTGTTTTCCGATTATTAGTATTATCTGATCTATGTTGTTTATATCTACGCTTTGATAAAGTTAAGTTTTACTTTGTGGCTATCAATATTACCTAATGAACTACCATACTATTAATATCAGCCATGACTGTGGAACATTGGCTTTTGCTTGCCGATCTACGCGGAGATACTTCAGTTCGATGCCCGACCTTATATGTTGTGAACTTTAGATAATAGTAAGGTTTTACAATAGCAGTTCAGGTAATAATCGAAACCAGGCGCATGCGCCAGTATACATCATCTTCGGGCCTCATTGTCGAAATCATGTCGAATTGAGGTTATATGTTAGTTGAAAAAAATATGAACATTTTTTATATTGAAATATTAATAATCACCGTCACTAGAATTGTATAATAAATATTCGTATGGATTACGTGTTCATTGTGTGCGGTGATGTGGTGGTGACGGTGCGTTGGCAACGTGACCGGGTTTAGATAAGATGCGGCTGCAGCTCATTTATATGCAATCTCATTTTAATGCAACTGCTCCTATCTATTTTAAAAAAAGTATTTACCATTGCAGTTACGTAAACGTATATCCAAAGGAACGTTAACAGTCATACACGAACACACCCATCTACGAAAATTCTCCTGTACCAAGAGAAGCCAAGAGTTGAACGGGTCCTCTAATTTTTAAAACCTGTGTTAACGTTATTATAAACGGTACAATGGGATTAACTCTTCTCTATCTCTAGTACTAGACGATCTTGTCATGAGGCTATATAAACACATCAACAAGCAGGTGTGGAAGAGCGCGAGTATAGCTTACCACCAGGTGAAAGTATATCCCCGATTCATACCATTATTTTTACTGTTTGTTGTTTCAGCACCGTCTTAATAACATATCTTATTATTTTCAGTTTACGTTTGCGTAATTCAGTTTACATGTACGAACGACAGTTAATTTTGTGGTTAATAATTAAATATTAACTACATAAAACATTTAATTGGGAGTTTGATTATTATTGATTATTTTGAGTAACTAAAAAAAATAGTGCATAATTTTTTGTATCGTATAATTTACACAGTAGCCAGCAGAGCTATAGCGTGCGCGGTTGACCTCGATGATGAATAAATAAATATATTTAGTTGAAAACCTGTCCGATAACGTGACTCCTGTTAGATACTTGGTGTTAAGCTGATTGCAAACCTTAAAAACCTATAACGTCTATTTATACGACGAGTGAAACCGTGAAACCATTAGACGCTTGCAACACAGGATCGATCGGTATCCAGCAGTGGGCGTTTGTCTGATGATGATGCGAGTAACCTTTGAGGTTGTGATTAAATCTACTCAAACAAGTCATTATCTCCTTTCAATGTCACAAACATAATAAATAGTATGTTTATTGTATATATGTTTTTTTCAGTATATTTATATATATATCCTATTAAAAGCACACCTAAAAAGTGAGAGATGGATTTGATGCCTAATAATCTTCCTAGATTATAGAAGATGATGTTAGTGACTTAAAGAAGTTAAGTAAAGCAAGAATGTAAAATATAGTTCAAAAGGTATACATGTATACTAGATGGAAATATAAATAAATAAAAAGTTATAAAAAGTATAAGAGATCTCTATTATTATACAAAGGTGTGGTGGAGGTGACGCATTCAGCGCAATTAAATCGGTCAACTAACTTAAATGTAACTTAAACATATAAGTTAAACGTGTAGAATGGATTTCTTATATGATATGTGTGTATCAGGTGCTACACCTTGAGAACATGATCCAGTCAGTATATATGAATTCACTTAGATGCATAGGACCCGCGACTTATATTCTTTAAGTTCGAATAACTTAGTTTCAATGGTGAATGTTGATTATAAGTGACTAAGCTCCTTTTGATATTATCACATAGAAATGACTCAGGGAGTAATAAACTTTTTGTTTTATGAAATAAAGCTATACGTTTTTTACTTTATGATTTTTATTTAGTATTGTGGCATAGTTGTTAGATCAAAAACAAAAAAAAATTCCAATCCCTAATTTAGTCCATTTTGTTTGAATGCTGGGTCAATCAAGATTGTCCTAATTACAAGGTTGATGATCATTAGCTCTATTCTAGTTCCTTTTTTTTTTTTAATTAATTAAATTTTAAAATTCCTCTTAAAACCTTTCCCCGGTTCTGAGAGACTTCGACAAATAATAAATATTGATTTAACATTTTATTTCAATATTATTTCACCTATAAATCGCCCCGACAAGTCACTTAATAAAAATAATTTAAGTACATACATTGATTTTAATTAAGCAGGATATATACGTACTGATAATTCACAGTAGGCATTTGAGAAGAGGCCTTCACCGTATTTCGTAGGACTCACGCGATCCTAACTTGGCAGCGGACCACGCTTCATATTTCCAACTATCGAGCCGTAGCCTCTATAAAAAAATGCAAAAAAGGTTAAAATCGCACGCTTCAACACACCTTCGGAGAACACACGGCAAATAGTTTTAATGTGTGTGTATAATAAAGATATTCGGAGTTATTTTTTTTTTCAGAGATTTTGTAAGGATATCTAACAATATATATTGCACCGGATTTATTAAAAACATAAAAGCTACAAAACTCAAATCCTAAATTTGGAAAGACGTCAGTAATAAATGCACTTGTTAAGAGTCTAGCTACATTTTTATTGTCTATAATGGAGTAACTATTTCAAATTATGGTTATAAGGCCGAAGATTTTGAAAGATTCTCGCCAAACAAGTATCTTTATATTATCTATTATATGTATTGAAATAATGTTACGGAATAAGAGCCTAAGGAATCCAATCAGCAGAAAAGATTAGTGGTGTTGGCTGCATAAACAGCATCAATGCTTTTCAGAGACGACCAGGATGATGAATAACAAATTTACTTGAAATAATGCTCGATTTAGTTTTTTCTTTCTGTATACTAATGTGACGACATACCAAAAAAAAAATTAAAGTTTTTTTATATTAAAAAAGTTTTAGGTCATACTGACAAAATGATAGCGGTAGAGCTGGCTTTAGGTTTTTTTTAAGTAGACTGAAATCGCTACTGTTTAGTATACTGGATTTTCATCTAGGTATCATCACAATGCCCATTTCTTCCCACAAACATTAGCGAGCATATATTACTGTATACAGGTTTGAAGGGTGCTGCAGTTAATGAAATTATTGAGATAATATCATGTCTAAAAGCATAATGTGGTCTCTGTGTATTATCCATTGATGAAGATAAAGCTCGTTTCTTTGCTTTGTCGAATGAAATAAATAATTGTTCAAAGGCTTCATACTTTGTTGTTTCACAGGCATAACCCAACCACGCCTCTTGTTACCACAAACCGGCCAGCAGCAGGTTCATTACCTAATAGCCAGTGAAAGTTATATTTTTGACTACGCAGAATTAATGTTTCACTCTCTAATATAACAATATTTTTTGATTCCGCTAACTTAATGCTAATGCAAATCGTGTAGATTTATTATCAATTATTTATATTTTATAAATCTAGCTTTCTATCAATCTAAGTTAACGTTTAAGATATATTCCTAATTTTTTGTAAAGACAGACACTACCGGATATAAAAATTTTGTACTATGGTTCACTAAATTATTAAAGAAAAGGTTTTTTTCTTAACTTCATTACAATTATCAATAATGGATATATAAATTGTACTAATTTATAACCACTTATAAAATACTTCCATTAAAAACATGTACTCGTATAAATAAATATCATGAAGGCTGCTGTTTCTGCAGCGGTTTAAGTTAAATAGCGAAGAAGATAGTTCGTTAGTTCTTTTTCAAGTTTCTTCAAACTTCTTTCGAGTTGCGGTTACAGAAGACTGTCGAGGGTCGAAACTATATAAAATATTTCTTCGAAAATCTTTGCAGTACATGAATGTGTACTTAAAGTATATTGTTTATATAATACTTATTTTGAAACTACATAAAACTTATATTTTACTCTTATTTGTCGAAAAAACTCTTAATAGGTTGATGATGAGGAGGCGAAGAGTTTATAGTGTTCTAAGTCTTCACGTAAAGGTACAGAAATATAAATAAATTATTCTGTACTTCATTCCTGTTATTAAAATCTAACGTTATTAAATAGAGTAATTTTTATTTTAATATTTTTGCATCGATTTCATGATTTCATGCAATAAAGGACGACAAATACTATACTATTAAAATAAATGGTAGAAAATTTGTCTAAATTGGGAAAGACGACAAATCTTCAGCATGGAATTAAAATAAATTATTTGTTTATTTATTCTTACCTTCATACTTTAAGCTAAGGGAAAAGATGGCGGACTTAATGCCACAGAGGCATTTTCTGCCAGTCAACCTAGGGGAAGAAGTAAATGTTGTATGATAAGTGTTTTTAATAATATATATATAGTAATTTAAATAGATGAAAAACCATAAATTAATACAGGTAGTGTGCCTGTAGGGTGCTTTCTTGATATCTAGGAGCAAGGCATCCCAGCGGAGAATAAGATTGGATTGTGAAGAAGAAATTAAGAAATCAAAAGACCATTAGATCATCATTAGGATCATTAGGAATCACGACAATCTTGATCGGATGTTGAATAATAATGGCAGTCATTATTCAACATTTGATCATCATCTTAACCGTTTGAAAAAAATATTCGATATAAATCGTTTGATACATTAGTTTTTCGTGTATGTTGGTTTCGTTTCATCTTTCTTTGTCCAAATAAATATGTTTTTAAAGCTCCAATCATAAAAGCTAAATTATATTAACTGTCGGAAGCGGACATTTAAATGTCAGTTAAAAAACTGCAGAGATGATTATTGCGATTTGTGTATATAGCAAACGAATACGACAAAACTGATACGAGCAGCGAAAGTGAGAGTAAGAGATGTAGGTTCCGTGTCTCCGAATGATTGGTACACAAGAGAAAGTGGTATGTTCTGAAAGTCGCCCTCGTCCTTAACGAAAGTCGAAATCTCCATTTTCGAAATGTGACATTCTTTAAGAAGATAATTATCGATACACATAACGGATTCCTTTCCCTTTCTTAATATTTTTACAATCTGTTATGATTACATATTCTGTTTTTTCTCTGCTCCTAAATTTTGGATTAAGTATAAAAACAACCTTTTATAATCTGTAGCAAACACTTGTTGTTTAATTGATAGGTATATTACATTTATTATCGAAATAATTTCATTATGTTGACGTAAGTCTAGGTTCATATGCCATATATATATATAAAAATATTCATGTTATATAAACAGTTCATATATATAAACAAAAATGAGCGAGGACAAACGAACTTATAATATTAGGCTTGATACTGTTTGGCTGTGGATTTAGTTATAAATTTTACTCTTAGCTAAGATTTGTTCTTTTCTTATTTTGATATGGGTAAATACCTAAATAAAGAAATTATATTATGTGCCATCTTTTCCTAAAAAGGATTTATGCCTGAAAATGTGTTTGTCACTGAATCGTATGAGTGTGCTAAAGGAATGAAGGCCGGGAGTGCACATCCAAAAATAGTTACGTACATCCACAAACTATACAGATAACAGGCGACTTTCGAATAGGTGAAAGTCGCCCGCCGAATGGTCTAGTGTGGGCAAAAATTAAATTTTGGTGTACGGAAGTCGTTTCGAAGCAAGCACGCGATATCTCCGCTATTAATTGCCGGCTATTTCAATTTTCTTGGATTATTTAAAAATCGATAGCAATTTCGATTACGTGAAATTTTAAATACTCGCATCATTTTAGTTAGATAACACACGATGCGGTATTCACAAATTATTAATGTATTTTTTTCTTTACTTCGCTACATCCTATGACTTTATACTCCGTCTTCTTTGTGCTTCATTAGATCATGCTTCATCATGGTTCTGCGACATTAATGTACTCTCCCAAACATCTCGGCTTTCTTTATGAGTTCGCCAAAACATTAAATACCAAAAACGAATATATTCATATTATTATTTCTCTTAGTAATCATTTTCAACTATGTTACGAACTCGATTAATGTTGCGTAATTTGTTTGTTACGCGTAAACATAGGTATTTTATAAGATTCAATAGACAGATTGCGTCTAGAATAGAGAAACTAAAGTGCTGGTACTTTAGGAATAAGCAGCACTAAGTATTTGACAGAGATTCACGTAACAGTTGTTGTCCAATTACGTTGACCCCTCTACGGGTTACACAGTCACCTAATTTCAGTCAGTGGTATAGGTCAAGTTAAACCGGCCAAGTCAGTAAGTAAAGATGGCCGTCGTGCGGCATACGTTCGAGCGACGGAAACGGCCGACGCGGCCCGAGCGTGTTCGTAATTGGGTCACACGGATGCACTCACACATGTGTAGGCGTAGGTACCGACGCACACAGGCGCGTGGAGCATCGTCTCATGAATGCGTACAGTCAAAGAAAAAGCTTTTTTTGTTTTGGCACACTGCGAATTTTCGCACGGGAAATCGAGAGTCGCTTTCTTTAAAGACAAGATAAATGCGGTATTATACAATAATACCCTTAAAATAATGGAAACTTGCATGAAATGAAATTGGGACGGAGGATTGATTGTAAACCTTCTGATAAATTATTTATTAATATTATATATCTACACTATAAAGTTTAAGGCGTAAATGTAAAGGAAGAGGTCTGAATTCAATAGATTCAGATTCAAATGTTAATAAAATAATAAGATTATGAAAATCTGCCGATATATATATATTTATAACACATACACTATATTACATTTGACAAAAGGAATAAATATTGCCTTTTTCTTACTTTTCATTCACACAGTTCAACACATTTCAGGAAAATACAGAATGATTAAAGCATATGAGTAATTTAAACTTTATGATTAAGTTAAATGATTACAACCTTGTATATTACATCTTTAATAACCTAAACGTTTAAATTATCATGAGCGCACTTTAAATAACATGCAAATGTAATATATTCTGTCGTTATGGCGTATAATTAAAAATACGACATTGACCAAATTCAGTGATGTACCTAAACCTAATCTCAGTACCTAATTATGCAGATAGGACTGCTCGCCTAGGTTACAACCAGCAGTTAACCCATGTGTTGAATATAAATCCGTGTGGAATAAGCCATTGGTTAAACATATACCCGTTTGGCTGGTTACAAATAATTCTTTACATGGACGTCGAGAAGCTGTTGCATAAGGATCTGAACGCACATAGCAACAACGCGACATAATAAATATTTACATCAATATATCTGTAATATACTAACTGTTTCGAGCTCGCTATACTAGCCGTTATACAGAGATATATTTGAAAATTTAGATTTGAAATTTGTCAGAAATGTTCCCACCCGTAGCTTCCCGGCTCTCTCCCCATTATTATCACCCTCATAACTCTCTTTGCGGAAGGAATTTTGTAAAATCCATTCTTAACTGACCTCTAAATGTAGAAGCAATATTTCTATTTATATGTATATAATAGTATTTTTTCAAAATATTCTTTTATGTCTAAGTATTTTCTATACCCTCGTGTTAGTGCTTATCAATTGTCTATATAAGTTAGGTTGTGTCAAGTTAATTGTTTTGTGCAATTTTAGCGCCTTTTGATACATATACATATATATGTTTTTTTATATATATTTTTTTTTGTGGTGTGTAAATAAAAATACAAATAAATAAATACCCAATAATGTCAAGAAACTTAAAAAGTGCAACAAAGTTGTACACTTCGACTTTCGTAACATATGGTTACGTACTTTGCGAAATGACATCCTGTAATGATTATATATAAAAAATTATAAGGTTGTTATAAAAAAGGTTCATTATCCATATTCTAATTATATACAAACATTTCTGATTATATATTATCAATAAATAACCTGTAAATAAACTTTTACTGTGTGATAGACCTATAATGCGATTATACTGAATGTGGCACAAGCGAATTGGCTTGACCGGGAAAAGCCTCCCGCTGTAGTAATAGATATTTTTTTTATATTTCTTTCATTTATGTACCCTTGTATTATTTATGAACTAAAATGTCTTTTTTTCTGCTATAAAAATTTATACATTAACTATGTACGCTTGAATGTAAGTATGAATAGATGAAAAATATGAATTTGTAATTTTTACACACATACCGAGCATACTGTCGCATGTATGGAACTGAAAAAAAAAAACTTTCTCCTATATAAAGTACCGTACAAAACATTGCGAAAAGCATTTCACGTTTTAATATTTCCACCATTGTTTACTTTTAATTTTTAACTATTACGAAAAATTGCACAAAAATACAGGTTCTCATAAACGATACAAACACTAAGCGCAAATTTTAATCGCTTAAATATACAAGATTTTTTTTAGATAAGTGTAATATGACTATTGTAGATTATTCTTCTTTCATTGTAATTTCGGTTTTATTATATCTCCAATATTTAATTGTTAAAATGAAGTAAACAACTTTATACATAGCAATACATTACAATCTTCGATATAAGTACAGCAAAAATTCTCTTACGCCATCATGCATCAGTTTTAATTACTAAAGAAGCCGATAACGTCATATAAATATATATATACATACGAGTATGTATATATATGAGATTTCCCCTTATAAGACTCATCATAATATCTCTGGAGCCTTAAGGCCAAGAGTCAAAATTCTTTCCTCAAAGTGTTGCGAGGGTGTAACGGCTAGCATAGCGGAAGGGGAAAAAATTGTGTTAAATATGAAATAAAGGATAAAAATTTGAGTACGTACATCGCAAGAACAAACGTTTATACTTAAAATGATAGGTTTCAAGTATTTGAGATTTGCAATATTGTAAATAATAATTTTTTTCTTGACTTACTCTTGATATTATTGTTTAGAACTTGATTTATTATTAACAATATTTATATTTGCATTTACATACAATACTATTCCATTAATATTTATATATAAATTTTTAGACAATTTATGATAAATATATTCCTTATCTATTTATTTTCTATTAGTTCCTGTATACAATCTTTATTTACCTTTGCATCTGTCTTCCAATCAAAATAATCATATCTTAAATGACTATTCATTATTTTCATAATTTAAAAAAATATTTATGATATCTTACGGTTATATATATTTTCTATGTGTTTGTTCGTAACAACTGAGACGTGGCTAGATCTATATATATATATATATAAAAAGTCCTGACTGACTGACTGACACACTGACTCATCAGCGCTGTCCGTACCGTTACGCTTGGAAACATAAATTAGGTCGTTAGCCTCCTTTTATATTTACAATGAGGAATTTTTTTTTAGCACTGCATATATGTGTATCTTTATTTTACATGAAATTAGAAAGGTATTATTATTTTTTGAATAAATAAAAGCAAGTGTTAAAAATATTCGATACGACACAAACGAAACTTGTTATCTTATTTTAATAATTAGAACAAAATAACATACATCTTAACTGTACATCTTTTGGTTGATTATGTTCCATTGATTTTTGATGCTGTTTACCTTTGCAACTTTTATAACTTTGTTAAATTCAGGGATCCGGAAATCTCAAGTATAAGCACAAAACTTCGAAAAAAGGAGCTAATAAAAATAACAATCAAGGCTTCTGGCGATCTTTGCGATCTCGTGTTCGTTAATTCAAATGATGACTTTTAATTGGTCATCAAGGAGAAGATTCATCTAAGCTTTCTAAGAAATTCTTCTCTAACGACCTTTTCAGGTCTAAATAAAAAGGAATATTGTGTCTGCAAGAAAATACTGAATAAACTATTACTAAGTTAGTGCGCTATACCATCATAGATCACATCAACACTTAACATCAGGTGGGACCGTGGTCAAGTGCTAACCTTGACGATTTAAAAAAAAATATGGGAACATAAAGTCGGGCCCTACGCACTCCATAGGTATTTCGACCGTTGGAGACGTTCAGTTGATGATAAATGTGACCCTTGCCCGTGACAACGTGCCGGTTAGGATGATATACACAGCAGCACATATTTGTCGTTTTGAGACAGTCTCGTCACCTCGGTAATGTCACTACTAGTAAACTTTTTTTTATTCTACTAAGCGATAAGACAAGCGGGAAGTTCATCTCATGGTAAATAATACCCCTGTCCATAACATGTCGCTTAGGATGATATATACAACTCCCTTCAGTAAACTTAGTAATATTCGCACACTGCTGTTCGGCGACAGAAATAGGAGCTGTGTTGATAACCAGACAGTCTCCGATAATGGACACCAACCACCAGTAACCTAAAAAATTAACTTTTTTTTAAATTACGAAGCGACTTGACGAGCGGGACGTACACCTGATAGTTTGTGATACGCCCGCTCATAATAACGTGTCGCTAGTTAGAATGTTATACGCAGCACCACATTACGCTCGTCACTTTGAGACAGAAGAAGTTGAGTCTCATTACCCCAGTAATATCACTAGCTACAGCGCCCTTTAAATCAGAACACGGTGATTTTTGCACACCTCTGTTCGGTGGCGGAAATAGGCACTGCGGTGATCTCCCGCAACAGAGACCTATATACCAGTAAAAGCAGACTCTTTATTTAAAGGTTCGAATCGATTTTAATTTGAGAATTATGTGCACAGTTATGTGAAATGTTGATTTAATGCCAATTTTGTTGAGGAAGTAGCGCCCACGGTACGGATGGATATATTACTATGTGGTGAACGTAGGCAGTAACATAATGTATACAAAGCGGCTTATGTATGTATGTTCACGTACTAAAACGTCACACCGATCATTGCGTGTGTATTGTAATAGGTCAGGTTCTCGCGTAATCCATTCCATTTGTTACATTTTTCATGAATGAAATTTATATTTATGTAATTAATATCTAAGGTTTACGTCACGCATCATCTCATGATGTATTATAAAAATATTGTTAGGAAATTTTGTACTAGATTATTAAGAAAACAATAATATGAAAAACGAAAAAAAATTATTTATAACTGTTACATCATGATTATGAATTTCTTAGAATTACTGTTACAAAATAACAACCGCTGAACAATATAAAATGGTTCCGGAAACAAAATTGAGTCGTATTAATATTCTTTTTGATCTATATTAATAGTTCATTTCCGTTCGTCCGTAATGCTGTTCATTTCAGCTTTAGTTATTTAAAAATGTTGCTAGACCTACTGTGTATTATTAATTATGATTTAACTAGCGTTATATACGATAATAAAAAAAAATCTTAATTTTTTCACATTGTTCATTACATAAATCTGTGTGAACGCGACTTAAAAATTGGTATAATGCCTACCCGGTAAAAGCCGCAGCGATGTATGACCGTTTAATCTAAAGGGCACAGGTTGCAAAGGTTGCAACTGCATCTTGGTCTTTTAATCGAAAATACCGTAAGTAAATTATTTTATAAAAAAAAGTATATTGAAACGAGCTGCTGTACGTGAAATGAAAGTAAAGAAGTAAAGAGGAAAAAATATGAAAGCAGGAGGCAGTCCAAAGAATTTCCCCTTTTCAGCGCTTTTAAAAAAGTACTCATTAAGGTATGAAACCCGCATTCCACAAAAGATTAGGCCGCACGCACACACACGCGGCACAGACAGTCCGCGTGTAGAGCACGTGTGCACACACGCGCGCGACCTGTGTGAGTGGCGCACACAGCCGCGTGTTACCGAACAGTGATGTAATGCTCGTTGACGCCTCGCAGACATTTTTTATGGACTCTGACGCAACTTTTTTATAACCAAAGCTATGTAAGGGGCTGGAGCATAAACTTTTTAATTAATTTTAATTTAATAAATTAACCTCTCTTATTTATCATCGCGAAACCGCTTCCACTGAGGACATACTCAAGCTAGTCCGTACGTAAAAATCTAGTAATTATGTCTAAAAGTTATTTTTAAATATAAATGTTTTTAAATAAGAAATGAGATGAAAAATTTTAATACTTTTTTTCTATTTTCAGGTAAGGTCGAGTCCATAAGTTTAAGCGGCTATATTTATCTAAGGTTTGGGTCTACAAAAATTATGGTAACTAGTATACTATAAAAATAAATATTAATGGTGTATTATAAATTTGAGCTCGTGTGAAACGCTCTTTACGATGCACGCTTACTACATACAAACAAGTGAATATAACTGTAAAGCAAGGCTGCACACTAACACAACAAGGACAGGTCAACGCACTCCGTTGCCTTGCACGAGCGAGACCGATATATTTACTGTCGTCAAGTAAGAAAAGTAGAAGTATATTTTGCTCGGTTCCGCGAATTAAGTGGGCAGTTGTATGTGAGCGACAAGGAAAAGGATATAGCGTTGAGAAGAGATAGGTATATAAATATTATGCCTGTTATTTCACTTCCTTCGCTGTGATGCAATAGCAATTTACAGTATAAGCATCTATTTTGAGACAAAGCTCAATTAATCCAATGTTTATGACTATAAATTTCCAATTTTTTTCTTTAAATATATGCAATTGGTTAGTTGTACATTCTCAAATTATATAATTTAAAATTATACATAAGTATATATAATTTAGAAACACTTCCCTAATTTATTATTTAACATATTTCTGAAATAGTCGAATTATTATTGAATTCAATGATGCAATAGGTAAATTAATTTACAACAAATAATCTTATTCAAATGAAATTAAACGATCACTTTTGTTATAATAACTAAAAGTTTACGATTTAATTATTATACTAATAGATATAAAACTATAATCTAAAGCAAAAATGGCGCCCTCTGTCATCGAATAGCAAGATTATTATTAACATTGATGTATCTATTACTCATGACCTCAATATTGTCAATTCTCGTAACTACCAGTATATTATTATTGAAAAGTCACAGTGAGAAAAAACCATTAGCCATGTTTGAAATGGTTATCCTTTAATTTTAAGGAAAATTTATTAAAATATGGAGATCTAACACGCGTGTTCCACTTTTGTGTTGTCTGAAAATATTGTGTCTTTTGTGAAGTTTCCAGCCTATGACATGGTGGAAAAAAATAAGTAGGCTCAAGAAGCGTGCCAAACCATGTGTCGATGAACTCTTTCGAAAAGCTGCCAAGCCCGAATAGTTTGTAATAAAATCGACTTTAATGCAACAGATCCAGCACTCAAAGTTAATATTCATCTGTTTATTACAGAGTTCATTTTTAAAAGTACATCCGTGCACTTAAGCTTTTTCGTTTGAAATGCAAAAACACTCACACATAAATTTTCCTCACACATATCGGAAAATCAAAGAAGGCACGACGGTCTGTCTTACAAAGAAAGTAAGTATAGGAGCTTTCCCTGTGTTACACAATCTCGTTTATCCCTTTCCAACGCTTCAGTGAAACTATCTGCTTCTCATTCCTACCGTTTGTTATGTAATAACGGTTGTTGTTTAGCTGCGTAACATTTTTCTAATGGTACCGCTACGCTACTTGTTTTATTTAACATTTTAATTAAAGAAAAATAATTTGCCGTGAATTTTAAGCCACAAACAAAAATATATCTTATTACTTAATTTCTTGTATTCCTTATTTTACGTTAGTTATTACTCTTTTAAATATTATGGTATAAAAAAGATCTTTTTACTTTCTGTGATAAATGTAATATATAAAATTGTACCTATAAATAGACCCTCATGTGCCTGTCAAAACGCATACACCTTGTTAAACACATGCATTGGTGTGCACGTATACGCTTTGCAGGAGTGTGGGTAGGCTCGGTGGTGTGCCACACGCCTGTGTTCATTTCCTAGTTGTTCCCTCGATGGCCCGCTTGCAACATCTCGGTGTGAGCGGGTCCTTACGGATTCGGCGCGCATTTTCGAAATTAGATATCCGCGTTTAAAAAAAAACAACAAACATTGTTTTCCTTTAGTGGTGTGTGTTGTGTGCGGCCAGTTATTTCAGTGTTGTGTTTTAATGTGAAATATTATTAAAAGAGGTTTTATAAAAAATATTTAAAAAAAAATATGGAATGTCGCGAGGTTTGATATATTTTTTTTACTTAAGGTTGTGACACAACTTGGCGCATACAAAATTTTCCCGTTCGAAAGTTATGTGATGTAACCCTCGTTATAATGCTACATAACGTTATTTAACGAGATGTGTAATGCGAAACCGTTTTCTTGCAACTAAAAATAATTAATGCTATGATTTTTAATTACATTACTAGATAGACGCGTAAAAATTTTTCGCATGCGAATTTATTTCCGTTACTCGTTTACGGTTTAAAATAACTGAATAATTAACTGTTTCTCTAATAATCTTAGTATTAACGGTATAGAGTTATGAATATAAGGGTACTTTAAATTATTTTTTTTTTGCAATATTGCTATAGTAATGATTGTTAATAAAACGAAAGAATATATTTTAGTAAATTAGTTTTTTACGATTGTTCTGAACAATAATAATTTATATCTACAGCTTTCTCTTAACAAAAAAGAAACATTTATAAATACACTTTTATTAATTTAATGTAAATAGCATTAAATGTTTGTTCAAAACTACAAAAATGTTTTTTAAAAATATGTCGTTGTGTACTTTACTTGAAGGTGAAAAAGTACACATTTTATATATAGATATACTAGGAGGCTATCATGGTTTCCATGTAATAGATAACATCGACGCACAATGTTTTATGCCGACTCTTTCGTAACATCGTACAGTTAGTTGGAGCGGCATGACACAACCGCCCAATACACGACGCGCGGTATGTACTTAAGTAAACGTACGTACTTACTTTTCAGATCATTGAATGTATTTAACTTTGACTATAAACGAGAAAAATTATTAATTTTTAATTATATATTTAATGGGTAATGTGGGACTTAATAATGAAAAATATGTTACACTTAAGGCACCTTTGAAATAATTAAAGTTTTTCGAACACTTATTTTTTCTAAATGTACTAAATATAAGTAAAGTAGGAAAATAATTTTACGCTTTAAACGTTAATAGATATTTTCCTTTTCTGTCATTAAAGCGCAAATAAAATTTCTAATTCCAATTCAACCATTACGACTACAGCTCGAAGCCGCATTAAAATATTAAAAAGTTTAGTTTTAATTGAAAAAAAGTAAAGCAAAAATATTAGGTCAGCTATAATTAAAAAAAAAAACACGCATTAAAATACGCTGCAGGAAAGCGCTTGTATGTTACGTAAGCAGGTAAATACTGAGCAAACCTTGCAGAAGAGTGCTTATACGCTGTTTATGTACGGATCCGTACATGTCCCCGAAATGTTCATTAGCTACATAATTATAGGTGAAAGAAATCAAAGACAATGAAATTTCCAAAAATTTTCATTTTTCAGAGTTCAACATATAATATAATAATATTTTTAAATATTTAATTTCATAACATTAGTTGTATGACTTATGGAAATAATGACTCGTACCATATTACATAACCAACGCCAAATATAGTTCATATAAAAAAAAGAAAACTGTTAATTCGCAATTCAAAATTCAAATTTGTATTTGTATTTATAAATTTAGAACGTTTAAATGGCGCCGTAGGTAGGCCGCACTCGCCGCTCGACGGTTTCAACCGGCGCTCGGACTCTCTTCAACCACTTCACGTCGTACGTGCCCCGCGTGCTAACGACGTCAACAACAAACGTACGGCCTCTTGCCTTTGACTTTTATTAATTTCGACAGTATATTAAATTATTAATAAAAAAGAATTTTTTTATTACATAAAAAATATTTTAGATAGGGTTCCCGAGATATATCGGGCAACAAGCACACTTATAAATATTTTATATGTACTAGCTACTAATTTGAATGAAAACATAATATCTAAATAAGATTTTCTAATTATTTAAACACATAAAAATAAAAGAGAAATGTGCAAATTTATACCATATTTATAAATATATAATATAATATATTTGGTATTCCTGTTTTTAGTTACTAGTCTTCTAAAGATATATATACAGTTAAAATATACTGAGGATATTATTGCTATCAAAATGATAGTAAAAAAATTACTTCCTTAAATATTTACTATTCTGTATCAAAATACAACAGACAAAAATATTGTCTTATATTATGTTGTTATGAAAGAGTTTAGGTAAATAATAAATATCTTTTGTGTTTGGTGCCTTTTTAGAAACGGAATCAATATGTTATTCAAATATATTTATTTCCAATAATAATGATTGATAAGAATGTACGAAAACCGCAAGCAGATAGCGGTGGAATAAATCGGTGTGTCACTTTGTTGGCAGTGTCACTACTTCAATAGAACTCGGGTACGAAATAATAGAGTACGATATCGTATTGCGTGAAGGGTGACTATGAAAAACTTTTAAAAAAGGACCAATTTTTTTGGTAGAAAGCTGAAATTGGTGAAAAGTCAAATTGTTTTTAATATTCAATACACAATTTATAGTTTTGTTATGTTTGAAATAAAAGAAAAAATTAAAAGAGTAATGATAAAAAGAAAGTACTTTTTAATGCAAATATAATTTATTTAACTGTACCTGTATCAAACAGTTAATGTAAGGAGAATAATTAAAAGCATAGATATGCATTAATTAATATTCAATGATGACACACTTAAAAATTATAATGCGAAAATTAAGACTGATGTTTAATTATTGGTATATCACTCGACAAAATGTAGATAGGTAAATAGTTTACGTACATATTTAGATAATTATAAAATATTAACTAAGTAACCTAACGAGTTTAGCGAAGTGGTTCGCCATCCTTACGTTTTAAACAAAGTTTATGACAAAGAGTTTTAACTCCTCGTTCTTGATGAGAACAGCAAACGAGTGGAACAACTTACCGGCGTCAGTGGTACCATCAAATACGAGGTGGATGTCTTCCAAAAAATAATGCAACAATTTTATTAGGTTAGTCTGTTTTATTACCGCAGACCATGTCGCTACTTAATATTAAGTGAAATTGGGGTCGAGCCTATATTGATTTAAAAAGAAAAAAACTGTTTTGTCAGCTCAATTTACTTTGGCGATGGCTTTGTTTATAATGTCACGAAAAATTTACGGTTTCTAGCAAAATAATACTTGAAGTTTTGATTAAAATTAGCTTTATAATTTTTTTTAGTATGTGCATATTTCTAATAATATTCGGTGTGATAAAGAAGTATAGACACCCTGGTCGTAGAAGGGTGCGTTCCTTTTACAGCACTGTTAATATTGTCGTCTCCCTCATTCGCATAGCTCAGATAAGAGAGGGGGCGATAGCGTTTTGCTTGAAAGCGATATGAGGTAACCCATTTCCACGAGCCACGTGGGCTGTCTGAAAAGCCCTCTTCAGCCATTTCCTTTTGTTGATTTCTATAGTTTCGTTCAGGATGGAGGGGTCCGAAGAATGTCAACAATAGTTGAATTCATTCGAGTTTATTTCTGGTATACATAGTACATACATATCAAAAGTTATACGGGATTTTATTTGAATTGAAGATTCAATGTCTTATTATTACATTGTATGCAACTGTCTGTGGGGTTGCCGATTTGTGGCGCGATTTATAAAATATAAGACGGTCTTTGTGATATTTAATGCCTGAAATTAACTGAAGATTATAGATAACTTATTTTAAATTCATTCTATAATATAAAATTTTAGGAAGGTTTAAAAATCTGTTCTTTTTATAATAAATGCTAAATAAAAAATAATCTGAAAAATATAACAGAATCAAATCTCCGGACGTTGCTTTATCTAAAATTTTTCGCCGAAGAGACAAAACGTAGGACAGTCACTCGATGTGATTAACCTAATTTTAAAAAAATAGTGCCGGTCGGGGTGATATACACTCCAATACAATGTATTCATTGCTTTAAGACACAATGACAAATGTCGCTTGTGAAATACTTTCACTAGCCATATCGCTCTTCAATACACACATATGTTTGCTTACCGCGGTCTCTTCAACAAATATAAATTGTTATTTATGTATAATGTGTATAATAATTGTATGTATTATTATAGTATAAAAGCACGTTATTATTTTACAGGCAGATAGTAGACTACCTGTCACTGTACTGTAAACCAGCAGTTAATTACACCGCCATCTGTCGTTATTAAGTCGATTCACAGTCTGCCCTCAAACTTGAATCATATGTAGGTCAGGCAGGTCGGGCCAGGTCGCAGCCCGACATGTTTTGGGCAGGCACTCGATCGGGCTGCGCCCTAATCTGACCTCGGTGACCTTGAATCTGAGCCTCATGTTTTCGAGGTCAAAGTCGATTTTGTGACCTTCGCTCCAGTTCCTTGTTTTTGATATATCACCTCAAAAGCTAAAAGACAGGTCTCAAATATTTTATTTAATCTGGAATTCTATTATAAACATTAAAATACATTATTACACTTATTAAATAAACTGACAGAAAATATACTCTATATATTTAACTACCATTCTGTTTTATTAATAGTACATTTTTTTTAACTTAATTCTAACTTTTTGTTAAGTATGGAGGCGGTTTTATATATACTCTTAAACAAACATCCTTTTATTACTATCGTCACAGTAACTATTAACATATAAAGAACAAAAAGTCAAACGACTTCATGCATTCTATCAACTTTATATATTATTTTCTTGTTCATAGGTATTTCGATAAAAGAATGCAACTTTGAAAAAAAAATTAGTTTGATCCAAAGCTTTTACTCGCTTATAATCTCCCACTGATCGATCTCGGTGTTTTCCCGGATTAAAGTCATTGCTGTTACGTTGATATCGCTGTCAGCTTCCGAACAAAGAAAATTGCTTTAAATTATATAGTTATATACGGTTTAAGCTTATACAAACAGATGCAGTGCTGATCATAAAAAAACCATTTGTTACCTATTTTATATTACTATATATTACCTTTGTATAATTATTAAATAACTTAGTAAACATTATGCCATGGAAATTCGGTTACGGAGAGAAATATAAAATAGCAAATATTTTTTTGATAACGTAAATTCAAACACAAATATTTGCCGTTTGTTTATACTTCTAAATAAAAACACAGTATTAAGAACTAAATCTGACTTTTGGTTATGTAGGTACATAAATCATACAAGGAGGTTAGAAGCAGAAAACAAAGTGATCATATTAGATAGTTAAGGTTCCTTTGTCGCATAATAGATTCATAACCGAGGAACCGCTTCCTCAGTTTCGTTCATTGGTATATCTACTTATAAAGGTCGTACCATAGTAATACTAGAAAACAGTATTCGAAAAAATCTGATTAAACATCCAAGCGAGTATTGCTTAAGATAAACCTTAAATCTTAACATCTAGCTTATAAATATTACGTTATTTTTATCCGTTAAGATATTTAACTTTATTAGTTTGAAAATTTAAGTTGTAGTTATATTGTTGTACCCTCAATATTTTATCAGTTATAACTTTATACTCGTACATAACTTTATTTTAATTGTACACTCTGCAAAAAAATTAGGCGTATTTGATTCTTTTGTGTCTATCGAAAGCTTCTTAATCTTTTTTCTATACATTATCTCTCCTCGCAATCCCTTAACATACATCTTTCCATCTTGTTTTGCACTTGCTAATGTATCTTCAACCAGAGAGGAAGTAGATTTTGGAAATAAAATCTACATTTGCGGAAGAAGTCAGCTCTTCACTTCTCTGTTTAGGACTGTTCGGACATTTAAAGTAGCGAAGAGGACCTTATGGTAATTTGGATCTAACGTCTTTGCCCGACGTCCTTTTTACTGACAGTATGTCTCTGTTGCCAGTCACCGTCTGTATGGACTGTAGCTAGTGTATTTACTGGTAACGAGACTCAACATTTTGTCTAAGGCGACAAGCGCAATGTAGTGCAGTATATCATCCTAACTAGCATTACGTTTTCATTGGCGGGTTTAACGCTTACCATCAGGTGAACATCTCGCTCGTCTAGTTCGTAGCCCTAATCGACTATTCGCATTCGTTGTATCCGTTTGTGGCTGCTCGTTAATTTATCTATTCTGAATGGGAGATCTGGTTGTACTGATCCTCTCTGCCGCTCTACCTAACCATAGTGAAGGTGAACGCGTCGCTCCAATAACTTTATTATTTAAACGCGTTAAACATAACGCACTTAAACGAGTCAAGCTTTCACAACGTGCGCATAACGCACCGCGCGTCGCATACATAAAGCGCGCACCCGTGCCGCTCCAGACGGAGCCGCGTTGTGCAACCGCCGAGCGCCGCCGAGTGCCGCCGACCACCGCCGAGTACCGCCGAGCGCCGGCGAGTAGCGGCCGCTTTCACACAAACGTCCACTTAATTTTACTTTTTAATTTTATATCTGGCTCAATATATCTTTTTTTTCTTCATAATTTTAATGGCTTGGAATTTTCCATAATGACTTCGCTTTAATAAATTCATTAAAAGAAATAAATATACTTTTTAAAAATTTATAACTGATTTGATATATTTTATGAGTTATTTTTTTTTATTTCTTTTGGTTGCTTGTTATCCAATCTACAATCCTTTTATCCAGTATTTTATGTATTATGTTGCATGAGTTTTTAATATTGTAAATTTCGTTGCCAATTTTTAACAAATAAAATAAAAATAATTTTGGGCAAATCATCCTCATCAGCTGATAGACAACCCAACTGGACATACGCGTCCCTCTAAGATCTCCACAACAGTCAGCATCGCCTCCGGTACCGCCGGGCACTAGAGGCCGTCGTTTGTTAGGTTTCATTTGAGAGGATTTGGGCCAGTTCTCACCACGTTGGCCCAATGCGGGTTAGCGAGAGCCAGAGACTCGTTTGTTGATTAGCAGAGTGCACCACGAGTAGGTGAGGTTAGCTTGGGTACCGTGAGATGTTGTGCGAGACCCCTTACACCCATTTAGGCAAATATTACACAACAATTCAAAAACTGCAATAAAACCTATTAAATTTATTTTTAAAATCGTTTTACATTAATAGAAGCGATATCATTGTTTATGGCACTAATAACTATTATAGTTTGAGGAAATAATATTACATTATCAAAATCAAAATTGTAGCAATTGTACAACAATTAGAAGTATCCAGAGGAGTTTTAATATTGTCGTATAATTGTTATTGTATTTTAAGCTTGCCAACTGTAGGTTAATTTTTTTTATTAAATCTCAAATATATGCACATAAAGAAGAGCATAATAATAGAAATAGACAATAGAAAAGTAAGAAAACAAAACAACTTGATAATGCATATAACGTTATTAAGTTTTTATGCATAAATGTGAGTTATGAATGTCTGTACGCACGTATACTTGGAGTGTATAGAGCACTCCGCTACATGTTCATATGAGTTGAGCAACACACAAGTATTTAATTCTATTTGAGACTCGGTGACACATATTCTTCGAAACAGTAGTAAACAGTTGATGCAAACGCAAGGAAAGCATTATAATGAGATATTTAAATCTCTTTTAATATTGCGTACATCCTCCGAATAAGTTACATAAGGACTTCTTTTTGTCAAGTTTGAAAACCCACTATACACAATATCTAAATTTAGGTTCGGTATATATTTTACATTACATTCTTACGAAATTTTTTTTTGTTTCATATTCCACCGATTTGAAGAATGATTTTGTTTAATGGTGGTAGGTATTTGGAGACTGTCTATGTAGGCTCTACCGCAACGCCTATTGCAGCCCTCAAACAGTAGTGTCCAGGAATTACTGTGTTCCAATTTGAAGAGCGCTGTAGCTAGTGTAATTGCTGGGGTTATGAGATTTAACATCTTGTCTCAAGGTAACGAACGCTGTGGTGCAAGGTATATTCATCCCAACAAGCGCTATATTAATATGGACAAGCGTATCACTTACCGTCAGGTGATCGTCTCGCATGTCTTATCCTTTCGCCCAATAAAAAATCCTTTCTCTTATAAATGTTTTAATGAATTTTTTAACTAAAATAGTTTTGGTAATATTTTAACAGTTAAATCTTTGCTGTAATAATATGTTACGGTACGGTGTGACAGTCGTTTTCGTCAACATGTGGTAATATAAGGAGAGTTACTTAAGACAAAATTCGTAAATCCCAGGGGTCCTTTTCATTATACAATACTACAAGATGACCTTCAACTTCGTTAGGGTACGTCGAAAGGGCGAGTCTGTTTAAGCATTACGAACTGGTTTAATTACAAATCTTTGAGATATAATTGTACAGTACAAACGTTATCATGGTTTGGAATTTCAATGACAGGACTTATAAACTCAAATTCGTGGATTCAAATTCTGTGGAGCTGAAAATTGTTGCGCTTTTGATAATTGTGTTTAGTTTAGTTAAAAGTTAGTGATATATATTTAATACTTAATGCATTAAATAGTAAGTAATAATAACAGTTTAAATTTAGAGAATACTAATATATAATGTCCAAGGAAAATTTAAATTAGTAATTATATGTATACTAAAATTTATTTAAATGGTTGTAAGAGTTACACCGCCATCTAGCGACAAGTAGTAATTAACGTTTTAACGAAAAAAATTATAAATACTATAAATGTATAATAAAATTGTTTATTGTTATAATTTAAATGAGCTATAATATTGTATATTTATCGTAGTTTTTTATTTTTCCGTCTATCTAAGTTATATATTTAGTCAGCAGATGTCTCTCCTTAAGTTAACAATGAACGTAAAATAAATATTGCGTAATTCTTTATCAATCGTTTCTACTATGAAGTAGCACTGCGTTACTAATCGTTCGTTGACCGATTACAGGCATTGTTTTTTTTTAATTTATCGCTTCCGTAATTTTTTTTCAATATTTGTGATTGACAATCAATCTATTTTTTTTTTAATTTGTTACCATGGCGCTAGTTAGTACGATATACACTGCAACTCATTCATTCATTCGTCGCCTTAATAAATAGTTAAGTCTTGTTACCTCTGCAACAGCTAGTACACTACGCCCTTCAAACCGAAATACAGTAATCTTTGCACACTGCTGTTTGGCGGCAGAAACAAGAGTTGCAGTGGTACCTACCTTTTTTACTTTTGTTTTACGTGGGGGAAATGCCTTCGCATACCTGCCCTCGCGGAGGCAAAGACAGGTTATGTTGGACTTGCGCTGACTAAAACCCCCACGAAGTTCCACCTCGTCGCTTTATGGCAGGGTCACGGGAATGCTTTCGCACACCTCCGCGACCCCGCCAGTGCCGGCTGCACCATGCAGCCCCATCTCGAAAGAGAAGAACCCCTTCTTTCCATCTCTGTAAGAGCACGCCGGAACATGCAACGCGTTCGCCTCTCGGCCTCTTATAGTCACCTGGGCAACGGATACCCTCGAATCCGTCGCCCAGAGGCCATGGGAGCCAAGAGAGAAAACTCTCCCAACTCACTGCGGCGGATCTGGTCTTGGTTTCCGCCGCCAACCGTTATACAGCCGCGGACAATAGCGACACTGCTCTCCCTCCGCAACTCCACCTCGGCGGCAACGAGCAGTATAAATCTGCCCCTGTGGCCCAACGGCACACACTCGAGGTGAGCTCATGGAACTCATCTGGGGCGGCCACCTCGGGTAGTTTTTTCTTAGCTTCACCGTAGGTGACCAAACCACGGCTACTGAGCTCCATCGCCACGACAAGGTGAATCAATCCTGATCGGAGGAGGGGGGGGGGGATACCTTCTTATACCTAGACTATCTCCGACAACAGAGACCCACTACCACGATTTTTTTAATACTATACTGCGCTGTGAATATTTCGTAGTATTTTGTAAACTAGCCTTTAATTTATAGCAAGTTACTCTCATTATTTTTAATTGTTGTTTAAAGGTTTAACATTGGCATTATTTTAACGTTATCGCTACCGGAAATTATTTCTTCGAACAGTAGTGCGTAACATTAGTAAGTTCCGGTTTGAAGAGTGCTGTATTACTGGTGTAACGTAACTCAACATCTTATGACTCCGACGACGAGCGCAATGTGGTGCAGTAAATATCCTAACTAACGCTACGTTGTTATGGGCAGGGGTATCACTTACCATCTGGTGAACGTCTCACTCGTCTCCTCATCTAATTGAATAAAAAAAATATTATTTTTAACTTGCTCTTTTCTACATATTATTGAATTTATTATCGAGACTTTGTAACAATTCCTCAAGTGTATATATTTATATCGCCATTGTTTTTCTAACAGAGTACCTGTTTGAATTGAAATCTAGTAATTTTAATTGAAAGAAAAATACCGCTAATTACTTGTAATTTAATAATGCAGTATCTCATAAAGGCTGTAAATAATGTTTATTTACGTGTTATTCAGTTACTAGATGGTGTAACAAAAATAAGTGATAGAACACAACTGATTCTATAGTAATGAATTAAATCAGGTCTAGACGACGTGACCTAAAATTATTCTAGCTGTGAACCGATAACGCTTTAATGTTCTGATAAATTTATGTTAATAATATAAATAACTTTTACATAAACTATAATAATTACAAATTTACAAGCATCTAAAGGGGTCTAGGTTCCGGTAATTCTTTCTATTGGTAATAGAAGAGACACAGTAGATGTTATAACTGGCATACTTTCGCTTGCTTCTGTTGTAAACAAATTTATCTCCTCTCCAGTGCAAATTTAGGCCAGAAAAAAAGAGAAGAGAAAAGAGATTAATTAATCATAACATTGTGTTAATCACAACAAAGTGAATTCAGAGCAATGTGCGCACCAAATGGTGCCACATTGAAGGACAAGCGTATCAATTAACATTGGGCAAATGTTGTAGCTTTATATATGAGCTCTTGCTTATGAAAGTGGTAAAAGTCTAAAAGTAAAAAAAAATTAAAAATCTAGTTTAACGGTTATTTTATTTCAAATCCTAGTAAAATGATATAATCAATAAGAAAATAAGATATAAGAAATATATGTATACAATACATACAAAAATCTGTTCGATGCGATACTTAAAGCTACAATGCTAAATAGTTGTGTACAGACAATACCGTGTTCCGGTTTGAAGCGTGTTGTAGCTAGTGAAACTACAGAGGTAACAATAAAGGCGTCTTAAGGCGACGAGCACAATGTAGTGCGGATATCATTCAGCAGCACGTCGTTATAAGCAGTCGTATCACTTATAATCAAGTGAACGTCTTGCTTATCTCGTCGCTTTGTTGATTAAATATAAAATATATAATTTTCAAAGAATTCTCTATCCACTTCTATTGTATCCCCAAGCGAAAAATTTTTATAGTTATAAAAATATCTTTAATCTGGTTAGAACTCATTTATAAAGTTTCGTTGTGTAGTTACGGTTTAGTTTAAATTTATTACGGTTAAAAATGTTTAATTTTAAAACGATTTTATTATTTGCAAAGGTATCCTGTAGTGTTATTAGGTAACCGAGTTGCGCAAAGTGTATGAGGTGAGGTGAGTTTACGTCGAGTTACGTTCAGATTGTAACGAATAAATTATAATACATTACATCTTTACATTGAAACTTTCAATAATTTCATTGCAATAGAAAAATTACTTTAAACCTATCAAATTTTTTAGAGAAATTATATCTATTAAAATACACAAGTGTTACTCTATTTCATGTGGTAAATAACCTAGATCAATATCCCAATAGATACACTTGTAGTTTTTGACTACAATAAAATGTGTTTTTAAAATTATTGATTTTAAGTAAGAAATAAGTAATAATTAAGATGAGGGTTCAAAATACTCTGTAAATATTTTTATAAAAAGGGTAACTTATAAAGAGCTCTTATAAAGAAAGCTTATATTAACTACGTGATATTAACAGGCGGATCTGAAATTATACGCTCTGTATATTTTCAGAATTTTCTCCTGATATCTTCGAAGAATAAAATATTTCAAGCATATATAAAAACAGAATTTTTTTAAAAAAATAAATAATAAAACAACTATCTACTTTAAGTCTTGAATAATTGTTATTTTTAGTATTAATTTTTTTTATTATTTTTGCGGAACTGTCATCATTTACTTATTGTTGGATTACTCATGGGCAACATCGATACACAATTTTTTTTTATTCAATTAAGTAACGAGACTAGCGGGACATTCACCTGATGGTAAATGATACTCCTGCCCATAAGAAAATGTCGTTAATATACACTGCACCTGCCCACTACTACATTGCTCTCGTCGCCTAAGATATAGGATGTTGAGTTACCTCGGTAATTACACTAAGTACAATGCCCTTCGAACAGAAACATAATAACGTTTGCACACTACTGTTGAGCGGCAGATATAGGAGCCACGGTGATGCCTACATAGACAGTCTCCAGCATTAAAGACCTGCCACCAATATTTGTTGCCACGTGTATTTCTTTGTGATCAACAACGACATTTCTATATTAATTAATGAAACAATACAATAATTGTTCAGTTATACGAACAATCACAAAACAAAGAATATAAAGCCCAGGTGCATTTGGATTTGAACTCCCATTGTGTTGTACATTATGAAAAAGGAATAAATCATCAATGCGTCATAAGTGCCATAATGCGAGATAAGCTGGTGTCGCGGGGGTCAGTCACCTTAGTTTGGCAGTTTGAACTTTAGTACGGCTATTCGATACAAGATGGCATTTTATAATATATAGATATTTTATTGGTCAAGTCTCTACCGCCAGAGACTGTCTCCGGGGACTTAAAGTGCAGCAACTATTTCTGCAGGCCAACTGTACTGTGCAAACATCACAGTCACGTTGGTAGGTCTCTGTTGCTGCACACCGTCTAGGTAGGTACCACCGCAGCGCCTATTTCTGCCGCCAAACAGTAATGTGCACACATTATTATATTCTAGTTTAAAGAGCACTGTAGCTAGTGAAATAACTGGGGTAACGATATTCAACATCCTATGCATTATGGAAACGAGTACAATGTGGTTACAGTGTATACCATCCTAACTAGCGCCACGTTATTATGAGCAGGAGCAGCACATACCATCCGGTAAACGCCTAGCATGTAAAAAACAATTACACGTTATCTTAATGTTTCCACTTTTGAGATTCGAAGCCATAGAGAGAATCAAGACCGTTTTTTACCATACTGGTCAATATTCATAACAGCTATTGTTCATGGAACATGTCCTTTTCTTCTATTTTCTCTCACTTGATCATAAGGTCCTGCAAAGGTCTTATAAATGTGTAAAGTTCGTGTAAATATGACAAACAAATCATAATACGAACTAAGCAGTTTGTGAATTTTTTTGAAAAATTTGCATGTTTTACTAGTTAGTGAATAACGTAAAAAAGGGCGTACAATATCATTACCTATTTTAAAATGCATGTAAATTTAACTAACAAACATTGTTCACATGAGAAAAGTTACAATGCGAACCGTAAAATAAAAAAAATGCAATAGTTAAAAGTAACCTCTGTGTACCAACTGAAGCGTTCAGTTCACAATAATATAACGCAACTAAAAGCCGCATAAATTACTACATTCAATCTTGAGTCTGTTTAACGATCGCTATTATGTACAAACATGAAAGTAAACACGAATTCAATTACAACTATTGTGATATCCGATACAAGTACACCACCAAAAATAGACAATTACGTATTGTAAGGTGATTACAATGTGGTTCGTTCAACTCGTTAGCCACATTTGACCTGCGGTGCCACTACCGGCCGCGAGATGGCGCTGACCGGATCAGCTCCAAGTAGGGTTCGTGTCTAGGTGTCAAGTGAGTGCGTTGATCCTTGCCAGCGGTTGTTGGTCCCAGCAGCGACGTATTGATCAAGTGTTTTGATACGAACAAAAAAAAATTACACTGGCAACGAAAGTGTCATATCTGATACTTTCCGTTCACTTAAAATTCGGGTCCGTTTTCTGTTTTATTCAATTTGTTTTATGACGCGTTAACTGAGGGCATGATGGATGCTTGTCGTTCGTAAATGCACGTTGACAATTTTGTTACTTCTTTAAAAACAAAAAAGTACAGATAAGAAGTCAATAAGAAACATCCGCATTCATCATCAAGTGCAAAAATTGAGGAAACTACTAAACTGTTTACACTTGAGAACAACATTATGTAGTAACTAATGTTTTTACCTTAAATGATTATTTGAATAATTTCTATGAATATAAAGGTGAATAGTCGCTGTAATATTGCTAACAGTGAGGTTAAACTATTATTTTTTTAACTGAAATTATTTATAACATAGTTAAAAATACTTCTGTAAACTAATTCTCATGTTCATAAACCTTTCCATTTTTCGCACATTCGGTATTTTGATATTTTCCTGGAGGTGTGCCACAATTACAGCCAAATTGTTTCACCATAATTTCTAGGTCATTGCACTTTGTGACTAATTATTGACACACGGTACGTTTCCAGCGCGCACAAATACTAATGGGTCAGGGACCTTGACCTGTATTTCAGAGGTCAACGCGGGTGAAGTTAGGAATTGCAATGAACAACTCGCAAATAAAATTTGTCTTAAACGAATTTTATTTTTACAATGGATTAAGGGATGGTGAAGCTTTCAAATAGTAATTACACCCGGATCACAGTGATGCTGTTACGGTGGCAGATTTTACGTTATGAGAATGGTAGCTACCCACGCTTCGAAAAAACCTTGCGACTAACCCAACTAACTCAAAAATTTTCTGGCTCTGGAATCGAACCAACAGCAAATGGTGGTAATCCGTTAGTGTCCTCCTGGCGGCATTCTTATATAAACTAATAATTTCCGCTTCGCTTTACCAACTTGAACTCAAACACCATTGGTGTTATATATTTATAAGAGTACCAACGTCTTAAGAAGAAGAATCTCCTAATGTTGGATATACTTTATACGTACGACTCTGATCAACATGTAGGTCTGTGGACGTCAAGAATTAATGAGGATTACTAAATATTCAGCTCCAATAATCTCGAATCCATAAAACACGAGCACACTATTTGTTTGGCTGTTTACATAGGCAGTGCCGTAAATAAATTTGTTTGAAGCTCAACTAATAAAATTTACATAAGATAATGTTATAAACGTTGAAGGAAGTTCAACAATAAAGCAGTTCAAGGGAAACAGAACATCAATAATACAGAACATAAAGTTTTTTTTTAAAAAAAAACCTCTGGATTTTATACGAACATTTAATAATTTAGTGATTGCCTTATCAAGGGTATCTTAGAGAAGGTAAGATTAAAAGAGATCTCAAAAAAGGTTAAATGTTGATCAAACAAAAACAAAAGTGGAAGGAATGATGGTGAATGGAGTAGCTTTGAGTATCTTCACCAACTGATACATTAATAAACAGCCAATCCCACTATTGGGACTGGAGACATTCTTAAGGATAGAGTCATTGCGGACGTCTAAGTTCAGTTTGGTGAATGTGATATATCCACGAGAGCTGTCGCTTTTAGATCACGTCGGTTTCTTAGTTTTTCTTGACCGGAAACGAATCTGCTGAAAATAAGGAAGATCTTAATTATTATTGTATTTTTTTAATTATTTCATGAATGACATATGTGAACGGATATTGTTGGGCACTCGTAAAATTTTAGTATACGAGTTCAACGGCCTCGGGACGCTCCTGATGATAAGGACAAGAATGGACTGTTTACCTATTAGTAATGTTGTTTTATATGTATATATTTTTTAATCAATACGCGATGACTTTATACTCGTGTTATTTGCTGTTAGATAACACTGGAATCCTTTTCCTGTTAATTGAAGACTTTCCTGAAAAAATGTATTTTAATTTACTTGCGTGAGATAATCTCAAGCGAAAGCAATTTACTTTTTTTAAGTTAAATTAATATTATTTTCTCTAAAGATTCTTTATTTAATATTCTAGTAGAATATGATAATTAATACAACCATGTTCTCTAAAAATGTCTTTCTGATCTAAATCTTTAAATCATCCTCTTTTACAACCACGACTTCTACCAGGTCTGCTTAAAGGCAACCAATTGGTTTTTCAATTATTTAACATTGAATTTAACAATTGTTAACAAATATTGAAGCAATACTTTAGCGATAAATGCGATAATTTTTTTTATATTTCCATAGTTCTGTGCCAATTTGCGAAGTATAATATTTACGAGCAATTGCTTGGCTTTATGCCCGCTTATAAAATAGAAGTAGTCTGTTTGATGCCGTCTGAACTTATAATTTATTACATGAAATAAGTAATTTGTCTTAGCAACTACAATTTTAATGTACATTAATATTTTTACCCCAAAAAAACATTTCAATATCAGACATAATCTTGGCATATATCCACAGTATACAATCATTTTAACTGGATTGTTCATTGTAGAGAAATTTAAGTATTTTAAACATAACCAAAATTTATGTATGAATCTAATGTACATTGTAAGGAATTAACATATGCAAAAGAATATATATATATTTGTATATATATATATATATATATATATATATATATATATATAATTTATTGCATTATTTATTGATGACAGAAAACATTTTAAGAGGGGACGTTAGAATGGATTGGACGACATAGCCATGTCCAACAGTGGACGTCCATCGCTTGAGATGATGATGATGATGATGATGGATAATAGATTTTGTAAATATAGTCTAAAGCGTGAAAAATTTTGTACATCGATATAGACACTAATTGATATGAGTCCTATTTCTAGAAACAAATTTTTTAGTGATCAAACAAATTCAATTTCGACTGTTTTTCGTAATTATTTAAAGACAATATTTTTTTTTATTACAGAAAATTGTTTCAGGTAAATATAAAAATATTTAAAAAATAAACAACAATTATACAATACGCGTTTTAAAATATCTATCTCTTTTTTGCATCTAAAATTACTTCCCAAATTGTTATTCAATCATTAAGAACATTTAAAATAATTTCTTCTGAAGGTCACCTTCAAGCTAAATACATTCCAAAGAGTTAGCCTTCAAGTGGGAAATGTTTTAATGTAAAACCAGCTTTGCATTTAATTGCACTCACTGTATGAACAAAAAACCTAATTGATTAATAATAGACAATGAAAATATTTCGCGGGTTTATCGAAAGGCTTTCGTTTGCCAATTGTCACGTGTCCGTACTGCTTGCTCCTTTCAACTGGTGCCGTAATATATAACGCCGTCTCGCTCGATCACTATAAATACGTCGCCCGTGCGGCCGGCGACCCGGGCGTTGACCTGCCAAAATTTTCAGGGGTCAACGAACGACCGAGCCAAGTTGAATGACACGCACCCGCCGGCTCGCTGGAACAAAATCTGCCTTTTTCGCTATTTTTTCGCGCACACACCGTTCTTCTTAAGTTTCTCTATATTACGCTACAATTTAGTAATAATAATTATTTTTATTAGCTCATAGAATTGAATTAAAACGTATTTTCAACTGTGCTTAGTAGTTTCTTCCACCTTCATCCGTAATGATGCATCAGTGTTACTCCGCGCAATCGGCGAGGTAACGGAATTTACTTTCAGACTTTTGATTCGTTTAATGACTACAATTCATTGAACTAACGCATTAAGTGATAAAAAGTCAAGTAAAATACTATTGTTTCTTTGATTGCGTTTAAGAATAAATACTTTATTTTTTGTACATTGTTCGTAATGAATGATTAATTCAAAAATATCAACGTTCCTCTGTACATTGTTTGAAAGATCAAAAGTCTGTAAAGGTATAAGATTTTTGTGTATTACACATAATATGGTCAATGTTAATACTGTGACAATAGTTAATTATTATAGAGGGAGGTTAGTAGGAAGTGAAGAAAAAAATCAATAATATAAAGTCAGGCGTAACTGAACGAATTTTTTGGGAGGTCATTACACCAGGCGGAGTGTAATGAACGACTACATGCCAATGTTTGGGTGTTGTTACGCTCGGGAGGCAATCGATCGTGGACTACCGGGTACAATCCTTAACTTATGTAAATCCGACGGATTCGGCGGCATCCGGAGCCGTTATCTCGGACGATTAATGAAGCCATTGCCTGGACACAAATCAGTGATCTCATCTACGATTCATGTATCTAAACTGTTTTAATTAGAACAAAAAAAAATTAACTAAATTGAACTGGAGGTAGGTCTCTGTTGCTGGAAATCTAGCGCAGCTCCTATTTCAGCCGCCATATAGTAATGTATTCAGGTTAGCTAGAGAAATCACTGGGTAACGAGACTTTACTCATGTCTGAAAATAATGATCACATTTTCGCGTAGTTTTCCGATGCCAGGTGTTTATGGACAGGCGTATTGCTTACCATCAGGTGAACGTCTCCTATGACGCTTTGTCGAATAAATAAAAACTTAAACATTAAAGATTTTTCCGGAAATGTATCATTTTAATGTTATGTCATTGCAGCTTCAATAAATTATGTTTTTTTTTTTGTTTATATCAAATTAAGATATGTAAGGATTAATATTCATCTACATACAAATTAAAAATAATTATATTTATTTTCATACAGTGAGTAAAATTTGCCAGATAAACTCTACAGGGCGGGTCGTCGAACTTGACGAGTTGAATGTGCCAAAATAAGAGGGGGCCAGCGTAATTTGGCCCCCGGTCGTAGTACGATTTCCGTTATAAAATCGGTGACCAGTACCTTGTTGTCATAGGTCTTAGGGATTTATTTTTTCCATTTTACAGCTGTGTACACACACTATATGGTCTCGTTCGGTGTTTGCTCGGCGAGGCTTGTAACCGTCTTTTGTAACCATCAGATTGTAACGTAGCGATTTGCTGCATCAAAGTAATAGCTTTCACAACACTTTAATGGGCTGTAGGAGGAGCATTAAAATGTTTTAAAGTGAATATAGGTTAGTGGAAGAATTTTTGTGTTCATTAACATCGACAAGTTTACAATCTGGTGCTGAATTACTGTACTAAGGATCTATGCATATGTTATAAGGTGTGAACTCGGATGCGGTTACTAGGTGAAATTACTTATTGGAATACCGCTCGTTAAAGCTGTTGCTAAAAGATTTTTTTTATTTATTATTTACAGTTGTTTGTAATCGATAAACAATAAATTGCAGATATTTTTAATAATATTCATAATTTTGATATCTGAAACGTTAGATACGTTGATAATAAATGTAAATGTAGGTACGTTATACGCGATAACTTTCGCGAATTTCCACTGCCCACGGAAATCACAACATTCTCAATTTATTTTCGGTGTTTCATGTGTGTTTGTCATCGGTGGTTAAAATAAGCGACCTTGGTCTCGGGTTTGACTCCCGGCCGTTGACGTAAGTGACGTGTCACGGCCGTGCGATGCGCGTGGGTCATGAGACTATCTCACGTTATAGGTGTGATAAGGTGGCCGTTACGTTGATATAACAATTGTAACATACAATTTATACTTAACTTTATTACATGTACTTAGAAACAAGACCAAAAAGCATTAAGAAAATTTATTGTTTCTAGAGACCATATACAAAGGCACCACTGAAGATCCTATTTCTGCCGCTAAACAATACTATACAAATATTACTGTAATCCAATTTGAAGGGTGTTATAGCTAATGTAATTACTAAGGTCACGAGATTTAACATATGTCTCAAAACGTCGACCACAATGTGGTTCCTTATATATCATATTAACTTTATGAACAGGTGAATATATTTATCATCAGTTGAGCATCTAGTTCATCTCATCGCTTTATGAAAAAAAAGTATATAACATATATGTGGCGTATATGCTACTAAGATATGCATACTAAGTCTATTCTTACTATCAAGCAGTAGAATGCAAAGAGATTTTAGTTCCGCTTTGAAGGACGCTGTAGTTTAAGAAGTTATGATGTAACTTAAATCTTACGGAGACAATCCTATTTATGGTCGAATAAAAATTCTATGGGCTACATACTATTTATTATTAATAAATAAATATTTTATCTGTCTATTCTTATTATTATTATTTATATACCTGCTCTTATCAGCTCGCTTTGCTGGCCCTAACACTCCTACAAGTCTCTTTGGGGAAGGAATTTCGTAAAATCTATTCTTTAGTGACCTCTAAATGGCAGAAGCAATATCGCTACCAAATTTTGTGTATACATCTAATAGTGTCAGAGATCTCGTGATGAGTCAAAGAATCTCTGGATATCTCCTATATATATATAGGTTAAGTAGATACATAAACAATAAAGAATTATTGATGATCAATAACTCATTTAACTTTCTATTCATTATATCACACTATTTTCAACTAAGAAATATAGAAGAATAAGTTGGAAATGTAGTGAATAAATCTTAACTTCCTTTTAATAATATATAATGTATACGAAATATCTATTTAAAATTTGATTACGCGCCGTTTTAATGGAGGAATCAATGCCCCAAGAGTTTGCTGGTAGCACAACCTTTTATATGATTACTTTTTTAAAATTTATTTCCTTTTTTTTTAATCTACCTATCTTATTAATTAAAACAAAGGTATTTTTTCCGAGAACATTTTAATTAATTATTTTCCAGTGATCTAGATTTTCAAGGCGTCACTGATTCGTAATTTATTACTCTCGTGTCTAATACATAAAAGGGAGAAGCCTACATTTCTAGGGGTCATCAAACGACCGCCCGAAGGCCGTCGCTCAGGGGGCGTAGACACCTATCTAGGCCCCCGCTGCCCTGGATATACGGACAAGAACCCCTGAATTGAAACAAACAACTCAGATATAAAAATTCTTTTGTAAGTGCTCATTGAAAATTTGCCTAATAAATTTTCATAGAAGTTTGTCAGTGTAATTTCTTACATCATTTGATGATAATTTTTACTTTATGAGATATGTTTTTTTACTGAAATTTATAGTAATATATATTTTTCACATAATTAACTTTCAACTATTTAAACTGGTGGGTCCTAGTATTATAGTAGCATTAAGAAGAATTAAAATAGCAAAGTAAAAATGAAGAGCCGGGAAAATCCACTCTGATTACCGGCTTGATAGTTATATTAGTACATAGTAAATTGTAAACATTTATAGATAGATATATATAAAATAAAAATAATATATTTTGTAAAGTTTCATACTTCAGTATTGATTTACGAATAATTAAACGGCACTAATGTTATATCCTTGTTAGTTACGCCATGAGGTAACATTACAAATGGAAACTATTTGTGTGGGGGTTTCAATATGAAAAAAATACCTCCCAAAAATAATTAATAAGATTATTTCTATAGTTTTTTACTCTGTGATGAAAATGTTAGGTAAGGTACCTATGAAGAAAGTTTTCCCAAAAAAAATTATTAGAACTCGTTCAAGAGATACTGCTGTAAACCATCTAGGTTCGCTCTTCTGTTACTTCTGCTGCCAAACTAAATTATGTAAGAATTAGGGTGTTCCGGTTTGAAAGGCGTCGTAGCTAGTGAAATTACTGCACTAAAGATATTCTCCTACGTCTCAAGGCGACGAACACAATGCTATGTAGTGTATATCATCCTAACTAGCGCCACGTTGTTACCAACAGGCGTGTCATCAGGTGAACGTCTCGAACGACGCGTTTGCTTTCCCGAAAAAGAAAAAATTTATAGAAAAAGACTACAAATAAAGAAGAAAAGAGTCTAGGTCAATCGCGAATATCCTTTTCTTGATATTTTCTTTGTCTTTTTCTCAAGTTTTTTTTCATATGTGAAAAAAAAACGCTAGACGATATCGCCTTTTACAAAGACGATGAAACTGTATTGTTGATACACATCCAGGAGTCACATAGTTATCGGTGAACGGCAATCATCTGATGGATGTCTTGTTCGTGTCGTCGATTAGTAGAATATTAAAAAAAAAAAAACTGAACAGGTTTCAATCGATAAAACAGTCCCGTAAGTTCTGTTGAGATGGTGTCATGACACTTTACTGTACTCCACCACGCTAGATCTTGGTTAACGTTACACTGACAGTTATAATTACACGGTTCGCAATTGTTAATTAATACGGCTCAGACAGTGGGAAATAACTTTGAAGTACGCGATGAACATCACTTGCGAACATTGTTTATTTATTACATCTCTTGTAATTAGTATATTATTTAGATAATAATTGTTTAAATTATTTCACACATAATAACAGCGTTTTATACTAATAATGTTATATCATGTATTTTTAAAAATCATCGAAAAGTACATAGCGTATGCGTGAAACAAAATCATTAAAAATAACCCATAAAATTTTACCTATGGTATATTGAATAGGGTTCTTAGTAGAAAATAGTTGAATTTTGTTGAAAAATTTGGTTTTTAATAAAGTATTTATGTTTTTATTTCATTTAAATAATTTTCTGTTCAAACATATATTCAAAGACCTTGTAAGGTTAATATAAGGGTAATATTTTATTGAAGTAGTGCAAAAATACTTTACGGAATGGTAGGTAGACCTTTAAAAAATAATATATTATATATATAAAGACATTTAAGTAATTTTTAGTATTAGTAGGTTTTTTGTGAATTTTTCTTATCTACACAACCAGAAAAGTTGACCGGAAAACAGAGTGCCACAAGGCATTATGTCTGCCATTTTGTTAATCTATTTCTATACGTGTATGGATTATTTATATCACCCATTTCCTTTGCACAAATAAAATTAATATGTTTTTCATCAAAGTTAAATATTAGGTCTTTACATATGAAATTAGACGTTTTGTACGGGAGGAATATAAAGTATTTTTTTTGGTAAAATATATTTAATTAATCAAACAAAGTATGCATCGTTGTTATCTATGCACTTTCGCCATCTCATAGGTAGTTCATTGATCCCTTTACTAAAAAAACCGTGGGAGCGAGAATCAATAAACTTTTTGGAGGCGGTTGGGACTGCCGCATCGAGTTAAATTTTTTTCCTTGTAAGAAATTTTTCAAATTCCGGAAAAAATGGTAATCTGTTGGGGCAGGGTCCGGGGAGTACGGTGGATGTCGCAGACATTCCAATTGTAGTTCATCTAACTTAGTGGTTGTTTGTTGTGCAATGTGTGGTCTTGCGTTGTCGTGAAGCAGCAGTGGCCTAGAGCGATTAATAAATCTTGGTTGTTTACCAGCTAGTTCTTCCTTCATGGGTTGCAGTTGCTGACAATAGATATCTGTCGTAATCGTTTAGCCCAATTTTAAAAAGCTGTAGTTAACGACACCGGCGCTAGTCCACCAAACACTCACAGGTAACTTTTTCTGAGTCAATTTTCGTTTAGGGCTAGATTTGGCTGAGTTTCCAGGGTTCAGCCATTGCTATGAGCGCTTCCGATTATCGTACAATGTCCACTTTTCATCACAAGTAATGATTCGATTTAAAATCCCTTCATTATTGTATCGGTTGAGCAAAGTAACACAGCAGTCGACGCGTGTTCGCAAGTTCGATTCACTCAATGCATGAGGTACCCATCGTTCAAGTTTTTTTACTTTCCCGATTTGCTTCAAGTGGATTAATACAGTTTTGTCACTTACCCTGAAGCCTGCAGCTATCTCTGAAGTGCTTTGCGATGGATCTTCTAGCACAATAGCCTTTAATTCTTCATTTTCCACTTTGATCTCCGGCTACCCACGGGGTTGGTTCTGAAGGTCGAAACTTCCAAAACTAAAACGTTGAAACCAAAGACGTACCGTGATTTCTTTTGCAACGCCAGCGCTGTAAACGTCACTGGTGCCACGGTAGAACTCGTACTCGTAAATATACCGATATTTCATGTACCATTGTGCGGTAATAAGCGACGCCATAGAAAAAAATTAATGAGGAAAAAACAAATGAATAAACATATTTATTTTTATACGGACAGATATATGGCATCCATCCATCCTGTACGTACGAACAGTAAGGAATTGAAATTGCTCGCCAGCGTTAGTCTCTTTCATGGAGATATGTTGTGGGAATCTTTAAGAGAACAGCGAAAAGGCTTCTTCTAAACCAGTAAGATACGGTAAATATCCTCTATTGCACACCAATTACATAAATAATCTAAGAATATATAGTCTTTTACTATCAAGTGGGGTCGTAATCAACTAGTTAAAAAAAATATATGATATTTTATTAACCATAACTTCAACATTAAGTTGAAACATTCAAAACACGCGTGCTATAATGTTTCATTATTAAATTTCTAAAGAATAATGAAAGAATTATTGTTTCCAACAATTAGTCACCTGCGTCTCAGCCCCGCGGCTAAGTGTGAGTGGGTACGTCGGCTCGTGTCGCAGTGTGCGTGTGTACAGTGTACACAGCAGTGTACAGTGTGCGTAGTAAGCGTTCACCGAACCCAAGTGCGCAGTGGGGCAGCCGTTGACCCACCACGTGGGCTGTGGAAGGAACCGGCCCGGCTTATCGTGCGGTGTCGATGCTTCCCGGTTCGCTTATTTTTTTTCCACATTTCATAACTCCCGTGCACAATTATGTCTTATTAATTACAAATGCAATTAGATTATCTATATAATAAACGAATCGGTATGTCTTTCATATTCAAGTTTTTTCTTTTAGAAATAAATAAGAAAACAATAGAATTTTGTTAACTTCGTATATGATTTAAAAAGTTTGTATATGTTTCGTTTGTAAATAGATCAATTTCTCAATTTATTTCAGTTGTATTTTTTAAATGTATTTATAGTTAATTAAAATAGTGGTATTTGAATTTCACTTTAGATTAAACTATGTGGCAGTATGTTACTTTTTATCTTTACTAAATTTTCTTTTTTTAAACTGTCCCGAATTTCTCATCTTCTGTAGTTACGAACGATAACGAAAGCAAACGCTTTTATAGGCGTGTAAACAAAAGCGGTATAAAATCTACTTTATGGCTGAGAAACGTTTTGTATTTGTCCTCGTTTTTGAATTCAATAGGAACTTACAAAGCTGTTGATAGTCAAACATATGCTTTTTTTTATTAGTGTTTGAACAATTGAAGCAGATAGATATTTTGTCTATATCTTTAGCTGGAATCTTAGATCGAGTACAACGGAAAAGACTGTCATGATTGAATTTATTTTATTGTTAAGACCGGGGGTGTAAGAGGTTCCGCACAACTACTCACGGGACCCAAGCCAACCTCATTTGCTAATGATGCATCCTGCTAGTCAGTAAACTTGGCTCTAGCTCCTACTAATCTGCTTTAGGTCAGCGTGTAGAGAAATGGCCCAATCGACGGCCCCTAGTGCCCGTCGGTATCGCAGGTCATGCTGCCTGTAAGGTAGCGGGAAGCTGCAGAATGCGGGCAGCATAAGACCGATCTATGTGAAGATGTTTGAAGCAGGTCTGTGTCCAGCAGTGGTCGTGTATCTGCAGATGATTGATTGATTTTTGTTAAGACCGATATCTCATAGATGATCTCTCATAACATGTGATGAAAAGATAAAGAGCTCCAAGCTCTGGAGATACCTCATTATTTCAGTTCACATCGATCGTGACAAATGAGAATGTTTTATTATTATGATATGACGTGTCCGTCGTTTCGTCATCATTATAATTTTCAAGAGGAATGACCGTCAACATGTTTAATCATGTTCTCCAAAGTTTTTTGTTACGATACGTACCCGGGCTTTTCTTAAGCGTTCGTTATCTTTTCATTATTTCAAAATTTACTCAAATTAACTTGAAAAAGTAATATCTTATAGCATTATATATATTTGATGTATTTTTTATATTTCACGTATAATTTTCATTAATTACAGATTCACTATTTTTTTGTTCAAATACATAAATTGTATATATAATAACGAAGTCGTATAGTAACGTATATAATATCTCAAATTAAATAAAATTTTACAGGATACACTTAAATCTGTATCAAATTACATACTATATATATACACCTATCAATCAGATAAAGTCTACTGCAGGGCATAGGTCTCCCTCAAGGATCACCACGCCGATCCCATCCAGCAGATTCCCGAGACGTTCATCAGATCGTCGATCCTAGTGGGGGGCCTATCGGCATTGCGTCTTCTGGTACCCTGTCGTCATCCGCGGACCCTGCTGCCTCATTGTCGTCAGTCCGAGCGATAAGATAACACTTAAAGTCTTTAAATAGGAGCGTTAGGAGCTTATGATTCGTCGTTTATAGAAAAATAGTTTTTTTATTGTATACATATACATTTCATTAATGAACATATCCTAACATGTATATATGTTTCTGAACAAGATAAACTTCAAACGACCGGAAGGATATGGAAGCTTCATCGCTCATTGATATAAATGAACTTCTAGTTGGATATTCGGTAACGTTTAATATTATTAGATCATTTGTAAATCATTTTCTGATAAAAGGACATTTTTGTTTCTCATTAGGATATACGGGAAAAATTAAGCAAAGGAAACAACCTGATAGCGGTCGTGCTTTGATTAGCGCGAATAGCTTATTTATATATATATGTGTGTCGAAGAATTTTTTTTTAGGTATATATAACAAATATAAAGATAATAAGTTGATGCGGAATTAGGAAGCAATAACATATTTCAAAATTAGTAATGATTTACTAAAAATACTACTGTGAAACTTCGGTGCCAGAAACTGTCTAGAGTCATCAACATCAGACGATGGACGTTCACAGCTGGTCATAGGCCTTCCTCAAAGATACCTATATCGATCGGATAGGGATTCATATGAGAGATTTCGGCCATTTCTCACCACGCTGGCCTATTGCAGATTGATGGTAGCCAGAACCTCAATTGTTGATTAGCAGGGTGTTACCACAAGCGAGTTTGGCTTAGATCCCGTGCGTTGTTGTTCGGGAATCATTACCCCTACTGTCCAGAGTAGTACTTCCCATTTATGAGCAACCCTGATAATTCAATATTTATTCACCTGATGGTAAGCGATACGCATGCCTATAACAATATGGCTATAGTTAGGATGATATACACTGCACCTCATTGTGATTGTCGCTTTGAGTCATAAGACGTTAAGTCTCATTACACACTAGGTATAACGCCATTAAAACCGGACCACAGTAATGTTTGCGCATTACTTTTTGACGGTAGAAATAGGCGCTGTGGTGGTATCCACCTAGACGGTCTCCAGCAATAGTCTTACTACCAGTACAAATGAAGTACAGGTGTTATATCGTATATAAAGAACAAACACACAATTTTTTTTACAATATTTTAACTGGTGTAAGATGTTTTGTAATGAAGTTTGTGTTTTAATTACTTAAAAAAGAAATCTTGTAGTTTGTTAATTTGATAACTCGTAAAGAAAAATCGATAATTTCGCACAACTAGTCCCTAAATCTGCGATCGATATCGACTGTTATCTGGTGATTGCGCCGTCGCGGGGCCGTCGAACCCCGAAACTGCGGGTTCAACGGCATTTCTCTAGCTAGTCAGTTACACCGCCGAGCTGGCCATGCAATTCGCGAACACTCTCACGCGATATCAATTCCCAATCATTTACTCCCCCTCGTCCTCTATTATATAACATATACATAATTAGCTCAAATCATACTCCATATTATTTATAACATTTAAGAATTGGAAAAGTATATTATACTTTATATTTTCTATAGTGTATATTATCCTAACAAGCTCAACATTATTATAGTCATATGATGAATGAATGTCCCGTTCGTATGTATATTTGTGATATAAAATTAAAAAACAGAGTTAAGTTTAAACTTAAATTTTAAACCCTATTTAAGTTGTTTTATTACAAAATAGATTTTCTTGAATATAATTAAGTAATAATTATAACGTATACGTATAAGGAACAAAGTTTTTTTTACAAGAAACAAGTCAAGGGTCATCTAGAGTTCAAATATTGGTTCACGGTTCATCCGTAGCTAGCTATTCGCGTTGCGATCTGAAACATAGTTTTAATTTGAAATTCTAATACGTTTATAACTTTGATGAATTTTAAATTTTGGTTTTTTTCCATTTATACATGATATAAAAAAAAATTCTAACATAGAAACAGGATGGAACGGGTTCAAAAGACCAGAGGTGGAGTGGAGTAGATGGGTCTTACTGTACCACTTTACCATTACACGGAATCTAAACATTCTCCTGATTAGATGATGTAATGCTGAAGATGAAACTAAGTACTGTTTCTTTAAGAAAGCTATTGTTCTAAAGTAGATTTCAGGAAGTCTGGATGTTGTGATGATGATAATTATGAAGCATTATTTGACCGTTAGTTTCAGATATATCTATATCAATGCCCTGCCAATCCGGAGATCTTGCCAGCAATATTTCCGTGCTTGTAAATAGTATTAGATTATAGGTTTCTATAAAAAGATTAAACTAAATGCTTACGTTCATGTACAGGAACGTTTCTTGATAATATTTTTATAGTCTGTTAAAACGTTATTACTCATTAAACGCATATGGAGCATGTATACTTCAGAAACTTTGTATGCAAAGCCTGATTAAGTCAATATCTAGTATCTAGTGCAAAAGTCATTGAATCCTGTGAGATGTTAAAAATTTTACGCGCAAATGTTTACTCAAACCCAGAATCCAACTAGAACAACAGCTGTCGGTGAGATCAGGATATTTGGACATAAATCTATTTATATTGATCGTTAAACTGTAGCGTATATTTTCGATTACACTGGAAAAAACGTAGATATTGATTTGTAGTGTATTTTATTACTAATAAACTATTATTACTAATATAGATATTATTTGCTTTATTATTCTGTTAAAATTATAGTTTATACCACTTTTTGAAGAAGCGACAATGATACAAATGGAAATAGTAACTTGTACTTATTTAGATTTAATATTCCAAAGTGAAAGTGTAGAATCAGAAATGATATATTTCTCGTAAAATTGATGCTTTTATAGGAAATATTTGTTGTTAAGTGGGTCGCTGGCCTAATGGTTAGAGCGTGCGGCCTTCATTCCGAAGGTCGCGGTTTCGAATCTCGTCATGTACCGATGACTTTAATATTTAAGTTTTATTTGTGAACTTTAGTTAAACAGCGAAATACAAACGGTGAAGGAAAACATCGTGAGGAAACCTGCACATGAATTAGAATTTATTCTAAGGTGTGTGTGAATTCACCAATCCGCATTGGGTCCGCATGGTGACTATGGCCCCATCGCCCTCATATTGAGGGTAGGTCTGTGTCCCAAGAGGGGACGTAAATTGGCTTTTATGATTAATTAAAACTTTATTCGATACGCTGAAGAGTTAGAATATTCTGACCTAAAGCCTGGAGGCATTTTCTACCAGTCAACCCTGAGAGAATGTTGGAAACATAAATCGCGAGTGCTAGCATATGTTCAGATTTATTTTACAATATACACATATTTATTGCAATAGACGAATGCGCTGATACAGCCATATTATGCGAAGACCAACAACACATATGGTTAGGGTAGCGCTGAATTTCAAAACTTAAAAGAGAGGCCCTGGGAGACACCCAACTACTTGGTTGACGATGATCAATAGAGATCTATAGAATAACAAATTAACTGAAGCTATAAAGAGGGGACAAGATGTAGTAAGAAGAAGATATAAACATGTTATAGATTATTATACATAATTCTTAGTTTACTTCTTTTAAATTCTGGCTTACTTGAAGCATTCGTATGACATCATAAAGCAGACCGTTCTAAAGTACTATAACTTGAACAGTAAACAAATTTACGAAAAGTAGTACTATAATGTGCAATGAGTATATATTTTATTATGGTTAGGATATCGAGGCACTTGTTCATGAATTAAAGATAGATATATGAATTAATTTTATTGGATTAAAGCTATACAATAAGTTAAATCGGAAAGAGTTTGCCTGATTTCACATATTTGTTACATTGTTTAAAACTGTTAGGTTTTGTGAATATGGATTCATTATTCTGAATTACCTTAAGAGTATCCCGTAGTGTATTGTATCTGAAGTATATTCTACTTTACGGCTGCGTCATATTTGATTAAGATAGATGTAGCAATAAGAGTTATGCTATAGATTCAAAATACTATTGTATTTCATTTAAAGGATACATTTTTTGTAAACTTATAAGGTTCGCATAATCACGTCAAAATTATGCATCGCCCTACTCAAATTTAAGTTATGACGGTGTTTGTCATTTTCATCGGGTTCATGTTAATATGATTGTGCAATTACAATTCAAACTAACGTCAGGTCGTTCACTTATTGCGATAATAACTGCTGCTGAGTCATGTGCCATTAAAAATTTTAAGCAAGAAATATGATAGCGGCCGTGCTGATGGTGCCCGCGTACATGACATGTACCACACATGACCGTTGCAACTTTACAGGATGGTTGTACGTATGTACGTTACAGGTGGGTGGTGTATGATGTCATTGATTAGATATATAGAGTTACGAATCTATGCCCGTTATTACACAACTTGTTCTGTCCATTTATAACGAGAGAACAAACTTAGAACTTACTAAAATAAAATGTTGATGATAAATCTATAAGAAAATCATAAAAACAATTCAGTTTTTACATAAAAAGTTAATTAGTATATTCTTTTAATTTTAATCACTGGATTATGTTTAACTGTATTTTTTTTATTGGTTAAAAATTAAGTATTGCGATAACTTGACAACAATATTAAAGATTTTTCATTGCTCGTTATACGGGACTCGGAATACTTCGTTCTCTACCAGGATGTGATCGTAGGCTTTATTAATTTTATGAGAGTCGTTTAGCTCCAACGTTAGCATACTTGTCTTCTGAATCAATACTTGGGCGTTGGGAGTCTAACCTCTCTTTCATTTTATAACACGAATAAATTTCTTTAATAATATTGATATTTAATATCCTTTTTAACGTTTAAAACATGAATACTTTGGTAATTATTCACAAATGAATCCACAACGAAAGCTTCGCGATCTTACTTATATTTCTCAAGTCTATTTGCTTTATTGGAGTTTATTTACTAGAAAAGTTCAAGGTATTACTTTAATTTGATTTGTTTTATGTTATTAATGAAGAGGTTATGAATGGTTGAAGACACTTTTTTCCTTCATTTTTACAGTACAGTATTTAAAAAAAATATATAGTTATCAAAATTTGGTTATCTGTTCCTTAATGTAACTCTCCTACAAAAATACGTAATAGTGCTTTAGCATTAACTCTGCTTGTGAGAGGAGGCACTGAGTCAGTCCCACTTGTGGGAAAATTAAGTGTGTTAATTCTTCTAACAAAATTCGGCCCTGTTGGCTTTTTACGCTACATCCTGTAACCGCTGTTTTAATGGAAAGAAGCTTTCAGCCCGTAATGCCCTTCGAGGTAAGGAGGCGGTCGAAATTTTGATGATCGTTTTAACTGGCATGAGTCAGTATAAACATGACTATATATGATACGGGTGATGAAAAGTCAGCACGTGGTCCTAAATCGATAGTTCGTTAGCCCAAGGGGGGAAGGAGATGGAGTGCGTGACGTCACCCGCGTCTCGCTCACAAGGTCGCCGCCTCTGCTAGGTTATTTACACCTAACCCTCGAATAAGTCTGGAATTTGTGCGATTTCCTACTTCTTTTATAGAACGCTTCAATTCTTCTATTATATTTCGTTCTGGTAAAAACACTCAAAACTTACGATGTTCCATTATAACATTTTTATTCGACAGAAAAGTGAAGTTCTTAATTTAACATGCGTCTCTTACTAAGGTACGATCTCACATAATTTATTATAGGATTAAAAGTATGTATGGAGCCTCGTAAAATTACAAAATCTGTCTATTTATATATATACATAGCTATCTATTATGGGAGAGTACAAAACATACTGCTTATTCTTGACCTCCATTTCACATGGTGTTATGTGATAACGATGCTTTAGATGGTGAAACTTGTTAGCTTAGAATATTCAAGCTCTTATATGTCGACAACCAGAACACAGCAACGCTGTTAAAGAGGTCGATTTATAATATGAAGCTGGTAACAAGGTGTCTTCGAAAAACCTTATCGCTATTAAAAACTCCTCGTGTGTTAAAACCAAAGCAGTTAGTGGATTCAGTTACATTTTGCTTAGGAAATACGGAAGGATGTGAGAATATGCACATATTACCTCATTTATGCATATCGTGTGAATGCGACCTCGCCGTAAGGTCAATTGGCCAGGGTGAGCACGTGTGTCTACAGACCGATGACCTATAAAATTTATTTTCAAAATAAAAAAAAGTTACCGTTACAACGTTACTTATTGTTAAAAGTACAAAAGTGTTATAAAATTTATAATTTTATTACATTAAAACTCAGGGTAGAGATCGCAGGGGTGAGGTCTCCAGCAGTGGAGGTAGTAGGATGATAATAGTCAAGTTTAAAAAAAAAATTGTACTACAGTATTTTTATTACTATGGAAATATTTCTAAATGAAAGTTAATTGTTTATGTATATATCCCTTAGATTAAATTCCGCGAATAATGAAACAGAATAATGCGCACATTGACGGTTATGCGGTTAACAGTGTTAATTTTTCCGGGTTCATCGGACTATTAACTAAAATCACATTAAACCGTCAAAACTGCAGCGTGTTAACTGCAAGAACAACAAGTATTACACGAACAAGAAATTACTGAAAAAATTAAAATCGCCAAAGTAATGCAGGCAACAAAAGCGAAGGATACACATTCAAACTAGAGTTCAACAGCATTTCACCGAAATCTACTTTGTTTGGGTCCCGGGGTCAATGGACTGCTGTGACGCCCGTGCGTCTGTGTGCGCGCGCCGGTACGTCCGTACGCAACACCACCACACGCACACATCGATATCTTGCCTTGTACTTGATGCGGACTGTGCTGGACAATTTTATTACTATAACAGATATTTTTGTTATTACACTTTTAATAGACGGTTTAACATTTCTACAGCTGTGCAGTAATAAATTTGTTTATCTTAAGAAATTTAGCTTAAAACGATATATTTACAGAATATATTTCGCCCATTATATTCCGCACCGCGCCGAGGCGACTGAACTATCACTATGAGCTAAGTTGATTATTCGGTCCGAATGAAAAAATATATAATTTTTCGTGAGCCCGAGCGAAGATTCGTCAATGCGTCAGTCACGATCGGACCGCTCAGGCGTCAACATCTCAAGACGGCCACTCCTCCACGCGTAGCCGAGTTGTGCACAACCTATAGTACAAAAAATAACGTACAAATTTTTTTTCCCATTACAGCAGTGAGGTGATCACTACAATTGTTTTATTTACTGAAAACAGTGACAGTGCCTTCATACAGTGCAACAGTGAACGGGATGTTTTTAACGGAACGTGGTGACAAACGACTTACTTCTAAATTAATAATTTTGCGTTCAACGTATAAAAATAATAAAATTTTGGTTTTAGATAATTGAATATTGTTCGGTTAACTAAATTCCCTTTTTTAAAATTTTGCATATCCAATTGGCATTAATTTCCTATTTTTATTAATAAAATAAAATCAAGTAAATCCGTCTCTCTGCTTTGGTTTTCTTTTTACAGATTTTTATCGGATTGTGGAAAAGAGTATACGGGAATAAGTGAAATAGTACCATAAATCGTTTAAAATAATATAACAGTGCCTTATATAGATATATTAAAAAAGGAAAAGGAGACATAAAAACAAAATCACGGAGACAAAATGCCAAGGAACTTGTTGCTCTTCAAAAAGTTAATTCCCGAAATAAACTTTGCGAAAAGAAATCTCACGTCACCGCTCGGCCTCAATATATTTATCAGTTAAAAAAAAAACGCTGGTGCTTAAAATTCAACATAGTTGACGAAACAGTCCGGAGTGCCATAAAGTTTTTTCCAAGAAAAATTCTTATGGTGACAAGATAGAGTAACCGTTGCCTTAACCCGACAAAGTCGATCAAAAAGAGTTTTTACAAAGAGTTTAGAAAACAAAAACAATAAGCCAAGCAGGTGATAGTAGTGTAATAGCAATGCGAATACAATTCGCGCGTTCGCAATATCATTGGTCAAAAGTAACTTAAAGAAGGAAGTTAACATTTCGACGAGAATATATACTTTGGGATGATGAATAACAACCAATTCCACGAGCTGTTTGGGTCGCAGTGGCCGCCCGACCAGCACGGCGGCCACTCCTCGGCTTCCACGATGCTGCACCAGCAGTCCCAGCTTCCGCAGGGTGTGCAACTCAAAAGGGAACCGCACACCGACGTCCCGGTGATGCATAACCAGATGGGAATGGACATATCAGGATCTGTCGCGGACAGCACCTCGCCGCCGCCGGGGAACAGCGAGGGGATGTTTGGATCATCGTTATCGGGCATGTTTATGGACAAGAAAGCAGCTAACTCCATCAGAGGTAATTTTAAGTTTTACGTTTAATTAATGATTTTAATCTTCTAAGTGTCTGTGTGTTGAACAATAAAAAAAATCGCTTTTTAAGCTGCGGAAAAGGTGCGGAAAAAATGCTTTAACTTAGAATGTTTCCTTTGCTTTAACACTATATATATATTATAAAAGACTTGGATTATATATCGAAAGTTATTAAATAAAAATTCGTTTAGAAGTGAATGTGATAAGACAGATCTGACCAAACAGATAACTAATCCATAGTTATATTATTAATAAATATTATTCACATACAAAGTAATACAAAAAATACTAGACTAGTTGTATTTTAGACAACCTAATCAGAATATGTTCTTAATTAAAGTTTTAACCCATAAAAATGTAATCAATATTAAATCTGCTTAAATTAAAATAACAGTATATAAATCAGATTTTTTTTTTAATATTATTATTACCAGAATGTTAGTTATCATAAATGTTTTAAAAACTACTTTGAATGATATCTAATCGTGGTAAATGTCTGAACTATTTATTTTCATAGACTGGTTATAGAGAGATGATAGAAGAGGGTCGGGAGAGGGCGAGAGGATATTACAATTAATCAAAATTTGGCAACAAATTAGAGCATTCATACTATATTACTTTATAATTTATGTAAACCGTGTTGAGTGTATCACGTAATTTTGAGACATTTCAAATTCAAGTGGTTTAACCTAACTTTATACGATGTTACGTTTCTAGTGTATCTATGGTAAGCTAAATGTTAGTATTACTCAAAATAACGTAAGATTACTAAGGTATGATGATAAACAAAATAAATATAAGGAGATATATGAAATTCCTTATTAAGTACGAACGTATCAAATCGGTTATTGATGATTTTTTTTTTATAATACTTTAACATCTGTTGGGGAGAAGTCGCAGACGAAATGTGATGACCTTTTATCTCTCTATGAACAAATATAGTAAATATTTGTCGTCTGGTTGTTGATATGCACACGGTAGTCCAGTACACAGATTTTCCTATCAAAGTTGTTTTAATAACGATTCGATTACTCGGTGGTAGTTAATGATTAGTTTAAAAATTTTAAATCCATTAAATAGATAATTAAGCGACTTAACAATCTAATAACAATGATACATAAATATGTAAAATAAAGTAAACTATTTATTTTACATGACGTTTAACAACTGTAATATAAGGGATAAATATTTTTATATACTAGGGAAATACTTTATTAGTATGATTATACCGATATTATTAACATCTTCTTTAGATTCTGCATTTGATAAAGAGGATATTGTTATAATAATAAATATAAATATGTATGAATAATATCACACCATTCCTGAAGATTTTTATTATTCTGTTCTCCATGAAACATGGTGAATACACTAGAGCCTTTTCTTTATATATAATAGAGAAAATAGATCGTTATATATATCTTATAATTATGTTTGTTAACACATTGCATTTAATAAATATTATATTAGATAGGATTTCGTTTAAGAAACTATCTTAATAAATATAATTAATTGAAGTGGTACTGACCTATTGATCTATAAATCATGATATCTCCAAATTTATCGATCTTTATGCTCATTTACGAACGTTCATTCATGAAATATTGAAACGGTTTCAGTCGAGTTCTAACGCAAATATGCGTAGAATTTAGACAAGTGTAGTAATTTTTTTTTGTATATATTATGTGCTGAAATTAATTTGCTATAAAATGTTTAATAATAGAGTTTGGGTTTTACTTAGTTTTTAATGAAATTTTTGCAGGGTAATCTCTAAATCGATCTATATATATTATATATAAGAGATATCAATCTATGTAGATTCATCACGATATCACTGGAGCCATAAGGCCTAGCAACTTGAAATTTGGTACCGATATTCCTTTCTCGGAGTAGAGGTCAGCTAAGAATGGATTTTATAAAATTCCTTCCTCAAAGAAAATTGCAGGGTTGTCAGGGTAGGTACACTTCACATCAGAGGAAAAATCTTGCTCGGAGACGAAGCCGTCGTGGCGCTACCGTGCGTTAACAGGTCGCACTGGTGAATAGTATTTCTATACCATAATTGGGTCTTTGGGGTCGTTGGCGATCAGGATGGGGTTCTCATCGCCTTATAAACAACCCTGAGGAGGACAATGACTGGACGTGGTCACCGGTCATTGAAGTAGTACTCACGAGGCTGGTAGGGTCTGTATAAAGCAGACCCTGGCACGGGCTATCCCAGCATAGCATTAGCGAGGCTGCGGTTGTGTTACGAACGGAGATCCCGTGACCTATTCAAACGCCGAAGGTGACCACCGAGGGGATTTTAGTGGGTAAAAATCTCTACATAAGTCTGACTTCCCCCAGAAGGCAGAGGATCTTTTGAAAGATGTTTCTCTTAGATTTCAGTGTATTCCTATATAAAAAATTTATACTTTAGCTATATAATAGATAATATATAGTAAATGTCGAAATCAGAGGTATCATGTAATCAGTTGGCTTTCTATTTCCTTATGATGAATTTTTGAGGTAGTAAGAAATTATCGCTGCTTAAAATTTTAATGCTTTTTCATGTTATAGTTTAAATATGTTTATTAGTTTATTATAAAATCTTAATACATAAAGCTGGTTGTTATAAGTTGTGCAATATTTTGACAGTCAAGTTAGATAGCCACTGTCGTCACCTGTCCCGAAAACCTAGCATCGTTATTTACAATTTGCATTATCTGCAACGTTCCCAATTGCATTTGAATGTTTGTGGCCCACTTAATAAATTTCCACTAATAGTTCGGTTTTTTTTTCTTTGTTCGGTATTCGTGTTAATTGTTCTAAAAATTTGGGTTAAAATAACATTCCTTACGGTTGTATGTAATAGTGTGACGATGTTGTAACATTAATTTGTATTCCCACGTCGGAAAATACATTTGTACTGTTTTCTATTTTTTCGATACGTAATTACTCTACCGTAAGTGTCCGTCGTTACGAGTATAAAAAAAATACATGTTAACTAACCATTTGATAAAACAGTAAACTTTTTAATCTTACGCTATAAGGTTTACTTTTGCTTGTTTTCATTGACCCTTTACGATGTTTTTGGCACAACGGAATGTTGCACGTGTTTTCGGTCGGGGTCAATGCACTTGACACACTTTGCACTTTGACTTGTTACTTAATTGCTTTAACCGGAGCTTGGTTCCAATTCGTTTTCATCTACCTTTCAGCCGAAACTTAGGAGTTAGACACTTTAACATGTTTTTTTAATAACTTTTTCAGAAAGAATAATGCTTGTAATTATTACGTGATGTTACAGTTACTTCATACATTTACAGGTTAAATGTTATTAAAGGTACATTAACAATTATAAGAAAGATTAAATCATAGGAACATTGACACATTCACAACTATAACTGTTTTCTTACTTAACTGTCAGACTATGATTCTGAGGAATTACGTTACAGTAAAAGTTACTGTGTATTTAAAATAACATAGTTTTACTATTACCATTGTGATTTAGTGACATTTTTAATTAATCCATGCTTAAATAGTTACCTTACTTTGATAATAAATATACCTCACATCTTATGTGACGACTGAAGTTATATTTCCTTCATGAATGAATTTAGCACTTAATTTTACAAAACGAGAGTAAATTGCTTAATTTGCCAGTTCAAGTTTGTCTTCTTAATTCCTCCCGTCGACCTCTGCGGTCATATTCACAAAAGAAAAAATGCAGGGATATCTCATTACGTTATCTTTAAGCAGAGTAACTAACGGAGCTGTTTAAAATATATAATGTTTAAAATTAATAAATCTATGAATATACGTTATCATTGTGTGCTATAATGATAACACTGCGGAGGAAAATTGAGGACCTTTAAACGCCAATAATCTAAGAGCTCCTATATCGGCTTTAATACTTTCATAAGAGAACAGTGAATAGGTTACTTCTAGAGTAATGCGCTTTACCAGCAAAGACTACATTGCCGTCAGGTGGGATCAAGCAGGAGTCAAGCGTTAATCTGTAAAATAAAAAAAAAATAAAAACCGAAAACGTATGCAATATTAAAACTATTCATTCTCTAACAATAATATGTAACTTACTCCACGGCGCAGTGGTTAATCGTTTGGTATGTAAGACCGAGGTCCTTATATCGATTCTAAGGCATACAATAGTAGAGTGTGGTTGATGGTGATCTAAGCTAACTAGTGAGCCGGGTTAAACACAATATAAGGGAGTTTCCTTATGTTGTAAATCTAAGGCAATAATAGGATTACCGTGTTAAAGCTGGCGTGTAACAGCCGGAATATTCAGTGCCAGTATGCTTCATCAAAAGCAGCCTTATATTCATTTAACAACGCGTGTAATTTACAAGAGTAATACATCAATAATCGGTATAGTAATAATTGTCATTTAATATATTTATAATGAACAATAACTTGCTAAAAATTCAGAACAGAACGCGCGACGCCCACGGTGGGGTCGACGACCAGTGACGTCACGCCGACGTCACAAGTAGCTGTTACTTTTATTTTAGGGCGTGTCCCAAATTAACTGATGTGTGACGTTTAACTCAGTTATTACTTAACTGCACTATTTAACGCGATTTATTTTTAGTAAAAGTACGAACAGTGGTTCAAATTTTTAATAGTAGCCTCCGTTTTAGATTTCCGTTAATTATCATAAACTGAGTGTAAGTTGTAGTTCATATATAACCATACTTATACACCAACCCGCACTTGGCCGACGTAGTTGATAAATAAATGGCCTTGAATATCTCCCTGTGAGAGAAGATGTAGGCCCAGCTGTGGGATCATTTAAGTCTCTTAATATATTTTTTATTAACAATGGTTTTATTTCCTACCGATTTATTGATTTCCTACCGAAAATCAGATAATTTTTTTTAATAATTCAAATTAATAATAACGCGTTATATCTTATTATTATAAATAATTTACGTAGGTGATAATATAAATTGAAATATGATGATAAAAGCTATATATGATTAAATTCTAGATGATTCCTTTCCGATTTTTTTCTAGTGAAGACTTTGAGAGAAACGTTTAATTTTACTTCAGTTAACCGATGATAAATATGAGGTTCTCAATTTTACGATTAAATTTGTGTTCTTGATACAGCAATCGAAATTTGATGTGTTATTTATTGAAGATATATCTTAAAGTTGTTTATATAAAAATTAAAAAATCGGTTTCGATGGATATGAAAAAAGTACAAATGGATTTCGCGTCTCTTAACATTATTAATATTATTATTTAATATTGGTTTAATTCTTCATATATACAACTGAAAATTGATTAGACTGAAATAAACATTGCGACCGGTCTTTTTAGTTTTTCAATTGTATTTTAAAAATAAATAAATTATATAAATAAAAGAAAGTGTGTGTTGTGACCGAAGTTAAGTAGTCAATAAACTTTACGATTAATAAGGTAAACAAATGTATGTGAACATATGATTGTGTGGAATGGGTTGTTGCTCCGTTCTGTTGCGATAAAAACTCATGCTATTTTTGAATTATCCTGTCCAGACGGTTTAAAACGTAACGCCCCTGAATGTTTCCTTGTTTGTTTGCTATCTGAAATTGATAAAGTTGAAAAACTATTAACAAAATTTACACAATTCTAGATGAACAAAACTCAATGTCTGATACGGAAAGCGGCATATATAGTTTCCTTTTTATGCATAGGTACGGTAATGTGTAAGGAATTACTAGTTTAAAAACATATAATTAAACAAAACTAGTGCTGAAGTTATTATCCTTTACCCCCATTATTAAACGTGAATATTATAATTTACTTAACCATTGAAAAATATTGTTATAGGCTCCCTACTACAAGCATGGCATATCTTGTAAACCGTACGTTTAGATGATGTTAAAAGGGATGAACACACTTCAAAATATTTTTTACATTTGTTAGAGCTTTCATAATCATCATCACAAGCCTCTACTAAATCTCCAAATCTATCGATTACTAATTTACCATCTTTAGATTAATTCAAATCTAATAAAGATTATATATAAAGAACGAAATACTAAAGAAATTTAGTATTATAGAGAAGATTTTAATTTTTTTTTATTCTATGGAGCGACGAAACGAGCGAGACGTTCATATGATAGTAAGCTAACAACGTGGCGCTAGTTACGATGATATACACTGCATCACGTTGTGCTCGTCGCCTTGACACATAAGACATGTCTCTTTGCTCCTGTTATTTCAGTAGCTACAGCGCCCGTCAAACTGGAACACAGTAATGTTTGCACACTACTATTTGACGGCTGAAATAAGCGCTGTGGTGGTACTTACCTAGCCGGTAGCTGATACAAGAAATAATCTATCACCATTACATTATGAAATAAATGTAAAACTTTTGTTACCATAATTCACACTACAGGTAGAAGTAGAAAGAGTACATTCATTACTATTTTAATATGGTAATACAATCAATCGTTTTATATCGGAAAACGATGTACGAATGTTTTTTTTTCTCTTATTCTGCAGTACGTCAATTGCACAAGCGTCACTAGCTGGGGTCTTCCGTAATCCAATGTGTAACGTCTTGTGAATGATAAAATCTTGAACTGCCTCTGACATGGGACCATTAAACCAACACACTAAACCAGATCACCAACTATTTGTTGTAGATCTATATCATAAAGTAAATGGAAACATAATTGGATTTTAAATCAGATATTGAACTTGAGATGTCTTAAGAAAGGAATACTAATATTTCATCGATATATAATAACGTTTTTAACTAAAGATCAAATATTAACATAGTTATACTAATATGATATATATAGGGCTGGGTGTGTTTAAGGACTTAAAAAAGGCTTTCGATATCGACAGTCATATATTATTACTTAATAAACTAAAGGTCATTGGCGTTAATAAATTTGTACTCTAAATTTAAATATTTTTCTTTTTTAAAATCGATACAAAGTTGTCAAAACGGGAGCATATCAAAGTAACCCTAAAATTATTACATGTGGTGTGCCACAAGGTTCTATAATTGGGCCATTGCTGTTACTTGTTAATATAAATAATTTACATCAAGCTGGTTTACAGAGTAAACTCATTCTTTATGCAGATTGTATATGTCTGTTTTATTTTGGACACAACATTAATGATCTCATAAAACAAGCTCAAGACGATCTTAACATTATACATACATGGTTCAAATATAATCTCTTAACAATCAATGCAACCAAATCATCATACATAATAATTGCGCTAAAAAAAATATATCTAACTACTAAAATTTTATTATCAGTCGTAAGACTATATACAAAGAAAAATGCAGGAAAAACCTCAGTTTTAATATGAGACCAACTTAACATGGAAAGCACACATCGAACAGGAACTGGCCCTTTTTATTGTTCTCACTGCATAATATTGCATGTTACTTTCCAAACAAATTAATATACTAAAAGCTTGTAAAACTATACCGAATTTATCTTGTAGTAAGTATGAATTACGGCAACTAAAACAAGTATTGAATTTATTCAAACCATGCAAAATAAAATCATTAAAATATTGCACCACTACAATTTCTTAACGCCTAGTGAAACCGTATATACAAACAAAACGAACCTTTCAACGATTATACGCGTATAACGCATGTATATAAGTATAAGTATATAAATCAAGTTAATAGTTATAATTACTTGGTATTGAAATACCAAATAGTTCGTGGAACTATTAAATCAAATATTATTTTCCCTACAAATAACAAAAACAAATACAGTACTCGCCGCGAAAATGAACTCAAATTACCTAATATACGAACTAATTACAACCTAAATAACTTAATATTTGAGGGAGCACAGTTATAATATTTAAAAATAAACTTTTCGATTACATATATAAATAAATAAAAAAAAAATATTTATTAACTATTCTGCTTCTTGAACTTGGACCACCGCCTAAACGGAAATATGCAGCGAACTTGTCTCTCAGCATTCACTGGTAGTAGGTCTCTGTTCTCGGAGACCGTCTAGGTGGTTACCACCGCAGCGTCATTTCTGTCGCCGAATAGTAGTCTGCAAACATCACTGTGCTCCGGTTTGAATGTCTCTGTAACTAGTATGTGTAGCTAGTGTAAAAGACTCGACATCTTATGTCTGAAGCGACGAGCGCAATGAGGTGCAGTGGATATCATCTTGAGTAGCGCTACGTTGTTATAGGTAGCCGTATCACTTAACATCAGATGAACTTTCCGCTCGTTTCGTCACTTAATGGAATAAAAATAACCCAACAGCATGTTAAAATTTCATGTCTAGCTGGCACCTTTTTATTATTTCCCTTTACCCACCAAAGAATTAATTTTAATTTTAAAATTATGAAATACTACCCTGTTACTAATGTAAGCATTAAGCAATAATCGTTACTAACTCGCTAACACTATGGCAGCAGAGACAGAAATAAAGTTTATTTATTATTTGTTATTATTATCTTGTCAGGATATTTTTCTCTCGAAACTCTCATAAACACGATTTCGGTTAATAATAAGCACCACGGGCCCATGACAATTGATGGTCAATTCCTGTTGTTTTGCTGGTGGTATCTTGTAGAAACTTCTTACCTACATGGCAGGTTTTGAGGATCGCGGCATTTTTTACGATTAGATACAATGAAAGTTGTTTTGATGTTACGCCTGTAGTAGAAAGCACCAAGTGCTTACTATGTTTACTATGCCCATTTTCCAAATTGTGATGTCCTCTTTTAATTATTTGTATTTAATAATTATTATTTTTACTAATGAGAAATTAAGTTCTTTTTACCGAAACCGATATAAACAATAAAATAACCAATTGTCAAAGTTGTATTGCGTCGCGAGTTCGTCGACCGGGCGGCAGCTGATTCGAAGCCAAAACTAAATATAATACTGAAGAAATAGTAAACACGATTATTACATAAAAACATATAAAAGTCGACATTTCGGCGGCGCGGTGTCTTTAGCTATTTTAAATATTCAAATCGCTACGAAATAACCCAATCGTGTATATAGCTCTGCTTATATAGATATAGCAGTGTTATTTGTGATATCACGAAACGCGTGAATATAGCAATTCTAGTTCAGTTTCAGTCTTAGCTTTATTAAATTAATTGACTAACCATTTAAAATTTATATTAATGTCTGATAATTGGAAGCAATAAGTTTCGTTTTATTACCAACATTAAATGCTACATCCATGTCATATTATTTACACGTGTACTGTAAAACGTATTAGTTATCTTTGTGGAGATCTTTGGGGGAAGTCTGTGTCCAGCTGTGGACGTCTATCGGGTGATCATGATGTCTTTGAATTGCCTAATACTTAAATCTGATAGTAGACTATTTGAATTTATTGTGCAATAAAATTCATTAACTAATTTATTTTAATACATGCAGAATATTTAGAATTGAGGTTATAACAGAGTTAATATCTATGGGCATTCTTTGATAGTATATTTACTATGTGAGGGTAGGCAGTTGTTAAGTAGGAAATTATATATAAGAAAATAAAATAAAAATGTTATTAATAAAAAAATACAAAGTTATGTGAATAGAGTTATCAAATTTGAATTTGTTCAATCATCAAATTCAATTAACGATTCCGAATAAAATATTTGCTTGTTGAAACAGAACTGTAATGATCATAGTGTAGTAAAGAGGTTCTATACTTTATTTATTTATGATAGTGAATAATCGGTCTCGATTTTTAAAATGTACACTGAATTGAAGTAGATCTGTCATGAAAATGGAATAATAGAATAACTGATATTAGTACGCATTTTCTTATATTATTGTTTCCTTTTGTTGCGATGACGATTTACCATTTAAACATAACGGAAATTTCATCTTTATTTCTACTAGTGATTTCTATAAATAAATAAGTTTGGCATCATTGCCCCACGGACCGACACGGGTGACCCCGTTGGAACAACAAAAAAAACTACTACGTTTACTACCAGGAACTTAATACTATAAGAAAAGTACTTGTGCACATGTAATTTCGAAATGGCGAACACATCGGGCAAAGATAATGGACCAACGCCTACTGCGGTAGTCGAAGAAAAAATGCAACCTGCACATTCTGATTTATATCGAATCAGAGTTCGACCGCCACCTTTTTGGCCAGAAGAGCCTGCTATTTGGTTTTCACAACTAGAAAGAAAATTTTGCATTATCTAATATACAAAGTGACGAAATAAAATTCTTTTACGTCATCTCGACATTAGAATCTTTGCGACCGAAGTCAAAGATATAATAATTTCACCTACCACTGAAGACAAATATCAAAAACTGAAGTGCGAGCTTATTAATCATCTAATGATGCATGATGAGCTTGGTGACCGTCAACCCCATCAATTCTTCGTCATCTACAACATCTCGCAGGTCCCAAAGTGCCAGACGACTTTCTTAAAATTATCTGGTTCAGCCGCTTGCCGAGTAGCATACAAAGTGTCATCGCTTCAAATTAAGTAGTGACCTTTAAGCGGTTGCCGACTAAGCCGACCGCGTACACGATATTATGCGTAGCATACACTGGACCGCATGAAGTAATAAAAAGAAACGTAAAATCTTTAAAATCAATTAAGCCAGCATACAACTTACCGGAAAATCGCCTCCGGAGCAGCCGCTGGTACAGTGGTCAGTTGCACCTAACAAACCAAAAAAGGAAGAAAAATTTAAAAAGGCACGTTCGGGAAGGACTTCAATTTCCACTCTACTATCTCCCGTAAGGACGATCTATTGGGGGGAGTGGTGTAGTGATCATAATGTAGTAAAGAGGTTCTATACTCTATTTATAATAGTAAATAATCACTCTTGATTTTTGAAATATACACTGAATTGAAGTAGATGAAAATGGAATAATAAAATAACTAACATTTGTACGCATTTTCTTGCAAATTTGTTTACTGTTGTTACGATAAGGGTTTTCCGTTTAATCATAACGCAAATTTCATCATTATTTCTACTAATGATATCTATAAATAAATAAATAAATTTGACATCATTGCCCCACGGATCGACAGAACCATTTTGCTGTACACCTATAACTATGATTCTAAACAATTAAATAGTAAAAGGTGAATTTTTGTTTGTTGTGCTTAACGCTGGTTTAACAAACGCTTTGTTAATTTATTGTCATTCGATATAAAACCTTCCCACAATAAAATAGATACGCTGATGGAGTGGTCGGATAGTGAGGAGACGGTCGCGCGGCGGCCGGCCCGGACGGCCGCGGCCGTTCACCCTCACACCGCGGCCCGTTAGATTAAAATTCGGAACTAGAGCCTTGGATTTGGCCTGGGGCCGATGAACATATACGTTTGTGGGTGTGTACATTCATATGACCATATGCCGTAGATTTATTATCAAAACACGCAAATAACTGCATTACGAATAAAACGAGGGGTACATACAAAATTTAAGCGATCTATTAACTTGTCAAGTTAATAGATCAGTCAAATACATCAAAGTATTATTCGATAGAAAAAGAAAAATTGTGATATAAAAAAGAAATTATAAATTATATTTTAATTACTATTTCATAGCTTCTCAGCACCAATATATCAATGGATTTGATATTCATGTATATTCATGATTTATCAATAATTTCTTTTAGTTGTTCTTAAATAAGTTTATGAAAATTTTTAGATGAATTTGGTTCTTTCCGCTACGTTACTTGTTTTTAATTAAAATATTTTAAACTAATATGAGAATATTTAAAAGAGATGTTATATTAAGTTACGCATTCAATATACACACTGTAATGATTCAAAAAGTGTGATACTGTTGTTGTGATGATGATGAGCGGCGCAGCAACCTTGCGTACCGCAAGTTACGCAATCGCGGTTCGCACCGAATTCGAGTCGGTATGCCGGTGACGTCACGCGGGTGTGATATCCTGAGCGATTCAAGTTCGTTATAATGTTCGAACGGGCCCTGCAGGGTCGGTGACCGTTGACGTCACAATCAGCTGACCGAATGCAACGGGGCGTGTGTAGCTATCTCTTTCTACTGCTATAATCGATGGACAAGTCAGATTATATCAGGTTGCCCCGTCTATAGTAATCCGGAGTGTCTTGTTTTTTTTTTAATCCATCTCGTTATAGCCGAGGTTCAGTCCCGTTAGATGCAATTAGTTAAATGAGACTTAATATCTTTTGTCTAATTTTAGAAGAATACTGCAAATTTTCTGTTATCAAAACATAGATTATGCAATATATTCTTTATTCATATCTCACCTTATACTAACTTGTTTTCAAACCCACGGAGGAATTATGAATTACTTTATGAAATAGTATCCTTGACGAAGGATAATTTTAATCAGTTTTTCTAGAACTTTCATTAATTGTCTCGCTGGCAACTTGTCGACGTTGCCAAATAGATGACAATGTAATTTCGCAACTGGCAAAGTGCAGCCATCAAAACAAACGCCATTGTTATGTAAACGGAGACCAGCTTTTGGACCCATTGTTATATATCTTTTGAAATAGGATGGGGCTTAGTTAATTTTTTTTTTCGTTCATTGTCCAATTTGTCTCATTGTAAAAGCTTTAAATTAATTAGATTCGTTGCGATATATAATATATTATTGTATGTTTTCTTCACGTTCACGACCACAATAATTAACACTATAGTTTCAACTTCACTATTAAATATGGATTCTTCCTTGCGCTATTCTACAATTGCTCATGGTAAAAACGATACGTTATATAAAGTGGTGAAACGAGTAGGATAGCTGGTATTAACGATGCGCTGCTTAGGATGTTTATACAGCATTATATCGCGCTGGTCATTGCTTTGAAATATTTTATTTATATCAATAAATCTATCAGCTATATATGAACAGTAGTTAAGCGACAGAGTATATGCGTTGCGATTGTACGTACTTAGACAGTTTCCGGTAACAGATACTTACCGTCAGATACGTAGCCGTTTCTTATCTCTTTCTTGACTGCTGGTATCAATTGGCAAATCAATTCTTGATAATCTTTTAATGATATAAATATGAAAAAAAACGAAGCTGTTGTTACTGACCGTGCATCCCTGTCGACGGAGACCGTCTAGGTAGATACAATCGCAACGCCTATTTCTGCCGCCAAAATTACTCTACTCTGGTTCGAAGGGTGTTGTAGCTAGTGTAATTACTGGAGTAACGAGACTCATTATCACACAAAAATCAAATCATCAGAACATTTTGTGTCTTAGGCGGCGAGCGCAATATGGTGCTGTATATACCAATGTAACTAGCCGCCACGTTGTTATGGATAGGCGTATCACTTACCTTCAGGTGCCCTGCTGCACGTTTCGTTGCTTGATTGATTAAAAAAAAACATATACTGTGATGACCAGCTCAAAACCGTTGTGTGCTTGTATTTACAGTTTCGTACAATGATGCAGCTGATAGTAAATTATAACTTAAAGGAATTAATGTTACACGTGGCGTTATTAGTTGTTTTATTGCATCAAGCATTAGCTGCTGATTGAATCTTAATGGTTCCGTACACGCATACGATCGTATTTTGTAAATTTAGATAATTTATCTATTAGAGAAGCTGATTCACGTTAGGTATCACCTATGTACCTGCAATTGGGAATACATGTGATGTACCCATAAATCTTGACCAAATCTTTTGGCCTGTGTAGCAGTGGACTGACGATGGTGACGATGATAAGGAAATTGTTTGAAATCATAAAGTGATATTAATTATATATTTTTGACACATTTGTATGGTTTTTTGGACAGGATTTACGAGACGTTAAATGCGTTACGAGATTAAATGGTGCTCGCACAACACCCATAGACAAGCACACACATAAAGGTTTGGAAAGAACAATTACTATGAACCACGTGTAATATGAACATAATTGTCGGTTTTAAATATATTTTTACAGCAAACGTTTCTCATACACATTAAACATAATTCAAGCGATAAAGGTTCTTATATCATTACGTTATTGAGTAGTAAATTACTTGTAACATCTAAGGGGTGTATTCAGTGTGATGTCAGCTGTTTAAAGGATTTTACTACACGGAGATACAAATCGAAATCGCTTGTGCAGCGTAAGCCAATGCTTGAGCTGAAGGATACTCACACATGTAAAGACCAGTCATCGGCCGCGCTCCGACCTTGTCTCCGAGTCGATGACCTCAGGACCGAAAATGGAGTTTAAATGAAAATACAAATCATAAAGATCATAACCTGAGTTAATAAACAGCTCTTTCAATGCTCCCACAACTGGGACTGGAAGTCTTCTTTCACTACCCCTTAAAAACGAAAACGTTATAAATAATTTGTGATGATATACAGAATATTAAACCCGATTTTTTATAGCAGTAATAGTAATTTTTTTTATTCGCAATATACTGTTGTATTGGTAATTAAACTTATTCCGCCAAAATAATTTATACAAGGTATCTATACAGGTTATGTAAAGTTACCTCAAATTCCTTTTGTTATTAAAAGTAACAACGAATTACATTTTATGTTTGAAATTAAACCGAATATAAATTTTATGAACAAAAAGTTTTCAACGAGGTTATTTTTGTTTGTTTCAGCTCAAATCGAGATCATACCATGCAAGGTGTGCGGGGACAAGTCTTCGGGCGTGCACTACGGCGTCATAACCTGCGAAGGATGCAAGGGTTTCTTCAGGAGGTCACAGAGTACAGGTCGGCTTCATAAAACAAGTATTTTACAAATTAAAACATACTATCAATATCTTTCCCGTAATTGGTTAATTTGGTCACTATTAATATCTTGTTTATACACGAGGTATCCGGAGATTAATTTAATTTGAATCATCACAAGATTTCCAAAACTTTAAGACGTCAATACTCAAAATTTGGTAGAGATATTGCTTCTGCCTTTTAGAGGTCAGCTAAGAATAGAATTTTTCAAAATTCCCTCCCCAAAGCGAGTTGCAAGGGTGTTACCGCCAGCAAAGCCGGCGAGGAACAGCGGGTAGTTCAATTCCTATTTTCTAAATATTTGGATATTTATTTCGCCAATTTATATCTAAGGAATGATTTAGCTCCTGGTTTATTTAATTGTTAAAAAAGTTACTAAAATAATATAAGCATCAGCTCGATGGCCGGAATTTGCGTATGTCCGCTTCCTGTAAATGTCAAAGTTGATGCCGCCGACCTTTTATTACCTAACTCGTACGATGGTCATCGGCTAACGATTAAAAACATGTTAACAACAAGTTAAAAAAATCACTTAAAAGTTTTCACTTCAAGTTTATTTATTGATTAGTAAATTTGATAGTAAATTTATTGAGAACCTTATATGTATATGTTAAAGATTTGTACAACAATTAAAATTACTACACTTTATAAGCTAAGCATGTAAATATAAAAGCTTTTAGGAAAATTCAATAATTTTTAAAACTCCTCGTAATAGATCAAGTAAATCGTATGATGAATTTTTTTTTATATTAATTATAAATTTTTCTTAACCTAGTCAGAAGTTTAGAAGAATCATCGCAAATATTCTATTTCACTTATAATAACTTTGTAATGAAAGCAGTTCCTCACTGGAGGCAGATCTCTTTTATAATAACGTCTAGTTAATACCGCAGGTCTTCTGATGTTAACCGGAAGTAAGAATATATTATTATATTTAAAGAAAATTGTGGCTAGTAGCTGACGTGTGTCATCAGAGCAATGACCTTAATTTGGTAAACGAATTAGCGGGCATATTAAGAAGTTTTGAAGCTGCAAATACAATAACAATAAAGTATATATAATACTATTTTACCCCTCACTGAAGTTTAGTAAGTTATCAAACGTTAACTTACAATACCTATAATCTCAACACAAATCGCGAATCATATTTATTGCAGTGTAGATTATCTGTCTTCCTTGCTTCTTATCATTGCATGGTCTATTACTACTGTCGGAACAGAGATGTCTTAATTCTCTTTTATCTATTTTGTTGTTCTGTTGTTGTAGCACTTTATACAATAATACCAGCCGGTGAATATTTTATAGTAAATCTATTACGGAGCAACTAACTCATGTAATATACAAGAAGTGTGCTTTAGAAGTACCTTAATCTCGGGATATTTTGTTTATTTAACTGAATCTTGAGTATGAAGAAACTCTTCGGTATCTCACCATAAAAGTAATTTCTATACACCATAAGACATATAAGCAAGTGAATAATTCACTTATCGTTCAGTTGGAAGAATGTTTTTAAACATTTTAATAGTTTTAATATTAGTTTTAGTATTAACAATATAGTCGACACCTGTTTAAAGGATTAGCAGTCACTAAAGCAAAGAAGATCAATAAAATATATTATTGTGTATTTCAGGACGTTATATATTTATTTATTTACGCATAGAAAGTAGAACAGTAATGGAACATTCAAATAGATACTGGCTCTGGTTCGATTCGGATGCTGTATAAGTACAGTATGTATGGTGATAGTAGATTCTGAAATCTCCTAAACTTTACTAAAACTATACATATATGAGTGTGATTACTGTACTTGTACTATCAATTTGTCCGACATCCTGACAGTCTATTGTTATATTCCAATTGTATATGATAATTCACAGTATTTGGAAATAATACAGTGAAGAAAATTAGTCGTAAAGGTCAAGGTCTCAAACGTTGAACAGTTCATAATATCCTTGTGAATTAACAGAAATGTAACATGGATTTAAATGTGTTTATTAACACAGTACATTCTTCCAGTGGTGAACTACCAATGTCCGCGCAACAAGGCCTGCGTGGTCGACAGAGTCAACCGCAACCGTTGCCAATACTGCCGGCTTCAGAAGTGCCTCAAGCTCGGCATGAGCCGCGATGGTACGTATACTATACATTTTTGTCGTATTGTAACCGTAATAGTTCATGCGATGCTTCGATAGAAACATCCATAGGATTCTATGTGAACTTATAACTATAATTGGAAAATTATGCCGAATTTTTTAACAAATAAACAGACCGGTTATTTTCCCACCACTGGCACTCTTAAGAGTAGGTGGTAATCCAGATAATATGTTCGAATCGTCGAATAAAAAAAGGTTAAATTAAATTTAAATGAACAATCGATGTAACATTTTGATTCTATCGATTCTCCCGCTGCTCAGGTCGAACCGCGGCCGGTGAGATCGTGAAATGAAATTACGTCGTAAACACGTGGTGGTATGAGGAAGCGAGCACGAGGTCGACGACACCTTATCAGCGTCGATAACACAATGTTGTTCTTATACAATCAGGTTTGCTGCGGCCCAAGTGATAAACGAACCGCGATACATAAGGAAAATATTTATGTACCCTATTGTTGCATTAGTGTGTTAATGTGCCGCGGCTGTACTCTTAACGGAGATCCTGTGACGTCTCCAAACTCTGACGACTCCGACTACGAAGTCTCAACGTGTACATAACCCTGATTTCTTCACAGAACGCAACGTAAATTATCAAAGATCGAAGTTTTTTTTTCACATAAGACGATGACGGTATTGCAACACCTACTAACATGATACGAACATGTCTATGATGGTTTAATTATTATCCGTCAAAAAGGGGATGGTCGTCTATACTAAGTACATTTCTTACCAGTTTTTTATATGTCTCTGCTCATATTTACGCAGCGTGAAAAAATTTACTTCATGAACGTTTTAAAAGCAACCCTAAAAGAGATAAACAGGAAATATTGATTAAATATATTAATATTGATGCGACTAAAGCTTTAGTGTAATTTTTTTTATGAAAAATTATTAAATTTTTCATATATGACAACTATGTATACTATTTTATAATCATCGAGATGAAAAATATTTTTATATTGCCGTAGGCGCGTTTAATAAACAGTTAGTATATTTTTTTTGGAGTTTTTATCCGTTAAGGCGCCTTTTCGTTGGCTCAAAAACACATCAATACCAAATTACTTATGTAAAAAAAAAAATTATAAGTTTAACAGTGTTGTTATAACATGTCAAAAATATCTCGTGCTGCATACACTTTGGTTCGCACAACAGAGTCTATAGTTGCCGGGCTAGACCGACCGGTGTGATGATCTTCGGTGAAGACTTACGTCCAGCAGTGGAGTCTTCCACCGTGTATCGGCAGTTGATAATAAAAACCTATAAGAAGGTTTGCATCGTGTTGCCTCATTGTATGCTTTACGCGCCCATTAATATCGACAGGGTTATAAAATAAATGTCATGCCGCGTACGTACGGGCTGTGGGCGCGGCCATATTGACGGAGCTGCAAATCCCGTCCCAGTATGCGCATAGCTAGGCGCCGACCGACCGTACAGTGACGAGCCGCCATTGCGCAACGCCATGTAATGGCTAGTGATGTACCTCAACATCTTTACTCTTACCGTTTTTTTTTTAATTCAACTGGTTTTTTTTATCGATTTACGCGACGAGACTTGTGCTACGCCCGTCCATAACGACGTGGCGTTAGTTAGGATGATACACACTGCACAACATTGCCCTCGTCGCCTGGGACAAAAGATGTTGAGTCTCGTCACCCCAATAATTACAATAGCTACAGCACTCTTCAAACCGGAACACAGTAATGTTTGCACGCTACTGTTTGACGACGGAAATAGGCTATACGATGGTATCTACCTAGACGGTCTCCGACAACAGAGAACTACCACTTGTCAATTTATAACCACTTCGCTTATTAAGCAATTCAAATCTTCAAATTATGTGGAATGTAATATTCTAAAGGCCACATTTCATTTGTTAATAGAATGTGCCAGAACTGAGGAAATCAGGATTCCATAAATTTGATCTTGGCTAATTTGACGGAATCCTTCCACATCGGTGCAATGAGAGTATGATCAGATTTATGTCGGAACTAATTTCATAATTATAGAATAAGGTAACGATAGCAATGAGATGCGTACTTAATCAAAGCTCTTTAAAAAAACTAGTTTATTTTACTAATTTCTCATGCTTTACCGGAGACCTTCGCTGGTAATTTTAGCGTCAAGTTTCGAATCCATTATCATTATTATTATTATCGTCAGCTAATAGACATCCACTGCGGGATACAGACCTCCTCCAAAGATTCTTTAAACCCCAACTTTCGAATACTGGCAGAGTTTTGCACAACAGTCTGGCAGTTTCAGCTTTACAACGAAACTTTAAAAGCCTCTAGTAAAACTGGCGCGTATTATCACACCTTATCAATCTTGCAATACTTTTTAAAGTCATAACGTTTCATACAAATTGTTTTACCTTTAAAAAAGTATATTTTTAACAGATCTCCAATCCTTAACTATAATATAGCAAGATCGTTGGGAATGTTTCAGTTTATACTGGGCATAGATCTTTAGTGGGCGCTTGTCTCTTGTCGGAGAATGCCTAAGTTAGAATCATTAAAATGTCCATTTTTATTGCTAAATTGTAGTTTGCTAACATTATCGTGTTCCAGTAAACAAGGCGTTTTAACCAGTGAGATGAGTGTAGTGACACATAAAATATGTATCGATATCGGCATTACTCGATGTCACATCACTGCATATTGTGCAACGGTGCAGGCGTGAAGCGTAACATAATATATGTTTTTGTTAGCATGTAACTGACAGACACGAATAGATACAGAGTCATTATGTTTATGTAACTAACAAACTCGATATAACCAGAAAAACTAAGAAAAAAAAAATTGTGACCCAATTGTACGATCACGAATCGTATCGAGACAGTCGGTCGTGCGTAATCGTTTCGTATTGATAACTATATAGTTGCTTATTCAAAATAAAATGACAATTTATTTAAAGTATTCCTACAAAAACTTCAAAAATATAGTATGCAAAAGGTTTACTAAAGATCCCCTTTTTGTTTCATTTTAAACAGCGGCGTCAAATGATACTTATAGTATATTTAATTAAACTCAGTGTTAAACTATACAAAATATTCCTCGTATGTTTTTTTTTAGGTACAATATGTAATAATCTAGAAAAATACCAAAAAAAAACCACATGAAATATACCACGAGAATATTCATAGTCGTGTCAATAAAAAAACAGTTGCGCTTTGTCCTAAAACATAAATTACATACACTTCTAAGTTCTGTAAGGTCCACAAGCAAGTCATTGTTCTGAGGTTAATGTTCTCCACAAAATATCGCCTTTGTACGAAAACCTATTAACTAGGACATTAGACCAGAGGTTACTGTTCCAAAATGCGTACCGAATCCAACCAGCCGTCGCGACCTCCCTATATAAACTTTAAGCGAAGAAACGGAGTGCCTGTGTAACTGGCCGGCCATCGGCCTTTACAACGAAACTTTTCACAGTAGTCTATTAACGAAAATCTACGCACAAAAAACAACGACATGACAACAATATACTGGCCAACGGAATTAGATGCTTTAGCGGATACGGTGCAACTACTTAAGGTACTAAACGTCTTACCAATCAACGGGATCGAACCGCGTTACGTAGTAAGGCTGCTATACGTCACACGCACGTAGCACTTATACATACATACGTCAGAGTTACCAGAGTTCGTTGTTCCACTAGGCAGTGTGCCAACGGCCGCCGAGTCCCGCGCGCACACGCCTCCATCTCGCGTACGTGTCCTCACGCAAACAACACCGGCTCGCCCGTTGCCGTGCCGCTCACGCACACATTCGCAACTCGGTCACACATCGATGCGTTCCGCACACAACGACAGTGAATGCACGTGTGTTCGTGAGGTATTGAGTAACAGTATGCTAGGTGTCATTGAGAGCGCAATGCATTGTAAAGATTGCTTTACCGATTTTTACGTCGCGGTATTCCTTCTTTTTCATCGTGTGAATTTGCTGAAGTCATGGGAACTATCCGCTAAAGCGATTCCCTGTTATGTCACACCGATACGTTCTCAACGACAGCTAGCGTCAGATAGCGAAACTGAAGTTGGCAAAATCAGCGCGGAGATAAAAGTACACGTTTTTATCCATTTCTGACTAAACGTTTACAGTACTTGTAAGAGATGTAGTTACAATAATTAAATTTTATTTATCCTTAATAATTATTAATTACCAGCGGTGAAATTCGGACGTATGTCAAAAAAGCAACGCGAGAAGGTCGAGGACGAGGTGAGATTCCATCGCGCTCAAATGCGCGCACAGACAGACGCGGCGCCTGACTCAGTATACGATGCCCAGCAGCAGACGCCGAGCTCCAGCGATCAATTCCACGGTCATTATAACGGGTACGTACAATATTACTTATGTGAAACTATTTGAACATAAAGTTTTATATGGTATTTTAATACATATTAGAATTAACTTTATAATATTATTATATCTCTTTTAATGTAGGAAGAAACGATTTAGTATAGCAATTTATTTTCAAATAGATTGTAATCGATGTCATGATCAAGCTTGGATTCACTTCCTAATGGTCATTAAGTTTTAACGTAGTTTTGGATGTGTATAAAAGCGACATCTTTTGATAAATATTGATAACAATATTATAAAGTAATACCTCTCTTATATTCAAATTAAATCATTTTTGATACATGTAATGTTATTAGAAATAGCACGGTAAGCATTTTTCGCAGAAATTTGATCATGTACGTCAACTTGGCAAGAAATAATAGAAGAAGTGGAACAATATCGTCTTTATGATCACAAAACCTACAGCGTGACTTTCCGCGTTTGTCGTTGCATTTTTCATAACAAAACTGGTTTCCCGTTATATCATCGGCTAGGCGGAGATGCTTTCTCCGACAACTGTATGAAAGGCCCTTACCGTTGCTTACCCGTAATTCGCCGTAGACATTCGTGTCAGCGGTGCATCAGACGTCGTTACAGCAACGGTAAACGCGCGTGACAGCGAATGTCTAGCGGTAAATGTAAATAGCGCCACCTAGTATCGAATAGCGGTACTTAGCTCTTCAAATTACAATTGCGGGCGCTGCGGCAGCGGTGTTTGCATCAATCCTAGCGAATCCAATTCATTGATTTTAATTGACAGGTGCTCATATATTGACGATGCAGAGATTTGATATGTGTAATATAAATTCCACTTCCTCGTATTATTTATTGTTCATTATATTTAAACGATAATTTAAAGTTCCACTTAAATCATGCATAACAATTTCTTATTTAACGTACGAATACAATACGGCTTCAGTGTAGAATGGCTGTATGAAATGCATAATTTCAGTTACCCGGGGTACAGCTCGCCGCTGTCATCATACGGGTACAGCAACGCGGGCCCCGCCCTGACTTCCAACATGAGCGGCATCCAGCCACAGCCGCAACAGCAGCAGCCCTACGACGTGTCGGCTGACTACGTCGATTCAACAACATACGAGCCAAAACAAACCGGCGGATTTTTGGACGCTGATTTCATTGGCGGACATGGTATGTTGGAATTGTAATATAAATCTTTAATTAATTTTTTTTGAAAAATAGTAAAAAGACACAAATAATAAACAACATCGTTGATTTTAACGTAATGGCTACTTAATATATTAATTTGTCTATTATCATACGTTAGTTTTGTGCTTAATTAGCATTAGTTGTAAATCAAAAGGTCTAATAAAAGAATTGTCATTAGACGAACCACAAAAAAGTTCAACAATCGTCCGACCATCCGGCTCGACATCCACCTCAACAGCCACCACCTCCACGACATCCATGCGACAGACTCCAATAAACGACATCACACGAACCCGGATACAACAGGACTTCGATCGTTACGAGCAGGACAGGATCCAATCGCCGGCGTCCATATCGTCCGGGGTTATTAACATAAAGCAGGAAATAAAACCGGAGACGTCCATGGGTGTTGACAATTTGGTCGCCAGCTACGTCGACTCCACAACCTTCCTGCACAGCCCATCAAATATACAGCACAGCCCCATGGACATCCAGAATACAGTTTTAGTCAGCGGGCAGAGCTCAGTGTCATTGACGAGCGAGGATCTCAGTCCAGACGATCTGACTTCAAGCAGTGGGCACGGGAGGCTAATGGATCCTTTAAATATGAACATGTCCGGAATGGGTATGGTGAACCCCAACGCGGTTTCGAACCGCAGACATCCGGGTTCCAGTCAAAGTGGAACGAGCGGGGAAGATTTGCCTTGTAAGTGGTAGAAGCTTGGATGTCGATACAGTTTTCGTTTTGGTTGGTTCCGTTGTTCGTTTTTGAAGATTTTTTTTTTCATTAAGTTTATTATTTTGTTAGCTATCTTTGTATTTCGCTAAATGATTTGTTTTATTTATTTTTTTCCATTTTAATACAATTACATGAGCAATATACAACCGTGTTATAAATTCATTCCATTGCTCTATGCTTTTTCAAATATAAACGATTCTTGTTGAAATAAACGTAGAAATAATGACCGTTGTACTGAAAAGGAAATAAAAATGCTTAACTATTAGTTAATTAATTTCCTGATCTAAAACAGAATCGCACTGACCTTACTGTTCCGGTATTCTGGATATTTGTTCGGTTCCATTACTACCATCGGATATGGTATAAAAGGTGTGGCCAAACAGCAAGTAACTAAACACGCTGGAAAACAAAATTAGGTCTACCATATCATCTCTTCTAAATTTTGTCTTTATCTCACTTTCTAAATTTGTTCACAGAATGAGTTATACAATATATATATACTTACGCCAACACGTTAATAGACAGGTTGTCAACAACATGGCGGACATAGGGTCTACGACCATATTTACTTTCTTGTTTATTTTCCTAATGTTTATTACTATTAGTTTCGTAAGTTATAGTAGCTATTGTTGTCATTTTATTTGTCAATGTCAGTAGAAGTTTCTTTTTTTTTATATTGTGTATATTTTTTAAGTTTGTCGATGTTGCTTAATGTTAATATATTATTTTAATTTATATAATTATTATTAAAGTTATAACCGTATTCTTTGAGAAGAGAAAGGAATTTATGTTTCTTTTAAGGAAACTTCTAGAATAGAAAATGTATTAAATTTATCCTTTATAAATTTATGTTAAAAATTAACTTGACTGTAATCATAAATATAATATCCAATTTGATGACTAACTTTTCGATTTTGTTTCCAGCTGAAGGCGATATAAGTAAGGTGCTGGTGAAGAGTTTGGCCGAGGCACACGCGAACACAAATCCCAAACTGGAGTTCATACATGAGATGTTCAGGAAACCACCAGACGTATCCAAGTAAGCATTGACAATACGTTTTAGATTCTTTGCGAGATTGAAGAACGTCTAGAACAAATACCACATGATCTAGATTAAACACTTTACACGCCTCATGAAGACGATAGTAGCTTTGTGAATATCCCAAATTACACAATCGCTTATCATCAGTTTAATAATAATCTTAGTTATTTTATTTCCAATATTTTGTATTCACAGACTCCTGTTCTACAATTCGATGACATACGAGGAGATGTGGCTCGACTGTGCCGATAAGCTTACCGGGATGATTCAGAATATCATCGAGTTCGCTAAACTCATCCCCGGCTTCATGAAGCTAACGCAGGACGATCAGATACTTCTGCTAAAATCCGGTGAGAGTTTCCATTTTAGATTTTTAACTACAATAACATACATAATATAGAAATATGTATTTAACATTAGATTTGCGAACATTTAAGATATTAGGAATATGTCAAAAAATTCAAAATCTTCACATTAGTTGTTAATGTCACAAAAAGAAGAAAGCTTGAAATATTTTATCGAATATTGTTTCATCAAAATTGTGGATCTCTTGATTTTAGTGTTAACATAACAAAGTCCATAAATAATAAACACCCGTCGTCTCCAGGGTCGTTCGAGCTGGCAATAGTGCGCCTGTCGCGGCTGATAGACGTGAACCGCGAGCAAGTGCTGTACGGCGACGTCGTGCTGCCGATACGCGAGTGCGTGCACGCTCGGTAAGTATACACTTACATTTTCGTACCGATTTTGCGTTTATCTTGACACAGTCACATACATAACCGTATATTAAGTATCGACGATATCATCATCGTTATCAACATCGTCACCAATCACATCATAATCTACATCATCAGCATGGTTATCGTTACCACCACTCCACAGACGACCACTGTACCCTCCCTTAAGTATACTAGAATATAGTAGTAGAAGTATCCACTGTCCAACTGTGAACGTCTATTGACTGATGATCATGAATAAGAGGAAAAGTTTTACCCACGATACACGAAACAGATCTGACAAACATACAATATTAAAAAAAAAAATAGTACTTGTAATATTAATTACTAGAAACAGATTAGATATTAAGAAAAGTGTTAGGTAGTTTGAGAAAAATTGAAAGTTTTATTTGTGTAAATATTCAGAGATATAAGGCAGAACCAATTCATAAAAATCTGTATTGTATATATTAAAAAAAAAAGAATAAATATATATTTTTATGATAGAGGGTTGTGAGCTCACTGTTGTATAGACGGGATAAGAAGAAGACATTAATCACCACTTGAAGTAGGAACAGAGCAGGAAGATGATGATGAAGCTGGAATTATGATTATGCAGCATAATTCAGTGCTCTCGAAGAGGAAAGTTCTAGAAAATTATTGATCATCAATGAAACGAATGAGAAGATCGTAGTATATTTTCCAAAGCCATGACTATAATGTTTTAATTTCAGCGACCCCAGAGATATGGCGCTGGTTGTGGGTATTTTTGATGCGGCGAAGACCATCGCACGACTGAAGCTGACTGAGACTGAACTGGCGCTGTACCAGAGCCTCGTGCTACTGTGGCCAGGTGAGTATTATACAGTTGAATAACAACTAAGATGAATACATATTTATAATCTTCATTTAATATTGTTAATTTTCTTTATAATTAGATAAATCTTTTAGATTAATATATACATATCTTACTTATATGATCATTAGCAAGGAGAGAACGTATCTAGCATTCTTTCATTAGCTCAATATGTTAATATTCGTTTTTAAATCTGGATTATAGTATTACTATATTATACTATTTTGATAAAATTGTATATATGTATTTATTCTTAAATTATATTTAATTTATTAGATTAAAATGTTAAGGTCCTCAAAAGGACTAACAGCAGAAATGTCATTGAAAAAATTAATCTAAAGAATTTCGCCCTTTAGAGAGACCTAAATACAAGAATGTATACTATTTCAATAAAAAAAACCTATAACACAGGTTGGCGACCTCTGAATTTACGATTGATATATTAAAAAAAATCTTGTAAATAACTGAAAAAACAGTATAGAAATTTAAATTAGTATTTAAGCATTAATAAGATAACCTTAAAGGACATGTCTCCAAGGTCATTAAACGATGAAAAAAATGGCTCAAATAACTAATTGCTGTTAATTATCAACAATTTCCTTATTAATGAAAGTATAGTTTTCCGACAAATATAAGGATAAATATCCAGAATGTTCTATTAATGTGTGCGAGTGTTACATCCAGAACGGCACGGCGTCCGCGGGAACCCGGAGATCCAATGCCTGTTCAACATGTCCATGGCGGCGATGCGGCACGAGATAGAGACTAACCATGCGCCTCTCAAGGGTGACGTCACAGTGCTCGATACACTGCTCACCAAGATACCCACCTTCAGGTCAGTGAAAGTTCAAATTTACACATATGGTAGTACATTGGTGGTAGGTCTCTGTAGATAGGAGACCAATTAGGTAGCTGCCACCGCAGCTTCTGCTTCTGCAGCCAAACGGCAGTGTGTAAAATTACCATGTTCCGGTTTGAAGTATGTTGTTGCTAGTTAAACTACTGGAGTAATGAGACTGAACATCTTGTCTCAAGACGACGAACATAATGTGGTGTAGTGTGTACCATCATCAGGTGAATGTCTCACTCCTATCGTATATTATTTACAAAAGCTGCAGCGTGTCTTTATAAGGTTTAGACTTGGAGAGCATGAGATAAATCTGATTTCCATCTCATTATTTCGTTTCGTTATTTTTTACTTACATTCTTCTTCTTCTTCTTAGCATTTGTCCTGTATTATAACAGTACTAATATACTTCAGTTAATGAAAAAAAATGTGAACCAATCGCTGTCTCTCTTTATTGTCTATTTACCATATCTATATTGCATACATCGTCGTACTGAATAAACACAATATAAGGTTATACTTCTTCCGCGTGTGTACTCACCCTTAGTTTTTCAACCAAAACATAGAAATAGCATACCACTGCTTCTGCACTTAACTCCTTGGCAACGGCAGTAACCATCGAGATGACTTTGCAATAGATTCTTCACACCGTTCTGACGTTACGACGACGCTGTTTACAGAGAGCTGTCGCTGATGCATCTGGAGGCGCTGTGCCGATTCAAGGCGGCCCATCCGCACCACGTGTTCCCGGCGCTCTACAAGGAGCTGTTCTCCCTGGACAGCGTGCTGGACTACACGCACGCCTAAGCGGCCCGCGCGTGGGCTCGCGGCAGGTTCGATCTCATTTTGCCCACGAGAGCGGGACGCCGGCGGCGGTGGGGCGGGCCCAGGAGTTCACTTATCAAGACTTGACAGCTATATATCTCGTTTAGTTCCCCCTCAGCATCAGGGACTGAAGACGCCCGCCGGTCCGTTTGTTAACCTATTTATAATTGTATGTATGTACTTTGAGACTGTTATGATATATTTACGTATAGGTACGTACGTACAATATTAATATATTTAAATGTTTATTTAATTCGAATCTAGGCAGGGGCGGGCGTGTTCAGTTGGACGTTCACGGTCACCGTCGGGACCGTTGTGGCGTGATGTTGACGGTAGGTAGACGGTAGACGTTCGCGGTAGCACTCGCGGAGAAGACGCGCGGAAGCTGGAGGCACGGCCGGTGCACGCAACGTGCGGCACGCCGCGTGTCACGCCGCGTGTCGCGTGCACCGGGCCGTCGTATCATTAACGTAAAGTGTATCTAACATTGAATGAAGAAATAATAATTATATATATAAAGTATAATAATAGAAATAGAATTTTATTAAGAAATAAATAAAAAAAATTATAAAGATGTAGACAGATTTGATGATCACACAACAGTTTCTTATAAGCGAGACGTTTTATTGATAGTCCTTTTTTTTTTTAATTATTTTATTAGTTATTATAAAGATTGTAACTTGTTATTTATTTCAAATGATTATTAATATTGATGTTTTTTTTTATCCCTTCAATGTAGATCGTCGATTATATTGTAACGTTAGGTATACAGGATACTGCCCATTATTTTGTACTTTTTATTTTTCCTTTAGCTTTTCTTTTTTTAATGAAACAAATGGAGTCGAACACTTTGGACGAAGCAGTGGGAGAAAACTTCTTTTTGAAGAGTAAATAACTTAACTGTTATTATATCTAAGTTGCATCATAACGCGGTTTAACGAACAAACGTACAGACGACAGTGATCATTCCGTTGTTGGGTGCCTCCGGTTACGATCAATCTTATTTTTGTTTCGTTGTACTTTAAGTTAACTTTTTTATTATATTAAACGTGATGAGCGTTTGCTTTTGGAACGAAGAGGTTCCTGGTTCGATTTCTGAGGCCGCATGTTAATGGCGTTTCGATAATGGTGGAATTATTTAGAACCTTACCAGCTACCACCTTGTTATAGATCTGCCGCCATAACAGCATTGTTGTGTTCCGGTGTCAATGCGAGAGCCAGAGTATTATGAGTTTCATCATCTTAAGCCTGTAGTCACTTAACATGACGTGAATGAGGTGTTTAGACCGTTTTCGATTAAAAAAAAAAATTAAATTGTCTATTTCGTATGAGTAGTATACCACCAACGTTATTCATGTGTTCATTTATCAAATTGAATTTCTTTTTTTGTAACGCACGATTTTTTATATATAATCGATATATCTTTATCGTATCGTAATCTTATTCCGAATCATCGATGTTATATAATCGATGTTCAATAGTTTATTATGAATTTGTGAAATGAACGCTTTAGTTAGCGGCACTCAAAAACGGGATGGCGATGTGAAGTATTTTGTATGTACACTTGAAATTGCGTTTTGTATGTTCTCATAGCAGGCAATTTATATATATCTATATATATACATATAAATATTTTAATCTTTATATAGTAAATTTTGATCTCATTGTGTTTGCACTATACCTTTCGCTTGGGTGCCATGTATGATTTGTTTTTGTACCGCATAATAAAACTTTTAAGTCGATGCATAATATTTACAGTTTTACATTTATAAAGATTGAAGTACAGTTTTTTTTTATAATAATCGTTATATCTCTTTTTTATTTTTTACAATGTTTTTTTACTTTACGTTTTTCTTTTTTTTTTTTATATTTTCTAAGCATCTAAATTGCCTGCTAGGTGTTGTAGAATTACCGGTAACCATCAATTTTCTAACACTTTTACGCTAAGTTTTGTCGAATAGCCTTTACTATAGACTGGTTTATAATAGTGTTAAAAAGTATAAATCTTAACTCGTATTATGTAAATAGCTAATATTCATATGTATTTTATATTAAATATCATTATAAGGTTCGATGGGTTATTTTTAATTTTACATTCTATTAAAAAAAAAACTAAAACATATTTTCCACTTGGGTTGAGAGATGTACATCTTGAAGAGTCACGTGAAAAATGTTGTTTTTTTTTTCCTTTCTATATATTATATATTTTTTGTTAAATAAAGCAATCTGTTATTGTCAGTGTTTTTCGTTTTATTTTATTTTTTATTCCGTTAATTTGCGTTTTTGTTATACATATATATATATTTTTTTCCATTATTATTCAAATCACACATACACACACACATAGATTTTTTAATATCAATAACATAGTTATAAATATACATATATAGTGAGAATACATAGAGTATAACAAAAATATACGGGTGGTTCAAATATTACTTTAAATTACACACTGTTATATGAAATAAATATATTTCAAATTTGTTTTTAATTGAAATTATTAAATAATCAATATAGTTGATAGAGAGCCGTTGAATGTTTAATCAAAATAATTATTACTTACGCAGCCACTTTCGCATTGTCATAGTGACGTCACAAGTTGAAAACGTTTGTTCCGGAAGTTAAATTTTGTTTATAAGAAATTATATTATATTAGTCGCTTATAGTTAGATGAGTTAGTTGTATAATAATTTCGGCATAACAATGAGCAATGTCCGATTTTTTCAATGAAAATTGAGACTGAATAATTTTTGATATGATACGACGAATTGTCGAAAATCGTATGTGTTATTGGCGTATATAATGTGGAGAATGGAACCAAGGAAAAAAAAATTGGATTTTCGTAACGAAACGGACATTACCCATTAACGTATTGGTTTTAGAGCACGGTACAATTTAAAGCACTAAGACTGAAACAAATCGGCTGAAACCGTTTAAGCTTTTGCCTAAACAATAAAAATAACCGTCTATTCATAAATTTATGGAACACAACCGTGTCCGAATCCAAAAGAAAATATTTAATATGTATAAAGTATAGAAAAACGAAATTATAACAGATCTATATCAGCCCATGCTATTAACGATGTAATCAGATTATCCCTTGTTATTGGATTTAGATGCAGGTTGTTCCACGTTTCTCTCGAATTTATTTTCAATTTATTAAATGAATAATAAACGTGGTGGAAATCTTCAAAGGAAACCGGAACTGCGTCATCGCAAGCCGGATGGTATGGTGACGACGTCGTGTCCATTCTATAGTTTGTCTTATAAACTCGTAGACTTGGTGACTGGTGCAGTATATCGGTGATGATGTAAAACGCCCTATCTCTTTCTCGCAAACGAATTGGGGATGTTAGTGCGATAGTGATAGGCATAGGGTAAACGTTTAATTGCTGAGTAGAATTAGTAGGTATTTCTAAAACTTTTATACTATGTTTTGCTAAATTTTCACTAAATCGATATTATAGAATTGGACACTAAAGGATAGCTTGTAATTTGAGGAATATGGTGTAATGGAAAAGCGCGGTGTTTCCGGGGGGTTATTGGGTAATAAGTTTGTGTGTTTTCGTGTGACTTGTACGTAGGTCATTTGTTCCCTTTGTTACTTTTATATCAGTTATTCTAAAAGAGCTTCTATTTTATACTTAAATGATACCAAATGTACGGGTGTTTCGATCATTATAGTGAAATTTTTGTACCTCTTGTTTTTCTATAAGATAATTATTTTATATCGCGAAAAAAAAAATATTGATTTGTTAACTGAATATTAAGTATTTTTACACATTAACTAAACATATAAAATATAAAACCTATATCTATGTAAAGAAATCAGAATTTATAAATACATATTTAGTATGTGCATGTTGGTCGAAAGATAATTAAAATGCGTGCAATTTTTTGTTTGTGATTAGGTTTTATTAAAAAAAAAACTGTTTAAGTTTTTCGATCAACTTGTACCTACGTTAGCTTTGTTGATTTGTAAATTCAATACAAAACATTGTACCTAAAAGTAGATAAATATGGAGTTTGAGAACCAATAGAAAATAAATGTTATTGTTTTTATTATTATTCTCGAATCACTTGCAAGGTACCGTGTTTCATTTCTCCCCCCTTTTAATCATTCAATCTTTCAAGGATTCCATTAGGTATATTTTACATATAAACATATGACCTATCGCCTCAAAAACAATCATGAATGGACTTAATGAATAATTAAATACCATATTAATATAATGAAGGCACAATAATATACTAATAATACCACAACTAACGCTAGTACTATAAGTACTATAATAAAACTTAGTATATAAATAAATATTTGAAAGGGTTGTTATTTTTGAGGATATATATATATATATATATATGTATTCGATTGCACTGTTCGTCATCTGAGAACGGTCTATTATGGAATCATAATATATTTTTTTTTTATTCAATTAAGCGACGAGCCGAGTAGGACGTTCACCTGACAGTTAGCGCTACCTTACCTAAGCCTACCAATAATGTGGTGCTAGTTAAGATGATATACTGCATCACATTCCACTCGTCGCCGGAGACACAACTAAGATGTTGAGTCTGGTTACCTACTGGGGTAATTACTGAATTACACTGGCTACAACGCACTTCAAACTGGAACACAGTAATGTATGCACACTACTGTTTGGCGGATGTAATAGGCGCTGCGGTGGTACTCACCTACTTGTCTACTTGCTCGTCCAACCGATGAGCATGCATGAAGATACTCATAAAAGTGGAGGAAGCGTGCCAGGGTCGTAGCGAGTGGAGAGAGGTGGTCTTTGCCTACCACACTGGAAACGAAGCGTGATATATATGTATGTACTTCTACTCGTCTGATTCAGCGACCCAAAGTGAGTCTTGGCCTACGACACAAGAGAGCGCCAGCTTTGTCTGTCTTAAGTAAATAAAAACGAAATGTGTATATAAATAACGACGAATGTTTTCTTATATAGTATATTTCCTTATTTCATAATAACCTTTAAAAAAATCTCACCTTCTGTCATATTGTAGGCCTTAATAAGCTTACAAGGAATACAGCTAATCGTAAAAAAAAAATAATTTAATTCAGCTTGTTACATGCCTTCAGTTTTCTTTCTTCGATATTTTCATACTGGAACCCCACAGCAATGCATTGACTGACCATTGAGCATAATACACTATGTATGCGGATACGGAGATGAATATGAAGACTATGGGAAAGTAAATTGTTCCATAAATATGCTTCAAAACGGGGTAAGGCCAGATGCCGCGAACAGCGAACGTAGAAAATAATCTGAAAAATATTTTAGATGAAAACCGAAGGTCCAAGTTCGATTTCTGGACCACATAATTGGGATTTTCGCCGCATCGTTTTTGCTAACCTACTTACCACGTCCGCATTGTAAATCTGACGCCATAACAACTTTGTGTCATCATCACCATCATCAGCCGATAGACGTTCACAGCTGGAAATAGGCCTCCCCCAAAGATTCCCACATCTCCACATTTATAGAAGTTCATATGGGGGGACTTGGGTCATTGTCAACCATGTTGTCTTAATGCGAGTTGGTGGGAGCCAGAGCCTCGTTTGTTGATTAGCAGGGTTCACCATGAACAGGTGAGGTTAACCTGGATCCCATGAGTTGTTGTGCGGAAACTTTTACACCCCTTGCTTGCAACTTTGCTGTATCCCGGCACATACATATGAGAGCCAATAAAAATACTACCGCAAAGTTCGCCTGTACGGCCCTTCAGCCTTATTGTCACTTAAAATCACGGGAAACTTAAAATTAAGTGTTATACCGTTATTAACAAAATAGAACCTGGACGTTGATTACACCGCTTCATAAATATCTGATGTTATATTTCAGTTGAATAATAATAATTAAGCATTAGTTTTTTTTTATTTTATTAAGCGACCAGGTCAGCGGAACAGCGAACGTTCAGCTGATGGTAAGAGTCCGTCCGTGACAACGTGGCACTAGACAGGATGATATATACTGCACCACATTGCGCTCATAGCCTGAGACATAAATACCATGAAAAAATTTTGAGTCTCATTACCCATATAATTATACTATCTACAGCGCCCTTCAAACCAGAAAACAGTAATGTTCGCACAATACTATTTGGCGAAAGAAGTAGGCGCTGCGGTGGTACCTAGACGGTCTTCGAATATAGAGACGTGCCACCAGTAGTAAGCAGTGTTTTCTTCATATGGTAGTTATGACTATTTAAGGTCACATAATGTCTTATAACCATCAATTGAAATGATGATGATGATGATTGGCTTCTATTAAACCTTGGTTTGAACTATTGCTATAATATAGTTAGTGGATGTGATTATACAACTTACACATATAAGTAGCAAACAAACAGTCCGTATGTATGGAGTAGATTCAACTTGTGCGATTTGGGCTCCGTTTTAGGCAGAAACGTGAACTCCCATAGAACTACCGGAAGTATCGCTGTGTGCATAACGTGGTTAGATATTTGACTCAGGACTTTATCTATGAATGATGGGAATATCATTTCCCTGTCGTATATATACACCGGCCAGAATATTGCGAATATCAACTGCAAAAAAGATGAACATTATCTGTGGCATTGAGTGCGTGGTCTTTACCCTTAGCTTCAGGTGTTAATAAATAAAAATAACTTAATATTACAGTACTTATAAAAAAATACTAACAATATGTAAACGTTGTAAATGTAAATACAGCTTCTATTTAAAATGACAGCTTTGACGACGTGAACCTTCACAAACGTTCCTTCCTATTTTGTTAATTTTTTTAATACTAAGAAGCAACGATAAGTGGTACATTCACCTGATGATAAGTGATATACTGGCTCAAAACAATGTGGCGCTAGTGAGGGTATTATACACTGCACCACATTGCACTCATCGCCTTGAGACAAGATGTTAAGTCTCATTACCCCAGTAATTACACTAGCTACAGCGTCTTTCAAATCGGAACACAGTAATGTTTGCACACTACTGTTTGGCGGTGGAAATAGACGCTGTGGTGGTAACTACCTAAAAGGTCCTTCTCCACAGAGACCTACCACCAGGATAAATGATAATTATTTTTAGATTCTCTTTATATCCGATAAAGCAAAACACGAATAAGAAATTCACTTGATATTACTCTAGTTAGGATGGTAAACACTGCATCTCTTTGTTCACAGTCTTGAAAGACAACATGTTAATATTTTGTTACCCTACTAATTTCACTAACAACAACGCCCTTCAAATTTATAGAGAAAAATTAATAAGCTTCAAGTGGAATAATGGTTTATGACGAGCCTCAGTTAAATAAAAAACCGGAACACGGTAATGTTTGGCGGCCGAAATAGGAGCCGCGGTGGTACCATTTTTCACTGTCCCTGACAATAAAGACCTTTCACAAGTAAGCCTGACTCAGAAAAAGAAATTGTAATTAGTTTTCTGGGGTCTGTGTGCAGCAGTCCCCAAGACGATAATAGGGAGCTCTTGTCCGAAGACTACATCTAATCTTCATACTATTCCTCCCCTTGAGCGTCGTTGCAGAGTTTACAGCACAACCCAAGAAGAATTTACTTCTTGAGTTTCCTCTTCGTATCTGCACGTTGGCTGATAATCTGTATTAATAATATTTAAAAATATATATGAACTCACCAAACCCGTGGGCACTATTAGACTAACGCATAGAATGTCTCTGTATGATTTGAGATATTTTAATAACTTATGTTCTTTAATTTCCAACAATGTCGGTAAATCACACAAAATACCTAAAGATGCGTAAATTAACTGAATGAGCTGCAACAAAAAATATTAATTTATTTACACTATAAAGATAAGTTTTATACTAGGCATATACTAGAGGGTGGACTTCTTGAAAACAGAGTTAACTGGCTCAAACGAGAATAATCATGTTCAATAAAAAATTAACCTTATAAAATGATTCAAGATCAGCCAAAGTGTAATCGAATGGCTATACTTTCTCTTTCCGTGTGATGGAATTGGGAACGAGGAGATCAGTAGAAAAACGACGGTCATTCCAAAGGGTTAAGGGTCCGACTTAAGTGGGAATAGGAAGACCACATTGCGTGTAGGACACCCAGTAAAGTCTTAGAGTACTCCACAAGGCCGACCAACAATCTAGAGAATCAGCAGTGAACTTCTATTAGCTGATAATGATGATGATGATGAGCAATAATAAAAAGACCAAGTCTGTGTATAATTCCCAGGGAAAAGTTGTCTGTGTTTGTAATAGTGGACTCGGAATAGGTGACGCTCTAGGCAAGCAGATTTTTTTTTAAATATGCGGTAAAGCCAATGACGTGAATGATTTTCCAATGAGGAAATATGGCATATAAATATTTTATGTTTATATGCCATATACAAAACACTTTGTGACGTAGAGGCAACCTTCAACCTCATTAACAAAGGTCTCAGTAGTAAAAATGAAGAACATTTATTATTTTTCAGGTTAAAAATTATTTTTTTCATTAAATTTTAAATGTTTTATACGTAACCTTTGTACTTATAAATTGTTATTTTCAAAATAAGTTAAAACTTAACTTTTCTTTAATTTAACTTCTACCGTATAACATAAAGACCGGAAATATATAGGGACGGTTTTCTCCGATACTACCAAACCGATAATTTTATAAATGTTAAAGATTTATTTTGTCCTCAATATATCAACTTTTTTATAGTTCACCAAATATTCGTGAAATTTGATACATTTTATGAAATATTTTCGCCTTATCAACTTTGCTATACCTTGTTAAATACATTGAACTTATAAAACGTACCACATTCCATATAGTGATGTAAATCCATTGTAAAGAGTAAAACATCTGTACATCCGGGTCTTTCATAATATCACCCCGAAGCATTATGTACATTGCTATGCTATTACCTCCCTGTAAAATGAGCGTTGCTGCGTAACCTAATACGCGGTAGTGGGCATAGTTAGATGTCACTCTGAAAACGAAAAATACAGTACATAAAATAATATACAATATAAATAATAAAAATAAAAACAATTTTCACGTAGAAGTATCTCTAATCAGAAAGTACGTCCGCGGTACCTTTCTGAACTAATATGCCAAGACATCTCAGAACATTGAACCCTTTCTCCTGATTAGTCCTAATTTCACCTCTTAAAGGAAAATATCTTGACGAAGATTCTCCTTTCCACCTTCCTTAGGGACTGTTTGTTTAGACAAAGAAATATAAAGAAGGCGTGTTTAAATAAGGCATATTACAATAGACTTTTTAAGATGATAGAATCTTAAGAAAAAATTGCCTACGACTACTTTTAGAAACCTGTGAATCTCTTAAAGATTATATTTATAGTAAATATATATATATAAATATATTATTGGGTTAATGACCAAACAATTTTAAGTATTATTGAGATGTAATTTCTCGTTTGCAAAGGAACATATTGTGGTTAGGAAGGTATATATGTATTACTTTGTATAGTTTTAGCTTACAAACATACTTTGTGATTGCATCAGTAGATTATTAGTTACTCATATAATTTAAAATATGCGAATTATTCGCCTCAGTATTATTCATTGAATAGAGTTTTCTATATATAAAATTGCAGAACAATAAGGAAAATATAAAATTCGAGGATATATATAATGACGAAGGTATAATTAATATAAAAAACTAGCTGTTCCTCGCCCGCGTTGCTGGCCGTCATATAGAATTAGATCGCAAACGAATTTCTATAGCAACTGTTACTATAGCAACCGCATAAATAATACTAAATGAAAAAGTTTTTCAAAGTTAACTAGAAATAAAACGACAAGGAATGTATGAAATCCAAAATAGCCTATAACCATCTACAAATCATTCCGCGTCGGATGGTCATGTTACCATGTCGATTACGTTCACTAGTTTTCACGTGATTAGCCAACAAACAAAATCTATTTTCATTATATATATATAAGTATATATATATATATATTAGTGTCATTAGTATCATTTATAGCTTATAATATCTACAGATTATGTAGCTAATAGTAAATAAATTTAAACCAGTTTACGTGTAATATACTTAGATATAACATATTGCACATAATGAAGGGTGCCAGGTTGAAATAACCTATAGATTATACCTATTAAAAACTTTTAATACCTTATATTTTTATTAAAAATTTTTATATTATACACATATGTTACATTTGTCATTTTTAATATTAACATAAATTGGCGTGAATGCCTAAATAATAGATTTTTTTTTTCCCTTGATTGTAGGATACTAGCCTGATAAATAAAACTTCTGTTAACACTTTCGAGGGTACGTGTGTCCACGATTTGGATCGTTATAGGGTTTCCTCGATCATTGATATATTGTAAATCTAGTTTATTTCCGAATTTTCTACACGGACAAAAAGGTCCATTTCCGAATTCAATATATTTTAATATCATCATCAGGTTCAAGGGTACTGTTTAATATGGTGTCGATAATAATATACATTTGCGATAATAAAAGGGTATGTAATGATTTATCTCTTTTTGGTTATCTACTCACTAGAATATTTTCGTAATATTACAAAAATTACAAATCTTACCTCATTTTGTTCATTGTATATAGATAGTGTACATGCAGTGGTGTGTTCAACTGTTGTGTATCATCCAGCTGATACGTATGTGTTGCTCAGAGAACCTGAAATCGTAATTAATATTAGGTCTTTACGTATGACGTTGCCATATATACTTTCGTTTATCAATGACGAACTAAAAGGTTATGAAGCTAATGATACTCGAGCTAGAGCTGAGCTAGCTACCATTAAAATATTATTCGTCTATTTACAACTAATTGCTAAGATAAAAAAGCTTGACAAACGGTTGCTCGTCAGGGAAACGTAATTATTATGGCCTTGTGCTGCCTCGTACTGCTCAACAGGCACAGAAACGAAGGTATTTGAACCGTATTTTTACCTCTTATAAAAAAAGCATTCTGTTCGAAAATCGAAAGCGCACAGCGAGTTACATCCTGATTCAGATCCCAAACAATGCTCTAAACAAAAAATGACCTCTCGAATGATGATGGTCACTGAAGGAAACTGAGAATGAAGGTAATGATGGAGATGTTCGCACATAAGTAACTGAATTCGGTCAATCGTTACTGCTTGCTCACGATAACACGTAATCCTATACCGTACAACAGAGGGAGTCAAAGCCGTACAATATTTGATAGAAGCTCTCCCTCTTCTATCATACTGTATCACTTTTTTCAAAATTTGGACAACTTTTTAGCAGAAAAAAATACGAATGACAGGAAGAATGTCTTTTAAAAGATTTTCGCCAACTATACAGCTATTTTTCACAAGGAAGGCACTAATAAATTGCCTCATTAACAAAGATTCATCGGTTGGATAAGTGACTACTTCGATAGAAATAATAAAGTAAGAAAAATAAATACCTTATCTTATTTCGTATAAAACAGCAATTTCATAGGCATCTGTCATACATATACACACACACACAACATATATATAAACTTGTTAGTTTTTTCTTTGTCTAAATGTTAAGACACTTTGACCACCAAAACCGCCTCCATCTCTATGAATTTGGCTGTTTTTTATCTGTACAGAGTACAGATAAAAAACAGCTGGTTAAAACGATTCAAATTTGCAACAATAATAAAACAAAAATAACACGTAAGAATGTTTAAAAAAAAATAATGTTTTGTAAAGTAACGTTTCCTGTATTGAAGATATCGATGAAGTTGTATGTAAATATTATATATAAACGATATAATTTATTACATAATATTTAAACTATACTATAAAAAATTTAAGTTTTGGAAAAAGTCAGTTTATCAGTTAATATAAAGATATAATAAAGGATAATTATGTGGATATGATAATTATCTAAAATTTAACATACATTCAAAAATGTATGAATATCGGATAGTTTTGCATATGCAAAAACTGTCTGATATTTAAAAAGTTTATAGAGACTTGAAGATGTTTGAAAGAAGTATTATTATAAGAAGAGCTTCGTTTATTTATTTATTGGCAAACCTGAGCATAACGTATTATGTATTGTCTTAAGGTTTATACATAATATATTATTTTAAATATAGGTGTATATAGATTTGGCCGTAATATAATGTTAACCTTACAAATCGTAAGTCCAATATAACTTCGCCGTATAGGACTCGAATATACGGAGCATCTATCCCCAGCAAGCTGAACTTAATCATGATCTAGGAACAACAGTTTTCAAGGACTTGCTACTTCCGCATCCTGCACTTGGCTGGTATGGTAGATTAACCTTTTACCTCCATCTTCGAGAGAAGGTCTCGAATTCTTATTTCTATGTAATGTTGGCTATGTATATTTTTAATAGTTTTAAAAATCCATTTAACAAGTGTATCTTAAGCATCAACTTCGGTTCAGTGACAAATCCGTTACGTCACATGTAAATTATATGAAATATCAAAGACATTGAGATTTCCGGTTAGCAAAAATCGTTTTAACATTTAACAACTACGCATTTGCTTTTGACAATTCGCTATGAAATTTCAATACAAATGTATTTTTAGATTTTTATAGGAAACAAAAAACTGATACAAAGTTATAAAGTATAATGGATACAAAGTATTTTTTTTTAGATATGAGAGTCGAAGTGTTCCGGGCTTGTTTGGATCTCCGATGATAGCCTTTGTAGCGTAGTGAGTAAGCCTTGTTAGAAAGAGATCCTTAGTTTGATTTCGATGCAACTTGTGCCGGAGTTTAGTTAGTGAAAAAGCTGATTTAAACCCGCTGAATAATTACCATCCGTATTTTAAATCTGACTCTATAACGGCTTTTGCTCTATTCCGGCTGTCAACATATGAGAGCTGGAGTATTCGGGGCAAGTGCGTTTCATCAACAACATTGTCGCTTAACATCATATATTGCGTTCAACTGTTAGACTATTTTAGATAAAAGAAAACCTTCAAATGAATCGTGAAAGTAAGATCTACTTTTGTCTATATCACTATTATTTTCAGAGCAGTATTATCATTACAAAAATCTGAAAAAGAATTCTTTGCGTTTTTTACCTTTAAAGAAAACGATTTAATTTATTGATACATCCTCATCATTAATTTGATTTGTATCAAAACTTTATCTATGTTATAATATTATTAAAGTAACTGAACATTTAGAGTTGATAACAAGAATGTAAAGTCAATAAATTTAATGCATCATATCAAGTAAATCAGATATGGTTTATTTATTTTATCTTTTTGCCTACCATGAAAAAGATAAATACAATAGAATTTTATAATTTTCAATTCAATAAGAAAATTCGAAAGTAGAAAGCTATAAAGGTAAAAAAAAATTTTGCAAATATTGTTTATATTCTATAGACATATTATTAATATTAATAAACTTATAAAGTTAGAAGTCTGTTTTCAAATGTAAGATTGTTGTCACGGAGTCTCTTTTTCTCCTGATAATTCTAATTTGCTCCTATAGTGTTGAGTGAATGATCTAAAAATTTCTATACTTTATATCTAGCAATATTATAAGTCAGTAAAGTTGCCTGCAATAGACAAACCGGCTAAGAAATGTAAATATTTTAAAAAAAAAATCCACGATCATGTTTTGTTTAAATTAAGGCAGCTTAGAATAACATTATTTATATCCATATTATTATTTTCAAAGATCTTGTTTATAATGTTATTATTTTCTCAAGTCAAAATAAATATTAATTATTATAAATATACACAATACGAGTAGATTATTTGTTAATAAACAGAACTTGACATACCTATATCTATTATTTCGATATTCTTTAGTTAGTAACATGTTATATATATATAATCTATAGAGATAATTAAAAAAAACAAGCAAAATGTAAAGAATTCAGCAAAACATTATCACTATTAATATATAACACGTTTTTCCTACATTTATGACTTCATCAATTAATATGGTGATGTGTTCTTATATATATTACATCCTTGAATGTATAATAAAACGTGTATCAAAGAAAAATCAAAATGGCTACTCACACACGTCCACTCTGAACGACCACTTCCCGTACTACTAAGGCTCTACTCGCAAGCTGTAACTTGTTATACTTAATGAACGAAAAGGAAGTAATGTGATTGCTATTTTTAAATACCATTTTGTATACACTGTATATATATTCCGTCACTGCGTATATTTTGTATCATATACTTAGATATATTAATTGAAAAGCGAACAAAGTAGTAACAGTTGCAATTTTATATGTCTAAACACTTAATACGGTATTAACGATTTAATAAATAAAATAAAAATATTATTTTTTAAACGCGGTGGATTATATGTAAATATTTACATAGGGTAATAAAATTTAGATAGCCACTTTTATTAGTGAATTAAATTTTTTTATCAATTAAATATTGAAAAGGGTTACTAGCCTTACTAAATATTCATCCTCTAACAAAAGAAAAACTAACAAAGGAATTTTCAAAGAAAATTACAAAAACATTACAAATTTAAGACTAGAATTTTTTGTCTATACAAATTTTAATTCATTTTTTTTAATAATTTAATTCATTGGCAAAAGAACATTTAATTTATATTTACAATATTTGGTGTGTAAGGGGTCCAATACAAAAACTGTCGGGACTCAAGCCAACTTCGCTTGCTCCTAGTACACCCTGTTAATTAACAAACGAAGCCTTGATTCCCACCAACCCACATTGGCCAGCGTGGTGGAAAATGGCCCAAATCCCCCGATATGAACCCCTTCAAATTTAGAGAATTTTTGGTGGAGGCCTATGTCCATCATCATGTCTATCGACTGATGATAATGATATATTTACAATTATAAATTATTATCACTCGTATAATTTAAATTCGTCGTAGTAAGTAATTTAGTATTAACTTGAATAGCTTATAATGTGTGGAGAAACCTTTGATGTAAGTGTTTGTAAGAGTAAAGCTGCTTAACACACGGCAAGCTACTTAAAGCACATTATGTACATTATTAAGATACGTCTTAGTGCATTGCGTTCATTGTTTTGAATTTAAGATATTACGTCTTACATCACAGTCACATCCTTAGCTACAGCGCCATTCACAAAGAAATATAAAAATATATTATTACACTAATGAATGAAAGGACTACATGACTACATTTCACTGGTGGTAACTCTCTATTGAGAGTTTGAGTTGAGATCATCAAGGTAGATAACACCGCAGCTCCTGTTGCAACCGACAAACAGTAGTATGTAAATATTACTGTGTTCCGGTTTGAAAGCCGTTGTAGTTAATGAAACTACTGCGGTAACTAGACTGTACATCGTATGTTTCAAAGCGACGAGCAAAATGTGGTGCCGTGTACATCTTAACTAGTACCACTTTGTCATGGGCAAGCGTATCACTTAAATCAGATGATTGTACGCTCGTCTCATCGCTTAGTTAAGTAAAAGAAAGATGAATAATATTCTACCAAATGAAAGTATAGTGCTAGTTAAGATGTCTACTACTACAGGACTAGATCATCTTAATTTCTGCAGCTCTCTTCATAACGAAATACGCTTGTATGTTTTTTGCACAAATATGAACAGTAAGATGTTAATTATTTAAATGAAAATTCATAACTGATTATAAATAAAGAAAATTGTAAACAACAGATAACTACCAGATAAAAACAAACAGATCACTATCACCAGTAAAGTTATAAGTACTTTAAAGTAAACGTCCTACTTCTCCCTTAATGAACTGTTAAAAATATTGATACTGAAGTAAGAAAAAAGGTTAATTTTGCAATTGTTATTAATTTATGTAAATAATATGATTAACTATGATTATTATATTACAAAGTTTGTCTAGTGAAGAAATATTAAGTTATTTATTTAATTTTATTACACACTTGAATGTATGCAAGTTTTACAAAATAAATGTCACCGCAGTCTGTTTCTGCCGCCAAACAGTAGTGTGCAAACATTACTGTGTTCCGGTATGAAGGGCGCTGTATCTAGTGTAATTATTGGGGTAACCACACTGAACATCTTATGACTCAAGGCGACGAACGCAATGTAGTGCAATGTATAACATCCTAGCTAGCGCCACGTTGTTATTGACGGGCGTATCACTTACTATCAGGTGAACGTCCCGCTAGTCTCGTCACTTAATTGTACAAAAAAAAATCAGCATCCATAATCACAATCCAAAATCAAGTTTGATGCGTTCCGTCGTCATTAATACGATCATTGCTCCCCGATTATAAAACAAATTGATAACCTGATATCAGCATAACTTGAGATAATTTTAAAATAAATATTATACAATAAATAATTCATATTTGCGAGAAAACAGCTAATACAAAAAAAAAAACTAGTCACGAGCGTAATGTGTGTTCAGCAGTCATCACTTGTCACTTATGTTATAACTTACCACTACTAAGAGGAGTTGTAAAGGATCGAGTTTTAATTACACAGAATTCAATAGAGTTTAATATATGTTCAATTAGCGTTGTTAATACTGTTCTAAAATTAATAAAAACAACAGTTTTACCTTTTAATCTTCACAGTAGCACAACAGCTACGGTACGTTTTGAAATTACAATATATAAATATTTAACAAAGAATTGTATGTTGAATCAAATAGAATAAACCTTTAATATATAGAAAATAAACACGCCCCTTGCTTTAAGTTATCACTCGGTAATTATAATAGTATCGTAAGTTCAACTAGACGTATTGTTTAATCACTACTTGTATGTATTTGTGATTGATAATGTAACGTAATATAACGAAAGTTATAGAGTACAAAAAAAATTTAAGTGTTACTGTTTGGTGTCAGGTTGATAGATTTTCTAAAAACAAGAAAGTATATATCACGAAAAAGACTTAAATATGTTAAAAGATATAAATAAACGATGGATGGAAGTTGCAGGACGCCTTTTCCCAAAAAAGGATCCATATATCAAGGTAAAAGGAAAACGGTAACCACTAGTATTATCCATTGTAGTAGAGCCATATTTATAAAGAAAAAACAAGAAATTAATTAATTTAGAAGTGGAATAAATGTCTACTTTACATTATTAAGCTATTGGCATATCAAAAGTGTATTTACCTTTTTATGCAAACTCAAGGCGGTAGTAAGCAAAATTTCTTCCGTATTTGTGGTAAATCAACTCTCCCAAGTTAAACAACAAATAAAAAAAAAATATTTTAAAAAGACGTTTTCCTTTAGTTACTCACTGAAATTGTTACTGCTCTTAACGACTGTCTTTTAACGATTATAAAGGTTTTCGTGTGTTTTAATATTATTTAACTACGTAATAATCAAAAACGTATTTATTTTACAATTTTAATCAAAAAAAACTTTTACAAAATGGCAGCAGTTTAAAAAATACGTTTAATTTTTTCTGTTTCGATGTTTGTTCGGAAACGCTTAAAATTCGGGCTTCTAAACCAGAATACATCCATAAACATATCTCAAAACAACGTTTGGCTGCAGAAATAGGCCTTGCGGTGGTACTTACTTTTTTTTTGGCTTCGAGACGAAATCTTCGAAAGATACACTGCTTCTGAAGAGAATCTTATTCCAGGGGGTTTTAGTGTTTCTTACTCACTAAGACCCCCTTAGTGGTTTACTTCAGTGCATTCAAAAAGGCCCTTGGATCTCTTACAGAACGCACCGGTGCCCTTTTACACTTTATATTAGCACGTCTTTAGGAAAGAGCCAAACCCTCCTAGTTATCATCGCTGAGTTACGACAACGTGCATATGCGGGTAGGCTTGTTGGCGATAAAGGCCTCCACTCTCAACTCCTGTGAAACCCGTAGACTCTTAATCACCTTCTACGACAGGCAGGGTTTACCTTAGTCCTATTCTTACTAGCCGAGACTACAGGGCTGACGGTGATACCTACGTAGACGATCTCCGGCAACAGAGACCTGCCAACACCTATTTTATTGCCCTGAAAATGAATTGTGGACGTCTGTGCTACAAAGCAAGATTTAAACTAATGATCTCCAGAGTTAAAATGAATTACAAGTATTATAAAATAATATGATACAATTTTATATTGTCCCTTATAGAAAATTTACAAATACAAAGCGCCTTTTCCTTTTGAATAGTTACAGTCGGCGTTAAAGGAAATCTCTTTTCCTTTTGCCTGCTAAAATTAATCAGTTGAATACATAGAAGTATTCAATTGATTAATTTAATGAGAAAACAGTTTTGTCAGTATGTAAATTTTTCTCCATCATATAAGAAACATCAGATATAATATAAAAAGCTTTAAGTTATTAATTAATAATGAAGTTTATTTTAAAGATGCAAAATATTTGTTTATTTCTTATTTTAACGCTGATTGGAGAATGTATCAAAAATTGCATGCAAGATATTAAGTACTAAGATATTATCTATAGGTTTCTAAGTATACTAATAATACTTACTTATTAAATACTAAGGGTTTCCGCCCAACATCTTATGCAGTCCAAGTCAACCTCACCTGCACACGATGCACCCTACTAAACAATAGACGAGACTCTTACCATCAAACCGTACTGGGCCAGCGTGGTGAATCTAAGACAAAATTCCCCCTCAATGAGGATCGTTGAAGGAGGCTGATAAGATTAAATACTGATCTCCAACCAATTGTCGTAGTTTATCTTTTTACCAGTCATGTATTAAAATTAATTTAAAGTGATTCTGCATTATGCAATGCATTTATCTACATGCAATCGGTGCAATTAAAACAACGTTACTTTTTATATCCTTTTAAGCCATAGCTATATATCATGTTTATCATCATAGATCGTATGCTCAGTTATTCTTGTTATTACGTATATCTCTACGTTGTACATATATAAAAAAAAAACAGTACTTTACTTATCTTGATTTCGTTATTTTATTCACCACTTTTCTTTGCATTTACCGATATTATGAAAAAAAATTGTATAATAGAAGAGAAAAGAAAAATTTTAAAAAGCTTATAAATTTAAAAATGTGGAATAAATGTTTCTTTTGTCGGATAGTTCGTCCTAACCTGAACGAATTTATAAATGTTTAGAAATTTCTATATTGGATGAAAATGTATTTTGCTTTTATTAATATTTTTATTTCATAAATTATTCGCCACAGCATTATTCATCGAATAAAGTTTTCTCACGATTTAAATTATGTCATATAAAATTACAGAACAATAAGGAAAATATAAAAAACGATGATAAAAAACCATCTGTTCCCAACCCGCTTTGCTAGCCGTACTACAAAATTAGACGAATTTCTATTGCAACCGTTACTATAGCAACCGCATAAATAACTCGAATTGATAATGTTTATAAAAGTTAATAAAAAATAGAATGATAAAGGACTTGGGAAATTCATAAAATAAATAGCTTATAATTAACAAATCTTTCCGTGTTGAATAGTCAAGTTCCCATATCATTTTGTTGCAAAGAAAAAACTATTTTCATAATATATGTCCAAACTATAGAAAGCTATTGTTGTATTTCCTATCATATAACACAAGCAATTTAAAAATCGTTGCTATGATTATAAGGTTTAAAGTTGTATGTATAAGAAATAATAAAATCTCTTAAAACGTCTTCATATCTTTTAAAAATTACGTCTTCAGTTGGTAATAGAGTGTAATTTTAAATGACCTTTATTTATGTCACTGTATCAAGTGTCAAGAGATACGACGTAGTAGTTATGAGCGTACTTGCAAACTCCACACCAGAGCAACCTGCTCTAAGTTTTTAAATACCAACGCAAGAACACTGATTTCGAAATATTTTATACCAATTTTTACAACATTAATACTCGCTAAGTAAAATTGCAAAATAATCCCCTACAGTTATTTTGCAATATCACTTTATTAAAGAATAAAATCATCAGAACAAAACGTAATTACAGTTTAATGTCTTGATTTTGTAGTACCTTGATTACGTAAGTAATCGTTGAAGTATTATTTCAATTTAACAAGTTACGTTTTATGTTAATAACAAAGAATAGATATTAAAAAATTGTGCATTGTATATAACAAGAAAAAACACCGCAAATTGTGGACGTGTCTTGTGAAATAGTATAAAAAAAGTTTAATAATAAATACTTGTTTATATAACGCTCGGCCGCCTAGTACACGTACTCGTAGATAAATATCTGGTTTTAATACTTGGTCGCTGTAATTCGTGCCAGTGTTATACCGTTATTGGATTGCAGTGGCCGAGTTGTTAGTCCGTGAAAGTTATCGTCTTGCGCATAAGTAAATTAAGGTAAATTATTTAATAATAAGAAATTTATAAAACTTTACAAATATGGGTTAATAAAACATAATTTATCTACAATGTTTTATGTTTTGTTAAGACTGTGAAAACGTTTGGTTCGTTTGTTTAAAGCATTTTTAATTATTCAATATTTAAATCATATTACTTTATATGATATATTATTTAACAATGTTTTACTCATCAAGGACTAAATGTTTATGTTAACTGATTGTTATATATTTTCTTAATTAATATTTTTTTGTTAATTCTTTGATCATTTATATCATCATCATCTGATGATGATGATATATCAGTCATTGGCTGATGCTGATAGACGTCCATTTATATAATCTGTTTTAATTTTGTTTTATTTTTAATGAATATTACCTTGTTTATGCCGAACGTTTTCTAAATGATTTGTTTTTAGGTTTAGTTATCTTGTTATTTTAACTTTGTGTGTTATTTAAATTTTTACTTATTTATGTTAATGCATTAATTAATTAATAAACGGCTTACGATAACATTTTCATTATTATTGCCATCACTACAGCAAAATTATTATAAAATTTTGCTATCTAAGTATTATTATGTATAAATTATATACGCTGTCTTGTAATGTTTTATAATTTTTTTAATACTTCTCGCAACATAATATATTTAAAATTTAAATTTTCAGCGCCATGCAAGACTATATTTACTACCGGATCTTTGGTTATACATCAACAATAATAATGCATTTAACCAATATGTACTTCATGGTGTCGGGACTAAAGAAAGAACATTACGAGGATCCAGATTTGATAATATTTAGCAACTTACAAACTCGGTACTTTACGTGTTGGACTTTTGTAAGTAACGTTATATGCTATTAAATGAACATATATAACGGAGTTGGTGATGAATATTTCAAATTTTTTAAAGGTTTTGAAGTTACTGCAATTACTCGGATAACTAGCCAAGTAACATCTTGGCCCAAGGTGAAGAGCACAGTACGGTGCAGTGTTTATCATCATAACTAGCATTGCATTGCTATGGGTGTGCGAATCACTTACTATCACGTGAACCTTATATTCTAGATGTTACGTTATAAAATATTTTACTCCATTATATATATACATAACTCCTAACATTTGATACCACCTTTTATTGGGAGTATCAGTGGAAGTACCAGTTATCTCTTTTTTATAATGGAACAGGTTTATTTATACATTTTATCATCAGTGCATGTAAAGTAGTGTCTAACTACTTTTTTTAAAGAAAAACACTGAATTTTACAAAGAATAGATATTTGAACATCTTTCGGGACAGTCGGAAGAGTTTACCGAAAGTTTAAAGTGCAAATGTAAAAGTATTTAGGAGTTACGTTTTCATTAACTTGATAAAGTTTCAGAGATCTCGTGATGAGCCAAAATCTCCTTTATACATATTCATAGATACAATTTTAATAAGTCACAGATATTTTTTTGGTTAAATTTATAAATAAAAAGCTATAGTTGATGTACGATTTAAACTAATCATCTCGACTACGTTAGGTCCTTACATATGAAACTTCCGTTTTGTACGGGAGGAACATAAAGTCAATGTTTTTTTTTGTAAAATATATTTAATTAATCAAAGTATGCACCGTTGTTATCTATGCACTTTTGCAATCGCATAGTTCATTAATCCCTTTACTAAAAAAATCATGGGGGGAAGAATCAATAAACTCTTTGAGGCGGTTTGGACTGTCGCATCGGAGTTGAATTTTTTCCTTGTAAGCAGTTGTCCAAATTCCGGAAAAAATGGTAATCTGTTGAGGCAAGGTCCGGGGAGTACGGTGGATGTCGCAGACATTCCAAATGTAGCTCATCTAACTTAGTGGTTGTTTGTTGTGCAGTGTGTGCTCTTGCGTTGTCGTGAAGCAGCAGTGGCCTAGAGCGATTGACCAATCTCGGTTGTTTAGCAGCTAGTTCTTCCTTCATGGTTTGCAGTTGCTGACAATAGATATCTGTCGTAATCGTTTGGCCAGATTTTAGAAAGCTGTAGTGAACGACATTGGCGCTAGTCGACCAAACCCTCACAAGTAACTTTTTCTGAAGCAATTTTCGTATACGGCAGGATTTGGCAGAGTCTCCAGGGTTCAGCCATTGCGACGAGCACTTCCGATTATCGTACAGTATCCACTTTTCATCACAAGTAATGATCTGGATTTAAAACTCCTTCATTATTGTATCGGTTGAGCAAACTAACACAGCAGTCGACGCGTGTTCGCAAGTTCGATTCACTCAATTCATGAGGTACCCATCGTTCGAGTTTTTTTACTTTCCCAATTTGCTTCAAGTGGATTAATACAGTTTTGTCACTTACCCCGAAGCCTGCAGCTATCTCTGAAGTACTTTGTTATGGACCCGCTTTCACAATATCCTTTAATTCTTTATTTTCCACTTTGGTCTCCGGCTGTCCACGGGGTTGGTTCTGAAGGTTGAAATTTCCAGAAAGAAAACGTTGGAACCAAAAACGTTCCGTGCTTTCTTTTGCCACACTAGCGTTGTACATATCATTAATCCTTCGAGCCGTTTCTGCAGCACTGGTACTGGTGCCACGGTAGAACTCGTACTCGTAAATATACCGATATTTCTTGTTTTCCATTGTGCGGTAATAAGCGACGCCAAAGAAAAAAATAACGAGAAAGAAACAAATGAATGACTGTTTTTAAAACTCAAATGTACCAGCTAAATGAATTTATAAGTTTGAATTTGGAATTCTTAACCAAAGAGGAGATATTTTAGATCAAAGTGGTCAGTGCTATAAAACGCTAATTTCATATGTAAGGACCTAATATTGTTTTCTTTCATTACAGGTTTTACAAATTGTTTACGCTATTATTGGCCTTGTTTACGATGTACTATCTATACTAAATTACAAGGATAAAGAATACAAGTTGCTTGGACATTTACGACGTATCAGGGACACGTTATTCGCTGCTGTAATCTGGCCGTCAACATTTGTAAGTGTCACAATTATCATCATCATCAGCTTGCAGTACTCCACTGCTTGTTATTTCCTAAAGATCAATGTTCAATGCATACATATATAATGATAGAAAATATTCTCATCATTCCGTTTTCTATTGTGGAATGAGAGTAATTTCTACAGTATCTTATAAACTAGGTATATTATTAACATATAACTTACTACTAACTAACGTATAATATTAACAACTAATATCAGTAACTTAACAAATAAATAAATCGAGACTGAAATTGCGAATATATATAATTGCTACAAACTCTCTGTTCTCTGATGATGTTGAGCGCTTGGTAGGCATATCGACTCTTAAAGCTCATCTAATATTGGGCTCGTGGACCCGGGTCCAGGGCTTGTTGGACCACAGCGTGTTAATGTTACAAACTGGCTATTCCCCGCCCGCTATAATATAGAAATAGTATTGGTAGCTATTACCGGAGTCCTTATTTCTGTCGCCAAACAATATTGTACAAACATTACTGTGTTCCGGTTTGAAAGGCGTAGTAGCTAGTGAAACTATTGAGGTAACGAGAATTAACATCCTAAGTCATCAAGGCGACGAGCATAATGTGATGCTGTCTATATCATCCTAACTAGTGCCACGTTGTTATAGGCAGGAGTATCTGGTATCGTCAGGTAAACGTCTCTCTTGTTTCATCACTTTTTGAATTAAAAATAAATAATAAACATAGATATGCTAAGTTATTAAGATAATACAAGAATGTTTTCAAATAGTAATGAATGTTTTTTTGGCCGTTTTTATGCTATGCCGCTGTGATGCTGCTGCTATTGTATTTTTATTATTTTCCATATTATTTGTAAGAATGTTCTTGAGATTCATAAAAAAAAGATAAGTAAAAACAATAAACTACTTACCGGAGATAAAAGTTAAAACGTTTGTTTGACTTGAAGATACTTTTTTTTTGTTAAAAGGAGTACATATATATGTATATATACCTTTATGTTCGCTGTCGTGCCTTGTTCATCTGTAACAAAACAATTTCGCAGCTTCAATAATTCCGTTTCAAACTTTGTGTGTGTTTTCTTTTAGCTGGTGTTCACAGTGTTCTGGTCGCTATTCCTGTACGATAGAGATTTAATATTCCCAAAATTCATCGACAAAGTAATAACTCCAGCTTCAAATCACGTCATACACACAGCGATAGTCCCGGTCGTGTTGTGGGAAGTAATGTTTCGACCTAGGATCGAACCGAGGTCGCATGTGAGATATGTATGTCACACGATATTTCACATTACATTATATTTTATAGTGTAAGTATGAATTGATACAGTTTTAGAAATTATACTGAACTCTGATGCGAATGAAAATAACAAACAAAACATTATTATAAGATAGTACTTCAAAAAAACTTAACAGCAATCGTTTACCATAAATCAGTATTATTTTATATTATGAGGGTACGTAGTTACTCAGAGACGAATTGTCTTATAAATCAAACAACCCCAAGTGAGCAAAATGGAGCTATGCAAACATCCGAGCCTCATATAACGCCATACAATAAACAGAAATAACGTTTCCATTTTGTTTGTACGACCAGGATGGTAAGTGTCCATTAAAAAGCGAGGTGCACAAGCACATCCATATATAAATCCGTCCACCCTTTACAAAATGGGATTTTTAGGAAGTAAAAAAAAATCAAATAAAACTAATGAATTTAAATCCACCTCTCTATCAATGATGTACGTCACTGAAAAAAAAATTATAATTCTGGCTTTTACTACAGGCTTTATATTTAAAGGGTATTCGGAAAATTTTTTTGAAGAGAGTACTTTCATTCTGAAGGTGGAGGAAATTGATTTTACTGGTGGTAGGGATTTGTTGCTGGAGACCGTCTAGGTAGGTAATCACCGCAGCGCCTATTACACTCGCTAAATAGCAGTGTGAAAACATTAATGTGTTCCGGATTGAAGGGCACTGTGGCTAGTGTAATTACTGTGGTAACGAGACAACATCTTATGTCTCAAGGGAAGAGTTGAAACTCATGGTAAGTGTTGAAATTCACGTCCTCGTTTCGTCGCTTAGTTGAGTAAAAGATATATTTGAATGTCTCAGTCGTCTATATCGTAGTAGATCTGGAAAGATCTTAGATGTTATGGTATAGTTTTCTTATAAATTTTTCTATTATTTTTTTTTTTCAGATTGTCATATACATACCTGGAACGCGGCGTTTGGATCTATCCAATACTTACAAGAACATTTGGTAGTGTCTACTTTCCTATAATTTGTGCGATTTTGTTATTCGCAAAATTGTTATACTACAAGTTACAATGGACATTGAACTCTATGATACACGGCAAAAAGGTTCTCCGCAAGAAAATTATGTGAAACTATAAAGTGTTATCTATTATAAAATTAAAAAAAAAATACTTGTTCAATAGTCTTCTCATTTATTCAATTTCTATTACAATTATTTTTCTAGCATATATATTTTTATCAAAGTAATGTACAGGTTTAAAAGCTTAGGTCCGATTCTTTCTAAGAAATTATTACATTTATTAATCTAAGGGTCAGCTTCATAATTTCCAAGTAAACTCTTGAATAAGTTACTTGCAACTTATGTGACGAATAAAGTTGTTATCGTTTGACAAAATTCAAATAGCTTTACATTTGGCTTAAATTACTTAACAGATTATTTTCAAGAAGGACTATCACCTTTTCATGTTGTAAAATCGAAATATATTTATAATAATGGCGACGAATTAAATGATAGATATAAACAAAAAAACACAGGAACAAAACACCACGGAACAGGAGCAAAAACCAAACAAACCGTTTTATTATTTCTTTTACGTTTGCTCCAAATAAAAATACTTGATTTGTACAAAATGCTTTTATTATTATTATAACTGCTGCAAAATCTACATTTAAAGTATAAGTAATACGTTACACAAAATAATGCATAAAACAAGCGTTTTGAATACTTTTAGCTTGATTTTACTGGTGGTAGATCTCCGTGGCCGGAGACCATCAAAGTAGGCACAACCGCAGCGCCTATTTCTGTCGCCGAACAGTACTATACAAACATTGCATTCCGGTTTGAAGGGCGTGCTAGCAGGTGTAATTAGTGGAGTCATGGTAATTTCAACCGATGGGCGTTCGATTAGTGAAGTAACAAGACTCGACTTCTTATGTCTCAGAGATGAGCGCAATGTGGTATATATCATCTTAATTAGTGCCGCGTTGTTATGAGCAGGCGCATCACTTACCATCAGGTGAACGTTTCGCTCGTCACGTAGCTTGATTGAATGTAAAAAAAAAATATTACATTAGAAAATGTGTTTGATGTCTTCACATGTTCCGTATATTGTAAATATCAGAATGCGATGACAATTAATTCGGGGTGTATAAGGGTTTCTGCCCAACATCTTAAAGAGCTCTAGTCAACCTCATCTGCACGCGATACACACTGCTAAACAACAGACAAGGATTTAACCACGCACCAACCCGCACTGCGGCAGCGTGGTGGGGCTGAAGCCCATTTCCCCTCAATGAGTATCTTTAAGGGAGGCTTATGCCCAGTTTTAGGTGTCATCCGGCTGATAAAAGAAAACGATTAAATAGAAGAAACTACTTAATATTTAATGTGTAATGGAAGTAGATCTTTTTTCATGTCTTTTATGTCCATATTATTGTGGCACAGGCCTACCCTCAATATGAGGGCGATGGGTCATAGTCACCACGCGGGCGCAATGCGGATGCGTGGCTTCGCACACACCTTTGGATAAATTCTAAATCATGTGCAGGTTTCCTCACGATGGTTTCCTTCACCGTTTGTATTTCGCTGTTGTTACTAAAGTTCATAAATCTACATAAATATTAAAGTCATGGGTACATGCCAAGATGCGAACCCGCGACCTTCGCAATGAAGGCCGCACGCTCTAAACCATTAGACCAGCGAGCTAGGAAGTATTAATCTCCGAAAATATTACATGGAGAACTATAAGAATTAGTATGTTATTTGTATTTTTTCATGGAGAGTGGACATGTTACTGTTTTTCTAGTAAGTCGGGACCTTTTACATCATTCATGGCAATAGTTGGTATATATAATACTAATGATACATTAAAATGCTCATATATGCAGAGATAAAATGAACATACGCAGGTAAGAGCTCTGAATATATTCTAATACAAATGACAATGCAAAGCTGGTATTTATTACTGGTTTTATAGTCAGTTTGAAGAGAAGATGACTATAAAACTCCAAAATATTTTTGAATTTAATTTATTGGTTTGCGATGTTACTTATTTATTGCTGAAAGGAATTTTTACTACTATGTTTTGAAAAGCTTTACAGACGCCTAAACTATCATTTAGTGAAGTAAGTCGACGAAATCTATATAACCTTATATAGAGCTATTTATTTCCAACGAAAACTTGATAGATTGAAATTTGATTTGTAGATTATTCTTCGCCATCATATAAAACGTATTGTCAGAAACTTATAATTGTTAAACCTTAATAATTATTGATAATATTATACGTTCAAGTAAAATTTACAAAAGTTTTCAACTACCTGATTCAAAGGGAACACAAAAAGATATATTTTTAACCGATAAACATCTCGTTGGCTAACTGGAGTTACTCAAGGTCACTGCAGCTTCCTTCGAGAGAAATTGTAGGCACCTAACTGACCACCGATACAAAACGTTAAATGGAACTTTCGAAGAAAGAATCTCTAGTAGTGACCAAAAACAGAGATCCCTTTGCTTGACAATAAACACTTTAAATGTCCAGTAAGTCCTATAGGTGTCTGTCATAAAAACGTCTCTTCATAAATTGGGTACTTTCATCATTCACCAAAGATTATTTTGTCATGTAATTATTAAACTATATGCTTTATTATAAGGTAATAAAGATTAAATTTGAATAATTCGTATTTTATTGGTAATCAAGTAAGTTTGTTTGTTTGTTGTACACGCTTCATAGAGTGATCGGACCAAAGCTACGTTCCACTTTTCACGGTCAAGAATAACAAGTGTTACCAGTTTATTCATTGTTCCACAAGTTTTCGGGATTATATTGTTATCAAATATTTTAAATAAAATTATAATATTCTAAATGTAAGGTTAATTTAATAACGATTGTGGATGTTTACATAAAATATGAAAATTTAATATATTTAAAGAATATTAGGATTACAATTCTATACTAAAATTTACTGATAATAACTTTATTGATAATGTAAAAAGATTGTGTAAATTTACAAAAAATCTTCAGGATAAATAACACTAATATTTAGTAATCCAACCATAACTAAACAACTAAAACAAAATAGAGAACATTAAAGTAAGTCTTTTTTTATTCAGACCAGGAGACGAGCAGGTTATTCACCTGATGGTAGTAATACGTCTGTCAATAATAATATGACCCTAGTTAAGATATTATACACTGCACATTGTTGTCGTCGTCTTGGAATATATGTTAAGTCGTTATACGGTAATCTCACTAATTAGCAGCAAAGTAACGTTGCCACGCTATTGTTCAGTACCAAAATAATTGTAATGTTATATTATATTGTCGGTTTCAGGAAACGGACACCTAAAGAGTAATAACTTTTATCAATTGCTGACAACACTTAATTTCACCGGTACATTTAGTTTCTTACTGCACTACCAGCCGTCCGCTTCTCAGTTATAGTCAATCGTAAGAAGTATACTGCTATGGCCGTCTCGTACACCGTTTCCCGCGTTTTAAGACGCACGTCCTCGTACTTTTTCCAAAAAAGTTACGAATCGACGATGGCTAATCTTACTAAGGACGAAATATTAATACTACTGAGACCACCATTTACCAACTGGAGTAATATAATACGCGAGGCGGAGAAAGTTGTGGGTTATCCTACTTCGTTTATGAATTTAAGATGCTTACTCAGCGATGAATTCGCAAACCTGGCGCTTTATTTAAGAAAATTGGTAAGTTTTTAATTATTTACTTAATTATCGGGACTTTCGTGTGTTTATAAGATTCAAACAACACAAACTAAATGAGCGTGTTGTTAGGAAGCATATATATTTAGAAAAATATATTATTTTTTCTTGTCTTTTTTTTGAAAAGAGGTAAGGAAGGCCCTAATTACAATGATAAACTACTGTTTATCATCCTAATTGTCTAATCCAATCAAGTGTGTATATAAACGAAAAGCATAAGCATGTGCGGTCACCAGGTTGTGCTTTTCGCTTTAGAGCATAGGGTCCCAGTAATTTTACTAGCTGCAACACTCTTCAAACTGGAATATAAAATTTTTTGCCGATAATTTTATGACAGCAAAAATAGTTGTGGTAGTATCTAACTAGACGGTCTCCGGCAACGGAGTCCTGTCACCAATGATTGTGTTGTGTATAAACAAATAGTATCTTCGAACTTTATAGTTACTTTTTCAGTAATTGTTATAAAAAATAATTAATTAGGTAATTTTAACTAATATTATCGTTTTGATTTCTTGAAAGCTTGAAAAGTTTTGATTTTATGTTACAGGTTTTTGTTAATAGAATAAATTGAAATATATACAATAATTTATCTCGATGGCTCTGAAAAGCATGAAAATATTGTAAACCGTAGTTTATTGTAATTCTAACAATTACGTTACCGTTAGTCGAAGATACGTAGAAGGTTCTCGATTTTCATTTTACATTATGGCCTTAAAGTCTGTCCTTTAAAAATATGCAAAACAATTTCAATCTTAAGGATCAGATAAATTCTACTATACTTTAAACATAATAAAATCTTTCAAAAGTAAAAAAGTCAACCATTAGGCTGAAAAGAGTAATTTAGCATTTCTTAAATTTTTTTAAATTAACAACGTGTTTTTTTTTAACACTGATTCGCTTTTTTGTAAAAAAAATGTTACTCATTACATGTGCGTCACTAGTGGAAGTCATTATTAACTGAAATATAAAATAAATAGGACAGACAATACATATGTCAACGTACTTTCACGCCATTTGTCAGCGCATTATCTATGGCACAGATAATAAAAGTAGAAATCGTGATTTATAAATAAAAAATACTTTTTATTATGAGATATAACAATTTTAGGCGTGTTAAAATTAAAGATTTTTAACCGACGCGGAGCCGGATGTTCTCTTTTCGAAGCGTATTTTTTTTACTTTTTTTTTTATCATGGCCATACCTTTTTTCATTGTTGCTCGATTTCAATAATTTCTTTTGTCGAAACAGTATACCGACCTACATTATTGTCTGTACTCAGGTCAACCTATTGCACATCCACAAAGCTTAACTGGTGTTTCCATAGATCATCTACGTTTCTTTGAATGTGAGTAAAATGGTGTAATGTTTATCATCACAACTGGGATTGTATTGTTATGGGTAGATCATTAGGTCAACGTCTTATTCGTTACGTAGATCTATGAAATAATAAAAAATATTGAATTATAAAACAATTTGACCTACACCATTAATTGTTACAGTAGATTGTATAATAAAAAAATATGGATATTAGTTTGCATAATTTCTCCGTGATCAAGTTATGTCGTGTATTTTATTCTACAGTTTCTTCGAGATCAATAACAGCCCGACCGGTTTTAGTAATGAAGATATGTAAATGTGTTTATGAGTGTATAATTTATATGTTTATGTATGTTGGATATACACAGTAACTGAGGTGCAATAAATAAACAGAAAGTTTTTGAAGTTTATAAAGTCTGCTTAGCAAGTTCTGAGTTCGTTGCTTTCGCAAGTTTGAAAATATACTTCTGCATGAGCAATAGTAAATATACATGTTATTTCGAGCAATTAAACAATTAGATTAAAATTCCGCTGTTTTAACGCGGTTATGGAACTACGAATTAGTTTAAAATGGTATTGTTGTGAAATTTCATGAATTCCATTCTTTGTAAATTAGAGATAATTTAATTTTGGGAAATCTAATGAAAGCTGAGCCATTAATTATATGAAGTAAAACTAATTCCCATCCGTAGATAAAGTCTACTGCATCAGTGCGATGTTAGAAGTATAAAGATTACATTAGAGATGTACAATAATCCTTAATATTCTATAAATCTTTCAGTTATTCTGTTTCTGTTATTAATCTGGGGAAAGATCTTTAATTTTATTTATACCAAAAATTATTTAAATTTATGTATTTTAAGTAATTTTTGTGTTCAATGACTTAATTTATTTAAAAAAAAACCTTAATAATGAAACTGTAGGTAAATACTAGTAATACGTATGTTTAGTGGTCTATTTTCAGGTTGGAAGTAATCATCTGGTGATGCAGACAGCGAAAAATGTTTTATACGGGGATTCCAAAAATCTTCAACCATGGGGTCTTATCATATTACTATTATCGAAATCTGTAAAAACTCACGACTCACTTACACAGCCAATTCTAATAGACGAACACCAAAGAGTATTGGCTGAACTCATTGAGCTTATGAGAACTGGACATTTAATTCATCGTGGTATTGTAAACGTCCCATTTGCGAAACGATCAAAAAGCACTGAGTCTGCTATATTCGGCAACAAAATCGCTATTCTGCTTGGGGATTATCTTTTAGTTACAGCTAACACAATGTTAGCAGGCCTCAAAAACGCTGAAGTTCTTTACATAGTGTCAACAGGTTTAAAAGATTTATCTCAAGGAGAGTTTTTTGGGGACAGAGACGAACAAAATATGCCGTTACCTGGAAAGCCCAAAACTAAAACTGATGATATTATATCATTTGATACAACAACTATAGCAGTTGATGATGTATTAGGTAAATCAATAAAGGAATGGTCGGCTAGAACAATTTTCAATGGTGGAAGTTTGTTAGGAAGAGCTTGCCAAGCAGCAATGCTTCTCGCTGAACAGAATCGTGAAACACAGAATTCTGCGTATTATTTTGGATGTCATGTTGGTTTAGCGTGGCAAGCTGCCACTGACTTACAAACATTGATGTCAGATAGCAAAGACAGGTTTTGTTTAGCCAGTGCTCCAGTTCTTTTTGGTTTAGAAGCCAATCCCGAATTATACAAAATAATAGATCAGGCCAAAAATGATGTAAATGACGTAGACTATGAAGATTTAAAGTTTAACATATTGAAAACGGATGCTGTCGATAAAACTAAACTGCTGTTCGAAGACCATGCTAAGAAAGCTACTTCTTACATAGAGAGTATAGGAAGCAACGAGTCTGTGGAAATAATAAAAAAATTGATTAATACTTTTTAAAATAGTTTCTATATTAGCGACGGTGCATAAATATTTTACAATTTAAAATAATAATTATGTCTAAATTATAAATTTTTTATTAAGACACTTTAGTTAAGAAGTCATGGGAGAAAAAGGCATCATGAGAGGCGATCTCATTCTTATAGGTGTTACTGGATAGGCAGGCACCCTTAAATCCTGTTTCTACATTCATGTAGAGATTCTATAGACTGCTGGATGAGAGCAGTTGAGGAATTGTACGAATAGAAATTTCACGTGAGACCTAAGTTCAGCAGACGTTATCTGATGGAAATTAATAATTGTAATACAGAATATTACAATACAAGTACATTAGAATAGTTTTCCTCAGCTTTAGCCAACTTTGTTTAAATTTGTTATTGTTACTCTTTGTTACGATTTATTAAGCTCATTAAAAAATTTTAATTTTTAGGTTTCATTATTTATAATTAAAAAAAAACAAGACTGAGAGATAGACAGAGAAGCGCAACTTGAAACTATTATTATAACAAAGTATGTGTAATAAGCTGTTTAAATAAAAACATGTAAATTTAATGTTTGTTTTATTGGAACAGAATATTTTTATAGAGAAGCACACAATTTATACCAAAATATTTTTTAGCACTACGATGTTTTCCTAACAATGAGCATTCAGTGTTACGTTAGAAAAATTACATATTAATTAAATTTGAAATCCTGAGGTCAAATCCTGATATCAACAAATATTTTTGGATGTTTTTCTTATTTAATAACCGGTTCAATTTATTCAAATATTCTTACTACCAGCGCACACAACACACCTTTTAAATTAACGATAAGTATATGATATTGAATATATATATATATATATATATATATACTACGATTCATAGAGTGCTCATTTATAAAGTATTACTATTATAAACATTTAGTAACTCGCTGTCCTAATGGTTAGACCGTGCGGCTTTCATTCCGAAGGTCGCGGGTTCGAATATCGGCATGTACTGATGGCTTAATATAAGTTATGTACATTTGTGAACTTAAGTAACAACAGCGAAATACAAACGGTGGAGGAAAACATCGTAAGGAAACCCGTACACTGAAATTATTTTTGTGTGTGTGTGGTGGCCCCAATAAAGTGGCAGCAGGCTCGTCCCCTACATGGGACCTAATTTGGCCACATCTGGCGAAAAGTGGGTGTTTATTCGCCTCTGCTTGCTCCTACTGGAAAAAAGGCATGATAATATAAAAAAAAAAAAATATATAAATATTTTAGTCCTTTATGTGAAATTGTATCTAAACGCCATCTGATAGTAAAGATACATAATTTGATTTCAAAACTTCGCTTACAACTAACTCTCTATAAAGATTGCAAAATCTTGAATATAGATGTCGTTAGAAAGATATTTACTGTATAACAGTTAATACAAAAGAATTATCTTAAACTTCGTTAATGTCATTTATTAAATTAGGCAACGTCCATATCCTTTGTATCTTAAAAAAAGTGAAGATAATGTAAACTAAAACGATTTCTCGTTTTCATTAAAAAATAAGCGACAAATTTTTGTATTTTCAAAAAACTATTTAGCTGAAGATGTAGTGTATTGGCGTAGAAAAAACCTGTTTCTATATTCACGAGCTGCGATAATATAAATGAGCAAAATTTCACTGTGATATTGAATTGCAGTAAGAATTTGGAAAGTAAATAAGAACCATTCCAGGAGTTAACTGTTTAAGTAATATCCAGCATCTATACGTCTAGAGGAAGTCTAACAGTCCAGAGTCTAGACGGAAATACTTTTTATTCAATGAAGCAACGAGATTAGCGAGACGTTTACCTGATGATAAGTGTTACACATGCTCATAATAACGTAGCGCTAGTTACGATGGTATACTGCTGCACATTGTACTCGTCGTCTTTAAACGTAAAATATGAAGTAATTTCACTAGCTACAACTCCCTTCTAACCAGAACACAGTTTTTTTTTGCTTAACGTAGGGAAATGCCTGCGATACTCATCCTCGTGGGGTCACGAGAACGCTCTCACACTCATTCGCGACCTCGCCAGCGCTGACCGCATAACGCAGCCCCACCTTGAGAGGGAGGGAAAAACACTCCCTTTCCACCTCTGTGGGGCATGCCGGAACACACAGCGCGCCCCCTCCTCGACCTCTTGCTGTCGCGCGGACAACGGATTCTCTTGAATCCGTCCCTCATAGGCCATAGGAGCTAAAAGAGAAAACTCTCCTGATTCCCTGCGGCAGATCCGATGTTGGGCCCGCCGCCACCCATTTCACGGCCGCGGTGGATAGAGAGCGGCGCATCGCAATACCGACACTCTTCTTTCCCCACGGCCCCACCGCCGCCGCATCAGCGGTGCGGCACCGCCTAGTCGCAGATGGTACCCCCTAAGCGATTCCAACTCGGCTGAAAAGGGCAGTATAAAATCGCTCCTGCAGCCCACCGGCACGCATCCGAGGTGAGCTCACGGTGGGGCACCGGAGCTCTAACCTGGAGCGGCCGCTTCGGGCCTGTCGGGTAGGATCCTCTTCGCTTCACCGTGGACGACCCATCTACGGCTACTAAGCCCCTCTGTCACGACAAGGCGGGAACTTGTTGGGGGAGAACACAGTAACGTTTGCACACTGCTGTTTGTCGGCAGAAATAGGAGCTGCGGTGATACCTACCTAGACGGTCTCCGGCAACGGAAGATGCCACGAGTTATTGTGATGTTTTGGACATATTTTTACGAGATTTATATTGTTTTATGAGGATGTGGAGTTATGAGGAGGAAGCGAGAGAGGGTTGCCAGGATCGTAGCAAGTGGAGAGACGTGGTCTGCCAACCCTACTGGGAAAGAGGCCTGATATATATGTATGTATGTGGAGTTACCGTAACAGACGAAATATTTGGGCTCAGAGACAAATTATCTTATACCTCAAGCAAAGAGACCAAAATAGAGCTATGCAAACTTCCTAGGCGCTAAAATTGCGTCATATAATAAATAGAAACAACTTTTCTGTTTTGTTTGGAAGAACAGGATGCTCAACTAATGTCCATTAGAAGCGAGGCGATATTAAGGATCTTAGATTGTGTTTTAGAAGAAAGATTCTACTTGTAGTTTATACAATATTTTCAGCATACACGCTTTAAAAATTGGGATTTTTAGGAAGTAAAAAAAATAATTAAAATAAGGCTAATGTATTTGAATCTACCTTTCCTTCAATGAAGTACATCACTGAAAACAAATTATAATTCTGGCTTTTACTACAGGTTTTATATTTGAAGGGTATTCGGAAAGACTTTTTGAAGACAGTACCTTCATTCTGAAGGTGGAGTAAATTGATGCTAGTGGTGATAGGTCTCTGTTGTCGGACACTGTCTAGAAGGTAGTGTGCAAACATAACTGTGTTCTGGATTGAGGGGCACTGTAGCTAGTGTATCGAGTGTTACTAGGGTATCGAGACTTAACATCGTGTGTCTTAAGTCGACTAAATTTTAAATACGGCAATGCCAAGAATGTAATGTTATTATTATTTCATATAGTCAGTCATTATTATTTTTAGAAAAGCGAATTGACGACAACTAAAATTATCTTCCTAATTAATTTCATCCTTATTAACTTCTTAATTAACTCATTTTAAATGGTATATTCCCATATCAGGTTATTGACACTACGTTTACTCGAATTTTGACTAGCACATAGTACGCATACCAGTAATACACAATAAGCTAATAACAGAATAGCGAACTTAGATTTTGTTGATGTAAACCATTATTTGGAATAGAAAGAAAAATATGTTTGTTATAGTAACTTAATTTAATATATTACATACAATAATAGTAATATACACAAATAATGCATTATTATTTCAGGACGGAATGTGTATTATTTATCGAATCGATTCGAGGTAAAGGGCTACTAATATATGAAACATGATTCATAAATTTAATAATAATGTAATATTTGTTTAAAAAATTCTGGTATTAATAAATGATTGAAGTGTTGCCCTATAAACTTTTCGGATAATGTCGTAGTTATAAACGAAGTGTGTGTTCAATAATTGGTTCTTGTATGTATTCATAATCTTCTATTTTCAATCGTGTTTTTAACAATTTTATTATAAATAAGAAAATTTTGAAAAAAATTTGATAATTTTGGGAAAGTTTACGACGTAAATTTTTTGTTTCTGGTACTCAGTGTATATGTTTTTATTTGGTTCCTCATAGAAGAGAAAAACTTTTCTGTATGATAGCAGGTAGTCAATTTCACAGTGATGTTGAAACCGCTCTATGGGATGATTTTTATTCAAAAATATTATATAATGCCGTAGTCGGAATTAGTCACTCGAATATTATCAACATTATAACACGTGTGACCACCGTTTATAAACAAATACAAACTATATAAATATTTCAAAACAATTACGAAATAGAAACATTAATATTAAGATTCACCGGCGACGTATGTGCTGGAATAAAACGCACGCAGCTCAAATAACTCTAATGTTATCAACGCTTAATCTACATCGTTTGAAAATCTGTGTCATATGCTTCAAAGAATAAATTAATTAACAATTTTATACATTAATTAATTTATAATTTATTAAAAACTTCAGACGTAATCTAAACAGGCATCTACGAATTACGGTACAAACGCTTTGTTAAAAATATCAAGAATTTTAAGTAGAATATACAACATTTTTATGCAGAGTACCGTAAAAGGCAATTTTAAAGTTCAAATCAGTCATCGGAGCAAAATTCTTAACATATATAAATATAAACAGACTATTTTCCCCACTGCTGGGATTCATCTTTGGCTGGGAGAGTCAAGTATAATCCACCTGATTTTGTTCAACGAACGTTGGTTTCTTTACGAGTTTTTGCAATAACGATACTTAAGGGATGTAAACACTCAACTTCAAGCAAAGTTATGTAAACATTTATTAACATTACGCTTATAAAAGAATAATAATTCAATTATTGGTATAGAGTTAAAATGTTTGTAGATCATTTGTTGAATAAATCTATAAATGATTTGTTAGCATGACCGTCATCAGGATTCAGTCATCAAATAGATTTACCATTACAAATATATTTAAATCTTTTTTGCATTCAGTTTTTATCCGCTTAACGCTAAAGGATAGTGCATTATAAAGATCAATCATTTATTACCTTCTATGGCTTCATGCTTCTTGGAAATGATACTGCATTTCATCGCACCGGATTTATTAAAATGTAAACGTAAGTGATGAAGGCATATTTTCATGATAATTTTTAATTTGTAACAAAAAAACACTAAATATATGTATTACTAATTTTAACATCATCATGGTCTAATGCTAGATATTTATGTTAAAAAAATAAAGTCATACGTTTACTTTATGGAATCTCTTCTGGTCGATGATTTGTCTTTCCACTTTGAATTAGTACTCTCAATTAAATAGATGAATTTATTTTCACTGACTTATCTTAAAAACAGAATTTATTCGATAAAGACCGAGCAATGGTGAGGTCTCCTAGGTCTAATGGAACCAACTCCTACTTCTGCTGCCGATCAGTAAAGCGCAAACTCTTCTGTTTTCCGGTTTCGTACCGTCCCAATGGTTGCTGTAACCTAATGTTAACTTTGCAGACCTAATATTCTTTTTAGAGCCTGGTGTTCCCAATTTGCTCTTTCTGTCGTTCGATCTAGTTACCTTGCATTTATTTATTTATTTTCTTTTTCGTCTTTGCTTCTTCCTAAACCCATTACTTTATACAATCCATAATAAATTTTCTTGTCTACTATTTTGCATTATCTATTTTCTCGATTAAATCTTTCTTTGGCGAAAATCAGTCACGTTTTCCTCTGTCTTACTGTCTAAAGTATACATAGCAATGTTTATGAGAAATAATCAATCTGGCGAAGCGGATATGTAATAAATATCTAAGTTAAATTTTGAAAAAATTAAAACAGGCTCTTTTTGATTTTTAAAGTTATTACTTCACCCAGTTAAAACATTTCTTTTTACTAAGGCGCAACAGCGATGACTTTTCCTGCAAGGCAAATTGTTCATAATACTTCTTCAACGAAACTATTATTTAATGTGAAATTGTATAAATATTTATGTTATAACTTTCACAAGTATTTAAATTGCTTTATAATTTATTTTAATAATTAAGTGTCGTTAAGATATTATTTTTTTTTAAATCATGAAAATTACACTTCTTTTCTAACGTATAAAGGTTACATGAAAGACTTCAAAACTAGAAATATTTCGGTACCTTTTTTTTTAATAATATAAAAGTAAGCTTACTATTAAAATATTGTATATTACTTGTAAACTTTTAATAAGAAGTTGATAACAATAATAAATCGCATGACTCATTCACAGATAATTAATTTTAAATTCCCTTTGAAAGCGAACACGAGAAAAATGTAAAGTTTTGTAAGTTATTGTTAAAATATTTCTAACGGTTTATTATTACATGTTAAGACAGGAACGAGATAATATCGTTTTACCCTAAGGTAGATAGAAGTAAAAAAAAAATTGTCCTCATTTTTTACTTGAAAATAGTTAATTTATTAACGACAATTACAGGATCTTGAGATTTAAGGAACGTGGACCCTGAATCTATTACTTAAAATCATACTCGTTTATAACTTTTTAAATTAATATTATTCAGAATAATTTTATAGCGAAAGAGATAAGTTATATTTCGTATGACTACAACCCCATACAACTCGAAGAGATGCGGGTTCGATGCTCACTGATGTTGAGCTTGCGCTGAGAGAAAACCAACAGCTTTTATCTATATCCACCAATCTGCCCATGCGGCGGATTAATGGCCTTGATTCTCTTCCCCGTGAGAGAAGGCTTTAAGTCCCAGCCGTGGGACCACTAAACGGATTATATTATATATAGGATTACGTTGTGATAAGATTAATACTTATATATGATAGATAAATTTTGTCATTAAGTAAAACTGTTATTTTCCACACGGAGTTACACAATGTCTAAAATGAAAAAAAAATCTTTATATAAGGTCCGTGTTTGATCTTGGCATAGATCCGTTTGAACTGTGTTTTGGAATAAAAATAGTGTGTGTGGTTTTTTTTTTCATTCAATAATATGTAAATATTCAAAAGATATGACAACAAGCAGACAAAGATGTTAGATATGAAGATTACGTTGTGTTATGATGTTTTAATATGTGTTATCATATAGGAGATAATGATCTATATTATATTTTGAAGTTCACCCGGAAAATCTATTAAAACTATTTACGGCGAACATTTTTCTACTTTAATGTCCTCTAGCGTTTTGTGCGCGCATTGTGCACGAGCGGAGCGTTTGTATTTTTTTTTATAGGAGCGGTGGGAAAGTGGTCACTAACGCCTATGGACAGTCGTGACACTAGAGGGGAAGCGGGATGCGGCGGGGATACCGACCTTTAAGGCAATAATGCGCTCTTTTCTTGGTGGCCCCCATGTCGTATTGGTTCGGTAATACCGCTGGGGACAACTGATTCCACAAAGTGGTAATACGTACATAGTAACATCGAAGGATTGCAATAGTTTACTGACGTGTTTCCGTTCAGAACAGACGTGGGAGTTTTTAACAATATGTAAGCTTTTTCTAAACTAGTGCGCTTTACTATCTTACTCTATATCGCCGTTTACCATCACGTAACACTAGTCAAGAGCTGGATTTTTTTTTTTAATTTTACTAGGTACTAGTATTGAAAATGCGGGTCTGTCTTTCTCTTATGTGTTCACATCTAAGTGGTTAAACCATGCTGGATTGTTTTGTACATAAATTTGCGACTGAGATGAGAGGGTCATACAGAAAAACGTCGGATACTTTTTGATACAATGTTAAACTTTGAGAATATTTAGGAAACATTCCGTTGTCAACAAATAACTTAAATTTTAAAAAAAAAACAAACATTTTCTGATTTATGACATATAAGATGCATATGCAAGGAATACAAACTGATAAAGTTTTCGATATAGAGGAAAAAGATTCGTATTTTTGTCGATATTTTATATTAATGTTGGTAGGACAGTTTTCTATTGTTTATGATCTAAATTTTGATTGAAATAAAAAAAATTGAGTGACTAGAAATAATGTCATTGGAGGTAGGAACATTTAAATTTTAATTATGTTTGTTTTCGGCTTTGTTAAACAAAAGATTACTAATGCCTGTAAACGTGTCTGATCAAATCATACATCACGATGGGTGAAATACAATTAGCTAGAGATAATAGACAATAACAAACAAATAAATTGTTCACTATGTCAATTCGCTTCAGCGCAACAATAAAACCGAACCACACTCCGTCCAGCGACTAGTCTATTTATCTGTCGCGCAACTGCAACCCCCTATATAAGCGTAACACTACGCCACCAACATCCAGTGCTAACCCAACGTCCTGTATTCAAAGAATATTAGAAAAAAAATTTCAATTCTTCTTTCTGAGAAAATTTAAGAAATTTACATCGCTGTAAGTAAGTTTAGTTATTTTTGAATAGGTACTTATATTGTTTTTTTTTTAAATCGTCTGACGTTTGAAACATCTTTACGCTTAATAAACATTGAAAGTAAAATTGGAAAAGAGGAGTAATTTTACTGTCGTTATGTTCACGAATTTAATAAAAAAATCTATGACATTCTTTTTTTTGGGCTTTTGCCTTTTAGAAATATTTGTCATTAAATGAAAATTTGTATTTAATTTAAATAAAGCCTTTGAATCTTGATTAGTTAATTTTTTTCTAATTTTTTGTTAACAATGAATATAAACGTAATTGAAAAAACTTATAAGAATAACAATAGAAACAGTACAGATGACATCTTTACTTTGAAGAAGAAAAGGTTAAATATTTATTTACAATTAAACTATGAACATTTAAGTAATTTTTCTACAGTTTACACTGATTTACTGTTCTTTTATTAATGAATTTAATATTCCTCTTATAATACTTTTCATACTTCGATAGAAAATTTTCTAATGCAGTGAACAATTTTTTTCATGTAATTAACAAAAAAATATCTTCTCCGAATAAAATTAAGATTTTAACGTGATATATTATCATAATTAATTTGTAATTGGGAAATATTTAGTAACGAAAACGTAATTTTTTTATTATGCTATAAACATTTAAGAATCATTATTGGAAACTAATATCTTTAAACTTAACTAATGTTTCTTTTTAAAGATAATATTTATTTGTAGCAAGAGACTATTTTCACGTGTAATGTGAAGGTATGGATTATAAATACATACAAATATTAGATAATGTAACAGTTATAGTTAATTTATTAAATAAACTTGCGTAAAGTCAACATAGAAGACGATAAATCACAAATGTCAGCCGCTGGAACAATTTCTTTTTATTTTTACGCGATGAACCTGTGGAGATTTGTCATTTTCACATATATCGACTTTTATTAGATTTGTTCTGTTCCGGAGATGAGTTTGGAATTTCCTTTCGATTTTATTTACAGTTAATTCTAATTTCTAACTTCACTATGTAACAATTACTAGTTGTCGTAAACTCTTAAAAGTCCAGTTTAAGAAAAACCCAATGGTAAAATATAAATTTCTATAAACCTTAAAGAGAAACTTAAAATCATTGGTTTTTATATATATAACGAAACAATTTCATGTCACATCATGAGTTTAGTACTAGTAATTTTAAATAAAATGGACTAGATCGGCAATGGTGCCAATTGGATATTTTTATTCATATCGAGTAAAGAAATTTTTTAGTTTATTTTGTCAATAATAACAATTAATTTTAAAAATATGGATAACTAGTTCCAAATATTATCAAAACTATTTTCGAAGGTTCGTTAAAGTAAACGAAGTTTCTTTAAGTTTTAAATGGGTTTCTTTCTTTACGAATTTTGTGAATAAGAGATTTTGACGGCATTAGTTATCTAAATCTATCTTACTGATATAGGATAAACAATTTACTGTAAAGTGTAATATCGATCATTTAATATTCCGCCATATTTCGGCATTTATAATCTCGTACCGGTGTGAGACCTTTGTAGGGCCTCGTATCTTTCGGAGAAGGAAAACCTAGGAGGTTCTATTTAACAAAAACCTTACATTCTACTTGTTCCTAGAAATATTGTGAATAGATTTCTATTCAAAATATACAAATATATTTTACGAATTGGGTACAAACCCCCGCTCTATCGGAGTATACTAGTTTAATCTACTGTAACTACGCTGCGTAAACGAAGCCATAGAAGAAATGTCGATATGACTTAAGCATCGATGTGCGAGATGTATACACTAACCACATTTGTAAAGGTCGAAACACGGCTCGCTAGTGGTAGTCGTCTTAATAAAATAAAAACTAATGTAATTAAAAACAAGTGTTAATTGTCTAAGTGCGGCAAAAAGAAAGCATGTAACAATATTTTTAGTTTATGTAGTGTTAAAAGTACATCAAATCAGATTCATATATGGGTATGAAACATTTCTTTTCTATATTTATGTTTTAATTTTTATTTCATTAGTTACAATAGAGATCAAATTTAAAACATTTTTTTTTTATATTTTTCTCATTCTTTGCCGATGAGAAGTAATCCTCCAAAATTCATTAATAACCAATTGTACCAAATAGCCTTACCTAGTTTTAATATATGGTCCTTCAGTGTTGCATTTTTAAAAGTTTTTTTATTAGTATCAAAGTGAAATTATTTATCGAAAAGTCTTCAAAAAAAATCTTTAAAAAAATATATATTAAAATCTATTTAAGGCAAACATATTTTCTTTCACGTTCATATTATATATTCGATACTTGGTTCATACTTTACACTGTATTGTTTCAGATTCAATAGTTGTTTTGTAACAATTAAATATGGATCACACGGAGTTTCGCGTGAAAGGTACGTACTTTTGTATATATATAAGAATAAAAGGATTTTAATATTTAATAATCAATAAATACCAAATGCAAAGAAGTCCAAAAAATCGGTTCATAATACAAGTCTGTCTAATTAGTTGATAAATAAGGGATCATCGTATTCAGAAAATACTCTCACCCTTCACTAGTTTAGTTTCTATAACCTGTACTAACGTCACCATATGAAAAGTATAATTTATTTTTAATATGTATAAATATATTTAACTGAAAATATAATCAGTGGGAGATTAAACTTGCAAAGAGAGTAATTCTCAGCCTACAATAAGATAAATTTTACGTGTTTCCGTGGTGGTTTCTAGTTGGATTTTTGGTAATCACAGGGTGAAAAAGTTCTTCAAGTTATTTCTTGTAACATTCTCTCCTCAATTAAGACTGTTTTAAGTTTTGAATAAGACGGATGAAAAGATTCTTGCTGGATTGTAAATCAACGATTACAGTAAATCAAAGCAATAAACAAATCGAAGAGGTGGGTATGACATGGTTCTGACCATGACAGTTCCATGACATAAAAACAAATAATTATACAAGCTTGACGCCTAGCGTTGTATAATTATATAATTTGATTATCTAAAGCAGTTATTATATGAATGATTATTGAGTATCCAAAGCGCAGACACTGCTGACCTTATTACATTTACCTACGTTACTAGAATTTATGATAAATGAAGTGGAGAAGGTTGCAGGAAGGCTAGGCGTGGAGATCTTTGAAAGCGGCTATAGATCAGCGGAAGTAATATTGATTGATGACGATGATAAGTTGATACCATAAATAAAAAAGAACAAATAGCTCTCTTATTGTTCTCGATACTTGGACTCGGGGTTTTCTCTAAGTAGAGGTTAAAAGTTATTTATCCACCATGTGGGCCAAAAACGGGTTGGTAGATAGATCTCTTATCTCCACGAAGAGTATTTTTGAAACATCGGTTTCCTTAGAGTTTTACATGAACACTATAAATCTTTTGACTATCTTTAGGAATGTAACTTTTTCGTCTTTCATATCTAATTCAGAATGAATTTACAATGTAATAAATTTACATGTATCTCCATTATATTAAGAGAGAACAGAAGTAAAGATATGGTTTTCATTTGTGATTTTCAACCGATCAAAAACACTATTATTGTCTCTCATAGCCATTTAGTCTATCTCATAGTTTAGTCTCATTGATAAAGTAAGGTTTGACATCGTGTAAAACTATTTTTATTCTATGGTCTATTCAATTCAGTGATATGTATCATGTCTATCACAAATTTGTTAGAAGATATACGGGATTCAATATAGCCTGCATAATAAAATGAAATGAGCTTGGATTGATCCCTTCGCATTGGTACCCGGTTAAGATGTTCGCTTATTGAGCTGTTTGTCAGTTAACACTAAACCTCCTTTATGTGGAAAATGTTCACAATGTTTCTGTGAACAAATGTAATACGATCACTACACAGCTTTATTGTTTTTAAATAAAACTAAATAAACTACGATTACTACAAAGAAAACCGATTTTGCATTTCTCTTTAACAATTTATTTAGTATATATTTGTTTCAATTTTATTACGAGATCTATTATTGATCTTAAAGAGTTTCAAATTATCTTATACATGTAATTTTAGAAGTATAACCAACGTAAGATTAATTAGGATTTATGTACATATATTCGATGTTTGTTATTGGTTTTATTAATTAATTATGTCTTCTAATATTAATATAAGAAAAATCACATTATTTTCAAAAACATTGTTACAGCCTTTTATTGATTAGTTCGGAAAAAAATATACAGTAAAAATAGTTGAATCACAGATGCGTTGGAGTAGTTTCGTTGTGTGACGTCATCGAATCCTTGTTTATTCCTTTTTTCCTTTGCCATTTTCTTTGAGTATTGTGAATTAGTTTTTTCAAACAGCACTTGTTAAGTCGAATTGGATATTTTTCACTCAATTGAAGCTTTTTAAGAGATTCATTGGCAAATTAAATTCATTACATGTATTCCCTTTTATAACTGATGTATTATTTCTTTTGTCTGTTGTAAATATATAAAAAGATAAACAAGAAACAATTTATATTCTAAATTTAATAATATTATGTTTCGTTTAACATCTCTTATAAATTTATTAATGTTTACTTTATAATTGAATGTTTTTAATGAACATTTCCATGAATACCTCAATTTTTTAATACGTAATACACGATCAAAAATATTTCAAAAGAAATCCTTCAACGATTCCTTCTTAACCCTGCACGTTTTTTTTGTTTACCTGTTCCGGTTTTTGCAAACAGCTAAAGAGATGGTGGATTACATCGCGGACTATTTGGAGAACATCAGGGATCGCCGTGTGTACCCCAGCGTTCAACCTGGCTATCTACATAAGCGTCTACCGAAAGAGGCTCCGCAGATGCCCGAAAAGTGGGATGAGATTATTCGTGATGTTGAAGAGCATATTATGCCAGGGGTAAGTTTTATTGATAAAAGATTGCAATTTCAGTGAATATTTTTAGTATTTTAAGTTGAAAAGAAAAGCTGGAGATAAGAAATTTCAGTTTAGAGAAGAAACTGCATAATGATTACGAATGCTTTATTTTTATTGTATATTTCATGAAAAATTGACATAGCGTGAGCTAACTTATGATAAGTGACCACGATGGTCCTCGGAGTTTAGTGGTGATGTTTATTTATTGATTTATATTCCTTATTTGCACACCACAGGCTCTAACATATAAAAAAAAATAAGGTGGGTCTATGATTTTTATCCTGGTAACACCCTTGTCATATTTCGAATACAATTATTAAGTGATTTCATTTAAAACCTATACAAACTTTAATTATAACATTATACTAGCAAAATTGCTATCTTGTTGCGCCGATCTGTAGTAACAACTGCGTCATCGATCTTAATAATATTACTATATGTATCAAGATTATTAAATATTTTGTTTATCTGCAGATTGTACACTGGCAGAGTCCTCACATGCACGCCTATTTCCCAGCCCTGACTTGCTATCCTTCCATAATGGGGGAGATGTTGTCAAGTGCTCTGAATGTACTTTGCTTCACCTGGGTATGCGAACTATTTACAACTATATTTTTTTTCTACTGCCTGCATAGGTGATATCCTATATTGTATCACGGAAATCGTTGATTCTATTCCAAGGTAACATGCAGTAGATGTTTGGTTATCTGGGCAGGATCCGCCTGTCTATCACCCATCCACGTTTTACAAATCTGTCACTACAATAGCATTAGTTTCTGCATTATTAAACGAGATCACGTCCAGCAAATTTATGAATGCACCAATTATTCTGCCAACCGTTAAACCGATGATTATCAGATAGATTATTTAAACAAACTTCTTTTTTTGCTTTTATGAAAGAAATCTATGTTAATCAGAAGATATTATGGGTAACTCTTTACAGTAATACGTACTCGTTATAATTTTTTTTCCTTTTGATAAAAACTCTATTTTAATAAAGGCTTCATCCCCGGCCGGAACTGAGTTGGAGACTATCGCTATGAATTGGTTGGGGAAGGTGATTGGACTTCCCGAATGTTTTCTCAATGAAAAAAACGATAGCCCTGGCGGGGGTGTTATTCAGGTAATGGTTAATAATGTGTTGTTATTTTATTGTATATTTATTGTGTATTGAAGGTTTATTTAAATACATTCAAAAAGTAGTAATATTATATTAAACTAATAGTAGTACATTTAGGAATTCTCTACCGTTCAACCAAAGTGAAGGTAATGATCATATTTAAGTAAGTTAGAGGTGTAGATGAACTTATTCATAAAATATAAAAAAATATTTAAAAAAAATTGCCTAAAGTATATTTTTTTAAAAATGTACGTAAATTTGTTCACGAAAATACATCATATCGAAAGGTAAAAGTTGCAAAAATGTTATAAGTTAACAATATTTTGTTGTTAATAATAATTTATCTCTTGCAATTAACTTATTAATATATATGAAAATATAGATTTTTTCTTCAACAGTTAAAGAATATTATGTACACATTCGTTTCATTTAGACTACAGCAAGCGAGGCTACATTAGTAAGTCTACTAGCAGCGCGTACCAGGGCGCTGATGGAACTTTCGAAATTGAATCCTGATCTTCAGTCATCAGAGTTGCTCGGGCATCTGATCTGCTATTGTTCAGATCAAGCACACTCTTCTGTGGAGAAAGCTGGTTTGATCGGTAATAATTATTTTTTTTTGATAATTTAATGTGAGAAAAATATCGTAGTATGCTACTATTATAATATACAAAAATGTAATCGATTTTGAACTAAATAACAACAGTGATCATCATCATCATCCTCAGCTGATAGATGTCCACTGCTGGACATAACAGAAGTGATAAATATACAAAACATACTTTATCGTTGTGAAGGTAACTTGAATACTCCATGACGTTAATACCCGACTAGACAAGGACCGAGTTTAACCAAAATTGCACAATATTTAAAGCGATTAATAAAAAAATTATCGAGTCATACTAAAAATAAAAAAAAAATTTAATGGATTATTTAATCGTTACAACTTTAGAATATTACCCTATAAAATTGCTGATACTGATTTAGAGAGAGACATTTACGTCAAGGTTCTAAATTTAAGGTCAAAAATATTTTAACCTGTTAACCGGGGAATTCCATGGAATATTTTTTTATTTATGCTTAAAATAAATTAAACATATATTTCAAAAACTTATTTATACGTACCCCTACTCGCTATGACGTATTTATTTATACGTGTCGTTCAGTTAACAAGCTGCTTTAGTCTTTATAGTTTAGTATTTAATACACTCGTATGTACTTAATAATAAAAGTTGTTATTTATAGGTTTGGTTCGTATGCGGTACATCGAGTCGGATCAGAGTCAAAGCATGCGCGGCGATAAGCTCGAGGAAGCTATTATCAACGACAAGAGCAAGGGTCTTGTGCCATTTTGGGTAAATAGCAATTGTAGATGATAAGTGTTAAATTCAACATCATCATCAGCCGATAGTCTGATGATGATGTTGGATGTCTATTGCTGGACATAGGCCTCCCCAAAAGATCTCCATATCGATTGGCCACGCGTTGCTTGCATCCAATGGTTACTTATATATAATAACGCAACCTCTACTGCGATGACAAACAAGATGTTAAAGCATGCTTGGACAGTATTTAGCTATCAGATCATTAGAATCGGTATAATGCTGTTATTGCGGCAGAATTACTATACAGCATCCATACTCTATCACTTATCATCGATGTTCCCGGAAACGAACAAGGGATACTCGGTTTGTAAGCAATTATTACCTGCGTAACCGAGCCAACTGAAATCTAAGTTCCTCAGGCGTCTATTTTTACCAGTAAGTTGTATTGAGCTAATATTCATCATCATCTCTCAAACTCAAGTTTGGCGATCAGATTGAGAAAACCAATTCGATCCCCAGCTTTTCTTTTTAACTAATTTAAATCCGGTCCACTCCCTTATGTCGTCAAACCATTTCTTCCGCTGTCTACCAGGTGCACGTTTAGGCGCTAATATAATATTTTGATAAAACTAATAGACTGTTATCACAAGAGATTGCGAACAAATTGGGACTTTGTGGCGATAAAGTATATAACATCATTCAAACACTGAATTTATTAAAATAATATAAAGCAGATTTATGGTACTGTATATAAATAGACTTTTAAAGAACATCCCGGGAGACATCTTGAGAAAGAAATCTCTTTAGAAGCACTCAAATTAAAGCTATCATTATATGGAGATTAGTTGCTTTCATTTCAATATAACGCCAACTAAAAGCAGTGCTCCCACTGGGGCCAATTTGTATCGCGGAGATTATAGAACGGAGCTATTAGAAATAAGTGAACAGCGGAAGTATCACAAGGATACATTTGTTATCAGCTTCCGCTGTGAAGAAGCGGTAATTTATGTTACAGTTACAAAAAAGTATTTCAAACCGTAACGTGCATTGAAGCTAATAGTTGCTATACATATAAGTAGTAATCATTGTATATTAATAATGTCGCGACGACATTACTTAATATGTTTCGTTAGTTAAGTGTTTGATTATGCTCATATAGCTTAAAATTGCCATCAGCTAGGCAATTTTAAAGCGTATAGACGTGGATAATGAAGTTTGTCGGCAGACTTTCTTATCTTAAATATCCGTTGAAAGATTTTAAACACGATGACTTATGATAAGAAAACTGTATAGATGGTAAGCAAGAGAATAATTTATTGTTACAATGTTAACAATTAAAAACATACACATACTATTATTTGTTAATAGCATCGGGAAAGCATATTTTTTTTAATAATTACCTCTTGCCTGTTTTGGGGTCAAGGTCTTTATTTTGGTAAATATTTACCATCAGTACAATTAATCCAGTTTCCAACTCATTCTCATCTTTCTTTCTGTCTTATCTTTCATAGTGTGGCCGTCTTACATACTTCTTTTCTTCTAACGTTCTACATCCTATTTCCTTCTTTCATATCTCTCGCAAGTGAAGACTGACGCTTTATACCTATTTTTGTTTCCTGAAAAAGACCTGGAATTCATGAAGGCATTTCATCAATTACACTTTTGTTATTTCTCATTTTCTTCTAGTAATAGATTTTTATATTTTGCTATTTTTGCTTATGTTTACTTATTATCTATTTTCCATTTTTTATTTTCCATAACTATAACCTATTCTAATATGACACTTAATTTGTTTTCATCCTTTGTATTACCTCGGTAATAGTTAGAGAAACTTAGTAGGATTTGAAGACTTTCGTCTTCACTCATCATCGGGAAGGCATTAGTCTAGTAGGTTATAACCGAAGCTTCCATTTCTGCTGTCAAACAGCAGCGTGAAAACATTACTGTGCTCCGAAATTACTGGGGTAGCGAGACTTGACATGTTATGTCTTAAGGCGAGGAGACTAATGTGGTGTAGTGTATATCGTTCTAATTAGCGTTAACGATGTTATTGTGAACAGAGACTTACTCTGAGGTGAACGTTGTCTCATCGCTTAGTTGATTAAAAAAGTTGGGCAGCGTGGGATCGATTGCGTTGTTTAATAAAGAGTTATATTCAGCAGTGGATTTATTGAAATAATTTCTCGTAGGTTTGTGCTACATTGGGGACTACAGGATCCGTAGCTTTTGACAATCTGCGTGAGGTCGGGCAGGTCTGCGAGAAGCATTCGGCGTGGCTGCACGTGGACGCTGCTTACGCGGGCAGTGCCTTCGTTTGCCCTGAGTATAGGTAAACTGTTAATTAATATCTACAAATTAATTTACTATAAAACTTTGTTCAGTATTGAAAATTCCCTTTTTTTTCGATTTAGACATTGGCTTGATGGTGTAGAGCTGGCAGACTCCTTCGCTTTTAATCCATCAAAATGGCTGATGGTTAATTTCGACTGCACCGCTATGTGGTAATATGTTTTCAAATCTCCATGGAGTTTTTAATACATTTCTTCGTATGTTTTTTTATAAAATACTAATTAATAATATGAGTATAACAATTTACTTATAATAAAATGTCAGTTATTAATGATATTTTTTTAACTTAAAATATTGGAATATTAAAAAAGAAATTTCCTTTAAATTTAGGGTGAAAGACAGCACTGCCCTCCATAGGACCTTCAACGTGAACCCTATCTACTTACGCCACGAGAATTCTGGTACGATTTCTATTTTTGTTACTCTATTTAATAATAATTTATGTACAAAATATATATTATTTATAACTAATATTAGATAATTAATAATTTTCAGTACTGTTTTTTAATGAAACATGGTCAAGTATTTACAGTAATTTTTTTGTTTTTCTTACGGTTACAGGAAAAGCTATCGATTATATGGTGAGTTATTTTTATACATTGTTTGTAAATTAAATACATAAATAATCAGAAATAAATGTAACTAGAAAATGAAACGTTATAATTAGTATTTATTATAAAAAAGGAGCTGTTTTTACTAGAATCAAATAATGGTTTATGTATGTTAGGGTAAAAAATACTTTTTAACTAATATGTACTTTTGATATATAAAAAATAGGTTGGCACGCAAAAGTCAAACACAAAGAAAAGACTTGTAGTGATCCAGGCAAAGGTAACACAGACAAATGGTGATGCAAATTGTGTTAACGATGATAACATTGCTAATGGAAATGATGTATTCGATGAAGATCTCGATGAGAAGTCGAATAACCTACACGGCTATAATAAATTATCACCAGGCTGCGGCGGATATATTCAGCTAGAGAATCCAGATAAGAAGGAACCACTCGTATGTTTTTTTTATTTGGTGGCGGTTTTGGTTGTGGTGATGGAGGGTCGGAGAATGGCTACTAGATAATACTGCTTCATCATGACCATACTACAATCTTTAGTAGGGTCGTATCTAACTATTGTATTTTATAATCTGGATATTTAAATATTAACATTTAAAATTACGGAGTCGTAGAAAAAATAATATATATGTTTCAATAATCTCATTCACTATTAACATTTTCATCTCATTATATATATATTTAATACTACATAAGTAATATGGTGTAAAGTGGACGTCGATTGATGATGATGATGATCAGTATATTTTTTGCTTGATTTACAGCATTGGCAGATACCTCTGAGTCGCCGCTTCAGAGCATTGAAGCTGTGGTTTGTGTTGAGAAATTACGGTATTGTTGGATTGCAAAAACATATCCGCGAGGTAAATATCTCCATTTCATTCAATATACAGCATCACTATTTTTTTTCATATACGACGAGACAAATACGACGTTCACCTGATGGTAAGTGATATGCTTGCGCGTAATTAGGAGGCGCTAGATAAGATAGTAGATACAGCATCATATAAGGGGATTTGGACCATTTCCCACCATGCTGGACCAAGGCGGGTTGTTGGGAGCCAGAGCCTTGTTTGTTGATTAGCAGGGTCCACCACGAGCAAGTGAGGTTGGCCTGAGTCCTGTGAGTCATGGAGGTTTTTGAGAGAGGCCTATCTATGTCCAGAAGTGATCGTCTATCGACTGATAATGATACTGCAACAGATTGCGTTCGTCGCCTTGAGACATTAGATATTGAATCTCGTTACCCCAGTAATAATACAAGCTACAGCGCTCTTCACACCGGAACACAGTAATGTTTGCATATTACGGTTTGGCGGCAGAAATAGGCGCTGCGGTGGTACTTATCTATCTAGACGGTCTTCGGTAACAGAGATCCATTATCAGTAAACTTTATCATTATTTTAAAATTATAGCGTAGATTTCTCTTCATAGCCTTATCTTAATTTTTCATATAAATTAATTGTTATTTTACAGATATATTTGGTAATTATCTGAACAACTTTTTGTTTCTTCGCTACATGGCTGTAACTGTATAAGTTAAGCAAATCAGAATGTTAAGAAAATATATGTAAATCTTTGACATACTCATAGTAGTAGTTCTCAAAGTTCAGAGTTGAAATTCTAACCTCAAAATTTCATCTTTAAATAAATGTAATAATATAATTTCCATTTCAGAGTGTACGGTTGGCGCAAAAGTTTGAAACTTTCGTGTTAGCTGATCAACGTTTCGAGATACCGCAAGCTAGGAATCTGGGTATAGTTTTATTTTTAAAATAAGTTTTATCATTTTTTTTTATCTACATCTCGTTCCCTTGAACGTCACAGGTATGGTTGCATTTCGTCTCAAGGGTCAGAATGTTCTAACCGAGCGTCTGCTGAAGCGTCTGAACGCTCGCGGTTACATCCACGCCGTCCCGGCTTGCTTCAAGGGTGTCTACGTCATCCGTTTCACCGTCACTTCACAGAGGACTACAAATCAAGATATACTCGGTAAACAAGTTTTATTTACAACTGTGTTTAATCACTCTATGGCGCTACAATCCTTTGTGGGTCTTGGCCTCTTGTGTTACAGTTCTCCAGATGTAGCGACTCTGCCTTATTAATACCTGTATCATATTTATTTTTATTTAGGTTGTGGACCCTGGGTCCGCGATCCCAGTATCCGATGAGCTATCTAATTCTATCAATGATTAGTAAGCACTATAAACCATCAGAGAATATATAATACATATTCTTAGAATTTTAAAAGATATATAACTATAATTTTAATATTTTTCCGAATAAAAAAAACTAAGTTTTTTATTAACAACATATCTATACTCAAATTAGATAATAGTACTATATTTTACGTATATTTTTCTGTTGTTATTGTTATACTCATACCGATTATTATATTTAGTGTACGATAGTTCTATGCTATATATTATAACATACATTTTATATTATACCTGTGTTGAGCGGTGGTAGCTCGCTGGCCTAATGGTTAGAGCGTGCGGCCTTCAATCCGAAGGTCGCGGGTTCGAATCTCGGCATGTACCAATGACTTTAATATTTAAGTTATGTACATTTGTGAATTTTGGTAACAACAGCGAAATACAAATGGGGAAGAAAAAAAAAAAACGTCCCCAAAGATTCCCAAAAAGAGGGTTGATGTCAGGCAGGCGGCCGGTCGTAAAAAAGTTTAGCCAAAAACTATTTACAACATGTTCGGTAATGAAGAACATGTTGTGCCGACCCTACATAAAGTGGGACCAGGGCAGGAGAACCTGTGTTGAGCGGTGAACTCCATTGATTGGGATGATGATGAATAAATGAATAATTAAAATAAAACTCATTATTTAGGAGATAATCTAAACATAATGACATTTTTTTGTTGTGTTAAATCAATTTATTCTTATTAGTCTTAAAAAAAAACTATGTTATAATTTGTTGTGGTCATATAATAATGTATTAATCAGTATTTACGCATTTTATTTAGTTATTAATTAGCCTCATATACAAAAATAAATAAATCTGATTTATTTTTAGATGATTGGATTGAGATTAAGAAGGTCGCATGCGAAGTTCTCATGGACATGTACGGATCCGAATATGGCAACGTGGTGGTTACGAAGAAGCCTAGGATCTCGCTTAAGGGTAAATAAGTTAAATGTGAAACAATTTTTTTTCACTACGAAGCGACGAGTGGAGGTATGGCTCGCTAGAACGATACATAATGTTTGATAACAAGATATAATGGCTATACAACAAGCGCTACATACGATTTCTGGAAACTTAGACCTCACCAGTAAAAATTAAAATCAAATAATAAAATAAGAACAAAAACTAAACTTTACTATTGGAGACATGTGAGTATGTCCTTCAATTTAATTTGATCCTTATATCTTAAACGTCTTTTCAGAAACTCGTGAACTCAATACTACGTTCGGAACGAGTCTCCTCCTAGCCAACAGTCCAATGAGTCCAAAAATTGTTAACGGAACCCACGTAGCCATATGCGAATATGAGCAAGTGCTTAATTCCTGTGCGCAGACATTTGCTCAACTCAAAATAGAACCTAAAGATAGCCCTGGTGAGCTGACCATTCTAAAAAATTAACTGTTCAAATACTAAATATTACGTTTCAATTAATAACTAATAAATTTCATTAACGCACTATTTAGATTTAACAAAACGACGTCTCGTTGGTTAACATAATTTTTTTTTTCATTCATTTAAGCGACTAGACGAGCGGAACGTTCACTTGATGATAATACACGTGCCCATAGTAACGTGGCGTCAGTTACAATGGCATACACTGCACCACATTGCGCTCGTCATCTGAGACATAAGATGTTGAGTCTCGTTATCCTAGTAATTACACATAGCCATAGCGCCTTTCAAACCGGAACAATGTTTGCACACTGCGGTTTGGTGGCAGAAATAGGCGCTGCGGTGGTACCTATAGACGGTATCCGGCAACAGAGACTTACCACTAGTAAATCTCTACTTATAAACTAATGGTATAACTGATGGTATACTATTATCGTTTAGCAAATAATGTCTTTTTTGTGTATTTTAGTTAAAGTTATAAAATAAATTGTAAATATAGAGTAGGTAATTCTGCAAGTATTGATTAGTAACTAACGGTATCAGAGATGCGCCGACGCATCCGCGGTATCAAGATGTGCGGTAAGAAATTCTCTTTGGACTCCTGCATGGATATGGTGCAGGGTCTCGTGATGGAGCAATCGCTCCCTCAGTGCTCGGAGGAGGAAAGAGAGGAGGCTTCGGCCGGTATGTCTCTGGTCAGATAATGAGCGTTGCATTTGTTTGTTTTATAAATAATCAAAACTAGTTAGCTATTTGTTTTTTAAATTGTTCGTAGATATTGCTTTATGTATGAGTTTTTGGTATAAATCTTTTAATGTAGTTATTAGTCTATACTTTAAAAATTAGGTAGCTATTGTGTTGCTTTCAGCTCTTGTTTTATCTTATCATATCATCACTATGAGATATTTAGTATTCATTTATTATTTTGCATCTACACAAAACTCAAAGTTATTTTCGACATTACATGCCAATTCCTTTATTTGTGTGGTTTATTTAAGTGTAAATTGTATTTTATTCAAAACACTCTTTATCTTAATCATCAGGCGACAGACGTCCACTGTTGGACATAGACCTCCTCCAAATATTAGTAAGCCATTTATTTGTCTTAAAAAAACTTAAGTCTATGTATGTAAGATTAAAACACAACAAAAAATAAATACATTAGACAAAAAGGTCCAGGACTCAGTACATTGGTTCTGGTGCTAAGTCCTGGTATTCTGCCCTGGCCTACCATTGTTGAAATAAGTGAACACTTAACTGTATAAATGCTTGATTAATTAAGTTACGGAAACAGTGTAATGACAAATAGCGAACACACGAATCAACCAGAACTGTTTGTGCCGAGTGATTGCATCAGAAGTCATCTGCGACATCTGTGAGATACGATACGATACAGCGGAGGTGGTAAGTCGTTCCATCATTTTGATGCAGCAAATCTGAAACTACCTCGGCTTTGCTTCAAGGTGTGTTTTAGTGTACTAAGAGGACGATCGTGCGGTCTTTGTCTAGCTCTGGCGAAGTCTGCGAACCAGCTAAGCTTATTATAAAGATATGATTGCATCTTAAATTTGGTCAGTGAGTGTAAAAATCACGCTAGCTTCATAGTTCTCACGTTCTCCATTTTAAGGACATCTTTTTTTCCTATAAGGTGATACGTGGTGTCGCCGTTGTATTGAGTAACAGTAGCGCATGCACGCTTTCTGAACACGCTGTATCGCCGCAGAGGTCTTCTTAAATAGACACGGGCCATACATTGCAGTAGTGCAAGTGGGACAGTACCAGACTGTTACATAGCTGATAGCGTAATCTTTCGTCAATCAATTTTCTAATTTTGTAAATAGTCCTAAGAGATGCAAAACATTTACGTACAGAGTTCTGAAAATGTTCTTGAAATCCCAAGTTTTCATTCGTTCAAAGACCAGGGTTGCGGACGCACTTTTGTATGGGAACCACCGTGTCTGTAATTTTAATACATGGGTTGTTTTGTAAAGTTCGTTTGGTGTTCAGTTCCACAGATAATTGAGACGTTGTTATTAGGGTTGAGAAATAATTTATGCCTGGTCGCCCATTCCACAATTGCCTTCGTATATTGATTAGTATTGTTGATTGCATTTGTAACTCCTTCAGCCGATAGTGGTACATGAGCGTAGATTTGGGTATCATCGACGTAAAGGTGTACATTAGAGTATTAGATATCTTCAACAATGTCTGCAGTGTAGATAGTAAATAGAGTTGGACTGAGAATCGAATCTTGAATTACACCTTTATTGATGGCAGCTGTTTTAGATTTGGAAAGTTCACCTATACTGGTGACGAATTGAACTATTTGACTATAGCTGGAGAAATAAGACTGAAACCAGTTACTACTTGAGAAAATCTAAGAAGTTCCAGCTTGTTGAGCAAAATAGAAATAGAAACACAATCAAATGCCCGGGAGAAGTCTAATAGAATGAGTACTGTACTCTGACCATCGTCTGATGCTGTGAGAATGTCATCAACAATATGTAGGAGTGAGGAGGTAGTACTATGTTGTCTTCGAAATCCAGAATGTAATGTGGGTAAAATCTTATATTCCTCTAAATATAGCGTAATTTGAGTGAGGATACAGTTTTCTACAACTTTAGACAACGCAGGTAGAATACTTATCGGTCTAAGATCATTCATACTTTCTATCTTGGACTTCTTAGGGATGGGTGTAATCGACGAACATTTCCATCAATCGGGGAAAATACTTTCATTAATGATTTGTTGACAATTGCGGATATAGTGGTCAATGAAAAAGGTTATGCTTAACATGAACATAGATATTCCATCGCAGCCTTTTGAGTTAGTCGGTGATGACTCAATAATTCGCGTAATAGTTCAAGGAGAAACTTCCATAAATGTAAACACTGACTTTGAATGTCTCTCATTTTTAAAATATTTTTTTTGACTATCACACGCCGTATGAGGTGTATAATATAAAAAAAAATATTTAATTTAATTTATCTGGATTTGTAAATTGTCATAAGAATTAGGTTTTAAAAGATTGTTTAGCCTTTTCCATGTCTTAGACGCTTTTTTTTTGTTGTTGCTATTGAATATGTGTTTAAAATAAGCGCGTTTTTTATTAACGACTGCGGCACTATAATAATTGTGCAAATCTCGATAATATTGATAGGGCAACTCAGTCTTTACTTTTTTGCACGCTGTTACGCTTTATCCCGCAACACTCGCAGAAATTTTATAGTGTCAGTTAACCAAGGTGTAGGAGGTTCTTTGCACGTCCTCATGTGCATAGGAGCAAACGTATCAATTAAGTCTAACACTAGGTAGTTAAATGTAGCCACCATATGAATAATATTACCACATTGGAGAACTATTTCCCATGGGGTATATTGTGCAGCATTTTTAATAGTATCTGCATTTTGATCTAGATATCTATAAGAGATTGTCTAGGGCGGATTTTCGTGGTTTCTAGCATAAAATTGGCCACAACTAAACCGTGATCACTGAGATCATAGTTGTGAATAACGTTTACTGAGTGGGGATTTAATTGAGAATTTACAAATATTAAGTCAAAAAGACTTTCAGTAGAAGGTGTGATCCGTGTTGGTATTTCAACTATTTGCTTTAGTTGAAAATTATCTACAAGATCCATAAAGCAAGACGATGTGTATACAATCTTATTATGATTCTTGCAATTTATATTAAAATCACTTAATAAGCTTATGCTATCATATTAAGCTACACATATGGCCAACGATTCGTTTAACGAATCATATGCAGCTGTCCAGTTTTGAGAAAGAGGCCGATACACCACACCTAATACTAGCTTATTGTGCTTGTTAATGTTACCATATCGATTGGTCCCTCGTTGCCCGCATCCAGCAGCTTTAGCGACCCTCGCCAGATCGTAAAAATATTCTTATTAACTTTAATTTGTACTTGTTTTCATTAATAAATGTTTTGTAAATGTTTGTGCTCTATTTTAGGATCAGTAAGTGAGCCCATTGGAGCGAAATATTGAGGTAATAGATGCATTTACTTGGTGACGGGTTCTGAAGTTAGTTAAAATTAACCTCTCGTAATGAATATTAATAAATTCAAAATAACTAAAAAACAATTATATTATTTGACGAGTATATTTATAAGTTGCGCGTTAAAATCTTTTAAGTGAAAAACCTCTCAACAGAACTAGTATTATATAGCATTTTACAATTAAGGCAATAAATTATTGAATATTTCTTTGTACAGGATCAAGTCCCGGCGAGAAACCTGCAATGTCATCACCAACAGTAACTTTTTGTGGTATAGAACCCGACGTAGTCTCCGATACGAATCAACTAGAATTACCAGCTCCATCTAAACCGCACAGATCAAAATCCATTGACGTCTCACTCATGGGCTTGAGCCTCGATGATGCTAAAATAACTATTGATATGAAGAACAGCGAAATTACAATTACTCCAACCGGGTCGACAAAGATTGGCGACGACCGTGAAGATTTATCGCAGAAGACTGTTCGCTTTGATGCCATTCAACAAAAACTTAATATCGGTGATCGGATCACGCAAGCGTTTGGAAATTTTCAAGACGGGCTAGAAATCTTAAGTGTCATTCGACAAAAGAATCCAAACGATAAAATCGAACCTGTAACTGGTGATTGCAGTTCTAAGCTCACAATTAAAGGTCCCGGTAATTATATTAGAAAATTAATTCAACAATTCAGCGAAGGGCCGTTGGAAGCTGAAGATTTGAAGCCAGAAACGGATAAATTGGTTTCTACTCCATCAATGAGAGATAGGGCTGATGCGATTTGCAAAAAATGCTTACATTACAAAGGAAAAATTGGCAAGTAACCGAATGTTCTGTGCATTATAAGTTCGAATTAGCTTTATTTAGATTTGTTATTATTTCTTATTTAACTTAGGATAGTGTCTTATTTGATACTAAGGATATCGTGGATTGTGTTACAATTAAGTAATTTTGTTTGCACAATTATTTTACTTGTATTCTATAAGCAGTAATCCCTAAATTTATTCTTTATTATAAGATTATAAAATAAATTATATTTCATAATCTTATAAGATAGTGAAAAACAAGATAATTATGTGTCTTTGTTTTCTAAGTTTGTATAGAAACATATTTCTACTTGATTTTTTTTAGATATATTCAAAAATTTATTACTCTGTATTGATCTTATATAATATTCAATAAGTATTAATCATTGTATTTAATCTTTTAAGTTTAATACGTATTTAATCAAAAAAAAATTGTAGTTTTAGAGTAGGTGATTATAATATAGATGACGTCGAAATTATACTGCTGTGCAATATCAATAAATACTGTTATATATATATACTGTTTTAACTAATATTGCTATATAATGTATTCGAGGATTTTAATGGATAGTAATAAATAATTCATTATATAAATAATAACATACATCTATTATATCAACAAAAAAATTTATTAACTGTGTGAAATTTATGTAATTTACTAACATTTATCCTCCTATATATAATATAAATGTATAACTAAATGAATTATGATGAAATAAAAAGTAGACACATCTTCAACTTTGTTAATCAATAAATGTGTAGAAAGCAATAGGAAACTATGTTTTTTTTTTGTTTTTAATCTGAAACAAACTGCAGTATTTGTAAAGAGTTTGCCAAAATATCTAGTCCATAGTTTATAATTAAACTATATAGCATATATATATACACACACACTAGAAAAATAATGTTGTCGCTATAAAAGTATCAAAACTACCTCCATGCGAGGAAAATATAAAGAATGCTTTGGAATATCTCCAATGAATTCTTCTGTGGTGCATTGTGAAACCTCTTGCACGGTAGTCTCTAGTTCGATTCTGGAGCCACTAGTACTTGCTACCTACCACTCTCTTGTAAATTTGCTACCGTAAGAGCGTTGCTGTGTACCGAATGTCAACACATGACTACTCATCATCGACGACCTAATTGTCATTTAACACCATGTTTAATTCAGATAAATTGTTGGTGGAAAAAAAGGGTCTTATGATTCAATTCGAAATAAATTAAGGACGAAATTAAAATAACAATTATTCTTTTTAACATCTTAAATATTTATTAAATGCATAACAGTCATTTAACATAAAATTAACGTTTCCTATTTAAATAATTGAGCGATTATAACTTTAAAAGTATTAACTTTGTTATGAAAAATCGCATTTACATTATTATGTAAAATAACAAAAGTTAAAACAGTATTAAATGTCAAATGTATTTCCAAACTTAATTATTCAGGTAAAACATGAAAGTTAACCGCCTTACTAACATTCCCACTGCTGGGAAAGTTTGCTCACAAGAAAGGAGTCAAGACCATTTGAACACAGATTTTTTTTAATAATATTCATAGTTTTACACAGTTTTATAGTTAGAGACTTTACAGTATCTCCGTATAAAGAATCGTGTTTTTTATGATACTATAGTAGGTAACCCTTAAAGTTAATTACGTGCTAATATTAACTAAATAAATAATTGCTTTCTCATGTACAAGGTTGTTTACATAATATACTTTTATTACGCAATACATTTTTCAATAAGTGTGAAATATTATTGAATATATATTACATCGAAGATTCTGTTAGTACAATAGAGCCTATTGAAATTCAATATTTGTATATATGTTTTTAAGTTCATAGAAATTTTTAAACTGTTTTGTAAGGAAATATTGGAAATTATACTTTAATTCCACTTTCTAGCTTATATCGATATTCCTTCAGTGCCGTTTATAGTTTCATAATTTTGATAAAGATAAAAATCGCAACCGGTAGAAATGATAACTGATATCAATCCTTTATTCATCAGTCCTTTTTTCATTCGGCTATATTTCATTTTACGCCCGTTATACTCCTGAACCATGGTTTATAGAACGTGGTTCTCATGTAGACACCAGGCAGGAATCGCGCTGCACACTTGATACCATGAGATACTGTTCCCACTAACACCCAGCGTCCTTCTTCGTTCCGCACCACTAAAGGACCTCCACTATCGCCCTGTAAATATAACAGTAATGATTATTATTACATTTATTTATAATAAGCTAATGATTTTCTTGTTTAATATAGAAAAAGTTTTGGTAATTATAATGCCGTTAGGTATCTCTTGTGGTATTTAAATTTTTTATTAGATGAATCTATGATATGAATAAGTCGTTAGTGGTAAGTAATACGTCTGCCCGTTGTTATGGCGACAGTTAGGATAATATACAGTGCACGTAATTGTTCTCGTCGTATTGAGTCAAGATGTCAAGTCTCATTACCTCGGCAATTTCACTAGCTACAACACCCGACAAACCGAAACAAACTAAGGTTTGAAGACTACTATTTGGCGGCAGAAATAGGAGCTACTGTGGTACTTACCTAAACAGTGGCAATAGAGACCTACAACCATGGAACTTCTAATTCCATGTATATTGATAGGTTTTATGAAATTGTAAAAACCGGAACATCAAAATTTTTACAACATCTAAATTCATATGATTACATACAGGGAGAAGCGAGGAGTTATCTAAATATTGTAGCTTTCCAAGGTGCTTCTTACCGTGCTTAAGGGACCAAAATGAATGTCTTACAGTCTACAGAAAAAACTTCATGTATCCATCACCTATATGAAAATTAGAGGCTCTGACTTTATATGTTCAAGATAAGTCATAGTTAACAACATAAAAAATAGATATATTTTTAACTTTCCTTTCAGGATTCATATAACACTGGTTAAGCCGCCGAGTTCAGTAAACACAAGTGTAACTGAGTTTTAAATAAGTGCGATTCCGACATAACTTGTCTCTCACGAATGCAATAGCATGTTGTGTATCTTAAGTAAACGTCCCATGGTTAAAAATATATATTCACTTTTTATTTACCTCACATGAATCTTTCTTTCCATTTGAATATCCAGCGCAAATGAAAGAGTCTAGAATTTTCTTAGCGTGCCCTGCTGTCTGGAACATGTATTGACAATGGCTGTTTTCCATAACGGGAACCTGAAAAATTAAATCGTCAACTAGAATATATACAACCTATTTTCTGACGAAACGAAAACTTTAAATTATATTTCATGAATAGTATTTGATAAAACAGATGTAATATATAACTAAATCTGTATATTAATATAACACATTACAAATTCAGTGTTTATTGCATTTTTAAGATATAAAATTCTAGGCAGCAACGCATTTGTTAACATAATACATAAGTACTTTCATTTACACCAGCTACAGAAGCCTTCAAATAGACACAAAGTAGCTAAGTTTAGGTTACTCTAACGTTGCTTAGCTTCCATAATTGATCTACACTTCATGAAGTCTAACTATCACAAGTAATAGTTAATAATCCTTCTCCTTCTACTTGTCGTGCCTCTTCACGCTTGAAGGTTGACTATTAACTTTGAAAATATTCAGGTCTCTTGCGCAGAGTGGAAAAAGTTTCTCGGAGGGTGTACTATCAGTCCACTCCAATATCATCCTTAACCACGATTACTTCTGTCTGCCGGCACTTCTTTTGTCTCACCCACAACCCATCATTACTAACTGAAGGAAGCTCGTGTGGTTATGACGCATAATATGTCTAAGATATGCGACTTTTCGTTTTTGAAACGTCTGCATAAGCTTCCGCCTGAAGCCGATACATTAAATAATGTGCTTATTTTATATTCCTTCTATCCAGATGATAGCGCAAGTGTCATTAACAACACATCTCAAAAGCCTCAAGACGCCGTCTAGTATCTTCTTTGCTGGTCTATGCTTCACAATTGTATAGCACTATTGTCCAGATGTAACAGAGTATTATATATACATATATTTATGTGACCTAATATCAATGGTAATAATCCTTAGAACCTCAATTACCTGTACTTCTTGGAGAATAGCTGGAACACCACCACCGTATTTTAACCTTCCCCACCCCGTTACAGTCGCCATGCGATTTGTGAAATCGGCATCGTCGGGCGGCATACATATTGGCACTGAAAACAAAATGCGTAACATATATAATTTTTTGTTATCAGATAAAAAAAAATTAGTAAAGTATTGTGTCAAAAGATCTTGCAACATTGACCGCAATGAATATGAATATTTATTCAAAACAATTTAATAAATACTTTAGGGTAATAAAAACAATTATATTACCTATATAATATATAAGAGTACGTTAAAATTTTAGATATGTAGTTAGACTTCAATTATCAGTATTCAACTTAAGTTATTTAGAACATTAAAAAAATAATAAAATTCTTCAATGCATAAAAACATTTGATCGATTTTAGTTTGGGTGATGAAATAGTTTAATATTAACTTACCAATATGTGGCTCAAATTTAATTGGAGAATCTAATTCGAGCAAAGCCAGGTCGTTTTCAAAGGTCGCAGCATCGTATTTGGGATGTGGTACGATTCTTCTTACATTCTTAGTTACTGGCCTTTTTGGCTCCAGGTTGGTGGATATGTCGTTTTCACCAAATACAGCCACCAACGAGCCCATGAAGCTGCTAAATGAAATATTATTTTAGAGGCTGTTACTAATTTTAAGAAACACCCTACTTTCTAATAAACTCAATATTAAGAAGAAGAAGGGGTGTTTTAAGTCAAACTTAATCAGGAAATTAATAATTGGTATTGAAACTTACCCTGGTTGGCAATGGGCCGCTGTGGTTACAAAACGATTTGAAATTAAAACGCCTCCGCATTTGTTTTTGGTGAAAAGACCTAACCACGATGATTCTCTTATGAGTACTTGCCATGGCCAGTCACCAAATGATGCATTCTTTCCTCCCACGATGCGTCCAGATTTCGCAAGTGGTCGGACGCCGCAGACTAAAATATTCAATTGATTGGATAAATGAAGTTAGCATTTTCATTGTGTCTAGCAGCACTGCTAATACTGCTGCATGCACATTAATATGACCTGATTATGATAATATTGTAGTGCACATAAATCTTTAATGGACAGCTTAACTTTGCTGAGATCAATATATGTAATTGCAATATAGTTGAGGGAACAATTAATATCACTACCAGCCAAATGATATCCTTCTGAACATCAAAAAGCTTATAAACTATTACATTGCATGTTTTTGTATATATTTCACTACAAGAATTTCGTTTTCAGTCATAACATCTCTGTACTATCAGGTTAGTAAAAATAGAGACTATAGAATATAGAGACTAAACCCGCTAAGACAATGAAGTTTATCTCCTAAGATGCTTTATTGGGTAGAAATCTCAAATACCCTATCATTTTCTCAGAAGCAAGGAATTTTTTGAAATTACCTATCACTCTTCGAAAGACGAATTACAAAAATAAAAAAAGGAATCGAGTATATACTTACGTCTTCTGTCATTGTAATTGATTACTTGTTCCGCAAAACTTTCTGTTGTTATATCATCATATATTTCTGTTGTTGTACTGGGTGTTATCGTTGTTGTTGTTGCTTTTTTGGTAGGTTTGGGCTTTTTTGTGGTCGTTACCTAAAAACATTTATCACAGGCCCAGAGCAAGCCCGCCTTGTATTGAATGTATTTCGTACTTTAAAAGTTTTTAATATTTTGAACATGGACCAGAGTTATAAATAGAAAAGGATGAAAGAGTATATTGCATTTTCACTTAATAAAAAAGCCATGTAATATTTACTTTCTGTGCTATCCATCGTTAACTTATAATAACTTAAGTTTTTACTATCTTATTAATTTAATAAAACTTATTATCTGGTTATTGAATTATTGAATGCATATCGTCAAACTGGCTTGTAAGTTTTCCTTACCGGTTTTTTCGTTGTAGTTGAAACAGTGACTGTTGTTGTTGGTCTTCTAACAGCTGTTGTTAACTTTGTCGGTTTTTTTGTAGTTTTTACCGGTGTTTTTTTGGTTGTAGTCAGTCGTAATGGTTTCTTTGTCGTTGTCGATGGTTTTCGTGTTGGAGCTGATGTTTTTCTTGTCGGTCTAATCGTTGTTGTTTTAGTGTCTTTGATAACAGTTGCATTAGGCTTTTTATCGAGTATTACAATGTCGTGTAATTCCTGGAATGTTCCCTGAAGACTTCCCACGATTTTATTTACAAATAAGTTCATTTTTTCGTTTAGTTTATCATCTTCATGCCAAGTAGGTGTAGAAAATTCCACATCTTGTAATATATCTAACTCGTTATCCGTTAGAGTTGTATTGTATGTTACTATATTAGATCCAGTTGCATTAAGCATAGGGTTTCTCACTGGTGGAAAGTTTATTAATTCGTCCGGGGAGGTTTGAATTTCCGGCTTAAGGGTCACCAGGGAAGCTAATATCTGTATAAACATCTAGACTTGATACGTCGGGTGTTGATGTAGGAATCGGCTTTGCGGAGGACTTTATAGGATATGGAGTGGTACTTGGTGAAGGTTTAGGTGTTATGACTACTGTAGGGGATACTGGACGTTCAAAACTCTGAGGTGGTTTATTGATAAAAATATTGTTTGTGGATTCTATATGATTGTTAACCGTAATTTGATTGACTGGTTTTTTAAATGGTTCTTGAGATATTTCAACGAATTGTGGTTCTTTGTCTTCAGAAGATGCTGGTTTACTCGTTGCTAAACTGTTTAATACAATTACTGTAGGTGTTGCACTTGAAAAAGTATCAGGAGCAACGTCGTAAGTAGAAATCGTATTCGTAGAATCTGTTATTGGTTTCCGAGAAGGTTTTGTTCCAGATACATAACTTGTAGATGGTGGTCGTCTAGTTGTAGGAGTTGTTTTTGTGGTAGTCGAACTTACGTAACTGAAAGTAGTTATAGTTTGTCCAAACTCATTTGGATCAGAAGGATATCTGTTAAACGCTTCTATACCCTGACTGGTGCTTTGACTAGGTTTAGGGGAAGAGAAATACGGTTCCACTGATTCTGGTCCACTATCGTATAATATATTCGAAGTGGTATATATACCATAGGAGGGTTTATTGCTTGTCAAAGTAGAGGGTTTTTGGGTAGTAGTGGAACTCGATACATATATATTATTGGTATATACTGATGGTTTCATCGTAACATAATGCCCCGTCGTTATATGGTGTGCAGGATTTATACTATTATATGCAGGAGTTGATGCCGGAATAGATGAAGGTTTTGTTTCCAACATATCTATAGGTGCAGATGAACTCATATCTTCCTTCATACTGGGTGTGCTTTCATTTAACATTTGAATTATACTATTTATTGAAGAAAGGTCAGAGATTTTTTGAGTTTCCTTAGTAACAGTTGATATCATTATGTAATTCTCAGTCGATGGTTTGGCAGCTGTAGTTTTATTCATAACTGGTTTCGGTCTGAAACTGGGTTTGTAGATTGGACGGTGTGTAGATAGCGTTAATGATGGTGATGTCTGAGAGGTAGTAGAAGGTGGTACAGTGGGTTTTGTCTGCATCGAAGAAATTTGTATCTTAAAATCAGAAGGCCTTGCAATATCTTCCACGGCTGTTCCATTTTTGTGTAAAAGTATTGTATCGGCACCACCATGGTCTATTGAACTATGCGTATAGATACTATCCGTCTTTACAGGCTTAACGTAAGGGAAATTGTTATCTTTAGGAGGTGTATTTAATAACGTATTTGTAATATGGCTTAATCCTTCTGACAATATCTCGCTTTCGGTGCTATAATTTGGTTCTTCAGTTGACATCGTTGGCCGATAACCTGGTGTTACTACAGGTTTAAAGCTGTTGTGCCAAATATCAATTTGGTCTAAATTATCATAATCTTCTCCATCATTTTCCACCTCAGAGTAATCTGTATAACCTGGTATGACAACGCCAGGGCCTTTTGGAATGTGGGACTGACTATCTGATTTAAGCTGACAACAAGCTCCGAAGAGAAAGCCATCCATGCACGCCCCTACCACTTCGCCTCCTCTTTGAGCACATTCATGATTGAACATACAAATTGTGTTCCCTCTATTGTATCTGGAAGCTCTTGATGCTTTACAATATGTTGGTGTTATTCTATAACCACCGAAAAGTCTTCGCGCATCTGAAAAGAAAAAAAAGGAAAATAAATAATGAGTTGTTATACGTATTTGATAGTAACAAAATAATAATTTGAATACATATTTTTAACCATAATTTCTCCGTGCTAGTTAAGGAAAAAGTTAACTTAAGTTAGAATTTGTTACATTAGAATTCGTACTATGGTCAATATGCAACCACGATTAGCTTTGGTTTTATTTTTGAAGAAATATGTAATTATTTAAGCACTGTGCATAGATATCAAATTCGTCAGGAGCTCTATTAGTATAAAATAGGAAAAAAATACTCTGAAACCGGTAACAATGCTATAGAAGAAATTTTTTTGTACTTTCTTGAATATAAAAATTTATATAGCAAAAATAGAAGGTAAGAGACGTAGATCAAAATAAAAGAAGTAAAGGAAGTCGCTGACAATCGGGAGACTTTAAAGTTTTATAAACAAAAGTTAAACTCTAACTTCAGAGAAAAAACATAATAAATATTGTACAAGAGACACCTTACATTGCTTTTATCAACGTAGAAGACACAAGTGAAGAATCTTCAAAACCCTATTTGCCCATAGGAGCAACGCTTTCAAGGACTAGCTTGTTCAGCTATAAGCACCCGCTGGCGAACGACGCTTATAATAGCTTTAGAAGCCAACGAAAAATATACTAACAAGCAGATCATCCCATCAAGCTTTCAGGACTCAAAGCAATGTACTGGATAGAAATTATAAAATTGAGCGATTTAAACGGAAACGGATGCTTTTACGGACGAGAAAGCAAGAAATCGTTGTCAATGTACTGTAATCGGGGATTTCACCTAGATATCTGTATTTACAGATCTCCATTCTCATTAAGAGTTTTCTATTACAAATCCTTCATTGCGTAAAAGCAAGAAACAACAGCATATTCATTCTAGGATATAATTTTTTTAAAGATTATATCGGAGTTACACTGGAGCAATATAATTTAACATTCTATAACAAGTAAACGTTTTTTATTATTAATAAAATCTTCGGAAATAAGTAAGAATAGTTAAAAAAAATGTGAACTAAACTATTTTTTGTATTCGTACAAACAATCAACAATTATATACCATTTCAGTATTAATAATTACACTCAGGTAATAATGGTATGATTATGAACAATACACCGGGTAATGGAAGTAGAACAAAGAGCTCATAAACTAATTAAAATGATGCTACCGGAAGAAGTTTACCATCAGTAAACAGGATACGAACTTCGCCTACATAGTAGCGATGCGTACTGAATAAATACAATAAAAAGATTGTAAATTGAAAACATTAAACAGCGATCTACTAACTTTTTAATTTTGAAGGTTTCTATTTTGAAATCAATATTATTAATAGAAATGTTTGCCTTTTTCCCAGCTATGTGGGGTCGGTACAGTTGGTACTTCTCTTTCATATTCATCTATCAGCCGTCACGTCTGAATTAGTATGTAATAGTAAGTATAGTAAGTAAGTAAGTAAGTTATATAGTAATCAACAATACAACGAGTAGTTACTGTATTTATACAGTGTTAAGCTGTTACATATTTATTTTTGAAGTAAAGTTGTCTCTCGCTTATTCTGAATGACTAGAGGTTTGTTACAGAATTATCACAAGGGGTACAAAGAAAATGATTAAAGTCTGTTTAAAAAGGGTTTGATTATCACTGAGTTTAATCTTCCGGAAGAGTGGTTCGAAGTAAAAACAGAATAGAATTTTGAAAGATGACAGTTGATTGAAAACGAAATCGTATAACCACCTTCTAACAAAACGAGCTGTTTATGTATATTTAAATAGATAAAATTCAAATGTATTACTTTAATAGATGTAATACTATAAACAATTATGTTACTTTAACATATAATGTAGATATGTTTTATGTGAAATATGAAAAAAAATATTCAATTATTATCATATCAACTGATGAACGTCCGCTGCTGGTCATAAGTGTCTTATATTTCAGGAGACGCATTTTAGCCCAGTGTAAAACAATTATGTAACAGTTAACAAGTGAAAGATGAGATTTAAACATATTTTATAACATAACAACTTTATGTGTTTGTTTATGAGCTCCTTTAATGGTCAACCACTCACTTTCTCGCGTTGTCATAAAATTTTATCTTTCCAAAAAAAAAAAGTCTTGTAGATTCCTCACAAATGACGACTGCCGCGTTATCGGTTAGAAATGTTGTACGGATGTTATGACGTCATACATTTCTCGGTCGAATAGTGAAAGTAAGTTTTGTTTCATTTTTATTAAAAAGACAATTTGCGATACCTTTTACTCGTTCGGCGTTGTGATGGAAAGTTACACAAGCGAATGACAACACGAACCTCCACTTCATAGCACGTAATATTCGGATTCAGTTTTGTTTTACATAATGTAATTTAAAGTTTTAAATTTCATTCAAATTAAATGGACTTTAGCTTCCAGCGTCATGTGAGAGACAATGTCCAGATTTAGTTGACCTATGTTCCCCTAGCTCTCTCTCTTCAACTGAGATCTATGACACTGGAAACTTGGATAATTGTATTATACCTGTGTATATTTTCTTTCGAAAACCATTCATTACAATATTTACCATAAACTGAAAAAGACACTTAATATTTTTTCACAGAATTTTCTTAAGTACTATGTTTATAATAGCTTCATTGTTACACAGGTTGTATTAGCACCGTTCTCACATAATATCAATGGAGATATATTCATCTCTTGTTAGACGGTGTTTCGCTGAATGCTACATAAAGCAGATATCGAACAACAATAGTATTAGAAATTTGAAGCATTTTTTATGCGATTTCTGTGAACTAATTATAAATCAATAGTGTTGTTTAGAGATGCAAACAATTTAAGAGCGATAGTAGTAACAACATCAAGCGTGATTTTCTTTTTCACTAGACGCGGATAACGGAAACTGATCGATGAGAGCTTTAATGGATGTATATGTGTAGACGTAGACGTCTATTAGCTGATGACTATAAAATTTAATTTCTTTGTTAGTATAAGCCAAGAATTATCCATCCCATTTTTTGGGTGAGCGATATTATTAGATTTTACTATTAAATATCCTTTACGTTGAAAATTAGGATCTTTGTAGCACATCAATGTCTTGTCTTTTCACGTGCTGTTAACTATAACGATGTGAAGTAGAAACTGTTGACCATCAACAGTTGGTTTAGTGCTGGTGTTGTCGATATCATATATGTTGTCGAGTAGTAAAATAATGTACAGAAATTTTACAAATTAAATTTTATACCTGTTGTAATGTAATCGAAATCGAATCGGATGGGATTACTCTTCAGGAAACATTCCGAATTCTGCTAATATCATTTGTTGGTATGTTTATTATATTACTGTTTTTATGAGAGAGTGGAGATGGAATATATGAATCATATCAGACGCATTTCTCACATTAGTCGATAAAAAGCCAAATGCATACAACGCCTACATTAAACATAATGCTTGAAGTTTCGCTTTTCTTTCAACCGTGTGTCTTTATCGGTAACGGGATTTTTTCATCGTATGATTAAAAAAAAGGAAACTACTTGGAAAATATTTACGTTGCTGGCACGATCATATAATAATGTACATTAAGCGAAAAGAAACAGTTGGCGTAACATTATAATAAGATTGTCATTAAGCATTCACGATCCTCAGTACTGAAGAAACGAGATTAGAGGTAGAAATCTTTGTAAACGTATTAATTGTTATGCAGTTACTCGTATATTTATGAACTGAGCATCTATTCAGCCGCGATAATAACGGAAGCCCGCCTACTTGACAAACAGAGCATGATGGAGAAACGCATACCAGCCGCTGACATCGCACGCTCACTGTCTCACGGTACACAGTGTTCGTGATTAGTCAATCGCGATCTATGTATTGCAGTGCAATTAGACGTCTGAGTTCAGTAGTAAGCGTCTATCAGCTGTCAGTGATTAGTTACCCCAAAAGTAAAAAAAAATATTTAACGAATCCGCCTGTTTGTAACAACGTGGCGCCAGTTAGGATGGTACTGCAACACATTGTGCTCATCGCTTTACACTTCAATGCTAGCTACAACGTCCTCCTCGCCGGAGCACAATAATATTTGCATACTACTGCTTGGTAACAGTAAGAGGAGCTGCGGTGGTCTACCTATACGATCTCCGGCAACAGACACCTCCCACCAGTAAATAAAAGAATATTTCAATGTGTGGAGTGCATACTTTTTGTTAGTCTACCAGTCTTTGAAAAAGGACGTAGTTATCTTGATACGGTTAAGGAGAAGTTTCTATTTTATGTATAAAATAATCATATAATGAATTTTAATGACGGTGGGTTTCTGTTGCAAGAAACCTAGGTAGGTACCACCGCGGCGCCTATTTCTACCGTCAAACAGTACTGTGTAAACCTTACTGTAACGTGAAGGGCATTTTAGTCAGTGAAATTACTGGGGAAAGGAAACTTAACATCTTATGTAAGACAATGACCACAGTGTAGTTCTGTGTATTTTTATATAGTACATAGCAAAAGCATATAAGCAAGGCGAAGTAAATATATGATATGAAAAAAAATTGTGATTATGTAAAATTTTATACTACACACTATAATAATCTTAACAACATATACTGTATATTGTTAATAATGTCAGTTTATTTATAGTTATTGTTTAATAGTGAAAGTGATTGCAATATCTGATGGCAGAGCCGCAACAGCTTTAACATAAATCTGCTGTACTTACTAGAAATTTATAGTAATACTGGGAAAACAATGTGAAAGTTGTTTGTGACGAATGAACATTAGATCGGCTAGAAACGATTTCGCATTCAACATAAACTCAAAATGCAATTGATGCGGCAATTTGTGCACTTCTCTCGGTAACCGTCTCGTAGCAGTTCACAACTGCTGCTCTAACATCTATACATTCATATAAATAATTAAAAAGAAATCTTATATGTTCGTCATTTATAAATAAAAGCTTTTAATATAATTTATATGAATGAACAACGCGCTGGTCCACCAAAGTAGCACAGCGAGTGATAGAAAGAGCTATGCTTGGCTCTAAGAGACAAAATCCGGATCGGAGAAATTCGACGGAGAACTAAAGTTGTCGATATACCTCTCAAAATCTGCACGATGAAATGCAAGTGGTCCGGTCACGTCTGTCGTGTCAGTGACGGTCGATGGAGGAAGAAAGTCTTGGAGTCGAGCTAACGTACAGGTCACAAAAATCGTCTTATCCAGATTGATCGACGATGTTATCAGGGCGGTCGGAGGTGGGTGGATGCGAGAAGCTGACAATCGCATTTTGTGGAAAACATTGGGGAAGAAAATCCAACAGCGGATAAACATAGGCTGATAATGAAGATGAATGAACACAGCAACATATAAAATAATAATATTAAAAAAAAAACTCATGTGTTTAATCTGATCTCCGATACGGTTGTATCGATTTCGATAAGACTATGGCTATGACTCAATATATAACGAGCAGCAGTTTACTTTCTTTAAGATTACTTTAAGATAAAAAAAATATTTTAACAATAATTTTACTATTTAATATTAGTGACCTCTCTTGTGCCGCCAAACATTAGTGTCCAAACACTATAGTGTTCCAGTTTGAAGGGCGCTGTAGTTAGTGTATACTGTTATAACGAGACAACATTTAATATTTCAGACGATGTGTACAAAGTGGTTCAGTATATATCATCCTAACTAGCATATTGTTATGAGCAAGAGTAACTTTTACCACCACCAGGCGAACGTCCCGCTCGTCTGGTTGCTTAGTAAATTGTATGAAAATCTAGATTTTCATAAGATTTACTTACAGCATACATGATAATACAAATAGAAAACGACAAGATTAATTAATATCTACTACAGATTTAGGTTATTCAAAAATACGTCGCAAATATATAGTTGACCTAGAGTTAAATTTAAGAATAAAAAACATATTATGATATTGTTACAAATTTGATTTGTTTAGTATTTATAAATACTTGTTAGTCTTAAATGAAAACCATCTAAAACTATAATAAATAACATTAGCAACTAAATTCAATAATTTTATTATATACTTGATTAGTTTAGGTTAGGTTTATGTTGCTGGTGACCGTCTGGGTAAATATCACCGCAGCGTTTGTTTCACCGTCAAACAGTACTGTGTAAACATTACTGTATACCAGTTTGAAAGGCCTTGTAGCCAGTGAAATTACTGGAGTAACGAGACAACATCTTATGTGTCAAGGCGACGAGTGCAATTAGGTGCTGTGTATACCATCCTAACTGGCGCCATAGTTTTATAGGCAAGCGTATCACTTATCTTCAGGTGATCGTCTTACGCATCTCGTCGCTTCGTCGAATGAAAAAAATTATCTGGAAGCCTAAAATTAAAAATATTTTTTTTTCTAGAATAATCTATATACTGTATAATAAATTTCGAAAAACAACCAATACTTGTTATGAAACATTTTTAGATTTTATCCATTCGTTCTATCAATTATATATTTAACACTTTTGATTCCTTTAGTACAATTTAAATAGGAAATAAGTTTTTCTAACAGAGCATTAAGTCGTAATGCACATTTTTAAGTTACAAACGTATATATATAAAACAAATTTTAACTTCGCATCTTTATATTATACTTCGAAATAGCTAAAATACTTAGGACCTTCTTATTAATAACTCTTCAGTTCAGACTTGAATAAAAACTTTATTATTATTAAAATGTATTCATGAAAGTAAATTTTTAAATAATTTATTTAAAATATTTCGGATACTTCATTAGTTGTTAAATCTAACTTGTATAACAATAAAATCAGATTAATATCTAAATAGTTAGTCTTCAAAGTTAAGTTATTTTATTATTAACAAGACTTTTCAGTCAGGTTTCTCTTAATTTAATATTTTAAATAAATATGAATGGATTTTTATATAGAAAATGTATGATATATTAGTGCCAATAGATAATAATTAATGAACAAAGTAGTATTTACTTTGTTATCAATTTAAATATGTATTTATATATGTAATGTATGGATGTAGTAATATTTGATAAATAAATTCAAGAGAATAATTCTCTTGAATTTATTTATCAAACGCTAACATTATTGATACAGTTACAATTATTAAACTACCACGTCATCATAATTTTAAAAAAAATATTTGACGAGCGGCGAGCAAGCCCTTCACCTAATGGTGAGAGATACGCCTGCCCATAACAATGTGAAGTTAGTTAGGGTGATATACTACAACTACACTACCCCAGTAATTTTACTAGCTACAGTGTCTTGTAATGTTTGCACAGTACTATTTGACTGCTGCAATAAGCGCTCCCCTGGTAACTCCCTAGTCGGTATACGAAAACAAAGATCTACCATCAGTAAATAATTACATTAACTTATTAACGAGTATAAATAAAAAAAAGTTAACTAACAGTTATGTGATCTAACTAGAAAAACTCGTAGTGATTTGACTGCCACACTCTAGTTACTATATCTAGAATATCTGTCCGTGCGTGAACAGTCCGGTATTACTGTAAACATTAACTATTTCATTAAACAGTTAACCACAGATTAATAAGCCTAAAGATTTAATCTCCGTTAGCAAACTTTATAACATTGAATTAATCTTTGATAAAATTCTGTAATATATGGTCTTCTTTAAAGTAATGGCATTCAAAGATATGACTCCAATGCCAGAAACTGTCAAGGTAGTTACCACTGCAGCGCCAATTTCTACCGCCAAGTAGTATTGGGCAAATATTACTGTGCTCCGGTTTGAAAGGAATTGTAGTTAGTGAAATTACCGAGGTAACGACACTTAACGTCTCATGTCTCAGAGTTATGAAAACAATCTAGTGCTGTGTATATCATCCTAACTAGCGCCACATCCTTCACACGTCTTGCTCGTCTTGTCGTTTAGGATATAAAAAATGTCTTATTGTATGTTCCACAATTTTACACTTTTTAGCTAATTTTTATGTAATATTATTTTTATCGATTTTATTACAATTCTAATATTATTACAATAATTCGACTTTAAACCATACACTTTCGATAAAAGAGTAGCATCCTTTCAGCCTTTGAGAAAAGAATAGATCTTTTCCTTCAACGTTAAATCAAATCAATGTATACATTATGCTCGACACCTTGAGATATATGATGTTAAGTCTATTACCCCTTTAATTTCATCAGCTACAACACATTTCAAACCGCAACACAGTTATATTTGCACGTAGTATACATTACCTTACTTTTACGTATATTTATAAAATATTGTACACATTTACGACAATCATAATATTATAAATATTCAATCGGAAATAGTAATGCGAAAAGTTAACAATCTAATGTAACAATAAGGTAGGTAATTGACCAAAATATTACAATAAGATATAGAAAGTAGTGGGACACAAATACCTTAGATGGAATTCTTTAGGTCTGATACAAACGGAACTTTATCATAGCCGTAATCAGATAAAAGACTAATAAGAACAATAGAAACACACTTGACCTTTGAAAAGACGTACAGAGAAACTTCGTATTATCTATTAAATTATTATTCGCTGTACAATGCTCCTTTAATTTTGCTTCAATAGCAAATTCGATTATACTTTCGATCAATTCGAGCGATGTACGTTGTCCGATTCGGTAAAGACGTTCCTCGTTCTAAGGCTCGATAGAAAGTAAACGTAGAGTCAGGTCAAAGAAAGTGAAAATTGTGTTAGAATAGAAAAGAGGTTAACATCTGTACACCGACCTTTAAGTTCTTTTGTACAGGTTACCGATGACGGCATAGCGTTGCACTGTTATCTTACTGTATTAAAATATTTTGATATTTACTTTAAACTCTTTTACTCCACCTCCAAACATATCGAAGAAATTCAACATTAAAGTTTTCTTACTTGAACTCCAACTACTATTAATCCTGTTCTTAAAAAATCATAATTGTTTATTATTAATCTTTCCGATAATATTTTCAATTATCTCTGTATATTTATTAAAAAATAATTTAAACTTTCAAATTAAGTTTTGTGGCAGATATATATTATACAACAGCTATTCTCGTTTCGTTGGCTGTAACACCTTCGCAATTCGCTTTGGGGAAGGAATTTTGTAAAATTCTTTTTTTAGTTGAGCTCTAATTGATAGAAGCAATATTTATATCAAATTTTGAGTATTTACATCTAATATTATATATACTCTATACAAGCCGAAAAGTTTAACTTGCTCTCTTAAAGCGCCGTTGGGATGAACTACAATTAATAAATTATGAGGCGATAAAGATGAAAAGAGTAAGAAAATAATAGTATATTATAACTTTTATTAAGTAGATTTAAATATAAGTATTTGGACTTGCTTCATAGATATATATTATCTTTGAATAATTTGAAAGTACAGTTATTTAACATATATTCAAATAAAAGCGCCAGGTTTACTTAAGATGTATACACATATAACATTGTTCTCATCTCATATCAACTAAATACATTATGTTATATTTTTATTATAACTAAATTTGAAGTACTTAAAGTATATAGTTGATAGTCCGTAATATGAAAAATATTATTAATAAAAAAATAAGCAGCGACATGAAAATACATATATTGGAGACATCCAGAGATTCATTGACGCATCTTGTAACATTGGAAACAAATACACATAAAGATTAGAAATTTTCTGTAGACATTACTTTTTCTATTTAAAGGTCACTTAAGAATGGATTTTACGAAATTCCTTCACCAAAGGTTGTTAATAACAGGAAGGGGCGCGGAGAGCAGCAACATTTCTGATAAGTTTCAAGTCTAATTCTACTTGTATGTTATAGCCAGTAAATCGGACGGAGAAAAGCTAGTTTAAATATAAATGTGGTTACTTTTAAAATAAACGGATTAACTACTTCTTTTTGTAATCAATGTAAAAACAATTTTATCGAAAAAATAATTTACTCTAATAAAAAATTGAATTTATTTAGACTTAACATTGCATACAATTATTTGAAAGTTTAAAATAGTCATTGCCGAAATAAAAGGGTTTGAAGATACTAAGCCACGAAGATAGATTTGAGAAAGTCCTTATAATCGTAAAGTCCGAAGTTGAGGCGCACGTAAAAATGTCTTAACCCCAATAGTGCGACGGCCGAGACCGGTCCGTCTGCCAAATAACACCACAACTCGCCCAGGAACTGACCCGGATCAGAACATATGGAATGCCGCCGTCACCGTCAGTATTAACTTTTCACTTTAACTATTGAGTTTAAAGTATCTAAGTGTAAACGTAATAAAAACTATTCTAAACTAAGACAAGTGATTCAAAATAAGTTTAAAAGAAGTATATGTTTTCGAATTATTATTTCGTAATTTAACTGTCGTTTTAATGATAAAAATGCTATGGTATAGTATATTTATGTTTAGCACGACAATTAATTAGTTTAGACAATTATAAAAGTATTAAGACAATGTCTTTGGGTTTAGAACGACAACTAAGTTACAGAAACCAACTCGAAATTGAAAGTTATAATAGTAACAATATTTATTTCGGACTTATGTTGATAAATTACATACTCCAGATTTTTTGCCATATATTTATGAGTCCTTAAAATTTATAAGTAAAAATTTCAATAAAAATTTTTGTTTTTTATAATATATTCTATTAGTTTTCATTTAGGTAAAAATAATCATATACACAAAGCTAGGTCACGAAGTTTATCACATAACTTATTTAAGGGTCCATAGAATCCATTACATGTAACAAATTTTAGGAATAATTTACTAACATTTATTTTCATGTCCTTGGTTAATCTAACTAGCTTACTATGTATATACATTTATATATATATGTTTAATTAACACTAATGGAAGAAAAAGTTACGGATTTCATTGAATTTATTTAATAATTTTTTATCCTGAACTTACGACTCATTATATATATTGCATGCCATAACCTACTTTTGTAATTAAATTAACACTTCTTTGAGATACTGCAAATAATTTTTTTTTTAGTTCAGTTACATTTGCCAATAGTTTTTCAGAGGATCGTTCCAAATCGATTGACACTTAACCGTTATTTACTCAAGTACTCGGTTAATGACTTAGCACAGTTCATATAGAGATAAAGTTTTTACGTCCTGTATATATTTTGTATATACACTAAAATAACGCTTACTGTATTATAACATATACTGTAGTACTACGATAGTAACTTATCTTATGACCTAATTTTTGATCCGAAATTTTTGACTTTAAAAAAAATATATTTTTATAATAATAATGCATATCGAACGAAAGTATTTTTATTATAAATGTCTTAAAATCATTGTATGTCTTGGCATTCATTATTTTAAAATTTTTCAATGTGACATGTTATTATAAATAACAATGACAATATAAAAATATTTCTTTACATTGGCAACAATTTCATTGACAAGAACGTTTTGTTTTAAAAAAATATATTTAATATCTTTACTATAATACATTACTCTGTTATAGAGACAGAAGTTTATACCTAAGCACGTAAAATGTTAACCTAGATTTGTCTCTTAGTTAAATCATGAAGAATACAGTCTTATTGTGAATAAATTGCCATATATATATTTTTTGGTATTTCTTATTTAAATAATTAATTTCTGTGCAAATTTGTATCATATCACTAAGGAAAAAATTACAGGTGATCCTTTCTTTGTACAATGTTCTTTTATCCAAACTCAATTAACCGATAGAAAAGATTTCAACGATCGGCTCACAATTGTATACAAAGGATTGAAAGTGAAATCTTGTTATTTTATGGTTTATTTATATAACTTCTTACCTCTGTCTAATTCTTGTCCTCTACTATATATGGGTAAATAGTCCAAAAAAGTCAACAACACTGTAATAATCAACATATGTTTCACATCACTAAAGCATAATTTCCCTAATTGACACCTACGGACTGTCATCTTGACTTGCGATTTCCCGCGCAAATGTGTTTTCTATTAAAAAATAAAATTGTTAATACGGTAGCGTTAAGAGCATTTCACATTTTATTTTGATTTAATAAAATTTTTTTCTAATAATTATTCGCGACACCGAAACGGTTTTCTAGACATTTTACTAATGTTTTAAATTTTCGAAACAAGTTTGTAAATCGGCAGCTCCGTCTTAATGAAGGCGTGCGTCTTGTATCACGTCAACGAACCCACTAGCCGACTGACCAACTTAACATTGTAAAATAAGAAACATACATATTACCACCACTCCCTTACTTGGACAAAGTTTCAAGACTAATAGCAGTTCAGACCGAAACAGTCTTTATGTTAATAATTATAAAGCCTACAGTTCAGATGTTTGATTGGAGATGTTACTCGGTCTAAATTAATAACAACTTGCTAAACAAGTGAACGGTGAAATGAGAAATTGTGGGAGATGGACGTGTGCAAGAAAGAGACGGATAGACATTTCTTTTTAAATACCACATAAACTTGCGACGTTTTAAACACCAGTCGTGTATAAGGATTTCCGGACTTTTTTTTTTTGTAATTTCGAAATTTTTATATTACTGCAATTAATCTGTTGTTTCTGTTAATTCTGTAAATCAATTTAAGATTTGAATGTGGTGTATTTTAATTATATTATATTTTTTTTTATTTTAATTAAATCACAACTACATTAACTAATAATTAATGTTTATTTTATTCAATATCTATTGAATCGTTGAATATTGATTGCTCATTAACTAATATCATAGAAATAGTAAATTTATCGTCTTCTTTCAAATCCGTTTTAGGCTGTATGCAGAACTTAAATATTTCGTACGTTATATTCGGATATTTTAAATGCATTTTTCAACTGTGAGGTTATGAAATATTTCTTTATTAATTTGTTAATAAAGAAATATAACAGGAGTTACTATGTGAAGATTCTAATTATTTAGTAATGCGTATGGTTTAATACCGTCCATTAAATTGTTCCAGTACAATAAAGCCGCAGTTAGTTAAAGGCGTCCTACCCTAATTATAGGAATAGATTACGTCCCTTCTAGAATATTTTCTAGTACTACGACTAATATTTAAGGTATTGATATTGAGACTATAACTTGAAGTGTATTCAATACTGTGCCATAGGGAACATACTTTATTCATCTTTGTAAAAGCTTCGACTTTCGCTTAGGGACGCTGTAATGTAGTGATGCATTGTTTGCAGGAATTTAACTTTATAATACATCGATAATGTTATATACTAAGAAATAGGAGTTGTTATATATTTAAAAGATTTTAAAATTAGTTTAGCTAATTTGTTTTGATAGCCGCACATTGCTACAAGAATCGGAAATATTAATATTAATTGGAATTATTAATAATGATGATCAAAGCAAACTGATTTTCAGTATGAGTACTTGTTAAGAACGATGAACGATGAAAAAAATAAAGTGATCTTCTGTGGTTTAGGAGCCCTATATGCTGCGATAAAAATTAGTAAATCGAGATATTAATAAATACGACATAATTTTATCACCTATGGATTTTTTGTTAATGAATAACGAGTTTTTGAAAGCATTTTATAATAAATATTTATTACGCACGAAAAAGATTTTAATAGAAATTTATATCGATATAAACCATTGACTACAGTTGTCACGTCATTATTATCCCACGGCCCATTATTGATCAAGTATTCCGGCGAGCTGAGACACAATAGAAAGTTTATTTGAACTCACTATTGACCCGTAGCGACAGCCAAATAATCTACAACATTTCTGTAGTAAATAAAATTTTATATAATTACATAATTATAGAAATTTCGAAACATCCCAACTGCCGTTACAACTGCCGGACATAATGTATATGGTCATTATCTACCAGTTAACCTAGTACGTGGGGTGCGAGTGGTACGTAAAGTGATAGGTAGGTATGTATGCATAAACACATATATATATAATAAACTTCTAGATATGACTATATAAGTAATGCCTTCTCACAACAAACTCTTAAAAACTTCTTCATTGTTAAGCTCCTCTAATAGTATCGAGCAAGTAGTCCCAGGTTCATGCAACACCAACTGTAAGAGGGATACTGACGAAGCTAGTGTAGTATCATGGAGTACTGATTGTTAAATAATACGTGAATGAAGATCCCGTCTGTGTATAACAACTGTAAAAGTCAACGATAACGTTCACGTTTATAAACTAAAAAATTGTTTAATATGTATTTATTAAAAACTTTTTCATTAATAAATTACGGAGTTGACTATCAGTAATGTTTTTCTGCTGATCATACTACGCATTCAATGGTGAACAGGTACGCTTTTGAGGAGGTCGTTTCCAAATAGTTATAGTACATGAAAATTTGACACCAGAAGTTACTATCAGGCGTTTCTATTTTTACCAAATAAAATAAAATATAAAATAAATATCGTTCGTCAACTATATTATCATTATCATGTATTGAAATTTTAAAAGAACTTCTTGTGAACAATTGAACAGTGGGTAATTTTAATCGGTGAGTAGTACTAAAGATTACGGGCTCTATGAATATTTTATTAGTTGTCTACCATCTTCATTAATATAAAAAAAATAACAATATTTATTAATTTTAAGGACTTACTAAAAGATATAGTATAACATTCGTGTTTCATCTTACAATCATTAAGATACATCATTCTTATCAAATGCTGTTCTAGTGGTTGAAGAACATTCATTATCATTATCATCGGCCGATAGACGTCAACTACTTTATATGTATATATAGTAGATGACGTCTATCGGCCGTCTATCTATCTATACATACATACTTTATGTAAACTAAGAACAGAGGATAATTGACAAAGATAAGGGTGTAAACATTCAACAGCGCTACCGAGAAAGTATATTTATATTTGCGACAGTAGTAAAAAGGATGTTATTTGAAGTTTGTAGTTGCATTACGTACGGGAATGAAGCGATTTCACATGTTTTAATAATGCATTAAACGCAAAGAGAAATTGCCAAGAGTCTCGCATAGTTTGACCCCGAAGTGTCGCCTTACACATTCACGATGCGTATGTATTTATGGGTGAGGAAATGGGCACTCAGCACACCTAGCGACCAGAAGTCTAATATTCATCAATTTTAAAGTTACTTAAATAATACATGTTGCTTCCTTTACAGAAAACACTTCTTGGTATATACTGCGTTAATTTCTAGTTTATAAAAGTACCTAAAAAATTCTAGCCCGAAACGTTTTGTATTAATATAAACATTACTTAATACAACATAATACAACAGAGCGCATACTCCTTTGTCCCATAAATGTGAATATTATTATAATCACAATGTATCACACACTCATGACGTCGATGTATGTAATAAAATAGTATTTTTTCATTTGAATTTTATATATTAACTCATAATATTAATCTTACAGTTTTCTTAAAGTATATTTAAGAAATGGTAGCGTATTAACTAAGATCTTAGTTCTTAAAGATATCGTCAGTACTATAACAACAAGCGTGAATTATCTTGTTAATTAGTCTTTCCCCTCACTATTGTTAATATAGTCTTTTTGTTCCACATTAAAACATCAGTTAATTTCAACAAACCAAATAACTTTAAATACATAAAAATTCTCACGATAATTTCAACAGTTCGAAGACGTGAATAAATAAAGGAGAACGGTGTCCTACATCGCCAAGACTAGTTCTTGTATATGATTCATCTACATAAAAGAATCGGGCCTTTATACTTGATTAACATCAATCAAAAACCACAGTTATGACCTAACTAATAAAAAAGCTAGTCAGACTGTAACAAGTTTTTATGAACTCGTTAGCATGAAAGAGTTCTTTTTATAGCACAATGTAAAAAGAGTTCTGATTGTAAAAAAATACAACAGTGCGATAAAATAGTAAATATTTTATTTCTTCATGAAAAATGAAATTTTTTATTATTCAACAAAGCGACGTGACGAGCAGGACGTTCACCTAATGGTAAGTGATACGCCTGCCCATAACAACGTGGCGCTAGTCAGCATGATATACAATGCCCCACATTGTGCTAGTCACCTGAGAGATTAATCTTCTTAACCTAGTAATTTCACTAGGTACAACCCCTTCAAACCGGAACACATTAATGAATAGAAATAGGCGCTGCGGTGGTAGACGCATACGTAGACGGTACGGCAACAGAGACCTAACACCAGTAAATATTTCTATGAGTAGCTAAAATGAGATAAAAAACATACCAAACTTATGATAAGAAAATAAAGATAAGTTCAGTAAATATAATCATTGACTTAGTTCCGCAAGTTTTGATACTATGTTCAAAAAATCAACTTAAACACTAACGCATACCTTTAACAACATTTTTATCTAATTTTTTTTTATAGCGGTTATAATCTCTAAAACTCAGTGGCTAATCTTAATGCTTTTCAACGGGCCCTAGAGTCTACTACGGGATCAACTGATGCTCCCTGCACTACATCTAACCACAATTTTGGGAATACCTTAGCCATCTCTAGCATCTTCGCTGTGCTTAAAGGGCTAAAGAATTCTTCTTATTTCTAGTCTACCATTAGCTCGCTAGTGGACGAAAGCACTCACCTTCAAAACCCGCAAACCTGAAGACTCTTTTAGTAGTTAGTAGCAGAGTTTATCCTACTCCTGTTCCGTAAAGAATAAGACCCTGAGAGTACGGGTCAGCATTATTATACTTCGGCGTGGAATCAGCGTGGTATATATGTTTATAGTTTTTTATCGCGTTTGAGTGGTTTTATAAGTGAAATTGTTATCAACGCTAATGCATAATGTATGTATAATAAGTCACTATTATTGTTACATGCATTACATGTATTTTACGATGTTTCTCGATCGATTCTGATATCATAACAGTGGAAAAAATGCTGAAGGCAATTTTTTCTTATGCCACACATAAATTTCTAATCTTTTTACGATCTGCTACAGTTGTCGAACAAAAAGTTGACTTTAACAAAACACGTCAGTTATGACAAGGCCTCCGTCGTGATTCGAATACGAGAGTCAAGTGCGAAGTTCACTGAACTCAATGAAGAAAGTGCTGCAAAGTTTGTAATAACATCTATAAGATTGTTCAAATAACACTTTTACCCGACGGATTACGAGTGAAAGCGCACTTTCGCCAGGGTCAACGCAGACTGATTTTGTTAACTTTTTTTTTTGAACCTCTGTTTCTAGGGTTTGACATTCTTCTTACAATTCATCTTCATCACCTCTGCTTAATAACCTGAAATAGAGTTATTTAGAGCACACACGACATTTCCCAAACAAGCTAGCGAGATGTGTACATTGGTAATGATCAAAGGGTAGAACTGTTTCATGTAAATATTACCTCTACACAAACAAATACATATATAATATTTTGTCAAAGCCATCAATACAAACCTTAAGGAAAGTCGACTTAAAAAACAAACGAAAATCCGTGTTAGATAAGTTGGAGTATCCTACTCTCACGTCTCTTAGGTTTCCTTTCAAAAGAAAAAACATCCAGGAAAGAAGAGTACGACGGAGTTCAAAAAGTTCGCGGAATGGAGTGGTTGGTGGAAGTTGGTTTACTCGTCAAATTAGTCACTGGTTAAGCACCTCATTAAGAGTATGTATACCAAGTTTGAACCTAATCGGGTCTTTTTAGTTATCGACCTACAAATAAATGAATCGGGAAGAAGTCGGCGAGTATGGAGAAAAATGAACACCGCGCCGTTATTAAGTTCCTCGCCAAGCAAGGACAATCCGATTAGACGATTTTACAAGAGCTGTTAGCAATTTACGCGGACTTTGCCCCTGGTAAATCCCATGGTTTACAAGTGGCATGGTCTGTTCGAACAAGTAAGAGAGTCTATTGAAGATGACCCCCGCTCCGGACGGCCCATTGAGGCCACCACACCGGAAATCGTCGCAAAACTAGAAAAACTTGTATTGGAAGATATCCGGCCGAAGAAGTAGCTTGCGGCAATGGTTGGAGTATCTGAAACAAGTATTTTAAATACTCTATATCTAGGCATGACTAAGGTCATAAGGTCATGGTTCCAAGAATGCTCACGCAACTTCAAAAAAGGAAACGTTCCAAGTGTTCCCGCTAAATTTTGAAGCTCTGTGGAGAGTAAGGAAGAAGTTATATCCCGGATTATTACTGGAGATGAAACCTGAGTTCACCACTATGGCCCTGAGTAGAAACAAGAGTTTATGCAATGGCACAAAAAAGGTACAGCTCCCCCGAAGAAGTTTAAAATGTCACAATCTGCCGGAAAGATCATAGCGACTATTTTTTGGGATACAGAAGGTGTTTAGCTGATCGATTATAAAGATCTTGGTGTGACTATAACAGGACAGTACTACGCTTCTTTACTGGATAGATTGACAAAAGCTATCAAGGAAAAAAGAAGAGGAAAGTTGTTAAAAGGTGTGTTCCATTTGCACGACAATGCTTCCATCCATACGTGTCATGTTGTGATGGCTGCCATGCACCGATGCGGGTTTGAAAAAATGGAGCACCCACCTTACCCACAGTCCAGACTTGGTCTTCAGCGACTATAATTTATTCCCAAAAATTAAACAGGAGCTGCGTGGAAAAAAATCTGGCGACGATGAAGTCAAGTCTGCAATTTCGGCCTATTTTGACAGCAAAGATAAATCTTTTTTTTTCGATGGTATATACAAATTATTTGAGAGATCCGAAAAATGTATTAAGGTTAAGGAAGAATATATTGAAAAGGAAAAATACTTTAATGTTTAGTTTTAACCCCTTACCCCCTCCGCCTCTGCGAACTTATTGACTTCCCCTCGTATCTTTGATTGTGAATTTTACTTGCTTTTTTAAACATTACAAATTCAACATTATAAGAACAACTTAGTGCATAACACTTTACCAATGATGCTAATCATTGCGCCATTGATGGCGAGTTTTCTCAGTTTACTTTATCATATGCCTACATAAATGAAACACTATAATTTCATCTGGTTGACACGATCCAAGTAACCTGATTTCTCTTTAGTTGAAAACAGAAAATTTTCTTAATATTATGTTAATTATTGTTAATGAATATCGAAATTAAGAGAAAAAAGCAACTTTGTAAACATGTAGAACAAACCTGTTTACTTTGACCCAGTTGATGACTGTGTCAAGAATGCGAGTGAGTGTTATGATTACGATTATAGACATGTTTTGATGATGATTACGAAAGTGAAGATGTGCTTGTAACAAAAAAAAAACAATTTGTAATTTCCCAAGTTGTTCGCAGCAAGTGCCCAAGTTTGTTTACCTTACCTGTGTACTATTATACAATTAAAGCTAATATGTTAAGTTCTTAACAAAATTAAGTGTAAAAAAAAAATATTTACATAATTTATCAATTTCAGGTCTACTATAATTATAAAAGAAAATTTAGTTTTTTTTCTCTCTAAAATCGAGTTATTTAAGGGCATAAGCGAATAACTTTAATCACGTAAAATAGTAGAGACAGCTCTGCATACTACATTTTATTATTGCCGTCATTATAATTTACTTTCTCTACTATTATAATAATGAAGCAGTAATTTACTAAACTTCAATGCACTAGTTTTGATGTAAACTCATTATGTGGTAAATTTAATAGTAATCGTGCGCAAACGTTTGTCTAAAATTTTAGTTTAATTTTTTACAGTTTCACTTGCGCCATAAGAATAACTCATTATATTTATCTACATAGCACATCTTAGAGAATAGATAATGGTAATTATTTACTTAAAAAAGGAAAATTACGCATAGTAAAAAATAATGCGAGGTTAAGTTTATCTTAATAGCAGTAATTCATAAATACTAGAGCTTAAGTATGCTGAGCAAGCGCGATTCACAATTGTCATTCTCATTGTCACTTAAAATAATGTGAAATAAAGTTATTCTCTCTTATATGTTCTATTGTAGACAAAAATAATCTAAATGTTCTTAAGATGTATGTATGCCTGTACTTAGGCTATCACATCATCCAAGTTCAATTATCATCACTCCGTAATCTGCGGAAGTTGCGGAAGAACTGCTCGATGTTATACCGTGACCTTCGTGCGTACCGTCGGAAGTGATTGGAATACCGTATGAAGCTTTTTAGTCGGTTGGAGTCCGACATTACCCCGTTACCGGCCGTGGGTTCCGTAGTGTGCGTTTCGTTAGCATTTTGTTACACACGTTAATAAAAAAAAAACTCCGTAATCTGAGTCTACGTATATTTGTTTGTGCTAATTAGCGCCTAATTATCATAGATCGTCTATAACTAAAGCATAGCATTTCGGATACGGATAAAGTAACATTCACGCTATTTGTTAAATGTAGAAAAAGTTCATATGTACGTAATGTAAAGTTGAAATGAGATGAGTAACGGGTAAATCAAGGGTGTAGAGGCACAGCAATTCACGGGATCCCAGCCAACCTGATTTGCTCTATGGTACAGCCTGTTAACCAACAAACGAGGCTGTGGCTCCCACCAAACCGCATTAGTCTAGCGTGGTGGGTAATGGTCCAAATCTCTCATATGAACCCCTACAAAAGATTGAAGGTCGTGAGAAGTAATTGAATGCGGGTAGCGTAGGACCGTATGATTGGAAGATCTTTAGGGGAGACCTATGTCCAGCAGTGGATGTCTGTCAGCTGGGTCATGACAGTTAAAATGATTTATTTTTAATGTAAATTAATTTCATCGCATCAACAATGACCATGGCTTTTGTTATCATCCTTGAACGTTTTATCACAATTTACCGATGGTAAGGTCTCTGTTGCCTGAAACCGTCTCGGTAGAAACCACTATAGCTCTTATTTCTGCAGCCAAATTTCTGTGCAAACATTGTGTTCCGGTATGAAGGGAGTCGTGGGTAGTGACGTTATTAGAGGAACGAGACTCAGTATTTTATCTCTCAAGGTAACGAGCTCAATGTAGTTTACTATCGCAAGTATACCGTCCTAAAGAGCGCCACGTTGTTATGGGCAGGCGTATTACTTACCATTAGGTGAACATCAGTGTAAGACGATTTCTGTGTGAAGAATTTCTCGTACTTACCTTTAGTTGGAGATTAAACTAACCACAGCACTGTTTATATACGAATAAAGTATTATTCACACTGTTGGTTAATTACAGAAAGGCCATATAAATAGTTATATATATGATATATACACACAAACGTATATATAATATATATAAGTGTGTATGTAAGATAAAGTTAAAATGTTTAATTGTTATGATAAATTTATTTTACCACATTGACAATGACCATGGCTTTCGTTATCATCCTTGAACGTATTCAGGACAGTTTTGTGATTCCCGTTTAAAGAATGGAGAAATTATTGAAGAAATATCTCACCTTGTGACATCTTGCGTATTGGCAGAATGCACTTTCACAAGTGAAATGCGCTAACTGCACATAATACGCGAGTGCCTGCCACCGCGACGTGCGTAAGTCACACGCTGAGTCATTGCGTCGTTTACTTTCTATTGAGTTTAAATTATAAGCTTCCGCTGTTCTGAAACATTTATTTGTGTTTAAACTTAACACGCAGTGTGTTAATGCAAATTAGTCCCGGTTTTCTTCTAATACATCATGTTGTGTACGACTTTGAACATGTGGGACAAGCAATACGAACGACGACAATGTGCTATCATTTAAACCGCGTGAAGTATGTCTACAGTTTATCACATTAAAGTGGATGCAATTTTTTTATATCAACGAGAACGAATTTATTAGACGAATATTTTTAATGAATACGAAATCAGACTATAGAACTAATATAGCAAATACAGAGTGGCGCAAAAGTAATCCTCCTATCAGAAAATGCTATAAATTTTGCCTTGATGTAAAAAAATTAAAAGACCAAATAAAAATAATCCACAAGAAGAATCAAAATTTATTAATTTTTTTAAAATTACAGCCAAAAAACATCGGAAGGTTATTTTTGCGCCACCTTGTATATACATAAAAGGCGCAAAAATAACCTTCCGATGTTTTTTGGTCTTTTAATTTTTTTACAACAAGGCAAAATTTATAGCATTTTCTGATAGGAGGATTACTTTCCGCCACCCTGTACTAGCTTAAAAATATGTTAGCAGCATTAAACCATTCTATCTACAGAACAAAAAAAAATCTACAGTACAGTAAGTAGTATAGTAGTGTCGACGACAGTATTAAAATGCAAAGCAAAATTAAATATATTCAAGGCCTATATAAAAGTGTTAGTAGCAACCATATTCAAATAATGCTTAAAAATTGACGCCTCCCCACGATAAACATTATAAATTAACAAACATTAAAAATTTTCTACATCTCTTTATTGACATTTTAATGTAAATACAATGAGAACATATTTTGTAAATAATAGAAAAACTTAGAATAGGAATTAAATTACTTAACTAATATATTGTAATAGCATCGTCAGTTCAACTCACAAGATATTATATACTTTGAGGTCAAACTGACAATTTAATAAGCACCATGACAGATTTGTTAATAGAACAATTATTAAGTTAATATATCTGAATTTAAAATTAATTACCAAGAAACATACACCAAGTGCGAAAACTAAGTGAAACTATATTTTTTTAAATCTATTATAATTATACGTAGCATTAAATTAACTAAATCAACATCTAAAAAGCGCTAGAAGATAAAGCAAAAATTTACTCTTTCAGTAAATGGTAACTGCAATTTTTTTTTATCTCGTCCGCAATGTTTAATAGATTTTAAATAATTCTACTAATTAACTACTTTTATTAGCATTCACGTTGTTTGACTGTTTCATGTTTTTTTCTTTCTCCAGCAATCTCTTTCTAACTTCTTCTGGATTGTATCTCTTTCTAAAAACTCTTCTAACTCTTCTTACAGGATTTACGTTTCTGGGCATAAGTGTTTTTCTTTTAGTATTGGAGTTGTTAGAAATTACTGATGGACCTTTTGTTTCCTCTAATTTCAAACTCTTCCACTTTCTTGTTGAATTAGAAAATAGATCTCGCTGTTCTCTTATCGTGGCATCATAAAATACTTTTCCGTTAACAACTGCTTTTCGTATATTTTCAGTTGTAGTAAGGATTCGTGGAGGTCTTACGAAAGTTGTTTCACTCACCTCTAAGCTTTTATCATTGGAATATCTTTCCTTTTCTATCTCATCTTTACTAACTCTTTGCACGAAACCACGTCTCCCAACTATAGGAAATTTATTGCCGAAATTAAACTGTACAAAATCTTTATCAACTGCAATGTTTTTACTCTCTAAATCCTTTTGAGAACGTTTTTCAAGTAACAGCTTTCCGCCGCGTCTGGAGGCAACAAGTCTACCAATGGCTTCGATCTGTTTTTCCTCAGCCTCCAAAGTCTTCAATTCAGCAGCTTTGTCGCATTTACTAGTATCTTCTAATTCAAAAACTTCTATTGATTTCGACAGATCTTCTAATTTTCCATCTATGCCTTTAATGTTTTCGAATTGTCCTTTCGACGTCGAGTTTTCTGTATTGATTAACTCAATTTCCATTGTTTCATTTGCAGTGAGGTTTTTACTAATTTCACTATCGTTGGTTAACTTATAAGTTTCAATTTTAGGTGTTGTGGTTGTTGTCGTAGTCGTGGTTGTCGTTGTTGTTGTTGTTGTAGTGGTGGACGTAGTAGTAGTGGTATTTGTATCCGCATCAAACTTTAAACTATTATCATCGATACCGGTTTTGTTATCTGATGGATCATCCTTTATCTTTCTTGCTTCTATATCGGTACCTTTCGATTTTACGATATCAACTTTTTTAGTACCATTGGATAAATGCTCGGTTAAAAAGTCTAAATAATCATCATTTTTTCGTGACTGAGCTTTAATGTAAGTTGTATTATCAATCTCATTGTATCTGAAGTATGTCATATTTGGAGGGGGTCCTTTATGTAGGTAAGCCACCGGCCAGTATCTGTAATAAAATTTGTTAACATGAACGTTGATAAACTTTCTCCAACTATTAATAAAACAACTAATTTAATTAGTAAACTTAGGAAGGTTTTCCCACTATTTTTATAAATACCTAATAATATTACAAACCAAGAATAAAGTTATAATTTAATCGATAGGATTTACATTTTTCTTATTATAGAAAATACTATATTTTCAATTTGATCAAACGTTATTTCAGCATTGTTTGTTTACCTTGGAGCGCCCAATGGTTCGGGAACAATGTAGTCAGTATCAACACCACCAAATTCCGGTACTGGCACCCAGATTCCACTGCCTGGTCGAGGAGGATTGTGTTGGTATTTAACCCGTGATCTCTCCTCCGTTGGCACACGAGTATACCCTTTAACACAAACATTGATAAGATTATTGCTTGAACTATTAACTCAATTTATTACACATACGTTTTTCTTAAAGAACTACGCTGTTTAAAACAGTTCATATTATATTAGTTTATAATTATTCGTAATTTATTAAACTTTTACTGCATTTCAGCAGTGTTAGATATTTTTTTTTTATTTCGTTAAGCGACGAGGTGAGCGAAACGTTCACGTGATGGTAAGTTATATGCCTGCCCATAACAACGTGATACTATTTACAATGGCATACACTGCACAACAATGCGCTCGTCGTCTTGAGACAAAGATGTTGAGTATTGTAACCCCAGTAATTACATTAGATACAGCGCCCTTCATACCGGAACACAGTAATGTTTGCACACTACTATTGGGCAGCAGAAATAACCGCTGCGGTTATACCTATCGAGACGATTTCCAGCAACAGAGACCTACCACCAGTAGGTATCATCACCTTCACTGTAATGAAAAATAATTATGTACACATAAATATAGAACCTGGCAAAGGATTTCCTTGTTTATCATAATAGGCTTGCGGTCCGTTTTTGTAAAGTTCATCCCAATATCTTCTATCAGCATCAGTTAGGTAAGGTCCAGGCAGCCTTTCTCCTCTTATAGGCACATTACCAGATTTATCTCGCCATTGTCCAGCAGGCCGCGATGAACTAGGTTCTGAAACAAGACATTTTTCTATTCACATGTTTCATTTTTGTCTGATGTTAAAAAATATAAATCTAATACGACGGTGAAAAATAATGAGTCATGTTATAGAAATATATCTTACCTCTATATCCTTGTGAGGGGTGCGGAACCTTGTGTTTATAGTAAGGATAATATTTCTCACTGCAGGGTCGCCATTGCTCGTGAGTAGGCCCGACATAACACCTACAAAAAAAATATTAACATTATAATTACTTTTCTTACCGTAATGATACATATGACAAAATGTATCTATTGGCGTTTTTTAATCCTCGGCACACTTTGTCATACAAGAAATAACTATCAAAAAGAGATTATTCTGGTGATCGTGATACGTTCTACCGTGATCATTCTAAATCAACATCTCAGCCCAATAATTTTTGAATCGGAGTAGTGTAATGACAAAAATTTTTATACTAACCATGGTTTCTGAAAACCTTCACTATATCCGCAGCGATGTGTCGGCGCACAGCAATAGTCCCATGAACCTATAAAATTATGAAAAATCATCTATACTATTTCTGTAGTTTATATATACTTTAATTATAAGCAATTTATAATAATATCAAATAAATCAAAGTGGTTGACTACTATCTAATACTATCTTTTTTTATTAATAATTGGCTTGTAGTTCGTCTTAATTTCGCATAGTGTTCATTGACAAGCGGGTGAATACTCTGGCTTTCATATGTTGACAGCTGGAAAAAAGCAATACTATTCTAGCGTTCATAGCCGGATATAGGTCGCCCCTAAAGATTCCCAAATCGATCGAGTAGGGATTCATATGAGAAAGACTTGGGCCATTTCTCACCGCGCTGGCCCAATGCGGGTTGGTGAGAGTCAGAGCCTCGTTTGTTGATTACCAGAGTGCACTACGAGTAGGTGAGCTTGGCTTGGATCCCGTAAGTTTCTGTAGTACCCCTGACACCCCATGATGGGGTTGAAAAATTTTACCACCAGTTAAATCCCAGTGTATTTCTAATCCCTTACTACATAAACTTACCGACTTCCCCGCCTTCAGGTTCACAAGCCCAATGTCCAGCGACGTGGTTTTGGGCGCAAGTCGTTCCCCGACGACAAGGGAATCCTGACACTGTGTAGTGACTCCATGATACGATTACTGCAATAGTATAAAAATAAATAATAAAAATATACTTTTATTTCATAGTATTTCTCTTACACATCATACAAAAGAGTATTTGATTACATAATCGTAATTATTAATTAATATAATAAATAAATCTGCGACATACTTGAACCTTGTTCCTCGTGATGACTCTGGTATCCTGGTCTGTATTGACTATCCGGTTTTGAAGGCAATGGAGGGTACTGTACAAATGGTGCATATCCAGGTTTGTATCCAGATCCGGTGGAAGATGATTGCGGATATCCGGGTAAGTAATCCGGACCACTTGGCGAAGAAGGTGCATATCCTGGTTTATGAGATGGCAAAGGTTTGTACGTGAGCGGCGGATAATCGGGTTTGAATGAGGCGTTACCGGGTTCTATGTAACCGGGGCTAGACGGATTATATCCAGGCTTGTAACCGGGACCACTAGGTCCCGAAGGAGCACTGTCTGGTATGTATCCTGGGGAGTAACTAGGTTTGTATCCAGGTCCAGACGGCGCAATGTACGTTGGTTTGTTTGGTGGCAGTTCAGGTCCTATTGGGTAACCGGGCTTGAAATCAGGACCACTGGGTCCAGAAGATTGGGGGTAAACTAAACCTGGAATATAAATTAAATATTTTCAATTTCATAGTCGTAATCTTAATATTTCAGAAATACTCATGACTTATAGTAAAAACGTATTAAGGTTAAAAGAGTTAAGGTAAAGTAATTTACTTGTTATTACTATATATATATATATATATAGATATATATATATATATATATATATATATATATATATATATCAATGACACAAAAAGTACATTATACCTGATATTCCAGAGTGATCTGAACTACTTGGACCAGAGCCAGGATATTCTAAAACCGCCGGTGGGAAGGGACGCGGTAGTTCATAACTCGGTAAGCTGAAAATCAGTATAAGTTTAATATTTTTGTCTACTTATTTTTATATTTATATATATCTATATATACATATATTTATTATAATATTATAATGTTATTTATTTTAACATTTGTGCTATAACTTTAAACAGTAATATAGAATTCTACTATATTACTATATTATTTAATGGTAGTAGGTCTCTTTACCGGTGGTGGGTACCTGTTGTCGGACACCGTGTAGGTAGTATGCAAACATTACTGTGTTCCGAATTGGAATGCACTGTAGCTAGTGTAATTACTAGTGTAACGAGACTCAATGTCTTATATCCATACGGCGATCGCAAAGTAGTGCAGTGTATAACATCATAACTAGCGCCATGTTGTTATGGGCAGGCCTAACACTTACTATCAGGTGAACGTCCCGCTCATCCAATCGCTTAATTGTATAAAAAAAATATATGTAATTGGAGCAAATTGCACCCTTACTTTTCTCTCTGCTCAGCCCTTAGATTGACAGAGAATGAACTTCAACAGTAAATAAATAATTAATTGCCTTTACAAGTGATATTTAATATTTTAACTTTTGAAAATTAAAATTTTCTTATTAGGTGGACTAAAAAAGTATTTTGATTTTAAACTTCAGCCTAAAATTATTACTGTACTAGAAGTTTTGTTTATGATCTTATTATAATAAAATAATACAGATAAGTTGAGTTTTAATAATTTTGCTATGAGCGGAAGTTTTCAAAAGATTATCCATATTGTTTTGTCTATAGTATTTCATTTGCATGTAAGTTAATGCCGGACGTCTGTTCATTGGAAAAAAATTAACAACAATAAATTTTAACTATTCTATTACACTTTCAATTTGTTTACTAAGAGTAGAGTATATAACTTAAATTACAGTTTTTGAAGTTGTGAGTTAGTAACTAATAAATAGTTACCCAGTTTTCTTTTATATAGACGTATACTTACTCATACTCTTTTTTGACATGCTTTTTCCTCCAGCATCGCGAATTGAACAGATCGAACGCGAACAACCAATCGTCTGCGGAATGCTCATAATCAACTCCGCGTTGCAGATCGAACAGACGAATCTCTGACAGCAAACAATTGTCCGTCCCTGGGCGGGCGTTATTGCTAAAATTAAGTAATTTCAATATAAAAAATATTTCTTTATAAACCCACGAGAAGATAATATTATTCGGTTGACTTCACATTCTTTTCCAGTCTCTCTTTTGCGTAGGCTTACTGATATATACATTCATTCATTATCAGCCGATAGATGTCCACTTTTATGTCCAGCAGTGGATGAAACCCACCTCCCTCCCCCAAAGATCTACACAGACTTCTTCGAGGGGAATTGGGCCTTAGCCCACCACGCTAGCCCTGTGTGGGTTCGAGCTTGGTCAGAGCCTCGTCTATTATTAAGCAGGGTGCACCGCGTGTAGGTGAGGTTGACTTGGGCTCTGTAAGACGTTAGGCGGAACCCACAAGAAGGTAATATTGGCTGACTTGGCATTCTTTTCCAGTCTCTATTTTGCGTAGAGACTTAGTGATAAATTTTACAAAAATTGATATTTAAAATATATCTATAGTTTCAGTTTTGAGATTAATAATGGTCATCAAGTTACATAATGACTGTCATGGTAAAGTACTTCCTCTGACTTCTTCACCATGAATTAACGTAACATGCTTTTAATGTTATAGTTTTTTTTAAGTTTGTAAACAGTATAAAAAATAAAGGAATGAATTTCAGTGGTTTTTGAAGGATATACACAAGAAAGTGATGAATCCGTGCTTATTCTCTAAAAAGAAAAGATTAAATGTGCCTTCGTTAAATTTTGTTACAGTTAAAGGATGAAAGATTTCACTGAGTAAGTATTTGACCAAAAGTTTAAAATTTAACGTACTTAAACGAAAAGCTTAAACATATGAACGGGGCCTCGGTGCAAAGGCGGCCACATTCCTGTTCATCCTTCGCCTTGGCTTGACCACGCACTGCAGAGCCTTTCAGCTTAGCTGCATTGTCGTATTGTAAATAACATTCTGTAACAAGTATGTTATAAAATTTTAATAAAAAATACTTTAAATGAATGCCTAATGTTTAACATCACGATAGACATTGGTATACCTGTGTCCTTATGTTGTACATCATCATATAGTGCCGGTTCACAGCCGCGGCCGTAGTTCCCACGCGCATAGAGTTCGTGCCCACTTGTGGAACGCAGACCTTGCCCAATTTCCAAAGAAGTCGGTGGGGATGATGTAAGTATGCAATTTTCTAATTCATCGCCTATTGTTGGTGAATCGAATCTGGAATAAAAAAGTGTATTTCTATTCTCATGTATTTTAATTTCTTATAAAAATCATAAAATTTAAATTTAAAATCTAAAAATTACATTATTAGATTAATTTTAACAAAAACTACATTACAAGTCTAATTATTAGTTAAATACAATCAAGAGTAACTAATTACTGAATCCCTTTATGATGTTGCAAAAACCGAGTTCCTATTTCAAGGTGTGGATAGTGAAATTAAGAAAAGAAACCTAATATTCTAGATTTTTAAGGCCTCAGTTTAATTCGATGTAAACATCCGCAACAGCGAACTTCCTTTAAGACTAGGTATACGTCTAACTTTTTTTAATTATTATTGGGCACACACTTGATCGCAGTTTCACAAGATGTTAACTGACTATGGAGCTGATGTCGAAGCGTGCTCGCTCAATCCACTCAAACTCTCATATGTTTACAGCCGGATTATAACAATGCTGTTATGGCGGCAGTTTTACGATATGGGAGTGGTGCCAGGCAGGTTCAATGTGGCACCAAAATCGACACCAGAAATTTTGTTACAAGGTAAAACGTTAGCAGGTGCACCATCATCGTATGTATAAATAAAGTATTACCTGAAGCTAAAACCGCGGCAGAAGAAAGAATGCGCTCGTATGCACTCCGCCTCGCAGGCGCCCAGTCCTGTCACTGTGAGGGAGGTGCGCGCCGCCACCCCTTCCACCGCCGCATCCGACCGCACGTGCCAGAAGCACTCTGCGCATTCATACACGAAAGAAAAACATGGAGTAATAAACTCGACAGGGATTACGAGAGGAGGAAGATATAAACCAAAGCTGACATAAAGGCTACATTGGATATAGAAGTAGGAAAAAAGTATTTGGATATGACAAGAAAACTAAATGTTTCCAATTCTAGTAGCAATATAGTTGTACACATTTTTTTGATAAATAATAATGATATTATGTATAAACAAACGTCGAACATGTGAAATTTACTTGATGGTTGATGTTTTTTCCAATCCGTCTCTTTAGCCATTATTACTCTTACATATAAATGTACCACAAAGACATTACTGTGTTCCAGCTGTGAACATGAGAGCTAGAGTTTTCTAGACGAGCACTCTTGAACATTTACAGCCTTAATGTAACACTGCAGGAATTTAAGTTCAAGTGTTAGCTTCATTGTAGAGAAAAAATTTAAAGACATAAAGGTCTAGAACATCCTATTGTACATGGGATGAAAGAGCGATGCTGATTACTTACCGTGCCAAAATTCGATCGCCTCTTTTACAAATAAGCTTTATACACTTCATTTTAAATTTTATTAGTTTTGTATTCCTTACCGCTCTCTACCCAGGGTTTTTTACTGATAGTAGCACAGCCTTGATCTTGAGGCATGGCGTACACGTCGGAATCACTGTCTGCTGACATGTCCAAGCCGCGATACGGCCTCTCACTCAGGAAGCAGTTGTCTGATCCATGTGAACTTGAGTATCTTAAAAAGAAAAAAGTTACATGCTTGATGGAGTCATTGCACTTTGTATGAAATATAATATTAAATACAGCAAAAAATACAATAGCATAGAACACAGAAAACTTTATATGACAATGAGTTAATTGACAAAGTACGCATATTTTGTAGAAACTTTACAAGCAGTTGAAGATTTTCTATTTAAAAAATTGGTACGTAAATAAAAAAAATATCCATGTACTATAATATATATGATAATATACTTATTATATTTTCAGATTACCTTACCTATAACTGTACGATACACATTTAAATTCCTTTTCACTAAAACAAGCTGCCTCGCACTCGACTACGTTTCGAGCGAACAGTGATCGTCTTATTGCTCCAGAACCCAAAGACATTCCGGGACGACGGCGTGACGAGCAATCTATTCACAATTAATGGTACAGTAATGTAATATTTAATAATGTTATACATTTTTAAGCATAATTTAAAACTATTATTCAAAAATAATAACATTTGAAAACTTTTACCTTTCAGTGGAGGTGAATCCATTCTGTCTACAGATTCAAAATAAAAAGGAGGCTTGTATTTATAATGATCTGATTTGCTATAATGTAAACCATTCCAAGAGCTATTCCAACGGTCTCTCTTCCAGGCTCCGTAACCGTAACCATATTTTTCCCGACCGTAATTTTTTCCCAAATTGTTATAGTTGAAATCTGAATTGCTCTGAGTTTTAACGCCGTAGTGATCGGAGCGGTGTGCCTCGTCGGTTATTTGCCAGTGGTTAAAAGACTTCCTATAGTCAGTTTTATCTTTATAATAATTATATCCACCGTAAGAACCGCCATATTGTCCCCAGTTTCCCGAGTCCTCGTCATTGCGGCCTATTCCTAATAATATTATTAAATGCTCTTTAATCTTATTAATTTATTAAAAAGTTTTATTAATTGTAAACGGAAATGTAATGTGCAAAAAACTAACGAGTGTTACTAGATTTGCTATTGGTAATAATTATTTGTCTGAGAGGATCTTCAAATAAAGTACAAGGAATAAACATACCTATTTGATAAGGCACAAAAACTTGATTCTGATATCTTCTATTGGAATTGTATACTCCTCTTCTTTCGTTGTAATATCTTTCGTAATCGCTTTGAGAAGTTCGATCATACCAATCTATTCTATCTTTCCATCGATCCACCTCCTGGGGCCTCTTATTGGATAAAAAACCCGAATGTAATAATCCCGGCCCTCTAAGAGTGTCCGGACAGTTCGGTTCTAAACTATTGCGATCGAGTTCATAGAAATCGTAATCTTTATCATCGACAAAGTCTCGCCGGAGATCAAAGGCTTCTATTGGTTTAGTCATCAGCTCGCACAAACCTTTACCACGAAAGGTTGGATCTAATCTGGAAGGAAAAATAATGATTACAATATAATTGCCTAAATATTTTAAATCTGTATATATATAATGATACTTGTTATTTTTTTATGTATTACGGAAATTTTGAATTATAACCTTATTAGTATCTTAAATATGGAATAAATATGAACATTTTTATTTATTTTTTTCAATCGATATTTGATACAATAATACATTTATAATGTTTTTATATCGACTGGTAAATAAAATAAATAAATAGAACCTTGAATACGGCTCAGACCCCACTTATACATATTTAGGCCACTGCTACGCTGTACGCGGAGATTTATCTCATCTTCATGCAAATTTTTGTTTCCATTCAGTTAACTACCTATCTCACAGGGACGGACTGCGATATAATATTTTTTGTTAAATAATCCTATTATTTATTACATTTAATAATTTCTATAGCCATCTCATTTTGTTTATAAACTGAATAATATCTTGGATTACTGAGACAAGAAACCAGTGGTACTTACTCTATAGGAAAAGTTCTAAATTTTAATAAAAGTATACAGTTATCTTATCTATTGATTTATATATGAATGTTTTATAAAGCGCATCTTTTATACATGTGAATTTTTTTTATAGAGGAAGCGTTGTAAACTAATGTAAATAATATGACGATAAAAAATATTAAGCAATTACAAAAAATCGTTTGAATTTGAAAACAACTATGTCATAGTCATTATTGCCGCCATATCACACTTTTATCTTAAAAATTAACTACATTTATATAATCTTCTGCATCATAGGTGAGTAATAAAATCGTTATAAATACTAAAAAAATTGATATTTTAAATTTAACTATCATTATTACTATTATAAGTTAATTGTAGCAGATTAAAATAACTACGTTTAATCTGGATCTGTTTAGAGTCTAATTTTAGATTCTCGGACCATTTTAAAACACTGCTATGTATATTTCTCCTGTCGAGATAAAAAAAATCTGATTAAGAAGAGTTCGCAAGACATTTATGGATGTGATATTCGTGGAACTATTAAACCTGATCCATCCCTAGCAGTATTGGCAAGGTGACGTGTCAGCCGGCAGGTACGTACGACAACAATGCAGATGTTTAGTGCCGATTGCGATTGTGGCGAGGCCACTAGCCACGGCATCGGTACATCTGTTGGATTATACCATCATGGGTAGAATGATACCAAGTTAAAAAAAAAACGCACAAAGTTTATAATATTTGAGGTTAATCTAGTCATGTCATTTTACAGCCATTCAGTTAGAATATTTGTATTTTTTTTAGCTACCCCTGTATATAACCTTCAGTTTTTAGTGTTATACCTGACTTGCCGGATATAAAGCTGTCTTACTTAGTTTAATAAGTCATCATCATCAGTCGATAGACGTCCACTGCTGGATATAGGTCGCCTTTAAAGAATCCCACATCGATTGGTCCTGCGCTGTCCGCTTCCAGCGGTTTCTTGCGACCTTATAGTCAGCATGGCCTCCGGTACCGCCGGCCACCAGGGGCCATCGTTTGAAGAGGTTGAAATGCGGAGATTTGGGACTTTCCCCATCAAGCTGGTCCAATGCAGGTCGGTGGCAGCCAGAGCCTCGTTTGTTAATTAGCAGAGTGCACTACGAGCAGGTGGGGTTTGCTTGGGTCTCATGAGTTGTTGTGCGGTTATATTAACGGCTTACGATATATTATCAAACATCCACAATAAGAGGACTACACGTGAATAGCTATGACCACAGTTTGTAGGCCGTAACACGAGAACCAGAGAAACTTTTAGGCACTTTAGTGCTTGAACCAAATCACATGTCTAATTGAAGAAAAAAAATATTCCACACCAAGATACTCATATATACAATAAACGCTAATATTTGCATTATACTAATAAACGAAAAATAACCAGTTAATCTTAACAAGACATTCCATTGTAGTGCAAATGTTCTTTATGAGATAATAAATAATAGGTAAGGGTCAATTAAAACCGTTTTACACAAAAATTAAGGTTGCCCAAAAGCCTCCAGATCAGGAAACTGACAACAATTGTGCGAACGGGTCGTGGGAGTGTTACCACATAAAAATATGACCATAAGTTATTGTTCACAAACACCGTCGATTTTGGGACGTCATGTTCACCAATATTAATTTTATATTTTGTGTTTCACGTTAACTATTTATTTATTTAAAAAAAAACTTAATTTTAAATAAATATTTTATTGTTTATTAATTTTGATTTTTAAATCTACCAGCTGGACATAAAATGAGAAATATTACTAATTGCATATCATTTGTAAGTTGGTATAACAAGAACTTTTTTTTTCAACTGCCAATTTAGGTCCCCACTGTTGGGGCACAGGCCTATCCTCAATATGAGGGCGATGGGCTATAGTAACCACGCGGGCCCAATGCGGATTGGTGACTTCACACAAACCTTAGAATAAATTCCAATTCATGTGCAGGTTTCCTCACGATGTTTTCCTTCACCGTTTGTATTTCGCTGCTGTTGGTAAAGTTCAGAAATGTACATAACTTTAATATTAAAGTCTAGTACATGCTGAAATTCGAACCCGCGACCTTCGAAATGAAGTCGGCATGCTCTAACCATTAGGTCAGCGAGCTACTACAACTAATCTACTACAAATACAGTTACTACCACAAATAATCACTTACCGGTAATTGAAACTCTCGCAGTGGAATCGCCTTTCTATCGCGCATTCTCTCTGACAATCTTCTAACCTTTCGCAGTTGATAACTTTTCTCACGTGGCTCCTTAGAGTGCGTCTTCCGGTCAACACACGCCGGAAACATGCTGATAAAACATTACATCATTAATAAAGGCCATTTTAATTGTTATCGATGTCTTAAGCTTGTTCGAGGAACCATATGATAATAACAAAATAATCTTCAGCCACCGCCAGGTTCATGTTTATCTTAGAGATAGATCTCTAATGCAAACATAAATATGTTCCGGTTTGAAGGGCGTTGTTGCTAATGAAATTACTGCGGTAACGACTCAACATCTACGTCGATAGGCAACGAGGAAAATTTAGTGCAGTATACATCAACCTAACCAGCGCTACGTTGTTATGGGCGTACCACTTACCACCACATTAACGTGTTGCTCCTTTCCTTGCTTTATCGAATAACAAAGGAAATGATGAATGATATTCGCTCATTTAATACACAATCTATACATATCGATAATTTTTATTTGTATTTATATGCTCCAAACCCAAAAGTCTACACAATATCGCATCATGAAAAAAAATACGTATCAACTCATAACTTTTCTTGAATAATTATATGTACTCAATTATCTATTTTAATATGTACTCTTGTTGTTTTCTTTTGTAGTGATGTTTGTGCTGCAGTTTTATTGACAACCATTGCAGCTTCATCAGACTCAGGGCTCGCGGATCTGGTATCCGCGAGCTAAAATAATAATACAAAGTAGAAAATAAACTGAAGCCAAAACATAAAAATTAAAGATACATACATACATATATATGTAGATGAAGTAGTATGTAAAAGAGGGAGGAGAAATGTGAGAACAAATTGGATGCGGACGGGTTGAAGAGTTGGATAGTGTTATAGAGGGAGAGATAATGGGGGTGTAATAAAATATGTACATAGATAAACTCTTGCTGTGTCAAACCAAAACCTTGACCTATCATTACTATTATCCTCATATTTTAAATCGATCATAACTTCACTGTATTCTGATTATCAACGTAAGACAGCCAAATAATTCTTGAGGAACATACTTCGCTACTTTCGATCTCATTGTCATTTGACGCAATATGAAGGTAAAGATTGTGTTCGACTACTGCTAACAAGGAAGTAAATAAGGATTGCCATATCTTCTAATATGATAGCCATTTGTGTGCTAGTGTGAAGTATACCTTAATATTAATCCCATTACTTTCAAACATAAAATCAATACAAATGTTGATGCCGTGCGACAGCGTTTGATGACAAGTTATAACTTATGGAGAGAGAGAAGATATATCAGATCAGCGTTATCTAACAATTTTGATCATCCAACTTCAAAATTGTATTAAAAAAAATTATATTAGATAATATGAGTTACGTCTTAGATAATCAGCAATACGACAGTGAATGTCCTTTTAAAATCTCTAACTTATCTTGTTGCGGAGATTACTATTAAACAAAGAGTATAAAAAGAAAAGAAAAATAGTACTGTTTATTAGTGATTATTATCATGTAAATATTCATACAAATTAAGTAAAGAGTACCTTTGTCTGAATTTAATATTATGAACAGATATTTCAGGTAAAGTTTTATATGTTGTCAAAGTGAACTATGTCTATTTGAAGATCATTTCAATATAGGATATTTGTAGCATTTTTTATTAGTCTACAGAAGATAATATCGAAACAAATCAAATTATTAATAAAACCAAAATTTTTTTTATTTTTAAGTAATCAAATTATTAACATAATCTTACTCGGAGCATTTTCAACGAGAATCACACGAGAACCCACTATATTTTTCGCACACAAAGTAACCAGGAAAAATGCACACAGGTTCATTTTCACTGCACTCTGATGTCATAATCCAATAAGTCTATACACAAAGACATAATTTGAATAATAACTTGATAGTGACATAAAAGATGAATTGAAACATATATATCTCAAATCAGAATATTATTTTATAACATTCATAATTTTTTTATGTATTTTTCGTACGTGTTTTGCGTACGGGTATGTGGGTCAGTGAGGTTACAGCGCGTAACATATCGCGACTGAACAGAAGTATTGTCCGGCATAAACTTATATGCGAATGAAATACTATAGAAAAAATAATATGGATAATCGTCAGAAAACTTCCGCACATAGCAAAATTATTAAAACTCAAAAATCTTTATTTTATTGTAATAAAATCTTAAACAACACTAGTTCTAGTACAATAAATTATTTTAGGCTGAAGTTTAAAATCAAAATACTTTTTTAGTCCACCTAATAAGAAAATTTTAATTTTAAAAGTTAAAATATTAAATCTAACTTGTAAAGGCAATAAATTATTTATTTAAAATTTTATTTGCACAAAGAAAAAAAAGAAGAGGATTTACTGCTGAAGTGCATTCTCTCTCTGTCTACCTAAGGGCTAACCCGAGAGAAAAATAAGGGTGCAATTTACAGTAATTCCGTTTTTTTTTATACAATTAAACGCCGAAACGAGATGGGGACGTTCACCTAATGGTAAGTGACACGCCTGTCCGTAACAACGTGGCGCTAGTTAGGTTTGTTATACACTGCACCACTTTGCGGTAGTCGCTTGAGGCATAAGATGTTGAGTCTCGTTACGCCAGTAAAAACACTAGCTACAACGCCTTTCAAACTGGAACACAATTACGTTTGTATACTACTGTTTAGTGACAGAAATAGGCCTAGCGCTGGTACCCACCTAGACGGTCTCCGAAAACAGCCACCAGTAATATATTAAAATTACTATAATCCATAAAAATATGATGAGTATATATATATAGAAAAGCATAATTAAATATTATCATAAGATTAAAATTAAGTTGCAGGATCGAAAGTTAAATAAAAATAATGTCCATACTAAATAAACGTCAAGCTGATTACAGCTGATAACCCCAGCACTCGCCCTATTGTCTGTTGGAAAAAAAAAAATAGATTTATTCGCTGCAAAACCTCAATATATCCGACCATTGTAACTGCCATGAGAAAAATATAATGTGTACGCACTTTGCGCTTTGTAACGAATGCTTAGGATAATCGTTGAAAAAACCTTTGAATAACTTCATATACTTAATGCTTTATGAAAATTAAAAAAAAAAACAATTTTTCTACCTAACAAACGCGAACTTCACATTTTTTATTGTGTTTTATTTATTTTTTATTGAACTGGAAAATTCCTTGTACGCATATTTTACAAGGACTTAACTAGTTACAATTTCAGATAATTTTCTGGAATTCAAATTATTTCGGATTTTTTACTTTATTAGATTTATAATAGATTTCATATTTCGATGAACGAAAAATAATCTTTTACATAGCAATTTTCAAGTTTTATATGCCGTTCTCTCAGATCCAATATTCCTATGACATAGTTTTGTAAAATTAGTAAGCTTCACGTGGAGCCTAATAGGGAGATACTGTTGCATTTATTATATTATTTATTTAATGAAATTATAAATAATAAAAAACCTTTATTAAATTTACAGATAAGTTTTTACAAGTGAGTAAAATCATAAAATATCCCATAAACTTGAAGTGTAAGGGTTCTACATAACAAATCACGGGATCTAAGCCAACCTCACCACCCTGATAATCAACAAACTAGGCTCTGCATCCCATCATTCCACATTGAGCTAGCGTGGTAGGAAACGTCCCAAATGCTCCCATTGAATCCCAACCCGGTTGATGTGAGCATCTTTAAGGTAGGTCTATATCCAGCAGTGGATGTCTATCGGTTGATGATGATGATGATCCCAAAAACATTATAGCGAGTAAACATTATTTTAAAACAATAGGCACATTGTTGGATCTTAAGTATCCATAGCCTTGGGTCATCATAAAAATAATTTAGTGATGATTTCGTGCAGGAAACAATTACGTGGTATCACGACATAGCTGGGGAATATTTGTGTTCTTTTTTTTAATTAATTTTGATAACCCTTATCTATTAATCAACTAATTAAATTTATAACCTAAGTGGTAAAATATTATTGTTTAAAGGTAAACAAATTAATGAGATGTAGTACTGGAGGACCTTATGAGATATCTTATGTCCAAGAGTGAACGTCTATCGGCTGATGATGTTAAGTCTGTACGAATAAACTTAATATGGCCTAAATTCGTTAATGAGACCTTTAAGAAAAATTTAATAAAACATACTCTCAATTTCATTTACAATACAAATGCTTGTGATATTTGGAGGGAATAATGTGTACTTTTTATAACCGTACGGTTTTTTTCTTTACTTAAATCATAAATCCAACAGACGAACATTAAAATAAAACAAGTAAAATTCAGTGGAACTGTAAAATGCGGAGTTTAATAGGAGAGACGCGCTTCCTAAAACCATCAGAGCATTGTTTGGAGGTCCAAGGCTGCTCACACAATGGCTCGCTAAGATATATTCTTTTTATTTTTATTATAAGGGGAACCAATGTATTTGATGACATCACCGAGTAAAAAATTCTGAGTCAGAAATAAAACAAATTTATAAAATACCGGTGTATTCTTAGAAATATCAAAACTCAATATCGTTTCAATGATACTACTGAAATTTGAATAATAAAAACGTTTACAATTTTTTCGATATTTTTAATAGTACTTCGGTAAAGTATATCAAAATCGATTTTTAGTATGAAATGCTTCCCAATAATTTTTAATTTATTTATTTTTCTATTCAACGTAATGAAGAAAGGACAGCATTTCGCAAAGCGGCGCTAGTTAGTATATTATGCACTGAACAATTTTGTGTTCGTCCTTAAAACCGGAACAAAATAACGTTCGAACACTGTTGTTTGGATGCAAAAATAGGCCCCGTAATGATAGTTATACTAATATTAAACAATTTAAAAACAAAAAGTTATGTCAACTTAATATCAAAACCACTACAAAATTCGTCTCTCTACACGTACCTTACAATGGGCCAAAATCAAACGATCTTTTCCAAAGAGATAAACCGCAATAAGACATAATGCATAATAGCGAAGGTCGGTAACAAATAGCTACATGAATATGATATAACACTAACAATAAGTTTCCTACACAATGATTTAAAGATTCTTTGATACCAGATCACTATCTAGGAGGAATGTACCAAGTTATAAGAAATGTTCTGTTTACTAAGAATCCCGTTACAAAATTTTTATAAACAGCAACCGGAAGTGATTGATGATTTTCCAAAGCAATAAAATATGATTTTTTTTTAAACTTCACTGGAATAACATTTTATATGAATTTAAATGGAGTTGGGCAATGAGGCCGAAGTTCAACTCTCTCTCTCTTTATATAAACATTCACAATACAACGTAGTTGTGACGTTTTCACAGTGTGCAAGTGATAACTAGACGGACATGTAGATCTGGAATAGAACTAAGAAACTCCGTTTTATCACATAATCTATATGCTAATGTAGTACTAAGCACTAGTTTCCAATAATTTTAGGACTAAACTATCATTTACCGGTGATAAAAATCATTATTTGTAAAGTAGCCATTGATAACTATTTACTTAAACATTTTTATACTACAAAAAGAGAACTGTTAAAATCACGAACGTGTGTATTTTTTTTAATAAATGAAAAACGTTTCTAGCCATACAGTCTTGGACCATAAATCTTTTCACATCCACCGAATTATATACGGTAGGCCCGTAGTAAATTGTTTGGGCCTTCCATTATGTTCTCATTACATTGGACATCAACTTATGAAACGGCGGATCTAGTGTAAGTATAGACATAAGTAACTTATTAAGAAATTACCTACACGAACGTATACGCAAAATTCGGTGAACGGTTAAAACAAATTTTTGTAATTGATTAATCTATGAGAACTCGTATCCTGATCTATTTAAACATGTTTTTTATTTATTATCATAATCATTTCAGCCTATTGTCATCCATTACTAAATGTTCTAGTGTTTGGGGTGGGGTTCTAGTTATTTAACATCGTAACTAAAAAAAAGGAATAGTAAAAGGAAGTATAGTATATAGTTAGGAGTATTAGACTGAAAGAATTTTGAATTCTATGCTTTTTTTTATGAATAGAATAAAATTGTTGCAAGTTTAGTTTAGTTTCAGTAGTATAACTAAAATAAGGTGGTGTAATGCAAATAATAAATGAATTAATAAATTGGTTGTTACCCCTATCTGTTTTAATTTAGTAAGGATTCATTACTATTGGAGCAGTAGGTAACATGGTAATACCATTCACAAGTATTTTACTAGAACATAGACAAAGCGCATGTGACCATCACGCCTGGTAGTCGCGACTTTGAACGTAACAATTTCAGTGTAATCAGTTTAAAATGGCTTCCTGCGTCCTGCGTACGAAACCGTTTTAAGCAAACTGCTAAGTACATATTTAAATAATACACAGGATTTTACGTAACTCTGCTATCTAAGGAATAAATGCTTCAGAAATGTACTCGTACTTGTTACTGAGCGCATCCCTTACCACCAAGAAATACACCATGTATTAAAGTATAGGAAATAAGGTTTGTAGCGTATAGAGGTACATTTACATCATTTTTGGAATTTTTAGAAGCTTTTGCGAATTGTCTTGCTTTTTGGGAAAAGCGTGTCTGCTTTATCCCTAAGGTGTTACCTGGGACCCCAAGATCTACAGAGTGCACTGGCGCCATGTATAGTGACTAATGAATACTTAATGCCTTGGTAGTAAGAAGCCATTAACGCTAAAAATACTAAATCGACCTACACCAGTTCTTTTTTTACTATTCATTGTAAAGATATATTTTAAGTAAGGCCATTGCTTGGCTTATTTACATGGTATTTATAAACAAGGAAATACATAAAAATTTTTATCTGCACCCTTAGTGACAACAAAATGGCATCACACGCTAAAATAAAGTCAACGCTTGGCGATCGCAATCATAAATTCAACAACCTCATGTTTTGTTTCCGAATTCAACGTACCATAATCATTTGTGTGAAATAACAATAAATTTACACAACAATTAATTCGTCTGGTGACCGCAGGGCATGACCTTACATTACATATTATATATGAACTTGAATACTAACTAATAAAAGCGTAACTGAAAAAATTAAAAATGGATCTCCTAAAACGAATAGAAAATGCTTAAGATAAAAGTTGTTATAAAATATACTAATATTATATTCATTTACTGTCGTCGTAAAGGACAAAGTTTGGAAAAGAATAAAAATAAAAAAAAATATATATACCTAGAATATAAATTCGAACTAGACTCTACCCGCTTTTTTTATCTATTGTAAGGACCGAGTTGTCTATTCTTAAGTGGTTTATTTCTATTAAGAATTTATTCGTTTTTTTGGAAAAAAAGTATTAGTCGTACTACAAATTGTAGCTTTTATAATATATAGGATTTACAACAGTTATTATACAAAAAGTCGTGTGATTGTACCTCTTTATTATTCACCAGCATCCGTTTTCTGACTTAATTCGCAAAACCAATAATATACTTTTTTGTATTGAAGAAGGAACAAGGAAACGAAAAACGGTAATGATAGTGACAACTATAAATGTATGAATAGGGCAACTATATATGTTATGTCTAAATAGGCTTTGAGAAAAGGAGATAAAAAGCGTTTCTTTATGATACTGGTGGTAGGTCTCCGTTTCCGGAGGCCGTCTAAGAAGGTTACTATCCAGTAGTACCAAACAATATTGTGCAAATATTACTGTGTTCCTGATTGAAAGGAGTTATAACTAATGTAATTACTAGGGTTACGAGACTTAATATCTTATGTCTCAAGCCAATGAGCGTAATATCGGGCAGTATATACCATTATAACTAGCGCCACATTGTTGCCCTGCCATCAGATGAACGTCCTAATCATCTCGTTACTTCGTCCAATAAAAAAAAATCTATTCTTCGTCTCTCCTTTGTACTGTAGTTCGAATCGGACTTGCTACTGTACCGTCACATAAAAGCTCGCTTACGTACCGAAATATTATAAAACAAGAAAAGGGCTTTTTTTATTATCGGATTACCTTCAAGAAATTATTTATATTATTTAATATTTCATCATTGAATTGACTAATAGTATTCCACTTACCGTTATAAGAAATAACCTCGGCCGGGTTGCGTCCATATCCAGGTTGTTCTCCGTAGTCGCCAACTGCTACTGGTCTTGATGTAATTAGGTCACCATTTGGTTTCACAACATAATTTGGTGCATAACCTGGTCGATCAATATCATATTCATATACTGGTTTCACGTCTGGTCTGTCTGGATCTTTACCAGGGCCGTAACTTGATTGATTTCCTGGTTTTTCAAAACCGCTACCTCCAGTTTGTCCATAACTTGAACTGGATTCAAATGAACTTTGTGATGAAAATTGCGAGTTATGATGACTGTTGTAGTAAGATTGGCCGCTTGTCGGTCGGTTAACATTAGATGAGGGTCGATTGGTATAACCTGAACTCTGTGATAGATCACCATAGTTCCCCGAATTAGCTGAATTTATGTAACCAGCTCCATGACCGCTATATGCAGGTCGGTCATTATAGCCATTATTACCATAAGGTTTGTTAGAAGCTTGACTGTTACCTCCATAAGAATTGTAATTATTACTATCAATATTTTGATCTCCGTAACCTTCATTATTCCCATGAGGTCTGTTACCGGATGATTGTAATTGACTACCACCATAATGACTACTGCCATGTGAAACTTGATTACTATGATACCCGCTGGAGCTTTCATATCCTTGCTCATAACTACTACCTCCGTATGGTTTTTGACTATTACCTCCATAAAATGGCGGCTTGTTTGAATCACCGTAGCCTTGGCTTTCGCTGTAAGGTTTATTAATCGATTGAGTTGTTTCGCCATTTGAAACGTGACTACCCTGACTACTACTTCCATAACCTGTGTTGGTGACATATGGTTTATTATTAGAACCATAAGACCCATAACCATAACTACCGCCAAAAGCATTTGCTGACTGACTATTTTCATATCCATTAACGCCCTGCGGTTTGTTATTAAGACCAAATGAATTTTGTTCATTGCCATAGTAGCCCTGACTTGAGCTGCCATATTCTTGACCCCCGTAAGGTTTATTATAGTGTGATTGATTATTTCCATTATTAAAACCATGATTACTATATTGAGGCTTATTGTTCGAAATATGATTGTTATTATAATAACTTTGACTATTACTTTCATAGTTTTCGCTTCCCGCATATGAATGACTACTACTGAAATGACTGCTATCTCCATAACCACCATTACCGGCATTTCCATAGTTGTTTGTGACACCTTGTGAATCATAACCATTTCCGGATGCTGGTTTATTGTTAACTTCATGTGGTTTTTGTGTTGATTGAGGTTCATATCCGCCATGATTGTTTTGATTATTCAAAGATTGAAGTCCATAAACAGAACCTTGATTGTTATGAGGTCGCATTGGCTTATGGTTCGGTTGTTGATAATTGTTATTCTGGGATATAATACCAGATCCATAATACTGTGAATGACTGTTTTGTGAATGGGAATATGAGTTTTGTGTAGAAAAAGTATCATATCCGTATCCGAGGTGCCCGTATTCGTAATCTCCTTCGTCTATTCCATAATTCGGTCTGTTTGGCTTAAACGGTGGCTTATAAGGACGTGGAGGATCATTTATTTCTAAGTAAATTGAGTTATCATATTGGCTACCATAGTTACTAGCATATTGATTATTGTAACTATAACTTGGTTTTTGTTCTGGTCTAGAAGGATTATTATTACTTGGTTTATAAGGCACATTAGGTCTGTCAAGTGAGGTGGGCGGAACACTCTGGCCATTATAATCAGGTTTACCATAAAAATTAGGATTCTTATTACCATAACCATCATTAAATTCAGGTCTTGTGGTTTGCTGATGAAGCGGTTTTCTATTTGGTCTGATTATGTATTGATACTGAGGTTTCTCCGGTTGATATGAATCTAAACCATAATCAATCGGTCTGTGACCATACATTTCTTCTGGTCTAGAAGATTGTTGAGGTCTTGGTCTGCCATATGGATCATATAATTGTAAAACATCGTACGGATCTGGTCTTGTACTTGATAAGTTAATTTGAGGTTTATCGGATGCATATGGAATTTCTTGAGGTTTGTGTACTCCATAACTCGGAGGCCTATCGTAATCTGGTTTTGAATTGTCATATCCATCAGGTCTTTCATTATTATACGTTGGTTTCTCGCCAGGTTTACTGTTTCCATAAGATCCTGAGTTATCTGGTAACTCATCTGATAAAGGTAATTTTGAATCTGTAGCTGGTTTAAACGCGGGTCGTTGTAACAGGCCATCCGGATCATCAAATTCAGCCTGTATTGGTGTCGGTGGCGACTGTTCACATTGAAAACGTCGTACATACACATCGTAATCTGAATGACGACGGAGAACATTTTTATCCTTTATTTCTTTTTCATTTAACATACTAAGATTACATGTGGCGTTGCCTTTTGCTCCAACACTAAAATGATAAAAATTTAATTTATTGACGGATTAAAATTGATTTTTTTTAAATATATGTCGTTAAAAAATTACGTAAATAATTCTATTCTTCTTTAATATATTCATAAAATTTTGAGATCATCACCTTCTAACGGCTAGCACTATAAATACTTACCCATAATCGTAAGATTGACATTGCTTGTCTTGCTTACAAATCTGCTCACATTCTTTAGTTGTAAGTTCCGATATGTTACGATAGATGGCATCACTTGGCAACTGCTCCCCTATTGAAATACGCTCGAAACAATCTGGAAATATCAAAGTATAACTTATTATCAACATATCTAATTTAAATACATAATATATGTTGCCAATTAACCCGCACCATAGCACAGAATTAAACTTAGGAAACTCTCAATTAAGTACCGTTATACACTTCTCCAATGTCGTAAATGTTAACGTTATATGATATTCATTGGTGATAGGACTCCATTCCCGGAGAACGTCTATTTGGATGCCACCGCTGCACCTGTTTTTGCCGCCAAACAGTAGTTTGTAAATACTGCTGTATCCCGGATTGAAGGGACTTATATCCAGTGAAATTACTGGGGTAACGAGACTTAACTTCTATGTCTTAAGGTGACGAACGCAATGTATATACCATTCTAACGACTGCCGGGTTGTTATGGACAAGCGTATCACTTGCCACCAGGTGAACGGTCCGGTCCGCACGTCTCGTTGCTACGTTGAATAAAAAAATGATCCAGTTGTGTTAGGCAACTAAACATCTAATTAATTAATAAAATAAAACCAAATTACAGGTTCCAGAAAAATATCCGTTATACGGACGTTTACAGCTACATTATTAGTCACAAGCAGGTTTCCAATAAAAATATAATATTACATGCTATAGGCAACTTGAAAAGTATAATACGTAACGAAATACTATATAATAATTTAAACATTTAAAGCTACTTGGTAATAAACACAAAATATAATTTAAATATCGCAAGTACTATGTAATACCATCAGCGAGTAGATTTTTGTTGTCCACCAAGTTTATAATTTTTTGTAAATATCTTTTATGTGCTCATTACTACTTAGAACAGATTGAAATAAGTATAGCCATACTATTTCATAATTTACTACTTCTAAATTCTTTTTGATAGTAAAGAAATAAACACAACGAAGACTCGGTTATCTGAATATACCGCAAGATTGCATCGTTTCAGATACCTTGTTACAATATGTTAAAAAAATATATGAATCATGAATTGTACATGATCTCATCATTTATCTAATAATCTTGAATAGAATTAGTTTTTTCTTAGCTATTGTTTTAATTATTATTAAATATTCATGGAGAGGCGTGTCAGAGACAGAGACAGACATAGCTCCGTTAATTGTTATAATATTTTTGATCCTAATTAAGTTTCTAACTAGGCTTTTTTTCTGGTTATTACTTATGAATCAGTAAGACTAGGGAAAACTTGAATAAAGTGTTATTAGTTTTACAAAAAAGTAATGTAAATAAGTAGTTTCTTATAGACAAATAAAATAAAGAGCGAATATTAGGTGCAATTAATAATTTGTTTGAAAACTAATATACTCGTGTATGTTATATTACACTGAAACAACTGTAACAATAGCTGCATCTGTAACCTACCTCATAAAATGTTTATTGAAAGAAACATTTTATGAGGTAGGTTAAATAATGTTTATATATTTGTGAAAGAGATATGTTTAATTATCTATCTTTATACGTTATGAGAACGGACTTAATTCTCTTGGCATTATAATCCAGTCTATATCGGTTTATGTAAAAATATAGTGAAGTAGACGCATGTACATGTAAATAATAATAAAGAAAAAGAAAACTAAAACAGAGTTATTGAAAGCAATACCATATAGGAATACAATACATAATAAAAATCAGAGTTTTAAGACCGTTTTATATAGAATTTAAAATATTTACCAATAAACAAAATAGAATGGATAGTTTCTATAAATAGAAACGTATATCAGTATACCTCGATCTAACACAAAGTTAATTTCTGAAATTAATAAATTACTTGTATAAAACGATATTTTGGTTTGTAAGAGTAATTTATTAATTTTAATTTTTTAATTATCTATTAAAAAATACAAATTAAATTCATATCACCTTCAACAGAGGTTCCAAGTTGAGAGTCGATGGTCAAAGTCAGTACTGCACAAACGAGCAACACCGGGCACACAGCTACGGAGTACAGCAGTCTAACCGGCATATTGATTGTCATACTAAGACAATAATATCATATCTTGTACATAATCAAGATTCCTTTTAACTAATCATTAAAGAACACCGGTTAAAAACTATGACAGGGTATCTATAATAATGACTATATAATAATAATCATTTCAATTTAAGCACAAAAAACACTGAAGCCCGATATTTTTTTTTCAAATTTTTCCGCCACGATGTCGAAATCGCGCCGATGTCAAGGTGCCGGACACAGTCAACGAACTTTTTTTGTGCAAGGACCAAGGAAGACGTCCGTTCGGTTTTGACTTTGCAAATGTTGTGGCACAGAGTTTGTAAGTCTTCGTTGGGTGTGACCACGGGTCTCGCTCCGGTGAACAGAGCATACTTCCTTGCAACTCACATGAACCTTTAAGTTGGTTAATCGAACCTAAAGTACGTACGGAGTGCACCAACAAATACTACGGAGTAGCAGGAGGATGTATATACATTATATACAGACAATAGGTCTGATAAAAAACTTTTTATCTATTCATCCCTGTCATCAATTTATGGACATTATTCAGATCTCAGTTATATTAAGATAATTTTTGTGTTATACACAAAATATTAAAATACTAATAGGTTCACTTTTTATATAGTTGTATTGTTAGAAAGCCTATAATTCTATAAATATTCTATTTCTTTTGTAATTATAAAATAGATGTATTACGGTTATTAATCTTCTCGATTTCTATTAACTGTTTTAAATAACATTTGCTTGACTTGTTTTAACTATAATAGAGGTGGGTATTTGTATAACCTAGATACATAATAATTTAAAATGAGGGAAACCTTAAAGGAATAAAAGTTTCATACAATAAGTCAAGGCACTTTTCTTTTATTCCATATTTCTAAGACGTAATGAAATAATTTATATAAGTTATCATTAAATTGACTTAAAATTTTTCAGGGTGCCTCAAAAAGTTTAAGGACCTTGTAATAAGCCATGATTCATTAATGTTTTTATTGGAAACTCATAAGATATACATCGCGAATTATTATGAGGTACGCATGGGAATATTCTTATTGTCTCTTTTTATTAAAACTTGTTAGTTTTATAAAAGCTCATAAATTGGTCGTTTAAAATATACAATAAGACAATTTATATGAGCTCGTCGACGTACCCCAAATAATAAACTTGCGATTGTGATCAATCAAGACAAGTTTTCCTTTATATTAACGTGGCACTGTAAATGATATGGTAATAAAATACAGCATTTTATATTAATCACCTGTGTGGGAAACAGTCTCATCGACATTTTTTTTTCTGGCATACATAGAAGACGACTATGTAGGGAACAATTATATGGAAAATGTAACAGCTATTAATTAGATGGTTATAAGAATAATTGGCTCCCAAACCGAAATGACCAGCGTGGTAGGTACGGCAATTATAAAATTTTTACTACGACAATAAGTCTAAGATTATATTGGATTAATGGAAATCGTGAGCTTGAAGCTGGATATAAGTTTCCTATAGAGTGTCATTCAGCGCAGGTTTCGAGTGTGCGCTTACAGTTAACCGATACTTGCACTAATGTATATGCTAAATTTGAACCAAAACCTTCTTGAGTAATAAAGAACAATTTCAGAATGCTTAAAACAAATGCTAAATTCAGACTTTTTCTTTCTCACGATCTTTTAGAAAGGCGTTAGTGTTGCAGATTCTTGAGAGATCTTAAATTACTAAACTACGAAACGGCATAGGTTTAGATCGGTAAAAATGTATGGGTATAACCTTCTCTTATGATTTTACTTTCAATAAAAGTTATCAAAAGTAAAAAATAAACAATATTAAGAAAATAATAAAAATAAATCAGAAATCGTCGACAACTTTCATCATTATCTTCAATTTTCATAATCTTACTATAAATTTTACATTCGACAACTATAATATACATTTCCAATATGATATTAATAAGCTTTGAGAAAGGCCTAAACCTTCGTCAAAGATCTCGATAGGCCTGCGCTGCATGCGTCCAAATTTTCTTAAACTGACTACTGTCGAAATTTGACATCCAACGTCAGTCATGGATGTTTAAAATCATATCCACTTTATTCTTTCCGCACAGTGCGCAGGAGTGAGAAGCTGAATGAGATAATTACCCACCGTGTACGGCTTTGTTTATCGTCCGATCAGCAGACTGGCGGCACAGAGCGAAATTTATTATTAATTTAATAATACAAGTGCGTATCGAGAGATGCGATGCTGTATTGTCGACAAAATCCTCAATTTCACGTCTTAGCGGAACTATGGAAACTTCTCTCTTCTATAACTCTAAAGTTTAATTTCCAAAGAGTTTTGTTGCTTTTACTAACGGATACATAAAACCTTTTTCTGTTTTACTAAATGTTCGAGGTCATAGGTCACGGAAATGACATAAAATTTTGAATATGACCTTGGCGATAAAATCTGCTTCCATTGATACAATACAAAAGCTCTGCTATAATTTAAAAAAATATATCTAAATAAAAGAGGAGAAAAAAAATTGCTTTCTGTATTAGAAAAACAAGTTACGTATTTAGACAGATCTACGTTTATAATTTGTTTTAATGTCGATAATATTCAATCCCGGCGCCGATGAATATACTGTTATATGTTTAATCCGGTATATATGCATTTCAGAAACGGCTAATCCGGTTTAATCTGTTTTGTAAGTATATACATACGTAGCCCGGTATCTTTAACAACATTTTAACAGCCGTTTCAATCGTAAACTATTCTCGTTTTGCAGTAAATAGTTTAAAACGAAAATACTGCAATGCTGACCTATCAACAAGTGCAACATATATATATTCTGTCCTAACCCACATATGGCCGCGGATGCTTACTTGCATACAAAACTCTCTCTAGAGCCGTTTCCTCACATCTAAGGATCGTGGTCAGTGCTAGGGTTGCTGTCTGGAGCGGACGATCTTCTTCCACCGTCTTCCCGCGCATCTTTTACGACTGTGTAAAATTTAGAGGACGACGAGTCTTTAACCTGATTGGTCCATCTGGTTGGTGCACGACCGAATGATCTTTTGCCTTTGGTGTTCCCAACGACAATCAATTTTTCCAGACAATCGTCGTCTTTGCACATTCTGTGACCGAAATACATAGGATGCGTTGCTGGCATATGGTAGACAAACGAGTTATTCTGAACCGAGTCACGATCGAAGAATTAGTGCATTTCTCTGTCCAAGGTATCCTCAGCATACATCTCCAGCACCACATCATCAAATGCATCAATCCTTTCTCTCTCTGGCAGGGATTGTCCACATTTCCACATCACTAAGGATGAGAGGGTACATACAAATACTTAAATGGATAACCTGTTAGGTTAGATGAAACTTGCTATGAACATTACAAAAGCAATAAATAACGTGCGTGAAAATTATTATTAGATTCCCTAGTTTGGGTACTAGATTAACTACACTATAATTTTTTTTAACGTTAAATATTGCATTGTAATTGGCCATTACAAATCACCAGGAAGTGACTTTAGATATATTTTATCATTATCGTGTGAAGGTTGTGAATGCTCCCAAAATTATTAGAACTTTAAATAAGACTCACTTTATTAAAAAAAAAACTGTAGAGAATCTCTCCTTATCCTTTCTGAACAAAAGACCAACTATTTGTCCGATTTTACATGACTTTATTTCTGTCACTATTTAAAGTTCATATGCACACTGTATGTGGCGTAGTTGCCAATTGATGACCTTTGATCTTTTTGACATCTCCAAAGCATCAGTACAATTATTTCTTAGTTGAACTCCTCTATTCATGTTGCGTGTAATTTTTTATTCTTGCAACGTTTCTTCTCAGGATTACACGGATTTGGATTTCTAAACACGACCTATTCTTCATTGTACATCAATTCCTTCAAACCAGGAGCGTGGCCCTCGACATAACTTGCTTGGTTTCTAAAATAACTGCCATTAAAAAAAGTAATGAAACAGCGCCTTCCATTATTTTTCCAGCTTGCCTTTGGCTTTAACTTTTCGATGAGATAAGAACATCACTACACAGGTGTAATTACAGCTACACTGACCCGTAAACTTTGACCGGCGATGCTCCTGATAAAGTCTGAACGACGGACGCGTTTGAGGATAACGCCGCGTATTGTTGTAACACCTTTACTTATTTCAGTTAGAATTAATTTCCACGAGGGTCCACTGACCTCGCGACGGTTCGTAAGTTTTTAAAATATCTCAGCAGTAAGGAAATTCTTGAATTGCGAAGATCAGGGACAACGGTTATTTTAATGATTTTTTAGATGTAGTAACTGTAACTTAAAACAACTGTATAAATAGCTCACAAAAAATGATCTCAAGAGTTACAATTTAGATTAACAGTTTTTACAAGTATAACGCTCAAAGTATGATATTTATAAGACACTTTTACACGTATTACAACTAATGCAGTGCGAATACAGAGTTAAATACATGTCACTGTGTAATATAAAAATTTTATATTCACCTTTATATTGTTTCTAAGAGCTAGCTTTGTTCTAGCGCAACGCCTAGATCTATCGACAATAATCAAGATACAAGTGAAATTAACTTTCAGTTTGATTTATAGTCTAGTAAGTCTTTCGAGTCTAATGAAATACTGGCATCATAACAACATTCAAGAAATAACAGCTTCTTACGGTATTGAATATATCTATAATCTTCACGTGAACGTACTATTCATGAATTTTTTATACAAACCAAATATTAATATTAAAAACCTGTTGCAAACTTATTTCTACTGAAGCGTTATCTGTAGCCGGCAGCATAACCGACAAGAGACGAACACTTAACAGTGAGTATAACAAATAATAAAGGAATAATTTATTTTTTGGACTTTTTATTTGATTTTTCTCGCTTCCTCTTATTAATAGGATTCCTCGGGTCGTAAATGTCGAACCAGTCGTCGCCTTTCGTCGAAGCGTCTTTCGCTAACACGGCGCCTTTGTTTTCGAACTTCAGAGTATGTCCCATCCTGGTGATTAAATTATTGTTATTTTATTCCATTGTTAAAGCCAAAAGACGCGAAATCATCTTACCACAGTAACATTTCTAACAATGAATGCGATTGTTATTGTTTCCTTTGTAATTAAGTTGAAGATTTGCAATTCATTCAAACAAATTTTAATATAAAACTAAAACCGTATCCGATATCGCCGAGAATCTTTCATTACAATGTTAAAATTTAACTCTATTCCTTCTGTACCTTAATCTTATATTGTGTATGCTGATTGTTGATATAATTGCATGTTTAACGGAATGTAACATAGTTCCTTAATTGCACAGTCGTTGGTGCTAGAGAAAATTTGCTAAATTATCCAGAACTACCTTCCTGTTATCGTTATATATATAAAAATTAGACTAGATATGAATAGGACAGATTCTACTAAAGTAATAGATTGGCATCTACACAAAATTCGGTCTGCATATGAACTTTAAATTAAGGCAGACATAAAATCATGTAAATTCGGATGTACAGTTGGTCCGTTAGTTCACAAAAAAAAATTACATTAAAAACTGGTTGATGAATCAGAAAACTAAAATAAAACTCACCAATCAGGTTTATTAAAGTTCTCATCGTCTTCCTTCGCGGGCCCCTCTTCAGTCTGATTCTTCTCCTTTATTGCGTGCAATTTATTCTTGAATTTAGCTAATAATTGCAACGTAAAGTCTTCTCTGAAACAACGCAAATAAATACAAACAACCGGAAATGATTTCTTATATTTACGCTAATGAACCATTCAATTAAACTTGGTGTGTTGTGTTATGGATTTTATTTTAACTATTTATTATCTAACGTTTTAAGTGCAGTACAGCGCCTATGTTTTTTTTTGTTTAACGTGGGGGAAATACCGGCGCATGCCCGTCCTCGCGGGGGCAAGGACAGGTTATGTCGGACTTGCACCGACTAAAACCCCCACGATGTTCTAATTCGTCGCCTCATGGCGGGGTTACAGGAATGCTTTAGTACCATTCGCGACCCCGCCGGCGCTAGCCGCTTACGCAGCCCCACCTCGGGAGAGAGAGAAGAACCCTCTCTTTCCACCTCCGTAGGGGCACGCCGGAACATGCAGCGCGCCCCTTCCTCGGCCTCTTGCAGTATGAAACCGCCCCTACAGCCTGGCTGCAAAATGCAGCGTAAAGCCGCCCCTGCAGCCCCCGACGCGCATCCGTGGTGTGCTCCTTGAACAGAAGCTCTAATCAGGAGCACGAGCCGCTTCGGGCCGGCTGGGTAGGTTCGTCTTCACTTCATCGTGGGCGACTCAGCGACGGTTACTAAGCCCCTCCGCTACGACAAGGCGGGAACCTGTTACGGGGGAGGGGGAGGGGCGGCAGCACCCAAGTTACTAGTTAAAACAAAATTTCATTGTATTAAATAATTAACCAATCGTACATTTGTCTACTTTAGTAACGAAAGCAAAATACAAACGGTGAAGGAAACCTGCACATGAATTAGAATTTATTCTATGGTGTGTGTGAAACCACCAATCCACATTGCGCCCGCGTGGTCACTATAGCCCCATCGCCCTCATATTGAGGGCAGGCTGTTGCCCCAACGTTGGGGACGTAAATTGGCCGTTATGAAGTAAGAAACGTTATTAATTCTTTATCGTATTAAAAAAAATATTGTGGAATTTTTATTTTCTTATTGAGGAGTTTTGCTTTAAATTTATAAAGTTGATCTAATAAAATAAAACGAGACGATGTAATTCATAACACAACACAATTCACAATTCATAACACTTTTTGTAATCTTATAAATATTTAAAACTTCACGCATTGTGGTCTGGCTATGAGGACTATAACGTGACGTCATTGTTTAGTTTAATTAATAAAGGTTGGAGCAGATTATAAATGAAATTACATTTTATCTCTTATTTTTATTTAATATTACCATTTTATTTCGCATTCGTCAAAGTATATTTTTCTAAATCTTCATTTTATCTATATCACACTTTGTGATAAATTTGGCATTAAATTTGTAATAAAATATTTTTATAACATAAAAAGGACAATAGTGGGAAATAAATTTGTTCTACTCACTAGGTACTTTGTGTTTCGAATTTTTAACAGCTATATAATATACAATATTAAGTATACATTTTTGATGTTTTTTTTTTCTTTTTCGCAAGACTAAAACCAATTTTGCTCATAACCATAATGTACCCATTAATGAAACTTCACCTATTAACTATGATGACACTAGAATGGATCGAATAGTAAAGCGTAAGCATTTGTAAATCTATATGTTAATAAAATATAAAATTATTAATACTTCTTATATCCTTTGGCGTGAAAACAGGTTATACGTTACTATATCTTTAACATTTACATATTTAAAAAATAATACATAATAAAAACATTAATACTATGACATTAAATAAACAATTACCGAAAGGACGATGTGTTACTTTCTTTTTAATTTATTTATTTTTATTATATTAAACAGAAGTTGACCAAATGATAAGCCAAGTGATTTAATATAAAACAACTGAGAACAAAAAACATTAGAACTTTAAACCAAACTCTTTAAACCCTTTATTGAAATATCTAACGTAAAACTTTAAAGATTACTCCTAGAGAAAACAGATATACCCGTTCTTAAATTATTTACATTCTATACCAAACAAGAATAAAAAATATATTTAAAAAAAAATATGTTAATAAATCCTAGTTTTAGCTATTACAATTTACAACACACATTTGTCCGGAAATGTAAATAAAAATGACTTAACTCATTCCTTGCATAAGAATCTCCTACTCCGTTGGTAGAGTAGACTTTTTAAAAAATTGTCTACGGCTATTTAATTGTACTAAGAGTCATCTAATTCATCACAATCATCGATAACGGCCTCATCCCAAGGGCCGTATTTATTATCTTTATACTCCTGCCACCTTACAAAAGCAATTGGGCAATAAAAGATTATTATCACTACAAGCAAAATAAAATAATACAATAAGGTAGTTGAAACTGAATATAGACCGAATAACGTTAAGCTCATCACTAAAACGAACATAACCATAAACATCCTCGTGTACAACAGCACTTGGAATAATTGTGGGCTCAGTACGAAAAATATCACAGACACCGTCAACAGTATGAACGCATCGAAAGGGGTCGATAATCTGGACACAAGGCACACTGATGCAAAAATCGCTGCGTTAATTGATAACGATTTCGATACAATCGCAGCCGGTACATCGTAATCGAAAAATATCAAATGTATCAACAGCATTATAACCGCCCACGCGTATATCGTATCCGTGCTCACCGTATCCGTCAGTGTGTGCAATATCGGCGACAGTAGATACCCTATCACTAAGTAAACTAAAACCGTCTTCAAATGTCTCACTAGTGCACTTTCTTCGTACCACACGTATAAAATATAACAACCAATCGAAATAAATATCGACGCCTCTATCACTGTGTACGTTGGTATCCAATTATTGTACATGTAAACGTACAGTAAAGCGTAGAGCACACACAAACACAAACGCAACACAACGCGAAAGGAGCCTTGAATAGCTTGTTTTAACGTAACTTTTTCCACATACAAGTTCTTTCGTAAATCCTCTAAGAACTTCCGGTCGGTGTAATTGTCGGGATAATCGCGATTTTCATACAAATTCTTCACCCAAGGCTTTTTCCGCGTTACTTTTCTAGTGAATTTCGTACGTCTGCTTCTGAAAAGACGTACGCATTTTTTTTTCTTGAGTTCTCTCATCACCGTTCTCATATTTTCTCTTTTTTCGTGTTTTTATCACTCGGTAAAAATATATGTAACTAACCAATACTTTAAAAAGTATGAATATTTAATACTACTTTATCTACGATAATTAAACCATAAATATACAATAAAACACACATTAAAATTACTAACGCATAGTAATCATAGACAATGAAACATAAAATTAATATAGACACACAGATAAAGAATATATGGTTACCATGTACTAGAAATGGAAACTCGGTAGAGAAACTCACCTGGCAGCTCCTTTTTTAGGTATTTTCTCCTTGATTTTCTTATATTTTTCTTGTTCCTCGACAAATTGTTTATACATTTCATTGTCTTCTAATGGCTTAGTATTTTTTTCTTCTTGATCCTCCACTATTTTACTTTTTTCTTCTTTAGTCTCTTTCATCTCTCTTTTTAATTGCTTTATTTCGTTTCTTATACGATTTCTGGAAAATATAGCAGAGAAATTATGGCAGTTTATAAAGTTACGTTTTATTTCCATATTTCTATTTGAATTATATATATAAAGTTCAATAAATTTATTTGAAATTTTAAAGCCACTTTTTTAACAAGAATGCATCTAAATTCTGATACTGATGACTGATAATGACTTTGAAATAAAAAAAAATACCTTTCCTTTAACCTTTCCATATCTCTTTCTTTTCCTAGATAATACTCCTCTTCAGAGCTACTCTCTTTATCATCATCATCTTGCTTTCTTCTCTTACTATGTTCATGTTCAGGACTCTTTTCTCTTTTTTTCCCACTAAGTTTGTCTCTGATGCTGTTAACTGTAGCAACAGTTTCATCTTTTTTTTTCTCCATTTCTATATTTGATAATTCTTCTTTCCTGCTCTGTTCTTCTAATTCCATTTCTAAAATGTAATATTCATACTGTAATATATTAAATATTTGTTACAAATGTAATAACTTGTTATAACTCATGTGGCTGTTTTTATAAGGGTCTAAAATATATATTGTTAATCTCAAATTAATATTTCATTTTAAAAAATGCTGAAGCTAGTATAATTCTTGGACTAACAAATCTTTGCATCCTATTTCATAGGATGATAAACACAATCAGGTGTAGTGTGTATACTCCTCACTAGCGCCACATTATACTCACTACCAACAGATGAACATTCTGCAAAAATATTTTTTGTATCAGACATACATACCTGCAGCAGTTTTCTTACTAAGCTTAGGGTCTTCAAGCAAATCATGTGTAGATTTCGGTTTGCCTCTGAATTCTTGTGCTTCTTCTTCATCCTGTTCAGCTTCTTCTCCAAAGGACAAGAGTCCAAAGTTTCTTAAAATAAAGTATGATACTTAACTTATTTATCTTATATAAATTTAATAATTATCAGACAGGAATAAGATTCATTTCAGTTAGCTATATAGACAGTCTCATTGTCATTAAAAAGACATGCTAATTTAAGATTAATTAGCACATAGTTGACAAAATAATATACATAAATGATTACGAACTTAACACCAACTCGTTCTTTTTTCTTCTTTTTTGGAGCTTCCTCTTCTTTTACAGCACTGACTCTAGGAACTATATCAGTAAATGGATTGATTAACACAACAGTGCTTTTTACTTTGTGAGGATGTTCCGGTCTTTCATCAGGTCCAATCAACCCATCTGCCAACTTTAACATGTTGTATATTGTCTCTCCTAGAAAAATATATAATACTTAAATAGCCTTCTTTAAATATAAACAAGCACTTAATAAAAACTTACATGTGATGACAAACATTTTTTAATTTCCTTATGTGTATGAGATTTTCTGATATATATTGGTTATATAAAATTACATATAATATGTTTTTGAGCGAAAAAATTTCTTTAATGTTATAATATCGTTTCTTGCTCTTAAAAATATTATAGATATAAAACATCAAAATGTACCAGAAAACACACTTAGAAATATTTATGACGAGTTATTTATTACTTTTAGATATTTTTTTTCATATTATTTATACCAAAACCATTTCCTGTCATTGCCAACATACAAAAAAAAAATATTTTTATAATTACCAGTAACTTTTCCAAAAATAGTGTGTTTATTCTGTAATTCTGGAGTTGCAGCAAGTGTGAAAAAGAATTGTGAACTATTATCATCTTTCCCTGCATTAGCCATTGCAACCAAGCCTCTACGATTGAAACGTAGTCGAGAATGGAACTCATCCTAAAAAAATGGTTTAAAAAACATTAAATCCTTTTTTAAAAAAATATAACAATACTACAGCAAATTTGAAAAAACTTTAAACCAAATGAGTAATATTCTCAACAAAAACAAATTTATAAATTATATATTTAAGGTGTTCTTATTTTAAAAAAAATATATATAAGTGTATTAAAAAGAAAATACCTTAAAAGGTTCACTATAAATTGATTCACCCCCTGTGCCATCACCATTTGGATCACCACCTTGTACAATGAAACCAGGTACTACTCGATGAAAAATAGTTCCTGATAAATTTTAAAATACTTTAGAAAAACTATTTACCTATTACATCTACAAGATTGCTTTAACTTTATTTCCTAATAACAAGATAACTTAGAATTTTCTATTGTTCAACTTAGACTTTGACTTGAAAAATTGAGTTTTTCAAAAAAAATTATAAGAAGCTTATGATTTATAGAAACAATAGGAAGATACAAGATAGTATCATAAAACTTTTACAACTTTCTTCATAACAATCCTCTGTATTTTTAGTATTCTTGTATGCTTTTAATACAAAAATACAATATGTATATACTACCATATAAATGCAAAGCATAAAAGTTATGTGCGTAGTAATTTTCTTACCATTATAATAATCTTCCATACATAACTGAATAAAATTTCGACATGCTTTTGGTGCCTCCTTTGTCCATAATTCTACATCAATTTCGCCAACAGAGGTCTTTAAAAGTACCTGTAACGATAACCATCCGCATATATTTACTAAGATTAACAATAGAAAGTATTGAGCAAATAAAAATACTGTGTCCGTAGCTAACATAAAATGAAAACTTGTTATCTATATATCCGTTTTATAGCTTTCTCATGAATTCCCATAAATAAATATTAAAGGTTTTTAAAATAAGGTCAAACAGAACTTCATAATAAAAATTTACCTTTCCAAGTGCAGGAGGTTCCTGAATGTAAATGTTACTCATTTTATTCCAATCGCTGTATGATTAAGAACTATAATATTTATCAAAAGTACACAGCAATTCATTTACGATTATTATGGTCATATAATAATAACTAATGTAACTAAATTATTCACAACTTGTAAACCTTGCAATTTTGATATATAAATGTCACTGTCATATAAGTATTTGACGTTCACTCACGCCAGTTCATATTAATGTAGATCATTAATAATGAAGAATAGACTGTAGAGAGAAATTCGAAACCTTTAAATTTAATAAATACAAAAAAACCTTTGATATATAAAAAAATCCTTTACATATTTTATTTGCATATTTAAAAAAACGTTCATTTTTTTTTTTAATTAAGCATTATGAATTTTTTAAACGTTTATAATAATAACCTTATGTTCAGTACAATTACAAATTAGTTTCCATCGTACTTAATAGATAACAAATGACTTTCGACAAAACTCATACTTTTGGCCATTAATCGGACTGTACTTAGAGTTTTTTATTATTTCTTTAGACGTCTTTCAAAGGCTTGAGATGAATATGCAGCGAATTCAAAGTCAGACCTATATTTGCTGATGTACACTTTGAAAGCAGCAATTTAACGTAACTTATCACGGAGCCAAATTTATCGTACTGTCTCATAGCAGCCTTTCTCTCTAATCAGTAAGGGAATGTCATTGAGGAAAGTCCTGAATTAAGGTTTCTATTCGGGTATCGTCGTAATGAAATCTTTGACGATTTACTAGATGTTGAAGCAGCAAGTTAATCACCCGAATTGCAATTTCGAGCGAATCAATCGAGTTCGGGATATACGTCTACTGCAACGGATTTCATTTATTTATAACTTTTATTCTATACACCCACTTTATTTCACTTTTAAAAATTTCTACGATGTAAAACTTAACTACTAGAACACCGTATATATCGCCTTAAATTATAGGAATATAATCAGTTTCAAAAAAATTATTACTGGTATATAATGTTTCTCAAGTTAGAAATAATGATACTTATCCACATTTATTTATTTTGCACAATTTCTAAATCTAAAGCAAATAAATATGAACTGGAGAAACGTAAATGATAATTCTAAAGAAATATAAACACAAATTTTAATTTGAACAGAAGTACCTCTATATGATTTTGAATGTTAGGTTGACAAATATTCCATTTAAAGTTGCCGATGTTATGAAATTTCTCTGCGCTTCATATCGTAGGAATTTATTTATGATCCGTTGCTTCAAAATATCACACATAAGTTGAGACACAACTTACTTTTTATTATTACATTTTTAAATTCTGTAGGATCAACTTTTGCACGTTTAAAAATTTGGTGGGGGTATTGCAAATGAAAGTTAAATATTTTTAAACATCAAGTGACAAAATAATTTGATATAATAAATTAAAGGTTTTATTAATTCATTCACTGCCGTCAATACACTATGGTACACTTTTTCATATTTTGTCGCAGTTAATTTTTAATAATCTTTTCTTAATAGTATTCGTATATTCATACACCATTCTCTTAATAAAGTAAATTGCCAAATAGTTTTCATATTTCTCATTTTCAATTACTTTGTAAATTTAAAACAAAATAGTATTGTAAAATAAAAACGAATCGTCCAGACAATGTTTGTTTAATGCCGTTTCAATTAAGATGGACTGCTATTGTCCTGTCACCGTCGGCGAAGATTTACTATACTTATTTGTTACTTTTAAGTATGTGAATCACACAAAAATGTTCTAATATAAGCGAAACTTTTATACATATTGTTGTTAATAACCTAATGTAAGAATAATTTATATTATATGTTTTACAGAACGGGCCTTTCAGAGAAATGCTGGGGTTTAGCTCCTCCATACTTAATCAGAATGACTTTAGTCAAAGAATCAGACCACCGGAGGGGTTCTATGCTCCATACGTACAGAAAACAAACAGGAAATAAATTTTCAGGCATTGAGAAGTCTCTACAGCTTATATTTAGCGCGAATAGTAATTTCATTAACAACAAATTAACAGGACTACTCGCTTATTACTACGTGGTGTTCTGAGTTCCAGTAGCTAGAAGACCTCGGTATTCTCTCACAAGAAAAAAGTTAAGGCTTTTCTACTATACTATGCAATTTAAACTACACTAACCAAATGCGAGTTAGTAAATAAAGACAAGTAAAGAAAACTTTTATTCTTTATTTTTTATTCAATTAAGCGATTAGACGAGTGGGACGTTCACCTGATGGGAATTGATATGCCTGCTCTATGTGGCGCTAGTAAGGATGGTATATATTGCATCACATTGCCTTCATCGCCTGAGACATAAGATATTGAGTGTTTTTACCCCAGTAACTATACTAGCTACAACGTCCATTAAACTGGAACACAATAATGTTTGTATAGTACTATTTAGCGGCAATTCTTGGAGCATGCCGGATTTCTCTCGTTGTTTTCTTTTATTAATTTTCATGCATTTCTAATAAGACTAACTATTTAATAACCTGTTTATGTTTTCGTCTAAAGAGCTCCAATTATTTCTATTATAGTACATTATAATACAAGTATATAGCATTAGAGCAGTTCAATATGTATCTTCTGAAAAATTACTTTAACGTTATTATTATTTTCATTAGCTATGTATATAAAGTAACTCTGCATTTAGTTCATTTACGTGCTTCTTCATTGTGTGACATTTAAAATGATAAAATTATCTCAGAGGACATTCACGGAAGATAGGTTACATTATCGCCCACGCACTGGTATACAAGCCTAAAGGATACTAATAAAATCGCTCACTTACAGATCACCGGCTGAATTCAGATTTCAGTTTCGTAGCGAGAAACACCTAGTCGATACGTCGAGAACGTTATAGTGCGAGTGCGAAACTTGTTTTATTTAATAATTTTGGTAGAAAATTTAATGGGTGAGTATTATAAAACAGTGCATTAAAAAGAAAAAAAAACTTAGCATTTAGAATTAAAAATAAATCCATAGATTTTACCATAAAATATATTATTTGTTTTAGAAGGAGTATACCTAACAAATATTATCTCTTCGTATTGGTTTTTATTTACATTTTAAAAAATATTTTAAAAAATGCTTAATAGACTTTTGTTCAATTTTAATCGCACTATATACCTAAATTAGATGTACAAAAGACACGATAAACTACTTAAAATTGTAACGCATATCCTAACAGAAACAAAAAATATTTTAATCAGGTCAGCTAATGACATATACGAGTACAGTTAACTAATATAAATTATAATACAAATTTAGTTCTCAGTTCAAGTGTACAAATTGTTAACAATTAATGTCTATTATTATGTTTGTTCACTACACAATACTAACTCAAAGATTTAATTATTTTAAGACCTTAAACTAGGGTCATGTTATTAAGGGCTTATAAAGATAAACGTGAATGCCAAAACTTTACTAACAATTTTGGCTGACTTATTATTTCTGTGACCTATTGCCTCACTATTTTAGATGATCGTAAGTTTAGTTTGAGCCCGGCTAGCTAGTCATCTCTATTACACTGTGAAGCTGCTGCCATAACAGTGTGCCTCTGTTCTGGCTGTCAACATGAGAGAAGCAAGAGTATTATGAGCGAACGCATTTTACCATCTATAACCTCATCATCACTTAACATCGTGTAAAATTGTGATCCACCGTTAACCCACTGCCGATAAAGAAATTACCCACCTTTACGGAAGTAAAGCAATAATTGCTAATTTACCTTTATAAGCTTTAAGAGCTCTAAATTCTTTAATAACTAATATCATTTCAACTTGCCGAAATCAATATGTTAATCGAAACTTAATCAGGTAAATTGAGTGTTATATCAAGTTGTGAGATAAAACATCCACCGACGAAGAGTTTTAATGAAAGCCATCAGCACATAAAATCACTGCCACTTGACACCGCAGTGATAACTGATAGCGGTGGCGATAATTTATTAGGGTTCCATCCGACAGCAAATTATTTGTTAGGCTTTAATCAAGAACTACGCACATTGTAAATTATGGGAAATAATGTTGCAACGATAAAAGTTTATTAAATGATAAATCAAACTCCGCATGAGTAAAGTATTCAGGGCAAGCGCTTTTGTCCTTCACGGCTTCAATATTACTTAACATTATTTAAAATGGTGATTAAAAGTTAACCATCGTAATAAAAACACGTTAGTTGAATTTAAAAGAATATATAAAATAAAAATAGTTTCTTTTCAGCATTTCAGGAATAGCCAATAAACAAAAAATGTGGCGAATACTTGTTTTGTTGTATTTCTGCAATTTGACCACATGCGATAGCGATGTTAATAGTTTTTTTGAAAATATCAACGAGAGCGTATTCAAATTTAACGCGATTGGTGCTTCAATTGAATGGGCATCTTCTATAAATCATCTTAGTATAGAATTTAATGAAAGAACCAATGCCTATATAAAAAAGCGAATAACGTGGCAACAGAAAACTTGCCATCAATTGGCAGTGCTCCAAAATAATCTGCTGTTAAATGAAACACAACAGAGACAATCATATCTCTTATGTAGAGGACCAGCATATAACTTTGAAGAGGCAAGGTGCTCTCGCTTTTTGATATTGATCACAATATTGATAATATTATTAAACTTTTCAAACATTTAGGTTATTAAATTGAATAATTAATTATATAAAAAGTATTTATTTTTTCAGAAATATGAACAAAGTTAATAAAAAAATACAGACTCTCTATCAGAATGCTGTAGTTTGTATTTCATTAGACAATAGACATACATTTGAAAGCGAAAAACAGTACTCAAAGAAGAGAAATTGGGAAAATAAGATGAAAGAAAATGCAGTAGAAAATGATTTTTGTTTAGACGAAAATGATTTGGAGAAACTGATGATGAAAATAGAGAATGAAAAAGTTTTAAAATGGTTTTGGCTGGAGTGGCGGGCCGTCACAGGTCCGATGATAAAGGAGTCTTATAATACATTAGTGACCATAGAAAATAAAGCAGCAAGAAAGAACGGTAAAACTCTTGAAGAATACAAATTCTTTATGACCTAAATGTTCCAATGTAATTGTAAATTTAATTTCATTATGTCAACTGTCGGAACTACACCTTTTCTATAGTATTTTTTTGTTTACAATGAATTAATATTAAACCCCAATTTTGTACGTTAAGAGATAATGAGGCCGTGGATGACGAAGCGTACTCGCCCATAGCACCTCTACGTTAATTTGCTGACAGCCTGAACCTAGCAATACTGTTATGGGGCAAATTTACAATATGAGAGTGGTAACTAGCAAACGCGAGTTCGAAAAATCCTACCGCCACAAAAATTTTACGACATTTACTCCTGGTATCGAACACGGGACCTCTAAGTTAGTAGGCAAGAGGTTAACCACTGTATCACAGAAGCAGTTTTTATTAAATTATTGAACTTTAAATAAATATTATTTAGAACTATTTTTTTTGAACTATTTACTTTATATAAATTTTGAACTAAAAAAAATGATAGCAAAAGGGTAATAATACTGTGAGTAATTATTACAGGTTATACAGATATTGGCGAATTTTGGCGAGAGGAGCTCGAAATACCAAATCTTAGACATTTCTGCCGTAAACTGTATAAATCTATCGAACCACTGTACGTACTCTTACATGGTGTTGTACGGTATTTTCTTAGAAAAAAATTCGGTAATATCGTTCCAGCGCGAGGACCCATACCTTCACACTTACTTGGTATGAATATTTACTTTATTATGTCACAAAATTAATCTCTAATAATTATCAATCATATTCCAACTATTTAAATCTTATTTATCATTTATAGTCTTCTTTCAGGAAATCTCTGGAATCAGAATTGGATATCTCTGTCAGAGATTATTATACCCAATTCTATAAATTTAGATGCTACAATGTCTATAAAAAATTGGACGGTAGAACATATGGTGCGTATAATAAGGCTTGTGATCGAAAATAAAATAGTTTATAATAACTTACTCTTAATCATATTTGCAGGTTAAAACCACTGAAGACTTCTATCGTTCGTTGGATTTACCGTCTATGACAGATACTTTTTGGACAAAATCTGTCTTTTACTCAAAAGAAAAGCGTAAAATCCACTGTCACGGTACCGCTGCTGATATGTTTAAGGAAGACGACTACAGGTTGGATTTAAAATAAACAATATGATACCATTACATATATTCATGTAATAACATACATTTGAAAATATTACAGGCTACTATATTGTGCGGGCGTATCCCTTCACGATTTTAATGTTTTTTATCATGAAATGGGACATATTGAATACTATATGGCTTATGCACAACAACCGGTTTTGTTTAGGGTATGTCGATAAATATAGAATTCTTTTTTATTTTATTAAGCAAAACTATTTTATTATTAAAAAAGTTATTAACAAAAATTCAATGGATACCGAAAGTCACTAAAAATAATTTAGTACACTATTGTATATAACTTATTAATAGACACCCAACAAAGACAATGATAATTTTTTAGCTTTTTACCCTCGACTTAAATAAATGTAAATCGTCGTATAAACATTGTATATAAACACCGTATGACTAATAATTTTTTTTGTTATTTACAGCAAGCAAACCCTATATTTCATGAAAGCATTGGGGAAGCTATTATGATCGGAGTATTGACACCGCAACATTTAAACCGGATTGGTTTAATAAATGATTCTACTCTCTTCTCTAAAGGTATCAACAATACTACGATATCACAAATAGATACGGGCTTTAATTCTGAGACACATGAATTTACAACGAATATGATGCAAAAACAAAAAAAGTATACTTATTCTATTACAACAGACATTGTGCTTCTTTTAAAGCGTGCTTTAAATAAATTGCCACAAATACCCTTTTATCTACTAATTGATGAATATCGATGGAAGTATTTTGAAGGTGATATTGATAAGAAAATGCTTAATCGTGAATTTTGGGCCATGACCTTAAAACTACAAGGCTTGGCGCCACCAGAAGAAAGGGACGAAAAGTTCTTTGATGTTGGTGCTATATACCATGTCGCTGATAACACACCATTCATAAGGTAAGGAGAGTAATTACTTTATTTTAGTCTGAAAGACGCTGTAGTAAATAAAGTTAGTCAGTAATCGTGTATCTAATTATTTTACATAAACTAACAATATATTTGTTATCTTGTACAGTTTTAGAAAATCTAAATCTTATACTTCACGCTTTCCACTTCTAACAAGTAATTGTAAAAATCCTTCAAAGAAATCTAATTTATGTAAAAACATTTTTTTCTCCACAGATATTTTCTAAGTAATTTCCTCCAGCATCAACTATTTCAACATTTCTGTAAAGTAGCCGTTTTAGGTAGTCAACGAGCTAAAGAAGACTTGCCTAAAACAATGCCTATTAATAGATGTGATATATATGGGGCTAAAGCTGTAGGAAAAGTTTTAAAGTAAGCTATTGTTCATGTAATAATTATTTCGATTCTATCACTAAGTATATTCCAAAATTGAGCTACTCCTTTGGTATCCGCAACTGGTGTCCTTACAACGTTCTTAGTTCGTTTGGAAACTGTAGTTTGATTGTAACATTAAGATTTTTCGTAACTCGCAATAAAAACATTGCTATATGTTTACCCTACTCCAGTTTACGTCAACGAGCATATCACCCTCAAAAGAAAATAACTTTTTCGTGAGTGTCGGGATGCGGCGAGGCTTCGCGGTTTCAAATACGCATGCTACTTTGTCCATGTGTCTGATAATTCTCCAATATTTGCTATATGCTCTCACGCAGACCTTTCTAATTATATACTCGTAAAGTCGGTTGAGGACAGCATATCTAGCGATATTAAATATATCTGGACATATTTATCGAACAAAAAAGTTAAGTTTAAAATCCCAGCATCCATGGATTATTAGTTACGATCCAGTAAATATTCGCAAGATATTTGTAACATGTTCGCACACTTCTTCGGCTCTTTATATGAGCAATTGACCCTAAAAGATACATGGTTCCCACCTGATGTTAATCCGAGCATTGGTGTTTATCTTACTGATTTGTCTATTCAGTCTGACATGCTTATTGAAGTCCTCAGATTCTTAAATTATAACAAAGGAGCGGCCCAGATTGGCGTACCCGCTTTATTCCTAAAACGCACTGGTCTTAGTATCCATCGTCCTCTGCATATAGTATATAATAAATGTCTCTCTGAAGGAGTTTTCCCTACCATATGGAAATGGGCTAACATTACTCCCTTGTATAAAAGTGGGTGGCCTGTGCCTCAGCAGTGGGGACGTAAATTGGGTGTTATGGGTGGATGGATAAAAGTGGGTTTAAAAATAACCTCGGGAACTACCGACCAATTTCAATTCTATGTTCCATGTTGAAGCTTTTAGAAAGCTTCGTTCACGCTAAAATATATCCCCTCCTACACAACACATTACCCCCCCAGCAACATCGTTTTGTTAAGTGCAAATCAACCTCTAAAAATCTAGTATGTTTTACTACAGCCCTGTTTGAAAATTTAGACAGATGGTATCAAACTGATCTATACTGACATTTAAAAAGCCTTTGAAAAGGTCGATCATGAAGTGCTTCTGAACAAATTGGTATTTAATGGAAACAGAGGGGATCTCTTGCGCTGGTTCTCTTCCTGTATATCTACAGTGTATAAAAAGTAGTCTTAAATGGATACCAATCTAATAATATATAGGTAAAATCAGGGGTGCCACAGAGTTCTATAATCGGTCTTTTGCTCTTCGTAATATATGTAAATGACATCGATAAATGCTTCTTCAATTCTAAGTTCGTTTTATATGCCGACGACCTAAAAGCATACCGTAGCATTTGCTCGGCTCATGAATGCCATCTTTTCCAACGGGATTTAGATACGATGTCAGACTATTGTATAACAAATAAAATCCATTTGAGTATCCCTAAATATAATGCCATTACTTTCACAAAGAATAGAAACGTAATAAATTTCACTTATAAATTAAATAATAATATTACTAGAGTTTCATCTCTGCATCTGAGTGTTAAATTAGATTGCAAGCTTCATCTTAATACACGTATTAATACCATCGTAAATAAAAGTTATCAGATGTATGGTTTTATCATAAGAATCAGTGGGGAGTTCAAAAGATCTTAAACATATTTAACTCTATACAAGACGTTGATAAGGTGTCAATAAGAATATGCCTGTTGCGTATGGAACCCACTATATAATAAATACGTTGAACAAATTAAAACAGTGCAACATAAATATCTTCGCACTATCCATTATAAATGTTACCACTTGCGTTTGACTTATAAAGAACTGTTGAACAGGTACAAAATGCTTTCTATAAAATCCAAGCGAACTCAACTTGAAGCGATGTTTCTATATAAAGTTTGACACGGCGATATTGATTGCATCGAAATTAATAATAAAATTACCTAGGACAATACACCAGCGCGAAGTGAGGGCGCCCACTCTCTTTGCAAGTGCTTCCTGCAGGACCAATGCTGGCCTGTGCGGTCTAAGAATAATCTTTTTAGGGATGTCGATATATTTTCCTTATCAGCTTATAATTTTAAAAAGCAAACTATAAAAATACTTGCATCGAACGATTTGTCACTGCTCTAAAACCTGTTTACAGATTTCTCTTTGAATGTTATTTAGTTATTTATTTATCATTATTATTTTTTTTAAGCTATTACTTTGTATTCGTCTATTACTTTTTTATTATTGTATAACTTCCAAATATTTTCATTTGCGACATATTCTAAACACTTTGTTGCAATGTCCCCCGTATTGTTAACATGTGGAATGAGTAGTTGATTGTATATTTACCTATATCGTTTCATCATAACTTTATTTTATGTATATAATATGCAATTCTTTCTTTTCCTCAATAAATTAAATAAAAATTAACATACTGTGGTAGTCATGAAGAGTATTATATATTTAAAAGATTATTTGGGCGGGTAAATTCACCATCTTCGGCATTGTCATTTATTACAATGTTAAGTCATTGTAGATAGTAAAACGTATAACAAATAACATTAGAAATGTAATCGCTTTGTAATGAAATAATAGTCGTGATTGTCATTTCAGTAATTTCATGTCACGAGGCAATTCTCAACACTGGAGAGAGATATTGAAAGCTACATTGGATGAAGATGAGATATCTCCGGATGCTTTATTGCGTTACTATCGTCCTTTACAAGACTTTCTACTAAAGTTGGTTAAGGCTCATAACATACCGATTGGTTGGTAATATAAACGAGAACTAATGAAATATGTGATGATATAATTTTACTAATAAATCACTGTTCAGCATAATTGATACTTATTTTTTGATAAAAATTTATTTAAACATCCAAAGAATAAATTGAAGAAGACATCGCATTATTCTCTTTATATTTTTGGTCCTGAATTAATCGTCATCATCACCATTATTTGGTACTAGATCCGAGTTCTGCAATGATATTTACTTTGGCGTTTTTCAGCAAGTTGTTTAAAAGAACTAATTTCTTTAAACTTACGAGAAATTGCAGTCTGTCTTCTGTGGTGAAATAAAACAAACATATAAATTAACAATAAATACTATTTATTAACTTATTATATACCATCATTCAAATATTATTAACTTAAATTAAAGTATTAACATAAGGAGCTTGAAAATAAGCATCACAAAAATAAATAGCAAAAGCCTTTAGAATAATTTACTTCAAGCGATTCCAGCAATTTTATTTTACTTAAGAAAAAGATTATGTACAATTATTTAATGACAATCTTATAGTAAATACGAAATATTCAATGGTATTAATATTTACATTTGTAGAAACTTTGTTTATATTTACAAAATGCTATAGGCACTTATGAATTAATAATTTTAATATTATTGCAATGTCGGCCGAATGATGTTTATCACAATTATTTTTACAAAGTAATAAAAAAAACATAATTACAATTATATTCAGTTAAATATATTTAATTTGGTAGTATTAATGTACGGTATGTAATTATAATATATAAAACTAAAATAATAATTTATTTTGAATTCGAAACAATATTATACTTCTAGAAATTATTAAAGTATCTCTTACCTAACATTATATGACATTATCATTGAAATAGATAGAGTAAAATATGATATTACTTTTTGGTGGTAACATTAATGAAGTAGAAATTATTCGACCTTTCATCAGTAAGGATATAGGATGTTTTTTTATATTAGAAATGTAAATTTTTTCCTATAATTAAATACGAGTACTTTAGGCACTGCAAACAAGTAGCTAGTATCAAAACCTCGGTATGGATGTTTTCTTTACACATCAAACAAAACAATAATTGTCTAAAATTATCACTGGTGTAGTAGCATAGTTAATAACCTCGCTGCTCTTCTTTTAGAGATTTTTCTATACTTTGTAATTTTAACTGGGTTGGGCGGAGATTTTTTTTATAATTTTCATAATTTACGCTACGAGAGTGTTGTCGCATGTGATATCCAATCCACGGTATGCGCCACGCGGTGGTAGATGCCGGGCTGGCCCCGACTAGCGCAAGAATATCCGGCGGAGACTACACCGATGAGGTACCATCTGCCGGCCCTCTCTAACATCAAAGGTCCCCCGCTGTCACCTTGGCAACTGTCTTTCCCTCCACCACGGTAACCAGCGCAGAGCATTTCAGGGTATATGACTACATTAATACCTGAAATAAAATTTTCGAGAAATTACTAAAATAAATCATTCTCACACAGACTCCAAAATCTCCGGGTAGATATTAATATCCTTGTACCTTATTTTATATCTTACAAAGCGAGTGCTTATATGACATTCTTCCCCAATCAACACTGAGTTTGGTGGTAATCTCAGATCGACAAAATAGCTTAATACATATATATATATATGTAGGTGAAAATAAAATTTATAACATTATAAAAAACAGAAACATTAAATTAATTCAATAAACTATTTGAGCATCTTCAATAAATATTCCTTAATTGTATGTTTAGAATGGAACGTTTTGATGTTATTTGGCAAGAAGTTCCAATTCTCTGGAAGTCATTCTAATTCTGGCTAAATTACTTCACAGCCTGATCTGTGAATAATTTAGCGGGGAATTCGGTGAAATAGGTAAAAACAGATCGAATAATGAACCTAATATTAAAAGAACCGTTATTATTAGATGTGAAGAAGGAAATGGATTTGTTTGAACAAAATAGATGAAAAGGAGCATATTTCTGTAGCAGCTGTTATGTATATAATAGTAAGCAAATAAAAGTGGGAACTAAATTATATATATGTAATAGTAGATATATGTAAAGTTACGCCGGATTTAATTCCATGTATTCTACATTGAATGTTTAACATATCCAACATGCTCACGATATCATAATCTATATGACAATACACGAAATAACTTACCGTTAGCTCGATGCCACCTTTCACACACTCTATTATCCAACACGGGTACATCAACTGCCTGTAGCGTTCTCGGCCGTAACCTCGACCCTGGACTCAAGGCGCCCCAGCCAGCCGCCCAACCATACTGTCCTAAGAAATCTGATCCTCTTTCCGGCAAGCAGATCGGTGCTGAAAAAATTGATAAATAATGAATAGAAATATTCAAATATCATTTCATAATTATTATTCAACATATTTAAATAAAAACACTAATATAAAGATCACTTGATTTCCCTAATCAGATGAAGTGAATATCCTCTCTAAACACTTGGCAGAAACTATATACTCTACGTGTAAGGAGACGCTCCTTGGAAGGGGTATATAACAAATAGAACTACTGTAGTCTAATGTTGATAATAATATATAAATAATATACTATATAAAAGCAATGTATCGCGTGCCTGAAAATTATCTGTGTACGATCGACTGCTGGAAAATTGACAGATGTATGGTGTATTGATTTTAATTCGTTTAATATAATGTCTGATTATAATTTGTGATTCTGCAAAGTATAAAACACGATTTTTCATTAATTTTAATTTAAAAAGTTTTACCATGAATTAATCATCCATTTTGAAATAAAATAAATATATAATACATGGAAGTTAGAGCAAAACAAAATGACTCGTTAATTATAGCAATTTCATTAGATATAGATTTTTAAAACACATATAAAAAATATTTTGTACCATTTTAGTTGTCTTATATTAAACTGTTATAAATAAAGGCTTAAAACAAACTGTTAATTATAACTTACCTATATGTGGCATATAATGCACGTTACGATCGAGCGTTAACACGGCTACGTCGAATCGATCCGCCTGAGGAGTGAATTTGAATAACGGATGCACTTTAATAGTTCTGACGCCAAACGTATACGCTGGCAGAGGTTCTGCTGCAGAGTTGATGACGTAATCACCAAGGGTCACTCTAACATGGCGAGGCTGCGCACGCGCCACGCAGTGACCTGCTGTCACAACATGACGTCGGGATATTAAAGAACCGCCACATCTGAAATATTAGTTAAGGGAAACAATTAGAATTTTATCATCGTAAATATTTTTACATGGATTTTATTTTTATTATAACAAAAATACAACGAATACGGGTAAATGCACATAGTTTTTTTTATTCGTCAAAACGACGAGACTAGCGGGTCGTGCGAGTATTACTGATAGTGATACGCCTGTCGATAACAATGTAGCGCTAGTAGATTTAATACAGCACTACATTGTGCTCGTCGACTTGGGACCGAAGATGTTAAATCTCAATATCTCACTAATTTTCCTGACTAGAACGGCCTTCAAACCGAAACACAGTAGTGTATAAACATACTTCTAATGTTTGACGGCAGAAACAGCAGCCGCAGTGGTACCTACGTATATTGTCTCTGGCAATCATACCATCTGGATACCAACAGTAATATTTAAGATCAATCCATGTTTTAAAGTTTTTAAGAATAATTTTTATTTTATTGCAGTTTTATCACTATTAGATCTTTAGTATTACAGTTAATCTCATCGTATATTACAGCTCCATTATATTCATTAATAAAATTAAATTATTAAGAAGTACTTTTAAAATATTTTTAAAGTGAACAACCGTGAAACGTTTACTAGATCTTTAAAAGAATGCTAGTCTATTCGCAACTTGACTGTTATTATAAAATAACAAATCTGCAAACATAAATTCTAAGAGGCACTACTTGGTCTATTTAATATGTGTGATGATTGATGATATATTCTATAACTCCTCCCACCAGCGTCCTTGCAACACGCTTCACAATAAAAGTATTATTTGATTTCAAAACAATGGCACAATGTAATGAAATCTTCATCTTGACTTCGTAATGTTTTGATTACATAAAAATAAAAGTTGCTTCAAATTGCGCCAGTTATATACTGATAGTTTTGTTGCTGTCATACTTAAGAAATAAAGTGATGTGTGAGATTTTACATATTTAATTTTGCTCTCCGGTGTTTTTTATAAAAGTGAAACATAAATTTGGACTGATTCGATACATATAGTTATTTTGTCGAATTATTACAAGGGCATATATATCTTTTTGCTATTAACAATCCATATTTTTACGGATAAATATGGTAAAGAACGTTATGATAAAGCTTTTTTCATATTACACACCACTTGAAACCTGCAAGAAATTTATAATATTATATAATACATTAAGTAGAATATAGTGCTATGAGAAGAACTTAAATGTAGATAAAAGAAAAAAGGAAAAATAATGAAAATTAAAATGTATAATAAATCAATGCAAACGATATAACTACATTAAATGAAGACGAAATTGAAAGTTTTCAGTATCTCGACAATGTATTGACCTTTGTGAGGGAAACCTACCGTTCCAAATCTAGCTCTGGTGAGTTAGATCCGGACCTGTAGACTAGCAGTAAAGTGCATTTTAATATATTTATACAAATTTCAATCCATCACCAATTTATTATAGTCAAATTTAAAGACAATTAGATTATGTAGCTTTGTTAGAAAAAGTATTGTTATTAAAGTGTTATAGTTATTTTGAAAAATACATCTAACAAAAAATATCTCTGTTATATAACCCTCCACCAAGAAGTATATTATTTAAAGAACAGTATACATATTATTTACGTCATTTAATCTACTTATCAACCATGCTTAAACATGAAGAGGAATGTGCGAAAAAGTTTTTTTGTTGTATTTTCTTTGATGAAAATACTTCTAAGTTCGATTAAATTATACTTGTACGACTAACATGTAACTTGCGAAAGCGCTTTTATAAACGCTTTTAGCAAAAAGCTTTTCCAAGAATATATTTGCGACATTATTAGCTAAATGACTCAATTACATTTTTACAGTATAAAATACCGAAACCAAAGGAATTTTACAGAGAAAATTTACAGTACATTTTAGAGGACTTGGCGCTTTTAGGGACAGAAGAACACCATACCTACTCTATCTACATCTACGTATTACATGCAAGTCTCTTTCGCACATTTACCTCTCTATCCAACACTGCTTCCAACCAATAAGCTCGAAAATTGACATGAGCATGTTGCATCTGGAAAATTAATTCATTAATTTTATTATTAGTTAATAATTAGTTACATGTTATGATTCGATGTATCCAAGCATCATAAATATTTTTTTTATAGAAAAATGGAGTTCATTTATAATTGTAGGTTGTATTAGATTTTAAACAATCACAAGGAATATGAACCACAATAAATTGAATGAAACACGCGACTTTAACAGAATTTACCAGGAGCAAAATGAAGTTCTCCCTCTTATTTTGATATATATCTAAGTTTTTCTGTAGATATCACTTCAATAAATTATAAATTCACATGTATTCTCCTTCATTTTTAAACTTAAATACACCGGATCATTATATTCTACGAAGCGTTTATACATAATGATGGAAGTGGATTCATACTAATTTAATACATGTTGCTTACATTGAGTTTGACCGTAAATGTTAAAAATTTTACATATCTGTAATGAAATCAAAGTTAATATTATAAAAATAAATGAATCTATTATGCAACGAATAAAAGTAAAAGAATTTGTAAAAAAACAATTTATCCGATGTGTAAAATATAACATAACCTCCGATCTTTAACAGACCATTGAAGACAAAGCAGTTATTTGTTCTTATTTAACAGTTAACTGCGTGATTAACATTTAGATTATATTAGTTATAACAATTATTTATATAAAGAATTAATTAATGAGATATCAGCTTGTCTACTCTCAATTAATTCCATGATATCTCACTAGGCCACAGATACACAAAAAATACAGATGAATTATTAGCTTTGTTAATAATGTGCGATGAATATTGTTTTCAATACAAAGAAATAAGTGTTATGATTACGATGTGATTGCAGATATGTATAATTTGTACATATTGCGTATTATTTGTGCAAACTGTGTAATCAAAATGTCATCACCATCTGTATCTGTACAGTTTGCTTTTTAACCGCCTACTTGATAAACCAGGCATGAGCTTAGTGCTCGTTGCGTTATAGTAGTTATATTCGCAATAACTAACTTAAAATTAAATGTGTGGTGATTAACAAACGTCAAATATAAGTGCATTTTTTAAACCAAAAAGGAATATTTTTTTAAAATGTTATAAACTAGTTTATTGAAAGGACGTAACGTTTGAAAAACAAAAAGTAATGTTTTACAAAATCTTCTTCGAGAGAAATGGGTAGTTTCACAGTTTTAATACGTTCGGTGTAAAAAATTGTTTTAATTTTCAAAAGCTCTTCATAGGGTTTATATCCTACTTCTATCATCTTAAGATTAAATATCTCTTTAACATTTTATTTTCTGTTCTTTATCCTAGATATATTAAAAATAATAATTAAAAGAATATAAACATGGATAAAAATCAAGGTAACCTGGAAGATCCAATTCGAATATACGCTTGCCAGGGGAACGTTCCAAATCCTGCGTCATCTCCTCCCACTATCCTTCGTTGGGCTGTCTGCTTGTTTACTGCTATACCACAACCTGGAATTGAAGAAAAGAAATTATTGTCTCGTAAGTCCTTACGCATTTAGAAAATTACAGGACATTTAACACAGCGAAGTACCGGCAATCTAAATATATACTAAAAATCTTTAATAAGATTGAAAGCGTGTTACGCTTAATCACTTAAATAAAGATTAAGGTCTTGATAAGTCAAGAACTTTTTAACATACCTATATTTTCAAGAGAACAAGATAATATAGAAAATTATAACAAATCATAACATTTTATTTTCATATCAAAAATAAATATTATAAATAACTTCAGACAGAATTTCATTCAAAACCTTGTTAAATATAATAAAACATAAAAAATCATTATATTAAGCAGACGAGATATATTGCTATTCTCTGGGAACTTCATAATGTTAATATAGAAAACCTGAATTATGTACCTGTAAAAATCTCTTTATCCATATCCTGTCGAGGATTAATAATCTTTGGCAATCTCCGTAACCAAGTCAAGAGTTTATTTTCAGAAGAGGTTTTGGAAACGAGGAATATTATTATACATATTGTCCACTTCATTATGTTATCTTGATAAAACACTTTATATTAGAAAACGAGCTCAAGTTAATATAGAATTTTTTTTGCGGCTGAATATATAAATTAAATTCTGCCGTAAATCTAATGAAAAAGCACTTTGATTTCTTTTTTATAACACTGATTACTTATCACTGTTTATCTTTGTAGTCTTTTCTAATAAACTTCCTTGTGCTTCAATAAAAGTTCATTGAAGTTTTGTGGTACTAGCACCATATCAGTGAATTTTTTGTTAAATAATAACAATAAAATAAAACATATAATAAAATCCAAATAATATTAACTTTATATTTCGCACCATTAAGTTGAAGTTTCTTGGACGTCTCTATGTGCAAATCATATTAAGCTTATAATAAATATTGATGTAAAGACGAGGTAGTAATAAAGTTTGTTTACTATCAAACATTGCACATGCGTATAAAAGAACTTGTTAATTTGTGGTTAAAAAATATTGTGGATTTAATTATTTATTTTTGAATAAAAATATGTATGTTTAAAAATTTGCTTATTAATTGACATAGATACAAGCGCACCTGAATAAGAATTATAAGTTATTGAGATTAAAAACACTCAAAAGCGATTCGATTTATGTCAGTAACAATTAAAAATTATTCATTGTTAACTTTTCTTTCATTGAATTAATAAAAAAAAATGTTTTGATGTTATACTTTTTTTTTACGTTTTAATAATATAAGAGACGCCCACACTGTAAACCACACATTACACTTCCACAAAGCACTAAAAGAGGCCGTCCGATACATAACAGCATTCGGTAGAAACTAAACTTTTCGTTAAGTTACCAAAACATGACATAACTTACTTGCGCAACTTAAGTCGAGCGTGCTTATCGTATACACATAATACGTATAAAAGTACTTCCTGATACAATTACGAAATGCAATTAACAGAGAATTTAATTAGCGCTAATATAATAAAATAAAACGCTCTTGCATCCTTACAGAAAGAGGACGAGTAATATAATAACTTACTTCGTAGATAATGATGAGATTTTTTTTTAAGTATAAAGCGGTAGCGTGTTTCATGTTTGCCATACTTGAATAAAGGTTTAGGCGCAAATAAGTTTATTTATGTGTATACAGTTTATTTTCATCAAAATAACTAATTTTATCAGAAGATATCGAGAATAGACACGGGGAAGATACGGAGGTAAACTATCGTTAAACAATTTTAAGGAAACTAGGAGTTATTTTTAAGAATTTTAGTTAAAATAAACAGTCAATATTGATACGAATCATTTTATGTTAACTTGTAAATATTTTTTTCTAAATCAAAAATCTAATAATCGTTATGTATCGTTCAACATCTCAATCTTATTTACAAATTTTTATAAAATTTTGCCACAATAATCGTAGTAAGTCAGTTTGCTGATATATAAAAAATACAATAGCTTCAAAACTTGACCTCTGTACATGAACAAATTGTTATATTCTTTCGAATGTCATGAGTCTGATGAAAAAGTACGGACGGCGAAAGTTTAAATATTCCTATTGTTATTTACATGATGTGTTAAAAATATGACCGCAACGAATTATAGCCAAGTGAGTGACATAATCGATTCGTTATGCTTAACGAGAATACATTGAAAAACAGAGAAACGTAAAAAACTTTTACGGAGCCCTTTGTTTATTAAGACGACAAAAGATTGTAACACTTCCCCTATGAGAAATAATAGGTTAGTGCCTTAGGATAAAATAAAAAGGAAAATCACTAGATCCTTCTCATAAGGATGCTTAGTTGTATGCGGGCAAAGTTCGAATTAGTATATATCGTTGAAATCTATTACTCTTGAAACATAGATTTCCTCACGCAATTTTGTTTAATCGGAAGCTTAAGTTATAGGTGTGATCTAACACTAGTTCAACAGTAATTTAAAATTGAGTTAGCACTACTTTCTATAATATTACTTGAAAATCTTCTCGCTTTAATAAAATTACATTTTACATAAATTTACAAATTACTAGAATCATATTGTTGTTGCGGTCTTAGATAAGCTCTACTTAACAACTCGAGAACTTATTCAGACACAATAGAGAAGATCATTACAGATAAATAATCTACAAAACAAAATTTCCTAGTCTTTTTACATAAAAGAGTGGAATAATAGTTGTGACTAAATAATGTTAGTACTATAAATTGTATATTCTTACTTTTGAATGTTTGTAAAGTATTTCATTTAAATTGCGCAATTATTTTGGTATTCACAATTTTTATGAGGATTGAACAAAATTTATAGAAATTTAAATGGTGCTACACCATCTGGTGAAGACTTACAATAAAATTAATGTTAACAAAGCTAACTTTTTATAGGATAAGGATAGGAAAAGAACAGAACATACACCTAATAATAAGCTTTAACACTTGCCTATAACAATGTTTCGCAAGTAGGAATTATTTACACTGCCCACACTGTGCTTATCGCCTTAAAATATAAAGTTAAGCCTCTTTAACCTCACTCTTACTTTACCTTTACCTTTAGTTATATTTCCTCTTATAACGCTCTTCGAACTGGGCCACAGTAATGTTGGCTAACTTAGATATTTTCCGGCACTACTAATCAAACTTTAATTAAAAAATAACCACATATGAATATTGTCAACTTAACAATCTTATAATATATCAAGTTTAAATATATTAAACTTGAATCTATGAAAGCAGCTTGCAGAAAAATCTTATTTCCTTATTCCACCATTACGCAAGGTGTACATGAAAGATGATACAAGTGCATGTTATGTTAACTTGAACTTTCACGCTGTGCGACACGCGGCTGTTTGCAAATTACTCGAGTGATGTTTGTATATACAGGAAAGATATCGATATTTCCAAGGCAAGTTATGGACCCGGTACCAGCGCAGATGTTCGCATTAGCAAAGCCTTCGGATAGAGATACTGTGTTGTCTAAAGGATGATGATAACGCTCTAGATGGACGAAATTTTCCAATATTAGTTTGGAATCTTCATTCAAAATTAAGATCACTTAAACGTGAATATCTAATCATCGAGGAAACATAGCAATAAGGATTATCTTTTAATGTATAGCTCTTTTATGTCAAATAAAATTATATGTTCAAAAATTTCCCATGTCCATGCATTGCTTGACTCTTTGACGTGTCAATGAAGAAGCAAAAACATAAGAACAATTATTAGTTTTACCTTAAAAATTCATAAACCTAATTTAAATATTAGCTCGTTTTAATTCATATGAGCAGATAATATAATACCTAAATGCATAAAATGAAAGTATTCAATCAGTATGTGCTTAGAGTGATAACATACAGAACGGTGACGTTGTCTCTAACAATAGCTGTTATAAAAAAAAACTGAAAATGGCTTGGCAAGCTATTGAGAGGGCTATGTTCGATGTTTCTCTAAATCATCAAAACAGAAATGTGGAGACCCATATAAGAATAAAAGTCGCTGACATAACCCCGCGGATTAGCAAACTGAAGCTGCAAAGGTTGAACCACGTAGTGCTATGATGGAATGGCAGAAATTAAAGTAACTACGTATTCCTTAACACTGCGTGGGACGATTGCCTGTTGGATTGACAACCTAATCAAAATCGCATAGAATAACTTAGATTCAAACGGCACAGGACGATCGTAGAATCCTGTTTTTAAGAACCAACAACAACAGACTAAAATGATGATAATCAAAAATAAATATGGTAAAATAAATCATCAACTGAACTAAAAATTTACGCAAATAATTTTTGTTAATTTTTAACGTATGAAAATTACAACAATTAGTCATTGCTTTTTCAATAAGTAATATTTTCTACATCCAATTCTTAATAAACTAAGTTAACTAAAGAACTAAAGAAAACTTCATTTATGAATTGTAATAGGTCAAAGAAATATAGATGAAATTGCTACCGTATAAATAATTCTCTAAATAAAAGATTTTGAACTGGTTAAAAAAAATTGTTGTTATTAGCAGGTGGAAGAATTCAACCCCGTAGTTTAATTTAATAAACATTCGTTTGAATCGGTTCATATATGAAGAATTACCATCGATAATTCGCTATAAAATTGACGTCATCATTCCTCACTGTTTACAGCAAAGTGACAAGGAAGACATTTATCTTCCTCTGTATATGGGTTCAAGTTTCAAACGGCATGTGGTTAATGATCAGCTCATTACGTGGGTCCGAGAAAGTGGATGGTCAATGTATACTCTACACAACTATTAAGATCTACATTTAAACAGAAATTTGATGTTAAAAGTTTGTTGTATATTAAGAAAGAGGAAATGAAAACAAATTTCTATTTCGATTGTATGTACAATAGTTTAGACTTAGAATTAGATTTACACGTTGAGAAAAAATTTAAGTAAAGTGACTATGTTAAAACATGACTTAAAATTTAGCAGGCACTATTAAGTGTTCCTATTTGACGGTAGATAATAATTTTCTTAGTACAGAACTAGTGTACATTTGAAGACTAAGTTATTTGATCAGAAATCCGTAACATAATCAAAAAGAAGTTAATGCAACAAAATAATAATAATTTTTTTTTAATTTTCATAGGATTTTTCAAACTTGCCTGACTAACTTAAAACAATAACTTTGCATCCATAATGTCATTCCTATATTTCAGCGACCTGTTACTATGATGGAGTATTTTGAGTGATTATGCTATACAAATTTTTACTTCATTGTTCCTGGACACGTAAATTTATAGAGGTCTTTGACCATTGTCCACAAAAAATCGTTTACGCTATAAATTACTTGTAATAATTTTAATATATAAAAATTGTATTTTAATCATCAGACGATAGATTTGCTCCTGGATATAAAAGCCGACCGGTTCCAGGCTGTCAGTATCCAGCGGAACCGGTCAGTTTGCTTATTTTTAATGAGCATACATAATAATTAGAAGCATTTAAAACGTATCTACATCTCTTCATAAATTTCTCCATAGCCAAGAGAATGGATGACCACGAATGGTTTGGACGGCTCGCAGTGTATAATTTCGTAGGATATTGCGCAAACGTTCGTCCGTCGACGATCATTTCACGGTAGCTTAGCATCGGTTACAATGCTATAGTCGTTTACTGCGTTAAAGTGTTGGTTATGTCTTCGCGGATTACTCCTCGGAGATATGCGTGGACAGAGGACTGGCAAATGCACTTTTAGTTACAGTGAAAATGACAATGTCACAATAATGATTAGGTTGAAAGTTAAGTGTCGACATCTCTCGAATCGTTGTTATACACACGAACACAGAAAAGAAACTAAAAAATATGGTCTTTCAACAAATCAACATTCAAAGCAAGATTTATGATATTATAGTTATCTTTTATATTTTCAATTAATTATAACTATTAACATATTAGGTCCTTACATATGGTATTGGTGTTTTGTACGGGATAAAGTCAATTTTTTTCTGTAATTTATTTTTAATTAAGCAAAGTATGCACAGTTGTTATCTATGCATTTTTGCCATCTAATAGGTAGTTCATTGATCTCTTTATTAAAAAAAACCATGGGGGCGAGAATCAATAAACTTATTGAAGGCGGTTTGGACTGCCGCATCAGAGTTTAATTTTTTCGTTGTAAGCAGTTGTCCAATTTCCGGAAAAAATGGTAATCTGTTGAGGCCAGGTCCGAGGACTACGATGGATGTCGCAGAAATTCCAAATGTAGCTCATCTAACTTAGTGGTTGTTTATTGTGCAGTGTGTGGTCTTGCGTTGTCGTGAAGCAGCAGTGGCCTAGTGCGATTGTCCAATCTCGGTTTTTTAGCAGCTAGTTCTTCCTTCATGGTTTGCAGTTGCTAACAATAGATACCTACCGTAATCGTTTGGCCAGATATTAGAAAGCTGTAGTTAATGACACCGGCGCTAGTCTACCAAACACTCACATGTAATTTTTTCTGAGTAAATTTTCGTTCAGGGCAGGAATTGGCTGGATCTCCAGGGTTCAGCCATTACGACGAGCGCTTGTGATATCGTACAGTATCCACTTTTCATCACAAGTAATGATTCGATTTAAAATCCCTTCATTATTGTGCCGATTGAGCAAAGTAACACAGCAGCAGCAGTCGACGCGTGTTTGCAAGTTCGATTCACTCAATTCATGATGTACCCATCGTTCTAGTTTTTTTACTTTCCCGATTTGCTTTAAATGGATTATTGCAGTTTAATCACTTACCCCGAAGCCTGCAGCTATCTCTGAATTGCTTTGTGATGGATCCGCTTCCACAATAGCCTTTAAATCTTCATTTTCCGCTATAGTCTCCGGCCGTCCACGAGGTTGGTTCTGAAGGTCGAAATTTCCAGAACGAAAACGTTGAAACCAAAAACGTACCGTGTTTACTCTTGCGACACCAGCGCCGTACACATCATTAATCCTACAGATTAATTAAAACAAAATGGCCTCGATGAAATGTAAACACAAAAATCGAACGAGTGACAATAAAAATCCGATATCAAATCCACGTCTTTTTGAACGAGGTTTGCGCAAGCGCGTATCCGTGTTGCGCTTTCACTTTGACGCGAGGATCAAAGGAGGCCAAGAAGGAGCATTTACACTTCTTATTTATTTAAGCTTTTGTACAACAGGCAGAGAAAAAACAATAGAGATAGAAAAGGCAGATATAATACATTACCATAAAGGATTCTCTTTTAGTCAAGTTTAGTTGTAAGGAGAAAAAAATATTTAAGTAATTTCATTTCGGATAGGCAATATTATCAGCAGTAATGACGAAAGATTGACGGATTAACCTCTATATATATAATAAAAATATGTTTTAACAAGCTGATGTCAAGTATTAAGTATGTAGGAAAGTGAAGATTGAAATGGATATAAATATTCAGATTCTTGTGTAACGAAATTTACATAATCTGTGACTCAGTGTCAATAAAATTTTGCAATCCTCATTAAAAGATACAAGTAATACACGCAATAGCTGAATATTTTCATAATAATAAATTTATTGTACAACTCGAACATGAAAAAAAATACATATCTTTTTAATATTATCCTAGCAAAAGGTAAGGTGGTTTTGAACGAATTTGAAAACCCGCAAGTATGCTTTCATTTTACGACTTTATTTTGGAGCATAAATTAAAATGTACTTTCTTCAATTTCAACCGATGACCATCAGTTGTAATGATGATATGTTTAATGCCTTTTGAGTACTATAGAAGCCGTTACATCTAAGTATTTTTCTCTTTTCAACGAAACGAGGAGTTGTTCAGGATGTTCACCCAGTGGTTAAGCGATATTTAAAGATTACATAAAGCTAGTAAAGATGTTTATATTGTAACTTAATGCTAACATCCTCTACAGACGTAACATATAAATGTTGTTACACCAGGAATAGTATCGATTAAAAAAGCACCTAAATATTTAACTGCGGAACAAATTTTGTAGTGGAGTAAAACGTTTTGTAAATATAAAGATGTAAAGAAGTTAAATACTATTTCTTTAATAATGTATATTTGTTCACGCCATTGTAGAAAATAATATTTCATTATCTAAACTTAGTTTGCATTACACACACTTAAAGATTTATTTACATTTATAATCGTGATAACGTTAAACAAAATCCGTTCTAACAAGTGCAAGGTCGTTTAATAATTATTCTCAAGGACGCAAAAAAAATCTATTTGGAATATATAAATATTGAATGCTGCTTCGACCCAGTTTGCTTCAATTCGAATTCAACAGCGCTAGCTTCCTATTCTGTTACACCAGTTACACAATACATGCACACAAAGTGACACACACGAGGTTTAATATTGCATGTATGTTAATGGAGTCATGGTGTAGTAAGATTAAATTTAACCACAGTTTAAAACATACCAACTACCTTCAGTGTGAAAAAACGCAACAAATAATGGACAAATCTAGAAAAAGAGTAACAGCGTTTGCCTTTACGTTTATTGACTGTATTGATACGCTAATCCTAGTAAGTATAGCAAACGATTCAATTCACTATCTAATTCTTTAGTAGACACCATCTTACGTCCGTATCATCTCACCGACTATATGTTGAAATAAGTAAAGGTGTTAAAGGTGATTGTAAAGCTTGTTTACTAATCTGAAACCATCATACAACACATACATTTCTAAGTCACATCGTAATCAGCTTAATAACAAAATTATACATTAAATTGAGGACACGTCTCTGTCAATAATTTTATTAAGTTTCTTCGAAAGCGTAAATTTTCTATAGCCATAAATACATTGCTATCAATTAATCTGATACATTGACCATTACGCAAGACCGAATTTGGGACGTCCGCATTCGGAGTCAGTTAACTGATCGACACAGTGAGCTAGCTGTGTTTGTGTACGTGAATCGACTCGAAGCCAGTCTTAAGTAACTCCGTGGTCATGTATTATGTCATGTTATGAGAGAAAGTTGCTTAATTGTACACCACTTTTGTTTGGCCAACATTTGGCTAATTCTCATCGCATATAATACACTGGTCGGACCCGTATCATGTACATTTGTCTATTATACAAGATCACTAGGTTATGGTAGGCAACTTGTTATACAATGTGCAGTACTCGCTTAAAGAAAGAGTACACGGCCTCTAAGTAGTGATTTCTGTTCGCCAGATCTGGCAATTATGATGCGGATCTTACTTCAAGATTTAAAACTAATTGGATTTACTAAAGGATTTGAAATGATATATAAAAGACCCCGACATATTTATAGGGCTTCGTTTAGAAAACATCAACCAGAACTTTGCCAGCGAGATGAGTGAATGGCCTTGACTCTCTTTTTGTAAGAAGAGGCCCAGTAACAAACATCAAGCATCCTACTTATTATATATTAATAATAAAAAAATTGCGTACCGAATAAATTACATGATTATAGTGGAATAAAATGAATAAACAAAGTAATATAGCCCTGTTGTGGCCGTATGAGGTTATGTATTGGTACCGGAAAATACATTAACTTCCAGCCTATATCATAGCAATAAAGTACACAAAAAAGCGATTAAAACAGGAAAGGGAACTGTTGAATCGGGCGAAAAAATAAATGATAATTTTACACCAACTTACGTCGTAACTAAAAAATTGCTAATATCGTACGTAACTATTTAAAAAATTTAGGAAAACGTTTATGTTGGTAATTTTCTCATTACAGCAGAATGAGATCAGTCGAGCAGAGAACAATAGATCGAGCGAAAGTGAACATTTTGAACATTATTACATCCACAAAACGAGGCCTGTGGGTATCCAACCCACGAAATATCCATTTTGTGGGCGAAAACGTAAAAGTCTAAATTAAGAATATTGAGAAAACTCCATTTTGTAAATCATTTAAGAACATCCAGTTTACGTAATTCCTTTATAAAGTAAAACCTTTATAAAGTATTAACGTTCGAATTCACATATTGCCAAACTTCTCTATCAGTGTGGTGGATAATTGACCTCTCTCCCCACGCATAAAAGAGCCCTTAGTCCCAGCTGTGGGAAGATAAAGCAGAAGATAATCAATATAACCGAAAGGACTTTAATGGAACAAATCATTTGGTTCTTTATTTATTTAATATACAGTGAAAATGCAAAGGAAGGAAGTGAGAGATGTGTGCCAGGATCGTAGCAAGTGGAGAGAGGTAGTCTCTGCCTACCCCACTGGGAATACTGTGAAAATGCGAAAGAAGGAAGCGAGAGAGTTGTGCCAGGATCGTAGCAAGTGGAGAGAAGTGGTCTCTTCTTACCTTACTGGGAACAAGGCGTGATGTATATATATATATTAAAATGCGTAAAAGGATAATATATTAAGAAAAGATGGGTCAAGAATTTAATTTAATAAGCCAAGTTTTTCTGACATTATACATTTTATTTCCTAATCTTCAACGTAGATTTTATTCTCACAATTTGCAGTAATATCGCTGTCGCTCCTAAATTGGTCCATACCTATAGAGGCAGTACCAATCGCGCTCGCTGACGCGTGGTTTCCTCCACTTCCTGAAAGTACCTTTCACCGATCACTTACGTGTTTACATCAATTTATTATTTTATTCATAATATTAGAATTAAAATTTTTAAACCACTTATATTTAAGTGATTGTTGATGTAATTTATTAATATACTACAATAATAAAGACGGACTTTTTTTTTAGTTGTTTTTAATTTTCAATCAGTCTTCATTAAAAAAAGACATTAATGTAATAACGGATTACTTATTATTTATTTATATCATTTATTTAAAAACTTCTTTAACCCTCGTCCCTTTATTTAAATTTTGTATTATAATATACAAAGAAGCAACGGGAGGAACTATATGTTTCAAACTGTTTTAGTAAAGTTCTTAGGCAATATCCTGCCAAGTCCGACAATACCATAAGAATAAATTTAGAATTGAATGCAACATTACACTTTCATTAGAAAAGCTTTGTGAATATATTTTATTAAAACTGTGACATCATCTTTCTAATACACGACATACATATGTCTTTAATTTCTTTCCAAAAGTGGCAACAACAACAATCTTAACTTGAAAAAGGAGGACATTAAATAATAGGATAATAAAAGCAATTCGACGGCATAAGATCACGGCGAGGATGAATGAGACAGTCGTTTCTATTCCCAGAATATTTTTAGTGGCTTCTAAGTCAACCCTTTACGGTATTGCTATGATATTTATTTTTAGTTGAAAACATTATGATCTCACGGCAATGCCGTATGAATCTGTGTATACGTAACTAGTAACAATTGATAAAAAAAAATTGATAAAATCGGGCATGTCGCTTACCATTAGTTGATTATTACTCCATTTATATTTATCAGTTTTCACGAAGAGACGATTGCAACGTTACATTATAATTGGTGGAGCTCTACTCCTTCAGTTCTTTTAGTAGCCGCTATTATGAAAGTATTGTTTCATCGCTATCGTATGAGATTAAATTCTATTAGAAAAATTATCTTTAGTTCTTCATAAAAATAAATCAGATAAAAAGATAAAATATCCTAAAATTATCAAGTAATTGGAATACAATTTTATTTTACATTTTTACGAAAGTAGTATTTTTGATACGTATCACAAAAATAGTTAAAAAAGTGCCAATATAAGCAGACATTTTTATTAAAATTAAGGTCATATTTTTCACAGTCCATATCTATAGCCATATGATTCACTTTATTTGCATATCTCCGGTTGGCAAGAACTCTTACTTCACTATACATAAAATGTTTCCCAATATGCCTTTTACTAATCAGACGTTTGGGAAAATCCCTCTTGTAATACGTATAATGTTTTACTATTACAAATTTAATCTTTGTCCCTGTGAATGAAGGTATATTTTTGTTTGAATACTTCATAAAATTTAAATTTTTTTCATGTATAGTGGTATTAACAAGTATTTCGATGTCTAGTCCATCTGAAGGTTTCATAGCTCATTAAGTAACAACGAATCTCTTTCTACACCATTAGTCAGTCCGCTGTTAGACATAGGACTCTTCAATTGTATGCATTATACAGCTTTCGCACAATTGTTTTATCGCCTATAATAATTATCCGATTGTCTGTTTAGGTGATTCATAATATTTTATTAAAGAAATATACAAATTGAAACTAATTAATTTTGTAGTACAAGTTTTTATGAAGAAAATACAAACGAAGAATTGTTTTTTTCTCTTTATAATAATCAAATAGAAAATCATTATCAATGAAAAGTATAAGTCGCTTTTAACGAAACGCGTACAAAAATTAGCAAATCTTTTGTTTAAACCTTTTTTACTTACAACGATCTAAAAACTTTGACACCAATTTCATGTAGAGTTAAGTAACAATGAAGCCGTAGATAGATAGTGAAACATCCGCACACAGAACGTTCTGGCTCTTATATGCTGAAAGCCGAAACACAACTCCGCTGTTATGGAGATAGATTTACAGAACAAGGGTGGGTAATTAAACAAGCTGGTTAAAAAAAAACCCCTACTATGAACCAGAATCAACAACATATGACCGCCGAATTAACAAATTTAATAGTTAAAGTTGTTAAATGACGAATAATTTAAAAGTACAAATTTTTCATGAACAGAAAATTAGAGTACTTGGAAGACTCGATACGAAATTAGCAATGTTATTTGTCGGTGATTGTGCCCGTTTTACAGCACGACCGCACCTTCTCAGCTGATGATTACATAACTTGACTTTCACCGTCCGGCGCCGGCGCATGACGATCAATTTAGCTCCACAAACGTACGGACACGAGGCCATTTTGTGCATATACGAGTACGTACGAGATAATGCGCGCGCGCGGGTGAGATGTCAACAGATTGTTTTTTAAATGTTACGACTTGTTTTTCAGGGGATATCTAACGGTTTATAGCTTTTTATTATTACCGCTAATTCCCTCTCTAAACACGTAAAATATCATTCTACGTTAAGGAAGTAATCTTACCTTCAACATCTGTAAAACCAAAATCAACATATACTTATGTACATTTTAGTGTGTTAATAGTAAATAAATATAAAGATGTGAGAAAGCAAGACATAGTTAGAATAGAGCGAAATAGAAATAATTTGTGTAAAAATAAGTATTTACATTTTATATACATGTTTCCATTCAATACCTGATTGCTTCACACGGCGCTATTATGAAAAAAAAAACTTAAAAAAATCTTGGACATCCTATCTATGTCTTGCCGAATGACCACATCTGAGCTCTGTTAGCCATGAGTTGATATGAGTGTCGATGCACTGCATTTGCGGCCGTCTATCACACCGTTTTGCAATAGTTGCAGCTCATATACAAAATTATTTAACATTTAAACATATTGTTAAAATAATCAACGACAAGTAAACATCTTTATATATATCAAATGCTGTTAAAATGCAACCGGTGGACAGTGCGACATAGCATCAACCTCAAGGCGAAACTCACATAAGTGTGCACTTACTTTCATCATTTATAACGGGACCAAAGCTTAGTCCTTCATTTGACGCGTATTCTAAGCTGTTCGAGTCCTGAACACCCAAGATGCCGGCTTTAGAATTCCTATGGCAGCAGCCCTTTAGCAAACCTCCGCATGAGCCATCCAGTAATCCGCCGACCATCCAACAGTACATAAAGAATTCACATGTGCCGCCTTGAAAGCACTTTTTGTCATCTTGTCGATCTAGTGTTAAATCAGGAATTATCTCTTTTTTATTTTCTGTTTTGGTTGCGGTCGTCTGTACGGTACTTTGTAATAGACGCCCTATTCTTAATCTATTTGCACTGTTAAGATTTGTACTATCGGTCATATCTTTTAAAATCTCACTAATTCTCATCATCTGAGCATCCGAAATCGGTTTGAACTTTGGTAACACAGCCGTCTCTGTTTCGTTCGGATATAAGAATATGTCGTGTCTTTTTAAATATTGTACATTTCTCGTAGTTTCCGTTTGTATGAACATCGGTTTCTCCAATTTTAATTGTTTTTCGGGTTTTTTAACTATGAATTCATTTCCATTGTCGTTGTTTCGAGCTCGATGTGGTTCATTGGCATCTGTTTAAAATTGAAAAATATTATTAAACATGGTTTGTACAAATCAAATGTTTTTCTCTGGTTAGTAAGAAAAGTAAAAGCGAAATAATTAGTAAGATGAAAATGAAGCATGCTTTAATTATTACAAAAGAACTACAAATAAATATTAAAATACAAAATTATGTTTCACGCATTAATAACGACTTTATGCTTGAATTTTACTCTATTTATTCTATTGAACTATAAATTTATATTAACACCCGAAAGATGGACATTTATCTTTCGAAAAGAAAACGATACTTTTTTAAAGATTTACTGTAATGCATTTACTTGTCACATTCTCTTCTATAAACAATAAAAAAAATTCGTTAAATACGATAATTTTTTCAAATCGAAAAACATAAAAAATACGTGACAAAATATGTTCATGTTATGTACGTATTAAATAATAATAGCATGTATGACAAAGCCTATATTTCACAATAAGATATGAATAATAATTCTACATATTATCATTATAAGGTATAATACGAGTATAAATACACAATTTACGAGCTCATGTCAACGCATAAATAAAGGAATGTAAGCAGAGATTCATAATGACATCAATAAAACAATTATAAAAGTGAAAATAACGTTGTAACTAAAAACGTAGAACGGATGTGATGGATTGCTCTAGCAGGAACTGCTGCAGTGTATGATGCTTTGATAACCGCTGTTATTTCCTTATTAAAGACAACTTTCACAAATGGAATTTATCTCTACCATGTTGCCTTCTAACGTCCACCGTATAACCTTACTAGTCTACGATTTTACTTTCTTTAACTAGAAAAAAATATTATGTAGACTCAAAAAGAGCGCAATGTGATGTTGTGTAAATATCATATCAAGCTTCTCATTTTATGGTCAGGCGTATAGTAATCGATACTCTCACCACCCGGTGAATGTTACGTTTGTTTCATCACCATCAGACATACAAACATACAGCAGGAATGTCGGTCTAGGTACTCACGAACAGCGCTGGATTGAAATGGTTAGACAGCGTTAGTATTTCCGTTGAAACATGATGTGGGAATATTTCTCGGAAAAGTGAATAAGGTACTTCGAAACCAATTACCATAAATCACCGCTTACAATCTCGTAGTATCCTAGTCAAGCGATAGAACTATTTTATTTAAAAAAAAACTTCATCGTACACGTACATAACGTATAACGTCAAACATTATTACCAAAACCAAACATCATTTTAATCCATATTAAGACGATCTTTAATTTACTTTAGGGTCTTTTTCATGAATTGTGGTATTATCACAAATAAGTTAACTCACACTTTCTCACTTAAACACTTACTGAAACAATGTGCACTCTATATTGTTGTGTTAACTGTACATGTCAGTGTTTCACTTTCACGATTTCCTGTACATTACACACCGCCCAATCGCGTAATACCATATCATTATAAATATTATACAAATTCAAACATTTCTTATTTCCGCTGCTTTGACATTGAAAGGTGTATTTAAAGACAATATTCTAATTTGCATACAACTTGACGGTTTTATAATAATTTTTACATTACATAAATTTTTTACATGTACGAGTACAATTTATGTCATATTATATTTACTTTTTAACCATGTTGTTTTTCAAGTTTATATTAAGATTATAAGACGAATTACGGAACTTTAGTTATATTAAGGTAAGTTCGATTTTTTATATCTGTCTTGTATCCTCACTAAACTTGATTTTCAAGACTACTTCCCCGATAGAAAACCATAACGTGAAGTAAGAAATGTGAAGTGAACAAGTCATCGACTCAGTATTGTGAGAACGAGATAGAAACATTAGATTTATCGTAAATACAAGAGATAAGCGATTGTTTACGTGTGGCGTAACACGCTAACTTGCATGGTAGTGAAATCTCTTTATTTTCCTGTCAAATTGTTTCCTGAAAACTAAATAATCCTAGCGGTGTTATAGATCACAAATCACACAATATTGTTATTCACAACTTTTTAAATGTTACAATGTTAAATGACAATTAGGTCGTGAAAAGTGAAGCATGCTTGCGGAAAATATTCTATCTTTTATATGTTGAAAGTCAGTACACAGCAATATTGTGGCGACAGATTTACAATATGCGGGCGGTAGTTAGCCAGCAGGAAAAAAACCGTATTACCTACCAAATTTCACATTATGTGGCTTCAATCAAACCATGATCCTCCATGTAACAAGGCAAACATTTGGCCACTACTCCACGAAAGCAGTTTAGACATACGTTCGCTAATATTTAAATAATATTTTTTTCATATAATTTCCTAAATAACAAGCACAAGCAAGTAATAAAAGGATTTCAGAAATAAAGTATAGAATTCCACAATAGTTTAAAATATTATAACAAGTTTATCACGTCTTTCTAGAATTTTCCAACAAAGAGCCCTTATCTATTCCAAGCACAAGATCACAAAGATCAGAGGACTGTCTGAAGAGACAATTGTTTTGGGCCAAGTAGAAGGCAGACCTGGTTGAGCGAAAGCATCTACAACGCTCTCAAAACCCATCAGTAAGACATTAGAAGGCATGGAGATTGCTTATATGTCATCACAATCAACAGTGTTGATAGAGCGATGATGAAGTTTATATTTGTTAAGTACTGAAAAGGGAATTGCTAGATTCTAGATAACATATTAATAATTATGCGTCATTAGAAGTTTTTACGAACGGTGTAACTAAAACGTTTACAAAAGAAATCTTTGATGTTTTGGAAACGGTGTAATGATAATTATAGTTATTTTCAACGTTCACTTAAATTTACATAGAAAAATCATCGCTTCGCTGGTACACAAAGAACCGGATTTCACAAAACTCATGGTCGCCGAACTCTGACTATGTAGATTAACGGTACCCATGGACCTTAAATTATGAGTTGACAAACAGACTCGTGCAACAAAAGACCTGCTTCTAAGACTTTTACAGTTAACCATGAATGTTAAATAGCTGCTGCATATTGGCATAAATTAACTAGTTAAATTCCAAATTATTATTTACATAAAAGATTTAACTAATAATTCAAATCTTAACTCTATTTTTGCTGTATACTACAAATACATGTCAATAAAATCTATAGTATGTATGTTATATATGAAAGATATAAATCTAAAAATGTATAAGAAAAGATTAAATATTTTCATAAAAACATTGAATTTATTCATATATTTAATAAGATGTTTCCTGATTTAAAATATGTATATAACAAAAATAAGAAATATCTAGGTCTTAAAGCCCTTTTTTATAGTATTATACTATTAGCTAATTTTATGCCCTGAGTATTAAATCCAAATATTTTTTAAACAATACTAGTAAGGAGACTTGCAGAACATTCAATCTATTAATCATCCACCGATAGATGTCCACAGCTGTACATAGGCCTCCCTCGAAGACCTCCACATCGATCGGTCCTGCACTACAGTCAGCATGGCTACCCACCGCCGAGTACTAGGGGCCGTTTATTGTAAGAGTTCATATGGGCGGATTGAGACCCTTATCCACCACGCTGGCCCAATGCAAGTTGGTGGGAGCCAGTCTCATTTGTTGATTAGTAGGGTACACCACGTGTAAGTAAGGTTGGCTTGGGTCCCGTGAGTTGGTATGCAGGATCCTAACACCTCTGCGGAACGTTCACGTGATTGTAAATGGTATAGATGTATATCAAACAGGCACTAGTTGGGATATTTACAGGGGAACACACTTTTATCTTGATAGTAACAAAATGTTAAGCCCATCACCACAGTTATTAAGTTATTAAGTATTTATAAATATATTTATTATTTTTATTTTTAAACATTTATTGCAAATTTTGACATAGCTCGGTATATTATGTTTTGTAAATTGTTTCGTTTCAAAAATTCAAGTTTTAAGTAAATTATGTTTACACAGCGATTTTTATTACCTTTTTCAGTATACGGTAAGTTATGGAAATATAAGCCAGTGTATTTATGAGCTATGTATAAAATATCTTTAAAATGATAGATTTAAGTTACATGTTAGTGAATGCACCGCACATTTTATATAAAATATTTATACAATTGTTATTGCACCGTTACACTAAAAACCTTACGAAAGGGTGATAAGTGACCTCCGGAAGTGTCATAGCGTATCTTGCACAACATGAAAATCTTGACATTTCCTGCATCAATATGACATAATATTGTGATAAAATCTTTCGTAACTACTGTTACGCAAGTGGGCAATTAAAACAACACAGTTTTATTCCGACCTCACTACTAACCTCTCCAATACGCTCGAAAGGTGAATAACTGAACCTACTTAATTACGTAAAAATAAAATATTAATAAGTAAAAAAGTGATAAATTAGAAAAAAGTGCGGTGGGCTGTACAAGTCGAAAAAATAGATGATTTATTCCCATTGAGCTTGATCTTTTAGCGAATCATCGTGATGAAACCGTTAAGTCATCCTCAGCTTTTAAAGTTAAGCAAAATCCTCCAACCCACACTTGTCCAGCGTAGTTCCTATGTTTTTTTTATTATTGATCAAAGAAGCGACAAGATGAATAGAACGTTCTCCGGTACCATAAAACACTTCCATAACAGCATAGAGCTAGTTGGAATAATATACGCAACACCATAATATGCTAGTCGTCTTCAGACGCAAGATATAATATTAAGTTTCGTTACCCTAGTTTTTCACTAGCTGCAGTGCCGTTCAAACCGGAACACTATAATGTTTGTACACTACTGTTTGGCAGCATAAATAGGAGTTGCTATGCTATCTAGAACTCTAGAGTTGGACTCTCTCAACTGGAGACCGCCTAGATTCTAGACGGTCATACAGAGACCTACTACCGGTAATGTAATAAACATTCTAATAGGTCGTTACCTGTTACCGTAACTGACTCTATTCAGGAACTCAAGACGAAACGAGAAAGAATAGTTTTTAAATAAACAAAAAAATAACAACAAGCCATATTTTCTACATCTCAAGATCGTGGGAACGGACGAGACTGGTGAAAAGTTGGGTTTCACTGATCGCTATGACAAAAAGCAGATAATACCTGGGAACGGGGCATTGTGCGCGCATCACGAAAGTGTTGTTTGTTTAGGTGAGAAAAATATTTATTACTTTATTTTAATCCTTTCTAAGTTGGTGTTGACATCAATTAAATCAAGTCATGAGAATAGAAAATATCCGCATAATCTTAGCCACTCCATTCGCAGAAATATTTCCATAACTTAGATTTGATCTACTGTTTTATTAAGTAGGTGTTTATTCGCCTATGTCTCTACTCCTACTGGGGAAAATGGCGTGATAGTATAGAATAGTTTTATTATACTTAAATACCATTATCTACTTTTACCAATTTTTATAAAGGACGACCGTTTCCACACTGTAAAACAGACTTGCCATAAACTATTATTTAATGTACAAAATCAGGAAAAGACAACATGTAAACCTAATATTTTTTATTAATTTGATTTTGCAGTAATATTACTGGTGGTTGGTCTCTGTTACCAGAAACCAGCTAAGTGGGTTCGACTGCTGCAGCGCCTATTTCTGCTGCCAAACACTACTGTGCAAACATTACTGTGTTCCAGTTTGAAGGGTGCTGTAGCTAGTATAATTACTAGGGTAAGGAGACTCAACATTTTATGTCCCTGGCGATGAATGCAATGTGGTGCAGTGCATATCATCTTAACTAGCGCCACGTTGTTCTGGGCGGGCATATCACTTATCATCAGGTGAATGTCCGGGTCTTCTCTTCGTTTATTTACATAAAAAAACCCACACTGTTTTTAAATGGCGGCTGAAATAAATATATCTAAAAAAATTATAGTGGTAACCAAGGTAAAGACGATATTTTGATGTCATCTAATCGAAGTACCATTGAAATACACCTTTTGTTTACTTGAAATAAGTAAAGATTTACCGTTCTTGCCCTATTAAATATATAAATATATAATTTCTTGTAGCAGTTAATTACCATTTTTTATTGTTTAAATGCTGTATGATTTATCAGTGCGATCAACAAAGATTGTTCATTGTAATCTTTCGTAATGAGGGGTCAAATAAAATTTATATAAATAATATATTTTGGGTCAATATTTTAGGTCTCTGTATCGACAGGCAGGTCAGATGATTTTCGGAAGTGATCAAAACGATGGAGGCTAACTCGGCCGCCATTACGTCAACCATTACATCAGTTGGCCATTTTGACAAGGAAAGCATCTTTGTTATGTTGCGCAAGCGACGCTCGAAAGCGGGCCGTGAAAGTGTGCGATCATGCTGTTCTGCTGAAGGTTCTCTCACAACCTATATCGATGACCTAGTTAACAAAGTTTATACTATTTTTACTACAAATAAATAGAAGAATATAAACTCATACTATGAGAAATGTATTGACATCTAAAAGAAATTCGGAACCTGTCTTATTACGAAAATTTTGATTGCCAAAAAGCTAAGATTTTAAAAATTATGACGATACAATGACTATAACATTGATATCTACGATACAAATGTATCTTTGGGATTTTATCGATGCTGCATTAAGGAATGTTGCATACACAACATTTTTATTTACGTAAATGCGTGCATATACATATAGTATGTTAAATAGTAATTTTTATCCGGATACACTCGCGAATTATGCCATAAAACGACTTAGCACTCTTAAAGATAATAAAGGTCTTCTTGGTACTCAATGGGTCACCAAATTCTTAAACACGATATTGCTCTAAAACAGAAAAATCTTTATCTTCATTCTTAAAAAAAAATATTTAATAAAACTAGTCCAATTTTAATTATATAAATATTTTTAGACTTTTGTACAATACGAATAGAAATTAGTTATTATCGATAATATTACTAATACATTGTATTAATCACATTTCTATGCGATTTCCGGAAAAAAAGTGAGTATTTAATTACCATGGTGCATAGTTGTAAAGCTGTCAAGAGACGAACACTATTTAATATCGGGAAAAGAATTCTCAGTCATAAAACGTTATTTCTGATGATCATACTAACGTGGGAATATCGATTTTATATGTACTGAGTTAAGAATTAATATTGCGTGGATGTTTAATGCACTCTCGATTTTTAAAGTTGCGTGATGAAATGTAGCGTGTATTGAAACGAAGGGAACAATCGACGCGTACAGTCGCGATTATTTTAATAATAATATGTTGCAGCTATATTTGCAGAGTTCATTTGCAAATTTGATAATATAAAAATATGTCAATTACCTACCTCATCCTCAATCCCAAAGCACTTCACATATATATTACCAATGGATCATCATATAACTCACGAATCGATTCCCCAAAATAATTCATAAGCAAACAAAATTATATATAAAAAAGAACAACAAAGGATAATAATTTATTAAATAATTGATAGAAAACAATTATATCTCAAGTGACTAAAAGAAAATATGAGTCAGTTTTAACGAGCCATTTTACTTCATTCTCATCATAATTACTTCAAAATGTTATTTCTAATAATTTTTTACGGTTTTGCTAAAATGACAAACTAAATAAAAACTAAGATTGATAAAAAAGATATTTGTTTGCAAAAACATAGTGATCTATTATATTTGTCTTGTTTCATTTTCACCGTTAAAAATATATCATTATAAATATTGCTTCAGTGTAAAGTTTTATAAATCATTTAAAATTATAAGAAAATATTCGAAGTTTACTTTCGTAACTACATCCATAGTAACACATCGAAAGTAGGCAAAAAAATTAATAATTTATGGATACGGTTGAACAGAAATAAGGACGAAAAATATCAACAAACGTAAACAGGTTAAAGGACTGATATGTTTAATTTATAATGTACATTATACCTACGAGATATCGTCACACTCATTTATATATTTTTACTATACTTCTTTACAGTAAGTATCTTTAATTAACATAAACATTTTGATTTATACAAAATCATGCACTTGCGAAGTAAATATTCATCAAATATCAAAAGGTTTTTTTGGATGGTGCTGCAACATCTACTGCCAAGAAACGTTCATGTATAAAACAAGTAAAACTATAAAAAAATTACAAGGATAATCATAGAACGTTTCACGAGGATGAGCTCAATGTGGTGCTGTGAAAATATAAGTAACACATCAACGTTATGGACATGCGTATCATTTATCGTGAAGTGTTCACAACTTACTTGATTTAATCGTGCAAAAATAACTTAACAGTAATCCATCCATTAATAGAATGTTGAATGTGTTTGCACTTACTATCGTAATAAAGAGACTTTTTAATACAAATCAAAGCGAAAACACGTACAGAACAATCATACCAGCCACTCCTGGTATTATATAGTACAAACATCTAAAAGAGATGTTAAAACGTTTACATCTCATCAAATTGCGCTCATTGCTTTAAGATGTAACATGATAAACCTACGTAGAGCAAATATTTTACCTGTGGTACTTCTCTGGTGACTAATATCATTTAGATATATGAAATAAAACGCTCGGGTAATAAGATTTAATATTTCGAATCTCAAAATGAAGATTACAATATCGTGCAGTGTTAATATCCTAGCTCGCGCCACCTTGTCTCAGCAGGCGTCTCTCATAATTAGATGATTTTTCCCGCTCATTCGGTCGCTAAGTGTAATAGAAGCAATTACTACATTTACACTAAAACCTAGTTTAACTTAGAACACATCATGTTATCACACTACTGCTAAGGGTGAATGAACCGATTGAAATGATTAAAATAACTATCTAAATGACTACCAGTTACCATGTTTTTACTAATAAAAGATTAATAACAATTTATATATATGACAAGAATAATAGAAAATCAGAAACGCAACTATCTATTAAAAATAAATAGCTTACCAATAAAAGGTTATGCTCAACCATGAAACCTGAGTACATTTTATAGCAAATTTAGGTACTTAAAAACTTTTGAGAACTTAGACCAAGTTGTACACTGAAACGAAGATTAGCCATCGTTTTGTTTCCTATTAAAGAAAAATAACAAACATTGTAATGAATCTGAGACTAAGAGACAAATTTTGATGTCCATAGAACTACTTTATACTTTCCAAAAGATACATAAAGTAATACAATTGTTATTTTTACGAAATTTATGACATTTTCCTTCAACAATTTTTTTCTTTTTTCAGAAAAAAATCTAAACAAATATGTATTAGCGTTCTACCGGCCACCGACAACTTTGAAATAGAATTATATAACGCTCACCTCTCTCCGCAAAAGCATCCGCATTTCCTGTACCTATGTCCTGTAAACTTTGTTCTTCAGCACCGATGTCGTTAATACCGAAATTCTGATCACGGAACACAACATTATCGTTAAAACCTGGACCCGCGTGAGAGTTCGTTTGCACTGAGTTTATATTGTCCGAAGCGTAAGGAAACACTACACGGGGACTACGCGCTTTCCACCCACTCTTAGGTCCGTAGAATCCGTTACGAACTGCAGGAGCAAAAGCATAAGGATCAAAACCATAACTTGGCGCGTAAGGGCGACCAAATCGGCCTTGATAATACTTAGGATATATTTGTGATGAAGCTGTTCGGAATCTCGGCAACGGCTCATAGAACCTTTCATTACCAGACGGCGTTTCGTCCGCAGTTTTTGTTGAACTCATGCCCTCATCGGGCGATGTGAACTCGTAATCCGGCGCATCGTCGAATTTTATTTTCGAACTGTATTTATCAGTACTCAAATCAATCTCACCGCGTCCTAATGGTTGATGATTTTCATCTTCGTCCAAAAACAACACCCTAGACTGCTTCGCTCGCCGATAAAAATGTTTCGGTACGAACATAGGAGTGGTTCTGGGTTTTTGGTAGACAATGCTCAGCGCACGGCTCGCTTCGACAGCCGCGACGGACGCAGCTACGAGCAGTATCACTTTCCATCTATTTTCGCTCAACATGTTGCGTCGGTCACTGCTCTGTCGATTTCACTTTCATTTTATGCGATACGTTAGTTATTTGACAAATGTTTTTTTTTCTCTCCGAAGAGATTTTTTAAAACATTTTTTGTGTGAAATATTTTTAAAAAGTTAGACGTTAATTTTCATGATGGTATTGCGATCGGAGATGCGTGCGCGACGGACGGGCTACGGGCGCGAACTGGGTGCTCGCTGGGCCCGCTCCGACGCGCGACTGGAGGTTATATAAAATGATGCACTCGTGACGCTGCCTGTTTATGTAACGCCTAGGACCGCTTTATTCATGATAGCATTGCTCAGCAGTAGTACTTAAAACGTCTTATCAACCTATTCAAGAAATGTTATGACTTTTTACTGGCCGTAAGTAGCTGTTATCAGAGAGAAATAGATATCACTGCAGCGACTATTTCTGCAGCCAAATAGTAGTTTGCGGACATTACTGTGTGTCCCGTTCGAAGTGCATTCTAGATAGTGAAATTGCCGGGGTTTGAAACTTAACTTCTTTTGTCTCAAGGCGATCAGCACAACAAGCTGGTACTGTGTAAATGACTAATTAACGCCACGTAGCTATGGGCAAGCCAGCCGCTGATGGTAGCGGAACGTCTCGCTCGTCGCGTCACTTTGTCTAATAACAAAAAAAATTAAGCCTATTTCTCCTAGGTTTTTCTATGCTTACAACTATTTTTAATGTGAATATAATTATATTGTTTTTATTTGTGTATACCTTTTTTGGACAAGTGAAAATAGCAGTTTTTATAAATAAATAAAAGTAATATCTTACAAATTCTTTAAAGAAGCATCAACAACACAAGCTAAAGGTACAATTTTGAGATTGAGTTTAGTTGGAGTAATGGCATTAACTTTATAAATATTCTTTATAAAAATTAAAAGAAGCTTAAAAATGTGTAGGATTTTTTCTCACAATATAGTACATATACATAAATTTTTAATCGATTTTTATTCTTTCGTAGAAAGTAGGTTTAATGACCATTGAGGATATAAACCGTGCCAGATTTTATTTTGTATCCGGTTTGTTGTTGAATCATGATTGGGTAACAAACAAACTTGTTATTGACAGTAATAACCATACACATACTTTATTTTACTTTAAAAATAATTCATAAATGTAATAAAAAGTTAAAAATATGCTAAATATACTATACATAGGCTATTTAACTATTAATTGTTTCTACGTCTGCTTAATTTAATAATAAATTTTTAACATAACATAAAGATATATAGTGTCTGTTCAGATTCTGAATCGATTTTGACGTTTTGTAACGGTAACTATTTCAAAGCTTTAAATTTATAATAACATAAAGGATTACATCTTCATGATCAACTACATCACGCGGTAGTACACGGATTTAAGGATTAAATATTACTATTTAAATTATTATAGTAGTAACTATCATAAATCACGTTATATTTAAAAGAAAATAATTTGAGGTTTCGACAAACGCGTTGATGTCTTTTACATAGATAAAATTCACTATTATTTTCTAAAATTTACTTAATTTTTTTGAACATGAAATTAACTTCTTTTTGTCAGTTATTACATAATTTAGTGCTAATAAAATACAAAAAAAAACATATATCAAGGAACTGTTCTGTCAAAGACCATAATTAATACATATATTTATTATAATATTCCTTAGAATATGTTGCTAAAGTACGCATAGGCATACACGCCATTTCTGCTGCTATACAGTAATTTTCAATCATAAATTAATAAATATAGTTCAGATAAGCGCTGTAACTAAAATTGAGTTGAAGTAGCTATGGAAAAGACACAAGTTTCAAGGCGACGACGGCAATATTGTGCTGACTATACATCCTAACTATCGCTTCATTGATATAGGCAGGCGTATCACTTACTAACAAAGTAAACGATTTCTTTGAATTGTTGATTCGACAAATATGAAAGAAAACAAAAAATCACCAAAAAAAATTATCTGGTTACTCATCGTAAAGTACCTTACCAGCAGTTCAAGCACTGAGCAGCAGATAATAAAAATTTGTATGGTATATCACTCTTAAAGTAATCACATAGACTGCACCAAAAAATAAAGCGAATACATACTTCTAACCGTTCTTTTCGCTATAGTACTGGGTTTGTTATATTTTTTATTATTTTTTAATGAAGCTACGATATGAGCGGGTCGTTCAGCTGATGGTAAGTAATACGCGCCCACCTATTACAACGTGGCGCTAGCAAGAATAGTATTAAAAGCTCCACATAGCGTTCGTCACCTTGAGACATAAGTAGTTACACTAACTAAAGCGCTCTTCCAATCGGAACATAGTAATGTTTTCACACTACTGTTTAGCAGCAGAAACAGGAGCTACGGTGGTACCTACCTAGGCGGTTTCCGGCAACGAAAACCTACCACCAATGAGTTCATAGGGGGATATTACATAATTTAACATCAATATTAATAAAACTCTACATTTTACTCCCACAGGTACATTTTTTTATACAAACTTCTGGCACATCACAGCAATGTGTGTTAGGAAATAAATTGCTAATAATATATATCAGGCGTTTAATAATAACTGACTACGAATTCTTAAATTATTTTTCTCAAAATATTGAATTAAATGTAAAATCTAATAAAAGTACATATACACCAATTTGATATTCAAAATTAAATTGTAATAATTCATAAAGTTTTTATAAATCTATAATCATCAATCAAATTGTGTTAATCACGTTATCACTGACCTTAACATTAAGAAGCACCTTAAGCGATTAGTATAGGGTAAAAGACGATTTTTGTTTAAATAGCATGATATGTTATCTTGTGTTCATGTTTAATATGCGGTCGGTCGGTATGTATCGGATGATGGTTTGTTTTAAGACGTGTCGAAACTTCATCTGATGGTAAATGATACATTTGTAGTTAGTACATACACTGTACCACTTATAGCTATTGCCTTGATAAATAAGATATTAACCTACGTTACACCAGTAATTTACTATACTACATTAAACGATTTTCAAAGCGAAATAAAAAGACATTATTATTTGCCGATATAAATAGGCGCTATGGTTGCACCTATCTAGAAAGGTCCCGGCAACAGAGATTGGTGGTGAATTAATGAAATGAAGATGGAGACAAGTACACAAAAGTTTCATGTATTATTTGATAGGCATTGAAAAAATATAGAAATATCAAAAAACTAGCATAAATATATTTCTTATAAGTAAAATTTCATTTCATATGAGTAAGAATAGCATTGTTACTTCAAAAGTAAAATATTCTGTTAACGGGAAAAAAAACTATATTTTATCGGACATTGGTGACAATTTATTGCAAAAGGAAGTCGTGGTGGCTCAATGACTATGAACTCAGACATCGCAATCAGATGACAAGGGTACTAATCCCGGCCGGGGCATGCACCTCTTAGATAGTTTTTCAATGCCTAATGTACATATTGTTACAATTACTAAGTATTTAACGGTGAAAGAAAACATTGTGAGAAAACCCGCACCCTGAAGTTATCTTTCTGTATGTGTGGTGGCCCCAGTAAAGTGGTAACAGACTCGCCCCCGTTGCATGGCAACTAATCTGACTAGATCTAGCGAAAAGTGGGTGTTTATTCGCCTTTGCCTACTCCTACTGGTAAAAGGCGAAAGTATAAAAAAAAAATATTGCAAAAAGTCATATATTAAAAGTCATATATAAATATATTTTTAAATGTCCTTTTAAAATTGTTTGCTGTATTTATCAGTAATTATATCTGTAAAACACAAATAATGTGTAGTAACTTAATATTGTAACAAAGAAAGGAAACAAAATAGACATAACAGAAATTAAAAATAAACATTATTAGAACATATTTTTCTTTATTTTTTATTTCTAATTTTCTCTGATATTATTATTCCGGGCTTTCCCTTATTCTATTATTTACAACATTTACTTACAAAATATTCACTACTAAATTTTGTAATTTTTGTCTAATTATTAATTTTTTACATTATCTATACTTATGCTATCTGTCTGATATATACAGAAATACACAATATTATTGTGTAGATATAGATAAAGTAATATTTATTTCTATTATTGACTATTTCTATTGTTATTACCTTATTTCTATTATTTCCTATTTTACATATTTTTATACAATAATTTATGAACTTACTTCTAACTATTGGAATATATTATATTGTAGGTGCATTTTTAAAATTCTTGTAAATTTTAGACGTTCATTTACCCTACTAATAAGTTTTACTGCTTGTCGTGATAAAGACAAAAATTACCGTTCAAAGATTGAAATAAGGATAAATATTAATACAATTGTTTTAAAAATACAAAGTGTAACAATTAGTCGTGGAAAGGAAAATATTTCTTTTACTCGTCAGAAAATAACCCAACGGGAAATCTATAATTAAAGTTTTCTACAATTGTAGTATTTTAAAGTACATACATTTTAAAGATAATTTTCTAAAAACAATTACAGCAATTTGTGATATTTACTATTATTATATTATATGTACTGTATTAATAAAATGTTCACCTGATGGTAAATTACACTTTAATAAGACAGACGATAATCTTCAACAGAAGTAATTACATAAAAACTGAAATATAACCTACCATCGAAAGATTTTATCAGTTCTCATATTTCCCGTCTCAAAAACCATAGCCTCGGGAAGTACCGGCACCCGGAATAATCTACAAGTTATTTTTAAATGTAGCTAATGCTAAATCTATCTGATATTGATAATCATATAACTGTTGTTGTTTATGATTTGTATTAAATTCAATGTATCTCAAGGCGGATTTTGAATATAACTTTCTTACTTTATGTTTCCAGGTTGTAGATTATTCCGTAGCAGAAAATTGTAGTTTAGTACTGCAGCTGCACTTACTTATATCAATAAATATTTATATGTTAAAATTACTGTTTTTCAATCTGAGAGGCGTCTTAATTAATATGATTATCGGACTGTGGAGATATGACACCGTTGTTATGTTAAATCCTTTCTGGAGCCTCACACGGACAGAGAATTACGAGAAAAGTATTTCCGTCACTCAACTTCAACTAATTCGTATCGCTATATGTTAAAGAAAACTACTTATTTCTATTAATATAACCTTTCATGTAATATGTATATACACAATAAAATATACTAAATGTGATAACAATAGCAAGTTATCAGCAATCCTAATTCAACTTGCTCAAATGTATTCTTACATTTTGTATTAGATGTGTCGATATCACGTATTATATGCTTTTAAATCGAATACCGACACTAATTTATAAATCGACGTAAAATTTTTTCACACAGAATACATACTTCAGAAACTGTTTTGTTGATGGAATAGAAAAATTTATTTTGTACCTATTAATTTATAACTAAACTTGGTTTTTCTCAGTCGCCACTATGATGTTTCATTATTTCGTTCAGTTGGTTCATTATTTCGAGAATAACCATTATTCAATGAGTTTATATTTAAACCAATCGTTCTAACGAAAACGTTGACTTGTGAGTCAGGTGATCGTCAGCCATGGTTACCCGAGTATATAATACGTAGTTATAATGATCTGTGACGAACAAATTGTGAATCCGTGCATCTCACACACGCGTTGGTCAACCGCAGTCGTCGGGATTCCCGCGATGAAGTTCGACGTATCAAATATATATAATATGTTTTAAGTTAGCAGTGCTTAGTTTAAACTTATAACACAAGTGCAAGTTACGACAATATTCCTCTGCAATAACAAAAGGTACGATATATTTTAGTTGTTATCGAAAGTAATTAGTTTTTTAACAAAAAGTGTTTTGGTTTTTCTTAAGATATATTACACGTCATGAGTCTTTATAACAACAAAGATAATTCTTAAGCTATGTTGCTTTATCAAATTATTGTTTGTGTATATTTTTAATAACAAAAAGTAAATTACACAATGAGTAGACAAGTTTTTTATTACCACAAATTCAAGAAGTTAATGTCATATTTTAATAGCACATTTGATCTAATTTAATTATTCAGAATATATAATGTAAGACTATTAACATTATTCAAACTAAAATTAGTTATATTATTGGAACCTGAGCCACCACAATAAATACAAAACTATTAAACCTGATAATAAAACCTGAACGATAGGTAGAGCTAACGAACCTTCTTAGCGTCGAACTTTACTTGTTTTTTCCTTGTAATGCTACATTTTTATGTATATTTTAAATTCTACGTGTGCCAAATGTTTCTCTGTGTTTGTTACTCTTTAAATATATTACTACATAAGCATGAATAAATCTTGTTTTTAAAATAATATGATATATATATTTAATTTATAAGGTGTAACTTTGAGTCGCAGCTTCCCTGCACTGGTCAAGCAGGTTTTCCAGAGGATAGTTCGAAAGCACTTCTTTACATACTATACATATATGTGATAAATAATAGATACCATTAAATTTAGATTACGTGTTTACGAAACATTGGACAAACTAAAGATAACCTTAAAAGTTATAATAATGACATTAGATAAGAATTATTATTCACAAACAATCTTTTATAATTGCAAATAAATAAACAAGACATGGTCTTTTGCTGGCATTTGTGGATATGGTCTTTGTTTTATCGAACCTATACAGAGAGGCCTTAATAAATATTACAGATAGTAAACCGTTTATCATTAAATATAATATATTAGTAGTGATACAGGTAAAAAACATACCGTATTATAAATTAAACACAAATATTACATACGACACCTAAAAAGCTAATTTAGATTATTGTATCTCATTAACCTTTAGCATATTAGATGTTATCTAACTAAACATGGTTATATACAACTATATTTATATTTTCACAGTAAAATTAATCAAAATCTGAATGTCTTACATCAATAAATAGTTCGATACTGGAAAATATATGTAGAAGATTAATCTTTAACTATTTATATGTTATGAGATGATTCTTATAGCAATTACTTTAAATTTACAGGTTTTTAACATTTAAAAAGCGTTAGTGAACATTTTAGAAGATGGGAATTAAAAATTTATCACTGCTGTTAATTTTCGCGGCAATGACGTACGTTTTAAATGGACAAATTCAAACAGGTAAGTTATTATTTCTTAAAATGAAACGCTTAAGATCTACAAATATTAAGTCACGTTTATAACATTTGTAGCGCGAACAAATAAGACCATTTGAAGAACATTATTTTATAAAATAAAAACATAACAACGACGCTATTATTAGCAGATGAACTGTATAAATGGATAATAACTATTTCCAATAAAAATAATGTTAATTCCAAATTAATTAAAATAAAATACAATGTTAAACAAATACATACAATAGTTTTACTATACAAGAATATTAATTGTTAAATCCTCTTCAAACTTAAAACAAACACCAAAGTCTAAGGAAAAACCTGTTATAAGGAAATAACAATTGTAATAAGTTTCTCAGTAGAGGTTTAACCGCAAAATTTAAAAAAAATGTATTTGACTGTATAAGAATAGAATTGAAAACTTATGAAGCTCCTTTGTAAACAAAAAAATTATATTTCTTCACATTTGCGTCGCCCTCATATTGAGGGTAGCTCTGTGCTCCAAGAATAGGTAAATTGGCTGTTGAAAAAAAATTTGTGTTTCGCAAAAATTTATTAAATATTTGTCATAAGATAACGACTTTTTTATATTTGTTATAATATCTAAATCGTCTTTTAGGTCCTACACACGGCAAAGTAGTGGTATGTTATCTTTCTACATGGTCTGTATACAGGACGGAAGCTGCAAAGTTCAAAGTGACTGATGTAGATCCTTCCCTTTGCACCCACGTCATGTATTCTTTCGCTGGTCTCGATGAGAACAGTAACAGCGTTAAGGTACTTGGTAAGTATACAAGTTAAATAAAAAATAAGACTAATGATCAATCTTTAAAAGACGATGTTTCTATACAAATTGGGTTATGGGGAAATGAAATATCCATCTGTACGGAATATGTTTTAAAAAGAGATTGTCTTCGTTTAACAAGCATTTGATCGAAGTTCATGAATCGTACTTACTCGATACCGGCACCGGCTATTTATGCTTACAAAACAGCATAATATAAAGATTATACTGATTTTGTTAATTACCAATTAAAATTCAAAAACCAACATACGTGACCCTGAAATAGGACAAGAGATCTTCTAGTTACAAGGCCTCAGAGGCAATCCAAATATATTCCCACAGTTAAGATAATTTGTAATATTTACTAGCCTTTTATTATGGTAATACTTTTTGCAAATGTTTTAATTTGTAGTAACAATTAACTGTATACTACTATTTAAGTAAAACCGTAAATATCATTGTCAGTTTAAAATTAAATATGTACATAATCTTAAACTTAAAAATCTTATAAATAATGAATAATAACATAAAACGATATTTTTTACAGATCCTGGACTAGATATTGATGGAAAATTCGAAGACTCAGGCTACAAAGGACTTGTGAGTCTGAAAAATAACTTTCCTCACCTCAAAGTGCTCCTATCCATCGGTGGCTGGAACGAAGGCTCTTTAAAGTTTTCGAATATGGTTGCTTCTTCCACTTCTAGATCGCAATTTATACAGAGTGTGCTCGAGTTTATGGAGTGAGTACATTTTATCTTTTCATAACAGTAGTTCGATTTTTTTTTCAATTTTAACAATATATGTGTATGTATAACCATTAAAATATTAATAACGTTAAACATATATAACATTTTTTCAAAGAAATATATATCATCAACAAGATAAGATCTAAAAAAATATTTGGGCATTATGTTTTGCTATCTCATACGAAAGTTATAAAAGCAAATTCAAGCAAAACAAATATCAATAATATTCATTATATTTAAATAAATAATTTTATTTACTCTAAATATTCAATATAAAATTTCTAGCAAAGACGGAAACGCACGCATTTCGATGCAAAGAAAATTAAGTAATACATCGAATACTTCCCGTTTAAAGTTTTAACAAAAAAATTTAAATCGATAATCGTTTTTGTTACTAATGATAAAGAGAACGAACCGGTTTAAACGCGAAGATTAAAAAAAACTACTCTACGTGTATATGTTGTAAATAACAAATTTTTTATATTATTACGTGAACTTACGAAATTGGAGTGTAAATTGACGGTTGGATTCACAAATACTGGTTATGTAAAAAAATTATGATCGACGATTTTTCCTTATGTCATCTAATAGCAATATTATTGTTCTCTAGCACATACAAATTTGATGGAATAGACATGCATTGGAAATATCCCAATGTTAGAGACGGCAAGCGTGCAGATAAAGCCAACTTTGTCACTTTGATAAAAGTAAGTGAGGATTTAATTAACATTTCAAATGGTTAAAGTTATACAAGCTGTACACCGAAGACGTTTCTTCTCAAGAAATTATTTAATTTTTCTATAATAATCTTCCAAACTGTGGGTAGTAATTACTAGTTAGTAGTAGTTAGTGATTAAAAACTTGATTTATACTATCGAAATTTAGAGACAAGATAAAACCAGAGCCATATTGTAAATACCTTCGCATTGAAAAAATACATGCTTACTAATTTCTTCAGTCTTCAGTCTAGTGATTCTTATCTCAATGGTTTCCGAATTAGAAGTCTCATAAAAGTTTGTCTAATGCTCTATATACCTTTAAAATTGTTTTTATGTATACTTAACTTCTTTGTCCATAGTGATTTATTCAAATCAGTCTAGTCGTTTCGAAGATTAACCGAAACAGTCGGACAAGAACTATAAATATTTGGATTTGTGATATAATATAAAAACATACGTGAAAATTTAAGGAGTAAATGATTATTATATGAAATATCCGGATGTAGCTATTGACATTTTCTGACGTAATATATACAAAACTAATTTTATAAATTTTTCATCACCAGGAGTTGAAAGACGCGTTTCTGCCCTTCGGGTACATTCTGACAATAGCTGTCGGTGCACCTAAGTACGTGATGGAGGCGGCATACGATCTGCCCCAACTGAACAAATACGTGGACCTGTTGAATGTACTCTGTTATGATTATCACGGCACTTGGGACGGCGTAGTCGGCGCAAACGCACCTCTCAAAGGCTTGACCAAAGATGACGTATTTAACGTCGTAAGTATTTTGAACTTGTGCTTTATTTAACATACTTACCACCGACTTCCACTGCTAATATATAAAATATAATTTTACTGTATCAGTAAAGAATAGAAAATTATATAACGTATTTATGACACCTTTTTTTTTAATCGACGAGAATAAGTTATTGGTACGTCTAATTTTTTGTTCTTTTTTCTATGTTTAATCCTAGATTTTAAATCAGAGAAAGGCCTTAAATAAAAAAAATCTTTGGCTTTTTAAACAGTAGCTTCATTATAAAGAATAAGATATACCCTAATGTTAGAAGCAAAAAATTAGAAAAGAACTAATGTTAATGTAGGAAAAAGCGAAATTTATACCTTTTCTTGTGCTATCTAATGCTTAGGAATATATTTTTTTTAGGATTATACACTAAAATACCTGATGTCTCACGGAGTTAACCCTAATAAAATCGTTCTTGGCTTACCAATGTTTGGACGAACATTCGTCCTCGAGAAACCTGAAACGGAGGTCATCGAATTTGGCCGCACTCCCATAAAGAGTGAAGGATTTCAGGGACCGTATACAAAGGAAGCAGGATTTATGGGTTATAATGAGGTAAGAACCTTATTACTATTAATTTACATTTCAGTATTAATAACTAATAAAAATAGTGTCATAAGACTTATGTATCTGAAATTGGTACATCTAATATGTAAATAACAGTATACATATATATTTAAATAAACAACAATATGCCTGAAGCTGCCGTACTATTTAGTTTGTGTTCCTGTCATGTAATAAAAAAATATATTGACTGTCTCCGAATAAACTAAAACAACAATAACCTTTTTATATATTTACGTAATACATAAACAAAATTATTTATTTTTAATGTAACATAACAGATCTGCATGGAACTAAAGGACAATGACGACAAATGGACTCGACACTGGCACGAGCAGACTTCGACGCCTTACCTTCGCAATGGGGATCACATAATAACGTATGACAATGCAAGATCACTAGCTGTGAAAGTGAAGTAAGTATATTGTATCATTTACTATTGCTAATCATCACTTTCCCTCCTCCCATTGAAGATGGTAATACTTTGCTGAATAAGCCTGCGTGTGAGTTAAAATAGTTAGCATATCTGGAATTTTATTATAGAAATGTTATCATGAAATAAAAAAAAACGAAAAAATTTAATTGGTACAGTTAATCAATAATTTGACGTGCATTGAATCTAAGACTGTTATAGCCATGAAGTAAAACATCATACAATAAAAATTTAATTTTGGTGATAACGTTCGCAACAGTTTATTACGTTATAACATTATCAACATATCGTATCGTTTCAGAAAAGCTATGGAATACAACCTCGCCGGTGTTTTGGCCTATTCAATAGATACAGATGACTTCAGCGGACTGTGCGATAGGGAGCCTGACTACGTTTCAGTGTCCTTCTCTGGTCTACATAACTTTGTAGAAAAATTCAACCGAATCGCTAGAAATCCGATCTTACAAAGGCTTTTGAAAAATCTCAATCTACCCGATGGTAAACAGACTTATGTTTTTAAATATATTTTTTTTTATTTAAACCATCCTGTTATAAGTACAGCATCAGTATTTTTTGTTTCTCTACAATAGATATATGTATTAATTAATTAGAAGTAGTGATGAATGTTAATAATATTATCCATTAGATTTTCATTGCACGTTCGTAACACCAACGTCACAACCCCTAATAATTTTCTATTAAATTTTGCAGCACAAAAACTTGGCAGTCTGAGTAAATCGACTGAAATCGCACATAAAAATCATCTGTGGACCACAGAATCGAATCCTAGCTATCCTCTGTTGCGAGCTATCGACGAATCCATTACTCTTGCCATAGAAGAAAAGATGATTATGACGGACATGGTCAACATCATGAACGAAAAACCAAACGGCGGAAATACAGCGGTCTCTACGAACAGCGTATTCACAGTTGTTTGCTATTTCTGTTTCCTATAAATTAATATTTTTTTCATTTCATTTACAATTTCTATGTAAGTAAATAAATATTTCGAGAATGCAATTGTCTGTACTATTACATAGTGACGGAGTTCTAAATGATGTACGATATAACTAATTTAAGCTTCCTTAGTATCAGTGTGACTTATTCTAAGAAGGATCAAAGTTAAACCATATTCACCACATTCAAACTTCAAATCACTTATTATAGTATAGTTTTAAACAAGGTGTTTAATTCTCCATCAGAATACGTTTAAGAGAGTCCCTAGCTCACAACTTTATGAACATATATCAATAAAAATTTAAGTGTAAGTATTGCCAGTGTTACTGAAAAACCTACTATTGTCTCTTATTGTTTTTTAAGTACCTACACTGTTGCATCGTTTTTAAATAATCTTTAAGTCAATATTAAAATCTCTGAAAAATTAAACTACATAAGTCTTTTACTCACAAAGAGCATAAATAACTGGTTAAGTTTTTATATGATTATCTCTAAAATATTAAACATTCAATAAAATTTGAAAAAGAGTTGTTTCCACTACCTTACTATTAAGTCTTCAGCTACACCGATATCAAGTTTGTCAAATACTTAAAATGTTTTAACACCATTCTAGGACTTCCTTCGATTTATGTGCCCTGCTAATTGGCAATTGAGGGTTATGGCATATATAAAAGTTTAATACTTATTCTTACTTTTTTACTCAAAAAAAACAATATAAATAATAGCTATTAAACGTTTTTCGTTATATCAAAGTTTTATATAATTTATAATATCTTTATATACAATGGGCATTTCTAAATAAATTTACTGATTGCGGTATTACTATTAGAGACTAATCTCTGGAGATTTATCTTTCTTACTCAAACATTTACTCATCTTTATACATATTTTTTTTACATTAATGGCACCTGCGTGTTTAGAGAATAATGTTTGATGTAACAAATTATCGTCATTCACAAGTAACGTTAAAAAATCTTTGTGTGATACGCACTGATCAATCTCAGTCGTTAGAACTGCTTTGACGAAGAGCAACGCTTTAAATATACGTCATTATATTGTTTGAAATTCATAGCAGGTAGGACTTAAAGTGAAACAGTTTCTAAAAATCTTCTAACAAAACTAATAAAAGGTAAGTGTCTACGTTCTTTCTTAAGGCCCTAAACCATGAAAACGGAATTAACATATAATCTTCTTCCTCCTGCCTTTTCCCATTCTATGTGGAGTCGGCACAGTATGGAAGTGACATATAATCACAATAAAAAAAAATCTTTTATTTTTCATTATTTGATGAAGTAGTTATATTAAAAACGCTGGAATAAACTTTTAGTTTTAATTTTATGTTTAAAATTACAAAACCATTGAATTATGAACCGGATGCATAAAAAATGATCAATGGTGTAAAATGTAAGGTTAGCTTCGTTAAACAATATATATGTAGATTAAAGTCTGATCAATGTATAGTTTAGTAAAATTAAGATCTTTTTAGACTATTGCAATTTAGATATCAAAATATATATAGATATATAATACAGGAATTTTAATAATGTTGGGATTTTGAGAAGCCATCAGATCTAGATACCAAAATACCGATCGATAGAGGTGAAGAGCATCGTATGATATCTTACGATAGATGATAATGATAATGTAAAAAGCTAAATGGCTTCCACGTAGTCAACAGTAACACCATGTTAACAGTACCAACAGTTAACATAAAAAACTAAAAATATAGTTGTATAATTTTGGCAGTCTCATTAACTTTTTTCTGACCCCTGACGTAATGTGCTGGATGTATATTAAAATGCTAACATCAATGTTGGTATGAATTAAATAAAAAAAAACATACTCATAGTTTCAAACATCAAGTTTACTTTAAAGCACTAAATCGTGATACTTTGTCATTTTATAGTGTCCTCTTCGCGTAATTGAAGCTGAATAAAATAATAATGTCTATTCATTTACAGTCTTTTTAACTATTTCAATGGATAACTAAATATTCAATAGACATGATATTTAAAAAATTTTCGTCGCTTTTAATTTTGGTGGCAATCATCCATGTTTTAAACGGACAATACCTTCCTGGTGAGTTAAAACTTCTTTACAGTTTAGAAATATCATTTTATACTTCAGTAAAAAAATGCTTCGAATTAAGATAAATTGTACAATGATCAATGGATATTTGTATATATAATGGCCCTACTCGGTAACGCAACAAGAATCCATGTGTCTTGTAACACAGATTTCCTGGATTCAATTCCAGTCATAAATGGTGATACGATTATTTTAATTCTGCCTATATATTCGCCTCCAATATAATATTTTTCGCTAAAAATATTTCCAACTTCCGGCTGCCAATATATGAGAGTCCAGTGTAGCTCACTGCCGAATTTTCGGCTTTAAGTTCACTTAACATTGTGTGAAATTAAGCATTAGTGGTATTCGGTTGTAGAATAAAAATAATATGCCCTAGGTCAATCTTTATTATAGTTTCTGTTAATAAAAAAGGTCGTAAATATAGATGACAGCATCCCCTTTCTATTTATCGGTCGGAATAATACTGTGTATTGTTTATCATCTCGTTGTAAAAAAATAATGTCTTTTAATTCTAGTATTATGTTTTATACAATTTACGTATAAGAATAATTATAGTATTCCAAATAAAGTACTTTATGAGAAAACTCTTCTGCTAAAGAAGAAAAACCTGTTGTAATCAAATAACAAGTTTAATATCCTGCTCGACTGCTTAATACAATGAATATAAAAACCAAATTAACGTGGTATATACTACCGAAAATTCTTCAGAATATATCAGAAAAACTGAAACGGTTTCGTCTGTAATAATAATTTCTTAGTTTTTGAGTGTAATGAATGCAAACGCGATAATTATAAAATCAAAAAATTTTTACATTGCATAAAATCATATTACAGAAATAATAATATTATTCACTTACATTTAAGTTTTTAAGTCCTAATTTTAACTAAAAAGATAGAAATGCTGATATATTATTCTATTGTAACATTAAAACATACTTTAAGGTCCTCGACATGGCAAAGTGGTTTTTTGCTATATAGCAACATGGTCGATATACTATGAGGAAGCAGCGAAATTCGAAGTAAAAGATATCGACCCTTCGTTATGCACTCATATCGTATATTGCTTTGCTGGTCTCGACGAGGACACCATGGCTGTCAAAGTTCTCGGTAAGTTGATAATACTCAGTAAATTGTAATAAAGATCCTGGTTATAACTATTAATCTAGTTAAGGCAGACAGATATCGATATCACAGATAGTAAATCCTAACAGTCCTCTAAAATCTCTTTAGGATTCTTGATATACTATGTTTTATTTCTAAAATATTCATTAGGATGTAAAACATTTTTTATCGTAATATATAATAAATCAGTACGCTATTTTCAATTGCCATCCAAGATGGTGTTTCTTGGGAAAAGCATATGTCTAGCAGTGGAATGTCACGAGCATATGATGATTATAGTGAAGGAACCAGTACTGTATGCCACCGCAGCAGAAATCCTCTTTTAACAATTATACAAATTACAGATCCTGGACTAGATATTGATAATGAGTACGAAAATAATGGCTACAAAGCATTTGTATCACTTAAAAGGAAGTACCCACACCTGAAGGTAATGATAGCTATCGGCGGCTGGAATGAGGGTTCTTTAAAGTTTTCCAATATGGCTGCCTCTGAAACTTCCAGATCACAGTTTATACAGAGTGTGCTCGAATTTCTGGAGTTAGTACAATTATTTATATTTTTAATAATAATGATTCAGGATACACAACATTACGAAATGTTTTTATACATAAACAAAATCTTTCACCAAATGAATAATGAACTAATAACTACATTAATAAAGAAAAAAATATTTTCATCGTTTATATCTATCACATCATCTTCCGATAGAGATCCACAACTGGACAAAAGTCTACCTCAAAGATCTCTACGTTTGTAGGAGTTCATATGGAAGGATTTGTGCCATTTCCTACCACGTTAGCCCAATGTGGGATGGTGGGAGCCAGAGCTTTGGGAGGCTTGGATCCCGTGAGTTGCTATGCAAAAATTATTAACATTGGCATTTCAGACTTAGGAAGTGAAACATAAAATTGTGTGAGCTAATAGGTGGGAACTGGTAACGAGATCGTATAATCAAACACAGACACAGGTGGACTTGAGTCTTATAAAAGCATAAAATTATATCTCCATACAAGAATATTTTATAATACTTACCATATTATCAAAGGCTTTACTTAATATTTAACACAAGCTATAAAAGATACTATTTTAAACCGACCTTGTTGCTGTTCGGACTAGAGTACAGCAGCCTAACGTCGTTCACGTTTAGAAGGTCAAGTCATTTGTAAAATTATTGATTTTTAACAAAATTAATACAACACATAAGGTTTTATAACGATAAACACGAAAATGACGTGATATTTTACAATAGGATCCACAAAAACTAGTTATTTTAAAAATAATAAAATATGATGTTTTCCTTATGTCGACTAATACCGCATTCATATTTTCTAGCACCTACAAATTTGATGGAATAGATATGCATTGGAAATATCCTAACGTCAGAGACGGCAAACGTGTTGATAAAGCAAATTTTATAACTTTAATGAAAGTAAGAATTTTAATATATGTTTTAAATAGTGTAAAATAAGGTTTAAATGGTCTAAAACCGCACATTGTAGTGGAAACACAAAAAATTGGTGATGGTAATCTAACTGGGATATTATCTTACAAATTTTAATTTTTCATTTAGGATATGATTTTTAACGTAACTTTACTACTTTACTAAAATTCATTCAAACCTAAGATTAAATTAGTTTAAATTTAGCTTTAGCTTATTTAAGTTAAATGTGTAAGGTTATGAATTGTGCTCTCAAATATTCATTTAACTATTTTAAAAAGTTTATTTTAATATGTAAGTTAACTATTAAAGGAAATTTATCAAGTAACTGTGATGTTAGAGAATGATAAAACACTGCATTCTAATAATGCATATAATGAAATAGTTAACATGTTTTTTTCTATAGGTAACCTGTAAATATTTTTTTTATATGTTATATAATTTATTAAAGAGCAGTTATCATTCTATATGTATTTACTAAAATAAGCATTAAGACTTTGCTTCTAGGCAGGTGGGATATTATGAATACTCGTACATTTGCCACAACCATTATAACTAATTGCTCAAATGGACCACTACCAGCTTATTAACAATAATAAAAATTAGTGAAATAAAAAAAATGAAATTTTATTAATGTTAAACGTCTGTTATACACCAGGAGTTAAGGCAAGCTTTAAAGCCACGTAGGTACGTAATAACGGCAGCTATTGGTGCACCAAGGTATGTGTTGGTGGCAGCCTACGATCTACCACAACTTAACAAATATGTCGATATGCTGATTGTGCTTAGTTATGATTACTACGGCTCCTGGGACGAGAAGGTTGGTGCAAACGCTCCTTTAGACAGCGCGAGTAAGGAAGACGTGTACAGCATAGTAAGTACTTCCAATTATTGGCTATTTTTGAAAAGATATATACTAAAATCTACTGCAAACTGTATAAACAAATCAAAAATATTATTTTTCATTAATAATTAAGTAATATTAGAATGTTGGCACATCGGCTAAACCGTTTGCGTTTTATCTAATATGTAAATATCTAGTTAGAAACACTTATTGCAAGAATTTTTTTTTCAGTTAACCCACTTATTTCCAGGATTACACTCTGAAGTATTTAATTTCTCACGGTGTTAGCTCATACAAAATAGTTCTTGGCGTGCCAATGTTCGGACGAACATTTATACTTCAGGAACCTGAGACAGAAGTTATTGAATTCGGTCGCACTTCCGCAATGAGTGAAGGATTTCAGGGACGATATACAATGGAAGATGGATTTATGGCTTACAGTGAGGTATTGACACGTTGTAACAAACAATATTATATAACACTTCTTTGTAAAGAACTTCATAGTAAATTGAGGCTATTTCTCTACGTTAATTATGGAAATAAATATGTACAGAAAATTCGAAGATCTTCTTATATTTTTTTTACTCATTAACAGATTTGTATGGAGTTAACAGATAATGACGACAAGTGGACTAGATATTGGGATGAGCAGTCTTCGACACCTTACCTCCGCAGTGAAGATCGTATAATAACATACGACAATGCCAGGTCAATAGCTATTAAAATAAAGTAAGTAAATTTCATAAATTACTTATTACTACTACATTTAGTGTTAGTTAGTGTTAATAACAGAATTTTAAACAATTCTAAGGTGGCATAACGGAAATATAAATAGCGATATTGTTTCAGAAAAGCTGTGGAATACAACCTTGCTGGGGTGATGGCCTATTCAATAGATGCCGACGATTTTAGTGGAATATGCGAAAGAGAGCCCGATTATGTTTCAGTGTCATTTTCAGGCCTATATAACTTCATAGATACGTTTAACCGTATTTCTAAAAATCCGACCTTACAAAGATATTTTCAAAATCTTAAAACGCAAGACGGTGAGTGTTGAAAAATTATAGTAATAATATCAACCGTTGTTCGTCTTTTTTATACATTATTTCCAAACTGATTTTTGTATAGACAACACTAATGTTTGAATTCTCATATGACGTTAAGTGATTATGAAGCGTACTTGGCCAAAATAAACTGGCTCAATAATTATTACTAATGGATACTGGATGGATTACTATGGATACAATGGATATGGAACTACTAATACTATTATGCCAGTATATATTATTACTATAACTTGGTAATCAGATTTGATAAAATCCTACTGTATTGTAAAGAAACATTTATGAAAAAGACGGATAATGGTGTTAGACTTTGAAATTAATAAGCTATAATTCGTTTTATAATAATTGCACATTTTGTCACTCAGCCTTAGCACTTGGAAATTTAAGCAAATCAATAGAAATTACAAATAAGAACCATCTATGGATGACGGATCCTAAACCAACTTACCCATTATTGCGTGCAATAGATGAATCTATTAATCTTGCGATAGAAGAAAAGATACTTATGTCAGATATGATCGGCATGGTGAAAAGAAAAACCAATGGTGGTTACTCAGCACTCGCAACTAATAGCGTGTTTCCAGTCGTTTGTTATTTCTGTTACTACTAAGTCCAGTTATAGGTAAATTTCATTTGTAAATATTAGTTAACAATGTACATTTGTTTAGAATAAATTTAATAAAATTATTCGCTAGATCAAGACTATCTTTTATTTTAGTCCATCCACATTACATTTTATTAATTTGAAGATTACTTTCACATCGACCTTAATTGTATTATATACTAGCTGTTCCCCGCCAGCTTTGCTGGCCGTATTGTAAAATTATACCGCAAATGACTTTCTATAGCAACCGTTACAATAGCAACCGCATAAATGATACTACATGCAAATATTTATCAAACTTAATTAGAAATATAATAATGAAGGGTGTAAGCAATTCCAAAAATAATTAACCTATAACAATCTAAAAGTCATTTCGCGTCGAATGGCTTGTTTCCATGTCGACACGTTTAAAAGTTTTCACGTGATTGGTTAACACACAAAATCTGTTTTTATTATATATATAAAAACAAACGATATACCTTTTTATTGAGATTGTTTACTAAAATACACCTGGGATATAATGAGGTACTACTACTAGGCAATGAATGGTAATTTACCACTCGAAAAAAAGTTTAAGAAAATAACCTCAAATTTATAGGAAATTACAACAACCAACTAGGAAATCTTCATTATCGCTTTGCGTCAATTTTGTTAATAATATATAGCAAAAATGTCTTACTTATTTTTAAACTTGCTTTGATTTATTTTAATGACTGCGAACACCTACATTGTTCCGATTTGACTTGAACGCGCTAAGCTTTATGTAGTGCTGTGAATATCCAAAGTGAACAATATCCTATCGGTACCTTTTACCATTGCCTAAATGGTCAAAATAAAACAATCGTCTCAATGCTTAATAAAACAAAAGTAATATCTCGAATCTAGTAGTTTGAATCACATAATAAAATAACATAAGCTTCTTTAATCCAGGTTTTCTCATTACGATATCGTCCCCATCGTAATCTACTGCCATAAAATATTAAATTATTTTTATATAAATATAAGAAAAAATAATGAAACCTCTAAAAAGTCTATAGACAAGATCGCACAATGGAAGCAAATAGTTCAATTTGCCAAAATTACGTTAATTTGTGATGAGGATGTTACAACTTCTGAATATTTACAACCAGTATGTACATTTACAACCGGTTAACATATATACTTTGCACGACAAAGACGGAGTAATCTATAACCTCAAATTAAAATTTTAATGTTAAATATTCAAATTTATGGTATTACATAATTTTATTTTTAAAGCGGAGTTGATATCTTTTGGATTTTAATACATTAAAGTAAAATATATAATTTTACAACATAAAGCGATGAAATTGATACTTATGCTCATAATAATGAGGTTGAAATTTGGATGTTTACAGAAGACCACATTGCACTCTCCGACATGAGATGTTAAATTTCATTACTTCAATATTTTTACTAACTTTAGCGCCTACAAGTATAAATAGAGCAATGTTTACTCCTTATAGCTTTGCCGATTAAAACTTGTTCTGTATTAGTAAGTTTGAAAACTAACACTATTAAATATAATTAAAGTAAGATAAAGTATATAATTGTACCTTTATTAAGCTTTTTATATTAAATGGAGAATTTTAATATTAACTAAATGTAATGAATTTTTTTCCATAAACGGTATATGTTACTCAGCTGACAATATTAACAGATAGCTAGATGATAGATCTGATAGCATTCACATAGATTATTATAATTGCAAAATTTTAATATCTTATTATTTACCGCATACAACAAAAACAATAATTAATAAAGATCACAATACTCTATGAACTTTGAATTAAGTTCTAAAAAAATATTATTTTATTACTACAGCGGACCTGAAACGAACATTTCTATGCTTTCACAGAACAATGAAACATTCATCATCAAAAATCTACGAAATATAGCTACGTCTTCAATGTTGAGTTTTTTAAAAACTTACACCGTATCGTGATTAAAAAGGATTTCCATTAGTGAAAATAAAAAAGAAACGCAAAATAATCATCTTTATATTCCTCATTGATAATCAATATTTATCCCCTACATTTCACCTGAAATGTATCCTACATGTATAAAAAAATTAACGGTGTTGGTCTTTAACAAATAAGTACAACCGGACCGACTCCTTATTATTTTTTAATTTATATTATTTACATTGCATATTGGTGTACTACAAGCACTCTAAATATAAGTTATGTTTATATGCTGTTATATAAATGTGTCATTTTTAGTATCTCTTTATAAACCCGCATAATGAAATAAAGTTGTAAACAAATTACTATCTCAGTGTCTGCATTTACAGTACACAAAGATCATGTTATTTTAATTAAGTAATAACGTCTGAATATCCAATTAATGATTTGTTATGTTTCCTTATAATTATGATATGCCAACCATTGTGATAACAGTTTCAAAACAAATGTCATTTTATAATAACAGTAAAACAAAATGTATTACATTGCAAATAAAATGTTTCGTTACAGTATTCTCAGTATTTAATATTATTATTGTATTTTATAATCTATTATATAATTATTTTTATTAACTAAAATTATAAAATATAAAAATATATCGTATATTTTATTACCAAAAAAAAAATTTAATGTCACACCTAAAGGTACAGAGGGTTCTTCGAAGATTCTCTAAAAATTTTATATAAGTTTATAAATATATATTACAAAGGAATACTAAATAAAGTTTATTAATTAATAATATATTAGACGATGTAATTCGTTTATCCCCTTTTCACCACCAGACGACGAGACGCACAGCGAGTCACTATCCTTATTTTGTACACATCCCCACTTTGCCAAGTTTTGCGAAGTTTAGCACCGCGTTCTTCATGAAAACAGCAAAGGATTGGAACAACTTGGCGGCATCAGTGTTTCCGTTCAAATACGACGTCAGTGCCTTCAAGAAGAGAGTGAATAGGCTGTTACTAGGTTAGAACGCTTTACAACCCAAGTCCCTATCACCACGTAACCATGGTCAAACGCTAACCTGGTTATTTTAAAAAAATATATAATCCAGATCATTCCGATTTCAAACTGTATTTTTGGTTTGTACTTACCTAATATGTCGATAAAATTCCTTCCTTTTGACCTTAAACAGAAACAGACATCTTAGTGTTACATATTACTACAATTGTATGTTATTTTGTACTATTTATATGTACCTGCATATTTATAAAATTTATCTATGTATAGAAATATATGTTGTTATATACTTTAAGTCAGTAGTTATCACCTACCACAACATCTCACCTCACCGAAGGTTGGCTAGTAGAGAATGCCAACAAGCATTGAGCCCGCCTTTTATATCTCTTTTTTTACTTCTTGCTATAAGGTTTTACAATAAAGAATAAAAAAACCGGTACAACTTCGTAACTTTTGCAACATGTTGCTAGCAACTATTGTTAACTATAATTACAATTCAAAAATTGCTGCAGAGGATATTATAGCATTATTTTTGTAAAATTTGCGTATAAAGAAAATCTTTTATCATCATCCTCATTTCAACCGATGGACGTTCACTCCTGGACAAAGGTCTCTCGTAACGTTTTCCACAAAGCACGGACTTGCGCTGTTTAAATCATGTGGCTTCCAGCGATTCTTTTAATGTCCTCTGTCCACCTATATATATCTGCAAACACCGCTTTCCGATAAGAAGTTGACATTACAGTACTTTAAGTCCCCAACGTCCATCGGTTCTATGTTAGGAAAGCATTATTTCTAGTATATTCGTGATTAAGGATCAGAGCATAATATATAAGAGAATAAAATAGAGACAAAAAAGAGGAGAATATTATAAATTTTTTAAAGCATTGATTAATAAAAAAAATATATAAGTATAGTAAACCGAATAAAAATCAAATTATATGTTAAAAAAGTTTTAGTTACAATATTTATTTTATTATATCCACACAAAACTCAAGCAAAAAATTTACAACAATGTAAAAAAAATATGAAAATTTTGTGATAATAACGAAACCTTGTAATAAATTTTTAACTAAGAAGTAGAGTTAGCCTCTAAATAAGTTTGTACGGATTTGATCGCACAACTCACATGTGATAAAGTCCTGGTTATAATAAGAAATAAGCAGTTCAGGAGCAAAAATGTGTTCAAGACCTTTGGAGTCGCGGACGAACAATATTACGGATCCCCATAAGCTTTACCAAATACTCCTTTAGGTATCGAAGAGTTCCCTCATATATCTAAACAAAAGGAATAAACCGTTAACTTTACAGTCAATATATGTACACTTAGAATGATACACCGAAAATAAAACCTAAGGTTTTTTTTTGCTTACCGAACCAAAGGAGTATTCAATTCTCTAGTGCGCAAAATGTTACCAAGCCGGTATAAGACGTATTCATAAATACATACGAATAAAACAGTGTACGGTTAACTCGCGATAGAGGACGTCGTCTAGTTCCAGTATTACTTTGCATTTAATTATTTAGTTTATGTTATCTGCCATAACTAACAAAGACTTAATAATAAGCATAATTTAGTGTTATATCTTCACATAATATAAGGAATAAGGTATAGTTTTTTAATCGTTTCATAAAATTGAGTTGATGTTCAAAAAAAAATATGTATGAATTCATCATGAAAACAAATTACATACTATTATGTTAAAAACATAAGTTGCAGCCACCGTAAAGTTTAAGTACATACATTTATGTTCTGATTTAATAAAAAGAAGTGTACTGAGGATTTTTTTTACTTTTTCTAGATAAAACGTATTATTTCAAATGATTTGCTACTAATAACGTGGAGTTCCGAAGAAATTATAAATCATGAATGAGAAAATTCTGATAATTTTCATCGTTCTAGCAGCATGTTTTCTCAACTGTCACACGACAGGTAAGCGTTAATTTCTTAAATATTTGTTTAATGTCTATAATACTTTTTATTACATTTAATAAACTACATTTATGAGCTATACTTTAGACCTGGGAAATTGATAAGTATAGATTAATCTTTTCAATATACAAAAGAGGAAGCCGGTAATTAAAATCAATGATTAATAAAACAACAATTAACTAAGCCTTCGATTTTCAAACTATTATGTGAATGGTATATATTACTGGCTATAATATTATTACTATGTGAACTCATGCTAGCAAATGGTCGCAGTTGTAATTTTTTCTGTTACGGTCCCGTAATGACAATAATCGTTTAACATAGTTCAAAGCAACCAATAATCATTCCTTTTCGATTATAATAAACAGACCACAGTATGAACAACTAAACATGTAGCTGTATATATAATACAGTTAATATATGTATATAGTCTGAACTGTATATTAATCCATTCTCTTGATTATCTCTCGAGGGCACAAATACATCAGTTTAACCCAGGCATTAATTAGATCTTTTCCAAACACACCGTCCATCAATAACATAAATTCTTTAGCATATTCTTGAAATATTCTATAGAATTGTATGTTGTACAATAAGAGACGGAAACCCAATGATTGTGCGTCATACTGATTAAAGCAGTGGTGAATCCAAAACAAATAATATTCAATAGTAGGTGTGTAAAGACGTCTTGCAATACAATTTCGTATTAAGCGAATCTTATTGGTACATTTAGAGCTTGTGTATCCCATTACTGTATAATAGATTATATTTACATGCCGCGTGAGAAAGAAGCTGAAAGAAAGATTCTGTTGCTGTGAGCTGCATTTCGTATGTTCCGTCCGGTCTTCTCGTCACCTATACCTCATAGCCTGAAGACGAAAGTCTTCCCCAAGTGCATATTACCTGTGCTCATTTACGATGCTGAAACGTGGACACTGACGGTGCGACTGCCCCATAAGCTCAGAATCGCTTAGAGAGCGATTAAAAGATTTATGCTCTGCGTTGCTCTGGCGGATAAGATTCGTAATCAAGTAACCCGCTAAAGAATCAAGGTTACCGACGTAGTCGTCCGAGTGTGCAAACTGAGGTGGAAATGAACTGGTCAAATCTCTCGCAGAAGTGACCACCGTTGTAGTAGACTCGTCTTACAGTGGAGACCGCGTTTAGGCAAACAGAAGCATGGGACGCCCACTGACCAGATGGAGCGACAATCTGCGGAAGGCGGCTGGCAGCAACTGTATGCATTTAGTCGAAGATCGGGCTAAGTGGCGTTCTTTGGGAAACGCCTATGTCAAGTGATAGACTGCCGCGGGCTGTTGATGATTATGATTCTCATTATTGTACACGTATCTAAAAACGTATTTCTGTAAAACTGGACTTTAATATTAAAAGAATAAAGGACAAAAATTATATATTAATGTTTTTTAAATTATAAAAACTTGAAAATTTACATAGATAATTGATTCCGACCTCTTCAAACCGGCAGCCTTGACTGTTGTCTTTTTAAAGTATGAGTATAATATTTTGTTGTATCAAAGAGATGACTGCAACACGATTTATAATTGGCAAATGTATCTAATAATAAAATATATTCTAATCCATTTTATATATATACTTGTTTAAATAACAAAGCTTTGTTTAATAATAACCACCTTTTTAAAAAATGAAACGAGTTATTTATCAAATCTTGCTTAATAAAAATGGTAATAAAATAGAAAAACCATTTATTTTTCGGCATTTCAAGGTCGTGTGTTATAAATCGGGAGCTATTATTCTTTACAATCTATAAGTTTTAAACAAAAATAACTAAGTAAAACTTCTGTAAATGCCTCTGATTTAATAATTAACAGGGCGAAGCAGTACTTCACTGCGGAAGAAAGGTTGTTGCTATATAAAACGTAAGTCCGGCCTCACATGGAGTATTGCTCTCATCTTTGGGCGGAAGCCCCTAGATATCAGCTGGAACCTTTAGACTCGGTGCAAAACAGAGCTGTCAGAATTATCAACGCCTTTGCTAACGGACGGTATTGAACCGCTTGGTTTTAGGACAGATTTTGCCTCCTTATATGTGTTCTACCGGCTCTATAACGAGGTGTGTTCTGTTTGACACGACGCCGACTGCCATTTTCATCATTGCACAGCTCGCCATCGACAAGGAATTCATCCTCATACCCTTGAACCGCAGTGGTCACGTACGATCCGGTTGGTCCGTCAGAGATGTTTTCTCCCGAGAACACTCAAAAAGGGGAGGTGGAGTTACCTATAGTTTTGCCTAAGAGATACAGTATGAAGTTCTTCAAAAAGGGCGTGAAAAGGTTTCTTCAGGGTCGGCAACACGCCCAGTGATATCTCTGGTGTTACTGGCGGTCATAAGCTCCGGTTACCTCTTAACATATGGCGGACCGCATGCCTGTTTGACACCTAAATGGTATAAAAAAAATCAAAGAAATGGTTAACGAAGATTAATCTCGAATTATTATTTTCTTTTAATGCTCACCACGTGACATATAAATTTGTAATATATTGTTACTTTCACGGACAAGCTTAACATTAATATTTTGGATATTCGATTGAAAATGAACGTTATTTTTAAACGAGTTTGAGTCCACAATTGGCATAACTAACAACTTCACTAAATTAGTTTTTAATATTTCCACGCCGACAGGTTTTTCCACCTTTTTTATACACATGTACATTACTTAAGTAGTACTTAAACACTGTATTTTTGAGCACGCTTTATTTAAACGTGTGAACTGCCAAACTTAGCACGTGAAGCCTACCCAAGATGAGAATAGCCTCGGCATGCGTCTGGGAAGAGCTACCACTCATTTCTAAGTTTTTTATATACTCCTCAGTTCCTACGACAAGTTAAATTTTAAACCAATGTCTTAAACAGTGATCGTCATTATTTAATTTTATATAGGTATTCTTAAAATAAGGGTATTGTTTTCTTTCCTATTTAAACCAATATCATAACATATCCAAATCCGTACTTGCTATTGATATCAATCAGGGAACCGTCCCCAAAAATTGCGGATAATCAAAATTATCTTTGAGGCAATAAAGTAATATAATATTTACCTGACCATTTACCTACATGTACGTTATAAAGTACATTATAAATATTATATTAAGTAGTAACATTTATTTTCAGGTCCAACCCATGGCAAAGTGGTGATGTGCTATTTGGCTACGTGGGCTACGTATCGAGCAGGTGACGGAAAATTCGATATCACCGACCTTGATCCCTCATTATGTACCCATATAATATATATTTTTTCCGGCCTCGATGAAAACTTGATGACCATTAAAAGCATTGGTAAGTAATATTTTATTAATCTTCTATTAATTATAACATCGATACTACGCAACAGGAAAGCATAATCATGCCATATCACCGTGTCCGTTGTAACCTTAACCAAAAAAATTATTTAGCAGTTCGAATCAAATATCATTCATACACACAAATTTTTCCCCCCAAATTCAAGATATTCACAGTTTGTATACGTCAGCATCGATACGTTATGGATAAACCAAATAAAGCGTTCTGAAGAGAGGAATACGCTTGTGTAGTTGTGCTTCCACCTATGTAGAAACTCGTTACGATAGCTATTCTCAGCCCGCTTTGCTGGCTATAAACCCCTGCAACTCTCCTTGTGGAATGAATTTTGTAAAACCCGTTCTTAGCTAACCTAGACTCGATAAAAAAAATATTCCTAGCAAATTTCAAGTCTCTAGGTAAGCTTATGGTTCCAGAGATTTAGTGATGAGTTTCTACAAATTTGGTAAACTATATATATATCTGTATATGTAATAAGTTCGCGAAATTTATGAAAATGACACTACGAGTATATAATTTTCTATGCCACAGAATAGTTTCGTCCTAACGCTGTACCTTTTTTTTTGTTTTACGCGGGGTAAATGCCTTGGCATACCTACCCTCGCGGGAGCAAAGACATATTATGTCGGACTTAGACCGACTAAAACTCCCACGATGTTCCACCTCGTCGCTTTATGACAGGGTGACGGGAACGCTCTCACATACCTCTGCGACCCCACCAGCGCCGGGTGCACTATACTGGTCCACCTCGGGAGAGAAGAACCCCTCCTTTTTCACCTTTGTAAATTCCGGAACATACAGCGCGCCCTCCTCTCGGCCTCTTATAGTCACCTGCGCAATATATCCTTCCGAATCCGTCACCCAGAGGCCATGGGAGCCAAGAAAGAAAACTCTCTCTACTCCCTGCGGCGGATCTGGTCTTAGGTTCCACCGCCAACCATCATACGGTCGCGGAGGATAGGGAGAGCGCCGGAACGCAATACCGACACTCCCCTTTCCCCGCGGTCCCATCGCCACCGCATCAGCGGTGCAGCACCGCTTAGTCGCGGATGGTAGCAAGAGCGGCGAATTGCAATACCGACACTCCTCTGCTTCCGCGACTCCATCTCGTCTGCAAAGGGCATTATAAACCTGACCCTGCAGCTCACCGGTACACATCCGAGGTGAACTCAAAGAGCTTACCTGGAGCGGCCACTTCGGGCCGGCCGGGTAGATTGCTCTTAGCTTCGCCGTTGGTGACCAAGCCACGGTTACTGAGCCCCACCGCCACGACCAGGCGGAAGGAATTGGTTCGCGGGGACTAACGCTGTACATAATTTAATAAAAGAAACTCTAATAACTTATAATAAAACTGAAAACGTTCTATATTACAAGAAAATATTAAACTAATTACTTTATCACAATTAAAAAAAATAGGTTGTTAAAGACGGAAAATGTTACGTTAATTGTCGCCATGAACAACGTAAACTCGCATATTTGTCAAGGTTAAATATATGCGTTATAAAACATAAGAATAGCATAAAAAGTCCACTTTATTTTTCCACTGCTGGCATCTGTGGCATTCTATTACCAAAACCATTAACTTGCTCAGTCACATGTCAACAAGATCTGTTGTTGTTAGAACGCTTTCCTCTTGATGTTTTTAAGTCAGAAGCTGAAACTCATTGAAATCGTACAGCGGAAATTTCCATCGTATTAAAACTTATCTATCATGGCTCCCTGAACAAAGTTTTAGTATCAGATTGGATAATTACAGAAACGTATTAATTAATATAAAAGAACTAATGTTTAACTTTGGTATACGAAGATTTTATTTTTTAGCAGCAACTAAATGCGGACAGATCACATGAATATTTAAGTAAGCTAAAAAGAATTCGATTGAGACGTAACGTAACATATGAGTCAATCTCAAAAAAATCTTTTCAATTTATATGTTATTGTTATGTATGAGGTATGTCGACATACATAATTATTGTAATAGTGGATAATTGTCGAATAAGCGGTGGCTGCGCCCACCGACATGTGACACGATAAAGTCAGTGCGTTAACGGCTACAGGCGTTTTAACTGTTCCCTACCTGCGTAACCAACAGTTATTGTTAATAGTGATTCAAATTCAATGACTTACTGGGCTAATTTTCCTTATTTTCGTTAACACATATACTCGCACTAGCACTAGTTATGTTTTTATAATTAATTCAATAATATTATAAGTATTTCTATATCCTGTCATTGTCTATATATTTATGAGTAATCTTATTTATTATGCCCGTATTTTCACGCACACGTACAGTTTTTATGTAAATAATAAATTACTGTTACACTTATTTACAATTTTTTATGCTTATGTAAATATCTAAAATCATTTTAATTTCTAACGTACTCATACTTCATAATTAAATCCCAACACATAGCAATCGTAATTTCACCAAGTAACGTTAATTGTAGTAACGTAACATTACTTGATATTGAAACATTACTTACTGTAAACTTTATAAATATTTCAGACAGTGCACTAGAAAAGGGTTACAGTAACGCAGGCTATCAAGGGCTTGTTAATCTCAAAGAAAGATATCCACATCTGAAGCTATTACTGTCCGTCGGCGGGTGGAATGAAGGCACGACCAAATATTCAAATATGGCCGCCAATCCTGCCTATAGAGCGAAGTTTATACAAAGCGTAGTTGATTTTCTAAAGTAAGTTGCAAATTATTTGAAATTATTAAACATTGAAGACTAAATAAAATCAAACTAGGTTATTGTAGCTCATAAATATTTTTCTAGAAACTTGTTAAAGTATGTGGGCTATATTTTGTCGCAAAAAAATAAGCGTATGAGAATGGGGTTTAAGTAAATTTTGTCAGTATGTTAGCTGTGATTAACTGGAACTTTTACTCCTGCGAAGCACTGAACTGAACTGAATATTGAAATCCCAACACGCATGATGTCACAGTACAATTATCTATATTTTTTTTACAGACTACATCAATTTGATGGCTTAGAAATGCATTGGAAGTACCCTGTTGTCCGAAATGATCAACCCGCTGATAGGCCAAATTTCGTTGCTTTAATAAAGGTAAGGTAAAATATACGTGAAAACCTTAAATTTTTCACTTCCAATTAATGAAATGCAGTTTACTTTCACACATGAAACATTGAAACATTATTAATTGATTTATAGGAATTAAAGGAAGCATTCACACCGTTGTCCCTTATTCTGGCTGCTGCATTGGGTGCAACAAAATATACTTTGGACTCTTCTTATGACCTTCCGCAGTTGAACAAGTATCTGGATTACATGAACGTTTTGTGTTATGATTATCACGGAATTTGGGAAGGAGTCATCGGTGTAAATGCAGCTCTTTATGGAGTCAACAGTGAAGATGTTGTCAACGTTGTAAGATATTAGATGAAGATATGCAAAATAAAATATATTTTTTCAATGGCATAGAAAGCTCCCCGGCGTCCATTCATTCATTATGAATTATACATATTAAATATCTGACTCAGAACTAAAATCGGTGTTAAATTTTAACTACCATAAATAACTGGTCATGATATACACATTACTTCCTGTTGTTTAATTTTAATTAAATACATTTTAAATAATCATTTTAATTAAAATTAGATTCTTGTTTGTTATAGGCGATATTTAGTAAATAACATGAATTGAATAATATACCTCAGCTTACATCATTATTTTACATGCATATAAATGAGTTTTACTTATACTTAGTTTTTACAATTACTTTAAACATACATTTAATTTTTACTTATATGCAAAGATAGTTCCATGACAGCATGAAATATTTATAACAACAGTTTATTTTCATTATTAAAGAAATATTTAAAATGCAATAAAATATAATATATTTTTTCTCTTTATAGGATTACACTTTAAAATATATGTTATCCCACCAAGTATCTCCGGAGAAGATAGTTGTGGGGCTTCCTTTCTTTGGTCACGGTTACATTCTCACGGACCCCACAACACCAAACATAGAGTTTGGTGTTACACCAATATCCACCAAATCATTCCAGGGTCCTTTTAGCAAAGAATCAGGTTTCTTGGGATACAATGAGGTAAATGATTTTAAAAATATTTATGCCTTTTAAAATGAATTAAGCACTCAATTTCAATAAAGAGACATTTAATTAATAAAATATATCTGCAAATTTAACTGAAACATTAATAAAAAATTGGTTTATTAAAAAACTTCAGAAGTTTCATAATCTATAGGCTAATGTTTATATATTTTATGCACGCTTGCACAAAATTTTATCCTGATTCAGATCTGCAAAGAATTAACCGATCCATCTGCAAAATGGACTCGACACTGGGACCAAAAGACTGCAACGCCATACCTACGCGACGGCGAGCGGGTTATCACCTACGATAATGCAAGGTCCATTGCCCTTAAAGTCAAGTAAGTTCAAAATTCACAATCTCATATACAACCATTTATTTTGTAATTACTTATATTAATTACAAACTTCTCCAAGTAAGAAATAAGAGAGGTTAAAGTTTAACGAGCATGTGTACCAAGCGGTTTAATATAACTTTTCCCTCTGTAAAGCTGTTCTTGGATCATGTTACTTTTCTCACAATTTTTTCCTTCCTGTGATAATCGAAACAAGCATCTTCAAATAGAATAGCGCGAAGTTATATCGTATATTTACTAAATAACTACTGGTTTAGACTATACGAGTATTATCATCTCTTAATAAACATGTTCATTAACAGGAAAGTTGTTGAATACAACCTGGGTGGAGTAATGGCGTGGTCCGTAGATACGGACGACTTCAAGGGATTTTGTGATAAGGAGGCAGATTACGTGTCGGTTTCATATTCTACGCTTCTAGACTTCGCTCACAAATATAATCGTATCGCTAACAACCCTGTGTTAGAGGGAATACTTAAAAACCGCAATTTACCCAGTGGTAAGTACTTTTTTTTAATAACAATGGTTTTCCTAAAACAAAAATAAATTCTAATCATTAACAAAAATAGATGCAAACCTGTTTCCTATTTTCTCTTTTTATTAAAGTAGATTTTTTTAACATGTATGTAGGACCATACCTTGGTGGTGGTGAACCCGTCAAAATGTCAAAGTTATGTATAATCAAAAAAATTAAAGCATTCAGAATCATTAAATATAATAAAGTAACAAACATAGTATGTATAAAATAACTTCAATAATATAATAATAATCTATGTGGAGATCTTTGGAGAAGGCCTATGTCCGGCAGTGGACGTCTATCGACTGATGATGATTATGATGACAAAATAATAAAATAATTATCAAGTCTTTAACTTTTTTTATTGACATGTAATGAAGGTTGAACTAAATTATATAATGTTCTAAAATAACCTAACCGCTTATTTTCCTCAGGTACTGTTACATAAACTAACAGCTGCTGTAGAAATAACTTAATATTTGCATTTAATTCACTTTATCTACAGCCTCCAAACTGGACAAACTGACAGACATCCCGTCCAATGAAATGGATGTCGTCACTAAAAGCAAAAACCGCATTTGGCTCGCTGAGTCGGAATCATCGAACTACGCACTCCTCCACACTATAGATGATGTATTGCATCTTGCTTTAGAAGAAAAGGGCATCAGCGACGAGATGATTAAACTGCTAACTGATAAAGCGGATAATGCAGGACAAAGCAATGGAAGCATTTACACAATGGTTTGTTACTTTTGCTTTATATAAAATTATTAAAAAACAATATAATGCTCTGTAAGAAAAAAATTACTATATCATGACCACCCTAAAACATACAAAGATAAATTTCAATTTATTGATAATTTTGAAAGTATATTGGGATTTAAGTTATATTAAAGTTATTAAGTAATGAATATTTGATTCAAATAAATAAAATACGTTAATTATTAACATGTAAATAAATTTAAAAGAAATACATAATGTTTATCTAAAAGAAGAGCTCTGAGAAAAATAACTAAAACCTTTTAAATATGCATTTTGGACTATTTAGAATTAAGTTATTAATGCTCACTGTCTTCAATGTTATTGTTGATATTTTAATTTTATAAAATAAGTAGTACAGAATAATAGTAGATATTTCAGCATTGTCGTTCTCATACCGACACCTTGATATATATTGCTAAACAAACATTCGCAATAATAAACATATATGCCAAAGGGGTTTAGTTTTTTTTCCTATATACATTGTAAACTAGAAATGAAACAAGCGAAAAATGTTTTATTTAATTATAATGTAACAAACCATGAAACAGAAAAATTGTTTACTTGCAATGCATTTAGTAATAAATAATTTTCAACAAGTTTTATTTCTTTTTTTACACCTATCGTAAAGGAAAAACTAAAATGTCTACATATTAAAACTTATTTTACCATTGTGCTACAAATGAGTTGGTATGGCGAAGATGATTGTAATTTACATCATGACTCTATAGGTGTAAGCTGATGTTCACCCCCACTGCCACAATATTATTAGAAATACAGGACGAGATCTTGTTAATGTCTATGGATTCCTGACTATAAAAAAACGAATAAATTTTAATTTTACATTATGTGCCGTTTTTACTTTCAAAACATATAAAATATGTTCCTTGTAACCCACAAAATTTGTGTATAAAAACATGTATTTATGAGAACCCAAATTTCAAACATTTTTATTATACAATAATGAAAACAAAAATTTAGAATTTCTAATTTTTTAACAAAGAAATTTCAGCTATCAATTTTTTTTAATATATCCATTGATACCTGAAAATGTTATTAACGGAAATAACCGAAGCGTTTTTGAAATTCAGGTTATTGGACTAATCGAAATTAAGTGAAATTTAGTATGCAAATTTGTTGGAGCCAATCGCCCAAAGGCATTTAAAGATTTAATCTAGCGCCAGCTTATATAACGACTGATTATAAAAAATATGTCCCAGTGTATTTTCAGAAATATCAACCACAGAAACTTTTATTGCACAACTTATTTCGTGTAGATACAGAGATATTCGTATAACAGTAATGAACAAAAATTCTACTTATTAGCAAAATCAAAGAAAATTTAAAAATTTGTCTTCTATCCGCGACTTTGTCTTCTCTATATCTTAATGATCACCTCTATGACACAGTAACTAAAAACTTATCTAGTAACACGGAAGTATCCAGTTTGATTCCGTGGTGACAAGTTGTCGAGTTTGTTGCGTGGTAGGATTTGTTAAACCCGGTTGGCTAGCTGCCACTCTCATGTAGTAGGTCCACCTTCGTAACAGCAGTGCTATATTCCAACTACCAATACATAAAAGCCAGAGTATTCAGAGCGAGCGTGCTTCGCTAAGCAAAGCAATGAATTACCCAACATCATGAGAATTTGAGGTAATCTGTAAGCAAAATGCAAATAAAATTTAATTACTCGTGCCGAAAGGATGCATCGAATATCATTAATCAAAACCAGCATATAATAACAACGTTGACACTTACACGCCAACTCTGAAGACTGGAACGAAATTTCTAGCCTTCGTAAAATAAAACCATGAGATTCGCTGCATAACCTCAATAACAAGCGACAAAGTTCCGCTCCACAAATAAATCTTTCTTCATTACAAAACCTGTTAACTTGGAAACGTATTCTTAAATCGCCTTTAGTAATAACATGACGATTATGAGATTTTTGATTATATATGGATATTAATGGAAGATAATTCATCTTATGATACTAAACATTAAAAAATTTACAATCGCAGCTCTTATTTGCGATCGAAATTTATTTCCGCGTCAGTTTTTTTAAAAAAAAAGTTATAATACGACAAATATAATATAGTGATGAGGTTACATCCCAATTAGCACCACAGTATTTTTTTTCGAGAAAGCCACTTTTTATGATAAATTTACAAACTACAGCGCAGTTCAGAACAGGACAATATAAGTTTGTGACACTAATGTTTGGCCTCACTTCAGCGCCGTAGTAGTTAATACCCAATCGGTGTCCCGCAACAGAAACCTACCCCCAACGGAAATTAAAACAAGGCGCTTCATGTTATTATTCAATAATCTATTTTTGCATAATATTAAGTTTCTGAAAAATAAAAGTATAATAAGGTTATTTTTTTATGTATACCATTATTATCATTAATACGTATTTGTAATTTTTTTACATTAAATATCTACTACCCAATAGCAGTACATGTTAATACTCGGACAGTAATGTAACATATCCGATTTTTTCCATTTATAATATGTTATGATTATACTTCAAGTTACTTCAACAACAACAAACCTCTCGGCACAAAAACGGGGAAGTCAAACAGCAGTCTGTGAGAACTTGGGCTGACCTATTTATAGGAGTACTGTAACTTGGAGAAAGCAATCGCTATCTAAGTTAAGCTCGTAACGATAGATAACTGAGACTAGAACAAAACATAAAGTTATTATTTCGACTGAGCGATGACACGTTTATTTGTGGTAAGTCCCTCTTGCTGGAGACCACCGCAGCCTTTATTTCTGCCACCAAACATTACTACGTTCTTGTTTTAAGTGCGCCGTAGTTAGTGAAAAAGTGATTACTGAGGTAACAAGACTTAATATCTTATGTCTGTAGGGGACGAGCGGCGCAATGTCATGAGCTAGCTTATCACCTAACTTCAGCGAAACGTCTCGCTCATCTCATGGCTTTGTTGAATAATAAAAAAGAGGTACAGAATGTTCCTCAGGGGTTAATGATAACGCGTACAGTGATAGTGGTTGGAATCATGTACACTGCACCGCTTTGTGTTTGTCGATATGAGACACAAGATGTTAAGGTCTATTGCACCTATAATTTCATTGTCTAGAAAACAAAACAGTCATCGTTGCAAACTCCTGTCTGGCGGTAACCTAGATGATGCCAAGCAATAAAGATCTATCACGAGTAGTCTTTAGGAATTCAAACCAATTTGTTTCTTACAACAACGATTGTGAGATTTTTATTATTTGATAATATCATAACGATTAAGACGAAAAAATTAATTATTTAATTTTTTTAAATTTTCTAATATTAGATGATCTACACACTCCCGCACCAACAGCTTTCTTGACTTTCAATGAAATTAGAACTGATATTTCTTATATTATGACTAATTATAAATACGGAATTATATCAAATGATAACTAAATTAGTATATTCCACAACTGTCTAATCATAATAATATTTTTTTTATTTACTTATCTCAAGAAAAAACCGTGTATGTGAAAAAAAAGCAAAATGGAACTATCTACAACTTTCCGCTCCGGAGGCTGTATTCTAGATCTAAAGCTGGTTACACACTATGTTTTAAAATTGTTACTTAAATAAAACATCTATTAATTATTAAAAACTTTAGAGCTAGTTTCTATAATAACGAAAATACAGTATCGCCCTTCGTGTTTTACTTTTTCCTAAAAACTTTTTAAAAAATATCTAATACATGTTTGAGAGTGATTTTTTTTATTCTCGTATAGCTAAGAGTGAAAATTAATAACAAAATCAATTTATATGGCGTTCATTATTCTCGAATAAATGTCGATCAAGACAAAATCTCTTACTTTTATTACAGAAGGAAAATTAGAACTTTGATTTCTTTTAAAGGAAATAAACTTCAGACCTAACAGTGGACACTATTGGCAAACTTTGTTTTCTTAGTAAGAGAAGTTGGGCTTCATCCTAATATTTTTTTTATTATGCTAAGCGACCTGACGAGCGGGTCGATCACCTGATGGTAAGTGATGCCCCCGCCCGTAATAACACGGTGCTAGTTAGGATGGTCCCCACTACTCCATATTGTGCTCATCGCCTTGAGACATAAGATGTTAAATTTCGCTACCCCAGTTATTGTACTAGCCACAGCGGCTTTCAAACTGAAACACAGCAATGCTTACATACCACTGTCTGGTGGCAGAAATAGGTGCAGCGATGGAACCTATCTAGACGGTCTTCGGCAACAGAGACATACTACTAGTAACAATGTCATCCGATTTTGACTATAAAGTACAAACTAAAAAACAACACATAAAATACAGGCGTAAATAAATATTAAATAATTTAATATAAATGAATATAAAATCGTATATTAGTGGCGGTTAAAAAAAATACCGACATGCATAGGATAGATAGGATAAAAAATGGTGTCTAATAAATAAAATCTGTAATAATCTTGACAGCTCATCGATGTGATACAGCCTTACGTGACTGGTTTTGAGAAATCTAGTGACAGTCAAGCCCTGACCACCGCCGAAGCCGGACGGCACCAAACAGACACAAACATTTCAAACACTTCGCGTTTAATCATAAAACGAAACGTTATAGAAAATTTTCAAAGTAAATATTCAAACTAGTCGCTATCACCACGATAACCACACATTTAATAGTAATTTTTTCACAAAACTTGCTATAATAAAACTTCTATGTTATTTCTTAATAAGAATATAATTGTATGATTTGTTTCTTCTGAGTTTTGCGAAGTGAAAGTGTTTCTAGATCTAAAAGTGAAAGGCGCTGATGTTGTCAACAAGTGAGTATACTATAATATGGTCCTAAAAAGTCTGTTTTGATTGGTTCAATCAAGTTAGGTGCAGAGAAATGTAGAATGATTGCGGAGCCGACACGGTTATACCTAATATCTCAACTTTCCTTACTGATTTTCAAAAACGTACTTTAATTGGAATCAACGTACTAATATTGGAATTGAATTATATAATTATTTTGTATAAATATTTCCCAAAGAATAATTTAAACTAATTGCAGTTAAATAAAAAAAATTGTATCAAAGCTTCCATAGATATTTCTTTTTATTCTTAAAGAGCCTCTCCGTAATAAATATATTTCGGTGTGAAATCAATTAATGCAATCATAAGATCTTTTAAAAGTTAATCTCCGCGCGAATTTTCCTTACTGGTATTTGAAGGTCCAATATGAATAATTTGAAAACTTAGCCTATTTATTTTAAGATATAATTGTTGTGACCGACTGACGTAAAATTTTAAGCTCATATTTTCCAGTAAAATTTATAGTAATAGATATAAATAACTTTTTTACAATATTGCAAATATTTTTTCTTGTACTTATTTCTGTCAATTAGTGACTAAAATACTAAGGTATTCCAGAAGTAAATTCATTAAAGACTGGAAGTATTTGAAAGCACAACAAAAGTTGTGCTACATTGCATGCTAAATGTATAATAAATTAAGGCTATGTAAACTACAGAGACTAAGAAAATAAAATTTTGAATTAATCGTTACATACGCTTTTCATATATTTTTTCATGTGCTTAATGTTTGCTGGAAATTATGAAAAACGAAAAATATTTTATATAAATTGGTTGGACATTCTTTGATTAAATGTTTTCTTTATACAATAAATCGAATGAAACACCATACATTGAGATCTCGCATCGAAATATTTCTTTCCTTTCACCTGTTAAATAAAAGTCATAAGAAAGAATTCGTTAGTGACCAATAAACAAAAGTGCTTTATATTTGACATACTTTCTTTTAAAAAATGCATTGAAATTTACTGTCGCTTGTGAGAATATTACAATGTTTCATACAAAAGACTGTTTTTGTATTGTTTCAAAAACTACGAAATGTATATCTGAGTGCACGCATTTACTCTCACATTTTTAAAACAAAAACATTTCTTTTTATATATTTTTTTTATTTAAATAGTATAGACCAAGAAATGATATACTAAAACCACATCGCGAGCCTTCGACGAGTACCCGTACATATTATTTTCAGAGTCATCTATTATTATTATCTATCTGATTATATAATAATAATTCAGGTTACTCCGGAAAATAGAACAATTTGAATGTCTTAAAAAAGGGTGCGACAAAGCTTCTCCAGGGTCGATAATGCGTTCATGGTGGATTTTAAAGGCGTCCATAAATTACATTGACCGCTTACCGTGAGGCTGTACCGTATGCCTTTCCCCACTTAAGTGGTATAAAAAACCGGTAAACTAACTAAGCGGGTCCGTTATTCACTATCACATTTCATATCTAGTAACAAAGCTTTACCATACCACAATAACAGCCAAATTACGTCCCCACTGTTGGGGCACAGGCCTACGAGGGCGATAGAACCACAGTCACCACGCGGGCCCAATGCGAATTGGTGACTTCACACACATCTTTGAATAAATTCCAATTCATGTGCAGGGTTCCTCACGACGTTTTCCTTCACCGTTTGTATTTCGCTGTTGTAACTAAAGTTCACAAATGTACATAACTTAAATATTAAGTCATGTCAAGTACATGCCGAGATTCAAACCCGCGACCTTCAGAATGAAGGCCGCACGGTCTAATCATTAGGCTAGCGATGTACCAAGTAACAAAGTGATTTATGCTGATTCAACTCAATTAAATATTATTGTTGTGTAGTCTCATTTAATTGGTTTTTATATTGTTACTATTCTCTAGTAATGTTGTCAGGGCCCTTTCTTACTTTATTGTACGGGCATTCTGTGAGGTTTTATCCTTTCAGAATTGTCTAGCATGTATTGCATGAATATAATAGTTGATTTGGATATAACATGGTATGTGATTTAGCTCTCACTTAACACAGTAAGTCTCTCCATCAGACAACAGCAACCTGTGCACACAAGCAGTAATAATGGCTGTGGCACCTCCAACGTAACAATTAACGGAGGGAAAGCGGTGAGCGCACCACCGCTCTACTGGGCCACAAAGTTACATTAAAAACATTTAAACAAGACTATTGATTATAATGTCTTTTTTTAATTGATATTTACATCTTAAAAATTTTTTGTTATTAGTTAACAGTAACTGTAACGCAGCGGGTAATCCCCTTAATATTACAAAGAACTGTGGTTTAATACAGGAAACACAACAATACTAACCATGGTATTGTTCAGAATTAAACTATTAATTCTGACAGTATCTGCTTCCATGTTATCAAAATATCGCCATATAGCAATTTCTATGTTCCAACAGCGACAAATTTGTAATCGGGAGTATTTAGAGTGAGCACATTTCACCATCTTCAACTTGTTACTTAAGATTATGTTATGTTGATATCAATTATTAGGCATTTATAGATAAAACTAAGGATTTTCTGAATAAACACATTTAAAATCATGTCCTACCAGTGCAACCCCGTCCTATAGCTACATCTCTTTGACAAAGAGAGCAAAACAAAACAAACAGTTCTGACACATATTCTACTATTCGTAACTTTGCTAATTGAACTACTAGTACTTCTTTATCTTTTTCAGTATTTTTATGAATAAAGAACGTAACATATAAACTTGCGATATGTCCGAACAATACAAATCTATAAAAGCGCCATGTCAAGGGTGAATATCACAAATATACCATGGAATATTATAAAACAGCCGGAACCCATTAAACCATACAGATTTTTTCGTCTATACAAATCTAACCATAACAAATCGACAAAATGGCGACAAAGAAATTTTACAAAATGGCGGACGAGTACGGGAGTTCTAATCTCTTTAATGATTCTGAACCTGTTTGGACAAACAGGTGCAGTGGAAGGTAAAGTAGATATTTATTTGTGTATGTATTATCTGTCTTAAAAATCTAAATAATTTGGCTTAATTAACATATTTTTATTCCTCATTATGTGGTAAATGTAGGTAGACTTTGCACGATTATAAAATATAGCCCCAGCTATAAAAACATGAAATTAATGGATACATTTAATTTAAAAAAAAAAGGAAACATACACATACATATTGTGTAATATGCGGAATTGTAGAAATAAAGCTAATTAACCATTACAGCGCTAACCAGCCGCGTGATAGCATCCTTCTTCGGTTTTCCGACTACGTGCAACATTGGAACTGAAGTCAAAACATGCACTTTGTCTCTGAGCTGTTGGTTAAGAGGAGGCATAAGGCTTAGGGGCTGCGGAAGCAGTTGGCTATTCACCTGCTGTGGTCCGCCAGAGCCTATCAGAAGTAACGATGACTTCGACAATATGTGAGTTTTTAATACACGGATTTTACCTTCCAAAACGCCTACACCCCAAAATCAACTGTAAAAGATTCGCGATGCAGATAAAAAAAATTATTTCAATACAACATTATGTGGTTTATACAAATTTATATCAACACACATTAACTTTTGCAGTATATCATCATCAGAGTGGAAATACAAAGTCGCTCCGCCAAAACTTCGCCTGGTTCCTCAGAGAAATATGGTACCGGCTAACGTGTTCAGGCGGCGTGCCGATGATGACCTCACACAGGTACGAATAACCATAAAAAACTTCGTACATCGGTTTTAATCTTTTTTTCCTCTCACTTATGTGATATGTTGGTATTCCCTTTATGAGCAACATCCCCAATGAACAAAAAACTCAAATTACGGCCCCCAGTACCCGGCAGCCCCATTATTCTTGGCCAAGATGGCGGTCACGGTCACGATTACGGTGGGGCACGGGGTTCTAAAAATCCCTGGTTAACCGGCCACCACCACCAACTCACTCTTTGCACTTACAACACCCGGTCAGTGAGGCGAGATAAGGACCTAGAAGAGTTAGAAGTAGAACTAAAGTCAGTTAGATGTCAGATCCTGGGACTGTCGGAAATCCAAAGACAGGAAAAGTAAACTGTAGTCCTTGAAACGGGGCAACTTTTCTACTATCGCGAAGGCGACGAGCTCTCCCAGGGCAGTGTCGGGTTCCTTGTCCACAGAGGTCTCATTAACAGTATAGTGGAAATTTCTAGTGTATCGCCGAGGATAGCATGTCTTGTACTTAAACTGACAAAAAGATATTCGTTGAAAGTTGTTCAAGTCAAGGCCACCTATGATGATATATGATATATCTAGATATTCTTTAGGCCGCAACGTAAAGATCCAGACGCTAAACTCTCCGGCGAGACTCTAGGTCTTACGCGGAAACGTCGCGAAACACCGGCTTCTATCCGAAGATCTGCAGAATACATGGCATTGAGTAAAGAAATCCAAAAACTTGTAAAACGAGTCTGCCGCAACTTCAATACTAAACGAATTGAAGAAGCGATAGAGCGTAACAGAGACCTTAAAATCTTTGCTTGGCCATCCGGAAATGCCCATCTGCCTTCTCGTTGCTAGATGTGACAGATTAAAGACTTCATTCTCTACTTACGACAAAAGATCCCTAAAATGTTGTATACTCATGATCGTTTTTGTCATTTCCAGATTGATTGCGGATTGCCATCTACTCGTATTTTACAGAAAAGAATTATTGGAGGTAGAGAAGCTCGTTTTGCAGAATTTCCTTGGCAGGCACATGTTAGGATATCAGAATTTCAATGTGGTGGAGTTTTAGGTAAGTTTTTACAAGAAAAAGCCATAATTTTTGAAAATTATCGACTCTTTGTATAAGCAATAGAATACGTTATAAAAATAATTCATGCTATGTACAAAAATAAAGAGAGTATTTTTAACAAAGCATTTTAACTAGAAACAAGAAAGATTTCAATTTGCACAAATGTCTCGACCTAGATTTATTAAAGTTCAAGTAATTACAATATATTTATTTGTTTTGTGTAATATAATTAGGCCGTAAAAATGATTATTTTGTACCTTACATTTCTATGTCCGTTACAAAATCTTAGTTTTTATTTTTATTACAGTTACTCTAAATGAATATATAAATTTTTTGTCTAGAAACACAGATTTATTTATCTATTCTATTTTAGATAAAAAAAATTAATTATCATTTAAATTTTATTAGAATAAGATTAGAAAATTATATATTCTGATTAGAACTCTGATCCAGACTCTCAGAAAAACAGTACCAATGCGAAACTACATAATTTAGGTTAATGATGTACAGTGAAGAATATTTTTACGTATAATGGGTGTAATGAACGAATTAAAAGATATAAGTGGTAATAAGCGAAGGAATTCATTTAAATATTTATTCACATAATTTTAAATTTACTTACTTTTATTTTTAAACTTCCAGCAAACAATAGCTTTACATCAAAAAATTTTAATGAGAGGTTTTTTTCTAAGCTGTGAGGTTAAGGGACTGTTAATCGAATTATTGTTATTAAGATATTATGGATATATATTAGGTAGATATATATGGTAAATTATAATAATATTAAGTTTTGATTATTACTTATTTTCAACAGTATCGCGATGGTATGTGGCGACTGCAGCTCACTGCGTTTCTCGAGCTAGACCCAGAGACATCGCAGTATGGTTAGGCGCACTTGACACTACGGCCGGCGCTCACACAGCAAGAAAACTGGGGTATAAAGCAATTTTTTCGCTACATATCTTTTTAAACATCTGATTTTCTTTTAATATTGTCCTGTTCTTGTCAGTAACGTTACCTTTTTTTTTAATTTTTAACGCATCAATCTATAAATCGATTGGAGAGATCCGAGGTTGAAACAACCATATGCTGAAAAGTTGATAATGTATGTATAGTTTTATAACATTACTATAAATACAAAGAAACTGATAAGGTTATTAAAGGAAATAGAATTTTTTTTCATGTTACGAAGATATTTTTATCTGTATACATATAAGAGATATCTTTTGGTTCATTGACAATTCACGAGATCTACGAGACTATTAGACGTAAAAACTCAAAATTTGGTAGAGATATCGCTTCTGCCATTTAGAGGTCATCTAAGAATGAATTTTACAAAAAGGGTCTGAGGGGTGACAGGCGGGAACATCTCTACGAAATTTTATGTCCTAACTTCAAATCTAATTTTATATTACGGCTAGCTAAGAAACGGGGAACAGCTAGTCTTTACATAAGTAGTTTAAATCGCAAACATTCATTATTATCATTATCAATCTTTTTTACAAATGTAATCAATTCAATAAAGAAAGATTATTTATTTGTTTTACAGAGTCGTTCAAAAAATTCTTCATCCTTTATTTCAATTCCGAATGACACAACCAGATCGATACGATATTGCTCTGCTGAAGCTGTCCAGGCCTATTACGTACACGGGCCATATACTTCCCATCTGTCTTCCAGAACTAGATTTAGAGTTGCGCGGCAAGTCAGGAGTCATTGCCGGTTGGGGCAAAACTGATGCTAGCAACGGTCATACCGGAACTAACTTGCTTCGATCTGCCACCGTTCCTATTCTTAGTAAGTTAAATTTCAAATAATGTAAATTATATATATATATATATTATCCTGCGGATAAAAGGAAAGCCCCGAGTACTCAGTTCTGTGCCTTTGATAGCTATTAAAAACATAAATAGGTAAGTTAAAAAAACAAAACTTAAATTAAATTCTTGTCACAGTAATATCTGTACGTATCATAGTAAAGAAAAAATCTCACTACACTTTAAATTTTAAAGTCTAACAATTAAACTATATGATAGTGTTTAAATAAAACTACCGACGATTATTACAGTAAAATTATAAATAATGCATAAAAAAATATTTACAGTATTTAAGGCTGGTAACTGAAGAGCTTGTTTCAATGAAATGTATTCCATCAGCTAAAAATAAATAATAACAAAAACTTTCAGTAATAGAGGTTACCGCTATCCAATTTACAAAAAAAGAATAGTTTTTTATATGAAGATTAGCATCATACGTAAAGCATTGTTATTTTTCAACAGGTACCGAGCAGTGTATTAACTGGCACCAAAGCAAACAGATATCCGTAGAGATACATTCGGAGATGATCTGCGCTGGTCATTCGGACGGACATCAAGACGCATGTTTAGGTAAAAACATAACTACCACAATGATTACAAAATCAGATCATAACCTACTAAATGTGTATCGACAAAGTGTGGAAAGATCTAAAGGCTTACATATGTTTACAAACATTTAATTCAAATATTACTTCGGATGCTTCTAATAGTAATAATAGTACCTGTAGATAGTCGTATAAAGTAATGACAATATTGACTGCGGATGTCAGAAGAAATCTTAAATTTGACAAACTGTTTCGATTTGGTTAAGAAATAAATAGTATTTAGCAGGTATTACCTATAACAATGTCGGTATGTACGCACATAGGTACTGTAATAAAATATATTAATTTATAAAAATAAGTTAATGATTAAATAAAAAATAAATAAATAACAATTATTCATATTTATAAAACTTAAAAGCATAATATTGCAAAAGTCATAAGAGCACAATATGTGTCCATAAAATATTCATAACTATATAAAAATATTTAATCAAACGAAAATCAAACGTTATTCTCTAACTAAAATATGAAAATTATATTAGGTAGTTTAAGTTTAAAAGATCATCAGGGCTTGGATCCCGTGAATTGTTGTGCGGGAACCCTTAAACTCCAGATTAAAAGATACGTTATAACAATAGGTGCAATAGGTAGGTGTTCGCAGAATGCCTGGCCGTTCGTTCGTGTAATGTCCGGCCTGTATGAACGAGCGCGTGTCTAGTGTGAAAATATGGTTCATGCAAACTATATATATTATAATATATTGATTAGGGGTAACAACATAACTGTATATATTGATTAGGGGTTATTGCTGACTTCCAATACCAACTAAAAGAATGTAAAGAGATGGTATACGATATGGTATACCGGTTCGAATCCCGAGAAATATGAAAATGCTAATATGAATATATTTTGATAAAATATGATAACGAGTGCGTCTTTGTTAAGGAAATTTATAAGGTATATGGGTTCGAAGCCGTGTAAAATGGTGCATGACGAATTTAACATATATCATCAAGTTGATTGAGAAAGTGAGATACCAGCCAGGTGGTTATTCAACTAACTACTCGATTACACTCCAGTTCAGAAAAATTGTTATATAATACTTCGGTGATATCGATATGCTCATAACCATGTCTTAGAGCTTCTGCTTTATAGTACATGGGTGCTCGATGTCTTAGTGGCTTGCCGCTGTGACATGTAGTGTTTAATAACATTTGTTTATTCCGAAATCAGCTCGAACTGTATCGTTGCGCTATGAGGTAACAGAAGCGGAAACGGTCGCGGAGTACTGCCTCGATACTTATCAAATATTGATACGACGTCTTCGACCATCGTTCGGTTAAATGTTACCTTCAAAGGTTGCGCCACGCGTTATGGTTTGACACTCAATCACTCTTTTTAATTTTTTCCAAGTGAAGTCCCTTGTTGACGAGACTGCAAACTGTCTGCCCTCTATATTTTATGAATTTTTGCAAGTGAAGGCCTATGCATCTCCTCATATTTTAAGATATGTGGCGAGTTATCGATGGGCGAAACAAACATTTATCAAAACCACAATTTACCCAACGATAAAGACACTATGCTTGAAGGTTTATAGTTGTGATGTTCATTGGCTATATCCTCTATAGTAGATGTTTAACTTCGCTATTATATCCACTATATACACGTAAAAGTACTGATTATTACAATAAAAACAACATAGAATAAGGTTTTACCTGACACGACTACAAATAATTAATGGACAAAACATAAACAATGATTATAATAAGAATTATTAGTATTCATTATCCTAGTCACGTAAAATATATTTCTTAAGCTTCCTAATTATTAATTTAATTCTAAGGGGAAGAAGTTACACTATGAAGAGGATAAATATAAAATAAATAACAATATTTCTTTTCAGGTGATTCTGGCGGACCGCTTATAGTATTTGACAGTGGACGATATTACTTAGTCGGTATCACCTCAGCGGGATTTGGCTGCGGAGTGGACCACCAGCCTGGTATTTACCATAACGTGAAAGTCACCGCCAGCTGGATTAAAGGCGTCATTTCACCATCCATTAATTACATTGATTTTTAATTAGACTTGTTCGAACCAATATGACATTAGAATTTCTTTAATTAATACTGGTTATGATTCATTTAACTTCTATGCACGAGTTATCTTAAAATTACTAAAAATCAAAAATTCTCCTTTTATATATATATCGAATAATGAAGAATTTATATATTTGTCAGTCGTGTACCAAGTTTTGTACAAGTAAGATTATGTAACTTGTTTAAAATGCCTATTTTTTACAATTTACAGCGCCTATCTTTACTGTTAAACTGAAACATTGGAACATTTCTGTGGTCTTCCTAAGCTCTATAGCTTTTCTATATAACTGAGTTGCTGTTATAAAAATTTTCGATTTTCTAAAAAGACACAGGTAACCTAAACTGAACTGATAATTGTTAAATCCAAAAAGATTATTTAGTGATGATGTTATTTCTTCTATAAACATGTGCAACTGTCATTAGAATATTACGAGTATTAGTGTGTTTTAAAATTGCGACACTGTTATCTTCTATACACACTCTCTAATACCTAACTCTTATTTTAAAACAGAATTTTTAAAATAAGTTTATATTATAAGGTGCAGTTATTGCGCATAGGACACACAATTAGTCGTTTTAAGAAAAAGAACATATTATAGACTGTAGAGACTGTAGAGTAAGAGGTAACTGCTTTTAGACGAAAAATGTATTTAGTACGACTTAATTATACATTATACAAATTAGACATTATACTTCGATTATTCTGCGATTTTCGTTATTGCAACGTAACAATGTTGTTTTGGTTGTCATCAAATGATATAAATGCTACAGGTTTCTAATATAAATGGCAACTTACATAAAGACAAAAACAAATCCATAGTGTTACTTTATTGTTATTGCTATTATGTACATACAGGCTATTAAATGACTATATATATTATAGTTAAACACGCAAGCTTGGTTGCTTTTATTATTTATTTTATTTATTTCTTCGTAGTGTTAAGACAGGGAACAACTTTAAAGTTTGAATTTAACTTAAAAAGTTCCTTGGTAAGAAAAAGCTTTGCCAATTTGATCTCTTGTTATGAAATTATTTTTGTTTTTATTGTGCAATCGTTACGTAATAAATGATTTACAAGTTTAACAGAAAAAATGTCTTATTTTACACATAGTCTATGAAATTACGATTTCATTGTTGTTTATCGGAGAGTAATAAAAAAAATTCTTAATCTTTTGTTTATATTACTTTCTGGATAGAAGTTATGACTAAATGGTTTTTACTAACAAAATCCTAATTGCCAAATCCTATCTTGCACAACATCTTAAAGTTTTCCCCGATTAATGTGGCCCTATAGAGTCTTAATAATGAAAGCATTTATTTTTTGGTACAACGCTGAATCACCTTAACAAAAATTTTATTCTTACCTGTTTAAAAACAGGAAAAATCACTTTCAATATAAAATAGACACAGCTCTTCCAAAGCCAAACCAGTTCTTTAGAAACGAAAAATAAATACGAACCTTAAACCGTTTTCGAATGATTCAATTTACATTAAAACTACCACCAGACCGATTTACCAACTGTAATAATTGCTAGATGATTAATTTTAAACCTTAACATCTACATGTTTAGGTTCATTGTTGCTTACCAGTGATGCAACGGTACCCAAGCGAAACGGTCAGTACATATCAAAGCAGTCACTGTCGCTTAGAATGTCGCGACGGAACGACGTCAACTTTCAATATAACTGTTTTACACTAAAGTTTTAACTTTTAAATTACATTCTACTTTAATACATAATTATCATTTAAATTTATAAAAATGGTGAACGTTTTGTGGTTTTTCTTCCTATTAGGAATGGCTTCCGTTTTGGAGGGACAGACCTTGGGTGGTAAGTGAAAGGCGTATTTTGAATACATGCACATATTATACACGATTACACATTTTATGTAAAAAATAAACAGAAGTTACTATATTTGAACAGAGAAAGTAGAAAGTTCCTTATTATTCACTAATAACTTGTGTTACAACTGTCGCACTGAAGTAGATATTCCATTTAATTTACAAAATTAAATTTTCCTAAGACTAGAATTAGTTTGATGTAATTAACTTAATTCTTAAAGTATAAATCGTCTTTCGTATATTTCTTTCCTTATCTTTTGATTCTGAAATGAGAGCAGTCTCTATAAGTCTACATTAAGCATACCTCCTTTTTTTTATTTATTTAGACCAGCGCTTGAAAACGATCCCACCGGATGATAAGCGTCGGTATAGTCTTTTGTGATAACGCGTGCTTGTCTAGAAGTAACCTATTCACTCTTTTTATGAATTCTCACGTTATACCTGGACGGAAATACTGACGCCTGCAGACTGTTTCAATCCTTAATTCTAACTTTACAGGTTCAAGTTCGTCAATCTATCAATGTAAAAACATTGCTTAATTGAAAATATTATAAAATCTCAATAAGAGAAAGGACAATTTTCAACAAACACGGTGTATATACATCATATGATAGTTACATATAAGAATAAAAATGAGTGGATAGTTGTTCTAGCCATATTATAATAATTCTGGTGCGTCACTTTCATACCACACAACTACCACATTGCCGTAAGGTCTTTGTTTAAGTGATCTATGGATCCATTACGGTTTGACTTCGCGCAGACAGCTTTCTATAAGCTCACATGCATTGGTCGAATTACTTGAAATAATACAAACAGTGGCAAACAATAAACATCAAGGCCTCGCCAATGTTCCGACACAATGTTAGGTTTCACTTTTGAATAATATAACAAGAGATAAATGTTTCGAATTCTTTTTTTTATTTAGAATAAGAATACTAAAGTTTTCTGTCGGCTACGGTACTCTCATAAATAAACTAGATGCTTGCTTACTTAGGGGTAATATACATAATCTCATTAGATCATACCTGAACAATAGAACTCAAATAACTATGTTAATCAACTAAGTTAAAAAACAAAATAACTAAGTTAAAAAATCAAAAGAAACAATGTTAAGTGTGGAACAGAACAAACGTATAGGTCACTAGATCGCAAAGTTATCTTGGAGTACCACAGGGAAACGTTCTGGGCCCGCCTTTATTTATATTATATATTATTGTCCTATTTAAATGTATAAATCATCTTTTGACTCTTTTTGCCGATGATAATGTTGTATATATGTAGCCACATATACAAATGAAATAAATATTATAACTTGTTAATATCTATTATTAAATGATTATTGGATAATAACCGAAAAATTAATTTAAGCAAAACAGAGATTGTACACTTTAGTCAACGTATGCTCGATTATATCAACCTACATATTCATTATGATAGCGACAACATTGAGGCTGTAAATAGCACAAAATTTTTGACCTAGAAACGAAGAATGGCGTAGAAACTTGGAATTTGGTAGGAATATTCCTTTGGTCAAGTTTAGGTCAGCTAAGAGCGGGTTTTAGGAAATGTCACCCCTAAAAGACGTGGCGGGGGAAGATATAACGAGAATCAACCCAGGAAGCGGTCAGGTTGCCGTTGGGCGGGAATATTTCAGAAATTTCTAATCAGCAACGCGGTCGGGGAACAGTTAGCTCCAATTAAAAAGTCGTTATTTTTATAAAATATTGTTTACAGTTACATTATTATCATCAATGTAATAACTATTAATATTCTATTATTTATAAATTACAGATGTAATTATAATGTTATTTAAATTAAGCAAGTTATTGGTTTGATATTTTATAATATTACATAAACACATTTGTAATTACAAATAGATGCTTTTCCCAAATTAATTTTAAATATAATATAAATCTTATAATATTTATAATTAACACTTTTAACTATAAGTATGTAAAATATAGGGAAATATTAGAAATCATACCCTTAACTACACAAATTTATGACATACATATGTTTAAGCTTCAAAGCGACGACTACCAATGTAATATTTTTTTTTTATTCAAAGCAACTAAAGGAGCCCGACGTTCACCTGATAGTAAGTGCTACGCCTGCCCATAACATCGACGATAATTAAGATGATATACACTGCACCCCATCGCACTCATCACCTGGGACACGATGTTGAGTCTCGTTACCCCAATAACTTCGCTAGCTACAACGCCCTTCAAACGAGAACACAGATTGCACACTACAATTTGGCTGTAGAAATAGGCGCTACAGTAGTATCTACCTAGACGGTCTCCATTGCCTATAGGTACCACCAAAGCGCCTATTTCTACCGCATAACAGTACTATGCAAACATTTAATTGACAATATTTGAAGGGAGTTGTAGCTAGAGAAATTACTGAGGTATTATCTTGTCTCAAATCGATAAGCAATGGTAATATGTATACCATCCTTACTAGCGCCATGTTGTTATAAACGTGTGTACCACTTACCATCAAATGAACTTCCCGCTCATCTCAACGCTTAATTGAATAAAAAAAATCATTCCAAAATATTTAACTTTTACAATTGAGAAAATCAATCTGGAACCAACAACGCGAAACTTTTTGTTTACATTATTTTAACTATACATCACTGAACCTGCTTACAAATTATATTCAATATTATTGCAATTTGTGTCAAGTTAATCAATTATGAAAACCAATGTAAAATCTCAAGATTCAATTACATTAGATTACTAACTGGGATTACTAAATTTGAGACATTTTTGAATTTAAGTTAAATTAATGTTCCTATTTAATATTCAAGGTCAACAAAGTCCATTAAGTTTTAACAGTTGATTCGTAACAGTTTGTTCATCGGATCAAATTTAAATACATTTCATTGATAATATTATACACGGACGTCTAAAATTATGTAGTTGATAAGGTAAAAATAAATATTTTATAATTTTTAATACTTAAACGAACGAATTATAGACATTTTATAACATTCGTAATTTTAGCTTTAACTAAAATACTGGTCTACTACTGATAGGTCTGTATTGCTGGAGACCGTCTAGACAGGTGTGCAGTAGTGTGCAAACATTAGTATGTAACGAGTTGAAGGGGGTTGTAGCTAGTGAAATTACAGGAGTAACGACGCTTAACATCTTATGACTCAAGGTGACCAGCGCAATTGGGTGAAGTGTTTACCATCCTAAGGAACATCACGTTGTTATGGGCAGGTGTTCACTTACCATCAGGTGAAAAGGTCCTGCTCGTCTCATCGCTCCCTTGAATAAAAACAAATAGATTATATGCATATGATAAAAACAAGATTCAAATATTTTTAATAAACCTTAGCTCTTTAAAGCTGAGAATCATATCTGGTGGAAGACATTGAGACAAGCCTATATCCAGCAGTGGATAAACAAAAGCTGATAATAATGGTGATGATGATGAATTTAAAATAGATATTTTTTAAAATTTTTTATCTAGGAGATAAATATTTTAGTATTAGCATTATTCATAACAAAAGTGCCTAGTGATAAGCCTAGTTTTGTATTAGTATATGAATATGGACTTATGGAAAATGTTGAAAAAACAATATTTATTGTTATAGTTTATTGATTAATTGAGATTGCCATAATTTAGAAACTATAATCTTTCCAAAGTGATTTTTATTCAACTAACCGATGATATGATATGAAGACCACCTGATACACAAGTGATATGCCAGGCAACAACAAAAGTAGCAGCAATTAGAATGTTTAAAATGTACCACATTGTGTACATCGCTTTATGAGTTAAGGTATTATGTTTCGGATCCTTAGTAATTTCAATTATTTATTACTATACATATATATCATCGAAAGATATATTTATCAACAACTTTTCTGTTTCGATAGTACTAAGTAGAAATCTTCATGACTATAACAGTACATTTGATGATACAGTATTTCACGCTCGTGATCTTTTTATAGTCTAGTGATTGTAAACAATTGTTACAACGGCCATTAATGTTTACTTTTATTAATCTGAGCATGACGCGCTTTCACAATATCAGAAAATTTCTTTCTCTCTCTTTCTCTTCCATTACAAATGCACAGAAATAAATATTAAAATTAGGTTATACTTAAAATAATATTAATAGCAAGTATATATTTTAACATAACGTTACAATTTTTAAGTTGCAGCAACTGGAAATATATTCTTAATATTGTTTACCTAATATATCATATAAAATAATGTAATTAATGCTTTTTTTATTGGCCAATAATGATAAATAAATATTTTTAACGTTTTTAGATGAGGAAATTATTTTTAAGGTAACAAATATTGCTTATAATTAAGCAAGTTTTGGAAATGTTAAATTAAGAGAGAATCCCTTAATTTATTAAATACGTTATCATGAGATAAAGTTGATAAAGCAAATCTTCATAAAGCTTTTCCAATTTTGTCAATTGCTTGTGCGCAAAAATCAGTTTTAAAATCAAGATTGTTTTCTAATTTGTATACATTTAAAATAGATTTATCTATCAAACAAGAATACTTAAAAGGTTAATTGGAAGCTTTAACATAACATAAACTAGATAAAAGCTATATTACCATGATGTGATGAAAGAATTTAAAAATGATTTGCGTCATTCAAGATGTTCTTTTCACATATGTTGAAGTGGATTATAAATATTTAATTTTTGTTAAAATAAAGACATTATCTGCAAACGAATATAACTTTAATAAATTATTATTATCTTGTTTATAGGTCCAATGCACGGAAAAGTAGTCGTTTGCTACATAGGCACATGGGCCACATACCGTCCAGATGAAGGAAAATTCGATCTGGAACATATCGAGCCATCGCTTTGTACACACATCGTATACTCGTTTGCAGGGCTCGATGAAAATACGATGGGAATTAAAAGTCTAGGTAAGCATTCAAATGAATAAATAAAAGCTACTTTTGATTGAACAAGCTTAGTTGACTACTGTCAGTAATTTATTATTTTCTAATAGTTAATAAATACAAGCCGAATAATCAAAATTGTTTGAAGACTATAGTAGTTTATATACTACAGACTATTTTATGTCGTTTGTTGTGCTGTTTATTATTGTTATGAAACTACTAGCTCGATCAACCACTGCTTTATTCTCCATCCACCGCCATACATCATTTTATAACAGTATTCTTATAACTACCGCCACCTTACATATATAACAATTATGATGTTCAATCGAAAGCAGGATTTCAACATCTACTAGGTATCCTTCACATCGGAATAAAATGATTTTACAAATTATTAACTATTATTAAACATAATCTAACCAAATTATGTTTAATGTACCTTTGGTTTATACAGATCTTTAAAAATATCATTAAACTTTGTTTCAAGATTCCTGGCATGATTTAGAAAAGGATAACGGCAATTCGGGCTATAAAGGCCTCGTAGCTTTGAAGAAGCGATACCCTCATCTCAAGGTAACCATCGCTATCGGCGGTTGGAATGAAGGCTCTAGCAAGTTCTCCACTATGGCTGCAACCCCTGGAAACAGAACAAAGTTCATTAACAGTGTTCTCGTTTTTCTTGAGTAAGTTTCTGATTATTATTAGCCTACATCTATTTTCACACGAAAGTTTCCTTTACGTAAATAATTTTTAATAAACTTTTTGTTATGTACAACAAGAAATTATAAACGTTATTCTAATCGAAGTGAATTAAAATATTTATTTGCTACATAATATTTAAATCATTATAAGTAGCAACATAATTTTATTTTGATTTAATTAATCTTTTTGCAATGTCTTTGTAAATCTTGAATAGTAAACCAATTATACGCATATTATTTAATAAATAAAAAAGCAATATATTAGGTCCTTACATATGAAATTTGCGTTTTGTACGGGAGGAAAATAAAGTAATTTTTTTTTTTGGAAATTATTTGTAATTAGTCAAAATATGCACCGTTGTTATCTATGAATTTTTGCCATCTCATAAATAGTTCATTGATCCCTTTACTTAAAAAACCATGGGGGCGAGAATCAATAAACTCTTTGAAGGCGGTTTGGACTGCCGCATCGGAGTTGAATTTTTTCCTTGAAAGAAATTGTCCATATTCCGAAAAAAGTGGTAATTTGTTGGAACGAGGTCCGAGGAGTACGGTGGATGTCGCAGACATTACAATTGTAGCTCATCTAACTTAGTGGTTGTTTGTTGTGCAATGTGTGGTCTTGCGTTGTCGTGAAGCAGCAGTGGCCTAGAGCGATTGACCAATCTCGATTGTTTACCAGCTAGTTCTTCCTTCATGGTCTGCAGTTGCTGACAATAGATATCTGCCGTAATCGTTTGGCAAGATTTTAGAAAGCTGTAGTGAACGACATGGACGCTAGTGCACCAAATACTCACAAGTAACTTTTTCCGAATCAATTTTCGTTTAGGGCAGGATTTGGCTGGGTCTTCAGGGTTCAGCCATTGCGACGAGCTCTTCAGATAATCGTACAGTATTCACTTTTCATCACAAGTAATAATTCCATTTAAAATCCCTTCATTATTGTGTCGGCTGAGCAAAGTAACACAGCAGTCGACGCGTGTTTGCAAGTTCGATTCACTCAATTCATGAGGTACCCATCGTTCAAGTCTTTTGCTCTCTGAAGTGCTTTGTGATGGATCTGCTTCGACAATAGCCTTTAATTCTTGATTTTCCACTTTGGTCTCCGGCTGTCCACGGGGTTGGTTCTGAAGGTCAAACTTTTCTGAACGAAAACATTGGGACCAAAAACGTACCGTGTTTTCTTTTGCTACACCAGCGCTGTACACATCATTAATCCTTCGAGCTTTCTGCAGCACTGGTGCCACGGTAGAACTCGTACTCGTAAATATACCGATATTTCACGTTTTCCATTGTGTGGTAATAAGCGACGCCAAAGAAAAAATAACGAGGAAAAAACAAATGAATGACTGTTTCTAAAACTCAAATGAACCAACTAAATGAATTTATAAATTTGAATTTGGAATTCTTAACTAAAGAAGAGATATTTCAGATCAAAATTGTGAGTGCGACAAAACGCTAATTTGGTTGTAAAAATGTAAGGACCTAATATAATAAAAATGTATTAAAACCTTTGGAATGGAAAAATTTACTCTCAGACAAGAGAATACATTCACCTATTTATATATACTCGTACATACTATGGTAAAGCTGATACTAATTTATAATACTTTTCGCTCTACGAGAGTTTTTACGAAAAATAATGAAACAGTTTTCTCAACATTTGGTATAGTTGAAATATCTTATTTGATCTTCAAGAATTTAAATATTAAGTCACACTTGTGTAAGTAAAAAATATTTTTTACTTACGTAATATATGCACAAGTGTAACTTATGCATAAATGACTTGTGCTTTTTATTATATAATCTTCAGAATGATAACATTTTATAAATTGAAATGTTTCAGTTTATACAAATTTGATGGACTAGATTTAGATTGGGAGTATCCCGCAAAGAGAGACGGCAGGCCCATTGATAAAGCCAACTTCGTATCGCTTGTAAAGGTAAAGAAATTTAAATTATTATCAAAAATTAATAATATAACTCCCACCGACCCGCAATGGGCCAGCGTGGTGAGATGTGGCCCAAATCCCTATATATGAACCCTTACAAACTACGGCCCTGGGCAGCCTGGACCGGACAAGGCCATCTAGCATTGGCGATACGGGCAACACAGGACCGATCGATGTAGAGATCTTCGGCGGAGGTCACGTCCAGCAGAGAACATCTATCGGCTGATAATGATGATGTAATGATTTAGAGTATTAGTTCTTTGAAACGATATCTATATGTTGTATATTAAATTTTTTTGATGTCGTTACAATGTTTAAAATAGAAAGTAATGATATTAAGATAAACTTAAAGTTTTAAATTTGCTACTTCCATAAAGAATAGGATGATAACGCATACTTAGAGACAGTATAAATTATTTTATGTATTACAATAAACAATTCATTTATTTATTTTTTTACTCAGGGGTTGCATCCCATTTAACGAAAACTTTTTCAATACTCAAAAAATTTTCTTTACAGGAACTTAAAGATGCTTTCGAACCAAAGGGATACTTACTTACAGCGGCCATAGGAGCGGGTAAAGACACTATAGATGCTGCTTACGACTTGCCCAAACTTAGCCGATATCTTGACCTTATTCACATCATGTGTTACGATTACCACGGGACATGGGACGGTGACGTCGGCGCGAATGCACCACTTAGAGGCACAAGCGATGATGACGTACTGAGTGTGGTAAGTTATACACTTAAAGCTTAACATTCAAATTAGAAAAAAAGATTGACACAAAAATTTACTCATCAAATAAGATAAAAATAAATATCACTGGTGATAGATCTCTGTTGCCGGAGACCATCTAGGTTGTACCACCGCAGCGCCTATTGCAGCCAACATAAAGTAGTGAGCGAACATTATTGTGTTCCGGTTCGAAAGGCGTTATGGCTATAGTAATTACTCGCTTAACGAGATTCAACATCCTATGTTTCTAGGCGATGAGCGCAATGCGGTGCAGTGTATATCATCCTAACTAGCGACACGTTATTATGGACGGGCACATCACTTATCATCAGATGAACGCCCCGCTTGTGTCGTCGCTTCGTTAAATAAAAAAATAAATAAATTATTATATTTCTTGAGCTTAAGAAAGCAGTATTCTGGAAATATTTAGAAAAGTTATTTCTTTGAGTGCTTCATTCTAATAAAAAAAAAATACAATTCGAAGATTAGTTTGACATTATAATGAAAATAAATGAATGTTAACGTTGCGTACGAAATATTGTATTTTATTAAACTTATTTTTTTTGTACAGGAATACACAATCAAGTACTTATTGGCTAATGGAGTCAGTCCATACAAAATGGTCCTTGGATTACCGCTGTACGGTCGTACCTTTATTCTGAAGGAGGATACTCAAGACATTGAATTTGGACTAACACCGGTAGAGCAAACTGGTTTCAAAGGTCCCTACACAAAAGAAGCCGGATTTATGGGATACAATGAGGTAATTCTTATAAATATATTCTAATCCGGCCATAAGTTCTGTTACAAATGAAAATGCATTTTTGTTTAATGAAATAATGTATTATAGTATATAATATTAAAATTTATACCTACATATTTATTAGTCTCAGCAAAAAAGAAAAAATATTCCATTCGAAATCGGGCTCCCTTTGGCTTTTATACAGGTCTTTAAACTGTTTGGCGAATCTATGGATTAACGCACTGTTTCCAAGGGAAATTTCCACCACCGCCACAGCTCGCTGCAAAGATTTTTTAAGAGACTCAATGTCGCCGTGTCGTTTAGAGCAGCAGCAGGCTGTCCTTTAAAACTGACCATAATTTGAAGTCATAATTGAAGCCATAATTTGAAGGGTACAGGCCTGGCACACTGACACAGTATAAAGACCATGTTACACCTTTCCGACGTCTTGAGTAGCTTCTTTAGAACTGTGAGCGAAAACTTTATCATTTTTCTTATTGTAGTTTTCTTCGAACGTGGAATTTTTTTCATCGGTAAAGATGATATTTCTGTGCATTTCACCTGCGTATCGCGACAGAAGGCGTTTTGATCGATCCACTCTCTTTAATTGTAAAGATTAATTTAGGGCACGTCCTGTATATCAACGATAAGCGCCAAGCACCGAGCTTCAGGTCTTGTTTTTTTATACGCGACAGAATCCTAGCGGGAATCTTCTTTTCTCGCGGTAAGATTTTTTTGCTTCCTAATGGTGTTTCGGCGAATTCTAGCTTTAACAGCCTTTGTAGTTCTAACAGTACACGGCCGCTCCGATCTTTCCTGGTCTTCGGCAGAGGAAATATTGTTGTATCTGTTGATAGTACGATATACGAACATATGGCTGTATACTGACCAGACCGGCTCATTACCCCCTTTGTGCAAGGCGATCACCGCAATCGTATTTTCTTTAAGACCCCACTCCATATTATAATTTGATAATGAACTCGAAAATATATGTGAAATGGCACAAATTTGAAAAAAGTTTTTAAAATTTTTTTAAAAATACTTGTTCCCAATTTAAAGTAATTAAAAAGTTGAAAAAAAAATAAGTTTTTATGTAATAGTATTTATGGCCAGACTAGTTATATGCAACGTTATAAACTAAACTTTTAATCTGTGATGGTTTATATGTTAAAGATTTTTATATAACAAAGCAAGTTAAATTCACCAGTGACAATACCTTCGAAATTGAAACACTATAATGTATGTACATACAGAAACGCTTTTCTTTTGTATACACTAGTTGCACTACACTTTGCCTATAAACGTTCAGATCATTAACCAAGAAAGTTTTTATATCATATCTCTTACACTTTAATACTTATCATATCATGTCATGTTTTGTAACTAATAATCGTTGAAGTTTTAAGTTATAAGCAATATAAATTACATCATAACCAAATCATCACACTAAAAGTGCCTACGTAATACGATAATGAATAGTTAAACTATTCTTAATAATAAATAATTAAACTTTTGCATAGATCTGTATGGAGATAACCAACAAGTCATCCAAGTGGACTCATCATTGGCACGATCAATCCGCCACACCTTACTTACGTGACAGCAAGCGAATCGTCGCTTATGACAACACCAGGTCCATCGCTATTAAAGTTAGGTAAGTACATAAGTACACATATAAATAATATATGTATCTAAATGCATATATACAATACGATACGCATTTCATTCAAACATGTATTATTTACAGCGTCTGTTCATTACGTCTGAAAAGACAATCCCTAACACAATAATTATTTAAAAAAATTATGGTCCAACTGTGGACTTAAAGTTTAATAGTCACTGAAACGAGAAAGCGTCTTCCGTCTAACATTAAAAAATTACATTGCCGTTGTTATCGTTTCAGAACCGCAATAGAATACAATCTTGGTGGTCTTATGGTTTGGAGCATTGATACTGATGACTTCCGAGGTTTGTGTGAGAAAGACAAGGAGACCGAGACATATTACGATTTCATGCAACATTATAAAAAGATCGCCGACGACCCTATAATGAGGAAAGCGCTGAAATCACTCAACCTACCTGATGGTTAGAAATCCTTTTAATATTTTACAATTTTTTATCCGAAATATGTTAATACTTGAACATGGTTTAGTGACAATGGGACAGAAAATAGTGATTGTGAAACAGTAATAGTGTTATATTGTCCCATATAATAATAGCTGTATCTCTGCAAAGCTGTTATAGCTGCAAATTTTCAATATGAATAAGCTGGCTAGATACATTAGAAAAACCCTATTACGATCCAAAGTCCTGTGGTATTGATATTGAATCAGGGCCACCGTCTAACAAGGTATGCTGTTAGCGACTCTGCCACAAAGGCATTTGAGTTTAATCGCAGTTATATTGAACAATATATACTCTCGCATATAATATCTTCAATTTAACTTTTTTTTGTCAAGTACATTGGACTGTATGTTCGTATTGGATCGTACTTGACCAATATGTAAACTGCTCCAACCTTATTAAAACGGTGTTTAATAAAAAAAAATATCTCTCATATTATACAATTTTATACATATTACTAGCAATTATTGTAAATCGTAAAATGCTATGTGCTCATTTCGCAGTGCCGTGCTGATCGGACGGGGCTTCCGTAACCAAAGAACTAGATTGAATTAATACTTCCTATGTTAAGAAGTATCTAAGTTGTATTATTGAATATATAAATTAATACAGTTTTCGTTAGATACAATGATGTATAATAATAATAAATTTTAACTAAACGCCTAAAACATGTCATTGCTACAAAAGAATGTTACAATTAATTTATTACACTTTTCAGCGGGACGTATCGAAAACTTGAGTCGACGCACTGCTTACGTTGTAGCAAACAACAAATTGTATCTCCGATTGCCCGAGCCTCAATATTCTAATTACCCCCTGCTGCACACTATAAACGAAGCTACAACCCTGGCTCTAGAAGAGAAGAGAATCCTGGACGAAATGGCGCGAGTTGCGAAGCAAAACGAGATACCTGATGATTCAGCCACAGCGCGTTGTGTTAGTCTATTTTCTGTGATATGTTCTCTTATGGTAATATTGATTACATCATAATTTTAAAATTCTTTGTTGCACGTTAGTTTTTAGGAAAGGTATCCTTTGGAATATAAGTATTACAAAGTTTTTTTAATATACTCACGACACTCGATACAGATAAATTTAGCGGCAGTTTGAAATGGTGTAACTAATTACCGAAATCCTGTCCTTTACGAAATCAAAATATTTAGTTATTCTCTATTGAATAAATAATTATGTTGCAAAACAAACTAAAGCTTATTTTTATATTAGGTTATTTGTAACGAAATGTGGTAATCATCAGTTTTTTTATTTTTTATACTTGTTAAGTAATAAGTTCGAAGTATACTAGAGTTCTTGTTAATTATTAACAACATTATTAATTAAGTTTTATTATAATCATTGCAAAACAAATGTTTCTGTGATCAATGGAATAAAATATTGTATATTAACTATTTAAACAATAAAAACTTAATATGTCTCTGTTTAAATTTAATAACTACAACATTTTATAAAATGTTGTGTCCCATTCTTTACTAAATATTGCTTTTTTTATTATATATTTTTTTTATTTTTATGGACAATTTTTATCAGATTTGTCAAACTTTTATAAAGGTCGGAATCAAAGATGTTCACGCCCGTATTCGAAGAGGACCACAGCACCCACGCAGATTGACGCGGCGCATGGTTTCTTCATTCACTTGCTGCCATACATTCTCATAAATTCATTCGCTGTCACAGATTTCTAAATTTATTTTCCATAGCACATTCTTTCATTTATTCACCATTCAACGGAAGAAGCGCAAGAGTGCAAGCGAATACACACTATTGGCGCAGCCATTATTGTAACATACAAGTCTTCTAATATACATTGTCCAATTTCACAAGTTTTATTTTCAATTTGATTCACGCCATTACATTGGTATTTCAAACCGGGTATTGTACCGTTTCACAAAGTATTACGCGCATTTAAATATAATTTAAAGAAGAAACTACCAAATATCAAAGGAGGTATCAAGCTACCATCAAAGTTGCAACGCACTCTTGGAGACTGAACAGATTATTAAATAGGCAAAGCATTCATTTTAAATTTATTTCACTCTACTCCCTTTTGGTTTGTATGGGAGGCCGAAGCAAAATTATCTAAGCATCAGTTATTACGATTAGTAGGTGACACGCATCTGGCCTTTGAAGAACTAAGATATTTCAGAAATGTAAAAAAGAAGAAAATGGAAGTAAAGTAAAACTAATCTCAAACCTAACACATTGAAAGGTTCTTATCTAAGACGCCCACACATAACAAGGTGGCGCAAAAATAACCTTCCGATGTTTTTTTGCTGTAATTTTTTTTAAAAAAATGAAAAACTTTGATTCTTCTTGTGGATTATTTTTATTTAGTCTTTTAATTTTTTTACTTCAAGTCGAGAATATGATGTCATGTAAATGGCCACCGCCACAGTTGATTGTCATTTGACCCCTTTTTATGGCATTTTCCATCACTTTGGTCAAAACTTCCGGCGATAGGTCCTCACATTCTTGACGTATATTGTTTTTAAGAGCTGCAAGAGTCTGAGGCTTGTTGACGTAAACCCGCGACTTCAAAAAGCCCCACAAAAAGAAGTCTGTAGCGGTCAAATCAGGCGATCTTGCTTGCCAGTGCAAATCGCCAAAACGGGAGATTAGGCGCCCGGGAAATGTATCCTTCAGCATATCGGTTGTGGCACGTGCAGTGTGTGCCGTTGCACCGTCCTGTTGGAACCACATGTTTTCCAATCCCAATTCATCAAGTTGCGGCGAAAAGAACTCGTTGATCATTGCTCTGTAGCGCTCACGCTCACCATTCACAGTAACCGTTTGGCCCGCGACGTCTTCAAAGAAAAAAGGTCCGATGACTCCTCCAGCGAAAACAGCACACCATACAGTGACTTTGAGCGGGTGTAATGGCTCTTCGTGCATTACACGCGGATTTTCAGTGCCCCAGAAGCGTAAATTTTGCTTATTTACGTACCCGCTAAAATGGAAATGGGCCTCATCACTCATGATTATTTTTTATGAAAAATCATCTTCCTCTTGGTGGTGATTAAGGATGGCTTGAGCGTATGTTAGACGCGATTGGCGGTCAGCAGCTAACAGCTGATGCACCGTCTGGACTTTGTACGGAAACATCTTCAAATCTTGTACCAAAATTCGCTGTAAAGACCGTCGACTGATACCCATTTGCGTGGCACGTCGTCTGGTCGATGTCGACGGTGCTTTCATGACATCCTCGGCTACAGCAGCAATATTCTCTGCAGAACGGCTACTCCGGGGTCTGCCACGCCTGGCAGCATCTCGTGTTGTCCCAGTCTCTTCGAGGCGAGCGGCTAAACGTCGCAGGGTTTCACCAATAGGCGTTGGACGGCCAGGAAATCTGCGACGAAATTCACGTTGTGCCAAAGTCACCGACCGATTATTGGTCAAATAAATAGTCACCAATATTCCGCGTTCTGGAGCAGTGTAGCGTAACATTGTTTATTAACGTGTATTTCGCACGTGTTTACTACACAACAACTTACTCAAAACAGAACTGACATTAGGGGCCAATCGCAAAATTTATAGCATTTTCTGATAGGAGGATTACTTTTGCGCCACCCTGTATAAGATATTGATTCGTTACCCAAATAATTACACTAGCTACCACCCCCTTCAAATAGGAACATGAACAATGTTTGGCCGAAGAAATAGGCACCGCAGTGGTACCTACCTAGACAGTCTCTGGCAACAGAGACCTGCCACCAGCAAGGCTAAGGCCGGGGGCTAGTAGTCGAAGGAATGCACGGGGCCTACGCAGAGTGACGCAGCGCCTACGTTCTTTATTCATTCACGATCGTGCATTCATTTATTCATTCACGATCATGCATTCATTAATTCATCCACTATCATAAATTCCTTCGTTCATTCCCCATTTAATGGAAAAAGAGTAAGAGAGGAAGCTAAGACACACTTTCGTGCAGCCATTAGAGTAACAGACGTTTACTTCTAGTATATGTTGTCCAATTGCACAAGTTTTATTTTCAATTTATTTCACACAACTACAAAAGATAAATTACAAACTTAAATAATCTTTATTGTAATAATGCTTTTTCATAAATTCCTGATAAAATCATGTTTTTTATTTACGTAAATACAAATATCAATAATACACTTATGTGTTTATATGTTATAATAAATAATGGAATAAGATAAAATCAAAATTTTAATTGTCTTATCTTTTACATATTCTATAAGTCTTCATACGGAGAGCCGCATCTTACATTGTAAAAGTGATCGCACACCTAAAACAGATAATGCAATATTGTTAAACAACATAAAACTAAACTAAATTTGAAAACCTATTAATTGTAGATCTCCGTTCCTGGAGAGCATCTAGGAAGGTACCACCACAACTCCTATTTCTGCCACAAAACAATAGTGTATAATTATTTCTGTGGATTGAAAGGAGTTGTAGTTAGTGAAGTTACTAGAATAACGAGTTTAACGTCTTAGTTCTGAAATCGATAAGTAGATTCTGGTGTTTATATTAGATTATGTATACTGCCCATAACAGTGTGCACTAATTAATCTTTACTAGTGCACATTATTATTCGCAGACATATCACTAATAATCAGATGAAATCTTAAAAAGAACTATTAGGAGGCTACTAAGCACTTTCGGCACGATAAGGCTGCAAAATAACTTATAGCTACTTGCCTGAAACTGCTCATTGAAAAGAGTTCCATTCGTGCAGAGTTCTGTACTAATTAAACGCTGATGCCAACAGAAGTGGAAAGCCTGAAAAACGACAAGAATATGTTCGAGTTTCTTCGATGTGCCATTGCCATTATAAAATTGTTAACAATATGCAATGATTAACAACTTATTTGCATCTCCCAAAAAGTTGTTTAATTAGATCTTATAATCTTACACACAAAAATAGAAAGAAATTAACTTAATTTTTAACGCATCTTTCTACTTATAGTGATCATGATATTTAATTTGTCTTCTATAACTGGAACAAAGGCTTGGGTATAAAGACTGCGAGTAATAAGCTTTATCCCATTGTACTAACTTTTACTTGATAGTATTTAAAGATACGATAATTGTAAAGAAACAAGATAATTTATCAATTTAATACATGATTTTTGTCCTTACTCGCTAGTAGTGAATAAAGAATTGTTTCCGTCCGTATTGAAATCTGTTCAACTTGAGTTTGACAGTATTGTGTATAATTAAAACTAGAACTAATCATCATTTGAGCTTCAATATATCTACCGCTTAACATAGGATTTTCCAGAACTATAGATGCATTCTTCTCGCTAAACACAATGATTGGAGTGCGCAATTTGGTAATAGTGACAGAAAACGCTGCTGACACTTTCCTGGAGTTGTTAAAATAAACGTAAGTCTCCCAACCTGACAAGCGGATTGTACATCGGCATAATAACCAATAGTTCTTCCAGTGCAGCTGAATTGTGTTAGCGGCGCATGATGAAACATGGGATACAATGGTGGATCGTGGGGCAAATGCAAGTCATGGTAATAGTCCGGTTGTTGGCCCCTGGATATTGCGACAAATGCTAAAAATATATGTATATTTATTAGTTTAACTAACGATGTATTTGAAACATGTGCCATAAAAATTAAGAAAAAAGGTTAATACTAATGATTGAGAAAAATGTTTTGTTTCTTCTTTTATGGTATCCCTGTGACCTACTTCATCTCTGTTACTCTTCTCTTACACCACTTAAAATGTCAACTTGATGAAATTTGAGCTCAAGAGATATGTGTAAATTTATTCTATACACCATTAAGTTAAAATTTACTATTAACCTTCTGAATTTTATTTTATATTTGCAATAGTAATATTAATGAATTGGATAATATTTAATTTTATTTCTAAATAATGTCCAGTTTAAAACTTGAAATTTTTGTTAGTTTTTCAACATCTATAGAATAACAATCGTTTACCCGATGGTGGAGAGACAAACTTTATTCAGTCAAAATAATATTTAAGGTTAATTCTTCTTTCACAAGTCTTAATTAATACAAAAATATATTTTCTCTGTATAACAAAATATTATTTTAATTTATTAGGAACTAAGTACTTTAATAAAATATTATTCGTTTAATTAAATGTAAAATGCACGGTATCAAAGGAAGACTTACCTAAAAATAACATTATAAAATATCTAAACATTATTTTACTTTTAATAAAAATGTATGTTAAGATATTACACTAGGTGAATAGCGCGAGCGACGCAGACGCAGGTAAACACGTTAGTAACTAGGAATTACCATTGCAGTATGGACTGTTCAAATAGTTAACTGGTAAAGAAAAAGGCAAGTCAATGTTGCTATGAACTGATTAATTTTTTAAAAAATTTTACTCCCTGCTGTATTCTTCGTAACTCTCTGCAACAAGAACTATAAATATAGAACAATTTAATATTTACTCTATAGGTCACTTAAGTAACGTATATTATTTTGCTATCTCATAATTATTATACGTAAAGAATTCTCGTGACTACACTCAATATTCAAATTAGGATTATAGCGAAAATAATAGGATATGTGTAATCAATATTTTTACTCTCGTTTATCCGTAATCTGTAATATCATTTAGATTTTATCTAAAATCTTAAAAAAGGACTTCAAAACAAATAGTAAACAGGACAATTCTGATTCTGTCTAAGTAAATAAATTATAAATCTATCAAATTCTGCGCTTTCTTTGATATCATTATCATTATTATTTTATAAATACATATGTTTAAGCTATAGTTTGAAATTTGTTTTCTATTTTCTCACAATTGCCATTTAAAAGCAAGTTAGCGGTAATATCACCAAATTATGTATATAAGATTTTGTTTTTATCTTTTATAAAAACTTAACATACATTATTGGTACCAAATTGTCCATGACCGCAAATAATGGCGACTTCTCGTTGCGGAGGCCAAGATAGTTCAGGTCACTGAGCAAACGATACTTCATTAGGCAAGTTAAACCTGTCATTAATTTTTCACAAAATATTTAACCGGAGGTATATAATGTTTTATATATACCTCCGGTTAAATTAGGTACATAAAAAACAGCTTTTTCTCTACTAAAAGCAATATATGAAAAACGTTCTTATGATCAGAACTTTTGTTCAATCTTTCAGCATCACCATGTTTGAGATATGCTTTTCTTACACAGAAAAACTTTCAGATATGTCATTGTTATGTAGCATAACTCTTTTATACGTAATATCGTAGCGAAATGTATAATAAAAATTATACTATCATAGTGTATTCAACGATATTAGAAGTTAAAAGTATATTAGTTAGAAGTTAACGAACTCTTAATCGTGTATAAATAATATTAAAATATTTTTATTGTGAGAAACTCATAATTTTTTGTGAATATTGTCGTTTTGTAATCACCGGTTACAAAATATTTCAAATATAGTCCTTGTATCATGTCAGGATAATTTTATACATTAAAGTTTCAGGAACTAACTAAAAGGTGAAGGATTATTTGTCACGATTCGATGAAACTATATCACGAACTGTTAACGAATAGCTATGATTATCACAAAAATCTACAAATCATTTATGTTGCAACATTTAATATTATCTTACGCATATTATTTGCTACAAAAAAAGGGTATCTTTTTGATTTACAGCATAGTTTTAGGACAATATTTCTGATTGACTGTAACCGCATACCAATAACTATCAGCCAATCGTATGCTTGTTTACAACCTGGGTAGTAAAAAAACTTGTCGATTTGTTGAACGGCTGAAACTAAACCAAAATTGATTATCTGCCTAAGTTTTAAGCTTTATTTCGAAATAATGAGCACTTTCCAATTAAAATCACATTGCCAATTGACCTCAAAAACTGCTGCTGTTTCAAAACTTGACAGTTGAAGTGTTATATTCAAAAACCTAAGTTCTGAACATTGGAATTCGACCTCGATCAATCACGGGTGGTTACCAGTACAAGCGCCACCGCTCACTTGCTCATTAGAAAAAAATATCAGTACAAAACATCTTGGTCTGTTTTGTCCTATGTTTTTTTAATAAGACTATAATTTATTTTTTGTACAGTAAACCTTATGGTTTTAATTTTTTTTATCGAAAAGTAGCATAGGCAGCAATTTATACATAATTTTTTTGGAAATAATGCTAATTCTTCTTCTTCTTAAGGTGCCTCTCCGACTAGCGATGGCTGGCGGCCAGTTCACCATATTTTGGAGGCGGAACAGTTGGACGGTACTCGCGATCCCAGTCCACTCCGTGATATTACACAGCCATGATTTCCTCCGAAGCCCAACACTTTTGTTACCCGCCACTTTGCCCATCAAGACAAGTTGAAGCAGTTCGTATAAAAAAGTTATATCTATTTACAATAACTGAATTACTATGAACTACTTTGTATACAGTTTTTTTCAACATCTACTTTAATATGAACAAGAACTATTCATTTAACAAGTCAAGATTTACTTAAAGATGTTTTATATGTATGTCTTATTCGAAGAATTTCGATAAATATTTAACTAGCAGTTTTCGGCGGCTTTGGCCGTAATATAAAATTAGACTTGAAATTTGTCTCAAATATTTCTTGAGAGCAAACCCATAAATAATACGAAATAGAAATGTTTATAAGAGTTAATTAGAAATAAAAAAGACCAAAGTTAACCTATGAACGATGATATTTTTATATATTTTTTGTTTTAACTATTACCCAAATTATTATTGTATTAATACATATAATACAACAGAAATGTCTAAAAACTAATTTATAATTCTATTATTTAAATAATTAAAATAACGTTGCTGAAACCCGGGATTGAACCGGGGACCTTTAGATCTTCAGTCTAACGCTCTCCCAACTGAGCTATTTCGGCTATATTATATGTAATTAAATACGATAAGGAGTATTGAAAATCAATTAAATATATTATGTATTTTATAAAATTTTTATAATTATAGATTTTTTTTTTTGCTTTTAGTAAAATAATAAAATCGCCAGTGCTTTTATAGATATTTACAATAATAACACTATAACAACTGGGTTCTTTTGATACAATAGTAATACCTTTAAGCTTTAAGAATTATAAACTATCCTTCAAGTCACAAAAGCTGGGCAATCTTTATCAATATCAATTTACCATTGTTATGTACACAGTGATGATTGATTATCCTGCAGGTTAATATTTAAATGATACATTTGTTGGCCCCACATAGTGTAAATATAACGTGCCCATATCATTATATCTATTTTTGATACAGAAATATTTTAAGCTACTCTTATTTAAAGGCATTACAAAAAAAAATCCTCATCTATTTTTTGTAGCGCCTACTAACATTTCAACATTTATATTTCAATAAAGTATAACAAATACAGATAAAAGTCATTGATAGTAGACATTAATAAATGCGCATGGATAGCCTTAATGCTGCTGATGTTTACAAAAAAGGAGATTATAAGCAATACTTGTTAAGAACACGATTTCTGAGTCCCCAGTTATAGTATCTCATAGTTACTTATCGCCTTTGTATAATCACCAAATTTTAAAATTATAAATAAATAAATAACTATGATATAGATCTCATTAAAAAATGATCTAAAAAAGCTCTTCAATTGATCATATTATATATGGCTTTGAATTTATAATCAGAAAATGTATGTTAAAATGTAACGTTATACAGAGATGTTAATATTGTTTTTATAAATAAAATGTCCGCTTGCATAAACTTAATTATATTATATTTCCAGAAATTTTGTGTAGAGAGTTTAGATATATGTTGTGTAGTAGTTGTATAGTTTGTATATAAGGTATATTTCAACGTACCTATAAATTATCTCTAAACAAGAAATTATAAATAAAATCAAGAACAAGTGATCGATCAAAAGCAACCCAACCTTCGCTGGACAACTCAATGCTGCATTTATGCGGCATTACATATCGGACAACCAATGGCTAGAACTGAAATTCGAGAAATATTAAGATTAATATGAAGGGAGCATCAAGTTACAAACGCACAAATCTGACAATCACAAATGAAGCTGTGAAGGTCACATTCTTACCAGCACAAAATTTTACAGCAAAACTCAAACAACTTTGAATCAAAAATAGCTTCTGTTGATCATGAAGAGATACTTAATAATTTTATTAAATCCTATCGAAAAAATACCTATTTCAATATATACCGCTGAATATTTAAAGAAATTCACATTTAAATATTCGATCTAATAAAAACCAAACCGAATTGTGCATAATATTTGAGATGATTTTGTTTATATCGCCAGTGGACAACATCGGTTTACAAAAATTGGGATACCAAGACTGATGAAACTAGAACACACATATGTACATAGTTCCAAATAAACTTCACGACCTTGAGTTCATGAAAATTTACGACAAATCATTACAAAACCAATTGGCGAACGATAGTTAAGTACGACATATTAAACAATTTTCAACAAATACCCTCATTTAACATTTCCTTCGTTGCAATGGTTAATATTAATTATTTTGATCACATACTTCATGATAAATATAAAACTGTAATGCACTACAATATATCTAGATAATTTATACTGAGTCGCATTCATACTTTAGCTTTACTTGAAGTCATCAGGACGGGAATAAAAAAAATTTGGTGCTCTTCTTTAAATTTTATGGTACAATTGTCAAAAATCTTAGGAATCACTGACTTTTACCTTGATTATCATTAAATTTTATCCAGAGATATATTGAAAACCTGGTTTAACTAATTAAAATTATGGCAAAATTAACAGTTATTATCCTTTTTTTTATTAACTCCTAAAAAATTTAAAGGTTTGTTAAAAATATTGCCATAAAACTCAAAACTAAAAAGTCATATCTTCTACTAATCTTTTATAATTTTAGGCTGCATGAAGAAATCACATTCGTTAAATTTATGAAAAAAAAAATTGCAGTGAGGTTAGACATGGGTTATAACAGGACAAACAGAATATCTGATATTATTGTTACTGTTACGCAATAATAACGGGTACCAATTTCTGTTAATAAACAATAAGTGTTATTTTTTGCAATTAGTATTTTTCGGTTTATAATACTAGGTACATCCCGTTTTAGCAACAGTATATACAGTGGGTGTGAGCGAGGAAAATTAATCAACGAAATAACAGATAACACCGTCCAATTAAGCATTCTCTTTTCAAAGAGGATTTCTTCTTCTGAAACGACTTACCATAATTTTGGTTTATTTCAAATAAATACTGGTTGTACCTCGTTTTAGTTAATGACAATATTACACAAAAGACAACGACAAGAATAGTCGTTCCATTTTTATTGGCTGTTCTGTTATTTCAAGTTGTTCGTGACCAGCTGTTATCGAATACTGAAAATGTTGATTGTTGATAGTGGTTGAATAACTTGAGTATGGTGAATTATAAATGATATTTTTTAACAGATATAATGACATCGCAAGAACGCCTGTTATCTGTTATCTTCAAATACTTGTGATTATATATGTTATGATAAATACGCCTCGCTCCTAGCGAGGTTATATTTGCGAAAATAAATAACAATTAGAATGCCATTAATTATAATATGTGGAACACCAGTGAGTGGGAAAAGTTTTAGAGCAAATGAATTAAAAGAATTTTTTGAAAAGAAACATGGAAAGAATGTCGAAGTAATATCAGAGGAAGAAGCGATAATAAAATTGGGATATGAAAAAAATTCTACATATTTGGACTCGCAGAAAGAAAAAAGAGTTAGAGGATATTTAAAGTCTGAAGTTATTAGATTATTAGGAAAAGATAACGTGTTAATTTTAGATGGGAGTAATTATATCAAAGGTAACCCATTAATATTGGTATTGTAAAATTAGTTAAATAACCCTAGCACTGATATTATTTTATTTATATTACATCAAACAACATATATTTAGTATAGAGTAAATAATAAATGTTTTGGTAATTTTCTATTATTTGCAATGATGGTTAAGCTAGAAGCAAAGATAGCTGTGTGTGACACTTGTATACACTTCACTTGTCAAAGTGGGACGGGTCACTACTGATGTTTAGCTTCCAGTGCCGGAAATTCTTCACCATCCAAATTGTTCACATCGACATGTTCTGAGAACACCAGTATTTATAGACATGTGATACCCACCATCCCGTACTTGGCCATCATGGTTGATAAATGACCTGGATTATCTCCATATAAATGAAAATTTTCAACCTTTGCAGTGAAAAATATAAAAAAATCGGTTTAAATTATTTGCATTTGATTCTATATAACTTAGATTTGTTCTTTTCCTTATAAGGTTACCGTTATGAACTTTATTGTGCGTCAAAGGCATGTAAGTCAACTCAATGCACGATTTACACTATCTGTAATTATAACGAAGCATGGAAAGCAAACGAGAAATCATTAAATGATTCAAAACAACAAAACCCATGTACTAACATGTCACCAATTAAACCAATACCATACACAGAAGAGGTTTTCAATGCTCTAACCAAGTTAAGGTAAGTCAGACCCCACTATATAATAATTCATTTTTCAGTGTGTAATACTGAATTACATTTTTAATATTACTTCTGTAGCAACTTTTAAAATGTAAGTTTTGTTGCTAAGGCTTTAGGATTTTAAGAAATTTGAGATAAAAAAAGCAAAAGAAATTAAAAGGTTAACTTCTTATTTCCAGGTTTGAAGAGCCAAACTCTAACCATAGATGGGATAGTCCACTTTTTACAATACAACCTATGGATAAATTAGATTTAGATGCCATTTACAATGTTTTATTTGAGAAAAAACCACCACCTCCAAATATGAGCACTCAAAATGTAAGCCAATATTTAAGAATATTTCAGTCATAACAAAAAATGTTACTTCTACTGTAACAATATTATTCTGGCTACTATTTTATGGAATTAGCCATATCGTTCTTGTTGAAATATGACCAAGTTGTTTTCTTTTAGCCTCCCCTCAGTTCCACAAATTTCCTATATGAATTGGACAAAGTAACACAGTCAATATCAAAACAAATCTTGGATGCAAAACAAATGAACATAGATGAAATAAAATTTCCTGAATATCCTGGTTGTATACTAGAATCTGGATTTGTGCAAAACATTAATCCACCAAAACTTCTCAAATTAAGAAGACAATTCTTGACATATGCCAAAATGAGTCATTCTAATGAAGATGCAAGTAAAATTGGAAGATACTTTATACAGTATTTAAACAAAACATTCACAGATTAATAATAAAAGTAAGGAATATTTGTGTATATATTGTATAAATTAAATGTAACTTCATAACTGGTCTTTTAAAAAAAACCTAGTAGTGCTAGTTATACCACAACGAAGTCACATTTACTTACAATGTGTTGGTAATTCAAAAACTACTTGCCACTTCTGACGGGAATAGTCATTAGTGATAGCAGTAATAAAAAAAAATACATGTATAATTATTTTAATTTCAATGCTCAATCTTAAGCTAAACATAATACGTCATTTCCAAAAGGTTCTAAATGGTACTTATAAATTCAAATCATATTGATATTACACATCAATTTCTTTTATTATATTGGTATATTACTACACAAAAATTACTACCATAGTAAAAAAGATTATCTTATTGTCTTACAGTAAGTGTATGAGAAAAGATACAATCCTTTTTTATTTACAATGAGCCAACACTTTCCTCTATGTGTAACGTGTCCAGTAACAATAAGATCATGAATGGTGGAAGATGCTAAAAATATTTCAGCTGTCATATGTTGACGGCCGGACCACAGCAAGGAGGTTGTGGAAGCACATTTACAATATGTGAATGGAAGTTTGCCAGACAGATTCAGAAAGCACCAAACATACTGCTGATAATATGGCCGCGAAAATGAACAAGAGACTTCCATGTTACAAGGCAAAGTTAGCCACTGCGCCATGGGTGCACAAAGTACTTAATGTTATCAAATCATAACCACGGACAATGTCAACTTTGTTATTGAACACTATACTTTTTAAAAACAATGTGGAAAAATTTATCTGAAAGGATAGTATAACTATTTATTCTTTACAATTTTAGGTAAACAAAATGTAATTATATGTTCATTGATTTTGTGGGGACAACCTCGTTAAATACTACCAAAAAATAATCTCACACCTACATGTACTCTTAAATTTCTTTAATAAAAAAATGCTTACTTCCAAAAAAAATTATCTAAGTTTATTCATATTATAAACCGATATAGCTTAGTCACACAATATCAAAATCCTAGCTACAAGTAACATAAACCAACTCTAAGATAATGGAAACTTAACTATTGGGGCCATGCCTCACAATAAATACATAATTTTAATTATTTCTTTTTTCTAATGAAAAAAAATCACAGAATTTATATATTCACTTATTAATCAAAAAATTTAACCATAAATTGAAATAGTAACCTCAAACGGTACCATAATTTTTACGGGACTTATTTGAGGTATTGCTGATAGATATTGATGATAAATTATTGAGATCTTCAATGTAGTTTAAATAAATACCAAACGTTAGTTTCGAGTTATATAACATATAGCACCATGACAAACATATTTATTTATAATAAATGTCAATGTTCTTAATTTGGAATAGTTTAAACTAAACACGGTAAATTATAATTAACGGAGTAGCATTTTCAGACTAAAATACTTGAGAAGAGTCAGTCATTCTCCTATTTTGAAAAGTCAACGCCATTTAATAACCCTTTTTTGCTCATTTTGGCTTGGTAGATATCACATGACCACATCGACGTTCTTGAAAAATCGATTCCTTAAGAATGTTTTCCTTCATGGGAAATTCTAACTTGGTATCGAAACGACTTCGAGACGCTGAGCGCGTACGACCGCTTTACAAATTGAAATATTACGGCTTCATGTACACATTCAGATGTTATCAACAATAATCCTATGTTAGATTTAAAAATTGGTTAACGTATAAAAAAAAATTTAAGCAAGAGCACATCACTGATTTAGCATCGATGGTTAAAGAGCTACCTGTAAATAAATTGTACTTCTCAGTTAGAAATTATTATCAACAAGATAGCGTAAATAGGCTGTACATAGTAAGTTTTAAGTAATCAAAAACAAATTGTTTATACAGACCAATTATCGCCATTCAAACTTGTACAATGTTATGGAAGTTTACAATTTTTTGCACTGTCAATGTAATAAGATATTGTCGCTAACCATCAGGTGAGTAGTTATAAAAAAGGAGGTGTATTTATATGGTTTCAATTTCTTATCAAATTATTGCTAATTTATATTTATACCACACAACGCGGCTAAAATAAAAGTTAACAAAAATTTTGCATGTTATAAAATATTAGAGAACATACAATGTTTCTTACATACATGAATACACATATACAGTGTCAGTGTGCTTAGCAGCGAGCACGCTTTTGAAAATAAAAAGCTTTAATTATGCGATTAATATTTATTAAGTAGATTTTAATGAAAAAAACGTGTTATTTTACTATTAAAAAGATTAATTACCACAAATTTTATTTTAAATAGATGGTTATTAACGTTTTTCTTTTAATACACGCTCACCGCACACGCACACATCGACACATGCTGAAATAAGTTCTACATTAAACCAATGCCATATGTTGACCGCCTTCGTATCATGTGAACACTACTACTAAATGTTTTACTCACGGTACATATAATATATTATAATTGGTACATAAAGTTTATACAATTTCGAACGACAGATTTATACTGCTCAACATCATCCAACTCTCTTGTTAACGACCACATATAAATTGGAATCAAAATCTAGAAAATAAGATCACGTACGAACGTAAGGGATATTCATACAGCTCATTCGCTTTTTCTAGTGTTTATTTATTAGTTACATATTTAAAAAAAAAAAAAATTATTTAGTAGTTTTATAGAACATTACTAATTAACCGGTCCATACACAAATTAAATCAGTCAGACTTATTATAAGATTATAAGATATTTTATTAACTCTACATTAGTACCTAAAAAATCATCATTAACGACCTGGCGAAAACGGAAGAATCGTTACGTACAAATGGCATCGAATCAGTCGCGCAGGAAACGGTTAGGGGAGACCTACGTTCAACATAATACGACAATAGACTAAAATGATGATGATATAATGTTTATGAAGAAAAGACTCCGTTTTTGAACTGTTCTTAGTGTCGTGTTTCATAAGTCAAAAAATATATATTCCGGATTATTTATCTAATGTTAACATGACACAAAAAAATTTACTAAAATTTTTGGATGCGCCAGCTCGAGGTTTAATCCAATACTTCCTAATCTATACAAAATTATTTCTAATGGCTTCGTAAAATTTTAATAAAACATTTAAATTTAAACTGAGCCTAATAGATATAGGCCTTATATGCTGGTACCGCAAGTCCGGTACGGTCTGTGTGAAGATCTTTGAAGAGGCCTGTGTCCAGCAGTTATATGTATCTGCTGATAATGATTAGGAGGTCAACAGAAATGTTTTAAAACCGTACTTGCCATGTGGTGTTTAAAGTTTTTATAGAAATTACAATACTGTACTAAAATCTTGTCTGATGCTGTTGTTAATTGAAAAAAACTATTAAGACTTATCTCTCATTTGTTATATAAATTTTAATACAACACCCATTTGAGGATATTTACTTAAACACTATACTTTGTATAATTGAAATACTGTATTTATCCTTATTTAAATATTTATATTGTCTGTCTATGCATGGTAAGGTTTCCTGCAGACAAAGAAGACAGAGTCATATTCATGCTGCATCATTGAGTTTGGATTTTGTGCATATTTTGTCTTCACACCAGTACGTTCATGCTGAAATAGTAATTTTAAAATTTATGTATACAATTGTGTATTACTATGTACCAGCTGGTGTGTTAAAAAAATATCACTCCTAAACTTAACAGCTGGTGTAGTTATGAGTAATATTGGAAGGGGATACAAATAACCGTCGATATTTGATGCGATGGGTTCAGCAGCGCGATCATCTGTTTGTCAAGTGTTATAGTAGTAATTTTTTTTTGTCAAAAACAACATGCCTAAATATTATAATAAAACTTACCAATATTGTAAATCCCACATCCCTTATAATATCCAATAGAATGTCATATGGTGGCTCTATACTATTCTCAGTCGGCATATCACTACAAAAAAATTTTTTTTTTAAAATGACATCAAAGTTCTGTCAATTGACCAAAGTAATTTCAATATATTTAATTATGTATTTGTTTTCATCCGCAATCCTGGTTAGGTACTACCAGGTATTATAGCTTCACTTATCCGAAGGCGAGAAGACAATGTGATGCAATATGATTTTAACTAGCGTCACATTATTATTATGACGTATCGTTTACGACTAGGTGGACTACCATCTATCTTCAGTAGCTCCGTCCTCATTTTCTTTACTTTATTAGATAATTTTTAAATAGGTTTTTTTATATTACCTTACCATAAAGATATATGTATCTCTATAAAAACGCACAACCACTATTCATTAAATGACTATGAGTTCGTTGAGTAAGTCTCTACTGACAAAATCTGACTTATACAAGCATACTAAATGAAAACCAAATAATACCTATAATGATAAAGTAGAGGTCCTAAATTCACCCAAAATCCGCCCGGTATCAAAATCGCATATATTCGTTCAATAAACTCAATAACATTGGGCGCGCAGTCTATGAAGAAGCAAGTTGCAACGCAATGCCATTCGTCTGCTTCTGTATAAACCTATGAAAATTAATATAAATCACTATTCACGTTTTACAGTAGGTTATCTTTTAAAATGGGCTAACATTTAAATTACACGCGTATCTAGCACACAGCTAATAAATCTTATAAATTTTATAATGCAAAACATCCTACCAACTGCTGCTCATGATCTCTCCGTCTTTTGTCTCCTAACAACGAGCACAATTTGTTGCTGTGTGCGTCATCTTAACGAGTGCCACGTTCTTCTGGGCAGCCATAATCATAAGTGATAAGTTACCATCAGGTGAGAGTCCCGCTCATCGTGTCGTTTCGATGAATAAAAAAAGAAAACGCTCACTAGGGACACTTAGACCCATTTATCCACCGTCCTGGCCAATCAACGGACGCCACATGTCCATGACACCTGGTAGAACTTTTAACATATCGATTTCCTCATATTTATCATCATTGGAAATAAATTCAATAGAGATTAAACCCAGATTTCATCATAACGATGTACAAATTCTAAAGCTCAACTTAATAAAAAAAATAAATAAGGAACAACATAGAATAAGGAAAATGCCAGATACCTTAAGAAAATCTCCCGCAGTCATAGAAAAATTGTAATTTGGTTTGTCAACAGATGGCTTGACATCAGGGAAGGTAGCGGGACGGAGCTGGTGTTCACAGGTTATATTGTTTACATATTGATGTAGCCATGGATGGACTGTGTGCATGTTTACCTGAAAGAAAGATTTTTTATAGCAAAGGTGGGCAAACGAGCGAACAGTTCACCTAGTGGAAACCTATCACTGATACCCATGGTCAATCGCAACACCAGAGGGGTTGCAACTGAAAAAAAAAAACAAAGTAGTTAAAATAGTTCTCTTATTTAACATGGTAACTTAGGCCTACTGTTAGATATTGTGTAAAACTTAATAAATACTTCATTGTTCAATTTATTATTTAAAAGTATAACTGTTTTTATTGTGACTATCAGTGACTATTTATATAGTATCTTTATGTTAAGTAAATGAATAAAATAATAATTTTGATATTAAACAAACTAATCAGAATTATTATTTATTATATTCATAACGTTACAAAATTTATTACAATCGTAAGTAATACTAGAACATTCGGGAAAAATAATGAGAGCGGACGCGCCGTGAGTGACATATCCGGCGGTGAGTTTAGAATAAACAATGAGTAATCGGTAATAATTAATCCGTATTACATCATAAAAATTAATAGTGTGGAAATTTCTAGTAGTAGGCGGACGACCACATACAGTCGTAATTACTGGGGTAACGAGACTCACTATCTTATGTCTCAGGCGACATGCGCAATGTGGTGAAGTATATATCATCCTCATTAGCGCCACGTTGTAATGGGCAGGCGTATCGCTTATCATCAGGTGAACGTCCCGCTCGTCTTGTGGATTTTTTATCTCGCCATATTTCAGGCCCGTGACAATAGTGTCCGTTTTTACTATTACCTACCTTTGTACAGGATGTTAGGAGACCGCTTCCGAATATTAAGACAGACGATAGTACTAATAACACTTATGATGATGAGACGGAAAAAAATCATATTTTAAAAATGTTTTATCAGCTTTACTTACACTCCATCATGTTAGTGCAGACAAATGATACGACAGTTTTATAAAAAATAGATTACTAAAAAAAACCAGCAATGAAACACAAAATCAAAAACAGCTGATGCTCGGATCAAGGAACGCCCGGGCGCGGCGGGAACTCGACATGTATTTGGTTTCAATTTGAACCTTATTTCATGGGGCCTCAGTATTTTTTATGAAACTGTAGTTTCATTTAGCTGTACTAACATGATGGATCGTAAATAATACAAATAAAACGTTTTAAAAATATGATTTTTTTTTTAATCAGGATCGATTTTTTTTCCGTCCCATCATCAAAGGTGTCATTAGTACTATCGTCTGTCTTATTTTTCGGAAGCGGTCTCCTAACACTCAGTATAAAACAGCCGATGGTACTAGCATTTTGAAAAAGAAATTGTTGGTAGATTTTCGTTTTGAACTTCGAAGCGATACTGATTTTGGAATGATGACGGATTTATTTTGTTTTGACTTTTGTTGTCAAGGACCATAAAAGTTTTCATTTCAAAATATCGTTTCACTAGATAAGTCATAAACCAGTGCGTAATAGTAACATATCATAAAAATATGTTTATTTTAAATTGATAATAAGTACAATTACCTCGTAGCAATACCTGTATTTGCCGCTAAACTATATAATAACCACAGTATTCCTATTTTATAAAGAGCTAATGAAATTATTTTATTAAAGGTGTTTGCGTCACATTGTTATAAACAGATGCCAATAACATGTAATATTAGAAACAACACAAGTGTAAACAATAAATTGTATGTAATCATTTATTTTATAATAAGCTTTAGTAATTATTATACATAAGTATTTTGACAATTAAACTTACCTCAGGACATCTATTGAGTACAAAGTTACTGGCGAATAGCATAAATAATGAAAATTCATTTCCTTGACAGGTGTAACCCCTATTTGCGACCTCCCAAGCAAGCCGGCCCAGACCTGCTCCAGGTACTAAAACTTTGATTTGTGATCGGTCACTGGAATAAATGAACGCTCAAATTAATTCAAAAACTAATAAAATAAAATATATTGCTTGTGTGCTATTAACGCCGATATTCGAAGAGTAGCACGGCGCACATACATTCCAATAGTCATCATACATTCCTCCATACAATCGCTATTCAACGGACGATGTATGTTTATTTATTTATATTATATTATAACTATTTATCAGAAAACTAGATAACTATTATTTATATATACAAATCACAAATATTTTATTTTTGTCATTTGTTAAATTGTTTATATTTCGTCTATCATATCATTTAAATGTGTACACGCGTTTTGCCCGCATGAAGCATTCCAAATCTTCTCCACGCTAAGGTGTGCTGGAAGAGAACTTTATTATAGTTAAGCTCGACCTTAAGGATCATGTTTTTTTTTATCATAATGTGTAATGTTAATTATTTCAAAGAGAATAAATAACTAATTAATAATGTTTAGCCCGTAACACTAATCACCAAAGGTCAAAAGATTGGGAATGAACAGTTTAGACGTAAAGTTGTGCGATAACTTTATACGCGCGGGGCATGCCCTAGAAAACTGCAGATTCTGCATATACAAGTTCAGTATGAGTAAATATAATTAACTCATTCACAGCAGCGAGCTCGATTCACCCCTCTCCGTTACAACTATGCACCGTGCTGCATCACGCCCTCGCTCACACACGCGCAGCGCGGTCCAGCCACCGTCTGTCCATATTAACAACGCACACACACACACACACATAGTCGACCAACACGCGCATACACACAATTTGCAATCGGTTTTGTTATCTATTCGCTTTAATAGAAATAGCTGATTCGCACAACAATTATCTTTTCGCTTGTCTCGCTGGGTAGCAGCAGCCAGGGATGTGTTATAAAGAAATCGTTTCGCGACAAACTTAATTTACCATTATCACAGTCCACTCATGAAATAAGTGGTGTTGGAGATTCGATCACACGTACGACAGATTTATGTGAAGTCGGAATGCGCGGGGGTGGTCACACCCGACGACATCCAATTGACCGACCCGCAGTTCTATGACTTCCACAACATAAACATTTTATTAGACGCGAATTTTATATATTTTGGGAATTATTGTGAACGTATAGAATTAGATAACCAAACAAACCTATTCTTCAAAATATGCATGCTTTTAGATTGTATTATATCTGACGCAATCAATTTCAATTCACATAATATATTTTTTTAATTTAATCCAACGTCGAGTGAGACGTTCACCTGGTGATAAGAGATAGGCCCGCCCATAACAATGTGGAGTTAGAATGTTATACACTGCACCCCACATTGAGCTCGTGACCTGAGACATAAAAAGTTGAGTCTCGTTACCCAAGTAATAACACTACCTACAACGCCGTTCAAACCGGACCACAGTAATGTTTGTACATTATTGTTTGGCGGCAGAAATAGACGCCGCAATGGTAGCCACCTAGACGGTCTCCTGCTATAGAGGCCTACCGTCAGTGAAAATTATGGGAGTTAGAGACGAGGTTGCGAGGCTTATTTCGTCAAAACCACAACTGAAGTAATTATGGAAGATTCCAATTCAAATCTTCTGCGGGTAGTATGAGTGAATCGTTTCTATAGCAGAACGTGGGTTTTTGGCTCTTGAAAAACGCTCAATGTAACATCCTATTTACAAAAAGAGTTATAGGTATAAAGTAAAATCAATCGATAAAAAATATTACATTAGACGTAAATATTAATGCTTGTAATCTGTCTAAGTCAGCATAATCTTAGTGTTGAATCTTATTTCAATCGGCAATTGATAAAAACATTACAAAAAATTACTAAACGCTAAATTGTGTCTACCATTTCTGAGATTTTTGATCTGCTGGGGATTACTTCGTACGGTAATCAATTCTGGTAAGATGTTGCTTCAAAGGTTGTGGTTGATGAAACTAAATTAGGATGATGAGATACCTAGCAACATCGCACGAGTTTTATATCAGTTCGCTAACAAGCTGCCTTTACTTAACACCTTGACAATAACGCGGCATGTTATTGCTAGTAAAACTAACTAATTACAACTGTATATATTTACTGATACATCGGAAACGTCATACGGTGTCTTTGTTTGCGTGCGGGCTATTAACGCAGATACCACAATCACGAAATGTTTTGTTCAAAAAGTAAATTAGCCCTGTTAAATCCCGTGAGTATATCGTGACTCGAAAACTATGCGGCGCATTACACTTAGCCATACATTATGAAAATGTGCGTTAATCTGTTAAACTTTCAATCCACAACATACTATTCTGATGCGATTCAACATTGATTTGGGTACCAAATAAACACATCACTAATTTCTCAAAATATCAAATGACAATATGCAATGTACCTGAATTCTTCAAGTGGGAATCTAATTTCTAGTTCATCTAATATAGGTCTATAACACTGTTCTCGCTCAGGTGCACCCACCTCACTCCAATCTCTTACTATATTTTTTAACACCGATTGTACCTATGAAAGAGCATCATAAATAACAAATTATTAGAATAAAATACATGATCATAAAGTGGAAAAAGCATCAGCTGTTAGGAGTTGAAATTACAACAAATCTCAAGCATGGGCAGTTCTAGTCCAAAGCTAAGATATAATAAATATATTTATAGGTCCTAGAATCACAACACTAAAGTTACTTTTGTTCTATACAACCATTTACTATGAAAGTTATATATATAAAATTTTTAAAGAATTTTATAAAACTATCAATTTCATTGTAACTTGTTACAAAATAGCATTGCTTGATATGAACCTTAACATCAGTTGTTCAATTACTTATTTATGGTGACAATAGGCATATCAAACCCATACTATGAAATGATATTTCAGTTTTGAAATATTCCAAACAGAATTAGTTTTATTCTAATTTATTTTTAAACGTTGAAATAATTTTATGCAAGAAAAGTTTATTTTATATTTACTTAAAACCTGCTTACCTTTTCTACATCATGTTGCATTTTATGTTGTTTCAGTGATGTGATATCACAGTTATTGTAATTGCAACCAAAACTCTCAGTGCCATTAGTACCCAATATATCTTTGATACCGTGATCCACATTCTCAAACATGGTGTCAACATCTCTGATTATTAGATGTACTACACTGTTGTTAACATCTAAACACTTTTTAAATATAGATAGATAAGCAAAATATTTTTCTAAACGTCTTTGATGACTACATGGTAGCTTTGATATAATTTTTTCAGATTTATGTATTCTTTCTAGACCACATAACCTAAAACAATATACTACAATTTATACTCATATTTATAAAGTATATAAAAGATATATTGAAAGCATACATTGTGCTGATTTGTGCAAAAAAAACTTTGTGGAAAATATCTATGCCAATTATCAAAATAAATATTTAAACTTTTCGTTTTTTTTATACAACCACAGTACCGTTATAAGTAACTTTCTAGATAAATAAACCTATTTTCAATAGGTTTATTTATCGGCCTAATGATAATAGCAACCAAAACGTAAAGGACATTAGGGTCAAAGTTCCGCACGTGTATTTGACATAAACAAAGCTCATTGTTATACCTAAATAGGTTAATTGCTTAGACCAAATACACTATAACAAAGAATAGTTGCTATGCAAGATGTATAATAATACTGTTGTATAGTATATAATTTAATTTTTGTGGGATAAGCTAGTCAAAAATATGACAGTTTAATTAATAAATTAACTTACTTATAGTATCTAAAAGCGGTGACTACAGCTTTAAAATGGGCACGTTCTTTTGCTTCGTCAATTTTATCGGTCGCTGATGGAGAAAACATATTGTTGATTCCGTTTTATTACAAATATTATAACTAATAAGATAAGGATAAAAACTGAAGAAACATCCAACTGAAAACCGATAAAATCAATTATAATCACTGAAAGCGAATGACAGACCCATGGCGTGATCACTTAGAATATTTTGTTGAATTATTATACAACTCATTTCAGTAGGTATTCATAATATTACTGCTGGGAATTCCGAAATGTGTTATTAAAATTAGTCGAATTATAATATACCTGCCTTTAACGTTAGATGGCACTGTGATTAAAAATCTAAAATGTATCAGGTTGTGTATTGACAGTACAAATATTTCGAGTAGGACGCCTGTGGACGTGTGTCTCAATTTTAGATATTCACAAAACGTACTTAGAGCTTTGTTCCACCGTGATCAGAAATCGTCTCAGTTCATTATAAAAAACAGTTCTGTTGAATGCGGCGTCCGAGAAACATTACCCTTACCTATGTCTCGTCTGAATTTTATATAATGTCCTTTTTGTTTATTATGTATTTTGAGACATGTATATTTTGCATATTGTGAATTATGCTCTGAAGGGATAGATTCTAGTCACACATAAAAATAACTTCATTGTTTCAGGAAAATGTAAAAAAAGGATTTTCAAATTATTTGGGAAAAAAACGTGCAAAAGGCTAAAAATAAGCAGTGATTAAATTAATAAAGGCACTGAAACCTTAAAATTTAATGTAACATAAATATACTGTTTAACGGTGGCAGTCAACATGGAATACTTAGCAAGTAAGTTGATCAGTGTATAATAAAATTAAAAATTATATGTAACAAAACCTATTAATTTTTTAATAAACATTAAATTCATTAAATTATCAAAAACATTAATTTACATTTATAAATATGTTTATTATTATAATTCAAAGTTTTATTTACATTGCAGGTGTTGGTGTACTTCCAAAAAAATATTAGGAGATGGCAGATGAAGTACAAAATTACATATTAAACTCTGCACCAAGACTATTTTATCCGTCTGCACCCATTCTTATCAGCTGACAGTACACATTAAACTTATTATATAATTAATCCAGTAGAATTGATTGATAGAACCATTAAAAAAATTGTCTAAATTCTTTGTTAAATAATTTATTAAAAAACCAAATGATTATATTAAATAACTTGTGAAGGGTTATTTGTTTACATGTGGAATGTATAGCAGGATTATAAATCCTATAGTAAATAAAATTACCAATAAGCCTTTGTGACTGATATTAGTTATTTGTATTTGTAACAAAATAGGACCTGGCACCACTTTACATGGGTAGATAAATAGATTATAAATACAGCTCAAGTTCCTAATCCGATTCTTCCTCTTCTTCACTGAATGGTACCCAGAACACAATTCGTGTAGTGAATGTAACTGAAGGGCTCCCTGAGTATATAAATACTAGATGGGAGTATTAACCTCATTATATTCTGTTATTGTAATCTTTTAACTATCAATGGTGTAATATTGTACATATTTTAATTACCAAATATTATAAAAGATCCCTGCTGAGTTTCTAGCCGTATTCTTAGGAGGCTAGGTTAACAAACCGGTAGTAAAATATAACGTTAATTTCGTCAGTTATATTGTTTACTTTCATAATACTCTCACTATTACCAACATTATTAAAAACTTTTTTTGAATTGAATTGATTTTAATTAAGATATATTTGGAGAGTTATACTTGTTATTTAAAGTATATAAAAAAATACATCGACTTTTTGATTGATAATAGTAGACATTTTTAACAGATAATGAACCTCTAGTAATATTTTTTCAGGTATTTTAGAAGAAACTTATATTTCATTTACAATTTTGTTAAACTCTGCTGTTAGAAATTATTAGTGAGAATGCTGTAAAAAAATTTTTACTACTATACAAACATTGAGTCAAATATATAGGAGAACATAAAAAAGATTTAAAGGAACCTGCGTGTGTCTATATACGAATCAGAGGTTTGTACATTGGCGCAGTTTTCGTAACAAAACAACAGAAGTCGCTACCTTTAACTGTACAGTACGGTCTAGTGACTGTTCTATCTCAGTATATAGTATATACAAAGTATTCTGTCGACATACCGTTTTTAAAGTTTATTCACTTGTCGATTATGAGACTCGAATAATTGTTATTTAAAAGTAGGTAAAAAGGTAGGATAAAACTAATTATATTCTATGTTATATGTTATGAAAATACGAAATGGTAACATTTTAACACAGTCAATATGTCGGTCGGTGATGAAATGTGTTTGTCAACATTCTATCGATCTTTCCGAGAAAAATAATTTTATGTATTTAGAAATAAAATATATACTTAAATTTTTTCAAACTCTTCAGAAATTTATATTTCTTGTTTTTGTATTATTGGTTAAAAATATAATCGTTATTTAACACAGTTCATTATAGTCTTAAGAAACTTGACAAATTATTTTACTCAAATAATTAATTCTTCTCCGGCATCATTATAAAACAATGTGAAATTTTTAGCAAAATGGTAAAAAATTGATAAAAAAAGGGAAAAATACATTTTACTTAAACTTTGTATGCGTTACGAAAAATCAATAAATTCTGCAGTGCCGTTGCTAAGTTGCAATTACATACCTATGCAATCTATTAAAATGTTTTGAAAATGAATTGCGTTCATTGTATTTAACGGGATTCGCAGACAATAATGGAAGGAATGTTTACCCAAAGAGTTACACCTCTATTAAAATGTGTTGTATTGTTTTTATTCATTTTCACCGCTAAAGTTTTAACTTCACGACCTCAAGAATCTCAAGACACAGAAAATAAAATACACCATTTAAAACCTGCTCACTACGTGAGAACTTTTACGAAATATCACCACAGAAGGACTATTCAGTGGAATAATTTTCAAGACATAGCTGATTACTGGCCAACACAAGAGCAGCCTAAAGTCATAGTTAAAAGAAGTTTAAACGCTGTAAGCCCAAATGACTTTGTAAGCAACTCCAATGATGAAAACTTAAATCAGCTGGTATCTGATTCTGTTAGAAGTAATTTTGTCGGTTCATTTGAAAAAAATGCTATCAGTCCTGGTAAGGAAGACTTGAGTAATCACAATACAGTTTCTAATGAAGTGAAACAGTACAAGGTGAAGGCAGCTATGATAGTGACAGATGCTCCAACTACTACAGGACCAACAATCTCTTGCCTTTATAAAATTCACAATGTTGTTATAAGTGTAACTCCATCGTATATTGAAGAAAAAAATGCTCAATTAATGGTTGAAAATGAAATATTTGGTAAGTGATTATTTGAAAAAAAAAATTGTATTTATAATAGTTTCTATATAGTATCCACAAATTATTTTGTATCAGTTTATCTATAATATTATTTTTCCTTATTGCAAAGTTTAAATAGTAAAATTATAACATAGGTCTACTTTACTTTTATATCATCTTATACAATTATAATTTGTGCTTTTAGTAACATCAAATAATTTTACTAAATTTTCATTTAATTTAATTAACCCATGTAATGTTCTATGTACTTTTCTATTACATTAAGCAAACTCAAGCACAAATTTTGTAGCTGAATGTTACAAGCATACAGTTTAAAATATTCATGTTAAGTAGATTAAAATTATAAAAATAGTTATCACTATATCAATATAAACTCCTTAAGTTATGAAAAATTTCAGACATAGGCCCCCTCTCAGAAACAACACTAGCAAATGGTGAAGTGGTCCAGGTGGAACAGTGTACTGATCCCCGTGCCTATTGCTACACTCTGTGGCACCAAGACCAGGAAGGCAATATAACAGTGTTGGGGCAAGGTTATTTAATACTTTTTTAATATTTCTAGTTCTAAACTGATTGAGGTTCAAAAAAGACAATTACAATATGTTACAGGCAAACTTTTACTGTGTATATTTTTTTCATACATTACTGTGTGGAAAGAACCTTTTTTGTAAATAAAAGAATATGTTTTTACTTTAGTCTTGAAAATGACAACACTAGTGTTATTAAATTTGATATATATGAACAAAATTTTTTGAACAATGTAACAAAAGTTTCATTTGTACTGTGTATTTCTGTGTGTGTGTGGGTAATAAAAATAAATCATGTTCATTGCATATCTTAAATTTCATAATTTATAAGTAAAAATCTTAAAAGAAATGTTTTGTTTAGTATTGTACCTGTCATTTAACAATATTCTCTAAAAATGATTAATATTGTAATAGTACAGACCACCAAAGATTTAATGATCCAATGTTAATTGTTGTTGATAGGCTGTTGGCGTTCATCCCAAGCAGATGGTCATAATGTTTGCGACAAATGTACAAGTGTAACAGCCCGTCTGCCTGAAAGCAAGTTCTGCTGTTGCACTAAGAGCTTTTGTAATGCAGATTTCAGTAAGTAGGTCATCATTATTTCAGCTGACTCATCTCCACTGATGAACATTGGCCTCCTTTAAAGGAGATATCTGCTAGACTGGTCACATTTGGCATGTGTTTTCGCAAACACAATATGCTAGTAACAATCAGGGAAAAAGCTGCTGTTCTTTCTTGGAATGATTCCTGCCTTAATCGCCTTTTACGGCACACAGAGGGTAACAAGGTATGGAGGATATTGAAACATGTTTCTCCCATAGGTGCAGTAGTACATATTGATAGGTAATTTACTGGTGGTAGGTCTGTGTTGCCGGCGACCGTTTAGGTGGTTACCACCGCAGCGCCTATTTCTGCCGCCAAAAAATAGTGTGCAAACATTAGCATAACACATAATGTGAATATTATATATATTAATAATAATGTATAGTATATAAAAAGATAATGTGCAACTTTGTAGTAGTGCCTTTATGCATAAGATGTTAAGTCTCATTACCCCATTAATTTTACTACTTGTACTTTAAACCAGAAACACCATAATATTGGCATGTACACTAATGTTTAGCAACAAACTATTAGTAATTTTAAAGTTAACATTTTGATTGCACAAATGAACAGTTTTATCAGTATATTACTTTATACAGCATCCATCAAAGAAGAAGCAGTCATTATCAAAGCAGAATCTACAATGAGCAGTTCCTCACAACGTCCAAAATATCCAAGCATAATTGCATCAGGCATCTTAGCTTTAGTCTCTGTTTTGGTAATAGCAATCATGTGTAGAAACATGTACTGTAGGAAGATGGCATTAGTAAAAGATGATTTGAGTGATGTTGCAGATGTTGAAAAAGGTAAGTATTTAAATTATAAACAATATTATTTAATAAAAATAGTGACTTACCACTTGACCTCAATATCATATGGTGTTAGATAGAGCCTCTTGCTCTCCTGTGTTACACAGTTACAGTTGTGTTGCACAGTTAGAATTCAACAATGCTGCAATAAGCAGAATTATGGACAGTAAAAATGATATTATTAAAACACCTTCCTTCCAATAGAACACCACTGTTTTGGCTCTGAAATCGAACCAGAAACCTCCATGCTACACAGCAAATGGTTATCGTCTGCACTATTGGCCCAAAAGTATAAATATATAATACTTCCACTTGTCTAATCAATTTCCTGTCATTGTTGTTTACAGGAGACATCATGGGAAGTGGACCTGATGCTTTGGCAACAGGACTCCTTTGCGTGGATAATCTTACACTTATAGAGCACATAGGTAAGTTTTTCCATTTTCAAGAAAATACTATTTTTTATGTAACATGTAGTTAGAACTTAATTGAAATAAGTGTTAATTTATAAGCAAACTATTAAATAACATTTTGCTGTATAAAGGTCAAGGCAAATTTGGTTCGGTGTGGCGAGGAACATTAGGCGCTACACCAGTAGCCGTGAAGCTGTACCACAATTCGATTGCTTGGCAAAAGGAGGCTACAATATATGGACTGCCGCATCTTGCACATCCCAACTTACTGCGATACTACGGTTATTATTTCACATCTGGTTAATAGCTTTAACATATTTTTTTTTACGAATGCGCAATGGAAGAATAGAACGCAGCAATGACATTATCACCCTGACTAGCACCATATTGTTACGGCTGGGCGTATCGCATACTATCAGTTAAATACTCACTCAGTCGGAACAAAGAAAAAATAAACACCTGTCACCACCATTTTTCGACACGTTTGGGGTCTTGTCACCTTTAATCAATTTTAATATCAATTAGTATGTGTTCTAACACCATTCAATTAATTTTTTATGTAGTTATCGGCTACCTTAGTCATCTGAGAAAAGTTTCTAAAAGGTTTAAAAAAATATTCGGACATATATCATTTATTTCCACAAAATAACAAAAAAAAAAAATACACAGTAACATAAAGAATTAAAATAAAACTAAATATTAAGCTTTGACTTGACCATGTGGGAAAAGAACCCACTCGGGTAATGTTACAGCCTACAAAGACCGCAACCCTGATTTTCAGTGGGGCCTAAAAAGATAAAAAAAAAACACTACAGCTCCAAAAGTATACCCATACAATCGCCCATAAACGTTTTTCTTCAAAAAAAATATCTTACTACAATCTACTACTATTTATCTACAAAAAAAAATATCTATTAACTAAAATTACTATTGCTTACTTACTTATAACAATAATAGTATGGAAAAATATAAATACAAATATAACAATGATGAAAAATAAAAAATAGATAAATTATTTAGATATATTTTATATATTTCTAGGCAGCGATACGCGGACTACGATGACGGAAGGCGCGCCGCGGGAACATTTGCTCGTGCTGGAGCTATGCACGTGCACCCTGCGCGCGCGGTTAGAACGCGAACCAATTACGTGGCTAGAATTCGCCACACTCGCTCATGGTCTCGCTTCAGCCCTTGCACATTTACATACACCTAGTAGGTTAAACAGTTTTATATACCAGTGGACTTGACACTTAATATTACCACGCACATTTGGTTAAAAACGCACGGAGGCCTGCCTAGCCATGCGCTCGGGCATCTATATCATGTACCCCTACATTTTCATCTCAACCAAATTGTCATTATCAAAGTAGACTGAAAAATATCTACCTTGCAGTTTTTTTTATACTACATTACGCTACAGAACTTTAACTTCAACGATGTGCCTCTGAAGCCTGCGATTGAAGCGCGTACATGAAACATTACATAATGGTAATTCTTTAAAGACTTGAAAAGGTTGCTCTTAAGAAATAATTAGTTATTTTACACGCCCGTTAACTTCAACACACTCCCTTCTGCTAGATAATTATATTGTCATCATACTTAATGATAATAAGAAATAGAGGTTGTGGTGATTATTATCTAGACAGTCACTGTCACCGATTGATGTTGTTTTGTTTATTTATTATTATATAAATAACATTAGTGTTATTCATGTAGCGGGCAGCAAACCTTGTGTAGTGCACCGCGACGTAAACAGCAACAATGTCCTGGTATCAGCTGACGGACGCGCGCGGCTTGCGGACCTTGGCCTGGCTCAACCGTTACCGCCGCGCCGCGACCGCACGGCACCTAGCAGGATAACAGAGGTGATCAGTACTATAATGAACTACAATTAGAACCACTATAAACCTTTGCACTAAGATCCTCCAAAATTGTTGTCGTGGCGGTGGGGCTTAGTAGCCGTAGCTTGGTGAAGGTGAACGGTGAAGCTAAGAGGAACCTACTCGACCGGCCCGAAATGGCCGCTCCAAGTTAGAGCTTCAGGGATCCGTGAGCTCACCTCAGCGATGCGGTGGGGCCGCGGGGAAAAAGGAGTGTCGGTATTGCATTTCGCCTCTCTCTCGGTTCTCCGCCGCCGTATAACGGGTTTCGGCAGATCCAAGATCGGATCTGCCGCAGGAAGTCGGCAGAGTTTTCTCTTTTGGCTCCCATGGCCTCTAGGTGACGCATTCAGGGGAATCTGTTGCCCAAATAACTGTGAGAAGCCGCGAGAAAAGCGCTCTCTGTGTTCCGGCGTACCCTTACAGAAGTGGAAAGAGAGGGTCTTCCCTCCCTCCTGAGGTGGGACTGCATTATGCAGCCGGCGCTTGCGAGGGCGCGGATGTGTGAGAGAGCGTTTCCGTGACCCTGCCACAAAGCGACGAGGCAGAACATCGTAGGGGTTATAGTCGGCGCAAGTTCGACATAACCTATCCTTGCCCCCACGAGGACGGGTGTGCGCATGCATTTCCCCCACGTAAAACAAAAAAAAAGTTTTAACGAGCTACCCTATCAGCAGCTAGCCCATCAAACCGAAATACAGTAAAGTATGCACTATTTACTGTCAGGTGTATGCACTATTTGTTGTCATATGATCTCCGAAAACAAAGTTCTACCGCTAGTGCATTATTATGCATTGACCACAATAATCTTGTTTACAGGCGGGAACTCTGCGCTATCTGTCTCCTGAAGCGCTGGAGGGCGCGCTGGACTTGAGCGGCGCGCGGGCGGCACTGTGTGCTGTGGACGTGTTCGCGCTCGCGCTCGTGTTATGGGAGATGTTGTGGCGTTGCGCGGGGGCACATCCGCGCCGTGTACCGCCATACGCACCTCCGTACCACCATCTCGGACTGCCCCCGCAGCCAACACTAGCACAAATGCAGGTGATATAAATATTTACTAAAACCACTAGGACGACTGACTTACTGAGAGGGCCGGATAATGGAAGCCGATCCCATGTTCAGGATATGGCCTTATTTAAATTAAAACATATATGCTCTGGTAGCTCGCTGGCCAAATGGTAGAGCTTGCGGCCCTCATTCCGAAAGTCGCGGGTTCGAACTCGGCATGTACCAATGACTTTAACATTTAAGTTATGTACATTTGTGAACTTTAGTAACAACAGTGAAATACAAACATCATAAGGAAACCTGCACATGAATTAAAATTTATTCTAAGGTATGTGTAAAGTCACCAGTCTGCTTTGGGCCCGCGTGGTGACTATGGCCCATCACCCTTATATTGAGGGTAGCCTTGTGCTACGTAGGGATGTAAATAGGCGGTTAATGTATATCTATGTATGTATATGGTCTGTAGAGTCTCGTCTCCCGCAACAAAGCAAGACCACCTCTACCTAAGGGTCCGATTCCAGAAGCTCGAGTTTTGAAGATTGCTACAGATACATGCGATGAGTGCTGGGACCACGACGCCGAAGCCAGGTCAGTATCATTTTGAATCTCAATATCTATGACAAAAGGTTAATTCACAATTAATATTTAAAAGTGATTGTTTCATTTTAGATAACATTTTTTTCTAATATTTAACATTTTGTATTCGGCAAGCACAACTTGGTGTAATGTTGATCACCCTAATGAATACCACATTATTGTTAAGGAAGCATATATCAGGTAACAGCCTGCTTGTTTTGTGTATAATAAATTGATTCTCTCTAGTATTCTGTTCAAAATAAATATATGTATTATCTATATTTTTTATAAATACATCTTTTTTATAACCACAGATTGACGGCAGTTTGTGTAGAAGAACGGATGGCAGAGCTGAAAATGATGTTGCTTGTGCAAGGACCGATTATTCATGACAATAACTTGCACCCACATCTACCGTGTAAGTATATTTTTCCAGTAAGTTTTAGAAAATTCAAGATATACAAAATGGTCTTTATTTCTCCTGCAATAAGTTTTTTCTCTGTATAGGGTCAGTCACTTGACCTTAATTTCACATGATGGTAAAATGGAAGCTCCTCCGAAAAACTGACACCCATATGTTAATAGCTTATTTATAATATGCAAGTAATAGCTGGCCAGGCGGTTTCGAAAAAATCCTGACACTGTCCATATTCCATAACATACAGCCTCCAGAATTGAACCAAGAGCATGAAGAATATCACAAAGCTAGTGCTCAGTTACTTGACTATTTTACATATATTCCAATTTTAATGTTAAGCAATTATTTTTTTTCACGAATGTAGCCGATATATGCAACCCGTCGCAACCGGAAATTGACAAGAATTCAAACTGTACAACCGCGCAACTAAACGGCGACGTCTGCACTCCGCTACTCTTCCCTCAGCCGCATATCGGACGTAACGCGTGCATCGAGCGCAACACGCACACAAATATACAGACTCACACAGTTGAACTTATACACAAGAGCCTTAAAGACATTACGACCACCGAGGAGCCGCGGACACAAAACGTAGAAGAGAATTGCTTGTCTGTAGCGAGAATCAGCCATAGTCGTCTCCTGGCTCAAGAAAACTCTGATAGGTTTAACGAAATACGCTCCTACCAGAGGCCTTTGGAATACGTCCCAAATGATGTCAGCTCCCATGACGTAGATCGGGGCCCTAAACAAACTAACCTTTTACAAGATTTGAAAGCCGAAAAGCCAAGATGGGGGATCAGAAAATTTTTCGAAAGAAAATTAAGTAGAATCTCAAAACCGCTCGAAACTGAAGTTAAATTAGTTGCTGAAAGTTCAGCGAACAGCTCATTACAAAATGGACAAATTAGAACTTCTTTAATCGACAAACCTAGTAACATAACATTTGATAGACCTAGTAATCTAGTCTTAAGTCAAGGTAGCTCATACAACTTTGAAGGACCGTGTACATTGTCACCGCCGAATCGAACATTGTCGCCCACCATGATGATGGAGTCCGAAAACAGATCTGATAGCGTATTTAAGGAATTACCATCGCGGGACGAGAAGGAATCGAGACATCAGATATTTGCGGTCATTGTTCCGAAGGCGAAACCGGCTGATTTTGCAAACGGAGGCAAAACGTCAAGAGAAAGTTCTGAAAGTTTGAATAAAAATTCCATTCGCGCATCCATGTCGTCTCAGAGCAATTTTAAAGCTGGTCATTCGGAGTCAGAAGATTCAACGACGAAGAAAAGACTTAGTGGTGACAATAGAATTATATCAAACTCCTCTAACAGCGGGAGATCTTCAAGAGCAAGTATAAATCTAGAACTACAGTACATCGACACTAACAACGCGGAGCCAAACGACAGTCCCTACGATATAAATTCAGAATGTTCCAGCAGCGAAGATGAACACCTCATGTTGCTTTCAGAAAACGGTGGTGCGAAGATCACCATGCAAACCATACCAAAAATGGAAGCTGATAAAAAACGTGTTCAAAACGAAGTCCTCAAAGAGGCGAGTCAAGCAAAAAGCGATTTCGGCTTCAACAAGTATCAAAACAAATACTCAAACTTTGACAATGAATTCAGCGATCCCAATGACAAAGAGAACGCAGTCAACGCGTACAGTGGTGACAACCCCGTGTACTTGGCGGCGCTGAACGGTGAAATCGATACGACGGTGCTGAAGTACCTAACGCCCAGTGCAAACGAACAACGCAGTCCGAAATCACCAAAACCGCCACTGAAGTCTCTGTCGATTAAACGCCAGCATTCCTTGGAGCATGTCAGTGAAATATTCTCTTCATCTGGGAGTGTTCATTTACAGAATCCAGCAGGCAGAGTTAAAACGCCGGGCGATTTGCCGGTGGCAGTGAGGAGGGCCAGGAGAGACAGGGCTCTCCAGAAAGGCAGAGCGAGTGAATGCAACAGATTGAGCCTGTACGATGACCGGATGATGTTCGGCAATAGTCTGTAATGGCAGATCTTGTTTTATTTTACCTGATATTATTTCTTAATATGCTAAGACATTTGTTTGGTGTTTCTCTATTAAATTGCTAGTATTGGTTCGGCGGTTTGTAATAACCATGGTGAAGTCTAAATGCAGCAGAAGACAAATGATGATGAATCAAACGACAACTTTTTAATCGCTCTAACTGTCAACTCTCCGCGGCACTCTTACAACACGGTCTCCGAATAACGCGGCGGTATAATTGCGATAGCCCTCCTATAACGCGTTCGCGCAGCTTAAGAGACAAGTGCTACCGCGCTAGTTTCTCCATCTTTTTTTTTTCTCTATCTTATTTTTATAATTCCCCTGAAACACAAAAGTACAGACTAAGAACTTATGGGGACATTTTTTACATTATCACGATTTAATAGATAAACCGTACGATTTTTTTTTTTATTTAATGGCACTGCTGAACTCACAGCTTCTACATCTCCTTTCTCATAATTTTAAATTTAATTTATTAATTTTATTTTATTGTAAATGTCTCGATTAAACAAAGATAATTTTATTCTACTTAACATGTTATTTTGACTTATGGATGTAGGTATCGAGCAATTAGCAAGTACTTTTACTTATTTCCGAGTTTCATACAACACGGTACAAATCAATCTGATGAACGTTGAAGAGTTTCTCAATGATAATAATGTTTGGAAAAAATAATTATAATTAGCCTGCTGAATTTCATGGTCCCATTCTTCTCAGATCTAGCATTTCTTTTGCTAATGATTGTGACGTTCAGTAAGTGAACGAACGTCTTTATGTTTTTATATAATCGGGTACAAACTCGCGTTATGGGAGAGTTGACTATATTATTAAAATGTAATCATGATACGCATTTATTTATTATTTAATAATTAATACGCGTGTTTGTCTTTCTGTATTGTAAAATTTTTAAGAAAAGAATTATCGTATACTTGTTAAAAATATCAAAACCTACTAATATTTAAGACAAACAAACAGTCAATTGGAGCGCAGAACTTTGTCCGGTGTGTATTTACATTGCATTTATTGTATGTAATCTATGTGAGAGCAGGGCTCCGAGTCCCAGCGGTGGGCACATTAATAGGGCTGTTTATTTTTTATTTATTCCGTAGTTAGTCACATGCTTTATCATATAATAATATAGAATAATGCGGAAAGTGAAAAATGGAAAATTAGTATACAAGTTGTTACCTCTCTTGAATGTATTATAAGAAACAATAGTTATGTTAATTAGTATTTTTAATTTTATTCATTAACTACCACCACGGTGAAGTGGCTAACTGTGTAGGAACACAGCCCTTGCTTCAATTCTGGGGCCACGGGTGGTATTTGGCTGGTGATACGGTTTTCTAAAACCGCCTGGATAGCCATCACCATGATAGTGTAGATCTGCCGGTATGACATCGGAGCTATGTTGAGGGTTTATACCCTGCTTGAGAGGTGATTCTCATGCCGAGCATGCTTTACCATCCACGGCTGCATTATCACTTAACACCAGGTCAAATCGAGGTCAATAGTTTATAGTCGTTTAAAAAATAACCATAGTGTTTAATAACTACTTCCCGGCTGGTTAACAGGAAATGTAATGTTTTAAACTATAATAGTATTGTATAGAGTAGAATATCAGTTAGTGTATTAACGGACATTTATATTATAACAGTTATTGTTTTTAAATTTTTGGCGCACTTTGATTTTGTTACTATTTTTTATACGTTTTCTTTTGCAAGTACAAAAACTCGTTGTATATTAATTTTATTGTTAATTAACGGATATTAAATTGTGATTTTTTTTATTATGTATATAGTTAAGTTCCTAACGAGCCATGTTAGTGTTTTTTTACTATTTTGTTAAGTTTACTTTTATTTGAATTATGTTTCAGTTTATGACATTTTAAACCAGTTTTACTGAGAAGAGAAATTTGTTTAGTTTATTGTATAAATAAATGTTTAAACGAAATAAATACCACAAGTAAAATTTAACTGATTTTAGATTGTTTAACTTATGATATACTTGTCAGAAATTTGGAAAAGTTAGTAAAGCGCGATAAATTTTGGTTATTTTGGATAAATTTCAAATAACAATAATAATGTTTATTGCGCGAAAAGAAATTGTACAAGGGGAGAAGAATCTCGCTCAGATTTGTGCCTGTAAAGGCCCACAGCCTTAATTTTTGGCAGGTGCCTAAAAATTTAAATGACACAATCGCCAGAACTAACTTAAAAAGGTAAAGTTACGTATATAGCTTTGTATATACATAAGTACATAAAAAAATCCCAAATGTTAGTATTCACCACTTGCTGTTCAAGTGCTAATAGAGCATTGTCACGTGGCTGCTCATTGTATTGTAATAACATTGTCTTGAGTATGTGTTCTAATAACTTTATCTAGTTACCAAACAGAAGAAAATGAAATAATTTTTAAAATTTATCGTGTTGCACTTTAAAATACTCTTATCTAAGAAAATAATTTTATATATTATTAAAACTATTTTAACTGCCTTTATGACGCGGTGGTTAATCGCTTGCCTAGTAACACGGGGTCTCTGGTTTGAGAAAGAGCTACGCATTATGGTGTTTGTTTGGTGGCAGGTTTTTTGGGACCTACCTGGTTAGTTACGACCCTCATACTGTTAATCTGCCGCCATAACAGCATTGTTATTCTGGCTGTTAACATAAGAGAGCCGGAGTACATTCTTGGCGAGCACGATTCACTGTTAGCGGCCTCATTCTTACTTGTCGACCACTTGAATTCGAGGTCAATTATTAGCCCATCGGATACAAAGAAGCTACTTTGACTTTGTCATTACATTTATGAAGATAATATTACATATTCGTTTGCATGTTTGAATCAATAATACATTATTTCTCATCGAATTAAAATTTTATATTATGTAATTTTAATGAATTTAAACATTTCATTCGAATATCAAGAAATCTTAATAATACGCTGAAATTCTTTTGACTTACGAAATCTTTAAAAGTATTCGAGATATTTATGTAAGTATATTGAAACAAGTCGTAACTTGTGATTGTTCACAGTACGTTTTGAAACGTTGGAATAAATTATAATAAGCATTTGTGTTCTCATTATTTATCAAACCCTTTTATCACCTGCACATCACTCAAAGGTCTCACAGCTTCACAAAGGCTGCGATCAGTATTTACAATACCAAAAATTCTCGTATTACTTTAATTTTTGCCTTTATGCTTGAAGACTTGCCACAAGAACAGGAATCATTGCAAATTGAGTAAATAAAACGCTTTCCAAAAAATTACTTTATATTTTTAATCCCTAAATATCACATAAAATTACACAGATAACCAACATTAAACTAAAGTAACAGTAACCGAATATTAAAAATAAAATTTGAAAAATATCATTGCAATAATAATAAAAAAACAGGTAACCCTTTGAAAACCATAACACCGTGCCGTATCCCTGAATCAAGGAAAAATTGATGAAAATTATAACGTTGTTTACGCAAAGTCCGCGTCATTTGTACCATAAAATATATTATTTCTTAGTAATAGAAGAAACGAAGAATTATATACATTGCAAAGTTAGACTAGTCCGATATACACCGGCAGGCCTGAGACCAAATTTATACAAAATCATTTTCTTTTTATTTTATAATATTATAGCGATAATAATTTTATTCATTACATCATAATAAAATAGGAAAGATCATGTCTAAAACAATTCTAACTGAGTATTTTGTCTAATATATTTTACTAAAGAAGTTAAACACACATCAGGGCCGTGTACGTATAAAAGCAAAAAAATCCAACATAAAATGCGAAACTATGATAAACATCGGTCTTTTCACGTCACATGGCATGTCTTTTGTTGCAGCATTTTAGGACATCCGTAATAATCTACTCATTATTAGTCAAAATCCATAAAATAAGCATATTTAAAATAACATGAATAGAAATTAATTGGGCAGGTAGCATAGAAACCAGGAATCGATTAAACAACTCTGTCCCAGTTTACGCTTTTGAACTCAGCCAGGTACCCTGACTGGGGCGGAGGAATGTTCGGTATAGTGTACAATATACAATATTTTAATCGGTCCCCGAACCGGTGGGTATCTTAAAAAACTCGTGATAATCGGAGGGTTGCGCGGGCCAGTGCTAGGAGCACAGAACAGTCGTCGGTTGGCAGTCGGGCGGTCGCTTGGTGCCGTTTTGGGGAGTTACCTAGTGCCGCGGTTCGGTGTTGTCGCGACAAGGAGGGAGCTGCGTTGCACGTTGCACAAGGTGCAGCTGGAGCGGGACATTGATCACGCGCTAGGATTCTCACTTGACTGACTCGACCTAGACCTTTGACTTCGAATCCTGCAAGCCGCGACTTGACAGCGAGCGATAAATACACACATACTTTAAGGCGAGCGCTGTACTGCGGACTGCGGAACCCGTTTGCACAGCACAAAAATTATAAACCGTTGTTCCCAATACCAGGAATCTGGGGCAAGGCTAAGGAATAAGTATATTCGTTACACTATCTAAGTTGGTGTTGGAAGTTGTCACTTGTCCAATAAACAAATTGTTATGGAAACTTGTGGGTTTTGTCACTTTGTTTTTCCTTCACCCAAAATACAAGCTCAAACTCAAGGAATACAGTGAGGATCGAACCTGCACCTCTACGAATGGTACAGTACAAATTGGGCTATCACGATTTTATCAACAGACACTTTATAGCAACAATTACAATATTTCAATTATATTTAAAATGACGTAGAAACAAAAACTGATTATTGTAATTAATTATTTTTTAAAGTAGCAATAAACGTCTCTTAACAATAGAATTGAGGAAATAAGACTCAATAATTGTTTGTATACAGATAACATCACATTTTTTACAATAAGTATTGAGTTTGACAATTACTATTTTTTTATTTCTAATGACAAAAAAATATTGTAACATTTGTTATTATATATTTAAACGGTATATTGTTATACATGTTTGTAAACAAGTTCATATATTAAATGTATAATGTTAATAATCTGTATTATAAACTTTAATATAAGCGAGATGAATAATTGCCATTTTTTAATCTGGGTAGATATACTGTGTATTAGGAGAGCGCTTCCGAAAACGAAGACAGACGATACTACTAATGACACCTTTGATGATGGGAGGGAAAAAAATCGATCATGATTAAAAAAATCATGTCGATGATTCAAATACATGTCGAGTTTCCGCCGCGCCCGGTCGTTCCTTGATTTGAGCATCAGCTGTTTTCGAGTTTGTGTTTCATTGCTGTTTTTTTTTTCTAGTAAAGTAATATATTTTTTATAAAACTATCGTTTCATTTAGCTGTAGTAACATTTTTCCGTCCCATCACCAAAGCTGTCATTAGTACTATCGTCTGTCTTCGTTTTCGAAAGCGGTCCCTAATACACAATATAGCGCTACACCACAATCCCACCTGATGATAAGCAGATGCATATTTTAGAAAATAAAGCGCACTGGTCTATAAAAGAAATACTATTCTTCGCGGCATACATATTACAAATATTGTATTTTTTTTTTTGGCAAATTGAAGTAGATTTTAAGTAGAGTTTTATTCTAAAATCGTTTTACATTAGGGTCATTTTCATTCATTACATTGGTTGTATAAATAAGTAATATAAAGGTTAAAACCTCAGTTGCGGTTATATATATTAATATTCACAATATTGAAATAGTACCAAATAACATGACGTAGCTTAAGTTTGGTTTGCCGGCTGTCACGACATATCCCACACGTCACTGTATTGGATACGGGATATCTGGTGAGTGAGTGTATCAGCTGTAACTGTTAGATGACGCACACGTGATTGATTATTGACTACATCGATCGATTATTTGCATCCTGAAAAAAAAAATCAAAATTACACCAATGTGGAGTGGAAAATAGAGAGACGATAATACTTTCATAGGTGTCTTTAAATCTGTAACTATCTTAAAGTTTTAATTAATCTATTAGTTGTAGTTATCACTATCAGTCTCTATTACCGGAGACCGTTTAGGTCCACCGCAGCGGCTATTTCTGTCCAACAGTTTTGTGCAAAAACTACTGTGTTCTAGTTTGAAACGCGTCGCAGCTGGTTAAATTACTTTTTTAACGAAACAACATCTTGTCTCGAGGCGACGAGCGCTATGCTGATGATAGATCTCTGTTGGCAGACACAGTCTAGGTAGGTGCCACGGCAGCGACTACTTCTGCAGCCAAACGGTACTCTGCAAACAATACTGTATTCCAGTTTGAAAGGCGCTGTAGGTAGTGAAATCACTGAGGTCATTCACTCATTAGACTAAACATCTTATACCTCAAGTTTACGAGCGTGATGTGGTGCTATGAATACCATTTTAACTAGCGCCACTTTGTTATGGGCAGACGCATCTTTTACCATCTGGTGAACGTCGCGCTCGTCTCTTGGTTAAATAAAAACAAAAGCGAAACACCACAGGAGGACTTTCAAGTTTCCGTGCTTTATAGTATTGAACGCTTACACGTTACGTGCGCCGACTCCGGAGGCGAGCGATCAGACGGTATGCAACGAACGGCCAAACAGCCAGCAGCAGCAGAGTTGGCGGGCTCAACTCCTGCCACGGCCACCGCCAGCCCACGCCGTATCGATATACTTGCTGCAGAGTGTACATTCAATTGAACTTATAAATTTTTTTTACCACAATGGGGGTAACAATTGGTCTTAATTTCCAATGGTATCAAAGGACAATGAGGCTCGGTTCTCATATGTTGACAATCGGAATACAGCAATGCTGTTTACAACGACAAACTTATAATATAAGGGTGGTAGTTAGCAAGGAGCGTTAGGAACACTCCACGGGCAATCAAACTTCATAACATGTGGCCCCGGAATCGCATCAAGGACCTCCATGTTAGCAGGCGATTAGCTAATACGCCACGATTGCTGTGAACAAGTTATTAAGCAACATATACGTTTCTGACTAATGTTTTATTTAATTTTGTTTTATGTTTAACTTTATTTAGTCTCAAATTTTTAGACGAATAAATGCCCTTATTATTGTTAATCTTATATCGTAGTAATAAAAAAATCAGATCATTTACTAACTTCGGATAGCCTTCGGTCACCTTCAACGGCCTTCCTCAGCGCGGCCACGTCGGCCTCCAGTCGCGCTAAAGCGCCCGGCAACTGCTCTAGTACTTTCAAATCTGTGGAAATGAATTACTTTTCAAAGCATTTGAAAACATGTTATTTGTTTGACCATGAAGTATTTGGGTAAATAAAAATAAAGAATCGCGGCCTTCTCACACAAGAGAGTTAAGGACATTTATCCACAACTTTGGGAAAATGCAAGTTGGTGTATGTCAATGTTACTAGACCATGTTGGTATCCTCATGATATTTTCCCATCACATCCGTGCCGCTTCGAAAAAGTACAACTCGTACTTTCGGATAAACAGATTACTTGTTATTAACCTTTATATTATGGAATATATTTTTCGGGACGTATGAAGAGTTGGAGTCGATCGACGTGAGACGTGAGATCTTCGGGGGAAGCCTATGTCCAACTGTGGACGTCTATCGGCTGATGATGATGATAAAGAGATGGGAAAGCTTTACTTTAGTGTAATATTGTAATGCAAATATTAAAATACATACAGTACAATGGGAAAATGGAGTGAACTTTTTTTTTCTAGCCTTTAATTATAGTTAAAATAGAACACCCTAAAATAATAAAGTAAAGCCCTGTCAGTAGTTTGTGACTAAAAGCCATTTCGCTTCCTCAGAGATACCTAATTATGAAGATAAACCTGTTATATAATAACACCACTCTTTTATTGTGTATGGGTTAAAATATTACAGAATTTTTTATTTCACGAACGGGTAATATAAACAAGACGTTCCCCGGATGGTGATTGATACGCATTGTGGCGCTAGTTAGGATGATATATACTGCACCACAATGTGCTCGTCGCTTTGAGACGTAAGTTACATGAGACGTACGTTACTCCAACACTGATTAGCTACAAAATCCCTTGAAAGCCAAAAAAAAAAACAGCTATATAAGACGATGATGATATAGAGGATAAAAGGAAGAATATTTACGCGTTAGTTGTGACGTTATCTGATAGGCGTGTCCATTGCTAAGTCGCGGCGCAGCTTGCGGCTGCACCTCCGGATCACTCTGAAAATAGTAATGACGTGATAATGACCTTTTGTGTTTAAACAAATCATTAAATACATGCTTATTTTTCTTCTAATATTTTTTTTCACAACCTTAAATAGTAACTAGAAGAAATTTTTAATTATATTGCATTCAGTCTTTTTGTTAAAATTTTCTATCTGTTTACCTTTGCAAATATATTTTAACAAAATAATTATTAATACAATATCATTGAACCCCCTATTGAAACAAAACCATTTAAACGAAGAAAAACCGATTTTTGATTTCATTTCAAAAGCCATAGGGTTTTATAGGACCATAGACCGACCATAAACAAACTGCACATAAATAAAAGATATTATATTGACATATTAATTAAAAATAAATATTTAGACATAGAAGATTACTGCCCTTATTTCAAGTATATTGCAGCTAATATATTTTTTACAGATTAATATAATATCTTTTAATGTTTCGTTTAGCATATTATTAATAAACTTTATCTATGATCAGCATTTAAAAAAATATATATTTTAAATAATCTACCGTATTACATCGATTATAAAACGAACCCCAAATAATTCAAACTAAAGTATAAAATACCAGAATTATGTAGTTTTATATTAAAGTCCAGAATCGACAAAAAAAAACTGAATAAACTGAAATATATATTGTATTATTCAAACACTCATCATATTTACTATCGGTTTCACTTACTGAGTTGAGTTATAGTTTTCTCATAAAAAATCACTTGAACCTGCAGAGATTGATTATAATTTCATAAACAATTATAAGAGTACGACGTTTTTAAAATTGACCGCCATCGACCATTACCGCAGTCGTCCACCTTCTTCATCAAATATTAGAAAAACAGGTAAAGATATGCGTCTTAAACGCGACGAGACGAACGAGACGTTCACTTGATGGTAAGTGTTATTCCCGCTCATAACAACGTGGCGCTGTTTCGGATTCCACGTAACACCGTATAGTGCTTATCGTCTTGAGACAAAATGTTGAGTTTCGTTATCCCAGTAAGAACACTAGCTACTACAGCGCCCTTCAAACCGGAACACAGTAATGTTTGCACATTACGGTTTGGCGGTAGAAATAGGCGCTGCGCACCTACCTTAATGGTATCCGGTAACAGAGACCTACCACCAGTAACTATAGCTTATCTCTACAAATACATTAAATGTCTTATAAGAGCTGTATATGTATGTATAAAATTAAAAATAAAATCGTACTAACATCGACTGTGTCTATGAACTCATCGTCGGAATCGTGCCGCGTCCGCGGTGGCGAAGCGCTGCGCACCGGGGACGACGTGCCACTCACCGAACGGGAACCTGGTCATAATCATAGAAACTAACAACAGCACATACAACATCAACATACATCTTCAGTATTAAGTCTAGATCAAACAATTATAATATAAATATAATTGCATAGAGCATTCAAAATCAAATTCAAGCACGCTAAGATTTGCTGGCTAGAAAATCTCACCGTGGCTAAGTAGTAGCTATAGTAGCTCGCGGGTTCGAATCTCGGCATGTACCCATGACTTTAATATTTAAGTTGTGTACATTTGTGAACTATAGTAAAAACAGTGAAATACAAACATCGTGAGGAAACCTGCACATAAATTAGAATTTATTCCAAGGTGTGTGTGTAGCCACCAAGCCGCATTAGGCCCGCGCGGTGACTATGGCCTCATCGCCCTCGTATTGAGGGTAAGCCTGTGCCACAACAGTGCGGACTTAAATTGGCTGTTAAAAAAAGGTTTGCTGGAAAAAAACCCTATTACAGTTAAACTCACCTTTGTGTGCGTATATTTTGAGATCACCATGATTTTCATACTATGTATACAAAAAGAATAAATAACTATTTATAAACAAATACAAATAGCTTTACTTCTATACAATGTAAACTAATTATTTAGATGTTCAACTGAAAACCTAGATCGGTAGTACAAGTCCAAATTACATTGTTCTTGTAGTAAGAAGACGAATCTACCTATTATTGTTTATAGGAAGACACAACTCGATATTTGAAAAGAAAAAAAAATAACAACAATGTGCCGTCCGATGTTACAAATCAATAAACATTAATATCCACCCTCGTCAGTTGAAGATTTTCTCACATATTTAAGTAGAACGTCAGAAAATCGAGTCGCCTTCACATATGTTGAAGGTGTTACCACTATTCTATTTTCAGGGTCGTCTGCCATTCAGTTATAACCTCTAGTCTTTAAGTTTTTCTCTGGCTAATGACTAATAAACACTAATTTTAAAAGGACCACTAAAATAGTACTCTCAAAACAACACTTACAAACTGGGGTGTTGTGTTCTGATCGTACACGCGCTAGTACATCACCAGCGACCAGCTCAAGGTCGTTATTGGGGAAACCCTGCTCGTCATCATCCACCGACAGGAACGAGGCCACGTCCGAATTGTAAGACATCGTCTCCACAATCTAGCAAAAATTAAGAGTTATATTGCAAAAGATTTTGTTTCATCAGCCTTAGTGTCTTAGATTTTCAATTTCATATGATATATCAAAATGTATAACCTATTTTAAGATGAAAAATAGAGTGGACCAGTAGCACATACGTCAACCACTACTACTATTTTGGCGCAGCGACCCAAAGTGAGTCTTGGCCTCCTACACAAGAGAGCGCCAGCGTTATCTGTCTCGTACTGCCTCTTCCCAGTCCAGTACTTGTAGCTCGCCTAGGTCATGTTCTACGGTATCCTTCGAGCGATATCTGGACCGGACGGTCGGCGGTCAATTGGGGTTCTAAGAAATGCTTTTTTGAAACTCCGATCGTCTCCCATCCTTAACAATTGGCCCATGCAGCAAAGTCTGTGTGCTTTGGTTTCTCCCATGATGTTCAGTTCGCCAACCAGCCTCTCGATTTCAATGTTGCATCGGACTCACCACCCACCGTCCTCTCTATGGCTAACATACGTCAACTATTTTCAGACTTACTAACCAAACTTTCGACATGATGAGGCACAGGATGAAGAGGAAGAATAAACTCCAATGAATACATAGCAAAATTCATTATGAGAATACAAAATCAATACTAACAGAAAAGTGTACAGTTATTTACGTATTTATGCACTTGCAAAAGACAATAGAGCTTATAACATTTAGCTGTTGGTAGATAATATTGCAATATTCATTTACCTTATGCAGTTCGTCAACGTACGCCAGCATCGCCTCCTCTTTCGTCATATTGCCTAATTTGTTCCATGACTCCCATTTTGCCCTAAAATAATTTACAAACATTTTACAATATTATATAAGAGATCCAGAATCAGAAATGAGGAGATTCCTGGACTAACTAACCTCACCGATATAGTCCAAAAGATTGGTAAATAGATAGATTACATTTCAGTAGCAATGGGCAAAGTATATTGCGTGGCCAGCAACCACTTAGGGGACTGGCTAGGTACAGCAGTGGGCGTCTATCGGTTGATGATGATGATGATTACTATATTATGTTTAATGAGTTTTTATTACGTATAAAAATGCTATCATACCTGTTGACTACATCCCAGAAGCCCGGCTTGTGTTTATCACATGGCCCTTCCGTTGCCTGTTTATAATAACTGTAGAATCTCAGCATCAATTCATTGCTCGGCTGATATGAACCTGGTCCGCGAAGAAAATAATTTATCTCAACGTTTTAGGTCAAAATGTTATCAAACTTAAAGTATAACAACCCCGTAATAAACTATATAACGTTGAAGAGACTTGGCGATAGATATTCTGATCATCCCCTCCAAAATCAACCGTAAAGCGCACACGAAGACCGTCCCTAGAGAGTTCTTGGAGATCTTTATGGAAGATCTATGTCTAACAGTGAACATCTATTGGCTGATGATGATAGTGATTTGAATTATAATTTATGTCGGCGGTATCTTAAAATATGTTTGTATCAATTTTCGTAAGGATATATATATCTTCGCAATTAAACAGCGGTTGTATTTATTGCCTAGTGGAAAATTAATTAAGAACAAACATAAGAAATTTTAAAGTGTATAAGTTTTAACTTTCTATACATAGTTTTCACACAAGTCTATTTACAGATAACTTGTGAAGCTTTATGAACGCTAACATGAGTCAAGCGTTCAAATATTGAATGTAGAAATCTTTAACTTTATGTTAAATGGTACATTTAAGTATTTAGTAACGATTATTTTATTATTTCAGTAAATAATTTAAAATTATTATTAAATGAACATGCATCTTATATAAATTGCAGAAAATTTTAATTTGCATGTAAGTGTATAAGTTATTAACAATTATCATTTTTTGCCATTCGCCCTTTGATAATTATGTATACAAAGCTAATTTACAAGTCTGAATACATTATACAAGAGCAAGGCTGGACCGGTCGTCGTGGAGATCTTTGGGGGAGGCCTATGTCCAGCAGTAGATATTTATCGGCTGATGATGATACATTATTTCGCAAAAACCATTTACAACGTGAAATATTAACTAAAACAAGTCTAGGTACCACCGCAGCTCCTATTGGTCCAAAAGGTACTGTGAAAACATTACCGGTTTGAATGGCGCTGTAGCCAGTGAAATTACTGGAGTAACAAAACAACGTTTTATATGTGAAGGCATAATATGATGCTATGTATACCTATCCTAGGTCTCTTACTGGAGACCGTCTAGGTGTGTGTATCAACCTAAGTCCACGTTCTTCAGGACAGGCATATCAATTACCATCAGGTGACCGTCTCGCTAGGCTCGTCACTTCAACAAGTAAAAAAAATGTTAAATAGTTTATGTACAGTTCAGGTACATCATTTTTTGGGTGAATTTTCTCCAATACTATGTTCTCTTTGAATTTTAGCTTAATAAAAAAATTACTTCTGCAATGACCTTTTGATATATTAAATTAGTACTAATTTGTCCAACTATATACATTTTAAGAGAACATTATTAGCAAATCTTAATTAAATTCCGGAAACGATTTTGCAACTCAAATATTGACGTCTATGAATATTATTTAATAATAAATTTTTATTTTTATTATTTATATAACCTTCAGCGTCATTATGAATTATTTAGCTATATCAATAAAATGGTTATTCATAAACAAAGCAACGATAAAATATGAATAAATAATGGCCTTCATCATTCAAATTCCGTTGTTAGTATCAATTAAAAACATTTTAATCATTATGTTTATATCTTTCTAGATTATTCTTCTGTAATTTATCTCTGCATACCACGATAATAAACAAATAACGATAACCGGTAAACCAGGAACAGGTGCATATTATGAAGTACTTTATGAACCTAATTTTCCCAATAGCGATAGCTTTAATGGGATTTGGTTTCCTGATTCACATCCGTTGTTATAAATTATGAAGATAGGTGGTAGTAGTTTTTTTTAGTACCAACCCTCGTATTGTAAATGTCACCATTACATGTCAGTGTTCAGGGTTTTAACCATAAATGGCCTTAGGGTCACTTAACACCATAATTAATCTAGGTCAAGTATTAGTCGCATAATAAAAGAAAATCATATTTTTTGTATCTACATATATGTAGAAGATATCATTACATATATGGACTGTTTATTTTGAAAGTGGTGTAAGTCCATTTTGTTTTGTTTTGAGGAAATTAAAGGTCAGTATATTTGTTGATTTAAAAATACAGGCAAATCACATGAGGTCTGGCATTGTTTATATTGTTTCATCAACATTTAATTTGTTTATATAAATTTGTTTTTGGCTAATTAGACCGTAGTCTAGTTATCGTAATAACACATAGTTATGTGCTGTAAATGGACTTACACCACTTTCAAAATTAGACAATTGTAAAAATCGTTTAATTTCAATTTTGAAAAATCAAATATCGCTTAAAATATACTTCATTTTAATATAATTTTGTTTACAAATACGCATAACAACACAAAATTTTATTTTAGACGGCAATTACATTGTCATTACAAGATACTGATTACAAGAATTTACTTATTCTCTGCATGTGGTAGTGTTTCAAAATATGCATGATGCACCGGGGAGGTATATAGGGTAGTAGCTGCTTCATGTCTTTATATTTTTCGTACGTAATAGGTCTGGCATTTTGGTACAAAGGCTCCAGGGTGATTTTTTCAAATTTTAACGGTCTTCCAGGACGTAGAGGTAATAAATTGATAATTTTAAATTCTGCGTCCGTCATCGTTGTTTTATAAAAAATGGTATATGGTGCAATTTTGAGGAACCTCAACCAACATATTTGCAACCAATTGACCTGTTCCCCATTAGTATTTTTTTATCTGTTTTTTAATTGCATTTTGGAGATTTTTTGTTGAAATGAAATTCTCCCGTTTCATTTCATATAAAATGAATTTATCCTGTTTTCTACATTGCGCTATTACATTATAGTAATCTTGTGGTGTGTACACAAAATTCATTTTTCTCAATGCCATTTCTATGATGCCAAAATCTGCATCGTTCGGAAGGTATGAATGCCCCGAGAGTAAAAAAAACAAAACAATGATCGGAATCCATCTGCTATGTCACCAACCTCTGTCAATTGGACTTACACCACTTTCATAATCGATGATTATGCAATTTCATCTACCGACCGATTTTAAGTTGTACAAAACATAGGATTTTTTTGAAAAATTAAACACGGACTAGTTATATATAAAAAATTTACATTAAATTAAGCTTGAATTACGTGATAGCTCATTTTTCTCAAAAATAGACTTACACCACTTTCAAAATAAACGGTCCATATATACGTAGTCCAGCCATAAGTTCTGTTACAAATGAAAATGCATTTTTTTTAACACAGTAATGTAATATTATTAAAATTTATACCTACATATTTATTAGTCTCAGCAAAAAGTAAAAAGAAATATATTATATTTGAAATGGGGCCACCCTTGGCTTCTATACAGGCTTTTAATACTTTAAGACTCAATGTCGCCGTGTCGTTTAGAGCAGGTCATGTCCTCTAAAACTGACCATAATTTAAAGTCTAAAGAGATGAGGTCTGGGCTAGATGAGGGCTAGTCTTCAGCTTTTATAAAGTTCGGAACATTGGTTTCAAGCCAGGATTGAATAGTTCATGTCTTGTGACCAGGTGAAGTCCTGCTGGAAAGTTCACGGTATGAACATATTTTTTAGGGAATAATAATCATTTCTCTCGGTATTGCTTGGTAAGAAGCTGTACCTTCCGAGAGATTCTTCCAAACAATTTAGCTTCCACTAATCGGCGTATTAGTCTTGATGAGATGTTTCTCGGGTCATCAGGCGAAAAAACTTTATTTTTAATCTGGTTGGAGCCTTTACATGGGTCTTTTTTAGAAACGCGAACGATTAACGTATCTTCTCTGGGAGAGGTTTTTCTTTACCGAGCCTTTCTAAGAACATTTTCAACAGTTCCACGTCCTTTATAATGATCAATTGCATTAAAAATCTTCTCAACAGAACAATTTAAATGCTCAGCTATTCTTATGTACCGCCCACTTGTGACCAATAAGTAAATTAACAATTATTTGCCGAGTTGACTCGACACAACTTTGTTTTCTTCCATTTTGAACGAAATAAAATTCGGACAAAATTTTGACTTGAATATAATAGAAAAAAACGAAGAAATAAATGTTATTGATCAATTTCAAAAAAAGAACGAGTTATGGATGATTTTTTAAAATATTTCTAATAAGGCGTCCAAGCGGCCAGTAACAGAAAATAAACTCCTACATGTGTAAGAGTCATTTTGTAATTATAGGTAGAATATGTTTCATATTTTATGCGTTTAATGAGTTCTTTATTTGAGTGGCTATATCAATGCATGATTATTTATTATTGAATGTGTATATCATTTACGAACATTTGTATGTTGCAGTTATACTTTATTCATAAGAAGTGTTTCTAATTATATGACCACCACTGTATATATAGAAGATAAGATTTCTTATACCCGTAAAGATTAATCCTATGGCATAGTTATGTAAATAGAAGGGATGTCCAAATTTTTGTAACATGCCGCGTGAGTTGCAATAGAAAAGAGAAAGTGACTATAGTGTAGCGAGCGTTGAACAGGTAGCGGGTTTACGTTTGCATTACTGCACCGTTTATATCGCATACACATTACACACATAAACATACACGTCCATATTTCCAACTGGAGCAACTAAGTTAATAAATTGATACCCACCCTTGTGACTGCCACTCATTGTAATGATATAGTTACTAGTGATAAGTTTTCAATTTATCACATCGGGTGATACTATACATAACATACTCAACGCCTTATGTATTAAGGCGACGAGCGCAACGTGGTGCAGTGTACACCATGATAACTAGCGCCACGTTTTTATGGGCAGGCGTATCACTTACCATCAGATCAATGTCCCTCTTGTCTTGTCGCTTCATTGAATATAAAAAAATAAATAAAGAATACACAGACATTTAATAAGAAAAATAAAGCACACCGTTATTAGCCTGTACCTATTTATACAGTCTTTCTCTCGCAATAGAGACCTACCACCACCATCATCTTACAATCAAACTCAACTAAGTCTCGTAAGCTGAGTAATTTTATAATGTAAGAAATATAACTTGTCCCCACATCTATTGTAGAAAGTCTTTGGTAAAACTTATTTTTTTGTAGATCTATTGTAAATAAAATATACTTTTTTTATGAAAATACACGATTATTAAAATGCATTCGGTATACAAGACACTGGTATAATGTCTAAACATGCACAAGAGTTCCATTTGACGCCATCAAGGTTACGTTTGCACGTTGACATTAAACCTGGGACCCTCTGCCTCTTACTAGCAAGTATACAAACATTCCCACGACCATATTACAGGGTATTAAACGTTATTTTACAATAACTGAGTTATTCATCACATACCGAGAGTAACCGATAAACAACTTACAAAAAACTGGTTTTCAACATAACCGCGATGGCTTGAAACAGTACATAATAAAAACACATATGAGCAGTTTAAATAAACATATACAAATATACCATACACGTACAAATAGATAGTAGTTCTTAAACAAGTTTTGCTGATGAGTTTTATGATGTGGGAATTAATCAGTGGTCGAAAACCAATAATGTCTATACAGCCCTCCAAAACATTGAAAAATATTTTACAGCATACATTCCACAAAACCAGCTCAAGACAACCTTTCTTGCCACCAATGCCACTGGCAATTTTTTATGTTTACGTTTCATTCGTAACACATTAAAACAAAGTAGTATTCGTATGGCAGGTGTTTTATAAATCTGATGAGTCTCGGCGCCTTCAAGGGTAAATAAAGATACTACTACTAAAACTGCGCTTGTTATCCAAGGTTGTATAGCTGCTTTAAATCAAAAGGCAATGCAGTTGCATTTCTAACTAGTACTATGTTCATACGGCCATATAACAGCTTGATCAGAAAATATAATTATAAAGTAATAAGCAATCATAAATAAATAAAAATTAAATCTAAATCATTACTCAGTATCATTACTAAAATACAACTAAATCATTACTCAGTACATATCTTGATGATATTGTACATATAGTGGAAAATTCTATATATATATATATATTGAATTTTCATTTGTATACTGTTTCAATATAGCTTATATTTTCGTGTTTTATGTATCAAGAATTAAGAGTAATGTATTTATGATACTAGAGTATGATTTACACAAGGTGTGTTATGATTCTATATAGTCGTAGTACTTAAAACCTGTGCAATTTTCAGAATACGACATGAATAAGATAAGTATATCAATAGTATAAAAAAAATATTTTATTTTGTAGTAAATGGATAAAAAAATTCCAAGGTCATACGATAAATTTTAAAAATGTTTTTAAATCTGAAATTTCGCGAAGGATACAATTATAAAAATATAGAAAGATAGTGTCATAAGTAATAAAATCGCATCGTAGATATCGATACGACCACTCGGATGGAAAGTTTCGTGATTAGTGAACTGGCCTCAGGTTAAGGTTAACTTTAATGTATCCTTAATTCCACTGTATATTAATATTCAGTTGCGTAAGACGGCGCTATGTTTTACAGAAATCATAATATCGAAACGTACAACACTTAATATTTGTTTCACTTTTATCAAAGTTCACTGAACTTTCGCGTTCAACGATATTTGTATCTTCGAACTTTGACTTTTGCTAAATTTGTAAATAAACATATGACCAGATAATGTATTATAAAAACGGCAAATATTATATTTAATAAAATATTGATAAAATTCTAGTAGGTCTCTCGCCGTCTTTGCTACACCGTATTCTCCAAATATTCAGGATTCCTGAATGAAGGGTGATATAGTTACTAAAAATGATAACAAGACGAGGCCATAAGTTACATTAACGACGACTAAGTAATCGTTCTGCTTATTTTGTCACTTCGTCAAATGATGAACATAATTCAATGTTTAAAGAATAACCAATCATATAACGTAGTTATGCGAATAATTAAACAGAAGACTTAAACATATTTACGTTAGTTTTACTAATATAAAATTAAATACTTTTTTACTACTGCTAATCTACAAACAGTGTGTAATAAGCAATGAAGTGAAAGTGGAAAATATTAACAAGCCATACAATCAATTAAATTTTCTATACGGGGTGAACGGTAATAGGTGTAAAAGATCTGGAGGGGCTAAAGTATAGCTCGTATCCTATCTATCTATGTATGGAATACCCCATACAAAAACAATGGTTCTGGTGTTATTAATTTTTTAAATATTATTTAAAAAATTCACGATTGTTTAGGAAAAAAATCGTTGAGTTTATTTTTTACATATTTCTACACAAATTTCATTGTAATAATTATTGTTTAATCATTGTTTTATTAAATTAAATTAATAATCATCACTTAGAGGCAAATTTTTTTAAATTAGGTTCTTTGAAAGTCGTGACAGTAAAAGATAAGGCATCATAATTACATTTTTATTTAATATTAAAATAAAATTTTATTTATTAAAAATACATATAAAGCACACAAATAAGTACCTGACTTCAATACCTATCCCACAAGTTATCAAAAAGTACACAAAGTTTCTAAAATTTAGAAAAACAAACACCTGTAATAAAACCAAGTACCATGAAATATGAAACTGAAGACTCACAAAAGTAAACGCTGCGCCGGGCCTTAATTTGACCATTTTGTTTTTGTTGTAACACGTGCGAACTTATTGTTGTTGTTTTGGATATTGAGTTCAGAGTAAAAGATTAAAGTAACAATTAATTTAAATTTTGCTCAAACCGACGGCCACGGTCCCTGATACAAGCACGAAACCTTTTTCTTAAGTCACGTCGAGTGACTCGCCCTATGAGCTGTTCTCTTATTGTGTATATTTTATATATAATTTGTGTAATATTATTTAATTATATTCTGTGTCTTAACACAAACATAAATTACTAGCGGTAAGTCTTCGTTGCTGAAGGCAGTCTACGTAAGTACCACCATGCTCTGATATTCCTACCGACAAACAGTAATGTGCAAACATTACAGTGTTCCGTTAAAAAAAAAAAAAAAAAAAAAAAAAAAAAAAACCCCAAACATTCCCAAAAAGAGGGTTGATGTCAGGCAGGCGGCCGGTCGTAAAAAGTTTAGCCATAACTATTTACAACATGTTCGGTAATGAAGGACATGTTGTGCCGACCCTACATAAAGTGGGACCAGGGCAGGAGAAAGAAGATTACAGTGTTCCGGTTTGAAAGGTGTTGTGGCTAGTGAAATTACTAAGGCAATGAGACGTAGCATCTCATGTCTCAAAACTTCGCGGTTATGGATTTACGTATTACTTACTATCAGGTGATCGTCTCCACGAAACGACCGTGGCTTTATAGAATATACAAAAAAATTTCAGATTAAACAGTTTGATATAACTTTCAATCAATCTAAAATTTATAACTTGCATTTTAAGCCTACGGGTCTAAAATAGATTTACGGATATTTTAATAGCTTAAGAAAGTACTAAGTGAAAGGTCCGATAATTAATAGCGCACTACAAAAGAGAAAGTGAAATGCAATAAATATATATAGAACCTAATATAATTTCTATATTTCAACGTTTTGATGGTATATAATTTTAATGCTGATCAGGAACTTTTAAACAATTATATGCAGCCCTAGAAATCCTCAAATAGACTCCGCGTTAAATATAACCTGATAATTTTGCCAGCTCCCAGACATTTTTTTAAGTTGCATTTTTTTCTTTTCGGTTATATGCACTGAAATTAATATCCTACTTTACATAGGTCAAGAAGAAATAAACTAAAAACCACAGACTACAAAAAATCGCTTTGGAAATAAAATTATTCAATTGTACGTATATATAAAGCGTCGCAGCTAGTGCAAATACTTGGGTAACGAGACAACATCATATGGTGACAAACGTAATGTGGTGCAGTGTATATCATCCTAACTAGCGCCACGATTGTTATGGGTGATCACTTACTGTAAGGTGAACGTCTCATCCGTGTCGTCACTTCATTTGGATAATAAAAAATAACCATAGCAAGGGGACCTGATTAATGTTGTGTCAATAGAGACAGATATGGAAGTGTATCAATATTATAACAATACTATATCATTGTACTAAGTACAATTGATACTCAGGTTCAAAACTAACGTACAAAGTAAATTATTAGATTTATGTATAGCTATCGGACCGATATAATATAAATACTTTTTTTATCGTGATACGTCCCTTGGCGCAAGTTTGAATGATGTACACCGCACCACATGCGCGTCGCCTTGAGACAAGATACCAAGTCTCTTTAACACAATAATTTCAGTAGCTACAGCCTTTTACAAACCGGAACACACTAATGTTTGCACAGTACCGTTTGTAGGAAGAAATGAGAGATGCAATGGTAGTGGTACCTACCTAGACTGGCCCCGGCAATAGTGACCTACCATCAGTAATATTAGCGAATGTAATACCTGAACGAGTATATTATGAGTACTAATAAGTTAATATATGAAATTAAAAACTGTTCTTTTTAAGCACATTACGGGCAAAGTAGAGTGGAGAAATTGATTTAACAAATTACGTTTATATGAAAAAGCTGTATAGAAATATAAAAATTGAACACCGTTGTGTTTTAGTATCGAATCACCGGTTATTAAAGACCGATGTACAAAGATCCTATTTCGATAGAAAAAAGGGAAATAAGATAAAACAGCTGCTTCTTACAATCTATGACACAGTAATCGCAATACTATGTAATTATATATTTTACATACCTCAGTACATCGCATGTATTATTCATAAGAAAGGAAACTAAAGTTACTTTGAAAAACTGAATATCATACATTATCCATTACAAAACAAATATTTAATAAAATTAAATTACATTTTCACAAAAAATAAACATAGACATTGACTCTTGATATCTATAATTGCATCAAAAAATTTACTTCAGTGTAAATATTCGGTAATAGGTATGTTCTTTAAATGGTTAAAACGACAACGATTACGCGAATTACCGTGTAAATTGTTTAAACGTTAAAATAACTCGATGTTGCAGATAAAGTTAACATTTGAAAGATGATTTTCACATTTCATCATTGTTTAGCAAATAATACCAATAATATTATTAAGAAAGTTATGGATTAAATTCTGAAACAACGTCAGTATTTAAAACCAAAAAGAAATCAAGATTATTTGCGTACTTTTAAATCCATGTATTAGACGACGAGTTATTTAACTTTTGAAATTACTTCGGTAATTGTACTTGTTGTTGTGTATCATATGCCCCTAACTAGGGCTTCTCATGGGCTGGTGTATCGATTACCATCTAATGAACAACCTGTACAGATTAAAAGAACAATAATGTAAATTGTGTAAAATAAATTACTAAAATCAGCGAGCATGCCATCAAATCTGGTGGTAGGTTTCTGTTGGACTTCGTGTCTCATAGCGACGAGAACAATGTGATGCAGCACTTATTCTCCTAACTAGCGCCACGTCGCTATGGGCTACACTCTTGTATCATCGGGTGAAGAAAAAGTAATGGTTTTTGGATCACGTACGAAATGTTGTACTCTCATCCATGGTAAGTTAACTTGAAGATGGATATTAGTACTAATTTATTAGTGATAGATATATATGTAAAAAATAAACAAAGGCCACCCGTATCTATATTCGTCCAATTCTCACGCGACATTCTCTTGACACATCAATGGCCCCTGTTAACCGGGTGAAGGTAATTTCTGCCCACAAAAGGAAAGTAAGAGTGCTGTCGTAACATCGTTTTAACCATTTCAGATCGGTTTTTTGTACGTCTGTGGACGGGCACGTTTTACTTACGATAATTACATTTTGATTACATTGGCCGCATTAACGTAATACTCTCTTCAAAAAGGGAGCAAAAAGTATTGTAACAAATTTGTCATTACACAAGTTACGGAAGCTGGCGATCCAAACAATATACAATTATTTTGTTACTTGCGATTTACCTATTAAACTACATCTTACGATAAAATCAATTTTGTATGAATTAAAAAATATATATAAAAAACGGATCGTCCGTAAAGATGCTCTTCCTATTTATTGTTATTATTACTTAAATTTATAGTTTAAACTGTTGATCCACCCTTCAAAATGAATTATTCAAATAATTTATAGGAACTAGTGACCAATATATACATCGTTTACCACACTATATTATTTATATTGTGTTTGGTCCAATTCACCCATCAAGCAATAACACTATCAACAATGTGATTAAGTGTTACTTTATTTTATTACACTGGTATTGTTTTGTCTCTTGCATTATCACACTATAGTTACACCTATTCTACATATTCAACTTTAGTAAGAGTGAAATGTAATATGAAAAAATATCAAAAACTTTTAATATATTGAACAATTAGCTATTTTCTATTTCCTGAGGAAGGAAATTTAAAACTTTTATTTTACCTATATTACTCACTCACATTAAAAAATGTTTAAAGCTATAGAAATTTAGATCAACATAAAACTAACATTGTTAAGTTCTACATTCCATATTAAGATAAGTCGCTTTATTAATGTTTTTATCTTTAATATAAAGTTCAAAATATTTTTTAAAAACATGATAAATAGGATTAATTAGATTGATACTAAGGGATTGTTTCATTGCACATAAAAATCAGTAATTTCTTTGATACAGAGATAGTATAGTATTAAATTATAACCAAAGAAAAATAACAATAATTAAAAAGTTAAAAGATTTTACTTTTTTACAATTTTTATGAGGTAATAACACTTGTAGTTCAAAAATAATTCTAATATTTCAATAGTCATATATGTCTTCCCTTATTTTAAAACACAGGAGATAATTAAAAGAAAAGAAAAATCTCAACAATTGACAATTCAGGTTACATGACTTTATTACAATCATGCTGTGAACAGTAAAATAAAATATTTATAAAATGCATAGTCAGTTTTAATTTGTTGTAATATAATTTTTTATTAATGTTCATACTTTTAGTATTAATTATATGATTAGGAAATTAATATTATTAATCCCTGAAACCCTAAAGAAATATTTTAAGGAACTTTTAACCATTTAAATACAAAAATAGAATTCAATAGTAAAGAATTTATCCTGTTAGTTACTAGACAACTTTGATACTCCAAATTAGCAGTAAATTTATTTTCTTTACTGGTAGAGTATACATTTATCCTGGTCATGTTAAGTGCTGTGATTAAATTTCTATCAATAACAGAGATTTAACTACAAAATGTTTAAAACCTAACTCAAATAATTCACCATCTTATTTCATAGTGAATTTAAAAAATGGCTAGTGCAGTTTTTTTTTTGATATTATTAATTGAAAACTAAATAATACATTGGTTAATTCAATTTGTTGTCTTAAGAGTCTGTTAGAATACGTAACAACGTAAAAGTAATGAGTACAAATTCCTGAAATAATATATATGCATGCAATAACTTATTACTTTATAAAGTCAATTTATTTACCTACTTTACAAAAGAAACAATTAATTCATAATTTAATTTATTCATCTAATTTAATACACGCTCGTACAATAAACAAAAAAACTAATAATTTGTCTGAAACATTAAGACTTACCACTCTTTGGAAGGCTTCTGATAACATTTACGGCTGCGTTGAACTTCTCGTCTAAAGACATTTTGCCACAATCACCAAATTACAATATCAAAGTTAACACGCACTTTGGACTAGTAATAATCACCAACCGAATTAACACTGACCAACAATTGACATGTTTACAATATACACATAGACTGAAGCAACAGAAACTTTTTAGTTTTAATTATCGAAATATCTTATACAATATTGCTCACTTATTATTCATAATCTACCGTATCGTGAATATCTTACATTCAATTATTAATGACAATCAATGGTTTATCAATTGTACATAGAAAACAGAAAAACATTCTCTTTGGAAAAAAAATCTTTTTTATGTATCGGTTACTATTAATGTTAAAACCAACTTAGAGATTAAATGTCAATTTTATAAAAACTAACATTATATTTCTTCTATTCATTTTTTATACGACAATAAAGTAAGAAATTTGATATTTTAGAGAAAGGAGATTGTGTGAAATTTTAAATTTCAAAAGTTTTATTTAATTGTTAAAAGATTTACACAGATTTTTTACAAGGTTTAAGGCAGTTCTTTATGTTATAGTACCTACCCAGTTTATGTAATAATGATAACCCAAAAAATTGCTGTGATTGTTAAAAGAAAACTAAACTGCCTTAATTATTTTTATAAATATTTTGGAAATTTCTAAAAACGATTCTTAAATATATATAGGAAAGGTATTTATAATTCTACTTTGCTTTTCTGTAACTATGTTGATAACTTATTTTCAATATTTTTATATTTTATCTATCTCGTAGTAATAAATATTATTAATCTGTGTATGCAACCTTTTCTGTCAAAATTATTAAAATTGACGGCCCTGTTTGAAAAACTATTACATTGAACAAGGTATTAAATCTGCTTATTATGGAGAAATCTTTATGTTTTAGTATTTAAATTTTTTCACGGCTGAGTTGTGAATAATATAACATTAATTACTGTGAAAGATTTTTGTATATAAAATATTGGATGGTTCTGTACGAGCTATTTTCCCGGTCTTAAATTTATTGCTCATAATCAAATTATTCGGTTTCTATTTTCAATAATTTATGTAGATAAATAACATCACACTTAATTGAACTTTGCCTTAACAATAGTTGAATTATCTTGTACAACATTAGATTCTCATAATAGCATGTCACTGCACATATATTTTCTTGAATTTTTTATAATCGGATAAATGTATTATTGTAAACGTGGGTCTAAAAATGTATATTTGTACTTTATTTTTAGGATATATTCCTGATTATTCAACACTCGCTCACAATACGAAGAACTCTCAAAATGCCTGAACTCACTGAATTGGATAAAGCGACAGCGTCTATGACTGAAAAACGCAAAGAGGAGACTGCTTCCTCAGACAGTGATTCTGATAATACTGCTCCGGAACTTGAGGATGCAGGTACAGCTAAACATCTAAAATATGCTTAATTTTTAAAATTGTAGGTATAGAAATGCAGCGCAATAAATCATTAAATACACTAAAAGCCAAAAAACTAAAGTGTAAAATACTTTGGTGAGAAATGTGTTTAATTTTTAGAATTAGCTTATGGTTTATTTATTGTGTAAATAATATATTTAGGTACACCAGGAGCTGAGGGTATCACTAACCCTATTGCAGGCATTGATATTGTTTCCAAAGCAAAGCAATCACGTGGTGAGAAGAAGGCACGCAAGATCATGAGCAAGCTTGGTTTGAAGCCAGTAAGATTGATATTTCATAATATGTTCAATAATTAGTTAATAGTAAATGTGATTAGTCTTCATATGTTATATTATATACAAGTATTACAATGTTCCAAGCCCTTGAGAATACAAATACTGTATAAATGTATAATAGAAAATTAACTAAAATCTTGTTTATAAATTGTTTTGGCTTTAACTTATTGTTAATTATGTCTTTAATTATAAATTTATCCTGTGTATATTATAAACTTCTGTTTCATACAATTTTCTTTGCTGCCTCAATGTTTAAATTTTAATATTTTAGGTGCAAGGCGTCAACAGAGTGACAATCAGGAAATCCAAAAACATCCTGTTTGTCATTAACTCTCCAGATGTATATAAGAACCCACACTCTGACACATATATTGTGTTTGGAGAGGCCAAGATTGAAGATTTATCACAACAGGCCACAATGGCAGCAGCAGAGCGCTTCAAGGCTCCTGAGAGTGCTTCTTCAGGCAATGATGCTGCTGCTGCTGGCACTGTAAGTTAATATATATTATTGTTACAGTCATCGTCATTATAATTTCTACTGTTGGATGCTTTCACATAGATCTCTTGTAATGTGTTCTACAAAGCACAGTGTTGCGAGATGGTTACTGTAATTATATAATAATTCAGTTATATTATGAAAAAGTTCTTTCTCTAAGAAATATTATGTATACTTGTATGTATTTAAAATGTGTGCTTAAGTAAGGTGAATACAATAAAACATTGACTTAAATTACATTCAATAACATGTTACAAATTTTGCAATAGTTATGATTTCATGTCTTTTTTACATTGGTTTACTAGATAAAAACAATTGTAATACTTAACCACTATTTCTATTTTCAATTATCCTTTACAGACAGTAGCACCTATAGCAGAAGAGGAGGATGAAGAGGGTGTTGATGAATCTGGAGTTGATGAAAAGGATGTGGAGATTGTGATGGCTCAAGCAAATGTCTCCCGGGCACGAGCTGTTCGTGCATTGCGCAATAATCACTCTGATATTGTCAATGCTATAATGGTTTGTATTGATTTATTTACTTCTTCTTATACCACTGCTAGTTTATTAGTTAGCATTTTATGTTGTTGTGTTGTGTTACATATATATTTATACACATACATATGTACACATATAAATATATGTGTGTAATATACATGACTTCAACATGTTAAGAATTCAATTCAGATATAGTGTCCTGTCAATTTTGTTTTTAACATACTACAATAACTTGAAATCTACTAGTTTTTTAATAAAAAGGGTTTATGTATTATTTTCAGATACAATTTGCTTTCAATGTGATAATAGATCTTACATTGCCTTTTTAATTTTTCAGGAGCTGACAATGTAAGCAGCAATTAGTCACAAGAATTACTTTTAAATATTGCTAGTTATAAGTCTTCATGATTAATACTGATTGAAAACAACTTTTTTTACTTTGCCAGTAAACTAATCCAAAAGAACACTTAAAATCAGTTCTCTTTTGCACTGCAAATATGGTTATGCATTGTGGTTGGAAATGTAAATAGTTATAACTATAAAATACATTAAAACAATTGTTGTAAATTCACTTGTGTATAATTTTATTATCATGACCTTTCAAAAGTCAAGTATTCCTAGTTTCAAGGAAAATTACTGATGATAGCTCTACTTAACTTACGTGTATTAACATTTAAAAAAATATAATACTTTGGCAAATAATGTTACAAAGTCCTGTCTGAACAAAACTGGAATTTTTTAGTATTCATCCAAGAATCACAAACTCATGAGAGTCGCAAATAATGTGGGACATAAAATTTTAAGTTTTAATGATGAATTGGGTAAGAGAATAAAACATGAGTTGTATTAGAGTTCCCTGGTACCATGATAGCCAATTTCTGTCCCCACTGTTGGGGCACAGACCTACCCTCAACATGAGGGCATTGGGGCCATAGTCACCACGCGGGCCCAATGCGGATTGGTGACTTCACAGACACCTTAGAATAAATTCTAAGTCACATGTAGGTTTCCTCACAATATTTTTCTTCACTTTGTATTTCGCTGTTGTAACTAAAATTTACAAATGTACATAAATATTAAGTCATTGATACATGCCGAGATTCAAACCTGTGACCCTCGGAATGAAGGCCACACGCTCTAACCACATTAGGTCAGCGAGGTACCTAACACAGCTGATATTTCGTTTTATTTTTTAACACAATTAAGCGATGAGACAAGCGGAATATTCACCTAATGGGAAGTGACACGCCTGCCTATAACAACATGGCGCTAGTTAGAATGTTTTACACTGCACCACATTGCGCTCGTTGCTAGGAATATAAGATGTTGAGTCTCATTTCCCCAGTAATTACACTAGCTACAGCGCCCTTCAAACCGGAACAGAGTAATGTTTGCACACTACTGTTTGGCAGCAGAAATAGGCTTTAAAAGAAGAGTGAATAGGTTACTTCTAGACTAGTGCGCTTTACCACCAAAGGCTACATGACCGCATACTATCAGGTGGAATCGTAATCAAGCGCTAGACTATACAAAAAAAGGTGCTGCGGTGGTACCTACTTAGACAGTGTCCGGCAACAGAGATTTATCACCAGTAATTATCATATGCTCCAATCCTATACAATAAAAAAAATAATAATAAGGTCACCGACGAGTCCTTCGCGAGTTATGTTTAGTTCTTATTTTAGATGGATATATAAGGAAACAAAAGAAACACTAGGGTTACCTCATGTTGTATTACATGAAGGTTTGACGTCCACTACCAAAAGCATGAAACAAATTTACCTTTTATTTTACCTTTAGTGTTTTCAGGTATGTTTTAATACTAAACAATATCCTAACATCTTTTACTTCTAATATAAACGTCAAAAATGCTGCAAAAGCCAAAAAAATTTTAAATTTTAAATTTTCCTATTACATAGGACCCAACTCGTCTTGCGAGTAAATCTTAATTTTACTTCAATGCCGGCGATTATATGCGGCATCCGGCAATACAATTTGAAAGTCGTATTGGCATTAAGTGTCAACTAACTAATATTTATAAAGCGTAATCACAGATGCTACTAGACTACGATTGCTTTTTAGAATTTTACAATCGCTTAAAGCATAATAAATTTTCTCATGATTTTTGCTTACTAATCTTTGTAAAGACGTTAAAAACTATAAGTATTGTTCAAGAAGAATAGTCTGGTAGACTAAATACCATCTTGACTAAACCAATGTCCAATGAAGCCAAACAACTTTACAAAATAGTTCTAAGGCGTGTTTGTGATTAATTATCTATAAATTATATTTGTATTTACAATGAGAGCGACTTCGTCGCATTGGCGATGGAGCCCTGTAAAATAAAGAGAGAAAAAAAAGGCAAATAGTTCTATTAAGTGTTATAATTTTTTAAATAAAAACTTCTCGTATTTAAGTAAGAAAGGATAAAAATTCTACCTAATTTTTATACTCTGTGATTTATAAAACGTCAAACTTGAATGAAATGTCAAGTTGATTATTAGAGTAAAAATAAATGACAATTTGTCTTTAAAAATTTTATCTCCTTCCATCGCGCAATTTTGATATTATAAAATTTTATAAAATGGCTCTGTTCCCAGGCACTGTTGCTTTCGATGAATTTGGGCGTCCATTTATAATTTTAAGGGACCAGGAAAAACAAAAACGGCTTACCGGTATTGATGCACTTAAGGTAACTTTTTATTATTGTTTGCCTTGCATTTATTGCAAATCTTAGAAATTATCACAGGAGAATTAACGCTAGATTTTTAGTATAATCGCCAAAATTATATTTTTTTATATTATACAAATATTTACTATGATAAAAGTTTTTCGTAATATTGCCTAGATTTTTTTTTGTTTTTTAATTGAATATGGATTTATTTCCTTACATTATTGTTATTTCCATAATCTTCCATTGTTACGAGTGAAAAAAGTAACAAGATAATCATTATTTTATTCAAAATCTACTTTTTAAAATACAGGTGTTCACTATGTCACATGATCTTCTTTTCTAGTTTTTGTATACACAAATGCTTACCGGAATATTTGTTGAAATGGTCTTTTAATTCATAATTTTTATTTTAGTGGTTTTTTCCTTTTTATTAATATCAGTCTGTAGTTAATATTAAGCTTACATTGAAATTAATGAAAGAATAAAATGCCTGAAAAATTAATAGTTTTTCATATAATTTGTTATAATTTATAAATTGCTTATTATGTTGCTGTTAAAAAATAATAACAGTATATTTCATTGTATATAAATTTAATGGATGATTTTCCAATTAAAGTGACCCTATACAAACAACCATTTGAATGTAATAATTATTGTTTTCTTCATTCTAGTCTCACATTCAAGCAGCTCAACAAATAGCTAGCATATTGCGAACATCTCTTGGTCCTCGTGGGCTTGACAAGATGATGGTGTCCCAAGATGGTGAGGTAACTGTAACTAATGATGGGGCTACTATTTTAAAACTGATGGATGTCGAACATCAAATAGGTAAACTTATGGTACAACTCTCCCAAAGTCAGGATGATGAGATTGGTGATGGCACAACTGGTGTTGTTGTTTTAGCTGGTAAGTATCAGCATCAAGTAGTTAGCAATAATAAAAGAAATTTTGATTCAAATAGTTATTAATTATTGTTTACATTTTTAAGTTACTCCTAATTAACTAATAATGAAAGTAACTAATAATAACTTAAACGGTGATAAGAACATTTTGATAATCATATCTAAACTAATAAAAGTTACTGTTTTGAGTTGGCAGTGTAAACAATTTTTTTTAGGTGAATTATTTAAAATCTTTATTGTTGTAGAATTACAATAACATGTGTTGATTAGTTACAGACTTCCTTGTGATTATTAAAATGCTCTTAATATATAATGAAATTTTAATTGATCATAAAAAATATTTTGATTTACAAATATAACATTGTCATCATGTATTTTTCACAGGTGCTTTATTGGAACAAGCTTCAATTTTGCTTGATAAAGGTATTCATCCTATACGCATTGCTGATGGATTTGAAATGGCTGCTGCAACAGCTTTAGCCCACTTAGATTCTGTTAGTGAGGCATTTCCTGTAAATAAAGATACAAGAGAACATCTCATCAAGGTTGCTATGACTACGCTTGGCAGCAAAGTGGTGGTGAAATGTCACCGTTTGATGGCAGAAATTGCTGTTGATGTAAGTTTTATATTATGTGGTTTGAAAAAAATAACTATATTTACTTCACATACATTGATTTATGACTACATAATTGTTTTCATTTTGTTACTGCACATTAATAAGTATATTCATATTTATTCTTTATTTTAACTTCACAGGCTGTGTTAACAGTAGCAGATCTTGAAAAACGTGATGTTAATTTTGAATTGATCAAGGTTGAGGGTAAAGTTGGAGGACGCATGGAAGATTCTATGCTTGTGCGTGGTGTTGTCATTGATAAAACTATGAGCCACCCACAAATGCCAAAAGTATTAAAGGTACTTTAAACTGTTATTTTTATTACTACTTCTGATTTTATTTTATTATCAAACTAAAACCTCTATTTTACTTATATACATTCATGGCTGTACATCTTTTCTGTAACAACTGTTATTAAGTTTTCTATATAAAATTAATATTTATTTTGTCTCAATATGTTATTAGGTGTTAAAAGTGTAAATAATATTGTATAGGAAAACCAATGTTTTGTGTACTATAGTTAAACTGATACAGTTGTAATTAATCTATTCATATTACTTATTTCAAGGATGTTAAGTTAGCTATATTAACATGCCCCTTCGAGCCTCCCAAGCCAAAAACTACTCACAAATTACATGTTGGCTCAGTTGAGGAATATAGAGAATTACGTCAGTATGAGCAAGAAAAATTTCTGGAGATGGTGCGTAAAGTTAAGGTTAGTACATTTTTAAGATTTTTAGTTTGTGCATATTCATTTAGTCTCAGATTACATAATATTTGAATTAGATTTTTAATGTGATAAATTTTTATATCAGGTTATGATGGACCTTTAACATAGTGTTTTGAATAAATCATGAAATCAATTTATACTGAATCAGCCATAGTTATACTTAATAAATGGCTTTTTGCGTTACTCATTAGCCATCATTAGCTAAGGCACACTGAAAAGAAACAAAATTTCTAGGATACAGGTGCAACTCTGGCCATCTGCCAGTTTGGCTTCGACGACGAGGCAAACCACTTGCTGCTATCGCAGGGCTTGCCAGCGGTACGTTGGGTGCATGGACCGGAAATGGAACTAATCGCCATCGCAACTGGTGGCCGAATCGTACCACGTTTTGAGGAACTCACTCCTGACAAGCTTGGTTCTTGTGGACTTGTCCGGGAACTTAGTAAGTTTTATTTATTAGATGTTCCATGTGGGTCTTCTAAGTGAATCATCATCAGTCAATAGATATCCACGGCTGGATATAGGCCTCTCCCAAATGGTAGGTTTATATGAGTGTATTTGGGCCATTTCTCACAACACTGGTTGACTCAATATGGGTTGGTAGGAACCGGTGCCGTTTGTTGACTAGCAGAGTGCACCATGAGCATTCTTTTCAGCAATACGATATAAAATCCAATTTGTTCCTCTGTTTTATATATTTTGGTCTGTGTGTATTGGTAGACTGATGATGTACCTGATTGCAAGTAGGGATGTGCACATGGGTTTCAGGTAGGCATATGCAAACCACACGTAAAATCTCTGTGCTGATCTAATATAAAAAATAGGTTACTAATTTAGTCAATTTAGCACCAATTTAAAAATAGTCAAAGCACAGAAGAAAGATCTTTGCAATTTTGGTATAATGTTCAGCTGAACAGTATTCTCCAAAATGGAAAATTTCTTCCTTAATTTCTTAATATTTATTCTGCACTTACTGTTGTATCAAATTTTATAAATTTATTTGTTATGTAATTATTGTTATGTATGTAATAACTGTTATGTATTACATAGTTTTGATAGTTAGACAATAAAATTATAGTAATTTATCGAACCAAATATTATTTGTTAGAAAAATATAATATTAGTATTGTCACTGCAATTGATTGAAATAACAAACTGCTGAAGTTTGTGTTCTATGTCACTGTTAGAAATCCAGAAGACCCTCTTAGTTTCACCCTAGTTGTCTAGTCCACAGTGACTATGGTAGTAGTTAAAAACTAAAGTAAAAAGTTGAAGTGTTCTTTGTGCCACTCAATATACATTAAATTTACAGCGTTTGGAACAACAAAAGACGAAATGCTGGTGATTGAACAGTGTTCGAATTCGCGCGCAGTTACTGCGCTAGTCCGCGGCGGCAACCGCATGATCGTCGACGAGGCGAAGCGCTCTGTGCACGACGCGCTCTGCATCGTCCGCAGCCTGGTTCAGGTGAGCCTTTTGGTTTTAGAATTTTAGAATAAATTTACTGAGAAATCGAAACACTATTTTCGAATGTTTTCCTTTATGAAACGCAGTTTCCCCATTCGATACCTGTGCTGTACGATTTGGAGTACTATTGTTGGTAGGATTGTTTGTTCGAACTCAAGGCACCAGTACACCACCATATTGTAAATATGCAGCCATAATAGCATTTGTGTTTTGACAATATATGAGAATTAGAGTATTCTTCTTCTGGAGTTTCACCATGCATTGCCTTATTGACACTAATCGCCGTGTAAAATTAGTGCGATGTTATATTGCCTTAGAGCAACATGTTTAATTTCCGGATAAAGTTCTCCTGGTTGATATATGGATCCAGAAAATAACTAAGCTAATATATCTCTTTGATTGTGAAAGTATTTAAAAATTGTATAAAAGTAATAATTAAAGATAAGAGATTCTATTTGGGATATATATGAGATAGTTATCCCTAAGCATTGTTTAGGACTCCCGTGTTGTATATGGTGGAGGAGCAGCTGAAATTTCTTGCTCGCTGGCCGTGGCTCGCGCCGCTGAAAAATTATCATCACTCGAACAGTATTCATTTAGAGGGTTCGCTGATGCTTTAGAAGCAATCCCGCTCGCATTGGCCGAAAACAGGTAAATTGTCAATTATACCTATTAACATTTTTTTTTGTGTACAACGAAGCGTAGAGATGAGCGGAACGTTCACATGATGGTAAGTGATACGCATGCCCATAACAACGTTACGCTAGTTAGGATGGTATACACAGCACCTTATTGCACTCGTCACCTTGAGAAATAGGGTCTCAAATCTCGCTACCCTTGTTATTTTACTAGCTAGAACTCCTTTCAAACTGATACACAGTAATCTTTGCACACTACTGTTTAGCGGCAGAAATAGATACTGCGGTGATACCTACCTAAAACATCTCTGTCAATAGAGACCTACCACCAGCAAATTTTAATATACTTGGATTACATTTTAGGTTCTATTATCCAATTAAAAATATATTTTTTATTGAAAGATATAGATAAATTTGACTCCTTCAATAAGCTGAAGTTGTAAGATCAAGTTATGTATTTCAATTAAGTATTATAATTTATTGTTTTTTATTTTATGTTAAAATAATTGTATATTCTAGTGGATTATCACCCATCGACGCATTGTCAGAAGTGAAAGCTCGGCAAGTCAGTGAGAACAACAATAATCTTGGTATTGATTGCATGGGTTCAGGTAATTGATGTTTAAATATATTGTTAATTTACCGCAAAGTACTAAAATACATTATTATTTCATTGTTTCATTGAACACAAATTAATTTTAAAAATCATAAATTATAAAAAATATATATTTTAGTCCATTGATAGTCCGAAAAAATTACGGATTTTTTTTAAAAAGAATTAGTTTATTAAACTGATGATAACTTCACAGGTTCTAATGACATGAAGGCGATGAACGTCATAGAGTCTCTGCACTCGAAAAAACAACAGATCGCTTTAGCCACGCAACTGGTCAAAATGATTCTCAAGATTGATGATGTGCGGTCACCGGCTGATGGAATGGAATAGATGTATGAATATCTATTCCATTCTTTACTAATTTGTCAGATTGAAGTTTCTCGTTTGTTCTAACATGAAGAGAATACAATAGTTCATTGCTTTAACATTAATGTCACAATGTTATGCTATTTCATATACAAAACTACTATTACTAATAGTAAATGTGATCTGTGACCAATTACTATAATATTCATATACCTGTAAAGCTTAATATAAATACGCATTTATATAAAAATTTGAAATGGTGATCAAGGTAAATGTCCACCTTAGTTACCCTGTAAATTAAAATTTATGGTTATATAAAATATATATGTATAAATAAAGGAACAGATACATTTGCTAGTTTCCGTTTTAGTACAGAAAATATTTTTTATTTTCATAACGTGTCGAAAACTTATTTCGTTAAATACACGTATTCCACATTAAAACATTGGTTAATGTAATTGACTAAAACTGAACATTTAATTTAATTCCCTAATTTTGTTAATTTATTGACAACAATAATTTATCACGAAAATGCTTGCTACTTATGTTGTTATAATTTGCGTTTTTATTATATAGTTTCACATCAAACAATAAGTTATCAATTTTAGATTAAAATACTTTTCAGTTGTATGAAAATAAACATTGTTTAGTTCTTTTATTTGTCTTAGGCTAGCTTTACGGTTGATTCGTAATGAGCGTGTGAATGAAAATGTATGCTTTATTAAACTAATAAATAATTGCAATATGGCAGGTTTCATTGACAAAATTTAAACATATTACATAAAAATATAATGAAAACCGACTGACTGGTTTTAATATAAATTGTATATTACAAAATATATTTTTCTTTCGAGAAGCAACGACACGTGGAAATACAATCGTTTTCGTCCTACAGTGAATGATCTCTAGGTAACTAAGGCCTTAGTATGCTAAACACTGCACCACCTTGTGCTTGTATTATCAGGAATCTGGACCGTCACGCACGAAGAGATCAAATACTGGCGAAGTGTAGAGTTTTTGTACATAAAATAAAAATTATAGGATTAAGTAATTATTTACTAGGCGAAGATTATATATTACAAATTGCTAATATGTTCATGTTCAAATTGATATATAAATAGCATTTGGTCGAATGGTACACAAGTTGAAAGACAAACAAAGAGATAACCTATATGAAAACCTATCTCGATGAAATTTCACATGCGTCCCTATTTTTATTATGATTCGATTAACAACTCAAACATTTATATTTTCAAACTATTTTATTTCTACTACGCGACACCTTATGATGTATTTTTTTAATAGAAATTTCTCCAAAATACGCGTTAGTGTAGCTCCATACCAAAAAATTTGCAATAACCTGGTAAGAGAACCAACAAGCAAAATAAAATTACAGCTTTCTTGATAGGTCGGCACTGTAAAATTAAAGAAAAAAAAAATTATAATGAGCAATGATGGTAATTTATTATAAAAGTTTTTTGATGCTTTATGTTTATTGTACAGATTAACAAGTATATTTTTTATTCTAAGAATATTCAGTAGGAAAGCAGACAAGAAAGTGTAAACACTAAAAATATTCGTGAACATTAACCTCTTAGTCCTGGATATTGGTCTCATATAATGCAGTTTCACAGAACACTACATTAACTGTAATATAGAAGTTTAACCTTTATATAGAAAAGTTCTGTACTGAATGTGCATTATTATGTTGTTTTAATTCTTAATTGTACAAATTTATTCAAGATCTTTAATTCTTAGTCAATATTAATTATCTAATTTACAATTACATTATTAATGATTTATCACTATACATAAATCACATTCTTAAAGCAGCTGTCCCATATTTTCCTTATAATTTCAGTCCAATCAATACCAACACATTTAACGAACTAGGTATCTACTCTGAAGATTTCCTAGCTCGCTTACGCCGTTATATATCAAATCGTTCAAATGCTAAAGCTTTTCCTTCTTCCTCATACTCTTCTCTTGTCATACAGAAAGAATAAAACTCAGGATCTCTGAAAATATCTTTACCACCTTCCCATGGATATGTCAAAGGATTGTCAGCAAGAGTAACATTTATGTCATAATGGTCGAGTGCAAAGGCTCTAACTTCATTATACACTCTATCTCTAAACCCTGGGAAGAGAGAACATCCTCCATATAATATTATATTCTCTAACAAGCTTTCCTTATTTTCCTCTGGACAAGCATCTATAGAATGTATTATAGCTTCAGGTATTCCCATTTGAGGAATGCCCACATCAGATGGATGGAAAAGCAATTCGGGTATAGAAAATCTCTCATTGTTGAGATGTAAAGTTTGTTGTTCTAAATCCTCATCTTGTTTTACAATTTCACGTAAGTATCCGCGTCGTATTGTAGTATAATCTGGCAGCACATAGTCTTTTACTATAGTATTGTCTGAGCCTGAAAAAAAATTATTTTATAATTAGACTAAATATATTTAATGTTTCTTGCCTTACTTGTCTTGCTGTTATCTGATATATCTGGTAGTCAAAATATTCTAAGAGAACATACTTCATTATTAATTTAGATAAAAAAATATGTACCTAATCTTAATAAACATTAATAGTTACTACCTTATACAAAATGTCAGGACTAGTGAACCTCATAAGAAAGGTTACTAACTGACAATAGAATAAATCCAAAGCTCAATCTTTCCTTGTGACTGTTGCATTAGTAAATTTCCATGCCAAAAATGATGATATCTATTACTTCTTTCTTTAGGAAGCCTAAGTTTAACATTGAAAAATAATAGACTCCAATGAAAATATATTTTTTTAATAATGTTATAATAAATGATAAAAGAATTATAAAGAAATATTTTTCTATACATAAACTAATGTAAAAATGTTACATAAATTCATCACCTTTCTTTTTAGCAATTTCCATATCAGCCATAAAATTTTGTGAAACAAAACAGGAATCTTCTTTTACTTGGTTTATGACATATGTCTCATCCATAACATTTAATTGTCTATATGATAAAATTTCTTTTAAATGATTAGTTAATACTTTACCACCTACATCTATTCTTCTAATTCCTTCTCTGAATTTTTTTCCCTTTATATAAGGTACAATGTAAGTATAACTATATCCTGAATCAACTACTACAGTACTTTCATTTGAATTAAGTTTTCTGTAATGAAACTCTGCTAAATCAGTAGTGTTTACTCTTAAAAGTGATTGGCAATCATATTCTTCAAAGAATATTTCAGTCATAGCCTCCTGAATAGATGAAAAATTAAACAAGGGCTCTGTTATTATGAGAGGAACTTCACTAAAGTTGACTGGACAACATTCCTTGCTGAATATATAATCCCATACAGTTTTTTGTGTATCCCAATTAACAAGAAAGCCTTTTTGAAAAGGAAGGATGTAGAAAAGTCCGGATGCATCTCTGCATTCATCAATTTGTGACCCTATAAAAGGACGTCGACGTTCCGACTTTGCTTTCATTATACAATTGGGAACAATTTTAGGTTCCAACGTAGAAAATCCAACTTTTGCTGTATAACCACCATTATCCAGAATATAGCAGGATGTTTCAGACATTTTGTACTCTTACCAGTGGTAAAAACTTTCAGGATATCAAAATTAGATATTTATATATATGCTTGAAAACGTTTTCAAAACCTGTTTAAATTTCAACATTTAAATACACCGAAACATTAAATATTTCTAAGAATATTCACGTAAGTCAATGCATTTTACTGAAAATAATATAACATTAATCAAGTAAATAAATAACACCCAAATTCGTAATGATTTTCTTCGTTTCTTTTTCGGGAACAGGCTAAGGTTCTGCGACCATGCTGCCTTGTATTCGTCAACATTGTAAACAACTAAAAAAAAATTAATTTTTAAAGAACATTGGTGTATAAACAATGGAGCCTAAGTTGGAAAAAAAATTACATGATCTCTATTATTTTATTATCTCTTTGTCAATTTTTGTTCTTTAGATATATTAGAATATGTACAATTTGCTTTATCTTGTTTAGCATGTTACAAAAAGTGTGTAAAACTAACTAATATTGTAAAATTTTTTTTTGATAAATAATTATAAATTTGTTAGGTACATTAGTTCGATATGACGTACTGGTAATAAAACTATATTTATGACGTTACACTCAGTCTTAGATTTTTGAATAATATTTTTTTATTATTACATTTGAATAAACAGGCTTTGAAATGTCTTAAAAATTTTTTATATGCAACAATTTTTATAAAAATTATTTTTTTAACTAAAACGGATTAGCAAATCTATAGATTATAGTATCTTCGGTAGTAGTTTACCATTATACATAAGTTTAAGAATTCATTACGGTCGAGGAAGCTTGCGGATACCAGATCGGCGAGTCCCCAGTTGGATGAAGCTGTTATGATTATCTAACTAGTGGCGCAAACTTCATCATAGAAAAAATAGGATCGAGGAACATGGTAGAGTCCAATCGACCCTACTTGAAAAAACTAAAAAATTGGCCATGTTCAAAATAACTAGTTTGGTAATAAAACAATGTAGTTTGCTTTTCATGACTAACCTTTTTTTACATAATCGGGCTATATTATTTTTATATACATTAATAACAAAATTTTGTATAGATATAAAAGAGCTGTAATTGATTGCAACTGAAGCAAAATTGATATTAATATACATTCATGAGTGATCATATCAAATAATTTTCTCTTGGCACTCGGTGGAAATCATAGAATACTCTTCTTCCTCCTGCCCTTTTCTCGGCTATTTAGGGTCAGCACAGTATGTACTTCTCTTCCACATCCCTCTATCAGATGTCATATCTGAATTCACACTCTTACCTATGTTGTCTTTCACACAATCCATCCACACTTTCTTCGGTCTTCTTCTACCCTTATAACCATCGACATCCATTCTCATTACTTCCTTCGTTATACGTCCTTCATTCCTCTACAAGTCATGGAATACTTCTTAGTCTCAAACAAAGTTAAGTTGCTGTGGCAGAACTCTGTTGCCAGTGTTATCGTAGGTATGTGACATAACAGTACCTATTTCTATCGTCAAATATTAATGTGTAATCATTACTGTGTTCTGGTTGAAAAGAGTTGTATCTAGTGATATTACTGGATTTACGACACTTGACATCATCTCAATATGATGAATATATTGGGTGCAGTGTATCTCATCCTTATACTATCGGGTGATGTTAGTTTATGGCATTTATTGCAGATTAATTTTTAAAATAAATTGTATTAAATATTACTTTAGTGTTAATAAACACCCTTGTTGAATGTGTTGTTGGTTACTAAAGTTATTTTGGTACACAACAATAACTATTAATGGTATTATGAATGTTAAAATGGGAAAACTACTTATGAAATAAAAAAAATATTTTGCATATAAAAATTAAACAGAAAAAATCTATTGTTTATGTTAATTTTTATTATAATTTCTTTATTTATTTACTAAGTGTCAAACAATGTTTATGGTCACATTTAGTGATAATTCACCAATAAATAAAAAACTGTGGTAAATTTCTAAAGCTTTAATCTGATGAATTACATTTTAACTTACAGTATTATTCTTTAAGGGGAGTGTTAACTTTCACCTGTAAAAACCAGAAAATTATAATTTAAATGTTTCCTGTTTCATATACAATTAAGTTCTATTAAATTTTGCTTATTCTAAATAATTAACCTTGGCAATAAATAAGGTTACTTACTCACTGATATGTTAAATAAAACTTACCATAGTTACATTTGCCTATTTATAAGCACCAAAATATTAACTATTGTTTTATTGAAGAAGAACCAAATGTTACAACAATTTAAAATTAGTCACTATATTATGGTAATACCTTACTTTTTAAGAAGTTGATGACGGGTAATGAGGAAGGGTGCTGAAAGTCCAGAACCCACATAAACCATAAATAGAAGGGTAAGTTTGTAGCGGTTAGAAATATCGAATGGCAGATTCTGTAAAGAAATATTAATTTATATTTTACCTTTTCACTAGAGCGGTCACTATAGGTTAGTTAAGTAACAGACTGCTTGTTTAATTCAAAGTCTACAATTAAGTAATTAATGTTTTACCTGCATATGTTTATTAATTCATGATTGATGTAGTCACTACTCATTGTAAATAAATGGCCATAATTTTCCAAATAGTAACAAGACAAAATTGTTATATTAGGCAAACATTTTAATAAATGTTCAGCCTTTTTGTCACCTAACATTTCTTAAAATTGACAGCAAATGTTAGCTTAACCAATAAAAAAAAGTGTAATAATAATAATAAATACTAAGAAATTTTTGTCATGTAAAATTTTGTTAGTTTGCCTGCTTGTTTTAGTTTTGCATTCACAGATAAAACTGTTGATAACTTTATTTATTTATAAAAGTGTACATTGGTTTAGAATGGAATATATATATATATATAATCACAACTATTATCAACACTAGAACATAATATTCATAAAAACATGTTGTCTTTTAATTTCATTTAATATTATATATACAATATTTTTTCAACGGTTGTCATGATAATTTAGGTGACACAATATATATTTCTTTTCTCTTAACCAAATTTCAAACCTGTAATTTTGAACTGTTTAGTAAAAATATATGTATAAATTATGGTAATTCTGGTGGGGGGGAAAAACATTCTTTCTCTTTGAATATATATATATATAGTATACTTAACAGTAACATGCCGACATTACAGTATTCCAATTTGAAAGGCTAGTAAAGGTATTGCAATAAGGATGAAAAACATCAGACTTCAGACGACGAGTACAACGTGGTCCATCATGGTGGTATATCATCTTTACTGAGGTCACATTGTTATGGATGGAATTTTCTGCTCGTCTCTTCGCTTCGTTGATTTAAAAAAATATATGTCAAATTTTACATTTTATTTTTTATTAAAAGGTTATGACGAAAAAGTTTTGAAAGGTATCCTAAAGGAGCAACAACATAGCGATTGTCGTAATTTAACTACCTTGACTATCTTGAATTTAAAATAATTTAAAAAAAATTATGTAATACGAACATGATTTTTGACAAATCTTACCTCTCCGGGTACCCCACCATGAGAGTGGAATCTTATAAAGTTTCTTAATGCATTCGTCTTCGCTCCACCACGTAAAAGAGTAGCAGGAGAAAGCATTTTCAAAAAGATTAGTCTCAGACCTTTACAAACTGGAGAACAATACTGACGGTAAAGCGAATAAGGTATTTCGGTCTATACTTGTGATACCTAATTCTTAAAGTTACCACTGTGATCATGAAAATAAAGATGGGGTGGATATTTCGTTTCAGTGAACGCATCCATAAAAAATTCCATTTTATACATCTTCAAAAAATTTTAAAGTAATAAAAAACATTATAAATAATAACAAACGTTTATTTTGTTCAACATCAAAGACTAATAATTGTATTCTAATCGTTTATTATATAATCCATGGTTTAATTAACCGCAAAAAACGATCCCCCTGAAAATATATTTTTTTATTAATATTGGTTACAATCAGAATGACTATTGTTATAATAATTTTATTTTTTTTAACCATATGTTCTGTTGATGTTGCAGAAATCGATACAAGGGGATATTTACTTATAGTTAGTACCAACTTAACATTTTACTTGACTGTCCTTTATAAATAGGAATTAAAGATAATGTTTATAAAAACGTTTTTAACTAACCGATTCATTTCTTATTTAATTGATGCCAAAGTATGACGAAAGGTGCTCCAATTCCAGTACCCACGAACCAAAACATGTGGAAAGTAATACGGGATTTGTTGTTTATGTCGAACGGCAAATTCTGAAAACAGTAATATTTATGTGTTACGTATGTTACGAAATATTTTTTTCCTCGATTTTATATTGTCTTTGCATACGTTATTTATGCATAGATACGCGAAATGTATTCTTCGCGTAATTATGCATAAGACATTGGTAAGTTACGCAGATCGAAAAGTTAATATTTATCATTTCTTAATAACATTACCATTACGTGTAGGCTTTTTGGAAAAAGTTATTTTATACGGTATTAAAAAAAATATGGTATTAATAACTGTAATGACAGTGGAAATTAAAATGCTTTAGTGATAATGGTTTACTTAAAATTAACAACAATACAACCTTCGGTATGAATTTAATGATTAAATTCAAATTGTAAATTATAAAAATCTCGGCGTTAGGTAGATAGTTACGAAGTTTACCCGATGGTAGAGATTTCAAGAGGTTTATTAAGATTTTAACAACTTGCATGACTAACCATAAAACATTTTGCCTCGTGCTTGATACTATCACAGTATAAAAAGTAATATTTTTTACGTAAAATATTTTATGTAACCTAGTGAACTATCCGCACAGAAATACATGATTATTATTGATTTCTTAGTTTACCTAAGAATCTTAAATGAGTGATTTCATGCAAAGTTTAATAGTTATATTTTAAACTTTTACCAAGAACCACCTTAATATTTGTGGCAGCAGCTGCTCGTACTTATGCCATCAATCAGAATGTGGAAACCAAACTTATTGAGTTTTGGTTAGAACTTTAGTTAGAGAAATTACTGTGGAGACAACGTATACTTTTCTGCGATGCGTTCATAAGGGCTAACATGCCCATATTTCAAATTTACTATTAATAAAACAAGATTTAGTATTAACGTACTCCATTTCTACTATAATTCATGTGCCATTTGGATTTGTAATTACATAACAACATTCTCACCTCTCCAGGAACTCCCCCATGTGATCCATTTCTAATAAAATTTTTCATAACATTTCTATTAAATTTATGAGAAACCCTTGAAACCGTTCCTAACATTTTAATTTCTTTTTTTATAAAGTTCTCGTGTGACGAACAAGGTAAGTATAGAAAGATAAGATAAAATTTCCACCGTTCCTCCTACCATCGATGTCCGCTCGGACATTGATAAGAAGTTTGAATATTTAGTTCAACATATTTATAACTTCACCCTTGTTTACTCTTTCAAGTTCTGCTAGAGCTAGTGGTTACTAGGATAAGTGAAATTGTAATGTAAACTAAAGTGTATGACTTCTATTTTATTCTCCGAAAATCCCTGATTTATGTATTATTATACACAAATTAATTAATAAACAAAAAGTTATAGAGAATAATTACAAGATTACAAATTTTTTTTTTATTATATGATACTAATTACGCTTGATGTATATAAGTATTTATGAACTAATATTAATAACATTATTAGGCCATAAAATCTTCAAAATAAATGAATATTATTGTCATAACTTCAACTTTTTTTATTTTATTTCTTAAGTTAGTACTGAAAAACATTATGTTAATATTACATATCATAAAATGTATGAGTTTAGAGACATTTTAATAATGATTGTAAAAGTAACACTAGCAATAATAATTATTTGTGCTCATAAAGCTTATAATTTTTTATATGACAACACTCTTTCTATTAAAAAAAGAAACAGTCGGCCACGCTTGCCACAAAAATTGATTTAGGATATTTCAAGTATTTTCACCATTTTTAGTTCTAATATTATTGTAATTTCTCTATTAACATAATAAGGACATTGTAAGAGTTTGCAATGGCTGATTTAGATGATTTTTTTGCAAAAAAAGATCGCAAAAAGTCGAAATCGGTCAAAAAGTTTGCTACCGCTGATGAATTAGCCAAAAAATTAGACGACACAAAAAAATCGGATGTAAGACCAAAAAAAGAGCGGCCAACACAAGAGGGTGACGAGCCTGGTAGAGCTGGGGTAAGTTTACTTTAACGAATCATTTAACATCTTACAAATCTTGTACCTTGATAGTCAAATGACATGATTCAGGCGGGTATTGTCGAGCTAGCAACGTTGCCCTGACGTTTGCCTTAATGCGGTAAGATGTTAAATCCACTTGTAATGACCTTAAGAAACCTTCGTGGAATACATTTAAAGTTTTATATCTCTCAATAAAATAATCTTTCTCCACTGACTTTTTATTTTATTAATTCTGTCACTCGGGTATTTTCTATCCGTCTATATGTACAAGTTTTTGAAATATTAATTGTTTAAATTATTCCAATATAGTGTAAGTAGAAGAAATTATATTCCATGTTTTATAGCATCTTCATAAATTGATAAATTTTTCTTAATCAGTTTTTTCTTTAAATTTTCCAGAATGTTTGTTTTCTCTGTTATATAAAATAAAATGTTCTATGGCCACCTAACACTTTTTATATAACACTATGACCTTGATTAAACAACTCTATATTTGTTAATTACTTAATACAAAAGATAAATTAAAATTATTATTGTTGACATTGCACATGGTATTGAACATGATTAACATAGTTCTTGTAAACTATAAGTTCATTTTAACATGTTGTAACTTGTAATGTATGTAGAATAACCCAGATGGAAATATAAGGATTATATAGTATACTATCCAAAAGCTTTAGATCATATTTTTATTCTATAAGATATTTGTAATATTATGCTTTAAAATTAGCATTAAACCAAATGTGGTGTGTGTAAAAACGAATGTGTAAAATTTTTATAACTTTATAATATTGACTACTTTAATAAGGCCTCCTAATTGTATCATCCTAATACTTTTGACCATTCTATATTCACTACAGCATTTATGCAGGGCATACATGTGGTATAAAATTAGTACATCAATTTAAACACAATTTCGTTTTTACCACTGCATCCATTACTACTTAAATATCAAGTTATTATAATTCTTTGTAATGGGGCTGTCATTGTACATGAGAATATTAATACTTACCAAAATGGTATGAAGAGGAGGAACTTTTTATATTATATATATGAAATATTTATAAGAAAATTTTTATAGTCATTGTTTCAGTTATATGATATGAGTATTATGATCTTCTATATATCTATTTATAACTCAGTTTTTATTTTAAAAATAAGGTATTATTTACATGCTTTTATGTTTCATATTGTTTATATATATATTTTTTTTTAATAAAGTAATCACTTATTCATTTTAATATATAGATCCATTCTCAACTTGTCAAATTGAGCTGTTTCCGAAAAAGTATTTTGTGGTGCTGATAGGGTTTGACTTTATAAATTTAATAATGGTAACAGACTGTTTATAGTTATATTTTTGAACTGACTTTGTTGGTTCTGTTTGGCCTACAACTTTGAAGTCACAATGAAGACTTGTTTAGAATTGCTTTTGTTTTTAGGAGGAAGAAGAATGGAAAGAATATGAAGAGCCAGTGAAGGATTACACAGGGCTTAAGATTCAGGTTTTGCAAGGCAGTACAGCTCCTGAATCACGAGATTTGACCTCAGAAGACTCTGCACCTGACAGTGGTAAAGTGAAAGGACCTTGGAATAAACCTGTAAGTGAATATTTTTTATGTTAATAACTAGTAACAAATCTTAACTATATTGCCATACAGTTGCATGAGAACTTGAGTTTTTCATGTCCTGAAGATGCAAGTATGTCATACTGTGAATGACATATAGTTAGATGTAGAATGCTTTTTACTGAAAATTAATTTTATGTTACATTGATGTAAATTTACAAGACATGTTTTTATTTTATTTTTTAATATTTCTGAAGTTACTCACAAATAACATTTTCTATTTTAACTCTAATATGAATTTAATAAATCTACAGATGCAATAATGAGAATGTGTATTAAAACATTTTGCATTTCTGCAGGTGGAAGTAGAACAGCCGCCGCCACCGCCTCCAGTAGAAGAGAAACCTCGCGAGACAAAGCCAAATATTTATGTGCCCCCAGCTCCACGAAATCGTGAAGTTGAACCCATGATGCGTCGAAATCAAGCTGTTAGTCTTTTTTATGTAGTAGTTAAGATATATTGCTAATCTCTCCCTCCTCCTAACTATTATCCCATATGGTGGTAGGATCAGCTTTTCATTGTCTTTCTACGTCACACTCTCTGACATCTGTTGGTTGCTTGACTCTCTATCTGGTTCTCCAGCTTGTTTTGAGTCTGTCTGTCGAAATTACTGTATTGCTAATTTATATATTTATATTAAAATTAATCTTCATATCGTTGAAGCAAATTAAAAAGTATGGTACACAGATTTTAATACCGAATTTACTTATCCTGATCCATACTTAAATGAATTTTGTATAAAAAAAATGTTAAACTTTTTGGTACATGTGAAATTAAAATATAAAGGCATAAACAAATCTTAAAAAAAGTTTAAATCTTGTATTTTAACTTTGTCATTAAGAAAAAATTTTTTGCTTGTATGTATCCAAAAATATAATTAAGATTTATTATGATTATTCATTGGCATCCAAATTTTTACATGTGTATTGCAGAAGCACGCCCCCGACATCCACAACGACGACTACTTCCCGGTGCTGGGCGCGAGTGGCAAGCGAGGCGGTGGCTGGAGTACGGCCGGCGGCGGCGCACCGCAACGCTCAGGCAGCGCGCGTCAGCCGCTCGCGCTCGGCAACCGCTTCACCACCCTGCAAGACGATAGCTAGCCAGGTCTGTAAATAGGACATTTGTTCTTACATATACAGAGTTATTATAAAGTCTAAAAGTTACTATATTGATACTGTAATATGTTTTCAAAGGAGTCGTCACAATCAAATATTGGTTGTCACAGGCCACAAAAAATTACATAAAAATTTGTAAACATTTCTTTGTACGTTTTTGCTATTGTATTACAAATAGATTTGTTTTTAATCGACAAAACAACGACACGAACGGCACCGTCGCCTGACGGTAAGTGATATGCCTGCTGATAACAATGTCCTGCTAGTTAGGATGATATAAGCAGCACAACATTGCACTTGTTGCCTTGAGACAAGATATTAAGTCTTGTTATGCTGGTTGTTTCACTATCTATAATACCCTTCGAACCTGAAAGCGGAAGTTTTTGTGCACTATTGTTTGATGTGGTGGTACCTATCTAAATGATTTCCATCACCAGAGTCGAACCATCAGTAAATTAAAACTGTACAGATCCAACGCTTATATTTTAATATTTCCAATGGGTGTGGAATTTAAAACTTTTTAAAATACGGTAAAACAAAATGGGCCAATCACAAAAGGCTTGGCAGGCCACCAGCTGATTATAGTCGAGTAAGATATTGGCAATCAATGATGACAATCTCTTCTGATGGTAAATAGTGATGCAGTACTGTGGAAACAAACATTGTGTTTCAGTTTAATGATATGTTGGCTGATAATGATGATAATCTTGGCTCAAGGGGAGGGGCTCAATATGATGGTGTAATGTATATCAAATTATGATGATACAGTATAGTGTAATTGATGTCAGTGTTCTGTATATAATCAAGGTTTTGCCAAATTTCTTTTTAAATATAAACTCAATTGTGATATAAATTTATATGTGACATTAGTCGTTTTGTTGTCTATTTATCATAAGTTTGTTAATTATTTTACATTTCAGATCACAGTACTAAGCTTAAAGAAGCAAAGCAGTAAAAGTGCAGTGTCAATATGGACTTGTAAGCAAAGCCCGGCTAGCATACATCTACATTTAAACATTAAGTTATGCAACAAACAGGAAGATAGCGCATTTTCACTACATTCATGATATTTTTCAGTACCAAGACTCAATTTATATTTTGCGGACAGTTGCTTATATTGACGGAAACTTCCTTTTTATTATAAGTCAATTTTAATTGAATGTGATGTTAATGATCAGAAAGTATATAATATTTATGTGCATTTGGAAACATCTGGAATGAATTGTAGACAATAAAATTGTACATGTATAAGTGCAAGTAATTGATGTTAATAGTTTATATATTATGGATGAAGTGATTCAGATTTTATTATATAATGTAATCCGTTTTTTATGGCAACTGTCTGAAGATTACTCAAAATCTTTGAATAGGTGAATAAAATGTCTACTTTTGTTATTTTTTATGTTTTTATGAATGAAAATAATTTTATAGCAGTATCTTCGCGTGTTGCAAGTTGGAAAGGGGACATTGAGGTAAACTACTGGTGATGTATACAAAAATAAGCCAACTTATGTGTAAAAATAGACAAGCGTGGATCGATCTGAAATTAAATTTGTATATTAATATAAAAAATCTTATAAAAATAGTAACATTTGGAAATCTTGTAGGATGAGCTGTTTAAATGTCTCAATTGTATATTTTGTTGTATTATTTCGACATTAAAATATATGTATATGCATAAACTTGATATCGGCAAATCATTCAAAACATGTTGTACCATAGTAATAAATTATGTATTTAAACCTATAAACATTTTTGTTTTCTTTTTTTGTAATAATCATGACTATATTTCAAAACTATCACTAAAAAATTTATACACAATATTTTCTAGGGAAATAATTTTTGACATAAAAGGAAGAGCTAAGAGAGAACAAAGGTTGTATATGTACCTTGTATATATAAATTTGGTCATAATGACAATTATGATAATGTATATTAGTCTTCAGTCGTCAATTTTTGAAACCGTGGAATGTTTGTTTTCTATGAGCAAAGATTTTTTTTTAATTTTGCTATATGCCTATATGTATATACATAATTTGTAGCACAATTCTACTCGTCAAATCCCGATCGAAACGTTAATCATAGCAAAAATATATTGAAAGGAAATATTTTACGTATTATATAATACATATATATAGTACATATACATACATTATACATGTCAATGTTAATGGCAGATAATATGCAAAATAGCTGTAACCAGTTAGAACTTTTAATGATTCCTTTTGTACTTTTGATAGTTCAATTCCCTTTTACGAAACAAGAAAGAGAAAATGAGTAAACACTACAAACTGCGATCTAATAAATATTGTCACATATTACGGTTAGTTACAACAAATGTTCAAAGAGCTTCTGAAATCTAAGAACGGTTTATGACTGAAAGTGAGAACAGTTTAATTAAAAATTAACAATTTTCATACTCGAAGAATTGAGGTCAATGTATAGAATACATTATAATAACAAATTATTAGAAATACATTATCTATCTGTACACACTAACCTCAAAATGAACACAACTTGATTTGGTTACATATTGTATTTAAATTAAGGAATCAAATATATCGATGAGCAGTTAAAATTTAATAAGGTAAATTATAGTTATTAGATATTAGAAATTTAAAATTGACATATGGATTATAAAAATTAATGATGGTAGGTCAGTTATCATCTCAATGCAACGTGCAGCATTTTCACGTAAAAGATATTTTCTAACAGCATTCCTATTACTTTTACTGGTCGTAGGTCTCTGTTGGCGGTGCTGTGTATAACATCCTAACTAGCGCCACATTATTGAGGGCGGGCATATCATTCACCATCAGGTGAACGTCCCGCTCGCCTCGTCGCTTTGTAGTATGGAAAAAAATATCTTTTGCAAATGATATAAATGCCATTATAAAAAGTTTATTTAAGTATATTATGTTCGTATGTTTTATATGAACATAAATATATGTCTATTTTTTTGTACATCTGTAAAAGTTTATATTTTTGTTTTATTTTCATGCTTCATAATTTATTTATATTAATATATCAAAAAATGTGGAACGCTTCACGATTTTGCGTGTCATCCTTGCGCAGGGGCCATGCTAATCTTCTCTGTATCGTTCCAATTTTAGTATATGTACTGCCGAAGCAAGTACACTTGTACCGTTTTCCCTTTAGTATATATACTAAGCACTGTCAAAAACTTCAATAGCGTGATGTAGAACTTATTTTGTCTATGCATAGTTTCATTCTGAAACTATTATTATACAGTAGATAATATTATTACACGTAAAAAAAATTATTATAAATGAAGATGCAGAAAGTTCGTACTAAATATGATACAATTGAATAAAATTCACGAACATTTAATGCATTTGTTTGTGCTGCCATCTAGTTACTAATTTATAAATTATACAGAGTTTCTCATACGAAACTTTCGCCATCTAGTTTACATAAAAACCATTAAAAATGTATTAAAGTTATAAATAGATGTCAGATAAACTAGTGCACTTCTCAATGTTTAACCAAACCAAACTTCCGTTTGAAGAGGGCACCTAATGATGATAATGATGATATTAATTTCCACAAAGTAATACAAAATTATAAAAAAAACGTAATAATGTACCAATATTAATGAAAGCACTAGCTTAAAGTATTAATACTATGTGTTTACATTTTACACTTGCTTCGACAATATATGTTACCACTAAATATCAAAAACGAATAATGCTAATGTTGGTACAACGATGACAGAATTATTATAGTAAAGGAACATTTACTTTTTACTGTAAATGAAAAGGGAAAACAAAATTTACAGTTATTTATTATATACTAACTGTTCCCCGTCCCCTCCGCTTTGCTGACTGTTACATAGAAAAAAACCTCCACCTCACCGCAAATACCTTTGGGGAAGAAATTTTATAAAGTCCATTCTTAACTTACCTTTAAATGATAGGAGCAATATCTTTACGAAATATGAATCTACGTCTAATAGTTTCGGAGATTTCCGATGAGTTAATGAATCTGTGGGTATCTTTTTTATAATATACAAATTACACGAAAAACACAGCTATCTTATACATGGTTTCATTATTTTCAAAATAAAGATAATAATGACTTACAATAATATAGTTTTCTTATTACGCATCATGTTCATTTCAATGTAATTAGATAAAAGTTCGAAGATTAAGAAATTCTTCAATAGGAGTAAAATTAAAAAGCTTTCGTGTACCGGATAAACTCGAAACTGAATGGAATAAATATAATTAATACCAGAGTCCCTAGGGAAAACATATTTCTTAACGTTAAACTTGTTAATGGCGGAAAGTACCTAAACATCGAAATTTTGTTCGATGTTTGATAGGAGGAACAGAGACGCGCGGTGTTAACGAGAAGTTGTACCATCGGTATCGTTCTAATTAACGCCGAGAACAAAATTGACCGTCCCTACATGTGTATATCATTGAATACGCTTACTCTAGCGCCACATACCGAAGCAATTTAGAAACGGCGGGGTAGAGTTCGCATACCATAGTCAAATATGCGGAAACATGGCGCAGTGTGGATTCTTTCACAAAAAAAAAGACGAATCTAATACAAAAACTAGCAGTTTTATTAACGACCAATAAAACTTTGATTAGCAAATTTGAATTTACGTTGCAATAATTATCAAAACATGAAACGTTAATGTATCGAATTACATCAATTTCATAAAGATTTTGACAATGTTAATTATAATATGAGTAAAGTAAAAATAATTTATTTTAAATTATGTACAAAAGTTAGCAATAGTGTATATGTCACAATATCGTGTATTTTAATACATGTTATCTTCATCATGAAATGTAAAGTTTAAAATAAATATAAATCTGAAATTATTTATTTAGCAAATGTTTAAGTTTAACAGCGGTACCGCCGTAAGTCATTGTCAACAAAAAATAAGCGCCACAGAGCGCGCCTAATTATGACAAAATATGTCGGTTATTTGAAGGGGCAACAAGGCCGAGTTTATTTTTATAATTTATTGCTTTTAATATGAGGTGCATTAGTTTTGTCGCTATTAAATATCTGACGCATTCTACTATTGGCAGATAGATGTTTTTTTACAATAACACGTAAAATGCACACGTGCATCGATGAGCAATTATGGTGTTGAAAATTAATTGCTGTTGCTATTAACCATTTTATAATAACTTGACCATGCAATAAGTAGGTACTCCGACAAAAAAACATTTTGCTTTTATAGCCCACAAATCGATTTTTTTTTTCAAAATTCATAAGAACTAAATTTCGTTTCTAAGGAACATGAGCTACAGACTGGATTAAGCAGTAACATCTGGGGAATTCGATTACATCTGCGAGTATTGTTGTGCTGAACAATGACTTACCCGTATCGTTCACAGAAGAGCTATTTTCTTGTATAGCGCGATTCTAATGTTTTAATTGTACAGAGTAATTTATTTTTCTACAGAAAATGGCGACAATCTCCATTAATAGTCCAATCTGACTTTAAAATTTCCTAGTAAGTCACATCGCCCTTATTTCACAAAACGTTCTGCTTGGCTTCGTCGACATACAGTATTGTTGTTAATAGTTGACGGGACTCTTTTAATTTAGTTTTTCATACTTTTGAATCAAACCTAAAGTCATGAAACCATGAATAAACAGACTTTTAATCATGTAAAATTTTCTATACTTAAAGAAGCCTAGACACTTCTTTTACATGAATCTTCATTGAGCAAGATCTCAAATTTTGTTCTTAAATTAAATTCTCACTAATGCAGAAACTGCTATTAATGTATTTGCACCCGCAGAGATGCTATCCTATCAGAAGCTTTTGTGAGAAATGATCTGTCAAATTATATAAAATAATTATATAAAAATATATAAATAATATTTTTTATTGAAATAACATGTATTCTGTGGAAGAACGTTTTTAAATTACTATACATATTTAATACAAGCTTTTACTTGAATCTGAAAATTAAAAATATTATTAGTAATTATAAACAAAAATTAGACGAGATAGTCTTATAAGTGCTTAAGCCATGTAATTTATAAAACATAAATATACAAGAAATTTTTACTTGAGTAGTGGCTTTCATTTTGTGGAGATTGGTTAATACTGCAGTGAGAAGCAAAATAACACTTGAATGAACTAAATTCCTATTGAAAGGTTTAACATCTTTTTTTTCTGCCCATTTTGATAACATACTATATTACAAAAAAAATTAAAACAGAACGGAAGGATGTCTTGTCAACAGGTAAATTATGTGATAATCTTTTATGTATTTTTATATATTACAGATTAAAAGTGTTGTTCCAAAAACGATTTAAATATAATTTAATCTCTCAAATAATTGGTTATAAAAGATTTAGTATCATTAATCAGGTTGCAAGTGCTCGTAGATTAGATAAGATGTGATAGTTTTAAGCCCAATTACTACGAATGTAATCACCGCTACTATAATCACCAATAAATAACATTTGTCGAGATATAAATAACTTCTCGCTCAGATGCTGTTCGCCAGCTCCACATACGTGACGCGTCCAATTACACGAACTAACTAAATAATTATCACAATTAATGAAGATGCACATATCTCACGAGGCTCCTTAAATAAATCCCAATTTGATGCAGGAGACCGACGCGGGCGCATCCGTTCCCGTTCTGACACGCCCACTGTTCCCTGATTGGTTTATTGCTAATTATATCTCACTACCGTCTTCAAGAGCTATTTGCATCGTTTAAAAGTAAACACACAATATTGAACTTTAACGTTGTGGAATATAATCTAAAATAAATAATGGCTCTGCTAAATGTGCCATACAAAATTGTCATCCACAAAGACGCCCATTAGTCGAGGTTTTCCATCTTAATTTCGATCGAAGGTATCCCAGCCAGACAATTAATCTTCACGTTTTATATAATTTTAAACCTTATTCCTATTACAATAAGATAAACATATAAAAGCGCATCTTCAACTATGCTTTTCAGAGGAGGCAGTTAACATTCTCGACTCGCAGTCGTTTCAGCGATCCAATTTGACAAAAACGCATCGTTAGAGTTTCGAATTGGTATAAATTATTATCGTGTGTGAGTTCCCCACACTAAATCAGACACTGAGGCGAAAAACTGTTTTTAATTCAAAAGATTTAAAATGTTTGTTGACTCTATGCAGTGCGGACGTGGCATCCATCCGTGAAAACTATACGACACTTAGTTCTACCATGAACTCAGAAATGAAGGAAGAAATGGAAGTAGAAGAAATTATTGAGACAGCAGGTCTAAAAGTGGCTAAAGCAGAAACTAAACTTACGTTTTCGATAGATAACTTACTTGGTGATAAATATGATAAACGCGTCGTAATTAATAATCCGGAGGGAAATCGAAGTAATAATGATAGTTCACGTGAAACAGTGATGTTTTTTAAAGATATGTGCAATAAGGAACAAACATATGGTTCAGATAATGAAGATGACAATGGTAGCAATAGCTCTGAACAAGTAGACGTAGAAAGTTCAACAGTAGGAGATTCTCATGATTTTACCGACGCAAAGTCCTCCGACTATCAGCAACCAGGTGAGTAACTTCACATCTAATTATGTCGATTATAGCCATATTTATCAAAAAATAAATCTTACTGCTAATACATTCGCACAATTTTAGTACTTCATTTATAACTGCCTGTAAATGCTTTATAGTAATTATTGTTTTAATTTTTATCTCACATAAAGTAGTAATGAGCAAATAGGTAATACTTTTTTTTAATTTTAATTAATTTGTTAACTGTTTTTCAAACCTAATAGAGAAATTTCAAAATTCTATTAATTCTGAAAAAAAAAACTGTTGTGTGAAGTATTTTAATAAAATTGAACAACGTTTTATGTTATATTTAGTAACTCAACACTAGGGATGTAATAGAAAGAAGAGAAAAACATAATTTTTTTTTAAAATTTGGTAGATATCTTATACATAGTATTTAATTATTTCTCCTGTGGACACAATATTTATAAATTTTTTTGATGTCAAACTGAAGTTGCTTTTAAAGAGGCCCGATTTCTACAAGCTTTACAAAAGTAAGCAAAATATATGAATCTAATTTCGAGCACTGCTCTATGTGTAAGATTTTTTTTGTTCAACTCTTCCTATACTTTTATTCAGGGCTTTTTTAATTTTGTTCATTAATTCTCTGTCATATTTTTATTTTCTTTTCAACTACTGTGAGAAGAAAATCAATTTAAAATGGTTGTCTTTATTACTATTTTTTTTGTCTGTTATTGTTAACTTTCCCTATCTAAGATTCTATTCCATTACATTTCTATTGATCTAAAATTGTTTTTAGTCTTGGTACTTTAGTCAGATTTTTTTCTCACACATCTATTGTGATTGTCTATATGTATTTCTTTGTTATTGTCTAGTGCGTGGATTTCCAAAATTGTTCACAATAATCAAAAAGCCGACTAAAAATTTTGAAAGAATATTTTACATTTAGAGGTCGACTAATTTCCGATGCATCATACATATTAACTTAGCAGGTGTAAAGATAATTAATTAAATATAAAGAAAATATTGAAACAACTGATTACAAATCTTGTGCTGTTTCTTTTTTTTTTTTCTTTAAACCTGAGTAGTTGCAATCTGGTAGACTTAACTACCTGTCCCGCGTAATATTTTTTACCGCTATAGGTGTTACGAAATATATTTTCACTGATAAAGGTATCGCAGCGAAAAGGTTTGGGAATCTGGTTTAGTGGTTAGGACTACTAGGTTAAAAGATGTTTAGCCCTGTAGTCTCAGGCTAGTAGGAATAGGACGAAGGTAAGCCCTGCCTGTCGTAGAAGGTGATTAAAAGGGTTTAGGAATTTCGCGGGCGTTTAGGTTGGGGGCACTTATCGCTCAACAAGCGAATCTTAGACACGTGTTCCTCCACAAAGTTTAGAGGGGCACCGTTGCATTCTTGAAGAGATCCTGGAGCTTCTCACACACTTACTTATGCAGAGCACCGATGGGATTTAGTGAATAGGAATCTCACATAACTCTAACTTCCCACATAGCAGGGTATCTTTCGAAGATTTGCCCCCAGAAACCAAAAAAAAGTTAAAAGATATTATAATCAGTGACAGGTAGAATTCAAATAAATTTTAAATAATCTCACCTACGTAGTTTCTTGCTTATAGTTGAGGCAAATTTAAGCAAAACATTCGCTCGTTTTTTGAAAAAGTTTGCAGAATACTTGTAAATTATAGTTTGTTTGGTGATAAAGTTTTTATTTTCTTGCACTAAGCAAATTACCATACAAATTTATAAGTTAATAAAATATATACACATATTGTTATTTTGCCGCTACTCGTAAAATAGCGTTGCTGCGTGTTGGTTGTAAATATTTTAAGGCCTTTCTATATTATTTACGTCGCATTCTGTTTTTTAATTGTTAGCACATTGTGGTTAAAAAAAAACATTAACTTTGGTGTAACTTAGAGAGCTAAAATAGTATTTTTTTTTGGGTAATTAACTAAAATATACTTTTTAGTGTTTCATAGTCAAGATAAAAAGAAGAGAAGTCATTTAAGTATCCGTAGATATATTTTATTTACTTAACAATAAAATCAAGATAGACAGAATAGTCTTAAAATTCCGATGACAGACCATGGATGCCAATAGATTTGAACTTACCATTGGAATCTTTTGGCACGTGCCAGACTGCAGAGATATTCCTTTCATGCCACTCACAACGTTTCAATAACAATTGAAATTAGATTGTCTATCTGCTTGTGATTATATGTAGAAACAATATAAATTTTTTATATAAGATTTTAATAATTTATAAGTCATTGTTAAAAGCTTCTATTCCTGTGGACAAACAGTACTGTGCAAACGTTATTGTTTTCCGCTTTGAAAGGCGCTGTAGCTAGTGAAATTACTGAGGTAGCGAGACTGGTTTTTTTTGGGGAACGAGACACATCTTATGTTTCAAGGCAACAAGCTCAGTGTGGTGCTGTGTGTACCATTCTAACTAGCGCCACGTTGTTGCGGACAGGCCTATCGCTTACCATTAGGTGAAACACCCGCTCGTCTCGTCGCTTCGTTGAATAAAAAAAAAGACTTAATTAATCAATTTCTAAATACTTACAATTGAATTGTTATTATTGCGAAACGTTATAGTTTCTAGGTAGTTCTATAGTGGTACGTTTTTGCGCAGTTAATAAAACTGTCTGCTGACAATTATAATAATAAATTATTCTTAATATTTGAAATTGTACATCGCCATATCAATATATTAAAGTGTAAAAAATCATTTGTAGCAAATCCAGTGATCTTGCTGCAACTGTAGAGTTATTTTCATTAAGAACATCAATTCGCAGTGTACTTGCCTTAGAACTTACAAGCACATGTTTTACTAACTACATCACATAGTTCTGGCCTTCAAGAGTGGCGAATAAGCATCACAAAAACCGTGTATATCCTCATTCTGGGACGGTTCTCGTTGTCCTCCGACAAAGCACTATTCCGCCGTCGCACAGCTAAACTAAAATTAGTCACGATAGAAAAATTTAAAAACGAATGGGTGTGGAGATTCTGGGGCAGGCATATGACAAACAGTGAACTTTAATCGGTTGATGGTAACTATGATGATCATAAATTGATACTGAAAAACATTAATTCTTTTAGTAAAATAGTTTCAGTCAATTACTATGTACAGGTAAACAACTTGCAGTTCATCTTCATCATCATCAGCCGACAGACGTCCGCCGCTGGACATAGGCCTTACTTCATTTACATGCATCTTTAGTTAATATCGTTTGTAATTGTAGATTTACATACAACTAATCAACTTTGCGGCACATTTGATTCTTTCAGTCCTCCAACACCGCTCATTATCAAGACACTCGTTTTAGATTTAATTTGATTTCGAAGTTTATTGTTCGTAATACTAATTTAATTAATGCATTAATTCAGAGCTTTTTGTTTATACAAGTAAATATTTTATTGTACCAATCTCTTATTTGACCAATTTAAACTATGCAGATATTTGCTGTTTGGATGTAAATGTGGAATAAATATATAAAATTGAGCATGTATAAATCTGTGTACTGATCACAGTATTGAACTTAAAAACTTGAGGCCCATTATCACGTTTGGGCAGAAGCTTAAGTTACTTCCAAGTCATCTTAGGAAGAACCCCCGCGTGTAGTTTCTTCCATAACACCATTATAATGATAATTTCTTACATTTATGTGAATATTACACATTTAATAAAACAAAATTTTACCGATTTCTACTTTTGTAGTAGTTTTTTTTCATTTATTTATGTTTTATATTTATGTATTTGATTCTTTTTTTTTTCATTTACCCGATAAGATTGTAGAACAAGAGTCAAAACTACTCCAAAATTTTTTGACAAAAATACCTTTGTTTCCTTTTCCTTGTTCTGATTAAAATTCTTACTCCTTCTTTGAACAAGCAGATAGACCTTAAATGCACAATTCTATACATATAGTAAGAATACTGTCACTGTTAGGAATATTTTTTTCACACGTAAATATTTCGTTATACCTATATGTTCACTTTTTCCTCTTTAATTTTTGCACGTTTATTATAGTTTTATGTTTTACGTATTGTTTAACAATTCTTTATCCGGACATTTAACATGCAATCTATATCTACCTAAAATATATGTAACGATAATACATTTTCTTTGGTCGTCAAACCGAAAACTAGTGAACGTATCGACATGGGAAAATTACTATTCGACGCGGACTGATTTATATATGCTTTTAGGCTACTTATTTTTTCACAGATACGTCATCATTTTACTTATAATTAACTTCTATTAACATTTTCATTTCGTATTATCTATGTGGTTACTATATTAACGGTTAATATAGAAAGTCAATTGCGGTCGCGATTGTTCTTAAGGAATATTTCAGACAAATTTTAAGTCTAACTTTACGCTACGGCCAGCAAAGCGAGCAGGGAACAGCTAGTAAAGTTATAAGTAAATAATTCTAACACATACAATAATTATGCAATATGCGTTTTTATTGTATGTGTTAATATATAAGATAATATGTAAGAAATTACACACCCGTTCGTGTTTTCATTCATTATTTAACAATATTAGAAAGGCAAAAATAAAAATAACTCTTAGCAATTATAACAAAAACAACTATATATAAAATATTAAAAAACCTTTATGACATTATCCTAATATATAAATGTCGGTATTTAATAGGTACTTAATAGTAGGTTTTTATTTATAATTATTGCATATTCCAACATTCATTATATTTTTATATTTGCGTATGCATATAATAAAAAACCTCATTTTAGGATAATTTATAACGATATAAATAAATACCAATGATAAGGTTTTAAGAACTCATTAAATCGAGGAATTTAAAGAAAAATTAGAAAATGAATTAGGTATACGTACTTATTAATTTAATTCTGCATTTCAGGACGATTTTTTTTATTTAATTCAAAATACGATAAGTCAAAAAATTTATATAAAATTCTTCATAGAGGTAATGTCATAAGTAAAAAAAATTGAGTCTGATTGAGAATTCATTTACTCGAATAAAATTTTTAATCGTTCTCCAGATTGCTCCAAAAATGTTATACGTAATAATATAATTAAATACTGTGTTTTTAATTTATCTTACTTTTGGGAAATCGTTTATTATTCAAGCGGCTGTTAATACATGTAACATAAATATCTTTCTGTGTCAGGTTTAAGGCAGCTAATGCAGATTAGAACCCACTGTCTTCGTAAAAGAGTACAATTGTGTTCCCTGAGAACACCAAAAGAAGAAAATTTCGTCTTTTTTGTCTACCGACAAAGTATGCTAGAACATACAGCGCGCCTCTTAATCTGACTTTCTTAATCTTATCCTCAGACTAGGGATCTAAATTCCCATAACTCGACGGCCAGTAGCTACGGAGGCCAAGAGACCAACACATTATTTAGTGCCGACCAGAAGTCGGAAAATGGTGAAAGGCATAAAAACTACTTTTTATTCTGCGGCCCTATCGCTGCTGCAATAGTCCAATATCCGAAAATTGGTTATTGGTATGGGCGGACGTATTAATTACCTCCAGGTGAACGTCTTGTTCGACTCGCCTCTTTTTCTAATAAATAAAATGTAAACTATACGCCTGTCTGTGTTAATGAGGAAATTCAACTAATTAATCATCGTAAGAGGAGCTCCAGTAATACGAGCAACGATATTTCACTATAAAAAGTTTCTTTAACTTCTCGCCTTCACGAGCCATTTGTCGTTATACGCCATGCCTCTGAACGTCATATTTATTTTTAGCGCCAATTAACTCTTGGTTAAGACATACTTTTAAGCATTAGCATACACAATGGTCGCTTTATAAGAAACTATGCTACTACAACATTTTCGTCCAGAACTTGTGTCATGTGTCTTTTTGATTACTTAAAATTGAAATATCGATAAATCTTTAATGAATTATGATGTCAATTAATAAAAATAGTGTTATTTATATTAATAAAAAGTGAAGAAATTGTAGGAGAAAGAAACTGAAATGAAATAATTTTAAATTTATAGCAAACGCCTTGAAGTTCTATATCCTCTAAAACGGTTACTGATTCAAATAGTATGATTTTATAAGTTCACTATAAAAATTAAAAAAAATTGCATATATTCAAAGATTCGCCGTGTCGGAAAGTCGATATATATCTAAAATGAAATTTATAATTAAATACTGTAATTCCATTTATACCAATGTGCAAAAGCTTGTGTAGTGTTCTCCCGATATATATTTTTTTAAAAATCATTGTAAAAAAAATGGCAAGCTAATTTATTTACAATCTGTCAACGTTTAAACATCTAGATTTTTTATGTTTCTGGAGCGGGACTCAAATTAGCCGTTTGAATAGCTCTTCTGACGCCCCGTTCGCTTGCACAAACAAAACAATTTATTGGACTCACACACGAGCCAGATAACCGCGTACTGATGTCTCATTTTCTAAATTTGTTACGAAAAGATAAATCTCTACTCCTCCCGAGTCTCGTTAGCTTAATCTTCCTCCCTTGTAATTACTCACAGGTTTGAAAAAAAGGAAATAAAGATGAAAAGAACTGTCCGGTGCTTGAAATTTAGTAAGTGGTTTGAGCTCATTAAAAAGCTGTAAAATTCTATTACAGGGAGCGGATGGGAGATTTTCCGTGCGTGTTTATGTCGAGCACTGAAAACCATTTTAGCTTCATAAATTTCATAAGCCATTCGAAATTATGCTTTATTACTATGTTTGAAAGAAGTGTTAAATTTTAAAACGTTATTTCATGTCAGCATGTGTAGTGTTGTTAATGGGACATTGGTGTGAAACAAAGACATCGACTGTTGACATGTGACGATATATTGACATTAATTGCTTTACCACTGTTGCCGAGAAGTGCGAGCGCACATTCAGTCAAGTTTTATTTTTTGTTTTTTCTTAACAAAGCGAAGGGACTAATTTTAGCTGCTAATTAAATTAAACCCTACACAATTGAAAGTGAAGTGATAAATGGCTACAATGCTGTTATATCCCATGCATAGAGCAAACATGTTAATATTTAAACTACAAACCTCGTTACTTAAATGATTCGCGAAAAAAAGACGACAGTTATCAAAATAACTGCTTGAAAATATTTCAATTAAAACATAAATTATATAAAACGAAATATTTTCACAGAAACATTTGCAAATACTAAACAATAAAAAAAAATGTCATGTGACAGTGAAATTCGTTAAAGCGTTATAACAGAAATACAATCTATTACGACACGACGCCATTCCAAATGTCCCGTTACAAGTTGTAAATCGTTTATTCACGAGGTGTATGTATGATTTATAATTTTGCTTTACTGGTATTTTTTTTTAGGTTTTGGTAATACCTTTTGAATAAAGTATTAACTACTATATAACTGTACTATAATTTACCGGTGGTACATCTCTATCCCCGGAAACCGTTTAGGTTAGTACCACCGCAGTGCCTACTTCTACCACCATACAGTAGTGTGCAAAATTACTGTGTCCCGGTTTGAGGACGGTAAGGCTAGTGAAATTACTGGGGTAACGAGAATTAACAACTACGGCAGAATGTCTACTACTGTCTCGTTGTTATGGGCGGGAGCATCACCATCAGGTGAACGCACCGCTCGCCTCGTTACTTCGTAAAATAAAATTGAAAATTATCCAATTATTCAATATAGAAAATTATTAAAGATTTATAGGCTCGTTAGTGACGGATGTTGTGGAGAACACCGCATTTTACCATTTAAGATATCCGCTTGGAAGAATGACATGTTGATTTATTACTACTAATTACTTATGGGGTTGAAACGTTTATTTCAACCCCATAATTAAGTGTTGACCTTCTGAGACATCTCTCGTTACTCTTTTTTTTTTCAATTTATAACAAATTTTGCTTTTAATTTTGTCATGTGATTAGTTTTTGAACTATTAATATTAATGTCAAACAAAATACCACCTCATATGAGTTTCTTTATCTATTCAATTGCAATATCTGTTTCAAATCCTTGAGCCATAAAATCGATAGAGCCGTTAAAACTGAAAAAGCTAAAATTAATTTATTTTATTTTATTTTACATAACATAAACAATAACACTTAAGTTTTTATGACTGGGATTCTCTGCCGTCTTTCATAAGGAGAAAACCAAAGCCATTTATTCACCATGCTGGCAAAGTCCGGTTTGGTGAATGTGGCATATCCGCGATAACTGATAAAATGTATAGACTTCTTCGCGATGTTTTCTTCCGTCGAAAGACTTGGTGTCTCGATCTTAAAGGCGCAATTTCTACTGATTCAAGGTCAGCGGGGGTCGTGCTTCCACAAATGATATTGCGCGTAATTCTACAACACTTACAAATTCAGCTATTATCACTTCTGTAAATTGTTTTTGTTGATCAAAAAAAAAATACTCTTATAACATGCTTAATCAATAACTAAATATTTTTTACTGAAAAAATTTACTCATTTGGGACAATTACGTGTATATTGGTCACCTATTATTGATAAAAATAGAAATGCTGTTCAACATTGCTTATTTTATATACTAAAAATGTAAATATCATAAAATCAGTTCCGCAAATATTTTCATTCTAATTTATGTATTTATAAACTATTTACTTTTTTACAGGTCCATCAACATCGCGCGGTAAGAGAGCAAGAACAGCGTTCAGTGCACAACAAATTAAAAGCTTGGAGTCCGAATTCGAAAAGAATCGATACTTATCTGTCGCAGCTAGAGGCAGGCTTGCAAGGCAGTTGAGGCTTACTGAAACCCAGGTTTCTTACAACAAAACACTTTTATTTTAATCTGATTTACTATGTAATTAACTTCTACAAACTACAAATGCGTTAATAGGCATACAGGAAAAGAAAATATAATACGTACAAAAAAATAGTTATTAATTAAAAATTATTATTGATATATTTTGCTGACATTGTCATTAATAAATAATAATATTTTAGTTACCATATGGTAGATAATGTGAATAGACTGATTTTGTTTCAGATAAAAATATGGTTTCAAAATCGGCGAACAAAATGGAAAAGAAAATACACGAACGACGTTGAACTTTTAGCTCAGCAATATTATAGTAGTTTAGGTATGATGACACCAAGACCTATGTTTGTAGGTGATCGCCTATGGATATTTAATTACCCTAACAGAGCCCCCGTTACTAATCAACCATGGATAAAAACCTTAAATCATATAGGAAATGTTAACAATAACGGACATTTAGATAGAAACATTACTAGGAATTTACCTAAACCCGAAATTCCGCCTTACTTTGTACCACCGCCACCTGCCACATATCCGAGTGAAAGATTATTTTTTAATATGGAACGTAATCTAAAAAATCACGGACAAAATAGGCTGGTTCCAATGTCTAGAGACATTTATAACAATATGTCTACAATGCAAAGGAATATCGATGTGTATAAGAATAATATTTTAAGTCATAATGGTACTTCACAAGAAACAAACATAGATCATTTAAGAAGACTGGAAGAAAATTTTAGTATATAAGATTGATTTTTTAAAAAATAAAACCAAGTCTTTTTGTGAAAGGCAATATAGAAAACGTCTTTATTATTTCTTTTAACCCCTCAGTTACGTTAATCTGAAATGAATGAAATAAAATACATTTTTACAATATATTATCACGCAGAAAGCTCTCCCATCGGTGTTCGTGGCACCATAACCTTATAAATGAATTCATAATGTGGTAATCATAAAAAGAAAAAAAAATACGATCTAAACTAGACCATCATTGACTGATCTGATTTTTAAAGTCTGCGCATAGGTTATAAGTTGTTCTTTATTATTTCATCAATGAATAAGTAAAAATAAAAATGATTATGGGAAATAGGTACTTTATTTATAAAGTAATTTCCTAGAGACATGCCACAGACGAATAAAAGGTATCAGACCTAGAACAACTTCACTAAAACATGGACGGGAATAATTTAATATCATCATACCTTTTTCTAGTTAAAAGTTATGTTACCTTTTTCTTTTTTGCTGTAGGGATATTAATACACTTATACATAATATTGAAATGAAGCAGTTTCACATTTTATTAAGCTATAGATAAAAGACAAACAGCGTCAATATCAAGTAACAAGTGTTTTATTTTGCTTTTATATTCTGCGAATCGTCTTTAAGACATAAGCACAACTTATGTACAAAGACAGAAAGAGAATGGTGGGGTGAAGTGTGCCTTTATGCGGAAAAGCAAAATATAAGTACACTTTTGCGATTAATTTTAACCGGTCAGTTTTGTACGTTTTATACATTCTTGTATAATCACAGTGATACTTGTTATAAATGGTTAGACATGTTAAAACTGTTAGTAATTGACGCACACTAAACTACTACTAATTTTTCTTTTCATTAACATTATCCATTAGACAAAGTTAATGTCTGGTACACTCAGTTTGATGTTTTATCTATTTGCATAATTTCTCACTTTTAAAAGTGCTGTGATATTTTTTATGGATTTTTCGAATGTATGCTTACTTTTACCATTGCGTAGGTTTACGAACAATAAAAATATGAATTTCGCATGGTTAACCAACATGAAGAGACAAAATTAGCAGTCCTCATCGTCTAGGAGGCTATACGCTAAACTTAGATGTTCAAATGATAAAACATGATGTAGAATTTTTTGTTTAAAGTAAAATGATTCTGAAATAATTGTCTACCTCTCCTTCTACACCATTCAAATAAAACTGTAGATAACTATCAAATTTGTCTAGTTTGATTATTTGTATTTTCGACAAAAAAAAAACAAGTTTACAGAGTCCAATAATTTTCGCCCAATATAGTGATTTCGTCTTAATGTGCTTACCAAGGATATGACGACTAGTTCAAAACTAGGACATCCGCTGTAACTGGTATTATTATAATTCTGTGTCTGTGGGTGAAATAGTTGCCACGATTTAACTACAATTTATAACGCAAATCACGACGGTAACTAAGTAAATATACGTTACAACTGTCTAAGATAAAAACGATATAGGAATTTATTCCATTGTAATTACTTTAACAAACAAGTGTATAACGAGCCATAACAACCAAGTTACGTCCTACTGTTAGGACACAGGCCTACCCTCAATATGAGGGCGACAGGGCCATATAACGAGCAATGGGTTTTTATTATTACTTAAATTCCTTGAATTCGCTTATTGAATTGTAAGTGTACGTGACTTAGGAACGCAGGAGTTTTATGTGCGTTTTTTATTGACATATAAGATCTGCTTGTCTTTATACGCTGTGCATGGTTCCATATTTGTCTATGGTACAGACAGTACACCATAAACTCTAAAAAAACTCACAATAAAGTCAATTTTGACGCGACGTGTCAGTGTAATGTCAAAGTCTCAGTAATAATCATTACTGTGGTTGTGCATAGGATTGTTGTGTTTATTTTTTGCTTAAATTCAAAATAAAAGAATTTCATATATTGTTTACCTGAATTTTTAAGTATATACTAATAGAAGTTAACAAAACATGACTTTTAAAATATAATGTATTAACTAGTTTGATTTTTGAATATATCAAGTATTATAAATTGTGATATATTTTTGCTATACAGTAAGTTAGTCAGAAATGCTTATAGTTGATTACAATTTACTGTTTATTTTTAAGTTTGGCCGATACGAACTTGATCAGATAAATGTTTAATTTTATAACACTTAAAATGCGGATGAACTTACGTAGACTTACTATATTAACTGTTGCACTAGTGACAATATGGTTTCTGGTATCGCATTCATCTCTGCTAGATGTGCCGAGTTCAATATCTCCACGAAATAGAGCGCTTGATATAGAGAACCGTATAAATAAACTGCAAGTTCAGATGGATCAACAATTAACAGATAGTAATAATTTGCTAGCTAAAATGAAAAAACATTTAAAGAAACCCTACCGAATTAACGAAGAAATTTTTGGAAATGAATTAGACTTTGAAAGTAAGTACATTTATTTATTTTACTATTTATATGTTTTCTTCCTTTAAGTTGTATCATGTACAACAAGATCACAAAAGAAATTTAAAGTTAAAAGAGAATTGTGTAATGAATATTCATAAAATTTGATGAAAAAATTATTTTCTACTTATATACTCTTAATGTATATGTTGTGGTAATACAGAATACAATTTTGCTTCTTATAGAATATAATATCACATACATTTATAGATTAAACCAATAAATTTGTTATTTGTATTAAGTTTGTTAGACATTTACATTCCAAGTATTAATAGATATAAAATGAAATAAAGGAGGTCAGGTTGCTTTAATCAGTCTTGAACTTTACAACAGATTATAGATTGGTGTTGCTAATAAAATTTGATTCTAAATATCATGTTATATTTTATTACTAATTTGTGTTATTTACACTAAGAAAAATATTTTTCCATGTTATATTTCATATCTTAAATAATCATAAAAGTTTATTTTATGAAGATGTCTATTTAAAATTAAAAGAGTGCCATAGTATATCATTTGAAATAAACTTTATTACAATATATTTATTATCTAATGATAACACACTGTGATGAAGTAGTAATAATCACAATATATATTGCTGTGTAGTTACAATAATATATGCATATAATTTGTTATACCGAATAAAAATTAATGCTGTTGTATTTATCAAACATGTACCTTTTTTCTGGATGTTTTTAACTCTTGTGGTCACTGACACAGCATAATAGCAAAATGTGTACGTGTTAATAATATACTAAATTAATAGGTAATAGATTTTAACCTACTCATATATTGTTTAATTAACACAAACTATTAGAACATTTTAGTTCCTGCAATTTGAAAATTGTCGATTAAATGTTTTTAACTAGTTAGTAGATGGGTGTGAAGACCATGTTTCTACAGATTAATAAACTCGGTACTCAGTATTATTACTCCATTCAACTCTACACTTGAATCTTTTCCTTCCTCTGTCTTATTTTTCAAGGTTGGTCAAGAACCACATACGATTAAGATTTCTTGTTGAATAAGCAATCACAGCTTCCACAGTTAAAGTTTATTTCCTGATTGCTATAAGGGTCTATTTTGTTTTAAGAAAATTAGATCTGGACCCTATAGCTGTACAAATAATGATAGGACAGTGGGTTTTCTTGGAGTATTAACACAACTTTAAGTGCCAAGAGAACCTGGTGTGTACCTGTAATCCAGAGAAATCAGAGAACACAATATTTCTGAAAATAGCATGTCCTATGGAAGAGAGAGAGATATGATTTAAAAGTAGAATTAAAGAGAAGTAAATAATAATATATAAAAATTTGTAAAAACTGTGGAGAGGATTGTACGTTTTAGTGGATTGTAAGTTAAGTAAATTGAGGAGAGACATTTGTAATTAAGTGTTCACAAAAGAAACTTTAATTCAAAAATACTTGTGGTAGGTTACCTATGTACTGGTGGTAGGTCTGTTGTCGAAAACCGTCTAGGTAGGTACTACCGTCCTCGTCTTCTCATGTTGGGGTTCACTGCCATAGCTTGGTCACTGGCGTAGTTCAAGCGTAAGGCCGGCCCGAAGTAGCCGCCCCAGGTGTGTGTCAATGGACTGCGTGGGCAGGTTTGCACTACCCTTTGAAGCCGTAGTGGAATCGCAGAGGAATAGAAGAGTTGGTATTACGATTCGCCGCTCTTCCTATCCTCCGCGGCCGTATAACGTTTAGCGGTGGAGGATAAGCTCAGATCCACTGCAGGGAGTCGAGAGAGTTTCCTCTCTTGGCTCCGATGGCCTCTGGGTAATGGGTTTGGAGAGATCCGTTGCCCAGGTGACGGTAAGACGCCGAGAAGAAGAGGGCGCGCTGTATCTTCCAGCGTGCTCTTATAGAGATGGAAAGAGCGCAAGTTTATCCCCCGAGATGAGGCTGCGTGGTGCAGGCGGTGTTGGCGGGGTCGTGGAGCTGTGTTAAAGCGTTCCAGTGGCCCTGCCGTAAAGCGACGAAGGTGGTACATCGTGGGGGTTTTACTCTGTGCGAATCCGACATAAGCTTGCCCCTGCGAAGGCAGGTATGATGCGATAGCATTTACCCCGCGTAAACCAAAACCTAACTACAGTAGCTCCCTTTTCTGCCGTCAAACATTAGTGTGCAAGTATTGCTGTGTTCCGATTGGAAGGGCGCTGTAGTTAATGAAGTTATTGGGGTAACGAGATTTAACACCTTATGTCTGAAGGCGACGAGCAAGCACAATGTGGTGTAGTATATATCATCCTAATTAGTTCCACGTTGTCATGGGATGGCGTATCACTTACCAACACGTGGAGGTTTCGCTCATCGCGACCCTTTGTGGAATAAAAAAAAACACAAATATTGTACTGGTAATATTTTGAAATGATCGGAAAAACTGCTTTATCTCTATAAAAGATCAAATGGTATAGAAGCATAAATACTACAGTATTAACTGTGAAAGTTATTAAATAACAAAAATGCATTAGTTCACTGCACCACATTGTGCTCGTCGCCTTGCCATATAAGATGTTAATTCTCATTACTACAATGATTTCACTAGCTACTACACCCTTCATACAAAAGCCCAGTAATATTTGCATAATACTGTTTGGCGGCAGAAATAGGAGCTGCGGCGGTACCTACCCGGACGGGATCCGGCAGTAGAGACCAATGACCAGTGTTCAGGTAGTGCATTAAGAAAATAGATATCTTATTACACATTATGAAATTTCATAAATATATTCACATATGTAGAGTTAATAAAAAAAAATCTTATACCAGTTAAATAAAAAAGTGTCGAATGTTAAGAATCGAAGAAGAGGACCCCTTACACTCCACATATATCCATGTGTGGGGTGTAAGGGGTCCCGCACAACAACACACGGGACCTGCTCGTGGTGTACCCTACTAAACAAACGAGGTTCTGGCTACCACCGACCCGTAATAGACCAGAATGGTGGGAATAGGCCCACATCCCCCATATGAACCCCTACAATCGGCCCCAAGTGCCCGGCGGCCCCAGAAGTCGTGCTGACTAGTAGCGCAGGACCGATCGATGTGGAAATTTTTGGGGCAGGCCTATGTCCGGCAGTGGACGTCTATCGGCTGATGACGGTAGATATGTGGATTAAAAGGATATTGTGTAAAAGTACAGCATTTACTTAATAATACTGAGATAAAATCGTTTCACACTCGTGAAAAAATAAATTAGTAAATTGACAATTTCGTTAATGTTAACGTTTTTCGAAGTAGAATTTGTATAATGCTTAAATTTAAATAAAATTTGTTAATATAATAAGGCAGTAAGACAGGTTTCTTGATTACTGTAAAAAAATAAGCAATATTATAAGAAATGATAAAAGGTAGGACCAAGATTGTTAATATAATTACATAGTCTATTATTATACCTATGTACTAGTTACTTAAGGAACTAGTACATTTGTAGAATAATCTTCATATAGAAATTTATTAGAACGGTAAGAAATTATTAAAGTAAGATGTAAGTAGGAACAAGTAAGAGATAATAATAGTAATAGAGTGGCCGTGAGTCCGGTAGTCGGGGTCCTTGACCTTCTACATCAGGGGGAAGAGAGAAAAAAATAAGTCGACGTTTTAAATGGTGTCAATACAGTTATTTCATACCTCCTGTTTTTTTATTAATTATAAGTAAAAAAAGCAATTCTTTCTCAATCCTTATAGGTTCCAACAGAAGTTTTTAAATAGGAACTACGCCATTAACCTGTTCCATTGTTAGCTACTACAATTAATTATATATATTATAAGTAGCTATTTTACAACAAATATACGTTTTAATGGACACCAGTGTTATTAATATATTTCACTTATTATTCGAAGATTTTTTAGACTCTCGCTGAGGAACTGCTTCTTCATGTGGTCACGTTTGTAAATGAATATCAAATGTGTACTAACTCGGTCGCAAAATTTTTAAAAGTATATAACATTATTAACAGAAAAATAATAAAATTTGCGTTTTAATGGCAAGCTATGAAATATTTTTTTTTATCATCTTTTTATATTTGCAAATTGATAAAGAAACTGTTGACTCAGTGCTAATAAAAATTGGCATGAATTTTGTTACCGGCATTAAAAACTACAAGTATTATTACATTACGATAGGGCATTAGGGTAGGCTTTAAAATTTTTCCTTTTTGTATTTATAATAACGACTTAATAATTGCTTCTTGTTTACCTAAATAGGGGGGCAGTTATATTGTTCGTACTTTTTCAGCACAGTTCTCTATAAGAGTTGTTATCGCACCGTATTAGTTTACACTTAGTCGAACATGTGGCATAAAATGTAATCAGATAGTTGATAATAAACTCATAGCTAATAGTAAGTGTCAAGTTATTATTATTATTGTGCCCAAAAGGAAAATGTTATTTACTACCTATAATAACTATTATTTTACTTATTACAACGAAGCAAGAGGTACACTTGGGACCTACTCATACAACGCTAGTTCTTTTAAAACGTAATATGCTAAGTATCTATAAATAACCGTTAACACTCACAGTTGTGTGAACATTATTGCTTAGTATAATACTCCGATGATCAATTCATTGGATATAGAACTCGGGAACCTGGAGTCATAGGCCCAAAATTATTGCTTGGTTTTTGCTACCACTAGCTAAGACGGTCTCCGGGAAATCCAAAAAATGACCTGTAGTATATAATGACTGTTCATATTTTGAGAATTATTATTTATTTGAATTCCATCAATAGTAGTCAACTTTAAATTATCAATTATTGTTTAGTATCGATTTTACAAGAGTACAATACTAAAGATATAACTGTAAAACTAGTCTGTTACCTAATATAATAATTTATGAATTATTTTTCCTGTAGAGAATGGGTACGAAATATGAAGTATTTTTTGCTTGAACCTGTGATAGGAGTTCCTCATGATGTAAGTGAAAATTATATAGGTAATTACGGAAATAATGGAACGGAAAAATTAATTAATATTAATTTATATAAGTTAACAGTTTTAACTTTTCACACTTAACGTGTTGTAGGCATTATACGTTATAATTAACGTATAATGCCTACAATACGTTGTTCATAATAAACCATATAACTTATTAAGGTGTTAGGGATTAAAGGGAGAGTGTATTACAAAGTTAAGATTGACAATAGATAGACTTTAAGTGATACGAGACACACGTCTATAGAAGTAGATATGTAACTATAACAGGGAAAGACTGATAAATATTTTATTAAGGGGTACGAGAACCAAAAAAGGTTGGGAAGCACTGATCTAGAACATTGAAATGCATACACTTGAACCTACTTTTCGACATATCTACATATATAAAACTTTATATAGCTTGACATATATATATATATAATGCGCACCAAAGTTTGATTGTTTTTATAACTCATATTGTCGTCAGTTTGAATATATTTGCAATTTTTGTGATATAAATATATGTGAGATTATATCGTTTGTTTTGTTTTAATTAAACTAAAAATGCATATTTATAGATAATTTTAAAATTACTAACACTAAATTCACTTAATGTTAATGTCCCTGACGTTTTAAAAAAATTATGTTAAATTAGTTATTAGAGCAACGCGGGACCAATCGATGTGGAGGTGTTTAGGGAGACCTATGCCCAGCTGTGGACTTCTATCGGCTGATGATGATGATGAAATTATTTATTTTGTTTGCAGTTCTTTCTGTAATTATTTCAACAACGTAAACTTATAAGACTACTATTGATGATGAAATCCATAAGATATACAGTTGGAAATAACGGACGGAAATAAGGTTTTAGTTGGTCACGTTAAAGTATTCGTAATCATAGATATAACACTACCAGAGAAATCTTTGTTAAAATTATAAAAATATTTAAATGAGATACGTTTTTTTAATATATTTTGTTTAATTCCAGGCCTCACCAATCCTATATTGCCGGTCCTTGTCATCGCTTGCGATAGGATCACGGTGAAGCGCTGTTTGGAGAACTTGGTAAAATTCAGACCCAACAAGGAGACATTCCCCATAATTATAAGTCAGGTGAATTTTTTATAAAAATAATGTATTATAACTAAGTAGTGTGATATATATAAAAATACTAACTACTATACTAATATTTATGAACGACATTAAGGAAATATACCACGGCCGATTTTTTATTTAACGCAATTTAATGTTTTTTTTTTAAATATTACTTTTTTTTCCATAACTATAAAGTACACTTGCAGGTGTAACAGAACATAATAAAATGCTTTTATTTCATTCAATATTAAATATTTAAGTTAATAAAATCTCCGTTGGTCAAACATTCTTTGCACCCGTTATCGGAACCGAGCGTTCAGTAGGGAAAGGATGTTATTCACAGCTATTGTAATAGGCAACCATTGAATTTGAAAATTGCTATAACATCCGTATCATACAAGTATCGCTTATGTTAAGTGTCACAATGCAATCATGTGAGCAACGTCCTCAGCCGGCGCGCTATATATAACAAAGTATACGATACGCGTCTTCGTATGTTATCGTTAAACAACTGTATTGTTATAATTGCACATAAACATAACTCAATTCATCTGTATATATGTTTTCAAATAATGAAATACCAATTTTGTACAATAAATATTGAACGTATTTATGTTTACCGATATCACAAATGAACTATAATTTCACCTGTTTTGTTATCGTGTTAAATAATAGTAAGGACGTGGATGAGCAGGCGTGCTTGCATGTAACGCTCTGGCCGTCATATGTGGACAGATGGATAACAACAATAATGTTATAGTGGCAGATTTATAATGGTGGCAATTAGCCGGGCGGATACAAAAAAAACCATACCACATGTTGCCCTGGAATTAAACCTGTGACCTCCGTGTTACAAAACAAGAATTTAGCTACTACGGCACAGAGACAGTTAAATTTGTTTAATTTTATGTTGTCTCTTCTTATTAATATTAACTTCATTATGACATTATGATCAAGTGACAATTTTTTTGTTTTACATAGGGGAAATGCATACGCATACTCGTCGCACGCGGGGGCAAGAACGGGTTATGTCGGACTTGCACCGACTAAAACCTCCACGATGTTCCGCCTAATCGCCTGATGGCAGGGTCACGGGAATGCTTGTGCTCGCAACCGCGACCCTGCCGGCGCTGGCCGCATTCGCAGCCCCACCCCGAGAGGGAGGGATGAACCCTCCCTTATCAAATGGCAATAGGACCAGTGTAAACAGGCGCTCATATGTATGATTGTGTATGACCGCCGGAACTCAGCAACGTTATAATGTTGAGGCTAATTACTGCGCCACGGAACCAGTTAAATATTTTAAACATATTTGAAAATTATTATTTCAGGATTGCGCCAACAACGCAACATTCCAAGTAATAAAGAGTTTCACAGATGACGATCCCACCATCACTGTGGTTCAGCAACCGGATCTGTCAGAAATCCCACTACCTCGAGTTAAGGTTAAATTTAGGGGATACTACAAGATAGCGAGGCATTACAGATTTGCCCTGAACCATGTTCTTAAAACTTTAGGTCATGAAGCGGTAATCATAGTCGAAGGTAAGAAGTAACTTAACTTTTAAAACTGACAGACAAACATTAAATTGGCTAATAAAATTAATAAGTTACATTTATATTTCCAATATCTTATTTTAATTTAGATGCAAAAAATATTAGATTGTAAATTAATTTAACTCTTTTTTTACTTTAATCTTTTTTATTGCAGATGATCTAGACATATCACCAGATTTCTTCGAATATTTCCTGGGCACATATCCCCTCCTCCATAAAGATCCTAGTATATGGTAAATTTATAATCTCTGAACTCTTTGAGTACAACAATTTTCGAATTTTATGATGGTACTGGTTCCATCTGTTCCGTCTGGTAAGAGAACGGGCGAAATATGTTGAACTGACTACCAACTTCCGCTAGTCGGAGAGGCACCTTAAGAAGAAGGAGAACACTGAGTCCTTCCTCTTAGTTACATGCGACAATACAGTGATCATAAAATCATAGGAATTAATTTAACTATTAACAATTTAAACTACTGTAATCGAGACCCAAAATTTTGTATCTTAAGGCTACCAGTACAATGTGATACCATTTGTATTTTTTATTTTTGTTTTTGATGAGTTTAAATTACATATAAAAATGTTATACCAATTCAGGTGTGTATCAGCATGGAATGACAATGGAAAAAGGGATATAATAGACATATCGCACCCGGAACTGTTGCATAGAACGGACTTCTTCCCCGGTCTGGGTTGGGTGTTAAGGAAGGAAACTTGGTTGCAGCTTGAACCTAATTGGCCGGAAGCGTGAGTATTTAACTACGCCCATAACATATATGTGCCGCACATAAACAAAACAAAATATATATTTTTAGGTAATGAGACTTAACACCATGTCTCAAAATATATCACGCTTTATTTTAACTTATGATATTCACTATCTTTTTTAAAGAATCTAGCGTATAAAATAATTAAATCAGTTTTTTCTTTTAGATTTTTTGATGATTGGCTCCGTGATCCGGAAAACACAAATGGTCGATCCTGCATTAGACCGGAAATTTCCCGCACGTATTCTTTTGGGAAGGTAATATTAATTTCTTTTTATCTATGTAACTTTAATAGTAATTTCTGGCAACCTATTTATTTATTCGACTATTCACAAAAAAAAATTAACATATGATATCCCTCAGGTCCTGAACTAAGTACAGCTATATCTCACAAATTAATCTTGTATGCTTGTATCTCCTCCTTTATATTCCTTGTTTCGCAAGAAAATAGAGAGATCATTATCATATTGCATTCAACATCTTGATACTAGATATTGCTCTAACTACAAAACTCGAATCGCCTTTATTTATAAGAAAAACAAGATATTATTTAAATATATCATCATCATCAGACGATAGTCTACTGTTGGACTTAGAACTCCTCTAAAGATTCCCATACGATCGGGTAGGGATTCATATGGGGGATTTGGGCTATTTCTCAATTGCGGGTTAGTGAGAGCCAGAGACTCGTTTGTTGATTGGCAGGGCTCATAACGAGCAGGTGAGGGTGGCTTGGATTCCGTGAGTTGTTGTACGGGAACCTTTACACTCCGAAGACCCCTTACCTGAATTAGTTAAAATAATGATTCTTTCTCTGATCGAAACTAATTATTTTTTACTTATATTTTTTCGCATATATATATAATATATACCGCACTACAACTAAAATTTAACCATATACAAAAAACCTAATTTTTTTATGTCTCATTTGTGCAGATCGGAGTGAGCAAGGGCCTGTTCTTCGATATGCACCTTCGATATATGCATCTCAACTCAGATTTTGTTGAATTTACAAAACTTAACCTAACTTATTTGCTAAAGGTAAGACCTAGGTAAGGTAGGGGTAGTAGTACATGATATTTAGGTCAGAGTAAAGCAGAAACTTCTGTCAATGACAATATCTTTTTTCTACAATGGGCTCACACTTGACCTTAATTTAAAATGGTGTTAAAAAAAATTAAGCTGCAGATATTGAAGCGCATTCGCTCAGAATATTCTGACTTTCTTACGTTAACATCTGTTACCATAATACTGGTATAATGGCAAATTTATAATCCTTGGGTGAGTAACTATCCCACCTGGTGGAATTGCATAAGCCCCATAACAACCAAACTCAGGAATATAATAAATAATAAGGAGCTTCGAAATAGAGCTAGGGCTCTGTGTGTTTCCGTGCTTTTTATGCATTCCAAAACCCTACTAGTCTTAAGTGGCAATAGGCCTGTGCCCTACATTGCTCACAGTACCGATGGTTGATAGAAACTTCCTCGAGTACCTTTAGACGTGGTGTTGGTAGACTTACCACAAAGTAAATCGACGATCTGGTGAAAATCGCAAAAAGCCACTGGATGCGGGCAGAGCAGAACAGATCGGTGTGGTGACCTTGAGGAAGGCTTACGCTCAACAGACGGTGTTTTCCGAATGATGATGATAGATAGTTTTTGTTATGTACAGAAATAAAATACTGTTGTCAGGATGTGTACGACGAAGCACTGGCGTCCGCGGTGTATTCACTTCCGGAGATGTCCGCCGATGAAGTGATATCCAGCGCAGGCGACACCGCTGTCCGCGTGACCTACTCCAATGCAAAGACGTATCAGAAAGCAGCCAAAAAACTCGGCCTCATGGACGATTTCCGAGTACGTTTTTTAATATAATAGAAGCATATTTTGTTATGTTAAGTTTTTTTTATGTCTGAACGATGCGACGTTTATTTGCTGCTAAGTGAGATACGTCTGCTCGTAATGTGTCGCCAGTAAGAGTGATATACAATGCATCATTTCGTTTTATACGTATGTTCTTTATCGCAAGGGAAATTTTCTTAAAGTATACCTTGCTTCCTGGGGGAACACAATGTTGTGTGGGGCTTCTACCCACTAAAACCCCCTCGGTCTGCCTCAGTGCATTAGGCGGTGCTCCGGTATCTCCTACGGAACGCACCGGTGTCACCCTGCACTCTGGCTCAAACATCCCATGGAAGGGTAAAGCCATCCTTACCACCCACGCTTACGCCCCCGGTTCGTAATATAGGCGAAGATGATCGGAGGACGGGCCCGAGCCCTCCTTCGATCACCGCATAGTCATTGCCGCCATCCGATGCGCGTCGTACGCGTATTAAATTCATAAGTATACTTATCTATGTACATATTTGACCACATCCCCCTCCCCCTTGCCTCTCCCTCCATAACACTATCCAATCCTTCGACCCATCCGCATCCAATATCTGCTCACCCTTCTCCTTTCCCTTTTATATATTAGTTTTATTTTTATATTATTTTAGCTCGCGGATACCAGATCCGCGGGCCCTGAGTTCGATGAAGCCGCTATGGTTGTCAAAAGAACTGCGGCGAGAACATCATTTAAAAAAAAAAAAACACATACGCTGTGCCACGGTAAATACTAGACCACCATGCCATTTGCCGTCCTCCTAAAGCTCTCTTATTGCCCACCATCAAAGCCCACGAACCCGAGGACCATTTTAGTCGCCTTATACGATAAGCAGGGAATACTTTAGTCCTATTCTTAATAGCCCGAGACTACAAGACTGAGTTATTACTACCTAGACGATGCAATGGAGATCTACTATTAATTTATTTTTATGGTAACCTTATAATATTTTGTTATAAAATGTCTGTCAACAGCCAAATTTATAATACATAAAAAATATTAATTATTGCTATATATTAATGTTACATGACATTTTGTAAAATGTAAGTAACATGGGTTTGAATAATCTCATTTGAAAAAATACATTCATTGTGCTAATAAATTTTGGTAATTCACAGAGTGGTATACCTCGAACAGCCTACATGGGCATAGTGACATGTTTTATTCGCGGACGAAGAGTCTACCTCGCGCCCGATTACCCGTGGACCAGATATGACCCTGCGTGGGGGTAGCAGTTACAGAAAATACTACGACAAAAGTTATGGACATTATAAATGACCTAATCGCCATTATTGTGACTTAAGTGACATTTATGTAATGAGTATTTCTTGACATTGATCTCTGTTCGTTGAAACACGTGAAGTGAGTGAAAAACGTAAACAGGGATATGTTGGAAATTTTCCATTGCGTTTTATATTATTCTTCTGATATTTTATTTTGAGGAGAGTGCAATAGTAATTAGTTTATCGCTAATGTAATGTTTCTATTAATAATCTATTTAGTTATTATTGGAGAGTACTGTTCTGTCCATCCTTCGCGTATGTTAACTACCAGGCCTGTCCATTCATTTAAAGTGACCCGAGCTATGATCCACATGTGTCTAAGGAATAAGATCCGAAACGAAGAACGAAATTTGACGGATAACCATAGCCTTCAAAATATGCTAGCTGAAGTGGCCAGTGGGTCTGCCACAACAGTCGTATTGGTAACGTCCAATGAAGGAGGGAAGTCTTAGAGTGGAGGCTGGGTACTCGACGTATGGATGTTGAGTAAATTTCCTAGGGTGACCTTCCTTCAGAAGTACCAACGACATCATATGAGCAGCCGAAAATGGATGGATGTAAAAAGTTAGAACCGTAATTGCACGAAGGCATTGGATAAGGCCTTTACACAGTAGGAGATAAATAAAGGCTGATAATGATGAATGATGATTAGGATCCTTTTTATTTATTTTTTAGTTATATGACAACAAATTTACTACGCCATTTAGATATAAAATAATTGGTTAATTTTGTAAGTCCGACTTTATAAAATTGTAGTTTAAATAAATATGTGCGATAATTATGAAATATGGCTTGTTTACACCAAATAATAATAGTAATATGTAATTGTGTAGTTGAGCTTTCGTTTAGTGTAAGTACATGGTATTTAATCACTAAATTATAGTAAGGTGAATATATGTTATTAGTTATTACCATCTCAATTAATAACCGTTCAACCAAGTTATTGCCAGTAGTTGCATTGTTTGTTAGTGTCATATCATATACATATTCCTCAATGAGGGCCATATTTCTTCAGTGAGATAAACTGCTTCTTAGAATATCACGTCAGCTACTATGTTATCACCTTCATAAAAAGTACACTGCTAACTATTCCGCCGTTTTTATTCTTTAATTGCATCTTAGAACATTGAATGGAGTAAAAAGATTGTTCTGCTCTGCCAGAACGACAGCTCCGTTAAGATATCACATATCAATCGATATAATTGAATATCCTAACTCAATTTAAGCGGGATTTTCACTAGCAAATGTTCGCATTATACGCCTATTAAATTGCTGTTACGCCAATTTATTTAAGTCAAAAACGTATTTGCTTACAATGTGATTACGGTTCTATGTTGACGATTATTTTTGTTTAAATTTGTAGTTTTAATTTTTTTTTGCAGGCATGCTTTCGTCACAAAAATAATACTTAGTGTTTATTAATTGTACTACAGATCCGCAGTGTTATGTAGGGATAAACAGTTTTAGTTCACGGATACCAGATCCGCGAGCCCTGACTCCGATAAAGCTGCATTAGTTGTTTATAAAACTTGTGGCGCAAATATTATCATAAAAAAAAAAGATAAACTTTCCACTTGATGCCTAAAGTTTTACGGACGAATTGCAGGAGAGCATTTAGGGGTTAGCCTTTATTCGGCTCGGCGCATGCACCGTGAGACTTGATCATTCAAAGGTGATTGTCAGTGTGTGTGCACTCGTCCTTCTAGATAAAATGGAACCTGAAGGTGGCGATAAGTTTCATTTTTCTAACGAGGTAATGTGTAATCATTTCAATTACTTTCTACGATATGGGAAATTATCGACTGTTTTTATAAATAAGATTTTGATAGATTTTTATACTTTGTGGTATGAATTGGAAGTATTAAATTTCGCCATGCCTTATTGCTGGTACTATTCTCGTGTTTCCCATTTCAGTATAATCGTAATTTTTTTAACACATTACATTAAGCCGTGATTTTTAAAATGAGAATAAATTTAAATTGATGGTCATAAATAATATTTCTTGTATCGTAACCATTACGCACCAACTGTGAATAAGTAATAATAAATACTAAAATTAAAAACTGGCTGTGAACCATTATTAGGTAACTTATTAGTAACATTCTTGTAACACTTTGAATAAATACAATACACTTTTTAAATGCTTTGAGGGAAAGACTTAAGCGACATATGGTACGACTTTGATACATATTTATTGCATTTATTGTTTACCATAATTATACAACTGCAATCTAATATCCTCATTATTTATTACTATGTAAGAAAGGAAACCGACATATTATAATAAAAGAGCTTTAGTAGACATTCACCAACGTAGTAGGTAAATTGCTATTTCTCCATGCGAATAGGGGTCGTAAATCTCAGTAAAGTGGATGATAAGATTGCTGTTTTTTTTATTTTTCGTCAGGGTTAAATACTTTCAAAATCATGGCTAAATGAAACATTTTTGCAAAAATGGAGAATGAAGTTATAACTTCTTTCGTATTATTAACCTTTAATTTATTGTTTCATATAATCCACTTATTTTTTTTGACAAATCAAATTTTTCAGCAATTTTTAAAAGCTTTTTAACGTTTTGAAATTTAAATTTCATTAATTTTTTTAAGAAATTTTCTTTTTTTTTTCAATTATATTTTATTATTTTGTATTAGTAACTTCCTCCAATTTAAATGAAACTTGTTCTTATGAATTATGTACTACAAGTACCTGTAGACATGTATATCTTTTATGTCTATTAAAAGTAAAGATCGCTTATAGAAATAATAAAAATAATTAAACTTCATGGTTCATAATATATAACACTATTTAACAAGCAGTTTTGCCATTAGTGTATTTAACCATATTTGATAGTATTATGATCTCTTCTATATTCCAATTATTATGTATAATATCTTTGTTTTTTTTTCTGTGTTCACAGTAATTTTAACTTAATTGTACATTAGTATTCACTTTTTTGTTGATGTAATTCTACGTTTATGTTACGTGTGTATGTACTTATAAAAGTTAAAAAAATATTTATTTTGTCTTATTTACAAACGAATTTCTAGTTTATTATTTTCTAAACACAATTCATATATTTTAACGTGGATTGATAAAAACAAGAATAATACTTATTTCATTATAAGCAGGATCAGTACGGGAAAGATCTTAATTCTTTTACATATCCAACAGTGGGCATCTGTGGGTTGATGACGATGATGAAGATGTAATATGTGTGAAAATCACAAAGTGCAATATCTTACTTGAAAAGAATTCGAAAAATGGTCTGTTCTCTGCAATCAACAAGCTGAGTTAATAATAAAGACAAATACTTTTCTAACTTAATGTAAATAATTTCGCACAATACAATAGACAAAAGCGATCTCAAGATATATACTTCTTTTTTGAGAATATGATTTTTTTCCTTATTTTTATGTTTATGTGTATTAAATGTACTTAAAAAGTTACTACGTTGTTTGTAACTTCAGTAACGACGGACTTTTACATTATTACTTGTCCGTCAAATTATCTTATTCATTGTATTGATTAGATATTTATGGGTTATCAATAAATATTATTCTAGTGAATTAAAATAAAATAATTCTTCACAATGTTAACAAACATACCAATTTATGATAGTCCTATAAAAGCACCATCAAAGATTTTAATTTATGAAGACGCTCAGGTTAGTTTACTCTTTTGTTAAAATCTATGTATGGTTGACAGGTAAAAGAGAAACAATTTTTCTAAGATAATGTAATACTCAACTTAATGTTAATTTACTACCACTAAAATAAGATTGTTACAGTGTATTGTATACAACGAAAATGTGAACCATCGTGAATCAATGCACTTCTCAATAGTCCCTAAAAAACCCATATTTATGTCTAAAGGTAGCGCAAACGATGAAAAACTTCTAGGTAAGTGGTATTACATTCTTGTGCATATATATTTATGATAACGTAAGATAAGCACATAAATTATGATAAAAAAGGTCATTCTTTCTAAATATCTTGTGTTTTCGATAATTATTTAGTTTAGAATTTGGGTTCAACTACTCAAACATTACTATTTCCAGTGTTTTGTAAATTGTAACTTCCGATTAGCGTAAACCAGATTTACAGTAAACATATTTTTAAGTGATAATTATGATAGAGATAACATATTGATAATTTTATAAAAACGTCATGTCTTCTGCATATATATATTGTACATTTTATTAAACACTAACAATTTTTGAGCAACAAAATTATTTCTTTCAGGACATCTTCTGCTTGTAGCAAAAAAGATTGCAATACGTAATGACTTTCATGGAAGTGGATACCATGTAAAGATTACTGAAGATCCAAATTCTTCACAAGTGTTATCTTTGCTTATTGCAAATAAAATTTTACAACCAGTATTATGGCCGATAACACCTAACTCTAGGCTATAAACACAACTCATTTTTATTGTTCTTCGATTGGGTTATTATACAGTGTCTCTAAGAATTTACTTGTAATGGGTATTTGCTGCTTGTTATATTTATATCTAATAAATTAGTGGAAATAAAGATGGTATTGTTAATAAACCTAAAGGATTAATATTTAGACAATAACAGAATTTTAATTTGATTTTGTATTTTGTTTTCATGTTATTATTATTAGCTTGCATTTTTTAAACTTGTTAACAAAAGGTGTTATCATTTTAACTATAATTACAGCTATGAATTTTTCGAACTAATCCAGTTATAAATAATTTTAAATATATCCTTTATTAGACAAATATTACCAAAATCGATTTTCAAGATACATTTCAAGATTCTGATAATGGCACAACATTACCTTTTTCTTAGTAAAAACAAATGTATAGCTGCTTGTCAATGTCACACATTCTAGAAGTCAAGTAGAACGAAATTTGCCATTACATAGAAAAAAATGGCTAATGAGGTGGAGTTAGCCAAGTCAGCTGTAGCTGGTGGCGACACCATTTTTGGTAAAATTTTGAGGAAAGAAATACCGGCTAAATTCGTTTACGAAGACGACCAGGTTATTTTTTATTTTTGCTTATTTCCTACTTTTTGCCGGACCTAATTGGACTAAAGAGCATTTTCAAAATCGTTAGAATTTTACTCATTTTTGTTTATTTTAGTCTACTAGTTTTAATCTGGAGTAATAAGCGATTTGAAACTGTATTTTTTTCCTCGTGTAAGGAATTAATTGTTTTAAACATACTAGTATAAATAAACAATGCTTTATCTCTTATCATAATTATCAAAATAAAATTGCGTAGAGACACCAACCCGCGTTGGGCCAGCGAATCCTTACCCGATCGACGAAAGGAACTTTTGAGGAAGGTCTATATCCAGCAGTCTACCTGCTGATGATGATAATGAATAGCATAGACTACCTAAAATAATGCACAAAAAATCTTGAAATTACCACTCAATATATTATTCATTTACAGCAACGAGTTGGTTTATTATGCAGACTTGATGAAATTGTACAAATGTTATGAAAGCGTTGCATAAAAAAAGTCAATAAAAAATTAAAACGCTTTATACTTTGACAAATGATCAGAGAATTTTTTTTTACAATTATAAAATTATTCTGTTTTTAGTTCTAGAGTTTCAAATTTACAAAATTTTTCAGTGTGTAGCGTTCCATGATGTGAACCCACAAGCTCCAACTCATATTTTAGTGATACCTAGAAAACCAATACCTCAGTTATCAAGAACAACTGATGATGATGAGCAGCTTCTTGGTAATACTTGTTTTTTTTTTATGAACTTCTTATTTAATTATGTTATATATTTGTCATTTAACAATCCTATTCACATTGTTAAAATATTGGACTTGTTAATCAATAACTATTCATGTTATAAGAGAGTTATCATTACATATAATAAATAATTAATTTCATGTGATTATAATAATATTTTACTACTTTGGATGACAATATCCTATTATTTTATTTATGCATCCTTGATATTACATACTGTCATTTTTGGAGATTAATAATTTAATATGTTGTTTTAGGACATTTAATGATAGTTGCACGGAAAATCGCTGTCAAAGAAGGGTTGAATGAAAGTGGTTTCCGATTAGTCATCAATGATGGAAAAAATGCTGCACAAAGTGTTTATCATCTTCACCTCCATATTTTGGGTGGACGCCAAATGCGCTGGCCTCCGGGTTAAAAAAATTGTCAAAAAATATTGATATTTAACAAATAAAGAAATTTTAGATTGCTGTGCAAGTTATTTTGAACCTATCTTGGAACCATATCCAAAAACAACAATTTTATTTACAATGTTCTCTTTGGTAACTAAGAAACCTATCTATTTCACAGGATAAAGAAAAGCTCTTTCCTTCAACCAAATAAGTCTTTAAAAATAATCTAATTTGATTCAAGAAATTTATAGATATTGAGCCACCCAATTTAATTTTGTTTTTACTGAAAGATATGCTGTTTATAGTTTTTTTTATACCTAATAAACCTTTGATCGCCCTTAATGTGTTTGCCGTGGGAACTTTTGAGTGAAGCGATAAATACTGCTATCTTCACTGGGTACGCTTAAGGGCTAAATGTATCCTGTGTAATCCACCCATTCATAGACCCTTTAAAACTGAGAAATTACCTTGGCTTTTTTGCAAAATAAATTGAAATTATATAACAAATTGAAGTAGTCCACAATCAATATAGGAAAACTTTGTGTAAAATATTACATTGCTATAAAATGGTAGCAAAGCCATAATACATTTTTGTGGCTACAATTATGTTTTTAATTTATAATAGCAACATTTTTTCTGTCAAATTAAAATCTGTTTCCTTGCCTTCAAGAATTCGTTTTGTTGATAAATAAATCATAATAATAGATAACATCATAACAATGAGTGGAAATGTTGTTATACATAATATATTTAGCGACTTTCAAAAAAGTCTTGACGAGGAACAAGAACTGCGTGAGGTAAATTTTCTTTAAATATCGTTTGTTTCGATCTCGTTGATTTCAGTAAATACGTATGTTATTATTTTTATTAACTGAATTAATTAAAATGTAATGTTGCATATAACAATATTTTACATCTTTTTTATATTTACATCTTAAATGTTTTAGTTTTAATGACCTTTACACTTTTATAGGTTATACGCAATATTTGTAAAGAAGTAGATTCTGTATCCCGGGAAATAACGACTGTACTTCAAGTTATTCACTATGATGAGGCCGGTAGTAAGTACTATTGTAATTAGATTTACTGATGTATGTAATTTTCTATCTTACGTATTTTAAGTAAAAAAAATTTTTAATGGAACAGATTTGAATTTCCCTACGTGTAATAACATATCTATATATGCATAAATTTTATTGATATTGAATTAGGCCCACAAACAATAATTTTATTATATTTGTTTAAAGTTTCTATTCTATAAGATGCTTTGCCCGATTTAACAAATATTTTTGAGCAACCTTAACTGGAGTAGAAGTTTTTAGAGTTAACTCCTTTATTAGGCAGGTTTTTTCTTCAGATTACAAGGGCCTTCAAAGAGATAAAACTTATTAACTTATTTTTGCAGGCATATTTTATTTGTAATTTTTGTTTTTCTAGTTTCACCTGCTTGCCTTCAGGTCAGGCAATTGTTAACAAAAGCCAAAGCTGGATATCTAAAGCTAAAAACTACTGTGCCATCTACAGACTATTACAAGTAATAATTTTATTTAACATATTGAAAATGTTTTGTTTAAATTTAATTGACTTCTATTGATATTAGAAAAAGAAAATAATTAAAAACTGTTATTGCAAACCTATAATCAATTGTTACTTCCAAGAACTGTACAATATAAAAGTCTACAAATTCCATAACATTTATTCATTCTATGTCCAGTACCACTACTGGACATAGAATCAGTACATCAACATGTTTATTGGTTGATGATGAAATTCCATCAAAAAAACTAATATCCTAGTATATTCTCCATAGATTATTATGAAGTAGTATATTCTTGGAGACTGCATATTGCACCTTATCAACATAATCTATATGTCATGTTATGGTATTTTTTTTATTATGTTGTTTTTATGACCATTAACTAAAGTAAATATTACTTAAACTTGTGGAAAAAGATATTGTACATTAACACCTTATTGACTAATTATAGGGTTCTCATAGTTTTGCTTATTGCATTCACATGCAATATGACAACAACCTTCAACTGAGTTGGGTGAAGAGGAATTGTATATGTGAAAATAATTTATTATCAGATATCAAGACCACTGGAGATACATGACACAACGCTACTGTTACCTTATTTCCCTTATGATTTGGCTGGAGAAAGGAATAATGGCATCTCATGAGACTGTTGCGGAAGTCCTTGGTAGTAAGTATCATTTAATATCTATATCATTCTTATAAAAATTTGTATGTATCAAAAAAATTATGTTCTTATAGGTAACTTGTTTCTTCTGTAAATAAAAAAATTGTAAATGAAACATTATTTTTCAGTCAGTGCAGTTGAGGAAAAAGAAGGGTTTCACCTTGACATTGAAGATTACTTAACTGGGCTTTTAAATTTATGCTCAGAATTGGTGAGATATTTGCTAAAACTATATTTTTTCATAATTACTGTAACTTAAATAGTGTAAAACAAGAGTATTTCTATTGACAGCATAAATTTTTACCTTATCTTACTAAAAGATAATCATAATTAATACCTATTCACAGTCACGCCTTGCTGTCAACTCAGTCACTCGAGGGGATTACCACAGACCGCTTCAAATATCGAAATTCGTTATGGAAATAAATGCCGGCTTTAGGTAAATTATTTAAACATATACTATTAAAAGTTTTGAACCTAAAAGCTATTAACCATAATCCAAAGATACTTTTTTCTAATCCCCTTCAAAAAACAAGCTGCTATAAAATAATTTCTATTTAAAATTTTGATTTTGCTATAGATACTAGAAGAGGCTTAAAAATAGTCTTAGGAATTTATTTATTACATAGACTTAACACACCTCAATTTTACTGGTAGTAGGTGTCTCTTGCTGGAGACTGTTTAGGTAGGTATCACCACAGTTCCTATTTCTACCGTCAAACAGTAGGCTGTTAACATTATTGTGTTTTAATTCGAAGATGTCAGTAGCTAGTGCAATTACTGGGGTAACAAGACTCAACGTTTTACATCTCAAGCCTACGAGCACAATGTGGTAGAGTGTATTTCAACTAGTGCCACATTGTTTTAGGCAGGCATATCAATTAGTATCAGGTGAACATCGCACTTATATCATCGCATCATGAAATAATAAAAACTTGACATCAAACAGTGTTCGTCTTTTTTAGTACATTCTTAATTTAGTCTTGTTCAGAATAAAATAATGCTACTTAAAAAGAGGAATATAGATTTAATACACTGTCTTGTTTGATTGAAGATTTTAGATTATGTTATCCATTTCAGGTTGTTAAACCTCAAGAACGATCACTTGCGCAAGCGGTTCGACGCGCTGAAGTATGATGTTAAGAAAATAGAGGAAGTCGTTTATGATCTTAGCATCCGCGGCCTGCTGCCCAAAACGGAACTAGAAGAAGTCGCAGCAGAATCAGCAAATTAATAATTTTTGTAATGTATTAGTCTTAGTGTCCATTTGATATTTTAAGCTATTAAGTGATTAAGATAATAAAAGCAGCATTTACAATGTTCCCTCTGCGGGGCTTCGGACCCGCGCTCATGATGATTTATATGCTGGCTGTGGAAATCACAAAAGCATCTTGAAATTTGTTGATATCCTTCAAATATTTTGTATTATCAAAAACTTAAGCTCAATTGGATTAAAATTTAACTGACATTTTCAATTTTTTAATAAACAGTTATGACAGTCTATATTACCAAGAATTACGGTCTACGTCAGTGTTTCCCAACGTAGGGCATAGGCCCCACTGTGGGACATCACGGTGGCAATTTGATTTTTAAGGTGGGCAATTTGAAAATGGATTCGTCACGAGCTTACCTTTGCCCTCTTTCGCTCCAGGCCATGCTAGATTACAGTATCAAATTTAACGAAACAAGCACATTCTTAAAAAATTTCAGCAGTTTCAGATGATGGAATTTTTTTTTAATATCAGCAATTATGTATGTTACATAGGGGGCACGTAACTATAGGAAGGCTAAGGTAGGGCATGGCACCAAAAACGTTGCAAAATACTGGTCTACACTGAAAATATTTAGATTGAAATGTATTCTCAATTTAATAAATTTGTATTAATATGGAGACGTGTTTTATTACTTTAAGACCAATTTTATATTAATATCCAAGCTTTTGAGCAGTAATATTGGAAAAAATATTTTATCTGTACTGCAAAGAAAGGTTAAAAAATATATTGTTATATATATTGCAGTTTTTGTGGTTAGAGACTTGAACCAAAGTTATGGCAATTATTGAAGAACTAAAATGATTCTTCAAATATTGCCGTAGTATAGCGCAAGGCCGTGTTTTGTGGAACAGCCTATAAGTGATGTATACCCAGTAGTGGACGTTCAGCGGTTGACGTAGTGATTGTTGTGGCTTATGAACCCGCGATTGCGTTGGCCATAGTGAAGCAACGATATCTCAGTTGCAAGTGTGACGGGATTCCTACTCGACTCTAATGAGCGTTCAGTTAAATACTATAAGGAAACCAAAATGTCCTAAATACTCTTCCTTGACGATATACGACATATAGCTTTTCCTTTCTCTATAAGATAGATATCGAGTTGCAGTTAAATAAAAGTGGTCTGTTGTTTACTTCAATTTATTAATTTAAAATAAAAAACGGTTAATAGACAACATTTATATTTTTTTTTATTTAAAATACTAAATCTTATTCTAAAAATTCTTAAATATTACGAAAATATTTACTTATTTACCGATAAAGATTGATAAGTTTTTTTTAATTATGAATGATTATCGTCTCATGATTCACTATTACATCCCTGAAAGGTTTTATGTAATATATATATATAGAAACTGTGTGAAATATAAAATATATATACATAAGTATAATTTATTGGTATTTAACGTTTTATAATCTCCTAAGAAATCTAGAAAAGTTGAAGTAGGGGTCAAAAAAATGTGTATGACTATTATAAAATAAAACTAGTTTTTGCTCTAATAGCTTTATGATTAAACTAGACCTTTTAGATGTTAATAGCCAATATTTATCTATTTTAACAAATGTACATTATTGAACATTTACTATTTTTGACCATTGGCGTAATTACATATCTCGATAATAATGTATATGTTGTAAAACTCACAAAATAGTCGATTTTTTCTTCGGTACTTAATTCGTGGTGGCAGTACTCTTGCCTGAGATCATAAGAGTTACTACCGCTGCGACCAGCAAATCAAGCAGTGTATACTATCCTAACTAGCGCCTTGATATAGGCGGGTGCACTACTTACTATCAGATAAACTCCACTCGTCTCGTGGCTTCGTAGAATATTAAAAATGGCGTATTTCCACACATTTGGTGAAATCACTTTATTACGAACTGTTTAACATAAACTTCGTCTAAATTTGGACGTAAACTGTGTATAATATTTGAACATATAAACACCTTAACTATGTTGGTACAATTGGCCTATTTTTTTTTAAGAGGCTTGTAGTCAAGCATACCTGACAAAATAAAAAAAAATACAATCCTGTTCTATATATATTCTTAATCAAAATATTAACTACTTAGATGATAATAAAAAACTATGATCCTAACATGATAAAAAAGTGTTGTCATGGAGATAAACATATAAATACTGGAATGATAGGTACAAGTTGTAAATTTATTCCTAATGGAGAACTTGGGTGAAGTTTGTACTATGTGCACACAATGCACAATTCTTAAAATACTCTCAGATCATTTGTTTGTATTTATTTTGACACTCCATCCGCTAAAATAGTTTTATAAACGACAAAAAAACATTGAAACGTAATTTAAGTATACAAAATGTCCAACACAATAAGTAATAAATAAAGCAACTTAATTGTTACTTAGGTACATACAAGAGGCTTTCCTCGTGTAAAACACAAGTAGTATACCAAGGCGGTTAAAAAATTAACTGATGTAAATTATTAAACACAACTCAAAAAAAAATGTTAAACAAATTGTTTAAATGAGTTTTCATCAAGAAACTATTAAGTATTAGAGTTAAATACTGTTGTCAAAAAAACAACACAAGAGGTACAATTTTAATCTAAAATGGGCTTATGCTTGACATCAACTTCACATGGTGTTAAGTGACACACTGTTGTGGATGGTGACGCATGCTCGCCCTGAATACTCCCGTTCCTATACATTCACAGCCAGAACACAGCAATACTCTTAAGGCGGAAGATTCACAATGCGAGGATATGAACTAGCTGGATGAATTTGAAAAAATTTCACCACCAACTAAACATTTAGTTGTGGAATCGAACCAGGGACACCACATTTACAAGGCAAATGATCATCCATAGCCACTGTGGCAGTTAAAATATAAAATACTTTTAATTCAACATAACACTAAATTGTGCCCTATCAACTCCGGCAAAAAGGGAGAAGTTGTGCCTATTTATAAAGTTAAACGAATCAATGTCTACTTCAATGTCCAGCAATATAAAGTCAATGGATATTACTTTACTCTCCAACTTCCAAGAACCAACATTCAACTCCGGATTGTACAACTTGATTCTGTTTAATGTTGTTTCACTGTCGTCATCAATGAAGGTTCTTAACTTCATTTGCATTTTATATCGCTCTTCGTTAATTATTGTGTTTTCTACAGCCAAATAGTTATCTCCGATAACTGTTTGGATCCACAGATATGTTTGTTCGTTGTAACAAATATATGATAGTTTATCACCAATGATGCCATTGCACTGCAGCAACGGTAAGAAACTGTCACTATTGTCAATAGCATTTGCTATCAAATTTTGTATGGTCCGAACAGAATTTACTGTAATCTTTTCATCGGGATCTTTACAAGTTATGTTAATACACTTATAAATATTAAATTCATCAGTTTTACTACTTTTAGGATTCAACTTAAAATCAAAATCGGAATTAGGTTCATACTTCATTAACTCTGTTTCATTTAGGTGGTCAACGTTTGAAATAGACCTTTCCAATTTTTCAATATCTTTAAGAAGATTTGCAGATTCTTCTGTTAGATCTTGTTGTTCTTTGGAGATTTCATTACCTTCTTTTACAACTACTTGAATGGCTACATCTAATTTCTTTTCACCTTGTAATGTTTTTTCGTTTTGTTGATTATCTTCTCCACATTCATTGTTTTCACTATCAACCCTTTCTCCTCCACATTCTAGTAGGTTTTCCTGATTTTCTCCTTTTGCAACACTTTGAACTTCACTAATCGGTTTATCTTTATTTTCTTTGGTATTTGACAAATCAATAGTTTTATCCAAACCCAAAATTTTTAATGTGCTTGAATCCTTTACATTACGTAATTTCTTTTGAAGCTTTATTTGCCTGAAACAAATTTACTATTAATTTCAATGCGGATTTTTGTAATCGTAACTATTTTTTATTTTACTTTTAAGTTCTCATGGCAGTATCACTTAATCATTTATTTAGAAATTATTTCCATAATGAATGCGGATAATGTATATATTGTTAATTTACTCACTTATGACGTCTCATTATGTTAAGGCAAATGCAATAGTCACCAAGTTTGTTATATATCTGTTCAGCGATCAAATCTTCATGTGGCGTCAAAGATTTCTCTCTGCGTCTCATGTTCACGTTATCAATAAAAAACGACATGAATTTCAGGTGTTTTTTGTACAGCAACGTAACGATATTATAGATTATTGCAATTTCATTGCTCTCTAGGAATTTCAGTATTTCCTCCAGCATCATGAGTCGAAAAGCAAATAACCTAAACGCTTTTTTGCTCAAGCTTCCATATGCCTCCATGGGCCTCAAGTGTGATATATATACATCAAGTGATATATATTTTTTATTACCCTCATCACTTTCGGGTTTAGTGATAACGTTGACAACATTTTCGTTTAACTTTAAAATCTGAAGATTCCTGTGTAAAATAAATCACTAGAGTTAAATAAAAATGTTAGCAATATTAATATCATCATTATCTTGAGCTGGAGATGTCCACTATTGATCATGGGACCTGTCCCAAAGATCACAGCGTTCAGTCCTGCGCTGTCTGCATCCAGCGATTATATTAAAATTTAACTAAAATAATTACTACGCGTCTTTATTAAGTTATAACTTCTTTATGTTAATAAAAAAGTTAAAATTTTTTCACTAAAGCGATGAGGCACGACCTATCTAATAGTAAGTGATACATCTGCCCCTAACCATGTGCTGCTAGCTAGGAAGTTTATCCAGCATCATATTTTGCAAGGCACTTTAGAACAGGAAGGGTTAAGTCTCGTCGAACTGTTCGGCATCTTTTTCGCTATGCTCTTATAGCTCATTCTGGGACTTGCATAAAATTATCACCCAGCACCATCACAGGTAACACCACACTCACCATCTGTATATAATATATTACATTAGATATTTTACAGTAGCATATAAATAATTACTTACTTTCCACGGGATGTTAGATAAGCACCAAGTGTTAACTCCGATTTGGACACCATGGCATCTTGTATCTTGTAGAAGAGGCCAGATTCAAAATTTGTCTGCAGTGCTGCATCAGTTCCATCGTTCAGACTCCTGATGACCGGAGGCAGAAAGTCCGTTTCATTATGAATCAACGGTATATCGAACATTAAAACTTTTTGCTTTTCATCAGACAAAACAAACTCTAAAATGTTGCTTAAAATGTATAGGCGGGTTTCAACATCTTTATTTAATTTCCACGGTGCTAATGCCGGCTTGCACATCTGTAACGGAGATAAACAAAGATCTATTTATATCGTATGTACATTCTTCTTCTTCTTAAAGTGCCTCTCCAACTAGTGAAGGTCGGCGATCCGCGTGGTACAATCGTTTGTCTCTGGTTCGGCGGAGCAATTGGGACGCCTCAGATGCGCCAGTCCATTCCCTGATATTCCTCAACTATGACTTTCCTTCTCCCCACCTTTCGTTTTGCATAAACTTTACCCATTATAATACAATTAGTATGTACATTAAAAATATAAAAACAAATTATTGAACATATGCATTAACTGCTATTGCATTGAATGCGACATTGGCGCATGGCTACCTGCTTGCCTAATAACATTAATTACAAGTTCGATTCCATGGCCACATGTTGAGTGGAGTTATAAATCCGCTCCCATATTAGAATTGCTGTTTTCCTGTTGTCAACATATAATATGAGAGCCAGATTATTCCCGCTGATTACATTTTACCATCCACACTACCCCACTGTTACCAACTATATAAAATTGAGGTCCTTTTAGTCTTACGTAGATAAAAAAAGTAAAAAAGAACAACAATTTCTCCAAAGGTCTGATCAGTAGTTGGTTTCAATTTATCAATATTATATAAACACTTTACTGATGGTAGGTCTCCGTTGCCGGCGACCGTCTATGTAGGTATCACAGCAGCACCTATTTCTGCCGCCAAACATTACAATGTTCTGGTTTGAAAGGCGCTGTATTTTGTATCGTTACTGGAGTAAAGAGACATCTTATGTCTCAAAACGACGAACACAACGTGATGCAGTATATAATATCCTATCTAGCGCCACGTTGTTTTAGACGGGCGTATCATTTATCGTCAAGTGATCGTCTCGCTCATCTTGTTGTTTTATTGAATAAAAGAAAAAACAGAACTCAAACTGCTCAACACTAGGAATCGGAGCATTGTTCCACACAGAGAGAGTTCACCCCTACTAAGTGTTGGTTGGTTTACGTATATCGCATGTCAATGAAATGTATACATGAACATGTCGCTACGGGTAAGCATGGTGGCCGACTTGACTTTACTTAGATTCTAACTTTCTTCTTACTCGATGAATAAGTACATGAAAAATTCGTGTAATAACCGAATTGAGTGTAAAAATTAAAAAAAATCATGTCGGATTATGTTATAAAAGTTTAACATAATCTACAATTTTAATTTAAGTATCCAAAGTGACCGCTGAAAGTGTTAAAACAAAATTCGTGTAAAAAAAGATTTTTTTCGACTGGTACTAAAAGAGAATTATGTGTATGTATTTATAAGCTATAGATTATAATATACTCACAGACATCTCATCATACTGTCGATAAGAAAAATTAGTTGGACGCGATTGGCTTCTAGGTTTCGTTGAAACATTATTGACGATATTTTTATTTTCGGTAGAAATGTGTCCCAATCCCGCTCCAGTTAACTGAAAACATATAAATTATTGTAAGCATAGTGTCGTTCAGCCACTAAGATGTTTTCATTTTATTATGTTCATATTAGTATTACGCTTAAAACATGTTAGCCTATTTAATCTAAATCAATTCAGCTATTTTTTTCTCTTTACAATGGGCTAACACTTTACCTAAATTTCATATTCTATACTGTTCTATATGAGGACAGCCGGCATACAACAATACCGTTAAGATAGCGGATTTACAATGTATATATATAGGTGACCAGCCTGAAATTAGAAAAAACCCCACCAACAAGTTACCATGTAATGGTTCCGGAATGCAATTATGGATTTTCATGTTACAAGACTATCGGGGATTCGTTGTGTCACGAAGGAGGTTCTTTATAATATTTTCTCTAATGTAAAGAGACAAGGAATCACTTACAATGCCTAATGCGGGCATGATGGGTTCCGTAATGCCTTCACCTCTTGTACCTAGACCTCCGCCATTCCAACCCATCAACTTCATCATTCTAAAATTAAAATACATGTAAATTAGTACAAAGAAGTCAATAACATAAGACTAATATCTTATTCTATATATATAACGAAAATACCCGACCGTATGTAATATATTTGCCTGGAGTGGCTTCTCTGGCTATAGCAAACCAGAATATAGTAATGTTTGCAATTAACTGTTCGATGGAACTGTTGAGGCACCTATACAGTCATCAACAACATAGACCTGCCTACAGTAAAGTTTTTATTTTACCTCACCTCTTTGCTTTTTCACATTCAAGTGGTACTGATAGACCCTCATAAAGTTTATTTTTCATTTGATCTGTTCGTCTATCTAGACTTCTGCCTCGGAAACACTCGTCCTCCAATTTGACAGCCTTGGGACTTGGTGGGGCAACATTTTGGGCATCAGAGTGCCCTCCCTTTTGAAACTGTATCGTAGTTTTTAGTTTAGCAGGCGGTCTGCAAAACATGATTTATTTTAAGCTTATATTCTTCACACGTATCCGGAATGTTCCAACTTACAATTGCTATAGTAGACATGTGACATGTGGCAAAACGCACTTGGCCTGAATATTGCGTTAAAAGTTAACTATAGTCCTGGTTGAAGAGTCAAGACAACAGTGTTGGTAATCTAAGCACTGCATAATTGTCATCAAGCTTATCAGATCTAACCTAAATTATAACTTATTTATATTGAGACATACATTCGTTCAATACTGGTGTGATACGACTTAACGCCGCCTGACTTTCGTTGAATTTCTGATGCAGGGGTGTCATCTCGCGGGCAATGTACAGCCTTTTTTTCAGGTGACAAACTGAAAACAAATATTTACTTGCCCTATCAATCTTTTTTTTTGTTATAGAATAGAAAATCTTCTGAACAGAACCTGCTTCTGGAGGGAAAGACAGGCGTATGTGGGATTTGTATCCATTAAAACCCACTCGTTGGCGATACGAGGGGCCCTAGGACTTCCTACGAAATTCGCCGTTGCCTCCCTGCATTACTAAGGTCTTCCTAAACACTCCTAAGCACGTCCCAGGTATGGCCGTAAACCTCTTTGGCACCCTCGTTTTGCAACAACAAATACATCACACCCTCTTCTTTGTCGTCCACCCCCATCTCAGTGAGCAGTGCATTTAATCGCGTACTACGACACGCAGGGCTTACCTTAGTTCTATTTTTCTAGAAGTTCTAAATATCTAGTCCAGTCCTAATTGGATAAGTGCCCAATATAAATTAAGATCCAATCTGTATAAAGACCCGCAATATTTATCTTTAATTAGTTATTTTGACGTAAAAAAAAAACTTTCAAAGAATTCATAGCTTTATCACTACTACAATATTTTTTATTTATTTATACTTAACTGCTGCCGTAGCGAACTGAATGATCGCTTATGTCGTTGGTTCGACTCCAGGCTCCATGAGTCTGCTAGTTAGAGCGGTTAGTGTCCGTCTGCCTAGCTACTAGTTTCATACATTAATTAATAACAGCTTTCAACACACGTCAGCTAGAGTATTCTGGAAAGCATGCTTCAACTATGTAAAATTAAGAAGAATTGAAGTCCATCAACATATCTTACCTCCGGTCATCACTAGAATTAGAAGATTTCATAATCCTGGAGTACAACCTCCTCTCTACCGGAGTGTTCATTTTAAGTTCTTCCGTTGTGTGATTTTCCTCACTCTTTATCTCTGGTGAACTGTAGAAAACAAAACATTCTTTTGTCCTCTTACATATTTTCAAAAGTCGATATTTTTAATATCCGGTGCACCCTGCAGATATATTCTAAGCGCCCTTTATTAATTTTAATTTTATACATCTTTAAATGTATTTCTTCTTTATTTTCTTTCTTTTGTAGGTAGGCATAACAATTAAAATAAATCTTTATTTAGCTGTGATAAATTAATGTTAAAAAATTACGGTAAAAATGTAATATTTTACAAAAATGTAAATAATACCTTCGTTCACTACTTGTAGGACGCGACCTTATGGATGCTTCCTCAAGGATCTCTATTGATGTCTCGCTAAAAAACAATATAATTTTTTTTAAATCTTGCACCTTAAGGAATTCTTTCTTTTACTTCGTTGTTTCCATATTGCTGAAGATCGTAACCACGTACGAGCAGTCATTTTATTTATGTTATGAAATTCCTTAACATAAATAAAATTTACAACCCTCTTTATATAATCATAAGGGGAATCTATGGTACTCGTGACCTTCATTCACGAGGAGACAGTCAATGCTATATGTTCACCACAGTGACAAAGTACAGATTAGTGCATGTTATTTATCCAAGAAAGTTATTGTTCTCCAAATACATACGTTTCTTGACGATGTTTTTCTTTATTGTTGCACAATCCCTTTGTATTAGGAGAGTGTTACGATAACTAAATATCAATATCACTCACTTTTTTCTTGTTTTTTCAAGGCTTAGTGCCACATTGTTATGGGTGGGCGTATCACTTCCCATCCAAACCGTTTTGCTACTTAGCCGTTTTATAGAAGAGAGGGCGTGAATTGGAAAAGAATACATGGAGCATCATACTGTTATTTCCAAACATGATTGAATTTAGATTGATGTATTAGATGGTCCTTACATACGAAATTGACGTTTTGTACGGGAGGAATATAAAGTATTTTTTTTTTGTAAAATATATTTAATTAATCAAAGTATGCACCGTTGTTATCTATGCACTTTTGCCATCTCATAGGTAGTTCATTGATCCCTTTACTAAAAAAAACATAGAGCGAGAATCAATAAACTCTTTGAAGGCGGTTTGGACTACCGCATCGGAATTGAGTTTTTTTTCCTTGTAACTAGTTGTACAAATTCCGGATAAAATGGTAATCTGTTGGGACGAGGTCCGAGGAGTACGGTGGATGTCGCAGACATTACAATTGTTGCTCATCTAACTTAGTGGTTGTTTGTTGTGCAATGTGTGGTCTTGCGTTATCGTCCCGTGCTTTCTTTTGGGACACCAGCGCCGTACACATCGTTAATCCTTCGAGCTGTTTCTGCAGCACTGGTGCCACGGTAGAACTCATACTCTTAAATATACCGATATTTCATATTTTCCATTGCGCGGTAATAAGTGACGCCAAAGAAAAAAATTATGAAGAAAAAGCAAATGAATGACTGTTTTTAAAATTTAAATGTACCAGCTAAATGAATTTATAAATTTGAATTTGGAATTCTTAACCAAAGAGGGGATATTTCAGGTCAAAGTGGTCAGTACGATAAAACGCTAATTTCATATGTAAGGACCTAATATTAAACATACTGGTGATAACGCATCATTCTAAATTATCAGACACTGTAGAGATAAATTTTAATGCTTAATTGTATTGTTTTTCCTAATTCGTAATATGTATAATACAGAAAAAAATAAGACAAGTAACATACCTAGAAGACAAATCCTTAAGTGGCTTTGTGATTGCCCTTAACAACACGCTACTGGGGTCGTTATCAACTGGTGTTTGTTCTTCGCCTTTTTCATTAGGCTTTGATATCGGTGAGGTTTTCCTGATTAATTCAACAAAACTTGAAAAAAGAAATTTTATATTATTTTATTATTTTTATATTGGGACATGTTCCCTAATTTTTGTAGTGTACAAAATTAATAATTATATATTAATAATATTCATGAATGAATATATTTAGTACTAATACACTTGTGTTGTAGTGATTTAAGAAAATGTTACAATTTATATATTAAAATACGTACTCGTCTTCATGATTTTTATTGCACATCGTAAACGTTGGTGTTTTCATTAAACTGACACTTCTGTAATAAATAATAATAATAATACAAAAATTTGGTTCCATATTAGTAGTTATCCAAATATAGATAAACGTTTAGGTAATATTTAGTAAGACCTAAAGTACCAGGATGAGACAATTGAGATAATGTACGATGGGAAGGCATTATATAACCCTCTTTTTAAATATACAGCCCTCTTATAATTGCAGCTCGAATATACAGAGAAAGTCAGCTTCTTATGGACTAAAAGGAAAAAGTTTTGCTAATGAGAAGATACACAAGTCTTTTTATCATCATCATCAGCTTATAGAGGTCTATTGCCTGATGTAGGCCTCTCTTAATTTCACTCCGAACAGGTTCTCGTCATGTCGTGGCGATGAAGCTAAGATAAACCTACCGCGCCATCCCGAAGTGAGTTCCGTGAGCTCACCTGGCAGGGGTTGGCAGCGGAGCCCAAGACGAGATGCACTGCAGAGAGTCGGAAGATTTTCGAGGCGCACTTACAAAGGTAAAAAGGGGAGAAGGCTCTTTCCAGAGATGGAGCTGCACTGTACATTCAGCGCTGGTGGGGTCGCACGGTTGTGCGTAAGCATTCCCGTGGACCCACCGCAAGGCGACGAAGATAGAACTAATACCTAGTTAGAAATAACCTGTGTTTGCCCCTACAAGGGCATGTGAAGGCATTTTTCCTACACAAAACAAAGAAAAAGGCCTCTCTCAAATATTCCCCGCACAGATCGGTTTTGAGTTGCTCGCATTCTGCTGTTTCCCATGTCATTTAGAGATCATCAGTTCAACACAAGCCATTTCTTCTCTGTCGTAACCTCATGACTGAGGGACATGACTATGGTGCATTGCCCTGGCCACCATTTCTTTCCAGGATTTACAAGACATTTACCATCATTAAAATACTGACCTATCTTTTTTATTTTTATCCTGCCCGATAAGAGCCAAATTGAATCCATAATCTTTATGTGCTCCAATACGACTTAATAACTTATGAAGTTCTGAGGAGATATCGTTCACTAACAAGTGTCTAATTTTTACAATAGCTTTTATGTTCATCATAAACGTCCATTGCTTTGGTGATAATTTTTTAAAAACAATACTAGCACTCATAGTATCTTCTACGAAAGCCAATATCTTATGCATACAATCCAATATGAATGGCATTGATACTGCATTGATGATTGCAAGTTTATCTACTATCTTCTTGTTTCTTTTCTTTAGTCGTTTCTCACTGAGCTGTCGATTTTCTGTGTGATTATGTGTACTGTAAAAATAGAAAAGACATTAATAAAGAGTAGCACTGGTATATGTTGCCAGAGATCATCTAGGTAATTAGCATCGCAGCTCCATATCTGCCACAAAACATTACTCTAAAATTGTGTTCTGGTTTGGTAAAATTATTAAGGTAACGAAGTAAGTTAGGATTTATATCACACATCAATTTCATATATCCATAACTCATGCATAGGTAATACTTACTTTTTAAGTAATGCATTATCATTTCTTGGTATTTTTTCAAGAGAAAAATGTCTGAAAAAATAAATCACAGGATTATTCTTTTAAATACTTAACATTAAAATTGAGAAAAATACAAAGTGAAGAAAATAATGAGAGTTTTTATTATTTTAAAGTGAAATGAAGCATTTTCTGAAGATTAAAAAATATTCTGAAAGTCATATAATCTGCCAGCAGCAAGTCTATTAAAATGTACGCACAACTATTAATAACAATTTTATTAAATTCTTACGTATCATTGTTTTTAATTTTGAATACTTATTACTCTGATATTAATTTGTAACCCTGTTTACAAAACAGCATAACATTGGCATAATATGTAACAGTACTTATGCAATGTAAATTGTTTCGTGCATTCACCTGATGGTGAGTGTTATGCCCACCCAAAATAATTTTCATTCAAAATACAGCATGCAATTAAAATTAAGGGTCATTTGTCTGAACTTACACTGATGTTTTAGTTTTTGATACTGTTTTTAATAAGAACTCATATTTATTTTTAAATATTGTCATTGCCTCTCGAATTGATAAATATAATGTTTTGAAATCATTGTTCAAATCTGGCTTAAAATTTTGATCAACTACTGCTTCTATAAACACTGCTTCTTTTAAAGGTATTTTAGGATACCTCAGAGATTCCTTTTTATCATTTTTGATAAAGCTTAATGTACTTTTCAACCATAATTCTTTGATATCATTAGACATAAAATCTTGATATACAGGAGTGGAAACATTTTCACATTTGGATGTACAGTCATCGGTGTCAGAAATTTCTTTGTGTTTCTTGTTATTGCTAAAATTTTTAGAATACATTAATTAATTAAAAAAGTTTTTATTTAATACTTAAAAAGATTTATACAGTTGAAAACTATTGAATACTATTGTACAATTATCATAAGAAACTTTAAAATAAAATGAAATCATGATTCAACCAAATAATGCACTAACCAATAATTAAAAAAAACATGCATACAAACAAAAAACTTCTTTTTATTGTCTGTTGTACCTATTGCTACTTTATTGTATAAAAATAAAAAATTACTTAAACTAATAATAAAAAAGATAACCAGAGTCAACTAATATAGGCACTTTAAAAAATCACTGTTTTGGCGCACATGATGTAACATCATATTATATTGTTCAATCAAATCTATAGTCTTTAGATCAACACAAGAACTATTTTGTAAACACCATTGTTTACAAAATAATTCTTATGTTTTCACTTTAACATGACATTCACTTCAGCCAATTATTTTATTTTCAAAATTTTTATTTGAAGAAAATTTACTGGCTTAACATAGTAACATTATTTAAGAAATATTTGATCTTTGTTTGAAACATATGCCATACAAATTTGTTCTTTTGAAGTCTCCACCCACAGTTTAAAAAGTAGAGCATTTGATGGAAAGGAATAAAAAAAAAAACAGATTTTAGACAAAGATTCAATATTGTAAAAATTTCTGTTACTCACTGTAATCCTTCATCAGATGATAATTTTGTTACTCCATTCACCACTTTACTTGCATCATTGTTAACTGAGTGGTTTTTTTCATTTAATGATATAAAGTTATTGTTCACTAGTTTATTTATGTCTTGTTCAGTAAATTTATTTAATGAATGATTGCCATTTGTACTCACATAATTTTCGTAATTTAATTCATTTAATTTTTCATTCATTGTTATAAAGTTCTCATTGCTAGGACTCTTCAATGGTTTATTCAAAACATAATTACCTGAATTAAACAAATCTTGATTCCTAGATTTGATTACATCGCCACTCTCTGGATTGTTCTGTAAAGAAGCACTACTACTATAATCTGCTTCATTGTTCAAATTTTTACTGAACTAGTTAGTTTTACTTTCCAGAACCGGTGCAGCCCATCATTTCTGATTGTGACATGAATGCTGACACAGAGGCAGCGCCATTATCGTTTGAAAAAGTCAAAAAGGCGTTAATGAGACAGAAATAACAAAGCTTCTGACAGACAGATTAAACGCCGAAATCTGGCAATATGGAGGCCATGCCGTACAGTGTAAACTTTACGAATTGTCGTGCAAGATATGGGCATCGGAGCAACTGCCGCAAGAGTGGAAAGTGGGAATCATAAACCCTGTCCATAAAAAGGGATGCAAGAAAACGTACTCAAACTACCGAGGAATCGCTTTACTCCCGACAGCGTACAATGTACTCTCCTACGTGCTGCTAGATAGACTGGAACTATACGCGGAACAAATTATCGGGGATTATTAGTGTGGGTTTCGACGACATCGGAGTACCGTAGACCAAATTTTCCTCCTAAAGCAGCTCATGGAAAAGAAATGAGAGTACACACAGAGCATCCATTCGTTATTCATGGACTTTAGTAAAGCTTACGATAGCATTGACAGAGGGTCATTATACGCTATGCTTGACAACTTTGGTATACCACAGAAACTCATTTGCATGGTTAGGGCGGCCACCAAAGTAAGTAGAATGTGATAGAGTTGAAGGCGAAGTTACCGAGGGGTTTGAAGTAGTCACCGGACTAAAGCAAGGAGACGCACTGTCCCCTATGTTTTTTAATTTCACACTTAAGTACGTCATAAGAAAAGTCTTGACATTAGACATAGGCGTACAGTTGAATGGTCAACATAGGGTAATCGGCTATGCTGACGATCTGGTTCTCCTGGGCGAAAGTAAAGAGAAAATGGAGTGTGCCGTTCAAGTTCTTACGACTGAAGCTTCCAGGGTTGGGCTCGAGATTAAACATGATAAAACAGAAAATCTTCACATAAAGCTTTATAAAAATACAAGCCAAAAGCGCAAAGATTGCGCGTGGAAGATATTTCGTTCAAGAGGACTAATACATTTAAGTACCTAAGACGCATCATCACGGAAAGAAATCTATATCCGGATTCAAAATGCTCTCCGTTGTAGTGCCGCTCTCCACAAGGTGTTGGTATTTAAGCTTCTCAGCAGAAAGGCCAAAATTCATATATACAGGCCTTAGAGAAGAGGAGCGGCTCCTGATTACCGAGAGGAAAATCATGCATAGGATCTTCAACCCGACCCAGAGAGAGGAGGGTAGGTGGCGAGCCCGACACAATATCGAAATCGAGAGGCTGGTTGGCGAACGTCAGTCACACATCATAGGGGAAATCAAAGCCCACAGACTTCGCTGGATAAGCCACTTGTTAAGGATGGGAGACGATCGTAAAGTCAAATAGGCGTTTCTAGGTACCCAGATTGGGCGCCGATTTGTGAGTCGGCCCAGAAACCGCTGGAAAGATGCCGTAGGGCACGACCTACACGAGCTTGAAGCAGTGGACTGACAAGAGGCAGTGCAGGACAAACAAAGCTGGCGCTTTTTTGTTTCGGAGGCCAAACTCACTTTGGGTTGCTGCGCCAGAGGAGCAGTTATTGTTTACTTCCATTGAGTCTTTATTTACTAAGACTGAAATGATATTTTGCTGGTTGCTATGACTTTTTCGTCTCTAGAGTTTTAGAGCCATTAATTAGTAAGTTGCATAAATATTCAAACAAGGAATTAATCAGGTCATCATTGGTTAATTTACATAAGCGATCATAGTCCACTTTACTTATATTATGATTAACTGTTTTACATTTCACTATAGGGTCATCATCCTTTAAGATATAAATATAATGAAAAGATTTATAATTGAAATTTTAATTCACCAAACCTTAATAATGTATGACTTGATTTGTGAATTCATTGCTTAAACAATCTTCAATAAGGTATTTACTAGCCAAATCGCCCTCTAGTAAATTAACTTTACTATGGTTTCTCCTTTCTACTATAATACTTGAAAAATGTTCATTTAACTACATGCATTATTTTTAACCATTCTATCAAACATTTTACTACTTACTTCTCTCCCCGATTGCGTTAATTCTTCATTTATTTTCATTTTGTCTTTAATCACTAAATCAAATAGGCATTGATTAACAGATATTCCAGAATCATCTGTTGATGAATTACTTGCATTGCCGGAATACTTGTTCTCCAGGAAACTGAAAATAAATAATATTACAAAAGTTTTATTATAATACAATTACTCATAATCTATAAAATCTTTGACATAATTCTCTAACAAATAATTTATAACTAAATATGTAAGAAATGTTATTACCTATGTAAAAGTATAAATTACCGTTAACATAAAATATAAAGTAGTTAAGACATAAAGAAAAGAGTTATAAGTTTAATGTTAATATTCATTTATGTTACACTCATTATAACTTATATTAAATAAAATTTGCTTAATTATATTAAAATGTATATAAATATAATGCATACTATGTATAGTAAACACAGAAACAATGCCTCATAGAAATTATTCATAAATGAAATATGAAACTGCTGAAAGGTTTAATGTTGCATTTTATATTCAGAGTTAAAGATGTTGATGAATATAATTGAGATTTTGTGAATTTAAAATCAGATTAATTAAGTCTGAAATAATATTGTTCTTAGGAATGTTTTAAGTTAAATATAATATAGTTGTATTATATTCCACAAAGATAGACGTTACTTATAGTAATAAAAGTTTTTTGATTCTATAAACAAAACAAATGTAACACCACTGTAACAATGAATATTATTTGTATGTAGTCAATTCTATTATTTCGTATTAAATACTTGAAAATGTAGTAATAATATACCTACCTCGATCCATTCTCAAACATTTTAATTGTAGTAATATTTATATTTCACAAAAATATCAAAAAACTGCAATAAAATTATATTATATCTTGATAAAAACAAGAGAAAAGATAGTTAAAACACAAATTGGTGAATAAATAATATATAACTAAGCTAATTTAACAAAACTTTAGTTATCTTTATTAAATCTGCAATTTTTTTAAACACATGGGTAATTCTATTATGTTTGTTATTATATTAAATGTACATTTATACTTTTGTGCTAACGATATATAAAACCATGTTAATGTTAAGAGACGCCACTATGTTTAATGTTAAACATAATATTGTAATTCTTCCTTACATACACGTTATGACATATGCACAATATCATAGATTTAAATCCGTATAACGTATTATAAGGATTCACCGGTTATGGATATTACACCTTTTTGCCACAAACAAAATTAAAAATAAACAAAGCTTTTGGTACATAAAGCATAAATTACAAAGCGTGATCTAAATCTAAAAGATCTTTTAACAGATGCTCAATTAAAAAATACCTGCGATTAATTATTTAACATAAGAATTTATAAGTATACTTTATATTGTTGAATAATGTACTAAATTAAGCCAATTTCTAGAGCATCAAGAATTAAGGAAAGATTTATAAACTATCTAGTTCCTCTGCAACTTAACGGCTGCATATGATGTGCCGCTTAATCCTGGCTGATTCCGAAAGCGGTAAAACCTACTAGTTGCATTCTCTCAATTCTCTCTCTATATAATTATATCATGACTGAAAAGCAGTGCTGAAGACCTTTTAACTTTACTCTTATAATTCTTGGGTACACATACGAGGTGATTTAACATTTGATTCTTGTTCAGTTGCTTGGTAATTCATTGAATATACTTTGTAAGGCGACCTTGGGCCAGCTTTACAGAATAGGCTGACTGTTTATGTTCTTCTTCTCTCACCGTGGATGATCAGGTCAAAATTACTGTGCTATTATAAAAAATTTGATTCAGATTTTTTCCTGTCTTAATGGTGAATTTTATTACGGATATGCAGGTTAAAATCTTAGATACTAGTCCAATAAGATTTTGTCTGCTTTAAGTTCAATATTTCAATTAAGAATAGTTGTATGGATTTTGACCTTTTACCAAAAAGATCACAAAAATTTTGTCAATGATTGGTGTCAATGTCAATATCTTAAGGCTTATTATTGTTATGAAAAGTAACGATGTTTTAGGGTGTTTAAAAATTTTTAATTAAATCTATATTAAAAATCATAAATGAAAAATGTCTTTAGATGTAAATTGGAATGTAGATAAATATAAAGATGACCACGAAAGCGAAGATCATTGGGAATTAAGAAAAGCTTTTATGGAACGTTGGAAGCATGAATACCCTGAAGAAAGATTAGTCTGTTTAGGTCGCGTATTTGCAAATATGGAATTCATGGGGTGTAGGTATCCTCTGAAGCTAATGCAAGAAGTTTCAAGATTATCATCAGACGTAAGATTATTTTAGTTTCTATGTATGGTTATGGAATAAATACAGTTTCCAAATTTTTATTAACTATTCTCTTATCTTCATTTCTATTTTGATTAAACTATTTACATTATTTTAATAATAAGAGGTTGATTAATTCTGTATTGAAATTTTTTTTTTTGGTTATGTATCATATTATCTTCTTTCCAAGGTAGCTATAATATACAGAAAATCTAAAATGAATAAATTACAAAGAACATTTGTATCAGCATCTACGGCTGCGGAAGATCGAGCTAAAGGAATTAAAAGAAAGGGAGGTATAATAGCAGACCCTACACCACAGAAGTCCACAAAAATAAATTTTATTCCACAAGGACAAATATCTGACTCAAGTGATGAAATTCAGGCAGCAAACAAAAATAAAATAAATGAATTGCAGTTACTGAGTAGTAAGAAAAGCTCAGAAATTACTGATAAAAATGATTACTTTAAAGAAATGTCAACAGTTCATTGTATAGATGTCAAAAGATTTAATGAAACGATGTTTGAAACTTCTTTTGGTAGGATGGTGTTGTTAATAAGGCCTTGGACTGATAAATTGTCTAATATACAAGGTTTGTTAAAAAATGTTCCCTTGTTTTATAATTATTAACTTTAGAATTTTTTTAAGGAGGTAGTAGAGAGAGTAGAGGTATGGTAGAATATACTTTACTAATGTTTAATTATTTGAATTGCATTAATTGCTAATAGTTACATTATGCTATATATATAAACATGTTTTATTTTATATATGTATTTAATTAAAAGCAATTATTGTAGCACTGGGAGAGGCTAATATCTAGATGTGGACTATTACAGGCTCATGACAGTGATGATAACCCACTATAGTATTAACCTGTTAACTGGGGAATTTTCTTTTTAATTGTGCAAGATATAACGGGTGTGAGCTCTTTCACTAAGATGTGTTAGCATGTCATACCCAGAGAACATACAAAACTATATGTTTCACCTGTTTTAGGATGCAACATACATTTTAATTTTTTTTTATTATCCTAGCATGACTTTTTTCCCAGTAGGAGTAGGCAGACATGAATAAATACCCTCTTTTAGCCAGATGTGGTTAGATTAGGTCCCATTTAACAGGGAGCGAGCCTTTTGCCACTTTATTAGGGCCACCACAGACAACAACTATTTCAGTATGCGGATTTCCTCACAATGGTTTCCCTCACCATTAAGTATGTGATAATTGTAACAATATGCTCATAAGGTATTAAAAAAACTGCTTAAGAGGTGCATGCCCCATCTGGGATTAGAACCTTCGTCATCTGATTGTGATGTCCGAGTTATTAGCCATTGAGCTACTAAGAATATATGTCAATGATATTTTTATATGTCCCACTTGGTTAACAGATTAAGCTGCAGTTTCATAATCTATATATATGAGTATATATATATATATGTATATATATATATATATATATATACTCATGTATTGAAAATGGGTTTTGTTTATTTGCCAGTCAAGTGAAAACTACTAAACATATTGACATGGGAACATAACCATTCAATGTGGAATGATTTATAGATTGTTATAGGTTATTTACTTTTTGAATTTCATCATTTTATTTCTAAATAACTTTTATAAACATTCTAATTTGTTATTATTTATGCAGTTGCTTTAGTATTGGTAGCTATGGAAGGTCATTTACAGTTGCAATTGCTCTCAAGGAGTATTTCATACAAATTTCAAGTCTTATTTTATATCACGGCCAGCAAAGCAAGCTGGGAACACCTCTTGTTGTATAATTTATTATCATGTACAAGGATATTCAACATATACATTATTGATTTTTGCCAGTTGCAAGTTTGTCTTTGTCTACAGATATAAATTATGTAATAAGTATAATATTAAAATGAATTTAAAAGATTCATTAATAAGAAATCAAGTTGTAGTCATATCTTTTTATTAATTAACTTTGTTTTTACAGCAAGTTGCAGTGTCTGTCATATACCTCTGATTAACAATTATGTCAAAAATTGCTACACATTATCAATAAATGGAATACTTGTGGCAGAAGCTACTGGAGCTTGTAAAGCAGAAGCCAGGAGCAATGCAGAGACGATAGTGTGGAATGTGAGTAATGCTTTATTTTTAAAGAATATTTCAATTTTATTTTTATATATTCACCTTCACAAATCTCACAGGAGTAATTTAGCATACAAAAATATTTTTATTGTTATTCTATGAGATTGTTACTGTTGATTATATAAAAGTTAAATATTTTAAAAAGTATTATTGAACATAAACAGTGATTTCTTTTTGACTGATTGTCAATATATTTATAAATTGTCTGTAGGTAGATAAATAGTTCATTACTATGTTTCAGTTAGAAAAATGTAACTAATAAAATTACTGAGGTAACAAGACTTAATATCCTTATGACTTCAGATGAAAAACACAATATTGTGCATTATAAAAATATACCATTGAATATTTTTAGAAATTAAGAGGAGAAGTTGTGAGTGTACTAATGAAAGAACAGTGGATAGCACAAGGGGAACATGTTACATTAAATGATATTGGTGGACGCCAAGCAACTGAAGCTGTCTTCGGCACGCCAATAGCAAATAGTGTTGCCACTAAGTAAGGTGCATTTTTATTAACACTAATATAATTTATAAACATGAAAAAAAAATATATATTTTTTTTACAAAAATACACAAGCAGCAGTCTAATATTAATAACTCATTATAAATATTTTCTTCTATCCCCTGCTGTGTAACAGAGGTAGAACAGGAGCTCTACACTGCACTTTGGCAATGGCAATTGGCAATTACACTGGTTACATAGGCAGAATGCATATTTTCTCATTGGGTTAACACTTTCTGCAATTTTACAAAGTGTTGTGACAATGAAGCTGTAGTTGAAAAATTTGACGCATATTAGAGTCCATAATTATCTCGTATGTTTAGATCTGGAATACAACTAATATGAACTTCACATTTGACTCAAGAATCGAAACAAAGTCCTTTGTATTATAAGGCCAATACAGAGCTACAGAGGCAATAAAATCCATTTTGTAAATAATTTTTTAGCGATTATTTCGTCACTGTGCCATAATTATTACCTTCATTATTTTATTTTTTATTTAATTATTTTAAAGTTTTACAAAATATAATATTGTTAAGCGTGATATGTTTTTTTTTTGCATTCAATAAAATTAAACATTCTTAATAAATACATTTATTATTTTTAACAAAATTGTCTTTACAGAATGATGCAAATGATGGGCTGGAAGGGTGGTGGGTTAGGAGCGGATGCTCAGGGTATTGCAGAGCCGATTAAACCCAATTTACAATTGGTGTGTATTCAGTTATATATGTTATACTAGATGTTTCCCGCCCGCTTTGCTGGCCGTGATGCAGAATTAAACTTGAAATTTGTCTGAAATATTCCTTGAGAGCATCCGCAACCGTAAATTACTTACTATAGCACTCACATAAATAACACAAAATGAAAATGTACATATATTAGAAATAAAATGATGATTTACCGAAATACATTATATGAATAAAAGTTAAATAATTATATAAAAAAACTTATTTCTCAAGAAATTTCTTCATACATCATAGTAGTACGAAAAAGTTAGATCTCAAAATTACAATCTACCATAAATTTTAATGAAATGTTATTGAGAAAACCTTTCATTATCATATGCTCAATAAAAAATTCTATACTTCATGTATATGTGTATACTAGGGAGTAAGTCAGAGAATGTATCTACTCGGAATCGAATCTCATTGGGCATGAACTTAAGTGAAGGTGAAAATTTCTGTATGACAAAAATTCACACACGAATTGTTATTTATAGGTAAATCGAGCCGGTCTCGGCAGTGACACTACTGATATCAGACATTTAAGGCGAGCAGCATACAATCTTATGCGAAGATACATTGCATCAGACACTTTTGACCTGGATTTGGTGTTTAGTAGCGATTTCAGCAAAGAAGAGCGCGCCATATTACACCAGTGCGCTCAAAAGTCGGGTCTAGCTTCGAAAAGTTATGGCGACAAGGATAAAGATCGGTAAGTTCTGGTAATTCAAGAAAATTTTACTTTTTTTTTTTTCATTAAAATATTTTTTTTTTATATCGTTTCCTTGTATGACAGTAGATTAATTTTATTAATTTAATTTTTTGATTTTTTCTAACGTTTTTTCTTTATGTAATAGATTTGTAACAAAATTAAAATTAACACATATTTTTTTTTAGATTTTTAGTCGTAAAGAAGAAACTAGACCCATTCTCTTTGGTACGCGCTCTAATTCAAAAAGGAGGTGTTACACCGAAGTATCAAGTTTTTATACCTGCAGCTCTTGATAGGCGAAGAAAATAATTATTAAATATTCTTAAAATGTAATTATTATCCATAAAATGAATACATGTAATAACATGAAAATGAATAAATACATTGTCATTTTGTTATTTTTTTATTTAATTGCAAATGTATTTTAACCACAATGAGGGCGGACGAAACGTAATCACCCAGAATAAGCATAAGCTATGATATGTGTTGGAGAAGGTGATGGCTGCTTTTCGGCCATTGTGTTAGATCCCGCGAGGTTGCTGGGGATTACACATATAGTCCTTAGGATGGGCTGTCACAGCATAGCGTTAGAGAGGTCGCGTTCATTTTCCAAACAGAAATCCCGCGACCTCATTTGCTGAAATCGATCACCGAGGGAGTTTTAGTGTGTAATAATCTGCACGTGAACCATACTTCCCCCTAGACACAGTATGTTATCGAAGATTTCCCTCTGAAAACCAAAATAACAGGGGCATTTATACATGTTTATAGGTTCGAGTATAATTAAAAACCAAGGAAAACATTCAGATGGTACATTGAAAATAGCGAGAGATCTGTCTATCGGACAGAGCCAGTTGACGCGACTGAAAACGGCTAGTGGCAGTATCATTTCTTCAAAACCCGAGATTTTGAGATAGGTTGAAGAGTTTTACGGACCATTATATACGGCTAAAGATCCCACAGCCAAATTGATCCGAGATTACACCCAAGATATCATCAGACCAGGCACCAGACTGACGCCTGAGTGAAATTAGTATGGCTCTTAGACAACTTAAAAACAACAAATCACTTGAAGATGACGGAATCACGGCCGAACTCTTGAAAGCAGGTGGGACACCGATACTGAAAATGTTTCAGCGATTGTTCAATTTCGTCATTCACGAGAGCACGACGCCCGAAGCATGGCGCAGGGGTGTAGTGGTTTTTTTCTTCAAAAAAGGTGATAATACTTTGCTGAAGAACTACAGACTCATCTCGCTGCTGAGTCATGTTTATAAGTTGTTCTCGAGAGTCATTACGAATCGCGTCGCTGGTAGGTTTGACAAGTTCCAGACTTTCTAACAAGCCGAATTCTGTAAAGGCTTTTAGTATCATAGATCACGTCCACACGCTGTGGCAGGTTATAAAGAAGACCAAGGAGTATAATCGACCACTTTGCCTAGCGTTTGTGGACTATGAGAAAGCTTTTGATTCGATGGAATCCTGGGCAGTGTTGAAGGTACTTCAGAGATGCCGGATCGACTATTGATATATCCAACTGTTGAAGAGCTTGTACGAAACCGCCACCATGTCAAACCGTATACAAAACCAGGCTATAAGACCTATCCAATTGCAGCGAGGAGTGCGCTAAGGAGATGTAATCTCTCTTAAGTTATTTACCGCTGTACTGGAGGACGTGTTTTAGCTTTGGGATTGGAACGGGTTTGGCATCAACATCAATGGCGAGTATATCATCTACAATTTGCCGATGATAAAGTCGTCATAGTGGAGACTCTAGAAGACCGCAATATAATGTAATCCAGCAGAGTCGCTCAAAAGGTAGGCCTTCATATGAATATGCGTAAGACGAAAATCATGCCCAATACTTATGTTCAGTGCCACCCAGTGATAGTTGAGAACTCAGCACTCAAAAGTGTTGACAAATACGTTTACCTGAACATACGGATCAATTAGGTAGATCCAATTTCGAGAAAGAGATAAACCACCGAATCCAACTGAGATAGGCAGCGCTCTCGAAACTTCGCAAGGCCTTTTTGTCCAAAATCCCTTAGTGCTTGAAGGCCAAAGTCCTCTAACAGTGCGTGTTTCCAGTGATGACCTACGGCTCCGAAACTTGGCCGCTAGGAAGAAAGCTGACACACACACACACTGAGCACACAGCGGGCGATGAAAAGGGCAATGCGTGGAGTATCTCTGCGTAATGAAATTAAAAATGAGAACTGCAAAACTAGAGTCACGGATATAGCCCTACGAGTTGCGAGGCTACAATGGTAATGGGCGGGTCACATAGCTCGTAGAACCGATGGATATTGGGGTCTTAAAGTGCTGGGATGGCGACCCCGCATCGGAAACCGCAGCGTTGGCAGACCCCCCAGTGGGCAGACAGAGAACTTAAAAAAATCGCTGGGAGCCACTGGATTCAAACAGCGCAATACCGTGGTGTGTGGAACACATTACAAGAGATCTATGTGCAACAGTGGACGTCCATCGGTTGATATGATGATGATGTGTTAGCTATAGCAATCCTGTTATAGCGTTACAATTTGTGGGTTTGAAAACACCTCACCTCCAATCAAACTCGTTTACATGGTGCTATAATTAGAGATCTCTATAAGACAGGCGGTTCGTCACTGTGCCACGGAGTAGTTATAAGAAATAGCAAATACTGACATAATCCCTGAGCAAATTGAAGCAGTGGGGCACGCTTGTAAATTGCCGCACGCCTTACCAGAAAAAAAAATGCAGCAGTCCGGTCCCGAATCTCTACGATAGTGATCCCATGGCTTAGGTTTTAAAAAAATAATATGAAACTTCGAGTCGATTCCATTTTCCTTAGTCGATGAACGTCCGACAATCTGACCTGTCTTGCTTGCCTGGGCCAGTACGCTAAGGCAATTTCTTCAGGTAAAACGAAGAGTAGTATTACTTAAAATCAGAACATATACATAATTGCACTATATCCTTTTACACTTACAAGTGTGTTCGAAAAATAGTACGTTTGAAAAAAAAAATTGTGGTTAAAATCCTATACTGTCTATATCCACCACGTTGACTCATTTCTAGATACCTACGTACAAAAATTTTGGCAATAGGAGTACATGTAACAAATGTAAAAAAATCACAGCTAAATTGGGGTTATAAGTTATCAACCAAATTCCATAAAAATATATTTTTTTTATACTATGACGTTTTTTTTCCCAGTAGGAGTAGGCAGATGCGAATAAACATCTACTTTTCGCCAGATGTGGTCAGATTAGGTTCCACGTAACAGAGGGCGAGCCTGTTGCCATTTTACTGGGGCCACGACACACAAACAAAGATTTCCTCACGATGGTTTCCCTCACCATTAAGTACGTGCTAATTGTAACAATATGCACATTAGGCATTGAAAAACTGCCTAAGAGGTGCGTGCATGCCTCGGCCAGGATTAGAACCCTCGTCATCTGATTGCGATGTTTGAATTCATAGCCATTGAGCCATCACGATAAATAATAAGTTCTCCAAATTTGAAGTTTGTCGCGATTCGAAAATATATAAAGATAGTTAAAAGCTTTTGGATTAATTGCAATAAATGCAGATTGGTATTTACAAAAATTCATTAAATATGTCTAAGAATTTATAGGGAATATTTACTCGTAACCCATTACGTATGGGTAACGTACAAATGCAGGTACGTTATCGAAATCTTTGATAAAAATCTAATGATTAAAAATTCCCAACGTTAAATACGGGTGCCAAATAAATCTTCCAAATAATACGGGATCAATCGAAACTGTTGAGTATAAAAGAAACTAAAATTCAAATCCATTCACACTTGTCTCAGAGTATTAGACAAAAAAAAATCAATTTTTAATAATGGGTGTTAAAAATTCACTTGCTTTTGCTTTAATCTTTTTATTTTGTGTATTGGTCGAAAGTTCATTCATAAAACCAAATAACGTACCAAGAGTTGGAAGAAGTAACGAGGCAGACGGATTGTTTGATCAAAGTGCAATGGGCTACGTTATTAAAACTATCCCAACTAAAAATATTCCCCGTATGGGTAGAAGGAATTATGATTCGGTATGCTTTTCTAAATTTATTATTTATAACAAATACACAAATTCCTATAAATATCCATAGTTACTTAGTAGACAGACTCAGTATTTTGTAAGTAGTTACCAAGATTCTTTGCGATTATGCAATTATTAGTATATACTTATTAACAATATCAAATTGCCCAAATTTTCAGGTAAATAGATTTGATATCCCAAAATTCTATCAGTTACCAGCAGAAACATTTGAATTGTACGAAGGTGAGTGTATGTCGAGAAAGAGTTAGTAAAAATTATTAGGTAAAACATTTTTTATTGAATTTATAGTTATTTTTGTTCCCCTTGCTATGATGGAAAGTTCTACAAATAGTTGTTAATGTATGAAGGAAGAGGGAATTCGCTATTTCCTCTTTCTTCATACATTGCATGCGTTTTTCTTTTCAAGGACCGATGAGCACTAGCGAGACTTTCCTTTGATAGAAAGTGATGCCCATGCATAATGTGGCGCTAGTTAGAATACTGGATACTACACAAAGTTGTGCTCCTTACTTTGTAGCAGAAGATGTTATGTCTCTTTACTCCAGTAAATTCATTAACTACAGCGCCTTATAAACTGGACCACAATAATAACATATTTCTGTTTAGTAGAATAAATTAAAATTGCAGTTCTACCTAAATGGTCTCTGGCGACAGTCGTAACACTGTTATATTTTTAATTGTGTAAATTATTTATTTATAAAAAAATAATTTTCATACTTATTTTTCAGGCGATGATCAATCTAAACTACTCCAGGAACCATTAGAAACTGCATTCAATAATCATTTAGAAAACATGAAGTAATTTTATATTGAAGCAGAATTTTGAACGGACCATGTGATTACATACATTAATAATGTGTTTCCTATAATTAAAATATATTACGCAAGTATATGGCTTTAATTTTATTTATTTATTTGTACAAATTGCATTAAGGTAAACTTAAGCTTTGGACACTTTCTTTTAATCGACCAATAGTGCTGCAGAGATATTATAGCTATAAAACATTTAAAAATAAAGGAAATTTAATTATAACAGCTACATAAAAATAAAGTAGACGAGTTACTAAATAAAATTAAATATTAATATATAAATTTAATTATAATAAATTTACAAAATAATATTATAATTTAATAGATTAAGTTATTAATATTTAAAAACGCATATTAAAAAATATCTACATTTATTAATCCTATTACTATTTTGTTTACAAAAATGATTACAAATTTTTATATAAATGTTAATAATTTGGAATAGTGTGTAGAGAAACAGACTTATTGTCATTGGGAACATTTATTATACTACACTTTTAAGGTGGTCAGTGACTTTGACAGTAAACATAGTTTTTTCTCTTTTATACTACCATAGGAGTAATATCAATCTTTCGCCTTCAAAATATTTTCGACTTATAATTGAACTAAATTGCCTTAATTCTTGAGATTTTTTCGAACTAACCAGTTGAAGAAAATTTGTTTTATCTAAATTATCAGTTGTAAAACACCAGGAACTTAATTAATAAAATGGTTGTAACAGCTAACGTTGTCCTTCCGGAAGACTCTGAATTGACTGTAGAAGAGGTCAATGTAACCACTAGTACTTTGAGAGCAGCATCATTTCATTTGGGAAAATATTGTGAAAACGCCAATAATGTTAGTAATTTAATACCTTATCGTACATTTAAGATGCATTTCTGTTAAATATGTTCTTAATCACCATTATTCTACTTTTAAATTTGATTGCATAACTACTATTTAGGTTGGTTATAATTCGATAATAAATACTACTATTGTGGTTTAAAAATCATTATTTCTCACAAGAATATACAATTCACTTATGCGAGCAAACAATAAACAATAGAATAAGCTGAAATTACGAGTGTACAAAGACTTACAATAAATCAACAAACTATACATATAAACAACTGACAACAATCGGCTAAAGGAACGTAGTCAGCAATATACGTTAGTGTGGGAGAATTTTAAATAAGCAGACATCGGAGTTGCTAAAAAATTTGAAGTGGGGTACATAGCGTTAGTTAAACTAGAATAGTCACGCATTTTAGGGTACTTTCTGTTTTTCTTTTATGGTTTTAAGTTATATTTAAATACATTCACAGTATTATTAAAAGCAATAGTACTGTCATTTCACCATGTATAGTCTAATACCGCAAAAAATAAACAATGTATTATTTAAATAATACCATTGTGAAGATAGATTAATTCTTTTAGAGATTACAGGAATTGGGAGTTGTTTTTAATTGGTAATAAAGACTTCTCTAACCCGAAAAATTATTATACATATTAGAAATTATAACATTTACTATAAAAGTTTTTGTTTTTTTATTCTCAGTAATAATCAATTAAGTTTAGGGTTTATATATATATTATATTTTACCTTCCGTAATATTATTAAGAAACTTGAATATGTTAAGGGTAACATTAAGTGAATTTACTAGTAAATACCATAATCAAGAACTCCATGTTACATTGATTGTTTACATTTTTGGAATTTAAAAAATATGTTTTATATAGGAAAAACTGAACTATGTACTGTTAAACTCTAAGCCCAAAGATATCATATTATTTGGTAAAAATAGATGAATATTATTTTCTTAAAATATATAAAAAAAAAGTACAAGTATAGAAATAAACAACTATCATCAGCATAATCTAAAATACTATAAAAATATATATGCCTGCAATCAGTAAACAAACAGTGGTTTATATCCTTACTGTGTTAATACCTTGGATGTTGTGTTTATCTATGGTAAATGAGCCACTAACTACATTAAAGTAATTGTAGAATCTTAAAAGTTTATCTAAAATAGCTGTTTTTATTGTGTATTTACAGGGTAATTATTCTTTCTTTTGTTTTTGTAATTTTATATTGTTTTAGGAATTTATGCTTTGTCGTTTTGAAGAGAAAGATCCCCGGAAATGTATTAATGAAGGAAAAGCAGTTACTGCCTGTACAATGGAGTTTTTCAAAAAAGTAAAAAAAGCATGTATGACTGAATTTAATCAGTATGCAAACTGCATTGATAAAAGTTCTGGAGACTATAGTTTTAAATAGTATGTACTTAATAACACATTTTATTAACATTAATTAAAATGGTATATCAATAATTAAAACATATTATTAGTTTTCATACGTCTTTTAAAACTAAAAAAGCTCAAGATTAACTATATTGATTGAAATAGTATTGACACTATTTTTTCTTTTTAAGTTTTTGTCAAGAAAAATTATAACAATTGAAATTATATACACAAGAAATAAATAAATTTTGATGTGAGTTTGAAAATGGTATTTTATAATTAAATAAATTGGTTCATATTTAGATTTAGTAAATCAAATTTAGTTGTTTTACATTCATTTCTAACTTTTTTGTTGTATTTTGCAGGCTTATTCGATTACTTTAAAAGAAATAAAAATTAGTATTAAAGTTAAATGGTTTCTTATAAGTATTGTTTTTCACAGCTGCCGTAAAACACAAGATGTATTTGACAAGTGTATGTTAGAAAATCTTAATTTGGAACGTCCTCCATTTGGATACTTTTGTGAGGCTCGCGTTCATGATACTAAAAGGTAATAAAAACCTTAACAAAGCATTGATTTTAATTTTTAATATACTTGGATGGAAATAGATGTTTCCATCTTGATCAGCAACAATTTGCTCTTTGCTTTGCTGCTTATTGCTTTTTACACAGGCATTAAAATAAATGATATAATACTATTTATATATTTTCATAGACCTAAGCCAGAGGTCGAGCCGAAAGCTGTATACCCAGATGCTACTCCAGCTCTACCGGAGGGGGCCGAGAAAAAACCCGCGCGATTTGGCTCTCGTTTCTATTGGATGAACGAATAGATTCATTTTAATTTTTCAAATAAAATAGATAAATATTTCTGGCAACACTAATTTATATGAGACTTCATATGCCATTTATAATTTTATTAAGAACATGTATAATGTGATTAGTAACAATTTATTTTTAAGACCAAACCTTTAGTTTTTTTATGGTTAATCAATTATACTGTTATTATGTGTGTTATATAAATGTCATTAGATGTTAAAAAACTTAGAAAAATAAAAGTAAAATCATTTAAAATACTTTCATTATTACCTATTACTTTCATAGTAGTATTGAGAGCAGAATGTAAAAACGCTCGAAATTGAAAAATATCCTTTTAAATATAAGTGGATGGTGGTAGATTTAGTTTGAACCTGCCTGGCTAGTTACCACATGTACCTTAGCCGTTTTTATAACAACGTTTAATCATAAATAACATTTTATATTAGTTAATAGCAATAAATAAAGAAATAAAAGTGTAGAAAAGAATTTTTAATACTCGTTGCATAATTTACGCGATGTTTAGGAAAAACACAGACAAAGAGAAACAGACTACGCACGTCGCGCTTGTGTAGTGTAAGTCACAAAGTACTTTATAAATATTCTAGTCACTTGTGGAATGAACATCTGGTGTTTTATTACCAAAACTGTGTACCAAACCAATGTATGAACCTTTATGTCGTATATTAGTTCACACAGTTTTTTTCAAAATCTTTTATAGGTCCTCAAACATAAAAAAATTAACTGAAGGTTGATCTGTGAATTTTTTTTCAAGAATTTTACAACGATCCTATGTTTCATTGACAATTTACTTACTCCTGTTACAAAGTATCTGTGAAAATGATGTAAAGAATGTCTAGATTTATATACGAAAAAAGTTGAATGCACCTGATGCATATATGAACTAAAGATCCGTTTATGCAAACCTAAGGTATATTGTAATTTTGTTAATACAACATCAGTTGTCGTTAACTATACTATAATCGAGTGATTATACTGTCTCAGCACTCTGTGGTTGACGATCAACTGACATTGCCAATTAGCCTTTATGTTTATTGTTATAGTTGTATCATATCGATTTGAAATCAAACAAATCGTTTATATTGTTATATCGTACGTCTTGGACCACATTTATTGATATCAATATAGCCGTTTTGAAGTTAAGATAGCAACGGAAAAGTAAAATAGTTATTTTCGTTTAAATACTAGTAGTAATAGCTCAATGGGCCGTCGCAGGAATAGACCCAAAAATACTTGCCAGGGATTGGCAAAAAATCATTTACAACACGATACCAATGAATTTGGCTGTTTATCTTCAATATCTAAGCAGGAATTCGATATAAAGAAGGACAATAGGGATAATAAAGGTAGAAAGATTATTCTTAAGCAAATGTTATATGAAGATCCAGAATTACATGAAAATTCAATAGAAACAGACTCGTAAGTACATAAATTTTATGAATATAGTTCAATATTTCATCAATATATATTTTGATATGTATTGTTAATGGTCTACTATAATAACAATTAAAAGTGATCTATGTTTATAATGTTTCTTTAATAAAAACTATTGCTTAAAATTAGAAATCGATGGTTAGAATAAAGGAAAATAATTAGAAAATTTTGCCTAAGTTGCAGCTTGTATAAAAATTCAAAATTTATGAAAAACTATGGGTTGGAATGGTCTACTCCAAATTGGCAGAGAGCTGGAAAAGAAGAAATAAGTAATCAGCAATATAGTAAAACAGTTCCAAAAAGATTAAACAAATTGGAAAAAAATTTGAATAAAATGCTTGCTCAACCTGTTCAAATGACAAAAGCTGAGAAGTAAGTATGCTTGCTTATTAATTCTCATAGTTCTGGAATTTTCATACATACATACATATATGGTACACATCATTCACAATGTGGTAGGCAAAGACCACTTCTTTCCATTTGCTACGATCCTGGCACACCTCTCCAGCTTCCTCCACTTTCATGAGTGTCTTCATGCATGCTCGTTGGTTTGCGAGTGTTCTTGACCTGGCCTTTCTTTAGGACACCTTCAGTTTGATTGAAATATATCCGCCTAAGTCAACCAGCACCAATTTGTCCAATCATTATTACCTTGTATACCTCCTTCATTAATCTTCCTTCAACATGGCCGGATCATCTAAGCATCCCTTTCTCTATCTTTGTCAATACATGTTCAACCATGCCACACCACTCCCTTATCACACTGTTCCTCACTTTGTCCATCAGCTTTACTCCAGTTATACTTCTCAAGCTTCTCATCTCCACAGCATTAATTCTACTTTTATGTTTGTTCTGCCATACCCAACATTCACTACTATACATCAGTGTGGGGATCAACACACCTCTATGTATAGCCAGTTGTGCTCTTTGTAATACATTCTAGCTATTCATAAAGTTATGAAGTGCTCCATTCACTTGATTCCCTTTCAAAACTCTTCTTTAAATACCACCATCACACTTGCCATCTCTTGTAAACTGTGAACCCAGATACACAAACTCTTTCACTTCCTCTTTTTGTCTCTCAATCATAATGTCACAGTTTGTGATACATTTTCCTCTGTCAAAAACCATTGCTTTCGTCTTGCTTACATTCACTTTAATTCCTTTGCTTGTTAAAGCACCATGTATCATGTCTACCATTGCTTGCAATTTCCTTCTCCGATGATGATAATAAAACTTGATGATCAGCGGATAGGACACATTTGACGGCCAACTCATTCATTCTTAGTCCATACTATCTTCCGAGCAATTGTCTATAAATAGGTTGAACAGCCATGGTGAAGCTTCAAATCCTTGTCTAACACCCTTGTGGATGCTAAACCAGTCTGAGTAAGCCCCGTTTATCCTGACACAAGCACTGGAACCCTTGTAAAGTGATTGCAGTGCTCATATCAATGTGCCGTTTACCCCATAAACAGACAATATGAACCACAATCCATTCCTCACCACTCTGTCATAGTTCTTTTCGCTATGTGTCAAACATTTTTTGGCTATGCTATGTAAGGAAAAGACCTGGTCCATGCATCCCATTCCTCTCCTAAATTCTGCTTGTACATTCCAAATATTCTCTTCAGTTTCATCATCACTCTTTTAATCAGTATCTTTGCATACAGTTTGCCGATTACGCTCAGTAAGCCAATGTCACTGTAGTTTTTAGTCTTGCTATGACCTTTATATAACAGCACGATGACGGCTTTGCACCAGTCATCTGGCACTTTGGCGCTTCTCCATCAAAAGGTTGAAAAGGAAATACAGCTGACTAGCGACCACACCCTGTACACCTCTCAGCATCTCGACCATAATTTTATCATACCCTGAAGCCTTATCCAACTTTATACAATTCATTGCATCTAAAATCTGTTTCATACTAATATTACTTTCATCCCCACTCTCAGTATGACCCCTAACAGAGTTTGCCACTTGTATTTCCTCTTTCTTGAATAAACTTTCAAAATATTCCTTCCACCTCTTTTTTGCCAAGTGAGCTTGCATTATTGGCCTTGGCTGTTCTTATGAACTTCCAAAAGAACTTCATGTTCATGCGGAAGTCATTAGATAACCTTCTTTCAAATTCATATCTATCATTAATTTCCTTTCTTTCCACCACATCCTTTATTGCGGTCTTACATCTTTTATACTAATTCTTCGCATTTTGTAAATCTTCTATTGTTGCCTTGTCCATTCTTTGGTTGGCTTTTGCTGCTAACCAATCCTGTCATGCTTTTCTCTTTTCATACACCACCTTCCGGATTTCTGCACTTAGTCTTCAACATACTTCCTTTTCTTCTCATACTAATACCAAAGACATCACTGGCCACTTCCACGACTTCAACCTTGAACGACTTCTATAACTCTTTAACCTCGCACATCCCGTCTAATCTGTCAAACTTATCAATCAATTTACTATTATACTTCTCTCTCACTTCATTATCTTGCAAAACCTCGATTTTCCCTCTTCCTAGAACACTAATAGATTTCCGAACACGATGCCGCCATTACCTAAAGGTCCCCCTTATTCGGCACATCACCAGGAAGCGATCAATGTCGATAGCAGTGCCGCGGTATGCCCTAGTGTCTAGCACTTCCCTTCTCAATCTCTCATCGACCATTAAAATCTCAATCATACTTTCCTGATTTCCTTCTTTTCTTGTGTTGTGTGGGATATTTTTGTGATCAAACATTGTGTTTGTAACTACAAGATTCCACTCCAAGCAGACTCTTGCCATTTTCATTCACTCTTTCATCACCAAACTTTCCTAATACAGTTCCATATCCATCACGCTGCCCTCCAACCCATCCATTAAAATCTTCAAGCATTACAATTCTTTCATTATGCTTTCATTCATTCAGAACATCTTTCAAATTATGCCCTTCGATTTGGGCTCTCGAGGACCGGTTCATCCCGCATATTGTGGAGCATACTCCCCTAGAATGAAGATTCGGGTAAGGTCAACCTTAAACTTCACCCAGATGAGTCGAGGACTCACACAAACAAAATCAATTACACATTCGTTCATTCTAGCAAAAAGCAGCATACCAACTCCCTGACAGCCTCTGCTGCTTTCAGAGACCTGACCAGTAGGCTGTGTAAGGTCCATGTGTGGTTGTGTTGCATCCTTTCCGCTTGGTCTCATTTACACACAGAACATCAATTCTTTTTTCCATCATCAGTTTTATCTTTCATACCTCCTCTGACATTCTAAGTATCAAAGTGGTTATGACGGGTTGCGAAACTCGTCGGCGCCATTCTGGCACGAAGTAATGTATTCCTCCATTGTGCTCCCACGGTATTTTCATAGTGATTATAAATGCATATAAGTTTAACACTACAAGGTATAGAAACCTGATGCTATATTAATGGAGACACATTAAGTTCCTCTTGTCTTTTTACTTCATGAAAGATTAGTAGATACGTAATCTTCTGAAAATATTTAATATTCACCAGATTAGGTAATAAATTCAATCATAAATGTTAAACTAAATTATTTCTTCAAGAATGATGGCTAAAATGGGCTGGGAGGGAGGTGCTCTTGGAAAGAATGGTGAAGGTATCATTGAGCCTATAGCACCAAATGCTGCATATGTAAGTTTTTTTTAGCTAGAATTTGTTTATTTTCTGAGAAAGTAAAACCGCTTATCAAAAACAAATCTTGCCAAAAAATTTAAGCTCGAAATTTTGATGGAGTGCTTGCTTACCTTCCCAAGGTACAAGTATATTGATGCTTAGTAATATTTCTCCGAGTGTACAACCGGGTTATCGAAAAGATGTATGACTATCAGTTAGATTTTCTATTTGGTTTGCTTAAAAAACACCTCTTAGTAGTAAAAAGAAAAGGTAACAATAGTAGACTGTAACTTGGCAGTAGAATTATGGACTGGCAGTACTTATTGAATGCCCTTTAATTAATTATTTTTTTTATGTAGTTTGCGCTGCTAGTTACTTTGATAACCATAGCAGTTTCATCAGACTTAGAGCTTGCGGGATTGGTATCCGCGAGCTAAGTAAAAAAAAAGAAGACAAAATAAAACTCAAACCAAACACAATAAAAACTAAACACGCAACATAGAAATCTAAGTATATACATATATATGTACATAGTTTTGTGTATAAAAGATGAAGGAGAGAGGTGAGATAGTATTGGATGGGGGAAGGGTTGAAGAGATGGAGAGAGATAAGACACTAAACTAATACATACATAGATAAGTACACATATGAAATCTTAAACTAAGTCACGCATAGAGCACTTCAGATGGCAGCGAGGACTATGAGGTCATTGGTCTTTATGAGGAAAACGTCTAATATGTATAGTTTGAAAGTTTATCATTCAAATAAATTTTTTTTAGTAAACTTTGTCACCATTTAAATAATTTTATGCTTATTTAATAAAAAATTAATGGTAATGGAAATTACAGGCTTCATCAACTTTTGGCCTTGGGCAAACTATGGGAAACATTAAAGCGCCAAAAAAGGTAGCCAGAAAACAAAATAAACAATTTTTCAAAACCAATCTTCTACATATTTTGTTGGAATTTGTAAAGAATGATTCAGAAATTGAAGTTATCTTTGACTCTCATTTAAGCAAGCAAGAGAGAAAATGGATTCACGATATAGTTGAGAGTTTCATAGGAATTGGTATTAGTACTGCATATATCAATTTTTATACTAAGAGACAGAACGCTATTGTTCAAAAAATTAACAATTGCAATCATTATGTTTTATATACAGAAAGCCACGGTGTTCCTCCCAACAGGTAAATATCCCATCAAAGCAATTTAAAATAAATATACAAAATTTTTAATAACAGCAGTGAATACCTGAACTCTTGTTTATTACAGGTATTTATGCTTGTATAAGGATGCTCCAGAGAATATGTACTTAGTTACACCAGATGATTTGTGTTTAGAAGATAATGAACACAAATCTGATAATAATGAATATAATCAATCAATACATTCTAAAATAGAGACATTTGATGCCAAACATGAAAAAAATGTCGACTTTGACAATGATGAGGAATGTACAATGGAATTATTGCTAGAAACAATTATTGATTACTTCATGGAATTTGTTGAAGACGAAAATTACACAGAATTCAGATTTCTTGGACCATTTACAAATGAAGAAACGGAAGCCATAAATATGTTTATGGAAAAATACAGAAATAATGAATTTTATGAGAATGATAAATTGAAATGTGTATGCAAGAGTAAAGAAATAGTGATAGATATAAAAAAAAACGTTAATGGTAGCAATATGTAAGTATATTATATTATGAAAAAAGATTTTAATTGATATCATATTTAGGATATTATACTGGATGTTGTTAGGAGGCTTCTGAAAACCAGGACAGACGATAGTACTTATGACACCTTTAATGATGAGACAGAAAAAAATCTATACTGATTAAAAAAAATCATATTTTTGAAACGTTTTATTAGCATTATTTACGCTGCATTATGTTAGTACAGCTAAATGAAACGATAGTTTCTTAAAAAAATTAAACAATAAAAAACGAGAACTCGAGATGTATTTGGTTTCAACATGAACTTTATTTCATAGGACCACGTAGCACTTAGATTGGCGCAGGCCCGCCGCGCCCGTGCATTCGTTGATTCGAGCATCAGCTGTTGTTGATTTTCTGTTTAATTGTTGTTTTTTTTTGTAATGTATTTTTTATAAAACTATCGTTTCATTTAACTGTACTAACATGATGCAGCGTAAATGATGCTAATAAAACGTTTTATAAATATGATTTTTTTGTCTCCTCATCAAAGGTGTTATTAGTACTATCGTCGGTCTTCGTTTTCGGAAGCCGTCTCCTAACACCCAGTATAACTATCTCTCCTGCAGTACGCTAGGAGACTCATTGCTCTGTTTGATACAATGTATCTCAGTACTGAATATTTGTTTCAATTATTGCCAGAAAAAAAATGTGTAGCAAAAGTCAATCATGTAGATTTTTAATTGCATTGTTTTCCAACAGATTCTTCAAATCGGATACAAAATCCGTAAAGTGAAAATAGATGAAAAGGACAATGTTCTACTATTAACTTTTTTTTTAAAGAGTTTTCTTTAAAAAGGGATAAATGAATAGTTCAAGAAATAATTGTAATTATTTTCAATTGAACGTACATAACTCATTATTATGAAGAGTGTATTCATTCCAAGTGTCAATGAAATAAAATTGACTGCATATACTGTTGTCAATTTTTCAAACTTAATTTAAAAGGTTTGTTTGGAGGCAAGCATGTAGAGTAGTTAGTACTCGTCTTCTTCTTCTTCTTTGTCGTAACCTCATGACTAAGGGACGTGACTATGGTGCGTTAGTACTCGTGAACAAGGCTTAATATTATTTATTAATACAAGGGAGTAAATAACATAAGAATAATATGTTATTCTATATATATATAATAAAAATGGGTTTTGTTTTTTTGCCAATCATGTGAAAACTACTAGATAATTTGTTATAGGGTATTTATTTTTTGAATTTCGTAGATCCTTCATTTTATTTCTAATTAACTATTATAAACATTTTCATTTCCTATTATTTATGTGGTTGCTATAGACAATCATTTGGGGTCTAATTTTATTTTACGATTAGAAAAATGGGCGGTGAACGCTTAGTATACATATTAATGTCATCACATAGCAGTAGGAAATAAATGCCTTTTACTTACAAACTAAAAAGACAAAACACATAGGTGAAACAAATTAAATAAATATTGGTGTTGTCAATGTCAACAGGTTTATTGTTTTATTTACATGTTTCCAATGAAAAAATACTTACATCAGTCTTCACTCACAAACCAAAATCTGAATAGAAATAGGATACACATCTGTCACACCAATAGAAATTAAAACTGGTGGACTTATTATTTTGAAGTCATTCAACAATCAATTTAAAAGTCAAATATTTAGCTTTACATTTAACTACAATGATCAAAATAAAATTAATTAAAACATGAAACCTTGACATTATCCAAGTCATATACTTTTCTACTTTACATTTTCTAACATACTGCATTCAGCTTAAATGACATATGCAGATTTATAAAAGAAAATTGTAATTAAAAGTTGACTTAAAAATTTATTTAAGTCAAGATTCAATTAGCATATTTTAAATGAAAATAAAATAATATGAGTGTGTTATAAAGATAATTTTATATTTTAAAAACAAAAATAAATTTGTATAATCAATAGGATTTAAAATACAAAAATTTCTTAATTTAATAAGTAGGACATAATTTTTGTTTTTGCAGGTTAATTAATAAATATAATCTTCACATTCTTCAGATAGCTGTTTGTAGCTAATACAAATAATAAAATACATTTTATTTTAATAAAGATAATAAAATTGACTAGTAATATATGGCCTAAAAGTACATGGTGATGTGTATATAATCAGTCCCTAAAGAGGAATGCAAAAATTATAACTAAATTCGTTTTACACTACCTAAGCACTGCACAAATCAATATTACTCTAAATAACAAGATGAGTTTGGAATAATTATACCAGTCATCGTCATCATTATCAGCCGAATGACGCTCACTACTGAGCATAGGCCTCTCTCAAGGATCTCCACAATAGTCGACCCTATATTATCCGCCTCCAGCAGCTTTCTGCGCTCTTCGTCCGACCGTAAGTCAACCTTGTGGCAGCCTGCCATCAGCACGCAGTTGCTGTAACACCACTGTTGACATCTAATATCAACCTTCTAACTGATCCTTTCCTGACTTCAGATAAAGTATAATTTTTATAAATGCAGGTAGTAGCGAATATTGTCTCGTACGTAGAATACAGGCTAAATACATATAACACTAAACTACAAATCAAATGTCTTTATAAATCATTTAGGATAGATGCAGTCTATACGAATGTTACATTAAATAAAGATATGGCAAATTGATAAAATATAACCTATATTTACTATGTATTATACAAGTGCAGAGCTGCGTACCTTACCGTGAGGTCGTTATTTTTAAACGAGCGTTTAACACATTTGACAGTCACCGTCATCGTGTTACGAGAGGCCACCTTATACACCTAACCTACTTGGAAAGACAAACTCGTTCACATCCACTACAGACCGTGCAAGAGTACGCATTTGTTATCTACACACTAACAGCGATACGACACTAATTCATAATTATTGTATAAAAGAATTACAACCATGTTACTACACGACTTTGCTAAGATATGTTCAGCCTTAAGAAGGTGCACAAACTACCCATAGTTTTGGGTATGCAATATAATATAATACCGTTTGTAAAAATAAAATACTTATATTTCAAGATTTATAGTCATAAATAAAACGATATTTTATTTCTTTCTAATGCAATAGATATTTAGGTTTTTGCCAGTCTATGGGTAGTCCGTAACAATATATTCGTACAATTAATAGTTTATCTGCAAATACCGAGTCATTATTCCGGTATATATTTCCAAGTAATTTTATGACAAGAATGGTTTCCGTAAACATGTATACACTAAAGAGAGTCAACTTACCTACATTTACTTCCACTAAGTGACTTGATAAAGTATTTTCTCAAAGGGAACATTATAATTACAACATACGATAATTACGATAGTATGTCCAATGTATTGGCGCATTGTGAATATACTGTTGTAGCGAGTGGTTAAGAGCTACGTTTAATGTTGACTCAAAACGGTTAATAAAAAAAAAATTTAGCTCATGTTCACTAAACATATTTCTTAGACTTCACATAAAAATTGGTGTCATCTTAAGTCAGGTACCAATTAAGCTTAATAGTAATTTCTTTATCGTTCTTTATGTCCTTGTCCATTCATATTTAATTGTATGGATGCAATACAATCTGATATTGTCCCACATCTTAAAAATCATTGCTTCAATTTAGTATTATTGCTTTCATGAGAATACAGTCTCTTATTGTTCTGGGTGTTCAATATTTTTCTTCTCAACATTGATTAAAGGAAATGGAATGCAAAATATTCGAACCTATACTTTTACATGTTAGAATTATACCAAGCACATTTCACACAAAACAGAAAAGCGAAATGTTAAAAATTACTCTTATGTTTAAATTAAAAGGACTGCTTAATTTTTACCTACAATACAAAGATTTGGAAAAAAGAGATAACTATTTATTAAATTATTTTGTTCTTTAATTTAAGAAAAACACATTTTTTAACTTTGTAAGCATATGTAACATCCTGGTTTGAATATTTATTTGATATAAAATTATTATTATGTAATGCAATGTTGACACACTTCATGGTTGTTTTTTTTATGAAATAATCAAATATAGCAGTGATAGTATAATTCTGGTATATCTTTTGAACACTGAAGCAAAATAAAAAAAAATAGATTAAACAACCGGAAAACAACTTTTTTTCTGCACATATAAAGATGGTATTGCAGTCATAATTGTTGTGTATAAAGCATACTGGTGTTTCCGTTTCGCTTATTTGATGAAAAATATAAATAAATCATGTTATGGCAGATTTACCTAATCAGTTCAATTCTGTAGACACTACTATCTATTCTCTGATGTTGTTTAATTTTCATAGATATTAAAAACTCAAAGTTAGACTTAATAATGACTATTTGTTCAATCATCAACTAAGGCTAGGTAGATATAACACATTATGGGAAAACTTCAAAGGTATTGCAATCTTAATAAAGTAGTAAGATTGCTTGGAGATGAAGTGAAATAAAAGTTACCAGCTAAACTGTTCAGCATCTCTTGTAAATCTAGTATACGAAGTTTATAAAACATTACATCACATGATATTTCGTTACTTGGTTGTCTCAAATAAAAATATATAAGCAACCATTTAATGATTACCACAGTTAAGACTTGAGGAGTTCTCTTACAAGGTAACAGTCAAGATCATTATTTAATCACCATATTGGCCAAGTGCAGGTTAGTGGATGTGACATTACAAGAAAGCAGCAAAAAATTAAATTCATTGGAAGCTCAAGTCAAAACTTTACCTAAATTTCTATAGAGACGTTTAGCAAATATGATCATCACATGTACTGGCTTCATGGCTTTAATTTTCAGTACGTAATATTATCCTAAATATCAAATGTGTTATGACGGGAATTATTCATTTATATAGCCCAGTGTCAATTATGTGTATTTGTATAAATAAATCTATAAAGATTTGCTAATTGAAATCAAGTTATAGGTACATCCCACAAAAATAAATCATATAATAAATAAAGTATTACATTCAAATGATAAAATTATAAAATTTCTGAGTTATGGTGGCGAATCTTCATTTGAAGCTATGTTAACAAGTGTTAATATGTTTTCTCAAGTATTGTATGTTTTTCACTGACATCTTCAACTGGATTTTTTTTATAGAACAAATTTCATTTAAAGAGATTGAGTATCATATTTACTTCGAACAATTCAGTCAATGTATTTCTTTGGTACATACTTGGTTGGCAAGTAAATAAATATATCTAAGCAGTGAATTAACTACATCATAAAAATATTTCTCTCATTGTTTTGTCTGGCTCATTAATAGATAAAAAAAGGATATTAATGTAAGATATATATAAAAAGTATATTCTTTTCTTTCCATTTCACTGTCAGTATTAGATTACTTTCAGTACACTTTTAACTTCAAATTAACTATGCTTAATTAAAACAATAAAAAATTTGTATGTAGCTTTTGTAAGCCTTCTTACAAACAATCACATGCTGAGTTTCTGTATATATAAATAATGAGTCATTACAACAATGATCATTGTTAGAAAAAAATTTCAGTTGTTTATTAAATTAAAACAATGATTTAATCTCTGTTATCTCTTTTTAAACTTTCTAATGTATTTTAAAACAATACTATGGAATGGTTATATTTACTATGTAACCAACTTCAAATTTTCACTTTTAACATGTATTTATTATTCACTCTATATATTAGCACTGCTACATTATACCAATCAAATCACTCTTTTATCTGCACCTCCCTTATAGTCTGTTCTATCCATCATTCACTCAACATCATCGTCATTTCTGCCTATCCTTGTCCACTCTATATTTTAACAATATATTTCCCTTAATTACCAATTTTCATATGCCAATTAGGTCTCTACATTATATCTTCTAGCCAATACTATTATACTTTCAAGTTCATCTCTTATATTACAGATTAATGTACTGATGTTTAACAATCTTATATAACTTTAAAGGTATAATAATAATTTCGATACTTATGACTGTCAATATGTTTTAAAAACTTGTGAATGCAATGTACCTGTTTCGGTAGATATCGGTTAATTTTTTATCGTTTATGCAATGATAAAGCAGTCGCTGCAATCGCGAATGCACCGCAAAGAATGCAACTAAATATGGCACCAAATTCACCCATTCCTCTAACTATTGCTCCTCCCATATAGGCAACAGATAGTATTAGACCGTGAGCCGTACATCTGAAAACAACGGAAAGATATAAGTTTACTATTGTAAATTATTATAAATAGTCGATAATATTCTACATAATAATAAACGTATTTATGATGAAATTTTTCCGTGTGGAGCATATTAATCTGCTCTGTAGTGTCTGGCTGTTAAAAATAGGACGAACATAACCTACTTGTAATAGAAAGCAACTAAAATGGTCTTTTGAAGTTCGAGGACTGCGCCGCTCACCAAGCTAAGAGCCCGGGTCTCCAGGCAATGCGCTGAAGGAGTTTTATTTTAAATTAATAGGTCGACGATCGCATTGTGATGCAGAGTATATCATCTTAACTAATCGCAGTGTTATGGGTAGATGTATCATTTATCTTCAGGTGAGTGGCTTGTCGATTCTTTGAATAAAAAAATCCTTACCTTAAGTTAGCAGGGTAGGAATCTACAACATCAAGTCCAACATTGTAAAATATGAGTGTTCCCAACAGTCTGTATGTAGCTTCTATAATATAAAGCGCTGTTTCGTCTTGCGTCAGATAAAAAGATGGTGATAGTAATATACAAGCTGCACACAAGAAAACTGAAATAAAATTGGATTTTATTTTATATTTTCACTAATGAAGGTTTTGCTGAATAGGTTTTTTTTACAAAATACATTTTATCCATAGCAGTATTCCTTACGATATTGACAACACACTGGTGGCTGGTTTACAACATGGCGAAAAAGGACATGTTGTGCAGCTTCTAATGATGTGTGAATAGAACAGAAAGATGATTGTTATATTATATATATATTATTTAAGAGTAATTACCGTTCGGTCGCACGGGGCAGGGGTACGGCAGCAACGCAAGCAAAGCGGCGAGTAATGCTGCGCGCGCGGAGTGGCTTTGCTCACGGCGCAGTCCCGCAAGGTGGGAACGTAGGTCTGCATGCCGTGCGCAACCGCCGCGAATGCCACGCACCACGCTGCCAGTCAGCACACATCCGTCCAATTCGCGACCAACCTCCATATCCGTATCGATTATACTGGATGACAATATAAGGTTATATTCTTGAATACACATTGTGAACAACATATAAATTTTACTTGAAACAAGTTGATATTCTCCAAACGATTTGAAGTATTGTTTCGATGTACAACTGCAATGCAAATAGATTGAGACCTATATGAGCAAAAAAAAAATTTGTTTATTTATTTGAGACCTATGTACCCATCCTGAAAGACCAATAGAGTAAAGACATTTTACCACCACACTGACATAGTGCGGGTAGACGAAAGTTCACATTCTTGGAACATATTAGTTTCCTAACCATGTTTTCTTTTAAGGAAAGCTCAAGCTCAGTGACGACCGTTGCTACCATCCGCCTTCTTAATATAATAAATTATTATATAAATACTTACGTGCTATTAATGAAGATAGACTCCTTAAATGTGGCGTAGGAAGACATAATGTTGGAAAATGAGACATTCGTAAATGTGCAATTGTCGAACTCCACGTGCGATATGATCATATCCCTGAACGTGCAATCGCGGAACGAAACGCTTATGTACTGAACGTTTTCTAATGTTTCGTTGTAGTGTTCGTTAACGAATGATTCGTTAACAATTATACGTTTAGATGCTTCAAATTCTTCGCTCTCCGCTTTCACGACCGTAGCTGGTACATACGACGAGAGATAATACTGTAAATGAATGTTTATATATTTAATGCATGGTAATCATAAAGATTTTACATGTGAACAAATTTGAGCACTTTTGCTCAAATATGTTGAAAATTTTCTTTTATATTGGCACAAAAAGTTAGACAGGTACTATCCAACATATAATATTACAGTGCGGCAGTAGTAACCGGAGAAATCAGAAAACTGCTTAACATAAAAAAAAATCACAACTAATCATTATTGATTTTATGTTTGTTGCCGGAGACTGTCTTAGTATCACCGTAGCGTTTATTTCTACTGCCGAACTATGTGAGCAAACATTTGTATGTTTAGGTTTGAAAGGCGTTGTAGTTAGCAAAATTAATGAGGTAATGAGACTATAACATCTTGCCCTAAGGCGACGACGGTTATTTGCAGTAGTGTATATCTATAACACTTATCATCAGGTGCACATTTAATTTGTCTCGTTCCTGGTAACTGAAAGTAACAATTTTAGACATATACACAATAATAAGGTAGATTGACAACTAATAACTGTAACAATCATTTTTCAAATTGAACTGTCTTATTAATGAAGTAGATCTATCTGACGACTATCAGACTGATTTTCATAAAAACTCTTATATTTATTAACACAATTTGTCATGTTATTACACTGACAGTTTTTACGAAATATTGGCGGTGTAAATATGAGGACACAGGGAGAAGAACGAACAGAAAGTCAGACTTTAGATATTACCTGAATAGCCATACTGAATAAAAGAATTCCACCGAGAGAGATTGATGTTCTTCGATATGAACTTGAGAATAGTTGAAAGAATGCTTGCCAGAACTGAAATAAAATAAGAATATTATTTAAAAACCACCCATGACATAAAATTTATTAAAAGCCAAAAGAATAAAACTTCGCAATAGTAATTAGAAAATGTGTTTAATTTCACGAAGCAACGAAGCACGTTTACGTGATGATAAGTGATACACGTGCCCGTAACTAAGTGGCACTAGTTGTGGTGATATACTGTGTATTTGGAGACCGTTTCCGAAAACGAAGACAGACGATACTACTAATGACACCTTTGATGTTGGGAGGGAAAAAAATTGATCCCGATTTAAAAAAAAAAATCATATTTTTAATACGTTTTATTAACATTATTTACGCTACGAGATGTATTTGGTTTCAATTTGAACCTTATTTCCTAGGGCCACGGAGCATTTAGATCGGTAATGTTTCATATCAAATTTTAAATAATTTAATTTTTAAGTAACGTATTTTTTATAAAACTATCGTTTCATTTAGCTGTACTAACTGATGGAGCGTAAGTAATGCAAATAAAAAGTTTTAAAAATATGATTTTTTTTTTATTAGAATCGATTTTTTTCCGACCCATCATCAATGGTGTCATTGATAGTATAGTCGGTCTTAGTTTTCGGAAGCGGTCTCCTAACACACAGTATACTGTAACAGTTTACGTTCATTGCCTTGTGACTAAAGATTAAATTTTAGTATCGTTGGTCTAGTCATTGCACTGACTATAATGACACCCATCAAAATGCAACGCAGTGGTGTATGCATACTACAGTATGGCGAAAGAAATAGGGGCTGCGGTAGTACCTAGAGGGTCTCCGATAATAGAAGCCTACCACAAGCAATTTATTGAAGTAATTAATAATAACCATTTTAACACTGTGCCGCACGTGATGCAGGGCGGGAGGTCGCCGTTTGCCCGGCAGCGAGAGTTCGCCTAGTCTATACTCAGAGTCCCCGCCGGCAGCCGCAACGTTCGCTTTGCCACACAAGCGAAACTGGTTGCTACTGTGTATATTCTGTAAAGTTGCATAATTCAAAGTGTGTGTATAGAAGACTTATTCGAAGAAAGTTGGGAGATCATTAGTAATAGAATTATTAAAAATATGTACTGGTACATTTTATTAACAAAAAAAAAATAAGTAAAAAAATATGAACGCACGAAGAAATGCGCATAAACATAAATACTTTAAAATAAAAGTGATGTTTTAATTATGTAATATGATAAATTAAGGTGATTTTTGTAAAGAATAATATAAAAAAAACAAAAGCGAATGTTTAATTGTTGAACCATAGATTCAAGTTTATTTTTCTATTATATTATGTTTTGTTGCCTTTATCTAGCTTCATACTAGAATACGGGAATCTATATATTACTGCGCTTTTTTTCAAATATAACTGCTTTTCTCATTATTTCTACTAATCTAGATAAGATTTATAAAAAAGGAGATTATGCACATCATATTGAATTTATCATTTTTATAGGAGTGATACCTCAGTCCAGAAAGCGGTCGCGGTGGGAGTCCAAGAAGAGCTACTATTATTCCTACAGAGATTGAATTTTTGGTGAAGGAACAGTGTGGAAATGGACCTGTTCCAAGATCTAACGGCTATCACGGACATGTTATGTTCGCCAATCTGTATTTGGTCCATGTAATGAATATCCGACTATCTCTTTATGAAAGAAGAGCCGAATTTCCACTAATGGGAAGGATAAGTAGCTCCCTTAATTTCATTTAATTATATTAAACTTTTATTTTGGTCTAATTTACAGATAAAGTGGATCATAAAATTACTCGTATTGTTCACTACTTTTGAATTAAGTGTGTTGTGAAGTTATTGAAACAGATATATTAATTAATCTTTGAAAATTATAAAAAATATACCTGGTAGACCATCATAGCATCCACTTCTCGTCCTACATCGAGTAAATATCGAGGCGATTCCTGAGTCCAGATTAGGCTTATCAGTGAAGCTAGTATTGGTAAAGTACAAAGCAGCAGGTACCTGTGAATATGGTCTAATTATAATATTACACATTATTGCGAAGGTATAATTTTGGTATGCGGTTTTATACAATGGGCTAAGCAATTGACCTCAGTTTTACATAGTGGTAAATGATGATCGTGAATGTATATCTATTTCGTACCTATGCCAAGCACTAAAATGCTCTTTGTTCTCTTTGAGCGCAGCGGCACCGGTGCCGGGGAGCACTGCGTGCGCTAGCGTCGCGGCGAGCAGCGCACCCGCGCCGGTCCCGGCCGCGAGCAGCGCCAGCGCGCGTCGACGTCTGCTTCTCGTGCACCACTCGCCGCAGTACGTGTAACCGATGGCCACGGTGCCGCCCGATCCAATCGATGAGCAGAATCTGTTTCGTATTTTTTTATTCTATGAAGCGACGAGATGAGCAGGACGTGATAGGCACGACTATGTGGCGCAAGTAGAATGAATACTATACCACTTAGTATTAGTAGCCTTAAAACCTAAGATGCCAAAGCTAGTTCGATTATTAGTTAACAACACATAACGTCCTTCAAACCGAAAATCAGAAATGTATAGACACTCCTGCTTTCGACTTCCTACTGCTTATTTACATCTCTGTAAACATTTACTTGCCCCCAATATAACCGCAAATGTTTTAAACTTTTGTCATATACATATACAATTTATCTCAAGTTGGATTTTGTTATTATAATCTGTATCACAACTATTAATATATAATCCATAAGTGTCCTACTCTAGCTTGCTCGATCTGTAGTCTTTATTCATGTCATAAACCTGAACATAGTTGCAGGTGTATATCAAGAAAATTTTCAATGGCATGTCGAACCTATTGCAACCAAAGGTCAAAGTGAACTATAAAGACTTAAGTAAATATTTTCCATCTGTTGGGTATATTGTTAGGCAATCTTCATAATCTTTTGTTGTTTGTTGAATATTGGCATACATTGTTTTAAAAAACAAAATTAAAGCTATAGTAAACTAAATTTAAAGCAGCCAAACCTTATTATCATCGGGCAAACCTATATTATAATTCTAATGTAGATAATGAGTAGTAAGTAACCTAGCCATCATAAAAGTCCCATAAGTGGGCATGAAGGCTGCAATCGCTGCGAACACTGCATTGACCGCGAGGCACGAAAGTAAAGTACGACGTCGTCCCAGACGCTCGCCCAACGCGCCCCATCCCACAGCGCCCAGCGATCCACCAACCAGACTTATCAACACTAATAAATGATAAATACAAATAATTAAAATAGAAAACTAAAATGCATGGATACATCTCTGATTAAAATTTGTCAGTAAATTTTATATGACATACAATTACTTGGTATATTTATAACGTACATCGCAGGCGCGGGTTCAATTCTATGAATTTGAGCTTCCAGTGATAGTAAACATCATTAGGAACTAACAGCATTCATAGACATCAAATTTCATCCCCCCGAGTATAAAAGTTTTTTTATATAACAGATATTACAATTTTGAGTTGTCAGTAATTTAATTTTACTAAGGTGTAATGAGTTATTATATTATTAATATATTATCTTTAAAATATTTTATAGTATACAAAGAACATAACAGAAGACCATTATCATTGGTCCTTAACTGATAGACATCCTCACTTGAATATACATATATTTCAAAACTATAACATACCAAGCCAATTTTTCTCATGTGGTAATATACATAGTTCAATCTCTGCAGAAGGTAGTACAAAAGGTATAGCTGCCAATTCGAGGGATGCACCTGCTATAGCAAGGGTCACAGCAAGCAAAACTCGCACTTGCGATAGTCCACAGCCAGCCTGTTAGAAATAATTGCAGACACTGTAGCAAAATAATAGAAAAAATTTAAATGTTGTTTATATTAATAAAAATTGTAGATTCAAACTTAAATGCTGTCTTTATACACAAAAAAATAAAAAAAGCTTTAAGTATATAAATACAATTATTAATGCGAAATCTACTCTTGACATGAGGTTAATCTAAATATAACTATCCCTGTAAGTTGTGAGGTAAAATAAACAACCTGTCTCAAGGCATCTTCATGAAACTGCTCTAGAACACTGGAGTCATTGTAGTCTAACAGTTCACCACTCTCATTGCCATCTGGGAGTTGCTCAGGAGGGCTTGCAATTGTATTTGTAACATTCGCAGGTTCTCCACCACCTTCATTACCTTTAGTTAAAAAAGTTTTACTTTATCGTTTACTTTTTCATAAACAATCTAGAAATATTTAATTAGTAGAATTTCGTGCACATGTCTAATTTAATTTTTGAATGCAAAACAATCTAGGTAAAAAAAAAGAAATACTTAAACAATAAGAAATACAATAAATCCACAGTCTTACACTATGCAAGACACAAAAATGAAAAGAAATTGCTTAGTCATAAATTTAAAAAATATTGTAGAGAAACATTTATGCTTAATCATGTTTATTATTTCTTTCACTAATACAAAAGATAGGGTTCAAAATAATTTTACTACTGGAGTTTAAACTAGACTTTACCATTATCAGACAATAGACATCCATTATTAGATATAGTCCTCTCCCTAACATATCCATATAGATTGGTCATTTGCTGCCCATATCCAGCAGCTTCCCAATACCTTCACCAAATTGTCGGTCCACTTTGTGGGAAGCCCCCCAACACCATCTCTATCAGTACGGGGCTGCTATTTGTGAACCTTACTGTACCATCATCCATCAGTAGTTCAAGCCATATGCCCTACCCACTGTCATTTAAGTCTAGCAATCTTTTGAGCTATGTCAGTCACCTTAGTTCTTCGGTGGATCCATTAATTTCTGATTTTATTGCACAGGGAAAGTTAGAGCACAGCCCTCTGCTCTTTGGGTGACTTTGAGCCTTTTCATAAGGCACATAGTTAAGAGCCCCACATCTCAGTTCCATAACTAAATAGATTTATATATAACATGTGTATCATGAAGATTGCATTTTTAATTACCAACTTACAATTGGAGTGATAAACTAATTTTATTCTATAATAAGAATACATAGAGAAGGATGTGTAATGAACATTTTCCAATTACCAGAAAGTCTATCCTCCATGTATGTCATAGTGCGTGATATGGATCCAAAGCTTCCAAGTTTAGATGATCCCTCAGAATCAGATCGTGTGCGCACTAGGCACGCTTGCTCCTCCGTCATAGTGGGGACTATGAGTAACATGTGAGCTTGCACTAAATGTTAAATTATTTTTAAACGTGAGGAACATCTGCAATGAGAAACAAAGGATAAATTTTTTGTATCTATTATATGTATAATATCTAGGTGCCTAACCTCATGTCATAAATTAATATGTGTAAATATTTATTACTCTATTATAAAGTAAACACTATTTTGGTCTTTACAAAAACTTCTGATTAGACCTTTGTAATTTCAAGGGTTCATTCATGTCACATCTATATTTAAATTTAGTTGTATATTGTTCATTAAATAATTGGACTTAATTTTAATTTACAAACATTTTGTTAACTTTTTATGATATTGTATTTTTCAAATGGTTCCCCATGTATGATAGAAAAAATCGAAGAACATGCAGTTTATGCGTTATCAAAATAATAATTTCTATTCATAATATATAAAGCTTAGTATTATATTATAAATCATAAAATGCTTTACTTTGCAATTTATTTCAGTAAGCTTAGTGCCATGCAAAATATGCAATTATTACTTTATCTTAATTTGAAGTGATGTAACTAATTAAATTACTGATGGATTTAACTTATATTGCAAGACAATAACTAAAAAGCGGTGATATATACACATCCTGACATACCTTCAAAATTGTAGTTTATTCTTTAATGATTAAAAAAACATTGCGTTAACAAACTTGGTTAACATTGTTTTCATGCCATGCTACTTTATTCAAGAAAATTGTTTTGACCAACCTAACTATTTTGTCAATACTACTTCCAAAGTTCTACAAAGAAAATGAAGTGCAACATGTCGATTCAAGTACGACGTGGGAGATAATAATCAGCAGGTTTCCACAATGCGCAATGTATAAAACATGTTATCAAAATTACGATCTGCTTTTGTTTTATAAAGTCCTAAAACTGTTTAGTATCTTTACCTACATGATATATACAAAAAGTAAAATATTGAAGTACATTTAAAACACTGCAGTACTCACGTTTTAATTTACAATTGCGAAATAAGTATCACATATGACACAAAAGGCTATAAACATCACGAACACTGCAAATAAAATAACTTCACTTTTAAGTAAAATACAAAACAAACGCAATAAAAACAAGTCGGTGGGTGAAACAAAGCGATTAAAGAAGCGCGTACAGCTTATATATAGTAATAATAAAAAGTATTGATATTATAGTTTCATTTACATAGACTATATCAATACTTGTTTCAAATTGGCTAAAAAATTATATTACCATGGTTGTCATTCAGAAAAAATGTACAATTTATTTTTATATAACTTGGTAGCCATAAATGTTAAAATTTGAATAATATTGAAGATATATTTGGACATATTACATACATTCATTTTTAAATCTTATATTAAAATTTAAAATGTATCGAAAGCATTTCGGCCATTAAACATTTAAATATAGCACAATTTGTTTTTTTTAAACACTGAAAGCACTGTAATAGTAGGGTTCAAACAAAAAATATTTTACAAAATTACATTGTGATAGTTTATCATATCTGGTGTTAGGTGCAAAATTTTGCAATAATGTAATTGAGTTAATTAGAACCTGCTCCACGCTTCACAGAACATTTTTCACTAATAAATTGACACATTCACTTTAAAAAGGTCATCATCGTTTCGTTTTTAAATATATTACTCATAGAAATATGTTCGATTTAGATTAAAATGTTTAAATAAGCTTTTCCGGCAAAAATCCGATCCTACATCCTACGTAAATAAAGTCCCGTGTATAACAGCTATATAGCCAGGTTTAAGGTCAAGAAAAGGATAGATTATGATATATTCACTGTAATAGAAAGAGACTGTAATGTAATATCAAGGTAATGCAGAAAGTTAAAATCTACATGAGATAAGCGTGTAAAGATATTTCTCTTATATCCCTTGTTGAAAAGTAATTACAGTATCAATTCTCTGTACTATAAATGAATGCAGGCGTGCCGTTTTGCTTAATAATTTGTATATAATTCTTTTTAAATTGTTGTTTTTATCTTTATTATTATAAGATTATTTAATTGACACTTTTCTAAAGGAGTTCTTAAGATAGTTCTTATGTATAGTGTGTTTTATATCGATTACTTTATATTAAGAACTGCGCAGGTATAGAATTGATACATGCGCATTGTGTAATTCATTAGAAATATGTGTAAATGTATACAATCATTTCTAATCTATGTTTCCTAGTTGTGAAATTAATGAACAGATTGAACAATCATTAAGCTCTTAAAGAAATACTGTTAATGTCATTCAGTGTATTAATCATCACTGATTAATTTAGCTCTATGTCATTAAGTAGTATTAATAGTTTTTAATAATTCTAGATAAATACATTTTTGAATTATAGTAAAATTTGCTGGTTTTATATGTATAGTTGTTGCTGGTGTTAGGTTTTTAGTCTTAAAGACTATCTTGGTTCCACCGTTCATCCTTTTTTATCGCCACGTAGTAGAAGCAGGGTTAAAATATCCTCAGTAAAATAGAATAGCTGACGATCCAATTGATTTTCTCAACATGATCGCCAACCTTCAGTTTGAAGAGAGCAACTAATGATGATGATGAAACCGTAGTAGTTAAACAATACTGTGTTATGATTTGATTGACGTCGTATTTAATGAAATTATTGCGGTATCAAGATTGACATTTTATTTTTCACGACGATCTGCGCTAAGTGGAATAATGTTAACATCATAGTCAGCGACTCACTGTTATAATTAGGCATATCATTTATTATCAGATGGATACAATTTCAGCTCATTGCTTCGCTTAAAAAAATACGTACAATGTTATTTCTGCAACACTAAGCTATTTGTAAATTACTAATAAATATTTATACATAATTTAAAAAAACATACATTTAAAAAAGTACCATGAAAGTAATGTGCGTGTGAAATATAAAATATTAATCAAAATAGCCAAGTATTCTGAGGCTCTGCAGTCTCGTTTCCCGATCCGTTTTTTTAATTTGATGTATGTCAAATAAAGGCGCGAAAGTTTTATGAATTCTATTTAAGTAAACGATTATATACTAATTTCTCTTTAATTACAATGTGTGAGTTAAATTTGAAGAGAACACTTTCATTTCAAATAAAAATTATCAGAAAATATTTAAAAATTAAAATATTAGAAGATAATGTACAATTTTATAAACATATTGATGAAAGAAATCATGTATATAATTTAATCAAGCGGGTAGTGTCTAGCGGTGAATCACACTCGGCATTAATAATTGGACCTAGAGGTTGCGGTAAAACAGCTGTATGTAAAATAAATATTAATAATTTTTCCTGTTATAAAAAAATACGATTTATATATTATGTATGGTATTCCAATCCATAACATACACCTTCCTTTTGAATTCTAATTTATTTAGTATATTTTATCCAGTTTATGGATATTTTTACAAATTTCAGAGTAGATTGTAATTTATTAAGTCAGCTGATAATTATACCAAGATATGTGAACTTCATGTAAATAATTAGGCTGTTATTTACCATCGGATTTAGGTCATAAAAAAGAAATAAAATATAGAATTGGACAAATTAAAAATATTATTAATAGAATGTTCAAAGTATTATGCGACCCTAAGATATCGTTTCCCACATGATACTGTGTCTTAAAATGTTATGTCTAGTCCATTTTTTATATGGTTGTGAGACATGTACAGTAAAAAGGAATGTTGTCGTTGAATACAAGCATTTGAGGTGTGGGGACTCCATTGTATGTTTAAGACCTTGTGGAAGCTATTTGTCTACGAGGCTTAAGTTTTTGGGAGAGCTAACTGTAAATGTAGGCTGATGACTGTTGTCACACAAAGGTTACATTTTTCGGACACTTTCAATGAGGATTCCTTTATGAATTCCTGTGGTTGATCCTGGAGAGAATAATTCCTGGAAAACATGCATCTTGCAGACAGTCGAAGAAATGGTTAAAGGACATAAAGGAGTGGACCGGGTTTAAAAATCATCAGTTAAAAAGAATAGCTGAGGATCAAATTGATTTTCTCAATCTGATTGCCAAACTCCAGTTTAAAGAGGACAAAATGATGATGATATTGAATCAGTATTGAGAATATATTGTGTTTAATTTAGCAAATTCAAGAGTTATTTTTTTACTTTGAAATAATTCTGTTTGTATATAGGTGTGTGTAAAACCTAGGAAGCATACTGTAATTTGTGAGTCTAATGTAATTTGTTTTCTGATCTAGCTTCTTAATTCTGTGCTGCATCAGTTGTCCAGTGAATTAGATTTGAAAAATGATTCATTGATAATCAAACTTAATGGCCTTCTTCATCAAGATGATAAGATTGCTTTAAAGTCTATCACAGCACAGGTATGTATAATTAGAATTAAATGCTGCACCATATTATTTACTTATGTAGATTTGCTTTATGTAATCTGAAGTGATAAACCTCAGCAATATAATTACACAATGTCATCGGAACAGTTACTGTTATTGCATTAAATTACTTTAATTTATACCTTTTTTTAATACAGAATGCTATGTAATATTTGTACATAAGTGATTAGCATTAATATTGTATTTTGATGATTAGCAAGTGTTGTTAATTTAATCTTGAAGTTCACTTTCTATGGGGTAACAGAGAATAATTATTTGTTTTCAGATGCAACTGGAAAATGCTGTAGGTGATCGTGTATTTGGTACTTTTGCAGAGAACCTTAGCTACTTGTTAAGCTGCTTACAAAGTGGTGTAGATCGCCGTTGTAAAAGTATGGTATTCATTTTAGAAGAATTTGATCTATTTTGTCACAGTGGAAGAACACAGACATTGTTGTATAATTTGTTTGATATTACTCATAGTAAGCAGGCTCCTATGTGTGTTTTAGGTATGTCATAATGTTATTACATTTTCTGTATTCATCATCATCATTTTGTTCTGTATTCTTCATCATCATTTCAACTGATGGAAGGCCACTGCTTGTAAAGTTTTCTACAAAGATGGGACTTGCACTGTTTGAATCCAGTGGCTCCCAGCAATTCTTTTGATGTTCTCGGTCCACCTAGTATATCTTTCTATTATCATTAATATTTTGAAAAGCAAAGCAACACAATGTCATGTAATTATATTTATGGTGAGTTTGATATTGCATAAATATTGTTACCATCCATCTTTTATGTAATACATTTAGTCATGAAATAATACATGCAGTCAATTGTAACATGTTACAACATTTGTGACTAATGAAATATTTGAAAGGAAACAGTGTATTAATACTGCTAACAAATATTCAGATCAATTTTAATTTCTATATTGATTTTTAAAATACTTCAAACCAATTTACTAAGGTATTTATGTCATGTTAGCAGTTTCAACATCCTATATACAATATTAAAATGTATATTTTACTGATGGTAGGTCTCTTTTGCAGAAGATTGTCTAGTTAATGCGCAAATATTACTGTGTTCCACTTTGAAGGGGGCTATAACTAGTGAAATTACTTAAGTAACAAAACTTAACATCTTATGTCTCAAGGTGATGAGCACAATGTGGTGTTTTGTATTTCATTCTATCAGGTAAACATCCTGTTCCTATCATCGCTTAGTAGAATAAAAAAAACATATCTATATAATAAATATCCTTCAAGTTTATTAATCAAATATATTGATAAAGTTGTTTTGTGTTTTTCATATGCAGGTATAACAAATCGTTTGGATGTAATGGAGATGTTGGAGAAACGTGTCAAATCTCGTTTCTCACACAGACACATCTTCCTGTTTCCCAATGAAGAAAATGTATCTTCAAATCACAAATCAAGAATACCCTTGGTCATTTTACAAGATCGTTTCATTCAGTTACTTAGTTTGCCTTTAAGTATTGGTAAAAGAACTGATGTTAAAGATACAACAAAGCATAGAAAGGGTAAAAGAAAATCTGCAGGTGATTGTATTTACAATTTACTTGATTATTGTAATGACGTATGTACAGCACATATTATATTTTTTAAAAATTCAAAGTGGAATTTCAGTTTCAGGAATGAAAATATTAAGTGATCATCATGATATACGCATTCATTATATATACATTAATAATTTTTTTGATTAGTTGTAACTTCTAACTACTAAATGTATTCTTTGATAGTAGTTGACAAAGAAAGTAGGTGGGCAAGTAACTTCGAAAATGTTCCTTACTATATTATAATGTACCAGTTGTAGATCCCATTTGCCAGAGAACATCTAGGTCCGTGTTTCCTAACATGGGGCCCACAGGGGGGCAATTTGATTGTTAAGGGAGCAATTCGAAAATAATGGACTCGATACGAGTTTAACTTTTTCGCTCCGAGCCATTTAAATGTTATACAAAATTTTGTGCCAAATTTAACGAAAAATGCAATCTGTATAAAAAAGAAATATGTTGGATATAACACAATGTGGCTACTCGAGACTGAAAGCTAACCAAATTGGAACCTAATATAAAATCTCTGTGGAGTAAGCGTCAAGTGCAAATATATTCCTAAATTAAAATAATAAATTAATATAGAAAAGTCCTTATTAAAATTATTTGGAATTAGAAAATCATTTATTTATTATGTTTTTAAAATTTAGTTACTGTTTTGTTAAAAGTTTCTTAGTGATTTTTTCCTAAAACCTAGTATTTAAGTTAATAACTAAACAATAATTTTTTTAATAATAAAAATTATATATGTTAAGGGGGCATAAGAATTATATGAAGACTAAGGTAGGGCAGGAAATAAAAAATGTTAGAAAACACTGGTTTAGATAGATACTATAGTAGTGCCAATTTTGGCTGCCAAACAGTAGTGTGAAGACATTACTGGGTTCAGGTTTGAAGTGTGTTGTACCTAATGAAATCACTGGTGTGAATGTTAATTTTCATTGGCTTAATATCATGTGACTAACAACAATTAGCACAATATAGTGCACTGTTTATCAACTTAACAAGCATCACACTGTTAAGAGAGGGTATGACATGCTTCAAGCACTTACATTCATGCGATGCTCTTTTTGTCGTATCATTGAATAAATAAAAATCATCTAAGAAAATGAGGGGTAGAACCTATCATGTAACATGAATAGTTGCAGTTGTTGGTAGTTTTTATGTTTATTTGCAGTGTATGAAGAGGAAATGGAAGAAGAACTTAATGATGATACAATACAGTATGCAGTACCAGTTGAAGTCTTAACTAAATGTAAAATGGATGTACAGCGGTTTAAAGAAATGGAATCTAGTTACCTAAAAGATTGGAACGCGCACATTAAAAGTTTAGTAGATAAACAACAGGTTATAGATGCTTTGGAGAAATTGTGTTATTATACAGTTAATGAGCAAATATTCAGGAATATTTTGGTGAGTTTATTTAGTGTACTAAAGTAAGGACAGTCTAATCTGTACTACTGTCATATTGTAAATTTGCTGCAATATGTGTTATATGTACCAACTTTTAATATATAACACCTATGATACCCTGGGCAAGCATACCTTGCCAGCTATCGCTTAATTGTCTATGACATCAAGTGTTAGCATTTTAGATTAAAAAATCATGTCAGTCATTTGAAGGGTGCAATTCCAAAGAAACATTATGCTAGAATGATAACTTTAGTTTGCTCTTGGATACTATAGATAAACATATACATTTTTAGTTTCAGGCTATCTCGCACTTAAATTTAGAGAAACCATACATAGATGTTGCAGACTTAGTTACAATCATAGACAATACTGTGGCACCAGAACATAAAGTAAAACTATTAAATTCATTGTCCATATTAGAACTGTCTCTGGTTATTGCAATGAAACATGGTATGGAGATATTTGATGGACAGCCAATGAACTTTGAAATGGTCCTGCACAGGTAATTGACCTTACATTTTATTTAACAAAAGAGGTTTTTTTATTTACTGGCTCTAAAATAGAACTAAAGAACTGAAATTTTAATTAATATTCTTGAAAAAGCTTTTAAGTAGTGTGGAGGGTATAAATAGTCATATAGTCTCACTAATCTATATATGTATGTCAAAATGTATATTATCATTGAAAATACTATTGAATAATAATAAACAGCCATCTTATTGTCCACACTCATTGTCAAGATTATTTACCTAAGATATTGGTGCAGTGCCGATTGGCGGATGTCATGTTTTCACCAAAAAAGTGTTTTTGGAACAAGTCTCTGCCCTCACCATGTTTTCCTTAAGTGAACAGTTTAGTTTGGTGAGGATCGAACATGCGTCTCTGCATACAGAGTGTGCGATCGCCATGCAAACTGAGTTATTGTAGCTCTCACCAGTAGTTATAGCGAAATTTTATATACGTGACCCCTGGATCAATTCAGGGACCTTCGTCTTAAGTATGTGGATAGTCACTTAGCTACAGATGCAGTTAACATAGTTATTTAATATTGATATAATTTTTTTATTGACAGATACACAAAATTCGCTAATGCGAACTCCTCAACACAAACAGTTCCTCGTCCAGTTATTTTAAAGGCTTTTGAACATCTGCAAGAATTGGAAGTTATAATGCCGGTGAAGACCACAGACTCTATCTACAGCACTGCAGATACAACTACTAGTAGAGTCCAAAAGGAATATAAGTTATACACTTTAGCCATCTCAGAAGAAGACCTTAAAGAAGCTGTTAAAACTTTTAAAGCATTGCCCACAGAAATCAGTCATTGGTTCAATAATTCTGTTATATGAACAGCAATTAAACTTGCTTGACTGCATTCATGGAACAGTGGTTAATCAGTTGTCTAATAACTGGAGATCTCTGCTTGTATTATTTCAAGGCCACATATGGAGTGTAGTTGGTGGTTGGTATATTCAAACACATCATACTAGCTACCACTCTCATAATGTGAATTTTGTTTTAAGATTAAATAAACATGTAAGTAATATGCATTATTTGTTACTGTCAAGACTTCCAAAGAATCAAATTAAAAAGTTTTAGTCTCTAAGTGATGATTATTAATTTAATTTAATAGAACAATGATTAAACAATAATTACTACATTAAAATTTGTGTAGAAATGAGTAAGAAATAAAATTATCGAATTGTTTCCTGGATAATCGGGAATTTTATGAATAACATTTCAAAAATTAATAACTCCAGAACCTTCGTTTTTGGATGGGGTATTCCATACATATATAGACAGGATACGAGATATACTTTAGCCCCTCCAGATCTTTTACACCTGTTACCTTTCACCCTGTATATATTATTTGAAATGAGTTTTGTTCGCCGATCTCCTAAAACTATTGAAGATGACACAAGGGACATAGAATCAACCATTCGACGCGGAATGATTTGTAGATGGTTATATGGTTGGGTTATTTATTTTTTCAACTGATCCTGCATCATTTTATTTCTAATATAATTTTTATTAACAATCTCATTTCCAATAATTTAAACAATTGCTATAGAATGTTACTTGCGATTGCGTTTGCTTTCAAGGAATGTTTTAGACAAATTTAATTATATTTTACGACCAGCAAAGAATCAGCTAGTTCTATGTATAAGTGGACGTCCATTTGTTTGATGATGAATTTATATATTTTGTTAATTTCGCTGCTGTCAGAGTACCAAGATCTTGTCGCAGGATATCAATTTTATGTGTCCGTCATCATTCTCAGCTTCAATAGATTCACTGCTGGACATATAGCCCCCTTTAATTATCTTTCTTACAAAATGTAAAAACCTTGCATCATTCACTTTGTTTCATGAGTTTTAAATTCAAAAATAAATATTGCATTATGAATTCAGTTTATGAAGTAAAGTTATTTTGTACCATAAAGCGTCATACGTTCAGGACATTATCTTAACGATAACTGATACTACTTCCCATAACAATGTGGCGCTAGTAAAGATGATACACATTGCATCACATTTTACTCTACGTGACTGTGTATAGCTTTTGGGTCAAAGCGTTAGGTCTCGTTACCGCAGTTCACTTCCTCAACGTTTTTCAAACCGGAACACAGTAACGTTTGCACACTAGCTTGACGGCAGAAATACGTGTGGTGGTAGGTAACAAAGGCCAGCACCTACCTAGCCGATCTTTGGTTCCTACAATTAGTCCTACCTGTCGTAATTTTAAAGTACTTTATAAAATAATTATAATTAATCGATCCATCTCATACTAATACTTGGAGTATTACTCCTTATAACATCGTTTCGATAATCGTCTTCCGTATATCGATATCTGAATCGATCTTGGCTAGCGTTGATTTCGCCTAACTCTTCTAATTCTGTTACGGTTAATTCTTTAAATTTTTTACTCTTTATGTCTTCCGGTAATAAGCGTACGACTTTAGTTTCGTTTTCTTTTTGCCTTTTCGCCTTCCCTTTTTTATTTTTAGCATCGTTTATGTCGTGTGCCATAGAGTCTAGTGCACGATTGAGATCATTATCGGGGTTGTCAGGATGCTTATTCAAAAATCCGTTGTTTTTAAAAGTTTGGTCCTTTTCCACGGCGCTTTCATCTACGAAACCTTTGTTTGTAAATATTTGTAAAGTACTGCTTGGGCTGGTGTTATTTTTCTTTTTTGCCTGCGTATAATAAATTGTTTATTACAAGTGACATAAAAGATCATAATTAATCATTTTTAGAAAGTACTATTTACTACGTAGTAAACGTTGAACACAAACCTCTCGTAGCTTGTCAACTATAAGATTGTGACCAGTGTTCACTCCGATATCACCCACTTCCTCTATGCTGTTCGTGCGATGGTAAGGTCGAAGGGCTGATACAGCACGAGACACTCCTACCTGTATTTAAAGACAATGAGTTTTAATAGATGATATTGTGATTCGTCATCATATTGATGGTTTAGTGTAAAGTGGATACCACTCACTGCTTTACATATAAGTATGCTAATTTCACTCCGCAAAGAGCTTGAAACCAGTTACTTAGAAATTAGTTATAATATATTTCCGTGTCTCAACTTCAACAAAGACATGCTGACCTGGCCATGCCTAATCTTGTGCTCGGTGAGGTCAGCGCCGAGTAACTCCTCATAAGGTTCCATGCGGATGGGGAGTACGCGGTCTATAAGCCACAGTAGTAGCATAGTGACAAGGGCTCCCCACGCCATTAGGCACACGCCCGTCAAAGTTTGCACGCCGAGGAGGTACCAGCCGCCACCTATTAAAAATAATATTTTTTTGTTCAAGCATGCAGACTTAAAATAATTAATAGTATTACTTTATGAATAAAAATAATAACTGCCAATTCGATACCTTTAAATAAACCTGATCTCCCGTTGGTCGTCTCCATAGGAATAGGGTTATCGGCGAAGAGTCCAACTGCAATTACTCCTATAAAATTATTAAGGAATTGAATTACTGGAGCATCATAAAATAGCTCTGTATTTTCTAAAACAAATCTTAATAATAATAAAAAATAAGGAGCAAGAAGGTATCTGTATTGTTTTACCCCAGAATCCACATGCGCCATGAACTGCAGAAGCTCCAACAGGGTCATCTACTCTCATTTTGTCAAATAGTATGGAACTGACAGTTGCTATGCCTGCTCCTATCGTGCCGATCACTAGTGATTCCCAAGCACGGTACAGGAAACATCCGGCTGAAAATGTATAAAAAATTTACGATAAATGTTAATAGTATTACGTATATTGGTGTTATACAGTGCTTCGAAAGTCACCGGATGTTGTAATGTGGGTTAAAATGAACAAAACTATTTTTTGCAATAATGATTTGGACAAATAATATTATCTCGATTTTTAAGAAATGTTTAAAACTACAATGTAACAAGTAACCAGTGAATTGCATAGCATAATAGGTAACCAATGCATTTTTAATTATTTGAATGAGTTGAAAAATTTTTTTAGATGTATATGCTAATAATAAGTAAGAGAAACAATATCCTTTGCTGTTGAAGAAAGTTATAACAAACTACAAAAAAAACTCACCAGTTACAGAAACTAGCGCACCTAAGATGCTATTTATTAGCTCCATTACGTCCGCTCTCCCTTTATTCTTAATCATAGTGTATCTGTTAAAAAAAAATCACACGAAAACGTCCAAAATAACTAACCAATAAAATTTATCCGTATGACGTACTCGTTATTTTATTTCTGCATATTTCATAACTTTAAGAATTATTTAGAGTTAAAGACTAATTGTTAAAAAAAATCATGCAGTATTAAACATTTAAAACCTTATGGGTCAGTTAATACAGGAGTGGCGTGGTGGTAAGTTTTGCATGTGTGTAAATCTATGATTAATCGGGATATAAAGAAAATGCTTACAGTATTCCAAAACAACCACCTCCGAATGAACCCATCATTGTCATGACTGCTGCACGAGCCGCATATTGCCATTTCGCGCCACTCACCTGTTGCAAGTTTTATGTAATATTTCAGTTGTGCTGATTTCAAAAACTGCTGAGAAATCTGATTATTCTAAAGAAAAATAAATTATACAGTAACTTGAAAGTATTTAAAATTAAACAAAACATCTCTGTAGAAATCTGATAAATGAAATAAGTGTAGATTAATACTTAAGCTTTGAGAGTTTAGTACGTAAACAACGGCTAAATATTATAGTAGGCAGAATGCGACTACAAGGGAATAATAAGTAGACGTAAAGTCTAAGTAGGTATCCAGTCTATGTAGGTACATCGACATACGATACATTCCACTGGTTACTTACCTAGACGGTTTCGGGACTGTCGAAGTAGGTACCACCGCAGCGCCTATTTTTGCGCACAGTCAGTAGCGTGGAAACACTGTTCCTGTTTCAAAGACTTTGTAGCTAGTGAAATGATCGGGGTGGGTAAACTTTATATCATATGTCTGATGACGACGAGCATAATGTGGGGCTGTGTATACAATCCTAACTAACGCCACGTTGTTATGGGTAGGCGTGTTACCATCTCGTGAACGTCCTGCTTGCCTCGTCGCTCCGTAGAATAAATAAAAAAAATTGTAAAGCCTATTTCTGCCTTTAAGAAACATTGTGCAAACCTTATTGTGTTCTCTTATTTCCTTTTTATGTTTAAATAATAATAAATTAAGAGATTTGCTCAACTCTCAAGTCAAATATGAGTGAAAATTACGAACATAAGATATAAATTATTTGTTATATTAATTAGTTGCGGAAACGCTTTTCCTTTTGAAATACATTTTACGGATATTACGGGCTAGAAATAAGAAAGTATTTCGTAACCTTGAATCGTAATGATAGTATTTACCATTCTTGTAAAATTAAGGATAGTTATAAAGTCACTCAAGGATTTTATAATCATAAAACAACGTTGCCTTATAATACAATAACTTCCTTCTTGCGTTTAATTGTAAAGTTGAATGTTTCAATAAAAACAGATTAAATTGAGAAAACAAAAAACTCAATTTTAGTTTAATTTTAAAACAAATCACGTCCTCTCCTTCGCCTGTGTATTGTAATAAGAGAATATTGACAAGTGAAATAGCTCGATAATTTATATTATCGCGTTGTATAGGATTTGTAAATATGGTAACTTATTAACTACGATAAACAAATGCTATGGTATTTTTATGTTTCTATAGCTTCAATTGGCTTGTGAAATACTAATATCGTGCATAAGGAAACGACTTAACCTTCCAATTAGTATTTAAATTGCGCAATTCACATAAGTACTAATGTGTGGTCGTTTCAATTTGATTGTTTGAAAATGACGCAATTTTAAAATTAGATGGGTTTCAGGTAATGACCATAATTTTCCGCGGAGTCCGGTAACAGGTAACAAACAACCAGTGATTGTTTTCATTAAGTGCCTTTTTAATAGTAAATGAAGAAAAGGAACTATCTTAAGAATACTCGATTGCCAATTAAAATACGAATAGGATTTCTTTTTTCTCAATTACCTTAATAGAGAAGGAAATTATACAATACTTTGTTATATTACCTTACAAACTTCACAAAGTATAATAAAAATTAAAAATATACTGCCCACTATCTCTTTATAGTAACCGTTTTCAGATTTATCTCATAATGTAAAAAAGAACTATTTTAAGAATCTTTAATTATAGTTGACACTGATAATTTATAGTAACTATTTTGTATGGTCTTATTTTATATAATGTGTTATAAGGTCTAAGGGTTCTGCACAACAACTCACGGGACCCAAGCCAATCTAATCTGCATCGTAGTGCACCCTACTAATTAACGATCAAGTCTCTAGCTCCCACCAACCCGTATAGGGGCTGCGTGATGGGAAAACGCCCAAATCTCCCACATATGAACCTCTAGAAATGACGGCCCCTAGTACCTGGTGGTACCGGAAGCCATGCTTATTGTGAAGGTCCCGGGAAGCCGCTGGATGCAGGATCGACCGATGTGAAGATCTTTGGGGGAGGCCTATGCCCAGCTGTGGACGGCTATCGGCTGATGATGAATGTATTATAAGTCGGCTTACCCCATAAGTGCTTCCAGAATTAAAGGCCAGCCAGCCCCACCAGAGAACAAACGTTCCCATTACTGCGTTCACAGGGTTGCCTAAAGGCAATGGTGCCGTACCACGCGCGTACCGTCCTAGCCGCGGTCCTAGCATCAGAGCCGATGCGAAGGCCGATGATCCACCTGAAGACAGGTACAATTTTTATTTTATACAAAAGATGAATAAGGTTTAAGTATCAATATCAGTTGTTATACTTTCAAACTGTTTTTTTCGAACCAGCAAAAATAATTAACTTTTGCCGGTAATAGGTTAAACCCTAGATACGCGAGTTATTCCTGCTATGTATATTATTATATCCTTGATAGAAAATTATCGCTCATATATATATAGAAGTGACACTTTTTTATGACGGTATAAAATGGATTTTAAATAAAGAAAAAAGAGACAACTATAAACATTTTATAGGGTGTAGGCGGTGAAGTAATGAGATAAAACACAGTTTTATATTGTTTATCACCGGTCTCCTATTAGTGTTATGGTTACATATAATTTTTTCATAATGAATCGAACGATGTAGTTCATCGTTACTAAAATGTTACTTTAAGTGCTACAATTTAGCCTTTACGCTCTTTCTGTTTACCAGCTCCTTACTTGGCTTAAAAATTAATCTGAGTAGAAAATTTCACTTCTGCCGCCTGTAAACTCACATTCTTTTTTATTATTTTTCTCTATTCTTTTCTTTGTATAGCTATTCGTTTGATACTTCCAGCATCAACGAAATCATTGCTTACGGATACTCAATCTCTATATTTAGTTATACAGGTGGCGCAAAAGTAATCCTCCTATCAGAAAATTCTATAAAAATTTGCGATTGGCCCCTAATGTCAGTTCTGTTTTGAGTAAGTAGTTGTGTAGTAGACACGTGCGAAATACACGTTAATAAACAATGTTACGCTACACTGCTCCAGAACGCGGAATATTGGTGACTATTTATTTGACCAATAATCGGCCGGTGACTTTGGCACAACGTGAATTTCGTCGCAGATTTCCTGGCCGTCCAACACCTACTGGTGAAACACTGCGAAGTTTAGCCGCTCGCCTCGAAGAGACCGGCACAACACGAGATGCTGCCAGGCGTGGCAGTCCCCGGAGTAGCCGTTCTGCAGAGAATATTGCCGCTGTAGCCGAGGATGTCATGGAAGCGCCGTCGACATCGACCAGACGACGTGCCACGCAAATGGGTATCAGTTGACGGTCTTTACAGCGAATTTTGGTACAAGATTTGAAGATGTTTCCGGACAAAGTCCAGACGGTGCATCAGCTGTTAGCTGCTGATCGCCAATCGCGTCTAACATACGCTCAAGCCATCCTTAATCACCACCAAGAGGAAGATGATTTTTCATCAAAAATAATCATGAGTGATGAGGCCCATTTCCATCTTAGCGGGTACGTAAATAAGCAAAATTTACGCTTCTGGGGCACTGAAAATCCGCGTGTAACGCACGAAGAGCCATTACACCCGCTCAAAGTCACTGTATGGTGTGCTGTTTTCGCTGGAGGAGTCATCGGACCTTTTTTCTTTGAAGACGTCGCGGGCCAAACGGTTACTGTGAATGGTGAGCGCTACAGAGCAATGATCAACGAGTTCTTTTTGCCGCAACTTGATGAATTGGGATTGGAAAACATGTGGTTCCAACAGGACGGTGCAACGGCACACACTGCACGTGCCACAACCGATATGCTGAAGGATACATTTCCCGGGCGCCTAATCTCCCGTTTTGGCGATTTGCACTGGCCAGCAAGATCGCCTGATTTGACCGCTGCAGACTTCTTTTTGTGGGGCTTTTTGAAGTCGCGGGTTTATGTCAACAAGCCTCAGACTCTTGCAGCTCTTAAAGACAATATCCGTCAAGAATGTGAGGACCTATCGCCGGAAGTTTTGGCCAAAGTGATGGAAAATGCCATAAAAAGGGCTCAAATGACAATCAACTGTGGCGGTGGCCATTTACATGACATCATATTCTCGACTTGATGTAAAAAAATTAAAAGACCAAATAAAAATAATCCACAAGAAGAATCAAAGTTTTTAATTTTTTTTAAAATTACAGCCAAAAAACATCGGAAGGTTAGTTTTGCGCCACCTTGTATTTAGGAAATAAAATAGAGTACTTATTTTTAGATCTAGATATAGAGACAAAGTAAATATTAATGAAGATATAAAGCTTAATATAAAAATGTAAAGTCCATTGATGTATGTATCTCTAATAGTTGTTATACGAGAATTTTTAATGTATGATTACTTTATGTAGTATCATAAATAAGGTTGAAATAATGAATGAGTATAAAAAGGATCTTATGGGCAATTGAATCTTTTAAGACCTTAATGGTAATCTTTTTCTGCGAGTGTCTATCCTGCAATTACTTTTAATAGTGAATGATGATATATTGATTTGGACTAAATTATCTAATTGATCAAAAAGGGATATTAGAAATTTTTATTAATGTTCGTCGCAATAGAATCAATTTTTTTAAGTAGAGGTTTAAAGTAACAAGTCACATTTTTTTGTAAAAGAAATCTGATCTGATGGAGTCGTAATGTTAGGACATATTTTAAAAGGAAAATTTGGATTTTATAGCTCCACACAGACAGACCGCAAATGTTTATGAGAATTGGTGTTTAAAATGTACTTGTAAGTACCTCTAATTTTTAAGTCTAGATTAAAATTACTTAAACTTTTTAAACCAGCGGTGGCCAAAGTAGTTGTCCGTAGACTACTAGTGATTTGCACGAAAATGTGGAATATATTTACTAATCGAGTTATGTTTTAAGTTATATAGCTAAATAGTTTAATTTTATTACCCAGGTCCATTTAGATGTAAAAAACATAACTTAGCTTTTTTTTAAAAAAAAATATTTCGCATTTAAAAAACCTATTGGAAGTTTGCTGGATTTCAAATATAAATTTATTGAACCATATAGTCAAAACATTAAGACTGCTATTGTAGTCCACTGATTCAAGTGTTATACTCGTATATCATAGTCATCATTTTTAGATGAAATAACAATTCACGAAGCATGGGTAATGCAAATTAAACAAATTTACAAAATGAGTAAAAAGTGTTTATGGTGTATTAGTATGCGGTCTTAAATCAATAATTGCAAACGCATTTAAAGCATACCGATAGAAGCAATTTGTATTATAATGGCAAATTTTATATATAATTAATTATAGTTACCAATGAGGTGTACGGGACCCGATCCGGCGATGTCCACAGCACCCAGCTTGTTGAGGAAGCCATGCTGTCCCCACACCCAACCCGCCGGCACGCAGTACACGATCGTGTTGAGGAATGAGAAGGCGCAGTAAGCTTTGAAGTTACATCTAGTAGCAGAGATTTTTTATAGAAGGTTAAAATCTGAACTTAAGTTTTTTTTTAAAAAAAAATTCATTTCTTAGTCCACGGACATAAATGAATCTTGACAAAAATACGAATACAAACAATATTTCTAGAAAGCAAAATATCTAAATAAGGTACACACATGACGAGAGGATTGTATTTGAACGAAACAACATACTAATAGCGATGTGAATAATGCACTACATTTTTTATCTACTTTGCATTAATTTGTTTTATTATTCATTTTGGAAATGTACGACAATGAGTGTGGGGGTGTATATTATTTTCATTTACGAACAAGTCAACACACTTTACTTTGCCTAAAAGTCTTTTGCTAATTTTAGAAATTTCTAGCCATCTTTTTTAAGGTAATTGTATATAAAAAAAACGAGAGATCACACGTTGTAAATTTGAAGCTTTGTACTTTTGGTTATTTTGTAAGAGAATAAGATGAATATACTATGGAGGTGGTAAACAGAGAGATGGAGAGAGCGATTGATTAGCAATTTTTGTTGATTGACGTAGGAAAGAACAAAAGAGAGAGATATATAAGATATATAATTATAAATTGAAGTACAGAAAGTAAAATTTTAGAAAAAATAAAAATTGTTTGATTGATTGTTTGTGTGAATGATAAAAACATCTTTTATAATAAAAATATATATATTATATTTTTGCTACATATGGGTTCATCTGTTCATTCACGTTGGACACTGACACAATAGTGAGGATACTACGAATCCTAGTGCAAACAGGAGATAAAGGATAGGATAACTATATAAATACCCGTTTTATCTTATTCTCTCACCACTTCAAAAGCCTTTAAATACATTTACAAATGTCTTTTTTGTTTTCAATAATTACAAAATCACCCTTATAATTACCCAGTAATTCAGGCTACGAATATTCTAGGAAGAGTTACCTTTCAGCCATAGCCCCGCTCACAATAGTTGTTGCAGTCGTTGCAAAAGACAGCTGGAACAAGAAGGACGCAAAAACGGGCCCCATGAGTGCATCTCCCACCGGCGGATCCAGCAGGAAATCGCCGACGCCAATAAAAGGGTTTGACCACTCGCCTTGACCGAATGACATGCCGTATCCAAAAATCCAATAAGTTAGACCTATGTTACAGGAAGAAATTATTAATAATTTAAACAATATTTTCCGTTGCTTATTTAAATAATTAATAAAAAAACTTACCGCCGAGACAAATATCTGCCAAGTTCTTCATCATAATATTGGCTTCATTTTTAATTGATACACATCCCGACTCCAACATACCGAAACCTGAACAAAACGTACGTATTTGGTAGTGTACTAAATAATTTTATTATACTTGGCATACTTTTGGAAGGCATTAGTATGAGATAAATAGATCTCACTTTGTGTAAATGAACACCAGTAAATAATAAATTCTAAATGTACTATTAAACGTGAAACAATACCAAAATACTGATTATAAGATGTCCGGAATATTGTTTTTTCAGTTTCTAATTTATTATAACCGTTAACTATGTATACAAAAAAAAGTTATTATTTATAAGTACGATGATTATTACTAGCAGTATATCTTTAATATTGGTTGAATTATTGATCGCGTCACTGTTTGTTTCTTAAAAGAAGAAATATAACTAAAATATTAGCCTTACTGTGTCTACGTAATTTTTAAGTGGATAACCAAAACACGTCTAGTTAAAACATTTCTCAATGCTACGATTTTAACATTTAAAATACATTACACATTTATCTCTTTAAACTCATTATCAGAATGACATGACTAATAAAAAATGTAATATATTTCAATGGGTACTACTCTGCGCATTCAAATAGTACAATTACAATTATCTATGGGTTTAGTTACTCGTAAATCTTCACTATATCATCAAGGCCCCCTTTTTTGTTATTCTGCGCGAATATTCATGTGACTATTACAACTGCTTCAACATCTCCATCGAATTTTGATGCGCTTGTTTAGCTTAAAATTTTAGGGTTATTTTAGATTTTTAAGTACTTCTCGAAAGCATATTATATTATTATCATTACACGGAGAATAATAATAATATCCATTATACTCAATAAATTTATATTACTCGATAAATAATGTGATTCTATAAATGTAAATAGTACTTATGTTAAGAGTTATAATTTATATATAAATATAATAACAAAATATATAAATTTATATTTTGAATATCTTCATTATCCTGCACTAGTTTTGTGGATCAAGTGCTTATTGCTCATGTTGTTTGAAACAAGTTTTACAGGGATCGACCTCCACTTATAAGGAAAGCAGGAGAAATAATATTAAATATGAAGATTTTCCTCAATATCATTTTAAGCTGCTGTTCTTAAATATTTTAATATTAAATTTTTTTATTATTATGTGTTTTTATTGTTAATATTTTGTATTCTTTACAAATAAGTAGAATAAAAGTGTTGACTTCTTAAACTATAATATAGACTGTTTTTTTCAATTTAATCTGAATATTCATAAAAGGCAACTAAAAAAAATCTATTAGTAGTCTTTCTGTTAAGTGTCTTTTCATATCCGAATCGTTAATTTTATTGATATTTTCTCTGGCAGCTTTGTTGAATATGAAAGGCAATAGACATGTTTTTTTTTTTAATTATTACAATTAAGGTTTCCCATTAATGAATTAACATCCATGACTTATAAACACACTCAGAAATAGTTTTAACCATATTATTTTAGTATGAACTTGTGAGGAAATTAGGTATCTTTTAGAATAAATAATAAAATAAATTTACACTTTTATTTCTAATGATTGTCGGTATAATTAGCAGTTTAATAAGAAAAATAATACGAAATACATGGTATTTATTTTAAAACTAGCATTTATATTTCTGGCATCATAGTAAATTATTTTTAAATAAAAATGTAATAATTTTATAATTAATATAAAAGTATAATTTCTCATTAATATATTTATATTATAACACTTACCGGTCTGCATCGTGAATATAATAAAAGAAGAAGTCAAAATCCAGTTCGTATCTTCAAGATCAATCTCGAAGTTTTCCTGAAGACTGACGGTGGTGTTTGTCAAGTTTGGGGAACGTAACCCCATTCGGGGGAATAGTGTCCAATTCACTTCCATTTTTCACGTAAACTGATATATTATTACAATTTAATTACAAATTACTTCAATGAATCTATACAAAGTATACAGCGTAAGACGACAGTAGTTTAATTATTGTTTTAATCATAACTTTTAATACTAATAAATTATTTCAACTGTTTATTCCGTAACTTACATTACGATATTTAATATGTTAAAAATTCGTGTATTTAAAATATAGGTTCATACTGAAACGATGACTTGTTGACGAAAACCTAAATAGAAACTGAAATGGAACTAAATAATGTCAACCTTTTTGTACTGAAAGATCGCGATAAATGAAACGCTCATCGCATTTGTCGGTACTCTTATACCTTTAGCTCAGGGTTGACGGGTGATGGGAAGTTGATTACTTTAAAAAACAAATGCTGTTCAAGGTCGTACGTGATTCAAATTTTGCAATAGAGTAATAAATTTAAAAAAAGATGGGCAATAAAGCGAATAGGATTTTTAATCAGATGAGAAAAGTATAAAATATCGCAATAGCGTGATGGCTGTAAAACTTGGACTTCGTAGATGTTACTCGTTCCTATTTTAACCTAATCAATCATACAATAAAGACGTTACTGAGCCTGTTTGTAAATTTTTTATTAAAACCAAAGTTATTATTTACAAATTCGAACATATACTATAAAAATAGGCCATGTTCCCATTATGAGATATTTTGAATTTTTGTTGAGTGGCATCTCAATACGTAATCATATCTGCCGGAAAAAATCTAATGAAAGGACGTCCAGAGTCTTAAAAATTGTAAGATGTCTCATATCTGATGTCTCTATATATATACACATAAGAGATTTCCACCTATATAGAGGCTCATCACTATATCTCTGGAACAATAAGGCCTGGAAACTTGAAATTTGGGAGAAATATTCTATTAGCCGAGGTCAGCTAAGAATAGATTTTACAAAAATCTTTCCTAACGGGTGTAGCGGGGTGTTACGACTAGCAAAGCGGTAGAGAAACAGGTAGTTGAATATAAAGTTGTTTTTTTGTTAAACTACTACTCGTAAAAATTTGTATTTTACAAAAGACAATGTATAGGTAAAAAAATGTTAATTTAATCTCGTTGCTTATGTTTTGGAGTGAATTATTGGGCCATACATATGACTATAATATTTAAGTAATGTACATTTGTGAACTTACAACAGCGAAATACAAATGGTGAAAGGAAACATCGCGACGAAATGGATTAGAATTATTCTAAGTGTGTGTGAAGTCACCAATCCGCATTGGGCCTGCGCGGTGACTATGACCCCATCGCCCTCATATTGAGGGCAGGCCTGTGCCCCAACAGTAGGGACGTGAATTGGTTGTTATGGACTGGGCCAGAAATCCGAAGTAGAGAAAAAGAAAGGATGGCTTAACTTCAATTTTTTTTGCTATTATGTATTTTAGGTATGTTTATTTTTTTCTTCAGATCGATATGATTGATGAACATTCTTAATTTCACAGAATTAAACAGCAGATATCTCTTGAGGGTTATTTTCTATACCTTTATCTTCTACTTTGCTGGTCCAACGACTTCAATGTTATACATTTGATTCGCAAACAACGTATAAAGGTCGCGGGTTAATCATAAAATCTCTTAATTTTAGCAACAACACAATATATTCACAAGTTAAATCTCTTGCTCTATATTTGGTGGTATCAGGGACTTGTGATATGAATTTGATTCTGTAACAAGAGATGCTTTGATGCTCGTTGTAACCCCAGTAAAATTTATTAAGAACTCTTAAACGAACCGCATTTTTAAGATTTTTTCTTTCAGGATATTTCGCTTTGTTACGTTCGGAGGCTGATGCACCTGCTTTATTGTTCTTGCTTATTTTCTTATATAAATTATACAAAGGGAAGCGATACGCTGATTGACTGTGGTACATTCAATGCGTTTTTATTTTTCTGGTTGGTAAACAATTTATCATGTTCCTTTAAATTCGTTTTTTTTTGTCACTGATAAAACGTTGCAAATTAATCGAATATAAAAAATATTATACAAACTTAACGCTATGTTAAATGTATAACTTAATGTCCTTTGAATTGATACCTATCTTGGTGCTAAATACATAATATGTTATAAAATAAAACAAAGCAAAATAAATTCGTGACAAGTATTAAGAAACATCGGTAAACACAATATGCATTCTCTTAAAAAAATATCCTAAATCTCCTCTAAAGTAAGTGTAATATCATTTTTTATAGCAGGATATGAATAAACTGTGTTCAGTTAGATTAACGTATGAAGTTTTAAGCCGTCTGCCTTGAAGAAATTAGCATTGACACTGTGACATTGCGCCTACATTGCGTACCGTGCTAAACTGTATTGATAACATTTTTATATGAGTATAAACTATTTACAATGTAAAAAATTCCTTGACTGAAATCTTATGCCTTTGACCCGTGAAAAAACCTTGAAAAATTAGGACAGCGTCACAAAACTAATAAAAGGTTTATTTGAGACGTTTATTATTTATATTAGGCGATTTGTACGGCAGTAATATAAAGTATTTTTTTTTTTGTAAAACATATTTAATTAATCAAAGTGTACACCGTCGTTATCTATGCACTTTTGCCATCTCATAGGTAATTCATTGATCCCTTTGCTAAAAAAATCACGGGGGCGAGATTCAATAAACTCTTTGAAGGCGGTTTGGACTGCCGCATCGGAGTTGAATTTTTTTCTTGTAACTAGTTGTGCAAATTCTGGATAAAATGGTAATCTGTTGGGACAAGGACCGGGGAGTACGGTAGATGTCGCAGACATTACAATTGTAGCTCATCTAACTTAGTGGTTGTTTGTTGTGCAATGTGTGGTCTTGCGTTGTCGTGAAGCAGCAGTGGCCTAGAGCGATTGACCAATCTCGGTTGTTTAGCAGCTAGTTCTTCCTTCATGGTCTGCAGTTGCTGACAATAGATATCTGCCGTATTCGTTCGGCCAGATTTTAGAAAGCTGTAGTGAACGACATCGGCGCTAGTCTACCAAATACTCATAAGTAACTTTTTCTGAGTCAATTTTCGTTTAGGGCAGGATTTGGGTGGGTCTCTAGGGTTCAGCCATTGCAACGAGGGCTTCCGATTATCGTACAGTATCCACTTTTCATCACAAGTAATGATTCGATTTAAAATCCCTTCATTATTGTGTCGGTTGAGCAAAGTAACACAGCAGTCGACGCGTGTTTGCAAGTTCGATTCACTCAATTCATGAGGTACCCATCCTTCAAGATTTTTTAATTTTCTGATTTACGTCAAGAGGATTAAAACAGTTTTGTCACTTACCCCGAAGCCTGCAGCTCTGAAGTGCTTTGTGATGGATCTGCTTCCACAATAGCCTTTAATTATTCATTTTTCACTTTGGTCTCCAGCCGCTCACGGAGTTGGTTCTGAAGGTCGAAATATCCAGAACGAAAACGTTGAAACCAAAAACGTACCGTGCTTTTTTTTGTGACACCAGCGTCATACACATCATTAATCTTTCTACCTGTTTCTGTATCACTGGTGGCACGGTACAAGTAGTACTCGTAAATATTTCATGTTATATTTCATGTTTTCTATTGTGCGGTAATAAGCGACGTCATAGAAAAAATACTGAGAAAAAAACAAATGAATGATTGTTTACAAAACTCAAATGCACCAGCTAAATGAATTTATAAATTTGAATTTGGAATTCTTCACCAAAGAGGAAATATTTCAGATCAAAGTGGTTAGTACGACAAAATGCTAATTTCATATGTAAGGAGCTATTAATTCTACATATTGGTTATGAGGACTGTTCATATTTTGTATATGTTTCAGTATGTATCAATCTGGACAAACAGGGTATTTATAACTTAAATAAAAGTTAAAATTTTCTTTTCTTTTAAAAAGAACGTTAAACAAAACCTTTGAAGATTATCAATGTCTTGTTAGCTCTGTCAAAATTTTTTGCTCATAACTTATCGATTTATTGCAATAGTATATAAAAAATATTGAGTATGTAATCATCAAGGGGAGAAATTTTAACATTATGAGTAAAACGTATAATATCTAAATCTGTGTAAACATTTGGGAGTGTGTTGCTATATAAGATAATTAGATAGTTATAATGATTTTTTACTACGAAGCGAAACCACATTCACCTGATGGTAAGTGATATGCCCGCCCATAATAAAAAAGCGCTAATAAGGATCTTATACACAGTAATATTGCGCTCGTCTTCTTGAGACAAGATGTTAAATCTCGTTACCCTAGTAATGTTATTAGCTACAGCCCCCTTTAAACCGGAACACAGTAATATATGCATACTATTGTTTGGCGGTAAAAATAGGCGTTTCTGTAGTACCTAGCTAGACGCTTTCCGGCAACAGGGTCTCTGTTGTACATTTTAAATGCTGCTTTTTTAAAACCGTTGATAATATTAAGATATAGGTTTTATTTTTTATTTATGAGATTTTTTTTTCTTTAAAGTACATTATTGTTTGAATAATACACAGAGACATCTATTATTAATAAAGTTAGCCATCAACAGGCATAACTTTAAGAAATATTTTTAGCCTAGTATTATAATGTAACATCTATTTGTCAACAGATGGCACACAGATCGACTATAATTTTACTTTCAACCCTAGATGTCGATAAACGTTTTATTTCGTTTATCGAACCACCCATATTTTCGAAACCTTTTTTTTAACAATTTCCTTTATCAAAATTTATTTAACTAATATTGAATATTTCGTGATGGTTTCTTAAATTAAGGCGAATACACATTTGAGATAATTAAATTTTATGAATTTTATCGCTTATACGTTTTTGCTTCGTAAAATTTTTTTCTTGTCAGATTTCATCTTAGCACTTCTTGTTAATTAATATTTTGGTACGATTTAGATTGAGGTTATGATCTATGCACCTCTGCAAGAAATTTACAGATGTTATTATTTGGTACACTTAGATTTGAGATGTTCACTATGTATTATTTTATTACAGAGTACTTTAAATGAATATAGAATTTTTTTTTATTCCATTTGTCGCTTTGTGTTACGGAAAAACTCTTTATTGATAAGAAGGTATAAGAAAAAATGGCATACTATCTCCCGTGGTCACAGTACATTCTAACTTACGAAAGTGTTGTACGTATGCAAAATGCTCATCTCTTTCCATCTCAGCATATCATAGGCGTGATCATAGGCCACCGTTAGGCGTTGTCATAGGCTATTAAAATTGAAGAATGGACTAGGTTTAGTATTTTCTACATATCTTAGAAGGCAAATATAAGAACAGATTAGCAGAGTAGTCGTTAAAAGCTTCTGACTGTCCTATTAGTGGATCCGGAGAGGTTTACGTATACCAAAGGTTTCAAGTTTATCTAAGCACGAACTGCCCCTAACGCTTGCGCATTTTGCTTACACAAGTAAAGGGCACCGAAGCACAACAGAAAAACCTACATCTAAAAAAAATTACGGATTTAAATCACGCATTTTCTCTTAGTATTGAATTTTATATACACAAATAAATGTATTTGTTACTTTTTATTCCATATAAATCAGTTGCCACATGGAATATACTATATTTTCCATCAGCCAAACCTCAAGCTGTTTAAGCCTCAATTTGTTTGTATAAAAAAAAATTATCGAAGATTTTCCACATTTTAGCATTATATTGCTATTGCATTCACGAACCTTTGTTACTGTTGATTATAGATATTCCTGCAATTGATAAGATATATTATGAGTTTATGTTGATATTTTCTGTATGTGGTTTTGTGATTTCTGTACGTGCTTTCATTTCTTTTTTTAATTCATTGGTTTTGTTATTTTCAATTTTTCTTAATATATTTATCTCGAGGATACCGGATCTGAATCCATTGAAGCTGTTGTTATAGGAAACTAACAATTCCAATTTTATCGAAAAACAAGGATATGGCGCTTTCTTAGTATTTTTTCAACATAATTTTTTATAATAGCGAATTATAGCGGTGGGTTTTTAAGGTTTGTAGTCACCGCATCCGTCAAGGAGAGTCAGTAGTATGAAGATTATCGGGATTATAAAACTTGGAACAAAGCAAACAAAACAAAGCACTGAAACTTTTACATGTTAGGTTACAGTTGAGTTAAAAAAAATATCGAAGTAATTATTATGTGTTTTACTTTCACTGGGCGGTTCACGTGGTGGTAATTGATAACCATCACTCACTGTCGACAATAATGTTGAAGTAAAAGTTGTCGACCATCTTTTAGATCAGCTTATGCTGTTTATTGCAGGTTTTTAAGTCAACCATGAAGAAAATAAAGATAAATGACTCATACTTACAAATCTGTTGAAGACATAATTTCAGTTTAATCTATTACAAAGAAATCACTTGGAACTGATAGTACATAAGTCACGGTTGCCGGAAACCTTTCATAACTCTGTGTGCGTGGGTAAATATTATCTTTTTTCTATTTATTTGAAGAGTGCTGTAGTTAATGTAAATGTTGAAGACTCATTAACTAAGATTTTAAACCGATTTATCAACGAGATGAACTTGTCGCGGTACTATGCATAATATTAGAAACTGAAAACATGGGTGTTCATATAATTTATTATTATTTGGATTAGTTTATTAAATTTGAGCTAACAATGGTTTTATTTTTGTTACTATTAAAGTATATGTGTGGTAGTTAACTAAATGACATCTTTTTATCGTTTTAAGAAAATAAAAAAAATATATAATCGTAAACTATTTGTAAACTTATTAAGATATTAAATAAAAAAATATTTCTTTCGAAAATTATATAAAACCATAAATATTATCTTTTTCAGTATTTTTTTTTCACTTTTCATTGTTACGTAAAGCCACAGTAGATTACGATCAGTTTATTACCTAAATGTGTGCGTTATAAATTAGACCATGTAATTATATATATAAAGTTTAGAATAGTTTCTACTGAAATCAGGTTTCTTAGGGGCCGAAGCCGAACACTCAAATAAAACTCTAATATAACGAAATAAGGGTGAAATTTATCAAACATGTTATAACTAAACTCCCCACACTTTGGAGGCGTGGTTACGTACAATCCGTTTAAACGCCAACAAAGCACAAGTGAGGAGTACGGCATTTGGACGTACCACAAAAACATTCCAAATTCAAACGGTTGTCAGTGAAGTAGTCGCGTACGTAGTGGCAAGTGACGATAGTGAAGTGCCATATATAACCTTCCCGTGCGATGGAGTCGGAAATAAATAAGATGCAAACAAAACTCCCATCCAAGAACTTTTCGATTGAATCGATTGTTGGTATAAATGATCGTCGGTCGCCAGAAATCGATATAGAGAATAACATATCGCAAGATTACACGGTGGATAATACTCATTCTGAAGATGAGGATGTTAAAATCAGAGAAGGAAAAATGGGATATTATTTCCAACAGAGTCGTGTACCGAATTTTCCGTTTTTTATGTCGTATGAAAAACAAGCGATGAGGAATGGATACCCAGAGGGACAAGCACAAGATGATATGAAGAGGTCTAGCCCTTCTAGTATTAGAAGTGAAGTTGATAGTGACGGCGCTGATGACAGACCACAAGGTAATCTTTAAATATTATATTTAGTAGGTTTTTTAAGTCATGCTAAAATATATAGTTCGAAATAATACATCAGTGTACAAGGATTGTTTGCTTATTATGATTTCTTTATTTGATCTCAATGTGTCCCACGAGATAAAAACGCAATTTTCTTTTGAAAAAGATTAAATTTGAATGGTTAGACAAATTGATAAAAATTTGTCTTATCGAATTCGCTACCCGTTAAAACTCAAGTTTTTCTATTAATTTTATTAAATTTCTAGGAATCCTAGCCTTATTTCTTTTAGTTTCTTGCCGCTAAGGATGGCATGCTTTTGTTTCTTTTACCTCGTTAAAATATTTGAGATTAAACTTATAATAGCTATAATTATCAATAAAGTAGATATTTTGTTAATTTTTAACAATGATGTTAATTGCTTTATGGTACGGTGGTATTTTAATAACAATGAATACCGTAGTAAATACTATACAAAAGGAACTTGATAAGACGGCGAGAAGAAAAAAAGCTGTTCTCTTCACGGCTTTTTGCTGTTTCTCATTCCTTCTCATTTGAACTTGTTACAAAACTAACTAATAATATACTGTTATTAAAATTAAACGATTCTTGTTGTGAATAATAAAATAATAATAGTTAACTGTCTGTATATTATAATTTAATGTAAAAAGCATTTTTCTTTTGCAGTATAAAAACTGTGACGATATTTTAAACTGACGTAAACTGATATGTCTACTTTAAGTGATTACTTTATTAGAAACTGAGATCAACCTAGCCATCTCTCTATGTAAAATAATGTAATTATAATACAATACACATATTCAATTATATAATATGTAGGCCTTTTTGAATAGTTTTTTGCATATTCTTATTTTTCGTTGGGGGTTGTTTCGGTAAGTAGTATTGCAACATTTGTTCTTACGATACTCAACGAAATTTTATCATTGATTGTTTTTTTTATCTATAATTTGTATTTTGCAAACCCACGAGAACAAATAGAACATAGAAACTAAAAAACAAACAAGACGTACAATACCAATGATTAGTTCGTAGCCAAATATTAACGTTTTTGTTTTTTACAGTTAAAAATAGGCAATTTAAAAAGTAATAGTAACTCAACCAGTTTTTAACTTTTAACAAAACATGGATTTAGGAGATCTTACTGGTTTAACGCCTTTAACACCACTTTAGAACATTTTCTTATAGTTTTATTTTTCATATAATCTTAATCTTAATTATCGATACTTAAATAAATTTGTAGCATTTGAGGAGATAATATAGTGAAATTACGCACCCGTGTATCCTTTTGTATTTTAAACTACTAAATGCTACGGAAACTGTTTATCATCACTGGAGCCGTTTCCTCATTTCTCAACTAATCGTTAGAAAACTTTCACACAGGCTTCAAAGTATACATTCAGCACACAAATCTCCATACAAGTCGTTAAGACCTAATGAAATATAATCTATTTGGTAGTAGCGAGCAGCTTAAATCTTAGATTAGAGAAAATATGTGATGGAGAAATAAAACTATTATCAAAATCAAAAGATATTTTGACTGTGTGGTTGGCTATTAGAATGGTTAAATATAAAATAGTACTAGTTTGAACTAAAAGGCTTGCCGAGCAGGATATTCAATTGGTGGTAATTTCTCATCCGTAACAATGAGACGCTAGTTAAAATTCCCCAGCTTAATATGAGCTTTTCGCCTAGAGACATAAGATGTTAAGTATCTTATAATTTATCCAGCTACAGCTTCATTTAAAATGGTACCATCATGCATCAACAGACCGCGGCATTCCACGGTTAGACAAAGGCCTTCTCCAAGGAACACCACGCTAAAATGATACAAAACAGAGTAATGTTTGCACACAATATCAAGTATCTTGTTGTATAGCTACTATTTGCACGTTAATTTTAGGTTAAAAGGTTCGCCACTTTGATTTATAAAAATTAACGTCTTATGTACGTCGTTTCCTAGTAATTAGTACTGGTGGTAGATTACTTTAGCCGGAGACCGTTCAGGTAGCCACCGCAATGCGTTTTTCTGTCGTTAAACAGTAATGTGCAAATATTACTATGTTCCGGTTTGAAGAGTGCTATAGCTAGTGAAGTTACTGACGTAATGAGCCTTAACATCTTATATCTCAAGGCGACGAGTACAATGCGGTGCATACATATCATCCGTACTAGCCACGTTGTTATGGGTGGGCATATTGCTTTTTTCGTTGCTTAATTGTATAAAAAAATAATTCACTAACTACAGCGCCCTTTAGACATAACAAAATGGGTAAACAAAAGTAAAATTGTATACTAAAGTTCGGCAATAGAAATAGGCATTGCACATTGCAGTGGTACCTAGACTGTTTCCAACAACAGTGATCTTCCACTTTTATTAAACAAAATGCTGTAAATGGAAAAGACAAAAACATGTTAATACATTGAAGGCGGGACGGTTTAATTTTGACAAATTATCGTTCGGAAACGGTAGCATTTTATTTCTTCCAATATTGTTCGTTTCAACATGCAGAACGGTATCTGAAAGCTTCTTTTCAACAATTTGTCGCAGCGTGACATTTATTAGTGTTGCCACCAAAACAATATAATTTGACAAACGGAATAAGGTTGGGAGCATAAACAATGTTTTCTTTCTCTTTGGTTTATAATTTAGAACAAAACAAATATTGTCTTTGCTCAATTATAGAGTGGTGCATTGTTTGTGGCCAAACTATGAATGTTGGTTTGGAGTTTTCTCTTTTATTGTCACTATTTGTAAACAATTTTATGGTTTTTCATTAATTTTAGATTTTACTGCTTCCATATTTTTGATATTACTATATATTTATACTGGTGGTAGATCTCTGTTGCCGGAGACAGTTTCGATAGACACCACCGCAGCGCTTAAGTCTCAAGGAGACGAGCACACTGTGGTGCTGTGTATAACACCCTAACTAGCGCCACGTAGTTATGGACGGGCGCGCCACATCATCAGATAAACGTCCCACTCGTCTCGTTGCTTAGTAGTATAAAAAAAATCTTTCATAGTCAACGTATGAAAATCAACCTAATAATTAAAACAATTTTGTCAATAATTCTGATTTTACCTACAACTTTGAAAAACTGCTAAATAAACTGCACAGTTACTTTTCCATACTTACCTTCGTCAACATCATCACCAGCAGATAGACGTCCACTGCTGGACATAGGCGTTGCTTACCTCACTTAGAATATTCTTTGATATTGATTGCCTTTTCGTTATTTTCTCTTGTGTGAAAAAAAATGTCCTTTATTTAAGCACAAAAACAATACATAGCGTATATACTAAGAAATTCCTGTGGCAAAAATGCTAGCAATTATTCAATAACATATTTTTATTATATATTTTTTTTTATATTAGTGGTAGGCCACACTCCGCGTCCTTTTCTGCCGCGAATAAATAGTGTACCATCATTACTGTGAGAGATTGTACTTAAGATATTTAGTTAGTTACCCATGTAATTTTCGTTCCACAAAAGAAAGATAGATAAATTGTTTATTATAGCCAAAATAGAACACACACATACATTAACAAATATAAGAACTTTTCATACAGAAGACCTTTAACCACTTTGACACACTGTATAGTATAGACAAGAGAGAGACGACAAAACTCGTGTTATGGTGACCAGCAAATTGAGGTGCTATGTAAACACCTTAAATAGCTCTTCATTGTTAAGGGAGGGCGTATCGTTGTATAAAAGTTATTTAGCACCTAATATTAATATTATTTTGAAGGACAATAAATTTAAACTTACGTCAGTTGTTAAAAATACCTTAGGCATAACTTATTCAACATAACATTTTTTAAATGATTTTAATACATATCTAAAATCTTATTAAAGAAATTCCAAACAACAACAGTGAAAAAAATATGTAAAAGTTCCTAACCTGATTGTTATAAATCCATTGTAGTTTTTTTTTGTGTTTGACTTTATTCAACGAAGCAAAGAGACAATCAAGATGTTCTTATGACGGTATGTGATACGGTTGACCATAACATTGTGGCGCTATTCATGATGATACTCTCCTGGTCCTAGTAAATTCCTGCTACAGAGCGCTTTAAAATTAATCACAGCCTAATAGTACGATATTTGCATATAAATAAGCGCCATATCTACCCAGACGTACTCTGGTTACAGAGACCTATCACTGGTAAAACTTTCAGAGTTAAATAATTATTTTTATTATTAAGAAACATATTTTTTTTTATTTAAGAAAACGGTAATCTATTTCATTAATTATGAAGATAAATTAATTATTCCGCTATCAGTTACTAGTCCAATAATTTAATTGTCGCTAAAATCAAATTAAAATATTTTTTGATAGAGATAGAACCTAATCTAGGCTGTTAAGTAAATATATTAGTTTCGATTGTAAATGTATGCATTTACACTGTCATCTTTAACCATTACGTATTTAAAACATACATATAGTTAAAATGTGATTCGTTAATGTTAACAGTTAATTTTGCCATAATGTGTATATTAAATATGCTTTCCTTTTTTAAATTAAGAGCGCAGACAGATAAAATAGTAAGTTTATAAATTGGCAAGCGTGTCTCGGGCCAATTCATCAGTGTAAGCTGTAGGTGTCTAGTTATGGAGTATTAATACAGGACCGCCAAGCAATAAGGCTCTATGATGCTCAGTGTTGAATACTCAGCGTGAGGGCGCGGAGGAGGAGAACAGTGGGGGGACAGACCTCCGTGTTAAAACGAAATGAGCTGCGTGATTAAATAAACCTCGTGTCACACCGAGACAAAGTTTTTTTATAAATATCTTTTAAAACACAATGACTTTCTTCATATATTATTTGTAAAATAATGATTACACTTAGTACAAAATTTAAGTTTGGTACGTAACTTTATTATTTATTAAGGAATAGTTCTAATTAGATGATGTTAATTTACTGCAACACTGTCAAATAAAGTATATTGAATTGTAGTGGGTTGTAGTGGAATAAAGATTTATTATTGATAATTTTACTTTCATATACAAAAATTTACAGGATCATAAAACTAATAAAATAATTAAATCTATTAACACATGGTTCCAGTGTATCCTTAGCTTTAGAAAATCGTTTTCAGCTTTGTAAGCTCGTAACCGCGTAAGCTCGTGAGCGAGCGAGACAGAACGATAATTGAGGCCACGCCCTTATTGGTAGGGGTAGAGGGGAAAGAGATGACGTTATTGGACGACGCATTATGGATTTTTAGTGAGGCGGCGCGTAATACGTACAACAAACTATAACTGACAGTGACAGTTTCCTGTTCCCGCGCGCGTCGGTTGTTAGGAGTTAATTTTTACTTTCTTTTTATTAAATGCAGTCGTTTAGAAATTTCACTATGGATCATAAGTCGATACACGAACCGCTTACGGTAGATTTAATTACAAAAAGCCATATTTACAGTGATATTAACATGCAAAATACGCCACCATCCTCACCGAAAAGCAAAGGTTAGTTTATTTTAATTTTATACAGAATAATTAAAATTTTATACAACAAAAATATTTTTAACCGGTTCTTTTAATCGTCCAAAATCATAGACATTTATTAGTAGTATGCATTTTGTTGATGGTACAAACATGTGTTAATAATTCTGATTGTTTTATCGATATTATTATAATTCAACAAACAGGAACAATAAAATACAATATGATGAAAAAATTTTGAAAAGTGGCGTCGATTCATTTGATTAAAATTTTTTATAATTTAATTTAATAAACAGATTATAAGCATTAGTTACTAGGTAGTTATTCGCTTAGAGAAAAACTATACTTGACATACATTCAGTGGCATCTTATTGTTAATCGTCTTGCATAATCTAATTAAGTATTAGAGATTATAGAAAACAAAAAAAGTTTACAATGAGTTTACCAAATTTGTATACAGCTACATTAGCTCAATACAAATCTATGAGTATGTCGAACGTGGCAAACCCATACATATTATATCAACCTCAATATAGGTTAGGCCTAAGTACTCCCGGCAAATGCTATTCCTGTTAATTGAGTAGGAGAAATAATTTAGCTATACTGTATAGTATTTATTTATCGTTTAAAGATTACTTTTATAGTGTGCCTAATGCAGCGACGTTGATACTTATACTATGCTATATGTACAGTATCAATAATAAATCTATAATCTAGAAACCTTTGTTATAAAATATATAATACAACATGCTTTGAAAAATTCGCAGTAGATAAACAGGAATAATTGCATAAAGCATTGGAAACTTTAATCATAAAGAAATTGTTTAATAATACGTCTTGAGTTTTTTTTATAAATATTATAAACTTATTATTAATACAAAATCTGAGGATATCGATTGATAAACCTATTAGTTTATGTATAACCATTGTGTTGTGTGTAACGGTATTATATTGTAGAGTAAAGTAAAAGCCCGTTTGTATACTAAAACGACTATTTAGCGACTATCTCAGTAACACCGTCAAAAAGACCGCCGTAGAACACAATATATTGCCTTTATAAAACGAATTGTAAACAGAACCTGGCCTCCGCAGGTAATGTTATAATAATCTTGCCGTTTATATATTTGTAGTGCAAATGAATATATGCTTTATGTTAATGCAATAAGTGTTATAGTGTAGCCCTAATGTTTTTTTCCAACGATAATGTCTTATTTGTCGTAACACTAAAGCAATTATGAGCTTTTTACAGCTGCTTTGAGTTATGCCGGCGAGTTATTGCTAAAATCAAGAGAGTTTTGACTGGTGAGCAATTTTGTCTTTTGGGACACTGGATGGAAGGTATTTTATTACGAGCTAATGCGTCCGTTAGTGGAAACCGTTAGGTAAATCTATTTACTGGCCAATAAAATTATTGAAAGACATTTATAATTTAAAGCTTTTTTTTTTGTTAACAATAAGTTTAGGTGTAATAAAGTGATTTTAAAAGTTTCTCGTTTATGTAAGTAATTGACTAAATAAAAGCAATTGTACGGCTGTAATCAAATAGTAGAAGATATATTTCACTGTTGGTAGGTCTCCGTCGCAGGCAGCCCTGTAGTCTCGGGCTAGTAGTAATAGAATTAAGGTAAGCCCGGTCTGTCCTAGAAGGCGACTAAAAGGGTCTAGGAGTTTGGCGGGCCTTGTAGGTGGAGCCCTTATCGCTAAACAAGTGAATCTGCTTGAGACAGCATATAGCTCAACGAGCGTGCCTAGGAGAATTTGGAGGGTCCTTCCTCAGAGAATTGCTAACACAAAGTGTAGAGCGGGACCGGTGTGTTCTGTAAGAGATCCCGGGGCCCTTTCGAGTGCACTAATGGAGACCACCGAGGGGGTTTTAGTGAGTAAGAATCTTTAATAACTCTTGACTTCTCCTATGGGCATCTTTGCGAAGATTTTCCGCCCGAAACGAAAAAAAAGTCTCTGTTGCAGGAGACCGTCTAAGTCCTTTTTCTACCACCAAACAGTGGATGTACGAACATTACTGTGTTAAAGAGGCGTTGTAGCTAGTGAAATTACTAGGCTCATTATCCCAGATAATTACTCTAGCTAGAACGTCCATGTCTAAAAATGATGAGCACAATGTTGTATGTTATCGCGACTAGTTCGACAGTTATTATGGGCGGGTTTATCACTTACTATCAGGTGAACGTGTCGCTCGTCTTATTGCTACGTCGAATAAAAAATGATATATTTCTTAATAATCTATGCTCTTACTTTTTTATTATTTATTTCCGTCATGGTGACTAACGTTGTATGATTTCGCATGCTGTAAATAAAATATCATTTCAGTTCTGATGTTTTCTAAAGTTTTAAGGTAAATTCTTAGATCATCATTTGCAGTATTAAATAATAAAAATTGTAACAAAAAAAATGTAATTTAATAAGTACCTAAATAAAAAGTGAGGACATAGTTTATGAGGAAATTTACACCAAAACCTACAAAGTCCCCTTCTTTAAACCTTCCACTTTGTAACAAATACGTTAAAGATAATCTGTTCGAACAGCTGATATATTTAACCTCAATAAATACTTAACTGTAATAGGACCAAGATCAATTGGATGGAAAGTAAAACCATTGTGTGTAATTTAGGAACAAAAAAAATTGCAAAGCGCGTGGGTGGATTTGGCGCTAAAATTTGACAGCTCGTCGCCATTTTTAATTGTACGTATCACAATTGAGGGGTCCAGTTTGTAATAGGTAGTATGTCTTGTCAATTGGGCTTAAACTGATTTTGTTTTTATTGCCGCCAACTCCCCACTGAGATATTTATCTTCATTAGATCGTTGCCGACTAGTAGATACGGATTTTATTATGAAAATTGGTTTAGGGGAACGTGCCGAGGGATGACACCGTATAATTGGCTTTGTATTGGATAATTGTTCGGCAAATGTTTTGTTCGCGACCGTGTAAATTATTTTAATTCCTTTGAGATATAGTGATGATCCCAATTGTAATATTTGCACAGCAGACGTACCAAAAAAAACAACATTCTGTAATTGTTTTGGCGTTACATAAAGCCGAAATAAATCGATAAGGGAGTAAGTGTATCAATACGGTACAAGAAAACAAATATTCTTGGCTTTAGAAAAAAGACAAATTCTAGAACATTGGCATCGTCGCTTAAAATATAACATAGCTCTGTAACTTTATGATATATAATAACAAAAGTTACTTAAAATAGTAAAAAAAATCTTAGTAATTTCTAGTATAGTATAAAGCAGAATAAATTTATTTAAACTGTGCTTTTACATAATATCTTTATAGTCATATGAATTTTGTTGTCTTTGAGCGAAATATTGTCTGTTGTTGTCTTGGCGATCGCCGAACGGGTTGCAGTGACATTGTTATAGGAAAGCGATAAAAATAATGGATACGTAATTGGGAAATCGGCAGAACGATCACCGGCGGTGGCAATGAACAATGAACATCTAGGGAGCGTTCAGGGCACAATTACGAACGCGTGCCGGACCGCCTGCGGCTCGCACGGGGGTAGCAATGCCAATTCTCGATAATTCCAATGGTTAATGGATAGCGATCGGTTTCCACCTATTACAAGGGCTATTAGGTCTGTTGCAAATTAAGCGCAGTCAGCATTAATTAACTCTTTAGCTGCTCTGAACTGTAAATGATACGCGTTCACAGCTAATAGGTTAGTTGGTAATATTTTATGGTTATATTACATAAATGTGGCTAAGATCTTTTAGATATTCTAGTATTAAAGCGCAAAACGGGAGGTATGTATTTAATAAAAATATGAATATTTACGGAACCTCACGATTCATGATAAATAAAGAAAACGTTTGAAAAACTGAATTACATATAAAAAAATTGCTGAAGTGATTAAGTAATTTTGAGTTACAGTCAGGTTTTTTTTTATTCTACGAAGCGAAGAAACGGGCGAGGCTTTCACCTGATGATAAGTGATACGACCGTCCATAACAACATGGTGCAAGTAAGGATGATATACATTGCGGCACTTTGTACTTGTCACCCTGAGACATAAGATGTTAAGTTACCTCAGTAATTTTAATAGTTATAACGCTTTTCAAAACGGAATATAGTAATGTTTGCTCATTACTATTTGGTGGTAAAAATAGACACAGCGGTGGTACTTGCCTAGACGGTCCCCGGCAACAAAAACCTACCACTAATAAAGACACAGTACTAAATCAAAGATTGTAAATGATCGACAAACTATTCAGCTACGTTATTTTTTTTCCCAAAAAATTAACTTATTAGATGTTACTTATCGAGAATTCGAAGTTCCGTATTCTCATGTGCGCTCTCGCAGCATCACTCGTTAGTGAATGATTTAGATACGAGTTCGGATACATGTGTTAAACGCCGAAACACGTCGCGATTTCATAACGTTTCAATAATGTACATTCATTTGTTGGTTTCCAAACTTAACGCTGTTTCAAGGTGTGTTCCGATTTCATACAGTACACAATTGCTGAAAGTAGCCATTCTCAATTAAACTTAGGGACGACATAAAAATTGTAGGACAATTCTGTGCTATTCTAATTTTCGAAGTAAGACCTGAGGTATCTCTCTCTTAATTTTTTATACAAATAAGCGACGAGACGAGCGGGACATTCCCCATGATGGTAAGTGATACGCCCGCCCATGACAACGTGCCGCTAGTTGGATGTTATACACTGCACCATACTGCGCTCGTTGCCTGAGGCATAACATGTTAAGTATCGTTAAACCAATACACTAGTTACAGCGCCCTTCAAACCAGAACACAGTAATGATTGCACACTACTGTTTGGCGGCAAAAATAAGCGGTGCGGTGATATCCACCTAGACTATCTTCGGCAGCAGATACCAACCGACAGTAAAATTTATGATATATAATTTAATTTGCTTTTAAAAATTATCAAAATATTTAACATTCAAAATATAACTTGTTAATTTTTTTTGCAATTTTTTTCTTAATATGTAAAAAATACGCTGCAAAATTTAATATGTAGGTATTTTAATATAAGAGTAGACAGTCTTAAAGCTAACTTAAATTTTTTTTTAGTACACTTAAAAGGAAAGCCAAAAATAGAAAATGTATCAGGCATTAATAAAAACTTTTTAAAACAATTAGTAGTTCAGCTACTTACGAGTTACATCACTATAGTTTTAGTATTAAAATTATTTAAAGTTAAGTGCTATTTCTTCAACGAATATTAAAAAAAGTCATTACTTATAGTCAAACAAAGGTGAAAACATAATCTGTGTTTCTCTCACCATTCAATAATTATTTTCAGTCTCAGGATGTGTCTTTGGTCTTCTCTAGTTCAGTTTATGACTGTTCCAAGTACTGTTTGATTTAAAAATTAACAGGCGTTTTGAAACAAAGGCTACGCGACCGAAAGATGGTTTCGAAATGTTTTTTTTCTCTCTGAATCAAGATGAAATTTAAAGTGCTGCATATTTGTAATCGATGCTTATTGATCGTTATAATTATTTAATTCCTAAATAATAAAATCAATTAGTTAATACTAATAACTTCAATATAACCAATTTAATTGAATCAATGTAGAAACATTTAATAGTTATCGCTATTCGATGCATTATGAAGGCCATTGTTGTTCGGATTTTAATCTACATACGCTATATAAACAACAAAACTAATCGTAAAGTTAAGACAAGAGCTCAGAGTGACCAAATTCATGAAATAATACTATTTATTTAAAGTTTGTTGATATAATAAAATATTAATAATGTGGTGACCCCAAGAAGACAAATTTAAGGTGGATGGTAATAAATAAAATTAATGTCACGGAAGCTTTAAAGACGGAAGCCCTTTAATAGTTGTTGTCTATTCTACTTCCTATTTTTTTTCAAATCGGACACACGCCCGCGCAGCTGGTGATCTGTTAGGCAACAAGAATGAATATGATGTTTTGAAGAAGTTTGTTAACAAGCTTCTGAATAAAAGGAAGCCCCCGGCTAGACTATTGCAAATTGATTTTTAAGTGTTCTGTCGCCACCCAGCATGGGAAGCTTTCAAGTGGTTGAGTCGCCAGTCGCAAATGAACAAAAAATATTCACTTAATACTGAGTACCTTGTATGAAGCTCATAAAACAGACATTTGTCAAACTATTTTTTTTAATTGAATTAATCGGCGAAACGAGAGGGACGTTCACCTGATGGTAAGTAACACACCTACCCATAACAACGTGGCGCTGGTTAGGATGATATATACTGCACCACATTGCGCTTGTCGCCTGAGATATAGGATATTGAGTCCCGTTACCCCAGTAATTACACCAGCTACAATGCTCTTCAAACCGGAACGCAGTAATAATTGCACACTTTTCTTGACAAAATAAATAGGCGCTAAAATCGTACCGACTCAGGCGTTCTCCGGCCATAGAGACATACCACTAGTTAAAATTTTCGTACAAATACAATTCGTTTATTAATTATTAGAGAATACTCTAATAAATATTTGTCTTCATGTTTTTTAAAAAAGTTTACAACAAAAAATCGTAATAAAATTTCGATGTTGGTATTAAGTAATGAAGATATAAATTAATCGAAAATATAACGTAACTAACAACATCTTAATCATTCCGCCATTAAAACCATAGACAATAGAAGTGAGTTGAAAGCGTTCAATTTGTTTTTAATGGGTTGTGTCAATAGCGGCGGCGTTTGCTGCGCCCTTTTTTAAATTTAAAACCACTTCAGTGGCTAATCAGATTTGTAAAGACCATGGTTTGGTGGTACCGCTTTTTAGGTTCCGTAAGTAAAAAGTAACTGGAACATTTTTTCAATATACAAACCGTTGTGAGCTCGCACCCATATCTTCATTGCCAATCAAAATTATAAAGTAAATAATTTTAGATTTTATATTAAAATCAATAAGTTTTTCAATTTTATATATAATATTATACACGAAAAAAGAACACACTAATAAGGTTTAATATGGTCTTGTTATAGTTAAAATTAGTATATATATATGTTCAACCTACTTGCGTTTGTAATTATTATTGGTACTAAGTAGTTTTAAAAAAGGACTAGTTTTTTTCATGACGTCCTTACTAAACCAAATTTCTGGCTTATCCTTTGGTAGTCTATTTTTAAATAGTGTCGGCGATGGGCACGGCACAGCTTTGCGGTTTCTTTGTGTCGAACGTTATAATGGGTCAAGAAAATAAGTTTCATGAACACCGCATGGGAAAATATTTAATTAGACAATAGCTTATTTGTGTTTGTTTTGTGTTAATGTACTCCTTTTGAAACTCTGGGTGCGGACAATTAGCACCTACGGGCCGCCGGTTTCCCGACCGACGGTGGGTTATACCGTTTTACGACAAGTCAATCTAAAACTCAACGCGCAATTAGTCTTTCTTGTGTTTTCGAAACCCCATAACCGTTTATGCCTCGGTCACGAAACGGTGACATTAAGGTACAAATGAAGGGAAAGTAACTTAAGTAATAAGTCTCTTTCCTACTACTACATTCAATGCAATTAGTTCCAAAATTTCATTACGTTTTGTTTAGTAAAATTTTATTTTAACAAAAGTAATACATAAATCAACTTATACAAATGTTAGTAGTTAAATTAAAGTTGTAATATTTAAATTTTGGTCCGAGAACACTATTGGATGAAGATAATATTAAAAATAACCTTGACGCATAATGTATAATATAGTTAAATGTTTAAGTGCTTACTAAGCGTAGAAGGAAAATCTTGAGTAAATTTGCGTTTTTAAGGAAAGATAGCAATGATTTTTGCTGTGTGGAGGACAGTGTCCTAAAATTCTGTTTAAATAGTTTGCGGTAAATATGCAAAAACAGGGGCTATTATTAGTAAAGTAGTGAGTAGTACTTACTAGACAACTGATCGGAATATAATTTCTAATGTTCAATTAAGCTTTTGACTTATCATTAAATGGGAAGCGGCGTCTTTTGTTTGTAAGTACAAGTAGCTAATGTCTAGACAAAGCGGTAATGGAGATAAACGATGCTTAAATCGAAAGGGCATCCGCTTGAAGGGCATATACTTATAACTCTTTAACTGAACTGTTTTTTTTATTGAGAAGTTATAAATATTATGAAGTCTTAATTTAGTTTAAATATTTAAACATACTAAAAATAATAAACAAGGAATTATAAAAACCTATGTAATAACTTTTTTTGGCATTAACTTATAATAGTTTTAATATTTACGGATAGGATTAAACCTATAATTTTTTGGTTTTATTATTTTAGACGGCGACGAGACGAGCAATACTTTCACCTGATGGTGAGTTGTACGCTCGCCCAGAACAACGTGGCTCTAGATAGGATAATGCACCACATTATGCTCGTCGCCTTAAGACAATATGTTGAGTCTCGTTACTCGTTACAGTAATTACACTAGCTACAACGGCCTTCTAATCGGAACACAGTAATGTTCCCACACTACTGTTTGGCGGTAGATACAGGCGCTGCGGTGGTATCTATCTAGACGGTCACCGACAAGAGAAACCTACCACCAGTGAATAATGAAGAAAAAATTATAATTTGATATATTACAAGAATCTATTAAAAAATACGTATCGCTTTTCATTTGACGAAATCAAGATACATATGTTATAAAATAATATAAATTTATTTTAAACTTTGTGTATTCTGTAACATTAAGCGTATTAAATGAGTATATGCGACGTTGGATCTGGTGATTAGACGAAGAGCGGGCTGGCTGTAACCATGGCTAATGAATTTATATTTCTTTGTCTGCAGAATCGCTAAGCCCGCAGTCTGAACAAATAACAAACTCCAACACAGCGCCGGACCCCAATATCAGGTTAGTTAAACCACTTCGAAACCAAGTGTGTGAACAGTTAATATTTGATAGAGATCTATAATCATTTTGATATAATCATCAAAAATCTTTACTCTAGTTTTTATTAAAAAAAAAACAAATAAGTAATATCAGATAATGTGTTACTTTTAATATTTTCAATTAATGTTTTTCCATGTAACAGCATGTTTTCACCATCACCAGACCAGTAGAAATATTTTATTCTCAAGTGGTTTCCTGTAGTTATAGGTCATAAGTTTTCATGCACATTTCTGAAAAAGTTAGATATTAAAAAAAAATGTCATATAATTAAGCTTCTCTGTTTGAATTACTTTTACTATTAGTGTTAATTTGAAATATTTGTAAATAACTAAGTTACTAAATATTGAAAATATTTTTAATTTCCTTTAAGTGTCTCTTATAACACAATGCTTTTGGTATGATAATAATGCGGAACTATTTTAAATTTAATTTAGTTTTTATCCTTCTATTTCAAATAAGTAGATGATAAGCACTTACAGTTTTTTTCTTCAACAGGAGGTATCGCACAGCTTTCACTCGGGAGCAATTGGCGCGGCTTGAGAAGGAATTTATGAAGGAAAATTACGTTTCAAGGCCGAGGAGATGCGAACTGGCCGCTCAGCTGCAATTGCCCGAATCCACTATTAAGGTGAATGCATAATTTATTTAATGAATTATTTTTTAAAAAACTTCATTTTACCTTTTAAACCAGTGGAAGTTAGACAACATACGTATAGATACTCTTGTCAACCAATCCAAGCAACCTGGCGTTCTAGTGGCGTCACCTGGGAAAGGCTATGGCCCTATAGGCCCTATCTATGTTTAGCAGTGGAATGCCGTCGGCTGATGATGACGCAATCTATGATAGTCGATGCAGTAATAAATAAAATATTTCAGTAAATCATGTTCCTTAAAAAGTGTTTTTTTTTTATGATAAAAATAGTTGTATAATGTTAGCCCTACATATGTTACGTCTCAAGTTTCTGTAACGCATTATATTTTCAATATTAAGTATTTGTTTAATGTTCAGCCGCTTTTGTGATTTCATCATTCATGTCAGACCACCCACGGTTTGACCTGGATAAAATCGGCCTCTTCAGTCAATTATAACTTACCGTACAGGGCATTTTCGTAATGTAGCGACAACCTCTTGACAACTAATACAAGAAGTGTTATTGCAACAGTTTGTTAGGAAAATAATTTGGTATACTTTTTTTAGTTAATGAATTTGGTAAATTGCTTAGAGATGTTTGAAAATTCGAACAATGTTAGTTGTTTGTTACTCTATGTCGGTAATGATACTGACGCCTGGTGAATGATGTTTCAATTAGAGGTACAATAATTTCCATTACGAACGCTTCATGAAGTGTCGCTAATTCGCAAAATTCACGATATCAAAGTGAGAACAAAACAGGTTTATATAAAAAAAATACTACCGTCGGCATAATGACGGACAAGTGATTTTGTTATTAAGGTGTATATTGTTTTTTTTAACACAATGGGCTTCTTATTTCGCCTGGTTTTAAGTAACAATGAGGCTGTACAGGATGAACTTTGCTCGCCTAGAATATTTTGACACGCATATATTGACCTCCGGAATACAGCAATGATGTTACGGCGGTAAATTTATAGTATGAGTGTGGTTAGTGACTTAGTTCGAAAAAACCATATCACTAGTGATGAGTAAAATTGGTTTGCGAAATAGCAAGATCATGACTAATTTCACTCAAGCAAGACTAAGACCAAATGTGCGAGACTAAACTAAAAATTTTAATTCCCTTGAAATTATGAGTTAAGATATTTATCATAACGTGAAGCTTTTCTTCTGGAAACAAAATATTTAATATTATATAAGAATATGCAAGACCGAACAGACAAGACTAAGACTAATACCAAGATTGTTCAGGTCGTGGTCTTGTTCTTGCTTTGGTCATCACTACATATCACAAACCGCATTCCACAAAATGAGTTTGTTAATCGAACCGAGGACCTCAGTTGTTACAAGGCAATAACTTAGCCAGTTAAAATTCTGAATTTATCACAGATACCGTATTCTACGCTAATTTAAATTTCTTATTCGCGTGTAAACATTGGTTGTCCAGTCATAATCTCAATTATCACTTCGAGTTAAAAAGAAGAGCCAACGGCCCCGGGGGAATAAAAAAAAACGCGTTTATATTGCTTCATTCGAGTTTTACATTCACGCTAATTTGTCGATGCGCATTAATAAAAGAAACCGGCCGAATTATTCAGTAGCTGTAGAACTCTAATGAACATTAATGCCGAAAAGAAGGAAACCCTCTCAGCGTTATAAAACGGCTATCATCAGTGAGCGTGTGTATGTAAAGAGTCCATCGCTTGTCTATGGATATGCGCATCTGTTTTACGGCGCGATTATACCAATTAAAAACTATTAAATTGTGCCGCAGCTACCATTTGATACGTTGTAAAACGGAGAATTTCGGTTTCGTGTTTGTTTATTGTAATGATATTTTATTGCTGCAGCCAATAAATGGTAATAGCAGGTGGTAGGTCTCTTGCTGGAGACCGCCTGGGTACCTACCACCGCAGCTCTTATTTCTCCCGCCAAACAGTAGTGTGCAAACGTTACTGTATTTCGGTTTGAAGGGCGCTGTAGCTAGTGAAATTACTGGAGTAACGAGACCGAACATCCTGTCTTAAGGCGGCGAGCTCAATGTGGCGCTGTGTATGATATTTTGACCGGTGCCACATTGTTATGGGCGGGTCACCACGTTGCTTTGTACAATAAAAAAAATTAAATAATTCAAGCAATATTTACACTGATATGAATTTCTTGATTTGTTGTTGCGTTTTGACCACTTTCGCGGATTCGACGGATTCAGTGCTCGCAGGTTCTAAGTCCGATCTAAATATATCTATTTTAGGTCTTGAGAAAGTACAAAAAAAAGTTTAACATTATTTCTAAATGTAACACCGATCTAAAACATTATTACTACTGAGCTGAAAAAAAATAAACATATGTGTATAACTTTTGGATATTTTGTATTAAATATGGGAATTAGTAATAACACGTTTTTATGCATAATTAAATTATATTATCAACGTTTAATATTATTGTGTTGCAAATAAATGAAATTCGGTATGTTTTTGTTGTTTCTATTATTGTTAATAATATAACAGTACTCGCTTGACAAATTAAAACGCTGTTGCAATAAATTAAATTAAACCGCAGAATTTTTTGACCTTAAAAGTTTGATTTTTTTGCGTGTAACGGAATTTTATATAATTATAAACAAACAGTTAAATTTTATGTTTGTGTATATAAATAACTAACTTTTCCCCGCCAGCTTTACTGGCCGTAACATGAAATAAGACAGCAAATGAGTTTCTATATAAACCGTTACTTTGGCAACTGCATAAATGAACGAAACGAAAATGTTTGTTAAAGTTAATTATAAATAAAATTATTGAAGGATATATGAAATTCAAAAAATTTATAATCTATTACCATCTACAAATCATTCTGCGTCGATAGGTCATGTTTCCATATCGACACGTTCACTAGTTTTCACGTGATTGGCGAATAAACAAAACCCAGTTTCGTGATATTTGTATATAGGTTTCAAAAGGCCAGTGTTGAATTATTGAACGTAAGCGGAAACCGTCATTTTCTGAAAATCGCAAGCGCAAAACTGCCGTCAATTTGCAAGTTATGCGCCGGCCCCGCGAACAAAAGGCGTTTTAAGAGATCTTAAAGGGAAACTTTGTTTGTACACTTTGTTGTTTCGCCCGGAGACGGCCATTATGCCGCGTTAATGATTTCGAGATGGCTTTAAACGTTTTCTCTCTGCGCACTGAATATTTTATTGCCGCCAGCTATTTTTTTTTTAAATATTCAATTAATTAGCGACTGTGTGCGAAAACGCTCCGTTAAATTATATGAGTTTTGTTTGTAAGTGGAATATGATTATAGAGAATTTTTAACCGTATAACGATGCACGTTTGCTTATTTTATAAAATTTTGTAAAATAGTTCACAGTAAAGTAAATCGTAAAGTTTAAAGTTTTATTACTATTTTCGTTGAACCTTGAACACATTTTTATTTAAATTCATGTATATATTACCATGTATTTACGCGTCGACTTTTTGCTTTAATATTGTAACACTTTTTACAATGTTATTATTTGTAAAATTTAACATTTTAAAGGTTCGTTTCGATTGTATTAATAATATAGATTTATGTCCTCAGGTATGGTTCCAAAACCGACGTATGAAAGACAAACGGCAGCGTATCGCTGTAGCTTGGCCATATGCGGCGGTGTACAGCGACCCAGCATTCGCGGCTTCAATACTGCAAGCGGCTGCATCATCCGTGGGCTTACCTTACGGATATCCGTCGCCAGCTCTGTTGCCTCCGTTCCACAATCCGCAACTTTTACCTGCAGGCTACCCGTATCCCTACCCGCCGTATCCACGCTACCCATACATCCCTCCTACCCCTCCATCACCTGTCAACGCTGAACCGTCGCAGTTACGGCCAACGTATTCAAATTTTAATTTAAACGTCGATAAATAAAACCTTTTCAGTTATTTGATTAAATCAAATAAGTATTGGATGGCGTAATATGTATGTACATGTAAATAGATTGCCCATGTAATATAGATAATTTATTAATTACTGTTCTGCTATAGAGATATTCAGTAAATATAACAAAATGTTGAATTATTTAAATAGTTAAATTTTCGAGTGGGGCGAAGTGTTGAATATTATTTAATTTTTTTAGTTGTGGTTTATTATTAACAAATTATCAAAAGACATGTAGATTTTAAGATAAATCTATCTCATTCCTCTTTGTACAAAGCTATATATATTATTTTATATAATCAAATAGTTACAATACGAACTCATTTTTCGCAAGTGAAAGACCTTTTAAATTTATTTAAACGTAGATAATGGAAAAATTCATGTCACAGATTATTTTTTATTTTAACGTAAGTATATGTAACCGGCTATTTTCTACGTGCAATATATGTGTAGAACAAAATGGCGGTCAAGTCAGCGTTTCAATTTAGTTCAAATATATTTACATTAAACTTCAATAATATAAATAACATTTTAATCATTCCAATGTGTGTAAAATTTTAAACGTTTTGATTTTCAACTTATAATAAATACAACAATTTAGTGTACAATGTTTAATTCTAAGATGTGGCCCCGTTAAGTTTTAGTGTTAATAGAAATAAAAGAGAGGTGTTAAAATGAGTAAACATGTATTTTTAGTGATAGGAAATTTGTAAAAAATACTGTTTAAACATAAAAAGGAAGTTATATATAAATTTTGGAGGTTTTATTTACTATTCTTTGGTATAAGGGTATATTATAAAATTAAATGGCACATAAAATTTTGAGAACTAAAACATCTCCTTATTTTGATGTTTTGCGATGGTATTTTATGAAAAGAATAAACAAAACATTAATTTATACAGCCTACGCCTAAGAGTGGGTTTTTTTTTTATTAAAGTGGGGGAAATGCCTGCGCACCCCGTCCTCGCGGGGGCAAGGACAGATTATGTCGGACTTGCACCAATTAAAACCCCCACTATGTTCCTCCTCGACGCCTCATGGTGGGGTTACGGGAACGCTTTCATACCATCCGCGAACGCCTAAGAGTGGGTTGGCACATGCCACACGTTAACCATCGTGAGTAAACTGTTGTTCTTTGAATAAATCAGTTACCTAACCATTTTTTTTTCTTTGTCGCTAGCGAGAACTCTGTGAAGATCTAACCCGTGTCTCATAGAATAACTCGTAGGATTATAAGGATCGTATTTACAATACAACAGTGGAATTTATACACATGTAATATTATTGCATGCTCCGGAAATCTTGCTGAAATAATGAAAAATAGGTAAATGGTGTTCATTCATTAGCCTTTATGAGTAAATTTCTATTACATTGTTTTGAAAACGGGCGTTCCTGTAAAAGTAAATATTTAAAAAAGTATCTCATATCTTATTATAATTCTTGTATTATAGGCATTAAGGAAGTACTTTGATTTTTTGATTAACGAAGTGACCTATGTATAGATAAAGGCATAAGAAATAATATTATTTGCGAAGGAGACCGCTATGGGTAGGTAGCAAAACAGTTACTATTTCTGCCGTCAAATAGTAGTGTGCAAACATTACTATGTTCCGATTGGAAAGACATTATAGCTAGTGTATTACTGCGGTAACGAAACTGAACATCTCTCGTCTTAAGGTGACGAACACAATGTGCTGTAGTGTATATCAATCTAACTGACGCCACGTTGTTATGGGCATGCCTAGCATGTACCACGGTAGTGTCGCTGGTATCTTCGTTTCGTGAAATAATAAAAAAATAATAAACGCGCTATATATGTAAACATAATAAAAACGTGCTAGTTACGATTTGTTTCATGTCTCTAGATTTAATGTATTAGGTTCTTAAATATGAGATTAGCGTTTTGTACGGGAGGAGTATTAAGTAATTTTTTTTTTTACAAAATATATTTAGTTAATCAAAGTATGCACCGTTATTATCTATGTACTTATGCCATCTCATAGTAGTTCATTCATCCGTTTACTAAAAAAACCCCATGGGGACGAGAATCAATTAACTCTTTGAAGGCGGTTTGAATTGTCGCATCGGGGTTGAATGTTTTTCGTTGTAAGAAGTTGTTCAAATTCCGGAAAAAATGATAATCTGTTGAAGTAAGGTCTGGGAAGTACGGTGGATGTCGCAGATATTTCAACTGTAGCTCATCTAACTTAGTGGTTGTTTGGTGTGCAGTGTGTAGTCTTGCGTTGTCGTGAAGCAGCAGTGGCCTAGAGCGAGTGAGCAATCTCGGTTGTTTAGCAGCTACTTCTTCCTTCATGGTTTGCAGTTGTTGACAATAGATATCTGCCGTAATCATTTAGTCAGATTTTAGAAAGCTGTAGTGAACGACACCGGCGCTAGTCCACCAAACACCTACAAGTAACTTTTTGAGTCAATTTTCGCTTAGGGCAGGATTTGGCTGGGTCTCTAGGGTTCAGCCATTGGGATGACGGTTATCGATTATCGTATAGTATCCATTTTTATCACAAGTAATGGTTCGATTTAAAATCCCTTCATTATTGTGTCGGTTGAGCAAAATAACACAGCAGTCGACGCGTGTTTGCAAGTTCGATTCACTCAATTCATGAGGTACCCATCGTTCAAGATTTTTTAATTTCCCGATTTGCGTCAAGAGGATTAATACAGTTTTGTCACTTACCCCGAAGCTTGCAGCTCTGAAGTGCTTTATGATGGATCTGCTTCCACAATAGCCTTTAATTAGTCATTTTCCACTTTGGTCTCCAGCCGCCCACAGAGTTGGTTCTGAAGGTCGAAATAGCCAGAACGAAAACGTTGAAACCAAAAACGTACCGTGCTTTTTTTTTGTGACACCAGCGTCGTACACATCATTAATCTTTCTACCTGTTTCTGTATCACTGGTGCCACGGTACAAGTCGTACTCGTAAATATTTCATGTTATATTTCGTGTTTTCTATTGTGCGGTAATAAGCGACGCCATAGAAAAAACTAATGAGGAAAAAACAAATGAATGACTGTTTTCAAAACTCAAATGTACTAGCTGAATGAATTTATATATTTGAATTAGGAATTGTTAACCAAAGAGGAGATATTTCAGATCAAAGTGGTCAGTACGACAAAACGTCTAATTCCATATGTTAGCACCCAATATTAAGATTGTTATGCCAGAAGTTTTAATAGGCACTACCTGTCAAATCAGAGCACAGCTATGCTTGCATAGTTTGTACAACATTACTAAAAGTTTTAGACGAGTCGTAACTACATATTAAAATTTCTGCAGTTGTGCACAAATTGCATACAAATTTGCCCTGACATTGTGTGCACGTTTGCCTTATTGTATATACAGTGCCATTTTATTAATAAATCATAATCTCTGAGAATAAATATGTCAACAATACATATTCTAAGGAGCCTGAGACGTGATATAAAGTCGCGAATTCCGGATAGGCGAGTTCGTAATCCGCATGGGCTGTGTAAATCAATGAAACGAATAGCAGCATTAAACATCATCAGAGAATGGAGATAGAAGGAATATGTTTTCGACCACTACACCTTATAAACCTCACTACTAATATATTGCGAGCGCAAAACAAATTGTGTCCAATCATTTATTAATTGTGTGTCAATAAATCTCGCTTAACAAGGTGAAACATCCCCTTTATTGCGTGCGGTGACGATGCGCAGTTGGCTTAATTAGAGCAACTGCGCATTATCCAAGCGACTTTCAGCAACCTGGTGATGTATTGGCCATGTGATAGGAATCGGTTGGGACTAACGGCAAAGGTGATTGATGTTAGCAAAACTCTTTCAGTTCATCCTTTCAAGTGATGCTGTAACTAAAAACATTTAATAATCTAAATAAATGACAATTTTGTTATTAGGAATAATTATTTGGTGTATTAATGTACAATGATAGTTCTTTTATAATTCGATGGACATAAAGGAATGTTATATAGTATATAAAGCTGTATTTATTTTATAGTATTATTAAAAACATTTACAGTGTTATCGTTTTAATGATTATTACTTTAGCTTTATTGGTAAGAGTAAACAATATAAGATATCGATATTATGATTGTTATTTATGAATATAGACGGACAAAGTGGCAATAGGCTACGTCGACGTGGTTTCGGTGGGCCGGTAGGGCAGGAATAGCACAAAAGTAAGAAGAATACACGAAAACCGTTGGTTACGGGAGCGATATTATAAAAAAGTTATGCAGTATGAACTCATTATGAAAGTATACCTATGACACAATAGCGCACCAGCGTATCAATTAACACTCATGATTACTTCAATACAGAGAAAAGTGTGAAATCAGCTTGTTTGTATTTTAAGTTCTAACGACTAGACTTGATGAAACAGTTTCACTGACAAAGATTTAAGGAAACATATAAGTACAATATTAATAATTTCGTTTTTATTAATAATTTTATAATAACTAATATTTGATTTGTTCAATATTTACTTAGTATGTCATCTTTTAATTTTTGAATTCAATAAGGCGATGTTTGGCGAGTAGGACGTTGACCTGATGGTAAGTGATACGTCTGCCCATAACGGCATGGTGCTAGTTAGGATAATGTATCCTATGTTTTCTCCCGAGAACACTCAAATTGTGGAACGAGGTACCTGTCGAGGTTTTCCCTAGGAGCTACAATATACACTTCTTCAAAAAGGGCGTGAAAACCGCGTTCAAACGGAAGACAGTAATATTTGCACACTACTGTTTGGCGGCAGAAATGGGCGTTAGAAACCTACCTAGACGATTTCCGGCAACAGAAACCTAACCTACCAGTAAATTAATATAATTTTTTTTCTACCTTTGGCTATTCTCCAGATTGATGTGATAAAACTTCGGCAATTTTTCCTTTATCCTATACGTTGTGGTGTCCTCATTTTGGGCTTATCATTACTGATTACGTCATCAAAAATTTTATTTTATTATAATTTTTTTATCGAATATAGGCTAACACGAAGTGAATTTCACGTAATGTTCACTGACAATGAGGTCGTTGATCGTGTAGCATGCTGATCGATATTACTCTAGTTTTCATATATTGATAGTCGTAACAAAGCAATGTTGTTATGTCAGCAGATTTCGAATATAAAGGTCGTAAATGACTAGGGGGGTTCAAAGAAAACTATCGCAATCCAATCTCTTCACATGTGGCATTGAAACAGAATCAGGGTCCTCCGTGTTACAAGTTTAGTGGTTATACACAGCGCCGGTAAAAAGATATTCGACAAAATAGTCACAATATAAAAAAATAATGCTAGTTTATTTTTACCATATACAATGATACAAGCTCACTTAAAGAAAGATCTTTTATAAGATTCGCCATCTTGTGAGTGATCTGCAGAATGTTCTCTTTTTTTATTACTATCCGGACGACACTTTTATTCGGACTTGTACCATTATATTACAGTTGAATATTCGCATGATAATACTGTAATAACAAATATACGCCATATATCCCCCGTCAGATAAGAGAGTAATAAATGATAAGCGTGTAACAAGAGAAAAAGTGCCTCTCTGTGAGTAGGGCGACAGTAAATAAAAACGTCTGCAATATTATATTATACTTTATAAGTGTGTTCAATTGAATATGATATATAATATATGTTAGCTACAGTTATAATGAGTTTTCAGAACTGAAAGCGGATTAACGGTTTTTCTTTCATTCGATATATTATTTTTTATTTGGAGAATAAGGAAATTAAACTATTCAGGTAAAAAATTGTCAAGTTTATGTTTAATTTATAGACACAGTACTGAAAAATTCATTTTACATAAACATATAAATAGTTTTATTCCTTTGTCTGTCTGCAACGATATTTAATACATTTAAAAATAACTAATTTATGTGTTTATGAGCGTAATATTAGGTCCTTACATATGAAATTAGCGTTTTGTCCTACTGACCACTTTGATCTGAAATATCTCCTCTTTGGTTAAGAATTCCAAATACAAATTTATAAATTCATTCAGCTGGTACATTTCAGTTTTGAAAACAGTCATTCATTTGTTTTTTCCTCATTATTTTTTTCTATGGCGTCGCTTATAACCGCACAATGGGAAACATGAAATATCAGCTATATTTACGAGTACGAGTTCTACCGTGGCACCAGTGCTGCAGAAACAGCTCGAAGGATTAATGATGTGTACGGCGCTGGTGTCGCAAAACAAACCACGGTACGTTTTTGGTTTCAACGTTTTCATTCTGGAAATTTCGACCTTCAGAACTAACCTCGTGGACTGCTGGAGACCAAAGTGGAAAATGAAGAATTAAAGGCTATTGTGGAAGCGGATCCATCACAAAGCATTTCAGAGACAGCTGCAGGCTTCGGGGTAAGTGACAAAACTGTATTAATCCACTTGAAGCAAATCGGGAAAGTAAAAAAACTCGAACGATGAGTGCATTGAGTGAATCGAACTTGCAAACACGCGTCGACTGCTGTGTTACTTTGCACAGCCGACACAATAATGAAGGGATTTTAAATCGAAGCATTACTTGTGATGAGAAGTGGATACTGTACGATAATCGGAAGCGCTCGTCCCAATGGCTGAACCCTGGAGACCGAGCCAAATCCTGCTAAGTCTAACAGCTGCTGGAAGTGTTTGGCAGACTAGCGCCGGTGTCGTTCACTACAACTTTCAAAAATCTGGCCAAACAGTTACGGCAGATATTTATTGTCAGCAACTGCAAACCATGAAGGAAGAAGTAGCTGCTAAACAACCGAGGTTGGTCAATTGCTTTAGGCCACTGCTGCTTCACGACAACGCAAGATCACACACTGCACAACAAACAACCATCATGAAAAATGAGCTTACAATTGGAACGTCTACGACATCCACCGTACTCCTCAGACCTTACTCCAACATTAATATGTTGGAGTACCATCTTTTCCCGAATTTGGACAACTTCTTACAAGGAAAAAAGTTCAACACCGATGCGGCAGTTCAAACCGTCTTCAAAGAGTTTATGGATTCTCGTCCCCCATCGTTTTTTTTAGTAAAGGGATTAATGAACTACTTATGAGATGGCAAAAGTGCATAGATAACAACGATGCATACTTTGATTAATTAAATGTTTTACAAAAAAATTTACTTTATATTCCCCCGTACAAAACGCCAATTTCATATGTAAGGACCTAATAATAAGACAGGCTAGTAGGAAATTGATACATATTCAAATGTATTTGTTGTTTATGTATATGAATTTTTGATGTAGAATATTTGTGTATTTTTGCTTTTTGTATTTCATTTACTCAGAATGCAGGCGCATACAGGAACCGTACACGAACTTTGGCGGCACCTTCCTAGTCCTGATTAATCACATCTTCGAAAAACTACTTAATTATTGAAAGTGTTATAAGACAATGGATAGTCCTCTGTGTCGTGTATGCATTCAGTAGGAAGTCTTCTTAGTAAATCACTAGCTGAATGTTGTAGTTTTAGAACGTTTGGTTTTCCCATGATTCTCTTTCTTTCTAGCTTTCCTGAAGATAGTCGGTTAAACTGTATAGTTGCCGCGATTTCTCAGAGAAATAAACCAGTTTATACCCAATCTACGTACAAAATATGCACTTAGTCGTGGAACTGCTGGTAAGACCTTTCTGCCGAATACAAATTTGTCATGACGTGAATTACATTAACATTTATAATGTTTGTTCAATTTTGATGGTTGTTAATTGTTTAGAATTTTTAATCTAGCTAAATAAGACATATATTTAGCTGGACTCATGTATTAAATTAAAATACAAGTGTAATATCTCATGCATGAAAGTATGAAACTCGGGCAAATCGACTGACTTATGTGCCAAGAATTGTATCTAATATAACAACAATAGCTGACGCGTCTGCATAATGAATAAGTGCTTTAGGAACTGGTTTGTCCGTTTTTTATGTCATCAGCAGTAGTAATAGCGTACCGTAGCGATGCATCGACGCGGTGTCCGAATATCTTTCATAATAATACGCCATGAGAAATATATCTGTAATAAAGTCGAGTAAGATAAAGCTATAATAAATGATAAGGGTATAAACGGGGAAGCTGTAAGTCTTAGTGAGGTGACCACGCCACTTTACAGGACAGGAATAAGTACTGTAGCTTAAGGAAAAATATCAATTCCATCTTACATTAATAAATGGGTTGAGTTTTATGTTAAGACACAAGATTATTAAGGAACATGTTCAGTGCAAAGTTATATAGTAAGTAATATTTACATAAAGTATAGCGCATTTTTCTTTGCTTATTGTTAATAATCATAACATCTTAAATTTTTATATTTTATACTAGGAACATAACATCAGTTAAATGTTAATGCAATGGAGATAAACCATACATACAATTTTTACACACATCACTTTATTTTTTGTTCAAATGACGAAGAAATGAGACAAGATACTACGTTCACATGATAGTAAGTGATCCGCTTGTCCATAACTACGTGGCGCTTTATAAAATTACATTCGAATTTCTGTTTGATAATATATTATAAATAAAAATGAGATATACTCTTAATGTTTTCCGTTTTATATCTGATTGGAATTATGAATAAATAATGACAGGCCAATTATAAGAAGGGAGTTGCGTTTAATGAGAAATAAGCTTCATGAATACCTATCTGGGGGAGGCAGCGTGGTCTATTATTTAGCAATGACGGGGAGAGACGTGAAAAATTACAGTTCCGCCGCGCCACAGACGCCAAGCTATTCTTTGGGAAATTCAATGTACCAATGTGTTTATTTTCTCTATTTATTACCTTTATATTATCTATATCTATTTATATATTATTTATGTCTATCTATATATTAAGTTTTTTACCAGTCAATATTGAAATCATCACTATCATCGAAGACTACAGTCTCAGGTGGGTTCAAAAAATTACTTCACATCATTTTGCTTTGGTCCGTTTGTTGATGAAATAGTTTATTTTTAATTTCAATCTGTTTTGAACTTAAAAGTACTTATTATAAAAGTTTATATGGCAACACATTTCCTCCCTGTCTTGTAACAAAATATTATAAGTGTTTACTTTAATAATTTCATTAGCTACACCATTCTTCAAATCTGAAAACAGTAAAGTTTGCATATAAGTACTTGGTGATATACATAGGCTTTGTGGCTGTATTTACCTAGACAGTCTTAGACAACAGAAACTTGCTTCTAAATCACCTCACATACACAACTGAGAACTGGACTTATAAAATTCACATTATAACTTTATTATAATATGTGTAATTTAGTCCCTGCCACTACGCCATTTACAAACTGCGAGGTTATTACATTCATGTCATCTACAATCGTTTCTACTTATTGCGGAAAAGAAATACTGACATAATTGTCTATTAAAGTCTTCTAAAATTCGTAATGGAGGAAAGCGTTCCTGTAACAAGTACAAAAGTGGCTCTTGTTTCCTGCTCTACAACGGGAAATACGATATTTTCGCTCTGTGCCAATACGGCATATAAGACTATTTTAATCTGCGGTTAATAAAGAACACGGCATTTGCAGTATGTGTGGACCAATCCCCAGCTAAATTATTTTTTTTAAACAACCAATGGCGGAACGTTGTTAAAGCCTCGTTTCGTTCCCGCGTTCCGGACGCTAAGTCTTTGGCCGTTTTCACACAGGAGATATTGTGAAAAGCTTTTACGGAGTTTTCGACCGTATTGTATTGTATAATCAGCCATCATGGAAGCCGAGGGCGATTCGTGAGGGCACCCGGCAATGAATAGTCGTATTCCGCCCGCTTTTTCACTGCGAGTGAATGCGAGAAAGGAATAAGTAAAAAGGGAAGTTGGAAAAGAACAAAAATACTAGGCGCTTAAGCTTTTCCTTTCGTGGGTTTTGATATTGTAATTTTGCCGCTTTTATTCAGCGCGTTGCTGTCATTACAAAGTAATGGATTTTGATAATATTTTCTTTTGAACAAAATTATTAATATTTAAAGGGTAAATGTTAGGTTGAGTACTATTTTTTTATCTACACTTTACAAAATACATATTAAAAATACGGAGTAGTATTTATAAAAACATTGTGTAATATGAAAGATAAAATAAAAAGAAATACGTACATATAGGGCAGATTCTGAAAAGTACGTACTGTACTACATACGTACTAAAACATCAACGACAAGCAGAAAGTTACCTTTTTTCATTTTTACAATAGGCTAACATTTAGCGTCAGTGTCGCATTGTCTCAAGTGACAATGAAGCTGGAGATGACGATTCATGGTCGCTCAGAATAATCGGATTGTTGTAATAAGTCGATAGTACACAACAAAGCTGTTATGACGGTAAATTTACAATATGGGGCTGTAATATCTTAAAAACCTACCACCATTTTAATATGCGGCTGTTGTATCAAATCGCTTATCCGTAAGATTGTTTGCTTAATACCACTTTGTAATGAGTGATCTTTACATGTAATTAAAATATAACTCAGTAATATAACCAAATGTTCAATATATCTTTTAAATCGATGAACAATAATGTTTCCATACTGCTGCTTGCTGAAAAATATTACTATGACTCTTAAATAGATAATCTTCGGTAAAAGAGATCAGTAAGAATATAAATGTTTAAACTTAATTTTTGTTTAAAGTGTTTAGCGGTGTATTTTTTAAATTTTCAAATACACTTTCATACAAACAAATTCATTAACATTTTAATCATAAACCTTTCAGTATGAATCATATCGACCATAATGTTTCTACCTCCGAAGACAATTTTAATATAATAAGCTGAGTAAAAAACTTGTATCGCAAACATCGGTTATTATTTCATGTAATTAAATGAAAAAAAACCAGCAGTTTATAATTAAATCAATATTCTGCTAACAATTTTATTTTCGGAGTTCCGATTTGTGCGGATTTGCATTATAGGGATAATGACAGCTGTTTATTCGCGCGGCGTCTCGGTGAACGAGGCGGGAACGAATCCAAATGACGTTAATTTCGGCGGGAAACACCCTACGCTTTTGCGTTCACGTTACAATATGGCTGCCTAATTTGTTTTTGAAACAATCGACTTAATTTATTTTAATTTGTTTTTCATTATCAAAAAACCAAGTGGTAGTTATCATTATCAATAGGTAATCCGTGCAGTTTTTATTTACGTATTAATATAACACAACATTACACTCTTTCACTAGTGGTAGATTCCTGTTGCCGGAGACAGTCTAGGTAAGTACCACCCAGCACCTATTTCTGCCGCTAAACAGTAGTGTGCAAACATTATTGTGTTCCGGTTTGAAGGATACTGTAAATATTGTTATTCCCAAAAATTCCCAGTAACGAGACCCAACATCTTATGTTTTTGGCGTAGAGCACAAAGTGGTGTAATATATATCATTCTAACTAGCGCCACGGTACTATGGGCTGGCGTATCACTTATCAGGTGAACGTCCCACTCCTCTCGTAATTTAATTTTATAAAAAAAACCACTAGTGTGATTCATTTGGAACGTGAAGGAAATTAGTTACACATTTACTAGTGATCAGGTATTTTATATTTTTCTATATAACAGCGTAATATTTCATTCTGAGAATTGATGTATGTGTATTTACAAAGTTTATCTACATTAAAATAAAGTAATTTTTTGTTTCGCTTGTCAACTACAAGCAAAAAGTAATAATCGTTCTTTTATCAAATTAAGTAGACTTAATATTAAAAGGCGAATGTTTGCGAAAATATTTATTGCCGATGTGTTCTGGAGCAGAGACTTGAAGCATATAATAATGCACTAAAAGAAACTACAAACTGGGTGGTTACAAACAGATTAACCTTTTTTCGTAAGACTTCTATCAAAAAAAGGTTTCAATTATCATGGTATTTCATCAATTCTAAATTGTCTACGTTTTATGTAACCATGAAAAGATTTACCAATGTCCCTTAACTCATTTTGGTATTATATTCTGTCTGTGTATAAGCATAACTAAACATTTTAGTCATCGTCACCTACACCATAAACATCTCTATACAACATTATTTACACTTTGAAATAGCAACCGAAACTAATCATTTGCTACCGGTAGCTGCATTAACAGCGTATCACGACGGGGAGCCGCCCATTATTGACAAAATATAAAGCGTTCTTGAACAATTACAGACCGAGCCTCCAACGCAACCATAAAAGCAAATTTTCAGGGAACGTCAAAATGTTTCCCTCCAAATTTTTTTCCACGATCCTTGGCTTTGTTTATAGCTCTTTATTTTAAATGTTTTGTGTCTATTTGCTGAAAGATTTTAATGATTTCGTTTATTCGTATTTACTACAAAATCATTATATAATTTCTATCTGATTTATAAGGACAGTACATATGCGTATTAACCAATAAGACTTATCTAAATTTATAATAATTTCTATTGATTCCTTTCCTTCAGAAAGTTTTTAACACTACGTATCTTTATGTAGCTGAGAACTGTTATTTTTTTTATTCTACGAAGCGACGAGACGAACAGAAGGTTCACCTGATGGTAAGTGATACGCCCGCCTATATCAACATGCCCCTAGTTACGATGTTATACACTACACCATATTGCGTGCGTCGCCTTGAGACATAAGAGATGGAGTCTTGTTACTCCAGTAATTACCCTAGCCACTGAGCCCGTCAAACTGTAACGCAGTAATGTTTTACACTACAGTTTGACGGCAGAAATATGCGCAGCGGTAGTACGTAACGAGACGGTCACCGGCAACAGAGACCTACCACCAGTAAATCATTAAAAAAATGTTTTATTGTATGCATTTATCTAGTTTTTAAAAACTTTCTTATATATATATATATATATATATGACGAGATGACGAACACAATGGGGTGTAGTGTAAATTATTTTAACAAGTGTTACATCGCCATGTACGGGCGTATTACTTTGGGCGAACGTACTGCTCGATTCAAAGTTCCGCCGAATAAACAATTGTTACCCCCAGATCGAATTATAGAAATATCTACTTTTAAATAGGGTTTTTAAAAAACTAAACAAATACTCTTTTCTTCAAAGTAAGAAGGAACTCCAACCCTTTTTGAAATAAAACGTATAATACGGGACCGGGGTTCCCTTGTGGGTACTACAACATTTTCACCGGAAAAAATAGTGCAGATGGCCGGATGATTGCTCCAGAATATCCGTGATGCCGGTCGGCGGGTCGGCAACGGTATTTACGACCGGACCCGGATGAAAAAGTAATAGCGCAACGGTATTATTGTGCCGGTAGTTTTGACTAAAATATGCGTACTACATTCCTATTTTATTTCCTTATTTTAGGAACTTTACAGCATAAGTATTTAAATAATTCAATGCTTTATGTAATACATAGACATATTTAATTTTTTATTAAGGGGCGTTCACGTGATGGTAAGTGATACGCTCGCCAAGACGCCCGTCCATCATAGTATCAGTAAGGATCATATTCACTGCATTACATTGTGCTTGTCGCCCTGAGACATAAGATGTTGTCTCGATACTCCAGTAATTTCACTAGTACAACGCCTGTCAATCTGGAATACAGTAGTTTTCATACTATTGTGTGATGGCAGAAGTAGGTGATGCGGCGTTACCTTTTTTTGTTATCGGGGGAAATCTTTTAAAAAGATAACCCTAGTTCTGGTGGGTAGAGAAGGTTATGCGGGATTTGTACCCACTAAAACCTAATTAAGCAGTAAATAATAAGGTACATCAGATTACCAAAGAAAAGAGTTTCAATGAGTTTTTTCCTTAGTTTCTGGGAAAGAAATTATCGAAGAATTTGTTGATAATTTTTGGTAAAATTTAGGCCCTAAACATTAAGTTTTTTTTTTAAATTGAGTACGAATTGATTGTTATTTATTTTATTTTAAAACATGTGTATATGTACATATTTCCTGTTGGTTTAGCATTATATATTTATTTATTCTCTCATAGGTTAATTTGCGTAAACGATAAATATTTAGTAGTAACACTATATAAAAAGGTTAGCAGCACCATTATCCTTTGGTTTTGTCAACACCTAAAAATAATAACAACAAGATTTCAACTCATTTATTATTAAAAAAGTTCGTCAGTCGCAACCCTCCGTGACGACTTGTCCCACAGCAGTCATGAAAATAAAATCATGGTGCCCGACCCGCGTAGATTGAATTCAAAATTGGAATCAGAAGACAATCCTTTTTTTCTTTTTTTATTGCGACAAATGGCAATCGCGTGAGGTGACGGCCGGTCGCTAGTATTGAATTTTACATGAACTGTGAATAAGTTTAGGGGTTCGGTAGAAACCTAAACATGTTAAATTTTGTTCGTTTAAACTATAATTATTTTCAAGCAAATTTTGTATTTTAATTACAAATTTTAAACAAATTTTCACTAAATGTACGTGTTCATTATTATTGGTGTATACTTGACTTGACACACCGGCGAAGGAAATCTTTAGACGTACAGTCACACTAATATACAAAAGTGATATACTTATGTATATTGCTTTATAATTTTTAGATACAAAAAGTTTTAATTATGTATGTCATTTAACAAAATGGATCGCGTTTAATCTTTGAATAAAACAACAAACTCACACGGGTTTTTAAAAAACATAATTTACTTGTGGTAGGTTTCTGTTGCCGGAGACCGTGTATGCATGTACCACCGCAGTTCCTATATCTGTCGACAAACAGTAGTGAGCAAACATTACCGTGTTCTAGATTGAAGGTAGTTGTAGCTAGTTAAATTACTGGGATAACGAGACAACATTCTATGTCATTAGGCGACGAACGCATTATGGTACAGTGTATAACATTCTAACTAGGTGAACATCGCGCTCGTCTCGTTTTCATTAAACAAAAAAAAAACGTAAAATAAAGAATAAGATGAAAGAACGTTGAGTCGTAAATGAATATCTACGAAACTAATTATTTGTAATAATGATAATTTTAGGCATCCGCTACGCCTTTGATGACTGGCAGGTCCACCACAATTGAGATGATTAGAAAAATATTTAAACTAAGTTTTGTTGTGTTTAAAAATATAAAATCAATAAAATTGCGGCTTTAAGAAAAATTTATGTTCTTGCTTTTTTGGGTCTATAATAAACTTATTTATCTGTTACTTCTTGTAAACTCTAGTATAGTTAAATTATGATGGTCGTCAAAGTGACCGCCCAAACAAAAGAACTTGAATTTTAAATAAAAGGGACGTCCATTTGTAACGTACCCAAAATTGCGGTAGTATCGGAATTACGTTATGGTTGTAATATAACAATAATGCACTACCGTAAAGTGGTGATATTGAATAAAGTTGTAAAACAATTTCTCCGTTCTTGTAAAGGCGGTGGGTCAGGAATAGAGAACTCAGTCACGCTTTGTAGTAAAGGATCCAAATGACAAAATATTGTCCGTCGCTATTGTGAAATGTCCTTGAAAATGGCGGCGTCCGAAAAGTGGACATACATATTTTGTTAATAGTTTTCTTAAAAACATTTTTTTTATATAACTGGGCCCTATGAAAGTAACTTTTTCTACATTCTGTGGTCAAGTTATTACGATGTAAAATGTGCAATATATTTTTTAAAACTGTCAAGTTTAATGTCGATAATTATTGCTTCGTCTTAATTCCCTTTTTTTATTAATCTATTAATAGAACGAGCCTCTACCTCGTAACATTTTCCTTGTTTCTTTATCAGAATATATGTAATACAAGTTTATTCAATTAACGTTTTTTATATTTGCGAATCTCCAGACAACCACAGTTTCACCTAAATAAGATTTAATAAATATTTCCATACAAGCAAAGTTTAACTACTTAAACGATGTTTACTCGCTGCTGATTGAATTTCTCGAATACTTAGTTATGGTTAATTGTGAATTTCATATTTTTTTTTAGTATTTTCGTATTTCGTATTAGCGTCTTGAAAGTCCGCACCAGCATTTATTTTACTACTACGCAAAAATGTACAACAAAAGTGCTATATTAAATGTGAAATCACTATATAAAATATCTGAATTTTATAGCAACAAAATATGATTCTGTGCTAATGTCACTAATGTAAAAAAAAAATATTTAACCAACGAAAGCCGATAACATATTACAGTATTAATGTTAAGCGAAACGTTTATCATTACGATCAGGGTTAATTAGAATGTTTGCCCAGTAGTGCCATAAGGTGTTACGTATCGTGAACCTTATCAACCTTATATCCTGATCGTGAACCTTATAACCTGATTGTTGGGGTACCAGAAAAATAATTTTTATTACCATAACAACATTTGTAACACTAAATTAATAAAACATTGCTATGATTTATCGCATCGTTGTTTACCGGAGCTGTAATCAACCATTATGTAAGTCTTTATTTTAAAAATCTTTTTATCTACAGATAATGGTTAGTGTCGTCAAAACAGAGCATATTTAAACCACTTAGAACTGGATAAATCCGCCCCTAATCCGGTTAAAACCTGCTAAATCCGGATTAATAGTCTGTCAAATTGCTGCGAGGGGTGCCGCTCGGCACCTGCGACTCGGGAAGTTTCGGAACCCTGTGTTTTAGCCCTACTGTAGTTCAAATTGGAGATCCTCAATTTTGCCCGCGAATTTTTAAGGTTGCTCTTATCATATTAATGTGCGAAATAGTTTATTTGACAGAAAAATTGTAGTGTCTTTACACTCGTATTCGTTAATTCGTTCATAATAATAATTATATCTAAATATAATTATTATTAAATAACGAAAGTTTTGTACAAAATAATATATATTAAGATCAGTGAATCATAAAACTCACAACGATAAGATTCAATAGAAATTTTATAATAAGATAGCTTTAGTCTGATTTTTACCTCATACTTTTGGCCTTTTTGTAAGTCCTAAAAAAACAAAAGTATTGAGATACTGATTAAATAAAAACATTAATTGCAAATTTATTGTATAGCTACGGAACCTAAATAATATATTACTTTGCTACTTTTATAAATCATGACGAAAATAAAGGATGAGGGATTATTTTATTTATTAAATAAATCTATTATTGTTTACTAGTAATTTTCGAGGGTTTGATATTTTGAAAATCATAAGTGAAAATCAATCTTCGCAGTTGCAAGCATATTAGTTTGTAGACACATTAGAATTCTGAAAATTGACAAAAAATTATCTTATATAGTTAGCCGTTTCTTAATCCTTAGAGCTTATATTCAGCGATAGGAGTCGTCAGGCTGGTGATGACGAATTTGGTATATGGAAACATTAAAAATAAGATTTAAATTTCTTGAATCATTCGTTCAAAACTGTGAGATCTTTTCTCTCTCTGTATTTTTTTCTTTAATCTTACCTATACTTAACACACTAGCTGCGAACTAACAATAATTTAAAAAGAAAAACTAAAACTATTAAGTAACATCATAAACAGCCATCCATTTAATTGAGTGCTCGAATTCTTTTTTAGAAACAAACAAGGATATCACATTATGCGTCCCCTATTCTATTTATATCTAAAAAAAACACATCTCGACCCTAATTGCCGGTTTATTGGCCGATACTTTTAACTGTGACATATTAGGAGCGTTTACGGAGTGAGCTTTAAGTGGTGTATTTAAAAATGTTTGATGTGACATTATGGTCATGTAGTAGCATTTGTGCGGCTTCCTGTGATGTTTTGATATTACATCTATGTCACATTTAATGCAAAAACTATAAATGTGACTATCGAAACAAATATATTTATTTGATTTGTATTAAAAACTATTAAATATTTTGCAATATTCGAGCATTACCTTATTACCTTTTTGTGAAACCTATACATTCTTTTTTTATCACAAACAGGAAATGGACCTGTGTTATCATCATCATTATCAGCCGATCGACGTCCACTGCTGGACATAAGCCTCCCCCAAAAGTAACCACATTGATCGGTCCTGCGCTGCAGTTAGCATGGCTTCCGTTACCGCCGGGCATTAGGGCTTGCCGTCTGTAGGGGTTCATATGGATGGATTTGGGCCATTTCTCACCACACTGGCCTAATGCGGGTTGGTGGGATTGACCTTATATTTCATAACAATTAAATTATTATAAATAAATATCTATTATTGTATCTACCGTTTAAAACAAACACTCCTGATATAACCGTCTTGTGTCGTTTTTGTATTACACCTTTGTTTCAAAATATCTTCCTGAAACTGAAGGAATTATAACGTTATAACCATTTTGCATATCGATTGAAAACGGAAAAATCAATTGGTGACATTATCACTTGCACAATTTTACAGTTGCAAAAACATTACAAATCTTTCACAATTTCATCTATCATTTTATATTTCTTTCAATTATACTATTTTAATAATTCCCTATATAGCCGTTGCCAGCTAAAACTATATTGTTTGATATTATACATTTTCGTAATAAAAATTTGTTAGTATTTTTATGAATGAATATTTATTATTATTATATATTATCTTATATTTATGAATAATTTTAAATTCTATTAACGGATTGAAGGGAGTTGTAGCTAGTGAAATTACTGTGGTAACGACACAACATCGTATTTTTCAGGGCGACGAGTGTAAGGTGGTGCTGTGTACACCATTCTAACTAGCGCCACGTTGTTATGAGAAGGCGGATAACCTAACATCAGGTGAACTTCCTGCTATCGTTTGGTAGTATAAAAAAATCTCTATTCCTCTTGTGACCTAGGCATATAAAAAACTATGGAATTTAGATTTTTAAATGTTTAATACTTGTAAAAATATGAGTTGTTACAAAAATTTTTTTTTTGGTAAACTTTTGCACTGATTCTATCCGAACTTATTATTATACTAAATTTAAATTGTAGGGTTTTTTTATCGTGTTAATAATTTATTGCGCCGATGTTTCACGACCATCATAGTGACCTAGATCACAGGAGGACTTGAGATGTATTGTCGCAGAGAGCACGGTTTACTTGCACCTTTTTAATTATTTTTACGGTTTGATCTACGCAGAATGAGCTCAATATGTATAAAATCGCCTAGTAGTAAATTTGATAATATTTTTTTTTGCCTATATTGGGGCCCTTTAGCCTAATATAGATGAAAAAAAAGTTTATTAATTTTATTTTAGTTGTCTCTAATGTGATTGCAATTATTACCTACTTTTTATAAAATAATCATCTTCATCAGCCATCTCATCAATCATCAATCATAGACGTCCACTGCTGGACATAAGCCTCCTCCAAAACTCTCCACATCGATCGGTCCTGCGCTGCTCCGGTGTAGGTGCCTTGCTAACATCCGTCACTGTCAGCATAGCCACTGGTACCGCCAGGCACTACGGTCCGTTGTTTGTAGGAGTTCATATTGAGGATTTGGGCCATTTTCCACCACGCTGGCCGAATGCGGGTGGGTTGGTGGGAGCCAGAACCTCCTTTGTTAATTAGTAGGGTGCATCACCAGTAGATAAGGTTGGCATACTAATAAAGAATAAGAATAATTTAATAACAGCGCAAATCAAATTTTAATATTAATATATTTTTCGGTCCAGTTTCTTTTGTTAGAATCTGCCTTGAACTTATCAGGTAGAACATAACCGTACGTAGGTTTCAACATCTAATATTTATTAAAAATCTGCAGTCATAATAGCCTGCTTTAAACGTGAAAGAGAAGATACTGTACCTATGCAGGGGTGATAGAGAGAGATTCTGTTACCTTCAACGATTTACCCCCAATCCCCCCCGAGTCGGTGTCGGGGCCAGATTATATTTTAATGCAATAATTCTACGTGATCATACAGCGTTTACGAGTGTCGACAATGTTCCACATGGGATAAAAAATAAAGATTAATTTGCTGATATTATTTAATAAAAAAATTCATATAAACTATTTCTATATGTAAATTCGCGGATGAAATCATTACCTTATTAATTTCCATTGATAAGATCTTTAATGATTATAATTTAAACCGACAGGCTGATAGGTTTAACTAAAGTTTTGGACCAAAATCCTAGTTTCTATGAGTATCTATTAATAATGTATATTTTACTTATATGGCATTGATAAAAGCAGACGTTTGCTCTTTGGTTATTGAGAACACAATATTTTTTATTTGGTCTATATTTCACGCCATATTTTTTTCTAATGTAAACAGTGTAATAATAAACAACTTGTAGCTTTTTAAGATTCATAAAGTTCTTTGATATGATTAACAAGTGTTATAAAAGAAAATCTCATGATTTATCTCAAGCCTCTTATACCATTTACGTACGTATTTTGCGTTCGCTCAAAGATTAAATTTGTCGAATTCCAGCAGGAGTTTCCAGCAAGGGTACAATCGGCAAAACAGGTTCTGATACTGAGTGTTTTTTTAAAACTGAATGTTAATAAATTTGCGAAGCATAAAACTGTACAGGAAAGCTCTATCAAACTTTAACGTATTTTGTAAAGTTACATGGCTTCAAATAATTATTAAGAGATTAATAAAATTATGAAAAACTCTTACCGCTCTTGGCTGGTAGTGGGAACAAGGAGTTAAGTAGGAGGTTCATCTAAAGGTAAGTGAAACTTCTGCTCATATTGTGTTCGTCACTTTGAGACCTAACATGTAAGATTTATTACACTGGTATTCAAAATAGCTTTAATTAATAAAAGTTATGATTATATATATAGGACATGGTTGAATGTCGTTGATAATATACATCGGAATTGTAACTGTGATCCGCCAATGAAATGATCAAATTCTCATGGTAAGTCACTGTTAGTTAGAAATAAGGTGTGCGATGGAAACTATCATCGTACTTAATAGTTTTATAATGACCATAATTAAATCCTTTTTCCCAAGTTATAAACGTGTGAATTATTATTTTTTTTTACAAATAATTGTCTTCAGAAAATTTGTGATTGAATGTTTTCTATTCATGTTGGTATTTACAACTGATAGACATTTGTCAGTATTATTATCGATTTCTGGGCTCGTGAACATTTCGAGTACACTATACTTATAAATAAAATCAGAATGAAATATTTTTTATATGCTTAAATGAATTATAAATAGTAACTGTTGTTGGTACTTGCTAGCAACTTTGTATTTGGTACGATAGAATAATATTCAATTATTAAAGCAATAATCCCGGTTCACTGGTCTCCTGAGGCTTAGCGCCATCTACCAACGCTTAATAAACTAAATCATCTAAAAAATTACACCGTCAATTAAACATCGGATACCTTATATTTTACATAATACATTTCGTAATAATTATTTATTTTGTTTATGTAGTTATAAAAATTAACAAATTTTTCGTAATTTAGAAGCCATGATTTTTTTTTAATATGTAAAGTAATGTAAAGTACATAATACAATAAACTTAAAAATTTTGCTATATCCTATTTATATTATTCTTCGATTTTCTTCACTAATTAGTTTGTGCCATCTTTTGTCGAAAAGATATAATACCATACACTTTCACGTACAAAAGCTATAATTTTTATTTGTCGCATGATGTCGCGCAGCAACATATAATAATGTTTTCTGAAATTTATTTTTAAACTAAGATTACGTATTAAATTTTTATTTATATTACATTAATAATTGACAGGATGATATCAAGTAATACAATAATTAAAAATGAAAGTACAAGAAATTTATAATCTTTATTCTAGTTATTGGCGTTCATTACATTATTTGACTTGACTTGACGTTTGACTTTTATTAAATGTTTGTGACTTTTATCAAATGTTTGTTTTTCTTTAGGTTATCACAAAATTTTACTTATCTTAAAAATTATAAGAAAAATGTAGTGATGAATATTTCTATTCAAGACTAAATATTGGAGAGTCAATAATGGAGCAGTTATATGCGCTTGGCGTTTCCTGCATTGAAATCATTCAAAACTGGTATACTTCATTTATAAATTTTTCTTATCGTCATTATAATTTGCCGATTATATTAATTTAATAGAAATATTATATTTGTGATTATAAAAGCATGATAATTTATTCTTTTGTTGTGATCTTATAAAACTTTTCTTTGTATATCTAATAAAACCTTGTTAATTTTGTACAGACTTGACATTTTATTAGAGTTTATGATGTGTTTTCATTATACAACTATATATATTTTAATTGCCATGGTTGACCAGGTTTGAAGATTCTGAAGAATTCTTTGAATTGGTGAATCACCTATCAAACCCTCATTATGTAGTGGAGATTTTGTTCCCGATTATTTCCATTATTGACTCAGTGTTTGCAGCACAATTACTACTGTGTTTGGCTTTCGGGGGTTGGCTTAATGCTGTTATGAAATGGTTTGTATACCAATGTTCTATCACAATTATTATGCCAGTGATCTATACAAATTTTTTTCCTTATATTGTGTCTTTTCAAATTTTTTAATTTTGTGTTCTGGATTACAGGTGGTTGTTAGAAGATCGTCCATATTGGTGGGTGCGTGAAACATCTTTCTATGATGGGATGCATCGTCCACAACTGTTACAATTTGATCAAACCTGTGAGACAGGTCCTGGGAGTCCCTCGGGCCATTCAGCTACTGCAGCTACTGTTCTTATCTTAGCACTTATGTGGATTTCGCATGTTATGAATGATAGGTAAATCCCAATACAATTTCATTACAGTTAAGTTTACTAGTGCAGTGTGTGGTTTATTATAATGGTTAATCTAGTAGAAAATGTATAATATTCTGTAAATTAAGTTTTATTGCAAAATATAGTTGGTAAAATTTCAAATAGTAAGTTGAAAAGGTGTGTGAAAATGGTTAAATAAAAAAAGACAAATATTTATAAACTGCCCAAGCAATGTTGTTATAGATACATCTTCAATGTTTTATACTCTGATATTTACAAGCAATAACATATATTAAAATACAACAATGTAGAGTTTACACATGATCTTGTTGTGACAGAATTAGCAAGATGTGGTATCCAAAACAGACCCCTGTAACTGAAGTCCAACAGCAGAACTAATGTTGGTTTTATTTTAGGAAATGCTACTTATGGTGGTGGAAGTATGCTGCATATCCTGCATTTGCGTCGGCACTGGCTGCAGTTGCGCTTGCGAGGATGTTTGTCGCAACACATTTCCCGCATCAGTGTCTTTTAGGGATTTTGATAGGTTCGCTTCTTTAATTTCATTTATAATACTGAAGTAGACCAGAAAAAGTAGTTCATCATATCTGTAGCTAGCTTATGCATTGTTCACCTTTTGCTACATTCATTACCTATTTTTTAAATTGATGATGGTTCATACTCTTTATAAATGTAACAAGATAAACACACAAGTGTTAAATATGTATAACCACTATTTTTGATTTTGTGGTTAGAAAAATATTAATAAGTTCTTTACATTTTGGTGTTTTCCAGGGTCTTTCCTGGCACCAGCATTATGCATCTATGTATCAGATCCGTACATCTGGAACAATGGTGCAACGAAGGCAGATACACAGCGAGCCATCATGTGGCATGTGGTGTCCGCACTCGCAACGATCGCCATAAGCGTTGTCACATATTTCAGCCTGAAACTATGCGGTGTTGATCCTCAATGGACTGTGCAAATGGTATTTTTTTATTACTGTTTTATGACAAAGCATCGAGTAGAGCAGGTCATTGATAAGGTGACTCGCCTGCCTGTAACAATGGGGCTCTAGTTAAGATGATATATACTGCCCCTCATGTTGCTTTGAGACATAATAGGTTAAATCTTGTTACTATAGTGATTTCACAGACTACCTCACTTTTCATTCTGGAAAATATCAATGTTTGCACCCTACTGTATGGAGAGAAAAATAGGTTTCTGTTGTATCTATCATCAGGGTACCAGTAATGAGAGCCTTACCATCAGTAAAAAAGCCAATCACTTGTGATGCTTGATGTTTCGTGATGGAGACATCATGTATAACTAGTAGTATGGTAAAATAAGTGATGTTTACTTTTCAGGCATTCCGCTGGTGTGAGAGTCCCGACGATATCCACGTATCGACCACCCCAATGTTCGCCTTAGTACAATGCACTGCCAATTTGCTCGGCTGGGCACTGTGCGTCACACCAGCTATCGCTCAGTAAGCTCCTTACTTCTCCGATTTTGTAATTGAATTGTTTCTTTTATCACTTTTCCTTTGTGGATTTTATGGCAACAAGTATACTACTAGTAGAGAGGCTCCAAGCCCTGCAGCCTTGAGCTAGTAAAAATAGGCGACTGAAAAGGGTTTTCAGGTTCGAGAGCTTTGAAGGTGAGGGCTCTCATTGTCCACTAAGCGAATCTGGGATGAACGACAAGTATGACGTAGTCTAGTTCTTGTCGTACCAAAGCGACAGTGTCGTGGAGATTTAGAGATTTCCCTGGATCGTGCTTTAGGCGTGCAGGAAGGCATCGATGCGTTCCGTAAGAGATCCCAGGGCCTCCCGCAGCGCACTGAAGAAGACCATCAAGGGGATTTTAGTGGTTAAAATCCCACATAACCTTGTCTTCCAAAAGCAGGGTATCTTTTAAGAAAATTTCTCTCACGATAACAAAAAAAAAAAGGTAAGTCCTGTTTGTCACAGAAGATCAATTAATACATCTTTGAATTCTTGAGGTCGTAAGTCCTTATCGCTCAATAGGCGAACACGAAGAGATGGTAAATGCGAAGGGGTCTTGCCCGGGGAATTTCGGATCCCTCCTAAAGAAATCAAAGAGATCACTGTGGGGGTATTTTGTACTCCCCAATAAAGTTAGCCTTTTGAACTGCCGATCTCAACTGCTTATCCTATACTGGGTTCCGCGACCTAATGAGATAGTTTTATTTAGTGAATATTCCATATAGCCTGGATTACTCGCCACAAGTAGGGTATTTTTAGATTTCCTCCCAGATACCAAAAAAATCTAGAATATGATGTGACGCTATGATACGTGCAGCGAACGAAAATAAAGTATATTTATATTTTTATTTCAGATACAGACATTACACGAAGAATCGTTCATTGCTATTATCAGCATTTGCTACCGCCATCATACTCTATGGCGTTAAACAGGCTCAAGACAATATAAGTAGGAGCAACGCATTCTACTTCTATTCTATGCAGTTTATACTAAATGCTATCAAACCCGCTTTGCTGCTGAGGCTGGCTCCGGCCATAGCTATGTGGCCATATTCCACGCCTGTAAAAAAGAAAGTTAAATAAATAAATTGTTTCTTCATAGTAAATTTGAAAAATAAAAATATATAATTTCAATGTAAAGCATATCTATGGTTATTTATAATTAGATTAATATAAGGGAATAAAAAAAAATGGTTACATTAATTTATCGATTATTTAAACGTACAACAGATATTTTGGTAAATAAATATATATGGTGTGGATCCATAGTTGCCAATATTACCAAAGCAATAATGATTTCTTACTTTTTGTTGTTTTAAACTAGTTAACTGTTTAAGGCTTTGTTGTTTATGGGTAGAGTGACAATTAGTGAAATTAATTTAGCTGAAATATATTTTCATCTTGCGCATACACTGCTAGCGCGATGAGGACATTTTATTTTTTACGTACAGCATAATAAAGTGTTCACTGTTGGGACGGGCCTTTTCAAGCAAGGAGAGAGTCGAGGCGATTCTTACACAACGCTGACATATGTGCATTGACAAATATCGCATGTGGATGAAAGGTCTTCGAACACGTCAATTTCTTCCCGTCGTTTTCTGTTACCGAAAGCTTTTCTTGCAGCTGTTAAAATAAATTATGTCGTGACCAGTGTTTATATTAGAACATGATCCTTGGCAAAGACGGCGCTTATTAAGCTAGTATGACTAGTTTGTTTGTAGAAAAATCATTTATGTTGTTTATTACTTTTTATCACCCAGTGAGAAATAAATATTATAGCAAATAAAGCTTAAAGGGCGTGTGATTTTATCTTTGTGACCGATAATATTTATGTATTGCCGCTGTACATTAATGTATGGCATTTTTATGAGGTGATTGTTTCTGCATTTTTTTACTTCCAAAGACACGCATAGTAAAATAATAAAATTAACACTAAATTATTTGTTTTGTTTCCTTCTTTTATCATTACCATTTTTAATTAGACAATCCAAGTCCATACTGTTGAAGCTTCTCTCTCAAAGTGAGAGTAAAAGCTATTTATTGACTACCAAGCCGAGTATGTGTTGATGGATGTCAATTGTCAGTGAAAGCTGCCGTCTTTGGATTACGGCGGCCTCTACGATGTTTTTTTTTTCACCGGAAGGTCAAGCTCAGTGGGGATTAAACCCGCACCTCTTCGAGACGTATAGCGTCTGTGATCGCACTTAAAAACAGCTATCACAACGGGTATAACAGGAATAAGAAAGAATAATTTTTATCAGTTTTATTAGAGTTCAAAAGTCACCTATCCGCTTTGCTAGAAAACAGGCTTTTCATAGAGAAAGGTTTTTTCTTTAATTTAACTATAAGTTGACCATTATTTGTCATGTAACTCTTATCTATTATCATGCCCGTTAGATCCCTTGCGCATTTTCTTTGTATAGGAATGGCTTCTCTCAAGTTCCAGTATTTGAATTGGTGATCGTAATCTTCCACGGTAATTGGATCAATCTGAAAGCATTTATTAATCTTTTTTGGTTGTTTCGGCGTGTACATGTAACATTTTGAAACTCTCGGTGTTTTCAACGTAGAATTCAACAACTTTCTGGTGCGAGAACTTAAATAAGCGCTCTTAGCAACGCCTGATTTTATTCTGTTTAAGGTGATCCTGCTTAAAGCGTTAGAAATGCGATTCGAAGTGGAAATTTTTGACCTGGACTTCTTAACAAAACTGGCAATATGTTCTAGTGGAATACAACAAAAAGCCTTTGAAATAATTATAAATCTATACAATACATTCTTCACAATTTTCGTTACGACTGATTGTTCTTTATTTCTATCACTTGGACTCATTTTACCCTGCTTTATTTGACATTGTCAATTTTGATAGTATAAAAAGGCTGTAGAGACATTAAGCTATGTATACACAAAACTCTTCTTCTTCTCTCAGAGAGTTCACTGATATGCATTATAATCTAATGTATCTCCTTATCTTGGTAGGTTGAAGTTCTATCCCTTTATCTTAATCCTCGTGCTTCAATTTATGATTAATATAAGTTAATTAATTTAACATAATCTAGAAAAGAAAATGGTGATAATCAGTAGCATATTTATTTAAAATATATGTTTAAAAATGTAATTTAGTGGTGGTAGGTCTCCATTACAAAGAACCGTTTCGGTATATTTCACCGCAGCTCGTATTTCTTCCGCCAAACAGCATTGCGAAAACATTACTGGACCTGTTACAGTTAGTAAAATTACTGAGGTAAAGAGATTTAACATTTTATGTTTCAAAGCGAGCATAATGTGGTGCAGTGTATATTATTCTATATAACGCCACGTTGTTATGGACGGGTGTCACTTATCAGTGAATGTTTCGCGTGTCTCGACATTGCATAAAATAAAAAACAGCCGTAATAAAAAATAGGTGAGTAACACGAGGAAGTGATCCGCAGGAATTACAAACTATTTTCATTTTACATTTAAGGAACCTTTTATAGTTATCGTTTGTCACCGGAAAGCCTTTAAGATTACAGATGTTTGTATATCGAGTATATACATTGTTAATATATATACATTGTTTTCACAATGCTTTTGAGAGTTCTTTTCAATTGTAGTTTCAATTAAATCTTTCTAAATGTTATTTAAATAATAGACATATTCATCATTTCGGTTTGCTCGTGAATATGAGGCGAGCGATAAGAATTGGAATAACGGAGATTTGATGCGTCTAATTAAATGTCACCTCGGTCCTTATCTTTAATCAAATACTATTCAATAACGTCAATTTCATTTATATTCATTTAGCAAAACCAAACGGTGTATTCCTAACATTGCTGAAATGTTTTATTCAAAAATGTATTTTAAAAAGGATTGTCTCAAAATAGGTTCCAACCAAAATTTTAGTTCAACAAATCTTTTAGAATATGTGAGTATTGCAATTAATTGTGATAGGGTTTGTTTATATTAATATTGTACCTATAATTTTCATAATTGAGCAACATAAAAGGTTTAATTGTGTTATTTAGATAATACGTAAATTTCAATCCCGCCTTTATCCCACAAAATATTAAATTTCAGTGTCCGTAAGTTGATTTTATCATCAAGTAGATTTGTGTAGCTTAGATTATGTTATAAACTTGTTTGGTTATATTAACAAGTTATACCAACGTGAGTAATTATAAATTTAAGGGACAATATAGTCTCGTAAAGTTATGCTAATTCTGCGCTGTCTGAAAAATAAATGAATAAATAATCAATAAATTGATACATAAAAGCGAGCATTCTCTAATCTCTTCGTCATCTTTAACAAGGTAGAGTATCACTTATTACACACTGAAATATATAATTTTGTTATTCTTAAAATAGCCTTGTTTATGAACACTAGATCTTTACTTGTCGTCAATGAACTGCTAGGCCCTGTATAAGAATCAATATTAATTATTGGCAATAATAACGTACACACAATCATAATTGCTGTTATTAGAATTAAATTAGAATACTTTTAGCTGTATGGAGAGAGTCGTTTATTATAGTTATTTAAAATACAAAAATAGGTCAGGCACTTTAATTACGTTTCACAGGTTAAATCGTTAATTATGAAATTAAAAATTGAAGAGGCGAAGAAAGCACGACGGACGAATTTCAAATGGCTCGTATCTAAACAACCTTCTGATTCAGATATATTTATTGAAGCATCTTTGAGTTATTGTAAGCAGTTGGTTGATAAGGTACTTATAAAATGTAACTAAATCGTCCTTCATCACAAATTTTAAAATATTCGACTGGCTATTACAGAAATCCACACTGTTGCTATTTTATAATAATTTACGAGTATTATATATTTACAGACATTTGTAAACAATGTGTGTAGGAATGCACAACGGCGCCATGTTCTTGAATCTGTGCGACATCCATACCCTGCGAGGGTTTGGAAATTTCTTAATCATTGGGAGCTGGAAACTCAAACACGAACCTACCATCAAATATCAATTCCAATCTGTAAAATCAGCGTTTCTCCTTTTCTTCCTGCATTGATGCGCAAGTTAAGGAAACAATGTTGAAAATTCTTGCACCTAAACCAACTCCTGACACATCCATTTTTAATTTTACCCAATTGGAAAACTGTGATGTGAGGAGGATTTCTTTCCCGAAAAAGAAAATTCTTTCTTATCTATTTGATTATCGTCCATATCCTATTTTTTTACTCCCGTTTCTGTCCAAGATTCTAGAAAGATTAATATTTGACCAACTCAGTAGATATATATTAAAACACAACCTTTTCGATACTGCAGTACTGAAAATCACCCACGACATTTTTCATGGAATGGAAAGTCAAAAATTATTGGTATTTAAGTTGCTTGAGTTTAGTAATATCTTCAACACTGTCGATATAATGTTATTTGATATCATGTTATGTATTCTACGCTCTGTTAACATATCTCCGGTTGTTATTAACAGGTTTCATAGTCACTTCTTACGCCGCCAACAGCGCGTTTAAGTGTAGAATAATTTCTCCACTTAGTTGAAAACCGTTGCTGGCGTGCTTCAAGGTGGCGTGTTGTCTCCAATCTTGATCGCTATTTTCATCAATTCTATAACTTATTACTTCATTTCTTCTTTCCGCTTGTATGGTGACGATCTCCAAATTTACACTCAAGCTTCTCATGGTGATCTCTGTCAGGCTGCCCACAGCATTAATTCTGATCTTGCTTGTATTTCGCATTGATGTTAATTATAAGGTCTGAACATAAATCCTAACAAAACGCAATCAATCATAATCGGTAGTTATAGACTACTCTCCAAAATTAACTGGTCCGGTGTACCGCTTAATTTTCTTATCGATTCTTTCATCAAATGCATTTAATGAAAGAATGAATTAAATAATAAGTTAAAGGAGAATGAGTGAGTGGATAAATGAATAGGGGAATGAGTGAAAAAATTATCGAATGAACGAATGAATAGATGAATAAATAAATAAAGTAAGGGATCCCGCACAACAACCTACGAGATCCGAGTCAACTATTGTTTTTACTTTTGTAACTACTGTTCGTGGTGTATCCTGCTAATCAATAAACAAGGATCAGACTCCCACCAACTCGCATTGGGTCAGGATGGTGGGTAATGACCCAAATCTTTATAAATCCCTACAAACTATTGCCCCTGGTGCTCAGCGGTACCGGAGGCCTTGCTCACTGTTGAACCTGCTTGAAGTTGGTAAGGCGCCAGCACTAGAGCAGTGCAGGACCGATCTATGTGAAAATCTTTGGAGGCGGCTTATATCCAGCAGTGGAAGTCTATCGGCTGATGATGATGAATATTAACATTACGTTTTTATTTATGTGTTACTCTTGCTCATAATAATGCGAAAACAATTTGTATGTCTTCATTGCACATTCTTGTCACCTCGAGATATATTACATGTTATAGCGCTTTTCAAATCAATATTATACACACATAATATTTTTAATTTGTTGTTAAAAATATGAGCAAAATAATTATTTGTTCATCATAATCATCATCATTCAGTCTCAGTCTTTATTAATCCACTGCTCGATATAGTCCTTCCGCCATGTCAACCACCATATGCGATCTTCAGTTTTTCGCATCCACCCACTTCCTACCGTCATGATGTTGTGGTCGGTCCGTACACTTCTGCGTCTGGTACGCATTACTTTTTTATTTTCATGTTACCAACTCTTTTTTCAAGATGTCATCGGAGAGCTGTGTACATATCGCCGTTAAACTGGAAAAATACGTAGATGATGTTGAATATGCAACGATAAGCGATATTGTACAAACTTTACAAAAATTGCTCGAAGAACAGCTGAGCATTCAGATGATGGAGAGAAATGTTAAAAATGCCAAAACGAAACGACGCAATCGTAATAAAGTACGACCAGAATATTACAATGGTAATTATAAACTATTTATAATTTGTCAATAAAAATTGTTGAGGAGTTTGTAGTTCACATTATTAATTTATTTGTATTATTAAATTATTTATATATTTTGTATACATTGGATTGTAATTTACAAATAAAAGAAAGTAACAAATATAAATAATGTAATGTATTTTGATTTGAAAATAAAATATTTCGAAGTATTTTTTTATCTGTAATGAGCTAACAGGTTACGAAGCTTCAATGTTCTGGCTTTTATACACACAGCAATGATGTCATGGTGGTAGATTCAAGAGTATGAGGGTGGTAATTAGCGAAACGGGATTGAAAAATCCTACGACCAATCTAACTACGTAATATGTGGGCCTAGAGTCGAACCAGAAATCACAATATTTTGTCTTTTTTTAATACAGAACAAATTGCTTTTAAATACTTACATGTATCATATATACCTTGTTATGATTCATCCTTTTTTATTATAATTTTATCATCAATAAATTTATCAATATCCTGATAAAACTGACATTGAACTGTAGTGTATCTTGTTTGCTATGAGTAGTCTGCTCGTATTCTCTTATTTTATTGCATGTTTTAAATAAAAAATGATCAAGTTCAATCATTTTTGAATCAAAAATATTCGTTTGCGACATTTTTTCTAGATTCTGGGCGGTAATCGTATTATCTTTTCGCGATCAAATTATTTAAAGATTTTTACATAAACGTTCAATAAATAGACAATAGTTATTTATTCAAAATAATACAGATTTTCTTATAAAGCGATGAGACTGCCGGTACCTTCCCTGATGATAAGCAAAACGCTTACGTAGTTAAGTATACTGAACCACAATGCGCTTGTCACTTGAGACGTAAGATGTTGAGGCTCGTAACTCCAGTAATTACACTAGCTACAGCGCTCTTCGAACGTGAACATAGTAATGTTTGCACACTACTCTTTGGCGGCAGAAGTAGGCGTTGCGGTCGTACTTATCTAGATAGCCTCTGGCAACAGAGAACTGCATCTAGTAATTGAAAAGATACTTTATTATATGTACTACTCAAATTATAATGTATATTAATATGAAAGTATATTAAAAATCAGTAATAACTAATATATCATGTGTTGTTTATACTGGTGGTAGGTCTATCGCAGCGCCTTTTTCTGCCACCAAACAGTAGTTTTTTAAATAATACTGTATTCGGGTTTGAAGGGCGCTGTAATTAGTTTAATTACTGGGGTAAAGAGACAACATCTTATGTCGCAGGCGAGCGCAATGTGGTGCGGTATATATTATTCTAACTAGCGCCACGTTGTAATGAGCGGGCTTATCACTTACCATCAGATAAAAATCCCGTTCATCTCATCGCTTAAATAAATAAGAAAAATATCATAAAAACATGTATATTTGTATATCTATGTAATTAATAAATACAGAAATTGGCAATGAACTGGTATACAGAATGTAGATGATTCCATAACTATATTATGATCTGAGGTCACCGAATGCTTTATTGGCTTATATAGGATATATGACATGAGAATAAATGAAAATGACTACATTTATTTTTAATAAGAATGTAGCTTTTCCGAATTAAATGAACGGCAACTTTGTAGTTTAAACATGGTCATGTTCCCTTATTCTTTATTAAACTCTTTGAAGAAGATTCAATATTTGCGAAAGTTTGTCATTATGCAATAATTTTCTCTAAGGTAAGTGATACACCTGCAAATGATGTGGCGTCAGTTGGTATGAAATACCCTGCACCACTTTTACTGGTGGTAGGTATCTATTAACGGAGATCATTTAGGTAGGTACTACCGCAGCGCCTATTTCTGCTACTAAACAATATTGTTAAGATTCTGGATGATGTCAGCGCTGCAAGCCATTCGACTGTTACAGCTTATCTGACACTGGGCACGTGGACCTGGATCCACAGCCTGTTTACAAAAAAAGTGTACTACTTGTAGTGTAGTTATCTGACGGCGGAGTTTGAATAATGTGTCTGGTTATTGGTTTCTCTGGCGAATCTACTCGGTCGTCGAGGGCGGGCGCGGACCCGTTCCCCGACTACCTTCGCCTGAATCGGAATCTCTGGGCGGTGAGAACACAAAAAAAACAGAAGATAAAGCTGGTCTTTTATAGCATCTAAAAGAGATATTCAAATGACTTTAATGATTGTAATTTAGAATTGGAGCCGGTAAACTTATCCTTTAGCGGTGCATGACGCGCGCTGTGTTGGTAATGTTTTAATGAAGATTTATGGAAACCTTGTTAACAAAAAAGGAAATAAATACTTTTTCAATGACTCAATTAATTATAAATTAGATCATGAACAAGATCGGTAGACAGAAATAAAGAATACTAGCTGTTCCCCGCATGCTTTGCTGGCTGTACTATGGTACTATACTTGAAACTTGTCTGAAATATTCCTTGACAGTAAATGCAACCATAATGACTTAATATAGTAACCGCATAAATAATACTAAATGAATATATTCATAAAAGCTAATTAGAAATAAAATGATGAAGAACCTATGCAATTAAAAAAATAAATAAAATAAATGGCCTTAAACCTTTAATCTTTAAATCATTTAGCATCGAATGCATGTTCCCATGTCCATATGTTCACTGGTTTTCACGTGATTGGTGAACAAAGAAAACATATTTTCGTTATTATATATATACGTTAAATGTGATAACAGCGAAACTATTATTTTAAACAAATCTTTGAACTTGTGTTTTTGCGTAATTAATATGAAGGTTAGATTAATAAAAAGTACTCCTAGTAACCTAATACTAGTATTTTCATACCTGCCACCAATCTTGCTGTGGACAGTTTTAGAAGATACCGCCGCAGTTCCTGTTTTTATCGCAAAACAGTTTTGGCAGCAATTACTGTATTCCAGTTTGAAGGACGTTTAAAGTTGTGAAATTAGGGAGTAATGAAATTTAAATCATCCCTCAAGAGGACGAGCACAATGTAGCCTTATTAGTGCCTCGTTGTAATTGGCGTTTCAGTTTTTTATACAAATATGCGACGAGGCGAGTGCGGCGATTACCTGATGTTAAGTTATACGCTTGCCCATAATAACGTGCGCGTTAGTTAGGATGATATATACTACACCACATAGCGCTCGACGACGGAGACATAAGATGTTGAGTAGCCTTACCCCAGTAATTACGCTACGCTACGCTAGCTACAACGCTCTTCTAACCAGTATACAGTAATGTCTGCACATTACTGCTTGTCGGGTGCAATAGGCGCTTGCTATCATCAGTAAACCTTCACTTACCATCAGATGTACTACTTTTTCATTTATTGCTACGTTGAATTAAAATGTAATTCAGTTTATAATGTTCTTAGGAATGCTTTATCAATAATTAATGCAAATCATTTGATGAATACGTTACACTTACAAGGATTACAGATTCTGGTCAAATCCGTATATGATGAGGTCTTTACATTTTAATTACTTTAATAGGTAATGTTTAGTTCGACATTAACTTACAGGATTATAATTTTATGACTAACATTCTAGGTCTGGCTTAGTACTAAACTCAATGTAGAGATGAAAATTTGTTATAAATAACATTCGCCTAATTGGAAATGTCAGGTCCTGGGCCTTATGGGATGTGGTGGTATTGAGGAATTATTAATATTTTATATTAGGCCACGGACTTCAGACACGTAGGATCCAATTGTAGAAGTCGATCGGACATCTAGCAGCAGTAAACATCATCAGAGAATATATGTAAAATTTTATGTTTATATATTGTCTATATCCATATATATATATAATGAAAATGGGTTTTGTCTGTTCGCCGATCACCTGAAAACTAGTGAACGTATCGACACGGGGAATACGAGCATTCGTCGCGCAATATTTTGTAGATGGTTATGATTCATCTAGTATTATTTGTGCGGTTGTTATAGTAACGGTTGCTATAGAAAGTCATTTGCATTTAATTTTATATTATGGCCAGTAAGGCGGGTGGGGAACAGGTAGTAAACATATAATATTGTAGTGTTACAATAAAATAATATATTTTTACTTAATGAAAGAGAATATTTATACAAGGTTCATGTCATAATACCAATATTTGGAAGATTTGAGTCTGTTTGTTTATTAGGCGTAATTTTCGAAAAGTCTGGAACTAATTTGGTAAGACTTTCACTGGATAAATATTTGTAGATAAACGTATAACATATGTTATCTTAATTAAAAAAAGTATCAAGTTTTCGTACAACGGAGATATTTAAAGTGGTAGTGGGTCTATTTATTTACTCAATAACGTATAAATTTGTATAAATAAATTTTTATTCATTCAAAATATTAAAATATCTCTTAATAATAATAAAATTATTTGTTGCTTTTTTAAAACGTTACTTTGATTGAGAACAAGCTGTTGGCGAGAGTTCATACATTATGTGTAACTCGACAAGTGCCGTACATAATTGCAACCGACCGTAAAGTTCTCAGTTTTTGTGGTATCATTTCCCAATTGATTTACGACACGTTACGTTGTATGACAGAAAATGAGGTCATAATTAAAACAACAGTTACGAATTGCATCACAACTGGACTCTTATTTAATATTGAAAATCTGATGAAAACTTTTTATGAGAAGTTTATTTTATTTTATTTTATACTATCGTTAGTTTTTCTATGTCCTTATTGCACTATCTCTAAATTTTTTTAAACGAATTAAGGGACCGTATCTACACAACATGACTACAATAATGTTGGACCCAGAGTCTACTCTCTCACTTTGAGAGACTTGAGACCATAAGTGCGATTCGGTGGGAGAAGACTACAATAAAATATCTAATGATTTTTAATATTTTTTTGAGTAGTGTGAGTACTGATTTATACAATAAAGTGTTATTGTGGTGTGTTATGGCTAGGCGGTGTTATGATTCACTTGCATCTTATATGCATGTTAATGGACGGGTTACAAATGATGATGATTATTTCTTAATTCTTAAGACATACACCACCTCTAGGCAAAAAAAAAGTGGACGACTAGACGGAGTTATAAACCGCATATGGTGATTGACGGATGAGGTATATGAGCAACATTGCCAGTTGATGATGATAATTCTATAATAGTAGTATATTAGTTAATATAAATACGTTAAATAGTATTATATTGTATACAAAAGGAAATAGTAGCCTGATAAAATTTACAATTAAGGCGTAAGTTAATACTCATGTAAATGTTAACAACTTCCTGTAATCTGTATTGATTATGTTTATTCGGTATCAATAGATACATGTTAAAAATTTATCTATTTATTGTATTTTTATTATATTATTACGAAGTAATTGTAGTATGTATATTATTTTATGAAAATGATTGCAACAGATTTATATGATATGAATAGTACAATGGTTTGTCATTGAGCACAGCACAGGTTGACCGCGCGGGAATCCAGTTGCGAAATCAAGTCCTTGCGTTACCTAAATGTATCCACGTCATTACAATACAATATTCTGGTTAAATACAAAATACTATACTATAGTTTAAGCAATTTAAATATTAAACGATCATATCTCTATTTATCTTCTATTACAATTTCTACCATATTTCAGTAGAAGTTGGCAGGTAGAGTGTGCTAACTGACGTTAACCTCGCCTTTTATATATCAATGTCATAAGGTTTTAAAATGAAGGTTTTTTTTATAAAAACAAAAAAAAACGTCGATCTACTGCATCAACAAAATAATAAATTGCATAAGATGAAGTGACATTTTATAACTATACCGATGTTTTTTTTGTTGCTTTCTGTCTGTTCACAAGATGAACGGTACGCAGTGTTGTGTTATGAAAAATGTTTTGTAAATTAACAACGCGACTAATAATAGTAAATATATAAGAAATTAAATATAACATAACAACATAAATTGTTGTGTTTTTCTATTTAATTAAACGAGGAGATGAGTGTGACGTTCACCTGATGGTAAGTGATACGCTTGCTCATAACAAAATTGTGCTAGTTAAGGGTACACAACACCACAGTGCGCTCATGCCTTGAGACAGGATATTGAGTCTATTTATCCCAGTAATTACACAAGCTACAACGTCCTTTTAACTGGTACATAGTAATGTTTGCATACTACTGTTTGACGGCAGAAATAGGCGCTGTGGTGGTACCCATCTAGACGGTCTCCCGCAACAGATACCTACCCCCAGTTAATCTACTCGTGGTTTAAATCTTGGTTTAGTTTGGTATAATCCAACTAGTAGGTTATGTAAAAAAAAAGAGTGTCGTATAATTAAATTTTTATGTACAATTTTTACACGTTTTTTTTTTACAAAAATTAAATGCTTAGAGCATTTTTTTCATTGTAACCCGAATATTTACACATTATAAAATGTTATGGCAGTGAGGGTACATGAGTTAGTTTTCTAGAGTTTACGACAAAATGGGGCTGTGGAGACATTGAAATTGCTCAGATATTGGTTGACAATATCAAAGCCAGCATGAATTTCCAAACTCTTGCTTCAAAGGTTGTTGTTTTATTGTTGAGAGGCACGGGCTAGTGGTCTGTTCACCAGCAGTAAGGGTAGTTGGGGCACGCCGCTGGGTTGAAGTTCGCAGGGTATTTGGGTGCAGCATTTGCGTTGGGGCTGAAAATATTTTTTTGATTACATTTACATGAATTAAAAGCCTATAATATAAATGAAATGTTTTGAATCATTGTGTCTGTCAAGAGATTAAAGTACGTTATGTATTTTGTGTTTATTGAAACAGAAAAGAAAAGTGTGTAAAATAAAATATACATAATATAAAAATTTACATACTAAATTTTTTAACATAATATTTAGAATATGTTAATTGATAAGATATAATTTTATCTGTTCATTAAAAATAATGGAAATTGAAATATAGCCTGCTGTAGTGTTTGATATTTATATGCCCTATGACACGTTTTTACGTAATACTTACTCAGCTGGAGCCACAGGCAGGATGGAGGGGTTGTACACCCATTCAGGGATGGGCATACCGTCGGGCGTGAACCGAGCGAAGGCGTTGGTGTCGCAGTAGGGGTAGTTGGGACATACTGCCGGGTGCAGACCGGCGGGGTACTCGCGGGCCAGCGCTGCCGCCGCTACGACGCACAGGAGGAACTATCGAGAAAGACGAAAAAAAAATTAGAAGTTAGAAAAAGTGCGAAAATAGATAACAAAATAGTGATTTGTCTGATTCAATGTTCTCGGTTCTAACAGATGATTGTCTTCAAGTAAAGGACAAACACTATTGCGCTTTACAATCCTTTACTACGTCGTCACTTGATTTTCCGTGGTATTAATGATGATTATCATATAAATAAAAGTGTCACAAAATCTTATTATGTAAAGGGAGTAAGAGTCTTAAAAACTAGGATAAGAAATATTAACTATCAATTGCAGGCGTCTTCGATCAATCAGAAATCATTATACCATCTCCATTGGTGTAGAAAGGAAATCCGAGATTACCATATTAAACTGAATGCGTCAGAGAAATGTTTTTTGATGTCTTTTTTTACGTGTTTGATAATGTCGTTAAATACTTTGTTTGTTTAAAAATGTTACGAAGTGTAATTTATAATGAAATAACAAGAAAGTTTTGACAATTAAATTCGTTATGGTAAATCAAATAATGCAGTGGTATCCTTGACAAAGAATTTATTGGAGGTGATCATAATAAAAAAAATTAATGTTGTGATGGTTTATAATGAATTTATCACATCATTATTTTTTTGTGTAATCACCGACAAATTTGATTATTGTTTAAGTACCCGGTATAGTTCAATGCGTCGATTGGTAAACTATTGTTGCAATAAGCTGAAAGACGTTTGCTAGTAATGCAACTCGCAGATAGTCATGCACCATTTCGTTTCATTTGACACTTGCAATGTTTATTGGCTAAAGGATAACTTGTAATGCTCTTTTAAAATCGTCAAAGATGGCCAATTTATAATTTTGAATGCTATCAAACGCTTAGAGTGGCACTTAATGTAATAGTTTTGTTTTGCTAAGTAAACTAACTACGGGAAATATTTACAATTGTCGTACGTTGGTTATTATATAAATTTCCCGCGGTTTATTATAATACAGCTCATTACTGGGAAGACATAATTATTTAGTTTCTCATCTTTCGTACGGAGTATTCAGAAGCACAGGGCGTTCACTTGATAGTAAGTGATACACCCGCCTATAACAATGTGACATGAGCAAATATACTGCATTACATTTTCCCCGACACTTTAAGACGTAGCTAGTAAGATTACTAGAGTAATGTAAGACAGCATCAAATCTCGTTACCCCGGTAATATCACCAGCTACAGCGCCTTTTACACCAGACATTATTATGTATGAACATGACTTTTTGGTGCCAACAATGAGAGGTAGTGCGAATTTCTCCGACAGTAGAGACGTGCGAGTTAAAAACTAACAGTTTGTAATATTTTTGTATCTGTTTAGATATATCTCAGTTACTGTACCATACAATATTAAATATTTCTATCTTTTTATATTTGACAAGGCTTCGAAATTTTCTCGCAGACTCTTGTACGCAGCTCTTGCTCCGAAGTGGGCGCAAGGTTGCGTAGGTTTCTCACAAGCAGTCGCGTGCGGCATGAATGTTTAATGTGATCTGATACATCTTAATTACATTTAAGCAATAAATAACATACATTTATTCATTACTTATATGTCACCAAGCATAGCACGCATACCACGATATTTGATATTGTTTAAATGTGTTTTATCTTAACAAAATAATTTAGTTATTGTTCATTAAATATACCTATATTATTCATATCTTATATTTAAAAGTAGACTCGGACTCTTTGTGTTACAGATTATAAATATTTGAAAGTTTACTAACAAAAATATCGAATTAAATAAAAAAAAAATAATTCATGTGAAATTAAATTTTTTAAACCTTATATTTTTGATTTACACTTAATTGGATTACAGTTTGTATGTAAACAATTCAAAAATATTTTTCAATAAATACTGCCTAGTAAATAATAGTTAAAATATAAAATAAAATTATTTTGGTAAAATAATAGTACTCTATGAAATAAATGTTGCCAGTTGTGGTAAAAAAGTTTAAAGATAAGCTATATGTAAGACTGGGATTAAAAGACACTTGATTTTAATAATTTTTTTGTACAATAAATATGAATGAGTAAAATTTATACTCACCAGTTTAGCGTACATGTTGTATGTATGTATGTATCCTCTCGACTTAACAGTGAGACTGATGCATTGTGCACAGTTGAGCGCCATTTTATATGCGGCGCTGGAGCGGATTTTTTGACGTCCACAACCGCTCGTTTGACGCGTACGATCAGATTCTACAGGGTTAGCAGGATATTTTATATTCTTCATACAAATTTGAACCCACTTATAATTAATTAAAGTTTAATTTGGATATTCTACTCATTTTAGGATTTTGTTTATATGGATTTATGGTGAATTCTAATAGCTGCGGCTATAAGCTTCCAAAGGGACAAATGATTTAAAGAATACAAATACTGTTATAGGTCTGAAAATGTTAAATACATTTTTACTTAATAGATACATCGTTAATGTTTGACGTTTAAACTTAGTGATTGTGGTGTGAACTTAATGTTATAGCGATCACTTGGTTTTTACCAATTTGTGGATAAAAAACAAAATTGTAATATCGTCCTGACTAAAACGAAGTATTGAAAATAAAAAAATATTGATTACATCACAAATAAATTATTATGCTCTTCTATTTATTTAGGAAGAAAGTTTCATTACCGAAAGGTAATTAATACAATTATCTACTATATCATATTCACTAAGTAAGCATTCCATTTACTTAACAAATGTTTATGGTATTTATTAAACATGCATATTAATTTTTGATTATCCTTGATCTTTGAAGATACAATAACTACTTCCATTAGACACCAAGTTATCCATAGGATTTGTCGTATCAGAGCTCAAGGCTTTGGTTTGTGAGAGAGTTCGGGTTCCGAAGTTGTTATTTATCATTCCTGCTATTATTTAGCGAAACCAGCTCACTTGTCTATGTACACCTTAAAAATATTATGTGGTAATTTTTATGTATCTATCATTATACTTTTGATTACTGATAAGGGTATACCTACGATCATATTTAACTATAATATTGTGAATTGACATTATTATACAGGTACCTCGACATGAAGAGCAGGCAGGTTGTGGCCCTCAGTTCATCGACTTCTGCAGCAGTTCCTTATTGAGAGGCCGCCCGTCAGGGGGATGTGAGTACAGCGGTCTCTTTAAATGTATTTTGTGGTCCATTGTCTTTACGCTTGCCTTGACAGACTGTTCACAAATTTCATTTCACACATCGATATCGCCTTCAAATCCCTTAGAAATGGTATCACAACGACTTGGTCCAATGATCATGTGAAAGCAATGACTGTACCATTGAATACATGAATGTTGAAATGTTAGCAACGTCTTTCCGATTGATTTAAATGATGATCGATGAAAATTTAATGTATATGTTTTTAAAGGACAATTGAATAAGGGTTACAATAAGGTCACATGTAAACTAAGGCTTTCCCTCATCTAGTTATCGACAAAAAGAGCAATATCTGAATTTGTATTTTGATAATAATAATACTAAAATATCAAAGAGAACTTAGTTTAATTTCATTGTTAAGACTTTTTTGATCACAAAATCTTAATGTCAATGGCTAAAGTTATTTAATGCCTTCATTGATATCGTTTTACACGCCAGCCACGCGCTAGGCAATAAAATTCTGAAAGCCAACACCTAAGTTCGTTAAGACCTAGTTAGCATAAGGCACAAATTATGATCAAGGTAAATGTGCTAGTTTTTGTTCTTTTTTTAATTGTCATTGCAAGCTCAACTTATTTCCTTGATGTTAAATGTTATCCCGTCATTTAGTGCTTCAATAGTAGTTTTAATGACTATATTAAAACATACTTTAGTAGTGAAGGAACAATAGGTCGACGTTTTAAATACTAAAGATAAAATGCATTGAATTTCATTCCATAGAAAATGTTTTCATTTTTGTTAAAACGCTTGTAGGTTGAAGTATTAGCATACAATGATAATCATGATACTGCTATGCGGAGAACCTTGTAGTTGGAATAATTGGAGAAGTATTAAATATTTAAAGAATTCGTAAAAGAGCTTTCTGCTTTATTTCCGATTATTTTAATAGGTTTAAAACTAAACCTCTTCTTAAAATAGGCTTTTGTTGTTTTGTATTGTAGAGCCTTCTTTTCTCTTAGAAGAAAAGCACATCATCATCATCATCATCAGTCGATAAACGTCCACTGTTGGACATAGGCCTCAAAGATTGTCCCATCGATCGGATAGGGATTCATAGGGATAATTTAGGCCACTTCCCATCACGCTGACCCAATGCGTATTGGTGAGAGCCAGAGCCACATTTGTTGATTAGCAGGGTGCACCTCGAGCTGCACAGGTTGGCTTAGATCCCGTGAGTTGTTGCGTGGGAACCTTTACACCCCTCAAGCATTCCCACATCGATCGGTTCCACGCTGCTCGGCATGCCATAATCACGTAGTCAGTATGACCTCTGGTATCGGGCACCAGAGGCCGATCGTTCATCCCTACTACATGAACCTCTGTTCATATAAGGGGATTTTGCCCGTTGCCCATCACGCTTGCCCAATGCGAGTTAATGCTAGCCAGAGCCTCGTATGTTAATTAGCAGGGTGCACCACGAGCAGGTGAGGTAGGCTTGAATTGTTATTGTGCGGGAACCCTTACACCCCTAAAAGAAAAGCACAGCTAAATTATAAATAGTTTATCTGTTAAGATATTTAATTTCCTTAAAATATTAATATCGCAAGAGAGGTTGATAAAACAATTCTATTTGGTTGTAGTAAGTTTGAAAATCTCTGATATATAAATAAAAATGATTCTGTACTACATTAATTATAAAAAACTAAGATGTAGACATTAATCTGTTAAAGAACAAAGGCTGAAAATTGTGTTAGAGCAGATTAAATATTTGGCAAAATGAAATGGAATCCCCAAGAGTAACTTATAAACTATCAACGAACAGTTAGATAATGGAGTATAAAAACATAATGCATCAGTGTGCAGTAACCAAATGGAGATTTATGGAATTAAATTTTTTTAACCAATAAATAAGTCAATCCAGTTGACATCTAATTACTCTGACGGCTTCATTGATTATTCAGTTTACATCAATTATATGTCACAATTACCATTGTGACTAACACGTGTGTTTACTATATTATGGAATGTAAATTCGTAGTGTGGTTTGATATTTTATAAATAATACATTATGATATGATACCATAATATGTCACTAAATAAGGAGCATAGACAAGCAAAAAATAGACGACGCGGAATTATAATTCTATAAAGTTATTTTACTCAAAGCAGGCTTGGGCAGGGCATGAGAGTATTTATCAATGTATTTCTTAACACCGATCATATTAAGGTATTGTATTAGGAATAAAAAAAAATTGTCGTATTTCCACCGTTACAGGATTTCTGTGATATAGAAAGGAGCCAAAGGTATTTACTAATTTCTTGTTAGGAAAAGATACGCATAAAGATGTTTTATTTAATTAATCCGGTTGAAAATGTATCTTCGTTAAAATTACATTTTATTACAAATTCATTTCATCTCCTTATGTTTATTTACGTGTTGAAACGTTGCTGTCTTATAGATCAATTACTGTATTTCTATACATCTGAAAAGCTAAATCAATAGAGCTGGTGGCTGTCAGACAGTTTTGATAGATTTATTAGGATTATTTGCAGTGAGATAGACGGTTATTTGTATAGTCATAAAGTCCACATCCGCCCATAATAATGAGGTGCTGAATAGAGCGTTTATCTTTTGGAAGAGTGGTATGGTACAGAGACTTTAAATTTTGAATTTAGTAATGTTACACTAGTTTAATATTTTTTTTCCTTTTTTTTAATTTAATGAAGCGGCGAGATGAGCACGACGTTCACGTGATGGTAAGTGATATGATGACGCTCGTCCATAACAACGTGGCACTAGATAGATTGGTATGCACTGCACCATATTGCTCTCGTCGCCTTGACATAAGATGTTAAGTCTCGGTACCCTAGTAGTTTTACTAGCTATTACTCCCTTTTATCCGGAACGTAATAAAGTTTACCACCAGCAATACTTGCAGTTAAGCATATTGTTTATACGAAGCGGGTATTTATTGATACAAAATTTTTGTTCCTATCTGATGAATTTTTATCTTGATGCTTCCTGTGACAAGTGACGGCAATGAATGACCCTTAACTAACTGAATGTATTGAATAGCTGCTCAAGTATGCTGGAATCAGCTCATCTCAATCGTTAATACTGTAATGACACATTACGTTGAAAAGTTAAATTTTTTATTCAAGAAATACTTAAAATTTTTACATAAAATTTAAATAACATTTATAAAGAAAATGACAGTAATTGTAAAGTCGATTGAATAGGGGATCGTTAAAACACGTTATTAAACAACCAACTATATAAAACATGAAAAAAACAGATAATTTTTTTTATTCGCCGAAACAATGAGACGAGCTGGATGTTCACCTGATGGTTAGTGATACCTCTGTCCATAACAACGTGACTCTAGTTAGAATGTTAAACACTGGCTCCACATTGTGATCGTCGTGTTCAGACATAAGATGTTGTGTTTTTACTGCAGCGAATCGCTACCGCCCTTTAAACCGGAACACATTGGTGTTCATATGCTACAGAATGGCGGCAGTAGTAAACGCTGCGGTGGTACCTACGTAGACATTTCCGGTAACTGAAACCTTCCATCACTGTAGTATGTATCTATTAATAGTTTTATCACATATCTGCGTCTATACATCTAATGAACAATTATTGTTAGCCTCTTTAGACTTCAAATTGCTTCTTTATGCATTAAGGAGGATCTGGTACGATCTTGTATGGAGAGGAACACATTCCTTGTCTGTTATTTGGTATATATGTGACTGTCCAATATTCCGTTTCATAACTACTTACAGCGCAACCCAGTTACCGACGCAGTTACCGATTTTCCACATGATCAGCGACGTGCTGACGATTTATCTTCAACAGCCGTGACTGTTGAAAAAATATTACTTTACAAGTTCAACTTAGTGTGGCATCAAGTTAAACCTGGAATGCAGTCCCTTAACTTCCTTCAAATACTTCTGGTGTGGCGTTTTGTTAAGAAAAAAAATTTAGTAGTGCGTGTAACCTTGGTACCTTAAAAATGTAACAGAACCTGATTTTATTCTGTTACAAATGAATTATTTATTTTGAAATGTCGGACCGATGTTTAATGGATAGACACAAATGTCACATGCAGTAAAGTGACTTCAATAAATTGAACGGGACTGCTAATGTCCCCATATCCTTAGTTTCTAGTGATTGAGTTATTTTTTAATTTTTATTTCACGAATCTTTTGTTAGCTTAGGAAAAGTTTTTTTTTAGACAATGAAAAGAGATCATTTAATGTTTACACTCAATTGCTAAGAGTCTTTATTCCTATTATGCAATAAGAGTGGAAGAGAAGTACATACTGTGCCGACCCCACATAAAATAGGAAAAGGGCAGGAGGAAGAATCCACTAAGAGTTGAAAATGCTAATGCACAATGGAAATAAAGTGCTGAGTAAGTTGTCTTATTCTTTACGCTACTTTATTTGTTTACAGTAACCTAAGTTGTACTTTGATTACGGTGTATGTAAGGAACACTAGGTGGAATTGTTTCCATGGTAATCTAGTAAACAATTTAAGCTATGCCAATTCAATGGTTCTTATCGTTTATATCATATACGCTATAATAATAAGGTGAACGAACAGTCATATCAAGAAATTATTAGTACACTTATGCTCTGGTTTACTAAGTATTAAGAAATAACACCTTCATTATACTTGTAAACTTCTTTGTATGTAATTGTATCGGCATTGACAATTATTATGCTGGGAGATATTAGAAATTATTAACTTGTTCATAACCACCTTTATCTCTTTCTAAATTAATAGAGTAACGTCGTAAAGATCAAAATGTTCGCAAGATATAGAAGTTAAATTATGATATCATGTTAATTCAAGTTTTTCCTTTGTCTGAATAATTGTATTTACTAGTTTGTGTAACAGTAATTGACTACGAGGTGGCAACGCTACGATTAAATGTTTTAGTATTTAGTTTTTGTTTCCAAGCTTTTTACCTACATGTAAAATATAATAATAATGAACAGGGCACTTTATATTCCCACGGATGGAATGTTTAGGCCTTTTTTTTTGTTTCACGTGAGGGAAATGCCTTCGCATACCTGCTCTCCCGGTGGCAAAGAAATGTTATGTCGGACTTGCACCGACTAAAACCCTCACGATGTTCCACCTCGTCGCTATACGGCAGAATTACGGGAACATTTTCGCATACCTCCGCGACCTTGCTAACGCCGTCTTCATCATGCAGCCCCACCTAGGGAGGAAAGAAATCCCATTTCCACCTATGTAGTAGTATAGTCTGATAAATGTATTACATATATACAAACATATCACGCCTCGTTCCCAGCGGGATAGGCAAAGACCACCTCTCTCCACTTGCTATGATCCTGGCCCACCTCTCTCGCTTCCTCCACTTACATGAGCGTCTACATGCATGCTCGTCGGTTGCGAGTACTCTTGACCCGGCCTGTCTTTAGAACATCTTCGATTTGATCGGAATATGTCCGCCTAGGTCGACCTGCACCGATTTTTCCAATCATTCTTACCTTGTATACCTCTTTCGTTAGTCTTCTTCCATCCATTCTTTCTACATAGCTGAATCATCTAAGCATCCCTTTCTCTATTTTTGTCACTACATCTTCAACCACGCCGCACCGATCCCTATCACACTGTTCCTCACTTTGTCCATCAGCTTAACTCCAGTTATACTTCTCAGGCTTCTCATCTCGACAGCATTAATCCTACTTTCATGTTTCTTCTGCCATACCCAACATTCACTACCATACATCAGTGTGGGGATCAACATGCCTCTATGTTCAGCCAGTCGTGCTCTTTGTGATACGTTCCGGCTATTCATAAAGTTATGAAGTGCCCCATTCACTTGATTCCCTTTCAAAACTCTTCTTTCAATATTACCACCACACTTGCCATCTCTCGTAAACTGTGAACCCAGATAAACAATTTCTTTCACTTGTTACTTTTTTTTTCCTTCAATCATAATGTCACAGTTTGTCATATATTCTTCTCTTTTAAAAACCATTACTTTCGTCTTGCTTACATTCACTTTCATTCCGTTGCTTGTTAAAGCATCATGCACCGTGTCTACCATTGCTTGAAACTCCTTCTCCGATGATGATAATAACACTTGATCATCGGCGTATAGGAGGCATTTGACGAAGAACTCATTCATTCTTAGTCCATACTCATTATCTATCAAATCTTCTAAGCAATCACACATCCCTGTCTAACACCCTTCTGGATACTAAACCAGTCTCAGCAAGCCCCGTTTATTCTGACACAAGCACTGGAACCCTCATAAAGTGATTCCAGCGCTCGTAACAGCATGCCGTTTACGCCATAACCAGACAATATGGACCACAATTCATTCCTCACCACCCTGTCATGACAAATGTATTACGTTATTCAATTTTTAAATCGATCTCGAAGATTCTTTACACGATCACTGAACAGGTTTTCATTACTTTTAGTCGCATGTTTATAGGACACAGTATATTGATATTTATACAATTAATTACGATTATAAAGTACATTTAGTAGCGGATATTAAATATACTAGTATTAATAATGTGATATGCGCTTTGAGTAAGCTGATAAATATGTGTATGTACATGTTATATTTACAATGCAAATCTAAATACAAAATAACTGAATTAATTATATATAATGTTGCAGGATATCGTGTGGTGGCTTCCCATCGCCATAAGACTAAAGTTATAAATATAACAACAATAAACGGTTCAGTGGGAATTTTTTAGGTAAACTTTTTTACTGCATTATACTATGCTGTAAAGAAATTATTATTACGTACTTGATGTTAGTGTAAAGTGCTCAAAAAATTCTGTATCTATACCGACGTTTAAGTTGTTACTTAACACTTTATTTTGTATAACATTCACTGTCCGTGTTATAAGTAAGGCAAAATTTTAAATTGTTTACTTATTGAAGTATTTTTAGAAGACAAACAGGATAAACAAAAAATCTATTAAGTAAATTTACTTTTCGTCTCCTTTCGTAAAATAAGTTTATTTCGAACTCTTAATGGTAAAGTTAGTTTACTTTACTAATAAGATAAAGTTTTATTAAATATTTTTTTTCAATAGACTTCAAAAGTAATGGTACATAAATATTACTATTAATATAAATGATTAGTGGTTTTGGGATTAGTAAATACTGAACGAAATTTTTATTCAGTATGTTATTGTATAGTATACTGATATTACTGCCTTGCATTTACTGGTGGTAGGTCTAAGTAGGTTTAAGTAGCTACTATCGCAATGCCTATTCAGCCGACAAACAGTACTGTGTTCTGGTTTGACGTTGGTGTTGTTGTGTAATTACTTGGGTAAAGAGATTCAATATATCACGTCTCAGGCGAGGAGCGCAATGCGGTGTGGTGCAGTGTATAACATTTTAACTATCGCCACGTTGTTATAGGCGGCGATATTACTTACCATCAGATGATCTGTACAAAATCTCGTTTCGGCTTAGTAAATATAATTTCCGCCACTCGCTCTTCACAATGTGCGCTTCCCTACAAACGATATTGGTTTTAATGCTCGTCAGTAGGTGTACAGACACAAATAAATTATACTGAATTGAATGGCAAATTGTTCCAGTTGCTCCACATTTAAATCCAAGTACGTTGTGTATGTGCTTACATATTTTCTACGCCTTAATTATTGCAAATTTACAAAGCGTGGGTTTTTCATATTTATTAGTCTTTGTTATAAATAAAACTTTTGATTTTAAATTGGTACTGTCTATGACTAACCTCTTTCCTGTGGTATGAAAAAAAGATCTCAATCTCAACTTACGTTGTCTTTTTGTTCATATATACGTGTATATATATATATATGTGTTGAGATAGCTTAACTTTTTGAAAGATTATCAAATTTTCAATGTTAATTGTTAAGTTAAAATTTTTATCAGGTAGCCCGAGCATTCACCGCTGTGCAATTCCTAAGCGTCTTCACAGTAATACATTTTCAGATAACCTTGCATCGTTTTCAGTTATCCACACCAAATGACTGCGGTTGTAATCTATCTTAAGAATATTATTAAGCGAACACAAAATGTATCTAATATCTTATAAATAAACGTACTTTTGGAGCTATTGTCTGGTATTCCACCACTAGCAGTAGACTAACTATTATTGATACGGACCAGTTAAAGCGCAAGTGTGTTTGTAAAGTCAATAGGAATACTGGGAGCAGCTCCATGCACCCAATGTAACATATGTCATAGACTTTCGGTTGCTCAAAATCAATAGTATATTTTGTAAAATATGAGTGAACTAAATAAAACTTAATTGACTGAAGCAAAATCAAGGTTGAAACAGTGCAGTGACTTAAACTTACTCGCAAAAAAATACAGTAAAAGATTTACACTGAGCATGCTTTATCTAGAAAATATTGAAGTCATTCAAAAACGGCGATATATTTGCAGAAAAAAACATTACCAACACGAATCAGGCGCAGCTTAATTGCTAAAGACAACAACCTGTAAAGGTCTGGTTGTATTCTGTCGGAGGTACCTACATATTCTTATTTTTTTTAAATCATACTAAATAAACCTGCCTTAAGGTCAAACATTGTTTTAAGAGACGTCGAAGTACGTTATAGCTTCAAAATATACGAACTTGTTTATAATACTTGGGACCAATTGTGAATATAATTTGTGGAATAGAGACATTTTGATTTTTACTTCATGATGCCTTCAATATTGAAAAGTGTAAGCTGTTTATCTTTTTTTTTCAGGTACCCTTCATGTACAGTTCATTTTAAATTAATATTTATATTTCGGATCTCTTAGGATTCAGTAGCCGTTGTCTAATGAAGCTGTCGAAGTCATCATATGATTAATAGCGTACATCGTTTATTATTAATTCATGTTTTTATTATAAGAAAATTTGAAACTGGATTTTAAGCTAAATCCACTTTTTTATATATTATCCATTTTTGGTACTATTGGTTGAAGAAAACTGGAACATTTTTTTCAATCTAGCCTATATGATAATTCTATTTATAACTTTAAGCGAAATTAAGATGAATCATATTTCGATAGCTCAGTATTAAATTCTTGTCTATTTATTAATCTACAATTACGAATTATGAGAACATGGAGAATGTCCCAGGGTAAGTATATAATATCTCATATTATGACAAGCAACAACATGTAAAATGGTGATAGCGTTCAAAACGGCCGTAAAATTGATTAATCGGCTGTAACATAACGAATTGGAGGCATTTATTAAAAAAAACATGGTTAATATTACATGATTATGTTTCGAATGAAACGTAGCAGATTTCACCTTTAGGTTTAACGGTTTCCTTATTGATCCCATATGTCTTAATCGGAAACATAACGATATTTGTGTTCTGAATCGTATGTAAAATACTATTGAATTATTTATGATATTGTTTATTTACTTGGTCATTTCAACAAGTCTGTACATTGTGATACAAGTTAAATATACTCACAAAGTATTGTGTGCATAATGATTATGAAAAATTTGATGTAGAAACTAACTAAAAATATGCTATTTATCAATTTGTATCACAAAATTATGAACCTTTACCATATAATAAATTATTTTTGTAACTTTTTATACTGTCAGATATACAAGGTTTCCTTTTCTTTAGTGTGATATTTTCCTATGATATATATATATTGTTTGCAAGAAGAAGAATGGTAGTACTTAATGTTTTCAATATACATACAGGGTAAAAGATAATAGGTGTAAAAGATCTGGAAGGGCTAAAGTATAGCTCGTATCCTATTTATATATATATGGAATACCCCATTCAAAAACTATGGTTCTGGAGTTATTAATTTTTTTTTAATTTTTCAAAAAATATTCCGATTATTTAGGAAAAAATTCGATCATATTATTTCTTACTCATTTCTACACTAATTTCAATGTAATAATTATTGTTTAATGATTTTTTATTGAATTAAATTAATAATCATCCCTTAGAGGCTAAAACTTATATATTAGGTTCTTTGAATGTTGTGACAGTAATAAATAAAGCGTCTTACTTACATTTTTATTTATAAAAAATACGTATAAAGCACATAAATAAGTACCTGAATTCAATACCTACCTGATCATGGTAGGTAGGTTAGAAAAAAATATTGTTTTGGTCAAATTGATGGTCACGGTTCCTGATATATATACAAGCACGAAGCCTTTTTCTTAAGTCAGATCGAGTGACTCGTCCTGTGAGCTGATCTCTTATTGTGTCAGCAGCGACGATGATGCGTGACTTTAAATCTTCTAACGAGTTAATTGGTGTTGTAGGACACCTTGCGGACTACGGTGTTGGTCCGCCTCGGCCAATACATCGCTGAGGGAAAGTAGTGTCTAACCACTGTCTTACGCCGAGACGAAGATGGGCGGGACAAACGTCATGCTGGAAAACCATTTCTCTTCTGGTTTCCTATGGTGTATTCTCCACATAATTAAATAAATTGGTTTCAAAGAAAATCGTCGTACGTCCTCCCATTTAAATTGTTGGCAACAAAACTGGGTCTATCAAGTAAGTATGAATTATGCCCATCCATACGTTTACGAAGAATCTTGGCAAATGAGCTTCTTCTCTAATCACGTGAGGTATTTCCACCTGCAGAGCTCAATAATAGAGAAATAGTCTACTGCGAGGAAAAGTCTACTGCCAGGAAAAGTCTACCGCAAGCAAAAGTCTACTGCCAGGAAAAGTCTACTGCCAGGAAAAGTCTACTGCAAGCAAAAGTCTACTGCCAGGAAAACTCTACTGCCAGGAAAAGTCTACTGCCAGAAAAAGTCTACTGCGAGGAAAAGTTTATTGCGAGGAAAAGTCTACTGCCAGGAAAAGTTTACTGCGAGGAAAAGTCTACTGCGAGGAAAAGTCTATTACATAATATATTTATTACTCTCTACAATGATAATTCATGGTACTTGGTTTTATTACAAGTGTTTTTTTTATAAAGGTTGGAAACTTTATGTTCTTTTTTATACCTTGTCGGATAGGTATTGAAGTCAGGTAGTTATTTATGAGCTACATACGTATTTTTTAATAAGAAGAAATTGTTTTAAGATTAAATAAAACTAAGTAATACGCGTTGTTTTTTTACTTTACGACTTTCAAAGCACCTAATTTAAAAGTTTTAGCCTCTAAGTGATGATTATTAATTTAAAACAATAATTAAACAACAATTATTACATTAATATTTGTGTAGAAATAAAATCATAGTGTTTTTTCTTAGAAAATCGGGAATTTTTTGAAATATTAATAACACCAGAACCATTGTTTTTGTATGGGGTATTCCATACATAGATAGATAGGATACGAGCTATACTTTAGCCCCTCCAGATTTTTTTATATCCTTTCACTCTGTATATACAATATGTCATAGTATATTTTAAAACTATTACGTCTTTTTTCAAGGTAATAAACGGTAATATGTAATACATGCTTTTTATTTACAGCAGCTTTGCAACTATTAATATCATTTACGTTATGTACTATCCTATATCATTGTTTTTTTATAACTTTAATATAATAAAGAAAAACTCTTATCTGATGTTAAATTAATAAATCAATATGAATACAATGTTTTGAAGCTACAAAGAAGAAATTTAAAAAAATCTAATTGTATTATTATACCTTTACCCCACTGTATGTTATATATTGAGCATAGATTATATGTTTTGCACTTTGTGGTTGCCTGTTATATAAATTACAATTAGTTCAGTATTTATATATCAATTTCTATGTGTATTCAATATTGTTAATTATGTTGGAAATCCTTTACAAATAAAAAAGAAATAAAAATAATTTTACTAATACTCAACGTTTACGTTTTTTTTGAACACCGTCTTCATATGTAAAAAAATGTGGTGAACTTTACTTCTAAGCTTTCTTGCATCCTTCAAACCTTCGGATCTTTAACACGGTCTGCATTATATATTATTAACTAGTATCTAACATTGTATTATCATTACCGCCTTGTCCATGCTGTACGATTCCCTATAACTAGTTTCTGTAATGTTGATAGGATGCAATTATTTTCTGTAACAATAATTAAAAACCCGATTCCGTCTACATTTTTTGTATTCAATTATAACTGATTGCGCATAAAGTTATTAAAACGGGAACTCCTTTTGACATTTCATTATGTTTGCTATGGAAAAAAAAAACTAAAGTACCCACTGCTCCGACTCTCAAGCACAAAATTGTATAAATTAACTTTATTAGCTCTCTGTACATCGAAACATGTAATCTCGTTATACTTCGAGCATGTCACAACTGTGCTCAATGGATGCGGTATAATATTTTTTATTTATACATTAAACATTGGTGGTAGGTCTCTGCTGCCGTAGACCGTCTAGGTAGGTACCTCCGCAGCGCCTATTTATACCACCAAACAGTAGTGTGCAGACATTACTGTGTTCTGGATTGAAGGGCGCTGGAGCTGGTGTAATTACTGGGGTCACGAGACTCAACATCTTATGTCTCAGGCGACGACCGTAATGTGGTGCAGTATGTATCGTCCTAACTTGCGTTACGTGGTTATGAGCAGGCGTATGATTTAACATCCGGTGAATGTCTCGCTCGACTCTTCGCTTAATTGTATAAAAAGAATATATTCTTTATCAGATTATTGTATTTATCATAATAAAAATCGAAAGATGTTTAAATTACGTTTATTACTATAAAGTTGTTGTTGTGGGGTGTAAGGGTTCTTACGCAACAACTCACGGGATCTAAGCCAACCTCACCTGCTAGAGGTGCACCCCGCTAATCACAAACGAGGCTCTGGCTCCCACCATTCCACATTGTGCCAGCGTGGTGGGAAGTAGCCTAAATCCCCCTATAAATCCCTATCCGATCGATGTGGGAATCTTTGAGGAGGCCTATGTCCAGTTGTGGACATAGGTCTCCTTAAACTAAAGACAGCGACTACGTCGAATATGTGTTAGTATATTACTGCTGAAGACAAAAATCTTCAACCAGTGTGCCCCCCCCCCCCGCCCCTCACCCACAGCGTAGAAACGTGGTACTTCACCATCGGTATGGTCCACCGATTCAAAGTTGCACAGCGAGCGACAGAGAACTAAAATTGTCTACGTAGCCCTTATAACCTGAAAGCTGAAATAGCAGTAGGCCGGCCATATCTGCCAAGTCAATGACGATCGGTGGGTCAGGAAAGTCTTGGAGTGGAGGACGCATACGTAACGTAGGAGTGTAAGACGCGCTCTTTCGAAAAGGACCGAAGACGTCATAAGAGCGATCGCAAGTGGGTGTATGCGAAAAGCTGTGGACTCTATCTGATGGAAGCCATCGGAGAAGGCTTACATCTAGCAGTGGATTGAGCAAGGCTGGATGATGATATTACTGCGTTTAAGATGCCGTATCATTTATTCGTAACTCGTAATACTGACATTACGAGATGATCATTACTAGCGGAGGGCCAGCCCGCGGTGCCTAAAAGTATTTCCGCATGCCGATACGGGGGGAGAGGCGTGGGCGTTGAAGTCTCGGGTTCGATTTATTGGGCCACATGAAGCCAATTCGCGAATTATGGCGCAGGAAGGAAACCCATACTTATAATTGGTCTTAAATCGTATTGATGGATCTGTTAATAATTGGAAGTACAATTCACTGCGCGTTTTTTATATCGTTTGTGCGATTTTAGATTACAGAAAATCTTTTACAACAGTGTGCTGGTGCAGCGGTCGTCAAAGTGGAGACCCGTATGAAAATTTTGCTGAACCGCAGAAAAAAGTGGAATATGCTATATATATTTTTTTATTCTACTAAGCGACGAGACGAGCTTAACATTCACCAGATAGTAAGTGATACGCTTGCCCATAACAATGTGGGGTAACAAAGGATATCGTACATTATACTCGTCGCCTGGGAAACAAGATGTTGAATTTTATTGCCTAAGTAACAAACATTGATTATCATTTTTTTTTGACCTGTTCTATACATATTATGTACATATTATATAATACAGTTTGAAGTTATATATATATATGTACCAGCTATTCTCTAGCCGCTTTGCTAATCGTAATATAAATTTGGACTTGAGATTTCTCTGAAATATTCCTTGAGAGCGACCGCGACCGAAAATGATTTTCTATGGTAACAGTTACTATAGCAATCGGATAAATAATACGAAATGGAAATGTTTATATAAGTTATTTATTAGTAAAATGATGGAGAATCTATGAAATTCATGAAATAATTAGCTTACCACCATTTACAAACTATTCCGCGTCGAATGGTCATGTTCTCATAGCGTTGCGAATCACTAGTTTTCATGTGACTGGCGAATAAAGAAAACCAATTTTTGTTATATATATAGACCGATCTATATTCCCATATTATATATATTTACACTTTTCTCTCGTTTTAGTTATAAGTTAATAGTAAATAATGTTTCATAACATTCGGAACATTGCTAATCTAAGTTGTTATAATAATTTTTTTCTAAAACATTTGTTATATTAAACAGTTTAATAGTTATTAAATTACGATTACATACAAATGTTATAACAGTAAACATTCAAATGTATCGGCAGGAAAACGGTTTGTTCATTTTGTGCTGCCGCTTGAATAACTTAATATTTAACGCCCACTTGCTTGTCATCGTAATATTTAGCAGCTATGGAATTGTAATACAAAAAAAAAGTGGACTTGAAGTCAACCGTTTCAATAAGAGTAAAGTTCAAAGTAATGAGTCAGTTGTAAAACAATTCAAAAACATTGAAATTAACAATTACTAGCTGTTCTCCGCCGACTTTGCTGGACGTAATATAGAACTAGACTTGAACCTGGTCTGAAATATTCCTTGAATGCAACCGCAACTGTCCTTCTATAGCAACCGTATTAATAATATAATGATAAAGGATCTATGAAATTAAAAAAAGTTCTCTCTTCTACAAATCGTTATGCGTCGAATTGTCATGTTCCCAAGTCAATACTATCAAGTCACTATTTTTCATGTGATTGGCGAACAAACAATACCCATTTCTATTATAAATATATAGATTAAAGAATTTACTCTTAAAAACACTATATTATCTTATTTTGATCGCAGTTTAGATTTTTTTGTCCGCAAGATTTAATATAATGTTTCGATTATAAAGTCACTTGATCGATCACATTCTTTAAAGATATATTTATCTAGAAATTTACTGTAACTGTATCAAGATCATCAGCCTATAAACGACCGCTGCGGGACAAAGATCTCCACGTTGATGGGTCCTGCTCTGCCTTGGTTCGAGCGCCTTGCCAACGTCCTCCGGTATCGCCAGGCGCCACAGACTGTCGTTTGTAGGGTTTCATATGGAGGAATTAAAGCCATTTTCTACCACTCTTGTTTAATGCGGGTTAGTGGAAACCAGAGCCTCATTTGTTGATTAGCAGTATACACCACGAACAAGTGAGGTTGGTTTGGCTCCGGTGAGATGTTGTGCGGGACTCCTTACACGCCACAATAACTATAATAACAATATTATAGAATTTGTAGATATGTCCTGTTTGAAAGCCAGAATTAGAACATCCCGTTTTGGCTTATGGTTATGTTTATATAATACGAAAAAGGCGGGATAGTGGGGATGTCGTGTGAAAAACGTTAGGGGTTGTTGTAAGGACGAGTTTAAACATAAATTGCAATTGATTGTCAACAAAATGTTTAGAATAGAGATAAATTGTTCAAAATATTTACAAAGTTTTATAGCTAAATGGTCACAGCTTGAACTTAATTATTTACGACATAAGTGATTTCACTTGAAAAGATGTATAATGATTAGGGTAGAGAGGAGTGTGCTCGTATAAAAATAATAAATACAAAAAATTACTCTCGTTGTATGATATCATACAAATTTTTACTTATTTATGTGTATTACTAAAAATTCGCAAATAACGTAGGAAAATATATTCTTGCACTTTAATATACATAAATGTCAAAATGTTTCTCACATCCTGCGCTCTGTTTGTTTTTATTATAAAACAAAATGTACTTCAAACAAGATCTAAAGGAAGGCGATTCAATCCATTAACAGTCGATAACCGGAGCAGGAAACAGCTCTTTTAGAAATGGATTGTCGTTAAAAACCCGTTAAGACGCTATTTACTCTGCGTGACTTTACATTTGTGATATATTAATTCTTTTAATAAATATTTAATTAGATTTGTTTTTGGTAATATGTATACTTAGGTAAAGAAATATGTGAAAAGCAACATTTTCCTTAATTTTCACATAAATTTTTTTATCATAAACGTTATTAAGATTTTTTTATTCAATTACGCGACGAGACGAGCGGGAAGATCACCTGATAGTACTTCATACGCCCGCTCATAATAACGTGGCGCTAGTTAGGATGTTATACACTGCACCACGATGCGCTCATTGCCCGGTACATAAGATGTTGAGTTTCGTTACCCCAGTAATTTCACTAGTTACAACGTCTTTCAAACCGGAACACAGTAATGTTTGCACTGTACTTTTGCGCTGCGATGGAAACTCCATAGACAGTCTCCGATAGCAGAGATCTACGACCATTAAATATCGTTCAAAAATACTAGTAGCGTTTATCTCATAGACCTTAAATACTAGGTGTGATGTCGAACAAAAAAAATATTGATAAAAGTTATTTAATTATATAAAATATTTTTATTCTCATATTGTCTAATCAATAAAGAAATGAAATAATTGAAATAAGGTTAATTGCATACAGTTTTTTTTAGACTTTTTGCTGTTATAGTCGGATCCCAGTTCGTACTTTGTAAATAACCTCTTTATCAAATAGCATTAATAAATAAAAATCTTTATCTGTACGTTTTACCTGATATAACATTATATTCGCATTAATATTTGATTAACGGCTTCTCCATTGATCGGACAATGTTTATTAACGCCACAGGAACATAAAGAGGGGTGTTATCATGTTTTTACGGCGATACAATACACGAGAATAAGAAATACGGCGTTCATTAAAGCGTACGCGCGTAAGGTACGTGGATAATTACACGTACTCGTTTTGTACTTATATTTACGTGAAATTATTTTCACTTGCGGAAAAGGATGGTACAGTGGTGTAATCATACCACCATACCATAATACAAGAGATAATTATATGCTTTTCGCCGCTCTGATCACAGGCAACGATCTGCGTAAGCAGATACATACAAAGATGGTAACAGTAAGGTATATTAAATTTTTATGTTATTATTTTTATATAAAAAAATATATATATTTGTTTCTAGATAGTGGTTGTAAAGCTATGATAGCTTATGTGATGGTAGTGTAAGTGATTTATATCGTAAGCAGGCTTGGGATCGATCCCCAATGAGTAGTGAGGAGCAAAGCAAGAACAACGCCAAGACTTGGATAATCTTGGTATTAGTCTTGTCTGTTCGGTATTGGGCTAGGTGTATTTAATCTTGGTTTTGTTTTTCGCAAGATCAAGACTAAGATTAATAGTACACATCACTGCTAATAAGCTTAACGTTCAGATGAAAGAAAACATCGTGAGAAAACCAGTGTGTATCAAATATAATAGCTGTCACGGACATCTGATATCCGTTAACCCACACTTGGCTAGTACAGTGGACAAATGTCCTTGACTCTCTCCTCGTAAGGCGAGGCTTCGAAACCCAACGGTAGAAATATTTACTGAGTTGTTTATTATTTATTGTAAATCTCAAAACTAGGATTCATAGTGCGGACTTCATGTCTAAGTGACAATCGCTCCTAGTCAACCCCTATTTTATTTATATTTACTTTATCAATAATCCTAATAACGTTATTATTTTTATTATCTGAACTTGTTTGAAGCTTTTTGTCTTCATTATTTAGAATTAGTTTAATATCGTTAGCGACAATTATTAACATTTATTCAGTTAATTAATTTAAATGTCTGTTAAAGATGGTTTTATTACACTATATCGATCAGCAAGTTATTGCTCTGTTTGGTGCTTTATAAGATATTTTACTTGAGATTTAAGTCCAGCAAAAGAGGTCCAACAGTGAAGGCGATGATGATATTAATCAGATGAGATAATGTTAGTAATCCAGCTCATTTCAGTTAAACGCTAATTTGTCATCACAATTGTACTTAAGCTATCATCAATTTATTTATACTTGTACAGTATATTGTAATTGATATAGATATTTGTAGTACGCGTGGTTGCGGCGCTGAATACTGTGCAGGTGCCGTGCAACTAAATAATTGACCCAATTCATGCAACAAAGAGCAATTGTTCATCGTCATAACAGTCACGCTGTCAGTTTAAACTGCTTTTGACGGTGAGAAGGAAATTTCTAAATTGTCCTATTTTTAAAGGCCAACATGACACAATAAAAAAGTAATTTGTTTTTAGTCGACGAAGTGACGCGACTATGGGGACGTTGATCTGATGGTAAGTGATACGCCTGGCGATAACAACGGTGCGCTAGCTAGGAGAGAACAGCATATTGTGTTCGTCGCATTGAGACATAAGATGTTAAGGCTTGTTACCCCAGTAATTTCATAACTACAGCACTCTTCAAACCGGAATACAGTGATGACTGTACACTACTGCTTGTCGGTTTAATACACACTGCAGTGGTACCTACTATGACGGTGTTCGGCAACAGTAAGTAGTTTCTATATTTCAACTTGATTACAACAGGGAGGTTTCTGATGCTGGAAACTATTTACGTCTATTTCTGCTAACAAACAGTAGTGTGCAGATAATAGTGTTTCAGTTTGAACGGCGTTATAGCTAGTGAAATCACTAGAGTTACGGTGCTTAAAATCTTGTCTCTTATATATTTATTCTTACTTACTAGTGCCACGTTACCATCAGGTGAATCGTATTATAGAAATAACATAAAACAGAATTTTAAATGACTGTCAAAATTGGTATATTTCTTTGATGGAAGGGTGTCCGAAACCGGTCAGCTAGTTACCCGCATATTGTATACCGGCTGCCATCACATTCATTACTGCTGTTGATAATGTAATGCAAAAGTTTGGGCATGTATGCTTTACCATATATAGTCCCATAAAATCGGTATCAAATATTAGGTTGTACTGGATATAACAAAAATTAAGTAATGTTCTTTTAGCTGCATGAGTCCATTTTTGAGAAAGTCATCCACAGATGTATGGACCGGTACGTACTCCACATAGTTCTCGCGTGCCGATGAATGTCGGCTACGTTGCCGACTATAATGTCAAGGATGTCCAAGGTTGCCTTGTCCGATTTGCGGACGTAACTTTTTTTTTGCAGCTCAATCCAAAAATGGACGATTATAAGTTGATCGATTTAATTTTTAACTGACCATGTTCGTACGTACACAGATTTTTGAAGCGATGGCGTTATAATTGTGCTGTTTCTTAATAAAAATAACTTCTGCGGAAGTTTATATATATACTTCTTCAAATAATTATTTGTTTATGATTGAGACTAAAAAAACTTCCAAAATAAATTCTATTTAATTACCAATAACACTGTTTTCATGTAAATCTATTGATTTTCTTGTAACTGTGTATAATCATTAAATGGAATGAGGATGTCATCTAAAGTATTATAATCGTAAATACAAAATTTATTCATACGTAATTTTTTCTGTAATTAATAAATGTCAACGGTTTCTCGATTTCTTTATAGTATTTTAGAAATAATGCAGTTTACATCTAATAGTAATCAAATTACACATCCCATGTTAACTAAACCCAGAAGCTAAAAGCCAGAGGAAATACCTATCCTTAGTTGTACGGATTCCTATACTCCTAGAAAGGAGGAAGTGCCGACCATTAACATGTATGTCAATCTTGTATCGTCTCATTCCTTTTAAAGATTTCAAGCCATAACTTGTTCGCGATTAAATCTTAAAATATTTAATAACGACAGACAAGTATACAGTTGAATCAGTATTTTGGTTTTTTTTATGTTTTTGCAAACGAAATGTGTATTTAAAGTGTATTGCCTTTTTCAATAGGCTCAACTGTGTATATAGTCTACTGGTTAAAGAAACAATCGTAAATTTTGGAAAAATTATAGTGATGGAATATATAGTCTAAACATATGTGTGCCAACAGTCACATATAAAAAAAATAACATTTAGGTTTTTTTATACAGGGTGGCGCAAAAGTAATCCTCCTATCAGAAAATGCTATAAATTTTGCCTTGATGTAAAAAAATTTAAAGACCAGATAAAAATAATCCACAAGAAGAATCAAAGTTTTTCATTTTTTTTTAAATTACAGCCAAAAAACATCGGAAGGTTATTTTTGCGCCACCTTGTATGTACATATATATATATATACCCTATACAATGACGACGAGGACGCTCGGTTGAAGTTAGGCCTTAGGATATTGTAACTGCACCACGATGCGCTCGACACCTTCAGGTTAAAGATGATGGCTCGTTATCCCAGTAACTAATATGAGTTACAGCATCCTTGACATCGGTACTCAGTAATGTATTTTACACTAGGAAACGTTTGGAGTCAGAATTAGGTACTGTGGTTGTACCTGGCTAAATAGTCTATGATAAGAGAGGTCTTTAGAGTAACTACATCATTCGATGAATGGTAAATTCAATAAGAACTAGCAACAGTAAGAAGAAGTTAACACCAGTTTAATAAGAAAAGCAAAGAATTGCTATTTAACGGATGGGGTTAAATGCATCGGTTGATGATGATAAGAGCGATCAAAGAAGAGAGACCCAACATGAGATAAAAATGAGAATTATTGTCAATTGCGACAGTATTGTTCTAAAACTACATTTGGAATATTTCAAATAGTAGCTGTGATTGTAGTTAAATCAATTTTTTTTAATGACAGTAGGCAGAAGAAACCATCAACTCTTGCGTATGTCACTTTAATCATGGACATCTGCAATTGGAGAGGAGCAGTTGGGTTGTCCTACGTAAAAGTCTACAAAGATATCGAATATCTGACGAATGGTTAAGTTTTGATATTATCATTATTTATCAATACTGTTAATAATTGGTAAATGTAAGTGTTAACATACAACCAATTAGTGTCTACGGATACTCGATAGGGTCAGTTCCACAACGTTGCAGCGATGTGCAAGCGATAATTACCTGAACGGGCAACACCTTACAAAACTGCGAGATGCTTGCGAAGTCACGATGAAATAAATTTGAGTTATGAAAATTTAACAATTCATCTACGCATCATTGTTTACATATATTCCTTAACCAGCTGTTCAGCGCCCGCTTCGCTGATCGTAACACCCCTGACAACTGGGGTTGCGGAAGAACTGCTCGATGTTATCACGTGAACACCGTGCATATTTTCGGAAAAGATTGGAATAACGTGTGAAGCTTTTTAGTCAGTTGGAGTCCGACACTACCATGTTACTGGCCCTTGGTTCCGAGATGTGCGTCCATTAGCATTTTGTTACACACGTTAATAAAAAAAAACACCACCACAACTCTCTTTGAAGAAGAAATTTGGTAAAATCTATTCTCAACTGTCCTCTAAAAGAAACAATATCTCTACCAAATATTGAGCGTTTACACCCAATAGTGTCGAGGATCTTGTGATGAGTCAATGGATCTCTGGATATCTCCTATATATAGCTGTGCCCCGCCCGTTTCGCTGGCCGTAATATAAAATTAGACTAGAAATTTGTCTGAAATTTTCCTTGAGAGCAACCGCAACAGACTTTCTATAGAAACCGTTACTATAGCAACCGCATAAATAATAATAAATGAAAATGTTTATAAACGTTAATTAGAAATAAAATGACGAAGGACCTAAGAAATTCAAAAAATTATTAACCTTTAAATCATTGCGCGTCGAGTGGTTCCGGGTGGAATGTTCCGGTGTCGATATGTTCACTAATTTTCAGGTGATTTGCGAACAAATAAAACACATTTTCATTATATATATATATAGAGCAATAAATTATAAGTACTTCCACGTTACGATCTATCTTCTTGAAGTTCTAGAAGAAAATTTTAATTAATATGACGTTTCGTTTGAGGAGACTAGTGGACGTTCACCTGATGGTAAGTACCATGCCGGTCCATAATAACAGGGCATTACAATATTACACACAGCTTTGTAATGTGCTCGTTGCCTTGAGACATAAGATATTAGGTCTCGTTACCCGAGTAGTTTCACAGGCTACAGCGCCCTTCAAACCGGAATACAGTAATGTTTGCACAGTATCGTTTGTCGGCAAAAGTAAGCAGCTGTGGTTGTACCTACATAGACGATCTCCGGCAACAGAGATTTTCCACAAGTTTTTTTATTATTCTTTATGTGTATAGGTGCGTGAAAGAGTTTTTCCATTATATTTATTGAACATATATAGATATGTATATATATAAAAAACATAGTTCAACAAAATTAGCATTGACATACGCTTTAGTAACATGTCGGAAGTTACAATGAATAGGAACAATTCGTGTCTGTTGTGCTTTGATGACATAGGCGTAACAATAATGATTGTATTCTAATGAGGCGCTGACGTGACGTGAAGTAACGTCCTTAAAACTAACAGAATTATTTTAAGGTTAATTTAACATTTTAAAACCCATCCGACAGTGATAAAAAAAATATATTTTAATTTACAAATGACTAAAACTTAACCTTAATTTTACACCATGATAACACAGACGAAGATGTTTAAGCAAATTCTCCTAGAATAGTCCGTTTTTCATATGACAACATTATGATGATGACAAGTTGGATTCTTGAAGGTTCGACCATCATTAAAAGTTAATGGGTAAATATTCAAAACTTACGGACGTATAGACAGAAATGTTAATATTTTTTTTAATTGTTAATATTTTTTTTTGTACAAGGCAATTTCAATTTGTTAAAATACTATTTCTACACTATGTTAAGCAGACTAGAGAGATAGGCGGAAACCATGACAACGATGACCATTGGTGTATATGATAGTACCTTCTCATTACATCCTTCTCTCCTTTTCTATCATCCTTTCCATTATATAGAGAGGGATGTTTACAATCCTCCCTAAGTTCTCATTGTCGGGACTAGGAAATTAGGAGTGTCGTGACTGTTTATCCACCATTACTGGAGACCGTCTAAATAGGTACCACTGCAGCATCTATTTCTGCCGTCAAACAGTAGTGTGCAAACATTACTGTGTTCCGATTAGAAAGGCGTTGGATCTAGTAAAATTATTGGGGTAGCAAGACTTAGCTTTATATTTCTCGAGACGATGATAACAATGTGATGATTGGGTATATCATCCTAACAAGCGTAACATCGAAAGCTTCTTCGTCTTTTTCCTGGAACATGTCGATTTCCACAACCTGCCTCTCATCGCAGGAATATCAATCTCATTGGAGACTACGTTCCGCTTTTACAAACTGAGTTACCACCGCCCTATCGCTTAAAAGTATACAATATGTAATATAGTTATAAATGTGAGAAATAAAATAATATATGGAATATTTTAAATGCACATATATTTATTACAATAATATTTAATACAATAATATTAATATTAATGATTTATATCTCTTAAAACACTATTAAAGCTGGCACAGATTTTATTTAGTTCCATCGCAACGACTCTCTATTACTATTTCAAAATAATAACAACATCATAGTAACAGCTAAGGATATAGTTAAATACAATAACAATAACGTTACACATACACAGTTAACAAGGACATCCATTCCGACATTTAGATATTTAAATATATATATATAAATATATAATACGTCAAGAGATAAAATTATTGGTGAGAAGCTTCGGGATCAGGCTAAAATATTCGTTTGAATAGAAAAATGTGATATTTCGATGAATACGATTCTATGGTAAATTTTTATTCGTGGCGGTAATTAATATTAATACCTTAAATAATTTTATGAAAAAAAAATTTCGATGATCATTAGAAGCGAATTTGCAAACAGGTGAATGTTCGACATTTATTTTTACCTGAAATGATTTTTTTTATGTATACCACCACTGTAAAAGTAGATGCGCGGTAAGATGTTAAAAAAATTAAAACACATAAAAAATAATTTTTTCTGTAAGTTATACTACACATAATTAATATTGGCTTAGATGAAGTGCTCGGAACAGACAGATTTTTTTATAAGACATTACCAATATACTCTTACGTGTGGTTACAAGGAATGGACTGGCATATCTGGGGCGTATGAATAGTTCCGCAGAACCAGAGACAGAAAGGACCACGTCAACCTTCACTAGTTGGAGAACCATTTTAAGAAGAAGAAGACTGGTGATAAAATACCAATGCGGTTCTATAATAAAAAGTATTAGTAGCCTGTGAACTTGAAATGTACGATGAAGTAATTTCTTTAAGTACAGCATCATTAAAGGTTGAGCAGTGCAACCGCTTGGTAGTAATGATGCTGTACTATTCAAAATAGCACACTTCTTTGACACAGCAGATCAATCTTGTGTAGTATAATTTTCTATATCAGACTTTCAACTTAAAACTTTATAAATAATACTATAGTTAAGCGTTATTCAATTGGCTATGAAATATCTTTAATAAATACCCAAAGCAAGAATGACTAAATAATAACTGTTTGTGATATAACGGTTCATTATTTCACAATCAAATAATAAATAATATATGTATAAAAAAATGTATATTGTAATATTTTTTCTACCTAGTCGTTATAGATATCATATATAAATCGACTTTCCCATCGTTGTTCAATGTTTTATAACAAGTATCAAGAATTAGTTTAAAGAAATATGCCGACAATGAAATTATTTCACGATGAGAAAATATCAATACATTTTTCACCTACAATGGGCCAAACATAACTTAATGTGAAATTCTGAAAACGGATATGGTCGGAAATTTTAACAGCAAGACAGATAGACAGGTTCGTACCGCACTTACAACTTAACACAGCACTAACGACTGAGATATCATCATTAATTCCGACTACAGATTAATTGGAAAATAAATGCACGAATTTCCTGTCTCCTCTTAATAATCTCATGAAACAGGAATACGATAAGCTATAGACACCAACGCCACTTGACCTTATTGATTTGTTATCGAATATATTGCGCCTAAGTAAAAACATCCTGCGCGTCTGATAGTTTTATTAAAGCTTATATACTTCTAAATAATGATAGTTAATACTGATGTTATTATATATAGAAAACTTTTTATTATTGAAAGCAAATCTTCTAGACGAAAATTTGTAAAAGTAATAAGGTTATTTGAAATGTGTATTTACTGCCTGAAGCAGATTTAAAATCATTAAAATTTTAATGTTTGTTGTTTGCGTGATGTTAATAATAACGCTAACAATGCAGTTGTCTTTAAATGTAAATATACAATTAATATATAGATAAGCTTATAAAATAATCAAATTTCATTTAAAACACATCATTAATTGCGAACATTTACTAATAAGTTTAATTTCATACATCATTAATAACATGTTTTTACATATAGATTTAATATTATAAGACAAAACAGCGAGAATTAAATTAATGACCATAAATGAAACTAATAACCTTAACCAGAAACTAATAACTATATGTAACATTTATATATCTATAACGAGAAAAAAATTCTATCTTTTAAACAATTCAAATAATATTAATAATGAGATTTAAAATAATTTTTCGCTAAATCATTAATAAAGGTATACGTGTGTAAAAGGAACTTTGTAAAATGAAACGTATATTAAAATAAAGATTTGGCGGGAAAGCGCCCAGAAGCGTTATATCTATGCTACGTGTGTTCAAATCCTTCCATTGCATTTTAATTAATTTACAAATAGTATTTATAATATTTACCGATTCTTCTAAGAATAAGTTTTTAAAATACTGTATAATCGTTGCAAAAGCATAAGTATTTCTATAATAGATTAAAAGGTAAAATATGAATATGTGTTCAAATATTTATTACCGCAAAATGGACGTTCATCATTTGGTACGCAAAGTTACAAAATCCATATTCTACCGGGGACGTCGAGCAATACATTGAATTGCGAAACAATATTATCATAGAAAAAAACTAGAGCACTACATAAATAGAAGTAAAAATATGTAATCCATCGGTAACTCGACGGGTTTTGATACTGTTTAAATTATGTAACGTAAACTGATTATTTTATAACTCGCATTGGTTTTAGTGTAATCACTTGGGTAACGAATCTTAACATCTGTATCAGGTGACGATCGCAATTTGGTTCAGTGTATATCATCCTAACTAGCGCCACGTTGTTATGGGCAGACTTATCACTTACCATCAGGTGAACGTCCCGCTCGTTTCGTTGCTTAATTGAATAAAAAATAAAAAAATGCGATTCGCGAAATTTTATAACACACTGTATCTGTTATTTTAGAACAACATATATAAATTTATCATTAAAACTCGTGTACAAACAAAAGTTGAACTTTCTAACGAAGAAAATAAGACAAATCTCACACTATAAATAAACATATCCGCAAAGCGTATTGTTAAAAATATCATTATGTAATAACACACGTACTTAAATTACATTTACATTATTAATCATTTGCAGTGTCTAAATCCGAACACGAGAGCGGCATTTCGCTACACGTACAATTATTACACAACAAATATATCTCACAACAATTATCATAATGTAACTATTATTTATTTTTTAAAGAGACTCATTCCATAGACTAATTCAATAACAACAATGGAGCATCTTTATATGACAACGTTCCGTTTTTCACATTTTTATAAAATAAAAATTAAAAGCTATTAAACAAATAATTTATAGAAAGCAATTTTATCAAGAATACATTAGAAATATTATATTTACAACAAAAAAAAAAACGAATTTTTAACATTTTTAATAAAATTGAGGCCTATTATTTAATACAGTAAACATTTTTTTTTTTTATTTTACGTACCTTTATGTTTTCGACACGTTTACATGACAAAGGCCAGTTAAAAATATAGAATCTGGCGCCATATTGAATTTGAGCAAGGAGTTTGATAGTGTTTCAGAATAATGCAAAAGCAAATAAAATTTCGTGATATTTCAGTTCTTATTTAAAAAATATATTGCGAGGAAATAAATATGCAAGTAACATATTATTATGAACTTAAAAAAATTGGAATGAGTTGATCAGTTAGCAGTGTGCGAACAGTTTGAAAAATCCTCGACCTTTCTCCGGCGCGGGACCCATTAACATCGGAACTTGGTTTTTGTGTGTTATAGTAATCTGGAAAGAATCGGTATTTTAATTAAATAATAGATATTGATTATGCCGAATAAAGAAAATCATAACTATATTAAGCCTCTTCCCAAATTAAATATTAACAATATTAATCAGAGAAGTGCTCGTCTCATCACTTCTCAGTATGATTATCTGATGGTAAGTGATTCGTTAGTGTATAATGTAGCGTTGGTTAGGATGATATACACTGCGCCACTTTACAATCGTCATTTTGAGACACAAGATATTAAGGCTTATAACTGCAGTAATTTGACTTTCGCAGTTATGTATGCACATACCTCAATGATCTTCGAAAACAGAAATCAGAAGCTTCACTTGTATTACAAAAACGAAATAACAACTAAATATAATTAGCATTGTAGATATAGCATTAACATGTATATTAAACATCATACTAATTAAATAGTTGCGATCATACTAATTGTGCATTTCCAAAACATATTAGAATGAAAAGTGAGTTTTTAGTAGTTTTAGGTTTTAGTATCTTTTTTTTATTCAACTAACCGGCGAGAGGACTAAGACGTTCACCTGATGATAAGTGGCACGCCTGCCCATAACACCGTGGTGCTAAGTAAAATTGTATTGTATTAACACAGCCCCACATTGTGCTCGTCGCCTTGTTCGTTACGCCAGTAATTACATTAGCTATAGCGCTACAGCTACAACTAAGCTAAGGTGGCAAATATATTCTTTTATAATAAAACCAGAGAAATTTAACACGCAGTAGTCTTTAAATTGATAGTAATAAACAATAATAGAAAAAGTATGTTACCTTGCAAGGAGGCTGCATCCACGGCTCGCCGTCTATCTGCATCGGGAAAGTTCTCTTTGTCGTTATCGTTATGGAACTGCACTGCGCTAACCGGCGCCCTGACGCTCTGAGACCTGCACACGTAGTTAAGTTATCCAGTTTATAATAATATTAAATCTTAAATAAAGATACAAATACAAAATCATCAAAAATTCATGTGTAGTAATGAAATTAGTTAAAGCTTATAAACTTCTTTATTAACTATGCAAATATTAAAGCTGAAATATATATGCTCGTAAATAAATATTGAAAATTCTATTTTATTATCACGTGTGGTTTTTTATCTACAACAGCTAATAATTTAATGTTCGATGACCCACCTGTTCGTACTTGGCCCATATGAAGACAATTTTCGAGACCAATTACTTCTATGAGTTTGTCTCCGATATCTGTGATTAAAGTGTATAGATTAATCATAAACGATATTTATATATATAAAAAAAATGTGAATGTAGTCTATTTATATTTTATAATAAAGATCAATTAAAGAACTCTATATTAAATTACTTAAACTCGCAGAAAACCTTTTGCTATATGTTGTGAAAGTTTAATTATATATGTACCATTGACAACATATGTAAACTTTTCGCTCAGTCACCAGAAGAGCAATGGAAAGGGCTATGTTCGGAGTTTCTCATCAATCAGAAATGTGGAGATCCGGAAAAAAACTAAGGTCACCGATATAGCCCAAAGGATTGTTAGATTTAAGAGAGGCCTTCCAACACTAAGTCTACTAACCCACTGGATGCGAGCAACGCGGGACCAATCAATGTGGAGATCTTTGGGGGAGGCCTATGTCCAGTAGTGGACGTCTATCGGCGGATGATGATAATTGATTTTTCGAAAGACCAATACTATTTACTACCTTAATCATCACTACTTATACTTTACATAGATTAAAAAAGCGTTAAATTAGAACAGAATAGGAAGGATATAAAAGAGACGTTGTTACAGATTTTTTGAAAAATATTTACGGATTAATGAAAAAAAAAACGATTTAAATGTCATTGAATACACTTAAGCTACTCAAATTCCTGCATACATGTTCTACAAGTAAAATGGAGCGCCCGCAGGCATCAATTAAGCATAAAATGCTTATTAGATTAGAGTACTTACAAGCGTTATTTATGGTCGTTAGGAGTCGCACACAAGGTCGTCGCGGCGGTAAGTAATGCGCCTTGGGCGCGAACTAACGGCCACAGACGTTATAAAAATCTATTTCATATTAATTCAATACTGAACACTAAATTACGAAATGTTTAACTGACTGGACTTTTTATGCTCAATTAAATCCAATCGCGATATCTGCTGTACGTTTATAATGCGGCACCGTGTAAATATAGGATATATGTTTTTATATTCGAGGATATATTAATAAAATTTACGATTATTAATAGATATACACAGCCAACCAGGCGTGGAGAGGCATGTACAGAAGCCTATGTTCGAGTATACTGACATTTTTAATTTTATTTATTACTTGGAACAAATAATCCTTGCCTTAGATAAATCTCGTGTCTAATTGGTACAGAAATGAATGCCTTACAAATAATGCGGTAAACTTTTCGCTCATACTCTTGTGACGAGTCTTTTTAGCCTAATAAAAAAAAAAGCACAAAAGGCTTTGATAGCCTGAACACTGCGGCTACTGCACGACAGCGGGAGACATTTACATAGCTTACTAAACTGTTTACAGCAAAGAAACCCGTCAGCATTGTAGCACAAAGTTTGTGCTGGTATGTGTACCTTGTTGGGCGTTGGGGAACCGGCCGCGCCTGTGTGCCCCACTGGCCCCCCACAGGTTGGAGCCGCCGTGCGCGTACGGTATGTTCAAAAGCGCAACCCCTTGCAGCGCCGGACCCTTATTCAACTCCAGCGACATTCCATCGCACTAAAAAGAAAACAGATCTCTATAGATATTTTTATGGAAAAACAAGTTAGTTCATTGCCATGTGGTAAATCATACTCTTCTTCATAATAACATGATGCTGTCATTAAGAGATTCTCTGATAGTCACTGGAGTTAAAACAGCGCAAGACCGTATTTTGTGGAATTCATTACAACAGATCTAAGTTCAACAGTGGATGTCCATCGGTTGATGTGATGATGAGGCTATTTAAATTACGCTCTCATTGCCTAAGATGTAAATAACTTTTAACTCAGCTTCTAAATAAATACTGTTTTTTTTTTGGGTTTATCTGATGAATGTGTTTTATTTTAACTTTGTATCATATTATTATATATTTAAACTTTAAAAGTCCTGGTTAAAACAGTTTACAAATAATTTAAATAGTTTACTTCTGAATATCGCAGCTTCATGCAAACTGTGTAAATTTTTCATGTCACCCATGGAAGATTGGCTAACAGCGTGGCTTATAATACTGAAATCCCTGGTTTGATTCTAGCCGTACATCGTGAACTTTGTATCAGATATTGTAAGACTTGCATCCATTATACAAAATGTAGAATTGTCCAGAAATGTATGATGAGATCATACCACGAGGTCGATGTTCTCGTGCAGATTCTTGCAGCTCGCTGCAAACTGTTCGGAGGTAGCGAACTCGAAGTACCACAGCTTGTTCTTCATCCGCGAGCTGAACTTGTCTGGGTTCCTCTCCCGTTCCGTGTGAAATTTCACGCAAATTGCTGCATCCTACAACAAAAACATCTTTACTGTTAAGTAATTGTTTTTATGTTACCTTTAACCAGGATACCATTTTATATTTTTTATGGTGGTAAAATAACTGTGGCGTGAGTAACGGTACCCATTAGAGGATCTAGCAGACAATTTAGGACTACCATCGACACAGAATGGTAAAATAAATTTGTTTACACTTACCACTCCTACGGAGAAGTAGTTGTTGATAATATTGTACGGAACGGAAGTGGGATGAGGCGCAGAGTCAGGCATCTGAAGCTGTTCACACTGCAAACGAGTGATTAGTTAGATCGAAATAATTAGTCACGAGGCAGGTTAAATATCGCTTTATTTTAATTGGAGATCAGCTCTAAGATTTTTTTTAATATTGGCAACAATCTCATTGATTAAATTATAAACTGGTAGGTTTTCTATAAATCTTTATGTTCTTATTGTCGTGCTTCTTGTCTAAATGTTGGTCATTAACCATAAAAATAGTCTAAATTCTATTGCAAAGCAAAGAAACATGAGAAAAAGAGAATGGATGTGATTTGAGATCACTTCCGTATGTTACGAAAAGACCAAGCACTCATACGTAGATTGAAACATTGGCTATGTTGTCAGATCAGGTCAAGAAATATATCTTGAAAAATGAGAAATAAGGAGGCTTGAACTCAAGATCCTCCTATGAATTACTATCAAGCCTTGAGAGTCCCGTGAAGATTCTATTGGATTGTATGTTTTTGTCTTCTAGATTTAAGAAATCTAGTAAATTAATTTATTTATCAATAAATAGAGAAAATGTGAACCTGGATTACATTAGTGTCAGAATTATGATGATATGGGGATGTAATTAACTTACTGCTGCGTTCGTGTTCTCCACGTGGATTTGCCACCTGTCCATCATGACGGTACTTGCGCGAGCGATTTTGTCCAGGATCTTGTGAATTGATTCGCCTTCATAACTAAAATAAAAATGTATGTTAAGAACTATTTTTTTTTAAAATTTTAATAATTTGAGTAAAGTAGACAATGAAAAGTTAAAACATGTTTTCCTAGCAGAGAAGTAAGTTTTGATGATGTATATATGGAAAACTCTCTCCTTATGACAAGTCCTGATTCTCATTAGGGGGAACGTTAAGAAGGGTATTGTTAGTTTTATATTTAAAGATAATTCACTGGACTTACCCTCCACCCCACCGCAAGCATCTAGCGAGGTCGTTACCCGTGCCCAGAGGAATCACACCGACGGCTGGTTGCATCTCCATTGGAACTTTGTCTATAAAGATTTTGTCATAAAATAAATATTTCGTATTTAAATTATTATAAAAATATATGTTAATTATGCGAATAATAATTTTTGCTTAACTCTCAACTTAATTCTATAAGTTTAATTAATTGAAATGAAAATCAAATAAATATGAAAAATAATGACAAATTGTCTTGAATCTCTACTTGTCGGTCAAATTGAGGTCAAATAAACAACTTTACCCATGGTCTCAAGAACCCATCCGACTGTCCCATCTCCACCACAGCATATTACTCTATAGTTTCGTACGTCTTTGAACATTTGTAGACCTGCAAATACAATTGTTTAACTTACCCGTAATTTAAAAGCTTAGTGAGGAAATTAATAATAGTAGATTTGAACCCTTGAAAAATTTAATAATTTACAAGAATTACTATATCTTCAAGATAGTCATGAGGCTCACTGACTAGCAAGTAGTTTTATGACATTTTCAACAGTTTTCAAATAAATCTAATATATACAAGGATTTTATTAAAAAAATTATGTTCACGTATTTTGTAAGTTATGTGTTTAAAATATGTACCTTGCATGGGTCCACCCTTGGCGATATCATGTACTTGTCTAGGATTTAGAATATATTGCAGTTTCCTTAGAACCCTGGAGCCCTGCCGTCCGCCAGACTTCGGGTTGATGAATACGAGCAAGGGACATGAGCCCTCCGGCGGGGTGATTTGGAATGATATCGGCGGCGCGCGTGGCTCCTTCTTTTCCTCTCTTCTCTCTTCCGCCGTCGCCGAGATTGAAATAGGCAGCGATATTGATACTGGTAAAGATTGCTGAAAAGTCCATTGTCATTGTTATTGTGAAGGGTTTTTTTTCTCAGCTTTTGGACTGGTAATAACTGCATTTACGGGCCCAAGCCAAGTAAATGCAGTGTGAAGTGTGTTAGTCTGCTCATCCTCTACTTGCATAAACTTTCTTACGATTCTACATTTATTTAAAATTACAGCTTTTTGTAGGGTTATATATTGGGATTCTTGTAGGTCTATTAACTTGAGGCTGCGGAGAAGATGATGCGGTATAACACCTGTTGTGGATAGCACTATGGGAACGACATATACTTTATCTTGTTTCCAGATTCTAGCTACTTCGTCCTTCAGTTCTATATATTTATTCATCTTTTCAGCAAATGTCTTTTGTATGTTGTGTGTGTTGGGGACTGCAATGTCAATTAAGTATGTGATCTTATTTATTTTATCTTGTAGGGTTATATCCGGTGTGTTGTAATGAATTGTCCTATCGGTGAGTGTAGCGCGGTCGTAGAAGAGTTTGTGCGTTGCATTTTCCAGACCATCACTGTTATTATTATTTTAATACACGACGTACCGACCATAAATGCACTGTTAGGTAATTTGTATGCACTGACCTAACTTCTAAAATATAATGTGTTCATAGCTTACAGAAATGAATACTTTTTTTTTAATTTTTCATTATAAAAAGCAGTAGTCGCAATAATAATAAAATTGTAGAATGATGAAGATGATGATGATCTATATGTTTTTTTATTTATCTACTGGTGGTAGGTCTCTGTTGCCGGAGACCGTGTAGGTAATCCCCAACCGCAGCTCCTATTTCCGCCGTATACAACAGGGTGCTAACGTCACTGTGTTCCGGTTTGAAAGATGTTGTAGCTGGTGAAATTACTGAGGTAATGAAAGCTACCATCATTTGTCTTAACTAACTTCTAATGTTAACGCGACGAGCACAATGTGGATGCTGTGTATCATCTTAACGAACGCCACGTTGTCACGTGTGTGCGTACTGTTAACCATCAGATCAACTTCTCGCTCGTGTCGTCACTTGATGAAATAAAAATGAAAACTATATCATGTCTGTACGCGTCCAGCGTCATACGTTGTGTATAAATCCTAATTATGAGTAAGAGTATCATTTATTATCAGTGATGTTTCGCTATTAGTTTTTTAAATTAGTAATACTAAAATATCAAGTCCGTGGCTCGCTGGCTTAATGGTTAGAGTGGGCGGCTTTCATTCCTAAGATCGCGGGTTCGAATCTCAGCATGTACTAATGACTTTAATGTTTAAGTTATCTACATTTGTGAACTTTAGTTACAACAGCGGAATACAAACGGTGAAAGAAAACATCGTGAGGAAATCTGCACATGAATTAGAATTTATTCTAAGGTGTATGTGAAGACACCAATCCGTATTAGGCCCGCGTGGTTACTATGGCCCCATGACTCTCATATTGAGGGTAGGCCTGTGCCCCAACAGTGGGGACGTAAATTGGCTGTTATGGAGATATCAAGTTTGTTCATGATCAAGTTTCGGTATACAGGTGAGTACCTGGTCCTGATGAGGGCGATGCGGCAAGGAGCGCTGCCTGTCCAGCACGAGTGGGCGGATGGCGGTGGGCGGCAGGATGTGACGCGCGTGCCGGCCGAGCGTGCACGCGCCGCCCGCGCTCCCCACGCACCGGTTATGAAGCTGACAACAGCACACAATTGGCATTATTCAACCATCTACCCACCAAAAAGGAAACTGCCGAATAATATGAACATCACAACGACTCAAGGGTGTTCCATTCATATATATTAAGTATAAGATTTTAACAGGAAACAGGATTAAGGATACATATAAATGGTATACATGAGTTGACAGAAAATAGATTATTTTGCAAAAAAATCTATCAAATATTCTTTAAACATATATAGCATACTGAAGAGTAGATATAAAGACAAATAAAGATTTTTTTATTCGATAATGTGATATCACAAGAAAAACGTTCGCCTGATGGTAAGTGATACGCTTGCCTATAAAAATGTAACACCAGTTAGAATGATATACACTGCACCACATTGCGCTCGTCGCCTTGGGGCATAAAATATTGAGTCTCATTACCCCAGTAATATCACTAGCAATAGCGCCTTTCTTACTAGAACACAGTAATATTTGCACACTACATTTGGCAGCAAAAACAATGTAAGAATGAGATAATTATAAATTATTTTAGTATTCTGTTATGAGACAGAAGTGATTGCTTTTAAGGTTATGTCTCAGCATATCTATATCTGAATGAATAATAGTTCTCATTAACTTAAATATAAATGGTATAAAAATGTTCGGACTTACCGTGATATGGCACCAACGACAGTGTAGACCAGTGATTCCATTGTAGCCTTTGATCTTTTTCCGACACCTTGCGCATTTGCCATGGCAATTGCCTGTGAACAATATAAAATTTGGAGTATGTTTATAATATGGTCTAAAACAATTATTTACAATTTGTCCATGCTAGGAAAATTAATGATAGATGGAGTACACCGAAGCGTGTTTCTATTGTAATATACTAGTTTGTGGAATTTTGTACCTTCGACCCAGTGGTGCGCGAGGGTTGCGGAGGCGCGACGTTTAGAATACGTCGCTATGCAGGAGGCAGGCGCGCGCTGCACGCACCGCTCGTGAACGGTGAACTTGCAGACTGAAACGAAAAGGTTTGTAAGGGTAACAATGTTTTATTAACCATTTAAATATGAATGTCGAAAATAAACTGCGTAGCGAAATTTTCAAGAGATACGAATGTTAACAATGACTTGATGAATTATGCAGGGAATGGGTGACGCTTGTCGACATCCATTACCCTCATCACAATTACGTCGATGAAACAAGTGCGTTTAGAAGACAAACCTACCGCATAAATAAATACCCGTAGCTAAAGTGTAAATCTCTAAATATATACATGAGATTTTCACCTATATAAAGCTCATCACTATATATCTTTGGAACCAAAGAGCTAACTTGAAATTCGGTACGAATATTCCTTGTGCCCCGTATAGGTCAGCTAAGAACGGATTTTATGAAATGTTACCCCCAAAGAGCTACAGGGGTGTTACAGCTAAAATAGCGGGCGTGGAACAGCTAGTACTATATATAATTTTTAACAATAATCCTTTTTATAATCTTATCTAGTATTTATTATTTGTTAGTATTTGTAAAAGTAACTCTTAATAATTATATGCATGACTGCTGTATGAATTATAAAAATCATTCGAAAATTAGACACGGCTTACATTTATCCCTATTGAAGATTCGGATGCGGTTTCCTTTTCTATCTTTTTTAATAATAAGAAGTAAAGAAACCAACAAAGCGTTCATCAGATGAAAAATTATCGCTTGCTAATAATACAGGTGGGCGCTAGTTAAACCATTTCCATAGCATTAGCTTGAAGCTTTGCGTAAGTTAGAATCATAAGATTTCTTTTTATCTGGATTACGGTAATGTGCGCATTAAAAGCTGCTGTACCTTTAGTCTCTAACAACAGAGACTTACCATCATCAGTTTTAGTAGGAAGTTTGTTTCAACTAATACAATTTTTGTTTTGTAATTTATTCTTCACAAGAGTTAAGTATTACTTTGTTATATAATTACTTTATATCAATTAGAAAGTATTAACTCACATATACAACATAGTCCCTTCTTCCCCAATCCGACCAGCATGTTGAGGCATAGGTTGCAGTATGCTGGACGGTTAAAGTGTTTCAGCCTCCACGCGTGTTCCCCGTCCTCCTTTACATTAGTGTCCAAACCCAGAAGCACCAGTAATGGAATCGTTGTCATTCTGAAACCACAAGAAGGCCTTATTGCATAGATAAAATAAAGAAATCAATTTATTTAATCTGTCGATTTATTAGATTTTATTATTTATACAATGAAGCGATAAGACGAGCGGGACGTTCACCTGATGGTAAGTGATACGCCCGCCTATAATAACGTGGCGCTAGTTACGATGATATTCATAGCATCACATTACGCTGAGTTGAGATATTAGATCTTAAGTCTCGTTACCTCAGTTATAACGCTAGCTTCAGTGCCCTTTAAACCGGAACACAGTAATGTTTGCACAGTACTGTTTGGTTGTAGAAATAAGCTCTGCGGTGATACCCATCTAAAGGATCTTCGGCAAACGAGACCTACAACCGTCTTGGTACAATTAGAAAATATATTTCGTGATCAATGAATGAAGTAATTTCAACATACCCTCCTCTTTTCCATTCGTCTAAAGAGACGGTTCCATCCGCATCATAATCAATCTCCACCATCATGTCTTGTAAGATCTAAAAGACCATATAAATTAACACTGCAATATTCAATGAATTGTTCTCGAAATTAACTGCATCTTTACTAATTTTACGAGTAGATATATATTGATTTTTATTATCATAACATTGTTTCACTTAGTAATCTCAATATTAATTACTATATCTTAATAAAAAAAATTGCGACGGTTAAGAGAAGTAAAATTAAAACAAGTTTCAATAGAAATTAATGTATGAAATAGTAATCATTTTCTTTTTTTTCACCGTCACGATTTTTTTAGTTTTTTATAGGACACGCTACTATGTCAAAAGTATTCATACAAAAAAAAAATCAACTTGGTGATACTATTATAGTCATAAGTGGAAAACCAGAGTATCGACAACTTACCGGCCTAAGCTCAGAAGTCTCCCATCCTAAGTACTCGGCCACCGTCATCATTTGATTGACGATGCAGTCCATCTCGTTGGTGTCGAGCACGCCATTACCATCGGTGTCGTATAACCGAAACATAACTGTCAAATTATTATAAAAAAATTAACACCCTTTGATGTACACGGCACCGCATTCTATTCGTCGCCTGCAGTAATAATAGCCCGCCCTAGTAATTTCATTAGCTACAGCGTCCTTCACACCGGAACACAGTAATGTTTGTTGACGGAGATAGGAGCTGTGATGATTGATCTAGGCGGTCTCTGGCAACAGAGATCTACCACCAGCCCCACTACTACCACCTTCTTTTTTAGTTATGTATATATGGGCGATACATAGTGCTGCCATCTACCGTAAAATTAATGTAACAATTTCATGTTATGTTTATAAGTATTTACCTCGATTTGTAACATAAAATTTAAAATATTTGTAATTGACAGTTCCGTGATGTTGACACTTTGTTATTTCCGCTAAAAATCAATACGATTAAGGACTAAATTAATTATTTAAGACATTTAAGATTTTTAGTTCAAATAAATCATAATTTTATATTATTCTTGTAATTAAAAAGTGTCAAAAAAAAAAAAAAGTCCCCAAAGATTCCCAAAAAGAGGGTTGATGTCAGGCAGGCGACCGGTCGTAAAAAGTTTAGCCAAAACTATTTACAACATGTTCGGTAATGAAGAACATGTTGTGCCGACCCTACATAAAGTGGGACCAGGGCAGGAAAAAGAAGAAAAAAGAAGAATTAAAAAGTGTCAAAAATATTATCATTATATTATCGATTGATAACATGGGACAAAGGGACTCGGTGTTATTCTGCCTTTTGTTCTGTGCTGTTCTTATTCTGTAATAAATAAATCATTTCCGTACTTCGAGTTTGTGTTTAACATAGATTTTGAGGATAATCCCGGCCACCCGCCGACATTTACTATTAAGTTAATAAGACATAATGAGTATTATTACTTACACTCTAACTTGTCTTCCGGACGTCCAGCTTCTAATAATGATAGGTAGCACACAATATCCTTGAGTGAAACTCTAGCGGTGTGCACTTCTAAAGTGGACGGGCGTCGCATTAAGTGCTTGAAGTCTGAAACGAAACGAAGCCTCCGTTTTGTATTGCTTCATTATCAGCCGATAAACGTCCACTGCTGGACATAGGCCTCTTCCAAAGATCACAGTCAACATGGTCTCCAGTATTGTCGGGCACTAGGGTCCGTCGTTTGTAAGGGTTCACATGAGGGATTTGGGTTATTTCTCCATCACGCTGGCCCAATGCGGTTTGGTGGTAGCCAGAGCCTCGTTTGTTGATTAGTAGGGTGCACCACGAGCAAGTGAGGTTAGCTTGGGTGTCGTAAGTTGATCATTGCAGCAGCTTGCAGTTTACTATTTAACTTGTTACATTAAATATATGTCATCTTAGTTTTTTTTTTATTAAGCGTTGAGACTGCCGCGGAGTTCATCTGATGGTAAGTGATACACAATGTGCCGCTAGTGAGCATGATATCACCACCACACCATACCATATTGCGCTCGTCGTCTGAGACAAAGATGTTGAGTTTCGTTAATTACACTAGTTACCTTCAATCTGGAACACAGTAAAGCTTGTATACTAGTGTTTGACGTCAGAAATAGCTTCTATGGTGGTATCTACTTACACGGTCTCCAGCGTCAGAGACCTGCCACCAGTGAAGATATTGAATTTATTAAAGTACTCGTGTAGTAGTTCTTACTTTCAACTTTTGTTGATTGGTTAACTCGAAGCGAATTGCTGCTTTTCCTGCTGGAGTTCCTGGACATTTGGCTGTGGCTGGGGCTGGTCTCGTTGCGACGGTCCAAGCAAAGTTCGTGGGAAGAGTATGAAGGGTGAGTTGTTACGGTGAACATCGGGTGTACACTCCCTGCAAATGTACTGATCATTTGGTATATACACATTTTATATAAGGGAACCGCTAGAAAATATCAAAAAAATTTTAAAGGCTAAAAGTTATTTAAAATGTGTAGAAGAATTTCTAATAATAATAATACTTTTTATGTAAATAGTATTTGTAAAAAAATTAAAACGTTTTTTTTATTGTTACGTTTAAATTATTTATGTGTACCAGTACGACTCCGGGATCCCTTTTCACTTCCGTCGACGGAGTCTCCGGAACTCTTGCCGAGTTGTTGCAATCGTTCGGCCAGTCCATGGATCTTAGATGCTAAACTCAATTTTCCCTAAAAAAAAATTACGATTACTTAACTGTATTTTGTCCAGCAACAACGATATACTAACTATACGATAGTGATGATAAAATTTAAACTAAGTATAGGACATATTTATATCTTAGTTAAACATTATAAGGATAACAGGGTTGGTTAGTCTTAAAATATGCAAACTTTGTCGGTAGGATAAAGGGATGGTATAAAAGATCTAAAGAGGTTAAAGTACAATCCGGAAGAACCCTGTCTCACCTTTACAAAGATAAAATTAGTGCACACGACATTAACTAAAAGAGATTGAATTATAACAAAATAAATAGTTTCGATACAAAATATTATTAAGCATCTAATTGATGATTGTGAAAAAAAAAACACCTGATGATCCCCGTGTGAAGTGACGGGCGCGCATGCTGTAGTGGAACTCGCTGCGGCCATTTCGCGGAGTGCCGGCCTCTTGTCCCTCCGAACGAACGAGAGGAACAAGTGCCTGAAATATATACGAAAAGTAATCAAAGCTCTTACTTTCGTTAACTTTGTTATTACTGTGAAACCATAATATTGACCTCATTAACAAGAACAATAAATGAAAATTAAATTGTAGTCACTGCTTTTTGTGCTACAAGGCATCAATTTGATTTACAATTAATCTACCCCAATGATTAATGGTTTTGGGGCCGAAACTTAGATTTTAGTGTTATCCAATTTGAACCTTCTATGTGTATATCTTTTTTTCATTTATTTAGGCGATGAAACGGGCGGGACGTTCACGTGGCGCTAGTCAGGATAATATAGACAGCACCACATTGCATTTGCCGCCTGAGACATAGACATCGAGTCTTGTTACTCCAGTAATTACACTAGCTACAGCGTCCTTCAAACCGAAACACAATAATGTTTCCACACTACTGTTTGACGGCAGAAATAGCGTTGAGGATCGCAATAGGACGATCCTAGGTGGACTAAGACGGCCCCTAACAACAGAGACCTACCACCAATGAAGAATTATTCAACTAATAGTATAATTTTTTAATTAATAGAAGACATTTTTAACTTATACTTTTAAATGTATAAAACTGAAGAAAAGATAATATTGAATATAATCAAAATTTATAATTTTCCTTTAATAGAATAAGTCAAAATTCGCGAGCAAGAAGATAAAAATTAGATTTAAACCTGGAGAGTTCATCGGGAGTTGAAACTTCAAGAAATGTGTCCAGAAACCACCGGAAACCTTCATAGTCAATATCCTGAAACAAGCGTACATTCTTAGTAATGCAGTATCGTCAATTTCTAATTTATTGCAGTTAGGAAACGCTTTAAAAATGAGTAATAAAAGTAATGTATCAAGTAATATGACAAAAAATTTATATGAAGGTGTAAATAAAATAACAGAAATCAATAAAATTTTAATTTACACATATTTCCTATATTAAAGTGTTGAAATTAAAGCTGAAAGTATTTATTGTGTACGCTAAAAGTGTTTCAGAGGGGATCAAAAGCATAATCAGCATTTGCATAAAAAAATTGCCCATTGTTTTAATTTAGATATCGCGGTGGAGTAGAATGGGAACAACGAGGTGTGTTAAGGGGATGGGGGCAAACCGCAAAAACGATGTCAATCAGTAGCCCGAGTATTGTGAAGGGTGTCTTCTGAAGATTTGAAAAGCCTCTTCCGTTAAGTTTTACTAATTTTGCATGACAATCGTCTTAATTGTCTGTATAAAGGATTGGGGTTATGTTTTTGGTTCTTTGTAGATTGAGAAGGGTTAAGAGATTTCCGGAAACTGCGGATAATTAACATATTGCGCAAAAATGCTTTCGGGTATGTATATTAGAAGCATTATGAGTTGAGAGAGAATACTGTTAGGTTTCAGTTGGTAAGTGTTTCATTAATTATATCGCAAGCGTCCACCTAGGAGTAGGAATACTAAATAGGGTAGGATTACTAAATTATCATTGGACGTAAAAAATATATTACAATATAAAGATGGTGATGATGTCGAAAGAAGGTTGTTTATAACTAATGGTAAGGGATGAAAAAAAATTTGTGATGATGTTTTTATATCAAACTAGAGGTGTCTACACATTAATAGTTCCTAGTTAATGATACACAGTAAAAACATTAAGAGTGAAGAGAAAGATGGACCAAGCCTGTTGAACAATTATTAGTCCTATATAGTTTCGAAGGGATTATGACAAACACAACCAATACTCATAAATAGAAGTAAAAAAATATACAAATGTAAATGATATTTAAGTACGATAATACTCATTGGCACCCGTTGCCAGGCGACAGTTAAAAAGATTCGCCCCGGTTGCTAGGTTACTCAGGAACCTCCCTCGCGCCTGGGGCGTCGAAAGTAAATTTGAGCCTTTTAGATTTATTTATTCGTTCACAAATTCTGAGTGGGATTTGAATGTCTTTGAAGATATTACTAAGGTCCTACTTGTTTGTTAACTAAAGTGGTTTATTTTATATAAACGAAGAAAAATATACTTGTAAAATTAGAACATAATATCATATAGTTTATATATTACGACTAAGTATATATAGAATGTATAGTATATATTGCAAATAATTATAAATGTATATGTAGTACAAGTAGAAATCGAATATGTATATATAAAAAAATATTCATTGATTCAATAATAAATGTAATCAATTCACATAAAAATAAATAATATTTATATAAGAGATTTCTACCTATGTAGAGAGAGCAAAGCGAGTAGGGAACAGCTACTACTTAACAACATACCACCACACACACACACACACACACACACACACACATATATATATATATATATATATAAGTTGTCATTAAATGTTAATGGTATGGCAAAAAACTTCTGGTTCTGTTCTGGTTCGTTATTAAGAATTGTTATTCAATGTCCTTCGATGATGCAGCTTTCCGATTTCTTGCCAAGAGATCCTTCCGCATCCCAATTTGAAACTTTTGATGGAATTAAGCTTGTTTTTAATTTCAAAGGCAATTTACAACTTTAATCAAAATATTAATATATTCAATTAACTTACAACGAGACGATTGTTTGATGGGTCACAAGTAAATTGACTTTATAATGTAATATAGTTTATGAAAGCGATACAATTTATGGCCCTTAGGGATTCGGTATAATTTTTTTATTTCGAAGTAATAACTTAATTGAATGACAACATAGTATATATCAAGTTGTGCGAGCTTTATGTAAAAAATTAGATTGTTAGTTTGTTTTTATATCCAGGAGATTATCTTAAATAAATTCTGTAAAGAAATAATTTCTTCTTAGAAGTTAAGAATAAAAAAAAGCAAATATTTCTATAACTAACAGTTTATTTGAAAGGTTCTATGAAAGAGACGCGATTAAATTGGGTTGAAAAGAACTGGACAGTCTACTTAACCGGATTTTGTTCTTAATTTCAGGGTATCATATTTTACGGAACCCTAATTACTTTTATAGTAAAAGTATATAAAAGCCAGTATAATTTTTATGAAAATTTGGTTAGCTCCTGAGTCGGAATAATTAGTCTAGACATTAGTTTTTCGTATCATGTTGTAGTATTGATATATAGTAAGTATAGTAAGTAGTAGTGGTAATAAGTGATGTGTTAAACAATTGCGGTAATCATTAAACATGAAATTACCGGAGTAATGAGCCTTGTTCGCTCGTCTTCCTTATTAAAACAGATACAATACTGCGATCCTGAAAATTACACCACGCATACATATTACGTCATGAGCCATAAATAGACTTGGGGTTGACGACGGTTCGCTGGGGGTGATTTGTGATATTTCTTGCTCACTGACGTCAATCACTGATTGTATCCAACCCGATTATATCGTGGATATGGTGTGTTTTTAACACGGTTTTTAGATGCACAGCATGTTCAGCGATAACATATTCTACCTTTTGTTTTCATATTACTTATCAATGTTTAAAAACTTCTATTCACAAAGTGACCATGTTAGCTTGATGGAAATATGTTATTACAGATAAAAAACTTAATTTTTTTATGTAAATATTTTAAATTTTATATACAGAAAAAAATAATCCTTGAGACATAATTCATAAACTAGATATAAAGCATCAAATGAATCCGTTGTATGGACGTATAGATCAGCAGTGCTCAAGTACCATGTCGTGATACACCGGTGGTCTTGATCTACAGTCAGATGTGCCGCGAGATTTATACAGACATTTTTTTATTCTGCGAAGCGATAAAACGAGCGAGATCTTCATCTGATGGCAAGAAATACGCCCGCACATAACGTGGCACGGGATGATGTATATAGCACCACATTGTGCTCCTCAAATCAAAAGATGTTAAGTCTCGTTACCCTGGTAATTTAACCAGCTACAACAAACGTCTTTCAAGCTGTGAAAACGATTTGTTTGGCGGCAGAAAAAAGAGCTGCGGTAGTAGTAAAGTATTTATTACAATTAACAAAAAAATTATATATGTTTGTAAAGGTATCATATGTAAAGGGGATGTCGATGTGTCATTTAAAGGAGGTTGAGAACCGTTGGTATACATCATTCATTTATTAATAAGTTATAAATTTTAGTTGCTCTCCATCATGGTTGACTAAAGAATATTCTTTCCAATGAAATATATGCTCAAGGTAGACCCTTTTACTTTCAGTCACTTGGTTGTGATTGAATTTTCAGGAAGACATGAACATGTATACATTTAAATTTATCATAGAAACTACATGATCAATGTATAAAAAATTATTTACACTGAAAATGTGAAAACAATAACACTCGTGACGTTAGGGTGATTTCATCGTATAAACTATGACGTTTCAATAAAAACCACGGTCTGACGAATAGCGTTGTTTTTTACATATAAAAATTCATCATCCTTATCGCCAACCCATAGACGCCCACTGCTGGACACAGGCCTCCTCCAAAGATGTTCACATCGATCGATTCAGCGCTGCCCGCATCCAGAGGCTTCCTGCAATCTTCACATACTCAGCATGGCTTCTGGTATCGCCGGGCACTAGGGGCCGTCGTTTGCAATGATTCATTTGGGAACATATATAAATAGTTTCTATCAAAATAAACTCATAGTAATAAAATTTTAAACCCTTCTTATGTGTATAACTTTATTTTGTTACTAAACAATAGTATGTAAACACTACTGTGTTTCCGATTTGAGAGACGCAGGTAGTTACTAAAGTGAGAAGAACGAATGCGTTCAGTGTGTACCATCCTAACTAGTGCCATATTATTAAGACAGGGGTATTCCCCTGCCTTAATAATATGGCACTACCTAACCGGAAACTACAAGGCTGTGATCGTCTATTGACGATCACAGCCATGTAGTTTCCGGTTGTTAAGAATAGGATTAAGATATTCTGTGCCTGTTATACAAGACGACCAAAAGGATCCTTGAGTTCGTAGTGTTTGAGGATGGGGGTCCTCAGAGCTCAATAGGCGAGCCTTAGAAGGACAGCAAATGCTTGGTGGTCTTATATTTGCCGTGGCATAGCGAGAGTGCTAAGGAGGGCTTTGCCCTTCCGTGGGATATTTTAGCCAGAGTGCAGTAGGCACCGGTGTGTTTCGTAAGAGAACCCGGAGCTTCTTCTAATGTACTGAGGGAGCTTGTAGGATGCACCAAAGGGGTTTTAGTGGGTAGAAGCCCCCACATAGCCTTGTCCTCCCCTCCAGAAGCGAGGTATTTTATAATAAGATTTCCCGCGCGATAAAACAAGAGATACTTGCGATCAGATGACCGTCTTGTTCGTTTCGTTGTTCCGTCGAATTAAAACAATAATTTACAAAATATCGTTTAATATCGGTTAACTATCCTTGCGTCTATGTTTGAAAGTCTGCGTGAAACTCACTATTGATCTTTCAGCTTAGCTAATGGATCTTTAACGTTTAATTACAGCGGCGGGTTGGCGTTAATTTAACTGGACGTTTCGCCGCTAGCATGCTTAATGACTAGAATCCTTGAATAGTATCATTTTAATATAGTATTCGAGTCTCCAGTGAATAATTAACAATGTTAATGTAGAAAAACTATTATGTATAACCAACCTCAAAGAACTTGTACTTAAGAACAAAGAACGTGAACTTAGGTTGTAAAAATATTTCTTGGCTTAAATTAACTGGTATGATAACACTTTACAGTATAGGATTTATATTAAATTCTGTAATAATAGGAGCTCACAAGATAAGAATTTTGACGTGTATCACTAAAATAGATCCTGAGCAGTAAATGGGATAATTATTTTTACAAAATTTTCATCCTCTTACTATCTATCTCGCCTATCTAATCTATTTTATACAAAAGGATACAGATATAATCCTATTAAAGTTTAGCCGCATTTCGTACTCCCGTTGAAATGCAATCGATTTAATAAAGTTTTAGATTGCTTTTTGAACTCGTTAGATATTTGTTTGATATAAAGCGAATTCACTAATCTAGGTTTTAATATAATACAATAATAAAAAAGTATATAAAGCTAAATTACAATTCCATACATAAGTTTTTAAAAGAATAAAAGAAAAGGCACAAATGTATCTAATGGTATTAAATGTACAACTCGACAATTGAGATATTTTTGTGTAATTAATGATCATCATCATCAGCCGATAAACGTCCACCGCTGGACATAGGCCTTACCGATCGGTCCTGCGCTGTCTGCATCCAGCGGCTTTGTGCGATTGTAACCAGATCACCACCTTGTGGGGAGACTACCAGCACTACGTCTACTGGTGAACGGTCGCCATTCGAGAACCTTACTGCTCCTGCTGCTCCATCGGCCGTCAGTAAGAAGTACTATTGTATTTTTAGTTAACGCTCCTTTACAAATTTTATTTAAGAGATTAAGCCCCCACCAATAAAACGGAAGACACGGTCTGTTTAGATATAAAAGGAATCCTTTTAGAGTAAGGAAAACTTAAAATGTAGCGTAAAGCTGTTTACATTAGAAGTAATGGAAAGAGATGAGGGTGATGTCGTCCTCTAATCACCATTACTTGTACTTTATGGTTACGTATATCTAAAAGAGTACGTTTCCCTTTTAGCGTAAACAAGTTTAACAGTTAATGTTCGTCTTAAGAACTATTGATTCAGCCACTATAGTCTATGAATAGAAATATATCTAACTTACGGTAGGCTGCTGGTGGTAGGTCTCTTCTGCAAAAGGTTTTCTAGGTAGGTACCATCGCAGCGCATCTTTCCGCCGGCAAATAGTCTTGTGCAAACTTTACTAGGTTCCAGTTTGAAGGGCGCTGTAGCTAGTTTAATCACTGTGGTAACGAGATTCAACATCTTATGTTTCAGGCGACGAGTGCAATAAGGTGCAGTATATATCATCTGGACTAGTACCACATTGTTATGAGCGGGCGTATCACTGACCATCAGGTGAACCCAATTTAAAAAACCAATTTAAAAAAATTTAGACAAATTTAAAATATATTTCTAAACTATTGATTTGATTGATACACATATATATATCCAGAACTAATCTTACTTTATTATAAGTAAGGGGTTCCGCCGAACATCTTACGGAGTCCCAGTCTACCTCACCCGCACGCGATGCATCCTGCTGGATAATAGATGAGGCTCTAACCACCAACCCGCACTGTGCAAGCGTGGTAGGCTAAAGCTCTATTTCCCTTAATAAACTTTGTGGAGATCTTTGGGGGACACTTATGTCCAGCAGTGGACGTTTAACGGTGAATGATGTGTACACACAAATCCGTCTTATATCGTAAGCTATTTATTAACGGCGTATATAAAAACCTTTATGTGTTCCTTTTTCACATAGAAGAAAATTACATTTAATGTGGTTAAATAATTACGTATAAAGCAGAACGAAAGGGGAGGTTAAATTTGTTTTGGCTGTAATGAAAATTCCGGGACCAGAATTGGATGAGAAAATTTCGCTTTTACACAGGAGCAACATATAGTCATACACACGCTTGCAAAAACAAATAAAAAGTATTGAGATTTTATAATCAAATAACGAGTAACGTGTGACCTATCGATGTGGTGATCTTTGAGGACGGCCTATGTCCAGCAGTGGACGTCTATCAGTTGATACAAGCTTTGTTTTATGGAGACTTGCGAGACGGTCACCTGACGGTAACTAATACGCCTCCCCATAACAACGAAGCGCTAGTTAGGATATTATATTCAAAGTGATTTTCGCCTTGAGATGTAAGGTCTTCAGGCTCGTTTCTCCAGTAATTTCACTAGTTACTCTTCAAACTGGAATACAGCAATATTTGAGCAGTGCTATATAGTTACAGAAAATGGAGCTGTAGTAATAGCTACTTTTCTATATTAGAGGGAAATATTAGAGGGGAAATACACCGGCGCCTTTCTGCACTGTCTCTAAGCAGGTCTCGGCGAGTTACGTAAACCTCCTCAGCACCTCTCTTTACTACGACAAGCACAGGACCACCTTGTACTTATCGTTTACCCCGGGTACGCTTAGTGGGCAATGACAGACCCCACCGTAATGCCCCACGAACCCGTAAACCCATTTAATCGCCTTCTACGGCAGGCAGGGCTTATCTTAATCCTATTCTTAATATTCCGAAACTTCAGGACAGATGGGGGTACCCACAAAAAAATCTTTGTAGACTGTTCCAATATTAAAGACTAGTATAATGTAATTATAAATATAAAAAAACCCATAAACTAACACAAGTAGATAACATTTACGGTTATGTCTAAAATTTTGTAGTATATTTGCTTTAATTAACTTAACTGCAATGGTTTTATTGAAACTTTGAAAAGTTACATGAAGATGGAAGGAGGTGTGCTGATACGGTGGTAGAGAGGATAACGTTGATGGAGACAAGTAATTACTTTTCCAACGAGGTAAAAATTTCATATACTTTCGTCCCGTCAAATAATTTGCATTGGTTATCTATCATAGGGTTCTTTTAGCAACTTAATTAGAACAGTAATAAATCAACTTGAGTTTACCTTGAAAATTTTAATATCGCCCTGGAGGAATTAACCTTCAAAAATTTAATATCGCTTGAACCATTTCTCATAGGTTCACTGATGAAAAACTTCAAATTTGATAAAAATGATTGAAGCGATAAGAATTTCACATGCTGCTGTGTTATCTGGTAATAAGTTAAAAGTTGGTACAATAACTTAATATATTGATGATGATTTAGAACATAATACGGGTAAATAGATATCCATTTTTTTTTACTTACAAAAGAATATTCTCATAATTATTGTATTGTTTTTGGATTTTATTAACAGGCGCATAGGATAATGATTGAGCACAATAAGATCTATACGGTTATGAGATTTAATATAGTGAACTGTTATAACTTAGCCATCGTTCTTTTGAAGATACGTTTGTAGCATTAGGGCGAGAACAATGATTCCTGTAGTCCCTAAAAGGTCACGTGCCCGGGTCCACAAGCCCAGTATCAGATGAGCTGTAAGAGTCAAAATGACTACCAATCCCTCAACATCATCAGAAAATAGACGGTTGTCCCATTCCATTGCTATTAGTATATTAAGTTATAAGGTTTTGCTTTTGCCATTTAGAGGTTAGATAAGAAAAGATTTTATAAAATTCCTTCCCCAAAGGGAGTTGCAGGGGTGTTAATAATGGGAAGAGGATCGGAAGGCGGAGGGTTACCGCCGAGCGGGAATATTTCAAGTCTAAATTTCAAATCTAATTCTATATCAGAAGCTGGCGGAGAACAGCTAGTATATATGTCAATACAAATTGTTGCAATTATATTATGACTATGGGTAAGCGAGAATGATTTTCTGAACGTTAAAACTATGCCAATAGTGTGTCAGGAGCAGTTTCGTTTGAAAAGCAATCATAAACTTCGGCCATTCGATTGCATTTCAGCGAGAGCCGTCTGAAATGAGAGCGAACGATATTTGCAATTCAAAATACAGATCTACATATCAAAAGAGAGCTTATTTTGAAAGGACTTTTAGTAACAAATACTACTGTTGTTGTACGCATTTTGTAAGACTACAATGTTTTTTTTTACCGTAACTATTATTATTAATGAATTTATCCCTTAAAATACATTTAAAACTTATTTACATAGATGATATTTAATAGAAGCTGCAATTTCAAGCCGAATCAAAACTAAAAAAATCTATTGAAATAAAAACAAGCAAATATAACTTTACATATGTACACGATAGCATTGTAACGGTAGATAATAAGATAGTATAAGTAACATAAGTACAAATGAAAATAGTGAACTTACTAAAGAATAAAAATATAAAGTAGCACCTGCAGACAATAAGCAACTTAAAAAACCCCTAAATTTCTTATGTACTTTATGAAATTAGCGATAATAAAATATTTTCGTAGAAGTTATGGCTGAAAATAAAGGCATTAAGTGTAGTAAAAAATCGCATTAAAATTTAAGTACTCTCCCGCCCTTAAATTTCAGCTATTGCCATATATTTTTGTATTTATTTTAAGTGATACTAACTCTCAAAAAACATTATACTTTACATTTTATTAATTTCAGTAATGATGCAATTAAGATGTTATAGATAAAAGATTCAAATAACATAATAAAGTCATCTAGTTAAGCTAAGTTTAAAACTATCTATATAAGAAATTTTCATACCATCATATGAATATTGTACTGAAGTTTTTACTTCCGGTCAAAGATGTTTCTGTTGAAAGCTTAAAAAGAGCATTGGTATATCTTTATATTTCCATATAGGTAGAGTTTTCAGATTGCAAAGGTTACTGTCACAAGTTACAGTTGATATTATTTATTGAAAACTAAATATTTTTCAAACATTTTTTTTTTTAACAAGGAACTTATTGACGTATATCTTTTTAATAAAATACCAACTAGGCCCTCGCCCGCTTTGTTGGCCGTAAAACCCGTTTATACATAGGAATGATTTATATAAAGCTATATAATCCTATAATAGAATTTGACATAACATAATCCCAAAAGTCAACTCATAAACAACTTAAATAGTGTACCTCAAACTGAACTTTAAGTAACCAGCGCTAAGTTACATTTCGCATTGTTAAAAGGTATGTTTACTCTCACGAAATTAACCTTCGTCAGCATTGTTTGCACTGTGCCATTTGCTTAGTAACTTAACTATTGACCAAAGGAAAACATGCATGCTTTATGGCATCAACATAGGTTTACTTAACATTAAATATTAGTTATGAATTGTAAGTGTATAAGTTATTATTTTATTAATTATAATTATATACCAATTATGGTTATAATGAAATTGTAATACTATTTGAAAAATCATATGTTGTCCATTTGTAAGCTAAGTGTGTGATTATAACTTGGATCGTATTTAACTTTATACAAATTATCTCGCGATTGATATTAGATCTTTAAGTGAACTAGGTAAATACTGAAAAGGGAAAATATTAATTTTCAGATTTCTTCTTCAGAAGCTTTACATAAATTTATAAAAAACTATGAACAATTTTTTTGATAATTTTCTATTTAAAATGTTATCTATCTCATCATTATCGTTATCTGTTTTCAAAAGCGTTTACCTTACGCAAGTTTTTTTTAAGCAAGCAAGCATAGCCTGATATTCGTCTGTAAACAATTGCTTCCAGTTTCAGGCTTCACTACCTCATTCACTGCAGCATTGTCAAGGTATCTTTATATATCTCTAGTTATCCGCATATATTTCTATGTTTACTTTATACATTTACAGACACGCATAATATGGTCATAGGAAAAATTGGTTGCATTACGAGTATATAGAAGTTGAAACTATACTTACGAATAACTTACATCAACAAAGTTTGAAGTAATATAAAAATATTCTTCGTAGAAATAATATTTATAAAGTAGTAATTTATATGGATGGATTTTACAAAATATTTTACCCAAAAAAGAGGGGATTTAACCGGTGAGAAATAATTAATATTTAATTGATGTGTATTGTATAATAATAGCTTAAGTTACTTCTTACTATATCCGTCATATTATTACAAAAGTCTTGTTAAATACGGTGCAGACGTTTTTTGCGGTTATTTGTATCAGAAGGAACAATTTCTTTATAAATTTAATTCATATAGATTAAGTATATTTAATATTTTTATATATATTAAGTAAAAACCATTAACATATTATGATCAGGTACGTGAATTTTGTTTACTCGTACAGGTGGCTTCTATACATTAGAGAGGCAAAGGAATATTGCCAACAGCAGCACAGATTCAGATATAATCAGATTTATGACCGATCAATAGCAAATATTTAGAATGTGTAAATAAATGATGTAATTTTCAATTATTTTTTATGATGGAGAAGTTTTCATAACAACATTATGCCTTTCCGTATATAATTAATTTACAGCATCCGCTCCAGCCTTTTAGCAAACAGCCTAAGTGGCACTAGTACTTGTAAGCTTGTAACTTGATTATTGGTCTAACGAAGCGCAGCCAAGCGGAGGCTCAGCGCTGCCCCCTCGGGGTTACCCGTGCCTTTGAAGTCGAGACTGCCCACTTGGATGATGTATGACCTAATTACCGCGGTAAGGCAAGCCGACAAATAAATCAGTTACATTTTTATACAAATTAGTGATATTTTACGAGGATTCCTCTCAATATTCTCTTTCATACCAAATTGTGAAAAGAATTGAAGTGAATTTGAAATGGTAACTTTTTTTTTGTGGAAATTTGTTTGATATATGTAGATAAAATTACATTAAACTTAATTTTCATACCATAAGCGACGAGACGAGCAGGACGTTAACCTGATGGTAAGTGATCATCCGTTCATAACAACGTGGCGCTAGTTAAAATCTTGTGAGACATTGCACTCATCGCCTGGGACATAAGATTTTGTCTCGTTACCCCAGTAATTACATTAGCTATGAAACCCTTCAGAACGGAACACAGTAAAGTTTGCCCATTACTGTTTGGCGGTAGAAATAGGCGCTGCAGTGGTACCCACCTATACGGTCTCCGGGAACAGCCTCAGTAAACATCTCAGTTGGAAAGGTTTGTAAACACATAGCTGAACATTGATTAGTAACTGAATCTCAATAATCTTAGCTAATAAGTTTTTATATAATATTTATCTATTATATATCTGAATAGGTTAGTTCTGTAAGTATATAGTTTTAAAATTATTAAAACTTTTTTTCTTACATTTCAATCATCAGAGAGTATTTCTATAACATCAGAGAAAAATACCTCTAAGATTATGAGTATTGTTTAATATATAAAGATGTGACCCTTCATAAGTATTTTTTTTTACACCATATTAGTTGAAAATATTTGCAATTTGGCTCCCGACGCGAGACCTTCACAAGGCCGTTGTATTTATAATGGAATGACGTAAATGATACTTACCCTGACCCTCACAAATCGTTGCGTAAAATATTATGATGTCGATTACCCTTAATAGTAAGCGATAGAGGAGCTCTGGCGACAAACTATGACGTCACCGTATCGGATCCTACTTGTATACATAGTAGCCGCAAGATGACGAAAATAAATTCGTGATATTTAAACTGTGGGTCGTCACTTTGAGACTCGACAAGTTGAATCTCATTACTTTAGTAATTACTCTAATTACAGCGGCCTTCATATCGGAGAACACGGTAATGCGAGCACGCTAATAGGCGCTACAGTGGTAGCTACTAAGACAGAGTCAATAGAGATCTACTATCAGTAGATGTGGGACGTAAAATATGTTGAAATTCAATATAAATGTCAAATTAAAACGATCTCATAGAATAGAATTAAACTGTTGACTCCCATGTGATGTATTCGATGAACTTTGTAAACTATTTTTCTTGTTTCAGAGTCTGTGTTGGTTGAATTTGCGAGCAACGTTTAATCAAAGTTGACAAATTAAATGAATGTTTGAATGAAGACAAAAAAGTTTTTAATATAAATGAATTTACTCGATGGATTTTATTTTGTAGTCTATATATATATAATACTTTCATACGATTACGTATATTCGTCCGCAGAACAAAGTGAGCGTCGACACCAAAGACGAATTCTAATGTTAATAATATTAAGGAAATAATATGAATAATTTAAACATCTTTTTAAAGAAAGGCATCAGATATTGGAAATGAAGATGAAAATGGAAATCTCGTATTTATGTTTTTTCAGCAGTCTGGTCTTTCAGTTCATCAGTTGATATTGCCATATAGCCTTCAATATTGCTAACATATAAAAAAACTAAAGAAAATATATAAGAGATGTAATGAAGCTGTTTGCTCTAATGCGCTAGATGCTATATATATATTATAATCAAATGAGGTCAATTGTTATAACGTCTAAGGCACCCTAATATTACTGCGTCAATTTAACTTTATTATAGATCGTAAACCATAAAGCCATACTTATGACCACATGAGCGAAATTTTTCATTTCTTTGTGAGAAACTTTATATATTTCGTGGAAGTGGTGGTGCTTTAAAACAACTTCGTTTTCAAACTTCACCGATTTCCTGACGACTTACAACAGCCTCGGTAGGGCCTATATTGATAGATAATGTCATGCATATTAAAGAGAAAGCTATCGAAAGGAACTGATCCTCTTAATCTTGGCCTTGTTAGTTTAAATCTGTATGTAATTGGATATTATATTATGTGATCGGATACAGTTATTATAATAATTACCATAACGATCGATGAAGCCTGTAAATTTCTTACGAATGTCTGAAAGAAAATATACAATTTAACCTTAAAGTATAACAAGGTTTATTTTTAACCATGAAAACCTTTAGAAGCCACCTATTTACTTTGTACAAACTTTTTGTTCGTAAACACTGATTGACTTATACATTATTGTTCAATTCGGGAAGTTTAGAATTTCCTTATAGACGAAATGTTTTGTGCTATCGTAAGAATAGAAGCGAATCAATTTGTGAGTTGGTCTGAAATTTCATTTCCGTCCTTATATTAAATTCCTATACCAACATTCCTTCCACGCGACCTTGCTCGTAACACAATAAAAAGAAAAAGTGATAAATACAATAATATTTCATATGCCCAATCTTATCAAGTGTATGAACCATATAATGTAATCAACGATATATATATATATATATAAATGACATTTCTAAAGGATTTATGTTATGATCGGAAATTATAAACAAAGCATCAAACAAGATCTAACGTAATATTCATTTAATAACACGGCGGGGCACAATCCATGATAAGAAGATCAAGAGATTAACTAATTTGATTAATCTTTTAAATTGAGATGGCGTTTATAACAAAATGTATACACGGACACGACGCTGTAGTAATCGAAATTATTCGAAACCTTTGTTATGACTCAAAATATAAGAAAATATAAGAAAATAAAACAAGAAAAGATGACTTATAGATTACGTATGTAAAGGAACTAATATCATACAAATTGAGTGGGGAGGAAATTTGGAATATAATTTTAAATTACTGCCGATTTATTCGATGAAGTGACCAGCAGGACGTTCACCTAATGTTAAGTGATATGCCTACCTATTATATAGAAATACTCGTTAGAATTATAACACAGAACGTTGACGTCATCACTTCGATTTTCCAATTGGAATATGTGCTTGGTGGTGTTGCCTACAAATACGGGTAAAGAGATTTACCACTTAAAACCCTTAATTTAAATATACTAAACATGCAGCCTTTTTTAAAGTTGAATATGTATTTTTTTAAGTATACAGATAAGCATGAAGAAATAGGAATTAAAATAGGGTTTACACATATGTTTAATTTACAATATGCCTCTTCTTGGGTTTTCAGTTGAAAGTAAAATAAAAAACCTCTTAAGAGTTACGACAAATTTAAATAGTTTTATACTTGGCATGATATAAACAAGATGTTAATGCAGCAGTAAATCGACGACGTTAGTGTTGCAATTTGTCACTTAAATCACTTCTCGTGGAGCAACAACCAATCCGTGCGCTCCCTCGGGGCCTAATAACTGGGTTCGTAGCATCACTGTGTCAAATTGGCGGTGATATTTCACTGGTTACTGTTATCGTTAGCTATAATTGGTGCTTTAATAACCTATCATATCAACATAACAAATTATACACCAGAAGAAAACTACATTTGGTTTTTTTTTGTTATCGTACTAGAAACAAGCAGGATGTTCACCTGATGGTAAATAATGAAATATAATGATATACACTGCACAACATTGCTCGTCGCCTAGTGACATGAAATGTTCAGTCTGGTTGCCCTAGTAATTATAATAGCTACAGCGCCCTTCAAACAAGAACACAACAACAGAAATCTACCATCTGGTCGCGATATGAAACTTTTTACTGCAAATTTAAAACTGTTGATATATCAGGCAAGTATTCAGAAGATTGTGTACTACATTAATCTTAAAACGATAGAACCGTTATTTTTTATATAGTTAAAAAGTTTTATTTTTTCCAACCAATTAAAAAAAAAATTAAAATCAAGGGTCTATACAATGGTATGTCTGGACAGATTTACAACAATACCACATTTTGTTTTTTTAATATTCTTAAGATTCATATTGAAACCTTCTAAAAATATGTCTCTTAGTCAAAAGACAGTCACTGTCTCGTCATTTTTTTATAGTAAATTAAATAAAATATTATTTAACTTACTACTATATAGCGATAAATATTGATACAAATATGTAATAGTATATCTGATTTATATTATTTTAATATCGCAGCATTATTAATTTATAGGAATAAAGGTTCTAGCCTTTAAGATAATCGGTACGTCTGAACGCCTTGTTGCATTAACTGAACGAAATAATAAATAAACAATTTAACAATAAATATAATACTGTTTGTATATTAGCGAGCGTAACAAAAATATATAAGAAACCTGTATATTTCAGCGCAGATGAATCTTTTTACATATAAATTAAGGTCAGGGAGTATACGTCACAGGGATTAACTTTTAACCTTTAGCCAAATGGCGCCATGATGATATAACGAAAGACGAAGATAGAAGCTAAGTTAAAAGAGAAAAAAAAGTACACAGGAAAGCTTTTACTTTTCGCAATAAAAAGAGAAGTCATGTTACACTTTAACAAATAATAAGTAATAGTTGAGTCATGGATACGCTGTGAAAGTTTATGTATTAGTATATTCAATAGTAAACTGTACTGCGATAATATTACTATCGAATTCTCTCAGTAATCAAATCAGGAAATTCTGACTGACAAGTGTCTTTAAAGTAAGTTTGCCATTCGCGAAGACTTTGCAAGTACATCTCATAACATTAAATTAATTAATATTAACCCGTTGCATTGTTGTTTTTACATCATTATCAGCCAATAGATGTCCACTGCTGGACTTAGGCTTCCACCGAAGAACTCCGCATCGATCGGTCCTGCGCTGATAGCATCCAGCGGCTTCCCTCTACCATCGTTTGTAGGGATTCATATGGAGAGATACGGGCCATTTTGGTAGAAGGCAGAGCCTCGTTTGTTAATTAGCAGGATGCTTCACGAGCAGGTGAGGTCGGCTTGGGTCCTGTCTGTTGTTGTGCGGAACCCATCACACCCTATGAGTACTTTTACATATAATCTATATTATATATGTACACATATATATATATGTACATATATAAGACTTCCACCGATGAAGAGACTCATGATATCATTGGAACTGTAATACCTTGAGACTTGAAATTTGGTCGGAGTATTCTGTTTGCGCAAATATAGGTCAGTTAAGATCGGATTTTACAAAATCCCTTCCATAAAGAGAGTTGTGAGGGGAGTGTAACTGCCAGCAAAACGGGCGGGGGAGATTTTTAGTTTAGTTGAAGTATTTTTAAACATATAGTTCCAGCTTTAAGATATAAGTAAATAATCGCAAATATACAACTAAAGAATTATTTTAATGTGGACAAGTTGGTAATAAATGTAGTACACCTAATTCTCATTCTACACGGTAAATTTGTTACCAAAATATTCGAGTAAGAAGGGAAAGATGCAAAATATTTAAAAAATCTTGTCAGAGTTTACTTAAGCATTTATTTAGCGCTTAAACAATTTAATTTATTGAATTTATTATAAAAAGGTAAACGATGTAAATTTTTTGTTTTAGTATGTAAACTGATCGCTGAAAATCTTTATGTACTTAAGCAAAGAGACGAGCGTGACGTTCAGCTGATACGCTCGCCTATAACAACGTGGCGTTAATTAAGATGATATATTATGCGCCAAAGTGCACTTGTCGCCTGAGACATAAGATGCTGACTCTCGTTACTTCAGTAATTATACTAGCGACAGCGCAATTCAAACCAGAACACGGTAATGTTCGCACACTGTACTGTTTGGCGAATGCAATAGGCGCTGCGGTGGTACCTATCTAAACGGTCTCCGACAACAAAGATCTTGTCAGTCGAATAACGCCCACAGTTGGGCATAGGCATCCCTCAATGATCTTCGTTAGGGGGAAATGGGCCATAACCCCATCACGCTGTAGCAGTGCGGGTTGGGGTGTAGTCAGAGCCTCGTCTGTTGTTTAGCAGAGAGCATCGCGTACAGATGACTTAGGCTCCGTAAGATGTTGGGCGGAATCTCTAACACCTACCATCAGTAAAGTCGAGTAAAAACAAAAAAAAAACATACAGAAAAAAGATAAGGTTATTTTGAATAGGAGATTGATTTTTTGAAGAGTAGAGACTAAAAAAAATACTTTTATACATAAATTTTCAAATATTATTACTTTTCATTTTGTAATAGTATATATATGAAAATGCTTCAAATGTAAACGAACATAATTATCAGAACATGATATAAAAGTTAAAAAAAAAAACAAAGCGAAAATTGCTATAACCTATGTAAATCAGACTTTAGTGATGTCGTTAGTGGGCAATCGTTTTTCTGGTGGTGTCTCTGCCGACAGAGATCGTCAAGATAGGTACCACCGCAGCGTCTATTTCACTCGCCAAACAGTAGTGTGTTCCGGTTTGAAGGGCGTTGTAGCTAGTGTAATTACTGAAGTGACGAGGATTAAAATCTTATCTCTTATGCGACGAGCGCAATATGATACAGTGTATATCCTAACTAATGCCACGTTGTTATGGGCTGGCGTATCGTTTACCATCAGGTGAACATCCCGCCTCGTCTCGTCTCTTAATTGCATATAAAACCATTATTTTAGTGTTCTTTACACAAAGACCTACGCTATAGAAAATACTTCTTGTTCTCCTTGCCGTGCCTCTTCATGCCTGAAAGTGGACTGTTAACTCCGAAAATAGTCAGGGCTCTTGCGCATGGTGGAAAAGTTCCTCGGATGTGACTCCAGTCGACTCATGTATGTTTTTTTTTATTTAAATATTTAGATTAGAACTTATCTATTATACGATCCCATCACCCGGTAAGCGGCGATGCTGTCTATGGTGGTAAAGGTGCGCGCTTTAATCTAGAAATAGCCTACGCACTCTTCTCTAGAAGATTCTCACGTCATACCTAGATGGAAACATTGACGCCGGCAGACTGTTCCATTTTATCGCTGTTCGCATGAAGTCGAAGTCAATTGCTTTGTCCTAATGCGTGGCACCACTTCGATAACGAAGAGATGTTAATAATGTTTCTTTACCACGACTTCTTCCATCTTGTCCATAATATATATTTTTTTTATGTAATTAAGTGACGACCCAACGGCATGTTCATCTGATGATAAGTGATACGCCCGCACATAACAAAGTGGCGATATTTAGGATATTATAAACTGCATCACATTGAGCTCGTTGCCTGAGACATAAGATGTTGAGTCTCCTTACAACGCCTTTCAAACCAGAGCACACTACTGTTTCGCGGCAGAAATAGACGTTCCAGTGGTACTCACTAGACGATCTCCGACAACAGAGTCCAACCATCAGTAGTTAGACCTACCAAAAGTAGAGCTGCAGGATGTTGTCTCTGTCATGCCGGATAATAGGTCCACGACATGGGACATTGTTTTTTGGACGTCTGCTTGAAATTCCACGTCATGCCGGTGCGTGGGTGAACGCATACATGTTACTCTTTTTTAGATTTAGCTGGTCCAATCATCACACCCTATATAGGATACAACAATAACGAGATATATATAGGACTATGCGCAGATGTAACAATCGAGGTGTTAGCTTAATAATGTGACGGCAGCACCTTTTTTTATATGATTAAAGGAAATTGCACAGAAGATACGAAATAAAAAAAAAATTTTTTTATAAATTGCGCATAATGAACAGATTTGTTAATATCGCTATATTGTTGGCGGATGGAGGGAAAAATTTGCTATTCTTTTATGATTGGTTCTATTATTTGGGAATCGTTTTGTGATGATCTTTGAGAGGTGAATTATTACTCGTCCATTGTAAAGGGCTTCCTATTTACGTGAACTCAAATACCGGTAGTAATTCAACGAATACACCCGGACAAAGCCCTCATTTACTGGAAGTCTTCGAAAATTGTTTTGATGACAATAAATTAAATAATGAAACGGTTACTTAGATACGAAATTTACAGGAGCTTTAGAAACCTCATAATTATTACATGATTGTTAACATTTATTAGTAAATACATCATTTATACTACTTCGAGATATTAAGATGTAATCAATGATGTACGATATTCATTAAATATGTCAAGTCGCAGTACTCAACTTTGTATCAAATTATAGTGTGTTTAATATCTTTTGCATGCCTCTGTGTGCGTTGCATACGGATACGGCTATGACGTCATATATGATAGAGAGGAACGGACGATATGACGTCAAATCGCTTCGATAGCTTTAAAAATACATACGATCAGTTCGCATAAAATAAAATTCATCCGATTTTTAGATATTTCCATTCCTTGTATATAAATTGGATATTTTATGTATACAAGGGTGAACTAAAATATTAATAATGTAAAGTGCTTTTATTAAAAAGTATGAGAAAAATCTAATTTAGTAAAATAACCACACAGATGTATCTTTTTATGCACGAAATCGAAGCGACGAGACTAGCGGGACGTTCACCTGATGGTAAGTGATACGCCATCAATAGGCCGTGGATCCGGGTCCACGCGCCCAATGTCAGATAAGCTGTTTAAAGTCGAATGGCTCGCAGCGTTATCATCATCAGAATCTAGAGATACGCCATTAGAACATGGCCCTAGATAGGATGTTGTAAGTGTTAAGTGGAATACCTTAAATTGATGCATATCAATAATATTAAATATTTTTTTATTCCTTATACAATGATTATGATATAAGGAGCGTATGTCTAAGCAAAGTGTAGGACTTTAAATTTCTATAACTATAACAATGCCGAAGACATTTAAGTAGCCTTCTACGCCATTATCGATCAGTGGACTGAAGGTTTCTACATTTCGAATGAAAAAATAATAAGAGACCCAAGGTCTTCCATACAGAAGACTTATAAGTCTTTGTAATTAACACAAAAACCGTACAAGACTTATTTGTTATCGTAACAGGAATAAATAGACAAAAAATAAAAGCGCTTTGTAGGGTACACGAAAAAACTCTATTAGCTAGCAAAAAAAACGATTTGAAAATATTTGTTAAGGAGAGGAAATCTTTAAACTGTTTCTGAAGGGGAACACAAGGTTATGTACGGATTGTCTCTACTGAAAAACTTCTTTGGTGGTCGTTATCTATGCGTTGCGGAAGTCCTAGAGAAACCACCCCTTTACTTTCCTCCTCCTACAGAACCCGTGCTTACATGCACTACGCCTAAACATGTCCTAGCAGGACTGTAACTTTCATCAGTATCCTTTTTTTACCACTATAAATACGAAGCAATCGGGTGCTTGTCTTTCACTCCTGGTTCTCTTAGTGGCTAACGAAGACCTCCACCGTCAAAGCCCACGTAATCAAAAATCCCTTTTTTCGCCTGCTACAAGCAGGGTTTATTTTAGTTCTATTCTTAATAGCTCAAGACTACAGAGCAGATGTTATATTTATTTTTTGTTTTGTAAATCTAGAATGCCGGCATTGAAAATAGAATATATTCTATATCTATTAATCAATAGAAACTTTTTGGCACTGACTCCAAGCTCTTTGTTAAATTGTGAATGGACTGTAGTATTGTTAGGTGATAAGGTGATGCAAGAACTTGATGTGCAGATGAGAAGTTCCAAAAGTGGTCTGCTAAATTGTATATTTCTAAAAACTAGGCTTCGTTATGATTTCTTATATTTACGCGAATATCGGGTCACTGGATTCAAAAAACAGCGCTGCGATTTTATTAATAATAGGATTCAAAGCCGGTGGTATTATCTAAACCTTTTCTTTATTGAAATAAGGATGTGTTTTAACCTCAGTAGCTTCGCGAATTATCTGAAGTTTGCAATATGCGGACAGGTCATGGAATAACCAACCACAAATCCTTAGTAAAGCACACCGATTCGTACCAAGGATGATTGATCCGTGTCAAGTAAGACAAGCGTCAATAGCAAAGAAGTAAAAAAGTAATTTTTATAAAACCTAAAAATATTAAAAAAGTGGTATTTAAATGAATAATAAATTTTGAAAGAAATGGATGATGAAGGTACTTACATGTAATAATCCTGATATGACAAAGATAAGAAATATTGTTGCATAATTTATATAAAAGTAATTTTTATATCGATCTGTATGAAACTAAAGTTTCGTATTTAATTACTTTGCTATTAATATTAATAAAATTATTATAATAATTATATAAATAGCAAATTTACGATTGGTTCTTTAATTAACCTGATGAACCAAACGTTATGCTTAACGGTAATAAGATACGGAACTATCATCGCTCCATAAAAAACATCCCCCCGTAATAATTCGAACAATATCAGGGAGAACACAGCGCCATTTATGCTCGCAGACGAAAAGCAAAATGGCGGCATAACAAGGACAATAGGAAAGTTTCCTCATCCGATAACAAAAATAGATTTAGGCGGTGATGTGCCATTAGACTTTATGATAAGCAATGTTTTTAAAGGAGATGACGTCAGCGGCACTAATTTTGAACATATCCATCGGTTTGTTAGTAAAAAGTAAAATATTCTTTAGTGAAGTAGAATTAAGTAATTTTCTATTAAAATCCCTTTTTTTAATATCATTAATGAAGAAAGTCATTGTTTCGTTTAAAGTAAGTTTTGCGACATACATTCTGGAATTTGCATTTCGAGAGGTTGCTATACGTATTTTACGAACTATTATTAAATATATATATACATATATGTAACAAGTGGTCGGTCTGTGTTGCTGGTGGTAGTCTAGGTAGCTACCACTGCAACTCGCGGATCATAGTAGACACCAAGATTAGCTTAAGCGCTGGTGTCCGAGAGGGAGCGTGAATTCTAACTCCACTCAGGACACTATGTTGTGATATATCATTTAATAAAACCACATAACTGTTAACTATGTGCTATGAAGGTATTAATATATGATTCCTATAATGTTTATGTACTACCGAATACATACATCATCTGCTACTAACGCCACGTTGTTATAGACGTATAACTTACCATCAAACATACGTTTCGACCGTCTCGTTGCTTTGTAGAATAAAAAAATAAATTAATTTGTCTATTAATGTACTGTTTTGGTTATTTTTTAACTACGATACAATGCCGTCGATGTAACTTGTAATGTATGTTTTTTATGTATTTATTCTCAATATCTATATAAATAATTTATTATAATCACTTACCCCATCTGGACTTTGTTTCTTGACTTCGCAAAATTCATTGAGAACATTTTGTAGTTTTTTTGTGGAATCTGAAACAGAGAGAGATAGGATGTCAGATTTATCACATCAGCTTTTACATAAATTAAAAAATTTGTAAAAAATTATATAAATTTAAAAGGAGTACGGAAACTATGTATATTTTATATTAATGGTCCAAAAGCGTAGTTGTCAAACAAAGATAACTCTTAAATATTCAGCAACTACATGCGTATTACGCATGTATACTTATATACTAAATAATTCATGGAGTTATTAAATCAAAAATGACTTTTTTTACAAATATCAATAAAAACAAATATAGTACTCGCCGCGAAAATTAACTCAAATTACCCTTTTTTTTATCGCGGGGGAAACATTCTTAAAAGATACCTTGCTCCTGGGGGGAAGACAAGGTTATGTGGGGCTTCTACCCACTAAAACCCCCTCGGTGGTCTCTCTCAGTGAAGGGATTCGGGATCTCCTACGGAACGTACCGGTGCCCCCCTGCACTCTGGCTAAACATCCTACGGAAGGGCAAAGCCTTCCTTAGCACCCACGCTGTGCTACGGCAAATACAAGACCATCATGCATTTGTCGTCCATATAGGGCTCGCTTATTGAGCTCTGAGGGCCCTCACCCTTAAAGCCCACGAAACCCTTGGACCGTTTCAGTCGCTTTGTACGACAGGCAGGGAATACCTCGTCTTATTCTTAATAACCCAAGACTATAGGCCTGAACTCAAATTACCTAATATAAGAATTAATTACGGCCTAAATAACCTTAATATTTGGAGGAGCACAGATGTACAATTTAATTCCCAAACATGTGGGAGGTAGTTTCGCTAAATATATTTTAAAATGAAAACAAAAATAACCCAACACTTTATATAAAAGCAAAGTGGATACTGTACCATAATAGGAGCTTCTCGTCGCAATGGCTAAACCCTGGAGACCCAGCCAAATCCTACCCTAAACGAAAATTGACTCGGAAAAAGTTACTTGTGAGTGTTTGGTGGACTAGCGCCGGTGTCGTTCACTACAGCTTTCTAATATCTGTCCAAACGATTACGGCAGATATCTATTGTCAGCAACAGCAGAACTATGAAGGAAGAACTAGCTGCTAAACAACCGAGATTGGTCAATTGCTTTAGGCCACTGCTGCTTCACGACAACGCAAGACCACCACCACACACTGCACAACAAACAACCACTAAGTTAGATGAGCTACAATTGGAATGTCTGCGACATCTACCGTACTCCCCGGATCCTGCCCCAATAGATTATCATTTTTTCCGGAATTTGGACAACTTCTTACCAGGAAAAAAATTCAACTCCGATGCGGCAGTCCAAACCGCCTTCAAAGAGTGTATTGATTCTCGCTCCTATGTTTTTTTTCATAAAGGGATTAATCAATGAACTACCTATGACATAGCAAAAGTGCATAGATAACAACGATGTATACTTTGATTAATTAAATATACTTAACAAAAAAAAATACTTTATATTCCTCCCGTACAAAGCGCTAATTTCATATGTAAGGACTTAATATTTATCCTACTTGATGTCTTCATGTCAGCGACAAATGTCTTAATGAGAAATAAATTTCTCTATACCGAAAGCGGAAGCGCCATTACGGACATAAAGCCTTCCAGCGAGGACAATTAATTAAATTGATTTGACCCTGGGCGCGACTATATTTAGGTTCGACATTGGCCGCAGAGTTAGAGCACACCAATTTCCCAATTTCTCTTTAATTTCCAATGTAATAAATATTCCTTATTATATGATTAGACTTTACTTCAGAGACATGTAATTAAAGCTAGATAACCATATAAATAGATTTATGTAGTTTTAACTCAGATTTCTCCTTAAGCTTAATAAATATTGTAACATGAAATGTCGCATAGATTTTCATAAAATAAAATTATAAAAGAACTCACATGATGCTAGTTCTTGTAGTTGCTGGAACTCGGCAGGCGAGAGTTTATCCCATTGGAACCCACTGCCTGCCGTGTTAGGCATGACAAACGGCTTCTGAAACAAGCGTTGCAATCATTAGCGATATTAACAAACCACGAACACACACACCGTTACAGTAATAAAGTACATTACTAATATCCAATTTACCTGATCCTACCATATTTTACTATTTCCTTTTAAATATTCATTGCAAACTAATCAATAAAAATCTGTTAATAATAAACTTTGAATAATGGTTACATTTATATATATAGTACGCAAAGAAGTAAAAAAAACGTAACATTGGTATATTAACGACTAAATCAATAATAACATAGCGTTGACCTAGAAGCAAGATAGAAGTTTTTATCAAAGGAATCAAATTCAAAAAGAAGAGAAAGAAATTGATGTAGATAGGTCAACCACTACGTCATTGTCCGTCCTTAGTGATGGATGACATTAATGATAAGCGATACTTTAATAGCATCGTTCAGAAATGTCATACGAAATAAATATAAAATCATATTTATAACACCTTTTTTAAATCTAAATCAAGTAAACCAAACAATAAATCTAGATGTCATCGCAAATCCAATTAAACTTATTCAATAACCTAAAATATTTGATTGTTAAGAAAACATGACTTTGGATGTATTAAATAGTGATGCCATTAATAATTCAAAGTACATTAAAGCTACAATAGACAAAGATGAGCCATAAAGATGAACTTCCTTCCGTCTACCTACTTCCCCGTACTTTCATTGGTTGAATAATTTAAGTCCAATAAATTTTAAATTGATGAGACATTACAAATAACAAATATAATATTATAAATGAAGATGTTAATAAAATGTTTAATGAATACAGATCTATTGAAAAAGAGAAAAATTTATTTGAATGTTACGACTAATAAAAACCAAGTGATCTTAAGGAAGCAGTTTCAATTTAGAGAGCAATCTGCACGAAGCCACGTTTCCGGGAGCCGAGTCTAACTCAATAACGATCCATTTCGATTAAGTCCAAGCTGCAAATTATTTGTGGCATTAAGTAACTTCGCTTTCACGTATCTGAGCTGAATTGTGATAATACCTTTATATTTACCTATTCCGGATTTAACGGAAGTTATAATTTAATTAATACGCACACAGGAAATGTAAGTGTGATTGTTACAAAAAGCTTCGGCACCACGTCAAAATGCAATAATCATAAAATGGTTTCATATCTGAAAGTAATATTGTACAAATTTTGGAAAAAAATTCTTTTTATTCAGTTTCACCCCACATATCGGTGTCGGAAAAAGTAAAGGGTTCGGATCACTTCCTGTAGCGATGAAGTATTATGAAAATAATAAATTTGCAGCAAAGGTTTTTAATATACGCTTGTGGTCTGAACACACTATCATTCTTCACTTCGTACCGCTGTGTAGACATTGCAATTTATCAAAACTTACCGCGACTGAAACATCACCAGCTCGACTCTTGGGCATAAATCTTCTTGAGAACCTTCCGCCGCCGCCATAAAGTTTTTTAATAACATACCTCATACTTGTAAGTACTTATTTCATGTGGTGCAATGATACATTAAAGTTGGTTAGCTTTTGAATGAATGCAAACGAATTTTTAAAACAATATAATCATTTGTACGTTGGTTCTAAGAATTATAACTATTCGTATCATTATCAGCCGATAGTTGGTAACTGCTGGGTATAGGGCTCCACCAACGATCCCTTCGTTTCTGGAGGTTCATTTGTTGGTATTTGGGCCATTTTCTACCATGCTAGCGTGATGAGGTTTTGTGGGAGCCAGAGCCTCATTTATTAGCAAGATGCACTACGAGCAGGTTAGCTTGGCTTAAATCCCGTAAGTTTTTGTGCGGGAAATTGTTTCTTTATGCATCTATATGTTTCAGTTAGTGTTTCCTACATAAAAATAGCAAAGTGTTATTAAAACGGGACGATTTATTTATGTTTAGATAACAATGTTCGGCTCCACTGGAGATCGATCTCGCGCCTCTACAAACCGTACGAGTAGTTCCGTGAGATGAAACTGAGCTATCACGGTTAATTCTTTTTAGTAACATACACATAACAAAATATATTTATTTCTTTTCAAATATTAAAATTGTCGTATTTATAATTCAACATAATAACTAATTGATGTATTAAGTATATCTTCTAAATATATAGCTTTACTGGGTTTATTTTTCACGGCGGCGCTTTAGATCTTTTCTGATTACAACAACCATTAACAACTATAATGCTATGTATTTTTTTAAATAAAAACCTATATATAAGATAAATATATATTAATAAACACCTACAAAATTATTTTAATTTATTAGGATCATATAATATAATTTTGATTGCGTTCTACTACAATGAATATGTAATAGGTGTTATGTTTATATAAAACTAACTTGATGGCTGTGATATAAAGAAAAGTATAATTTCGGTGAAAACTATATGTTTTGTCTCTAATATTATAAACTAAGGAAAACATATTTATTAGGTAAGGAAGCAATGATGTGAGAGTAAGTTCATATAGTGACATGTGCTACAAAATCTCATAATAAAGAGGAACTAGATTACGATAGTTATAGCGTTATTTGGAGCTAGTTGCCATGAAGCATAAGATGTTGAAGATATGAAGTTACAGCATTAATTAACTTTGTATAGTGCCTTTTAAATCGTATAAATGTTGCACAACAATAGTAATCGCATTTTTATTTGCATTAGTTAATTGCAATTACAGTATAAACAGCACAAACAGCTTACATTACTTTCCTACCGATAGAACTCAAGATTCAAGACAAGAAGGAGTCTTGACTATATATCCCGTCCAAGAACGAGTTGGCCAGACATTAAATCTGTTGCACATTAAACATTACCAACATTTGTCTGTTGCATCATATTTTCTTTTTTCCAATTGGTAAAGTGCGTCTTTTTACCGCTCTTACAGATCGAACTATCTTGATATTGCACTCATCATCAGTCAATTTTACAATGTACTTTCCATGAACCTAGTAATTTTATTAGCTTCAGTACCCCCATTAAATCGTAACACGGTAGTATTTTCACGGCTCTGCTTTGCGACAGAAATAGCTGCTACTACGTTGTTACCTGCCTAGACGACAAGAGACTCTACCAGTAAACAAGATATTCAATCATTACGTAGTAAAGAGATTATCTTGATAATAAAGAATCTTTATTATAAATTATCAGTAAGAGAATAGCTGTAATAGCCCTCTTTTATGGTTGTTCACTATTTTTTTTTATACAATTAAGCGATCAGATGAGTGACACGTTCACTTGATGGTAAATGATATCATACCCTATCCATAACAACGTGACGTCCCCTGAGATATAAGATGTTGAGTCTCGTTACTCTCCTAATCACACTAGCTACATCGCCCTTCAAACCGGCTGCAGCTGCACAGTACTGTTTGGCGGCTGAAATAGGCACTGTGGTGGTACCTGTCTAGACGGTCTTTGGCAACGGAGACCTTCTACCAATAAAGTCCAGCTCTGGTTGAGGCTCGGAGCCCGCTTTTGCAGGAAGAGAGCCGAGACGATTTATCTTCTACGACGGTAATATTTGTTAATGAATGTCCGATATCATCGAAAGCTGATGTACATGGAAGATGATGGTTAGAGGAATATATACGATAACTATAATATAATTTGACCTGAGATTATGTGACATGCTCGGTTATAATATGTATGAATCATGAAATGTATTTTGAGCGATTCCGTATTTATATTAATGGCTGTGTAACAAACCCACGTCATTGTTGGCAATAAATCGGCTTCGGTCAGCTGTCGGTCGATAAACGTGGCGGCTTTAATGAATAAAACAACAGTCGGACGATCGATTTGTTTTCATATACTACAAAGCTTGCAGACTCTAGTGCGTAAATTTAATATTATGAGTGCCCTGAATCAAAGCAGTCGCTCCACCGGATCAACTGTTCATCATAAATAATAATTGAGGGGCCGTCAATTACACCATGTTTATAATATAGTACAGTATAAACCCGGCGTGATAAAATACGACTCCTAATCTGAAATTTTATAATCTATGCTTGAAATTATGTTTACTGGTGGTTAGGTCTCTGTTGCCGGACGCCGTTTGATTTCACCGCAGTATCTATTTTTGTCGCCGAACAGTACTATGCAAACATTACTGTGTTCCAGTTTGAAGGGCGCTGTAGCTAATGCAATTACTGGGATAACGAAACATCTTATGTCTTAGACGACGAGCGCGATGTGGTGCAATATATCCATCTTAACTAGGCGCTATGTTGTTATGAGCGCTTATTATACCATCAGGTGAACGTCTTGCTCGTGTCGTCGCTTAATTGTATAAAAAAAAATTGAATACGGTGTAATTTTAAACTATTATTTCTTTTAGCGAAACGTACACATGAAGTTGCTTCATATCGCGGTAAATCTTGGAAGAAAAAAAGAGCAACGGACTCGTAATTTACAGTAGTGAGTTTGAATCTCAACGGACTTGCGTCATAGGTTTTGTGATTATTATCATTTCTTGCACATTTAACTTACTACTGTGAATATACATGGTTTGAGTTAATTTTTTCTATATTGTTTATATTTACTCAGCTTCTCTAAGTTTTGATACTGTAAATATATTATTTACTATTGGTAGGTCTTTGTTGCCGGAGAGCGTCTTGATAGGTACCACCGCAACCCCTATTTCTGCTGCCAAACAGTATCGTGCAAATATTACTGTGTTCTGGTTAAAAGGCCGTTGTGGCTAATGAAATTACTGGAGTAACGAGATTTAATTTTTTCTGTCTCAGGCGACTATGATTAGGGGCAAGCGTATCACTTTAAAACATACAAAATATATTTAAAAAAGTAAATATTTTTAAAATAATATCCGCTGTGTGTAACTTAGTCAACAAAACTTTTGCAACAATCTTCTTAATGTTCCCACAGCTGGGATTAATGGTTACCTCTCACAAAAAGAGAAGACAACTTCTACGACACTGTTCGTCGTTTGCTAAAATACGATTGTATATATTCTATTTTCCTCTTAAATAGTACTATTAATAAATATTAATATATGAATAGCTTCGGATGCAGTGAATTTACTTTAAAAATAATAATTCGTAATAGAAAAAAAAATAACAAGTGAGATTTGCGAAGAAAACAACCGCGAGCGTGATCGTCGCGACCTGAATACATTGCGATGGGATCCCTTCGCCTATTACCATATAAACAAGCTTTACAACATATTAATGATATCCTTCCTCCTACCTTCTTATTCATATTTCACTATTATTGCATATTCTTTATAACATCACATGTGAAACGGAAACAGTATTATGTAGCAGCCTTCTCTAACTCAATGTAAGCGCCGGGCTTTAGTCCGGTGGCTTCTTCAACTTCCACCATGTAACAGTTAAAGCGTCACGAGATTGAAATTGTTATATTTTGAACTTGTATTTTATTCCACGGAGCGAAGAGATAAGCATGACAAACTTCTGATGGTAAGTAATATGCCTGCTCATAATAACGCGGTGATAGTTGAGATGATGTAGCACCACATTGTATACCACCCTGATAATTCCACTAACTTCAATGCCTTTCAAACCAGAACAATAATATTTCCACACCACTCTTTGACGGCAAAATTAGGAGCTGCGGCGGTAGCTACTTACACGGGTACCACCACTAACATTAAAAAAATTAAAATTACTTTTCAGGAAGTACATTTACAATTGACAATCAACAAGAATTCAACTTTTTCTTAAACTACCTACATAGTCTCCGATAACAATCTTACCCCTAGTATTTATTACTAAGTATTAAGAACATTATACTAACGCCAAGTTCAGGGTAAAGTCCACGCCTGTAGATTATATCAACAGTGAGGACTATTACAATATAATAATAAATATAAAAATATGCTCATCTACCAGTTCCTAGTCCGAGTTGTCATTGATACCACTGGGTAGATGGTCTATTTATTATATATTTATCGCAGGTACTTGTCAAAAATATTCACATCTAACACTGGTGTATAGTACGTACTGTATAAATTAACAATAATTTAAAATGTCTCTTATATTATTTTTTTTTACATTTTTATTATTATTCTAACATATTTTTTGTCTGTGGTCTCTGTTTTTGGAGACGGTGTTGCCAGCGCTTATTTCCGCCGCTGAACAGTAGGGTAGAAAAATTACTGTGTTCGGTTTTGAACGGCGTTGTAGCTAGTGTAATTATTGTGGTAACGAGATTCACCCTCTTATGTTTGAAGAGACGAGTGCAATATGGTGCAGTATATGTCATCCTAACTAGCGCCATTTTGTTATAGGCAGGCGTATCACTCACTATGAAGCGAACGTTATGCTGGTCTCATCGCTTAACTATATAACAATAAAAATTCTACATTCTGTTACGTTTTAAGATACTGCCTATCATAACAAAGGTGAGAGGAAAAACAATAATTCCCGTCCTCTGGAAGCTTAGGCGAATTTAATTAAAATCGGAAATACTTTTTCAATATAATTCTTTGTAACTTCGAAACTCGAAATAACAACATGCCAATTTGTTTAAAATAAATAATTTGCCTTACTTTTACACTAAGCGTAGCTTGTGAAAAAACTTTGCGAGTTAAGCTCAACTGTACTGTACCATTTTCCTGTAACGATTATTCGATTTATTTTTAATTATATAATGTATAAATAAATAAAATAAAAATACTACTTAAGAAATTGTATATATTAATGCCATCTATAAAAAAAACTATAATTCTTATAGGAGGTGGTAGGTTCTTGCTTTAGGAGACCGTCTGGGTAGGTTACCACAGTAGCTCCTATTTCTACCGCCAAACAGTACCGTGCAGACAGCAATGGATTCCGGTTTGAAAGGCGCTACACCTAGTCAAAATATTGGGGTATTATTATTGGCACTTTAAGAAGAAGAAAAGACAATATCTCGCGTCTCAAGACGTCGAGCACAATGTGATGCTGTATATATCATCCTAACTAGCGCCATATTGTTATGGGCAGGCAGGCGTATCGCTTACCATCGGGTGAACGCTCCGCTTGTCTCATCGCCTAATTGAATAAAAAAAATGTTATGAATATATTTTTAACTGTCAGCAAAGTATTTACTATTATTATTCACTTATAAATTACCAAAATTCAGTATTAAATATAAATTAATTGCACGATGCGTTTAATTATCTATTAAATGATACGTTAGAGAGTGTTAAAACACTATTATGCATTTTACCATAGTAGTAATAACAGTTGGTATGAGATTATTAAGTAAAAAAAAAATAAACAAATAGTACGAGTATTCAACAATGAACTATGATAAAGACGAAACGTGAAAGAGTTCTTTAAATAATAATAATCAGCAAAAGAAAGAACTGTAGCTTAAATTAAGTCTCTGTGTAGTTAGATATCAGCAATAGGTGAAGAAAAATACTAATTAATTTAAATGCAACTCACTTAGTAATAAGTGATAGCTGTTCTTAATTGGACATGTGCATCATATGGCGAGTCGCAGCTGTGTTATCGAGCTTCTTATTTTGCTTAATATTCCCAACATGTAATATCGGTGGCGTAGTGTTTCCGGCGTACCGTTGAAACAAAGTCCCTCACAAAAACAATAAGCAAGAAAGTTGGAGCTTTCGAAATTTGAGTGTAAAGGAGCTTGCGAAGAATGTCCTGGAAGGACAAAGTTAAAAATGTAACAGTTTTAAATCATAAGAAGGAGAAATCAAGAGTGTCATCAGTACAATAAAGAAGAGAAAACTAGAAAATTCAGTCCACATAATGAGGAACTCAAAATATGAACGGCTGCAGCTTATCGTACAGGGTAAGCTTCAAATAAAGCGAAGTGTGACCTGAAGAAGAATATTCTGGTTAAAGAAGTTACGCCAGTGGTTTGGATAGAGCACCGGATAGCTCTCTAGAATCTAGATTACCTAGTTGATCGTTGGTCTTCGAAAGATGACACTATAAGAGGAACATCTATGAAGATGTGTCATATCCTGTCTTCAAACTACACGAATGTTCCTACTTCTAGGTACAGTCATATCGAAAAATCTGATCATGATAAATAGTTTAATACATAAAATAATTTAAATATAACGATATTAAGTCGGACATATAACTTTCATTAGAAATGGTCAAGGTAACATTTATTTCCGTTTTCTTTCCTCTCCGGTTTATTACTTAATTTTATTAAAGAATCTTATTGGCAGATAAAAATATAAACAGATAATCGCAAAAAATAGACATGTTATCTAAAAAAAACCTGTTACCGAAATATGTTTCGTTACAAGTGGAGAGCCACAATGTGTATATCGTAAACTTAAGCGCCAAAATCGTAAATAAAATGCGAATTCCTTCCTGTCATCATAAATATCAGACTAAATGTCTCTGTTAAGAAATCACATAAATTTACGATATTTTATAATTGCATCGGTACAGCTCTAGATCATTTTAAATTATGTGGCAAAGTGTATTCGGTTTGTTAATAAAGATGAATTGACGTCACTACAAACTGTTAAAAGCGATTTTTTTTTTCTCTATGATAAAATTATTATTTTTAAAACAGACAATTTATATTGGTATCATAAAGTTTTATCCTATTTGTATCACTTTAAAGTGGTTGTTATGATATAATATTTCTAGTTATGTTAATATTCATAGACACTAAAGTACAATGTTTTTATTCTTAGTTATTTCTATGAATTTAAACTAATTTTAACCATTTAAAAGTAGGAAAATATAGAAGTTTAAATGTATTTAATTTTATACAAAAATATTTATCATCTTAATAAATGCGTGAAGCTGGATATATTGGATTATTTATAAAAAGAAGTAAACGAAATTGAATAGTATAGAAATCCGCTGTAAAATAAGCGTCAAATTGTGATTGTACTTTGTTGCCGGGGTCAGTTAACAACGGCTTTGGTGACCGGGGCCCGATGGCCGGGTCGCAAAAGGATATCGCTTTAAGGGTCCCTCGCAAAGATTACGTTGTTGTGGTTTTTGTAACAGGGATTGTCAAAGATTTGTTCAGGTTCGTGAGACCTTTGTAAAGTACAATAGAGCGGAGAATATCTGTTGAATAGAACCATTCAGACTACACTGATGCTATTGAACTTGATATTGTAAATATTTAATCTTTTTTTGTTATTGGGCTTTAACGTACAACCCATGAAGTAGAGTGTTTTCAGTTATAGATTTCACTGGTATAATCTGATCTCTGATCAAAGTATATAGAAAATTGACTGGTAATAGATCTCCATTGCCGAAGATCGCCTAGGTAGGTATCGCCCCAGCCAGCGCCTCTATCTGCCGCCAAACAGTAGTGTACGAATATTACCGTGTTCTGGTTTGGAGGGTACTATAGCTAGTGAAATTACTGGCGTAACGAGACTCAACGTCTTAATCTCAAGCGATAAGCGCAATGCGGTGCAGTGTATATCATTCTAATCAGTGCCACAGTTATAGGCAGGCGTAGCACTTACCATCAGATGAACGTCCCGCTCGTCTCGTCGTTTAATTCAATAAAAAAAAAATATGTAAGTATCACCATTATCATCTGCCGGTAGACCCACCACACCACACTTAAAGATCATCACATCGATGGGGCTTGGGGCAGCGCAGCTTCCAACAGCTTCCCGCGACCTCATGATCGACACGGCCACCGGTCCCGGCGGGCACTTGAGCTCGTCTTTTTTTAGAATTCATTGAAGGCTCTTGGGCCTCAGCTCATGGTGGGCTGGCCTCGTTCGGGTTTGTGGGTGGTCAGAGCTTCATCTGTTATTCAGCAAGGTACACCGCGTGCAATTGAAGTTGCTTGGACCTCGTAAGATGTTGGGCGGAACCCCTTACACCCCTGTGTAAGTATAGAAAACGATCAATATATCCAGGGTGAAAGGTAATAGCTGTAAAAGATCTGGAGAGGCTAAAGTATAGCTCGTATTCTATTTATCTATGTATGGAATACCCCATACAAAAACAATGGTTTTGGACAAAGTTCGATGATTTTATATCTACACAAATTGTAATGTAATAATTATTATTTAATCATTGTTTTATTACATTAAACTATTAATCATCACTTAGAGGGTAAAACATTTAAATTAGGTTCTCTGAAAGTCGTGACAGTAACAAATAAGCCCATAAATAGGTATCTGACTTCAATACCTATTCGAAAAGGTATGAGAAAGAATATATAGTTTCCAAAAATTAGAAAAAAAAAACACGTAAGAAAATTAAGTTTGTACTATGAAATATCAAACTGTATAGAGACTCACAAAAATAAACGCTGCGCCGCCCCTTAATTTGCCCCTTTTGTTTTTATTGTAACACGTGCGAGCTTATTGTTGTCGTTTTAGATATTGAGTTCAGAATCAAAGTTTAAGTAAAAATGTAAGTATGACGTCTTATTTTCTACTGTCATGATTTTCAAAGAACCTAATTTAAAAGTTTTAGCCTCTAAGTGATGATTATTAATTTAATTTAATAAAACAATGACTAAACAATAATTATTACATTAAAATTTGTGTAGAAATAAGTAGGAAATAAAATCATCGAATTTTTTCGTATAAAATCGAGAATTTTTTGAAAAAATTTAAAAAATTAATAAATCCAGAAGCATTGTTTTTGTATAGGGTATTCCATACATAGATATATAGGATACGAGCTATACTTTAGCCCCTCCAGATCGTTTACATATATTACCTTTCACCCTGTGTACAACCAGTGAAAGTATAGTCCGGAGATAAAAGTCCGATTAGCGCCGGTTTTTGGGTCGATTGTTGAGTTTAAGTTTGATGAATTTTGGCTTTATATCAAATAATCAATCATTTATTGAATAAACAAAGTAGTACGTACTCGAATTCATGGTCATTTGTCGGGAAAGCTGATAGACTTTTGTTTGTATTGAATTACCTAACTATTAGTTTGGCCATAAATACTGTTACATAAAACGTTTTCTTCTTTTTTTCAACTTTTTAATTATTTTGAATTTGGAACACATATATAATGTTAAAAACTTTTTTATGTTCATTATCAAACTACAATATAGAATTGGGTGTTAAAGAAGATAGGATTGCAGAGATCGCCTTGCACTAAGTGAGTATGGAGCCGTCGGTCATATTCCAGACACTTCAAAAGCTTGATATCAGCCGTATGTTCGTATATCGTACTATCAACAGATACAACAACACTTCCTCTGTCGAAGACCAGAAAAGATTGGGGCGACCGCGTGATGTTAGAACTACAAAGTCTTTTAATGCTCTTAAAACCAGAGCTCGTCAAAACCCCATTAGGAAGCAAAAAATCTTATCGCGAGAAATGAAGATTCCCGTCAGGACTCTCTCGCGTATTATAAAACAAGACCTGAAGCTCGGCGCTTATCATCGATATACAGGACATGCCCTAAATCAATCTTTGCAATTAAAGAGAGTGGTTCGATCAAAACGCCTTCTGTCGCGATACGCAAGTGAAAGGTACAGAAATATTCTCTTTACTGATGAAAAAATTTTCATGATTAAAGAACACTACAATGAGCAAAATGATAAAGTGTACGCTCACAGTTCTAAAGAAGCTGCTCAAGTGGTTGGAAAGGTACAACGTGGTTATAATCCTGGATTATTGATGGTCTGGTGGAGCGTATCTTATCAAGGAGTCACAACACTACATCTTTGTGAAAAAAAAGTGAAAACTTCAGCCAAAGTGTATCAAGATACAGTCTTGGATCAGGTTGTGGAATCACTCAGCAATCAACTTTTTAAAAATATACTGTGGACTTTCCAGCAAGACTCTGCACTAACATTCGAGGCTTTATAAGAGCTGAAGACTGGCCCTCATCTAGCCCAGACCTCAACCCTTTAGACTTCAAATTATGGTCAGTTTTAGGGGGCATGGACTAATGTAAACGACTCAGCGACATTCGAGTCTCTTAAAAAATCTTTGTAGCAAGCAGTGGCGGTGGTGGATATTTCCCTCGGAAACAGTGCGTAAATCCATAGATACGACGCCAAACAGATTAAAGGCCTGTATAAAAGCCAAAGGTGGCCATTTCGAATAGATTTTTGTTTTATTTTTTGCCGAGACTAATAAATATGTACGTAAAAAAAATATTAATTACAATACTTCATTAAAAAAAATGCATTTTCATTTGTAACATAGGCTAGATAGAGAATAAATTTTGGCTAATAAGGTAGTAAAAAAAATTCAACTGTGTATCTTTAAAAACATCCCAACTTCCTGTTAGGAAGTTTTTTTTAGTTTTGGTTAAACGAATGTGTTTTTCCTATATTGTATAGACAAACGCTTGACTACGATCTCAACTCTTAAACACTTCCACGTTAAACCTGGATGGAAACACTGACGCCGGAATGCTGTTCCAATCTTCCTCTCAAATGTCATGTATAATATTTTTGTTAATGTTGTTTTTTTTTTCTCTATTGTAAAACCTTATAGCGAGGTATACTAAGGCGGGCTTAACGCCTGTTGGCATTCTCCACCAGCCAACACACGGTCAGGTGAGATGTTGGAGTACGTAATAACTATTAACTTAAACTATATAATTGTTATGAGTAAATAAATTAAATATGTATATTATATATATATTAACATTTGTGATAAAAATTCCATTAACGCTTTATATTTGTTAATTCGGGCATCTTTACAGCGTGTTGAATCATCATTTCACTGAGTTTTAATGGGTCGTTGAGGTCTTACCCAGCTGAGCTGTTTACAACGGCCATCCAATTAAACAAATGGGATTAACAACTTTGAAGATGTGATAATTAACACAATTTACAATATATTTTGAGCGGTGAACAGCTTAAAATAATAATAAACAACTTTTTTTACTGTTTTCTTTATTAAACAGAAACATTCCTTTTATATACTGCTCGACGAGAGTTGGTAGGGATGTCTTTAATAATCGTGTAAACGTAAGATAATAGTAATAATTAACACAAACATTGAATATTTATTGGCACTAAAAACATATCTATTATATATTGTGCAGTAGTTCAAACATTACTGTGTTCTAGTTTGAAGAGCACTGTAGCTAGAGTGATTGCAGGGGTGACTACGCTCAACATTTTAAATCTCAAGGAGGCGAGCACAATATGATGCCGTATATATCATGTAATTAACGCCACCGAGACCTATATCCAGCAGTGGTCCTCCATCGGTTGATGATGATGATAATAGTGATGATTTAAATACAAAAAACATGTTCTGCGAAAAATCACATTCCGATCATTTTGAAACAGCAAGTGTATTGTTACTGCGCCTTGCCTGTAAGTCAATCCGTTGTGAAATCTTTGGAAATATACTGATATTGTTCTTTTTGTAGTTTGCAGAGATTTTATTTCATTTGAGGACAAACTTTTTCATCAGAAAATAATTTGCGCCTTTCAGAGACTCTAAACTTAATAGATTTGGCAGGGGTTTTGAGTTAAATAGGGCTTAGTAGTTAAAAGACTATGTTGGCAATGTGCCTAACTTCGTTATGGCTAACAATATCTTAATGACGTATTTCTAGTCATTACGAAAAATAAAATAATACTTTAGGAAATGATTACTGAATATATATATGTAAAGTAATGTCTTTATTGTGGGGAAAGTGGGCGAATAAAAGATATAACAATCGCTATAGCATTTAGATAATCGCATCGTAAGTAGACTCGTCGCCGCGACGGTGATCTACAAATTTCCTTTTTTTTATTCGACGAAGGGACGGAACCAGCAGGACGTTCACCTGATGGTAAGTGATACGTCTGCTCATAACTACGTGGCGGTAGTTAGGATCATACATACTGCACCTCATTAATGTCGTAGTCTGAGACGAATTAAGATGTTGAGTCTTCTTACCTCAGTAATTACACTAGCTACACCGACCTTCAAACCGGAATTCAGTAATGTTTACACACTGCTGGTTGGCGGTAGAATAAGCGTTGCGGCGGCACCTGCCGAGACGTTCAACGGCAACAGTGACCTACCGTCAGTAAAAGTTTTACTGGTTTTACTGGTGGTAGGTCTCTGTTGCCAGAGACCGTCTAGGTAGGTACTGCCAACTTGTGTTCCGGAATGAAGGGCGCATTAACTAGTGTAATTACTGGGGTAAGGAGACTCAACATCTTATGTCTCAACCAACGAGGATAATGTAGTGCAGTATATACCATCGTAACTAACGCCATGTTGTTATAGGCAGGCGTTACAATTTCCATCACGTGAACGTCCCGTTCGACTAGTCGCTGAATTAAAAAAAAAAATAAGTGTAATATACAATTCAAAGAACTAGGGAAGTGATTTCTTCAAATACATTACGAGTGTGACCTACTTCAGGAACACTGACTCCAATGCACATGCATTATCCATCAATAACTGTCGGGGAGCGCCAAAGCGAACCATTAAAATGTCGTTTAAAGACACTCACATAAATCGGTATTCTTCTCCACTCTATTACTTAAATATTATTGGACCTCTATATATTAACTTAAGTAACTTGCTAAAGTGATGACCACGACCATTCTGTCAAGAGTGACACCGACTAAGAAGAAGGTATTACTTTGAAATTAATCTTTGACCTCTTAAATCAAAACATTTTTACTAATGGTAAAACTTGCTGAACTTGCTGAAAAATTTTTGCTGATGGTAAAAAGGTAAATACCACTACAGCGCCTACTTCAGCAGCCAAACAGTACTGTGCAGAGATTATTGTGTTACAATTTGAAAGGCGCTGTAGCTAGTGTAATTACTGAAGTAATGAGCGACAAACGCAATGTGAGGCAGTGTGTATCATCCTAACAAGCACCACGTTATTATGGGCAAGCCTATCACTTACCATCAGTTGATTGTCCTGCTCGTCTCGTCGTATAGTTGAAAAAAAAAAATACATCTCTTTTGAAGAAATTAAAACTAAATTAGCACCAGTGGTAGGTCTTGCCGGAGACTTTAGTTGGCGATCATAACTATTTCTGCCGTCAAACAGTACTGTGGAAAAATTACTGTGTACCGAATGGAAGATGATGAAATTAATGGAGAGAGGAACATCATATATCACAAGGCGACGAGAACAATGTGGTGCTGTGTATGTCGTCCTAACTAGCGCCACGTTTTTATAGGGGCGTATCACTTATCATCAGGTGAACATCTCGTTGATTTCGAAAAATGAAAAAAGATACGATTTCTTTATTTTATTACTTGTTGTGAATCTATATCTCATTAAGTATATCACTATACATCAGATACGTAGTCAATATAATTTTTTTTTTCAAGTTATGCGCAAGTGTTGTACACATTTATATTTGTAGTCTATAGTATTTTTGCTTTAAAAGTTGTATCATAAATCCACGACCCTGCGTACTTACTCCATAGGAAATCGTTCGCCCAAGTGAAATCGCTTCCGGTTTCGTCCGGTAAGGCCCCGCCTTTTTAATGCTTACACCAAAGAAATAACTTGCTTGAATCGGTGTTTTCTTCACAGTTCACGTATTTGCTTTTGCATGACGGAAAAAGCTTAAATTCTTGTGTTATTAATATATGTATATATAAAACGGGTTATATGTGATTCTTGTTGAAATGTATAAATATATTTTTTTATTACGTTAACAAGTTCAGTGGAAAGTATAGCAAATTTTATTTTCGCGTTAAAAACTATTTTTGTAGTATATCTCGAAATTCAACAATAATTTACGAAGAATGTGACAAATGTCATTGCACTCGTAAAAATTTATATATACATAAAATTAAAATGACTTTGTTTGTTCGCCAATCACGTGAAAACTAGTGACCGTATCGATATGGCAACACGACCATTCAACGCGGAATAATTTGTAGATAGTTACTACAGGCTTTTTATTTTTTTGAATTTTCATAGACCCTTTATAATTTTATTATTAATTAAGTTTTATAAACATTTTAATTTGGTATAATTAAGCCGTTGCTATAGTAACGGTTACTATAGATAGTCATTTGTGGTTGCGGTTACTCTCAAGGAATATTTCAGACAAGTTTCAAGTATAACACTATTACGGCCAGCAAAGCAGGCGGGGGATAGCTAGTAGTATATAAAATAAATTCAGTTTTAATGTTTTTCACGGATCAAAACGCGTTGTTTTTTTTTTGCTTATGACGTATCTATGCTTCTGGAAAAACAAAGACGATAGACGTTTACTGGTGGACAGGGTCCTCTCCAATGATCTCCATACCAAGAGATTATGGTAAAGAGTTAGTTATTTCATTGTGAATTAATCAGTAGTATATAAAAGACCAATATGATCTTATTCTCTAGTGCCCTGCGGTAGCGGAGGCAATGCTGACTGTTAGGACAGTTGGATGTGGGAATCTTTGGGGGAGGCCTATGTTCAGCTGTGGACGTCTATCGGCTGATGATGATTGATGAAATTGTCAGAAACTCTTATATTTATTCAAGAAAGCGACAGGACGAGTAAAATGTTCAACTGATGGTGAGTGGTGCACTTGTCCATAATAATATGGAGGTAGTTACGATAATATATGCTGTACCACATTGCGCTCGTCGCCTGAGATAAGATGTTGAGTCTAATTATCTCAGTAAATACACTATAGCGCCTTTTAAACCGGAACACAATAATCTTTGTACAATACTGTTTCGCAGCAGAAATAGGCGCTGCGGTGATACCTACCTAGACGGCCTCCGGCAATAAGAGACCTTTTTTTTTGTTTAACGTAGGGGAAGTGCCTGCGCATACTTGGCCTCGCGGGGGTAAGGACAGGTTATGTCGGACTTGCACCGACTAAAACCCCAGCGATATTTCATCTCATCGCTTTATGGCAGGGTCACGAGAACGCTTTCACACACATGCGCGATCGCGTCAGTACCAGCCGCACAACGAAGCCTCGCCTCGGGAGGGAGGGAAGAACCCCTCTTTCCATATCTGTAAGGGCACGCCGGAACACACAGCGCGCCTCCTCCTCCGCCTCTTCCAGTCACCCGGGCAACGGATTTCCACGAATTTGTCACCCAGAGGCCATGGGAGCCAAGAGAAAAAACTCTCCCGGTCCCCTGCGACGGATCCGATTTTGGCTTCTGCCGCCACCCGTTATACGACCGCGGAGGATAGGGAGAGCAGCACATCGCAATACTGACACTCCTCTTTCCTCTCGGCCCTACTGCCGCCGCATTAGCGGTGCGGCACCGCTTAGACGCGGAGGGTACGCTATCTCCGCGACTCCACCTCGGCTGCAAAGGGTAGCATAAAGCCGCCCCTGCAGCCCATCGATACGAATCCGAGGTGAGCTCACGGTGGAGCTCCGAAGCTCTAACTAGTAGCGGCGGCCTCGGGCCAGCTAGGTAAGTTTCTCTTCGCTTCATCGTGAGGGACTACGCCACGGCTACCGTGCTCCTCCACCACGATAATACCTGCTTGGGGTGTAATGAGTCCCGCAGAACAACTCAGGTGATCTAAACCAATCTTACTCGCTGGTGCATCCTTGCTAATCAAAAAACCAGGCTCTGGCTTTCACCAACCCGCCTCAGGCTAATGTGGTGGGAAATGGCTCAAATCTCTCCATATGAACTCTTACAAATGATGGTCTTTTGTACTCGGCGGTACCGGATGCCATGCTGACTGTTTGTAGGGATCTTTGGGAGATACCTACGGCCAGCAGTGGACGTTTATCAGCTGATTATGATGAATACATCATGCTTCTTTCCTTGTCTTCTTCTGATATATTAAACTTGACAATTACGTTTAGTTTATATTGTCTTGTTGATTTATAATAAACCTTTTAATACTATTTGCAGAGTTTGATGTTAAAAGATTAACAAAATTTCTTAAGACGTTAAAAAAAAAGGAACTAAAAATATGAGCGACTACTGGAGAGAAAACATCACATGAAGACTGAGCGTAGGTTTTTTTTTACATTTGAGGTTTATTGCTCAATAAAAACGATTGAATCGGTTACTATTGAACTTGTCGACTTCGGAATTGTTTGTTTGGATGCTTTAACGAGATCCGACCCAGAGATTTTAGCGCCACTTTTCCTTTAATCTCCAAGTTTAAACTGCTGTTAAAATTATAATATTAAACATTTGTTTACTACAAACAATATAATGTTTATTAAGATTTCTTTTTTTTTCAGTTTATTTGTTGCATTTCAAAAGAATTTACAATACTCTGTTCTGTCCGACATTCAAAGTGAAATATGCAAATATATTAAAGCACTCATTAAATGAAAATCTTGCATATGGGATTATAAATACAAGTTTTTTTTCCGAGTTTATGTTTTTAACTGTAATTCAATATATCAAAATAATATTCCAGGTTTTAACGTTGGTGCCCACTTATTAACATTTCCATAGTACATTGCTTTTTTCCACTTCGAGTAATGATTTACTTGCAAAAAAAAAAACACTATACATTTCTAAGGTGATTACGTATTAATAACAATCTGGATACAATGAAATTTCCAAGTTAAGTATTAGTATATGTGAGAGAGATGTAGAGGTTATACTCACTGAAATTGATCACCATCAATGTACCTTTCCAAGAGTGAAGCCCTTCTTACGATTATCTTTTGATATGATAAGTAACACTGCGTATTCATTAGATTACAGTGAACTGCCTTTAAAAGTTCTAAGTTATGAAATCAATCTAATCAATATTGATATTTACAACATGTAGTTTACCAAATAGTTTGTATTCCTGTGCGAAAGGTATTTTTTAATTCAAATTACTAGCCTAAATGTCCTCTACATTAAAAATAAGACATTAAGCTCGAGTGAAAAACTCATACAAAAATGTAGCTGTCTTCAGTATATGTTCTACATTAACAGTGTAGCAATCTTTTAGTCCAATTTACAGTTAACGAATAATTAACCTTAAAATATTAACTTTATTTTAAAGATAAAGTGCAGTTCTTGTACATAGAATGTTCATACTCTTGTATGATATTACAAGCTGTAGCTCCGGTCCTCACGAGATATTATATTATTTATATAATAAAAGTACGAAGGAATACAACCTCCGGCGAAACACTTTTAACTTAATACTGCACCCGCTTGAAAATTAAATTGCGGAGCTAACTTGAAACAGAATTCTTTATAATAGAACTTTATTGTTGTAAAACGAAAACGCACGCGTCTCTATGTACCCTCTGCATTGTACTAAGACTACTCTAACATCTAATACAGATTTATTTCTTGATAAGTAGCATAAAGATAAGATACTAAACGGTGATAGACTACTTAATTATCATCATCAGCCAATAGACGTCCACTGCTGGACATAGGCCGGCCCCAAAGATCTTCCACGTTGATCGATTCACAGTCAACATGGTCTCCATCGTCGGGCACTAGGGGCCGTTGACCTCGTACTATAAGAGTAATTAATGCCGGAAATGAACAACACTGCTGAGGGGCTCCGTCCCTTAATTACAAACTGTCTGCACAATAGTTGTGCTTCGAATATGTAAGTTTGAGACAAAAATATTATATACTTATCGCAAGTTATGTTTAAGTACGAAAAGTAATTAAAAGGTACACAAATAGTATGTTCTAAGTATAATATAATGGACAGGTTTAAGAAAATATAGAAGCACGGTACCACTATTAAAACAAGAATAGTAGAATAGTAAAAAAAAGTTTTATATACTCAACTTTGGAGACAAGCAAATTTAACATAGGCCACTTCATGGTTAGTTTAGTTAGCGATATTACTGGGGTAACAAGGGTTGTTAAAGACTTCACTGGTGTTAGGTCTCTGTTGCCAGAGACCGTCTAGGTGGATACCACCGCGGCGTATATTGCAGCTGACAAACACTAGAGTTAAAGTATTCCTGTGTTCCGGTTTGGAGGCCGTTGGAGCTAGTATAATTACTGGGGTAGCGAGACTCAACATCTTATGTCTCAGGCGACGAACGTAATGTGGTGCAGTGTATAACATTCTGAGTAGCGCCACGTTGCTATGGGCAGGCGTAGTACTTACCAGTAGGTGAACGCGTCCTCCAGCTCGAAGCTTAATTATATAAAAAAAAATGTACAAAATTTCTTTATTCCCTTTTTTTATTATGTTTTGTAACTGAAATGAAGAAATCATTATTGTTAACATTCTGAATCTTGCTAAATTTGGTGTAGTATAAACATACTTCCCAACGATACATTGTTGTGAGCAGGCGTATCAATTACCTCCAGGTCAACGCCCAGCTGGTCTCGTTACTCAGAAAAAAAAGCCAGTAACAAGACAAGTATAACAAAAAACTTAAATATAACTTGGTAATGATAACTTAATTGATCTAAACATTGTCATCATTATGTTATAACATAAAAAATTGTTAATTGCAATTTTTTTAAGTCACGAGGCGAGTGTGAATTTCACGTGATGGTGAGTGATGCGCCCGCTCATAACAACGCGGCGCTAGTTAGAATGTTATACACTGCACCACATTGCGCTCGTTGCCAGAGGTCATAAAATGTTCACACTCGTTAACCCAATACCTAACCTACACTAGCTACAACGCTCCTTCAAACCGGATGATAGTAATGTTTGCACACTACCGCTTGGCGGCAGAATAAGCGCTACGGTTGTACCCATCAAGACGGCCTCATATATACATGTATATATATATATATATAATATACATGTATATTTACATATATAAATATATGTAAATATACATGTATATTTATACATACATTTATCTAAATATATATATTTATGTATATAAATAATATTAGCTGTTTCGCGCCTGCAGTGCTAACCGTAATATAGAATTTGTCTGAAATAGTTGCCATAGCAACCGTTACTACAGCAGCCGCATAAATAAGACGAAATGAAAATGTTTATAAAAGTTGATTAGAAATAAAGTTCATGATCTATGAAATTCAAAAAATAAATAGCCTTAGGTCATCTACAAATCATTCCGCGTGGAATTGTCATGTTCCAAAGGTCGATACGTTCACTAGTTTTCACGTGATTAGCGAACAAAGAAAACACGTTTTCATGATATATATATAGATAGAAAGATATTATTAAAAGGACGTGACTTTAGTGCACTGAAGTATTATAGAGAGAGACGCTCTGTAATTAAAACATCGGGGCAATAACTCCTAAAGCCATCTGAAGCTTGAGATTACTGTAAATAATGGCGGAGCTGTTAATTTGGCAGCTGAAAATATTCTACAGTGAAAAGATAAGTCTTTGTAAGTCAATGTACTTGTCCATTTAATGGGGGATTAGAGACGCAAGTGGAGATAATTTATTGCCTTTGATGATGCGATGTATTTGGTTACCATTAATTGAAAGCATTTTTAAGAATAACTATGATTTTTGATCGATAAACAAAATGATTCATCTTCATCATCAGCGGACTGTCGCCCACCGCTGGACTAAGTCCTCACCCAAAGATCTCCACATCGATCGGTCTTGCGCTGCCCGATATCCAGTTGTTTCACGCGACCTTAACCTGATCTTCGAACTATCTAGTGGGGCCCCCATTTGTCGAACATTGAATCTTCCGGTGCGCGGTCGCAATTTGAGGAGCTTTCTGCCCCATTGGCTGTCAGTTCTTCAGGCGATGTGACCTGCCCATTGCTACTATCATTTAATTTTCAGCGCTTTAAGAAAAAGATCTGTTTCAAATTGATGGTCACGAAACTAGGTGTCATGTATTAGAATATTATATTACCATCCAGAAGACGTCCACCGGTGAGCATAAGACTGCTTCAAAGATTTTTTTTCTTTTATTCTACGACTCGACAAGACCAGCGGGGTGATCACATGTTGGTAAATGACACGCCCGCCCATAACAACGTGGCGCTAGTTAGGATATACACTGCAGCACATTGTAGTCGTCGCCTTGAATCATAAGATGTTGTCTCGTTATCATAGTAATTTCACCAGCTACAGCGCCGTTCAAACTAGAACATAGTAACGTTTGCATACTGGTGTTTAGCGGTAGAAATTGGCGATGCAGTGGTATCTACGTAGACGGTCTCCGGCAACAGAGACCTACGATCATTGAAGATCTCCATAACGATCCCTACGCGGCTCGCATCCAACGGCAAGGACTTGGATGCTCGAACTTATATAAGTGTAGTATTACAAGTGAATTTATACGTCAATCAAATAAATAATAATAAATATTTTAACATTAATAACTTTACTCGTAAACATCAATAAAACTAAATGTGTTTAAACGACAGTGATAGTAACCTTCTTGCAGTAAATTTTACGAGTCCATTAACAACCATGTTACATGAATATAGAAACATAGTTTTAGCAATTAAATGAAGAATGAACAGGAGTCAGAGAGCTGATGATGATTTTATCAAATGGTTTATATAGAAAGAAGATATACATTTTTAATATAAAACTTGCCAACATGGTACTATGCAAACCATTTTTTATTCATTAGTAATGAGACTAGGGGGACGTTAACCTGACGGTTAGTAATACGCCAGCACATACTGAGTTAGTATTATGTATACTGCACCAAATTTCATACGTCGCGTGAGACGTAAGATGTAGAGTTCCGCTACTCCAGTAATTTAACTAGCTACTACGGCTGGTAGGTCTCTGTTGTAGGAAATCGTCAAGGTACCACAGCAAAACCTATTTCTGTCTTCATCCAGTATTGTGCAAGGATTACTATATTATGGATTGAAAGGCACTGTAGCTTTTTTATACTATTAAGCGACGAGACAAGGGCGTGTCCTTTGTCACCTGGTGATAAGTGATACACCAGGACATAACAACGCAGCGCTAGTTAGGATGATATTAGCCTGAGATATAAGATGTTATCTCTCATTCTCCCAGTAAACACTTCAAACCGGAAGACAGTACCACCAGTAAATCATCAAATGTATCCCCTTTTCCGCCATTTTTAATAGTAAATGATAAAGACTTCAGCCAATACTGCCAGTTGGAACAAATTGAGCAAAACGTTTACCTCATTTATTATGATAATAAATTCCATAGCAAATATAAATTCGTGTAACGTTACAGACGGGAATTACGGATGGGTCGCCTAAGATTATTTACTAGCGAACTGTAATCGAAATGGATCATTATTGAGCACGGCTACCGGAAGCTTAGCTTTACCGAGATTGCTCACTAAATTGAGATTGCCTACTTAAGATCTCTTTTATTTCTAACGTAAAATTTTAATGTTGCTAATGAATCTTACTATTTCAATATTCCTTTTTTATTTCTTAACTTTCAGTTATATGATTTATTATAATGAAACCTAAAATGTCTGCAGAATTTTCAGTTGAACTAGCATCTAGATAAATGACCAAATAATTTTTTAACTCTTTATAAAATTTTTTAACTAGTGTTAAAGAAACGAACAACATTTAGTCTGAAGGAATTTTTGTTTTATTAAAAAAAAATTGTACGTCAGATTAAGAATATAAAGTGAAAAATATAATGTTAAGCGGTACTTAAATATTATATCTAGCTCGCTAGGGGTTGGTTGAACTCAAAAATTAAAACTGTTTTTTTCATAATACTGAAAAAAATGTTAATCCATAAATATGAGCAACTGATGAACAGGTGTTAGGTCCTTATTTTCGGAGACCGTCTAGGTAGGTACCACCGTAGTGGCCAAACAGTATTGTGCAAACATTACTGTATTCCGATCTGAAGGGCGCTGTAGCTAGTGTAACTACTGAATTAACGATATATCCTATGCCTCAGGCGACGAGAGCAATGTGATGCAGTATATTTATCCTAACTAGCGCCACGTTGTTATGGGCAGGCGTATCTTTTACCATCAGGTGAACATCTCATTCGTCTCGTTGCTTCTTAAAATAAAAAAAGACTTAAGGTCGGAATGTCACGTGTATTTGAAGTCCCCTGCACTGAAATCCGGCAACAAATTCATTTACTTTCCACCTGGGCCATGCTTACGTCATTGCTAAATTTAGCCAGCACCGGAGCCGAATTTCATTCATCGGGCCCTCCAGTAAATCAAACTTGTTTTTCAGCGTTAGACTCGGCAGAATAGTCTATAAAGTAAAACGTCTTCGCTGCATTATGGACTACGGTATTTACGTTTTCTTCATATGTTTTAAATGAAAGAAAATATGATCTTTCGGATAATATTTGTATTCAACCACCAACTAGAAACCGTATGTACGTTTGGAGATAGATATCAAACAGAAATAAAAAGTTCCTCTTAATTTTGGCCATAGTTAACAAGTCCTCTTTAAAGGTCTATTAAAATTATCAATAATCCAGATTTTTCTCTTTATGTACACTTGCTGAAATTAATTAAATGATCAATTAAAACTTTTTACACAGTTCGACGAGATGAAGCTGATTGAATAGAAGTAGTTAGTAGAAAATCCATGTAGTTGTTTGTGGTAAGACGGTAAAATAGGAAAAGATGTTACTGGAGCAGTCTCTTTTCTCTTTTAGAAATGTTATCAAATTGTAACGATAATTAGAAAAGTTTTTCATGATTAAAGATAAACTCTTCGTTTGTAAATCACGCTTTGCAGTTACACATATTAATACGAAATTATCAATTTAGAAATAAAAACTATATAAAAAGCGTAATACTCCCGAGTGTATTTAGAATTTATAATTTTATTTAGACTTTTGACTCGATGCCAGAAAGTTAATAAGAATTCGTAGCCTGCCATTGATTTTCATAAATTATTCTATTTGCGTTGAACCCTACTAAATGCATGAAAAGATAATGACATTGTGCTAAATATGATGCAGAAATAATCCTTGGTATATTGTGTATCAAATACAAGTAATCATTTTTTTGTTTTTATCATCATCTGCCCGCGATAATGTCTTCACTCCCTGTCCTCGGAAGGAGATAATTAATATAAGGGCCAAGTTATATTGGACGTCGCCCGATTATTCCATCTGCATAAGCACCTCTTTTTTTAATCTACGAAGCGACAACACGAGCGAGTCATTCACCAAATTGTTATTGATCATCATCATCATCATTAGGCGCCCTAATCAAACTGAAGTTGGATGATTAGATTGAGAAAACCAATTCGGTTCTTAACTATTCTTTTTAACTGATGCTATTTAAACCCGGTCCGGTCCTTTATGTCGTCAAATCATTTCTTCCGCTGTCTACCAGGTGCATATTTTCCAGGAATTTTGCCCGCCAGGATCAACCTTGGGAACACATAAAGGGATCCTGTACTGGTTAGTGATACGCCTACCCATAACATGGCGTTAGTTATGATAGTATAAACAGCAATACATTGTGCTCGTCGCTTCGAAAAATATGTTAAATATCGTTGCTTTAGTAATTTCATTAGTTGCAACGCTATTTAACTGGTACACAGTAATGTTTGCACTTGTTTGGTGACAGAAATAGAAGCTGCGGTGGTACCTACATAACCAATAAGACCTTAGTTACAAAGCCTCTCCGCCTAATAGGAAAAGCTATTAATACATCTAGGATGGGGTACCTATAATCTTTTTGTTCACTAATATCTGAAATATTTTAACGTATAACTGGACAAAGGTAAAACAACCTTACAACATAAACACCGCACTTTATCGGTCTATAATCGTTAACGTTTAAACATAGTATTGTTTTTCTTACCTTTTTATATTGTAGTGTAGTTTGTCAACGTCCGGTTAAAATTGAAAAATATATCAAAATTCTGTCAGCGTGTAGCTACCGTAAACGTTAATATGTTGCCGGTACTAAAGTACGCGGTAAATCATAACTTGAATGAAGAGACGTCATGTTACTGATTTAGTGACGTCATTAAGCGTCGTACAATCGATATAAAATTTATGTCGTGTCCGATCGATATGATCGCTACAGACTTGGAAATGAATTGGTGTGCCAGTGACGTCATGGAGTACAGTATTACAAACATTTAGGTCACGAACGTTCACCCGAGCTGTGTTCATGGCGTCATTGATAAGAATTTGTTTGCCTTAAAGCCTCGATAAAATTCACATTGTGATATCATTCTGATCGTATTACTGATAAACTACGCGAATTTTCTAATAATTTTTGATAAACGACTGATACTAAAGTCTCTATTTCCGGAGATCGTCTAGGTAAGTAACACCGCAGATTCTATTTCTGCTGCCAACAGTAGTGGGATAAACATTATTGTGTTCCGATACGAAGGGTGTTGTAGCTAGTGAAATTATGGAGGTAACGAAACCTAACGTCTTAATATCTTATCTCTACGCGACGAGGACAATGTGGTACTGTGCATACCATCCTTATTAACGACACTTTGTTTTAAGCAGGCTTATCATGAGGTGAATGGCTAGCGCATTTAATCGCTCCGCAGAAAGAATAGAAAAGATGATTGAATTTAATAGAGAGGATTTAATCTCAAAAATTTCTGATCACGATGCACATCCAGACTAAAAAAGTTTTATGTTTATCAAGTCCCAAACTCGTCAACACGTGGATCCGGAATCGAATAAAAGACAGCGTTAGAAGATAAACGGTCAGCTACTCTTTCCCGGTGTTAGTCGGCGTCTGTGCTATAGGTCTACATTTAAAAAAATCATCTGTGAGACGCTTTGATGTATCTTGACGTTATTTTTTTATCATTAAAATGTTTGAATTTGGTTATCGTAAACGTTTCCGATTGAATACTCGTAAAATACGTATATGAAATGATATAGAATACAAACACAAAAATTACCTTTGCTTTACATTAGTCGTAAAAAGCGTGAATAAACAAGAAGGGCACGCAGCGATTCGTTTTGTGAGAACGTTTGAAGTAACTTGGCAATGTACCAATGTCGAACTTGGATGGATTATGCGAGATAACAAATGCTCAACGCAGTCGACAGTCCGACATATAAAATTACAAATACTGTTTGTTTTTTTTTCTGACAAACATCACTTTTTTTCGAAGGCGAAGTCTCCAAAGATCCCCTGCTTCTAGGGAGAAAGACAGTGTTATGTGAGATTTGTACCTACTAAAACTTCCTCGGACCCAAGGAGTTCAGAAGTACTCGCTGCCAGGTTAGCGCATGAGCCCTTCGAATCTCGGCATGTACGGATGACTTTAATATCTAAGTTATATACATTTGTGAATTTTAGCAACAACAGCGAAACACAAACGGTGAAGGGAAACATCTTGGGGAAACCTGCACATGAATTAGAATTTATTCTAAGGTGTGTGTGAAGTCACCTATCCGCATTGAGTCCGCGTGGTGACTGTAGCCCTATCGCCCTCATATTGAGGGTAGGCCTGTGCCCCAACAGTGGAGACGTAAATTGGCTGTTGAAAAAACAACGCCCTCGGTGTTCATCCTTAGTGGTTTGCAATAGGCTCCGTGAGCTCTTCACACACCGGTGCCTTCTGCGACAGGCAGGACTTACCTTAATCCAATTATTAATAGCTCGAGGCCGTACAGCAGTTTTGACAAGTACCTAAAGATACGATGAGAGAATGAAACTAGTTTATTTACTAGTACATCTATGTTCCCGGCGACCGTCTAAGTAGGTACCACAGCAGCTCTTATTTCTGTCGCCATAAAGTACTGTGCAAACATTACTGTTCCGGTTTAGACGATGTTGCAGTTAGTGTAATTTTTGGAGTGACGACGCTTAACATCTTATATCTCAAGGTCACAATTAGTGCTGTGTATATTATCGTCATATCCACTTACAATCAGATAAAGATCACTCCCATATCCTTTTAGCTATTTATCTCGGTTTATTAATATATTTATATCATAGTATTTGCGGCAAAGTTGACCATAGCTAATTTAATCCCACAAATGAAGTTTTTTAGTTTTAATTATTATTGTATCCATTACGCCAAAAAATTTTTTTTATAACTCAACGACGATATGAAAAGATACGGGGTATACTTTACCTATTCATAAAAATGCTGATTGATTTGCTTATATTTTGCTCATCTATTTTGTTTGCACACCTAACATCCTAGTCGTTCCCCAACAAGATCTTGTTTTTTCCTATCATTATGGAATACCTTCATTAATCTAATGTTTTCCTGGAAATTTCTTTAAAAGTTTCGTGTTTCATAAAGATTGGCTTCATTGGATAAGTAATTCTTAATCGTAAAAGTATACCTTGAATATTAAAGCAACTTTTCTTATTTCTAGCATCCATCTATTTTACTAACTAACCTCTGCTGTTTTTCGTGTGAAGGATATAATTATTTAATATTTTTTTAGGAATAATTAATAGAGAAAAGGCATTTGTTACATTTTAAATTTCAAAAATTCATATGCATGGTACATTACCATGGATTAATTAAGAATATTTATTTATAACAAATATGATCTGATGTATCATGGAACTCAAAGGTTCCCACCCTTACAACCATGGAATATAAGGATTACCGCGCAAAAACTCACGGGATCCAAGCTCACCATCCTGCTCGTGGCGTACCCTACTAATCCACAAACGAGGCTCTGGCTCCCATCAACCCGCGTTGGGGTCTGCGAGGCCGGAAATGGCCAAAATTTCCCCATACGAATCCCTACCCGATCGATGTGGGAATCTTTGGGAGATGACCTCTGTTCAGCAGCGGGCGTCTTTCGGCTGATGATAATGATGTATCATGAAAGTATACTTTAAAAAAAAAATTAAGTATATTCTTCCGTTTACATCAAAATGCAGATACGATTTCCAAGTAATATTCTTTGCAATATTTTCCGCTTTATAATTGGCTGCAAACAAAACATGTTTAAAATAACTGAATGCAATAAACAGTTTTGTTATGGCTTACGATAGAAACAAAACAACTTGCATGTGTGTCGGCAAATCGTTCTGTTTCTTACATAAACAGGTTAACTGGTTAAAACAAAAAGAGTTTTATGTATTATTTATAACTAGCTGTTCCCCGCCCGCTTTGCAGGCCGTAACACCCCCGCAACAATCATCGGGGAAGGAATTTCGCAAAATCCGTTCTTAGACCTACACTCGGCAAAAGGAATATTCGTACTAACATTCCAAGTCTAAGCCTTATGGTTTCCGAGATATCGTGATGAGTATCTATACGGTGGGAAATCTCTTATATAGATAGATTATATACGATTAATAAACACAAAGTGATATTAATCGAAATAATTTGTTTCGTATATTAGTACACCATTTCATTGATATTTTATTTTAAGAACCATCTCTGTCACTCATTTCCACACCATCAATTTCTTAACCCATTCATCTATATCTACATATCTTAATCCCTCTTTTTTATATTTTCTTCTATATTATTTTTCCTTCATACTACTATATATAAATTATTTAATTTCATAAGAAATAGAAATTTATTTATATTTAACATTGTGTCTCTATTGCCGGAGACCGTCTAGGTAGGTACAACCGCAGCGCCTATCGCTATCATTAAACAGTTGAGTGTATACATATGCGTTCCGGTTTGAAAGGCGCTGTACTTAGTGTAATTACTGGGGTAACGAGACTCAATATATTATGTCTCAAACCAGTGTAATGTGGTGCAGTCATCGTAACTGGTGTCAATTTGTTATGGACAGGCGTATCACAATCAGATCGAATGTCCTGCTCGTCTTGTGATTTAATTGATTTAAAATAAAACTTCGTAGTACTACTGTACTCAATTAGAAAACTAGACATCAAATTATTTATTTATTAGTTAGTTAGTTATTCTTATGTATTGTATGTAAGAAGACAGAAATATCCTGTTTGTTTTTGATTAATAAAAGTATTTTAAAACATTTAGACAGTAATATACAAAACTTCATTAATTAGTCTCCGTAATGATAAATCTTATTGCTGTCCCATACACCAACCTACACGTGGTCAACGTAATGAGTAATTGGTCGTGACTCTGTCCTTTCGAGAGAAGGCCTCGAGTGGTAATCGATAATCGGGATAGTACGATTACCCGGAAGTAAATTTTTTTTGTTAATAACATCGTTTTTAGCATTTCGCAAAATAGCTTAGTTGTTCATAAAACGTATTTTAATAGGATAAGTCTCGTTTTTCAATACCGCTATGTAACCAACGTTTCTGAATCCAAGATTAATATATGAAACTACTATTATTGACGAAATTCGAATAATTAAAATTAGTAGCCACTTAAAGCTAAGTTAAAGCAATAATTAAAGTATCAGGCAATCAGTGTATCCTTGCCGACCACGAAGAAATTATATCAGGTTTAAGTTTAAATGAAATAAACGGACATGGATACTTATTCCTCTGGCGCAGACATGTAAAGTGAGTCTTGGACTCGGACACATATCATCATCATCATTATCAGCCGATAGATATCCACAGCTGGTAATAGGCGTCCCTCGAGATCTAAACATCGATCGATCCTACGCTGCCCGTATCCAACAACTTTTGCTCCTTGCAATTTTCACCAGATCGTCGAAACACCTGGTGGTAGGCCTGCCAACATTACGTCTTACGATACGCAGTCCCCATTTGATGACCTTGATGCCCCATCGGCTGTCAGTCCTTCGAGCAATGGCCCTGCACATTGCCACTTGAGGCTAGCAATTTTTTGTACTATGTGGGTGACCTTAGTCCCTGCGGATGTCATTTCTGGTTGGATCGCGCAGGGAAACCTCGAGCATAGCCCTTTCCATTGCTGACACTTTCCGACACATATTCATCGTGAGTCTTGCAGATCAAGTATGTAGTATCACTAAACAACAGTAAAACATAAAGGGTAAGTAGATATTATATGTATTTCACAAAAATCTTCTAGTAAGCTTTCCTTCATCATCATCATCAGATGCCATTTACTATTATTATTACTACTATTTATATTAATAGTTAGATATGTGTTTTAGAGTACTGCTGCGGCAATTGTAGGCGCTGCTCTAAAACATCAAACATCGATGGTTTCCACGCTAGTTTATCAGTCCAGATATATGGTCAGGAGTTAAGCTTCTTAAAGATGAATGAATGGTTATATTTTGTTATTCAAGGAAGAGACGAACGGGCCGTTCATCTGATGGTAAGTGATACGTATGCCCGTAACAACGTCGCAAACTAGAGGATCTTATACATTGGGCGACCACGTCACGCTCGTCGCTTTGAGACATAAGATGTTGAGTCTCGTTATTCCAGGAATTATACTAACTACAACACGCTTCAACCCGGAACACAGCTATGTTAGTACACTACTGTTTGGCGGCAGAAATAGGAACTGAGGTGGTACCTACCTAGACGGTCTCCGGCAATAAAGAGCTACCACCAGTTAAGCTATTGGGTTTTTCATATTATAGTCTATATCACACTATCCTCTTGTCTATTGGTGACAGATCTCCATTGCCGGAGACCGTCTAACCAGCTACCACTGCAGTTCCTTAATCTGTCGCCATTGTATAACCTTTACTGTACGCTGGTTTAAAAAAGCTTGCTATAACTGATACAACGTTACTTGATGCTGTATTAATATATTATATGTTCTATTAGGGAAGCGTATCATACACCTTGAGATAATTCTAATTCATATTTAGTTGCTTCTTTAGCAATTAATTTATCAGGTATAACATTAGATCCTCATCTCGTTGACGTTTCTATTTAACCTTTATCCTAAAACATCATTACACTCTCACCAGTCTCACTATTATGGATTTCTGAAATAAAATTAGTGTTATATACGCTATTAGGAAATTTTAGAAGCTCTCATATTATTTTTATTCGTGTACATGGGTATCATCACGATGGCAGAAGAGAACGGAACGATAAATTTTAATCTTTTGCTTTTGTTTCTTTTGGCAGCGTATTCAATGCAAAATCATCAAAGCGGTATATTTTTATTAAACTCCCCATCTTATAATTGAACTCGCCAACAATCTGTTTTGTATTAAGCCCGTCTCATTCGAGTTGCACTTGAGTATATAGTTTTGGTTCTACAGTATACGTGTATACGTCAGCGTGAATCATGCGGGGGCTTCATCTCTGTCCGTCGACTACGTGCGGAGTTAAAACGATACAAAAAAAGTCCTCATTATTTAAACATAAAATGACAAATCAAGCAGCGCAACAATCTTCAGATAATTCATACATCCATATCGTAAACTTGATGCACTGCGTTCATTATCAGCCGATAGACGTCCACTGCTGGATATAGGTCTTCCCAAAAGATCTCCACATCGATCGATCCTGCGCTGCTCGCTTCCAGCTGCTTCCGGCGACCTTCATCTTTCCCGTCGGACACTTGAGGCCGTGTTTTGTTAGAGTTCATTGAGGGAAATTGGGCTTTAGCCAACCACTCTGGTCCAGTACGGGTTGGTGGGTAGTCATAGTGGGTATTCAGCAGGGTACATCGCGTGCAAGTGACGTCAACTTAGGCTCCGTAAAATGTTGGGCGGAACCCAACGATATTTTCTAGCATAGCATATTTTGTTTTAGCTAAACTTAAACACTTCATAAATCACAACTGTAAAGTTAGCACCTACCGTGATACCTATCAAAATTTCTCCGTGGTGAAGAATAGATTCGAGAAACAACTTACTTATCTTCTTCTTCTTCTTTCTCCTGCCCTGGTCCCACTTTATGTAGGGTCGGCACAACATGTTCTTCATTACCGAACATGTTGTAAATAGTTTTGGCTAAACTTTTTACGACCGGCCGCCTGCCTGACATCAACCCTCTTTTTTTGAGAATCTTTGGGGACTTTTTTTTTTCTTTCTTTCTTTTTTTTTTTTTTTTCTTCCCCATTTGTATTTCGCTGTTGTTACTAAAATTCACAAATGTACATAACTTTAATATTAAAGTCATTGGTACATGTCGAGATTCGAACCCGCGACCTTCGGATGGAAGGCCGCACGCTCTAACCATTAGGCCAGCGAGCTACCTACCAGAAACAACTTACTTATAAAAAGGAATATTTTATTTAATTAGATACCTATATATATGTAGAAAAATATATATATACATAAATGAAGATTCAGTAAATTTATAGTGAAGAGCATCGTAGTTCGTTCGTTGACTTAGAAATATTTACATACATTTTACGGTATATTTAGACTGTAATTTGTTTATGTTATACATGTGTATATGACAAAAATTCTCCATACATTTGTAACAGGTTTGTAAAGTACATACATTTAATTACTTTTATTATCCGATGACAATTGGAGCCGGTGCCGGAGGTTATATTGACACATGTGGACAAATAATGATGTTGCGACAGATATATAAAAGTTACAAAAGTTACTCAATACAAAAATGTTAAGTTGTAACCAATACTTTATCAAACGAATGAAGTCTGAGCTGAAGATGTCATATTGATACTGAACATCCTCACTGTGCTGTTTTTTTACCTCCATTTATTCAATGCTTCGATATAAATGTACATACACTACGTAACACAAAAAAAGCATTGCAAACAATCTAGAGTAATAAACATAGATATACTTTACTTCTACATTTCCAAAAACTAACCGCTTCAGTATCCAAAACGATATTTAAATTTCCAAGAAATATAAATATTTTATTAGGGGTAAGTAAAATACGGATGCCTTAATTGGAAAAGGTGATGATTGTGGAAGACTGTTTGGTCATCCAAAGATTATTTTCTTCCTGTCTGCATAGTATGAAATCGCCTTACTGGTTTAATATATCTACACCAGTTAAGCCATTAGTAAATTGAACTTCCAATACATAAAAAAAATCAGAATAATGTTTTTTTTTTAATCCCATATTCGTGAAAACTTTCATTAACCGTTGCTTTGTATTACTTCTGAAATATTCCCTTGAGTCTTGTTGATGTGTGAACAGATATGATTGGACTTTATATCATAAAAACTATTGCACACACAAAAGCAATAAACAATGAAGGATTAATGAGAAATTATCCTTTTAATATTCCTCTTCCCTAATACTTGTTACTTTTACATAATAAATAATGAATGTTGAATCCAAATTACATATATTAATATCATAAGCTGTGTATTACTTGGTATAAGAATTATAATTAAAAAGTCGAAAAAGCGTATTAAACTAAAATTTTATTAATGGCATAAATTATAGAACAAACAAAACTACGATCAGTTAAGTCACAGATCATGAATGCCGTTATAATTTAACCAGCATTCTTCTTACGTTACTATTTAATCTGGCCGTAGTAAAACAGAACTATCGGCGGCTCCCGAATTAGCTCGTTGTATCGATTTGGACGGGTTCAGCGTAAGTAAACATTGCAGACAGCTCGGATATTTTCGACGTGGCCTCTGATAATATAAAAGCTAACAGAGCAAACTTTTCATGGTTCCCGAAGAAACTGAAAAGTATATAACGCAGTCTAACAAAGCTCTACGCGAACTTGAACAATAATCGATAAGTACAATTATTTCGGTTGGTTTTCTTCTTTTTTTTATTTAATTAAGGGAGACGGGCGGGACGTTCACCTGATCGTAAGTGATACATACACCCCCTCATAGCAGCGTGACGTTAGGATGTTATGAACTGCACCACATTACACTCGTCGCCTGAGACAAGATGTTGAGTCTCGGTACCACACTAACTACAACGGTCTTGTAACCGGAACATGGTAATCTTTGCTGGTACCCGCCTAGTAGGTCTACGGCCACAGAGACGTCCCATCACAAAAAAAATTCTAAAGTTGATTATTAAAAAAGAAAGTATGATAATAATTTTATTACTATAGTGCGTATATGATAACAACAGTAATGGCGTTCTATTATTCAGTACAGTCCATACATGACATTGACATGTTTGAATAAACACTTCCTGTTTTCAGTAACCATAGTCGCGTCTGATTTTCTTGTTAAATAGAGTTATAATAATTTTTTCGTTGAAATATATTTTTCCTTTAATAGCATTTTTATTTTAATTTAATTTTCATAAGTATGTGTAGTGTTGCATTGATGCGTGCGAATGCTGTGCACGTTTATAATGGCGGCTACAGACTGCTTAAAACCTTCTGTTCATTCATCGATGTAACTTTATATCACCATCGATGTGTCAAATAAATAAATTAATAAAATAAATAACAAAGCTTACTCTATACATAAAATAAGAATAAAACGCAAACAAAATATGTGATGTATGCGATTTATACTAACAAGAATCTCAGCTGAAAACATTATTCATAGAAGGGTGTTCACCTGTCTAGACGGGTCTAACCACGAAAACTTAAATTGCGATCAAACATAGATTATAATATTATGTCTGAAGCGTTACCTATCTAACCATAGATAACTGCGACGGGAACGAAGTTTATTGCATATTAAAATGGTAACGAAATTTAAGAAAACTCTTTTAGGCAACAATATGAACACAAATTTTTTCTGGTGGCAGGTCTCTGTTGCCAGAGATCGTCTAGGCAAGTAACACGTTTGGGTTCGTGGGATCTCAAAACCTTCATTGTCTATTAAATGGGCCCGGGATGAACAAGTACGAGGTGATCTAGTTCGAGGAGGGCTACAAGCCCCCGTACGTACTTTAGGCGTAGTCTAAGAGGCACCGGAGCTTGCCGTAACGCACTGGAGATGAACACCCAGAGAGTTTTAGTGGCTAAAAATCCAACATAAGTTTGTCTTCCCCCAAGAAGCATGAATTTTTTTAGTAGATTTCCTCCCGGATATCAAAAAAAAGATAAGCACCACCGCTGTGCCTATTTCTGTCGTCAAACAGCAGCGTGTAAATAGTAGTGTCTTCTGGTTTGAACGGCGCTGTAGTTAATGCAATTACTGGGATAACGAGACTCGTGTTGTGTCTCAGGCGACGAGGTGCTGTGTATATCGTCCTAACTAGCACCACATTATCATGTGCACCATCATCAGGTGATCGTCACGTTCGTCTCATCGCTTGATTGAATTAAAAAAATCCAAAAATTATTGACCTATAACCAACAAATGATACCACGTCGCGTGGTCATGTTTCCGTGTCGATACTTTCACTAGTTTTCACGTGATTGGTGAACAAAGTATACCATTTTTATTTTATATATAGGTAGGTATGTGTAGCTTGCACAGCAAGTATCCATTCTCTTTCGGTGGCGAGATATACATATATATATATATATATATATGTATATGGAAACATTTTCACACGTATTTTATCAAGGGTGTACGCGCGCCATGTCAGACGTTAGTCGTAACATTTAATCTGTAATTTATTGTGACAGTCGTGAAATTCAACATGTTTACGAGGGTTGCCGTTTGTGTGTAATTTGTTTATCAACATCATCCACCGGCTTACGTACTGACTGATCTCGTCAATTCTAGCAAACCTATCGTAACGTCCAAATATTGAAATACACTAAACAACAGCTGAAAATTTCTTCTCTTATTATTCACTGGTTGTACATCTCTGTTGCTGGAGACTGATTAGGTATTCCGTCAGCAGCGCATATTTCCACCGCCAAACAGTAGTGTGCAAATATTACTATTTGGCGTACTCCCTCTCGTTTTGAAAGGCGTTGTAATTAATGTAATTACTGGGGTAACGAGAGTCAACAACTTATATCTCAGGCGACAAGCGTAATGTATAATATCTTAATCAGAGCCACGTTGTGGGCGGGCGTACAACTTACCATTAGTTAAAAATTCCCGCTCGTCTCGTCGGTTAATTGAATAAACAAAATCGTTTGCACAGTACCATTTTGGCAAACGTTATATTAAAATTTATATGTCCTTTCAATATAAACCATTTGCTAACATTATCATCAGCTCTCTGACGATCCTGTTCATTCTTCGTCTAATAACTAAAATTTCTGTTCTAATATTCATGTAACATATAGAGATGGATGTCTCGTCGCGTAATTATATAAAAAAATCAGAAATAACTATTAATATTATTAATACAGATTATGTACAACTATATTATGAGTAACATGTACGACTTTTTGTGAAGTTAATTTAATCCCGACAAATGACGAGCTAAAACTACTTTTTTTAATCCAACGAGCGGAACATTCACCTGATGGTGAGTGATACACCTGCCTATAACAACGTGGCGCTAGTTACGACGATATACGCAGAACCATATTGCGCTCGTCGCCTGAGACACAAGATATGCACTAGCTACAGCGCCATTCAAAACGAGACACACAACAGGAATATTTGCACACTCCGAATTGACTGCAGAAATAGACGCTGCGGTGGTACCTACGTAGATGGTCTCCAACAACAGAGACCTACCATTAGTATTTACACTTGGATCGCGTCGCCAACACAAACTCTTGCATAAAACAAGAAGCCGCTAATTGTTTCCACTATTGAGAATTGAGTATTTCAGAAGACGAATGTCAAAGCCATTTATCCACCACGATGACCAAGTGTGGGTTGGTGGATAACAGCAAAGGTGCTGTTCATAGAAAGTGTTGATTCTTTTATGATTTTTCCACTACCGAAAGCTTACGTTTTGGAAATATCACAGTCACGTTTCTTCTCTTAAATAAAATGGTGAGATCAAAATATTTAAAGGATCTTTTCTTCACGTGTGGTTTAAACTATTACTTAATACGTGTTATGGATGTAGGGGATCGATGTAGACGGCATGGTATGGTCAGGTATTAAAAAATGGAGACGAGTCCGAAAGTCGACACACTAGGGCTGATATAGGATACGCGTTTAGATGTGTATCGATCAGCCGATAGATGTACACTGCTGGACATAGGCCTCCCGGAAAGATCTCCACATCGATCGGTCCTGAGCTGCCCGCATCCAGCCCTTGCGGCCAAACAGTCAGCATGACTTCCGGTACCGCCGAGTACTAAGCGTCGTAATTTGTAGGGCTTAAATGGGGTGACTTGAGCCATTTCCCACCCTGCTGGCCTAATGCGAGTTGGTGGGAACCAGAGGCTTGTTTGTTGATTAGCCGGGTGCACCAGAGCAGGTGAGGTAGGCCCGTTACATCCCTAGATATGTATAGAGACTAATTAAACTAAAACCAAAATAAACACTAGTTAAAAGTAAGAGATGGATGTCTCTGTCGATCAATTTGAAAATCTATGTTAATCAAATCCAAAAAAGGTAATAAACTTTAATAGTAGCAACGATAAAATCTCTTGAATCGTAAAATTAATTGGCAATAAAACTACGAATTCAACTATGTGACTACAGTCCGCATAGTATCCGATAAAGTTGTAAACAGAACGATCGGCGGCTCCAGAAATAGTTGTATTTGATTAAAAGTGCTCGGTGGGAATGAAAACACCGCCGACGGTGAGGATATAAAGAATAAAAATACAGTAAGTGAGCTTATCTCCAATCATTACTATCTTCACTATTAAAATATCTTTATGTCTTCAAATAACTACGTTTTCATTCTCAGCACATAAATCATTGGAAATATTAAACGATAGCAATCATTTTAAAGTTAGAATTAGTTTTTTCATATACATGAAGCATATTTATATAAAAGATATAAATATATGTTTAAAGATGTTAGATATTTTAAATTTATTTTATTTTATTATCAAGCTTTATTTAGAGGAACAAAAGGCAACTTTAATCGTCATCATCTGCCTATGGACATCAACTCTCCCACAGATACCCACACTGAACGCTTCGCATCCAGCGGTTTCCCCAGAATCTTCAACAGTCGTCGATCCACTTTATAGTGGATCTTCTAGCACTACGTCTATCAATACGCGGTCACCACTTGAGGATCTTACTGCCCCATCGGATGACAGTCCTTTGAGTTATGTCGAAAATTAAAACTGTCAATCTTCATGAGTCATGAGAAAAAAAGGGTGTCTATCCAAATAGCGACCAGCCCAATGCTTCATCTATAATAAAGTAATACATTGTACTTATAAAACATGTTGCTATTATTTTGCGAACGTTTTAAAAAAATACCATAATAAATTATTCACGATAGTAAGATAAAAACGTCACTGACTTTATGAACTTGAAATATATTTAGGTGCCTAGCTTCATTTATTAAGACCTGGTAAAATATCTAATATTGGAAGCAATCTCGGCCGGGGGAAGGTGTGGATGAGTATCACCGGCGTAGCGGAACTGTTTCCTGTTTTCAACCTTCAGTAGTAGAGAAGCAAGTTAAGAAGAAAATACGTAAACATTCTCAAAGAGAATCAACAACTACATCGCTCTCTAGTAGCACAGACTCTATTGGTTGCAATACAAGATAAGCACTTTACGAAGCAGAGACTGAAAGCAATTTCGTTTTATTGTTTTCTTTGAAATTCGAACTTAAAAATATTTTCCACTTTCACCGTTTCACTTCAGTATGACGTATTTGAATTATATCTATTGTGGCTAGTCATCGGTTAGTGTAATTAAATACTTGTAATACTCATTCTGATACGAATAAGAAGTCGGAAACCACTGTATGTCGATATACATTATGAGACAATAACTTATATGATGGTGAGTAATCATCATCAACCGATAGACGCCTGCTGCTGGACGTAGACCTCCCCAAAGATTCCCATATCAATCGGGTAAGGATTCATATGGGGAGATTTGTGCCATTCCCCACCACGCTGGCCCATTGCGGGTTGGTAGAAGACAGAGCCTCGTTTGATAATTAACAGGGTGAACAGGCGAGGTTTGCTTGGTTGCTGCGAGTTGTGCGGGAACACTTACACCCCGATGGTTAGTAATACGCTTACCTATATATCTATGATTATCCATGAAGAGATTATTAGGATGTTTATAAAGCACCCTATTGAGTTTTTTCCCTTAAGACATACGATGTCTTTGTCTCAGTCAGTCTTATTAAGCTTAATACTTTTAATGGGTGCAGCTTTCTTGAAAGCAGATAAGCAATGTATGTATAGATCAATAGATAATAAAATATTTCTAGTTCAAGTGATATACAGGGTGGCGCAAAAGTAATCCTCCTATCAGAAAATGCTAAAAATTTGGCTTGATGTAAAAAGATTAAAAGACCAAATAAAAATAATGTATATACAAGGTGGCGCAAACATAACATAACCTTCCGATGTTTTTGGCTGTAAGTTAAAAAAAAAAATGAAAAACTGATTCTTCTTGTGGATTATTTTTATTTGGTCTTTTGATTTTTTTTACATCAAGGCAAAATTTATAGCATTATCTGATAGGAGGATTATTTTTGCGCCTGTATAACATTTGTTATTAGATATTATATCGGCACAAAAAATCTGGAGATTCTTTTTTAATATGATATTTCTGAAAGAAGGGAACAATTATTTGATAAGATTCGAGCCAATAGTGTACATAATGAAAATATTTAGAGATTTCTCGAGTATTTATTATATAAAAGACCCGACTAAAATAGCTATCGCGTGGGTTTACTTACCGCTAAAGTACAATTGTATAGAAATACAAAGCGGCAGGGCTATTAATAATTTGGATTGCCAAGATAATAAGCTATTTTATACTTTAATAGGTTTAAATAATAATCTAAATGGAGGACTTTATGTTTACCTGTAATTTTATAGAATTCCTTACGCCAAGGAGATAATATAATAAGATGGCTGCCATAATTAGAAAAATTAATATGTATTAAAAATTCAGGTAGAAATTATTTGAGTGTACTATTCTTTGAAACCATAATGCAATAAATTATTTGTATATAATTCTCCTCTGTATCTTTGTATATAAGCATTTACATAATATATGGAAATATAGGTTATAAATTTTAAAATACTAATGTAGGTGTAAAATAAATATACTAAAACAAACGTTTTCGGTGTTTAGCTAGTTAATAAATTTTCAAATATACGTAAACGTAATGAAATAAATTAATTATATTAACACGGCAGCTGCTAAATGAATAACAAAACACTTCAAAGCTCCTTCACTTTGCTGAAGAGCTTCATGTTTTAATTACCTTCAAATGTGAAGCCTCTTTTGTTTCAGCTAATAATAAATAAAATATAATATTTATATATAATATTTTAATTTCTACGACTAGACGAACAAGTTGAACTGATGGTGATACGCCTGCCCATAACGTGTCGCTAGTTGGGATGTTATACACTACACCACGTTGTACTTGTCGCTTTGAGACATAAGATATGGTCTCGTTACCTTAGTAATTTCACTAGCTACAGCACCCTTCAAACTGAAATACAGTAACATTTGCACCTGGCGCCTACCTAGACAGTCTCGGGCAACAGAGATCTATCAGTATGATTTTCCTTAAAACTTTATAATAAATAAAATATTAGTACTACCGATAAATAACAAATACTAAAAAGGAAAAAAATATCAACATTTTAGGTAACAGGACAAGATTTTTTTCATGTAATATATTTAACATCCCACAAGTACAAATGTCATATATACTTTGACATTGTTTTTAATGTAATTTTTTTTTGCGACGATCACCTGATGGTAAGTGATACCCTGCCCTACACCTTACCCATAACATGGCACTAGTTAGGATATTATGAACTGCACCACGTTGCGTCCGTCGCCTGAGACATAATATGTTGAGTATCGTTACCCCAGTAATTACACTAGCTACAACTCCTTTCAAACCAGAATACACATATCACCGGAAGACTTGACCCACGGCAAGCCATCGTCCTTTTGTTGTAAATAACCCCAATACGCCAAAAAGGAAGTTTAACTCTTCGTACTTAGTATTAACACCAGACAGGAATGGAACAACCTGTCTGGCATCAGTGTTTCCATCTAAATACGTCGTAGACGTCTCCTCGAAGAGAGTAATTTGTTAATCTATTTGTAATGTTGCAGTCTCTTTGACGACTGTCACAGCATCACCGGACACAGGATCGGATACGTAATCCTCGAGATAACTAGAAAAAATTAATAAACTATTAATAGGTTAATGTGTTTTTCCACCGACCATCACATACCAATTAATACCTGGTGAAAAGGATTCCAATAGGAAGTCAAACAACACATTTGATTTAAAAAAAAAACCTATTTTATAAACGCGAATAACTTTGTACTAACATAACAATACAAATAACAATAATAATGAATATTAAAAAAAAAACTGTTAACTCTATTCATATTTTCATACAGGCGTGCTGTAACAGCTGCTGGTCGTTTTTCACGTCTCAAAATCAAGGTTAGATTTTTTTTTTTAAATAAGACATGAAAACGTTGTCTAACCGTAAAGCTCATATTTTTAGAAAGATAATACATAAATAGAACATTTCAAATAACGAATACTTATTTTTCTATAAGCACTATTCTGTATTTTATTAAGGACAACTGCTTGCGGACGTAACGTATATGAAACAAATGGAATAGGTATATATGTATATATATATATATATATATATATATATATATATATATATATATATATACTTCTACATTATATGTTTTCCTATCAGGGACATTCGGTTGCTACGAATTTACTTTTAATACGTAACTTTGGTATTTTTATGGAAATATAAGGTAAAGTCCACTGAATGAACAGACGAGATAAAAAGAATTGCTGGGTGGCATTGGACTCGACAAGATCTTGCTTTGTGGAATACGTTACAAGAGACCTATGCCCAGCAATGGATGTCCATCGGTTGTAATGATGATGATGTAATGTAAGAGTGGTAGAATCGAGCCTATTGATCTCCAGCTTAACTTAGGTTTAACTAATGTCCACCTGGACTGGTTCCCGCGTTGTCGCAGCGGTGGGACACAGTAGCCGTGGCTTGGTCACGCACGGTGCAGCTAAAAGAAACTTACCCGGCCGGCTCAAGGCATAGGGCTGGTCCGAGACAGCTGCTCCAGATGAAGTGCGGGGGTATTACGAATCGCCTCTCGCTATCCTCCGTGGTCGTATAACGATTGGAGCCGGAAACCAAGGCCAGATCCGCTGCAGGTAGTCGGGAGGGTTCCCTCACTTTGCTCCTATAGCCGCGTGGAAACCCGTGTTCGGAGGGGAATCCGTTGCCAGTGACGTTGTATGTTCCGTCGCTTCCTTATAGTGGTGGAAAGGAGGGTTGTGCCCCCCGAGATTGAGCTGCATAGTACCGCCGGCGCTGGCGGGTTCGCGGAAGTGTGCGAAATGGTTTCTGTAGCCATATCGTAAAGCAACAAAGGTGAAACATCGCGAGGGTTAACAGACATGATATTAAGCCTTGTTACCCCAGTAACTTAACTAGCTACAAACCTCTTTTAACTGAAACACAGTAATGTTTATACACTATTACTTCGCGGCATAAATATGAACTGTAGTGATATCTACTTATCTAACTAAGACCATCTGGTCTTCAGAAACGGAAACTTACCACCAGTATTTCTGTATAAAATTATGAGTTATCTTTATAAATTACGAACGCAATACTAAATAAAAATCACGTCACATTGTAAAAGGTAAAAAGAAATTGAGGTCAAAATAAATCCCAACTGTCAACGCCTGGAGATTACCAGATGACACCTGTTACGCTCTCTCTACAACACGACAGGAACTGCTTCAACTGTCGGCTTTCAGAGTAACTACTGACACGCTTGCACGCCACTGAAGGATCCTCGCAGAAATAAATCGTAACCGACGATTATATTAAAATACTAGAATAATTTAATGAATCGTTAACAATCATTTTTATATAAAAATTTCTTATGGTTACGCGAATATTACGCATTTAATGAGTCACCCCGTGATACATCTACCCCGTCATAGTTGATGCAAAGTGGTCGTAAAGTTAAATAAAATAAACGCGATAAGTTCAAAACAGTTTTATAAAAAAAATATTCAACTGTTTATTCTATATCCTATATATATAACAAAACAGAACAGAGTATACTCTGAGTCCACTCCGTTTTACTCTGTTCTGTTCTATCCTATTCGATACATATCTAGTGCTGTCTAAGGTTTTGTATATATATAACTATATATGTTCCTCGGCCGCTTTGTTGGAGCTAATATAGATTTAGACTTGAGACTTGAGAATAAGAGCACGCGCACATTGACTTTCTATAACAACCGTTACTATAGCAACCACATAAATAATACCAAATGATAATGTTTATTAAAGTTAATTAGAAATAAAAAGCCTATAACCATCTACAAATCATTCCAATATATTTAGATCTTTCCATGTCGATATATTTAGTTTCGCGTGAACGGCGAACAAAGAAAATCCATTTTCATTATAAACATATAAATTACGGTAGTTTTAATAACACTTGAACAATTTGTACATTATAATATTTAAAATGAACAACATCAACGAGATGATTTTAAACATGTTTGATTAGAGTGGGTTGAGGCTGTGTGTGTGAATAATGCGGATGAGACATAACAAATGTACGAGTCGCAATATTGCGAAAGAAATGAGCAATGTCATTTGTCAACACAATGATAAGCCAGCGACCTGTTCCACCGGGGAGGGGGGGGGGTCGCGACGCACACGTTGAATACGTAATCGTGTGTATGTCTACGTGATTGAACTATGACCACAATATATCAAACTTAACGAACATTATACTGCCAAAATTACATTTTATAGTGTAATAATTCCCAGTATGGCAAGTTTGTGAGTCTCGACTTTCCAGTAAAGATATGTTAAATTACAGTTAGGAATACATTAAGTAGTAAATATTCAAAATCGTAATACATAGACATACACATACGAATATGTATGTAGGTATGTATGACAGCTATTTATATATATGATATAATATATACCTATAACTTCAGTTTGAAGAGGGCACTTAATGATGATGACATAATATATAAAACATATGGCCAGAGATTCATTGACTCATCACGAGATCTCCGAAATAATTTGGGATAAACATTGAAAATTTGATAGACATATTTGTTAGAGGGTATTTAAGAACGGATTTTACAAAATTCTTTACCCAAAGGGAGTTGTTGCGGGGATGTTACGGCCAGCAAAGCGAGCAGGAACAACTGGTACACATATGTATATATACATGTTTTAATTTATTTGTAGTTTTTTTTTTAATTCAAAGAAGAGACGAGACGAGCGGGAGGTTCACCTGATTTTAAGTGATACACCTCCCCATAGCAACGTGGTGCTAGTTAGGATGTTATCCACTGCACCATATTGTGCTCGCCTCGAGATATAAGATTTTGAGTCCCGTTACCTCAGTTATTGCACTAGTTACAGTGCCTTTCAAACTGGAAGACAGTAATATTTGCTCACTACTGTTCAGCGGCAGAAACAGGCGTTGCGGTGGTGCATATCTATATGGCCTAAAATTTTCCAAAATTTAACATTATTTGTCAATACCAAATTTCTTGTTCGTGTACATTTTTTAAATCAAAATTTACTAGAAGAGAATCAATGCAGCATCACTGTGAGTATAGATAGACTCCGAATAGAGCTTCAAAAGAGTAAGTATATTTGAAGAATTAAGTTCTATATGCCGCTTTTTCTTCCGGTTGAGTTTTATTTGTTTTTTTTTATAAAACCGAGGAAATGTAGACATCATTCTAGTATTTTTTTTATTATGCAAGGAAACGAGCGGGACATTCACCTAATGGTAAGTGATACCTTTGCCCATAACAACGTGACGCTAGTTAGATGATATATATTGCATCACATTGTGCTCGCCTCCTTGAGATTTAAGATACAGTGTACTACAGTGCTCTTCAAACTAGAACACAGTAATGTTTGCATACTACTGTTTGGCGGCAGATATAGGCGCTGCGGTGGTACCTAAACAGTCTTCGGCAAACGGAGACCTACCACCAGTACAATTGTACCAATATTCTTGCCCTTTAATTTAACATTAACAATATTATCTCTCTCTTTGACCGAATTTATTATAAACGTCTCATTACATTTTTGTTTTTACAACCTGCGGGCTGAATATAAATTCGCAATAAAGAAAATGATGTGCTCGCTTTTACCTTTTATTATAAAAAAAAAAATACGTAGTCATATCTACCCGCTTAGTTTGAGTAGGGGCTCAGTTCCAGGTAATTAAGCAATGTGGAGTTTAATAACACTCGGCTACGAGTATCGATAACAAGATAATCTGGGTGTAACTATATAAAATCATCGTCATATATTAATTTAGTTCTAAAATGATTTAAGAGTATTATAATTACATAGAGTAACTTATAGCGGCAGATCTACGTAATCAGAGACTTTTTTTTTATTCAATAAAGCGACGAGACGAGCTGGAGATCCAGCTGATGGTAAGCGATACTACTGCCCATAACAACGTTGCATTAGTATGATATTAACTGCACCATAATGCACTCGTCGCCTGAGACATAAAATATTGAGTCGGCCCAGTAATTACACTACGTACAGCGCCCTTCAAACCATAACACAGTAATGTTTGCACACTACTGTTTAGCGGTTGCAATAGGAGCTATGGTGGTACCTACCTTGACGGTGTTGACTAGATACCTACCACAGTGACTATTTAAAAGAGGACAACCACACCTATTACTATAACAGTAGTGTTTTAGGTTTACTGCGCTCCAGTTCGAAAGGCACTCGGGTGATTCATAGCTACAACCACCGTGTACTGTTTATGATCCTAACTCGCTCCACATGGTCATGTTAAAGACATGTCATTAACCATCAGGTGAACGTCCTCTTCATGCAGTTTCGTAGAATGTTCATAAATAAATATGCCTGCGTATATGTACCTCATACAAGACATATTTTTTAAAAGATGAATATATTTTGCAAGATAAAACGTCACATCCGGATCATGTGGAATTAGTACTCATTAAATACTCTTCTCAATCCACTCGATAAATGTCCACAGTGCATTAGGCAGATCTGTGTACTTTACCTAAGCATGAGCCTATGGCTTAACGGAAACTTCGTAGTGTTTACTGTTTCTCTACGAGATCACTCAGTGAACTTCGGCACCAGCTTCCAACTAAATCATGTTAAGCTACAAGATCAAGGAGATATAGCTAAATGTTAGTCGCCAACACGATACTTACGCTACTCTCGTTTACAGACTGCCGCGACTGCTGAACATGAGGTAGTACTCAGGTTTGTTTCTCACTTTAGTTGTATTTAAAAAGGACATTAGAGAATAATTTTTAGATTTTCATAATATAGCAGACATAGAATACTAAGACAGTCGTATTATTCCAAAAGAAAACAGAATAAAACGTGATGGTGAAATTCTTCTCCAACTAACCGCCCAATTTAATTTTAAAGATGGCATTCAATGATCACATAGATGTAGAAGGAACTCAATACTTTTAAATTATGCTTGAATGGATTGACGGTCTTAAGTAACTTAAGAGAAACAATATTAAAAGGAAGTCCTGAATCTCAATTAGTGTTGGAGGCAATAAGAATATCAAGTCGATTCTCATTCCTGAGCATCCCTTTCAAACGATCAAAGCGGCGCACTTATTGCTTTTCAGATTAATTAATATGGAAAACTGTTAGGTACTCGATTTCAGGAACAATGGTCGTCTCCAATGAGTCTCATTAGAATATTGGTAAATACTCTTTTATGTTCTGACCTAGGTCAGATACATGAATAAACTAATTTTCTCTTTCTTTTGCCATTCTCATGTATATGGCTCGTGACCACCTCCATACAATCCTAAGAACGTAATAACAACAAAAAAACTAACCGAATTTCTAATATACTACAAAGATTTTTCTAGAAATCCATGCATAAAGCTATAGGCTATGTAAATATAATTTTATTGTGTAAAAAAGTCCGTTTAGGAAAGTGTGCCTGCAGTGCCAATGTCTGTAGCTAAACAATTGTATGCAAATTACTCTGTTACGGTTTGAAGGGTGTTGTAGCTTGCGAAATATTGCTGTTACTAGACTGGTAGTTGTAATGAGGCGACGAGCGCATTTTCGCGTTTATTACATAAACACCTTGTTTGACTTCTACTTTGTTGTTATGAGTAAACGGATCATTTATCACTAAGTAGGTCTTGCTCATCTCTTCCTTTAAATATGTTTAAAATGACTAATCACAAATACCATTACACGAACCATGATACAAGTTAGCATTTATATATTTTTCATATAAGACACCTATATATTTTGCCGTGCTTCAGTTTACTACCGTATAATCATTCAACTTTCAGTTAAATACAGATCAAATTAATGTAGGTCCAGATAATTTCTGATCTATTCACCTGGAACAAAATGAAGATAGCGAAATAATAATAAATATATATGTCAAAAAGTATATCAAAAAGGTAATGTTAAACGTAACTTACTAAAGCACAAATCTATAGGAGTTGATCGATATATGCAAGCTAGCCAGCCGATTTAACCCCAAAGCATCTTCATAAACTTGTTAGACAGAATTAATAACTATGAAGCAGCCACATCCTTTGATAGGCACATCAAAGGCCTCTCTGTTAGCACAAGTTTGCATACCCAGTGGTTTAACGACCCGTCCAATACACGTTACAATATTCTCTCATAATTAATAATTCCTCGCGCAATCACTGATGAAGCGAGCATACCTCTGAGAAAATACAGCGAGATATCCCACATAACATCCCTGTCAATGCATAACAAATATAACGACTATGACTTATCTTACAATATCATAAATCTAGTTAATATGCTATTACATTTTTATACCGTAAAGCTATTTTTATTAAAATTATAACCAACGACGTCAAAAATTCTTTATACTATTGAAATAAGTGCAATTACTCTCAAGGTATTCCTGTGAGGTCCCGTTTACTCACTTCTGGAGTTACTTCGCAAGAGCAGTACTTTTCCGTTAAAAATCTTACACAATAATTTATATTCAAATAGTTTGAAAAAGAATCAGGACAACGCCATAACTGAGATAAGTTATATGCTTAAGGTGATATAATTTATGTGTTTATTTTAATTAACACATATTTACCTTTAGGATGTAGCAACATTTTAATTAAGTACGTGTAACATTACTTCGGCAACACGACGAAGACATCACTTTATGCATATTTTTTTATAATGTAAGTTAATGCTCTATAAACATATTTGCTATCTTTCCAATAATTCGGAACGAAGCAATTACTTATACAAGTCACACATCATGATAATAAATGAAATAAGACCAATGTAGTTGTTTAAAGGGCGTTGTAGAAAGCAAAATAACAGGGCTAACGAGATTTAAGATGCATCTCAAAGTGTAGACAACAATATGTTACAGTGTATAACATTCAAACTAACGCCACCTTGTAATGGGTAAGTGTATCATTTAAATAAATTCCTTTTCATAGCATTTATTTAGAAACTAAAACGCTTTATATTATCTCAAGATATTTTTTTTTTTATTAAATGAAACAACGAGACGAGACGTTCACCTGATTGTAAATGATACATCTGCTCATAACAACGTGGCACTAGTTTGGCTGATATACACCGCACCACAATGTTGTCGGCACTTTGAAACATGTTATGATAAATTTCGTTAGCTCTGTTATTTTACTAGCCGATACTCTTTTCAATCCGGAACATAGTAAAATCTGTATACTATTGTTTGGCGGTAGAAATAGGAGCTGCGGTGGTACTTACCTATACGGTCTACGGCGATGAAGACCTACCACGAGTAAATAAAATATCTACTCAGTAATCTGCATGACTTGGGTAGCTAGCAAACTTTTACTATTCCTTTCGAAAGCAATTTTTTACTGTGCGCAAATATTCAATGAAATTCACAAAATTGACAGTAGCGGTATTTCCCGACCGATAGGAATATCCTCATCCACATAAGTGCTTACTGCTTTGCGAAAGTCGGCAACATAGTTGCGAACCACGGAAACGGCATTTGTCGTCTCTGATCCGCTTGCTCCTTTAGTTTCGGAGTTTATCTCGTGTTAATGACGTCTATAATATATCTACATCAATAGTAGTAGATTTTCAATATTTGGGATTAACAAATAATGCTGTTATCCATACAAATTTTTTTTTGACGAAGCCAAAAACACTAACTTGAGCTGGTGGTACCACCAGACGAATATTGTGTCTTGAGCTTTCCTGCGTATAATATTCAAGCGATAGGATAATAACAAAAAAACTACTTTGTACTTATTGCTTTAGGACATAAAATATACTGTCTCTACTCGAGTAATTTAAAAATTCAAATCGTGATAAATTTCTTTTAAATAAATGTTAATACGTTCTTATTAAATATTTAATTACTAGTTTGACAACCCTACTCCATTGCCAAGAGGAAAATAAATAAAACCATAAGTTATGTGTTGTTTCTGTACTAAAAGTCTGAGCATGTGTGCATTGCCTGTTAATGTTATCGGTTATAACCTTTAGCAAATAAAACAATATCGTATTATATGTTATCATATTAACTATACAGAAAAATACTACAACATACAAAAAATAATTAATTCGACACAAAAACTTAAATTAAAAAGATTATTAACAGTTAAAACATAGTACTATTAAAAAGTAAATGATTTTTCTATGCATACAAACTGTATAATGTTCATTTACAGGTAAATTTTAGGCCAAACAAATAAAATCCTTTATATCGTTAGCCCGATAATTATTGATGAGTATTAGTATTAACTAATAAAAAAAATTCAGTACACAACATATAAATCAGTAATATTAAGATTTTATACCATTGTAAGTAAAAACTTACCTAATTTTGCTTTCTGGCTATTTAAAATTCAATCGAAATAAATTCATATTTTTTGCACAAAATAATTGTTCACATGTTTTTTTATAAATTTCGTTACAACAAAAATAAATAAAACCACTAACACCAACACAAATAAATAGTTTTTCTGTCGATTTGTTTATCTTATCGTGAAAAGTAATTGCTTGTAAAAGATCTTACGAAAAAAAGTTGTTTTAATTATTTTAATATTTTGAAACACTTAAAAAATATTATTTAGAAATAAATGCTCACTAAAACGCAAAATACTATTTGAATTATGTTTCAAAATAAATTTTATAATTAAAAGCGTCGAAAATTTTACAGCGCTAACATTAGCGAAACGACCAATACTGAAAACCGCTCTCTTCAAACTGAAGCTGAAGTGAACACAATCGCACAGCTTTAAGCAAATCTATACGGAAAGTATTCAACTTTATTCTTCCCTCTCTAACACAAGGGGTTGTTATAACTCTATCTCTTTCACCCGCCATATCCTGCCCGCTTAGAAAACCGAAAAGCGACCGACAAAAAATATCGAATTACTTTCTCATTATTCGTAAAATGGAACGCTCGTTTGACAGATCCTAATCAAAAACATTTGGATGCTTATTTTGGCGGGAATATGTTACAGCAAGCTATAACCAATATTTATTAGCATTATAAAAAAGTTTAAGTTTTTTATTAGGAATAATTAACAATATAAACATTTTCATTTACTAAATCTGGGACGATTAATAATGGGTAATAGATATGCCCTTAGTTATAGATTGTTTATTATTACGCATATCATGCACCATATGGCCGTGCTTTCTTTATCGGTTAATGACGTATTACAGATGGACGATGTAGGTTTCCTTCTGGTCATTAAAACAATTTACGATAGGCATTGTGTTAAGGAATTTTATTGCACAGCAGTGGCGGACGGCTCAATAAAATCTTTTATTATTCCCTTTTCTCTTGGCTGATATAAAACGCGGGAGTAATAAAATCAATACTTTAACAAAACCCCTCTAATTTATGATGGTTAGTCTTTTAGGAATACTAATTGCTTATTATTAATATGTAATTTTGTTTACTTTAGTTATTCGCTTATAATGGAACTTTATACCTTTAGAAAAGAATATAAATACTTTATTAATTAAGTTATTATTTCAGGTATGCTTGTATTTTAAACAAAGCCACATCAAGCAATAAAAAACAATTTTTATGCGTCCCACAATTGCCAATTTCATTACGCTGTAACATACTTGATTTTCTAAATAACTTTTAAGATCATCAATGGTTATCGATATTTTTTATTTCACGTGAGGGAAATGCTTTTGCATAAGCCCACCCTTGTAACACGATAAAAAGTTTTTTTTTATAACCCTTGCTTGTCATGGTCAGGGTCTTTATTTGACAGTCATTTACCATCTTATTTAGTTTAATTCCATTTTACAACTCATTCTCATCTTTTACCCTCTCTTTTCTATCATACTCTGCTCATTTATCACACTTCATTTCACCTGTCATACTATATCCCATTTCCTTTTTTCAAACCTCTCGCAAATGAAAACAGTCGTCACCTTTTCCTAAAAGGAAACCTGAAAATCGTAAATAAGGCATCTCTTGTTTTGACCTGTACTTCATTTTCTTCTTCTTCGTGTTTCATTTCATGTTGTAACCTTTTATTTACAATTTCTTTCCTTTTTCTGATTATTACTACTTTACAATTTTATTTATTCTTTCTACTTTATTTCCTGTTCTACAGAATACAATAGAATATTTTTTTTATTGCACACCAAATAATATTGCATCATACAAAAGAATATATATAATAATAAATGCGTTCCATAGCCTATTTTAATACTAATATTTTATTTTCACAGTTTATTACCTATTATTTATTTCTTTTAATAACATCGGCTATAGCTACTTTGCAGAACTTTAAAAATATTTGGCGACTTTCGTCTTCACTCTTCAGAGAGGCAATAGCTTCCTTACTGAGCGTTCTTTCAAGCTCCAGTTCGCAATCCGTTCTCTGTCTCCCGTATAAAGGACAGGAGGTCACAATATGCACCACGGTCTGGTCCACCGCAAGGTCATAAAAATACTAAGGACTCTCCTTGACTTTGAACCTGTGCAGGTACTTGGAGAAGTCTTCGTGCCCCGTGAACATTTGGACCATACCGTGTTAAACACCAGCCGGGGCAGTATTTGATAGGCCGATGCCCACGTTTGACAAAAGATCTGCGTTGTTAAAGCCGTCGTACCATACACGTACCTCCTGTTCCATTCGTCAAGTGTTTGCATCCTGAGCTGTCGCTTGACAAATGAGACGGGGCAATCCTCGTACACCGATCTTCTTTTACTCTTCAGGGCCGCTTCCTTGGCCAGTTTGTCCGCCCTCTCATTGCCCTTCATCCGCGCGTGCGTTTTCACCGAGTATAAACTTACATTCTTCCCTTTTTCTGTCGCTTTCATTACGTTCACCTTCGCTCTCAACGTTAAAGGATGAAGAGTGTCCAGTTTTGCGACTGTGTAGAGGACAAACCTTGAGTCGCTGAGTACGACGCAAGATTGCGCCGACTCGCTGGCTGCGTACCCTGTCGTTTCCACAAGTACTAGCAGCTCTGCCTGGTATACGGTGCAGAAGTTGTCTAACTTGAGTTTTTTGTTAGCAACCTCTGCGGCGTTCCGCATGACGCAAAACGCCGTCAGTTAAGTGGAGCCAGAGCTTAGGCGATACTCGCAAGACCACATGGGTTAGGAGTGAGTTCGTGCCTTCCGCCTGAAGCGAACTTCGGCCCGCATAAAAAGGTTATAACAAATATGATACGACTAGAAATCTTTCTTATCTTTACCATCAAAATAAAATCCTTGATGCCATCGTAGATAACTAGGATTTGACAAATCAGGGCAAATTTATAAATTTACTTGTGTTTCTCTTCTATAATATCACATTACCAGTAGTCCATAAAGCAGTGTAAATTAGAACCAATCCGATGCGAAACAAGGCCATGCCGACAAATGCTCTTTTCCATCGAAGAAAATAACATTATATATACTCGTATACACTTTTCGCTGTTCATTAGGTTTTATCCTATGGTAAGTTTATAAATATGTCTTTTTTATTATATTGATGTTAAAACGGCTTCTGGTTTTGTTTACTTAGTTTTATGTGATTTGTTTAAGTCATTAAACTGATAATGTAATAAAATATTTTAAATAATTATTTACCGCGGAAACGCTAACATAGAATATTTACTATTAATGCAAATCTATAAAAAAAAACTCGAGTATCAGACTAGAGAAAGAAGGAAAGGAGCTAAATATTCAACGAAAACATTAATTGCCTTATTATTTTTTATTAATTACAGAATAGATAGTTATCATACATAGAATGTAAAGAAAAAGCTAATTATTTTATGTGGCTTATATACATACCGCTGGTTTTATACGTTTCAGCATAATTAGTTTCGTCGTAAAACTCCCTACGGATGCAATAACCACTACTTGTATGTAATGGATTGAAACTTAATACATTAATAAGTTTTTGACGTAATTGAATTAAATTTCATCGTTTAGGGCATTGTAATAAAAATTTATAAGTATATGCTTTTAGCTTAATTTAAGTTTACACTTTAATGTTCCAACAGTAATAAATTGTCTGCAATTTTGTTATTGTGTAGTTTACCAATAATAGTATATTTTTTGCTGAGTTTGATTTTAGTCGAAGCAATATTTTTTGGTATAAATCATGCATTGGATTTATCTTCGTTGCGGGGACAACAGTTTAATGCCGGACTCCTACCTGCTAAAGATCACAGTGTCGTCCTTGTGGCCTTTATTCGTAACTATGGAAACAATAGTTCCGACAACGTTGGTCATTGTCAAACTACAACTTATTTGAGCTATAAACGTAAGTTATAATTATACCGTATTTATAGCAAACAATTTGTGTAATGATGGGAATGTTCAATTTTATCTTCAACACCCGGTCTATGGTGTAATATTTTTACCGCTACTATTTTGTTATAAAATTAAATAATATTAAAACTTTATAGTTTTATTACCTTTAGTTCGTTTGTTTGTTTTAGTGCAGATCCGTTGATACAATTTTTCTTAAAGGCAACATTAATTTTCTTTATTATATTACCTCTGGTAACTTTGCTTAACTTAATGTCAAACGCACGTTTGAGTATTTAAAATTTTAAGATATTTAACAGTACGTAGATAAATACATAGCATTGTTAATCAAGTATTGTCAGTTTCATGATCTGTAATTGACGTAATATTATTTTAAAAATTCATAGTGTGATCGAAATTATAAATGTCAAAGGTTAAATTAAATTTGATAGCCGCAGCTTGCGAAAACATGGGCATCGGCACTAATGGAACATTGCCATGGAGATTGAAGTAAGTATAATATTTAAGTTAATTTTTTTTCTAAATGTTATGCCCGTTTTTTGTTTCTTAGATAAGTTGACATTACAGTGCTAAACATATGCAACGACAGTAAATATAGTGTAGTAATATAGTGTTCATATGTTTACGAATGTATAACAATGTTTTTTTAATTAATAAACGTGCTAAAAATCAAATTCATTAACTTAAATTTACAGGAAAGAAATGGCTTATTTCACTACATTGACTACAAAAGTTACAGATGAAAAGAAAATAAACGCAGTTATTATGGGCAGAAGAACTTGGGATTGTATACCAAATAAATATCGTCCATTAAACCATAGAGTCAATATAGTATTAACACATCATGTTAAAGATGTGAAGGCTAAGGTAATAAACTACTGCCATCTGGGCTTAGTGGCTGGGTTTAAAATATATCATTTAATAAATTGTACAATTTTTTTTTTAAATACTAAATGAATGTGAAGGTTCCTGATGGTGTGGTGGTGGTTCCAGGCTTGGACGAAGCAATTACCTATATTGAAGGAAGGGAAGACATAGAATCTACATGGGTCATTGGTGGATCATCTATTTACAAGGTATTTTATATTCTACATCTAGAACATATTTATTTACAACAAAGGAGGAGAGACAGAAAAGATGTTTTCTTTTTATACCACACTGAAATGGAAATAGTTGCCATGGTAGTACTTAACTCTTCTATTTAAATGCTTTACTTATCCATCTCTCTTGTTATCTATTACATTCTTATGTATATGAAGAATTGTTATACTTACATAGTTAATGGTGATGTTGGTTTTTGTTAATTTTAGGCTGCCATGGAACACAACAACTGTGGAAAAATTTATCTGACGGAGATCCAAAAATCATTTGACTGCGACACATTCTTTCCAAACATAGACAAACAGCAGTTCCACTTGGTTGATGAAGAAGAAATCCCCGGAGAGAGACAGTTGGAAGGTGATATTAGTTACTTTTACAGAATTTATAAAAAACTTTAGGTTTCTTTCTTAACAGCATGCTGCGTGGGCGCAATATGCCAATTTGTTATAGCTCCAAGATAATTTACCACACTTTTTTTAAAAGTATTTGCAAATGCTTAAAATATTATATTTTTTATATAGTCAGGTATAAATGTGAAAATAAATTCAATTATAGCTCTTCTAAAGAGCTTATGATGTCAATATAGCAAATATACGTCTGTATCAATGTATTTAATTGTTATAAAGTACAAATTAATGTAATTAAACAATAAATTTAATTAACTTACTTTTTACTTCTGGATATGGTCAGCACAGGACCAATTGATGTCACCATCGAGGTAAGCCTTTGTTGAGCTGTAGATATCAAACGGCTGATGATGAATTAATTTATATTGTATTAAGTGTTACAATAACGTTACTACTCCTTGCCATTCTTTTAACATTTTTATATTTATTTTGTATAGTTTCAATTCTAAATAGATACAGTAAAAGCTCGTTACTCGCGCTTTCATCATTCGTGTTTTCGTTAATTAAAAAATGCGACCCAATTCCTATATTCGCAGATATAATAAGTACATACATAATAATAAAAGGATTCCAATATATCAAACCCAATGTTCTTTGTAAATGCCATCAAAGGTACTTATAAAAAAAGTATACTCCATATTCACGGTTTCTGTATTCTGGCATATTTATTGAACATATACTCCACAAATAAATAGCTTTTATTGTATTACATTAACATAAATAATTAAGAAGTTGATTTATAATGATGCTCCAAACTATAAGGAGTTTCCAGCTGTATGTCATTAAGAATGTTAACAGTAAGACATGATTCCCTCATTTTATTTACTGTATTACAAAAACTGTCTTCATATTTATATCATGTCAGTAATTCAGTATTTCCGTCATGAAACAAGGATAAAATGGATCGTTTAATGTAATTTGAAGGTTATCCTGTATGATTTTTGGAACTATTCTTTTTATATGTATAACTTTAATATGTTGACTAGCGCTTGACCTTTATCTTATTTGATGATAAGTTATGTTGTAATCATTGATGGAAAAGTAGAATAGTACACAACACTACTTCTTTTTTACCCATTATAACACCTTTCAGTGTAATATCGCCTTAAGAGCTCTATATCCTAACAAAAGTCTTGTTTCTCTTAGTCTATTTATTGTCAATAAGTTTGAAATATCCTTTCTACCTTTTTGTTTATTCTCTAGTATTTTAGTTTATATGGTTCATTTTAGACTCGTATATTATAAACATAATAAAGTTTATATAAGTTAATTGTTTTAACTTCTCAGTAATTCTGCCATTACCAATGTAACGTTCACATACCCATACCACAAGTTGAGAATCACCAAGTAGAAGAAGGATAATCTCATCTCTTAATAATAATGTATATAAGTGAAAACTTTATTGGGTATTGTATGATAAGATTCAGGATATACAGAAATCTTTGAATAAGTCATTGTATAGATATAAACACTAATTAAAATACGTAATAAACATAATCCCCACATATGAACCCCACAAATGATGGCCACTGGTGCCCAGCGGTACCGGAGGCTATGCTGACTGATGACGGACATTGACAAGCCGACTGAACTAGACGACACACAATCGATCGATGTGGACATCTTTGGGAGAGGTCTATGTCCACTAGTGGAAGTCTTAGCTGATGAGGACATAATAAACATGGCTACTTGTGTAATACAGTTTTAACACAACTATTGAATTTTTATAACGTTATTAATACATATATTGAATTATTGAACCATATGAGTCAGAGAGTTTGACTTTTTTGTTCATAACTTTTTTTTCTATTCGAGGATGTGACGAGACCAGCGAGACGTTCACCCCATAGTAAGCGATACGCCTGCCAATAATAACATAGCAAAAAAATATAGCATTTACTGTGTTTGTTAAACTAAATAAAAGAACATTCTTACGATTTGTTTTCTTTAACAATTTTTTTTTCAGTTAAAATAAACAGCTTAAAACAATACTTATTGTATAAAGGAGCTATACTCAATCTGTGGCCTGCTGTGCTATATCCGGTGATAATTTGTTTTAAACTATTTTGGTATTTCGCGCCTGTTTAAAATCCTTAAATTATATACATTATAAATTCTTTGGTTTTTTAAGAAAATCTAAATCAATTGCGAAAACCTAAGAAAGTAATTTCTAATGTTCCATTTGCAGCCTGCGATATAACTTTTGTTTTTATTCAATTAAGCGATGAGATCAGCGGGACATTCGCTCAATAAGTGATATGCCTGCCCATGACAATGTAACTCTAGTTGGGATGATATACACTGCACTACATTACGCTCGCCGTAGTCAAGTTTAGTCTCGTTACCCCAGTAATTACATTAGCTATAGCGCTCTTTAATCCGGAACACAGTAACGTTTGAAAGTAGTTTGCCGGCAGAAATAGGCGTTAATACCTACTTAAGCGGTCACCGTCAACAATAACCTACTACCTGTAAATTAATTCATGGAACTTAAGGATCACTAGTGTTAAGGAATTACGAAATGAAACTAGCAATGGTTAAGATAATTTTTAATCGATTTTCCGTTAAAGTAAACTTATTACACTACAGGCCGCGCACCCCTCTAAAGTCAAATAAAGTAAAGTTGTTTACATAATACTCCACAAACGAATACTGAACGAAAAAAGAATGGGGGGCGCTGCTAAAGTAATCCTAAGGTCTAAATGGAGCGAAGTCGCTCAGACTAATAATTGCTCGTTTACGCAAATATATGCTAAAATCGATGATATACGAATTTATGCCGATTGGTTAACGGTAACAGGTCAAAGTCCACTTAAGGTATTATTAATTTGGGTTAACGGCGTTTCCTTATAGATTTCGACAGTGTCAAGTGTATATATACTCTGCTTTATAAAGAGGGCTTCGTGAATGAGCAAGGTCACGGATTGTAATTAAGAATTTAATTGGGTAGCTAAGAATATTTGATGACAGGATCGCTGTTGATGTACTTAAAACAAATAAGACGCATACGATACCACTTAAGGTATCTGTTAACCCTTAATTTGACAATGTATGCCCTGACATACATGAAATTTGAAAAAAAATATTTGTTTAATAAATTGCAAAAATAACGATTTAATTATTTTATCTACTTGCAACACTATCTATTTTTAGAAGAAAATATAAAAACTCAGGGCGTCAAATAACAAGTATAAATGTCATTTTACAATTTTAGATGATAAAATTAATTTGAGTTTTTATTACAATGGACAAGATTAATGCCTTGAAACTAGAAATTTCTGAAAGATTATAAAGTTTATTATTATTTTTCTTAACTATTGTTTAAATTTCGCTGATGTTCAGTTTTATTTAAACCAGTCACAAACGTATCCGAGTGTAGAAATTTCTAAATTTCGAGGTAATTTTTCTCAATTGTGGTTTTAGCATTTCCGATGTTCAGTTATAGTTAAACCAGTCGCAGAGGCATATATTCGAATATCTTTATGTATATATATACTAAATGAAAGAATAAAACATTAAACTGCTTAAACACTAATTTCAAATAGTAAGAGTTCGATGAAGTGCCTTATTCACTAACGATGTTATCTGGAGAATAATTCGTTAATGTATAGGCTTAAATTAAATGTGTGATATTAAAATGAAATAATCTGAAATGTAAGTGGAAAAATATTTAAAAAAAGTCTTCGTATGTACACACTTGTTTATTTATCATATAAACGCTGTCGTATTAAACAAGTTATTTTGCATTGCCATATTTAGGGAAGGATAAATAAGTTTTTTTTTATATAAAAGATTTTAATTTTTTGTTAATGGTAACTGTCATTTACTGAATATTATATGTGAGTATTTGACTTGTATGTATTATTGACAAATACCCACATATACAACAGTAACCTTATTCAAAGTGTGTACATACTCAAACTGTGAATAAAAGTGGATGTTGATATTATTTTGGAACTTTTTTTTTTGGCTTTTTGTTTTTTTATATTTTTTTTGTTTTATTTTTTTTTGGCTCTCTACCCCGGAGTGGGTGAATAATTATTAATACACGACGACATATAATTCGTTACATATAATAAGACTAAAGCAAAAACCTCTACATATCAGTTTCGAATAGTAATTATGAAGACATATCAAAGCTGAAAATGTAGAAAATAAAAATACTCGCTAAAAACTAAAAACGCTTTTCGATTCGTCTAGTAGAATGAAAAATTTGCAATAAGTAGGTGGTTTGCGATTCTAATTATGTCAAGCATTCTACAAAACTGGTGCTGAAACTGCTCTTTAATACTACATTTGATTTCAACACGAAGAACAAAGAAATGAAAAGCAATCAAATTACACTACGCAATAGAATACATACTAAACATCTAAATACTAGACTTGTTGACGCCTTACCAATGCCACTACGCAAGCCCGATGCAATACTTTAGAAGAGAAATGTGCTGTTAAGAAATTCCCATGGCAACTTGTGACAGCTGGATTTTTTTTTTTAATTTTGTAACGCTATTTAATAAGTACTCAATAAATCGTAATACCTCTAGGGATGTATAAGCCTAATATCTTTGGGAAAACTTTGATGACATTATTATTCATGATATCGGCCCAAGGAGTTGGTCAAATGATTTGAAACAAAGCTGTTAGATAAGACAACACTATGAACTCTAATCTAAGGTTTTTTTAATACTTCAGTTAGCTGTCACAAAACTGACCACAGCCTCTGGCGTAACTGCGCTACTCGTTACTACATATGGTTTAGGAATATAAGTGTTTGAAAATTTAAGTAAATTGGTGGTGTGGTGTTATTGTAGCAGTGCCAGAGACGGGTCGCGGTTTATTGCATGTTGTAGTGCAGGAACATGTAGTCGGGGTTGTTTATCTCCTGCGGCATGAGAGGCGAAGTGGGCGCGAGCGGCTGGAAGCCCATGAACATGAAAGTGCGAAGCAGCGTGGCTCGATCCGGACGGGACTTCAAAACGCAGATGATGCAGCTGTAAAAATACAAACCCATTGTTAGTAATTACAGGTAGTTCCAAATCAATAAGCAGACTTTACTGTATTTTTTTTAATATTTGTTTATCTCTCTGTCATTCCGAATGATTTTAGACAAAGGTAAAAAGACAGCATGGTTAGAAATGAGAACTAAGATCACCTACATAGTCCAAAGGATCTCCACATTTAAGTGGCAATGGGTATGGAACATTGCTATAAGGACTTAAGGCCTGTGTCAGTCCTACAGTAGCATGGGGCAGACGATCTGATGAAGGTCATTTGTACCACTGAATGAGAGCAGCACAAGATTGATTGGGGTGGAAATCTTTGGGGCAGGCCTACAACTAGAAGCATATGTCTATCATGTAATCATGATCAAAAAAAGCTAAAATTAATAGCTTTTGATTTTCATGTACTACCAACCAAAATTTACTTTGCGAGTTTCAAGTACCCCATAATAAATACTTTATGTACTAGTATAATGTGTTAGTTCTCAATTGTCAATAGGCCACACACATGAATTTAAATGCATAAAATCACTTAATTATTTTGCTAAATAATAATAATGACCAACCAAGATTTTCTGTAACGTTCATTGAAATACTTTTAACTATTCCTGAAAATCAGTTACCCTATTCATTTCCTACTTATCATTAAAGGAATACTTACTTTTTGCACCCAAGTCTCTCTTCAGCGAAGTCAAGTAGGAGCATGAAACTCTCCTTGCTTCCGGATTGCAGAACTCCAGGCATGCGCAAGTAAATGGTATTGCAATGGACCACCTAAAAATGTTTAAGGTCCATGAGAGCATACCTTGAAACACAACTATCAGAATTTCTAAAGGAATTAAGAACTTTTTCTTTTAAAGGAGAGAAAAAATAGATAAGGTAGATTGTATTTGATAAATATATGTCTGGTGTTCATAAAACTATTAATATATGACGATCATCAACTATGATAAATATAGACACAAAAACAAATAATTAGGCCAAATGTCTATTTTCTTTATGACTATTATTTATGATGTCAATTATTTATCATCTCCATAACCGAGAGTAAGTAGAGATGTTGAGGTCACGCGTAAGTCAACGACCTCACTGATTACTACGACCGATATCACTTTAGTACTCGATAAAGCAAAGCAAATGATTTGTGATTATTATATCTATCATACTAATGTTTACGATTATGGCCACCTAATCAATAAGTTTACTTATAATCGATAATATACAATGTAATGTGTGTTGACGACTATCATTATTTGACCAAGCGATCGGATGAACAAGACCTGGTGGTAACTAATATATCAATCAATGCTGTGTACATTGTACTCGTAGCTAAATTCTTACTTAAGAGTTTTTAAATAATACTTAAAAGGCAAAATGGTATTGTATTAATAGAAAAAAAATGTGATGAGAATTAATGTAGTAGTACTTGAGTCGTTAAGGATAAAAGAATCTCAGGATGACCTTCCATGAAGGGTAAGAATTCTAGGCCCATTTATATGTATTATTTTTATCCCTTAACACAAGGGTCGGCAACCTGTGACCCGAGCTAAGCGAATGAATCATTAGATAATTTCTAATGACTTGATTAACAAATAAAATTTATAACATAATAATAAATTATAACGAAAATAATTTGACAAAATCACAATCTTTTTAGGACGAGACCAACAGACCGTTTATCTGGTGATGATACGCCGTATCTCCAACAATATGAAGCTAATTATAACGATATCGTAATAACTAGCAGTGATGACGTCACCACATTGTGCTCATCACCTCGCGATATCAGATGTTAACCTTCATTACTCCATTTTGCACACTACTGTTTACCAGCAGAAACTGAAGATGCGGTGGCAACTACCTAGACGGTCTCCGGCAACAGAGACCTACCTATAGTAAATTTGATATAATCACCACTCCTTTTGGTAAACTTTGACCTCAACTACTTCTTCCTCCCGCCCTTTACTCAGCTATGTGGGGTCGGCACAGTATGTACTTCTCTTCTACATCATTATCAGCCGTCATATCTGAATTCACACTCTTCTTACACATGTCGTCTTTCACACAATCCATCCACACTTTCTTCTGTCTTCCTCTACCCTTATAACCATCTACATTCATTCTCATTATTTTCTTTGTTATATGTCCATCATCCCTCCGCATAACATGCCTGTACCACCCTAACCTCTTGCTTCTTAACTTCTCTATCACTGGAGCAACTTTCAGACTTGCTCTAATGTACTCATTCTTAATTTTATCCATCCTCGTCACACCACACATCCGTCTTAACATTTGCATCTTTGACCACAACTACTACATATTTTAATAGATTATTTATATGACTGGTTTTGATACATTATTTTTAATATAGTAGACTAGTTCTGTATTACTTATTTTATGGTGGTTATTAAATGTTATATATCCGAATGTAACTTACGGCTTCCCAGCGAGTAACGGTGTTCTCGGTAAGATAGATCTTGAATTCAATCTTCACTGGTTGCCGATCCTTGCGCTCCAATATCTTGCTTATTATCTGTAACACATTAGTAAATAATTATGTGTATATTAAGTAATAACACATTACATTAATATTAGGGTTAGGTATCGATAGTTGCCGTTCTTGATTTTATTATTATATTTTTTTAAAATATCAAGGATATAAATAAGTCGTACTATTTGGTGTACTCAATACTTTACTGAACTCTTGTCGATCTTTTTACTTAAAGGTTTGCAGATACGGTACATACATTTTTAAGGCTTATATTATATAACATATAAGGAAAAAATAATGTAATGATAGTGTGTGGTGATTGAGAAGTTTTCCTTTACTTATTGCATATACATGAACTTCGTAATGGTTTGACATATAAATTATTAAAGGAAGAACCTTCTTTTAACAAAGAACTTTTTCAAATGAGCACATTTTTTAAAGTAACAATAGTTTTTTAAGTAAAGTAAGACAACACGTAATGTAACAAATTGTAAAAAAAGATAATATACAATGCATCATTATTTAGTATTCGAAATCATTTTATTCATTAATATACAATAATAAACTGGATCGCGTTATCTCGTCGTGATAACAAAAGGTCAGTATGAACATCGTGATCTCACCACTTAAAAACTATTGTTTATACTTAACACTACCTATTTTTCGTAGTAAATTACGGATAAATAAAGTGTAGGAGGAGATAAGATTTCAGAATGTATCTACTGGATTGATATGGTAATTAACTTACTGCTTCGCGCCTCTGCGGGTGTAGGGCTGGATGGGTGAGCGACGGTGAGCTCGGCTCGGTGGCCAGGCTCTCCGCGCTGCTGGTCAGCGAGCTCGCGCTGGCCCATAGTAGAGCGCTCAACAAGTCACCTGACGTTATAGAACATTTAAAGGCTGCACAAATTTATGCACCGATGTATAAACCGTGCAATAGGCAAAAGGGGATAGTGGTAGGTAAACAATTAATAAAATAAATAATAACTATTGTCTGCTTATAACTGTAGTTCTTCTGTATAGATTATTTACTGTAAATTAATTTAGGTCGTTGTTTTGCTAATTAAATTTGAATAATTGCTTATATACAAAAATAATAACCGTTTTATATTAAACTTGTTATATAAAATTTACAAGTAAAATTATCTTACGGTTGTTGTCGTCGTGAGTGGGGGTGGATGGTGTTGCGGGGCTCGAAGCCCCGCTATTCACCCCTCCGGGCGGTGCCGAGCCATGAACAGGGACATCAGGACCACCTATAATATATGGACACAAAATTATATTACATCATTGTAAATGCAAGAGTTTACTTGTACTTCTACTACTAGATTTATTAACTATATATGACTATACCGACGTGATGTGTAGTATACTATCATTTATAAATCCAATACATAACGCAAAAGTTACACCGCAAATATGTTAAGTAATCCTAAATTTTAATAAGTGGGGGCGCCTAGTGGAACGGGTAACTACTACCTGGTAACCAAGTCAAGTTTGTGAAGACTGCTACGATTGAGAAGAAGAATAATGTAGATAGATACTGAATGCTACTCAAATTGAGAAATCGTACTACATGGAGATATATAATTCTACTCATATATAAAAGCAATGTAAAACGTGTATTATTATTTATTAATATAAAATGTGTATTTTAACCCAATAAATAAGTCATTGTACGGTTACGTTTGCCAATTCAGGGTATTGACCAGTGATGTTAATCCATTCCAGACCTCAGGATAACATTGCTTTAATATTTATCAAGACCTCGATAGAATTCTATGTGACCCTGTCGCCAATTCTATCAGAGACAACTTTTATGAAATATGATATCGCAATATAAACATGGAACCGATGGGTGTGGAGATTTTAGAGAACTCCGTTTTGCAGTATCTTTTGATAGTGAAGCTCACAAGTCTAGAGGTAGCGTATTCGAATTTCGCTTAAAAAAGGTCCGAGCCAAATGCTGTGTCCTCAATACACTGAATTCCGGTGACGAAGGTATGAATGCCCCCGGCGTATCTATAAGTGATGATGACGATGATCTGTTACTAAATAGAATAAGGCGTACCACAGAGGCCCGGCGCCCAGGCACAGCGAAAAACACTCGGCGTCGGAAGCCGACAAAGCCGAGCGTTTGCTGCCGGCCGCGTTCAAAGACGCGCAGTCACCACTGCAACAGAAAAAAAAACTTTGTTAATTTTCATTCAAGATTTTTTTGTCGAATTTCCGCAGGGATACTCGTGCTCTCTTGTCAGAGACTACAGCTCCTACCTCTGTAACAAAACAGTAGTGTGTAAACGTTACTGTGATACCGGTTTGAAAGGCGTTATAGCTAGTGAAATCACTGTGGTGGCGAGAGAACATATGAAGTACCAAAGTGACGAGCACAATGCTGTGCAGTATTTGTCACCCTAACTACCGTCAAATTGTTTATGGCGGGCGTATCATTAACCGTCAGGCAAACGTCGAGCTCGGTCTCGTCGCTTCGATCGAATAAAAAACAGGTTAATAAACATAAGATTTATTAACCATGATGCCCAATAAAAAAAAAAGTAAAGTTCAAGATATTCAGGAAAAAATACATCTTAGTAAAATTTATTTAAAAGAACGTTACTACAAAAAGCTTTGACCTTGCTAATAGTTATTAATAATCATTCAATCCATAGTTTACAATGCTTGACAAAATTATTAAATAGGTATACGTAGTCGGTTTGTTTGTTAATCAACATCATCATCAGTCGATAGTCCACTGCTGGACATAGGTCTCCCTCAAAGATCTCCACAACGATCTGTCCCGCGATTGTCACCAGATCGTCGGTCCACCTGGTGGGAGGATTTGTTGATCAGGCTTCTCTTAAAAAAGTTTATTAGTTTTGCTACCGTTAACACATTCCATAATAGTTAAAAACCTTTCAATTTGAAATATACATATTCTCATTACATGACATTATCTTCAAGTATATACCGTTATAAAATTAATCCAAAACTAAGTACAAATATATTTTTAATAAAATCTATTATATTTGACTTTGAATACAAATTGCTTAACCTATTAACCGAGCGGGACGTATGAATACGTCAAACGGAAACAATGAGGAGTACCGGTAGGACATATACGTTCTTGAAATATATGTTGCGCCCTGGAAAGGGTGGGATGTAAAAAATAAAAATATGAAATTACTTTCTACGGGCGTGACGTACTAACACGTCTAAGTGAAAGAGCTTGCGCCCGTTATATCCAGCGCAATTAAAAAGGGAGTTCCCCGGTTAACGTGTTAAGTATAAGCATACAATATATAGAACAATTTCGCTTCTATGAAATAATTGTAGTACATCTTGCAATTCTAGCATTACATATATGGACGCAATGACGAGAACAGAAAATTTCCACTCAATAATAAAGCGAAACGAGCTATGAATAGTATGTGAGCTGTTAATACAGGATCCTGCATTTTTTATGCCCGTTTAAACAAGCTCACAAGTCTTTGTTTATGTTAATGATGCATTTCGCATTCCTTTCCAAGATTCTGCAGCGCCTCTGAAATGTTCACGGCGGTCAGGGTACACGATTACATCGATATCGTGACACGGCTGCCTCCTGGAAATGGCTACGTTCATCAACAAATGAATTATTGATAGTAACGTATTACAGATATATCAGCAAGGCATATAATTTTATATAACAGTATACATAACATGATAATCCACTGGCGTACCACTACGTCATTGGAAATAAAAAATGAGTGATATCAATCACCCAGTACAACTATGTTTAGCTGTATGTTAATAGTTGTAAGTACAATAAATCTCATAACAGCCAATTTTCGTTCCCACTGTTGGGGCACAGGACAGGACACTGTTGGCACATAGTCACTACGTGGGCCCAAAGCGGATTGGTGACTTCACACAAAACTTTGAATAAATTCTAATTCATGTGCAAGTTTCCTCGCGATGTTTTTCTTCGCAGTTTGTATTTCGCTGTTGTAACTAAAGTTCACAAACGTACATAACTTAAATATTAAAGTCATCGGTACATGACGAGATTCGAACCCACGACCTTCGGAATGAAGGCCGCACGCTCTAACCAAAAAATTTATTTTTATTTGTAATGTATTTGTAGTTTATGATAATTTTTGTTGAATTAAACGACGAGGCGAGCGGGACGTTCATGTGATGGTAAGTGATACGCGTACTCAAACTTCGGCAACAGAAATCTACCACCGGTCTGTTGCGTGAGACAGTCCAAGTAGGTACCACTGCAGCTCCTATTTCTACTGTCAAGCAGTAGTGTGCAAACATTATTATACCAATTTGAAAGGCATTGTAGCTAGTGAAATTACTGGGGTTAAGAGACTTAACATCCCACGTTTCAAAGCGACGAGCGTAAAGTGGTGCTGTGTATACCATCGTAACTTGCGCCACGTTTTTATTAGCAGGTGTAACGCTTACCATTAGGTGAAGGACCCGCTCGTCTTGTCGCTTCATTGAGTAAAAAAAAATTATAATGAGGCCGTGAACATTGAAGCGCGCTTTCCCAGAACACTGTCTTAGTTCTATAAGTACGATAACTAGACAAACCTGGTTCGAATAAAAACTACCACCAAATAAACTCAATAAATACCCGAGAAGCGAATAAGGGACCTCCGTATTACGAGGCTAGTTTAGCCAATGCGTCACGCATATATTAAGCTGATCTACATATATTTATATCAAAAAAATTTTTTTCTGCATTACGGGTATCATATCAGATTAACAGATAGAAAAACCTGAACCTGAACACACGGGACGTAAGACAACCTCACCTACTCGTGCTCCACACTGGTAATTAACAAACGAGGCTCTGGATCCCACCAACCCGCATTGGGGCAGCGTGGTGAGAAATGGTCCAAATCCCCTTTTATGAGTCGCTACCCAATCGAGGTGGGAATTGTTAGTGGGGGCCTATGTCCGGCAGCGGACCTCTATAGGCTTATGATGGTTTAAAATAAATACAATAAAACATTTTGGCTGATGATCATGATGATAAAGATAGTGTAGAATTTAATATATAATCTTATAGTTTGAATGCATGCATATAGAAATTAAACTTATTAACAATTATGTATGCCACGAATAACTTCAAAAATATTACGTACCTAAACTACCGAGTTATAACTGGATAAAACTTAATAAAGCACAAAAATAAATTGATAGAAAAAAGGTTAAGTAAAGAGTAAGACGAGTTGTATACATACATTGCATAAACATGATATAGAAGTATAGTTAAACATATTTCAGAGCGATGGCTGTATCTATATTTATTTTTGGATCATTTCACCGACAAATCTTATCATGTTTATCTCCGTCTGCATTGATAAATAACGATCACATTTATATCAAAATGCAAACAACAAAAGTCACTTTACGAACAAAACACCTTTAAACCGTATAGCGTCATGTGATAAGTTCAATAAACAAACCATATTTGTTATAGCACGATCATTTGTATGGTACAAATTTATAGAAAAACCTTAAACTGAGACCTTCGCTAATAATAAATTTGAGGTCCATAAATTTAAAGGGATCGTTAAGGAAGTGAAGAGAATTTATTTTTTTCTGTTATACGAAACCACACGGCGAGCGAGACCTTCAGCAGGTTGTAAGTAATAACAACGTGGTGATAGTTAATGTAATAGATAAAGCATTACTGTGCTGGTCGCCTTGACACAAAAGAGAGGCTGTCTAATTACCCCGATAATTTCATTAGAAACAGCGCTTTTAAAACTGGATCATGGTAATACATGCAGGACTGTTTGGCGACAGAAATAGTCACCTACGGTGGCGCTACCTACGAAGTCAGTCTTACGGCGACAGAGACCTACCATCAATCTAGACTTGTCAGAAAGAGATAGGAATTGCTCTATAAAGTATGCGTAATTAACGAAATGATGTATCCTATTGATTATGAAGTAGCATAATCAATAGAAAAAGACGTAAACATATAAAAGGTAAAGTAAAAGAAAATAATGTATGTGATTGTGAGTGATTGAAATAAAAAATTAATGTAATGTAAGGAGTAAAACAGGAAAAAATTGAGAAGGTAAGTTAAAGATTTAAACATAGTGGTAAAAAATGAACTAATGGGATAAGAAATATGGCGAAGGAGGAGGGGCGATGAGCAAATGAGGAATCAAGAGTGAACGAATAACGGTACGAAAGAAACTATGATGAAAGAGAATGTTATGAATAAAAGGGAAATGGAATAAGAAAAAAAATTTAAAAGGTAATAAAAAACAGAATAACAAGGGTATCTCAATTCGCAAAGGAGCGCATTACAAAGAAAAAAAATCATTACAACTAGAAATATAAATAAACTATACATATATGTAAACCGAATGGCGACCGCGTGGCGGAAGGCGTAATTTTGGCAGGCCCCCCACCAGGTTGTCAGACGATCTAGTGAAGGTTGCGGGTAGCGCATGATCGATCGATGTGGAGATTTTTTGGAGTGGGCCTATGTCCAGCAGTGGACGTCTGCCGGCTACTCGGATGATATGTAAAATGACGAGTAGCAAGTATAACTGTACGCTTGGCGGAAACAATGAGGTTGTTAGTCAAGGAAACGATATTGTCCTTATGGCTAAAATATATACAAACCTATATCTTATTATCTTCGCAATTTCAGTAACAATTGCACTCTTCGAGTTGAAATATAGTGATGTTTACAAAACTATTGTCAGTAAACAAAACAACATGTAGGTCTCTGTTGCCAGAGACTGTCTAGGTAGGCACTATCGCAGCTTCTATTTCTGTCACCAAACAATAGTGTGCAAACAACTGTGTTCCGGTTTGAAAGACGTTTCAGTTAGTGAAATTGCTGGGGTAATGAGACACCACCTGAGTCTCAAGGTGACGAGCACGTGTTGCTGTATATATCTTTATAAACAGCGCTATGTTGTTATGGACAACTGTATCACTTGCCATCAGATCAACGTCCCGCTCGTCTCGTCGCTTCGTCAATAAAAAAAAAATCTAGTATGATCAAGGATTCCATTAAATATAACAAATGTTTTAACTACCCAATTTAATAATAAGCGAAGTAAATTACGTCATAAACTTATTTAAGTAGAAATAGGTGTTACGTGTCATCATCATTTCATCCTATTAAGGTCCACTGCTGAATACAGACCTTTCCAATAAGTTACGAGTGATGAAGACCCAAGTGCTGTACTTTACGTAAGTATAGATAACATAAGCGCTATACTTGTCCTGGACTTGTTCCTTTTTTGTCGCATTTAACGTTCTAAAGTTGGAATGATCTCTAAACCAGCGATCGCCAAAATTTTTTAACCTCGCACACCAGAAAATTTAAATATTAAATACTATGGACCACTAACAGGTTTTTTTGTTATTAAAAATTAAATACGAGTATAATTTTAATTAATATATCATTTATTTAATAACTGAATAGTTAATAAACAAATGATTGGATTACGGACTATAAAGTATATTATTATACTCGTATGTATGTGAAAACAATGCTTTGAAAGTATTAGAAGAGATAATATACACAATGGCGGCGTCTTATCATTATACATTTTATGTATTACTACATATACGCAAACTGTATTAATACAATGCCTGTAGACATTCTCTACCAGCTATGTCAACCTTTGGTGAGGTGAGATGTGGTAGGTGGTAATTTAACTGATAATATAATTATACGCCAAATATTATAAATGAGAGGAATAAAAGCAAATTCCGCCATTGCTCTATAGAAATTGATGTATAAAGACAGAGGTGAGAAGCGATGATGCCTTTATCCAGGACATAGATCACATGGAAGTGATTGTTTTAAAATACAATGCATATTTATATCAATTTAAAATATACCTTCAAGCATCAAAATCTAACATTCCCATTGAAAATATCATGTTGTTTTTCTTAAGTTACCTAATTTCTTAGATAATATTTATGGATAAAGGGGGATCTGTTTTTAAACCCCTCAAATATTAATAACAACATTACGTGTACACATACGACTAAAAAAAAACAGTTATATAAAATTAACAATAGAAGAAATACTCACAAGTACACTTTCACGACCATCGTGAATAAAAAAAAATAATCGTATAAATAAACTTTTATTTAAATCTACCGTTTAATATATCACGACACTGGAATGTATGAATTCTTAATCATGGAATCGTTATGTATCCTTCAGCCGATTTTTTGATGGGATCTTACTGAAAAAAATCCTTATGCTGTATACCGTATACAGCATATTATGCTGATATTATAAAAAAAAGTTTTTTTTTCTGTCTCTATTAAGGCGTCCGTTTAATTGGAAATCCTAGCGGGTACTGATAGAAAGCGGGATAAACATGACCGTTTCCAAATTACGAGAGCTCTGCCAAATGCAAAAATAGACTGCAAAGTAAAACAATATAAGAGAGAGCGTACACTCTGGACTTTTGACCATGTGAAAAAAAAAACAGTTGCGTTAAGGTTAAGTGTTTACAGACAAAATTGATTTGCAAGGACGGTCATGGTGATATTAAGTATTCTATTTAAAGTAAATCAATATAAGAAAAAAATAAACGTTACAATCATCATCATCAGCCGATAGACAGCCAATGTTGGACACAAGCCTCCCTTAAAGATCTCTTTAATCCCTTCAGTCTTGCGTTGCCCACGTGCAGAACATTCCTACGACCATCACCAAATCGTTAGTGTATCTTTTGGGAACCTTCGGATGGTCTTCCAACAGTACGTCCGACGGTAAGCGACCGTGACTCTAGGACCCTATTTCCCCATTGGTCGTCAATCCTTCCAGCAATATGCCTTTCCCATTGATACTTTAGTGTAGCCATCCTTGCGGTTATGGCGGTGACCTTAGTTCTTCTACGGATCTCCTCATTCCTGATTCGATCACGCAGATACTTCGAGAATTAGCCATTTCCACTACACTTTAGGTGGCCTTCAGCCTTTTTATAAGGCCCACAAAATGCCTAAATTATTTTAAATAACATTATCGTTTTATCCTATAAACAACCTTAATATTGTTCCCATTATTGGTACACTTCCTCAAATGATGTGATTTGATGATGATGATGACATGAACATATGTATAATCAAGAATATAACAATGTATATCTCTTCAAATGTTATAAACTTTTTGAACGCTGATCGTATGAAAGTACCTTTAGATGATAAAAACAAATTTATTTACGTACTAATATAACTTACCCTGAAGATAACATTAATAATTGTCATTCATATCTGTGTGTACGTTATCATGTTTTATTGACTTTCTCGAAGGTTAAGTGATAAGTGGGGATGTGAATTTATAACATATTTTAAATCTTTAGTATACCATGTTACAATAATTTTAAAACTGATGTATCTGTTTACTGAGCATTGCCAACAGCCATTGTGATTTAGTCGTACATCGGTCCACGTCACAGCACATTTTAATATGGAAAACTTGTTACCGTGGCCAACTTCGTATACGTTATAACTTCTATTTTTATTCATATTAAGATAACGGTAAGATTGTGTGTTACTGGTGGTAAGTCTTTGTTGCCGGAGATTGTCTAGGTAGGTACCACCACAGCTTTTATTTCTGCTGCCAAGCAGTAGTATGCAAACATTTATATACCAATTGGAAGGGCGTTGTAGCTGGTGAAACGTAATAGGTGTAAAAGATCTGGAAGGGCTAAAGTATAGCTTGTATCCTATCTATGTATGGAATAACCCATCCAAAAACAATAGTTCTGGATTTATTACTTTTTTAAATATTTTTAAAAAATTCGATGATTTTATTTCTTACTTATTTCTACACAAATTTTGATGTAGTAATTATTGTTTAATCATGGTTTTATTTTATTTATTGTTAAAACTTTTAAATTAGGTTCTTTGAAAGTCGTGACACAAAAAATAAGGCGTCATACTTACATTTTTATTTAATCTTAAAATAAAATTATATATATAAAAAACGTGCAAAGCACATAAATAAATACCTGACCTACATACCTATCCTGACAAAGTATAAGAATAGTATATGAAAGTTTCTAAAATTTAGTAAAAAACACACTTTTGCTCAAACTGACGGCAACGGTTCCTGATACAAGCACGAAGCCTTTTTCTTAAGTCAGATCAAGTGACTCGCCCTGTGAGCTGTTCTCATATTTTGTCAGCAGCGACGATGATGCGTGACTTTAAATCCTCTAACGAGTTAATTAGTGTTGTGTACACTAAAGATTTCATGTGACCCCATAAGTAATAATCGCAAGGTGTTGATCCGCCTCGGCCAATCCATCGCTGAGGGAAAGTAGTGTCTAACCACTGTCTGTCTTACGCCGAGACGAAGATGGGCGGGACAACCGTCATGCTGGAACATCATTTTTCTTCTGGTTTCCAATGGTATGTCCCCCAGAGAATTAAAAAAATGATTTCGAAAAAAATCTTCGTACGTTTCCCCATTTAAATTGTTGGGCAAAAAGACTGGGCTTATCAAGTATGAATTATGCCCATCCATACGTTTACGGCGAATATTCGCTGATGAGATCCTTCTCTAATGACGTGAGAATTTTCACCCCGCAGAGCCCAATAATGTTTATTATAAAAATTTGTTATGCCGTCTCCGTCAAACTTCGATTCCTCAGTCCACAACATTTTGGTGAGAAAATTATTATATTCTAAGTCTGCATGCAGCATAAAACGGCAGAAGTCTAACTTCCTTGCAGGGTATCCTTCCTCCAGGGCCTGGACCGGTGTATAATGGTAGGGGTAGAACCTTGCTGTATGCACCGTGAACCACACTTTCCATTGCGTTAAACCTAGCAATCTTGCCACGACCCTGGTTAACGTAGTCGGATCTATAACAAAATGGTCTATGATTCCTTCTTCGCTTTCGGTATCGTAGATGCGTGGCTTACCTGCGTCATGTTGCCTCTGTTGAACGCTGCCAGATTCCCTGATGCGTTGATACGCCGCAGCAAAGACTGACTTGGTAGGTGACAATTTGGAAAACGTAGCTGATATTCTCTTCGTGTTTGTAAAGAATTTTCATCATTAAGTCGATAATAGAAAACGTCAGCGTATTTTTCATTATCGTAATCGGCCATTGACTAGTATTTATTTTGTATGGAAAAGAAAAACCATTCAGAATTAAGAAGACAACGATAATGTACGTCCGCCCACGAAAGTAATTAAATTTTAATTGTCGTACTGACTCCATTGCCTGAAAAGTATTTTTTTTCTAAATTTTAGAAACTTTATATACACTCTTATACATCGTCGAGTAGGTATGGAAGTCAGGTATTTATTTATGTGCTTTGCAAGTTTTTTATATATATAATTTTATTTTAAAATTAAATAAAAATGTAAGCATGACGCCTTATTTTTTACTGCCACGACTTTGAAAGAACCTAATTTAAAAGTTTTAGCCTCTAAGTGATGATTATTAATTTAATTAAATAAAACAATGATTAAACAATAATTACTACATCAAAATTTGTGTAGAAATAAGTAAGAAATAAAATCATCGAATTTTTTGAAAAATATTTGAAAAATAATAAATCCAGAACCATTGTTTTTGGATAGGGTATTCACATACATAGATAAATAGGATACGAGCTATACTTTAGCCCCTCCAGATCTTTTACGCCTTATACATTTCACCATGTATATCATCTAAACTAGTGCGACATTATTATGGGTGTGTCACTTAACATAAAAAAAATCTTATAGCGATAAAAGTTACGAAAGTACATACATATACACTAATATTGTAAGGTAGTACGATATACCTGATCAGCATATTACCATATATTATAAATACAGATTTAATTGGCAGAATCAGTACAGTACGGTTTGAAGAACGTTATACCTAGCAAAATCACCAAGGTAACGAGACCTAACATCTTCGTCACAAAACGACGAGCACCATTTTGTTATAGACAGGCGAAACATTTACCATCAATTGAACGACTAGCTTAGTGACAGGTAAAGTTCGGCCCGCGAGGCAACTCCGGCCCGCCGAAGGTCCATCAACATTGACAATGTATGCCCGCTGTAATTACGTTTTGACGGTAGAGGAGTATAAAGTAGATTCTACTTAGTAGAACAACATGCATAACCTATAGGTAAAGCTAAACTAGCCGCATATTCCATGTGTTGCGTAATACGAAACGCACACCATGGCAGGGCCTTTGAATACAAGTTAAACTAACTATTATTTGAAGGTAAATGATAATTTCTAACATTTGTGTGTAATGCTGTAATGTTTTTAATTATATTATGGTTAAAAGCTTTAATACAAAATGTATTTTTTCTATAAATTGGCCCTCCTGCTAAAATTTTAATTTTATGGCCCCTCCTATTAAAAAAGTTTTCTCAGCACTGGTCTAGCTCGTCTCGTTGTCGAATAAAAAATACACTATAAAAGTATCAATGGGGTAAATACAGGGTTCGGCAAATCATCCCTCATGTGCCACGTGAAACCTTTGTGGCTCTATCATTTTTTGCTGTGGACTCAAAAATTTACACACCTATCCTAAATGTTAAACGGTCTAGTTTGTACATAGGTTTGATTAAAGCAATCATCCTTTGTATCTACCGATTAATTGTATTTTAACTGTTTTTTTTTTTATCTTATCCTTCGACAATTAAACAGTATAACATTTATAAAAAAATTTCAGTCCCGCGTTATATAAATTCTACAAAAGTTCCAAACATAAAAATACCTTTGAAGAAGCGAAGTTTACGTTATAGAAAAAAAAAATCTATTTAGAGCTTTCGCTGAAATGTTTGCCGACCTCTGGGTTGGTCTATTGATATCTCGACGTTTTGTGTTTTTACACCTTAACAGAAAATATTCACCAACCTGCCTTTTTAGTGTTGTGGATAAAGCGGCTTGACTCTCCTTGCGAGAGCAGAGCCCGAGTTGAACAAGTGGGAATAATGAAATGTTGAATAGTAGTACAGTAAAGAAAAATTTAAATATTAGTCATTCAATTATATAACTCAGCAATAGTGTAATAAAATTAGTATAAAGTTGCCAATACCAAAATGAAATTTCTACCGCCTTATACAATGTCAATGCTATTATTAGTATAAATATGCGTAATCAAAATATTACGCAGCAACTTGTGTATTCGTGTACTGTGGTGAAAAAGGGACGGAAGATAAGCGAATGCTCGAATCGATTGTGTACTTGGAAAGCTGCTTAATTTTTTTTTATTTGCATCAACATAAACTGTTACTGTTTTATTTTTCATACAAATGTTAACAATATGAAAAGATACTGCTTAGGTTGGCAATATGTTATACAGCCGACAGTACTGTTAAACCAGTGTTCGTGAAAGCTTATGGATTACCAGTCAAGCTCCGACTCTTGATGGGAGCACAGCTTATGGTATGAGCTACTTATCGAAGTAAATAGTTTTATGCTGGTGGTAGTTCTCTGTTGCCGACGACCATGTAGGTAGATTCGAACGCAGCTCTTATTTGTGCCGCCAAACAATAGTGTGCAAACATTACTGTATTTCGGATTAAAGGGAGTTGTAGTTAGTGAAATTACTGTGGTAACAAGACAGCATCTTACGTCTCAAGGCCACAAGCGCCACGTTGTTATATGCGTGCGTATCACTTACCATTATTAAGTGAACGTCACGCTCGTGTCGCTCGCTTCATTGTATAAAAAAAACTTTACTATATAAAATACCTTAATCTTTTGTTGCTGATGATATTATGGATGTTTTAAAATACCAGACATGTTATTAATTCTTTACGGTAGTATTAAATTTGGGCATGGGTATCGTGCTGGTCGCGATTATTTTCCGTCGAAAGAGTCAAATACGCATATCTACGAACAAGATTTAATAATCCCTTAGTTATGTTTACTCCATAAAGGGATCTAATGAAATCTTATGTTTGTATTCGTATATTTTCAAGCAAGTTAATTTTCGTATCTATGAAAAGGTCGATAAGTTCAGTGCAAACAGGCACACATACGATTCAACAGTCTTCTTCTTCTTTGTCGTAACCTCATGACTGAGGGACGTGACTACGGTGCGTTGTCCTGGCTACCATTTCTTTCCAGACATTTCTGTTTTGCGCCATTTGGATGGATGATTATAAGGTAGCTCTCGTAGCGTCCTGAGTTGTGCGTGTCCATCTTGTAGGATACCGCCCTCCCGCTCTCTTTCCTTCCACACAACCAGTAATAATCAGCCTTTCCAGACTGTCTGAGTCTCGCCTGACTGTGTGTCCGAAGTCTTATATCCTTCGAAAAAATAGTTTTTATTTTGGCTAATCTGTGTGTGTATAGTTGATCGGTTCATTAAATCAAATTAATCGCTATAGCAAATAGCCTTAATAACTTGTTTACAATGGTTTTCTTATTGTCTCTAATTGATAGAAACACCAATTGATTCGTGAACAGGTGTCTTGGACGACTAGTTTCGTCAGAGGTAGTTTAGACTGACACATGAATGAATACAGTGCAGGATTTGTTTAGTTCCTTGTGGTGGCTGAGAGCGGACATACGACAGAAACGGTAAAAAGATTTTTGTCATTGAGATTAGACGTAAGACCGCAGAGTTAAAAGCTTGTGAAAATCTAGCTGTTTCTTTTTCTGAAAAACTTTATTTATGTTATCAACAGTAAACTTCCATCAATCACCTATTCGATAAGTGAGCCCTGCAAACATCATTACCGATTTTTATCTGTTAACTGCTCCGTCAAGATATCATCATTTGACGTCACAATTCCTACAGTACACAACTTCTGTTTCATCGCTAGCCGTACGATTGATTATAAATGGACTTTTTTTTTGTCTTAAGAGTCTTCATGAAATTTAACGGTAAAGGAGTGAGACTTGCTTAAAATATATGAAAATTTTATGCAAACATACAATGATGCTAAATTAGTAAATTTAATAATTTTGTAAACTGTATCGTTTTTATAATCACGCTTTGGTTTAAAATTAATAGCAAATACATATTTTGTTACATATAATTAATACGCATGTATATTTGATAATATATATACTATATATGACGTACGAATTACAACCAACTGCGAAATATATATTCAATAAACAATCTCCTTTAATATTAACCTTATTAATCTTACCTTACTTTAACAATTAACCTTGTCATATACTTGATATTTAGAATATTTAAAAATTGTATTACTGTAAATTTGGTTTAAACGCTTAAAACCAAAATAAACAAAGAATCACGTGGAGGAATTTGCATATTGGCAACAAAAATGTTTACATCTTATTTTTAAACCAGTGACCAAGGCGTGGTCGGCTATTTTATTTTAACTTTATCTGTCCTATTTCTGAATGACGCCACTTATCCGTGATTATGAAGATAAAATTTTGCGTAAGTTATAAGGAATTTATATAAATATGATTCAAAAAGAGTAAAAAAAATATTATTGCATAAAAGTTATATTATTATTTTCAAGGCGATAAGCGCAATATAGTGCAGTGTACACCATCGTAACTAGGGTGACGTTATTTATTGCAAGTCGAAAGTCTTTCGAGTAGGGTAGCGTACCTTACACTCAGAATTACCAAACGGTATTCGCTGAAGGTAATACAGGTTTACACATCAACAACGACACATCTAGACGAGGAGATGGAGGGGCTATGTATGAAGATATATATCCATAGCCATACATGCCTCTAGCACCTATTACAATGTTGTGATGGAGGATTTCAACGTAAACCTCGGCGAGTGAAGTGATGCAGCGCTGAAGATGGAGAAATTTTGGGTGTGAACAACCAGATGCTGGCTGACTTCATACAGAAGGAAGGCTCTTTATGATGAACTCTTTCTTCAGGAAGCAACCACAATGGAAATGGACGTGGTGGAGCCCCGACGGTTTCACAAGAAAGGAAATCAACTACATCATTTCGACGAAAGGATATATATTCAATGATGTCTCTGTAATCAATAAGGTGAAAACCGCATGGTAATAGGCACATTGAACATTACCATCAAAGTCGAAAGAGGGAGACTGATGAAGTTCACACTCCGACTTACTCATACTCATACCCAAAACCCGAGAACTTCCAACTAAAACTAAAAAAACTGTTTTGAATGCCTGGCTGACTGCGAGACAATGGACGAACTTAACAACAAGCTAGTGGAAATGGCCCGTATGGTCGGTTCTAAGTTTTTTAGGACTCACCGCACAAAAACCAAGAGGTTCTCTGACCATAATCTCAAACTCATGGAGGAAAGGCAAGAAATGAAATTGCAGTCTTCGGTAGATGCGCGTGCTTACCGGAAGATTAATAGACATATCTAAATGTCAGAAACTCGACCTACACAACTTTAACCCCATGCGCGTAAAAAACACCATCGAGCAGAATAAAGGCTCGAAGGTGTTCCGTCATTCACGAGGGGACGACGCCGAAAGCATGATGCGGGGGTGTGGTGGTTCTTTTCTTCAAAAACGGTGACAACACTGCTGAAGAATTGCAGACCGATCTCGCTGCCGAGTCATGTTTATAAGTTGTTCTCGAGAGTTATTACGAATCATCTTGATGGTAGGTTTGACGACTTCCAGCCTCCCGAACTAGCCGGTTTCCGTAAAGGTTTTAGTACCATAGACCACATCCACACACTGCGACAGGTTATACAGAAACCGAAGGGTATAACCGGCTCCTTTGCCTAGCGTTTGTGGACTATGAAAAAGCTTTTGATTTGGTGGAAACCTGGGCAGTATTGAAGGCACTTCAGAGATGCCGGATCGACTATCGGTATATCCAAATGTTGAAGAGTCTGTACGAAACCGCCACTATGTCAATCCGTATACGGAACCAGGCCACGAGACCTATCCAATCGCAGCGGGGAGTGCGCCAAGGAGAAATAATCTCTTCTAAACCTTTTACCGCTGTACTGGAAGACGTCTTTATGCTTTTGGATTGGAACGGGTTCGGTATCAACATCAATAGCGAGTACATCACTCATCTACGGTTTGCCGACGATATAGTCGTCGTGGCGGAGACTTGCAAGTCCTCAATATAATGCTCGGTGACCTAGACAGTATCTCAACAGGTATGACCAAGACGAAAATCATGTCCGATACTCATGTTCAGCGCCACCCAGTGATAGTTGAAAACTCGGTACTCAAAATTGTTGACGACGGTATACGGTCCAATTAGGTAGATCTAATTCGAGAAAGAGATAAAACGCCGAATCCAACTGTGATAGGCAGCGTTCGGGAAACTTCGCAAAGTATTGTCCTCCAAAATTCCTTAGTGCTTGAAGTCCAAAGTCTTCCAAGAGTGTGTGTTGACAGTGATGACCTACGGCTCCGAAACTTGGTCGCTAACTATGAGCCTTATAAGAAAGCTCAGTCACCACAGCGGGCGATGCTTGGAGTATCTCTGCGTGATCAAATTAAAAATGGAAGAGATTCGCAGAAGAACTAGAGTCACTAACATAGCCCTACGAGTCGCGAGGCTAAAATGGCAATGGGCGAGGCACATAGCTCGTAGAACCGATGTACGTTGAAGTCTTAGTGTTGGAATGGCGACCCCGCATCGGAAAGCGCAGCGTTGGCAGAGCCCCCACTAGGTGGACAGAGGACATAAAAAAAGGCTGGGAGCCACTGGATTTAAACAACGCATGACCGTGGTTTGTGGAACACATTACAAGAGACCTATGTCCAGCAATGGACGTTCATCAGTTGAAATGATGATATAAATAATATATATGGTGGTGACTGGTAGATAAATAGTCTTTACTCTCCTTAGAGAAGACAAAATTTTTTTAACTATATTTTTGGGAGTACTAAAATTTTAAAACCGACTGGGAATTTAAACATTTAAAAGGAGCTCCATATTAGACAGGAGCCTCATGAACGTCAATATAAACAAAGGCTGGGTCAAAAATATTGTTTTATAGTTTTTTTTTATATCACGAAGCTATGACACAGTACATCTAGCGCGCCTAAATTACGTTTAAACTACCCATGTGTTCAGCTACATCATTGTTTTTAATAATATAAATTGTTGAAAAGTTTCTATTGTATATTAATCTTCGGCAACTGTTTTTATTGTACAGCAATGTAGTATCGAATACAATATAATTCATACATATCTCCCATTGCCACTAGGTAGTGATAACGTAAAACGAGAAATGAGTGCAAACGCAAGCCTGCGTTAATAAATACGTAATTTTTATTCTATACTAAATTAACATTTTACCTGATAAGAAAAATAATAAATTTTTATTAATACATTATCACACAGTACATTCAATTCTGATGCAAGAATATTAATTTATTATTGAGTATTGTTTAACATAATTTTAGCTGGCAAATTGAATGTGGAATTAATGTCATAAATTGTAAGAGTGGGACGTTCTCATGATGATAAGTGATACACTTGCTTATTAGGTATTAGTTAAGATTATGTACTGTTTGTATACACTGATGTTATCTCATTACCCCAATAATTTTACTAGCTACAAATCTCTTCAAACTGGAACACTAGAGTTTGTACAGTACTGTTTGTCTCCTGCAATAAGACCTGCACTGATACTTACCTAGATAGTCTCCTGCAACAGAGAGCTACCACTTGTAAATATAAATTGTTGTCCTTAATAAAACTGCATTTATATTATTCCTATGATATGATATTTGAAGCAGGTGTTTGTTTTAATGAATGTTAATTATGTTGTCTTTAATTAGTTCAACAAGTGATCCATACTTTATTTATCAGACTTAGATATATAGTAAAAGAAAACCTTGGTTAAATATAAGAGCTACAAAGTGAAATTTGCATGGTAGATATTTTTTTAGAACATCTTAAATTAGCCTAGCACAGTTTTACAACTGTATTAAATTTTTAGAGATTATAGCAATTATATTAGTATGTAACAAACATTAATATTCGAACTCAATAAATATATAACAATAGTTATTGAAAACAATATTTGCTTAGCAATTTTAAAAAGCATTTTTCATTTTCAATTTACGATTCCACTTATGTCAGTGAAGGTTATTCTACATACTTAACAATCAAGGTCAAAGAATTGACTTGTTCAATTGATACAAATGTATAGCAATATTAAACTATGGAACATGCAACAGACTAATGCTGGTCTTAAATAGATCAAACCCGATGGTTTCCAACATGTTGTACTGTTGTCATAAAATAATAGCTATTAATAGTCTCATTTGAAAATAAAGAATATAAAATTTATATTTTTATTATAAAGTCTTTTATAATAAAAAAAGAAATTTCAAGTATGCATTACACTTTATTATTTTTTATTTAATACATGTAATGAAAGTGGCATTAGTCTATTACATTAAAACTACCATGTGGAAGATAATCCCACCCATTGGATGATGATTGAAACTTGTAGAAGTTCCAGTATAAATAAATAATATATATATAAATATATATATATTGTCCACAGAAAACTTATAAAGTATTATGAGTTCTTCTTAGTGGTATCAAATTGGTCCCTGAATGAAATACTTAAACATATTTAATATTTTAATAAATAGTACAAGCTTGCTAAACAATAGTAGAAACAGTACCAAAATGGGTAGTTTTTGCATAAGGAGAAGATTGTTATTTTAATATTTCATGATACTGATGACACTGCTCCAAGAAAGTTTTAAAACTTCATTAGACTGTCATAATGTTATATTGACTGCTCAACATAACTAAAACTGTAAAATGCTTTAATAAATAATACTAAATATAAAAAAATTATGACAAAGAATGTTTTGCAATGACCTGAATATTCCTATTCTCTCTGGTAATAGCATTATAACATAATAATGTAAGAAATTGAAAAGGTGGTTTTACTGGTGGTTTGTTTCTGTTGCCAGAGTTCATCTATGTAGGTAATACAGCAGTGCCTATTTCTGCCACTAAATAGCAGTGTGTAAACATTACAGTATTACAGTTTAATGGGAAATGTAACTAGTGTAATTACTGAGGTAACAAGATTCAACATCTAATGTCTCGGAGGTTGAGCGCATTGTGGTGCAGTGTATGTCATTCTAAGTAGTGCCACATTATTAAAGGGCAGACATATCAATTACCATCAAATGAACATCCCACTTGTCTCATCTCTTAATTGTATAAAAAAGGTAGATATTCACTTGTTATATTACAGATAAGATTTATCACAAAGTTATATAACAACATGAACATAATAAAAATATCTATAATATGAGAACAATTAGTATCATTGTTATTAATTTTAGAATTGATATGTTTAGAATAAAGTACAATTAATATTCAAAGTTATATTTATGTTTTAGAGATGGCTTAATTAATGTAATTAAAATTTTAAAGCATTGTTATTATATGATATGATGATGATGCTTTGCATATAGTAAACAAGTCATACTATATTCTTTAAAGAGCAGCTTTAAAAATGTTAGTAATTTCCAAGAAATACGACTACCTAATCACTTAATATTTAATAAAATTTATTACATAAAACGAAGAATATGTTGGTCTTGTAATAACAAGACCCCAACATATTACAAATACTCAGATACCTACACATTTATTATGTAAAATCAGTGTAAATCTCTTTGTCAGGAGAAGATACATGTGAACCCTAATTAACACCAGGGAAATTAGAAACAACAAATTTTAATTAGTATGTGAAGGTAATCTGCCTAATAATGGTGTGACGTGTGACGTAGGAGCGTAAAAACTAGATCAATTGATATAATTGCGGAATGTTTATACGTAATTTAGCTATTTTAAACAAATAGTTAAAAATAAAAATTAGTTATTAAGAAAAGTTGAATATGAAAATAAATTACTTACTAGTACCCTTTTCCTTTAGTCGAGTTGGGCTCGATACCAGCAAGGTCGTAGTAACTACTACTACTAAAGTTTAACTGCTGTATTAACTTCGTCATATTGGCAAATCGTAGTTAAGCCTTGTTAAAACTTTGAAAACAAAAACACGGTTAAGACCGTAACTTTTGCAGACAAATTGCGCAGCACAAGCGAAACGTTTCACAACTCGATGACGAATTAAGACAAGCAAGTCGTGCCTATAACATCAGTTGTCAGATTAATGACACAAACAAAGATGTATGTCACTTACATACATGAAACACGTGTTCAAGTGACTTTTTAAATTAGTCGCTTCATACAATTTTTCCATAATGGCGACCGGAAACGTGATGTTTCGTTCGCAAAAGAACGTTTTGTTACACGTAAAAAGATAAACAATTTGAGAACATATTACACATAATAATTACTGTAAAAGAAATTATTGTTCTATTTTATAATACAAGTATTTTATTATCTTACTGTTAATATAAATATTGATTTTTTTGCCTAGCTATTTAAATTAAAATTTTCGAATTAGTGTACTAATTATCGAATGTTTTTAAATTAATTTCATCATGTAGACAAAAGTTGTTATTTAATGTTTGTAATTGTTCAAACATCTGCTCTAGTAATCAATAAAAGCGGATAAGCCGCAGTCAAGTTATTGATCGATGTTTAAGTTTCTCTTGCGACTAAAAGATTTACTTTTTACTTTAACTTACCGATTACGATAAATTAAAGAAGGCATACTACTCGTTGATGTATTAGTTATTTTAAAACTTTGTTCTTGTATCATGTAACTGAATGCCGGTAAGGCATGTAACGTCATAACTTCACTTTACCTTTACACTGCACTAAAAAAATTATTTCCACTTACGGACTTATGTTTAGTTTTTCTACTTTGTCGCACATTAATATTTTTTTTACTGTTTTGATAGCTTCTACAATGGTAAAAAATTTTATATAACGACATTCAGGCTCGAAAGTACACTCACAACTAACGGTGCCGCAGTCAGATGCTATATAATACAGTATAAATGTAAGTAAAACTCACCCCTCTATTTTTAGAGAACATAGGAGTCATAACACAAGGGTTGAATTTTTAGTGTCATCTTTGGTTTTTATAAACGACGATTGAAACAAATAAATATGTATTTTCTGTTGTAATAAATGTGAACTTTCAGATTATGAACCGACTACTTTTGATTCACAAGAAAATTAAAACCGATTATTAAGACAGTAAATTTAAAATAGCAAATACTCTTCAGCAATCTAGTTCGAAGATATAACTACGGTAAATTTTGTGTGTCATATAATGCTATTAAAAGGGAACCCGTGTTGGCAGGTATAAAGGTATCAATTGCCCACTGAGTGTAGAGAATATGAAGTATGAAACGATCGTGTTTGTTTTGCCAGGTCATTAAAAATGGTTAATATCTCTTGTTCCACTTATGAATGTACAGTGTTGATGGGCATCGGTCTATTCTGTAGGAGAGCTTCACAATGAATGGAACCCATCCAGAATCATTCAATTCAATCAATCTTCTAACTGGTAGAGGATAATATCTTTTGACTGTTTCCTTCGTCACATAAGAGACTTTCCACTTTATGTACTGACATTCCTTGGACATAGATTATGCGGTGGACTGTGTTCAGTAATTCAGCTCTGATAATTAGTATTGGACACACTCGACCATTTCTTCAATTTTCGGAGGTAAAAGAATGTCAATATATTTAACGCCCCTTTGTATAGAAATTTAGCTTAATTCTTATAGTTTATTACATTGAAAAACTGCTTGGGTTTATTAACTCAATTTCACCGAAACCTTTTTGGACCACAAACAATCATTATTGAGATAAAATGTAAATAAAAATTACACCTACATGTGTGCTTAGAGACAATAAGAACTAAGTTTATTGTGAGGTAGAAATCACCCTGTGTGATCCATCACATTTAACAGACATGCGCAGCAGCCGCCATCTTAGTGACGTTCTCTGTTTACACCGCATTCTCAATTGATTGTTTTCTGCGCTTTCTATAAAATAAGAAACAATTCTTGCCTTCATGAGTCAAATAAATCAAAATTTTACTAGTAATTGGATTTTGTGTCTTGACTTAAAATTTTATTTTAACAGTGTTCTCTAAAAATATTTTGACATACGGTGAATGAATTTTGTACTCATATAAAGCTTTAAAGCGTCCTGGAAGTATTAGATTCCCAATATCAATCGATATTTTATTTTAATTAAAATGTACCTAAAATTATCCTATATTTTAACTTAATGTTATTATGAAAAATATTTCATACAAAAAACACAAAATATTTCCATGTATTATGTACGACTTGACACCGATTATAAACCTTTAAAGTGAATTACTTGGAAAAACAAAGGCGTATTAACAACGGAGTGCACATGTCAAGTATATGAAAAAATAAATAATGTAGTGAAAAACAAGCCGACGTGAATCTAATTTCACCGCGGCCCTTAAACAAAATTTCAAGAAAATACAAGTAATATTTATATAGCATTCCAGCTATCAATATACTTATGAGACAAGAGTATTCGATGCAAGCACTAGTCATGTAGATTAAAAAAAATTAATATGTTAAAATATTTCTTTTGATTTAAGAATTAAACATTACTGACTGTAATTTGCCAGAACTACCACCAATAACTACTTTTTTTTATTAACGTGTATGAATGGGTTACAATTTTATGCCGTAGCATCCTATGATCACCACTTGCAAAACAGGGTAAAACCATAATATTTTCCCTAAAATGTATATAGGCATAAATTTAAACAGTTAATTGTCGAATAATATTGAGATTGAGGGATATCTTATATACAAACTAGTTTTAGTTTTTCGTCAAGTAACAACCTTACATTGTTCGCTGTATGACGTACTTTTGGACGAATTTATAAATACAAAAGACAGTAAATTATATTGTTCATTAGGTTTCCTAAACTAACAAATTTTATTAAAATTGTTTGATTTTAAAATAAGTTTAGATTATAAAATATTACTCTATAACGTACCTATACAATTTAGTTTACAGTTACAGTTTACATAGAGCAACGAAATAAAACATCTATTTGTATAATGTCAATGGTTACATTTTATTTATTATTTCACATATGTTGGGAATAAAAAGTTATAAAGCAAAAAAACTTAATAATTTACCGTTCAATGTGATCTTGATAACAAAGAAATGGATATTATTGAAAATGAAAAAGGTACAAGTACAATACCTTTTGTAATATTAAAACTACAGAATTTAAATTAATAACTGCATTGATTATTAAAAGAATCACTATTGATTGATGTGGTATGGAGTATTTTTAACGTAGTTTCAGTAAAGTTTTCAGGAGTAAGTGTACGTCAGTAATGCAGTAAATAGTACAGTTAGACACTGTTCTAATAGTGTTTCCTATATTGAGTTATACTTATGAGATTAAACGTATAAAAACATACCAACCTTAGTGAAAACTCTAATGAAAATGTCTGGTTTTTGTTACAAAGCTGCAAAGTAACAAATATAACGACATAATTTTCGATTAGCAATATGTATAATTAATTGAGAAATATTACAAAGAATTATTCAATTGCAATGGTTGTATTTATGGTCGTGATGTACAGTACCTTTTGTTTTAGTATATCTTTAAATATTGAGGTAATGAGTTTCCTAATAAAATTACGACATAAGCAAATAGTTTCATATATATTCATTCGAAAATAGTTCAACGGATTATAAAGAATAAGTGTTTCGAAGAAAATGAATTTCTTTACCGTTCTGTTCGTCGTAGCTGTTGGTTTTCAGGTAAATTAATTTCAAAACGAATCACGCTTACAATAATTCTAGGATTTAAAAATTTCGTTTTCGCTTGTATTAACACAAATTATAAAATGTACAAAGTGATAACGGTAGTAAATACTTTATTCATAAAATGTTACTTCAACAAACAACTGCTTTTTATGCATAAAAATTGTATGATTATCTCTTCCTAATTTATTTTTTCTTGTAATTCTTTCTCTTAGGTTATTTTGGGCCAAACAATTTGTGCTGCACCATTAACGACGTGCTTGCCAGGAGCTGAAGTTGTTTACTCCCCGGCTATCCCTTCTCCTGCTATTATACAATCTAACTCTGTTGCTGCAAGTTTGGCGGACACTTTGTCATTACTTACAGTAAGCTCACTATTAGCCGAAAAATTGCCTCTTGCTGGACCCGCCGTGATTGCCAGCATACCATCGCCACCCTGCGGATGCGGATGTGGTCCTTATGGATACATCCTATAATTTTACAATTTTACGTATCAGAAATATAAGTACCATGTATTACAAGAATCATAATTTCACCGAAAATTTATACAGAAATATATATATATAAATTGTATTCACTATTATGACTCAATAAATACAAATATATTAAATATTTGTTTTTTATTGACAATGTTTTATAATTTTTTATTAACATTACCTGTCTTAAACGTATAAGTAGCGATATTATTTAAAAAAAAATTCTTAATTTCTTTTTATTTATATAATTTAATTAGAAAGGACGACATTTTGTAGACAAATCAGAGAAAACACATCACGGGATGTTTTTTTAAAAAAATAGTGATAATCCTTTGTTCCTTTATATAGAACAGAGGCTCTACAAGATGGCACTTAAAAAAAGCCTTTTGTCCTTTGTTAACGAACTGCATATTTTTAACGGCATTGTGCTATGTTGTTATCATTTTCGTTACAATATAACGAGTATTATATTTTAAAAATGAAGTCACAAATAAATAGTAAGTAGTTCACTCCTATTATGTGACTTGTGTATAATATATAACATTTGGGGGAGACCTGGGTCTAGCAGTGAACATCTATCCGTTGATGATAAGGCCTTGGTATCACTTTTCGAATGTAGTCACATATGAATTATACAGATTATCCAAATATTAGTCTATTATATTTTCGATCTTTATTACTAGACGTTATTTTTACGTCACTTTTACGTCTATCTTTTCAACTTTTTAAAAGTGACGGAAGAGAATAGATAGATGTAAGGAACCATAATTGAAATGATTAAAACGTAGAAGAAAAAGTAAGTAATGTACTTTTTTACGAATAGGGGATGAATATAAAAAATTATCTAATTTAATTTATCATTAAGTAAATTCGCTTGCAATATTTATACCAAGGTGTTATTATCTTACAATAAGATAAAGGTTTTACTACGATATCGTACATTTCAAAATTGTGTGCACGGGTTATAGGTCTCTTTACTATGGGCGGGCGTATCACTTACCCAGGTTAACGTCCCGCTCGTCTCGTCTCTTAATTGAATAAAAAAAAATGTGCAAGATTGTTTCAAAATATATATTTTAATAATATGGTTTAATACTAATTATGATTGTTAACTTGATTTGCTTATATAATATTTTCTGTATGAAATTGTACGCTTTAATTATGTAAAAGTCTTTGCACTCATAATGAAAGCAAAATAGGATTAAAGATATTTTAATATCCAACTGTTGTGTGATTTAAGGATTTAATTAAAATTTATCACAAATGAAGTTAATAAGTCAAGTAAATAAAAAAGTTGTACAAAACGAAAATTACAAATATTTTATCTGCCGGTGACTATGGATAGTTCTGCATATGAAAATTACAAGCAAATTATGATTGTTAAAAGTAATTAAGTCTAGTCAGCACGTGCAATTAAGGAAGACTTCTTAATAACCTATGAGTCTAATTATGTTTTCTATAAATATGTATGTCTAAACGTTTTTTCATTGCAATGACCTTATAAATAAAAATGTGTTTCTGTGCAGGTTTATTGTAATGGCAAATACCAATTGGTTACTTCTGAGTAAAATGTAAGAGTATTTTTATGCTCCCACAGCTTAAAATTAAATTTCTTATTGCTTCTTCACTTCTGTTTAGTGGTATAAAAATATAATGACGGAAAATATAATACACGAAGGAAGTATATCACCATATTTTGAAATGTTTTAGAGCTCCTTATATTATATCTTCATTATGTGTAAACATAATAGTTATAAAAATAAATTCTTTGGAGTTTAATTTTTATTTCAATCGTAATATTAAAACAATGAATAACAACATAATAATAAAGTAACATTATGTCAACTATTGTATACTTAAAAGGAGTATGAACGTGACAATATTTTACTTAAGATGAGTTAGTTTCGAAAATGCTAATAACATAAACCAATTTTAATAGAACGGAGTGCCGCATCTAACTTCGAGAGATTGTCTACCAAACATATCATCGACTAACGCTGTACCCGCTGATGGTACTGCCCCATCCACAGCAATCATTCCATATACAGGGAAGCAGCCACAAACTTTGATCGTGCCACCGATTGGTAATTCTCCACCCATCGTTAAATCTCCGTATTGTAATGAAGGCACAAGTTCTGATATTGTTGGTGTTACTTGTATATTATTTATAAATGGAGTTGCAACAGTGGGATAGGTTTCTATGACGGGTCCCGGTATTAACGCTGGGGTTATAATGTTATTTGAAATAGGGCCAGGACCAACTGGAAGTGATGCTGGCAACGCCATAGCTCCCTGAAACATGAAATATAGCAAAAATTTCAATATACACCTACAAAGTATTGATAAAGAAAACAGAAATGGCAATGTTGCATGTTCACGCCTCCAACACCAAGGAACTACTGCAAGGGCCCGAATCACAACGATTACTAAGAATTTTCAAGCGTTAGATTGACTTTTTTGTTATTACATTTAAATATAGGAAATTAACGTTTAGACTTACCTTAAATGAATATGCTGACAAACATAAAACAGCAACTAGGAGCATCATTTTCCAGTACTAAAGCAAAACTGATGCCCGTCAAACAACAACTTTATTTTTATATCGTTTAGATGTTACCAAAGTTACTTTAAATGAAATCGTAAACCAAAGTTTCGTAATATATTTTCTATAATTATCAATTAATAACATAATCGCTTATGTCACATATTGTACCAAGAAATGTAATTTCGTATTAATATTGAAAATTGGGATGTATGTAACCATATGTGTTACTTAAAAGTAATAATTTTAATTTATTAAAAATAACAAGACTTTTTTTATTACGAAATAAAATTTATATTTAAAGATTTATTTGTAGAAAATGCAAGATTGCACTTTTTGCCTTGTAAAATATAAATCCTAAATTCTATTGTTGAATGACATCGTAGTCTAGTGTTAGCTCGTTAATAAAAAATAAATTGGCATAACGCAAAAAAGGTTTCGTTTCTTTTGTAATTATAGTTAATACTGGCCGTAAAAATTAGAACATACTTTTTAAATAGTTACAGCATAATATTTTTTTTTAATTCGTCTGCTTTTCTCTAGTTGTACAATATTTCATCTGTATGTTACAAAAATTTGTTCAAATCATTATTATCAGTTTATATTTTGATTTTATTTAAATGTTTGCTTTGATTATCGAGTAAGTTTTCACTCTTTGTTATAAATAAGTTATAATCTTAGCACATGTGGCCTAAATATTACAAGTATATCAAAATCTGTGGTTATTGAGTAAGAGGTGTTTGCAAATCGGATCGTACACGAGTAAGCATACGGTGGAAACCTGAGCTTATCTTTCTTTTAGGTAAAAGTAAAGCTTGGAGAATAAACGAGACACAATTAAGAAAATGTTAAATACATAAATATTTCTTTCTTAATATTATATTTTGTTTTTGGCCAATTTTTTATTTGGTTGGTGTAAATTTGTTAATTTTATTATTTTTTTTAGGTTTAAAAACAGTTGGCGATTGAAAGGTGAAACTCTTCAGTGGTTTGTTAAGCACAAATTAGGTTATAAAGACAGAAAAAATATTTCTTTGCTCTTTAAGAAATATAAAGAACTTTCGGGAAAAATATAATTGGCAAACACAACAAGGTTTTCAACATTAATTTTGGAACATTAATTAAAAACTGGTCAAAAAGGGGACAAATATTAGTGATTTGTTATAATAAGATATAATTATTCCATACGGATAATGTATGCCTATATACATATATAGCCTATAATCTAGACTTGAAATTTGTGAAAAATATTCGCGCGTGGCGACAGCCCTGGGCCCCGTCCTGTTTTGAACGCCCCTGCAACTCTCTTTGGGAAAGGAATTTTGTAATATATATTTCTTAGCTGACTAAATTTCAGAAGCAATATCTCTACCAAATTTCGAATCTTTTTGTCCAATAGTTTTGGAATACCGTGATGAGTGAGTGAACCTCTGGATATCTCCTATATACTCATTGCTACATTCCATGCATATTGCATTTTATAAAATTGCTGGATACATTTGTTCACACTAAATATATTCTGAATGATGCACATTAAACATATTCTAAAACTGCCTTTATGCTATTGGTATTCTTCCCAAACTGGTTACAATCTTTTTATTGCAAAGTGGCTTATTAACTATAGCCTAGTTACTTACCATGACACAAAAAGGAACCTATCCGTTTGCACGGAAATTCTGTAAACAAGACACCGTTTACCTTGCTTTTAGCTGTCGCAGTAGATTCTCAGAGATAGAGAAATGTTGGTATTGCGGTACGTCCATGTCATTGCCCAAATTGCCTGGGGATGACAAAATGAGCCTAGATGAAGGTAGTTCTAGTAGGGAGAAGCGCAATGGTCCCGGCGCGCCTCAAATTCCGAGGTAAATTTCACCACGAGAGATTTTCCCTCCTGAAAAGAAATCATACGATATGGCATTGTTGCAGTGTCCCGACACCTAGTTGTAAAGTAGTGAAACCTTCGTGAAGATTTTCATCTATGCAAAGTTTTACACAACAACCTTGCTATGATTTTACTAAAGTAAAATTATTTAATTACATAGTTATTACTGGTATTAGTTTATATAGTTTTTACTGGTGGTAGAGCTTTGTTGCAGGAGACCGTCGAGGTAGGTGCCATCGCAGCGCTTAATGCGGCCGACAAACAGTATTGTGCCAAACATCACTGCGTTCCGGATTGAAGGTAGACTGTAGCTAGTGAAATTACTGACGTAACGAGACTTAACATCTCAGTTTCAAGGGGACAAGTACAATGTGGTGTACATCATCCTAAAGTCATATCACTTACTATCAGGTGAATATCCCGCTCGTTTCGACGCTTCGTTGAATAAAAAAAATTATTAGTATCATTCGTTTGTTATATAGAATAGAGATCCGGATAGACATTTTATGTTTTCGTATTTTCTTTATATTAATAGAATTCGTCACAGACACTAGATAACAGTTTAGATATCAATTGCATTTAAATGTGTTATAACAATGCATTATTTAGATTGTGAAATGAAAAAAGTCATGTTCAGCATAATGATTGCGTTCGCCCATTTTACCCTAGTGTTTTAATTTTTCAACGTTTTCATAAAATAAAAAAAATATATATATTGTCAACATAATACATTTATTACTAATAACAAACTAATAAACATAACTACACGATACAGGGGTTGCCATGTAAATGTGGGAACTATCAGGTAATACAGTTTCGCCCACAATGCCAACTTCGCCGTCACCACAACCGTATTCCACAGCACCTTGACCAGCTGCAGGTAGAGGTCCTTCCAACGCTGCCGTGCCTAATACTGGAAGTTGTCCACAAACCGATAATGCTCCTTCCACTATAAGATTGTCGGAGACAATCGTTACACCGTTTGGCGCGATTGGCGATGCACTGGTAACGGCGAAACCACCTCCATGGGAAGGAGGAAAGCCAGGTGAAGCTACTGATGATCCGTGTGCAATGCTGCTATAGGCTAATGCGTTTTCAACTCCACCACCGATGGCGCCATTCAACATTGTGCCAACGCATTGCCCCGAAATAGTCTGCAAAAGTAGAAAAAATTTATGACTCTACCAGTTAGAAATTAACTATATAACTTAATGAAACCTCACTGATGAGTATACTTAAAAATTTTTTTTATAAAAAAATCGTTGAAAGTCGCTCGCGCGATAAAGCGTTATGTGTAAGTATTACGTAAATTAAGTACAAGTCTACTTGATAAAGATCTTTATTATTTTAAATCGATATAAATTTGATACTTACATTAAACAAACAGACCGATATACAGTATATGATGACATTTGCTGACATTTTATTTGTTTGCTACAAAGTTTATAATGGAATGGGTGACTTAAATTTATGTAAATGTTTTTATACTGAATTTTAAAGAATGTTAAGTCACATTTCATTCCCATGTTTCGATTGATTGTAAAATCTTTTTCGTTTTCATGATTGTAATGAAAGAAATCGACTTTTATACATATTTCACCGTTGCGATGTCCCTTATCATTATTACAAAGACCTTGATTTCTAGTGTTACTTGCAGGATTGCTTACAAAATACGAAACGCGTTAATTTTCTTGAAGTATTATTTTTTTTTTTGTGTTAGATGTCGATCAGATCTGAGAGTGTAATGCGTAATAAATTAATATACTTACCTGCTTTTTTAATTAACAGAAATTCTGTATAATAACAACTAGTCAGCTTCAAAATTTGTTACGGCTACTTTAAAGGTATTGCTTTAGAAACATGAAGTACAATAACTAGAACTAAAATATGTTTTTTTAATAATTTTCATTAAACTTACCTAGCGGTGTTTTATTAGCGATTTTTTGACAGTTTTCTCTAAGATACAATTTTGGAACAACACGTTTTTCTTTTGATTTTCTATCGATTTGTCGTAAAAATTATTGACGTATAATATTTCCTTTAAACACTGTTTTTCGTGTAGGAGATATATTTGAATATATCCATCAATATTCTATTGTCAGTGTGCAGTTAAAGGCGACGTACAGGAAACAAAATCTGAACAAAAAACAGTAATTTTAATTTTACCTTACCAACATATTGCGCTTATCGTAATCATCATCATGAGCCGATAAACATCCACAGCTAGACAAAGGCTTTCTGCCGAACATCTGCACATCGATCGGTTCCACGTCGCTCGCATCCAGTGGGTTCCCGCGATACTCACCACATCATCGGTCCACCGTGTGAGAGACCTCCCAACACTACGTCTACCGATACGCGACCGATACTACAGGACCTTACTGCCCCATCAGCTTTCGTATTACCCCCAAATGTATAAAAACTAAAAAATCATAAGCTAGGATAAGTTTATGAAAGGTTAACACACATGTCAGAAAATTGCATATTTAATAAATTTTTCGTTGCCCGTGATTTTATATTCGGCGCCGGTTAGATTAATATGTCATTATAAAATTGCGTTGTCTAGAGGTGATTTTCTTCTTAAAGTGCCTCTCCACTACTAGAGGTTGGACATCAGATTTGTGAATTTGTGCCTGCCTTGAACCATAAAGATCAGTTGTCCAACATTGTTGATACCGGTCCACTCTCTTATATTCCGGAGCTAGGATTTTTTGAGCGTCCAACGCGTCTTTTACCTTTAATTACATTATATATAATTGGTGAAGCTTTGAAATCGTATGCTAGAAAATATATTTATATGTGATTAAAAAATAATAACGAACATGATACATACAGTGAATTTTATAGCGATTGAACAAATTTATGAAATATTTATATCATAAATCATGAATTATTTGATTAATATGATAATAAAGCAATTAAACATCAATGGTACTAGGCCTCTGTTACCGGAGACTGTCCAGATAGGTACCACCGCAGCTCCTATGGCATCCTATACATGGCAACATTGCAACTATTGGCGGCAGTAGTTGCAATGTTGCCAATGTATGGAAACGTTTCCAGTTAAAAAAAAAGAACTAGTAGGGCAGCAGAGTGAGATAACCGCCAGCTAAATATACAGATGGGTTGTTGGGGGTTATACAAAATTTTGCTGCGACGACATTTATAGATGCACTAAATAAATATATTTAAAAAAAATAGATAACTTTAACATTTAAATTAAATAATGCAGTAATTAAACGTTTGCTTAGAAACACGGAGGTCTCTTACTGGATCTCGTGAGCAATATGTTGTGGAGTTTCATTGGTAGTAAGGTTTTTCAAACCTCTTGCTCAGCTACTAAAAAATCTGTCCGTATATGATCATTGCTGTATTATGGCTGTTAACATAATCGAGCCGGAGTATTTTAGAGCCAATTGTAGAGTAAAAATATTTTTAAAATTATAGCTAATTAATATTGTATATACAGCACTATATTAAGCTCATCTCCTTGAGACATAAGATGTTAAGTCTCGTTACCCCAGTAATTTTACATGCTATAACGCTCTCTAAACTGTAACACAGTAATGTTTGCACTCTACTGTTTGGTGGCAGAAATAGGATCTACTGTGGTAATCTAGACGGTTTCCGGCAACAGAAATTTACCACCAATGGTTTGTAAGGGCTAAGGAGGTTTCATTAGTTCTTTGTACAAAATATTCACGAAATAAGATAAATCCGAAATTGACTAATTTAATACTTTTACAGATCTCCATTCTTTTATAGCCGCCTTGAGGGGGAAAACCTAACTATTTAGTGCTTATTTACTATGACTTTTGTAGATTGATAGCCGCAAACGGACAGTATGCAAACTTCACTTTTTTAGCGTGTGATATGTTTTATATTGCATAATGATAAATACAGTAAATTATCGCTAGAAATAGTATAGCTTTTAAGTTGTTATCAGACCCTAATAAATCATTTAGAAATTCTTTTTGATTCGTGTTCGTATTGTTCCTGTTTCTATACTTTTCATTATATCATGTAATTATTACGTCTAACATTTTTTAGTCATAAATATGTATTTTTTATCTGAAATTCAGTACATATATTAACTTATGTATATGTTATGTATTATCATGTAATTTTTTTATGACATGGAGATTATATGGTCCTCGACTTTTTGCAAATTAACCAAGAGTTTATACTTGGAAGGAACGCAAAATATCATATTTATAAGTTTTGTTTCTATTGATTGTGTATTTATTTCAATAGTAAATACAATATAAAAAAACTTTTTTTTACTTTTTATCTCCACTTGCTAAATACGTAACTTTATTGAAATTGTAGTTCATAATAAATGAAATAATTTTTATACCCGACACAAAGTTTTTTTTTTATTTTAGGAATGAAATTATTAAAGCTTATTTAAATCATATTGTTTTATTGATAAACTATAAATCTAAATGTTAGATATGTTGAACTTATGCTAAGTAGTTTCTATAATTTGGACCTATTCCTGTTAAGCTAGTCCCGTAACCGATTTCAGCAGGATATCCATATCCGTTGCCATATCCGTAAGGCAAGCCAGCCGGAACAGCTCCTTCATTTGTTATACCTATTTCGCCATTTCCACATCCATAAGATACTGCACCGCGTCCGACTGCAGGTAGTTCTCCTTGCACGGTAACACTTGCTAAAAATGGTAATTGTCCAGTCACAACGATTGGACCTTCTATGATCAAGTTGTCAGAAAATATTGACAAGGTTCCTGGTGGTATTCGTGATGAGCTTGTGACGGGGAAATTTTCTACAACTGAAGGTCCATATGTCATGGGAGTGTCCGGAATAATCGGTGCGCACGGTAATCCAGCAAATGGCGTTACAAGTGGTAAGCCTGGATTTCCTAGAATCAAACTTTCTGTAGTAAATGGAGTGCCAATTCCATTCAATGGGTTCCCTATGCACTGGCTATAGATAGTCTGAAAAATATAAGGTATAGATGTAATGAATATACCGCGAACTCCGAGTCATAATTTAAATGGATATAACAATAATCATAACTGAATTTAAAATTTTATAATATTATTATAATTTGGATAAACGTTCAATATTAAATTCACATATAATAAATATGTACCTTAAAGAAAAGAGTCGTTATACAAAATAAGGTAATTTTTATAAACATATTTATGTTATCGAATAAACACCACAATTGGTTATTTCGATTCCAGTAAAACTTTATATATAAGCGATATGCCTTTTTATGCAAGTTAATAAATTCGTTGTAAGCGATAATTTCTCAACTGTTGTGATTGCATATAATTACCCATAATTATTATCAACATTTTGTAAATGGTCGTGAAATGAAACGCATGCGTTCCACAACGTTACATATAGCAGCCATCTTGCAAAATTACTAACGAAATAATAATTTATATAAATCACATGACGTTAATAACAATATCAAATGCATAGGAGACCTGTTTGATTTTTGGAATAATGTTTAATTTCGTCAGTTTACTTCTTTCGAGTGCTTTTTTAAATCAGGTAATTATATTATATGGAATTATTTAGAATTACTTTATAAACTCCATTCTAGGCGCAGTGTTGGCAGATACTTTATGACTGGTCCGACGATTTGTGGAAGTCGCAAAAATTTGCCGTGGAGAGTCTTGAAAAGGACTCTTATTCAGCAATGGACGTACTGCCATATGATAATGATGATGATGAATTTATTGTTATAAAATATATTCATTGCACAATAATATTGTAACAAATTTTTAAATTAATTAAGAAAGGCTAAGGGATTTAAAACCATTTAGATTGGATGTTATTAACATTTTATTTTTTCATGCAGGCAGTTTTTAGCCAATGTATTGGAAACCTAGCGTCGGTGGTACCAATTGGTGCAAGTTATGAATTAGGTGAAATTCCTTTTGGTCCGACTGCTAGCTTTGGAGGTTGCGGCGGTCCAGGATTTTCCGGTCCTTATAATTCTATGGGAAATTATGGAGGTACCGGAGTTGGTGATGTTGCAGTAGCTGGGGAAATGCCCGTCGCTGGTAACACCGTCGTAATTGGACAAGTGCCCGTGTTAGGTAGCGTGCGATTTGGTGGTGAAATACCTGCTGGTGGTATTATCTCTGTTTCTGGAAGCTGTAGTTGCGGTCTGAATGGGGTTATTTTAAATTAAATCTAAATTAATAGCAGTAATTAAATGAAAAAATAAATTAAAGTTTTTATGTAACTTATAGTCTTTTACACATATATGTTTAATAAATATCATACCTGTCAATATTAATAACTCGATATTTTTTTTAATTTCTACGTCGACACAGACTGGTGATAAAATACTATCCTGTATTATGTATCTAGGTATTTTTCTCCTAATTGGTACTAAGTAGACTTGCACCTTTGCTTTAGTTCATTTGCGACCTGCTTAAAGCATATCATATGATATCGGTCGCAAGAATTAGGGTGTTAAGGTAAAAAAATACAAGAATGAGTGGAAGTGATACATCAATACAAATAATTTTATTAAAACTTTCTGTATACCCTAAGTGTGGGTATTTCGTGGTTCTCTCTATATTTTTACTTCCTAATGCTGTAATAACAGATAAGATCAGAACTATAGGTCTTGCCAGAATGGATTCAAATTAGGTTTACTTGTGCCTTTTAATCTCCTGTTCTCATTTCTGTTATTATAAAAGAATGTTGATCGTTCTAAAAATTATTTAAAATAAATAACAAGACGGAGATTTTTTAGCTATCGCTATTTTACAATACTTGGCGTAACGTTTTAGCATAGACTTTGTTAAGATGAAATTTTCCAATTATTGTCTTACAAAAAAATTTTTTCTTGCACAATAAAACATTTACGGAAGCAAACTTCTAAAGTAAGAATGTGTATTAGAAATAATTCTTATTTACTCATATGGATTAAAATATGTTTTTAATAGTCCATTTGTAAAAATTAAATTAAAATGAGTTATTAAAAAATAAAATATTTTCTTGATCTATATATATAGGAGATATCCAGACATTCATTGACTCATCACAAAGATCTCTAAAACTATTAGATGTAAATCCTCAAAATTTGGTACAGATATTGCTACTGCCATTTTGAGGTGAGCTAAGGGAATTTTACTGAATTCCTTTCGAAAAGGGAGTCGCAAGGGTGTCAAATAACGGGAAGGGGCCCGTGGGGCATTCATCGGGTTGCCGCAGGGTGGAAACAATATTAACAAATTTCAAGTGTAAATTTCGAATATTAATATATATTTAATGATCAGCAAAACGGGCGGTGAGCAGCTAATATTTTTACAAAAGCTTAGAATACCTATAATATTTATCAATGGATAGTAAATTTTTGATGAACTTTTTCCAATTTAGAAATATATCCAATATAATTTCAACAATGAATAACGTTTAAAGTTAACCAAAGGTTTGCTAAGTCTAACATTTGTTTTATAGGATAAAGAATGTAATAATTTTAAAAACTATAATATATAAACTATATAATATTGCAGTATTGATTTGCATTTGTAGTTTAGTGTATTTTCTACGAGATAAACTACTCCCAAGGAGCAGTGTTGCGCGCTTTTTTACTACAGCCGATTTTCGATATCATTAAGGTATTTCTGAATTCACTTAGCTAGGAACCTTTGTTCTAATATTTCTTAACTTCATTTATAATTGAGCTTTAGTATAAATCAATTATCGATGAAAAACTTTGGGAACCTATTATAATTTTTATTTATAATACAATATACCCTCAAATATCGTGTCATCGTCCTGTTGCGAATACGCCCAACAAAATGATTTTGACCTTTGAGGATGTGGCTTAGGTAAAACCTGTATGATAATTCATTAGAGGTCCTTCAAGTGTTAATTTCTTATCTATTGTCTCTTTATATTATTTACAGCAACACTTATTCTTTCCCTATTGTATAAACAACTAATATTAGTTTTTTTGATATATTTTGTATCAGGAATATACCTTTCATTAAATACTACCTGCACAATATATGTCGATTTGATCTATACCGATTCTCACAGTATACAAAACGAAAAAACAATATAAGGATATTTTTTTATTTCATTTAATTTATAAATAAGTTATTTTATTACATTAGAAATATGTTAACGTTAATATACAATATTTTTTTTAGTAACAATTAAAATTATCTTAATAAACCTGTATGGTCTATAACAATAAATAATTTAAAATTATACCATGGTTTGACATCCACTTGCTAGTTCAGCAGGAACACCGGCGCCAAAGTTATTAAAACCTAATCCGTTGGGTCCAAATCCTGGACCCATTGGTAAACCACCGTAAGGCATTCCGCCTATTGGGCCAGCAGGAACTGTATTTTCATTAACCATACCAATATTTCCGTTACCGCAGCCATACGAAACTGCGCCTTGACCAGTAGCTGCTAATGGACCTTCAAGTGCAACGCTGCCTAAGAATGGAAGTTGACCACTGACAGCAAGGGGACCTTCGACCAACAAGTTCTCTGATAAAACTGACAATCCATGAGGAGCAATCGGTGAAGAACTAGTGACTTGGAAACTCCTGCTATTAGATGCAGCGATATCTCCGATTTTTAAGCCTGCTAATTTAGGTTCATATCCCAACGTGTTTGTTACACACGGCGTTATACTTTCAGCAACAGGTAAATTATTAGCTACAGCTAAATTATTTGCGGATGCCAAATTGTTTAAAGTCGCTATGTTATTGGCGTCTGCTATTTTATTAGCAGCTGCTATATTGTTAGTTGCTGCTAGATTATTTGCAGAGATCATGTTGTTGACCGCTAAAGGATTTACAGCTCCCAATGACGGGCCTGTAGCTAGTCCATTTCCAAACATACCATTATTAAATGGGGATCCCATGAATTGTCCATGACTGTTCTGTAACAAAAGTATTATGAATATATAACATCACCATGGGGTTCACGTTTTAATTTGTTATCATGTGTTACAGTATTGGAGATATATTTTGGTATCAATAGAAAGATATTTACCTTAATAAGAAGACAAGCGACTATTGAAATAATTATGAAAGACATAGTTTCCTTTTTACTTTGAAGTGATATCAAACACTGAATAATTTCTGAGCGTACTCGTACATTTTTATACAGATTTGATTGTAAGTGTTGTAATAGATATTGGATAAAGTTTTACAAACGTTTTTTATGTAGTCATTTGTGTAATCTTTATCGATAATTGTGTCTCAATTTTAACTACGCAAATCGTGACATTTAGATCGATGAGACTACGTTTGTTCTGATTAAGTGTAACTCTTGTTATCATTACATTTTGTACCACATAATGATGTAATGAGATCGAAATTACGAATGATAACATTTTTTATTCGACCATGCTACGAGACGGGTGAGACTTTATGGTAATTGATACACCCTAACAATGTGGCACTCATTAAGACGACGTACACCGCACCACGTTCTACTCGTCACCTTGAGATATAGGACATTAAGTTTCGTTTCTTCCGGTACTTTGACTACCTAAAACGCCTTTGAAACCGGAATACAGTAATGTTTGTACAATATTGTTTGGCGTCAGTTATTACAGTTGCGATGGTACCTGCCTAGACGGTCTCCGGCTACAGGGACATACCAGCAGAAAAATATTCCAGGGTACAATAGAGTATATTAGTTCATTGATTTATTTCCTATTGACAAACACCACCATCACCTGTCAAAGCATTATGTATTAGAACGTGCACAGCTGATAATATTTGTCTATAAGACGGTACAATCATTTGAAAATTATCATCCCTCACCCTGTAGTGCCTTTTCAGACTGCAATTTATCATACGTGAACTTTCTGCTCATTTCGTCGTTCAGTTGATACATGCTAATAATATCAGTAATAAATAACTGCTCTTCATTATTATTATTAATTTTACTGACTATTTGATTTTTTATATTAATATGAAAAGAGTGGTACGTTCACCTGATGATACGTGATACATCAGCCTATAACAATGTGGCGCTATATAGATGACGTACACAACACCACATTGCACTCGACTGAAACATAAGATGTTGAAACTCGTTACCCCAGTAATTATACTAGCTACAGCGCTCTTCAAACGGAAATACTATTTGCACAGTACTATTTGGCAGTAGAAATAAGGACTGCGGTGGTACCTACTTAGACGATAAGAGAGACCTATTTGAAGTAAATTGTTTATTATCTAGTTATATACATGAATTGATAATAATTATAGATAAAATAAATTGGCCTATGATAAATGCGTAGTCGGACCAATAATTACATAGTAGGTATGTGCCGTACTGACGAGTAGATTAACCCTGATAAAGCGGACCTATTGCAGTAAACTTTTAATGTGCTATCCGTCCATAGCCACACCAAGTTTGATCGATACGTGAACGTTTAAATATTAAAATGACAATATCGAAAGTAACCATTTTATGTTTTAAAATTACTTTACTTTAACGAAATTATTATAAAAAAATTATTTACTGGTGGCAGGATTCTGTTGCCGGAGACTGACTACAGAGGTACCACGGCAGCGCCTATTTCTACCCCCAGACAGTTGTGTGTAAATATTACCGTGTTCTAGTTTGACGAGTGCTGCAGCTAGTGTAATTACTGGGGTAACGTCAACATCTTATGTTTCGGATGAAGAGCGCAGTGTGATGCAGAATGTACTATCTTAACCAGCACCACGTTGTTGGGGCAAATGTATCACTTACCATGAGGTAAACATCTCGCTCGTCTCGTTCTTTTACAAGATTTCTTTTATTTAATTACTTGCATTTACTTCTTTTTATTATCGTTAGAAATGTAGGAAAACGGACAAGCAATAAATGTAATGATAAGTGTCAGTGTAATGTGATGATGATCATCGCCTCTTCTATAAGATATATCTTTACCTATGTAACAGCATCAGTCAATGAATAGCATCTTATAAATCGTGGAGAAGAAAACCAATGTGATCGCGTGTGTTAGATGGCTTTTACAATTAATACCGCAGCCGATAGTGGATGAAATTTCACTTTGTTTCCAGTGTCTTCACTTACCGGTTACCATTGCCGGAGACCGTCTAAGTAGGTACCACGGCAGCGCCTATTTCTACCCCCAGACAGTTGTGTGTAAATATTACCGTGTTCTAGTTTGACGAGTGCTGCAGCTAGTGTAATTACTGGGGTAACGTCAACATCTTATGTTTCGGATGAAGAGCGCAGTGTGATGCAGAATGTACTATCTTAACCAGCACCACGTTGTTGGGGCAAATGTATCACTTACCATGAGGTAAACATCTCGCTCGTCTCGTTCTTTTACAAGATTTCTTTTATTTAATTACTTGCATTTACTTCTTTTTATTATCGTTAGAAATGTAGGAAAACGGACAAGCAATAAATGTAATGATAAGTGTCAGTGTAATGTGATGATGATCATCGCCTCTTCTATAAGATATATCTTTACCTATGTAACAGCATCAGTCAATGAATAGCATCTTATAAATCGTGGAGAAGAAAACCAATGTGATCGCGTGTGTTAGATGGCTTTTACAATTAATACCGCAGCCGATAGTGGATGAAATTTCACTTTGTTTCCAGTGTCTTCACTTACCGGTTACCATTGCCGGAGACCGTCTAAGTAGATACCACCGCAGCGCCTATTTCTGCTGCCAAACAGTAATGTGCAAACATTAATCTGTTCCAGTTTGAAAGGCGTTGTAGTTTGGCGTAACAAGACTTAACATCTTATGTCTCAGGGCGACGAGAGCAATGTGGTGCTGTGTATATCATACTAACTGGCGCCACGTTTATGGGTATTATATATGTATATTGGCAAGCGTATTACTTACCGTCGAATAAAAAAAAAGTGTTAAGCTAATCGAATACAGCGGCTGGAATAATGCCAAATATCTCACAGATCAAGTGAAGCACCATCTCTTCGTATATTTAGATTATGAAGGTGATTGTATAGAACTTCGTTAGTGACTATTCCAGTTCCTCCTTTTGATGCGGTCAAATTGAATGAGCATAAAACTTTATGTAACTGGTAAAGTTACAGAACAGACAATAAAAGCTGCTTTTTTTACCAAAAATAGCTTGTTATGATTATTTTAATACATTTCCTAATTTAAATTCACTTATAAATAAACAGTGACTATTTTAAACATTGGCAAGGAAAAGCAATGGTAAAGAAACACCTCAAACTTTATTTAATACAAAATCTTTATTAATAATAGTTATTTACATACACATTATAACAATTCGTGATATCTGAAAAAAAAAACTTTAAACGATATTTTAAGATTAATAAACATTCTGATAATCAATAAAAATAGGTTATTACGTCGAAAAATATTGCTTAGTTTGTTAACAACAATAAAATATCTTTTACGTTTCTAAGAGTATTCTAAACGACATCGCATCTATTCAACGCGTTCAGACCGAATCCCGCTGGGCCTAAACCGTAGCCAGGTCCGATGAAGCTAGGACCATAACCGAATCCAGGGTTTAGACCGTTGGAATAAGCCATTTCCGCTGTGGGAAGAATATCTTCACTGATCATACCAACGTTACCATTTCCACAACCGTAAGATACAACGCCAGTACCCGTAGTAGGAAGAGCGCCCTCCAATTCTACGGTACCTAAAAATGGTAGTTGACCGCCAACAACCAGAGGACCCGTATACTCATTGTCCGAGACGACTGAAACACCCATAGGGCGGATAGGAGAGGAGCTTGACACCATGAAGCCCCCACCTCTTGATGAAGGAAGTGTAGCTGGTGCTAAAGGAGCCCATTCAGGGGTGATTACTGGCCCAGGCGCTAAAGGACCACCTAGAGGGCCGCCATATCCAAATCCCGGTCCTCCCCAACCTGTGCCCTCCAGCCCTAAACCGGGCGCGAACATATCGTTGTTAAAGGGACTGCCTAGGCATTGGCCAACAATTATCTGAAACATAAAGTAATTATTACGTTAATAAATAATATTACCATTTGATACAGCAATTATTATTTTAATCACTCGTACAAATAACTTTAACTTTTTTTTTAATTTACGAAGCGACGAGACGAGCGCAACATTCACCTGATGGTAAGTGATACGCCGGCCCATAACTACGCGGCGCTAATTAAGCCGGAAACACAGCACTGGATTACGCGCTTTTAGACATAGATGTCAAATTTCGTTATCCCCAGTAATTACACTAGCTACAAACCCTTTCTAACCGGAACACAGCAAATTTTTGCATCTACCTAGACAGTCTCCGACAATGGAGACCTACGCCCAGTATTTTAGTAATTAAAAGTCATCACTGATGCTGATGATAATGAAAAGATTTTTCACATTGTAATTGGATCTCACCTGAATTAGAGCTGTTTGTAGACACAGCAGCAGGATAGTCTTAACGGACATATTTGTTTTAGTTGTGTGAAGTTTTGAGTGTTAATGACATTTTGCGCGCTATAATCACTTTATATAGTGTAATGTAAGTAAATTATTATCAACACCGATTTTAACATATTTTTACAAAAATCATACAAACTTTATCATTGCGCAGTGATACGTGTCCGATAAATATTTTAGTAACAAACCGTAATAATATTATTGATAATTTGCTTAATTTCATTACAATATTTATTACTCAAAAAAAAAAAAATTTTGAAAAAAATTCGTTGTTATTTTACGTTTCAAAAGAGTTCTTTATTTATTAGGTTAAGTGACGAGACGAGCGTTATCCAATGGTAAGTGATACGCCCGCCCATAATAACTTGGCGGTAGTTAGGATGATAAATACTGTACCACATTGTACTGGTCGCCTGACACAAGACGTAGGGTCTCGTTTCCCACGTAACACTCTATCTACAACGCTCTTCAAACCGGAACACAGTAATGTGGTACCCAGGTTGCGCTGCGGTGGTACCCAGTATCAATTTGCATTTTTATCTTATTTCATCGTATGTTGTAAGCAAGAATGTAATTTTAGTAGAAATTCAACTTTTTTGGATCCTTAAGCTTTCATCTTTTCCATCAACTACGGCTGTTAAATTTGCTATACTAATGACAGGTACTTGTGATTATACCTTAGGAAATCTCATTTCCAGAAGATCTAGACTTTTCGCTGCAAGCATCAATCTTAAGTAGGCGTTAAAGGACACTACGAACTTGTATATAACATGTTTCCTATGATTCTATTTATGAATTTCTTGCTATACTTCTGTATAGCATAATTCTATCCTTTATCAATTTCTTTAATGATTTCCTTTCAATACTTTGGTGTCTTTTTTATTAGTGTTACTCTCTAATACAGTAGACTGCATGTTTTGTCATACAAAATACTAATTCCTAATTTTTGCAACCGAAATGTTTCATTATTTATTTAGTTTACCTCACTCTCACACAATCAATAATCAAATACTAGTTAGGACATGTCACAACTATAAAAGTGTTAGACGCTGTGAATTATTATAATAAAGTTATTATATCAGACAAACACCAAACATGTCTCCTTTCTTGGTTTTCCTTCTATGCTACCAAGCTTGTGTGCTTCAGGTAACATTATAATATCTTAACACACTTAACACTAATTTAAGGAATTTTTCTGTTTACAAAAACCTAATTAATTTTTATTGTAATCAATCTTTGCTTTTAATTGGATGGGAGGACTTCCAAAAAAATTTAACTGTTCAAAAAGATTTTTTAACCTGTTTTTAAATTGTCTTATTTACTTAACTTTAGCTACAATAAATAATTAATTGTTGTTCTTCCTTACAGACAGTACTTGGCCAATGTTTAGAACCTGGCCTAGGGTATGCACCAGGCTTGGCGCCTGAATACGGGTTTGGTTTTGGGCCCAGGTTAGGTCTAGAGATGCCTTATGGAGCTGGTATAGCTCCAGGTAGTCCTTACGGTTACGGCATTGGTGGTCCAGCTCCTTATGGTCCCGGTCCAAGCTACGGGGGCGCCGGTATTGGTGACGTCACAGTAGCTGGTGAGATGCCGGTCGCTGGTACAACAATTATTGCTGGCCAAGTGCCAATACTTGGCGCCGTGAAATTTGGCGGTGAAATACCAGCAGGTGGTGTTGTAACAATTTCTGGAAGATGCGGTTGTGGCTGCAACGGTCCCTATATGTATTAATAATAGTAGAATAATGAGTAACAAAGTATTAATAATGTCTAAATTTATAAAAGATTATTCTTAAAAATGCATATAGTTTTTTAAACAACTCTTTGTTGACACGGCATCTTAATTTAGAAACTATCTTGTCCTAATAAACTTTAAGTGTTTTAATGAAACTCTGTTTTAACCATCATTATCTAATTTATTAAAAAACAACAGAATGAAAAAAGTCGTGTTCTTTACTCGTATGCTGATATGTGAGAACGGGAATAGCCATAAGGAAATTTTATAATAACTTTAACCAAGTTCCGTATGTATGTATAACGAGCAACTTTGCGCTATACCACTCAAGGAAATCTCAAGCTCATTGTGGGTTAATACATGCTAGATGCAATCCTCATTAAACTTGAGCTCCCGTTAAAAGAAATCTTTGTGTGGCACTGGTATTCCTAAAAACAAAAGAAAAACAGAATCCGAGAACTTGTGATATGCATATATCATCCACCAAACAGTAATGTGCAAACGTTGCTGTTTACCGGTTTGAAGGGCACTGTAGCTAGCGTAATTACTGGTGTAACGATACTCAACATCTTATGCCTCAGACGACGAAAGCAATATTATGGTGTAGTAGTTATCATCCTAACTAGCGCCATATTGTTATGAGCGGCGTATCACTTACCATCAGGCGAATGTCCCGCTCATCTTGTCGCTTAATTGTATAAAAAAATACTCCATCCAATGACGTTACGACAAATAAAAAAAAAATGTTTTACTAAGATAAATAAGCGCCTGGCACAGAATATGTAGCTCTTGTGTATGGTTAATTCTTTGCGGTATTTTAAATATCAGGCGCTGTAATAAATGATATCAATATTTTTGTTGTAGTTATTTATATCCGGTTCCTCATAATTCATAAAAGATTTGTTTTTAATGTATCGGGAGAAATTTTTGAGATGAACATTATCTTTGATATGATATGATTAATTTATTGCATACCAATATAGTAATATTTGCGTTTGTTGCAATTTTCTTTCTAGCATTAATTACTAAAATAATTAAGAATTTTTTCTAATTTCTTAAACTAAATGTATGTAGGAAAAATGTTGTAAATATTATTTTTTTTACATACTATTAAGGTCCCCACGAAATACCTTCATGCAAAAAATGCTTTAAATGTATTGGACACATGTTTATAATAAATATTCAATAAGAACAAAGTGACGACAAATAAATATAAAAAATCTACGTTTTTCTAAAGATGGTAATTACGTCTTTGTACAAATTGTATCAATTAAGGATTCATTTGTCCACGGGAAATGGGAATAATTTAAGGTACCGAAGGAAAAATAAGTGTTTGAACAAGATAATTTTATTAAATAAAAATTTATGTACAAAGTATTAATTTGAAATTAGTTAGAGACGGTTACACCCGCAACCGAAAGATCCAACACCTCGTCCAGACCAGCCTAGACCTCCGGTCCAACCGGGCCCGTAACCCAAGCCAGTGGCGGGTACTGGCATACCAGCTACGATGGGTGCAACGTCTTCAGTTACAATACCTACAGCATTATTGCCACAACCGTAAGACACAGTACCGAGACCAGCAGTAGGCAGAGCACCCTCGAGACCAACAGTACCCAAGAATGGCAATTGTCCTCCAACTGCTAAGGTACCTTCAATGGCATTATCAGAAGCGACATATACACCGGCAGGAGGAATTGGTGATGCGCTGGAAACGGTGAGCTCTCCTTCGTTAGAAGTACCGATTCCTGCGTTTCCGAAACCGGTTCTACCTGCTTCCAGGAACGGTGCATCGGCGGCATATGAAGCGAATTCAATTAAGGGAGTTTCTACTGCCAAACTGGGGCCTGCCCATCCCCAACCTTTTCCACCCAAGCCGTTCGACCAGTTACTAAACGAATTACCCCAGCATGCACCAATGATAGTCTGCAAATAAAGACAATAATGTAGATGTTACAGATGAAGAATAGGATTTAACTTTAATTTAATGATTTCTACATACTTGTACGCAAAGTGCGTGAGCGCAAAGTACAAGAACCGATTTAGCTGACATAGCTGAAGTTTGTATTAACTGAACGCTGTGTGTTCAATGTGTTATCTTGGTCACTGCATCACATTTTATAGGCGATCTAAATAATTACCAAATAATTAATGACAACATAATAAAATTTATGTAACATTTCTTGCAAATAAGTTTTGAAAATGTATTGCACTGAATGCCAGCGTTTATGTTATTTTAATTGCTTAAATTTTGTTTTAACTATTTGCTGATGGTACATGTCTCATGCTGGATACCTGGAGATGTATTTTTTTTTAATTTACTTCTAATTTTCTCTGATATTATTATTCACCTTATCCTATTCTTTACAACATATTTTCTACCAATGGTTATTTACATATTTCCTATTATTTTTTTACATTACGTCTATGCTTACACTACCTAATTGTTTAATATTCACAGGAATACACAGAATATTATTGTATACATATGAATAAAGTAATATTCACTTATTTTTATTGCTATTGTTTACTGTCTTACATATTTTTAAGCAACAACTTATGGAATTACTTCTAACTAATTGATTTTTTACTATTTCGGGTAAACTAGCTGTATCTATTCTTAAGCCTGTCCTTGCTCAAAATCATACCTCAAGCATCTATGTATAGGACACTCCGTCAGCAAATGAGGAACCTATTCCTCCACAGCGTTATCACATTTGCATGGCGGTGGCTCCTGATACTTGGAACGGTTCAAGTATTGGGAGAATCCGCCGTAGCCAGTGAATATCTGGGTTAACTGTCCAGTTGGCCGGACCTTCCTTATTAACTGGTATGCCCCTGCTGCGTTCGGGAAAAATAAATTAGTGATAGACGCGGAGCCCTGGAATTGCCAAACCTAGATGTGGTTATAAACTATTTATATGTATATATATATATATATATATATATATATATATATATATAATGAAAATAAGTTTTGTTTACTCTTCAATCATTGAAAATTAGTGAAAGTATCGACATGGAAACATGACCATTTCACGTGAAATGATATGTAGATGATTATAGGCTATTTATATTTTGAACTTCATAAATCCTTCATCATTTTATTTCTAATTAAATTTTTATTTATCAATAACAATAATATATTTATTACCTTATTATTCAAATTTATCATTCAATTGCAAGAAACACAATTCTATCAAGAATTAACTAGTTATCACACATAACGTGGAATGATGATATTCAATATAGGGCACAGTAGTCTGTTCCACCAAGATATATCAGTAGCACGTTTTAAAGATAATTAAGTAGCATTTATTTAACGTCCTCTTTTGACCAGCACTAGGATTATTTGTAAAAAAAAAAAACGTAGATTGACTGAGATTATCATTATCATAATTTTTTAAACATACTCCTTTACCTAAAGCCTCGGATTGTAAAACTGTGCCCAATCCATCCATTCAGTACCACGCTTAAAATTAGTTCAGTGGATGCATGTCCATATGCCACAGAGCATTTTTTTCCTATATTTATATATTGTGTGTTAAATAAAAAAAAACTTTATTATACATACACATTACAAAGAAGTAACTTTATGCAAACGAATTGCATTATTATTTACTAGTTCTCTGCAAGGCTCTACTTAAAAAAGATCAAAGAAAAATGTTCTAGTTAAAAGTAATTAAAGATTTATTTACATCACAATAAACATAACAAATTAACTACATCTAGTAAATAGCGCCACAAGGCAACCCATATTCAACTGCGGGCGCAGGCCAACCAGCTCCGTAGCCGAAGCCGTTGGGCATCATTGGGGCATAGTTCATGCCAGCTGCTGGCCACCCAAAACCACCTGACATTGGCAAAATATCTTCACTCATCATTCCAACATTTCCGTTACCGCAACCGTACGTGACAGTACCCGTTCCTGCAGTAGGTATGGCGCCTTCCAAGCCAACTGTGCCTAAGAACGGTAGCTCCCCTCCGACTACCAAAATGCCTTCGATTGCATTCTCAGACATCACGGAGACACCTTGCGGAGGAATAGGCGACATGCTTGAAACAGTAAAACCACCACCGTATGAAGAAGGAATGGCAGCGAGATCGTATGCGTTTAAGAAAGCAGGTGGTCCGGCGCATGGAGCTGCGATCAACGGGGCTTCGTAGCCATAGCCGGGGCCAGCCCAGCCCAAACCATCTCCTGCACCTATAGCCGCTGGCCATGCAGCGTTATTGCAGAATGCAGAAATCGTCTGTGAAAGAAATACATTCAAATTATTATAAAATTTAGTTAAATCTTTTTGTGTTTGAAGTTTTTTATATGTAAAGGTTTTAAATTGACTACCTGTACAAGGAACACTTGTGCGCAGAAGAAATATAAAGTTTTTGTAGTCATTATTGTAAAAGTACTAGAAAGTAGTTAATGTAACTATAACACAGTGGAAATTAGAATGAATAAATACAATTTTATTAATGTATTTATAGTTAAAAATATTATCGATTAGTAACGTTTCATAAAATTAGATAATATATTGCTGCAAAGAATTGAGCTGAATTGTGTCATTTTGAAGTAGATATTAATTACGTTATTGTGTCAAAAGGCATTATTACATTCATCACTTCAGCCCATTGATTTCCACTGCCATAACCTGGGCCCGCTTGTATATGATAAAGTTTGGTCAAGCTGCTACCCTTTTTATGGAAGAGTAGAGAGAAAAGGGGGGACTATAGTAAGTTTTGTTTTATATGAACGAATTTATTTTTAACAATGTATTAATTTATGGTTAGTACATCATAATTGTTCCTTAACGTTGGATAAATGAAATACTTTTCCATGAGTTGTTCACTCCGTCTTATGTTAAGATGCGATAAAGATTTATAAATCAGAATACCTTTACTGCCACTGTCCACAGGGTGAATATGATAGAATAAGATGTTATCACCATAATACATTTGACCAACCATTGTGAAGTTATAAATAGGAGCTGCAGTGATATTAACACGGTCGTCGGTACCACCAACAGGAGTGAAGTATAAACAAAGTTATAGTCTAGAGCAGTCTTATCATACGCAGGATATTCATATATAATTCATAGTAACTTGAGGCTAGTTATAAAGTTATATGCACTATATCATATTGTGAAATCTGGGTGCACAAGTCCGGTAGGTTCGATCAGCTGTACAATACAATCAAACAATAGCACCATGAAACATCATCAGAGAGCAGAGTTAAGTGATAAAGAACATATTTTCTAAAAAAAACACCTAGCTATTATTGTAAATAAGTACAAGGGTTGACAGATAAACTATTATATGAAATTTGACAGGTTTTCGGAATGGAAACAGAATAAAAAGGTTCAGCGAAGTGATGATGAATAACGTAATCTCTCTCACCAGATAAATAAAATTCAATATTTGTGTGAAACTATTTGAACACAATTAGTGCAAATAAATGAACTGTTGGTTAATTGTTATAGAAAGTTAAGGATGAGTGTGGGTACCCTCAGTTTAAGGTCATCGATAATTTGATGTAGTGCCTTCTTTAGTCATAGTTATCAATTCAATATTATAACATCACGCAAACTTACGAACTGATTTATGAAATATTGATTACACTACGTAATCATATGGTTATAAAAAGCGAAACGAATACAAATAACGTATTCAGTATTCGATTGTATTGGACAACACTTCTTCACCATGTCTTCCTTTGCCATACTCTTGCTTTGCGCACAAGTCTGCTTCATTCAGGTAAATTTATCATATGATTATATTTCATGACAACTGTGTCGGGTTATGAAGCATTTCATTTCCTACGTAGATTACCAAGACCTAAGTTAAATGAAAAAAAAAATAGATAAAAATTCGTAAATTTAACAAATATTAGAAACTTACGAACTAAAAATAAAAATAACCATGCTTCCGGATTTGATACGGATTGAGGTGAAGACAAATCCAGTGTGCAAGCATGCATGCTGTTAATCAATGCATTCATGACGGTGTTGGAAGAGTTGCGCAGTCTATACATTAAGGCGCAGCAACGTTTTCTGAGGATCCCACTGAATCCGTCAATGCGAGCTGCAGCAGACGTGCCTGAAGCCCTGCACCAGACCGCTTATTCCATCATCCTCCTGAATGCATTATAGTGCTGGACATTCAGATCGCTGTATCCCTTCTGCGTATATCTAGCCCACAGGCTGCAGGTATAAAAAATTTGGTAATGCATCTTATAGTTATTTTCACATCTTTGTTGCACCGTGTAAACCTGCTGGTCGGCATTGCTGCATCTGAAAGCCAACGCCCTTCATTCTCTCTCCATATCAATACCATTTTTAAATCATCAGTGACCCAATGACCCAAGTACATGAAACGCTTAATATTTAATATTAACTTAGACTTTCTATAAACGGTTCATAGCAATGAATATGGTTTCTTAAGTCCTGTGAAATATAAATCCGTGGGGGTTTACAAAAATTATATAAAAAAAATATATATTTAATATGTGAATTATTCATGTTTAAAATATAGTTAGATTCACTTAAAGCACAAGTTATTTTACCAAGCTATAAGTAATCGTCATCTTTAAAAAAATGTATATTATCGATTAGTTTAGGTAGTAAGCTATAAGAGCCCTATTTAATTTATGTGAATCGTCGAACGCGATATAGTTATGACTTAGGTCTGACATTGATGCTTATAAGTTACTTTTTCTTGACTTAGTTTCATATTGAATTGTCTATTACCAATGAGGAATAATGACTGTTTCCTCACCAGTTCTGCGTCAAAGTTCAGCTTGAAGGGATATCTAGATTTAATTCGTTTGTCGAGAGGATAGGTATTGTTAGTCTTTAGAAAATATTTTTAAGTTTAAGTTAAACCAAAGTTAAATAAAATTACTTAATATCTTAAATATTGTTAAAATAAAATATTTATTAAATCAAATTATATTAAAGTAATGAATTATTTTCAGACTACTTTCGGACAGTGTTTAGGCGCTGTTCCATCTTTAGGTTACGCTCCTGCATTAATCCCAGAGTTGGAACTCGGTTGTGGGACGGAGTTACCTTACGGTCCTGGCTTCGCGCCCGGTGTACCCGGACCTGGATTCGGATACGGTCTTGCTGGACCGGCAGCTTTCGGAGGTCCGGCTGCTTATGGCTCCCCAGCAATGTATGCAGCCGGACCGGCTTACGGAGGTGCTGGTGTTGGAGATGTGGAAGTAGCAGGAGAGATGCCAGTCGCCGGCACAACTGCTGTTACCGGTCAAGTGCCGATCCTCGGTGCCGTGCAATTTACCGGTGAAGTTCCAGCTGGTGGTGTAGTTTCAATAGTTGGTAGATGTGGATGTGGTTGCGGCGGACCCTACATGTACTAATATGACGCATTAGTTAGTAGTAGACATAGTAGACACATAATGTTAGTAGTTCTCTAATCATTATCATAAATTTAATAATAAATGTAATAATGTAATAAATAATATTCTTTTTATTTGTCTTTGCACATAGCAGTTGAGAATTTTAATAAATTTAACAGAATTCATCAATAACCTATTAAAAATATCTTTAAGAAATATCTATTAGAAATATCTAATACGTTACTATTAAAATAAAGTAGCATTATAATAAATTTCAATATTTTTAAAATAGGGTTTCGCAACCTTTCGTATTGATCCAATTTTGGTGAACCCTGTTCAAGAAGAATCATCTTTATTAATAATTCTTTTACTATTAATTGTTTATATAATGGCCAGGGGATATTCAAGTGTTATATGATTTCTCAGGCGATCACACATAGTAGGACTTAATATATTATACCCCAATATATCATAAAATGACTTTTGCTGAATCCAATAGCAGATGACAGATTGGTTTATCAACGACACTCCATCTGATAAGAAAGTGTGAATATTTTATATATATATATATATCTGAATTTTCTATATCGAAACAATAGAATCAAACAATAATGAAATCAGTGGAGAATATTTATAAAGACCTCCATTTATACCTTTTTCATGATGATGATGGGGAAGACATTAAGCTCTTTAACACAAATCGCTGGAGGGTTGTTACTCTTAAAATACCGAGTATATTTTTAATTGTAAGATATGTATATTTATATGAGAATATTCAATCAGAAATAAATATTGCCCCTCGTAAGACGCCTGAGAATATAAAGGAAGGTAAAACAACGTAATAATTAATATAAGGCCATTTCATATGATTTTCATATAATATATAAAATACTTATTTAATATTGAACAAATGTACTATATGAAAATTATGCATCGTTATCATATTATTGTTGTAGGATGCATTAGCGATGGATGCTTAGAACGAAACTTAAGAAGGAGACAGTATCCATGGGCGTGAGGGACAGGAATATACTAGGAAGTGAGGAAAGGTACATGCAGCGGTGGTGAATATGGTTATGGCTTTTTCTGTTATAAAATAAAAATTAGTGTTTTTAGAAAACGATCCCTTATATTTTCATACCCTCAGTCCCACATTGTTATATAATTAAATATTCTAATAACCCTAGTTTATCCTCTTCCAATATTATCTCGCCTTCTTCCTTCATCTTTTATATACAAAATTATCTTCATATATATTTAGATTTGTGTTTGAATGTTTCGTTTTTATTTTTGTGTTATTGGGCTTGGTTCGTTTTATTTTCTTAAATTTTAATTTTATTTTCTTTTTCTTTTTTATTTAGCTCGTGGATACCAGATCCTCGAGCCCTAAGTTCGATGAAGCTTCTATGGTTGTCAAGTAACTAGCGGCATAAACTTCATCATAATAAAATTTTGATTTATGCATATTGATATCTTTTACCCGGCATACTTGTCAACTTTTTCTAAATATATATAATTTATATGATTATGTATAATTATCAACGTTAGATATATATCTATATGTTAATTATAGAAAGAAGCATATAACATTCAATAGCACAAAGTTTTACTACTAATAATGTTGCCAAATATTATAACAGAAATTACCAATGGTTTTTAAATTAAAAGCGGACAAATATTTGTTGACACATATGCGTGTAGTGTGAGGGTTGTTGTTGTATTATTGTTGGCTACCATGAACCTACCAGCAGGTTTAAACTTCACCATCAAATTTGTTCCAAATTTCCATTCAAATCCATAACGCAACTTATCCAATTATAATTCGTTTCGGCAAAGGAAACCGACCTATTTCAAGAATGACAGCTTGGATCTGTGGATATGGATATGTGGTATTTATTAATCCTGACCTAGGTAACTGGATTGATTGGATGGACTTTGACTCTGTGAGAAAAGATCCCTCAGTATCAATTGTAAGCAGAGGATGGCTAATGATTTTTCATCTATTAATTTTAAAGTCCGCATAGATATTAATTCCGAAATTTTAACAGCCCTTAGAATGGCAACCCACACGAAGACATAATCGAGAAATAGAAATCGTTTACATTTTGGTGGTTGACTGATTTTTTTTTTGTGCTATATTTGTTTAACCAACTCGTATTAGGTTATAGTGGTGGGTAATGGCCATACGAAATACTATAAATAAAGGCCCTTAGTACTTAGCGGCACCGGAGGCCATGCTGATTGTGTTGAGGTCGCTGGAAAGGCGCCGGATGCGAGCAACGTAGGATCGATCGATGTGAAGATCATTGGGGTAGGTCTATATCCAACAGTGGATGTCTATCGGCTGATGATAATGATGATGATACTATATTGATTTGATTAACGTATTTCGTAATAATTACGTTTACATGTTACTGAGAAGTAATCTATTGAAAAGTAGTGATTGTTGCTATAGTAATTTTTATTTTTGTAAGTAATATTAACAGTAAATATACAGAAGTGCGATAATAGTAATTAATAATTATTATTTATAACGGTGTTATATATATATAAGAACTACTACATCCATAACTACATCGCCCAGTTACTGATACTGAAGGTATATCACCAGCTGGAACCTTTCTTTTAACACACTAGTAACAATGTTGTAATGCCCATTAGTACATGTATGGCCCACCGCAATTACAACCACATCTTCCAACAATTGAAACTACACCTCCAGCGGGAACTTCGCCGGTGAACTGCACGGCACCGAGGATTGGCACTTGACCGGTAACAGCAGTGGTACCGGCGACTGGCATCTCGCCAGCTACTGCCACATCTCCGACGCCATTGCCGCCGTACGCAGGACCCGCCGCATAAGCCGCGGGGGGACCATAACCAATTGGTCCAGCGAATGGAGATGGACTAGCAAGACCGAATCCATATCCCGGTCCGGGTAGTCCGGGAACTAGGCTAGGGCCGTAAGCTAAATCCGCCCCACAGCCAAGTTCTAATTCAGCAGCTAAAGCGGGAATAGGACTCAAACCCGGTCCAGGAGTCAAATATTGACCGTACGTGTTCTGAAAATAAATCAAGTATACACTTCATTAAATTTGGCATTATCTTCCAGTCTACCTCAGGTGATGCAGAGATGTAATAGTGAAGTTTTTTTTTTATTTCTGTGTAGGAATAAAATTTACTATTATATATTCTTAGTTCAGTTAATTTTATTCCTATATAGAATTTAAACATATTTGAAGTGAAAAAAAATTAGATGCTACTAGAGACTTCTTAGATGCAAAAATTACACTAAAATCGTTGACATGGAAACGATTTTTATTTAAACTTAATCAGTAGTGTATAATTTTTTTATAATGTACATGAACACATCCAAATGAACAATTAACAGCAGACAATAATAGAATTTTCCCATCCACCCGCATTAGGCCAGCGTGGTGGGAAATGTCCCAAATTCCCCATGTGAATCACTACCCGATCGATGTGGGAATATTTGAGGAGGCCTATGTCCAGCAGTGGACTTCTATCGACTGATGATGAATCACAAAATTTACCTGGATTAACAGAGTTTGAGCGCATAGCAAAAGAATGGCAAACGTATTCATGGTTAAGTTACTTCAATAATATTAAATACTGAATAAGTTATTCGTGTTTGCTTTGCTATTTATAAGTGTTTGATTACGAACTGTAGCACGAATGTCGTAAATTGGAACGTAACTGGACATATCGTTGTAATGACGACATGTTCATGATAAATTTTAAATAATAACCTCATAGTGCCTACTATGAAAAAATAACAAAAAAAACGATTTGACCTCATGATTATAACAGCTAATATGTGACCGACTATAGTAGTAAATATATATATATGTAATAGGAAATCAGTTAAAAGAGTAGCACAGGATTATTTGTGTGGAATTTATAACAGGTATATAAAGCAGATATATACCATCAGCTGACAGATGTCCATTGCTGAATATAGTCCTCTCTCAAAGTTTCTCACATTGATCGAGTAGGGATTCATATAGTGGGACTTGGGCTATTTCCCACCACGCAAGCCCAATGCGGGTTGATGGATATTATATATATATTGCATATAATTCATCGTGAATAATAAATGTATTTGTGTACTTTTAAATAAAGTACGCAGTATCTGCGTACGTTGGCAACACTGCTGGTAATGTATTTTTCTCAGTGTTGTCTTCCAAAAATATTAATTTTACCCAATAAATAGCATCTAATTTATTATTGATTTTTGCTACATTTTTTTTATTTAATTAAGCGATGAGACGAGTCGGACGTTCATCTGAAGTTAAGTGATGCTTGCCTATAACATCGTGGCGCTAGTTAGGATGGTATAAACTGTACTGCGTTGTGCTCGTCGCCTGAGACGTAAAATGTTGAGTTTTGTTACTCTAGTAATTACATTAGCTACAGCGCTCGTCAAACCGAAACATAGTAATGTTTCCAGGCTATTTGTGCGACGGTAGGTCCCAGTAGGTACCTTCGACGGTCTCCGGCAAGATAGACCAGAAAATACCTCTATAGCATTGAGTCCGCCTTTTGTACTCTTAAGTTAAAAAATATAACATACATAGAGAATAAATAAAAAAAAACAGAGTACATTGTATTTTTCTACTGCCAGAGATTTATTATACAACTGTTGCTGTGTTTTAATTTCAAGGTATTGTACCAAATTAAATTACTGTTTACTAGTATAGTTACTAACGAAACGTATCTGGTGTGAATCGATATGCACAATAATAATAGTAAATTTTTACTTTACAAAACTTTAAATAAAATTTCTAATTCTCATGACATGTTAAATAAAAATTAACATTAGTACAAATAACGTAATTATAAAATTCTTATGTCACTGTATCGTAATTTTTACACGGCCAAAATGACACAATTCAGCACAATTCTGTGTAGCAACATTTTATTCAATCGCGTGAAATGTTATCGATTGATAACAAATGTTAGTATAAATACACGCATTTGTGTATTGTGTGTCATTCTATTACTTATAATTGTTAATTAATCAAGTATTAACACAGTTACTTATTTTAATATACACTTAAAATGACTACAAAAGCTTTATATTTCTTCTGCGCACAAGTGTTCCTTGTACAGGTAGTCAATTTAAAACCTTTACATATAAAAAACTTCAAACACAAGAAGATTTAACTAAATTTTATAATAATTTGAATGTATTTCTTTCACAGACGATTTCTGCATTCTGCAATAACGGTGCATGGCCAGCGGCTATAGGTGCAGGAGATGGTTTGGGCTGGGCTGGCCCCGGCTATGGCTACGAAGCCCCGTTGATCGCAGCTCCATGCGCCGGACCACCAGCTTTCTTGAACGCATACGATCTCGCCGCCATTCCTTCTTCATACGGTGGTGGTTTTACTGTCTCAAGCATGTCGCCTATTCCTCCGCAAGGTGTCTCTGTGATGTCTGAGAATGCAATCGAAGGCATTTTGATAGTCGGAGGGGAGCTACCGTTCTTAGGCACAGTAGGTTTAGAAGGCGCCGTACCTACTGCAGGAACGGGTACTGTCACGTACGGTTGTGGTAACGGAAACGTTGGAATGATGAGTGAAGATATTTTGCCAATGTCAGGTGGTTTTGGCTGGCCAGCTGCTGGCATGAACTATGGACCAGTGATGTCTAATGGCTACGGCTACGGAGCTGGTTGGCCTGCGCCCGCAGTTGAATATGGGTTGCCTTGTGGCGGTATTTACTAGATGTAGTTAATTTGTTTTATTTACTGTGATGTAAATAAATCTTTTATTACCTTTTAATCGCCGCTGAATATGGGTTGCCTTGTGGCGGCGTTTACTAAAGTTACTAATTTCTGTTAATTTTTAGATAAATTAAAATTGTTTTTATGTTTTAACTCTTGTGTTGTTATTATCCTTAGTAAAATCAAAATATAATTCATGTAAATTCTTTGGAATGGCGCAAGAAAACCTACTGTGTACGGAGAATGATGAAGGGTTATAAAGATTGCCACTAATAATAACAACGATTACGACCACTCTGCCAAGAGTTTAACGAAGAAAAGTGTAAATCGAAAATTAAAGTAGGAAATAGAGGTAAAGACTAAAAAACGAACTAGAAGATGGATATCAAAAGTTATAAGAAATTTTAACTTCGTAATTAGTTATTCTTTTACATAGCGAGTAACACTCCTACTCCGGTAGTCTTTCCTCCTCCTCAAATCGTATTCCTCATGTGTGTGTCGTGATTAACTCCACCCGTCACTCTTGTCCTCATGATGTTTAGCCATCTTGTCCTATCGGGCTACTCGGAGAGCATCGTAGACTGTGGAGTCGAGTGTGTTGCGAATCTCGTCAGACCAACGCACTGGGTTGCGGTCTCTCGTGCTTTTTCCTTCCACTTTGCCGGTAACCACAAATTTTTTAAGGTTGTCATCGTCTTCTCTGGCAATTTGTCCGAAGTACTCTAAGGTTCGCGTGAGATAGATAGAAGAAAGCCTTGTTTTTATTTCGAGCTTGGCTAGCTTACCTGAAGACATAGTACGCCTGACGCAAGCTGCTACTTAGAGATCAGCTAAGAATCGATTTTATAAAATTACTTCTCTGTAGGGAGTTGGGGGAGAGTTAATAACAAGAAGGGCCCAAGGGGCGGAGAGTGGCCGTCGAACGGGAATATGCTTGACATATTTCAAGTCTAATTCTATTGTTGAGGACTACAACGTACAAGGAAGTATATAGTTTAAACAGTTGTTACCAGTACTACATATCAAATCCGCGTATTTAACTGTATATAATTTATGTGAGACCCCCCCCCTCATCGACAGATAATCCCTACACGTCGGAATACGAAGCGCCGCCAGGTACACCCCGGGAAGACGGGCTTAGTAGCCGTGGGTGCGTCGCCTACGGTGAAGCGAAGAGGAACCTACCTGGTCGGCCCGCGGCGGCCGCTCCAGGTTAGAGCTACGGTGCTCCATCGAGAGCTCACCTTAGATGCGCGCCGGTGGGTTGCAGGGGCTATGCTGCCCTTTGCAGCCAAGGGGGAGTCGCGGAGAGAGAGTACCCTCTGCGACTAAGCGGTGTTGCACCGTTGATACGGCGGCAGTTGGGCAGCGGCGGTAGAGGAGTGGCGCTATTGCAATGCGCCGCTTTGTCCATCCTTCGCGGCTATTTAACGGGTGGCGGCGGAGCACAAAATCGGATCCGTCGCAAGGAGCCGGGAGAGTTTTCTCTCTTAGTTCCTATGGCCTCTGGGTGACGGACTCGGGGGAATCCGTTGCCCAAGTGACTAAGAAGCCGAGGAGGGCGCGCGTTGTGTGTTCCGGTGTGCCCCCACAGAGGTGGAAACGAGGGATTCTTCCCTCCATTCCGAGGTGGAGCTGCGTTGTGCGGCCGGCCTGGCGTGGTCGCGGATGTGTGCGAAAGCGTCCCCGTGACCCCGCCTTAAAGCGACGAGGCAGAACATGGTTAATTCGGTCCAAGTCCGCCATAACCTGTTGTTGCCCTCGTGAGGACGGGTATGCGAAGACATTTCCCCCACATTAAATAAAAAAAGGGTAGTAAAAGAGTTACAAGTGAGATGACGTTAAGTCTAGTCTAAAAAAAAATTGCACTAGGTACAACACACTTCGAACCAGAACAAAATAATGTCTGCACACTATTGGCGATATAGAAACACGCTGCTGTGGTACTTACCAAGACGCTTTCCAGCAACTGAGACTGCAAGTGCAGTCCTTAAACACTCCGCGAAATTGCGATTAAAAGTTTAAAAACATCTATTATAATAAAATATATACATTTAAAGTTTAGTATCAAATGTTAATTATTACACTATACTTGATACTAAACTTATTATAACAATATTAACATTAAAAACATTAACAAATTATCGTCCTTATCAAAAAGCTCTTTTTTCGTTCAACGTGAAGAAAATATCTTCATCTGACCTATTTGATTTACTTTGGTGTTACCTCCCACCGACACGAATTGGGCCAGCGTGGTGGGGAATGGCTCAAATCTCCCTCCATATGAACCCTTACAAAAGACGACGTGAGGATCTTTGGGAGAGGTCTATGTTCAGCAGTGGACGTCTATCGGCTGATGACCTCATCGGTCACCCTACGCTTCGGTTTACAGAAGTAATAAGTTAGTATAAACATTGTACTTCATAATATTATCTATATTTTTGAAAAAAATATTTCTTTATACATTGCTTATTGTTTATTATTAATGTTTCCATTACGTCACACGTGTAAAATAGAAACGACATATAGTTTGTTTTACCCCTTACTAATTATAATTTATTATATCTACTACCAAATTAATTTTATCTCTAAATTACCTTTATTGCTTCACCAAAATGTAAAACTACGATCGTTACGTAATATAATTTAATATTGATTTTTAAATATTATCCTATAACATATATGTAAATATGTATAGTATGTTGTGCATATTATATATATATATGTGTCCTCCAACATAGTCGTCCCTGTAAAGTGACGGTTAATTTCAGAGTTTTGTCTCTATATCTATTGAGAATATAGTAAACCGAACAAATATTTGTTTTCAAGTAGTTTCATATATTCCGCTGAATGAAAAATTAAACCAATAGATATGTTCTCAGTTTTGTATTTGAAAAATATATCTCAATTTTGTTCAACTTTTTCTTAGTAGATACCACATCCGCAGCCACCGATGGCGCGGCCGGCGATACCGGGACCGTAGCCAATACCGGCACCGAGACCAGGTCCGTAGCCCCAACCGGCGGTGCCGGGGTAGCCCCAAGCAGCACCAGCGATGTCTTCGCTGATCATACCCACGGCACCGTCGCCACAGCCGTAGGAGACAACACCAGCACCAGCAGTAGGAAGAACACCTTCAAGACCTACGGTTCCTAAGAATGGCAATTCACCACCGACAGCCAAGATACCTCCGATTTCGTTTTCTGAGAGAACGGAAACGCCGACTGGCGGAATTGGTGATGCGCTTGAAGTGGGGAAACCGCCGCCACTAGATCCTGCAATGGCACCTAAACCGTATCCGGGTCCAGCCCATGCACCGGCGGCACCACAGGGAGCACCGGCCAACAAAGGAGCGTCATAACCTAATCCGGCGCCCCATCCGTTGCAGTAAGCAGAGATGGTCTGCAGCAAATAACATTACAATATATACTAGATACTAACGGAACGACAATAAGTGAGGATAGTTTAGTTTTTGCTATAAAATATTTAAATGTTACCTGAACCAGGAACGCCTGAGCGCAGAACAGAACGATTGCCTTGGCGGACATGTTGTTAATGTTTATTGTAAAGGAATACATACACAACTGAAAGTGTCCGCTTTTTATACTGTATACTGTGATGTAAGTCAACATCCAATCGAATGTTACAATTGACTGCAGCCTGAACAGATACGTGACCAAACAAAATACTTACAAATATGTATTTTTTAATCGCATGTCGCATTCGAATGAAACGCGTGAGTAGTTAGTTATCATAATTAAAAAATGAACAATACTTTTTGTAACTCGAGGTCTATGTGATGAAGCAGGTACATTATTGAATGTGGTATTGTATCCAAAAATATATAACAAAAATCTTTTCTGCATACAATAACGTTTTCAATAATGTTATATTTATCTAGAGAATATTAATTAAAACTTTACCGTAGTCTTTTTATTCCAGTCTTTAGTACTACCTGTTTCGGTTCGAACTTCGATTAAAATATTTGTAGATATAAAGTTTAATAATAATATTATGCAGAAGACTAAAGTTAATAACAATTTAATTCGTTGTACATAATTTAAAATTGTTAAACTTTCTTTTAAACGAAATAACTTTCAGATATGGTTCTAGATCAGATTTATTTGATCTATGTAACGTAATGACCATGTTTCGCAATAACATTAATATAGATTGTATATCTTTGATGTCCACAATAAGTGGAAGCTGACAAGAATTTAGTAATGGTCTTTGTTGCCAGCGACCGTGTAGGTAGTAGAACTGTGTTCCGGTTTAAATGGTGCTGTAGAATTACTGGGGTAGTATGGGAGTCGCTCGTCTCGGCGCTTAATTGAATAAAAAAAAGTGTTTGTTAAGCAATGAAAATCTTATTCAATGAAGTTTGCCCGCCAATAACATTCGGGTATCTTATTATGACAGGCATAAAGCAACCCGCACAGGGATGTAAGGGGTCCCGCACAACTCACGAGACCCAAAAACAACCTCATCTACTCGTGGTGCACCCTGCTAATTAACAAACGAAGCTCTGATTTTCACCAACCCGCATTATGCCAGCAAGGTGAGAAATGGCCAAAATTTCCCCATATGAACTGACGGCACCTGCAAACGACGACACCCGGTGCCTTGCGGTATAGAAAACCATGCAGAATGTAAGGTCGCGGGAAGCCGCTAGATGCGAGCAGCACAGCACCGATCGATGTGGAGATCTTTAGTGGAGGCCTATGTCTAGCAGTGGCCGTCTATCGATTGATGATATGATATATAATGATAAAGCAACAATGCTTTACAGTTGCCAGCCAGGCGCTTTCGAAGATATTCTACCACTGTCTAAACTGGGAACTCATTAACGGGAAACGTGCTAGGCAGTTTAGCGGTTGAAGAAGCCACTGTACCATCGATACAATTAAAAAGAAATAAAAACGGCGCAATAAGTAAGGCGCAAAAGACAAATAAGTTTTTTCACTGCACCACTTCCATGTGTTCAAGAAAGTAGAGTATATAACTCTTGCTCTAATATTTGAATATCATTTTGGACTTTACGCAGAAGCAATAAATCTAAAACATGTCTTCATTTGGGTTGGTCCAGCTCTTCGCACAAACCTTTTTGATTCACGTGAGGATCACTTCTTGTCTTATATTATTTGACAAAAGCAATTTTAGATATTAGCCTGTTTTTGTACATAACGTTCATATCATAATACAGTTGTCTTTTTAGAATGTGTACAGACAATGTCTCGGAGCTGGATAAGGTCAAGGTTTATTGGTGAATACGGGCTTGGATTTACTCCCGGACTAGTTGGTGACTATGCTGTCGGATACGGACCCGGTTTGGCTAATGAATTTGATTACGGGTCTGGATTTGGCCTCGGGTGCGGTCTTACCCGTCCTGCCATTCCTGGCCCGGCTTACAACGGCATTGGTGTTGGTGACGTTGCGGTTGCTGGTGAGATGAGCGTCGCCGGTACCACTGGTATCTTCGGACAGTTGGACACGGACCTATTCTGGGTGCCGTCAGATTCGGCGGTCACCTATCAGCTGGAGGTGTTGTCTCTATCGCTGGAAACTGCGCCGGCGGTTGTGGTTGTAGCGGTCCTTACTCACACTATTAAGGATTTATCAAAACTGTATTATCATTTTCGAATGAAATTAGATGCACTTAATATATTTTTTTTATATTATTTCAGTTTTTGGACTCACTGAAACAAAATTAATATTGAAACAACAAGTAATTGCGTAGAATTTATGATAGTAAATTGTCTTTTATTGGAAAAGCATAAATAGTATTTACAAATTAATCTGAAGTCAAAACTACAGTCACAACAATTAATATCCTTTTCTTACTGAAATATACTATTAATGAATAATAGTATATAATATAGGTTTCTAAATAAAGAATAAATTAAAAAAACATATCTTATGCTAGACAAATATCTTAAAATTTTTACCTTCTGTCTATCATAATTTCAATTGACGATTTTCCAATTATTAAAGAAAACTGTTTTCTGACCGTTTGGTAAAATGTTTAACTGTTTTATCAAAGTGTTTAACTAAGTCAAAAGATTTAAAAAAAACCTTTTAATTTATTAACTAAATTTAACTAACGTTAACAACGTATTTGTAATGTTATTAGTTTTTTAAAAGAAATATCTGCTCCAGCGCTACTGTTTGTGTTTATTTCATATTTTATTCTTTGTTTACAAGTAATGTAGTATATGTAGCTGTTCCCCGCCCCCTATGCTGGCTGTAATATAAAATTAGCAAATGACCCTCTTTAGCAACCGCATAAATAATATTAAATGAAAATTTCTATACAAGTTAATTAGAAATAAAATGATGAAGGATCTATAAAATATAAAAAATAAATAGCCTATAACCCATCTACAAATCATTCCGCGTGGAATGGTTCGAATGTTCCCATGGCGACACGTTCACTAGTTTTCACGTGATTGACGAACAAATAAAATATATTTTCGTTATATATATATGTATATAGATTTTTTATGTATCATACAATATGATCAATCTTTAGACACTTGTCTCGGTGACGAAGAAACGGTTAGGTTAGGTTAGGTTAAGTTAGCCTATCGGCTATTTTTTCGCTTCGTGAAACATACAGCCGATACAGATTACGTGTGAATGATCGTAGTCTATACACATTGCCGGCGAATCTCTGCCAGTACTGTCGCTACGATAAGAGCTATCAAAGATGATAATCCCTGAGCGATACCCGTTTTGCGACCAGAAAACTCGTCAAGCGAGCAGGATGTAGTCGCTGGGCGAGCAGGTTCTTTCTTTGCAGGTCTGCAAAGTCATGTTATCATTGGATACAAGCGTTTCAGATGTGGACACTCCGTCGAATGTTTAAGATCACGTGGAAGCAGTTTGTTTCCAATACTTAAGTTTTTGAGAGAGCTAAGTGCAAATGCATGCTACGTTTGCTCTTAGATTACAAACTTACCACGAAAATAGGTTGCATTTTTCGGATACCTTCAAAAAGGTTCACCCTTTACGAGTTCCCAAGGTTGATCCTGGCGGGCAAAATTCCTGGAATACGTGCACCTGGTAGACAGTAGAAGAAATGGTTTGACCACAAGGGAGTGAAGCATCGATTTAGTTTTTTCGATCTGATCGTCAAACTTCAATTTGGAGATGGTACCTAATGATGATGATGATGAAATGAATGTACCAGCCCGACCGTCCCGGGTGAGTGGTGCATGTAATTGCCCGTTAATTCTTATAGTTCAACGACGAGCTCAACGAAATAAACTCTTGCTAACTCATAGTTGTCAGCTCTATTCACTCCTCGTTCACAATCAGATGATAGATTAATAATGTACAAACGTTTATATCTATTCTAAGGTCATATACGATTTATTTAACCTTTTTTCCATTATATGCATAAATAATCCACTTAATGTTATCTAAGATGCTAAACATGAGTAGGTTGGCGAATCTCGTGTGTCGTGAAACACTCAGCTATTTTCTTGGAAATATTTTTAGTTATTGTTAGAATAATGTTGCAATAACCTTGTTTACAAATTATATAGAAATAAAAAAAAATATTAATTTAACGGATTTACTGCTATGAGCAGCTAAGCGTTCTTTTTAAAAGAAAAAGCGTACTTAGCGATTATCACAAGGAACGTTAAAAGTATGTATTGTGGTATTTCTGATTAAAAAATCAAATAATAATTATATGTTTTTGACCTCTGCTATGTCTAAAAACTATTTTTATAAGCGGTGTGAACAGTTTGTATTGAAAAAAGAAAAACTTTCTTAATTTTTTTTAAGGTGTACCTATCGTTTAATGTTTAGAGGTTATTAATAATTTGAAAATCTCTGTCAATATCTTGTAAATCTGTTCATCATAAATGTTCTAAAACGTATAGTTCACTTTCTGTCCAAACATTGTCTTTAAATTAAGGTTAGGTTTTTAAAAAACTGAGATTATTTCATTTATACCTTTAATTCGATTTTTCAGATTAATCGCACAAAAATTGCTTTATTTTATTACCATAAGCCACCATTGCAACCGCATCCGCCAGCGCAGTTTCCAGCGATGGACACAACACCACCGGCAGGTACCTCACCGCCGAATCTGACTGCTCCCAGAATCGGGACTTGACCACCGACGAAGGTGGTACCGGCGACACCCATTTCACCAGCGACTGCTACGTCACCCACGCCGACTCCGCCGTAGGCCGGGCCAGCGAGACCGTATCCGAGACCGAGTCCAGGCCCATATCCAAACTCAGGGGCCAAAGCGGCTCCGTATCCGAGACCGAGTCCAGGCCCATATCCAAACTCAGGGGCCAAACCGGCTCCGCATCCGAGACCGAGTCCAGGACCATAACCGAACTCAGTGGCCAAACCGGGTCCGTATCCGAGACCATATTCACCAGCGAATCCTGGAGCTAATCCGAGACCGAGGCCGGTTCCGAGACATTGGCTGTACACATTCTGAAACATAAAAGTTTTTTTATATTTGATTGTTTAATGTTGTTTTTGTTACTGGAAAAATATCATCAATATTCAAGGTTTGTAGTTGTTGTTAAAAAAATATATTAATATAAAGTTTTAAGTTATAGTAATAATATCAAATTTAGCCTTAAGTTATTAACATTGTACATAGCAGTTGGTTTGTAATTGAACCTTACCTGGATCAAGCAAGCTTGAACGCAAAGCAACAGGAAAGCAAAAGGAGACATGTTTGAAAGCTTCCGACTATTTGAAGTACAGAATGATTGTTAGACGTACAGAAGTGTCTTATATACGGATCGTTGTTTATTGTGTTTATTCTGTTTTGAAATATGAAGAGAAACGTGAGTTTTTATTTACTTGTGAAAATAAACAAAAACTCACGTTTTACTTCAACACATTACATGCAATGTGTATTACATTTAATTTATCACAAAATTTATTTTTTATAACGTTACTACTCGAGAATAAGGTTTCTATGATAAAACTGAAATGTAATAAGAGTTTTTTTTTATCTATACGCTAGCAGTACTTCTTTTTTCCTGGCTCCGGATGGTGAAGCGTTCTTGCCCATAACACTTTAAACCTCATATCTCGTCGGCCAGGACACATATGTTACAGCAGCAAGTTTACAATGAGAAGGCAGTAGCCAGTCAGGTTTAAAAAAGACTGGAATAGATTGTTTAGGTTAGAAAAAACTGTCACTGATCATTTGTCTGCAGAACTTCTTACATTTGATGCTAATTTCCACATAAAACACAAATGTTGATATAGTTCATGACAATCTTTGCATAGCTTATGCAATGTTTTTTAAATATAGCAATAATATCTTTTGGAAATCCTTCTCTATAAGCCTTTGCTATTATTTATAGCTAATGAAGAATTCTGAAGGTTAAACAAATACAATCTACACACAACTAGCAGCGCATTTCATATTACCTTCATCAGTATTCTAATGTATGTACATATATATATGTGTACTGTATGTAATATATATATATATATATATATATATATATATATATACATACATATGTACCACAACATGAGCATTGGACGCGGAATGGTTTTGTAGATGAGTATATATTTTTTGAATTTCATAGATCCTTCATAATCTTGTTGTATGAAAATGTATGAAAACGCCACTATATCAATTTGACTCCGAGACCACAATTCGGAACCAGACCAGATACAGCAAGGTGTCAGGCAGATGATCTCTGTAGAGCGTCTTAAAATGAACATGGAAAAGACAAAGATTATGTCTAATGCCCATATTGAACTTACGCCAATAACGGTCGAAAGCTCTACACTGGAAGGTGTCAACGAATATGTTAACCTGAGGCAAATAGTTTAACTAAGTAAGTCTAACTTCCTAAAAGAGGTCAATCAACGAATCCTACTCGGGTGGGCAGCCTTCGTGAGGCTACGCAGCATCTTCTCGCCTCAGATACCGTAGTGTTGACTCACGAAACCTAGATGTGGCCCCTTGCTGTGGGCCTTATAAAAAGGCTCAAAGTCACCTAAAGGAGTAATGGAGACGGGTATGTTCAGAGTGTCTGTGCGCGATCGATCCAAAAATGAAGAGATGTGCAGAAGAAGTAAGGTCACCGAAATAACCTAAAAGATTGCTAGACTAAAGTGGCAATGGATAGGGAACCCGAGTGGCGGCCGCGTATTGGTAGACGTAGTGTTGGAAGACCCCCAATAAGGTGAAACGACGAAATTGTGAGAGTCGCAGGAAGCCGCTGGGTGCGGGCACCGCAGGAATGATCTTTAGGGGAGGCCTATGTCCAACTGTGAACGCTTATCGGCTGATGATTGATTGATCATAATCTTATGTCTAATTAACTTTTATAAACAATTTCATTTCGTATTATTTATGCCATTGCTATAGTAATGTTTGCAAGAGAAAGTAAATGGCGGTTGCGATTGCTCTCAAGGAATATTTCAGACGAATTTCAAGTTTAATAAAAAGTTTTCTAAGAACTCAACAGATGGCGCTACCACAAATAATAGATCGCCCCTTCCATCTTCCATAACGAAAATGCATATACCGATCGTACATCCTTACCTACATTAACTTAGTTCAACAAGTCATCACAGAGTACATAATTCTACCCATTAACTAGACATTTTGTGATGCCAGGCCTACGGCCAACAAGACTTTACGGAGTATACTAATGTATTCATTAACTGGATCACTGTAGATCTTTATAATACGAGGAGAGGGGACTATTATTTTTATAACTATCAGTCCCTGCTCTCTGCACTTCATCTCGATACATCTACAAAGTCTCATTTTTTATAATGGAGAGCAAAAGGGGTGGGGAACAGGTAGTTAATTATATAAAATATCAAATCAGTAATTCAAATCTTGTAAATGTATTTTGAATTGCTATATTCAGGAAAAAATTTTGCAAAATACGTTTAATGCAAGAATCTCTAATTTTTTCACGCTTGATAAGTATATGATGATTCTGAAGTTGATTTAGAGCTAAAACTACACTAACCATTTTTTGAAAATGATAGTATTGTTTTTTAATTCTCACGTTTTGTTTCGACATAATTAAAACATTAATAAGTATTTTACATAACACTACAGACTATAAATACTAAAGCAAACATTTTGGTCGTTACATTCGTTTTGAATAAACATCACCAACATGTCCGCCAAGGCAATCGTTCTGTTCTGCGCTCAAGCTTTCCTGGTTCAGGTAAAAAGCTTCTTACTAAACCAGTTTTTTTAAATCTGTCTTAATCAGCGTTTGTGTTATGTGATTGATTAATTTTTATTTCTATTCCTCAGACCATTTCTGCTTACTGCAATGGTCTTGGCGCTGGATTAGCTTATGACGCTCCCTTGTTGGCTGGCGCTCCTTACGGTGTTGCTGGTTCCTGGGCCGGAGCCGGCTGCGGGCTAGCTGGCATTCCAACATCCACTGGTGGCGGTTTCCCCACCTCGAGCGCATCGCCTATTCCGCCAGTTGGTCTGTCTGTGCTCTCAGAGAATGAAATCGGAGGTATCTTGGCCGTCGGTGGTGAACTGCCATTCCTGGGTACTGTCGGTTTGGAAGGTGTTCTCCCTACTGCTGGTGCTGGTGTGGTCTCATACGGCTGCGGCGACGGTGCCGTGGGCATTATCGGGGAAGACATCGCTGGTGCCGCTTGGGGCTACCCCGCCGCCGCTGGATGGGGCTACGGACCTGGTCTCGGCGCTGGTGTTGGCTACGGCCCTGGTCTCGCTGGTCGTGCTTTCGGCGGCTGCGGACTCCTATAAGTCTCTATTGTATCAAATCAACGATTTTAGATGCTTCTAAAAAGTCATTTTTAGAAGCAAGCACGTTCCAAGTCTTACTACTGTACATTCTTCTCTTCTTCTATGACTAAATATTAACAGAATTTCTTTCGGATCGAATGTCTTAAAGAAAATTCCCATCACATTTGCTGCTATGATAATAGGAGATATTATCAATAGCTAATTATCATATATTTTATTTATAAATATATATATTATTTGGAATAAATCAGTTTCTTATTTCTGTACTTAAATATCTAGTCTTAGTTTTTTGACTTTTATAAGTCAGGATTCATTAATAAGACAATTTATTGATTACTAGATGTTTCCCACCCGCTTTGTAATCTGCAAAACCTCCGCATCCCCTTTTTAAAGATAATATTTCGTGAAAATCGTTCTTAGCTGATCTATATTCGATAAAGGGAATATTCCCACCAAATTTTAAGTCTCTAGGTTAAGACCTAGATATAGGAGGCATGAGTGGTTCTAAAGAAATCATGATGAGTCTGCACGTAGGCGGAAATCCCTTCTGCATATGCATATATATATATAAACCAAATCCCTTTTTCGCAAATATGTTCGTAAAGACATTAAGAAGAGAATTATACTGAATTACGCAGCATGAAAATTACAATAGACTTAAAGCAAATCGTAACCTTTTTTTGTAGTGATTTCGTCCAAAGAATTGACAAGTCTCTAACATTAAAATTTTTATCCAAGAAAGAATTTATAGGCAAAATTTACCAAAAACATAAAAACGATTTTATATCTCAGCTCCTATATTGCGATGATTTCATGGAAAAAGCAGCATAGACGGTAAGTATCCATTTGTGCTTTACCAAGCTCTTAACTTTATCTTGGCGTCTAATGATGTGTATAATATAGACATCTCAACAGGCTTCGCAGTAGAAAATAGATCCGTAAAAGAACTAAATTCATCTGTATTGCCTAATGGATTACTGAGAATTAAAAATATATGTCCAGAGCAATTGAACAGAAGACAGAACGGTTAGGATATCTATTCGACGTCTGTCGTACCGGGAGATCCTCATACGACAGACGTTGTGCTGTACAGGATAGACTGCAAATATACTGAAGCACGGAGCCAGCCGTTGGGTGGAGGGCAGCACCGCCTGTTATGGACATCTTTGTGGTAAGTCAATGTCCAGTCAGTCTATCCATCTGACACTATTGACTGACTGACTAACACTGATTTATTCTCCGTCCATCGCAATACATTTTCTTATAACAGTATTCTTAAACTACCGCCACCTTAACTATATAACACTAATGATGGTGGTGACAAACTCCACATGACAAACAACAGATTTGCAAAAATGTTATTCTCAATTAAAAGAAGCAAAAACAGAGATTATATAATGACATAATCTCTATTAATATATTAATATATAATTCATGTATTGATATAATGGAAAATGTATAAATTTAGTAAGTTCCCTTGGTTGTCTGCAAAAGTATAAGCAAAAATATATATTCTTACCCACACTTGAAGAAAGATAGGAATTTTTTTATTGAGATCTATCCAAATGCACAAAAAAAATATTAAAATTAGTCAGCCACGAAGAATTCCAGCTCAGCAAAATGCTCCTGCTTTAAGTAGGAACGCTAATTTTCAGTTGGACCCTTATTGTGGGAGACATATATGCTATAGCCTTAAAAAAAATATTAAGATTTTATATTTTAATTTCCCTAAGAAATAAGGAGATAGTAAAGGGAATGAGACTTGTATTTACTTGCCTTGTTGAATTTTTATAGTTTGATGAGTTACCAGAACATTACAGATTCATAACTAAAAAGGCACAGACAATAAAGACAGCTCATCGACAGAACTCACAAAACTAAATATCACTGCTGGTGGGTCTTTATTGTTGAAGATCGTCTAGCTAGATACCACTGCAGCTTCTATTTCTATCGCCAAACAGTAGCGTGCAAATATTTCTGTGTTCCGGATTGAAGGTAGTTGTAGCGAGGAGTGAAATTACTGGGGTAATGAGACTTAATTTCCCATGTCTCAAGGCGGTCGAGCGCAATAGGGTGCAGTGTATAACATCCTAACTAGCGTTAGTTGTTATGGACGGGAGTGTCACCATCAGATGAACGTCCCGCTCGTCTCGTCACGTCCATTAAATAAAAAAAACATCATTAAGGTGTAGTTCCAAGGTATGCTTTTGTATTTCACTTTTAAAACTAATCAGACTTAGTATTACAATAGTGTTAGCGTTATCAAAGAATAATAAAATATATTGCATTTTATATCGGTATCATTACTTTTTTAAATTATAAGTTGGCAACATTTAAAAATATGACAACACTGAAGAGACGCGCGGACAAAATGGCGTCGGTCTGCCGAGAGGCATCGGAGGGTTAGTTAGGGAAAGCTAGTATAGTTGGTATCAAGTGGTTTCAAGAGTATTGTATATATTTCATTGTCTATTGATTAAAAGTTGTAAGTAAAACCTCAACCATCTATTATTTGTCATACCGGAAGATAAGCTAATAATAGTTTTCAACTAGATAAGTACTTGCAAAAGGAACTAGTATTTTTGCTTGTTGTAAATCACTACTGAATCACCTGGTTCCGAAAAGCTGCGTCTGACTGCTTGTTTATAATACCAGTATTTCTGGTTGAATTTCGGAGCCACAAGTGGCGGTGAATGGGATTTGAACAGGCTGGCCATACTGCCCTTATCATTATTAATTGTTATGTTGTTGATCTTAAACACACCATGGAATATATCTATGAACGTTTTGATTTTCTTAGGTATAAAGTAATGTACAGGATTTTTTAAAATTAAAAATCAATATGTTAATAGTGAGGTAAGGAAACAATATTATTTCCTTTCATAACTATATAGATAAATAATCTTTACTGTAAATAGTTTAATAATTGTATAAGATTTTAAACAACAAAACAAACCGAAGATTAATAAACATACAAACGAAAGTATTAGTCGGCAAATTGTAGGTGTATATGTTTAACCGGGGCAAATAACTCTTAATTGAGAAGATTTGTTAATTAAAGCACTTGTAGCTATTGAAATAAAGTTTCTGCTGTTTAGTTATTAGAAAGTATTCAGTATTTTCAATTGAGGGTATTTTACTACTGCCATTTTATGGAATTACATAAAAATGACCATTTGGTTACATTCTTGTAATCAATTAACATTTTATCACTCCTTCGTATCATATTATTTCATTAATATAATTATATTAAAATCATCTCCATAGTTTGTTTATCTATTTTGTAATATATATCTGCATATATTTATAATATTTATTCTACATAGAGGTTCTTTCGTAATAAATAGAAAAATATAATAGTACAGTAACGACACAGGACAATAGAATTGAACTAAAGAAAGAAAAAAAAAAGCTAAATAAAATAAAACATAAAAATGTAATGCAATTTTTGTTTAATTAAATGATATCCAGATCTATCTAACTTTTTAGAAACCACATCCACAACCACCGAAGGCACGTCCAGCAATAGCTGGACCGTAGCCGATACCGGCACCGAGACCAGGTCCGTATCCCCACCCAGCAGCGGCAGGGTAGCCCCAAGCGGCACCGCCGATGTCTTCGCTAACAATGCCCACGGCACCGTCGCCGCAGCCGTAGGAGACGACACCAGCACCAGCAGTAGGGAGAGCACCTTCCAGACCGACAGTACCCAGGAATGGCAGTTCACCGCCAACCGCCAAGATACCTCCGATTTCGTTCTCTGAGAGAACGGATACGCCAACAGGTGGGATAGGAGATGCACTTGAAACAGCAAACCCACCTCCACTGGATGTGGGGACGGCAAGAGCTAAGTCAGCACCGCAACCTCCCCACGGAGCGCCGACACCCCAGGCACCGGCACCCATCATGGGAGTTTCCCAACCGAGTCCGGCGCCCCATCCGTTGCAGTAAGCAGAAATGGTCTGAGAAATAAGGTTCAGTTAAAAAGTTGGTACAAACATTTGAATAGGTTCATGTTATAGACAGAAATATAATTTTATTTCCTCACCTGCACCAGGAATGCTTGAGCAAAGAAAAGAACAATAGTTTTGGGGTTCATGTTGCTTGTTTTGTGTTCTCACAACGAATATAAAAATTATTAAAAAAGTTTCTTTTTTATAGTGCGCGATGTTGGTGACACGAGGAGCTGTTGAAATGCAAATGCAACGGAAATCGGAATTTGATATACGTCCATCATAAGTAGTACTTACGTGACTTAACAAAGGGATTTCGAAGACTTGGTTACTCTTAACAAATACTTAATATCTGCTTACTTGCTTTTTTACTTTTATTTTTTATCGGTAAAATGAGAACATACACAATCACGAAAGACATACATACACCATGTACATACATATATCTTTTTTTTTCACTTTTCTCCATTCAAAGGTTTCATATAACACTCACCACCTCCCCTCGCTATGATTCCTTGTTTACGATACAGGGCTTTTTTGTGTAAAAATGTCAAATAACGGGTTAGTGAAATGTAAAAATCAAAATAAACAGAATTAGGAAAATCTAAATCTATACACTATATTCTGAACGTGATCACAAACTTGTCTTTACATATTTTTTTTCATTAAATTACGCCACAAACTTACTTTCCTACTAGATAGTAGTAAGTATAAAAGGCACTGTCTCCGTGCTCGACGGACATTCTGAAACTTCACACAGTCGGAAAAGTAAACCTCAAACATGTCACCCTTAACCTTTGTGTTCCTCTGCTTCCAAGCTTGTTTGATCCAGGTAAGGTTTCCTGTATGCTTCTGTGCAACACGTGTGTACTTTGATATGGCTTTTGTAAAAAAACCGACACAGCATAACGATCTAGTAAAAAAAACCTTTACCTTTCAGAATGTGTACAGCCAATGTCTCGGAACCGGCTTCGGTCTTGGTTTAGCTCCAGGATTCGCTGGAGAATACGGACTTGGATTAGCTCCAGGATTTGCTGGTGAATATGGTCTCGGATACGGACCCGGTTTGGCCACTGAGTTCGGTTATGGTCCTGGACTCGGTCTCGGATACGGAGCCGGTTTGGCTCCTGAGTTTGGATATGGGCCTGGACTCGGTCTTGGATACGGAGCCGGTTTGGCCCCTGAGTTTGGATATGGGCCTGGACTCGGTCTCGGATACGGTGTCGCTGGCCCGGCCTACGGCGGAGTCGGTGTTGGTGACGTAGGAGTAGCTGGTGAGATGGGTGTCGCCGGTACCACCGTCGTCGGTGGACAGGTGCCTATTCTGGGTGCTGTGAGATTCGGCGGTGACGTTCCAGCTGGTGGCGTCGTTTCGATTGCGGGAAGATGCGCCGGCGGTTGCGGCTGCAATGGTCCTTACATGTATTAAAAAAAAAATATGTATTAATAATATTGATCAATAAATAATAGTTCGTTAAAAAAATTCACTATTACTTTAAATTTCAACGATAAATACGGGTACAGATAATTTTTTTTCACCTTTGTTTGAATACCTAGTAATAAATAATAACATAGTATTAAAGAGTGACTACGTTTACGTTCTTCGTTTAGGTATTGTAATAGATCACATATCAACGTGTTAATGTTAACTAACTTTTATATAAATGAAAAAATGTAAGTTCGTCACCTCATAACATTGCATTGTTGCATGCAAACTTGCATGACAGAATCATGCAAGTTTTTATGTAACATCATGCAAACCATACTTTTCTGGTTACGTGTCGCCCTTATCGTTGTTTTCGTAATGTAAAAATACGTTATTTTTCATTAAAGGACATAGCGACAGGTCACTATTTATTTTGATACGACCTCTCAACACTGAAACTTCAGTTAGTGCAGTTCGTTGTATTTAAATCATATTAATTTATACTATTTATTTTACTACAGCATGATCAGATTCTTTTTAAAAATAGTAAAAACTATAAGTAAGGAAATCCGTCAAATGTAAATACACTAACGTATGTATAATTAAATGGAAATATGTTCAAAAATCATAATGGTTAATTAACACATATATATCTTAATAATCATCAACCGATAAACGTCCACTGCTGGACATAGACATCTTCCATAGATCTCTACACCGATCGGGCTTGCCCTGCCCGCAGTCAACGGCTTTCCGCGACTTCCACCAGATCGTCGGTCAACCTTGTCGGCGGACTTCCAGCACTACGTCTACGGTATGCGGCTGCCACGTACTTGTACTCGAAACCTCACTGCCACTTCGGCTGTTAATCCTTCGAATAATGTGCCCTATCCCCTGCTGAACTCGATTTGGAGGCAACATTAGGAGAGTTTGCTCTGCCGTATTCCACTGTCGCAAGGTTGGCTTCTCAATTTCGAGTAGGGCGAACGAGCACGGAAGATGAACATCGTTGCGGCCGGCCATCGACGTCAGTCACCCAAGAAAATGTTGCGAAAGTCGAGAATATTGTATTGAGCGATCGAAGAGTTACCATCCGATACTCAATTCAAGAAACGGGCATTTCATATGGAACTATTCAATCCATATTGAAACAATCTTTGAATATGAGAAAAGTCTCCGCAAGATGGGTGCCGGGAATGTTAACCGCAAGATGGCTGCCGGGAATGTTAACCGACAGTCGGAAACAAAATCGACTTTCGAAGATATTGTTAGACAAGTTTCAAGAAGATTCAGAAAACTGTTTGTCTCGTTTCGTAAAAATGGACTAAACATGGGTCCATCATTTTGATCCCGAGACAAAACAGCAATCTTCGCAATGGAAACGGCCATCATCACCGACCCCGAAGAAGTATCGTGCCGTGGCATCGGCTGGCATGGCCTCAATATTTTGAGACTCAAAAGAGATATTGGTGATTGATTACCTGAAGCGTCGAACCATTATAACATGCCAATATTATGCAGCTTTAATTCCCATGTTGAGGAATGCCATCAAAGAGAAAAGGAGAGAGAAACTTCGAAGAGGCGTGCTGTTTCATCACGACTACGTACCCACGCACAGGCCGCCAGATGCGATGGCTGCTACTCAGGAAGCTAGCTTCGAATTGGTTGTCCACCGCTGTTATTCACCAGATCTGGCGTCTAGCGATTTTGATCTATTCCCCAAGTTCAAAGAATACTTAAAGGGAAACAGGTACGAAGACGATAACGAAGTGATGGATGCCGTGGAGAGCTTTTTGCAGGACCAAGACAAAACTTTTTTTTTAAAGGGATTGAAGCGTTGTAAAAGCGCTGGACTCGGTGTGCAGAGAGGCTCTGAGATTATGTAGAAAAATTAATTATTAAGTTATCAATAGTTATTATATTCTATCTCATTCTCGCTACTTTTTGATCCCTCCTCGTAGTTTCAGTGTCAGAAGGATTTGTATGGTTATCCTCATTTAGCGTATTACTTTCTCTCAAAGTGTGTGTACTTTGGAGTTTAATTAATTTGAACAGTGTGTATATTATTCTTTGAAGGAAATAAAAAGAATACATATTTTTTTAACTAACTGTTATTTATTGATCAATACTATTGATATATATTTATTTTTCTCAATACATGTAAGGACCATTGCAGCCGCAACCGCCGGCGCATCTTCCCGCAATCGACACGACGCCACCAGCTGGAACGTCACCGCCGAATCTGACAGCACCCAGAATAGGCACCTGTCCACCGACGACGGTGGTACCGGCGACACCCATCTCACCAGCTACTCCTACGTCACCAACACCGACTCCGCCGTAGGCCGGGCCAGCGACACCGTATCCGAGACCGAGTCCAGGCCCATATCCAAACTCAGGGGCCAAACCGGCTCCGTATCCAAGACCGAGTCCAGGCCCATATCCAAACTCAGGAGCCAAACCGGCTCCGTATCCGAGACCGAGTCCAGGACCATAACCGAACTCAGTGGCCAAACCGGGTCCGTATCCGAGACCATATTCACCAGCGAATCCTGGAGCTAATCCAAGTCCGTATTCTCCAGCGAATCCTGGAGCTAAACCAAGACCGAGGCCGGTTCCGAGACATTGGCTGTACACATTCTGAAAGGTAAAGGTTTTTTTTATTAGATCGTTATGCTGTGTCGGTTTTTTTACAAAAGCCATATCGAAGTACTCACGTGTTGTACAAAAGCATACAGGAAACCTTACCTGGATCAAACAAGCTTGGAAGCAGAGGAACACAAAGGTTAAGGGTGACATGTTTGAGGTTTACTTTTCCGACTGTGTGAAGTTTCAGAATGTCCGTCGAGCACGGAGACAGTGCCTTTTATACTTACTACTATCTAGTAGGAAAGTAAGTTTGTGGCGTAATTTAATGAAAAAAAATATGTAAAGACAAGTTTGTGATCACGTTCAGAATATAGTGTATAGATTTAGATTTTCCTAATTCTGTTTATTTAGATTTTTACATTTCACTAACCCGTTAATTGACATTTTTACACAAAAAACCCCTGTATCGTAAACAAGGAATCATAGCGAGGGAAGGTGGTGAGTGTTATATGAAACCTTTGAGTGGACAAAAGTGAAAAAACGAAAAGATATATGTATGGACATGGTGTATGTATGTCTTTCGTGATTGTGTATGGTCTCATTTTACCGATAAAAAATAAAAGTAGAAAAGCAAGTAAGCAGATATTAAGTATTTGTTAAGAGTAACCAAGTCTTCGAAATCCCTTTGTTAAGTCACGTAAGTACTACTTATGATGGACGTATATCAAATTCCGATTTCCGTTGCATTTGCATTTCAACAGCTCCTCGTGTCACCAACATCGCGCACTATAAAAAAGAAACTTTTTTAATAATTTTTATATTCGTTGTGAGAACACAAAACAAGCAACATGAACCCCAAAACTATTGTTCTTTTCTTTGCTCAAGCATTCCTGGTGCAGGTGAGAAAATGAAGTTATATTTCTGACCATAACATGAACCTATTCAAATGTTTGTACCAACTTTTTAACTGAACCTTATTTCTCAGACCATTTCTGCTTACTGCAACGGATGGGGTGCCGGACTCGGTTGGGAAACTCCCATGATGGGCGCCGGTGCCTGGGGTGTCGGCGCTCCGTGGGGAGGTTGCGGTGCTGACTTAGCACTTGCCGTCCCCACATCCAGTGGAGGTGGATTTGCTGTTTCAAGTGCATCTCCTATCCCACCTGTTGGCGTATCCGTTCTCTCAGAGAACGAAATCGGAGGTATCTTGGCGGTTGGCGGTGAACTGCCATTCCTGGGTACTGTCGGTCTGGAAGGTGCTCTCCCTACTGCTGGTGCTGGTGTGGTCTCCTACGGTTGCGGCGACGGTGCCGTGGGTATTGTTAGCGAAGACATCGGCGGTGCCGCTTGGGGCTACCCTGCCGCTGCTGGGTGGGGATACGGACCTGGTCTCGGTGCCGGTATCGGCTATGGTCCAGCTATTGCTGGACGTGCCTTCGGTGGTTGTGGGTGTGGTCTCTAAAAAATTAGATAGAACTGGATTTCATTTGAATAAACAAAAATTGCACCACATTTTTATATTTTATTTTATAATCTTTGTATCAGTAATCCTGACGGTGCAATTGCTCTCCGTTTTTAGTTTAGCTAAGAAAAAGCCTATTTTAAGTAGCAACTTAAAGTAGAATACATTGGATAATCACTGAACGACAAAATCTATAATTTGAAATTATAACTAGATACAACCATTTCACCCTATTTAGGGGTACAACAATTATTACTAAATTTGATTTCGCAATTCGCGAATACGAGTTAACAATGTTTTCTGAAATAAATAAATACTTGTTTTAGTTTCTAATTTGGTTGATTATTACATGAAACGTATATATTATACGGGGTGTTAGGAGACCGCTTCTGAAATCGAAGACAGATGATAGTAATAATGACACCTTTGATGATGGGACGGAAAAAAATCGATACTAATTTAAAACAATCATATTTTTAAAACGTTTTATTAGAATTGTTTATGCTCCATCATGTTAGTGTAAATGAAACGATAGTTTCAGAAAAAATACAAATAAAAAAACAGCAATGAAACACTAAATCAAAAACGGCTGATGCTCGGATCAACGAACGCACGGGCGCACGGTGAAATGGATTAACTCCTCTCATGAATCCCAACCCAATTGATGTGGGGATCCATGGGGCAGAGGCATTCAGCAGTGGACGTCTATCAGCTGATGATAATGACAACGATAAGAACTGTTGTGAGTAATATAATATGTAATAATCTTTCCTAAGATGTCTGGTTCAGGATAAATAGTTAACTTTTAGAGTTGCGTTTATATTAGATTCCACAAGTCAAAATGAATCTATCTATATTTTTCTGTTTTACATGGTTACCATTGGTTACCAGATAAAACATTCAAGTCGTTTACAAATCAATTTTCACACTAACCAGCGGATGCCAAAATAGTGAACAGCAAAAAAAAAATTAATTTACATCCTCCTCTTCCCGCAAATCTTTATGAACATTGAATATCTAACGTCCAAAGAGTATGTGGTACAGCAACTGTTTCCTTTTGAAGAGTCTTTCTTATTACACTTTGTGTTACAGTGCTTCTTTTACTGTACATACCAGGTGGTGGAAATTACTTCCAGAAGACACAGAGTCAGAGTCTGTGTTTACAAAATAAATTGTTTATTTCCTTTTATCGTGTTATTTTGATGTGTATGTATAAATGCATTATAACAATTTATCACACAATAAGATAACTAATATTTATATGTATAAATCACAAATATTTTAGTTTATTTTTGTATTTCTTATATTGTTTATATTTCGTCTGTTGTATCTGTGACTGTCCGAGTAGGTTCGACCGCAGCGCCTATTTTTACTACCAAGCAGTAGTGTGCAAACATTACTGTGATTCGGTTTTAAGGGCGCTGTAGCTAGTAGTGTAATTACTGTGAGAACGAATCTGAATATCTTGTCTTAAGGCGACGACCGCAATGTGGTGCAGTATATACCATCCTAACTAGCGCCACGTTGTTATGGGCAAGCGTATGACTTACCATCACATCACAAAAAAAACACTTGTTCGGCCGTGTAAAGCATTTCAAATCGCGTGTAAAGTTATTCTAGTATACTCTATTAGAGTTAAGCTCGCCTTTGTACGTATATCCGATAATTCCTTTTTTTTTTCATATTGTGTATGCAAATATAATGAGTATATAAAATACATTCTCATCAAGTTATTCATTGAGATATTTTTAATAATTTCAAGCAATATTTTAATCAACTTAAACAACGAAGTGATACATTGACAGGTTGTTTACTATTGTGATCTTCATTAACCGTAGAGCTCTAATACCCTCAGTATTACATTAATATCCACTAAGATATTTACACTGAATGAACCTGCACATCCAGCTCTCAATATAATCATTCATAAAGAAGTATTGAGTAAAAAAACATAATTCTCATCTATTGCATAATATCTTAATTAATGCTTGTAACTTAGACAAGCGGATTTTTGATGACGGTAAGTTAGGTCCAACAAAGAGAAGCTAATCAGGATGTTTAAACTTCGCTTACGTTAAGTTCGTCGCTTGAAGACAGACGGTGTTAAATATTGTTACCTTAAAATTTCACAAGTTATGGTGCTCTTCATCAACAATTTGACACTGGTTTGTGACAAAAATATGTGCTACAGTTGCATCATCAGTTACCACCAGTGACGCAAAGTTTTTACAATTATTTGAACTTCAAGTTTCAACATTAAATTTATGATATATTTAGTAAGGTATATAAACAATTAAATTATGTAATTTAATTGTTTAATACCTAAATATGTAATCAAGAGTGTTAAAATTGCATAAAAGTTCCTTACTTTGTGCAGTTTGAATTCATGAAAAGAAAGCAAGTGAAACATTTTGAGATCCCTTGTATTCTGTCAGTTCTGTCAAATTGCGTGAACACTGCTTGAGTAAAAATAAAGTTCTGACCCTAAGTTTTTTAAGTATAAGTTTACGATTACACTTAAATAATTAATAAGTGTGAATGGTTATATGTTACATATTATCTTTTCACTTAGAAAAATTTACCGTCGGTGGAAATGTTCACAAAATGCATATCACAGGTACAAAAGTAAGTTACTAATAAATAGTTTTGCTCCAAAATATTTTTAGTGAATTTTCCAAAATGTTAAACCTGTGATCTAGATTTACGGTACTTATAAAATTTTAATTAAAGTATGTTGTACTGATGATTCATTTATTTAATTCATGACAGTTACAAAGAAATCTGTTTCGTTTTAATACAAGTAGCCGTTGCGCCCGCAGCCACATCCTCCGGCGCAGCTTCCAGCAATGGAGACGACACCACCGGCGGGTACATCACCGCCGAATCTGACGGCACCGAGAATCGGCACCTGTCCGGCAACACCAGTGGTACCAGCGACGCCCATCTCGCCAGCGACCGCTACATCACCAACACCGACTCCGCCGTAGGCCGGGCCAGCGAGACCGTATCCGAGACCAAGGCCAGGTCCGTAACCGAATTCAGTGGCCAAACCGGGTCCGTATCCAAGCCCAAATTCACCAGCGTATCCGGGAGCTAATCCATATCCGTATTCACCAGCGAATCCAGGAGCCAATCCAAGTCCATATTCGCCAGCGAATCCTGGAGCTAAACCAAGACCAAGGCCGGTTCCGAGGCACTGGCTGTACACATTCTGAAAAGTCAAAACATTATTATGATTTGTCTATTAAGATTCTTTTTTGACTATATAATTGTTAAAATTTAAAACTATTATAATTATATTTTTTAATTATACAAGTAATAATTAAGCTTCACCTGGATCAAGCAAGCTTGAGCACAGAGCAGGAGGAACGCGAGTGGAGACATGTCTATGATTGTTTCTGTTCGTGTGGAGTTCAGAATGATCTACCGACACTGGGGCAGTGTTTTATATACTAAACATCATCTCACGTTCTTCAAAGTGACGCAACAGAAAAAGGACTAGTTCATTTACGGCACGCGTTTCGGATATTAAATAACGGCATTACGTTTTTTTATTTTCCAATCATTTCGTTACGTTAAGAAACAAAGCAGTTACAAAAGATGAAGAAAATAAAGGTTTAGAATGTATCGTATCCGTAACTAATTTTTATTTAAAATTATATTTTACATATAATCGAGATTTACTTAGTACGTTAAAATTACAAAGAACATTTTACAGTATAAATATCTTAGGTTAAACAAGACATTTTTTTTTAAGTATTCTGTTTTATGCAAAAAGTTTAAGCAATGAAATGACGAGGCGATCACGTTCATCTGATACTCAGGCCCCAGCTTAAATAACAATGTGTCAAAAGTAGGACTACTAATTTTTTTTTTTAATGAAGTGATGAGAAGGGCGCGTTGTTCACCTGATGGCAAGTGATACGCCTGCCCATAACAACGTGGCACCAGTTAAAATGGTATACACAGCAAAAGTGTGGGGTGTAAGGGTTCCCGCATAAAAACTTATAGGACCCAAGCCAACCTCCTGCCGCTGCAGCCCACCGTCACACATCCGAGGTGAGCTCACGGAGTTCACCTGAAGCGGCCATCACGGGCCGGTCCTGCACCTCGGGCTTGCCGAATAGGTTCCTCTTAGCTTCACCGTGGGTGCCCAAGCCACGGCTACTGAGCCCCACCGCCACGACAAGGCGGAAACCTGTTCGGGGTTCCCTATGAACCCCTACGTACGACAGCTCCTAGAGCCCAAATACCTCCACATGAATCCCTACCCGATCGAAGTGGGTCATTGGTGGAGACTTATGTCTAACAGTGGATGTCTATCGGCTGATGATGATGTGTATAGTGTAATTCTCAAACATTTCGAATAAAATGCTATTGAACAAACGAGCCTCTGGCTCCCATCCACCCGCATTGGGCCAGAGTGGTGGGAAATAGCTCTATTCCCTCTACACGAATCCCTACAAACAATGGCCTCTGATCCTCAGCAGGTCGCGAGAAACAGCTGGATGCGGGTTGCTATCGATCAATATCTTTGGGAGGCATATGTCCAGCAGCGGATGTGTACCGGTTGGTGAAGGTGAAAAAAAAAAGTAATATTTTGTAAAGCCTAAAAAAGCAACAGTTTGTACAGGAGTTGCGATATTGTTATCATCTCGAAGACTACACGCATTTCATCAAGGCGACAATACAATAAACTGTTTTGTCATCTTTTAATTTCATATTTAATACATTTTCGTTACATATTCACTTAAGTAACCAAATTAGTATAAAAAGCAAGTTTTTTTAATAAATTTTAGTATAATATTTTTTTACTAACATAACAAACATGTCCGCCAAAGCAATTTTTGTTTTCTGCGCACATGCGTTCCTTGTCCAGGTTAGTTTAATATTCTTTATGAACTCTGTAATTTAAATATTTGAACAAATAAATACAAACATCTATATATGTAGGATTTTTATATATATACATATATATATACTCTTATATTCTTTTGTTTAGACAATCTCTGCTTACTGCAACGGATTGGGCGCCGGATTAGCTTATGATGCTCCTTTGTTGGCCGGTGCTCCCTGCGGTGTCGCCGGTCCATGGGCCGGAGCCGGATACGGTTTAGGTGCCATTGCAACTTCTAGCGGCGGCGGTTTCCCCACTTCAAGCGCATCACCAATTCCGCCAGTTGGTGTTTCCGTACTCTCAGAAAACGAAATCGGAGGTATCTTGGCGGTCGGTGGTGAACTGCCATTCCTGGGAACCGTGGGACTTGAAGGTGCTCTTCCTACTGCTGGTGCTGGTATTGTCTCCTACGGCTGCGGTGACGGTGCTGTGGGTATGGTCAGCGAAGACATCGCCGGCACCGCTTGGGGCTACCCCGCCGCCGCCGGTTGGGGCTATGGGCCCGGTCTCGGTGCCGGCTACGGTCCCGCTGTCGCAGGTCGTGCGTTCGGTGGCTGCGGATGCGGTATCTACTAAAAAATTGTTTAAATACCTTAAATGTATTAAGCCTTAAACCGTAAAATAAGATATAAGAATTAATCTAAACAGTTTTTTCTTCCTTCAATCTTCTTTAAACAATGTTTGGTTCTGATATATTCATAAATATAACAGGATGATTTTATTTACCTAGCAGAAGGGTTTGATACATTTTGTCCTCATGGTCGTCACTATCGTTATTAAATGATTACAAAGAACAATTTTTATAATGCAATTTTACATATAATACAAAAAACGCAATGATTAGAAAAGATGTTGCCAGAACATAATATGAAAATTATTAGGCAAAAAGTCAGCTAAAAGTATACCAATGGAAACTTATCGATATAACACACCGTGAAGGCATATTTAAAGAACAATGTTAAAATTTGTCAATACCTAAGACCCTTTACAAAAAATACACCCTTAATATTATGAGCAGTTGTGGTGAAACTAGTCAGTAAATCAGGATAACGAAGAGGGATACTTTGCGAATTTATGTGAACAGTATTAAAATTTTCATTTCCTCTCAAAAGGATAGAGTCTAATGTAACATTTATAAGGGAAGTGCTATCACCACTATCATCACTGTATAAATCATCAGATGAAGATACAGGAAGTGAACTATTGCTGTAGTTGCTATCATCAAATGCTAATATAGAATTTAAAAAATACAAAAAATATTCTAATAAATAAAAACACTACAAGTGACCAAATCACCAGTGATAAAAAAAGAGAATTACTGTGAATTCAAAGAAAATAATGAAGAAAAAAAATGTTTACGTAACACTAGAAAAAAAAGCTATGTTAGATATTTTGACAGATGAAAACGTTAAACACAATTGCAACACTAAAACTTAAGTGCCAGTGAGAGAGCGCTGTCAGTGGCAAGTGTGGCGTTACAGACTACCATCAGAAAGAAGCACATGAACACAACAACGAAAAGCATGAAAAGGACAAGGTATGTAAAAATACACTGAATAAGTAAAATACTAACTAATAACAGAAAGTGGAAATATATCAATTATGACATAAGAAAGGAAAAATTATTTTTTAACTACCCTCTTAGTGCGCGGAGCACTTTTGTCGACACAAGACTTAGTGGCAATAGGAAGCAACACTGCAACGGGTTCAATTTCAACGGCGTCCAGTTCTGCCAAAGTTTCGACCTGGTGTCGAGTCCCAACAAGAGCCAGCATTTGGATGACGCCATCTCGAGTCCAGCACTTGCTAACGTCGTGTCTTCTCCTATCCTCCATAAACACGTTATAACGATTACGCGTGTGGAATTCGGACTGTGTGATGCCTGTGCCTTTGAGCTTAGTTTTGGCGTACCACACTTTGTCTCGAACCTAAGTATCATGAAATTGGACCACTACTGGCCTGGAGGATCTATCCGACTTCCGTCGAAGACAATGGCAGCGGCTGGCAGCACCCGAAGAAAATTGTGAGGTTGTTAATAATAAAATTTTTTTATATATATATATATACATATAGGAAATATACAGTTACATAGACAAAACACGAGATCTTTAAAACGATTATATGTAAACAATCTTTAAAAAATGTGTAAATATATTTAGATGATTGAAATAATCGCTGTCCGTATTAGAAGGTGACTAAAACCATATCAATGCAGGTTTTGTCAGTCTCTTGGAGGATCCTAACGGAAACTCAATTTCAGTCGCTGAGCAGTAACATGCCAATGACTCTAATGGAGCCTGAATTACAATTCTTGGCATGATGATCATAATCATCATCATCATGGACAAGTTCCCCGATTGTTTAGACATATAATACTTGACGTATTTGCTATAATATAAAATTACAATTAAATTAAACTTGTCTGAAATTTCTTGAGAGCAACCGCAACCGAAAATGACTTTCTATAGTAACCTTTAAACCACGTTACATTACTAGAAAAACCACGTAAATAATACAAAATTATAATGTTTAGGAAAGTTAGTTAGTAATAAAATAATGAAGAATTCAAGTAATTAAAAAAAAAAGCCCAAAATCTACAAATCATTCCGCGTCAAATGGTCCTTCCAATGTCGATACGTTCACTAGTTTTTATTATATATATATATCATCATCAGCCAATAGTCGTCGACTGCTGGACATAGTCCTCAACCGAAGATTCCTACATCATTCGGTAGGGAATCATATGGGGGAATCGGGGCCATTTCCCATCACGCTGGTACAGTGCAGATTGGTGAGATCCACAGTCTCGTTTGCTGATTGGCAGGATACATCACGAGCAGGTGAGGTTGGCTTGGATCCTGCGAGTTGTGCGGGATACATGGAGTGGTGAAATGGGGCAAAAGAAATAAATCGCATTTTAATATAACGAAATGCTCGTTAATTACATTTAGTAGAAGGAGACGATCATATCTCTATAAGTATGAGTTGGAAGAGGTGGTAAAAAAAGGGTAGACACAATAAGAGATCTTAGAGTTAAGGTGGAGAGTTGACAGTTCGTAATCACATTATTAATGTTTGTGAAAAATGGTATCGGAGTCCAGGTATTGTTCCGAGACGAGCGGGAGGTTTTACAAACATAAAGGCAATCTCGGCGTCAGAGAACAGGCTAGTAAGGAGTCCATGAGAATGTAATGCAGTCATCTGGTCACCACATGAAAATAAATACTGTCTCGTGCTGAAAACAATTCAAAACAAATTTTCTTTATCCCTTATACCCATTGATGTACTCAACGTTATTCGTGTTGGGAGTGGTGGGTTGCAAAGAGTTAAAGTCTAGAAGAAAGTTAGTTCCAATATCGTACATTTTTAAATGAATACTTGGCAAAGTAAATAGTCTATGTGAAGTTACTCGTGCCGAACAATTACGTGGAGAGGCAGAAGAGGCTGCGGCTGCTGCTGGTGGCGCGCGGAAGCACCGGCCTGCTCGGTAAGTCGCTGCCCACTTGCTCATTGCTCAAGATAAATCAAGTTGCCAAATAATTTATATTTTTTTGTGTATATTTGTATAATTTATATTTATTTTATTATTGGTTAAATTTCGTATTAACAGGTTTATTTTATTTTTTTTGATAATTAGTATTAATTTTTATTTTTATATAAATAAATAACACTGCTGCATTAGGAAAAATTTATAAGAGTACTTGTTAAGTAAATAAATAAATATATATAGAAAATGTTAAACACTTTGGTTTTAACCAATGAGTACGTTTAGCCGTAAGTTACTCCTAAATACTTTAGTCTTAAAATATTGTTAAGTTAACTCTTCAAAAATTATGAAATTCCTGTATGAATTTAATGAACTTGCAATATTTAATTTATACTATGTATGTATATTGATAATTCATTTATTTAATTCATGATACTCATAAAGTGATCGGTTATGGTTTAATACAAGTAACCGTTGCGTCCGCAGCCGCAACCACCAGCGCAGCTTCCCGCAATGGAGACGACGCCACCGGCTGGTACGTCACCACCGAATCTGACAGCACCCAGAATCGGAACCTGTCCGACAACACCAGTGGTACCAGCGACGCCCATCTCGCCAGCGACCGCTACATCTCCAACACCGACTCCGCCGTAGGCAGGACCAGCGACACCGTATCCGAGACCCAGTCCAGGTCCGTAACCGAATTCGGTGGTCAAACCAGGTCCGTATCCATATCCAAGTTCACCAGCGAATCCGGTACCTAATCCATATCCGTATTCACCAGCGAATCCGGGACCTAATCCATATCCGTATTCGCCAGCGAATCCTGGAGCTAAACCAAGGCCTAAGCCGGTTCCGAGACATTGGCTGTACACATTCTGAAAAGTCAAAAAAAATTACATTATTATGATTTGTCTTTTAAACATTTCTTTTTAGCTATGTACAGTAAATATCTAGAATATTTTTTTTAAATAGACAAGTAATAATTAAGCTTCACCTGGATCAAGCAAGCTTGAGCACAGAGCAGGAGGAACGCGAGTGGAGACATGTCTATGATTGTTTCTGTCCGTGTGAACTTCAGAATGACTTACCACCATTGGGGCAGTGTTTTATATACTAACCACCCTCTCACGTTTTTCAAACTGACGCAACATAAAAAGGACTACTTCATTTACGGCACGCGTTAACATTATCTAATAATAATAAAAAATTAACATGTTATATATTTTTTTTCATTGAGAAACAGCAAGGTCAAAAGTAAAACACAACTAGGTTATTATGTGAATGGATGTATTGGACCCGCGTGGTGGGAAAATGCCCAAACCCCCGTATGAACCTCTATAAACGAAATGGCCCCTAGTCCCCGGCGATACCGGAGGCCATGTTGTCTCTGGATCGATCGATGAGTACATTTTTGGGCGAAGCTTATGTCCAGCAGTGGACGTCTATCGGCTGATGATGATGATGCATGGTAGTTACAATTTATCGTATAAGTAAAAACTGAAATAGTTGCGACGTTGATAAAGCGTCAAACGGTTAAGTAATACATATTTGTTAGCATGTAATTTCGCCATATATTTGTTTACCTTATATTGAATTGTATTATTTCATTAGTTAACTTACATCATTAAGTATAGTATAAAAAGCGCATGATATCAGTTGTGTTCACATTCATTTACAACAAACATTAACAACATGTCCGCCAAGGCAATCGTTCTGTTCTGCGCTCAGGCGTTCCTGGTTCAGGTAACATTTAAATATTTTATAGCAAAAACTAAACTATCCTCACTTATTGTCGTTCCGTTAGTATCTAGTATATATTGTAATGTTATTTGCTGCAGACCATCTCTGCTTACTGCAACGGATGGGGCGCCGGATTAGGTTATGACGCTCCTTTGTTGGCCGGTGCTCCCTGTGGTGCCGCCGGTCCATGGGCTGGGGCCGGATACGGTTTAGGTGCCATTGCAACTTCTAGCAGCGGCGGCGGTTTCCCCACTTCAAGCGCATCACCAATTCCGCCAGTCGGTGTTTCCGTACTCTCAGAGAACGAAATCGGAGGTATCTTGGCCGTCGGTGGTGAATTGCCATTCCTGGGAACCGTGGGACTTGAAGGTGCTCTTCCTACTGCTGGTGCTGGTATTGTCTCCTACGGCTGCGGTGACGGTGCCGTGGGAATTGTCAGCGAAGACATCGCCGGCACCGCTTGGGGCTACCCCGCCGCCGCTGGTCTGGGCTACGGACCCGGTCTTGGTGCCGGTATTGGCTACGGTCCCGCTATTGCAGGTCGTGCATTTGGTGGCTGTGGATGCGGTATCTATTGAGAGAAAATTAATATACACTGATAATGTTTTATTAAATAGTTAATGAAGATGTATGTTTATCTTTTATTTCATTTTCATCTTCTAAACTCTTTATATTTGACGAACTTTTCTTACTCGTCTCTGAATTCTATATATATATATATATATATATCTTTCAAGCTAGTCTTAACAGTTTCATCTCTAATTTATTTAAGCTGTAGATCAATCAGCAATGCAATTCCGAATTTTTTTAAAATATTGCTTATTTTTTTCCTATTAACAATATTTAGAGAGAAACACTAATGTAAAATTTCCTGATATACCGTTTATTTTTTAAATAATCATGTTAAAAACAAATTTAGATAAATTATAAGTACTAAAAATTATGACCTAAAGAAACCTTAACTCTTTGTTAACTAACATTTTAGTTAGTACATCATTGTCATAGATCGATGGCTGGTTTATGATCACGTATATCTAATATATCCGGCATACGTTATACTGCCCACGTACGTTTATTTTGCTTTGTTATTATATAAAGCCATGATTGTTTGTACTATAGTATAGCTTAAACAAGCAAAGGAACAGTCCTCAATTGGCATGAGCTTAAGGTAAAGAAGACACGCGAGTAGAATATATAGATCATCTCCGCGCTTAGTCAAGATGGTGAATCCGACTGACCATGACTCTCCTCTTGTAAAAGAAGGCTTCGAATCCCAATAGTAATAAAATCAACATGTTTTTTACTTATTTGTTATTACTGTAATCGATCTCAAAAGAAATCTGGAACAGCTTTAGATAAAATTCAAACATTCATCATGTAAACTATATTTGACCTTGTTGACCATTCTACATATAATCCATGTCGATGTGAGCACTCATTCAAATTTTCTCATATAAAAAAATCCACTGTACCGATCTCGTAAGTGTATTGGATTAAATCCTATCATCTTATTCAGCTAGAGTCAACTTTCAGAAAGAGGTCAATCGACGAATCCAATGCGGCTGGGTAACGTGTTACCATTTAAACTGAATCCTCAAACGATCCTTAAAAACATAAAATGAACAGAATTATAATTTTTTTTCAACAAAATTAACAGAACTTATTTAATTTCAAATTATTGCTCACCAATCATTACGTGAACGCAATTGTGCAAATGAACCAAAGGAAAAAAAGTTATAATAAAAAAAAAATAAACGTTTGAAGACAGTGCAGGTAGTAGAGCTATTTCTTAAAAAATTCTTATATAAACGTTTGGAGACAGTGCAGGTAGTAAAGGTATTTCTAAAAAGTTCTTATATACGTGGGACACTCGGAAAGTTTTGAGAAACTAAAACACTAACTTCTATAAAAAAAAAATTTACTAAATATTTTCAAAGAACTCTCCAGCAACCTCTACACAAAGTTTCATGCGTCTGAACCAATATTCAAAACATTTTTTTCAGTCCTCCGCAGACACCTCTTCCACGGCCTTCTTAAACGCTGTTAACGCGTCTTCCGGCGATGAAAACTGTATCCACTTGGGCAGCTTTTTAATTTAAAGGAATAAAAACAAGTCACACGGAGCTATATCAAGACTGTAAGGAGGGTGTCGCAAGACTCTGACCGGTGTGGAGTCCAGGAAGACCCTCGTTTTGATCGCAGAGTGCGCGGGAGCGTTGTCTTGATGAAAAAGGATGCTGCGGAGCCCGGTGTTGGGTTGCTTGTTGTTCATTGCAGAAAAAGCTTCTGGCAGGCATGTTATGCTGTACCATTCGGCTTTGATGCTGCTTTGGTCTCGAAGTAGAATTGAAATTAGGTATCCCGTCAAAGTGATCAAAATTTTCCCTGCGCTCCTCCCTCCCTTCGATCGCTTCACTTTCGTAGGCGTTGGTTCATTTTGAAACTGCCAAAATTTCTACTGACGCTTTGTTTCTGGATCGTATTGATAAATTCAGGATTCGTCACTATGTCACAATGTCGTAAACGCGCCGTGATGAGCCTGCATCAAATGTTTGTATCATATCACAGCACCAGTCCACACGGCCTGCTTCTGAGCTTCGGTGACGTTGTGCGGCACCCAGCGGAAAACTATCCTCCTTACGCGAAGGTGCTCGTGCAAAATCTTGTGAACACCTCCTGAACCAGTCTGCAGAGTATGCTGAATCTCTTCGTATGTAATTCGTCTGTTTTCTTGAATATTTTTTTTACTTCCAGCACACTTTCTTTGGTGACAGCCGTCGTAGGACGACCACTCCTTTGTTCATCTTCCAAAGTAAGACGACCGCGTTTGAACTCGCTATACCAGCGGTAGATGGTTACTTTTGAAGGTCCTTCATCCATAAAAGCAATTCGAAGTCGATCTCGATCAACTCATCAGGTTTTAAGCCACATTTGAAATCGTAAAAAATCATAGCACGAAAATGTTCTCGACGTAGATCCATTTTTTAATGAGTCAAGAAAATCTGAATTGGTTTTCAAAAAATTAGGGAGGGAAATTTGAAAATCGAACAGTGGTATTTTTACTTTTAAATAATCGAAGTTTTCAATATAATCACAAGTGGCTAGTGTCTTATACGTAAAAACTTTTTTCGCAAAACTTTCTGAGTGACCTGGTAAACGTTTGAAGACAGCGTAGGTAGCAGAGGTATTTCTGAAAAAAGTACTTAAATAAACGCTTAAAGACAGCGTAGGTAGTTGAAACATTTCTTAAAAAAAATTCGGAATGCAAATTTTTGTGTAAATCTTTTTTTTTTGTTGAAAACGAAATGCTTTGTATATTCATAATGTATCTTCGAAAAAATAAATAAAAGTATGTGTTGTTACACAGTTATTATTATTTTCTTTAATTAAAGGCAATCATAAAGGAGTTATAGTTTCGTTTTAATACAAGTAAGCGTTGCGTCCGCAGCCACATCCTCCGGCGCAGCTTCCAGCAATGGAGACGACACCACCGGCTGGTACGTCACCGCCAAATCTGACAGCACCCAGAATGGGCACCTGTCCAACGACACCAGTGGTACCAGCGACGCCCATCTCACCAGCGACCGCTACATCACCAACACCGACTCCGCCGTAGGCTGGACCAGCAACGGCGGCAGGGCCAGCGAGACCGTATCCGAGACCGAGTCCAAGTCCAGGTCCGTAACCGAATTCGTTGGCCAAACCGGGTCCGTATCCAAGCCCAAATTCACCAGCGTATCCGGGAGCTAATCCAAGTCCGTATTCACCAGCGTATCCTGAAGCTAAACCAAGACCGAGGCCGGTTCCGAGACATTGGCTGTACACATTCTGAAAAAATATTACAATATTATGATTTGTCTTTTAAACGTTTCTTTTTAGGTATGTACAGTAAATATTTAGATTTTTTTTTAAATTGGACAAGTAATAAATAAGCTTCACCTGGATCAAGCAAGCTTGAGCACAGAGCAGGAGGAACGCGAGTGGAGACATGTCTATGATTGTTTCTGTCCGTGTGGAGTTCAGAATGATCTACCGACCATTGGGGCAGTGTTTTATATACTAACCACTATCACATGTATTGGATGGTGGCGCAACAGAAAAAAGACTAGTTTTTTAATGTTACACGTTCAAGAATATTAAGAAATAAGGTCGATACGAAAATTAGAGTAAACAAATCGAACCTAAGTAATCACACCAACAGATTTTTGTACTTAAAAGAGTATTATACCATTTTATCTCATGTGTAATTTGTTAAAATATTGATAAGTGTCAGATTTTAGCACATTTTACAATTAGCGTATGAAAGTATTAACTCAATTGTGTTAAAAACATGAGATAAACACAGAACTAAGTTTTTATTATTATTATCATGATAATCATGCTACTCTGGATACAATAGAATGGTCAAATAGTTTTATACAAAATGTAAAGATCACTGCTTAATTCTGACCCTAACCTAACAACACGCGTTTCATTCGAATGCGACATGCGATTAAAAAATACATATTTGTAAGTATTTTGTTTGGTCACGTATCTGTTCAGGCTGCAGTCAATTGTAACATTCGATTGGATGTTGACTTACATCACAGTATACAGTATAAAAAGCGGACACTTTCAGTTGTGTATGTATTCCTTTACAATAATCAAAGCCAACATGTCCGCCAAGGCAATCGTTCTGTTCTGCGCTCAGGCGTTCCTGGTTCAGGTAACATTTAAATATTTTATAGCAAAAACTAAACTATCCTCACTTATTGTCGTTCCGTTAGTATCTAGTATATATTGTAATGTTATTTGCTGCAGACCATCTCTGCTTACTGCAACGGATGGGGCGCCGGATTAGGTTATGACGCTCCTTTGTTGGCCGGTGCACCCTGTGGTGCCGCCGGACCCTGGGCTGGAGCCGGATACGGTTTAGGTGCCATTGCATCTAGCGGCGGTGGTTTCCCTACTTCAAGCGCATCACCAATTCCGCCAGTTGGCGTTTCCGTTCTCTCAGAAAACGAAATCGGAGGTATCTTGGCTGTCGGTGGTGAGCTGCCTTTCTTAGGAACCGTGGGTCTTGAAGGTGTTCTTCCTACTGCTGGTGCTGGTGTTGTCTCCTACGGCTGTGGCGACGGTGCCGTGGGTATGATCAGCGAAGACATCGCTGGTGCCGCTTGGGGCTACCCCGGCGCCGCCGGTTGGGGCTACGGAGCCGGTCTCGGTGCCGGTATTGGCTACGGTCCCGGTCTTGCTGGTCGCGCCTTAGGTGGCTGTGGATGGGCTATCTAATTGAAGTAAATTGCATACAACTGAACATAATTTTAAAATACAAAAATTAGAACGCACTTTTCGTTTTTTCCTTTATTTTAATGTTTATATTATTTTTTTAAAGAAATTAGAACTTTGTTATTTTCCTTTTAACCCAAATGTCGAAAAACTATATCAAAAGAAAACAATCCTAATATTTAAATGATTTTAGGAAGACTGTTCACTAACTGATAGAAAATTCTATAATGGCTATTGCGGATTTAGTTCGTAAAACAAGTATTAAACGAAAACATAAATGTATTATTTAGTTATTCATAGTACCAAAGGGGGTGTAAGGAATTCCGCTCAACATCTAACAGAGCCTCGGTCTACCTCCCTACACGCGGTGCACCCTGCTGAATAACAGACGAGGCTCTGACCACCCATCAACCCGCACTGGGTCAGAGCGGTGAGTCAAGGCCCATTTCTCCGCAATAAACTTTGTGGAAATCTTTGGCGAGGCCTATGTCCAGCTGTGAAGATCTATCGGCTGATGATGATGATATTTTTATTTTGTTATTCAAGATTTTTACGACTCAATTACAGACAGCTAGATCTTACAAATATTACTAAAGCATTTAAAAGTGATCCCTGTCTATAAGGTTATCACATCTAAACTTCGGAACAAGATTTAAAAATTTTTTTTCCCAAAAATTTTATTTGAAATTGCATACTATATTACTTAAAAGAAATAAATTATGTATTGACTTACTCAAATATAAAACTATTACAAAATATTTTAGTATCTAAAAGGAGTTCTAGTAAAATGATAGCTTTGATTGGACGTTGTGTAAAACTTTCATGGAAAAGGAACGGTTGTAAAGAAAATGATTGATTTTTTTTAAGTGACTATACCAGCGGAACTTAAATCTGATGGTAAGTGACACCCCTGTCCAAAACAACGTGACGCTAGTTAGGATGATATACACAGGTTCAGATTGCCTTCGTTGTGTTGAGACATAAGATGTTTTTTTTTTTTAATCTTTCCCCCTGCGTGTTTTGAGTCAGGGCCTTTTAGTCTCTATTTCATTCATTTACCATCATATTTTCGTCTATTTCCTTAATTATCTTCTCTCATACTTTCCTCTTTTATTCCGTACTTATCTTTCATACGTTTCTTGTCTCTATCATTCTGCATTCCATTCCTTCTCTCATCCTTCCTCTCTTGAAGTGAAGACTCTTCGTGTACATTTCTGAGGGGCGAGGTAGTGGGGTGGGTAACCTGAAAAAGAATCATCCCCTGTAGCATTCTTATTCTTTTTCATCTTTCTTCGTTTTTCCAATTCCGGTTTTTCTTTCTACTTACTATTTACTATTTATTTTTTCCTTATCTTACAATTTAGAATTTATTAACAATTACAATTTATTTGCCTATTACCTATTTATACTTATTTACATTTATTTATTCATTCATTCATTTTTATAACTTTCCCCACGACTTTCCCACAATATCTCAGAAATGTTTTACGACTTTCGTCCTGACATAGAATGTTAGGTCTCGTTACGATTACCTCAAGGTACAGCAAAAGTGTATTTAGCACAATTTATATAAACCATCAACCCGTACTGGGCCAGCTGGTGTGGCTAAATTCATCCTGAATGAGGATCCTTGAAGGAGGCTTATATGCCAATAATCATATGCTTTATCCAGCTGATAAGAATAAGAATATAAAAACTGTATTCCGTTTTAACCTTGAACGGGTGATGACAATTTTACGCTCTAAGAGGATAACTTCAGTGTGGTATTGAGTAATATTCTCACTAACATATGATTACATTAGCCAGGTATATCAATTGTCACGAGGTGGACAACCAGCTCATTTCTCCGATTACATCTTTACAGATACTTCAATCTAAATCATGGCGCTGTTAATTGTTTCTCGATTACCCTATTCGATGATTTTTGATGTCATAGACAGTTTCAATGTTTATGTATAATCTTTTATTAATTTACCTTTTATCTTTCGAAAGCTTCGTCTAAAGATTTTTTATATTCTCCTTTTGTAATTCTTTCTGGACCAGCAACTTCCTTCATATAATATATGAAGTGTAATCCTAGCTTCAAAAGGTTTGTAATTGTTTTTCTTACCATCACAATATTTTCTCATGGACCGACGGGACGGACGAGATGTCCATCTGATATCCTTGTTAATAACAATTTATTATTATTATGATGAGTAAGCGAGATAATCGAGACTTTTACCTTATACTCTTAGTAAATGATACGCCTGCGCATAACAAGGTGGTGCTAGTTATAATGATATCCGCAGCAACAGGTTGTACTCATCTCCCTTGAAATATTAAGATACTAGATTATCTTATTCATAATTTTATATATACGTAGCCAATAAAATAACTGGAGTATCTATACACTGTATGTTACAACGTCCTTCAAACTGAAACACTCGTGTGTAAATATTACAGTGTTTCAGTGTTACGCGGCAGAAATGAGCTTCGCGTTGGTACCTGCTTATATGGTCTCCGGCACTGACTTGATGTGCTTGTTACTTTAAGAACAATCTTTCTAAGAGGGTTGTGTAAGAGTGCGTCAGAGTAAAGAAAGAATTTAGGAGGTGAATGTGATGGCCAAGTAGTGTAATAGAGATTACAGTTAAATACGTCATGTGTCAGTAGGAGCCACTGGATTTATGCAGAGCAAGACTTTGAGGAACACAATATAAGAGACCTATGTCCAGCAGTGGACGTCTATCGGTTGAAATGATGATGATGACGTCATGTGTACAATGTATATATATAGCCTCTATAGTTGAATTTTAAATGAAAGAAATAAATTTTTGCAACTTTTTTGGATATAATAAGGTTAGTTGTATTGTTAATTTATGCAAATTTAAATAAAAGTTGGTTTCATTTGTGTAATTACTGTCTGGTTTAATTGATGACAATTATTAAGAAGTTTTTTTTTTTTAATACAAGTAAGCGTTGCGTCCACAGCCACATCCGCCAGCGCAGCTTCCAGCAATGGAGACGACACCACCGGCGGGCACGTCACCGCCGAATCTGACAGCACCCAGAATCGGAACCTGTCCGACGACACCAGTGGTACCAGCGACGGCCATCTCACCAGCGACCGCTACATCACCGACGCCGACTCCGCCGTAGGCTGGACCAGCAACGGCGGCAGGACCAGCGAGACCGTATCCGAGACCGAGACCGAGTCCAGGACCGTAACCGTATTCACCGACCAAACCGGGTCCGTATCCAAGCCCAAATTCACCAGCGAATCCGGGTGCCAATCCAAGTCCGTATTCGCCAGCGAATCCTGGAGCTAAACCAAGACCGAGGCCGGTTCCGAGACATTGGCTGTACACATTCTGAAAAAAAAAATTACATTAATATGATTTTTCTTTTAAGCATTTCTTTGTAGCTATGTACAATAAATATTTAGAATATTTTTTTTAAATAGACAAGTAATAAATAAGATTCACCTGGATCAAGCAAGCTTGAGCACAGAGCAGGAAGAACGCGAGTGGAGACATGTCTATGATTGTTTCTGTTCGTGTGGAGTTCAGAATGATCTACCGACCACTGGGGCAGTGTTTTATATACTAACCACTATCACATGTATTGGATAGTGGCGCAACAGAAAAAAATACTTCTTTATTTATGTCACACCTTTAAGCTATCAAGTGTTAGTACATGTTTTTATATTATTTTGCTTTGTACACGTATATACAGACGGAATGAAATCAATCTATTTAAAATTAAATTTTTAAAACTGTGGGTTATGGTTATCTGCAAAATGTTAATATTAAAGTTTTCAAGTTAAACATATCGAAGAATCTTTTATGCCACTTAGGACTTGTGATAGTATGTTAAGTAAATTATTCTAGATATATACCAATATATGTCGTAGTTATGCCAACATTTTACCAGTTCCAAAGGAATGTAATTAAGCTTATTTACAGATAATGAAAATTACAATATGGAGAGAAAGAGTTCACTCAATCTTTAACGAAGAAATCTGTATTTTTAGCTGCCTTCCCTCCTAGCAGTTTAGCGCTTGCGCGTTCCTGGTGTTTACTCAAACTGAATGGTTATAAATTTTGTATCTGTTACAAAATATTATTTATCATTATCGTATTCCGTTACCTATGATATTTCTATGAGAGTATTACAGTACTATTGCACGAAAATGTATATATCGTATTTGGACGGAATTATTAAAAAAATGTCGTTAAGACTGAATATAGATGATAACGCTTTCACGGCGCCGTGTAGTCAGTACTAAATGATTTTAAAAAAAAGAAATGAAATAGCGCCGATAAAAAGACAAATTAAATAAAAAAATCTTAACTATTTTTTTAGTTTCTATTCTTTAATTATTTTGATACATGATATACGTATCCAATAATATTTAAATCAGTAATATACAGGCTGAAAAGTGAGTTACTATTAATAATTACGACGCAAAAAGTTTTTAATATCAAACCCATAATTTGGAGGATTTAAATGTTTTCAACAGTTTAAAAAAAGTTATGCTTGTGTTTTGTCACGTATTTGTTTAGTCTATAGTAATTGCAGCATTTATGTAGATTTTGTCTTACATCACTAAATATATTATAGTATAAAAAGTGGACAATTTCAGTCGTGTTCACATTTGTTTTCAACAAACATTACCAACATGTCCGCCAAAGCAATCATTCTTTTCTTCGCTCAGGCGTTCTTGGTTCAGGTAACATTTCAATTATTTTATAATAAACTAAAGTACTAACTTTTCATCGGTTACACTAATTTAAAATCTTAGAACTGGAAATAAATTTTACCAAAACTAATTATTTTCTTCAGACCATCTCTGCTTACTGCAACGGATGGAGCGCCGGATTAGCGTATGATGCTCCTTTGCTGGCCGGTGCTCCCTGTGGTGCCGCCGGTCCCTGGGCTGGAGCCGGATACTGTTTAGGTGCCATTGCAACATCTAGCGGCGGCGGTTTTCCCACTTCAAGCGCATCACCAATTCCGCCAGTTGGTGTTTCCGTACTCTCAGAGAACGAAATCGGAGGTATCTTAGCTGTCGGTGGTGAACTACCATTTTTGGGAACCGTGGGTCTTGAAGGTGTTCTTCCTACTGCTGGTGCTGGTATCGTCTCTTACGGCTGCGGTGACGGAGCCGTGGGCATGATCAGCGAAGACATCGCCGGTACCGCCTGGGGATACCCTGAAGCTGCCGGTTGGGGCTACGGACCCGGTCTCGGGGCCGGTATCGGCTACGGACCCGGTCTCGGGGCCGGTATCGGCTACGGTCCCGCTATTGGTGGTTATGCCCTAGGTGGCTGCGGATGGGGTATTTAAGATAAGAAAATTAGATATTGTTTTCAAATACATAAATGATATTGACCTTTTTATTTCTCTTAATATTCTAAAAATACGAGTCAAAGCAATAGGAGTTTGATCCCTATTGATCATAAATTTTCTGTGAACATTATTATGACGAGAAATCGACATTTTCCTATATCAGAGTTCCCCAAACTTTTTTGTGTCGTAGACCCCTTGCCATGTTTTTCCGTGTTGGGTAGACCCCCTACTTACCTGATATTGATTTCCTGTAAATTTCTAACTGTAGTGAAGTTTAGTGTTTAAAACTTAAAGTAAAAACACATGTTAATTTATACATTTTATTAATTGAATTTAAATAAAACTACTCCTAAAACGAATAAACGTATTTATCCCACATTCTTATTTATAGAGTGACGAATTGAACAAGTCAGTGCAAGGTGCAAGGTGCAAGGTAGCGAAGCTCTGAGACTGCGACTCTCAGGTTTTTACAAGTTCAAAATGTATTGCGACCACAAAGCGAATACCAACAACCCACAACCAAAATCCTACAACTTACATAATTTTATAAACATATAATAATTTTTTTACTTCATAGGTACTTTTATAAATAATGTATATGTTTTGATATTATAAGATAGTATGATGTAAGTAAATAGGTACTATCAGTGTATGTGTTGAGATCCACTATTGTGAACCCTATTTTCATTTCATGGACTCCCAAATTTTTCTTCGTTGACGTAGACCCCTTGCAGGTTGTCATAGACCCCTAGGGGTCGATATAGACCACTTTGGGAATCACTGTCCTAGAGCAACAAACAGATTTCTCGAACACTTATCATGTGCCATCCGCTGTTGATCTCTGTGGTGGATAATTAGAACAGCAAACAAAGAAATAAACTAAAACAACAAAAAGAAAAGATAAATAGTAACAATAGTAATAACCAAAAAAAATTTATTAAAAATGCTTTACTGATAATCTGTCGGGACATTCCCTCCATTGTTAATTTAATACTTTTGTTAAATTAATAATTGTTTTATATCATAGCGATTAATATTATACGAAGCGACAAAACGAGCGGCACGTTCACCTGGTACTACGTGATGCCTGCCTATAACAACGTGGTGCTAGTTATGATGGTATACACTGTACCACATTGTGCTCGTCGCCTGGGAACAACATCTTAATGTTAAGTCTCGTTAATACAGTAATAACACTAGCTGCAGCGCGTGTTCAAAACAGGACACAGTAATATTTGCACACTATTGTTTTGCGGCAGAAATAGGCGCTGTGGTGGTACCTAACTAGATAGTCGCCGATAAAAGAGACCGGAAGTTCTGGTGGTAAAGAGTATATATTATATTTTTTGTTTGACTACATTTTTCTTTACATTTCTATTTATTTTTCTTGAGTAAGTAAATAGTTAATATTCTTGAGAGAAATAAATGTTTTTAAGTCCTGGGACAGGAACAGAAATAACCGCATCATGACATATTCGATGTAAATATAAAAGTTGAACTACAAGGACAATTAATTTTTAAATTAAATTCGTCGATAGGCTGTTTGTTTATATAATATATAAGACTTGTCTCATCCGTAAAAAGTACTTTCTCTTGATTGATTACCTGCAAGGTACAACAATAATAATGTAGATGAAAACAGGATAATATCTAGTATTAGGTGTCCATTAAGGACAGCAGACTGACATTTGACTTCAATTTTACATGGTATTAAATAACAATGAGGCAGCGGACGGTGCAACATGAGTACTCAGGATCGTAAATATCGACAGCAGTAACGCAGCAAAGCGACTCCGTCGGGGGATGTACGATATGGTAGAGGACGCCCCGGAGTCAAACCAAGGTATCGCAAGGCGCCGGAGTATCATAAGATAAGCACTTAGCCTCTGCTAACTCTAAAAGTTTTTCGGTTATGTCTATATTTAGATTTCTATTACAAATATAAAGTCAAAAGAAAAAAACACAAAGCGACATTTCTTATTCCATTGCCTGGCGTTTTGACCATTACGTAATGTTTATTATAAAAGCTTTAGACAAATCATAAAACATTATATATATATGCATATACACGTATATATAATGTACATAGATGTATGTGTATATATATATAGATACGATTTGAGAAATTATTACGCATTTCTGCTCTCGGGCGAAGACACGTTATGTCGGACCGTGCAGCCACAACAGAGAGCACCACATAAGGAGGAGAATTTCCTTTTCTTCTTCTGGTACGGTTCACGGGAACAAATTATCCTACCCGTACATATGTGGTCGACCGATAATGAGCGAAACCAAATTTTTTAATATTGTAAACCAGATTATCCACTCCAAGAGTTTCCTCCTCCATCGGCCGTCACTGACACGACAGACATGGCTACCCACTGCCATTTCAGCTTGCAGATTTTGCGAACTGCGACAACTTTAGTTCTCCGTCGAATTTCTGTGTTCCGAATTTCATCCCTTAGTGAAATGTTAAGCATAGTTTTCTCCATCACGCGCTATGCTTCTTTGAATCGGTGGATAGTGCGATGGTCAGGTGCCATGTCTTTGTGCCGTGAGTGTGGGGAGGACACCGTGGTCAAGGACTTTCGTCTTAAGCGATTGGTGTATTTACGAGGTGAGGGTGTGGCAAAGTTTTCCGAAGACTGCCCAGGCGAGCCGAATACGTCTATCGATCTCTTTGTTGAATGACCAAAAGAGAGCCAATGCAGCAACTTTGTCTAGACGATCTGCGGCATCAGAGACCTACCGTACCAATTTCATTAGATCAGATAATATCATAATCAATAAATCTAAATAATATCAGTATCACTCCAGAAACAATTATATCAATTAATGAATTTAGTCATAGTTAAGATTTTTTAATAGATTGTTTTCTGTACATTTGATGATGGTTTTTGAATAAAACTTATTTTTATGTATATAAGTAAAGTAAACTCGAGATGAATCGCATTATTTTTATTGTAGTAATGATTGAAATGGAGTGTAAATAATTTCCTAACCATCCACTACCTAATATTCCTCTTAACATCCACCCCCCTATCAATAATTTGTTAAAAAATCTGTGATAAGTTCTACGCTATATTAGGAAATGTTCAATAAAATTTACTTTGTGTTACTATTACGTTTGGTTTTATTGTAATATTATTGTTTGGTGTTATTGAAGCCAGGGATTAAGGAGTCATTATTATATTTCAGTACCAGTAACCACCGTTGCATCCGCAGCCACATCCGCCAGCGCAGCTTCCAGCAATGGAGACGACACCACCGGCGGGCACGTCACCGCCGAATCTGACAGCACCTAGGATCGGAACCTGTCCGACCACACCAGTGGTACCAGCGACGGCCATCTCACCAGCGACCGCTACATCACCAACACCGACTCCGCCGTAGGCTGGACCAGCAAGGGCGGCAGTGCCAGCGAGACCGTATCCGAGACCGAGTCCGAGCCCAGGACCATAACCGTATTCACCGGCCAAACCGGGTCCGTATCCAAGCCCAAATTCACCAGCGTATCCGGGTGCCCATCCAAGCCCGTATTCACCAGCGAATCCTGGAGCTAAACCAAGACCGAGGCCGGTTCCGAGACATTGGCTGTACACATTCTGAAAAAATATTACGTTATTATGATTTGTCTTTTAAACGTTTCTTTTTAGCTATGTACAGTAAATATTTAGATTTTTTTTTAAAAAAATTAGACAAGTAATAAATAAGCTTCACCTGGATCAAGCAAGCTTGAGCACAGAGCAGGAGGAACGCGAGTGGAGACATGTCTATGATTGTTTCTGTTCGTGTGGAGTTCAGAATGATCTACCGACATTGGGGCAGTGTTTTATATACTAACCACTATCACATGTATTGGATGGTGGCGCAACAGAAAATACTTACTATTTTATGTTACATGTGTTTTGTAAATAACTAGACTTGAGTTTAACAAAATAATATCTTATATTAAGAAATGCAGTTTCATAATCATGTAATTACCATTTTTTTTTATTTTTATTATATGGAGCGACGAGATGATAACTTTCACGTGATGGTAAGTGATATGCACGCTAATAACAACACTGGTTGAAATAATATGAACAGCACAGCATTGTGCTCGTCGTCTTGAGACATTTGTTGTTAATTCTCGTTACCACAGTAACTTGACTAGCTACAGCGCCCTTTCAACCGGAACACAACAAAAATTGCAGACTACTAGAATAAACGGCCTTCTCTCACCACCAGTGAAAATATAAGTATTTTGTAAATAGTTAGTTTTCATATAAAACAACAAATATACAGTTTTGTGTAGATAAAAAAATTAAACGGTTTGTACACCAAATAAGTTTGTGTTAAGTAATAACCGTCATTTAATATGATGATGAGATCTTCACAGGGAGCTGACTAAAGACGTCTTTCGGATGATGATCATGACAACTATCATACCCATGACCCACATTTCATTCCATATGATAAGACTTAAAAAAATAATTTGTGCTCTCTTTAGTTTGTCACGTTTTTGTTTTATATAGGTTATATTGTAATATTTCATAACTGTAGACTTAAGTCAGCAGATTTAGTATAAAAAGAAGCGTTTTCAGTTGTTTTTATATTAGTTTACAACAAACGTTACCAACATGTCCGCCAAGGCAATCGTTCTGTTCTGCGCTCAGGCGTTCCTGGTTCAGGTAACATTTAAATATTTTATAGCGAAAACTAAACTATCCTCACTTATTGTCGTTCCGTTAGTATCTAGTATATATTGTAATGTTATTTGCTGCAGACCATCTCTGCTTACTGCAACGGATGGGGCGCCGGATTAGGTTATGACGCTCCTTTGTTGGCCGGTGCTCCCTGTGGTGCCGTCGGTGCATGGGCTGGACCCGGATACGGTTTAGGTGCCATTGCAGGTTCTAGCGGCGGCGGTTTCCCCACTTCAAGCGCATCACCAATCCCGCCAGTCGGTGTTTCCGTACTCTCAGAGAACGAAATCGGAGGTATCTTAGCTGTCGGTGGTGAACTGCCATTCTTAGGAACCGTGGGTCTTGAAGGTGTTCTTCCTACTGCTGGTGCTGGTATCGTCTCCTACGGCTGCGGTGACGGTGCCGTGGGTATGATCAGCGAAGACATCGCTGGTGCCGCTTGGGGCTACCCCGGCGCCGCCGGTTGGGGCTACGGAACCGGTCTCGGTGCCGGTCTTGGCTACGGTCCCGCTCTTGGTGGTCGCGCCTTAGGTGGCTGTGGATGGATCTAATTAAAAAAAAAATTGAATATTACTGAACATCTGATGTAATAAAACATGTGAATGCATTTGTACTTTTTAATTCCTCCGCCTGTATGAATGTAAACAAAATGATTTCTAATACGTAAATAAACCGTTACTAAATGTTCGTATAAAGTAACCATTTTATATAGAACATGAGCTAATCTTAAAGCTAAAAGTAGGTGATGTCCCATTTAAAAATAAACATTGAGGAAGAAAAAATGTTTTGTTAAAAATTCCTAGTAACAGTTTATATTGTCTTGTACTTAAAGAATTTGCACTAAATACTTGTTAGTAGCGTCTAAATCAATACTAAAACTTATTGTGAGTAATTTATAACAAGTTAATATATCACATAGGAAAAAGGATTATTCACCAACTAATATTAGTTATGTTTATTTGTAAATAACTGAGACGGAAATTGCTTAGACTGGCAATAAGTATAAGTTGGCAATACTCTTTTATCACAGCATTGGATTTAAACTTTAACGCCAATCTTTAGATGTTGAAGTTAAAACAACTCGTAAACTGCATATATGTAATATTTACCTTATTATCATAGACGGTTAACTTCCGATGATACGGTTAAGTGATATAGTTAATATTTAACAATATCACATACCGTATAATTACAATAATAGCTTTTTCTTCTTTGAAAGTCTACAAGTATAGAACTCCTCTGATAATTCTTGATCTAACCTGGTAATGAAAATATTGTTATAGATATATAAAAACTTTTTCTGTATGTATCGTTTTTATGATTTAATAGCTGAAATAAAAAGTAAGTTTCTATAACATAAGCCATTTTGTGTTGGGAATAATATTTTGTATGTTCAACAGAGAAAGTGTAGGTGTGGAAGAAGTAAATAACTTGATATTTGGATTTTATAAAGGAGACGTGTCACTTTGCAAAAGCACTAACGAAAATCCATTCACAATAGCACAGATGCTTTGTTTTTTCTTAAAAAACTTTGTGGGGTAACCGTCATAAATAGCCTTCATGATAGGGCTGGGCCAAAAATTTAAGTTGCATACATTGCAAGTTGTGTATGAGAAATATTTCCTGTTAGGAAGACAAAAAGAAAAAAAAACTTCTTATCACTTCTTAAAAGAAATTATGCGGTATTTAGATTTTTGTGATTTAATAGAATTGTTTTTTAAAAAAATCTCTTTTCAGATTTCTACTCTAGGGTTTTGTAGACTTAATACATATTTTGTTTTTACCAAAATTACAGGCCGTCATCGTCAGTCAATATACGTCCATTGCTAGGCCTCCACCAAAGATTTCTACATCGCTCCGGTTGGGATTCAAATGGGAGATTTGGGCCATTTCCCAACACGCTGGCCAATGAAGGTTGGTGGGAGCCAGAGCCTCATTTAACCATTAGCAGGGTGCAGCGCGAGCAGCTGTGGTTGGCTTGGTTCTATTGAGTTGTTGTGCGGAAACCCTTACACCCTTTACGTTATTACAAATAGGTTAATATTACTACAGACATAACACAACTATTCGGGCCATAAATACTATTACATAAAATCTTTTCTTTTTTTCAACTTTTTAATTATTTTGTATTTGGAACATGTATAATATTTTAAAAACTTCTTTTTGTTTTGCACCATTTCACATATTTTTTCGTGTTCATTATCAAATTACAATATAGAATGGGGTGTTAAAGAGAATAGGATTGCAGTGATCATCTTGCGCGAAGTGGGTATGGAGCCGTCGGTCATAGTTCAGACACTTCAAAAGCTTGGTATCAGCTGTATGCTCGTAAATCGTACTATCAACAGATACAACAAATCCTTCCCCTGTCGAAGAGCAGAAAAGGAGCAGCCACGTGCTGCTAGAACTACAAAGGCTCTTAATGCTGTTGAAGCCAGAATTCGTCGAAACCTCGTTAGGAAGCAAAAAATCTTATCGCAAAAAATGAAGATTCCCGCTAGGACTCTGTCGCGTATTAAAACAAGATTTGAAGCTCGGTGTTTATCGTCGATGTACAGGACATGTCCTTAATCAATCTCTCCAATTAAAAAGAGTGGATCGATCAGAACGCCTTCTGTCGCGAAACGCAGGTGAAAGGCACACAAATATCCTTTTTACCGATGAAAAAATTTTCACGATTAAAAAAAACAATAAGCTGAATAATACAGTGTACGCTCACAGTTCTAAAGAAGCTGCTCAAGTGGTTAGTTTTAGAGGACATGGCCTGCTCTAAACGACACGGCAGCATTGCGTCTCTTAAAAAATCTTTGGAGCAAGAAGTGGCGGTGGTTTGATATTTCTCTTGGAAACGGTGCCTAAATCCATAGATCCTTGGCCAAACAGATTAAAGGCCTGTATAAAAGCCAAAGGTGGCCATTTTGAATAGTATATATTTATTATTTTTTGCTGAGACCAATAAATATGTTGGTATACATTTTGATAATATTACATTACTTCATTAAAAAAATGCATTTTCGTTTGTAACAGGACTTATGGCCGGCCTGGGTATCATAAAACTTCGAAATATCAATTTAATTAAGATAAATCTAATTTTTTAATACAAAAATATGAAAGTGATAATAATGAAGAATTTTTCTTTGTTAAGTGTTCCAACAGACAGTATATGACATAGTGACATGGTGAATTATCTCCTTTGATCTTTGTTTATAAAATAAAACTGTCAGCCTAGTGGAATTGATTCGATAGGACCATCATACCCTCAGTGACAGAATAAAATTGCTGGTCATTGCTCCAGACATAATTCTTTTAGCCTATGAAATAAAAAAAAGATTGTATTCGGTTATTATTGGTTTGTTTTATTCAAGTCAATCATGAAGTAAATGTTGTTTTGTTTCAATACAAGTAACCGGTGCGTCCGCAGCCACATCCTCCGGCACAGCTTCCAGCAATGGAGACTACGCCACCGGCGGCCACGTCACCGCCGAATCTGACAGCACCCACAATCGGTACCTGTCCGGCGACACCAGTAGCACCAGCGACGCCCATCTCACCAGCGACCGCTACATCACCAACACCGACTCCGCCGTAGGCGGGGCCAGCAACGGCGGCAGGGCCAGCGAGACCGTATCCGAGACCGAGTCCGAGTCCAGGTCCGTAACCGAATTCGGTGGCATAACCGGGTCCGTATCCATACCCAAATTCACCAGCAAATCCCGGTCCGTATCCACACCCAAGTTCACCAGCAAATCCGGGAGCCAATCCAAGTCCGTATTCGCCGGCGAATCCTGGAGCTAAACCAAGACCGAGGCACTGGCTGTACACATTCTGAAAAATAAAACATTATTATGTCTATTAAGCATTTCTTGTTAGCTATATACAAGAAATGTGAAGATTCAATTTTTTTTTAATTATACAAGTAATAATAATTAAGCTTCACCTGGATCAAGCAAGCTTGAGCACAGAGCAGGAGGAACGCGAGTGGAGACATGTCTATGATTGTTTCTGTTCGTGTGAAGTTCAGAATGATCTACCGACATTGGGGCAGTGTTTTATATACTAACCACTATCACATGTACTTGTAAGTGGCGCAACAGAAAAAAAAAATATTATTTATTTGTCACACCTTCAAACTATGTAACAATAGAAAGAATATTACAAATTATTCAGTTTTAACAACCACCAGGTCATTATAAACAATACGAAAAACATTAATCTATTTGATAGTACCAACAAATTAATATATGTACAAACCATTAATTTAATTATACAAAAAAAAATATTAACAGTAGTACATTATAGATAATATTAGTAACCAAAAGACATCTTAATAATCAGATCGTATAATAGATATTTTAGAATGAACACATCGTTCAATAATAATCTGACCCTAACAATGAAAAGGATTGAAGTAATCCTAATTTAAGTTAGTTAAAAAATAACTTATCAAACGAAGACAAGGACCAGGTTCTCAATTATATACTTAAATGATTATATATCTTTATTATATCTAACCATGCAAAACTTACCAGTAAATAAAAAGGTTAAGAGGAAACAATTAATTTACAGACAATATGTACAAATCTCAGAATAACACTGAATCTTATAAATTACTTACTGGTGGGTAGGTCTCTGCTGCCGGAGACAGTCTAGGTAGTTACCACCATAGCGCCTATTTCTACGGGCAATCAGTTGTGTGCAAACATTACTGTGTTCCGGTTTGAAGAGTGCTGTAGCTAGTGTAGTATGGTGCAACGAGACTCAAAATCTTGTCTCATGACGACGAGCGCCATATTGTTATGGGCGGGTGTGTCATTTATCATCAAGTAAACGTTCAGCTCGTCTTATAGCTTAATTGAATAAGACAAAAATTTATGTAACGAATAATAAGAAAACTTATAGTTGCATTAAAAATGACAGGTAATTAAAAAAAAATTACACTATACTACACAAAACCGTAATTTTTCATTAATATTTAAATACATCTTTTGGATAATGTGATTTGTCCAATGATATGTTACAAAACGTTCATCAGGGGCTCAAAAGGTTTTAATCATCTCATATATATAGATCTCCAAATGGCGGCACCAAGATCGCTACTATAATTATTTGTTACGGCCAGCGGCGGAGAACAGATACTTTACATATAAGATGCAGCAACACGCATTTCAATGTAATGTAACACGTGATTAAAAAAATATTTATAATCCTTTCTGTGTCACGTGTCTCTATTCATTATAATTTCTTAACTTAACCTAAATTTAGTATAAAAAGCAGGTAATTTTAATTATGTTCACATTTGTTTTAAATAATCAAAGCCAACATGTCCGCCAAGGCAATCGTTCTGTTCTGCGCTCAGGCGTTCCTGGTTCAGGTAACATTTAAATATTTTATAGCAAAAATTAAACTATCCTCACTTATTGTCGTTCCGTTAGTATCTAGTATATATTGTAATGTTATTTGCTGCAGACCATCTCTGCTTACTGCAACGGATGGGGCGCCGGATTAGGTTATGACACTCCTTTGTTGGCCGGTGCTCCCTGCGGTGTCGCCGGTCCATGGGCTGGGGCCGGATACGGTTTAGGTGCCATTGCAGGATCTAGCGGCGGCGGTTTCCCCACTTCAAGCGCATCACCAATCCCGCCAGTTGGTGTTTCCGTGCTCTCAGAGAACGAAATCGGAGGTATCTTGGCTGTCGGTGGTGAGCTGCCCTTCTTGGGAACCGTGGGTCTTGAAGGTGTTCTTCCTACTGCTGGTGCTGGTATCGTCTCCTACGGCTGCGGCGACGGTGCCGTGGGTATGATCAGCGAAGACATCGCTGGTGCCGCTTGGGGCTACCCCGGCGCCGCCGGTTGGGGCTACGGACCCGGTCTCGGTGCCGGTCTTGGCTACGGTCCCGCTATTGATGGTCGTGCGTTAGGTGGTTGTGGATGGGGTGTCTACTGAGAAATAGTTACACAAAACTGGACGATATTTTTAAATACATAAATGAGAACATATTAATTCTTTTATTTATTTTTACTACAGCTTGTATCAACCGCATTAACAACATCTGGCGATAGATGTCCACAGCTGGACACTAGCCTCCCCCTACCGTCACCATTTACACGATTAATTAACAATGCGATGATTGTTTGAATTTCGGTATTCTCGATAGATCGGTCAGAGTAGCGTATGTTCAGGCTAACTCAAGTACTCACCGGACACGGATGTTTTGGTGAACATCTGGATAAGACCGGACGCGAACCAACTACGCAATGCCATCATGGTAGCGGAGGACCTGGATTCCGCTCAGCATGCGCTCGCAGAATGCCCTACGTAGGACCGAACAGCGAATCCGGGTCCTCATGATTGGGCATGATCTTTCTTTGTCAAGAAGAAAGCGTAGGCTTCCTTCTGTGAAACCGTCATGGTGCAGAAGGAATCCGCCGAGCTAATTTGGGAGAAAGCCGTCTCCGTTGATAGCCGAGCACGTCAGGGCGATGGCAACAGACGCACCAGATCGTCAGCCCTGTAGTCTCTGGACTGTTAGGAATAGGACTAAGGTATTGCCTGCCTATCGCTACAAGGCAGGTCCTCGGGTTTGTGGGTTTTGGGGGTGGGAGCCTACAGAGTTCAATAACCGAGCCTTAGGGCGACAGAAAATGAATAGTGGTCTTGTATTTGCTGTAGCACAGTGTGATAGTGCTAGCGAGATATCGATAGCCTCTTCTGATTTTCACCTATTCCGTTCGATGACATATGACCTTGCTGACCAGCTCGGTCATTCTTATGAAGAAGCTAAAAAAATTATAGATTTTTGGATATCCTCAAAAGACATTTCGTTTTTCCAGAAACATGAGAGAAAGTGATCGCTAGTGATGGACAATACTTTGAATGAAATGCTTCTTATTCCTTATAATTTAAATAAAGATTTTATTTTATAAAAGAAACAGCGAGAATTTATTTAAGGTCTTTATATATATACAAATTTTTGAGTAAACTATTATATATTATTATATAAAAATTGGTAGGAAGAGGAGGTAAACGGACACACGAAATCACACACGTCAAGTCGCGGATATAGGATAAAATACATATATATATATATAATACAATTATATATTACAAAATCATTCATTTTTATAAATATATTCAAGCTTTTAAAATATGGAAAACCTGGTAAAATGGCTTCCGAGGATAACGTTTTGTGCAATCACTTTTACTTTTTATTGTCAACTATTTATGACAGTAACCACAAAATGAAGATTATCCATTTCCGTGACGGTACTTGTGTTTTAAAATTACAAGTTAAGTTTTTTAAATGTTAACGTAATTTTTTTTATTTAAAAATGTAATTGAAAACCTCAAATTACACCACAACGGGCGGACTTAATGCCTTTCGGCATTCTGGTATAGATAACCTAAGAAGCGGGGATGCTGTGGAAGGTATACGCATAAATTTACAGTAGTGAACGTACAAACTATATGTAAATAAATATATATGCAAATTAATACATACGTACATGCATGTATATAAAAATATAAATAAAATACACAGTAAGAAACTAATCATGTGTGCCCAGGTAATACTCTTTCGCTATCCTAAAAACTTCTTTATTTGAGGCTCTCCTAATATCTTTGGACAAGGAGTTCCAGAATTGTGTTGGCTGAACTGTAAAACAGTTACCAACAAAGCCTGAGAAGTGTTTCGGAATACTAATTGTTAAATTACTAGTTTTTTATCTATTTCCTATTTTCCCTGATATTATTATTCAGGGCTTTACCATATCCTATTATTTACATCATCACATTTATTTACAACATATTCATTACTAGTTTAGGCTATATACATTTTTTCTAACATTGTTCCTATATTTTCTTTATATACAGAATATGTGTGTGTGTATATATATATATGTAAAGGAATGTTTACTTATCCTTGTTTGTATTGTTTATTACCTTATATATTTTTAAGCAATAATTTACGAAGTTATTTCTAATAAATTTTTTACTATCTCAGAGTAGACTAGCTGTATCTTAAGCCTGTCCTTGCTCAAAACCATACCTCAAGCATCTAAGTAAAGGAACCGTTTCCTCTAGTGTCGTCACATATACACCCCCGAGGTCTCACCACACTTGAAGCGGTTTAAGTATGGAGAGAATCCGCCGTGGCCAGTAAATAGCTGGGTTAACTGCACAGTTGGGCAGACCTTCGTTGATATACCTCTGCTGCGTTAAGGATAAATGATTACTTGAATGGAGGTCTCTGTCATGGATTGAAGAAAGAAATTTAAATATTATTTGACTATTTTGTATGTTTTTTTTTTGTTTAACGTGGAAGAAAATGCCTGCGCATACCCGACCTCGCGGGGGCAAGGACGAATTATGTCGGACTAGCACCGACTAAAACCTCCACGATGTTCCAACTCATCGCCTGATGGCAGGGTCACAGGAACGCTTTCGTACCATCCGCGACCCCGTCGGCGCTGACTGCTTTCACAGCCCCTTCTCGGGAGGGAGGGGTAAACCCTTCCTTTGTACCTCCGCAGGGGCACGCGGAAACATACATCGCGCCCCCTCCTCGGCCTCCTGCTGTCACGCGGACAACGGATTCCCCCGAACCCATCGCCCAGAAGCCATGGGAGCCAAGAAATAAAACTCTCCTGGCTCCCTGCGGCAGATCCGATGTTGGGCTCGCCGCCACCCGTACTTAATCGCAGAGGGTACTCCCTCTGCGACTCCACCTCGGCTGCAGAGGGCAGTGTAAAACCGCCCTTGCAGCGCCCGGCCGCTCTGGTGAGCTCCAGTTATCTAACCTGGAGCGGCCACCTCAGGTCGGCTCTTCGCCGCGAGCCGGCCGGGTAGGTTCCTCTTCGCTTCACCGCTTCACGGTTACTGAGCCCCTCCGCCACAACAAAGCGGGAACCTGTTACGGCGATATTTTTAATGTTGCTTCAGCACTAAATAGCTCAATAAATGTAACACAATAAGTACAAACTAGTCTGCAAACTCATCCACGGGCTTAAGTTGAACATTAAATATATTACAATATGTTGGAAAGTATAATTAATTTAAATATAATTAGCTTTCACAAGTGTGTCATGGTAACAGAATGTGATAAAACACGCATCGCAATGCATTTTTACACGATTTACAAATGACCGTTTAAAAAAGTACCATTGATAGTTTCATTACTACGCCCTTCGAAGACATTTATTGTAAGCACGTATTTATTTAAAACTAATTACAATGTTTATTATTTCGTTACTATACTCTTTTCGAAATTGGTATAGTATAAAAAGTGACAAATATCAGATGTGTACACAATAACTTTCAATAAACAAAATCATCATGTCCGCCAAAGGTATCGCTCTTCTCTGCGCTCAAGCTTTCCTGATTCAGGTGAGAAACTATAAATACTTTTTGGTAATAATCGAAAAACTCGAAATCGTTTAATAACACAAAATAATTATTCATTCCCAGAGCATATCAGCTTTCTGCAACGGATTCGGCGCTGGGCTGGGTTATGAAGCTGCTCCTTACGGTGCGGCCGCTTCGTGGGCAGGCTACGGTGCCGGTTGCGGACTAGCTGCCGTCCCATCATCCAGCGGTGGTGGCTTTGCTGTTTCTAGTGCTTCCCCCATACCACCAGTTGGCGTATTCGTTGTCTCGGAAAACGAGATCGGAGGTATCTTGGCAGTTGGCGGTGAACTGCCTTTCCTGGGTACTGTAGGACTGGAAGGTGCTCTGCCTACTGCTGGTGCTGGTATCATTTCTTACGGCTGCGGCGACGGTGCCGTGGGCATAATCAGTGAAGACATCGCTGGTACCGCTTGGGGCTACCCTGACGCCGCTGGCTGGGGCTACGGCCGTGGTCTCGAAGCCAGTTTCGGCTACGGTCCTACTATCGCTGGACGCGCATTTGGTGGTTACGGATGTGGTTTATAATTAAACGGCTTTAGACATTATTTGGTAATAAAAAAATTAGTAGTATTTAAATATCTTTTTTTTTAATTTTAAAGTATTTATTAGACGCACTTCAATGATTCGTTTCCGTAGTTATAAAAAATGAGGTGTAAGGGGTTCCGCTTAACATTTTACGGGGTCCATGTCAACCTGACCTACCTAGTGCACTCGGCTGAATAACAGACGAGGCTCTGACCACCCACCAACCCGCATTGGGTCAACGTGGTAGGGGCTAAGGCCCAATTCGCCTCAATGAACATTGTGGAGATCTTTGGGGGAAGTCTATGTCCAGACAGTGGAAGTTTATCAGTTGATGATGATGATGAGAGTGAAGTCTTTTGAATATAAAAAGCAGCTTAGCGTACGTCAGAAGTTTGGTACTATGTACAACTTTTTTTTTATTTTCAATCGAGCTTCTGAAGACGTCATTGGCGATGTCTATGATGGTAACCTACTCCTATCCTAGTTATGGATGAGTCTGCTCAGTTCTGTACGAATCCAACAGCTTTAGTTAGACGGAAGCGATGACGTTAAAATTTTACAAATTCGAGTGGTAATCGGATGATCAGGTCGGGGGAAAAATGACCATTGCTGGAGTAAACATGGATGAACAGATGGTGATGACAGTACGACAAGCATGTTAGACATACAATTAAAAACTGGTTTCATTTACCGCTACTAAAAAAAAATTGAGACCTTAGTATAATGAATTAATAAAAAAAGGGATTTATTATTTTTTTTATAATTATTCCATTAATTCAATAGATTTCTTACCTTAGTTTTTAAGATTTCTTTATTAATAATAGTACTAAATATTACTGAATGGGCTACACAAAGGTATCATAGATTATACTTATAATGATTATTGATTGTTATTGATCTATTAAAAAACGGAGAACATACTTGCAAAATACTAAGATAAATTGATATGTTTGCTTATTCTTAGAGATCAGTTACTGGACAAGAACCTTTTTTTTTACGCTTTCATCATTTACAGATGAAATAACTTTTTTCGCTACTAATTATGACGTTCCTGAATATAAAAACTTTAATAATTATTTAAATATTAAACTACTTTTAATTGAGTTATTTTATTTTTTTTCTGGCAAATATAAAGACTTAGATATAATTCTATGTAGTTGAAATTTTTTAGATCTATAACTTCTAAGACTTTAAAGATCAATAAGTAAAAGAATGTTTATTAAATATTTTCTTTATTTTTTGGAAACAAATGTTACATTTTACTGTTTTTATTACTATTACTTAAATAGTAACTTTTTACAGTAATATATATTAATTACTTAAAATGTGGGTAATGTTAAAACTCGGTTGATAATTACATCATCGGCTTTCTAAAAACGGTATGCACCACATCCACATCCCCCTGTGCATCTTCCAGTGATCGTGACAGTGCCACGGGCGGGCACGAACCCGCCAAATTCAACAGCACCTACGATCGGCACCTGACCCTCGACCTCAGTAGTGCCGCCGACCACCATCCTCCCAGCGACGTCCGTGTTTCCTACTCCATCACCGCCGTAGATTTCATCGTAGCCGATACCGCCATATCCGGTCAATCCACCAAATCCAAGACCGTAACCCAATCCGCCTACATAACCAATACCTCGACCGAAACCAAGGCCATAAAATGGTCCATAACCATAGCCTAGGGCTCCGGGAACTCCAAAACATGCACTATATGCATACTGGAAAAAATAAAGTACAAATTATTAAGTTGTTATTAAGTTGATAATAAATAATGTTTAAAATAAAACAACCAAAATTAATGAAAACCTTGTTACTGTGTTTTTCGCAATACATTACAAGAGACCTATGCCCAGCAGTGGACTTTCATCAGTTGAAATGATGACGATGAACCCAAAGTAATCAAACTAAATGTGATCTCTCCTATATAAATGATACGCCCGCACATAACATCGTGGCGCTATATGATACACAGCATCACATTGTGCTTTATGCTTTGTGAGATAAGATGTCAAGTCTCGTTACCCCAGTACTTTCACTAGCAACAATCTCTTTGAAACTGGAACACAGTATTATTTGTCTACTATGCTTTGGCGGTAGAAATAGAAGCTGCAATGGTACTAAAATAGACGGTCTCCGGCAAGAGACCAGAGATCAAAATTTAAAGAGAATTTTTACACTGCATCACATTGTGATTGTGCGGTGTTAAAATTCTCCTTACCGTATGGCTATAGTTTCTTGTTTCCTTAGTAAAAAAAAATTGTTACTAATTTTTCAAAGTAATAGAAGATGATGAAATTCTACAGCTACAATAGTTACTCTCATATTGTAGCGAAAGAGACTAACCACATGTTCATACACATCAACAAATATATAACAAATTTTCTTACATAAGAACAGTATTGATACATTGATATAGATTTAGTATTTTATATGGACTTAGAAGTAAAAAAAAATGTGGTTATATTTAATTATTTAGGCATAACCTACTACCTGGAATATTCGCCCACTGTCTACACTGCGAATTAATTCTTATCTTAGATGTACAAGAAGACAACTCCACTAATTTTATAACCAAGAAGAAATAAAATATTCGTATGGAAAATATGAAAATACCTGAACTAAGCAAACTTGGATGCAGAGTACCAAGAAAGTAAACGAAGACATTTTCAGATTTAAGGTAACCTTTTCAAAATAATATGTTCATTGTTCGTTCTCACACTTATATATTATGAACCTTCCTTTTAAACTGAACGACATTGAATTGAAGTTCCGTTTTACTAAAAAAAAAACATTAACATTACTAATGAGTAATTTTTTTTGTTACTATACCGGATCGATTGCGCTAGAAATTTAGGGAGGTCTATATTAAACAACTGATTTACTATTACTAATCGATCGCGCTAGAAATTTAGGGGTGTAATTATTGAACAACCGATTTACTCTAACGGATCGATTGCGCTAGAAATTTAGGGGTGTAATTATTGAATAACCAATTTACTCTAACGGATCGATCGCGCTAGAAATTTAGGGGTGTAATTATTGAACAACCGATTTACTCTAACGGATCAATTGCGCTAGAAATTTAGGGGTGTAATTATTGAACAACCGATTTACTCTAACGGATCGATCGCGCTAGAAATTTAGGGGTGTAATTATTGAACAATCGATTTACTCTAACGGATCGATCGCGCTAGAAATTTAGAGGTATAGTTATTGAACAACCTATTTACCCTAACGGATCGATCGCGCTAGAAATTTAGGGGTGTAATTATTGAATAACCAATTTACTCCAACGAATCGATGCGCTAGAATTTTAGTGAGGTCTACTTTGAACCACTGATATCACTTTAATGAATCTATATAATTTTTTTGGACAAGAAACCTGGGTCAATGAACAGTTATTCATTAGTCGAAGTTATTAATAGCATAATCGTAATAATAGAATATTTACTTATAAATACTTATAAACAGTTATGAAAAATATATAATTCTTATGGACGTTGTCAAAAAAATAATATATTTAATTAAGTCCTCACAAAACAGAAAACACAAGGGTTTGATACAGATCATGAATTTTTCCATTTTTCTCGAAATAAGGGTCATTATATCCATAAATAAATACAGAACCACAATAATATGGAATATTACTGTATAAGATTATCATAATTGTATTTTGAAATATTATTTTTAGGACAATGGCTATCGTATCGCGTAGGATTGTGAAATATTTTGTGGAAAACAATAGTAGATATAAACTTAATTTACAGATGGTTCTGTACGAGAAAAATATTTCTGTTTAGGACCATAATTTTCGCCAAACTTAACTTCTTCCGTGATTAATATTTTGCCTAGTAACACGAAGGTCTCTACTGTGATTTCGGAGTGCTTAGTTTTTGATTAAATTTTATTCATTTTGGGATCCCAAGAGGGCGAAAATACTGAACCACTGTCTTTATTGAAATTCAAACATTTTTTTTTAATTTCTACGTTTCTACTAAAACTTCAGTTACATAACTTGAATTTTTGGGATGGTTAATGAAATACACAAATGCTCCTGCACACTTTGTCTATGTACGTTGTGCCACCAGCAAACTTCTTCATATACGTACTCGTATGCCGTGCTTCGCGAGCTCGCTTTGTGGATTCATAATCCCGAGTTCAAAACCCGTCAACTCAGAGATCCTTTTAATAATTTCTTCGCGCAGCTGCGATTGCTTAAAGCTCCTGCTTTGTTTCCTAACTACAATGTTTAAAGGAGGTACGATGGTTCCGTGAATTGTAACTACCCAAATTTTGGTTACAAGTTCACATGTAGACAATCATGTTTATACCATTTTTTATTCATTTAAGCGACGAGACGAGCGAGACGTTCACATGATGGTAAACGTCTACTTATACCAACGTGGCGTTAGTAAGGATAATATATACAGCACTACACGTCTCTCCTCGCCCGAGACATAAGAATTTGAGTCTCATTACCCCAGTAATCGTATTAGCTACAGCGCCCTTCAAATCGGAACAAAGAGCAATGTCTTCACACTACTGTTTAGAACTATTTTCTGTTAGAATTATTACTGGTTAATATATACCTCAAGTCAGTTATTATTACACCATCATGCACAAACATTATTTATAAGGTGCTTAGAAATCTTTGTACACGTATTTTACAAATTATTTATAAAAGTATTTTTTGATATTAAGTTTTGTTTGAAACACAATTTTACTCTTGAATATTACTAAAGAAAAAAACTGTCTAGACAATAATATTAACCAACAAAATATTAAATTTTCTGATTAAACTTGTAATTTTTATAACCTCAAATCACCACTGATCATACAATTCATAGCTAAGATTAGATAAATGAAACCAATAATTATTTATAACATTTTGGTAAATGATAAATTTGAAAAACATCCAGTTCCTGCCATCCTTGCGAGTACTACCTTAATATCAGGAGACCATGGCCAGCCATTGTCCTCCTCAGGGTCTTTTAGAATCCGATGAAAACCTCTCTATCCTAACCGCCAATGAACTCAAACCATCGGCTACTTATGTCATGTATCCCTAGTTGTCAAGTTTTTTAACAACTTAAATAAATATATACAAGAGAGTACGTTGAAGGTCAAAACACAGTAATGTTTTAAGCAAGCATATCACCACATTCGACCACGTAACATAACATTATGTAGAAATCTCGTCATGGGCTCAAGACCATAATTTTTTGCTAGAACAAAAAATAAACATATGCAGTGTATCTTAATATTAATAAGATTTCATGTCGCATAGAGACCGAGTGTAAGCGGGTGGTCGGGATTATCCTCAAAATCCATATTAAAAACAAACTCGAAGTACGGAAATAACTTGTTTATTACATAATAAGAACTGCACAGATCGAAAGGCAGAATAACACTGAGACTAAGTGACAATCACGTATTTTTTTATACCTAAGTTGTATTATTGATCGATAATATCACTAGTTTTATTATTAATACAAATATAAATCTTCTTGACACTTTGTAATTACAAGAACAATATAAAATTACGATTTATTTAAACTGAAACTCTTAAATAATTATTTTTGTCTTTAAGCGTATTGATTTTTAGCGGAAATTACAAAGTGTCAACATAACGGAACTGTCAATTGCAAGTCTTTTAAATTTTATATTACAAATCGGGGTAAATACAGATAAACATAATAAAATATTGTTGCATTCATTTTACGGTAGATGGCAGGACCATCGATCGCCCATAGTCCGCCCAGGACCATGGTCCGCCGCCTAAGCAAGCGCCGTATACATTCTGAAATATTGTATGTAAGTTGTAATATCTAGAAAAGGTGGATTGTTTATTATCTATATATTACATTGCGAATCATTTAGTCGAAAACAACCTGTCAGAAATTTAACATTTTGTGTTAAATTTATTGGTACAAAGTTGCTTAATTACCGTCTTTTGTAATATTCTTTAATAAATGTGATATTACCTGAAAAGAACCGCTTGGAAACAGACGAAAAATAAAGTCAAAGGAGACATATTTAATATTTTAAGGAATACGCTTCCGGTATGATTTCCTTTTACAATTATGCTTATTTAGATGTAATTTTTTTTATTGAACGCGATCATTTAAAAAAGCTTAATTTTTTTTGGAGATCCATATATAATAATGTGTTTAATGTTACTACGATAAATAAAAAAAAATATTTCAGTTACTACACAAAATATATATTATTGTAAAGTAATTCAATAGATTAATAGTTGTTATTAAAAATAAAAAAAAAACTCAAGGGCGCTGTAGTTAGTGTAGAAGAGTATGAAGTAACGAGACTCCATTATCCTGTCTTAAGGCAAAGAGTACAATGTAGTGCAGTGTATAACACTCAAGCTAGCGCCTCACTGTTATGGAGACATCGCCTACCATCAAATGAACATCCTGTTCGTCTCGTCGCTTCGTTGAAAAACAAAACATCCTACCGAATGTTATAGATACATAAAAAAAATAATTGTCCGTCCATTTCGCAATACCAATACAAGAGTAATAAAGAACGTGTGATAAGTTTATAAGTCAAGGCCTGCTTTTGAAACAAAAATTTACTCTAAACACGTGATAAAAGTACTGCCATTGTTTAAAGCGATAATATACAATTCGATAATAAAGCGTTAATATAAAAAAAAAATCAACTAACACTTGTTAATTTGTGATGTTTATAACTAATTTTAAATAAATCTTAATTTCTACTTCTGAAATTATTAAAAACTTAATTACAATTAATCTAATGAATCATCAAAGGGTGTGAAGTTAAAATATCTTTTGTGCGTATTCACTATAATAGATCAAAATATATGGAATTCATCTTCATATGAGGAACTTATCATCATACGAGGGTTTATTACTACACCTTTTAATTACATTGAATTTTTTTTTTGAAAAAAATTAAATTTACTCTCAAACTTAATAACATTCTGAACATCGGAACTAGTGCTTATCATCGGAGCCTACATCAAGGCTTTATAAGCAAAAAATATCGATGTAGCTTATACGTACTTATGCTATTCGGATTTCGTATTTTTGGCATGCTTCTTTTTATACAATTAAGCGACGAGATGAGCGGGACGTCCACGTGATGGTCAGTGATGCACCCGCTCATAACGTGGCGCCAGTTGGGATGGTATATACAGCACCACATTGCGCTCGTCGCCTGAAACATAAGGTATTGAGTCTCGTTATCCAAGTAATTACATTTTATCTGCAGCGCCCTTCAAACTAGAACACAGTTCTGTTTGGAGGTAGAAACAGGTGCTGCCGTTGTACCTACCACCAGTAAATTTTCTATGGTGAATCAGATTAGTTTTCTCTTAAAAACAAATGTGTACATTTTAACATCATTGCCGCTACACGTACGTTCACATTTATGGAAAACAATGCTAAATCAATTGAATTGTGTGTTTGTTGCGCAAAAGTATCAATGGATATACAATTTTAACCGGAGCGACATTTATAAATTGCTTGTTTCGCTGTAATTGAACTAAGTTGATTTTTTCATACTCAGCAAGCCTGTGTTTACATTTGTAAAATTGCTATACACGCGTGATTGTTCAAAAAGTGGTATGTTTTAATATTTTCAATTTGTCTCAATTATTTTCTTATACTTATAGTTTCTTATCGATAAACTTTGAAATAGACAAACAGTGCTTGTTGATTTGATACAATACATAAATTCTTTAGTCTCGTTATTCCAATAATTTCAGTATCTACAGCATCCTTCAAATCGGTTTCAAGCAATGTAGAAAGACATGATATTTACCTAAGTACCGGAAACTCATCATCAGTAGTTCTTTGACTTTATTTTAAAAGAACATTTACAATGACTTATTGCACCAATGGTTCCTTATCTTCTTTTTCTTAAAATGGTTAGACTTATTCAATTATTGGAACAACCGAAATCGATTTTTTCTTCTATCGAAATTTAAACTTTGCTGTATTCAGTAAAAATATTTTTCTTAACCGATTATCGTCGATAGGCGTTTTATTACAATGAATTAATACAAATTTTTTCTGTAAAATAATAAAAAAAAATACAATATATTTCGATTTAATAAAGTACATGTAGTAGAATAGTTGATAAAATAAACAAAATTTCGTATCAAGTCACGTTTATTTTTTTTAATGTTAACAACCACTTTATTGTTTTTCAACCCTGTCAATCTATCTCGTATAAAAGCTTTACCTCACCATTTCAGAACCAGTGTTGACACAGTTTTCAATTCGATACATTGCGTTAATAAAAAATCCACAATGATGATAACCAGAATATTTATTTTCTCAATTCTCCAAATCTTCTTCATCACAAAGGTTCGTTGTTAAATATATTACTTTAGTAGATTTAATATTTATTATATTTATGAACGGAGGATTCCCTAAGTAAAATTTTATCACAACATTACCATACCATAACCAAATACTTGGTCCAGGTTTTTATGGATTTTTGCGTTGTTCAGTGATTTCTTAAATAATTAGAAACATCAAATTATTTTATATGTTGTAATAACTTTACTGTCTTGTACTTTTATGTTCTTTACATAAATCGAATAATTTATCAAAGTTATTTTCATAACCAAGCAAAACCGATATTGACATTAAAACATGGACTTCACTTCCTTTGTCCCAATTTAGCTGACATTAAAAGAAAATCATTGAACATGTCTTACTTCCTTTTTAGGATATTACAGCATATCCGTATACCTCGTGTGCTGAATCATTAACAACCAGTCCATACTTAATTGGAGAAACCCTCAGTTCATCCGGTGGCACTCTAATCGTGGCTACTGGATCACCGATACCTCCAATTGGTATATCAGTGTTGTCTGAAAATAGTTTTGAAGGAATGGTTTCCGTGGAAGGACGACTGCCGTTCGTGGGTACTGTAGAGTTTGAAGGTGCTTTACCAACGATCGGAACTGGAGCCGTGTCTTATGGTTGCGGCAACGGTAACGTGGGCATAGTGTCAGAAGAGCTAGCTGAAGCCACCTACACCGGGCGTGCCATTAGCTCTCGTGGCTTTGGCTGCAACGCTTTCTTGTGATGAAAAACAAATTCGGTAATAGTTTTCATTTAAATTATTAAATTCTACAGTACTTCTTGAAGTTTTAATTCATATAATCTCTCTACTTGCCGTGGCAATAAAATACTTTATTTTATTACAACTAAAGTAAAGAGTTTAAATCATTGAAATTCTAGTTATAATGAATAATAAAAACTTGATATTCTTATCTTTAAATGATATCACTATAGTTACAACATTTTGTACGTTCACAATCTGGATTTATATCGATCATTAACATTTTCTTACATCGCATCACGTAAAAGCATTGTGTAAATACTTCTAATCAGTTACATATAAGACATTTAACTTTATTGTAACGATCAGTTGATTTTGTGGTATTACTGATTTAAATTGTGTTATTAAAATATATAATCATGAATAGAATTTTGTTGCATTGTTTTCTAATTTGTTTTATTCAGGTAATTATACCGATTTTTGATTAATTAATAATAATATCAGATACAATCAATTTGCATTTCATAACAGAATTCAACGATATAACAATTTCTGTATATAAATAACGCTTACACATGTAAGGTTTGCGCTAATAAAAAAATTTTTCGCATGAAATATAACGTTACATTCGTTTTACAGAAATCTTTCAGTCAAGTAATCGCAAACTCCCCATATTACACAAACTCCCCTAATGGTTATGGATTATCTAACGGAATGCCTGTAATGAATACATTAGCAGCCAACAGTCCTCTTAGTGGAATATCATCTAATGGTTTAGCAATGAGCAGCTCCATGCCAGGCTCGCCAATGTATACATCATTACCTAGTGAAGCTGCGATTAATACTGCAGCTGCAACTGCTATTGCTGCAAACTCTGGAATAACTCCTGGTGTTACGGGTTTAGAAGGATTGTCTCTTGGTGGTTTATCAATGTCCGGTGCGTCTCCAATGGGATACGGAGATGTGTCAATAATAGGAGAATTACCAGTTGGTGGATCAACAGGGGTAGCTGGTAATATTCCAGTGATTGGGTACGTAACATTCGAAGGAACCGTGCCGGCTGGTGGCACAGTTACTCTTGCCAGCAATTGTGGTTGCTCCAACCCTACTGTGTTTTAAATTATTAACTATTATTATTATTATAAATTAAAATTATGTACAAGTTTCGACACAAATTTTATAAAAATATATTAATAATAAATTGTAAATTAGTACAATTTTTTTCTTCAGAGAAACTCATTTTTACGGTTTTATTATTTTGTTTATCTTAACACAAAATATAAATAATAAATAGAGGAGACATCCATTTTTAAATTTAATAAAACTTAGCTTTCTAATGCAAAACCATATTAATGTAAATAAAATATAAATAAACGTTGGCTAGTTAAAAATTAAGTAGTGTAAATATAAAAAAAATAAAAGTGACGGTTACTTTAATTACTCTTAATTGTTATATTAATCAATAACTAAAAATGAAAATTAATTGGATATAATAGAACCTATAATAGACCTTTAAACCAAGAACAATGATGCAAAAAATATAATTTTTGCCTATAAAAACTGAATTGTTATTTATATTTATCAACAATATAATAATTATAAAGAACCGAATTATTAATTTATACATTTACTTGATTTATATAAAACGTCTAAATCATATGTACAGAATATTAATGTGAGACTTATTTTAAATAATTGACAACCTCAACTATTAAGGGCAGAAGTAACGTGTGGGATTCATGCAACACGACCTGACCTACCTTTCGTTTTAAGGGGAACCCTGGCATACCAGTAGGTTCTTCACCCTACCCCTTAAAGTTATATATAGGCTCATCAAGCTCACTTGAAAGAAACCAGAACATAAATGTTGATAAAACTTATAGAACCGCCCAATAAACAAGCTTCGCATTTATTTACGATATAAGTGAATTAATATAAAATACTTTTTAGAATAAACTTTTAAACGTTTTTTATACAAATATATTAACATTGCACTAAAAGATCTTGATTGATCTAAGACTAAACGTTTTGCATATTTATGATTTTTCTTAAAAACAACTTAATAATAATAGTTCTATTAAATTATAAATAATATTGCACGATTTGTAAAGATTTGAATTGTTTGATTTAAATCTTAAAGATTTTTAACTAAAGACTACATAATATTAAACACGCGACGTCTTATCACTTAAAACTATTTATTCCAGACTATCTTTGAATTGAAAACATTTAAAATTATATAAAAAATTGGTATGGGTTATTAGTAAATATATAAGACAAAATAATTACATATATGAACTTATGTAATAAAATACGTACATGGATATATATATAGATAATTACAAAAATATCAACCGATGTTAGGACGAACGATAAATATTATTTTATTACAATTATTAGCTGTTCAGCGTCCGCTTGGTTGGCGGTAATATAAGATTTTTTTTTAAATATTCCTTGAAAGCAATCCCAACAGCAAATGACTTTCTATAGCAACCGTTACTATAACAACCGCATAAATAATACTAGATGAAAATGTTTATAATAGGTTAAATAGATATAAAATGGATCTATGGAATTAAAACAACAAATCATTACGCGTGGAATGGTCATGTTTCCATGTCGATACGTTCACTAGTTTTTACGTGATTAACGAACACACAAAATCCATTTCCATTATATATATATAGAAAATAATAATCTGCGATTGACATTAACAGATCACAGTTTGTTATAGTTAAATATTATTGTTATATTTTCGTTTAAACGTTTATAAATAATATAATGCAAACATTTTAACTGCAGATCGTTAAGTGTGTTCCATTACAGGTTATATGTTTACCCAGCTTTATTATAGCGATTTAACATATGAAGATGATTGTTAACCGTAACTTGGCATCGACCAAATCGACACTTAGGTTGCTTCCGAATCGAACCGACGACCGTTGTCGTGTAAAGCAAGAGGTATGAAGCTGCAACAAGAGCTGCAATGCCAAAACAGATAGATACATGGATATATATATAGATACAGAGACTGGTGTTTACAACGCAGAGGTTTTTCAGCGGATAAAAACGTTATTTGTACCTAGTTCAAATGATACTTTATTCTGTATTTATTCATCATAAATTCTAAACCAGTATCGACTAAATCTTGAAATTTAGTTAATTTTTTTTTAACATGGGAGAAGGTAGTAGTAAATTCAAACAAAATTAGATAATAACGATGTAAATGTGGGGACGTAAATATAAAACATTGGTATTCACTGATTATGTATTTAATGTTACTCCTACGTTACAATAATAACCAGAATGTTAAATTTTTAAACAAATAAATATAATAATTTAACCTTAAATAGTAAATATACTACATCTAGTGTTATAACGTCGTGCTCGGATTTGCGCAACTGTAACTAACAGAAGCCATTCCGTCTGTTGGTATATTACCGTTTATACCCACTATACCATAAACAGGTATTCTACCATTTACAGCTACCGTTCCACCGACCTCTAAAGCATCAGCGGTTATTTGCACACCTATGCCTTGGGTACCTGGTGATCCACTAGTTACTGTAAAGGTATTGCCATTGTTGCCAAGGTAAAATGTTGCCATGTTACCATTTAAAACAGGGGATAAATTATTTAATTGATTTATATCGTCCGCATTCGTTAGAATATTTTCATACACGTTATTTCCATTCAATAGATTATTTCCTGCATTTTCTGCTGATAGTATAGCGTTAGCTGTTTTCACTGCGTTGATATTAGCTGTTATAGCTGCTGAATTAGCAGCAGCGAGATTAGCTTGAACCGGGTTTTTTAATGCCGCAAATTCCAAATTGGTATTAACCACATCGGGGTTTGATATAGAGTCAGCTAGATTTGCAGTTGACAAGTAGCTACCAGGAGCTATGTTTGTAGGCATTTGTGTGTAGCCATTCGATACAGGATAATTAGCTGACTGCATAGCATGGGCTGTCATTGGTCCATGGGCTGCGACTAGAGTTTGCAGTGTAGAGCCTGTGTTTGTTATTCCGTTTGTTCCTGGCATTACGTATGGCAACATTTGGGCTGTAATAAGCTGCAAATAAGTAAAATTAGATTACTATCGTAGTTTAATCGCAATTAAATTTCTAAAATCTTGCTATGGTTAAAAGTTATGAATCATCGACATTATAACGTTTGTTTTTCTTTAAATGTTTGTAATTTTTTATAAAAGATATATATCATATAAAAATATAAAGAACTTACTTTAAATAAGCTTAAACATATGAAATAAATTGTTCTCTTCATTTTAACTATACAGATTTAAGAGAAATGAATATCTTTTAAAATATGTTTGTTCTTATATAGTATCTGTGTTTTATCTTTGTGATATATTCTTTTATCATGTGAATGAAACTTTTGAACGTGATTTAATGTTAAGGGACTTTGATTTTTGATTATACAGCAAGTATTGCGTGAAATATGTAAGTTGCATGAAAACATTTTTGTATTACCCAACACGTTTTTATAATTTACCTACACAGAACTTCGTGATTGTCGTATACACGTATCATTATAAGGTTTATCTCTAAACAAAAAAAAAATTCAATCCTAAATAGTATTTATTGTAAATATTCCATTCGATCCTAGAAGTATACTTCATATGCAGCTTCATCTTCCGTTTATATGAAATTCACGTGGCTTCCTCAGCATAACGCTATAAATACGCTATGCGGTTATGTTTATGTTACTGTAATATTAAGGTACTTAGAATAACAACAACAAAAACAGGTAATGATAACTATAATCTTAATGTAAAAGCTTCTAATTAATGGCGGAAACTGATGGAAATCTTATTAACATAAAACAAAAAAACTTCGATTACAATCCTGCTTACTTGTATATATGGTCAATAAGTACTACCACACTTTGATTTGCATCGATGTTATGATTTGTGTTTAGTTATTTTGGTAGAAAAAATCCTAAAAATGTTTGTTAAACTCAACGTAAAATTTTGGAGAACCAAAATACAGATGAATTTTAGAGATCTAATTCAAGACTAGTTTTCAGGAAGAGGATTTACTTCATAATCCTAAATCTATAAATCTTTTATATCAGTTTGAAATAATAATAGAAAAATGTGTGTTGATTAGCTTTCACTTTATTTTTATTTAAATAAATATCATTAATAATCAATGTCTATTGCTAAAATCTAGCATAGATCTTTACTTTTCCATACGCAGGAACTCCCCCCTCGAAACAAATATTACCAGCTATTGGAACTGTACCTTCAACTAATGTTTCTCCGACTGACGAAATATTCTCACTATTCGCTTCAATGTAACCATATCCTGCAGACACATCGTTATCAACTGGAGGTGTAAATGTGTTTGAATAAATCTGATATGGGAAGTAAAAATGTGGCATCAGCATTTGGGGACTGAGAGATGGTCCTAATCTGAAAGACCAAAACATTGGTCCCGCTGAAAAAAATAAAGGAATTGTTAAAAGATGACTTGTAGATACTATTTTTGATTTGGCTAAGACAGAATTTTTTCTGATTATATAATATATTTTTCGAACTGGTGGTAAGATCGTTATTCTATGTATTATTTGTAAAATATATAAAAGCAAATGTTTTCACTTGAAAGAAAATCATTTATAAATAATAAAATTACAAAGATCTTACATGATCCGACAATTGTGACTTTACCCGTTGCTCGCACTGGCCCCTCAAACACTACATTACCGGACATTGGAATGTTTCCATCTACTTCTATTACACCATCACAAATCACTTCATCGCCGGTAACAATAATTTCTCCTTCTGTCAAATCTTCCACGTCTTGACAAATGGTGCCAAAAACATTCTAAGACCCAAGTTATAAATCGGATTAAGTTCATTTAAATGTGTTAAGTTTATGATAGCATTATCAGGGGATATTTTATTAAATAGTAAATAATCAATCAAACTATAACCTCTTCTTTCGTTAATTAGGAGCAAATATCAAAGGTAAGGAAACAAATATATTTCTATTTCTTTAGTTACACAGCCTTTCACAAATATTATTCAAAATATTCTGTAACCAGTAAACGAAAAACAAACACAAGCTTTTTTTAAAACAAATGTTTATATTTTATAAGATGTTACATACATTTTTGTACACTTAGAAATAATTATCAGTGATTGTCAATTAATAACAAAATATTTTGTTACTTACTTCTAATAGAAAAATTTGACCCAAAATGCACACGAACGATGTCAAACGCATTTCTCCCTTTAATGTTGATTCAAGCGACGCATTTGTATGCAATGAAATTATTTATTTCACTTACAAGTTTAATATATACTCCTATTTATATTTGTCCTTGTCTACTAAACGTAATTTCCTTTTATATTCTTTTATGACGTACAATTCGTTTGTCTTTACGTTTAAACAAGAAAAAAAAAACTGATTATGATAACACCTCGAAGAATATTCATCCGTTTCTTATTAAACGAAAAATCCACGACGTATTTAATATATAAGAATAATCTTTCTAATCAAATATATAAAAGAGAAAGTAAAAAGAATATTTAATAAATTAATTAACAAGCAAATCGGGTCAGCAAAGTTTGTATTATTATTAATATAATAACGACGTGACCCAAAACAATGGGCTTAATATAATCAAAATGTACCAATGGAAATAAGTTTTGTTTGGCACCTCACTGTCACATTTTGTTTAGTAAAAAGGTTTATTGAGAAATATCGATGTATCACCTAGTGATCAACTTGCCTATTGTTAGACCACGATCGAGATGTGTACAATATTTGTGAAGCTGAAAAATAGAATGTTATTAATGAAATAGTCCTGACTGTAGATTACGCTTCTTGGAGTATGGATATACTACGGTTAATACGTAATTAAAGATTTTCTTAGAGCGAAAATATGCGAAGGAAAAATTAAATAAATTTTCATTGATTATGATTAACATGAACCACAGCCTATTTTAATTTACTTTTAAAAACCTCAAGCACATCTAGAATTGACAAAGCCTTCGACAAATTTATCCAAGTTATTTTACATTACTGTTGTTTTATCAAGACTGTTGCTCAATCTTGATGTAATATAATTAGTATAACTTTAAAATACATTGTACATAATAATATTCCTTTTTTAAATGACTTTTCACGTAAACAACTTTTTTCTCTATCTATTCCCTATCAGTCCTTAATTTAATGCAGTTTTAATCGGTATTCTTAATAAGAAATATATTAATACTGGTATAAGATAAATGAAACTATGCTGATTTTCTTTATTTATTTCATATTATATGTTATCTTCTTTCTCGCATAAGTGAGGACTTTCGAGTAGGTATATCAAACAAGTCTATAGCATCAAGAATATCATCAAATTCTTCGATGTCATATGAGAATTCTATTCCATCGCTAACAACATGGTCATTTGCCACGATATCTACGTTTTTATCCATTTTGTGGAGCAGTGTAAATTTATCATTATTTGACTGCACAATTTCAGTAAGATCAATCTGAAAAAAGTTATATGAGGATTTCAGACAGACGCCTCAATAAGGTAAAGGAATTTTCTTACTTAATAGTTACCTTTTCTTCTCGATCTTCGAAATACTTGACTTCCACTGGATACAGTTCTGTCCGAAATTTAAGATAATGTTTTGGTGTCTTTCTTTCTACAAGTGGTACGTTTTTAGTGAACATCTTCCTCGGTGGGGACTTTATTAATCGCCAGTTATGGGCAGCTTTTCGACAAACCCGTTTTGCCTGTTGTAGTAGCGAGGTCGAAGTAATTTCTAATAACTGTAAATGTAATTTGCAGACCTCTATACATTCTTTAACTGTAGCAAATAATTATATATATCATAGTATCAGGTTATGGGTAATACATAAGTTTTATATGGCCACGGTATTTTGGTAATAACTATATACACTTACAAAAATACACAAGAGAGTAACTAAAAACAGCTTGGTTGTCATTTTGTTTATAAATAAAACATACTAGAGTAATAATTCGTCTTGTGATAACCTTTATACGTCCGCATTATCAAATGTAGGTCTTAAATAAGTATATTTACGTTCTTTGTTTAAGACTGAACAATAGAATGATAAGAGAATATATTATTTTAATATTCTTATATTCAAGTTCCAGTACTTAAAATAAGTGCTGAAAAGTTATTCTGGATACTCCATTACTTTTTATTACAACTCTTATGTTAACTATTTTAATGAAACAATCTCTTGTAAATCAGTTGTAATATTTTCCGTGTAAGCTGTGAAGTTAGTAAAGTTTACTGTATTTGAATGATTTTATTGTCAACTAATCTTGTCTTGAGATAGTGTCGCTAAATATTCAACACCTGAGCTGCACATTTACTGCTTTTACTACGGAACCTTCTTTCAACTACGGAAAGAATCGAAATCACAACGCAGCGATGTGCAAGAAAACCGTCGTATTTGGAACTCGTTAGTTTCCTCGTGATGTTTACCAGTAAATATTGATGTAATGTAAGTGACTCCAATAGGAAAGCATCGTAACAATTTTTACAATTGAAAAGGAACCTGTCATTTATTACATGGGTTTGTAACCAAGGCAAAACAGTAGACTGTCCATTAATACCGTAGGAATCCAATGGATGAACAGAACACAAATGTTTTGATGAATTCGGAAGTGTTTCATCGAACCACCAGGATACCTAAGGCACGATATATGCGCACGTTTTAAAAGAAGCTTCAATATTTTGCATAGGGTTTTGTAATAAGGCATGATCTACAGCAGTACTTCTTGAAAGGGAACATTATTTTAAATTCAAAAGTATATATGACCACACAGAATAGATTATTTACATATACTTTAATGATTGAAGCAGCTAAAAAATTCAACAATATTTCATTTATGTTACAATAATCCATTATTTTATTTATACACTACACAATGGTTTTTAATGTAACTATAGCAAAGTAAAGACCATAACAGAAATGGGAAAAATATCTTGTATAAACAATAATTAAACAGGATTTGACAGCAGAGGAATGATTGTAAAATTAACCAGAACGAAATGATCAGACTAAAAGAATTGCAGTGGTAAAAAAATTGCAGAAAGATTAGAAATATTTATAGATGGTACAGAACAGTTACACATCATAAAGCGCTGTCCTTAGATTTCATGTAGTGTAAATTCATAAAAAAATTATAAACACAGAAGAACTGTGCTATACCAACATTAAGCCATCTATTATCAAGTTCCACGTCTGTGCTCTCGTATTATAATAAAAAATAAACTAAACTTTTCTAACAATAAAAAGTCGAAATTGGACTATCTTGTTAAAATTGAAGATCATAAGATACACGTGGAATTCAGAAGTTCCTTTTGATAGTAGATGAATAAAAATTTTCACTTTCTGTTTAGCACTTTATTATGATTTTTTTATTTTCAATTGTTAAATAGCCACATATTCTTATTTTACGAAGGAAGTTTTGGTTAATATTGATTTTATTAAATAATTAACAATTGTTTTGTTCTAGATAATTAAAATAAATTAATTCTTAAATATCACTGAGTTATTTACAAACATCATAACGCCAGTAAAGTGGAATCATACGTTACACCTGAATTACAGAGAGTGTTGTGAAACATGTTATTTTGCTGAATATTTCTTCGCAGTCGAACTGGTACGTTGACTGTGCTAGACTTCGGTACAAAGTGTAAGCCAATATTGCCATTAGCGATGTTAGCAACACTGCCTATACCAGCAACATTGAGTCTTGGATTGTTTGAAGTTATCGCCATATTTGCAACGTTCTCCTGATATACAGGCATTTGTCCGAGAGAAACTTGAACATTGTTTGCTGTCGGCATCTTTGTAACGTGCACAGCATCTAATATAGCGTTGGATATTGGCATATTGATAACTGGTAATGCATTAGAGACTAATAATCCACCCATGCTCCCAACTGCATGTTTTGCAAGATTTTGATAACCAACATTATTAGTCACCGCAAGATTTGAATTCGGTGTTGGTGAGAGCTGGAGACATCCGCACTTACTTTGCAATGGCACAGTTATTTGGCCTAGAACAATCTGGAAACGTAAAAGTAATTTTATTTATCTGCGGAGATCGGAATGATAAAATACTGGAAAAAAATTAGAATCGTGTGTGATTAGCTAACAATTTAATATAAATCGTTTTCGTTTCCGAACGTTGTTTATTTAATCTGGAAAGATATTCTTAGGGTTTCTAGTACTGTCTAAAGTTACCTGAGCAAACATCAGTGTAATAACAATTAAAAACTTATTCATTGTAATTATAAACCACAAACACCAGTTGAAATAGTAGAGGGTTAATAACTCAAAAAAATTTTGAAGTATCTTTTATAATTGTTGCTTATCTGAAACGTTGTTAATCTTGATCTTAAAACTTTATATTGCTAGTGTTTTATCTTCCATCTCATTGCATTAATTTATTGAGATCCAGTTAAAAATAAGTACAACGTAATCATTTTATCATACCCTACAGTTTTAATTTAATGTTAGGTAAAATGTATAGGCTACATATTGATGGTCCATCATTTAGTAAATATCATAACATCCTGAAAATACTTCAACACCGTAAGTGGAAAGTTTTAACAGTGCTTACTTCATCATTATTACTTACGGCGCAAAGAATTACTCTTTTAGCTGTTGCACTGATTCGTGCCTACCTAGATGCTCAGTAGCAACAGAGACCGTTTTTTTTGGTTTCGTGGGGGAAATCTTTGAAAGATATCCTGCTTCTGGGGGGAAGTTAGGGTTATGTGAGATTTTTTCTCACTAAAACCCGCTCGGTAATGCACAGCAGTGCATTCGGAGAGGCTCCGGGATCTCTTATAGAACGCACCGGTGCCTCTCTACGCTTTCTTTGAACACGTATCTGAGGAGGGGCTTAACCCTCCTAGCCTGTCCCGCACAGGTTCGCTTGTTGAGCGCTAAAGACCCCCACCGTCAAGGACCGCGAAATTCTTAGGCCTTTTAATCGCTTTCTACGACAGGCAGGGCTTACCGTAATTCTATTCTTACTAGCCCGAGATTACAGGGCTGACGAGCTGTTGCGTCCATTACCATCGCCCCGTCCTCTTCTTCTCCGAGGGGAATCAACCTTCTCTCGATTCTGTTCGGCGGCCTCCTTCTGTACCATTACGGCTTCACAGAAGAAGATCAACGCTGCCCATGCACTTTTGCTCTTCATCGAAGCCGTTACTGCTACTGGCAGCGAAAGATCGTGTGCGATCATATTGACCAGGCTTTGTTGCTCGGACTCCCACGCAGGGCATTCAGCGAGTGGTGGCATTACGTCGTCGGTTCACGACCAATACTTTTTAGATACACACCGAAACGTCCGTGTCCGGCAAACATCTGAGCCAATCCAAAGGTGACGTGCACCATTCCACCTGATCGGAACCATACTTCGAAGCTTGGCAACACCGCGCTTATGATGAACTCCGCAATTTACCTCTCTCCTATGAAGAGTATGGTATCCCGACCCATATATTGGATGCATCTGTCTTTTAAGCAGGTCCCGACAATGAGATCGAGTTGGGAGGCTCGCGATGGTACGCCAGAGCTTACCTTATTACTCCCCATGGCAGTAAGTTAAAGCAACAGAGACCTACCACCATAAAATGGTATGATTTTCCTCTGACGGAGACTAAGTTTGTAAATATTACCGACTTCGTGTAGCAGTGTGTTGACGCTTGTTTTGTAACATGGAATTCTCAGGCTCAACTTCAGGGTCAGATATTGTGAAATTTAGATTGTAGTAGGACTTTTTCTTATACACCTGCCTCAATGTCGTGTTGTCGGAGTTGTGTTTTTTTTATACAATGAAACGACGACAAAAAGTCGTAGTTAAGATTGTATTCATAGCACAACATTGGGTTCGTCGCTTGTGACATAAGATGTTAAGTTTCGTTACCTCAATAAATTCACTAGCTACAGCGCCCTTCAAACCGGAACACAGTAATCTTTGGCGGAAGAAATAGGCGCTGTGATGGTGGCTATATAGACGGTCCCCGACAAACGGAGACCTACCACCAATAGTTTCAGTTAGAGTATTCTAAACCAGCGCAATTCATTGTCCAAGCTTCATAATTACTTGAAACCTTGTGAAATTTTGCTTAGGCGTTAGTTAACGAAAGATATAAAGAATTCCTAGCATTAAGAAATACCAATTAATACATAGTAAAGAAAATCGTATTATTTATACATTTCCGTATAAGATCATCTTATTCATGCAAAATTAATTTCAATGTTAACAAAACATTTTTTACATCGTTTATAAAATTAGTTGACAACGGTGGGATTCGAACCCACGCCCTTTCGGACTGGTGCCTAAAACCAGCGCCTTAGACCACTCGGCCACGTTGCCGTTGAAGAAGATTCTAAACGATATGCTTTCTATATAACTCAATGTAAACTTAATTTATTACAAAGTTTAATATACATTATATTAAAAGTATTAGTTTCGTATTAAAAATATTAGGCCTTTTTGGGTCACCAAATGGAGTACCATTAATGTTCTATAGTTTAAGTATACCACCAGGTTTTAAATTAACTTAGCCAATCCTTTTTATATACAAATTTATTTACATATATATGTATATACAGGGTGAAACGTAATAGGTGTAAAAGATCTAGAGGGCCTAAAGTATAGCTCGTATCCTATCTATGTATGGAATACCCCATCCAAAAAAAATAAAGGGTCATACTTACAGTTTTATTTTATCTTAAAATAAAATTTTATTTATTAAAAAAAACGTATAAAGCGTATAAATAAGTACCTTACTTCAATACCTGTCGGACAAGGTATAATAAGTATATAATACATCTAAAATTTAGAAAAAAAAAACACTTGTAATAAAACCCAAGTACCATGAAATATGAAACTGTAGAGACTCATAAAAGTAAACGCAGTGCCGCCCCTTAATGTGACCATTTTGTTTTTGTTGTAACACGTGCGAACTTATTGTTGTTGTCTTAGATATTGAGTTCAGAGTAAAAGATGTGCAATGTCATTTTTAAGTAATGAGTCAGTACGACAATTAAAATTTAATTACTTTCGTGGGCGGAAGTACATTATCGTTGTCTTCTTAATTCTGAATAGTTTTTCTTTTCCATACAAAATATATTTAATTTCAAGGACGGATTACGGTAATGAAGAATACGCTGACAGTTTTCTATTGCTATGGATTTAGTGATGGAAATTCTTTACCACCACGAAGAGAATATCTGATACGTATTCCAAATCGTCACCTACCAAGTCATAGAGTCTTTGCTGCGGTGTATCAACGCGTCAGAGAAACTGGCAGCGTACAGCAGAGACGACGCAAGCGACAGCTTAGGCTGAAGACGCTTGACGAATGGAACAGGAGGTATGTGCAAGGTAGGACGGCTTCGACAACGAGGATTTTCTTCCCAGATCTGTCAGCTTACCGGACCCTTCGCCGATTGGAGCTAGACACGGTCTTGGTCCAGATGTTCACTGGGCACGGGGGATTCTCCGAGTACCTTCACAGTTTCAAGCTCCCGCGTGCCTTTGTGACCCGGCGGTGGACCAGACCGTCGTGCACATCCTCACTTCCTGTCCCTTATTTGGGAGAGAAATGAATGACTGCGAAGTGGAGATTGGCAAGAAGATAGAAACTGGAGTCATCGCCTCTCTGATGAGTGAAGACGAAAGTCGCGCCATATTTCTGGAGTACAGTAGGGGAGTAATTAGTAAAATAATTAAGAAAAATGTAAAATAAAGTATAAGAAAAAAATTAATTGAAATATAAATAAATAAGAAATAGATAAATATTTAAATAAATAGATATGTAATACGTAAGAAGAAGAAAGAAGAGAGAAGATTAGCTTGGAAAATAATGCTACAGGGAATGCTTGTTTCAGGCTCTCCCCCCCTCCAGAAATACAAGGAAGAGGCAGTCTCCACTTCGATCAGAGAGGATGTACGAAACAAGGAATTGGGATGGAGTAAGAATGATAAATAAAAGTATGAACGATAAGTATGGAAAGCAAGATAAGAGAGAATGATAGATGAGTATGTAGGAAAAATAAAATGTGTAAATAAAAACAAGGTGTTAAGTGATTGATATAAATAGGCCCATACGCAGTGCAATTCTTTAAAAAAAAAAACCAGAGACGACGTGACGCAGGTAGGCCACACATCTACGATACCGAAGGGGAAGAAGGAATCGTAGACCATTTTGTTATTGACCCGACTACGTTAACCAGGGTCGTGGCAAGATTGCTAGGTTTAACGCAATGGAAAGTGTGGTTCACGGTGCCTACAGTAAAGCTCTACCCCTACCATTATACACCGGTCTAGGCCCTGGAGGAAGGAGACTCTGCAAGGAGGTTAAATTTCTGCCGTTTTATGCTGCATGCAGACTTAGAAAATAATAATTCTCTCACCAAAATGTTGTGGACTGAGGAATCGAAGTTTGACGGAGACGGCATAACAAATTTTCATAACAGTCATTATTGGGCTCTGCGGGGTGAAAATCGCCACGTGATTAGAAAAGGAAGTCATTAACGAAGATTCTCCAGAAACGTATGAATGGGCATAATTCATACTTACTTGATAGACCCACTCTTCTTGCCCAACAATTTAAATGGGGAGACGTACGAAGATTTTCTTCGAAATCATCTTTTTAATTATCTGGGGGATATACCATTGGAAAACGGAAAAGAGATGTTGTTCCAGCATGACGGTTGTCCCGCCCATTTTCGTCTCGGCGTAAGACAGTGGTTAGACACTACTTTCCCTCAGCCATGTATTGGCCAAAGCGGACCAACACCGTAGTCCGCAAGGTGTCCTGATTTAACACCATGCGATTGATAATTATGGGGTCACAAGAAATCTTTAGTGTACACAACACTAATTAACTCGTTAGAAGATTTAAGGTCACGCATCATCGTCGCTGCTGACACAATAAGAGATCAGCTCACAGGACGAGTCACTCGATCTGACTTAAGTAAAAGGCTTCGTGCTTGTATATATATCAGGAACCGTGACCGTCAGTTTCAACAAAAGAGTATTTTTTTCTAACCTACGTACCTTGTCGGGTAGGTATTGAATTGAGGTACTTATTTATGTGCTTTATACGTATTTTTTAGTAATAATATTTTATTTTAATATTAAATAAAAATTTAAGTTTTAAGATTTAAAAAAATACTCTTTATATTTTATTGTCATGACTTTCAAAGTATATAATTTAAAAGTTTTAGCTTCTAAGTGATGATTTTTATTACATATGAATAACTCTAGAACCATTGTTTTTGGATCTTCTTTTTATTAACTTGGGGGAAATGCCTACGCATATCCGACGGGGGTAATAACAGGTTATGTCGGACTTTCACCGACTAAAATCCCATCCGCGACCACGCCGGCGCTCGCCGCGGGATGAACCCTCCCTTTCCACCTCCACAGGGGCACGCCGGAACATGCAGCGCCCCCCCTCCTCGGCCTCTTGCAGTCGCACAGGCGACGGAATCCCTCGAACCCGTCTCCCAAAAGCCATGGGAGCCAAAGACAGAAAACTCTTCATGGCTCCCTGTGGCGGATAATACACCTAAAGCACGTCCCAAGGACTACTGTAGCATTCCGCGGCACCCTCGCTTTAGACCACCCCGTACTTGTCGCTCATCCCGGACTCGCTTAGTGAACAATGAAGACCCACACCTCTAAAGCTCAAGAACTCAAACACCGTTTTGATCGCTTTCTACGAAAGACAGGTCTTATCGCAGTCCTATTATGAATAGCCCGAGACTACAGAGCAACTACATGATAAATGTTCTAGACTCTTATTGTGAAAGAAAGCCCCGAATCTCAGTAGTGTGAATAATAAGAGGACTGTCTGTTTATGTATCAAACATTCTCCTTCCATAAAATCCAAACTATATTCGTAAGATTAAAATTTATTCAATTATACTAACAGAAATAAATACTTATAACACTATTTTATATTATCCTTACGTTACGTGATTTTCAGTATCACTGAAGAGCCAGGCGAACGTTTCGGAGTAGATTCGCTGATTGTTTACCCGCGTTACAGAGTTCGGCGGCAGCTATAACATTTTGGAGAGCCGATAACTTCAATCTATTGGACATTAAATCATTGCGATTCGTTTTACGAGCCATTCTGTTGGGGTTTTTCTGCACGGAATATATTCTTTTCGGTATAGAAATGACATTGTATTGCGGCAATATATTTTGATTTGGCAGGGTCTGCTGTGGGTTGTATATTTTATTTGGCGCCATATTCCGAAACATTAATCCCTCCGGTGTCAGGTATTGAGTTAAAGCATTCTGGAAAATAAAAAGCATAAATATTTAAATTATCCTTGGATTACAATACTGTCTGTTTTTTAAAGTGAATCAAGATTTTTGCAACTTCTTGCCGTGAAACCTTCTTAAATTATTTCTGTCGTGACAGGTATAAAACTTTATTCGTATACATGTATTTTTTTATAATTGTCAAATAAACATAAAAACTTGTAAACTTAACTGATTTTACAGAAACAACAGCAACAATAATAAATAAAGTTATCGACATAATCATTTTTGATTTCTTTTTATAAAGCGTGTGCTTAAAATAATGAAGCGAGTATTCGTCGTTCACTATATGTACTCTTAAATTATCTAATAGAGCGTGTGTTATCAAAAAATTCGAAATACTTTGCAATATAAATTAAAGATAATTTCTGAATTTCATTATTTATTGAAACATACTATTGATAGTGAGGGAGATCACAAAATTAGCTAACATACGACTTCTCGACTATGTACCTAAATTTTTAACGTTCCATTTTACTCATATTATTTATATTGACAGTTTTATCTCATAATATAACGTAAAATAAATACCCACGTTAATATTAGAAATATTGGCAGAATCAAGGCCATTTGCCATATGCAGGACAAGTAGAAAAGTTTGCTGGTATGTTATGGTATGCTTTCCTTAGTGTTACTTTTCGATAGCGGCTCGTTATCACTAATGGGTTTGGGTGAGAGGAGGCTTTCTTGAAATAAAAATTTGAGTATTCTCTTAAAATATCGACAATGATTGGCAGCTCGAGATAATTGTACAAGTTCATTTTGCATTTGTACTATTCAGCGCCGGTAGCGATTCGAGTGAATCGATTTTGGAGTACCCGCAAGAGTTTGAGACAAATCTCGGAGTATCTAGTAATAGACCTTCATGTTTTCTAAGTTGTTTATGTTAATATAATTTCTAAATGTAAGGCTACGATTTTTTATGGACATTATGATACATATACAACAAAGACCGCAATTTTTACTGCCTTGTAGCGCAGTGACTATGTGCTTATTTTGTAATACAGAATTCTATAGTTCATTCCAAGGAAACATGTTACAGATTTTTGTACAATTTTTATCACATGAGTCGGCCGAACTACCACCTGAATATTGCAAATCAGCCGCCATAACAGCATTCTGGACTAACACGTGAGGTCAAGTGTTAGACTACGTAGTTAAAAAAAATTGTGTTATATATCTTGAAGTAAACTAAATAATCAAATTGCTGTTATTCGACGTCACTTGCCCTTCACCTTCAAAAAATAATTCATATTTTAGTTATATCGACAGCAAAAGTGCTGATTTACGATTTTTTTTTTACTTTTGTAACGTTTAGCGTTAGCAATTTGCTCGTTTAACATTCAGCAATTACAATAAGCTCAAGGTCAAGTCATACTCATAGTTAAAGAATTTTTTTTATTCTATACATCTAAAATTGTTTGTAAATTAAGGAATCACATATTACATTAGCTACATACTTCAACTTATTCCAACTAAAACATGTTTTGACAAAATCCTTCTCCAGGTCAAGTCAAAATTTTTATTTTTTTAAACAGTCAATTTACGTCTCCACTGTTGGGGCACAGGCCTACACTCAATATGAGGGCGATAGGCCGTAGTCACCACGCGGGCCCAATGCCGATTGGTGACTTGATGAAATATTAATAATTAATTTATTATATTAAAATCATAATACATTTTCATATTTTTATTAAGGCCCTATACTTTATATCCATTCACAGAAATAATCCTGTCATAAATATCTAATTTACTCCGATTAAACACATCGTGTATATAACAACAGTAAATCAAAACAATGAATACGGTTGGCCCATTGATATTATTTAAGGAGAAGAGTATATTTTTTTAGCTGATAATTTTTAAACACAAATACCACTGACCAAGGAATTTCTGCGACTGACATTACAAAGTTATAAAAACGTAAAGCTAATAGTGAGTCTAACAAAAAATTTAGAAATACTTATTAAATAATTTATACTCTAAAATCAATAGCTACTTTATAAACAACAGTTACATGTTTAAATCATTTTTTAATTATTATAGAAAAATTATATTCTATTTGATCCAATCGTTCATACCAAGCTTAGTATGAATAATCGGAAAGATATTATAAACAGTACTGTAATATTTATGTCGCAATAAAATAAATAAAGAAGTGTAAAAAAAGGAAATATAATATTATTTCATTTACAAGTATATTGTTTGCAAATAATTTACATTAAAACATAATAAACCACTACAGTTATTTGATACATAACTAAGTAATATACACATAAATTACATCAAAACTTATATAAAAGGAGGTGGAATCGATATTTTCTTCAGAAAATGACATGAACTCTCTGATAGCAAAAGTGGTGGCAGCAAAGGAGAGATTGGTGGAGCTAATGATAAAACAGGCGATGCAGCAGGTAAATTGGGGTTGAAAAATGGACATGGAGAAGTTTCTGGTATTGGTACCTCAGTTATTGTTCCGTAAGTTGATAATATCGGATCTATGTATCCTAAAGGTAAATCGAACATAGATTCAGGCCAACATAATTCGAGATAATCTGGTACAATAGTCTCTGAAGGACAAAGTGAAGGAATTGATATTGAAGGGCAACAAGTAGCGGGCACTGTTGGTGCACTTGATAAGGGTGCACTTGATAGGGGTAACGCCGTTGGACTGACGACTGTGTACTCAACAGGGCAGACAAATTGTTGATTTGAATCAGCAACCGTTTTAGGATTTACAATAGTCCAAGGCGACACTGCAGCACAAGCCGAAGGTGCCACCGATAAATTTGGATTCGGTAAAGCACGAACTTTAGCATAAATAGGTGGTAAGACCGATGGAATATTAGCCTGCGGACAGGAGACTGTAACTGGGAAAAATTGACATTTTACCTGAAATATAAAAATAAGACTATTAATTATTTTTAATAAAATTAAATTAATTTCTGCAAGAGCTAAATACTTACCTTATTAATTATAACTATAAGTACTAAAAAATATCCAAACATTTTTGTTATGAAAAGCCCAATGAAGGAATGAATAAATTTCATTTTTTTTATCTTTATATGTACCTATTTAATTACGTCACAGACATTATTCAATTAATTTTCACAATATTTTCAAAACATCTTACAATATTTATTACAAGTAGTACTGATTTAATCATGCCCGATAAAAATAATACAGAAAATAAAATTTTCATAATAAAAGACTAATGAGAGGAAAATCATGCGTAGGATCTTCAGCCCGATCCAGAGAAAGGACGGTAGATGGCGATCGCGGCACAATACGAAAACGGGAAGCTGGTTGGCGAACCGAACATCATAGGGGAAGCCGAAGCCCACGGACTCCGTTGGATGGGCCATTTGCTAAGGATGGGAGATGATCGTAGAGTCAAACAGGTGTTTCTCGGTACACCGATTGAGCGCCGGCCTATCGGCCGGTCCAGATACCGCTAGAAGGATGCCGACCTACACGAGCTTCAAGCAGTGGACTGGCAAGAGGCAGTGCAAAATAGACAACGCTGGCGCTCTCTTGTTTCGAAGGCCCAGAGTCAGTTTGGGTCGCTGCGCCAGAAAGGTAAGTAAGTAAAACTCTAATGGTTTGGTAAGTATAAAATTGCTGTTTATGATTTATTATATAAATAATCCAATGTCGAACTTATTACACAAAGATAAATAATTAATAATAAAATCTTTACAACTACAGAGTAGGTGGCGGGATAGGTATTTTTCTCAAAAACTGCCCACGCGACTGCGTCGGTGATGCCGACGGTATCAAGCTTGATGTTGGTGGAACCCACGCTGAAATAGGCGATGCAGCAGGTAGGAACGGATTCACTAAAGATATTTGTGGTGCACAAAGACAGTTAACGTCATTAACTGCTGGCACTTGAAGAATATCACGTGGCGTGTTAATAACAATCGGGATATTAGGCATCTCAAATTTAGGCACATTAGAATTGTGCTTTTGGATCGTATTTGGAGACAGATGTTCCACTAAATTGTGTAAATCTATTGGAATATCGGCTGATCCTCGTGTAAGAAAATATGGACGACCTGGCCCTGGCTGTACAGGTCGTTGTATGGCTCCAATTGGCGCTGCGCCAATTGATGCTACGCCAATAGGTGCTAATCCTGTTGGCGGGACTCGTCGGATTGGTACATGTCGTGGTAGGTTTTCCTCTATGCACGAAATAGGCTTGCCGATCTTTCCATTTGCTGCCATATCGATAATCCGAATTGCTTTTTCAGTATTTGCTGGCGATAAAATATTTCGCAAAGCATGTGCTAATGAGTTCTGACGTGTATCAAAATTAGCACATTCCGTTAAAATTATTTGTAATAAAGATGCAAAAACAACAGTACATATAAACGCCATTGATATCTAAAATTAAACAAAAACAAATGATAATGTTAATTCATTTTGTAATCTTATAGTAATTAATAAATCTTTAAAATAATAATAATGGCATAGATAAATTTTAGACAGTTACCTTTTTAATATGTTATTGTACAATATGCATAATATAAAATGTCTCGTTTTATAAAAGAAACTAAGACTATGTTAAGCAATCACTCTTGGCATATTGTTATCACTATATTAAAATATAATTAATAACACGATACTACTATCTACATTTGATCTCAAAGTACATATTATTGCATGCATTTTTTTCATATAATATCACGTATATTACGTTATTGATTTCTTCAATTTGAATTTGCTAATCAAAGAATTATTAATATTTCTTTACTGATCTATTATTGATCCAAATTATTTCTGCTACCGTCACGAGAAAGGTAGGACCAGGTAATTCGAATAACTCTGAATAACTAAGAGTTTTCGAGAGATTATTAAAGATAGGTCGTGCGACTTAATAGCCTACCGATCAATAATTATATTAATAAGTGCTGCCGTGGTACAAAAGTACAACATTGACTTAGAACTTAGACTTTGATTACAGAAATAACTTTATAATATGACTCGTAATTTTACGTTTAAAAAAGTAATTTTTTATGCTCTTCATAACTGGTAAGTTCAAAAGAAAAATTGGTGTGCCAACACAATAATAAATAAAGTATATCAATTAACGCGTCGGGAAATTAAATGCCTTTCTAGAAATCAGTACAAAAAAAAATCCCATAATTTCCAAATAATGTGTTTCAAACATGTCATAAGGAGTTTATATCAATCTTCTGATTGTACAAAATGATGAAACTTTAACAAATGAAAATTTCAATCGATATGATAAGGTAATGTTGCCATTGATTTTAATAAACAAGTTCTATACTAAGTTGGAAGATTTAACCTGAAGTTACGGTGGAATAAGATTAAGATATTCACAGGACAAACTCATTAAATTATAAAAGGTTTATTGTAAAAGAAAATGATAAAACTAAGTTGTTTGCTTGTTAATAATAATTTGAAATATTGAAATAAAACTCGCTTTACTCGTTAAAATTCTTTTTGAATATTATACATATTGATGTTAAATAAAAAATACAAATGCTATTATTTATTTTATTAAGAAATTGGAAACATCATTAAAAAAAGGAGGCTGAATTGTGATTTGTCGTAAATACTTTCCACTTCCAACAACAGGAACTTACAGCGGCGATATAAAATAATCAAATATTGATTTCTTGTAAGATTCTGGAAAATGATCCAAATCTGTAAACTTTGTGAAAGAAAAATCCTCTCGTACGAAATTCGCATTATACTATACATGGGATGATAAAGCAAATCCGTAAGTAATGTCTCGGTTATTGTTAACAAACAACTAGGATGATATAAATCACTTTCTCTCACTATGTTATTAAACTATTTAATAATAGGGTCGGAACTTAAAAATAGCAAGTCAGTAGTTTCCACGTACATATATACAGGAGTGTTGGGACTACTGGAAGTGATAAACAGATACTGTTGAATATACTACTATAGCATATAACGGGATTTATTGCTAGAAAGCATCCAAAATCTTGTATAGGAAACGATAATGGAAGACTAGACAATGCTAGTGGTTGATTTGAACCATAGACACAGAGTTGACCTGTAGTTTAAAATATTATTATTAAAAAAAATATCTATTAACTTTATAATTCACACAAAATCATATCTGTGTTGCAAAAACAAATCTGATCGAAAATGCGACTACTAACATTTTTTTATCGTTTTCTATACTGTTAGGTACACATTTCATGTTATTAACATGTACCCAACTTTCTTAATATTCTTTTGTTATGTGATAATATTTATTATTCGATGACATTGTATCTAATCACTACACAAACTGCCGTAGTCAACACCTATGCCAAGTGTAGCGATTACCGGAACTGTCCCCACAAGGAAAGATCTATAACAGCGATGAATATCAATAAGCTGTTACAATTATAGAACGATACAAGAGAAATAAACATTTAAGGAAAATAATTACTAAAACAAAGCCACCCCACAAAAGGTATCGCTAGTTCAATTTTATTATACACGATTTACATTATTATATTATACAATTAATTATTACACATTATCACTTACATAACCTAAAATAATTAAGGTAATACATTTTCAAATAACATTACTCTCCAGAAGTTGCTTTATTAGTAGAACATATAACTAGACACTAACTAGTGTTTTTCTGTGTTTTATTGATATCTTTTATATATATGTAGATTATTGATAATGTTAATGTAACAAAATAATTAACGAGTAATTAATGAAATGAAAAGTAACCATTTCTTAGAATATCGAGTACATTTAACACATCGGTTAAGAAATTTTGTTGAAATTGTTTAAAACTTATAAATTATTATAATGATAGGTATGAACTCTGATATATGATTTTTTTTTTGTAGAATTATGCGACAAGAGGGGCGAAACCTTTACCTGGTGGTAAGTGATATGCCCGCCCATAACAAGTGGCGTTAGTATACACTTCACCACATTGCACTCGTCGCTTGAGATTTTGAGTGTCGTCACCCCAATAATTAAACCAGCTACAACGCCCTTCAAACCGGAACACAGTAATGCTTGCACACTACGGTTTGACGGCAGAAATAGGCGCTGCTGTGATACCCACCTTGAAGGTTTCAGGCAACAGAGACCGACCACCAATAAATGCATTTTCATAATCTTTTTCTCCTTCTTAAGGTGCCTCTCCGACTAGCGGAGGTTGGCAAACAGTTCAGTATATTTCGTCCCGTCTCTTGCGAGGCGGAACAGCTGAGCGGTTATTCCGGTCCACTCCTGATGTTGCCCAACCACAATTTCTTCCTAGCATTTCATATTTTCTATTTTCATAATTACGAAAAATTATTTATACAGCTCTTAAAGATATTGTAATATTCCATATCAATGTTGCACTATAATTGAGATAAAGTATGTACAGACATTAATGTGTATAATATATCTTGTGTATGATCTAGATTAAAAAAGTACTTTTTATTTCGCTTTATAGCATGAAAAAAATGTTATCTTATTACGCCATATTAAAGAGCGGTTAGTTTCTCTTGTCAAATGTATTAGGAAATTCGTATATATGAAAAAAAATATTAGTTTTTCAAGCAGCTCGCGTGAATACGCTTAGTCCCACCACAGGTTCATTTATTATTTTATGGAGACTCATGGATACTTCAGTATCAATATACAAGTAAAGAAACGGACTAAAGCTAAACCGGGCCCTAGGTAATATTGTAATTCCGGGGCTGTTTTCGAATTTTCGAGCCCCAAAAATTACGGCCTATGGGCGAGTGCCTAGACCATACTGCGCCCCTGAATATACATGCAATAAAATTATAGCAATGTTATTTCGTTTACGAAAATAAGCAGTAAAAATTAAACAAAATATATAAAACATTGCGCTACCTCATTTATTTCTAGACTAACAAATTAATAAGAGAATACATACAAACCCTACAAATACAGTATTAGCAATATTAAAATAGTTCTGTACACGTAAATTGTATATGTCAAAAATACTCGATACTTTGCATAAGTATTACACAGTACTTTGGCCGATAATTAAAAAAAACATGTTTGTACCAATAGCAAATACCTGTAAATATAATTGACGTAATATAAAATAATTGAATAACTAACTAAAGTTAAATGCAAAAAGAAGAATTTTTTACTATTACATTTAGAAAATAAAAAAAAATTACTACTTCCTTAAAACAGTGACAAATGATAAATAATAAGTTCTAATAATTATTGCAACATCAATTTTTTCTATAAATTAGAAAATAATACAGTATTAGTTAAATAAAAAATATTTAGATGAACATTGTTTACATTTTTTTTTTACATATAATTCAACTTAATTTGCAATATGTTCTGCGATATAAAAGAAAATAATGATTCTAAATGTACACATTGCTCTTCAGTATGATAAATCATCTGTAGAAATTATTATATAATAAAATATCTATGAAAGATTTTCATTGGTGAATAAGTGTTTTTCATCGTAGTCAATTGAGACATACTTCAGAGAAATCTTGTACTAATGATATATTGATACAGATTATTAATTTCTCGTAAGTTGATGTATAGGTATAGGCTGCATATAGTTACTAGGATTTAACATCGTCACTTCTGAAATTCGTCAGTGTACATCAGCTATACTCAACCAACGGTCCGCCGAGCTTTCGTGGTTGGCCCATCCGGTGTTATTTTATTTTAAACTAAAATGAATTTCGCGCCATTAGAAATTAAACTACTATATACTCGATGAATCAGTTTGATGCTGTTTAGGAAAATTTGAAACAAATCGTGAAAACTAAATCATTACCTAATCATTTTTTATTAATTTTTGCCCCAATACTATAACTAACATGTGGTTGTGGCCCCTATTAAAAAAGTTGAGTATCACCGATGAACACACTGTATGCACTATTAATATTTTCCTTGTAATTTGAAGGTATGAATATTTTAAAAAATACTCCATAAATATGTTAATATAATAAATAATATACAACAGGAACTCTTAATAGTATAATTATTAAACTGTTTTGTAAAGAATTATTGTTTAACAATTATCAGTGATAATATCCTGTATACCGGTTTGATGATTGTTTTTAAGTTTCATTCTTGCATATAATATTGCTATTTATATATATTAGGATGCATAACAGAATAAATCATGCAACATGTACGAATTTTTGGTTTAGTCATTTTTAACTGGTGGCGGTTTACCACTGGCAAGTACAGACTTCATCGTTTTCATCATACCAGGAAGTAATGACATGTGTTTGTCGACACATTTAACTGCGCACTTCTCAAAATCTATGGTACATTTGTCGATCTGAAAAAATAAAAAAAGAATATTATATTTAGTAATAACGTAATATATTATATCTTTGTCTTTTATTAACATATCAATGAACTGAACTGAAAAGTAACTAGATGATAAGAGACATTATCCTATATTAGTGTTAATAATGGAGCTTATTAAGTATTACATTGCTATCACCAAAATTACACATAATCATCACTTAGCTGTTATCAGAAGTACAGATTACTCTGCACTGTATACTGGAACCAACCCTAGATGAAATGACTGTCTAATGTAGTCAACCAGCTCCCATCAATACCAATAATCTTTTTATCTGTTGCAATGTGACCTGGTTTGTCAACATAACTCCTTCAATATGTTATGATACTCTCTAAACTAAAACAGAATTGATGCTGTTAATTCTTAGGGAATATTTATGTTGATTAGAACACAGTAGTGCTTGCACTCTCCTCTCCTCCATTTGACAAGAGAAATCAATCATAGAATGAACTAAGTCAGTAGAGAAATATTCGGCAATAATAAAAATAACTACAACAATTAAAACATGAACAATATAAATTAAAGGAAACATTGGGTTTTGTACTGATTCCTTTAATATCAAGCGCCGACTTTGAGGGTAATTCTTATGTTCCCCTAAATATTGAAATTTAGATTACAGTGTTATGTGATATTATTTGACATTTATCTGTATCATAGATAAAAATAAAAAGGAAAAGCAAATTATCATTTCAATGATTTTTAAAGTAAAACTGGAAATTAGCTATGAGTGTCTTACAGTTTCTTGGCTAGGGTCAGGTCCGAGCCTATCTCTTGCTGTATCATTGCAGTCCATAACACACCGCTGTAGCCTATTTTGGAAGTGGTTAATCTCACCCTGAAAATAAAATATTTACTACTGTTTAAACTCTTTGTGGCTATAATAAATAGTTAGTAATCTATTTACATTAGTAATATCTATGATGCCTTTATTATAAAAAGTGTACCAATATTTTCTTGATATATTTACAAATGAAGAAGTTATTGCATAAATTGTTTCACTAGCTGTAATTCAATATTTTTTTAAAAAAAAAATTAATAGATTGTTCCCAATCTATCTTTATTTTTCTTCCAACATTTGTAATAACACAACATATTTTTTTTTCATCAAATATTAAGATCCCGGTGAAGACAATAAAATTAACTTTGCTTTCTGATACTGCAGGAACTGTCAAGAAGCTTGTTAATTCCAAATTCAAAAACTCTTATTAATACAAATCCCATTAAAATAAAAAAATTCTAATTTAACCAGAATGTAATTTTTTTTTATTAATGCACACATAAATTACAAAGAAAATATAATACACATGGAAATAAGTGCAAAGGCACTATTTATTTCAATATGGGATTTCTTCCAGTAGGCCTATGGTTGGAAGAATTGATTAAGATGACAGTGAACCTCTCATAATATACACTCTGATAATATAGAACAAAACTTATATATATAATCTAGAATTATTTAGCTTATAAGTAAAAAGAGAAGAGAAAAAAAAAACAAATACAAATTTACAGGCATTAGGAATAGTACAAAATAAAACTCTTTTAACAATTTTTTTAAATAGTGCCACTGTCCTAACCTCATGAATCGCCCGAGGAAGTGCATTCCAGAATCTAACTGCATGTATAGTGAAAGAGAGAATATTTTTCAGAACTATGGGACGGAAATTTGAGAACAGTTCTTAGGTCAGATCTACTTTCTATGTTGGATGAGTGAACAAAGTAGAATCCATCTTGTAAATACAATGGATACGAAGGATTATGTAAGATGTTATGGCAGAGACAGAGTATGCATGTGTTCCTGCAAAGACGGATTGGATGGCTCCGCTCCCGATCCGTGTTTAGCTGCTTCGGATATGTAATAAAATGGTCAAATATTTAAGTCCAAAAAGATAGCAAATACACAAGTATTGCAAGTGCTCAAATTTGTTTAGTTGCTCCTCAGTTGCATCCAATAAGCAAATGTCAACATATTTCTGGATGGGCAGAATAATAGATTGCATGAGCAAAATTTTTGTACCTATTCACAAAAAACTCTGGAGACATTTTCAGGAGCGCATACTATAATTAATCTTTTTTACTTAAATTAGTAATATGTTCTGTCCATAACATCTTGGAATCCATAATTATGCCCAAGTCTTTACCAGTATCAGAGAAGGAAAGGACTTTGTTGTTAATGAGCAGTGCTGGGAGAGTGGAAGAATCAAGTGAGCTGCAAAGTTGATTACTCCCTATTATCATAGCCTGCAATTTGTGGGGATTAAGTTCCAACTCATGGTTTCAAGACAGTTATGTACTGAATATATGATAAAACACATGAATAGGTACTATGTCCTGTTAGCAGCCATGTAGCTGTTTTCTAAAGTGACATTATGTGAATATTTTATGAAGTACTCACATAGTTGTTATTATTTGTCAATAACACATACAAGTCAAATACTCACATATATAACAGAGATATACTTGTGGATATTTATCTTACATAAAAGCTTTTTTAGTGTTTTAACTGCAGTATGAGCTACAAAAACTGGAAAATGGCTATATAACTGCAAGTCATCTGTATCTTCTTTCTCCTGCCCTGGTCCCACTTTATGTAGGGTCTGCACAACATGTTCTTCATTACCGAACATGTTGTAAATAGTTATAACTGCAAGTCATCTGTGTATAGATGGTAATTGGATGAGATCACATTAGTGAGAGTTTATAAACCGAGAAGAGCAATGGAGAAAGTTCTCCACCTTGATGCAATCCCAGTGAGATCCATCCATTCAGAGAAAGAATTATCCTTGTGGACACATTGAGAATGGCCTCGAAGGTACGAGTCACACCATGAAATTGCAGAGGACTATAAATTAATAGACTGAAGGATTTTATCAAGGATATCAAAATAGATATAATTATGGTTAAGTGTTTTTGACACCTACCATATCAAATGTCTTCTGTTATTTTAAGGAGAGCATACATAGTGCTGTGTCCACTGCGGAAGTCATATTAAAAGGGATTTAAAACATCATTGGTATTAAGAAAGACTGTGAGTTAAGTGTGAAGATGTTCTAGAACTTTTGAAAGAAATGGCAGCATTGATATGGGTCAAAAATGGAATTGATGTCTTAGGGAGTGCTAGAATATGAGCAAGCTTCCACATTGAGACAATTGAGAGAATTTAACTTTTGACATCAGCTTGTGTCAAATTGTTTGTAATACCAAATTGGACAAAGTGAAAGTTCTAAGAGAGTCCAATTTTTTAGAAAAGAAGATAATGATATTGGAGGACAGGTAAAATGTTGGTTGAGAGAATCCTAAAGCCATTGTATCATTTGTCACCTTAGAAGATTTGCCTATACCAACACTTTTAAGAAAACTCCAGGCCTTTGTAAAGTCACTGTTATAGAGAGATTCATAAAAATAACATCTTTTTGTATTTCTATATAATCAATTGCAGTTATTTCACAGACCTTTGAAGTCTGAAAAGTTTTGGTCCGATAGATATCTCTTTAATTTTTATTTTGCTTTATCCCTGCATGCTATTGATTCTTTTATGACAACAGTAATCCATGGTACTGGTTTATGCCAAATTTTTAACATGTTTTATTGAAGACATAAGGATTATAAACATTTTAAAGAGTTGAAGTTAATCACCATATTATCCAAGTTCATACAGTTACTTATACTTGACCAATCAGTTGCTACTGCTTCCTGACTCAATTTATTAAGATTAACATTCTTCTAACTGCAGACATACTGAAATTGTATTTTAGACTTGGGTGGTCGAATATGAAAAGAGAGGGAAATAAGGTTGTGACATGAGAATGAAGCTACTAATAGACTGTGAGTTACAACATTTTCTGTACCTGATACTATAATCAAATCAATCACAGTGAACAATTTGGGAAGTGAAGGGTTACAGAAAGTGGTAGGAATTAAACGATTTTAAGAAGCTAGCATAGCTTGTAATTTATGCAGGCACAAAGTGCTTTTGACCACATATTAAAATCATCCATCAAGCTCTTATGGCTATAAATACGGAAAAAATAATAGATAATACTACCAAGGTTATTAAAATAATTAATGTTATTATTAGGACTGTATCAAACCCCAAGTAGAATTTCAATGTGGTGAAAGGAAACTTCAAGAAGCAGAAACTTTAATCTTCAAGAAACTTTTACTTTAGCTACACTATTAAAATGTGATAAATTACCTGGACATAATTATTAGCTTGATTTAATGCAGTTGTGCAATTTTCAATACATCCATGTACTCTTTCCAACGGCGTTTGTGTATCATCACAACATTTAGCTGCACATCTATGCATATCACCCTAAAATAAGAAAAAAAAGTACATAATAAACATTGGTGAAGGAAACACAAATAGTATAAAAAATTGTAAAGTATAGTAAAATAAAGAGATAAAGTAGTCAAATTGTAGAATATTATATATTTGATTATTTTAGAAATAGTTCAAGTTATAACGTAACCTAGCAAGTGTTTACAATACCTAAAAACTAAAACCATTCGATTCGAATAAGAAAACATGAAACAGTATTGTACCATATTCTGTAGCAATGTATATATTAATATTTTGTTTCAAAATAGCGTAAATGAAATAAAGAAAAATTTGTGCTCTTGTAGAATGCCGTACAAGTTTAAAAAATTATTCGGGAATTATTGCATAAGATCGACTGAAACTAATATAACCTATAATATTTTACCTGCATTTTTCTTAAATAACTTTTGTCCAATTCATTAACCAACTTGGTCATCTCTTGTTCAATTCTATACTTTTGTGCCTCCACCATTATTACTACTTTGTTGATTTAATTATTTTTATTAATATTCCCTTAAAAGTGAACCGGACACATAACCTGACTTTAAGTTGTACTGACACACCAGTTTTCTCTCGGTGTTAGAAAGGCAGAGGACATAAGTTTTTACAAATATGTGGCCTAAATTGTCTTAACATTTTAAAAATTAATTTTTAGTTTTATGTAATAATTAACAGGTAAACATATTAAAATTATGGAAATCTGATTACTGATGCCTTATAATATTATTTGCAGGATAATTAGAGATATCAACACGGAAATATTTGCTTACGGTACGTTACTGGAATATTTTGCTACTATTATACAAGACATGAGTTTATTATAAAAAATATTGGACGTACAATGTAGTGATGAACAGACTTTTATATGGTAAACTTGAAAATAAAAGACTTCTGTTTAGATACATTTAAGTAATAACTGCAAAAATTAGTGACTGTGTGGAAATGAAAGAGTTTAAAAATGTCAACTAAGAAGTACAAAAACTAAAAGAATAATAATAAATAGTGTGCTTGTGATGTAATGACTTTTTTGAATATACGTACAAACATATATATATATATATATATATATATATATGTATATATATGTATATATATATATATGCATATGTACATATATCTACATGTATATATATATGTATATGTATATATATATACATAGATTGTAGTAACTGTAAGCATAACAAATCTACAGTTTTCTCCCGTGGCTTCCATGGCCTCTGGGCGACGGGTTCGAAGGAACCGGTCGCCTGCGCAATGAGGTCGAGGAGGGGGCGCGCTGTATGTTCCGGCGCGCCCTGGAAAGCGAGGGTTCATCCCTCCCTCCCGAGGTGGGGCTGCGCAAGCGGCCAGCGCCGGCAAGGTCGCGGATGAGTGCATGCGTTCCCGTGACCCTGTCAATATGGCGATAAGGCGGAACATCGTGGGGGTTTTAGTCGGTGCAAGTCAACATAACCCGTCCTTGCCCCCGCGAGGACGAGTATGCGTAGGCATTTTCCCCACTTAAAACAAAAAAAAATTCTTAAGTTAAATTGTAAAGGATTTTTTTAATTTTATTGCATCATTTTAAATAAAGTTGTTTAAATATACTATTATAATATCAGGCACTACTGCAGAAAAAAAACCTAAACCTTGGGGCAACTCAATGAACCCGGTAGGATAAGTTCTTTATTACGAGCATTTAATGAATCGTGATGAGACTTCTCTATATGTAGTTCTTCGGAAGGTAAGCATTTCTGGGACAAAAATATTTTCTCAAAACATGAATTTTTAAGAGTCTACACTTATTTGTAATAAACATAAAATAATTTTTAAAATTGACAAGGTAACCTGTTTCAAAGTATTGTAATGACAATAGGGATTTTTAAGTAAATCAGAATTTAAATCAATTTTTAATTTAAAAATAATAAATAATATTATAATAAACATAGACGCACTGCTAAGAGAAACAATGTAACCAAAAATAATGCGCATTCCGTAAATAACCTCTTTCTCAATGCGCTGAGTACCAAAATGATATACTTAAATATTTATAAAAAAGGTATTATAAGAGAAAAACGGTTCTTAAGTTAGGTAAGATAAAATATTTTGTATTGTGTATATAGGGATAGTAATTCAAATAATTGAATGAAAATGCTTTTTAGGCAAATATTAATAATTTTAATATTTAAGACCTTGTTTTAATTGTTGTAAATAATCGTCAATAGAATATTATTATTAATATTCATCAACAACTTTTAACAAAAAAAGTTCTTGCCAAAAAATGGAAATTGCATATGAATTTTTTTTTATAATTTTTTTATCAAATATTGCGAATATCACGATAACAATTTATCTACCATTTACAGGTTATTAAATAAATTATTAGATATGAGTAACTTGATAGGACACGACTTTTAGATAAGCTTGGCATAAATATTAGTGGCTTTTATAAATTATACCAAAAAGGACAAAATTAGGAAAAGAATCGTACAAGGACTGACAAAGAAATGACGGAGCCGTTGTTATTGTTGTCTTGCTTAGCTATTATTATACGATGTCATGTAAGTATCAGAAAATGTTTTATCATTTTTTCAGAGAAATTCTGGTAGGTTATTTCTGTAATCGCGATATATGTAATAAAATTAATTTTAAACAAGTAATGATTATCATCACCAAATAAAATTTTAGTTTATAAATGCTCACTGTTGTACATTCCCAATTCTTGGTTAGCAAGTCCAGAAAGTTAGTAAAAGTCATTGTATAAAATGCCAAACTTTTTCTGAGATCTCATAATGGCTTTTACAATATGCTGGGATTCGAGTAGCAGTGCAGAAATACCATAAAATTACATTTATCCCACAGCTACATAAATCAATTGAGAAATGTACAAAATCTCTTTATTTATTTCAGTTTACAGGAGCACAATGTGTTAACAGGCAACCAACATATAACGTGATGAATGAGGCTATGGTTGAAACATCAAGAAATATGGTTCCTCAACCAGTGACACCAACTTTTGTGCCACAAAATTCATTAATAGAAACGCCTTGTAACGCTTGCAACTCAATACACGAAGTTCCAACAGGAAACGTTTTACCAGGGCCTGTGACTATTATTACAGATTATTCTCCATCTATATGTAAAAACTTAGCTGATACATTACAACTAATGACTGTGTGTAATTTGTTGCAAAGTTCTAAATGCCCATCAGATGCTATTCTACAGTCGGTTTCCCCAATTTTGAACGAAGTGATATCGTCTCCGTTATTTTCATGCGGTTGCAAAAACCCTATTTATTCAAACCCGAATATTTTACTAAACGATATAGCCGCGCCAGTTTTTAACTCCAACATAATTTCTTCTAATTTTATCCCCAGTCTTCCTCCAAAGCCTATTGAAGGTTTATATAACAAAGGTTTAATCCCAAATATTGTAAGCTTACTACGTAATACATTTTAGATATTATGATTTATAAATTACTAAATTATTTTTATTAAATTAATAAATAAAATATTTATAGTAGAACGTTTTAATTTTATTTCTACAATACGAAAGTAAATAAAATGAATTTGCTCGTGTATCGAATTGTTCTAACATTTGACTCAAACACTACAAGATTTGATTATACAGTGTTCAAATAAACTTGCAACTGATATAAAAAAAAAATTAAGAATCTGTGCTACTTTTTGTTATTTTTGTATTTTTATTGTGGTAGTGTTAATAAAATTTTATGGACTAACGCTTCTGTGTAAAATAATGTTTTTTTTGTACCTTATAGAAGATTGTCTCATAATTTTAATGACAGAGAATGGTAGCATCTGTTATTCTGCAGACAATTACGACTATAACACATAACAGACGTATAAGGATAAGAACCGCAACAAATGCGCGATATTAAACAAATTTAAATAATTATAAATATACTTACAGAGAAGCTTCTATTGATTTAACATAAAAATGTTCATACTGAATAGAAATGCGCAGTTTTTAATTTAATCTAATAATTGTAAAACCTAAGAAAATCCACAAAATGGAAATTTTAACAATCGTAACATCAAAAAGGCATCATCTTCATTACCAGCCAACAGACGTCTACTGCTGGACATAGGCCTCCCGCAAAGATCTGCACATCGATCGATCGTGCGCTGCCTGCATCCTACTGCTTCTCGCAACCTTCACCAGATCGTCGGACCACCTGGTGGGGCCCTAAAATACTATGTGTTCCTGTACACGTTTGCCATTCAAGGATCTTAGTGCCCCATCGACTGTCAGTCCTTCGAGCGATGTGTCCTGCCCATTTCCATTAAAAGCTGGCAATCTTCTGGACTATATCGGTGACCTTAGTTCTCCTACGGATCTCCTCATTTTTGATTCGATCACGCAGAGAAACCCCGAGTACAGCCCTTTCCATTGCTCTCCGTACGACTTAAAGGCTTTTCACAAGGCCCACTGTAAGCGGCCATGTCTCAGTGCCATAAGTCATGACTGGCAAAAGGTTGCCAGTGGTCAAAAATGCAATTTAAACTAATTTATACCAAGGTTGCAAAAGAAAATAATTTGAAATATAAAAAAACAAGCTATATCTTTATTTTGTAACTAATTAAGTAAACAAAAAAAAACAAAACAAATTATTCAATTAATAAAAATATGAGTTCGTATTAATGTTGCCATATCCGCAGCCGCATGGTAGAGATTCCACATTTAGACTGACACATGGTAACGATGCAGGTACATTTCCAATGTTACAAGCTCCAAAAGGACCAATATTACCACAAGGACATATTAGTTCGGGTAAGCGATCGTAACAATTTGGGATAGGAGGTGATATCTGGACTGGCCCAATGATATCTGGAGAACAACCTATTAAATTCGGTCCATATGAAACAGAGGGAACATACTCAGTTACACCGCCACAATAGTTAGAAATGGGTATATAATCTCCATAAAAATTCGGTAAAGGATCAACAAACGGACCGCATACAGGTGCATAATCAAAAACAGGTCCGCAAGGGTACTCTATGAATGGTGAAATCTGTGGTCTAAATTCAACAATTGGGCCATTAGGTGGTATAAAATCAAAAACTGGTGCACAGGGTTTACAGTCGATCACTGGTCCATACTGAGGTACAAAATCAAAAATTGGAAGACTTGGCGGAGGAAATTCAACGACAGGCGCACATGGTGGTAATGCATCAAAAACCGGTCCAAACTTTGGTACAAAATCAAAAACTGGTGTTTGTTGTGGTATAACATCAATAATTGGTCCACGCGGTGGTACAAAATCAATTATTGGTAAGCATGGTGATGACACGTAGTCTGGTGTAGAAGACAATATCTCCACTGTTGGTGAATACACAATTGGTTGTGGTACAATTGGTTCACATACAGGATTAGGTAAAGGAACTGAGTGGTGACCCAGAGCTGTATTTAAAGTTGACTCTATCAAATCGCTCACGATGAGAAGTTGCAGCACATTTGCAAGAGCATTCGAAAGAGAATTATCAATGACAGTTGTTCCAACTTGAGGTGATGGTATTATTTGCTGTGGGGTAGAAATAAGCGGTGTATGTAATGGCGGCGGTAATATTGGCGGGCCGCAAATCTGACCACTTATCTAAAACAAAAGAAAACAACACTATTGTAAATTTAAAACTTAAAACTTTTTAAAGTACTTTTTAAAGGAATTAACATAAAAATTTCATTAGAAATTATCTTACCTTGCATAGTAATAAAGCAAAGGAAAAAAGAGCTGCGCCAATGTTCATTATTGTTTTAATAATATTTTAAAAGTGCATTGATGCTTTTATATATTTATTGTTATTCGTGTGAACGCAACCGATACCCGATGACATTATATTTTACAAAACCATTTATGATAACTGTCAATACCAGAAATAGTTTCGATAATGCAATAATACACAAATATGTAAATGATATCAAAACACTGACACAATTTATTATGTAAAATATAATTGTATTTTCCCCAGTTAGACACTGATGGTCTCTATTGCCGGAGACCGTCCAGGTAGATACCACCGCAGCGCCTATTTCTGCCAACAAACAGTACTGTGCAAACATTATTATCTTCCGGTTTAAAAGGCGCTGTAGCAAGTGAAATTACTGGGGTAATAAGACCTTATAATTGAAGGCGATGAGCGCAATGTAATACTGTGTATTGTATTATATCTACCGCCACTTTATCACGGCATATCACTTACCATTAGGTGAACGTCCCATTCGTCTCATCGCTTCGTAGTATAAAAAAGATGGCAAAGGCTTAAATGTTGAAAAGCAAAGGATGTTACGAAGCACAGACTATTAAGCCCGTATTGAAAGCTCAGTTCGACATATTCTAATCAGAAAATCTTGTACTATATTTCGATAAGATTTTTTATCAGTAAATGCGATAACAGCATTTTATCTTGTCACGTATCATCGTTATCGATCTATGATAACAATATTACAAAGTTTTTAACGTAATTTAATAATCGTATATAAGCAATAACTAAAGAAATAATTTCATACTTTCAAACAAGATAGATTAGCTTACGAAAATGAAAGTAGTTTTGTATTTAGCATGTACATTTATTGTTTTGAAGGTAATATTTAATTTTTTTTAATTTGTCGCGTTTTCTATTTTTCTGATTAGCAAACTTTTAGCACAATTAAAGCATTAAAAAAAAAAACAAAATTTAAATATATTCACGTTTCGTATCTCTCTATACATACTCGTATCGAAATAGTTCCCAAGGACAATTGACCATAAATTTATGGTTCTCGTTTACTAACTTCATTATTAACAATTAACACATTTGAATGTTTCAGTATAACAGTCTGGAGTAGTTATAACTTTAATTTTATCATCAAAATTTTGTACATTAAATTGTGTTTTATCACAGGTGGTATCAACGCAATCAGAACACAATATCCAAGTCTACAAAACTAAAGTAGACACCTCGAGCCCTTCGTCATCGATCATGAGAACAAACTCGCCGACAATATTCGTCAAAAGGGTTTCTGCACCTGTATTCGTAAGAACATCGCCTACATCCGGAGTTATTATTAAAAAAAATACATCTACCGCTCCGCAGAACGTTCCTATAGTTAGATTGAAACGTAATTTGCTTCAATCACCAAGTTTTAATATTGTAAGAAAGCCTTCTATGAAAGGAAGTACGTTTTCATGAAAGCACTTAATATTTTAGAGTTAATTTTTATATCACAAATTGGTTTTGTAAGCGTAATGTATTATTTATTTGTATCTTAGAATTATGTTCAGTTTTGAAAAATAAAAACAATGCTATAGATTTCGATAAAGATATAAAATCCGATTTTTTTATGATAACTGTTATAATCATCATTAGGTGCCCTCTTCAAAATGAAGTTCTTTTTAACTGATGTTACTTAAGCCCGTCCACTGTTTATTGTCGTCAAACCATTTGTTCCGCTGTTTACCAGGTGCACGCTTTTCAAGGAATTTTGCCCTACAGGACCAACCTTGGGAACTCATAAAGCGACCGTCTTTAAAAGTGTTTGAAAAATGCAACTTTTCTTTGCATGCATCAGAGTACGTTTGCAGTTGCGACTGATTGATTTTAGCTAAACGACTTTGTTGTTGAAGTTCGGCTAGGTGAATAACATCGTTGCTCCTATTTCTGCCGCTAAACATTGTGCAGACATTACTACTTTCCGGTTTGAAAGGTGTTTTGGCTAGTGTAATTACTGGTGTAACGAAACTTAATATTATATATCTCAAGGCGACGAGCACAATGTTCTGCATTGTATATCATCCTAACTAGGGCACACATGGGCAAGCGTTTCACTTACCATCAGGTGAACTTCTCTCTAGTCTCTATGACTTGGTAGGTGACGATTTAGAAAACGTATCTGATATTATCTTCGTGTTTGTAAGGAATTTCTATCACTAAGTCCATAAGAATAGAAAATGTCAGCGTAGTCTTCATTACCGTAATCCGCCCACGAAAGTAATTAAATTTTAACTGTCGTACTGACTCATTACCTTAAAAGTGTTTTTTTTTCTAAATTTTAGAAACTTTATGTACTTTCTAATATCTTGTCGGATAGGTATTGATGATTGAAGTCAGGTACTTATTTACGTGCTTTATACGTATTTTTTATAAATAAAATTTTAATTTAAGATTAAATAAAATGTAAGGTATGACGCTTTATTTTTTACTGTCACGACTTTCAAATAACGTAATTGAAAAATTTTAATCGCTAAATGATGATTATTAATTTAATAAAACAATGATTAAATATTAATCATTACATTAAAATTTGTGAAGAAATAAGAAAGAATTAAATCATCGAATTTTTTCCTATAAAATCGGGAATATTTGAAAAATATTTAACAAAGTAATAACGCCAGGAACATTGGTTTTGTATGGTGTATTCCATACATAGATAGATAGGATACGAGCTATACTTTAGACCCTCTAGATCTTTTACACCTATTACCTTTCACACTGTATATAACACTTCAGAGATAAAAACTTAAAGAATCAATAACCGGCTTTTAACATTTTGATTTTATTACAATTATTATAATAATCATAAGTACTGTTCTAAAACTTAGTAAAGTGAATAATATTTAATATTAATTTAATAGCTTTTTTTATTTATCTAAATTTTTACCGTTATAGACTTTTTTAATTAAGTAAAATGTTCAGGTGTTTTGATATTACTATTAAAATAAATCTCAAGAATTTCATTACCTAATTAAAATGTTAAGGTATAATAAAATTGCCGTTATGGTTTTTTAATATAGTTAAATGGAAAAGCTGTATAAAAAATATAATGATTATAACATAAGTGAATATAGAAAATAGTAAACTTATACTCGCAAATGTGTAAACCCATGAATCCATTGAAAAAATTAAAATAGGAGCATACTTAAATTCTTATATATGTACTAGCTGTTCGCCGCCCACTTTGCTGGCTGTAATATAAAATTAGACTTGAAATGTGTCTGATGTATTGCTTGAGAGCAACCGGAACAGCAAATGACTTTCTATCGCAACCACATAAATAATACGAAATGAAAAGTTTATTAGAAATAAATTTATGAAGGATCTATGAAATTAAAAAAAAAATAGCCTATAACCATCTACAAATAATTTGGCGTCGCATGGTCATGTTCCTATGTCAATACGTTCTCTAGTTTTCACGTGATTCGCAAACAAACAAAACCCACGTACTTTATGTATGGATTCCTAAAAAAGTAATAAAAATGAAAATAATTTTCGTACATTTCCGACACATGTTACTTGCATAAGCACAAAGAGGTTTTTGTTAAGAAAGTAATGATAATGATATACATATATACAACTGTATAAAGTTAGGACACAAGTACGGAATACCCGTAATCCCCAAAATTCTGTTATGGTTACGTCTACGCATTGTAAATCTATATCAGCTATTTACTTAGTATTTAAATATTGTACATATATTTGAAAAAAGTAGTACAAAATGTAACGTGCGAGGTAGCCTTGGTGTGCGCTACATTGGCGACAAGATGCAAGAAAGTAGGCTGCGATGGTATGGTCAGGTAAAAAGAATGCCGCCTCACTACGTTAGCAGCTTGGCACTGCAGCTCTCCCTCTCTGGTCGAAGACCCACAAGCCAGACCCAAAAGAAGGTGGAAAAATGTAGCTAAGTGACTGACGACGGTGTCGAGGACGGAGCGAAGTGGAGAGGAAAAATAAGGAAAGCTGACTCCACCACTATATGGGATAGGAAGAGAGAGAGAGTACAAAACGTAAAAGTATTATTTGTCCGTCAACAACCAAGTTTGATACTACATTACTTACCGGCGTAATAGTCTGTGAAATTAGGTTAGGGGCGTTATTTAGAAATGTTTAGAATATTTTAAAAATTTTATTTCATTTATAAGTTATTATACAGTATATCACATAATATTATAAGCGTTCCTAATAAAAATAATTAAGCCCTGGTAATGGTTCAAAGTTCAAATTAGCTGTAGGTATTGGTGGTGAAACACTTCCTATAATACAAGGTGGAACTCCTGGTGGATAAATTACTTCTGTAACTGGTCCTAATAATTCTAGTAAACCATTACACAAGCATGGGCTTGGTGACCCCATTTGAATTGGAACTGTTATATCTTTCAGAGAAACGGGACCAAACATCGATAAAAAATTAGCATTTACTGGAATAACTTCTGAATTAGGCCTAGGTGCTAAATTGGATACAGATGATAATATATCTGCTACATCATAAACATTTGGTAAAGGTTCAATGCAAGAATGACGTGGTTGTAAAATATCAACTTTTGGTGCACAGGTTGTTTGAAGAAAATCAGTCCTAGGTGCAAATTCTACAGTCGGAGTAAGGAGTTGAGGTGATGATAAGGTCTCGCAAATAGGAGAAACTGTAGGTAAAACACACGGTGATATCTTTCTACGAGAATTTAAATTAGACGCTATCAAATCACTTACTATAATCAATCGCAAGGTATTAGTAAGATAATTTGGATCTGAACTATCTGCGAAAGCAGAAACTATCTGTGGTAAGTTAAGCGGTGATGTGAACAAATCTCGGGATGAGAAATATTGGAGGATTTGCTGTTAACTGTTGAATCGATCCACCACAGCTACATAACTGCGCTTGTATCTGAAAATGAAATCCATAATTAAACATGGAACAGAGCCATTACAATAACTTAATTGAAAATAACATTTTTACCTTGCCAAGAAAGAGAGCCGCTAAAACAGATATAAGTTTTATACACATTTTACTTCTAAATATACTGTTTCTATGTTAATTAAATGAGTATTTATATACTAAACCCTTTTTTGTTATAATATTTCTTAAGCGATAACTATCGTATTTATCGCAATGGCAAAATTTTACAATTTACTTATCAAGTTGTACGAAAGACACAGTTTATATTGATAAAAACAAAAAGTTTTATAATAATTTTAACATGTACTTAAAAGTTTGAATTACCATACAAATTTTACTTATTTAGTGAATACACTACAACTTAATGTTAAGATTTTATTAAAATTTGTTTTTATCTACAAGTAATTAAGAGTACAAAGTCACATGACATCAGAAAAACAAGTATTTGTTTAAAATTCGCAATTATTAGTAGGTACCATATTTATGATTATCTATATTAATAATAATATTAAATGGTATGGTAATGTTAGCATATTTTAAAAGATATTGCCTCATTCTATATTTACATATTTTTAAAGATGTAGTTTTCAATGTAAAATTATTTATGTAGTAAGATAAAATAATCATTTACTTAACCGTTTCTTTCTAACATTGCGTTAAGGTTTGATAAATATGTTCTCATATCTTATAATCGATAAGCATTTATACAGATGAGACACGATCACATAACGTCTTGTGAAATTTAATCTTATATAAAACACTGACGTGACAGATACAACTAATCCATTACAAATAAATAATCATTTGCTCTTATATTAAAATGTTAAAAATAATCGTTATATCGACTATAATGAAGGTAAATACATTTTAATAAACACGTCAAAGATTTTAAATCATGCTTTCAAAGTTCATAGTATTTATGACTAGGTTTTTAAATAACTGTGATTTCCTACCGTATGTTAAACTCAAAAAAATATAGGGGAGTATAACTAGTATAGTAAAACAATTGATTTTGAGTGCTGATAACATAAAAATCGAATTTGATTTCGCTTTAACTATTATTTTAACATATAAACCAATGTTTATTTTAATAGCCATGAGTTCTCCTTTGAAAGTAAATAACAAATAGAAAAACAAATAGATATTAAGAGTGATTAAATACTTTAGGGACGTTTACATATATCACATGTTTCTTGATTTGAATATCTTAAATAATTGTTTAATAATAAATTTTAAAGCGCTTAACTAACATAAAAAAGTATTGATTTAAAAAGTACATAAAAAGAATTTATTGTTGCAGATAGTTTTTGTTGAATCACAATGTTCAGTACAATTTCAAACGCCTGTGAAATCTAATGAATTAGCAAGTACGTCCCTTATGGAAGAATTAACAAGGCGATCTTCACTTGGAATCCCAATACCAGCGACACCGACGGAGAACATAGTCCTATGCAGGAACCTAGCTGCACAAATAGAATGTGCAGCTTTAGCCAAATTAAAAAGGAACGCATTGAAGAGATTAGTTTTTGGACAGATAGCTGGACCGTTGTTCGAAGAATTGGCAAAAATATGCCGTTGTCCTGGGTGTCAGACTTCTAGCAGTCTATTATCACCGAACACTGTTTATTTACCTAATTCGCAACCCCTAATTCCTAACAATAAAAATGTTTTGTACTTCAATAGTTTACCTACGCAAAGCCCAAATTTTAACGTAAATTTTTCGGGTTATTAATAATTTAAAGATGAAATTAATTTTTTGTATTAATGTTATTTATTTCTATTTATAATAAAAAAAAAACCTTTGATTATTTATATTTTTTTTCGTTTTTAAACTGATACTATTAAGGGAACATTGATAGTGACTATTAAAATCAAATATGCTCTAAAATAGTGAATCTCTTTTGAGATTTTTTCTCTGGGATTGCGTCGAAATAACCATTTAACAATCCTTGTTATTCATGAACATTTTTTCCATAAATTATATTGTTTTTAATTTTTTTTTATCTGGTAATACCAATACTTAGTAATAAAAATATCAATTTTTAAAGCTTTTGTTTCGAAATGAAGCTTAACTATACCAATATTCATGTTTAGAAAAATTTTTAAGCTCTTATTGTATATATATTATGTCAATAGTAATTATTTTACTATTCACATAAAATAAGTAACTTAAGTCCGAAATTATACCTACTTAAATATGTTTAAACACACTTTTAGCTTCAATTTCTTTCGTTTAAGGGAATGTTGCAGATTATTTAAATAATAATTACTAGTCAATAGTTAATAGTTAAAAATTGCAGACTCAAAAGTTACTTAGACATTAGGACATTTGTCCTGATAACCACTCTGTTACCATGGAAGTTAGAAAAAACTCGAAATATCTTGATAATAAAATAATTAAACACAGGCGATAACATCCGGGAAATAATATTTTATAAACTTTTGTAATATTCGTGTAAATATAGATCATTAAATAAACATTTGTTTTTATAATTGTGTAGGCACATTGGTTTCGAAGAATCGTTAAATTTTGTAAAGAGTTTTCTTTAAAATATAAATAATTGTATAAAAAAATAATATTTTATTTACAAATAAAATACAATAGTTATTTATTTACGAGTGAAATTGTAAAGTTTTATTAGAAATCTACGGAAAATAAATCTTTGTAATTTTCAGACGCCATTATTGCAGCATACGGCGATTGTAAATCTTTTTTTGTGTATTCAAAAGAAGCTGGAGGCGTGTTCCCATTAAATGTACTAGAAGCTAAAGCATCGTAAGGAGACTTCAAGTTGAGACCAGGCCTTGTATTAGCAGGTGGAACTCCAAATGAACCTAATAAACCTCCAAAATTATGCGATGAACCCAAATAATTAGCATTGGGAAAAGAAGACTGTGAATTTGAAGGTTGATCGTAAGGGTTCGGATCGAAATATACCTGGTATTCATTGGGTTGCAAATGTGAAGAGTACGTGTGTGAAACTGGAGAGTCACTTAGTGCAGGAAAATTATTGAGGCTCATTGTCGAGCCATAGTAGTTAGAAACAGGATTAACCGCTTGCGTAGATTCATTTTCATTTGTTTTCATCTCACATGTCGGTGTATGAATATTTGAAGTTTTCTCTGATACGGGTGGATTTAATAAATTGCTAACAATCAATAGCTGTAACGCAATCGCTAAATTATTTAAAACATTTGTGTCGTAACCCGGGGTTGTTGTTGTTGTAGAAATATTTGGATTAACCGGTGAACTATTTGAATTTGATAATTTTAGTGGTTCTGGTGATGGACCTGTTGGATCGGGGGGTTTATAGGAATTTAAAGGCGAATATGATGCTGTTGAATACGGTGAATAATCAATATAAGGAGAAGTAACTGCAGATTGATGGATTGGAGGTATGTATGACGCATAAGTATTTGTAGTACTTGGAATTGGCGTATTTGTAATTTGATAATACTGTTGTCCTGGCGCTTGGTAATATTGTTGTATGTGTGGCAAATACGACGCCATCACCTGAAAAAATAGACTACGTTATCACATCATCTATAAATGTATAGTTAGTTAACTTAAATTTAATTGTGTATACAACATACCTTATAAAAGAGTGCTTCAATAAATAGAAGTTTGGAAACCCTAGGAACCATTGCAGTTCTATCACCGGCTTTAAAATGGTGAATTCGCTTTTAAGTTATCATTCATATACATTTATGTGCATTTATCTTCTATCTAAAACGTTCCGTTGTGTAATTTTTATCGCCTTTACATCTCAGATTAAACATCAAATATCTCTTTGGTAGTGTACAAACCTCTTCTGTTATCACTTAATAATCTTAACTAAGATTAATTGTGTAGACATTTTTCCATGTACTAACCAATTTTTTTCGTAATTAAATTATTCACCGAAATTGTAAATTTTCAAATATTAATATCATTTCAACAGAATAATCAAATACCTTACTTTAATATATTTATGCCAAAAAGGATATATATATATATAATATGATGTTAACCGGCTCGCCCATCTTAGAAGCTCTTATAGTTACAGGTATAACTATTGTAGCATTAGCTTTTTCATCATATTTGGTTTAACAATATATTAATCAGATTAATGACTCACATAATTGATTAATTGGAATCAAAATAACCTAAAAAATCTTTTATAAATACAAACGTCAATACTTAAGCCAACATCTGGGATATAACTTATACATACGTTGTCGGGGATACTGCCTCTGGATTTTAGAATTCAGGAGGTGTTCGACCTATATGAGACTAGGAGAGGGCTGTCCCAGACATTTCTGGTCGATAGGGAAGTAGTGCGGGTCGTAGGGTTTGCAGATACTCCTCACTTCGCTTCGCAAACGAATCTTAAGTAAATATGTTTAGTAGACCAAAATTCTGTGCATGAGCACAACGTGCAGGCGGTGAACATATATATCGATGGCAGTAAGCCTGAGGGGAAGGTAGGAGCCTCATTTTCCATATGGAAAGGTGAGGTCGAAGTCCAATACCGGCTGCTCTTAGCAGCAGAAGGAAGCCAGATCATGATCAGTGCCCGGTATCATATGTCAAACGTTTGCTTCGAGATGCCTCAGTTGCGAGATTGAGCGCCCGATATAACGAAGGCAGCACCGCGTCCATCACTAAGTTATTTTTCCGGAACGCAGCAGAAGCATACCAGTTAATAAGGAAGGTCGGGCTTACTGAACAGTTAACCCAGATATTCACTGGCCACGGCGGATTCTCCCAATACTTGAACCGTTTCAAGTGTCGGGAGACCCCGTCGTGCAAATGTGATGACGACGTGGAGTAAACGGTTCCTCATTTGCTGACGGAGTATCCTATGCATAGATATATATAGGCTAAGGTATGACTTTAAGCAGGAGACAAGCTAAAGAATAGATACAGCTAGTCTACCCAAGATGATAAAAAATAAACTAGTCAGAAGTAAGTTCATAAGTTATTGTATAAAAATATGTAAAATAGTAAACAATAGAAATAAGTACAAATAAATGTTATTTTATCCATGTCTGTACAATAATATTGTGTATTTCTGTATATATTAGATAGAATAAGTATAGATAATGTAAAAAAAATAGTAATTAGAAAAAAATTATATAAATTAGTAGTGAATATTTTGTAAGTAAATGCTGTAAGTAATAAGATAAGGTAAAGCTCTGAATAATAATATCAGGGAAAGTTAGACATAAATAAATAAAAAAAAAGGTTTACCTATGGCTAGTTAAAATGAAAATGCGTTGTTTATTATATTTTATGTTTTGTGAAAGCGTTTCAAGTTTCAAATTAATACAATCTCTGGGGACGCATAAACCTAAACCCAAGCTATGTAAGATAATAAATGCATTGCATTTATTTTATACAACTTCCTGTTCATGTTTCTACTGGAAATAACAGCATGATGTAAAAGGCGACTAAAGTAAGAATATTAATATGGAAATGGAAACCTTTGTCTGTGGCCGTTCTTAATAACTTTTTCCATTAAGTGAAAACATCATACTTAGATATACGAAAACCAATTATTGGTAAACTTTCAATATCATATAAGCGAACAATATTGGAGGAGAAATAGTTAAATTACGTTACAATGTACAATAATTCCCAGTAACACTTTCGTATCACGTAGTAAAGATATTTCTACGAAATTGAGTTTTGGGATGAGAGTGGCTTAGTTGGAACGAAATCCTATTTGGCATTTTTTTGCTTCTCGAAAACTATCGGATACTTTTATGAAAACTACTATTTACCTAATGCTAAAAAAATTCCATTAAAAATAGTACGACTTTATTATAGTTAGATATTTCTTTCTAAATCATACCGTATCAAAACGTTTTTAAGCAAATAGAAAAGTATTAGATTATTAACAATCACGCTTGCCTTGTAATTAAGAAGTTTCCGACTTAATTTCGGAACAAAACTTTGGGTGGATGTGGAATTTTACCGAACCCACCTGGTTCGTTATCATTCGCATATTCTAAATGTTTTTTTGAAGCAGCAAAGCTGACATGAAAGATTATCGACTTTACTGCCACTAAATATCACATTTCTACTCATTGTTAATAAAAAAAAACCAGTACAGTCTTTTTTATTGCATGCTTGTTAAACAAATGGATATACATTGGTTACATTTCGCTTAAAGTTACTCGCGAAAGCTATAACAAAGTTGCGCAATGTTTAGAAAATAAATTGACGTCATAGCGCTGACCTTTCACATTCAGATCGATATAGGATGAAATGGGAGACGAATTTGCGTTGGCGCATTTTGCCTCAGGGAACTGTACACTTGCTATTAATACATCACTTTCAAAACTAAACTCTGGCTTAAATTATAATAAATAGTGTGTCATAATTATTGAAATTACGTAAAGTAAGAGTAGCTCACCTTGTTTAAATAAGATTATACACATATGTATGTTCACCTAAGATTATAGGAAATAATTTTACATCTGAATGTATTATAATTGTCTTACATGAAGACTCACGCTTTTTATTTTAAAAACCAATTGTATTATCTTCAGATTTTCTATGTACAATTTTCTGGAAGAACAGAATTTTGGAATTTTACTGTGATTTCAGACCAACCCATATTTTTTTTAGTTTTAATTATTTAAATGAACACGAAACCGTCGGTAATTCTTGACAACTATCAAAACTTATGTCCAGTGAATAATTATTGTCTCTTTAATTTTATCTATTTATACTTCCTTCTATCTATTTCCCAAAACATATTTGTTTTAGTTGAAAGAATGCCATGCAGATTGATGTCTTGTTGATTTATAGCAGAGAAAAAAAAAAACAAAAAATCTCTAGATGGGTGTCGTATTAGTACATTTATATAAATGTTGTATTTGTTTAAATGTTGTACTTGAAAAACTTTATCTACGAGCTCTGTTGCGATTGAAATTAACCTGCTCCTAAGACTAATGTTGAAATGGGGTACCCAACTAGGTCTGTGCTATTAAGCTCAATTTAGTATTTCACAAAGAACTTGAAGGCGCCAAATTGTTATTATCGGCAGTAGCGGTCAAGTAGCTTAACACTTTTTTGTGAAAGTACGTGCTTGTCTCGTCAATTTTGATAAAAATATAATGATATGTCGTATATACACTCGTGTTGAATCTTAGGTATAGAGAAAAGTGTAGTCGCAAAAGCAAATTAGAAAAAAGGTCAATGATTAATATAATTTACTAAAAAATCACATATGAAGTCAAATAGTATATGATATTTAAAAAAAATTGTTTAGTAGAGGTAATTGTAATTTGGCATACAATTATACGGAGACGTGTACGGTCCAAGTAAACCGCCTCCGATAATTTCGACGGCAGGGTAGTTGGGTGCTAGCATTTCGATGGGTGCGAATGCCGGTCCTAACACCTCGCAGTTGGAACTGGGTAGAGTATTGCTCAAGAGGTTGCTCACTACGAGCAGTTGCAGAGCATTAGCTAAGCTGTTAGCGACGCTACTGTCCTGGATTATCATAGGTGCGATCTCTAATGGACGTTCCAACATCATAGGCGCCATTGTGGGTGTGCCTATCATAATTTCTGGTATGTTCTGTCCGCAACTGGGCAACACACGATTGACACACTGACTGTAAACGCTCTGAAAAATTATTCACACATTTTAATAAAAATAAAAAGCTTCGTTTGCCACAGAACATTTTAATCAGAAAAGCATTAAAATGCTTTGTTAGAAAATAAAACTAAAAGTAAGAAGCGAGATAAACATTGGAAATAAGGAGCCATTATATTTCAAACTTTTTGAAATCCCAACGGTAGAACAGCAAAGTTAAAACTTTGCCGTACGGGACCGTACCTGTTTCTCGGTGGGAATTTATCTGTTTAAACTGCACTTTCTAAGTTAATAAAAATACACAATGTTACGAGAGCACAACTGAGAATTCTTGGCACCAGTGAGATGAAAAAGGCAATTTTATTTTTTGCTACAGAACTTGCTGGCAAATGGTAACTTTTATATTAGCTATCCTTTGCCAGCAAGTTTTTGCTGCTTTCATTATCAAAAATTTTAGGTTTATTCTGGTCAAAATCCAGAATCGCTCACCAATGTTGGGTTGACGAGAATTACCGAATGTATGTATGTCCAATGAATATTTTAATAGATATGTTAACAGCAGTATACAGTACCTGCATTAATATCAATTGAAACACGACAATTCCAGCACGACGAAACTGAGCCATTTTATTTTATTCCTATTATTTACCCTCTGTTAAATCTAACCAACTATTATTAAAAAGAGTTTTTACCACCTTAAATATTCTAATGTTATCTTATGTACGTGTTATTCAATTTCTTGATTCAGTATTTCACATAATCTGTTTTAATATTACAATAATTCTTATCAAATTAACTTTCAGCCAACTATTCTTGAAATCTATTAATTTATACGGTCTTCAGAATTGTTCTGGGATATACATATCTATCAAAGTTTATTAACACGAATTGTCTAAAATTTCAGGATATAACAAGAAAATAATGACTTCAACGTAATTTTTTTTGTTCTGTTTAAATTATAGCGACTGTACTTCATAAACTTATTTAGCGCTGTATTTGAAATAGCAATTTAGTAGTAAAATATTCAAAGTACGAATTTAGTAGTAAAATATTCAGAATGTATCGAGACGTTTGCGTTTACAAAGGACCTGAATAAACAAGTTTCGTTTATGAATACTTGATTCGTTTATAATGTTGTCTGAAGCCCATGAACGAGGGCGTATAGACACACCGACATAAGCTTATGTATTGAGCCTATTTCAAATTCAATTAAACATCGTAAATAATTTGCAAATCGTATATACTAGTTTGATTATTTAAAACATCTATATACATTTGTTATTAAGTTGTTCTTTGAAAATTACTCACTTTAAATAATACAGCGCATTCATGAACATAGAGTTAATAGTTATAGATCGCAATTTCATTATTGTTCACTATCTATACAGGCTTTTGAGTTAAAGTTGAAGATATTACAATAACGCAGCATCCTTTAGACAGGGCACATTATGTTAGCAGAATACTGATTAGCGACAGAAATAAATGTTAAATCAATGCATTTAATTGCATTAAAATTCCAAGCAAAGACGATTAAAAACGACGGCGAGTTATACTTAATATAAATCTTTTTTGACGGAGTGGTTATAGGATTTTTAGTAATATATCTATACTATATGTACATATTTATTCTATATGTAAATATATAATGAAAATGGATTTTATTTATTCGCCAATCAGGTAAAAACTAGTTAACGTATCGACATGGGAACATGACCATTAGACGCAGAATGATTAGTAAATGGGTATAGAGTATTTATTTTTTAATTTCATATCCTTCAAAATTATACTTCTAATTAAATTTTCTAAATATTTTAAATACCAATTATTTTATCGGTTGCTTAAGTAACGGTAATAAGTAAGTAATTTTATACTACAGCCAGACAATCGAGCGGGGAACAGCTAGTATTATATGTATCTATCGGCAATAGCTGTCACATGAAACGTCTCTAAATTAATTCCTCTGTATAAATTATTCTCAATAAATGAGTAAGTTTTATGTACCGTTTGTATCGACGTAATTTGAGAAGATTTCTTAAATATTGTCTAACGAGTTAGCAAGATATATATCGATTCTGAGTTTACACGTTAAGGTAAAGCACTATATATCCTATAAATCTCATCGAGGCCTTTAAAAATACCCTCTTTTTATTAAATTTAAATTTTATAGTTAAACTTACTACGGCAAGACAGATAAAGTTATTGAAAAGGGACATTCTTGTTTTGCTCATTGTTTGAAAATTCAACTTCCTTGCTTAATTTTTAGCTTATTTTTGACGATGTTTTTTAATCGTATAAAGTATGTCATACTTCGCCAACAGAAACCTCAAGTTAAAGAAGGTTGTAAGTTAAACTTTCATACACTGATTTTGAAATGCGTTTGATAGAACTACAAGAAATAAACCAGAAGCGACAATAAACACAGCTTCTTTTACGTTTTGGCTTTTTCGATTATATTCTATTGAACTTTTATTTACCAGAGGCGTTGGTTATCATCAAGATACATTCGAAGCGATTTGAGGATAATAAAAATTCAATATCTGGAAATGAGAAAAACTAAGTAGTTTCACAAAGCACAGGCCTTACTAAAAGCAACATCTGGTAAAGTCAAATCAGCAACTGCAAAGACGAATCACACTATAATTGATATTAAAAAATATATATATACAGACGCAATAACATTATGACTATATAATAATAAATGACTATTTAATACTAAATGAAATTTGACTTATTTCAAAATATGTCTTTGTTTGAAAATTAACTTATTGTTATTAGACAACAAACATAAAACAAAGAAACAAGTATTTCTCGAAAAGGAAGTAATCAAGAGAATATAAAGATTTCTTTGGTAATTAGTACATTAGTTTGATATAACAAAAAGTTATCGTATTGCTCATACTTTAATGTTTTATGCTTATCATTACAATATCAAGGATTTTTTGATAAAAATGGCAGAAATTTAAATTAAATATATTGTAAGTAACATCTTTTACCGTTTGATTATTAAAACGAAATATGTTACAAAATGAAACACTTCTATTTAGAAATAAATACAAAAACATAGATTTTTAATTACGTTTTTCATATTATGTAATGACCTAAAAGTAAATAATACGATAAACAAACAAAAATAAGAAAAATAATTTGAAGTAAAAGTAAATGGTTCCAAAAATTATTTGTTTAATAATGACAATATTTTAAATAATTAATATGAATAAAAGGAATGATTTAAAAAATAAAACAGTCAGTCATCATCATTTCCATATCAGATTTTCCTAATTTAAAAATTTTGTGTTCTTTCCATTTGTTTAAAAATTAAAGCCGTATTTCGCTAATTTCGATCGAGCATGGACTGTCTCAACATTTGAATCTTTGACTTTTTCCCGTTTTGATTTTATTTTATCGTCAATATCGTTAAATAATTTATTTTTCACATTATGTTTAAAAGACGTTGAAGTTGAATAAACCACAGATTTGTCACCTACGTAATACTTGTTCAAATCTTCATCTGGATCTTGCAAAGTGATATGATAGTAATAAGGTTCATATTTCTCATTTGAATTTATTTTGCGTGTTCTAAAGTCGGGATTATCTAACAAATGAGGCGATTTAAACTGTATAATACTTTTTACTTCTTTCTCTTCTTTAGACATTATGTTACTGGGTTCAACTTCTCCGTTGAAATCATTTTCGCTAAAAAAGAAATTAGAGCTTTTATTCATATTTTTCATTGCAAGACGTTTTCTTGATCCTACGTAGTCTTCAAAGTCAATATATTGATTACTCACGTATTGATATTTGTTGCCGTGGTACTTTGAAGGTAGTGTTTCCTTATTGTATAACACTTCATTATCAGCAGTAAAATTTGGATAATAATCGTCAATTAAACCATCTTCAAATATAATTGGTACATTGTCTTCCATACCAATTATAAATGATGGATGTGAAGTATAATTTAAAGATTCATCATTAAATGTGTTATTATGACTCGGTAAATTATCTAAATTCATAGTAGAGTCTGATTCTTCTGTAGAAGTAGATATCTTTTTAAAGAAGGAATTTTCGGGTAAATATATATTTTCTCTAATTTTCTCTTCACTATCAAAAGGAGAGGTAATTAATGTTTTTAATAAAGTAGCAGGAGTCGTAGGTCTTAAATTCTCATTTTCAATAATTATATCCTCAATAAGCTTCTTTTCTGTTTGTTTTTTTCTTGTATAGAATTTTTTCTTATTTAATCTCTTCTTATAATCATGACGCTGCTTTCTACGCCTATGTAGTTTACTTTTAATTTTACGTGTTTTTCTATTACTCCACGGTGGTTGTGAAAATTGATAGATTTTGTTGTAATTAAAAGGGGAGCCTTTGATAAATTGTGAGTTTGGTATCTGATAATTTGACAAAATAGCATTCATGTACTTATACATATCGTTGTCGTATTGCATGTTTGGCAATTGAAAGGTTGATCCAAAAGGAAAATTTTTATAATCATATGTTTTTTCATCTCTGTTCTTCTTTTTATTTCTAAGGTTTATTTGTTTCCTTTTATAATATTCAGGATTTTTCTCCTTTAATTGATTTTTCCTCATAATTTCGTCAGCGCTTGTTTTCTCTGGTTGAACATATGATTTATCGTCATAATTCTTCGAAATTTTGTTTGTCTTTTTAGAGGTATTAATTTTTTTTGAATTATTATTAAGTTTATATTTGTCACCTTCCTCATTACTTGTTTTAAAAGTATTCGTGCTGTTTTGATTTTTTTTGAAAGATTTTTTCTTTTCACCTTCTTCGTTCTTCCATTTTTCTGAATTTTGAGTTTTATATATTTCTTGTATTTTATTTTCGTTTACTGAAAAGTCTTTTAAAAGTGTATTTTTCTTTTCTAAAATTTTATTTTGCATAGATTTATTTTTTTTTTCAAAATATCTTTTCAATGGTTTTTTTGAGTATTCATTTTGATTATCGTTAACATCAATTGCCTCCTCCAAAACTTTCGAATTTAAATTTACAGCATGTAAGACATCTGAATTTTCTTGAATATTTCTCGTTTTTTTTTTATCAGCAAGTACAGTATCTTTCGCGGTGAGTTGGGTGTTGGCGTCAGTTTTTGATTTATTGAAAATATTTTCGTTAGCATTTTTTTTAACGCGTGTACAAAAATTTGGACTTGTGAAAGTACATTCTGGAAAGTTGTCTTCTTTTATTATTTTTCTATCGTTATATAGAGTATCTGTAGGCAGTATTATAAAATTGTTGACAACATTTGGTATGTAACTAGGAATTTGACCATGATGTAATACGCCAGCATTGTAGTCTAGCTTAACATCATTTATTGTGTCTATTGTAACTGGATTACTCAAAAATTTGTTATAAACTAATTTTAGGATGTTACTTGGAAAGTAATTTTCTTTACTTGTTTGACAAGTCAAACCTATATGATTAGGCGTTAAAATGCGCGAAATTGTATTTTCACTCCTGTCTTCGTATTTCACCGTATCTGAAAAAGCTTTTCTAAAACCAATTTGAACACAATGGGCTCCCGGACAAGCTTGTAAAAGTACTTTTTGGTATATTGGATTTGTTGCGACCTGAAAAAACGTAATAAAATAAAACTTTTATATTTAATAAGATTTATAAATTACATATACATTTAAATAATTGTATCATTTATTTATTATTGTCGTAAATCTTGGAATAAAATTTTTATATTTAAACCAATATTTTTTTTTATAAAATAGTTAAGCAGAATATAAAAGTAGGTGATATTTTGTGTATATATGTATATCGTAACGTTTTAATAAAAATCAACTAATATTTATTATATACCAATATTATGAAGCACACTGATTGACTTAAAAATATTACCTATTTTTGTGGACGATATTTTAATAAAAATAATTAATTGTTAAATTAAACAAATTTGTAAGGAAATTAAAATAAATTAGTGTTTACACTTATGAAATAATAATAAAAGTGGTAACAAAAAAATACTCACCAGTACAATTAACAAACAAACATTTAAAATGCATGCATGCATTGTGTAATATCATTCAGTTATCAATAACATGTGTACATAAATTAAAAATGCAATTACACTGAATAAAATAAAACTTCAAACCCGACTACGTGACTATCGTATGGCAACATTTATAACTGGTAATGAAATTATAATTCCACCGCGATATTTATCTAAACTGATCACGATTAAACACGCTTTTAGATTTAACAAGATTTTCTCACACATAGTGCTATTTCCATTGGGTTTGGTCAGTTTTTAATAACACAATGAAGAATTATTATTATAAATAGATGCTTATGTTTAATTAATCAAAGATTAATAATAATAAAATTCATTACAAAATTCACTTTATTTCATGGCATAGTTAACTATCTCATATGTATATAAAATTACATAAAGTACCATTTTTATATTTTGTTTTATTATTTTTATGTTCTATTTTTTGTGCAATGCATTTATAAAAGGCTTAAACTTATTGAAAATTTTATTATTGATAATTAGATAATGTAATTAACGTACATCTGTATTTAAATCTAACTCTACCCTTTATTCATTCTCTCCCTTACGAACATTGGGCACTCAATATTCAAATGTATGATTGTTTCTTATAAGTACTTAAGATATACAATTTGGAAGATTCGAAATAGAATATATTTTCTTCATAGTTAATGATTGAACAATATCAAAAAACAATGAATAATTGTATCGCACATTTATCTCCAGGTAACAATAACACCGAGCCTGTGTTGGCTTTACTTCCAATTGTTACTTCTCATACTCTTGTGGTGACTTGGTGCACGTTGGTTCTATTCCGCAGCCGGAAATAGTAGAGTTTAGAGGCGGTAAAGTTTTTTCAGTAACCAGCTACATCACAATATAAGAAATGCCTAAATTAATAAGAAAACTATTTGTAAGTTTTTATTAGATTGATGATATTTTTTGTTGACGACATCGCTTACATTGTGATGAGACAAATAGTTTTAATTTCAATTTTCTTTAAGAATTTTAGTTAAATATCTTCATTCCTTTAACTGGAGAGGAAATAAAGAAGCTTTTACACAAAGTAACAATTTCCTAAGCTATAAAATTTTTATGACTGTACTTAAACTAGCGCGTTGTGTTCGTCACACTAGTTTTAGATCTTCGCTAAGGTTCTAAAGATCTAGTAACGTATAGATGTATGTATGCTTTAGATGTGGCGTTTTCTAACCTTTATATTTAAAGCTTTTTAAAATAAATTACATACGTTGTAGCTATTTTCCTATATACCTATGAAATACTAAATGTTTAAAAAGTTATTATTACTTTAAAAGATTCTTAATCGATGACCGCCGTTTTGTCGGCGGATAATTACTTATGACGTCATCGCTTACTTTGTCATCCAATAGCATCACGTTGCATTTGCACAAAAATTAGGCGCCTGTCTTTATTAACAAAAAAAATTATATAACAATCGCTTTAAGCAATAGACACGCTATTGCCAGTCTCTTTTAAAAATTATTTCTTGTACAAAAAGATATCTGTCTGTAAAATATATATATATATATATATATCTGTAAAATTATCCCCTCTGATAGTGTTATTGTCGTTAAAAGCAAAAACATATTCACTAAAGCACTGAATATTAGAAATAAAAAAAAAATATTACAAAACCTCCAGAGAAGAAGTAAAGGTATATGTATCAATCTAACATATGATAGTACTACTAACTACATATCATAAAGAGAATTATGTATAAGTTAATTACGTAAGAAGTTTCTTTGGTTCCGTAATGCAAGGTATATACAGCACTAAGTTAAAATTAAATCAGAAAATTATTACTTAACGTAATCGTCAAGAGAGAAGAAGAGAAGAAAACAATGTATTATTTTAGAAAGAAAAACTTTTAATTAAAGTTTAATAATTTATATTTATGTACAAATATAGCAACTAAATAGCACTAAGTAGGAATAGCCGTTAGCAGCGAAGTTAAGTACCATTCCCAACCATAACTTTAGGTTAGAATTAAATTAAAAGTTTCTCCAACTCGACTATTACATTTGTAATCAATTTAATTAATCCTGTTAACAAGCCCGTGCCGTCAGAAAGGCCAGTGAGGAGGCTCAGCACCAAGTTAAGAACCTGTGACACAAGTCCCAAAAGTAAACCAGGTGCAGCCAATACGTTTGATCGGAACAGCGATATCAAAACGCTTATATATAAAAACAATACCGAAGCAAGATCTGTCAAGGTGGCGTACAAAAGTGGCAATGTACAGCCGAAGTACGGCAAAATCGCCGGCGTCAAATTTTGGACGATGTTCGACAGGTTGTTTAAATTGTTTATGAGGTTTATGAGGAAAGGTATTAATAAGCAGGCTAGTTGATTCGCAACAGGCAACACTGTAGATATTTCGTCAAACGCTAAGCGCAAAGCTGAAACTGAGTAAGCCGGTATCATTGCCTCACCACTCTTCACCTGGAAAAAAGGGGAAATATTGTATCAAGTATTTGAAATAGTTACAAATATGCTTATATATCTAAAGCTAAAGTAAATAGTACTAACAAATAATCCCAATAGAAAAGATAAAACCGCCACTGGAATAATCATTATCTTCTATTTATATACATATACATACAAAATACAGAAAAGTTTTGACGAAAAAAATTTATTATTACTTTATATAAACGCCATCTTATCATAGACAGTATGTAGACATTGTTATTACAAAATTTGATATAACAGTTTTGTTGTCGTTTAACGTAATATCTTATTTAATGATAAAACATTAAAATTTAATATAACCTAAGTAAATACAAAATCAAATTCAAACTGTTATACAGAAATTAAGTTAGTTATGCCATTTTTTGGGAGAACCTTGGTAGTTTCAGCAACGAACTGCTGATGCTTAAGACCTTAAACAAATTGCATCATATGTGACGTCATTTGATTTATCTTTGCATTTGTACCTTCTACAAATAGAACGTGGACCCTGGTCCACAAGTCCAATATCAGATAAGCTGTAAAAGTCAATATGACTTCCAAGCACTTAAGATCATCAGACAATAAAGTGTACCTTCAACAGATACGTTACAAAACTATTGCTAGTTAAATATTACCATTTATTGGTGGTAGGTCTCTGTTACCGGAAACCGTCTAGTTAGGTACCATCACAGCTCCTATTTCTGCCGCAAAACAATACTGTGTTCTGGTTTGAAGGGCACCGTAGTTAATGAAATTACTGGGGTAACGATGCTTAACATGTATCAAGGCGACGAATACAATGTAGTGTAATGTATATCATCCTAACTAACGCCACATTGTTATGGGCAAGGGTATTATTCACCATCAGGTGAACATTTTGCTCATCTCATCGCTTCAACCGAGTAAAAAGGAGGTCCCCGGTTCGATTCCAAAGCCACTGATAGTACAGTATATTTTTCCAACCACAACTCATCCAAAAACTTCATATCTGAAACTTGCCGCTTTAACATCATTGCTGTGGTCCAGCTGTCGACATATAAGAACCACTGTATTGTGAGTAAACAAGCTTGTGATGTTGAGATCAAGTATTACCCCGTTGAAAAAAAAAATGGTTTCCTTTTCCATCTACCTAAATCATCTACCCACTTGTAAAACATGTAAATATTGCATTTAATGAATAGATGTAACTTGTACTGGTGGTAGGTTACTGTTGCCGGAGACCGTCCAGGTAGACACCACCGCAGCTCCTACTTATGCCGCAAAACTGTAGTATACAAACATTACTGTGTTCCAGCTTGAATAGCATTGTAGCTAATTAAATTACTGGCACAAGTACACTTGGCATCTTATGTTTCACTACGACGAGCACAATCTAGTGCAGTGTAGAACATTCTAACCAGCGCCACGTACTTATGGGCGGGCGTATTACTTACCTTCAGGTGAACGTCCTGCTCGTGTCGATTTTTAATAGTATAAATAAAAAAAAACGTAGGAAGTAGAGCACAGGGTCTTGTCTAGTAGAAGTATACACAATAGACGGTTATGTATTTTTTTTTTAATAAACTGATTATTTCGCTCGTTAATTTATCTTATTACATATCACCTGCTACTCAAAGTAAAGGAAAGACAGTACTGATTATACATTTACAACAATACAACAAACATATACTTCATATTGAGTATTTAAATAGAATTTTTCCATTCAAATAATTTCCACTAAGTTAAAGAACTCTTCGTAAAAGTTCACCTGTCTATTACACGGTGATAAAACAGGTCGGATCTTCTTAACCTATTTCCTTAGCATTAATAGATTACTTAGAAATAATTAATTTGATAAAACCCTGGATTTTTAGCAGATTACCAGGCTACGCTTCCCCTAAAAGTAGCGCCTAATGCTCGTTCTACTTTATTAAGGTCCGGGTCGAGTTTTGAAAAAGGAAATATTTTCGCGTTACAAAAAAAACTTTTTACTTTCATGTAATTATATTGTTACTTAACATTCACCAGTGAAACGTCATTTTAATAAGGTAATTACTGCGAGTATAATGTGGTTAATGTAGAGTCCTTTTGTGTTTTATAAAATAGAGAAGAGTATTAGCATAATATTGTTTCTCTTAAGTTAGTATTCGAACAAGCAGGTAGTAAAGTTGTTCATTCTTTTATACTTACACGTGGTAGGTCTCTGTTGCTAGAGACCGTATAGGTAGGTACCGCAGTAGGTATTGCAGCGCCTATTTCTAGTTTCAGAGCATTGTGCATAGGTTATATTCCGGTTTGAATGGCGTTATAATTAGTAAAATTACTAAGCAAACAATACTTAAAATCTTATGTTTCAAAGAGACGATTAGTGTACATCATTCTAACGAGCGCAATTTGGGTATGGGCCAGTGTCTCATCTCTCATCTGTCATCAAGTGAACGTCCCGCTCGTCTCGTCGCTTCGTAATATTAAAAAAAAAACAGCATTAACACGATAAGATCATCAAGTATTCTTTACTCAATAATTTCACTAATTACAGCGTCATTCAAAGTGGAGCATAATAACTTATACACAATGGTCTTTAACGAAAGAAATGAGAGCTTCGATGGTAACAACTTAGTCTCCGGTAACAGTTTCCTGCCATCAACTAACCGTTCTGTCTATGGTTCAAAGTAGGTGATTGCTTTACCAGTTTTACATACTTTGATTGTTATTATCTTTTTATATGTATCTTAAAGAGACAAGGGCAGGAACAGGAAGCAAAGGAATAAATAATTCAAATTTATATTAAACGAGAATCAAATCATGTATTTTGTTTTTCAAGATATATAAATCAATGTTTTAAAAATTTTGATTGAAACAATATAATTTCCAATCTATATTTTAAAATCTATATAAAAGCTAAGCGTAACTTTAAAATACTAAATATTACTCTAGTTTTTTTTAGAGTAACGTCTATTTCATTACATACGTGATGTCTAACTTAGGTGACTAACTCAAACGCCCTGAATATAGACAGATAAGATATAGCAGGTGTCGGTTATGTAAGTTTAGTACATTAAAGATTCCGAAATAAAACTATGTTACATATATTCAATATCTCAAGATAATATTTATCATAAATTGCTTCAAAATTTATTTATATGGAAATGAAGCCTTTTATCGATAAACTCTTCAATTTACCAACAATATATAATATATACATACGTACTGTAAGGACTCCATCACAAAACTGGTGTAAGGTTCCGAGACATGAGTTTGTAGTTTTTGGTAAATATCCATCTATGCAAAAATGTATAAAATAAAGTCTATCACATTTATTTGTACTATAGCTGTTTTTGTTTTAAGGGTGAGTTTATTTATTGAAAATCAATAGGGCAGCTACTAACACCATGATTCAGATGATGGATATAATCACATAAAAATGCATGTATCTAAGTTATTACTAATAATTTGTCTTTAAGAAAAATTGTCTTTTTTATAAATACAAAATAACCTTTTTTTTTCAGCCTGTATCGGCAACAAATGTACAATTACCCGCCGTATATCCCCTCGTTAACGTGTTACTTCCGCTACTGAATAACGTTTACAATTTACTCCTATCTCTGCTCTCGATCTTCGACACGCTCCCGCCGTCCATCAGTTGCCTGATACCAGTGGATTTAGGGGCGTTGGAGACGTCTCTACTTAAACTTTACTCCCAAGCTCTAGCTATCATCAACTTCTTAAGGTCTTTGCCGGAGTATGCAGTCGGCGCAAACCCAGACACGCCTTCAACGGGCGTTGCAAACATGCAGGGGCTTCTTACATCACTGGTCGCAGCAATCGGAGAGCTGGCGGACAATGTTTTGGTGGGGATTGGTGGGGCTCTGCTACCAGGTCTACTGCAGCTGGTTGTCATGGTTGTACAGGCCCTGCTTAACCTGTTACTTTAAGGAAAAATTAGAAATAAGTAACTTAACTTGCACTTGACCTGAGCTATTAATATTAGTATTAATATTGTATTGACTTAGTCTTATTTAATAAATTATCATTACCATTGCTTCCTTTTTTGATTAATATGTCCTCCTCAATTTTAGCAACAAAGAAATGTATTTAACGGTATGTTAATTTATATATTTTTTTTAACGATTTGTCGTAGATTTTGAATGTATAACTTAGTGCAAGAGGCAAGAGCCTTATGTTGATTTAATTTTATCGGTTCTAGGATTTGTAAAATTGTTCGCAATCAAAAAGGATTGTCAATAAATAAAAGAAAAACAGGTCTACGTCAAATAATAAACTATAGCATGAGTGGAAAAGAATGTAAAATGTGAAAAAGATAAGTTTTTCCTATAAATAACTGTCAACAAAATGGTTTACTCGTAAAAACTTTATGTCGCTTTAAATAAAAGGGGCACTAACTTACGTGGTACTTATGATGCAGAGGCTCCGTTTGTGATGGAGACAAAAGACAATGGAAGAGGAGAATCCCATTTACAAAGGAAAGGGTTACAAAAGCTATAAATTTAAACGGGTTCCTTTCATTTATTTATTTAAATTGTACTGACATTGCTAAAATAATGGTTAGCTTGTACTAAAAAAATTACGGAAAGTCTAAGTAGGTTCGGATACCATCTAAGTAAATAGATTCAAAGCAACGAATACGTTATGTAGTGTAGTGTAAACATCTTCCAATAATAGTAATGAAAGATTGCTAATATAACAATAAATAATAAAAATAAGCTGGTAAAGGACCCACATCTCTAGTTCCTTTAGTTCCCACTGGTGGTAGGTCTCCGTTGCCGGAGACCGTCTAAGTAGGTACCACAGCAGCGACTGTTTCTACCGCCAAACATTAACGTGTTCCGGTTTGAAGAGCGTTATAGCCAGTGAAATTACTGTAGTAATGAGATAGTTAATATCTTATGTACTGCAAAAGAGCGCAATTTGATCCAGTGTATATCATCAAAACTACCGCTACATTGTTATGAACAGGCGTATGGCTTACCATCATGTGAACGACTCGTCGCTTTATCATCATCAGCCAATAGATGCCACCTGCTGGATAAAGGTCTCCCCCACAGATCTTCACATCGTTTTTTCCTGCGCCGCTCGCGTCGAACGGCTTCTCGCTACCATCACCACATCGTCGTTCGACCTTATGAAGCCCCGCCTCCCCCTGACACCACGTCGATCAGCTACGTCTCGTCGCTGAAAAGAATAAAAATAAATCCTTTGATAATATTAATAATCATCTATGACCCTTTCCATTACTGAAATTATTTTATTTTGTTTTATTGAAGTTTTTGGTTACATATACTCGGTGGCACTTACATAAGTTTTATTTCACCTTACACCTTTGCATCACGTCGCGCCCACTACACCCTCTCCCTGTACGCGCCCTATCCCACTGGACCCATGCGCAATGAAGCCCGAGTTATAGATCCACCAGTCTAGCGGCGGACGTGGATCAAAGCGGACCATGAATCGGTAAGTAGCTCCAAACCCCAGCCCCGATCAACTAACCTTAAGTTTTTTTCCCTACAAATTATAAAGAAACTTACTTTCCAAACAAACAAATCCAAATAATATATTTAATATTAAAAAGACATTTTTTTTTCATCACGAAAGCAAAGTTATTAAATCGGAAGAAAGTTTTTAACATATTTTTAATTTTTTCTACTATTATAACGACAAGTATTTTTTTAAGTTATCTCATATTAATTCGATTATTAGTCTTTTATAACTTTATAATTTATCTTTTTACATATACCGTAGTCTATTTTTATTATTGGATTAATTTCTTATTAAAATTATTAGCAAAAAATTACATATATATTCATAAATTAAAGAAAAAAAATAAAATTCAAATGTTTACACGTGTAAATATGTCATTTTCTTGTTTAATTTTTTACATTTTATCTCCGTCAGGTTTTTTTAAAGTTTAACTTAAATTCACTTTAAGTCTGAGAAAGTAGATTTGTAAAATTATCTTTATTGTTCTCTATTGTTTATGTATAATATTGTAATATAGGAAGGTTTTGTTGTTAACGGTATCTCACAAGCAAATAATTGATTACAAGGAGCCTCCGAAAATTGTTAAGTTATATAATAAACTAACTCGAATCAGACAAATACTTGGCGTGTGACTTCTATAAATGAAATTAACTTGAGCTAAGTAATTAAACTTTCACACAACGTTTTAGGAATTAACAAACGTAATTAATTCGTTATTAACTTTGAGAACATCTAAGGGGAGCCGAGATAATCGTTTTAACCGGCGACAGATTTCTCAATTCAACATGTAGGTTCTTTCAATTTTCTTATTTATCTATGCATTCAGAAATCAAGAAAATAAATGGCACTAATTATTCTTTTTTTTATACAATAGTTTCTTTCAGTAAACTTATTGTTAAAAATGTTTATAACGATAGCAATAAACTCAATACACTGAGATTAATATTTAAAAAACTGTTTCACACTAAATATTAAACATATTGATTATTACTATACTATACATATATAAAAAAAAATAAGCTGTTATAAATTTTATATTGCTTATTTACAATATTAAATACTCAAAATAAGTTAATTTTGTTTAATTTAAACAAAAGATTTTAAAGGAAAGCAATCCATCTTTCAACTTGCTAAGTATAATGACAAAAGTATTTAATATAGTCGATTGCTCCTGAACAAAGGTTTTAATTATTCAAAAAGGTTTTATTTAAAAATTCAAGAAGTATCAAAAGAATACGAATCATTAAAGGGGTCGGTATTTTTTTAAGAAATAAACAAAACCCAAAAAAATAACATTTCTGATTTCCGTTATAATTACACAGCATCTTCAGTATTTCGCTAACGACCATACATTCTCAGATCGATTCGAAAATAAATTTTACATATATTAGTTAAACAATAACTTTGCGATCAATGAAAAAAATAATTAAATTACTCAGTAACAATTGAAATATCTTAAGCCGAATTTGTTACAAATCCAAATGTCTGATTGTTACCAGCTATGCTTTTCTATATTCTTTTCATTTCATGTAATAAATTTTACTGGTGGTAGGTCTCTGTTGCCGGAGACCGTAACCGACGAACAGTATTGTACAAACATTACTGTCTTCCGGTTTAGACGGCGCTGTAGCTAGTGTAATTACTGGGGTAATGATACTCAACGTCATATGTCACAGGCGATGACCGCAGTATAGTCTAGTTTATATTATACTAACTAGCGCTACGTTATTATGGGCAGGTGTATCACTTCCCATCAGGTGAACGCCTCGCGCGTCTCGCCGTTTAATTAATATAAAAATAAAAAAAAAATAGTTAAAAAGATGTTTTGTTTTAGCGTCAACATGGCCCTCACCGCTGTCGTAGTTATCAGCTTCCTGGCAACCGCCAACGCCTGGGGCGGCCTCTTCAATCGCTTCAGCTCCGATATGCTCGCTAACATTGGGTACGGCCGGTCTCCATACCGCCAGTATCCATACTCTCAGGTAATGTATAATTTTTAAAGAAGTTAGGACTTTACTAATACATCGAAGATGTTAAGAGGCAAAAGGCTGCTGTAATGAAACGTCTTCAAAACATTTTTCAATTTTTATTTAAAAATCTTTTCTATTACATTATATATTTTTTTAAAATATTATATAAATTTTCAAAGACAATCCCTTTAAAATAAACTAATACCCTAAACGATGATGGTAAGAATCTGGCGACGAGAATAAATATACGCGAGACCTATTTGTCCTATCTAGCACAGGCGTTATACATCATATTCTTCAAATCCTTATGGTAATCTAAAAGGTTTCCTATAAAAGTATTGCAGCTGTGATATGCCAGATAATCAAAAAGATTATACAAATAAAACAAAATATTAAACTTTCATATTCACAAAATTCCTATAAAAAAAAAACAAATTTACTGGTGGTAGGTACCCGTTGCGGACGGTCTGTATAGATACCACAGAAGCGGTTACTTCTGTTACTAAACAGTAGTGTGCAAACATTACTGTGTGCCGGATTGAAGGGCGTTGTGGTTAGTAAAATTACTGGGGTAACGAGACTTAAAATCTTAGTGTTTAAGGCGACGAGCGCAATGTGGTGTTGTATACTCAATCTTTACCGCCACGTTTTTATGGGCAGGTGTGTTATTTATCATCAGGTGAATGTTCCCCTGGTCTTGTCGCTTCGTTGAATAAAAAAAAATACATTCTTGGTTTTGTCACCGAAGTACAGTTAAATCAGCCAAGGAGATAAATTTCCGTCCAATTTTAATATATTTGCTTCAATACGACATTGGGAATCGATAGTACAAAGAGGTCTTCAGGAAAAGAGCATATCATCATTTCCTTAAAGGTCGGCAACTCTGATGTTGCCACTGTCCAATCAATGATAACTTTCCACCAGGTGAAATCACTCATTTTCCCAACCTTTCATAAAAAAACCTACCACCCTTATTAAGTTGCATATACTAACAACTTTGAAGTACACTCAAAGTAATTTTTTCATTAATTTATCGAAGCTTACATTATCGTTACCGTTTGTTATAATTATTTTTTAAATAAAACCTGGTATATATTAAAAAAAAACGATTGTTTAATGTAACATTATTACCGCAAAGGTTTATTTTTAAATCGGGAATATGTGGCAAAGGTCACCCGCGAAAGGTCACCGAGTTGCAGGTGAACTGTGAAATAATTGCTCTTTGTGACGGGCTAACTTATGCCGCCGGCTCCCCACCCGGTCATTATAAGCTTTAATTAAAAATGTTACTTTCTTTATTATTATAAGCTCTTACATAATATAATCTTTATGTATAATCCACTTAAATATTCACTCGTTTGTTAAACAAAAATTATGATAATACTTGAGATAAATAAAGTATAAACCTGTTAATGTTCAACTAATACTGTTATGGTTTGAAACGCACTTTAACCAATATAGTTATAATATTATCTAGACCTAATATCTTAGGCAGTTTGCCGGACATAGGTCTTGCGGATTGGACCCAAGACTCAATAATAATAAAAAAAAAATTCTTGTTATTTACTAGTAAATCAATTCATATATTATTTTTTCATTTAATCGATAAGACTTCCCTAAGGTGGAGTATAACGTAGCTCAATTTCCCAAAGCCTACAGCCATGAAGACTATTTGCAGATGGAGTCCGATGACATGTACGCTGACGCACTAGAGGGAAACCGCATTGAAAACGCTATAGAAGAGACGGCCCATTGCTACAGCTCGCCTTGCACCACCAACGGTGACTGCTGCCGTGGTCTGCTCTGCCTGGATACAGGTACTTTATTTAATGACAATCGCCCAACGGTTTGACATCATGAAATAGGATGGAGTATGGAAGGAGACAAAAAGTATTATAGATAAGTAAAGGATGAAAGGAGAGTATGAAAAATAAATAATGTATAGAGATAGAATAGATTAATGATAAGTGAAAGATGTATATATAGGCCCTGACCCACAATACGCAGAGAGGAACAATAAAAAAAAACGGTTTAACATCACAATATGAATGTGACAAAGTCCGAAAAATCCAGACATCAACAAAATAGTAGGGTTCCGAGATCGTATATAGTGTTACATATGACCTCAAAATCCAGCCAGAGATCACCATTTCACAAAACAAAGAGTTAATCAGTAAATAAAATAAATAACGCGTATACTCATCTAAAAATATGTTCACCTAATTTGTCGTAGTTCGTATTTCACAGATTTAATCAAATTTTGGCTTAACTGACAACCCTCTCGGGTGCCTCCGAGTTGATAATTGATCCTTTTGATGTAACAAATTCAAGTTGATACAAACTTTTATTAGAACTTTGGGAATATTATAGCAAAGTTATATGTTTGAGGTCGCAATATATATATATCTGAATAAACATGTTTTATCTGTCAGACTAAATAGTACATATATAGTGATTAAGTATTTAATCTACTATATAATTGTATCTACTTTAATGATGTAGCAGAATGGAATTTATTATTTAGGTTACAGCATCCGAGCTAAATGATTTCTTATTTTAGATTTCTGTATAGTTATATAAAATGAGCAGTGTATGCTACGTTCTCTTTTATACGTACATTTTTCTTGCGATGAAAAGGTAAGTTATTATTTACTAACATCTCCTTTACCGGATGTGAGTTACATAAATCTGAAGAAAATCACCTAGACGTTCGCAGGTATTCCATTTTCTCTCTTGAAATAAAGTGGCATAAAATTTACGCACTAGACTTTCAAGAGCGGCTTGGAAACTCAGTCACGGGAGTATAACTTGATTTTACGCTTTTATGCAGTAACTTAGAAGTCTAGATGTTAACTCGCTAAAGGAATTATAATATTTTAACGTTTATTTATCAAATTGATATAGTAATAGGTCTCTGTTACCGGAAACCGTATGCGTAGGCACCAACGCAGCTCCCATTTGAAGAGCGCTGTAATAACATGAGTCATCATCACTCGATAGACGTCCTCTGCCGGACATAAGCTCCCACAAAGACCTTCATATACAGTCAGCAAGGCCTTCGATATCACTTTTTTATGGGGAGATTTGGGCCATATCCCACCACGCCGGCATAATGCGGGTTGGTGGGAAACAGAGCCCCGTTTGTGGATTCGCAGGAGTATAAAGAGATTTAATATCATTTGCACAAGACAAGGATGATTTGGTGTAGTGTATATCATCCTAATTAGCATCTCGTTGTTATACTTTCCATTAGATGAATGTCCCATCAGTCTCGTCCCTTTGTCCAATAATAAATTATCAAATATCTATTACGCACACTTTACAGAAATGTAAAAAAAAACTTAACTATTTTCTAAATAATTACCACAAAACCGTTTTTTTCTTTTACGATTCTTATCCCTTAAATATATCATCCCTATAAGAAGAATAAGTAAAATTTTATTTCACAGGAAACGTATTTTATATACGCGAAATATTTTATGCCTTTATATATTTATTTATCTATCTATCCAATTCACCAATCAAAATGTTTGTACGTAAATTTTTTATTTGACAACTTTTTTTTTAATCATTTCCCCTAACGTTTCCTGTAGCAAATAACGAATCGGAAAGAAATTATATCAACACAGGAAAATTTAATTAAGGCTTTTGCGTTTGATATAAACTTTGTAGAGACGAAGACTTCTATATTAATTAAAAGTTTTTCATACAAATAGTACGGTCGTTTACCTTGTTCTTAATTATTTTTCATCCCATTTAAAGATCGTTTGACAAACAACATTGAAATTGATTTTTCCTCTTAAAATATTTTCCAACAACCTTCGATCTATAATAACTTTAGCTGTAAGTAAAGATTGCGGTACACGGTATTTTGTGTTCAATAATATAAATAATTTTTTTTTTTTAATGATTCAAAGAGAAGGGAATAAGGTTCTAGTATATATGTGACATATATACCACTTAACACACAATGTACACTGTAGTTACTGTGTTTCGGTAGTAGTTACTTTCGATAATTTTACGTAATTTTGTACCGGGTTTTTGTGAAGGTTTCAATCTCGTTCCGCTTCTCATATAAACGATTAAAAGACTCATTTTTACTGCTCTTTAAATTTCTTTTCATTTACCCTCACAGTTACATGAAAGCGAAGCAATTATCAGTGATAATAAAAACTTACAAACAGGACAATTTTCTTCACATTTCTCTCCCTTAGTTTTTCTACTTTCTAATAAGGATACATTCGTATATAAATTATCAACCTATTTAAAGTAGGCCTAGCAGTCATGAGGCGCCGAGCAATCTGATGGTTTCAGGACCCAATTAAACAACATGGGTGTAACCAATTAAGGGGGCGTAGCATTACCGTACGCTCCCATTTCATTAATGAATAACAACGTTTAAGTTAATTGAACATAACAAATATTCACAAACTAATTTTCTCTTCCTGTTTTCAGTACAACTTATTTTATTGCATGTTAAAATTTCTTACTTTCAATAGCTTTAAACATCATAACTTCTTTCAGAATAATACATATAAGGTAGTGGAATTAAATGATAAATATTACTAAATTTATATTTAAAAGATTTATCATTTAGTTTAATTTAATTGTTTTTTATTGAACAACAAAGAGTGTTATTATTATAATATAATATGATTTTCAACATCTAGTCAAATATTTTCAGATCTTTTGAAGCACAGAATCAGTAACATATTTATGAAATATTGATATATATCATTAGAAATTGACGACAAACTAATTAAATACAAGTTCTTGAGTTTATTTTTTAGTTGAAGTTATCAATAATTGCCCAGAGACAATAACTTAAAAATATTTCAGGACGAAATACTTTTTCAGTATTGTAGCGGGCATCACAATTTAATTAATATGTTAAATGTATAATATGTGCTTTGTTTGTATACAATTTATTTTTAAATGTAGGGTGTGGTTCCCTTGAGCTGTTAAAGGAAAACATTCTTTATATTTCCATCATCATCATCATCATTAGATAACAAACGTCCACTTCTAGAAATAGGCTCTCTCCCCTCCCAAAGACCTCCATATGGATAGACCCCGCGCTGCTTACATCTAGCTACTTTCCGCGACCTTCACCAGATCGCTCTCCAGTACCTACGGGAACTAGGGGTCATAGTTTGTAGGATTTGATATGGGGGATTTGGGCCCTTTCCCACCACGCTAGCCCAATGCGGGTTGGTGGGAGCCAGAGCCTCGTTTGTTGATTAACGCGATGCATCACGAACAGGTGAGGTTGGCTTGGGTCCCGTGAGTTGTTGTGCCGGGCCTCTTACACCTATACTGTTCGTATTATCGTTACATAAAGTAAATGTACATATTAAATAATATTTTAATATACATATATAACAAATAACCTTACCTATTTTATTTCAACGCCAAGCATTTTCGCTTTGCTTCCGCGGCGAAGCGCTCAACTTCCGTTTCCTGCGGAAAATTACTCGTTAGAAATTCATTTGCCTTCATCCCCCATTCCGCTTGGCAAGCATAAATTTTGCGTACACATCGACCGATCCGGCTTCGGGTGTGTAGCAAATTAGTTTTGTTGGAGTTTTGTTAACTTTTAGTATTGCAGATATTAGAAAATTATTCTATATGGTATTATTGTTTCTTTTATATAATTATATATATATATATATAATTTATATTTTTCAAGTAAAACAATATATCTATAGTAGTTATATTTTGTAAATATTATTTACTGGTGGTAAGTCTCTGTTGCCTCAGACCGTCTAGGTAGGAAACGCCAAACTGTAGTATGCAAACATTACTCTGTTCCAGCTTGAATAGCATTATAGATAATTTAATTACTTACGCAAGGAGACAACATCTTATGTTTCTCGGCGACAAGCACAATATAGTGCTGTGTATATCATCCTAACAAACTCCACGTTGTTATGAGTAGGCGTATACTTTACCATCTAGTGGATGTCTCTCTCACCTCGTCACATCGTCTAATAAAAAAGGTACTTTTATCCTTTTACCTGTAAAAAAATCCTTGCTATAACAGAGGAAGGTGGTCGTTGTCTGCCGGCGTTCGCAGGACGTAAGATAGGTGAGATATGCAACCGTGAGAATCAATGCGACGCCGGACTGATCTGCGAGGAAGTTGTGCCAGGTAAGATATATAAACAAATATATTTAAATATGTCTTTATTACATTTACTATATTTTTATACGAAGACAGGCGCCTTTCTGCTAATATACATTTAGTTTATCCCCTTTTACCTACCAGTTAATGTTGTTCAAATAGGACGTTCAACTTTAAAAATCAAAAAAAGATACTCTGCTTCTGGAGGGAAAGACAAGGTTATGTGGAATTTTTACCCACCTAAAACCCTGTGGTCATCCTACGGCTCAGGATCTCCTTCGGAATGCACCAGTGTCTCCCAGCACTAAGCTTAAAGTACGTCCTAGAGGGAGTTGTAGCTGTCCTCTGTACCCTCGGATTGGTACGACAAACACGAGACCACCTCGTATTTATCGTTCACTCCAGGCTCGCTTAGTCGGCATTGAAGGCCCTCACCGAAACGACCCACCTACCCGAAAACCCTTTTAGTTATAATCTACGACAGGCAGGTCTTACTTTAGTCCAATTTTCAATACCCCAAGGTTGCCAATGGTATCTATGTAGACGATCACCACATTCCGTCATTACAATGATACATAAAATAATTATCCATATTTACTTAATAATCTAAAGTAATTTTTACATCGCAAACACGCGATAATACACATCATGAAATAAAATATTGAATTTCATCAGGCGAGATGCACGTTTGCCGCCCGCCCACTGCTGGCCACAAGCAATACAACGAGGACTGCGCCGTCTCCAGCGAATGCGACATCTCCCGCGGACTGTGCTGCATCATGCAACGTCGCCATCGTCAGAAAGCCCGAAAGGTAATAACGGAAACATAAGCGAACAAACTAAAAGTTACATAAAACGCTACCGAACAAGCTGTTGCTGTTCATTCATATAGATACTATAATATTTTTCACCATCAGATCTCTTTCTATACCAGTGTTTCCGAATTTTCGTGCATCTGGCATTGAATTTTCGCATGAAGGTCAAAAATACTTTCAGATATTATAAGATAAGAAGCATAATTCTTGTATAGCCTTCAAAGGCAGTACAGGTACTATTAAGATCTCGTATAATTCAATAGGGGGAACAACCTTTAGATCTCGGCACCAATTTTTAGCTTTATTGCAGGGAGGGGATATATTGTGAGACCATATTTTTAGCTTACTAAAGAAGTCCTTTTTCTGATGTAAACTATTAGTATAATGAAAGGGTATACGAGATTTAATATTTAAGGTATCAAGGAGACGAGAACTTCATTCGGAGATGTCTAAACAATTTAATATCTATAATTTGGATCTGGCTATCGCTCAGAAGCTGGTCAATGCTTAATTTTATATGTAACTAGCAGCAAAAGAAGTTCGGTTTTATACAAACCTGTCGTGTATACACAGAGCTGCGGCTACTTCAAGGAGTCTTTGGTGTGCATCGGACCAGTCGCCACTGATCAAGTACGCGAGTACGTCCAGCACACCGCCGGCGAAAAACGCATCGGCGCCTACCGACTCCATTAATTACATTTACTTACCAATACTTACTTGAAGTAAAATGTCTTCTAATAAACTTAAAGCCCTGTAAATATTTTGAAAAAAAAAACATCTCTTTTTCCAAATATTTACTGCACCAATTCATCTTTAGACTGATTCATGTTACTTCAAGTAAGAATAAGTGTTCGTTTCTTACTAATAAAATTATTTAAAAGTCCTGAAATTATTTAAGTGATTTCTTAGTATTATTAATTTCAAATTATCTATTAATTAATAATTTTGATAGTTTATCGGAGGAAATATTACAAAAGGAAATATAAAAGATATGATATTGATGATAAATATATAAATTCTTACAAAGGTTTATTTCAGGAATTTAATATTTTCTCCTATAAAAAAAGTTAAATTTCGTTGATTCAAAACAAATTTGATTTCTGTAGTAAAATTTTAAATTGTCCTTAGTTTTTGTACTGTCAAAGGTATTTTTTTTTTTAATTAAAAACGATAACTATGGCTTGTGAAAACGGACAACCGATAACCACCCTCTCTTTTTTTCGTAAAATATAAAAGCTTCGATAATTTAACGATTATGCATGAAAGTATAATATTTATCCCTAGGTTAAATCCAAATTACATTACTATTATGTGTGTAGGTATTAGAATAGGAAACATATTATAATAGATGTTTTCATGAATACTTATGAACGTTATCTAAAATATTCATATAATATATTCTAATTACTACCGTTAGTACATTTTTGTGTGTTTAATCCTATATATTTAAATATAGATTATATTCTAGAGTAAGTCTTTAAAATTGAAACAAATACATATCTTACTGGCTGAGGCATTTATAACATAGATAATTTCGGTGTTAAAATTATAATTATTATAAAATATAAACAAACATATCATAATAGATTTAAGCTTATTCCTTATATAGTTATTGATAAATATTTTTCTGATGTTTTTCAATTAAATTTTAAGGGTTTTCCTACTAGTCACTGTATGCTAGGTGCCTAGGTGAAAAGCATGTCGATATGTACTAACAAAGTCCTGTTTGACTGCAACAAGTCTCACGTTTAACACATATCACTATTTCTATCAATCCGTACTTTAAACTATGTACTGTGTGTGTTTAGCCTTAAGTCTGTGATTGTATCGAAATATTTTCTGAGATTATATTTAAAACTCTGACGAATATTTTCCCGCCGACGATAGATAATATTTGTTAAGGATATTAAATATCTTCTATTCTCAACCTTTATTGTCTCTATTTATGCTTTACGAGGGCCTAAGCTATTGAACAATCATTCATATCTACCTGTTGATGTGCTACTATAGACGTATTGTTAATTAATAATATATGGTGTTGTTCGTACTTACTGTGTATTAAACATGTTATTATGTATTAAAATATATAAGTTATGTCAGCAGAACTTGTTTGATTTCATATATAATTAAACGTTCTTGTTAATTTATACGCATTTCTTATGTTAATTATATTTACATACATATAATAAAAGACACATTTTGTGATCTCATTATTAATTTCACTTAAATCACTAAAACTTATAATACACTCACTGTTTGTAACGTATTGAAATACGATCAACGTCCCTTTTTCGAATATTTCACACTTTATTTAAATTATCGGTAATAATAAGGCCTGTAAAAGATTGGAGGAGGCCCGTAGAAAAATGGAGGTGGTGGTGGTCTATGGAAAAAGGGTGGAGGTGGCCGGTAGAAACCCCCTCCAAAGCCCCCTCCAAAGCCGACTCCGAATCCCCCGACAATAACACCAGGTCCGCCATACCAGTGACACTCGATACACTGAAATTAAAAAAAAAAATCAGATAAAACGGAACAAAACACAGCAATGGTAGCTACTTAACCATGTTATTAGAAGGACGTTGTAACTAGTAAAATGACTGGGGTACCGAGATTTAAAATCTTATACTTTAAGGCAAGGATCACAATGTATTGCTGTATATGTGATCCTAACTACCATCACATTGTCAGGCTGGCACTGTTCTCGTCTTATAAAAAAAATTAGAGAAGTCTTGTATATCATTATTAATATAAAATTTACTAATTTAAATGATGAAACATTAACTGACTTCCTCTAAACAATTGGATATGGAGCAAGCACAGCTCTTGTTTGGGAAGACTTGCTGAACAGAGTTTAATAATAACAGTTTAATTTTAAACCAGAGCTCCGCTTCTGACACTCTGTTGCTCAACTCCATCAAAGTAGGTACCACTGTAGCAGTTCTTTCTGCCACCAAATAACACATTCAATTGATGGCAAGCGATAGTCTTATCTAAAACAATATGGTGTTAGTAAATTTACTTCACACAAGATTGCTGTTGGCCATACTAAGCCTTCAAACTGGAATACACTGGCTTTAATGTTATCAGAGAAATAGGCACCTGCTCGTACCTAAAGTACTAAGAAAAAGGAACCTACCATCCAAAATTTAAGAATAAAAATCTGTAACCAACCTGGACAAGTAACACCAAACCGAGAATTAAGGTTATCAATTTAACCGCAGACATGTTTTATTGTTTGACCACACTCCACAAAACTTAGAATGGTAATAAATCAACTTTGGTCCTAACTTACTTTATATGTTTACAGGTAGTTTACATTGTAGACAATATTGATTCTTATACCATGTACGTAAGTTTCCATTGCCTACTGTATCAGCATTCGGATAATATTTCGCAAATATATGAGAAGTAATGATTAACGTATTCTCAACGAATAATATTTTTCTATTTACAAGTAAAACCCAAATTACGTAATGTTGGAAAAATAAGTTTTTTTTTTTATTCAACTAGGAAACGAAAAGGATATTCACCTAAAGATAAATCCTTATTTATTTTTTTCGTTCGTTAGCTTATCAATAATATTGTAGCACCAGTAAGGACGACCACATCACTTTGTCCTAACACTAGTAATTTTATTAGTTCTAGCACCTATCATACTAGAACATCATCATCGTCCACTGCTAGATATTGGCTTCTGCTGTCCTCCGCTGCTCGCATCCAGCGGCTTCCCTCGACCATCAACAGTCAGCATAGTCTCCGGTATCGCCGAGCACTAGGCAACTGTCATCCGTACGGATTCGTATAGGGGGATTCGAGCCATTTCCCACCACACTAGCCCAATGCGAGTTGGTAGGAGCCAGAGCCTCATTTGTTCATTAGCAGAGTGCACAACAAGCAAGTGTGGTTGGCTTCGATCCAGTGAGTTCTTGTGCGGAAGCTCTTCGACCCCTATACCTTACTAGACCATTTTTTTAACAGCCAATTTACGTCCCAACTGTTGAGGCACAGGCCTACCGCCAATATGAGGATGGTGGGCTATAGTCACCACGCAGGCCCAATGCGGATTGTTGGTTCCACTCACACCTTCGAATAAATTCTAATTTAGGTTTCTTCACGATTTTTTCCGCTGTTATCACTAGACCATAGTAATGTTTATGTACTACAATTTAGTGTTAAAAAGGCGTCGTCTTAGATCATCTCCGTTAAACGACGTATCAATAAGTATGTATGTCATACTTAGTATGTAATGATTTATTCCGTAAACCATCAGAGACAATCACGTATTGTAGTGATAAACACTTTGCAATTAGTTTTTGAAGCCTTCGTCTGATATTTGTCCGCGTACCACTGTTTGATGTATAAATATAGCAGGCTGTGGTCATGTTTATATAATCTCTGGCAAAAGTCGTCAATTCACCAGGTATTTTTCCTCATATTTTTTAGGTATATTTATTGAATAATCATAGGAAGAAACTGTTTTCTAAAATATGCTAACAATTGATATATGAATCCAAAAATGTTCTTAGTTCAAGCAACGTTTCTTCACCGTCAAATCATCCTGATTGTCACCTCTACACCCAAGCTCCCTAACTTTTAAAATAAATCTTGATGTCATTTTTATCGGATAAAATGATAAATGAAACATAACAGCATTTACTTTGATTTATTTCAAAGCGATTTCAGGATCATCCTAAGAATGGAAATGGTGGTGGCCCGAAGAACGGGGGTGGCGGCCCGAGGAACGGGGGTGGTGGCCCGAGGAACGGGGGTGGTGGCCCGAGGAACGGGGGTGGTGGCCCGAGGAATGGGGGTGGTGGCCCGAGGAACGTGGGCGGTTGGGGACCAAAGAATGGAGGCGGCGGGGGACCGAACGTTAAAGGTGGAGGCAGCGGGGGACCGAAGTTTGGAGGTTGAGGTGGGGGGTAAAAACCACCCCCAAAGTCTCCCACTGTGATTGGAGGGCCACCCCAACCACCCATCCATTGACACTGTGTAAACTGAAAAGCGAAAACGTGAAAATCCTTAAATATTACATTTATTTAAAAAAGTATTTATTGAAAAGGTTTGCGTTAACAAGAATTTTACATAAATCGCTTATTGAGATTTTTTTAACAGAAAACAGGTTTATTAAGTTTGGTATACAATTTATTGGTAACTCAATCACAGATCTTAAAAATATGAAGGACAGATGGATAATTGGTTCAACTGCATCATCGATGTCAGATGAATTTTTAATATTACCTTAACTGCGGTAATCATTTCTATAAAGACCTTACTCACCTGTGTTACAATACAAAGGAAAAACAGGACTAGAAATAATCCTACACAATTCATATTTCACAATATTCAAACTGTACAATGCTTAGCAGGCTTAATATGGTATTAGTGTGAGTTTTCCATCACCAGTTCTTATATAGTCATGCTACTTTATTTAAGCAATCAACAATTCCCATAAAGCAAACAAAAATGAGACTTGAGTAATAATCGATATAAATTAATGAACGGCGATTACATGTATCGATTATAACAGATTTCACGGCGAATTTTCGCACAATATACCTTTACAGCGCAAGTTTGACGCCTGGATTTTACGAAAAATTATGCTTTTTATAGTATAAAAAGGATAGTCAGTGTTACCATCATGTTTACTGTATTCGCCGTCCTTGGAATGCAGGTTAACATTCATCCAATGTTTTACTTAAAATTATTACCTTCGTCTCCTCGTGTAACACACTGACGATTGTTAGTACGGATTAACTAAACTATTTAACCAAAGTATTCTGATGAAACTTAAGTAGGACTGGGGGTAGTCTCTATTGCCTTAGACCATCTAGGTAGCTACCACCGCAGCGCCTGTTTCTATCGCCAAACAATAGTCTGCGAACATTACTATCTTTTTATTTGAAGCTGTAGCTAGTGTAATTATTAAAAAAAAGTTGTGGAAAGACTTGTCTTAGAATATAGACATTTCACCAGAACGATGATTTCTACAAGGTAAAAACCAGAAACAGGAAGCTTCACGTATAAAAGAGTTTTGTGACAGATTTATGTCCTAAAATGTACTATTGTAAGCTGATAATGATGATAATGGTGACCAACTTCACATACTCGACGTCTTTAGCAGTCATTTTCTTTTCATTAAATAACCAAAAATTACTTTCTTTCAATTATTTTCAAACGTTAAAACCTTTGTCTTGTGAAACAGTTAATTTATTTAAAACAGCCCGCAGGCAAGGGCTTAATGAATTCTTGAGATCAAGTAACAGTAAGTAAAACAACTTTGTCCTTAGAAATAGGGTTGTTCATTAAATGTTAAGAATTAAAATTTTAATGACAAAATAAAATACGTCACATACCAAAAAAATAAATAATAATCACGTTACCGGATATAGGGCTCTTTCATAGATATCTACACCGATAGATCCTTTGATTATCCAGCATTTAACAGTTGCCTGAAACCTTCGCTAGATTTTCGATTCACCTTGTGCAGAACTTTCCAGGATTACGTGTAATGTTTTATCTACATCATCTCATATCTTACTGCCCCATCGACTGTCAATCCTTGGAGCAGTATCTGCCCCTGCTTGTCATCAAACTTACTTAATCTCGGTAATAGTCAAATAGAAGTTTCAACGTTGCATTCGTAAGCTAATGGATATTGTCTGCTCACGCTCCAGATTACATTACTTATAACACAAAGAGATGTTTGTATGTTTGTTGTGCATATTAACACTATGCTAATACAGAATACAGCTGTACATGAGCACGTAGCGTCAGAGCAAATACTTAGCAAGTGACATCTAATTAGCTTACGTTTCTAACTAACCAAGGGAGTTACCCTTATGAGGAGAATTGATGATGTAGTATATCGTGTCATGCACGTGGTTAATCTATATCTATATATATGTAATAAAAACGGATTTTGTTTGTTCCCTAATCACGTGAAAACTAGTGAACGTATCGACACGGAAACATGACCATTTAACGCTGAATGTATTGTAGATAGTTATAGGCTACCTACTTTTTGAATTTCATAGATCCTCCATCACTTTAGTTATGATTAACTTTTATAGACATTTTCGTTTCGTATTGTTTATGCAGTTGCTATAGTAACGGTTAATACAGCAAGTTATTTTAGGATTTCGATTGCTCTCAAGAAATATTTTAGACAAATTTAAAGTCTAATATAATGCCAGCTAGCAAAGCGGGTGGGGAACAGAACGGAACGGAACGAAGAAGAAAACAAAAGAAATTGAAAAGGAAGGAGAGGAAAGAGGAAATATTAACCTTCCCCGATTGCTCCAGTAAATAAATGATAAATAATGTTATGTTAGCAACATTAAAATAAGTGTTTTTATTTATTTTCTTAGTAAGGGACGAAGGCAATGTGGTGCAGTTTATAGCATCGTAACCAGTGCCACGTTGTTATGGGTGGGTGTATCACTTACCGTCAGGTGAACGTCCCGCTTGTCTCATCGTTTAATTGTATTAAAAGAACTTTATAATTTGCAAACTTCCCAAAATACATGCAAATATGAAAATCATTCTGTAACCTTTGCTCTATATATTTTACTAGGTTAGTACGAGCAGACGTAATCCCGGGGAACGGCGCCCGGGCGGAGCTGCATCGACCGATGGCTGCACGTATTGCAGCTGCGCTATCCCACTCACGATAATAGTGATGTGCACTTTATATCGACATTTAAAAAATATCAAATCAAAGAAAGAACTAACTTCCTAACAGGTACAAACATAATAAATGGAATTTCATCGAAGTCCCTGATCGTTGATAGAAAACGTTTATGGATGTAGGTCTCAATTGATAGAGACCTTATTGGTAGATACGCAACGCCTACTTCCACCGCCAAACATTACTGTAGGCGCTGTAGTTAGTGAAATTACTCTTTTAACGAGATTGAACATCTTATTTGTCAGGCGTCGAAAACAATGTGGTGCTGTGTATATCATTCTAACTAACGCCACTTTGTTATGACCAGACGTATCACCTACCATCAAGTAAACATCTCACTTTTCTAATCGGTTTGTTAAATATATTTTTTTTAAATATCCATTGAAACCTTCCCTTGATCCGTCCACCACAACAGAAATCTTCATTGTCTTTTTACTTGGAACTTAATCTTTGAGATTTAATTAAAGGAATATTTTTTTTAAAGTTAACCATTATATGTATAATCTTTTTGATTTTAGTGACAATTGCACAAATTCAATACTACTTCGAACGTCATAACAAGTAATCTTGTTTATCATCATCAATTGATAGACGTCCACTGTTAGACACTGCTGCTGCTGATGGCTGACGTTTTCTTTATAAAGTTTTAATTAAATAAGTCAGAATTTTTGTTAAAAAAAATATATATAGAAATTTGAAAATTCGCATTTCTTTTAAATCATACTTTTGTACCAAAACCACTGTAAAATATTATTTTCTTTAATATCGTTAAAATAACTGATACTTCAATCCCTAATCATCCTGGTATCCTCTTACGTCATAAACGTACTTGACCTCTTACTATCTACGCTTGTAGAATCAATTCCGATCCGTGTCAGTGTAAATTCGCCCTTTTCTCGTTACATTAAGTGCTACAGTGAAAGGTCGTGTTGGCTTAACACGTTATACGAGACGGAGCGAAACTGTTATTTGCAATTCTAGTTAAGTAGTATTCCTAACCCGATATACCCGAGAAACCTTTGCAAATAATTACGGAAGGAGCAAACTATATTTAGTTTCGAAGATGAAACAACGCTAAATCAAATTTCTTATCTCAAAATGTTCTAGAAAGATATTACGAGTACACTTATTTGTAATTTGTGATATTACATAAATAATATACTTTTATTATTATTCCGCCCGGGCGTTCGTTGATCCAAGCATCAGCTGTTTTTGATTTTGTTTCATTGCTGGATTTTGTTTTTACTAATATATTTTTTATGAAACTATCGTTTCATTTAGCTGTACTAACATGATGGAGCGTAAATAATGCTAATAAAACGTTTTAAAAATATGATTTTTTTTAACCAAAATCGATTTTTTTCCGTCCCATCATCAAAGGTGTCATTGATACTATTGTCTGTCTTCGTTTTCGGAAGCGGCCTTCTAATGCACAGTATAACATGCGTATTAAAGTTTTACAAATCTCAATTTTTGATATAAAAATTTTCCATTAATCTTTCATTATTTTCAATAGTTCTTCATACTTCATTTTCCATTCTAAAACCTCTTCGTATCAATCAGTAAAATAAACCAGATTCAGAAATGATCAATGCTTCGTGTGATGTAAAATCACAATTCAAATAGTATTTGAAGTGTTTAACTTAACGTAGGAATGAACAGCCCTTTCAGATAAATGATATATTTTGTAATGTAAACAATGCCGCCGACGCAGATGAGAAAGGAAATTTTACATAAATAATCCTTTCATGCCGTGATTTACTTTCATTTATCAAGATTATTGTGCTTTACCCTTTACAAATATCGATCTTATATTTAACTCGTATTTATATTAAATTCGATACAACGAATTCAAGTACATCAAAATTTGTATAGAATTCAATGCTCGCAATATTAACGTATAGTATAGATATGTCGGTCATATTGTCATTGTTAATTTACGTTTGTAAATTTGTCTGCCATCATATTTACCGAATTGAATTTTCATTATTACCAATAACTTAAGACATTTTATATTAATAATAATACAAAGTAATCTATTTATTATATATATAATGAAAATGTATTTTTTTTTGTTCGTTAATCACGTGAAAACTAGTGAAGCGGAGGTATTTGTAGAAATTTATTTTTCATTTCATTTTCATTTTGGAAATTATTGATGCGGTTGCTAGAGTAACACTTGCTATAAAAAGTCATTCAATATTAGGAATAACAAGGTGGGCAGGAAACACCTAGTATTAAATAATAGAATTAAAACGTAGTTCGGTATAATTGCTATAAATATTAAGCAGGCGTTATAAAACTAGTACAATTTATATGCAATTTTCGTTTGTTTGTAATTTCGTTATATATTTACGTAGCCATTGCTTAATTCTTTATATAAGCATATAACATTATTTACCCAACGATCGCCCGTTCTATAAATAAATTATAAATCTTATATAGCCGCACCAAGACTGTTTTGTTGTTTCAGTTATTAAGCAATCAAAACTTGGTTTTGTTTGTTAGCTTTCTTTTGATGAACAAAAACTTTACTTTCAATTTGAAGTTTATTCCTTTTTCATTTCGCATAATGAATTATTAATGAAGCCATATTGTTTTTTTTTTTCAACAATTTTTAAATTATGGCCACAACAAACATTTTCTTCACTATATTAGAAGAAAGTGAATGAAACTAAATTAAAAAGATATCTATAATTGAATAATATTACAACACAACTATTTTTATCCGCCAAAAAGAGAGTATGTATATATACACGATTTAAAATTCAACACATCTTTTCAAAGACCTCCATATATGATGATTCTTTAAATGTTATATCAAAAGGTTTAAAACGGTTGAAAAGATTATGATGATGATATACTAAATTAATGTTTCTCCTTTTATTGTCGTAAATTTTTTTAGAAAACCTATTTTATAACGTAGCACATGTATTATGTAATACCCAAACTATAATACAAAAGAAATATTCACAGAAAAAACGCAATAGAATAATAAACTTAATTTACTTAAACTTTGGTGTTCCCAATGACATCTAACGAAATCCTTCACATTTTATGACTTTCTTAAAACAATTTTATAATCTACTACCTGTTCCCCGTCCGCTTTATATATACGCATATACACATAAATAATACCAAAACGAAATTAATAACAAAAGTTAGTTAGAAATAAAGTTATGAAGGATCTATGAAATTCCAAAAATAAATAGCCTATAACCATCTACATATCATTATGCGTCGAATGAACATATTTCCAAGTCGATACGTTCCTTAGCTTTCACACAAACACCGTTTTCAAACAAAGCCCAAGTCCGCTATATATGCATAGATATTTGTTGTTTAAACTTAGAAATATTTTCATATAAGCATAAATGTCTACTATCTCACATAATAGATATTTTTTCATGTAATTAAGGGACGAGACGAGCGGATCATTCATCGGATAGTAAATGATACTCCTGTTCATAATAACGCTAGTCATGATGATATACACTGCACCACATTGTGCTCATCGCCCCAGTAATTACACTAGCTACAGCGCCCTTCTACCGAGAACACAATACAGTTTGGCGGCAGAAATAGGCGCTGCGGTGGTACCTACATAAACGGTCGCCGGCCACAAGAGACCTACCACCATAATTACTACCTATCATCTGATTAAAGCCTTTCATACAGTAAAGTAACAAAATGTTTCAAAAAGATTAATGGTATCTAATATATATATACATTCATCCTGAACTGATCCTTTAATCCCAAATTTTTATATTAATTCTCCCCAAAGAATTTAAAGCCTATTAAGTTTTATTTATAAATACAAATCTTGATTAAAAATAATACATGAATAATAATGTCTGTGAACTTTAAGTAACGAACTCTCGGTAACTACTTTTTGCACGTTACAAAATCGCTGGTAAGAGGAAAAATATACAAAAAAGTGGTAATCAATTAAAGCGTCAAAATAATGATATTGCAAAATGTTTTTGATTGTTTCCTAACACCCATTGAATTTTAGATAAAACATTTTGAAGCATCAAAAATTTTAGCATCTTCGTTTCGTCGTTCGTTTTTAGCATCTTTAATACCCATTAGTATTTTTACGATAATTTTAAACAAGTAATATTTTTGTACTGCGTACAATTTACTGGTGGGTGTTTAGCTCTGTTGTCGGAGATTGTCTAGGTGGGTACCACCGCAGCGCCTATTTCCGCCGCCAAACAGTGGTCTGCAAGCATTCCTGTGTTCCGGATTAAAGGGCGCAATAACTAGTGAAATTACTGGGGTAACAAGACTCAACATCTTACGTATCAAGGCGATGAGCGCAATATGGTGCAGTGTGCATCGTAAACAACGCCACATTGTTATGAGCAGATGTATCGCTTACCCCCGCTCGTCTCGTTGCTTAAATTAATAAAAAAAGAAGTGATTTTTTTTACAACAATAGCAAGACCCTCCAGACAGGAGAACTAGTTTACTTCTAGCAGACTCTAGGAAGTATATATGCTTCATATTTATATCAAAATTATACAAAATGAAAAAAAAAAACTGTGAATAAGAATAATACTCCGAGAAGCATAATGAGGCAGCATATTATATGAGGCGGTGTAAGGAGTACACAACATTCCCTCTAGCAGAATTTTTCGTAATTATACCTCGAATGTTTTCTTGTCTCTCTGTTTTCTTGTACACTACATATTATACATAATTATGGATAAAAGAATATTTGATATAAAATATTTTTTTTTAATATATTTCGTCGATACGTGAAAGATTTTAAATAATTTACTATATTTGTAGGACAGCCTATACTTATAATTTACTGGTACTGTACTACAGCGCCTCCTAGTACCAAGTCTCGTTACCGTAGTAATACCACTGACTACAATATTGGCAACAATAGTCACATGGCGGCAAGATATAGCTTTAGTATCTTTTTTTACGAAGTGACGAGACAATCGGGACGTACGCCTGATGGTAAGTGACACACCCGCCTATAACAACGTGGCGCTACTTAGAATGGTATATTTCACCACATTGTGCTCATCGGCTTGAAATATATTAAGTTCCGTTAACCCAGTAACTTCACTAGCTACAGCGCCCTTCAAACCGGAATACAGTAATGTTTGCATATTTCTGTACACCAAATTCCTTTAAGCTTATATCGAGGGTGTTATAAAGTCACCATCAAGATTGTAATTTAACATTCATCATCAGTCGATAAACGTCCACTGCCGGAGACAGACTTTCTCCAAAGATCTACATATCGAGTCCACAGTCAGCATAACCTGCGCTACCGTCGGGCACTGAGACTGCACATGAGAGCCAGAGACTCGTTAGTTGATTAGCCGGGTGCACCATGAGCAGATGAGGTTGGGTGCCGTGAGCTGTTATGCGGGACCCTTTACAGCTCCAATTTAACATTACGGAACTCTGAAACATTCCGACGAATTATAAGCCGTTAAATTACATGTCTATATATAATTACACGTATGTATGTATGTATGCATGCAGTTCGAACGACTTTCGGTTGGGGTCGATGTCCGGAACAGGTTTTTAGGATGAAATGGACGGACAAACTCACATATGCTTTATAGTGTAGCTGTATTAATAAAATCCCGATTCGTTTCGGACTCTCGGCTGGATTCAATGCTTCTTTTATATGGATAAGAAGTACCGCTCTCAGTAATTGGTAACATGGAAATATATTTAATCACTGAATATTATAACTACCTCTATGGCGCAGGTGGCTAACAACTTATATAGTAATACAGACGACAGAGCTAGTTAGATTCCAGAGCCAATTTTTATAGTTTAATTAATGGTAAGATTATCTAACTAGCTACTTATTAAGTCTGTCCCTATTATTGGTGTGTTCCAGTTGCCAACTTACAGGAGACAGTGTTTTCTGGACGAGTACGCTCATACTACAGAACCTCATTTTCCCTTGATATCATGTAAAAAGATATTGTTAGCCTATAGTATATAATAAAAAGTTAAGTATTTAACTAGCGCAATACTTCATAACTGCTGTCTCACTCTAAAATAGATCCACCTATATGACCTTGAATAGATTTAAATATATTATAATTTTATAACATAATTATAAATGTTACGTTATGTTACACGTAACACTAAATGAGTGTTAATTTAAATAACATTCATAACTGCAAATGATTAAATGTTTATATTACGTAAGCGTGTGCATATCGCATTATTATGCATTAGTATGTGAATTAATTAAAAATAAAGTTTCCTTAAGCACCACCGGCCATGCATGCATACTACGGCAGTGAGTAACAACCCGAGACGAGAAACAGTCACGCGAACAGGCAATAAAATCCTAAACACATATAAATACTTCACCATTAGACAAACCCACCAATGTCAATGCTCAAGTACGAAAAATTTGCCTCACAAACACATTATGCAATATACTAAACGTAGTATTAGATATCTAGTATTTTTATTTATAAGTACGTATTATTAATTTTTAAAATGTTCGTCTTATATCGTTTACTTGATATTGTTATACAATTGATTTGCAATAATATACGTTAATATTATTGATTTATTGAAAAAGATTGCTTTTATACAAATATATATTATAATATATATATATATATACTTTATACTATATACATAAATTATTAAATAATTAAAAATAAAGACATTACATATAACATTAGGCTTACAAATGTCAAATATCGTAATATTGGGTACGTGTTTTAATTTTATAGCTTTATTATTTGTATTAATTATTGGAGTTAAAACTAAAACTAAAATCTTTTAGAAAATGCATAAAATATTAATATATGTCATATTAAATACCTTAATAACGAAAGATAAATACATCATAAGAGTATTCATTGAAAATACAAACTAGAAGATTTCATTATCTTTAGTTAAATGCTTTAACAATCATAATCTACTAAGTGCTTTGTTCTAAGGTCATTTATTTTAGATGTACTATAAATTTTGTATTACATTAAGCTACAATTTCATTTAATAACTTACATTCACCTGGTGGTAAATGTGCCTTCCCGTAACATCTTGGCATTAGTCAAGATGTTTACATCGTACCACGTTGTGCTTGAGATGAGAGAAGTTAAGACACGCTACTTTAGTATTTTCACTTACTGCAACACCTTCCAAACCGGAACTCAGTTTTGTTTGGATACTAATGTTTGATGACAGAAATGGACGTTACCGTTAACCACTGATGATACGAAGCTGGAGTCAGAAAGGTAGCTTACAAAGATCTCTAGCAACAGAAACAGGGTTATTTAAGGATACAGCTTAAATAACAACTGTTGAGTATTAGTTTTGTTCTCTTCTATATAGTTTATATATTCACGTATAGATACATTTTCTTGTATTCAATTAAGCAACGAGACGAACAGGGCGTTCACCTAATGGTGAGTGATACGCCTACCAGTGACGTGGCGATAGTTAAGATGATATACAGCACCACTTTACGCTCGACGCCTGAGACAAAAGATGTTAAGTCTCGTTACCCCAGCAATTTCACTAGCTACAGCGCCCTTCAAACCAGAACTCAGTAACATTTGCACACTAATATTTGGCGGCAAAAATAGGCGATGTGGTGGTACCTACTTACACCGTCTCCAGCAGAATTCTACCACAAGTATTATCGATATTTTGTTTTATTTCCCAGTTCGTTTTTGAAGTCTCGTTACCTCAATAATTACACTAGCTATAGCACCCTTCAAACCGGAACACAGTACCGTTTGGCGGCAGGAATAGACACTGCGATGGTACTTACGTAGACGGTCTTCGATAACAGGCACTTACCACCAGTACACATAATCTCTCAATCATACTGACTGGAAATTACTAAGTTAACGAGATTGAAAATGTTACGATTCAGACGACGTGCTCAATGTAGTGCACACGTTGCGTATCACTTACCATCAGGTGAACGTCGGATCGTCTCGTCGGTTAATTGAATAATAAAATTATGAAAGTAAAGTAGCACATAATCTCGTATATAAGAAGATACGGTAAAATGTCATATAAAAAGATAGAATGACAAACAAAAGAACAGATGGCCAGTAGCTAGTAATAAAAGGGAATTAACATTGAAAGGAAACGCTCATCTCGTAATACAACAAATGTAGATCATCTTAATAGAGTTAAAACAGAACACTAATGAGAATTATTTACTAACAAATGGATGAATAATAATAATACATTACTCATAACTTTTTACTGATGGTCAATCTCCGTTGCCCAACACCGTCTAAGTGGGTACCACCGCAGCGGCTGTTTCTGCCACCAAACAGCACCGTTCAAACTTTACTGGGTTCCAGTTTAAAAGGCGCTGTATCTATAGTAATTACTGGAGCAATGAAATCTAACATCTTAGTTCTCAAGGCGACGAGCACAATGCGGTGCAATGGATAACATCCTAATTAGCGTCACGTTGTTATGGGCGGGCTTATCACTTACAATCAGGTGAACGTTTCGTTCATCTCGTCGTTTAATTGAATAAAAAAAACCCTAAATGAAATACTTAAAACAATATTTTATACATTTTATTTATTAAACAGTTCAGCGTCTTACGAAATGTAAATTCAAAATGGCGGTCGTACTTCAATTTATTAGTGAGGTAATATTCCGTATATAATTTAAACGAAATCAGGCAGGATTTCAATTAGTAAATACTTGAGATTATTAAAATAAATATATTTATCTAGTTAGAATGGCTTCCAAATGAACAGTAAATCCATCCGGTGTAACTTCAACGTGGGATGGAAGTTGGAGCTTAATTCCCGTCAAAGCCTGTGCGTGTCGCTTATCGCAATCACACACTATATTTAGAAATATATAACACGCTAGCTTTTTCTAAGAACTTATGCTATATGCTGAATTAATAAAAAAAAGCTTTCGAAAGGTCAAGTTGAAAAGTTTTTGCGCTATCAACGAGAAAATTTGTTAATATTATTATTATTAACTCTTGAATAATACGTTTTATTTTACTGTTGACCATTGTAATAAGCTGTGAGCTGGTAGCAATTGTCAACATAACTTCGAGATTGTAAAAATGATATGGTTACCATTTATTCATACTATAAATTAACAAATTTAAAAAAACTTTCATATTACTGTTCTATTAGTACAATTATGTTAAAGCTTAATATAGTTATAGATTTTTTATTTAGAGATAGGTTCCGTCTTTTGGTGAAAACCTCTTCCAGTTTCATTCTCCTTTCTCTATCTTGTCTAATTAATCCATTCTGTTTTTACAACTTATTATGGATTGTTTACTGTGATTATCACTATATATACATTTTTTCCATATTCTTTTCCTTAACAGTTCCCATCATTTTGTAGTTTATAAAGTTACCCTAAAATGTGACTAGCCAGCCCATCGCAATTTCATTGACAGAGCATACTTAAGTAAATTGGTGATCTTTGTTATTCACTTATACTTCTTACTTTGTATATTTTTTAGTATTTAGCATATTACTTTTCATTTTCCTTTGTATGGTATGGTAATTTTCTGAAATTTTTCCTCAAACATCCATGCTTCATTTGATTAATATTGATATGCTATAAATACAAAATCTCCATCCAATATAGATAAGACAAATTCCTGATAAAAATAAGCCCACACATAATTTAATACAAAATATATTAACAACAGTAAAGTGTGTTCGACATATAGAGTAAAACTGTAAACATTAAGAGACAGTCTTACTATTATATTATTTATATTAAAGGTTATTGATTACTTTTTAATTTACAGAGGAAGAAGAAATATCGTCATTAACAATGATATATTCGACATATCTAAGTAACTAATTCTTTACATGTTTCATTTGTAAGCACCACTCGGACTTGTTAGATTTAAATGCACTTCCATATCGAATATGTAATACATCAAAGAAAATAAACACACAAAAAGAATAGAATTTTTTTTATTATTAAACTCCGTGACTTGCTATAATACATAGTCTTCGTAGTGATCGATAATACAGGTAACTGTTTAGCCATCACTCTAAGATACTAGAGTAACTAACTAAACTGGTTTCTGTTGTCATAAACTGTTTGAGTTGTAGCTAGTGAAGTTACTCGGGTAACGAGACAATATCCATGTCTCAAGACGACGAGAAGATATGATGCTGCGTATACCATATCAACTAGCACCACATTGTTATTGGCAAGCGTACCACTTACCATTACCTGAACATAACGCTCATCTTCGTAGTTCATCCCCTCTTCGTCGAATAAAAAAAATATCGTGTCTAGCTATTGGAGTCTATTTAAATAATAAATTTGTATTAGTGAAATGAGAATAATAATTTAAAGACTAAATAACATAACCATTGTTAACTTAACTATATAGTTAATAATCGACGCAATAACTGTAACCGGTGTTTAAACTTCAATAAATACAGATATTTAGTTAACGGACACATGTAAAATTAGATTTTCATGTAAGTGAACACTGCTTAGAGATGGTAATCATAGACCATCTGGTTATTAACGAGGACAGACGGAAATCGCCGCCATATACATTTGTTTACGAGTCCTTATGTTATCTTGAACAACATCGCAAACACTCCGTGGCCGTGTAGAATGATTTCAAGTAAATAAATTGTTTTATATATTTATATGGATTATTTATTTATTTGAACTTTCTCACGTTGTAAATAGATAAGAAAGAAATACAACGGAAAAACATAATAAAGGCGTACATGCCACAAGGTAATTATTTTCTTCCAAGAAACTCTTCGAGTTGTGAAGAGGGAAAAAAATTCATTTGGAAAGTATAATCTCGTGTAAATTTAAGCTATAATACAAAATGTACGAATTTATTCTTCTATTATCATAATGCAACTAACTTTAATTTTTTTACTTAGCTTCGTAGTATTATCGTTCAAAGCTTTATTTTTCTTGTCATTTTATTTACACTATATTTATATTCATTACTAATTTACATTGTTTACATTAAGTTTAACATTATTTCTATTTTATCTAACTTATATCTATGATATTAAGTTTAAGTATAATTTAAGTATATCGTTCATCCGTGTTTAGAATATCTATATACATGTATAGATACATAAAGTATCTGAGTTAACAAATAGATTAAATTTTGATCGTATCTGTGTATCGGTTAAAATTTATTCTTAATGTTTTTTGTATAAGAAAATTGTTTAACATATCTACAATAATGTTTTTTAGTTCTCAATAAATAAATATACGATGTTAAAATAAAAAAAAATACTATTTAACACGGAAGGAAAATAGCAAATAAACTCGTGAAGTTTTTTGCATATCCTTTTTTCAACTAAATATAAGTACGCACACATATACATGTAATCGAGTACATACATATATGTGTTTTATATATTCTTATTGTCCGAATATAATCCAAATACAATATTCTTGTTTATTCTAAACTATCTTTAGCCTTTAATAACAAATAATACAAGGTTAGTTAACCACAGTAGGTAATACTAGTCTAGCAGGTAGCCTGAGGGAATTGATATTTGTAATACGTAACAATCATCTGAATTCAATATCTTCCACTCTTACAGGTAATAGTAATTTCGTTGTCTTGTTTAATCCGCAATGCAAACAGGACTTTACAGTATTTGTAAAATATTAGAAAATTACTTAATATCTATTGAATGTTGATAGGAAATCACTGGAAGTAACGACCGAGAAACTGTTTGGGCCAAGCTACTGAGCAAACATTATTATATACCGATTTGAGCTGGAGCTAATTAAATAGCTTACATACAAAAAGGATTCTTTTCAGGCACTGCCACCCTCCCTCGCTCTCCAGAAATACAACAAAGAGACGGTCTTCACTTCAAGCAGAGAGGATGAATGAAAGAAGGAAATGGAATGTATAATAATAGACAAGAGAAAGTATGAAAGATAAGTAGAGAACAAAAGACGAATAGAATGAAAGATGATAATTAGGAATTTAGATATATAATATAAAGAAATGGTAAATGTATGGCAAATAAAAGGCCCTGACCCACAACACGCAGGGTGGAACGAATAAAAAAAAACACAAAAAGGATGCTTCGTATATATTTCAATAAAAATCCTAAATAATACTTTAATTAAATACTTTATCTTATTCTGTATACATAACAAATTAAACATGCTCCAGAGAATTAACACTTACAGAACGAAAGTTACAATGACTTGAACAACTTTAATTAAAGCAACTTGATGATAACTTTGGGTGAATGTTGACATAGTGGGATAAAGCTTTTACGTTTTAGAAACATAAATATGCCGACTTAAAGAAACGTAATAAAATTTAAGCATTTACAAAAAACAACAGTTTATATACTTGATCTGAATTGACCCCTAACTGTAAAGTGTTTTGGTATATTTTACTATACCTTGTTACAGGATTTAGGGCTTTTATGTGTCGCTGTAAAGGTATTAACACAGCCTTCAGAAGTTCTTACTTCGCAGTGTTACCCGTATTATGTAAGGACACGTTCACAATGTCGTGGAAACGAAATAGAAACGTGCTTCGGTTTCTAACAATCTCGAACTCGAATGCAAATATTAAATTACAAGTCGAAAAGGCCCGATTTACATAACAAAGTCTATGTATTATCTATTCTTAGAGATCCGATGAAGATTTACTTTATTCTTTCATACTCTATTCAGTATTAATATCATCTTTTGAAGTAATGTATAATATATACAATATCAATTTTTTAATAATAATACTAAAATAATTAAGCATTCCCAAAAGACAACATTGTCGTTTTATTATTATGAACAACTATCGTCTTTGAAAATACTTTTTTATATTCTACGAAATGACAACGGGATGTTCACTTGATGGTAAATGATACGCCTGCCCATAACAGCGTGACTCTAGTTAGAATAGTTTACACAGACATAAGATATTAAGTCTCGTTACCCCAGTAATGTTCGCACACTACTGTGTGTCAGTAGAAATAGGCACTGCGGTGGTACCTATCTAGACGATCTCCGCCAAGTATTTTGTGGGAACAAATACATTAATTTCTTTATGTCTTAATAATTTGTATATAAAATTATCTATATAAAAGTGAGAGATAATTTTCGTCCTAGATCTGGACATTGAAAATATTTAAAAAAAAAAATTTACAACATTATATATAAATAAACATTGATCACATGAGAGTATTATGTGTATTAATTTTAATATAAAGACGGGCTATTTAAAACTAATACGATAATTTTTTTTTTAATTTTGTTATATAATTTGAAATGTCATTAAATTTAAGTTAATATACTTAATAATTTAAGTTGTGTATAACCGGAGTGAAGTTTTAAGAACATATTATAAGTGTACTTTAATTTCATAGACAAAAAAATTAAATAGTAATAATATAAAATTTGCAGGTAAACTCAACTTTATCAATCATCAGGTATTCAAGACAAGGCTGCGCCCAGTCAGTTGCTCCATCAACCGAATGCGCGATGGTAGTGCGCACGCGCATGACATCGGATTGCTAACTAAAACACATTCAAAAACGAAAACCCGCGATCGGAAAACCAAAAATTTTATTTAGGAACCACTAACGGATATAAACGACGCCATTTTATTTGATCTGTAAACGATTTTAAGGTTACACTGTAACCAAGGACTTGAACACAGTTTTCATGTTATTAGCCAATGAGTAGGATTTTACACTGAACGGTGAGTACTTTTTTTCGTTATTTTTTTTTTTGACTGTTTCGTAGATATTTATCTCGTCTTAGCCGTCATAGTGTTTCTATTATGATCTTAGTACATTCAGAAATAATGCTATCACACAATGTCCTTGCCATAAGGTGCGACAAGTTTTGTCATTCTTGGGACACAGTAGAAACTTTGTTGACTTATTTAAACATATGTTACCTTTTGAACTGTGACTTGTTAGATATTTCTTATATTTATATATATCACAGAATTTAATTTAATGATTTAATTACTTATAGTAATTAATGGAGAAACTTCATTATATCTTATATGTTATCAGGTTGTGAAAGGTTTTAGGACAAAACTGACGTCATCGATTATATATTATATAATAGACATGCAGATTTTTGTATGAAACCGTAATATTTTTTTATATTTATAATATTTTTATTACAACTATTTTAGTCTAGTTCATAATTATGACAAGTTAAATTTGTTAACTTAAGTTAGTTAAGGTTAATAAGGTATTTAATTTAAAGAGCACCAACAAACTAAGTAGTATATAAATTAAATAAGAAATTCTCTACGTGAATATAATATTTTTGTTTTTATGAAATGATTTAATGATTTTTATATATCATAATAAAGTAAATTAATTAGCAATGAATAATTTAAAAATAATTAAGGATATAACTTAGTTAAAAATATCCGACAAAACAAGAAAAAAGTCTGCTTTAAGATAAGAGATATGCTTTTCAGAAATTAAATATTAATATACTATTAAAATATTCTCTAAAGTTCAATGTTAGAAAAGACATTGGAATATACAATTTTATACTTGTATTATTACTTAACACTTTTTTTGGGTTTCCTGTCTTTTTTTTTCCTATTCAAATTAACGTTTCACGGTCAAAGACTGACCCGAGTTATATCGCGTATTATTTTTCTCGTTAAGAAATATTACAATAGTATTGTGTTTAGAAAAACTTTAAGCTGTATCTAGCATGTGAAATTTTGTTTGCTTAATATAAAGCATTAAGTTCATTTGAATAAAGATAAAATAAACACTGTAGTTTACATTCTGAAATTGTAGTAAAAGTTACAATCCGACTAGATATCGCTACTGTTAAAAATCTGGTATAAAATTATTATATGACAAAGAAGATAATTACAATATATATATACTTTTTGATTTAGTTATGTTAAAATCTTTTCTCTTGTCTTCTATGATTAATATGTATATATAAATAACTATAAATGTTTAATAACAGTAATTATTTATAATGTACGTTAATGACAAACCGCTTAATATTCAAACAAGTTTATTAACTAATTTATATTGACTAATAAATTGATAACAAAATATTGCCAAACATTATTTTGTACGATTCATTTAAAACTAAAACGATTTATGGAGTTTTTAAAAGTATAGATAATAGACTTATAATAGCTTATAGGCTTGACGGCAGATAATACTATTTTTATCAGCGCCTAACATTAAGCCGAAACTGCCACTGATCTTTTGTCAGAGACAATCTAGGTACCACAGTGTTTGCTCTATAGTCTAGGGGTTTTACGAATAGGACTAAGGTAAGCCCTGCCTATTATAAAAGGTGACTAAAAGGGTTTACTCGTCCGTGGCCTTTGAAAGGGGCCTTTATTGTCCACTAAGCTAGCCTGGGTTGAACTACAAATACAAGGTGGTCTACTGTTTGTCGTACTAAATTCGGGGTGTCTGAGGAGAGCTACAAGCCTCCTTGGGACGTGCTTCAGGCGTAGTGCGGGGAGACATATGTGCGTTCCATAGGAGATACCGGGCGACCGAGAAGGTTTTAATGGGTAAAAATCCCACATTACTTTGTCTTCCCCGAGAAGCAGAGTATCTTTTTAGAAAATATCCCTCGTTAAAAGAAAAGTTCAAAAATTACTTATATCTAAAAATAGGCTAAATGTTAATTATATTTACTAGTACTAGGCCTCTTGTTGCCGGAAACCATCTATACAGGTACGACCGCAGTGCCTATATCTGCTTAGAAACACTCTGTAGCCAGTGAAATTGCTGGGTTAATGAGATAAATCCCATCTTTTGTATCAAGGCCACGAGCACAATGAGATGCAGTGTATAACTAGTCTCACGTTGTTACGCGCAGACATATCACTTACCATCAGATGAATGAAAAATGTTTATTCCTCAATTTACAGATTTTAATCAAAGCTGTTAAATAATTAACCTTGATGTAGATTAATAAAATAAATTAGATTATTAATTTTAGTATAATTAGTTATTAATTCATGTCAATGTTTACTGTCTTCTTTATTTATTACCTACCTAGACGGTCTCCGAGAACAGTGTCTTACCACCAGTGAAACTGAGACAAATATATATTATTTTTATGACGTTTTTTTTATGCAACATTTACGTAGTATTGCTTTCGGTTCGTTTGGGATACCAAATGCGATTAATGCCAAGGTCTTCATGTGACTCTGCAGCGCTTCCAGTGTGAGTTGAATGTTGAAATTTTCTCGCAGCGAATGTATTATTATAAATTCTCTTGACACTTTAATGTTAACTACTTTGCTTTATACCGTCAGCGACCTCTATATGGTGAAAGTTATCCACATTCATCTAAATCAGTAGATTCGTAGCTTTAAAAATTCTATATATTTTTTATAAAGGACTAACATTTTTTTATTCAATTCAGCGACGAGACAAAGCGGACGTTTCATCTCAATTTCATGCGGTGTTGACAATGATGTCATAGATAGCGAAACTTATTCGCCTGATACTCTGGTTCTGATATGTTAGCAACCAGATACACAATTGCTACTATAGCGGCTGATTTACAAAGGGTGGTAATTAGCCAAATGGATTCTAAAAAACTCTATCAGCTACCAAAACCCCACACTAAATGGTCCTTGGTTGAGGAAGAACTGTTCGATGCTATCCCGTGATCTCCGTGCACTCTTTCGGAAGTCATTGGAATACCGTCTGAAGCTTTTTAGTCGGTTGGAGTCCGATACTACCCCGTTACCGGCCCTTGGTTCCGGGATGTGCATCCGTTAGCATTTTGTTACGCAGGTTTAAAAAAAAAAGTGGTCCTGGAACTGAAACATGTTTCTCAGTGTTACAAAACAAGCGGTAATCGCGTCACAAAGGCAGTTAAATTAAAGTAATCATCATCAATCAATACCACTAGAAAAAATTAATAAATAACTTTACATATTCACTGTGAAATTGGGATTTTCTTGTGAAATTTACTTTTTAGATTTTATCAATATATTTTCTTAAGTAGAGTAATTTAAAAGAAAAAAAGTAGAACAGAAAAAGATCGTTATCGCGCTACGTTCTAAAAACGCTTTAAAAACATCCAAAACAACAGATTTTTTTATAATACGAGGCGACGAGACAAGCGGGTCGATCACCTAATCGTAAGTGATACACTCGCCTATAACAATGTGGCACTAATTAGGATGTCATACACAGCACCACATTGCACTCATCTCCTTGAGACAAAGATGTCGAGTCTCGTTACACCAATAATTTTACAATCTACAGCGACCTTCAAAGTGCAACTCAGTATTGTTCGCACACTATTGTTTGACGACAGGAATAGGTGCTGTAACCTAACCTGATCTAGACGGAACCACACAACAGAGACCTACCACGAGATAAACAGTGTGTGAATATAAACCAATTTATTTGTTAAATAATTTCGGACTTCGCTGAATATTTGAACATCAAAAGCAATATTTCATTGTGAATCCCTTTGGAAATCTCTGTATTCCGAAATAACAACAACATTTTGTTATTTTTGATATCTCTAAGATATGTACATATTTTACATTTATTAATATATCCATTAAACATTTTATCATAGCTTTCAGCTTTTATATCATTCGTTATTTCACGGAAGGCAAATAGATAATATTTAACGAGCAGCCATTAACGTCTGCGATTGTAGTTGAATGTAAGAAATTGTCATTGTATGCATAAAACAAAATTAATTTCATACGAGTACAAAACTATAGATATTTCTGTTACATATTTATATTTTAGTATAACTAAACACAATTTATTTCAAACATTGGTATATATAAAATACTTAAGTAATAACAGGTTTTATAATAAAACAAATAACATAAGACATATACAGTACATTAGCATTATCATTTGCTGTAAAGTATGAAGCGAATTACCACAAAAACGCAATAATTTCTAGTGTTGGGTTTTTTTTGTTTTACGTGGGGAAAATGCCTACGCATACTCGTCCTCGCGGAGACACGGACAGATTATGTCGGACTTGCACCGACTAGAACCCCCACGATATTCCGCCTCATCACCTGATGTCAGGGTCTCGGGAGCGCTTACGCTCGCAACCGCGACCCTGCCGGCGCTGGCCGCTTGCATAGCCCCACCTCGGAAGAAACGGTTGAATCCTCCCTTTCCAGGGCGCGCCGGAACATGCAGCGCGCCCCCTCCTCGCTTTCTGCAGTAGTGCGGTGACGGGTTCCCTCGAACCGGTTGCCCAGAGGCCATGGGAGCCACAGGAGAAAACCTCTTCCGGCTCCCTGCGGCGGAAAAATGTTGAGCCCGCTGCTACCCATTAACGGCCGCGGAGGATAGGAAGAACGTAGCATCGCAATACCGATACTCCTCTTCCCCCGCGGCCCCACTGCTGCCGCATCGCCGGTGCGACACCGGTTAGTCGCAGAGGGTACTCCCTCCGCTCCTCCATTTCGGCTGCAAGGGGCAGTATGAAATCGCCACTACAGCCTGGCCGCAAAGAGCAGCATAAAACCGCCTCTGCCGCCCTCGGCCGCTCCGGTGAGCCCCAGTTATCAAACCGGTGCACGAACCTGGAGCGGCTGGTTCCGTCCCTTCGCCGCAGGCTGGTCGGGTGGGTTCCACTTCGCTTCACCGTGTGTCGGTCCACGGTAACTAAGTTCCTCCGCCACGACAAGGCGGGAACCCGTTGGAGGGTTCTAGTGTTGGGTATTTAAGGAGTAAACATGTAAAGGAAATTAAAAAGACAATAACTACACTTTAACTGGTGTAATAGTTCGATTAAGTTGTGAGACTGTGAGGTTGAAAGGTCCATCTCTACTAATTTCCGTGTTGTCAAAAAAAAGAAAGATAACCAATGATGAACGGCTCACCGGAAGTACAGACTTCAGCTCGGAAGAACGTTAAAAGGAAGAAGAGCAAGACGCCTTTGTCAGACGTGCTGGATGTTTCCATTGACCGATCATTTGAAGACAACGCCAGTTTTTACTAGAAGTAGTTCCATCTGAAGACCACCTACTAGGTACCAACATAACTCCTATATTACTGTCACCGAACTGAGCGATATAGGTAGTATAATTACTGGCGTAAGAAACCTAATATCTTATGCCTCCAGGATATAAACACAATATGCTGCATTGTATATCAGCGTAACTAGCGTCACGTCATTACCGGCAAGTATATCACTTACCATCAGGCGAAGGAGGCTCGCTTGTCTCGTCACTTCGAAGTGGAGAAAAGGTGTCGGTCATGATGAAAGTGAGTCATGGTCGACGGTGAAGCCCGACACTAAAGCTGCCGCATGATAATGAGCGTGATTTCGAACGCTTAGTTCCTTGACGTCATTGACCTCTAAATGATAGACTCAGAGTGGCCCATCACCTACATAAATATTTATTTATTCGGCGCAAATCCCGTATAACCTCTCTGAATATATTGTATAATGAAAACACTCATCTAACTCAAGCCGGTATCTGTTCTGTTCAGAAATAATAAATTCAATCGTAAAAGCTCCAGTAAACTTTAACTCGTGTGGGTTAATGTGGAAGGAAACATACATTGCAGCAATGGTGAGCTGATGGCAAAACAAATAACTAAAAGTCACGGCTACATTATTCACTTTTTATTAGATACATAAAAGCTGAGAGGGAAAAGGTAATTACTCGTATCAAATTGCTCTAGCGCCCTCGCAAAGAGTTCTTATAATATGTCCCTCATTCATGAAATTCTTTCACATGACATTCATACACTGTTAGTACATATTTATTTCCTTTATATTATTATAATATTTTGTACACTTTAAAAATCCATTTTTAGCTTTATTTTTATTAAATTTCGTCCACAATTTTCCACCTCCTAGATTAACTGGTAGAGAATGCCCATAGGATTTAGGTTCGCGTATTGTAACCTAATATTAAGTGTCACAATAAAGATTTCTAATATAAATACATAAATAAATAAAATCTAAAGTATTGCTCATCCTGATCTTCAGTCGGTAGACTTTCACTGTTGGATATAAGCCTAATAAGAATGTATTGCTCACAATGGACCAATCTACAAATCTCAATATTTTTCTAGGTAAACCACTTTTTAAATAAACCGAGAAGAAATGTTATCTGTTAATAATAATCCTGCCGTTAAAATATTAAACTTTAATTGAATCTTAGTTATTTTGTTATGGCGATATAAGACTAAAATAATATACAAAATATTAAATTACACGTACATTTGTAATATAATCATCAAAGAGTTTTGTTGCGATACAAAATTTATAAAATCAAAGGAAACTGGTGGTAGACCTCTATTGATAGATAACTTCTGGGCAGGTACCACCTCGGCGCCCTTTGCTGCAGCCAAACAGTAGTGTACAGACATTACTGTGTTCCGGTTTAATGGGCACTGTAGCCAGTGTAATTACTGTTGCAACGAGACAACGTCTATGAGTCAGGGGATAAGCGCAATATGGTCAAGTATATGTGGTCATTACTAGCGCCATATTGATATAAGCGTGAACATCTCCCTCGTCGCTTAATTGTATAAAAACAGCGAAAATATTTCTTTATTATTTTCTTTGAACAAAATTATTTTCGTTTGACGGAGGCTGTTGATCTAATAAATTTAGACCATTGTCTTGTAACGAAGGTGTGTTTAAAAATATATATATCCATACACATTAATTATTAGATTCCAAATAAATAAATAAACATATATCAGTGTTATAATTACTTTAATTATTTTTGTTCTTACTTGAGCTCTGTAACAAGTAACCCGCGAATCAGTTCCCGAGTAACTGAAATAATTAACGGTAATTATTTTTGTTAATAACCGGGGATCGAAGCGTACACGGTTAGTAAGATAACCGCCGGAGCGTTTATAACCGTTTTATTGCACGCGGTGTTTGTCTTTAGTCGGTGTAGGTAATTGTTAAAAAAAAACTATTTAAACGTATATTAATAACATTAGAATCATTTAAAGTCGTGATTGCCATGAAATTTTACGACGTTCCATAATAACTATACTAAAATATCGATAATTAATGCTTGCGCCATTTTGTTTGACAGTAGCTTATTATAAGAATAAAATTACTATGTACATACAGTATTTATAATATATATATGTATATATATATATATTTATTGCTGTTACTGAAATTCGTTCTTTTACAATAATATACTAACTGTTGTAACTCCCCTTGGGGAAGGAATTGGGTAAAATCCATTATTACCTCCAAATAGCAGAAGCACGAATAAAAAAAAAGGATTTTGTAACCAACAGTAAAAAACCAAAGAATTTAGCAATAAGTAAAGAAATTGTAATACTAGTACATAAGAAAAGAATGTGTAGACGTAAAGTAAATAAGGAAAATAACAGAGAGAGAAAGTACGGAAGAGAGAACTGGAATGACGAAAGAGGAGAGTGAAAAAAAGGGAAACAGAATAAGAGACTAAAATAAAACCGCAAATACAGAATCCCCAGTCCAAAACAACAAAACACTTTAAAAAAATTTGGCGAAAGCAATATCTGTACCAAATTTTGAGCCTATGATGAAATCTCGCAATGACACAAAATTTAGATATCTCCGCAAATTTATTAATCTTTATATATATGTAATAAATAATGACAGATAAATTTGCGTTTATATTATCATATCCAGTTTTCTTTGTCTCTTCAGTATTCTCAGAAATATTCAACATAGCAAATTTTTTATTAAGCCAAATGGGTCGCGAAGGCGGCAGTTTGCGCCGGACTTAATCCAATGTACATCTTACGCGAATCCAGCCCTTAAGTTGAACGTGGAAAGAGAACTTTCGCCTGCCGCCTAATTGTTTAATGAAGATCCAAACGTTAAATTTAATTTTATTTGCGAAGCCGTAAAGCTTGATAGTATCTAATGAAGCATACTGTTACGAGAAATATTAAAATTAGAATTAATTTACTTACGTCGCCCTAACTTAATTCCGTTACACGAAATTAATATTTTACCGCTTTGATTTCTCTTATTACTTCAGCGGCTCTTCTGTTCAATATTAAAATGTTTCTAATATAAGATAAACGCTTATATGAGACATTAAGTTTATTTTGTATACTTCCTTTTGAAGAAAAGCTTTGTAAATTTAATCTTCTTCCGCTAAAAATCCTTTGTACTAATTCCGTTGTTAGGGTAAGACATTGTTGAAAGTACAAAGAAATTATTGATAACGCTTAGATAGGTTTCAATAACAACTTTGTACTTAAGTTATTAAGAACATTGTTGAAGAAAATACTTCCTTTATTATACTTACTAGTAATTTGACTTCTGAAAAACTTCGCATTAATTTACAATTTATTACAATTTTATAAAAGAGTATTTGTTCTCGAGCTTTGCAGTTACTTGTGAACTATATGTTCAAAATACAAAGTTACAACATAATTTATAAAAATCAAGCTTATTTAGTGAATTATAAAGAAACTCATTAAAAATGCATCTATATCAACTTTCAATAAAGATAAGGTCACAATAGAAAACTTAGCTTTCAAACAACAAGTGTTATAAATACAGTAGAATATAATGTTAATGTGCCAAGAACTTAATCGATTTGCTCGTTATTCGTATGAGATCTAAGTAAATGATCTCGCCACTAAGTCACGAGGTCATTTTCAAGATCTTAATTAATACTTCATGACCATCATCTCTACTTATATATTGTGTTCATTGAACATAAATCTATCTCATTTTATATTCCGTTTAGATATTGGCTAATTGTTTCAAATATATCAGAATTAAGTATTAATATATCATTTTTAACTTAGACCCTCCCAATGATATTTTAAACAAATTGTAATAAAAGTTTTCCTGAAATTTAACCACATATATACAAAGTCTTTCCTGTTTCACGTGTTTTTTTTAATAAGTTTTACAGTATAAATAAGTAATATAAGTATACTTATTGTGTGCTTATTATGTATTTATACATAACAAATATGATGTCATTTAGAAATTAAAATTAATTTTACTACTACTTAGTTATATTTATTTAAAATTTCATTGATGATAAATATATATCTCACTGTTAGTAAGATAACTCTTTACTGTCTCTATACACAGAATGTTTTTTTTTAATGTCTTTTAAATCTTTAAATAATTTCTATTTCCTTTATCTAATTAAATCCTCATATCTCTAAGATAAATTATGTACTTTGTTTAATTAACATTAACGTTATTTGTTACAGATTAAAACATTTCTGTTAAATTGAAGTGTTCTCAAAGGAAGCACGAAGATGGTGTTAATAAAGTTACTGGTTTGTTTCGGGTTGCTCCACGCTGTCTTAGCAAAAGGTAAGTACCGCGAAAAGTCGTCATCATCATCAGCTGATAGACGTCCCCTACTGGACATAGGCATCTCCCAAAACTCCCCACATCGGTCGATCCTGCGCTGTCTGCATCGCTACGTATCAGCGGCTGTCGTGTTTAGGGGTTCATAAGGAGGATATAGGGCCGTATCCCACCACGCTGGCCCAATCCGGGTTGGTCAGAGCCAGAGCTGAGTTTGTTGATTAGCAAGATGCACCACGAGCAGATGAGTTTGACTTGAGTTCCGTGTTTTGCGGAACCCTTTACACCTTATAACAGGTACTGCGAGAATTTTAAATATTAACAGTATTTTTACATTATATCAGTTGTATAATTATAGATGTTATTAGTACAGTAGCCGCATACAACTACATAATACATGAAACTACTATGTAGTTAAGTGCATGTACTTGGTAAGTAGAGCATAGTATCGTTTTCATCATATACATTACCGCTTTATGAACATAAATTTTGTAATGGCATGAGTTTTATTACAAAATCTTTTGTATAAAAAAATTGTATAAAAAATTATAAGCACTAAATAAATACTGAATTTCTATCATAATAATTAGTAGGTTTATCATCAATGTCTCAAAGTGCACATTTTAAAAAGAACATCGTGATCATATTCTTCATAATTCAAGATCGTGTCTATACTGCAGTGGCTGCATTACCTTCTTTATACTATTACTTTCAACTCGGTCCGGTCCTCCGCTTTTTTGACAGCCGATGTAAGAGGGAATACCGTGAGTTTCTTTCCTCCGTTCCTCTCACTTCCATGAAATCTACCCATCTCACCTAACCTAACTAGGTTATCGGGAAGACGGCGGATGATATGCCAAAAATTCTCTCGTAGAAAATAGTCGAAAGCCTGCTAGTAAGAAATGTTTATTCTTCTGGAGGTCACAGTATAAGCAGCATCCGTTTCCAATACCACTCAAAGCCATCTGTCTTCTTTCTGTCTATCCCTTTTAGCGTCCATACTTCGGAATCATAGAAGAGAATTGAGAAGACTAAAGTGTTAACGAGTCTCTTCTTCGGGTTTACGGAGACTTCAAACATACACAAAATATCAAAATTAGTAACGTTTTTTGTTCTTTTTTTCTTGAATGTTTTTTTTACACTTTATTATCGAACAAGAAGGGGTCAGTGGGCTTTACGAGCTGTAATTAAGGCTGTGAAATTACATTAGATTTGTCATGCACTGGACGCCATAAAAGATCCGTTTCTAATTCCAACTTGATAGCATGTTCACGTGAAATCGTTTAACGTGACTGTTTTTTTTTGCCTTTGCAGTAAACACGATATACTATTTATACTCATTCAATTTTAGATAGCCTTTCCTTAAAAAGTAAACCATCGGCTTGAATATTCGATTGTTAACATGCAGTGTACTTTCATAACAGCACACATGTAATAAACCCAACAACAGAACACCTGTATCATTTTGAATTTAATAGCATACGGTACGTAGAGATGTCACCGGAAACAGTCCACGAGGTTCCACCATATCACCTATTCCTTATATTAAATAATAATGTGCAAACATTATTATATTGCTGCTACTGCCCAATACAACAACGAACACGACGGCCGTCAATGCCCGGCGGTACCAGAGGCCATGCTGACTGTATCTAGAAATCCTTAGGAGAGGCCTACGGCCAGCAATGTACGTCTATCTTCTGATGATAATGACGATGATGAGGTAGTTAGCAGTAATAGCATTAGATTGATACCTAATCGTACATACATACATACATATACATCATGCCTCGTTCCCAGTAGGGTAGGCAGAGACCTCTCTCCACATGCTATGATCCTGGCACACCTCTCTCCCTTCCTCCACTTTCATGAATACCTAATGGTATTCGCATAATTTCACTGATACTGCTTTCAAACTTGAATACAGTAAAAATCTCTCACTCTTAATGGCACCAGAAGCAGACACTGCGGATACGTACGAAAGAAACTTCCCAATAACAAAATATTACTGCAAGTCATGGATTTTACACTTTGATACCAAGTGAAAACCTATTACTGCTGGTAGGTTTCTGTTGCATGAGACCGTCTAGGTGGTATACCAACACAAGGCCTATATTTCTTCTACTTCAGGTGTGAGTAGTGAAATTACTAGGCTATTGATACTCCACATTGTTGTGCCTCAAGATGAGCACAATTCGGTGCAATACCATCTTAACTAGCGACACGCTGTCATACAGGAGTACTACTTAACATGAAATAAACATGATAGTCCTCAGTGAATTCATAGCTTCGTAAAATAAATATCAAGTGCTGAAAATAATCCTACTTTAAATAACCACTCTATATTCCAAACATACGATCCTTATGAATGTTTAAAATATACTTTTGCTCGAAGTTGTGTGTATTTAATGAGAAAACAAAACATTCCTTTTTCGCCCGAAGCGCCTCCAGTACAGCAAAGCCCTCTGAAATATTATAAATTGCATAACAACCCTCTACTCCCTAATAATTAAAACACCGTCGCCGGAGGTGAAGACATTTGTACGAAAGATTTAATACCAACACATGCGAGTACACAAAGAGGAATATACGAAGCAAATGGGGACTTTAATGGAGGTTTTATCCCTTGTCTATGATAATAAACAAACTAATGAGACTATTTTTAATTGGCTTTAAAATCAAGCTAAGACAATCATTTGTATAATGAATGTAAACCATAAGATTATTACAAATTTAAAACCGAGTTTAAATTCGAAAAACGTTAAGGGCAAGATGTTCTCTTAGTGATAACCCTTATTCATGTCCACGACAATTGGGCGATAGTTAAGATTTTTACACTGTAGCTATGATTTTCAAACATATTGAACTTTCGAACTATAGCTTTATAAAAACAATTCGTAGTAATTACTCGATTTTAACTCGATTTTTTGTTAATAAAGCTGGTTAATGGTAATAAACAGAATAATATGTATTTCACTCTGTCCCACTGCTGAACTCTTGCCTTCCCAATTATGTTATTTGTGTATACCTCACAAAGTAAACTGTTTTTCTTTCTGGATCTGTTCCATATTAACCGCCAACCCGCATTTGGCCAACGTTGTGAATAAATTGTTGTGACCCTCTTCTGTCCCTGAGTCCCTGAAGTGGGAATATCCAGAGAACTGCTTATTATTGTAACCGTTTTATACGATCTGTTAAGGAGACTGACTGACTGACTGTGGAGACATTTTGAACCGCCACCAACAAAAAGATTACTACTACAACATACAAAACAATAGTCGCTACTTCTTGACGAGAATTCTTTGATTTTATATCAGTAAATCATATATCTGGTGAAGTTCACGGGTAGGGGCCGGATGCGAACTACGTAGAACCCATCAGTGTGGAGATCTTTGGTTGTTATTTATGTTCAGCATCCATAGGATGATAATAGCGAATTATACATGGAATTACGAAATTCTGAAATAAACTGTGATAAATAGCGTTAAGCTATGGGTGGTAGGTTTTTACTGTACAAGAGTACAGCACTACCGTCTAGGAAGGTACCACCGCAGCTCCAATTTCTGCCACCAAATAGTAATGTACAAACAAAACCGTATTGTTTTACTGAGGTAATGAGACATAACATCTTATATCTCAAGGCAACTAATACAATATCGTACAATGTATAACGTTCTAACTAAACTACTAGAAGATCCCAAGAAATAATCGTTTCACACGTCTCGTCGTTTTGTGAAGATAAAAAAACATAGTGTGATTATTCAGAGTGCCTCCATAAAACATCAAAAAGCTGGAGAAACAGTCGAGTGTCTGGTGCTAACTTACATAAAATGTTAATTCCAACTTTAGTACACTGATATACGACCACGGCGACGACGGGGAAAAACAACGTGAAATATTCAAAACGTCTGGATAACAAAAAATATATGAAACTACTTCGAAAACTGCGATTTCTTTTTAGCTATCATATAAGGATAAAACTTTTACACAAATATTATTTCTAATATCTTCTAAATAGTATGTATTGGAAAAATCATTGGGAACCATTATACTTGTATAGTACATAACCATGTTTTGTGGAATACATTACATACACGTCTATCATGTATCGGTTGTAATGATGATGACAATAAGAAATTCATTCTTAACCACAGTCAACAATAAACAACGAAAAAAAAATTTAAGATATATCTCTTTTCCAATAAATTGATTCTACCGTGAAAACAAACATCTTCGTCAGCTTTCGTTTACTAACAGCAAATTTATTTTGGTCTCTGTAATAATACAATGTTATTCTCAATACATCTGTTTAACTAATAAATACTTCATCAATGTTTGAGACGGACGTAGAAATCACAAGGAGACGGAAATACGCCATTTATCTTATGTTAGCATTGTAATATAAATTCGTAATAATATCTAATTATCTATGCTAAAGGTATCTTTACATTACAGTGTTAGATTGGTATACAGTCGGCTTAACGGTATCTTATTTTATTAATAATAATAAATACTATTTCTGGTAATATTTCAAATTAATAGTTTAAAATTATATCGGAATAGTAAAACCTCATCACCTTAAAAAATACTATATATATAAGGTTTTTATTTCATAATATCTTTAATAATAATTATTGCATATCATTTAAAATATTCTCAAGGTTCAATAGCGTACAAACAAATCGCGTAGTTCGATGTTCAGGCACAAACATACGTACGGCTCTTGTCAATGAACTAAACAATTATTTGTGTACTCGAGCTATTTGAACAAGCTTCGTGATTGTGGAAAAGTATTACAACGACCTTCCACAGTCCAATTTGCTCGTTGTTTAAGATATTCCATTAATAACAAGTGCTTAAAGGCATGTATTGAGACACGTAAACCGTGAATTGTATTGTGTACTCATCGGATTCATACATCATACGAAAACCGCCCATTCCATAGAAATATTTAATAGGATACCTTGAAATAATTGTCTGCGCAGTCCAAAAACAGTGTTTTTTTTTAATTTCACTGATTTTTTATCAAATCTAATTTCCAAGCAGTAGTTAGTTTACAAGCTTCCCTTTTGTCTGATGTGTGTATATTATAGCTGCTAGATTTAATTGATATATACACATCGTTTATTAGGCTCACGGATCTAGACTCCGTGGTCTAAAACAACAAGCTTATATAATAAAATACCTGAACCAATCTGAAATAATATTAAAATTAACTGCACATTAACACTTGAAATCGATTTCAGAAATTGTTAAGTAATGATGAGACCGTGGATAGACAATCGCGCTCATCCAAAAGCAGTGGTGTTTATGGCTAAAGTTTTCAATCTAACGAGAACCAGTTAGATAACCTGAAAATTACATTTATGACAATTTTTCCACATAAAGTGAAATCTCCGTCTTCATACTTGCTAACTGTTATTCTTTGTCGGAAACGGAAGCATTTAACGATTAAATATTTCATTCTATTGCTTTTGATTCGCTAACGGTGAATATTGATGGGTCATTGACGTTCAATTCATTTAGTTCAGTTGACGTTTTTGCGGCTGGTCTCTCCATAAAAGGACCCACGTATACCATCATAACGAAGCGCGCAAAAAAGCCAACATTGCGGTTTAGAGTTTTTGCGACGCTTTAGTTTTATTAAGTCGAGAATTTGGAGCTCATTGTTACTATAAAAGAATATAATAACATTAAACATAAATTACTTATTTATCTAGCTTGCATACAATGAATACGTTTTATGTAATAAGTAGATGATTTTATAGCTTTCAATTGTACTAAAGATTTCATATAACGAGGAAAAAATTATAAACAAACGGGCATAGTAGTAAGTTTAAACTTAGACTGCCATTTTCTACATTGTTAAATGTTATTTTAACAGGCCTATAATTATTATCTGTTAATAGGCTGTTATTTAACTTGAACGCATTTTTTCTATCTATATATGGACTGACATATTACATAATCTCACGAGAAAAAAAACGATAAATTACAATAGATTTATACATTTGACTCTCGTGCATGATGATATGAAACACAATATTGCAGACTTGATTTATACAAATATCTTTTACTGCCGCTTTATGAAGCGCAGTCTGAAACAAGTATCTAAAGTAACTTTCACCATTCATCCTGTTTACAATGCAACGATGAAAGTTTAAACATTAAATAAGCAGTGTGAGAAAGAAAGTGACATAAACAATGCTTCTCTACGAGACGTACAAGCTTCCTTTGTTACAATATATCTGAAAAGAATACAAGAGCAGTAATTGAAAGCAAAGAAACACGAGTATTTCTAACTCCACAAAGGTTCTCGGTAATTTTGTAGTCAAAAGGATGAAAGTGTTAGGATGAAGTATATAGTTTATAAAAATATATTCTACATATAACATTCACTTCCGTGAAGTTATTTCTTTGTATTATTCAATTAGATACATGTTCATAACAATAGATCTTGACCAAATAAAATCTTTCATTACTATTATTATTTATTGTTTAGTTAGATCTAAACTTCGATCAGCTTCTGCTAAATTCTTGACAGACGTTTCAAAAAACGTTTGATCAAATTTTTATATCGAAATGATTATCATATAAAATAGATACAAAGATTTCTAAAATGTCCTCTTAATGATTCTCCTTCTTGCGGCAACCTCAAGAAAAGGCAAGGCAGGAATGCGAAAGAAAACGTTGAAACCAAAAACGTATCCTGCTTTCTTTTGCAACATCGGCGCTTGCGCTGTACACATCATTAATCCTTCCAGTTGTTTCTGCAGCACTGGTGCCACGGTAGAACTCGTACTCGTAAATATACCGATATTTCATGTTTTCTGTTGTGCGGTAATAAGCGGCGCCAAAAAAAATAATGAGGAAAGAACAAATGAATGACTGTTTTCAAAACTCAAATGTACCAGCTAAATGAATTTATAAATTTGAATTTGGAATTCTTAACCAAAGAGGCGATATTTCAGATTAAACTGGTCAGCACGACAAAACGGTAATTTCATATGTAAGGACCTAATAAAATATATACAAAATCTTTTACATAGGTTACCTTAATTTCCTACATTGGTCGCTTAGCCTGTTAAAAGAGAGAAAAGCGTATTTATACTCAAATTATTTATCTTTTGACATATCTACTGGTCATAGGTGTCTGTTGACGGAAACCGTCGCCATCGTCACCACTGCAGCGGCTATTTCTGCCGCCAAACAGTAGTGTACAAACATTACAATGTTCCAGCTTGAAGGGCGGTGGAGCTAGTGAAATTACTGGGGTAACAATACTTAACATCGTATGTCTCAGGCGACGAGCGCAATGTGATGCGGTATATCATCCTAACTAGCGCCACGTTGTTATGGGCTCGCTTATCACTTACCATCAGGTGAACGCCCCGTTCGTCTCGTTGCTTTGCAATAAAAAAAATGACACCAAACATCTTCGTATACTCTTTCCTATCGAAAAGGTATAAAATATAAGTTCATCTAATTATTCACTCTTCTGTACACATAAAAATTTATATAAATTGTTTTTAATAAACAATCCTATAAAGAGTTAATTTATACCATCTTTCAAGGCCTTTTATGAGAGAATTTCTAGTGTAGGTAAGTAAATTTTTTTTTTCTTAGGTATCTTTAACGGAGAGTCGTTAATCTCAAGCACCTATCTACCTAGACATCACGTCGCACAATGTGGCATTTGAGGAAAACACAGGTCACGCAGGTAGAAACCTGTTATTATTGCATTAAATAAAACCTTTCTTGACTTATTTTAGCTATGGCGTACAAACAATTATATTACAGCAATAAATTTTATAGCTTTAAAAACAAATACCATAATAAATGTATGATAAAATATATTATAGTACTTGCTGTTCCCCACCTGCTTTGCTGGCCATTACACCCCTTCAGGGAATGAACTTTGTAAAATCCAACCAACGATTGAATCTTTATGAATCGTGGTGAGTCAATGGAACTCTGGTAATACTTATTTCAATAACATTAAGCGCCTCATGGTAATTATACTTTACGTTAAAACAGAGATCCGCAACATGAAGATCGATTAAAACACAAGTAATATATTAAAGAACTATTTGGTTGAGAAATGTTTCCCTTATATATTTAATATATTTTCGGAAAGTGAGTTCATGAAGCTATCAAATGGGTCACCCGGTGAATCCCGGGCCATAAATCACCCCTGTCTAAGAAACCCTTCATTATACACTAAATATTAATTTCATTTATTAGCTTCAAAATTTTTTCTAGAAATACTTAATTTTGATGATTTTTAACCAAAGACAAAAAGGAAGTTTAGTAGGACAGGTAATTTTATAGTAATTATGTGTAGTAACTCATAGATTTTTCTAGACTATAATTATTAACAAATAAATACAGGTATTTTAATTTGTTGTAATTTATTATTCAAGTATGGTTATTTTGGATTAATCCAAGTATCTTATTTTTGACATTTACTATAGGGTATTTCTTCAAATCTTTCTACGAACTTATTATTACACTACCCACTTTGGATTTATCTATTTTTATGTTCATCTACGACTTCGAGATTAACAATCTAGGTGAAAACTTTAATAAAGTCGAATCTTGCTATAATAAAAACAAGAATGTTCTTAAATAGTAGTACATAAAGACAAAGATCTTCCGCTAAGGAAAATGAGATTAAATCAGATAAATTACTGAGTCTTTCGTAGACCAAAGTATTCTTAATTGAATCTACTGTACCATAATTCGTGGCTCAAAAACGTCTTGTAATTTTAGATACAGATCTGTTGGCGGTATATTTCTGTTTCAACTAAAAACCGGCTTTAGGTGAGTTACTAGTAATACGAAGTAACTGATGACTGATTTGGCACAAGTTTAAGGGAATAAACAAAAGTGGATTTTATGTAGTATTAGAAATTGCAGGAAAACGAACTTTAATGGAAATTCGCGTAAATAAAGGTAATATTACCTTCTGCTGTAAGGACTTTTATTTACTTTCTTCTTCTTATGGCATATTATAACATAAATCAAATCATTTATGTTATACCACCACCGTGTAGTCTTTTCGAAATTTAAATGTTATTGAAAATCCAATGTGAACAACTTATTTAAATAATTGTATTATAATACATTTAATTGTTTATTACTCGAAATTTACGAGTACTTTGCAGTACTTTCTCATGTCACAGTGCCTACAACTTTTTATTACCTTGATACAACCCAGCGTAGACTCCCAACGTAGATACCAATCTACGCTGGAAGTCACTGGTGGTAGGTCTCAATTTCCGGAGACCGTTCAGGTAAATATCACCGCAGCGCCTATTTCTGCCGCCAAACAGTAGTGTGTCAACAATACTGTGGTCCGGATTGTTGGTAGCTAGTGTAATTACAGGGATAACGCAACTCAAAATATCATAGGCGACGAGCGCAATGTGGTGCAATATATATCATCCTAACTAGCGCGGCATTGTGCGGCGTGTTAAGGACTGGCGTATCATTTACCATCAGGCGTACGTCCCGCTTATCTTGACACAAAAAACCAGAATAACCTCAATGAGTCTTGTAGTCTGCCCTCAATATGATGCCTTAATCGCATATATATAAGAAATCAACAAGTGATCTTTTATCAGCATAGAATGAATTCTTTGGGGTGTAAGCGGTCCCCTACAACATCTCACGGGGTCAATAAACGAGACTCTGATTCCTACTAACCCATTGAGCCAGAATGGTGAGATATGGCCCAAATCCACCCATATGATTCCCGATCGTTATGAGAATCTTTATGAGAGGCATATGTCCAGCTTTTGACGTCTACCGGCTGATGATGGGAATCTTTACCAATTGACCCTTTCGAAAGTATAGGATCTGTTATAACTTCGACACAATGCCTTATTGTACACACCGTGCAAAGAATAACATAGTGAGAGGCTTCCTTCGCTTAAAGCCCACACACGATCCCAATTTGTAAAACCAAACGTAACAAAGCAACATAGGAACGACCTTAGAAACAGCTAGACGTTTTGTAAACAGCTTTAACTAAAGCGAAAGGACCACACTCGACGCTGGTTAAATGAAATTCCTTTTAACAATAGCTTAAACTGATCTCTGAATTTTGTCCGCTATATTTTTTTTACTTATTCTTGTGTTAAGTCTATCTGAGAGTTTTTACGTAAATATCCGCAGTGCCTACTTCTAGCTCCACTGTGAGTTTAGAGAACTTTACTGTGTTCAAATTTGAAAGCAGTATCGGTGGATATTACTGAAGAACCATGAGCCAATATAGTTTCTGTATGTATACCACACTATGATATTAGCGTATCTTTGTCCACTGCAGAACATCATCATTATCATTGGCTGATAAACGTCCACAGCTTATCAAAGTCCACATCGATCGGTCCGCGCCTGCTTGCGTCCAACGGCTTCCAGCGACCTTCACAGTCAGTATAGCCTCCGGTACCGCCGAACACTAGGGATCGTTGTTTATAGAGGTTCATATGGAAGGTATTTGGATCATTTCTCACCACGCAGACCTAATGAGAGTTGGTGGTAGCCAGAGGCTCGTTTGTTGATTAGCAGGATGCACCACGAGCAGATGAGGTTGACTTGGGCCCCATTAGTTGTTGTTTTAGACCGCTTACACCCCCTGCTGAAGGTGGGCACCTCTTATCTATAAATTACACTATAAAAATATTAATAATATATTATTCATAGAGTAGGTAATTGTTATTAATATAATAATTCACGTAAAGACAGGTTAACCCATAAATAGTTTAATACCTTAATATTAAAAGATAAAACCAAATATCAATATCAATAATAAAAGTTCTTGTCTTCTTCGTGTTTTATTTTTATTTGACGAAACCATACGACCAGAACCAACCACTTGATGATAAGTGATACGAACCCATAGCAATAGTTGCAGTACTTAGGATGATATACTCTAGATATTTTACTCGTCACCGTTGAATACTAATTACTGTATTATTACTCTAGTAATATATTAAATTTGTGTATAAAAGAAGAATGTAGATTAATTTATTCTGATAATATGATTCTTAATTAGAGCAACAGCTGCTGACAATTGCTACATTATCAAAAACTCTTCTACATCTTCCAATTTGGATCAACTTATATAACGTACGATTCTTCTTAAAGAGAACGGATATAAATTCATTTTCCGTAATAAGTATTGGACAGGAGTGGGAGCCAGAGGCTAAGCGTGGGCAACTCACAACGTTGAGTTAGCGGTTAAAAAACTAATGAGTACTCAATTAAAGATCTTAATGTATTACGTATAAGGTTTAATGCATATTGAAGATTTAATATTTAATGCGGTATACGGTAGGACCATATACGGTCCCGATGAGGCCGTCATGGACGTGTGGGCTGGTATGAATCACTTTACCTGCGCAAGGAGTAACATATAACAGTTTCTTATCGCTGTTACATGGCAAATGAGCCGTTTCGCAGTTAATCATACATGTCTATGTGATTATCCCTCAGGTTAGCAAACATTTCTTTCATTTCCTAAGTGAAAATGTTAACGAGTTTCATACAATGAATATTTTGGACTCGATTCATCGAAATTTATCAATCTAAGTTAAATGTACTTCACTCGTATTACTGCGCCCATTCCTACTAAACTTGAATAAACACTACTTATGTAAGATCAGTAAAATCACATTATTAGTATTGAAACATTAAGTTATTTTAATTTAACCGTTATCATAACAAATATATAAAGATCTTATGTTGAGTAAAAGTTATAGTATAATATTTACCCGAAGAAATATATAATAGTTACCTTTTTAGTAACAAGTTAGAAATGTGAGTTATTGTTTGTTGTAGGAAATCTCTAGTATGTTAAAGAAAATTTAAGCAGTTCCGTCGCAATATCTCGACATATTTTATATGCAGATAAACCCATTAATATTTAACTGAAACGTCGTTTATGACTGTGTAATAGTAAGATGTCTATAGCAGCCTACTGAGCGTCAATCAATGATGAACCGAATACAATCTCTATAACATTCCATACCGTTACTATATAATAGGCTTTAAATACCAAACTTTTTAATATTTGTTACTTATACCTATAACTACTAAAGTAAGTAAAAAACTACATAAAGTTATATATATTTTAACTCTTCAGATAAACTTTCGTAATTAAATTTTTTTTATCACAGCCTCAATTGATTAGAAAAACATTAACTATAGAAATCATATGTAACCTTGTTAATACAATTTCATTTATAGCATTCTAATAGTATCCTCCACAGAGATTACATCTTAAAAAATGTATTATAAATACAGTTTTTTTATATATAATTTAGGCTAAGTTACAGCGTATACTATCAGATTTCACAAATCCCCTCAATCGAAACGTTCCAGTCAAAGTTAAACTAGAACAAACGTGAAGATAAAAAATTTAAAATCGTTATTATCACTATAAATATGATATATATGTGATTTAAGTTAAAAATCGTTATACATTGCACAGGAGATAGTTCAATGATTACTTCTCGAGATTTCGACATAGGATAGTTATCTTTTTAGTAAGATTCTGACAAATAAAAGAGCTCTTTAAATATAAAAATAATCAATAATATCAAGGAATATAACCAACTTTAGAATTAAATTGTATTTCTCAATTGAGTCACCTTTAATATAAAAATAAAGTAGATACAAATTGGTACGGACGTATTGAAAAAGCGATCCAGTAGGCACTCTCACAAAAACCTAAGTTAATTTATAATACTCATCTTGTTTCTGTGTGGGTTAACATTAAATGAAATATGAGGCCAATATTGTTTTTTATTTAAAGATATTATGATCCGTTCCTGTCTGAACTCATAAATATTAAATGTTAACAGTATTACACAAGAAATGAGAAGCGTGCACAAAAAACCTTAAGTGATATAACTTACAGTATTAAAACAATCTCGTACTATCATTTACTATCGGGTTTTTCTTTTTTATCTTTAATTTTAACCGTGTCAATAAGGTTCTCAGTAGAAAGTGTATCCTTGTCCCAAAACTGTATCAACCGCTAAATCCTTCCTTTTATCAATAATTTCACAGTCTACAGCCTCACGTGGTGAAGTTTCGATGATAGTAGATTTTTTATCATACTGCCTGGTCGACACTCTCCCACGTATTGGTAATCTGCCATCACAACAGTATTACTTTTCGGTTTAAACGTTATAAGAGCTAAGTATTCTGAGCAAGCCCGCTCCATCATATTCACTTATATAAAAACGTTCTTAAAGTGCTGCAATGGTGACCCTGCATCGGAAAGCGCAGCGTTGGCAGACGCCCACCACTAGCTGGACAGAGGACATAAAAAAAACCGCTGATAGCCATTGGATTCAAAGAGGGCATGACCGTGGTTTGTGGAACACATTACAAGAGACCTATGTCCAGCAGTGGACGTTCATCGGTTGAAATGATGATGATGATGAAAAACGTTCAGTATAAATAGGATATATCATGTTGATAATCTGATACATCTAATGACAACTAAGATTATGAACACTGTACCTAATTAGAGGAGTGGAATACTAGGCATGCAAGATTTTATATTCCACTCTGCAAATTATATATGACAGCATTGATTAGATTAAAAACAAATAGTTACTGCTCATTAGTTAGAAGGTTGGACTGGTTAACTAACGGTTCACGGTTCCCATCGTCACGGATTCACACTGAAATATAATCATCTTTCAAAGATTTAAATATAAATATTTTTGTATGACATTAAAAAAAGTTATAACATAATACACGAAGCAGTTACTTTAACCTATGTTTGTAATAGTTCAAAATAATTTAACAAGTTCCATTAATGTTTTAATATTTTCGATTTAAATATAAAGCGTGTTAGGTTATAACAATATACGTTTAAATAAAAGTTTAATATATTCCATCCACATATAGCAAAGAATATAATTCCAGTGAATACAAAGTGCGTGGGGCTATCGTGATCACGCTTATGTAAATATAACCGATCAACATTTTTCCAACGAATGCTATGCAATCAAATTGGATACAATTTTTTTTTATTTACACATTTTCTTATTGTCAATATATAAAATAGTTTTGTTACCTATAATTTAACGGTTAACTACTTGTTCGTCACTATTTAATAAACTACGCTATAATAATGCTCTAATGTCCAAAAACTCAAATCAATCTATTGTAAACAACAATAGTTATATATTTATCTTAATATAAGATACAATACTTTTCATAAAATAAATAGGTCTACCTGAAACCTAAATACATTTTTTTTTATTTTATTGATTTCTATAATCACTTTGAACAGTCAATCCTTTTTTAAAAGTAATTTAGTAAACCTTTCTTTGAAAACTGATAAGAAGCTCACAGGACTTGATTCGTTTATTTGTTCAAACGCACAATTATAATGAGAAGTAATTTTAAAAACGATTTTTTTTTATTAAGCTTATAAACAATAATAAATCTTATTGAATAAGATAGATTTTGTAACATATTCAACTTTAACTTATAGTTTTTGCGACGTAAACTGAATATGAATTGGCGTTAAATTTGTACAGTAATAATACACAAGAGGTGCATATGCGATAATAATAAAGTACTGTAAGTATATATCTATAAATACCGAGGAATCATTTCATTCAGCCCTCGTTTATACTACAATGTGGGTAACTTTGTTGCCACGTTTATAATTCTGCCAGTGGTCACCTGTGCCTAACCTGTTTCAAAAGAATAAAAATGAACTCACACAAGCCCCGTATCATGTAGCTCCGTATAGAGGTGGAAGGATGAGTGCGTGTTTGGAAAAGAAAAAAATAATCTCTTGCAGCCTCAAAAGACTTAACAAAAAATTATCTAAATAACTTTATATCTAAAACTACTTGGTTAGCATATATCAAGATATCGTCAGGGTAATTGGTAGGACTTATTAGAAATTTGCATACCTTACATACAATATAATTGTTATAGCGGTTAGATTTATTTTGAAAGATGTCTCTTATTCCTATACTATATGATCTACATACATAATGTGTTAGATAGTTGCAATTTAATTTATATAATATATAATTTCATCACATATGTAACTTCAATACCACTCCAAAAGATTAGTATAGAGCAATTCCTTTGCAGATAAATATTATGTTACATGTTTTATTCTGCCTAAGTTTACAGCTTATTTATTTATCATATTTTTATATACCTTATATTAAATATGTTATAAATTATACGTTGACCTGCTCCGAAACGACTTTCTCTGCTTAAGTATGAAGGACTGAATACCTTATGTCTCGAGTTAATTTTTTTTTAAATTGTTTATATATATTATTAATGCATCAATTAAAAGAAGGAAGGAAAGAAAATTATTTCTATGGTTTGAGAAGGAAAACAGGCACTTGCTGATCTATCATTTAGTACTTTAGTCTATAGTTAAAAAATAAAAACTACACATCTACATAACAATAGATGCAGTAATTATCCAACGCCGTGGTGCTTGAACCTTACTGTTTCCAAACCATTTCAACCGCATCTATATTATAATTAGATTTTTTCTATTCACCGTAATATATTTAACAGCATTTGTAATAATAAGTAATACATGAATAACAAAGAATGTATCCATCATAAGTTAACAAGTAAATATTCCATCTTTATTCCAAATGACACTAAGACAGCGGAGCCTCAAATGGTGAAGTATGACAACTCTGGCTCCTATACACAATGTGCCTACAATATTCTAAACTCCATCAGATATGTGACCCCGGAAACAGGACACTGCTCCTGGATTGTTTCTTGAAACAAAGTCTTTTAAGAACAAGGGAAGGGGATCGCTACGCTGATAGTAGTCAACGTGTATTTTCCACAACTTAAGTGATGAACTTCAGTGATGCCTGTGGTGTTACTATTAATTATAAGTTGCAGTATTCGATCAACATTGTAATAAAAGAATTTTATCATCTTGACTAGTATAAAAAAGAAAACGAAGATACGCGTTAAAGGAGAAGAAAATCCTAACTATTTCTCCAATATCTCTTGTATTATTTGCTCGTGAAATGGGGTCCTAAATTGCGATGGAAATAAGAAAATGTTTGTGAGTACGCCATCATTAAAAAATACTTGGGGCGCCTGCAGACCTTAGACGGCCATTCTATAGCGTTAATTATGGGCGGTGAACAATAAGAGCGATTCCCAGAATTATGGTCACGGCTCTCCCTACATATTAACGTCAATGTTTTGTGACGCTACTACCAATTCTCGATTATGTTCATCAATGCTATAATTCTACTAATACTTTCTATTATATACCATATCATATATAAGTATTTACTAATAATTATATACCATAAATATTTAGTAAAGAATATTGAATATTTAATACATTTTGTTTGACTAAAAAAGGAAGGAAGCTTTACTAATATACTTATATAAATAGTTAATTATTACATTACCTGCATTATTTCGAACATTCGGATATACTTTAAATACAAAGAAATGTTTGAACAGACTTAACACCTTGAAGTGCCTTTCCAACTATTGAAGGTTGGCGATCAGCGTGGTACAGCCCTATCATCTTGTTCGGCGGAACAATTCGTACGCCCCAGATAAGCCAGTCCATATCCTAAAATTCCTCAACAATGACTTTTTCCAAACATAATATAACGCAGTATAAATATCTTAAATGGCGCTACAGTTTAAAGTACTCTGCGGTCAAGTATACGTACTGCTAGTTGCATCGTTTTATTGACTATCTACCAGAAAGGTTTTTGCATTTTATCATGGTCAGTACGCTTGACTGCCTTGTGGCGCTAATTGAGATGATAGACACTGCGCCACATTGCGCTCGTCGCCTGAGACATAAGATACTGAGTCTCGTTATCGCTAGTAATTATACTAGCGACAGCACTTTTCAAACCCGAACGTAGTAATAATTGCACAGTACTGTTTGGCGGGTGCCATAGGTGCTGCGGTAGTACCGCAGCACCAGAAGGTTTTCCGCAACAGAGACCTGCCAACGGTAAGCTCTCTTGCCCATTATAATCAGCTACAGAAGGCTGTATCAGTCATGACGCACAACAACTCGAGGGTGTTAGTATTCTCTGATAAATTGTAGCGATTGGTAGTCATTTTTACTCTTACAGCTCACCTGATGCTGTGCTCGTGGACTCGGCTCCACGGCTTGTTAAAAACAAATTCGAGATTGCAACAGCAACTACATAAAACCAAATTTTAATGTTATTTGAAAATATATTAACTCTGTATAATTATTACAAGAGGAGGGGGTGGTGTAAGGGATCACGTCCAACATCTTAAGGAGCCGAAGTCACCATCACCTGTACCCAGTGCACTCTGCTAAATAACAGACTAGTCTCTGACCATCGACCAACCCGCACTGGACCACCTTGGTGTGGCTATGCTTCAATTCCTCCTCAATGAGGATTCTTGTTGGAGGGCTTTGCCCAGCAGTGGGTGTTATCCAACTGATAAGAAGAAGAATTAATATAAATGACCCCGCTAAAAACTCGAATAATAAGACTATAGTAGCGTCAGACCAGACGAAGGTGGACGGAAAAAAAAATAAAATTGACACTGGTTTAAATATAGAACGCGTTCCCGCCATTCTTCTTTGTTTTTTCAACGACATTAATATTTTTCCATAGCAGCCTCAGCGCTATGTTTTTTTTTTATTTACAATAAAAATACTCTTTTCAGTGTAACCGCACGGTTAATCCAGATTATAGGGTAAGCTGATGTGCTTCATTTTATAACGCGTTAGTCGATTAAGCACAAACTTGGATTAAGCCAGCATGTACTTATTATCTTTCTTCTGACACTTTGTTTTGTTTATTTTAATTATTGTCCTTTTTCATCCTTTACTGATAATAGGTCTATGTTACCACCGCAGCGCCTATTGCAGCCGACAAACAGTACTGTGCAAACAAACATTACTGTGTTCCGGTTTGAAGGGAGTTGTATCTAGTGTAATTATTGGAGTAACGAGATTTAACATTTTATGTCTCAAAGCGACGAGCGACACGTAATGCAATGTATACCATCATAACTGGCAGGTTGTTATGGGCAAGCGTGTCACTTACCATCAGGTAAACGTCCCGCTCCTGTCGTCGCTTCGTAGTTCTAGTAGGTAAGTGATTCACCCCCCTATAACAATGTGGCACAAGTTAAGATGTTATACACTGTACCACATTGTGCTCGTCGCTTTGGGACATAAGATGTTAAGTCTCGTTACCGCAGTAATTCCACTAGCTACAGCACCTTTCATACCGAATCACAGTAATGTTTGTACAGTACTGTTTAGCGGCATAAGTAGGCACTACGGTGGTACCTACCTTTTCTTTATGTGATTAAGCGATAAGAGTAGCAGGACGTTCGCCTTAGTTAAGGTGGTATGCACTGCATCATATTGCGCTCGTCGCCTGAATAAGATGTTGAGTCTAGTTACCTCAGTAATTACACTAGAGACAGCGCTCTTCAAACCGGAACACTGTAATGTTTACAAACTATTGTTTGGCGGCAGAAATAGGCGCTGCGGTAGGCTACCCACCCAGACGGTCTCTTGCAACAGAGACCTACCATCAGTAAATCCTTAGATAGATAATCATAATATGAGTTATACCTTTCCTTAGGTAATCTATCCATTAATTTCTTAATAGTTTACTTTAGGCGGCGGTAAAAGTACCCCTTGAGTAACCGCAGGTAGTAATTTACTGTCATGAAATTATCATAAAAACATACTCATATTTACCATTTGTTCTTCTCACGAGAAATCCTTTATTATCCGATAAAAAAGATCTCATGCGGCGTACGATAGTAAATTGTGATAACCCGTAAAACGTGGGAGTTTACGTTCGCCGGTAACGTTAAATTATGGTTTAACAATAATCAAGTTTCGTGATACGAATCTGTCTTTTGTTCTGTGCAATTATATATAGCGCCGCTTCAATGCAATCGTGTGAGAACTTCACGAACACTTGAAGTTATTCATTGTAACCCAGAAAGTTACTTAATAAAAGTAGACTAAACGGAATACGATTCTAATGAAATCAATATTGCTGCCTTTATATACTTTGAGTAATAACAACGACTATAGGCCAGAGAACCCTCTTTCAATCAAAAATATTATTTTATTTGTATTCATATATATATCCCGTCATTTAGTGCAGTAAATTTATTTTTTTCATCTACAATGTACTAACATTTAATCTAAATTTCAGATGATGTTAAGTGACAATAACGTCGTGGATTTCAGAATATACTGCTTGTTCTGAATACTCTGTCTTTCCCATGTTCACTGCCTGAATACAGCTACATTCTTAAAATGATAGAGTTATAATGAGGATGGTACATAGCGAGGCAGGTTCAAAAATCTCTAATACTACAAGTGATCCGGAATCATAACAGAGACCGCTGGTACAAGACAGCAGCTAAATTTAAGACAAAAAGTTAGACTTCTGTACACAAAGTTATAAATTCTAAAACAAATAAAATATATTAAACTTTTTTGCGATTCATCAACATCATCAGCAGACGTCCACTTCGAGGTTTTTTAGGGATTACTAAATATATTTGAACTCATGCGACCCAAGCCAACTTCACCTGCCCGCGGTGCACCGTGCTAATCAACAAACGAGGCTCTGACTCCCTCTGGAGAGGGCGTGGTGAGAAGTAGCCCAAAACCACCGATATGAAACCCCACAAACGACGGCCCCTGGTACCCGGTGAGGCAGGCAGCACAGGACCGGTGTGGATATCTTGGGGTGAGGCATGTGTCCAGCAGTGGACGTCTATCGCCTGATGGTAGTGAAAATATATTTATAAAAAGAGCTCTTACTATCGTATTGCAATTCTAATGTTCACATTAACTACTCAAGGTAAGATTTGTATATGCTTATAGGCATTGCTTAGACAACCACGTATTTACCAACCCCGACGGGTTTGGTCAAGGGTCGCCTGATAGATTCAAATGAACGCCTGGAAATACGCACGATTCGCTACAGGGCGTGGGTAATGCACTAGTGCCTTGTTAAGACTCATGCACACTGCCGACAAATGACCTACGAGCAAGGTTATGGGGTCCACTTTTAGGTCATTGTGTCGTCGCGATTCTTACTATATGATGATTGATCATCTTGCTCTCTTTCCTTTGCACTAGATAAGACAACTTCAGTGTGAATTCTAAAATACAGACCGCACTGAAAACGTATTCTACTATTATAATTTTTTTAATGCAATATATAGATGGCTGAAACATTGTTTAAATAGCAACTACATATTAATCGCAGGAATTCATAGGATACATGTTTCAAGGACTTTTTCGCCTTTAAACAGAGTGTTAATTTAATAGACAAATTACATGAAATATAACACCGCCGTGTAACGCAACACTAGCAGAACTTAAGGTCAGTGTGGCCACGTCGCTCGTAACAGCAGTTCCGTGCCCTCAGGGCCGACCGGAGTGGGTAAATAGGACCCGCGAGCTCCGGTCCACTTATGTTATTCTAGTACTTACATTGACCACCATGTTGCGGCGTTTGGAAACCGTATCACTCTGCCTCCTATGTACAGTTAAAGGAACTCGTAACATCCTTTTTAAGTGCATTTATCGGGTAATAGTTAGTTACAAGACATATTAAGTTATATTAGATAGAGGATCATTTAAAATTATTATTAGACAATGTTTTTAATTAAATATTAAAATCACTAATCATCAGAACCTATTTTCCTGCTTCTCCGTGTTATTACTGTTCAAGGTTTTATGTTTCTTACCCCATTATTTACACCATTTATATATTGACTAGCTGCTCACCCTCTTTGCTAACCGTAGTTTAGGATTGTTCTATTATACATTCTCAGCTGACCTCTAAATGGCAGAAGCAATATCTCTGCCAAATTCTGAGTCTCTAAGGTCATTAGTTTCAGAGTTCTCGTGATAATTCAATTAATCTCTGAATATCTTGTATGTCAAATTTACACTATTCACATTAGCATCTTCATAGGTAGTAGATAGACAGATAATACATTAAGTAGTTAAGTAAGTAACACATAATGTTCGAATTTAAATACTTTGGTTCAAACCTTAATTGAACTTTAAGTTATTTAAACTGTTCTATTTGTAATTATTTTATTTTTTTACGCGAAGCGAAGAAACGAAGAGAACGTTAAGCTGATACATCTTATAACAACTTGACGTTAATTGGGATGATATACACTGCACCGTATTGTGCTTGTTGTTTTGAAACATAAGATGTAAAATCTCTTTACGCAAGTAATTTAATTAGCAACAGCGCCTTTGAAACCCGAACACTAATGTTTACACAGGACTGCTTGGCGGCAGAAATAGCGCTTCGATAGCACCAAGTTAGCCTCTGGCAACAGACCCAGCACTAGTAAATTTACAAATTTGGGAAAACATAAGACAGAAAACATTTTATTTTGTCATTATTCAAACAAAGTTTACAAGCTTATTCTCGGTTTAGTATGTTCACCACAATTCGGTATTTCAGACCTTCATTCTTATGTGGTTTCCAACCGCAGAACATCTTGACTTTACTGCCGCTAATCCTGTGTAAATCTGATGGACCGTTAACGAGTTACAAGACTGCGTACTACAGACATACAAATGTAAGTTACAAACACTACATTGCACTCAACTTAAAATTATATCTTAGATCTACTACTCTCAAATAGACTTTATAGACTATAACAGAACTATTTACGCTGATTACGAGAGAAGCCACCACTACAAGTTCCTTACCATCATCTAAACTCCACGATATGTAGCCTCGCACTCGAAGCAAGTACCTCCGTCTTAAAAGACCAATGCTTAGCCACTACCCACTGTATTTTATGTATGTTTATTACAAATTTTATACGAGCAAAACCTGCACTTGATAGCAAATGATACACCCGCCCATAACAACAAATTTGCCAGTAATTTTATTAGCTACGGCTCGCTTCAAACCGGAACACAGCAATGTTTGCACAGTACCATTTATCGGCAGAAATAGGCGCTGCAGTGATACCTACCTACCTAGACAGTCTTCAACAACAGAGACCAACCCCCTATAAATTTATATAACGTTTGATTCATTGCGTAGCTTACCACAACTTACAACTCGACATAAACTTGTTTTTATTTGTATCAATATATATATATATATATATATATATATATATATATATATATATATATATATATATATAATAAAAGAAACATACGCTTACCTATAATGTATGTAAATAAATCTTTTCAAATGATGATTATGTATACTTAAACCGCGTGTCGTTAATACAATAGTTAAACGGTTGTATGGCCATAAGCAATAACAAGGTTTAAAGAACGGTTTCATTAAATACCAGTTTATTTTTACAACCAGCGGTTTAATTATAGATCCTCTCAAGAAACGCGCGCGGTGTTTGTCGATAAATAAAAAGGATCAATAGTGATGTGTTAAAAAGGCAGCTTGGTTGCATAATTAAAAAAAAAACTGAAATAAATGTTTGTTTGCTCGACGATCTGATGGAAGTAGCGAGAAGTCGCTGGATGCAGGCACCGCAGGGCCGATCGGTGTGGTAATTTTTGGGGGAGGCATATATCCAGCAGTGGACGTCTATCGCCTGATGATAATATGTTTTTTATGTAAAAGAAAATTCACTAATTATTTGGACCGGAAATCAAACGAAGGACCTTATTTTTAAAAGAAAATCTTTTACCCGCTCTTCTTCGTCACATTTGTTATGATTACGCAGCTTCTCTGTTGTGATAAAATATTTCTCCTAGCCAATGGTACCGTAATTTTCTTGTAACTATCATTACATTACCGTAATACAGTAGATAATGTTATATATGTAATTTTGTAATATATTAGGATATTTATTCAGTGTCTTAAATTTCAAACGACATACGAAAATTATTGAAATATACATAAAAGGTACACAACACAAACATTTGAAATATACATTACACGGCAAGATCAAACATAAGTACTTTATTGGTGATAGGTCACTGTAGCCGGAGACCGTCTACATAGGTACCACCACAGCGTCTATTTCTGTCTCCAAATAGTAGTGTGCAAACATTATGTTCCAGATTAAAAGATGCTGTAGCTAATGTAAGTATTGGAGTAACGGAACTGAAAATCTTGTCTCATACGACAAACGCATTTTTGTGCAGTGTATAACATCCTACCTTTTTTTTATATCGGGAGGTGAAATCTTCGAAAGATTCCCTGCTTCTGGAGGGAAGTCAGGATTGTGTAAGATTTCTTCTCACTAAAACCCCCTCGGTGCTTTCCATCAGTGCATTCGGAGAGCTTTAAATCTAAAAGTTCTTACGGACTCTAGTTAACGTCATACGCTCTTCCAAACAGTTTTCTCTTCTTCCATTGATTCCTCAATGAATTCTCTGTCGATATCGACTGAGTGCCCATCACTATCGTAACAGTTACCTCCTGCGCTACTTTTTCACCCATCATAAAACACGTAGCATACCATAAATATGATAATATGTGACGGTCCGCTGCAGCGCGCGGCGCACCTGACTGCCTCTAAGTGGCCTACAGCTACAGTACAAACCAGACACATTACTGTTATTGGCTTTACCAGCCTCCCAATGTGATATTTTCATAATAATTATTATATTTTGCTCAATTTAAACACATTATATTGCAATGGACTGATGTATTTTTAAAATAAAAACCTAGATTAAATTCTTGGACAAATGTAAGAAGATAAAATCTAATAAGCCTTCTTTATTTGTTTATTAAGATAAATAATTTCTTTTAATATTATGGTTGTTATATAATCAGTCTGGCCATAAACACTGTATATACTTGGGTTATAAATTACTTTTCTTTTTTTAATTTTTTAATTATTTTGAATTATGGGACACAATAATTATTTTAAAAACTTCTTTCGATTTTGCGCCATTTCACATATTTTTTTGTGTTCATTATCAAATTACAATATAGAATTGGATGTTAAAAAAAATAGGATTGCAGAGATCGCCTTGCACAAAGTGGGTATGGAGCCGTCGGTCATATTCCAGACACTTAGAAGCTTGGTATCAGCCGTATGTTCGTATATCGTATTATCAACAGGTACAACATTTCCTCTGTCGAAAACAAGAAAAAATCTTAATGTTGTTAAAGCCAGAATTCTTCGAAGGCTGTTAATGCTGTTAAAGCCAGAATTCGTCGAAACCCCATTAGGAAGCAAAAAATCTTATCGCAAGAAATGAAGATTCCCGCTAGGACTCTGTCGCGTACTATAAAACAAGAACTGAAGCGCGGTGTTTATCAGGACACGATCGATATACAGGACATGTCCTAAATCAATCTTTACAATTAAAGAAAGTGAATCGATCAAAACGCCTTCTGTCATGATACGCAGGTGAAAGGCACAGAAATATCCTTTTTATCGATGAAAAATTCCAGCAGGACTCTGCACTTGGTCACAATGCACGAACTATATCGAGTCTCTTAAAAAATCTTCGCAGCAAGCAGTGGCGGTGGTTTGAAATTTCCTGATTCGTGGCCAAACAGATTAAAGGCCTATATAAAAGTCAAAGGTGGCCATTTCGAATACAGATTTTTTTTTAATTTTTTGCTGAAATTAATAAATATATACTCCCTACCCCCTTCTCATAGCAAAAAAAACGATAACCTGATTGCTAGTCAAAACAAATTGTAATGCCTTTTAGCCAAAGAAATAAAACTTTTAGCCTTTTTCCAACTTTGACTAGACCAGCACTATGATTTCAAAACCAGAGACAAACATTGTCTTTGATATTAAAACGCATTAGTGTACCAACTGCTCTTCAATAGACGAACACGATAAAGCAACTTACTACCATTCTAATGAGATGATGGGAATACAAAAGCTCGTCTAATAAGCACCAAAGAAAGTATAAAACGGGGCATAAACAACAGAGGCGGTCAGTTGTCTGCGCCGCCACATCCGGCAACGCGCATCCGGTCATGGCGGCGGCAGCGCCATATTTACGTGATCGGAGTTCAAAATTCGAACGCGTCGTGACGTAACGGCTCGCGAAATACTACACGGGATACGTAACGTTAGTTAGTTCTGTGGGGTTGAGTAACTTTGCATCTATCGGATTTCTAGGTGTGGTAGTTTTTTTAATGATGAGGTTTGGGCCGCTAGCTTCTTTGACAACCATACCAGGTTCATCGGACTCTGGGCTCGCGGATCTGGCGTGATGTGATGTTAAATAGCTAACTGCTTTATTTATGGTAGATACAAACATTTTTTTTTATTGAACAAAGAACGACTCAACGAGTGAAAAGTTCCACCTGATGTTGATACGCCTGCTCATAACAATAAACAAAATATTAGGTATGATATACACAAGACCACATTATGCTCCTCGCATCGAGGTATAAAACATTTCACTAGGCTACAAAACTAGTGAAAGGAATGGGGTACGAAATGTAAAATTTTGGGACTTGTCTCCCATCAAACCGGAACACAGTAAAATTCGCATATTGGACGGCAGCAGAAATAGAATCTGCGGTAGTACCTACCTAGACAGACCCTGGCAACAGTGACCTGCCTAAGATTAGTGGCATTGGTGGTAGCTCTCTGTAATCTTATTATTACCAGCTACTACTAAAATTATTTCTTGACAGCGTTTATTGATACTATGTAAAAATATCATACGAATATATAATATCAAAATTACTGAAAAAACACTGGTAATAAGAAAATATTAAATAATCCTGTAATAGCATTATTTATAGATCGCACATTTTAAAATATTTCTACAATAACTCGCCATCTTCAGATGTCCATTTAAGGCCAGAAAAGGTTGCGCTAATCGGAATTCGATGGATAGACTCGCCGATAGCCAATCGCCGTCGCATATCGAGGTAAAATCTTTCCGTTTTAACCATTTCCTTTTACCAGTTCTTTAGCAAACTTAAAATCTTTGTAGCGTGCGTATATGGTGTAAATTTGAGGCGGCTGACGATATTATAACACAGTTCAAATTTAACCAATTAAAACTAAGAATATTAATTTAACCGTAATATACAATCAATTAATAAACATAATAATAATACTTAAACCTTGATATCTTACATCCATTATATTTACAATAAAACATTTAAAATATCATAGATTAAACCTTATATACACCTTAATATATAAATCGAATAAAGGTTATTTTGATTAGAAGTGTTTTGTACTTGAATATATATATATATATATAATAGGTAATATATAATGAAAACATTAGATTATGTTCGTATCACAATGTAATTTTGAAATCTTTTATTAGATGATGCAGCGGTAACACGAGTGAGACTTTCACGTGATGATAAGTGATACGCCCTTCCATAACAACTTGGCGCTGTTACGTTGACATACGTATCATTACATAATGTTCATCGCCTTGACACGTAAGATGTGAAGTTTCGTTACTCCAGTAATTATACTGGCTACAATCTGGTACACAGTACTATGTGCACACTCCTGTTTGGCAGTATACCTACACGGTCTCCAGCTACAAAGATCTACCACCAGTAAATGCTTGCATGTAACTTTATATCCAGTACTTAATTCATAAAGAGTATTTTTTCGCACTTCATATATATGAGCTACCATTGTATATTTAAGTCCAGCGCCTTTCAAACCGGTAGTAATGTTTGCACACTACTGTTTGGCGTTAAAATTAAACGCTGCGGTGGTACCTAGACCATCTCCGGCAACAGAGACCTACCACCAGTAAAGATTTATTTATAACACATATTTTTAACAATATTTTCCTCATCTCTGCATATCAACTCTCGATTTACTTCTTACATACGAACGGTTTCCATTTATGATGATCGAAATAAGATCTTTAAGTTGGTAATTAGTCGTGAATAATAGAATTTATTATAAACGACAAAATAACCTCAAAAGTGTATGAATTTTAATACGTGCGGGGAAAAAGAGCTTTTCCGCTACATTATATAAAATGGGACGTAAAACAACGAACAGTTACTTTGGACCTGTCCACATAAAGGGACGTCGTATAAAATCCTAAGCTAGATTTATACCGCTTCCCCAACAACGTCCATTTTCAGTGAAACCTGACACGTTTACGGCACGGACGCGGCCGCGTACAGAAAATTAATTGGCAACGAGTCTCACTTAACAATTAAACATGTTACTAGTGAAATTTGACACGTTAAGTGATTCACGAGATAACTTACGATGCAATATTCCTCTAAGTTAACTCTCATGTATTCTAAATCTTCAGCTTAATAAATCTTCGTTGATATATACAGTGAGCATCATGGCGCGTAAATTAAATAAGATTTTTTTGAATGTTGTTAGTATAACAGAACGGTGATGTGATGAATTTACATGATCATCATCTGAAGCTCTGCAGCCGCAGCTGCCAGCGCTTTGTCCAGTCAGTTATTCAGGTCATTCTTCTTCGGACATTTTGTCTTAAGATCTTTATTTTTCTTTTATTTGAATTAGACGACAAGAGGAGCGGGTCATTCACCTGATGGTGAGGGATACGCCTGCTCTTATCAACGTGTAGTTATATACTACATCATATTGCGCTCGTCGCCTAAGACATGAGATGTTGAATCTTGATATCCCAGTAAATACACTAACTACAGCGCCCTCCAAACCAGAATGTAATGCTTGTACATTACTGTTTGACGGCAGAAATAGGCGCTTTTATGTTACCTTCCTAGACAGACAGTATATGACGTAAGTTACACGATCTATTAACATAAGGAAATATCTGACCTACGTTCAACAGTGGTAATCTTCTTCTCTTCGTGCCCCTCCAACTAGTGAATATTGGACACCAGTTCTGCGAATCTCTTTTTGTTGCGCGCTAAGTTGATCAGCTGCGCAGCGCTCTTGGTGTTGGTCTACTCATTGATATTGTCCAGTCATGATTTGTGTCTGCCACCAATGTTTCTCTTTCCGACTACTTTGATTCTCATCTGCGAAAGACTGTATTTGGCATTTCGGGGTTTCTGATGGTTAGGAAACGGTCCCGTTTCATTTTCACTCGTCGCAGAACTTCCTCATTGATTGTCAGTGGTAGTATATCCTTTTAAATTTTAATTGAAACTTACACTGAAATTAATGTCTTAAAATATAATCATCATCATCAACCGATAGACGTCCGATGTTGGACACAGGCCTCCTCCAAAGATCTCCACATCGATCGGTTCTGCGCAACCATCATCCAGCGGGTTTCGGCCGGATGCGTGCAAACCATCGTTTGTAGGAGTTCATATGGGCCATTTCCTAACATGCTGGCCCATTGCGGCTTGGTGGGAGTCAGAGCCTCGTTTGTTGATTGGCACGTTACACCTCTCCTAGGACCTAAAATATAAATACAGTAATAAGTCCATAAAATTATAGAAACTCCGTCAAAGAACCATCGAAGGGAAGTATTAATAATTCAAATATACTTATATAGCCATCTATAAATCTACTAAAGAAATGCTTTCTAGAAATTACTGTGGGAAATAAACACATTTGTATCGTTATGATTAAAACCACTACGCAGCAATTAAATAGCAAAACGCTGTTAATATAAGGAAGAGATTTTTTTTTATATTTTACCAGTATATTTACCATTGTATAGCAATTGTTTTATGGCTCTCCTCCATGCGGAACTTGTTTGACTATGGATATCTATAGTATGATAACTAAATAAGATCGTAAATATTACCTTAAATAGATTTGCTAACGTAGGATAAGAAATACGTAAGTATAACCACATCGTCATTAAGCTTTGATGGTAACTTTTAGATTAAGGGCCAGTGAGCATGACACGCTGAGTGATAGGCCCGGATAATGGGGTACAACCCCGGGGCCCGTATATTCTCGCAGGCCAGATCCTCAGTCTGGCAAGCCTTGCAAATGGCTCGGGTAGCTAACTAATCATTTTATACCAATTATGGCCATATTAAAGGGTACTACATAATGTATTATTCTGGAATAATTTTAAGACTACTAAAATTAAGTGTCTATCAATCATCACCATCATAAATTAACGGGTTTTTTTTAAATACAATTACGCGAAGACACTAGCGGGATATTCACCTGATGGTAAGTGATACGCCTGTCCATAATAACGTGGCGCTGGTTACGATGTTATAAACAGCACCATAGGGCACTCGTCGCGTTGAGACAAGATTGTGAGTTTCATTAAGCCAGTAATTATACTAGCTACTACTCCCATCAATCCGGAACAGTGCTACATTGGTAATTACCTAGACGGTCTACGGTAATAGAAATCTACCATCAGGGTACTTGACTAAAGGTACCACCGCAGCGCCTCTTTCTGTCGTCAAACAGTAGCGTTCAAACGTCACTCTGTTCTGGTTTGAAGTGCGATGTAGCTAGTGTAATTACTTGGATACCGTCGTTTTACATTTTATGTCTCAGGCGATGGTCGCAATGTGGTGCAGTGTATATTATCCTAACTAACGCCACATTGTTATGTGCAGGCGTATCACTTACCATCAAATGTACGTCCCGTCCCACTCGTCCCTTCGCTTAATTGTATAAAAAAAAGTGAAATTATGGTGGTGATAACTGATAAGACACTCTTACTTATAACGGCTACCACCATGAAATGGCGATGAAGTTACAGAGCAGGACGAGGGTAGAATGTCGGTACGATGTCTTTCAGTTACTTTCAATATATTTTTTGTTCAGTTATTAAACAGGATGACAACGATGAATGAACTAGATTTTTAGAACCTGGGCATGCATTTAGGCCGTCTTATCTTATCCTTGTACACTGAAATTACATACCTTTGTTAGCTTATTTGTAAAATATAATCGTCATCAGCTGACAGACGTCCAGTACTGGACCAAAGATCTTCATATCGATCGGTCCTACGCTGCCGTCCCGCAACATTCACGGAGTTTTCATGCCCTCCGGTACCGCCGGGAACTAGAGGCCGTTGTTTGTAAGAGATCATATGAGGGGATTTGAGCTATTTCTTACCACGCTGGCCCAATGCAGGATAGGATCCAGAGCCTAGACTGTTGATTAGCAGGGTGAATCACGAGCAAGTGAGGTGGGCTTGAAACCCCTTGGTTCCGCACAACTTACGGGACCAAGGGACTACAATGGGTGTAATGACACTTCCACACATTCTCATTATTATTTCATCCGTCGTATAATAAGTTTATGTTATAAGAAAAAAATAATTTACTTTCATTGTAATAAATCGAATAAAATCTTCGATAACAATTACAATGGGTACATCATTTTCAAACATTCAAAGAATTTGAGTGATCTTTGGGGAAGACCTTTGCCAGCAGTGGACCTCTATCAGCTGACGATGATAATGATGAGGAAAGAATTTTGATGTTTTTAATTTTATTCGTTGCCACTAACGGTTTTTTATGCATAGAACAAACGTAACTCTTTTGACGCCCTATATTCAGATATATTTGCAATTAGTTAGGTCCAGCTATAAGAGGACAGGTCTTAAAGAACGTATAAACAGGTCTCAACTTATCTGATCGTTATGCGCTACGCGTAGAGAAATACAGGTAGATAGTTTTACATAAATGCATGTTATTTTAAGTGATGTTTGTACTCCTCGTGGTAAATTAACACGGAATGGCGGTGCCTCAGTGGTTCTATTTATTTCATTTTCATTGCGCATGATGTAATTAGAATTAATATAATTAGAATTCTTTATTATCTAAATATTTACCAAGTTTTATTACTTAACAATAACTAACATTTTCGATATTGTTTATAACTTAATGCCTAATCGTAGAACATGATATATCAAACCAAATCAAACGAAGCCTGTGTAATATATATGTGGTGCTGTATATACAGTAATATATAAGTTACAAATATTCACTTAGCCTAATCCAATTCTAAATATTGATCTTCTACTAATGGCTGTGTTAGCTCATTCGGTAATAACACTCGTAATAATCTTTATGGGGCCTGCTGTGAGCATCTATCATAAAATCCTACAAACTTAGATTTATCACTTAATAAATTTAAAACCTATCGTGCTTAAGCACGTGACCGAGATATCTTACTTTTCTCGTATTGACAGTCTGCAAAAGTTCAAGGTTTTGATTTACCCGTCGTAGGACTTCTCCCTCTAATTTCTGATTCCAGCTTAGTGATAACATACCCCTGTATGCCCACATCTCGAATGATTCGATACGTTTTCTAAGGGCTTCTTTGAGAGCAAAGTGGTAGGTAAAAGGAGAGTTGGTCGTAGGAAAAAATCGTCGCTGGCGTAACATCAGGGGGTGGAACGAGATCGAGAGTGCTGCCTAACTGTTCCATCCCGCACGAGATAGGGCGAAATATGGTGAAGTGACCATCAACCTCCGGTGGTTGGAAGGCACCATAAGAAGAATTTAAAAATCAAGTCAAAAATGTTTTCCTTAGCAAAGTGTACTTTAGCGTTAATGCTTATTTGAATAATAATAAAGAACATTGATGCCCAAGCAGTATGATACTACGAATATAAGAAGACATTTTGAAACTTCACATATATACATATATTTATAATTATAGCCTGCTGAGTTTCTTGCGTATATTTTTCTCAAGCTCTAGGCATTTCTAATGCGTATAGCTAGTAGGTTATAACGTTCAATGACCGAACGAATATTCCTATATTGAAAAAAAAAAATGGATTTTGATTAACTCATAAAATTCACTATTATTTAGCTCAGCAGTGATCACCTACTGTCTAGCAACGTAAAATGAAAAAAGGTTTATTATCAAAAATAGCGACCAGTTTGATAAATAACTAAAGTTTACTATTAAAAGATTATCAGTGGAAATTTTAGTAACCATTATTAAAATCGTCTTTCCCGCATTACGAATGATTTACATGATTTGATCATCCTGTATTCAAGTATCTTCAGAGACCATATATTAAGAGTGCATCGTATGTCCGCGGAAGTGTTCTTGTGCGCACGCGTTTACGGTTCAAGAAGCTTACTAGTTACGCTCCACGACTCTATCTGTTCTATGGCTGCGCAACTTCCTTTAAACACGTCATACATCTTAATTTGTCCAGTGTTCGATTTGTGCATAAATAATAAAAGAAAGTTAAACACCAGTTACTTCATTAACATATATCTTAACACATTTCTCTGTTTTATAGGGGTTAAGCATAAAGGATGTGATATGTATATAATCTATTAATAATACTAAAATAACAACTTTTTATTTAATTTATGTAAATGTTTATTTCTATATATCTGGTTGTTCTGTGTAATATCTCTAAAACAACTTGAAATTTTCTTATAAACATATTTGATTCTTTTTCTGTTTTTTCTTAATTAAATCGGTAAAAGTTAAGAAAACTAAAAGATACCAATTATTCGCTTCAACTACTGAATCCTTTTCATCTGAACCAGCGTGGTCTGTTAACGCGAAATTCGGCGCGACTCGTTATTCGCAAACCCACCAGACAAGTTCTGACCTCTGCAGCTCTGACGCATACAATTACATCATTTAAATCGTTGTGAAGCTGTGACACATCGCTTAAATTAAAAATTTTATACTGTATCATTCGAGTTATAATGTTTCCTGCGAGCCATTAGCAAGGGGAAAAGTGCCATAATAATTAAGTTGATAAATTTAGTAACACGAAATAAATTTCATCCGCTGTCTTACTTTAAGGAGATAAAAATAAAGGACTTAAAATTTCATGAAAACCATCCTAGCCACTATGTTGAAAGTAATAATTTATTATCTAAGATATAAGTGGTATATAAATTGAGAAGATGAAAAAGAAACTATTGTTATAGTTGTATGGAACTTCCCGAAATAATAAGGCGGTGTTCACACGCGATGCATCCGTAGAGCGTAACGGACATCGAACCTTCACCATCCGAACAAACCCGGAAGGTCTGTCCAAGACTGACATCTGAAGATTAATTGGACGTACAATTGTTAATAATTATTATAACATTCTCACAACAGTAGAATTTATCAATATTTTGCGTTAATATGGGGCAAGAAACAATCTTTAAAATTACATTTGAAATATTGATTTCTGTAAAAAATTTAAGGAGGTATAATATGGACTGATGTCATCTTTAAGATGTAATATTTATAAGCATTATATACGAGTCTGTGTATCTATTAATTTCAATGTCAATATGAGAAATATAATTTGTAAGTTATTACAATAAATATTATATCGTACATTGATACAAAGTACAATGTAAGCAAAAATAGTTTGTCTTAGGTCTGTGATTTAAGGTCTTAAATTTTGTGTCATTAATATTTTTGTTACTTTTATATTGTTACAATTAGAATGCATAACGACCACCAATAAGCATTTAATCTTAATAACACATTTGTTGTTCCGCAGGGTCCGAATCTCTGGTACAATGTACTCCAGAGGTGATGGCAGTCACTGTGCCGATGGACGGGGACAGAAAGATCTCCTATCTCGACAACCTCAAAGGTAACTATTGACTCTACTTAGACAAACTTCGCTTTAAACGGAAAACATATTTCTGTTAACAATTTGCACTTGATGTTTGTCTCTAGCACACACATTGGCGATGTTTCTTACTGATGCGTTTGAGAGAATTATTGCTTATTGTTTAGAACTAACTTGCTTAACATTCTTGGAAACCTGTTAACAAATATTCATCTTTTAACATTGCTTTGTTTATAATCATTATATACCACAGATTGTATTCAGTACTTTGCCGATATCATCATTTACTTCAGTGTCATTAAAAAATATATTTTGATATGACGCGGAGATTCATCATCTCTTAAAAACGAAAACAGAATAAATTTAATACGTTTGCCTCTTTAATACGTACTACTTGCAACGTACAGAGGCATTTATTGGAATTCCATCAACACCTCCATTTGTAGTTATAGATAAACTACGACGAAGGCAAATTCCTTTAAAGTGATCAATTTTCACTTGCCATTCCGCTTCTTGATTTACTTTATAGCAGTGAGCAGTTTTATCAATTTATTCATGTCAAGTTTCACCGAGAGAGGTAGTAAAGTATTGAGCCAATGGTACTATAAGGAGGACGAAGATAAATCTTTCGTCGTGTGTATTCCGAATTGACACATCAATAGGAGCAAACGTGCACATATAAATATCATATAAATGTTTTCAATCGAAATAAGAAATCTAACGACGGCCGCCACGTCATGGGAACAGTCTTGAGAAATTTATACGCGTACATAAAGCGTCATAACAATAACAGTATTAAATTCATAAATGCAGTCGCCATTTTGAATTAAATTTAATTGGCGGCAACGCCTTCAATTTTATTTCGTATGAGTTATCTGACACCTATTGTGTTTGAAGCATTACTTAAGTGCAGAATACACTTATTTATTATATCTGCTATTTAATTTTATTTTATTATACGAGGCGACGAGATAGTAAGACATTGACCTGACGGTAAGTGATTCGCTCGCCCATAACAATGTAGCGCTGGTTAGGATGATACAAACTTCGTAACATTGCGCACGTCTCCTGAGACATAACACGTTGAGTCTCGTTACCCCAGCAATTGCACTAGCTACAATGCCTTTCAAACCGTACCACAGTAATGTTTGCACACTGCTGTTTGACGGTAGAATCAAGGGCTGCGGTGGTACCTACCTAGACGGCCTCCGACAATAGAGACCTACCACCAGTGAAATTCACAAGTTCTATAGTCAAATTTTATATTTTTATATTCTTCTTTGTGATCTCTTTTCATTGCCGTCGATTATCACGTTTTGGTAGATTGAACATTAGACATTTTTCTCCGCACGGGTTACCTGATCCGTCAGTCTCATCGGGAATCTACCTCATGATCTTTTGCCCTCGGCTTTTCCTTATACGATAAGTCATGCTACGAAATCTTCGTATTTTTAAAGTTTAAATGAATATGAAATAAAAAAATAGAATGTGTTAAGTCTTCCATTTATCTATATCCTCTTATTATTAATGTCCGGGTGATACATGAAATAATAATTTCCGTAAACGCAAACCACTACATTAGGATTACATCGCATTACTTAATCTGCATAAATTTCAATATACTTATAAGATGAAATATGGCGCTTGCTCTCTGATGAAATTACCGGTCTTGATAACATTAACTAATGCTACAGCTTAATTATATCTTATATATGTTAGTGAACCAGCATTTATGTTATACACATTATTTTGTGCAGATTACAAGCCATGTTTGCCAAACATGGAAAACAATGCGGCGACCTTCGTACTAGACTTGCAGGACCTTCACAAATGTGGCGTGACCAGAGTTATTAATCAAATTACGGTAAGCAAAATAAACTTAAAACTTATTATAGAAAGTTACCGTTGAACACCTACACTACTGATTACTTAATTATATGATACATGTGGGTATATAAATTATTAGAGTACATAGGTAGAAGTTTTTCAACGTTTAACTTTTAAGCCTATATTACTAGTCTTATATAGTATAAAAATAGTTATTAAAATAATCTTACGGTGTGATAATGCTACATTTACATAATAAATTGCACCATAAACAGGAGGACTTTCACTGGTGGTCTCAATTGCCGGAAATCATCTAAGCTAGAGCTGCGTCTATTTCAAAGTAGTGTACAAACGTTGTTCTGTTCAGGTTTGAATAAGAGCATAACTATAAAAATTACTGGTATATCGTGACTATATATAATAATTATTTTTATTTAACGAACCGACGAGACGAGCGAGACCATCAACTGATGGTAAGTGATACGCTTGCCCATAACAACGTGGCACTAGTTATGATTGTATACTCTGCACTACATTGCGCCCATCGTCTTGAGACATATTAAATCTTGTTACCCCGGTAAGAACGCTAGTACCCGAACACAGTACTGTTTGTATACTACTGTTTGGCAGTAGAAATAGGCGCTGCAGTGGTATCTACCGAGACGGTGTCCGGCAACAGAGACTTACGTAAATACTTACATGTAACTTTATATAAAACACTTAATTCATAAAGAATATATTTTTTCTCACTTCATACATTTGAGCTACCACTGTAAATTTAATTGATTTCAATATCAATCCAACTCTATTTAATTTTAGGGCAAAAGGACATTCTACCACAAAATTATGATAGAACTGTCGGACGGCGGTCGTGAGACGGTGACCGTTAAGTGTATGGTGACGGGGAAACCGCATTTAGTGTCAAGGAGAGCGGTCGAGCACTTTCCTTTAGATTTCAATGAACCCGAGTAAGTAACACATAATAATTATATAGACAAAATTGATCTTGCGTTTTCCCGTACATTATCAACTATTGTAAATTATTCAAAATAAAATAAAAATTTATGTGTTGTAGTCAAAATTTTTAATATCATCTAAGAATTTAACGATTATTTGATTCAAAGAACTCATTATACTTCAGTCATATTGTTTACGGAAGGCTACAACAAGTGACAATAGATCAAGATTTAATTCACAGACAAAGGACGAAGAGATGTTTCTGCCTTTAGTAATTTGAATTATGTATTGAAGACTGGAAGGTTATACTTGTTATCCGCATTATAATTTTGCAATATTACCACTTTTTAACTTTTTCCAGTGTTCTTAACATCACTCGATACGAAGAGGGACGTGCACCTGAACCGGTATTAGGGGCTGTTGTGAAACAAAACGGAAAACAGTAAGTAAACTTTTTTCCAATGATTTCAATCTTGAAAATAAATTTAATAATTATACCAGATTTTAACAACATTGAACTTATATCTGATACTTAATTAACATATATTTATTAATATTCAATTATATTCACAAATATATAATTCCGTAAGAACAACTTTATTGGTAGTAGGTCTCTGTTACCGGATACCGTCTAGGTAGGTACCACTGCAAGCCTATTACTACCGCCAAACGCAAAAAGTATTGTGCAAACATTATTGTGATCCGGTTTGAAGAGCGCTGTAGCTAGTGTAGTTATTGGGGTAACAAGACTGAACATCTTGTCTCAGGCGACGGGCACAACATGATGTAGTTTGTATTATTCTATCTAGCGCCAAGTTGTTATGGGCAGGCGTAGCACTTACCAGATAAACGTCCCGCTCGTCTCAACGCTAAATTAAAAAAAAAACCATGAGGTCGATTCTAGTAGATGCGGTAATCCGACAATCTGAATTTTATCAACGATGCGTCAACATTTCCTTGTTAAAGAAGACCCTAAAATCTTTTCTTACATCGTGTGCGATATATTTAATAAAATATTCGTCGTCAGGGTATCCGGTGAAATATCAGTGAGCCCCGGCACTCCATTGTCGATGGAGATCTTCCTGGACAATTCATCGGCACCTGTTTACGGGCTTTTCGTCAGCTACATGCATGTAACCGACACCGGCAAACAGCAGGAGACCATCGTCTTTAACGGGTAACCCACCTTTATCCCTTAACTTATGACTAGGTAGGTAGCTTAATATTGTAAAGATTTCTAGTATAAAAATAGACAAATTACTGTTAAATTCCTATTATATCTGTAGATAATTAAGTATAATGTAATTGTATTGTGAAATTGTGATGTGTAAAGGTTCTCGCACAACAACTCACGGGTTCCAAACCAACCTAATCTGCTCGTGGTGCACCCTGCTAACCAACAAACCAAGCTCTGGCTCCCACTAACCCGCATTGAGTCAGCGTGGTGGAAAATGGCCCAAATCTCCCCATATGAATTCCTACCCGATCGATGTGGAAATCTTTGAGGGAGCCCTATGTCCAGCAGTGGACGTCTATCGACTGATGATGACGATGAAGTTATACAAAACGTTTTAAATGAAAAGTGTATATTTTTCAACGATATTGGAAAAAAACTTACATTTTCTTTGGGGACTCCAGTAACTAAACTTACTGAAGTGTTCTTCATTTATCTGAACCTTAATGAATGACTAAGTTACGCTTTCCAGGCGTAAACCTAAGTTTAATTGCTTTAAAACTTAAAGGCTGCTTATAAAGTTATTTGCTAACTTAATTAAAATTTCACTTTGGTTACTAATTCCCAAAAAGACTTAGATTTATTTAACCACTATAACTGCATCAATAAATACGGCGCTGCATTTGTCTCTCAACACAAATACACATTGAAAATGAATTATTTCATGTATTCCGTGGACAAAAATTAAACTACGGTTTTTAAACAGTTTATTATTAATAATAACACTACCATTTCAGATGTTCAGTGGACCCCTACCTCTTCGAAAACTTCGTAACTACCGATGGCGATGTGCTCGCTGCAAAGTTCAAAGCGTTCAAATTCCCGGACACCACTTACGTCCAATTCCGGGGCACTGTCACCGTTTGTCTCGACAAATGTCAGGGGGTAAGAAACCAGTTAAATAAAAACAAAACCATACCATTACCAGAAATAACAATACCCACACTTATACACCGACACCTATCTATGCGTCCGTTTATAGCATCGTGGCTCTCAAATGTCTTAACCGGTTTTATATTCGTTTTTGTTTATTTGTCTCGACTTTATCCAATATACTCTTAGTCACAACAAAAATATTTCATGATATTTCTAAATTTGTTTCTTTAAGGTTGAATGCAGCAACGGAGCGATAGGATACGGAAGAAAACGACGTTCAGTTGCATCGCGTGGCGACTCCAATAAGGTGTACGAGGTATCACTTACCACCTTCATAAAAGTAGACTGGAGTGACCCTAGTGCAGCAAGAGATTCAGGTGAGATAATATTAATTATTTGTATATAATCGTTTATTTATTCGATGTATAACTCTTAGAATATACTGAAGTTTATTCGTGGTCTTACGGTTCCTTTTTTTAAGGTCACATATTGTAAAGTTTTGTAGATGGTAGGATTTTTTCGTATGTCGTAAAGGACAGAAGTACTTGTGGGTCGTCTCAAGGAATTGAGCAATACTGTTATGTATTATAGAAATAATATGACAATGAGGCCAATCTTCTTCGCTGTAAAAATCCTAACCAGGGAATTAATGTAGTAATCTTACTAGACGACACACGAAAATATAGTGAATCAGACTGTCTTTTGAAAGAATTATTCTTTCAATCATAACGGCGATATCGCGCGTCATACGCATGGCAAGTTTTTTTAATAATAGTGAAGTGTATCAACACCAAAATTAATCGTTCATAAGCCTGCAGATTAAAATGCGGTATTGTGCACATAATTCATTGATTTTAAAATTATTTTAATAGTAAATATTATCGAGAATTAATGCCGCCGATATATAATATTACTAAAATTTACTTAAATCTCTTGCAATATCTACGTCACCGAATGTAGACATGGTAATAATTTACACAAGTTTGTCTTCCACATGTATGGGTAAATAAATAAGTATATTGACTGTGATTTTTTGAATTTCAGAATACCTGTCACTCCTGAAAAATTTGAAAATAGCAAATCAAAAATTGGGCGATATGGACGGCACGCCGGCGACGGTGGCGGAGCACACACAGGACAACAGGCTCGTGTTGCACACACTGGAGCTGCACAACACTTCCAATGCCCTAGCACAGAATTGCCTACTACTCCTTATTACCTTAGCTTTAGCTTTTTACTGAAACGAACATCATTAATCGTTGCTTTCAAAATGAAAAAAATTACCGAAATCGCTGAGAACAAATCGCATCGCATTAAATCAATCCATCCTTAAATCTTCGTCCTTTAAAATAGGCGTTTTATTCGTTAACTGGTAAAACAAATTTATTAGAATGTCATTAAACTTTTTTCACATAGTATTTTATACATATAAGTAAAAATTACGAGGCATAAAAATCTCAGGAAGTATTACTAAAAAAAGTCTCAATCTAGTAATTCACATCTGAATATCATTGTAACATAAGAAATAATTTAACCATAATAGAGCAACAGTAAACTTTTAAGCACTCAAATCGTATCGTAGCATAATTTCAACTTTAAAAAAAATTTAACTACTGCCGTAACTTTACCAACTCGTTAAACTTTAATAAGATTAATTTAGGTTTAAGTAAAAGTGATTTAATTTTAATATAAGCATACCGTAATGTTTAGTGCCTACTTAATTATTAAACGTGTAATACAACTAATGCTATCGCATTTAAGTCCGCTAGTCTTAAAATAAAGGGGTAAATCGTTAAGAAGTACATGCTCATTTTCCCTAAAAAAAAAAAACAATGATTTACTATCAATACATTTTTACTATTGTTTTATAATTTTGCATATTTATAATTAAGGCGTATTAAACTAATTTCTGGATTGTTAGAAATGTAATCAATATTTTGCACTTGAACATTTATAAAATCATAAAAGCCTGGGTTTTGTTTTCATTGCATTGTTATAGAATTTAATCATTTTAATTAGATTAATTTTTCTCTATTAATTTTTGTAATAAGTTACTGGTACTCAGATTTTCCTATCGTGGTGCTTCGTAATACGTAATTTTTTGTACTGTTCAGTTAAAGGTAAAAATTTACATTGGTAAGTAGTGTAACAAGTATAAAAAAATTATAATGTATTAAATAATCCTGCAAAGGCTGTTTTATTTTACACAAGTTTAAATCATACGCACATAAACATACTAACTACAGTACTAATATAAAAGGTGGAGAGCTGGTCAGTAGTAGGACCCTGAATGTACATGTATCTGTTTAAGAACTAGCTGTTCCCCGGCCATTTTGTAGAAACTGTTACTATAGCAATCGCATAAATAAATCAAAATGAAAATGTTTAATAAGGTTAATTGAGTAATAAAATAATGAAGGATCTATTCTTGTATATAGGATTATAAATACAAAAGATAAATAGCCTGTAACCATCTACAAATTATTTCGCCCTAATGGCATGTTCCCGTGTCCATACCTTCACTAGTTTTCACGTGATTGGCGAAGAAAGAAATACTATTAATTTCGTAACATATATATACAATTGTATTTATGTATATAAATACATATTGATGGCAAATGGATATGCTATTCTTTTAATATATAGCTGGTGGTCAGCAAAACACAACAGATTTGTTTCAATTTAAAGAAATAAAAAAGACTTAAAAGATTTCAGTCTTTTAATAGAATCATAGTAACTGATCAATCTAACACTATTACATACTAATCAAGGAAATAAACATTATATTGTTATAGTAAAATAAAATATAATACATCACAAGACAATCTAATATTACGCTGATCAGTATCAGTATAAACACGAAGCTAGTTTCGATTCTGGAACATTTCGGAAATATACACAAGCTACATAAGAATTAATGCAAAAAAGGAAGTCACACATTTAACAAACTATAACTAAAATTTACAGACAAAAGTATTGAAGTTATCTTCAATATTTTCTAACACCTTGATAGAAATTAATTTATTAAAGTTGTATATAGAAATCCTTTCAGTTTGTTCAATATTTAATATGTAGACACATAATATAAAAAACGCTAAGTCAGCCACAAACTAAACGTGTAATATGTCAAACAAAGACATAAAAGTATTTATTAAAAGAATAAAAGTAAAAAGTACAAGTTATTAAGTTGAGAACTTTTGTAGTAGTAACGTTTGTGATATAATTGTAATCAACGTCATCATATCAACACTTGTCAACATTGTAGTCCACTACTGAACTTATGCCTCCCGTAATAATACCTTCTTTATCCCACGATTCCCTGCAAACTTCACCAAGTCATCTATCCATAACAACGTATTAATGGAGATCAATCGTATTAATAACTTGTAATTTTAATTATCGAATACTTCTTAAAAACATTTATGTTCTTTGTTGTGAATTTATTACCTCGTTACGGTATAAGAGAACATTAATATATTTCTACCCATCTATTTTAATACAATCAAAAGAATTGTGAGGTTTTTAATATAATAATTATATTAAAAAAGTATTGTATACACTTACATAGCTAATTGAAAAATATATTTAAATTTGCTTATAATGTTACATCAACATATAATAACGAAATTATCGGTTTCGTTTGTTCGAATGTTAGAATCTAAGTCACTACTTGGCACGAAAACTACAAAATTACACATTAACATCGTAGTGGCAAGGCTTGTCGTATTTAACAGTAGAAAATGTTTAAATACTTATAACTATGCTTTAACAAAATAAAACAGGTAACGAATTTTTACTTACAAAATAGCCAATTATTAAACAAGCAAAACATCTTGAATAACCTATCCTGAATTTAAAAAACAAAAATAATTTACTGCATATCCGAATTCTTAACATTCTGTAATATCTTTACATTTCTCGATCAATAGTTTTAAAAATAACATATTCTAAAAAATCCTTACTTTACATAAAAAAAATACTTTAAGTCACATCGAAAAGAGACATATTTATCTAATGAATACATTCGACTTTGTGCGTTGTTTAATATTTTTAAATTCAATATGTGTGACATGTGTAATATACACATTGCTTAATATTTTCTAAAAGATATTACAAATAATAATACTCAAAAATATTAAACCTTTTAACAGAGGTCATATTTAACCTAAATAGGTTTCAACTCTAGATTTACCATTTTTAAACGAATTCCATTTAAAGCAAGCCTTCTATAGTCGACCATTACATTACTTGGACAAGATATAAAATTCAACGGACTAAACAACTAGTGGGCATTGTCGACATGATCTGTAAACTGAAATGAAATGGAAATGGTAGCGGATACCTTAACTAATTATCCGCTAATGTTAGTACTGTATAATATTATATTTTTAGTTAAAAATAGTTCATTGTGCCATTGTCTAGAAAAATTCTCTGGAGACAAATAAAAACCGTGATAAGTATAGCAATTACAAGAGAAAAAGGGTTAAAGAATTAGACCCGTCAAGACTTAGGTCCCAGTTGTATTAAATATAACTTTTGCTTTCTCGAATAAAGTCCATAGTTAGCTAAGTTACAATTTATTAGTGTTCTGATAGTTATTTTTATTATTGCTAAATTTTAGAACCATAGATGTTTCACAATAGTAGAAAATCCTATTAGAAGGAATAACTAATGTATTATATAATAGTTTAAACTATTATAAATTCATGAAATTTATTTCGAATAAGATCTACAAACTTACTTATTTCGAATTTCAGTTTATAAAGAGCAACATTTAGAATATATTTGAAGTGGAACACATTTTTTATTGTTACCTTACGTAGACAAATTATATATCCAAACGATGTATATACAATAAGAGTAAAGAACGATTGTAAAGTATACATAAATGAATTATTAAGGAAAAGTATTGACACACGCAAATTTCTTAATATTCTCTTAGTCTGTAACTTGTTTCTCTGAACCACTCTGCCAACCAGAATCCATAGTGTTAGTGTCGCTGTAGCAATGGTGGTGGTTCGTCTTAAGAATCTCTTCCTTCGCGTCTCTGACTGGTTCGTATTGAGAATCTGGTCCCAAACATTTCGATGTTTCTGGTTCATTTGAATACACTACATCTTTCCTCCTATCATCTTCATCAGATAAAAGTGACTCTTCTGTTTTAGGGGACAGAGGAGAATGAGCTGGTGGTGGAGGGACGAAAAATTCCGGCTTATTTGAGTCGGAGCTTGATTGTTTTGGATGATCCTTGGGCATGTTTTTGGGACTAGTCCTAGGCATACGCAAAGGACTAATATGTGCTGCACGCATTTTGGGGCTTCCCTCTAAACGTATACTCGCATTTAAATCTGACATTCTACGATCTTCTATACGACTTTCATTAATTTTATCAATTCTTGAATCATTCAAACGATCCCTGGTATCCATTCGATCAACTCTAGAATCGTTTAGGCGATCGCGACAGTCCATTCGATCTATTCTGGAATCGCGATCTCGTGATTCATTTATCCTATCAAATCTAGAGTCATTCACACGATCTCTATCAATTCTCGACTCATTCAAACGATCTCGAGAGTCACCTAAACGCTCACTCATGCGAGAGTCATTCATCTTGTCGCTAATACGCGTATCGTTTATTCTCTCGCTGATTCTGGAATCGTTAATTCTCTCACTGATTCTAGAATCGTTTATTCTCTCACTGATTCTGGAATCGTTCATTCTGTCACTGATTCTAGAATCGTTCATTCTATCACTGATTCTGGAATCATTCATTCTCTCATTAATTCTGGAATCGTTTATCCTCTCACTGATTCTAGAATCGTTAATTCTATCAGTTATTCTCGAATCATTTAACCTGTCACTTATTCTGGAATCGTTTATTCTATCGCACATGCGTTCACTCATTCTCATAGAATTATTTAGCTGCTCTATTTGTTGTTCCGTCAATCTCATTGAACTGTTGTGATCTTGACGTACTTTTTCTTGATTTTTCATATGTTTTTCGTTTTGCCTCGGCCGACGTTTGGACCCGACTTGTGGTTGTGGGCGTTGTTGTCGAGTAAGAGTAAACGATCCAGTATCAGATTCCGATGTAGATTCGGGATGGTTCTCTATAGTTCCGACAAGAGCTGATACATTAGGATTCAAACAACAGTCGGCCTGAAAAGATATCATTAACTGAAGTTAAATGTGGGTCGGTCATAATGTACTTTTATTAAAAAGTTTTGTGTTAGAGCTGAAGTTTAAAAATTTTATTTAGTAATCCCATCATATTTTTTAAACTTGTAATACTTTTAAAAATAGAAAACGCTATTATAATATATATAAACCGCAACCCACAAAAACGAATAATATGTAAAGCAATTCAAAGTTCAATATACCTTAACTGAAACATTGCAACAACTAGACACGTCTGCAAAATAAACTTCAGATTCTGCGTTTTGATTCGCTGCACGACAATCTTGTATAGAAGACCTGTAAAACAATAATAAGAAAACAGATCTTAAAGTTAAAATATTTTTTGTACTTTTTTATTTTATATACGTTTAAACAAAAACAACTAAAATGTACGTATCTAAGGATTTATAAATAATCATAACTAATTACCAACCTCATTGGAGAGTGCTTGTCGTTTTGAAATCCTAAGTTCTCTTTGCCTTGCTTTGGACATGAATCACTACTTTCCTCCGAAACTGAAAATAGAATAAAATAATTTTTTGAGAGAGATAATAGTGATAAAGCAATGTTAAAAAATACCAGCATCTAAACTAACTTTGTGTAAATCATATAGTTATTGCGACTAAACTAACATCGAAAATTATAAAGCAAATACTGTTCAAAAAATGAGTTACCTTTACTAACACTCTTCTGATGCAGGCATTCTATAGCAAGGTTATCGTCTGCTCTACAATCTCTATGTAGATTTCCCGCACTCATACCCAAAGTCCTAGGGCATCCTCTGTATGGAACTAAATGCCCGCGCAGCGTATTAAATCGTTCAGGACCCAGATGTGCCATTTCAGCTTGTAGCCGAGCCATTTCGTTTGCATCCGTAGGATACATTTGGTTCAAATGATTGAGTTCTGGATTCATACGGCTGATTTCCGAATTCAAACGATTTATTTCTGGGTTCATGCGGTTCAATTCCGGATTCAAGCGAGTTATTTCCGGATTTAAACGACTCATTTCTGGATTCATGCGACTCAACTCAGGATTCATTTGTACGTTTGTGTGCATGAGGTAGGAACCACGTGCGCAGGTATGTGGTTGGAGCGGTAGATTTGCATGTTCGTGAGCAGGCATCGAATTACGATGGACATCAATGTGGTGATGATGAAGAAGTGTAGCTGCCGCGGGATCTTGATGATGAAGATGATGCCTGAAATATAACATTCTTTAACTTAAAATGCATCATCTTAAACATTTTATAGCAGGAAAATTTTTAATTACGTGCCTTGGTTAACTAATACTTTCATATTAAAAATCTGTTTCTATAACAGCATTAGTGTGTTCTAGCTGTCAACAGATTCTGCCATCCAAATTAATCTGCTCAAGCATGTTTCCTCATCTTAGGCCTTATTGTCTCTCAATATAGTATTAAATTGAGATCAAGTGTTAACCCGTAGTCAATAAAAAAATCACATCATAATTCACACAAGTTATGTGTGATAGCCTTTTAAACATTTTAATGTTATAGCATTGATACTTAGATTTCTCAATAAAAATATAAAACATCACATTTTCAAGTAACGACTGCAAAGATAAAAGTAAATAAATTTTTATTACACTAACCTACTACCACTTCTTCCCTGCGGACTATATGGTGGCGGAGGACCCCAAACACCAGTCTGCGCATCAAAGCTACCGCTGGCTTCACCAAAACCTTCCTGGAATCCGGGACTAAATGCACTCGTTTGCCCAAAATTACCTTGACCCTGAACAAAATTGGCTGAGTTTTGTGTAAAGTTGCCAGGATTTTGGGCAAAATTACCGGAACTCTGTGCGAAGCTCGCCGGATTCTGAGTAAAGTTTGCTGCGTTCTGTCCTCGTTGAAAAGGTTGGTTGAAGTTATTTGGGTACGAACGTTCATCGTAAGATTGCGTGGGATTCTGGGGTGTGGGGTCATTCTCACAGAAACCGTACGCGCTATCTCCAGATTGAGGTACACCGCCCATTCGGCAACGTGAACTGTAATTAAATAAGAAATAATATAATAGCAAAGTGGTATAAGGCTCTACATGAAATTATAACATATTATATTTTACTTATTTATTAATATATTAATTAATTCAGTCACACAAATTCAGCACAAAACTTAAGCCACTTACTTCTGACTGTTACTCCTTGGCCATGGAAACCAACTCCACGGGGAAGTCTTCCGCGCAGCGCCAGGGTTGGGCGAGTATAAATTTCCAATACGACCTACAAAACATGATTAAAATTGGTTAAAATATATCGAAAAATTTATTGTCATCAAAAATATCAATTGGGAAATAAGTCAACAGTCATTCATCATCATCATCAGCCGAGAAACGTTCACTGCTGGACATAGCCTCCCCCAAAGATATCCACGTAATAAGAGGATTTGGGTCATTTTAAACCTCGCTGACCCAATGCGGATTGAAGGGAACCGGAGCCTCATTTGTTAATTCGCAGGGTGCATCATGAGCAGGTGAAGTTGGCTTGGGTCCCGTGAGTAAATAGTACGCGACCCCTTATCCCAACAGTCATTAATAAAAAAAAAATTACATCTATCCAGTAAAATGCCTTTAATTTGTATGAAATAAAAGTTAATTTATATATAATAAAAATCTATTTTAGCATACGTGATCTGGAAGTTTTGTTAATGTTTAATATTTTTAATTGTAAAATGAATCTACTTTACTTTAATAACAAAATACCAGTTATTAGACCTTCATGTCCTATTATTGAATTTTAATAAAAATTCATAACATAAAAAAGGTTTTTTATGGTATGAATTGTTAAAGGACTATTTTTACGTAACAATTTAATACTACTACATGGCAGAGATAACGACATTAAGTAAGCTCGCAACTAGTAGTGCGTCGAATGTTCTACGTACTTTCTCCATACGACGCAAATGCTTATTTAGCACCATATTTAACACAATTTAGTATTAAATCTTTATTAACAATTAATAAGTATTAAAAAATAATATATATTAAGAATCAAACAGCAAAACAATCATAGATTATACACACCAGGCGCCCAAAATCTATGTTGTAAGCTGAAATCCCAGGCAGGCTGCGCGGTTTGACATTGTGCACAACAACTGCAATTATTCTGCAAAGAAAACAAGAGCAATTAAAAAAAGACAAAAATGTATATCTTAAGTAAAAGTAGTCGGAGAATGTTTAAACTACGCTTGTACAGAAGTAGTACTAAGTACATGTGATGGTACAGTCAGAAATCACTTGTCGCTAAATACACTAATAAGAACGAGTTGAACAAATCAAACAGGAAAAGTCTTCAACACACTAATAATATAATACAATTAAATAATATGTATTTATGTGATATAAATTATAACAAAAACATGGCAATTTTGCAAGATTTTACATTGACAAAAATGTTAGATAAGTCACCGAATTATAATTTTTCACCAAAGTAACACTGGTATTCGATATATTTGGGTTAGAAAAGTAATAAAGAATTCACCTGTACGGATCTCCCGGCAGCAGGGGTGGCTTGGCCAGTGGGTGGACGGTATAGTGATCTACATCGAAGCTCCAACTGTTCCCAGTACATCTTTTTACGTTCATGGCTGAAACATAAGGAGCTGTTGAGAACTAACTGTCGTACTATGTTAAACATTATTTAAGTAATGTATATTGTGTACCAAAAAATTAAGAATTAGGGGACAAAATCGATCCATGTAGCTAATATTTATTTTGCAACAATTGCCAATTTAAAGCGTATTCATACCACTGCTGAATATTATCATCATATAAGCAATTCCCGTGGCCTCGCTTGACATGTGGATTGGTGGTGCATAGTATGTTGGTTATAATCATATGAAACTCTATTGTCTTTTCCCCGAATTATTACCTCTACAGTCAACATTTTATGTTGCACTGAGAGTACAATAATCATAAGGATATTCAAATTTATCCATAAAGTATGCCAGTATTTTATGGCATCCATTTCAAAAAAAATTATGCATATGTATATATATATATATTTTTTTATTCAATTAAGCGACGGGACGAGCGGAACGTTCGCCTGATGCCAAGTGATTCGCCTGCCGATAAAAAACATGACGCTAGTCATGATGATATATACTACATCACATTGTGTTCATCGCCTGACATATAAGACGTTGAATCTCAGTACCCCAGTACACCAGCTACAACACCCTTTAAACCAGTTACACTAGCTACAACGCCCTTTAAACTGGAGCACAACGTTTGTACACTGCTACTTGGCGGCATAAATAGGAATCGATCTCCGGCAAAAGAGACCTACGACCAATTGTCACCAGCTTATCAAAATTGAAATCAGTTTATATACGCAATCATATAAATATTATTGAATACTATGTGTATCTTTTTGTTCCGATATCTTTTATTCTTTCGATTCTTTAAAAAAAACGAAACAATATCTAAAGAAGTACAAAAATAATAAAAATAAGTAAAACCTCCATATAGTCGTTTCTATAGCAACTAAGTCAAAGACGCTTGACAACAGCTAATTTAAAAATGAACTTTTGTAAGAAATAGATTAATCAAAACAGCACCTTGGGTGAAAGTAATAAGGCGTTTTTCGAAAAGAATGATCCGAAAATCTAATAATGTTCCTGTCATAATGTTATCGAGCGTTCTTTTCGTTACAGTTTTCTTCATTTACTCGGATATTTTTAAGTTTTATTTTTGGAAAAAACATGGCATTATCACAAACACATACTAATAGAAGTTTGTCAAGATCACTAAGTCAAATCACGAACGATGTGGAAGAGTTGACGGACGAAGAATTAGTGAAGCAAGTAAATGATTTGAAAACGCAAATACGAGTTTTAACTTTCGAAAATGAAGTGTTTGAAAGAACAATGACGAGTTTAGAACCGGCATTATTACAAGGAATACAGCAGGCTTTAGAATATGCTACTAAATTGCACAGTAGTTCTTCTCTTAACGTGGGAAGTTTCATTCGATCACAAACATCAAGATTATTTTTGGATTCAATGACGACTCCTTCTAGAATACTCGCGAGTCCTTCGAAAGTGTCCACTAAAAGAGGAGACTCTTCGGCTAGAGCTGGTACTGTCATGTTTGGAAGTGGACCTAAAATTAATGTACTAGAAAGATCAGAAGTAGTGTCGGCCGAGATGGAGATTTTAGTGGCAAGTTTAGAAACTATGCGAAGAAAAGCTGCCCAGCAACACGCTTTATTAAAAGCACAATTAGAAGAAATTGATGTCAGAGTTGACCATATCCAGAAATCCAGTGAAGCTTTTAAAAAAGAGGTAATCATTGATGGATGGGATAGCATAGCTCAGAGAATCCCTGCAGAGATTTGGGTAAGATATATGAATGAATGGGTAAAAATCATTGATAGTAAAATAGGCAAATTAAGACTACGCACGAGTACTTTCAACACACAATATGCAAAACTAAAAGGACAAATCAAGATGAAAGCCGAACTAAGTGAAAGTCTTAGGCCAGTTGATTTTGAAAAAACTAAAATTGAAAATGACGATTGTATGATAATTATAGATAAAAAACTACAACAACTAGCAGAACTAAAGAAAATGACTGGAGATGCAAACCTCACATTGAGCATACACAAAAAAGCTTTAATGGAACAAAATATTTATTTAACTGAGGTTATAAATAATGTTAAAAATAAACAAAAGCAAAAAATCAGTTTAAACAAAGAAACCACTATTATAGAAGCTCAAGCTAAAGGGTTAGAAGAAAAATTAGGCGGCGTGAGGAAAATGCGAAACGCGTACGAAGTACCAGATATCATGGATTACGTGTATGTGAAAGCTGAGGTGACGGACTTAAAAAACAGCGTTAAAATTTTGCAAAATAGACTTCATATACTACAAATTGCACTTTCCTCACATCACAAGAAATTGAACAAAATGTCATTAGAAATTTAATATTTTCTCTCCATGTGGTTATATGTTTTGCAACAAACTATGCAATAAAAATATCTCGTATATAGTGTATTTGATAATACTCTTTTAATCAAACTGTTGTTTTTGTTTTTATTTGATTTAAATACACGTCTAATCTTTATTTTACATATTATACACATGGATGACATTCATCATTATCATCATCATCAACCGTTAGACGTCCACTGTTGGACATAGGCCTGATGGATGACATTAACTTATTTAAATTTTAATACTTCAGAATGATGATTGTTACCTTAGTAGCTGATATGCCAGCATACAGCTAAAGATGCAGACGAGCACGGCGCTGACGGAGAGAGCGAACACGCCGCGCAAACACCAGTACAGCGCGCCGTGCACCACGCCGCACTCCGACACACCCTCGAAAACGCACCGAACTCCTGACCGACACGCGCTCACTCATGATACACATCATATGCAATTACAAAAGACCAGCCCAAAAAAAACATATATACAGTTATTGAAAACATCTAGTAATCAAAGATTTGCTTGAGATAGAAGTTACTGCTCTTGCAAGTTCTTTATCGAGACGTTCAACAGCATATTACATTTTATTAGTGTATATTTACTGGTAATATATTTTTCTGGTGCTAGATCTGTTACTGGAGACCGACTCGGTAGGTACCACCGCAGCGCCTGTATCTGCCGCCAATCAGGAACGTACAAAGATTACTGCTGTACAGCTTTGAAAGGCGCTGCAGCAAGTATAAGTTACTGAGGTAACAAGACTTACATCCTATGTCCCAAAGCGGCGAGCGCAACGTGGTGCTGTATATACCATTCTAATTAGAGCCACATTGTTGTGAGCGGGCATATCACTTACCACCAGGTGAACGTCCGGCTCGTCTCGACGCTTCGTTTAATATAAAGAAATATAAAACATTATCCCAAAAGAGAAGAGACAAATAATTGTATTTAAAGCTCTGTTACAAACATAAACTGTTTATACTGTATTTTTTTTTTTGATATAAAGAAGAATGTTTGACTTTTTTATCTACTTAAAACTAACAAAAATTAACACAGCGCTATACCTAACCGTCAGGTAGCGCTGTAATGTATATTCTTCGGATTTTTAAAAGTATTTATAGATAGTGATTAAAATTATATAACTAATACTTTAAATGAAATATTAAATTAAAAAGAAAACACACCGTCTTCCTCCGAACCGCTGTGTGGAGAATCCGTGGACATGGAGTAACAGGTGCAAGTCCTCGTCAACTTTGTATACTCGCAAAATTTTAGTGTCTGCAATCTATAAACAAGATGAGACAGTTTTAGATAAGGTATAAAAGTTTTAAAGATTCTACGCCCTATCTGCTACTCTTTCCCTTGAATACAAGGATAATGTTTGAGGGTTCCGACCCTAAAATCTTTGAAGCTATACAAACCAGAAAGGTTAATTACTACTAATAATAATTATAATAATATAATGAATAAGAAATTTTCTTGAAAGCATTTTACTTATTTGTATTAAAAACTTAAACTATCGTACTTACTTGTTCATATGTATGACGGTGGTTGTGATGGTGACCAACACGCATGTCAAAGCACATACGAGACAACAAGCCCCCACTACTTTAATCTGGAAAAACGGACTTTGATTTTAATTTATGAAAGATAAAAAAACGCTATCATGGTAAACCTATTTAATAATTAATAAACATTAAAAAAAATAATTGGTTCAACCAAAAAATTTAGGCCTAGAGTCAGAAATCAGGCCATATAATTATTTAAATTATCAGTCCTTTAACCAAATTACTGGTTATTGGTAAATGGTGATAGGTCTCCATTGCTGGAGACCGTTTAGGTAGGTATCACCGCCACTCCTATTTTTACCGCTATATAGTAGAGTGCAAACATTACTATGTTCCGGATTGAAGTGAGTTATAAGTAGTGATTTCATTAATTATAACTCTGGTAATGAGACTTAACATCTTATGCCCCAAACGGTGCAGTGTATCATATCCTATCTAGCGCCGCGTTAGTATGCGCAGGCGTAACACTTACCATCAGGTGAACGTCCCGTTCGTTTCGTCGCTTAAGAGAATAAATAAAAAAAAAAAACAGAAAACTGGCATTGAAGTTTTACAGACCGCACCTTTTAAGATGTGGGTTATTGCAGGTCACAGTTAAATTCATTAAATATAAAAATCGGCGTTAAAAAGTAGTTTAAGAGGCACATACTTTTCTTACCATATAGCTGTACCGGTTTCTCCGCCGCGCCAAGCTCATTATACACACACCGGTCAACACCAACTGAAAGGTTAAAAATATATAGTAATTATTATATTTTGCTACTCCGAAGACATAATCCATCATCTCCCTTTAAACAAAATTCCTTAAGCGCATAATAAAAATGCGAACTTTGGATTTAGCAAACATTTCCCTACACATATTCACTACCAAAATCGCCTCAATCAAGATAAAAAATATTTGCACACTCAGTTGGTGACAAGGAACAAGCAAATTACATAAAGGATATCTAATAAAAAAAACCATGAGACGAGCGGACATTCACCTGATGGTAAGTGATAACCCTGTCCATAACAACGGGGTATTAGCACACATTCCACATTGTACAGTGTGGAGAGAGTCAAAACTCGTTCGTCGCCTTGAGACATAAGATGTTAGTACTGGTTAACCCCAGTAATTTCACTAACTATAGCCCCCTTCAAACCGGAACACAGTAATGTTTGCATACTATTGATTGCCGACAGAAGTTGGCGTTCGCCGTGGTACTAACATTGATAGTCAGCAGCAACAGAGATCCTACTCTCAGTAAACTTCCTTTAGTAGTAACTGTGATATCCATTGAACGCTGATATATTTAATTATTAAATAAAGAGGTTTTATAAAACGGTTACCATAGCAGCAGGCACCGCCGCCGGCACTGTCTCTAGGTGTTGCGGTGAGGCAGTGTACGCTCGTAAAAGTATGTGTTGGGCAGCTAGAAGGCCCCCTAGAGCAGCCGCCAGTGCACCACAACCGACGCACCACCACGCGTACTTCCTCCGGCGACAAGAGTTCTCGTTCCCATTACAACCAACAGACGCTAAAACAAACACACATGATATCATTTCTAAGCTTATAATGAGCAGTGGCCAAAAAACGACGATTTTTTATTCAACTAAGCGATCAAACGAACGGGACATTCACGTGATGGTAAGTGATACGCCTGCCCATAACAACGTGGCGCTAATTAGGATGGTATAAATAACACCACATGTGCTCGTTGCCTTGAGACATAAGACGTTGAGCCACATTGCCCCAGCAACTTCACTAGTTCCAGCGCCCATCACTATGGAACTCACTAAAGTCTGCATAACACTGTTTGTCGCTAGACAGTCACCGGAAACAAAGGCCTTTTTGTATTGTGGGAGAAAATCTGAAAATATACCATGCTTATGGGGGGAAGACAAGGTTATGCGGGATTTTTACCCATTAAAACCCCCTTGGTGGACATCCTAAGTGCGTTGCAAGAGACACTGCAAACTCCTACGGACCGCACCCCCGACATTACGCCTACAGCACGTCCCAGAGAGCGATGTATCTCTTCTCGGCACGGTTTCTTTCGTACGATAAGCACTAGACCACCGATTAGCGGACAATGATGGCCCACCTTCAAAGCGCACTAACGCATGAACCCCTTTAGTCGCCTTCTATAACAGACGGCTTACTTAAGTACTATTCTTAATAACCCGAGACTATAGGGCAAGCCGGCCATGGAGACCTGCAGGTAAACTTCGCTGTACTTCCCTGCGTAATAATATGAAAAAATCTTTAGTTCAATGTCAACAATTTTGATTTAAACAAATCACCACTATCAATTCAAACTAAATATAGTTTATATAGTCTGTGTCTAATATATTTTTAATCACATCTGAATTTACCAAAAATATTGCAAATTCGTATCCAATAGAATTATTTTCATTTTGTCATATTTAATACTAATACATACAAAAAAAATGTTTCATTTTATCAATAAATAACTGGACCACTTAAGACGGACCCTTTACCAGCAAATAACGGAGGCTATAAGAATAGGCTTTGCTTGGGAAACAAAGGGTTCGTCGCGACAAAAAAATTAAACTCATAAAATTTTGTAAAAAAAATCCACCTCGATAATAAACAAAGTCAAAATTTATAAATAAATAATAATCAGTTTTGTATGTATTGATAAATATACACAGGTTTCCCTTATTATTAAATCTTGTAATAACTAGGCATTCTGTTGCCAGAGACTGTCTTGTTAGGTGTCACCACAGCGCCTATTTCTGCCGGGAAACAGTACTGTATAAACATTACTGTGTTCCGGTTTGAAGAATGCTTTAGCTAATGAAATTACTGTGGAAACGAGGCAACATTTTACATCTCAAGGCGACGAGCTCATTGTGGTGCTGTGTACATCATCTTAACTAACGCCACATTGTTATAAGCAAGCGTGTCAATTACTATCAGATGAATGTCTTGCTTGTCTCGTCATTTCGACGGATATAACAAAATAAAACAAAAATTAAATGACAATTCTTCCGGGATTATCCAGTAAAAATATGACATTACCGAAATATGGAGGTGGTGGAACGTAATGCTGTGCCACATCCGCCGCAACTGTTGACTGAGGTGTGGTGGACACTTGATATTGTAAAACTTGCATAACGCTGCACGTTTGCATATCCTTTAAATTTTCAAAACACGCACTAGCACTCAACGCAACGTTAACTCAATGTGAAAAACAAACAATAATAAACTTTCATGTCCTTTTGTTAATCATAATACGCCATTGTTTCAAAATTAATAAATACAAATAATACACAAAAGGTTTAGATAGGATAAATACAATACACTACATTCGTATTCCGCGCCATTCGGCAAATCGATATTTACAACACACACAAACACACTAACGAACAATGACCTCTTGAAACGAAACAAACAGTTAAAATATTATTTGTAACACATAACAACACTATTTCACTTTCCAACTTACGACATATATATTAATAATAATACAATTATACACTTGTAACTTATTTAAGGATATATTTCATATCATTTACTTAATTCTTATTTCCCTCCGTTATTTGCATACAATAATTTACAATAATATTGTATTAATTTAATAAAACTCTGACTGCAACACTTTACACTAAGTTAAGACCGATTTATAAGTAAATAAGTGCAGTGCGTTTCGTGCAAATATAGGTTACTTAGTTTATTAATACGTTTGCGAGCGGCGACTAGGTTATGTATTCTGACAATGGCTAAGCCGCGCAGAAGCAATGCGTGCTTTATGGGTCCGCAGGTAAGAAGGTCGTAAATTAAGCGAATCAAAATGTGACTTATGGATTTTACCGCACAGTTATAAATATAACTTAGTCTTAACTCCACCCTGTAACTAATAAGTCGAGCAGGGGTCTAGCAGTATTGAACATCAGGGAATAGAAACAACTTGGCGATGTTGGTCGCATACTCCCACGATAATAACAAGTATTCATTGACAATGATTGTCAGATTCAAAAGTCCCTAATATTTTTTTTAGATGAGCAGCTTCAGGTACAATTAAAATACAGAGACAGGTAGGAATTCCTACACGGTGAAACTATTGTATAGTTTGTTAAGGATAATTTTTTTTTTCGCCACACACCTGAGCATCTTTTAGCCAATTGTCTGTTTTGGGACGGTTTTGAAAGCCATGCACTTATTGTGTAGGCTGTTATTGTGCAAAATTTGTATTAGTTATCCTGAAGCATTAATAATTTTAGTTATAAAATAGATGTACGATAAAAGCAATATCACAGTAGGCGTAGTAATATATCACCATAGAAAAAATATTTTTCATTATAATTTCCATTATATTTATGGAATTTACTGAGCTCCAATACTATACAAACACATTCGCTCTTCTAACAATATCGCGATTACAAAAAAAACTAAGAAATAACAATGTTTTGTAATACCATACAAAGCAGGGTATTTTATGAGAATACCACAGAAAAAAATATAGTCTTAGTAATGTACCATACTACAACAATAATTTTCAATTTACTAATTCAACATTAAGGTTATTGTTAAGAATGAGGACACTTTAACAATATAACTTCAATAATTCGTTATAACTTACGAACGACTGTCATACGAAAAGTATTTTTTGTTATTTAATCTGTTTTATTTGACGATTAATCGAAATGAGCAACAAATTCACTTCATGGTTATGATAAGCAGCAAGGGTTGTTCTTGCACGTAACGATGTAGCGCAAATAGGGATGATATGTTTTACTAAACAACATTGCGCCCGCCGGCTTAGGGCATATGACTATAAGTCTCGTTTCCACAGTAATTTTGGAAAATTTTGGGAGAAATAAACGCTATGATGGTATCTACCCAAACGGTCTCTTAAAAGTCAACCAGCAAAGATGAAATAATTTACTTTAGCACTTATTTATTTAATTATTTTTATTTAAAGGCTGACGGTGATAAAATAGTAACAAAATTATATCTGTCTAAAGTTGATAGAAAGTACTTGGAGTTCCTATCAAGTAGTAGTAGTAGTGTAATAGTCATGACCGACGCTGCAGCAATTAATTAAGCATCAGAAACGCTTAATTGAACACTTTAAAATCCTTTGTCTTTCTATTCAAACGCAGTTTTCTTTGTTTCAACTCACGGGAACATGTAACAAAGTTTACAAACCATTGGTCCTCCTGTTGGTGGCTGCCAGGACGCTGGTGGGTGGACGAGGCGGAAGGGCCGGAGGGGTGTCGGTCTTTGCAGCGGGAGGTGGGCCGGGCTCGTCTGCGCATGCGTACTGAGCCGTTGACGGCTTGCATGTGCACGCCACTTGATACTGAAATAATACAAATAACTTGAAAATATATTACCATTCCCGTGTCTGAGACGACGTTGGCAGAATTCTTTTAAGAGAAGCCATCAGGCATAAAGAATGTAAAAATTTGTTAATGACAAAAAAACAATTCAAGTTTTGCTTGTTGCCTGGAAGTAACTATTTATTTCACTTAATTCTGCCAAACCATACAAAAGAGTCTTTATACTCAGACAATCGACACAAATTAACGGCTTTTACTCTTTCCCTTATTTATGGTACATTATGACATACACAGTTATAATAATATAATAATTAAAATCCTGTAAAATGTATTAAAATATCGTCAATATTAATTTTATTTAAAGTTTTAACAGACCTTGTGCAAATCAGAAGTAACAGAAGCGTTAGTATCGCACTCAGGACAGGCTTCCGGAGCAGGCGAGCTGCGTGCCGAAGTCACATCCGCTAGCGACATCTCGCTGAAACTGTAAAGAAAATCAAAGACACATTATTGTTTTCTTTCCACAGTTGCCTTTAGTACATACTCAAACCGGAAGGAAGTATAATATTTAAATAATATAAAATTTCCAACTGGAAGTGGTGACGATATAAAATGAGACTTGAAATTTGTCAGAAATATTCCTTGAGTGCAACCGTAACCGCAAATGACTGTCTATACCAACCGTTACTATAGCAACCGCATAAATAATACCAAATAAAAATGTTTATAAAAGATTATTAGAAATAAAATGATGATGGACCTTTCAAATTCAAAACTAAGTAACCTATAGCAATTTACAATTCATTCCACATCGAATGCTAATGTTCGTATGTAGACAGGTTCACTAGTTTTCACGTGATTGACAAACAAACTTAAATCCGTTTTCATTATATATAGATAACTATAACAGAATAAATATATTCTGTAGATAATTTATATAATATTAAATCCAAGGTGCCTTCAAGAAAAAAGTGAATAGGCTGTTAGTAGGTTAGTGCGCCTTACCACCAAAGACCACGTCACCACTTAACATCAGGTGAGATCGTGGTCAAGCCCTAACCTTGTCGGTTGAGAAATAATTTCTGCATACTGCATCAAGTGTTATAATCTGTAAAAAAATGATATTTAAAAAAAAACTATTGATATTTAAATGTCACAAGAGCATTGACCTAACAAGATACTGAAAACGGAATTGTAAAAAAAAGGGTACTGGACGCATACCCTACATGTTTCATGTTGGTACATTGTTCCCAGCAAAAACAATATGGCGTTCACAGCTGACCGTCTACATCCTGCCAGATGTTACCCGACTTTAGAACCAGAGAATTACATATACCCACATCTGCACTTCGCAGATGATTTGTTGCTTTAACTTATAATGAAACGTTTAACTTGAATACATTCATTAGTAATCAAAAAATGTATTCGATATAAATTCAAAAACATATGATACTTAAGCCGTAAATAACTTTCGTAATTTTTTTTATTCAGTAAAACGACGGGACGCACGGGACATTCACCTGATGGTAAGTAACACGTCTGCCTATAACCACGTGGCGCTAGATACGATATTGTACACAACACAACATTGCGCTTGAGACATAGAATGTTGAGCCCGATTACCGCAGTAATTACACTAGCTATAACGCCCTTGAATCCGGAACACAGTAATGTTTGCGCACTATTATTTGGCGGCAAAAATAGGCGCTGCGATTCCGATATTATGCCGCTTTCGCTTTAGGACGCGGCGCTACAGCAACACACACCGCGTACACAAGGTACACCTGCGATCAGGGGCGGTTCTCACCACCCAGAGTTTCCGATACAGGCGAAGGTGGTCAAGGAACAGACCCCAGCCCGTCGTCGACTACCGAGTAGATTCACCAGAAATCTAACAGACCAGTACCAAATGAGCTGTAAGAGTCAAAGTGACTACCAAGCGTTCAACATCATCAGAGGATAGAGGCGCTCCATTGTTTGTAATTAAATATATTAAATATCCACACGTACACTATATTTGTCAATATTATTATTCTCAGATAGTATTGGTTACGTGTATTAATAATACAAATAAATAGTATAATACATACATTATATATGTATAATATTAATTATACATATAGCTAAAAATTCACAGTTGTTTAGACTGTATTTTGTAGTCTTATAAGAACAGGAAAAATCTTTTAACGACCGTCACTTGGTCCATTGTAATTGGTCTATTACCACTTTCAATAATCGTTTATTGCAATAATTTTATGGCAAGATAAAAAGTTTTTGATGATCAGAAGGCTGAGATAATTTACGATGAGTTAGACGGATGGAGTTCAAAACGTCTGAAGAATTAGAAGTAATATAAAAAAATTAAGATATAGCTTGTTAAACGTTGTTTATATGTTTACTCAAATTACTGACATTAAAAGATAAAATAATTGTATTTCTGAATAACTACGCTATTGCCCTTTAGATATATTTATAAAAGACTAAAAAATGTATTCAATTAAGTATAAGCTATAAGTAATTTAGATAACGCAGCGTTTTAAAGTCGTTTAGTCGATAGAAACGATTACATAGCAACCTGTAAATGACGAACGAAACTGTTAAAGCGAAAGTTAAAACATTAACGGTATATCTATTTGTTTTTTTTGGATGAATAAGAAGAAAGCTCTATTACATTTAGTAATAAATTTAACTTGTTTCGTTAAGACGAACTCGTGTATTGTTCACACGAATTAACCTGAGTATTTACAAATTAGAATTTGTTTGCGAGCTCTTCTATATTGTCCGAGTAAACTAACAATAATAACAAAAAGCTTTTAAGTAGCACTAAGCGGAGTAACGTAGGAGTGGTTAGAGATTAAGACAAAACATCAGAACTTGTTGACAAACCACTCCCGCGCGCAATGCAAGGTCTACGACCGCAAGCAATCATTCAATCATAATACCGTGTAAACTAGTATTGCTTTGCTTGTGTGTGAGTAAGATGGATCAAGGAACTAATCTTCTTTCGCGTTATCCACTCAGTAAATTGTTTACGAGGACTGTATCAGTACAACATAAGAATTCCCTTCTGTTATATGTCAATATCTACAAGCATTTTTTAAGTTTAAGTACCATTCAATTGATTAGACGCAAAAATATTAGTTTTCCCATTACCACTGTTAGTCCAGCAAGTTAGATTAATTATTGTTTCTGCAAAGTAACAAACGTTAAAAATTAATTAGTTATTAAAAAGTTGTTTAAACACTGGTTTACATTAAAAAATTATACAAAAAAGCATAAGAGGTTGTTATAAAATCGAAACATCAGCGGAAAAAGCATATAACTATATTCTTTATATAATGTGTATCAGTTGAAGTAACTAAAATAAGAAGTATCTTTGTCAGAGTTTAAGTAAATGTTGTTTGTTTGTAAAAAAATTAACCATTATTTGATATTATTATATACATAAAATTCACTAAAAACTAAATTTGCTCTAAATCCAGGTTTCAACAATATCTTAATAGCGCCTGATAGTATCGCTAATACGCACTTGAAGGAGGTAACTAAATACAACTGAACAGGTTAACAAACTTGAATTAGAGACCAAAATTTCTTCTGATTATTACAATACTATAAAAAAGTAGAAAGTTGCAAGTATAAAATTTTTTTCAAAAATATAAAGCAAGAAATGTTACTAAGCATGCTTTGATACTAAAATGACGATTGGCTGAGTTATATCACGATTTACTAACAATCGTCGGATTACATAAAATCCAATATGAGAAAGAGGTTAGTGGCTAGCTAGCTACGGCTAACCAAACCGCCACATGCAGAATCGAACCTGGGGTACTAATGTTTCAAGGCAAACGGTTAGCTAAGCTAGCGGGAAGAACAACTGTTCAGCGACAGAAACACGTGCTGCTATTACGAGTATATCTACTGTACAGATCTATTTACTGATAGGAGGTCTCTATTGCCGGAGATTCTTTACGTAGATAGCACAGCAGTGCCTGTTTTTGCAGCAAAAAAGTAGTGTGCAAACAATTCTGTGTTCCGGTTTGAATGGGCGCTAGTGCAATTGCTGATGTAACGAGACAACGTCTTGTCTCATACGGCGAGCGGTATGCGGCGCACTGTACATTCTAACTAGCGCCACGTTGTTAAGGGCAAGCGTATCGCCTACCATCGGATAAACGACCCGCTTGTCTCATTACTTAATTGTATAAAAAAAACTAATATTTTACGAATATACTCACGAAAAAAAATTAATGTTTTCACTATTGTAAGTACATCGAATGAAGACAAAAGCACTGATTGTAAACTATTCTAAAGTTAGCCAAGCAACTCTTTAGGCGTTTTGTCCATTGTTTGGTAATTTTAAATAAGACTTTATAATACAAAGGCGTGATACACAGTCCATACATTAAACAAGTAGTAGAAACATATAGTAAGGTTATAAACATATAAAATCGCAAACAATAGATCACTGAGTTGCATGTTAATATCTTATAAAAACAGGCATATATCATAGCCGATGGTGTAACTCCGCAACACATTCGACTCCACAGTCTACGATGCTCTCCGCGTAGCCGGAGATAGGACGAGATGGCGAAACATCATGAAGAAGAGAATAATGGGTGGAGGTAGTCACATGAGGAATACGATTTGAAGAGAAGCGTAACTAAACTTACTTTTACTGTAGCAGACTACATTAAATGTATTATAGATCATAAGGAGTATGTTTTAAAAGACGCTGCGACTAACGAAATTAATAAGGTAACGAAACTTAATGTCTTTCCATGCCCAACCATGTCTTTAGCAAAGACTTCTCTGGTACCAGTATATAACCAGACAGACAACCAGAGACCAATAGGTTTGTTGTTGCTCCTGTCCTGGTCTCCTACGACAAAGGCTCTCTGGTCCAGGAGGGTACAACCGAAGCGCCTATTTCTGATCACAAACAGTACTATGCTAAATGTGTCCCGGTTTGTAGGGCGCTGTAGTTAGTAAGGAGATTCACTTATATCTCAAGTGACAAGCGCAATGCAGTGCGTGTATTTCATTTTAACTTTTTGATATGCACGCTTTTTAATTACCATCAGGTGAACGTCCTGCATGTCTGATCTCTTCATTGAATATAAAAAAAACGAAAAGCATAATGAGCTTTGTGTATATAAGGTCCTTTAATATCGGGTCCACGACAGCTAAAGGGTGCAAAGCTGACTTTGACTTGACAAATGAAGTGCTCAAAAAATAAATACAGCTTCAGTTAATTAAACAATTATATTGCCTTCAGTTTAGGCGTATAAGGGTTCCCGCACAAAACCACACGAGACCCAAGCCAACCTCACCATGCTCGTGGTGCACCCTGCTAATTAACAATCGAGGCTCTAGCTCCCACCAACCCGCATTGGGCCATCGATATGGGAACCTTTAGGGGAGGCATATGTCCAGCTGTGGCAGTCTATCGGATGATAATGATTACCTTAAATGAACTGCTATGCTCTAGAGTAACTCCTTTTATTTAATACTAGATTACGTATAGTATATATTAGCTAATAGACCAAAGAACTAACTAAATATAATATAATGTGTTAGCAGTAATGTATCAATGTGCGAAAAAACAAGAAAACATGTCTCTTTAATGCAATTTAAAATCAAATTTTAGTTACATAGTATTTGCCGCCATTGCTATTTCAAAAACATAAAGAAACAGCGGATACAACAGTTGACCTTACTCGTATAGGAACAATTTCAAGCCCCCGACATTTCTCTTCTTCCATTTTATTATGTAACAACGGTAATGTTAAATAACTGGTTTAACCGCGGACCAGTTTTGTAGACTTCGCGGTTAAACAAGTACGGGCAAGTTAATGGTTCGCCACTAACTGGCGATACGAGAAATGATCGCGAACTCCATTCATACTCGTAAATTATAACATGTATATATAAACCGCAACAGTGAGAGAGTAACTACAAACATAGACTAGAACACATCTTCTTCTTCTTCTTCTTTCTCCTGCCCTGGTCCCACTTTATGTAGGGTCGGCACAACATGTTCTTCATTACCGAACATGTTGTAAATAGTTTTGGCTAAAGTTTTTTACGACCGGCCGCCTGCCTGACATCAACCCTCTTTTTGGGAATCTTTGGGGACGTTTTTTTTTTTTTTTTTCCCCATTTGTATTTCGCTGTTGTTACTAAAATTCACAAATGTACATAACTTAAATATTAAAGTCATTGGTACATGCCGAGATTCGAACCCGCGACCTTCGGATTGAAAGCCGCACGCTCTAACCATTAGGCCAGCGAGCAACTACTAGAACACATCTCTATGTAATATCCATTTTTATTACTTTAATATAAAGCTTTTTTTAATACGTCAACTTTAATTTACCTGAATGGAAAACCTGATCTAAAAGACCATGTACATGTCTCGGTTACAGTTCAACAAAGAAAAGCGTAGAAGTCTCTGTCGCTCGAAAAGAGTACCTTCAAAAAACTTTATAGGGTTCAATAAGCCTTGTACCGCAACATTATTGGTTCACGCTGCCAGATATAAAACTTCTTGTACTGCATGAATGGATAAAATCCAAAAATTAATGCGACTTCGAATGTGTTAAACATATGTTTATTGTTGGAAATGTATTAAATACGTAATATAAATTATAATCTATGCCACTAATATTACTCTAATATAATATTCATTCAAAGAGCTAACTATTATTTTATTATACAATTGAGTGACGAGACGTTCACCTGAGGGTAAGTGATACGACCGGTCTTAATTTAGGATGTTATACTCAACACCACATTGCGCACGTCGCTATGATACATAAGATATCACATTACCGAGCTGTTCGCAAAGCTTGCCAGACTGAGGTCCTGGCCTGCGAGAACATACAAGCCTCGGGGTTGTACCCCATTACTGGTCCTTAATCGAGAAATTACCTTCGAAGCTAAATGTCGGTATGGTTATACATACGTCTTTCTCGTCCTACGTTAACATATCTATTTAGGGTAATATTTACGATCTTATTTACTGATCATACCATATATTATAACAGCCAGACAGGTTCTGCATAGAGTAGGGCCAGCAGACTGTAGCCGTCAGTGCGCCGACTCCTGCAGCAACTCTGACATAAGTTGTTGTCTCGTTACCCCAGTAATTACACTAGCTACAATATTCTTCCAACCGGAACACAGTAAAGAGTCCACGCTACTGTTTGGCGGCAGAAACAGACACTGGGGTGGTACCTACCCAAACGGTCCCCGGCAATAGAGATCTAACATCAGCAAAATCTTATTTCTTTGAAACTTTCCTCAAATATTTCTTCTAAGTACCTGTCTCTATGTATACAAAAAAATTATGAACTAAAAAAAAATAGTTTTTTTATTAAATACTTCCGAAAATGTAAAGAAAAAGTTAACTCACAGTGTTGCCAATCGGGGCAGGTAGAAAATTGTACTAAATATTTTTACACTACTGTGAACCTTATGGCAACAAAATTTCGTAATAATACAGCGAGTTTCTCGGTTATTCGTGCGTCGCTGATATACCCATTTCGGACAGACGAAGCGGTTTCGGATGCTTCACGGTTGCACGGCAAAGGAAGGTATGAAGTAAAAAAAATAATTAAAGCCTGAATTCGTGACCCTGATGCGCGTGATTCCAATTATGATAGCACACTAAAGATTATAAATAAAATAAAATAAAACAGATAAAAAAAAACGAAAAATATAGAAGATATCCAGAGATTCATTAAGTTATCACGAGATCTCCGAAACAATTAGACGTAAACATTCAAAAATTGGTACAGATATTGATTCTGCCATTTTCAGGTCTGCTAAGGATGGATGGATTTTACCAAATTCCTCTCCCAAAAGCTGTTGCATGGTTGGTAATAAAAGCAAGTAGCCGGAAGGGCGGCGAGTTGCCGCCGGCCGTGAATATTTTGTACAGATTTCAACCAAAATGGATAGGGATATGGAAATCTTGTTTTTATATAAATATGTTTATATTCAAAGATATGTAATTTCCAGTTAGATATTATTTAGGTATATTTTTCATCATAACACTGTTAGTATATTTCATTCATTCATTAAAACATATGGCATAAATGAAAGGTAAACCATAATATATTAAATGTTTTTAAATAAACAAATACTCGAAAAATTATACATATACTTTTTTGTTTCAATTTAATTAGTAACTGAAGCGTGTATTTAAGTATAATCAGGCAACACCGCGACGCACAGACCCTATTGTAGCGCAAAATAAAAACCCAAATGCTTTCAAAATAATTACATACATTCAATTTACAGTTCACTGGTCAAATTCCATTATTAAGTAAATTTCTCACGATGCATTTCTACCAAGTTTCATAATAAAAATATAACAATGTTCTCATTACAAATATTGTTTTTATGATTAAGATTATACTTACATAAAAATCTTTGACTTATACCGACAAATTGAAGAAACCATGAACTTATTTCAGAAATTCATATATTTAATCTGGAATACAGCAGTAATGTTTGAATACTTGCAGTCGTTGCAAACGGCTGAATTTTTTTTTTACGTACTGGTTTGTACTTTGTTTATAATTAAATCAAACGATCATCTAATCACCTAATTCTATCAGAAATCTACAGTAAAGATCATACTACCAAATATTTCAATTTCTACTATAAATAGTAATTGTATAATTATTTTTGTCCGAAACGTTGTACCTTAAATATAGATCTTGGATGGATTCTTTTTATATTTCGCCATAAGTTATTTAATTTATATCGAAATTTTTTAAGAAATAATTGCAGTTTCATAAATATATACACGTAAGAGTAAATTTTGAAACTCTTGTTTCACTGTCCGTTAGCGTTCTTGATATTAAAATAAATATAGATCAATTACTAGGTTCCTTACAAACACAATACAATTTCATTGTAATGGTGGTCCACAAATCCAACTAGTCCATAGTGACATTTAACATGAGAGGAAATTTTTCAAAAAGATATAAAATTATAGAAAAGGTTATAAAACTTCAATGCAACGTTTTCTGTACATTGTATTAAGACCATTATACTCGTAAAATCCCAGCCATTGTATCTTTCAAAAACGCCGAAATATTTTCTCTAGCAGGTACAAAAGGAAATCCATTATTATTTGGAGAAAAAATACATTCGGGTCTTGCATAAAAGCAGTGAACTCATTCTTCATTTATATACAATAGAGGATGGATAAAGTGAGGAACAGTGTGATAAGGGAGCGGTGCGGCGTGATTGAAGATGTAGTGACAAAGATAAAGAAAGGGATGCTTAGACGGTTCGGTCATGTAGAAAGAATGGATGATAGAAAATTAACGAAAGAGTTATACAAGGTAAGAATGATTGAAAATATTTCGATCAAATCGAAGATGTCCCAAAGAAAGCCCGGGTCAAGGGTACTCGCAACCGACGAGCGTGTGCCAGGATCGTAGCAAGTGGAGAGAGGTGGTCTCTGCCTATCCCACTGTGAAAGAGGCGTGATATATTTGTATATATGTAAGAATCCATGCGCTTAACTTAACGACTGTCAAGAATACTATAATAATATTGTAATAGTTATTATATTAATTAATATATTATTTATTTATCTACATAATTATGGGACATATCCAGAGATTAATTGACTCATTACGAGATCTTTGAAACTATTAAACGTAAACACTCAAAATTTGATAGAGATAGTGTATCTGCCATTTAGAGATCAGCTAAGAATGAATATTACTAAGTTCCTTTCCTCAAGGAAGTTGTGGGGATGTTAACAACAGGAAGAGGGCCGAGGTAATGGCGGGTTGCTGCCGGACTAGAATGTTTCTAACAAATTTCAAGTCAAACATCAAATCTAATTCTATATTACGCCCAGCAAAGTAAGCTGGGAACAGTTAGTAGAATATACAATGTTTACCACAATTTGAAATTTAATCCGTCCAACAAATTGCTCCTTCAGCGAAGTTTAAACCCTGTCTTTCTATTTACACCACCCGTTGAGTAGAGGGTTCAGTAAGAATTGAATAAACTCCATTGGCTTTATACAAATTGTTCCCGCAACGTTTATTGTGAACATGACCATTGTTCCCTAAAATTAGTCCAACATTTTGGCCTGGTTTAATTAACGTTAGAGCGCATTGTCAATTACACTCGGAGACACTAGCCTCAATTGGTACAATTGCGTCAGCCATTTTATCACTTACTAAACACCCTGTAAACTTTCATATAAGTCTTATTATACTACGATTAAATAATTGGTTCACAATATTTCTAAAACAGATGGTATATAATCATATAATGAAATCACAAACCTTACGTTGTAAACGAAGGTAAAAAAAAGTTTAGTAAGTAATTTAGTTTCAGAATCAAAAATTTTAATCAAGAAAGTGACGCTAAAATATGCAGAGAAATTAAAATATTTTCTTATGTACAACAAAACGTCGACAAACAAATCGTTTGATGGTGATTAAGACATGTAAAGACATAGTGCTAGTAAGGGTGGCTACACCTTAGACCTAAGAAGAATGTCTCATTACTCCAATAATTACTCTCAAATAATAGCTATATGCATGAACTGGCAAATAAGCATTTTTCTAGAGACAGGTTTACCAATAGACATCAATAAAGACAATGATAATGATTACTGAACTACCAAAAGACTAGCGTATTTATATATGAATCATGTGATAGAAATATGCGTTATGGTGACACGGTCTCTGACAAAGGAGATCTACAAACAATAAAAAGTTTCTACGCACGAATGTCTATTAAGTATTTAAGAAAGTCGACTTGTGTTCTGTATTTAAAAATGTCGGGAACCAAAAATAGAAATTTGAGGTGCGCCTTAGTTACATACGCAAGACCTCTCAACGAGAGCCTAACCTTAACTAAAAGAAAAAAGAAAACATAAGTTGTGAACAAAGATTAATAATTAATATAATAAGAGTTTAAAGCGGTTATTAAAAAAATCATTTTTCCACAGTTCTAGTACTTCGCTTAGAAAGACTTGTTGTTATAAATCACTTCTTGATAATCCAAAAATTCTAATACCGTTAATACCTTTTAAAAGGTTGTTAATTATTTACGTATCTATGTATTTATTTATTTACATTGCTTCTTCTACTCCACTTTAATTACTATACAACTATTCATCCCTAAACTGATAAACTTAAATTTTTCTCCTGTCTCTTTTCGCCAAATGATTGGAAATCATAACAAGAATAGATACATCTTTAAGTATCTATTTATATAATTTCTTATATTAGCTCATGGATTCCAGGACCTGAAACTCTAGGTTTACTGAAACTGGAAGAGAAGTCAAAAAGACTAACAGCAATATTTCAGCATAGTAACAGATTAATTTGATTGAGTCCTTACAAGCTACATTAATATATCTGTTTATATCCTACCAATGTAAAAGTATGTACGTACAGAAATATGTTAAAACATGCAGGACATTTTTCTACTGATGGTAGGTCTGTTGCTGGAGACTGTCTAAGAAGGTACTACCACAGCGCCTATTTCTGCCGCTAAACAGTAGTGTGCAACTGTGTCACTGTGTTCCTGTTTGAAGGGCGCTGTAGCTAGTGTAATAAATGACATAACGAGACTTAACATCTATGTCTCAGGGCGGTAAGCGCTATGTGGTACATTATCTTAAATAGCGCCACATTGTTGTGGACAAGCGTATCATTTACTATTAGATGAAAGTTTTGCTTGTTCTTACGTTTCATAGAATATAAGAATTGAATGTTAAATGATACTCTTGCTCGTAACAAAAAGACGCTGTTAAGAATATTATACTTGACTACATATATGATATGCATAGTTAAGTATTATTGCGCCAACATCTAGCTACAGCGTTATTGTAACCAAACCCAGTAATGTTTGCATACTGCTGCATGTTAACATAGATAGCCACTGAGGTCTATCTGAGCAGGACGATCCCCTACTATTAAAATTTCATTAAAAACGTAAATGAGTATATTCTATAATTGGAGTTTTTATCATTGTTATTATATTTTTTTATCAATAGTAAAAAGAATTTTCCTTAACCGTCAGTAAGCCAACGACCCCGCAATATGTTCCACGCTAAGTAACACAACACTACGCCATTTAACTGTGGGAAAATGTCAAACAATCCGCCACGACTATTCTTTAGGTAAAACTTTAACGACGAAAGGAGCTTTCACTAAAGCATTTATTTAAGTGGTATAAATACTAATAAGTTCCTGTCACACCAAAATAAAAGCTTTAGTGTATGCAAAAACAAAGCATTCGCAAGACTGAATTTAACAAAAGAAATAAACTGTTTACAAAAATTATTGAATTGGCTCTTAACACGAGGAATGCTAATGGAATAAATAGAGACCTTTAAGGAGATAACAGAACAAGCATACATGCCAACGGAGTCATGGACAGAAGCAATTTTCTTTAATACATCACTTCAGGCCTGTAGCAAAACAGTATACGCAACTTAGCTACTAGGAACTATAAATTCGACTTAAAAATCTATAAATTTACTTAAGAAAAAACATTTATACCATTTACTTTATATTCTTCAAACGAAAAAAATCAAGGGTAATATTACATAAAACATATTTAACTCTCTATTATTGTATATTATATAATCTTAACCCATTTAATTTATTTACATTATATACTGATATTAAATTTTCAATTTATAAGCTCTGTCTTATTGCCGCCAGTGTAAACATTCTGCTTAAGTAAAAGAGCAAAGATTTTTTTACAACAATACATCTAACTTAACTAGATACAAATTAAAGCTTCAAAACGCCTACTTTCCAAACTAGTTTATCCCCGTCGGCCTTTGTTCTTTAACCGACAATAAATTCTCTCAGTCGAAAACATCAAAATTATTTAAATTATCATCCGTTGATTTGAGGTCATTGAGTAACTTACCATAAAATGGATACAAATTAGTTTTTCTATTCATAAAACACTTTTGCAACTGTAAAACATCCTTCTGCATGCACTAAACTATTTCAAAGCCGAATTGTAGTAATGAACACATGTCACGAAGTTGTTCCAAGAACAATCACTGCACTTTTGCCAAGTTACTTAACATTTCGTTTTATTTAGCTTTATGTTCAATCATATTTATAATTGCCTAATAACATTAAATAATACTTTCGTTACATATAAGTTTAAGACAGTTTGAAAGCAACCGTGTTACTCAGCGTCGCGTTTAGACTGGATGGGAGTCAAGTCCAAGATATTTTTACCTGTGAGAGCAAAAAAAGTTTTGTCCATATACAAACTTAACGGAACCGTCTGCCAGATTAGCACTTAACTGCCTGTACTTTAAGTTCAAATTGAAGTGTCTACAATAAACGCATTAGTGTGGGCATATTTGTACATTGTGCCAAACAAATCTGAACTTTATTTTTATCTACTATAAATGCTATTTTAAAAAGCTCAAACCTTTGGTCTGTGCGTTGTAGTTATATTGTGAGCAGTTGTTCGAAACCAGTGCTTTTAAAACTAAAAGACACCTTAAACGTATTTTTCTTTAAGTAAACAATTGTTTAAAGATCTGTTATTTTGAAATAACACATGACTTTCAAAATAATTAAAAAAATATATTATAAGCAACTTTATTAAAATTCCCATGTTATTTTCATATGTATAATAATGATTATATCACTTGTTTGATAAAATTATTATTAATGAATTTCGCAATAATTGTTTTAAAAAATAAAAGTTAATAATTTGTATGCAGGACAACAATTACTTTCTCAGTACACGATATTAAATAAACTTTGGCAACCATTGGTCTGGACCCGTAGTCCCAAACAGGTTTGTATGGTGAAATAATAAAATATCAAGTCTCAATATTATTTGAATTAATTCATTTTTCGATTGTTTTCTATCGCATTACCGAAATTTAATCTAGTAACTAAATATGACAATGAATGGTAACGGTATATATGGGTGTTGTAATCAATATGAGAAAACTGAAACATAAAAATATGCGCCCGTTACATGTAACCTTACTGTGTTTTGAGTAATGAATGAGATCGAAGATCCAATGATTACAATTCAAGTTAAAACATAGTCATTCCCGTCAAATATGGTGATATTATTTAAGTGGATCGATAATGTAGCAACTGAATTGATAATTTTAAATAATATCTCATGACCACATTTTAAAGATGATAGTTCAGTAGATTTTAGTTTACACATGCTTCACAACAGTGTGTTGCACTGCTGTAGTAGTGTATTACATTGTTGGGAACCAGCCGCTTTAAATCAGAGACGCAAGTTGCTGATAACAGGTCATACATTATTTAGGTAGATCTCTGTTGCCGGAGACTTCGTTCCACCGCGGCGACTATTTCTGCAGCCATAAAGTATTATGCACAACTGTATTAATCGTATCGCTTAGTGTCGTATAAGGTTGAATATATGTACTTATTTAAGGTCCATAAATATTTCTTCTATTCGCCAAAAAGATGAATCGAGCAAGGCGTTAACCGCATGAAAAGCGGTAGGCATGCTTATAACGATGATAAGTATAGTTACACCAGCAATTTCGCTGACCACAGCGTACACTGCGGTTTGGCGGCAACAATATGAACTGCGGTGCTATCTAGATGGTCTCCAGCAACAATTCCTTAGAAGCTCATAAAAAATAACTTGTGGCGGATAATGTTAACTATATGGACAGTGTAATACATTTTTAACTTCTCATAAAAGCTTGTTGATTTATCGAACTCCTCTAATTACACTGGAGTTTTTAAAAATACCTACTCACAATACTGATAAATTGTAAAGGTTTGGAGAGTTCTCAGAAAATCATTAGGCTAATGAGACACTTATTATAAGAGAATGTGTTATGTGGTTCTTATATGTTATAAACAATGGGCTAACACTTGACCTAAATTTCACATGATGAATACTCCAACTCTCATAAGTTGACAACTGTAAGACAGATTTACAATATAAAAGTCATAGCTAGCTAGATGGAACTGAGGCAACTCAACCACAAATCACAATCCAGAAATCGAACCAGAAAGCTGGGTTATGATGCGTGTAGTAATAAATTTGATAGCTCATATGGAGTCCTATTAAAAGATTTTGGATAGGGTATGATGAATACCGTATCCGAAATCAGTGCTTATCTATCATCATATATTTAAAAATAAACTTACCAATTTAGACTCGACATAATTGCGTAGCTTTTAAGTATTTTATAATTATTATTTAGATAAGTTTAGGCAGCTAGTGTATGCAGTGTCTATTTCCCCGTATGAAGCACATATGCCTACTCATGGCATTTCATATTAGTTAAGATCTATGTCAAATATGTTCTTTTACTTAAATATCAAACAAAATAAAATATAACACGGAAATAAATTCACATAATATAATTCATTGTTTAATTCCACTTTCTACTTCAAATTAGAAATATATAAGAACCAATGCATTTTTGTTTTTAATTGTTTTTTTTTTTAAACATTCTACTTATAGATCTTCATTTTAAACAACACTTTTTCGTGAAGGAATCCACGGTTCAACTTTTGGTCTTGTAGTACTATAAGGAGTGTATTGTCCAGTAGTTCCTGACATATTTTCAGCGAATTCATCCATCCATTTATATTTAGGTCTGCTTGGATCCTGAAAAGGAAACATAAACTATGATTAAAAAAATTCTTTATTAAGAAAATAACTAGATTAGTTAATAGTATAAAATGCAATCTAAAATGATTTAATGTGTAGCAACCTCTTTGGTTTATATAGATATACTCTTTTGTACATAGAGTTTTCAATTTTTGAATTCTTTATGTTGTCAATATTGAGTCATTATAGTTTTCTGTTCAAAAGTGCACATATTTTATTACAATGAGTAATTAAATTTCGAAATTGATGACTTTATCAACTTGAAATGGGACATAAAAATGACTACAATACTTCTGCCGCGGAAATAGCGCAGTAGCGATTAAGATGCCGTCGTTTTAGATCGTCGAGCTTGAGCCCTAGTCTGTTCAGTTGGAGGAGCAGTTCACTTTGGCAAATTTTACTGTCAATGATACAACATTCCATCATATCATGTCATATCTTGACATGAAGAACATTGTGGAGGTGAGAGATTTGGTATTAGTAAATGAACTTGTCATGTATTTTAATGCAATGGTTAATTCATTTACTTAAAATATGACTAAACATATCACTTTTTGGTTATATTTGAAGTTGGAATATAGTCATTTTAAGATCCCTGTGTGAAAAAATTTGCATTTTTTTTATTCTGTAACAATTCAGAAATTTGTAGCCTTAAAACAAAATGCATGTGTATCATAAAAAGGTAAATCTTTTTTAAGGAACATATGCATATGAAATAATTTTAAAATATCATCGCCATTTACCTGGTGAGGGGGCAGATCAGTTTTATAATGAAGCCAACCAAACCATTCAGCAGGAACCTGAAAGAAAAGGTAACAGGTTTTATTGTAAAATATTTAAACATAAGCAACAAACAAATATAGCAGTTAAAAAGTAATCCTACATATATCTCTACATGTATGAAAAAAATTATATTAAATAATAATATTACAGCCAAATACACAGAGTTCTTTGACTCCTTCATGTGTATTAAAAATAAATGATTATAAGTAATTAGTTCCTCAGCATGGACTAATAAAAATTCTATGAGTAAATACTTTAAAATATAGATAGTAAAATTAGCACTAGCCACGAGCAAATATGCAGTAATTTCATACCAAATGTCAAGAAAACAGGAATATAACCCTTGATAGAGTAAATTAATAATCAGAAAAGCAAGTTGAAAGGATGAATTAATGATAATAAAATATGAACCATATTTACTTAACAGGACATAAAGTACTACCACTGGCTCACCTGACTACCATCATAATCCATGTTGAACTTATCAGAATATTCTACCCATCTGTTGCGACTGAAGAAGTAGCGAGGATTCTCAAAATACTTGTTACCAAATTGGTCTTCACCAACCAATACTCCATCTTTCAACTCATCCTGTCTACAAAATTATATTTTTAGTTATTATGGATCTTATACATACTTTTTATTAATTATGTTACTAGTATATATATATATAGGGAGTATCTTTCATTAAAAAACGAATTAAATACTAAAATTTGCTAAAAAGTTCCTAAAAAATTTTATGGTGCGCTTACTAAGGTTTAACTATAAGAAGCAGAGAATAAACATAACAAGACATGAAAAGATATAACAGGCATATATAATAAATAAAATATTTTTTTGTTAGTAAATTAAGAGTGTATCTGTTAGTGTTTCATGGAATAAACCATAATAAATTATATTTGCATGAAATTTCATAACAAATTCAATATTTAAACTAACCTACAGGATAAAAATTACATAATAATAATATTAGTACTCACCTATATAATTTGTATAGTGATGCTCTTATCCCACCATTCTGTCTAATAATATTGAAAAAATTTGTCACTTTATCAAGGGCAAGATATTTGCCTAACGACATATTAATGAATTTTCCTCAGTGATTTTCTTTAACAGTAAAATATAAATAATAGATTTGACAAATGGCAAATGTCAAAGCAAAGAGAAGATGTTTTTATACACTGTGGAAAATACACATGTTTTATGTACAGCGTCTGGTATTTTGTATATAAATATATTACATAATATTTCAAATTTGTTAAATTTAAAAGGATTGTATTAATGTATTAATTCTTCAATTAATATATGAATCTACATTAAAGAACGATGTAATATTTAATGTTGTCATATTGTAAATGCATGAGCAGGGGACTATCGCTATGATTTGTTGTTCAATAGTTCATAATTAATGCTTATTTATACCAGTTATGTAAAATTAATCATAATGTCATAAACATATATTGTTTCTTCTGAAAAAAAATGTGCGTGAAACCAATTTGTTTTCCTAAATATGTAATAAATATTAAAGGACACAAAAACTTTTCGCGTTACAATAATGCTGTTTACTACACATGTCGAAAAGTTCCTCATCAATTAAACGTTATTTATTTTTTAAAGGTAAATAAAAGAGAACATTGTTTAAAATTATATTTTTAAAATGATATTTATGAAAATGAAACATAAAATATACATTGTATTTCATAATCTCTAAAATAATACAAAAAGGAGTTATGGTACAAAAACAAAATATATTTCATTAAATATTGTTCTTTTTCTTTTTTTATGCTTTTTGATTGAATTAATATCTAAGTCATGTACAGTTAGCATGTTAATAATGGACTTCTCATTGTTATTATAATTGTTTTTAATCTTTTTCTTTTTTGTATGTTTAACTAGACCAATTTCGACACAACTATCACTTGTAATAATAAAATCGGAAGTATCTTTACTTTTAGTTTTTTTGTTTGTTATTGATACACATTTTTTTGACAACATAGTTTCCTCTTTCTTATAACAGTTCGTAATTTTATTTTTCTTTCGACAGCTTCTGTCTCCAGTATTATCTATGGATTCTTTTTCAACCTCTAAATTTTGTTCCTTGTGTGGATGGTCCTGTTTATATTTTTTCGTCTTAACAGAATTTATGTCAACATTATCTTTTAATTTATTATCTTCCACAATTGGAGCATTACTTTGAATATGATTTTTTTTCTTTAACTTTTTTGTATGTGAATAACCTATGTATTTGGCTTCGTTTAAAAGGATTTGTTCTTGTTGTTCTATCCTTGCTAATTTTCCTAACGCTTTAAGTCCATGGCGTGCACCTCTGCAAATTGAAAATATAAATATTTATAGACCAAGCATTTACATAACATAACAAGGTTCTAATTTGTAATCACCAAATAAGTTTAAGTACATTGCTATTTGTTTTATAGTGGTTGCACATGAAAAGCAGTGTGTCAAAGGTCTTGTATTATTGTTTATTGTTATTGTAAAATGTATGGTTATTTACCTATAAGAGAGCCCAAAGAAAGATATTACTATTGTCCAAAAACAATTTCCAAATTCTGAAATACAATTTTTTTTTATATTTCAGAATTATTGATAAACATGTCACCTTTAATTATTATTAAATATTACACAATAGGATTGGGGAAAGCCTATATCCAGCAGTGGATAAACAAAGGCTGATAATGATGATGATGACACAATCGGAACACAATATTCTCTAAATTAACTTACTTATGTGCTGTTCTTCCTTCACAAGCAGTATATAATTCCTCATCGGTCATAGCAAAATTCTTTTTAGATTCATCTGCGTCAGAATCACAGTCGTTAATATTTTCTAGTTTGGATCCCCCCTTGCACAAAATTGATTTTTTAACAAAGTTATTAGCATACAGTTGCTCAGAAATATCTTCTCTTTTCTTTCTTTTCATCTGCGACATGTTGTTTGTTATTTCAAAATCCGATTGGTCCTTTTGTTTAATTATACTTGTTTTACCATTTACTTCTTCAACCTAATAGGAATTCTATATATGATTATTAAACACTTTGTAAGAATATACTCTTGCTTGCAGTTATTATGTATAATAATAAATCATTGTAACATCTGAAATGTTTTGTCCAGTAGGGAACTAAAAGAGGCTATAGATGATGGTGAACCCAATGTTATGGTGAAAAAATAAATATTGTTCAAAAAAAAGGTCTAAAAAAACCATAAACAATTGTTAGATGATAATTATAGTACAACTTTATATTCGTCCTTAGATACTTTGTTAACAGTTTATTTCTTAAGTTCAAAATATTTAATAGTCACTTAGTAGTGCCTTAATTAATTTATATATTATTAAGGTAAATTTGCTTTAGATTCTTCATATAAATTCTTAAAATTATACCTGAAGATTTTGAGCAGCCTTGTTATATAAATCATTCCACCAATGCTCTGTAAAATCGGAAGCGGGGTCATGGCCAACACCAGTCACACTTCTTTTTACTTTTGGTTTCAAGGCTTCTGCAATACCGTTTTCATATTTTCCAAGACCTTTACCTAAAATATTTAAAATGTCCTAATAAATAAATTATTCATACATACTTATAAAAATATGGACCGACGACATCATCAGAGCAGTCGGAAGTGAGTAGATGCGAGAAGCTGTGGACCGCATTTGGTGGAAGACATTGTGGAAGGCCAATATCTAGCAATGGATAAACAATGGCTGATGATAATGATGATGACTTATAAAAATGTTTACCTGCTGTCCAACCATATTTCTCTAACTGCCTTCTTGCAAAATCCATAATATTTATTGATTTATTTAATTATACTATATTTGTTTTTCTTCTATAATTTTATCTTTATTTATACTTTTACTTACACATTCACAATCATCTTCATGATACCTATATTTATAACCTAGAAATTAAGACGGGAACTTGACACAAGATTGAAAGAACAAAATTAAACGAGAGATCGTTATAGTTTTGAAAAAATATTTATATTAACTTATATGTTCTTTTAATGAAGTAGTTAATACGCCATTAAAATCTGGACTATTTACATAGTATTATTAGCCATAAATAGAAATCTTCGTACGTTCTTGCGATATATTATCTATCTATTCGTTTATTCTGTGGAATTATACATGATGTATTGCCATATAAACAATCCAGATGATTATATCTCAACCAATTTTAACACTAACAATATACATAGATTAATTTTATTAAAGTGTACTATTGAAATAGGTATATTTTATATACGTAATTTTCAATAGTACAAATATAAAAAAATAAATTGAAACTTTTAATTGAAACAAAAGTATTAACCGTTACTTACATTAATTTTCGTTCGACATTGCTCACATTACAAAATTCAAGAAACTTATTTTTAATAATATTCTCAATTTTAATAAAACAAAAAATATTCAAATGTCAATAGGTAACTTTTATTTTGATAAAAGTTACAAATATATGAAGTAGTTGGTATGAATAAGGATTTGCAAAGAATTTTGTCATATCATAGTTAAATTCAGGTTCTACTTGTAAATTACTATTTAAATAATATTTTACTAAATATTTTGTTATTGTTATTTCCCTTTTACATCTTCATTTAAGTCATCTATTGAAGATTCATTGTTGCTGAAAAAGGAATGTTAATTATTTTACTTTATTCAGAGCACCTATGTACTGTGTTATTAATGAAATACATGGATAGAAAAGCATTTTATGTAATTCATTAAACATTTTTGAAGAAATGATGTCATTTTTTTACAGCTGAAAAATGATCATAATTAGGTTCTCTTTTTGACCTTTCCAAGTATACCATTCCATGGCTTCCAGAAGATGAATAATTCTCTAACATTTGTTTAGACAAAAGTTCTTCTTTAAAATTTTTCATAAAATAAACCCAACATTTTATTATTTCTCCTTTACCTGTATCACTGCAAAAAAAATTGTTCTCTAAACAAAAATCCCAGTGTTATAATTTTGTATTACTTTTGAGATTAAATCCAAATTTGGTGATCCAAGAATATTTTTACTTCATTATACTACAAGTTTATCTAACAAGTTCAACAAGTGAAAGAAGTATGTTTGTTTAATACAACTAAGAATTCCATATTAATTTATTAAACCATATGCAAAATCTTTGCCACATTTATTTGTAATCATTAAGGCATCTTATATATAGTTGAATGTTTTTAAACTTTGATTAAGTAATGAAGCTAACTTTAATAATGTAAGTCCTTAACAATGAAATGTTACTAAATATTCAAGTTTAAAATACTAAGTGAGTAAAAGTCACTAAATTAAAACCAATACCTTTTTTGAATCTCTATATTATCTTTTTCTCTAATGTAATAGTTTGGGTGATCCTCAAGTATGTCTAACTTTTCCAGCATAGCTTTGTCTACTTCATACACCTCTCCTAGAGAATAAAATTTGTATCAAATACAGAAATAATTTTTGTGGGTTTTTTTTCATGGACTTTACTCTATTTATTAAACATAAAACAAATTTTGTAAATCCATTTTAAAAGTACCTAAGGTTCACAAAAAAAAATGAGTTTTAATAAGTGGATATCACTCCGTAGCTCCTATTTCTGCTGCCAAACAGTAGTGTGCAAATATTACTATGTTCTGGTTTAAGAGGTGCTTTAACTAGAGAAATTATTGGGGTATCAAAACTCAACATCTTATGTCTTAAGGCAACTAGTGCAATGTGGTGCAGTGTGAACCAAGGTAACTAGCGCCACATTGTTATGTGCAACATATAACTTAACATGAGGTGAACATCCCACTCATCTCTTTGCATTATGCTATGAAGCAGCTTATGAAATATATATATAAAATATATATATATATTGTGATTGATATAGATTATAAAAATACCTTGTACATGGTGACCAAGTCCAGGTTTGTATAATATAAATGGTATGTTGTATTTTGTTGCAATTATTAATGGATATTTTTCACTAGTCCTTCCCTTAGCTATAAATTTACTCACACCATTTTTCGGATTAGAAATCCAATGATGATTAGGTTCATTCTGTTTTAGTGTACCATAAACAAACACATTATTAGTCATCTGAAAGTATTGGAACCATTTTAAAAAGATAAATATATTAGTTATTAATAAAAAAGACATGGGACAGAAATTAGTTCATTGTTAAAAAAATATGCATTCTTAAAATAACAATGATTTTTACGAAAATTTATGTAATACTTATACTTACATCACAATAACACAACAAAACAAAAGTTATTGCAGTATGAATATATTAAAATATGGAATATGATATATACAATTTCATAATATTGTAAAAAGTCTACACATTAGATGTATTTTATCTACGTATGTTCGAAACATTCGAAAAGTGATATCATGACAAACATTTCTTGTATAATACTATCTAATCATATCTATGCTGGCTATGATGTGCTGAAATTTGAAAGAAAGGCAGTGATAATTTTTTATTTATCATAAATAACGAATATCATTAACCACTTACTGTTCTCAATAAATTTGAGTATTGTTTACTAATGGTTTGAAGTATATATTTTTTTATTATTATCATGTAAATAATCAATAATTACTACTTATTTTTTTTTAAATTATTAATTTCTATTCGATGAAAAATATAACTTTACAAATATCTTAATTACTCTGCGTACAATTCGTATTACAAGAACGTACACAAAAATATTAAAACAAATTAACCAACATATGTCAAACCGTTGACGTTAATATAAGTTTTAATTGTTATGAATTATGGAAAGCGAAGGATCTATCAATTCTATTTACACTAAATGCAGAAAGATAACTTTTTATGCAATTATAATAAGGAACTTAATATTAGAAACATTTATTATACAATCACAGTTTTTATAAACAATAAGGAAAAAACTTTTCAAAACAAATAATAAATATTTGTTCGTCAAGGACTATTAAAATAATAAATCATTATTGTACCTATTTACAAACTTTATGAAGTTGTATAAACTATGCTTACGCATTAAATATATATTGTATAATAATAAGGGTTGTTAATGCACAAAAGTAGATGTTATATAAAAAGTCATAACATATATAAAAGTCATGGAAATTCAAAGACATGATCCTCAAAAATTACAGAAATGATGAATTTATAAATAAAAGATTTAATTTTATATAATTTGGTTTTCTCTCTAAATAATTCTCTATAAAAATACATTAGTCTTTCTGATAAATATGTCTCAGGAAAAACACTACTATGAACGGTTTTAAACGTATAAACCTAGCCCGATGGGTTTTGTTTTTTACAATGAAATTTAAATAGTTAACTAATTAATGAATGATTTTTTCACTTATATTGTTTTCTTTATTTAATTTTAGTCTATTCTTACTGTTATGCCTAAATAATATGCTTGCTTACAACATCGATATTTACAGAAGTATTCTACTTGAAATAAATACAACATTATCGTTCGACATCGAGCTTTACTTCAGACTTTCGTATATTCATCATTCAGTTTGTCACTGTCAGCTCTTGTGTTTGGTTGATTATATTTTGTTATCGAAAGAACTGGAGTAAATTTTGCACATTTGGTTGATGTTATGAATTTAATTATAAATTTTGAATCACAATGAGAGCCTGCAAAAACTTGTGATCCGTGTATATTTTATTTCAAGTTCGTGTATTTTTGTCATAAATCGTTTAAAATATTAGTTTCCAAAATGAGGTTGGCGGGGACGATTTTTACTAATGTAACGAAAATGTTGGACTTTTATTCTCAATTTAACCCGTCGCCATTGTCTATTAAGCAATTTATAGATTTCGGTAAGTAAATGATTATTAAATGTTTATTTATGTAAATTATCTAAAAGTGAAATTTTGTGTTGTTCAAAATTTATGAATGAAATTAAATCCAAGGTCAATACGTATTTGTGTCACTTAAACTTCTAACATATTATTAAAACACACAACATTACCATTATTAAATTTTCTTAATAATTTGACATTCCTTCATTGTATAACAATTTGGAATAACAAAAACATTTTGTAATAAATTTATTCAAAATGTGTTTAGAAATTTTTGTTTCAGTTACATTCTGAACTATAAAATTTGATGACAACAGAAACAGAACATTCTGTAGGTAATGAATTGTAATATGAATTATCTAAATGGGCAATTAAATTTATTCTAATTTAGTAATTTTTTTCTTTATTGTTATACAGTGTTATTTAAACATAAACCATATATCCAGTTTATATCAATTTGATTAAAATTAATCATAATCATGCTCTGGTACAACTACAGTTTTTAGCTTTCTTATATAAACAGACTATTGAAATAAATTGCATTATAGCCATTAAGAAATATCTTGTTACATACGAAAAAGCAATACACTATTCAATTTATTAATTATAAATGAAATATATTTTTATAATATTTTTTTATTGGACGAATGACAAAAATTATTGATTGTAACTCTCAATACATTAATTTGCTCATAAGAGTAGTACCAGTAATTGATGAAGAGCATGCTATTTTTTCTTTATAAACAGTGCAACAATTTTAGTTTATAAAATAATGCATCATAAATATAAAGGTTAAAAATATGAAAATTAATAATAATTATATTTTTGTCCTACATTTTAAGAATTTACATTACTACATTATTTATATCTAAAATAACAAAAAATATTTTCCTTTTATATTACTTAATGTCTTATGGCTCAAGACATCATGCCCTATGTGGTGCTATGTAAACATTTAAAATACAGCCTCATTGATATTTAGAAACAGAACTGATAATTATTTTGCACATCATGCGGCTTTTTGTGTTAAAAAAAAACAATTTTGTTAAAAATTTAAGTATAAATTTCATAAATTAAGTGATAAAATCAATTCCAAAAATGCGTGATTGTTATAATTGTTTTGGTACAATTTGCTCATCGATTGTTAAACGCTCTTAGGGACCATTATTAAGAGCTTTTATATTTACTTTTAAGATATTTATATGCGAAATCCGTCGTACAAGCATGTGTGTAGTCGGTGACAAAAATAAATATCACGATAAAGACGCAAAAAAAAAATAGTTTCATCAAAAACCTTTCCTCACGTTCTATCAATAAGAAATAAAAAAAAATTAAGTTGTATAAAAAGTTATCAATGTTATGGTGTAAAAGCTGATGTTAATATCCACTTGAAAACCTTGCCCTTTTTTATCTATCTAAAAATATAAATTTTTATATCTTCAATCGTTACGACTCCATTTTCTCTTTTAAGACAACTAAAGTATAATGAAGGATATAAATATCTACCCTTATCGTTAAAACAAAATTTGGAAAACGTCAACTTTGTAGATAATCCACGACTATCTTTTTTTATTAAATTACTTAAATATGGTTATTTATCGCAAGTGTCTTTATATTTTTGTACGTCCATAATCGTAGAAGTTGACATAAACGGATATAGTTTCAGTATAATATAGTAGTTTCAGTTTTCATTATTTGTGGATAATACAATACCGGCCTACTTTAAACAACTGCCACAAAGAGACAAACTTGATATCATACATAGGGGTTATTAATTACTGATAATAGCGCGTCAGCACATAGTTATCTGTATTCTCTATATAATAAATTACGTTAGGAAATAAAAAGTATTATTATATGCAGTTCAGTTCATATATTATAAGATGTAAATGCTAGCCCAGAATATACCAACTCTCATATGTATGACGACCGGAATATAGAAATAATATTAAGGACTGTTCGGTAAAACGGTACTACTATTCATGCTTCATAATTTATATATTTATATGGCTTTAATAATTTATATAATTTATATGGCTCCGAAATCGAGCCAAGATTTTTCGTTTTACTAATCAAACGGTAGCAGCGTTACCATCTAGGCAGTTGAGACGCCATACAGCAATATACAAACTTCACTTTTCCAGAATGAAAATTTCTTTAACTATTTATATAGTAACTGGAGTAACAAACAAACAAACCGTACTAACTAATATCTTGATGCTATAGGTATAATAGTGTCCAGATCGTACGTCATAGCTGTAACGAGGGCATATGACTTACCACATAATAAAGCGGCCGAAGGTAATGGCCATTAAAATTAATAACATATCAATATATATGCTTGGTTCTCAAAATTTGTTTTGGATTAATAAGGTACAATATTAATTAATCCAGTGATTTTTGCCTTTTTCATTCTGTATATACAGGTCAAAATGAATAGAATAAAACAGTAACCTCTGGTAGTTTGAGTATACATTGTCTTCAATAACGCACCGTCACAGTGACATAATATTGCATTCTAATGACAACTGTATTTATTAAAATGTAAACAAATATATAAACAAGATGTAAGATAATAAATGCAGCAGCGTTGCTTTAGCGGTGGATCTTGGAAATGAGTCGAATGACGTAGGCGTCACTAAGATATCGATCCCGTTCAAGCAAAGGTTGCCGTTTAAGCTTTAATAAAGACACCGCCGTTCGCCAGGAGTGTCGCAGCAATGACCTGGAGTAGTCGACTACACGTACTAATTCAGCGGGTGTAATCAAAATTTACTGAACTTCCCATAAACAAAGGAAATTATTTAAAAGATATTTTTTTTATACAATTATGCGATGAAACGGGCAAGAGAAGACCTGACGGTATGCTTGCCCATAATAACTCGTCGCCTGAGACAAGATGTTGACTCTCGTTAACCCAGTAAGTACACTAGCTACATCGCCCTCTAAACTGGAATATAGTAATGTTTGCACCCTATCGATTGGCGGCAGAAATAGCTGCGGTGGTGCTTATCTAGACGGTCTCCGGCAAGAGGACACCTCATTGTATATTAAAATATACTTTTAGGTTAAATAATAATAAAATTACTAGTCAGTGTGAATTTGAATTAGATTTTTTTCCTAACGTTCTTTTTTTACGAAGAGAGAGTGAAAAATCTTTAATTTCTATTTCAAACAAGCATGACGCTATATCTGTAGGTCAATGTCAAACTTAACTCATAGCAAGAGTTATGCCGATGCAGTTCTAGCATACGATTGGAGCTTCCTGTCTCTACGTAAATCCTAGTGTTGTTCATTGAAACTTTAACATATATTGTTAGTACTAAAATATAATTTAGATATTATATATGAAATGATACTACTATTAAAAAAGATTACAATTTCATTAACAGCTAATTACAAACAGGTATTAAAAAAACATTTTTGTTAATAAACCGTCTATACACAAGGATGTGAGGGGTTCCACACATCAAGTCGCGGGTGACAAGCGAACCTCACCTGCTCGTGGTGCACCCTGTTAATCAATAAACGAGGCTCTAGCTCCTACCAACCCGCATAGGGCCAGAGTGGCAGGAAATGGCTCAAATCCCCCAATATGCGCGTAGCAATACGGCAACGCCGATCGATGTGAGGATCTTTGGGAAGGTCAATGTTCACCTGTGGACGTCTGTAGGCTGATGATGAAGCGTCTGTTTTTGCCACGTACATACGAGTATGTAAATAGTATCTACATGATACACTATGTATAAAATATGTATATAATCCATTTTCGCACAATCTTGATAAACATGTTTGTTACATCTGTTCTATCAAGAGTAAACTACGTCTTAAAGCTAACATTTTAAGTCATTATATTTACATAGCAAGTATATTTTTTGTTTACTACTGTTGATGTATTTGACTTGAGCTTCCTCAATTATTATACTTTTCTTGTTGTTTTATTTTACTTGGCATCTCCGTATTATTACGTTTAAAGGTATAATTAACAAACAAAAAAAAAACAGACCATTAGGATATCTTCAATGTCACAACTATACTGTTAATATTTTTATAAACTAGCAACACGGTGTTGGTAAAGATAGATCACTTGATACTACGAATGGTATAACTAAGGTGACCATCCATTTAATGAGCTATTTAATTAGTAAATAAGTGTTAAAGTATAATTATAAGTATCAAATATATCATCATCAGCCGCTGGACGTCCACTGCTGGACATAAACCTCTCCCAAAGATCATCATCGATTGATCCTGTGCTGCCAAAACCGCCATGCACTAGGGGTCGACGTATGTAGAGATGCATATTGGGGGATTCGGGCCTTTTCTCACCTCGCTGGCCCAATTCGGGTTTGTGGAAGCCAGAGCCTCGTTTGTTGATTAGCAGGGTGCACCACGAGCAGGTGAGGTTGGCTTGGGTCCCTTGAGTTGTTATGCAGGACCATTACACCCACACGCGTATATCAAATATATAATCAGAGATTATTTCAATGCTGTTATAATACTGAAGTATTGCAAATACGTATATTTAACTTATGTTTACAAGTATCAGTTGTAAACAGTATTCAACTCCTGTCTCCGGTTTCCAACTCTATAGCAGTTATACACTATTATGAATGGATGGCCTGTTACGTGTGTAACGGATCAGAATAGCACAACGCTCTTCTTCCTGCTATATCATAAACTTGTAGGTAAATATTATTTTTAGATAATATTAGAAGAGAAACATGTTCTCAAAGTGTTTCCGTTAATAACTGATATTGAGATAAACAGATGTATACACAAACATAACATATAATAAAAATATTGTGTAGAAATATAATTCATATTCATAGTATGCTTTACTGTTTTATTTTTAGTTGATAAATAAATGAGGTGACCCAAACTTTCACCTGATGGTAAGTGATACGCCTGTCCGTAACGCCTTGCTAGTTAGGATGGTATTCAATTCATCTCATCGTCGTCGTAAAATATAAAATTTTGTTACATTAGAAATTTCACTAGCTTACAGTACTGTTTGGCGACAGAAATAGGAGCTACGGTGGTAAAGAACCTAGACTGTCTCCGGAGAGCCACGATCAATAATCTTTTTATCTCAAAACATCAACAAAATAACATAATAGTCTTTAAAGTAACAATTTCTTACTATGTGCAAAATAATATATATTTTTTTATCAGTACGATTTAGTAATCAGAACGGTGTGTTACGCCACAAGATATATATAAAATATCAAGCCACAATATTTACATAATAGATAAACTTCTTCACGTAAACTTTACTAAAATACTAAGAATACAATTTTTTTTATAATCCGAAAAAAAAAAATTATATCTGAATATAGTTTAATAATAAAAATGTCGTGCCTTTGAGAACACCAGCTGAACATAAACAAGTGTAGATTATAGACTTGTAATCTTTATCGTTGGCCTTCAAATTGTTTATTATTTTAGTCAACTTTGATAGTCAATTACCATTGTTTATAAAAAAAAATGTCAATATATACTTTACGTAACTGTTAAATATCAATTGTTATTCGTTTATGAAAATAATTGCATTGTTTTTGTTGCTAATGTATTTACTGATCTATGCCCCTTTTGTACTATAGAATTATATAAATTCTGTGCCCTGATCCATCTTCATTGTAATACTTGCCTATTTATTTTTTCTATTCCGGTTTCTTGATATGTATGCATAATATTTATAATTTTATTTGTAAACAATCTCGTTAAGTTACATTGTTAAATTCACACAAACGGTTTGATTAAAACAGAAATACAATAGTATATAATCATAGCCGAATGAATTCAAACATCAAGCGCAATGTTTTTGTTTGCGAGACGTTTCTGATCATTCACTGTTGACATAATACGAGATATAGAAAGGCCATCATCATCTTACGAAGAAATTCTAAAGATTCTGTATGTTACATCTTTTGTAATTTTTTATACTCTATGAATCGACGAGACCAGCGAGATGAGATCATCTCATGGTAGCGTTACGCCTGTCTATGGATTAAGATGATATACACTGCGATACATTGTGCGTGTCGCCTGGAGACATAACATTTGGTATCGTTATCCCACTAGCTACAGCGCCTTTCAAACCGGTACAAAGAACAGCAAAAGAAGTAGAACAACTTGGCGACGTCAATGTTTCTTTCTAAATATGACGTGGGTTAAGAAAAGAGTGAATAGGCTGCTACTAGGTCAGTGCTCCTGACCTCCACAAATCACAGCACCATTTAACATCAGGTGGTATCGCGATCGAGCGCTGACCTTTATAAAAAAATATTAGCTCACTAATATTTGGCAGTAGAAATGACGGTAGGCGACAAAGACCTACCACCAGTAATACGTTTTCGTTTTGTTTCATCTTCTATTCGCATGTCGTTGGTCCAAAGTCCACAATAACAAGTGATGACCTCGTGACGTCACCACCGCAGTGATCGTACCTACGACACCGTGTTCTCCGACTTTAAATGTTACCGCGTTATAACACACACACAAACACCCTTGAATCTGTCATCTGTTGCCACCCACTTATCTCAAGTGGTAGCGGTATTGTGTAAACGAAATTTCGCGAATGTTTGTTCATTAATGAAATATAGTTGACACAAGAATAAACGTAGCTCATCACTGAGTAAGATGTGAAGGTTGTGTGTGAACAATTATTAAAACACATTAATTATCACTACTATTGCTGTAATGCTAGTGGTGATCACTCTGTTGCTAGAGACTGTCTTGATACCACCGCAGGGTCAAACAGTACTATGTTCCGGTTTGAGGAGCATTATAGTTAGTGAAGTTACTGGGGTAACGAGACTCAAAATCTTATCTCAGGCAACGACTGCAATGCGGTGTATATCATCCTAATTAGCGACACATGGGCGTCCGTATCTTACCATCAGGTGAACATCCCGCTAGTTTAGTCGTTTCACTGTATCAAAAAAAAAAAAAGATGAAACTTTCGCTTGCAAGATTATCTACAAGCGAATCAATTTGATATTATTCACTATTTGTATGAAATACTTCAGGGCTTCTTTGGTTAACGATAAGAAATATATAAATAAATTGGAACTTTACTATCAGCATAAAGTAGGTCATTTGGTTCATTAATTGTTATTGTCTCTGTTTTCAGTGTTCAGCTCATAAATATTGCTGTTCAATAACGTCGACAGTCCGATGTATTATTTTCATTATTTATACAATTTACGAGTTGTGTAGTAATAATGCTGAAGTGATTTTTGAATTATGCGTAACGGAAGCTAAGCGCTACAGTAGATAGTTAAATTTCTGGGTAAACGAGAGTTAACATCTTATGTCTCAAGGCGACGAGCATAATATGGTGCAGTGTTATTATCATCAGCCGATAGACGACCACTACTGGACCTAGGCCTCCCCTAAAGATCTACACAGAGTTCATTGGATGGAATTGGGCCGTAGCCCACCACGTTGGCCCAGCGTGGTTTGCGGGTTGTATAACCCATCAGGTGAATGTCATGAATCGCCAGATTTGTTTACATATTATATACGTACTTGTTCTGATGTGGCATTGTATCTGGTTACGCATACGCCTCCAACGAAGAGCTCGCGATAAGATTGTTTCAATGACGTTTACATGATATATATTTGTTACTGATTTCTATCGTTCTTTATTTGTTTAAAGTGATTTTTTTTTATTTAACCAAGCGACGAGACGAGCAGGATGATCAGCCGGTGTTAAGTGATACGCTCGATCATAACAAAGAGGTGCTGTCTAGGATGCGCTACATTACGCATGTCCGTCCGAAACACAAGATGTTGAGTGACGTTACCACAGTAATTTCGCTAACTACAGCGCCCTTCAAACCAGCACACAGTACGGTTTTGCGACAGAAATAGGCGCTGTAATGGTACCTACTTGGACGGTCTCCGGCAACAAAGACCTACCACCATTAATTATATTTTTGATTTGAGACAGTACGATTTGCATTTTATGAAGCAATAAAGATTTTCTGTCTGTATTATCGATATTACGAATCGATTTCTCAATTATTAATAAGTCTTAATTAGCAATTCCTCATCATCGTCACAATCAACACCCGATAGACTTTACGAGCAATTAAGAAATTTATTATTGGTATTTTAATATTAAATATTGCAATTTTTTTTAAAGATCACTCCTGGTTTTAAACAACCGTGGTAAAAAAAGTTTTCACTTGATATTTGTGTCGCGTTTTCTTATCGCGAATAGGTCCATAGCGTTGCGAATCTTCCATTCGTATTTATTATAAGATTATTGCGCAAAATTCTTTAAATATATATATTTATATATATATATATATATATAAATAATTAAAATCGGTTCAGTTTATTCGCCAATCACACGATAACCAGTGAACGTGTCGTCTTAGGAACATGACCATTATATTCTACACGGAACACTTTGTATCTAGATATAGGTAATTTATTTTTTTAAATAATCTTCATCAATTTATTTCTGATTAACTTATCATCAAACAATATTTTCATTTCCAATTATTAATGCGGTTGCTATAGTAACGATTGCTATAGAAAGTCATTTGCGGTCTAATTTAAATTTTAGTCAGTTCAGTTGTGACAGTCAATTATCGATAACAAGAAAGACGTTCTCAATTGTAGTTATCTTTTTTTTTATTTATCATAACATATTACTATTTATTGCAGTATGATAGTTATATTGAAAAGAAATTATTTTCCCAGATATAAATAAAAAAAAATTACGCTAGAGTTGTATGACACATCACTCAATGGACTGACGGCCAAAGTGGCTGTAAGGTCCTTGAGTGGTGGCCGCGTATCGGTAGATGTGAGCAGTGGCAGGTCCATTCACTAGATGGTCCGATCTGATAAAGGTCGCGGGAAGCCACTGGATGCGGTTAGCGAAGGATCGATCGTAGTGTAGTTCCTTGAGGGAGACCTTTGCTCAGGTTAGGAATGGGCGTTATCTGGCTATTAGATATAATGCAAAACTAATTTGAGCATAGTAATATTTTTCATTTAGATCTTGAGTCGCAAGGTAGTTATTAATATAAAAATATTGTATTTTTTTTTACCTTGTATACTTAGACGGTTTAGGTTTAGAACTTTATCTGTAACAAGTTGTAGGCGTAAGGCCGTATAATCCAATCATGAGATCTTTGTCTTATCAGAAGTCCTTGTCGGCTCTTTACAATTTACCGATCGATTGATATTGCCTTGATACGTAGTAGTGTAATCTTTTTATTCGTATTGTTTATATTTTTTTCCATTTTATTTATTATCACCTAACTAAAGCATAGATTAAGCGAATAAGTCATTTACATATTCAACAACTTCATCTGGATTCACGAGAGTCGTAACTTCTAAAAGGTCGTTTAAAAGCTACTACTTGAAATAATAAATAATACATTTACATGGCAAGTTTTATTGAAATATAATATATATGTATATATTATTCAAAAGATATTCAAAGAGATATTCTTATGTAAGTTTCGTTAGTTCTCCGTGTATCATATACGATTATAATTAATTTTTAGTTTGAACTGTAAATTAGTGGTGAAATATATACGTAGTGATAAGAACGTTATTTGTGTAACATTATATATTAAACAATATATTACCTATTAATATTTGACACGTACTAATGTTAGCGTTTAAACTAGTATCTCAATTGCGTTGCTTGCGTACATGTCCATTTATACAGTTGTGTAATTTAATTAAAGCAAATATTTAAAAAAAAATTAATATTGTATGACGTACAGTAATGAGGCTGTTCCCCGCCCGCTTTACTGGCGTTGTAACATCGCAGCTACTACCTTTGTGGAAAATCTGTCCTTAGCTGACCAATACTCGGTAAAAGGAATATTGCTACCAAATTTCAAGTCTCTAGGCCATATAATTCCAGAGATATAGTAATGAGTGTCTACATAGGTGGAAATCTCTTAATATATATATATAAATATACTACCTGCTCCCCGCCTTCTTTGCTTGCTGCAACATAAAATTAGATTTTGTCTGAAATATTCTTTGAGAGCGACTGCGACAAACAGCAATTGACTTTCCATAGCAACCGCATTAATAATACGATATGTAATTTTAATAGTTTCGGAGATCTCGTGATGAGTCAAAGAATATCAGGATATGTGATACACATATATAATGTATCTATATATATATATATTTATATATAAATACATTTGTGCTTAGGCAGTGGCGTCTCTCATTCACTATATCACCTATTTATTCATACAGGATTGCTTTTAATACCTTTCAACATTGTTCTCTGTTCATATTAAAAAAAAGTAGCAAGTTAGTAACCAGCAAGACTGTTGCATTGAGTCATAAAATCAAAATTTTGTATCGTTTTTAAATGTGTATGGATTACAAAGTATTTTTATATCTAGATATTTTTTTATTTTACTATGTCGCTTTAACTGTCGTTTTATGTTAGAAGTTTCTTTAAATAATCTTTTTATTTTTCCAAAAGTCGACGAACTGTTATTAAATCGCAACTGATTTTTTTTTATTACGCGAAGCGACAAGACGAGCGGTATGTTCACCTGATGGTAAGTGATACTCCCGCCCATAGCAACATGATACTAGTTAGGAACGGTATACGCAACACCACACTGCGTTCAGTGCCCCGATACATAAGATGATAAGTCGTATTACCGCAGTAATTTCACTAGCTACAGCTGCTTTACTATTTGGCGGCGGGAAAAGGCGCTATGGTGGTACCTACCCAGACGGTCTCCGGCAACAGAAACCTACCAATAAAAGTTAATGAAGCAAAGTTTCAACTAGAATTATCAACAGGTGCTGCAATCAATCTTATCTGATTTGGTGGTACATTGAATAGTCTTTACAGCTAAAAAGGGTGATCAATATAGCACCAACACCAACCTTATTTTACATACACACACACACACACATAATATATATATATGGAGAGAGAGAGACAGATTAGGTACATTACCAGCCTCCAGCGACCAGTCACAGCATTAATACACCAGAGTATCGCTTCCGACCCCGAACAACCCTTTTCATGGCCTTGCACTAAAAAAAAAGTGTTAAATTGAGAACATCCTCCTTTATGGTACATAACAGTCGTTCGTATATTAAATATTTGACATACATCTGTTAAATCATACGTTAGCATCCGGTGTTTATTTAGTAACTCGTACTTTCGCTCGTTATGATTAAACAGATTGCACTGCAGCACAAAAGTTTTCATAATAACATTATCCAAATGCGACTGTATGACAATTTGCGTGGATGTGCACACACACAGCGTGTTAAGGCTGCGTGTGCGCACACAAGCACGTGGGCAGTGGCGTGCTTCGTCATTGTTCGTAAAAAGTTGACTCATACGACATAAACTTTCAGGTGTCTGCGGTTTTGTTTAGTGTCTTTTAAAAGTTCGAATTTTTATCTGTATTTAGTTTCCTTTAGCTTTCCTCTCGATATAAATTTATCTTACTGGTGGTAGGTTTCTTTTGCCGGAGACTGTATAGATCTCCACCGCAACATATATTTCTTCCGTCAAACAGTAGTGTAAAACATAATTACAGGATGAGACTTAACGTCTAATGTCTCAAGGCGACGAGTATGATGTGGTGCTGTGTATCATCCCAATTATCACCACGTTGTTATGGGCAAGTGTATAACTTACCATCGACTGAACGCCTTGCTGCTCCTGTCGCATTGTATAACAAAAAAATATTTGTGTTGTCATAATTAAAACATTAAACAATTTCGACAAACTCTTCTTACATAGTATATTACTCGTGGAAATCTTTTGGAGAAGCCTATGTCCAGCAGTTGACTTCTATCGGCTGATAATGATGATGATGATGTAACTTTAATAATGAATATGCACAATATTTTAGATTAGCTTATTAGTGTAGTGTAATTGCCCTCATTACTCATATATATTTCGAGATCCTAATGGTGGATGCTTTAGGGATAGGATAATAATTAATTTCAGGTAAAGAGAAAATTTTCCGTTTTGAGAAACATACCTTACATAAAGTTTTTTCGACTTTTAACACTTGTTATATTGAATCCTTGAATTAACCGAGTACTTTAATGACTGCTGCATGTTTATGATTAAAGGTATCTTACTTATAATCTGTAGTCAAGTCGCGATTAATATTTATTGACTGTGATATGACTACGTTAAATAACCTTGACGTCTTTGTTTCTGTTAGTTGCGTAAATAATGTGTTTTTATATAACTTAATGATAAGATTAGTCAGATATGTTATTACTTAGGTTTTGAATAATAAATAAAAGTTGATTTTCATTCTTGTCGCTTTCCATCTCCATTCGGAGCATTGCAGAATCCAGTTGTCTTTTAAGAATAGATTCTGGGGTCATATGCTGTGAACTTTAGATGCTTTATATTGTAAATCTACCGCTATAAAAGGATTTTTGTATAACAACCATCAACATATTAGATTTTGAGCAAGGACACTTCACTATCTTCAGCCTGATTGTGACCACCAATTAAACATTTTGCTTTACTTAATGCTTCTTACAGTAAAAGTCGAAGTCTCTTATATTTGGTATACGTAGTTTAACGCTAATATAAACACTAGCGAGGGTTATAAAATGATATAACATAAAACGGAAGGATTCAGGAGTTCATGGTTCCATTCAAATCATAATCATGTACCATGAATGTGTGATCTATTATGATTAGGGAAAGATTGTCAAAAATTAAAGTTTATAGATACGACACAGCCTATATACAAATCAGAACATTTCCTTCCTTTTTCCTTTTTTATACAACTTCTTCAGTATTTTCCTGTAACTATGTACTTACTATCCATTGATCTAACGGTATCGTATACCTTCAAGGTAAGAGGCTTGGTCATCACAATGATCGTATTGACGTCGTTCATCAGTTAACGTGTGTTATCCATTAGTGTTAATTTATACGTATGTGTTACATGTATGTTAACTTGTTTTTGGCGTATTTTCAATTTACTTAATGTCATACTTAATATATAAAAATTATAAATAGTTGCATGAAAGGTGCTGTAAACTTAGGAAGACTGATCAAGGGCACTTGTTATCGGCAATTTATAGTCCAGTTTGCATAAAGTGATTAGCACTTTTTATAAAAAGACACTTTATTAATTAAAAGATCTAATAATCAATAGAAGTATAAAAACTACACTTAGTATGAAATAACTACGTACAGAAATATTTTTTTATTCTACGTAGATAAGTGAGCTATTAATCAAACGGTAAGTAATATCATAGCCCATAATAATATAGCGCTAGTTAGGATGATGTACACTGCAACACCCTATGCTCATTGCCTTGAAACGTAACATGTGGTCTCGTTACACTAATGATTTTACTAGATACGACGTCTTACAAATCGGAACACAGTAATGTTTGCACAGTACTATCTAGCGGCAAAAATAGACGCTACAGTGGTGCCTACCTAGACGGTCTCCGGCAACAGAGACAGACTACCATCACAATTTCACATGTTTAATGACAATGAGGCCTACCATGAAGCCAGCTCGTCTAAAACAAACTGGCTTTCATGTATTGACAGCTGGAACAGCAATGAAGTAATGGTAGCAGATTTACAATATGAAGATGATAAACCTAACCTAACTCCACGTGTTGTTTGTGGAAGAATCTAGCACCAAGTTGATTTGGGCGGGTGTATCACTTACCATCAGGTGAACGTCCAGCTTGTCTCGTTGCTTAATTATATATAAAAGAAAACAACTCAAAGTAATAGATTAGACTACCTTGCAGTTAACTTACCGCCAGTAATAATAAAAATGTTTGAGTAAAAGATAATTTATAAATGTTTTATATATTTACAGTTTTTTTTTATTACATACATTAAAGTTAATTTGAACTGTGCTGTTGGTACAAACAATTGCATTAACGCCAATGAAGTCCCGTATCGCGATAACTGTATATCACCTGACATGTATCCTATTCCGAACCAAGGTGATAAGCGATCACGACGTTTCCGTACAACCAATTTATCGTACTTCACTGATACATAGTAATAAGGTTAAATATTAGTGTGATTAATCTATCTTTAAAAATACTATTTCGAAATGAGTACAAATTACAATAAGTTATTACGGTAATTTAAAAAAAAAGAGAAAATGATTGTGTTAATATCTGCGTCACAAGTAGTTTTAGTTCGTCCGTTACGTTTAACTATACGGTCTAAAATAGCTTGACGATTGTAAAAAAAATTCCGATACATAAATAACAAACATTCTATAATTAATCTTGGCTAACATTTAGTAGCTGCGCGATAAGAGATTATTTTAGAATTTACGTTAGCACCACCTAAATACGTAAATACCGTGGAAAATTCATAATGCTGAAAGCACCGGTTTGGCGTTAGATCAAAAACGTCTTTGTTTCTAATTATGACGCGACGCGCCTTTGTATCTTTAAATTGTAGCGAACGTTAAAATGGAAATACCGCTTATCCTGTCTCATCTTAACATCAGCTCACGGCAGCCTATTGTAGAACATACTCCTTCCCTTAAGGAACGCTATTTATCTACCTGTCTTTTGGAGATCCTGTGTTCCGGTTTGAAGCGCGTTGTAGCTAGTGAAATAACTGCGATAATGAGACTTAATCTTCTACTCAAGGGATTGAGCGCGACGTGGTAGCTGTATATATAATTATTTACTGACGGTAGGTCTCTGATGTCGGTAACCGCCTAGATAGGTACCAACCGCAGTTCCTATTTCCTCCGCCTAACAATAGTGTGCATACATTACTGTCTTCCGGTTTGATGTATACTGTAGCTGGTGTACATACAGAGGTAATGAGACTCAACAGCTTACGTCTCAGGCGACGAGTGCAATGGTGTAGTATATATTATCCTAACTAGCGACACGTTCTTATGGGCAGGTGTATCATTTACCATCACATCTCGCTCGAATAGTTTTTTTTTCTAAAAAAAACAATGCCCAGGTTAAAACAATTTTTTATTCTACTATTTAGTTATTTATAATATATGCGTGTGTTTTCCGCGTAGCACCCAATACAAATATACGTTTAGACTTTTTTTATTAATAAATTTACGAAGACGAAGTTTTATTTATATAAAGAAATTATTATTTTGAATTATTAAAATATTAAACATTGGTTTAATACAAATATAGTGTTCGTCTAGACGTGAAGGACGACTTTGTTTATAAATAAACTAAACCGGTGTACAAAGTCCGATCAGTTGTTGATTCATATGTCAAATAGTTTCTACCTCCTCTGATGTCTATCGGACATCGCACCATGATTATGATTATATCATTTTTAACCTCAAATTAAATATATTTACTTAATTTACACTCGTTACTTCTATTGTCTTAATTATTAAACGTTTTCCTCAAGTTATCATATGTTTGATGTAATCTATCTATTTCATGTAACGCAAATATAAGGTAATGCGATGTTTGTAACATTCTATATTTAACAAAGCAACTCTCGTAGATGTTGCTATAATAAATAAGAAATTCGGAGGCAAAAATGCGATTACTGGACTGAGAGCTTTTAATGTATCCTCAATTTGATGAGGTTTTAATCTACGATCCATAGCAACAGAGACCGTCTAGGTAAGCACCACCGCAGCTCCTATATCCTTCGCACAAACTGTAGTGTGAAAACATGAATGTGTTCCAGTTTAAAGGGCGTTGTAGGTAGTGAAATAACTGGGGTAAAGAGTCGGGGAACATAATGTGGTATTGCGTATACCATCGTAATTGGCGCCATGTTGTTATGAGCACTTGCTATCAGGTGAATGTCTCGCTCGTGTCGTCGCTTCATAGAATAAAAAAAATCGGAATAGGTTATTTCGTTACTAACCCAATGCGACAATTGAGTTTATTACCAATATGTGTATGCCGACAAAAAAAGTTATATACTTGCCTATTATAATAAATAATTACTAAATCTTTCGTTTCTTACATTATGATGCTTTTTTTCGCAAGTTACGATGATGGTACAAAAGTAAGAAATAAATTACTGATCTCAACATCTTTCGGCACCGAAAATTTTAAATAGGATATATGTCAGCATTTTGGTTTGCGGTTTGTAAACCAGTTTTACTACTTTGTCAAATCAGGGCCGTCATTGTTATTGCATTGAGTTTTACATCAATAAAACTACTGGATTTTAGTCTAAATCAACAGACACAAAAGACACCAAAGATTAAAAATATATCCGGTTGTATCGCTGTTAGTAAATATTACGAAATATTGTACCATGGAGATACTCTTGAAATCATAGATTTTTTATAAAACTTCATACTCTTCCAAGTCTTCTATTTACTGGGTTTTAGAAACCCCCAATAACCACAACCATTAAGCAATCGAGGCTTGCCTGTCTGCTGATAGAATTTCAATTACTTAACACCCACATCTAACCAATGCCTCGCATTGATTTTCTGAACCGTTCAGCTAGAAAATTAAGTCTATATAGATAGAATGATTATAACAATTTCCTTTTCATATCCTTTAATGTGTTCTGCTCCTGAATTAGCAATTAAGTTTGTTTAAACATACTTGTGTATGTTTATCAAACTTTTAGTATCTCTTAAAGCAGTGACATAAACATTTGCCTTTATATAGCCTTTTTATTATGTATTTAATACTAACTGTTCACCGCCCGCCTTGCTGGGTCTAATACAGGGTATATTTATATATATGTATATACAAGGTGGCGCAAAAATAACCTTCCGATGTTTTTTGGCTGTAATTTGAAAAAAAAAATGAGAAACTGATTCTTCTTGTGGATTATTTTTATTTGGTCTTTTAATTTTTTTACATCAAGGCAAAATTTATAGCATTTTCTGATAGGAGGATTACTTTTGCGCCACCCTGTACCTCCACAACTCCCTTTGGTAGAACTCTCAGTGGTACTAAACAATTGTGTAAAATCTATCCTTAGTTGATCTCTAAATGGCAGAAGCATTATCTCTACCAAATTTTGAATTTTTACGTCTAATATAATAGTTTCTTACGTCTTGTGATAAGTCAATAAATCTTTGAATATCTCCTACATATACACTACGCTACATACTAATAGTAGATAAGTATGGATTATTAAATACACCTCTAATACAAAGAAACCTGTTATTTATGTTTTATTATCGATAGTTATAACGGGAGATATTTTTCATTGTCATAAAACATCAGCACAACATCTTCAAAATGTTCATTAGTAAACCATGGTACTTCCAATTCTACTTTAACTTGAAGTTGTACATGGTATTGAAAGAGTTTTACAGAGGATAACATTAATCTTGTAATATTCTTCAAAATTATCGTAATTGGTTATTATCTTCATTGAGTAAAAAATGTATTTTATCACTCACCTCCATATTCATTTTGTATAAATTTTAAATAAAGTAATTTGGACGTTTTCCTGTACTAGAGACTTGCGGTGAGAATATGATTGGACACACTTTTGTGGTTACCTGAATTATTCTTTTCAAGTCATTGTTAAAACAAATTACCATGAAATATTCAGACATTGTTACTTATTATATTTTTTTTGCGCCGAACAAAGAAACAACGATCAGATCAGATGCGATACCTTCACACTCAAACATCTTATCAGCTTCTACTATTTGTAGATTAACCTAGCATTGATTGATTAAATCTTTAGACGAGCTATCTATAAATGTTTCTTTATATATTTGTTATTAACAAACGTATTAAACTTTAATAAAACTATATTTTTGTTTCAGGGTTGAACGCCTGCGAGAGGAAGTCGTTTCTGTTTTTAAGGAAGGAGCTACCAGTGAGGTTAATATTTATATCATTTCAAAGATCTTTCGCGTTGGCCGTGGGCCAGGAGTGCAAGGCCTATGTAGGTCAACGTTCAATGTTATAAGAAAGGCTACGTGTATAAAATTGTCGTCACACCAAAATAATCACCGGAAGTAAAAATACGTCCTGAGTCCTATTGCCTTATACTATAACAGGTGCTCAAAGTACTTCAGATTTGTATCACTCTAATAATTTGCTGTACATATTTAAGGCCCGACATGGAATGCAGGTTTTATATATTTAAGGCATACACTTGTATGTTTGTCTACTGAAATGTCGCCTCCAAAGATTATAAACAATTTTATTATCGTTTTTTAATATTATTATTCATAAGAAACCCTCGCATAAGAGTGTTTTTAGCAAGAAATCAAAAGAATGACTATACACTTTACGTCTTTGTTCCTGATTTTCGGAATTTAATTAGTCTTTATGTTAAGTTATATTTAAGGAAATATTATATGTTTAATGATTGACATATTATACTTGTTTGCATATACGTTTAAATTAAACGGCTCCTTGGCTCTGTAATTTGAAATTGGTCTTCAAGATTGCGAGTGAATTATACAAATCGTTTAATATCTAATAAACGGAATTAAGAAAAACCTGTTAGTAGCTAAGAATAAATGTTCTTTATTGTTCATGACATGCTAACAAAAAAAATTCGTTACGATCCTAATGAACGATAATGCAGACGCATAATGAATATGCCAATGTACTATTTAACTTAATCGATTGTGATTTATGTATGTATAAATCTTTTGTCATCATCATTTTTAAATCTGACCTCATTCTACAATATTTTTTTTTATCTTTAATAAATTTTTAGTTATGTTAAAATTATACAGCAATAACAGGCAAATAAAACACGCATTGTGGACCGTAAGCAGTAAAGTCATTGTTCAGCCTCTTTGTTTTGAATCGAATGTATATTGAACAGCTGGGACTTATAACTTACGACGCAGCGATATCGTTCTATTGTTTTGTTTAGATGTTAATCATTTCCTTTACAATTTGTTTAATCATCATCATCATTACCAGCCGACAAACGTGCGCTGCTGAACATAGGCCTCACCCGAAGATCTCTACATCGATCGGCCTGCGCTGCTCGCAATCTTCTACCCCTCGTCGGACCACTTTGTTTATTCACTAGAGCTGTAATGATTTTAAGAAAAAAATTTACTAAATAAATTTTTATTGAAACAAACTAAAATACTCATATTGTTCTCATATATACATATGTATCACGTCTCGTTCACAGTGGGGTAGGCAGAGACCATCTCTCTCCACTTGCTATAATCCTGGCACAACTCTCTCGCTTCCACATATGTATTGTTTACACAATACCTGAAACTACTGTTGGTAAGTCTCTGTTGCCGGAGACCGTTTAGATAGGTACCAATACACCACTTATTTCTGCTGTTAAATAGTAGTGTGCACACATTACTGTATTCCAATATGAAATTTGTAAGTAGTGAAATTACTGGAGTATCTGTACTGAAGTATAGTCAACATCTTATGTCTCAAGGCGACTAGCGCAATATGTGTACATCACTTCTCTAGCGCTGGGCAGGCGTATCACTTACCATTAGGTGAAGGTATCGCCCGTATCGTCGCTTCATTGTACTCAATAAGTAGAACACGAAGGTTACAAAAGTAGGACCTAAGTTAGCCTCTTACTGTTTTCCTATTACTTAGAACATTTTAACGTCGAATTCTACGAGTACTAATTGTTATTAAAGGTTTAAGTAATGTTTATTAAATTATTAAGCAAGTTAGACTTATATTATAAATTGTTTTGCTTACTAAAATAATGATACGCACTGAAAATCCTACGTATAATTATATAATAGTTATATTATATCTATACGTAAATAATGATGCAACAGTAATAACAGCATTATTATTACGCAGAAATGCATTCTTGTCTGCCGCTGTCCGGTTGTTTCTAGATCTATTGAGATCACTACAATTATTCAGTACACAAGCTCTTTCTCAGACAAAACTTGAATGAAGAACAAGCGTCGAAGGTTACTTTTAAAGAATAGTATATCCAATTTAAATTATAAATACAGTTTTTTTTTTTTAATTTTAATCGGGGAAACTACGAGACGAGCAAGACGTGCACCCAGGTGTAACTGATGCACCTACTCATAAAAATGTGGCACTGGTTAGGATTATATACACGACATGCCTTGAGACATTAAAAATTAGATAATTTCATTAGCCACAACGCTCTTCAAACCGGAACATTGTAATTTTTATACACTACTGTTATCTAGACGGTCTTCGGCAACAGAGATCTACCACCACTCATACTGTACTACTCAGATAAAAGCTACTGGTTTCCGTGTAGTAATTAGTTTTTTTGGTTTCCAATTTATATCAAAAAATAAAACTTAAGCAGGGGCAAGTTACTTTATCAGTTCGAATGACGGCTTATAGATCTTATTTGACATTTAACTTGCAGGTGTTTATGTTTAGTCTCAATTTACTCATCATTTTTAAAGCTAAATTTGGCAAAGGTTTCGCTTGAACATGTAGCGTACGTGCGAATGGACATGTTCGCGTCAACTCGGCAAATGTCTTCGCAATTCTAATTTTCACTTTACGTACGCAAACAGGTTTCGACGGTCCACTCCACTTTTTTTTTGTCAATATACGCGATGCACGAACAATGCTTGTGATAAATATTTAACGCGAAATGAGTGCAAATAAAAACAAATCAAATTAAACTAATATCATTTGCTGATTATGGAATAGTTCATTCTCGGGTCAACATTTCTGATAATCTCATGATCTTGACTGGAAGTTTATCTACTTGCTAATCGATCTTTCACTTCTCGGAACAAGCAATTTTTTTTTATATAAATGTTATAAATTGCCAAAACAATAATATAGTATTCAATTTTTTTAAATAAATACATTGACTATTTAATATTATATTTATATTATTAAGACTTGAAGACTTCTCACAACAAAAGAGACAAGTAAACAAGAGGATCAAGCCTGATAATCCAAGCTGAGTAGACTTTCTTGGGATGTCGGTTTCTTTACGAAGTTTTTCTTTCACCGGATTTTTGTTATATAAATATAAGTGGATAATTGTTTCAGAGTTATTTCATAATACTTTACGTATCCGTGAATGTCTGTTTTCTTTGATAAAAGTGTTGTTTTCTTGATTAAAAGATTGACATGTACTCTGCTTCTGGATCGTATTTTGTTGTGTTTATTAGTAAATTATTTTTGTCTTATTAGTTTTATTTGTGTATTTAATGTTGATACGGCTATGGAATCATGTTGAAAAGGTGTATAATTTTTATAAGTTTTCGCAGTTTTTGCTCCATCCTCATCAGCATCAGCCGGTAGACGTCCACTGCTGGAAATAGGCCTTCCCCAAAGATCTCCAAATCGGTCAGTGCTTCGTTGCTCGCATCCAGTGTGTTCCCGTGATTCTCACCAGATCGTCCGTCCACCTTGTTTCTGTTCCATTCATTGTTAATTTAATATAAAGGCAATTGTATACTCCAACAAAGTATACAATTGTATATTGTATAAATCCCCAGATTGCGAACAAAGAGGTTTAGCTCCTCATTGATAAAAACTGCAAAGGAGTGGAACAGCTTGCCAGTGTCAGTGTTGCTAAAGAAAAGAGTGCATAGGCGGTTACTAGGTTAATGAGCTTTTCTCCCTATAGGCTCAGGCTATTAAGAATAGGACTCATGTGTAAGCCTTTTCTGTCGTATAAGGCATCTAAAAGGGTTTTCGAGTTCATGGGCTTTGAAGGTGTGGACCCTCATTGTCCACTAAGCGAGCCCAGATGATCGACAAATACGGGGTGGTCTAGTGCTTATCGTATCAAAACAAGGATGCCGAGGAGGCCTATAGCTCTGTCTGGGACGTTGTTTAGATGTAATGCCGGGAGGCACCGATACCTTCTGTAGAAGATCTTGCAATGCTCTAAGGATGATCATCAAGGGGATGTTAATGAGTAATAATTCCACATCACTGTTTTCTCCTACAAAGGCAGAGTATGGTCAAGCACTAACCAATAAAAAAAATATATATAATAATTCATTATCTCATATATAAATATGTTTACTCTGAGAGGGTAATACGATGTCCTCTAAAGTTTAACGACCCGTCACGTCACCAGCGCGGCCTTAAAATTATCGCAAATGTTTCATTGCTTGCATACTTAGTTAATACAGGTTGCTAAACATCAGATGTTTATCGGTGATAATGATCAAGGGTCATCACTATCATGCTTCATTGCACTATCTACTTTTTGTTTATTAAAAAGTTTAGATTAACGAACACTTGACCTTATTAAATCTGTAACAATTTATGAATACCTATTGTCATCAAAAAATATATATCAGATCTAAGACGCACAAAGTGGCTCCAAGATTAGTGATTTTTTTTTACATCTTTGATAAGAAAATTTAAACAAAATGGCCATGCTAGGGTTTTTAGATAATCATTACATGAATTTTAAATAACTAATTCCTGATTAATTATCAGTTTTCCGTTGGCATGACATCCAAATGAATTATTCATTGAAGCAGTTGAAAATACTTTATTATTTTAATTTAAGTGAGAAAAAGGAAGCTGATAGGTATACTGATCGTGGGTTTCTATTGTTGAAGACTGTCTATCTTGGTAACCTCCGCAACTCCTAGTTCTGCCGCCAAACAGTCGTGTGCAAACATTACTGTGTTCCGGTTGGAAGAGCATTGTAGCTAGTATGTACTGGAGTAACGAGACATCGTATATCTCAAGGTGACGAGCACAATGTCGTGCAGTGTACAACATCCTAACCAGCACCACATTGTTATAGCGTATCATTTACCATCAGATGAAGGTGACGTTGGTCTCGGGGCTTCATTCTATAAAAAAATCATTTTCAAGATATAATGAACATTAATGATAAAATGTAAAAAATTATTGATGTCATAATCAATTCTTTTGGTTTATTCTAAAAATTATAACTAATTAACAAAACTCACGAAAGTTCACAATGTATGAAATTGGTTTTTCAAGATCATGAAACGGGGTGGGGGTTGTTATAACTATTGCTGTGTCGTACTTGACGCAATGGTGAAGTAACCACCTCATCTATAATTCGATACAGTTTGTGTCACATACCTATGTTTCCTCTTACTCCGCGGTTTTTAATTATAACGGTGTTTTTGTAGTAAATTGCGAAAAAAATCCGTTAATTTTTGTTTTATTTACAGTATCGTTTGTATTTTATTACTCTTGCAATAAATCATAAGATGACAACCATGCTGTTCTTGAACTAACGATATACTTCTTCTTAAAGTGCCTCTCCAACTACTGAAGATTGGCGATCAGCGTCTTTTTTTGTCTCTAGTTCGGTAGAGCAATTCGGACGCCTCAAATATGCCAGTCCATTATTCCAGATATTCCAGATATTCGTCAACCATGACTTCCTTCTCCCCACCTATCGTTTTCCAGAAACATTACCCATTATAATGATATACACCAAGTAAATACTATGCGAACTCATCAATTAGTATTAACTCATGAATACTCGGTATTATCGAAATTCATTATAATTTATTACTGTCGCAAACAATTATTACTAAAATCTATTTTCTTGTTTACAAGAACAAAATTTATCGAAATACAAACGCGAATGACTTAGGAAAAAAATTTCGAAATTATTGTTAGGCCGATCTAGTAAATAATTTTGGACTATTTGCCCGCGTCACAAGCAGTTTTAGTCCGTTCTATTTGGATTATAATCAATAATAGATTTTTTGTACAGGTTAGCAAATATTATGAAAGAAATCGCCCTACTACCGGAGAATCTACTCCGGATGCCGTCAGTGGGTATGGTGAATCAGTGGTACGAGAGATCATTCGAAGAAATCATCGAGTTCGAGAAGATGGAACCGGAACAACCAATTTTAAGCCAGTGAGTAGACGAATATTAGTTATAATATCTTATGAAATAATATATATATTTTAAATATAATGAAAAACACACATAAAAAAATTAAAGAAAATACATCTTTACCTGTAATTTCTATTTCATATTAAATTGTACCCTTAATAATTATCCATCATTATTATACATTTCCCTTTTCCTCAGGTACTTCATTTGGTTACAATATTTTGTTTTTTTTTTACTTGAGTGTGAACCTGATATGCGTTTGAAACAGGTTCTGCGAGAGGCTGGTACACATACGTAACCGTCACGCCGATGTGGTACAGACGATGGCGCAGGGCGTCCTGGAACTCAAAGAATCGCACGAAGTCGATCCTGGCACCGAGAACTCGATTCAGTATTTCCTTGATCGATTTTATATGAGTCGGATATCAATACGGATGTTGATTAATCAGCATAGTAAGTAACGTTACTAATGTGATTCGAACTTGTAATTAATCTGTTTAAATTACCTAAGATGGCAGTTTCAAATAAAAATTTTATCTTCATCAGATTATTTGGCACTAGGAACTGTAATAAAATTACTATATTAAACTAAATAACTTGTTTCATGTGACTATTAACATTAATCGCGTGTGTTATTTACCACATTAAATAACACTTATAAATGGAATAATAAAAAAGAACCATTATCATGTAGATTAGATACAGACGGTTACAAAATTGACTATAAATCCACACTTGCCCTTCATAGTGCCCTTGCCGTCTGCAAAGCCGGGCTCGATTCTCTCAAGGTCAAATAAAGGAATATAATACCCAATAAGTTAAAAGCCATATGATACCCGCAAGATATAGTATTTATTAGATATATTCGATCATCTAACAAACCACGATCTTTGATAGTACTGCAATGTACAAACTTATAGTTATCATTATATGTGAATGTACCAAAAATTCTTAACAAATATTTTACTAAGATTTTTACACTCGGATTTCAAGAACAGTGTCTTCTTAACATTATTATCACGATCATGTGGAAAAAAATCATATATATATAAATATAAACGTATATGTATACACTACCTCTATTATGTTTATATATAATAGAGATGAACCGAAATATAAATTTTATGATTAGTTTACAAAAGGTTCTTTCTCACATGACAGGACATTAAGTGCAAACAATTATGTATATAAGTACTTCCTTTTACGGTTTTGTTTCCTCCGTATCACGTCCTTTATGCATAATTTATAACTTGTAGTTATTTTTGCACCGACTAAGAACTTCCTTCGATACTACACAAAGTTAATTTGATTTAACGACTAATACGTGGGTAAATATAACAGATGTTTCATATAACTTTTATGTTATTTAGAAAGCTTTTATGAATACTTAAAAAAAACACCAATTTAGTCTATATAAGCAATTCTTAATGGTGGAAGACGCTACGGTCCTATTCCTACAGACCTTGACCTTATTATGACATACAACATCTGTCAACCTGTATTAAACCAGCGAGAGGTGGTAATATTTGCCTCGATTCTCCCCTCGTGAAAGAATGCCTCATATCCCAACAGTGGGAAAATGAAATGTAATGATTACAAATAAATATAAAATTAATATCTCTACTTAATAGTAGAAAGAAGTCATTTTCACTTCTTTCCCATGTCTAAAAATATTTCTTTCTTATGATATACAATAATTTTAACATAATATTTTATTTTTAACAACCCAAACTTTTCTTCAACTTTTAAAGTTAAAAATGATTTTATAATGCTGAGATGGGAACAACTGTAAACCAGATAAAGGGTGGCGGCCCCGTCTAGTTTATTATAAAACAATTTCCAACGTTCGAATTTCGTGAGTCTTCAATAGTAAATAAATAAGCCTCTCTTTACTTAGCAGCTGTCTTAGGTTTTTAATAGTATATTCGTGGTTAAATAACTTTCAAGTCATCATCATTAGCAGATAGACGTCCACTGCTGGACATAGGCCTACCCTAAAGATCTCCACATACACTCAGGCTGATCACTAGGGGCTGTCGTATGTAGGGAGTTCATATGAGGGGATTTGGGTCATTTCTCACTAGCACTAGCCCATTGCGGGTTAGTCGTACCCAGAGCTCTCGTAAGTTGATTAGTAGGGGGTGCACAAGTGTGCAGATGAGGTTGACTTGGGACCCGTGAGTTGTTGTGCGGGATCCCCTACACCCCTTTCAAGTGTTACTATGAAATGACTTAATACGTTTGTTTGCTTCAGCGCTATTGTTCGGGGAGCAGTTAGGCGGTAAGCAGGCATCTGTGAATGGTATGGGTTGCGGCGGTCGCCATATTGGCTCCATAGATCCTGCATGCGACGTCGCAGCTGTTGTACGAGACGCGTACGAGAACGCACGTTTCCTATGTGACCGGTATTATCTGGCCTCGCCCGACCTTGAACTACTTCAGGATGGTGGTAAGTAAAAGTCTTAAATCATCAACGATAACTGAGAACGTTGACTAGTTCCCCAACGCTAGGATAACGATGCTTTAATAACGTCTGCCATTTTATGTTACTGTATTTTGATAAATTTTACTTAGAGATATACCTTTTTTGGTCGTCTGGTTATGAAATTGTATAGAAATTGGATTTAATTAAGCGAGTAATAAAAATTGTAATTTTGACGGACATTATAAGCAAACTCTATTGGTAGTTGACCAGCCACATGATTCGTGTAAGTGACCGCAGAAAAAGGAGATAAATCTTGTAGTAAGGGCCTTCACTTCAAGAGCGATCAAATAGCGATGGACTTATTTACAGCAGAGGATACAAAGACTGATGTGCCATAATCTCGCCTTTTCATTAGAAAATTGGGACTTTGATTGAATTAATCTATTTTTTTACTTATTTTCAGTTGTAAGCGATCGCCCGATGCCAATTATTTACGTACCATCTCATCTCTATCATATGCTGTTCGAGCTATTTAAAAACGCGATGCGAGCTGTGATGGAAAGTCACGAGAGTGCCCCACCACCGATCCAAGTCAACTTGGTGAACGGAAGGGAAGACATCTCAGTTAAGGTGAGAGGTTTGATAAATAATAGTTTCTTTGTTTGTTGTTATTCATTGTTTTATAACAAACCTTATACTTATAGCGGCAGACGTACCACTGATAAATGTCTTCTCAGATCCCCTTATTTAATATAAAGTTAAACTGATAAACAACAATAAAAGATAACAACAATAATGATATTATTGTCGCTAAACAATACACAGTAGTTTTCAATGCATTTATTATTAAGATAAATATTTATTGCATTGTCCTTTAAGGAGCAAACATCTGTTACTAGTCAGGGTTGTCCGGCCTTCGGAATTAAAACAAAAATGTCTCCTTTATTAACATTATAGACTAATTCTTGTTTTATTTATATTTTATTAATCATCTACTTCTTCGGAAACTACTAGTCACTGTGTAAAGTTCAATTAAAAATATTAACAAAAAAAAATTCAGTAGATGACTTTTTGAAGGCTTCTATATGAATAATCATTATTATCAGCCGATAGACGTCCACTGTTGGACATAGGCCTCCTTCAAAGATGTCCACGTCGATCGATATCGTCGTCGAAATTAAATTTTTTTTTCTTAAATTCGTTAAAACATCGATTAACAATGCGTCAACGATATCAATAGGCCGTTTTAAATTTACCATCGATCAATTTCCACATCTCGTTGTCGAGCTCCGACCGCGGCGAGACCTAACTGGTATCATTTAATATCTATGAAGAAACAATTGTCCTTGATATCATTTCATCTATTTTTTTTTTAGATTATAGCGCTAACTTTAGTAATGCAACAAAATGTTACAATTATTATACGTGTTATTATTTACTGGTGCTAGGTTTATGTTGTCGGAGACCGCCTAGGTAGATACTACCGTAGGACCTATTTGTGTCGCCAAAAATTTGTGTACAAATATTATTGTGTTCCGGTTTAATGAGTGTTGATGCTACATAAATTACTAGCATACCGAAATCTAACATCTGAGCGAAAAAACCTATGTAGTGTTTTATTTATTATTATAACTAGCGTCATCTTGTTATTTGTAGACCTATAACATATCACTATGTGAATATGGGGCGTGAGGATTTCCGCACAATTCACAAAATCCAAGCCAACCTGAACTGTTTGCGATGTACCCTGCATAATTAACAAACAAGGCTCTGGTTCCCATCAATCCGCTTTGGGCCAGCGTGGTGGGAAATGGCCCAAATCTTCTCGTATGAATAACCTACCCGATCGATGTGGCAATCTTTGGGGCGGTCTATGTCCAGCTGGGGACGTCTATTTGATGATAATATGAATGTGCCGCCCGTTTGGTCGGTACTTCAACTTAAAAAAAATTAATCGATAATTTTTACCAAAAACACGCAAGTGGGGGTAACTGAACGAAACATACAAGGAAGCACTGAGTTTAGTAATTAATATTCATAAAAGGTTAAACATTCCTACTCAGCATTAACCCCGTGACAGTATCTTGGTTATTGTAATTAAGGCATTTATTAATAGGATAAAAGTCGTGCTGAAAATATGTGACGGTAAACCATATTGATTGGTGAATTCTCAGGAAGTGTGACTTGTGAGTTAAAGAATGATCGTTTTTTTTAATCATTTCATGACTATGATATCAATTTTATTTTGCACTTGTACCATTGACATAAACAATTTAATATATAATATACGTGATCGTATTGAGTGTGACGCGACGGGCAGGATATTTACATGATAGTAATTGATACCACCCTGCTCATACTAATGTGATGCTAATGAGGATGTTTACGTTGGACCATATTGCGTTATTAGTTATGAGACAGGCAATGGTACCTGCCAGTGCCCCAATAATTTAATTAGCTATAATGATGCTAATTAAATTATTCGGCTGAGCTAAATTGACCTTCAAACATACACAATGTACTTTGTTAATTTTCTCTTCTAAATTTTAAAATTATTCATATCAATCAATTTCAATTCCTAATATTATTTGTTATTTTAACTTACCCAAAGTCGCAGGGGTCAATCGATTGCATAGAAATACAGAGGTGCCCGTTTCGATTCCAAGTGCAAAACATGTCTTCGTCCCAAAAGAAATACATGAAGGGTATTTTAGGACCAGTCGAAATTTAGTAATTTTTTTTTTATATTATCACTCCTTTTTTTCAGTAGGAGTAGGCAGAGACGAATAAATACTCCCTTTTCCCCAGTTGTGGTTAGATTTGGTCCCATGTTACAGGGGGCGAGCCTGTTGCCACTTTTTTACCACACACACATAAAGATAATTTCAGTGTGCGGGTTTCCTCGCGATGTTTTCCTTCACCGTTTGTATTTCGCTGCAGTTACTTAAGTTCATGAATGTACATAACTTAAATATTAAGTCATCGGTACATGCCGAGATTCGAACTCGCCACCTTCGGAATGACCTCCGCACGCTCTAACCATTAGCCCAGCGAGCTACTTTTTTAATAACTACTACACTACTAATTTAGTAACTACTACATGTTATAAAACTATATTACAAACAAGCAGTTAGATTTCTTGATCCTCTCTCATATCTTTTTGTTCCATTGAGCGACGAGATCAGCAGGATGTTCATGATAATGTTGAGAGGTACGCTTGCCCATAACAATATGACACTAGTTAGAATGATATATACAGCACCAGATTGCGCTCGTCGTATTGAGACATAAGATGTCGAGTCTCGTTACTCCAGTAATTACACTAGTCACAGTGCTCTTCAAACCGGAACACAGTAAAGTTTGCATACTACTGTTTAGCGGCAGAAATAGGCGCTGCGGTGGTACCTACCTAGACTGTCTCCAGCAACAGAGATCTGCCACCAGTAAAGTATTATAAATATGCCGGCATAACACAATTGCTGTTAACATATGAGATTTATCTTCGTCTTATTGTCACTTAACATCATGTGAAATTGATGTCAAGGGAATTTGTTGATTAATAAAAAGTATCTTAACGCCAAGGAGCCAGTTAACTTAACTTAAAATTTTTACAGATGTCAGACAGGGGTGGCGGTATTCCTCGGAGTGTGTCAGATCATCTCTTCAAGTATATGTACAGTACAGCGCCGCAGCCTTCTAAGTCTGACTCGCACACTGTACCATTGGCGGGTGAGTTACCAGTAATAAAAACGATAATCAAACTTAATATGTACAATAGGCGCTAGTATTAAGTCAAAACGATTGTTATAAAATTTTACAAAATCTAGCGGTTTCGACGAAATCATTTGTGTATGAATAAATAAAAAAAAAATTATTTTTTTTTCGGTTAAATTTACAAAATCATCAAAGTATACATGTTTTGTGATTTAGTTATAAATTTTCATATTTAAAATTTATCGATTATATATATATATATATATATATATATATATATATATATATAATATATAATGGCTGCTTTTAGTACAAATGAATAATGCATTTATTTACACGTAAATTGATTTTTATATGTTAACGTAATATCCTCAGTATATCAAACGTAACATCTCAATAAAATGAAAAGAATAATTTTTATAAGACGCCATTACCTACACATTAAGTTGACAGTTATTACTATTTAATAATAAATTAAATTTCCAGGTTACGGTTACGGGTTGCCGATATCGAGACTTTACGCTCGATACTTCCACGGCGACCTGGTCCTCATGTCATGTGAAGGATATGGAACAGATGCTGTAATTTACTTGAAAGTGAGTAAACTATTCAAGTGTTTTTACCTTTTTCTTTTTCTTTCATGATCGTCATTATCATCAGCTCACAGTCTTCCATCGCCGAATAAGAGCTTCTTCTTAAGATCTTGACGCTTATTCCACCGCTGCTACCAACGACCTCTATATATGTCGATCACATTAGTTCTTTTACAAATCTCCATATTTCTGGTTCTATCTTATACCTTATGTTGTTTATGTCAAATGTTGAATTTAGTTTTTTTTTTCAACAATAATAAATTTTGTTGATGTCTTCTTTTACAGGCGCTGTCAAATGAAGCGAATGAACTCCTCCCAGTGTTCAATAGAACATCAACAAAATTCTATAGGCCAGTGCCGACCCTCGCGGACTGGTCGGGTTCACTTAACACAGCCAGTAATTCACAATGCGCACGCGCAAAAAATAGAGAGAAGCTATCCCCATCTCTGTCACACGGCCTTTAGTGGAATGAGATACATTCAGCTTGTAGCCGTAGATGGTGACATAGTAAATAATGTATAAACAGTAGAAATTACATGTTATCTGTGGTAGTTGTGTAAAATGAGTATAGATCCTCCTCTATACTAATTTTGATGAATGATTGATAATTATGTTAATAATGAATATAATAATTGCTTATGAATTCCAATGTTTTGTGATTTGAAATGTACAAATTTTTCACATGTAGCATGTAGAATGATATACATATATATAGTTTTCTAATTTATTTTTGGCTTCATAAAACTTGTAGTTACCAATATTTCACTAATGCACTAATAAGTTTTTTTTTCATAGTATAGTTCTGTTATACTCGGAATAGTATGTAATTCAAAAAAATTGCGAAGCTATGTTTTATTTCAATGAGTAATACTTATTTTAAGTTGATGAGTACAAGTAAACCATAGTGTCAATATATGTTGACATATTGGGTTATACACTCTGTTAATATATTGTACTGTTCAATTAAACAAATATAAACCTTTTCTCTGATCATCACATGTAATGCTAAAAATGGAGAAAATGTTTGCTTCAAAGTGGGACTATATTTTTGAATACATCATTTATTCCCTTTACTTTTTATTACTTTTCTAGTGTAAACATTACTAAACTTATTGCTAATGACATTTAGTGCCTCCCTGTAATTGGAGGTTGGCCTTCAGGTTTGCAAATTTGTTTCATACGAAACAGTAACACATATCTACACATATACATCACGCCTAGTTCCCAATGGGGTCAGAGACCACCTCTCTCCACTTGCTACGATCCTGGCACACCTCTCTCGCTTCCTCCACTTTTATGAGCGTCTTTATGCATGCTCGTCGGTTGCTGGTACTCGTGACCCGTCCTTTCTTTGGGACATCTTCGATTTGATCGAAATGTGTCCGCCTAGGTCTACCTGCATCGATTTTTTCAATCATTCTTACCTTGTGTACCTCTTTGGTTAATCTTCTTTAATCCATTCTTTCCACATAGCCGAACCATCTAAGCATCCCTTTCTCTATCTTTGTCACTACATCTTTAACTACACCGCAATACTCCTTTATCACACTGAACCTCACTTTGTCCATCAGCTTCACTCCAGTTATATTTCTCAGGCTTCTCATCTCCACAGCGTTAATCCTACTTTCATGTTTCTTGTGTGCAGTAACACACTCAAGATTATTTTTGATATTCGGTGTGTCTTGACTTCAACCATGTTCGTCATTATCAATTGAGGAAAGCGATATTGCAGTACTGTACCTAAGATATATAATCTATTGTTTTTTGGTTGACTGCAAAAATATTCTGAACTGAGCGGTAAATAATAATAATAAAAACCAAAATTCTGTTTATGAGTGTTTCCAAAAAAAAACTTTTTTGACTAAATAATAATAATATTCCGATCAATGTGGAGCTCTCTGGGGAAGGCCTATGTCCAGTAGTGGACTTCTATCGGCTGATGATGATGATGATGAGCGACACGCTGGAGAAGTATATCATTACTGATGTTTTGCATCCCAACTTATTTGTAGTTCTATAGCATCATATCTTGTTATCCAACTTTTGGATATTTTCTATATAAAATGAAAACACTCTTCATTTTACTATTATTAGTATAAAAGAACTTGTTTATATGATTCGAAAGGCATAAATTATATTTTGACGAAAACTACTATTCCATGATTGAAATAGGAAAAAAATGATACGTGCTATTGTGTGGATTACAATTTGTGATATTGAAGAATGGTTTAATAATTGTATTGATTTTCTTTTATTTTAAGTGTTTAAAATGTTCATATTATATAAGCGCAATAATGTCACGTATTGTCTGCTCATACGTGATGGATATTAAATTCAACACCACACTTAAAATTTGATTCTAACGTGTTTGGTGTACACTTTTTATGAATTCTTTAAAAATATATGCCACATACACCATAAAGCGTATAATAATATTTGATATTATTTTTATACAATTGAATATAATGGGTGAACATAATTACCAAAAATTATAAGTAAATGAACTAAGACTTGCACTTTTACCGAGGTAAAGAAGCTTAAATGCTTATGTCTGGAGACGACGAGCACTATGTGCAGAGTATATAATCTCAACTAGCGCGATATTGTTATGACCGAAAGTATCTTACTGCTTCGTCAAATAATAAAAACAAACTCGAGCAAATGCTTTGTATAATATACACTACAAAAGTCATCAGGGGCCACATTCATGACATCTGATTTAACTATAATAAGTTAATTCGTAACATTAATAATTATTATTGTATTATAAAAATATTTTAACTATAAAGTAAAAAGTGGTGATTATATACTCAGGTGTTAAGACAATTTAAACCTTTGTTTTGCACAAGTTTTCATTCTGTTTCTATTTTTATATAACATTGTAATAAATGTTACAGTAACAGTAGTAGTAGTATACTGCACATTTTCATGTTTGCTCATTATAATTTAAAATAAAAACAATAATATTGTATTTTTTTTTAAAAAAATCGATTACTACCATATTTTTCATTTGAATTATAATATTTATTAATAATACACTAAAAGTAACATGGACATTTTTAATAATCAAAAATAATTAATTTTGTTTTATTCAAAAATGTCTTATTATCTTTGAAAAAAATTGCATTACAAATGATATATTTTCAAATATGTATCTAAAAATTCTATATGCATTTTTAAGTTATTATTCCATGTCTACATATAGATATAAGTACGTAGAAATATCTTAAAATGGCGAAAATTTATTTAGTTTATGAGAATTAAATTATTTTTATGAAAACACAGAGTTTAATTTCGAAAAATATTTTAATACACCTTTTATACATTTTTAACAGTATAATTTTTATATTTTATTCTAATAGATTTATAAAATTAGAATGTCACGTCATTATTAATTAAATGTATGGAGTAATAATGGGCCTGAAATAGATCATCGTTTGAATTCGGAAAATATAGGTCTAAGATATAAATTTCTTGAAAAACTCGGAACCGTTATGACCTTTATTGTAGATTGAAAACCAACGCCATCTTTATCAACTTCGAAATTAAATTAATAATACCTCATAATGAATGCTATCAAGGCATTTATTAAATTAACTTGATTTTCTTGACCTATACATAAAAGTCATGAGCTATCACAAAAAAAAATAGAAAGTTATAAGATATTATACCCGTAAATATTTAAAAAAGAAAAGACATAACTATGATAGTAGTGTATACAGAGTGAAAGGTAATATGTATAAAACAGGAGGGGCTAAAGTTTAGTTTGTATCCTATATATGTATATATTACTAATTTATATTTAACAAAACAATCATTAAACAATGATTATTACATTAACATTTGTGTAGAAATAAGTACGAAATAAAATCATTGAATCTTTTTCCAGAAAATCGGGGATTATTTGACAATTATTTAAAAAATTAATAACTTCAGAACCATTGTTTTTGGATGGGGTATTCAATACATAGATAGGATACAAGCTATACTTTCGCTCCTCCAGATTTTACACCTATTACTTTTCACCCTGTATACAAGATTCTGCGCAATTTTTGTTGTAGAGATTACATATACCTTGGTAGACAGCTGCTGATGATGATTGTAATGATTCTTTTTCTAAGTAGATCTGAATAATATCTATATCGGAAGAAGTCTTAAGACTTCGTACCTACTTATTACCTTATACGAAGACAATACCCACGTATTTAACGATACTTAAGTACCGTTAAATACGTAGGTATTTAGAAGTCTTGAATAAATATACTAACAATGTATTCACTTTGTCGTAAAATAATTTTAATTAATTTATAAATAGCTTTTAAAATAAAATTATGCTAATAAAAATTTTTAAGACCTTTTGTATTCCTTTTTGCAACTATGTAAATTATAATAGATTCTATTAATTCCTGTAAAATATTGGTACATTTTTGTATTAAGCCGGCATTACTGTTTTAATATCTTAACATATATTAAATCAATTTTATGCTGTCAGTTTGGTTTAAAAGCCACGTTACCAAGCCTTAAATCTTCAAAAAAAGTATTCTGTCAGTCACCTGTCATTGATTTTGCAAAGTGCCAACTTATTACTTGTTAGGTTATGTGTAATCAATTTACTTAAAGGAAAAAAAATATATAATATTTCGAACCTACGATGAAGATCTTCACAAACGAAAATAACACCGCAACATTAAAATTATTAATTGCAGCTAATTTAGCCGGGAAAAAAATTGAATTATGCAAAGCTAATTTTGAAGGTATTTAAATATTTCTATATGAAAATTGGATTAATTTTTGCTAACAATCCGTCTGTAGTCAAAAGTTCGTAATTGTTATCTTTTTTCTTTATTGAAATGTATGTCAACAATTTTTTAATAAGAATGGGGGCTAAGTTCTACTGTTCTGCTGAAGCAATAACTGAGTCATATTGCGACAGTGTGTGTTAGCAACCTACATATGTCAAAGGGACTTTTTTACTGGTGTTAGGTCTACTGTTGAAGGTTGTCCTGCCCTACTCAAGTTGTACAACGAAACTCAATTTATACTAATAAAATGTATATAATTTAGTTATAATTAAGAATATATTTTATATGTATATATAACCAATTGACTTTCTAACTTATTTTTATTAACATGTTATTAAAATTAAAAACTTTTACTTAGATCTAATGTAGGACTAGTTAGTGTATATTATTATAACTTTATCCTTTTTACCTTAATTTGCATAAAAGTATCCAATATTAAAATTGTTAACAATATTAAATATGGGTACATTATAAGTTAAATAATATTAGACTTATTGTTATTATTTTTGTTTGTGTATAATATTAAATGTTAAAACTGATCTAATATGAATAAAATATGTTTGTGTTTTTATTGGTTTAATTTAAGTTTCATAAATTGGACCATATAAGATATAGCTAATATAGTTTAAAATCCTCTTTATTTCATGTAGATAACTTTTGAAAAACACAGAAATGGAAAAAAAATGCATATAAGATTTAGCACTAACGATTTGTTAAGGTGATAGTTTTAACAAAAAAGCTTTATAAATTTAACAAAAATAATTGATAATCAATTTTGCATTGGAAGTTCCACCAAATTGAAACAAAGTAATTATTTATATGTTTAATCATATATCTAAAGGATTCTTAAGAATCAATGCTATTTTGCAATAAATTGAAAATAATTCATAAAATTCAGGAAATTATTTTAGAAATAGTTTCCGTGTTAATATTTTTTTGTAACAGTATGGTGGTAGGTAGGTAAAAACAGGCATTAAAAAAAATTGCTGATGATCGAATTCATTTTTACAATCTGATCACCAAACTTCATATTGAGGAGGGTACCTAATGATGATGATGATGACAACATATGGTTCACTCAATAGTCTGGTGCTGTTTAGGATGACAAACAACATACCATATTATGCGCATTACTATGAGACAAAATGTTAAGTCTCCTTATTTAACTTGCTACATCAACTGGAAACAATCATGTTTGCAAACCACTTTTAGGTGACAGAATTGTTCAGATAGATTTTTCATGTTATATACATGTAAAAAGACTTGGGTGGATAAGTGTGAAGAGTGTTAATCTGCAACTATATGTTATTTCATAACCTCTTATAATAATTATTATTATTTTATTAGTAGGAAAATATGAATAAGTAGTATTATTGCATGTTACTAACAACAGGGGGCTGGTACTGAGCACTTGTCTTGCATTGCAGACAGCATTTTCACAGGACCTCAAGTATTGCCATTGCTGGAAGTGGATGAGCAGTTGTCATTCTTCTCTAGTAATGCTGCAGCACAGTATCTGTTCCCCATTTTGGATCTATCTGTTAATGGGCAATGGTATGTGCCTAAAATGTTTGATATGAATATATAATTATACATTAAAACTCTTTATCATATAGCTTATACCTAGATTTGCTAAACGCTCACAGTAAAACTATTTGTAGCTTGGAAGGTGAAAACAAGAATTGATGAAATTAGAGATAAAGTTACTGGTATATCATGAGCTATTTTTATATAAGTGCACTTCTAGTAAACTGTGTGCATCTGTCAAACTTATATTAATTAAACTTTTATTTATTTTACCTTTGCTATTGTTCTTAAATGATCTGTTGTTCATATTATGTTTTAAATTTGGAACTGATCTATTTTTCTTTTCTTTTCATAAGTCAACAAATGCAAGAGTGGGAAGCGACGCGACTTCAACCCGCTGTTTCTGCAGTTGTTGGAGCTAAAATTGCAGCTTCTGATCTACGACAAGCACTCCAGTCACTTTTACAAATGCCTGACTTAGTGCTCCAAAAGCATAAGTACATTCTTGGGGTAAGTTTTGACAATATATATCATTTGAAGTTGGTAAGTTTTTCTCAAGGGATTTGATTTAAGTTTAGTATCTTTTTCTGAAATTTAATATTCATTTTTAGATCTAGTTTTTTTTTATAAAGATTGTACCAATTAGGATTTAGTACAAAGGTTGACTTAGCTACCAAAAAAGATATTTTTTTTAATTTTGATCAGAGACAATTTCAGTCAATATTTGGAAAACTTTGTATTAGTTTAATTTACCTGTTATTTTATAGATATATATATACACACAGTGTTGCTTCTGGAAATAGTATTTTTTTGCAAGGGACATAACAGTGTTATAATCAAATATACACTTCCATTTATTTCATATTAACAAAGAGTTTTAAATTGTGTTATTTTATAAGTAAATGTAATTTTAAACAGAAATCATCATAAAATATGAAATAATTTTTCTCAGTTATGAATAGCGGAATAAGCTAATGCTTATTGAATAGCCTATCATATTCTACTTTTGAACATAGGTTTAATCAATTCCAGTGGGACCATCCCCTACATAATGCTTACATCGTATTTGGAGGAAAACACTGCCTAGTGTCATTACTGGCAAATCTGATAATGGAAATAACAAAATCCTCCATAATATAACATCCAGAACACATTTCATTCGAAGTATGTATTTGATTTCTTTTGCAGGAGAAATTGTCAGCTGCTGATATTTCAATATGGAGTACACTATATCCCCTTTATTATGAAGAATCATATAAACAAAGTTATTTAGCACAGTGTCAACACATTGTGCGTTGGTTTGAAGACTTAGCCACTGCCAAAGCTGTGGAGGTAAAAAAAAAGTTAAATTTATTGTCACATTTCTTACATTGTAATTATTTTATTATTATTGTTATAAGTAGTTATTTCCTAACTTTTAAGGAAGCGGTTAAGCAGTGGGGAGGATCAGCAAAAGGGCCGTTTGCAACACCATCAGTGCTTGGTAATCCACAGATTACCAGCATTGTCTCACCTGTAGGGTAATATATTTTAATGATTTTTGCACATATAATTTAGTAAATGTCATTCCCATTTAATTGTTTTAAATATAGATATTACTCGTTTTAATCACTTTTTCATAATGAAATTAATATTAAACACATGTCTCCTGGTGTTCCCACTGCTGGAATCTTCTCTCACAAGGAGAGAGTACAGATCATTTATCAACTTCTAAGTTCACAAGTTGGTTGATGTTGATATTTACAAAAACCATTGTTCTCGGAACCTTTTAGTTTCTTCTAGCTTAATCGGGATAGAACTGGTACCTCTTTAAAAAGTATACTTTAATTAAAAAAAGTTATGTATAACTAATAATTTTTTCTTTACCCCAGTTCACCAGATGAGGATCTCTTAGCAGCAAGTGTTACAGCAGAAGAAGTTGATGCAGCAAAAGAGGGATGGCTTATTGGAATTAAAAATATGCAATCACCATTAATGCAAGAGAAAATAGTGTAAGAATCCAATTTATTATAATTGCTACAATGTTTTTATGATAGAACATTTATATACAAAGTTTGAAAGTCCTATAACTGAGTAGTGATACAATAAAAGCTATTTGATTTTTTTAAAAATTGAAAAGTATTAAAAACTGACATTATCTAACTATTGCTGCAGTTTACCAGTCAAGGGTCGTAAAAACGTGTTGATTACGTCAGCACTGCCTTACGTGAATAATGTACCACATTTGGGGAATATAATTGGCTGTGTCCTCTCAGCAGATATATTTGCAAGGTTAGTAAAATTGCTCATTTTAAAAAAATTTATATATAATAAACAGTGTTTAATCACTTTATAGAATAGTCTCTTACAAAATATATACATCTAAGAGTAAAAATATACATCTTCTTTTAACCCAACAGAACTTTGTGGCAAATGGTATGTTCACCAGACGGTAAATAATACGCCTACTCATATCAATGCCGTGCTATTTAGAATGAAACACAATGAAGTTAAGTTACTTTAACCACATCATTTTACTATCAATCTTCTTCTTCTTCTTAAAGTGCCTCTACAACTAGTGAAAGTTGGCGATCAGCGTGGTACAATCCTTTCTGTCCCTGGTTCGGCGAAACAATTCCGACGCCCCAGATATGCCAGTCCATTCCTTGATATTCCTCAACCATGATTTTTTCCGTCCCCCCACCTGTCGTACTATCAGTAACACACCTCAAACCAGTAACACAGGTGTTTGTACAATACTGTTTGAAGACAAATGTAGATTCTGTAGGGGTGCCTATTCCTACCACTAGTAACTACATTGTTAAATAACTGCCATACGTTAACGATATTTGTTTTCACTTTTAGATATTGCCGTCAATGCGATTACAACACGTTGTTTATTTGTGGCACGGATGAATACGGAACTGCTACGGAAACAAAGGTATTTATAATTTTTTTTAAATATCCACGCGGACATCCTCGGACAACTTTGAAAAAATGGTCATTCGTATACCTTTTTTCATTTTTTAAAGGTTTTGTTTTTCTTTTAACTTTCTCAAATTATCAAATTTAAAGAAACTTATTTGTATTTTTAGTCTTATATATAAAATACTAAATATTATATTACACAAGATAAGGTTTAGAAATTCGAATGGAGAGAGTATAAAGGTTTTTGTTGGTTGTCGATTTCTACCCACTCGATAGTAACAAACGCAAATTTAGCTATTTATTTATATTTTGTTAATTAATATTGACTAGTGTTGAGCCGTGATCCCATCTGACAGTAAGCGGAGATATAGACGTTAAATCGTACTAGTCTAGATAAATCTTAGTAATGAAAAATTAATTTCAGGCTTTGGAAGAAGGTGTCACACCACGTCAGATCTGCGATAAGTACTTCGACATCCACAACGCAGTGTACCGCTGGTTCGATATAGGCTTTGATTACTTCGGGCGTACTAGTACAGCGGAACAGACCGAGTTAGTTGAATTATGTAACTATTAATGCACAAGCCATATATAATTATTTTTTTTCAAATATACTAATGTATATCTGCAGAAATTGAAAGTTTCATTACGCAATGATAATGATTAATACTGTGAAACTGGTTTCCTGACGAATATTAAATTGTGATTCTTCTTTATACAAATAATTTACTTGTCAACATTGCAGTTTATTGTCGTCCACTGCTCAACATAGGCGCTCCTCGTGAGTTTTCGTGACTGGTGCGATGCCACCTCCATACAATGATTCTTTTCAATCTTTAGCACATTGCCACTTTGCCAAATTCTTAAACCACATTATGAATTTGAAAATAGGAATATGGGTTTTAACAATTATTGTGTGCCATGTCAATTATTATAAAATAATATTTTGTTACAGAATAGCACAGAAACTGTTCCTTAAACTTATGGATAATGGATTTGTGACTTCACAGTCAGTAGACCAACTGTATTGTGAAAAGTGTGAGAGATTTTTAGCAGATCGGTAAGTGTATAAAATTTTTATTAATATTTAACTTATACTTTGACTCGTCCTACCGATCATCATGTATACTAATAAATATAAATAATCATGATTTTTTTTATAATTCCATTGATAGTATTGTTGCCAAAGACTTTCTACCGCTAAACAGTGTCGTGCGAATGTTAATATGTTTCAGTTTAAAGGGCATTGTAGCTTATTACAGTAAAGAAGCTTAAAATTTGTGTTAATTAAAGACCAAAGAAAAATACTTTATTTAGAACTGCCTATATGTATATAAATAACAACTTAAAATAAAAATTAATTTTAACAAGCGTACAACAAAATCTTAAAAATACACGAAAACAAATAAATTTAGGCACCAGAAACGAGCTCCAGCTCAACATTATGCTCCTGCTCTAAACAGTAGCGCTGATATTTCAGCTAGACATATATGATAAAGTAAGTAATCACCAGTAGCGCCACATTGTTATGGACGAGTTCACCTGGCAAAAAACCTTTCTTATTCATGACTTCTAGATGGCGTTTCGGTATATAAATTTATTCAATGAATTCTTGTAATGATGCTGAGTAGCAATAACACAGATATAAACAACTGATATTTACTAGTTGTACAATGGTTGTTTTATATAAAAAGAAAATTGAAGCATTTGTACGGGGAATTATAAAAGTTAATAGAAAATCGTTGCTCTGAAAAAACAATACCTGTGTTCTTCCTTAACTTCCTTTTTTTTTTACAAAGATTTGTGGAGGGCGTATGTCCTCATCCGGGCTGTTTGTACGAGAGTGCTCGCGGCGACCAGTGCGACAAGTGCGGGAAGCTAATAAACGCTATAGAGCTGGTGTCGCCGAGATGTAAGGTTTGCTCACACAAACCCACAGTTAAACCCAGCGAACAACTTTTCATTGAACTTGGTCAGGTGAGATATTTTTTTTAATCAATTCTTTTTAGTTTATATAGTTTCTAAGGATTTATCATTTCCTTATTCCATTTGAAGCGTCACAAGTAGTTATTTATCTATATCTTTCAGGGTCTTGGTAGATGCACATTTTATTCGAACTTCCTTTACGTGTTATTTCCATTAACATTCAAATATAAACCTTTCTTTGTTATATGATTTTACGTTTTGTTCACATATGTACACCGGTGCTATTTTTGATATTAGGAATATGTAAAAGCATTAATGGTTCCCACTTTTGGGATGCAAGATCATTTCCAAAAAAAAACTGAATATATACACATATAATGTAAACGCAATACTTATAATATGATACATTGTTTTTGCTTGCGTGAAATATTATCTTCCAACTTTTTTTTAAAAACTACTTTTCAGTTAGAACCATCGCTTCGCTCTTGGATCGGTGGGGCAGAGCAAGGGTGGTCTGCACCCGCTAGAGCAGTGTCCCGCGCGTGGCTGCGGGACAGTTTGCGCGCCCGCGCCGTCACCAGAGATCTTAAGTGGGGCGTACCAGTGCCGATAGAAAAATTCGCCAATAAGGTCATTCATTCACTTATTTGTTATATGACATTTTCGCAAAAAATACTAAAGGCATCACTTAACAACTGCAAGCTTTACGATAGTGCTTGGAATAACCAAGCACTATTTAGCTAAGTTAGCGATTTAAGTATAAATTTCCAAGCCGTATTTCTCCATTACGATTTACAACATCAATATGAATATAATCTGCTGGGCACAGGCCTCTCAAGAATCCTCATTGAGAGGGAATTGTGCCTTAGCCCTACCACGCTGGCCCAGTGCAGGCTGGTGTGTTAAAAGATGAATATAATATGATTTCATAATGATGAATGAAATATATTTATTTTTACAGGTATTTTACGTGTGGTTCGATGCTCCGATCGGATACCTGAGCATAACGGAATCAGCAACAAGACAGTACGAAAAATGGTGGAAGCCCGATAAAGAATATGATGTGAGCAGTTATCAATTATCCCTAATATATTTTCGTGTTGCTTTGTTAAACGAAGATATTTTGAGCTAATAATATTATTGCCAGAATACTCGGAGCGCGGACTGCTCACCATTCACTTAAAACCATGTATAATTAAATATCAATTGTTAGCGCATTGAAAAAAAAGTTGTGATAGTTATTAGTGTTTAAACTACTCCTTTTATTATGAGGAATATGATTTAGGATAATTAGTTAAAATTATTAACTAAATAAAAAATTTATATCATGGTTATATGCCTTCCTGGCTATATTATTATGTATTGGCAAATATTGATATAATTGATATAAACCTGAAAAAGCACTAAGTGCTTTATTTTCATTTCTAACACTAGTACGTTTTTTAGACAATTATTAATGATTTATACTTAAATAAATACAAAGTTAAAATATGAAACAGATACTATACGAAAATCAGCTTAATTTATGATGAAAATATTGTATATACAATTATTAAATGCTTTTTTCTTTTTACTTTGATTTTACATTAAAGACAAATTATTAATATTTCAGGTGAAATTGTATCAATTCATGGCGAAGGACAATGTCCCGTTCCACGTTATAATGTTCCCGGCTACAGTTATTGGGGTCAATGAAGGACATAAATTGGTGGATCACATATTTGCTACAGGTATATTTACATATACATTTATATAATATATAAATATTTTAAAAAGATGTTCATCTCATTTTTCTCTTCATTTCTAGAGTATTTAAATTATGAAGAAGGAAAGTTTTCTAAATCTCGAGGTGTGGGTGTATTTGGTACGGATGCACAGGTAATTAATTATATTCCTTTCCTTAGGATATTTTTACTCTCATATAAAATATTTTCTAAATAAAATTATTAAGTAAATATGTTTAAATTAATTCATAGGAAACCGGCATTCCTTCCGACGTTTGGAGGTTCTACTTGGCTAGTATACGGCCAGAAACATCTGATTCCAGCTTCAGCTGGAACGATCTTGGCACTAGGTAAATGGCTATGCTTTTATTTAACCATGTTAGGTTATATGAGCGCTAACCTTCAGTTTGAAGAGGGCAGGTGCCCTGAACTGAAGGTTATGATGATGATGATGATGTAGTAGATACTAAAAGTACATTTATAAAGCTGGTGTCTATTGAACTTTATATACTCTATATCATCTAACTAGTTATGGCGAGATTATCGCTTTAATTTTTTTAATTTTACATTTTAATGAGATCACAAATGTAAATTTATATCCATAAAAAAGGTTATTATTTTTATCAATTATTAATTTTCAGGAACAACTCTGAACTTTTGAACAATTTGGGCAACTTCTGTCATCGGTCCCTTAGCTTTTGCGCGAATTCATTTAAGGGTAAAGTGCCGGAAACGAAGTTAATTCAAGCTGATTACGAACTCATTGCGTATATCAATCGAGAATTTAATGGTAAAGTTATTCCTTTTTTTTATGTAAACGAATAGAATTTCACATGGTGACCCTAACATCATATGAAATCAATCAGGCCATGAATGGTGCAGTTTGCTAACCAAAATTATTTATATCGGCTCTCATATGTTGACTGTTAGAACACAGCAATACTTTTATGACGGCATCTTAACAATTAGAGTAGTAGTCGAAAAGCCTATCACCAATGAAATTCTGATGTGATTTAAATGCTTAAATGCTAAAAAAAAAATTGATTAATCCGAACTATCAAAACAGTTCCTTTTCTAGAGACTAATTATTTTTTTTTCTAAAAAAATCGTGAACTGCACAAGTTCTTTCACGATGAATAGCAGTGGTATAAATATTTTTTTGGACATTTTAAAAGTATTAACCGAGTTCGTCAGGTAGCTTACTACATATTTGTTTTTAAGGGATACATCATCTCCTTAAAGACGAAATACAATATTCGATGTTAGCAGAAGACAGGATTATATAGGATATCTATCCACTAAAACTTGTGATCACTCCATTCATAGTTTGAATAGAGCGCCCTTCAAACCGGTATGTAATAATGTTGGCAAAACCATATACATAACCTTCGGAACGGGAGTTTTAACGGCTTCCTAAGCAACGACATGTTTCTGGGTTTTCTATTTATAAATAATTGTTTTCAAAATTATTTGGCGCACATTTAAGTAAGGGCAACTTTTTATCCTACAGCATATGTACAACACATGGAGAAGGGTCGTCTTAGGGAAGCACTAAAACATGTAATGTCAATATCTCGCATTGGAAATCAGCACATGCAATCACAACAGCCTTGGGTGTTACTTAAAGGTTCCATTGAAGAAAAGTAAGTAAACTGTATAAGAATATTTTCAATGATTGTTACTCAGCCAATTTACGTCCCCACTGTTGGGGCACAGGCCTACCCTCAATATGAGGTCGACGGGCCATAGTCACCACGCGGACCCAATACGAATTGGCGACTTCACATACACTTTAGAATAAATTCTAATTCATGTGCAGGTTTCCTCGCGTTGTTTTCCTTCACCGTTTGTATTTCGCTGTTGTAACTAAAGTTCACAAATGTACATAACTTAAATATTAAAGTCATTAGTACATGTCGAAATTCGAACCCGCGTCCTTTGGAACGAAGGCTGCACGCTCTAACCATTAGGCTAGCGAGCTACCCTATGTTATGATTGTTTGCTTGTTTATAAATGGTTTGTTTTAATTGCAGAGAGCGTGGAGCAACGGCAATCGGTCTGTGTTGCCAGATAGTTGCATTATTGTGCGCTTTACTTGCGCCTTATGTGCCGAACACTTGCCGAAAGTTACGGGAGCAACTTAATTTAGACGCATTAGCATTAAGAATCAATTCAAAGTGAGTAGATATTGGTTGTGACTTTTTTTTTTCGCCTTTCCTCTCAGTAGGAGTAGGCAGAGGCGAATAAACACCCACTTTTCGCCAGGTGTGGTCAAATTAGGTCCCATGTAACAGGCGGCGATCCTGTGGCCACGACTGATTTTTTTATTTATGATTATATTAATATAATATTATCATAAACAAGTTACAAGAATTTAACTACAAATATTTCCCTATTCTGCCTCCACTTCATAAGGGGTTAGACTTGTTCCTTCTATTATTCCTTTCTATATTAAACCCCAACACACTGTTGATAGCTTGTTAATCTGATTTGTTGTATGTTGATAAACATTTAAGAACAAAGTTGTAGATAATATTTGTTACTGTTTCACAGCATGCCAAGTTTTGTTCAGTACTTGCCTCTAGGGCACGTTATTGGCAAACCGGAACCATTGTTTGCTAAAATAGAGCAAGATCTACTGGACAAACTCCGAGCGAAATATGCTGGCACACAAAGCGATAGGGCTAAGGTAAGAGATATTTGTCTGTTGTGTGTGTCTGTGTGCGTGTGTGTGTGTGTGTACATTACATTATCAACCAGATAACGTCCACGGGTGGAATTAGGGATTTGTTACATAGCAAACGCGCCTATGCTACATAAATTACGAATGATTGTGACAATTGGAGCTTTGGATGGTAACACTGCATACACTATTATTATCATTAAATTATATGCATAAAATCTGTATGGTGTATAAAAGCTGTATATTTTTTTATTCAATTAAATGACAAGACAAGCGGAACGTTCACCTGATGATGAGTTATAATATATGCATCGCACCACACTGCGCTAGTCACTTTAAGACACAAGATGTTAAGTCTTGTTGCCCCAGTGATTTCACTAGCTACAGCGCCCTTGAAACCGGTATACAGTAATGTTTGTACATTGAAGTTTTTTTTTATATTTATGTATGGAAATACATTTACAGCAAAATGGTGATGTTAAATCAAAATCGACCAAAGGAACCGCGGCAGAGCTAGAACTTGCTGTTGCGGCACAGGCAAGTAGATTTATGATAAATTAATCAATACACCAATATATAAAAGTAAACTCCAGAAGTAAGCTCCTGATACACAGAGGTAGACATATTTTAACGATATCAAGTAATGGACTGGGCTTTGATACGATCAGATGAGCTGAAAATCAGAATAGTTATCGTAATGATTACCTCAGTGATTTTACTAGCTCCATCGTCTTTTTAACTGAGACAGTAATGTTTGCACACTACAGTTTCACGACAGAAACAGGTTCTGGAGTATTATCTACCTAAAAGGTTTCCAGCAAGTGGTCCACCACTAGTGACTTACAATGAATGAGTTTATGGAACTCGTTAATTGTAAGTCAATGGCACTAGAGGCCTCGAATGGCGACCGCTTACCGAAAGACGTAGTGTTGTCAGGCCCACCACCAGGTGGTCCGACGATCTGGTGAAGTTGCGGGAAGCAGCTGGATGCGCAGGATCGATTGATGTGGAGATTTTTAGGGGAGGCCTATGTCCAGCAGTGGACGTCTGTCGGCTGATAATGATGATGATGACGACTAATAAAATGAAAACATTTTAGGGTGATAAAGTGAGACAGCTAAAAGCATCAACAAAAGATAAAACAGTATGGCAACCGGAAGTGAACAAGTTGTTAGATTTAAAGAAGCAATTAGAAGCTGCCAAAGTTCCACTTGAAGTCTCTCAAAATAATAGCGTTGAAGGCTTAGAGAAAGCGGTGGCTGAACAGGTATAATATGTATTTGAATTTCTAATTATTTATTTAAATTTTCATCATGTACATGTTACATAGAAGTCAATATTTACATAAATAAATGTTATATAGAGGTCAACAACCTTGATGAGGTCATTGAGTACAATAACCTTGACTCTCTCCTTGTGGGAGAAATCTCTTATTCTCTGCAATGGAAATTTTAAGGGTGCTCCTTATTAATTTATGGCACTACCTGAAAAAGTTGTACGTAGTTCTGTAGTCGCTTGTGAGGTAATTAATTTCGCCAACATAACATTGTTTCCAAAAATATCTCGGTAACTGGTGTTAATTGATTACTAATATTGGTAATTTTTAACATTTTAAGGGAGATAATGTTAGAAAGTTGAAAGCATCGACGAAAGACAAGAGCGTATGGCAACCGGAAGTAGATAAGCTATTGCAATTGAAAAAGCAATTGACTGCTGCTCAAGCGCAAAATAGTGATACCTCAAGTACAAATAACGCCGATGAGAATGCTGCTAGCTTGGAAAAAGCTATAGCGGATCAGGTACGTATTTTGATTATTGCAAAGTAACAACAAAACTCTCTTTTTTCTTACCAGATCCTTATTTTTGTTGTTTTTCGTGAGGGGTAATGCCTCCGTATACCTGCTCTCGCGAGGGCAAAGGCAGGTTATGTCGGACTTGCACCGACTAAAACGCCCACGTCGCTTTATGGCAAGGTCACGGGAACGCTTTTGCTTACCTCCGCGACGCCGCCAGCGCCGGCTACACCATGCAGCCCCACCTCCTTTCCACCCGTGTAAGGGCACCTCTGAACACACTGCGCACCCCCTCCTCGGCTTGTTACAGTCACCTAGGCAACGGATTCCCCCAAATCCGGCACACAAAGGTCATGGGAGCCAACAGAGAAAACTCTCTTGACTCCCTGCGGCGGATCTGAACTTGGGTTCCGCCGCGGACCGTTATACAATCTCGGAGGATAGGAAGAGCGGCGAATCGCAATACCGACACTCAGCTCTCTCTGCGACTCCACCTCGGCTGCAAAAGGCAGTATAAACCCGCCCCTGCAGGCCATCAGCATACATCCGAGGTGAGCTCACGGAGCTTACGTGGGGCGACCGCTTCGGGCCGGCCGGGTAGGTCCTCTTCGCTTCATCATGGGTGACCAAGTCGCGGCTACTGAGCCCCAACGCTACGACAAGGCGGGAACTGTTCAGGGGGGTGCTAGACCTTGTCCCATCTTTACTGTGGTTGGCCATCCTGGTCATTCTTCCAAATCTATCTTTATTTTGTGTCATAGCGTCTGTCAATTTGTTATTCTTTAGATCTTTATTGATCATCGTCAAACAAGTAGTTGGTTGTCTTCCAGGGTCTCTCTTTTTAGTTTCGAGATTCAGCGCTATCCTAACTATATGTGTTATTGGGCTTCGCATAACATGGCCGTACCAGCGCAGTCGTCTCTCTACTATCTAAAACAACAAAAAAATGTGTATATGTACATATGATAATAATTATTTCTTATTTCAATTAACAGGGCGACAAAGTACGAAAACTTAAAGCGTCTACCAAAGACAAAGCAGTGTGGCAACCTGAAGTGAACATCTTGTTGGATCTTAAGAAACGACTAGCCGCTTTACAAGTTAAATGAACATAATAATAAATTAAAAAATAAAACTTAAACGACATTTACATTCAAATTAGTTCCAAAAAAGACTACTGTTATATTCAATCTCTTTGTGTTGCTTTAAGAGAAAAGTAAGATCTGCATCGTTTAGCGGAAAAGTCTATATTTTTAACATCTTTAGATATTTTTTGTTAATACTGCGTCTATACAAGCATTTTCGTTGTATTTAAAGAAGTCCTAGCAAGTTATTACGTTTTATTTTAAAAAAGTGTTCTATGATCAATTCTCTTCTGTAGAGTATGCAATTTTTTTTTGTTTATTAAAATGTAGATTAAAGTTACTTTAAATAAAAATATACATAAAACAAATGTCAATATAAAATTTCGTATGTGAAAAACTTCGTCGTCATCAGTTGATAGTCTTCTAATGGTGGATATAAGCCTCGCCAATGACTCCACGTCGATCGATCTTACGCTGCTTTCATCGCCGGGCACTAGGAGCCGTCGTTTGTAAGAGTTCACATGGCAGGATTTGGACCATTTCCCACCACCCTGACCCAATGCGGGTTGATGAGAACCTGAACCCGGTTTGTTTATTAGCAGGGTGCACCACAAACAAGCGTGGTTGGCTTGGTCCCGTGAGTTGTTGCGCGAGATCTGTTACATCCCTCAAACACCCTTCTTGGGGAAAACTTTATGTTGGTCAAGGTGCACGAAAATTGTGGTCTGTTTTTGCTTCTCTACATCTAGATAGTATTTAGTGTTCTTTGTTTTTAAAACCAGTATTTAATATTAATAAACATTGCAATAGCGTTTTTGTTAATTTTTTTTTATTTTTACTTTTGTTATAAAAATTTTAGATTTTTCTTATATAGCGAAGCTAGTTTCTAATTTATTAAATGTGGATTTACATTTCACCAAAATTCTGAGTTCATTGTAATAATAACATATATTTTTTACAAAAGTACCAAGTAAAATTACTATAATTAATATTTATTTTTATGTTTTCATTTGTTTATATGTATTTCTGTTTCACTATAGTAAAAGATAATTAATAATATGTCGCTATCAGAAATGATTCTGTTCAGTAATTTCAATACAAAACAAGTTTAGTTGTAGAAAGTATTTATCATATTATGTTCGTATTATGTTGTAACTTGCGTGTTCATAACTACTTATTGTATTAAAATTTTATAATTTGTAAAAGATCTCCATAAATTATTTAACAGCTAATGTGAACTATTTAAAATAAATAATAGTTTATTTTGAACTTCATTTTTGCCTGCTCTTAATGAATCAATAATTTATAAATCCCTTTGTATCAAACTAAAATTATAATGACTATCCACACACACTCAAACTGAAGTTTGGCGATCAGAATGAGAAAGCTTATTTTCAGCTATTCTTAAATTGATGGTATTTAAACCTGGTTCACTATTTGTCTTTAAACCATTTCCGCTGGCTACCAGATACAGGTTTTCCAGGAATATGGCTTTTAGAATAGATCTTAAGAACTCTTAAACGGGTACACATTGAAGGCGTCCAAAAAATACAGACTTCTAGCATGGTGGTTGTTACCAGTCTACATACTGCAAGTGTTAAAAATTAATGAAATTCTACCGGTTCGCGAATTATCAGTATAAGAATAATCACATAAAAATAAAAGATTAAATTTGTTAAGATGTAAACTTTTTCTTTTAAAAAAATAAAAGTATTATTAATTTAATAATTTTTTTTTCTCAATCCAATAACTTGAAAATAAAGTTTTTTTGGAATCACACAAAAATTTTTTCTAATATTACTTCATGGGTTGATGATTTCTTTCTTTTCATTTTTAATGAATGCAAATATTAAGTGCATGATGTCAACAATGTTTTCTATTTTTGACTTGGATAGGTAAAATTCATTATAATAATGTTTAAATTTCTTTTTGCCACAAGATGATATGAATGTTTTCTTGAAAAACATTCCACCTATTAGTTAATTAGTTAACATAGAAAATGTACATATAGGTTAGGCAGAGTGTTTTTGACTGCTGCCAAAATTCAATTAAAATCGTTTTTTGACAGTGACGTTTGGTCCAGTATTTGATTTGTAATTTTGTGTTTTTAAGAAGTATTTAATTAACATTCTGAATAGTTTACACTTTTCGAAATGGATTTTACAGTAACCATTGATAAAGTAGATATTGTATGTAGGATATGTCTCGGCGAGGGATCAAATATGAGAATGTTAATGAGTAAAATGGAAAGTGATGATAGGACAATTGCAGAAACTCTTTCGTTTATATTAAATCTTTACATTTCTGTGAGTGATACATATGCAAAACAAGTTTGTGAAGAGTGTCATGCGAATATCCTGAAGTTTGATGAATTCAAAAAGCGCTGCATACAGGCAGAAGGTTCGTTGAACGATGCTTATTATACAGAAAGTAAAGTTGAATGTTCTGATAACCACAGTACTAAATCTGTTAAAGAAGAATCTATTAACAAATTTTGTATGGACGAACCTTATCAATGTAGCGTGTGTTCCAAAAAATTTTCTGATTTACTCCTTCTTGAATCACATGTATTAACTGGTCATAGTTTTGCTAATGAACCAACAGCAAAGGATGTGGCATTATCAGAAGACTTTACACACTCACCAAATTTTCCTAAAAACACAACTCTCTTCACGAATAGTGTTATAATAAGTGATAATGATACAAATGATTTCCAAGACAAAAAAGACGAACCACAAAATGATGAAGAATATGACTTTGCAGAAAGTGCAGCTGACTTATCAAGTCCCTTAATAGATAATAAAGATGATGAGGAGCTCTTAGATAAGCATTCCTCTGTAAATATATTTAAGTGTAAATGTGGGGCTGTTTATGATAATTACACCACATACAAGGAACACTTGGAAGAAAATAAATGTGAGGAGATTGTCAATGATGATATAAAAAGTACAAATGAGAAAAAATCTCTTAAAAAAAGATCTGTAAGAAAGAAAAAGAAAGTAGTTATAGAAAAACCAGAATGTCAAAAATGTGGCATTGAATTTAATACAATAAAAAGGTATAAAATGCACCTGCGTAAACATAGATTTGAGAATATTGATCCCTCGGAAGTATTTCACTGTTCGATGTGTATGAGAAGATTCACGAGAAAGTCATCTCTCACTACACATTTAAAAACACATGAAATAAAAGCTGGAATAAAGTATATTTGTAAAACATGTAAGAGAGAATTCCAGCATCAGGCACATTTAGATAACCACATACTAGCAGTACACACAAGAGAAACTGGCTACACATGTAAGTATTGTTCAAAGAATTTTGCCAAACAGGAGAGTTTGGAGAACCATCAGGATTCACATAAAATAGAAAAACGACACCAGTGCAATGTTTGTAGTAAAGCATTTTACATGGTGTCAACATTAAGAGATCACATACGCACCCACACTGGAGAGAAACCTTATCTGTGCTCAGCATGTGGCAAGGGATTCAGTCAAAAGAATAATTTGGCGCAGCACATGAGGAGGCATCAAGGTCTGAAACCGTTTAAGTGTGACAATTGTGATCAAAGGTAAGTTGCAAGTGACATTCATTTATATAATGATCAGTAGATAGATGTTCACTGCTGGACATAGGCCTCCTCCAAATTTCTCCATATCAATCAATCCTGTGCTGTGTGCATGCAGTGACTTATTTATCTAAGCAATGAGTCAAGCAAGATGTTCACTAAATGAGAAGTGATACACCTGCCCATAGCAGCATAGTTCTAGTTAGGATATACACAGCTTATCACTTTACGTCTTAAGTTAAATTTCCCTATCTGCAACACGCTCAAACCAGTACATAATATTGTTTGCATATTACTATTCAAAGGCAGAAATAGGAGTTTCAGTTGTACCTACCTTGACAGACTAGCAACGGAGACCTACCAACAGTTTTAAGTACCTCTCATTATACTTTTTTTTTTTTTTTTAATTTTTATATCTTTATTTAATAATGACAGATGCTAGAGATTCATTTCTCGGGCTACATATTTTACTGTTCGATGGAGTTTTTTCAAACCAGTCTGGCTAAGGACCACTCCTATATTATAAATACAAGAGTCACTGTATTCTTTGAGCATACTTCTCCATTCATAGCCCTACTAGCTGTTCCTCCTTTTACTGGCCTTAATAGAATTAGATTTGAAACTTGTCTGAAATAATCCCATCCGAGGGATACCCACTGCTCTCCCATGCTTACCTTTATTAAAACCTGCATCTCTCTTGAAGGAAGGAATTATGTAAAATTCATCCTCAGTTAACCTCTAATAGGTAAAAGCAATATTATAAACAAACAAATACAAATCTATCGTAAAATACAAATCAATCTTTGATCATAAGAGCTATATAAGTTATGTGCTTAACATGGTTAATAAAAAAAAATAATCATTACTCAAAAACTTTGTGTGATATGTGGTATGGTAGATGTTCATTATAATACAAGCTAGCTAATTATATTATAACCTATTTTTCACATCACAATATCTGCTCAAAATGCCAATAATTTTTGGATATAACTTCTAAAGTGTCTCCGTGGGAGGCCTATGTTCAGCTGTAGACATCTATCAGCTGATGAAGATAATCTTCTTATTTACGTGCAGTCCATATTATGGTTTTTAAAAAAGATTTTAACAGGAAAATTAAATGGATTATATACCATCATCATCAGCCGATAGAACTGCTGGACATAAGCCATATATCATTCTCATATATATATATATGTAGATTGTATATGTATATGGAGTTATTTTTTTTAAGTGAGCATACATATGTTTAATTAATTTTGAAATCATATAAAGAAATGTAGAAAGGTTAGTTAAAGTAAGTTGTATTTAAAGGGTAAAGATGAAGAAGTTAAGATAATTTTCCAAGTACTGTATCGTTGTTATTAGGTCAGCGCGGTACTGACTGGGTGCGACCAGACCTAGAAAACAAGATTTCTGAAAGGAGGCTACGTTCTACATCTGCTTCCGGAAGATATTTTATAAATGTTTATTGATTTTGACAGATTCGTTTCAAAGGGTGAGCTGGTTGCCCACAACCGTAAGCACAGCGGCGCACATCCGTTCGTTTGCGACGAGTGCGGTAACGGCTTCACAACGTCCAGCTCGCTGGTGAAACACCGTCGCATACACACCGGCGAGAGACCTTACGCCTGTGATCTTTGCTCGATGAAATTCACGGCTTCCGGGACCCTGAAGAACCATCGGCGAATTCACACCGGCGAGAAACCTTATCAGTGCTCTCATTGCGAGAAGGCTTTCGTCCAGCGTCAAGACTTGATTTCACACATTCGCTGCCACACCGGGGAGCGACCGTTCGTGTGCCCCAACTGTGGACAAGCGTTCCGAAAGGCCGCTGCTCTGAAGGGTCACCTCAAAATGCACGCGAAAGAACCTATACCGATGCAGAAGGACGTCGGCCTCTCCGTGTTACACGGCGTCAACGTGCTGCTCAGTGGAGTACATGATCTCATTAACGGATAAATGCAGTAACCGGATATCCAGTAATTTTATTTATTCTTATGACTTCCTATACTGAAATTTTGATAGTCGTACTAATGTTTCATTTCAATATGGTATTATTTCAACAACCTTAAAACCGTATTAGGTCTGAATGGTGGAGTGGCCTTACTCTTCTCGTAGAAGAAGGTCCGAGTCTAAATAATGGGAAAATTAAGTAGGTTTATTTTTAATATGTTTATTTTATAACATGTAGCGTGTACATGAAGGCGCCATCGCCAACTGCGTGCTTATGGTTTTTTTTAATTCCTTTCCAAGATATTAATTCATCGAAATATTATAAAAATATTCGAGATCCCTGCCTGATCGTATCAGAACTGAGATCCGCGGCAGAATTAAGATCACCGACATAGTCCAAAAGATTGCTAGCCTGAAGTGGCAATGAGGGAAGGGCTGACAGCCGATGGGGCACTAAGGTCCTCGAATGGCGACCGCGTAGCGGAAGACGTAGTGTTGGCCCTTCACTAGGTGATCCGACGAAATGTTGAAAGTTGCGGGAAGAAGCTGGATGCGGGCGGCAGATGGTTTGGGGGGGGCCTATGTCCAGCAGAGGCTGATAATGATGATGACGATAGGACGAGAAAACGGTAAGTTGTAAGTTTCAACCGCTTCGTCTAATAATCATATTGCTGATGTGACTATCCGTTCGCCGTCGATGTTGTTCCTACATATCTAATTATATTTAAAATGACTATATTTGTTCTAGCATGAATTTTGAAGACTATATATTAATAAATAAAATCATACGAGATGTTAATGTCGCCTAGCTATACAAATTCTATGAAGTTGGCTACGCACTATAGGTATTAAACATAAATCCTATATTAATTTCATATATATATATATATATATATATTAACAGCAATGCTGTGGTTGTGTGTTAAGACTGGACCCTTATATTCATACATGTACGTTTCGTCCGCATTTTTTTTTGTAATTTCATAATAATTTAATGTGGAAAAGATGCAGCAAATTTAAATCTATAATGCGCAGCTAACTAACTTCACTCATATACAATTACTAGATATTTAAGAAATAGATATTTTAAAGGTTTCGCGCAGATTATTAATAAAACATTACGTCTGCATTCATCTACCTCAACTATTTTCTTATGATTAATATATATATGTATATATTTTATTAGTAATTCTATGAATGACTTTTGTAAGTGTATTTCCGATTGCTCGCCGATAACTTTATATATTCTTAATACATAAGTCCGACTCCACGTTATGAGATTATCGAGAGCCTTCAAATAAATGTCCTTCGTAAGACTGCTATTATACTCTTCTGAATAAACTTTTGTATGTGCGATTGATTATATTACAAAATCTAAATGTTTAGCAATCTTTGTGTATGTAATACGGAAATCTAATTGTGGAGGAAATAAAAACATTTAAAAAATATGTCTTCAATGATTTCATTTGATCGCAGTTGAAGCAGGCATGATGTTGGTGTGTAGTTTTACTTCACTAGCTATAGCTACAATATTTTATTCCCGGCGGACTTCCAATTTTGGTTTTTCTATGTATTCTCAATCTATACTTGCTAAAATTATTTTTTTTTTATCTAAATAGTGTCATAAATATTTTTTATACGAATTTTAAGTACTGTTTAAAGTTCTAGAGTTATACTGTACATAATTTTTTTACCAAAAAATTTTACATATACGTACAAGAATTTACTAAAATTAAAAAAAAATATGCTAATAACATATCAGTAATATTTTGTAATAATGTTACAAATTTATTATTTTTAACTTAATAAAACATTTACGTGTTTTATGAAATATAATATAGCAATAGAATATGTCATCTTTGTTAGTATTAATCTTTGTACCTGAGATAACATATCTTAGTATAAAGAAATAAACCGTGCCTTACGATATTTGATTCGGTGATCATTTTGAATTATTTTAAATGTATAAATAAAATATTTCTTCAATTAGGTATTAAATAAAGTATTTTCTACTAATCTTTTTTCTTTCTTCCTCTACTCTATTCTGTTTGTTCTCCTTTTCATGTTTTCCAAATTTTTTAAAATACTTAATTCTATTTCGATATTTATTATACAAATGTCTTATATCCTCTTGGACCGAAAAGTTATATAACTACTGTCTTCAGTGTGAAAAATATGATATATACGAGGATATATGTTACATATAAACGGTAAGTATTGATATAACACTTTCCCGGAAGTAAAGGTACAAGGTGAAATATTTGTGGTCATCAATAAAATTGGTATCGATAGCTTTATAGTGGACTTTTACATAGACCCGGATTCGACGGGATAAAAGAAACCAAGGTATCTTACGTAGATAATTTATATATATATATAAAAGAATAGGATTATCATTAACTGACAGAAGTCCACTGTTGGAGAGAGACCTCCCCAAAGATCCCCTCATCAATAGGTTCTGAGTTACCCGCATCCTGCTGCTTCCCGGGATATTTACTAGGTCCCCGGTCCACCTTGCGGGAGATCCTCTAATATTATGTCTACCAATGTGCGGCCGCCACTCGAGAACTTTACCGTTAGACGTCAATCCTTCGATCCATATGCCCTGTCCATTGCCACGTAAGTCTAGCAATCTTCTGGGCTATGCCAGTGATTTCAATTCTGCGGATCTCATTTCTGATTCAATCGTGCAGAGACAATCCGAGCATAGCACTCTCCATTGCTCTTTAGGTGACTTTGAGCCTTTTTATAAGGCCTATCGTAAGGTGTCACGTTTCCGTTTCATAAGTCAACACACGAATTAAAGGCTACTCTTTAGACATTGGTATCTGAGAAGAGATGCTGCGTAGCCTCCCGAAAGTGTCGATTGACCCTCAGGAAGTTGAACTGTTTTTCTCAGATAAACATATTCACCGACAACTTTGAATGTAGAACCTTCAATCATTGGCATGGATACAAGGGCCGTAGACATAATTTTTGTCTTCTCCATGTTTATTTTAAATCCTATGCACCGAAACACTTTACAGAGATCATGAAGCATTTGGCCAAGGTTTTCTAGTCTCAGCCGTGACTACGTCATCAGCGAATCGAAGGCTGGTCATGTTGAATGGAATGGGTAAGTTAATGTCTACGGCATCACTATAACCAATTATGTATCAGCATAATGAGCTTTAGATGATTAATGCCTCGTACATGATTAGAACGCACACATACCTTACACAATGCTGATGAATAAAAGTCATCGGAACAGAAAATAAATTCTTTATTCAATATCAATAATATCCAATTTAATCAGATTAACTTAAGTGTTTTGAAATAAAAACTTATTTACAAAACACACTTTTCATTACTCGTACAATTTGTTATTCAATTTAGGAAAAAAATTCTTTTAGCTCCATAAAAATATTAATTTTATTATACCTGTACTGAGATCTTAGTAAATAACATCACAATATTGTTTTTATCAAAAAAAGTTGATGTTGCCATAACAAAAAAAAAAGGATGAAACAATTAGAGCGATTTCTTCAAACTCTCACTTAGCTCGTCAATGTACTGTTCCATTGGCAACCCACCTTCCATAATTTCGTTTAGGGTAATAACAAAAAAAAAAGACAAATCAACTGTCTTCATATAAAAGGTTTTCTAAAATTTTTTTTTTTACAACTATCATTTCCTAGATTTACTTATTTACAATACACTGTCTGAATGAGGTAATAACTTTCGCTAATAAACTCTTTGTACTGTTTTACTTTTATTTTCTCTCTACAAATAACTTTTAAGTTTCTAATATATAATATCAATGTCTCGAATTATTTATTCACAATATTTGACTAAACGTACCGCCATTACGTGTTTCAACATCATTAAGATTTACTTATGCATGTAATAACTATAAAAAATTATTTTATATTTATATATATATATATATATTTATCATATAACAATGGTTTACGTTTGTTGGCACGTCGCTGACTCGTTGTCGCGTAGTATTTAGCAGGTGTTGTATAGAGAAAGTCGCTGCGCCGTCCACAGATACAAAAAAAAAAAAATTATCACACGCAATTTTATTAACGGACGGCATTCTCGTTACCATAAGTGAATAGAGTATTGCGTTACGAGTAATTATATCAATAGATATATAAATCAAACACAATTACCGTCACTTTTTATGAGCCCACTGCCATTACTATCAAACGACGCAATGGCAGCCTTATTCAATTTTCATACCGAATATCCGAAATTTATTTTTATTCATTCAATGATAATCCTCCGTCGCAATTTTGTTTCCAAACGCGTTTTTTTTTTACTAGTCGTCACTTCACATTTCTCGTACAACACCTACATACAAAATACGACAATATAAAAAAAAAACTTACAAAACTAAATTACTTTACATATTTTTTGTTCAGGAGCTTGACGCATCTCAAAAAGTACGTTGACCCCCAAAAAGCGGGTGTTAACTAAAATTGAAAAAAAAAAAAACTTTAGGGAGCCCTATAAACAGGACTCCTCCACTAAGTACTATAAACGTTAAAAATTAACAATTACACGAATTTTATAATATTTGGCAGTTCATGTTTGAATTATACACAAATTATGCGCAGCTGCCTTGAATAGAATAAAGTGAAATAATACTAAGAAATAACTCAAGCCGTGGTCTATGGCCAAATGAAACTTAAGCACATTTAATGCACTAAAAACTATACAAAGTTAAAAAAAAAATTAAGCTACGCGAAATAACGGTTACAAAAATAATAACTAATATCTTCTCTTACTCGATCACATTTCCAAACCCATATTTGGTACAATTTGTGCGGGGAGACACAAAAATTATTTATAAAAAGTTTATGTATTGAAAAAAGGGGGAATACTTTGCGTTCAAAAAAAAAACACCCTTAAACACTACTTAAGTTATGTTCCAACTGTACTATTATATTATAGATCACTACAAAATCTGTTCCATTTAGTAAATTGTACCAAAAAATATACCATCTACAACAAATGACTTCCGTACCGAAAAAGAAAATACTCTAAGCAAATACATATATGACTGTTATATAAAGGCAAGTCTCAGACATTATATATATATATATATATATATATATATTTATATATGTATATATACATTTTTTTTTAGGATCCACGTTCGAATAGTTGAAATTATATTTCAACTCTAATGCGGATAGTGATAATGTCAGAGACTGTCGCGTACCAAAATTATTAATATTCATGTTATAAAGCGGTAAAACAAGACGCAGGAAAAACCGATAGTTATATATGATGGCACATCGTGATAAGATTAATCCGTAAACAACCCGACGGTCACTAACGAACCTAATGATAAAAAAAAAAATTAGGCTCGCAGACCTACGATTATTGTCGAGGGTACATACACACGTTTTGTAACTACAATGTCGCCGCGCTCTGCAGTAAGACTTAGTTTTTGTTATAAATCAATTTGGATTTAACACGAATCACTCGATCTTTATTTATTTATTTATAAATCGATGTATTTTATTATTTATATTTGTCACGCGGCAACACTCGCGTGGTCGGCGCGCGCCCGTTCGCGCCAAAACGCCGTCGCTTGGACAACCCTCGGGCAACCTAAACGTTGTCGGCTGGATAATGGCAGTGACAGGGTATGACTGTTGTCACTTGAAGGAGTAATCCATTGAGACATAAGGTGATGCTATTTGGCGCTCGCCTTCTCCAGAAAGTCCATCTTCAATCGCAGCTCTATGAGAAACAGTTGCTTCTGGAGTGAGAATATCTCTTCTTTCTGACGCAGCTCCATGTTCAAGATTTTCATTTTCGCCTCGTGCTCCCATATGGCGTGCTGCCGCTTCGCTGAGAAGTACAACCGCTCCTCTTCCGTGGCCGTGCCGCAGTCGTGCTTGATCGCGTCGTCAGTCTTCTCTTGAGCTCTGTCGTGGCCGTTCTTCCTCTTCTCCTCGTCCAAATGACTTAAATTTAATGGAGTATTTGAGAGTTCGTTAAGTTTCTGCAGAAAGTTTTGCTGTATTCTCGCCTGCTCTAGCGCTTGTAAAGGATTCGCTAGTATAGGTATGTGGGAGGTCAGCGTGAGGGGGTTGATCGATGTGTTCGGGATTGTTTTGTGGGGCGGCGGCGTGGGGGAGGATTGGGGGATGATTTGAACTTGGGGCTCGAGTACGTTCGGCATCGTGTCGTCGCTGTCGTTCGTGCTCGATAGTCGTCCGTTAGACATCTGCGGAAAATTAAACGTAACCTTACTGACAGCTATTAATTATTTTTTTAATTTACTAATACTTTTTTTAATCTACAAAGATCTGGGGATTCATCTCAAAGTTACATGGTTAACTGACAATGGGAAAGGCGAAATAAAATGACCATTCAGATTCATAATTTAGCGACGTAAAATCTTCTCCATTTTGCTACAACAGAGGCAAAATCAAAAAGATTTTACATTAACACTCAGATCTGATCTTCTGAGAACAATCCTAGAAATTGGCGTTACAGTAATTTGGAAAACTGTTCTAGCTCTTGGATCCGTATCCTCCAGACCACAGTCCGATGGAGTTGTACAATTCCAAAACAAGACTGACAGCACTAATTTCATTTTAAATTAAAACATGTTCTAGTGGCATTTGAGTGAACGGAACATTGAAATAAATTAAAAGTAGTTTCTTGTTATTTATATACTTTGAAATTGTTTTGAGAATAACGGAAAGAAAAAAGGAAAAATATACGGAAAAACAGATGGCTTTGACTCACATTGACGGGTACGCAGTCGTCGTCCTTGATGCTGTGGGAGCCTTCGAGGCTGGTGGTGGCTTCGCCCTCCTCATCTACATCATTCAAACGCAGCATGACAAACTGACAATTTTTTATTATTTTTTATAGTAATAGGATATAGTCTAGATTATGACTCATATTTTATATAATCTGTTGTCAAATCTGTATTTTGTTTAAGCTGTCAATGTGTATTATATTTAATTGTTAATTAAGATATATATTGATCATTATCAATCCTTGAACTATCAGCAGATCTTGAGGATCGCCTTCAAAATTCTGTAAGCCACATGTGTAATGTCTAGGTTTTGTTTCTAAGCATTCATATTCTAGAATCTAAATAAATAATGTTATTCACAAATCTATAAAAGTTATTAAGACTTCTACTCCAGTAATTTGTAACTGCAGAGCCCTTTAAACCGGACTATAGTAACGTTTTGCCGACTACTATTTGGCGGCGGAAAGAGATTAAACGAATCGGTGTATAAATGATGATTTGTACTGCTGGCTTTTGAGGTCAGTGCTCATTTGATAGTTAATTAAGGTCTTTTACCTTTGAGGTCGAGGGGGTGTATACTCTGCCAGAGCATACCGTCAAGGATACCGGAAGGCGCGTCGGTTGCCGGTGGCTGGGGGAAACAACGAATACATGTATATATATATATATTAATTCCGAAGAGTTCACGCTTTCTGATAGACTGATCAAGTGCTTAAAAACTTCATAGCATATGAGATATAATAAGTAGTCAATAGTAATTTCAGAAAATTTTTTATTGCAAGCGTGGAGTATGTTCAGGTACAAGTAGGATGTTCACTTGATAATAAGTGATGCGCTTGCCCAGTAACAACGTGGCGATAGTTGGGATAGTATTCACAGCACAACAATGCGCTCTTTGCCTTAAGACATATCGTTAAGTTTTTATCCTGGTAATTTCACTAGCTACAGCGCCCTTGATACCGGAGCACAGTAATGTTTGCACACTAAACAGAGACCTATCATTAGCAAATATTTGAAAATTGTAAGATTTTTTTTTAAAAAGCTTTTAAAAGCTTCATAATTTCTATATAAATCAAAGTACAGTTTTTTCTTCTATTTAGGTTTAGCATGAAAATGGCGGAACCACTTTACTGGTGGTAGGTTTCCGTTGTCGAGGGACCAGATGGACCCAGACTGGAAGGTACCATCACAGCGTCTATTTCTGCTACCAAACTGTACTGTGCAACCATTACCGTGATCCATTTTAATATGGATTAGATTAGCGTTGTATTAACGACTCATTTTAGTGCTTCAATGACGATTTGGTTTATTACGTGAGGACATACCTGTGTGTCATGAGCGCGCATCTTGCACTTCTTCTTGTAGTTCTCGTACCACATCTTGACCTGCGCAGGGGTGCGCGGTCGCTCCCCGCCGCACCGCTTGTTCACCTCCTCGCAGATCGTCGACCAGACCAACTGTAAGCATGAAACGATGGCATCAGTACACAACGTCACTAGTTTAATACATCCCAGCTGAAAAATCCCATGGGAGGTACACCGTGTAGTTTCCGGCGCTGCAATTTATATCCTAACCACTGTATATATAATAAGTTCCTATTGAAATCCGATAAAACCGGTGCTGATATTAAACTATGGAATTGAAATATCAATGCTACTGAAGTTGCATCAAAGGAAACTCCTGGTAAATCTACTGAAGCTGATAAATGCGTTTTAACAGAAATAAATAAATATAATCATTGGGGTGTAAGGGCTCCTGCACAACAACTCATGGGACCCAAAGCCAATCTCACCTACTCGTGGTGCACCCTGCTAATTAACACACGATGCTGTGGCTCCCACCCGCATTGGGCCAGTGTGGTGGGAAATGGTCCAAATCCTCCCATATGAAGCCCTACAAACGTGACGATCTTTGGGAGAGGCTTATATCCAGCAATGGACGTTTATGGGCTGATCTAGTAGTAGTAGTAGCATTATTGGTGGTAAGTCTCTGATACCGGAGACAGTCTAAGTATTATTTCTGTTGCTAAACGGCAGTATTCAAACACTGCTGTGTTCCGGTTTGAAAGGCGTTATAGCTAGTAAAATTATTAAGACATTTATGTCAAAGCCACGAGCACAATGTGGTGCAGTGTATATAATTCTAACGTCTCGCTCGTTATACAAGAAAGATTAAAGTTGTTACTATGTACTCCCAGTTGTATCCCGGTAAACTTTTTAAAGTATCTATATATATGTACTAAGTATATTCCAAATTAACATGTAATCTAGGCTAGAAGTAAGTAAGCTAGCGGATCCAGTATGACAACCTCTTACTCAGCCAAATATAAGTCCGTTACAACTTACGTAATTATAAAGGTGGTTCGTCGGTTCCATTTTGTATAAGCAAGAACTGCACAGTATGCGTTCACAAACGAAACGAAACACAAAAAAAAATACAAAATTTTCTATAGAGTTAATGTACTTAGCCTTAGTAACAAGGGTTGCGAGCTGGTCGAACGTATCCGGCTAACTAACACATTACACGCGCCGAGGGTAATATAAGATTCTTGATGATGAAGGAGGTTCATGTTCGTTTGTATAAGGTTATATAAAATGGGTGGCATGTGTGATAGGAATTTTACACCGCACGTTAAACTAACAATAATAATTCATTAATATCACTAATTAATAGACACAGATAAAATAAGTATCGTTAGTTAAATATTTAGCTAACGATACTTATTTTATCTGTATCTGTATCTAATGTGGAGACCTAGTACATAATTCTAATAATTTTTTTTGAGAATTGAATATGTTGAGAAGAAACTTATCTAAGAAAAAGGTGAGTAGGCTATTACTAAAGTAGTACGCTTTACCACCTAGACTTCATCTCAATAAAAAAAAAATTATAATAGAAAACTTGACACACAATAATATAAAATATGGACATTGGTTAAGAAGTTTCATTTCTAGTAAATATACAATTGAATTGTTCATCGTAAAATAGTTTATATGTCTCATTAACAATATAAGAGATTTTAAATTTTTTTTAACTCGCTATCGCTTATGACCTACATACGGCATTACACGAGTCGCGCAAAGTGCCCGGTCAGCGGGATTGGAGCGGGGCGCGGTGTCATATTACACGCGCTCAGCGATTCTCCGGCATGTCGAATAAAACTCGTGTGTCATCAGACACTCACAGAGTAGACGAGGTTTGTCCACCGCGATCCTAAAATCAAAAGATTTCATTTCTTCACCTACCATACACTCACGCTATATTTTCCTATTATATAATAAAATACTTGTCACAGGTGGTCACCGCTCGAACAGTCATTGATGATAAGAAATAACTAAATATAGAAACTTTTTTGATAATAAGAGAACATATCAGAAATATTTATTTTTGGCTATTTGACTCTGACTGCAGTAATAGAATTACTATAAAGAAATTCCTGGATGTTGATTTATCCATAAATATACCATTGAGACACTGATGATTTACTACCTGACTAGATCTTAATTAAGATTAAAATTGGTGTTAGGTTTCTGTTGCCGGAGACCGTCTAGGTACCAACGCAGTTGACGTGCACAATGTGGTGTGTCATCATTATCATCAGATGATAAACGTCCATTCATCCAACAAATTGCCGTGACTTTTATCCGATCGTCAAACGATCTTACACCTTGTGGTGTTGTGTATTCCATCCTAACCAGCGCCACATTGTTATGAGCAGGCGTACTATTCACCATCAGACAAACGTCTCGTCGCAACGTCGAAAAATAAAAAGTTCATATTTTTTAAGTGCAGAGGAAAGCAGGTATTGGGAGGAAGGGGCAAGTAGTGCGAGGGGAAGGAGACGTCCACTGCTGGACACAGGCCTCCCTCGAAAATCTCCACATCGATAGGTCCTGCGCTGCAGTCAGCACGGCCTCCGGAATCGCCAGGTATTAGGCGTCGTCTGTAGGGGGATTTGGGCCATTTCCCACCACGCTGGTCTACAGCAGGTTGGTGGGAGCCAGAACCTCGTTTATTGATTAGCAGGGTGCACCACGAGCAGGTGAGTTGACTTGGGTCCCGTGAGTTGTTGTGCGGGACCCTTTACACCTCCCTGGCATTACTTAGCATAATATACACAGCACCATATTGTGTTCATCGTCTTGAGAGACAATTATCGAAATCAAGTTATTATTAAGTTACTTTCAATTACGTCCAATAAATTATTTATTATTTATTTTGATATAGAAATCTATTAAGCATATATATTTGTTGAAGAATTATATTACCGGTGGTAGATCTCTGTTGCCGGGTACCGTCTAGGTACAGCTCCTATTTCTGCCGCCAAACAGTACTAAGCAAACATTATTGTGTTCCGGATTAAAGGGAGTTGTAGCTAGTGAAATTACTGGGTAAAAAGAACTTAACATTTTATGTCTCAAGGCGACGAGCGCAATGTGGTGCAATGTATACCATGCTAACTAGCGCCACGCTGTTACGAGCAGGAGTATTACCATCAGGTGTCGATGCTTAATTGAATAAAAAAAAAGAAATTCAAGTTAGTTTAAATTAAGTTATTGATATGAGATATTTATTTGACCTATGTACATTGTTTTTATCAACGATGACGGCATGTGGATAGATGTGTGTTATCGCTATCGATAATAATTTTATTATTGATATACAAACGTACTGAAATTACGCGAATGGGGAAAAACAAACTGAAATTCTACACATATAAGATTCAATAAATAGATTTATGTGTATATATGAATATATATAAAAAAAATTAAAGCTCACGGGAGAGCATATCACCTGATAAATATCCAAACCCGGAAGTTGTTAAGTATGTGGGAGTAATAGATTACCGTGTTCTAGATTGAAAAACGCTCTGCTAGTGTGCTGCTATTCTTGGGCTATTAAGAATAGGTCAAAGGTAGACCCTGCTCGTAGGCGATTAAAAGGATCTTCTGGTTTTACAGGCTTCGAACTATTATTGCCTCTTAAAAGAGCCTAGCTTGGACGACTAATAAGAGACGGTCGCTTACAAAAGGCGACCACTTGCCTAGGCGAGTGGTTCCAGAAGTGGCGAATCGATGTAAGCCCGGAAAAAAGTGAAGCCATCCACTTCACTCATCGTAAACCTTCAACCCTTCACTGGAAGTCGGTCCTAAAAGGCCATAAACGTGGTCAGATTTCCCTCTTCGGCCAGTCCATCCCATGGAGGGACTCGGTCAAATACCTCGGCGTGACGCTCGACGCCAGGCTCAACTTCATCGCCCACATTCGCGGGGTGAGCAACAGAGCAGCCCAAGTGCTGGGCAAGCTATACCCCCTGCTGTGCATAAAGAGCAAGCTCTCTCTCAAACACAAGCTTCACCTCTACAAGGTATGCGTAAGACCTATAATGTCTTACGCCAGCGTAGTCTTCGCCTATTCGTCCGAAGCACGCCTCAAACCCCTGCAGGTTATTCAAAACCGCTTCACCAGTTTCACCGCTTCGGTACCAGCGCAATATGGACCTCCACAGCGACCTCAAACTCCCGACCATTGCGGAACATTTCAGAGAGTGCTCCGAATCATATTTTGACAAGGCGTCAACTCACCCGAACCCTCTGGTGGCCAAAGCGGCCGACTACGAGCCGTCCTCGAATCCCAAGACCAATAATCGCAGACCACGGCATGCGCTAATCCCGTCATCCCCAGGGGTCCCTTCCACCACTCACGAACCCACAGCCACCGACAACACCCACGTCACCACACACACTTCGGAAACTACCAACACGCTCCGAATCTCTACATCAGGCCGCCCTCGCTTCAGAGCGCGGCGCCACAGGTACTCACACACCGCGTACACTAAGTACACCCGCGATCAGGGGCGGTTCTCACCGCCCAGAGACTGCGATACAGGCGAAGGTAGTCGGGGAACGGGTCCGCGCCCGCCCTCGACGACCGAGTAAATTCGCCAGAGTAACTAATAACCAGACACACGTTATAAAAACTCCGCCGTCGGATAACTACACTACAAGTAGTACTCTTTTTGTTAACAGGCCGTGGATCCAGGTCCACGCGCCCAATGTTAGATAAGCTGTAACAGTCGAATGGCTTGCAGCGCTGACATCATCATGAATCGAGCAAGAGACGGTCTCGAGTACGTAGTAGGATAGCGAGGGTGCTAGATAAGGTTACAGCAACCAATGCGTTTTGTAAGAGAACCTTACGAAGCGCAAAATCTCGAAGCGTTTCCGGGTCCGTGGGCTTTGTCGTAAGGCGCTCTGGGTGGACGATAAAGCCGAGGTGGTGACGTATTTTTTCGTAGCATAGCGAGAGTGCCGAGGAGGATTAAGGCTCTTCCTGGAACATGCTTAAGCGTAATGCAGGGAGGCACCGGTGCGTTCAGTAGATCCTGCAGCTCTCCGCAACGCAGTTGGTATGTCCACCGAGCGGAGTTTTAGTGGCTACGTATCCCCCATAAACACTTGTCTTTCCCCCAGAACCTAGCTAGGTATCCTTAATAGATTTTCGCCATGATAAGAAAAGAAGGGCTTAAGAAAAAGTTCAGATGAACCAATTGCTTGTGTCCTTGCGTCGTAGAATTAAAAAAAACTGGTCACAGTAGCTTGTGAGTAGCCGCAACATCTGATGAGCGTTTAAAAGGTCATAGTCATCTTCTTGAAGGTCCCTGTGCTGTGAACAGTGTGTGGACGTGGTTTCTGTGTTGTTACCTGTTTGCTGCGGTTGGTGGCGTTGTTGGAGCGACCCTGGCGCAGCACGTCGCGGTGGCGTGCGATCAGTTCGAGCACGGTGCGCTTCTCCAGCTCGGTGAAGTTCTTCGAGCGCTCCTTGTGCCCGCGGCGGGCCCGGATCGCGCTCGCGCCGCTCCGCGTCGACATATCAGTCTGCAACAATACCTTCACCAGATCAGCAATCATCTTATATAATAATTAATTGTGTGACTACTATTTTTTCTTAAAAAATCCATCGGTTAATAACACATTAGTCTACCGAAGATTTAAAAAAAAACAAATGTTACAGATTTTAAACATTATTTTATTACCCCATTGTTTTCACCGGTTTGCAGAAGCCATGGTTGATGAGGACTAAAACGATCGATACCCCAAGTTCATACTGATCATAAAGCACCTTTTTAAATTATAGCTTGTAGCCTGATATATCCAGAGGAGCTCATTGTGTTTTGAAGAAGAAATAAGGCGTAAAGAAAGCAAACCATGCTGCTAAGCAGTTGCAACACGAGTATGGTTGAATAAATGCGAAAAAAATCGGTAAAAATTTATTTTTATTAAATATATTCGCGTAAATATAAGAAATCATTACATCGACCAGTTGTTTAACTTACATGATAACTGTTTACTAGTTTACTAACAACACGATAAAGTACATTAGTGAACTATACAATATTTCCGGTATTAGTTATGTACGACAAGTAATAAATACTATCCAACAAAAAACTTTCCTTCTTACTCTTAATTAAAGAATTACGGTTATTATACTCAATAGCATTAAATTCATTAATCCATATGTTTAAATTAACAGATAACAGTTACTTTATAAAGAATGTTCAGTTTTATTTAACCGGCACACATCGGCGGTGGTAGTGAGAAGCGTAAGATGCCAACTTGGCCTTAATGAGCTGGTATCTTAAGCGAAATTAAAAATAATCACCTCTTATACTAGTAGAAATTATGTATCAATTTGGAAAACGCTAGTTCCAGTAAAAAATATGGAGGTAATGAGATTTAACATTAATGTCACGGTCGTTTTGTTCCTTGGCCTTAAAAAAATATACATATATACCCCAAGAATAATTTACAAATAGTTGACAATATGTATCACGTATATCCTTTATATTTCCAATAGTACATTATTAGAAAATAAATTTTTGAGACCCTTAAAATTCATATGAAAATTTGAACGGTGGACACAGGATATAAACACTACTTATAAGAAACCGAGTGTTTGTTAATTAAACTAAAATTATTAATTGCAAAATAAATGTTGGCAGGTAAGATTAAAAATTGTATTATAATTAACTACTATTTCTACTAATTAGATTTACCGCCTTAATGTTGGCCGGCACTATAAAATTAAACCAGACAGGTTTCCCAAGGTCCAAACGGCAGTTAGTATTTCATTTAAAATCAACGTTATCTCTTCATGAGCCCACAAATATTATTTAGATTTTAGATATCTGTAGTAATTATATACGAAAAATAGTTAATATATTCAATGCTAATTTTAGTATATCCTAAAAATTTAGCGATGACATGGTCGTCTTGCATACTTGAGAAAGTTTGTGGAAAATAAAATTGATTTAGTTTTTTTGTTATCACTACCTGGTAGATATTTGATATCGAAATCTAATATAATTAAATTATTCGCAGATATTATAGAAAAGCTCTTTGGAACTCTTCATGGACAACAGGATTTTTTTTATAATTCAGAAAATCATGGTTGTAGCTTTAAAAACCGAAATACTGCATATTTTTATTATTTAATTAAACGACATGACGAGCGGTACGTTCACCTGAAGTTAAATGATAAACCCGCTCTAAAGAGGTAGCGCTAATTAGGATGGTATACACAGCACCACATTGCGCTCGTCGACTGAAACATAAGACGTTAATACTTGTTACCAACCATATTTGGTAATAGCTCTCTATAAAATAATAATATAGCTTCGTAAAATTTACGTACTGTTAAACATAACCTCGGCTTATACTCCAATTGTAGTTTTTCACAAAAAAAAACCGTCGATAAAGAGAAATTCAATAAAAAGGTATAAAAATGAATGTTTTTTATTTATTTTTTCTTGTCTTCGTCTTTTTCTTTAGAACAGAATAAGATTCTAAGACCATACTGCCTTATCTTCGGTATTATGTATTTTATTTAGAGTATATGAGTATTTTTTTTGATACAAATTCCCAAAAAAAAATATTTTAAAAGCAGTCTACAAAAAGGTTAAATGTAAAATAAAACAATAAGAGTCTTCAAATAGAAATTTTTGCTGGCCAGTAATAAAAATCAATTTAAAAAAAAAGGAAGAGAACCTCCTTTCATAAAAAAAAATATATTTAATATCATTATTTTTTTCCAATGTCTGTGGTAGACCACGATTGTATAAACTTTATGCATCCTAAAATTGTTGGTTTGTATTAATAGTTTATTTAAGTGAAAATAATTTTAAATTTTAACTGTTACGTTTATTAACAGCCAAGGTTGCCATATTGTCTCTTACAGTGCCATACCGACAGCTGCTTGAGAATAGGTTCAACTCGAGGACACATGTGTTATATGCGCAATTCTAATTATTTAGATGCGTTTTAGAAACTTGTATATATATATATATATATATAAAGCAGTAAGTGTTTCAATTTGGCTTTACGTATTGCAAATAACAAGTTTTCCCATGATTTGATTTAATTTTATTATCAGATCGACATTTGACATTCCGCAGGCGACATTCCGAATGTTAGTTTTTTTTTTCTTTTGCGCGGCCCACGCAGTTAAACTGAACTGAAACTATATGAGATCAGCCGCGAACTAAAATTGTATCATTCATACTAACTAACGTTCTATTTATGGCAGCTAAATATTTTATGATATAATAGAATCTTTTAAGTCTAACTATAAATCAGCTGAACCCACTCTTTCTCTCTGTAAGAGACAAGTTAGAACACACTTTAGCTGATTGTATTCAATTTCTCTTGTGACAGGTACCGTGTGGCGAGGTCGGTAAATATAAAAATTTTTGGGGGGGCAGTGAACATCAAATCACTAAAATAATGATGATAAACCCTAAAATACATTTTTCATGACTTTTTGTAATATTTGTGTTTAATATAGTATTAAAAATATAAGTCACTTATACGAAGCATCTTACAACTTCCTTGAAATAGCGTTTGATACATAAGCTTATATAAAAAATAAAGTAATTATTATCCGATATTATTCGATGATGATGGACCGGATGTGATCGATGGATGAATGAATTTGTTACCAGTAACTGGAAGTCTTACGAAAGAGAGAAGCTATTTGAAAGGTGGTAGAGTTTCACACGTCATTCATCTCACATTCGTTTGAAACCGTGGTGAAGAGTTAGCCGAACAGATAAAAAAAAATGTCTGTGTTAATATATAGTCGCTTTCTAGAGACGCAATTATGAATGTTTATTATTATATCCAACAGCATTTTTAAACTTGTTGTATATGTGATATAAAAAAAAAAACGAAACCTAAACTCGTACACATATTATTCTAATCAGGCAAGACATGCAGAGCGGTCCACGTTTCTTGTGCATGTTAACACCAACTTTATGATACATAATTTATTATTTTAAAAAATAAAAATAATCTAACAATATGGAAATGTTAATAAATCTATTTCGTGTATATGTTTTGTAATTAATAAAGAAAATAAAATAGGTGCAATCATAAATTTTGTTTGTTATTCTATTCAAATCGAACAATACCTGGTGGTAGGACCCTTGCCTGAGACCATCTAGGTAGGTACCACTGCAGCACCTCTTACTATCACCAAACATTCGCGTTCAAACACTACGGAGTTCCGATTTGAAGAGCGCTGTAGCTAGCGAAATTACTGAGGTAACGATACGGTATATAACGGTCTTAAGGCGATGGGCATATGGTGTGTATACCATCTTAACCAGCACCAATTTTTCCAAAACAAAAAAAAACTTATGTCCATAATCAAAGCGGCTTATTTTATACGAGTGTGTTTGTTTATTTAAACCAAGAGATAAGTTAGACTTTTGGCTTACTTATTACTTTATAAACAATAGTCATTGTATGAAAACCTTATTTTGTTTTTAATTTAAAGATCTTAGAATTCAATTGTATAGGACATGTAGAAGGATGCTGGATTTAAGTGGCAAGGCATATCGCCCGACGTATTCAAGGCTGATGGGACAGTGAGGTTCTCGCATGGCGGCTGCGTATGGGTAGACGTAGTGTTGGCAGAAGATCGTGAGAAGCAGCTCCATGAGAGCGATAGGTTCGATCGGTGTGGACATCTTAGGAGAACTGTCTTTCATTTACTGAAGATGATTTATTAAGGTAATTTAAACATAATTTCAGTAAAAACTTATAGATATTATGCTAATCATTTATATGTTAAAATATGAATAAAAATCAAATATTTTATTTTACGAATTTTACTGGTGGTAGGTCTAGGTATATACTACTGCAGCATCTTTTTCTGCCGTCTTACAGTAACGTGTACACGTTAGTGCATTCCGGTTTGAAGAGCGTTGTAGCTAGTGAAATTACTGGGTTAACGAGACACGACACCTTGTCTTAAGTGACGAGCGCAATGTGGTGCAGTATGCTGAAGAATTTTTAGACAGGCCGTATGAATAAATGAGATGAGATGTTTGTTACTTCGCGAACAATATTTAAACTTAACTACAGTTAATACAAAATCACTGTAATGTTAGATAAAAATATAAGTTTAAAGTGGACCTGTTCGTTTTTTTCTAGACCAAACATGCCCGCATGTAAATTTTATAAGTCGTATCTCTAAACCTGTTATTTCTAAATGTTAACATATATTAAGGCCATCCTGTTTTGTTGTTAAAACTCGTATTGCAAAAAAGTGAACACAAGATTTCGGTACAAATAAATTTAATGGTCAATAATCAATTTAATGTGTGTTAGGCAATATCACAAGTGGCAAGTGGCAGGACACGTCGCTCGAAGGACTGACAGCGTATGGAGCACCAAGGTCCTCTAATGGCGACCGCGTACCGGAAGACGCAGTGTTAGCAGGCCCCCTACCAGTAGGTCCGATGATATGGAGGTTGCAGGAAGTAGCTGTATGCGGGCAGCGCAGGATCGATCGATATGGAGATTTGGTTGAGGCCTATGTCCAGCAGTGGAGGTCGGCTGATAATGATAGACAATATTTTCTAAGTTATGACAAACTATATACATGCAATAAAGACTTCCGGTGTAGTGAATAATTGGCGGAAATACAACAGTCTCGAAGTTTATTTAACCAGTTCGATAACAACAATGTTTGTATGAAAAATTAACCAAACGAGACTTTGAGACTATAAACATAAATATTATAGTCACATTTTTTTTATTCAATGAAGCGACCAGACAAGCGATAGGCCTACCCGTAACAACGTGGTACTAGTTAGGATAATACCCACTGCACCACATTGCGCTCGTCGCTTGAGACAAGATGTGGAATCTCGTTACTCCAGTAGTTGCGCTAGCTACAGCGCCCTTCGAAACGGAACATAGTAATGTTCGCCCACTACTATTTGTCGGCAGAAATAGACACTGCGGTAGTAGCTACCTAGATGGTCTCCAGCAACAGAGACCTGCCACCAGTGCAACTTTAATTTCAGTCTGTGAGAGCATAAATTTAAGTTTTATAACCACTTTTTTTTATTCTATGCAGCGAGGAGAATAGAGAGACATTTCCCTTATGATAAACAATACGTCTGCCCATAACAACCTGGTAGAGGTTAGAATGATATACATTGCACCACATTGCGCTCATCACCTTGATACATAAGAAATTAAATCTCGCTACCGCAAAATTTCACTAGATACAGCGCCCTTCAAACCAGAACGTAGTAATGTTTGGCAGCAGAAATAGGTGTTGTGGTGGTTCCTAGACGTTCTCCAGCAATAGCAACCTAACACCAGTAGAGATTTAGTTTAATGTTAAATTTCGGGTCTACTCATAGTAACTGCAAACGAGACTTAAGATCTCATCTCTCAAAATGAGGAGTGCAATATGATGCTGTGTATAACATCCTAACTAGCACCACGTTGCTATGCGTAAGCGTATCACTTACGTATCACGACAAGGTCTTCCTTGTCTCATCCCTTTGTCGAATAAAAAAAAAAATTCTGTATGTATTCGTAGTTGTAGTTATAATGTAGTTAGCAAATCTTTTTAAAGTGCCTCTGAAATAAAGACAAAGGTGTGATGATTTAAATATCTATACACGCAAAAAGAAATAGACTTACGATATTGATGATGATGATGATGGTGATGATAAATAATGTAGCCGATTAAAGTTTACAATCCGGTAACATTTCACATAATTGCATATATTATGAAAACGTTCTCAATAATTATCAAAACTCGTATTAGTAAAGTTTTATTCTCATACCAGTATTTTATCGAATCATTACTAATACGGAATCAACCGTCACACAGCTGGACAAAGATCTCTACGTTTGTAGGAGTTTATATTGGGGGGATTTGGGCCATTTTGCATCACGCTGGCCCAATGCGGATTGATGGGCGCCAGAACCTTGTTTGTTGACTAGCAAGGTGCACCACAAACAGATGAGGTTCGCTTGGGTATCGTAAATTGTTGTACAAGGCCCATACACCCCTCACAGAAGGTATATAAATATATTTAAATGACAATGGGAAAGTCGTATTCCCTATCAGTAAACATTTTATCATTATCAGCCGTCCACAGCTGGACATAGGCTTCCAAAGATTACGACTTCGACCGAATAGGGATTTACATGAAGGGATTTGCTCCATTACCCACCACGCTGTATTAAAAATTTTATACAACGTTCATAAATCTGCGAGGGTTGTAAGTAACCGTTTGATAAAATGTCTATAAAAAGCTCAAGTTTAGTGCCTCTTCATGGAGGAGAGATATGTCTTTAAAAGTTACCCTGCTTCTCTAATTTTCTAGGAAGACAAGATTATGTGGTCACCTTAATTGCATTACTAGAACCCCATTGTCTCCTACGAAATGTATTGATGCTTCTTGCTGTATGTCTAAGAACATCCTAGAGAGTAGTAGACCTTAACATTAAGTTGTCTTAAAGGACCTCTTCTCACGTTCTCTCTCAATTAAAAGGGGTTAGATAAAATCCTATATTAGATGTAAGATGAAATCTGTCAGGTTAATTACACTAAACTAATAAGCTAATCTAAAATATTGTCCATATTCACTGTTAAAGTTACATCATCATCATCTGCCGATAGACGGTCTGATGTACATAGGCCTCCCCTAAAGATCTTAACATCGATCAGTCACGCGTTGATCGCATCCAGTGGGTTCCTGCGATTATCACCAGATCGTCGATCCACCTTGTGGAAGGCCTCCTAACACTACGTCTACCGGTACGCAGTCGCCACTTGAGGACCTTACTCTTTTTCTGAACATACAGGATGTCTGGTTGCAGATATTTATTTTCAAAATTTAATAAAAAAAAAACTACTTGACATCTCGTTTTAATAAAAGTGTTTATGAACCAAGTCCAGATGCGGATTTGATGAGAAATCCGCATGATCAGTGAGTCCAACGACACTAACCGCCCTCCGTATTGAACCGTTTATTATTATATTAAATGAAGGTTTTTAAAAAGATAAACCTGCCGCCAGACACCCTGTACATAACATTAACAACTACTGGTTCACTGCTGGTAGGTCCATACCATCAGTGTAACGTACTGCTCGTTATTGTAAAATGTTACTGGTTATGACATTTACTTTGGAACCTTTTTTCAATATTTATTATACCGTATTTTTTTTTATCCGACAAAGCGACGAAACGAGTAAGACATTCATCTGATGGTAAGCGATACGCTCGCTAATAAGAATGTGGAGCTAGTTAGGATGATACACACTGAACGCATTGCGCGCGTCGCCTTGAGACAGGATATTAAGTCTCGTTAACTTAGTAATTTCCCTAGTTACAACGCCTTTCAAACCGGAACGAAGCTATGATTACACAATACTTTTAGGCGGTAGAAAAAGGAGCTGTGGTGTTTTTTATTTTTATTTTATAACGGTCGCACACTCCGGAACCAGAAGGGCCGGTAACGGGGTAGTGTCGAACTTCACCCGACTAAAAAGCTTCACACGGTATTCCAATCACTTCCGAAAATATGCACGAAAGTCACGGGATAGCATGGAGCAGTTCTTCCGCAACCCCCGATCGGCGCTCGGATCGAACGGGCCCGCCTCGGGGAGGGATGAGAAGCACCACATCCGACAGAAAATTTCTATGTGGCGGCGCGCCGGAATACGAGACGCACCGCCAGATACACCCCGAGGAGCTGCGGTGGTACCTGCTTAGAGGGAGTGGTAGTTATCCTAGTAGTTTTAAGAAAACAATATCCTACCCGCTCGTACGTAACACCGAAATCGAAGAACCAGGTATTTTTATTATGACGAGGTGGTACTTAACAGGACTGTCTCCAGACAGAGACCTATGACCATTCGATTCTTAAGGTGATAACTGCCACTAGAATTTCTGATGATCAGTTACCACTACACGAACTGTTGCTTACATTCCATATAACAGAAACCAAAACCAGTAGCTACAGTCTTATCAGATTAAACACCATAGTGTAGAAACGGGTTATCTTGCATAGAGTTTACATGTGAACTTTGCATGTAATTAAAAGTTTAATACACTGTATATTAAGTGAAAAAGTTTTAAGCGTTATCGTTGTTGGACAGCTGAGAATATGTATACATGTTAATTGTGTAAATTAGGCAATTATCGCCGTATGAAAGCGGTACTGCTTACGCTTGATAAAAATCCGGCTTAGTTGGTTAAACTTGAAAATTGTATAACTTGAATGTTTTATATCGAATGGAAAAACATCATTGCGATTACTTTAATTTTTTTTTTATCAACCCTTTAAACTTAGTTCCCTGTATAGCGTAGTGTGTATTGTATCAATCTAACTAACGCCATATGAGCGGGAGTTTCATTTATTATTAGACAATTTCGTTAGTTTTATCCCTCGATTAAATAAATAAAATAACTATAAACTTCATACTTTTATAGAAAGAAGAAATGTTGCCTTATCAAAGAAAGATCAAAAAACCCTTGCATTACATAGTATTTTGCATGCCAAGCTTTACGTACTCCCAATGAAACCTCATTGGGAGTAAGTAAAGCTTGGCTAGAGAGGAGGAGAGAGGCTAAAGATAACCATCTATCACCGGTGAACATTCATTATGTTAGCATATCAAAATATCTTAATATTATTACAGGAACGAATTATTTTAATGAGAATATATTAGTATAAGAACCGTTGAAATATACATCAAAGGCTACAAATAGGATATATCAGTACTCCTCATCCACCGGAACTCGACCCTGTATCGATCTGTTAAAGTTTAGATTCATTGAACACGATCTAACGCTTGTATATATGAAAATATTCCTTTACTCATTATAACGTTTTTAATGGATGTTTTGAAAAATTTGCGAGCACTGAAAAAACTGAATAAATATTTCAGATATTATAAATAAGTGTAATATTTTTAATCTGTATACTGTGTATTAGGAGACCGTTTCCGAAAACGAAGACAGACGATAGTAGTAATGACACCTTTGACGATAGGACGGGAAAAAAATCGTACCTGATTATAAAAAAAAATCATATTTGAAGGATTTGTCTCTCAAAAGGCTAATCTACCTTGAGATGTATTTGGTTTCAATTTGGACCTTATTTCATAGGGTCATGGAGAATTTAGATCGGTAAGATGTGTCATACGAATTTTTTAGAAAAGTAATGTATTTTTTATGAAAATATCGTTTCATTTAGCTGTAATAACATGATAGAGCGTAAATAATGGTAATAAAACATTTTATAATTTTTTTTTTAATCAGGATCGATTTTTTTCCGATCCATCATCAAAGGTGTCATTAGTGCTATCGGCTGGTTTCGTTTTCGGAAGCGGTCTCCTAACACACAGGTAATAGGTCTCCGTTGAGGATAGAGAAGGTAGAAAAAAAAATGAATTTGAAAGTTAACCTGTCGGTTCATAACACCTAAGTTAAAGTAGAAAAGTTTGGTTTAGTGGTAGACTTTTCTTTTAACCCGGATGTTTAACTCATATTATTTATGGGGTGCAAGAGTCCCTACATAACAACTCACGGGACCCAAGCCAATCTCACCTGCTCGTGGTGCACCCTGCTAATCAACAAACGAGGCTCTGGCTCCCACTAATCCGCATTGGGACAGCGTTGTAGGATGTGGCTCAAATCCTTACATATGAACCCCTACGAATATCAGGGTAAGTCGCTGGATGCGGACAGCGCAAGACCGAGCGATGTGGAGATCTTTGTGGGAGGCTTATGTACAACAGTGGACATCTCTCGGCTGATGATGATGTTTATTATATATATCGTATTGTATATTCACTATGTGTTGCTGTTACCGATCATATGAGAACTGAAATATTCTGGACGAGCACGATTCACCATCTAAAATGATTATATATCAATCACTTCACTTATAAATTGTAACTGTAAAATTAAGGTCAGTATAGATTAAAAAATCATGAAAAGTAAAGACTGGTTTCATGTACTATAAATAGTGAAAAATTAGGTCGCGGACCCTGGGTTCGCGAGCCCGGCACCAGATGAGTTAAGTAAAAAAATTATCAACAAGTTGCTATACATCAACAGATAATAGAGATGTTAGCTAATACTAACCATCCTTTGATGATTTACTAGTTTTTTTTACTGTTCATTTTGATGTAACATCTTCAGTAAAACCTTTTTTTGAAGAAGCAGATAGAAGACAAATTGTCTCCAGTGTATCACACGATGAACGGCAAATTTCGAGAGAAAATCAGAAGTCGTTTTATTTAGTATAAATGTTACTATATATTAGGTTAATATTTAAATACTATATATATGAGATATCTAAAGGTTCATTGACTCCTTACGCGATCTCCGAAACTATTAGATGCAAACACTCAAAATTTTGTGGAGATATTAGTCCTGCCATGTAGAGGTCAGCTAAGAATGGATTTTACAAAATTCAATTCTCAAAGGGAGTTGCCGATATTGATAGTTCGAAGGAGTCTGGAGGGTTGCCACCGGGTGGGAATATTTCTGACAAATAACAAATCTATATTTCAAATTTAATTCTATATCACATCCAACAAATCGGGCGGAACTAGTCGTATTTTTATATCAACCCCTAAAACTTTCTTTTCAGTATCGGATGAGAGTATATATATACCAAGTAAGATTTTTCGTTTACAATTTGATACAAATAAATTCGTAACAAACTTGTTAGTGTACATCAAACAGTAACAATAAACTATTGTTTTCTTTCAACAGAAATAACGGAAACGGAAACTTTTCATATATTTTCCACACAATGATTGAGAGCATTTTAACCATCATTATTGTGTTAATCTATGGGCGATGTCTCATGTATTACTATTTTTAATAACATCGCAGCTCTAGTTAGAATGATAAAAACTGCACCACATTACCCTCGTCGCCTTCGGACATAAGATGGAGGACTCGTTGACCGGGAAATTTAACAATCTGCCTTCAAACGGCCTTCAAATCGCCTTCAAATCGGAAGAAAGTCAGGTTTGGCAGTACTGTTCGGCGGTAGCAGTAGGAGCTACGGTGGTAACTACTTAGAGAGAATGGTAGTTATCCTGGTAGTTTTAAAAAAACAATATCCTACCGCCTCCACTATATATGACACTAGGAACGAACCAGGTATTTATTTTATAAAAAAAGGTTGCCACCACGTCAACGAGTTAAGAAGACAGTGGAATAGTTAGTAGTGTTACTTATCATACATCGTTAAATTTTCTCCGTAAACTCTTCAAGTTTTTAGTTAACCAATTTAGAGATGACATGCATGTTTAAAGAAAATGTACGTACTTTATCTAATTTGATACATGTTTAATATTTAGTACACTAAATAAACTTCAACGTATTAAACATAATAATTCTACGAGGAGCGATCAGATTAATCTTGAAGAGAAGACATGAACAAATTGATTCGTTATAATACAATCGTTCTGTGTAAATATTTATTAAAATGCTTTAAATCAAAAACGTTTTTTTGTTTTAAATTAACAGTGATTATCTATTACGAAGACAGTGTATATATAAAGCAGCTTTATCGTTTTGTCCTCACGAAGCAATAAATGCTGTTAAATGTGTCCGCGTCAACATTACTATTAACTCACTGCTGCGCAACCAATTTTAAATCTTTCATATATGAAAATGATATACGTCAGTTCGTTTATATAATAACATCGGTTTAAATGAAACACAAAAAAAAAATCTATAATTTAAGCGAGGAGACGAGCGGGACGTACACCTGGTGGTAAGTGATACGCCTGTTCGTAACGTTGCGCTAATTAGGATGGTATACACTTCATCACATTGCGCTCGTCGCCTGAGACATAAGATGTCGAGTCTCGCAACTACGGTAATTATAATAGCTATAACTCTCATCAAGCCGGAATACAGTAATGTTTGCACTCTACTGTTTGTCGGCTGCAATAGGCGCTGCAGTGATATCTACCTAGATTCGACAGTCCGGCAACAGAAACCAATAAATCCGTGTAAAAAGATATTTAAGTATACGCACTACTAAAAACTCTTGTTACGAGTTCATTTAATAATTTATATCGTTTTCACATATTTTAATTCACTTAATATATTATAAAAAGAAATACAATCTGAAATTTTCATTTTAACATCTACACTGGTTTACGCCGGATAATGTTTAGGTACCATCAGAGTTTCTACTTCCGACGCCAAATAATAGAGTGCAAGCATTACTGTGTTCCGGTTTTGAAGGGCTATGTAGCTAGTGCTATTACTGGGGAAACGAGACCGGTGTACGTTATGATTTTATATATTTTCGCCTTACCCGATACCTTATTTGGAATGACGTCTAAACATGTTTCTCTACTATTGTTCCTTATGAAATTCAAATTAGAACCATTTATCAAAAATACAAATAAAATATTTGTTTTACATTAATTTCAGTGATATTCCAAGAGATATTAATACACTAAATTTTAGCAGAAAATATTACACCTCCAGTGTATCCCAACCCTTACCTATTATGATTCTTGTCATAAATAAGTACAATTGTCACACTATATTGTTTAAAATTTCATGAATTAGATAATATAGATGAATAGTTATTTGCATTATATAAGGTAATTAATAACAAGGTAAATAATACAGATATTAAAGTACAAATAAATCAATATCAAATAATTAAGTTCCATAACATGTTGTTATTAAAAAAAAAAATCTAACCTGCTTTAGTTGCCCTTATCTATTTTTTAATCAGTGCACCAGGTTCGGAAAATTGTTATATGGATTTTTTTTTAAAATAGATGAATATCAACGATAATATCAATTCGTTTTTACTTCATCATAACAAACATATTTATTTCTAGTTATTACAATATCAGATTTTTGTACACTCAATGTGTATGTGTTGACATTTTAAATAATAACATAACACAAATTACTACTTGTTCTATATCCACATATAGAATGTATTACATAAACAATTAAAATTTCACAACTGATTAAACATTAAAACATCTAAATTGAAACAAAAATTAAAATACTGTTATTAATGTCAACATTATTTTTATTATTTTCAAGTTCCTAGTGGACCAAAATATGTTTATTTAAAATTATCAAGTAAATTTCCATAGAACTATGCTAAAAATAAATGAAAATTCAGTTTTATCATATAACTATAAATGTACTTACATTTTATCTCCTTGATTTTTGCCAATATGAGCAGAGTATTGAGCAAACTGATAGTGAAATACAATATTTTTTGAAAAACCAATAGGAAATATTCTCAGGTACTCCTCAGTGTTATTAATACTGTCCAAAATATTTAAGTTTCTTAATGTAAACGATCAACATCCGCCAAAAAAACACTGAACGTTACACAATAAGAATAATAGATCACAATCACTTCTCTACCTGATTAAATTCTATAAAAGTGATAATAACTATGCAAAGTCAGTTAACATATTATCAAGTAGTTTAAAGCCAATCAAAGGTTTAAACGTGAATTTTGTACTAATATAGATAACGAAACAATTACGTACGATAAGTAACGACGGTTTGATGTTTTAATGATGCAGAATGCCGAAAACTTTGAAACGAAGGACAATATGAGCTGAGAGTAATGTATTCAGTCGCGATGCGAATCCTAATAAAATTATACACGACACAGCGTCAAATTACGCGTCTCTCGCCTTTAGTTAAAAGGTTAACAGCCAATTGACTACAGTTTTTTTAATCAGTTAAAAATAAGGACATTACGCGCAGTTTTTTAACACTCACCGATGCTAGCGAACCGCATTCCACCGTTCTCGAAGTGCGTGGGATCGTATTTTCATCTTGTTCACGTAATACCACTTCGCGAATTACTAATATTTTGTATCAAAATGCAAGGAGATATAAAAAAATAGGATGAGCACTGTTACATTACAACTGTCAAAATTGAACTTCACTCAATTGGCCGTGCCAAATCCCATAGACAAGGTTGCATTTTAAAAATAGATCTGAACTAATATACTACTCAACGCTAGATGGCTCTGGTGTTTAATTAGACAATACGAAATGCAACTGAAAAAATGGGGTTGAATACTATATAGAATACTATTAATAGCACTGATTCATTCTTGAGTTTATTAAATAATGAATTTGCAAACAAGATACTTATTGGATCATAAAATCAAAGTTAAACAATAACATTTTACCGAGTGCATCAAATAGAAAGATAAAGTAACTATTATTAGTGTCATATCTGGATCAAGTCAGCATAAATCAATAAAATTAAGGATATGGTTTATTGGGACATCCTTGTGGTGTTCACCCGTAATCAATATATTATTTATACCCAAGTTATTTTTTTATTTTACACATTTTTAATGTCATTATTTGATTTTACACTTATTATATATTAAGTGAATCATGTCTTACTCATAAGTATTATAAGTATATCTACTGCTGTTAATTTACAATATCATAACATTTTTACATGTATAAAAATCCAAAGTTTTGCAATTGGTATGTTACATTTTACAACAGTTTTTATCAGTTTAAAACATTAAACATCTATTGCAAAGTTCTTGATAGGATAAGAACTTGTTCACTTCGTCTGCATTGATACTGCATGGTAAATAGATACCCAAGATAGTTTATACCAGGTCTTCTCCTTTTCTATATGGATAATTTTAACATAGATTTTAAATTCAATGAATGTGTCGCGACAACGCATAAATAAATACCAATACTCGTAGCCGGTTAACGCCTAGTAAATGCAGCGCTGAATGCACAGTATAAAAAGTCTATAAGCTCCGTTGCCAAACTTGCCTTGTACTATGCTAAACGGCTAACGATACCATCATTATTGTCTATGACTTGAGCGTTCTAATTTCAAAATTCACGGCGAATACAAAGAGAAGAGGAGTCTACTTCTATTATTTCTTTTTATTCTATATCAAGTAATGTACTTATGAAATATTATATTTTTATGTAATATAATAAATATAGAATCTTATATAGTGAAGTCTATATTTTCTTTAACATTTTAAAATAAAGTAACATGTGGTTTAAGTTATTTTTTATATCGACAATTATTATTGGTGATAAATCTTTGTTCTCAGACACTGTTTAGGTATTTAGGACCGCAGCTCATATCGTGGCCACCAAACAATCGTATACACCGTGTTTCAGTTTAAACGTCGTTATAGCTAGTGAAATTAAATTCTAAAAAGACAACAAGTTTTGCCTCGCCAGCCACGAGTATTATGTGATGCAGTGTTTATTATTCTAACTAGCGTTTATTGTTATATTAGGGCGTATCATTAACTATATGGAGAAGGTTTTACTTGACACGTCGCTTGGTGGAAAGAAATGTATAATGCCATAGACTACTCCATGTTTTTTTTGTGTTAAGTAGGAATCATCCAAACATGTCGGCGCAGCGTCTAAACAACAAATTGGTTCGATGACGTTGCACGATCACCAAATAATGTTATTTACATATTGTTTTGTCACTTTCTACTTTATTATTTATTAGTCTTTGTTTTTTTTGGTCCAGATTATATCATGTAGTGAGTGTGTGTTTGAAAATTCATTGTAATTATAATAATTGTATTGTTTGCTGTTTAGCGTGTCATGTTGTTAACTTACATAGAATTAATTGAATCTTATATTTATCTTTACTGGTGGTAGGTATATGCTGCCAGAGATCGTCTGGACAGATACCATCGCAGCGTCTATTTCTGTTGCCAAACAGTAGTGTTTAAACATTACTGTGTTCCAGTTTGAAGGGCTTTGTAGTTAGTATAAATACTGGGATAACAAGTTTTAACATCTTGTCTCAAGGCGACGAGCGCAATGTGGTAATCCGAATTTAATAGTTATTCCATAATTGATTTGATATTTATTATAAGTTACTAAAACAATAACAGCATGCGATTCGACAGTTCAGGATATTTCTTTGAAACAGACAATAGGCTTATTTCGAAGTACGGAATATATACAATGGGTGTTTAAGCACTAGTCAGGGATGTGTCTGCAGTGATCCGGCCATTATAGGTTCAATATTATCCCATCAAAATAATAATTCAATATGCTTGTATGCGCTATTTATTGTAATCAGAATTCAGATATTATACAAGTTACAGATTTAAACTCAGAAATATTGATAACTCACATATTTTTTTGTAATAATAGGAGAGGCGGTGAGGAGGTTGGTTATGACTTGGCAGTTATCAAATAAACATATTTATAGTTCGTACCGGAGAATTTGCAACCAAACAAGCACCCAGAACGCTCAATACTAATTATTCGCTAGAGAGTAATTCAAATAAAGCATGCGAGGTAGACTTGTATCGGTTATACTTGATATATTGACGATTCATTAGAAACAGGCCGTAGAACGTGTGGAGCCTTTTGATAAAAAATCTAAGTACTGTAGTTTAATCATACTTCAGAGACATCACGTTAAATCCCAGCAGTATTTCCGAATCGATGTGATTGACTTCTTAACTTTGGATTCAAGTGCCCACATCTTTTTTTTCAATGTTGCAACGAGGATGGTTCGCCTGATGACAACAAAGTGGCGCTAGTGAGGATGAAGAGTACACCGCATTGCTCTCGAAACCATAAGACAAAAACAAGTAAGCCTCGTTACCCCAGTAATTTTGTACTATGCTACAATGTCTTTTAAACAGAAACATCGTAATGTTTGCACATTATTATTAAGACGCAGAAATAGGCACTGTGGTAATACCTATTGACAACACAGACCTACCACCTTACAGAATAGAAGTAATAGTTGTTTCTACTGTCTAAAGACAGTGTTTGTACTTTGTGATTCTACATCCCATTATGTGAGTAGCTTGCTTATTTGCTAAGCTTATCTATAAAGAAGATTTACGTGGACACATGGATTTTTTGGGGTTAATTAGGAATTTCACATAAATAGCCATAAAATATATACCAATCAAATCTAATTAATGTAACACAATATAAATTTTTGTATTTCATTATTAAAGCATATATATAACTAAAACAGATGATAAAGGTTGTGAATCGGGTATATTACTGTAAAATTTCTCTATTTGACTTGATTTTAATGAAATTATCATTTAAAGAGTTAATAACATTATTGTAAACGCAGTTATCACAATCTATATTTTCTCAAATATTGTAATTAGTACTAACATGCCGTTATACAATTATCAGTCCGAATAGTCGTTTCTATAAGTAATTTAAATTGTAATGTTGCTCTACTACAAAAGTACACTATATTAATGGGTATAAGTAACATAAAATACTATAGAAGTGCGAAATATGTCTCCGGTAATGATGATTCCAAGAGTCACGAAGTATACAAGTAAATGTCGTTATCTCAATTTTGTAAGTGACACTTTTTGTCTTGATTGTCTAATAAAGACAGTTTACAGTGCAACAGTAGCATATTTTCCTTATTCCTTTATGTGTAGGTAGCAATCTCGGATGTTAATTCCTTAATGTTATTCTATTCCTGTAAGGATTTCCCAGCAACGCAACTGGTAACTATAAAAAGAACTCATGCGTGCATAGACAGTGAATGACGTGTCTTCATTATCGTCATGGGGGACCATTATAAGTCCGATATCCGTTAGTGCTTAAATTGTTTCTTGAAAAATGATTACTAATCGATAGATAATGATGTGATTCGCATTCGACACATTCACGACACCAATCAACTAATGCACATATTGTTTTATTTTTGCATACAATCGATATGTGATCGTATTCGGAACGCAACCGGCTGGTAATTGTCAGCCATTTTGAGAAGGTTCGCGCCATTGCTGGTGGACATTATTGTCCACGGTCTAATCAGTAGCAACAATAGGTTTTGGCGCTAATTAATTTATTGTTTATTAATTAGTATCCTGTCTGCGGAGTTGGCCTTATTATATATTCAAAAAAATATTCTATTAAACGATGAGACAAGGAGGACGTTTACCCGATGGTAAGTGATAAGCCTGCCCATAACGTGACACTAGGTACAATGGTAAATAATACACCTATACGCTTGTCGCTCGAGACAAAATATATACTAGGGCTTCAGCGCCCTTTGACCCGGAAGACAATATAACATAATGTTATACGATAACGTTTTCATACTATTGTACGCCAGCAGAAATAGGCGCTGCGCTGGTTCCTGTATAGACGGTCTCCGGCAACAGTGACCTACCACCAGTAAACCTACTTTATTATTTGTTTATGATATACTTTCGTAAGTTGTTATTAATTTTTTTTATGCACACAAAATCGTATTTGAAAGTACAAAAAATAAAGAAATGAAATGCACACTCTACATACTTTATGTGAAATTTCTTTCAGTAGACCTGTCGTTAGTTCATTTGTATCGTTATTATCGTTACAAATTTAACGCTTTGCGATAACATATTAAAAAATAACATATACTTAACGTGTTATAATCTTGTCGGACAATAATTAAAATGCAGAACTTCATTCGACAACATCAAAAATAAGTAGAGATTTCAGAATCAAATTTACGTAGAAAAGGAATAATATTTTTAAATTAGAAGTATTAGCAAAATGAGACGCAGAAAAGTAAATTATTAATAATTATTATTTATTATTTACAAGCATTAGTAAATGTATGGTAATAATGGTAATGAATATTGAAGTAAATCGGCTTTATAAGAAAAATCTGCCGATAGAGGTCCACTACCGAATATCGGCCTCCCCATAAATCTCCACATCGATCAGTCTTGCGCTATCCGCATTGATTTTCAGCGCTACCAGTCCCGCCGGGCACTTGGTTCGTCTTTTATTAGAGTTCATTGGGGAGAATTGAGCCTTAGGCCACCACGCTAGCCCGGTGCTGTTTGGTGGGTGGTCAGAGCCTCGTCTGTTGTTCAACAGTGTGTCTGTATGACTTGGGCTCTGTAAGATGTTGGGCGGAACGCCTTATGAAATATGTATACCCTTCAAGAAAGATATGGTAAATTTAATAAAATGCAGTGTTGTGTGACCCACTTCGTTTACAATTAAACTGATGTTAAAGTTTTTCTGAAGAGCAAGTAGGAAGAAGCTTGGGAATTAATATAAACAGATTCGTAATCGAACACAACACAGTATAGTATTACTACTAAGTAACACGATCGAAGTGAAAAATTAAGGAAAAATATTCAATAGTATGCGATTAATGTATATTAAATAATTTCCGTTTTAACAAAGACAATAGGTGAGGGTATCGGCTATTAACATAATAAAGAGATTTGTTCACGCCGGTGAGAGGGGACCGGACGCTGGCGCTTGGGACTACCGACAGCAAAAAAATTTAACAGCGGCATTAAAAAAAAATCACCAAGTATTTATGATACTATCATTCCTTCGTTCTTAAAACGGATAAAAAATACTACCTAAGTATTTTATTTTTCCATTTCATGAAGACAGATAATTTAATACTTTTACGTGAGATATCAAGTATTAGTGTTTTTTCACAATGTTTATTAATATTCATATTTTAACGTGTATTAGATTTCTATTGTCGGAGTAATACTGCTTCAAAGCAAAGGGGGTTTGACATCATCAGGTGAACATCTTGCTCATCCATTTCCCTCGTTTAATAAAACAACGTTTACAATAATATATTTATCAATAGGTAACACAAATAATCGAAATTTGATATTGTCTAAAAGGCCGTGTTAGTGATACAAATATTTACCAAATTATATAAATTATTTTACATGTTGTTCTTGAGGGAACCGAATATTAATACCGAATATAGTGGACCAATTTTGGTGTGAAGTAAAAAGTAGTATTTATATTTTCGGACGGTACATTCGTGTAGGCACGCAGGCCGCGGTTACGAAATAATCTATTAGGATACATTATTGTTATTGTGCATCGCTAACTCAGCGCCTGATCGGTATTTGGGCGTGGAAACGCCATTCCTCACTTTAACGATGTATTAACACCAATTTTTAATATGTTCCTTTGTAATTTTTTCATTCGCTTCCTGCTGTCCGCTGTGTGCGGTAACGAGATATAAACCGTCAGTTAATATATCGTCTGTATGAGGACTTGTATGGACTGTCGCCTTTGTGAATAAAATTAGTTTTTTTTTATATATTCATCGTTTCAATAATTAATAAATTTTATTCAGTTAAATATATACATAATATATATATATATATATATATATATACAATAATATAGCGCAATGGTTAATCATTTTCCTTGGAACTTGAAAATCGCTGGTTATTTTATAAGTCTTTTTTATTTTACCACAAATCTAAACGAGTAGAACGTCCCGGGTACCTGATGGTAAGTGATATGCCCGCCCATAACTATGTAGCGCGGTTAGGATCATTTACACTGCCCCAAATTGTGCTCGTTGTCTTGTTTTCGTTTTATTTTTTAGCTGCAGAAATTAGCGCGCCGGTGGTACTTTCTTAGACGGACCTACCACTTTTCTTAAAAAAAAAACATAAGCACGGCTGTGACTGTTTACAAGACACTTAACATCGCGAGACACTGGCAGATGTGTATAGTGCACTTTGGATTTTAAACATATTGTTAATTTTCTACTACAATTCCATTGGTGTGTTATGACAGTTTATACATACGAGTATAAGGAAGTAGATTAGTTTGACGAGTAAACTTCATCATCTATGGTCTAGTTCACATCAACATGTGAAATTCATTAAATAATATTACCTTGTGTTTTTTTTCACAAATTATTGTTTCCATTTATTTCCAAAACATCTTTAATAAAGGCATTGTTTATCGCAATTCATTATGTTGACTTTGTTTCGCTGTTGTCTTTAATTTTTTATTACTATAATGAGTGAATCTATGAACTAAGGTATATTGTAAACATTGTATGTGCATCATGAAAATTTTTTACTTGGTCTCCACAACAGAGCAAGGACAAGAGATTAAAATAATTTGTCGGCCATAATACCTACTTCCATATAATAAATGATGTAAGCACCCTAAAAAAAGTGGAAAACGATTATTAGCCTATTTTGCGTATTGAAAGGAATGATTATATGATTAATTTTACAACGGAAACAAACATACAAACAATCAAAATATATATTATTGTTTTAATAGTGTTACTGTTTTATTTTTTTAATTTAACGAAGCGACGAAACAAGCAAAAAGTTCATCTGGTGATAAGTGATATGCTTGCCCATAACAATGTGGCGCTTTTAAGATGATATACACATATTGCGCTCATCGCCTTGAGATGATTAAGATTGAGTGATTAAGATGTTAAGCCTCGTTACCCCAGTAATTACACTAGCTAATAACGGACCAAACTAATGTTTGTACGCTATTGTTTGGCGGCAGAAATAGGCGCTGCGGTGGTATCTACCTGGTTGGTATCCGGCAACAGAGACCTTACCATCAGTACAGTGTATTTATATGAAAAAAAGGGTCAATGGCAAATTATTGAGGAAAATTCTCTCTTGAAGAAGAGAAGTGTGAATATATAAATCAGCTTTCTATTCCAAACGTTTTATTAAAGACGACTAAAAGCTAATAACTTTAGGAAAAGAGCAGCAAACCTTTCATTAACCTTTGCTAACATACTTCCGACCAATAATAAACAATATAACATGTTCCGTTACATTGCCCAAATTACATTTCTCTTTATTAAAAAAACAACTGTCGAGATAAACATTAATAAAAAAGTGTTATACTATTTAATTAATAGTTTTTTTAAAATTTACCTATAAAATGTAAAAATAACCTTCCGCTACTGTTCAGTTAATTATGCGAGTGCAAAATGTGCGAGATCAAGTTTGTTAGAAGAAAAATTGGAAATACTTAAAAGTAAGAATAATATATTTTAATCGTCAAGCGCTCTTTTTTTGCATTTTAAGATTACCTATAAGAATTACAATTTTTTTTTTTTTCAATTATAGGTGAAGGTTTTATTATAAAATTGTTGCAGCAGTTTGAATTCACATAGATGGAGAATTTTCCTTTTCTCTACTCATAAAAAATTCACACTTTAATGGCTACCTTTATAAGGTTTTTAAATATTCGTCATTAGAAAAAATCGTAGAGAATTGATTTCTTTTATTATTAATTTTAATGTTAATATGAACATTATTATAAGTTTATAGTAGTAATGATATATATTTAACAAAAAGAACTTGTGGATAGACAAATCAATTAAAGCTGTCGCTTACTGCGAATGCATTACAATGCAGAGCACGCAATCGTGCTCCTTTATTCCGCCGCCGCAACGCATCAGGCATAATGTCCAACGTCATTGAAAGGACCGCAATTAAAAAAAAAATTAGAAATAAAAGTCCGTTTCCTGGGCGCCGTTCGGCAGTATTCCATTTTTGAATAATTTCCAATTAATAGGTGTGAAGAACCCACGATGACTGCGTTACAAACTGGCAGGCCTATATATTTTTTATGTCTTCAAGAAGCCTGAGTGCTATCCCCACTGAGCTCGAGGTGAAGGAAAACTTCATAAGGAAATTGAGATTCTGAGAACAGCTTTCGTTGACATCCGGCAACTCGCACTTGGCAATCGTGGTTGGTAAATGGCTTTGACTCTCTTCTTGTGAGAGTAAGCCTGAGTTACAGTGGCAAAAATAAACACGCGGATTAATTTTATTTTAACGCGGAGATAATTTCAAGATTGATCATTTTGATTACTTACAATTAATCTCAAGGACAAATATCAGATACATCTATATTCTCATCTCCATCAGTTTAGAATAAGTATCTTTATTATAACGAGTTTTTAATATAAGGAAAACGTTAAATCTGCTGCGTGAACTTTGAACTGTGATCACTTACAATTATAGATATCGCTGATTTAATTTCTATAATAAATGTTTATTATTGGTTATTAATAAACTCTAAGTTAAAGTTATTATTAAATTCCAGTTGTATATAAACAAAAATTTAGGCGAATGTTTGCGAAAATATTCTAATTATTGTATGGAGTGTTCTTTTATAACGGTGCTTGTCAGTTTATCCTTGCGCAAGTAGACGGATGACTTCAATTACAATGCGGTCAAATTTTAAAGCGATTTGTATGCGCAAAGTACTCTTTATTAAAATAGGACGTGAAACCTTTCTAATAGTTTATAAGGCTGCGTCGAAAGATTGATATCAATATAAAGTTTCCCATACACCATTCCGAGAATACGTAACGAAAAGAAGCGCAATTCATGAACAAAATCACGTTTAATCGTCTCTTATCGGCACTGAGTACTGCACTTTGAGGCACCGACGGACGGACCGCCGATTCCAATTATTGTATTAGCATAACATCGTTATAAAGGACTCGCTGGTCATTTCAAATAGATCGGTATACGTTGACCTCTCTGAAACGAACCGTGCTTTCTTATTGCGATCGATTGTAATGTATATATCAAACAACTGATAGTTCATTTTATACCAGTCATTTCATTTGCCTACCTGATTGACATTTAATAATGTCAAACTGTCAACGGCAGTTCCATGAGCTGTACATCAAAAGGATACGTACAATATTCTTTATGGTATTGCGAATGAAAGTACAAGTAGTGTTAGATTTGTGGGAGACGAGGTATCGAATACTTATAACACTAATGAATATAATATTAAATGGTTAATATGATCTATTTAACAAAATAGTAAGACTTTCATAATGAAACGTAACATCCGCAGCAAGCAGTACTTATTTAGAAAGTTTGTACATGACATCATCAGTAACATAGCTGTAAATCGTCATGAAGTACTGTAACATAAAATTCCACAATGTTCACCCAAATTTTACTGCGACCGTTTGTATGAACTGTATTATATAACATATATTGACGTGCAAAGGTAATATTCATATACAAGCAGCAGGACATCTGTAGTCTATCAGCTAGTTTAAATTATTTTGGTTAAAATAAGACACAATAAAGCTTGGAATATTATTTATTATATAATAAATACGTCCTTATCAGCAATTGTGCTATTATTAAAAACATTACAAAAGAGATTTTCATTTGATGGTATATGCGATTCCTCTCAAGGAATATTTCAGACAAATTACAAGTTTTATATAACGACCAGCAGAGCGGCCAGGGAACAGGTAGTTAAATATAAATAAATATAATGAGTAGATATGATAACGTTTGATGCAAAAGGATATGAGTGCAGAACTTACAATGAATCGATTTCTTAAGAAACATAATTAAATATGTGAAACAATAAATAATAACATCGATATATAATTTCGTAATGCATTCCGTGGCCGCGGACGATTATTCCCCGAACGCATGATCGGCGGCATTGTAAAGAAATTAAAAAGAAATAGGGCCATAGACCATGTTGCATACTGCATAGGGTATGAGTCGGTGCTTCAAAGAAGTGCTACCTTGAATTCGTAATACGAAATTGATTGGTTTATTGCTTTTGAACGTAATAAAGTTTTATTGTTGTTAATAAAAGCATATCGTTTGTATACGTAAGACTAGATGATGATTATTGTTAACAGTAACACTCTTCATAAGGATGCGAGTAGTTACTAGCCAAAACCGCCATAGCAGGATCTTCAAGCACTAAAGTCCTTTTTAAAATTAAATCCTTTACAAAATATTAATGTTGTGGTGAAATACGAATTGTTTAGAAAAAAATCTGCAAAGACATTTAAAGTTATTTTACTATCTTTGCTTTTGCTGCCTTCACTATATTTATGTTTTTTGTTGCGTGAAAAGAAAGAATTTGTGAATGAATAAATTATCGTCTTTAATTTCATTACAACGTGGTTTTAATGTTTTTTTAACGATTACTATTCAGACACCGGTAGTGGCCTTCATTGTATTTCTAACACGTATCTGTTGGCGCCACAATTTTATTAAAAAAATTGAATTTTTAAAATCCTTATACACCGGATTTAGACAAAAACTGAGAACAATAACTCGTTAACATTCGATTATGTCGACAAAAAATAAAATATTGCCCGACGCCATTTTATATCAACAATTGTTTTTCCTGCTATTGTAAATTCATTAAAGGGTTACAATTTTTATGTTTGCAACTAATTTTTTTTAATATATTAGTCAACAGAATAATATTTATAACTTAGCAAAAATCATTACTACTGTTTTTACACTTAATCTAATACAATTCATAATAGTCTTGGTACCACTTCACTGTTGGTAGGTCTCTATTGCTGGACACCGTGAATACCGTCTTCTGAATACCACCATAGCGCTTGTTTCTACCGCCATACAGTAGTGTGCAAACATTACTGTATTCCGGTTTAAAGGGCGTCGTAGCTAATGTAGTTACTGAGGTAACGAGACAGCATCTTGTATATGACAACAAGCGCAGTGCGGTGCAGTGTATATCGTCTTAAACAGCGCGACGTTGTTATGGGAACGTGTATCACTTACCATTAGGTGAACGTCCGGCTCGTCACGTCGTCTAATTGAAGAAAAAAATCCTTCTTCAATCCTTATTTAATTGTTTTTTTGCTGGTAATTTGTAATAATAGACACATTTAATATTGATTCTCTAACCGGTTATTATCTGCCTACATATACTTAAATCGCAGATTGTTAGATGAAACCCCGACTTCATGGCGCGAAAGCGAATTTGTGATTGTTGAGCTGTCAGATTTGAGGCGAGGGTGCACTCGACAAGAGTATAAATTTTACGCATCGAATGCTTTGTTCACTAGTGATGGACTAAATAAAAAAAAATATTTATATGCTGAATTTTTTTGTTATCTATTTAAGCGATGAGACCAGCAGGAAGTTCAACTGATGGTAAGTGATAAGCCCGACCATTAAAACACGGCCCTAGTTAGGGTGATTACTAGACCACATTGCGCTCGTCGCCTAAGACGTACGGTGTTGAGTCTCGTTACCCCAGTTATTACACTAGCTACAGCGCCATTACAACAACACAGTAATATTTGCAATAGGCCTTGTGGCGGTACTTAACTAGACGATCTTCGATAATAGAGACCTACCACCAGTGAAATACTCATATTGTTTTATCAACATCTCTTTTGTTACAGAATACTAATCTTTGATCAGATTTCTGCCACTAGCCATTGATAGCCAAGGTATTGTAAGAAATTTGAATCTTTTTCTGGTGGTAGTTATCTGTTTCCGGAAACCGTCTAAGTAGCAACCATCGCAGCGCCTGTTTCTGCCGCTAAACAGTAGTGTTTAAACACTATTGTTGAAGGGTGCTGTAGCTAGTGTAATTACTGGGGTAACGAGACTTAATATCTTACATCTCCGGCAATAATTGTAATGTCGTGCAGTATATATAATCCTAATTAGCGCCACGTTGTTATAGGCGAGAGTATCACTTACCAGCAAGTGAACGTCTAGCTCGTTTCATCACTTCGTAGAATAAAAAAAAAAACTACTGTTACAGTAATATTCTACGTCGAATCGGCGAATAAAATAATACGAAATATTCCGTTTTGAAAGGTTATGGCTGTTGACATAATTAAATTAACAGCAAGTGTCAAATGTTAAGATTTTAGGTTAATATTGTTATTAAATTTGTAAACAATAAAATGTCGAGTAAAACATTAAAACCTATGTGAATATATATCGATAAATTGAATATAACTAAAGTCCACCGAGGATCGGTTCTCTTAGCGTCGACGCTCAGCACCGTCCCGCATTAGCATCACAAATACAACGCGAAAATACATTCAAAACGACACGCGGCCTCTTAAATACGCCGACTGCCATTGCGCAGAAACACTTTGCGATGACTAACTACTGCGTACCGTATCGCTGGTCTAAAATACTTTGTATCTATTAAAACTACAAGGCTTTTACGTAACATAACTAGCCCTATTTCTATTTCCACTAGTGGTATTTAGGACTTGTCTCACAAAGAGAGTATAGACTATTATCTTCCGCACTAACCAGTTGTAGGTTGGTGGATGACACATTTCTATGAAACGTACAGGGCATACGATAGATTTAAAATCAGCTAATCAGGTCAGGTCTTACAGGGCTTTAAATAAGGCTCTAGGGGAAGGTTATATAAGTTATGAAGCGAAATCTAACACAATAGACGATAAAGAAGAATTGAAAAAGATTATAGTTTCGTGGAATCATGGTTACGTCATATATGTCCGCTGAGGATGATGTCTCTGAGCTTCAACTCACCGCAATGACAGCATGACACGAAAATAGATTCACAACGACAAGCAGCCCCTAAAATACGCCGGTTGCTATTGCATAAAGTCTCTACAATAACTACTTAGCATCTCTTTAATCTGAGTCTATTTAATAGAAAAAAAAACATACTACCGCTCGAAATAACTGAAAAAAAAATATATTATTTTACTGCCGCGTAAGAGTACTCTACAAATACTACTATTTAGGTTTTAATATTAAAAAAAAACAAGTCTTAAAACGTTAAAACGTATCACTACAACTATAAGGCCTGCTGATTGTAAATTTGGTAGGAATATTCATTTTACCGAATATAGATCAGTTAAGAACGGATTTTACAAAATTCCTTCCACAAATGGATTTGTAGGGGTGTTACGACCAGCAAAGCGGGCAGGGTGCAGACATATCGCCTGATGATGATGAAGACACTACACAACATTGCGCCCGCCGCCTGAGACGTAAGACTTTGAGTTTCGTTACTCTAATAATTACATCAGTTATAGCACCCTTCAAATCGGAACACAGTAATTTTTGCATACTACTGTTCGGCGGTAGAAATAGGAGCTGAGATGTTATCTACCTAGACGATCTCCGACAACAGAGACTTACCACCAGTGAATATAACTTATGTTACAATAATTAAAATAAACTTTATTTAAATATTCTGAAACTAAGTATTTAAACGTGGAACAAATAATTGTTAATAATAAGGTCTCATGTCACGAGGGTGTGTCCACAGCATTTGACAAAATGACTTTTGGGGCGCGACATTTTTGCAATATGACACGCTGGCAACTGGCAAACTGGTATTAACAATGACTAATTGTTGTTTATCCGACTAATATTATCGACGGTGGCGTGCTTTGTTGCGCTTTTTGATGCAGTGTCAATTTTTTTTCACTTAAAATAACGTGGCAAGCATGACCTGGTTACATTTACTGATGGTAAGTCTGTGTTGCCTGAGACCATTCAGAAAGGTACCACTGCAGCACCTAATGCAGCCGACGAACAGTAGTATGCAAACATTACTGTGTCTCGGATTTGAAGGACGCTGTAGCTAGTGTAACTACTAGGGCAACGAGACTCAACATCTTGTTTCATGCGACGAGTGCATTACGGCGCAGTTTATGACATCCTGACTGGCGCCACGTTGTAATGGGCAAGCGTATCATTTACCATCCGGTGAACTGTTCAGTAGTTTTGTGGTTTAATTGAAAAAAAAAAGCATTCACCTGATGCTACACACTTATGGAAACGATCGCCATTAACAATATGACTGTTTGGGATTATAAACACTGCACCACAGTGCGCTAGTCACTTTGAGATTTAAAATGTCAAGTCTAGTTACTCCAGTAATTACACTAGCTGTAGCTATTTCAGTTTAAATTAGTTAGCGGTAGAAATTGGATTTTTTTGTTATCTCTTCTACATTTGTGGCCAGGTCATAATGTAACAATACGAAACGGTGCAGCATAAGGTTCGACAGATGTGTCGTTAATATGTTCGCTTTGCGCTAATCTGTGGGCGGAGTCGCGCGACAAAACGGAGCTAGTTACAAAGAGGTGTGATCGCACAATGGCGAGCGTTATAGATGGTCCAACTGCAGAGGGCTTAGTGCACAATTATTAAACATTAACGTATTTTAAGGGTAATGTAAATTACTCTGTTTATTACATTATCGTTACCACTGAAATCCACACAAGGAAGTCCGTTAAAGTTCTATAATAAAACCTTAACGATCTTCCGCTAGAGACTTATTAAACCTGTTAGCTGTTATGCAATGAAGATAAACTTAAGTTTGTTTTATGTTACTTCAGGTTGATTTCTTTTTAAGCTATAATGTACGTTTCTCGTATTTAAACTCCACAACTAACTAGCAACGACTATCTTTCATTTCCTTTGTAAGGAATGTCAAAGGGCAATTGCATTATAGTCTGATTTTGACAGCACAACGACAGTTGCAAGTTACACCCGAAATTAAATCTTGTGTGAAGGTAAAAATGTTTTATTTTGCTAAATCAACTAAAAATATATACTCTAAAAGAAATTCAGCTTTACTTCAATACCAGACAGTACAAATTCGATTATCACAATCTTCTCCGCGAGAGTGCCTTGAAATCGATGCGATCTACTTCACTTTATAAATTGCAGAAAATTAGCTCAACAAAATAGTGCTCTATTGTACAGGAATAGAGCAGCTTCTTTATTTTTTGTTTAAGCCCATTGTGAAGATCATCGAGATAAACGATTACTGAACGTCCCCGCCTCCCGGTTGTTTGCAGTTAACAGTAACACTAAATTAATTTAAGGTAAAAAAAACTAAGTATTAAGTAGTTGTACGTATTATTCATAGGCAAAGTAATATCCCACCTATCAGCAAGAAAAAGGATGGAAGTTAAAAGGTAATTTTAATTTTCGGTTATAAATAAAGCAAATTTTATAAAAAGTTCTTTGAAATAATTATGTACTATGTTGTCTTTTTTATTACGGTAAAATGAAATTTTATTGTTTTATAAGTTAATATGGATATGTATTGATTATCAACCATCCAACATTTGACATTTATGGTAGAAAATCGCCTTGACTCTCTCCTTAAGAGATACAAGACACGCCGACTTCTAGTAATGGGAATGACAAGAATGTAATATTTGATTTTTTAACATCGCCTTAATTGTTTATTTTATATTGTTATAAAGTAAATATTATGAGTCAATTATTTAATCGTCTTTATGTGTATTAATCCTGTATTAGATTGTACTTAAATAACAAAAGGACACATACATTGTAAAAGGATGTTTTCGTCATTTGTATTTGACCATTAAAGTGATGTTAAAAATATATTTAGTATGAAATATAATTATAGACAGTTAAAACTAAAAAAAAAAAGGTTTTTGTTTATCACACAATATTTATTCCAATAGACTTATTACATAAGATTTTAGGCAACATAATTACTTAACGAACTATTTATTTTACATCAGAAACGTATATCTCTCCTAATCAAAAGGAATTAACTGTGTCTGCCATTTGGATTCGGGTAATGCCTTAGGGACGTAGCGTGACTCATTGTTGCCAGTCTTGCAGACATGCTTGCGTCGTAAATAGTGTTGCGATTCAAAACGGGGTTCATAACAACCGGCTCTTGACGAGTTTCCGAATTAACTTTTGTTGCACTCAAAAACGCCGACGTTTGGGACTGTAACAAACTCCCAGGCAATGGCTGCGTTCTATCCAGGCGGAATTGTAGGCCATTTTGTTTTTCCATTTGATGATGTTGCGTTCTAACCGCAAAACGGTTCACGTGAACCGGTATAGGCACCACTATTTTTGTTCCGGATCCGTTCTTCCCGCTAGCATGGCTACCCGATGCGAGACCTGCCTTCACCCGTTTCCATTTCGCTCTTCGATTTTGAAACCAAATTTTCACCTGAAAATATTTATTACAATAAATAGATGTACAGTTATTTTTTAAAAATAATTACTTCCTACCACTAGTGCTGCCCGCCTATGTTATAAAGACAGTTCTCATAACACTGGCGAATGTAGCTCGGTTATTCTATCAAATAACAGTAATTAGTTAAATATCTAATACAATAATATTTTAGTGATATTCTTTAAAAAAGGATTTCCGTTCAATCGTTTAAATTTGATTTCAACTTTGGTTCCGTTGTCTTGCGTTTTTACTATACTAGTAAGAAAGAAAGAAAATATTTTTATTGACTCTAAAATTGGCCCAACTTAGTATAACATGTGTAATTTAAGAAAACGACAACAAAAAAAAAGCTAGTGTATACTAATATTTATTATTTTTATGCTTTATTTACCTGAACTTCACTTAACTTCAGTGCCGAAGCGATTTGTGACCTTTCAGTGAGGCTTAAGTACTTCTTGGCGTGGAACTCTCTTTCCAGTTCCAAAAGCTGCTCTGATGTGAAAGCGGTGCGCCGCCGACGGGCTTTGCTGTTCTCTCGAGGGTTGTCCGTACTGGAATCTTCTAAGTCAGGCTCCGAATCGTTACCTGGGAAAAATTATTGATGTCAATACAGTTTTTGTTACTTAATTTAAATTAAACTCTAATGTTTCGATGCAAAACAGTAATATTGAGATATTAACATCAGCAGTACGTCTGTTTTTTTTTTCTATCAGGTATTTTCGTTTCGTATTATAACTGAACTGCTTTGATCTATTTTTATGCTTAGAAATATTATTGAGTTGTTGATTAAAGAGACAATTTTTGATTAGCTGATCAGCGGATCGAGAGTAGTCTTTTCTAATTTCGCGTTTTTAAGGAGGTTATAAAACCATACATTTTAATTCCATATGGTTAATTTTATATAATAAAATCGATATATAAACAGTACACTACTTTGTAAGAAATATTTAAAAAAAAGAAAATGCTAAAGAATATTTTGTGTTTGCAATACGAAAATTGTTTATTATCCTTGATCAAAACTTCTATCCCCTGACAACCCCTCATGCGAACTAAGAGTTTTGTCGGATTTTCTGGCCGGCAATCTCTGGCCAAAACAGCCAGTGGGCGTAGCGCTGACGCCGCAACTCATGGCCATCGTTTTTTATCGTCCATTTGATCGGAGATGTCCATGTCGCTGCTAATAGTGTGACGTACTAAAGACACCCGAGGAATAAATGATACCATCCGTGTGTATCTATCGATAAGATTACATCTTTGAATTGGCGGTTCATGGAATAAATATATCATATACGTTAAGCGGCGGTAAAGTTCGTTGCGTCATATATTTTCAATTTGTTTTTATTCACTGACTAGAATTGTAGATCAATCACACCTATCTTACCTTCATTGCTTCATTATCATCGTATTTCAGCCTATGGATTCACTGCTGAAGATGTACTGCTCGCTGGTTATATATTACAATGTTATAGTATCTTTGTGATACTAAACTATACCGTTATTATTGATACGTTATTAAAATATTTCATAGACTTCAAATTTTGTGACTTTATAGGTTCAGATACATTTAGATATGATTTTACTGATTTAAACAATTGTACAAAACATATATAGTTACACCATTATTAATATATAGATGGGAATGATGATGATGACGGTAAAAATGTATACTAATAGTGCACTAAAAATTTAACTTTTTCTATAGTTTTCAATTAAAACTCTTGTTCTACAGTTAGTAGGGGGAAAGGTTAAATATTATAAATATCAAAGAGTTCAGAACAGCTGTTAAATAGAAAAATTTTTGAAATCAACATTGTAAAGTAGAATTTATTACGCTTAAATGAAATGTTGAAATAAATTGTTATATAATAATTATACACGTAAAACTGTTCATTAAATTCTATTGTAATATTAGTTAGAGCATTAGTGATGAGCAAAGCATGAACAAGAGCAAGATTTGGACCATCTCGGTATTGGTCTTGGTCTTGTTTATTTACTCCTGGTCCTTGTCTTAAATACTCAGTCTTGGTTTCACTCGTTTGATCTGATACTTGTGTTTTATAAATACATTATAACCATTTTTAAATGTATAAATTGAAATTTGTACATTGTCAATATTTAACCAATAAAACACCTTATTTTATTGCAATGTGCAAGTGTATCATGAATATTTTAACTCATAATTTCAACGGAATTTTTATCTTTTCGGCTAGTCTTGCATAAAAGGTGTTGGTCTTAGTTCTAGTCTTGGTCTTGCTCGTGTAAAATTTAGCTCTTTCGCAAGACTCTTTTATTTATCACTAGAGCACGTAACTGCACGAACAGTATTAGTATTTTAAGTGCGGTCACAAAGTGCTAAACATGAGCTCGTCAGTCGAAATTTTATGTATCCACGCGTGCAATTGTGCAATTTCCATGAAAACCCGTCAATAAAAACGGTCCCTCCGCCAAGTAAACATATTTATTTACTTCTTATGACCGACTCCACGACGATTGACAGTTATCGAATGCGCCAAATGAATTGTAAGAACGTTATACTGCCTTTTTTTCTTTACATGTAAGCAAAAATAACCTTTACTCCCCCACTTTAAGAAAGAAACAATCGTTATTGATGGTAAAATTATTTGGTATAAGTATAAAGCTCAGCTCCCGCCGTTTGGCCGCGATCTGAATTTTAAATCGGTAAATATGTGAAAGGAAAGCCATTAGGGAAAATATATTTTAGGACTACGTGTGTCTTTAATGTCTGTATCTACAATGGACTAACATTTAACCTTTTTTTTATACTACGAAGCGGGACATTCACCTGATGGTAAGTGATTCGCCCGCCTATAACAACGCCGTGCTAGTTAGAATTATGTACACAACACCACATTGCGCTCGTCGCCTTGAGCCATAAGATGTTGAGTCTGGTTACCCCAGAAACTGCTACAGCGTTCTTCAATCCGGTACACAGTAACGTTTGCACACTACTGTTTGACCACAGAAACAGGCGTTGTAATGATACCTACTTAGACAGTTACAGGCTATTGAGACCTACCATAAGTTAATTCTACATGTTAAATGACCATGCGACCATGTGAGGCGAAGCATGTTCACCCAGAAAACTGGCATTTATATGTTGACAGCAGTACCGTTATGATGACGTATTTACAGTATTAGAGGCAGCTAATCAGCCAGGTACAAAAAAAACTACCACCAACTTAACTCTACAATGTTTGGCCTGGAAACTAACCAGGGATGTCTGTGTTGGGCAGGAACCTTAGCTCTTGTGCTACCGAGGCTATTTATCTTTAATTAAATTGAATTATATAGTACAAAAGATTAGGATGTCTTGTAACTTACAGGTCTGCCACCTATCTGCTTTTTTTTTCTAAAAAAAAAATTGCCCTGTGCGTGTTTTGGGTCAGGGCCATTTGGCTACATTTCATTTACCATCTAGTTAATTTCTAATTCCAACATTCTCATCGTTCTTTCTTCTCGTCTTTGTATACTCGGTTCATCTTCCACACTTCATTTCTACTATCATTCTCCATTCCATTTCTTTCTCTCATACCTCCAGCGAGTGAAGACTGTCGCCTTATACTTCCTTTTTAAGCCTGAAAAAGACCTCAAATTCATGAAAGCATGTTTGCACTTCATTGCTTTTCTTCTGTACATTTTATTCTTATATCTATTCATTTATTTATATTTATTTTTTTACTCTTTTGCAAATTTGTTTTATCACTATAGCTTACTCTAACATCACAGTTACCTTCACTTTTATTTGCGCTTATTATGTTTTATTGTTTTTATTACTTCAGCTATAGTTTCTCTACAGAATTTCACTAGGATCTGCCGACTTTCGTCGTCACTCATCAGAGGCAACACCTGTCTCTGTTGCTGGAGACCATCTAGGTAGGTACTACCATAGCAGCTATTTCTGCCGTCAAACAGTTGTTTGCAAAAATTTATAGCATTCCGGTTTGAAAGGCGTTGTAGCTAGTAAAATTACTAACGAAGCTCAACATCTTATGTCTCAAGGCAACGATCGCTAATTGGTGCAGTATATAGCATCTTAACTAGCGCCACGTTGGGCAGACGTATCAATTACCATCAGGTGAAAGTCCCGCTAGTCTCGTTGCTTCGTTAAATTAAAAAAAAAAAGTATAATGATAACAATGTCAGTTATGGTTGCCCTAGCGCGATAGCGAGCGGCGAAGTTAAATCGTTCGTAAACTTTTAAAATGCAGTTTCGTACAAATGGGTTATTTATTGGTAAATTTCGATAAGCGGACGTCACTAAAAATGGCCGTCACGTTTCTGATCGTTTTAAATTTTCACACCGTTTTTAGCGGGAAAATTTCGACGAATGTTAAATAAACAATTTGTAATGTAGTATAGTATTCCATTCAAATACTGTATATGTTTGTTTTCCGAAATCTATATATATATATATTATCTATTATCAATATGTATATATATATAATGATAATATACATATTTATTCGTTCACCAATCACATGAAAACTAGTGAATGAATCGATACGGGAAAATTCGACCCGGAATGATTTGTAAATGATTATAAGCTATTTATTTTTTGAATTTCATAGATCATTTATAATTTTATTTCTAACTTCTATAAACATTTTCATTTCATATTATTTATGCGGTTGCTATATAGTAATTTGCCGTCTAATTTTATATTGGGCCAGCAGAGCGGGCAAGGATCAGCTAGTGTATTACTAAAATAGTTATTTCGTGTTTATTTTTTTTTTACTTGTAATTTCACCTTGATATAGTTTTTTTACATTTTAAAATTTCGTGTGTGTGCTTTATGTCTCTGGCGGCATGTACAGGCACAATGAAATCACTGCGAAAAATCAGTTTTGTCGGTGCAAATCCTGATATATGATATTATATTGTGCGTATTCAGTTTTTGTCTAATTTTCATATGGTACATGTTTTAAAATAGTGTAACTTATTGGATAAACAGAAGGTAATTTTTTTTCCTCTTCTTTGTAATGTGTACCGTATAATTTTGACGCTACTGGTACTAACCTTTTGGTAAGTAATTCTTTTTAAAAATACGTTAAAATACACGCAGAACGTCACTTCACAGAAACTGCCATGCCAGAGAATCCTTGTAAGGAATTTGAACCGCCTCCTTTTTTTATTCTACGAAGCGACGATATGAGCAGCATATTCACCTGATGGTAAGCTTAATACGCCTGCTCATAAAAACGTGGAGTTAGTTAAGATGTTATACACTGCATTGCATTGCGCTCGTCACCTTGAGACAAGATTTTAAGTCTCGTGATCCCAGTAATTTCACTAGTTACAACGCCTTTCAAACCGGAACACACTAATGTGTGCACACTATTATTTGGCGACAGAAATAGGCGCTGCGATGGTACTTACTTAGACTATTTCCTGCACTCTGTTGAACCTACCACAAGTAAGCTTCTATGGCAAAGTGGTTGCCGAATTGCATTGTTATACGAAAAGTCCTTGATTCGTTTCAGAACTCATATGTGGTGAATTTGGATAGTTTTACAAATCCGCCGGCAAGTTACTACAGTAATATTGCAAAGCGTCCGTCGATAGTATTGCTAAATTCCGGATGTTAACATATTAACCCCCAGTACTTACGGTGAGAACGGTCTGCTATCTTAAGCCTTATGGTCATCTTAATATAAAGTGACATTGCTATAATTGTTAGTCGTTTTTACAACAAAATAAACTAAAACATAAAAAAAAATTTGTTGTATAACACTTAAGCTAACATTGGTCCTAGTCTCGTAATTGAAAAAGAGTCAAAGAAATTGCCGGCATCTCTGAATCTTAGTGGTGATAGGTCTTTGTCACCGGAGACCGTCTCCATAGGTACCACCGCATCGCCTTTTTCTACTGCCAAACAGCACTGTGCAAACATTATTGTCATCCGGTTTGTAGGACTGCGTCTCTGGTAAAATTATTGACGTAAAGAGATTTAACACCTTATGTCTCATGGCGACGAGCACAATGTGGTGTTGTGTATATCATTCTAACATGCGCGAGGTTGTTATTGGCGGGCGTGTTACTTACCATCAGATGAACGTCCCGCTCGTCTCATTGGTTCTTTGAACAAAAAAAAAATCAACCTTCTCTTTCTAAAACGATTGTTTTCATATTGTACAGATTATTAATAGGATAATGTCTTTTACTTTCGCACCACTTAACACCATGTGGAACTGTGGTCCAGCACCAATGTACGAGTTATAAAAGAAAATCTCGAGATTAAACTTTAATTTAGAACTGTTTGTATTGATCTATTATTAGTACACTTTTCATTACATTAGTTTTTATATCGGAAAGTTAAAAAGAAATATTTTATCTACCATTATTTCCTTTTTATATTACGAAAATTTTGATGTATATATATATATATTAAATGAAGGGTTGTTTTAGATTATTGAATATTTTCTTCGATTTAAGTTTGTGCAATAAATTACTAAATGTAACTGTGAGTTTAGTGCACAGGTTCGCTCAGTTAAATAATACCATTTGCACAAAATGGCGGTATAGTGTTATGTTACATTATTACGTAGCATACAAATATTTGTTTGTTTTATAGGTCCCTGGTTTCTAAATACGGCAAATAGACATTTAAAGACTTACAGATTTATATTCTGGTGGTTGGTCTCTGTTGCTGGAGAACGTTTATTTATTACCGCAGCGCCTATTGCAGCGACAAACAGTACTGTGAAAACATTATTGTGTCCCTTTTGGAAGGCGTATTACCTAGTGAAAATATTACGGTAATTAGATTCAACATCTTGTCTCAGGCGACGAGCGCAATGTGGTGCAGTGTATACTATCCTAACTAGCGCTACGTTCTTATGGGCAGGCGTATTGTTTACTATCAGGTGAACATCCAGCTCGGCGCTCCGTTGAATAAAAAAAAAACGTTAATTAATTAATAAGAATAATAATTCGATGAGATATAGCTACTCCAAATCAATAAGTAAAAATTATGTTATCAGCAATAGAGTTTGGCTGTGGATTTTGAAGTGTGGTGGCCCGGAGTACTCCGGTTCTCAAATGTCGGAGCCGGAACACGGCGATGGTTTTATGTCAGTACATTTATGATATAGGATTGGTGGCAGGCCGTCGAAACCCTACCATCAAACAAACTTGAGAACATGGTACCCTAGAAACAAACCAGGAACCGCTTCGTTACAATGTAAGCGCTTAGACGGTGCTTGAAGGCAGCTATAAGAAATCGGAGAGTAATAATGAGGATTTTTTTTTCCAGTACTTTTACTTTTGTGTTAAAATGAGACAGCTGTGAAACGGTAAGCTGTCAAAGATTCGCGGCAATCGTTACCATTCCGCTCGGAAATGCGACAATTTCACGGTACAGATGCAGTTCGAGTGGAGTGATTTTTTTTATATTTCCAAGGAGCCGTTACTAATTACGGATTTATGGTAGGCCCGTCTGTTTGTATTATAATCGATGTATAAGTTTGATTCACATACGAGAGATTCCATTGTTATGGATATAAAAAATACATTTAGTGAGCGTTCTAAATAAGATACTATTTGTTTCATTTAAGAGTAAAAATTTAATTACAAGAAGAAAATAACATTTGTTTGTCTAATTATCACATTACGGGCGATGCTAAAAGTTTTATAATGCGAAAATACGGCAATGGACACATAACCGAATGTAATGGAAACCTTATCCAACATTGTTGAATTTTGGTTACAATTTTCATAAAATGTATACTTGCCTTATAAAATATATTATTATATCTTAGATTTTGTATGAAAAAACCTTGTTTGGGGTTTTAACAATTATAGTATCATAATCATCAGCGGATAGACGTCCACAGCTGGACATAAGTCTGCCCAAAGTTGTCTATATCCGATCGGTCTACAGTCGGTATGGCCTCCGCCACCGCCGGACACCAGCGGCCGTCGTTCATATGGAGGGATTTGGGTGGTCATTTCTCACTTTGCTGGCTTAATGCGGGTTAGTGGAAGCCAGAGCCTCGTTTGTTGATTAGCAGTGTGCACCACGAGCAGGTGAAGTTGGCTTGGGTGACGTGAGTTGTTGTGCGGGACCACTTACACCCGCAATACATCATTGTGATTTCTTTTCTATCAAATCAAAAGCATAGCTATTATCATCTTACTTCAGTGTTTTACTTGCACTCTTTTTGTGATGATTTTTGATGAATGTGTGCTTTAAAATAAACTTTCTGTTCACTTTTTTCCCATTTCCTAATTCATTTATCAACTCGCTTCTTCTTTTTCGCTGCATCAATTTAATACAGATTCAACGGAAAGTAACGCCTCGGTGATCTTAATAATTTAGTTTTAAGATTTTTGAAACATATGATAAATTAATAAATAAATATGCAATAGAACAATACTTGTTGATAATTTAAAATTTCACGTTCTTCGTGTATGTATCAAAAAATAAAAAAAATCCCGTCTAATATAAATGTCGACAAGAATTATCATTTAACAAAGAAGATAATGCGGATATCTATATTAAATCAATCTAGGCGGCCAATATAAACCCGAAAACCATAGTTTCAATAGATTTTATCGTACAAAGTGAAAGAAGTATCAGGTTGTAAGTGTAACTACGTGAGAGTTACTGATGAACAGCCCTCCTAATGTTCCCTACTGAGCCTTAGGTCTTGGGTCTTATTTCTCAAGGAGAGAATCACACATGCAATATGTCGGAATCTAAACTCGGTATATTTCTTCAATTTTTTGTTGTTATTTTCCCTGGTTGGTCGATAGCGAAAGGTAAGAAAGAGAGAGGAGTGTTTCTTTTTCCCGGTGTTTAATGGCGGCTTTTTCTGAGCTCCAACAATTTTCTTTAATAAAAGTATTTAAACCAAATTATATCTTAATCGCGGGAATACACTGGATGCGAGCAACGCGGGCCCGAACGATGTGGATAGCTTTGGCGAGGCCTATGTCCAGCAGTGGACGTCTATCGGCTGATGATATCTTGCTACTAAAAAGTGTAGTAATTTATAATCAAATTTATAAACTAGTACACTTTTTTAACTCGGAATATCATAACTGAGTTTTTATAATTAGAAAAGCCGGCCCACGTTCAGCGGAAGATATAAGTTGAATTTTCATGTTTTATATATTAGTTATTTACAGTATAACAATTTCTCAGACTACCACAGTAGGTAACAATATGACTTGGCACAATATGCTGATATAGTCACAGAGAAAGCTGGCTTTTTTTAAAGTTCTTTTTTCTCTATCACCTTTCTCAAAAAGCCGGAGGAAGGATTGCGGTAAAAATAACTTTACTTTTACACCATACAGGATACCGTTTTAATAGATCTACGAGTAATGCTATTATCATAGATAAAAATAGGCTGAAATCGTATAATGGGCCTCGAAATCCTTTAACTATAAAATTAATAATACAATCACAGTTTATAAATAATTATTAACAAGAACGAGATGCTAAAATATATTTCAGAAATATTAAAAAAAAATTCTCACCCTGTGTATGATCTTCCGCTCCATCACTTTCCACTTCACTGCCTACACTCAACGGACTCTCTCTTCTCTCTTCTTCTCTACTTTCAGTCATTACATTCTGTGCGGAGACACTTGAGCCTAGAACCCGTGATAACCATGGCTCCGGATATCCCAGTATAAACGGAAAACTAACCCCGCTCTGGTGAAGGAACGGCGCATTCAAATAATATCGCATTCGGTTCAAATCTTCTGACCTGTCTTGCTCGTCATCCTCAGAGTTTTTAGAATGTTCAGACAACGTATTCTCAATATCAATTTCTGGCGATTTTCTGTCCGTGTTGCCTATTATAGACTCTATCGAAAATGGTCTGGGCTCCTTTTTTTTTGTTTGCGTTTTACCCACATCGGATTCCATTTCATACACTTAAATATATTGCTTACGAATATTGCTTTAGGTTTATCAGTTTTCTTTTTATTTTAACATAAAAGTATCACTTAGTCACAGTTCCACTATCGTGTTTTTATTGTTGAACAACCGAGTTCGTTACACGAACAAGCCGCGCGTGCGTCCGCGGCGGCATCGTAGTGATGTACTCGCATACTCCGGCGTTCGAGCCCGCCACGCCTACATTCGGGGTGTTGTCACTGCGCAATTTCAGTTTATTAATGCCAGTATTTTGCCAGGCAAACATAGGCTTTGTTACTATTGCAATAATACCTTAACCATTACCACTACAACTCTCTTTTGCACAGCTTTAAGTGCTCACTTCGTTACACCAAATTCAATCCAAATTTTCACCGCACTAAAGTCTATATTCGTGTAACACCTTGTTAAAGATTTAATCGTCCGTAGTAAGCTTTAACTTGTATTATAAAGCTTAACCGGAAAGTACTGTATCCCTCAATATCAATGTAACATACGACATTTCTACTTAAAGTACAAAGCGGTTCGGGTTTTCTTAAATAGTATGTGTAACAAAGATAAGAGCGCGTTTTGATCTGGGTTAGAGCGAGTAGACAATATTGAAGCATGTAGACACTAAAGTATCAGGATAATTGTTGGTGATCAGAATGTTTTGCCAGTGTCAGCGTTACAAATTCATTGTTTGGTGCTGCGTTTAGAATAGATCTAATTCAGGATTGTTAAACGTTTACGACACTAACCACAACAGTAAAGGAAACCGATAAGTCAGCTTATCGTATTTATTGCACTTAAAGTCAAGAAGGCGAGTACATGAGCAAGTATTCGATAGCGTATATCCGTGTTCTACTTTTACTACCTACAGAAGTGTTTAAGTTAGATTATATTGTATAATCCTCTGGTTTAAAAACATTCAATAAACTTAAACTTATCCCATCTGTTACAAACATCTTCACTTTTTAAAAGGACAGCCTTGAATTTTCTTTCTTGTCATATAAATATGCACTCATATGTATTGTTGAACAATATTATATGTTTAAACATTAAATTTCTTTCTGGGGCGAAGGAACAAATATAAAAAGACGAGATTTACCAATACCTCTCTGTTTTAGGCAATATTTTTATAAAGTGAATGCATGATTTTATGATTTCAAAAACAAATGAATAACGAAATTTAGACAACACAAGAAGTAAATAAAAATCTTTCATGACAACTAAGTAATAGTTTTGTCTTACTTTCTTAAGTGTTTTGTATTAAGTTCACTTCTGGTACATCTAATTCGTATCTTTTTATATCTAATAATCGTAATGATTTTTTTTTGTAGAATATATTAACTATTTCAAAGCTGAAAACAATTTAGCATTATACTGATTACGTTTATCTTCATCTCTATATTCTATATCACATTCGACTAAATTACAAGTAAATGTGAATGCAGCATCTCCAGCCTATTCAAGTTCCCTGTCATTAGGGAACAATTTTCCCCTTCCCTACATCGGCAAGAGACACTCCCGTGGCCAACCAAAAATTGATTGAAGATATTTTCTTGACGGCGTTTGTATTTTCAATGGGAAGTTTTGCCTAGATTTTAATTAAAACATATTTAATTTTATTAATCTGCATTAATTAATCATATATAATATTAACATAATTATTATAGCGCATCGACGTCTACAGTTGTTGGCCTATTCTTTTAAAATTTTAGTAAACTAAAATTATCCACAGAGTTTTTAATACATCTTTAATAAAATTTTTAGATGTGTGAATTTTGTATAAAATAAAAATATTCTTATTATAAAGAAAACTTTTTTGTGATGTTTTTACAGTTGGTACCTGGCTACTGAGCACACACTAACAGTAAAGATGTTTTTTTTTTATTTAGATGTCTCTACGTTTTCGCAATTTCCATAGTCGTAAACTTGTCTTCATCTCGGAGCGGAGTCGCAAATTATCTAAAAGTCAAGAATGTAACTTACAGATTGACGTTGACACTTGACATTGCGCATTTTTCGAGTCTAGTCTCGTTCTTAGTTCTCACGTGTCGAAGAACCGCCACCTGAATTAGCCTCCCAAATAGACGTCGCGATCGGAATGTCTATTATTTGAAGGCTATAAAATAAAAACAATAGATCATTACAGACGAATGAAATAATAGCTCGCAAACTATTGAAGCGATTATATAGAAAACATTTTTCTTAAAACTTAAAGCTTAAATCAATTGTTAATGTACAATAGAGGAATAATAAATCTTTTAAAATTTGCAAAGGCACATAATTAAAAAGATAGTTTAAGAATAAATTCGTTGATATACTTAAAACTTTAATTTTATTTAAATTTACTGGTGGTTTGCTGGGGATTGTCTAGGTAGGTACCACCGCTGCTCCCATTGCTGTCGATAAACAGTAGGGAACAAACATTATTGTGTTTGGGTTTGAAGGGCTCTAGCTAGTATAACTATTGGGATAACGAGACTCAACATCTTATGTTTTAAGGTAATGAGCACAATGTGGTGCAGTGTATACCATCCTAACTAGCAGGCGCTAGTTAGCGTTGCAGTTATGGGTTAATTGAATAAAAAAAATTATCTACTCTATCCTTAGGATTATATTTTATATTACATTATATTCTGGTTGTACATGTAAGTGTCATAACACTAGACTTCTCATAGTATTTCTATTCAAGAAGTTGTTTAATAAAACATTTTTACAAAAATATAAAATTTATGTAATTGGTCCGTGCAAAACCTAGGATATAGAGTTAAAGAAAAAAAAACTCAATAAATTCTGCTTGTTATTGGTCCAGTGCATATAATTGGATGTTATTATAATGAAATGCACGAATAATTCAGTGTCTGGGATGTGACTACCCATGAGAGTTGGTAGTGAAGCTTTACCACGTGGTATAAATATCTTCCTCGTTATTGTAACCCGAAGATTTGTATTGAATTTATGTTGCCTCTTTAATAAATGTAACTAACAAATCATGAATCCTACTCTATCCTATTAATGTTGTTTGAGTAATTTTATAAACATAACATGTAGATTCGTCATAGATTCTTTGGTTATTGACTTACACAAAAGTACTTGAAGAAATATATAAAAAAATGTATAAAAAGGGGCTTAATAAAAGCAAAATTGTTTGCCTTACATAAATATTACAGAGATGAAGAATAAATATTATTTTCAGTCATAACACTTTTACCGCTGCTATTATAAATTTTTTAGGCAGTGATGTATTTAAAATATTAGCAATTTCTTATTTTTATTTTATAAAGTAAATGAGTGGAGAGAAATCAGTGTAGATACACCATATAATTTAATCATTTTTATGTTGCAGTAATGACTAATAAATAAGAACTTTGAATGCGAAGACAACCTATAAAAAAATATTTTTATAACGCGATGATATTTTGTCAAAATTTAATGAACGTTACACAACAAACAAATTTCTCGACAATCTCCGTTTCCCGCCATTAATCTCTGAATAGTCATTGCACCATTACCGCACCCCCACATAAATCCTACATAATAGAATCAACTTATTCATAACAACATTAATATGACCATAAAATTAAATATTAAAACACGCTGTGAACGCTCTGCTCAACGATCCGGCCAAATTGCTTCTCATAATCAAATTATCGGCATCCCTTTCCATCCGGTGCTTAAGACGTTTGTGCGAAAGAGACGACAGCAGTCCTGTTTCTTCGTACCTACGTAAGTAATGAGCACGGTCACTCCCAGTAATCACTACGCTTAACTCTCATTGGTTGGGTTTAATAGGGTTTGAAGTTTTCGAACGAAGGCATTTTTTTTCTACAGCAATTTTCATTCATTAACGACGTCAGCGATGAGCGTCGCGCATTAGGAGACCGCTCGTTTGCGAATCCTTGGCGACAAACTCATTAGTAATTTGTTCACCGTAATGGATGTTACCAATAGTATATCGCATTTAAGTTGTTTGTGGTCGCTGTGATACATTTTTTGAAATTTTAATTCAATATTTTTGTTTAATTCAATTAAGTAACAAGACGAGCGGGACGTTTACCTGATGGAAAGTGAAACGCGTGTCCATAGTATGATGGTGCTAGTGAGGGTGGGATATACTGCACCTTTACCATAGCGCCCTTCGCCTCAGACAAACGATGTTGAGTTTCGCCATCCCAGTAATCACACTAGCTACAGCTTCCTTCAATCTGGAACGGAGAAATGTTTGCACATTACTGCTTGGCGGTAGACACAGGCGCCGTGGTAGTCCCAGCCTAGACGGTCTCCGGCTGTAGAGACCTACCTACTACCAGTAAAAATTTAATTTAAACTCATTTATTTATAATATTTATCGGTTACTATTGGGTTACGGTAGTTACTTAACATACGTAAAAAAAAAGTTTTGAGTTTATTTCTAAATAGTCATATCCTATTTAACAAATCCTATTTTAACAATAAAAAAGAAATATTTATGTCAAAGATTAAATGATTTTTATTTCAGTGCATCTGATTTATTTTCGCGCCCTCCGCTAGAGCTGTCAAAACCGTCAAAAGATGACGTATATTTCAAAATCGAATGCGCGTTATTGTCGTTAACCCCATAGTGATTTTACATCTGAAAATGGATGATTTTATTGAAAACAGCACTTTATGGCTAATGGTAATAAGAGTATTCGTTATATTTGTGAAATATTATTGAGTTTGTCATATTCATTAGCGTTAGTCACGCGCTGTAAGTGCGTTCAAGTAGTGATGTGACATGGCGCAGCGCGGGATTCGTCACAGGGGAATGGCGAATTTGAATTTGGAATGGCACTTCCGTTTCGCTTTTTAATGTGATTTGTTTGTTAATGTCATCGTTTATTTAAAACAGTAAAATGAATAACAATTTGCAAACTTTTTTTTTAAAAGACATAAACCTTAATTTAAAGAAAGCAAAATTGTCTACAAAGGGATAAAAAGATGAATCATTAAATTGCCTCCGTTTCGCGGAGACTAAACTCTTGTCTTATAAGGAAACCTCTAATTCGATTTTAGTTTGGAGTTTAATTGGTGGTGGAGTTTTTCAGAACCAGTGTTGACAGGTTGCTTCCCTAATATTTTAGTAAAACTTTCGTCATAACAGCTTTGTTCTGTTCCGGTAGTCAACACATGTGAGCTAGACTATTCGTGACGAGCGTGTTTTACCATCCACGGCAAACTCACGTAACACCATGTGAAATTTCAAACGTTAGACCATTGTAATTAAAAAAATTAAAACGATGATCTGTTAATAGAAAGATAATTATTAAAAAAAAAATTGTTCTTTCTTACCTTCATAGACACAGTAACGGATAACAAAATTACTTTTAGAGTATAACAAAGTTTTGACCGTAACCAAAAATACCATAATCCTCCCTATTGTAAACATGAAACGTTTCTTTCAACATTCTTATAATTACTAAGAGCATTATGCTTAATTATAGCATGGTGTTGTCAACGCAAAGTAAAAATAGTTTGCTTCAAATTTCATCACTTGGCACGTCAGTGTACTTGTAATATGTTAATTAGGTACAGGACCAATTAATCATACTCAGAATTTATCCAGTAGATGTCGAACATGTTCTGTTTATTGAAGTATACACGTTAGGCATCTCAGATCTTCAGCGAGTTGATCTGATGCTAAAACGTTTACACTGTTTCCATAAAGGTCATTATGCCCTTCACGGATTAAAAAAAAAGCGGTGAATATGGTTTGATTAAATATCAAATATAAATCATGACAGTGGAGATAGTGTAAATAGGACAACATTAGTAATGTGAAATTACTTTTCTTTTTCCACTTTGTTGATGAAGATGAGGACTTAAGTTCCTTTATCTCAAAGCAACCAATACGATAAGGCGCAGTGTAATCAGTTCACAATATTTTGGGCAGGCATATTACTGGTGGTAGTTTCTATTACCGGAGACCAGCTACGTTGGCACCATCAGCAGCTGTTATTTCAATCGCCGCAACATTACTGTGCTCCGAATTGAAAGGAGTTGTAGTTAGTGAAATTACTGGGGTAACGAGACTTAACACCTTATACCTCAAGGCGATGAGCACAATGCGGTGCTGTATATATCATCTTAACTAACGACCCTTGTTGTCATAGGCAGGAGTATTACTTACCATTATGTGAACATCCCGCTTGTCTCGTTTCTTCGTTGTAAAAAAAAAACATATTTTAACACTAGGAGAATAAAACTTAATTTGATCACAAAGAAACATACTAATCGTTGATTCGTCTTCTAGGACACTACGTTTCTTTCTGGTACTAAAAGCTAATCTCTATTTTAATTGACCAAAACCAAGTAAAGTTAAAATCAAAGAAAGACAAGAAAAATATATCCGTGGTATTTATTTATTTATTTATTTATTGATACACCAACAGCATAACATATTATATACTATCTTACGTTCTAGTTATAGTGTACAATATTAAATATGTATGCCTATTATAGGCGTACACAGCTTTGGCCATAGTTTGGACTTAAAAATATTAAAGCGAAAAAGAAACTTATAGTCTACAATTAATTAAAATATACAATTGAATTTTGAACAAATATCAGTTTCCAAACAATCAGCAGTTAGGTATAGCATGGTGTCTACATTCAACACAGTGACATCTCGCAGAAACCAGATTCAGTAAATAAGCATTAAATATCAGCGAGGTGATGTAGCAACTTATCTTTGAAAACATTTCTAGAATCGCTGAAAATGTCCAATTCGGGTATCTTGGCATTGCACATTCTGGCTATCGGGGGGTGTATTTCAAGATTTGTTCTGTACTGTGGAAGACTAGAAATGTTGGTTATTGGACGACGAGGGTAATTGTGGGGTACTCTAATATTGATATTCCCAAGTATAGGAGGTGATTTAATTTTTCCGTTTAAAACCTTGTGGAGGAACATTAGGTCAGAAATTATCCGACGATTGTGTAGAATAGTAATTGCAAAGAACTGTAAACGACTGTCGTAAGTGCCTTTGTATGAATTATATAATTATATAATATGAAGACGGAATTTCCTTCTTTACAAGGTATCTCTCCGCCCCAGACGCAATCAACTAACTCCTGATTTATATGTCTGCGTTACGCCACTTAACTTTGTCGCGATAGTTTCCGCCCCGAGTTTGACAGATCGAAGAGAATTACTAAAAATATATTAATAGCTTTTCCACAGATTTATTACATCTATATCTATTATAACAATAATAATAAATTGTAAAAATAATTTACTCAAGGGACGTACGTTTTTCTTGCCGGAGACCATTTAGTCCACCGTATTGCTACCATCCAATATAACATATATTATTATGTTCTGATTTGAAGGATGTTGTACTTTTTTAATTTAACGGAGCAACGAGACGGGCGAGTCGATAATTTCATAGATAGTGGTTTTTTATTCTGTGAAGGGAAGAGACGGGCGTGAAGTGCCCCTTAACAACCTGGCATTAGTTAGGATGATATATGCAACACCAAATTGTGGTAGTCGCCTTGAGACATTAGAAGTACGGTGTCGTTACCCCAGTATCTTTACTAGATACAGCGCCCTTCAAACCGGAACACAGTAATGTTTGCACAATATTGTTTGACGGCAGAAATTTGAGCTGCAATACTACTTACCGAGACAGTCTCCGGCAACGGAAACCTATCACAAGTGAGCCGCATTGTTATGTACAGGCGTATCACTTATCATCAGGTGAACATTCTGACTTGTTTGTTCTGTAAAAACACATCTATTAACGTGACTCCATAACATGGGGCCTAATAATCGAGTCAGGGTTAGGTGCAGACATTTCTCCTTTCTCTTCTTTATGCTTAAAGGCGTCTCATTCAAGCTGGGTATACTCCAATTTCTGTTTACACTTATTTAATAATTTTTTCTTTGTGAAAATGGTTTTATACTATATTATTTTATATATACATAACTAAATGCTCGATTAATCGCAAAATTTCAATCTCAAAATAAAACATGAGGTCATTGACTTCCCCACGCGCGCCATCTTCGCTTTCACGCAATAAATCGCAACTATCTTAATTACCCCATTACGTAAAACGGCCAGAATAAGCTGAGCCCTAAATTTGTTCACCACCACATAACGATGACGATACATTATCCTACTTTTTTTTTAAATATACTTAGATTTTTACTAGAGATAATTCGTTAAGAAAACATCAAGTCGAACATAGTACTGTACATTATTATATATATTATTGTAAATTATTTAAGAAAGAAGTAACAGTTAAATATAAACAATGTAATAGCGTTGATATTTTTGGTAACCGTACATATATAGTATTTTTTTTTTATTTCACGAATCGGAGAGACGAGCAAGATGTTCACCTGATCGTATGTAATACGCTCGCCCATAACAAAGTGGCGCTAGTTAGGATAGGATACCTAGACGGTCTGCGACAACGGAGCCCTGCCATCAGTAAATTTCTCCGAGCCTATATTATTAAGTGTGAAAATCTTTGGTTTTCGTAGTTTGTCTGATGATAGTTCAACTAATAATGTGGCCCAATGGGTTACTGCTTGCCTTTTAACACCAAGATCACTGGTTCGATTCCAGAGGCAACTGTAGTAATGTTTGCGTGATGGTAGAGTTTTTTCGAAACCGTCTATGGTTTAGCTGTCGTCTTCATATTGTAACTCTGCCGCCGTAACTGCATTTCCGTGTTTTAGTATCAATTAACACTATCAGAAGTTCCGGACAATTATCATTGTCAATAAAAAAAATATTACTCATAGACCATTTTTTCTTAATAATAATTACAAGAGCAAACAATACCTTTGATAATAAAATTAAATAACTATAAACCGATTTACACGCTAATATATACACAATAACATATTTAATCGAAATATTTTTGATCCTTTAGCAATGAACTCTAATATAGAATTAGTTGTAAATGAGGGTCTCCCAGCTCACACTATTCTGGCCAAATGTAATGGATCGTGTCGTCTCTCCACCAAGCATTTAGGTAAAACGGAACGCGACCGGAAGCCACGCCCTTTCCGGCGGACTGTCAGTGCCATAGCGCAAAATTGTGGTTACCACATTGGGACAAATAAATCATGTTTACTGCTTTAAAAATTACATTACATCCTTAAAATTTTATGCTTATTCGTGTTTAAAAAAAATGTATATTATCACATTGTGTGTGTAAAAGTAGAGAAGTATGTAAACCAAAATAGACGTACAAAAACTTCAATTACAATAACAAACGAACAAAATGAAAATTATCGGGCAATTTATACGACATTATCGAATCAATATTCATTTGTAATTGGTCTATCGCGACCAATGTTTGAACAAACATGTGAACCTACATGGCGTAAATGAAAGAGCAATATGTTAACCATAAATACAACCTGATATTTTAACATTACGTTACGAGCTTTTAAACGATCTTTGTAACCGATTAGTAAAGCTTCGAGCATCTGCCTGAGAACGATGCTTTAGGTGCAAGACGCCATTTTTACTGCCCTCCACAGCCGTGGTGGAGTCGCGAGGAGAGAGAATTGTCGTGCTCTATGCATGTTCCGGTCGTGCATCCCGCGAAGAGGGAAATCGAAAGAATATCTTTTATCAGATGGAGATGCGAAGCGATGAAGGAACATCGTGGCTACTGTACCATTGATGATAACAGATAAAATTTCTTCGGCAGTTTGAAAGCATATATTTTTTTCATTAATTTTTTGAAACAAAAAATATTTACATAAAATACACCAACCATCAGTAATACCCAAAAATCAGTCAGGTTTATCTGAATACAGTCGTCATGGTCTAGCTGCAGCGCAAGTCACCGGCCTGGTCTGCAATGAGCCATCTTTTTAGCCTCGCTCGGTCACAGATGATCACAGATAATTACAAAACGATATCACTATAATAAAAAACTATTTATACAATATTAGCATTTCATAAGTTTCTGAAAAATTTTTTAAAGTTAAAGGTTATTTACTTATAATCGGTTCATGTCGTGTTCTAATCATAATAAAAGATACATATGAAGAAAGAAAAATGAAGATGTATAATTATTTTTCATAGAAAAAAAAGTTAAAATATTTGATCAAATGTTTGATTCGGTTTGTAACTACACTGACTGTAAGGTTCAATTAGAAAGAGTTTAAAAACGTAATAACCAGCTCCTGTCAGTGTGTTTGTTGGTAATTGAACGTTACAGTTCAATGTAAATTCGTATCGTATATAGACTTAACAAAGGGTAGATGTGACAACGATAACACCATCAAGAAGTATCTATTGCCAATCAAAAAATTACTTCATATAACAACCGTTACTAGCATAGCAACCGCATAAATTATAAGAAATGAAATTAAAAAAAAAAGGAATTAGAAATAAAATGATGAAAGATCTATGAAATTCGAAAAATAAACCATATATAAATCATTCCGCGTCGAATGTTCATGTTCCCATGTCGATAAGATCACTAGTTTTCACGTGTTGGCGAACAAACTAAATCCATTTAAATTACATATATAGATATAGTGTACATGATATATTCTTCATTCCGCGCTATCATAGATATGAATATATATTAACAATTATAAATATTTTTTAGCAATTAACTGATATTTTTTTTGTTTAACGTGGGGGTAATGCCTGCGCATACCAATCCTCGCGGGGGCAAGGACAGGTCATGTCGGACTTGGACCGACTAAAACCCCCACGATATTCCTCCTCGTCGCTTTATGACAGGGTCATGGGTACGCTCACGCACACATCCGTGACCCCGCCAGCGCCGGCCGCACAACGCCGCCCCACCATGGGAGGGAAGAACTCCCCTTTCCACCTCTGTAGGGGCACGCCGGAACACGCAGCGCGCCCCCTCCTTGGCCTCTTATAGAGGTGCGGCAACGGATTCCCCCGAATCTGTCACCCAAAGGCCATAGAAGCCAAGAGAGAAAACTCTCCCGATTCCTTCGGCGGATCCGATCTTGGGCTCACCGCCACCCGTTATATGGCCGCAGAGGATAGCGAGAGGGCGCATCGCAATATCAACACTCCTCTTCCCCCGCGGCCCCACCGCCGCCGCATCAGCTGTGCGGCACCCCTTAGTCGCAGGGGGTACTCCCTCTATGACTCCACCTCGGCTGAAAAGGGCAGTGTAAAACCGCACGTGCAGCCCACCGGCACGCATTCGAGGTGAGCTCACGGTGGAACACCGGAGGTCTAACCTGGTGCAGCCGCCTCGGGCCGGCCGGGTAGGTTCCTCTTCGCTTCATCGTGGGCGACCCTGCTACGGTTACTGAGCCCCTCCGCCACGACAAGGCGGGAACCTGTTGGGGGAAATTAACTGATATGATGTAGCCTAATATAGTCTACCGCACCCACAAAAGCTGGCTACGGACATATTAAGTTAATAATAAGTAATAAAGTAAAGTCATTAACATTGTTTTGATTTTCAATTAGCGCAGACAAGAGATTTGTGCTGAACATAAAATAAATGTATGGAAGTCATTGTCCACTGCGACGAATCTATGTTCATTTTAAAAAAAGCTAAGTTCTTATTTATTTATATTTTCGTGACTTTTTTATTCCAAGAAGCAAGACGAGCGAGACATTCAACTCATGGTAAAAGATACGTTCGCCCATAACAACGTAGCGCAAGTGAGTATGGTATACACAGCACGATATCGTGCTGATCGCTTTAAGACATAAGATGTTAACTCTCGTTACCTCAGTAATTTCATCATCTACAGCGCCCTTCAAACTGAAACACGGTAATGTTTGCACGTTACTGTTTGAAAACAGAATGTAGTGGTACCAACCTAAATGATTTCCGGAAATAGAGACTTACCTGCAACCAGTATGTGTTATTAGTACTTTATTGTAACAAAAGAAATTTCATCATTGGTCATGTAATTATTAATAAAATCATTTCTATGAATTTGTCAACTCTTCTAAACACACTCAAGTCGGATAATACGTATAATTTGTTAATACGCGGTTCTGTAGCGTGCTTAAGCATTGAATTTGGGGTTCCGTTGGACCCCTCTGTAAATATTTTAGGGTGGTTGTCACCCCATCGCTAAACTAGACGTCCTTAATGATACGTTAGTCATTTATTTTGGTATCGCGATCGATGCTTAATGAAATCTATATACACTTCAATATTTGGAACATTGTTTATTAGTATTAAACCGCATTAACACTTACTTGTTTAATTACAAAGTAAAAAAAATTAAAGTGCCAAAATATAAATTGAAACAGCGAACACGAGGTACACATTACAGGTGATAGAACTCTGTGGTGACAGAAACACTAGGTAGACCAGCGCAGCATCTAATTCTGCCATCATGTTCCAGATTGAGATGTTGTAATTAGGAATAATTGAGTAAGAAGCGAAAAATTTTGTTTCTTAACGATACTTTGTTTTAACAAAGCGTATCACTTACCACCAGGTGAACATCTTGTTCTTCCCGTTTCTTCGTAGAGTAAAAATTTTGTTTTATATGTGAGTAACAAGATGATAATTTTTTTTTTATTGTATAGCTCAATCGTAACTGATTTTACTGATGGTTCTGTTGTCGGGCACCGCGTAGGTACCACCGCAGCTCCTATTGCAGCTGACAATCAGTCCAGTGCAAACAATACTGTGTTTCGGTTTGACGGGCGATATAGTTATTATAATTACCGGGGTAACGAGATACAACGTCTTATTTCTCAAGCGATAAGCACAATATGGTGCAGAATGTATCTAACTGGCGCCACTTTGTTATGGGCGTGCGTATCACTTACCATCAGGTGAACATCTATTTGAATAAAAAAACATAGTTATATTTTTGTTAATAAAACAGGCTCTAATATCACATAGCTATTCCTGTACATTTGTAAAACATTTGCTATAAATTAAGGCAATTTTTGTAAAGTAAAAAAAAGTATCATATTTGTTTTAAAAAAACAAACATTACGTAAGTATATTAATTAGTATTTAAATAAGCATAAGAAATTGTTAATAATCATAACATTAATTGTCTTCATAACTCTGAGTAGTACAAATGGAAATAGCCCGTTATACAAAGGAAAAAAATATTAAATAGCCGTACAGTTGATGTGTTAACATGCCGGGAATTCGAATTAGCATACCACAAATGAAACACGCGTTGAAACAATCAATTCACATGTCACTAAAACCTTTAAATCTAATTCGGTACTAAATAACAATTAACAAAGTCATCAATGCCTAACGAGCAGCAATCGCGGACGCTTCCGTTGGGATGCGCCGTCACTTTGACGTATCGATGTGGGCGGGTCCTCGTGGTCGCGGCACCGTTAATGTCTTATTAAAAAGTTAAAAAACAATGCCATTGATGCTGAAATTAGATTACAAATCAGACGGGAACTTAAACAAATTATATATTCACTACCGCCTTTGCTTTTACAAGTTCTACAAAATTACTAGCTATTGAATTTTCTAGATATGAATTATAGCCGACAATAGTCATATTGGTTAACATACCTAACATTTGAATATCAGAAACGAAATTAAAAATAATATAATTTTATCAACGTTAGCTTTTTCTGCGATTCGAGAACGTTATTATTTTTTTTAGTCAGCGAAACGACGTGACGTAATAGGACGATCCAAGACTTGGACAAACTTTGGTATTGGTCTTGGTCTTGCTTATTCAGTTTTGGTTTCACCCATTTGACCCAATAAATGTTTTTTTAAAAAAAACATATTATACCCATTTTTAAAGACATAAACTGGAAAATAAACATATTCAATATTTTACTAATAAAACACTTTATTTTATACATATAGGAGTACGTACATTACATACAAAAAAATATTAAAATTTTATGATGAATACTTTAACTCATTATTTCAACGGAATTTTAATTTTTTCATTTGGTCTTACATAATAGGGGTTGGTCTTGTTTATTTGGACTTGGTCTTACTCGTGTAATTTTATTCATCACTATTCATAACAACAGGTTGTTGGTTAGGATTATACACACCACCACATTGCAGTCACCACTTCTAGAATTAAAATGTTAGGAATCGTTAGTGCAGTATTTCCTCTAACTTCAGGGTCGTTAAAACCGTAACACAGATATATAAGAATCACTAGATCATAAAACTATTTACCCAAAATTAAAACATTTAACATAGTAGCTACACCAACCTACTGATGATAAGTTTCTGTTGGAGGAGAACATCTAGGTGGGTACCACCACAGCGTCTGTTTCTACAGCCAAACAGAAGGGTGCAAACATTACTGTGTTCCAGTTTGAAAGACTTGTAGCTAGTGTCATAACCGGGGTAATGAGACCCAACATCTGTATATATCATCCTGACTAGCGCCACGTTATTATAGATAGGCGTATCACTTATCAGGTAAACGTCCTGTTCATCTCGTCGCTTCTCTAAATAAAAAATATTATTAACTGTAATGCAATGTACTAAATTATTTTCATTAAAATATCTCCTAATTCATGATAATGTTCGAGTCGTTATGTGTTTATCTCTGCACTGTTTCTTTGTTCCAAAGAAACTAATGCAACTTTATGCATCCATTTGTCGTGCACGGCGGCAGTCAAACGGTGTTCATATTTAGCCTTTCCAAAGGCGCGAATCCGTCACCGCATTTCGCGCCTCATTTCAATTTTAGGGCGCAGTTTTCGTTTCCATTTTCAAAGAGACACTAAAATGTTGCCTAAGCAATAAAGTAGAGTTAGTCGAGCGTAATGTTGTCAGCTGCACATCTTCGAATACAAATTGGTTAATTGCTCTGTAAGTTATTTATATGGATATCTAGTCTCTTTGGTTGTATTAATCATTGGTCACACATGTTTTTATTGTTTTATATATTGCTTTCAAAACATTTTAGTACTATTATATTGTCTATTTGTATATCATATAAAGCATCGCATATCTTTAAATACTGGGTGTTAGGAGATCGCTTCCGAAAACGGAGACAGACGATAGTAACGCACTGACGCGCAATTTTAATGCTCCGTGGCCCTATGGAATAAAGATCAAATTGAAACCAAATACATCTCATCTCTAGTTCCCGCTGCATCCGTTCGTTCGTTGATCCGAGCATCAGCTGTTTTTGATTTTGTGTTTCATTGCTAGTTTTTTTGTAGTAAAGTAATGTATTTTTTATGAAACTATCGTTACATTTAGCTGTACTACGATGATGGAGCGTAAAAAATGCTAATAAAGGGTTTTAAAATTATACATTTTTTTAAATCAGGAATGATTTTTTTTCTGTCTCATCATCATTAATACTATCGTCTGTCTTCGTTTTTGGAAGCGATCTCCTAACACCCAGTATACAGTGATTAACAGTTTGTTGAGTATTTAGGAATAGGTAATATATTTTTATCTAATCATAATAAATTAAAAAATTGTAAATGAAAGTAAAAATATTTACATGAATAACAAATGACGACAAAAAATTTTATCTAAATACTCTGGTTTAAAAATTTATCTCTGTCGTAATATTTATTACTCTCTTATTTACTCCCACCTAGTGTCCAATAGTGTAATCTCAAACGTTTCGTATTATCACTAAAAAAATGTACAAGGTCACATGTAAGAAACCAAAGACAATAAATAGTTAACGTTTAGCTTATATTTATATATTAGTCTTCAATGTTTAAATAACAGTTAAATTTAAGAAAAAATATGAGAAGATATTTAATTGAATATTAATCCTATACACTCTATTACATTTCATGAACTTTGTTTTAAAGTTTTAATTTTTGAATAAGTATGACATTACCAAATAATGAATACCATAAAATGGCAAACACGTCACTAATGTCAAAATTTGTTGTGTCATGTCATCATTGTATTATTTTTGTTCCTTATCAACATTTGTGAAATTGTGTAAAATATAATTGAAACTAAAGTAATAGTTTATAACTGTGCTAGTTAACCAAAAAAATAATAATATTCACTATGCATTGGTTCGGAGGAAGCATTGCAGAAGCTGTTACGTTATCTAAACAACGTAATGCAATTTTCGTTGTATTCGTTGAAGGTGCCTGTTTTTTTATTTAAATATTTCCCTAAAATGTCAGTTTGATCACGAATACCTAAATAATCAGTCAGTCCAGGATTTATTCAGTTCAGAAATTGAAACCTAAATATTTGGCATATTGAAAAGTAACCTAATAATTTTAATTTGATTAATAAAGTATTTTCATATTGAATACGTTTAATTTACTAGAAGAAAAAGCATGTTTCCTTTAATACCTTTGGTACGATTAATAAGTTTAACTTTGGTTTCTGTAGGTGATAATGAACAATCTGCAGAAATGTCTATAACAATAGATGACAGTGATGTCGTGAAAAGGTTGTCAGATGCTGAAAACTTCCTTGTCATTAAGTTGAAGAGTGGTTCTATTAACTACACACATTTTGCACAAATATGTATCCTTTTTTAAAAAAAGATGGTTAATGGTAGTGAATAGTGAGTAGTAGTGAGTAAATAGTTGCAGCATAACATGATTTGGATAAGTTAATTATTTTTAATAACCTACTTTAATGTTATTTATGTTGTATATAGAATTGTAAGTTAATTTATTAAAAAGTTTATTATTGATACTATTACAATTATTAATAAAAACTTATTCCAAATAATGCTTACCTCAACTCAATATTATGAACTTCTGCTTAGCATTATAGCAAAACAAGGTACATAATCTTGATTTTCTATTATCAAACCATAATAAAATACCTTAATTCAAAATTATAGATCAATTTGTTCCTGTGCCATCTCTGTTCTTCATTAATAGGAATGGAACTCCACTTGAAGTAGTCTGTGCTGGGGTTGATGCCCAAAATTTAGCATCAAGGATAGATAGGATCCTAGAGGAACATAGTAAGTAGAAATATGACACTTGTAATAAATATTTCCTGGTAAATAAAATGGATTATAAATTGTTCCATTTTTATCCAACTGTTATATGATGATAATATGTTACAATTTCAGTAATTTTTAAATGATTTTATTGACTGATTAAAATGTTATCCAAATACTTCTGTCTCATTCACTGATTGTTGCAAATCTCTAGTAAACTCATTAATTGTCTTAAATTTTTATTAAATCAGATGTTTTTTGACTCACAATAACATATTATTTAAATTAAATATTTTACGAGTAGTAGTACATGGTTTCATTATTGTATTTTTTATATCATATTTTTTACACAGATAAAGAGAAACCACAAACTGTACAGCCGTCTACATCAAAGCAGAATATAAAAGAGCAGACAGTTTACCTTTTACAAGCAGAAAATGTTGCTAATGCCAGTAACATGGGTAACAGTAAAGCACCACTTAAGGAGCCTCCAACTGAGATTGAACCAGGTGACCTGTTCATATGAAACACATCCATAGCATTTATATTTGACATTTTCTATTACACTCTTTTCATGATAAACTATGGTAAGACTAACTGTAGAGCCCTTTTCTGTAATTGTATAATTTTTTCCATTTTCACCTACTTCGTCTGTTTGTGTTTTGCCAAATGTGCCTTCTTAAATTTGCAGTAGTTTCTTATCTATAGTAGTTTTTCTCAATGTTTCTTTCGTCCTATTTAAATTTTTGTTTGACATTTTCTTCTCTTTTAGCTTGAATGTTTGTCTTAATTAGTGAGGAAATTTTTAAAAGTTTATAAAATTTCTCAATGAACAGAGACATCATCTGGTCCAGCTGCTAAGATACCAAAGACAGAGTTCCGTGAGGTGACGCGTTCAGGACAAGAATACGAAGTGGTCTGTGATGGCGACGTATGCATAAGAAAGCTTAAGGAGAAGCCAGAAGAGCCAGGACCTAGCACAAAAGCTTCCCCTACTACTCCAGCTACACCTGCTACTGAACCACCTGCTGCTACTGAGGTAGTAAATACAAAAAGTTATAACAAACAAATGTGTTTGTTAAAGATGTTTGAAGTTAGTTTTATATTTTTAGTCGGTGGCTCCTGCACCACCACCAGCTGCAGTAAGTGAAGTTAATTCAGATGAGAAGGTAGAACGAGCGAAGGAGCTAATTGAAGCCATTAGGAAGGAGAAATCCGAGAAGGAAAAGGAGGTACCTTAACAAATTATTAACAAAATTATTGTTAATAATTTAGTCTATGTGATATTTTGATTACCAGTCATAATTAGCTTTATATTGCAACTGAAGAATATTTAAAACCGTTTTTATATTTGCATTTGTGATTAGGTGGAGAAGCAAAAAGAGTTGGAGCGTCGTGCATTAGGACAAAGTGTTGCTGAATTGAAGCGATGGCAAGCAGATCAAGAAATGAAGCAAATTCAGGTTCATTTTTCTTAATTTTCAACAAAGAGGCAATGTATTTTTTAATTTATTTTCCATAGATTAGTGCTTGCCTGGGATCTTGTTTAGTGTTCAGTGGTAATGTGGTGTGTGATGAAACATAGTAACAGCTTATTAAATTTTTGATTAAAGACATCAAGTCTAATTTGGAAGGGAATACTCATGCTGATCAGGTTTATTATTAGTTTGTTGTTCTTATCTAGATCAAGGAGCTGAACCTCTTTGTGTAGAAGTTACGAGTTGAATGGATAACAGTTTCATTTAAACAGGAGGAAAGGAAACGTGAGAAGATTGAAAACAACTTGGCGAGGCAGCGTATCTTAGAGCAGATCGCACAGGATCGCGCAGAGCGGCGAGCTCGAGACCAAGCACCGCCCGCACCGCAGCCTCCGCAAACTTCTCAGCCTTCGCCGCCCCCGCCCACTAGTAAGATATATGAAAGTTTTGAATATTTTAGCTTTTGTATGTTGTTACTTGGAACAGCACTGTCTTTGAAGCGGCAGTTCAATATAAGATCACTAGCCTTGCAGGGTGTTTTCGTGAAAACTCTTCAACAAACCAGACTTTACATCATGTGCTCTTGGAATCCAACCAGACATCTCCGTGTTGTCCAGATAAGCTTTTGCGCCCTGGAAGAATTTAGTTAAGAGGTCACGAAAGACGTTTACTCATACTAGACTTGCATGAGACATTCAACTAGCTACTCATCAGCTAGTCAGTGCCGAGGTCTCAAAAGTGGCGGGCCTGGGAGTTAGTCGCCAAACAATACTATTAAGACATGGGTTTCCAACGATGTTAACCTTGGTTACAGTTGTAGGAGATGGTGAATCACGTGCTCGCGTACAATTCAAGATGGCGGACGGCAGCGCGCACACCGGGCATTTTGATGCCGACACCACTTTACTGGAACTACGACGCTACGTGGTCAGCAATTTGCAGGTAAGTATTCAAGAAAAGTGTGAGTTAACTGTCAGTAGGTCAGTGTAATATATAATGTAAATATGTGTATATAATGTGTGGTCAGTATAAAATATAATGATATCAATGAAGGCCACATTATCAGTTTAAAACCAGCTGGGAATATAGTCAAGCACCCATTCGTCGCACTAATTATTTGAATAGTTAAACGGTTATATTAATAAATGAAAAACATAATCCTAATTACACGGTAGTTAGTAAAATTACTAGGTTTACGAGAAATTATGTATCCAGGCTTTATTTACATTTTTATTAAGGCCACTATATTTCTGTAGCTGCAACAGTCCGAGTTCACTTTGTGGACGGCGTTCCCACGTCAGGAGTTGACGGAGGACAGCTCGACGCTTCGACAAATGCGGCTCGTTCCGTCGGCGGCGGTGCTGGTGCTGCCACGGCGCGTCCCCGCTACCGTCGCTTCACCTTCCGCTTTTTCTACTATTTTCGGTAACAATACTAATTAAGTGTATTACAGCGCTTGTCTTCTGCCACGTAGGAGCTTGATGTGGATTACTTTACGTTAATATACATACGTTGTGCTGGATGCGAGCAACGCGATACCGATCGACGTGGAGATCTTTGGGGGAAGCGTATGTCCTGAGGTGGACGTCGACTTTATCAGTGTGCAGTTTCACATCATGTTTAGTAACGAGGTCGGCAATGGTGAAGCATTGCCGTCCAGTATACTTTGACCCACTCGGGCATACAATATGAAGGTTGTAGAATGCCAGTTGGGTTCAAGAAAATCACACAACCAAGAGACTGCGGATTCGAAACCTCTGTTATTAGGCAAAAATAAAATTTAAAGTATTAAATATATATTTAAATATTTAAGACTGAAATATCGTTTTTTTTTTCACAGCTTTCTTGACACAACTGTTCGCAACAATTATTTTGGCGCCGGCGCAGCAGGTGTACGCGTGGCTGCGGGCGCGGCTGTTCCCCCCCGCGCCGCCGGCTGCATCGCCCGCCGCGTCCCCAGTGACCCCGCCCGCCGGGGCCGTCCCGCCGGCGCTCCGTCGTCGCGGCAACATCCACCGCCTCGCCGGCGACAGGAACAGTGACGACGACAACAATACATGGAACGGTAATTCCACACAGCAAATGTAAATTGTTTTATTGTATTTAATTAATTTATAAGGTCATCTCTATTGTTTTTCTTTACACGTCATCATCTATTTCATTTCTAATACATTTTTTTTTGTCTATTTACTGAAAATTAAAAAACTAATTTTTTTTCATAATACCGCTTATTTCGGTAAGGCAACTATCAGTAAAATAACGATATCGTCGTTACATTACCTCATGCCTTTGTCCCAGGTATGGACCTCTGTCAGACGATGACGATAAATTACATTAAAATATCGACTTTCTGTTTAAGAATAGTCTCTTGCTACGTAGAGACTTACTATATAAAAACTATTTTTCTATTAATGTAGTTACTGTTTATCGATACATAACAGCAATGCTTCACTTCTTCAAAATTTCTACTTTAGAAAAAAAAAATTATACTATCTTATATTAATCATATCTATAGATATAATACAATAATGATTATAGAAAAGAATGGTTTGTAAGACAATTAATAATTATTAAGGGTTATTAAAAATTTCATAAATACATTTAAACGAGATCACTCGTCTTTTCCATTTGCAAATAGTTGGCCTTTTAAATTATATTATATACATTAAATAATAAATACGCTAAGTCATCTAAGTTACTAGTATAGTTATAAATTATTTCGATTTACTTTCATGTTGAGGCTTAATTCGTGATTATATGTAAAATATAATATGTTATATGTATTCTTTGTTTTATTTTTTGCCTATTTTATTAATAATCGTTAAAGTTTACGTTTACGGCGTAAGGGGTTCGGCACAAGACACAAGAGAAGCACTTACGAGACTCAAGCAAACCTGTGCTCGCGGTACACCCTGTTAACCAACAGACGGGGCTCTGATTCGCTCCAATACCTATGGGCTAGCGTGGAGGGAAATGCTTCAATTCCCCACTACAATCGACAGTCCTAGTGCCCGGCGGTACCGGAGACCATGCTGACTGTCAATCGATGTGGAGATCTTTGGGGAAAGGCTATGTCCAACAATGGACGTCTATTGGCTGATGATGATGAAAGTTTACGCTCTGTAGTAAAAATCTAGGGTATTTCGGCAATTTTTCGTATTACTACAATGTGTTTTCATTGCGCGATTTTAATGTTCAGATTTTTTTTTAAATAAATAAATTCAACTTAAACTACACACGTTAAACTCACACGGAGTTCTGTTGGTATATGAAGAAACTTTAATGCTACCACTGCTGGACTCAAGGCCATCTCTCACAAAGAGTTTCAATACCGTTTATCTATCGCGATGGCAAAGTAGGAAAAGGTATATTCGCATGTCCTTGAAAGTTGTTGTTCTTTTTTTTATTCTATCTGTTGTCTTATTCACTTGATGGTAAGTGATACGCCAGTCCATAACAACGTGGCGCTGGTTAGAACGGTGTACACAGCACTACATTGTGCTCGACGCCTTAAAAGAGAAGATGTCAAATGTCGTTACCTTAGTAATTACACTAGCTACAAACCCCTTCAAACTGGAACAACAACGATAGCGCAGTACTGTTTAGCGGCAGATATACTGATTAGGAGTAACTACAGTGGTGTTCTACCTACGTCGATGATATCTAGCAACGCTGACTTACCACCAGCATGAAAAGTCCTTAGAACGTTCCTATACTTCATCGCATCAGCGGGGTTCGAATTCACGTCTATGCGAGAGATTTAGTCGTCGTTTTATTTATTATCGTCTTTGAATTTTCACCACATCAGTCTACTCCAGGATATCTGAATCCTTAAAAGTAATGTAGTATTGATATGGTGGGTATAAGATCGATAAATAGTATCTCGCTATTTTTTTTTTATCGAAAATGTGTAAACACTTATCTGAGACTTGACATTGAGGATGGAGATACGTGCACGCATAGAACATTCTCGATGTTGACAGACGGAACATAGCAAGGCGGATAGTCGGGACAACTCTCACCATTAAAACTCTAGAACAGGTGGCTCATAAATCGAACCGAGAACGCCATTGTTGCATGGCAAGCGGTTAGATACTGCGCCACGGTAATTAAAATTAGTCTCCATAGAAATCATTCCACCATTAATATAAGAAGAAACAGTGTCAGACGAAATCGCGAAAAGTGACCTTTAATGATAAAAAACCTCTCGACAATCTTAGGTATTTTCTGGTATAAAGGAATAATAAATAAATATACAAGTTTCATAATGTAAAAATTCTATTTATTTTATCCTGTTTTTATTATTGAATATGAATAATTATTCATTATTTTTTCCTGTTTTTATAGCAAATTAATAATAATAATTATAGCAAATATTTAATGCTTTGTGTAAACCAAACGTGCTCAGTGACGTCTATTCTTGTAGGCAATCATGATTATCTTTACGATGTGTCTGCGATATTATTATCTGCTATTGTTTACGTTAAAGAAATAAATATTCGATTGTAATAACATAAAAGAGAAAGTCTATTTCTGCCACCAAACTGTAGTGTGCAAACATTAGTGTGTTCCGGTTTGAAGGGCGCTGTAGTTCGTGTAATTACTGGGGTAATGATACTCAACATCTTATGTCTCAAGGCGACAAGCGCAATGTGGTGCTAAATATACCATTCTAACTAGCGCCACATTATTATAGACAGGCGTATCACTTACCATCAGGTGAACGTTTCGTTCGTCTCGTCGCTTAAAGAAATAAATAAAAAATAACACTATTTAGCAGCAAGAAGCAGCGGGAATAATACGAATTAATTTCTACATGAAAAATTGTCACAAAGAGAAATGTAAGTATAATTCAGGTCTTTGTATTTACGTTTAGGTTTGTATTGAAATTTTACTGTACATATATATCAAAATATTATGTTATTTGTGTGATTTACTTCACAAGATGCTTAAGATCGCTACGGATTAATTCCTGCCTTCTTGAAAGGTATAGGGTGTTTGACCGCTTTATAAGTGGCTTTATTGGGAAAATGTAAGGTAATCAACATGTTCCGAAAACAACAATTTTCATAAAAATCTGATATCCTCGCACACGTGATAGAAAAGTTTCGAGACCCAGCAATTGAAATATTAAGCACGCTGTTTAAATAAACTAATTTCTATAAATAAATGAATTTTATTAAAGAGGATATCCCAAAAATAAGGAAAGTCGCAATTATTCTTCAAGCTCTATTAATTTTGAACGTACTTTTTTATGAGTGACATCTTACCAGTAATCAGATTGTTTGATCTAAATAACGGAAAACAAACCACAACGTTTCCGTCGAATTCTACGTTTCTCTATAATAACAGATGTTAAGTGACAGATAATAAATAAATGTACATTAATGTTATTAATCTACTGAGCTCTAAAAAATTCATGTATAAATGATCAGGTGTCATTCACATAGATTAATTTAATTAAACGGTTGTTTTAAATGTTTATGTATATAAATAGAGTTATAAGTGAATGTAACTAGTCTGGCCATACCATACTGTTACATAAAAATGTTTCTTTTTTTTTCAAGTTTAATTATTTTGAATTTGGAATGCGATCCGAGCATCAGCTGTTTTTGATTTTGTGTTCCATTGCTAGTTTTTCTTTAGTAAAGTTACGTAGTTTTTATGAAACTATCGTTTCATTTGCTGTACTAACATGATGTACCGTAAATAACGCTAATAAAACGTTTTAGTTTTTTTTTTAATCTGGATCGATTTTTTCCGTCCCATCATTAAAGGTGTCATTAGTACTATCGTTTGTTCTTCGTTTTCGGAAGCGGTCTCTTAACATCCAGTTTAGATAAAGTTTTTAGTGATATGCTGACATACATACCAACTTATGTATAGCAACTAAAAAGTACATGTTAACTTGTCAGCGTATTTCCAGTAGAAATTAAAATTGATATGTAAGAGCTACATAAGATTCGTCAGATATCCTTTCTTCGATATGTCGAGATAAAATTAATATAATCTTTGAACCTTTCCAAAGTGCAGCCAATTTATAAATTCGTACATCATCATCAGTTGATAAACTTCCACGGTTTGACATAGGCCTCTGCCAAAGATCTCCACATCGATGTGTCTAAAATCAAGTCAGTATGGCCTCCGGTATCACCGGGCACTAGTGGCTGTCGTTTGTAAGGGTACATATAAGAGGATTATATCAATGCTTAAAGTATACTTAAAAACATATTTCATAAAAAAAATGCTGCAGGCACACTGATTAATAAAGGTTATTAATTAAAAAAATGGGTTAAATTCAATAAGTATTTGATAAACTAGGGTAAAAATTTGTGTAATTGTTATTTACAAGTTTTAAACGTCCAATAAATTGACTTAGTCGTTAATAAGTGATTTTAGTCGTTTACATCCAAGTTGCAACGCTACTGTCATAAATCCTGTACCACATTGCTATTTTTTATTCAATTAAGCGAAGTGACCAGCGGGATGTTTACCTCATGATATGATACGCCTGCCCATTTCGTGGCGCTAGTTAGGATGATATATACTGCGCCATATCGTGTTCGTCGCAGATGTAAGATGGTGACTCTCGTTACATCAGTAATTACACTACACACTAGCTCCAACACCCTTTAAACCGGAACACAGTAATATTTACAGGGGTTGGCTGCAGTGGTACCTTACCAGACGGTCTCCGACCTACCATCGGAAGCTTTTGAAGTTCTATCTTCACACATTAGAAGGCTGCTCAACACCTTTTAAAACCTGTAATTATGAAATACAAACAGTTATTGTTTTTTTTTTTGTATAACTCTTAAAAGTGTCTAATTATATGTATAAAGGCTAACCCTTACAAAATTTCGAAAGTCTCGACTTTCTTAATTTCACTATTTGAAATGCCTAAATAGTTACAGACAGTAATTTACTCCTTTGCCAGAAGTTTGCGCAAAACGGAACTTGAATGTTAATGGAAAACGAAAGTTTTTCGTTTATTTGTTGGATCAGTTCGAGCGAGTGAAAGAAGAAATGGAACGGCGGCCATTACACAGTCACGCCAGTTCTGTTCTAACGTTAAACGCGAAATGACGTTTTACCGAATTAAAATCAATGTTTCTTTATGACAATACTAGTGCTTATATGAATAAATACAAAGTATTATAAAAAAAATTATGGATTTAAAAGATATTATAAAGTGGTTTATACCGTGTTTTCATATATTGCTAATTTATAAATTTAACAATATCCGTATGACTTTCATGTATTTGTTTTTACTTTTCATTTTGCAACCGGGTTTCGGTGCGAATGTAAATAGTGATAGTGATATACAAATTAGTCAAAATAATATTAATTTAAATGAAAATTATGCATATATTGGTAGAAATAGTAAAGAAATTGTGTCAAACCAAAGCGACGAATATTTGTATAATGTTAGTGAAACCAACGAGGAACATGAAGACATTTTAACAGATAAATCTATTGGTACGTAAAAACTTTTCTCAAAGCCGATGGGAAATATTTCTGTTCAAGTTGTTTGTGTATTTTGTGAACAGTTTTAATAAATTCTGAGTTGATAAGCGGCAATAAATTTTTGTTATCAGCAATAGTTCTAAAATCTATTCAACTTGTACAATAATATATCTTACAATTTAGTTGAATATTATCTGAATCTGATATAAGTTTACCACTGGTTATGTTCCGTCAAAATCGGATATCCGGAAAAAATACATAAATAAAAATAACATGTTTAGTATTCACGTACAATTACCCTGAAGATATACATATGCAGCAAGAAATATATTTTTGTTTAAGCTATGTAGAGAATGGAAAGGATTCATTACTGCATATTTTTCGATCCTTTCTCTTTAATCGAGAGTTATGTCCTATGTTAAACACATTTTTTAATATTCTATAAAAATATTTAATTTACTATGCTAACTTTAAACTGCATTTTATAGGTCCTATGTGTTCATTTTTAATTTTAAAATACTATTTGCGTTATCACGTATGGCGTAGTGTTAACATTCTTGCTACTACTCTTTAGAAATTTAATAGCTATAAGTATATATATATATATATAATAACGTCTTTATTTGTATTGCTTGTTTTTTAAGATAATAAAATAAAATACAGACCTAACCACTTATGGTTATATCTGTTTCACTCGAAGTACCAGTAATACTCTTAGGTCGTTCGATAAATAATTGCCTAAAAAATTTATCATAATAAACATTTGTATTTACATATTTGTATTGTTTCCTATGTTGTATAAAAAAGGAAACCTTGTGTTCACAAGGAATCGGGTTCTTGTTTTTTTTTATTGTTACATTTCTCAGGATTGTTTCTCGTGTAATTGCCAATCGGCGTACAATTTGATTATGTTTAGAAAGCAAGTTTTCATTTTGAGTCACGTCAGTACCTTATCTTAAAAGTTGTGTTGCGTGATCGTAATTATTTTTATAGACGTTCATCATAACAGCTATATGACTACACTTTCTCATCACGATTCAAGTTATTTATCGTTAGATTTGCACTTTCCTATTTAACATGTCATCGTTTCTTAATATAACAAAATGAAGTAAAATAAAACAATGTTTTGAATTTAAAACAAATGCACTTATCTACATTTAGCTGTACCTCGTCCGCTTTGTTGACCTTAACACTTTCGCAACTCCCTTTGGGGAGAATTTTTTTGTAAAATCCATGTTTGCTGACCTTTAAATATCTGAAGCAATCACTTTACCTAATTTTGATTCTTTACGTCTAATAGTCGCAGGACACCGCTGTATGCGTGCAGCGCAGGATCAATCGATGTGGGAATTTTTGGGAGATGCCTATATTCAACTGTGGACTCCTATCGGCTGATGATGATGATTATAATGTAACAACTGCCTTCACCCTACTCTACATAATATCTGTTAGTCTATCATAATAAGTTATTGTATTGTTGATGGAATAAATGGCATAAACTACTATGCCGCGTATTGATAAGTTGCAAGTGCCAATGAAAAAAAAAATGACAGAACAGGTATCAATGAGTAGATTAAAATTTGCTTTTTATTCTGTCCTCTTTTTCTCCGTCTTATTAATACATAATACTCATGCATATTTCTTTCTTAATGGTAACAACATTTGGTTCTTAATACTTCTCGCGGAAATATCAGTCATCAACAAAGAAACTTTCTAATGAGTTTGATTTTGTATGACGATGAAATCTAAAAAAAAAATTTATCATCACATAAAGTAATAAATTTTTATCACATCTCATTTTAAAGGCATCTATGACACAAGTTGTGTGTCATTGAGCTGCGACTGTATGGAGCGAATACATGTTTTTATTCATCATTTAAAAGAGTACTTGTTCTTTGTATGACTAGCGGTCCCATTTCTAACGGTAATACACACTAACGAGATGTTTCCTTCTTGTAAATCTGTAATAAAATCTAATATTTGTCGTCTAAGATGGTATTGTTTTTTTACGTAGTTATGTTTGTTTTCGTATTTATATGAATAACCATTACTTTGTCTATTCTTAGTTTAGTTCGCGGGTTTCTCGGTTACGCTGTGATTTTGATATAACCGCAAAGTTGAACATTGCCAAAAAAAATTGTAATATAAAGGGTGAAAGGTAATAGGGGTAAAAGATCTGGAGGGGCTAAAGTATAGCTCGTATCTTATCTATCTATGTATGGAATACCCCATACAAACCCTTCAACAGGGCCCGCCTTGTCGTGGCGGAGGCGCTTAGTAGCAGTGGTTGGGTCGCCCACGGTGAAACGAAGAGGAACCTACCCGGCCGGCGCGAGGTGTAGGGCCGGCCCGAGGCGCCCGCTCTAAGTTAGAGCTCCTGAGGTCTGCGCGCCGGCGGGGCCGGGGGGAAGAGGAATGTCGGTATTGCGATGCGCCGTTCTCTCTATACTCCGCGACGGTGTAACGGGTGGCGGCGGGCTCAAGATCGGATCCGCCGCAGGGAGTCGGGAGAGTTTTCTGTCTTAGCTCCTATGGCCTCTGCGTGACGGGTTCGGGGGAATCTGTTGCCCGCGCAACTTCAGGAGGCCGAGGAGGGGGCGCTCTGTGTGTCCGGCGTGCCCCTACGGAGGTGAAAAGGGAGAGTTCTTCCCTCCCTCCCGAGGTGGGGCTGCGTTATGCGGTCGGCGATGGCGGGGTCGCGGATGTGTGCGAGAGCGTTCCCGTGACCCTGTCGTAAAGCGACGAGATGGAACATCGTGAGGGTTTTAGTCGGTGCAAGTCCGACATAACCTGTCCTTGCTCCCGCGAGGACGGGTATGCGCAGGCATTCTCCCACGTTAAAAAAATAAATAAAAAAACCTCATCCAAAAACAATGGTTCTGGAGTAATTAATTTCTTAAATATTTTTCCGAAAATCTTCGATTTTCTAGGAAAAAATTCGATGATTTTATTTCTTACTTGTTTCTACACAAATTATCCTTCTTTCTCTTCGGTATCGTAGATGCATGGCCTACCTGCGTCATGTCGCCTCTGTTGAACGCTGCCAGTTTCTCTGACGCGTTGATACGCCGCAGCAAAGACTCTATGACTTGGTAGGTGACGATTAGGAAAACGTAGCTTATATTCTCTTCGTGCTTGTAAAAAATTTCCATCATTAAGTCCATAACAATAGAAAACGTCAGCGTATTCTTCATTACCGTAATCCGCCGTTGAAATTAAATTTATTTTGTATGGAAAAGAGAAACTGTTCAGAATTAAGAAGACAACAACAATGTACCTCCGCCCACGAAAGTAGTTACATTTTACATGTCGTAATGACTCGTTACCTAAAAAGTGTTTTTTTTTTCTAAATTTTAGAAACTTTATGTACTTTCCTTGTACCTTGTCGGATAGGTCTTGAAGTCAGGTACATATTTATGTGCTTTATACGTATCTTTTATAAATAAAATTTTATTATAAGATTAAATAAAAATGTAAGTATGACGCCTTATTTTTTACTGTCACGACTGAAAAGAATCTAATTTAAAAGTTGTAGCCTCTAAGTGATGATTATTAATTTAAATTAATAAAAAATGGATTAAACAAGTATATTAAAATTTGTGTAGAAATAAGTAAGAAATAAAATGATTCAATTTTTTCCTCTAAACTGAGAATTTTTTGAAAAATATTTAAAAAATTAATAACACCAAAACCATAGTTTTTGGATGAGTTATTCCATACATAGATAGATAGGAAACGAGCTATATTTTAGCCCCTACAGATCTTTTATACCTATTACCTTTCACCCTGTATAGATACAAAAGTGTAAAGGGTCTCGTACGACAACTCACGGGGTTCAAGCCAATCTCACTTGCTCATGGTGCACTTTGCTAATCAAAAAACGAGGCTCTGGCTTTCACCAACCCGCAATGGGCCAGCGTGGTGGAAAATGGGCCAAATCCTTGAAGGAGGCCTACGTACAGCAGTGGACGTTTATCGGCTGATGATGATATAGATACAAATATTATAACAATAAAAAACCAAACTTGATCAGAAATATCGCAACATACTCAAATATTTGACGCGAATTAACTTTAAAATATATTCAAAATAAATATATATATATATATAAAATCTTCTTGTAGTTGACTAAAACTTACTTTAGGTTCAAATCAATTAATGGTAAGTTCAAAGTTATTATTTTATATCACTTTTCAAAAATAGTTTTTTGCTTTAATATCGTCTTCATTATTTTCTATGATTGATGATTATAAGAGATTACATTTATTTATTTAAGTTTTATATAATTTAAGAACTCGCAATGGAAAGGAGGCTTTATATTGGGAAATAGACATAACAAAGGATGTAGATAGTTTCATCAAAAGGTACACTAAATTATTGTCTTCTACTATATTTATTGTTTGCTGTAGCAATAACTTCGTAAAATATTAATTTTCTTTATACTCTTTAATATAATTTTTCCAATGATAAAGTTTACTGATCTTATTTACCTATTGATCGACGTGTTTCTGTCTCTTCATCATTTAATGATGGAATTATTTCATTGATCTTATTAAGACGCTTCAATAATAGTAAACTTTGAAAGCGACTTAAATTTATATACATCAAGCTGTATCAGTCTTGACATGGAATATTTATCTAAAAATGAACAGTTTGTACATACTAATTATTTTGTTAAAGTTAATATATTGCAGCGCTGGAGACGGAACTAAGTAGAGAGCACCTATTGCATATTAATGGAGTCAAGTCAAGTCTCTTATCCTAATAATTACCTAGATCTAAATCGAAATATTGTCACCATAGAAATAAACTCCACCAACTATAAGTTTTACTGGTGCTTATATTACTGTGCTCTGATTTGAAGATAGCTAGTGAAATTATCTTGGGTACATATATATCTCTTCTAATCCTTCTATACTATTTGAATGATTAAGAGATACAATTGGAATGTCTGCTGGATTCATGATGATGTCAACGCTGCAAGCCATTCAACTATTACAGCTTATCTAACATTGGGCGCGTGGACCTGGATCTACGGCCTGTTTACTAAATGTGTACTATTTGTAGCGTAGTTATCCGACGGCGGAGTTTTTAATAACGTGTGTCTGGTTAATGGTTACTCTGGCGAATCTACTCGGTCGTCCAGGGCGGGCGCGGACCCGTTCCCCGACCACCTTCGCCTGTATCGGAATCTCTGGGCGGTGAGAACCGCCCCTGATCACGGGGGAATGTCTGTGCGATCTACCGTACTCCCCGGACCTTGCCCCAACAGATTACAATTTTTTCCGGAATTTGGACGACTTTTTACAAGGAAAATAATTGAACTCCGATACGGCAGTCCAAACCGCCTTCAAACAGTTTATTGATTCTCGCTCCCATGGTTTTTTTAGTAAAAGGATCAATGAACTACCTACGAGATGGCAAAAGTGCATAGATAACAATGTTGCATATTTTGATTAATTAAATATATTTTCCAAAAAAAAATTACTTAATATTCTTCCCGTACATAACGCCAATTTCATATATAAGGACCTAATATATTAAAAAAGAAAAGCATAAGTTCAAGTTATGATAAATATTTTAACTCGTAACTTCAACGGGATTTTTATATTTTTGTTTAGTCTTAGTCTTGCATTGTTGAGTTTTGGTTTCACTTTTGGTATTCGTTTTGCTCGTGTAAAATTGGTTTTGGTCTTGCGAAAAAGCTTTCATATAGTCGAGATTGCAGGACCAAGAATATATTTTACTCATCATTAATTGCGTCCGATGACGAGCTCAACTTAGTGCATTGTTCACAATTTTAACTAGCGTCGCGTTGTTATGGTGTCACTAACGGTCGGATGATCGGATGCACAGTTACCCAAATTGAATTTTTGATTATAAAAGCATATATGTTCAGAGCTTACTATAATTGTTTAGATATATGTCCTTACTTAGGGTATCTCAGCAACGGGACCCTATTACTAATCCTTCGCTGTCCGTCTTTCAACGGGCTGCATCTCATGATCCGTAACAGGTAGGTACGTGGTTGAAATTTCTTCAAAGTGTGTATTTCTACTGTTGCTATACTAACAGAAATTTAATATCATAATGGGTGATCCCAAGGTCGCGAAATTTTATTCGTATGTCTATATATTCTATAATGACGGTCACTTGAAATTTATGTAAATATGCATCCGTTACTGGAGGGAGATTTTTGATGCCGGAGACCGTCTAGGTAGGTACCATTGCAGCACCTTTCTGCTCCCCAACAATAGTGTGTATACATTACTGCATTACGGTATGAAGGGCCCTATAGCTTGACGAGCGCAATGTGGTTCCATATCATCCTAACTAGCGCCACGTTGTTATGGGCAGGTGTATCACTTACCATCAGGTGATCGTCCCGCTTGCTCGATCGCTTCGTCGAATAAATGAAAATATCTGTCATCCGATGACGAGTATTAAGTTTAACCGGGATAGTGTGTCGTGTATGCTTCTCGCAAAAACTTCGGAAGTGGTCCAGCCAGCGACGAGCCGGCCGTCACACATTCGGAGATTTCACAACTCATCGAGGTTAACAGCCTCGTGACCACTTATTACGTTTCTAGTATCATTGCAACTAGAGTGGCTCTTGTTAATGTTTAAACTATTTATTTCCTAATATAGTGTTAACTTTATTAAGACGTCATAACGGAAACCAGTTTGTTTTCCTACAAGCATTCATTTAATTTCACTGCTTTTTTGCATCATCAGTGAAAATTCCATTGGCTTTCATATTTTGTTAACCAGTGATTTTTCGATCTATCATGAAACCGTTACCCTTTTAGTGCTTTGTCTATAAACATTATTTAACCCTTATTTTCCCTGTATTTGCTAATAAACTATGCCTCAATCCACTGCAAAAAGTTTAGCTCTTAACTTGAGGACGGTGTTTATTTATTACTAAAATCTAGACAAAATTAATTAGTAAGGTATTATGATAAATTATGTTTCCCTCAAATATTTATATATTTAGGGAAAGAATGGTATAAATGAAACCAAAAAAGGTTTCTAAAATTCAACTAAAATTGATCACTCTTCAGATTTAATGATATAAACGAGAAGTAGGAAATAATTTAGCTTTAAATATCTCGTATAAAGTTATAAACCAAATTTGTATACAGGAAGTTAAAAAAATAATATCTGTATATTGGCACAAAGGAATAGTGAAGCTGCAACTGAAGATCAATATGCCAGCCAAATACGAACTTCAAGGTCGACTGAATAGTCTCAGACTAGAAGTGAATGAGATATCTTGAGGATAACAGATTATAACGACACATCTATTTTGTAAAGGATATTGTCTTACTATAAAAACAGTTTTTTTTTAAATGCAATTTCTTTTTAGTTTTATTGTAGTGGGATGTAAGGGGTCTCGTAAAACAACTTACGGGACCCGAGCCAACCTCATCTGCTCGTGGTGCACCCTGCTAATTAACAAACGAGGCTCTGGCTCTCACCAACTCGCATTGGGCCAGCGTGGTGGGAAATGATCCAAATCCCTCCATGTGAACATACGACGGCCTCCGATATCCAGCGGTACCGGAGGCCATGTTGACCGTGATGATCGTTGGCAGGGCGCCGGAACTAGGACAGCGCGGGAGAGATCGATGTAGAGATCTTTGGGGGAGGTCAATGTCCAAGTGTGGACGTTTATCGGCTGATGATGATTTATTGTGCTATGAAGACAGCCTTCATAAAAATTGTAATCAAGATTCAACGCTATTAGGAATCTCTTGAATTTCATATATGTTAAAACACCCTCCCATTTAAAAAGCGTGAACAAAATTACTTGATATATTTATCAATTTTACATTTTGTATTTATACATTTTTTTTGTATAGTAAACGGAGAGAGAAAAGACAAAAAAAATAATACACACACAAAAACAAAGGTATACAAATATTATAAATAAAGGTTACCAATATCCTTAAAGATGTAAGATATCAATTTAACATATCAATTGTATATTAATACGATTTTTTTTTATTATTTATCAATGTGTAGAAGCGAAGTTTAAAATTACCGGAAGCTTAAGTTAAAAGTGTTTGGTTAACGGAGTCGCTTAAATTTTATCCAGGTAGAACTTTTGGGCGGCCGTTTAAAAAAATGGCGCAGGCGCTCATCCCTCTGGTGTTTCAAATGGGCGCAGCGGCCACGTGGGCGGTGGTGGCCGCCCTCGTCGGGATCAAAACATTAGGCGTCACACTCCTCATCCTCAAGTTACTGCTAATTGCCGGAGCTGTCAAGGTATTATCAACTTTATAAAAAAAGACTACATTTTATTTTAGTCTATACTTTACTGGTGGTAGGTCTCTGCTGCCGGAGACCCTCTAAACAGAAGTACCACTGCAGCCGCTAAACAGTAGTGTGTTCCGATTTGAAGGGCGTTGTAGCTAGTGTAATTATTGGGGTAACGAGACTCAGCATCTTGTGTCTCAGGCGACGAGTGCATTATGGCGCAGTATATCCATTTCCATCCACTTACCATCAACGTCCTGCTCGTCCCGTCGCTTGGTTGAATAAAAATAAAAAAAAATATCTTACTCCACTTTTTCTTTATTCTAATGTTATGCGTAGTGAAGGTCTATCGGCTGAGTATGATCAATGATAATCGCATGACCGTCTTCTATGGAATATATTTGAAGAGACCTAGATTCAGAACCGGACATTGGTTGATGATGAATGTTAAGTTAATCTCGTGGATTTAAAAATTGTGACATATCATTGACCCTCGACCTGACGGGACACTTATCATCAGGCGAACGTCGCGGTCGTCTTGTCGCAAAATTGTTCATAAAAAAAAAATATTTTTTACCATTTTAATAAACAAGTGTAAGTTATGTTATTATTAATTTAAAAAAGTTATAATTTTTTATTAAACCTACAGAAAAGTTTTTAAAAAAGATTTTTTTAGAAAAAATTAAATAAGAAACATTACTGCCCTGTAAATATAAGTTGTTTTAACAGCTCATCTTTTAACATAATTGTTTTTGTAGTAAAAACGATAACGGCGTAAAGCACTGTGCATAACTTGTGACATCACTTTCGTCAGTGTAGCATACATTCGCATCCGTTCAAGTGAAAGTAGCTTTCTAGGGTTCGCAACGATGCTTACTGATATTTCATCAGCAAAATACGAAAATTGTAAATCTCTTACACTCTATATAACGTGTTAATATAATGTATGATTTAAGACATATTATTAAAAAAAGCATTTGTGTCCCCAATACATAAGTTAGAAGTATAGGTGCCACAAATATTATGTTACATAGATGTATAGATTCATTAAAGTGAAAGGCGTGCTTAGCGCTCTTGATACAAACCAATTTCAACTTAACAATTTTTTTTTAGGTTTTGATGTCAATATCTTTAAGAAAATACATAAATATTAGTTAAATATTTTACTATTAGCCTAATTTTATATACATGAGTGATCAATTTTTAATTATAGCGGTTTAAGAGTACAATTACTTTTCGTAATAAATGCTAGTAAAGTTATTAGGCTATTGCAGACCAAGTCTCAAGAAAAAATTTAGTACAATATTCAAAGCCCCAAGCTATTGATCTAGAAACAAATGCTATACGATTCCTTAGAAATTAGCGTTAGTGAGTCTGGCTTAAAATACCTTCACTTAGCCATCTTATGCCTTAAATTCTGGATGAACGCAAACATAACGATAGCATAAAGATATCTTGGTGTTGGCTTGACTTTATATGTAGTATGGAGAATTTAGTACCCATGAGAGACTGTTCCTTTTATTTTTAGATTGGTGCCCTCTTCGGTAACAAAGGACATCACTCTAGTGGTTGGGAGGCGCCTCACACGCCGCAAAAAGAAATACATCTCCACATACATAACGGTCATCAGGGACACGGCGTTTCCGAGGAACATTTACCTTTCTGTAAGCAGTTTTATGTTAACGCCATCTTGTTTTAAATATGAAAACTATCAGTTTTGTATTATAAGTTGTAATAGATCTGAAGTAGAGGTCGTTTTAATACATTTTACGTTTTTTCAGCGTCTTGGAGTAGAGACGGCGTGCACAGCTCTACAGAAACTAAACACGTGAACGTTGCCTACGAGCCGTTTGTTGCGGGTCCGCAGACCATCAGTACACCCTACGGAAACTACGTTAAAATCGATTCCGGTGGCAATGGACATATGAAATGAATATTTTGTTCAGCCAAACAAAAAATTACTGGTAGTAGGTTTCTGTCGCCAGAGGCAGCTGTCTGGTACTAACATCGTAGTACCTATTCCGGCAGCTAAACAGTAGTTTGCAAAGGTTACAGTGTTCCGGTTTGAAGGGCGTTTTTGAGATGATAACACCTTACATGTTATATCTCAAGACGATGAGCACAATATGGAATATAGCTTATTATCTTAGCTAGCACCTCATTATTTTAAGTGTGGGTAGGGGCCGATTTAGGTCTAGGCAACCTAACCTAACGCCTGTAATTTTTTGGGCCTGAAAATCACGACCAGAGTACCAAGCGTAGAGTATATGAAAAATAGGCCCGTAATTACAATGTTGCCTAGGTACCGCTTTAACATTTGTCCGCCACTGAGCGTGGGCATCACTGGCTACCAGATGGCAGGTATTGTTCGTTACCTCATTTCATAGATTTTTTTTTTATACCGATAAGGTGGTAAACAAGCATACAGCCTGCCTGATAGTAACCAGCCTTTGAATGCGAGAGGCATCTCGTTGCCGACTCCGAATAAAAAATCGTTGAACTTAAAACAAAATGTTTGTTTTAGTTTATATTGTTTATATATAATTGTATATAGAAGAAAATCATATTTATTGCTGTTAATGTTAATGTTTAGTGTAAGTTACTATTTCAATATTAAAAAAGCCAAATAATGATTAAAGGTTTATTTTTCTTACTCTCTTTTCTCAGTCAATTTTTTTTAGCTACTTACAAATTTTTTTTTTCAGTTTGGTTTTGTATGTGTAGTCTTTGTAAGTGATGATAGTAACATTTTTACATTACCCCATTGAGCTAGTTCACCATATAATAGACATTTTATCTCTCCCCCCCACAATTTATATTTTGATGCTGAAGACCGAAATTCTTAATATCTGCAGAATATTACGAAAATTTTGTACAGACTAATTGAAGTACATTTGACTTAGATCCGTGTGCTTAATTACCTTTAAAATGAATAGGGGTAAATAATAATAAAAACATTTCAGGAAGGGTGGCTTACACAATGTGAAAAAAATATATAAAAAATCGTTTAATTAAACAAATACAATTTATAAACTAAAACATACAAACAAATAAAAAAATATTTAAAAAAACAAATTACGCTTAGGTAAACTTGTTTGAAAATTATGTTTTAACGCCATCTTGTGGTACAAGATAAAGATTATGAAAAAAAAAATGTAGAACTAATTTATACAGCTATATATTATTTTGTTTTTTATTGACTTTTAATATATTTTTTTAATAAATTGGAATTTATTTACAAAAGTGCACTTAATTTTTTTAAAAAAAATTCTACCAGCTAACTTTAGTAAAGGAATAAATAATTCTAATAAAATAAAAAAGTTTGTAGTTCTATACCTAGGACCAGTAATGATAATTAAAAAAAAATTATACATACGATACTGAAATAGTTTTAGATGCACATGATATCCGTATGTTATCTGTGCAACGGTGTTGATGATTACTGAATTTAAAGTATTATGTACTATTTTATATATAGCTACTCCTATATGAGGTTATGTTGGTAACCATTAGATAGTTCAAGTGTATACTCAGAGCAATTTCCACAAGTCCATGAGCATTCTTTAAATAATATAGCAATTATTTACCGACCGACATTAATGATGATAAATCGATATTCAATACAATGGCTGATTCAATTTTAAGTTGTTTAATTATTACTTTTACTTGTATTTGCTTTAAAACCGAATAAACTTAACTAGCATATAATTGAGCCGCTCGCCTTGGCACACCAGTGGTTTAACCTTCTTTATATATTTATGAATGCTTAATTAGTAAAGAATTTACCGAAATTAATAATAATTGGTCTATATAGGTTAAACAAGCATTTATTTTATTAGTGACACGAAACTTATTTTGGTTACACATTAGTATTTTTTTTTTAAGCATTCCCCCTGCGTGTTTTGGGTCAGGGCCTTTATTCGTCCAGTCGATCATTTACCATCATTTATACTGTATCCAATCTCCTAATTCTCATCATCATTCATTCCTCCATCTTTTGTTCTCTACTTATGTTCCATGCTTTTCCTTCTCTATCATTCTACACACATTACTGTTAGGTACCAATTCAATGCCTACTTCTGCTGCAGACGGTACTGTTTGAGTTCGAATGGCGCTGTAGCTGGGGAAAATTACGGGGGTAACGAGACTTAACATCTTGTGTCTCAAGACGACGAGCACGATGTGATGCTGTGTTTACTATCCTAACTAGAGTGTCGTTGTTTTGAGCGGGCATATACCTTACTATCAGGTCCAGCTGGTCTCGTCGTTTCGTTGAATAGAAAAAAGTCCGAAAAATCGTTTTATCCTTTATTATATCCTCGGGGACAATTTATGAATAATATTTTCTATGGTCACGTCTCTGTTACCGGAGATAGCTTGATAGAGAAGCATGTACTACTGTAAGGCCATTTCAGATGCCAAACATTAATACGCATACATTACTGCATACTAGTGAAATTACTATGGTAAAAATAGATTATTATGTGATGCAGTGTATTATTTATCATAAAATTATGGTCATACACGTTTCATCGCTTAGTTCAATAAAACAAAAATTTATTTTTACTATGATAGCAAGATGTACAAAGAAAATATGGTATTATAATACATTTAGAATATTATTTTCAAGCGCCTTAAATTCTCAAGTAACTGCAAATATTTCATTATTGGACGATAAACATGTGCATAATAGGAGTGTTATATGTACCCGAGTGTGTTCGTTTATTATAATACAATTTTCCTGTTAAGTAGACGGTAACATAAGAGTCAAGTTACTTTTATAGCGCAAAAACTAAAACGGTCAGTTTTTATACTCACCATTTATTTCTTCAAATAAATTATTATATATTAAAACTGAAACTATTTATAAAATTCAAAATGTTTATTATATTAACGATTTTTCTCTGATAATTTGATGTTAAGCATTATTAATAAAAATATATTTTTTATATCTATATCTTACAATATTTTAGATACAAGATAGCATACAGAGGATTTACTGTTAAAGATATTTACCTATGAAATGTTTTCGTCAATCCAAGTAAATTTTCAGCCGGAAGACAAATCCTGTGTTGCTCACATTCAGTGGCTTACTGCGACCTTCACCAGATCAACGGTATACCAATTGAGAGGTATGCTAACAAAGATATAGAAATACCAACTAAGGTTGAGAGGCTTCGATGATAAGTATTGGAGATCTATAAAATGAGATGATTATAATGATGTTATTACAAAAATACGAAATTCACTTGAAAATAAATTATTCTCATGTGCATTGAAAAATTAAAAGCACATTAAGAGTTAGGTCAAAAGAAACTATATTTTGCGTAAAAAAATATTTATTATGTTATAATTAATATATACAAACATTTGTAGTTTTTATATTGCAACACTGTGTGAGTCTGTGCTTAACAGACAGAGCTAACAATAAATTTTACAGATTTGTTAAATCACAAAAACAACATAAATTTACATCAGGTACTTAGAAATTAAGTTCTAACATGATAAATAAAAGAGATAAAGCGACGAGATAAGCAGAACGTTTAGCTGATTGGAAGTAATACGTCTGCTCGTAACAACATGACGCTATTTAGGATGATATACACTGCATCATACAGTGCTCATCGCCTTGAGATTAAAGGTGTTAAGTTGTGTTATCCTAATAACTTCATTTGCTACAACGCCCTTCAAACTGGAACGCTGTCATCTTCGCATTAAAAAATAAACGATGTTAATCTATATGTTCTTTTAAAATTTACTTACTAAAATTACTTTCTACAAATATTTTTTTTTTAACTTTTTAGTTTACTAGAATCTTTAGTAAATATAGTTTTACCTCTTAAGAAATATCTCAGGAGATTTTCTTTTCTTTAACTTGCCGTTTATAATCTTATATAAAAACAAAAGTTTATCTAAATTATTTCTTTGTATTCCTAATATATTTGTTTTCTATTTTATTTTATCTTACGATGATGTCAGGGTTTTCCAATGTTGATTAGATTGTTTATTAACCTTTTTTACGTGGGTGAATCAAGGTCTTTCTGGTAATATTATTAGATCATAAATCGTTGTCAAAAAATGTTGGATTAGTAATGGAAAATGCTAATTAACTTCTATTAGTCCATTTATTTATATCTCTTATCTTTATTATACTGTCCTCTTTATCTGATATATCTTATAAAACAAATCAGCATACTTGCTATGTTCATTATTTAGAAAATTTTCTTATTTTTAATTATAGGAAAATCAACTTACACCATAAGATCAGTTAACATTGTTTGACCATATTTCGATTGAGATTCGTTTCAGTTACCTTTTTCGATCTTAACTACATCCAAAAAAATTTAGTTTACAATTTTCTCAAGCTAGTAAAGTAAACATTTATTGAAATGGAAACATTATTGAGTTGAGCAATGTTTTATGCGCATGTAATATATTATTCAAGAATACATTTTTTTTTCAACAGCCAATTTACCTCCCCACTGTTGAGGCACAGGCGTACCCCTAATATGAGGTCGACGGGCCATAGTCACCACGCGGGCCTAATGCCGATTGGTGACTTCACACACACCTTAGAATAAATTCTAATTCATGTGCAGGTTTCCTCACGTGTTTTCCTCCTTCGTTTATATTTCGCTGTTGTTACTAAAGTTCACAAATGGACATAACTTAAATATTAAAGTCATCGGTAGATGCCAAGATTAGAACCCGCGACCTGCGGAATGAAGGTCGCGCGCTCTAACCATTAGGCTAGCGAGCTGCTACAAGAATACATGCCAAGAAAAAAAAATTACATGATGTTGACTTTATCTTTGTAACCCGTTTGTCCCCACCAACACAATATTCGTGGTAATTTACACGAAGAAAGAATATCATAAAAAAACAGTTATTTTTTTGTGTCAATGTGAACGACTCGTCAAGAATTTAGTATATGAAGTAACAAAATCTTCAGTAATGAATCATAAGCTTTATAATTAATTGAAATAACATTCGTAAAGTCATATATATTATTTGTTTTCATTTAACAAACATAACAATCTCGGATATTATTGCTTTTTATTATTATTTACTAAATGTTCTCTGCCTGTTTTGTTGGCTGTAACATAGAATTACATTTGAAAACTATCAGAAATATTTCTGCCCGGCGATCGGCGCCTTTCCAGTTGTTAAAACCCCCGCAATCCTTTTTGGGGGTAACATTTCGCAAAATCCGTTCTTAATCGACCTATACTCGGTAATACAAATGTTCCTAACAAATTTCAATTCTAGGCCTTATGGTTTCAGAGGTAACACGATCAGTCTTTACATATGACGATATCTTTTATGTATACATCGATAATTCCGACGTTTCGAGAGCTTTACAGCACCCAAGCTTACGTGTAGACCGAGGTGAGAAATATCCTGGCGCCATATTTATCACGTTCTTGCATAAATGAACATATGAATATGAAGTCTACAATCTATGACAATTTAGAATCATGTCAAGCATTACAGCAGATATGACAGATCACAAATACATGCAAAAGAACACAAATTGCTACCAAGAGTTTTTCGCGAGGATATTGATATAAAATAACATCCTAGTTTCGACAAATGAAATGGTTAGATTATACCATCAGCTTGTAATCCAATTATCAACAAAATAAATCAAACACTAAGTATACCACAAGAAATCTTCTAGACATAGTGAGCTCACTCATTACGTAGATGAAATTGTTAATGATTAAAAACTGCAGGTACTCAATCATAAATATGTCATCAGGACATCCGTCAGCACAGTTTCACGTGATAATCGATGATGCAAAGCATTCTTAGATTCTTATTCTTAATTAGTTAATATATCATGAAATTAACATGATAACTCTGTTTAATATCCGCTATAGTATAAATATACTAATATTCGCCTAGATATTAGAAATCATAATTATTGGTTTGCGAATAAAGTACATAAATTTCAACATTAAAAATAACTTACGGCGGATGTAAAAAAAGACTTCATCTAACAAAAAACAAGCGAGAAATATTCGCCCTTCGCCAAACGGCCGAGATCGAGCTGTTATTTGACTTTTAAATATCATATGTATCCACTTAAAACGACATACAGCTCGTATACATATTTATATATACATATCTGGTTAGACCAAGGGCGACTAGGTCGACTGACGTCACCGCAACAAGTTTCTAAAACTAATCGCGACCCTCCTATTGGTTCGGAATTTACTTCACTTGATGACTTAAATTTTAACTGAATTATATAGAGAATTACGGAAATCATATTCACATATTTATTTATTCTCGCTGTCACAGGTTTCTCTGCTACATAACCAAAGGAGGCAAGAGAATATTGTTAGCAGATGAAAGACTAGATAAAAACAATGAAATATAATATTATAATAACAGGTTAAAATGAAGTTATTATACAATTACATAAAAGAATTAACAGACAAATCGCAATATGTAATACTAAATATGGACAAACATTTATATAAATAATACGGGACTGTGAAACCTCTAAGCTAAAATATATAAAAAAAATTATAGCCTTTTATAACCTTTTATTAACACAATCGAATAACCTTACAATTTAATTATACGTGTTTCATAATTTCCTTGGCTTTTTATCTCTTAAGATATACATTGCGACATTAAATCTTTGAATACTTAAAACACATTTAATACTTTTAATTTAACTGAAAACTGTAGTTTAAGCGATTATGTAGTGTATGTTTGTACCGAATCTTGAAAATGATACCAGCGGTAACTTGATATACATCGAAACTACCGTCATGTTAGCTAAACCTTTAAACATTTCAGATATAACCTCTCACGGTAACATTTTTTGTGACTGAATTAAGTGCAAATTATTGTTGGTATGCATATTTATTATTTGAAAACAGACCTCCATTCTGAATTAGTGTAATTGTGCTGAAACCATGTTTTGATATTACATATATGTCTTTAAACAAAGAATTTTATAACAATGAACAGTATTTAACTAACGTATAACGAAGGAATTTATTTAAAACATATTTAGATAAGTTTAAAAGATCTTCAATAGTTGGAGAGGCACAACAAGAAGAAGAAAAGATTTTCATTAAATTACATGTCAAAATTCGGCAGCAGATTTTCTTATTCTAAGAACTTTCACAACCAAACGCTTCATGTTTCTTCATTGTCGTATAAAAGGGATAAAACGTAACCTCTATCAGGCTATGTCTGAGACATCACTAAGACACAGACAAAGCCAAGGAGAGGCTAGGTCAACATCCCATTCATGATCAGCCGTACCTTCATCGCCTCACTCAAGCATTTCTCGTCTTCTTTCTTCAGGTATTTGTACAGTATATATTTTTTTTAAATAGTCTACCCAAATTATATATATATATATATATATATATAAATATACTAGATATACATCAATATAACATTTTATACGTTAATTTGCAATTTAAAAATCACAAAAACTCGTTTATTCAAATTTATACGACGTCTGTTGGGGAATGGCAAGGTCAGTCGTCGTATAAACCTAGATAAAGTTTGATGTTGCTTAGATGTGTAGCCAATTTATTTTTATTTAGACTTTTAATAATTTAATACAATATTACCAAGGAGTTAAATTTTCATACACAACGTATACCTCTTGTTAAAGATTTCAACGCGTTCAAGTTGAAACCGATTTTAAGAATTTCTTATAAAAATATCAAACTTTTTGCTACTTCGTATTTGATTATAAGTTAATGAAATGTTAGAATTACTTATACGAATATCTGACGTTGTTAAACTTGATCATTAACTAATACTTTATCCTCACTTATTAATCCTTGTGATTATAATATAAGAGATTTACTCAACAGTCGTTTCTCACGTTTATTTTCTTAATGTTGATTTATTATTATTGATATGAATGTCCTTCAAACGTTTCATGGAAAAGGTCGTGTCAATGCAATGTCATCCAATTTTAATATAAATTCGCAAAATCTCTGAATATATTCGTTGGCATAATGATAGATGGAAGTACATTGTTCACTGAATTATTCACTTGGGTTAGTCACAGGATCGGTTCCAAAGCTGGTTAATTGTATGATCAAGATACTGTTGTTAAGTTTACTGAATTATAATATTAACAATTTGATGAGGCAAAAACAATTTAAATTAAATTACAACATCTGTATTTCTGTTCCTAGTTCAAGTTATATAAGGATGTAATTATATAAGGATGTTCAAGGTATATAATTTATTTTAAGATTCGTTGGACCTGTCTATGTATTGTATATACCATTGTTATTATTTGTGATAAAAGAACCTAAAGCGATGCCCTCGAAATATACTTTTACACTTTTCACTTCTATCATTACTTTAAATAACAATTTTTGAGTTAAATTTTAATTTGTTAAAAATAAAAGTAAACCATGCCCTATACCTTGCATCTTCAGGTATTCCCATAAAATCTACGGTCTAACCGTTTCAAAGATTATTCGGAACAAAAAAGGTAAAAAGTATATTTAAAATATTAGTCCCTACATTTTAAACATATTTTGTTTAAAAAATGTTTGTCTTACATATTACCCGGCGTTAAGCAACGCTGTAGTTTTTAATAAATGAACATCCATAGAGAAAAACATAATTTCAAATATTTTAAAGTTAACTCCCTATTATATTAGAAACTAATAATTCAATAACAAGTATAAAGCACCCATTATTAAAAAAAAATTCCCGTTTGTTATTCAATTGTCAAATTTTAGGTTCTTTAATATTGCCATTTATGTATTTTCTTCGGTAGAACTTTTTCGTAATATACTTGCGACAAGGTAGTTTTGCTACATTATCTTTTACACGGTTCGATCCGTCATCAGAACAATTGCTATAGATGATAAAAAACAGATAACATACTTGAATGTATATTCTACTGTTGTACTTAATAGTTAAAGTTCCGTGATGATAATTAGTATACAATTACAATACACCAGCAGGACAGTTTCCGCAAGTTTATAAAAAAAAAACTAATCAACTACAGGATTACACTATTGTAACATACTGACTAAACATATTTTTGTTCTGTATGTGCACATAGATGGAAAACAATTTAACTTGAAACTCTTCATAAGAAGTAGCTTGTTAAACACTCGTAATATCGATAATGTTCATATTCTCTTTATTCTTGCTTACAAGATGAGTTAAAATTTTGAGCTACTGTTCCGTCATTACGTACTATTTTATATTTTTCTTGTTAACAACTTCCATGCAATATCTACATATATATGCTATTCGTAAAATTTGTCAAACTACGTCTGGTCTCCGAGAATGTTCCGACCTCGAAGTTGTTACCTATCATTTATATCACTTTAACCGCTTTCAAATCTAAAATACTACTTATACTTAGACAAAGAATTAAGTAATAGTTATTCTTTAATATCTTGTCCGTATACGGATATTAATGAATTTTTATAAATTGTAATTAAAATGATTAGCGCTTTGCAAGAGCATTAAAAGCTTTCTGTGTCTGCCTCTAAATTATAAAATTAGCATATTTTTGTAATCACCAAAATAACTTGAGCCATGTTTCTGTTAATACTTTACAATATAAGAGGTCTTGTGAATTGGTGATATCATCTATGATAGCAACAAATCCAAGGTCCGCAAGGTTTTTTTCCATTCTAAACACGTATTTTTGATTTTTCTCAGTAACATGTATCTTCGCGTCGTATCTGCGAAATACTGATGTATGTGCATAATAAATTGACGCATATCTATTTCATTTCTTTTTTAGCCTCGTAGAGTAATATCTATATTTCCGACACATCTACAATTTTTAAAGGATTTTCCTTATGATTTCTAGTAAGAATATACTATATTCTTGATCTATTGTAATTATTAGCTAGCTAGAATTTACAATTGTTTAATTTTTTATCGAATTAATATGTAATATTTATCGATTATTTTAATTAAAGAGAATAGTGTGATTGAAAACTTTTTTCCTCCCTATTGTTTCACATCTTATGTCATGAAACGAATAACACAACGTCGTATATTTTATGATATTAAACCTTTGTTCCTACAAAGAATAAAATTATATTAAGAAATATTTACTGTAATAACATTCGTAAAACATTGTTATTTGTTTAATCAATGAACTATTGTGTTAACTGCTTAATATAGGAATTACACAGAAATATTGTCTTGTCTTATTGCAGGATTTCTTTAATTTATCTATTATAAAAGGATGACGTAACTGACTAAGAAATATCATTCAAGCAAATACTCTTTTCACTGTAAAGGTAATAAAATTACAAAAGGAAATCTTTCTCGAAGTCAGTCTTCTATAACATTTTCTACTTGACTTCATATTTCACTGTTTTATATGGCTCAAGATAGACACAAGTTACGTTATTTCTTCTAAATAGGGTAGAAGGCGTCCACGGTGGTTCTCTATCAATCATCACCGCGCTCTATATTGAACTGTGCAAAAGTATTTACTGAAACAAGTTTCTCTGGGTACCTATTATTCTTTTTAATAACATAATGAGGCATAACTTTAAAATATCAATTGTGAAATCCTTTAAAAAAGTTGCCAAACAAAATTCAGACAGTGTGGGCTGGTAACAAAGGATCGTTAAACGCGAGACGATAGTATTTGGTGTTTAAAATGAAGCTTATTATATTCCAACCACGTGCTCGTTGTCAGAGTGGTTACTTATGGCACTGTAATTTAAATAAATAGGTAGCTATCTATTGCGGGTTCTTGTTCGAAAACTATTCATAATCCCAATTAGTATATTTTAATCGTTAAATAGAGCAGTAAGTAATATGACCAAAATCACTCTAACCGTTGGCGAATGAAATTAATATTTTACGATTGACAGTAAACTCAAGGTGAATAAAAAAACCTCTTTAACAAGCTTGAATACCTGTTTTGTCTTCTTTAATATTTAAAAACGTAATTTGTTTAATTTATTCATGGCGTTATTTAATGATTTATAAAACCTTTAATGTATATTTATAAATTAATCAAGGCTTTTCCCGCGGGTGTTTATATTATCGTAAAAGTTAAGGAATTTATATTTTTTTCCTTAGATTACACATAGTTAGATTACATCACTACGAATAATAGTTAATGTAATGAAAAAAATGTTTTGCATAATATAATGACCAATTCAATTGCTACGCAGAATCGGAAATGGAAAGGCCTCCGCATAAACAGCAGACAACGTAACGCATTGTAATAATGTAAAAAAAAAATAAAATATAAAAAAAAATCTAACATCTGTTTAATTATCACGAAGTTTGTCCTGAGTAATCAATTGATTTTCGACACTCAACATTTTTAGAAGTAAATGTTTAAATCATCCTCCCGTTATAAAAAATCTATAAAGAGTAAAACTAAAAAAGTACTACAGACTGTTGAACTGTAGCACAGATTTTATTTGACCTTTAGAATAAAAAAAATCCTAGGATATAATCGGTCTGGTTTAGAACCTAGACGGCATATATATGGTGTACAACATGTAACACTACTTTTTTTGACAAACGTTAAGAAGGGCAAAAGTGGTTTTGCCTAAAGCATATAAAATTCTCAAACAAAACGAATATATAATCAAACAAGATACAGATAATTTATATCCGTTTAATATAAAGTAAAATTATAGTTTAAATAGAACAATATGTGAAATAATATCTGATCTATTTTAATAGTTACTCAAAAAATCATGATATGGTTTATAACAACGAATTCTATGATAAAAACAACGAGGTAACATTAGGTTCATGTTTCAATTCATAAGTAATATGCTTTCGTTTCAAGAATACATTTTGCTTAGAACTTCACAAAGTTAGGGATTACGTTTCAAATATTTACTTTTATGATAAATAATTGTAGAAGAATGCAAAGTGTGTCACTTAATTAAAACTCCGTCTTGGCTATCAATTTACACGTAAGATAATGAAAATATAGAATGGACTGCAAATACTACCTTGAAAAATAAGTGTATTCCAAGTGGGCAAGTTATTTTATTAAATAAAATGGATATGTTTAATGCAAATTGCGTTTCGATTTTGAAAACGTACCTGATTGCAATATGAGGTATTGCAACAGCTGAAATATAAAAAAAATATAGGTAAAATACGATGCTGCGGCGCCGACACACGTCTCGAACGCACAATCACAGAAACTAAACTGAGAATCGAATTAGCGCCTATTCATTCACGTCACGAGGCGTTACAGCGGAGACGAGCAGAACTATCAAATCGATGCCATGTCCTCTAAATCATGGAGGACCGATTAAAGAATCGCCGAAAACTGGTCGAATAATTATGAAGCTGTTCCGTGGCGCCATTTTCGTGGATGCGCGCTCACTGCTCGCAGCACGTTAGACCGTTGCCGGATTTAAAAATAATATTAAAACAAAGAGAGAAAAAAACACGACTCGATCACAAAGATCGGTTGCGTATGGTATGGCGGTCAAATTTTTGGCACACCGTTATTAATGCAGTGTTCCGTATATTATAAATATTCATTTAACAAATCTATTGGAATAACCAAACATTTCATTGCAGTAGGAAAAAAATGCTTATGGGCTTTTTCTACTAATCCACCCACAAAGTGGGGAGATGAGAGATTGAGTGTAAAAAATCAAAAAAAAATGTATTATTGTTCGTTTTTAAATATATAGGTTAAACTTCTACTATCTCATTTGATATTAATTAGTGTTGTAATCAGCTGTAGTAAAGCGCACAATTCTAATAACAGACTATTCTTCCTCTCCTTGAAGTTGTGCTAAAACTTCGTAAGTGTAATGAGCATTAACAATTGATACATAAAATAACTTAACATGTATTTATTTGTTAAATATTATACTACTTTTTAATTTAAACGCGTAAAGTTGTTGTTGCGTTACCTCTCTAGAATAAGATAACGCAGAGATCTAGAGTCTAGAGCCTAGAGCGATTAAGTTTTTGTAAAGCTAGTCATAATGTTAACCGAAGTTGGCTTAAAATTATTAAGATTTATTCATATTTTTACATATTGAAATATCTCACCCCTACTCTCCGCGTGTCGTAAAAGGCGACTAAAAACGGAAAGAACAGCACCTTTCATAGTAATAATTATACGCATAATTCACTCGTTAATCCCGTACGTCGAATAAACAGAAATGATGATGATTTTTTTTCGAAAATAATCTTTTTGATGACTTTTACAGCTGTTTCGGACTCAGTGAGCATATGGAATACACGAGCTTAAAATTTATAATGATCATTTACAGTTTTCATTATAACATATTAATCCTTTCTTTGTTACCGATTTTCTCACTAGCGTATATACTCGTAGAACAAATATAAATCTTACCACATCAACTAATTTAAGAGAAATCATTATAAACATAAAAAAATATAATTTTATGCAAAGAGCAGTTATGAATTTAATTGGTGGTATTTTGAAATATCTATTTCAGAATTGTATATTTTTCAAGGACTTCTGTTCTGTGAATAACTTGAGTCTATAAGATTTTGTAATTTGATCAAAGTTTAATGTCTGTATAATTTCCGAGGACCTTCGGCTCGATTGCGAGGCGTCGGTGGACATGACACCATCAAATTTAATCAAAACGTTACTCTACTACGTAATCTGGATGAAGCTTAAATTTGAGTTGTGGTCTAAGTTGATTCGACATAACGCAATAGTTTATATTTAAAACTATAGATATTAGAGGAAAATATATGTCGTTAGATTTTAAATAAAAAGTCTAAAGTTTCTAGGGTTACATATCTGTTGACTGTAGAAGTAACGCCAAACTCTTTCCGGTTAATTAAAATATAAAAATTCTGGAGTGCAGGTACTTCCTAACGTCTGCGGGAAATATATTCTCTTAATATTTACAAAATATTTCAATGAAATTGAAATAATATTTAATGAATCACCACTTGGTAGGTAATTAATTGTTTGCTTTATTAAGTGGTTTTTTTTTTGGACGTGAAGCTTACTTACTAAAGGCAAAATTGAAGCCTCAATATATTGGTACCCGAAAATTTTTCTACTCGCGGCAACCTTATCGGTGAAAAAATATAATATAAAGAGTTTTAAAGAAAAGGACAACAATCGTGCACATTCAATAATTAGTTCCCTTTAACGCTATATATGAAACTGTGCGGATGAGTTTTTGATTATTTCCTTTGTTTATGGGAAGTTCAGTAGCAAAACTTCGTACTCCAAGTAATATCCCTAGCCTCAACTTCCTTCAACAGTAATATTTACATACTATTCTTTCGCAGAATAGACCACCCCCATCAATAACATATTACACAGTTTTTGTATTTGTATTTGTATTAGTATATATTAGTATACATGTTGGCTTCTTATTAAATAAATTATAGTCTATATCTGTATTTGTACTATTATTTTTATGTACCTGATATATTTTTTTAATACATAACCCGTGAAGTTGAGTATGCCTGAGTGTTTATTTCCGTTGTATATTTTGTTGTCTGTTTTCTGTACAAAAAGGTTAAATAAATGAAATGTATATTATATATTAATAAGTAAGAAGAATGAAAAATCTTATGCTTGTGAAGACGGTTTAGGTTTTTGCCGGCGGATCTCCAAATCCCTTCTCCAAAATGTCATTGTTCAAGGTCGCATGGCTTAGCGCGACACCCGACAAATGTCAAATGCAAATATAATATGGAAACGAACATACCTACGTAAAGCCTAACTTGGAGAGATCTTAGCCATGTCGCATGAGTGCATGCCCGGCATTAATAGTTTTATATAGTGTTATTAAAACGAATTTTAGTATTCATCGCATGCAATATTGTTAAAACTTGAGGCCATTACAGAACTCGGAGAAATCTATGAATGTTATAGGGTTAACAAAATGTAAACTTTACGAGAGATGTCACAGGTTTTCGTTTTATGTTTTTATTCAGGCAATTTATGAAAATGTAAAATCAAAATTTCTTTATTTAAAAATCGCTTTTTAAATTTCTTGAATATTAATAATGAATATAACCAATGAAACCCAACCAAAGAAAATAATAATGAAATGATAACCATTACTCAGAACGATAGTTTATTAATATATATTAATTAGACATTGGGTTGTAAATTGTTTTGGATCCTCGTTGCAAATAATTATTGGGACCATAATATCTGACTGATTTATAAGTATTAAGTTAATGAATTTAAGGTGCATTGGTATTTAAATGAGCAAACGACGAACAAAAAAACTTGCGTATCCAACCCACGGTTATTTTTTCCCTGTGCTGTACGTTATGCGGTCGTTTTGTTTTAATTTTAAATGGTATTTCGCATCCAGCGCGAGTCCGAAATTTCGTATATCGCCACCAAGGACTGCGTAGGCGCAATGTCAAAATGGCGCTAATATCTTAAAACAATGGCTATCAATCAGCATAGTGTCGTCACCATTGCTAGAGACTGCATAGAGCAGTTCTCGTGATGGGTTATCTTCGCATTTACTATAGACCGCGGTTATGTTCTGAACGGAGTTGGTATGACCCGTCGAAATATTAACGACGACTAATGAGGGGGTAAACATCTCCACGTAATCCTAATATCCTTAAAAGGCAGAGTATAGAAGAACTTCTCTGCTTGCCGGACGATAATAAAAAAAGTGTCGTCACTACCATTGCGTTAAGGAATCGTTTATTATTTTTCTTCAGCTCTATTATATTAATACTGTTTCTTAGTATTTTATATAAGAGTAGATGTCACTATTGCATTTTTAATATTGTCCTATGCGTACATCATACAACGGCAGGTTTTGTGAATATATAAATAACAAAGTTACTGATCTTCGGATTTAGATAAGCCTTTGTGATTTATTATAACACCGGTTCGTCCATTTGGAAGTATCCTTCGAAATTTGCGCTTGCATTAGTACGAATAAACGAAACAAAGAGATTTTTAAATAATCCGTTTACAGATACACAGATGTGTGATTTGATAATAAATTATAACAAAAATGGTCCTCGAAATTGATCGCTAAAAGGGTTTATGAACATCTCTTTGCCGCAGATAAACCTTGTTCCAATAGATTTACTTGTTAAAGATTCGATCACTTCTTATCTTCATTTATTAATTTAACAGATATTTTTAAAAGTATATTTACGTGTTAAGTCAATCATGGGTACGGTGCGGGCACGGGTCACATTTCCATATGTATAGGTCTATTACGGTTTCACAGTTTTCTACCCACGTATCGCTGAATGACCTAGACTGGCAAGTAACCTTTAATTCTACTTAGATCTGGTCTAGGCTAAGATAGCGAGCTAATGTTATTAAATAGATGTATCGACTATCCGTGACTGGCGCAGCCTTGCATTCCGTCTATGTAGAGTTGATGAAAAAAAAAAAGCTTATCGCGAAGAATAGCGATTTTTCAAGAATTATTAAAATGTGCAATTCTGATTAAATATCAAAGCAATAATTATATGATTTAATCTTTATAATGTTTGAATTCTCCTGAAATAACATACATGATTAAAGAAAAAACTTCTCCTTAAATATTATAATATTTTTTTTTTTATATAACGAATTTAGTTTGTGTTATAACACAGTTTTGTTACATTTATTACAAAGTAAAATAATTACAATGTTGCAGTTATAGAAGTATCTATTGAATTGCAAAATGCATAAAACTGACACTGCATGCAACTTATTAAATTTTACATATCAAAGTGAATTGTTATAAACAGTAAAATTACTTCAACAATTATTTTATTTATATAAAAGTTACGTATATGTGTTGTCTTGGGAACAACAGTTGTATCTTAGTTTAGGAGCAGAAAACAGCTGACTGGTTCTACATATAAGTCATACATAATGTATGGAGCAACGCGACCCGGATGTAAGATAGTCTAAGAGATAGATAGATATTAATAATTTTAAAAACTGTTAACAGCATGCACTATAGCCGATATTTTTTCATATTTTTTTAATGTACTACTACTTTATTAATTACAGCAACACAATTTTGTAGTATTAATTGGATAGTAGACATATTAAATAATTTATTTGTTTATCTATTGACACACACACTATCTAAATCGTAAACATCTAATCGTAAACATTATCTAAAGTTTTCTTCTTGTAAAAACCAAAATAATTTTTGTCATTGCACTGGTACTCCTCGTAATCGATTATGGTGATGTGTATTGCTCGGATCTCATCCGAAAACCTTCTCAACAAATTGAAGGCTCTTCTCAATAATTGCATTAAATTTATTTTCGCCAGCGTTACTCAAGAATTTTGTTATCATTGTATTCCATATTAAACGACTCTTGTTCCCTTTCGTACCTAAACTGTATCTTTCAATTTTATTCAACATCTGATTAAGATTGCTGTTCTTCTAATGGTTCATGTTCGTCTAATGATTCATGTCCCACAACACAAATCTGATTTCTTCGATTTCTCCTTCACAATGCCGTCTATTATCGACTGGAATGCTTTGCTCGTAGATATCAAGAAAGCACCAAACAGGCTTACTTTTAAAAGACTACTGCAGTCACATTTTTTAAAATAAAATTTATAATATAGATCTTCATCATATTATACATGTACTGATTTGTAATTATATATATATAAATTACAAATACTAATATATATACTTTGGCACTATTTTTTATACGTAAGTATATTTGTTATGTATATACATATATGTTGCTTATATATTGTTGTAAATGTTTGTAACTATTTTAATTTTTAACCATTACATACAAAATTTACTTCTTCCCCTGGGGTGACTGGCAGAAAGTGCTTCTGTGGCATTAAGCCGCCCTCTGTACCCTTAGCTTAAGGTGTTATGTTAAAAATAAATAAATTAATAAAGTAGACTCGACAGAATTCTTAATAGAATGACGTTGGTATGTGAGTCAGTGATGTCATCATTTTCTGATATTTAAGTATAATTGTATAACGTAATCTAACATTGATGAAGATGTAGTCAAAGAGATTTTGTTTCTCTAAGAAACAACTGAATCATAAGATATGAAGTATAACTTAACAGTTTTTATCTCCTAGACTAATAGCGTGTAGCCACGTTGTTTAATCGTTGGCGGCAAAAAGTCGTCGCTAGTCTTCTGATGATGTCATTGCCGGTGATGAAACCACTCTCGTTGCTTAACGGAATTCGTAACTTGACATCACACTAACAATTAAAAAGTATAGATTCAATTAAAATCAAACGATCCACTATTGACATTTTTCTTGTTAACCTTACTGGTTTGTAGGATATAAATAATATTAATCGCATAGGATATATAAGATAGGATATGTGATAAAACTAACATACAAATATTTTTTTAAAATTTATCAATTCACAATCATAGTTTTGTGCAAGTTTTTAAACTTCTTACTTAAATACTAGACAGATAATAACAATATCCATATATATTAATTATTTATTTCGTTTTAATGTTTTTATTTGAGATTAGTAGCTTATTTATTTTATTCTGTCAAAAGCATTTACGTTAACAAATATCTTATGTTATATTAGTAATGCTTGTGTAATCTTATTGTCTCTTGTGAAATATCGCCAGAGAAGTCGCTGAAAGTTAAATTTCTGATACTACAATCAACAATTTCGCAATGGTATTGTTTTATAGATATGACTATGATAGCTAACATGCTTAATATATTTTTTCATGTCTAAGTGATTGCTCTTTTATATTTGAACATTTTTATTGAATTGTACGTCCATGTATACTTTCCAATTTTTATCCCAAAAAGTGAATTGCTATTTTAATCCTATTTAAGTAACTATATTAATAGATTTTTAATCCGCATGGATGATACGAATTTCTCGTTCTTTGTAAACATAGTTTTACATCATTCATACATTTGTAATTTTGGGGGAACTCTGTAAAATGCGTTACAAGATATTGGAGGATAACTAGTATCCACGTCTCACAGCTGGGAATGTTACCTACTCTGATATCCTTAGCGTATGGCAAAAACAAAACCATTGCTTGTTTCTTTCCACGGTTGACTACTGATAACCGGAAAAGCTCTTGATTCACACGAATTCGAACCTGCCTGTTAATATTAATTTGGAGATATTTGGATTAGGTATTACTGGATTAATTAGATGTGCGCTTCAATATTCCATTTTACCATAGGGTTTTAATTTATAAGTACAGTCTACCTTTTAGAATAGAGAATCACCATATTTATAAAAGCGTGCCTGCTCATAGATAAAAAGAAATCAACATCGTAAAATATTAAAACTGTATTTAAATTTAAAAATATCGATATTTGTAAAAAGTCTATTTTACATTCTTGCGTCAATGGAAGTAACAATTTCCGTCTGTTTATATTTATGATTTTTCTCGAAGACTCTCTTATTATGTACATTTGAAATGTGGTTTTATTTATAAAACTTTGCGTCCGGCGATATTTTAGCGACCGACACAGAGGTATTACAGATAATACCTAACATTGTCCGGTCGATTGAGGCAACATTGCAGGCAAGGTTGGCGGGCGACGGGTCGTTGGAGCGACGGAGCTGACGTCACTTGTACCTGGCCTGCGGACGTTCTTAGAAGGACCGCTAGACCTGACTTTTATAAAGACCTAAGTTACGAAACAATAAGTAGATGTGGTATTCGTGAAATTTAATTCTTTGTATATTCCAAATTATATAGCTTTTAATTCCGTGGATATTTCACTATTAATTTAATAACAGTATTCGAGTTATTTAAATGTAAAATTGAAAGCATTTGTTTTGATACTTATTTCATGAAATTAAAAAAGGAGAATTTATAATTTAATTTAGACATGGAATGTCCAGATTAATTTATGGTGTCTACAAAAGATCGAAAACATTGAAAGAAAACAATTAGTTGCTGTCTTTTGCAGCAAATATTGAATTGCTATCTATCGGATATTTACTCACATTAATTATTGCTGATTCTTATTATCTATGTCCTCGTTATCAAAAAAACTTCTTTCCGAAATTAAACCATGTATTCTTAATTGCAATTTTATGTTTCATAATTTTCAATTAAAACATTCCACTCAGCTTTTCATGATCGCATTTCATATTCGTAGTACCTGCGACGAAATACTTACCAAGTACGCCTATGAAATTGTGAATAATTAGTCTTTTTATCCTCTTTACAAGAAAGTACATGTTATTTGAATTGTAAAAAGTTATTATATTAGATCAAACGTGTACAATGAATATTAGGAACTGTATTTTTAAATTAATAATTTGCTATGTGTTTTATATATAATAGTACATTAAACACATAGTAAAAATAAAAAGAATGTAATAGTGTATGCATGATTGTAGATCTAATAAATAACTAAATTACATATCTGACTGATTTACGTGCTCAACTAAGCTAAGTAATTTAAATGTTTATCATTTAATATGCCTGATATTTATTTTAAAATCAGAGCTATCTATAATATATCTTTGACATTTAGGCGTCCAGACTTTTTACTAAGCAGATTTCTTCTTTTGCTGTAGTTAATACAGATGTCGCTACAAATAGGACAGTTACAGTGCGCATGTCAAAAATACATGTCATTCACTACATTTTATTTTGTGAAATCTAAAATCGAGTTGATTTTGTGTAAAATATTCAAAGGAGCTGGCATTGGATGTATGCAGCTCCGGACATCGGACCATTGTGTTAAAAAACTGATTATTGAGTGGTAACTTAGTGTTATTATATGATCATCGAAATTGCATAAAATAATAATTTTTTGCTGCAGTTTTTCTTGACTTTTTCTTCTTTTGTGTTAAAATAGAGAGAATATTGTGTTTTACTAGATTTTTATGCGTACATTATGTGACTCTCCATACCTTTGTGGTGTTCAGTGGTTGGTTTTCTATTTTAGACTGAATTTGGAGCTAAATTTGTAACGGGATATTGTACTTTTGCGATGAATTATATTCGAGAGGAGGCGTACAAATTGCGTAAGTACATATGGTTTTTAACAATACATGAACCAAATATAATTTTTTTGTAATGTATGGTGGAACTGAAATTTAAATTTATACATTTGTTGTGTTGTTGGTATTTGTTCTAATGCATTAAATTCGTAAATGTTCAAAATTAACAAGTGCTGCTTTTATCGATTCAATATTTAATATTTTGAAAATAATTGATAGATAAAAACTAAAATACTAGTTTTTTTAAAAAAATATGATATTTATTCTGAAAAAATGTAATTTCATTAATTTATTGTAATTGTTTGTTTATACTATTTGATAGTACGCATGGATTTTATTAATAAATAATTTAATATTATAAATTTAATGATCACAATCATAAATTATGAACTTAAAATATTAACATGTGTTTATTAATTTATCGTAACTTAGGCAAAAAGCTACTGATAAAAAGTAGAACACTTTACTGTTAATGAAGCATTGTAACCATAAATTAGGAGGTAATTGCTTTTGAAACAGTAATTTTTCTATAGTACTAATTATAGTTATCATTTTGTAGTTATATATATATGTATGTATATATATGTATTGCTGCTTAATAGAAAAGGTTCTACCATTAGAACTATTTTAAAATATTAGTTTAACAGAACAAATTTATAATGTAGGAAAGATAGGAATAAGTAATAGGTGGTATATAACAAGATGTTTATTAGGATGTTGGTGTAGCATAACATTGCCTTTTATCACCTTGATATTTCAAATAATAAATCTCACACAAATTCCAATAAATAATTGATAGTTTTATAAACATGATCTTAGAATGATAATCTTTTGACACAGAAATGATACATACTAATATAGTCTTTAACGAATAATGTCTAAAACAAAAAGAGATACCAAATATAAAGAAGAATTTCTTTATATTTGTTATGAATATGGATTTATAATAAATTACACTTTGTAATTATACTAATGTATTATTTAATATTTACCTTATTTTTTAATTTACCAAAATAACATAACTTTTGCTGCTCGCTGCTTTTGCTGTTTTATCATCGTAAGACCCATACCCATACTTTGAAATTTTTATAGAAAAATTAAAAAATAAAAGGGTTATCCTTGTATTCTAAATAGTCAAGTTTCTTGTTGCACACTTTCATGTATTATAAAGTTTTTTTATTGACTTTTATTAGATTTATTCATGTTTTCCTAAGCCTGTAATTTTTAATGCAAAAGCTGCGTAGTTAAATTTTCATAGGACCTATTATTACCAGGAAGATTGTGAACAATGGTTCTTTTTTACTCAATGAGGAATTGTTTAATATGAAGTCAGGAATAAGTTTTGGAAATACAATTTTCCAAATACTAATGTTAGTACTAAATTGACAATGTTGTTGGAGGGGTAAATCGTGTTATATATATATCGGGGTTCCCGCACAACAACTTATGAGATCCAAGCCAACCTCACCTGCTTGTGGTGCACCCTGCAAATCAACAAATTTGGCTTTGGCTTCTGCTAAAATCTGCATTGTGCCAGTGTTGTGGAAAATGGACCAAATCTTCTGATATGAGTCCCTACCACACCAATGTGGAAATCTTTGGTGGAGACATACATCCAGAAGTAAAAGTCTATCGGCTGATGATATTACATCCCATATTGGCAACAAGTCATTGTATAGAAGTATGTGGCCAATTTTTTTTAAGCTGTTGAGTCTTGTTACACTATTAATTACTTTAGCTACAACTCCCTTTAATAAGAACAATAATTTTTACACAACGCTGTTTGGCGGCAGAAATAGAAGCTGCGGTGGTACCTACCTAGACAGTCTCCGACAACAAAGACCTACCACTCGTAAAGGTGTTACCAATAGGCTAACACTAGAACTGAATTTAAAATAATATTAATTAACCATACAATAATCCAAACTATAAATACACTAATGTGAACTAAATCGAAACGAGAACCTCAGTGTTACGAGGGAAGCGGTGAGCCGGCTGCGCCACTGATGCAGTTAATTAGTAAATTTATCTAACTTTGCAATTTTACAAGCTCCAGCACGACGTGGCTTTCATTGCGAAAGAATACGATAAAATTAATTATCTAATGGAAATGAGCAAGTGCACCGTGAACGAAAGAATATCTTAGCTTCATTTTAAATTCTTTAATTTTGTTTCCATTTTATTGTAATATGCATACCATCACCACCAGCATCTGCCGATAGACGTCCACTGCTGGGTAGAGCCTTCGCCAAAGATCTCTACGTTTCATATGGGGTGACTTGGGGCATTTCCGACTACGCTGACCCAACGCGGGTTGATGGGAGCCGGAGCCTCGTTTGTTGATTAGCACGATGCACCGCGAGCGGGTGAAGCAGGCTTGGGTCCCGTGAGTTCCTTATACGGGACCACTTATTATGCAGGCCAATAGGAATTAAAAGGCTTTCTCTTATCTTATTTATAAATTTAAGCAAACGATATCGAATAGAAAAATTTGTTTTTTTTTTCAAATCAAAGCTTTTTATTTTTTCGTGTGAGCCAATGGTCCGTCAAAATTGGGATAGCTGTTTTGGAGATTTCCATAGACACACGGACAGACAAAAATATTTAAAGTTGATGTTGTATAAACATTTGTTTTACTTTCATATTTCAAACGGACATTTCTTTTATTATGTAAATATCGTTACATAGTTATGGATGCAAATATACATTAAAATTGTACCCCTCTGAAGAAATTATTTTTGATCAATAGATAAAAAGCAGCACAAAATTAACTAAATTAATTAATATAGAATAGCATGCATACATGCTGTTTGCATATCGACTTATGTTGAATACCTTTTATAATAACTTAAGTTATAGTCTAAAATTGTAGATAAAGCAAAATTCCCGGGTGTGTGGATTACAGTTACATTTGTTAAATTAAATTTAGATTAAATTTTCATTAAACAGTGGGTAATTATGAAATACTTTATTAAAAAATTAGTATAGTGTATTAAGTTATAACTCACAACAAGTTAAGTTCGATTGTGCTATGTGTACCATAACTGGGATTCTGCAGTGTACTAATTAACTTTTTTATGTAGGTAGAAAAAAATATTAAATTTACCAGGAAAATTTTTCAAAACACTATATCCTTTTTGTTTACGACATCCTTAATAAGGAATTAGATAGGATATCCTTTAGTTGCAGTAAAACTCCAAACCCTACTTCCTAGAGATTATGGTCGGCACCTGCTCGTAATAAGTTATACAATTGAAATATTCGTCTATGCAAAAGTATTTTCTTTATTAAAAAATTTTATACCTCCTATGGCATATAAGCTAACTGCTTGGTTTGTAACATGGAGTTCTGTGGTTCAGAAGATGTCAACGATCGAACTTAGTTCATGTTACTTTGAGAAGACCTGGGGTGAACCAAGGCCTCTCCGTTTTGTACGCGGCAAATTAAACTCGAAACTTAACATTAAATAGATTTATTCAGATAAAAATAATTCGAGATTTGTTACTAAATCTTAATTATTCAAATTGTCGTATTAATATTGCAACATTATGTATTATGAAGATATACTTATAATAAATTTGATATCAACAACCGTTTAAAGATAAGAAACTCCATGATTACGAACAAACTGGCCTGTAGATATTATATTTAGTATATATTTTTTTTAAAGAAGGCAGGGGTCAAAAAACGATTTTCCTCTTCTGGGGGGGAGACAAGGTTATGTGGGATTTTTATCAACTAAAACCCCTCGATAGTCATCTTCAGTACTTTGCGGGAGACCGCAGGGTGTATATTTACTATGCCTATATACATTCCTCTTTCTTTACCTGGGTTTTCTCAATTTTTATGGGTGCATCGTCATAACTATATGGAATTTATCTTACGGCTTGCGAACGTTTAAGAGATAAAATTTTTAAAGCTTATTGTTAGAAAAAAATATTTAATATTGCAACACGAGTTGTATATTTTTATTGCATACCGATAATATCTTATAAATTATACACATGTTATCTTCTATTTACCTGTTGTTACATTATATATTTTATTGAACAATCATAACGTACCTCTGTTTAATGTTTTTTTTTATAGTATCAGGTTTGATCATGATCGTAGGTTTTTTCTTCAAATAGTAGTTTAGTAGTAGCAGATAAAGAAAACTATTTCTGACTTCAGTCTTTCTTTTAAACTGGTAGTATTTTATATAGTTTAACCATTACTTTCGTTAAATAGTACCTTTTCCGTCAGTCCAGTTTTTCGTATAAGTATACGACCTTCAACATCGAAAGATGATTTGGATGTCTGCTAACCAATCAGGTAAAAATTCCGCGGTCTGATACTTCAATATTGCGGACGAAATCGTGATTGTTCTGTAAGTAATTATGAATAAAACTTGCTGTAACTTATCTACTTGTTTATTTACAGACTGTTGTTATTATATGATTCATTCTGTTTATATTTGTATTTTCACACAGAGTTACATTTTAATTATCGTGAAATATTATAATTTTCCCCATATTATTTTTGTAATCATAGTAGTTGCGATTTTCAAAGTAAACTATCAAATATTACTTTGCTGTGATGATATAAAAAAAAATCATTTCTCAGCTTAATAACTTACATCTTTTAAATCTTAGTTTTCGTGCTGAATTTCATTAGCGAGTAGATTGAATCGTGCATAGCATGACCTAAAGTCGTAAAAAGGTTAAAGGAAACAGCAGAGCCGCTGTCAAACAAATACACGTGGCAAATGTCAGGGCCGTGACTCAGTGTTGCAGCCAAAGGGTTGATTCATTCAACCCGCCCCCTTAATGTAATCATGCCCTAATTTAGTTTTAGTAAACATAAAAAGAAGTTGTACAGTGTTCTCAGAATCCCCTGCGGGCGTGAATTTTATATCTGGCACGAAGTCTTTACAAAAAGGTGAACTCTTTTTTTTCCATGGATGTAAGATGTTCAAAAGATATCCTGATTCTGAGGGGATGACGGTCCCACTCACCGACCCACATAACTATGTGGGATTTTACGTAGTAAAATTGCATCGATGGTTAACCTCAGTGGGAGGAACTTCGACAGATCACACTGGAGTCTTCTAAACTATGCCTACACATACTATGACAGACTCAACACCTCCAATGAGGTTTATTAATTTTATGATGTAGGGTAAACATTTTTAGATTATCAGCAAATCAACAAAAAAGAATATGTATATGTATAACATTGGTGATTTTTGATAAAAAGTGAAAATGTTCTATCTCATCTCATATTTTATCTCCACACTCCTAGGTCGATTGGTAGGGAATATCCATAGGCGGTAACTCTACCTATTGTAATAATTTTTGTGCTATAATAACGATTTTAAATAAATAAACATTCCTTTTGTAATCCCGTTAGTCTATTTTTATAAAATGGTATGGTTATCATCACCTATTAATAGAGTCGTGGTGACTCAACGGCTATGAACTCGGACATCGCAATCAGATGATGAGGGTTCTAATCCCGGCCGGGGCATACATCTCTTAGGCAGTTTGTCAATGCTTAATGTGCATATTGTTACAATTACCACGTACTTAACGGTGAAGGAAAACATCGTGAGGAAGCCCGCACACTGAAATTATCTTTGTGTGTGTGGTGGCCCCAGTAATGTGGCAACAGCCTCGCCCCCTGTTACATGGGACCTAATCTGACTACATCTGGCGAATAGTGGGTGTTTATCCGCCTCTGCCTACTCCTACTGGGAAAAATGGCGTGATAGCATAAAAAAAAATACTTTAATAATCTTCAATAAGGTTGTACAGTAAAGCTTATACGCCGCATCGCCATCTCGCGGAAAGTAATAAGAAGCAAAATACATACACGTGCCTAATTTTATGGCGAACGGTCGAATGGTTTCAGAGATTAGCCTTTTCAAACAATTCATAACTTAAATTTTTATGTATAAATAATAGACGTACATATGATAACAAAATACACCAATACCGTATTGTGGTAATATCTTTGCCTGTTACAGAATAAACGGCTCTTAATCATCCCCAAGTATTGACTACACTAGTCTTTTTTTATATTTATCTAACTCCAGCACCTCTGAAATCAATCATACTCCTGCAATTCCTACGCTCTGCACATTCTCTCTACTTTTATTTTATACATGTACTAGCTGTTCCTTCCCTGCTACTTAACACCTCTACACCTTCCTTTAGGAAAGGTATTTGTAAAAATGTATTTTATCTGACGTATACAACAAAAGGAACATTCGTACCAAATTTCAAGTCTCTAGGCTTTACGGTTTCCAGTAATGTCGTGATGAGTCTCGACATGGGTTATTACAATGTATTTTTAGTTAATCCTATCTCTAACAAGGTAAATCCTTTCTATTATTTAATCCTACCCCTTGCGTTCTATCTATTGTTAAACCATTCTGTATGGACTGGTGGATTTCAAATATCCACGAAAACTGACGTTCTTAGTACGTGGTTTTTTCTTTCATGGGAAGTTCAATTTTAGATATCGGAATGAACTTATCTGAGCTATGTCATTGCCCCTTATCACTTTTCATACGATATATAACATAAATTTAATTTATTTTCTGGATATGTTTGTACATCACATATTTAACTCCAGTAAGCGCATTATTAGTCTGTCCATGTTTCATTACTAGTCATGACTAAAACAGTACACCTCGTTGTTGTTTATCATAACAATGAAGATAGAAGTTAAAATTAGTTTGGTTTCGCTCAAGTCTGTTTATACTGCTGGGGAATGATCTAAGATGTATATAAAAAGCGTATAAAGTTCGCAATGTTTGATATAAACTGAAAATAGTTTTAACTACGTTCACCGACCGTCTGTTGGTAACCACGTTTTCACATTTGATTAGGACTGTTGTGCTTCTAATAGTCATTGATGATGTGCATATGATGTTGAATGAAAAGTTTTTTTAATCCAAAACTATTGAAGAAGATGATCATGGTTATGAATAAGGTGCTCAGTAAATAAAACAATATATTATTTAATACAGCAAAATTTCAGTCAGTGGATTATGTACACTCTACACTTAACTATTAGTTAGTTTAGTTAGTATTAGTATTTTTTTAGTTATGAAACAAGCAAAAAATTCACCCAATGGTAACAGATACGCCCCCTTACAATAAACAATATGACCCATATTACTGTACTCGTCGTTTTGAAACCTAAGATGATAACTCTTGTTACTCAAATAATTTCACTAGATAATACATCCTTCAAACAGGAGCATAATATATATAATGTTTGCATACAACTGTTTGACGGCATAGTTAGTGGTATCCATATGTTGCCAGGGATCTGTCACCAAATAAAAAATTATAGTGAGGTATCATTTCTCTGTTACTAAGTTTAAGACTATTGTAACACCTTCACCACATCAAAACGGTAATCGTTGTGATGATGTATGTGCAAAGGCTTGTGATGATGGTGCTTTAGTCATAGCTGAAGTTGTAATGTGAACACATCTTTTATTTTTAGCCACTTGCTTTGTGAACTTTTGGTTATAAACGTTTGACGGTAGCTTCTATGTTTTCTTTATCTAATTTAAGATACAGGAATGGTTTGACGTTTCATACTCGCGTTTGCAAGGTGTTATTTTTGACAAAAAGTATTTACCAGTCAAATATTTAACACATGATTTTATACGAACTCGAATGTCTGTTATTGCTATCTAATGACCAATAGATATGTTAAATCAAAGAATTTTAATATATTTTTGTTAATACTCATATGTTATCTGGAGCAAAATTTTTGTACTACTTTTTATGCTCACTATGGGAGCAGGTTTTCTCATAAATGCATATGGAGTACAGAAATTTAATAAGGGTTGCAGTAAGAGCAGATATGTATAACAAATTTCAAACAATCAGATATAGACACCTTATGAGTTATTTCTATTATTGATCGATCGCTTATTTTCATATAAAAATAACGACTAAAACAAATAACTAAAAACCAAATAACTGGGAAAAGGCGAAGATAGAAGAAGAAGAAGCTTATTTTCATATTAAATGTCACTTAACCCTTTTTGACAAAAGTTAAGGTGAGTTTTGGATGTGTTTCGCAATTTCTTTTTTTGCTCTTTTTACGACTTTATCGGTTATACCTTTCCGTAAAAAAACATTTTCACTTTTAAGATATCATTGAAGAGAAGTATTAAGTTTATTTCGAATACGACTTGTTGACGATACATACCAAGTTAAATATTTTTATCTTACCTATCACAGGGATTACATTTTAATAGTAATTAACCCAAGGCCAATCTTAATAGATTAGTAAGTTCATAAGCAGTCGGTTATATACGGTGTTAAACATGTAAACGAAAAAGGAGATTAAGTTTATTATCTTATAGTGTGCAAAGATTACTGTGTTTATGTTTGGAAGCGCTGTACTTAGTGATATTAATAGTATAACGACACAACATCGGTGTAATGGAGAGGTGTAAGGGGTTCCACACAACAACTCACGGGACCCAAGCCAAACTCATCTGCTCGTTGTGCATCCTGCTAATCAGCAAACGAGGCCCTGGATCTCATCAATCAGCTTTGGGCCAGTGTGCTGGGAAATGGCCTAAATCCTTCCATTCGAACCCCTGGTAAAGCCGGGGTTCCTAGTGCTCGGCGGTACCGGAGGCAATGCGGACTGTTGTGTTGTAGATCTTTGGTGGAGTCATCTGTCCAGCAGTAGACGTCTATCGGCTGATTATGATGATGATGATCTCACGTCTTATGTATTGAAGATAATGATTAGTGTTTATCATCCTAACTAGCGCCGCGTTACGGCCGTACTTAACCATCTATCATCAGATGAAAGTGTGTGTCTTAAGATTGAGTAAATTTTAAAGTTAGAGTAGTTTAAATTTTTGTTGAGTAATAATTAAAAAAAATATTGTAAATTAACTTATTCATGAACAGTTTTCGCTGTAACCGTCATCAGAATTCTGCAGCAGCCCAACCGCTTCCCTAGTTTGACGTATAAGACAAATACACTTTTTGGAGGAAGCTTATGTTTAGTAGTGGACACTTATAGCCAATAGCCATGAAACGGGAACAGTAAGGTCATTGAAATATTATAAATGTGTGCTGTGACACTTAAAATTTCCACTTTTAACCGCATCACTCTTGACGTCCGCCGACATTGACCGTCACTGACGTCGCAAGTAGTGATGTAACACATAAAATACTCAAGCTTATGAAGAAATCAAATATTTTAATACTGCAATATAATATTATTGATATGTTTTTAATATATTTATTGATTCTCAAAATTTTTGCTTTAAAAATCATCATGTTAAAAGCCAATCATGTTTTTATTCCATAACATTAAAAGTATGTGTTTACTTGATGGTTATTGATGGGTACATTTACTGGTGGTAGGCATCCCTTGCTGGAGACCGTTTTGGTAGGTACCACCGCAACGCCTATTGCAGCCTACAAACAGTAATGTGCAAACATTACTGTGTTCTTGTTTGAAGGGCGTTGTAGCTAATGTAATTACTGGCGTAACAAGATCGAATATCTTGTCTCAAGGTGACAAGTACAATGTGGTGTAGCGTTTAACATCCTAACTAACACCACGTTGTTACCTTACAATCGGGTCAATGACCCTCTCGTGTCGTCGCTTCCTTCAATAAAAAATACAGCTTATATTTTGACGCTTCTAAGTATTTTCACTACAGCATTATTTTTTACAAAAACATCAAACTTGTGTTTGTTTGTTGATTTGTGATAATAGGTCCGTTTCTGATCTTGTTTCCGAAACCGGTCTAAGTAGGTACCCCCCAGTGCGGTGCACTCCATACAGGCAAATAGGCACTGCATACTCTGGCCCCCTAAACCTATCTAAATAATAATCTCACAACTTATTCAAAAGGTACACAGCTATGATTTGACTCTCGCTAATCTGTATTCATCATCATCATCAACCGATAGACGTCCACTGCTAGACATAGGCCTCCCCCAAAGATCTACACATCGATCGGTCCCCGTTTCTCGCATTCAGTAGGTTTCCGCGATTCTCACCAGATCGTCGGTCGACCTTGTCGGAGGCCTCCCAACGCTACGTCTACCGGTACGCGGGCGCCACTCGAGGACCTTAAAAAAATTACTAAATTTCTAAGTTTATTTTTAAATATAGATAAGGGTTTGAACACCTCACTCTAAATCTCTGTGCACGTACCTGGTCCCACAGTGCATAGTTCTTTTTTTTTCTAACGATGGGGAAATGCATTTAGGCATCCCGCCGCGTAACGGGCGGGTATGTGGGACTCGCCGGCGAACTGCCGGAATACCCACTAAAACCACATCGACCCCGTCCTCAGCGCTTGTGAAGGACTCCGGGATCTCTAAAATAACGCACCAGTGTCCTCCAGCGCGGCGCCCCTAACGGCCCAGCTATCTTCGTCTGCCTCTACGGCTCCTCCAACGAGCGGGATCTGCGCGTTCCCTGGCTCGCTCAGCATTTTCCTTTGCGAACATTACTGTGTCGCAAAAGGAAAAGACACTGTGGCACGCTTCCCGGCTTCTCGTCATCGCCGCTACTACGGCCGCCGGGGAAAGGTCTTGTCCGATGTTTTGGACGAGGATCCGTCGCTCCGACTCCCAAGCAGGGCAGTGTTAGAGCGTGTGCTGTGCGGAATCCTCGGCCGCCCCACAATGATGGCATTGCGCCGACTCCTCCCTGCCTATCCTGTGCAGATAGATAAATCGTTAAATGGTAGGATAAAGGGTTAAATGGTAGGTCACCCGTCCACTATTCTTCAGCCAAGCCGTTGATCTGGGCAGAATCGCACTAACCGCGCGCTGACGAATATTGCGAAGTTCCATTAACCTTTCTCGTCAGCGCCCCAGTGCCCGCCTTCTGGCTCCTCGTCGAAGCTCTTCGACCGTCTCTTCTGGATCATCGGTTTGGCGGAGGATGCGGATCTTATGAAAGATCTCTGCGTCCATATCCGCCAGGATTTCCAGAGGTGGGAACCGCGCCAAGAGTGTGGCCGCCTCGTACGAAATCGTCCTGTATCCTCGTGCGACTCTAATCGCAATAGTGCGTTGCGTAGCGTTAACCTTCGCCGCCCGACGCGGTCTACGCCAGAGTATGTCGGCCCATATAGGAGATCCGTAGAGTGCGACCGAGCGCACCACGCCTGCATAGAGACGGCAGACTATTTCCCTCGGCCCTCCTAGATTCGGTAGCAGTCGGTGCATAGCACCCGCTACCTTTTGAATCCGGGGGACGAGATGTTCCAAAATCTGCTTTCCGTCCGTTGACATTTGCCTTGATTCCGTTTCACTAAATAAATCATCGTCCGGTATGGGTATACTTGGATCGTGTTTACGAAGGCCGGCGCGAGGCAGACCTACGAGGCAGTTGTCGCCCACTGCAGAGTACGGAGGGCGGCCTCCTGCCGCAGCAGCATCCGCAGACGCTGGTGCAGCAGGAGGGCAGGATTCTCCCTTTCGGGTACCTGCCTGCAGAACACTTTTACAACTGGCCTTTTGTAGTCCCCCGTTGTGAGCTCCACTGTCAGCTGCTCTTAGTCTGCCCCTCCCCTCGAGCCTTCCGGTGTGAGAGACTCTGCAGCTATAGCCTCGAGGACCATTGGGGACGCAAGCCGCCCCACCAAGACAAGGTGGGAGCCCCGGGGGGGACAGTGCATAGTTCTGCTGCCAATCAGTAATGTGATAACTACCATGTTGCGATGTGAACCATTGCTGGTAGCTATTGAAATTTATAGTACAGATATGCCATCGTCTCTTACTTGGCATCTCTTTATGGATCAACGTCAAACGTTATTTTAGCTTAGTACAAAAAAAAATCTAAATTTTTTTATTAACCATCTCCTGCATCGTACACTGCTGGACACTGACTGTCTGAAAAATCTCCACATCGATCGGTCCTGTGGTGCCGCATCGCCGTACATCAGGGGCTGTCGTTTGAAAGAGGTCATATGGGGGGATTGGGCCATTTCCCTTTTTTATTAATATCAATTGATAATAATATATTAAGATTGTGATTTTTATTTTGCAGTAGTTAGTATTGTTGTTCAATAGGCAATTCACGTCATCGCCCAGTAGCTGATCGGCTGTGACGCGTTATACCTATTGTTGTGTATTAGCGCAGTAGCAAGGTGGACGGACACCCGTGCCAAATATAACACACCCGCCTGACAGGACGTGAAAGTATAAAAGACATGTTAATTATAATCTCTACCAGCGGTTCTCAACCTTTTCTACTCAGCGACGCGATAACATACTATTTACAAATTCACGAGACGGTTACAGGCATTCGATTTAATCAATAAGGCGACGAGACGAGCGGACGTTCACCTGATGTTAAGTGATACGCCTGCCCATAATGTGGCGCTAGTAAGGATGTTATACAAAGCGCTCGTCGCCTTGAGATATAAGATAAGTTGAGTCTCATTATCCCAGTAATTACATTATGTATAGCAAACTTCAAACCGGAATACAGTAATGTTTGCACACTACTATTTGGCAGCAGAAGTAGGAGCTGCGGTGTTACCTACCTAGGCGGTCTCCGACAATAGAGATCTACCACCAGTAAACATATTTAGAACACTGGTAATGTGCCAAACTTTACTGTAGTCAGTAAAATTACTGGGGCGAAGAGTTATAACTTTCCTCAAAGCGATGAGCACAATCTAACAGTGTATGTTAAGCTAAGGCTATATTTTGTGTTTGAGCTTTTAACATCACTATCTCCTTTTTTTGTGGGGAAATCCTGCATTTGGATACATCTAGGATTTTTACCGGCTAAATCCGACGGTGTCCTACTAGTCGCCATTGATTGGAATCACACTACCACAATTCCGAAAGTGATTAGTCCTTATCAGACCAAGTCTTGAAGGCAATTGTGAGTGTTCCTCTAATTTTTTCGCCGCCTCCCGGCCTTATATATTCAGTGACGGGTAGCTCCTGACCCTGCTACCTGGGCCTACGTTATGGGAGTTGGAGAAAGATATGGTACATCCTCCTCCGACGCCCGACTCTTTGCGGATAGGTAGATCAGAGGACTTTTCTCTTTCCGCAGCTCTTTTCTGCGTCATAATTCCTTCCTTCTTACCATCATTATACCTAACTTATAAGAAACTTTTAAATCGAACTACATCTGCAATTATTATTTCTAGTAATAGCGTATGGATATATATATAAAGTCATCGAAGTACAAAATGCAAGTGATATTCGAGAAGCATTTATTAACCGGTTCAGAGGACCCATCTACTTGCTTCGCCTGATCTTGTAATGTAACAGCTTGACTATATTTTATTTTTCGATATGAAAGTATATATTTCGCTCGCCTTCAAGTACACCGTTTCCTCTACGTATTCAACATATATTATAGGTATATATTTCATAACGTGCATACTACAGGTACAATTTGCATTATTGACGTAGACGGTCCGCTAGAACCGGATATTCCACCTACGTGCATGAATTTATTGCGATCACCTCAAGCTATCGATTATATATGGTAATCATAAGTTGAAATCTTAACATATTCCTAGCTCAATATAAATCATCATTTACCTATTTCTATTATACTAATATCAATAAAATAAATCTAATATGAAATTATACATGGTCGTACGATGGAAACGATATAACAGCGATATCTAATCATTTACAGTATTAATACTTTTAAGTGCCATAAAAACTATTAAAGATTTATATATAATGAAAATAGAAAAAAATTACTATTAAGAATATTGTAAAAGTTGTTGTATTAAATATTTACATAATAAGTTAATTCCAAACTAATCAACGTATAAATGTTTATTACGGATTGAGAGTAAGATTGGAAAGTAATTGTGCTTAACCTGTACGCTATAATAGTTCGGTAGATAAGAAAGGAAATGGAGTGGATAATTTGAAAATATTCGCAAAACAATATCTTGTTTTGCGAATATTTTATTTTCTTAGTCTCCCTAAAGAAAGTTGATATTGGACAGTTCAACAGGGTTAGAAAAGATTCCCAAGACTTAGTACATTTGCCAAATATGAGCTGAACGGTTAAAGCTAAAGAATGTAGTGTAGAACTACTTAGTAATTGTCTAAGTATTCCCGGAAGGGGCTTTGTGCCTAATAACTTAACGGTTAACTCTAACGGGTAACTCTTAGGCTTCCGAAGATTGCAGGTTCGAATACAGATTCAGTCTCTACGCTTGAACAAGTAGCTTATTTTATCAAGTCACTATTGCATATTGCCATACATTAAAAATATCAATGCAATTATAAAATGGAGAATAAAACCAGTAATCTATAATTATTATTTTTTTTAAATACTAGTTAACATGATTTGTATCCGGCTGATCATGAATTACGCTGAATATATTATTACACGACATGAGCGTAATCTTCCAAATGATGGTAAGTGATAACACCATCCTTAACAATGTAGCGCTAATTAAGATGAGGTCATAACCTTCGTTTCACTGGTGGTAGTTTGATTGAGACCGTTTATGTAGGTACTACCGCAGCTAATAAAACAACATCTTATGTCTCAAGATGGCGAGTGCAATGTGGTGTAGTGTATATCATCCTAACTAGCGCCACATTTCCGCAAGTATTTTCAAAAGCCTTGAAACCGATACACTGTACTGTTTGCAGACCACTGTTTACCGGCACAAATAGGAGCTGCGGATTACCGTAGACAGTGATGACGGTGGATGGTTTCCGTTTAGGTAGGTTAGTACCCATCTAGACGGTCACCAGTACGAGACTTATCAGTGATAAGTCAATAGTAGGCTTCATCATCTTCACCATCACAATCGATGGACGGCCTCTACTGGACATAGGTTTCTTGTAAAGTATCTCATAAAACGTGGTCTTGGGTACAGTAGCTCCTCGCTTTTTTTTTATTTTATTACGAGTATATAATATACCTATTGGCAGGAGGGGAGAGTTTGGGTCTAAATCTCCAACGTCCATCGGTTCATCGAGGTTCATATATTATGTTATATAAGATTATATAAGGTTACATATATATTTTTTTTAAATACTCATTTCCTTATTGTGTTGGGGCAAGGGCGTAGTTGTTCTTATGTTTCTGTCATTTTTCTTTTTCTTTCTTTCTCTCCTTTCATTCCTCTTATTCATTTGTTCCGGTCTTACCTTCCATTCTTTTCTGTCTTTCTCTATTCCATTTCCGTCTTACACGCTTCTCGTTGGGTTAAGATAAATTAGACTAGCTGTTTTTTAATTGTTTGTTAATTTTACATTTTATCTGTTACTTTTTTTGTGAGCTTATCTATACGTATATTATAATTAAATACTACAAGAAATTTTATAATGTTATAGACGTGCACTGCTGGACATAGGCCTCCCCCAAACATTCCCACATCGATCGGGTAGGGACTATATGGGGAGATTTAGGCCATTTCCCACCACGCTGGCCCCGTGCGGATTGATGGGTGCCAAAGCCTCGTTTGTTGATTAGGTAGGGTGCACCATGAGCATGTAAAGTTGGCTTTAGACCCTTGAGTTGTTGTTCGGGAACCTTTACACCCTTGTTAATGTACACACGACGTTTTTTATGTAAATCTTGTAGTGCATAAACAAGTCAAATATTGCCATGTAAATATTTATATATTTTTTTATATTTGTTACGGATAGTTTACCATCCAATGGCGGGGGTGGTATGTCCGTTGTCTATAGCAACGGTTCGCTGGCAATAAATTGGCCGGCGCGTCTATGGAACGCTGAATGAGCGACGTCAAAGATATATTTAGTGTGTTAAGATCCTCTGACGTCTGTGCGCGCATGCCCATGCCCGCTTCACTTGAGATTTATACACCGCCGTAATAATTATCTGATTCAATTCAATTTGTTCATCGATATGATCAATCTGAGCTGCCACGTAAATCAATTAGTTCTGATGAAGCTTCGTAAGTAAATATAAATATTGTACCCTTTAAAAGTATGGTTAAGAAAAAGATCGTTAGAAAATCGACATGTTCCAAGATCGTAATTTTTTTGGTTGTTAGTGGTAGGCCTCTGTCGCCAGAACCACTCCGGGTAGCTATCACCATAGCGCTTATTTACTACCGCCACACAGTAGTATGAAAACATTACTGTATTCCGGTTTTAAAGACATCGTAACTCAGTAACGATATGAAACGATAACATCTTATGGTTCTATGAGTGGAGCATGACGTGGTAGACGAATATCATCGTATCATTTATCTTCAGGTGCATGTTAGGCTCGTTTCGCGTGTTCCTTAAAGCAACAGCACTCATACTCATATAACACCCGCCAATAAACACTTGGTCGTAATGATAAACATGATTCAAGTTCATCTTCTTGTAAAAGAAGACTCGATCTCAACAGTGGAAATATTAAGGAGGCTGTTTACTATTACATATAATTAAAGGACAGTTCCAAAAATATATATATATAACAACACTATTTACAAATTGTATATAATAATAAGTGCATTACTTAAGAAATTTTGCATTTACACCCTCGCCACAGGTATTTAAAATTTTATGTAAAACACAATGTAACGTGTAAAGGTGTATTCAGCTAATCATTGAACGAGTTTCTGAGTCCCACCAACTCTCATTGTGTCATCGTGGTGGTAAATGGCGCAAATCCCACCATATGGACTCTAGTAGATATCGTTATCAATAGAATATCTGCTGATCGGTTTCACATCGCATTTATTGAATTACGCTTGCTAATTTATTAATTATATAAAGCGATGACTCATGGCAGCAAAGAAGAGAGGGCATCGACGTACGGGCGACACACTTTGTCGTCTATTTCTGATCCATCCCATCCCAAAGAACAGATATTGTTTTGACAAAAACGGTTCGATCTGACTGCTGTGACGCAACGTTCGATCGGGCGGCGCATCTGCCTGGCGCCCGGCCAAGCTCTGACCGTCGGACTATCCGGAACAGGAAATATACAAATGCCCCCTTAATGTTTACAAATGATTCAGAATCTTATTAACAGTTCAGTTTATACGCGACCACACAATTTATCGATATTTGTTTATTTGTGTGTTATATTATTAGCGTATCCAAAGTATATTGAAACGTACGAAACGTACAATAAAATTTTTGCTCAAATGAACATATCGATATAATTGTGATAATATGTTCATATTTACCCTCAGACCTAAATTCATCTATTCATGTGTCATAAATTTTTTTAACAAGATTCTAATTACAGGTTGCACTTTATTGGTGGTTAGGTCTCTGTTGCCGAAAACCGTCTAGGTAGGTAGCACCACAACGCCTATATCTGCCGCCAAACAGTATTGTGAAAACATTACTGTGTTATTTGGTTTACAGGGCGCTGTAGCTAGTGTAATTACTGGGGTAACTAGGCTTTACATCTTATGTCTCAAAGGGACGAGCACAATCTAGTGCAGTGTATAAACACCATTAACTAGCCACGTTATTATGGACAAGCATATAGCTTACAAAGGGTGAACCTCCCACTCGTCTCGCCGCATTGTAGAATAAAAAAATAGGGAATTTAGGGTAAATATTTCTATAATTAGTAATCATACTAACAATAGATAAATGTAACTAGTATTACATTGACATACATGGCTGGTATCATTTATTATCAGCTAAAATTAAGAAAGGAGGATAGACAGCACATAATTTTCTTGGTTAGCATAGTTTTTTTGTCTTTACCATCTAATTGAAGTGACTATGGTTATATGTGCAAAGTTGTATCTCTATAAAACCCAAAAAACCTTAATTGATTTTAGTACGTCCCTGATAACAAAGAACGCCGTTAACATGTATTGAATTTTCCTACCGATTCCTGCAAAAATGCATCATGAGGCATTGAAAATAAGGTACTTATTCCATTGGTCTGTCGTTCCGTTGAGATACATTTTCAGCGCGTGTGCCGTGCCCCAATGACCTGGTAACCGGCCGGGATGCGCTCGGGAAACGACGAAAACACTCGACTGGGTACCCTGTGACCTGTTGTCAAGCAATCGAACATTCATTTAATTGTATCTTTCACGATAATCAGGGTACCCTTACCCCGGGCTAGTAAAACGACAGGCAGCAACACGTTTCGAATAGCTGAAGATCAGGCTAAGTGGCGTTCCTTGGGAGAGGCCTATCTATGTCCAGCGATCGACTGCGGAGGACTATTGATGATGATGATAGAGTACCTTTTGCAGTAACAACTACTATAACATAGAAAGAAATGTTTAAAAAACTTTAACAATGCTAAATGTTGCTCTTCAAATTTTATTTATTCAGGACTGCTAAATTGTAGCTCGTTGGCCTAATGGTTAGAGCGTGCGGCCTTCATTCCGAAGGTCACGGGATCGAATCTTGACATGTAGCGATGACTTTAATATGTAAGTTATGTACATTTGTGAACTTTAGTAACAACAGTGAAATACAAATGTTAAGGGAAACCATCGTGAGGAAAACTGCACATAATTTAGAATTTATTCTAAAGTGTGTGTGAATTAACCAATCCGTATTAGGGTTGCGTGGTGCCTATGGCCCATCGTCATCATATTAAGGTAGGCCTGTGCCCCAAAAGTGTGGACGTAAATTGGCTGTTGAAAAAAATAAAATTTAGGATCATCAACGGATATTGACTAACTCACCTTAATATCAGTCTAAATATACATATGGCTACATTCTTATTGATTCTCTAATAACAGATTTACATATAGTGATATACACATTATGCGTTAATATGGTAAAAATAAAAAAAGTTACACGAAAATTAAGAATATCTAAAATTTTAAGGGATACACCAGCAATCTAACAAGATTTACTAAAAAAAAACTATTTTGTAACAATTCATAACCTGTTCTTAACTACAATTAATAGTTACTATTACTAACTACTCTTGGATATTTCGTTTATAATATCTACATATATTCAAGGCTTGACTTGCTTTGTGTGAAGATATTACCAAATGTTTTGATGTACATATTTAAACATACCGACAGGTTGGGTTGAGGTACCGATTATTATCAATGTATCATTATTGATCAATTGATATTATTTTAAAAATATGATTTTCTAACCTATCATGAACGACCTTCACGATATGATAATCTAACTCTCATGGATATATCAATTGTACACATTTTCATCTTTAACTGAATATTAAATTACAATTTTATTGTATCAATCTTTGGATGTGAAAGTGGATTTGATTCTAACAACACTGATTTTTATTTTTAAGCGATGAGACGAGCGGTACGTTCACCTGATGATAAGTGATACACCTGTTCATAACAACGTGGCGCTAGTTAGGATGGTATATTCTGTGCCACATTGCGTGCGTCGCTTGAGACATACGGTGTTCAGTCTCGTTACCCCAGTAATTACACTAGCTACAGCACTCTTAAAACCGGAACAGCAATGTTTGCAATCTACTGTTACTTATTTTTCTACCTAGACGGTATCCTCCAGCAGAGACCTACCACCGGTAAACTAACGCAGTATACTGGTGGTAGACATCTTTTCTTTGTGTTTATTTAAACACGTTCAATATTTCTTTAGTAATATCCTCTTCACTCTCTCTTCCCTCTACATTATTTTTACTGCTCAATAATCGCAAAATAGTTATTACATAAAGCTAATGAAATTCCTAATGAAACGTTACTTTGCATCTAGCAACTGCTATGGAACATAACAATAATAAATTAATAATTCCAATTGTCTGTCAGCGATAATTGAACCAGGAAAAGTAGTTTTACTGTTATAAGAAGTGCAAGTTATAAGAAGCAAGCGATTATTATAATGAGATCACTTAAATAACATGTTTTTATTTTCCTATGATAACTGTGTGAATATTTGCCAATAGGATATTTTCGTAGTAATTTCAGGTATTGAAAAAAAAAACATTTGTTCTATATTTCAAGGGGTTAACGGTTATCGGTCATTGATATTGATTATTTTATCATAGTTACCTTATCTAGTTATACTGTCTGTATAGACAGTAAAAATAAAGCCACTACATGAACACTCAGAGAGAAAGTCTGTAGCCACACTCTGAGTGTTCATCCGGCGAAGTGTACCACCGGTAACTCTCATCAGTTGAGGTTTATGACATAATTTATTTGAGGAAAAAAATTGTAATTTTAAAATAAAAATAACTTTGCATCTATGTTTCGCTAAAGAACATTTTGTGCTAAAGCACCGCCAGGTAAAACAAGTTACGTTTAATTTTACTGCCGCTCGGTAAAAAAAGTCAGCAAAAAGTGCACCGTACCTAACGTGTTAAACACGACTGGCTCGATATCATGGTAACTTATCAAATCATCATGCCTGAAATCAATTCAAAAAGCAACTCGTAACAAAAAATTATAAATTTAATTGCATTCGCTTAATGCATGCAACACAGTTGTGACTATCTTGTTTTTTCATCGCGACGGAAATCTTCAAAAAATACCCTACTTCTGACAGTAAATGTAAGATTATGCGATATTTTTACTTACTAAAACTCCGTCTGAGGTCATCTTCATTGCATTGCGAGGGACTTTAAGATGTCCTACGCAACACACTAAAACCCCTACTTACGACAAACATGATACCACTTTATATTTGTTGTCCAACCTAGGATCACTTAATCAGGTGCTGCGTGCGGTGTGGTGCGTGGTGGAGAGCAGTAGCTCCACCCCGAGACGTGGCCTCATCAAGGCCTCTCGCTGTCGAGAACCACGGTAGTGTGCAAAAGCGTACCCGTGGATCCGGCCAAATGCGATGAGTGAGAAACCGTGAGGTTTTAGCCGGTTACAGTCTGGCATAACTTATGTTGCCCCGACAGCAGAAAGGTATTCAACTCAGGATTTCCCCACCGAAAAAAAAAAAGAATCGCTTAATCATAGCCCGCGAACCCGAACACCCTTAGACCACAGGCCTGATTGGTGACTACCCCCATGTTAGTGTGAACAACCGATACATTGTTGATAAAATTAAACGGAAACATAAATCCATATTCATCACATCCTGAATATAATAACAGCCGTGATGTTTGTGCACAAATCGTTTCAAAATAAACACGAAGTATTTAATATCGAAATGTTGACGTATTCCTTACTAAATATATTCTGTTATACAATTGTATACATATACTATGATATCGATAGGATTTCATTGTTTTCAGAGACGTGTACAGAGATTTTTTTTAATTTTCCTTATTATTATTATTATTCAAGGCTCTACCTTCTCCTATTATTTACTACTTATTTATATAAATTTTTTTCTAACATTATTTCTCATTATATATTTATTTTTTTACATTATCACAGAAATACACAGAATATTACTGTGTCCATACATATAAAGCAACATTTACCCTCTTTCTTTTATTTACTATCTTGCATATTTTTAATTAATAATTTATGAATATTTACCTGATTTATTTTTTATCATCTCGGGTTAATTACACAGATGCACAAAGATTATGTGTAGAGTATGCAAACCGCACCTGAAATCACTGAGCTTATCTATATTTTAAAATAAACTTACCAATTTAGCACTAATTTAACAATAATAAAAGAGTAGCTGTGTACCTGTTAGGTACCATGAGAGATTATTATTTAGAATGGTTTAGAGGAGCCAGGATATGCAGTGCTTATTTGCCCTACATGCAAGCTCACGCCCCTGATTCTTATAGACCTATGCAAAAAATACTACATATTCCTAAAATTCTGTAGAGAGGTAGTAGAGAGAATTATAAATAAAAACAAGACATAGCAGTAAAAGATAAGAAAATAAAGAAGTGTGTGTTGTTTTTATTTAAGAAGACGGATAAAAGAAGGGAATAGAATGGAGGAAGATAGGAGAAAGAATAGAAAGAGGAGAGAAAGAAGAGAACGAGGAATAGGAAAAGAAAATGATAAAGAAATAAAGAGAGAAAAGAAAAGAGTAAACAGGGCCCCAGTGTCACATAACTGGGGGGAACGTTTTAAGAAAAAATGGTAAATCTAGAGCCATACAGCATTGCCTTTGTTCCGGTTGTTAACATATGAGAGTCGAAGCAATCTGAGCGAGCACACTTCATCATTCCCATCGTAGTGACTTAAAACCATGTGAATGTGAAGTGTTAGCCTATTGCAGGTATAAGTTGATTATTTATACTGCTATATATAATGTTAAGAAATATTTAACTACTAAAGAATAATTATTATGAGAATGCAGATGTCAGTTCCTTTATGCGAACATATGATCTAACTTTACGAGTTGGATATATCAAGGTATTGCAATAGGGTGCAGCGGCTGACGCAGACCAGGTGCGTCATTTTCAATCAAATACGAATGGAGTGGCATAACTAGACTATCTTATATGCTGTGAAAGTAACCAGTAACTGAATAAAAAGTATCCTCACCGTCGTCACTAAGGTCACATAGAACGTAAACAGGTCAGAAAGGTGGATCGTTTATTTTTAGTACTTAGGGTACGGTTAGGTTAAATAAAAGGGAACCAGTTATATTCATATGTGTGTGTGTGTGTGTGTGCAATCTAGAGGTGACATTTATAAGTTAATGAATCTTATTATTTATTACATAAGTTATTAAAAATTGATACAAAGTTCGACTCACGATTATATTTGCAAATAATATTTATCTCCCTATTATGATCTTCACATTATTATGGATGGCTATTGTTAAAGAAAAAGTAAAAAAAAAAACAGTTTTTACATCTGACATAAAAAATTAGATATCCGTCTCTTTTTTCAGATTTTTATAAAAATTTAATAATCGTATAGTATTTTTATTGAATCGTTTAAAAAATATTATAGCATAAATGTAAACTTGATTTTCATTCAAAATATTGATATGGATCAAAATTAGCATTTTATATAAAAACTTGTAACGAGTATACATTATAAACATAAATTGACAAAATTTTTGTAATTTCATTCAAATTGCTTATTTCTTTAACAATATTATTCAAAGCTATAATTAAAAGTACTCGAAATAAATACCAATATAAGATTTTTATTCTATTCGATGATGCGATGGGACGAGCAAGACGTTCACCTGATGGTAAGAGATACGCCTGCACTTATCGACGAGGCCGCTAATTAGGCCTATATCTACCATAAACAGTAGTGTAGAAATATTAATGTGTTCCAAAATGAAGGGTGCTGTAACAAGTGTAATTACTGGGGTAACGAGACTCACAACTTGTGTCCCTGGCGACCAGCGCAATGTGGTGCAGTGCATACAATTTTAACTAGCGCCACGTTGTTATGGGCAGTCTTATCACTTACCATCAGGTGATCGTGGCGCCCGTTTCGTCGGTTAATTACATAAAAAAAGGATAACATACATTGCATCATAAGATGTTAAAACTTGGTACCTCAGTAATTTGACCAGCTGCAGAGCTTTTCAATGCGGAACATATTAATATTTGCAAATTACTGTTTGCCAGTGCAAATAGACTCGGCGGTGGGAACTAGACGATATCCAGCAACAGAGACCTACCATCAGTAAGATTTATTACATGTTTTCAAAACCTTCATTATCATGTTACTCAGAGACCATTTAGGAAGGTACAACCAGTCAATTCTTCGATTAAATATCGCATTTAGTCTTCACACTGATTCAACCAATGCGTCAATGACCAAGCGAATCAAGATTGCCCATAACGGCAGACCGCATAGATTGTGGCTGTCGTCGCTGATCAATGGCTATCGGTCACATTGCACGACATTCGTCTAATTCAATGCTGTTGTTGTTTAAATAATACCGTTAAAGTAAATTACTTAACAGTAAACAATAAGAATCGATATAGCTAGAAAATACTTTCAGCTTTACGCTTTGTGTTTGATACACGTATATATTACATAAAGGAAGCGAATTCATCATCCATGTTCATGTATCCAAATATCATCATACGTCTTCACTTATAACACTAAGAAAAATCTGAACATGTACTATTTATTCATCTTTACCACCACCACCACTATCAGCCGATAGTCGTCCACTGCTGGATACAAGCGTCCCCTAAAGATCACTACGTTTGTAGGAGTTGTTCATATGGGGGGATTGGGCTATTTCCCACCACGCTGGCTCAATGCGGGGTGGTGGGAGCCAGAGCCTTGTTTGTTGATTAGCAGGGTATACCACGAGTACGTGATGTTAGCTTTGGATCCCGTGAGTGAGAGATGCGGGACCCCTTACATCCCTGGTCCATTCTTACCTCTGTAGTTAAATTATTTTTCTTAATCGTTATAGTCTTGACAGACTGATTGTGGTCTGCAGAGGTAATACTGACTAATATCAAATACTAGTGTGAATAGAAACTACTCTTATTTTTTTCCCCACATACGTGCAGTAAGACATCTACTGTCGCTCTGACCTGGTCAGTCCACCTCACAATCGCTCTATCTCATACCCTAATGCCTTCACACTCACGTAATAAATTAGTCAATACTATATTAAATGTTCTACTACTTTATCTTCAGACAGGAAAACAGAAATGTTATCATATACATATTAAACACCATAGTGCATATACACGTATGCATATATATCTCTACGGTAGGTGTACATGATGCAATAAAATGCATGCAATTATCAAAGTACTACGTTACTATGCGGAAAGTCATACAAAACTGTGCACAGATCTAGGAGCGAACGCGAGGTAATTAGTTTTACGTCGGAGTAAGTTATTTCATAATTCATTCAATATATTATTTATACGTTAAAGTATAATATTCCGACATTATAACAATTGGAAGAGCTCAATTGTGCGCCTTTTTTTAAAACAAATAACATATAATAGCTTTAGATAATAATAAAAGTCAAGACATGTTGATCGAAGGATCGACGCGCCCAATAGTGACAAGTTCTTCCAATGAGACCCGCTTAACAGGTCGCTGGAAGCTACTGGATACGGGCAGCATGGCTCAGATCGGTCTGGTAATCATTGGTGGAGGTCCACGTGAAATGAGAGTCAATGGGCTGGTGATAACAATGCTGACGAATTACAGTGTTCAATGATTATTTCCTTTGTAAGAATAGTCAGTGTAAACGTTGTAAAAACGACAGAAAAGATAATATAACTGAAATTTATTTAAGAATATTTTTCTTCTTTTCTTCTACCTAAAAATAAAATTTACAAGATATTAAATAATGCAGTAATTAAGTAAAATTTTTCAGTCGGCTCTCTAGCTTACTATAAAATCAGATATACAGAACGTTATTGACTCAACACTAGATCTTCCAAAACTATTATACGTAAACACTCAAAATTTGATAGAGACATTGCTTCTACTATTAATAGATCAGCTAAGAATGGATATTACAAAATTCCTTCCGCAATGGGGGTTGGGGAGTGTTACAGCTAGCAAAGCGGACGGGGTTACAGCTAGCCGTCTATATATTTTTTCACAATAATAAAATTATCCTTTAGTTTTGTCGTTGCAGTGTGGTTGAAAATAATTTACATTCCTTATTCAATGTTGAAACATCTTTGTTGTCCGCACTGCGGTGACAATGTCACATCGCACCAGCTCGGCATGGCGTCTCCAATTAATTCATGTCTTAAAATAACTGCTACAAATCTTCGCTAAACAAGTACCGGCGCAATTGATTAATTATACACTCGTGTATTATTTTAATTGCGTTTTATTTTATATATTAATGTGTTAAGCGCAATGTGATTAGAAAAAAAAAAGCATTGATTTATGTTTCACTAATGTTTTATTACATAGAGTTTACAAAAATTGCTTTTGATTTAAATGCTAGTTGTGTGCCTTTAATTTTCTTACTACATAGAGATAACACATACATATTAAAGATCAAACGCGATGAGGGAATCTACTAGATCAGTTTTGCCACTGAAGAAGTCTTAAGCACTAATCTAAGCATGATATCAGTAAGTGATTTCTTTCTCTCTCGCTATGTTACTATTAACATATTCAAATTTATTTGTATCAAACCGAGAAAGGAAACTCGTATTAATAACACAGGTGTTAACTTCAGCTGAGAAATATGGTACTTAAAAATTTGTATTGTGACTTTATTAAAAAAAAAGATCGTCACGCAAATGAAGATGAAAACAATACAATCGATTACAATCAATAGTTTTTTATTTATTATTATTATTATATAGATTTAATAGCAATTTGATTATCATCTCTCAGTAACGTTTGTAATTAAGCTCGTGTTGATGATAAAAGCATACTAAGATGCTAATAAGTATACCTGCGATGGATAGAATATAGCCAACTCAGCCCTGATCCTATCGTATACCGCAGCTGGGTGGTATGAAAGTGATTCACTTGCCCTTGGCCTCGGCATAGCGGAACATGCACCAACTAACGGCCTGTCAGCTCTGCGGACTACCGCCGCCATATTTCTTAGAGCCTACAATCCCATTACTACATTAAACCGTTTATCTAGATACTGGTTCTTAAACCCAACTTAAAATTTGTGCTTACAAGTTTATCGGGTATACACGATGGGTGTATCATATTTAACTTAGCCTGTTAAATATTTATTCTATTATGAAAGGATTTTATTCCGTCTAAGATTAGATTATTTAATTTGAACAAACACCAAAAGAGATATTATCGTAATTGGTATTTCTTTGTTAGAGTAAAAGTTAAATGGTAGAATATCATCACAGTAATTTTACCACTGGGGCGTGATCACGAAAGACTAAGGACGAAATTATTCCAAAGAAAGAGGTAGGTTTCTTTTCGATATTCACCAGCATGTCTAGCAGTGGACATTGATAAACTAAACAGAAATGAATAATTATACTACAAGTATAAATGTAGTAAATATATTTCACGTGGACGGGTAGCTTTAATCACGTAGGTATTATTTCTGTATCCGACGAGATGCAGAGAGGGGGGGAGGAGGAGTTATAAATCAATAATGGTGCTGCTAGTTTCACAGGACGCCGGTAACTGAAACCTTGTAGCCATATTTGTTATTTTATCTTTAAAATATTATCGCTTCGTATATTAAAACCTCTTACATGAAATAACGAAAATGTTATACTAAATCCATTCAAGCATGGAAAAGGACACGTGAATAAATTTTAGCTTCATTTACTTTATAGCAGTTCAATAATATGCAAAAAATTTTTTTTTTAAATAAAATTATTAGTTAGCAACAAGTTAGTTAACAATCATCATTATCATTTCAACGGATAGACATCAACTGCTGGATGTAGATCTGTTTTAATGTACTCCATACAACAAGGAATTGTGCTGTTTGAGTCCAATGGCACCCAGTAATAATTTTCGTTTTTAAGAATTTTTTTTTTGTTGTACAGCTAAAAGGAAACTTGATGATTTAAGATGAAGTCAACTACACGCTGAAACGTTCGAAGACTACTCATACTTTTTTTTAGTATAAATTTTGAATACATTTGTTTAATTAATATTTGCATGTATGGCAAGGGATTACCCTAAATATAAATTTTAAGTCCTTGTAAATGGAAGGAGCTACACAAATGTAGTAACATTTTATTCAGGGGTCGGGTGAGCCTTTTTAACTGTAGGTCAAAACCAACTATAATGGGAATACTATAAAGTGCCATTTCTGGGGTAGACGTATCACTTGCCATCAGTTAAACATTCCGTTAACATTAAACAAAATACTGTACAAATAAAAATAAAGATAGAGCGATATTAGTTACAGGTTTACTACGTGCATTCATCAAAATATCCAAAGGAATATAGAAATCGTTCATCCAAACTGTGCTTTGATCCAATGCATTCACAATTTGCAACACAAATTGAACAGGTACGCTTTGATGCTATTGAGCTGTAGTCTATCAGTTCAGTAGGTCATCGGGCAGGGCTGAAGAGGCTGCGTCCTGGTCCTGCCCGGGCCGGGTCGAACAACCGTATTTAGGTCACTGGGGTGCACCCGGTGCAAGCGCTCCGCGAGATCTCTCACATTGTGTTAATTGAAAATAAATTCTATTTACACATTATTTATAGAATTTATTGAGTCTTATCAGCAATATTGTACTTTAAGTAATTTATTTATAATGAAATGAATATAGTTAATTTTTGAGAAATCGTCTCATTGTCTTTAAAGCGACGATTTCTTAAGTACCTTTTGAAAACTAATAAAGCTGATAAAAAAAATTGTAAACATTATTACTGGCTCCCACAACCCCACTGTAAATTTATACCGCCAATAAGGTAGTGTGATAACACCTGTACTCCGTACGGCTGTCGAAGAAATTACAGCTACTGAACTTACTCTGGAAACCAGTCTTAACCCAAAACGATGAAAAGATTTTAACTGCCTCCGTCAGTACTGGTCCCGTCTGTAGTTCGAATACCTGGCCACATTTTTCAAAGTTCGGTTGGTGCCAGGTTGTCTCGAAGCCACCCATCTAGGTAAACACCATCATATTGTAAATCTGCCGCCATAACAGCATCGTTGTGTTCCTGCTTTCGACATATAAGAGCCAGAGTATATCGAAGCGAACAGGTTTCTTCATACCACTTACACCATGTGAAATTAAGGTCATGTGTAATCCCGTTATACATAAAAAAGGCGACGACCATAATGTGGTGCTGTGTATATCATCCTAAGGGAAATTTGTTATGGACGTTTTACTAACTCGACATTACATTGAATAGAAAATATTGAAATATTTAATATTTCTAGTAATCTACTGGTTCACGATAATCGTATTGCTGGAATGTTTGTTACAAGTCTTCGGAATCGACAATTTTAATGTCACGGCGTGAATCATGCTGACGTGATGTCATTGGCAATGAAATATAAAGGTAAATAGAAAGACAATCATATTTAGTCTATACTATGTATCTAATTTGTCGGTAAAAAAAAAATTATAGCTTTTTGTTTGTCACTGAAGATGTTTACGTAACTTTGCTTGAGGTAATTGATTATAAATGCCTAACTTTAATTTCGGATACGCTGTTCAGATATTTAATATCCAACAAATATTTTAATATATAATAAGTGTTTTTAAATAAAAAGTAAATTTTAAAAAATATAAATATAATATAAGTTTAAATATCTATTTCCGTAAAACATATATATTATGTTAATATCAATGTTATAATCAATTTAACCATTATATGACCGGTATACCTTCTTATGCTGTCGTTTCTCCGGGAAGAGGACACTAAATAGGTAGATGACGTCTTACTCATCTTCTCAGTAATGTTACAAAAAATATAAGTAAGACTTAGTATATCTTTATTCTTCACAGCAACCAAATAACTACCTGTCATTGGCCTTTTATTTTATTAAAACCTTAAACTTCCCTTCACAGTTTTCGGTTACACAATTTCCTTTTATGCCTTTCGAAACATTAAATCTAAACTAGATTGAGCTTAATCTACTTATTGTAACTTAGGCAAAGGCTTTAAAAAATTGTTGGTGAATCAGATCTGACGCATAGGCGTAGTCACGAACTTGATAGGTTCCAAAGCAAGGGCATTGGGTCAGGGGCGGAGAGTATTTGTTTCCATTATATCTTGACATTGTGCTATTAAGCTTCAACTTGAAAGTATAATAAGTTCATTAAAATCTCACAATATTATTTTCAGAATATATTTATATACAAATTTTGTTTGAACTAAGATAAATGACTTCCCTTTTATACTAGTTAAAAAAAATTTTTTTGATTACTTTGAAAAAAATGAATTAAAAAATTGTACTTTTCACGTGTTGTAAAATAATTTATATAAAGTGTTACACAGTCATAATATTTGGCATTCAAAGGCGAATTTGATGATTAAACGTAATATATTAAAATTTGATTAAGTTATAAATAAATAATTCACAAACTAAGCAGTCGATTTGTTACTTTACGATGATAACTATCGACTATTATGAATATTTATAATATTGCAGAATTGAGTTGTTTGCAATAAATGTGTATTGCTGGAATTTGATTCGCGTGCCAAGATTTACTTTGTAAAGCATACGCCGTAATCATTTGTGGGTGAATTTATCCGTTGACTGATTTATTTAATCATCATAGCGGAAATATTCATCGCGGCTGCTAATGCCGCCGTTTGAAATTAATTTCAGCGAGAAGCTCAAACCAGTGAAAAACTGATAAATTTCATTAAGCTCCCACTGCTGGGACACTTTAAGACAATAAGCCTTCACCGTGAAGGGTAATTTCATTTAACGATGTTCAGTTATTAGACGTTTGACTTGTTATATACTTTTAAGGCTTAATTTTTTTTTTGTTTATAAAAAATCGAAATTATTTATTTATTTATTTATTTATGTTTAAAAATAATGTAACATCTCTATATGTAATCTTGAGAGAGAGATTATTAGTAGTAGACTTTGAATAGAAGTGATACAGTATGGCGTGCGATAAATTGGTCAGTAAGCACTTACCAGCTAAGGTTTTATAAAGCTCGTGACGTTTGTTAAGAAGTGGAAACAGTAACCTGAGTTGATGGCGGCTTGATAAGAGTGAGCGATTGCTGCTTTACCTGTGCGGAACTGTGTGCCTACCGCGGCAGTTAGTTACGCTTGTCCGCATGGTTAACTGAAAGGTTTAGTTAAGTTACAGGTGCAGCGAGCTCGTCTCCAATCGTTAATAATTCTAGCATTTGTTTATGCGATGATCATATAAAATTTCTATTGTTTCAGATATATGGCTTCGAGGATAGTGAAGAAGCATCGTATAAAATCAGTAATACATATTCCGAGTTCATCTTACGGCGTTTTGGTATAGTCCAAAACACTTGCTAACGATACCGAACAATGTTCTCCGTCAAGCACCGTCCACGACAAGTGAAAACTGATACGAACACTATAACAAATCCGATGGTCATAAAGCTGCAGATAAAGAAGTTGAATTTGACACATCAAAATAAAAAAAAGAAAAACATCGAGCTTACAGACGTTGCAGCACGGTTCTTGTGTTCGTCGTATATCCAAGTTTAAATAAGGACAATCTAATTTCGTAAAAGGAAAAAGTTAACATTTTATTCCTCGACTTGGGAGTTTTAGATTTTTTTCTGAAAGCTTTAATTAGTGTTTTGGACGAAGATTCTAATTAAAATAAATAGTTGCCTTCTAACTCGTAGCTCGTAGTATCTAATCCTTCGTTGGTCCAATACCTTTAATGTGTAAGGGTAAATTAGAGTTCCCTGTGAAGTAATTATGTATTGACGTTAAAATTATACGTTTATTTTAGAGGAATCATTTACCGAATAACGATAATAAGGGTGAGTATTCAACCATTAATACATATTAGTGTTTATATAAATAGCTTAGTGCTGTATCTAGTGAAATTACCGGTGTGACGGGACTTAACATCTAGTGTCTCAAAGTGACGAGGTATAATATGGAGCAGTGGTTATCATCTTAACTACAGACACATTGCTATGGATATACGTATCACTAACCATCAAATTGACACCTTGTTCGTCTCATCGCTTTTGTAGAAAAAAAAAAAGTTTTTGTCGATACATTCACGCATTGTTCATGTGACTTAATAAATACTTTATATCGCTTAAGTGTCATGCAAATTCGCTGGAAATGTTAAATCCTTTAAGGTCAAGAGGTTTGGGACTTATAATGAATACATCTGAAAACAATCTGTTTATTTTACTAAATATTAATATCCTTTAGAAACTGTGTCTTAGGTGCGGCAAATAGATTATTTTGCTATTACCCATCTGGGTCATATTTACCTTGTAATGTATTAAACTTTAACAAGCCTTGTAGTGGCAGCTTCTATACTGTAATTCGATTTATTAGACTAAATACGTTTATTAACTATTCCAGTAAAATAATAACAATATCAATAAATATTTCCTAAATAGTTTTAAGGGGTGTAAGGGCTCCCGCACAACGACTCACAACTTCACCTGCTCATGGGGCACCCTGCTAATTAACAAATGAGTCTCTGGCTCCCACCAACCCGTATTTGGCCAGCGTGGTGGGAAATGGCCCAAATCCCATCATCTGAACCCATACATAACACAGTCTCTAGTGCCCAGCGGTACTAGAGGTTATGCTGATTGTATGCGGGAATTTTTGGGGGAGGCTTACGTCCAACAGTGGACGTCTGGACCTCTATCGACTGATAATGATGATGATGAAAAATTTCCTATCTAAGAAAAAAAAAACGGAACAATCTTCATGTTATCGATATGGTAACATAACATTACTTGACAATTTTTTTTAAAAAAATAACATTGGTTTAATTAAAGAAATACTATTAACAGTGTTGGTCGATTGCCAATGGATAGTCTATAGAATTGTGTTGATCATGATAAAATTGTTTCTGTTATATTTACTTACAAAAACTCATTTCTTCCAAGCTTCGCGTGAATATCGGTAAACGGATGCTTGTTTAGTAAATATAAATATATATATATATTTAGCCACTCATATCTTACTTCTAGACGTCTGTTTATTATTATGTGTATTACTCAAAATATTTATAACATTACAGGGTGTATAGAAATGGAGAAAGCTGAAGTAGAGGTCTTTCACGGCCTTGATGAAGGTGGACAGCTAAATAGAAGTCGGGTAATTAATCAAAGATTTTTTTCAATAAAATTTTCTCTTAATAATTAGAATATCTTTTTTTTAAACTTAAAGCAGTGATTATTATTGATGCATGATTTAATGAGTATAAGATAAGAGTAAATTGATTGATGAGTTTGACAGATTAGATAGGAATTTGTGAGCTTGAAGAGTTATGGAAGTCGATCAAGGATGGAGTGGTGGAAGTGGCCAGTGATGTCTGTGGTGTAAGAGAAGAAACGGAAGTATGTTGATGACTGTAAGTGCAGAAGTACTGAAGGCGGTGTCTGAAAAGAGGAAAGCATGGCAGGATTACTTGGTAGCAAAAGCCAATCAAAGAATGGACAAGACAACGATAAAAGATGTACAAAATTTGAAGAATGAGTATAAAAGATGTAAGACCGTAACAAACGATGTGGTGGAAAGAAAGAAAATGAATGATAGAGATGAATTTGAAAGAAGGTTATCTGATGACTTCCGGACGAACATTAAGTTCATCTGGAAGTCCATAAGAACAGCCGGAGCTAACAATGCAAGCTCACTTGGCAAAATCAGGAACCAGGTTGGAAGCTTTGAGGCAGGTGAAGAATGTATTCTAAAGAGGTGGAAGGAATATTTAGAAAGTTTATTCGAAAAATAGGATATGCTAGTGCCAAACCCCGTTAGACCAGCCAAACTGAGAGTGGGGATTGGGGGATTAAAATCATAACTTTATTAATAGCCGGAACGTATCACAAAAAGCACGACTGACTGAGCATAGAGGCAGAAGTATTGATCCCCATATTGATGTATGGTAGTGTGAATGTTGGGTATGGCAGAAGAAACATGAAAGTAGGATTAATGCTGTGGAGATGAGAAGCTTGAGAAGTATAACTGGAGTGAAGCTGATGGACAAAGTGAGGAACAGTGTGATAAGGGAGAGGTGCAGCGTAGTTGAAGATGTAGTGACAAAGATATAGAAAGGGATGCTTAGATGGTTTGCCAATGTTGATATAATGGATGAAAGAAGATTGACGAAAGAGGTATACAAGGTAAGAATGATTGGAAAAATCGGTGCAGGTCGACCTAGGCGGACATATTCCGATCAAATCTAAGATGTCCTAAAGAAAGGCCAGGTCAAGAATACTCGCAACCGACGAGCATGCATGAAGATGCTCATGAAAGTGGAGGAAGCGAGAGAGATGTGCCAGGATCGTAGCAAGTGGAAAGAGGTGGTCTCTGCCTACCCCACTAAAAACGGGGCGTGATATATATGTATGTATATGTTGATTTAATGATTAAATTAGATTTTCAAACATAATGGTATGTGAGAGATAGATGAGGTCATCATTATCAGCCGACAGACGTCCATTGCTAGACATAGGCCTCACCCAAAGATCTTCACATCGACTGATCCTGCGCCGCCCGTATCCAGCTGCTTACCGCAACCTTCACCAGATCGTCGGACTACCTGTTAGGGGGCCTGCCAACACTACGTCTTCCAGTACGCAGTCGCCATGCGGGGACATTAGAGCCTCATCAGCTGTCAGTCCTTCGAGCGAAGTGTCCTGCCCATTCCCAATTGAGGCTAGCAATATTTAGGATTATGTCCGTGACTTTAGTTTTCCTGCGGATCTCCTTGTTTCTGATTTGATTACGCAGGGATAGCCCTTTCCATTGCTCTCTGTGCGAAATTTCCCCTCAGATGTGGTGGAAAACCTATAAATTTTTCTTAAAATTTTCCTCCAATTTTATACACTGAACCTCAAATAGATTGTTTTTAAGGTATTTTTTATGGTCGAAATGTTTTTGGAGAGTAGATAATTACGGGTAATTCCTCTGATTTAGAATAGAATAGAATAGGAAATTCTTTATTGCACACCAAATAATTTTACATCATACCAAAGAATATATATATTAATAAATGCGCAATGGGTGATCTTATCGCTAAAAGTGATCTCTTCCAGACAACCTTTGGATGGAAAATATGGAAAAATAACCGAAAATTTGGTGTGGGTACTTAATTTATATATATACACATTCATACATACACTTTAAATGAATATTTAAGGTGACTTCATAATATCATATATAACTAATTAAAGCGAAAGATAATAATTCCTGACTAGGTTCTTAAAAGCATCGCATTGTTATTGTATTATGTTTTACACATGAAAATCACCATTAGGTAATAGTTCAGCTCGTTTCCTCGTTTTTATTGAGAAAATTAAAATACCTATTTATTCAAAGCTGATACTGTGGAGAATATATTTTTTAATGTTCCTCTTTCAGAGCCTCAAAACGAAGCAGCTAGTCCGTAGTCAAGCAATTCGCGAGTCCCAATCGCCGCCCCGCTCCTGCTCGCCCACTCCGCTTTCCCCGGAGCCTCGTAAAGGCATCACCAAGCTCAGCGAACGTTCGACGAACGGAAGCGGGGACGTAAGCGATACATCTAGTCATGCCAGTGATGTTAGCTGTAGTGATAGAAGAGAAAATGACAAGAAGAAGCAATCTGTTGAGATACAGGTTAGTTTTGGAAACAATAACCTTAAATGCCGAAAACAAAACAAAAAACAAAAACGGCTACTTAAACCATAAACTGTGATCAAAAAAAAAATACTCGAAAGTTACAGTATATATAATAAAGATATCAACAAGTTTGATCTCTAATATTGATATTACAAATCGCATTTGATTACCTCCTAAAAGTACCTTCTCTCAGGACAATAACTATTTAATAATATGATCATAGTAAAACCAATATTATCGCCATGCTAGAATTATTTGTTATAATTATACTTATCATCGCTAGGTCATTTTCTACTTGATAGTTAATGGATATGTAACCTTTGATGGTTAAATATTTATCTTAACGAAACCTAAGTTACCAAAGATGAAAACACTGAACACCGGACTCTTTCCCATAAACAAGTTTAATTTTTTTAATACAAGTGGCGACGAGACAGTCAGAGTATGCTCCTGATAGTGAGATGATGTGGCAGTATACACTGCAGATTGTAGACATAGTTTGAGCCAAGATCGAGAATAAAAAATCATTACAAAAAAAGAAGGCAATTATATTAGCGCAAATATATTTTGAAGATATTGTTATAACCCATCTGACAAGGCGTTCTGTTTGTTTATCCGCAGATAACTCACGGCGCGTGGGAATCTGATCAGCATCTGGAACAGCGTCAGCGCGCCCAACGCTGGATCGGCCACCGCGACCACTCGGAAGGTTCGCGCGATCTGCTCTCAAATAATCCGCGCGTCGCTTGCGTGTGCGGCTACTGCGGCGCCTGCCCCCACTGCAGGTAATATAGTAATGTGACCGGGTATCCAGGCTTATAGGACAACTATCATCATATAGTCACCAGAAATTATTCTTACAATAACACAAATGTCACAATAAAACAAATAATAACACATTAATGTATGTTATTGTTTGACAGCAAATGTTGTATTCCTTTAAAACAAGTTTTATAATTTTGATGTGCGAGATGCAAAAACATTGTGCTTATTGTGCGAGATAAAATAAGAGATTGCGACTCCAGCATTTAGGTTGTAAATCTCCTTGCAGAAACCACTAACCAAAAGGTGGAAGAATAAACTTGACGCACATACCTCTTTAATGAGGGTATCAGAACAAATTTTCACACATACTGAAACATTGATAGTTGTGTAAACATTAATTTGTCTTAAAACTTTGGAACATACATAGAACATTTTAAAAATAGAGAAAATTTATACTGTTGAGTAATTATCACAATTGATATTACAGAGGGCGTAGGCGCAAACCGATTTGCCCAACAAAACAGGATTCTGGTATCGTCTGCTCAGATGAATGTCCTGACTGTTCAGACTCCGAACAAACAGGTAAACTATAGTAAAAATTATAACTAAATTACATTAAAACTTGAATTATATATTTAATCTTAATTTCTAATACATTTAATTGTGCAGTGGTTACACGATTGCTCTGTCATGTAGAGGTTCTATTCCTGCGCCAAATGTGGTCGAAGTTTGATTGATAATAAGGTTTTTTCGTAACCATATTACCAATCAAGTATAAATCCTTATATTTTAAATCTGTCGCCATGACAGCGCTGCTGTATCTCGGTTGTCTACATATGAGGGCCAGAGTATTCGGGACAAGCACGCATCACTATCCCCAGCTTCATTGTCATTTAACACTAAAAATGAGGACAAGTAGCAGTATGTTAGTCGAAAAGAAAAATTGTTCCTTTATAAGAGAAATTATCACTGCTGATAGCTCTAACGCTTCAACCCCAGTCTTCATTATCCAACGCCATAATTTTCTTTCTTTGAAGACTCTTTCCATGTGAGAGAAGCTGTCGAGCCATAGCTGTGAGACCAATCTTTTTATATAATTATAAATAATTTATTGGAAAACCCATTTACAATAGTAGATAACAATTAGCTGAAATGATAATGGCGATGAAATAATACATATTTATAATATTCAGGAAATACGAAAGACGGTGCAAAGAAATCGACCAGCCTCGATGTGGACGACGTGTTATACTGCAGGTAAATCTTTTTTCATAAAACCTCATTTACTTTACTAAACTTTGCAACCTTGTTATCTAAAGGCTAAGTTATAATGAAGATCAAATCTCGTGCCGGAGTATAAAATATATTATATGAATTATGTAGCAGGTCAGTTTTCAGTCTGGGGTGAGGTAGGCTGGTTGGAATATCTTCACTTCTAATTTATTGATATAAGTAAAACATGAATTAAGTATTATAATACAATACCTTGTATTGAATTCTCTTTAACTTCTTATGATTTTTTTAGACGTCATGTAAGTTGCTTTCCATATTTCAGGTGTCCAGAGCGGAAAGAAAAACCAAAGACTATTACATTAAGTAATAGAACTGATTCCGGTACGTGCTTTCATTTTTTTAAATAAGAAACAACGGATCTCAATGATGGACCGTGGAACTTTTAATGTTTCATTTTGTACTTACAGACGATAAATTAGAGCCTACCGGTCCGGAACTGGTAGACTTCATCAAGGAAACACTGAACAAAAACTCACGAGACAGGCTTACGCTGTTGAAGATCGAAAAAGAGCTTTATAACCTTGTGAATGATACTGGGTAAGTTTAAAAATCTTGTATATGAAAAAAAAATAATTGTACATCCCTAAGTGATACACTATTACTCTCCGCCCCTCACCTCTTCCTCCACTTTGTGCAAGAAGGAAGTGTTATATTGTGAATTAGTTTCTCTCTGTTGCATTATAGTTTCTATGCATTGAATCTTTTGGAGAATGACACAAATCAAGATTTCGGAATGTGATCTGTTCAGCCTTTTTGAAGTTATTATTTCTTTCTAGATTCTATATTTACAATGTTTTGTGGAAGGAATATGTAAAAAAGTATTGTTTGTTATAAAATATAGGAGTGTTGGATATTAAGATTTCAAACAAAATAATTTTAAATAAAAAAAATAAAAACTAGAACATGATACCTCCTTTTCTTATGATATAATGATAATATTCACTCGCAGAAATACTTTTTAACATTTATGGACTACCTTAACAATTTCTTTAATCTTGTTGCAGACGATGTATAGTGAGGTTCCCGGTTATGACATCATATGGGCGAATGCTGGTACACCGTTGCGCTTCGCTGTTTCAGCTCTCACACCATCTAGACCAGTCTAATAAGACTTCGGTAATGGTGTCGAAAACAGGTAAATTACAGTTTAAGTGAACAAAATGAAGACACTCGAGATACGAAAACAAAAAGCACATTGTAAGTAGTACCCTAACTCCTGTATACTTTGTATAAAGGTACAAGCGGCGGGCGGATTCCGTGCACCAGCTTCAAAGATTGGTGTACCGTCACGTTCCCGTCCAGCCCACAACACCATCGCGACGACACGCTGGCCAAGTAAATTCTATTACTAAACAAATATTATATATGTTTTTATATTATTTTAAATTACAACAATTCATTAATAGTTTATCTAAGATTTGTACAAGAAAAAAATAGAAGGGAGTTACTGCGCATGCCTCAAATATTAACCGATATAAAGTTAATACTACTACATATATTTTATAATATAATATATATACATATTATTTTTTTCTTTTATATTATCGGTAAGGTAGTGAAAATAAAGTAATCTAAATTAGAGCTGATAATGGAGTTATGGATTGTACCAAACTTTTATTACTTTTTAAAATATTACAATAACACCGATATAATTTAAAGTGGAATCGTTTTTAACTCCGAAATCAGCCTGAGATTAAAACCTTGGATTATAAGTATAATTTTATAACATTGTCTTAGTAGAGCAATTAATTTTTACTATTTGAACATAGATTAATGGTGCATGCAACGTTGTGAATTATTGCGTGTAGATCGATTCTGAAACGGTCCACGGCGGGTGGGGAAGAGGCTGGAGGCGCAGCGAGCGGTACGGCGCGGAGCAAGTCGCTGGAGCAGCGTGAGCGCGAGTACGAGCGCGTCAGGCGGCGCATATTTAGTTCGGTGAGAAATTCCGACACACACACTAATAAGCACATGCTGCACAGCACGTATGCACGCGCTTGCGCCTTGGGTTTTATGTGTATAACCCAACGCGCAGGTACCGCGGCAATAGGCAGGATACAACGCTCGAAGGACTGACAGCCGATGGGGCAATATGGTCTTCAAATGGCGACCGCGTACCGAAAGACCTAGTCTTAGCAGGCCCCCTACCAGGTCGTCCAACGATCTGATGAAAGTTGCGAGAAGCAGCTGGATGCGGGAAGCGCACGATAGATCGCCGTGGAGATGTTTGGGGGGAGGCCTATGTCCAGCAGTGGACGTCTGTTGGTTGATAATGATGACGCACCGAAATATGTTAAAACATTTATGTAAGGGCTTAGAACATATAAAGCGAGAGTTTATACAATTCATTACAATAATTGTTGCAGGACAATTGCTCTCAAGATGAATCACAATGGCCTTGGCTCGGCGCAGGCCCAGTCAAGCTGTTGACTTCTGAAGGACGGAATAAACTATTAAAAGTGAGTGATTACGGTAGAATACATAGCAAAATTAATTTGTCTAATTTTGGAACACAAGACATTATGTCTCGTTGCTCCAGTAATTTCACTAGACACAGCGCCCTCTAAACCGGAATACAATAAAGTTTTTACTACTTTTTGGCATCAGAAAAAGGTGCTCCTGTGGTGCATGCCTAGCAATACTGTCTCTATCAAAACTACTAGTAGTAGTGTTATATTATGTTCTTCTTTTGCCTGCCCTTTTCTCAGCTATGGGGGGTCGGCACAGTATGTACTTCTCTTCCATATCCCTCTATCAGCCGTCATTTCCGAATTCACACTCTTCTTACACAAGTCATCTTTCACACAATCTATCCACACTTTCTTCGGTCTTTCTATACCTTTATAACCCATCCACGTTCATTCTCATTACCGTCTTTGTTATATGTCCTTCATTCCTCGGCGTAACATGCCTGTACCACGCTAACCCCTTGCTCTACAATTTTTCTGCCACTGGAGTAATTTTCAAACTTCCTCATTCTTAATTTTATCCATACTCGTCACGTCATACATCTATCGTAACATTCGCATCTCGGCCATATGTAATCTCCGTTCATCCGAACCTTTGGTTGCCCAACACTCAGCTCCAGACAATATGACAGGGGTAACGACCGACTTCTTGATCTGTCCCTTAAGTTTAAGGGTATTCGTGGATCACAAGTCGTTCCAGTGGCCTGTCGCCTCTTCATCCATCCTTTATTTATTCGGCTTCTCACATCTCGATCTATATCGCCGTCGCATTGTATCAGTGAACCTAGATATTTAAAATCGGAGCAGGTTATTATGGATACACCATTTAAGGCGATTGCAGAAAAGCTGGTGTGACCGACAAAGTCACAGTTCAAATGTTCAGTTTTGATCCTGCTAGCCCAGCCCACTTCAATTTATTTCGCCATTTTCCCAACCTGCTCCGCACCTCGCGTTCATCTTCCCCGACAAGTACAATCTAGTCGACCAAAAGCATACACAAGGGTGCCTCCTCCTGTATGTGTGATATCAGTGCATCCATTACCAGGAGGAAGAGATACGGCCTTAATGCCGACCCCTGGTGTAGGTTCACCAAGACCCCAAAACTGTCTCTTCGGCCAACAGTGGATCGGATGTGTGTACTGACACGAAAGTACATAGAACGAATAAACAGCAGGTATTTCCCAAGCGCTTCTTTCACTTTCATAGCCCACCACAGTACCTCCAGCGGAACCTTATCGTATGCCTTTTCGAGGTCCACGAACACCAGGTGCAGGTTTATATGCGCAAATCTGTATTTTTCGCAGTTCGCGAAGAGTAAATCAAGTTTCTCGATGAATTTTTGCTTTACCTTTCATCTCTCCTAGCACTTTATTTGCTGTTCCTCTAATGGACCGAGCCATTTTATTCCAACATTCATTTACTGTCATTCCAGTCAAATCTTTTATTTCAATCATCCTATCCATCACCTTCTTTTGCATATTCCTTTCTCTAACACATACCATTTAATCTTAGGAGAGGGTTTTAGTCTGCTGTTGTTTAGCCGAATTCTAATTTGAGTTTCTAGTATCAGGAGCCTGTGTTGACTAACTAGATTATCACCGGGTATGACTTTACAGTCTTTGGCTGATCCAATTCTTGTTCTTCTTAGGAGAATGTAATCGATTTGTGTTTTGAGGTTACCGCTTTTGAACGTGATCATGTGTGTTCATGCTTTTTTTCAAAAAAGGTGTTTACAATGGTCAGGTTAAAAGCGACAGCGGCTTGGAGCAAGGCTTCACCTTCACTATATTTGGTTCCAAACCTCATCCTCCCTGCACTCTCACATATCCTGCACTCATTCTTCCCACATGTCCATTAAAATCTCCTTCCACATACAACTCCTCATTTTCTGGAACATCCATCACTACGGATTGTAAGTTTTCCCAAAATTTCTTTTTCCTTCTATCATCACATCCAGGTTGAGGTGCATAAGCACTTACGATCAATCTATCATTCACTCTTTTAACATTCGTCACACATTTTTTCAGTTCACTATCTAGCACAATCCCCACTCCATTCCTCTTACCATGGTTCCCACAATAGTAAAATTTATATCCTTCACCGATTTCTCGAGCTTTCAAACCCTTCCACTTCGTCTCTCGCAAATAAGCCACATTTATTCTTCTTCTCTTAGATACATCTGCTAACTCTGTTCCGCTGCCAGTCAATGTCCCTACATTCTTACTCGCAATTCTCAGTTTATGTCGCACCCGTCCTTGATGCGACAACCCTAGTCCACTTCTCACAAAAGCCGGGTGTCGCTTCTGCGCGTCGCCTGCAGGGAACGCCCTAACTCGGTCCCAATTATCATACTTATTGTAGGCCATACTGAAAAGTTTTGGCTAGAGTTTTTACGGCTGGCCGCCGGCTTGACACCAACCCTCCTCGGAAATTATTGCTGGTGGAATAGTCGCCATCTTACGATAAAATATACAGACCCCTTACGGTCGCGCATTGTGCATGAGTATTGATAAATGTTAATTTAAGAATACTGCTGCACAATCCGTGACTTCCCTTAGTCGGCTCCTGCGACATCCACGGGATGAGATGCAGCTGCTCTATTCTTAAGCCGGGAGCAGCAGTAGTGTTATATTATGTTATTTTAATTATTAGACACTTATAATATTTTTTTTCAAACTTAAATCTTACAGGTGCAGTCACTAGAAAGTCGTGGATGTGAACCACAACCACGCGTACGAGGCGTAGTCTCTAAGAGCCACAGCTTCGGCGGCTATACTGCCGATCCGCCGAACCACCGATTACTCAGCAAACAAGGTAAACAAAAAGAATAAAAAAGTACAGAAAAGTTATTGTAATTACAAAGTAATGAGTATGATAAAGACTGTAATTCAACTTGCAATTTACACCACCAAAAAGGAATAATAAAAACAAACAAAAATTTAACTAAAACAATAATACATACTTAAGTATATTCAAATCTACCAAAGGTACCAAGAAGAGAATTTTTGGGATCTGTAGTAACTGTATTGTCAAAAAATATTTCAAATGTGATTATTTTTTTTTATGAAAAATCAAGATGATTTTTTTTTTAATCCATAAGCATGCGTTTTATTGATGAAAGTTAAGGAAAAGACAAAATGTAGTAATTAACAAGTGTATCTTCAGAAATATTTTATACTCTCGAATCATCACTAGGTGCCCTCTTCAAACTGAAGTTTGGCGATCAGATTGCGAAAACCAATTCGGTCCTCAGCTATTCTTTTTAACTGTTGGTATTCAATACTTTCGAATGGACATTTTTTTTATTCGACAAAGACAAACGTTCGTCATTGCCATATTTGCATTCTTGCCCATTAAAATATGACGCTAGTTAAGATAGTATTCTTGCACCACATTGTTCTCGTCTTGAGGCGCAAGATGTTATTTTAAGTTAAGTGTCAATTACATTAATTATATTTATTATTAACAGTTTTAAAATGTTTAACTTATCATACTATTGTATATATAGTATTATTAATATATATAATGGACCAGTTAAAAATTCAATAGAAATATTTAATTTGAAGGTGATCTTGCATCAAGTAGTTGGCGGTTATCGCCTTCTAGCTCTGGGTACAAGACTCTAAGTTTGAGAAGCACTGACTCTGTCACACCTTCGCCAACAGGCAAGTTTTGTATGTTGAATAGTATATCGCATTTTTTTTAGTTTTTTTTTAATATTAGCAAACTTGTAATTTTTTATCAAAGCTGCTAACACTCACTGCTTCACATAAACTTAAGTGGCAATGAGATGGAGGGATAAGATATGCTCGGCAAGAATACTCGCTCTCGTGTGTTGACAGCTGGAACACAGTAATGCTGTTATGACGGCACAATTAGAGTATGGGGGTGGTGGCTAGCCAGACGAGTTCGAGAAAACACATAAGTTCATCACTTGTGGACCAGGATCTGAACTAGCGACCTTCGTGTTTTTATGGCAGGCTTGGTCGATGCTTTACGGAGGCTATTAAAGTAATGGTTTTATACATTAGATACTGGATGAATTTCTATAGCCCCAAGAATAAGCATTTTTTATAGACACTAAATATCGCTTTCAAATTCGCAGGCGGTGCTAGTCCGGAACCTGGAATCGAAAGCGGAACTTTAGTCTGGGCTGTCACAGATCTGTCCTCTGTTCCACCAGGGGCATTAGTGATCCATCCACAGGTAAAATCTTTTAAAGAGACGATTTATTTACACATGTACAAATTGGTTTTACTTTTGGATTTTTCCTCTTGTGGGAGGAAGTGTTCAAGTATTCTTACTGCATATATACTTCAGTAGGTTGTGAAAGGTGGACAAATGAACTCCAGAAAAAACCGTCGATATTTACACTGCGCTTGCTGGGAGAATAGCAAAAACTACCTTTTTGGTCCGTATTTAGCAAAACAATGCCTTCCACCAGTACATTTCACCAGCCATCAATTTTTTTTTCAGACTGGTCGTCCCCTCACCAATCCTGACGGAAGCCTTTACCACTTTGACCCAGATAATCCGCCAATAATACACGAAACTGGTGTTTTTCTGCAGAACGATCAGTCCAAGGTACAATGCAATGACTTAACTTGCATCATATTTTTTTATTCCACGTAACAATGAGATAACCAAGACGTTCACTTGATGCTAAGTGCCACGCCCGTTCTTAAGAATGTAACCATATTGAAGACATCAGATTTTACTTGTCACCTTGAGCTCAAATAAGATGTTAAGTCATGTTACCAAAGTACCTTTCATCACTACAGCACACTTCAAACTGGAACATATTGACTCTATTTGTTAGATTTAGATAAGTCGTCATTACTTTTTCTTTTGTGAAAGGAAAGCTAGTCCCAACTGTGGAATCATTACATTGGGAAACACAATACATTTTTAATTAATAATTTTTCTATTGTTTACAGACTGATCAAAATAACGATAAGAAACGAGGCAGGTTAGAGAAACAACACTCCTTTATGGGTAATGGTAAACATTCGTTCATAAAGAATAATTCGACAAAGAAATTAAATTCTAATGGTTATTCAGATTCTATTGCCAACTATTTGGATGTTTTTTTCAGAATGCGAGTGTCAGCCAGCTGAAGACTGCCGTACCAAATGCTACTGTGAATGTCGGCACCAAGAGAGTTGCAGCAAGACCACAAACGATAAAGTAGGTATAGTCATCATCATCATTCCAGTTTATTGCTAATTTATTTTCTTATTTTACGAAGCGACGAGATTAGCGGGAGATTCACCTGGTGGTAAGTGATTCGCCTGCCCATAACGACGTAGCGCTAAGTAGAGTGGTAAACACAGCACCTCATTGTTCTTGTCGCGTTAGAACTTAGTATGTAATGTCTCGTTACCCTAGTAATTTTTCTAGCTACAGCGCTCTTCAAACCGAAACAGTAACGTTTGCATATTACTGTTTGGCGGCAGAAATAGGCGTTGCAATGGTACTACCTACACTACTACTTATTGCTCAACATAGGCCTAGCCAAAGTACACAATCATACATTTTTAAAAATTTTGAAGCATTATATTTTTAGACATTGGGTTAACGTTAACTTTATATATTATGTTAAGTGAAAAAGATATCAAGGATGGTATAATCATGACTGAGCCAAATGGTAGACAACAGACAGCTATGTTTAGCAGATCCTAAGGAAAAAACTATACACTTTGTAATATTGATTTTCATATCTATTTTACTTTTGCAGGCACCGACTCAGCAGGAGGAAAAAGTGAAATCTCTCCCACCGAGTCCAAGTAAACCGCGTATCGAACAGAACCCAGTATCTACAAATAATACCGATTCACTGAATAACAGCACGCAGTATGAACAGACGAAACCCGCACACTGTAATAAACAATACGAGGAACAAGAGAAACGAGTGCAGGAACCGGCGTCAGCTTATGAATCATCGGAGCAGAAAACCGACTACGAATCAACTGACAACCAAAGAATCTATGATAATCAGAGACCTTACGATCCCCACCAGAGGCAGTATGAAACACCAACGCATCACAAATCTTACGAGAATCAATACGGCTCCCCGAGTCACAGGACGCCGTCTTTAGAACAGCAAAAGGCTTTTGAAAGCGCTAATCAGAGAAGTAATGACGCGATGGCCCTTAGATTAGTGAATAAGTCGGCTGCAGACGGGCAAGACATGACGCAGTACATCGCTCATGCCAATTATATATCTGGATATCGCAATGACGAGGTTTGTTTGTTATAACTGTTAATGGTATGAAAATGAAACTGTAGGTTTCTCTATTGACGGATCACCCATCTGGTTAAGTACCAGCAGCGCTCGTTACCCTAATCTTATCATTTTGTTATATTATCAGATCAATAGATCGTTGTTTTAATCTCGCGAAAAGATCTAAAAAACACTACTTTATTGATTAGAGAACGACTTTTTATAAATGTTGTAAAACAGTAGATTTTGATATTTAAAAAAGTTTGGTACTTTATTTTGGATGGATCGTGTGAAAGATGACATGTGTAAGAAGAGTGTGAATTCAGATATGACGGCTGATAGAGGGATACGGAAGAGAAGTACATACTGTACCGATCCCACATAGCTGGCAAAACAGCAGGAGGAAGAAATTACTTTCAAGCTCTTACTTACTCTTACTTTTAAGCTCTAACAACACCACCTTTATAGTTTTAAGTTTAAACAGTAGCAATTTCGTGTTCTTTTAGTAACGCTGGTTTACACACTTGATTTATCTATATTGTAAACATTCTAGGTAACGTCTCCGCCGCAAATGATCCACAACCCTGCATATATACAGCCTGACATGTCGAATCTTCACAACATGATGCTGCAAGCCAAAGTCACGCCTGTTCCCATTTCTGATCCCAACATGCGTAAGTTTCATTTTGTTTCTTTATTATAATAGAATCCTTAATAGAACATTTGGGAAACAGTTTTTTAGTTTTGAGTTTATCCCTTGAGACTAAGTCATCATCATCAGCCGATACACGTCCACTGCTGGACATAGGCCTCCGCTGAAAGATCCCCATATAGATCGGTCTTGCGTTATCCGCGTCTTCGGGCAACAGTAGCGTCGTTTGCAGGGAACTGAGCACTTTCCCACTACGCTGGCCCAAAGCGGCATTAGTGGGAGGCAGAGCCTCGTTTGTTCATTAGCAGGGTCCACCAAGAGCAGATGAGGTTGGCTTGGGTCCCATGAGTTCTTGTTCGGGGCCTTACACACACTAATTAAACTACTTAAAATTACTGACAAGATTTATTTAATTACATAAATAATTTATGGCCAAAGATAGTACCCCTCGGCATATTCATAGGCCCTTCACAGACCGAAAAATGACCTGATGAACATTCTACTGAACGATAGTATATTATTGTTCTGTTTAATTAATTTTTTTCTTAGGTCCATTGTCGCTGACAAATGTAGTGTATCCGACGCCAATGCCTCAAGGTTTCTCTTATGTCAATCCCTGTCGACTGGTAAGTTTGGCATTGTTACATATTAAATGTACATAAAAATTTGTAACACTAATATAGCTAGATGGAATTAGTAAAAGTCAAAAGTAATTACTCTGGTAACAAGACTGATCAATTTATATCTCAAGGTGTCGAACGTAATGAGGTGCTGCGTATAAAGCCTAGTTAGGACTTCATTATTAAAGAGATCAACGTATCACTTACCACTGGAAAGTGGGTGTTTATATTATCCTACTAATTAGTTTAACTGATGCTTTTGCCTCGGATAATTTTACACATGATACTAACATTATAATATATGTAAAATAAAATGCTAAAAATACTAACATAGTTTGTAACCTAGGATGCACCGATGCAACCAATCTATCAACCAATGATCCCACAACAGACAGAAGAACCCAAGCAACTCCCCACTTCGCCACATAACAACGATACCACCTTCCGAATTGGTACGTTATTTTGATTTATTAATTGTTTTTGGTTTTAATATAATAACTAGAAAATTCGGGTTATAATAATGTACTATAATTTGTATACAAATATTTTATTTAAAAGAGATAAGAGTAAGAGTGTCACGAAGTACTAGAAATAGTGCAAAAGGATATAATGGCGATCTTATTGTTTAGATTCATAGTGTACACTTGGCCAGTATGGTAGATAAGTCCTTGATTCTTGTGAGAGATGGCCCCGAGGGCCTACAGTTTGAAAATTGTGAAGGCTCTTTAATATTATTAAATGTATATGTCTGTGTGTGGTCAGACCCGAGCTACCCGTATGCGGCGGACTTCAGCGCGGCATGCGGCGCATGCGTCGGTTCATGCGACCCCGGAGCCATGCAACACCAGCCTCGCGGGTACTTAACAGTTACATTCACATTTAAAATATTATGTTAAATATAAATAATATTTATTGTAAGAAATTTTTTTCATGTATTACTGTAACAATGATTCACATGTCTGATTCTTTAAGACCATTAAAAGTACCTCTATGGTCATTCTCAGTGCTTGACGACGGGTCCTGATATATCTATGGTCCAACCATTGCGAGGTGGCTAAGCCGACTGGTTAATTGTGTACCTTTAATATGTCTCAGATACAACGTTGCGTACGGACCCATGGAAATGCCTCAATACCCGGTCGGCAATGTATTACTACCGCAGCAGATACCTCACTACCCTGTCAGCGTAAGTATGATACATATTGCAATCAATATTATAAATCTATAATAAATAAATTAGTTGAGGAGCAAAAGGTTAGCGTGGTACGAGCATGTTATGCCGAGGGATGAAGGATATATAACAAAGAAAGTAATGAGAATGAATGTGGATGGTTATAAGGGTAGAGGAATACCGAAGAAAGTGTGGATGGATTGTATGAAAGATGACATGTGTAAGAAGAGTGTGAATTCAGATATGACGGCTGATAGAGGGATGTGGAAGAGAAGTACATGCATGTGCCTACCCCCCATAGCTGGAAAAAGGGCAGGAGGAAAAAGAATAAATAAATTAGTTATAATTTTTTTGACATTATCTTCACCTATTTTTGCTTGTATGCAGTTATAAAATTGTACATTAGTCATTAATTTTAAAATTTTTGTTGCTTTAGTTATTTACATTACTGTAGAATTTATGTTGTCAATTAGATGTGTAAATTTAAAAAGAAGTAAACACTTTTTAAGATATTAACATAATTATAGACAAGTTTAAAGTTAATGTAAGCAATAACATCATATTTATTTATTTGCCATAAAATAACTGATATAAAGTAACAAAATTAAACTTATAGTTAGTTATTATTCGTCATTAGTTAGTAATAAATGTTGTTACCGTCAGCAATACCCAGAAGCGGTGCAATGGCCGGTACAGTCAGTGGCGCCGCCAAAGTTAGTGGTGCAGGAGTTGTATCCGGTTATGTACCCTAACGTGTATCCACCATACAACGTCGTTTACCCTCCGGTATGTTATTCATATTTAATAATGTTTGATTATGCCATTTTATAATAAAAATATCTTTTTTATAACACTTATCTATAGAACAAACTTGCTATGTTTTTCGAATAAACATGTCTATATTACGGAAACTAATTTTATTAAGATGAATATTATTTCACACTCAGGTGATACAACAACCGTACCCATTATGCCAACCAGTGTATCCGATCATAGAGAAGCAGGCTGAATTGCCGCGGCGCAATAGTGTGACAAATAACAACAGAATTTCCAAACACAATTCTATTGCCGGCTCGGCTCGAAACACACCCGACGAGAAACCGCAGTTCGACGACAAGGCTGCGAGCCGTGATCACGCAATCTCGGTTCCGAATAGGGATGTCAACCGCAATCTCAGTCGTCAGAATTCTAACGAAATCGCCGTCAAAATACAGCAGATAAAGGAACAGATGGCGCAGGTCAATACGCGCGAAAGAGATACCGATAGAGGCTACAAGAGAGATGAATGGAAGAGACGGAACAGCGGCAGCGGAATACTTGGGAACTATCCTATTAACAATCATTTTAATGGAAGAGTTATAGGGTAAGTATTGCCATGCAAGAGAACAACACCGACATCTGCAAATATATAATTTTTTCTTATCAGTTAGTAATCATATAATAGTATTATAGAAACAACTACTGTTTAATTACGACCTTACTAATTATATAGCGTTAAGTTTGTTTGAAATATTCGAAACGTATAAGGAAAAAAAAACATTCTGCTTGTCACGAAATACTCCTACAGCTGGTAATCTGGTAAAATCATAAATTATAAGCAAATTCACTGTATAATATTAGTTCCATTCCACGTATTGAATTACAGAAGAACACCAAACGAAGAGGTACAACTTAGCACAGCAGCTCGTGCAATCGTCAACTCTATAAGGAGTATGCAGGCGAGGACAAATTGTAAGCGGTATTTTTTTTCATTCTCTCACGGCATTTTGTTTAGAAATATTAAAAAACGTAAATAATATTAAATTTAATTCATTTTTATATTGTCTTTAAACTTATTATACAACTCTTTTAATGTTTACACTGCTAGGACTCTTGCCTTCTCTTTCATAGAGACAGTCAAAGCCTGTAATATCTTAGGTTTTGTCGCACTTAGGTGCAGGCGAATGTCACATGTTTACGGAAAGTGTTCTTAAAGTATATTGGTTTCCTCACTAGAAGGAAAACATTGCCATCATTGAAAATTCACGCTTAATAGAGATAGAAACCGAACTTCTTCGATTCGTACAACGCTTAGGTCCTTTCAAATTTAGCTACTACATAAGTAGTTACGCTCTTTCGCTACTTTGATTGATATATAATCGCATATTTTCTAATGAATTTATTAGATCACCATGACAACCGTCGCACGTACGAATACACGCCACAGTACAACCGCCACGACACCAGGCACGATCCGCAATACCGGAACCGGCAGAGGCAGGAGAGGGGCGAGCAAGATAATAAAACCGTGGACAAACCGGTCAATAACTTCAACCCGAAGAGGACTGGAGAGGGTCTTGAGGGCAAAAATGAAGGAGATAGAAGATTTGATGGGATGCACAGGACCAGAAATATAAATCCGATACCTTTTCAGTACAGACCACCATACTTATTTAGACAGGTAAGAAGAATGTAGCGAAAGTCAATCTGTACGATACTTACCGATTTAATAAATTAATTATGAAATGTATTTATTTAAAAAAATTAACAGATATTTAAAATAACGAAAATTTTATAAAAGATGGATAATGGGACGATCAAAAGTAAAAAAGGGGGAAAATATAATATTACTCGCTGGTTCAAACTTGGGTAAAATAAGTCGGGATTCCGAGATAAGTATTTATTAAATCACAAGAACAAAAATCTAGTAAATAAGTTATTTTTATTGACTTTAATATTGAACATAAATGAATTTTAATATATTATGGATTACATGTATAATTTTAAACATTCATCAGATGTCGCCGGGTGCTTGGTGCCGGCGGTCACCGGGTCCCGTGCATCCAGGTTAGTAAATAACCGGAACACTTACTGCAGAAAGAGAAGGACATTGTGAGAAATAGTTTTCATGATCCTTTCGCTACTATGTGTACGTGTGCGTTAAATGCAACCGTGGCACAGTTGATAACCGCGTGGCTAGCAACACGGAGATCACTAGTTCGATTCCGGGGTACATATTGTAATATTTATATTCGAGTATATTCATGCTGAGTTATTTTCATATGTGAAACGCAGGTTAAGTTGAGATAAGTATGAGTCTATTCATCATCGTCGTCAGCCGATAGACGTCCACTGCTGGACATAGGCCTCCACCAAAGATCTCCATATCGATCGGTCCACCTTGTGGGAGGCTTCCCAATACTACGTCTACTGATACGCAGCCGCCACTCGAGGACCTTACTGCCCCATTGGCCGTCAGTCCTTCGAGCAATATGCCCTGCCCACCGCCATTTACGTCTAGCATTCTTTAATGAGTCTTTTAAATAAGTAGAAAAAAAAAATTACCAGTAACCATTGCTGAACATGGCTTTCGTAACAGGTTGGTGAGTCCAGACTACTGGGTAAAGGTAAAAGTAAAAGCTGGTATTTTTTTACTGAAATTCTTCCTTCTCAGTCTGTTAAGTAATATACACGATAAAATTATTATAATAAAACAATAACATATATTTATAATAATTCGTTATAGTGCTTGGCCACCCGAGAAGACCACATCCGGATACGAGAAATGGCCGACGTTAAATCAGTCACACATTCATTCAAACATCTTCAACACACACAATAGTACTTAACTTACGCGTACATATCCTTGTCGTACAGCGGATTACACAACTCTTTTCAGGTAAAATATATTAAAAAAAAAACATAATAATAAACGTAGAATAAATAAAAATAATACTGTATTAATAAACCAAAATATTTTTGATGTAATAAAGTGAAAAAAAAAATGTTCACTGTACACTGTATTCATTGCACTGGATAATTTTTGCAATTAATTGTCCATAGGTTGAAATGATGATGATGATTATTGCTGAAATAATTATGTATAGATATTATTTTATTATGTATATAAACATATGCATATACTTATATATACGTAAACATTATTTACTATGGTTATATATGTGTGTGTAGACCGCTGTACGGATTTTAACGACAATTGATGAACTTCAAAACAAACTACCGGTACAAAATCTATATTGTTGATATTTATAATTCTTTCTCTCTATATTTTGTAAAAATTATAATAATTGATCATTATTAATATTTATATGAAAGAATTAATTAATCGTTTAGGTCGCTCGGAGTTTTTTTAGATTTCCCCATAGTAGAATTAATTTCTTTAATGGCGTACTATCGGGACTAGCGGTTGCGAAATAAAATGTGTTTGGAGTTCATTAAACATGATAATCTACCGACGTGTGCTAAGTTGGTCAACTTGTTGCCACTTTAAGCACATCCGATTTTAATATTTAATGAAACAATGATTATAATAATTGTGTATAGATGTGGTTAAATAGAAAGAAATCTATCCGGCTTTTGTCTCTCTTCGCTGCTCCCGTACAAAGTATATAGTTAAATAAGTAGAAGGAATCTTCGGACATGACAAGATCTCACATATAACACGAGCTAGTCATTTTTTTTTAATAAAACATACTGCGAAGCGTAGACTTAGTGATTTTTTTTTGTTGTTGTTTAGTTATTCGAGTGGTCCGCAAGCTTCCTTCCGCTATCACGGACATCGATCTGTTATTATAATTCCCTTATTTTTTCGTTTGATTAAGCTGCACAGATAAACAACTTGAATTAAGACTTTCTCGGCGTTAAAAACTTACTATCGAATTAATAAATCCGTGCAAAGTGAGGTACACCGAATAAAGTTCAGTTTAAATCCTGTATTTACTTAAGTAAACCTCTGATCGAATGAACCAACTTAGAGTTTAACTCTGTACTTGAAAAGTTTTTCATAATTTCATTTATATCGGTAACTGTAACACCGACGGTGTCAGTAATAATGTATTTTTTTAAGTCAAAAATACAATTGTTTTTTTTATAACTGTTTCAAGTTCAGTGTGGTGAATTTACTTAAATTTCCAGTAAATTATAACTTTTTCTACATTTAGAAATACATTAAATATTCTATAAAAATTTAAGTGGTGTGTCCCTTGCCGGAGATCGTTTAGGTTAGTATCTGATAGCCTGATATCATAGCGTCTATTTCCGGCTACAAACAGTTCTGTTCAAATATTAGTTTACGCTTCCGATTCCGGCGGTGTTACTAGTGAAATTACTGGGGTAACGAGGCAAACATTTTTGTGTCACATAACGACGAGCATAATGTGATGTGTATCATTCTAACTAATGATACATTGTGGGCGGCCATATCACAATCAGGTGACCATTCCTTCGCCAAATATAGAGATATAGCGGTATACTTATAATAAGGATGGAGGGGGAAAAAAGGGATAAATTTAAGATACATATATGTACAATAAAAAAAATTAAGGTGACCAGTTGATGTACCTTGAGTTTGGTAGTCTGACTAAATTTAAACCAATACAAAAATACTTGGTGTCTGTCTTAATTCAAGTTTTTTGTCTTCGTAATTATTGTTATTTTATTATTAAGTTAAGGTCTTACATAAGTTAGGTTGTAATTTGTCAAATCGTGAATCTAAATTTGAATGCTTGACTTGGTCTATTTTAGAGCCTGTTTAGGTATAAGGTATAAAATAACGATATTTACGTATACTAACTTAACAGTCGTGAAACTCGTCTAATGGCTAAGTTTAGGTCGCAACACGGGGTCGCTGGTTCGGTTCCATGGCCACTACTTTAGATAGTGAGAAAGTTTTTTAAAGCCTACCTGGACAACTACCACATTCATACCGTTAATCAATTTTAATTTACTGTGCCAGAATATTCTGGGCGAGCACGCTGCAATACCCTCTGAAATTCAGACCAAGTATAGATAACAAAAGTCTTCAACATGAGTTTACCATCAAATCGATTAAGTTATAATTTACATGCGCGATTCGACAAATTGTAAAATAACTGAAGCTGCGTTATACAGTTAAGTTAACGACTTAACTAAACGAAAATGTCTAAGTACTCCCCCTTAAACAGTTCCATTAACCTAAAGATATACGAAATACTTAAGTGTAACTTGAAATTATTTAAGGAGTTCGATTCAATCAAAACTTTCAATAATAGAAGTGGAAAACTAATATTGATATATTTATTTAGTTAAATGCAAAATAAATGTTGTTTTTATACAGTTTACGCTATTCGATACCATCAAGCTACGATATGGTTAGTTAAAATGGAAAAAAAATATATAACTCGTGTGGTGGTAGTCAGTCACTCGATGTTTCCTATGAGTATTGTAACATAAGATTAAAACTGCACATTGATGTTTTTTTTTGCGGTCGATGTGACGAGGATCTGTCAATGCTACTGTCGCTGTCAACATGACGATCGCTGTCAACGTAGCTGTCGCTGGCAAATGTGACGCGAAGACATCTCGATGTGGGAGCATCGGTGTGCAGGGGATGCTGTCTGGGCGTGTATTATGTGTATTAGTACGTACCTATGTTACATATTAACGTATAGCGGAGCGGTTCGATGACGCCTGGCTTTCGAGGTAATTACAGACCCTGAGGTCGAATAATAACTCATATGTGTACATATTTTCTTTTTTTTTTAAATGTTGCTCGAATGAAAAGGTTAACCACAATCTGCTTCTGTTACATAGTAATAATATTGTTTCTGTCTGACGTTAATAATATATGGACCTTCCCTTTACTTAAATAGTTTATTATTGATTTCGATGACATTTTTAATATGGTTTCTGTTTTTATAATATTAGCATAATGTGCCGTTTTGTTTTGTGTTTTGGATAAATTCATGAGTTCTATATAATTCTTTTTTCTTTAAGTACATTACCGTATACACAATTATGAATTGATTAAATATAATTGTTTATATATCGATATTTTTATAATAAAAATAACATACTGGTCTTCACAATTTAAACGTTGGCGTCTGTAGTTACTGGAGAAGCCCAGCGTCCTCGACCATTACCAAATGATGTCAGTTGACACTTATCTATCGAATGAGTGTAAGAATGGCGATGTCCCGTAGATTGTATAATTTATATGGAAGTTTATTGTAACTTGTAGAGTATATCGTTGTTAATATTAAAGATTTTAGCCTATAGACAACGTGTTTTATTTGTTATTGTCTCATTGAGGAAGATGTAGGAAATCGGTTGCAAATGCTGATTTATTCAATAGCTACGCAAAAACTACGCAAATGTTTAACACCAGGTAGGATCGTGATCAAGCATTAACTCGTATAAAAAGGTTACAATCCGGAAATCTGAAGATAGTGGAAAACAAGAAGCACTAAAAATTTCATCTATTTATGTTTCTATAAAAGATATATATATCCTTCGAGAAACAATTTATTAAATATTAAAAGGAAACATAGCCATATCAAAATGCGGACAATCCGATAAGATCTGAGAAGAGCTGACGGTTCACCTACAGCCCGGTTAGATATATCGTAGATTTACTGCTTCCGCCCATTTTTAGCTTTAAAAAAACTTAATTTGATCTTAGATACAGCTTGTCAGTGCGTATATATTAACGAGATTTCTACCTATGTAGAGATTCATCACGATATCTCAGGAAACCTATGGTCTGGTAATTTGGATTTTTTTAGGAATATTCATTTTGTCGAATCAAGGTCAGTTAAGAACGGATTTTACAAAATCCCTTTCCCAAAGGGAGAAGAGGTTTTACAGCCAGTAAAACTGGCGGGGGATAACTAGTTTTTCTACTTAACTTAATATAATTGGTTATGACATACATTTTAATATGTATGTATGTCAATGGTATAGAAGTGCAAGTATGCAGCATTATTTTCATAATAAAGTATAAAAAGCTTATGTGACAGTTTTACTAGTTTATCGAATATTTCCATAGATTAAAAATACTTGATCATTATTCATATTTTTATTGTGCGCGAAACCTAGGGGTCGAACAAAAATATCTTGGCCAGTAGACTTCGATGCTACGGTATCAAGAATGCAGGTTGTTTTAATGATTGTCGACCTTCAAAAGAAGATGGCGCTGTAAGAAAAACATATATTCATACATAACAAACACATGTCGGTGTACTAGAGTATAATTAGTACTGTGTTAGTCACACGACAATTATATTTGGTATTTAATTTCTTTTATTATTCACGGGACCCAGCCAACCTCACCTGTCTCTGGTGCGCCCTGCTAGCCAACGAGACTGGCTCCCACTAACCCGCATTGGGCCACCGTGGTGGGAAATGGTCAAATCCCTCCATTGGGACTCCAACAAACGACGGCTCTTAGTGCTCCTCGATGCGAGACAGCGCATGACCGATCAACGTGGAGATCTTTGTCCCATGCTTATGTCAATGGAAGTCTATCGGCTGATGATGATGATATTTTGTAATGTAAAACCAATCGTGGCAAATCATGATAGGGCATACTGTATTATAACAGCATATTTACGAATAATATAGACGTTTATAGGTATAGTAAAGTTATTAATTTGTATGATCCGTAAAATACCAAATAACCTATAAACAGTCTACACCATAAAAGGTTTTATGTCCTTGAGGCTGTTGCTATAAAACTTTAATGTCTCCATTAATTATCGATTTCTATATTCTTGACAGACCTAATGATCTTATTATGTTTGTCATTTAACCACAAATATCTGTTATGGATGAAACTAGACAGACGAGCTGTTTTAACGTTTTCTGGTTTAAAAAGTGATGAACATCAGAATTACAAGAATTCAACTATTTGCGGTTGCTAACTTGTATACTGTATTTGATATCTCAAATAGTTTTCATAGCATGGACATCAGTCTTCATAGTAATAAATAATATTTATAAGGTTCGAACTCTGTTTTCTGGATTAAGTTAGTAGTAATAAAGTCTAAGTAGTAAAGTCTAACCTTTTTTTTGTCTAACGTGGAGGAAATGCCTGCGCATATCCGTCCTCGGGGGCAAGGACAGGTTATTTCGGACTTGCACCGACTAAAACCCTCACATTGTTCCTCTTCATCGGTTTAAGACGCGGTCACGGGAACGCTCGCACATTTCCGCGACCCGCCTCGGAGGGAAGAACCCTCACTTTCCACCTCTAACGGAGCACGCCGGAACACACAGTGCGCCTCACTCTTTGGCCTCTTGCAGTCGCGCGGGATACGGATTCCTCCGAACCCGTCACCCAAAGGCCATGGGAGCCAAAAGAAAAAACTTTCCCGACTCTCGACCGGCGGATCCAATCTTGGGCCCGCCGCCACCCGTTACACGACCGCGGAGGATGGAAAGAGCGGCGCATCGCAATACCGGCACTCCTTTTCCCAGACGACCTCACCGCCGCCGCAACAACGATGCGGAACCGCTCAGTCGCAGAGGGTACTCTCCTTCCTCTACTCCACCTCGGCTGCAAAGGGCAGCATAAAGCCGCCCCTGCAGCCCACCGGCGCGTGTCCGAGGTGAGCTCACAGTTGACCTCCGGAGCTCTAACCTGGAGCGGCCGCCTCGGGTCGGGTCTACACCTCGCGCCGGCCGGGTAGGTTCCTCTTCGCTTCACCGTGGGCGAACTAGCCACGGCTACTAAGCCCCTCCGCCATGATAAGGTGGGAACCTGTTGGGTGGTAGTAAAGTCTAACCTATCGATCCTAACAACAAATAATGATGAGTGACAAGAAACTTCTTGATGGTGAAGCATACTTCGTTCGGCGGGAATATTTTGGCTCTCATATGTATGATTAAATAAAATGGCAATCTTATACTGCTGTATACGTAGAAACAGTAGCTAGTCCAGCGGCTTCGGAGATACTTTCTTTATTCACATCCACGTTGCACAATGGAGACATCTAATATGATAATGAACTTATAACTGTGTGCAAATTTCATTAAAATTATTAAAAAAAGTTTTAATTTTACTTTACTCTTTATTAACTCTATTTAATCAATACAAATTATATTACGCAATAAAAAATAAAGAAAACGTACTACTCACAGTCTCAATTGTTTGAATGCTTGAAACTAAGAAAATAAAAATGAATGAGCGGGAAAGTGGAAAAATATTAAAATAATGTCTTTTTTCAAAACATGAATAATGAATACATAAAATTTGTTTAAATGATTATGTCTTTAAATATGTTTCTAAGTTTTACAAAGCAATACAAAAGAGCGTTTTACATGTTCCTTATATTTTTGGAGAAATGAAAATAATTTTCACGAGATAAGACTATATATCTCAGTGCAAATACGTCCCTGGTCATTCATCGAGGACAACAGAGAGTTGATTAGCGCTGCCGACTCTACCATCTCTATCCCTCACATTGCTTGGGGTTGCCCATCTCACTTGCACTTGACAGTAGCTCCACCGCAGCCATTGTTGATGCCGCGAAATCTTGGATCCGTTTACGAAATATGCTTTTATATGGCAATACGAATACATTAATTAATTTATAATATAATTATGTTGATTTTTACGTATATATTTAATCAACAAAATTATTATGCATTTAATATAACAATTACAATGTGATTTCATATTATTTAATTTATATCCAATGCGCTATTTCTTCTGAATGAGATTTTATTTCAACAATAATTTCTTAAATAATACCTTCTTGTTTAAATGTATTCATAAATGTTTCTAGATTATAAAGATTGGATTTGTATTGATAAAATGATGTTAAATTAGCGCTGAACAAAATTATTAGCTTAAACGAAGTCTAGGAGAACCGAATCCGTGCCCATTCGAGTTCCGCTCATTCGATGGAAAGAGGGTAGGTTCTCGTATATAAATGCTGCGTAAGTTAACGTCTTTAATTTGTTCCAGCCGTCTCTTGTCGTACAGACAAGCAGATATAAAATTCTTTAATTTACTTTGAGAAATTCGTTTGTTATTGTGTATGAGTTATCTAAAATTATTATAAATTTCAAATAAAAATCAATCGGTAACTTGTCTTTAAACAGGAATTTTAGAATGCAGAATTTATTATCACAAAAAATAGGAATACGTTAACGTGAAGTTTTCATCTTTTTCTCTTTCCATTATCAAGTACGAGTATTTATTGAGATAAAATGTATTTCATTATCCAAGTTCTATCTCTCGTAACAGTGTATTTCGTATCGGAGCAAAACAATCTGTAGCTGTAATTAGGTATACTGTTACTAAACAAGCAAAAACTATAACATCGATGTATTGTATAAACTGTGTATGTAGTGCGAAAGTGATTGTGTATTATTATACTACTATGACATAAAATTAAGAATAAAAAAAAACCATATAACGAAACAGACGTTCGTCTGATGGTAAGGAAGAATGAGGCATAAATAGAAATGTTTACAAAGCACCACATCGCTCTTGTGACTTCGTAGCGTTGGTAAGTTTTGTAATCTCAATAATTACAACGCTCTTGAAACCTGGACATGATGATGTTTGCATACCTCTGTTCGACGGTAAAAATTGGCGCTGCTATAATACTTTGTTCTACATCAGTAATCTCTTATGTACGTAAATAAAGAAAAACATTTCGCTCATAGTATTAGCTATCTCCTGGACTATCAGACTACATACGTATACCTGATGATGCTGTGATCGCGCTCGTCGCTTAATTGCAATAATTAGTGAAAATGGGCACTTACTGCAGTCGCCGCTCGCTGGAATTGCGAGTTTTAGCGACGGGGAGCTGCCAAGTAAAACTGTCCTTGTACGTTCACGTGATATTATTATGTATGAAGTGACTAACTTTCATTTTAACATTCCTTTTGATACTGGGACAGATCTCTTAACTTTACAATTATTGGTAACCATCAACAGTTAAGTTTAAGTAATAAATAATCTCACAAAATATTTTCATTACAACTAAATTATAATTATAACGTATATAAAATCGTAAATTCTTCATATATTTTAGAAACTGCAATCTTCTCAAGGAGACGTTACTCGTACATAACAGAAGTTAATTGCCATTCGTGCCATTTTGATTCACCAACACAATGTTTATAAAAGTTATAGAACCCATTCCTGGGTTTTCCTGTCGTCTCATCACAAGGCTCCGTGAGTGAAGTGGCGACGTTGGTATTCTAGATTTAAAAAGAAAATAACAAAATATTAGATCTATTTCTATTTTAAAAACAAATCGTATAATAACAGAAAAAATAAGTGAAAATGATTGAAACAGAGTTCGTCTCTGTGCTCCATCCAATTAGCGATCAGATTAAAGATATGCCGGGGGAGCCATTACCCGGCAAATTACGCTCCACGGCCGACGCCACGCCGCCCGCGCCTCCCCCCTAACGCCGGACAAGACATAAGCTAATAGCGATACAATCACCATATTTACTGGTGGTCTCATGCTAGGCTTTTTTGGAATTTGACGAAACGACGAGACGAGCAAGATATTTACCTGATGATAATTCGTACGGTAACGTCTGTCCAGAACGACGTGGCACCGGTAAAGATGACATACACATATATAAGGTAACTGGTGGTAGGTGTCTGTTACCGTCTAAGTAGGTATCACCGCAGTGCCTATTTCTGCCGCCAAACAGTAGTCTGCAAACATTACTGTGGTCTAGTTTTAAGGGCGTTGTACCTATTGTAATTACTGGGGTAACGAGATTCAATATCTTATATCTCCGGTGATGAGTACAATGTGGTTCAGTATATATCATGCTGTTTGGCGACAGACACAGGAGCTGCGGTGATACATATTGGAGCTGCAGTATATTGCGAGTGTTTATTAATTTTATTTATATCACCATTATTATTCGTAGCCGAGAATTATAGTATCACTGATTTAGACGGAAAATAGTTTATTGTACACCATCAATAAACTAATTGCAATTAATCAGAAAGTACATATTTTATATTATAATATTCTATTTTTATATTTTTTTTCACAGTGTCAACTTTCACATCTTACTTCAACTAAAAAAGACTAGTAAAGAATCGTTATCCTCATCATCAATCTATAGACGTTCACTGCTGGACATAATCCTGCCCCAAAAATCACCATCAGGTTTGTAGGGGTTTATAAGGAGAGATTTTAGACTTAGTAAAGAATGCCAACTTGTATTCGGACCACCTGTGTCATGAAGTTTAACATAATATTTTTTTTTTAATATAAAGTTTAAGAAATTTATTTATTTATCATTTCTCTATCCAAAACAGAGATGTTTCTTCAACTACTTTAAAAAATATTTATGAGCTAAAACATTGCCCCTGTCGCGATCTCTTCACCTACACCACACACCAACTCTCTCCGTTTCATCCCCGGCTAATTGTTTTAATCGCACCCACTTACCTATCGTTATGTATTGTTGTACGATCCGCTTTATGTACATCATTGTATACGCACCCTTATATCTTGAGGTCTGGCGAGACGCTCACTCCTTACCCTCAGACCTGCAAAAGCTTTTTATTTTTCAGCCAACAAAATACATTTCCATTCGATAATAAATCGGCATTTAACTATCGTCGGAATCATTTGGTTTCATATCATTCGTTTACTGGTGGTGGGCTTCTGTTGCGGGAGACCGTCTAGGTAGATACCACGGTAGCACTTATTTCTGCCGACAAACAAAAATGTGTAAACATTATTGGGTTCCGGTTCGAAGGACGCTGTAGCTAGTATAATTACTGGGATACCGAGATGAGCCTCTTATGTCTCATGGAATGAGTACAATGTGGTGCAGTATCATCATCATAACTAGCGTCATATTGTTATGGGCAGGCGTATAACTTATCATCAGGTGAACTATCCATTCGTCTCGTCGCTTAATTGATTAAAAAAAGACAAGAGTGGTTGCGAATGATGGGTTATTTAAATATAGATATCATCGAAATTTTCAACCCTCAACCACCTCCGCTCCGCTTAAAATTCTCTGACTGCCACTGAAACAAATAGTGCCTTTCAGCATCATGCAAAATATAGATTAAACTTTTACCCATTGTTAAAAAAAAACCTCAAAAGCAAAGTGAGAATGTTAGCCGATAATGAAAACAATTTCCTAACATTCGTTATCATATTATCATCCGCGCTTGGGTATACAGTAGCACTTACTGTCCATTAGCGTTCAGCCTTCGATAATGTTCACCAGCTTACCGCCATCGGGTGATATTAAAATATAGAAATATCTGCGCCCAATGTTTACTGAATTTTACCGAATGCCCATATTACTAATAGCATCCGGAAACGTTTCAGCAATTAAAAAAAAAACCAAATTATTTATTAATATATATATATATATGTATATGTATATATATATTGAAAATCATTAGTGGTACAGATTAATGAAGAATAAACAATTAAGTTGATAATTGCTTTTAAAAATTTAATGGTGGTAGGCATCTGTTGCTTACGACTGTCTAGGCAGGTACTACTAAAGCTCCTATATCTGACGCCAAACACCACAGTGCAAACATTATTGTGTTCCGGTTTGAAAGGCGCTGTAACTAAGAAAATTACTGAGGTGATCAGACTTAACGTCTTACGTCTCAAGGCGACAAGCGCAACGTGGTCCAGTGTATACATTCTTAAATAGTTCCACGTTGTTATAGACTGGTGATCACTTGACATCAGGTGAACATCCCGCTCGTCTCGTCGCTTAATTAAATAAAAAAAATCGATTTCATATTTATACATACAATTTAAGTACACTTTTTCCATACTTGTATATATTATACCTTTATTTATTTTACTTTATGCTGCTGCGTCAGATAACGTGAGCGTTTATCTCCGCGCTGCATATTTCTAAGTTACAATTATAATTCTTATTAACACTATTAACTATCTATGTAAATAATAAACTCTAAGTTATGTCAAAATAAATATACTACATAACTACATAGTAACTTCCATGTATAATAATTTTGTTGTGTAGTTATTATTCATTTCATTACCGTATATCCAAGATTGGATAGGGGTCCCGTACAAGAACTCACAGATCCCAAGCCAAATCACAGCTCGTGGTGCAGCCTGATAATCAACAAACGAAGCTCTGACTACCAGCAGCCCGTATTGGATCTACGTAGTGGAGAAATTGCCCTAATCCCCCCATATGAACCCCAACAAACGACGGCTTTTAGTGCCCGGCGGTATCGAAGGCCATGCTGACTGTGGACCGATCCATGTGGAGATCTTTCGCGGAGGCTTATGTCCAGCCGTGAACCTTTATAGGCTGATGATGACATCAAAGATAATAGAGTAATTTACGCGTGGTATATATAATTTTACTTAATATAAAAAAATTATCATCACCAATATCAAACCATGGACGTCCACGGCTGGATGTAGGTGTCTTGTAATGTGAAATTCTGGGGTAACTTTAGAACCCCTTTGATTTACTCATTAGGCCTGTGGTTTTATTTTATATACGTACTAATTATAACTTATTTTGTGAGGTTTTAGAAGATAGACAAATAATTGTATTATTTAACGGGATTTATACAAACGAACAGCCTGTACAGATTTACTATAACCAACAGTATAGGAACGTATAATCTCGCTGCGGTAGTCACTGTTTGCGTTCACTTAACGTCACTTAATGTCAATTAAGCAACAGCGATAACACAGATAAAATACTAAAAGCATACCCAACTAATGTACTCCGAAATTAATATATTCCAGTGATGATATAGATCAGCGACTATCTTTCAGATATATAACAATATTTCAGAGAACAAACAAGTCATGGTCGAGAAATATCAGGGAACTGACTGGCATATCTGGGGCGTCAGAATTGTTCCGTTGAACCTGATACAGAAGGGATTGTACCACGCTGATCGCCAATCTTCACTAGTTAGAAAGGCACTTTAAGAAGAAACAGGCCAATACAATATCTGGATCCGTAAATCAGAAATACCTGTATATATACTTATCATCAGCCGATAGACCTCCACAGCTGGACATAGGCCTCTCCTAAAGATCTCAACGTTTGCACGTTCAACACAGACCCAGTCTGGTTTGGTAGGAGCCAGAGCCTCTTTTATTGATTAGCAGGTTGCACCACCAGGGTGAGGTTGACTTGGGTATATGAGTTGTTGTGCGAGACCTTTTACAACCCCGTATATATCCTAGTATAACATAATATTATCTTTTATTGATCTCAATAATTTTAATAATAAAAACATACGAATTATTTTACTTTTACTGTTTCTTTTTTATTGTATTTGTCTTTTATAAATAGTTTATTTTTTATGTATAGTTATTTTTCTCAGGAAAGTTAAGAGACTAATATCGATGCTCCGAAGTGGTACAATAAATCATATCTAACCTTTATACGATAAACTAGTTATTGTTTAAAAAAAATATTATACATATAACCTAATATATAACATATATGTATAAAATTATTTATATATCTTCTATAATTACAGCACTCTTCCTTTTTAAGAAACAACTTGCATAAAAAATATGAAATCGCATATATTATAACTTTTTTTATATCGAGAAGGTGAACGTCGGTCCACAATCCCACTTGATATTAAGTGATGTGATCTTTGGTGGTAAGGCGCACTAACTTACTAACAGCCTATTCGCTCTTGAAGACATTCAAGTCGTATTTTGATGGGGACACCGTTGCCGGCAAGTTGTTCCACTAGTTCGCTGTTCTCACGTAACACGAGGAAATGAACATGTATGTTCGCAAACTGGGGGTGACCACAACATAAGGGTGAGGTTGCGTCGTGCGTCTGATCGTTCGGTGGTGAAAAAGGGTTCAGGAAATTATATATTTATATATGTTAATAGTTTAAAAAATCAGTAATAAAATCATGCATATTGATAATTAGTAAAAGAAGATTTTCTGTACTGGAGTTTAGTTTTTTTTTTTTTAATTTTGACAATAATTTATATCTTGATTATGAATGTGTATTCAGGCCTCGAAAAATTTTTGAAACTCTTCAGAAAGATAATCTTTGATTTTTTTGTCAATTTATCTTTGTTAGTATCCTAATTCTATTACTTGCAGAAGTTTACCGTCTATTCAGGTAAAATTTTAATGGTTCTAAAATCATCATAATCATCAACTGATAGACGTCCATTGCTGGATATAGCCCTCCTCCAAAGATTCCCACATCGATTAGGTAAGGATTCGTATGAGAAGATTTGGGCCATTTCCCACCGCACTGGTCTAATGCGGGTTGATGGAAGTCTGAGCATCATTTGTTGGTTAGCAGGGTGCATCACGATCAGATGAGGTTGGCTTCGATTTCGTGAGTTTTGCGGGATCCCTTATCTTTTATCTCTACCCGGTTCTAAAATACTTATATAATAATCTAAGGTGGGAAAGTTGCAAACATGTATATGATAGTAAAGGTTTTTAGCCAAGGTAACTTCGTGGTATATTTGTTGCTGTAACTGCTATCTACCGTGATGCAAATCTGAACTGCTGCAACTCTTGGTATATACAGGCTGAAAGGTAATAGGTGTAAAAGATCTGGAGGAGCTAAACTATAGCTCGTATCCTATCTATCTATGTATGGAATACCCCATACAAAAACAATGATTCTGGTATTATTAACTTTTTCAATATTTTTCGAAAAATACTCGATTTTCTAGGAAAAAATTCGATGATTTTATTCTATTTCTTACGCAAGACAAACAGTGGTTAGACAGTACTTACCCTCAGCGATGTATTGGCCGAGGCGAACCAACACCGTGACCCGCGAGGTGTCCGGATTTAACACGTTGCGATTATTACTTATGTGTGGTCACATGAAATCTTTAGTGAACACAACAACAATTAATTCGGAAGATTTAAAGTCACGCATCATCGTCTCTGCTGACACAATAAGAGAATCAGCTCACAGGACGAGTCACTCGATCTGACTTAAGAAAAAGGCTTCGTGCCTGTATCACGAACCGTGGCCGTCAGTTTAAGCAAAAAAGTGTTTTTTTTTAAGTTAGAAACTTTATGTACTTTCTTATACCTTGTCGGATAAGTATTGAAGTCAGGTACGTATTTATGTGCTTTATACATATTTTATATAAATAAAATTTTATTTTAAGATTAAATAAAAATGTAAGTATGACGCCTTATTGTTTACTGTCACGACTTTCAAAGAACCTAATTTAAAAGTTTTAGCCTGTAAATGATGATTATGAATTAAATTTTATAAAACAATGATTAAACAATAATCATTATATTTAAATTTGTGTAGAAATAAGTAAGAAATAAAATCATCGAAGTTTTTTCAAGAAAATCGGGAAAATTTTGAAAAATATTTAAAAAATTAATAAATCCGGAACCATTGTTTTTGTATGGAGTATTCCATACATAGATAGATAGGATACGAGCTATAGTTTAGCTCCTCCAGATCTTTTACACCTATTACCTTTCGCCCTGCATACTTTCATGTTTCTCATGGAATTGTTAAGAGACGGTGGTGGAAACCTGTGCCTGACACTTAATGTGCTAATCGCATTAAATAATCATTACAGATATCTTTTTATATGCAAGGTAGCCAAGTATGCGACTCGAGTGATGGTAGATGTTCACCATCGCCTAAGGATACCAATAGAACTTAAAAACCTTTATCCACAGATCTGAAAAATTTTAAAATACTGACATTTATCAATTCTTTCATTAATATCAGAATCTTCTGTATTGGTTTGTAAGTGAATTTACTTGTCGGAGACGATGTAGATGAGTATCATCGTAGTGTCTATTTCTGCTTCGGAGCAATATTGGAAATACACAACCTGTTTAGGTTTGAAACAATTTGTTATTAGTAATATTACCGGTGTAATAATACATTTAGTCTTATAGCGACGAACGCAATCTTTATAAACATGTTGATTAGAATCATAGTTATAAGCTGGCGTACCACTTAGGATGAACTGTATTGCATCGTCGTTTGATAGAAAATAATATGGCCAAGTGGGAAACGTCAATAATGTATAATGAAATATGTATATCTAAATTATAGTTATAGTATAATCAGGACCCCTCAGTGTGAGCATATGAGAAATCATTAAAAACTATATATTGATTTATACTTCTCTATAATTCCACCAACCTGTTACTGTGAGAATTAATCTATATGTTTACTCTTAACTACGATAACCATACAGATTTATTATATGAGACTTTTCCTAATAGTTATTAAAGAAAGTTACGACTGTATTGTCCTAGAAGATATACGTTATTAAATTTCCGTCTTATTATTAGCAACGTTTTTATTTATTTATATTTATACTAATATTTAGAATAACTAGATAATTATGAGCTTTGTCATTAAATCACATTTTATTTACTATTTATTTGTTACTAAATACATAACTCCCTTAATTGTTCAAATATCGCTACAGAAATCTTGATTGGTATATTAAATAGATAATAATACTTCTCAAATATTTATTTTCTAAATTTTAAGGTTAATATTGTATCAGTAGTGTAATAATTATGATTTTAATCTAAAATCTTGTTTTAATAATGCCGTGTCGTTAGTTCTAATGCTCCATAGTCAAACGTTTTGGTTGATTATCCCGGTGGGAATGGGCAAGGATGATGTTTTTTTAAATTCCAGTTTATCCGAGATGTTATCAGACAAGATGTGTCTCCTATCCGGAGCCCGTGTGAACGGCCGCGGTCGAGTTTATCGCCGTATTTCGCCAAAACACACAAACAAACACGCAGAGAGTCAACATATTATGGCTTTGATAAGCTCTGGTGCTGTGGGAAAACACTTCATAATTATTCCTAAATTCAAATAGATGATTGAAAAGTTTACTATTTTTTTTTTAACTAAAGTAATCGACTACTAAGACAGAAATCGACTCCCATATGTTGACTGACGGAACACAGTGATGCTGTTATGGCGGCATATTTACAAGGATGGTTGTCCAGGTAGGCGGATTCCAAAAATACTTATCACCAAAAATCCTAGCAATATTTTATAACCCCCTTTTTATACATACACTCAATTATTGAATAATAGGTCAAATTTAATTACCACCTATGCACCTAGTGCATAGACGGACTTGATCCCTTTGGCTTTATCAACCAGTCTACATGAGGTGATGCAGAGATGTTATGAGATATATAGGTGTGTATAGGATATCGATAGATTAAAAATATAATTTTAAGCATAAGAGACATAATCAAAATAAATATCTATATATATACCTTAAAAATGTCTATATTGATCCTTATGTCATTGAATAGGAGTTCTGGTACTTTAGTCCTAACCGCGTATCGATTAGTAACTGTTCTGATTTCAAGAACGAGCTCGTTACAGAGAAGAATAATAGATTGGATAAAGAAGGAACAGTGGACAGCGTCAGAGGTATACAAAGGTTATAAAAGAATCGAGTTGTTAGAGGAACATTCCTCTAAGTTGTTACATATAATTTGAATATCACACAGTTCATAACTGAAAAGAATGTTTACAAAAGCCATGAAGGTATATCTTTAAAAAAAAATCGACGTATAGCCTTTAATTTTGTTATGCATGCATCGATTTGATCTATATACCGACATTATTTAATTATAAATACCTTTTTATATTACTTAAAACTAAAAGATAACAATTACTTTTTATTAATAATACAGCAGAGAAGAAATTTTACGGTAAGAAATTCACTTATTCGTACGCTTCATCAGACATTCAGACTATTTTATTTCGCTTTTAACAGTCTTTATTGCCCAGCATTAACAATTGTTAACTTAGGAAGTGCTTTTTGATCCTAATTAGTCTCATTTACATAACTGTTTAAAAGCATTAACGTCTTCAAGAGATCGTTGTCTGTAATGTATTCAATACTCTTTAATATTTTTGTCAAGTTTATTTTTAATGAAAAACATTTTGTTTAAAAGAAATATTTAAAATCGATATCAGTTTCTTAAAAACATTCGATTCTACGACGACAATCTTAATTCTAATTCGTTTATTCTCAAAGCTACATATTTTTAATCAATTTATTGGGGTAGATATGTAATATGATTTTTTGTTTGCTTACAACCCAAAAATAAAAAAGCCGTTGGTTAAATTTTATAAAATGTGTTAAAAATAAGACTAAGGTAAAACCTGCTTGTCGTAGAAGGAGAGTAGTAAGGCATTCAGGTTTTCGATATAATCTTTATATTGACCGTAGCACAGAGAGAGTGCTAAGGTAGTAACCCTTTGTAGGAACGTGCGAAGCCAAAGAGCAGAGGGACACCAATGTGTTATGTAGGAGATTTCAAGGTCTCTCCTAAAACACTCAAGAAGCCAACCGATAAAGCTTGACCTATGGCGAATCCCGCATAACCATAACTTTAGTGCAAAAGTGACATCTTTTGAAGATTTCCCCACCAACACAAAACAAAAATAAGAGTAGAAACATGTACTGAAATTGAAAGAGCAACGATCAAATAAATACATCCGCACTTTATCTGCAACAAAAACGCTGGTGAACAAGTTAAATAGTGTCGTAACAAGCGACGTTATCAATAGATAGAGCCATCTCGGAACATCGATCTGGCTGGATCGCCCCATTAATTTCTAAATCATCCACACCGCTGACAGATGTCGTGGAAGGCGTCCGATCACATGACACCTGTCAAAGATAACGTCAGTTAAGTATGAATTATTTGCTTTTTAAAAGCTTGTTTATCTCCAAAATGTATGGGATTTTGGATAATCGACGCATTTACAATTTAGTGAGAAATCTAAACTATTCCACAAAAGTTGTACGATGGAATAACATTTGTGCGATCTAAACAAATAGGTTCTATTTGATCTGCATATACTTTATATTTGCAAATTTAATGATGATGATATAGTACCTTAATATTGATTAAAAAAATATATACTTATTATATAACTAAGAACTAAAAAAATAAGTTAGAAGTGTTTATGTAATATTTGTGTAATTCATGCAAAAAGGTTCTATTTGGTCTGTAAAAGCGTTATACTTATATATTTTATGGTAACCGACCTACATTTTAGTAATATTAATTAGACGAATCTTTAACTTGTAATACTGTGAAGCATTAGATAAATATTTGTCCATTTAAAACTAGTTATTTAATTTGAACCTGAGTTTAAATCTAATGTTATCATATATTCTTATATTATTCTAAACAACATCATTCATGTAGTGGGCTGTATAATAACCTTATACAAAGCTTTTATCAAAATAAGTAGCACAAAGCAAACACTTTCCGCTACTCCTCTGAAACTTGTTATAGGAAATCTTGAAGGTAAGCTTAACTCACTTTTTTTATTAATAGTTTTTGCGAAATATTGTCACAACTTGAATTATTATTAAATAGTGATATAGAATATATTTTTTATTAAATTCTTGAAGAAAAACAGAGAGGAAAAGATTACAATAATTTTAGACAAATATATATCAAACCTAATGGTGATTCACAACAATGATAAAGAGATACATAAATAAAATTTCCGCTTCGTTTGCATGACATGTTTCTATGATAACACCTTATCGTGAGTTTAAAACAAATTCATCATCATGATCATTAGCAAGACTGCCCTCAGCAGGACGTAAGCCTTTCCTAAAATTTTTTCTTCGATACACGCTATTTTTAGTCTCGTTCTAAAGACTAACATTATGATACCCTGTAGTTTAATTTTTCAATATAAATAATTGTCTTGTTTAATTTTATACATTAGTCAACCCCTCTTACTAATTTAATTGAACAAATGGACTAAAATTAATTCAGGCGACCCTGCCAAGCAATTTGGGAGACATTATAATCGTATTTAAACGTCAAGAGTCCAATTTGCGCGCGAAACTTTGTTCATAAATAACGTCCGCCATGTTGGTTTTACTGTCAGGAATTACTGAGGCTGTACTCTGTGACACTGTGTTATTTACTGTAAGACATATTGAAAATAAAAAATGTACAATTTTTATTTAATATCTAAGTATAAATTAATTAAATATTTATATCATTACTTTTTTACTTTACTGGTGGTAGGTCTTTGTTGTCGGAGACTGTTTAAGCAGGTACGACCGCAGCGTTTATTTGTAGCGCCAAACAGTAGCGTACAAACGTTACTGTATTCCGGTTTTAAAGGTTCTTGTTTAATTACTGGGGTAACATGACTCAACCTCTTATGTCTCAGACAACGAGCACGATGTGGTGCATTGTATAACATTCTAACTAGCGCCATGGGCGGGCGTATTACTTACCATCGGGTGAATGTCCCTCTCGTCCCGTCGCTTAATTGTATAAAAAAATGCTAGCCTCCTAACCTCAAAACTAAATATTTAAATTTTTTACACTGATATAATAAATTTTCATTTACTAGATTGTCTCTAACAATAAGTACCGCTAGGAAACAAGCCAAAATGAAATATTTAACAAAAATTAAGATCTGTTGCCAAAATAAAGACCGAGAAGAAATTGTTTGTGTAACCTTATGGATGACATATTGACAAGGTACTTTACAAATTATTTGAAATGGTAACATTTAAATAAATAAAAATAAATATCTTGAACTTATGCTTTGACTTTACCAGTCCTCACGAATGTTTACTCCCACCCGAGTATCTCGCCTCTTTGCAACTTTAATGTTACAATAGAAATTAAATATTTTTTGATGTCATCAGAGACGATAGCAGTGAATATCGTTAGTATTTGCAATTGATCCTAAATCATTATTAATTATTATTTTATTTATCATTATTAATTATAATTAATTAGTATATTATTATTAAAACATTTTAATAATCTGAGATTTCTATTCTACAGGTGAATTTTTTTACAGCATTTACATGGTCTAAAAATAATACAGAAGTATTGAATATTTTGTATCTATTGTATTTGATAAAAAAATTACTTAGATTGTGTATCTGTCTCGGGAGCAGCCAACCATTTGCTTTGTAAAACGGAGGTCCTTGGTTCGATTTCCGGGCCACATGAGAGTTTAGTTTGTGGTAGCGGTTTGTCAAACCCGTCTAGCTAATTATAACTCTCATATTGTAAATGTGTCTCATAAAAACATTGCTATATTCCGGCTGCCTACATATGAGACCAAAAATATTCTAGTCGAATACGCATCACCATCCATAGCGGCGTTGTAACTTAACATCACGTGAAATTGAGGTCAAGTGTTAGTCTATTGTCGATAAAAAAACATGCTTCCCGAGAAACGTTAGACAGGGGGTAACCAATCTATTTAATTCGGTTGGCGGCAAGTGCATTCGGAAGTTATTCATCGCGAGTCAAAGCTATAAATATGTCAAATAAAACTTCTCTCTGTCTTTGTTCAAAAGCAAAGTATCCTCCATCTTTCTCCGGCGAGGAGTGCGATTGGCTTGAAAAGTTGGCGCGCCGCCCCTCATTACGGAGACAATGGAGTGTGGGAAAAAAGAAATAAGTATAGTCGTCCCTATCTGCCAAGCGTGATCGGCAAACGTGTGTAAACGTCGTTTTAAGTACGAATTTCTTGGTTTAATCAAATTATAACATTACGAAATTCACGTGCTACGTACGAATTTGATTGCGACTGAAGATTTTATCTACATTTCAGTATAAAAAGCAACCCTTTTAATTGCTATAGGCAAACGATCTTTCTCTCACAAGAAGAGATGCGAGGGTTTTAAATATAAGAGTTATAATGATGTAGACATTAAAACTATCGTTTTTACTTTACAAAATATCACCGCTGGTCTTGAACTAGATTTCTAACTATAGTTTTTTTTCCTATAAAATATCTACTTAACAAAAGTAACGGTTTACAAAATTACGTTAGTAATAAGGCTGTCAATCTGATTTTTCCAAAATATGTAAATACATTTACAAATTACTTCAGTTTAACTTTAAATTTAACAATGATTGCATCTCGACTTTATTCTTTGGGTAACTTTTAACTTAATTTCATAACTTGGTATACTTCCAAAAATATGTAGCTACGGTATATATTTAATAACTTAAAATGGGAGTTCTTATTATTATGGGGATATGTTATTGTTATGGCTTGATATTTCTTTTTACGATCTATTCTTTCTAAATATTGATTCGTAGATAAGCAATAGACAACATTGTAATGGTAGTTGTATTTCTAAAATTCAGTTTGTAGATTTTTGATTAAAATAATGATATTTAAGATATATACTTTTTATCAACTACAATATCTTTTATATTTTGTTATCGGATATTAAAAGTCAGGTTATTCTTAAGTTATATTACTGTTTCAGGTTTGCTTGTTAGAACCAATATGTTCGATAATAGCATTGAAAATGAAACACCGCAAATATCATCCGATTATGTAGCTAATTAAAAAATGTTTACATATATATATATATATATATATACGAAATACCGTAGATAAATAGTTTTTATTAGAGGTACAAAGAAGTATTTGACATATAATATTTTATTTAAAGTTTTATCAATTTGTGTTAAACTAAATTAAATAAAATTAAAGACGCTTATTTTAGTGATGAAAATTAACTGCGTTACAAATTCAAATCTTGTGTACAAAAGCGCACTACAAGTAAAAACAAGTGTCCAAAGTATAAACAATTCGAAAACCAGTACCGCGGTTAAGCAATCTACAGCTAAGTCATGGAGCGAGCCATGCGTAAATCCTATCTTTCCGTGAGCAAAAGGGACAACTGTCATCTAAAAGAGATGGAAAGAAATAGGGTGGGGCGTACATTCTAACCAATATCGGAGGAGCTCCGCACTTCAACTGCATTAAAGCATCCGTAGATCGAATTAGGTTGGTCGTGTAGCACCGCCCCGTCGTTTTGTCCACATACAGTACAATATGGGACGATAATGGGCGATTGCAGTCGCTTTAATAAAATAATCCAGTTGTTTGTAACTAGTGCCCGGGACTGGATTTCCGAGCTGCGCGGCGCGAAACTTGACAGCTCGTACACCAGTGTGGGAAAAGTCCCCGAGTCCCAGCCGTGGGAACATTAAGTGGGCTGTTTATTTATACTATTTTAGTAAAACCTCTAAAGTGTCTAGTTTATTCAATTTAATTGATCAATAAAAATTATGACGTGCTTTTAAATTTGTGCTATAATTATTTTTATAATACGTATTTAAGGTGAGTTAATACCTTAATTTTTTTAACTCGTACGCTCCTTAACAGTTTAGGATAATTTCATGATAATATTGCAATTAAATTATTTACTTAAATATAATAGATCGTTGCTCTGTAGCTAGTCAAGTTGCTGGGGGTAACTAGACCTCACTCTTGTGAAAGAAACAAACACAATATGGTGTGGTGTTTAACATCCTCAATAGCACCACATTGTTATAGTATCGCGTATCACTTACAATCAAGTGAACGTCTTATTCATTACATCCTTTCGGAGGATGTATATACATTTTTGAACTCTAAATTTTTTTTGCATTACTTTAGGCCTGTATATTATATCTAAATAAGAAGATATTCATTTACATGTTATTTAACTATTAACGTTATTAATATTTTTAATGAGGTTTTACATGTTATAAGCTAGATTCTAAGTTTACTTCAAATTGAATTTATACTTAATGTACCTTTGACCAAATAAGTTATATAAATTAGATCACATTTCAATTAACTTCCCAATGTAAAATATATAGATAACTTCAATACTCTGATCTATCTACAGAGCCACTTCTAAATTATTTAGTCTGAAGTGATTCAAGGGTTCGAGAGCTGCCTCACATATTTTTTAAATTTCTTCATACATACGTTTAACAAGTACAATATTAAATACGCAAATATAAAATATTGCGTTACAGTATTGTATTGTATTTTTATAACGAAAAACTGTTATGGAACTACTCTACGAGGTATCCAAAAGCTTTATCTTAAAACTATAGCTTAAAAATGCCTACATATGAAGTAACTCTACGGGACAAACTTATTTCATCTAAGATTTATAACAATAATTCTAAAAGTAAATAGTTTAAACAATACCAGACTTTAAATTCTGAGATGTAAATCAATGTAATTTCCCAATGATGCTCCAATCCTTAATCGCGCAATGTTCTGAAAAGATCTGAAATATTTTATAAAGAGATTCGTGTTTTTCAAACGTTATTAAACTTGGTATAAATCGGTTTAACTTATCCATATCACAGATGCAAAGAGATTGAGAAGATAATGTATATAAAGTTTTTATTACAACATTTTGTTTAAAATTAATTGAAATACAGCTATACCCCGCATCATCAGCAGCTGGTAGACGGCCGCTATTGAGCGTAGCTATTCCCAGTCCTGGTCGAAGACTTTTATACCGGCTTCTTCAGACCTAAAACCACATTATTATACCGGCGACGGTACCAGTATTCCATCACCATCTAACGCCTTACTGTTCGGCCATTGTTCCTTCAATAATTATTCCTTGCCCATGACTCTTATTGAACTCAAAAATCTGTTCATCCTCCCGGTCCTTTTTTAAGGAATTATAGTTCAATAAGTAACCACTACATACTTGTGATAATATACTAATTAAAATTCTATTATATTTTAAGTCTCAAATTATTATTGATTCGATACATAAGTTAGATTCTAAATGTATGCGGTAGCTTCTATTAAAACTGCGTCTATAGTTTTTTTTTCGGAAAAGCGACGGCACGACAGCTACTTATATATTTTTGAATAATTTTGTAAAAAAAGAAATATAAAAAAAACAATGTAACTGACCAGAAGGATATAAATTACTTGCTGAATAGTAAACTTTGAACGGTTAACATAAATACTTATCCGACGATAAAAAGCAAGTTCTCAATACGACGCTTATGTTATTTCTTTTTTATGTATGAACAAATATAACTTTTTCCATAATAGTCCGATATGATAATTCTTATATTTTATTAGAGACATCTCGCAGAAATTTCGACTATACTTTTTACTTTCCTCCCTTATTCTCACGAGTATATTTACTATTCATATCTTTATCCCTTATCCAATCGAATGTTTTCTCACCTTTCTTTTCTCCATTTTTAGTGATTTTTTTTACATATATATATATCAATTTTATAATTTTAATTTAGTCCCGAGTCCGATGAAGCTGTAAAAGTCGTCAAAAATACTAACATGTCTTTATCCGAAAAAAGAAATTTTTTTGGCTGTATGAATTGAAAGTAATTATAATTTCTGCTGAGATTTTAATTTTCACTTAAAGTCTCTATTCATTGATAGTACAAAATTTTTTAGAAGAAAATCTTATTACGCCCGTTAAATCAATCACTCGCGAATTTAGTGTCATCATCATTAGATGCACTCTTTATACTGAAATAAAACTCTAGTTCTGTTTTCAAGCTTAGTATAGTAGTTTCAAAAAAATTACAAATACTTATTAATAAATTTAATATAGCATATCTTTCTGATGGCGCGTGTCGCGCGTCTGCCTCATACGATAACAGTATATTAAGGTTCGCTGATGGTTTTATTACCATTTGTGTTAAACCCTCGATATAACTTTGATTAACCGTTAAGCAGTCTATTAATTTTATCGTTATCATTTTAATTAAGTTGCGATACTAAGCTGCGGTGCGTTAGTGTATAAGTTTTTTCAACGTTTCTTTTATATAATATAACAGTTTGTTATATCCAAGTTGTTTAGCTAAAATTAATACATATCAGTTAGCTTGACACTACTTAATTTTTTATAGAGCAGTCTTACAGCTTGCATCTTACAGCAGCATATTAGTCAGGTCGAAATCAAATAGGGCTGTAGAGAATTATAGGAAGCCTTGCGAAATTATTTCACGGAAAGAACAACAGCTTTCCAACAGCTTCAATTGAAATGATGAACATTCAATTGATTGATTAATGAAGTTAAATTGATTGCAGGTTAGGTGATGTGAGATAAACAAAAAATATAACAACATGTCATCGCAAATCCTACCACAAGCCATGTACCGTCGCGACTCCGAGGACATGCAGGAGAAGCCGCTTGAAATAGATCAGGACTCCAATCCGGACCGCAGCCAATCGAACAGCCCAAGGCACACGAAGTACTATAAGCATATGGATGAGGACAAAACTATTATCAATCAAGGGAAGAAATCATTTTGCATAGACGCACTACTCTCACGCCACATGGAGCCGGAAACGTCAATACATGAGAAGATGGCGCAGCAGAAATATCTAACATTTATACACAATAAGAATTATATAACGAGATATCAGAGCGAGAACTACGAAGCACAAATAGAACATAACACAATAGACCGGTGTCAGAATCGTGGTGTGGAGCAGCCGTTCGACAGGGTCGAAAGCGAAAGCCCACGCTCGGAACAGAGCACTCCAAGAAGTGGGACTCCGGGGACCGATGATGGGAACAGGTCGGAGAGCTACAGTCCCCCCATCTCGCCCGGCGTTGAAGGTGGGGCCGAAGAATATGAAAGTTACAGACCTGGTGAGTAGTTTTACCTACAGAACATTAAAGCGCTTCCTCAAAAATAATAATTTAATAACTAAAGTTGCATTTTATCTCGCAACTTCGCCTCTTCATATCTCTAAGAGATGCCCAATAAAACATTTATTTTACATTGATGTAGGAAAAACTAGAGGAAAATATTCTCTGAAATAATTTGCTTATTATGCTCATCAGGTATTATCCCAAAACCGGGGTTACTGCCCCAAAACCCAGCGCTCGTCGCAGCGCAGTCTTCGCTATTCAACTACCCGCAACTGTCTCAGCCCGGGGCGCTGCCCCCGGGTGCTCCGCTGACGTCGGCCTTCCACCACCCCGGGGACCGCGTACTGCATCACATGCAACTCGAGTGGTTGGCGCGGACCGGCATGTTTTACCATCGGATACCCGAACTGGGAGGTGAGTAATAATTTATTTTATACATTAACAAAATAATAAAAATATTATAATTAATAAAAGTGAACAATGGAAGAAATTCGACTATCTCTAAATATTTTTTTTATTCTACGAAGCGAGGAAACAAACAGGACTTTCACCTGATAGAAAGTGAAATACTTGCCCATAATAACGTAGCTCTAGATAGAATGACATACAGTGCACCACATTGGATTTATAGCTTTGAGACATAAGATGTTAAGTCTGGTCACACCAGTAATAAACTAGCTACAGCGCCCTTCAAACCAGAACACAGTAGTTTTCAAAGTACTTTTTGACATCAGAAGTTACGGTGGTACTAGAGATGTGCAAAGCAAGACCAAGACCAATTTTACTTATCACTAGCTAGTACCTACCTAGAAGAGTTTCGGCAACAGAGACCTACAACCAGTAATGTGTTTAATAAGATAACAATAATATAAATAACGTATAAATATTTAAAATAAACTTAAGTAACCTAATTCACATTTTTTAATATCAAATACCGGCGTTCACTTAATAATAAGGGTATTCTTTCAAGTAAAAGTAACGAGAATTAAAGTGACATAAAAATACTCCCTTCTACTATATAACAGTGTACTCATAAAATAGTAGTAAATTCAGATATATTTTACATTTGTTTTATTTTAACTTAACACAACCAAATGTTGAAAACATGAGAAAAAAATGAAACTTGGTTTAAGCATCAAAGCGGTTGCTCAGCCTCATGGTGATAGGTGTCCGTTGCTGGAGACCGTCTAGGTAGGTACCATCGCTACTCCTAGTACAGCCAACAGTAGTATCACTACTAACTAACGACACTCAATATATGTCTCAGGCGACGGGCGCAATGCGGTGCAGTGTATACCATCCTAACTAGTGAAACATCGTTATAGGCAGATGTATCATTAGATGAACGTCCTGTCTGTTTCGTCGCTTTCTATTATAATAAAAAAATCATGGAGATCCAGGACCACATGTTGTAGTTTGGACGTTGACGGATCTTAACAGACAGCTACCACTCTCATGTTATGAATGTAAGATAAAAATAATTACTGCTTCAAGCCCACCAGCCGGAGTATTCTATGCGATCACACTTTACCAACTTTAGTTTAACTGTCACTAAATAACCATTTTTAGGATGAAAGAACCACTTCATAGGATACTTTTTTTATTCAATTAAGCAACGAGATGAACGGAACTTTAATTAGATAATAAGTGATAAGCCTGCCTTTGATAATGTGGCCTTAATTAGGATGATATAAACTGCACCACATTGCACTCGTCGCCTGACACGTAAGATATCGAGTCTCGTTACCCCAGTAATTACACTAGCTACAGCGCCTTTCAAACCGGAACACAGTAAGATTTGCACACTATTTGCACTCTCTTTTACTGGCGCTAGGTCTCTGACTTGGCACCAATAAAAGTTTTCAATAAAGCTTAACATCTTCATGCTATGTTCTTAAGATAATTTCAACTTTGTATAATGCATTTGTAAACAATTATTTAATCCTTTTAACAAACGGCTTAAGTTCATTATAAGTTTTCAAGAATTTCCTACAATATGTAAGTTTCAGTAAAGTTTCATGAAGGTATTTCATAAAAACATACCATCACTATATATGTATAAAATCATTGCTAACAGTAGTAGTAACTTTCGGCAAGTTTTCAATATATATAGTTAACTCAAATGTATTATACTCAGTTCGGTGAATAGAAGGGGGTATCAATTGGGAACAGGTGACATGTGTGGACAGCAAACAAAGCAGTGCGTGGAGGGTGCATTTGTAAATACCCAGACTTAATCCGCCCGCTGATTTACTAACTGCACATTATAGTTTTAATAACAGTAAAAGATTTACAAGTATTTTTGATAGGTGTTTACTGGTGGTAAGTCACTGTTGCCGGACACCGACTAAGCGAATACCATTGCAACAGCTATTTCTGATGAAACAGCAATGTGGAAACATTGTTGTGTTCGGGTTTGAAAAGCGCTGTAGCTAATGTATCTACTGGGGTAACGAGACTCGACGTCTCAGGAGACGAATGTAATATGGTGCCTAATTAACGCCATGTTATCAAAGGCAGCCATATGACTTATCATCACGAGAATTTTCGATCGTCTCATACCTTGATTAATTAAAAAGATTTTTTTTTTTTACATTGCTTGGGTCTTCTGAATCCTCCTACCTTATATCTGCTAAATCTATTAGACCTCAGTAAGAATCTTTACAGTTTATACAAACAACATTTCCGTCGTTAGTAGTCTTTTCATCGTTTTTTAAAAAAAAAAACTTTTTCTAAATAGAAATTTCTATTAAATTTATTAATTTTTACTGATTAAATTGTTTATAATAATTTGTTAAATATGCTAAATTATAATAGATAATAATACATTTCCTAACGATGAAAATAGTAAAAATTTAAATGTATACTATTAAACTCAATGCTATTTAAATTATACCCTTATTTAAGGCAATAAAGATTCCAACCCCACGCTGCAGGTTGTTCTGTTTGATGATCAATTAACACTAAACAGCGACATGTGCGAATGATCAGCGATGGCGGACCCCCCGGTAAATAAAATCATTTTGGAACCAGGCCGGGGGTCCTCAGGGGACGCGCGCAGTGCTAAAAGTTAACCAAAATCTAATTGTTAAAAAAAGTTATCCGATCTCATTGATCTTCACCTCACGCTTTTAGTTTGCTATGTCCTTAATTGCAGACGTACATTTTATAACGATTTAGCGAATTTAGGACTTGCACTGACGAAAATAAAAAGACCTCTACAACGTTAGTTCTTCGTAATTTTCCGACAAGAACACAGGAACGCTCTCCCACGTTCTCATAACCTCGTCAGCGCTGACTACGTCTCAAAGATGCATGGGTTTGATTCTCAAAGGAGGATGAACTTCTGGTGATGAAAAAAAATTGCGAGGCAAGTGACGTGTTTCATGTAAAAATTTTCGAGGACATTGTTTCGACAAAACGGAACATCACTCTAATTTTTTTTTTAATATTTTGTCCTTTCGTTTTCAAATTTAAAAATGTATTATGGTCTCTCGTCCTAATCCTCGCCAGGCGACTACATCTATCTCCTATATACCATTGTTTTAAATTCATTAGCTCTATCACGTCTTCCATTTATTATCTTCACAAATCTTAAGGAGCTCATATATAATATCTTTATATAGCTGAGTATCATCCTTCTTTTACCACTTATCCATAATCCAGTAAATAATGATTTATATGACTCTCCTGCAGAAAGCACCGGAACCAATTAAAAGTAATATGAATACTGTACTACCTGTTATGTAAGCGTTTTTATTCTATATTTTAAAAATTACAGTATAAATATGTATTCAAAATCACGAGAGGAAATTCAATGAAGTGTTACAAATACTTAATTTATCTTACAATCATCAATCATACATTTATATTCGAACACGTCGATAGTCTTAGATATATTAAATCTTCATAACAAGATAAAGTCGTCACCCCTTTATCAAAATAGTGCAGATAGGGATGGCAAATATTTTAAATAATAGTTAAAGCATGAAAAAGGCGAGTTTAAAGCATTAACGCCTTTCGTAATAATTCTATTACTGCACAACAAAATAATAAGTAATTCAAGCACAAAACTTAATCATTATAAAAACTGCGAATGGTAACGATGTGGGGGTGTGCAGCTATCTAGAAGCACTTGATTGATTAGATTAAAGAGATTGTAATCTTTTATTCGCAGAATCTCTCTGTTTCCCTCTCAATGGGTTAAAATTTGAGTTCACCGATAATGAAACCAAATAAGATAAAAACCGACACCGACATGAAATTAAATAAGATAAAAAAATTCTCCGTCTTAAAGATGTAAAGGATTACAATCGACACAGTTTAAATTGATTATGTAGAGGGGGGAGAGGGAAGGAAGTTATATTTCCAGATAGTTGTGATAACTTTATTTTATCGCATTTACAATTGAAACTGCTCACACGGTTTTCCCACTTGAAAGATTTAACTGAAACAAAATGAGAATATGTATGAATAGATTATAGAATCATCAATCATTTTATTTCTCTTTGTGATGTATAAATACTCTTAGATTATGCATATCTATATCTTAAATAAAAAATTAATAACGTGTATATATATAAATATATAAATAAAGTATTCTATTCGAAATGGCCACCTTTGGCTTTTATACAGGCCTTTAATTTGTTTGGCCACGTATCTATGGATTTACGCACTGTTTCCAAGGGAAATATCCACCACCGCCACGCTTACTCCAAAGATTTTTTAAGACACCCAATGCTGCCGTGTGGTATAAAGCAGGCCATGTCCTCTAAAACTGACCATAATTTGCAGTGTAAACGGTTGAGGTCTGGGCTAAATGAGGGCCAGTCTCAGCTCTTATAAAGTCCGGAACGTTGGGTTCAAGCCCGGCTTGGATAGATCGTGCCTTGTGACCAGGTGCAGGGTCCTGCTGAAAAGTCGACAGTATATTTTTAATAAGTGTATTGCTGAGAGATTTCACAACATGAGTTTTCACTTCTTTTCACAAAAATGTAGTTTTGTGACTCCTTAATAATACACGCCCCACTTAAACCATTACTGACGCAGGATGATGACCACGTTGTACCTTTCCGACCATTTGAGCAGCTTCTTCAGAACAGTGAGCGTATACTTTATCATTTTGCTTATTGTAGTGTTCTTCAATCGTGAAAATTTTTTTAGAAGTTTTGTCGTTTTGACCGATCCACTCCATCCATCTTTAATTGTAAAGATTGATTTAGGGCATCCGATCTTTTCTGATCTTCAACAGGGGAAGTGTTGTTTTATCTGTTGATAGTACGATATACGAGCATATCGCTGATACCAAGCTTTTGAAGTGACTGGAATATGACCGACCGGAGCGGCTCCATACTCACTTTGTGCAAGGCGATCACTGCGATCCTATTTTCTTTAACACCCCATTCCATATTGTAATTAGATAATGAACACGAAAAAATATGTGAAATGGCGCAAAATCGAAAGAAATTTTTAAAATAATATACATGTTCCAAACTCAAAATAATTAAAAAGTTGAAAAAAATTAAAGTTTTTATGTAACAGACTTTATGGCCCGACTAGTTAGTTATTCTGTTTAATTCTCACAAGTGTTTTATGTGTGGCAGAAGGCTATTTAGATATTTAGCCTAAATCCGTAATTTGTAGCCTAATTTTAATCATGTATACAATAAAAATTAAGGAAGTATTACTTTGAATGCAACTTAATGTGATTTGTGATATTTATTTATTTATTGTAGTAATCTTACACCGATCAAAACCAATACTTGCGAATAGTTTTGAAATGTTGAAATGAATGATACAATGCGAAGAAAACATACAAATTTGCTATAATACATGTAATATTGATATTACATAAAACTTAAAAACATTACTATAGACAGTGTTAAATTCTTTTAAGACTTGTTTGCATCTAACTTAAACAAGTTTGTATTTAGGATTTAATGAATCATATGAGTCAAAATTAAAAAACTTATATGTAACTATAGAACTTGTTATATCTGTTAAAGTTGTCTATAGCTCGGTTTAATATGGATGAATTGGGAGTAGGAAAAGTACCATTTGAAGATTACAACCATCACATATGGCAGGGGCACCGCTTTAGGGCCCGCTCGATGACGTTTTATTGGCGGGGTGTTGAGGGCAAATCTTGTGTGATTTATTTGCCAAAAATTAGGGCCCTTGCGACCCATTAATGTGAAAGTGAGCAATAAAATTACTTACCGATAGTTAAGTAATATTTAAATATTATTTTTAAATTAATAAAATCATATATTAACAATCTACGCACAATAATGTTATTATGGTGGAGATTTACAGTAAGTGAGTAATATTTAGCCAGGCGGATTCTAAAATATCCTACCACTACGTAACATGTGGCGCTGAAATCGAACCCGGGACATAAGACAAGGGATTTACTCCTGAGCCATGAAAACTTAATAAATTTTTGGCCATACCCTCATACATAAATTGAATTTAGGAGTTATCTTATCAAACCATAACAATGTTCAATTTGCTTATACTTGAAAAAATATTTTAACACTTCATTATATTTTCAACAAAGAATACTTGTAGTGTATATAGATACAAAAATCTCCTAAAATGTAGTAATTATCAAGCAATTATATAGAGACTTGCTTAATTATTAACTTTACCCTTTTAAATTAGATTTAAAATTTACCTGTGTAGCAGAAATGAAATACGGTTTCCGCAAAAGACAGTAGAGTGTTTGCTGTCTTATTTAATTAACGAGATCATTTGATTTAAACAATTTCAACTTAACTTAATTCTAACTTAGATCAATTCAACAAAATTAATAAACTGTTAAATTTGATATTTCACATTAAAACTGTTTGTTTGCTTTTATGCTTTTTTAAATATATATATATGCGGTGGATCCCGCACAACTCACGGGGCCCAAGCCAACTTCACCTGCTCGTGATCAACAAACGAGGACCTGGCTCCCACCAATCCGCATTGGGCCAGCGTGGTAAGAAATGGCCTAAACCCCCCATGAGAACTATAAACGTGGAGATCTTTGGGAGAGGCTTAAGTCCAGCAATGGAAGTCTATCGGCTGATGATGATGTATGCGGTATTGTTGTAGCATATGACTAATAACATCGCATGAGAAAATAAACTTATCTATAATTTCTTCAACCTTATGATTTTAATAATAATCATGGTTATCTATTAATTAGTTTAATTGCTGACGACATAAAATATATTAAGAAGTGGTATATGTATGTGAACATTTTACCGCCGCTCACAGTTCGTCGCTATTCGTACACGGCCCCTGGGGGTCCTAAGCCAATTATCAGGCAGCAATTTGTTCGCACAAACAAAGGGTCTGTGCGGCCCTTGACAAATTAGATCCACGTATAGTGCCGTTGCACAAAGCTGAAAAGCTTCATATCGACGTACCATAATATTAAAAAATAAATTAAGTTTTTTTTACCTTCTAATGTACATTACATTATCAGGAAGTGTACTTGATGCATAAGTTGAGTGATAGAGAAATTAAGCATTCTAAACCAGTCAACTTCACTTATCATCGTATGATGAGTATTCGTAATAAACGCTAGCAATAGACATATTAAACAAAAAAAAATCATTTTAATATAATTTATCCTAATATTTAGTATACGTGAAATATTCTAATATGTTATAATAAATTGTAACTCTTATTACACATATATAAAACGTATACGATATGAAAGGCAGAGTATTCTGAGAGAGTACGATTCACAATCTTCATTCTGTCACTGAACATCAGATAAAAATGGTGTCATGTCCAAGCCCATTATTAATAAAAATAAATTAATTGTATGGATTTTTTTTTAATTTTTTGTGAGATGCTTTCTATTGATAAAACAGTTTTAAGAAAAAAATAATATTTCAAAACACGATAAAATATATTTATCGATAAATGAACATCACCAACGAAAAGCTGTTGAGTTGGTCGAAAAGGGACAATTTGGAGTGGATATTCAGTAAAGAATCTATTTATCCAGCACTGGCCAACCAGTAGTCATTTAGTTTGGTTTAGGAGCAATATTTTATCTACTTTACACACACATTTATCTTTATTTCTTTTATAACCTAAGTATCTGACAATAAAAAAAAAACCTACCACTAAACTTATAGAAACGAGTATATCACACAATTTTATTAAAAAAAAAAAAATATTTGCGGAATACGTTTCAAAAGAATTCGATCTATTGAAACGATGATGATGATGATGATGAGGATAAAAGTAAATTTGAAAAAAATATTTACAGACAATCAATAGACACTTTACTTAAAGTGATTACGAATGACAACAAAATAAACCAGGATTGAAAAGAATAAGTACAACAAAGGAATGTAAGATCTAGGTATTCTATGTACATTAAAACCTAGCGATAATTTTTTTTTATAGAAAAGAAGGGAAGCACATATGATTCATAGCATATAATATCTCATATTATATGAGAATACAATTTATTCCCGATGGGCTCGAACTAAGTTATGTACTAACATATGTAGTTTTATAATTCCGGTAGAAGTAACAGATTTTTAACTTATATATATAAATATATATATTTGTTACGTATGGGAGTGTGTGTGTGTGTGTGCTTGTGTATTAATGTTTGCTGTAATATAATCAAGTGTCCTATAATTATTTTAATTCAGGAAAAAGTAGATACTTACCTATAATTATATCTTTTAAGCTATTGTAGTTTAGAGATAATATGTAAATACAAATATGTGGTGATGATGAGCTCTGTTGCCGGAAATCATGTAGATGTACGCAACATATATATCTGTTGTCAAACAGGTGTGTACAAACATAACTGTGTTCCGGTTTGGAGGACGCTATAATAGATTTATGTTTAGGTCTCGAGTGCAAAACGTTTTGAAAGTTAATTTAATTGATGTTTACTTTCAAGTTATCAAACCTTGTATATAGTATACACTCGTACATACATTTAACATGGCGTAATAAAACTTTTTTTACTGCTGGTAGGTCCCTTAAGGGAACGTCTAGGTAGGTTACCAGTGCAGCGCTTATTCCTGCCGCCAAACAATAGTATGTAAACATTACAGCGTTCCGGTTTGAAGGACGCTATATTTAGTGAAGTTACTGGGATAACGAGATCTAAAATCTTGTCTCAAGGCGACGAGCATAATGTAGTGCAGTATTATCCTAACTAGGGCCACGTTGTGATAGGCAGGCATATCACTTACCGTCAGGTGTAGAATAAAAAAAATACTGTAGCGAAATAATTACTACATTTAGTTTAAAACTGACTACAGCTATTTATACACACTCAAGTCTCATCCAATCTCTTGGCACATTAACATATACTGTAAATGTCGACATTCTTTTTTATGAAATAATATCAAGTTGTAGCAAGTTTTAAGTTGGTTTTTTACACTTATACTGATCTTCAGTTTGAGTATTGTGTGCCTAGCATTAAAACAGTAGCACGCATGCGCGGTGTCACGCCCACTCAAGCTAAGTATGTACGAGCTTAGAGAAGTAGGTAAGAGCTGAGCTAACGACGTTCGAAGCTCGTTGTTTATTTCTTTATGTAAGTTACCTCGTACCTTAACGTAGAACCTTGTACCTTGATCTTCACTTACTCTATATTTTGGACATCTTTTAACTTGCTCTTACGAGAATAAGTATTAATAACGACGATGATATGCTTTTAACGAAACCGGTTTTTACATCGTTTCATCTCCGCGAACTATGAAGTCAACGGACCCATTCTGTAACTTGATTTGCAAAAAACGCAAACTGAAAATGATGTTGTATAAAGTATTCAAATGTTACTTACACTTAAGCAACGCAAATCATTTTTCTTTATAAATTATATTATGTGGAATATTATAATATAATCACAGAGTATAACAGATTCAATTAAGCTTGTTAGGCGTCTTTCTGATAGTAAAGTAATGATTATAATTCTCAAAAAGATTCGAGTTAGGCTTTAGAATATTTTTTATGATTTAAACTTCAAATTTTCTCTATTAACAATTGCAATTAGTGTAAACGTTAATAGAGAAAACCAACTTAAACTTTATTTAGAATTCCAAATTAAAGACGTAGAGCATTTAAAGATGCTCTGTAATTATAGAGGATATAACATATATATGAAAAAGAATATCTAAATAACATAGAACATATAAACTGTAAATATAATGATAATAAAATATGTCAGTTTAAATCATAATATAAAAGAGAATTTTAAAACATATAAAATTATTATTTTAATACCAGTTGTGTTTAACATTAACTATTGTAAAACTAATTGTTAATGCTTATAAACAAACAAATTAGCGTACAATAAACAGAAATAAATTTCTCGCCTGCTCCGAATTAAGGGCCCCCAACTTTTAGAGCATTAAACTAATCACCCCAATAAATATTAAATAAAACCACCCTTCTTAAAACGTCCGAATAACAATGAGCTCTTTTCTATAGTAATGTCAATGTGAGCAAGTGTCAAACTAAAATGGTTGTTGATGCGGGTGATTTTTTTTTATTAAAGAGGCAACATACGATCAACATGTTACCATTTAACAACGAAGGGGATGGTTTCGCTAATTTCATGGTAGATTTACTACGGCGCTATTATAGTGACGAAAATATTACCAATGCGAATTTCAATTAGGTAAGAAACGTAAAACTATCAATACTTTATAATTTGTACTTTGTATTTGTAACTCAGGTTAACTTACTTAAATGTTAATAGGTAAGAATGAAAGTTAGTTAATTTATTATACCAGTTTCCTTTTCATTATTCTAGTAATATTTTAAGTTTTGTTATATTCTGAATTGAGAGGACAACCGCGGACAATCCTGTGAATACTTTGGCGATAATGAAGACAAAAGATTTACTCTGTTCGCAATAACCACGCTGATGTTCGTATATAATTATTAATAACTGTATCACTTAGTTAGATTAGAGCAAACACAGACGCACGACAATAAAATTATGGCGCTCCGTTGAGCGCAAGACTTGCAATCAGCGTAATTTGATTTCGCTGCCGGTCCCTACCCGGCGAGCTATATTAAAGATATAAACAGGCCACTTCATGTGTTATAACATACATATATATATATGTGTGTGTGTGTGTAGGTAGGATCTCTCGAAAACATACTTGATAAAGGAAAAGAAATTTATATTTATACGACAAAGCAAACAGCTGGTATTTTGTATATATTTAGCGGCTTCCTATGTCTACCGCTGAACTCTTTATCATTCATTCATCCCTATTGCCAAAGGTATTTAATTTTAGAACATTCTTTCTAGAACATTATTATTATAAAATTCTATATAAAGTTCTATATGTAAGACAGAAATGAGTTTCAGGCGATTTCAAACTATTATCCATTTGCAAGAGATTTTATTTTCTTTATCGCAAAATGAAGAACAAAACTATAATAAACCCAAAAGAATTTCACTGGGTTAACATTTTTTTTTAATATTTATAATACCTATTATAAATACTGTTAATATTTTTGTTTAATTATCGATTTAATATGTCCTATAGTTAACAAAGAAGTTCATCCACTGGATTCGAAATATTTGAGATATTTCCACGAAGCAAGAATATACGTACACACAATATATATTGTAGTAAACGTAATTGCTTGCAGAAAGTATCTAATATTATTCTACCAACATTAAAAAGTTGTATATACGTATTTGTAATAAACAAATCATTTACTTTTCCATACAGGAAACAAATGATCCTAAATTTTCCGGGCCACAGTACGGATAGCGTCTTCTGATATTAATGTCTTATACGCGCTAGTTGAATAACTTTGTAGAAGTTGCTCTACTTCCGCCGCGTCTTATAAATTACTTGTAGTTCTTGTTGTTACGTAAATGCAGTTTCTATCTTATCTACGATGGACTAACATCGTGGATGGTCAGGTTGAAACACAGCAACGGTGTCTGTTATGACGGTTGTTCTACAATATGAGAATGATGACTTCGGATAAAGTACTAACAAAGCAAATTTCACAACATGAAGCTTCGGAAATCGAACCTGGGTTGCTATATCTTCAGTCTTAGAAGCCAAGGCATTACAGCTACTGTACCACTAATCTTAAACATATATAAACCTTTTTTCATAGGTTACTCATCATTGAGGAAAATTAAATCGATAAAATTTTATTTATTGCCATAATACTTAAGTATTATAACATATCTTAAATCATATACCTAAAACCTGTAATTAAGTAATATTACATAGCTAGCTTTTAGCATTGTTATTCTTTTTTAATAATAATTCTTTATGGCTATAATGAATATTTTTTTATGAAATAACTATAAAGAATCATATTATTATGTGTTATATATAGTATAAATAAACAGATATTAAACGTTTTAGTTTGGTTATATAAGATTTAATGCAAAACTAAAAGGGAAGTGGAGCAACTTTTAAGTTAAAATCTAGTCGGAGGTAAGATTTACGTCGTGCGCCGACGGAATACAAGTTAGCGATTACGTAGACTTTAATCTCAGGACGTTAGGGTTCCTTTATAGCGGGATTGATTTATCGATGATTACGTATAGGTGCTCTCTCTGCCAAGGAAATGTACACCATTGTTATAATAAACCATTGTAATGTAGACAAAATTTTTGTTAGTTGTAGATTGATAAATATTAGGAGAGAAATAAAATAAAACGGTGAAGCGAAATCATGCCATGGTATGCCTAGACCAAGACCTCTGAACCGCGGTTTGGTGCGATTAGGGAGGGTAAAAAACCATCATCGATATTGCATTTCACCTCTTCCCGTATTCTTCGAAACTAAAATAAAAATCGACGGCGTGGTTCTATATCGCAGAGGTCTAGGAAAGCTTGCTCTCTTGGCTCCTAGAGTTTCAAAGCGGCGGATGAGCGAGCGTACTTTTATCTGACTTAGGAGGTCCAATATAAGTTAGGGACGCCTTACCATAACATAAAAATAGGAGGATCATCTCCCTTAAAATGGGACTGCACATTGCAAATAGCAGAGGCACGGATTTGCGAAAGCGTTCCGTTTGCAGGGTCATAAAACGACGAAGGTGACATATCGCGACATAACAATCAATGAAAGTCTATCATAACCTGTTCTTGTCCCCGCGGAGACATGTATGTAAACACATTTCATACATGTTAAACAAAAACAATAAAATTTAATTCTGTCGTGCATTATTAATGGCCTGTCAAGTCACAAAATCAAGCTGAAATAATATTCGAAATTAACACGAGCTTCCGGTGAAAGAAAACATCGTAACAAGTCCAATGGATTCAAAGGACAACAGCTTTTAAGGACATGTTACAACCACCAATATGCACGTGACTAGCGTGGTACATCAGTGAGGCGACTCTGTCCTTGTGAAAGAAGGTCCATAGTCCCAGTAGTGGGAACATTAAGTGAGCTGTTTAATAATAAAATTAATAATATTCAAATATTTTCGAACACCCATTAGGGGTCTAAAGAAAAGTCACGTACGGTCAACATGACAATCTTTATTTATTGGTTTTCAATTTGGGCCCTTAAGCACGATCTGCTGTTAAGTTGAACGCTTTGCTTCGTTTAATGTATTTTTAAATATATTCAGAATGTTTGGTTCTATATGCTTGGACGGACCGCCGTGATGCATTTTTAACAAAACAACAGAGACATTATTTTGCGTACCTCGACAAAAAGATCAATGAATTTCACTCGGTAAGGTTCTTTCAAACCCGTAGCCGCCACCTGCATATAAGCCTGTGGCCATACTATGTGGGAGCCAGAGTTCTGGGCGAGCGTGCTTTACCATCCGCAGCCTCTTTGTCACTTAACATTATGAATTTGAGATCTAGTGTTAGGCCAGTAGAATAAAAATAAAACGAGAAAAATTTCAACAATTTCCTACTTAAAGAATCATCATCATCATCAGCTGATAGACACACTGACACTGCTGGACATAGGCCTCCCCCGAAGATCAAGACTTAAAGAATATTTTACTACAATTACAGTTATTATAACTTTTAAAAAATCAAGCAAAATATTAAACTAAATAGAAATGTCACTGATATTAAGTTATTGATTTAATCTTCCCGTACAGACGGCAGCCTTAATGCGTAAGTACCTCTTACCGTACCTGTTACCGTCTTACCGTGTCTGTTACCGTCTAGGTAGGTATCATCGCAGCGCCTATTTCTACCGCAAAACAGTACTGTGTAAACCTTACTATATCCCGATTTGAAGTACGCTGTAGGTAGTGAATTTACAGTAGTAACGAGACGTAACATTTTATGTCTCAAAGCGACGAGCACAAAGTAGTACCATGAATATCATCAGAACTAGCGCGACACTGTTCGACATTTACCATCAGATAAAAATTCCGCTCGTCCGTCGCTTCGTTGAATTAAAAAAAAAGGGGCATTCTTTGCCAGTCAACCATTGGACCTTCGTTTTATTATGTAAAAAATATTCCATTAAATTATTACTTATATTATTTTAAGTGAAACAAAACGAAAGTACTCCCCGCAAACTAAACACATTTTTCCACTTAAGTTGCGAACAAACGATCTGCTAAAAGCAACCTCTTACAATGCGACACAACGGCAGGTTCCCGCCGAAAGTTGACAGATGCGTGGATTTAGGCGCGCATTTATCGGTTTGTGCAAACATAACCAAATGTCGCGTTGGAGCCAATCCTGTTAAGCTAATTGATGATTATCATTTTTACTGGCTTAGTATTGCGGCGGTGTTCGGTGTGTGCGATAAATTAGATTCGTAATTAAATAATTTCACTATCCGCTGTTTGACTAGTAAAATGATATTTATTTTGCTGTCGATATTTCAATTAACAAAATCGATTTTGTCACTTTTCAAGTTGTAAATATGTATTTGTAGATGCTTCAATATTTAACTGCGGTAGATAAGACATGGAATCCTACGTAGCCTGACCAGTGTCTGAAAAGTCAAAAGTCTTAAACGCATATCTCAAAGTCCCCCAAAGGACAATGGAGAGGGCTTTACTCGGAGTTCCTATGCGCAGTAGAATCATAAATGTGGAGATCATTGACATAGCCCAAAAGATAGCTAGACTTAAATAGCAGTGACTGACATGTATGGAGGACATACGATGGAGCATTAAGGTACTCGAATGGTTGCCGCGTCCCGGTAGACCTAATGCTGGCAGGCTTCGCACTGACAGTAGGACTTATGATCTGGTGAAGGTAGCGGCAATCCGCTGGATGTGGGCAGCGCAAGACCGATCGGTGTGAAGATCTTTGGAGGAGGCTTACATCTAGTAGTGACCACCTATCGGCTGATGATGATATTGATTTAATATTTACATTAAAATTTTAGCAATATTCAAGGATTTTTTTTATTTACCTTTAACTATATAAAATACCAATCGGACTCCGGAGACAGTAAAACATTTACGTCCAGAAAAATTTAATTCTTTCAAATATTGAGAGCTGAATCAGCAACGACAACTGATAGTCTATATGAGAGGCAAACTATAAATCATATCACCACCCAAACCCCACTAGGATCTTCAGGTTACAATCAGGGTCAAGCGCTGCACAACGTGCAATTGAACCTTGTAAAATGTAATATAGGATAACAAGATAACAATATTTTATTTTATATTTAAATTCCTTAAAATGTAATGTGTAGTAATGAATTTTAATATTATGATCAATTTTTTATTTCTTAGGTGCACCGCATGCTCTTCTGGGCAAGACCCGCCGTCCTCGTACAGCCTTCACATCACAGCAACTTTTAGAATTAGAGAAACAATTTCGAATGAACAAGTACCTCTCGAGGCCTAAAAGATTTGAAGTAGCGACTAGTCTCATGCTCACAGAAACTCAGGTAAGAATAAAACTTTATTGAAAAAATTTATAACTGTTAAAAAATCCAGATCTTCGCGTAAAACGTTCAATCCATTGAAGTCTAGACGAGTTTTTATTTATAATAAGTCAAATCTTGCATTTGAAGAAGTTAAATAATTATAATAAAAAAATTACCCATTTATTGTCATTTTAAAGTAGTTCATACATTTATTGTACATATATATAAATTCTTAGATTTTCATGAAGTATTTGCACTGTGAAGAAAAACTTTACTTCTTAACGGTGTTATTTAATTATTTCAATATTTTTGCTGCTGTTGTTACATGTATATAGGTACAAGAAATACGTACTGTAGGGTATCATATTTTTTTTTTATTAAAAAACTTTACCTACTCATTATGAATGCAATATCCCTTATGATAAACAATAGTAACAAAAGAACAATTTATTTTAAAATTACATCCCTATTAAGTGGCATAAAATTAGAAGTTGGTTGTAATTTTTTTTAATAAATTGGCAAATTATAATATGCACTAGCCAAAACAGCGAGAACCAACTGTCAAGCTGAGCGATGCTCGGATTTGAGCTTACAAATGTCCCAACAAGATTATGGGGGAGGTAAACGCTACCCATAAAGTTTATTGCGTGGGGCGTTTTATATGGGTTTAAAGATTAATCTCTTCGCACCCACGTTGAGTTTTTGCATTTTGATATATTACACTCGTGTATTGTAATCTTGCAAGTGCTTCAGTGTACTGGGATTCACGTTTGTTTTCAAGAATATGTAAATGTATAACGGTACTGTAGATTTAGGAAAAACGTTAGATTTTAAAATGTACTTAATATTTAAGATTAACTTCAGTTGATACAGGAACAAAATTTTCATTTAATAGTTCAAATATCCTTTACTTGTGACAGTTCCTTTACCACACTAGTGATTATTTCTGCCACCAAACAGTTGTTTAAAAATATTGATTGTATTCTTTTCAAATTAAACAACAAAATGCACAACGAGTAGGTTTCTGAAATAGTTCCTTAAATGTGTTGTTAAAATAACAATTTAAATCATTCATCTGTGGGAAAACTAACAATGTTGTCACTGTCACTTTTTTATTTTAACTTTCTGTTGAACACAGGTAAAGATATGGTTTCAAAATCGAAGAATGAAATGGAAGCGTTCGAAAAAGGCCCAACAGGATACAAAATCGAAAGACACACACGTCGCTCAATCTGATGAAAAGAACAAACAGAAAGACCTTCCACTACAAACTGCGGAACCCGAAAAACAACCTCAACAACAAATGGCGGCGGATTTGACATCTGCTAAACCTGCACCAATGCTTGACAGGGACAGAATTATTGCTTTGGAAAGAGAGAGAGCTATGGCAGCAGCGAATTTTAATTCAAATTTAGAAAACAATAGACGGGGATTGGTTGTTATAAACCAAGATGGCGGTAGATCCGGCATGGATATGTTTAGGCCGTATGTGGTATGAAACCAATAAGCTTTTTTATTTGTTGTTTAACATTTGCAATAAAACAATGGAATGCAAATAAAATACCACTTTGATACAATAATGGCAGTTGCTACAAAAATTTATCTTAAAAAAATTATAATACTGTACAAAGCTAAAAAGGTTATTAAAGCATTAGATGTAGTTGATAATTTATTTGAAATTACCATGTTAAATAAGATAATTAAGTTAGATAGAACGAAAACATCCATTAGAAATAAATAATAATATCGTAAGTAAGGACGCTTTATCTAGTCATCATGTTATTTTATATTTTTTCTCAAGAAGATGTAAATAAATAAAATGAGAGGTAGAAGACATCGAGGACGTTAGCAATAAAAGCACTATTATTATTCTTTTCTTAGTAAAATGTGTAACTATTTGTGTCCGGCTTTAAATGTGTTAACATTAATAAGTAAGCAAAATAAGCAAACGTTTTTATAGTGAAGTGGTGATAACTGTTTTAAGTTCAGTGGATCTTTACACTATAGGAATGGAAGATGCGTGAGTTTGATTTCTTCTTAGATAAGGCTTCCGATATAGGAGCAACATAGGGAGGATAACTAACATGTTCCAACAACAGCTTTTGAAGATATACACAACCCCCCACAACTCACCTCCACCCGTTAGCCCGTTTTTGTTCGCCCTTTCCTGGCAAAGAGAGTTGTGGAAGAAGGCATAATCCCAGTAACAGGGAACATAATATAAGCTGTTTATATTTATTTAATTTATAATAGTCATTATATTGTTAAGTTGAAATGAGGCTATGTACTATTTATAATTTGTATATATTTTTTTTTATCACATAATGATAATTTGTGTTATTAATTCTGTTCCTAAAATAAAACGAGACGTCTTTAAAATCAGTATTATCAAGAGTAAGAATATTTAATCTACCCACCTAATATTACTTGTAGATATAATTGTAAATATGTCTAAGGTTATTTAGAAAATTTAAGTTTTTTAAGCAAACTATATAAGTTATAACATTCGTAACTAACTTTACATGCAACAGATCTATACGTGAAAGGAAATATGATAAACAGTCCAACAATTATTAAATGGATATATAGGCCTTGAATGAAATGTGAACCATTGTTATAGATCCCCGCCAAAGGTGGCCACTATTAAAGATGTTATCCCCTTTTTCTCTTCTGTTTCGGCACAGCGTAACATAAAGAGAACCTTCGTACTCATGTCTCCAAACAACGAAGACCTTGAATTTAAAAAACAAAAAAAGCCATTATTGGTTAATGATTTTGTCGCCATATTTACCATTTAGTATCTAAACATATATATGATACAAATTTCGAAAAGGCCCTAATTTTGTGTATAAAATATGTATACTTAATCAAATATAATAATATTATAAAATATTCTTGTATTATATAGTATAAACAAATTAATATTTACGTACATGTAAAACCTATTTAAGCGAACGTAATATGTATACTAACCAATGACAATGTGAAGAGTTTGTACTATAGTAGTAGATAACGTGTCTTCACCCTATTGTAGTGATAAATAATTATGTGCAAATTTATGAGAATATAGTTGCTACGTTGAAAAACAAGATTTTATTTATTTTTATCACGAACTCGGGTAAATAAGATAATTAAATTACATACATTTACTGTTCCGGTTTCTGTAATCGGAAGGTTTTTTAGCAAGCAAGTTATTAACCCACGGTGACCTAGAACAATAGTGGAGCTACCACCTCAGAGCTTCCAGACATGCTCGATTTGTAACGGTTAGCCCCCACCCCCCAGGTGATATGATTCTGTTTTAAACCGCAGAATACTCGCCTAAAAACCCAAAGCTGAAAAAGGTCGTACGTTGATATGAAAACATAGTAGAAGACCTTAAATAGTCATGGAAAATAAATAAAGAAAGGGGCATGAACTTAACCGGTACTTTCACTGGTGGTATATCTCTGTTGCCGGAGACAATCTAGGTAAGTACCATCACAGCTCCTATTTCTGCCGCCAAACAGTAGTGTGCAAACAATACTGTGGTCCGGATTGAAAGACGCTGTAGCCAACGTAATTACTGGGGTAACGAGACTCAATACCTTATGTCTCAGGCGACGAGCGCAATGTGGTACAGTATATACTACCCTAATTAGCGCTTACCGTCAGTTGAACGTCGCGCTCGTCTCGTCGCTTAATTGAATAAAAAAAACTTAACCTTTGCTTCCTTGAACAGTAAGTAAATAAAATAAAATAACAAAACTCATTAAAACGAGAAAATAATCACAACAACAATCAACAAAATAAATACACATATGTCATATGCCATTTTTAATCTTCGCCATAGTCACAAGATTTTATAGCAAATACATTTCATGTCTATGTCCAGCAGTGGACATGAACCGGCTGACGATATTGATGATGATCTAATTTATTATTTTTAGTTTAAATAGTATAATAATACAGCCAAAAAACAATGTGAAATTCAGGTAAGGATTAAAGATGAGATTATTTTCTAAAAGTTCTTAACAAACTGAGCAGACTAAAGGGGAAGCTCTTATTCATAGGTTAGGAATTCACGTTTGAAAACACTGAAAAATAACCTTAAATAGATTTGTAAACTATGTAAAATATGATTGCCATCGTATATTCCATTTAAAACTATTATTATCAGGTAAACATGTCGATGATGAGTAGGTACAGGATGAGTAAATGAGATGTTCACATGATTGTAAGTGATACACTGAAACGTAACAATAGTGTAATAATTAGAATGATATCCCCATCATTGAAATGTGTCGCCGCCTTTCAAACTGTAACACGGTAACAATTACATTATACTATTTGGTAGCGGAAATACCTACGTAGACGATCTCCGGCAATATAAACTGACCACCACTACTTTACAAACGAAACAATATTTTATTTATCGAACGAACGTCTATCTACTGTTGGTAGGTCTCCGTTGGCGGAGATCGTCTGGGTAAGTACTACCACAGCGCCTACTTCCACCGTCGAACAGTAGAGTGTAAACATTAATCTGTTCCGGTTTGTTGGGGTGACGAGATTCAACATGTTATGTATTACGACGAGCGCAATGTGGAACAGTGAGCAATGGGCGGGCGTATAACTTTTCACGTGAACGTCCCGTCATCTCATCGCTTTGTAGTATTCAAAAAAATCCTATGCGAAATCTCCAACATTCTTAGCATTATCTCTCTGTAATTGTAAGCTTTGTCATTCTTTTCTATGTATACGCCTCGATCCGGATGTCGGCGTAGATTCCGCTGGAAAAACTCATTTCATATTCTCTCCTAGCGCCCCAGAGCGGGACGGATGGTGTCCTGTTATCCCTCTTTACGTCTTGTGTTTTTGATTCGGTGCTGTATTCATACATAGCTTTGAAATTGTCTCCGTACAATTACACGGAGTCCCACACGGGACACCTTTGGCATCTTCAATATAAGGTAGAACGCATGCCAGTGGCAAAAGATTAATATAAAATTAAAGCATAGTTTGTAATAATGAGAATAATATAAACGAAATTATTAAAAATATCATCATCAGTCGATAAACGTCCACTGCTGGACGTAGGCCTCCCTCAAAGATCTCCACATCTGTCCTGCGCTATCCACCTCCACCTGCTTTCTGCGACCTTCAACAGTCTGCATGGCTTCTGGTAACACCAGGCAACAGAACCGTCGTTTGTTGGGGTCCATGTGGGAGAATTTGGACCATTTTCCACCACGCTGCCCCAATGAGAATTGTTGGGAGCTAAAACCTCGTTCGTTGTTTAGCAGAGCTGTACCAGGAGTGGGTGAGGTTGGCTTGAGTCCTGTGAGTTGCTGTGCGGGATTCCTTACACCCCAAAGACATATCATGATGGTATTGGAATTTCAAACTAAATTCTACTAAGAAATACTTAATCTATAACGTAAATTTTTCTTTAGTAACTTTTTACATAAAGCTCTGATTTCTTTTCACCCCGTGGTTGTAAATATGCCGCTTTAACAGCACTGCTGGGTTCCTGTAAATAACATATTACATCCAGAAAACAGCAGACTGGTACTCTTCACCAACTACGTTTAACATCATATGGCATTCAGGGCAGAAGTAAGCCCGTTATAGACGTATTTACAAATTAAATTTTTCCGTACTTTACTACTTTATTATTTATTACCTGGACTAGCTCTGCAACGCCCACAGTCAAAAGATGATTAAAGTGACATTTATATTCTCTGATGTAGAGTAGCGCTTAGTAGTCATTTGAACTCTTACAGGTCATCTAATGCTGTGCTCATGGACCCGAGCATACAGCATGTTTATAACTTATATCATAACTAACACGGAGTAGTTATTAATTATTAATTACCGTCCGATCTATACAGAATCATCTAACTATGTCTTATGATTCTTTAATGATTTGCATGATATTTGATTTAATTTTATTAGTAGGCTTTTTTTTATTCGACAAAGCGAAGAGACGAGCGGAACGTTCACCTGATAGTAAGTGATTCGCCTGCCTATAACAAAGTGGCGCTAGTTAGTGTAATATATACTGCATCACTTTACGCTCATCGTCTAAGCAATAAGATATTATGTATCGTTACCCCAGTAATTACACTAACTACATTTAAACCGGAACACAGTAATATTAGTACACTACTGTTAGGCGACAGAAATAGAAGCGTCTGTGTACCTTTTTTTTATTCAATTAAGCGACGAGACCAGCGGGACTTTCACCCAATGGTAATTGATACACCTGTACATAATATCGTGGTGCTAGTTAGAATGATATACACAGCGGCACATTGTGCTTGTCGCCTTAAAGTATAAGATAAGTATCCCAGTAAACCGGAACACAGTAATATTGGCACAGTAGTGTTTGGCGGTAATAATAGGTCGCTGCGGTTGTATCTATCAAGACGGTCTCCGGCAACAGAGACTTACTACCAGTAATAATTAAATGAACGGGATAAAATATGAGAAGTTTAATTGTATCAAATGTGTAAAAATAATAAATAAATATAAGATATCGTTATAAAAAGAATGTAACACCCGCCTATGGATAAGGCGTGGGGCGGGGCAGCGCGTGATTGATGCCCTTTGTTTAAACAACTCGCGTGCCGACATTACGCCGGGTCGCAGCGGCGTCGTGTATCTAATGAGCCGACGCCCCGCTACTGGCTTCAGTATCCTCCTCTCTAAACCTGCGATACATGCTTTAAACTTAACACAATTACTTCGATGATTATGTCGAAACATTTCACGTAGACTCCACTTTTTAATACGTAAATAGATAGACCTCTGTCCATAATCTTCCTGCACTAATCATAACCAGCGGCATCCCGCTACTTTTATCAGGTCGCAGCTGGAAGTCAATCTTACGGACATTAATCTATATTGGCGGTAGGTCTGCTGCGGAGACCGTCTAGGTTACCACCGCAGCGCCTATTTCTGCCAAACAGTACTGTGTTCTGGTTTGAAAGACCCTGTGGTCAGTGAATTATTGAGGTAACGAAACTTCACATCTTATGTCTCAAGGCGACGAGCGCAGTGTAGTCCAGTGTATATTATCCTAATTAGCGCCAAACTATTATGGCAAACCTATCACTTACCATAAGGTAAACGTCTTGCACATCTCATCGCTTTCTCATATAAATGAAAACAATTACCATCTCTTCGAGTTCACTGTTTTGTTTTGATGCCTGTAGATGTTGGAGGCAAAACAAAGTTAAAGGTATTGCTGCGAATACGACTAAAACCCCTATGCTTTTTTTTATTTCACATATGAGTTCTTTATTTGATCACAAAGCATCGAATAACGAAATGTAGGCAAACCAGTAAAAATATATTATATTACAATAACCCAACTGCATCACAGTGAAGGTTTTATTAAGTTTAAAACGGAAACCAAACCACAATGTTAGAAGTGCATAATTGTACAATATTGTCAATTTTTTTTTATTCGACGAAGCGACGAAGCTAGCAAAACTTTCACCTGATGGTAATTGATACACCTGCCCATTACAACGTGGCGCTAGTTGTAATGGTATATACGGCACCACATTGCGATCGTCGCCTAAAACATAAGATGTTGAATTTCATTACCCCAGTAATTTCACCAGCTACAACGCCCTTAAAACTGGAACACAGTAATGTTTGCACACCATTATAATAGGCGCTGTTCTCTTAATAATCGCCGTCCACAAATTTGTAGTACAGCACAAAAGACGCTGGATTATTGCGGACGTTAACTCTTGATATTCGTTTCATACAGTAATAAAAAAAGAGAAGTTTGACATATAATTATCACAACCTTGATATAGTAATGAGAAATACTATATATAGGAAGTCAGCTGAACCACAAAAAGCGTCAGTTGTATAAAATGGCCGCAAGCGCTCGGGGCGTTTTCGTTACAAAATCAAATATCAAATATTGATATTCGCCTCTCGATTTTGTATTCTGTTTGAGGTGCGAGATACTATTTGCAGTTCTACTTGGGGAAACGTTTCAGATTTCATCTGTCACCAATGGCTGCCGTCCTGTTTTATGGAAAATATAACGAACAGTTTAAATCTTAATTTGAATCATTATTTCTTCTACTATACACGGTAAACTCTGTAATTGAAGAAATTATTATATAACTAAATTAACACTTGTCTAAATCCAAAATGAATCTTAGAGCCATACTTTAAGTATTAAATAAAATATATACAGGATCGAATGCTATTGATGGTAGATCTCTTTTGCCGGAAACCGTGCAGGTAGATACCACCACAGCGCCTATTTCTACCGCCAAACAGTAGTCTGCAAACATTACTGCGTTCCAGTCGGAAGAGCGCTGTACCTAGTATAATTACTTTGGTATCTAATCCCAACATTTTATATCTTAAGCGAGGAGTACAATTTGGAGCAGTATATATCATCTTAACTAGTACCAAGTGTTATAAGCAGGCGTATCACTTAGCAATAGGTGAACGGCCTTATCGTGTTGTAGATTCATACAATAAAAAAAGTATTTTACCAGGTTTTCTTTCAGGTGATATCTGTTAGTCTTACTGACGACTTACACATTTCCGCAGACTCGGAATTCACGAGTTAAAGCCAGGTTATGTATATGAAGCTGGACAGTTTATCTGTTCTTAGTTTCTTTTTTAAACGTGTCGTCATTTGAAAAAAAAACTTAAGAAAATTGGCTATACTGTAAACAAATTACAGATGTTCATCCTTCAGAAATAATTTTCTAATAAGAAAATACAATTGATTAATTAGTGTATACGAAAGAAGGTAATATGAATAAGATTCTTTTTAGATTTTGTAAACAAAATTGTACACAATTTTATTTCGGATTGTAATATGATACAAATTTACCGATGTCATGTAGTGTTGTGTACACCAACATAACAGAGATATATCTTAAGTATAAATGAGGAGATAAAAAGAGAAATGCTAATGAATTTGGGTATGATAGAAAATGTAAAAAAAATTGGAGGAATTGCATCACAGCAATCTCTTGGATTGGACGACGATGTCGGTACTATATGAACTTATTTAATCTATTTATATATATATATATATAGTATGACATATTTAAAAATGGGAACTAGTGGAATATAAATTATGTCCTTAATGCTTTTAAACCTTCAATGTTTCTTTCGAATTACGAAGTAAACAAATAAAACAATATTATCTAGGAAGCAAAAAAAATTACTGTTAAAAAAGTAAAAAGCTTTCACGTTCACGTCCGGTGGCTGCCCAACAACGCAGAAGGCGGGAAGACGGCGCTCGTTGATTGGTGCAAATTGAATTTGGAATCAAGAAGCGCGGGAAACGCGCGGGACGGTGGTAGCACAACGGAGGGTGGGGACGGGGTGGTATTGTCGTGTTGGCGATCGTTCGCTGATTGCTCGTTTGTGGTACGATTGATAATGGTGGATATGACATGAAAATTCAATAACAAAATAATTTCTTCGCATATACTTGTTTCACATTTGTATTTTAGTACAAAAATATAAAATAAAGAACTACATACTGAAACAACCTTCACGAAAAAAGTAATCTTTGTTGAGAGATATTTACCATAGCGAATATTATATTTCTATTTGAACAAGACAACTTTTTTTTTAAATTATATGAACACGTTAAATTATATAACAAATCATGCAGATATTTAAAATGTTTACTTGAATCGTTTCTGAAAAAATATTGAATAAAAGTGTTTAAATACACTACTTAATAAAATAAAAGTTAAATAATTAATTTATCCCCTTTAACTAATTGTTACACTTTACTATGAAAAGTATTTATTATGCCTCATTTTATATTGTTGTACCCACGAGATTTTTGATTAACTGTAGTATTTGTTATTTTTGTTTCATAACTAAATAAGTAATAATATTGGAATATGAAAATCGTTAAGTCTCACCTTTATTTTTAATTCCAGGATGTATATAATATCCAGCTTACCTAAAACCTATATAACAATATTATTGAAAAGTTATACATGACTTTTTTGTATGATCGTTACTATTTAAAGCTATAAACTTGCTGAGCAAATTTTGTTGTAATATACTTCTAAATTTTGTAATTTTTTTTTTTATTCAACAAAGCGATGAAACGAGCTGCACGTTCACCTGATGGTAAACGATATTCCTGCCTATAACAACGTGGCGCTAGTTAAGATGATATTTATAGCACCACCTTGCGCTCCTTGTCTTGAGTATATAAGATATTAAGTCTTGTTACTCCAGTAATCATTAGCTACAGCGCGTTTTAATCAGGAACACAATAATATTAGCACATTACTATTTGGCTGAAGAAATAGGCGCTATGGTGGTACCGCGTAGACAGTCTCCGGCAACAGAGAAATTCTGAAAACATGGTACATTACTAAGTTTTTAATTTATTATGCTCTGCCAACCTATAATTTAAATGTTTCGTCAATTTGTAATATACCATTTAAGTCACATATAAATTGGGTAAATAGTCCACAGTAGTCTTTCTTCAGAGTTACCAATGTTCGGATGATTGTGCTCCCGGCACCGTTTGACGAGGTATAGTAACACCGCATTGTTCCGTTCAACCAACAATTTACGCAGTTTGCCTGCTTAGTTTACGAATCACGGGAACTTTTGCGGAATACTGAGGGACTGAGTGGTACGATAGTATTTACCTTCGAATAATTTAATCAGATGAAGTAAAATCATTGGACTTGAGGTAGTTTACAATTTTAATACACGATAAATCTAAATCTTACACTAACTTATTACACAATGTAAGAATGAACTTTACCAAAGATGTCTAATGGTATGCATTGATGAATAAAAATAGTGGTGAGAAACTTATCCTAATGTTAAATATTTATTATTTATTTATCACTTCATATTGCAACATTTCGCTCCATTTTATATTCGTTTCAATATGAGACAAAATTATTTTAATTAATCCAAAGAGACTGTAACTGAAAAAAGGAACACAAAGTATTCGGGAAAGACATAAATTGTTTAACGTCATAAATTAATAAATCGTTTTCTATGTTCATCAAATTAAGATAACAGTTAATAAATATAGTTATGCTCCCTGAAGAATCAGTTATTGACGATCGAGAGTGAATCGTGTACTTGCCCTCACACTGTGTAGGTCTGGTTGGTATAATTTGGGCCTCGCTTTTAAGTGCTCCTATATACCTTGCTTATTACTATATGTATCGAGATTGACAACGGCTTTTTCTCTTCATAAACATTATAAGAACATATAAAATGAGCTTAATTTTTATAGAATTATCTTTATTAGGAGATATTTAACTTAGCAAAGGCTGCAAGATTCAGCTATCTAACTTTCATAATTTCTGAAGATATATTTACTTCACTTCATTTAAGTTTATTTTCTCAAGCTTAGGTTTTAAGCAGAAATCCTAACCATAATAAAGTAGAAATCCTAACCATAAATGTTATGTATCATCATCATTTCTATCCATTGTGTACAGCTTAACAGGGGCCAGATACTTTATAACTGTCCTTAAAAACCCAATTATGTAAAATAAACTAAATAAATCTTATTTTTATTGAAATTCCAGGAATACCAAAATTAAATTACGACTACCGCCACCTATCTGAGTGCCTCATGAATACAACATAGACCACTACTGGTATAGATGGCGTTGCGGCATATTTATTGCCACTTACTGTTACGACCACTTTGCCCGCGTTTCCCAGGCTTTTAACTAAATTAGTCTCATTTCATTGTTGGTGGGCTTCTCCGACATATTCGTTCGGATTACATTTTGTTGTAATTTGCTTAATGTATCATAAAGATTTTTAGCCGATTTGTTTTAGGCTGAGAGAGCAGTTATTTATATTTGTTGATACAAAATAAAATTATGATGCCGGCTGATAGCCATTTGCATTAACGACTTGCAAAACTATTGTCTATTTTATGTTTTTTATTGGCCTATGTACACTAATTAAAACTTTCTTTTAACAAATCGTTGATATTTATTTATTACATTACTTACTTCTCTTTTATAACATAATTCCGATTAAATTCTTGCTATTTAATATCTTCATAAAATAAAATCTATTAGCCAGCGCTTAAACGAATTAGCCAGCTCGTTTTTCTAATAACTTCTCCGTCTACAACGGTACTAAAGATATTAAAATAATCGTAATATTACAAGTTTTTAAAGTAATTTCTCATTACGTAGAACAATAAAATATCAGCGGCTATAAAATAAGTTGGGATCAATGAACAAATTGCGTATAACGGACTAATAGGTTCAGATTTCCACTAAAAGCCCCGAATGATATCCAGATAGTTAATTTACTGCACGACTGGCGATTCCACTTGGGTTTAACTGCGGTATACGTTAGGAGAATGGCTTTTTTATGTAAAAGAGGTCTTTATACGTATGTTGCTATTACATACAACAAGATTTCTTTGTGAATGTGTTGGGCGTAAATCTACTTATTTAGAGCTGTTAAAACTAGCATATATATTTTATTTACATTCGCCTAATTTTGATAACATTATTGATCAATTCTTTCTTTAACATTACATATTATGCTAAAGAATTAATCATTTTTAAATAGATCCTTGCTCGGCCATCCGGAAGTGCTCATCTGCTGGAGGTCAAGACAAAGGATGGAATAAACGAATATTGTTGCCTCTAAGCTGGATATCTGCCGAAGTAGAGAATTTCTATAGCAAACTTTATGCTGCCCACGAACTACCACCCACACCTGCCTCTCGCACAGGTGATAGTCGAACTCCGCTAACGCGACACTACGTTGAGGATATTCTAGACATCAGCATAGGAGACATTAGAATAGCTCTTCCGCAGCTGAAAAATGGTAAATCTCCTGGAGAGGACGGTGTGCCACAGAATTGCCGAGGGCTGGAGGGACCTTAGTCCTTTAAAAAGCTGCAGCGTCTGTTTAACTCCGTAATCCATGAAGGTATCACACCATCGTCGTGGTCCAGAAGCGTGATTGTCTTGTTCTTCAAGAGAGGTGATAAACTCTTATTGAAGAACTATAGACCGATCGCGCTCCTGTCCCACGACTACAAGCTATTTTCTAGGGTTATTACGAACAGTCTCTCCCGAAAGCTACATGAATATCAGCCGCTGGAACAGGCCGGGTTTCGTAAAGGCTACAGCACCGTGGACCACATCCATACTCTGCGGCAGGTTAAAAACAAATCCACGGCGTTTAATATGCCGCTTTGTGTGGACTTCGTGGATTACGAAAAGGCCTTCGACTGCATTGCGACCTGGTCAGTTCTGGAGTCCTTACAGCGATGCCAAGTCGACCACCGCTACATCGATGTACTGAAGTGCCTGTACAACGCCGCAACGATGACCGTGCGAGTCCAAGGACAGCAGTCGAAACCCATCCAGGTGCAACGAGGAGTGAGACAAAGGGATGTAATATCCACGAAACTGTTCACAATTACGCTGGAAGACGTATTTAAGTCTCTAGATTGGAACACATGAAACATAAACATTAACAGCGAGTACTTATCGCACCGACAGTTTGTCAATGACTTGGTTTTAATGGCAGAATAGCTGGAGGATCTTAGCCAAATGCTGAATGATCTCAAAGCCGTTTTCCGAAGTGTGGGACTGCAGATGAATTTGGACAAGTCTAAAGTCATGTCCAATCACTCAATGATCCCTAGTCCAGTAACCGTCGAGAAACGCGATGATTGAAGAAGTAAAAGAGTACAGTCTACCTCGCACAGGTTATAGAACTTGGCCGAGGTAACATCAACAAAGATATCGATAGAGGCATTCGGCTTGCCTGGGCAGCATTTAGGAAACTCGGCAACATCCTCACCTCGCAGATACCCCAATGTCTCAAAACAAAAGTGTTTAACAACTGCGTCCTCCCCATCTTTACTTACGCCGCAGAGACATGGCACCTGACCATTGGGCTGGTCTACCGATTCAAAGTAACAGAGCGAGCGATGGAGAGAGCTATACTTGACATTTCTCTAAGGGACAAAATCCGGAACGAAGAAATTCGACGGAGAACTAAAGTTGTCTACGTAGCTCTCAAAATCTGCAAGCTGAAGTGGCAGTAGGCCAGACAATGTTTGTCGTAACAGTTACGGCCGATGAAGGAGGAAAGTCTTGGAGTGGAGGCCGCGTACAGGTCGCAAAAGCGTAGGACGTCCTCCCTCCTGATGACCGACTGTATTGTCAGAGCGGCCAGAGGGTGGATGCGAGAAGCCGAGGATCGCATTTGGTCGAAGACATTGGGAAAGGCCTATATCCAGCAGCGGATAAGCAAAGGCTGTTAATGATGATACCGTCACCATGCACCATACAAGTAATAAGTCAGCACCATGAGATTTCAATCACGCTTATGAAGAGCTTATTTTTAAAGATATTCTGCTGGAGATGAGCAATGTATAAAATATAGCATTGTCGTCATTTTCAAACAAAATATTGGCCTTTCTTATAATATCTGATGAAATTATTTATACCGGTACACGGAACTAAAAACACAGTACAGGAAGTGTATATAGGAAAGTAAACAATTTTTTTAATTCAACTCTAGCGAATCTTTCGTTCCACTAGTGTTTCTTTAGAAATTGAGCTCTACTAACGTTTACTGGTTTAATCACATTAGCAATAATACTCTATACCTATAAATTAATGTACTTAAAATCAAATATTGAATAAACAAAATTTTAACAAATGTAATATATCTCGCTCTCCATTTTGTCCTCACTTTTACTGATCTCACAACCACTTTGCTTCTACTTTCGTTCTCATTCTTACGTATGCTCTCACCTTGCTGCATTCATCCGTCGTTGTTTCTGCTTCATCTCCCATTTCTTTAACCGAACGCGCTTTCAGTGTAACTATTATTCTCGCTCTTGATCGATATTTTTGTCAAACTTCTTATGTTTCCTTAGAGCATTGTGGACATCGAGCGCTTGCATCATCAGTTACAAGATCTATAGGTGTTTCATGCAAATTATTTCGTTATTAGATTTTTCTTCAAGTCAAATACATTGTTTATTACAAGTTTTATCAATAAATAATTCAACTAAAATATGTCAGGTGCATTAGATCCGCATGGGTAGATAAGTGCCGTGACCTTCCTGTTAGGAGTGGGCCCTGAATCCCAGTGGAAATAATAAGAGGTATGATTGTGAGTACGTTGTGTAAGAAGTGTATATATATCCATTCATTAAATAGTTAAAAAAACCTTAATTTAAATCTTTGTAATCTGTGTATAAAAACTAACTTCAAAAGAGAACAAAGTGATATTGACAAAGCTTTTCTACGTGACTATGTGTTATTTAGGATACAAAAATTTTATTTATTTTTTAACAAAAACTTGCGTTAAATTTTTTACTCAACTTAATCACACTGCTACAAATTTGACCGAGACTAACTCATAAAAATGATCTAATATTGTAAGAAGGATACCATAGGTTACGCACTACAAAATAAATATTTTAATTTATTACGAACATTGCTACCACCAATGTTACATCTCTCTAAACTTGCAACACTAGCGTATACAATTGGCAACTCTCTGACATGTTACTGTCAGTGTCATATTTACATCTTTTGCGGTGGGGTTTAAAAACAGGCTTTATATAGAATTAAAATGGTTTCCAAATTTCAAATTTTGTCCATTTACAAATCCTTAATGCGGGAGTCTCAGCAATTTACTAATTATAACTTTCGGTAATTTCTGCACTAATATAAATTTGATTTTAGTTACATAACCTTAAATATTATGTTATTATTTACAGTGCCTGTTATTTATGTATTTTTTACTACAAACTATATAATTTAAATAAAAAAAGGCTTATTAATTGATAATTCATGATGATTGCAACCAAAATATTTGAAAAAATGTTTTTGCATATTTATTTTGTAATAAGATCCCAATGAATGAATGATGAATATGACAATGATAAATGCAGTAACTGATGTTATTTTTGTTGAGTTAAAAAAAAAAATTGTATGTACTATGGTTATGCACGACACTAATAATGATGAAACATAAATTTAAGGATTGTGTTCTATTTTGCAGGTCTTACGCCGTAAGAAGAGTTAGAGATGCATTCAAAGAGCATAAATCTCTGAAAGATAAGAAACTAATAGATAATGAATACAATTTTGCTAAGCAGAACTTAGACATCATCAAACGCCAGGTGTGAACAAACATGTCATATGCTTTGACAGTAAAAAAAAATCTAAAACAAGTTTAAAAATTAGCATGTATAAGTATTTTTTTATAGACAATATGTTTGGATCACTCTTTTTTTGGAAATTTGCTACTAAATGGTGCTGCAGTTTGCAATACAATCCCTGTGATTTAAACATGGTTAAAAGAGACAAATTATGTAATTAAAATAATTTAAATGCTTTATTTCAGGTGATAATTGGAAGAATATACTCAACAGATAAGCTTGTTATAGAAAATCAACAATAGAATGGTTCTGTCTATGTAATAAATGATGAAAATTGATTGATTTAAAACTCACAAAAATGGTATGGTTAAAAAAAAAATCATTAAGAGCTGTTGATTAGTTTATAGATTCTTATTTATGTTGCTGTAAATATATGTTATAATGAACATTATAAACATATTGTAATACATCACTGATATCTACACAGGTAAATTCTAATAAAATAAACACCAACTTATTCCTACTAAAATTTTCACATTAAATAATTCCAGTTTGTTGCAGCAAAAAATATTACATATGAAAAAACTATTAACATTCTCGCAATTCTATAGAGAAATAGGAACAAACCTTATTCATATTTATTAGGAAATAAAATATATACTGTAATATGCAGGAAATTTTTTATATCAATTACTATGAACAAATTTATGATTTTAATATATTGATAGAATTATTGGAGAAGCCGAAAGTGATTTAATTAAACTAAAATTAAACCCAATTAGGTTTAGGTATCTTTTGTAAATTTCATTGATTCATTACCTAAAACCTTTGGGTGAAGGTCTGAAAAAAATATATTACCTGTGCTCACTATCAAAACTGAAACATTGCAAATGGAAAAATTTTATAAATTCTGAGTTTGATTTTGTTCCAATAGTAAATGAAATGATGTTAAGGCATTTCTCTGAGGGAAATAATTTGTAATAATTCGCCAGATATAATCTCTTAACTCTTATCTCATATTCTGTGTAAACTTTAGAGTTATATCAAACGTTAACCACAGATGCTAGTCTATGTTGACAACTTTAAAGTTATCGACATAGATTAGCAGATGTGATTATTTGACAAATTATTTAAGATTTTCCTCAAGTGTTTTCAGACTGAAATAAATAACATTATCAGTATGTCCTATGCATTTTTGTTATTTTTAAGTTTAAAACCTTGTAGTAATAAATAAAACTCTGTAAAGACGTAAATTGTTTTATTTATATTCAAAATTCAAATATTTTAAGAAGTTCATACATAGTTGAACCTCGTATAAATATATTAGTAAGATAAAAAAATCTATAGTAAATTTTAAATACTTAAAAAATAATTGAAAATGGGTATTTTAAATTATGCATAACTTATATTAAAGTATTCAATAAATAACAAAGCATTCTTTCTCCTTTTAACACAGATCTGGTAAATTTCATTAAATAAATATACCAGAGGCGAAAGATGCTCCTAAAGCAACATCCGACAGAATCAATGTTATTTATTAAAAAAATATTATATTAAAGTTAACGATTACTAACACTATAATCATAATGAAGTATTATAAAAATTTTATTAAGTTAGAATTCTGTGAAAGAATAAAATGACTCCCTAAAGTGAAATGTTACCTGATAGTTTATTACTTTACGTCAGCTATTAGAGAAAAAAAAAAGATCGGACATTGTTTAAGATACAAATTATCTCACGCATTAATTGAAGGTTCTACTTATGAAATTTTATATAGACTATTACTCCGTAGCTGACATGGTTTTGACAGATTTCTTATAAGAGAATACATTAAGTATAAAGAATAAGGAAAAATACACACAGTACTTGTTTTACATCCAAATTCCAGATAATCCGGCAATTTGTAATCTAGTCAGTATCGCTGCAGCAGTGTTTTACCTAAACAGTAACCGAACTGCTGTCTTCAAGAGATACTACGTTCTTTTCTATCTCATTAGATTTTTTTCGATTACGATGATTTATCTTATCACCCATCGGGTGATGCCTTCTATGACCCTTATTAACTTTCTTCTTTTTATGTATGCGTTTTATCTTCTTAATTTTCTCTACTTCGTCCGAATTTTCTACCAGTGTATGAACCTGTGGCTTCAAATGATTTTCTACTGGAGCCATATACGTTGCGACTGGTTCCTTCAAATAAATAAATAACTATTAGAGTTATTTAATTAACATTAAATAATAGGTTAAGTTAACGCATTTGTCGTGGTTTTTTTTAAGAATTATAAGATAAAAAAAATTAAAACAGCTATAAAGAATGAATAAAAATAAAGAAATCAATCAATGTTCATATTTGAATGGCAAATTTTAGGAATGTTATTTTCGCATCCGCATACAAATGGTACTTACTTTGTCAACTCCAGCTCTTCTCAAGATACTGTTACTGACGTCACTAAAATATCCATTCAAGTTCGTGTCCTCCACATACAGTGGCTGCTCGCTGGTCGCTTCAATTTCGCCACGCAATTGCTTGCTGAAAACACACAGCCACTTCACAATCATTGACACAGATACATTTTTTACTTTATTTATACGAGAAAAGGAACAAGTTAATGCCTGATAACTGCCGCCTTTAACAAAGAGGCGTTAGTTAGAATTATATACATAACTCCAAACTGCTCGTGGTCTTTCAACAAAAGATTTTAAGTCTCGTTACCCCAGTAATTTCTATAACCTCAACTCCCTTGAAAGATCTCTGTTGTCAGAGACCGTTTAAGTAGATACCACTGCAGCTCCTATTTCTGCCGTCAAGAGTAGTGTGCAAACATTATTGAATTTCAGTTTGAATCGTAAAGCTTGTAGCTTGTATAATTACTGGGGTAACGAGACTCAACGTCTTATGTCTCAGGCGACGGGCTCAATGTGATGCAGTATATAACATTCTAACTAGTGCCACGTTGTTATGGGCGGGCGTAACCCTTACCATTGGGTGATCGTTTCGGTCGTCTTGTCGAGAGACCTATTACGAATATAATACATAATATTAAATAAATAACAACTTTTATTCTTGCAAAAATGTTAATATACTGACCGTAAGTAAGATTCAGCGTCTGCGAGCGCGTGCGTTGGTTTAGAAAGGATTATATCATTTTCATGTTCTTTAGGTTCTATCATAAAACTTTTTCGTGTTTGTATATCACTGTCAGATCTGAAAATATTGTACTGATGTTAATAAATACCTGTCTATTATTACGAACACATTTTATTATTACTCCTTATTCTCAAAAATAGCTAAACAAATAAATTAAATCGTAGTGTCTGTTTGTAAAGCTTTAAGCTACTGATGACCTACCTAAAAGCGATGAGCACAATGTGGTGTTATGTATAACTTCCTAATTTTAGCGGCACGTCGTTATGGGCAGGCATATCACTTACCATCCGGTGAACGTCCTGCTCGTTTCAGAACTTCGTAAAAAAAAAGCAACTGCTTTTCCAGATAATCTTTTGAAAGGCTTAACCGATTATAAAGTTTCTTTGGTCCGCATATAGCTGAAGATACAAGGCATGATCAAGTAAACTTTATAAATCGATTTGGAGTTCCATGCAAATATATTGGATTCATGATGATGTCAACGCTGCAAGCCTTTAACAGCTTATCTGACATTGGGCGCGTGGACCTGGATCCACGGCCTGTTAGCAAATATATTAAAAAGTGAATTAATCAAAAAAACCTAAAAATTTCGAAGTTTAATTTATATTTTAAATTAAACGACGACGAAGTTTAATAATATTTTAAATTCGTGAAAAATAATTTCGATTTCCATGGGACCTAGTAGTAATAATATCATTACATCATCACCAGCCGATAGACGTCCACGAGCTGCACATAGCCCTCTACCAAAGATTCCCACATTTATCAGGCAAGGATAATATTATTAAAATATTATATTCATGGACAATATAAAACATCCGCTACGTTAAGCTAATTGACCAATTATTAATTACTAATAAATGTCACACTAAGACTAAAATATATTCGTTAAGTATAATAGTTTTAAAAAAATATTATGTTAATTAATGTCAAGTTTGTCGCAAAAAAATTCACTTTCACTAATGCTGTAAAAATACACTTTATTATTATTACCTCCTCTCGATACTTCCTAGACTATTTCCAAAATCAGGCTGTTCAGGTTTAGAATGGTGCACCTTCTGACTCATCCTTTGAACAACGTTTTCAATGTCGCGCATCCTGCTGCCGATTGCGTCCACCAATGCTTGCAGATTATTTGATCTCTCCTCCTTTTTTTCCCTTTCCGGTTGGTATTCTTGGCGATGGATAATTGGCTCGTGCATGGTTTTAACCTTTTTTGTTTGTAAGAGAAAAGGTTAATAACAATTTCTTTAACAATTAAAATTTAAACGAAGGATTCATAACGCGAGTAATGACTATACATGAGACTATATATTTATAAATTATAATAACTTTGCATTAGGTAGTAGTAAATATGGTCAATGGCCAGCAGTGAACATCTATCGGCTGATGATGATTATGATATGTCCCTATTAATAAATCAATAGCTGTGTTTTATAATAATGAATTATAAAATAAGTACCCGTGGAGCATCGCCCTCCATTATCATCTCATGGTCGCTCCATTGACTTGGCGGAATTTCGGTCCACGATATTTGATGCGATTTTGGTCTCTAGTAAAGACAAAAAACCAAATAATTTTTTGTAAATAAATATAATTTCTTATAAAATTAATGCGCTGGGATGTATATAATATAAAATAATACAAATGACTTGCCTTCTCAGTAGTCGAAGGAATTTCCTCAAACTCCACGTCATTAGGCATATCCGTACTCTCTTCTTCTATCTCATGCCGTATAATAGGACGCGTAGTAGTTTTTTTTACTCTTTTTCTTCTACGAACAATTTGATAGAAAATATATATAAAATTAATCCTATTTCGAATCTTTTTTTTTGTTTTACGTGAAGGAAATGCTTGTGCATACCTGCCCTCGCGGGGGCAAAGACAGGTTATGTCGGACTTGCACCGACTAAAACCCCCACGATGTTCCACCTCGTCGCTTTATGGCAGGATCACGGGAACGCTTTCGCTTACCTCCGCGAGCCCACTAGTGCCGGCTGCACCATGCAGTCCCACCTCGAAAAGGAACAACCCTTCCTTCCCACCTCCGTAAGGGGAAACCGGAGCACACAGCGCACCCCTCTCTCCGCCTCTTATCGTCGTCACTCTCGTCACCAGGGCAACGGATCCCCACGAATCCGTCACCCAGAGGCCATGGAAGCCAAGAGAGAAAACTCTCCCGACTCCCTACGGCGGTTCTGATCTTGGGTTCCGCCGCCAACCGATACACGGCCGCAGAGGATGGGCAGAGCGGCGGAACGCATTACCAACATTCCTCTTCCTCCGCAATTCCACCTCGGGTGCAAAGAGCAGTATAAACCCGCTCCTGCAGTCCACCGGCACACATCCGAGGTGAGCTCACAGAGCCCACCTGGAGCGGCCACCTCGGGCCAGGCCTTATGTCCCCGGTTGGCCCTACATCACCGGCCGGCCGGGTAGGCTCCTCTTAGCTTCGCCGTGGGTGACCAAGCCACGACTACTGAGCCCCACCACCACGACAAAGCGGGAACCTGTTGGGTGGCCTATTTCGAACCTATGTTAACACTGGAGTTATTTTAGGAAAAAGTTTTAGCTTGTAGCGATTATTGGTATGTAAGTTAATAGAATAAGATTTTTTATATTAATACATACTACTAATAAAGCAGTTCAAATAACTTAATACTTTACTGTAATGAAATACACATCTTTCAAGAATAAATTAACTAAAAAAACGTAAGAGATCACAGCCTCAAACCTACATACTTTTAAGAGGTAACAATTTCGTTAAGAATCTTTTACTTACTGTATAACTATGATATGTACCTTATAATGTCGACATTTTTAAGTTCTTTTTCATCCTTGCTCGTTGCTAGCGCAATCTGTAACAACAAATATTTAAAAATTTGATTTGTTTAAATTATTAAACAAAGGGTTTATTTGTATTACGTTAGCGTTCAGTTGCTAATACTCTAAAAAAATACTTCACACTTACTACAATATCGGGTGCCGCATTAGCTCTGGGTATTAAATCTTTACAGTCTGGGTTTTCAGTTGATGTTTTCTTCGACGCCCTTAACATTTTTTCGTTGTCATCGTCGTTTTCTACAGCTAATTCATATATAGGACCTTCACCAGTTCTTGACGAGGAAATAATACCAAAAAGCATTTTTAAAAGACATCACTTAATATAATAAAATTAGATTTAATTTATAATCGTTCATAGTACTCTTACTTTGGGAGGAAGGTGTTGTCAGTTGGTGGAGGTTTCTTCATCTTGTACATATGACTCCATGGAGCTGCAGGCAGTGTCTCCCACGGTTGACCTAACACTCGTGTCCAAACTTCTCCTCTAACTACTACTAAGCATCTAAAAACAATCCGGTCAATTGTAAATAAATACTTAGCAATACTTTTATTACAATCTTTGTATAATGATTAAACTCGATTTGGGTTGATTGCGTCTTACATATTTTGAAAATAGAATTGAGAATAGGCATCAGTTAAGAAATTAGTCAATCAAGGATAATATATTAAGAAATTTTATACCTTAAACGTGGACAGCAATAAGGGAACTGCATATTCGTGTCTTCTACTACTTCCTCACATTCTATGGCTGACTCTGGAGGCTCGACGTGTTTACATCTAGAACATTCATATTCCTGTATATTATAATGATTTTTTTTATACTAATACATGTTTTTTACTAAAACGTTACTTACCCGACGGTATAAATCGCCAAACTTCGACCCCCGGGTTGGCACCGGTGTCTCGTACAAGAGTATGCGTCTGCCCATTCAGTGTAAGCCGCGTGCTTCTTCATTGTTCGCGGATCCGTGCAATCTATTATTCCCATTTATTTTAAAAATTACTGTTAATGCTTTGATCAATTTTACGTAAAAACACAGACGTAAAAGAGAAGCAAACCAAACGCAAATTCACAAATGCATGAATAGGAATATTTTAATATCTTCATCCCTCTTACTCCAGTTACAGGTCAATAATGCTATTTCTTTCTTCTTACTGTAGCGACACTAACAAAGTTAGATAAAATTTTAATGAAGTAGTACTGGTGGTAAGTCTTGATGCCGGAGACCGTCTACGTATGTACCACCGCACTTCCTATTTTCGCCGCCAAACAGTAGTGCAAACATTACTATCTTCCGGTTTGAAAGACGCTGTAGATAGTGAAATTACTGTGATAAAGTGACATGTGTTTCCATTTGCTTTCATTTTCAGCGAATCGTTGTGCTTTTGTGTTAAAGACTGAAAGAGGACAGTGAAGCGAAATTCGCTTTTCTTAGCAACGCAACAAATAAGAAAACATCGGAATTCTCCTTCTACCGGTCAGTGCTTTGTGCGTTTTATTCATTAGACTCTGAGTGATCAAATGTCTTTTGTGAATGTTTTTTGTTAATAGCTAGATATTATGTTAAAACTGTTAGTAATTGGGACGCTGTAAAGTACCTTTGTACAGTTTTTGTCTTGATTTACATTATACAATCGACAAATATAACGCCTGCGATGATTAGTTTAACGTTCCACCTACTTATATATTTTGAGGAGCTGTATTTAGTATTTCATTACTTTTTTAAAATACTGTGTTATTTTTAATGAGTTTATATGTGCTTTACATAACTATAGGGCAGGATACAAAATATTGAAAAAAATATATTTATTTGGTTGATCAATATGAAGAGACCAGACAAGCAGTTCACATCATCTAGTGTGTTATGCCCTAAAGATTTCGATGCTCAAAACATAAAAGTGGATTTAGAAAAATTATTTTGATGAAAAACAAATGATTCTGGAACAGAGGTCTGTTTTCTCCGACCTTATCCAATTATAAACGTAGTTTGTGATTTGATAACCAGTGTTTTTAATAAAAACATCTAAACTTGCAGAGTCTAATCGGTTTCGCCTGGTCTAACGGTTGGGTGTTAATGTTAATACCAAAGATATAACGACGAGTTCAACGTTTGGTTCATCCACCTTAACTAATATTATAATAATTCTGTGTCCGCGCGTTAAATATTCGACTTGATTTAATGACAATTTGACAGTCAAAACAGTAAGTAAACTTGAATAACAGTAACCAATATAAACAGTAATGTGGGCATATATTTCATTGCAATTGCATGCAGGGACCATATAGATAGATAGAATAAACTAAGCATGTATTATTTTATATATGTATTTTTTTACAAGATTTTCATTTCCATGAGTTTTCTGTAAAGCAACTGAATTATTACTGTTTGTTTTTATTAATATTGCATGTTATAAATATGTAACATAATATAATTTGTAATAACTGAAGTATGTTTTCATGAATGTCATTTAATTTTTATATATTTTGCACATACCCTGTTAACCGACTTTGAAAACATGAATTGGAAATATAAATAATTTTTCATTAAAAAAGCTATTTATAAAACTTCTTTCGGTCCTAATAAACATAACAGTATTGTTTATATTAAATGCTAATTTTTAGGAAATTATACAAACTCCTCTACATTAGGAATTTATCAAAGATATTTAAATTATGCTATTTCCAATTAACACTTATTTAATAACTTTTTGTAATTAAATATAATAACAACAATAAATGAATGAAAATGGATTTGAGGTACTTACTAAAAATTTTTTATTAAACTTATTATTTTAGGACTTACAATGATTCTTAAAACTCTCTGTCGCTGGCCCTGCATTAGCACTAATTATTATACATACGAAAATATGGTAAAGAAGCATTTTATTATATTACTAAATTACATCCACTTAACATGACTTTCTACGCTTATAACTTTTCACAAATTAAAAATGTGACATGTGAATTGTTAGAAACTGCAAAATGCGGTGTACATTCGAGGACTAATCCCTAGTATTTATTTCGACCAAATATTCTTTTAACAATTTTAATACTTACATATAAATACAAAGACCGGTTGCATAAACTAATCATGATTAGGCAACATCACGAAGTGGACCAATATTAAGAACATCGCGCTACTGATCCACCTAGTGTGCAACAGAATGGGATTTATAGACTTGGTGTTCAATCTTCAGTAGTTGGAAAGGCACAAGAAGAAGAAGTATGTAGCACATGTTCAGTACTTACAACTTCGTTTATAGAAAATTATCATTTTGTGATAGATTAAATAAAATACCGACTTAAATTAACTAAGGTACATATGCAGTAAATACCTCAAAAATTCCTATTCGATCTGGAACATAAGTTAGGGTCCGCAATTCTATTTAACACGGGAATACAGTTATAGTAACTTATTTTTATTTTTTATTTGACGAATCGAGTTTGTGAAGAAAAGTACAGAATAGAAGATAGAATGTTTATACAGCACCTCAATACGATTGGCGCTTTCTAATCCTAATTACATTGCTGCGATGCAATCTCATGATTCTTTGATAAAACGTACCACGAATAATCAATTAATGTGAAACTGCGTTTTTTTGTTTTAAATAGAAACGGTTGATATTAAAATGCGTTTACTAGCAAAAAATTTATGCACGTAAAAACAAATGACGTCTACGGTTTTTATATGTATAAGTGGCATTTTATTACTGATATAAAGTCTTGGTTTCACAACTGTACTTCATATCGCGCAAGCTATTAAAGCTTCTTGTTTACTAAACATACGTAAAAGACGTATCCGGCGTTTTTGGATTACTAATCTTACTGCCAATAAAACTACAAAGCAGTACGCAGATACAGATTGTAAATAAAATAACGTATTATTTTAGTGATTAAATCATTACACATTAATTCCTATCTATGTTTACAATTTTTGAGCTCTGCAATTATTGGTTGAGCACTTCATCTATGTATATAGTCTTTTTATTGATTTTATGACTCAATCTTCATCAATTGGAGAAAAGATTTGCAATAATGTATTATCATTTTTATTTCAGAATAAATACACCATATTCATTATCTAATGACATCGAACTTTCGCTAAGTTCTGAATGCTCGACTCCTACTTTTTCTTATATCTGATCATCAAGAAAAATCCTGTTGAGCCTAAGACAAGAAACTAAAGCTACGTAGCCAATGACGTAGGAAATTATTTTGCTAAAATCTGTACTGGTTTTTTTTCAATGTTATAGGTTTAATATATGTACTCTTTTAGTTGTACATTTTAAATTAAGTTCTTTATCTTTATTTAAAATTCAAAAGCCTTGAAAATAATAAGAAACCGATTTTAATGAAATTTTCAAAAGATATATATTTTGTGTTTTCTCTAAAATAGTTTATACTTTGATATTTTTAGCCTTATTAATTTAAGTGAGATTATATTAAATTTACACAATTGTAGCCACTTTACGTTTCCTTAAATTTAAACATTGAGTTTTGTACCACGCTATATGGTATAAGATAATTTTCTAAAACTAGGAACGGCTAGAAGTTGTCAACAAAAATGTAAATTGTCAACGTCAACTATATTGACGGTTGAGTTGTGGTAATTCGTATATTTTATTTATGAATAAAGATACAGCGATATTAAATTGTTTTCTTTCTTCTACTATTTCATTAACTTTTACAAGAATAACTTGATGAAATAATCATTATGGATTTCTATGATTTTGATTAATGTATACGAATTTTTAATTATGATATGGTATTAAAAATTTTACATTTTTAAATGGAAATAAAGTGTAATGGAACCAGAGAAGCCCTTTGCGTGCACTATACCCGACTGCGGGATGACATTCACAAATGAGGATCACCTCCATGTTCATACCAAAAAGCATGATATGGTGCTACAGTTGGGTTTGGAACAAAAAGCAGCATTTGTTGGTACAGATTTATTTTGTAATTTTTTAAATTTGCTGACATATCTCAAATTATTTAAAATTTTCTCCTAGTATCATTATTAATGGGTTAGAAGTACAGGTTAACTATAAATTATAAATTTCCTAACTATATTTTTATTTTAAATAAATTTTGTCAATTGTCATATTTTTGGCTGAAAACTTGTGTTGTACCTATATATTAGTAAAACCATTCTTTATCTTCTTCAGCTGATCAAACACCAACTCCTACTCGGTTTATAAGGAATTGTGAGGAGGTTGGATTATTCCAAGACCTGCAAAATGTCAATCCTTTTGATGAAGGATTTAAAAGGGCTATGGAAACAAAGTAAGCATAAAAAAAACTTATAGTATTTCAAATTTAACTTTATTAATGTAATATCTGTTTAATCATTATACTATTTGCAATCAGTCCTAAGTAAATTAAATTACATACATAATTTCCTAAAGTTATAAATAATATGCTGTTAACTGGTCTCTCTAGACAGTTACCTACTTTGAGAACTACTAAGATATTGAATATATCTAGAATACATTTATATCTTCTTTTACTAAAAAATTAAGTATGCTTAGGGGTCTTACTCTTGAAATAAATATATTTCTAAACTCTTTAACTAATCAAATTCATGTAAAAATGTTATAGACATGGCATTTTTTCACTGGAGGGTGCTGCAGTTGCTGGTTCATCAGATGATGTGCTCCACACTCCACATATGGTGTTTCCTATTATAGACTCAGGGGACTGTGCACTATTCAGTACTACTAATAATCAAAGAAATATTACAATTAGTAGGTAAGAAACATTTGTTCATCAAGATATCTCAAACCACAGTAAATTTATAAAGTAAATAAAAAAATATTATGAAAATGAAGTTGAATCACATTATTATTCTTGAAAAATTGTCATACATGTTAAATATTAATGGAAAGGATTTTTATTCAATTAAGCAATGAGATTGGTGGGATGTTCACCTGATGATAAGTGATAATATGCCTGCCCATAACAGTGTCACTTAAGTTAGGATGATATATACTGCACCACAGTGTGCTTGTTGCCTGAGACGTAAGATGTTGGGTTAACCCTGTGATTAAACTAGCTATAGCCCACTTCAAAGTGGCACACAGTAATGTTTGAACACTACTGTTTCGAGGCAAAATAGGAGCTGAAATAGTGTAGACAGTCTGGCAACAGAAACCTACCACCAATGAAGAGCTTTTATTGTATTATTTAACCTTATATCTTCTAAATAAGTTGTATCTTCAAATCATTGGTAAAAATATCAAGCCATACCATATATCTGCCACTAAGCAAATAATGTTTTTTTTCTCTGTAAGTTTTTTCGATAAACTAAACATATTTTTTAATAGATCATCTAGTGATGAATCTGGGGCTGTGAAAGAATATGAAACCACAACAATTTCAAAACTCACCAATGAAGTTACTACAATTAGTAGAGTGGTTGGTAAACAAGATGGTTTAGATAGGGTGACTACAACTGATGATGTATCAATAGTAAGACATGAAGAAACTGCACGAAATAAAGATGGCATCAATGAGACATCAGTTTCTTATACCAATAATATCATAAAAATACACAGTAATGTAGAAATAAGAAAGGATAGTAATATTGTTAATATAGAAAACACAAAAAATGCACAGGTACCTGTTACAATGATTTCATATTCAGACTCGGTTATCAAAGATTCTACTAACGTTGTGACTAAAGATGTGTTACTTACAGACACAAATAAATTGCATGTATCACAAGGGAAAGTTCCACCGATAATGAGTCAGAGATCTTTAGATTTCGTAGTAGATAGTCTAACATCTGATGCTTGTCACAACGAAACAGTAATTGACAGAGATAAGGAACAACTGCTTAAGTCACTGAAAAGAAATTATGACAGTGTTTTAAATAAGAACAGTGTTACAGTATCAGATAAAACAGCTAACACTAGTAATGGCAAAAACAATATAGATACAAATAAAGAAAGTAAAACAGACGAAAAAGATAATAATTATGAAGTAATTATAAAACTACCAAATGGAAAACATGTAAGGATGAAGGCTGTAGAGGATGACATACCAACAGAAAAGACTGTACATAGAGATACAAAAGAGAAATTAAAAAAAGTGTTGACTAATAAAGTTCTAGACCAGTCACAAGCTAAAATACCGTTTCAAAGACTATCAAGTACGCAAAATGGTCAAATTGTACAAAACATACTTCCCATTTCTACAGGCACTCTAATACCTGTGACTATAGTTAGTCCAACAACTTCGATCTTGCAGCCAACAATCTTGCCGAAAGTTTCAATAGTTCCATTAAATAATGTCTCAGTTAAAATAGATAACTATAAAGCAGTTAAGAGAAAACAAAGAAATGGTTCTTTAGATAAAGCAAAGCAACAGACAGACAAAACAGTTAAAAGTGATGTTAAATACTTATCTATAGCTGCAAAACAAAATCTATCATCAGGGAGTCACAAAGATAAAAAATTCCTTGATGATGACTGTGTTATCGTTGAAAATAACAATATTTCACCATCACAAAAAGCACATTCATCATCAAAACATTATTTAGAAAACCGAAGTGCTGCTTCTCGTCGGTACAGGTATGATTTACATATTTACAGCGACAGCATGAGGATCGTATAAGATAACAGTATGTTTCCATATTACGGTATGGCCGCAGAAGTAGGCATTTGGGTAATACCAATTGGCCTGCCACCAGTGACCTATTTAGTGATATGTTATTTCTGTTTTCCTCAAATTTTTTTCTAATAAATGTATATTTTCTAGAGAACGATTAAAAGAAACGATGCGCCGTCAAAGTGAAGAGAATAGATTACTAAGAGAGAGTAATAAAAGGCTGACGGCAGAAAAAGCTGAATTGAAACTTATTATAACAGAACATTTAAAGAAATGCCCTATTGGAGATGATTTAAGTAAGTGCTTTAAGTTATTGCCTTTGAAACTAGTATTTTTAGTTCACTTGGATTTTTTTAAACTAAAATATATTACCTTCAAATTAACAATGAATATTATAATAATATTAAATATTATTTTAATTTAAATTTATAATATTTTGTTCGCAGGAGATATTCAAGACAGACTAAAAAGAGCCACCACAGATTTATAGATATGTATAAAAAAATTATGTCTTGACTTGACTGAAGCAATGGCACATGACCTTGATCAAACTATTTCATTGTTCTATGTATGGAACTATATCACAATTTTATATTTTTTTAAATGTTTTTACATGACAAGGTATTAGTTAAGATGTTTACCCTGAAACAATATTGTATTAGTTAACTATTTACATTTCTTTCAAACCTGATTATTTTGATTAGTAAAAAGAAATTGAGTTTAACAGGTACAATACTCTCATACTATCATGTTAATAAACAGCGAATCTTTGCAAAATCTTCTGAAAACCCATTCAACCAATGCTCTGCTGTTATAAGATGAAGAATATATGCATCACATAGATGATGTGTATAAAACAAATTTTGTATGTAAAGTAATTTCTAAATAAAAATATATTTGGAAATTATTGTCTTAGTTGGACCAACTTAGCTTTGATCCAGCAATTAGTTTGGTGCTGTCTTGTTTTATCAATAAAACCATTATAATAATTTTTTCTTTACATTAATTTAAAAATGTATGTATATACTGGTAAAATGTTACAATTTAGAAATATAGGGCTTTTATGTTATATGTTTAGGAAAAAATAGATGAATTGTTAGACAATCATTTAGCAGTAAACTAAAATAGTGAATTGTTACATAGTCTAGATCGGAGGTCCCCAAACTTTTTTGTGTCATAGACCCCTTGCCATGTTTTTCCGTGTTGGGTAGACCCCTTACTTATCTGATATTGATTTCCTGTAAATTTCTAACTGTAGTGAAGTTTAGTGTTAAAAACTTAAAGTAAAAACACATGTTAATTTATACATTTATTAATTTAATTTAAATTAAAACTACTCAAAATAAAATTTTGTATCTGTTATGTAAAATATACGTAACATTAAATAAACATAAAATAAACTATAAATAAAATAACATAAGCAATAAGTCAATATTTTTAGTGAGAAGGATGAACCTGATGCTTTAATAATAAATTATCAATATTGGGGGTCAATTTTGTAAGGGTTAATCTTAAATCTCCTCGGCTAATGATGTCCAGTCTGTTTCTTTTTTTCGTTAGGAGATTGGTAACAGCGCTGAACCCCCTTTCCACTAGTATGTATGTTTTGATATTATAAGATAGTATGATGTAAGTAAATAGGTACTATCAATGTATGTGTTGAGATCAGCTATCGTGGACCCCCATTTTCATTTCATGGACCTCAAAATTTTTTTTCGCTGACGTAGGCCCCCTTGCAGGTTTTCATAGACCCCTAGGGGTCGATTTAGACCACTTTGGGAATCACTGGTCTAGATGTAAGATTGGCATTTTTTTTAAGTGTGCACTGTTAACCGCCTCCATAAGGCAGTGTCAAGGGCGTTTATCAACATGGAGATTCGTGGTCCTACAGCAATATGTAGAGCGGAGTGGTACGATTTTTTCGAACCCTCCTGTTTATTATATACGTACCGCCATAACAGTATTGCTGTATTTGAGGATGAGCACGCTTCACCATCCAACAACCTATGAGGTCATTTAACATAATTTGAAATTAAGGTTAACCGTTAGCTCGTAGATAAAAAAATATTTCCCAATACCACAACCAATGGATTTCAATCCCTTCATTTACAGAAAGCTTTTATTTGATATTGATTGGACGAAGCATTTAAGCCTATCGGTAAAAATAATATTTATTTAAAATTATTTGCTATTATTTGTAGTTTATAAAACTGTAAGATGTGTATAGACGTCGTTTTCATGCAAATTGATTATGTGCTGAAGTCAATTGATTTTTTATTATATAAAATTTTTAAGCATGGCAAGACTTGCAATATAATATTGTTAACTTTGTTTTCAAGTGTACAACACGACACAAAAATGTATTTTTATATTTGTACTGGGTGTTATAATAAAAGTACTAGAGTAATGTTACTTACGTGTCATTGCGACCAGCATAATGTGGTTCAGTGTACATCATTCTGAATATCATCACAATTTTATACGCGTATCACTTGAAGCCGAGATAATTTCAACAAGGAGAACGATAGACGCGTTCGGCTCGGTTGAGCCAAGTTTGGTAAATTCCGCCAAATCCTCAAATGTCTAAAGACAAAAATCTTCAAGCAGTGCGTCCACTGATTCAAAGTCGCACAGCGAGCGATGAAGAGAGCTATGCTAGGTATTTCTTTAAAGAACCAAATCCGGAACGAAGAAGTTTGACGGAGAACTAGTTGACATAGCTCTCAAAATCTGCAAACTGGTGGTAGTAGGCTGGCCATATTTGCCGTCAATGGCGGCTAGTGCAGAAGACACTCTTCCTAGAGATGAATCGACATCATATGAGCCGTTGGATGTGAAAAGCTCAGGTCCGTATCTGGTGGAAGACATTGAGGAAAGCCTACATTCCACAGTAGATGATAAAGGCTGTTGATCATGATCACATAAAAGAAAAATGTTGCTCATGTTTTCTCTTTATCGAAAGTAAATCATCATCATTTCAACCGATGGAGGTCCACGAAACTAAATATTACCAATTACTCGGTCAAAACTAAATCAATTTAGGTATTTGAAATAAAACTCCTTTTATAACAATATGTCTATAATTATGGCACTTTTATAGTTGAAAAAATGTTCAGGCTACCCAAACTATACAGCGTGAGATTTTTAAAAACTTGACAAAAAAAAACGCAGCCGTCTCAGCTCTGCGAAGTCAATTACTACACATTCGAGATTAAAAAATGTAAAACCCAATTTTTATTGCTTTTCTTTATTGTCTGCAAATACTAGTTTTTACATATAATATTTAAACCGCCAGCCGACATTTTTATCACCTGTGCATTGTGTTATCATGTTGTCCTTTCTATGTTGCCATAGTTAATATCAATTTACAACGGACAATATAATGATTATAAAAAAATTTAAATTAATTTCCGTTTATAATTGTTTTTCTTATTTTGATAATTATTTCATTAACAAACGAAATTGCACAATTCGGTATTGTACTTTCCCAAAATTAAGATTGCAGGTGTTTTATCGGTTAATAGAATAAAGTAGAATCTAAAATACATAAGATTGCAAACAAAAATAATTTAACAATAAACAAACCTTACTTTCTTTGTACTTGAAAATTTTTTTTTGTAGTCAGCAGACATTGGTTTAAATATAATAAACATTTCATACATTGGTACATTATTACTCTTAATTTTAATTATGTCATTTTATAGATCTGTATCATTGCGCCTTCTCGTGGTAAATAGCAACAGGCTGAAATAATGAGGCTTGTGTCTTAGTCGTGACTTTAAAATTAGATACCAATCTATGATCCGTGTAAAGTAAGAACATTAACAATAAATATTTATGATACTTTTACATCTGCTAAATAAATTCTTATTATAATAAAAAATCCTCGTAACATAATAATAATAATTTTAAGTTAAATATTAACAGATTTGGGATTTTCTCTGAATTTTATCTACTTGTTTCATATATTTTCATTAAAAACTAAAATATAATACTAAAAATAAATATTTTGTATGTTGTGTTATTACAGGTTTATAGAAGAGCATATATATTACATTTGTTAATGTTATGTCATAATAATATTAACAAAAAACTTCATTTAGTAAATCCATAAGTAAAAAGTAAACATATATATATATATCTGTCAATGAATACATGGTTTTATATTAAATAGATATATTAAACCTACAAAAGATAGCTGCCTGGACCACGAATACCATGAAGAAAAAATCAACAGACAGACCACACATTTTATATGCAGACATAAGTCATTAAACGAGCAACCGACAAAAACACCCCGCTGTTGGACCAATTTGTAGTAAATCGCGTGATCATTTTTAATACTCATATGTGATTAAAAAAAACATCTAAATTACATTAAAGCATAATATTAACCGTATATCATTAAATTGGAAGAATAATTTTAAGAGTTATGTGCATTAAGAGTTCGTAACATTTATTATAAAAATGTTAAGAGGAAGGAGATAAATTATAGTTATTGCAAGGAAAACCAATAGTCCTTTTCAAGTTTCTTCAAATGAACTCAACATCTTAACAAAGGAAATAGTTAAGGCCACTTATTCCCCACGCTGGGCAAATGCAATTTGATAGATAATATTAAGCATATTTTAAATATCGTTTGTCTTTTTTCTTCAGGTACTTGTAACAGTATACTATATTATAAATTATCGAATTATAATATTTCACTCTTATACACTTTAGGATTTGTAAAGTTGTCTGTTTCGCTCCCTAGTAGAAAGTACTAGTAGTATTATTGCAAGAAAGCGATATCCACAAATTGTAATCTAAAGTTGGTTGTGATTGTTCGATGCTCCTTCAATGACGGAATACATAGACGGAATGTCGACTCAACTGGTGGTTAGATTATTCGTAGTAAACCTCGCGAAGCGATCAGCTTAATATTAATAGTTAAAAAGGTGCAAGAAGTGGTAAGTACTTTTGGATAAAACGACTAGGACGCCCGCAAACCTAACAAGTCGCAATTGTAACCGCACAAACATTAACATATAAAATTTACATCTATAATATTCTTATCTAAAACTATATATTTGAATGTACGCGATATTAGTTTCACTAACCATTAATGTATCGTTTTATCCAAATTATAATGTTATTATTATTTAATTTGTATCATACGACAGGTACATGCTCGAGGTTAATGGGTTGCCATCAAAACGAGAATATATTTAAAATAATTATGACTATGAAAAAATAGAGCTTTATCTTTTACTATAATTGAAAAATCATTAAATATCACTCTTTTATAATTTGAATACGCTGTAATTCAGCTACTTCAGTCAATGTTTAAATGTAATGCAGCTGTAGTTAGGTTTCGCCATTTGTCAATTTTTATAAACATACACCATCACAAATGTTCATTCATAAAAGCCATTTCGGATGGCAACCCTTGCTAGGGTCCAAACGCCACGAGTTATTCATAGCAGCATATAGTTACGGAACCCACAGCTGTGCAGATATGTAAAAAATCACTAGTTGACTATACCCAATACCAGAACCACTATATCCTTTCTAAATATGCGTGATATGTTATTAAAAAAGTGAAGGAAGAAAATTATCATTACTTATCTAAACAGTGTTGAGATATATTTTTACGTTAGTTTTAATATAATATAATCGATTAAAAAAATCTTATTAAATAATATTATTTAAACTTCGGATAACATTTATCGATTTTTCTTATCTTCTCTTACGTTAACAATTATTATTAAATAGTTAACATTTTGTTGGACAATTTGATGCAATAATTTTTAATTTTGTTTCCATACATGTTATGGACTAAGGAATAAATCCACCTAGACGTAAATCTACGCCCCATATGCCCTAGTTTTAACATTCATTACTTAATTACGAAAAAATATAATTAAATAAATTCAAGACGCATATTACAAATAAAAATATACATCAACACTGTATACCATATTCACAATAGTATGAACTAGTAATTATATATTAAAATTAAAGCGATTAGATAAAGAATTAATCTATTCTTATATTATGCTTTAACAAATTTCAAGTTAGCTATCATATTACAGATGGTATAAGTATAATAACTTACGCTCAAATCACACAAACGCCGATAATTTACTCATTAATCAAAGTATTAATTTCGATACGGTTTTTTTATCAATGATCATTGAAACCTAGCCAAGTGAATTCGTAAAAACCCTACCACCAACGAAACACCACAATATGTAGCACCCATATTAAACCAGAGACAATCGCATAGACTGCGTCATGGAAATGAAATACATAACAATGTAAACATCAAGGAATAGTAAAAGATGGTATCTTAGCTGTCGCCAGTGGTGTTTGTGTGACTTTAGGTTAAAGCAATCGCTGTTACACGTTTTGACAGCTACCTCGAATAGCGTGTTCTTATTGCATTCCACCATTCCTTAGTGAGATAAAGAAGCTGGAGGAGCCGAGCCAATCATTAACAGTGCGATGACTCATGCTGGATCTATATAGAATTCCTTCACCATATTATTTTCTTAAAAAAAAAACATGCAATGAACGGCTTCATAATAAACTTTTCATTGAGCAACGCTAAAAGGTTATATTTCACATGATACATTAGTATTCTCTATTTCGTAGCAAATAATAGTTGTGAATTAAAAATCTTTTATGATACCATAGAATATTCAATTTTAAAAGAACTTAATGTCTAAGCTTATACAGATTAAAAAGTATCGATAAGTAGATGTGATGCATAATAAATAAAAAAAAAACCACCTCGAGAGAAGCGGATATGGTAAGTTAATGATATAAAGTGTAGCAAGTAAGTGATGTAAATACTTGGCTTTAATATTTTAGTGTGCATTAACGGTTTTAAGTATAGGAAATTTTCATTAAAATATATATATATAAAATTCCGTAATAATAAAATTTTGTTAATACATAGCGCAATGTAGCGAAATAGCTTTATAGATATTTTAAACTGAAATGATCTCGAAAAGGATAGATATATATAACAGGCGCCGTGAGGTTATATATTATTTATGTAAAGCTAATTGATATAAATAAATGTAAATTTAATAACTAATTATTTATACGTCGAAGACAATAGATATTGTTGAACAATCACGCGAAGGAATTATTTGTAATAACCATTTCCGGTGTTACTTTTTTTAACTATATATATTATAGTAGATATCACATGCAACGAAAGTTTACATTTTTCCAACACCTTCAAAGAGGACCACTCTATGAGTTCCTATGGTTAGTTCTGGAGGGCAAAATTCTTGGAAACCGTGCACCTGGTAGAAATTAGAATAAATGGTTTGACGACGACGTTAAAGGAATGGACAAGGTTTAAATACCATCAGTTAAAAAGAATAGCTGATGTTCGAACTAGTTTTCTCAATCTGATCGCCAAACTTCAGTTTGAAGAGGGCACCTAGTGATAATGATGATATGGATATCTACTATATATCCATATGATATCTACTATAATAATATATATTAAAGGTGTAAGTAACATTTTCATTTCCTTTACCTTCGGACATCTAAAAGTTCAATCTAGCGCGTTTAATGGGTATAATTATTATCTATGCTAGCATTTAGATAAAAGCTGAATGTATCATTAATAAATCTTAATATCTATCATAAACATTTTAATATTATTTGGTGTTAACTGTCCTTAATTCAAAATAACTAAATTTACGAGGTAAAATTACGCAAATTTCACTAACTATTCTAGCTTTATTTATCCTCTTAAATCTAATTGTATGAGAACCTAAAATCTGCACTTCGATAATCTTTCCGTTAAGTAAATCTCTTTAAAGCGTATTGAATGTTCCATATTTCTATTGTTTTTAATTTTAGGTTTATAATCTAAATTCATTTCCGGTTCCATTTCCTAACGTTTAAGGAATTTTGTCTTTTCTTTCAAAGAGGAATTTCCTTAATATCTATTAGAGTGATAATTAACAGGTATTTTGTTCACGACAATATTTAAATAGAACCAAAGTTTTGTTTATTTTTAGATACTTTAAAAAAATATTTATGAAGTTCGTCTTTTTGATAATTTTGAATATAATTATTGTTTAAGGAACGATCTTTTTAAACGTTTTGCTGTATAATTTAATTAGGCGATACTGTTTTCGATCACATGGAACCGTTGAATAAAGAGGCTACGGACGAGTCGTGCAGGAAATCATTTCAGGAGGCCTATATTCAGCAGTGGACAACAGTGAGCTGAAACAATGACAAGGCGATACTCTTTATTACTACAGATTAGAAAGTTTGGGTAAGAGAGGAGTGATATTCTAGATGTACTAATCACACGATCCAGTCTTTCCAAATTCAGCTAGAACCATAATATCTATAAATTAAAATTATGTTTTGAACATATACCGTCTGTCCGTAGTTTTCGCAAACTTCATAAAACATCTCGTTATTTCCCATTTTCATTGGTAGCAATAATTATTTATTCAATTGTGTAATATATATAACTAATATCATATCTAAGTATTAATAGTTGCGTCCTTATGTAAATGGTTATGGCCAAAACCATACATTTTGGTTTTTATTTTGTACGATGCTCGTTTCGAAATCTCGCTGCCCGTTTTCTATACGACTGGCGACAATGTAAATAAACTTCTTTTATTCCTTAATTATCCATAACAATAATTACCGAATAAACTATATCACAAAATTCTTAAGGTTAAATATTTTTCAGTTAAATCCTTCTCATTTATTATACGTGTCACTTAAGCAGACATTTAGTGATAACTGTTAAAATAGAAGAATTTATCTAAAAACATATTTCACTTGCAGCTTCGAAACGCTTTCCGATAGATATAACACCGGTTTTCAACCGGTTAAAGAGCTTTGCTATTGACGTCCTATTTATTAATTTCCTTCTACATAATGCGGCAGTTCATGCTAGTTCTTTTATTTCCACGATTTTTTTTTTTCTATCTAATAAGTGCCCAAACGCCTAAATGTAAAAGTGCATCTATGAGCAATTTTGTAACATTCCATTAAATGAATGATGCGAAATGATCGTCACTCAAAACCAAAATCCAATTTTGGAGTTCATTTATATAAACGTACTTTGTAAATCGCATTATATTAACAAGCTAAACACTTTTAATATATATATTTTTTAACTAGCTAATGTTTAGTATATTTTCGTTCATCTCGATGACAATTACCTTCTTTCTATGGCAAATTATTTAATTACGAAACGTTATATCAGATGAAAATTTCAAGCGATTAGTTTTCACACCCAAACCATTATTAGATTACAATTAAGTTGTATTAAAAATTACCTTATCCGAAGCATAATAAAACGCATCATAGCTGGAAGATCAAAATGGTGCATACGCAATAATTTTTCGTTTTTGAATTTTCAAAAGACCAAAACAAATGATATTATTTTTATATAACTAAGGAAACGACAGTTGCATTTAAAATTATTGCAATATTTTTATTTTAAATTATATGTAACAACCCTTTTTTATTGTTCTCACTTTTGAGACTCAAGGTCTACTTTCATAAAAACAGACTTAAATTATATAACTGGAAAATGTTTTTATATTGCCATATAAATTTATTGCCTTGATCTTAATGAAATGTCCAAACGGCGGCTTAACCAAACAATGCACATGTCCATAAATCCAATTCAAAACCTGTGAAAACTAAGCACTTCAATGCTAAATCTACTTCTACTATTGGACGAAGAATGTAATTAAATCTAAGCTAGAGCAGCGCCTGGTTGATTCAGTCGATCGATCCAGGATCGTTTGTCGATGACAATCTAATTCAGACCACAGTTATTCTCATGCCCAACGCACGTATTGAATACATTTTAATCGATTTAAAAATTCTGTCACCAACGAACTCGTTTAATCTCAAATCGATCGACGTCAACCCGCCATCGCTAACTTCCTAAACCTACTTCACCTGCAACATGCACATGCTAGTAACGTTAGTGCAGCGACCAGCGGCAGTGTGATGTCGACAGTCGGCCCCGCATTGCACATGTCCTCCTCGCAGAAACACATGTGACCAGTGCCTGTACTTTCCATCATACAAACGTGGTCCACCATGAACAGATTGATTTGTAACTGTGAAGTGCATGTGCGTCTGACGACCTCGTACGCTAGAATCAGAAATAATAGACACATCATCATCATCATCTAACTGTTTGACGTCTATTTCTAGACAAAGGTCTCTTATAACAAATATTACAAATATATACATGACACTTAATTTTTTTCATTTATACTTAAAAAAAGTTACAGTAATTATTGTTTTAGTATAAATAAACAAATAAACTCTTTGTAACATAGAGGTCTTTTATTTGAATTTTGAGGCACAGTATTGCTGTGTATCTTCTATCAAAACATGAGCTAAAAGTAGTTTGGCCTAGTAGACTTCATTACAAACTTATTGTCGATAAAAATAATTATTTAATTCAACGTTAATTTGACCATTTAGTAATTCGTTTCTTCATAAAGTAATACTTATAAAGAGTTCGATTATTAATATATATATATACAATAATGATAATGCATTTAGATAGAAATTTTAATCCAGGGGTCTGCCAACTGTAACCAGGAAGTCGCCGACTAACCAACCTATTTGATAATTTCCAGCGACACACTTAACATCCGAAAATAAAATATTATATGATACATGAATATAAATTATAACAAAAATATCTCGTCTCTAATACTCACATCGGTTGATTTTGACCCGCGGCCAAAAATCTATAACACTGCAGTAAAATCAAGACGAAAAGATGCCATCGTGAACGAAATTATAATGGTCAGTTTATTATTTGAATATAACTTACGACTTTTTGAATAGCGCACCATCTTGACGCAGCAGCCTTTACAAGTCTGCAGTGGAGGCTGGTCCCTCGGCAGTGCGGTATAGTTGAACGGGTCTTTGCACCTAAAGTCCGTCCAACTGTCACACTCGTAGCAGTAAATCGTGCGGGCTGCGAACACATACATTATGCTTCTTATTTATGTTTGCTTTTCTTCTGTATGTCATCAAGGTTGATATTTTTACAGTGAATGCATATTTACTCAAAATAAATTTATATCATAACAAAGTAGACATAATTTTATTTAATAAAACAACTTGGGTGTTATTAGTAAGTAAAACGATAATTTAAAGAGTTACTATAAAAAAGTTTGTATAATCATTTAAGGTATTGTAGACGCTACGAAAAAATGTTGTATAATAGAAAATTGAAAATTTTTATGTTTTCAAATCGTTACAAATATAAACGTGTATTTTATAAATAATAATAAATTTTATAACACTTGTAACACTGTAATGAACATTAAATGTTTGAATTACAATGTCACAATGTGGTTCATAAAAAAAAAATTACCGCCAACATTGCCAATGAAACTCCCCAACATGCAGCCGCAAATTATAATACGCAACATTCGGAACATTTTACAAATTTATAAAATAATTAATAAAATTTGATAATCATAAATTTCTGATCACTAGTCAGTTATTTTATCAGCTACGAGAAGTGTACTGAATCATGGGGTAAGTGGTGTATATGTATGCACACTGCAGGCTTCTGTCTCATAGCTAATGCGATTCCGTATTGCGTCATATTTTACCTTGTTAAAAGATCTTTTGAATCAATGCCAAGTAACATATTAAAATGAAAGCGAAACAAAACTGTCTTTATTAACTAGTATTAATAAATCACTGTGTTAGTGGTATGTCCCCATTGGCGGACACCATATAGCTCACCATATCAACACTTTTTTCACCGTCATTGACTATTGTGTTCTGGTTGAAAGGATGCTGCTACAACATGTCAGTTTACTAGAATGTAGACACGTAGTCTTAAGTGAGGTGACTATTCTTTACGATCACGTTAATGTTCTGGTTGTCTAGTCACTTCCATACAAGAGAAATAACCCTAATGGTAAAATTAAATGTTTTTAAAAAATAACTGGACCATGGACTTACCAAATTGTTCTCAATTGTTGAAAATACTTTAACTAAAGTACTCTGTATTATATATATATATTACCTTCAGGTTCTTCATAACAGGTACGTATTGTAACCGTGTATGGATAACAGTTAAAAAATTCTTATATTTTTAGTTTCATTACCCTCTTTAAGCATTATTAATACTATAATATTTTTATATATTAGACTGTATTTAAAGTAGTGCTAGTCAATTTCAAACATTTATATTTTGATGTAATTTTATACAAGACAAATTTATTTTAAACATTGCGTATTTACTTACCTTTCAAAGCCAATTTTAATGCTTAGCGTACAGCTTACATCGTGCAGCTACAAGCCTGTACACAAACACGTGTAGCGAAAAAAAGCGATGCCACATATAGAAATCTTCCATTGCCAAGTATTGACATAACTATTGAAATACTAAACTTTTCTTATATAATAACCCAGGGAGAAAAAGTTTAATTAACTTTATAAACCCAGAAACGGAATCTCATGAAAAAAATTTAAGATTTTAATTGGGTTTAAGTTGCGTATATGAACTTTAATAAAAATATATTTTTTCAGTATAAATTAAAGTGATTGGTGAAAAATCAAGTTTTAAAGATTTCTAGCAATATATAGTTACAGCATATCTCATCATATAACATTCACTATTTAATTGATATTACTAATAATAGTGAAATAGACATTTTCTCATTTACTTATCACATAGTTTTTCGAAATAAATATATAAACGAACAAATTCTCTTTATGCTTTGTCGATTTTACTAATATTTTCTTTAATTACAGATTAATCTCCTAGACTTTAAAGTTAAAAAATTTCAAATTAAAAATCCCGGAAGTTTAAAACAAATTATGCCGCCATACATGTGCAAAGTGAGAGTTTTAGATTTAACGGCGTTTTTCAACAGTACATAAATATATCTGCTATCGTGGTTTTGTATGCGTTTTCTCATTTATGCCTTTGTTTGTAAACTAAAAACCGCTGCTCTGATTTGCTGTTAAAAACTAAAAAATAGTACAAAAGCATTGTAAGCTAAGCACTCGTGTGCATGTTTCCAACTGAAGAAGTAATTACCAACCTTTTAGCTGAACACGCCAATACACCTTACATGTTACATACTTAATGACTCATAGAAAATAGGACAAGACGTTTAAATGTGTTATATAAAATAGTAAATTATAAAACTAAAACAACATAAATTATACGGCATGATAGTAGTTTTTAAGGAAAATAATCAAATACATAAATACTGATCTAACTTCTAAGATGTTAGTAAACACTGTATTGTAATAATTAACTTCCCTTTAAAATAAAGCCAAATTAAAATAATAATAAATTACACTCTTTAATCATAACAAATAAAAACCTAGTTTAATATATTTACGATTAAGGATTTAAACAATATGTTCAAGGAAAACTATTTTTCATATAAAGAATTCCCGGTTAATTCATTAGTAGTTTAAAATGCAATAATTTTACTGTAAATTTCATAATTTCTCAAATTTAAACAGAACATAGATACTCGGGATAACAATCATAAATATTTGAGAAAATGCTCGTTTAATGTAGTTTTTTTTTTACACATTTTTACGTGTAAAGATAATATTAGCAAAGCGGACAAATATTCAAAGCTCATGGTAATGTGTGTAGCATAATGGCGACAACCTTGAAATTTATCCATATATATATTTTCCTTAATAAAGCTTATGCGCCACTTGTGAATACATTAAAATATATAATTTCTTTACGAAAATCAACAAGTACTTACTCTGGCATTCCGCCTGAACAAGGGGGCTGAGAGATAGTGCCCATAATGCTGAAAATCCATGCTTCGATTAGTAAAAAAGAAAAATAAAGGCGGGAAATAAATACATATAAACTACACAAAAAAATACCACTGTCAAATACGGAGGAGAGGTTAACGTCTATAATCCTGTGAATAACTCTACAATGAATATATTTAACATTATGAAACACAGTTACCGTAGACTGAACAACAAATAGTTTAAAATTTTAACTCGATCAGCACCTGACTGACGTTTTAAAATAACCGACATGTGTAACGTATTAAAACATACCATAATAACTATTACTCTTTTTCCTAATAAACTATTTACGATTTTTATGTTAATACTAAATATTATTTATTAGCCCGCTTACTATTCTACCACGAGATCATCATACCCGCTATATTTTAGATATTTTTAAGAATGGTCTATTTCTATCCTAGAGTTATTAATATTTTCCGCGGAAAAAAAATTTAAGAAATTTTTCGGTAATGCGACTAGAACGGATGCCGCATCGTATTATCTGTAATAAAAAAAAAAAACTGCTTCCTATATTTATAGGTTAGGTTAGATAGTTATATATTATAAACAAAATGTTTTAAATGTCTCTATAGCGTGGAGGATTTAGAAGTCGCTGGTTCGATCCATCCTTGATGTTGAGGAGTTCGGTTGTTGGTTATTCGAACCCTCATGACTAGTTACTACTATCATAATGTAATTCTATCGCCATAACATCATTGCGGTGTTCCTGTTGTCCACAAAAGAGAGACAGAGTATTCTCATTGTCTCGGAACACCAAGTGATATTGAGGTCCGGTGTTAGCCCAATGTAGATAAAAAAAGAGCAACATTACAAAGAGTATGTCATAATACGTTTTACAAATAACAGTACCTATATAGATATATAAAAAAAAGATATTCACAGGAGTACTAGATAGTGTTTACTGATTCTGTAATTGTTTTAATGTTTCGTTATATATTATAATTTTGAATAAAATATTACATCAAAAATATTTCACGCATGCAATGAAATAACCCATTCCTCTTAACATTGCAACACACATTCCTGTGGACACTCGACATTGTGTAAATACACGAAGGCTGCGAACGCGACTTCTCAAATGAATTCAACATGAATAAGATATATGAAACTATACTATATAAACAAATGCAGTATATAATGATGTAGTAAATAAAATATTATACTTTATCTTTATATTATATAACGGACTAACCTAAAATATACATTTTAATCACATAACAAACACTCCGTTAGATTCTGTACTGCGACCGACTCTGTCCGTGACACAAAGTTCCTGTTATCATTGTTTATATTAATAACAATAAAAGTTTATAATGCTTATCAATACATTGGTTTATATAGTGTTGCAAATTTACACAAAGATGTCGATGTTTTCGTATCCGCAGCCTTAAGTTAAAACAAATCTAGGACATCTATGTAACGTTCACATAATACAATCAATTTTTCTTTTTCTATTTATTTGCGTTCTGTTACCGGTTCTCATGCACGAATTCGCTTTTACTTGGTCCACTCCAAACCAGGACATCAGAAGAACTGAAAAGATGTAATTTTTTTTTAATCACTATTTTTTCACATATGGACATAATACATGTAAAAAAAATCAGACTTATTTTCTTTCCTTTAACATTTCTGTCATGCACGGAAGTCTACAAAACTATTTATAAATTTCAGTTATTTTAGTTTTCACCCAGCCCGACAGCATATTTATCGCTGATGTAAGAAACTGCTCTAATTTGAAACGGCTGTTTAAATGGAATTTATCATATTTAATGTGGCAACTCACGGAAACTAAGTCAATCTCACATGCTCGTGGTGCATCCCGCTAATAGACAAACGAGGCTCTGGCTCCCACCAACCCGCATTGGGTCAACGTGGTGGTAATTATTTTTTAATTATTCAATGAAGCGAAGAGACGGGCGGGACGTTCACCTGATCTTTAGTGACATGCCTGTCCATAAAAACGTGGCGCGAGTTTGGATGCACATTGCACCATACTGTACTCGTCGCCTTATGACATAGGAGGTCAAGTCTCATTACCCCAGTAATTTCACTAGCTACAACTCCCTTCAATCAGGAACAGTAATGTTTGCACACTACTGTAAATCGCATAAATCCTCGCGAGTGTCTACCCGATCGAGGTGAGAAAATTTGTGAGAGGCCTAAGTCCAGCAGTAGACGTTTATCGGTTGATGAATGTGGCAACATTATGATTAAAATATTAGCCTGCAGAAAATGCATGCAGTACGAGTAATGCAGTACTAGCTGTGCCGGTCTGCATTCGACAGCATAATCAAAAGTAAATTTGTATAATGTAGGCACGAAGGTCTTCACTATTTGACTCGATTTTTTTTTTGGGTCTGACCTTCAAAGACTACTTTTTATGTATCTAAAATATATTACACACGGTGATATTTTATAGGTACTTAGTGTAAAATATTTTGCTTGTGTGGACATCTTCATCATCATTGTCAATTTTTTTTAATTCCTAATATATATCATGAAGGATAGAAAAGGCCTAAAAGAGAATTTTTCGAAACGAACATAATACTTTTTTAAATCAACTGAATAATGATACAGTTGGCAAAAAGCCTAAAGAAGTTTCTAGGGAAATTAAAGCATCATCATCAGCCAGTCCAGCTTCCCTCAAACATCTCCAAAATTCAACGACGGGAATTGGGCCTTATCCCACCACGCTGGCCTATTGCGGGTTGGTGGGAGGTCAGAGCTTCGTCTGTTATTCAGCAGGGTGCACCGCGTGGAGATGAGGTTGACTTGTTCCTGGACCTGGGCGGAACTTCTTACTCCCGCTTATTAAAGCGTACTGCAATATATCATAAAAATAAACATTGACATTGTGCTGTTAAGAGATAGAGAAGATATTTATTGGGGAATTTATGGTCTAAGGATTTGCTTCCCCAACTCTTTTCGCCGTGGCACCGTTTACGTTAAAAAAAAGTTCCCTTCATTCCTATCGGTGAAAAATATTTTTCAGCACAGATATTTAAAATAACTTTTAAATTGTTTATTTGAGAATCAGAAAAACAAATTCAACACTTAGTTGTCGTTAATGCAATGAATGAAAACTCTTGGAATGAAAAGTTTAGTTAATTTTCACTACACTTGCTGAGGCAGTACGTGTATTTACTGGTGGTAGGTCTCTATTGCCAGAGACCGTCTTGGTAGGTACCACTGCGCTGCCGGTAGCAAGTACCGGTTTCAATGAAGATCAAAATTGCATGGGCAGCGTTGGTCTCCTTCTGTGAAGCCGTAATGGTACAGAAAGAGGCCGCCAAACGGAATCGAGAGAGGGTCGATTCTGCTCGGAGAAGACGTCGGGACGATGGTAATAGAAGCACCAGCCCACCAGCCCTGTAGTCTCGGGTTAGTAAGAATAGGACTAAGATAAGCTCTGCCTGTCGTAGAAGACGACTAAAAGAGTTTAGGAAGTAAGTACCACCGCTATTTATGCTGAACATCCATATCCCAATAACTACATTAACTACAGCATCCTTCAAACTGGAACACTTCCAATATAGGACACTACTGTTTGGTTGCAGAAATAGGCACTGCGGTGGTAGTGACCTAGACGATTTCCAGCAACAGACCTACCACCATTACAACAATCGTGTGTTTTTATATATATTATATATTGATGAAGCCTATATTATACAACAGAAAGAAAAAGTCATGGTTGAGAAATATCAGGGAATGGACTGGTATATCTGGGGCGTCCGAATTCTTTCGCCGAACCAGGGACAGAAACGACTGTACCATGCTAATCTCCAACCCCCATTAGTTGGATAGGCATTCTAAGAAAAAGAGGAACTCCGTTTCAATCCTAGTATCCCTTGATCGAATATAGACGAAGACCAGTACTCGAGTAAAACATGAGCTCAACTTTTTTTTTCTAATTTCTGCACAATTATCAAATAATTTTACCAGATATATAGTTATTACTACATTTGTATATTTTATTTTGGCTCAAATCAGCCATCTATATAAATAAAGAAAATGTGTTTTCTTTATTCGCCTATCACGTGAAAGCTAGTGAACATTTCAACATGGGAACATGACCATTCAACGCGGAATGATTTGTAGATGGTTATAGGCTATTTAGTTATTGAATTTCGTAGGTTCTTCATCATTTTATTTAACAATTAACTTCTATAAACATTTTCGTTTCGTATTATTGATACGGTTGCTATAGTAACGGTCATGTAGTCTTCGCGGTAGCAGTTGCTCCCAAGGAATATTTCAATTAATTGTATATTATTTTATTATATTTATTATTTTATATCTTTGAATATTTCAATTAAATTTATATTAAGGATGAGGAACAGTTAGTATTATATTTACTGTATAAAAGTATGTTTTCTGATGCAAACTATAATTAATACTTGTCATGCAAGGCTACGACTTGCTTCGCGTGTTCAACAATATTACGATTGAATATTTACAACGCTGGAAGCTGAATTTTTTTTCATTCCCATGTTACAAAATTATATTAGCTTTGGTTTAAGTTTTAATAGTTTAGTTAATTTAACATAGAATAGAGTAATTAGCAAAAAACTAAATAGATTTTTAGAGTAAGTTTGATCTAAATTTTCATCAACGCTAAATCTGACAAACTTAAGGAAATTATATAGAAATTAATAAAGAAGAATCCTGTTACTCTTGTCGAAAGTAATAATTTCATTTTTAATAAGATAATATTTGTATGGGATTCATAAAATCGAACAAAAATAAAAGTAACATAAATCTTTTTCAACAAGTCTAATATACTTATCTAATACACAGAATTAATACTTTGTCAGAGAAAATGTTTTAATAGCAAGTAAATAACCGTGCTTAAATAAAGCCGTGTATTACGAAACTTTAACAACGGAATAACAAAGAAAATTGTTCTTTTTCTTTCTCGTTCTTGGCTAGGCAGTACTTCGGATCCCACAGTCCGTGGACTTTTGTTTGATAACAATTTTTCGTCTTCGTCGAGCTACGTAGGAAGAGACTGCTGTAGTAAGTGAAAAGAGTAATAACAATACGCGATTGTCGTGACTGCATACAGAATGTATACTCTATTCATGTGAATAAACCTTAAAAACGGAAAATGTAAACCATTTTTCAAATAAAGAATTTTGCAAAGCGAGAATATCTATCGGAGAGGGTAGGTATTATTTTCAAAGTCAAATAAATGAGTATGAAAAGAGGAGTACGAAATATCAAGCAGTGTATTATATATAATACTCTGCTAATTGTAGACAAAAAACAAAAAAAAATCTTCAATGCCTATTATATTACTTTTGTTGAATTTTATTTATAAGTAAAAAAAAAAAAAAAGTAAACATGATAAATAAATGAAAAAAAAATTATATAGATACAATCCAAATAAGTATTTCTTTGATCTGTTGGTATGCTAGTAACATACTGGACAAATATATAACAATCACATTTGAGAGGATAATAAGAGCAACTGAAAGAAACTAACATATTAATATTAAGTAAAATATCATTTGAATAAATTTCAACACGTTATCTTCTCGAGAATTCATTTTAAGAATGAATCAGTCTAAATATACTCTTAAACACAGGGAAAGATATTAATTAAGCCTATTAAGTTAACCCACACGATTTCGTGGCTAATTATAAACCTATTGAAATGACGTTGGACTAGTAGCACCATACTTTTCATACACAAAATGTATTACGTATAAAAAAAAAATGTTTCACTTATAAAATTTAAACCTAGATCCTGTAGCCTGTAAAAAAAGTAGAATTTTATAGCAGTTATTAAATAATAAAACAATACAACTTCTGTAGACTGTATCTTTGTGACTACTTAATTTTACCGGTGGTATATATCTGTTGAGAGAAGCGGTGTAGAAGCAGGTGGTGTTCCAGGAGCACGACCTTCAGTCATGTCGTGCACGATAGAGAGATCTCCGAGATCGTCTAAATCCCTACATCCCAGTGATCTACGTTGACCATAATCTTCATATATTATCAAATGGGAATATGGTAGAAATGTAGCTACAGTGGGTCCACCGGTACCAGTTATCGCAAAATAGTGTGCAAATATTACTGTGTTCCGGTTTGAAGAGCGTTGTAATCAATAAAATTACTTTGATAACGAGGCTTAGCATGTTACGTCTCAAAGCGACGAGCACAATGTGGTGTCATTATATCCCAACCAACACTACGTTGCGAGCATCAATAACACTTATTATTGTGTGAACGACCAGGTCGAATCGCTTCGAATCTTAAGTTCGACAAGACTAACGTGTCGCTTAACTGGTGGTAAGCGATACGCTTTCCCATAAAAATATATTTTACTCAGACCCACTATTTTCTTTTATTCAACAGCACGACGAGAAGGGCAAGACATTCACCTGATGGTAAGTTATACGCCTGCCCATAACAACGTACCCTAGATAAGAGAGTATATACTACAGAACATTGTTTATTCTTATTACCCCAGTAATTTCACTAGCTACAGCACCCTTAAAACCGGAACACAGTAATGTTAGCACACTGTTTTATGGTGGCTGCAATAAAAGCCACCAGTAAGTTTTCTTCGGTGCTTTCTACAATCTAACTAGAAAGCAGCTAGCCAAACATGGTACAGCATCGAGGCGAAGAAAGGCACTGTCGAGAGAGTCCTGGTATCATCGCAACTTCACCTACAAAAACAAATAATTCCTAGTGAAGGTAAGGTGCCGTTCAAACCGGGGAACAGTGTGTACACTACCACCTAGACATATCCCGACAAAAAACAACCCAGTACAAATTATAATTTGCCAATCATCACCTGATAGACGTCCACTGCTGGACATAATGCTCCCTCAAAGATCTCCACGTCGATCGGTCCCCCGTTGCTCGCATCCCAGTGGATTCCCGCGATTCTCACCAGATCATAAATAATTTGTTTATTCATTTTCTGACAATAAATTATTGGAATATGGTTTTCTTATGATGAAGTTTCCGCAGCTAGTTTTATTGACAACTGTTGCAGCTTCATTGGACTCGGGACTCGCGGATGTGGAATCCAAAGTCCATTAGAATATGGTAACCCTAATCAATACGTTGTTTACTAAAACGACTTTCGGTGAAACTGGACCGGCAATTTGAAGAGCAAATATATTGCTTCCAGCTGGAACAGGGGTCGACTTTCATCACCATATTATACTTAGGGCAGTTATACCTGTCAATGCACATGATTCTCTAATTTACTATCATGTACTTACCTGGCACAATTATTTTATTTATTTGGTACACCAACATCATAACATATTATATTATATATTGTGGTGGTAGGTCTCTGTTGCCGGGGACAGTCTAGGTAGGTACCACCACAGCGCCTACTTCTATCGCCAAGTAGTATGCAATCAATGTCACGGGATGGAGTTGTAGTTAGTGTAATTACTGGAGTAACGAGAATTAACAACCTATGTCTTAAGGCGACAAGCGCAATGTGTATACCATCCTAATTATCGCCACGCTGTTATAGGCAAACGTATCACTTACCACCAGGTGCTGGTATCGCTCATTTCATCACTTGAATAAATAAAAAAAATATATAAGGTGTTTTTGTAGATTTCTTATACCCTTTGAATATGCCACGTATAAAAATATCTACATATATATCTACTGATGTATCTGTCGCCCTCATACTGAGGGTAGGCCTATACCTCAACAGTGGGGACGTAAATTGGTTGTTAAAAAAAAGTTAGGTTGCTGGAAACCACTGCAGAGCCTACTTCTACCGCTATACAGTAGTGTGCAAACATTACCGTGTTCCGGTTTGAAGGGCGTTGTAGCTAGTATATTACTGGGGTACCAGGATTCAACGTCTTATGTCTCAGAAGATGAGCGCAAAGCAGTGCAGTGTATATCATCCTAGCGCCACGTTGTCATAGGCAGGCGTATCACTTACCATCAGGTGAACATCCGGCGCGTCTCATCGCTTAATTGAATGAAAAAGAGCTGGCTCTCCTTCTACTCATATAAGGCGTAGTTTTATCAATAACAGACTGCTATCACCGTTGCTAAGATTCCTCCGTTTTCTATAATTGTGTAGATCTAATTACGAAATTAACATTTTCTTCTCAGCACAAACTTGTTACTAAGTCTAACCATCAACTGATAAGCGGCATCTTCGACCATTAAGATAAAAATAGTAATCGTTAAATTGGTTAACAGTGAACTATAAGTTTATAGTTCTTACAATTATGTTATCTTAATAACCTCAGTAGTGGCTTCGTATACAGTAATCATTTGAGATAAGATGAAAGGAATAAACAACATACATCATAAAAAGATATTTTTACATTCACGACTGTTCATATTCTTCGGTATTAGTTTTTTAATCGGTTTTGTTGGAAACATTCATATGATGATCGATGTTATATTATGTCAAACTTTTATACCGTAGTCCCTATATGTGAAACTTATGTCAACTTAACACGATACCTAAACCTCCAACAATTACGGCAAAGTTTTATATTTTTAAAAGTAAAGTTATATTTTGGGTTGATAATTGGCTTTGTCTTTACTGATTTTGAACAGATCGAGTGAAATAAGAAAACGTATTATCAGATGTGTCAGACACGTAATACTCTAAGAGTGATTGGCAGTCAAAGGATTCTAAAAATGTGGCTACTCTTTGTCCTGGCAAATCCCATTATTATACGTGAAAATTTTCGTTATTAGCCAGGTTAGGTCATTAATGCTAGATAGGAGTCTACATACTATATACCAGGATTAAATATAAAATTAGTTAAAACCCAATGTATATATGTAATATAACGTATTAACACGTGTATAAGGTAATTGTAAGCCGTGTCCTTAGATATAAAATGCGCCATATTTTGTTAACAGTAATTAATATATTTTTTAGAGATATTACATAAATAAATCCTTTAAAAGAACTATGAAAATCTAAATGCGCTTTAATATAGAAACGCTGGATTTGATATAATGCGTTACCTATATTCAAATACATAATCGTCTTTAGTGGAATAGAACGTTTCTTATTCAAGGATATAAATATAATATATCCATTTTGTAAGGGACGATAAATTAAATTATATTCTGAGTAAAATGAACGAAGTAATATATTTCGAGGTCATGTGAGTTTTACGAATCCGCATTGCGAACCGGAATGCTGAAAATTATGTAAATTTTTAAACGATGTCTTCACATATATGTATGTATACCACTTTTGTGGACGTATCCTTAAAGACCTAATTAAAACGTACATTGCATTAAACATGTTAAAAGTTTTTTTTTTCATGCTGTTAATGAAATATTGGCGCAAATAATTTAAAAATTATAGGCGCAACTGTAGCAAATTTATAACCGACATTTTGTAGTTGTACGCGTATAAATTACAAAAATAGTTCCGACGTGGAGTTTTTTTTAGCAACTAGATAGAAATAATAACAAGAAAATTATAATTTTTTGGTATATGTTGTGTCAAAAAATCATACTATTCGTACAAAATAAAGAAATGAAGATTACTCGCACTTGGTCCGGATCCTCAACTTGGAGGGACTGTAAAAGAAGTGTAAAAGATCACTAGTCCAAATATCGGCATAACTTACACAGTAACAAAGTAAAATGTTGTATATTAAATCTCATTGTTGTATTCTAATTTAGAATAAATATTCTTCGTCGTCTTGTCTCACTATACTTTATATGGATTCAATATACGACTAAACCTTGAAAAAACTTACAATCCTTCTTAGTCACCGTAAGTGATAAGCAACGGCGATCTTACATAACGTATATTTTAGTGAAATTATCATATACCTAAAAAATCAATTATTTTGAAAATTACACAAATAAAAAATATAACAAGTTTTGTTAAAGCGTATCTATAAAAAAAGGAGAAAACCGCTGTAGACTGTTACAAGATTATTTGTTTATAATAAAGAAAATTATAAGTAATATATGAATATGAACACTTGACAGTATAAATAACGAATCTATGGAATAAATATGAATGATAGAATGCAGTTTAGTATGAGTGAAATTGAATTAATGTCAAGGTAAATATTGAGAAATTATATTTACCTGGCACAGGGAATATCCAGCGCATTTTTAGCGTGCTTCTCCAACTCGACCACCGCTATCGCCGTCTGCCCTCAGCTGTACTGTATAGCCATGACTGCTTCCAAATAATTTAAACTTTATATAACAGCAAAAAAATATCGTTCTAACTTTACGTAGACGTAATAGCAATAAAAAAATATATACTAAGTTGATAAATAATAATAAATCTCGGTCCGGCTAGAGTATAACAAAAATTACGTGAACTCTGTCCTTGTAACAGAAACTAAATTGATTTTATTTTCGGTTTTATGACACTGCGGATAAAGAGATGCCACCTTTAAATAATGTATGATTGTATAATACCGTCTACAGAACAAACCCTTCGTTTATAGAAAGGCATTAAGATATAAATTATCAAAATTATGAGATCTCACAGATGTTACATTACGGTTATATAGTGGCTATACCGTTAGGTTTTACTCCTGAACAAATATTTTAATATCATATCGCAATCTCGTACAACAAAGCTCGTGAATATCATTTAAAAACATGCTAGTGATTTAATAGCTTTTGCGTGAGCGTCAAAGTGGTGTCACTATTTTTATTTTGTTTATGAAAATATAAAATTACAAAATTAGCCCACGTGAACTTCTTTATATATTATCTTTGGAAATAATAAGTCTATTTTGTGTTACAAACTAACATATATATATATCAGTTGGATAGAAACGGTTAGAGATAAAGGCGCGAATTTTATTACTTTCAACTAGTCCACTGTATGTTAGATGATAATGTTTACCATTTTAAAATGGTGCCATTATTAGCTTTTTTTAATCACAAACGCTTTAGTTGGTTTACGCATAGGGGTACATTTAATGACCACAGCAATAAAGCGTTATACGCTAGCGTATCTACGAACAATGCTATGCGCAGACATTATTGATTTTGAAGATATAGGTATGCCGGGTAATGTTTTAAATAGTAATCTAATTGTTTTTTTAGGTTATGCACTGCGGTGTTCATTTATTAATTTCGATGAGAACAACCTTCCGAAAAAAATAACGTTAATAAACATTAAAAAAAATAGTCTAAACTTTATATAATACGTAAATTTCTCTCATATTTTAAAGACGATATTCACCATATTCATTTTATAATAATTAATTTAAAGTTCTTTAATTTATATTAAAACCTTACCAGCGAAAAATTAAAAAGCCAGCATTGGTTACCGGAAAACAATCACCACAAAGATACACCGTTTGTTATAAATCTAAAATATTCATAATTACGCAATTTTATAAGTGGTTTCTATAAATTTTCGCGGAAATTAAATTTCTTCGGTCCCATTTTATGCAGTAAATTCGGCTCACAACCGCAGCCGCACGCCGACACCAGATTAAAACTAGCAAAGTTGTCAGTACAATATTTTATTTACCACAATAAAACAAATTAGTAAAAAAATTTTTTAGATAATTTAAATTTAAGTGTAGTCAATAATTAACTTAAATTTAAATAAACTTGTTATTCTTATTTACCTTATCGTAAGAATATTGAAATTTCTTTACAGTATTCCTTCTTTTTGATTATGATGTACACACAAGTTAAGCAACTATTATTACTCTCAGAAATACATTTAACTTTATATATTTCTATTCAAATAAATTATTTAGTTCAAATAAATTGTAATGACAAATTACCCTAAATCAAATTGGTAACACAACGGCAACATTGTGAACCGTCTATTGGTTAAAAGCTGCTGTTTTGTACAACAATGATGTTTAAATCGTCTACCGTACTGGCTCTCGACTTTTAGCGAAGAAATTTAACCTATAGTCACCATCACACTGTAGTTCCCTAACAATTACAGAGGAGGAGTTGCGTGAAACCGTATTCGTTACCCCTCGCGGCTACAGTCGTGCCGTGCCGCAGCTGCAACCTTTTGCGTGACCGTCTCTCTACCCTTTACGGCTGGATTAAGCTCGGCGACGTATCTAGACAAGTCGCTTCAGGTCGTTGTCGAATATATGCACTAGGAGTGCAAGCTCTCTTAGTCATGAACTAACAAGATTCCGTGGCCCACATAAGAATAAGAGATAAGGTTAAATAGTGCGCTATTTCTTTAGACATATCTTAAGAGGAAGTTCATCACATCACATAAACCAGACCTATCCCAAAAGTAGTTTAGTTTTGCTACCAAAAATAAAACGCGACCATCAAAATAATACTTTGGTATATATATTTGATTAATGAATTCATTGCTTTCTTTTGTCTCTAGTAATATACGAGTATAAATAAAAGAATGAATGATTATAATGTAACAAGTTGAGTAACACTGAAAAAATTCACTACATAAAATTACTCACCGTCCTATCCATTAAATATTAAAAAGTAGTATAACTGTTTTTTTTATATTTAAGCGAATATTACACATATAATAAAACTAAATTTTACTGATTTTACCGTATTCATTTATTTATTACCACGACTTTTTAGACCATGCTATATAGAGCGGCGTATAATATAGCGTTCAACGAGTATGGTTGCTGCAAATCACTCATAATATTCAGGTAATAAATAGTTAAGTAATCGCTATAATATCTGTATAATTTAATTTTATTAAACGCTGTAAAAACATTTAGTATACAATTTTTGCTAGATTTAAGATATATTGATAGAAATCCTTTCATCCACCATCAACGTCGAATCGTTGTTTCAATTCCTCTAACCTTCCAAGGTCAGGTTCTTTCACGAATTTCACTTCATAAAAAAATTACGTATTAAAAGAATAAGATAATAAATATTAAAGAAATGCTTTATACTGCTTTGCCAAAGACAGAGAACTTAAGCAAAATATCAGTTTAGATTAAAACACTATAATACTTTCACGGCTGTTTATTGTTAATTACAGGACAGTAAGAGATTATTTCTGAATAATATTTTGCAGTAAGTTATTAATTTCCATAGAAACTCAAAATTTTCACTCATATTTTACTAAATGTCCACACATATGTTTTCAAAATCGAAAAATGTAAATTTTATTTACCTACGATCTTATTTGTTAAGATCAAGTGCCTATTCTTTCTGATTATTTAAGCCTATAAACTATAAACAAAAGGCAATTAAAAAAAACCTCTGCATCTTAAATGGAACTTTTTCTTTAAGAAAAAAATACGGGAGATTAGTACAAGATTTTTCTAAGCCTATCTATCTGCCATCATAACATTGCAGGCTTCTGTCAACATGAGAGTCAAAATATTCTGAGTGAGCAAGCTTTACCATTTATAGCCTCTTTTTTACTTAACATTCCGTGAAATTGAGATAAAGTGTTAGCTAGTTGCAGGTAAAAAAAATTAGGAAATATCCACAGACAAGGTAATCTAGCTTTGACATAAACTACAAAAACCAATGCCGACAGAGAAAATTTCACATCTTATCGCTACAGCATCAGAGTCTAGCTGTAGACTGTGATGACCGGATACTTATTCAACATCACGCCGCAATATCGGTATTTTTTAATCTTATTATATAGTAATACTCTGTGAGCAAATTTTGAAGTTTTCTTTAAAAAAAAAACACGCATTCATAGCGTCATTAACCATAATGACAAGTGAATACTTTTTAATTGCGAAAGTTTATTACTTTTCAACACAAATTATGCCAAGGTGAAGAAAAATATTTTTTCTAATTATGTAAATACAAGGATAGAGGCTTATTACAGGTTGTTAATAGCTATTAAAAACGCTGTAATGGCTTACATTGTAAGTGGCAGCGTGATGAATAAATGGCCTTGATATCTATATGAGGAAAGGCCCCGCGCCCCAACAGTGGGAACGGTAGATGGGCTGTTTACTATTAATACGCCATAAAATCAACAAGTAGTTACACCACACATACTCTCTAGGACCTTATATAAAACATCGCGTTTCTCAAATCACAGCTTTTAACTCACTTTGCATTATATGATACATTGAAAATAGAATTGTTTTGATAAACATATATACATAACAATATATACTTGTACATAAATATATGTATTACATATTTAATATTAAGCGTATTTATATATGTATCGATTAAAAAAAAATAATCATTTTACACAATTATGATTTATTTTTTGTAGAATTTTATAAGATTTGTATATGAGACGGATTTTTTTTTTATTTTTATGAATTATTGTATGCTTGCCTTAAGTTCGTTAGATAAGATTAAATATTTATTATTTAGTTACACCTAAAGAATAATATGAACACATAACATACCTCATGGACTTCCTACACTATTTATTAATATGAACCTGAAATGCCATCAAACTTACATCAATTCTAGAATTAGTACATATTTTCTGTTTTCTTAGAAATATAGGCACGCATTAAGTTGCTATTATAGAGCCTGACTAATATGGCGATGTGTATTAACCAGAGGGTATGAATGGGTAGTTTTTTTTATTTACTTAATTTTTTTTTAATTTTTCGATCCTGTGACCTTTTCTAAGTGGTAGCACTCAACATTTATTGGTACGACTTTAGCATTTATAATTTTTATTATTACAGAGTAATCAAGATGCATGTTACTATGAAATGTGTTATGTAGAAATGAGTAGTTTCGGATACTTATCACACACTTTCGTCGTCGTCGATGTTGCGTCACTCAAGAACACTTGTTCTTGTGTGATGAAACATCGACCATTTTTATAACTTTTCACAATGCCACCAATTTTTTTTTCTACAATATTCCATTTATAAAGACATTTATTCAACTCTTCGACGATTCTTTTCTCAAAAAATTTCAATAAACGCGATGAAAGAATTTCAAGAGATCTCTTCTTCGTTCTTCTATCGAAGATCCATACATTCTTCTAACATTCGTGAATTTATTCTGTCAGGCGCCACAAAGGAGCGGACAGCTTCAGAGAGAATATGGCCGGATCCAAATGTACGATGAGCTTCGTGAAAGGACCTGTAATAGCATAATGATCTATTTGATATAATAATCCTTTTTTAAATAAGCGTTCATGCTATAAGCATTAAACCGAAACGTCAGACCTGGCCGATTAAACAAATGTAAAGTAAAATTAATAAATCATAATCGATGTTATTACAATTGCGGTGAATATAGAAGTTGAGAAGATAATTAAGCATTTTACAACATATACTATTTAGCTATGAATTTGTATTTCGGCTTAAATCACAAACACCCGTCTGTATGAAAAGTAACGTAATAAAAATAGGTACTTAATGAGGGAGGTCCCATTTCCCAAAACACCGAAAAAAATTAAAAAAAAAACATCCTCACGTGAAGGCGTGCGGCATGGTGTGGTGAGCGCGTGCAGCGCCACTAGAGCCGCTCTCATATGATGTTACAGCAGCGGCAGTACCGGGGCCTCGCGCCACCCCCAGCCACTGGCGGCGTCACCGGTGCGAAGTACGCGTGTACTTTTATATTAGGCAGGTGAGTCTGTTGATAATACTGATTTATAAATCATCACAAAAAAAAAACAATTTTAACCTCTGCCTGAAAATAGAAGTGATATTAATTTAAGCACTGGTGGTAGATATTTGTTGCAGAAGACCATGTAGGTATCCCCACAGCATCTATTGCTACCGCCAAACAGCATGCGAGATTCAATACGATAGGCAGTAGAAATAGGCATTGTAACATATTTATCAAGATTTAATTATTTCTTAAAACACCGTATCTCTAACTTACTCTCAACTTTCGTATTGCATTCCTCGTTACCATCTGACAGTCGTATAACTCAATAAGTTGCAGATTGTGACACGAAGTTAAATGCTCTAAAGCGCCATCTGTCACCAATGGGCAATTGTCTAAACCTGAAAAAAAACCACCGACTTCAAACAATAATAGGAGAAAGAGACATTAATTATTATAATGAATATTATAAATTATTTATTATCAAGTAAATTTAAAGTAAGTAGCTCGCTGGCCTAATGATTAGAGCGTGCGACCTTCATTCCGAAGGTCGCGGGTTCTAATCTTGGCATGTGCCGATGACTTTAATATTTAAGTTATGTACATTTGTGAACTTTAGTTACAACAGCGAAATACAAACGGTGAAGGAAAACATCGCGAGGAAACCTGCACATGAATTAGAATTTATTCTAAGGTGTGTGAAGTCACCAATCCGTATTGGGCCCGCGTGGTGACTATATGGACCCATCGCCCTCATATTGAGGGTAGGCCTGTGCCTCAGCAGTGGGGACGTAAATTGGCTGTTATGGAAATTTAAACTAAAAATTACTAGTTAACATGTCCTCTACTAGACATTTTTTTTAACTATTTAAGTATTTTTCTTACTTTCATGAAAAATATTGTATCCCACTTTTTTGTTAATCAATAATATATATATTAATACATGACCGTTTTAAATGACATATATCTTTTTATAATGTAAAATGAGAAATTTACCTAGCAATAAGGTAGAAAGTATTGATTACAATCCAATACTAATCTTTGCTGGTAACAACTAGCAAATATTGGTAGAGAATGTCCCCTGCACTTTCATAAATGTATACTTTTTTGATATATGGTTTGTACTTTCTTACATACATACACATACATATATATCACTCCTCGTTCGTAGTGGGATAGGCAGAGACTACCTCTCTCTACTTACTACGATCCTGGCACACCTCTCCTGCTTCCTCCCTTATTTTTTTATTGACGTATATGACGTATAAGAGCTTATGATTTCTATATACAATATGATCCATTTAAAACTTATCTTAAAATTAAGAAAATATCACTTATATATTACCTAAAACAGTTAGATGCTCCGCAGCACATGGGGACATTGACAATTGTTTGATTCCATAGTCAGTTATTAGCTCACAATGTGAGAGGGTCTGAAACATAATAACTTTTCATTTGATATAAATGAATAAATCTAAAAACAGAAATTAACTTCCTTATACACATTTTTCCAAGACCTTGGTTTACAATCTGCGTGGAAATCTTTCGAAGAAGCCTATTACTAGCATTGGCTGATCATAATGATGATACCACACTATTTAACAAATATTATTTATGATTATTAAATAATTGGATGACATATATATCGAGTGAAAATTAACTAACCAACTTCTCAAGTTTCGGGCAACCCATTGAAAGATGGACTAGTGTTGTATCTGTTATCAAGACACATTCTTCTAAGTCCATTCGCTCCAGCATTCTGCAATTCTGTTCAATAAAAAAAAACGAATTTTAAAAAATAATAAAATTTTGTATGCCACAAGTTACACAATTTTATTTGCAACAAGAAATTGGGAAACTAAACACAATATGTTACCTCTATATATCTTTATTATAGTCGACTTTGCGTACAATAGGTGCTGACTATGGTTTGATGAGTATTTATCGTACATTATATTTTGAGTTGTAATGACTCAATCTCTAAATAACTGAATATTCGATGATGCAGTTCTTATCTAGTGGATGACATAATCCAACAAGGCATCCTCCTCCATTCAACTTTTTGGGTTGTGATACAGAAAAATATTATCAGGTGCAGAGAAAACAACATAATGATCATTGACAAACAAAATACTTAATATATAAAATTAAATGTAGCGATATGTATGTATGTTATACTTACAAACATACTTGATTTAAATTTTTAAACGAAAATGTCAACGTGACTCAATAAACTGATTGAGTTAGAAATACTCCGACTATATGTATTGAAAATTGCTGAGTTAAGGTTTTAGAAGGCAACGCACTTGTGACATTTATCATAAGACGAGTTGCCAGCCATAGATGTAATGTAATAAAAGGAAGTTATTAAGGAGGTTCGCATACTAACCCTGGCTAACGCTTGGAAACCGGCGTCGGTGAGCTGGCTGCACTGCGCGAGTTCGAGCGTGACGAGGGAGGGGCAGCGAGCCGCGAGCGCCGCTAGAGACGCGTCCGTCAGCCGCGTGCATCCTGACACGCAAAGAAGACGCATGCCGCCGCCTAGCTTCGAAATCGACTCGTCTGTTAAGTTCTGCAATATAAGTATATATTTAATATACTAACATGTACGACTTATTCATATTGATTACTACAATTAATTAAAATAATATTTAAGACAACAACTTGCCCTAATTCTGACAGGAAAATATTTTATAAAAATATATTTTCTTTTTACATGTTTTTGTTTTGTAGTGTGCACATAAAAAATATAAAAATAAAATTCCGACATGCAACTTCTAAATAACTCAACTGTTTAAATATTCCACTACTCTAAATTTCCATCGTTTTGCAGCGGTCGTCGTGACGGGGGAAAAGGTGACAGACGTCCCGACGTCGTAGTTATCAAGGAGTATCATCAACTTTTTTATTATTTATATACAATCCGATCTCCGAACAATGTAGAGAATGATGTGCTTGCTGTTTCTTTTTTTTTATTACTAATGAGATCACACTGGTGATTGTACCCAACTATCTTCTGTATTAAAATTAGGATGTTATTTAATTTTAATAGCCTTGTGTGAATCATCTGTGATAATGTGTTTTTTTGCATTGATTTGTGAGCTGATGAAACCTGATGTAATCAGGTTTGATAGAATTGATGTTTCAACCATAAACAATTAAAAATAAATTTCTCTGTGATAGTTAAATACATGTACTTACATCACAACCCTGTACATTGAGAACTTCTAGATCTGGACAATGAGTAGCCAAGCTTGACACAGCTTTGTCATTCACATTTTTGCAGCCTACAGGAACATAAAAAATCGTATACATACCACTCATTGCTTATTCCTTAATATTGTTTACACATTTTTTGTTAGGGGTGCTGAATATAACTGAAGTCAGACAAAGACCTCATGGTACAATATAAGTCTGACGAATGTTTCACAATTTGGCGTTCGTTACTACAATAAACTCTACACCAAATTATGCTCGTCACATTGATATATGTAACTTTCAAACTAATACATGGTGGTACATGTGATGCTAATAATTAGCCGCAAAAATAGACACTGTGATGGTATATATGCGAAATAAGTACACTTAAACAATTTCCAGCAACAGAAACCTAATCATCAGTAAAGGCTTACGTTCATAATATATCTTTTTACGAGATATGATAGATCTAATGTTTATTTTAGACAAACTATTACTTAGTTTAAAAAACAAAAAGCAAAGTTTCTTATTATTCATAATACAACAATATATATTTCAGAAAATTTAGATAATAATAAGTCTTTTTGGATTTGATTCAATATGATAATTTTAAAAAATTCATACAGAGCTATGCTATATGTAAATTTGCAACTGTATGCGAGCAACGCACAACCAATCGAAGTGGAGATCTTTGGGGAAGGCCTATGTTTAACAGTGGATGTTTATCGGCTGATGATGATGATGATGATGATGAAGATGCTATGTTCAAAGTATTTTAAGAGTAATCATCTTTTATATTCTTACCTCTACATATAAAGCTTTTCAATTTAGGGCAACCTCTAGCCAAAGCCTCAACACCATTGTCCGTAATTGATTGGCACCATGATACATTTACATGTGTCAATAACTGGAAAAACATTTATAAAAATGATTATGTATAACAGACCTATGTGACAAAAAGTACAGGACATTCGATAATAAGCGATAACGACGCACTAGATAGGATGACACTGCAGCCTATTGTGCTCATTATTTAGATACACAAGATGTTAAGTTTCAATACCCCGATTAATGCCCTTTAAATAACACAGGCAAAAATAGAACATGTGGTGGTACCTACTTAGGCTGGTCTAGCAACAGGAATCTATGACCATCTTATAATTTTTTATTGCAAAACTTTACACAAAAAGAACAATATGCTGAAATTTTTTGAATATATGGATGTAATAAAAAACTTACTGGACAACCGTCTGATAGAGCTTTTAAAGATATATCTGTCATACTAGGGCAGGAATCGAGATTGATTCTGAAAGAAAGATTAAAATATTAGGTACAGTGTTCAAATTCAAAATTTTATACAAAGATATCCACACCAATCAGTTCTGCACTGCATCCAGCTGTTTCCCAAGATCTTGTACATCCTATGGAATATCATACATATACATAGTACATCTAATAATAATTTCATTTATTACATAATACTTAAAATATAAAAAACATACCTTTGCAATTTATTGCACCTCCTGCCAAGAGCTTGGCATGTCTGATCAGTTAACTTTTTACATTTATTCAGGTTTAATTCTTCAATGTTTTGACAGGACTGAAATAAAAAATTAATTATGCTTTTAAACAGCTATACTAAGTAGTTAAATTATATCCAAAATACAGAATATAGCTAACTATAAAAATCTCTCTAATTTGTGGTCATTTTGTCACTTGAAATTATAATTATAAAGAAATAGATTTCACAATTGCAACAGAAAAGCTTGTTTTTGTTTTTGTTATTAATTTATATACATAGATGCGAACATAGAAAAGAACAGAAATTTATATAAAGTATGTACAATACAGTATTTAATCTATTATAAAATTTTTATTAAAAGATCTTAATTTACTGAATAGTGCATTTGTAAACCTAATGTGAATTTTGATTTTAGGCCATAGGTAACCCTTTACCTTAACTTTACATAATGCTACGAGACACTGAAATCACAGGTCCTCATATGTTGACAATCGGACTATTGCAAAATAAGTTTTACTTATATAAAATAGACACATTTTATTTTCAGTAAAATATTTGAGAACAAGTATTATAATAAATGTTGCACAAATTTATGATAATATTCATCAAATCAAATGTGTGTAACCTGTGCAAGTGTCTTCATTGAGCCATCTGCAATGCTTTCACATCCACGTAATGATAACTGACGCAGAAAGCCTCCACATCGTCTTGATATGTTTTCTATCACTGGGCCCTAAAATTAGTACATATTCTTGTCATGTTTTAGTGAAAACAAACATTTTAAACAATAATTCTTTCTTAATCAGAAAATTTAAATAAGTTGTTTAATTTTTACCTCTACATCTCTCTGGAAATCAAATAAATCTATTCTCTGCCAATTGGAACCATCTAAAGCCAGAATGTTCCAAAGTTTTGATACCTGTTAGAAAAATAAAAAAGTTATCTTAATGTTAACTTATGCAGCAATATTTTTATATGATGCAAAGTAGATGAGAAAGTGTGCACACGACACTATTCTAGTTTATATATATAAAATAATATATATATATATATGTATATAGTTATATAAATATAAATATATGTATGTAGTCATATATATACACAAGAATATCAATATGAGACCACCCATCTCTATCTTTGACAAATTGTAAAGGATGGCTAAAAAATAGGTAGTTCTTGGGGAAGCACTAGATTTGACAGAGACCAGTTCTTGGTTTTTACCATTGTATGTGCCTGTAGTGAAAGGAAAGTTAACTTGGCTACATTTTTTATAAATATTAATAAGCACAGTAAACAGGGGAAGAAAATACCTGTGCACAGCGACAAAGAGACACTACATCTAAGTAGGATAATATTCTGAGAAGCAACTCCTTAGGCAGTTTTCTGTTGATATGATTTTCATCTTCTCCTGAAAACCGAGTTATCTGTAAATTAAAAGATCAGTTAATTACATTATGTTTACATATGTTCTCCTAAACAAATTAATATGTACATTGTATTATTTGATTGTTTACTCAACTTCCATAGTGAATTAGAGTAGTAAATTGTAGAATATAATCTCCTCTAGTAGTACAACATGACACTAAAGTAATTTTAGTAACTAAAGTAAACAAAATAAATAAATAAACAAGCAGGATGATTATGTGTGTAAAAACTGGTACTACTATTGCAATATAAAAACCATGTCTCCTAAACGTAGACAAAAATAATTACTAACATTATAATGGAAAATAATGTACTTTGCTCACTTTAATGGGGAAATACAAATTAATTTAAAATGAATATAGCTTCACTATTAAAACTTTATGTAATGAAGAATTAAAACTATATGTAGAAACTATGAATGCATATAATTTTTTGGTTATAAACTGGAAATGGAATTAAAAAAGAAACAAACTAATTTTCAGACATTTACAAAATACTTTAGTCATTTCCAGGAAATAAATATAAAATTCAAACAGGAATAAAAAGATAATGTGTATTTTAAGAAAATTTAGTTAGATAAAAAAAATTATATTTAGATTTATTAAAATTATCACATCATCTACATAACGGTATTAGACATTACGCGAGTTGACTGCACGTTGAAACAGAGGTCAATACACTAAGCAACAAAGAAATAATGAATTATTTACTTAATTTTATATACACAATATAATTATATTTGCAAAACATGTAATTGGTAACAAACATGTAATGCGTTTTACTTTGAATGCCGGGAAAACACAATAATAACCAAAATTTTAAAAATAGATCTACAATATTATTACCATATTCATTTTAAATTGCCTTATTATACTTGTTAATTTGCAGATAATTAATATAAAAACATGAAAAAATATTAACAAAACTCGTGCTTAAAGTTCTTTGTTCTCTTGTGGTTTAGACTTTTCTTGCATACTTCGATGTCAGCTGTTTCAATCAAAACGAAAACAAACAAATCGGTAAATCAATGAGACCTACCTCAAATTTATTCCTTCCGGAGTAAGTCATGCTCGGGTATGGTGTCACCTTAGCCACAGTGTCAAATTTAACTGATACACTTGTTCAGAAAATTAAACACACACTGAGTGCGTCGAAAGCGAACAGCTTGAAATTTAGAATTTCTGTATACACAATGGCCGTAGACGAACTTTATGACGTTCAAAAGGTACAAACAAAAGTTGAAAAAATTATCAAAATAATTAGTTTTATGCGTTAATATAAAAATACTATTATTATACGTATATTTATAAAATGAACTTACAAGCATTTAGTTCTTGAGTCAAATTATTATAATAAATATTTTTTTAATATTGCAATATCATCAATAAATTAAATGTTTCGAACGCTCCAGGAATATAAATGTCAAGTTATATCTTCATTTAATTTTTAACTGCCATCTGTTATGTATTATATAAAACATATTAATTATAATACGTTACTTACGTTAGATACGTTTTGTATTGTAAGGTACATCTTATTTTGAAATAAATTGTAATGTATCTTTCTACTACGGAAGTTTGAAGACATGGCAGACTTTTATTTATAAAACTATGAACAAATTCCGGCTCAGATTGGGTAGTTAATCGCCAAGCACTTTAACTTGCAAACACTTGGTATTACTTGGTCCCCACGATAAAAAAATAAAATAAATAAACTGGTCCGGTACAAGGTCTGCAGGGTTGCAGGCGTCAACCGGTGATATAATAATTTAATAAGATATTTACATCTTTTTTAAAAATTGGTAAAATTTCGTACAATTGTTGTAATAATTTTGTGTATAATAACGTGTATGTTAAAATTGGGTTTCAATTTTGTTTTTTTAATGATCAAACTTGCAAATTTTTTGCCGAACTTCAATGTTTAATGCTTAAAATTAGTTTCAGTACTAATAAACTTACATAATAAATAAAGACCATTTGGAATTTTTGCACCAAAGGATTAAATAATTTTACATTAGTTCATTTATTTATTCCATACATAGAATGTCTACCAATTGCATTAGATTATTTGGAAGAGTAATATAAATTTCTTTGTTAAAGTAAATAATATTTATATGGTTTCTTACACAATGATACAAATGTTAAAAACAAACAAATTATATTATTTTTCAAAAATGTAACAAAATATTTAAATAAACAATAACAATAATAGAATGACAGTCACATTACAGTAATTTGACACCCAAGTCATGGGGGATTATACGCGATAAAATTATATTTAACATCATATGCGACCATTTGAGTGCGACACTTCAATAAACACAAAATTAATTGCGATTACCATGAAGTTTGACATTGGAAAGAGATTTCATATTATTTGAAAAGTATGAAGTATATTTCTCTGCGGAATATCCGTGCAACTTTACTTGATGGGGTTGGTACGCATTCGATTCGCGAACCATATTTTTGTCAAATATAGGGTAGACGGTTGATCTCTTCCTTCTAGGCGACTCTTGCATCTGCTGACTGGGGTACGGATCTACGAAGCGACGTCCATTAATATCGTTGCCATCCGCTGTCGGGAATATCGTTGGCTAAATTAATAAAATTTTTATGTTAAACTATTTTCCAACTGTTATTTAATTGGATTATATTTTACTTTAGGTTAAAAATTTGTCCTATAAACTGATACTTAAGTTAGTAATTGATATAATAAATTTCAAACTGTTTAAAAACTTTAAACTGATAACATGTTAACAGCTCGAAATAAAAAAATTAAAAAGCCGGCATTGATGTATAAGATATTATCACCCATTGATGAAAATTGAAAAATTACTTATTATAAATCAATTTACTCAATGGTCAATAACACCTTACTTTGCTTGCCTGCGCCTCTGCTGTTGAAAATTCCAGGAGCCGATTGAGTTTGTGCCTCACCGCCGACTGTGTTCTGTTGAATACTTCCCATGCCAACGACCGCGGGGTTGGGTTCGTTCTGTTGCCCTTTCCATGGCCTGCAAATAAAATTTTCGTTATATTTATACATAATAAAAACTTCTATTAAACTAATAATAAAATATAAATATTGAAGAAATGAAACATGACGTCTATACGTGTACTTACTTATCAGGGAATAGTTCACCGGGTTGTCCTCGTGTTTGAACTATTCTTTCACCATTTACTTCAACTACGCATCGCAACCTTGCACAGCATGTTGGAAATTCTGGATATTATCATATTATTATATTGAATATTTGGTTAATACATTGTTATAGTGCTAAATATTTATGTTGAGGAATCTACATGCAGCAACGCACTGCAATAGGCCAATACTGATGATTTTTTTTTATAAAATTATAGTTGATGAATCAGTTTCTTTAGAAAGCTATCTGTAAATGTTATCCTTGACGTCAAATCTTTAGCGTTTTAAACAATATTTTTTAATTATGTCAGAACAAAAAATAAATAACATTTGATTACATACCAACATTTTCGTCTTCAATGTATTCATGACACTCTAAAGCGTTTTCTGGAATTTTCGGTTTGCGGCACCTAAATTAAAATAGACAATAAAGAAAATTAACAGACTAAATTTCTGCATTTTAGTTAATATTATTTTCCAATTAAAAATTATCAAGACAATTAGAAATTAGTTTATTACCCAACAGCGGCTATGAAATATTTTCCATCTCGAATTTCGCATCGATAGCGGTGGCACGTGTAATGATCTGACCATTCCTGCCACGGCTGATACCCTTTTCTAGAATATTTATCCACGCATGCTTGATCTGAAAAATAATTTGGGTTATTTAAATGAATTTGTTTTACTTTAAATCATAGATGAACCTTATTTTACTTACAGCTGACGTCTTCTGCAAATATCGCTGGCACAATTAAATAAGTTAAATATACCAATGCAAGAAATTGCATTTTTATTCTATTGCTAAAACCTAGAACAGAAAACTGAACTGTTGATGTCTGTCTGAAACACCAACTGAAATATACACGTATTGGTCGGCCTAAAATACTATTTTATGCGGGCAATATTTAGAAAACATAGGAAAGCCGACACCAGATGTTGTAAAAGGAAACTAAAATGTTATGTGAATCTTTACAAGCATCCTTGTTAGATCTCAACAAACGAAGAAACTATACGAAAAATTACAAAAGCATTTCATTTACTATTTATCATATTCAAATCATTTTTGTAATGCACCATAATTGATTTATTATATTTAGGTATAACAAAGTTTTGAGTGGTAAAAAGTGATGGTTATAGAATTACTAATGTAGATTAAAAAGCGATCAAATCAATTAAATCGAAATGTTATAATACATACCCATTTACCTTAATGATTTTTTAATACTCAATCCTACCGTATGATCGCAGGGCCTGTTATCAGATGAATAATGCATTGAAAGAACAACAGTGATTTGCTTATGCTTTGAAATGAAAATGTATATTCCAAGAAAAGTGATTGAATACAAATGTATAGTCGATTGTTAAGTTTTATGAAATGCATAATTATAACTTTTCAAGTTATCTTTAACAAAGGTCGTTAATAAACTATTTCATTAAACTGAACTACGTTTTCGGCACTAAATTCTAATTGCTTAGTTTTTAAAAATGTTTTATTTTGTTGTTTTTTTTAACAATATGTTGAGAGATGATCGGTTATCGTCTATCTTGTTGTAATTGATATACCATCACATAGCGCTCATTGATGTGACACATAAAACGATAAATCTAGTTAGTTATTTTTAATAGGAACAGTGCCTAAAAAACTTTAATACAGAACATTTTGTACAATCGGGATCTGCAGTAGACGGTTCTTTATAAAAAGAGATACCATTTTTTCTGTTTTATGTGGAGAAATGCGTTTTGAAGATACAAAAGTAAAAAATTAAATAAAAACTTTTAAACTTAAAATAGTATTAAATATACGTGTTTCGGTGATTTCGCATTAATCTTGAGTTTTTTGTGTATTCACTGGTGGTAGGTTTCTGTTTCCGGAGATCATCTAGGTCGGTCCCACCGCAGTACCTATTTCTGCTGCCAAACAGTAGTGTGCAAACATTACTGCGTTCTGGTTAGGGCGCTGTAGCTATTGTAATTACTGGGGTAACGAGACTTAACATCTTATGGCTCAAGCGATGAGCGCAATGTAGTGTAGTTTATACTACCCTAACTATCGCCACTGTTATGGGCTGGCGTATCACTTACCACCCGGTGAACGTCTCGCTCGTCTCATCGCTTAATTGAATAAAAAAATATGAATAATGCAAATAACGTTTCTGTGAAATATTTTCTTAATTTACCATATTAGATATTGAATTATATCTGACAAAGATTTGGAATATCCTTGAAAACCTATATTTTAAAAGAATCTTTCAAATCAACGTATATTTGTAACAGTTACTCCCGTTATATATTCATTACCTCAAAATACATTACAGGTTTCACTAATTTGTCGGTGCCAGATACAGACAAAGCAATATAAACTACCCTGACCGTTTTAAATGATATTGGGTGAGGAGGACACACATCGATCCTAAAGGGAAGTTGCGTGGTATTTCCACCCACTGAAACATAGCGAGATCGTTTCAAAAAGTACTTTAGCTTTCTTTAGCAACCTCTCCGTGTTTTTTTTTTCCTGAGGTCGCTCCCTGAGTAATGTAGATATAATTATTATAACTGGTGAATTAAAAGTATTTGCTTTAGAATTTTCTTAGCCTCATTTTTAATAGCTCAAAACTAGAAGCCTGGGAAACCCTCATCTATCTGAAATGTATAACATGTACTGTTCTTACTTTAAAAATATTATGCGGTTTAACAAAAAGTAGCCGGAAGAGGAATTTAAAATAAATAGTCGAAATGATAAGAATGTTCAGTAAAGATTCATTACATTTTATTTGAGATAAAATAAAATTAAGTTATTTTATCAAACAATGAAACATAAATAATATCTCAGTGCCTAGTTAGAAAGCAAAAAGTAAACTTTTGTAAACAAAATCGTGGGAACAGAACGCAGCAATTGTACAATGGCGATTGCGTCAATCAAATCAAATGCCAGTATAACTTACTTGCTGTTATACGTTGTCTAGATACTGATAAATTTAAGTTTTCATTATTTAATTTTTCAATATTTGTACAGCGTATAGACTTAGTTTTTCTGATAAGATTTTAATTTAAACATAACCATTAACACAAATGAAGTAAGTAATGAACAAAAATAAATTATTAAAATTTAATAATTTTAAAAATAGACTAACATTATTCTTAATATTCGTTAAAAATTTAAGGATAAAGATAGTTTTCCAATAAACCTTTTTATTTGTTTTGAAGATCTGAAAATAGCATTTTTTAAATCCACCTCCTCTTTAAACATTACCTGTACTTTGATTTTTATTAAATCGCCAATGGTAAATGTAATTATTATATCATAGCAGCTTTTAAATATTAGAACTTAAGACTTTAATGCAATAATATATATTAAATGACATTTTTTTAAAAAAATCAGGGTATAATATTAATAATGAGCAAATCAGTTTTGTTTTTTCCTCAGTTTTTATTGAATGTTCTTGCGTGTAGTTCAACACATGCAACACGTTATACAAAAAGCTGCAGGAATTCATTCTCTTAAAGGTGAAGACTAAAAAACAAGAAAATCCAAGTTATTTTTAAGATATTTTTTTTTTAGTACTGCATAATAGTATTCTGTTACACTATAATATATGCTTGTTTTAATTGCAGTAACTTTTATGCCTTGCGGATATGTGAGGAAGATATAATTTGCTCACAGTCTCCAGATGAAAGAATGGATACTGCTTCAGAATCCTTTCAATCCACACAAAATACTCCAAATTCTGTATTGTCATCTGACTCTGAAGATCAAGTAGTACGAAATGCAGTATTAAGATTATCAGTACCAGAGAAATGTGAGAAATCAAAGGATTTGATATTGAAAGAAAACTTTGATGACAGCTTAGTGACAAAAATGTCAAATCTAACTCTTAATACAATTGATAGTCCTAGACCAAAACATCTTGGCATAAGCCCACCTAGGATAAACAGCACCTTAACTCTTACAACTAATCATCCATTAATGTCTTTAGGAAGTCCAGATGACAACTTTCCTGATTTAGTTCCAAAGAAGGTTAATAAAGTTGATGATGATAAAGATTTGAGCTTGTCTAGTATAGAAGATGAAAAGATTTTAAATCATACCAGTGGATATGATTTCTATAGCCCCCAAATGAATACATCAAAAAATAATCTATACTTCTCAGAAAATTTTGTTACAGCAGACAGTCACCTTTTTAGCGAATCTCTTAATGTCATTCCCCCAGATGTTGCTAGAGTTGAACAACTAAATCGCAAAGAAAGACGAAAAATTATATCAAAATCTACAGAAACTTATAATGAAGTTTTATTAACACCAAAAAATAAAGTGCCAGATGAAGATGAAAATAGTGCCATAACTAAATGTAGTGAAAGAAGTAGTCAAAAGATATCTAGTCGCAGTACACCTAAATCTAGTAGTGTGCCTCATCCAGAAGATTTTCACTTTGCTGTATGTATTAACTTTTTTGCCAGTTTTAAATGATGTTTATCAATTATTATTGAATCAAATTCTGATTCTGATGAGAAAACAAAACCATTGTTTCATTGGTTACATTGGTATTCCTAGCATTTATTTAACCTATAATGAATTCCTCCTCCTTGTATATAAACCTTTCAATTTTTATTTTAGCATCTTATTTTGAAAAAACCAGTAATACATTTGTTTCAAAGTTAATTTTTTTATTAAAATTGATGTTGAATTTGGGCATGTTTTATTTTTACAATTAATTTCTATCAATCTATTATTTATATCTTATTTAAAAGTTTCTGTTACCAATAATTGTTGTACTTCTTAATTGATTAATTAGTTAGTTTCTATCAATGAATACTTAAATATAAAATTTTTGTAAAATTGTAAATTAATGCATTTTGTTCTTCTTCAAAATGTTTTTTTTTAGATGACAGAATGGTGTGAATCTCCTGCACATTTACATTCTCCACCAAAGTTTGAATTACCTATTGAAATGTCAAGTAGCGTTGGAAATCAGAATGTAAGTTATTATTATATTACTTTTGTACACTACATATTCATAGAAAAGAGATACCAATTTCAACTTTTATTGAAATCTTATCTATAATAGATTATTTGCTGTTTATTGGGAAGCTTTACATTCTTACTGGTATTAACTAATTCCACTCTCAGCATTATTGCACATGTGTAGTTGTCATATGCCAATTAGTATTTAATTTAGGTTTGTTTTTGCTATTCATTACTTTCTTCTAATTTATAACTGCAATAGTAACAGTGGAATTGGAAATAAAATGTAAGTTAGTAACCATTATTAAACTATTTTAGGATTTGGAATCACCTGATGTATTATCATCTTCGACACAAGAAGACAAGTCTGCATTACAAGCGTTGCTTGATCCATACACTGGCAGTGTAGTATTATGCCACAGAACTCCTAAGAGTTCTGGTCACCAACGCCGGAAAATACACATAGTATGTTATAACCACTCTTGTAATCATTACAAAATGTTTTTTTTGTCTAATTATGGTGACTTGAACGAGTGTCCTTTATTATATTTAAAAAAATATAATGTCTACCCTGAGATTGAGGGTATTTTAACATTTGAATTGTTTGGTTTTGATATTGTTCATTACAAAAGGAGGTTTGATGTCTTTGAATGTAATTTTATTGAAAATTAAAGTACATAGCAAAGATCAAAAATTGTACTTATTTGTTTTATAAAATGTAGCAATTATGTTGCTTACATGACCAAAATTTTCTGCAAAATAAAGGCAATTATCTGCAAATCAAGGACATAAATCTATAAAGCGAAAAAATACTTAATACAAAATCAATCACTTTATTAGCCACCAGAATATGATCAAAGCAGTTCAGATAGTGTAAGTGGATGTTCATTGGAGTCTGAAGAAGAACCACCAGACCTGCCTGTAGAACAAAATCTGCCTGATAGTGAAGTTGATGATGCTAAAAGGTAAATGTTTTAGTAATTGTAATGAACAATCATGTATTCAATCTTTTAGAAACTCTAAAATTTGTAGGTTTTGATATGAAAAATGTTATAGCCAAGCTTTTTAGTAACCCCTTTGGGTTCAATGTGAAGTCACATAACATGTTTCAAGTTTTAGAATATATTATAAAATTATCTAAATTAAACATGTAAAGCATTCGTTTATTTGTCGAACTGTCGACTAGAGCTGGTCGTTCAAAGTGCAGTTTGACAGCACTATCACTCATTAAGTGATTAAATTACTAACCAACTTCCGACCTTTATTCTTTAGTCGCCTTTTATGATATTCACGGCGCGAGAGAGGCTGGCAATTTTAATAACTAAAAAATCATAATAACTAAATTTGTAATTACTAATAACACACTTTGGAATGACAGGTCGAAATCAACTAATACAGTTAGCGAATGTAGTGATCCCATACCGGAGTATTCGGCTGCGGAAGAACTACACGACGAACGCTCGTGGTTAACTGTACAACACAGCGGACGAAGCGTCACCTGTGATATGAAGGTATTTGATACTTACTTTTTATATAAATATTCAATTATAGTTCAGGTTACTAAACTATTAGAGCTTTCACAATTAAAATTTGTTTTTCAATATGAAGGTTTTAATAATATATCATCAGTAGACTACTGAATATTGGAAAATCTTATTTAAATAGTCTTCGTGTAGCGAAATCAAATCTAGTAGGTAGATACTCACTGAGCTTTACCTTCTGGGGAAGAAAATATTGAAAAGTAATTTATATGATTCAAGAAGAATTAGCTAAATAGCGTTTAGTTTCTCGTTGTGGTGAGAGTCCCAGTCCTCCCAGCCGAGAGAGCACCAAGTGGCTGTTTATTTATTTATTTACGTTTTGCGGATGGTCTATTAGGTAATAGAGCCGTACAAACGTGTCCTATCACACGGTGGGTACGAAGCTGGCGGCACTGCCATCATCGTTTTTAGCGCGTGCTATCTGCCCGACACCGCGCGACCGGATTATAGATACGTTATGGACAACCTATTTCTGTAAGTGTTATTTTTTTATTCTACCTAGTGCTTTGACGTGCAAGACGTTCACCTGTTGGTAAGTGATACGCCTGCCCATAACTATGAGGCAATTGTTAGGAATCTGTACACTTGACCACATACCATTCACTGTCTTGAGACACAACATATTAAGTCTCATTAGTTCAATAATTTCACTAGCAACAGTGCCCTTCAAACCAGAACATAATAATGTTCACACATTACTGTTAGTCCTGCAGAGTTCCTATTTAAATACTTAGATAGTTCCGAATTCAGTCTTACTCCTGAACACTTGCAAAGGAATCAACACATTTAGTCTAAGTTAAGTTGATTATTAAGCTAAAAATTGTAGAAAAACCAAACATACTTTAATGTTTGTTCACATACACAAACAGAACAAATTCAGCCAGATGGTCGACTTCTAAATTGTTGGTTGGTAAATAAAAGTTGATATAAAACCCCCGACAACCAATGATTCTGTACAACCTCCACCAGGTTCACCTGACTAGCAGTCATTATAAACTGCCATTGTAATATTAAATAAAAATTTCCATTTAACTATTTCGTATCTGTATATAAATATTTCACTGCAACAACTGTCTTTTTCTCAGGTATGTGATATGGAGTTTAGAACGACTTGTAACAGATGAATATGTGTTGGTGTATCTACATGGTAGCGCTGGAAGTAGACGGTTGCCTACATTCTCCTGGCTGCATGAATGTTACAAATTGATTGATAGAAGGTAAACCAATCACACTCCTGAAAATTGTTTATTGATAATAAACCATATAGATGTACCCGAAATATGCTTGTTTTGGTTAACACAGTATTGATTCTATGGTCTTATTGACTATATTGTTCTATGGTCTGGTACTGAATTCCAATGTTATTCATTGTATATATATATATATAGAAACAAAAAGTTTATTATATAACTGTTTTCAGATTGAGAAAGAGTCTAAAACATTTGTACCTGGTGCATCCGACATTTTGGCTGAAATCATTTGTAGTCCTAACAAAGCCATTTGTAAGGTAATTTAATTCTATATAAATTTTATTAATGCTGTAGAGAAGCTTACAATTAACAATTACGTTATGTAATATCATAATGGTGATCATCAGCCATGTAACATATGACATGGCATCATCATCATCATCAGCCGTTAGATATCCACTGCTGAACATAGGCTTCCCACAAAGATCTTCACATCGATCCCGCGTTGCTCGCATCCAGTGGGTTCCCACAATTCTCACCAGATTGTCGGTCCACATTGTGGCTCGTAAATATATATAAAAGATAATAATGTTTTTTTATTAGCAATGGGCTAGTACTTGGCTTCAAATCAAATTGTATTATATGACAGGCTGCGGATGATAAAGTATAACTGCCAGTAATACTCAAACGTTGAACATATAAAAAAGTATTAGGCTTTTTTACAGTTGGCTTATATCTAGCAGCGGACATCTATCTGTTGAAATCTAATTTCCGCAATATTTAAAAAAAAATATTTTTAGTAGTCCTCAGGGAAAGTAATGTATTTATAATATCTTCCCTCACCAGTTCGAAATTCTTTCGCAAGTTGAGCTACGTCCGCAACCTACGCGAGTTAATGCAGAAAGTACCAGTTGAACCTAATGCCATACCAGAAATTGTGAAGAATTACGATGCAAGCCGCTGATGGAAGTACCGTCATATAATATAAGAATAAGGTTTATCGAGGAATTTATAAGACTAAATATATCTTCGATACATCATCATCATCAATGCCTGCTGTATATACCTCTATAGGTGCGCCTCAAGGGTCGCAACATCGACCAGTCCCTACGCTTCTCGCATCCAGAGGCTTTCCCCGACCTTAACTGGATCGTTCCTGGAGGCTCATATAACTAATATCAATGTTGTATTTCGCTATATCTGTATTCACCCAAACGCTTTTATCAAAATGAAAGCCATTGAATTCGTCTTGTAAACGTCGCATTAAAGTTGCCAATTAATGTAATTCGCACAATTTCAAAGAAATTCTCCTAATTATTAGAACTTTTTGGTTACATGCGAATTCTATTGCTTATGTAGAGACAAAATCTTGTTTTTTTTTTTTCTAGAATATTATTTTTTTTTCTGCTATTTTGTGCTATATTCTTAGTCAGAAATGGATTTTGTTAGATGAAAGAAAACAATATTTTTTTTATTTATTTTCTGTTATAAATGAAAATTGTGTTTAGATTTAAATTGAATCTTTTGTATGTACGTTTTTCTTAGTTTTGTGCTTTATTTCTTTCTCTTGTTGTTTTCACAATTTTTTTGTTTTACGTTTTCGAGTCATAGTTTTTCTTTCAGCACATTTCATTCCATTTTTATACAAAACTTTATTTTTATATCTTCGATTTATAGTTTTATTATAATTATCTATTTAAAAAGAGCATTTGTACTTTTCTACAACTATTATTATAGCTTGCTCCATGTATTTATATTTTGTTACAATATGTTTTTAATTGTTTTTTATTAGACAAAGCAACGGAACGAGATAGATGTTCACACCGCGGTAAGTGATACGCCTGTCCATTACAATGTAGCGCTTGTTAGAATGATATACACTGTACCATATAGTTCTCATAGCTTTGAGTCATAGGATGTTAAGACGTCCACCAAGTAATTTCACCAGCTATGACGTCCTTAAATCTGGAACACAGTCGTGATTGCACAGTACTGTTTCGCGGTGAAAACAGGCGCCGCGGTGGTACCTACTTCTTTATGGTCTCCGACAAACTTACCACCAGTGATATGCTTTAAGATAGGTTATGTTAAGAAGTGTTATTGTAGTACATATTATAAACTATGTTTAACTTATAAGCAATATCCTCTCCTGTGAGAACTGTTTAAAAATGAATAGCTTAAGTATTTAATAGATGTGTACATTAAGATATATAAAATCCACATGCCATTGTAAATAGGTATAAAAAGTGAAACATGACCATTCCGTTTCGTTAAGTATTTAAAGGTGTTGTCATGATGCATTATCCATGTGTTCACTGATTTATTATAATTTTTTTTGGTACTATCATAGACCATTTTAGTTTATCTTATTACAGAATGCAAAGCATTTAAAATTGTATTTATTTTTTTAATGTCGTTGCTTCATCTTTCGTTACTTAAACCTGTAGATTCCACGAGCAACATTAAACAACGAAATTTATTACATAATTCCTTTTTACAAAATTATGTATTGGTCAGTGTAATTTTTTAAAATGTATAATAGTTATAAAAAACAAAGTGCACGCAAATTTGAAGGTAATAATTTTTATAATTACTTCTCTGGCAAGAGAGTTAAGGGATTATCCACCACCACGCTAGCCCAGTGAGTCGAGGGATGTTACTTGTTTACGAAAGCTGTCGTTCTTGGAACATGTCGTTTTCCTCACGGTGCTATCTTTCACCGGAAGCTTTAACTCAGTGGGAATTGCCTGTGGACCTTTCAAATAGAGCTTTAACGAGTTTACATATAAATTAATATCAAAATTTAGTCACGGCATTATTAATTATTACGTGTAGTACCGTACTTATAAATGTTGATTTAAATTCATATACTGTATTTTTTTTAAAATTGTAATAATTGATTGGCGACACATAGCCCATGGATCATTGAATAACTCCTTACATTCTATAGCCAAAACGATTGCCGACCACTGACTTAATATATTCTTAACTTTCTTATTCTTTGATCAAAAGTAATTTAAAAATATTAGAAAATATTTAGTAATTGAAAATTTGTAAAAAAAAAATTCGTGTTATAGGAGTGATATTGAATTATATTCTTTGTATTAATTTCTGTGGCCATAGAGTTAAGAAGCACAAATATTTTAATATCAAAAAAAATCTGCCAAAAATTCAATGTAATTTTCTTTTTAGCAATGTGTACGGTCATAAGAAAATTTATAAGAATTGAATATTGTATATCTATTTGCACTCCTCTCGTGATATTACAGAGAAACAAGTTATATTACAAATCATAACATTTATATTTAAGGTTGTATTAATACTTTATATTTTTGTGTGTAGTTATAGACGCGAACGAGTGTATAAAAAAAAACTGATTTTGGAAAGGTGTATGGTCATGTGCAAGTGCTATAATTGAAAAAAAAAACTGGTTTTGATATATTATTTTTATTCTTACCAGCACATCAGTTACTTAACAAGTTCCTTGATTCGAATGTTTACCAAAAACGCTAATTATTTTTTGATGCATCTAAAATTTTATAAATTACATATTTCTGACTTAGTTTTTAAGAACAGGCCATAGTGATATTTTTGGTTATTAACCTTTGCTAGTATTTAACTTCCATCAAGATGCAGATTAAATAATTGTTGACATATATTTCCACTAAAAAGGCTGGATATCTCATTTACATTAAAAGGTTTTTTTGTTTCGTTATAACTACGCGTGTACCATAGACATTTTCCATTATAGGACTGTCATATGTCATAATGAATATGAAATTATTTACCATGACGATGATGTACCTCCAATTGGTTATGGAATTACATTGCGGTTCAATTTGCCATTAACAAGTATTAAACTTTTCAAACATGTTTCTTAAATTCGCATAATCAAAAATTGTCAACGTGTTAATTCTGGATTATGAAGATTTGTTTCAACTGTTTCTGCAGTAACTAGTATTTTTATTTATTTGAACTGAATAGTGATATTATGTAAAAGTTCATGTTTAACCTGTTATTTTTATTCACATGGTAACATTTTGAATAGTTTATGAACGTGTATTTGAATAAATAATTTAATTTTTTAAAGTTATGTTAATTAAAGAAAGTTTTTTGGCTTTAAATTAAATTTTGGAGGGTTTAAAAGATACTCTTAAACATGGCTTTAAAGTAGAGGTAATAAAAACACTATTTGAGGAATCACTGTTATTGTTTCAATATCAACAAATCGGTAAGTTTCTTTATCATGTTATTTAGAAGTTTGAATAATCCTAAAATGATTTACAATTATTATAATAAATACTCTATTTATAGCTAAATATTTTAGTACATATTTTGGCTCCTGTATATTTAAATATTTACTTTAGAATTCAAAATTGGTTATTAAGGAAAAAAGTTAATATTTTGTAAAACAAACCCTTTCCACATCATCTGTTCACGACCATCCGATGTACGTTCAAAGTATTTTAGTGATTTATAGACACATCAAAGTAATGTACCTAATTAATTATATGAGAAAACATATTTTTCGATAGCACATTAGCTAGCACATAGAAATATATAGATTATGTAACATTTAGAATAGGATCTCAATGGTACTCTAGGTCGAATTTTCATGTACATGATAAAATTATTTACTAAATTTAATTGTTGTTAATGATTAAATTTGCATACATTATCGGTAATTGATATTATTTCATCTCTTTCTTGGGATAGCGAAGGAATGAAACCTAACGTTATGATATATGAAAACCCATTTTCAGTGTTTATTAAGAACTAAGGACACGAGCAGAAATTTTTTTATATATATTAATTTTGTGTCTTGTGTCTATAGATAAAAGAAAGAAAGCGTATCGTAGACAATATAAAGGTCAGTTAATGTTTATGTATATAAGTTTATACTTTGAATTTATTTAAAATTAACATTCAAAAAGTACATTTTATTTATATAAAATACTAAATTGTTTTAGAACCTATCTAATTATTTTTAACAACATAAACTAACTGATTAGGTCTGGTGTTAGCGAATTTAATCATTACAACAATTAATACGTAAGCACAATAATAGAAATGTGTACGTGAATAGCCAATAATGTCGCTTTAATACATTGTAAGAATTTATATATATTTATATATGTATGTATGACCACGTAACTAACGAAAATTATAGACTGAGAAACGCGCTGCTGTTTTCTACAGAAGGATAATTCTTTGTTGACCATATTATACGTTAAGCATAAGAATAGTCATGAAGTTCTGTAGATAATGTTAAATTTAAGAAACGTGTTGATTAATGAAGGCAGAAAAAAAAACGCAAATATGGTCTTTTAAAACTTAAGATAAAGCTTTCTAAGTAAATCCTTTTCAAAAGACATGTTGCTTAGCTTTTTATCCTTACGTTTTCAGGCGTTTCGTCTATAACTTTCACGGTTTAACAGTCGGTCTTTTACATTCCGTTTAATTTGCTGTATAATTTTAAGTTTGTAGTTTTCTTTACTTGGGAGGGGAGTAAAATGTTTATGAAATTATATATTGTGTGCATTATTTATTTCCCACCTTTTGCGACATAATAATTTTTCAAATTTTTAGCGATGATGTCATTATATTGTTGTAAGCAACTAAACGCGTATTAATAATCGAGGTATTTTTGCATGCTACTAATAGATAATAGTACAAATGGTTAAAATTTGTAGTGTTGACAAATTTTCAGAAGCAAAGCAAATTTTTAAACAAGTTTAAATTATTATAACAAAAAGAATAAGTTTATTGATAAATTTTTGACAGAACCATTAAAACGGCAGTTTTAATTATGTATAAAGGCGCTCCGGATATATTACATTAACATATTAACAATTTGCTTCTGTCGCGTTGAGTATGCTCTTAGAGTTAAAATCAAACTTGTATGAAAGGAAAGTAAGTAATTAATCGGTATCAGAAATCATTCCTGCCGTCGGATCGAGGAGTGCTGTTATAAAAAACAATACTTGAATTTACTTAAAACTAATAAAAGATAACGTGGATATCGTAAACTTTTTACGAAACGTCAGGGACTATCCTATTTCAAGGCTAAATGACGTAATAATCAAATGTTACGGCGACCTTCACCAAATTACCTCCTTGATTCTGATGATGTAAGCGCTTGAAAGCCATAGCGACTCTTACAGCTTATCTGATACTGGGCTCATGGACCCGGTTCCACGGTTGGTTAATCAAATTACCTATTGGATCTTCTATGTACTATAGCAGTGTTGGTCTTTTATAGGAATAGTCCATTGAACAGATGATGGTATAATAAGAGAGTTGTTCCATATAAAGACAACAAAATTATTACCGCTCGATTTAGTGGGTTTAATTAAGAATATCTCTAAATAAGAATTTTTCATTTTAACTGTATCCTTATCATTTGAGTATATAAATATTCTATAAACAGATATAGGATGTTTTGTTGTGAACAATAAAAAGTGCACTTTAATAACAATAATGATTAACTTTGTAAACAATTTAAATGGATCGTGGTTTAACTCGTAAGTGTTATTACCAATGTTATCTACACAATATTTCTATATGAACTACATATAGATATCATGTAAACATATGATCTACGGTGCTATATAGATCCTCGTCCGGCCAATAGTTCTATTACAAATGAAATTGCAATTTTTTTAAATGAAATAATGTAATATTAAAATGTCTATCTACATATTTATTAGTCTTAGCAAAAATAAAAAATAATATCCTATTCAAAATGGCCATTTTTGGATTTTATACAGGGGTTTAATGTTTGGGCCACGAATCTATGGATTTACGCCCTGTTTCCAAGAGAAATTTCGTCACTGCTTGCTCCAAAGATTTTTTAAGAGACTCAATATCGCAGTATCGTTTAGAGCAGGTCATGTCCTCTAAAACTGACCATAATTTGAAGTCTAAAGGGTTGAGTTCTGGGCTAGAAGATGGCCAGGTTTCAGCTCTTATAAAGTCCGTAACATTGGTTTCAAGCCAGGCTTGGGTAGTTCGTGCCTTGTGACCAGGTGCAGAGTCCTGTTGGAAAGTCCACAGGAAATTTTTAAAAAAGTATATTGCTGACAGGTTTCACAACGTCATCCAAGAGTGTATCTTGATACACTTTGTTTGAAGTTTTCACTCCTTTTTCACAAAAATGTAGTTTTGCGACTCCTTGATAAGACACACCTCACCAAACCATCACTGACGCAGGATGATGACATGATGTACATTTCCGACCATTTGAACAGCTTCTTTAGAACTGCGAGCGTGCACTTTATCATTTTGCTTATTGTAGTGTTCTTCAATCGTGAACATTTTTTCATTAGTAGAGGATAGTTTTATTTTCACCTGCGTATCGCGACAGGTGTTTTGATCGATCTTTAATTGTAAAGTTTGATTTAGGGCATGTCCTGTATTTCAAAGAAAAGTACTGAGCTTCAGGTTTTTTTTTATAATACGCGACAGAGTCCTAGCGGGAATCTTCATTTCTCGCGATAAGATTTTTTGCTTCCTAATGGTCCAGTTTCGACGAATTCTGGCTTTAACAGCATTAACAGCCTTTGTAGTTCTATCAGCACACGGCCACTCCGATATTTTCTGGTCTTCGACAGAGAAAGTGTTGTTATATCTGTAAATAGTATAATATACAATCATAAGGCTGATACCAATCTTTTGAAGTGTGTGGAATATGACCATCGGCTCCATACCTACTTTGTGCAAGGCGATCACTGCAGTCCTATTTTCTTTAACACCACATTCCTTATTGTAATTTGATAATGAACACGAAAAAATGCGTGAACTGACGCAGAATCGAAAGTTTTTAAAATAATATACATGTTTCAAATTCAATATAATTAAAAAGTTAAAAAAAGAAGTTTTTATGTAACAGTAGTTATAGCCATTGCGTCCGCAATTCCTTGTAACTATTCCGTTGTAGCCCGGACGCTTAGTGTCTAATCCAAAGTCCAGCATGGCCCGGAACAGACGTCTCACTGTGAAGCTCTTGCTCTTGTCCGCGGTGAGCAAAAGAAATTTATGTAGTTTTTTATATATATATATACCACTAAATATTTTTATATTAATATGTCTTCTACAATTTTCACATTGCTTCTGGCATGAGATATTTTTACTTCGTGGAATACCGTAGCGAAATAATACTTGTATGTATGTATGTATTTTTTTGTATGAAAGTGTACAGATTTTATTTATGTACTTTTACTTTTTATTCTTTTGCATTCATACGTCTTAGGTTGTTTGATAAAGAATGCATATAAAGTCGGGAAGTGCGTGCTGTTGTAACCACATTTTGTATTTTTTCCAATGAAGTTTTGAGTAATAAATATTTTTTTTAAACAATAATAAAACAAAACAAAACTTAACTACACCAGCGACACCAAATAGTAGATAACTAGATAGAAGACGCAGGAATGTTTATAACAGAGTTTCCTGTATTTATAAAAATTCTAGGCTTTAAATTAAATGGCTACAGATAATATACGTCATCTTAATAATTTAGATTCATTAGGCACGTTATTTTATTAAAATATTATATCAGCTCTCGTAAACAGTGCAATCACTATTCCTATTTTTATAAATTTTTTTTAATTCCAATCCCAACCAACAATTATAAATATAATTGGTTAATAATACGGGTATAAGTTCGGCATAAGATAATTAATAGTAAACGTTTATATACCTCCTCTACTGCATTTTGATAGGCAGGTAGTTCTGTCAGTCTACAGTAATAGTAAATTGCAGTGTACTAAGACAACGATTCAGCAAAAGGATTAAAAATGTTGAATCCTAAGCAGATATTTAAGATTTCTTTGTTCTGTAGACCTCTTTTACCTTTCATCCAAAGAGAACAACAGGTATGTTGTAGAATTTGAGCTATTTAACGTACACTTGTTTAATCTGACCTTTGTGATACAAATATTAAAATTAATTTTAAGTACCTGTGGTAAAATTTTCTCATATACTTATGTTTTTTGTATATGCGTTTTAAAACGGCGAGAATATTTGTCTACTGTGTAACATAAATTCCTTATATACTTATAACTTGAAAAAATTATATAAAATTGATGAGATAATTGAAGTATTATCGAACTGAGGTATTTGTAAAAGTGTAATAATATTTCTTCAAGTGTTTGATTTCTCAATTACTTTAAAAGGGTATTGTTTATTTGTATATCTATAGATATATTGAGTGAGTTAAAGAATACATTTGTTTGTTATTACTTCAAATTAAAAATTAAACAATGTGTAATTGCAAATTACGAGGTGCCGATCTGTTTAAAATTCATTCGTACTTTAGAAATAATTTAGCATTTTATATATAATTCGTATAATATAATTAAAAAGGTTAATGGCGTATTTAATTAACGTAGTAGTAGTTAAATTAACGTGATAGTAGAAAAAGATATACCAATATTAGATTGTATTAAAAGTTTATATGTAAACGTAATTTATTTTAAAATAGTAAAATCATTGTTATCATTGTTTTATAACCGTAGAACATAGATGCATAATATTTCAAGATTTTATACTGCCATCATCCTTTCACTAGATTCCAAGGATCTTTACTTTGTGCATAGGTAAGTATATAATAGTTATATTGCTTCTGCTACAAGTTTTATTTCTAAGTAAATTTTCCATTTTATTATTATAACGGTAAAAATTTTGATTTATATGATTAATATTTAAATCACTCCATATTGGCTATTTTTATAACACATGATTAATTGATGTTATGATGTTATCAATACTATTTGCTATCTTTTATAGAAGCTTAATACAATACCAAACACGACTAGGGTAAGAAAAGGCTAGAAATAGACGAAATGACTTCATACGGAACACCTGGATGCCATTAATTGGTCATTAAACTGGGCTATCGATCCTTGCTAATAGTAATAATAGAGCTACAGATGTCTTGAAATATTTGTATAATAGCTTGCTTAAAGTTACATCTGGGCGTGGTAAACTGATTAGAATATTATTACCGCCACTCCGGAAAAAGCTACGCCTGTAATCGTTTTGCGTTTGCCAGACAACGTGCCCAGTGTGGTGATTACACCAATTACGCCCCAAAATAAAAGAGTCCAATTTTAAACCGAAGGTGAACTTCAACAACTTAAAATAATGAAGATGAATGTTATTGTAATCCTCTACATTTTATTGCCATTAAAAAATCTAACTACTTATCAGTTAAAACAATTTATAAGTATTATTTAAAAATCTCTGTTTTTGCTTGTAACTTTGAGGCTTTGTTTACTTAATATCGGGTGGCATAAAATATTTATTCTACCGTCAAAGAATTGTACTTCGTTTCTCTGTATTTTTATTGAGAAAAGTAGGCCAAAATGCAACAGCCCTATTGTCTCGGGCTAGTAGGAATAGGATTAAGAGAAACCCTGCCTGTCGTAGAAGGCGACTAAAAGGGTCTAGGAGTTTCGCGAGCTTTGAGTGTGGGGCCCCTTATCGCTCAACAAGCGAACCTGCGTAGGACAGCGTATGGCTTAGGGGTTGTGCATAGGAGGGTTAGGCTCCTCCTTAGAGACGTGTAATACAAAGTGTAACGGAGTACCGGTGCGTTCTGCAAGAGATCCTGGAGCATCTCCGAATGGTATCTTTCGAAGATTTTCCCCAAAAACAAAAAAAGGGCCAAAATGCAAACTATTCAGGTGATGTCATCATCATCACCGATGGACAGAAGTAACTCCCAAGGGAGTCGTTTACGTTTCTACCTTATAGATAGTAAAAGTATAGTGCTCTGAATTTTTAAGTACAAACTGACACTTCTCAGAATATAATAACATTTCTTAAGACCTCATTTATTTAGCGACAGAGTTCTGCAAATCCAAATATTTTACTACTTATAACGTTGTAATAAAGGATATATTGATATACATAGCACATTTAAAGATGTTTGATGTTTTTTTGTTAAAGTATGACGTAGGCACTTTAAAGTAACAGTAAATATCATAGTAACATGTTATTAGTCTCTTTATCACAAAAGTCGAGTGGAGACGTTTACAAATGGTAAGTGCTAGTCTAATATTTACTAAATGTAACGCTTTTATTATTTTAGGAATACTTTTGTATTTGGAAGCATAAATATCTCATACATGTATTCTAAAACAATAATTTTAGTGTTTAATTTCATACAAATAGCAGCGATAAAAAAGAAAGCAAATGTAATCGCAAAAGACAGCTCGTGTATCCTCTTCTTATTCATATGTAGCTTAAGTGTGTGTTAGTTTATCGCCGAATGCTTATTTGTTTCTTGCGTAACAGGGGCAGCTAATGGAGTGAAGTTGCCACGGAATTCAAATACCATGCATGCAATTATCATTCTGAAATTCAATTTCCATAGCTATAGAAATTGATAATAATTAGAAAATTCTAATGTAAATAGAACAGCAGTCAATTTTGTTGACTGCTGGGCTTTTACTAGATATAATATAATCAATTTATAAAATACTATCGTGAAAATAAAACACGATGAATAAGTTCGTCACTTAATTCTAGATGGTCATGGCTGATGTCGACTCCAGTGAAGTACCAAAAATAAAAATGAACAACGGAGACAAAATGCCAGCAATTGCATTGGGCACCTATTTGGGATTTGATCAGGTTGGCATTTAATTTTATTTTCAACCATAGATGACCATTTATAGATAAATATTAATTTATTTTGTTGAGATAATGATTTAATTACGATTATCATTTCATAACAGTTATATTAGTATTACGATTTCGTTAGTTATAATAGTAATGCCGATAATACAAAGTATCAATCGACATTCCAAAATTTCAAAAGGTTTTTGATTATTATTAATATGAGGTTTCCACGTTTACTTCATATGTTGTAAAGTGACAATGAGGACGTATAATATTCTCGCCGCAAAATAATCTACCAAACAAATATTGGCAATCCGAATAAAACACTGTTGCTACGGCGATTGAATTTTAGTGATTAAGGAGTAACATTGTTCATGACAATTATTAATCTTTCCAGAATGGCGTTGTAAAATCGGAAAACAAACAATTACGCGATGTTATTATGCATGCAATTGACATTGGGTACAGACATATCGACACTGCACATATTTATCAAACAGAAGAGGAGATCGGAGAGGCTATTCGTATGAAGATTAATGAAGGTGTCATCGAGAGGAATGATATGTTTGTAACCTCAAAGGTATGATTTTTTTAAAGAAATATAAAAAATTTAAAGAAACGATATTCTTTTACTTTGCATGATCTTTATAAATACAATAAAAATAGTGACCTTGATTATTTCAGCTTTGGAATACGCACCACAAAAGGGAACAAGTATCTTTAGCTTTAAAGCAAACCTTGGGAAAAATGGGTTTGTCCTACCTCGATTTATATTTAATACATTGGCCAATAGCTTTAAATGTAAGTACTTTATAATATTTAAATCTAATATAATATATTGCAACATATTAATTTCAGCTCTTTGCCGAAATCAAATGAAAGATCTAACAAGATTTTCGTTCGTCTGTTTTTGTATGTGTATTTAGTAATATTTTAATTTTTTATTTTTATCTCTAATGTAGGAAGACTACTCTTTCTCCGACGTTGACTTTATGGAAACTTGGAAGGGAATGGAAGACGTGTTAGGTCAAGGCCTAGTTAAGTCTATTGGCGTTTCAAATTTTAACACGACGCAATTGAAACGAGTTATTGCAGAAGGTAACATTAAACCCGTCGCCATTCAAATTGAGGTAATAAAAATAAAATTTCTTTTGCATAGGCAGTTCAATCAATTTATACATAGACGGCCTGCGGCAACAGATACAACTATCCTCCGAACAGGTTCCTGCTTTATCGTGGCTTGGTCTCCCACGGTGAAGCGAAGAGGAACCTACCCGGCCGGCCCGAGGCGGCTGCTCTAGGTGGGCTCCGTGAGCTCAGCTCGGATGTGTGCCGGTGGGCTGCACGGGTAGGTTTGTACTGCCCTTTGCAGCCGAGGTGGAGTTGCGAATGGAGAGGAGTGTCAGTATTGCGATTCGCCGCTCTCCTTACCCTCCGCGACTAAGCGGTGCTGCTAATACGGCGGTGGTGGGGCCGTGGGGGAAGAGGAGTGTCGGAATTGCGTTCCGCCGCTCTCTCTATTCTCCGAGACCGTATAACGGTTGACGGCGGAGCCCAAGATCAGATCCATTGCAGAGAGTCGGGAGAATTTTCTCTCTTAGCTGCCATGGCTACTGGGTGACGGATTCGGAGGGATCCGTTGCCCGGGTTACTGTAAGAGGCCGAGGAGGGGACACGTTTTGTGTTCTGGCGTGCCCTTACAGAGGTGGAAAGGAGGGGTTCTTTCCTCCCTCCCGAGATGGGGCTACATAGTACAGTCGGCGCTGGCAGGGTCGCAGAGATAAGTGAAAGCGTTCCCGTGACCCTGCCATAAAACGACAAGGTGGAACATCGCGGAGGTTTTAGTCGGTGCAAGTCCGACATACCTATCTGTGCCTCTGCGAGGGTAGGTATGCGGAGGCATTTCCCACACGTGAAATAAAAAAAAAACAGGACCAACTACTGGTTATAGGTCTCTGTTGCCGAAGACTCTCTAGGTAGGTACCACGGCAGCTTCTATTTCCGCCGCCAAACAGTAATCTGCAAACATTACTGTTTTCCGGTTTGATAAGCGGTGTAGCTAGTGAAATTACTTGTATAACGAGAATTTAAATTATGTCTTAAGGCGACGATTGCAATGTGGTGCAGTGTATAACATCCAAATTACCGTCACATTGTTATGGGCGGGTGTATCACTGACGATCAAGTGAACGTCCCGCCCGTCTCGTCGCTTCATTGAATAAACAACATCAATCAATTGGCAGTTAGCATAGGATATGGGTGCTTTTATCGAATTCGGCTGTTTACCTACCATTCCCATGTTGTAAATTTGATGTCATAACAGCATTGTTGTTGCATCAGTCTGCATTTCTTATTTTGCGAAATAAAAATATCAAAATTTAAATATATACTATATAATACTCTCAATTTATAATACATTATAAATTGAGAGTATTTTTATCTTTATTAAGTAAATCAATTTATGTCTTAAATAAAAATTTTAGCAATTGTCATTAAATTTTTTGCCATAATTATAAAATCGTTTCCTGCAGGTACACCCACAAATAATTCAATCTGAGCTTATAGAATACGCTAAGTCGGAAGGCGTTGTGGTCTTGGGATATAGTCCCTTTGGCTCTCTGGTTATGAGAAACGGCATGCGACTTCAAGGCCCTAAAATCGATGACCCCATACTTCTTAACATTGCGAAAAAATTTAACAAAACTACTCCCCAAGTTGTGTTAAGATGGCTGGTAAGAAATACTAGTATTTTGTTAATAGAATAAAATCTATATATACACTAACTCCTAACAGTATAAAGTTTATAAGTCTAAAAAATTTAGTAATAGTACTACATATATGTGATAATATTTGTTTCTGGTTTTGTCAAGTTTTTTACTCAAAGCTGATTATACATTAATGTCACAATATTACCTTTTAAATACTTAAAATTTTCAGGTCGACAGAAACGTTGTTCCTATACCAAAGTCCATTAACTTGAAACGTTTAAAGGAAAACATTAATATCTTCGATTTTAAACTAGAGAAGCAAGAGATAGAACAAATCAATAAATTTAATAATAACGTTAGATACACCTTGCCGTCGTTTTGGCAGACACATCCCTATTATCCTTTCGAGCCAGTAGTCGATCCGTTGCCTAATCCATTTGTTAAGAAACAGTGAATATGAATAAGACAAGTGAGAAGAAATAATATTATTGTTCATTATGTTTATTTTTAAATACTTTAATAGATGCTTATATTTTAAATGTGTTCGTTAACATTTCAAGTGTATAAACAAGGAAGCAAAATTGGAAGATAAGTCTTAAGTTCGGAACTGTCATCACAAATTTTCTTGAAAGACTATTGAATACGATTATAATTTTATTGATTGTAAACCTTTAGTTTTGTTCTTGGTATTCACGGAACCTAAATTATGTTTTAGATATACAATCTCATTTCCAACAGTTGTCCCTCTGCAACGTTATTTCCTGGTGATAAAGACTAAATATAAATTTTATAGCAGTCTATGAAACGCGGATGGTTTTATTCACGTCAATAATCATGTCAAAAAAAAAACGTTGTTGACTTCATAATTAGTAATGATATTTGTTGAATATATTGTAACCATAACTTTAACTAAGACTTAATTCACATTAAATGTCTTCATATAAATATTTCTTGAGTCATTTAAATAAATGTAAGCATAATTGTTTATAATGTGATTATGCTTCATATTAATGTTTTATTTACTATCTCAGGCATTCTAATAGTATTTTAGATTTTTTTTGGTCATACTTTGGGCTCAAGGGCTCCGAAATAACGTTAGTTACATATAGACTTGTGTAGTACATATACTATGAACTAAAAGAACCAATTCCCCTTACTGTACTAAAACAAACTGCTCCGCAACGTTTCTGCTCTTCGTTCAATTAGTACATACGCGATGCGAAACCGAGTGTTAAATGATCGAGTTTTATATAGAAATATGTAATAAAAAAAATAAAGAATAAAATAACACAGTTATTGTATAAATAATATCCGATATTTGAATACGCCATTCAAAATCCTGACAAAAATGACAGTCCTAAGCCTACAAAAGCATGAAGGAAAAACAAATATTCAAACAATAAACGCAAATAATACCTTTAGTACCTTACTAATATAATATAAACAGAAAAACTGTGAAGAAATAACCAGAAAGGAATCAGGAAGAAAAATCAATGTTCTTAGTTTAGTTTTTTGGGGATACGAATAGGTAGATATTTTTATGGGTTCATATCAAGATCGAATTTAAACGTACGACTAGCCGAGGAGCTGGGAACGGGATTTCAATGAACTAGTGTACTAAAAGAACTAGAAGCCGAACTAGTACATTTGTACCTTTGTACTAGTTTGGAGCGATCCGTTCAGAGAACGAGCGTGCACAGCGCTAGTTACATATATTAATTAAATTTAGGGTTTTATTACCTTTTATGGGTACAAACGTTAAAATTATAGGCAAACAACATTTTTGAATTATTCTTATTAAATATTTCTATATTTTAAATTGTTAGGCTCGATAGAACTAATCGAATAATAAAAGAAAGGATTTATGTCATGGTAAACGTTAATGAAATTTATTGTTTGTAGTGACGCCATCTTTGGAGATATTTGAAAACTTTTCGTTACGGAATGTTATAATTTATTTACGAATGTACGTATTATAAACGTTTATCTAAAAAAGGTAACTAATTTAAAATTAATTATCGCAGTTATATCCATTATTTGTTAACAAAGATAAATGTGTGGAAAAATATGCTTGCGTCAATGTTTCTCCCTAAATACACATCGAGAATATCTTTAAGAAAAGAGTAAATAGGCTGATATTGGGTTAGTTATTTTACCACTGCAGATCACATCGCCCCTTAACTTTAGATAGTAGTCTAGTAAATATGAATTGATAATGAAACAAATCGATGCCAAATAATAACGTTGTATAAATTCTTAACGTACATGTTTACATAAAAAAGAGAATAAATTTACTAATAACTATTATTATACATTATCTAACAATAAATTCTAACCCGTGCTAGTGGAAAAAGCACATTAATTAATAAAAAATTCTTAGATATAATCTGTAGGATATTGTGCGTAATTTTGTTGTGTCTATGATTTTGGCGCACGCGGAAGAGGAACTGTAACCAATTTCCTTTTCCTATTCTTTTTCAAATGTAATTATTTTAATAAGTTTTTTTAAGAAAAACTTTGCTAAAGGCTTAGTGTTTATTGTATATTACCGATAACAGAATAAGTTTGTCGTGAAAAAGTATTTACGATGGAGGTGTCTGATATTAACGATTTATTGAATGTTCGCGCAATTAAGATGGAAAGTTGCGAAAACACTTTTGGAGATGAATCTGAAGATCCAGAATCTAATGATCCTATGGCTATTATTCCTCAGTACGTGTCTGAGTCCGACTTAGGTGAGAAGCAACGTTAATGATGGTGTCAGCAATGTACTTTATAATTTTTAAAACTTTAATATTGATATCAATAAAAGTTATTAAAAGTATTATATCACGGTAATTAGCACAATTATTATGCTATTACTTTAGATAATAACGTAATTGAACATATCTTGTGTTGTTTACATATTTAAATGTCAATAAACCGAATATCTAGTACTTTTCTATAATTTGTTGGCATATTGGAAACTCATAATATATTATTATTTATTTATATTATATTACAATTATGCATGGAATCGTCTTAATATGTTCAAATTTTTTGTTTTAAAAGTGAATTTTCATATTCATTAAAATCTTTTAAATTTTTAGACATCTGATAATTGTTAGACAAATGCATGGATTGAGTATATTAAAAAGGTGTGCTATTGATGTTGCTGTTGCTATTATAACAATAGATTTGATTTTATTACAGTTGACTTTCCATTAATGTTAATTTAAAACTGAATTGTGTCAAACCTTATATTTATTGTATGTATATTCACTGTAATTATTGTTTTTAACGTTAATGCCAATTAAATATTGATATATAATGAAAATATCTCAAAGCTTTATGTTTCTTTAAAACACATATTTTGGTTGATTTTGACCTTTAGCCAAAACATGTTACAGCCCTTTGTTTTAGAGTAGTTTTTTTAGTAAAATTTAGAATACTAATTTCATTAAAATTAATGAAGAATTTGCAAGTCTTACTAGTGGGCCTCGCTCTTATGGTTTTGTTGCTGGATACCATCTAGGTAATTACTACCACAGCTATTTCTGCCTTCAAACAGTATTATGCAAATATTACTATGTTCTGGTTTGAAGGGCATTGTTAGCTAGAGATTACTGGGTTAAGGAGACATAATATGTTTTTCAAGGTGACACAATGTGTTGGTGTGTATGTTACCTTAACTAGCCCCATATTATTGTAGGCAGATGTATCATTTAGTATCAAGTGAACATCCTCCTCTTCACATCACATATAAATTTACATAACTATAATATTGAAAAAGATATATTGAGGGGTACTAATGACTCTTAGATAACATTAAGAAGGATTTATTTCTTTTATAGGGCTAATGCAATCTGGAAGTGAGATATTGCCTACTTCACTCAATGTTTTCTCAGATACACCTGAAGATGATGATACTATGCAAAGTAGTGAGTCGACAGGTACTGGTTTTAATATATTTTTTGAGGTTTGGTTTTGTTCACATTCTTCAATTGCTTACTTTTTGTAAATAGCGCTGTAAAATGCAGTACATTAAAATATACACATAATTGACGAAATAAATTAAATACTTTTAACAGAAGAGGTGATAGTGCAACTGATGGATATTAGAACTAGACTATCACGACTTCGTTCTATGTTGGAACAAAGACTAGGAGATGACTTGTCCGGTTACACATTTTGGCTACAAGATGCTAAAATGGTGAGTAAAAATTAAATGATACAGCTTTATAGTTTTAAAAAAGTATTCAAGAGAAGTTTTTTCAATGACCAATAGACATCAAATGACATAATCACTACAATGAACTTAAAATTATGGTTTAAAAAAAGATGTAATTTTAGTTCTTTTTATTATGTTATAGCTAGAAAACCATAAAACCTTGGTTGAACAATGTATAAGAGGAGAAGGTGTAGTACAAGTTAATGTTCAGATAAAATCTGCAGAGAAAAAGATCAATATACTGGATGTTCTTAAACCGGATGAGGAGCTGGTGCAGTTACCTCAGCAGACAGAAAATGAGTGTAATTAGAATTTCTCTGTTTTTAATGATTATCTTCTTGGCTTTTAAAAGATTATCACATTTTACATATTACTTATATTCTTAAGCTAAAATTTTAGTACAAAGTGGGAAGAACATTTACTGATGGTAGGATTTTGTTACTGGGTAGGTACCACCGCAACTCCTATTTCACATCTTAAACAGTATAAAAGAGTGTACAGTGTGCAAACATTTTTGAATTGCGGTTTGAAGCTGGTATAATTACTGTGGTAAGGAAATATACCATTTTATGTCTCAAAATAAAGATCATAATACATCTATGGATATTACCACTTACCTCCATACAATGTTCTGCCTGTTTCATTTATTTAAACTTTAAAACCAAACTAAACTAACAAATGTAGTGAACAATGGGTTAACAAAGAAAATTATTTTAAGTCAATGAATATTAAAATATGATTGGTTGGACCTGGAATTGTAACTTACTTTTAAATACTATGCAATTTCATTGCATTCCAGTTGAAATGAAAGTAGAGGACATGAACATAGATGCAATAGAAATACCGTCATCATTAGATAGTGAGGTTACTACACAACCTCATGCAGCTGCAGTGAAGTGGATAGTTGATGCACAGTTTCGCAGTGACCACAGCAGAGTACATATACCAGATGATCCAGCTGATTGGTGAGTAGTGGTGGTTATAATTGATGTATTTGGTAGAATAGGCTGTACATGTTTACTGCTCTGTTTATTTCTTTTATTCTAATATCAGTGACAAACATAACCATTTTACCATCAGGTAAAAGTCCTGTCCATCTTGTCTCTTTCGGAAATAATATTTTATTAAATATATGCAGCTAGGTGAAATACAAATGGAATGATTAGAATTAATATGTAATTATCAGTGGTAGGTCTTTGTTGCAGAAGACCATCTAAGTAAGTACCACTGTCACCTATTTCTACCGCCTATTACTGTATTGCAGCTAGTGAAATAACTGGGGTAATGACAAAATTTTATGTCTCAAGGCGATGTGCAAGGAGAAAATGTGGTTCAATGTACATCATCTTAACATAGGTGTAGCACTTCATCAGGTGAACGTATACGTCTAATCTCGTCGCTTAATAAATAAAAAAGTTAACAGCACTTACTATCAGACAAATCTAATGCTTCTCTTGTTGTTTTACAGTAGATAAATAATAACACTTTGTTATTATATTTTTTCTGTTTTCCTCTCTCGATGTGTGTATGTATATATATATTTGTTCTGTGTATAAAGGTCAGTTCAACATGTGAAGCTGTGGATCCAATGGGCAGTCCGCCAGTTCAACCTGACAGGGATAAAGCTGTCTGATTGGAATATAAGTGGTACACAGCTATGTGCCATAACAAACATCGATTTTAAGTATGTTGAATCACATTATTTTATATAATTTTCCTCCTTGAGACTTAGGAATTTAAGTCTGGTTACTTAAATAATGTCACTGGCTGTACTTAGATGGTCTATCGCTATTAAATATTTTCATTGCTGAACATAGTCCTACCATGGATGGTTTGCGGAGATGGAGGAGAGTTAAACATCTCACACAGCGTCATCGAGAAATTAAAGTAAAAAAAGTAATAGCTTATGGTAGATAAAATATAACTTTTTAAAAATATAATAAAAGTAAACAACAATCTGTTATTGAAATTCCAGAGAGAAAGTTCCATCTGATCCAGGGGATCTGTTTTGGACACATTTTGAGTTGTTAAGGAAGTGCAAATTTATTGGTAAGTATTTTTGTTCATATTTTAATTTGTTATCGTATATTGATTTATCATCATCGTCAGCCTATAGACGTCCACTGGTGAAAATAAGTTTCCCCTAAAGATCTTTACACCTGATAGTTCTGCGATGTTCGCATCCTACATTATTCCATAACCTTCGTTAGTAAGAGGGAAGTAAGACTTGCTTCTGTGGGCCATCAATCGTTCGAACAATATGCTCTGCGCCTTACCACTTAAGTCAGAAGGAAATTGTTCATTATTATTATTCTGTTGTAGTAAATACAATAATTGGTACGAGAATATAGTTATAAATTTAAGTAAAAAAAAAATGTGCTCAAGATTATTATCTTTCTGTTCAATACAATTCATTGTGTGTATAAGAAGATACATATTAGGTCCTTACATATGAAATTAGCGTTTTGTCGTACTGACCACTTTGATCTGAAATATCTCCTCTTTGGTTAACAATTCCAAATTCAAATTTATAAATTCATTTAGCTGGTACTTTTGAGTTTTGAAAACAGTCATTCATTTGTTCTTTCCCTCATTATTTTTTTTATTTAGCGTCGCTTATTACCGCACAATGGAAAACGAAATATCGGTATATTTACGAGTACGAGTTCTACCGTGGCACCAGTGCTGCAGAAACAGCTCGAAGGATTAATGATGTATACGGCGCTGGTGTCGCAAAAGAAAGTACGATACGTTTTTGTTTCAACGTTTTCGTTCTGGAAATTTGGAAAATGAAGAATCAGACTTGTGAAGTAGCGCGCTGGCCTAATGGTTAGAGCGTGCGGCCTTCAATCCGAAGGTCGCGGGTTCGAATCTCGGCATGTACCAATGACTTTAATATTTAAGTTATGTACATCTGTGAATTTTAGTAACAACAGCGAAATACAAATGGGAAAAAAAAAAATAAATAAAAAAAAAAAAAAAAAATCCCCAAACATTCCCAAAAAGAGGGTTGATGTCAGGCAGGCGGCCGGTCGTAAAAAGTTTAGCCAAAACTATTTACAACATGTTCGGTAATGAAGAACATGTTGTGCCGACCCTACATAAAGTGGGACCAGGGCAGGAGAAAGAAGAAGAAGAAGAAGAATCAGACTTGTGGAAGCGAATCCATCACAAAGCACTCCAGAGATAGGTGCAGGCTTCGGTTTAAGTGACTAAACAGTATTAATCCATTTGAAGAAAATAAGGAAAGTAAAAAAACTTGAACGTCGACTGCTTCTACTGTGTTACTTTGCTCAACCGACACAATAATGAAGGGATTTTGAATCGAGTCATTACTTGTGATGAAAAGTGGATACTCTACGATAATCAGAAACGCTCGTTGCACTGGCTGAACTCTGGAGACCCAGCCAAATTCTAGCCCTAAACAAAAATTGACTCGGAAAAAGTTTCTTGTGTGTTTGGTGGACTAGCGCCGGTGTCGTTCACTGCAGCTTTCTAAAATCTATCCAAACGATTACAGCAGATATCTATTGTCAGCAACTGCAAACCGTGAAGGAAGAACTAGCTGCTAAACAACCGAGATTGATCAATCGCTCTAGTCCACTGCTACTTCACGACAATGTAAGACTTTACACTACGCAACAAACAACCACTAAGTTAGATGAGCTATAATTGGTATATCTGCGAGATCCACCGTACTCCACGGACCTTCCCCCAACAGATTACAATTTTTTTCCCGGAATTTGGACAATTTCTTACAAGGAAAAAAATTCAACTCTGATGCGGCAGTCCAAACCGCCTTCAAAGAGTTTATTGATTCTCGCTCCCATGGTTTTTTTTAGTAAAGGACCCAATTAACTACCTATGAGATGGCAAAAGTCCATAGATAACAATGGTGCATACTTTGATTAATTTAATATTTTCCAAAAAAAAAAAAATTACTTTATATTCCTCGCGTACAAAACATTAATTTCATATGTAAGGACCTAATATATACATATATATATGTAACTTCTTATACTTTAAACAATAGTCAAAAGTTTTCATAAAGATTTCTTCTAGACCAGCGTTTTATCTACAAAGAATACGTCACCGCATACAATCATGTGGTATGGTAACCGTTCGCTAATCTACACTATCATGAACCAAATTAAAAAATCCAAATATGGTTTTCACAAAAATAGGATTTAAAAAAAAATTCCTTAATGTACTATTTAATATAAGCAAAAACAACTTGCAATTAAAGTGAATGAGTTTTAAGCTAAATTTATTTTAATATATTAGAAACTTTTAAACTATAAAAAATATTTTAACTTTTCAGCTGTAGTTCAAAATGATGAACAAGTTGTGAAAGATGTGATGGAGATGCCTCAATCGGCTATAAAGAAAAAACCAAAGCAGGTGAGGAAGAGTACTGGTTGCAGGTTTCTTTTGCCAGAGACCGTTTAGGTAGGTACTACCGTAGCGTTCATGTCTGCCGCCAAACAGCATCGTGCAAACACTGTGTTCCGGTTTAAAGGGCGTTGTAGCTAGTGAAATTACTGAAACACTTGAAAAAATTTGGTATTTTAAAAAGTAAAGTTTGAATTTGTATGGGTAAACAAACGAAATATATTAACTGACTAAGTATACGTGTCGTCGTCGCGTTGCTGGTAGATATGAACACTGTGATCGTTTAGTTTAGCTGTCTAATAATTGCAGTGGTTGAGGGATGGACGGTGAAACGTTGATTCTACGTTAGCCGTTTATTTAATTCACATCCAACCACTAACTTCTATACAGGGTGTTAAATAAATGCTTATTTATTTCAGATGATCCTACGGGACTGTAACGAGGAAGACATGTGCCAGTACTCCATAACGCGAACAGGTTACAATGGACAGATACAACTATGGCAGTTTCTGCTGGAGTTGCTGACCAGCGCCGAGTACTTTGACGTCATACGGTGGCATGGTATGGGGTAATATGTTTATCCCAATACTATTTATGCTAGGTCATTATTATTGTAGCTTTGATGTCTATTAGTAGACTGGTGAATGGACTCTGTTGTCGGAGACTGTCTGGGTTGGTACCACCGCCTCTCTTATTTCTGCCATCAAACTGGTGCGCAAACATTGCCGTGTTCCAGTTTGAAAGATGCTGTAGTTAGTGAAGTTACTGGGGTAACGAGACTCAATATCTAATGTTTCAAGGCAATGAGCGCACTGTATATTGTTATCCAAACAAGCACTACATTATCATGGGCCGGTCTATCATTTGCCATCAGGTGAACGTCTTGCTCGTGTCGTCACCGTCAAATAAAAATAACCTTGACGGACATTCATCACGTCGAGCGCAACGTTGTCCTGTTTAAATATTCTAACCAGGTAGCATGAATACGAGGTATATGATGTATTATGTATGTGGAAAGGTCTCGGACATGGGAAGAATGGGTGCAAGAAATTCACTAGGCTCTTGTACTCTCATGCATTTTATTTTTTATTGTCTTACTTGTGGTTTCCGAATTTTTTTTTATACCGTAAAGCGATAAGTCAAACAGGACGTTCACCTGATAGTGCTGCAATACACTATTATCATTCAGGGGAGGAGTGTGATTCTACATTGGATCCCTTCTTCTACCGATTACACAGGGGTCTATGATACGGACGTTTTAGTTAAAGTAGCTATTTAATATAAATATTGAGCTCAGTGCAGGAGTTACCTAGAAATAACTTTTTACTCTATGAAGCGACGAGATGAGCGGTAAGTTTACTTGATGGTAAGTGATACGCCTGTCCATAACAATGACGTCACCTCTCTGATCAGCGAAGATGACAGTCGTCAAGTGTTCCTGGAATCCTGTAAAGGAGCTATAGCTGAAGTAATTAAGAGAAACAAAAATTTAAAATAAAACGAAAATAAAATCTGTGATAGTAGTGTATAGCTATAGTAAGTAATAATATATAAATTGTAAGAAAAAGTACTATACACAGTAAAATAAATTAGAATAAGAAAACATGCATGAGACTGTCTTCGCTCAGGAGAGGAATGAAAGAAGGAAATGGGATGTAGAATGTTGGAAGAAAAGAAGTCTGCAAGAAGAGCAGAGAGCGAACGATACGAAAGAATGAAAGATTGGAATGAGTTAAAAAGTAGTAAGTAAGAAAAGGATGGTAAATGACTAGAAAAATAGAGGCCCTGACCCACCACATGCAGGAGAGCGATTATAAAAAAATAATGTGGCGTTAGTTAGGATGTTATACACAGCACCACATTGCGGTCGTCGCCTGGTGATATGAGATGTTAAGTGTCGTTACTCGAGTAATAATAATAGCTACCCACACTCTTTAATGCTTGCACACTAATGTTTGACAGAAACAAGTCCTGTGGTGGTCCCTACTACCTAGACAGTCTTTGTCTATACTATATAGTAACGCGATTTATTTCCTCACATTATTATTCAAATACTCATCAACGCTGTAGTTTTTATTCAATAGCCGATTTACGTCCCCAGTGTTGGGGCACAGGCCTGCCCTCAACATGAGGGCGAAATGGTCATAGTCATCACGCGCGCGCAATGCAGATTGATGAATTAACACACACCTTAGAATAAATTCCAATTTTTGTTCCCTCCAATGTTTCCTCGCGATGTTTTCCTTCATCGTTTGCATTCCGCTGTTGTTACTAAAGTTCACAAATGTGCACAACTTAAATATTAAAGTCATCTTTTCGTGCCGAGATTAGAACCCGCGACCTTCGGAATGACGGCCGTACGCTCTAACCATTAGGCCAACGAGCTACTTGTACAACGCTGTAGTATCCTTTGCTAATTAATAAATTTTCAACTTTATCTTTAAAATCGTCAAGCGGCAGATCTAAGACAATTTCTACGGTTTTATTATAGACCCATAAATGTCTCATTAAATATATGCAGCCGAAAAAACAGCATCACAAACTTATTTTTTTTTTCTAGTATTTCTATCCTGTTTGTCAGTTGTTGTTTAGTTTAAATATTAGGATTCTGACGGATATACAGAATATTACAATATATTTATTGTGATGAACATGACAGTATACCCATCTTATTATAAATGTTTGGAGAGAATCTCGCGCTCTACGATTATATATAACAGGAACTGCTCTCTTCTCGGTGGTGGGGGAAGCAAGTGGAATGGTGGCCGCGTACGGGACGCAGAGTTTTCGAACGCCCTCCCTCGAGATGGACCGACGACATAAGAGCGGTCGGAACTGGGTGGATGCGAAAATCTGAGGACCGTATCCACCGGACCAGGCCTACATCCAGCAGTAGATTGAGAAAGGCTGATGTTGGTGTTCCTTTTTGTAGTATAAAAATAAATTGATTATTGGACACACACATTTAGACATTATACTGTTATATTAACTAAATTAAACTACCCTGGCAGTTTCAACATTGATAGCGGTGTGTGTTTAAATTTGTTTTATCTTCCGGTGACAGGAACGGAAGGGGAATTCAAACTGCTGGAGCCGGAGCGCGTGGCACGTTTGTGGGGCGCGCGCAAACACAAGCCAGCAATGAATTACGAGAAGCTGTCGAGAGCTTTGCGGTATTACTACGACGGTGACATGATCGCTAAGGTCCCTGGTAAAAGGTGAACTTAGCCAAGTTTTAGTATTAATATATATTAAGCACGCATTTGTGCGATACGACATTAATGTACCCGATGACAGATGACTACGACGATCGATGATAACAACGATAGCTACACTTATAAATCTTCCGCCATAACATCATTGCTGCAGCAGACTCGGAGTACTCTGTGTTAGCAAGCATCCACTCTCCACTAGTCTATCGTTAGGGATGTGCACAGAGAATTTGGGATAAGCTATGCAAATCACATCCGAAACTTTTGTGCTTATCTATACTTATAAATAAACTTACCAATTTAGCAATAGTCATCAAAATATAGTTATGTACCTTTTGAGCAACATGATTTTTTTTTTATTATGGTGATGTTCTCGCCGCAGTTCTTTTGACAACTATAGCGGCTTCATCGAACTCAGGGCTCGCGGATCTGGTATCCGCGAGTAACATTAGATAGGTTTAGGTACCCAGTGTATGCATTGCTTATTTGCCCTGCATGCGAGCTCACGCCTCCTGCTCCTTGTCACTTAACAACATTCGAGGTCTTAAACTGTAGATATATACTATATGTATATATATAAAGATAAATACTTGCTAATTCGTTCGCAAGATCTGCATTATAACAGGTTTTCCTTTTAATTGCTGTTCATAGGTTCGTGTACAAGTTTGTGTGCGATTTGCGGCAGCTGTTGGGGTATGGCGCCGACGAACTGGCGGAACTGGTCAAGGAAGTTCACGACTTGAAGGAAGAGGAAGGACCAAGTTAAAAAATAAATATATATATATATGTCTATGAAAATATACTTCGCGTACAGTCGACGGTGTCTTACAGTGTCGTATTAATTCGTGTCGTAATAATTTAAGGTACAAATTGATACATAATTTTTTTATTCGATATCTGATCAGCGACTCAGTGACCAGAAATGAATAATGATTGATGCTCGTAATGAATATTAAATTTAGTAAATTATTAAAAATATTTTATTATACCCTCAATGGGTAGACTACAAGAATATAGCAAAGCTTTTTAGACAGATGATTGGTAATGTTGGTTATCCGTAGCCTGGTCAGCTAAGTGTCGGTTTCGAAACGCTTCCACAACTCATATTCTGCTACTAATACGTTTCTGGAATCGAACTAAGGACTTCCATATTATAAAGCAACAGTAACTAAACATAAATAGTGACCACCACGGATGCAGTGACTTTTTTTTTTTAAATGACAACCGAACAGTCGTTTTGTTGATTACAGTTTCTCGTATGCCTTAATAATGTATAGTTATAAAAATGTATATAACAAAAGTTATTTATTTTTAAGACTTTGTGTACAAATAAATTTTATTTTAACACGTCAAAGTTTAAATTTTATTTCGTAATTATCTCTTTTTATAGCGTACATTAAATAAAAAAATTATGTGCGATAATTTATACATATTTTTTTATAAAAATCTTACTTAGCCTTAACCCGAATGAATTTGCAATTATTACATTCAATGACCATGGAGGTCAACTTGCACGTAAGAGCTTACATTTAAAGTATTATGTGCATTGTTGAATTAATTTGCATAGATTTTACAAATCCATTAACATATAACAAACTAGAACATTCCTATAGATTTATGGAATAAACTAAGATATATGATTATAATTTTTTTATATTGACTCATATAATACCCTTTTGTAAATGTTTTTGATTTTTGTTTTGTTATAGCCGTTCATTTGAGTTGGCTTTATTTGTCGAGGATTGCTGGATTCGGGCAACGGAGGAGCACACCCGGAATGTAACGGTCTCGTGAAACGATTTCGCTGGCAGCACAAAGCTGCAATTATGTGCTATGGAGGTACCTGGACGGAGTCTTTGCTGTGCATTTTACTCGGTTAAAAGAGCACTTATAAAAAGGACTCACAGGCTTCCTTGGCGGAGCTCGTATATGGCGAACATCTAGCTAATTCTTTGAGCCAATCTCAATCTTGGCAATATATATACGGATTCGTTTATAGAGATGTTGGTGCCGCAGATTGCTTTTTCTTCGCGAAGATGCAACGCGCTGGTAGTTTCTACCCCTCTATGACGGCCTATAGTGTCATTAGGAGACAAGGTTTCCAAATTCTTATCAAATGGAAAAACTGTTACCGCATTAATAAACCTCTTTAAGCCTGCTTATATCTTGTCCGAATTAGTGTCTCCAGCGGCTTCTTCAGAGTCATCAACTCGTAACTGTGACAGATTTAAGGCACAGGGTTGATTTTTCAGACTTATTGAGCGTCTGCTCTGAGGAGTGAATGTAGCAACCTCTTTGTTTTTATACATATACTCTAGTAAATAAGTTTTAGTTAAAGTCACCCACCGACATACTCTAAAACTTTGCTAATCTCAAGTGATAATGGGAAGGACACATCGCTCGAAGGACCTACGGCGGATGGGGCAGCAAGGTTTTCGAATGGCGACCGCGCACCAAAAGACGCAGTGTTGGCAGGTAAGAAGTCTGGTGAAAGTCGCGGGAAGCAGCTGGTTGCGAGCAGCGCAGGACCGATGGTTAGAAATGGCCCAAGTCTCTCCATATGAACTCCTACATACGACAGCCCCTAGTGCCCAGTGCTACCGAAGGTCATTCTGACTGTATGTGGAGATCTTTGAGGGAGGCCTATGTCCAGCAGTGGACGTCCAGCGCCTGATGTTGAAATAAGTTTTAAATTTCATCATCCCATATTGAGTCTTTTCAATGAATATTGAGGTATTATATTTTTCTGTTTAAAAGTACACGTATTTTATTTCAATGAATAATTAATTTACTAAGAATAAAATACTTCAAAAATCGAGGCTGCTGCCTTTTTAATTTATAAAAGCAACGATTATGTTTTACTTACGTAAAGCCCGTTCTTTTTTGTTAGCAATTTTACCATAAAAAGATCTAAAACCTTGAAAATAATTACTGGAATAATTTAAATTTAAGTTTTTGTTAATGACTGATTGTTGAAAGATAATCATTTTATTCTTCCTATTTATGAAATCTAAAACATAATTATGCAAGTCGAGTTGGGAGCCATTGTAGAAGCTCTGGCTTACACTACAACTATTTAGACTTCAAAATCGTGATTCTGTCGGCCTCGGAGCACGTTTCAGCAGGAGGCCCGTTGAATATTGGAGAAGGTTAAAGGTAGCTTTAATCTTTGTATGAACTGAGTGTTCAGGGGAAGAATGTGATGCTACATTGGATTCCTTCTTCCACCGATATCACAGGGATCGATTATGCAGACGTTTCAGTTAGTAGCTATTTAATATAATTACACGGTAAAAAAAAGTTAATTCTACATAACCAATGTTATTATATATATATAAATATTGGTTATCCAGATATAACTTTTTTTATTCTAAGAAGCGACGAGGCGAGCGGAAAGTTTACCTGATGATAAGTGATACGTCCGCCCATAATAATGTCGCGCTAGTTAGAATGTCATACACTGCACCACATTGCCCTCGTCGTTTAAGACTTAAGATGTAAGTGTCGTTATCCTAGTAATTAATTCTGTCTAATTGTGCTATTGCTTGCATCTGTCACCAAGCATTTTAGTTTTAAATAATTTAGTGCATCACTCCCTCATCTATGTTTTTAGTTCACGTCTTCCTTTCCAATGGGTTGTCTGGAAGAAATTGCTTTTTGTGCAATTAGACCGCCCATTGTACATTTATATATATATATATTTATATATAATATATTCTATATTTTGTAAGTGGTGTACAATAAAGAATAAATAATTACACTCGCTACAGCGTTTTTCACACCGGACTCGGTGATGTTTGCACATTACTGCTTGATGGCAGAGAGTCGTTGCAGTGGTACCTACTCAGACGGTCTCCGGCAACGGAGACCTATTACTTGTAAAAAAGAAGGAATTTTTCGATAAGAGATCCTTATGCGAAAGTATATGGTTTGCACCTTGTCACGTCATCCGTGGATCATTGATACCGGTTTGAGTAGGAACGAAGTAGCGAACAGGCTCCGAACTGAACGGTACACTAAACAGCTTTGGATGCTTAGTTAAAAGAATAATTATTCCCCCAATTGGAGGAATAGTGAAATTTTAAGGATATGTACAATATGTTATTTAAGTATGAACGGATAGACTGGGACGTGTACAGAGATTATGGTGGATATGGTATGTAAATCGCGCTCGAAATTTTTGTGCTCGTCTATACTTAAAGATAAACTTACTAATTTAGTAATAGTCAAAGGATAGCTGATGGGGTAACTTGAGAGATTATTATTTAGATAGGTTTAAGAGTCCAGGGTATGCAGTGCTCATTAGTTTGTTCGGAGCGCACGCCCTGCGGACGGAATATGTCAATTTTACCAATGTTTATCCGCATTTTTAATGAATCTTGGAATTTTTAAGTGTTCTGGATTTTTTCAAATCACTAACAGACTAGAACTTTGTATTAAATAGCAAGTGTTTAAAAGGAGGGTATAATTGTAATACATAAATATTATTGGAGGCCTATCACCAAATGACTAAACCCGACGAAAAAAATCAATATTCTTATCAATAAATGTCTGACAGATTAAGACTACTGGCTCACATATAAGATTTTTTGTAGAAAATATTATTATTTACGCGTATGTTATTATTTCAATTGTTGAAGTTGCAAAAAAATTTTGACGATAATACTTCTTCCTTATTGTTTTAAACATCACACGTTTTTTTCTCATTATGTATAAATATGAGGCACCTTATGACTTACTTGCTAAATAGTCTTCTTAAGTGGCAGTATATGTAACGTTGCTTTCAAGTGTTTTTTTTACAGTTGGCTAATATCGGTACTAAAGTTGTTTAAGTTAATAACATATATTAGATTCTAATCTTTAAGACAGACGTAAATTTTCAGTTTTACCTTGCGGTAATTTAAAGAATTATGTATGTAATCAAAAAAGTTACATATCTTATTATCAGGTTTTGACTATCGCAGAATCTGTAATTTTTTTTTATTCAACGAAGGGGCGAGACGTGTGTCGCGTTTACCTAATGGTATGTAATACGCCTGCATATAAAAACGTTGCGCTAGTTACATTCTACATTGTACAACATTGCGCTCGTCGCTTTAAGATAGTAAGTCTCAATATCTGTGTAATTACACTAGCTACAACACACTTCAAACCGGAAAATAGTAATGTTTGCATAGTACTGTCTGTCGGTAGAAATAGGCGCTGCGGTGGTACCTGTTTAAATGTTCTCCGGCAACAGAGACCTACCATCAGTAAAGTAAGTAATTATTGAAAAGAAAAGCAACTGTAATGGATCCAGCGTTGATCTTGGAACAAAAGGCAATTGAAAACCAAAAGCCTATGATTGAGGCTTTGGCAAGAGGTGATTCTATCGTGGGAGATTTCTACAAACGAAGCACTATACTGGTGACTGGTGGTACTGGCTTTTTGGGAAAGCTTTTGATTGAGAAACTCTGCAGGTTAGTATTTCTAGACATGGCTAATTAACAAAAGAAAATGTTTAAAAATTAATTCTACTATGACATGTTTCGGTAATAAATTTTGTTTTCATCTGTTGATTACCAGTAATTATTTTCAGTGGTAGTAATACGGTAGTTTGTTAAAAATTACATAAATATTCCTTACGCATTCTCCATTTGATGGAAGAGATTTGTGAGTTTTTACCGAATACTGTGTAATAGAATTAATATTGTTAAATAAATTTACTTTCGAAGAGTTTAACAATTATGAATGTTTCAGGACTTGTGACCTTAAACGCATTTATATTCTGATAAGGTCCAAGAAAGGCAGATCGCCTGAAAATAGACTTCTAGAAATATTGAATGATTCTGTAAGTTGAATTACTCTTCGTACACATACCGATGTTTTTAACAACAATGTAACGTTAATTAATGATGAACACCGTTATAATTAACGTACATTGGCCAAAAAGTTGTTTTGCATCAATATTAGTCTTTTTATTTTTGTTTGAATAGATGTACGACGGCGTACGCGATGTGAAGCCATATTTTGCGAATCAGTTGACTGCTGTGGAAGGAGATGCGAGTGAACTTAAGTTGGGTATTAGGGATGATGACTGGAATACACTTGTTAACGAGGTAAGATGTTTATTATGTATTAAGAAATTAGAAGTAAGGAAAACATCACCAAAAACATTTAAGTTATTTAAATGTAATTGTTTCTTCAGGTTGATATTATATTTCACATGGCAGCGAACATTAGATTCGACGTGAGTTTGAAGGATGTGGTGTTGTCCAACGTGCGTGGTACGAGGGAGGCATTAGAGTTAGGCAAAGCCTGTAAGAAACTACGTGCCTTTGTCCATGTATCAACTGCGTTCTCATACGCTACCCGTAATACCATTGGGAAGACTATATTAGAAGAGTTTGGAGAAACTCCGATATCATCCGAAGCATTAATACAGATGGCAGAAAGTTTAAGCGGTGATAAAATGGATAAAATTGCGACAATGTAAGATGACTTCTTTCCGGTATAACTTTAAACTTACCCTTACTATAACAAACTTAGTCCTTTGGTTACTGTATAAGTATTGTAAGGAATTATTTCTTAATGCAAGGATTTACCTTACTGGCTAATGGTTAAATTTGTAAGGAGCACTTTAGATATATTTGGATCAATGATATATGTAAAGATTCAAATAGCAGGGGTGCGATATATGTAATGTTTACACAATACATACAATTGTTTTATTATTGAAAAACTATGAGCCTTTTTTTGCAGTTTAACGGAGGAGTGGCCAAACACGTATGCATTTTCAAAAGCATTCTCCGAAGAAACGGTGCGCAGTATGGGCGGAGATTTGCCAATTTGTATTATGCGACCAGCTGTCGGTAGGTCTTTAATATTACATGATAGATAAATAAATAAACATATACATTGTGTATATAAGTGTATTTACGTTGATTTTCCTTCGACAAAGCGACTGGACTAGCGAGACGTTCACCTGATGACAAGTGATACTTTTGCCTATTACAACGTGGCGCTAGTTTGATGATATACACGGTATCACTTTGTGCCCATTGTAATAATACATAAGTTATTGTCTCAAAGCGATAGACATAAGTTGGTGCAGTGTATATTAAGTGTCATTACACTAGTAATTTAATTACCAACTTCTACCGGAACACAGCAATGTTAACACTACTGCTTGACGAGAGAAATAGGTCTCCGACAAAAGAGACTTACCACCAGTAAACGATTGTTCATTCATCGTGATATGAAATATGAATTATGATAATTATTATATAATAATGAAAATTATTTGAATTTTACTTTTCGATATGCAGCTTCAAATTTGATAAGTATTTCACTTTTTCCACTATTCTATCCCTGGCGTATCGTAAAAAGCGATTAAGAGGATATCGATTTTAGAAGAGTTTCAAAGATTTCCATGTGACAAGCTAGCATGGCGAATATAGTAATTCCGTCTTGAAGAAAATGAAATGATCTCCATAACGTTTAATATACCAATCATCAGCCGATAGTCATCCACTGTTGGACATGCCCTCCCCCAAGGGCCGTCGTTTTTAAGGGTTCATATAGGGGATTTGGTCCATTTGCCACTATGATAGCTCAATGCGGGTTTGTGGGAGGCAGGGGCTCGTTTGTTGATGCAAAGTATACCACGAGCAGGTGAGGTTGGGTTGGGTCCTGCGAGTTGCGAGTGAGTCGTATATTGATTGGAACTCCTTACATTCCTTTTTTTATATACATCATTGAATTTTACACGTAACAGCTGTTATACCTTTTTGTGTTTCAGTAACGTCCACGTATATTGAGCCATTACCCGGATGGCTAGATATGAGCAACGTTTATGGGCCTAGCGGAGTATGTATATTTTGGTTTGTATCAACGGTACATTTAGATTAAAAAAAAAACAACAGCAAAATGGCAATTGTATTACAAAATCTATTACAAAGTTATACGTTATGTTTGCTATTTCTCAATTATAAAAGTATTAAATAGTAACTTGATTTTGTTGGTAGTCTGTGGTGGTAAGTCTGTTGCCGGAGACCGTTTATGTAGGTACCACCGCAGTGCTTATTTCCGCCGCCAAATAGTACTGTGCAAACATTTCTCTATTCTGGATGGATTAGAGTTATAGCTAATAAAATTACTGAGGTAACAAGACTTATTATTTTATGTCTCAAGGCAACGAGCACAATGTGGTGCAGAGTATATCCTAACTAGTGCCACTTTAGTAAAGGCAGGCGTATCACTAACTACTAGGTTCTGCTCGTCCCGCCGTTTCGTTTAATAAAAAAAAGATAAACTGGCTACCATAAATCATTGAGTTTAATCCATTTAATGATTCCTGTTAAGGGAGAGATGGTTTGCAAGTTCATTTTGGCAATGTATGATGTTTATTTTTTGTGTAAGATTTGAACTCGAGTTTAATCTCTGCAATTTTAAATTAATTTATTTGTATCAGATAGTGATGAGCGTCTTGTTGGGAATTATGCGAGTGGTTTTCGCCAACTCCAAGTGCAAAATAGAACTGATACCGGCTGATATGACGACTAATGCTACCGTAGTCGCTGCGTGGGCAACAGCTACCAAAAGAGCGGCCGGACATAAGAAAACTGACATATATACGGTTACCAGCACGAGGAATTCTTTTAGATGGTGTAAGTTATGTCAATAAGGAGAAACTTTTTTTTTTACTATATATTTACTGGTGGTAAGTGTCTGTCACCAGCAAATATATAATTCGTTTTCGCTGTGTGCCCGCCTATAAAAATGGACCACATTGTTTTATGGACGAGCGTATCACTTACCATCAGAGGAACGTCCCGCTGGTCTCGTCGTTTATTTGAATAAAAAAAAATCTTCTAATTGACCACACGTCACCTGATGATAAGTGTTACTTCCGCACATAGCACTGTAGCGCTAATTACGTGTGATAAAACATATTGTTTTTGTCGTTATATGTGATAAGAAGACGAATCTCGTTAACTAAGAAATTAAAGTTTTTATATAATTAATGATCACTACTAAAAATCATCTATTTATTTAAGTTAATAATAATTTTAATCTAGATCATATTTAGACTAAATGTTTGTATTAAAACTTTGTTTTTTTAAAAAAAAATTCCCTTCGAGCATCATTTAGAACGTCACAAGGTTTTTAATAGTTTTCTTATCTTAAAATGGTTATCTATCAAACAATCGTTATCAACACTATATATGTATATATATATATTGAGTTGAATATATATATATATATATTATATGATAAAATTAAATCAAATAGTTATTTAATTGAAAGCATACGTCCACATAAAACCATAAAATAATCTTAAACTGATTCATGACCATAGTACTACTACATGATCCAACGTTCTATGTCCATGTGTATAAAAAAAAATGTAAATCTACATAACGCCATGTTGTTTTTTTTTAAGGTACGGCGAAGCCCTTGTGGTACCATCTCCAGTTCAATTTGGCGTCGCCGAGAACGGTGTGGTACGTCAACCAAATGGAAGTGAGTAACGCGAGGTTATTCACGTTACTGACATGGTTGTTCCATTACATACCGGGTTACATTCTCGACGGGGTGCAAAAACTTGTAGGGAAAAATGGAAGGTGAGGGGTATTGTTAAATTCTAGAATTATTTAAGGATATTAATCCAAATTTGGATTCTTTATTAAAATTGGTTTATGAGATCTAAACGTCCTCCTACGAGTCTTTCAGCTGATGCGTCGCTAAAGGTCGTGTTAACTCCGCCAGTAAATAAGCCGGAGGTACTAGTGGTATATACTGCTGGTTCCCGTGACCCTGCCATAAAGCGACGACGTGGAACATCGTGGGGGTTTTAGTCGGTGCAAGTCCGACATAACCTGTCCTTACCCCTCGCGACGGCAGGTATGCGCAGGCATTTCCCCCACGTAAAACGAAAAAAAAACAGGACAAACTACTGGTGATAGATCTCTGTTTTTTTTTTTTTTTATTCATTCCTCTGCGTGTTTTGGATCAGGACCTTTGTTTACCTTTTTCACTTAACATGATTTATATTATTTTTCCTCATTCTCCTCTTTCATGCTTTCTTTCCTTCCATCCTGTACTTATCTATCATACCATTCCATTTTTCTCCTTACATTCTCCATCCTATTTCCTTCTTCCATGCATCCTCTGATTGAAGTGGAGACTGCGTCTTTATTATTCCTGGAGGGGGGAGAACCTGAAACAATCATCCACTGTAGCATTGTTTCTCGATGGTCTTCATTATTCTTGCTACTTTTCCTATTAAATTTTCATTATATTAGATTAGATACATTTTCTTACAATTAAATTTACTCTATCACAGTTTTTATTGATTAAATTACCTTACATTATTAAATTACCTTACATTATTACTACTATTTAATTTTAATATTTTGTTCCGGTTTATTGTTTTTCCAATAACTCCCCTCCAATACTCCAGGTATATGGCCCGACTTTCGTCTTCACCCATCAGAGAGGCGATGATTCCAGCTTCTATCTTCTTCTCAATCTCCACTTCACACTCGTTCCTTTCCCTTCCAAATAAGGGACAGGAAGCGAGGATGTGCACCATGGTCTGGTCCACAGCTGGGTCACAGAGGCACGCGGGACTCTCCTTGAGTTTTGAACCTGTGAAGGTACTCGGAGAATCCCCCGTGCCCAGTGAACATCTGGACCAGGACCGTGTCGAGCTCCAATCGACAAAGAGTCCGGTATGCTGACGCGACGTCTGGAAAGAAAATCCTCGTTGTCGAAGCCGTCGTACCTTGCACGTACCTCCTGTTCCATTTGTCAAGCGTCTTCTGCCTGAGCTGACGCTTGACGAAGCAAACGGGGCAATCCTCGTACTCTGGTCTTCTTTTACTCTTCAGGGCCGTTTCCTTGGCCAGTTGGTTCGCCCTTTCGTTTCCCTCCATCCCCACGTGCGCCTTCATCCAAAATAACCTCACATTCATCCCTTTTGCCCGCGCTTTCATAATATTCTCTTTGATAGATCTCTGCTGCCGGAGACCATCTAGGTGGGCACCACCGCAACGTCTACTTTTCAGGCTCTCCCCCCGCTCCAGAAATACAACAAAGAGGCGGTCTCCAATTCAGGCAGAGAGGATGAATGAAAGAAGGAAATGGAATGTAGAATAATAGAGAAGAGAAAGTATGAAAGATAAGTAGAGAATAAAAGACGAATAGAATGAAAGATGATAATTAGGAATTTAGATATATAATATAAAGAGATGGTAAATGTAAATATAAGGCCCTGACCCACAACACGCAGGGTGGAAACGATTAAAAAGATAAAAAAAGTCTACTTCTGTCGATAAACAGCAGTGTGCATACATTACTGGGTTCCGGTTAGCTAGTGAAATTACTGGGGTAAAGAGACTAAACATCTTATCTCTAAAGGCTACGTGTGGTGTCTACGATGTGGTGTAGTGTATATCATTCCAACTAGCGCTACATTGTTATGGACAGGCGTATCACTTACCATCAGCTGAACGATCCCGCTTGTCTCATCGATTAATTGAATAAAAAAAAAACCAATTGTTTTTGTTAGTCTATAATGTAGTTTTAGTAAATGTTACACAGGTCTTTTTTTTTCGTATCTTTATGCGTAGTTTCGTATTATGGTACAACTGATGGTTTCTTTTTCAGATTCGTTAAACTTTATGAGAAATCGTACAAGTTATCATCAGTCATTAGTTACTTTACTTGCAACGAATGGTATCTAAGTGATCGTAACTCGGAAAGCCTGTACAGCGGACTGTCACAAACGGATAAAGAAATTTATAACTTCGACGTTACAACAGTTGATTGGAAAGAAATGATCATTTTATGGTGGATCGGGATTCGGAAGTATGTCATTCGGGATGGTCTAAAGGATACAGTGAAGAGCAACAGAAGACAATTTTATTATTACATTGCACATTTATTGCTTAAATTTATTGCTTTGTTTGCATTTTCAAGTTTTTTATATGGTATTATACTTTATTCATATAACCTCTGTTAGACATCAGTATGAAACTACTGTAATAGTATTCATTTAGCAGTTAGAGGAGAATATTATATATAATCATATATTTTTTATATAAATATTAAAAAAAAATTAAATATATATTACGTTTCCAGATTAACTATTTTCTACGTTCTCATGTTTTATTTATGATTAATATAAATTTACTCCATTAGTCCGATCAGATATTTTCAGCACAAAGTTATGCTAGCTATGTTTCCTGGATAGGTTAAGTTATGTGCTTAATCTAAACATAAGAATTAAAAGGTTTATATTCAATCGACGAATTGAGGAGATGTATATATATATACGCATACGTCTGCTCATAACAACATGGCGCCAATTAGTATGTTATACACTGCACCACGTTGCGATGCTCGCCTTGAGACATAAGATGTATTCTCGTTGCTCCAGTAATTTCACTAGCTACAACACCTTTTAAACCAGAACACAGTAATGTTTGTACAATACTGTTGTTATCTACCTACACGGTCTCCTGTAACAGAGACCTACCATCGGTTAGTTTTTTTTTAATATACATATATATACTACAAATCGACGAGACGAGCGGAACATTTACCTGGTGGTAAGAAATACGCGTGGCCATAACGACGTAGCGCTTGTTAGGATATTATACATTGCACTATATAGTGCACGTCGTGACAAAGGATGTTAAGTCTCGTACCCCAGCGTCTGTAGCGCCCTTCAAACTGGAACAGTACTGTATGGGGCGGCAATAGGCGCGCCGGTGGTACCTACCTAGACGGTCTTCGGAATCGGAAAACCAACAGTAAATTCATCTCATACTCACAATCAATAATGAAGTTTCTAGTTGTACATAAAAAGATATTATGTTGCATTTATAACTATAAATGCGAAATTAAATTAAAGGTATCCTTAACGATTAATTATGATATTTATTTCTTTCGACATAATGATTAGCGATCGTAAATGTTGTTAATACTAAACAAAAAAATCTCATATTTCAATATAAAATTATTATGTTGCATAATTAGTTTTCCATTAATTGGTGCTTGAGTCAGTAATAAATCGTTAAAGTATTTTCATATGCAGTAAAACCTGCTTTTGTGCGGTAGGTGGAGACCCTTAAAAGAAATCGTACCAAAAATATACGAAAATTGTTTTTTTTTTTTTTTTTATAGAAGATAAAAAGAGGCAAACGAGCAAGACGGGTCACCTGATGGTAAGTGATTCACCGCCGCCCACGTCACCAGCGACGCCAGTGCGTTGCCTACCCTTCAGGTAAGAATATGCTCTTTCCTTGAATAACCCAATGTCGCAGTTGTTGGGGAAGACCGCTGATGGCAACGAGTTCCAGATATTTACTGTGCGTGGCAGAAAACTGTTTTTAAAACGCATTGTAGTGGAACGCCAACCATCCAGATGGTGCGGATGATAGTGCCGGCGAGACGGTCGGTTGCGAAAATCAGCGGCTTCTATTAAATTGAACAACTCCTCGGAACACTCCCCATTGTAGACTCTGTAAAGTATGCATAGGGAAGATAGATCCCTACGCAGTGCCAAAGGATCTAGCCGATCGGCAAGTTCAGGATCGTCGACAATCCGAGATGCCCTACGTTGGATTCGGTCAAATGGAGATAGCTGATAACCCGGAGCCCCGGCCCAAAGGTGGCAACAATACTCCATGTGAGGCTGCACCTGTGCCTTATATAGTTTAAGGCGGTGAGCCGGCTTGAAGTACTGTTTGGCCCTGTTGAGTACTCCGAGTTTTTTGGAGGCCATTTTAGCCTTGCTCTCCAAATGACCGCCAAACTGGACAACACTCGAAATATCGACGCCCAGAATGCCAATGTTTGGCTTGGCACAAAGGTGAGTGTTTCCGAAGAGTGGCGATGCGACAAAGGGGGCTTTTTTAGCGGTGAACGCGTAAATACTTATACATAATGAATGAGCTTATACGATGTACTAATTATTTAGCGGCCGACGGGGACCACATGCACACATGGAAAAAGGAAACTCACTGGTGGTAGGTCTCGGTTATCGGAGACCGTCTAGGTACGTACCACCGCATTGCCTACTTCCAGCGCCAAACAGTATTCTGCAAACATTACTATGTTCCAGTTTGAAGGGAGTTGTAGCTAGTGAAATTACTGGAGTAACGAGACTAAACATCTTATGTTTCAAGGCGGCTAGCGCATTGTGGTGCTGTGTGTAATATCCTAACTACCGCCACGTTACAGGCGGATGTATCACTTACTCATCAGGCGAACGTTCCGCTCGTCTCTTCTTCATAGCGAAAAAAAAAACAAATTAATCATTAAATTGGAAAATAATTATACATATTTTTTAATTTTATTGTATTTGACGGAGAAACGACTCCAGAAATTGTTTTAAAAAAACGCGCGTGTGTCGTATCTATATATAAAAATTAAAAAAAAAATCCATGAATAAATAGGTAAATATAAAAATAAATAAAATGGATTTTTGGTCGATATCCTAATCGATGGGTTAAGTTATTGCGTTAACAGTACAGTAAAGATAAGATAAACTGGTACTGGATCTTTAGCAGTGAAAAGAGCAACTTTGATGACAATAATTTGTTTAGTATTGGTATTCTACTGCTGTAATTAAGTTTTTAAATATAATTGGAATTGTTTGATATGCTGAAGTTCAAAACTTCTTCCTCTTGCCATTTCCCATTCCACGTGGGGTCGGCACAGTATGCACTTCACTTCCACATCCCTCTATCAGCAGCCATATCTAAATTCACACTCTTCTTACACATGCCATCTTTCACACGATCCATGCACACTTTCTTCGGTCTCCTTCTACCCTTATAACCATCCACGTTCATTCTCATTACTTTCTTTGTTATATGTCCTTCATCCCTCCGCACAACATGCCCGTACCACGCTAACCTCTTATTCCTCAACTTCTCTGTCACTGTAGCCACTTTTAGACTTCCTCTAATATACTCATTCTTAATTTGATTAACTCTCGTCACACCATATATCCATCCTAACATTCCGTACTTGAATACAAATACCAATAATATGTTACTTTACATTTATTACATAAGTAATTAGATACAGTTCAAACGTAACTTGACAATCAATAAACACAATAGTGTTTAAATATTAACAGCCATTGTATTTAAATTAATCGTCGTGTAAATAAATACTTTGTTCTACGAACGTAACAAGGCTTTGGGTCTCGTGTGTAAATTGATTTTTAATTTACTGACGACAGAAATGGACTCATTGCAAACAATGCACCTTTAGTCACTTCCGGTTGTTAAATGAGCTCAATTGCGCAGAACACTTGGTATAAACAAGAGCAAACTTATTTCTTTTTCTTCGTTTTACGTGGAAGATATGTCTTCGCATAGCTGTCCTCACGGGGGCAAGGACAGGGTATGTCGGTCTTGCATCGACTAAGACCTCCACGGTGTTCCAGCTGCACACATCCGTGACGCCGCCAACGCGGTTACACCGCGTAGCCCCATTTCGGGGGAAGAACCCGCTCGTTCTTATCCACCTCTGTAAGGGCGCGCCAGAACATACAACGTGTCTTCTTAGTTCTACCGTCACTCGGGCAATGGATCCCTCCTCTAATACACCACCCAGAGTCATTAGGAGTCAGGAAAAAAAAATCTCCCGCCTCACTGCGTTGGATCTGGTCGCGGAGCATAGGGAGAGTGGCGAAATGCAACATCGATATCTTTCCTCTTCTGCGGCCCCACCACTGTCGCATCACCACGTGGTACCGCTTAGTCGCGAAAAGTAAAGAACAGCGAATATTTCACCTCTGCTGCGAAGTGCAGTGGAAGCCAACATCTGTAATCCACTGGCACACATCCTAAGCGAGTTCATGGAGCTCACTCCAAGCCGCCGCATCGAGCCGGTTCTACGTCTGGGACATAAGATGTTGAGTCTTAATACTACAGAGTTTTTTAGTCTACGATATTTTGATCGTCCTACAACATATCATGCGATTGTTCATTCTTAACTGCTGCTCCAGAATAACATTCTGTTGTCTATAATTTTATAACCATAAAATCATTAGAGAGATTAATAAAGTATATGTCATCGTAAAATATGAAACAATACAATTATTTTAAAAAAAAACTGTAACTTGAATAAATACTAAAGAAACTTGTAAAGTGTTTCTGTAAACGCGGGCCATTATTTAGTAGTTTAGTAAGTGGAAATGGCAGTTTAAAAGTAGCGCCGGTGACGGATAAGTTGAGAAGTAATAGATTAGCGTGGTATGGACATATTATGCGAAGGGATGAATGCCATATAACAAGAAGAATGTTAGATATGAATGTGGAGGGATATGTGGGTCGAGGTAGACCTAAGAAAAGATGGATGTATTGCGTGAAGGATGACTTGAGTAAGAAAGGGGTAACCGATGAGATGACGGCTGATAGGCGAGACTGGAAGAGAAGAACATGTTGTGCCGACCCTACATAAAGTGGGACCAGGGCAGGAGAAAGGAGAAGAAGAAGTGGAAATGGCAGTAGGTGGACTACACAGTCCTTATCTTGCTACTTCTGCGCTGATGGGAAGATCATTAATTGGAGAATGTATTGGCTTGTGTTATAAGATCGCAGGGATTAGTTGAATGCAAGCGGTGTGGGAACAGCCGCACTTGATAATGATAACGATGAAAATCATTTCAAACGAACGTATAATAATTTGGATAGAAGTTAAATTAAAAAAAATATATAAAAACTCTTTGATCTTAGCCTAAAAGCCGACAAGTGATTCAAGATCCTTGCGAAAAATGTGTGGCATATCTGTATATATAATACGCTACTTACAGGACAATAGTAAAATGATTTAAGAAAAAATCCTGGCACCCCATTATGACGGAAATAAGTTAAGATAATTTTATCTTTTCTTAGTTTTTGAGGTGTTTACGGTTGTCATTTTGACGTAATTACAGCACGAGGATTGTTTTCCGCATATAAACTTCACTCGGTTTTTTTCTTTCATATTTTTGTTTATTTCGCGTATAAGATAACTCTACAAACACTTTAGTATCTATGATAGCAATAATATAACACAATAAATTGTAAAACAGTTCAACTAATATAACCAAATATTTTTAACCATCATTTATCCACTGAAATAAAGATTTAGTTAATGTGTATATTTTAATTTCAAGTATTAATTTAAGGGGTGTAGTCAGTATTAAACTAAAATAGGAAAAGGATTAGGGTTGGATAAATGTGTCACTATAAATATGTTGTTAGCTATGTATCTCAGGTAAATACGCTCACATGTTTTCTCAGGGTTGTCCACATCGGTAAACATGAACAAAGGAGTTCATAGCGATAAGGTTATGTCGTTTCGTAGGTAACTCATATTAATCAATGCATTCTGTAAAGGTTCCGGAAATGCCAGATTTCATGTAGAGTGCAGCTCTTAACTAAAACCCTGAAGTGATATCTGACGTTTAGATGGATAGAATAAATTATTAAACTATCCACTCTTGACTTTTATGGTCTCTTTAGAGTTTTAGAACATAAAGATAAGTTTTAACAACCAGCTGTATTTTAATATCAATATACTTAACAACCCTATAAAGACAAACCAGACCATGGATACATATTGTTATTTATTCTGAAGAGGGTTGTTTGTCCTTTATCTTGCCTGTAGGTATGCATGCTTGAGGGACTTTTTGAAGTAATTTCCAATACCGTTGTTCTATTTTTTTTAATGTTAGTAACTTGTGTACGTAAATTCTAAAGCAAGCTAAAATAATTTGTATATAAAAAAAAATTCAAGAGAAACAAAATGTACAAAAAATTTTATTTATTATACTATTAATATCAGTCTTCATCTGCTGTGTCTCCCTCTGTTATGTTTCAGTGCTGTGTAAAGATTTTAACTATGATAATACATTTAGAATAAAACTCCTTTTCCATCATTTCTCCCATCTTACCTTTACCTTCAAGAGATCATAATCTTTGGCACCGTTTGATCTTATTAGATCTTTTTGTGCTTACGTATTTTAAACTATGTATTTACGTAATGCGTGACGCACTGTTCAAGGTTATTTTCCACATTAATAAGCGTATAGTTTAGCTCCAGGTGTTGCTTGTGTTTTTTTTCTCCTATTAAGAATAGGACTAAGGTGAGCCTTGCCTGTGTAAAATGTGTTCTGGTCCGTGGGTTTTGAAGATTGGGGTGCTTATTGTTTACTATGCAAGCCCGGGATGAACGACAAGTACGATGTGGCCTAGTGCTTGTTGTAGAAGATGGCTACAGCTCTCCCTGGGACGTACTTTAGGCTTTGCATCGGGAGGCACCGGTGCCTTCCGTAGATCTCGGGGCCTCTTACAACGCACTGAGGATAACAACCGAGGCTGTTCCAGGGTTCAATATCCCACAAAACCTTTATCTTCTCAGAAGCTGTGTATCTTTTTAGAAGATTTTTGAAAGGTGCTGCTTGTGTTTGTTGCTTTGTTAAAATAAATTTGTTTTCGTAATACCACTCGCGTATTGTAAATGTGCCTCTATAGTATTGTCGTCCGGTTTTCTACATGAAAGTATCCTGGGCCTACGCATACTTGTCCTCGCGGGGGCAAGGATGAGTTATGTCGGACTTGCACCGACTAAAACCCCCACGATGTTCCGCCTCATCGCCATGATGGCAAGGTCACGGGAACGCAAGCACTCAACCGCGACCCTGCCGGCGCGGCCCCACCTCGGGGGGAAGGGATGAACCCTCCCAGGGCGCGCCGGAACATGCAGCGCGCCCCCTCCTCGACCTCATGCGTGTGCGGGCGACCGGTTCCCCCGAACCTGCCGCCCAAAGGCCATGGGAGCAACGGGAGAAAACCTCTCCCGGCTCTCCGCAGCGGAGAGATGTTAGGCCCGCCGCTACCTGTTAACGGCCGCGGAGGATAGGGAGAACGGCGCATCGCAATACCGAAACTCCTCTTCCCCCGCAGCCCCACCGCCGCCGCATCGCCGGTGCGACACCGGTTGGCCGCAGGGGGTACTCCCTCCGCGACCCCATCTCGGCTGCAGGGGCGGTATGATGCCGCCCCTGCAGCCGGCCGCTGGGGCAGCACACAGCCGCCCCTGCGGCCCTCGGCCGCTCCGGTGAGCTCCAGTTATCCCAACCGGTGCTCGAACCGGGAGCGGCCGCTTCGGCCAGCCTTTCGCCGCGGGCCGGCCGGATGGGTTCCACTTGGCTTCACCGTGTACCGGACCATGGTTACTAAGCCCCTCCGCCACGACAAGGCGAGAACCCGTTGGAGGGGGGGCGAAGACCATATGTTAAGGTCATGTTAGCTGGTCTTAAATAGAACATAAAAAATATATCTTTATGTTCACCGTTATGCCTCTATCAATATTTTTTTATTAGTTTTTTTACAGGTAACTTATTACTTTCTAATTAATAACGATGAAAATTGGATTTGAAGAAAAGTTTGACAGATAGACGCTTACAAATGGCGGGCGTATTTAGCGCATGCGTCAATCAGTTAACATGGTTTTTTGTCTAGGTATTTGTACACTTTGTCGGAAAGTATGATACTCCAGTAAAGGGAAACATCACGAAAAATGGTATATTTTAAGAAAAACAGCTTTGGTGCACCCGAGGCATTTGTTAACTCACACTAGGTCTGTGTGGTAATTTCCTCTATAAATATTTATTACTTAAACAATTTTTAACATAACATTAACAACTTAAGTTGTAATTTGATTTCATGTTAAGATAGGTACACTTATTTTTGAAAATTGTTCATTCTATTTCCAAGTGTCGATCAAATACAGCGTGTTAGTTAGCTTGACCGTTCCAAAGTTTCAGTAAGTTTTTCACTGCAAATATTTGAAAATGTCATAATATACGTATATATATATATATATAAATAAAACAAATAAATAAACGCCAGAAACTATGTCTAATTTTAGTACGATTATTTATTATTATTTATGTTTTAGTTTAGATTTTGTTACCGCCGCTACATTAATTTTTTACGTATTTGTTTGATTTTTATTTTTATTTACTACATAAATACAGTTTTAGATATAGACCATAACATTTTATTGAATCCAACAAAAATGGAAAAAGTAGCTGCACTGGAAAAGGAAGCGGCACTCCATAACCATTCCGTGGAACAAATAATAGCTAGCGGGGGATCCGCAGTGGAACGGTTTTATGCTGGTGCAAATGTCTTCGTAACTGGAGGGACGGGTTTCTTAGGAAAGAGTCTTATTGAAAAATTGTTTAGGTAAGTGTTTTTTTTTTTTACTTCTTCCTAAATTGGTTTAGATTATCTTATATATTTAATTGCATCCGTAGTTATTTTTTTTTTATTCGACGAGAGGAAGAAGACGTTCACCTGATGGGAAATGATACGATTGCCTATAACAACGCGGGCTTATGATGGGATGATATACATTGCACCAGGTTGTGTTCGTCAGCTTCAGACATAAGATGTTAAATCTCGTTACCCCAATTATTACACTTGAACAAGTAGAACGCCTTTCGAACCGGAACAAAGTAATGTTTGCACAATATTATTTGGCGGCTGTAATAAGCGAAGAGCAGGTATCTACCTAGACAGTTTCCGGCAACACAGAGATCTTCCACCAACAGGCTTGTTTTGCAACTTGAAGATAATTGGTTCCATTCAGGCGTTACAATTTGTTTGGTGAACAGACCCGTGTTCAGCAGTTGACAACCATTGATTGAGATAATGATGATGATGATGGTTGGTGACAGGGTTTTTTTAATTTGCTGTCTTCATAACCGCGTTATAGGTATATTGTATCAATTTGTATCTTGAAATCTATATCCTACATATCAGAGCTTAATATAATTAAGCTTACCATATAAAAAAAATGTACGAGAACTGGGAGAGGAATCATCCTTCCTGATTTACTTTTATGGGAATGACATGGAAGCAGGTCTTGACAGGTATCGATGGCATCGTTAATACAAGTCCTTGACTTAGGCAATGATAATTACTTAAATAATAAAGTTTTGTTCGCAGATGTTGTAACGTTAATAAAGTATTTTTATTGATGCGTCCAAAAAAAGGCAAGAGTGGGAAGGAAAGAATTAAGATCATATTAAGCGATCCTGTAAGTAAACAACTATCATATAAGTACTAAGTTTTGGTGAATCATGATTATCATTTCTCTGCCTTGTTTCTACCTCATGTGGGGTCGGCAAGACCATGTCTCCTTTTTTCATTCCATTCAATGAAGGTCATTTCATCATTCAATCATTCAATTAGCTCGTTTCACAATAATATATAATTATTGAAAATATTCTAATTAATGTTATTAACTTGACTTTTATTTTCATTTATCTAATTTTTATATACAACAGGAATAGTATGCATAGATGCAAATATGCATGGTTGACGGTTATCAGTAAATTATCTTTATCTTCTTACTAGACCATGTCCCATCTTTACTAGGGGTCGGCCCTCCTGGCCATTCTTCTAAATCTACGTTTTGTGTCATAGCTTCTGTCAATTTGTATTTTTTTTAAGTTTTTTCTTTAGCAGTAAATTGCGTCAATGAATAATAAATAAATTTTCAGTGCGTTTTCATAGATATTTATCTGTGAAAAATATATATTATCAAATAATGTTTGTTACATATATATGTTACTAGTTGTTCCCTGCCCGCTTTGACGGCCGTGATGATTAAATTGTAAATTACTTTCTATAGCAACCGTTACTATAGCAAACGCATAATAATACGAAATTTATATGTTGATAAAAGTTAATAAAATTATGAGGCATGTATGGAATTAAAAAAAATTGCCTATAACTATCTACAAATCATTTCGCGTCGGATGGACATCTTCCCATGTCGATATGTTCACTAGTTTTCATGTGATTGGAGAACAAAGAAAACCCATAAGTATATATAGTTATAGTATATTTAGTTACTGATTTTGTTAGGAACAAAAAAATAAAAGGATTTGTAGCAAGTACGCTTACGTTGTAATCACTACGCGCAAATCTCTGCAGGTAGTGCTACAACGTGTTTATCTACTTAATTTTGCTCTCGCTTTAAATTTGTTTAAAAATAATCACAGTGTAATATTTCTGTATTTAAAGATGAAATGAATCAGTGGAATACTACTGCTTGTAGAGATAAATTGTTCGTGAATATCAAGATGTCGTGAATTAGGACATATCAGTGCTTTTTCAAAATTGCTTCCAATCAAGCTGTGACAATAATTATCTAAAATATGCATTATGCAGAATACAAAAACCCGAGTATACTGTGAATATTATATAACGGTTCTCGAATTCATAATCGAGCTTAATCTAAGTCCAATGTCGGATTTAAAATAAAGGACCTCAAGACCTGTCGCCGAGTGAGACGTCACATTATAGTTTAAAGCAACAACTTAGCGGTAGCTAAGCTAGGCGGCATATTATAATAATATTAATTGCAGTGGATATAACATTAGAATTCCCTCTGGTGCAACACACCTTAAATGCTGCTCTTGTAAAGGAAAATAGCGCTGCGAATGCATTGATATAAATTGGAGTCAATACTCCGCTCTAACAAAAGAGCTTAAGGCCAGCTGGAACTGCCCGTCGTGCACTAACGTCACTCAATGTGCTCGCTCAAATCAAACTACTCCTGTTCGCTCTATGGCGATGCTTGGTATTGAAACTGCTAGTAGTCAATTAACGGACCTCTCTATGAAAACGACGTATGACAGCGACAATGCATCAATGCCTCTGTCCATGCATGCATCGATTCAAAGTTTTAATAATAATACTACATCGGAACGAAATACGAATTTTAGCAAAGTTAAAAACCGATATGGTTCAGAATATTGTAAAGATGGGTGAAATAATTAATGAATCACTCTCAGAGTTAAAAAGCGAGATACATACCATGCGCGCTGATAACTCATTCCTTAAATCACAAATAGGGGAGTTGTCGATAGTTGGTACTGAAGTACAGCTCACGACTGACTATCAGGAAAACAATCATGTAGACCTTAAAAAGCATGTTGATGATCTGTCCTCTGAATTACGTAGCGGTAATATCAATAGCATCATAGTTGAATTACTGGAAACAAAAATAGACAACCTCGATCAACAGAGTAGACAATGCAATTTCGAAATCTGCAACGTACCGTAAAAACGTGGCGAGAATTTAATATCTATTATGGACTCTATTGAAACGGCTGTCGGATGTGACCTATCCAATCACGATCACATAATATCCATATATCGAGTCCCTCATGCTCATCAGCAAAACAATAAGCCCAAGAATACAACATTCCAAGTGCTTTTCGCATGGTCAAAGACATTACATCCGACCGCTTGGGTACAGTAGGTATTCCTATCTATAGGTTGTTAGAGTACTGTATAACAAATAAACTCCATTTGAGTATCTCTAAATGTAACATTACTATATTCACCAAATATGAAAACGTAATAAACCAACTAATAATATTACTAGAGTTTCATCTCTGCGTGATCTGGGTGTTAAATTATATTGCAGGCTTCATCTTGATACACATATTAACGCCATCGTAAATAAAAGTTATCAGATGTATGGTTTTATCATGAGATCCAGTGGGGAATTCAAAAGACCTGAAACATTTAACTGTATACAAGACTGATAAGGTCTCAATCAGAATATGCCTGTTGCGGAACCCACTATATAATAAATACGTTGAACAAATCGAAACAGTGCAACAGAAATATCTACGCACTATTCCTTATAAATGTCCCCACTTGTGTATAACTTAAAAATAGCTTTGGAACAGGTACAAAATGCTTTGTTCAAAATCCAGGAGTAATCAACTTGAAGTGATATTTCTATATAGTAAAGTGTGCCGCGGCAAAATTGATTGCATCGAAATTAATAATAGTAAAGTAGGAAAATAGTAAAATAAATTAATAATATAGTCATCTAGTACCTAGGACAGTACATCGGCGCGAGGTGATAGTGCACGCTCTTTGCAAGTGCACCCTGCAGGACCAATGCTGTCGAGCTGTCTCCCCTGCGCCGGCTTGTACAATCTTGCAATAATTTCCACGAATTTCGATGATTTTCTTTATCAGCTTAGAAGTTTAAAAGCAAACTATGAAAATACTTGCTTTGAACGTTTTGTCACTGTCCCAAAACCCATTTATAAATTTCTCTTTGAATATAATTAAAAAATATAAATATATATTTTTTTTAATTATTACTTTGTATTCGTGTATTACTTTTTTATTATTGTATAACTTGAAAATATATAATAAGCTTTCCATTTGTAATATATTCTAAACACTTTGATGTAATTCCTACCGTATATTTAAATCCTGTGTTAACCCGTGGATTTTTTTTTAATTTTTTTTTAAATAATATGCAATTGTTTGTTTTCCCCAATAAATAAAAAAAGCTATTTATTTACCAGTAATAAAATTTTAATTGTATTACAGGTGTTCGATTACTTACATAAACACAAATCAGACTTCGCGGATAACATACTACCTGTCGACGGAGACGTCAGCGAGATCCAACTCGGAATGAGCTCGAGCGATCGAATCATGATTATTAATCAGGTGAAGTGTCGTTTTATGATTTGATAATAAACACACAATTAAATATTTAAATTATAAGTATATATAACAACTTAAAATTGTTAGCAGTAAACGGCATTGATCATCAGCCGATAGACATTCACTGCTCGACATAGGTCTTCTCCAAATATTCCCACATCAGGTGGCGATTCAAAAGGGGGTTTTGGCATATTTCTCACCTCGCTGGCTTAACGCGGGTTGGCGGGAGCCAGAGCATCATCAGTTGATTAGCACATCCCATTAATTTTAGTACGGTAACTCCCGTATACGGCATTGCTAGATATTATTTTAAGAGTAACCTTTGAATATAAAGAAGAAGAATAAACATAAAAAATAAGTAGTAACAGCTCAATCCTAAGTGCGATGGAATAGGTCCTGTACTCAAAGATGGTCCGGTCCTGAGCTTAGGATTCTGGTAAAGGAACCTTCGATATTCTAAAATCAACAGATTGCATGGGCATTGCCAGACCCACCCATCCTGCACTGGACGAGCGTGTTGGTAGGTGCTTTGCAAAGAAATCTGAAGGCCCAGTAGTGGGAAATTGCAACAGTTTATTGTCATCATCATCAGCCGATAGACGTCTACTGCTGGACATAGGCCTTTCCCAAAGATTCCCAATTCGATGGAGTAGGGATGTATATGAGAAGATTTGGGCGAATCCCGACCACGCTGGCCCAATGTGAGTTGGCGGGAGCTAGAGCCTCGATTGTTGATTAGCAGGATGCACCACGAGCAGGTAAGGTTGGCTTAGATCCCTTGAGTTGTTGTGCGGAACCCCTTACTCCCCTTTTTCGTTATACTTGAAAGTAAATAAAATAAGAAAGCTTAAATAAGATATAGATGCTTGGTACACGTAACTTATTAGTTATATGTTATTATTTTTATACATTATTATGTGTGTATATATATATATATATATATGTCTATACATACATATATATATATGCCTTTTTATATATATTTAAGGTGAATATTATTTTCCATTCGGCTGCAAGTGTTAGTTTTAATGAAAGCATAAAAATGGCAACACTGATAAACGTTCGTGGCACGCGCGAGGTACTGCTTCTAGCTAAGTCATGTAAGAAATTAAGGTAAGCATATTCTTAACTAAAAAAATGGAGGATTTTTTTTTTATATTCAATTTAGCAACGAGACGAGCCGGACGTTCACTCGATGGTAAATGATACCCCTGCCCACTATACACTTCATCACATTGCGCTCGTCGCCTAAGACATGTTGTGACCCCTTAACGCAGTAATTACACTTGCTACAGCGCCTTCAAACCGGAACGCAGTAACGTTTACACCCTACTATTTCGCGGAAGAAAATAGGATGGATCTTTGGATCTACCAAAGCGGTCTCCGACAACCTACCACTACTAAACAGAGACCTGTCTCTAGTAAATGTGATAATGAGGATGTGTATACTCAATTTTTTTTTTAATTTACGATTAAAAAAAAATCTCATCTTACTTTTTGTTCAATTTAATACATCGCGCGTTATTATATTGTGTTATTAATTTTAATGCATTCAAAAGGGTCAAGGGTCAAAGCATCATTATGCGCCGACTGAAGTCCACAGCTGGACATAGGTCTCTCCGAAAGATCGTGCCCTGCCCACTGCCACTTAAGTCTAGCAACATTTTGAGCTATGTCGGTGACCTTAGTCCTGTGGCGTATCTCCACATTTCTGATTCGATCACAGGAAACTCCGGCCATAGATCTCTCCATTGCCCTTTAAGTGACTTTCAGCCTTTTTAATACGGTATATATATATATATAGGGTAAGCATAGATATGACGAATATAACTACTTGTTTTTTCCTAATATTTTAGATTTATTTTTGCTGATTTAAATATGAAATAGTCTAATCTGGAATATGATTTTGAATGAAATAATGCTTATCATTGCTTACAGGTGAAACAAAAAAAAATATCCGATGATGTTTACTACATCCTCACAGAATGTACGAAAAATCAAGCTTATAGAGATGCTTTCGATTCTAGTGCTTTGCTTGAAATTGGTAGAGTTAATTCAATCCTGACTTAACCAATGTCAGATGAAGCCAAACTTCTTTATGAAATAGCTCTTAGGCGTATTTGTGATTAATTAAACATATATTATATTTGTATTTACTATGACGGCGACATAACCGCATTAGCGATGAAGCCCTGTTAATAAAGAGAAAAAAAAATGTCTTCTTAATTCAATTTATGTTCAGGTCCATAGTTCACGTGTCAACGGCCTATTCAAACGCGACAAAAAATCGTATTAGTTCACCTATAAAGGAGCAGTTTTATGAATGTCCTATAAGCCCTAACGCCATGATAGAAATGGCAGAGAGAATTGAAGGGAACAAACTGAACGATATTGTACAAATGTATGTTTACATTAATTACAATCTATTTAATCCCTTATTTACCTTAATAATATCTTTGTTTGATAAGGACGTTAAACTGGTGGTAAGTGATATGACAGCCCTACGCAATATATTGCTGACATATACTAATATACTAACCCTAGTCATCTCCGCAATTTTACAACGACATATTTAGCTGCAGTAAAAGACTAGTCTCCAGCTATTCTTATAATATATGTAATATTATTATTTTGCAGACTAAGGGAAGGATGGCCTAATATTTATACATTTACTAAATCACTGGCAGAGGAGATCGTACGTACTGAAGGTCAAGATTTGCCTATTTCCGTCGTAAGGCCCTCCATAGGTAAACTGTAACATTTACTTTAATAAATGTTTATAAGATAGCGTTTTTAGTTGAGGACAAGAATGAACTTCTCAAGAGAGTAATTTTTTTCTTCAATTTTCTTTATTCCCTATGATTTATCTCGATGTGAAGTGGTGATGTGATCTGTGACGGTTACTCCTACTAACCTACTAACAGCATATTGACTTTTGAAGTCACGTTACCTTATACTTTAGTGTCAAAACAAGTTATTACAAATTATACGTGGTTTTTAACACTAGCTTTCTATTTCCATAGATAGATAGGATATTTGATATAACTTAGCCCCTCCAGATCTTTTATACCTATTACCTTTCACCCTATATGTACACAATACTTTAATATACTGGTCAGAAATATTACAGTTTTAATCAAATTTTTCAGTTATTACATCATATCGTGAACCTTCGCCCGGCTGGATAGATCCAAGTAATGCTCTTGGTCCTAGTGGAGTAAGTAAATTTTTATTAATGATATTATAGAGTAAATTTTTATCGGTGGCTGTGAGAATTTTGCGAAAGTAAGCTATGTTATGGGTGAAGTTAATTTTATAATTTACCGCCGTTCCCTAACCCAGGCTTTCCTGAGAAGAACCCGGAAACATTCAGGGCCACTCGTTTGGTAACTTAATATTTGATAATTAAATATATACAATCACACAGTGTTACATAGTCGATAGTTAAAAGGTTATATTAATAGAGGGTAATAAGTTTAAAAGTCATATTAGGTGTTTATATACTCGGGCAACACTCCATTAACACAACACTCACTACACATACTCGACAGTCAACAAAAAGAAAAAGACCAATATCCACCCCAGGGCTGTATTTAAACCCTCTCTACTCTGCTACCATCTATCTTAAGTATTGTCAGTATTCATTTTAATCACAAATACAAACAATCTAGGTGAGTACCACCGCAGCGCCTATTTTTGCATCCGAACAGTAGTATGCAAACATTAGTGTGTTCCAATTTGAAGGGCGCTGTGGCTAGTGAAATTGCAGGGGTAACGATCCCATAAATAGATCCCTTTACGAAAAAAACCATGGGGGCGAGAATCAATAAACTCTTTGAAGGCGGTTTGGCCTGCCGCATCATGGTTGAATTTTTTTCCTTGTAAGAAGTTGTCCAAATTCCGGAAAAAATCTGTTGGGGCAAGGTCCGGGGAGTACGGTGTGTGTCGCAGACATTCCAATTGCAGCTCATCTAACTTAGTGGTTGTTTGTTGTGCAGCGTGTGGTGTTGCGTTGTCGTGAAGCAGCAGTGGCTTAGAGCGATTGACCGATCTCGGTTGTTTAGCAGCTAGTTCTTCCTTCACGGTTTGCAGTTGCTGACGATAGATATCTGCCGTAATCTTTTGGACAGATTTTAGAAAGCTGCAGTGAACGACACCGGCGCTAGTCCACCAAACACTCACAAGTAACTTTTCTGAGTCAATTTTCGTTTAGAGCAGGATTTGTCTGGGTCTCCAGAGTCAGCCATTGCGACGAGCACTTCCGATTATCGTACAGTATCCACTTTTCATCACAACTAATGATTCAATTTAAAATCCCTTCATCATTGTGTCGGTTGAGCAAAGTAACACAGCAGCAGCAGTCGACGCGTGTTTGCAAGTTCGATTCACTCAATTCATGAGGTACCCATCGGTCAAGTTTTTTACTTTACCGATTTGCTTCAAGTGAATTAATGCAGTCTTGTCACTTATTCCGAAGCCTGCAGCTATCTCGTGAAGTGCTTTGTGATGGATCCGCTTTCACAATAGCCTTTAATTCTTTATTTTCCACTTTGGTCTGCGGCCGTCCACGGGGTTGGTTCTGAAGGTCGAAATTTCCAGAACGAAAACGTTGAAACCAAAATCGTACCGTGCTTTCTTTTGTTACACCAACGCCGTACACATCATTAATCCTTCGACCAGCTATTTCTGCAGCACTGGTGCCACGGTTGAACTCGTACTCGTAAATATACCGATATTTCACGTTTTCCATTGTGTGGTAATAAGCGACGCCAAAGAAAAAAATAATGAGGAAAAAACAAATGAATGACTATTTTCAAAACTCAAATGTACCCGCTAAATGAATTTATAAATTTGAATTTGGAATTGTTAACCAAAGAGGAGATATTTCACATCAAATTGGTCAGTACGACAAAACGCTAATTTCATATGTAAGGACCTAATAATTGAATTATTCCATGCACTCATCTTTCCAATAAACAAGTAAAAATTTCGTGAAGAATATTTACAGTGTTCTATGTGCGCCATCTTGAATCACCACAGACATTAATTTTTCTCAATTTTTGTCCAGCTCATTTTAGGAGTGATTACTGGTGTGATACATGTATTGAGAATGAATAAGGACATTGTATTAAGCGTTGTGCCGGTCGACATAGTAACTAATGTGTCGATAGTGGCCCCCTGGGAGACATCGACACAACAATCGAATAGAGACGGCAAAAAAATTTACAACGTCACTAATTATCGGAATCCGATGATGTGGGGTAAATGCAAATGTTTTTTTTTTTTTTTTAGTTATTTTTCACTAAGTTCATGAGAATCCACGCGGGATGTACAAGTGATAACTGAACTATGGACTTGAAATTTATAAGTGATACTCTCACTATTATACTCGGTAACTTTACTGGTGGTAGGTCTGTTTTGTTCTGGTGGAAGACTTCTTTTGCCGGAGACCGTCTCATTAGGTCCTACAATAACGCCTATTTCTGCCGCCAAACGGTAGTGTGCAAGGATTACTGCGGTCCGGATTGAAGGGACTTCTAATTAGTGGAATTAATGGAGTAACGAGACTTAACATCCTATGTCTCAGGACGGTGAGCGCAATGTGCCGCTGTGTGTACCATCCTAATTGACGCCACGTTGTTATGGGCCGGCGTATGATTTACCATCAGGTTGAAAGTTCCGCTCGTTCTATCGCTTGGTTTAATAAAAAGTATACATATGTATAAATTATTTTGGAAAATTAAAATAGAAAAAAATATATGATTAAATAAACAAAACGGCGGCCATGATGCCATACGGGATTCATATTGTATTGTAGAAAGAAAAACTCTCTCTTATATATATTTCTACATACATATATATGCATGTATATCCATATAATCCCATGCCACTGTTTATTATAAAAACGGAATGTTAATTCTGCCGTACTTTGACTTTTCATGTGCAATATGCAACTTTTGCATAAATCAACTAACGACACTTGTCATAATAACTGCTACATTTACAGCTTTCTATATTTTTAATAACTTTCCTGAATTATTAACATTACAGATTTTTTTTATTAATGAATAATCAATAATTTATTTTAAAAGCCATTTTGATTATCTGCACACCGTAATGTAATTTTTTAAAATAGCACAAATCAGATGCAATAGCAAGCGTTCAATGCTCAAGGCTAAAAACTTTGGATGAGTTTCCAGAAATTAAATAAAAAAAATACTCAGTCACTGCCTATTCGCTACAGGATCAAGTACTTGTGTAGTCAAATGAATTTCCTTTAAAATCAGTAAACAATACACATTTTTTTGACATTTTCAACAGTTGACATCCTTCATCGTATCGTCTAGGGTAGGAACTTTTAAGTAGCGCAGAAAGGAGAAAGACGTCGATCTGTTAAAACTCAATTCTATGAAATATGATTAATATAACAGGAAAAATATTATAACAATATACCTTTCAGAATTATTGAGTCAAACTCTCAACACCGATGGAAGAACCATGATAGCACCGGGTGCAGTGTGGTATTGTTTCGCAATAGAAACCTCGTACCGATTACTTTATGTACTATATTTCTGGCTTTTGCATTACATTCCCGGATTTCTCGCCGATGTCGCTTTAAGATTGATGCAAAAGCGTCCAATGTCAGTATCCCGTCTTAAATATTAATAAATACATAATTTTGATATGTATAAAACATTGTTTTAAATTTTAATGTTCTCAGGGCCTTAAACATATACAGGAAGGTGTTCAAGCTGTCGTCGGTGCTCGATTATTTCACGAACAACGGATGGGATTTTCATGACGACAACACTCTGAGTCTGTGTAATAACCTGTCGAAAAATGATCGGGTTATTTTTAACTGCGACATAGCTACAGTTGACGTTAGAGAGATGATACGTATATGGCTTTACGGTGTGCACAAGTACATAATCAAAGATACCAAACATGACATGGTTAAAATCAACAGAAAGCAATTTGGACTGAAAATAGTGACATATATTATATTTGGTTTGTTCTTTTATATGTTGTTTATTGTTCTACGCTTATTTTATGAAACAATTACTAAATATGCGTAGTTATTTTTACTGCGTCATAACTTACAGCAATAGTAAAGATTTTCTTATTTACTACTAAAGAATAAACGTTAAGGGGTAAATTTTTTATAATCGCTATTGAAGTATCAATATTACAATTGAACGACAAGAAATAGTCATAGTAGTAATAGTATTTCCTGTTTTTTTGTGTTTAATAAAATGAAGTTTTTATCGATAAAAAGATATATGATCATTATGTAAACTCTAGTTGATAAATAGAATTGCCGTCGTCATTATTATCAGCCTATAGACTTCCGCTGCTGGACTTAGGCTTCCCCCAAAGATTCCCATATCGATCGTGTAGGGATTCATATGGGGAGATTTGGGTCATTTGTCACCACGATGGCCCAATGCGGGTCGAAGGCAGCTAGAGCCTAGTTTATTGATTAACAGAGTGCACCACGAGGAGGTGAGGTTGGCTTGATTCTCGTGAGTTGTTACATCCCAAATGGGATTGAAAATGTTAAAAATTACGTAAAGAATAAAAAAATAAAAAAATTGTAACTAATAAATAGATTTTACATCATTTGTGTATTTTTTTTTATAAATGTCAGTGTCGTAGTTGGAAACATTAAGTTATATAATAGAAAGGGTTGTGTTGGTGTAGAATAAACTTGTCACAAACCGTAAATGCGATCTCGTATATATACACATGTAAGGTAGGGCTGTCATAAATGAACTGGGTATCTAACTTATATCCGGTGGAATTGAATAATATTTATAAGAATACTTGTAAGAACCTTTGGCTTAAGATTTCTTGTGGTACTTGTTGGTGTAGATTAAAAATTTTTGTTGTTTGAAAAGTCCTGTTATAATGATCCGATGCTGTTCTGTGGGAAAACTTAGATTATTTGTGAAGTTATCCACAGATGAATTACTACCCGAATGTAAAAAACCTTTTCTTGCTAACTGTGAACTAATAATAACAAAATTTTCAATTCAACGACAATGACGATGAATATCTGCACTACTACTACATCTATATACGTATCTCTCTAATATTTCTACAACATTCCAGTGTAAGGGAAGTTGGTTAAAAACCGGATGTGTGTTAATTTATTTATTAACACATGTCTGCGTGCATGGCAACCCTGCAAACGATTCCTAGCAACAATGTATTTGCTCTGGAGGGGATCGTTTTCCCCCTGCTTTGTTCGTGCGCCGCGCAGAGAAATGTGTTAAGAAGCCTGTCCTGTCTAATATAACATAAAATAAAATCTAGATCCTAACAGTATTTGTTATGTTACCTGGCTAGTATAATACTAGTACTAGAACAGTGATACTTAACATTTTCTGTGGTGCAGTGTTTATCATACTAACTAGCGCAACATTGTGATGGACGAGCAAGTCATTAACACTAGTATTTACTTGATAAAGAATTGAAAACATACGTAGTAGTTCTACATTATTGGTACCTCCACTGTGCTGGAAGATATCATCTCAGTACCTGTTACAACCGGTAAAGACTATACATAAACTATCATAATAATCATAATTATGTTAATTTACCACAACTTGTTTTCTCAAATTTAAAGGCAACTAATAGTAAGTGCGATAAATTTAATGGAATTGTTGTTAATGTCTTGAAAGAGTTCCATCTGATGCTGAAAAGCTTTGGTCGATAAAAGCGATACTAAATCGAGTTAAAGAATGATGACGTGATATTCACATCAAATATTCACGAAGATGCTGTTCCCTAATAATTATGAATGAATTATGATGACACTAACATTCTATGGACACGATATTTTTATTGATTATTAGTGCGATATAAGCGATACGATGTGTTATTTGATAGAATATTTATTGTACTTCTAAAATCGTGTGCGTGGCGTCAATCAAAATGTGGCGTTCGAAGGCTCCAAGTCGTAAAGCAGGTTATCCTATTTGTCGAATCTGAGCTCTGATTTGCGCTCTTTTACTTGTAGTCTTTTACTTGCAGTTTTATCCCGCTTTCCCCGGATGTATAGCGAGTGGAAAGTCCTATTGCGGCGTTCTTGACTCTAATCAGACGAGAGTCTGATTAGAGTCAAGAACGCCGCATCTAAATCTTTGAGATCCGCCTGGAAGGAGCCAGAAAAGTAGTCCGATTCGGGTACCGTCCGCGACGATTCATCGACGGCTGTGGTGAAGTGCTGGGTTAGCGAGTCGATCGCTTGTTGAGTTTGTCCCGAAGCTGCGCTAGTTGACGATGTTTTTGGTCAGAGGGACGTCGCCAGCAGGGCGGCCCAGCTTCATAAGAACCGGGCGGTGAACGGATCTAAGATCGTCGATGGTCTCGACCGAATGACTCTCCGAGGGTTACGCTGTTTAGCAACGCAATGTCCAGAGTGGATGGGTTCTGTGAAATGCCTTAACCGGGTATCTTAGCGGCGTTTGCGAGGCTGCGATGTTGAACTTGCCCGCAAGTTTGAAGAGACTTTTGCCATTAGCGTTTGTCGTGATAGCGTCCCAGGTGCTATGGCTGATGTTGAGGTCACCAGCGAGGATAACAAACTGGTCTAAGCCGAGGAGGGTTAATGTAGAAATTGGCGATTTTTGGGTCGCGATCGTTCGGTTTCAAGAACGTTTTTTGAATGAGCATGACATCTACGTCGTGGTTCCTGAGAAACATGCTCATTTCTTCCTTTTGAGAGCGAATGCCGTCCGCGTTGAAGGACGTGACAGTCCACTAACTATGTGATGCGTGAGTCGCGGTGGTTGGGTCTGGAGAGGCCGGGTTGTCCATGTCGAAACTTACGGATCGCAAAAGGAAGGTAGGGGAACACTTAATGAATTGTTCCCAGGCTTCTGTGAACTGTTAACGTGCGAAGCACGTGATTTGGGCGAGCACGGCGTACATTTGAATGGACGCCATTTTGTTATCGTGATGTCCCGCGGTACGGCGGTGGGGTTGTATGCCCACTTGTGTAGGGGACCTAGCCGATGCCTAACGCGTCAGGGCTCTATAAAAGAACTACGACTATGCCTCTGAGGCGATTAGAAAAACTACTTAAAGTGCTGGAACCTGGCTCCGGAGAGTTTTCACGCACTAACTTTATAGTACATATCAAATTTAAATAACACCGGTTGTAGGTCGCTGTTGGCAAAGACCGTCTAGGTAGGCATCACCGCAGCGCCTAATGCAGCCGATAAACAGTAGAGTGCAAACATTATTAAGTTCCGGTTTGAAGAGCGCTGTAGCTAATGTAATTACAGAGGTAACGAGACTCAACATTTTGTCTCAAGAAGAAACAGCGAAGAACGGATATGGTGCAATGTATAATATCCCAAATAGCGCCACATTGTTATTGGCAAGCGTATCACTCACCATCAGGTGCACATCTTGCTCGTCTGGTCGGTTAAAAATAATTAGTAAAAAATCTTGTCTGCATTGTCTGTCTCTCCATCTGTCTGTCTTACTGTTGTAAGAAGTCACCTTCGCTCATGTCACCATTTAAAAATTAATGAAGAAGAAGATTTCTTGTATTCGGAATGATTAATTCATCAAGTGTCAAACAGGATTAGAGGTTTTCGCTAAACTCGAACGTCAGTGCTTCCATTAGCTAATTGCGAGAGTAATCCAACTCTTATCCGAAATGATATCTAAATTTCCCGCGAAGTCTTAGAACCAGAATCAGAATCTTTTATGTGCCGTATCACATAAACTTGAGATATATTTTTTTACTTTATGTAATAAAATCTAAAGAACATACCACTGCAGGAATTAAATTTGAATCAGAAAATTAACACACAATGTGGATTTTTTTTTTACTCAACAAAGCCACGATATCAGCGGAACCTTCATCTGATGGTAAGTAAAACAAGAAACAACGTGTGCCCGTATCAACTAGGCGCTATTTATAATGGTATACACTGCACCACATTGCGCTCATCGCCAGACATGAGATATTATGTCTCGTTACCTCAGTAATTCCACTAGCTACATTCTTCAAATTTGCATTACCAGGTTGCATCACGAGCAGATTGGCTTGAGTCCCATGAGGTGGTTTACGAGACACCCTATTGTTTACTAACGTTTGGGGACAGAAATAGGAGCTGCGGTCGTATCTACCTAGACGGTCTCCGGCAACAGAGACAGATAATTTCATTTCAGCTGGTCCACGAAATAATCAATAAAAATGGAAGTTTTGGTATATGATAACAAAAACGCTACATTTTTGGCATCTATCGGAGCGCAGTCATAAATAAATCTCTCAATTCTATCAAAGTAAAGTCCTATAATTCAGTCCGGGGTGTCAGGGGACAAAACTAAGTTACGTAGTAATAGAATCTGGAATGTTCCATTTTCTTTTTATATGATTAGGGAACAAGGCGTAGCTTAGTAATTTAAAAATATAATGTTTTTTTTAGAGAATGGAGAATATTATTTTAAAGAACAATGAGGCCGCGGGACGGGTTTTAAATAAGATCCTTATTGTCGTGTCTCACGACAAAGCTGTCAACGTTTCAGTGAATCCAAAGGTAATTTATTAAATCGCTTCGTTTCAAGTATTCCGTGGCAATATAATAATAGATATTATAATAATGTACGTAAAGAATTATGTAAAGTTGAAAAAATTATGTAGTCCATTATTTTTAACCTAGCATTGGGTCTGGAAGCGAGCAACACGAGGCTGATCAATGTGGAGAACTTTGGGGGAGCTCGATGTTCAGCAGTGGGCGTCTATCGGCTGATGATAATGGTTGGAATCTTAGAGTTTTTCATGATCATACTAAACTATGTAAGTTCCTCGAGTGGCGGCCGCGTACCGGTAGATGTGGTATTAGGAGTTCTCCCACAAGGTGGAACGACGATCTCATGAAAGTCGCGGGAACCCACTAGATGTAAGCAACGCGGGACTGATCGATGTGAAGGAGATATCTGGAGGAGGCATATGTCCAACAGTGGATGTTTATCGGCTGATGATGATGCTGAACTTTATAGAGTAGATTTACTACTTCTGTTTATCCAAACATTGCCTGGAAGACATTGAGAGACAAATTATGTACCCGGAATTTTTTTTTTATCTTTGGTTTACAATCATTTATAATATATTATATTTTTGTTTTACTGCAACCTGTGGTGTCTCTGTCTGGCAATTTTAAACATCACAAAAATATATAGATAACTCGTCGTTTGGTACCGTTAATTTGTTAACAAGGAAATTTCCTTTATAATTGCGGAAATTATATCAGGCGTGTGCTCTTTCATTAAGACGTGTCAGTACGTCACGTCCGGAGAAGGTAGGAAACTATACGTATCACCAGTCCGGAGCACAGCACATATTTCAAAGACCTATTTATATTTCCTACTTGTACTCGCTATTGTTTCCGTTTGAAGTATTTATACGTTCCGCTCGGTTAACATGTTAAAAGTATGGAAAGAATTCAATCTTAAAATATATTGGAAAAATTTATATTTATACTTTTGTACAACTTCCGCTTCAGCTTTTCTAATATTTTTTACTATCAAACCATTGATAGGGTATTAAATATAATTCTTAACGTTATTACCAGTAACTAATCTATTTGGGAAGGCAAAAACTGAAATACATGATGAAACGTTAACGAGCTTTGTCCTTGCGGTCTGTTTACACGATTGATTTAGTTCAAGCTGAGTTTTTCAGCTTGGATGAATATTCATTGATCATAATGTTCACTATTAAATTCATACGTACAAAGGTGATTGTATTAGTCCATGATTAATAAACGTCGTGGTCCGGGACGTTGACAAATCCAATAACCGGACCAGTAAAGCGCACAGCGTATTCGCAACGGTTGGTGTTTTATGGTACATTATGTCTTTTGAAAGGGTGTAAGGGGTTCCGTACAACAACTCATGGGACCCATGCCAACTTCACCTACTCGTGGTGCACGATGCTAATCAACAAATGAGGCTCTGGTTCTCACTATTCCGCATTGGGCCAGCGTGGTCCGAAATAGCCTAAATCCCAACTTAATACCACAATAGCTCAAGACAGGTCTTAGTGTCTAAAGATGCGGGCGGCGCAGGACCGATGGATATGGGAATCTTTGGGGAATTCCTATGACCATCAGTGGATGTGTACCTGTTGATTCCTTTTCCTGTATATGTAGAAATTACTTATAGTACACGAGATTTTTACCAAGCGAAGTAAACTTCTTTTTAACTAGTGAAGGTTTTTTTTAAGCCACTGTGTTATGATAGTGCGTGCTCTTTATCATTCTTTACTTAACGTAAATAAAAAAAATTGCTACTTCTTAATAATATTTGTATAATTCATGCACTTATATCTTCGATAAAACTAATGTTAACAGCTTTTCATACCGGAACTGAGACGTATAATTAAATTCTTTGTAACCCTGACACCAGTCTCTTAGATACTTATATTCTAGATCTGGTTAGTGTATGTCGTACCAGTTCATCATACGTATGTTTTACTGTTACGTCATTGTTGCCGGGAACCGTCTGGGTACCACCGCAGCGACTATTTCTGCCGCGAAATAGTAGTATGCAAACATTACTGTGTAGTGATTCGAAAGGCGTTGTAGCTAATGCAATTTGTAACGAGACTTAACGTCATATATCTTAAGACGTGTGTCACGCAGTGGTGCAATGTTTATCATCCTAACTAGCGGTAAGTTGTAATAGGCAAATGCTTACCATCAGATGTATATCGAGCTCGTCGCGTAGAATAAAATCTCTTTAGATTTGTTAGAGAAAATTTGGCCTAAATTTTGTTATTTTCGAATAACCTATACACTCTTGAATGCGGCAAAATTTACCCCCGGAATAAAAATGAATTTGAGTACAATAAAAAAAAACTAAATACCTTTATTACTTTACATTACGATCATATGTAAAAGAATTTCTTAAATTAATACTAACTGTTCGTAGTATTGGTAAAATATATTTCGGTTATCATAGGACGCCATTAACGACCAGACAACCTTGAATTACCAAACAAACACATCATTTGCTTCATTTTATTATTAACTGTGATGTCTGCTCCAGATAACGATAATTTTACGGAAACTGGATTAAGAGATAAAACTTTTTATCATTATGGTCTGTATATATACTCGTATATATAACAAAAGATTTTGTTATGCTTGTTTTGCTCTTTTTGATGCGTAGATTTGTCTATTTGATGATGAATTGATTATGACATATATAACCTTTATTTAGTTAACTCTTTTCTTCCTCTTAGTCTTTTAGATATATTTAAACTATAATTTAGAAAATGATGTTTATAATCGAGAAAAAATCCGTGAATCTGTTTAAATGATTAAAACGGATTTCATATAATGCTGAAATAGGTAAATCATTTGAGGATTGGTTTGATTTTGGTATAAATTCTATTGTCACAACCGCTAGTATGTTACAATAGAGCTTTATTGAATTATTAATATCGTGAAGACCTCTTAAGTGAAACAATAACTTAATTATACCACATACTAGATATAGGGCACTGTTATATATAACACGTATTGATTTTAAGGCAACGAATATTTTCAATATAAATTAATACATTAGTAAACTAACAAATGTATTCACAGGAGTAAAGGATAAAAATAAATGGGTAAGGCACAAAATAGATAAAGCTAACGACGGCTAAGTAAAACCAAAATTGATTCTTCTTCTTCTCCCTCTTCTCCTTCTTCTCCTTCTTCTTCTTCTCCTTCTTCTTCTTCTCCTTCTTCTTCTCCTTCTTCTTCTTCTCCTTCTTCTCCTTCTTCTCCTTCTTCTTATCCTTCTCCTTCTTCCTCTTCTTCATCTCCTTCTCCTTCTTTTTCTTCTTCCTCTTCATTCTCTCCTTCCTCTCCTTCTTCTTCTTCCTCCTCTTCTTCCTCTCTTTCTTCTCCTTCTTCTTCTTCTTCCTCTTCTTCCTCTTCTTCCCCTTCTTCCTCTCCTTCTTCCAAGGAAGCGGCGGTCGTCGTCGTCGTCATCTTCATCATCGTCGTCGTCATATTCATCATCGTCGTCATCATCATCATCAGAAGATACATTGGAAGATACTACACTTCAAACCGGAACATGGTAATGTTTACACACTACTGTTTGTTAAAAGAAATAGGCACTGCGGTGGTACTTAGTCAGTGTTCGGCAAGAGGGATCTACCACCAGTTGGAGGGATGCATTGGATGCAATGATATAATAATTATGATCAGCCGATCCACTGTTGGACATAGGCCTCCCATAAAGACATCCACATCGATCGACTGCGCTGCCCTGGTTGCGGCGACTTGCCAACGTTCCAGCACGGTCTTCGGCATCGCCGGGCACTAGAGGCCGTCACCTGTAGGGACATTTCCCACCACGCTGGCCAAATGCAAGTTGGTGGGATATATTAATAAAATAGACAATAATCGATATTTTTGTGTATACATCATAAATTCAGGTTTTCTTTTACCAGATCATCATTCGATCGGTTTATGATTAAAATAATAAAATTTCAAATGGAACTTTACAATTTAACTTCGTCGGTGGTTTTCAACCCCATACTCCATATTGCTTCAAACCCTTTCGTGTTTCATCGTTAGAAATTTTGATTAAAACCTCCAGCGGTTTTGATGAAGAGGCATTTGACGGCATTTCCATAAATACTTCATGCATATATCAATACCAAATTTTTATTGTAACAATGATATGTTTTTAAATATTTATATTTGCAAATAATTAAACATATATTTATATTAATTTATAACTTATTTATAAACATTAATGATGTTGATCCAATATGGTGGATTTTTAGTCCTCGAATAGCGACTGCGTATCGGTAGACGTATTGTTGGCAGGCCCCCTGCTTACCCCCAAACAGGTTCTCGCCTTAGCGTGGCGGTGGTGATCAGTAGCCGTCGCTTGATCACCCACGGTGAAGCTAAAAGGAACCTACCCGGCCAGTCCGAGATGTAGGGCCGGCCTGAGGTGGCTGCTCCAGGTGAGCTCCGTGAGCTTATCTTGGATATGTGTCGGTGGGTTGCAGGGGCAGGTTTATACTGCCTTTTCCAAGCGAGATGGAGTCGCGGAGGGAGCAGAGTGTTGGTATTCCGATTCGCCGCTGTCTCTGCCTTCCGCGGCCGTATAACGGTTGGCGGCAGATCCCAAGACCAAATCCGCCGCAGGGAGTCGGGAAAGTTTCTCTCTTGGCTCCCACGTCCTCTAGGTAACGGATTCGGGGGAATTTGTTGCCCTGGTGACTGTGAAAGGCCGAGAGGAGGGTGCGCTGTGTATCTCCGCGTGTACTTACAGAACTAGAAAGGGGAGTCCTTCCTTCCCGAGGTAGGGCTGTATGGTACAACCGTCGCTGGCGGGATCGCGAAAGTGTGCGAGTACTTTCCATAAGGCGACCAGGTGGAACATCGTGGAGGTTTTAGACGGTGCAAGTCCGACATAACCTGCCTGCTTTCTGCAAAGGCAGGTATACGAAGGCATTTTAAAGTGCATTCTTTGCGGAAGTGATGGAATACCGTTTGAAGCTTTTTAGTCGGTTGGAGTCCGACACTACCCCACTACAGGCCCAGTATTGGTACGGGGTGTGCGTTCCGTTAGCATTTTGTTACACAAGTAAATAAATAAAAAAAAAACATTGTATTATAAAACAAAGGATAGCGCCTGTAAATAACCTCGTTTTTACATAACTACATAAACCATGGCACAGAAATTTCTAGATGAAATGTCGGGGTAGCAAATAAGTTATCATTATTCAGAATTAGGGAAGTGTTGTTTATTGTCATGCACTAAAAAGTGGGATAGTTTAGGAATCATTATGTGTAGAATGACTATAGAATGTTTATGTATGTATATATTTATATTTAGATATGTATATAATATAAACTTTCGACATAACACCGTATACTGAGTGGAGTTTATACTGGGAAAAAAAAATTTTGTTTGAGATAATTTTTGTCTCACAGTTGGGGATGAAGAAATTAGCTGTTCGTTATATCTAATCTACTAACTGTACCCCACCATTTTTGCTGGCTGTAATATAGAAGTAGATTTGAAAATTGACAGAAATATTCCCCCCCGGCGGCAACCTCCGCCCCAGGGGGCCACTGCCGTTATTAACATCCCCGCAACTCCTTTTGGAGAAGGAATTTTGTAAAATCCATTCTTAGCTGACCTCTAAATGACCCAAGCAATATGTTTACCAAATTTTGAGTGTTTATGTCTAATAGTTTCGTAGATTTTGTGATGAGTCAAAGAATCGTTGGATATTTTTGTTTTTAATGTTACAAAGAAACGAGACGAGCGCCACGTTCACCTGATGGTAAGTGGCACATAATACAAGCAAGATGGTATTGATAGCTCACCACATTGCGCTCCTTGCTTTGAGACACAAGATGCAAATTCTCTATCACATATATGTACATATATGTATATATATATAAAGAGTATTCATTGTTATTATTCTTATATATACCATTTAGATATGTGATGAATTCGAATTGCACAGGATAATAAATATCTTTCCTTTTTTTTGGTTTTCGTTCAGAAGTTAAAGATTTTAACAGTTTTAAGTACAATTTCTTTTTATTTATTACTTGAAAGATATTTAATTTTTTGTTTCAAAGTTATAAAGATTAATCTTATCGTGATGGCAAATTGCATATATTTTTTACTTAAAACGCGATCTTGGCTGCTTTCCAACGGTGAGAAAATAAAACTCGTTGCGTTAGTCGCCGAAAACTTCAAATAAGCAGAATTAAATGAAATATTACGAAATAAAAGCTAAAAGCACTAGAAACCTAAAAAATGTCCTGAAAGAATTTAATATCAAAAGTTATATTTAAAAGACTACAATTCATGTTTCAGGTTATGAAATATCCTGTTTACTATAAACCTCATCCGTAGCTTTGAGAGTTACTGAGAGTGGGCAAGAAATTTAATGATTTGATACGGCCCCTTCACCGGTGGTGTGATGGTGAACTTTACCTTCGGAGAGGCTTGTTGGTGGTCGAGGTGTCACAAATAGGCTTGGCGGTAACGAGTGCAATGTGGTGCAGAATACTTCATCCTAACTAGCGCCACTTTGTTATAGACAGGCGAATCACTTACCATCAGGGGAACTTCTAGCTAATATCGTCGCTTCGTAGAATTAAAAAAAAATTAAGGTGTTAGAAGCTAAATCTCGTTATACTTTTAATTAAAGGAATTAGAAAAAGATCGTAATTTTAATTTGAAATCCAAGTAAGGAGCTAAATATTTATAAGTTACTTGCTTGTTGAAGTTGCAGTAAAATATTAAATTATTCATAACAAAGATTCTTGATACAATAACCGTAATTTTTATTACAGCAGTAACATTACAAATTCGTGGAATATTCCTATTTGTTGCATGCAGAGCTGCTTCTGAGAAGTAAGCTCTTTAACTTCTAACAAATTTAAGTACTTCAATGGAATTTAATATATTGTTTTTAAGCGTTGCTGTGTCCGAAATAACATATACGTGAATATTAAATATTTCATATCACTTAATTTAACAGATTTTATTTAAATAAATATTCAATCATCACAATATTAAACTAACTGGGGGTAGGTCTCCGTTGTCGAATACCGTCTACGTAGGTCCACTGCAGTTCCTATTTCTGACTCTAAACAGTAATGTGCAAATGTTACTGTGATCCGGTTTAAAAAGCGTTGTAGCTAGTGAAATTACTGGAGCATCAAGACTTAACATCCTACTTCGCAAGGCGACGAGAAAAATTTGGCACTATTGCCACCTCGTTATGGGCTGGCGGATTGCTTATTACCCGGTAAACCTTTCGCTCGTCTCATCGTTTCGTAGATTAAAAAAAATATATATTGCATTGGATATGACGGTCCATAAAACTGCAAAAGAACATAGATTCGTACTAAGAATGATTAGCAAAGCTTTTGAAATTAAACGGCATCCTAATTTTAAGACAGGAAATGTTTGGTTACTGCCACTGGATGCGATCTCATTAATATAATTAAACCAAACACAGTATACCACTGGAAGAGTTCAAGACATCATGAGCTATTCTGCGTACATCGGACTTTAAGCAGTAATAAAAAGCTGCAAGTACTCCGTGATGACAATGATTTTCCAGAAATCTGACAGTTAAGTCCTCCTGTGGCCGTGGTTGCTGCAAAGCTTTTAAAACGAAAAGAAAAGAGTTTTCCACCTATGTGGAGACCCATCACGATATCTCTGGAATAAGATCTAGACAATTGAAATTTGGTAGGAATATTCCATTAATCGAGTATAGAATAGCGAAGATTTTTACATAGATGGTTGCCGGGGTATTACAACCAGCAAAGCAGGCGAGTTACTATTAGTTAAATCAATTGTTAAATAAATGCAGGAAGATCAGTAAACTTCGGATTATTACACGATTTTTAGATCATATGAAATTTATTTAATTATCATGGCGTATGGCCGAGAGCCTTATTTCCTAAAAAGTTTGTCAACCTTGCAAATTGTTTCTGGGACACACAAACAATTCTGAATAATGAATGTGTTTATAACATGGACGTTTTTTATTTATTAAAGTTTTAATAATAGGTCGTTAAGGGTGCATGTGTTGGAAGTATCCCCTGAAGGGTTGGTTGTATCCTAACCGTGTCCTATACGCAGGTTATGTCTTCAGTACGTGGCGAAGCGCGATTGTGAGCGCGCGTCGGGCGTCTCCGTGCTGCAGACACAATAACCATAGTATGCAATAATTGCAAAGTTCTTCGCGTAACGGTTGTGCTAACTGGTGTTTCATGGTGATACTGTATATATCTTCAGTGTAGTTCATTGAATTTTAATAAATTTATTTTCTCCTTTTCAATATTCTCGTGGATTACTTTGGTTTTTTTTTTTCGCTCGGCTTAGGATATTTATGAAAAGACCATCATAAAAAGGTAAGAATTTCAAATAATTTACTTAACTAACATCTAGATATTATATTTTAGAAACGTTTATCGCTTTTGTAATAACAGAAAGTTTTTATTTATATACAACAAAGCATAATCAACATTAATATACTTTATTATTAAATTAACTTTAATATGTATATCTAAGTATGTACTACTGAATTTTAGTGATAAGTTATGTATATCATTAGTTTCGAACCCTTTATTATATTACATGTTTTATTTAAGTTAACTAAAATATTTTGGATGAATGTTAGTATTATTTTTCCTTGTTTTAAATGAGAAACTGAGTGTAATATCGTACGCTCTGTTTTTTTATAAAATTTTGGAATATCAATATAAAAGTTTTTTGGTGAAAGTAAAGACGTTATCAGTTTTTGATGTGGCGCACATTGTTTGAATTTCATGCGGTTTCACAAAAAGTTTTGTTGTAGATAAAGCTTTCCAACATGTAGGACTTTCATCAGATAGTGGCCAGTTTTGGTGACATTATCGCTACAGTCGATTACTTTCAGGTAACCTTTGGAAAGAAATTGAAATTTATAATATATTACACAGCCATAACGGCAGCATAACCGTTGATTTTTGGAAGTAATAAAACGTTAATGTCTTAAAACAAAAACTAAATATTGATGGAGATGATACATAGAAGAAACTTTAAAGTATTATCTACAACTTAAACCACAAATGTCTAACTTGACTGTCTATAGACGGTCAATCACAAGAAAGAAAATCGATATTACGGACCTGTTTGATAATCAATCGTCCACTGACGTCCCTTTCACCGAATACTCAAGTGCTATTGATGGATGTTGATAAGGTATTGATTGAAACAGCTTGATTGCGATTAACACTTGTAAAGAGTGCAGCTAGCTTGACCGATAGGTTTTGTTTTAAAAATGTAATTGTACAGGAAACAGTTTTTTTTTTATTCAAAGCAGTGACGAGATAAGCGGAACGTTGAACTGATGGTAAGTTATCACTGCTAATAACGACGTAGCTCTAGTTAGGATGTTACACACAGCTTCACGTTGTACTCATCGCCATGAGACAGAAGATGTTGAGTCTAGTGATTCTAATAATTAAAAAGGTATAAACTAGCACTTAATTGTTATAAATAAAAGTACACTGAGCTGAAGGACGTCTGGTTCGTCTCGTCTCGAAAACTTTATCTTTCATTGAGATGGACTTAGTGTCCGTATTAGTTCTTACTATTTTAAAATAAATAGTAAAGATTTGGTTACATAAATATTATTTATAACCGCACGCCAGTTAATCATATGATTTTTTTTTATTATTTATTATAGACGTTTTCTTGTAAATAAAACAAACTTTGAAGCGGATGTAAATAGGCCACCTACGATCGACGTAATTGTGGGAGGCGCACCAACTGCCGCCGAAACTTTCGTGGGGGCCTAAATTAAACCCCCCCAGGGTGCCTTTTGGTTTTTTCATATAATACATATATAATTGAAGCCATTAAAACTTTTCAGTCTTTTTGAACAGACACTGTTTTCTTCAGGATTAAGTATAACATCAGAGTAATTAATTTCTTTTTTATATATAACCGATTAGTTATTTATCTATCTACTTTAGATTTTAACTCAAAAAAATTTTTTTTAACCGTTATTTCAATTAGTATACCAAATCAAGTAAAGAAGGTTTTTTATGTCCCATCGTATTAATCTCATTCTCTTCTAATATATGTTTTGCTTAGTAGCAATTCGTTCACAATACATAAGTCTTTTTTATAAATAAGGATATTTTATAGTTAAGTTATAATACTGTGAATAGTAAATAACAACTTTATGCTTAAAACCCTTTCCCCTGTGATAATTAAAACTGGTGGAAACGAATGTTGGCATATAAACTCGGAAGGTTAATGTAAAATTCTTGTCTCAGGTTTATTTTTCGTAACAAACAGAGAGATACAAAGTAGAACATTGTATAATGTATAGACGGAAGTTCAGATTACTATATATCCAAGTTATTAGTTAAAAATAAAAACGAAATTTATTCATAATTGGGGTAAGTGCAATCAGGAATAGAAAGTGGCAAAATTAAGTTAAAAAATCCGATAACAGCATTTTACCAAAAAGCAAAAAAAATTGCTATACTGACGAAGAGTAAAATCCATGAAGCAAATTTTACTCTTCATCTGTATAAAATATTCAAATTTAGCAAATATTTATATAAATAAACATTTTTATTTATTCTATTAAGCAATGCGACCCGTAGGACGTTCACCTGATTATAAGTGATACGCCTGCCTATAACAACGTAACACTAGTCAGGATATTAAATACAGCATCACATTACGCTCGTCGTCTGAGACATATTGAGTCTCGTTACTCCAGTAATTACATTAGCTACAGCGCCTTTCGAAATGGAACATAGTAATGCTTGCATACTACGGTTCGCCAGCAGGAATAGGCGCTGCAGTGGTACCTACCTAGACAGTCTCCGGCAACAAAGACCTACCACCATCAGAGCATTTTTGTACTGAAACAAGTTGGGTTGTGACCGTTGGAAAATTATTATGTTTCTACAAATGTACGTTATTTTTCAGCTTCGTTGTTATTAAAAATCTGAAACTAAGTAAATAGTAATATGTTTTAAAATAATATAAATCGTCATATATTAAGTTACTTCACGATATAATTATGATGAATATATAAAGTGGGGTGTTTCTAAAATATTGTTCAGCTGAAGAGAGTTGTTCAGGATTCTGTTTTATTAATTTACAAATATATTGTAGGGGTCATTAACCAAGTAAATTATTATTATTTCTTTGTTTCTATTTTTTTATTTTTCGAAGAGCCGTACGGGACGTTCATCTGATGGTAAGTTATACGCCCACTATAATAAGTGGCGCTAGTTAGGATGTTATACACAGCACTATATTGTGCTCGTCGTCTTGAGACCTAAGACGTTAAGTATCGACACTCCAGTACTTAAACTAGATACAACGTCCTTCAAACCGGAATACAGTAATATTTGCGCATTATTGCAATTACTACTATTACTATCTAGACAGTCTCCGGCATCAGAAACCTACCATCTCCAGTAAATTCTAGTTCTCATTTTTTTTTGTAAGTCTACACATTTGCTTTAAAATCCGATGCAGTTTTTTATTACTTGACATATTTCAAGTATTAAAAAACAAATTTTTTATTATATATAAAATTTAATGACGGAAGTAAATTTAAATATTGCAACACTATCGATATTTCATTAACTAAGTATATAAGAGCTTTTTATTGGAACTGATAAAGTCCTGATAAATGCTGGTAGCGTGAGTGCAATAAATGATGGTACGACAGTGACAGCTATTTAAGTATTAGGTTTATCAAAATGCAAATAGTTTATTTAACAAATACACCCATTTTTTATGCAATACAACTCAGTGTAACTTTCAGTAGCTTTAAGTTGATTGGATTGTAGAGTTAAGTACATCAAGAACGTATAAGAATCTTGTTACAATAACAGACTTGTATGAAACTTTAAAGTGGTGTTAAGTTTCTCTAGCGTCTTCTCGTCCTGATGCATTAAAAGGAGTATGTACACAGGTTATGTTCCTCGTTTATTACATTCTAGTGCTTGAAACTAGTTCCTAATGTAAATACTACGCAAGTTAATATTATCACATAACTATAGCTAGCGTGGGTGATGTGATTTTATTTATAAAAAAAACTTCCATAGTCAGTACTTTGTTAAGAGAAAGATATAAATATATTATTACATAAACGCAGATTTGAATCTTCTGTTTATAATTTGCTTTTGTAGTATAATTTTTTTTTTATTAAATTTTTTCATGATTAATATAATATCAGTATTGATACACGGATAAATATTGGGTTTATTTGAAGGAGAATAACTTCCGTACTCCATCCATGTAAAGGAGGACAGTAAAGTGGGTGGACGAAATATTAAAACTTGTCTTCATGAGCAAGAGTATAATTTAAGCTTAATTATTGCTATAAAATTAGAAATAGAGGCAAATTTGAAATGCACCTGCTGCTTCCATTTTCTTCACATTAATAGTAAAACAGCGCGAAAACAATTTTGAAGGGTTTTGTTTATTTTTATATTACAAGGATAACAGATTTTGTTTTTCATATAACGTATTATAAAAAGACAGATTTTTCTTGGCTAATTTAAATTGTGAAAAAATCTTATCTCTAATCAAACTTCTCCCTAGTACCCCGGAATTATACTAGACACCTCTGTGTTACAAGGTAAGCGGGTAGCTACTGCATGACGAAGGATATTAATGTAGTAAATTTGTTATATAACATATTATTAATTTTATATTAATATATTTTAATAAAGATGATAAATAGTATATACTTATGTTTTATCATATATGATGTTAATGGTCCGATTGATGCGGATAGTATAAGACCGCTCTTTTCGGGAAATCTGTGTCCAGTAGTCTTCAGAGTATTTTCAAAGTATAAAATCATAACCTAATTTCTTAAAATTTTTTAATAATTTTTTTTAATGCTTTATGCATTATCGTAATTTATATTGTTATTATTAATTTAGGAGTATGATTTATTTCATGCTTTGAATACAGTCATCCGTTAAGAATATTGTTTGTGAGAGTTGTATATTTGTTATATACACGTGTACGTATAACACGTGAAGATTTTGGTGTACGAGGTTGTGAAGCGTTCTTATTATTTCTCAAGATGGAAGGCAAACAATCCCCGAGGGTACAGTTAGTCTTGGGTATTATTTATTTTTCATATCTCCAAACAACCAAGGAACTGTTGTTGGGATATTTCATTGTAAAATTCTTGTAATATCGTACAACAGCAGAATGGAAGTAAAGTTTTGAATTACTTACTGAAATTGTATTTATTACTTAAATATAAACATAATTTATTACAGATAACTTCGTATAAAACACTTGTAAGGTTTTTTGCAAGTCCTCGTTTACTTAATAGAATTTCGGAAGGTTCGAAGGTTTTTCTCTGCAGTCAATTAGATCAATTGATACAATTTTCCTCCTCCTCGTTCGCCAATTCTTCTTTATCGATATTTGATAGTACCCAAACTTATTATTACGTACAAAAGGAAACCTAATTGAAAAAGCTTCTGGGTAGTCGTTTGTACAATTCAAGTGTAATGTTAAAGTTACACTTTTGTGCTTGTTCTCGTTTATAATATGTTTACATGGCTTTATTAGACAAATTTCTAGGTATAACATATGTATAAAATACAAATTTGTCAGGTTTTCAGGATAAAGCACACAAACTTCTATACTTCCTTATCAAATTATTTATCGACTATTGCTAATAACATTAATTTTTTTTTATATCCTTCAAAGCAACCAGAGGAGCGGGACGTTCACTTAATGGTGAGTGACACGCCTGCCCATAAGAACGTGGTGCTAGTTAGGATGTTTAACACAGCACCACATTGTATTCGTCGTTTGGAGATAGATGTCATTTCTCGATGCCTCAGTAACTTCACCAGCGACAGCGTCTTCAAACCGGAACATAGTAATGTTTGTGCAGTACTATTTAGCGGTAGAAATAGACGCTGCGGTGGTATCTACCCAGACAGTCCGGCAACGGAGACCTACCAACAGTAAACCGTTCTTTCCGTACACTGAGCGCTCAACAATCAGGTGTATTTTTCACCACAAGAGGATTACTGATTATAACCCACTACGGATATAATTTCCACTCATTTGCCTCGCACATTCATGAATTAATTTACTTTATAAAATATCGTATCGAACAAAATCAAACATTTTGTATGAGGCTTTTTTAATACAGATTTGTATAATCCTCCGTGGTTGTGATTGGACACGCCACGAGTTCCGCTACAAATATTTGCTTTTAATTTTTACTCTTGCATATATATGTATGCTTATATTATTATTATTTTTTTGTAAGAAGCAGGGAGTTGATCTGATGGTAAGCGATACGCTTGCCCATAACAACGTGACGCTAGTTAGAATGCACACGGCACTACACTGCACTCCTCGCTCGATATAAAATGTTAAATCATGTATGAAAGGCGCTACGGCTTTGAAATTACCGGAGTAACGAGACTTATCTTACGTCGAACGGCTAGCATGATATTTTTTTTTTTTTTATGTAAGATAAGAGGCAAACGATCAAGACGGGTCACCTGATGGTAAGTGATTCACCGCCGCTCACGTTACCAGCGACGCCAGTGCGTTGCCTACCCTTAAGATAAGAATATGCTCTTGTGTAGTGTATACCATCTCAACTAGCAGTAAGTTACTATGGGCAGGAGCATCACTTAACATCGTAGAATGAAAAAAATTAGAGCGGTACCTATCGGCACGGTGTTTGGCAACGGAGCATTTTTTTTTATTTGGGTCAACAAGGGACTGACTATTGTGTACTTATAGGTGATGGATGGGTTAGTAAACTATCAAAGCTCATTTACCCTTCGAGATTTTTGTTATTTAAGTAGCTTCTATACAAGCGTTAAGCCTTACAACATAAGCTATTCATCTGTACAATATCCGTCAATATCGGTAGTCATTTTGAATATTATCTGGAACAGATGACAAGAATTTTTATAACTAGTATTTTTATAACTAGTATTTTTTATAACTAGTATTTTTATAACTAGTATTTTTATAACTAGTATTTTTATAACTAGTATTTTGGGAGTAACATTTAAAATATCATATGAACGAAGCAAAAAGTTGTAATTATGATTAAATTTATTTGTATAACATTTAAATAATGTTTCATTAGTTTATCTTACTAGGACACTTAACTTATTACTCATTTACTTGTTAAGCACATCACCGTGATAAGTAAAAGTAATTTATAACTTAAATATCGGAAATTGAAAGATTAAAACTTTATATATTTTTTTAATTCAAAAAGCCTATGTCGCTTTTTCCCACTAACAAAGAGATTAACATTGTTATAATTCCTGTGGGTTGTGATGGGATACCTCGTTACTCTTGGACCTCTGTTTATCTTCGCTCACTGTAGCGCTTTGTGGTACAACTTTTTCGCGAATAATTTTATAAATTCAAGAATCAAGCGTCTCAGCACTCTGAAAAAAGTGACAAGAAAAGAAAACAGTAGCGGAAATAGTTGCTGAGTATTATCCAGTCAGATTTCAAATAAGCTACTCAATAACCTGCCGTTTGTCAAGTCCTTTCAAAGGAACGTCTGTCTGTCCGGAAATAGGTTCTGTTGTCGGAGACGGTATAGGTAAGTATCACCGCAGCGCCTATTTCTGTCGTCAAACAGTAGTGTACAAAAGCTATTGTGTTCCGGTATGAAGAGCGCTGTAGCTAGTGCAATTACTGGGGTAACCAGATTTGACATTTTATGTATCAGGCAAAGAGTGCAATGTAGTTTTATGTATACATACTATTGTAACTAGCACTACCTTGTTTTGGGCTGGCGTATCACTTATCATCAGGTAACCGCTCGTATCGTCAAAAAAAAATTATCTATTTTTCTAATGAACATATATTCAAACTAAATTACATTTAATCTTGATAAGAAAGTGTGCCTTGCGGGACAAGTTATATGTGACCTATGTCCAGCAGACGTACTTCGGTTGGCATGATGATGATGAAAAAGCGATTAACAATGAACAGCTGACATGAAGATTATCTTAATGTAAGCGAACAACAAAAGCAATCTAAAGCTTTAATACGGTTTTATAGTAATACCTTGGAATGAACGTAAGCTTAGAAAGCTCCGTCTGATAATACGATATATAATGTACAATATCTATTTGTATTAAAGATATGGTTACTTAACTCCTAATTGTCTACACAGGGAACTTATATACTCTACAGCATTATCTGGTGTTAAATCTAATGGTATTATATCTACTGGTGGTACGTCTCTGATGCCGGTTGCTCGTAGTCTCGGGCTATTAAGAATAGGACTAAGGTAAGCTCTGCTTGTCTAGAAGGAGAGGAAAAGAGTTGTCAGGCTCGTGGGCTTTGAAGGCGGGGGCTCATATTGACTTCAAGCAAGCCCGAGATGAACGACAAGTACAAGGTGGTCATACTAAAGCGAGGGTATCGAGGAGGGTTACAGCCTTCCCAAAGACGTGCTCTAAGCGTAGTGTCGGGTGGCACCGGTACATTCCGTTGAAGATCCCGGGGCCTCCAACAACTCACTGAGGATGACGACCATGGAGGTTTTAGTGAGGTAAATACTCCCACATAACATTATCTTTCCCCTAGAAGCAGAATATATTTTAATAAGATTTTCCCTAGCGCAATAAAAACAAAAAAAATGTTTGGAAATTTGGGTAAAGTAAATTAGATCGATGTGGTAAAAGGATTCATAAGAGACAATGTATTAGCGAGTACAACGTGGGATGAAAGAGGAAAGTAAGTTTAATTTAAGTTATTAGGTTATAACTGTAATCCAAATTAAGAGAGAATAATATAAAATATTATCGGTTGCAGTTACTGCAGTTTACTGGTCCAGCATGACTGGGTGCAATTCAGTAATGTTGGATTAACTTAACGTGAACACTTCCTTAGTGTATATTAAGTTATTTGATTCCCGCAGACTCATTGCAGCGGTTGTTTTAATATCTCTTGGTGTTTTTTTTTTATACAATTAAGCGATGAGACGAGCGGAACGTTCACATGATGGTAAGTGATACGCCCGCTCATAACAACATGGCGCTAATTAGGATGGTATGTACTGCACCACATTGGGATCATCGCCCGATATATAAGATGTTGAGTCTCATTACACCAGTAATTACGTTACAGAGCCTGACGAACCGGAATATAATAATGTTTGCACAAAACTGTTTGGCGGCGGAAATAGCCGCCAGCGATCGTATTTACCTAGACGGTCTCCGGTCACAGAGGTCTACCACCAGTGCCGTTTGATACACTGCGGACTTCGCCTATTATGCATCACACGCTTTACTGGTATCTCAGTACTAAACATATATATTTTAAAACCTAATGTTGTGTATGTTCTATTAAAAATATTTCGTAACAATACCAAACCAAAAAAAAAAAACTTTTTTTTGTGTCTAACATATTACAAGGTTCGCGTTAGTAACTTTTTAAATTCAGCTTTTCTAAAGCTCCATGAGATCTATTATTTTTCAAGACTCGCATACAATCGAAAGAAAGTACTGTAGATCTATCGGAACACGTGTGTAAGGCATAAGTTAGCTAACGTTTTAATAAGTTCACACCATTAATCTCTGTTCATTATAACCTACACAAAATGTGTCTTTGAAAATTGTTAATTTCCTAAATATTAAAATTTCCATATATATATATACAAACCAACTGTACCCCCCCTCTGCTGGCCGTAATATAAAGTTAGATTTGAAATTTGTCGGAAATATTCCTTGAGAGCAACCGCATACATAATACGGAATCAAAATGTATATAAAAGATTAATTAGAAATAAAATGATAGAGGATCTATGAAATAAAAAAATAGATTATAGGTTATATACTTATTTCCATCTACAGCTCATTCCGCGTCGAATTGTCATGTTCCCACCAACGTTCACTAGTTTTCACGTGATTGGCGAACAAAATTAATTTTCATTATATATGTATAGACTTAAGTAATAAGCCTTGAGATTCGGCTAATTACTTATTCAACGTCGTAAACTTTCGTAAATGTTCGTAAAATTGACAGCTTCGAGACCTGTTCAATAATTGATATTTTTTGAGAATGTAAATTTTGTTTTTCATGTCCAAGTTGTTCTTTTAACTTAATTATTGGCAGTAACAAGTCTGTGGAGTAAACTTGGATGGAAAAATAATATTTTCAGATTTTTCATAATATTCATTACGATTATTATGTTTTTCAGGTAGAGTCAGTTAACGGTATGCTTACAAAAAGTGCTTCAGTCCGTAAGTATATTAATTATAGAAACATATCAATTAAAAAAATCATAATTTAATTTGTTCTCATCATCATCATCATCATCACCAGCCGATAGACTTCCGCTGCTAGACATAGGCCTCCACCAAAGATCTCCACATCGATCGGTTCACAGGTTAAAAGAGTAGAACGAATTCAACCTTAAAATGTATTAAAAAAATTTATATTTATACTTTTGCATAACTTCCGCTTCAGCTGTTCTAAGTTTTTACTTTCTGTTCGCAACGCTGTTAACTTTAACTTTGTTGTGTTTGATAGTGACATTTTGACATTACTTTTATTCTATTCGGTTAATAAACGATCGTAGGCCTGTGCCCCAACAGTGGGGACGTAAATTGATAAATGATGAGTTCTTACCCGTATTATTGATTTTAACTGCTATGAACCACTACCATTGAGGGTAGCCTAAATAAAATATTTATATTGCTAAGGACAATGGACATGCTAATATTCGCAGTGTGCAGGAGTTGTGTCCTGAAATATTATTAAATTTGGGTGAATTACGTATTCCATTTGTCACCCCTATCTGTAATTCAATCTACATATTGATTGAATATGTGACTGTAGGTCCCAATTTTATATATTCTCTGCGTTATCCGAATAAATCGACACCGATCAGCCGATAGACGTCCAATGTTGGACATAGGCCTCTCCCAAAGATCCGCATCCAGTGGCTTTCCGCGACCTCCACCAGTCAGTATAGCCTCCGTCATTGCTGGGTACTAAGAGTCATATGTTAGGGTTGATATAGGGGTTTAAGCCATTTAACCAAGTGGGTTCAATGCGGGTTGGTGGGAGCCGAATTCCCGTTTATTAACTTAGTAGGATGCACTACGAGCATGTGAGGTTGGTTTGGGTCCCGTGAGTTGCTATGCGGGTCTAGTTACACCCCCACCCCATGATTTGCTGTTAAACAAAGTACATGCCTAAAGCTATTTGTAGTCTTGCTTACGATCGTGCAAGGTATATAGAAGGGTAACATAAAATTCGTTTTATGAGTTAAGTCATCAATCTCAAATCGCTTTAGTAACTTGCGAATGACAAATTGCGAACGCCGTAAGCTTTATGGTCATGTGACATAAGACGATGACAAGAATTAAATGTTAAGAGACCAATAAAAATGTATGGGGAAGAGTTTTGCTTCGAACGTGAATGTACTTCTCATTGTAAAGGTCAATGTTTTATTACTAAACTTACTATCTTTTTTTTATTATACATAGCGGAGACGAAGGGGACGTTCATCTGATGGTAAGTGCCTGCTCATAACAACGTGACGTTATTTAGGATGATATGCACATGCACATATGAACATTGCGCCACATTGCACTCTTCGCTTGGAGACATAAGGTGTTAGGTTTCGTTATCTTTCTTGTTTTCTTGCCTTGTCATCTCGGGTTATTACAAATAGGACTAAGGTAAGCCTTATCTGTGTAGTGTCCGCGTACTGGTAGACGTAGTATTGGGAGGCCTGCCACAAGGTGGACCGACGATCTGGTGAGATTTGCGGGAACCCACTGGATACGAGCAATGCGGGACCGAACGATGTGGAGATCTTTGGGGGACGTCTATGTCCAACAGTGGGCGTCTATCGGCTGATGATGACCTTGAGCCTTGATGAGCCTTGCCTGTCGTACAAGGCAACTATAATGGTTTGTAGTTTTGTCGGTTTTGAAGGTGAAAGCCCTCATTATTCATTACGCCAGCCCGAATTTAATGACAAGTATTAGGTGGTCTAGTGTTTGTTGTATGGAAGCGAGAGTGCCGGGGAGAGATACCTCTCACCCTGGGACGTACTGAGTGCCGGGAGGCACCGGTGCGCTCCGGAGAATATATCGGAACCTCCAAAAACGCACTGAGAATATTCATTTTGGAGTGTTTTAGTGGGTACATATCCCACATAACCTTGCTTTCCCCCACCACCAGCTAGAACGCCTTTCAAACAGGAATACGGTAATGTTTGTACACTACTGTTTATCGGCTGTAATAGGTAACCTAGATGGTTTCCGGCAACAGAGACCTACCATCAGTAAAAATCTATAATATGTGTTTATAATACGTGTGTTTAAGTTATTTCCTACAGTAGGTTTCGCTCTAACTTATTCTGCGTTTCTGTTTATTTTTTTTTATTCTTTTTTTTGGGGGGCTTCTATCCCTCAAGGATATATCAGCCCCATTGGCCCAAAAAAGACACAACACAAAAAAAATTATGATACTAATGCTGTGCTTACAACGTATCATACATATCTCATGCTGCTCCAGACTTTGGTTCACACAACACCATGTGTAAGGCCGCCCAAGTCTAGAGTATTATTTCTGTTTGTGTTATTGTGTTTGTGTGTTTTTGTTTATGGTTTAGCTTGTATTGAAATTAGCTACCATAAAGTATAAATAGTCTATTCCCATAACAACGTAGAAGTGTAACCTATGTACAATGAAGAAGTTACGATTACGATGACATCAAAAAGTATAATTACTATCCAAACAGAACTGTATATAAAATTAGACTTATATGTTCCTAGAAAGTAAAGTACATTAGTAAATATATATAGAGAGATATATGTATATATGTAGAGGTAGACGTTAGGTTTGCACATTACACAGGGTGTGGCTAGAGGTGTGTAATCCGATAGTATGTTCATTAAGGCTGATTACAAAACGTTCCGTAACGAAACTGAAAAGGTTAAACAGTTTGTTCGAAGCAATTTATTGTATTTATTCACATACAGTGAAGTACTGTGAAATTATTGCTGAATTTATTGTTAAATACTTAGATAACTACACTCGCGTGCAACTGAATCGACTCAAGCCATATACGGGTATAAAAAGTTTGATTTTCCGGAAAACGGCTTTTCCGATTTTTGAAAATCTTTTTTTATTTGAAAGACTGACAAAATTTTTTAAATAAATATGGTCAACCATAATCGTTACAGAAATTGCTCGTTGCGGGGCTAAATCATAATAAATAAAAGCTCACGTGACTCATATTTCTTATCAGTTACTCGTCAGACGTTGACAGGTACACATCTCCTTAAGCTCCCACTATTTGAATCGCAATCCAATGGACACTACCTCAGAAGCAGCGGCCCAAGTTGTAGCTTTGTTGCAGGCGGGCTATAATCAACTGCAAATCGCTCGTGAACTTAACATGAGCCAATCAGCTGTATCATGGGAATACAGAAGGTTTCAAGAGACTGGTGGCTTCATTCGGAGATTACAAACGGAGAGACGGACGACCTCTTCATTGTCTCAACTTCGTTGAGAAATCGTTATCTCACGGGCGTTATCTGCAACAGGAGCTCAGAAGGTTTCGAGGAGTGGCTGTAAGTCAATGGGCAATTAGAAGATGCCTGAAGAAAGCCAATTTAACTCCAAAGCGGCCAGCCAGAGGTCCGAAACTGACCACAGCTCACCGTCAAGCTCCACTTCAAATCAGGCTTGAGTCGATTCAGTTGCACGCGAGTGTAGTTAGTATAGTTTATTGCAGTAATCACTTACGTAAATATAAAAAAGATGAAAACGAAACTCAATAACTATTAAAAAGGTGTAAGGATTTCCGCCCAACATTTTACGGAGTCCAAGTCAACCCCACCTGCACGCGGTGCATCCTGCTAAACAACAGACGAGGCTCTGACCACACACCAACCTGCACTGCGCCAGCGTGGTGGGACTAAGGGCCCAATTCTCCTCAATGCAACTCTAACCACGGAGATCTTTGAAGGAGGTCTATATCCAGCAGTGGACGTCTTTCGGCTGATGATAAATTAAAAATCCAAAACTATAACAAAACATTTCCATTCCCTGTGTAATGCAGTACTGCAATACGCCCAGGTTTAGTGCACACGCCCCCATAGGGACAACACCGATTTTCAGTCTTCAGCCTTGTTACAGTTATAATACTTATAATGAAACTATATTTTAAAGACTTTAAGGTTTTTTTTTAAGTTAATTAAGCGACGAAACGAGCAGGTCATTTACCTGTTCGTAAGTGACAGGTGATAAGGTAAACACTTTGCGTTCGTCGCCCGAGTAATAAGATGTTGAGTCTCGTTTCCCCACTACAATAGCTACAACGCCCTTCAAATCGGAACACAGTAATATTTTCATACTACTGTTTGGCGGCAGACACCTGATGTGGTGGTACCACAAATGACAGATGATATGATGTCATCGACTATAAAGCAGTCAGTTTTCTCATGATCACGGCTCGTACAACGCGGTTGAAATGTTGGTGTAATAAATATTTTCTTTATCTGTATTTTTTAGTTAATTAAGGGATAAAAAGAATAATATACATAATTTTTTAATGTAAACAATTAAATTAAATAAATAATATCATTTAAATTAGTTGTATTCAATGTATAACATTGGCGTAAGTTAATTATTTCTTTTAGGTTAGAACATCTAGGTTTTTCTATTAGTGTTTAGAAATACCTATTGTTTGTGTGTTGCGTCTAAAAATGTAGGCTTATAATGTAATTTTCATGATAAAAGGATAGAGCATGTGTCGGTAAGTAACAGTAAGTTAGGAGTGGACGTGTGACATGTACCGATTGTACATAATCGTATTACTGCTAAAAGCATTCCCTTGTATTGGATGTTTCCACATTAACGTGCTCATGGGGACCGTCTGAATATTTAATAATTAGTTTTATTACATTAATAAACAAAATGAAAGCCAGTTTACCTTTAGAGTAAGTCGTACCCTCGATCATCAACCGCCCCCGGCAGTCCACAGCTGGATATAGTTCTCTCCCAAGGAACGCCATTTAACTCGATCTTCGGCTACACGCCTCCAGTTGCTGCCAGCTGTTTTGCGCAGATCGTAGCTCCATCTGCTTAGCACTGTTCACGTTCAGAAAACATGCGGGTTCGAACCCTACTGAACTTAAGTTTTCAGTAAAGAAGAACATCTTGAAGATACCGACAGATTCAGCGGTGTATATATGGCCTTGGCTTTGTGGAGTCCCAGTATTGGTAAAATTAATCAGGCTGTTCATTGATAAACATTTGGTCTGTATATATAGGATAATAGGATTATAAAATACGCTACTGTATTCTAATCTTGTGGTGAGGGTTCCGTTGCTGAACATCATGGTATCATCGTAGTGCTTTTCTAGAACCAGAATGTGTAAACTTAGCCGTTGTTATTTTTAAAGGGAGTGGTAAATAAAAGAATGAAAATTATTAGGATAATCGTATTTAAGGTCATGTAACCGGTAGACAGACGATATGATGAGGGTCGCGAGGGGCCGCTGGATGCGGGCAGCGGTATTCTCTTTTGTTGCTGCAAGAAGATCCTTGAGGGAGGCCTATGCCGAGTGGTCGTCGTTATTCGGCTGATAAAAGCCTAAGGACATCACGTTGAAATAAAACGGGCGAATGGGGTGTGAAGATTGGATATCTCCTGGATAGACCCATATAGTTGTATGTTATGCATAGTGTGCTTCATCATTATCATCATTATCAGCCTTAGTTTATCTACTGCTGGATATAGGCCTTCCCCATTGTCTTCCACCAAATGCGATTCTCAAATTCTCGTATCCACTCACTTCCGATCGTCCTGACGATATCATCTGTTCATCTGGAGGGAGAGCGTCCTACACTTCTGCGACTTGTTCGCGGCCTCCACTCCAAGACTTTATCCCCCATCGGCCTTCACTGCCACTTCAGTTTGCAGATTTTGAGAGCTACGTCGACAGCTTTAGTTCTTCGTCGTAATTCTTGGTTACAGATTGTGTCCCTTTTCCCATCGCTTGTTGTGCTCCTTTGAATCGGTGGACCAGCCCAGTGGTCACGTACTGTGTTTCTGCATATAAGGATAGGGGATACTGCTCTTGATTTCTTAAAATTCCATAAAAAGGTATATTGAATTAATTTATCTCCGTTTGATTAAGAAAGTTTTGTTTTAATGATCATCGTACCTTATCTGTTCGTGGAAGTCTTTCAATTTATGATAATAACTTGGGTGGTCTCTTTTAGCATATTTCGTGGCAATCTGAAGATGATCTTCATATTAATTGAATTACAAAAAAAAGTAGAGTAGATTGATTTGATTAAACATTCCATTAGACATTAATTTTACTGGTGGTAGGTCTAAAGGTTTGGGAATGATAAACAAAATTTTATTTGCGCCCTTTATTGTGTGGGTACCTCGAGGAGCTCCTCGTCATCGGACTGTTGCGCGAGGATGGAGCCGGTGTGGGGAGTGCAGATGGATAGTCGTTGGTTGACAATTGTTAGCTGAGTTTTCGGTGCACAGGATCGTCGTAGTGTCCTGGCGCCGCACTCAGCAGTTCCATTGTTGTCGTGACAGCGAGTAAGTTGCATTGCATGTATGGGGTGCAGCTGGAACGGGACATCGCTCACGCGCCAGTATTGCAACTTGACTGTCTCGAACTAGACATGACTTGATGGCGGAACAAGAAGTCCTGCAGCGAAGATCTGACAGGGAGGGGTAAGTATGTACATACGTAGTCTAAGGTGAGCGCTGTTCTGCGGGCTCCCGACTCGTTTGTATGGAGCGTTTAGTTAAACAGTGCTTTGCAAACATTGCTATATTCCGGTTTGAAAGTCGTTGTAGCTAGTATTGGCTTTAATAAATGAAAGAAAATACATAATACTTTTTTTTAATTTTAAAGGAAATGAAGACATGTAAGTCCACGTGGCAATGATCATTATGAGGAATCAAAAGCAGATATTAAGCAGGTCAAGTGTGTATACGTTTCGTTAAAGTAGTAAACAGAAATATCAACTCTTCATCTTCTTTACATGCATGTACTTGTTTACTCGTGGAAAGTACTTCAGCTAAATAACTTATTTGAAACTTTCCACGTTTATGTAAGAATTATCTCGTTACATTACAATTAAAATTTCAAGCGGCAGGTTTTTCACTATTTTTTTTCTTCTACGTAGCGATGAGACGAGCAGATGAGCGAGCCGTTTACCTGATGGTAAGTGACACGCCCGTCCATAACAACGTGGCACTGGTAACTATGATATACACTATACTGTTGCGCTCGTCGCTTTGAGATCTAAGATGTGGTCTCGTTACCCCAGTAATTTTACTAGTCACAGCGCTCTTCAAATCGGAATGCAGCAATGTTTGCACACTATTGTTTGACAGCTGTAATAGGTGCTGCGGTTGCACCTACCTAGGTGGTTTTCAGTAACAGAGACCTACCACCAGTCCTCGGATCCGTTCTCTGGATATTTTATTTTATTACCGGTGTAACTGGACCTAACATCTTGTATAATCATCAGCAGTCAACATCTATGCCCAGCTGCAGACGTCTGTCGGCTGATAATGATATTAATGATAATCATCAACCGATACACATCCTCCGATGAACATAGGCCTTCCCCAAATATGTCCACGTTTGTAGGGGTTGATATGGGAGGGATTTCTCTTGTATATATGTGTATCTAGTAGTATAAATATTAGTGTAAATAATACCGTAAACGATATTACCATATAAAAGAATTTAAATAGAGGGAAGTATAAGAATTAGGCAAATGGTTATTTTTTCGATAATTGTTTTGAATTAAAATAAAATACTAAAATTGTAGTACATAATAATGTATGGTTTATTAGAAAGATGGCGAGCAGGAAATAAAGTTAAATTTTGAAACTAATGTATAGTTAACTAGATCAACTTTATAAATCTAATGGGGAAAATTAAACCCTTCACAAACTTTAAGGTTGAGATAATCATTTATTTGGTTTCCCTTTAACTGTGTATCAAGTATTTTTAAATTACATTAGTGTTCGGCGGCATCCGGCTTTATGTTGGTTTTGTTGTTGCGCAACTGTACTGAGTTATCGCTGTTGAAACATCTCCAGACCTCAGTTTGTCGTTGAGATTTACAAAACTAAGTTTAAACTGGTTTACATAATTACAACCTTATCCTAGATTCGTTTAAATGGTGAACGGATTTTCCTTATTAGAAATCTCTAGATTTATAATCATAAATCTTATTTAAATGTATTTTTTTTTTAATTCAAAGCCGTCCACCTGATGGCGAGTGTACGCCTGCCGATAACAACGTGGCGCTAGTTAGATTGAAATATACTGCACCATATTACGCTCGTCGCCTGAAACATAAAATGGTTAGTCTCGTTAACTCAGTAATTACACTAGCTACAGCACCCTTCAAACCGGAACACAGCAATGTTTGCGAGCTACTGTTTAGCGGCAACTATAGGCGGTGTTAGAGGCAACAGAGACTCTTGCCCTTTTCTCCGCTATGTGGGATCGGCACAGTAAAAATATGATACATGGATTTAAAACAAAAATTAATCTTGGGTAAGAGCGAACTACTGTAACTGTACTGCAAGTAGACGGTCCCTGCTAATAACGACCTATCACCAACAAGACAACTTTGAAATTATAAAGTTATTTATTTACTAGAAAAAAATTTTTTGTTTCTCAAGTTCTTTGAAAAAAAAAAATTACACTGTTCTTAAAATTAACGGAGAAAAATCCACAAAGACGTAATTTGTTACTTCATAAAATAAATCAGATATCGGCAACAAAGGAGAATATGGTAGGGTTAAGAGGACCAATGGCGAAATGGGTCACAGTCATTACGCTCAAATGTCCCGTGAATTATGCTAACAACATGAATTATTTATGAAATCTGCTGTCCGCACCTACGCAATGCTGAACAGCATGAGATGTTCCCTAATAATATTCAGATCGATCAATAGCACAGTGTATCGCGTCCGCTGTTCTTTACTACGAACCCACCTAATGGTGAGCAGTGTATAGCTTTTGATGGTAAGTGACTATAGTAAGAAGGCTAGTACTACACTACTACTAACTTTAGCAATAAACGACTTTAGATTCTCTTTGATATAAAATGGCAGTCTATTATAAATGTATATATATTTATAACCCGATTTACTTAAAAATTAATTTACGGGGATGATTTTTGAGAATGGTTTCTTTTGAACAACACGTACCGGTGATACAGGCAGGTCTATCACCGGTACGTACCGCCGTATTTATTTCTGCGATAAACAGTAGTGTATATATATTATTATGATCATATTTTCATGTTGTAGCTAGCGAAATTATTGGAGTAACTAGACTTAACATCTATGTATCAAGGCAACGACTACAGTGTTTAGTGTCTTAATTAGCGCCAGTTTGATTATGAGTAGGCGTATCTTTCACCCTCAGGTGTGTATTCATAATTTTGTAACAGGTTCTCTAAAATATTTAAGGGATAACTCTTTATTTTATATTCTCTCCGATATAAAAAGAATCAGTGAAAACACAGTCTGTATAAAAATTCACAGGTTCATAATAAATCTTATTCATTTTCAGGGTTGAAATTTATTTAAAGTTTGTCATAGAAAATTTCGTTAAAGGTAACGCGCCCGCGACCCCTCTGGCACTGGGACTGTCCATGGGCGTCAGTGATCACTTTCTACCAGGTGAACTGTTCGCTCGTTTGTTCATCATGGCAAAGAAAAAATCGTTTTGGAAGAATTTACTGGAGTAACGAGACTTAACATCTTGTCTCGAGCCAACGAGCAATAATGTGGCGATGTACATACCATTCTGTTTATCGCCGCGTTGTTATAGGCGGTTGTATCACTTATCATAAAGTGAACATCGTTAAATCAAAACGAAAAACCTATTCTGTAAATAGAAAAAGGAACGAACCAGATGGAGGAACTGTTCGAGTTAGGGAATAAATCCGTAACTAACCTATAACTAGTCCCAGATTACATTTTTCTCACTATGCTTAGTATGCAGGTACTGAAACCTACTTTCATGCATAGAATATTAGCCACGTATTAGAAATCGTGACATACATGTATATGCGTGTCTTTGCTCCTAAGGGTTATCACATGTTAATTTTACTTTGAATTACAGTTTACTAGAGGAAAAGGAGGGAGGGTATCTGTACTATTTATTTTGTCATGAACAAATGCTGCATTAGATAACCTATCGCCGCGGGGACAAATAATGCTTCGTATCGTCGCTTCGTTGAAAAAAAATAATGCAAACTCCCACAGCTTCCAACCCGTGGTGTCTCAACGCTTATCACCGGAACAAAGGTTATAATTATTCAATATTGTATTTCCTGCCGGATATTGAAATAAATCTTTTATTACATTAACATTAAAAATTGCAACTAATTCTACATCTAAGGCTGACAATCAAAACGTACGTAAAAAATCTCAGTATATCAGTCTGTAGGTATTAAAAAAAAACCCTGTAAAACACGCATATATGTTTTTTTTGCTTATAACAATATATTTTAAAATCTTTTACATTAAGTGTGAATTCAATTTAAAGCTAATTTTAGAATTAATTACAAACAAAACGCGAAGTTTTTACAAAATGGCTGCCGTTAATTACATGAAAATGAAAGATTTATTTTCTTTATGGAACCACGATTCAGCTTCACTCCGCGTAATGTTTATTTTATTAATAAATTTTTCGAGGCTACAGTAGGGGTGGTGCGATTACCCGGAAATTTTTTTTTGCTTATCACTGTCATTGGAAAAAAATTCATAGTTTTTTTTTATTCTACTAAGGGACGCGACAAGCGGAACTTTGACATGATGGTCAGTGATACATCATCAATATCAGCTGATTGAAGTGATACGCCCGCATATAATTAAGTAGCGCTGGTTAGAATGGTATACACTGCACTAAATTGAGTTAGTTGCTTTGAGACATAAGACGTTAAGTCTTGTTACTACAGTAATTACACTAGCTACAGCGCCTTTCAAACCGGTACACGGTAATGAATACATATTACAGTTTGGCGATAGAAATAAGTACTGCAGTGGTACTTACCTAGATGGTCTCCGGAAACAGAGACCTGTATTGGAGCGTTCTTCCTCTAACACCCTTAAACCTATACAGGTCATGCAAGATCGCTTCACCTGTAAGGCCACGGGTGCGGAATGGTACCAACGTAACATCGATTTGCACAGCGACCTTCAACATCTTTCGGTAGCACAATTCTTGAAGGGATTGTGCTATCTATCACTATGTCAAAGCCACACACCACTCGAACCCATTAACAGAGCAAACAGTGGACTGCGTCCCGATCCCTGATGCCACCAGTAAGAATTGACGTCCTAAGAACGTGTTTCCGTTCCACATCGATGCAGAGGGTCGGTCCGATAGGTACAACACAAGCACCAACGACACCAACGCGCACAACTCCACATGCAAGCATAAAGACACCAATCACGGATTCACCTCATTTCGGACTTCTTCTCTTCACCTCTTCCGCCGCTGGTTGTGGCGCCCATTAGGCTCGCATACCGTGCACAAGTCACATCCGGCTGCCCGGGCGGTCCTCAACGCTTTCGGCTCGCGATACAGGCGAAGGTGATCGGAGGACGGGCCCAAGCCCTCCGCCGTTGAGTCCATGGTCATGGCCGCCATCTATCGCGCACCATGCGCGTGTTAAAATCATATGTATATTTATTTATGTATATATTTAATTATACCTCTCTTATCTATCCCTCGGTACTATCCAACCCATCCGCATCTAATATTTTTTCACCTTTCTCCTCCCCTTTTTACATACTAATTCATCTACATATGGTTTCAGGTTTGTCTTGTTTCAGGTTCTTGTGTTCATTTAAAGGTTTGGTTTAATTTTATTTTTATTTTATTTTTAGTTTCTTTTCTTCCTTTTAGCTTAGCTTTAATTTTAGCTCACGGATACGAGATCCGCGAGCCCTGAGTCCGATGAAGCCGCAATGGTTGTCAATAAAACTGCGGCTCAAACATCACCATAGGAAACAGAGACCGTTTTTTTCGGGAAGAAATCCTGCATTGGATACCTTTCTGCTGTGGGGGCAAAAGTGGGATTATGCCGGTCTCTTACCAGTTAAAACGCTACGGTATACCTCTCAACGCTATTAGCGGAAACCGCGGGAACACTTTCGTACACAACCGTGGTTCTGACAGCGAGAGGCCTTGATGAGGCCGCATTTTGGGGTGGAACTGGAACCCTCTACCCAATTTATCAGTAATCAGCAACAGAGACCTACCATCAGAAGGTAGTTTAAATAAAAAATCTTTGCGTTTTTTTTGCGTGCAGAAAAATATGGAGCACACAAGAATTATTTTACGCTTTGACATGTACGCCTAAAGGGTATTGCAAAATTTCCTGACAAGATATTGTGAATATTTCATTCCTACACTGAGAGGGTGACTTATAAATATTAAATGCGAGACGTTGTATATTTTTTAACATGTCATTACTAAATGATACAAAAACCCTTTCATCCTTATTTTCTTTTTCAATTATATGTAATTTTCGTACTTTCCTACCTCATTTAATATTTCTCGTTACAAGCACTTTGTTATTATAGCTAGAGTACATATACGTTAATTTTGAATAAAACTGTGATTTTTTAGTCATCATCATTATCATATATATCCACTGATGGATATAGGCTTTCCCCAATGTCTTCCACTAAATACAATCATCAGCTTCTCACGTCCACCCACTTCCGACCGCATTGATGATATCGCCGGTCTATATGGAGAGACGGTGTCCTACATTTCTACGACCTGTACACCTCCTCCACTCCAAGTAAGAAAGGGTGTGGAGGACGCACTGATTAAAGACTTTCGTCTTGAGTTATTGAGGTATTTTTTTAGTAACACAGTAATAATGTATGGACAAACGTAATTGATATATTTTTTTTAATGTTAATAGATACGATCAATAAAAGTCCCGCACAGAGATATTTTTAAATATTTATGATTAGACGTCAGTCCCATTGCAGTTTGATATTTAAGTTACCTTTAAAGTTTCATTATATTACATAGTTTAGATATATAGTTTTATATCTATAGCACAGTTATCTCCGTAAAGAATAAAAGCCTCATAAAATGCTTTCAAACGAACGGCCCCTACTACGAGATACTTTTAAAAGGCATTAATTACATTGTTTCTCATTACATTGTTTTGTATGTAGACGTATAAATTTATATTATTTATAAAAAATATATATATCCAAGTAAACCTAACGAATATTTAAAAAAAATATTTACATTATGTTCTAATTTTAGAGTTGTCGATTTCTATATGTTGATTTATATATTCTCATATTGTTGTGCATTTTTAAGTTTCTATTAATAGTCAGCTTAATGTAACATAAAAATGTAGTATAGATTATGTAACAGTAAAAGTTGTTTTTGGTTAGACTTCACAAATGTCCCTGTAATGAGGACCGGTCACGCGATACACAGTGCCTATTTTTCACCCCTTACATGATATGAACTTAATCCACTTTGTGTAACACAACATATACATTTTTATACGTAATATACGTAGACTGTGGTAATATAGTTAACTAAGTTGAAATTGATGAAAATATTATTTTAGGTTAAATAGAAAACCAAATTTGGATTATGTAAATGGCGGCTTCTAGTTAAATGTCGATTGGTTCATAACAAGTTTAAAAACGGTTTTCTAATAGAACTAAATTTAAATAAAATATTTAATGTTGTTATTAAAATAAAAACAGTTTTCTGTGATTACCTTCCTAACGGTTGTTTTTAGTGGGTAGTACATTCGCAGCATCTTTTGCTACATAGAATTATTCTCATACTGTAATAGAAATTTCTAATCAATCAGTATTCTTTTGAGCACGAGGTGATTACATATGATATCAGTAAATCAGAAAGATATTACGCATTGTTTGCTCTCGAATAATAATATCCACGATTACCCAATTTGATCACCGAAATAGACAAACAATCTTAGAGTGAGTAGCAGAAATATAGGGGATCATTATAAAAATAGATCAAGAGGATATTCTATCAAAATATTACAGAGAAAAAAAGATAATTTTCTTTACAGTTCGTCAGGCTATTGCTTTGATATAAATAAATAATAATTAAACACTTACGTTATTATACATTGAATTGCGTAAATTTTTCGAAAACTGTTTTTAACCCCAGGCGTCGCCGCCTTCATCTCCAGCTGATTGTTTTCTTATGAAATCCATAATTAGCAACAAAGTTACGGAGCCGTAGGTGATAACTACCAAAATGCACAGTTCGAAGGCTTTGGTCTTTAGATACTGATGGATTTGAGTATTTCGACGTAATCAAATCAGAAATGACGAGATCCGCAGAAGAACCAGGGTCACCGACATAGCTCTATGAATTGTGTATCTGAAGTGGCAATGGGTGGGGCACATTACTCCTAGAGCTGACTGATGTTGGAATATTAAAGAGCTGGATATGGCGATGCCGCACTGGAGACGCCAGTGTTGGCAGACCTCCCACTAGGTGGACAGACGACATCAAAAGAACCATTAGGAGCCACTGGAATCAAATAGCGCAAGATCGTGCTTAGTGGAACATACTACAAGAGAACTATGTCCAGCAGTGGACGTTCACAGGTTAAAATGATGATTATATATACAAAATTGCTTGTCCAAAGGTGGGTGGGTTACAGCCAGCAAAGCAGGAGGGAAACGGCTAGTACTTGTATATATCCATGTATAACCTTTACATGGGTTTCAGTGGTGTGAACATAGATAATTTTCGTCTGCTGTTATCATTATTATGATTATTACGGCAAAAGTACTAACGTTGTCTAAAATTATAGAGAAAAAAAAATTGATTGAAACGTAATGAAGTGAATGTGTAAGGTAAAGCCCTCAGCAATTTTTTTACCTCAGCAATGATTGAGTGATGCTCGTAAATTCCACATCGACTTCCACTAATTGGAGAGCAATTTGTAATGATAAAATATAGGTGGTTCATTTGTCGGTTCAGTTTTGTGTATGTTTCCTAAATATGTTCGCACAAATTATGTTTTACATAGAAATATAACATCGTACGTTTTATAGAGCTAGGTACGTTAATAAGACAGCTCTTTGGTCAAGAATAGGACTAAAGTATTCCATGCCTGTCGTATAAGGCGATTAAAAGGCTCCTCGGCTTCGTGAGTCTTGAGGGTGGAGGCTCTCAGAGCTCAATAAGCAAGCCTTAGTAGGACAGCAAATGCATGGTGGTCTTGTATTTGCTATAGCTCAGCACTGGTACCAAGGAGGGCTTTGCCCTTCCGTGGGGTGTTTCAGCCAGATTGCAGAGGAGCACCGGTCCGTTCCGTAGAAGCTTCCGGCGCTTCTTGTAATGCACTGGAGAGCACCGAGAATGGTTTTAGTGGGTCAGAGTTTTCCCTCCAGAAGCAGGGTATCTTTTAAGAACATTTCCTCCCCGATAATAAAAAAAAGGTATGTTAATAGTCAATTACTATATTGTTTGGAACACCGGTAATAACGTTACTAGTTGACGGTAAGATATACTATGTTATGCATAAAAGGGAAAAGTGCTTTTAACACTTCTTTCACTTTTTATTAATAGGACTGACGGCCGATAGAGCAAGGTTCTCGAGCGGTGGCCGAGTAACCGTAGACGTAGTGCTGGCAGGCTTCCAGAAGGTGGACCGACGATCTGGTGAAGATCGCGTGAAGCCGCTGGATACGAGTAGCGCAGGACCGATCGGTGAGGAGATCTTTGGGAGAGGCCTGTGTATAGAAGTGAACGTCTATCGGCTAATGATGATGATATATATATAATAAAATCTCATTTATAATTCTTTGAGTTTGTGAACAAAGATAAAAGTGTAACAGCGTTTATGTTTGAAAAGGAAACAGTACAGTAATTAATTATTTTTATTCTTGTGTAAAATCACTTCCGTCCTTTAATCTAACTCGTCCGCTAATTAAAGAGCTGGCGAAATGATTAAAGATGTTGTTTCCGTTTCCGTGGAAAGAAATTTTGCACTTTAATGCTAAATTTAAATTGAAAGTTTTGTATAAAACATTTAAAGATCATTCTGGGGTTTTATTTATTTATTTAGACGAACATTTCTAGTAATTCTCTTAAAAAGTTGTTGGGAAAAGATTTATTCATACATGTAATTCATTTATTTTTGAATAATGCTATTATAAAAGGTCTTAATTTTCATTGTTTAAATTATCATTGTTCACTAGAAGTAGACTAGAACTAGTAGTTCTACCATACATATTTACGAACTGCACTATGACTATATTAAAATCATATGATATAGTAACAATTGTGAAGATATTGAAGACGATTTAATTTTGATCTGTTTTTCGTTTCAAAGCTAAAATAAACTCAAAGAATTCTAATAAATGAACGTAGAAAATTTTCAGTACATTTCTGAAACGAGAATCTTACGAGAACAAAGACGTGTCGGAAAGTTCATTGTTTATTTTAATTAGAAGTTAGATTCATTTGTACAAAGTATACGATCGGACCTTTGAATTACACTGTGTAAAGATAAAATGCTTCATTAACAGCTTTTATATATATTAACAGCTTTTTTTTGTTAAAATATAATGCACTCGATCTAACACTCAATGCAATGCTACTTTTTCCATTACAATTACAACTTTAAATCAGTATAGTATATTAAAAGATATTCTTTACTTACTAAAATTTAGTAAGGTAGTAAATATTTTTACTGGAGGAAACGGTTGTAATTTAAAATTTTTAATTTTCGCAGTCCATGATTGTTTAAAAAATATACAAACGTTATTAAATTTGAAAGAATATTTAAGTTTGTTAAGTTAGATGGAACAAATTATAATTGTTGAACTTTGTCTTCAACATTCTCTTTTAATGGAAGCCTGCTTTAGACGTTAATTAACTTAATTTCATCAGAGCAATTCTACCGCAAAAGAAAACTCGAAGCGTACCCTCTAATGTGGTTTTATGATAATATCTCCGCATAAACGCAGCAAGCTAATCTGGAGAACATGTTCAGCAAAAATAACAAGCTATAATAGTTAGAACAGAATATTAAACATACCGCGTTGTTTATGCTATAAATATATTTGTTTTAAAACATTCCCTGCGGGGTTATTTTCCGCAGACTTTTTTTCTGGTGGTAGGACTCTGTTGTTGGAGACCGTCTTGGTGTCAATTTGCTCAATGAAACAGATAAACAATCTTAGAGTGAATAGTAGGAATATAAATAAATATTTTAGAAATATATTAGTAGGTTATTCTTAAGAGTTCGTTAGGCTAATATTATGATATAATAGTTCAACTCTTACATTGCTATATGTTGAATTGTGTAGGCTATTTCTCCCCAAATGGGTTGTCAGCATGGTGGGAAATAGTTAAAATCCCTCCATATGAACCCCTACAAATGACGGCCTCTAGTCCCCGGCGGTATTCGAGGCCATGCTGTCTGGTGAAGGTTGTGGGAAACCGCTGAATGCGGGCAGCGCAGAACCGATCGATGTGGAAATCTTTGGGGGATGCCTAGATCCAGCAGTGGACGTCTATCGAATGAAGATGAATTGTGTAGCTGTCTGTTGCAGAAGTTCGTCTAGGTAGTGTAACGAAATACATTATTTTATAAAAATAAATTAGAGATTCTATAAAAAATATTAAATAATAAGAGCAATTAAATAACTCAAATACAAAATTATTCAAATTTATAAAGTTGAAAATATAATATAGCGAAAGTTAAAAGAGTGAAATAGATGTGCCTTTAAAATATAAAACTATTAAAAAATATTAAAAAAAAAAAATATTTTAAACAAACTTTATTCTATGATTAAAATACGAAAATATATAAAGGAGTTCAATTTGAAAAAGATTCATTTTAATAAGTGAAAAAGTTACTGTCCAATAGTTGGGTGTTTATGAAACGCCCTAAGGACGTAATAAGGAATTGTTCGTGTATCGACCGGCCGTATGGGCGAGCGGGCGCGGCGGAGACGCATACTCACGCTCCTACGTACACTGACTGCTCCGTTGCTTCGTGCAAATTGATGGAAATATTGATTGGAGGATATTACTGATCTCCAATACATGCTGAAAGGATGTATAGGAATGGTGTACTGTATAATATACCGATTGAAATCTTAAAAATATAAATGTGATAGTATAGTGAAAAATTATGAAAGTATAAGAGTGTGAAAGTCGAATTCCGGAAAAGTATGAAAATGCATACAATAATGTATTACGATAGAATATAATAAATGAAAAGAGTGAAGGTCTTTAAAAATGAGATTTTTAAAGTACATAGGATCGAAAGCATGTAAAATGGTGCATGGCAAATTTAACATATAACATCAAGATGGTGGAGAAGGCGAGATACCAGTCGGGTGTAGTTGGTGGTTGTTCAAGTAACTACTTGATTATACTCCGGTTCGGGAAGAGTGCCAGATAGCACTTCGGTGATATCGAAATAATCAGAACCATGTCTTAGGGTATCCGCTTTATGATACATGAGTGCTTGGCGTCATAGTGTCTTGCCGCTATGACACGTCGTGTTTAATAACATTTGCTTAGAGAACACGATTTTTAGCGACGCACCAGCTGAGAAACTTAAAAGAGATCTTTCTCATAACGTACTAGAAGTGTTATGTAATACTTTACATACTAATATAAGCCGAGAAATAAAATTAAAATTATTCAAACTTGCTCGTATTCGCCGAACTATTTTTCTTTCTAACTTTCATTAGACCAGTTTCGAAGTAAATTGTACCGAAAAAAAACAAAAAATTATAAAAAATACACAACTATTCAAAAAGTTAAAACTCTAAAAAGTGCAGTATACTTTAAAAAGGGTTGAAAAAATTACAGATATTTTTGAGGATTGAATATGTAGTCTCCATTGTATAATTTAAAGTTTATTCTGTATTGTTCCTTCATTATCATATTCTTGCTTAAATTTAGAGGTCATATTAAGAGAGGTCTCAAAAAAATTTTATTCAGTATTACAGCTGGTTCATTCTTTTTTTTATTTTAATCTACTCTTCTAAGTTATTCACTTAATCAAACTTTGTTCATCTCCGTACAACATGACGATACTATAATCGTATATCTAAAAAAGCTTTTTTCGGAAAAAAAGGTGTCGTAGCGATTACAAAATTACTATGGTTTTCTTAAGCAAATGCTTATCATCATCAGTCGATTGTCGTCCGCACTTGGACATTGTGTCTGGTTACCCTCGAAGAAGTTCATATTGATCAGAACAGCGTTTATGCATGTATGGAAATTATATTTTACTAAATTTGAATTTTATTCTTTACAATCTCACGGTTTTGATAAAGACGACAAGATTTTTTGTTATGGTATGTTTTATGTTATGAATCGTCTACGATAAATTTTTTTATTTAGCGAAGCGACGGAACGAGCGATACGTTCACCTGATAGTAAGTGATACGCTCGTCCATTACAACGCGGCGCTAGTTAAGATGGAATTCATAGCACCACGTTGCGACATAAGATGTTATCTCGTTACCACAGTAATTTCACTAGCTACAACGCCCTTCAAACCGGAAAACAGTAATGTTTACATAATACTATTTGTCGGCAGAAATAGATGCCGCGGTGGTACCTACGACCAGTAAATATTTATTTTCTATTATGTTATAACATTTGTTAATTGTTGACTTATATAACAAAATAAAGTATCGTAATATATTTGATTATATTTTTGTACATATATATTATGTTGTCATAGTTATAGAACAGCCTATGAGATGGATTGACCAGATAAAGGCGGCAATAAACGACTCATCATCGTTGCCACTATATGAATGCACTAGGAAGGCGGCTATCAGAGAGGAATGGCGACGTGTTGTTAAGCTTGCAACTGAACACCTGAAGTGATGACAACGACCACTTTGTCAAGTGTGATACCGACGAAGAAGGAGAATAGTTATAAATGTTGCCCTATTATCTTGATGGTATATGATATGTACTTTGGATATCGTGTACCATTAAATTTGATGCTGTCGTCTTTTCCTTTTGTAGCCTTTTCGTATAAAAAACATCTTCGGTAAGTCCTCACTCAAAGACATTGTTGCTTGTATTTTGTATGAGTCGATGTACCGACTTCTGTCATTTAATATTAAACAGGAACAGCGTGAGTAATACACAAAGACCAAGTTAAGGCTGTCATTTATCATGAATGATACCCTTGGGGCTCGTAATGAACTTAACGACGCGAATAAGCTTTTTTTAATATAAGTTAATATGTATTAAAACCAAATAATTTCTTTACTCAACTTCGTTGTAAATTTATTACGGTAAAAAATTTCCTTTGAGTCAATTGAAATTAAAAAAAATTACTTTATTTCTTTGTACTGGTGGTAGGTCTCTGTTGCCGGAGATCGTCTAGGGAGGTACCACAGCCTGGTGCAGGTAGTTTCAGATCATGGGTGTTTTGGTAGGTACATGTGCCGCATAGCTGGAAAAGAGCCGACAACTGAGTGTTTTCAATGGGTATGCGACGAAAATATTGTGCAATACACCCTGGAGCTTTCTTCAGCATGGGATGCTCAGCGCCAAGACCTCGTCGCTGTTGTAGGGGATGACCTCACAATGCTTGGTTTTATTAAACCAAGGATCAGTAGTGAGACGTCGTAGGACGCTAGCGTGGCCTTCTGCGAGAAAGTAATGTTGCAAAAGGAGATTACAAATAGGGAGAAAGAGAACAACACCCATCTCACAATCTGTAGGCAGATACCTGGGCGTCGTAAGAGGATTTTACACAACCTTCAACCCCTATAATTGAGGCCATGGTTATCGTTATCCGATGTTAGGCCTCGCAGTGGAGCGCGCGGAACGTCCGCCTGTTACTGATATATGGGGTGGAGAGTTCTAGTTCCACCCCGAGACGCGGCCTCATTCCGGCTTCTTGCTTTCGGGACCATGATTGTGTGCGAAAGAGTTCCCGTGGTTTCGCCTAATAGCGTTAAGACGTGCACCGTGGGGTTTTAGTCGGTAAGAGTCAGGCATAAATCCTCTGTTGCCCCCACAGCAGAAGGGTATCCAATGCAGAATTTCCCTACAAAAATAAGGTAGGTACCACCGCAGCGCCTATTTCTGTCGGCAAACAAGTACTGTGCAAACGTTACTGTGTTCCAGTTTGAAGGGCGTTGTACCTAATGAAATTATTGGAGTAACGAGACAATATCTTATGTCTCAAGGCCAGGAGGCGTAATGTGGTGCCATGAATACCATCTTAACTAGCGCCACGTTGTTATGGGTGGGCGAATCGCTTACCATCAGGTGAACGTCTCGCTCGTCTTATCGCTTCATCATCATCATCAGCCGATAGACGTCTGCTGCTAGACATAGGCTTCCCTCCAAATCCATCGGCCCCGCGTTTCTCGCATCGAGTGGGTTCTCGCGATTCTCACAAGATCGTCGGGCCACCTTGTGGAAGGCCTCCTAACACTACGTCTACCGGTACACTGACGCCACTCGAAGACCTCACTGTAGAAGACTTTGTGTATTATCTCTTTGCCGCTTAGTTATATAAAAAAAGTGAGTTTTATAGTTTATAAGCGTTATATCACCCCAATTTATTATATTGTGATATACCTACGTATAAAACAAAAAGAAAATAAATATGAAACATTTTAACGGGTACAAAACAAATATTTATAACGATTTTACCCTGGGGGATGGAATTGTTTTAAGACGTATGTTTTTCCAACAAACATAAGTGTCATCAATATTGGGCAACACTATATTTAATTATGAGTGGTCATATGGAAATAATAAATAGGCCATACAAATAATTGATCACAGGCCGTTTGTTTTATGGATCTATTTACACAAAAATATGTATTGCTCATGTGTATATATGTTACGTATATTATAGTTAGTACTAAATAAAACTAAGAGTGTTTATCCCAAATCGAAATACTTGCCGCTTAACTTGATCAAACAGAATCTCTTCATCCATATAATTACTTTATAATTGATGGCTTTTTCGATTAACGGTAGCCTATATTTTAATTAGGGGAAAAATTTTAATTGTTTGTATATATATATTTATATAAGGGTGTGAAGGGAACCCGTATGGTGAACCGTGCCAATCACCAAACGATGCTCTTGCTCTCACCAAACCTTCGTGGTGGGAAATGGCAAAAATTCCCTCAATATACCCTTACAAAAGTGAAGATCTGGGGGAGGCCTGTCCAGCACGGGACGTCTATCGGCTGATGTTGAGATTTATGTAATAAATCTTCTAAAAATGTTACGCGCTTAGGAATGTAAATGCTGTAGTACTTAACTAAGTACAACTGTAAGTAATACAAAAGTGAAACAGGTCACAGTTATAACCATGAATGTTTCATGAATTTACTAACAATATGAATTATTTACAGACTTTTCAAAATGCTATTATATCATTGTGCGATATTGTTAAACTGTGCACTGATAAACGAATTAATAAATATTCTAAAATATACTGGAATTATATATTTTTAGGTTATTTTTATTATTGCAAGAGGTTCTCAGTTCGATTCCGAGGCCACAAGTGGGGTAGTTAGAGTAGTGGTATGATAATTTTAAATTCCCTTGTCAGTCAATTCCTATATTTGTTAAACCGTACACAATGTATGAGAGCTCGATTCTGGGCGGAAACTCTTCGTGATCACTTAACATCGCGTGAAATTGGAGTCAAGTGTAAACAGAAAATGTAAATGGTATATAACATTTTTGTACTAGATAAAGCTCCCTTGTAAGTGAATACCTTCATTTTAGGTAATAAAATATTTATTATAACCTTCATAAGCTTGTTAAACCAGATTTCCTCACCCTATATACAAAAAAATAATGAAACTGGTGAAAGGTTAACCAATAATAGTTGGTTTATTATGTTATATCCATGATTTAGTTACACAACTTCTGAAACTACAATGCTTACTGTCTATCTAATAAATGTGTCATGCAACAAACATTATTTCTTACTACGTTATAGTCAAAATATTATTTATTTTATTATTCATTCGCCTGGAGTCCTCATAAATCACACTATTTGCATTTAACAATAGTTATTTTTGTAAATACGCTCATCCATTTTACTTCGATTTCAGTCAACGTATCATATATCATGAACCAGTAAGTAAACTTTAAATGGTAACAGGTGCTGACGTCATTTTAATAATTTTCATGTTTTCAGTGAATGTTATTAATTAATAACGTGTTGATGAAGTGGTCAGTTTACTGAGTCTCTACTACACTACTACTACATATTGTAAACCCGTAATAAGATGTGGAGCCCGTTACAAACGTGAAGTGATTATAAATAAGAAAATAAACCACACAAAGGTCATCACGCTATCTTAACAAATATTCATCCTTCTATATAAACCTAAAAGAACTGAATATTACTATAAACACAATGCAGAACAAGGTCCTGATTTAGATGATCACAAATGATTATAAATAATCAATGTCCCAAAACATAAACATAAATATTACTAAAAAGTAAAAATAGTATGCATCATCCTGGTCACGTAAAATAAGATTATATGAGATCCTAAATATTGTTTAAGGATTTTATTTATAATTCAATTTATTTAAAATGGGGAGAGGGTTACAACTGACACTTAACATATTAACCATCGTTACTTGAGTAATTTCGCTAGCTACAACGCTTTTCAAGTCGGAACACAGTAATATTTGCACACTACTGTTTGGTGGCAGCAGGGACCTTCCAGTAAAATTTTCCTAGCGTTTAGTGAATCAAAGGCATCGTTTTGGATCATCGTTAAGTTATAACCAAATGGTTATAACTTAACATTAGTCAAGTATCTACTCTTTTCTTATTTGATTGAGCGAAGAAACCTCCTTTCATTACACTTTTGGCAATTGAACTGCTTTCCTGACGCATTATTACGTAGGCGGTCACAAAGTAATGGACTACAACTCGAGACACCTTGTCGCCATGAGTCCCTCTGGTGTCTGGGACGGGAATATAAAAGAATAGTTATGTAGCTACATAACATTCTTTCCAGCTTCCATTTTCAAGCCAAAATTGATTCATCTATTTAGTTATCAAGACAATCTGCCCCAATTGCAGTGAGAAAACATTTTCGTGAACAATTTCCTGTGTGAACTTCTCTCCATCAGTATTTATAGAAACAGTAATGAAATTATGAGAATACGGTATATTATTAGCTTTCATATTTTAACTTTAATATTAGTAATAATTCGGATTATTACTGTGGGTAGGTCTCTGTTGCAAGAGACCGTCTAGGTAGATACTACAACAGCGCCTATATCTGCTGCCAAATAGTAGTTCGCAAACATTACTGTGTTCCGGTTTGAAAGGTGCTGTAACTAGTGTAATTACTGGGTTAACGAGACTCAACATCTTACGTCTTAGGCGACGAGCGCATTGTGGTGCAGAATATTTCACTTTAACTTAGCACTACGTTGTTATAGGCAGGAATATTAATTGACCCTAGGCTCTTTTCCTGAAACTGTTAAGGTACAAAAGGAGGCTGCCGAGCGAGATCGAGAGAGTGACAAATCCCGCTCGGAGACGAAGTCGTCGTGGCGGTAACGCGCGTCAACACGTCGCATCGGTAAATGTTGGTCCCCTACCTTAATGGAACCTTTGGGGTTGCCATTGAGGTCGTTAGTGGTTGGGATGGGGGTTCTTATCGCCTTCTAAACGATCCTGAGGAGGGCAATGTCTGGACATAGTTTTCGGTTATTGTAGTAGTTCTCACGGGGCTGGTAGAGTCTGCATGAAGCAGACCCTAGGACGGGCTATTCTAGTATAGCGTTACCGAGTACACGGTTGTGTTCCGAACGGAGATCCCGTGACCTATCCAAATGCCGAAGGTGACCATCGAGGGGGTTTTAGTAGGTAAAAATCTCCACATAACTCTAAATTCTGAATTCCTCTCAGAAGGTAGGGTAACATTTCGGAGATTTCCCTCTTGAACAAAAAAAATGGCAGGCGTATTACTTATCATCAAGTTAACGAGACGAGCGGAGGAGTCTCGTCTCGACGCTTAATTGAATAAAAAAGTGTAATGAGGTTAATCTAATGTTGTATTTTTTTTTTATTACAAATAATACAACCTTATTACTATTGATGGCATATCGCGTTCACAGTAGTAGACGGCGGTAGTTTAATAACATTAAATAGTTAATACTTTGTACGACGACGTCCGGTCGCAAAGTGAATTGAGTTAGTATGGCGGGGGGAAATGAAAAACAGTATTAACGTCAACCGTGACAGACCGCTATTAGTATAATAATTCGTTTTGTTCCGACACCGACATTATTAGTTTCAATTATTTTCTACAATCATTAAATAAAAAAAAAACAGAGGTGAAAGAACACTGATTGTTATCAACGATGATTCCCGAGGCTATTGAACATCCCATCGGCATATATTCTAATCTTCCTTGAACTCCCGGTGAAGTAAAAACGTCGTGAGGAAGCGGATTTATCTTAATTTTCATGTATTGTTGTGTTTCTCTTTCATGAGAGAAGATCCCGAAGTTCAGCAGTGGAGGAACAAAAGAATTTTGCTGACCGTACTTAAATCAAATTGCGACATAGTAATGTGGTATAGAATACATTCATGCACATCCGGGTCAAAGTGAAGGTCGCGTCGCAGTCCCAATCGGCTCGTAAAACTTGGATCGATAGTCCTTGACACGTCTTCACAAAGGAGTGTTACATAATTATTTTCTAACATAATTTTAAGTTATAGTTCGACGCTTAAATTTACTACTTGTAAAGTTGTACTTGTTTTTAAAGTTATATTGTGATAAAGGAGTTCACTTTTTAATTGTCATGCCATATAATTATAGTTGCAGTATTATGTATAACGTCGAAAACCTACTAACTGTTTTTATTTTGAGACGATCGAAATGTTCATCTATATTATATATTTTTTCTCATCTATATGATATATATTTTTTTATTTATCTATCCTTTTAATTATTGATCTACTTCAACAAAAAAAACATAGTACGTATTGTAAAAACACAAAGGTTTGTCAACAATGCTACCACCATTAGAGTCAGTCATCAACACCATTATATATTATCATATAATTATCTATAGAAGACAAGAGCTAGGTAAACGTAATAAACTATGTTTAAAAAAAATAGGGGAGAGTATTAGGTTTGAAGAAAATACGACTTTAGATTATACTTAATATTTTGTTGGGTTGTGTATACATACTATAGAGGGTAGTTGGTTTATAGAAGTGCTTACAGATAATAACGTGAACCTAGTTAGGATTACATATACAGCACCACATTGTGATCGTCGCTTTGAGACATGGGGTGTTGTAATATTAACCCTGTAACTGTACTAGCTACTAAACCGGAACACAGTAATGTTTGCACACGACTGTTTAGCGGCTGAAATAGGCGCTACGGCTTTACTTACCTCGACGGTCTCCGGTAACAGAAACTTCTAGGAACAATTAAGGGGTATGTTTATTTGGCAGGATATCCATCAAAATTTTTATACTTGAGTGTATGTCAGTAGCACCCATAGAATATTTAATATTTTACGTGCCCGAGGCCATTTCCAAGCGAGCACAAGAAAGAAGCTGTCCAAATAATTTCAATTTGGGAAATGTGCCGCTGAAATTCTGAAAGCGCTCGTGGCGAGAGTACATTGTAAATGACTGGCGCAATCTTTGACTTTTTCTATTACAAGAACTAAATTCAAATGTTTATAACATAACACGAAATATTTTACATAAAAGGAAGATATTGCATACCTATATATCTATATACCTATATATAAAGAAAGAAATAATGGATGAAATAACATTAACGAAAGAGGTATACAAGGTAAGAATGACTGAAAAATTGATGCAGATCGACCTAGGCGGACATATGCCGATCAAATCGAAGATGTCCTAAAGAAAGGCCGGGTCAAGAGTACTCGCAACCGACGAGCATGAAGACGCTTATGAATGTGGAGGAAGCGAAAGAGATGTGCCAGGATCGTAGCAAGGGGAGAGAGGTGGTCTCTGCCTACCTCACTGGGAACGAGGCGTGATATATATTTATGTATGTATATATATAACGAAAATAGGTTTTCTTTGTTCGCCAATCACGTGAAAACTAGTGAACGTGTCGACACCGAAACATAACCATTCGACGCGGCGTTTTAAGATGACATCGTGCTGGTTTTCTCGGGACAAGAGACTGGGGACATCACGAGTAAGGCTAATGCAGTTTTTGCCGATGTACTTAATTGGGGAGTCAGAAACAAGTTAAAGTTTGCACCTCACAAAACAAACGTGATAGTGCTCACTAACATGTTGAACTTAATACTGTCCATGGGAAGGGAGCCCCTAAATCGAACTCGGGAAGTCTGGATACGTGGCCTCACAGTTGACGAAAGGCTCACATTCAACATGCACGTGAAGAACGTATGCAAAAACATGCAGAACCTCTATCGCCAACTGTGTAGGGGCGTGAAAGTGTCGTGGGGGTGAACCCGGTGATAATCAGGATGATGTATCTGGCAGTGATGGAGACCATAGTTTTGTATGCAGTGAGTGCGTGGGCGCCGGCGGTTAAGAAGCAGCTGGTCCGCATTTCGACGCGGTTCAACATGGATTCGCGCGAAAATAGGGCTTACGCATAGAACCGCGTCGCTGCACTCGGTCTGGTCAAAGAAGCAGTCCCTTTATTTAAAATAAACCGTGGCCACTTCCGGCAAGTGCTGGGAGACCGGGACTAGGAGGCGCTGGTAAGCTACAGGAGACTGCCACACCCGTCTGAACAGGTTGGTGTGGAGTTTTCCTGTCTGGCAGAGGATGAAGGGGAAGACCAGCTTTCTATGGCGGCTGCTACTGTGTATATAGGACGCCGCAGAGATAAAGATCAAAAAACTCAAGCTGGAGAACTACTGCACTGTCTATCAGGCCTAGCTTCTGGCGCTGTTGGAGGGGACGTGGTACGTGGCCACTGAGTCGCTCCAGTCATGTGCTGTATTAGGCGACTCAAGGTCCACCCTTCAGACAGTTGCATGATCAGACACCCTCCATCTCTTAGTGATAAAAGTGAAAGACAATGTAATGAAAGCACGAGCGGAAAGGAAGAAAAAAAATGAGGAAAAAACAAATGAATGTTCGAGTTGTTTCTGCTAGTGCCACGATAGAACTCGTACTCGTAAATATACCGATATTCCATGTTTTCCATTGTGTGGTAATAAGCGACGCCAAAGAAAAAAATAATGAGGAAAGAACAAATGAATGACTGTTATCAAAACTCAAATGTAGCAGCTAAATGAATTTATAAATTTGAATTTGGAATTTTTAACCAAAGAGGAGATATTTCAGATCAAAGTGGTCAGTGCGACAAAACGCTAATTTCATATGTAAGGACCTAATATATTAGTACAACCCCGGCAGTTAACAGGATTGACTGCTATTCTAGTGTTATTTGTTATGGAAATTGAATTTAAATTAGTGAATATTTTGTTTATAAACAAACTTATAATTATTACTAATTGTTGTAGAAATAAGAGAAAAACGTGTGTATCTGAACAGCTGTTTTACATTAAAAGCTTCTAATTATTATCAATTATTAATTGTTATGACAAATAGAATTTAACAATGATAATTGCACGCACAGTATCAGTGTGTATGGACTGTTTGCATTCCGCGCCAACTTCACTCCATTGGCTGGTACTGGTACGCAACAAACCAATAAGCTATCGGCGACAAACTGACACACAGTTAAGCTGCATGTAAATAGGATATCCTATAGAAAAATACAATTTTGTTAACGGTAACAAAATTAATAAAATACAACGTTAAATACTAGCGTCTTGTTAAACGCGAAGTTATTTATGTTCTCCGATTCGCTGCAAAGTTGCATTGTTTCGGAGCAGGGAATGTAATTAAAAATTTTCAGGAGTCCCGTTTGTGGAAATGGAGGTTTTTTATAAACGGAGCAACGTAATGATCAGAATTTTACACTCGTAGTCAATGATGCGCCTACAGATAACTGTAGTACTAAAATAGAAAGGAAATTTACAGAGTATCTCTTGGCACTAAATCTGTACATATGAAATGTTAAGTCGATTAACTCCAGGGGTTTAAGGGGCTTCGGACAACCTCATCTGCTCTTTGTGCACCTTGCTAATTAACAAACGAAGCACTTGCTCCTATAAACCCGCATCGAGTCAACGTGTTGGGAAATGGCCCAATCTTCATATATAAACTCCAACAAATAACGGACCCTAGTGCCCGATGGTTTCTTTGGCCATTGTGACTGTAAACGGATCTATGTGAAGATCTTTGGAGGAGGCTTGTGTCCAGCAGTGGACGTCGATCGGCTCAAGATTTGATGTCGATTAACTCAACTATAATAACGTCATTATACTGGAAAACATTGATTTTTTTTTTAATTGTTCAACGAAGCAAGTCGGATCACGTTCACCACTGGGATAGGGACAGTATATCTTTCATAATGATTTGGCGTAAGTTAGGATAGATATTATACATTGCACCACATTGTGCTCGTCGCTTTTAGACGTAAGAGTGTTCGTTCCTCCAGTGATTACACTAGCTACAGCGCCTTGCAAACCTGAACGCTACTATTTGGCGGCAGAAATAGGCGGTGCGGTGATACCTACCTAGACGATCTCTGGCAACAGAGACCTACCACCAGTAAAACATCATGATCAGCGCGAAAAAGAAGCTACGCTGGTGTATATGGTGTAAACAAATAATAGAAATTAAGGTTAGCTAAGGAATTTTTTATTTATACCAAATACACACGAGATTTCTGGGGCTATTAAATGTCAACACTCAAAATTTGGTAGAGATGTTGTTTCTGCCTTTTAGTGGGGTTAACTAAGAATGGATTTTACAAAACTCTTTCTGCGAGGAGAGTTGCAGGGTTGTTAATAACGGGGAGGGAGGAACGGCGGGTGCCGCCGGGCGGGAATATTTCTGAAAAATTTCAAGTCTATATTACAACCAGCAAAGTGGATGGGGAACAGCTAATATGTGATATGAAAGTTGAAGACATTAATTTTACATCCTGCAGACTGCAGAAAATAGCACAACAATTTTTTTCTCGCTTCCTTCTTTATACTATAAAAATCCTTATAATCAGTGGTATATCTTTCTTCATTTACCATCTTCTCATTCTTGTCTATATTTATATTCACTTATCTCTGTAGTTAACAGTATTGCTTTTCATCTACTTCCAAATTTACACTTACTACTACATACAAATTTATCGCTTAAGCTACATTCACTTATTCTCTACTCTCCTTTTAAAAGTTTATCTTTAGTTACTTCTTTCCTGTTGCAAAATGTTTGGTATTCAAGACTACATATAGTGAATTCTCAAAAGAACATTCCGAGCAGTGAATAACAAACAAATAACTTAGCAAGTCTTATTAACTTACTTGTGAAATGTGAGAATTTCTGTCATTTCGTACATATGTTGAAATACTTGACAGCGTTATAACGTTTCGTGTTTTACAGTTACAGTCAAGTTTAACTTCGACTGAATGAATCCAAATAAAATTTCAATGTTTAAGCAGTTAGTTAATACTTTTTAGTAAGATTACATCAGCGTAATGAAATCTTTACTTTCTTTTTATTTAACTACTGTCAGTAAGTGATTCGTTTTTTTTATGAAAAAACAAACCAGAACACAGTTTCGTTTTCTTTATACGTCTATTAGACTATTCTAACTGTGCTGTTAGTTTCTACCGAAAAATTATTGTGTAAATATATTATATATATGTTCTCGATCTATATATGTATAGCGAGAACATAGCCATTTTTTAATTTTTTTTTTCACGAAGCAATGGGCGATTAGGCCGTTCACTTGATGGTAAGAGATACATCTCCCCGTAACTACGCCAGTTAGTATTATATACCTAGTACCACATAATGCTCGTCGCATTGGGAGACATAAGATGTATACTATTATAGAGACTATTCTCTTTATCTCACTTATTTTATTATCTTCAACCCTGTCGAACTGAAACGCAGTAATGTTTACACAGTACTATTCGGTGGCAGAAATAGTGAATGCGGTGGTGCCTACCTAGACGGTCTCCAGCAACCGAGACCTAGCACCAGTATATATATTTGATGTAATTAATATTATAGCTTTTATAACAAATGCTTAATTACACTTTATTTTTAAATTTATAGTTAGCTGCAACTGAATACTTTAAGGTATAACGTACCCCCCAAGGTTTCCGCCTTGTCATGGCGGAGGGTCTTAGTAGCCGTGGCTGGGTCGCCCACGGTGAAGCGAAGAGGAGCCTACCCGGCCGGCCCGCGGTGAAGTGGCCGGCCTGAGGCGGCTGTTGCTCCTCACGGATGCGCGCCGGGGGCTGCAGGGGCAGTTTCATACTGCCCCTTGCATCCGAGGTGGAGTCGCGGTGGGACTACCCTCTGCGACTAAGCGATGTCGCACCGTTGATGCAGCGGTGGTGGGGTCGCGGCGGAAGAGAGTGTCGGTATTACGATGCGCCGTTCTCCCTATCCTTCGCGGCCGTATAACGGGTGGTGGCGGGCCCAACATCGGATCCGCCGCAGGGAGTCGGGAGAGTTTCCTCTTTTGGCTCTCATGTCCTCTGAGTGACGGGTTCGGGAGAATCCGTTGCCCGCGCGACTGCAACAGGCCGAGGAGGAAGCGCGCTGCATGTTCCGGCGTGCCCCTACAGAGGTGGAAAGAGAGGGTTCTTCCCTCCCTCCCGAGGTGGGGCTGCGTAAGCGGCCAGCGCCGGCGGGGTCGCGGATGGTGCGAAAGCGTTCCCGTAACCCCGCAATCAGGCGACGAGGAGGAACATCGTGGGAGTTTTAGTCGGTGCAAGTCCGACATAACCTGTCCTTGCCCCCGCGAGGGCGGGTATGTGCATGAATTTCCCCCACGTTATTAAAATAAAACACAAAAAAGAGGTGTAACATAGGGCTGACTTTCTTCAGCTAAAGCTATTTTTGACGATATATCTACGTTTTAAGGTTTATTACAAAGTCATTTCAAATGCATTGGTAGATATTAAAACTTTCACGTTAATCTTTATGCACAGTAAACACGACGTTTTTGACTTTGGACAGTTTTCGTTTGTTTACTCTGAACTAGCAAGCAGCAATCAGCGACAGCAAATAGAACTGCCAACTTTATTGGGTCACGAGCTATATGGTTATTGCTGTTCTCATAACTTCTGTAGTATATTTTAAGTTAACCGTTAAATATTAGAAAAATATTAAACTACAATTGTGTAACTTACAAATTTCTGTTAAATATTAATTTAAAAATGTATACTTATTAGTTTTTTTTTTTTATAAAACAACCTTGAATAGATTAGAATGTTACCCTCTTGATATGGTTATGCCGAGAGTGGTCTCATTACTCAATGTAAGAGGCATAACAGCAAAATATAATGACTTAACTTTACTTAGTACTTATGTTACATTCTACATTTGTGAAATTTTGACAATGAAGTATCTCATTTGGCATGTTTCTCTTTAAAGTGGATCTCGCTGTGTAGTGCCCTGCAGGGCCAAAGAAGTAGCTACAACGAATTTTGAGTAAGAAAGTTGATGGGTTTGAATGAAGGGAAACTACGAATGAAGGTACAGATTATTTTGGTGGAAAATGATGTATTTGAAATCAGTGTAATAATGAACGTAAGAACAGCTTGATATAATAAAATAAAATTTTCGGAAAAACATAAATATGCCATACCAAAAGGATACCGCCGGAATACAAATAGAAAAAAACTCTTAAGGAGCTGACCGAAAAGGCGATGGATGAGTGTACTCACGGACGACTTGAAAAGCTGCGATTTTCTAAAGGCCGATGATGTGGGGGAAAATATATTTTTATACGATGAAGCGACCAGATGAGCCAGATGTTCACCGAATGGTAAATGATACGCTTGCCCTCACCAAACTAACGCTAATTAGGATCATATACACTGTACTACATTGTACTCGTCTCCCTGGAGTCATACTACAGCCTTTCAAACCGGAATATAGTAATATATGGACACTAATATTTCGGACAGAAATTGTAGTTGCGACAGTGACCTACTTTAACAGTGTCCGGAAATAGAGACCAAATTAAATAAATAAAAAAAACCACCACCACCACCACCACCAGTGAAATGTAGAAAAGTAGATTCCGTTACATACTAGGACTAACGCTGAAAAGAGATAATATTAATAAAATATATTCACTGAGGGTAGTTCTCTGTTGACCGAAGACCGTTAAGGTGGGTACCGTCGCAGCGTCTATTTCTGCCGCCAAACAGTAGTGTGCAAACATCGTTACGTTCCGGTTTAAAGGGCGCTGTAGTTATTGTACTGGGGTAACGAGATTCAACATCTTATATTCGAAGCGACGAGCGCAATGTGGTGGTATATCATACTGGCTAACATCAAGTTATGGGTATCATTTACCATCAGGAGAATACCGTGCGACTCGTTGCTTAATTAAATAAAAAAAATGTATAGCATGAGTATTATTTATGTTATTCTGAGTATAAACGTCAGAAGTATAAGTAAGGTAAATGGAGCGTATGTTCGAGCCTCATTAGTTTGCCGTCCTAATGGCCTCTTCGAATGGGATAATTTGATAAAGCGAATGTTGAATCAAGGGTTATTGCTTCACTGTTGGAATTTCACAGGATTAAAAAATTGTAAAACCGAGAAACAATTTCAAAATATACAATTTTGTTTATTACCATTATCGCTGTATTAACTTAATTAAAGTTTAATAAAGCTAACGGATGAAGCTTTGTACGGCATGCGTGATGTTAATACTCGCTTGCGTAACAGCAGAATTATTTTAACCCGCTTTATTCTGTATTTCCGTTAATATCAATTTTACCCAGTTTGGCTTCATCCTCACGTTAGAACTCATGTAGAGTCGGAATTTAAATATTTCTATGGCGTTGGTACAGTATTTGGTACAGTACAAAGGACGAGAATAATTTTTACATTTATGCCGGAGTAAACATCTTCATGTTACAGGCTTCATTTCATGATTTATGAACGAAAAGATTGAGAAGGTTTAAGCGTAGTTCATAAATCTGTTATCGTGGCATCGAGGCCATACCCTGGGGGTGTAAAATTTATTCATTTAGAATAAGAAAAGATTACGGCCGTCTGTAAATTGAAGAATAAGAGAAGTTCTTTCACACTTAATCATTTGAACAACGTTAAAAGCCTTTACAATCATTAATAAAGCTGTTACACTGCCTCTTGCTGTTCTTGCTGTACTCATCGTAGTGCTGTATTGTTCTACAACCCTTTTTTTATTAAGCTTACATAAAATAAAATAAAGTTAAAAATATTATTTATTGGTCACCACAAACCAAAAGTCATTTAACAATATGGCTGTGGATAGCTGGTGCTTGTGATGAGCAATAAACTCGTGTTACAGAACACCAGGTCACCAACTCTCGTACAATTAACACTACAGCATAACTTAAGAAAAGAACAAGATCATCTCTAGTGAGTGTGTGGGTGTTATGTGTGAGTATGTATTACGAGCGGAAGTGCATGTGTGAGTGTGTGAGATAATGTTATTACATTACAATATACTTTAAAGAAAACGTTGATGAAATGTGTGGATCCTTTAACGTAAATAATTCACATCTATTTTGCTAACGGTATGAATTATTCATTAAATCTACGGAATGTTTTGCGTTCGTTACTGGACTATGAATAATATATATATACTACTACATAATTATGTGAATTATGTGTCTTTACTATTATATATTTTTTTCATTGTTGGATTAATAATGCTAATGATGGGGATTCAGAACGAATCCGATCACTCTTTTTTGTGTTACGTTTAACAGCAAAGCGAGATAGAGAGAGGGAGAGAGAGATTATGGTGTATATATATCATCTCAGCCGATGGACGTCCAGATCCGTACACTCTAATCTAATTATGTTGTCTTTTATTGATTATTATATTTTTACTTCAACCAATCATCAGCCGATAACATCCACAGCTGGATACAGGCCTTCCCCAAAGTTCTCTGCTCCGATCGGTTCTGCGCTGCAGTCATACAGCGGCTTCCATGACTTTACAGTCAGCATGGATTCCGGTACCCAGGAGCCGTCGTTTGTAGGTGTTCATATGAGGGATTTGAGCCATCACCCACCACACTGGCCCAATGAGATTTGGTGAGAGCCAAAGCATCGTTTGTTGATTAACAGGGTGCATCACGAGCAGGTAAGGTTGGCTTGGGTCCTGTGAGTTGTAAAAGGGACCTCTTACACCCCGTGAGTAGTGGATTTAGGGTGATATAAAGTATATTCTAGATGGGATGAGAACCTTAATGTTCCAAGACCAACAGTGTTTGTATTAAAGGTCAGTCCCTGCCGATGATATTTTAAGTAGGTACCACCACAGGGGTAACGAGACTCAATATCTACGAGCTCGATACGGTGCTGTGTATAACATTCTAACTAGCGCAACATTGTTATGAGCCGGCGTATCACTTACCATCAGGTGAACGTCCTGCTCGTCCCAATAGCTTCATAGCAAAATAAAATTATACATTAGTCAAGCCCCACTTGGCCAGCGTGGTGGAGAAATGCTCTTTACTCTCTCCTTGATTGAGAAGCAACGATTCCGTTCTTTGGGAATATTTAGTGGGTTATTTGTGATTATGATGCAAATATATAAAATTTTATTATAAATAATTAATGCTTATAATATTTGCTTTAAATAATTCGTTCGCTGAAATATTAAGGGTTCGTGAAGTACCATACAATATTAATTGCCGTTCCAATTCCGCACCCTGTTCACAGCTTCACTGGTGGAGTGTAATTTTGCTGTTATTTGAATTTAGATCGTTTAAATCATTGATATGATTTATTTATCTGTGATTTACTTTTCAACCATGTAACGTTTTATTATAACTACACAGCAGGAGAAGTCTCCACGCTGATTGTGAGCCGAAGGGAGAGTGTGAATGTTTGTCGGTGACGTCATCTTCTTATATTGTATATCGATCATTGTTTTTTATGAGGCAGTAAATTGAGAGTAGTTAATGAAAATACTGTGATAAATTTATCAAATGAATTCCACCCTCTGCTTACTATAATATTGATGAAAATAATACATTATACACTACAGAATACACTTTGAGCATCAAGTGAACTGTTGCATAATATTATAATGAGGGTCTTTCTCCTGGCGGACTGCGGGACCCAAATTGATATGAATAATATTCTTCACTACTTTAAAAGCATCTCATATATGAAAGAGAATGTATATCTTGAAGAAGGATCTCGACACTGGTTTCACGTAATAACGTCAAGTAGCGAAAATGAATTTTTTAATACTTTTGGAAACGAAGTATAATTTATGGAGATGCTTTCTCGAGATAACGATCATCTACATCCCTTAATAAAAACTTATTAGAAAATTATAATTTTTTTTATTACCGCGACGGTAAGGATCAATTATCCTTTCTTCCTAATAAAGTACTCATGTGTTGCAAGTGATACAATTCTGTGTTAACTTGAATTATAAACATCAAGTGAAATTATAAAAACTTTAAAGATTATCGAGATACTTGTTTAACTGTGCGCTGTTTTAGATGTGACTCAAAGAAAGTATTACCTAGGTTTTAGTGGCTAGAAATCCTACATGACTACCTTTTCCCACGAAGATAAGGTGGTGTATCTTTAGATGACTCAAAGTGTCTCCGATTTTTATTATATTTTACGATATCAGCGAGATAAGCCTGGCCATAATAACCTGGCACTAGTTAGGATGTTATATAATGCATCACATTGCGTTGATCGCTTCGAGGCATAAGTTAGGTTTACTTACCGTAAAAATTACTGTGTTCCGGTTTAAAAGGCGCTGTTGCTAGTGAAATTACTATAGTAACGAGACATCATCTTATGACTCAAGGCGTCGAATACAATATGGTGCAATGTATAATATCCTAACTTACGCTACTTTGTTATTACTGATGTGGTTCAGAGTATATCATCCTAACTAATTCCACGTCATTATAGTCAGGCGTATTACGTACCATCAGGTGCTCGTTCCGCTCTACCGTCGTAGCCATAAAAAAAGAAAAATTAGATGTTCAACCTTATTACCCTAGTAATTATAGTTTTATATTATCATCATCATCACAAGATACTTAGTTGTTTATATATTTTGCTTCTACGAAAACCTCCATAGATATTTCTTAGCATATCGAAGAGACGGGCTCCCTATTCACATTTTCTCTTCGTCCCTGTCTACCTTTAATCCCTCTTTTCCCCTCCTCCACTTGAATACTACGACAGCTTCGTCCTCCACAATTTCGCAGTGGGAACAATAAAATGTTTCGTCGCTTTAAGTACACAACAGTTTAACGAACGTTATAAATTGTTAAGCCGCTACACGACGTTACGTAGTGTGCCGACATTCACGAGGTAAATTGAATTCAAGCCGAGCGAGGGGTGATAGATTAGGGGCGATTTGGTGAAAACAGAAAATTTTCTCCCTTGGAACTGAATTGAAGTTCCTACAGTCCTTACTTATCAAATCATAACCTACTAATCAATATCGAGTGAAAAAATTTTTAGTCCGATATAACCATCTCAGTATATTGGTGAGAGTTTATGTATTCAGATTATAGTTGAATAAGATAAAATTATCATCATCATTATAATCAGCTGATAGACGTCCACTCCTGGACATTGGCCTCCTCTCAAAGATCTTCACATCGATCGGTCTGGTAAGATAATTATAATAACCTTAATTACCAACATGTTGCGATGTTATATCGCTTAGTAATAACCCGTTGCTCTAATCTATACTAGATATATAATGAAAATGTGTTTCCTTTGTTCGCCAATCACTTGAAAATTAGTGAACGTATAGATTAATAAGTGTATTATAAGTACAATATTCATTATACACTATAGGTAAGTGTTTATAATTCTTAAGGTTTGAGAGACGCTGCAAATAGTGTAATTAAAGTAACAAGACTTAAGGACAATTTGACACAGTGTAAACATCTTAACCATCCCTCGTTGTTATAGACAGATTTATTATTAGGTTTTTTTTTATTTTATTCAAAGCGTTGAGACGAGCGGGAAGTTCACCTGGTGGTAAGTAAAACAACGCAGCGCTATTTAGGATACGCTACACTGTACTATATTGCGCTCGTCACCTTGAGACGAGATGTTGAGCCTCGTTACCCCAGTAATTACATTCGAGATAACGCCTTCCATTCTAGAAAACAGTAATGTTTGCACACTACTGTTTGTTGGCAGATATGTGCGCTGCGGTGGCACCTACCTAGGCCTTTGGCAACAGAGAGCTACCACCAGTAATGTAACAGTTAGTACTGATTCATCATTCACCTGATGATACTTCATCAGGTGAATGTTCGTTATCTCGATTAACCATGTAAAAGGTAAAATCTTTGACAAACGTGTACGTGTATAACCTCTTTTTCCATACCTGCACGTCGTTAGAAAAAAAAAAATTGAGGTTTAAGTTATGTAACGGGTCCCGGCACAGCAACTCAAGGAGCCCGTGTCAACCCTACCTGCTCGTGGTGCACCCTGGTAATCAACGAATAAGGCTCTGGCTCCCACTAAGCCGCATTGGGCTAATGTGGTGGGAAATGGCCCAAACCCCACCTTACGAAATTTATGGGAGAAGCTTAGGTCCAGCAGTGGACGTCTATTAACGAAAGGAATAAGATTCAAGTATTTAGTATATATCTTATTCAAAGCAGCTTAACTGTGTGTCAGTTTGTCGCCGATAGCTGATTGGTTCGTTGCGTACCAGTACCAGCCAATGGAGTGAAGTTGGCGCGGAATGCAAACAGTCCATACACACTGATACTGTGCGTGCAATTATCATTGTTAAATTCTATTTGTCATAACAATTAATAATTTATAATAATTAGAAGATTTTAATGTAACTAGAACAGCGGTCAATTCTATTGATTGCCAGATTTTTACTAGTTAAGGTATAAGTCATGTATTGTATACTTTATACATGCGTGCTCGTAACTTGATTAACGTTTACAAGTTTTATAAAGGAAGTTAAAGTTAGGACATGGAATTTCTCGCTCAATCGGCATCAGCGTGAAGTATATCTCACGCAACAAGGTCGGAACAACTTCGAATATCGCTTTATAACTTATTACAACCATTTATGTTACATATTTATTAACACCAGCTGTTCCCCCTCTTTTTGCTGGCCATAACGTGTCTCACAACTCAATTCCGAGAAGGGTTTTTGTAAAATCCATTCTTACCTGATTCTTCTAAAAACGCATCTCCAACTAGTGAAGGTTGGCGATCAACGTTGTACAATCCTTTCTGTCTTTGGTTCGTCGGAACAATTTGGACGCTCCAGATATGCTAGTCCATTCCCTGATATTCCTCAACCATGACTGATTCTTTCTCCCCACTATTCGCTTATCTAATTTCATTTTTTTTATTCTTACATGATTACATACTCCGTCTCCATTTTCCATTTTCAAAAAGAATATTGTATCATCATCAGTAGATAGACGTCCAATGCTATACATACTTTCTCCAAAAAATAATATATATATATATATATATATTCTCGTTATTTTACGAAGATATAGTATTGTTTTTTTTTCCATTGAAATAATTTACATATAAAGCAGTCTTCGTTTCCCATTGACTGCGTAACGATTGGTTCTAAGAACAGTACAACGTGAACAACATCAATCACTTTAATAACCCTGACCAAAGCAGAAAGCTTCATAGGCGGATGTTCATAAAAATCCAACATCATGAAGACCTATTGTACGTATGAGGCTTTTCATTCAACGTAATGATGATGGATATTGTTCTCATATTGCAACTTGATTCTAACAGATGCAGTTTATATCGTGATGAGTACTAAATACCTTTTATTACATAAACGCGTGGTAATTTAGTATTATTTATTATGTTTAAATATATTATGTTGGTAATTTATTATGTTTAAATATATTATATACCATCAAATGATGGTAGGTCTCTGTTGCCGGAGACATTCTAGGTAGGTACCATCGCATCTACCATCGCGCCTATTTCCTTTTTTTATACGATTAAGCGACGAGACCATCAATACGATCACGTGATCGCGTTCGTCGCCTTAAGCATAAGAAATTGAGTCTCCTTACTGATTGAGAGGAGGCTGTTGCTAGTGTGATTACTGGAGGATTGAGACACCATGATATATTCTAAGGCGACGAGCACAATCTGGTGTATGTCATCTTTTCTACCGCCTTATTGTTATGGATAGGCGTACTTATCATCAGATGAACGTATTGGTCGTCTCGTATTAATATCCACAATTGAACCTGAGCGGTTTGAAAAGGGTGGATTTCTTGTACTCGCCACACTCTGGAGACGGGCTCACGATCGGAGTATCCTGGTGATGGTTATAAGGAATACATAGAAATATATTTACTTAATCTACTTTTACTGCACACTGAAAATGGAAAACGTGTGGATATTCTAATACGTCTCATATATAGGCAGCTCTATAAATGTTAAGTTAATTGAGCTTATTAATTCTAATGATGCTTGAATTCCAACTTAATATATTACGATAAAACTGTACGAGGGCAGCGTTATTAAGCAGCTTAATTAGCTGTTAAAAACCTTTAAGCGTTAACTTTAATTATACATTCGTAAGATTAATAAATTTTTTTTACTATATTTAAGTAGTTAAGAGCAAATGTTTGTATTTTGAAAAGCAATTTCTTAACGTACATTTTATATATATGAACTTAACGTAATTTTGTTACTTATCGACATTAAGTCAAAGATTGGGCTATAATTCCTTTGGGACAATACATCCAAGAATTGGATATGGAGGCTGGAGATGTTATTCTGATACCGTTGTAAACTATGTCATTATTCTATTTGTTTACTACAGTTTTAGTTATCTACTTCCTTATTGTTATGGAAGTTCGCATCAGTAAACATCAGATTGTTGACTTTCTCGCTTTTATCCTGTATTTGCACATAAAAAATATATAAAAGAGTTTTTCTGACGGGTGCTAATACGCTCTACCACCATTCAAACTTCACTCACACTCACTCATTTCAAACACATCTAGAAAGTACATTATGAAATATTATTGTAAAGAAATATATAAAAAAAAATTAATTAAGAGTTTTGTAACATAATGCTTTTGTGTCTACGTTTCCGTTTGACATTGTATTGATAGAAACTGGAACATTCGAGACGTCTAAGTAGCAATAAGCTGTCACACAAGAATCGTAGATGATGTGAAGACATCACCTCTTTTCCAGTTCATATTTAGTATATCTACTTCACTAATCGATATGCCTGTGCCTAAAACTAGATCTTGTCAGTTAAATCAGGAATTAATTAATGTCATGTCACAATAACTTATAACTAACATTGACTTACAGTGTGAATAGTTTAAACGGACCACTTAACACTACACCTTTGTTATTAACTTAACAAACCCACTTAATTTTCGTATACCCAATTTGTAATTTCCCTCACTGTAATGTAGCACCGGAAATTCCTTAAATTTCCGTTATGACGGCGTCAGGTGTAAATTAAAAACTTAACGACCGTTAAATGCTTTCGGTGAAATACAAATTATAGTTTAATTTATTGTAGTGTGGGTTTTTTGTGTATTTTAGTAGTATGTCGGTAGTGTGAATAATTCGGTTGCTGTCTACGCAAGTTATGATGATTGGGTATATGAAGTAAATTGGTATATCTATAATCGTAACAAATTTTAATTTTGACTAAGGGTTAAAATATAGTGGTATATATTATATGATATAATAAAATATAGTGATATAAAAAAGTAAGATGATAAAATATAGTGGTATATTATATTGTTACCTTCTTCTTCTTAAAGTGTCTCTCCAAGTACTGAAGGTTGGCGATCAGCGTGGTACAATCCTTTCTGTCTCTGGTTCGGCGGAACTATTCTGACACCTCAGATATGCCAGTCCATTCCCTGATACTCCTCAACCATGACTATTATGTTATAATTTAACATTTATTATATGGGTTTTAACGTTATTTTTAACTTATTTATGTTATACTATGAAAACCCGTTAGACGTGAATTGTCGACTTGCCTCCTCTCCCAAGGATCTCTACACTGTTAGATCTTGTGTAATCTTAACATCGGTCATTATTCTAGGTAGCCTAACAACATAGTGTTTAAGGCACACGGCTACTACTCATAGAACAGACAGATCTTTGAACTTTATGGCCCGCCCTTTACAGTCAAAGGCTAGCCATACAAAAGAGGTTGGTGACCTTATTCGTACTACCCACCTTCTTTTCTAAGACTTTAAAAATACCATTTTTTTTAATCGAAAACAACAATAAACGTTGTTTTAACAGTAATTAATAGACGGAAGTGAAGAGGTTATAATATTATCATAAATGAGTTATGAAATCGTTAATCGGTTAACAAATAAATTTGAAATGATACAATAGAGATCATACTCGTAATTATAAATTTCCACAGCAATTCTGGCTTCAAAGGGCTAAGGCCGACCCTAAAAGCTCTCTTGTTAATTGATAATTCTTGAAATTTGCTTTATAATCTATTGTATCCGATTTCAATTAAATTTTACCATCCGTTACTGTTTCATAATCTGATTCAATTATGAAATGGGAAGATTTCTTCTAAGGTCATTGCAAATGAAAGCTACTTTCATAGTTTTCTGCAATTAAATTTCTTTAAAACAATCATTTGATTAAAAGAATATTTGATATTGACTAACGATTAATAACTATTAATAAGTTAGAAAAGTCACTAAAAAATACAATCACTAAATTGTTATTAAATGCATTTTTGTATTTGAACTAAAAGGAGACTTTTCATCATGATGTAGAATATTGCTTACAAAATTTACCTTTTGCTTCGTATTAAGGAAAACAAAGGCTATCAGGGATGCTTTGTTCGAAGATGTTTTGTTCTCCCAATTTCTGTCTTGTTGCTGAAAATGTTTTTCTTTTTTTTTCCCTCAATATTTAATTTAGCGATTTTTCCTGATAGAACTGTTGTGTTGATTGATTTATTTTTTATTTGTAAAACAAAATTGATATTTAAAATAAAGACGTTTGTATTGTGTAAGTTATATTTAGCTGAAGAGACCATATATATATATATATATATATACATGACCTGAAAAAAAAATTATGTACGTATAGAACAACTACATAATTCCTTCGCAGAAATAGATAGAAAAGATTTTCGTTCCCTTACTACTGAATTGGAAATATTTTTGAAAATAAATTTAAAATGATTGTACCAGATTGAAGGACTGGAAACTTAATATCTTATAACTTAACGTCGCTTCTTTGAATATATTTTTATTTTTTTTTATTCCCGCACAACAACTTCACGGGATCCAAGGCAATCTCACCTGCTCGTGGTGCACCATGTTAATCAACAAACGACGCTCTGGCTCCCACCAATCCGCAATGGGCCAGCGTAGTGGGTCCAAATTCCTTATATGAACGGACGAAGCTCGCGGGAAGCCGCTGAATGCGAGCGGCGCAGAACCGATCGATGCAGAGACCTTTGGGAGATGCTTATGTTCAGCAGTGGACGGCTGACGATGATGATGATTTATTACATCAATTCTGATAACAATATTATACACTGTCCTAAATCGAAAGACCAAGGCAATTGCTTCGTTTATTTTTAGTCTATTTGCACATAATCCTAAATTTAGTTTTTAGTTAAGTCCTCCTTTGATTAAAAATGAACCTTTCGTTAATTTATTCCCTTTGTCTCTGTTTGCGGTCAGGATATTATTCAGGCCAGACTTTGAGTTGTCTAACCTTGTTACTAAAACCTTGAACAGCTTGTGGGGTATTCGTGCAAAATAAATGACCACGTAAATCTTTAATGTTAATAACATACGTTTGTTATTTGTAAAATTGAAGAGAATACAGTGTGACGTCCGCGATATCCGGAGCTTCATATAAGGGTTATAAATACATAAAATATAATAAGTGTACTCTATATTTTTTTATTAAATTAGGCGAGATGAGCCGGACGTTCATCTGAAGGTAAGTGATACGACTGCCAATAACAACGTGGCGCTAGTTAGGATAAAATATACTACACCAATTTACGCTCGTCGCCTGAAATTTGTTGAGTCTCGTTCCCCCAGTAATTACACTAGCTACCCTTTCAACCGGAACACACTAAAGTTTGCATACTACTGTTTGGAGGTAGAAATATGCGCTACGGTGGTACCTACATAGTCTTCGGTAACAGAGATCCAGGACCAATACTAAAACATCTTAACTAGCGCCACGTTGTTATGGGCGGGGGCATAGTTACCATCAGGTGAAAGTCTCCGCTCGTCTCGTCCTTTCGTAGTATAAAAAACAATCATATGAACCGCCGTAGCCTTCTTCTAGGTACTTCAATTCACTACATACACTGCACTTTGTGTTGTGCATTGTGTATGCTGTATATGTCCGAATATCCAACTTTATATATTCGTCAATGACGACTCCGAAACTAATGCAACTGTCCCTTTGACACAGATTAAAAATGACAGCCACTAATTAAAACCTATACCAAAAAGGTTACATAGAACTTAAATTAAACAAAAAATTGAGAAAACTGAAGGACTGGCCAACTTTATTTTTATTTACAGGACAATATGAGAAGGATTTATGGAGTTAACATTGATACTTAAAATATTGTTATTTTGGGTATAAATTAGACTTTAGGATCAAACAATCTTGATATTTTTTATAGCACTTTTAGTAAAAAAATATTAACATTTAATGATTAAGTAATACCATTATTCGGATCAGATTTAAAACATGACAGATTGCTTGATTTTAATAAATTGGCTCCATGATTTACTGCAAATACATTACTGTGTTCTGGTTTGATAGGGCGCTGTAGCTAGTGTAATTACTGGGGAAACGAGACTCAACATCTTATGTGTCAGGCATCGAGCACAATGTGGTGCTATGAATAATATCTTAACTAGCACCAAGATTGTTATGGGCAGGCATATCGTTTGCCATCAAGTCAAGGTACCGCTCGTCATGTCGCTTCGTTTAATAAAAAAGAAAGTTAGGATAATATACACTGCATCCGATTCTGCTAGTTGCCCTTAGGCGCAAGATGCTCGCTATTCTAACTGAAAGAGAGGAATATTTGCGAATGACTAGATTCTTGATGATGTCAGCGCTGCAAGCCATGCGACTGTTACTGGGCACGTGGACCTGGATCCACGGCCTGTTTACAAAAAAAAGTGTACTATCTATTGCGAACTACTGTTTGACGGAAGAAATAAGAACAGGACGATCTTCGGCCAGAGACAGTGAACGTCATTGAAGAAATGTAAGGTTTTCGTTACTTTTAGGAATTCTGACGAATGTAATTATAATTATGTATGCGGCATATTTAAGAAAATTCCGTGAACACCAGCTTTTAAATGTTATAAACGGTATTAACCTTTGTAGTTTATTGCTTTTAAGTAGCACACTACTATGCTCACGGCACGACGTGTATTTAATAACACAGTATATTTTTTTATAATACCAAGCGACAAGACGAGCGGGACGTTCACCTGATGGTAAGTCATACGCATGCTCATAAAAACGTGGCGCTAGTTAGAATGTTATACACAGTACCACATTGCGCTCATCGGAGTCTCGTTACCCTAGTAATTTCGAACGATGACCTTTGTAGTAAAAATGTTTTTTTTTTAATAATCTCATATTAAATTAAAAACAAAAGCTGCTATCAAATGCAAATAATTTCTTCGTAAAGATACTAGTGGTGTGCATTATGTGAGTGTAGTTTAGTTACATAATGATTAGAATCAGAATTTCTATCCTCAGACATTTCAGCTTCAGAGCAGTGGTCACCAAACTTTTTCAACTCACCAGTAAATTCATAAGCCGCGGACCACTAATAGGATTTTTTAAGTATAAATATTTATTTCTATAAGAAGTAGCCCTTATATTCAACTGTGGATATATATACTAGACTTCATCATTAGTCAAAATCGAGTCGTTTTGATATATCAGTAAAGAAAAAAATTATTTATATTTTAAATTTAATAAAAAATTTTGCCTTAACTAGGAAATAGGAACGAAATGAATTGAAAGATGTTTAGATGCTGCAGTATTACCTATGAATAAATGATTGAAAGTAAGGTTAATACGCCCGGTAAATCCTCTTAGGGTTACAGGCTGTTTATATCTTAATTAATTATAAACTTGGGTTAATAAATCTGTTCACCTACTGTGAGAGCGTTAAAATATCAGGTAAAGTCACAAACTAAAAGGTCGAAGTATATCATGCTTAAATCAAGACTTCAGACCCAATGTACTGTGCTTACTAATAAAATAAAAATTAGGCGCCAAACAATAGCGAAATGGAGTTCTACATCTGTATATTTTTATAGAGGATTTAAAGATATTGAATATATAGATAGAGAGTGATTATCATCATCATCATCATCAGCAGATAGACGTCCACGGCTGGATATAGGCCTCCACCAATGATTCCCTCATCGATCGGATAAGGGTCCATATGGAACGATTGGAGCCTTTTTGTTTAAGTTGGCAATCCTTTAGATATGTATATACTCCGAGCTTATCTAGGTAGCTACCACCGCAGCGCGAGTTTCTGGCGAAAAACAATCGTGTGTGACCATTATTGTGTCCTGGTTTAAAGGGCGCTGTAGCTAGTGTAAATATTGGGGTAACGAGACTAAAAGTTTTATGTCCCAGGCGACAAGCGCAATGTGATGGTGTGTATAAAATTCTAGCTAATGCCACGTTGTTATGGGTTGCCGTATCACTTACCATCAGGTGAACATCCCGTTCTTCTCGTCGCTTAATTGTATAAAACACAAAAAAATCTTTAAAGTCACTCATATTTTACTTCCTGCAACTGTTTGCAAGACGAGATGACACATGAAATGAAATCATGATGGAAAAGATTGCGTGTATCATTCCCTATCAGGGGTGTAAAGGTTCCCGCACAACAACTTAAGGGATCAAAGCCAACCTCATCTACTCGTGGTGCACCCTGCTAATCAACAAACAATGCTCTAGCTGCAACCATCCCGCATTGGGCCAGCATGTTGGGAAATGGTCCAAATCCCTCTACATGAATCCATACCCGATCGATGTGGGAGTCTTTGGGGAAGAACTGTGTCCTGGCTGATGTATTTAAAATAAATGTATATATTTTAATATAGAATTTCAACGGAGTTTATCCAAAGCCAAGAATACAATCAGGGACGTGATAAAGAAGGTCGTCTCTGTGTCGTTTGTCGTGTAATCGTCGAAATATCGATCCTTTTTGTGATATGCCGTCTATTGTACAAAGTATTTCAATTTTACGAACGACGATCAAATGAAATCAGATATTTTTACTATTTTGTGTAACATTCTCCGTGAATTTCCAATTTAGTATATTTTCCGTAATTTACATTATATGTTTAGTTATTTACGTATGTGAACGAATATATTACTAAAGAAGCGTTCATCATCATCACCAGCCGATAGACGTCCCGACTAGGATATAGAACTCTACCAAAGATTCCCACAACGATCGGGTAGGGATTCATATGTGGGGATTTGGGCCATATCCTACTACGCTAGCTCAATTCGGGTTGGTGGGAACCAGTTCCTCGTTTGTTGATTAGCAGGGTGCACCACGAGCAGGTGCGGATGACTTGGATCTCGTTAGTTGCGGGAGCTCTACCAGCGTTACAGTATCTGTAAAATTAAAAACGATCAAATTATCACTGGTGGTAGGTCTCTCTTGTCGGAGACCATCTGGGTAGATACAACCGCAGCGCCTATTTTTACCGCCAAGCAGTAAATGTGCAAACATTACTAAGTCCTGGATTCATGTGTTGTAACTAGTGAAATTACTGGCGTAACGAGAGACAACGATTTAAGTCTCAAGGCGACAAGCACAATGGAGTGCTGGGCGTACTATCTTAATTAGCGCCACGTTGTTATAGGCGGGCGTATCACTTGTTACAAGGTGAACATCCTGCTTGTTTAGTCACTTTATTAAATACAAAAAAATCCATATCATTGTTTCGTCTCGACAAAAGTTATTTGTGTGTTACTAATAATAACAGTATATATTGTTCAAAAGGTTTAACGGGATAAAGCCATTCATTTCCGACGGAGCTTTGTAACATATTCTTTATTATCTCGATTTGTCGGATATTTGCGTTTAATGTCTATTGTATAAGGATCGTTTTTGTTTGTATATATTCATATATATAATTGTTATTTAACGAGAGAGAACATATTAGAAAGAACGTGTTACAATATTGCCTATCCCTATAGTAATCTTGATGGCAATTAAGGAGGAAATAATTTAGAAAATGGTAGTTATAGTGAGTAACAAGTTACCTATATTCACTCAAATTATTTTTTATCATACTATTTTCAATCACCGAACAGGTTCACAATTGTATTTAAAAGACAAAAAAAAAAGAGTAAAAGACATGATCTCCAAAATCTACCCATAACTGTAGATATGGCGGAAGTCCAATTATAAGCTTAGTATGCTCTCAAAAATTCTTGTTTGACGAAGCAGCAAAAGAGGAAGTTAAAGAAGATAATGTTATAAAGCTCAATGGCAACAAACATAATCTGGGAATGAGTTGATATACTTTAAAAATTTTACTGGTGGTAGGTCCCTGTTGCCGGAGACCGTCTAGGTAGGTACTATGCCAATGTTACTGTGTTCCGGTTTAAAAGGTGCTGTAGACTCAACATCTTTCAGGCGAAGAGCGTAATGTTGTGCTGTGTATAACATTCTAACTAGCGCCACATTGTTATGAGCAGATGTATCACTTAATATAAAGTGAATGCCCCGCTCATCTCGTCGCTTAATTGAAATAAAAAAAATTGTGAAGAAATTATTATTTCAACATTACCCTTAACACGATCTTTATTTCAATAATCATGAAAGTATTTTCTTGGCACTTCCCAGCGTCATCCAGAGCTAAGATGAACTTGACGTTTATGTTTGTTTAACTGCGACACAGTCATTGAATTAATTACTGCAGTTAGCAACATATACCTGTACTATGTCCTGTAAATGTAGTATTTTTTGAGTTCACATCCTTTTATTAGAGAATACTTTTTATGTAAATTCCTTTTATATACATACATTATATTTCATTAGTTCAATATTCTCTGTTAGTTTCGCTCATTAATATGCGCACTGTAAGTATATTTAGAAATTAGCACGATTTCTATATAAAAAAGTTATCAAGTTTGGTGCTTCTTTTAAAGTTAATCCACTCCAGGAGTTTACCCTCGAGAAAAATAAGAAAATAAATTAGACCGCCTTATTAACTTGTTTGTTGAATTCAGTGGATCATTGTTCGCAAATTCGCTAATATTTTGCAAGTAATGCTATTTTCTAGGTGAGTTATAACCTTCCATTCTTTTTATTATATATATATATATATATATACACGCATGCATGTATGTATATACATATGAAATGCATACTATATATATATATATATTTATATATATAAATAGTGAAAATTAAACCGTGTAAAGCTATAATATCAAACATACCACTACGTAGAATAGCTGATAGAAATGCCAACATTGTTATAGAAATGTTATAGCATATTATTGGTGGTAGGTCTCTGTTGTACGAGACTGTCTAAGTAGACACAATTGCAGCCCCTATTTCTGCCGCCAAACAGTAGTATGCACACACGACTGTGTTCCGGTTTGATGGGTGTTGTAGCTAGTGTAATTACTGGAGTAACAAGACTCAAAATTTTGTCTCAGGCGACGAGCGCAATGTGGCGCAGTATATAGCATCTTACAGGTGCCGTATTATTATGGGCAGGCGTATTACTTACCATCACGTAAACAATCCGTTTGCTTCGTCGCTTAATTGAATGAAAAATATTCTTAAATATTTCGTTTACGCAACAGAATCATAAATAATCAGTTTGAGCAACGATTCGGAGCGGTGTGACGGAAGTCAGACCCGCTTCACTCATAACCCAGACATCGTGTCATTCATCATTGTGAATGATGTGAGCATTGAATTGGAGTACAATGTGGTCAAAGTCGACTTAATGTGAGTTACGTTAAGTCGATTACCCTCTAAATCGATCTTTTCGCCCTTATATTCATTCTTTTGTAAATCTATTTCCAGAAAAACGCTTCACTAAACGAGCAATACGCTAGTTAAGATCTTATACATAGCACCACTTTGCACTCGTTGCTTGAGACAAAATGTTGAGTTTCGTTAACTCCACTAGCTACAGCGCCTTTCAAACCGGAACAAACTAATGTTAGCGCACACTATTATTTGCTGGTAGATATAGGCGCTACGGTGGTACCTACCTAGACAGTTTTTGGCAACAGAGATCTACCACCATGTTCAACATCTTTTACTTCTTTAATTCATTTCTTCTTCGTTACTGTTTGCAAATGAATGTTGGATTCATTTTTTTTTCTTTTTAGTTATGCATGTACGGTCATCGAAAAAAATAAGACAAGCATAAAGTTTTATTAATAATGATCATTAAATTTTAATTCAACAATAATTTGAAAGTATTTGTAATGTACCATACATTGGAATAACCTTAAATTTTTGGCTTCGTCATTGAAAAAGTAAAGTAAATTTATCAAAAATGTTAATGATAACAGTTTGATATATTTTTTAATTATTGTATTCATGTAAATATTTACTGCAAAACAACAATTTATCAATTAAAGCAACGTGAATATTACAAATATAAACGAGCTTAACTTAACTCGGCTTAATACCCACCAATCATTTTTACAACTATACTCATGTAGCGATTCTTATGAAATGAAATAGTTTTACTCACTCCATTAATAATTTAGAATAATACATGTTATTTGAAATTTATCCATATTCATTTAAAGCAAAGATTCATGTAGTACGTGTCCGCGTAGAGTCCACTAGATGAAACTAGGAGTAGTATGAAACACAGTGTCTTTTGCTGATGGCAATGTATTGACCTTGTTATTTTTTTTATAATAAAAGTTTAATGCTGGTCACACATCTCCAAAGATTCCCATATCGATCGAGTAAGGATTCATAAGAGGGATTTGAGCCATTCCCCGCCACACTGGCCTAATGCGGGTTGGTGGGGAGTCAGAGCCTCGTTTGTTGATTAGCAGGTGCATCACGAGCAGGTGAGGTTGGCTTGGATCCCGTGAGATATTGTAAGGGAACGATATTAATTACGTAGCCAATATGAGTTTAAAAAGCAAACAATAGGTCGTGTGGTGTTTTATTCATATTGTAATTACAACAATTTACAATTGATAGGACGTTCGTTCATCATTTTAACCAAACCAACAATGGTTTGTATTATTTTTATAAAATTTTATCAAAAAAACAATTACTCTTTAATAAATAAATTCCGTTAAATCCCATCTGGCATTGAGCGCCGTGAACAGTTAGTTACAATGCCTCGGAGGAAATTGGATCTGTAGTTTCAGTCGCATTGCAGATGGCACCAATACGCATTTTGGTTAATGTATAAGATATCACCAGAATGACTGCAGGTTTGGGACGTAATGACTTGTAGTCTTAGACTATTAAGTATATAGAAAATTTAACATGTTTGTTGTAAACGGTGACTTAGGAGAGGTTTCGTGGATTTTTGCAACGGGTCGAGGATAATCGAGCAGGCTTTAAGTAGTTATTAATCTCGCATTATTCTGAATTTCCCCCAAGAGGAAACAAAATTTCTTTTGCAGATTTTCTCTATGGTCATTACCCATGAAAAAAGAAAGTCTTGGAGTTTATCTATTTGTCGTTTATCAAGATAGTACACTATAAAATTATAAGATTTAAATAATAGTGTGTGTTCCTGCTTAAAAGGGAAATGAATCAGAAGTACTGTTTTATTTCTTTCTGAAAAACAGTTAAATTGGTACTAATAATAGTACTGTCAATTATTTTATTAAAAAATACATCAAACCGAAAATTAACAGAACGAATTACTTTATATGTGGATTTCAATGTCGATGAAATTTAACTGGTACTTTAATTTTATAGTTAAACATTAAGCTGCGACCGCTAGCGCCAATGAATGTTAAAAAAAGTATTTACTTTAAAATAATATACAATGCTAATGTTAAAATTCTTTACCATTTCAAGTTTTTTATATCACTAGAAGTACAAATACGATCGCCGCATTGTCGTATAAAAAAATTTACTCAATTTTATCTTATTTTACTCATACGTCGACATTCAGAACCTTCATTATTAACCGTGTTTCCTCATTAACTATTTAACAGGTGCAAAAAAGTTTTTTATGAAATATTCATCAAGATCAGCGTTAAACAGTAAAGCGTACTCATATATGAAAGTCGAAAAAAAACTTTCCGTTTAGAGTCGGTAAAAAATAATAGTTGAGAGAAGAAAATATAAAATGTCTCTTTGAATATAAGCACAAATAACGTTTTCATTATTTGAAAAAGCGTACCTGGACCAAAGAAGAATATAAAATTTTTTACCTGCGTTTGGGATTGGGTGTGGAAGTAATTTAGATCGTTGGTACATTCGGAGTACTGAACCGCTTAAAATCTTAACGAACCCGGAGGGCATTGTGGGAAATGAATGAATAGGGTCGTAGATCTTTATCGTTGAGACCGGCACGAACTTTGCAAAAAAGAATTTTATTATTTATAACATAAGTTAAGACCTAATAAAAATGGATCTCAGAGTACATTAAATATGAGCTGAACTGAGCCATGAACTAAAAGCGGACATAGTTTTCAGTAGTACATTATTCATTTAATAGAATTCATTATTTCAATTTGGTTATTACGTTTAAATGGTTATATGTTCACATCTATTGATTTTAATATAGTGATTAATATACTATTATTATTATAATTATAGCCTTTAATAACATTAAGTTCGCCTGTATCCTTTATGGATGTAACAGAGTATAAATAAATATTTACTCTTGGCATGATTCTGGTGTTGGGGACCATCATAGTCGGAATCACCACAGCTCTTATCCGTTGAACAATATGTGCAAAATTATTAAGTTTACAATGTTTTGATGATACTATTTTTTATTCTACAAAGCGACGAGATGAGCAGGACGTTCACGACGACCTGATGGTATACGCCCGCCATAACAATGTGGCGTTGTGTGGTTAGGATATTATATACAGCACCATATAGCGCTCGTCGCCTTGAGATGTAAGATGTTCGGTCTTGTTGTCCCCAGTATTTTTATTAGTTACAACGTCCTTCATGTCGGACCACAATAATGTTTATGCACTACAGTTTGAGGGCAGAAATAGTAGCTACGGTGGTGACTACTTAGACAATCTTCGGCAAAATATACCTACTAGTACAGATGTAAATAAAATAATTACATATGTGAACTTGCGTGAACAGTCATATTCCAGACACTTCAGAAGCTTGGTATCAGCCGTATGTTCCTATATTGTACTATCAACAGATACAACAACACTTTCTCTGTCGAAGACCAGAAAAGATCGCGGCGGCTGCGTGCTGTTAGAACTACAAAGGCTGTTAAAGCTAGAATTCGTCATATAGGAAATAAAAAATCTTATCGCGAGAAATGAAGATTCCCGCTAAGACTCTGACGCGTATTATAAAACAAGACCTGAAGCTCGGTGCTTGGTGCTTATCGTCGATATACAAGACATACCCTAAATCAATCTTTACAATTAAAGAGAGTGGATCGATCAAATCAACAAGCCAAGTAGTCCGAAAGTGACAACGTAGTCATCAACCTGCGTCAGTGATAGTTTGGTGGGGTTTGTCTTATCAAGGAGTCACAAAACAAAATTTTTGTGATAAAGCAGTGAAAACTTCAGCCAAAGTGCGTCAAGATACAGTCTTGGATCATGTTGTAAACCTCGGAGCAATACACTTTAAAAATATACCGTGGACTTTCCAGCAGGACTCTGCACCTGGTCACAAGGCACGAACTACCCAAACTTGTTTTGAAACCAACGTTCCGGACTTTATAATAGCTGAACACTGGCCTTCATCTAGGCCAAATCTCAACCCTTTAGAATTCAAATTATGATCAGTTTTATAGAACATGGCCTGCTCTAAACGACACGGCGAAATTGAGTCCCTTAAAAAGTCTTTGGTGCAAGCAGTGGCGATGGTGGAAATTTCCCATGAAAACAGTGCGTAAATCCATAGATACCTGGCCAAACAAATTAAAGGCCCGTATAAAAGCTAAATGTGGCCATTTCGAATAGAATGCTTTTTTAAATTTTTTGCTGAGATTAATAAATATGTAGTATAAATTTTAATAATATTACATTACTTCATTAAAAAAATGCATTTTCATTTGTAACAGAACTTATGGCCGGACTATGTATATATATATGAGATTGCCACCTATGTAGATATATCATGATATCTCTGAAACCATAAGGGCTACAAACATGGGATTTGGTAGAAATATTCCTTTTGCCGAGTATAGGTTAGCTAAGAACGGATTTTACACAATTCCTACCCCAAAGGCAGTTGCGGGGGTGTTACGGCCAGCAAATCGGTCGGGGAACAGCTAGGTAAACAAACTATAAACCGTTTAAATGTTTATTATATATAGAGTAACGGGTTTACTGAATGTTATCAAATTGTTAATTCTCTTTTGAAACGGTAAACGAGATGCTTAGAGGCAAAAGGAACTTAAACAAGCGTATAATTTGTTCGGCGGTACAAGTAAACAGGATAATTCCTAATCGACCAAACGATCTCTATTTTTTCAATCTCATGTAAGTTTTCTAATTTTCTTAATTTAAAGCAAAAACATCGTATTAAAGATTGTTCTTTTTTAATATATCTATTTTCTCTATAGCATAATGACGAAAGAATTGTGAAAGTCGGGGAAAGGCGTCAATTGGATTTTAATAGTCGTAATTTGTGTTCAGAAACGTTCTCTGAGAGTAATAGATTTCCGACCAGGCTGATGGTGATTATTACCGTCATATAATAATACCAAGTTTGTCGATACCCGGTTTTGATATCATCAATCACCAGTAAATACATCTCACTTTTCCGTCCTCTTTCACTACACAACTGTTTTCCTTTATCAAATTGGATAAATCAAGGCTTCTCATTGTTTAAAGAAATTTATTTAGATTTATCATGTTATTCTAATAATTGCAGTAAGGTCTGTGTTGCTGACATTAAGGAGGTATCAATAATAACATGTGACATTTGTGATGAACAGAATATTAACTCGACTGCGCAGCGCCTACCGATAAGTGTATTCATTCACAGCGCATTAGCACCTAACGAAGCAAAAGCATTTCTGAAAATAGTCTACTAAAACCGATATTTTTATGAAATAAAATTGTACACGTTATAGATTTTATTACGCACGCCCTCGGGGAGAGTTGTACAATTCACGATTATAATAGAATCATCGTGAGATGGTTGCCAAAATAAGTAAATTAGAGTACATAGTTAATAGAATAATCGCAAAGCTTAGTTAAAGAACATAAAAATATAGGTTTATTATTATTCTGTTACCTAACGCTTATTTATTTCCGCCACTCCTAAGGATGACTATATATAGGTATTTAGCCCATCTAGTTATATTTATCGTCATTTCAGTACAGCGTTCAACGGAAGACTTGTCAATTTTGGATTATTTATCGTCCTCATGCGCTTGTCAAAAAAATCTTACCATATAGTCACCCTTTATAGCTCACCAATAGTCCAGTTATCTCATAAAATCAATCGAAATTTTTTATTTCATAGCTAGAGTCTGCTCTACTATCATTGTAAGGAAAAAATTTTTTGGAGGGATTTGAAACTGTTTCATGAAACTCCCACGAACGCGTAAAAGCGATCAAGAAAGAAAAACTATTATATTTATTTCAACTATTATTTAATTTTCATATATTGTTTCGTAGTCAATATTATCCTCAATTGGATAATGTGTTATCCTTTTAACTTAAACTGTAGTAGTAAGTATGAAGGGCACTGCCGATAGCATCGTCATTTACAATTAGAATCATAGTCATATTAAACTGTTCTTTAAAAAAACAGACAAATAAATACATTAAAAAGTCAAGTTGAGAGGAAAGTTTGACAGTGTGACTTAGCAAAAATATACTCACTTATGCAATCACTAGAAATATTTTCTAGGATATCCACTTTTAGAGCACACTAGGTATTGCGGTCGAGTACGGTCAGGTTATTGATTTACAATAAAAGGCTATATAAGCGCAACATAAGAGACGTATAATTTATCCAACTTGCGTACAATATGATATGATAAGTTAGCGAAGTTTTTAAGTAAACACGCGGTCGAATATATTCGAGCATTTACAAAAAAAACAGTATTACATAAGTGATTCCGTAAGCGATGTTAAGTAATCCCTTAGGAAACTTATACAATAATGTACATGGAAAATAATTAAGAAAACATTTGTTTACTTCTACATAAATTATTTTCTATAAATATTTATTTACAATAGTCTGTTTCACAAATTCCAAATGAAATCTCGAAAAGGCTACTTACATACACTTCATAGGCGGTAGGTCTCTGTTGCTGAAGATCTTCTAAGTAGGTGCCACCGTAGAGCCTAATGCAGACGCCGAACAGTAGTGTGCAAACATGACTGTGTTCCGGATTGAACGGTGCTGTAGCTAGTGTAATTACTTGAGATAACGGGACTGTACATCTTGTATTTCAAGGCGTCGAGTTCAATGTGGTGCTGTGTATAATAAATATATACATAATAATATACTTTAAATGTATATCCTGCAACAATCAAAATTATGACGAGAAAAAGTCACTTACTATTTTTTAGATATTAGTTAATTTTACTTAAAACGGAACGTAGAACAAATGTCAAAAAAAAAACATAAAGCTTGTTTGGGTTTTGTAGTCTGTTGTTATTTTGTGCATTTTTTTTATATTTTTGCAAAGAAATTTATTTAAATAAATCCACTATGTAACAAGAACTTTTCAAAGAACTCCGCCGAAAACAGATGGCGCTACCACAAAAATAGATCGCGCTTTCATCTACTATAACTCAAATACAAATAACGTTCGTATATTTTTGTGTACCTTGACTTGGGTCACTATGTCGTTACGGAGTACACAAATATATCCATTAACCGGATTTCTCTGCATCTTCGTAATACCAATAATCGAGAGAGTAAAAGTAAGCCTACCGCCAAGTATACAACCTGTATCCGTTAACTGGATTTCTTTGGATCTTCGTAATACTGTTGATAATAGTAACTTTAAAATCGCTGTTATTATCAATATATAGTGCTGATATTGCTGCGTACGTTATCATCCACCAAAGACCACGCACCAGATCCTCTACAACTTTTAATATTCTTCGATTTCACTGAATATAAACACGATGTTCCTTCTCGAAAATTATCTGTCAAACAGGCATGAGTTTTACTTGCATAACTCGATACCATGATTATATATGATATCATAATACCGCCCTGGTACAAGTACAGGTACTTCTTAAAGACAGGACTCCAAAACAGGTCTTAAAATACTTTTAAGTATTTTCTTGATTATTGAACTTTATTCGAAAGTAGTAAAGTGCAAATTCAATTTACAAAACAAATTAACACTTCAGACTTGTTGTTTTATTTTTCTTTAATAATAATTATTATTAAAACGGAAGTAAAAATGTATTACTTATTATTAATTAAAAATGAATATTTTTAGATCTCATAGAAATGGTGCAATTTATTAATGGATTAAATGTAAATTACGTTAAGACAAAATAGTAATTTAGAATGTAATATATAAAATACATAAATATATAGGATATATTTAATAAAAATTAAAAACGAAATATATAAAAGGCTATAAATATATACTCTTTTGAAGTATTCATTTCAATTCAAAAATTTTGCCAAACGTCAATATCTGTGGGAATTTTGAATCTATGACAAAAATGATAATAAAAAAAAACTATTAAATGGTATAACCATCAATTCACTAATGAAATACATACGGCAATTGATATTTGTTTATATTGACTTAAAATTTTTGGAATTGGAAACGGCGAATACTAAAAATAAATCTCAAAATAAACTTTAAAAAAATATCATAGCACTAACCTAACAAACAAACGGAAATAAATTTTGAGACTTGTATTTCGATTTTCTTTAGTATGATTATAATCTTTATTATGATAGGATGAAACTTCGATTTTGTAGTTGAAGTGTTCGAGAGCTCAAGACTAACCGCGAGTCTCACCTGCGAAACCAGGGCTTAAAAAACCTTTTAAAATACCTGCAAAATCAAACTGGGAAATTGAATCTTACTGTACGGGATTAAAGAGCAAAATCGATTGTACGAAATGGAAATACTGTTTGAGACTTGTACTTCGATGTTCCTTAGTATGATTAGAGTCTTTATAACGACAGATTTAAAATTCCATTTTGTAGTTAACGACTTCGAGGGCTCAAGATTTGTCATGATTATACTTGGAAGACCAGGGCGCCACAGATGTATTTCCAAAACCATTTAAATAGATTTTCATTGAAGTATAAAAATTAAACTCATGCGGCGTACATTACGCGTTTTGTTAACAATGCACAACGTAAGCATAGTAAAATGTACGCAATGTAAAACGCATATACAAATATTCCACGAATGGTAAGTGTCCCGCAACCAGGCGCATCGTACCTGAAAGTATTTTGCTTAGGCACCAGGTATGCATACTTAAAAGTAAATACCTGGTTTTAAAACCTGGTCGCGTAAATACGTCTCATCCCTACTGTGAAATAACTTTAACTACTAAATAGGTGAGAAAAGTCAAAAAAGCGTTCCTCAGAACCCCAATTGGCCGTCAACCTGTTGGCTGGCTCAGGTATCGCTGGAAGGATGCCGTAAAGCACGACCTTCGCGAGCTTCAAGCAGTGGACTGGTAAGAGGCAGTGCGAGACAGACAACGCTGGCGTTCTCTTATGTCGGAGACCAAGACTTACTTTGGGTCACTGCTTCAGGGGAGTAAGTAACTAAATTTAACGTTTAGTTTACTTGGAACTATAACCAATTCGAGTATTGTGAAACGCCAACAATTACTTCTTTATTCATCGGATAATTTTTACTTTTGTTTATTTTTTTTTATTCAATCAAGCAAAGATACTAGCTGGACATTCACCTGATGGTAAGTGATACGCCCGCCCATAACAATGTGGCGCTAATTAGCATGTTATACACTATACCACAATGTGCTCGTCGCCCTGAGACAATATTAGGTTATTCCGTTTCAAATTGGCGTTTTGTACGGGAGGAGTATATTTCATTTTTTTCATAAAATATATTTAATTCATCAACGTATGCACCTTTGCCGTCTTATAGGTGGTACATTGATCCTTTTACTAAAAAAACTATAGAGGCGAAAATCAATAAACTGTTTGAAGGCGGTTTGGACTGCCGCATCGTAGTTGAATTTTGTTCCTTGTAAGAAGTTGTCCAGATTGAAGAAAAAATAGTAATCTGTTGGGGCAAGGTCCGGGGAATACGGTGGATGTCGCAGACATTCCAATTGTAGCTCATCTAACTTAGTGGTTGTTTGTTGTGCAGTGTGTGGTCTTGCGTTGTCGTGAAGCAGCAGTGGCCTAGAGCGATTGACCGATCTCGGTTGTTTAGCAGCTAGTTCTTCCTTCACGGTTTGCAGTTGCTGACAATAGATACCTGCCGTAATCGTTTGGTCTTATTTTAGAAAGCTGCAGTGAACGACACCGGCGCTAGTCCACCAAACACTCACAAGTAACTTTTTCTGAGTCAATTTCCGTTTAGGGCACGATTTGTCTGGATCTCCCGGGTTCAGCCATTGCGACGAGCGCTTCCGATTATCGTACAGTATCCACTTTTCATCACAAGTAATGTTTCAATTTAAAATCCCTTCATCATAGTGTCGGTTGAGCAAAGTAACACAGCAGCAGCAGTCGACGCGTGTTTGCAAGTTCGATTCACTCAATTCATGAGGTACCCCTCGTTCAAGTTTTTTTTCTTTCCCGATTTGCTTCAGGTGGATTAATACCGTTTAGTCACTTACCACGAAGCCTGCAACTATCTCTGAAGTGCTTTGTCATGAATCCGCTTCCACAATAACCTTTAATTCTTCATTTTCCACTCTGGTCTCCGCCCGTCCACGATGTTGGTTCTGAAGGTCGAAATTTCCAGAACGAAAACGATGAAACGAAAAACGTACCGTGTTTTCTTTTGCGACACCAGCGTCGTACACATCATTAATCCTTCGAGCTGGTTCTGCAGCACTGGTGTCACGGTAGAACTGGTACTCGTAAAGATACCGATATTTCATATTTTTCATTGTGCGGTAATAAGCGTCGCCAAAGAAAAATTTATGAGGAAAAAACAAATGAATGACTATTTTCAAAACTCGAATGTACCCGCTAAATGAATTTATAAATTTGAATTTGGAATTGTTAACCAAAGAGGAGATATTTCAGATCAAAGTGGTCAGTACGATAAAACGCTAATTTCATATGTAAGGACCTAATACGTTGAGTCTCGGTTCCTCAGTAATTTCACTAGCAACAGCGCATTCAAACCGGAACACAGTAATGTTTGCGCATCACATATCAGCAATCACTTTAATGTGTCTCCAAGTTATGTGAATAATGTGTTTGACTTATTTTTAATATTAAATCCATTTCCTATATTCTTAGTCAATGTATTATTTCTTTAAATAGCTCACATGTTGTCGAGGTCAGAGACTAGATTAACTTAGAAAATGATCTGTATTCAATCTAAGTTATTGTACAAAGTAAAGTTTGCTAGCGTTACTACAGCAATCATAATGTGGGTATATAAAATTATTAAATATACTAATACATATATTTTAACGCATATACGGTAATGTCAATTATTTTACTGGTGGTAGGTTTCTGTTTCCAGACTGTCTTGGCAGGTTCCACTGCAGCGCCTATTTCTACTGCCAAATAGTACTGTGCAAAAAATTACTGTGTTCCTGTTTAAAGGGTACTGTGGTTAGTGTAATTACTGAGGTAACGGGACTCAACATTTTATATCTCAAGCGACGTTTGCAATGTGGTGGAGTATATACCATCCTAACTAGCGCCACTTTGTTGTGAGCGGGCGTGTCACTTACCCTCATGTGAATGACGTTCATCTCACTCGTATCATTAATTGGGCATTAATAAAAGCCATTGAATAACAAAATGTGCTTATTCTTTATAATTTATATATATTTTTTAACATTTAACCAGGATATAGTTAATATATAGAAAGGACCGGCTTGTCATTGAACCCTATTTTAATTTTATCACATTATATTCCCACCACCATTAGGTCTCATTAGTCCAGTAATTTCACTAGCTTTTACCTGGAACGTACTAATGGTTACTCACTATACTACACAGTAATGTTTGGCGGCGGAAATAAGCACTACCTACACAATCTCTGTCACCAAAGACCTTCTATGAGTAAGTAATCTCTACCTATATGAGAAAATTAATAGTGACAATAAATGGTATTACTGTCATGGTTTTTGATGAACCATAAAAGTTTGATGATCATGCAGTGCCAACTGTGTTTATCGTGGCTTTAACGACCCACTAATGGACAAACGAGGCGACGGCTTACTGCGTCAACAATAACGTTGATACACGAGCGCTGTGTAGTTGTTTCCGCTTAGCGATGATTGTTTAATGGCGACGCTTTTCGATCGTTTTAACTAATTGCACACTACGGTCTCTAAATTTATCGTCCGCACAATCTTAAGCGATCAATAAGTAAAGATTTAAGTTTCTTTTTATAGGAATGGTGAGCAAACGAGCGGACAGTTCATCTGGTGGAAAGTGATCACTGACGCCCGTGGACAGTCGCAACACCGGAGGGGTCTCGGCCGCGTTGTCGACCGTTAAGGAAATGATGAGAACTGATTCCACAAAGTTGCGATTGAAACGCATAGTGGAGCATCGTCAGTCATCCAGGTGGTGAGGATGAAACTTGGCGTCGTGTCGTGTACTATGCTGGTGGAAAGTAGCAGCAGGAATAATTCCGGACAACTCCTCGGAACACTCCCCGTGCTACATTTTGTAAACTGTTATAATAACCTTGATTGTTATTAATCACCATCATCATTATAAGCCGACAGACGTCCAGTGCTTCACCTAGGCGCCTCCCAAAGATTCCCATCTACCTGCCCGTATCCAGCTGCTTCCCGCAACTTTCACCAGATCGTTGGATCATGGATTATTTTTAATATTGTTTAAAATTATTAATACCTTATCTGAAAAGTGTTGTTAATGGCTATTCTTGTGGCTATATACGTGAGGCTTAACATTAAGGTAGACGATGACACTTAATCATCATCATTACCATAAACTTTTTTGTATCACGTGGGGGAAATTCATTCGCATACCTGCCCTCGTGAGAACAAAGATAGGTTATATCCGCCGTACACACAGCGCGCCTCCCACTTGGCCTCTTATCGTTACCTGGCCGACGGATTCCCCTGAATCCGTTGCCTCAAGGTTACAGGAGCTAAGAGAGAAAACCGGAAGTCCCTGCAGCCGGTCTGATCTTTGGTTAGGCCGCCAACTATTATACAGCTTCGTGGGATAGAGAGAGCGGCAGATCGCATTACCAACACTGCTCTTCCTCTGCGACTCCACAGCTGCGAAGGGCAATGTTAACATGCATCCGTAGCCCAACTGCACTCATCCGTGCAAGGAGCGGTCACCTCGGTCCGGCCCTAGGTCTCGGCCCGGCTGGGTAGGTTTATCTTATCTTCATCGTTAGTGAATAAGCCACGGTTACTGAACCCCGGCGCCACGATAAAGCGGGAACCCGTTCAGGAAGGATTATCATCACAATCTATAGAGGTCCATTGTAATTTATTCAACAAAGTAAGTCTTCTAGCGAAATATATTATATCCGGCACTTTAAGTCGCCAATATGGCTGTTGTGACCTATATTCTTAAAGGTCACAGGAAAAGCCGGTGCTCTTGACTTGAAGTTGTCCTCCCCTTAGTCACCCTTTACGACTCGCCGATGGTAAATTACCTATCTCCAACAAAGGGAATGTTACAATACTTTTTACGGACCTTAACAATAGCTGTAGTAAAATATTTACGAACGGGCTAAATAAACAACTGGCGCCGTTTGTTTGTTTGTTTGTTTGTTTGTACTTGTCGGACATACGTGTTGTTAATAACAATAACATATTTAGATAAACTCACGTGGTATATAATAAAAAATAAACAATATGAGAGCTATTACATAAGAACACTCTCATCCATTTTAAAGTAATGATATTTCAATTGCTATATCATAGTATGAATATAAAAATGAGTTTAAACATAAGCTAATATATATATATATATATTAAAATTGATCTCATTGTAGATTGTCAGAAGTATCCATAACGTTCGATGGATTGACATTGACTTGGAGTATCGAAAGACGCAGTGGTACCAGTCCGATGATCTGGTAAAGGTCAGATGCAGCTGGTTACGTGCAGCGCTAGACCAGTCGATGTGGAGATCTTTGGTAGAGACCTATGTCCACCAGTGGACATTTGTCCGCTGATGATGATGGTGATGAAGATAGTAAATTAAAAAAAAACCCTTTCTTGGTCACCAGCTGCTAAAATGTGGTATTCGAGAAAGGTTTGAAAAATTGTTATTGTTTTTGTCGCAAGCCCTAGACAGGAACCACTTTGTAATCATTAATACAAAGCGGTGGCTTCCTTTTTATTTTATTACCAGCTCCTGATAACCGTTCCATCAGGTTTTACTCCACTTATTTTTATTATCTCTATATCTCCCCACATATTGCATGTCCATCTTAATCTTATCATTTTTTAGGTTGAATCTTCCATCTCTGTGACACTAATGACAACATTTTTCGTTTCAAATGTGAAATCAAGAATAAAAGCGATCTATCTTTTGTCACATTTTATTATACTTAGTGTAGTATAGTTAGAGTCTAGATCTTATATATATAATGATAGTAAGTTTTCATTGTTCGCAAATCACGTGAAAACTAGTGAACGTATCGTCGTAGGAACATGACCACCCGCTGCGGAATTTTTTGTAGATGGTTATAGGCTATTTTTTCATTTCGTAACATTTATGCGGTTGCTATAGTAACGGTTGCTATAGAAAGTCATTTGCTATTGCGGTTGCTATAAAGAAATATTTCAAACATATTTCAAGTCTAATTTTATATTACGGTCAGCGAAGCGGATGGGGAACAGCTGGTATATACATGGGAGATATTCATAGATACATCGACACTCCACGAGACCTCCGAAAGTATAAAACGGAAACACCCAAAATTTTGGATGGAGGTATTGTTTCTACTATTTTTTTTTTTTTTTTTATTTTTCTCTCTGCATGTTGTGGGTCAGGGCTTTATATTTCATTTTTTTAATTTACCATCACAATTTTTTGTTACATCTATTTATATCTATTTTTATAGTTATCCTCTTTCATTCTTTCCTCTTTCGCTCTCTACTTATCTTGTATATCCTCTTCTCTAACGCTCTACATTGTATTCCTTCTTTCATCCCTCCTCTCTTTTGAAGTGAAGATTGTCCCTTGTGAGTGTCTGTTTCTTGGAGCCTGAAAAGAACATCCCTGTGGCATAATTTACTTCATTTTTCCTCTTCTTGTGCCAACTTTTCTTGTTTCTATTACTTAGAGATCAGCGAATATTGGATTTAACAAAATTCGTTCCGCGCAAGGAGTCGCAGAGATGTTGAATCGTAGGAAAGAGATAAAAGTATGCGGATTGCCGCCAGGGTTGAATATTTTTGTCAATTTTTATGTCTAAATTTCAAATCTAATTCTATACTGCTGGCGGGGAACAAGTAGAATTCATGTGTAGAAAATGTTATCATATAAATATTGTATTATATGTATTTTCTTTATTTAAAAAATCATTATTAACAAAAGGATCATTGAACTTGGTGTTTCTTTGATAACTTCAGTGTTCGTCTGTATATAGTGACGTTTAACTTCCACTTCCACTAAGTACATTTAAAATCAAATAAAGCAGTTCTACTTAAAAATTCTGCTCACGTTCATTTTTTTACTTCTTCTTCACTTGTAAGGGAAATCTGATTACAGTTCTCAGCTCACGTATCTAGTTTCAGTCGGCACAGGGTTGTTACATTACGGAATATTAATTTCTCTGATGACGGTGTAGTTTATTTTTTATGGTTTAATAGTAAAAATGGAAGTTTGTTCTTACCTATAGAAGTCTCAGGATCGAGGATTCACTAAATTTTAATCTATCTGCAGTTTAATGTTTTCTATAGAAAAATTAAAATCGATTCTCCCATATTTTTATTCGATGTTTTAGTATAATTTGTAATGTTATAGTTTTATCCCCAATAGATTAATTACAGAAAAATATAAATATCAATTATTTAGTGCTAATCACTCCTTGGATTCTGAGGTGTTCTCGCCTAGTATAATGAGGCACTTATATGTTAACTACCGGGACATGGCTATGATATTATGGCGGCGCCTTTGGTGGCCAAAATATAGAAACCTTCCCTCTCTGCCAACTCCCTTTGGCGAAGGAATTTTAGTTATTTTATATTCAATCTTAACTGTCCTCTTAAATGGCAGAAGTATGTCTCTACCAAATTTTGAGTGTTTACGTGCAATAATTTCGTAGAGCTTGGACGAGTCAATGAATCTTAATATATTGCCTATACATAGGTATGAGGGCTGGAATTAATCACCATTTCTCCTCCACTTTTCTGACTTCGGAATTGAGCCGATGAGCTCGGTGCCTCGATGGTACTATTGACACAAAATTTGGATTAAATTTTTTTTTGTGACTGCATTTTTTTGTTTTTGAAACTCTTATTCGTGCCTTCTTCATTCACGTATTCAAAACATACGTATACTGTGCAAACATTATTACGTTGTAGTACGAAGGAAGCTATAACTGGTGAAATTACTGGGGTAAGAGTAGGGTTTTACTTTGTCCATTAAAGCGATGAATCCAATGTTGTGGATTCGTCGCTTTCATTCACAAAGTAGTCTCGTGACTAAGCTGAAGACTGCGCATAGCGGAATCAATACCTCCTGTCCTGAGCTTCTGGCGGCCTATGTCCAGCAGTGGACGTCTACCGGTTGGTAATGATCCAATGTTGTGGAGTATGTCATCCTTACTAGCACCACATTGCTATAGACAGGTGACACTTACCATCAAGTGATAGTTATGTTAGTATTGTTGCTTCTAATGAAACATATCCAGTAAGGAGTTGACATCCCCCGTTTACGCGTGTGTTAATTCAATTCACCGACTTGGAAGACGGACAGGGAAATTGAGTAAAGATATTGTATCAAGTATTCTGATTACGTTATTTTCCTGACACACTTTTCTCCAATATTATTGAACATTTTATCAGCAGTGCACTTGCATCTGAGGTACAGTGAAGATTTCAATAAAAGTTTACTCATATATCAGAGATGCGCTCTGACGAAATCGTACTTATAATATAAAAATACTGTTAACATTTAACTGTATTGCAGTAATTTTATCTAATAGCTTATTCATCTCTTTATAATATAAGTATTTAAAATACACCGAAGTAAAATTAAAATAAACGATTTTTCCGTGTGTAAAGTTTTGAAAACAATATATATAATATTTATATCATAGTCAGGGATAATAGAGATTTGCCGTTATACCGGAAGACTTATTTAAAAGTGATTACCACAGATTGAGTGTTATCTTTTATAACATACTACTGATACTAAGAGTTTGGTATTTATTATTTCATTATGATAAAAAGACGGTAGAGACGAGTAATATTCTAAACTCAAGTTTTCATTTTATCTTTAGATAGTGTTTACTTATATTAAAAATCGGTAACTATTATTGTTTTTAATAATTATCGATTTTTTTTAAATTTTTAATGTCATAGATTTTTAAATAAGTATTACTTAAGGTGGTAAAATATAATTAAAGTAAGACAGCCTTTGTCGTATGGAATCTTTTATATGAGCCAGTAGATGGAGGTTCACTGGGAAGTCTGGATTTCTTTAAATTGTCTATGTTAAATACTAGATGGCGCTAGTAAGATTTGGACTAATAAAAAAAATTATAATGTACGATTAATCAATAATTTAAATAACTGATAAAACCTATAAATTAATATTAGATTAGAGACTGCGTTTTAAACGTCATTCTTCATTAGATTAGAATAAGATTTTGAAAAGGTTTTAATATAACGTGATAAATAAATAAATACTAGATATGAATTCAGTAATATACTTAAATTATATATTTTTAGCAGTGAAACTGTTCTGTTATATAATAGGAGCTACTTGAGGACAGTTCATATAAATACACATTTTATTTCTATTAGTATCCATACGGTGTGCTTCGTTGAAACGAGAGAAGTTGCTCGAGGATAGTTACATGACTTGTAACATGAACAGTCTTTAATATAAAACGGAAGCTCAGAAAAAAATATTTTCTTTATGAATCGACAAATGCTTCGGACAGAATAAAATATTCATTTATTCAGTATTAAATGTTAAGACTTGTTACCCCAGTTATTTCTAGCTGCAACACCCTTCAAAGTGGAACACAATAAAGTTTGCACACTACTGATTGCCGGCAGAAATAATTGCTGCGACAGTACCTATCTAGATGGTTTCCGGCAAGAGACATCTACCACCTTTGTTCTTTTTACAAACTTTTATTGCTTTATATTTACATTTTACCACCTATGTTTATCAGGAGTGACTGTATTGGATAGTACTGAGCAAATATTATTGCTCCCCTTAACCTGCATTGGGCCAGCGTGGTGGGAAATGGCCCATATCCTTCCATTGAACCCTTTCAAGCGAGAGCCTCTAGTGCCGGCGGTACTGGAGGCCATGCTGTCTGTAAAGTCGGGTGAAGGCGCAGGATGCGGGCAGCGCGGGACCGATCGATGTAGAGATTTTTGTAGGAGGCCTATATACAGCAGTGGACGTCTATCGGCTGATGATGATGACGATGATGAAATATTACTGCGTTCCAATTTGAAGAGTGTTGTAGCTGATTGATTCCAGAGAATTAATGACATATACTATCTCTCTAAATAGAGACTTCAACGCCGTAGGGTTGTCATAAGTAAGACGTTATTCACGGCAGCCGATAGACTTTCATTGTTGGACATAGGTCGTGGTGACCAAAGATACGATTCCATACGAACAGGCACTGTATTCTTGTTTATCTATAATTAGAAATAGTATTGAAGATCCGGTTCGAAGTATAGAAAATCCTACTCCACATTATTTTTCCATAATTTGTTATTTGCTTTTAACGTTTATAAAGCCATTAATTATTTCTTGCTGTGCTTAATAACTGAATGTTAACAAGTTATTTATTCAGCATTATTCATGTTTAGATTTATTGTAGTTTTTTCAGTAAAATCTATTAAACTTGGCTGGCAAGAGATAACTGAACGCGCACGGGTCGATCGTGACCTTGGCAGCACCGCATCGCACTCCGCATAGACCCTTTTCATCGCGCGCACCCAAAATCCGAAGCGGCTGAATCGGTCAAAATCTAGAGCGATTATCTCATTATATATGAACAAAGAGATCATAAGATCTCCTATAAATAAATTAAGCAGTGAAACCTTCATTCAACAGCCGACATTTGCCGTCGAGATTTATCTTGTAATGAACCGTTTATAATGACGGTTAAAAGCAATTACGCTAATGACTCGCAAGTATCAGATTCTAAACAATTACAACGTCGGTTTTATTTAAGATTTGATGCAAGAAAATTAAAACAAAAAATAGCAAAAAAAAATAAAATCACTTTTAAATATTTTGTGTTGCTACCTTACGGTCAAAGAACATAACTTTTTTTTTCACTTTGGAGATACTGTTACAGGGAATAGAATTTCACTGTTGTCGAGTAATAAAATTCACATAACATTTCCTATATTCACAAGCTGAACATCCTAGACTATGTTTTTAGTATTTATACTATAAACCAATGATATGTGTAATACATTGTCATCAGCCGATGGACGTCCACTGTTGGACATGGGCTTCCCATTCCCACATCGACCGGTCTAGCGATGTCTGCATCGCCGGGGACCAGCGACCGTTGTTCAAATAAGGCGATTTGGGCTATTTCCCACCACACTGGCCCAATACGGGTTGGTGGGAGCCAGAGCCTTGTTTGTTGATTAGCATGGTGCACAGGGACCAGGTGAGGTTAGCTTGGGTCCTGTGAGCTGTTGTGTGACACCCCGTTATATGTAATACAATTAAAGGTATGAAAATTAATTGAAAGGTGCAGTAACCATTGCATCACCATCAATTGGTTATGGTGATCGATTGGAATGTTTTGGGGATTGGCATTTCTGAGTGATTAAATAATTAGTATAGATATTAAAGGAAAAGCTTCGACAGTTTTGTAAATAAATATATTTCTGTAATTGCTACGCTTCAGGTTTGGGAGCCGGCCAAGAGATCAAATGTGGAGCAGTTCAGAAATTCGATAGCGGGTTTCGAGATAAAAACTGATGTTATACCGTTCCAAAATTCTCATGAGTAAAGATCGTAGTGCTTCTATGATTTTTGTTGTTAATTGTGAAATTATAGTTTTTATTTTATATTTTTTTCTTGTTTATTTAAAAATATATAAAAAAAATTTGTAAACTTAGAAACTATATATTAGGTTGGGAAAAAGGCTTTTCGCATTATATTATGTATGAACTTGTAATAAAATCTCTTTGGCTATATTATTTGTATCTGGCTGGTTTTGGTGTCATTGAAAGTTTAAATTTTAAAGAACATAATTCCAAATTCAAATTAGGAAAATGTGTGGTTTTCATTTATTTTTCGTACTGTGAAGATGAGTGAATCTAATTAAGAATTTCGATACATTTTAAAATTTTTCTACAAAAAAAGGTAAAAACGCAACGCAAGCCCCGAAAAAAATTTGCGATATTTATGGAGCTAGTGCAGTGCAGTGTCTGTGAGAGTAGCACAAATTTGATTTAAGCGTTTTCAATCCGGAAATTTTGATGTTAAAGATGCACGTCGCTCGCGTCGCCCTATTACGGATAAAATAGATGCCATTTTTGAAAAAGTGGATCAAGATCGGCTTATCAGTAGTTACGATGTAGCTGAAGAACTGGGAATTGACCACAAAACAGTTTTGGTGCAATTTAAAAAAAGTGGGTACACAAAAAAGCTCGATATTTGGGTACTTCACGAGCTGACGAGTTCACTGAAAGAAACATAATAATGAACCGTGTACTCGTTTGTGATTCTTTATTACGACCCAATGAAGCCGAACCATTTTTGAAGAAGCTGATAACTGGTGATGAAAAGTGGGTCATGTACGACAAGAACGTGCGAAAAAGGTCGTGGTCAAAGGCCGGTCAAGCTTCACAGACTGTGGGGAAACCTGGACTAACTCGCAACAAGGTGATGCTGTGTGTGTGGTGGGACTGGAAGGGCAATATTCATTATGAGCTGTTACCACCAGGCAGGACCATCGATTCTGAACCCTACTGCGAACAATTGATGAGATTAAAGCAAGAAGTTGAGAGAAAGAGGCCCGAATTAATCAACAGAAGGGGTGCGGTTTTTCATCATGATAACGCTAGACCTCACACATCTTTAGACACTCAGCAAAAATTAAGAGAGTTTGGTCTGGGAAATGTTAATGCATCCGCCGTATAGGACGCCTGACCTTGCACTTTCAGATTTCCATCTTTTTCGGTCTATTCAGAATTCTTTAGGCAGTGTCAGATTAATATCACGAGAGGACTATCGAAACCACTTGTCGCAGTATTTTGATCAGAAGTCCCAAAATTTCTACAGCAATGAGATCATATCACTACCTACAAGATGCCAAAAAGTTATCAAATAAAATGGTACTTACATACTTTAGTTAAATATAAATAAACTATATTAAAATATGATTTGAAGTTTCTTAAAAAATGCGAAGAAACTTTCTCCCCAACCTAATATGTAACGATAAAAATAATAAGTTAATGTTTTGGAACTTTATTGAAGAGTAAAAAAAACTTACGCAAAAAACCTGTATGTAGTATAAAATATGTAGTGACTACATTTTAGTAACTATTGTTTTCTGTTTTACAGGACACAATGAAGAAGCGCGACATTGTGCTCATTTCAATACTGAGCTGTGGCGCTTTAGTCTTGCTGTTCTCCCTCGCTGCCTATCTGTACATCCGCAGACGTAGGCGGAAGAGAGAGGATGATGAGGATGGCACCAGCTGCGCTATTCGGTGAGTTTTTCTACTGTCTTTCACTATCTTCCTTTTGACTTACGACCAATGTAACAAATACGATAGTATCATCGCAGTTCCTCGACTAATGATTTAGACGTCTTCTCCAGTTTCTGCAGCAGGTATTTTAATTTTATTTTATGTTAAAATAATTTATCTTATAACATGAAAATGATACAGTACAGGTGAACATAACTCTTAAATTTCTTCTATATAATATTCCTCCCTATATCTCCTCGCTTAATGACTAAGTGGAAATATACAAATAGACTAGAAATTAGTTTTTAAGTACCAAGTATATAATGAAATGAATTAGTATGTTAACCCAAAAATTAGTGGTGGGTTTTTTACTACTATTATTATTTCCACCTTCCCTTGACGAGTGAGGACAAGGACATTGAGTATAATACTTACATACCATTACATATTGCAACTTTTCTCTTTTTACTAATCTGATAATTGATAGGTTGTTAGGATATTTGCACAACATCAATTTCGATAACGAGATAAGAACAGATGTTTATTAACTGGATATAACGGCAGAAACGAGTCCTTTAGTACCCTACATATCTATGTAGGATACTAAAGGACTACGAATACTACGAATATATGAACAGTTTGTAAGTTTATCACTTAACATAAGTTAGTGCTTCCTGTATTTGATAAACTTGTGTAAAATATTTGTTTGTCTCGTCTGAAAACAAAACGTTCATATTTCTTCAGGATTTTTCGAAATTTTTAATGATGTTTTCTAACAAGCTTACAAGTTAAACTTAAGACAGTTTGTAAGCTTTTATTCTGGTTAACGACTTATATTCAGCATTTGAACTTATTCGAGGCGTGAATAAGAAGTAACCCTTTTAACATTAAAAAGGTTAAATATTTACTTTATGTTTAATTTCATATCATTGTTAAATATATTTAAATTCATATAATAACCTGTTAATGTAAAACTATCATTGTTTTTTTAATTATGTGAATCCTACCTGTGTTGTACTTAACTTCAGTAAGCTTGTTATTTTCTGTTACATTCTGTTGTATACCATCCTTGTATGATAGGTAAGGATTTATTTTATCTTTACTGGTGGTAGACCTCTATTGCTGGAAACCGTTTAAGTAGGTACCACCACAGCTCCTATATCTATCGCCAAACAGTAGTGTGCAGACATTACTATGTTCCGGAATGAAAGGAGACGTAGCTAGTGAAGTTACTAGGGTAATGATACTTAACATCTTATGTCTCAGGCGACGAGAGTGTAAATCATCTTAACTAGCTCCATGTTGTTATGGGCGGGAATATCACTTACCATCAGGTGAAAGAGAAAAAATTTTTTTTTTTAAATTGTTCTCTAATAGGTTTTTTTAAGGACCTTTTCCGTTTTCATTTTGTTTCTGTTCTTCTTTCATATATCGCCTTCCAAATTAAGTTGTCCACACTTTTATAATGTAACATGTTAACAGTTTAACTTAACTTTCCAACATAACATGTCTCTTTCACGCATTTATTAATCTATGTATATTTGTCCTTACATCTGTTGTTCGTTCCCTTTTTATACATTAAAGCAACCCTTTTAATCTCACGATAAGTCGCACTGGAATATATAGAGCGCTCCCACTTCGCCTCTATTCTTTATCTGTGACATTTTGAGGATTATAAGGACAAACATAAATATGAACTGTATACAATAAGAAAAATTTGAGTTTGCTCTATTGATTACAGTTAATCTTTTCTGCTATATAAATCACAAAGTAAGCCAATTTCGTTTAGTACGTAAACCTATAAAGGCTGACCGTCTTAGTATTTCACAGCATTTACAGACTCTCTTCTCAGGTTGTGGTAAGGTGACCTAGTTCCATTCACGTATGTCAATTTACTTAGTAATGAATGGTCCGAAGCTGTTATTCATATTCGTTTTAAGTACATTTTTCGCATAGTACCTTTTCCCTTACATTAAAGTAAATTGTCTGAAATTTAATAGGAATGTTTTATCTCGTTTTAAGCCTGAAATAAAATTTTCACTTTAACAATCAAGTTAAATGTTCCCTTATTTTAGTTATCTGTAACTCAAGATGGATCGTGTTTTCCGTTTGAAGTGTGAAGCTGAGAGTGTATTGTTACTATGTTTTATTCAATAGATTCAATTTTATAATAATTTATAAACTGATCTTCATTAGTTGGGTAGACGACATTAAAAAAAATCGCTGAGAGCTTCTGGACTCAAGCAGCGAAAGACCATGTTAAATGAGACCTTCAACAGTGGACGTCCATCAGTTGAAATGATGGTGATCATGAGAAATTATTAACCGCGTAAAAGAAGTCAAATTTAACAAAAACCTGACATAAATATTGATAAAAAAAGTAATAGAAATTAGCTATTTCACTAAAAAAAATTACGATAAATTTATTTAATTAGTAAGTACTTTGGTTGGTATATATTTCCCTTCATCAACCTTGTGATGCGTATACCTATGTATGAATAGAACTCCGGTTTGATCGCTGTCTGTCTCAGAATAAACATATTCAGTGAGTTTCCACATATCTTCTGCTCTATTAAGTCACGAGTAAGTTTGTTTGCTTGTATAAGGGATATTTAAAGATGTGCTTATTGCATCTCTTGTTTATATCATAATAACAGAGATCCGCTGCTATCCATGGCGGTGACTGATGTTAATTGATACACAGGCCCATAATAACATAGAGCTGGTTATAATGGTGTACATTGCACCACATTTTGCTCCACGCCTTGAGACATAAGATGTTAAATCTTGTTACTCCAGGAATTTAACTAGACTTGTCAGGAACTGAGACCCATCACCAGTGTAGATGCAGAATGATAAAAATTACTAAACTAGAAGCAGCTTGTTTAGTCTAAAGTTATGGACGCACACTTCAGATCTCTGTGGAAATACTGAATGTACCCAGTTTACTACAGTCTAGATTAGTTATTCTAGATAAATCCTAATGCGACGAATATCGACCAAAAAAAAGAAAATTTAAGGTAAACGTAAAACTAGATTATTACATAATAGATATTATAAAGTGAGTCATTAACAGTCAAATAGAAGAAGAGGTGATTGAACAATAGATGAACATAAACAGGCCACTTAATGTTCCCACTGCTGGGACGGGGATGGTTTCCCCCGTAAGGAAAGTAAACGTTATCAATGTTGTTAGTTATCACCGTCCTATTGTAAATCTGCTTCGTTGAAATTAGAGAGCCATTTTCTTGGTTCAGCTCGCTGGCCTAATGGTTAGAGCGTGCGGCCTTCATTCCGAAGGTCGCGGGTTCGAATCTCGGCATGTACCTATGACTTTAATATTTAAGTTATGTACAATTGTGAACTTTAGTAACAACAGTTAAATACAAACGGTGAAGGAAAACATCGCGAGGAAACCTGCACATGAATTAGGGTTTATTCTAAGGTGTGTGAAGTCACCAATCCGTATTGGATCCACGTGATGACTATGGCCCCATCGCCCTCATATTGAGGGTAGGCCTGTGCCCCAACAGTGGGGACGTAAATTGACTGTTATGGTTACTTAACATAATATGAAATTGGGGTGTATTATTTGGCGGTAAAAAAACCCTTGAAGTTTTGCAAGACAACAAGTATAACATCGTTATCTATTTTTCAATCTCAAGATTTCATCTCAATTTTTTTATAAAAAATTTATACGTCACCTACAGAGTATTTTTAAGTTATATTTCGATGTACATATATTATATATATATGTGTGTTATGTATGTATATTTGTGTGTTTATATATTTTATTGTATTTATTTGATGCACCTACCTTTACACGATATGTATAAAATTATAAAATAAATAAATATTCATAAGACAATAATATGCCAAATATATATATATATATATATATATATATATGTTTTTTATTAAATTATACTTTAATTTATGTTGTAAAATCTATATATAAGACATATGCAAAGAATCGTAGACTCTTTACGTGATCTCCGAAACTATTAGACGTAAATAATCAAAATTTGGTAAACATAAATCTTCAGCCATTTAGAGGTCAACTAAGAATGGATTTTAGAATATACCCTCCCTAAAGGGAGTTGCGGGGGTGCTACGATCAGCAAGGCAGGCGGGGAACAGCTAGTTAGCATATGTTAATTGACGCATGCTATGAATAATTATACCTGAATAAATATATTTCATCATAGGGTGAAATAGATGACGTAAAAACCATTTTAGTATTACTAACAAAAAACCAGTATATTCTTGTTACTGAGAAACCTACAAATAATTTTCTAAGTATTTTATTTCAGCGTATTTGTTACATTATTTACACACTCGAAAATAATTTGTATGGTTTTAAAAATGTTATTAAAATGTGATCTTAAAGACAAAGGCATAAGGCCTAATGTATATTTTAACTTACATGTATGTTTCTGAAACGTGATATTGGTGAAGTAAAATGGACCGTTTGCGTTAGAAATAAAGTCCATTTTGTAACTTCCTCCTCTGGTGGAGACCACCCGCTCAAAGCTGGTACAAAACTCAGTCTATCCGCGAAAATCGCACCCCCAAGTTGGCTCGCGAGTTAAATAATATTTCACCTTTGAAACTAGTTCAGTTAAATTCAACTAACGTATTATTTCTTTATAAGTATAAAAGTTAAAATGTTGCAAATAATAAATGAAAAGCATTTACTTAAAGTTTAAAAATAGTATCGGTCCTAACTTTTGTTACTATAGTAATTACAGCGTTGTTTGTTTATATATAATAAATTTCTAATAATTGTGAAACTAAAGTAATTCTGTGTATTGATAACACTTCAAGTTACTTCAATTATGAGTTTGAGAAGGTAAGTTATTTAATTGCTATTATAACAGCTTATGAAACATACTTAAATATCGAGAGTAATAATGAAACAATTAATCTCTAATATTTTTCTTAAAGAAGTAAATAATTTTTTTTATATAATGCTACGGTAATATATTTCTGTAGATCGATACCGAAATTTTCTAATTTATTAATAATATAAGAAAGCGGTTCAAATTATACATTAAAAGTAATTTGTTTGTTGACTTATTTAAGTTTGAATGACAGTGTAACATTTGAACACTTAATGCATAAGATGTCAATAAGATAAAAAATGACGTTAAACGAGATGAAACAGTTTTACAAAAGACTATTGAGAGGGTACATAAAAATGTATTAAATATTAAATATATATAAAACACAATAAATATGTTGATCGTATTGATTGTGATTGTAATACAGTAGTTATATTTGCTTTCTGAAGTACTATAACTTAGTCTTCTTCCGCCAGATTTCTTGAAAAACTGCTGAAATGCCCGCTCTGTTCTGAAAACTTCAATCATTAATTTAAGTTGCTTGAAGTGCTTCTAACCGAGTGGAAAAAAACTTTTTTCTTGTTTTATTAACATTTTTTGTATAATCTACATTAGTATTGTGATAGTTTAAGCACAAAATTAAGTTAATCTATAATTCAAATTACTATAGTAATTTTCATCTCTTAGTTTCGTCATAAAAGCGAGGTACTTGTTAGGATGATGTACAAAGTACCACATTGTAGTTGTCGCTTTGTGACGTCATATGTTGCCTCTTTACCCCAGTAACTTCACTAGCTACAACGCCCTTCGAGTAGGACACAGTAATGTTTGCACAGGCAGAAGTAAGAGCTAACGAGTAACCAGTCGTAAAATTATTCATTATATAATTTTCTATAGAATTACTATTAAAAGATTAGAAAGATTAGATTTAAAAATAATATAATTACTTAATTTATTTATAAAAAAAATTACTGTCTTAGAAATGTTCTAGATATCCAGAAATTTTAACTCTGAGCTGAAGAGATTTAGTGTGTATCGCTGGCAATCGTTCGTTTCAGTTCACCTTGGATTCAGCAAATGCACACATTTGCTGAATCCTTTTTCTTTTCTTTTATTTTCTTTATAACGCATAGAAAAAAAACTGTCATTCTAAAGAATACTCCTACGTGATCCAGCGCCAGGTAGTTTAATTTTATTAACACGAATTTACTATACCATAATAAAATTTGTATGATAGTAAGTGTATGCTTAGTGCAGTTAAACTCTAAGTATATTTGCGCTTCATATTAAAGGTTTTGAGTTGTCTGATCAATCTGGCATTGAATACTTGTCAAGGTATAAGTATTTCTATTTTAATTATAAGATGTTGAGTCTCGTTACCCCAGTAATCACACTAGCTACAGCAACCTTCGCACCGGAGCACGGTTTCACTGGTGGCAGGTCTCTGTCGTCCGAGACGATCTAGACAGATACAGCCACAGCACCTGTTTCTACTGTTAAACAGTTGTGTGCAAACTTTGTGTTCCGGTTTGAAGGGCGCTATAGCTAGTGTAGTTACTGGGGTAGCGGGACTCAACTTCTTGTGTCAGGCGACGAGCACAATTGGTGTTGTATATTAACGTCAGGTTGTTATGGGCAGATGTATGTCTTACTATCAACCAGGTGAACGTTCTGCTCGTGTCGTTGCTTATGTGAATAAAAAAAAAACTATGTTAAAATTGTCTGTTAAGAGAACGTCAAGTTTCTTCTCTTCTTTGCTTGCCTTATTCTTTCCATTGGATAAACAAGCAGATTCCATTCGATTGTTGAAGTAAGTTTACATGTTAAACAAGAAGTTCAGTAGTTCAATTGTTGTCTTTGATAGTCGAGTTACGAATAATTGCCGCGCCTTTATAAAGGACAATTTTCTCAAGGACATTTTTCTTTGTTATTTTCAGCTGTCTACAGTAAGTTTATTTATATTGTATGGGAACGAATTTAAATTTAATCTTCACGGTGATTACGGTGAGTGAAATATTATCGCTATTATTCAAAGTCTTACCGCAATTAACTAAACAGCGCTAGTGTTTTATATCCAGCGGTGATTGTCTGGAAGTGCATATATTTTTTCGTGTTTTAATATATATATATACATATAATTGTTTATATATTGTCAAACCGACCAACCTGCATTAGGTTAGCCTGTTTGGAAATGACCCAAATCTCTCCATACAAACGATAAGGCCTCTGATGCCTGGCGTTGCGAGTAACAGAGTACCGATGGAGTTAGGGATGTTTGGGGGAGGAGTACGTCCAACAGTGGACGTATGGATAGACAATGTAGGGTCTGTAATATTAAAATAACACTACTAACAATTTATTTAACTTACTTAAAAAGTTTGTAGTGTTTGATTATTTTTATTACTCTCATTATTGCTACTCTGTACTCATAGAAGCAACTATGCCATATAAACTTCTATATAATCAATTGCTGGGGTTAACTAAGAATGATCTACTGACTGTCCATATATAGATTTAATATAAGTATTAATATAATAAATATATTAAAGATTTACTTATTACTGAAATACGATAATCATTGTTAATAAACAGACTGATTTGAAAGGCCAAAGACCATTAACAGAAATATAAAATTACTTTAGAAAAAATTAACTTCTGTTTAACAGGAAATATAAACATTGTATATTAAATTACATTGTTTCCAACAGTACCACAAACGGAAGCAGTGTTTCTCTCTCAGAACTGAAGATTTACTACATAATTTTCAGTACTAAAGCTTGAAATTTTCTCATTAAACAGAGAAGTAGGATACTGTATTTGCACAAGAATTGATGTTTGTCTATGGCGACGAAAGTTCTTTATAGTTTTCAGTTTAATATTTTAACTGATAGATTTTTTTTAAACCAAAAACAAGGTTATCTTCACAACAGTAGTTTTATTGTCCACTCTCGATCCGGGATCGCGAAGTAGGTAGATAAATTGTTTAGGGACCAGCTCGGACGAGGTGAATTTATTTAGTGCAAGTACCTGCTGCAGCGGATATGCAATAGCGAAATTCGATGCAGCAAAATATTTTCTATAGGAATAATTTTAAATTTTTTTTATACATAACAAGATCTAAAAAATAATACACGTCAATATATCAGCGTTTAATATGATATATTCAATGACGTACACCAGTGAAGAAGTTGCAATTAATAATATACTCCTTGCCCCGTTAAGCTCCACACCGGAAGTTTTAAAATTAACGAGGTTAAAAGCATAATCGCTACGTTTAAAATATTCATAATACGTTGAGAGGATCGGATGAAGTCTAAATTTGGACTGCGAGTGAATCAAACAAATATAACTCTGAGAAAGATACAGCAGTTTGGAGTTTAGTGAAAATATAACTATATAGAGAATAGTTATCCAAAATATAAATAATCATGTTATTTTTGGCGTTTTAATTATAATATATAATTCATATATTAAATATAATTCATCATTTTCGTTGTTAGCTGATAGATGCCCACTGTTGGACCTATGTCCAAAATCTCCCTCCCTCAAACATCTTCTCTCTGAGCGGACCTTATTCTTCTTATTTAGTCCTTACATATGAAATTAGCGTTTTGTCGTACTGACCACTTTGATGTGAAATATCTCCTCTTTGGTTAACAATTCCAAATTCAAATTTATAAATTCATTTAGCTGGTACATTTGAGTTTTGAAAATAGTCATTCATTTGTTTTTCCTCATTATTTTTTTCTCTAGCGTCGTTTATTACTGCCCATTGCTAAACATGAAATATCGGTATATTTACGAGTACCAGTTCTACCGTGGCACCAGTGCTGCAGAAACAGCTCGTCAAAGGATTAATGATGTGTACGGCGCTCGTGTCGCAAAAGAAAGCACGGTACGTTTTTGGTTTCATCGTTTTTGTTCTAGAAATTTCGACCTTCAGAACCAAACCCGTGGACAGCCAGAGACCAGAGTGGTAAATAAAGAATTAAAGGCTGATGTGGAAGTGGATCTATTACAAAGAACTTCAAAGATACCTGCAGGCTTCGGGGTAATTGACAATACTGAATTAATCCACTTGAAGCAAATCGGGAAAATAAAAAAACTTGAACGATGGGTACCTCATGAATTGAGTGAATCGAACTTGCAAACACGCGTCGACTGCTGCTGCTGTGTTACTTTGCTCAACCGACACAATGATAAAGGGATTTTAAATTGAATTATTACTTGTGATGAAAAATGGATACTGTACGATAATTGGAAGTGCTTGTTGCATTGGCTGAACCCGGGAGACCCAGCCAAATCCTGCCCTAAACGGAAATTGACTCAGAAGAAGTTACTTGTGAGTGTTTGGTGGATTAGCGCCGGTGTTGTTCACTGCAGCTTTCTAAAATCTAGCCAAACGATTACGGCAGATATCTATTGTCAGCAACTGCAAACCATGAAGGAAGAACGAGCTGCTAAACAACCAGAGATCGGTCAATCGCTCTAGGCCACTGCTGCTTCACGACAACGCAAGACCACACACTGCACAACAAACAACTACTAAGTTAGATGAGCTACAATTGGAATGTCTGCGACATCCGCCGTACTCCCCGGACCTTGTCCCAACAGATGACCATTTTGTCCGGAATTTGGACAACGTCTTACAAGGAAAAAAATTCAACTACGATGCGGCAGTCCAAACCGCCTTCAAAGAGTTTATTGATTCCGGCCTCCATGGTTTTTTTAGTAACAGGATCAATGAACTACCTATGAGATGGAAAAAGTGCATAGATAACAACGGTGCATATTTTGATTAGTTAAATATATTTTACAAAAAAAAATTAACATTAAATTCCTCCCGTACAAAACGCCAATTTTATACGTTAGGACCTAATATTGTTGTTTCCGGTTTTAAGCGCGCTGTAATAAACTTGAGTTGTTTTAAGGTCATGAGCACAAGTTGTATAGACATCTTAACATGCGTCCTATTTTCAGAACCACATTCATCGTTTATCTTCATGCAAACGTGTGTGCTTAGAACTAGAATATGGTAAGCCATGGGCTCTCTGAATAATATGTCGAAGCTTATCTTAAATATAGCCTTGAAAAAAAAAACGTATAAGAAAACAAACGTTTTTTGAGGGAACTACTTCGAAAACTTATAAATCATATACTAACCTTCAACTTTCCACCCCTTAAGGTATTCGGGAAACTTACGCATATTATTTATTAGTTCATCCAACATTTCGATTGCAAGGTACAACTGAAAAAAGTTTCGGCGGCCATTTTTGTGTATACGTTCAATTATGTATAAAACGTGAAACTGAAGCGTTGTGCCAATAAAGCATTCAATGATTGAGTTGCACCCAACGTGTGTGATAAATGATATCGGTTCCAGCTGGATGCTGAATTACCGAAATTGCAATCCATTAGTTGATAAAAGTTTAAACATAGCGCTAAAATTTATAAATATTTTGATCACCACAAAATTACTTCATACTTGACATTTTTTTTTAGTTGTTTTACTTTTACTTTGCAGTTAAAGTTAATTTCATTGACTTCGTCAGATAATTTTATTTTGACAACCTATATATCTGATATAGGGTGTCTCGTAGCAGATTTAGGATTTGAAATTAGAATATTATTTTATCGGTTGCGCGGGGGACCGGGGAAGGGTTACAGTTTCACGCGCCATTTGCACGGATTGGTCATTCACGATGTCGCAGTGGACTGGTGCTCTTTCTGTCAATGGAATAATTGGAGCGTTTTTCTTTGAAAATTCTCGTGGAGCAACCGTAACTGTTGATGGTGATGTCTTTAGCCGCATTTTTATACCGAAAATAAGAGAACATCCATCGAACGGCTCTCACACGTGGTTTCAACAAGACGGCGCCACGCCTCACACTGCAAGAGCCACCAAGAGCCTCCTTCGCGAGATACACTCAGAATACTCTCGAAAGATTCCGCGAGTGTGTCGCGATGAAAAACATTTGGACGGAGTGATCTTCAAAAAATAAAATCCGAATGTCTTGTCTTTCTTTCTATGACAAGTATATGTATATTCCAAAATAGCAACATCCTTTAATTTAATAAAAAAATCCTAAATCTGCCACGAGACACACTATATAATTCCTGGTTACATGTGGTGGAAATTATACCATTATAATTAAAATTACACCACTAATAGTATATTTTTTCTTACTACCCTGGTTAGTTATCACCTATTATGAATGAGCCTCCACCAGCATTAATGTGTTCTGATTATTAAGATTAGAGAGCCAAATTTCATGGTTACTTATCATAATATGAAACTGACGTTTACTGTTTGATGATAATAATATATATAGCAAAAAAAAAATTAGCAGTTTTACTAGATCACAAGTAAGAGACCGTTTTCTATTTTTTGAGTCTAGGAGTGGGAAATATTTATTAAATACTAGCTGTTTCCCGCCCGCCTTGGTGGCTGTGACAGCCCCGCATCTCCCTTTGGGGAAGAAATTTTTGTAAAAGCCATTCATAACTCGTAAATGGCAGAAGCAATATCTCTATCAAATTTTGAGTGTTTACGTATAATAGTTTCGAAGATCTCATGATGGATCAACGAGTCTACAAAGTACTTTTAAGTTATGTTTCCATTGTGCGTATATTCATATGTAATACCATATGTCAAAATTATTTTTTACTATGACATACAATATTATAGGTACATTTGTTTAATCGATGAAATAATCGAAGCTCTGATAAGGTAGTTCAGTAAATCTTTCCCTGGGCTAATTGAAGCTCTAACTTTAGCATTTAATTCAAAGTACCTTAACCAAGTTGCCAATGGCAGACATGAATTATCTACTACCTAAAACTGTAACTTTGTTGTTGTTGAACGATAAAATTAAATGGACATCTATTTCAATCTTACCTATTTACTTTTCTAGATATATAGTGTTATACTGAAATACTAACACGACATTGATCATAATCACAAAGGAAATTACTTATATGTAAGTATTAAGTAAATTAATAAAGTAAGTAAGTAAAAAAAGAAGCTAATGCAGACGCTCGTATTTTCTATCTTTCTATATGCTTCTGAAACCTGGACACTAAAAGCGAGAGTGAGATCGAGGATTGATGCGTTCGAAATGTGGTGCTGGCGCAGAATGCTGAGGATATCCTGGACGGAACGTCGCACAAACGAGTCAATCCTCAAACAGTTGAACATAACACGGTTCTCAACAATCTGTAGGCAGAGAGTCCTCAAATTCTTCGGACACACGGTCAGGCGAGACCCAGACAGTCTGGAAAGACTGATTATTACTGGTTGTGTGGAAGGAAAGAGAGCGAGAGGGCGGTATCCTACAAGATGGACACACACAACTCAGGACGCTACGGGAGCTACCCTACAATCATCCATCCAAATGGCGCAAGACAGAAATGTCTGGAAAGAAATGGTGGCCAGGGCAACGCACCATAGTCACGTCCCTCAGTCATGAGGTTACGACAAAGAAAGAAGAAAAGAAGTATTAAGTTAAAATAATCTATTTGCTTATTTTTACATATATGTATTTCCTGTTAAGTAAATAAATTTTCACTTAAATCTGTTAGGTAATTGTGAATTTCCGTTTAATCGAAGCAGGTCATCATTTCACATTACGCAAAGTTATTTTATACAGTACCTGTCGGTGTAAGCTTTCCATGACCTTTGTTTTTTTTTTTACCAATCCTTTTTAGTATTTTTAAGGTTCTATTGTCACAACAAACACCATGGTATTGGGCCAATAGAAAACTTGGGATGTCAGTTTGAGTGCCTTTTGATGGATTTCACGTCACATCTGAAACAATATGTTTTTTTTTTTTAAATAATTCCCCCTGCGTGTGGTGGGTCAGGGGCTATCCTTTACAGATCACTTAACATCTATTGATTATCTCCTTTTACATTTTTGTTTTCTACATACTCTTCTACCATTCTTTCTTATCTACCTTACTCATTCATTCTCCATCCCAGTTCAACAAATTGAAACAAACATTCCCTTGCAGCATCATTTTCAGATTAATCTTCTTTTCTTCTTCTCTTGTTATTATATATTTATTTATGTATTTATTCTTATTTTTCTTATTTATATTTAAGTTTAATTTTATTTTCTTATGCACTATTTTTACATTTTTGATTTGCTACATTTTATTTCTCTTTATTATCTTACTAATTACTTCCCTGCTGTACTTCAGAAACAATAAGTTTAGTTTTAGTGTTATTGTCTTACTTATATTTATTTAACACTGCACTCATACTTGTGCATAATACGTTTAAATAAAAGAAAACTATTTTTTCCCTTAACTTTAAGGGTTGTAAACGGTGTAAATATAAAATTCACTGGACGAAGTTTAACCGTTAAATTCTTAATTGTCCACGCCACAAACAGTTTGTATACCGTTACTAATGGTTTCCGAACACGCAACATTTTTGGCATTATCCAATTCACTATGGGATTCACTTGCATCTAACTTTGTTTAAAATTTTCTAATCTATATCAAGGAAAAAGTTCTAAAATTGAATAATCGATAAACATATACAATTTTTTTATTTATTTCATTGTCCCACTGTCAGGCTTAGGCCTTGTTTAATATCTATAAAATACAGTCTGACGATATTTAAGTTCTGTAGCTTAACTATATCTTTAAAAGGGATTTCGACCACATTGTATTTTCCGCTGTGGGATCTCCATTCCAGCATTCCAGTCTTCAATATCTACCGGTTCTACTGACCTTCGTTTTCGTTTATGTATGATCATACAAATAATTTTTATAGATTGCTTTGATTTTTATGAGCCTTTTCTATTGAAAATAGTATCATACAATCTTCTTTCTCCTGCCCTTTTCCCTGCTATGTGGGGTCGGCACAGCATGTACTTCTCTTCCATATCCCTCTATCAGCCGTCATGTCATTCATACAATCCATCCACACTCTTCGGTCTTTCTCTACCCTACACACAATCAGTTACATTAAAATATTTTATCAATGTACATATAACTATTTCATCTGTAACAGTTTTTTGAATATATAAGTAAAATATTACTTTGTTTTTTTTTTTATTTTAATCAAAAATGTATATTGTATCAAAACTGACATTTAATAAAGCCGGAAACGCCAATTATACACATTTAATAATAAACGCTTGGACGCCATTTGCTGCTGACGGTTTTGCACAGCCGTTACTCCGGCCTCGATCATTTCATAACGTTTCATGTACTCGGTTTCATGAAAAAAATAACTTAGAAATTTATGTTTTAAGAGTGTTTCTTATTAACATTATAATCCGCGGGTTGTGGTGGAACTCCAGTGCATTTTCTGGAATTAACTAGCTTCAACTTTGGCCTGTGACCAATGCCGATCGCGAGTCACTGTACGTTCGGAAACTATTTTCTTTCGACCAGAGCTATGCGTAACATTGTGTTACGGTTTGTTGTTTTTTTTTGATCACCGGAAAGACTATTTCTAACAAAAATATTTGTTATAAAGAGAAGGAAAGTAGCGGGTTAGAATATATTTGTTGCTACTCTTCTGCCATGTCATAGATAAAGGGAGCAACAATTTCTATAAACTTTAGTAAGATACTGCCCTCCTACACTTGCTTTACTAAGGCGGGCATCAACAAGCTGAAATGACGATTATTTATATTACAGTAGCTGTTCCCCGGTAACTATGTTGGCCGTAATACAAAATTAAACTTGAAAATTGTCTGAAATGTTCCTTCAGATCAACCGCAACTGCAAATGACTTTCTATACCAACCGTTACTACTTCTTCTTCTTCTTCTTTGTCGTAACCTCATGACTGAGGGACGTGTCTATGGTGCGTTCGAGTCTCAACACCGAGTATCCGGCAGCGGATGCGATAACCCGACTCTGGCCCTGTCAAACGGTTACAGTGGCCGAGAGGATTAAATTCCCTTTGAAAGACTGGGGCGGAAAGGATGGGGACACTACTGCAACTATTTTTCCCAAGAAAACTATGGTGTTAGGTCAGACGCACCGTTACTACAGCAACCGCACAAATAATACACAATGAAAATGTTTATAACAATTATTCAGAAATAACGACGAAAGGTCTACGAAACTGAAAATTACATGGCCTATAACCATCTAGAAATAATTCCGCATCGAATGTCATGTTCCTATCTCAATACGTTCACTAGATTTCATGTGATTGGAGAACAAATAAAACGCATTATTATATATATATATATACATATATATATATATATATATATATATATATATATATATATATATATATATATATATATATATATATATATATAGATTACATATACAGATACTCTATTACATGATGAAATTCCTTAATTTCTGTTACCATACTAATTAAAGTCTTCAATTTTTTATCCCATATTGTTTTATTTATTTTAATATCGGTAATATCTTGAAACATACCCTCAGAGAAGATTGGCGGCGCCTCTTTAACCTTGCCGCCAACACTTGAAACTGATGACCACGACCACGCTGTCATAACTGATAACGAGCAAGATGACGAAGAAGAATATCTTTATCCGTTCATTTCTCGTGTTCATTACCGTCTAGCGGAAATCCTTTTTACAGGACCATCTCTATAATTCTGTCCTTCAGTCCTCTGCTAAGTAGAAAAGCAATTAAGACGTTAGCCCTGACGTTTATTACTTGACCTAAACGTGAACAGCTAATAAAGTTGATTGTACTCGCCTCGCCGTCATCTGCTCCTGACGGCTTATATAACTTAGGTAGTCTTGCAGCTTCCTTTTCTAGATTGGGATTGATAGTTAATAGCGCAGTAAATATGGTACTTCACTACTCTTATAATAATAAAAAAAATCTCATATGCTCTTAACACATATGATATACGTCGCTAGCAAAGATATAGAGATCTAGTATTTGAACATTTTTAAGTATTCAAAACTTTTTACTGGAGCCGATCTAGGTCCAACTAGGTACTGCGTGGTAACTAAGGTACCAGCTCAACTTCTATTTCCGCCGCTATACAGTGTGCAAACATTACTTTGTTCCGTTATGAAGAGGCTGCAGCTAGTGAAATTACTGGTAATGAGGCTTTACCAGCAGATCTCTCTCGCATCGATGCTTCATCAAATAAAAAAGATGATTATAAGTAAAAGATTTTGTATTACCTATTTTTAACTTAAACAAAGATAAGTTTTAATGAGAAAAAAAAAAACTTTACTTTCATAGAGATAGATTTGTAGATAATGTTTAAAAAAACTTAAGAAAGGAGAGTAGAAATATATTCAAGATGAACAGTAGCTTATATGTAGGGCATATATAGCAATTTAATATACAGCCTTAAAGCTATAAAAATACCGTGATCCGGTTTAAATTGCGCGTGGGTAGAATATCGACTATTAACATTTTATATTACAAAGCAACGAGCGCTATGTGGTGCAATATATACATCCGAACTAGCACTACATTGTTATGACGCAAATCAGACTCTCATATGGACGATCTGCTAGCATCTGTTCGACTGGTTCGTATTACGAAACAGGTGGTAGGTCTCTGTTCCCGGATACCATCTAGGTATCCGGGAACAGGTTCCAGTGCATCTATTGAAGCCGACAAATACTATTGTATTCCGGTTTGAAGAGCGAAACTATGTCTTATGTCTCAAGGCAACGAGCACAATGTGGTGGCAGTGTGTACCTTCCTAACTAGCGCCACTTCCTTATGGGTAGGTCTACCATGTCTGCCCCCTCATCGCTTCTTAGAATAAAAAAAGAGTTATTATTGTATTACCGTAGTAACACAAGGTTTAGTTCTAGGAGGCAAGAGACTGTTCTGGATATGAATATCTATTGTAGATTCCTTGTGTATATATTCTCTTAGTAGTTAGTGATTGTACAGTTTATGCAGAGACGTTAATCTTTATGATCACATCTGAAATTGTAAGAGATGAAGATTTAACAACATATGTTTTTTTTTATTTGACAAAGCGACGCGACGCAGCGGGACGTTGACCTCACGGTAAGTGATACGTCTCATTATATCCATCATAACGATGTGGTGTTAGGATGGCATACACTGCACCATATTGCGCTCGTCGCTAGGATGTTGTCTCGTCACTCCATTGTGTTCATTTTGTTGTTTTTTTTTTAATTGTTTATTAGAAGACTTAATGATGGATAAAATTTAGAATATAGAAAAGTAGAGAAGTGTATATTAGAGGAAGTCTGAGAGTTGCTTTAGTGACAGAGAAATCGAGGAGAAAGAGATTAGCGTGGTACGTTATGCTGAGGGATGAAGGATATATAACAAAAAAAGTAATGAGAATGAACGAGGATCGTTATAAGGGTAGATAGACGAAGACCGAAGAAAGTATGGATGGATTGTATGAAAGATGACATGTGTAAGAAGAGTGTGAATTTAGATATGGCAGCTGATAGAGAGATGTGGAAGAGAAGTACATACTGTGCCGACCCCACATAGCTGAGAAAAGGGCAGGAGGAAGAAGAAGTAGACGTAATGATGGTAAGACTTTCAAACTGATTGCAGATCTCTTTTGTGATAATGTCACTTCTCTATATTGTCAACAGGCTAAGTCTTATTGTATTTAATTAAAGCAGTTACAACCCTCAGGGTGTGTAGGTTGTAAATATTTATTAGGCCAGTTAAAATACAACGAACTAGTTAAATGTTCAGTTAAATATATACATAAAAATAGATTAGTTTGTGTTATGATTCTTTTTTTACCCCATTGATCAGTATTGCGTAAAAGTTTTCACCCTCTGTGCATTTTTCACGCAAGATTTACTTGTCCAATGTTTTTTTTTTGTTGAACTTTCGACGTGGTGCTGTTCCAGTAGAGCAGATATTTTTGTGCTAAATAAAACCTGTAAATGTCACACTGCTAAAAATAAACTGCGACTATTTCTGCAGCTGCAACATTTTGTTTTGATACACTGAAGTCTCTGGTTGGATTTCGGTGACACACTTTACTGGTGGTAGGTCTCTGCTGCCGGAGACCGTCGCCGCCGCAGCTCCTGTTGCAGCCGCAAGATTGTAGTGTACAAACATTACCATGATCCATGTTTTAGGTGGATGTAGATAGTTAAGGTTAGAACTAAATTACTGGGTTGACGAGACTTAGCATGTTATATCTCAAAGTGCTGCACAATGTAGTGCTGAGTATATCAGACTAACTAGCGCTGTATTGTAATATACAGACGTATCACTTACCATCAGGTGAACATCCCCCTCGTCTTGTCGCTTCGTTGATTAAAAAAAAAAAATTTTTTTTTGGTGTCCGGATGGAGCTATGGCGTTTGATTTGTTTCGTATATGAGAGCCAGAGTATTCAAGTCGAGCACACATCATCTTCCGCCTGGTTTGATTTTAGTTCAAAGGAAAAAGTAAGTGTTTTTATTAGTTTTCATAAAATACCACATCCATATACAAATAGTCTTCTGCACTTCATTTTTTCTTGAATTATTCAGTAGGTGTTCGTGCGCTTCGTGGGGTGTAATAACTTTGCTGCAGCAAAGCGCCGCCGGCGTGGCAGTCTACCCTTACATTAATACTGATTAGGGACATTTTTTTTTTATTTCACACTTATATAGCAAATTATGTGAAATATTTTGAAAAATGCTTTACATAATATTTCTATATTATTTAGAAATTTCATCAATAACATCACATACATGTACAAATATATCCTGAGATAACAAGTATTATACCGCATTGTTAAACAAGCTATTATTAAATAATTCATAATAAAAAATCGCAGAACATTATTAATAAACTTATACGAGCCTTGTAAATTAAAGATATTTATAAATGAAAATTTAAGGGGAAATAATACTTATTAGATATAATAGTAATGAAGGAAGGTAAGGTCGTGATACTTCAACCGTGAGGAAAGAGGATAGAAAGATGATACAAGATTTCAAGGAAATTTGGTTTGTTAAAAAAATATTGTTTAATACCAATTATCTTGTTTATTTATAATCTATATAATACAGTAAAATGTATAATTTTGTATTCACTATATTATATTATTGTAATGACAATCGATGAACAGTGCAAGTTCCGCCGCGAGCTGATCCTCGTTCAAGACATTCGAGTACTAAAGCTCTCGCCTTTGTGTCTTGACCTAAACTGGAAGGGTTAATATTGTTGATTATGCGATTCGAGGGCTTTTCAGTCTTTGTGGTCTCCAATAAGTATTCTCATTTCCATGCTAAAGTTTCTTTTTATCCGTCGTAAAGTGGTGCTTTACGTATTCCTCGCCTAAATGTTTTTTTATGTAGCCTTAACTTTTTTCCAGTATCATTCGATGTTAATATTTATCTTCTTTACATATATATATATGAAGTAAATATACATGAAAATGTAAGTAACATAGAGGGGTCATATGTGAGGCGGGTTTCTGAGCTTGTGCTTCCGGTGATGGGTAAGATCGTGAGGAAACCAATATATTCTATACAACAACAGCCCCATGAATATCCACCTACCTGTACTAGAGTTTCCTGATAGGACCCTAATGATCTTTGAAGAGCTTGAACCTTGCACTCCGCTTTCGAAATTTCAACTGTTTATATTACATTATATATATATATATATATATGAAAAATAACATATTTCAGTATATCTTCTTATTTATTTATAACGTTTAATTCTCCTCATCAATCTCGTGTTAATACAAAACGCGTGCTCTCATACATCCAATCGTTTGCTCCGACAATACAACCAATTTGTTGTGAGTGGTGCAATCGACCCACTTCATCATCATCAGCCTATAGACCTTAATAACCAGTAATAGCTCGTTTATTTTGTTCCCATGGCTTTATATCTACTGTTAGTAAAGAATGCGACGTTGTATTCTACTTCTAGAATATTGTAACTGGGGTAATAGATATTGAAAGATATCCTGCTCTAAGAGGAAGTGATCTAGTTATTTTTCTCCAATAAAACCTCGATCGCCTTGGACGCACTGACGAGATTTCCTTCGTACCTTTTTCACCTTCAGCTTCCCCTCATCTACGCTCGTAGCAATAGCTTAGCTAACTTTGCTGTTTCATGATTATAGAACAAAATTACCGATCGTCCATCCGACTGTTGCTTTCAAAAGCTTAACTTCAAGCTAAGGATAGTAATTTTGGAGGCGCTGCTTTCGAAATTCCTGTCGATTATAAAGACAAACTTAGTTTCAACTTACTTGATTATGTAATTGTCTTCAAATCCACGGCTTTAAAGGATGTTTTAATTAATACTTAACAAAGTCTACATCTATGTATCTAAGATGTGCTCTTACGCATTAAGTTATAAGAAAATTATAATTTATATAATATTTTTATCGTGATATTATAGAACTGTAATAAAAAGTAAAGAAAACTATTAATGGGATAACCTACAATTAAATAATTACAGTTATCAGTAGGTTATTACGTCCGTTATATATAATGTACCCTCAACTCCCTTTAGGGAAGGTATTTTGTAAAATTCATTATTACTGACCTCTATACGGCAGAAGCAATATCTCTACCAGGTATATTACCCATGCTATATTATATATATATATATATATATAAGTTATATTTTATATACCGCATACTGATCATATTCTATTGTACTCTGTTCTCTTCTATTCAATTCTCTTTCATTGTATACAAATTATCCAGTATAATTTGAACTATAACTATATATGTTCCCTGCCCTTTTTGCTGGTCCTAATATACAATTAGACTTAACATTTGTCTGAAAATACCGCAACAGCAAATGACCGTAAATAGCAACTATAGCAACCGTTACTATAGCAACCGCATAGATAATTCGTTACGGAAATATTTTAAAAAAAATTATTACAGAAAATAATGAAGGATCTATGAAATACAAAAACTAACCTAATAAAACCTAAGCCTATAACCATTTACAAATCATTGCGCTTCGAATGGTCATGTTCCCATGTGGAAACGTTCACCAGTTTTTACGTGATAGGCGAACCAAAAAAACCCTTTTTTATTTATGTTTATGATACTTTATTATGTGCTGCTATTTTTTAAATAGTTCCAAGAGTTTTTTTTTTAAAACAACTTGCATAATAAACAAGAATACATCGGGTGCCAAAACCACTCGAGTACAACTCGCAACACAATGGCGAATTGAAACTGAAAGAGTTTTCATATTTTCAAGTAAACCCGAAAACTCTTTAACCGACTGTGAAACTAAGCGTTATGGTATTTATTTGAGAATGTATATGGTATTTCAAGAAAAGAGCATATTCTTACCTGAAGGGTAGGCAACGCACTGGCGTCGCTAGTGACGTGGGCGGCGGTGAATCACTTACCATCAGGTGACCCGTCTTGCTCCTTTGCCTAGTACCTTACATAAAAAAAAAATTATATAACAAAACAAATAACATTAAAGAGAGTATTCAGGATTCATATATCCATCAATATACAGCAATCCCTCCTACAACACGGTAGATTGGTTCCGCGTTATAGGAAAACGCGTTGTAGGAAGTTTCCCATATAATGCGTTCTTACAACCCCGTACAATGCGTTACGTATAAATTATTCACGTTAAACTTTTCTCGCTGAAAGGGGGTTTAAATCGAATATTAAAAAAAAACATTATAATTTGTATGAAATATGTAAGTTCTATTAAAATCAAAACTAAACTAAGAACATTTTAAATAAAAAATGCATATGAAATAAAAAAATATAATTAATTTCAATTAACTAGTAATTATAAACTTCACAATAGAGGGATATAATGTGGGAAATCCCCGCGTTATATGGGGGAACGCCCGTGTTATACGGGGGATGGAAATCGCGTGATTATGAAAATGCGTTATAAGAGTACCGTGTTATAGGAGGGATTGATGGTATTTCTATACTTTGATTTAACCCTTACATTTATACATTATTAGCTATTTAAATTGAATATTGAATAGCGTTCTTTTATAAGGTAAAAAACTTACTTTTTTTTTAAAAGTCTTTGAAAAGAAAGTCGTCAAGTTGAAAGCTTCTCTCTATTCCAAAGTACTGAGAAGACCGTGAGAAAGGTAGGACGAAGTTGGTAACGGTTTTTTTTTTGTTCGTACCCACGAGTTATTTAGCGTGCATTGCTTTAGTTTAATGTACAACCTTAAGGTTTTAATAAGTAATAAGATATGTTAAAGTTAATGCTTCAAGTGTTGTATACCGTTGATGTACTCCTCTAGTAGTAATAGCAAGTCTTAGCATTACTATACTATAGTATAGCACTAATATAATTCCTTATTCGTTTCATCGGTTCGTCGAATAAAAAAAATGAATTAGGTATAGTCTCGAAATATAAGGGATGAAAATTTATTTTAATATCCTTCTAGATTTTTTATACTGAAGCGACGAGATGAGTCTGTGCATAACTTGGAGCTAGTTATGGTGGTATACACAGCATCACATTGTGATAGTCGCGTTAAAGATAAGATTTAAGTGTCGTTACCATGGTAACCTCAACTAGTTTCAATAGCAACAACTTTTCGCAGTCGAACGGTAATATTTGGACAGTACTGTTTGGTAGCAGAAATAGGCGTGGTTGGCAATAGAGACCTACCCCCAGTAAGACCGAACAAAAACCTGATTAACATATATATTTATATACATATATATGTTAAGATTTTATATTATAAGGGAGGATTTTTTACGCGAGGTAAAATAATTCTAAATATATACTTTGCCTTTGCTTGCTACGCTTCTTACATCAATATACTTGTGTGCTGTATTGTATAAGGTCAAGGTGACAGTACAAAGAACTATAAAAAAAAATCGCCGCGACCTCATAGCTATAACGTCCTATTGTCTCAAAGAACTTTCTTTTCATAATGGAGAAGAAGATTTAAAAAGCATAGGTCGCGGATGCTGACGCGTGAGAACACACCAGCTCCTATATCTTGGCAATCGGAAATAGCATACGCGTAGTCACAGCAATGATATTTCCTGGTGATAGGACTCTGGAACCTTCTAGTTAGGTACCACTGCAACGCCTGTTTCTGTCGACAAACAGTAGTGTGCTGTTACTGTGTTCGGGTTTGAAGGGCGCTGCACCTAATTTAATTATTTGGGTATCGAGACTATCTTGTGTCTCATAGTGGCAAGCGCAATTTTCGTCGCTGCGTTAAATAACATAAAGAAATTAAGTTGGGTTAACTTAGTGATTTTCACTAGCTACAACGCCATTCAAACCGGAACACAGTAATATTTGCAGAGTATTTTTATCGGCAGAAATAGGCGCTACGGTGGTTTAAGTGTGCTGTACCATTTAAAAGTAGACCTTTGGAGGAGGTTTATTCCCAGCAGTGAACCTCTATCTGCTGCTGCTGCTGCTGCTGATGATGATGATGATATATATATATATAAAAAAATCTATTTTAAACTGGGAATTAGTATGAACGTTGATGAAACTATACATTATTCAGAACTCCGTTAAATTTTAACCTAACCTTAACCATATAACGAACAGACAGCGACGGCGTCGTGCTTCTGTTTGATAATTCAATTTCACGGCCTCTCAGAGCCGTCTAATTAGTATAAACTATAATATAATAAAGTGTACCTGCTCTAAAGATTATTATAATTTCATAACACGCACACTAACAAGTCAAAATTTGCATTATTATTATTAAACGTTTATTAAATCTAGAACTTTGTTGAAAGCTAAAAATCTTTCGTAGTAAATAACTGTAAATGTAATAATGCTAATTTTCGCTTATGTATTTAAGTAAAAATGAGTATGGAATATATATATATGTGGGCTAAGTTAGTATAAATACCTATATATATATATATATATGTAGGTGTTTACACTAACTTAGCCCTTACATATACATAAAACATTAGACAAAGTTTAACTTACCGTCGTTACATAATTAAACAATAGCTGTCCACCGCCCGCTTAGCTGACTGTAACAGCCCCGTAACTACCCTTGGGAAAGGAATTTTGTAAAATTTGTTCTTAGCTGACCTATTCTCAGTAAAATGAATATTCCTACCAAATTTCAAGTCTCCAGACCTTATGGTTCCAGAGATATCGTGATGAGTCTCCACATAGGTGGAAATCACATATATTACGAGGTATATATAACTGTAGTACTTTTAACTGAAGTAAACAATTACAAATAATAAGTTTCATGGTAATGAGTGCTTCTTTAAGTCTAACTCCCATGTTGAGATAACTATCCTGATCTTCAGGTACTCTTTTATACAAAACAAATGGTATTTAATCGCAACCCACTACTTTAAATCGTAAAACTATCCCTTTCACTATCTACCAGAAGCACTTTTCTCGGGGTAGTTATCCTCCAGGATCAACCTTGCGCAATTATAATATGCTCCTGTTTATTTTTAAAATATAGAAAATGTTTTATCCTTTCGTTATATATCCGTTGTCATCAGACTACCGTGTACAAAGAGATTATATAGACAATAATTCAAATAGTTATAGCTATAATGTAAACAGAGGCGTTGGCCTTTGAACATAAACTCATCAAGTCAGTTTAATTACTCTCGCTCACTATCTCTGGGATGCTGCAGGAAGCCGTTAGATTATATCATAACCGAACAAGTACTTCAGTTGTTAATTACAACATTTAAGATGCAGCCATCTAAAGAATGATTTATAAAAACATTCTAATCGATATGATGAGCTTAGGAAATGAAAGATCTATATATATCTTAAGATAATATCTTATTATTCTACGAAACGATGAGACGAGCGGGACGTTAATCTCATGTAAATATGGCGTTAGTTAGGAGGATATCCACTACACTACATACTGCTCGTCGCTTTGAGACATAAGATGTCGAGTCTTGTTATTTCAGTAATTACACTAGCTACAGTGCCATTCAAACCGGAACACAGTAATGTATGCACACCATTGTTTGGTGGCAGAAGTAAGCACTGCGGTATTACCTACCTAGACGGTTTCCAGCAAAAGAGGCCTTCCACCAGTAAGTCGATAAAAGTGACCCGTAATTAATTAACCTTAACAGTAGTATATTCTCGTTTAAAACATTGCAACCTCTAACAGTCTGGATTTATGGGCTGCAGTCAATTAAACGGTGTCAGAATGCGTTCATTAGTTTCCCGAGGGTATGTCTGAACGCAAGCCCAATTTTCAACTTGAAGTGTCGTATGAAATAAAGCACTCCAATTACATAGCTTAAAATATACTGGATATATGTACATACTGTTATTATTTTATACAGCCTCTTACAAACTAATATTAGTTAAATTTATGATACAAACTAAATACAAAAAAATGGACTCATGGGTCTTGGATATCATTGGCAGGTTGTTGGCTTGTTTATTGAAATGTGTAAGAAAAAATACTGGGCTCCGGGAAAATACCCTTCAAAGTATACATTTTCAGTAAACAATATGCTCTAGACGCAGTAAATACATATACATTATTTGACAGTCATTTTAATAAAATCAACTGTATTAAAATTTAATGAACTAAAGTTTTTAACATATTTTTCACTTTTAATATTCTGTAAAATTGACACCCCTTTTTATTTTTCATACTATTTTCGGGCATTATCTATTTTCTTGTCGTCTACCAACATAATAATATGAAATTGCAGTAGGTACCAACTTAACTCTATATAAAAACAAAAATATTAGTTTAGGAACTGGATAAAGTTAAGTGTGCTGTGAATTGATCAATCTCAACATTTATTTTTCATGAGGATTGCTTCGTTCGTTTTTAACGCCATCTAGTATTACGATGTGGAACTATTTTACTAGCTCTCGTAAATTACTGTAACACTTTTTTGAGTTTAGGAAAAATAAGTATCAAAAATAAGAACAGTATTGTCTTTTAAGAATTTTATTTATTAACTTTAGTTATTGATTCTTTCAGAGTTGACCAATCCGGATCGGATAGCGGAAGGGAGAAAAATATCACCAGATTAAACGGGTTTCTCAATTTGAAAACGCCTCTAATCAGCACAAAAACGCTCGGGTAAGTTTAGATATATTAAGTCAGTGTTAAATTAAGAATTTATTGTGAACATTTGACAGTAGCATTTTTGTTTAATGTATTATTACGCCATCTGTTGAGCAAAAGTACTACTTCATTTTATTGTGCAATAACGGCGTAAAAATAAAATAAAAGTTCGATAGATGGCGGTTAACTGAATTTTCCTATCTGTAGTAGATTTGTAGACAAGCACTGAAATCTTATTTTATGTATAGATAATGTATTTTACTTAACAATAGCTTTTTAGTTTTCTCACTTTTACACAACGTGTGGACGTAATCGATTACCAATTTTTATAGAATAAAAAAAAATTACTGGACGTTTATTCAATAACATATACAATTGTGATACAAGCATTATAATAAAAATTAAATATTATAATTTTTTATAATTTTTATCGCTTGTCATTATTAGATTTTTATATTATGGTGCACAAACGTTTACCCCAGCATTAAGTATTTCAGGTTAGTTCAACGTTTTCCCCCACTATCATTTATCAAGTTTCATTGCATTTAAATTTATTTATCTATGAAAGAGACATTCTCAATTCATCTTTATTATAATCAGTAGAGAAAATTTTCTGCGAAGAAATTCCCGAGAAATTTGATATGGAAATCTAGATCTTATTCATTGGTAGGAAGACGCGCAGCGGATATTCGATTTATGTCAGCAGCAATTATATGAGACACACGGTTGCTTTAGATTGAAGAGTTTTTATGATTAATGAACGTTTCAGTTACAAATTTGCGTGTAATATTACATTACAAATACATTTGTAACTGTTTGTTATATGTTATGATAACATGCTGCTTAATTACACGCCAAACAATATTTGAAGCTCCAATTCAATATATCAACAAGGATGACAGTAGCATTTTTATTTGCAAGAGTTTTCGAATAATAAAAGTATTCTTAGTGACTATACTTAGTGAGATCCTGTGCAAAATTTCATGAAGTGTACACATGTCTAAAAAGGATCCATTATTGATGATGAACTTCGTGCAGGTATATATAGTTAAGAATATTTATCCTATAGATTTATCTTAAAATGTAACAGTTTCTCAGATTGGCAGAAATTCTTGTTAAGATTATTATATATAACATTTATAATCCACCTCTCTTTTTGGTAGTTGATAATTAAGAACAATATTTTTTTTATTGGTAATATAAAAACATCATCATCGTCAGCCGAATGTTCTCTTCTGCAGTAGGCCACCTCAAAGATCTTTACAACGATCGGTCCTGCGCTGTGCGCATCCAGCAGCTTCCGGGACTTTCACGCAGTTAACATGACCTCTGGTACCGCCGGGCAATAGGAGCCGTTTTTTCCGTTTGTAGGGGTACATATGGAAGGACTTGTGCCATTTTTCATCACACTGGCCCAATGTGGGTTAGTGGGAGCCAGAGATGAGCAGGGTGCACCACGAGCAGTTGAGGATGGATTTTTGAAACAGTCTACGGTTTAATAGATTTGAAATGATTTTTTTTTTTAAATTCGATTCAATATGCATTTCCACGAAGTTGTCTATTTATACGAACAGTGAGTATTGCTGCGAACTGCAGCTATTCGTCTTAGTTACGTCTGAAGTGACGTCCTGCAAATGGACCCCGCCTGCCTGATTCAGACGTCTCCCAGATAACTTCAAAATGGCGAAACTAGAAAACAAACAAAACTATTGAAAGGTAATTATTTAAAATATAATAGATTTTTTTCTTAATTATTACGTAACATGAATGTTTTAGAAATGGATTTGTTAATACCGTGAATAACTTAGAACGGTGTCTCTTAAGTTATTCTATTTCTAGTTATACAGATAAACATCTGATTCTGCTTTCTTTATATTACCACTGCTGGGATTATGGGCATCTTCGCTCAAAGACCGGATATTGGATTTCGCTTGTCCTCTAAAATAACTATTTTAAAGACAAGCATTCGAATCGAAATCTCAGGAAAGCGTAAGAATTTATCTCCCACATGTTTCAGTCGCATCGCGCAGCTTAACCGGAATGATCACAGGGCTGTTACCCCCTCTTTATACACTTTTAATTCTAGATAAAGAAAGATATAATATCTTTCTTGAAAAATATTATATCTTTCTTTCTCTAAAGACAGAATTATCCTGACCCATCACCGTCCTTTCATCCGGTAGGTGCTCATTACTGAACTTACGGCGCTTTAGATGAGGGATGAAAAGTTGTAGCCTTTTTACTTTACATCAGTCATCTTTTACCACCTTTTTATTAAGAGCAGAGAGATGCTGGGGATAGTTTAAATAGTTACTATTTTTTTTATTCAACGAAGCGATGAGACGAGTGGGACGTTTACCTGATGGTAAGCCATACGTCCGCCCATAACAACATATCGCTAGTTAAGATATCAAGTCTCGTTACCCCAGTAATTAAATGTATTCATTAGCTAATGAGCTACAGCTTCTTATAAATCGAAACACAGTAATGTTGGCACAGTACTGCTTGGCGGAAGAAATAGGCGCTGTAATGGTATCTACCCAGACAGTCTATGGTAACAGAGACTTCATCAATATCACCATCAGCCGATAGATGTCGACTTCTTCCCTCAATGATCTTCACATACAGTTAACATGGCCTTCGGTACTGCTGGGCACTAGGGGCTGTCGTATTCAGGGATTCAGATGGGGGGATTTGGGCCATTTCCCACCCCGCTGGCCCAATGTAGGTTGACGGGAGCCAGAGCTTCATTTGTTGTTAAGCATGGTGCACCATCAGCAGGCGAGGTCGGCTTGGGTCCCGTGAGTTGTTGTGCGAGACATTCTATGTTATACAAAAGCGCATATGCAACTTATGTTGTATTTAAGTATATACATTGTTGTACTTTTATAAGGATTTAAGAATAACTGGAGCACTCCGTATTAATATCCTCGGCAGCTTTGTTTTTTGTTTTATCTGTGCCGAACAAATAAGCTTAAACCGTATCGCGAGCTTAATGCTAATTTAAGACGAAACTTATTATAACTTTGGAAATTATCCGGCCGCACATCTGAAAGGTTGACTTTGATATAAACTCGTGCTGCACTATACTGTACAGTGTTTTTAATATTTCATCATAACCACTAACAACCCTGACTCCAGCTGGATGTAGCTCAAGGCAGTAAGCTAATAAATATACTGGATATTATATTTGTTAATATATATACTTTAAATTAAGTAACATATATATATATATAAGAGTTAATATATAAGGATATTAGCTTTTGTTTTGATCACCGATTGTAGTCATCGTAATACCGTTGTGCTGTTTTTTTTTTTTTTTGTGACCGGAGAAATCTTCGAAAGATACCCTGCTTCTGAAGGGAATTCAGTGTTATGTTTCTTACTCACTAAAACTCTTTCGGTGGTCTGCATCAGCGTATTCGGAGAGGCTCCAGGATCTTTTATAGAACGCACTGATGTCTCTCTACACTTTGTGTTACACCTTCCTTGGCAACATCGCTGAGCCATAACACCGATAAGGGTCTCCACCCTCAAGGCCTGCGAAACTCCTAAACCCTTTTAGTCGCCTTCTACGACAGGCAAGTCTTACCTTAGTCCTATTCTTACTAACCGTAGTATTTTTAGAAAGTTCATCCAGCCTAGGGTCCTTTTTCATTCTGTTTCATCTTATTCTGGTTCACTTGGTTTCATCTCATACTTCATTACTCTATCCTGAATTATTCTAATTATTCTATAGTACTGTAATAGGTAAAATTGTTACTCTGTAATTCTTATCTAATCATACCAATTTTACGATACATCGAGGGCGGTGCCGCGGCGGGGGCTGTTCTAAATCATCCCCTACGTTAGTAGATGGGTAGATATGCTAATATGTATAGCGGTTTAATGATCTCGCTCAGTACGCTGACCTACTTCATGAGAGTCTCCGATTGTTGCCACAAAAAGGAGAGCGCGTCGCTCCCCGTATTGTATAATACAATAATTCATATTTTTGCTTATGAATCGCTCTTTTAAAACAATGAGATGCTTCCCAGATTCCTTAACTCTCGCGAGATTAGACTAACCAACGCGAATATTTGGAAAATATATCTTACATAAGATCCACAAGATATTGTCTTAAATTTCAGTGAAATCAGAGAAAAAGATTAATTAGTTAAATATTCAAATGGTTCATATCATTTTGTTCAATATTTAGATGTAATAAAAAAAAACTAAACAGAAGTTTATTATTAATACAGTTAACAGATAAGTTATTTACATAGTCATTACTTACATTCAGTAGAAATTCTAAATATTTGAAATATGATTTAAGTTATCAAGTTGTGTTAGTTTAAATGGATTTTAAATATTTTAATACCACTTCCTGTTTTATATACGAAACGAGACGGATAAGTTACTTAATAGAAAGTTGCACAGTAGCTTGTTAAACTTATTTGATTTTCAGTAGTAATGTTTACTGTGTAGATAGAAAACATTGTTAACTTACTAAATATGTACACGGTATTCAGTTAGATGATAAAGATGATAAAGTGTGCTCGTTCAGTGTACTCAGACTCCACTTCATTGTAGAAATCTTGTCATGATGGCAGATCTAAGCTAGGTATTTAATAAGCTCCGCTTACAAGTCAATTCTACAACATATGTCCTAGGATTTTCATTTAAAGACCTTCGCGCGTAGAGAGGAAAATACCTTATTGAAAAACTTAAATATGTTCTAACTTACGCTAATGATAAGGTGATGTAAAAAAAACAATAATCTTGTATTGTTTATAAATAACAATAATTACATGTAATTAAAAACAGGCTTTTTTTAAAAAAATCCATAATAAGGGACGGAAGGTTCGTTAACTTAATAGTAAGGGAGACTTCTACCTTTAAATATGTGGTGTTGGTAAGGATGGTGTATACTTCAACACATTGAGCTTGCATTGAGGGAAATGATCTGAAGTCTTGTTACGCTGGTGATTACATTAGCTGCAACTTCAAACCGGAACAGTAATATTTATACACTACAGCTTGGCAGCAGAAATAAGTTACGTTAGTAGCTATATAGTCAGTAATGGAGGAAGCCTTTCGATGAATTATTAATCAAAGTATAACATGGTGGTAGATCTGTTTCCGGAGACCGTGTAGGTAGGTCTGTAGCGCCTATTACAGCTGACAAACAGCAGTGTGAAATTACTGTGTTCCGGTTTAAAAGGCGTCGTCGCTAATGTAGTTACTGGGTAATGAAACTCAACATCGTATATCTCAGGAGAGTAACGTGATGCTGTATATTTTATACTCACCACCGCCACGTTGTCATGGTCGGGTGTATTACTTACCATCCGGTGAAGGTCCCGCTCGTTGTGTTGAATTGAATAAAAAAAAATTGTTTTATAAACACAGGCAAGTATTAAATAACCGAGCCTACGAATTCGCTTCAACGTTGTGAGCCCACAATGAGGCGAAGCTTAACAATGAGAAGTAGCTTCTATTGCTACGTGTTCCGAGTGGGCGGTGTGAAGTTCCCAGCTCGTGTCTGATCCATTCATAATGCAGCCGGAGCTCCACAGATAAATAAAGCACACCTCAGCGAAGTGACTCTTCGTTTTGTAATAGTCCGTTATATGCTTCATGCGTCCAGCTAACTGACAGTTGACGTCCTGATAAAATCGGTTTAGCAATCTCGGAGATAACCCCAAACAAACATATGTGAATGCAGCGCAGGGCTGGTCTGTGTGGAGATCTTCGAGAGGGACCATGACTAGCTGATGATGACGAATGTGGCATAACGTAGTTGTTTCGTAGAAGTTTCGACCGTTTTGTGTACGTTTTAATAGCCATCAAGTCTTTTAAGGGGTGTAAAGGGTCTCGCACAATAACTCACGAGACCCAAACCCACTTCACCTGCTCGCTGTGCACCCGGCTACTCAATAAATGAGGCTATGGCTTCCACAAATCCGCACTGAACCAGCGTGGTGCGAAGTGGCCTAAATCTCCCATATCAAACCCCCACAAACGAGGGCTGCTAGTGCCTGGTGATGCGGGCGGCACAAGACCGATTGACGTAGGGGATCTTTAAGGGAGGCCTATGTCCAGCAAACGATGTCCATCGGCTGATGGTTGTGGTTGAAATGTTTTAAAAAGTATAGTGAGATTTTTTTTTTTCTATTTTTTTTTATTCAATTAAGCGACAAGAGCAACGGGATGTTCGCCTGGTGGTAAGTGATACGCCTGCCTATAATAAAGTGGCGCTAGTTAGGATGATATATACAGTATCACATTATGCTCGCAGCCGCAGACGATGGAGATGGTGAATCTCGTTAACCAAGTAATTACACTAGCTACAGCGCCCTTCGCTTAGCAGCTGAAATAGGCATTACGGTGGAACTTACCTGGACGGTCTCCAACAACAGATACTGCCACCAGATTGTGATGAAAACATATAATTATATATATATACTAATGATATCCATTGTAACTTAACATTACTTTATGCGCTACTTTGAAATGACTATAGTTTATAATATGAATAATGGATAAAGAGGTCATTGTTAACATTTTCCGGGTTCAATTATCTGAAATTCAGATTTTATTAAAAAAAAAAATAATCATGCTGTCAGTATACCCTGTGACGTCATATCCCGCCGTTCTGTTTTATTCCGCATGAATATTTTGAAGCGTAATTACAGTGTCTTTTCAAGCGTTTGCCACTGGCGGCCGCCTTAATATGAAAACCGCCGACTCTTACACAACAACATAACTAATTTACACCCCTAACTGAAAGTGTTGTTAAAAAGTCAACGAGTCAAGTGAGGGGTCGAAAGGTGAGAGACATAGAGGACGTCCAAGGAAAAGATTAGTAACTGATATTAAAGAGGTAGCGAGAAATGATAAGATGGACAAAGCATCTGATGAAATGAAATAAGTTAAGAGTTTTACACTCGAAAAGGTATTCCTATTTACCCAAATTTATTAAAAATAATTATTAATAATTAGGGATAATTGTTTTAAGGAATATAGATCGTTTTATTAATACAGGGTGGTGCAAAAGTAATCCTCCTATCAGAAAATGCTATAAATTTTGCCTTGATGTAAAAAAATTAAAAGACCAAATAAAAATAATCCACAAGAAGAATCAAAGTTTTTCATTTTTTTTAAATTACAGTGAAAACACATCGGAAGGTTATTTTTGCGCCACCTTGTATATATATATACAAGTACAATATATATATACATACAATAGCATTTTCTGATAGGAGGATTACTTTTGCACCATCCTGTATTATTAATAAGTCAACGTTAAGTAATGTATATATATGTAAGAGAATTCCACTGATGTAGAGATTCATCATCATATCTCTGGATTTTCATCATGGATCATATGATGTATCGACTTGAAATTTCGATAAGAATATTCCTCGAGTATAGGTTAGCTGAGAACGGATTTTCTAAAATTCTTTTCACGAAGGAAGTTAGGAGGGTGTTACATCCGGAAAAGGAAGACAAAGACAGCTAGTATTATACTGGTTGATTTTTCTTAACGCTGACTGTTAATCATCGCAACGTTTGTTTCTTGTTCATTGTATGAAAAAAAATCTGTTTTTTTTTTTTTTTTTTTAAATATTAGATATATTTCATAAAGCGTTAATTTATTATATAACATTTATAAACAAATTCTTCTATCTAAGAAGAGATGTCAAGAATTGCAAAGCACAGGACATCCTAGTTTAGATTTATATCTCTACCTCATTTCTCAGTTATTATCCCATATCCCTTAACTCTATCCTCGATATCTTCTTCGGGCACTTACCACTCACGTATTAGCCATAACACTGCAATGTACTATATACTACATAAAAAAGTTATACTATAACATATAAATAAAAAAAAATATATAAAATTTGTAACACTTTAGAAGTCAAACTTGTAAAGAGTTTTTTTATTTCCTTATCAATTATTATAGCTAATAAAATAAAAATAGTAAATTGTCTATGAAATAGGTAGGGTAAGCAAAATTCTGTAAGCGACGACGACAGTGTAGTGTACTGTAAATATCCTAATTTAACAATATATGAGAGTAGTTCTATTAGATGAAGATTCTGCTAGTATCGTCAGAATAAATGTATTCTGCTCGGCTGATGAATTTAACTATAAATTTTTTTTAAGTTAAAAAAGGCAAAACTTTGGAAAGTATCTTTGTAAAACTTATTCTAATATAATATTTATAATAATATATTTTTTTTAATATTAAAATTTTGTTCCCTTAAATAATGTCATCCACTGACACAACATTCATCTCAAATGTCTGGTAAGAGAGCTGCTACAAAGTTTGCTTCGAGATAAAATGTGATGTTCATACGGGACAGCCAGTAATCTTAAACAAGTTAAATTACATTAAGTTAAATTTGTGAAACAAGTTATAAATATGTGTATTCCTCTATTAGACATAAACGAATTCCCTTAAAAAATGCTTTAATATACACTGGAGTAAATTTTTTACTTAACAACTTTATGAAGATATTAATAAGGATATAAGTACAGAGATGAGATATTAGATGAAATAGAAAGAAGTTTATTAATTATTACTTAATAATATGTAATACAGTAAACACTAGTGTTGAACCCTGATGTTCACTGGCCACGGCAGATTCTCCTAATACCTGAACCGTTCCAAGTGTCGGGAGATCCCGTCGTGCAAATGTGATGACACCGTGGAGGAAACGGTTCCTCATTTGCTGACGGAGTGTCCTATACATAGCCTAAGGTATGGCTTGGAGCAGGAGACAGGGTTAAGAATAGATACAGCCACAGATACAGCCGAGATGATAGAAACAAATTAGTTAAAAGTAAGTTCAAAAATTACTGTATAATAATATGTAAAATAGTAAATAATCGAAATAAGTACAAATAAATGTTACTTTATCCATATCTATACAATAATATTGTGTACTTCTGTGTATATTAGATAGCATAAGTATAGATAATGTAAAAAAATAATAATTACAAAAAAAATATATATAAATTTGTAGTGAATATTTTGTAAGTAAATGTAAATAATAGGATAAGGTAAAGCCCTGAATAATAATACCAGGGAAAATTAGAAATAATAAATTAAAAAAAAACAATAGTGTTGAAGTAATGGTACATAATCATCACTGTAGTGTATGTGGGTACATTACAAAATAGTGTATGTGGGTACTCCACAAAATGGTGTATGTGGGTACTTCACAAAATGGTGTATGTAGGTACTCTACAAAATAGTGTATGTGGGTACATTGCGTCGAGTGCGGACGAATAATGTTAATACGACAGTTGTATCGTGTGCGGTAACCGAGGAGTGTCAGGGGCGCAGCGGATTTTACAACCACCACCATCATCATCATTAGACGATAGTCGTTCACTGTTGGACAAATGCCTTCCCTAATGATTCCCACATCTATCAGGAAGGGGTTCATTAAGGGAAAAATAAGACAGTATAAATAAAATAGATATAAGAGGAATATAAATTATTTAAGAGTAAATATTTTTTCTTTTTTTTTTTTTTTTTTATTATTAATTTAAGTGGCGAGACGAACGGGACCTTCACCTGATGGATGGTAGGTGACGCTAGTTAGGATTATAAATAATGCACCATATTGCGCTCGTCGCAAGCGACGTAAGGTGGTTAAATCTTGTTACCCCAGTAATTGACGGCTGCATTGTTCGTTGCAGTGGTACTTCCTCGACAATTTCCGGCAAGAGTGACTAACTACCAGTAAAATTAATAGCGTAAATTATTAGTAAATATATAAACTAAAAATAATAAAATAAGAAAAGTAATTAACAATAACATGAAAGGGAAGTAAAATAAATAATAACTTGCAGATCTGGTAATGGCTGATCTTCCCACTCCCATAACCAGGGTAAGGAAACTTGACTTTACATGGGTTTTAAAATTTATGGCATTACTAGGATTAAATATAATTTCCCATTCTATATTCTATCGATTTTAATTATTTCCTTTACTTATTTGCTTAGAATTGAGAAAAGGTTAGTTTCTAGTAAACCACCCCTGGGAGTAGCCATCACTTAAAGTATTTGTAAGACCTAAGTGCAAAATCTAGTAACCGTCAGTTTAACAGCGAAATAGGTCTTTTAAACTATTTAAAAAGTTTAGTTACATGTTAGGGTAGAAAATTAAGTTAAAGTTTTAACTGGTGGTAAGTCTTCCCAGCTTCTATGTCTACCGCCAAACATTAGTGTCCAAACATTATTGCGTTCCGGTTTTAAGGGTGCTGTAGCTAGTGTAATTATTGGGATAACGAGATTCAGACTTATGTTTCAGGCGACGAGCGCAATTTGGTTCTGTGTACATCATCCTAACAAGTGTATACACTTGCTATCAAGTGAACATCCCGTTCGTCCCGTCGTTTAAAGGAATAAAAAAAAAACTGTTGAATTAAAAATGGCGGAAACTGTCTATGTAAATATTACAGCAGCGGAAGTCAAAGTAATGTGCACGCTGTATTAAGGTCGCATTAGTTTATATAATTTACTTGTATAGTAATATCTTGTGGTGTTGTGTAAACGTCTTGTCTATCACCACATTGTTATGATTAGTGTGCAAATGTAACCGTACTCCGGTTTGAAGGGCGATGTAGCTAGTGAAATTGCTGCGGTATTAAGGCTAAGCGTGTTATGTCTCACGGCGGTGATGATAATGTGATGCGGTGTAATAAGATATAACAACTTATATCCCAAGGCGATGAATATAATGTACGGTTGTGTATATCATCCTAACTAATGCGGTGTATATCACTTACGATCAGGTGAACGTATAGCTTATGTCGTCGTATTAATGAATAAAATGTTAGCACGTAAAGTTAAGTTAATTTGTTTTTTTATAATTTTTTTTATTCTTTCTATTCTTGTTACTGCTTCTATTTTTATTTTTTACCTTAGTCAGCTATGTATTTTTTTTTCACCGAACACTCGTTTTATATATACTAACGATCAGTTATTATATTGTACACATGACTGAAAATATATATATATATATGTATATATATTTATGTAATAGTTTTTACATTAATAAAATATTATTTATAAAAAAAAAATTACGTTATATATATTTTTTTCCGATATGAGGAAAGCGATAGTCACAGTCCGCCAATAATTTCACCCCCGAGATTTCTTTCACGGTTCCAGAAGTGTAACGGGCTACGATATGTGTGCGGTGGAGTATACTACACTCGAATTCGTAGCCCATCTACGCGCAGCTACGGGATGCGATGCTACGATTTTCCGTAGCAGTGTTATTTCGTATGACGCCGCGACTGCACGCCCGTCGTCCTCTCGCTCTCTCTTGTCCTGTACATCTCCCTCTTTAACTTCAAATCTATTCCCTCTCTTGTTATTTCCAAATCGCAAGCAATATTTTGAATTTAGAATAGTAATAATAATATTTTATTAATGTTATAAGTGTTAATAGTTGAAGTGTTATATAAAATAGCATTGTTTACTTTTCGCCTTTATTTAAATTTGAAAAGCGGTCGACGTTACGGCTGTTTATTGTTATGTAACAGGTTTGTTTGGAATTTTTTTTTTTATATATCTCAAAACGTTTGCTTTTTTGTTCACAATACGTTATGCTGAAACTTTACACTGTGCCGTATTAAGTGTTTTTTTATTATCTAATAATATATATCGCTGCCATAACTTAAAAATTATTAAATGAAAAAATGGATCAAAGAAATACTAAAAATTCCTGATGCTTTCTGTTATTGTTTAAATATTTATTTTCTTATTTACTTCATAATCGTAAGTTTGTAGCTATTGATAAAAACATTTCGCTAGAGATATTAAAAATTAGTACTTTTTAAAAATTCACTAGGGTAAATATGAAATACTTTGATATATATTAATACTTATTAAAATGATTGCTCTAATATTACAGAATTTTATTTACTGTTATAGTGATTTATCAAAATAATACTAATGATAATTATAAAAAAAGACAATAACATAATTTTCAAAATTTTATTTAATTATATTTAGATACCTTAGTTAGTTTTGAAAGTGAATTACGAGTACACGTGTTAAAGTTAATTTACACATATTTAAATATTTATGTTTATCAAGAGACATAAATTAATGATAATAAATAAATAGTTAAAAATAACAAAATGACAAGTTGAGCCTACTTTGTGTATGGTTTCGAAGAGTTACTTACATAAATACACAAAATCTGGCACATGGTCAATCTGACGGTGCCAAATTTTTTAATTTACAACAGAATTTCGTGTAAGCCACAACAGAATTGTAGTACTTCTTAATGCCAAGCTGTTTTATGCCATTTTCAGTTATCTCACTGAAATATATCATTTGATATAATAATTTAGAGAAATTCCAGATTTTTTTCGTATAAAATTTTTAAAATAAATTATTTATTTAATAACATATATTAACAAAAGTTTTAAACATAAAGGATAGTCACTAGCATAATTTTCTATGTTCGTATTATTTTAGTACATTTTATATATCTTTAATCATAGCCGTATTGTAGGTATATTTAATAAATATTATGTTTAAACAAAAAAAAAACATCTTTTATATAGCATCATAAAACAGGAATAAAACTTAAAACTTATTAAAATTAGCATTTTTTTTTGTTTTGATAGTGATAACGGAAAATAACTGCAATAAAAATTCATTGTCCTTATATTATCCATTCTAGGAATCTATTTGAGCTTTTGCATGTTACTAGTAATCCTCGAGTCCTAATATGATTCGTTTATTTAAGATCTTCAGGTCTGTAGTATAAACAGCAAAAGTAATTGGCACTGGAGATTTATTAAGGTTTTTTTTTGTATCAAACATTTCTATTAAAATCATACTTAGAAAATGGCGTTTGCGATTATATTTAACTTACGTCTTTATATAACTGGTATAAGTGTAACAATACAATGAATTGAAACATGATACAGTGTTATTGTACTGTGAAGCCATTTTGGGATTTTATCGTCTACGTTTAATTAAATTTCGTACGTAAAATATCTGGACAAAATATTCATACACAAGATGTACGTAATGAAATCTGTTTTTCATTCTGATGACGAAAAGTTTCTATCGAATTAACTTTCCATACGTTATTCTTCTAGTTTGAGAACCGTTTGTAAATTTCTCTCATAATACAAAGCAAGATACAAAGCCAGGCTATATTTCTAAATATTTGTTTATTATTAATATTAGTGTATTACATACAATAGTAATTTCAAATAGTATCTAATATAATTCTGTAAAAACAAGTAGTGATTTAAAGAAACGTGTGTCACTTTATTTGAAGTTTTCACACTAAGTAATAATCGTATTAAATAAATACAATTTAATAATATTATTATCTTTTTATTAACAAATACTTTTATATTAGTATATGAACTTTTTTACCGAATATATATATGTAAATTAATATATGTATTTTTAAGCATAAGTATAATTAATTTTAATCTCTGTACAAGCCGATACGTACAGATGTGCCCTTTGTATAATAAGACAAAAGATAGGCTTTGGACCTTAAAATAATCAATAAAACTACATTATTCATATATTTTGAATATTAACGTTTATTAAAATTATGGATTAGAAATATTATTCAAATTATGAAATGCTTAATGAGAAAAGATATATTTATATTGTAGTGTCAATAATCACAATAGTATATAGCTATGAACACTCAATTCATATTATATTCTTACAAGTCAATAGAATTAATATTTTTCTAAGAAAATATGGTCAATATTATGGTTTTGCATTAATATATGACACAAGAATGTTTACTGGTGGTAGATCACTGTTGCTGGAGACTCCAGGTGGATACCGCCGCAGCCGCTTGTATATCAGCCGAAAAACAGTACTGCACAAACATTACCGTGTTCCGGTTTAAAAGGCGCTGCTAGTGTAATTACTGGGGTAATGAGACTACATCATCATCAGGCGACAAGCACTATGTGGTGCTGTGTTTACCATCCTCACCAGTGCCATGTTGTCATGGGATGTATCGCTTATCATCACGTGAACAACCCGCTCGTCTCCTCGCTTCGTAGAATAATATATATATATATATATATATATATATATACGATATTATTTATTTATATAAACGGTATGGTAAAGTTTCAGCATTCTCATATATTTTTTTATTTATTAGTAAATATTGTTTTATTTCCGTTTCAGAAACATAGAAAAAAAAAACTGAGTGCCGTGCGAACTGTTTGGTGTTTATATTAATATTGTTGATACATCGAAGTTAAGTACTGTGATAGAAAAAAAAAACATTAAAAAGAGAGAGAAAATTGTGTTTTTGGTTATACGTTGAAATATGTTTATAGACTGTTGAACAGTTGTTAGCGCGTTAATTGTTGCCAAAGTTAAAAACATATATATATATATGTATAAATAAAATATTCGATGTTGTTTAGCCATTTGTTGAAAGAGTAAGTGTCGATTGGTTTAATATATTTTCAACATTTCAAAAATTATATTAATATTTAGATTTAATGTTCGATTATTTGTAAAATCTCTGTGAAATTTTCTGTGTGACACTAGTGACGTCTCAAGAGTCGACAATGACGAAGAACTTTCTTACGGTCACCAACATTGTGAACGAGGGTATCAAAGGGAGCAAGATCACTAAGCTCGGCCTCTCGAAGTACCTGTCTCAATCACTGTGAGTATATTAAAATAGCTTTGGTAGAGAGATAATTTATTTTGCTTTCAGCATTTGAGAAAGATGTCTTTAATAGAATGCGACAAATGATACGTTTACGTCGATAACTTATAAATTGCGTCGAAGACTAACAAATCTATTAGAATTTAGCAAAAATAAAGTACTTAGATCGAAAGTGAAATAACTTTTGAAATTATAGAAAATCGAATTTTTTATCTTATTAAATGAATGAATTTGTATCATCCAAATTTGAATAAGATGAAAAATTCCAATTTGGTTTTTTCTCTAGAGGTAAGGTTTAAGTTGAACATTATACCGTTTAATGAAAGCACTAATAAATACCAGAGTAGAATATTATGTACATTTTAAAGTTTTTTAAGCACCTCAATAAACGTACCAATAACATAAGTAAATACTTAAACTTATCTCTAAACGAGGTGAAATCATTGGCTACACGAATTTGTCTGATTTTCACGTAAACAAGTTTTTCGATGCGAAATGGGGTAGATTTTCGTGAATTGTATGTCTGTTAGTAAACCGTTTTACGACTGTGTGGGTAGATCTTAACGGGATTAGCTAGACAAAAAAAAAAAAATTACGAAATCTGATAATGAGACAGAGAAAGGTTACAATGAACTCGAGGAAAGTAATATTTTGTATGTTGTAACATTAGATCTTTATTCTTACACGAATTGAATTTCAGATCGTAAGAAAAATAAAAGTTATCTAACCGATATTTTTTTTTTTTTTTTATTTGTATATAAAACATTTCCACCTATATACTCATTACGATATCTCTGGAATCATGAGGCATTAGGGACTCGAAGTTTTGATAGTAATATTCCTTTGGCAGAGTATAGGTCAGCTAAAAACGGATTTTATGAAATGTTACCCTCAAAAAGGGGTTGCGAGGGTGTAACAGCCAGCAAAGCGGTCGATGAGCTAGTAATATAATACTATGTTTTATTTATATATTAATATCAAAGTGCAACCGCCAAAAGATATAAATGGAACCAGATATTTATGTCTTTGACATTGCGTAAGAAGTAATATAACTGTTGACACGATTTTTAATACTTGTTGTTTACATATACAAAATAATTGTTTACACTTATATTTATTGCTATATTTTAAGTTGTTTTAAATGCAACTAAGGGATGAAATCAGCAGAATATTAATTAAGTCAGGATATTAATACACCCGTGTAGCGCTAGTGATGTTTGTATATAACATTACAGAGTTCTAAGGGTATGTATGTTACATCCTGTTTGAACTCTGTAACATATGTACTGTTGTTTCCTGTTAAAATTCATGTACTAGCAAATATTAATACTAGGTAAAATACGAACAAAATAAATTTCAGAGATCTCTTATTAAAACAGGCCACAAATATGAGATGGATGTTGAAAAATGGTGAACGCAGGCAGCTCGTGTCAAAGGTGAGGCATCTCCTATTGAGGGAGTATGGAGGGCTATCATGGCAAGACCTCTTTACTTAAGAGGCTATTTTCTTTTGTAAACGAATAGTAACTAAAACGTTTAATGAAATTTTTATTTATTTCTTATACTGAATTTTTAATGTTTTCTGGGAAACTCAAATAATATTTTCTATCATGAAACTAGCGTGATATATATTATTGTTTATTATATATTGTCACGTATATACTAGTGATTGTCCATCTATAACCTCATCGTAAAAATACATGTAAACGCGATTTTTTCTATCCAATTTACGACCCGAAACGTTTCCGGAATTTATTGTTAATTTATGGTGAAACATTTTTGATGTCTACCATAATTTTTACTAGTTGGAGAGTTTCCAAAGAATGATATAAGTTATCATTATATTTAACGGATGTGAATGAAAATCGAATTAGGACAATATTTTTGAGGCATTTTTACGTAAATTTATTGCAATGTTATATTTTTTTTTCATTTAATTAAGCGACGGGAGGAGAGAGACGTTCATCTGATGGTAAGTGATGCGCCTGCCGATAACAACGTGGCGCTAGTTAGGATGGTATATACAACAGCACATTGTGCTCGTCGCTTGAGACCTAAGATGTAGTCTTGTTACTTCAGTAATTACACTTGCTACAACGCCCTTCAAACCGAAACAAAGTAATGTTTTCACAATACTGCGTGGCGGTAGAAATAGTACAGCAGTATAGTAGTAGTACTGTACCGATCTGGACGGTCTATGGCCGGAGAGACATACCACCAGCAAATGTATATATGAGGTCCTTGATTCCTGAAGTAGGAACTTGTGTCCGCGTATTTGTATTTTTTATCTGTGGTGGATGTGTTTTATTAGCCCTAGTAAGTACTAATAAATAGGGCTTAAGTTAACAAACTAAGAGAAGAAATAAAATATGTTGTAGTCAAGGATATGCTTTACATTGATTACTATATATTGGAGACAGTAAATAAGATAGTAAGGGTTATAGATTATTAAATTGAAATATATATATATATATATGAGTAGTATTCTAGCAATAGAGGTTTCTAGTCTGGTGGTACGAGGCTAGTTGTTAATCTTCTTGTTTCATCGTCTACGTATAGACTAACAAGATGCATCCGACATGTACCTTGCTAAATATATACTTATAACGAACATTGGATGGTTCAGACAAGATACTAAATCTGAGTAGAGACGTGTTGGAACATCCTGTATAACTTGAACCCAACAGCTCTTTGAATTCAAATTATAATGGTTGTGCCGGGCAGCATCCCAAGTCCCGACCGTACAGCACAGATTGAACCAGTACATACATAACAGATAGTTACGATTTTCATTACATGTTTAAGATGGTTACAAACTCTAGTTTTTTTTTTTTTATGTAGTTTTAATAATTAGTAGATATAGAACATATACTTTTAGTCAATGTACAATCTAATTGAGTTTATGGTCCAACTTAAATTAAAGTATTAACATTATTAGACTTATCAAACATTACATAATCATGGAATTCCGCCCATCATCTTACGGAGTTTACCCTCGCCTGCTTGCGGTGCACCCTGATAAAAACAATAGACGAGGCCCTGATTAACCACCAACACACACTGGGCCAGCGTGGTGGAGTTAAAGCCCAATTTCCCTTCAATGATCCTTGAGGGAGGCCTATGCCCAGTTAGGGGCGTTATCTGGCTGATAAGATTGAACTATCTTTAAGTGAAATATTTTAAATTTGGTCGGCCTTATATTACTATCTTCAATGTAGATAATTTTTTATAGTAAATATTAAGGGTTGTTAGGAGTAACACCAAATTTAAATTAATCAAGATCATAATCTTTATAATTTTTTTGTCCTGCTAAAGGCTTTACATAAGCAACTTTGCGTGGTTTCTCTTCTAAGGTATTGTCTTAGTGTTTTAAGTTTAATACAAAACTTAACCAGATTATTTAACCTTTCTGTAAGCGTACGACTATCAATGATTTTTTCTTATAATCTCTTGTTTCTAAAAGTAAGATAATTATCCTGAAATAAATATAAATAACTCCTCTTCAACTATGTTTATACGACGGTTCCAATATATGGATAACAACCAATGTTCGCCAGTTAGTTTCGGACCTTAAGATCTGAACTGACATTCGTATCCTAAAAACAGTTAAAATCTTAGGTAACACAGTTAATTATTTTATATATTTGGTCCTTACATATGAAATTAGCGTTTTGTCGCACTGACCACTTTGATCTGAAATATCTCCTCTTTGGTTAACAATTCCAAATTCAAATTTATAAATTCATGTAGCTGGTAGTGGCTGTAGATAGCTGCAGGCTTCAGGGTAAGTGACAAAATTGTAATCCACTTGAAGCAAATCCGGAAAGTAAAAAAACTTGAACGATGGGTACCTCATGAATTGAGTGAATCGACTGCTGCTGCTGTGTTACTTTGCTCAGCCGACACAATGATGAAGGGATTTTAAATTGAATTATTACTTGTGATGAAAAGTGGATACTGTACGATAATCGGAAGCGCTCGTCGCAATGGCTGAACCCTGGAGACCCAGACAAATCCTGCCCTAAACGAAAATTGACTCAGGAAAGTTACTTGTGAGTGTTTGGTAGACTAGCGCCGGTGTCGTTCACTGCAGCTTTCTAAAATCTATCCAAACGATTACGGCAGATATCTATTGTCAGCAACTGCAAACCATGAAGGAAGAACTAGCTGCTAAACAACCGAGATTGGTCAATCGCTCTAGGCCACTGCTGCTTCGCGACAATGCAAGACAAACACTAAGATAGATGAGCTATAATTGGAATATCTGCGACATCCGCTGTACTCTCCAGACCTTGCCTCAACAGATTATCATTTTGTCCGGAATTTGGTCAACTTCTTACAAGTAAAAAATTCAACTCCGATGCGTCAGGCCAAACCGCCTTCAAAGAGTTTATTGATTCTTGCCCCCATGGTTTTTTTAGTAAAGGGATTGCTGAAAATATGGGGTAATAGGATTTAGCATCGCGCTTATCGGTGATAAGATACATTTTTTTTCGAAGCGACGGGACTTGCTACAGATTCCCCTGATAGTATGTGATACCCTCTGCTCGTGTAGCTCGTTGGCCTAGTGATTAGAGCGTGCGGCCTTCATTCCGTACCTCGCGGGTTCGAATCTCGTCATGTACCGATGACTTTAATATCTAAGTTATATACATTTGTGAACTTTAGTAACAACAGCGGAATACAAACATCGCGAGGAAACCTGCACCTGAATTAGAATTTATTCTCTAAGGTTGGTGTGTGAAGTCACCAATCCGTATTAGGCCTACGTGGTGATTATATGCCCCATCGCCCTCATATTGAGGGTAGGCCTGTGCCGCCACAGTGGGGACGTAATCTCTATGTATTATTTAAAAAAAATATTTTGTAGCTTTTTCTTCAATAGGATGCGATATGAACGACACTTTCACTAGTGGTAAGTTTTAATAACATCGTGACGCTAGTTAGGATGGTATACACAGTATATTGTGTTCCTCGCCTTGAGATATGTTAATCTTAGCATCTCTTGGCGCTGTAGCTAATAAAATTACTGAGATAACCAATCTTGGCTACCTCAATAATTTCACTAGCTACAGCGCCCCTCGAATTGGAACATAACAATGTTTGTACCTTAATGTTTGGCGTCAACATTCGGCAGCAGAGAACTACCACCGATGTGTGTTGTGTAAACATTTTAGATGACCGATCTACGTTAATGGACCGTATTGTAAGGGTAAATCAGTTACCAGTAGGTAACAAACGAATAATTTCTCCTTTTGTTTTGAAACAGTACGAACAAATAGAATCGGAAATATCCCGCCCCTGGTTTTAATATATATCGAACACTTTGCGTACGTGGGAAATGTGACAGTTGCCCGTGTTACAAACGCCAGAGACACCAAATAAATGTAGTTTCTAAATTGGTGCACAAATAAAAAAAAAGATCTGATATATTAAATAAATATATCTAAACATATATAGCAAAAATAGTTTTTATTTGTTCGCCAATCACATGAAAACTAAGGAACTTATCAACATGGGAACATAACCATTAGATGTGAATCGATTTGTGGATCTATAGGCTGTTTATTTTTTTAATTTCATAGATCCTTCACCATTTTATTTGTAATTATCTTTTATAAACATTTTGATTCTGTATTATTTATACGGTTGCTATAGTAACGGTTGGTATAGAAATTCGTTTGCGGCTGCGGTTGGTCTGAAGGAATATTTCAGGCAAATTCCAAATCTACTCCTATATTACTGCCAGCAAAGCAGAAGAGGAACAACTAGTTTATATATATATATATATATATTTAGTTTTATAAGTGAATTTTGAAGTTTTGTTTCTATGAAACAACCGATGAACCACTTTTTTTAAGTTTAAGCTTTTTTTCAATATGAAAAATACTGTACACAACAAAGACTATACGAATTTTCGTTCTATTCATTTTGACTGAAATCCAATTTCATTCGTATTGAATACAATGAGATAATTTTGTTTATGTCCCACAGGAAAAATTACGCTTTATATTCGTTTTGTAAAAAAACAAATTTTTCTCTCTTGTTTTATCTGTGACCGATTCTAAAATTGATAAGCTCCCTATCAAGTAATATTTATAACTCAAACGTCTTTGAAGATTTGGGAAAATGAATTTAAATAATATAATATTTATTAAAGTATAAATAAATAACATAAGTTTTATAACAAGTAATTTAAGCTCAGAGTAAGCAAAAAATCTTTTTTTTATATTACGAAATAACAAGACGAGCGGAACGTTCGCCGATACGCTCGCCCATAACAAAGTTCTTCATCCTTAGTTATGATGACATACACAGTATCTTCCACTAGCTACAACGCCCTTCTAACCGGAATATAGTAACGTTTATACACTACTGTTTGGCGGTAGAAATAGGAGCTGCGGTGATATCCACTTAGACGATTTCCGGCAATAGAGATCTAACATCAGTAATAACATTATTATCTCTGCAATGGTAGCTGGTGTCTGCTATGATTAATTATAACTTCATTGATTAATTACTATATATAATTAGATTATAAATAACTTATCCCACTGACGATTCCAAATATGAAAATATTCCAAAAACGTTTCGCATTATTTCGAAGTGGATAATTTTCACTAGAAGATCAATTCTCATAGCTACTTGCGAAGTATCTCCATAAGCCTACGTTTATTCTCTTTTCATTCGGTACTCTAAATTCCGCACAGCCGAGGTCGCTCGTAACGATCCTTCCGGTTTTAATGACAATGTTTTTTTTATTCAAATGCGACTTGGAAACTCTTAATTGTTAATAGTTGGAATATTTTTGATTTTACTGTTCCCAGTAAAGTTTATAACAATATTAAATACTTTATGATTAAGTACATTATTCGTGGTCCGTTGGTGGTACCGTCAAGGTAGATACCACCGCAGCGTCTATTTCCGCTGCTGAATAGTACTGTGAAAACATTATTGTGTTCCTGTTTAAAGCTAGTGTAATTACTGGGGTAACGAGACTCTACATCTCATGTCTCGCGTCGAGCGCAATGTGGTGCAGTGCATGGTGTTATGACCGGGAGGATTTTATTCCATCAGGTGAACATTCCGCTCGTATCGTCGCTTAATTACATAAAAAAATATTAACTTACCTTTCACTTAGATTTTATATATGATAAACTATCCATCAATTAATACTTATATACCTATATATATATTTTAGTTCTTTTTCCTGTACTTATCCTGATGATAAGTTATATGCTTGCCCATAACACCGTAGAGCTAGTTAGGATGATATACTCAGCACCACATCGTCATCGTTAGCTTGAGACGTAAGATGTTCAATATCGTTACCACAGTAATTTCACTAGTCATAACGCCGTTAAAACAGGAACACAGTAATGTTTTACAACGCAGGTTCCCTTGTTGAGCGATAAGGGTCCCCACTCTCAAGGCTCGCGAAACTCCGAGACCCTTTTAGTCGCCTTCTACGACAGGCAGGGCTTACCTTAGTCCTATTCTTTCTAGTCCGAGACTAAAGAACTGGGTCTATGTTAGACCTACCACCAGTTAATAACTTATGTGAGTAAAAAAAATGTATTTGTAAAAGCCTCCAAGAGGAGATTCTTATCATGTAAATGTGTTTCTCGTATAATACACTAAAGTTTAATAAACACAATACGAGTTATATAAAGATTATTGTGTATACATCCTTATGTTCAATTCTGAATGTAACAAAGTTCTTTCATCTTACGTTCTATCATTTTCTTATAATCTCATTGAATTGGTTTATTGGTAATGTGTTGATGATTACATGTCCTTCTATATATATCTTGAAGAACTGTTTAACAGTAACTTTGATAATATATTTCTAAGAAACTAAGTTAAATATGCTCAATACGTCAAGAAGTCCGAACATGCGTTTAAAAATGTTTGTCTTTATTACATCATATTTATCTAAGACGTCCACGAATGCTCCTCAAACTTAAGGGACAGATCTACAAGTCGGTCGTTAGACCTGTCGTATTGTATGGATCTGAGTGTTGGGCCACCAAGGGTTCGGATGAAAGTTTACATGTGGCCGAGATGAGAATGTTAAGGTGGATGTGTGGTGTGACGAGGATGGATAAAATTAAGAATGAGTATATTAGAAGTCTGAAAGTTGCGCCAGTGACAGAGAAGTTGAGGAGTAAGAGGTTAGCGTGGTACGGGCATGTTATGCGGAGGGATGAAGGACATATAACAAAGAAAGTAATGAGAATGAATGTGGATGGTTATAAGGGTAGAGGAAGACCGAAGAAAATGTGGATAGATTGTGTGAGATGTGTAAGAAGAGTGTGAATTCAGATATAAGAGCTGATAGAGAGATGTGGAAGAGAAGTACACACTGTGCCGACCCCACATAGAATGGGAAAAGGGCAGGAGGAAGAGAAGATTTATCGAAGACGTATTTTTGTCCTTATTTTCAATAACATATATAGTTTCTTACGTCCTTTTTTGTGTAAACTAGCTAGACCCTACATTCTTTCTAAACATGACCGTCTAAGGTTTGTTTGGATGAAATCTCTTTGAATCTTAAAACCGTCCGTCTTCTTCATGTCATAAATTCCTTTCTTATTGTTAGTATGAAATAAAGTTTATTCCTTTCCACTGTTTGATTTATTTCACAGCTTTCTTCATCTATCACATCTTATGTTAACATAAGCGATGAACTAAAGATGTTTGCTTTTCTTTTTGTTTTTCTCTCCTGCGGTGCTAATGTTTGCTCTCCGCCAAACTGGGATGAAGCTGAGTGTAGAGTTTGCGATAACATATCTAATCCGGCGAACACTACGCGGCTTGGTTACGTTTACTTCGCTGGCACAAAGACGAGTCTCATTAAGTCAACGTCTTCCTCAACGCCTCTAAATAAAGTATTTTTTATTTTCACACACGCCTTCATACTTATTATTTGCATTAATATGCAAATGCAAAATCCCTAATGGGAAGGTTGAATATTGCTCAGCTTCAACGGTTTCTGGCTGCTGGTGGATCATTGTATGTAATTCAACTATAACGTATAACATTCTTTATAATAGGTCTGCTCTTATCATTTAATAATTTTCATCATATTTTATTAATTACAATGGGTTAACGGGGTAGGTTTAAGGGTTCACATCAACCATAATTAACTTGTCTTATTGTCATTTATGTGAGGTCTACAAGTCCAATACACTCTAACCTCTCATGTGTTGATCTCTCATTTATAATATGATTGTGGTGTTGCAGAGGGATTAGAATAAACCTGTACTACCAATCAAACGACCCTGCATGTAGCTCTGTATCGAACGTGGGTCTGAGGGTGGTTAAGCGGTTGCTAAGCTACGAGTGCAATTCCAATATCTCTAGCTACTTTGACGTCTTTGTGTAATACAACGACTATTTGCTCCTTTATCAAGTTCATATGCAGTTTCTATATTCCTCTTTTTCTCTTACTTATGTTGATATTGAATCTTTGAATTTGAACGTTCTTACATATCTCTTTATTTAGATAATATATAAAATATTATTTGATATAGTATGGAATAACTTGTGAAAGTAAACAATGATTGTTTTAAGATTGACGTTAAAGATGCAATAATTGGCATTGCTCCGTAGATGCAAAAAGTTGTAAACATTTTAGTAATTGATAAAATTTCTTAAAATAAACTAATAATGTTGCTGGTGGTAGGACTCCGTAGGAGACCGTCTAGGTAGGTACCACCGCAGCGCCAATTTCTACCGCCAAACAGTATTGTGTAAATATTACTATGTTACGATTTGAAGATAGTATAATTACTGGGGTAACGAGACTCGATATCTTATATCTCAAGGCTACGAGCAAAACGCATAAAGTTATAAATTAATATATAAATAATCTTTTAATAAATACCCATTGAAAAATGTATGAAAGTATTTTTGTTTAATCTGTCAACATGGATGCCAATATTTCATGTTAGTGGGCGCACATATGCTGTGATGCGTTATGATTTGATTTTTTTATTAATGTCTCTGGTATTTCACGTTGAAGTTTGATTTATTGCAAAAAAAAAAAAAAATTTCTGTTTTATAACGTGTTATTTCGTATATTAACGAGTATACACAATTTAAAGGTGAAATAACATGATAATACTAGATGTATGTGTGCGCTCTATACAGGCAAATAAGCAGTGCATACCCTGGCTCCCTAAATCTATCTAAGTAATAATCTCTCAAGTTACTCAAAAGCTATACAACTATATTTTGATGACTATTACTAAATTGGTAAGTTTATTTTTATGTATAGATAAGCACAGAAATTTCGGTTGTGGTTTCTATACCCTATCCGAAATCTCTGATTAAAACATACAATGCTACTAAACCATCGGAATTAACTTTATTCATATTTAACTGATATTTACTATATCCGGTTTAATCTTTGGTTATATCGGTCTGTGAGGCAATGATGACAAACTTATTTTTTTATAGAAATCACTTGTAGAAATAAAGATGAAACTTGTTATTATGTTTAAACGGTAAATCGTTATCGCAACAAAAGGAAACGATAAATTTGTAAGAAAATGCGTACTAATGTCAGTTATTTTATTATACCATAGTAATGACAGATCTACTTCAATGTACATCTTAAAAATCGAGACCGATTATTTACTATTATAAATAAATAAAGTATAGAACCTCTTTACTACACTATGATCGCTACAGTTATCCTCAGTGTTAAGTAAAAGGCGACTAAATAGGGAACATGCTTAAAGCCAGATAACAGCTTTTCCTATATCTGTTACTTGTATACAGCAGTCACCAACTCGGGATCCAAGAATAGTTAATACCCCTTTTCGAATAGCACTGAAAACAGACTGAAATGATTTAAAATAGATATGTAATATATATTTTGTATGATATATATCTCTTACATATATTTCTTAAATTTTGAATGTTTATTATTTGTATTGCAAGAGATGAATCTGTGAATTTGAAAACATCGTGGATTCAAATCTATGTGTAACCCGAATTAAATCGTTTATTATATTGAATAATAATTCAAAATTTAGACAACTACTTAACACTTGCTCCAAGAAATGATTAATGATATTGGAATGATCGATTGCGACTACCGCTTTATAAATTGATCAGTGGGATCATGTCATATTCAACTTAAACATGGATGGGTACCATCCCAACAAAGACTTTAGATAAAAGCGACGGACTAAGTTTGTCCAGGGTCCAGAAGTGGGAAGATAGAATAGGCAGTTTATTGTACATTTTGAGAAGATATATATATGTAATTGTATGAAAATGAAACCTTTTTTGTAAATTGTTAATGTCAATAAATGGAGGCCCCTTCATAAGGCATATAACAAAATGTTTATAGAAGTCTCTGCGGTCAGTCCTTAACTTAATTCTTATTGTTGTTCAACTTTAACAAGCCTTGAAGCTTATTTTGCTTTATACAGCCACATTTGAAAATAGCTGGTGATATCCTTTCAAATTATTATTATAAATCTTCTCATTAAAAAATTGAGGAATTGATTGAGAATCTCTTCACTAAGTTCTGACAGAAAATATTTACAGAAGCAAAAATCAATCATTTTAGAAGGGTGTTGTACCCTTTACAATAATTAGAATATTTATATTAGGCTACTCATAAAAGTATGTTTATAAATAGGAAAGATAGAAGAAAATAGATACAACAATGTAAAGTGGTGAAATATAATTTCCTACCCCATCGACGTGGGAATATTTGAGAGAGATCTATGTTCAGCAGTAGACGTCTAACAGCTTACGATTATGATGCAAAGTAGTTGCTTTTATGAATAAATAAATTAATATACCGAATGATACTGAATTTCAACAAATAAAAAATATTGATACTGCACAAAAAAAAAAAATTTCAAACCCTATATTATAGCTGCAAGATTCAAAGTTAAAATCACTCCTTTTAGTTGAGGGGTTAAAAATTTACTATTAATTTTTATTGATTTAGTAGACCAGGTCACAATGTCGGTAATTTAAAATTAGAAGACGTGTCCCAATTTCGCGGAGCCCGCTCGATCCGGACGGAAGGCTTCTTTAATTAAGCTCTTCGTTAAAGTTGCAGCTACCTCCTTGGATAACTTGTCAGTGGTAAGCAACTCGTCGACAACTTCGCGCGTCACGATACTAACTTCGAGTGTTATTAGTTTGATAACGATTCACAGTTATTTAATTGTTATAACTTAACAACTTTAACATTTTATTTTTTATTATTTAAATTGTATCATTGTATTATTTAAATATGTAAACATGGATGCTGTGGACCAATTACTAAAGAATTGCCAGTACTAAGTATTTCCACACAGGCATTTATTAATACTAACTTTTTCATGACTCAATCGAATATTATTGAACTATTTATTTATTTATTTTTTAAATATTACTTCATATATCTTTATCCATAAATTTAGAGCTGCACAAAGGATAAATAAATACTGAGAAAACATCATTGTTCAACTCGTAACAGGATATAATACTAATAAATAAGTACATACGTAAAGATTAATATCTCCTATGTCATTCAAATTTTTTTATTTGTAATTGTTCTGTAATATTGACCAGTATATGTCAGCTGATTTTATTAAGGAGGGGAAGACCTATACTGATAATAAGTATTACTGTTAGGTACCATTTAAAATATAACCCAATTTAGAATGTTTACAGAGCACTGAGTCATCTTTGATTTGAATCAGGTATCGTCATTTGAGTCTAACATTTCCGCTAAAAACTCTTTCCATATTTAAAGTTATATATTCGTCATTTCAAAGTTTCCTTCTTAAAGTTCCTCTCCAACTAGTGAAGGTTGGCGATCAGCGTGGTACAGTCCTTTCTGTCTCTGGTTCGGCGGAACAATTCAGACGCCCCAGATAAGCCAGTCCATTCCCTGTTATTCCTCAACCCTGACTTTTTTCTTCGATTCGATTTCCAAATCGATGAATCAAATTTATGTTCTGATCTTTAAATATTGGTTTAATACATTATTTGGATGCCCTTACGAAATTCCGCTTTGTTATGCAAGTTCTAACGCTCCCGTATTCCGTATGTGAATTCCAAACTCGTGGCGTGAGTTTGCTTTAGAACTTGAAGTGAATACTAAAGTGAGCAAATGTTGGCGCTGGACATTCATTTTGTAAACGACATGTAGCCATTATTTCAACATGGTTATAGTACAATATTTTCATGTGCAGGGCTATCTGTGTCGCAGCGGCGAAGCACTTGGTTTATAACACGGAAGTCTTTAGTTCGATTGCAAGATTAGTAGCTTGAAAGCTAGCGAAGCAGTCCTGTACAAACGTACAGGTTGAGCTCACACATGATAAAACAACCATGACAATTATACTATGGCCAGGTTATTAAAGTATGAAAGCCAGAATATTATAAACTAGCACAATTTACAATCGACGGTATAATTCTAATTTAACATCGTATGAAATCAAGATCATATGACAACCTCACATTTCCCAGCCCCTGTAACACGTCTAGATCGTCTTATCGTTTTGTTGTACATCTGTACAAATCCTGAAAGTCTCACCTTCGTTTATTTTCTCATGTGATTGTTATAAAAAAAAACAACAAAATGTTTTTTAGATGATTCATTTTTGTTCCGCATCGTCAGTACCGCATTTGAGTAAATGTGATTTTTCCGATTGACTAACTATTGCTGTTCTTAACTATTCAGAAGTGGTATAGACCCTGAAGTTTCGACCTGGTTTCAGCGCAAACTGTACCTATAATTCCACATTGAAATAGGTTTTCGTAGTAATTTAAACTTGTGTAACAAGCTCATGAAAATCAAAAAAGAATGTTATTAAAAAGTGTATATTGGTGGTAATGGGTGAGCTGCTGCCTCTGGTTATGTGAACTTTCTAGTAAATCAAATTTATGGTTTGTAGATGTGATGTTTCAAATAATACAATACTGGTAACATCTATTATAAACAGATACATAAGTTACCAGTAACATAAAATGAGTACTGTACCAATATATAATCAGTATTGAATAACATCCATCAATTAATAATTCCTGATGTCGCTAAGGTTCCTACTAGAATCCAAACAGAAGAGTTTATTCATGATTTGTTTTCAGATAAACTGAATAAATAAATTTTCTATAACCGTGATTATTAGAAAAAATACTTTAAAAATGTGTAAAGTTATATTTTCTAAGTGTAAGATAAAAATCTAGTCTTCAGCGAGACGGATTTCTAAGATTGAAACGGTTAGATATTCCAAGGATGCGATACACATATAAGGTAGTTTTGTGTGTATATTAACTACACATTTGAGGCTTAATCCTTTGGGGTAGTCTTATGTAAATTTAACCAAGATTTGGTTTGGGGCTTAAGAAGTAGATTACAGAACTCCCCCACAATTCACCCACCGGCCAACAACCGAATAACACTAAATCTGTGTCAGAGAAATATCAGAATTTAAAATTATTAGATAATTCAAAGCATTTCTTATTTGATAGTACTTTATAAATAAGTTATATATTGTATAATTGCTTAACGAAATAGATCGTTAAATTTGTTTCAACGAGCTACGTGAATGGAATATCAAAGCGACAACTTCAATGATTACGTAAATTATGTAGAAATTATTCCACCCCAGGAGGACGTTATTATTGATGAATATATCCACTTACATTGAAATTGGGGAAAGATTAAAAGATGAATTTAAAATAAAAGTTACTTATGAAATCCATATATATAACGGATATCAAATATTCATTGACTCATCACGAGATTTCCGATACTATTAGACGTAAACACTTAGTATTTAGTAGAGATGCTGCATATTCATCATCATCATTAGGTGCCCTCTTAAAACTGAAGTTTGGTGATGAGATTGAGACAACCAATTAGATCCTCAGCTATTATTTCTCTTCTGCATATTGAGGCCAGCTAATAGACTTTACAAAAAACTATCCCTGTAAGGAGTTGCAGGGATGTTAGGCCAGCAAAGGGGGCGGAAAAGAGCTCGTTAATTATATATTTGTAATGTATGTGCTAGAAATCGTTCTTTAAATATTGTGGTATTAACAAGAGGCAAGAGTGGTGCAGTGGTAGAGTGACATAAAGGTTTAGCTAATCAAATAAATGGATTATAGAATCGTCAGGTAACTAGTCAGCAGTCAGTAGTATTTACTAGTACAGAAAATAATTTATAGTTATAGTAATCTCTGATTGTACGTAGAAAACTAAATCGACATGATAATGATGTTAAATGATACAAATAAACACGATTCTTTCAACCTTTAAAGGTTTTCAATGAAAATTCGCTGCCAAATGTTTAAGTATTCTATAAAGAATCTAAGTTTTTCTATAGGTTTTTTTTTATAAGTATTACCATTCATTACTTTGTTATTAACGACTATTTTAAAAAAGGCTTCAAAGAGTGATGAATGTGGTGACATCATTAAATGTACTTTAGGTCATGAGCATCTTAAATCTGTTACGAAAAATTTATCTTCCGTAAATATATGAAATCTACTTAAATGTTCAAGTTATACCGCTTTAATACTATAACGTATATAAGGTAAAACCGTCCTACTTTAGTTTTAGAGTCAATATACATTTAAAAATGACTTAGAGGTAAAAGATGAATGTGTTTGAAACGTAAACCGGAAACATGAGGTGTAGAAATAGATTTATGCGAAATGTTAAGTCATATTTTCGAGGACGTGGATTAAATATCAAGTTACATTGCAACAATTAAAGTAACATAAAATAGCATCATATATATATATGAACAGACTCATCTCGATATCTAATAAGGTCTCGAGACTTGGAATTCGGTAGGAATATTCCTTGTTGTAGGTCAGCTAAGATGAATGATGGATTCCACAACATTCTTTCCCGAAGGAGGAGAGAAATACCATTAGCAAAGCGGATAGAGAACAGCTAGTATCCTATATTCATCATTAATTTATTATCAGCCGATAGACGTCCACTGCTGGACATAGGCCTACCCCAAAGATCTCCACATACACTTAGCATGGCCTCCGGTACCGCTGGGCACTAGGGGCTGTCGTATGTAGCAGTTCATATGGGGGTAATTGGGTAATTTTCCACTACGCTGGCCCTATGCTGGGTCCCGTGAGTTGTAGTGTGGGAACCTTTACACCCCTCCACATATCATCATCATTATCAGCCTTTATTTATCCACTGCTGGTTATAGGCCTTCCCCAATGTCTTCCTCCACATATATTACCTAGAAATAAGTAAAACTTATTCTAACTTTATACCATAACAGCCAATTTAGGTTCCCACTATTGGGGCACAGGCCTGCCCGTGTGTTATAACGGAAAATCGCTCAATTTCATTCTTACTTAGATATAGTAAACTAGACGTTAAGTTTTAATCGATAGTAGATGTAGAAAGGATCATAAACAATATTGTCTTTATCATAAGCATTTGTCGGAAAAGGAAATATCTTAAAGTTAAGGGCAATTACGCAAAAAGTCTCCCGCAAACCTAACAAGATTACAGTAAACATGTCAGAGAAAAAAATAACAGGGACTTTCATTAATCAAACAAAGTAGATTAACAAAGTAGCGTTCTCCTTTGGTAGCGGAGTCAATAAAGTTTGTTCAGTGGTGGTAACAAGGATCTGTATCGAATACAATTAATTGCTGTCCACAACAGAAATCTCCTTCAAATACCTTATTTACCCTTATTCACTGCATTTAATTTTTTGGAATGTTTTTTATATATTTATTTATTCAGACAATCTTCTTTGTCGTAACCTCATGACTGAGGGACGTGACTATGGTGCGTTGCCCTGGCCACCATTTCTTTCCAGACATTTCTGTCTTGCGCCATTTGGATGGATGATTGTAGGGTAGCTCCCGTAGCGTCCTGAGTTGTGCGTGTCCACCTTGTAGGATACCGCCCTCTTGCTTTCTTTCCTTCCACACAATCAGTAATATTCAGTCTTTCAGACAATAAAACAATCTAAATACGTGTGATCTTAATATATTGTCCGATGACTTTCAATAATGAGGATATAGTATATATATAGTAGTGAGTATATTAGAGGAAGTCTGAAAGTAGTGACAGAGAAGTTGAGGAGTAAGAGGATAGCGTGGTGTGGGCATGTTATACGGAGGGATGAAGGACATATAACAAAGAAAGTAATGAGAATGAATGTGGATGATTATAAGGGTGGAGGAACACCGAAGAAAGTGTGGATGGATTGTGTGAAAGATGACATGCGTAAGAAGAGTGTGAATTTAGATATGGCGGCTGATAGAGAGATGTGGAAGAGGAGTACATACTGTGCCGACCCCACATAGTTGGGAAAAGGGCAGGAGGAAGAGAAGAGACTTTCAATAAAAACTTCATCTATAGATTTCTTTCTTCTTTCTCTTTGTTTCTTTTGCGATATATTGAGATATTATAAACGACAAAAAGAGGAAAGTTAATATGTCAATGTATAAGTTTCCTAATAATAATGTAAAAAACAGTGTTAACGGTCTTTTAATATATAAGTTTTATAATAATAATATAAAAAAAATTAAGTTAATTGGTTTAACGTTTAATAATATTTCAATGCGATCTTCATGACTGAGGACAAGCGGTATCAAAACACGCACAAAATTCCCTTTCCCTGGTCGTCCCGACTCCATTTGAAATAGTATTGACATAGTAATGAGCTCGACCCTAAATTCTAATAATTTTATTGTTATTTGAGGGTAGCACGACATTGTTTTCGTGTTTTATTCATAGGTATTTAATATTCATTGATGTTTCTTAAGGAATTTTGAAAATAAGACGAATTAAGTCTGAATATTTTTTTCTAATATTCACACGACTTAAAATACAACTTCTTATCAGCGGGATAATGCTCACTGCTGTGCTTAAGCCTCCCTCAAAGAATTGAGGGGGAATTGTGCCTTAGCCCCACCACGCTGGCCCAGTGCGGTTTTTTTGTTATGCTAACGGAACGTTCACCCCGGAACCGAGGGCCGGTAACGGGGTATTGTCGGACTCCAACCGAATAATCACTTCCGATGACATGCACGAGGGTCACGGGATAACATCGAGTAGTTCTTCCGCATCGGCGCTTGTGGTGGATGCTAAGTGTGTTTGTCCCTCGTATGGTGTTTATCAGGGAGCACCGCGTGCATGTGAGGTCGCCATGGGCTCGGTAAGATGTTGGATGGAACCCCTTGCACACGTTACTACACTTATCATAAAATACTACTAGTAAAAAAAATTTTAAGTTATCTAAACAGTAAATCAATAGTTACATAGACTATGGTCTATTATCTATGGTGTTCAGTATCATATTTCATCATCATCATTATTTCGCGATCGCAGGTAATTAAGCATCTCCAATGGTTTTACAGCGCAAATGCTTCGATGCTATCTTCACCAGGTCGTTGATACACAAGACAGGCGGATGGACTCTCCACTCAGTGATCTTCATCTGTCATCAGATCTTCGTTCTATGCGATTCGCCTGTTATGACTTCAGCTTATTAACCTGCTGGGCCATGTCGGCCACTATTATACAAATTTTAAGCAGTTAGGAATTTGCGCTTGGCATCAATCCATTAAACTTCCTCGTTTAAAGTCACGTGACTGAGATTCGCACTTAAAGTTATAAACACCGAGTTATACTTAATGTTACTTTGTTCTTGTTGCCTGTTAAATGTAAATTATTTTTATTGTCACACATATATTACATGTATAAGCCATTGCTGTGTTCTGGTTGTCAACGTTTGTGATCCAGATTATTGTGGGCGGCGTCAAGGTTACTTCACACCATGCGAAACTGAAGTCAAGGTACAGGGTAACTTGTATTAGATGAAAAGTTACTTTGTAATTAACATCTAAAGGGCTTATAGTCAAAATTTTTGAAATATGGCAACTGAATCTGAGATATGACCATGTGTCCTTACAGATCACATTATTACTTAACATCATATAAGACTGGCAAAATACCTTTGATCCTGACAACAGATTTAGTACAGATTATACTGCAAAAAAAAATATTACATATCTAAAAATGTATTATACGTATGATTATAAATAAATCACTTATTTAATATTATTAGTATCAAAGGACAAAGGTATGGAATAAATTTAAATTTATTACTACAGTTGAAGTTGTTATACGGCAGTGCTAAGTTATTATGCACGTATCTTATGCTTACAAATTTCTATAATTCAAGTGGCACTCCTAATTAAATCATGAGTTTCTGCATCGCCTTCAGATTTGCAGCAAGTTCACTTTGACAAATGGGCAAACTTAAACTATCGCAACACAGTTTCCTAGATTTCTAATTAAACGGTGTCAAAGCGCAAGTGTACAGTAAGTTAAATTTAGCAAACTTTATTGAGCAAAAAATTAAACTCATTCCAACTATCGAAACACGTTTAAGCTATACTTAATTATTTTATATAAGTTATTAGGAATATTTGTTGTAAAACTTGCAAGTTTCGCAATCCCATATATAATTGATTGGCACAATACGCTGGTAGCTCTCCCCGGAGTTCTTTTCAGTAGTCCACATGGTAAGGGGTGAGTGGCAGTGAAGAATTTCAAACAATGGAGTAAAGGGAATGTTTAATGTATTTCATAACATGTGCGTTGCTAATGTCTCTTGCCTTCTACACGTTTAAGTATCACTAATGTAAGCAGCGGAGCATTAATCATCCGTGTTTACACTGAAGTGGAGCAAGTCTTCGCTGTAAACATGAAAGGACAGGGCTCCGGGGTGTGTGAGTAACATTATGTTAAATATTACTTTACAATCTTGGAATAGATTTATCAAAATTCATTTATCTAAAAAAAAAATCGTAAAATGTTAAGCACTATTGTAAGCAAACTCCTACCGACGTTTTTATAAGTTTAATAGGTTGAGAAATAATAAGATAAAGCAAAAGTTGGTATGATGCGTGCAGTGAGAATTAATATAATATATTGTGAAAAGTTTGACTTTTTATATAATACCAACACTCATATATTAGTATATTAACATATGATACGTAGCATTTGTATATTTTTCCATTGTTATTATTTTTAGAAGAAATAAGACGTAATGATTCGTAAAAGATAAATGGTCGATTACTTTGATTCTGTGTTATCCTTGTAGTAACTAGCTAAAACAATATTTTTTCTCAATATATCAATAAGAGACTGAATAATATAAATAAACGGAAGTAATGAACGAGTAACAAAACTAATCTTTTCTATATATATAACATTATTGAAGTTTTTTTAAAAAATAACCTAACCTCGAAATGTTATACTTTGTTCAAGAAAAGAATAGATAATAAAAAAATCGTTTTTTTCTAGCGGTCTAAAGCTGCGAATATGATTTTTTTTAAGAAAACTAGACAAACAAATAAAAAAGTTATGCTAGGTTATATATAAACAATATCTTTAAAATAAAAATACTCTTTCCTTGTTCTCTTCTAAAAAACGTTTTAAGCTATACATAGCATTCACCAGTCAGCTTCCGCTCACCTTTATTGATCGTATTAAACTTTGCCCGGAAATGGCTGCAGAATACACAAACAGTCTTCAATGTTCTCACACAATTTTTTACTTAGTTCAAAGCTGAATTAAAACAAATATCGCTACATGTGGTTTAATTTTTTTTTATTTTTGTTGTCTTAGTAACAAAGAATGTATTCTTTAACAATAAGATATACTGTATAATAGAGAAACAACGTTTGTTCGCGGCTTCTCCATTATACCGGAAGCACGTTTGCAAAGACTGTTTGTTTGGTTGACTGTAGCATTGTTTCTTACCATTGCTGAAACTTGCCTCTGTAATATGTTAAACTAAAGAAATCCTAAAACAATGAGAAGTCGGAAAAAAAAGGTAGTTTTTGTTTGTTAGAAAATGTTTCACAAGCTTTGATATTTAAATTTTAATTGTAAACAACTACATTTTAGTGTAAACTTGCTAAAATATAACAAAAAAAAATAAAGATTATCATCATCATTTCAACAGATGGACGTCCATTGTTGGATGTTGGTCTCTTGTAATGTGTTTCACTATGCACGGTCTTGTGCACCTAGTGGCAGATCTGCCAACGCTGGGCTTTTCAGTGCAGGGTCGCCATTGCAGCAATTTAAGACCCCAACGTCAATCGGTTCTACGAATTTTATGCCCCGTCCATAGCCACCTCAGCATCGAAACTCGTAGGCCTATGTCGGTGACCCCGGTTCTTCTGCGGATGTCCTCATTACTGATTTAATCATGCAGAGATACTCCAGGCGTCGCCCTCTTCATTACCCGCTGTGTCGCTCTGACCTTTCTTATGAGGCCCATAGTTAACAGCCATGTCTCCGCTCCGTAGGTCATCACTGACAACATGCAGTATTTGGCAACTTTGGTCACCAGACACTGAAGGATTTTGGACCAAAAGACTTCATCATCATCAAGCGATAAACGTCCACAGCTGCACATAGACCTCCCCCAAAGATTCCCACCTTGATCGGGTCGGGATTTACATGAGGAAATTTGGAACATTTCCCACCTTGCTGGCCCGATACGGGTTGATGGGAGCTAGAGCCTCGTTTGTTAATTAGCAGCACAACGAGCAGGTGAGGTTGACTTGGATCCGGGAGTTGTTGTGCAGGAATTCTTACTCCCTGAAAAGACTGAAATATATTTGTTTTCAATAAATATTTGTAACAAATAAATCATCATCATTTCAGCCCACAGTAGCCATGAATTTTAAGTAAATGTCCATAAAATAAATACCAAAATTTTGTAAGAAATATATTTAAGTATTATTTATTGAAACTTATAGGAGGGTAAGGCCATGATCCATAATATTTAACTTCACCCTGTTATTGCTTTTCATGACAAAATATACTATGAACTTTTCACACGTTCACATTGTAAATTTCATTCTGTTCAGCATGAGCTCGATATCTCACGAAGGAATATACAATATTTATGTATCTATATTTATATATCTCGCAGATAACTCCAAGGTTAGTGTACCTTTGGAAAGATGAGCTCTAGCGAAAATATTAAACGAGAAAACTTGATACGTGATCGTTTACTTCTCCAGAATTATCATTATTATGTATCGGTCTTTAATAGGCTAAGGTTAAGGAACAGTTTGGACTATTTTTAATAAATCTGGATAAAGTCGTACCTTTACTTGAATTAGCGATTTTATCATTATAATTTTTACCGTGATGATAATCTCAATCAATATTCAATCAAGATTTATCTGCTGGTATAACAAGGTCATATGTATACCTTTCTGAAAATGCTGGTATGATTTCTAAAAACTCTTGTTTAAATTATTTAACAGATAAATGATATTTTAAGTCGGAATACTGTAATATTTGAATCTGTTGTTGTATCATTACTTCTCCAACGTCTTTACCATGTCTCATCCTCTACTTCTTATCTTACCACGTCCTCAGTCCATTTGGAAAAAAATTCTATTTCTCCTTTTCGTAACATTAGTGCTGCATCTGAATTGATTTCACTCCTCTGCAATTTTTCAACCTTTATCGAAATTTTTTCTTTAGGAAAATATTTTTTTTAATTGATGATCATAAACAGCTCCTTCTGTTCCTCTTTATGTGTCTTTGATTAAGTGGAACAGTCCAATCACATTCTATGAACTAAAGAAACGACTCCTTTTCGGATATATAGATACATATCTGCAAGATGACCTCTGATATTTGGGCTCACTAGAAACTTATTTAAATTTAAGTAAGCTTTAATCAAGTTGTTTAGTTTAACATGTCAAGTTGTTTAATGACTCCTCTATAGTATCATTGGTGATCTTGGCACAGCGCCAACGTTACTTGGATTAGGTATTATTTGATATTAGACCAGCTTTGTTATTCTTAACGAGGTACGGGATCAAGGAGAGTTTTCAAAGCAGCTTTGCAATAAGTTATAGTCTTGTTTGTGTCAGAATGGATTAATATGTTTACTTATAACATTTTGTTTGCGTCCATAAGATGAGTAAGATTGCAAGAGAATCACCTGCCCACCACCAAGTAACCTACTTGTCCCTAACCAGCGACAGATGAACCTTATTGGTTCTCTGTTGCTGGACACTGTCTAGCTAGGTACCACCGCAGCGTCTATTTCTACCGCAAAACTGTACTGTGTTTGAAGGGCTTTGTAGCTAGTGTAATTACTACTTTAACGAGACTCAATATTTATCCTAATTAGCGCCATATTACTAATGACAGGTTTATCACTTACCATCAGGTCAACGGCCCGCCCATCTCGTTTCCTTGAATGAAAAAAAAAAACCTTGTATTTTTACTAGCTACAATGTATATGTACCAACGCCAAGTACTGTTGGGCGATATTAATGAATGTTCTTGTGAAAACCAGTAAATTTAAATAATATAGTAAAGTATTTAAACCAATTATAAACGTACAAATTATCTTAGATCTTTTTTCGAATATTCTTCTCGTTCGTCGACTTAATTCCTTTATGTAGGAAAAGGAAAATTTACGTTAAGCGAATGTATTGAGAGATGTTCCAATTTGATGTTGATATATTTCTATTGAACGTAGCCAAGGCCTTAGAAGTCATTTCCTACTCTTACGCCAGAGGCGGTCTTTTTAATTGGCGGGTTAATCAAAAGAATTTAATCCCCTAATTAACTTAACGACTAACGTTTTAAGTGCCTCATCTTTTTTAATTATCATCTCTATAACCTTTTCTTTGATAAAGATGTGAATTAAATCTCTCGGAAAAATAGTTTGTTCAAATTTATTTCAAGTTCTCAACAAGCTTCTCAACATAACGTAGCCTAAGAAGATTAAACGGGAAGGGGGGTCCATTACCATACTATAATCTTGAAGTGCTATAGCTTCAGACACTTCCCCCGACTGAGATAAGATTATTAGAAAAGATAGAACTTTACATGAATTTTTATTGTATCAATATAATTGTTACTTTTATAAACACAGTGTTAACTAAATTCTCTGTTATAAAGTAAATTACAATTTAACAAAATTTGTACAAAAATAGTGTTTTGAATAAGTTAAATCTTTCATTAAATGTATGGTTGTTAGTAGTTACTTCGAACGATAATTAGTCGTGGGCGAAATAGACTAAATTTAGTTATATACAGTGTCGACAAATTTAACTGGTTTGTGTATAACGAGTTTCCACTGTATAGAATTTAAATTGCTTACCAATATATTAGAAAGTTATCGAACCTTGATAATAAAATTTCAAGTTGAGAATTTATGCTTTAATCTACATAAATGACCTTATTTATGATGGTATCTATTTACAACATTTATAAGTTATATCCGTAACTGTATTAAGTGAATACAGATTGTACAGCTATGGAGTCGGTATCATTGTATGAACGTTTTAACTTTCTTTTTAAACTAGTTAAATATCCTTTTATGTACAAGTGCACAATTGGATCTTTGAAGAGATTAAATCTTAGAAAATATATAATATATGTTTCACACTTTGTGAGTTATCTCGTCTGCTTATGAACTTTTAAGTGGCGTGCTCCAGCATGATGTCAATAACGTCTTGTCAAAACTTCTAAAGAAATTTTCGTAATATTGAAGACTGAGTGTTTTGCGATGCGAAAGTGTAAAATCTTTGAGTAATTTAAATAAAAAAAAACCGTAACAAAATGCTCAGTTTCTGCGTGTTACAAAGTTTTAAAAAAAATTGAGAGTAGAGGTAACCAGAAATTGAATTATTGTTATCATCAGCCGATTGACGCCGCCAGCTAGATATAAGCTTCCCCTAAAGATTCCAACCTCGATCGGGGGAGGAATTTTTATGGGAAAAAACAATATTAAAAGCACAAAACTAAAATTTCATATATTGCCATCTTATAGTTGAACGGATGGATGACCACATTAAAAAAAAAAACAGAAACTTCCACAAGCTTATATCTCGATCTCGCTTCAAGGAGGGAGAGTTTAGAAGCACAAATTTTAAGTGTTTTTAGTACGCGGTAAAAAAAAAAACAAATATTTTTATTAGAATTTTTTAATAAGATTTTAAGTAATATCTAAGGAGTACAAACATCAATAATATTATAAAAAAATTCAATACGGTCTGATAAAATGTAGGATATCAATCCTTCCGGTGACCTGAAATGAAAAGCAATTAACAGTCTTTGAAGAGGAACGGTGAAGTATTGCATTACAATATTATTTTTTTTAAACTGTTGCCATTTTTGTGGTGTTTTATTGAAATAAGCCTCTCGTAGTGTGATAAGTATATCCTTCCTCACATATTTTTTACTATCTAAAGTACATCGAATCTTGTTAAGCAAAATTCGCCTTTATCATGATTGTTATGCTAATGAGTAGTAAAATAAATTTCCGCTCGCAATAAAGATTTATTGGGTCGAGTTTTTAATTAATATTGTACGGTGATGCTGAAAACGTTGATAAAGATATGAACATATAGTAATTAATGAGAGTATTTTATCTTTCAAACACTACTACATGTTTTATTAATTATTTAAAATAATAATTGTTGTTGTGGCGGTAGGTCTCTGTTGCTGGAGACCGTCTACGTGGATACCAACGCAGCGTCTATTTCCGCCGCCACAACAGTACTGTGCAAATATCACTGTGTTCCGGATTTAATGGCGCTGCATCTAGTATAATTACTGCAGTAACGGGATTCAGAATGTGTGATGATGATGATGTATCCTTACCATCAGGTGGTCGACCCGATCGTCTCATCGATTCATTGAATATTAAAAAAAGAGTTACCAGCAGATATTAATCGAAGTAAAGTCAATCTTTCTACTCATCATTTTTTCGTAGTCACTTCAAAGGTTTCAAGTTCTGATTAAAGCATTAAGCACTGTATTCAATCTTACTTAGTGGACTTCCTTTGATAACTATGACTATGAGGGCGAGGTTGTCAGCGTTTTCACTAAATACGATTACTGGCATTTTTTTTTATTTCATTTAACCGACTAAAGTTACAGTTTTTACATGCAAGCTATAGCCAGACAATAGCTTCCTTAATGAGCTGCTTATTCAGTTCCATCTCGCACTCAAATCTCTGTCTTCTATAGAAGGGACAGGAAGTCAGGATGTGCACTACCGTCTGGTCAACCGCAGGGTCACAAAAGCACGAAGGACTCTCCTTGAACTTGAATCTATGAAGGTACTCGGAGAATGTGCGTGTCCCGTGAACATCTCGGCCACGCATACGTTAATATTGCGGTGAGGGTCATTTATATACTTAAATAAAATAAGTAAGAAAAAAAATTCTGTATCGTCAGGATCATATCGAGCGAGACTAAAAGATGGTTCATTGCAAACCAGCCCGGATGTGACTTGCACTGCAGCTGGGCCACAACTACTGTATTATCCAAATAAAACTTACTGTTTATCGGGTAAAAGCTGGTGTATTTCTAGAAAAAAATTTTTAATACTCAAAGAATAAATAAAAAAAAATCGGAAATCAAGACTTGGTTTGAAAGTCTCGTTACTAGTCATATTTTATCTTTTAAAAAAATAGCGAGAGTATTACGGATGATCATGCTTTATCTTCCATCTCTAGTCATTAAACATCATCAGAAACTACAATCATGCGATATATTAATAAAAAAATCATATTAAAAAGATATATATATATATATATATTTAGATACATATATCCATCCTTATCTGCCGCAACTTCTCCCCATTTTCTATTTCGATTGGTAGAGAATGTCCATAGCCATGTCTCCTATTATTATCTAATTTTATATGTGCAATAATGTTTTAATTTAAATATATCATTAGTTATAGTAATAAAGTATATACACTATTATATTAATGCATTTTAAATTTCCCTCTGTAAAAGTTGTTCTTGCATTGCTTAATTTAGAAATAGTTCCAGTTAAAATAACCTCATATTGTTTAACAACCTATCGAGAGATTTGTGGTTCGGCGTCAACTGTCAATATCTGTGTCACTCATTGTTGTGTGAAATATAATTTAGGAATATTTTAAATATGAAATCGAATAGATATTTTTCGAATAAACATTTTTCGCAATGTTTTGTTGAGAAAAATGGACTTATCTTATCTACATGTTTATACAGGGTGAAAGATAATATGTGTAAAAGATCTGTAGGGCCTAAAGTGTAGCTCGTATACTATCTATCTATGTATGGAATACCCCATACAAAAACAATGGTTCCGGTGTTATTAATTTTTTAAACATTTAAAAAAAAAATCCCGATTTACTAGAAAAAAATTCGCTGATTTTATTTCTTACTTATTTCTACACAAATTTTAATGTAATAATTATTGTTTAATCATTGTTTTATTAAATTAAATTAATAATCATCACTTAGAGGCAGAAACTTTTAAATTAGGTTATTTGAAAGTCGTGACAACAAAAAAATAAGGCGTCATACTTACATTTTATTTAATCTTAACATAAAATTTTATTTATAAGAAATACATACCTGACTTCAATATCTATCCGAGAAGGTATAAGAAAGTACATAAAGTTTCTAAAATTTAGAAAAAAAACACTTGTAATAAAACCAAACTACCATGAAATATCGAACTGTAGAGACTCATAAAAGTAGACGCCGCGCCGGCCCTTAATGTGGCCCTATTGTTTTTGTTGTAACACGTGCGAGCTTATTGTTGTTGTTTTAAATATTGAGTTTAGAGTAAAAGTTTAAACTAACAATTAATTTTAATTTTGCTCAAACTGACGGCCACGGTTTCTTATATAAGCACGAAACCTTTTTCTTAAATCAGATCGAGTGACCTGTTCTCTTATTTTGTCAGCAGCGACGATGATGCGTACTTCATGATTCCAGAATCATTGTATTTGTATGGGGTATTCCATACATAGATAGATAGGATACGAGCTATACCTTAGCCCCTACCAGATCTTTTACACCTATTACCTATCATCCTGTATATACAGGAGATATCTAGAGATTTATTGACTCATCACAATATCTCCGAAACTATTAGACGTAAATACTGAAAACTTGGTAGAGATATTGCTTCTGTAATTTAAATGTCAGCTAAGAAAGGATTTTAACAAATTATTTCCCCGAAGGAAGTTGCGAGGGTGAAATTTCTAGCAAAGCGGGTGGGAAATAACTTGTATTTTAACAAAAGTAACATAATCATCCGCGGCAAACAATCTGTGTCTTACGACGGATGACGATGATGATGGAGTGAACTGTGCTCACCAAGTTTATGTACTTTACCTCTCATAAAACCATAACACGACAGCTTTTATGGCGGGTTTACAACATGAGGGTGTCATCTAAGTTAGTGACTAGATTGTGTGAACTTCGTGTGACTTCGGGATAAAATCAGAAAGATTGTGCTATAAGGCAAGCGGTAAGCTGCTTCGTAATGTTTTTTTTTTTTTTTTTTTTTTTTCTTTTTCGTTTCCCCTGCGTGTTTTGGGTCAGGGCCTTGTACATTCATTCACTTAACATCAGTTTATGTTTTTCAGTTTTCCTCACTTATCATCTTTTATCCTTTCATCTTTCATCCTATACTTATCTTTCACACATTTCTTATCTAAATCATTCTCCATTCTATTTCCTTCTTTCATCCATCCTCTTAGAGTGAAGACGCCTTCTGAAGAGAGAGGGGGGGGGGAGCCTGAAACAAAGCATACTCTGTAGCATATTTCCTTCTTTATTCTTTCTTCTTTCTTCCTTCTCTGTTCTTTTACTTCCTTCTTTGTTTCTTCCTAATGTGTGTCTCTTTACCTTTTGTTCTCCCCCAGCACTTTTTCCACCACAGGGCTTCGTAATGTTGGATGACTTTAGTAAATACATACGTAAAAATGAGTGAATTGTGGTAACACTACTGTGCATATTAAAAGCAATACTGTTCCGCATACGTCGTGCTTTGTGGGCAGGTTAAGAGCCATTGTGGCGGAGGTTTATCACATTGCAGCGTTCAGATAGACATTGGGCTCGTAACGTGATTGGATTTCGATTTAGGCATTGAGGTTCGGTGAGCACCGACGCCGTGTTTATAGACGTGTTTAGTGTACCTAGACAATAACTAAGTCGGATATTCATTAAACAGCTTATAAATGATAACTATTGAATGTTTCACAGTCATTACACACAATTGTTAATGTTATTAATCTAAATGATGTTTATTTAAAATTTACGAAGCAGCTAATAATAGTCTTTTTTTTAAACAAGTTCGTGTATCTTTAACAGGAATCACTATTATTTATATATTATTAATATTGGTAATTCTTGTTCAAGATAAATTTCCTTTTATATTTTCTTCTACGTCACGAAATTCGTTTTAAACTTTCTTTCAGTGCGTATATAGACAATTAATAACATGATAACAGATATCTTTAGTTATCAATATCATTAAATTACAATACCTAATTTTTTTTTTTTAATATTACACTTAAAACCTTAGAATCCCAAAGAGGCTTGTCAGATCAGTTCGTCGCTATATTGCTAGATTCCTAGATTAATATCAAAATGTTTAAAATTTTACTCGTTGTCAAATAAACTACTTGAAAATTTAAAAAAGTAATATGAACTACTTTTTTAATTTCACGCAGCTTATCCTTTTAAAGGGGAAAGCAAAAAATGATAACTTACACTTAAGAATGTTAAATTTAAAACGGGCATACTTCAAGTGACTTAAGTAACTTGAATTTAAGCTCGTTCGGAATTAAGTTTAAAGAAGCAAAGAACGTTCGCGCTCTGAAATTCTGGAGCTAAGCTTCTATTAATTATATGAAGAAGAAGGTTCATATACTTTTAAATTTGTAGTAGTAAACATGAATTAGGTAAAAGTATTTACAAAAAAAAAAAATATTTTAATTAAAAAATTAAGATGATCATAATCGGGGAAAACTTGTAGCATAGTAAAATATTTTATGATTTTTAATGATGATGATCAAGCGACGAGCACAGTGTGGCGCTGTATACATCATCCTTCTAGCGCCACTTTGAAGGCCATCATATGAACGTCTCGTTCGTTTCGACGCTTCGTTAAATTAAAAAAAAAACTGGTAATAGTGATGAAGAGATTACATGTTTATCTAATTTAAAAAAAATATATGTCTATCATCACGACTGTCCATTTCACGCATACTCTAATATCGCTACTTTAAGACAAAAGTCTATGAGATGATGCTTTTCAACAATATTCTTAAATTGTGTGTATTTATATACATGTTATATATATATATATATACATGTTATATATATATAAATATATATATATACAATTAAAATATCGTTGACATCATCCATAGACACGCTATAGCATGCTGTGTTCCGATTGACAATCTATGCAAGCTACAGCCTCTGAGCAAGCTTGTTGTTCTATACAGCCGAACCATATTTTCACTTTGTATTGAATAAAATTGAGGTCAAATGTTAGCAGTTAAAAAAAAAAAATTACAGCTAAACATCACGAAAGATGTAATTGGCGAACGGCGTGCATAAGTGGACGTATTTTGTATTGTAAAAATCGCTTTTCGAAGCGTTTGATCGAAAATATCCAGACATACAAGGGGATGCTTGAAAATAAATCAAAAGCGATGCTTTAGTCACGAATCGCTTATGTAAAATTCAAATGGAGGGGAATAATAGATTTTTCTGACAATGATTTCATTCAAATATATACATAAGAAACAAAAACAATACTTATGTACAGTTAGTACTTTGTGTAGACGTTTGAAGATAAATAAAAAAGTTATAATCTTACGAGTGAATTGAACTCTGATAATACATAATGATTTAGTATTCATATTAAAAAGACTAATTTTATTCAGCTTATATGAGAAATAATCTAACAGCGTTATAAAATATAATATTGTTACTTGCTGGTTATGATTTGATGATCATCATTAGTTCATTTGAGATGAGGTGACTCCATCCAATGTTTAAGATCACGTAGTAGTAATCTGTCTCCAATACTCAAATCTCTAGGAGAGCTAACTACAAACGTAGGCTGATGACAACTGCATTCAAAGAAAGATTGCATTTTTCGGACACCTTCAAAGAGGATTTCTGTATGAGTTCCTAACGTTGATCCTGGAGGGCAAAATTCCTGGAAAACATGCACCTGGTAGACAGCGCAAGAAATAGTTTGAAGACATAAAGGAGTGGACCGGGTTTAAATACCATCAGTTAAAAAAAATAGCAGAGGATCGAACTGGTTTTCTCAATCTGATCGCCAAACATCAGTTTGAAGAGGGCACCTAATGATGATGGTGATCATTATTTCTACCGATCGACATCCACTGCTGGACATAGGTCTCCTGTAGTGTGTTCCACAATGCACTGTCGTGTGCTGTTTGAGTCTAAGAGCCCTAAGCAATTATTTTTGTCACCTAGTTAAGAGGTTTGTGAACGCATTATTTTTATGATTTCATACTAAAACAATGTTCCGAGATGAAAGTGTTTATTATTCCTGACAACATAAGTCCAAATAAGTTAAGCTCTTCTCAACGTCCAAAATCACCAGCCATCAATCATTAATCGCAGTGTCGCCTCATAGTTCGACAGGAGAATGATTCGCTCGCCGAACGCTTATTGTATATGGTCATTGGCCCATATCTCTCGAAATTTCCAGAGAATTCCTTTTTCTGATGCAATGTGAACTAAATTTTACCAACGAGTCATTATTTATTCTAACCTCCGAGCCGGATGCTGACAGCGACTCAGGTATCCTGCTGCGTCCCGTCAAGTTATTTATTACACTCGAATATTCTAGTACTACAGTCGATCGCGATAATTTTTATAATAATATTAATATAAAGTACTTGATATTAATCTATTGGTATTAAATAAGAATACGTTTGTGGAATAATCCGTTTAGCCGTGTTCCGGTTTGAAAGGCGCTGTAGCTAGTGTAATTACTGCGGTGTCGAGCCACATCTTATGTCTCAGGCGCCGAGAGCAATATCGTGCAGTATATACCATCCTAACTAACGTCGTTACGGGCGAGCGTATCACTTACCATCAGGTGAACGTCCCGCTCGTCTCGTCGCTTAATTGATTATAAAAAAAAACTTGAAAAAGTATACTCTAATCTACTGGTAGGTCTCTATTGCCGGAGACCGTCTATATAGATAACACCGCAGCGTCTTTTCCTGCCGCCAAACAGTACCGTGCAAATATTACTGTGTCCCAGTTTGCAGGGTGCATTAGCTTGTCAAATTACTGGGGTAACGGGATTTAACATTATATATCTCATAGTAACGAGCGCAATGTGGTACTGTGGATCTTTTCATTTATTACATTCTAACTAGCGCCTCTTTGTTTTGGGTAGATATATCATAAGTGGTAAGCTATCATCGACTAAAAAAAGTATTTATTTATTTATCCTTTATTGTACACCAATTACAAAATATAGAATACATTATATATATATATATATATATATATATATATATATATAATGTACCATGGGCGGTCTTTTTCCTCAGAAATCAATTTCTTCCAGACAACCCATTGGAAAGGAAGACGTGAACTAAAAGCAAAGAAAAGATAAGGGTGCAGTATTATTGTTTGACCGTCGGTAGGTTTCCGTTTTAGTTATCACCACACCGGTTATTTCTACCATCAATTAGAGTGAATAAAGCGTTTTATTTTTAATGGCCCAACAGTAAATTGATGTGTAGTCGTATAAACACTTGTGCCCAAAATAAAATGTAGAGGTAAAACGGTTTGTCGCTCAAGCGAAGTGCAACGCGATACTTGCCAATAATTGAATGTCTGCCTGTCACTTTACTGGCGGAATTCAGACACGTTTTAGGGTGATAACTCGCGACAGCTCGGTCCAGCTCGGTCCAGCTCCATAAATAGTTTTCAGATTTATTTTAGCAGCTATTTTTTAGCTAACACGCAACTAAAACTCCCACCAACACGCATTGGGTCAGAGTGGTGGAAAATGGACCAAATTCCCCCATATGACAGCCATGCGACAGTCCCTAGTGCCCAGCGGTATTGGAGGCCATGCTGACTGTATGTGGAGATCTTTGGAGGAAGCCCATGTCCAGCTGTGGACCTCTAACGGCTGATGATGATGTGAAACAATGTGGCATAATTTTTTATACATTCTTTCTTCATCCCTTTCCCTCTTCGATTGTTTTATAAATATATAATAAAAATTAATCGATTACTATACGAATGATAATGTGATATAAAAAAAAAGTGTTCACGTCACTTAAAGCAAATTGAGAGCAATTTTCACGTTAATTAAATGCTGATGTATAGTAGCTCTTAATTGCATTCATTTCAATTGGAAATCGATTAATTTAGTAGTTATGATACCCAGTCGGAAGCAGAATTTTTTTTTTATTAATTTGCTGAGTTATGCTTTGAGTCATTAAAATAATTTTTTTTTAATACGGACCGAGTAATCGATTCAGATTCATTCGCGTGTGAAACTATTGATACTCCTATTAGAAAAGTTTGTGCACCACATTAAGCCCTAGCTTGTTTTATGACAGCACATAAACTAGAACACAATTATTTTCTGGGTTTCATACCATGACCTGATTACCCAGCGGCGGTTACAACCTTTTAACATATAGTTTTGTTAATTATATTGTAAATACTAAATATTACAATGATTTGGAAAACATCATTCATGGACCAGGATGATTTGTGTAAAACAATTCTGTTACAATAGGAATATACAAAAAAATAATACACACATGCATGTGTTCGTGTGAAATAATAAAAAGTAAATAATTTAAAAAAAAACAGATCAATGCATCTCCTGATACTACACTAGAAATGTCATTGTGGCGTAGGTAATTTTTTTATAAAACTACCCAACAAAAACAATGATACACGAGACCAACCCACACGGTTTATCGGCGTATAGGAATGTTAAAAAAACACGTTAACCTTTATAGATAATAATTAAAATATATAGATATATATACATGTATTTTTAAACTATAATATGTACTATACATATATTACATATGCGTTATATATCATGTACTATGACAGGTAATATTAAACAGTCATCTAAATGTAATACTATTGTGGCTGGGGTCTTTTCTCAAAAGGAGAAAGCAAAGTGAGGGTTGGTGAATATAATATGTCTATGAAAGTTGTTGTTTATGAAACACGTTGGCTTTTCACGACATGTTCCTTCACCTGAAACTCAAGTCCGGTGGGCATTGACCGCATCTTTTGAATATATATATATATTGGCAGTAACAGCCGCCATACAAACTGGTCTATAACGGCTTCATTACTTTACGTATAATATGAGATTTATTAAAAATCAATTAATGTAATATACATACATATACTTCGATAATTTATTATAGCGTGTATATCGATATATATTTTTTTTAATTGAAATTTCTTTTGGATCGGTTTCAATTAAATATTATAAAACATACTATGAAGACAAGTCTCCCTGCTATATTACATTATATTACAAAATACTAATATTTATGAGGAATACACAAAGAGATATAAACATTAAGAAGATTATACATTATTTTACTTTTCTCTCGCCTTTGTTTATTCTAATTTTAATAAAAAAAATGTGGATCAATATTTCCTTTTGTACTAAACTTCCTGTGTGTAGTGTATTCATCTCATTTTCTAACAAATTAACTAGAGCAAAAAGTTTTAGTTCTATCGTGTCTAAACTAACAATAGTAGTTTTTTAATTAGTTATTAATTATGTTTTAAAAAAATATTTAGTCGACATGTTGGCTATTCGGTCAGCCGTATGTCAAAGACCAAACAAACAAGAGCGATTAAAAACATTTATGAATGGAACCCATAGCCGCCGCGAGGAATGTATTCATTACTTTTCCTTTTTGTAAAAAAAAAAGTTTCATCAACTCTTCTGTATACGAACTGTTTCATATTACCCTCACAACGAATTATCAGACGCATATATATAATATACATATATAAAAGATATGAATTATAACAGTAAAGGGACAAGGTTAACCAAGTTTAAAAATTTAAGTCTTACACACTAAGCTGAAGTTAGTTATATATCCCGAAGGTAGTACGTAAGTTGGGGATTATAAATAAAAGGCAATAGCAATGTAATCTTTTATTTGTTATAGTTACATTTGCACAATTAAACCATTATGTTAAACCAACCCCATCCCCTATGTGAAGGCTTTTCACGCGGAACCGTAAAGCGGTAATGAAATAATCCGATTACACACACGGGTGGGCAAACAATTCACGGAACCCGAAACATTTTGTTACAATATTTTTCATTAACTACAATATGTTTGAGAATAATTTTTAATCATACACATGCAGTACATTTAACTTTATACAATAATTTTATTTTCATATTATGGAATGCCTTTGAGCCATTCTTTGGGTTATATAGAGTAGCGGACCTAGAATACTTCGAGTCTGACAAACATGATTATTGTCGGACATGATCATTAACTGTGTTGTCAATACGAGGGTGATAGCATAATAGTCAGGCGAGACCCAGACAGTTTGAAAAAGGCTGATTATTACTGGTTGTGTGGAAGGAAAGAGAGCGAGAGGGCGGTATCCTACAAGATGGACACGCACAACTCAGGACGCTACGGGAGCTACCCTACAATCATCTATCTAAATGGCGCAAGACAGAAATGTCTGGAAAGAAATGGTGGCCAGGGCAATGCACCATAGTCACGTCCCTCAGTCATGAGGTTACGACAAAGAAGAAGCATAATAGATGATTTTAAAAAAAAACTATTATTGTTATATCTCCATCACTTAGTGACTTTAAAATGGAACCGTCTTAAGCTGTTATCGTATTTTTACTAATATATTATAATAAGTTCGTTTAAATAGTAAAATACAATCAATGTAATAGTGTTTGTGAAAAATAGACAGTGAAACTGTTTAATTGCAAATTTGAATTGTTAAAAATAAACGCTTTTGTTTGCAGCCTCCGTGGATGTGCAAACGGCCCGCAAGCGTTTCGGAGATAACGAATCCCTTTGTGATGCGAAATGCACATAGCACCCCAGCAGCTATCTTTTTCAGTTAGAACATTGTGATCGTAATATCTGTTCCCATGGCCTAGATATACTGATCTTCATGTACCGGACTGATGGTAGCGATCATTATTTAATTTCTTATATAGCAACTTAACGATCGCTCGTAATGTTTAGTAATAAGTTTCTTCCATAACAGAACCTAGTTAGAAAGTATACACCATGATTGCGCTTATAATAATAGCAATAATATATCATTTATTCCCACTAAATAACAAAAAAAAAATACACAGTAATATAAAGAATGAAAATAAAACAAAATGTTAAGCTTTGATTTGATCATGTGGGAAAGGAACCCACTCAGGTAATGTCTAAAAAGACCGCAACCATGATTTTCAGTAGGGGCAAAATAAATAAAAAAATACTAAAAATATTCTCCAGCTCCAAAAGTTTACAAATACAAATGTCCCATAAACGATTTTCTACGGAAAATTTTATCATAACTAAAATTACTATTGCTTACTTATAACAATTATAATAAGAAAAAAGATAAATACAGATATAACAATGAAAAAAAAATAATTAAAATTTTGTTAATAAAAAGTTGAGATAAATGTAAAATATAAATTGAAAAATAAAAAAAGAAAAACACATAAATTGTATGTATAATACAATCCAACAATGGCGCGGCGCATGCGCAGTATAGTTCTATCGCCGTGTGGAAAAGAAACTACGAGTTCATTGGTAAGCATTACAAATTAGGTAAAAAGCTTATCATCCTAAAACTTAAAGTTTAATTGCAACATAACTTAAACTTAGTTAGCAAAAAGTGGTTGCTGTGGTGCTACTTAAATGGTTTCCTGGTTTCAAGTATCCTATAAGTTGGCAGTCCTAACTTTTATCGTATGAAACATTGTGACTTCTGTTGAATGATCGTCTTGATGATTTTCGTTCGTCATTAAAAGTTGTTATTACTATTTTTTTTTTTTTACTTAATCATCTTTAAATGTAATGGTGGTCTAATCAATAGAAGACTACCCCGCACACTGATAGATGAGGTGCAGATGATCGCGAAGATGTGGAACGAGATGAAAGACGTACGGGATGGACAATTTAATAAACCTCAAAAATGGGAAATAGAATATTCCTGAAAGGGTTAAAAATTTAAACAGATTTATAGATCTTTAATTACTATTATGAATATTTATAATTCTTCACGAACAAGTATACACCTGTCAAAGTATTAAACTTTACACCATCTGCTGGGATAAGGAGTTCCAACAAAGGCTTTCAACCTATTTATATGCAAGACTTTTTAAACTTTCTGACAGTTCTTCTAGAAACACTACTTTGAACAACTACAGCGCCTTGGACATCGTGTTCACCGAGACTTTAAGATCTTATTGAAAGTTTAGGCTAACTTCCAATAAGAGGATTTCTTAACACTGAAACAAAGAATTCGTGATGATATCATTAAAACAGCATCACAGTACTCATTTACATTTTTTCTTCAATGATTTTATTCTGAGTTACTATACATTAAGAAAATTATGGTCCAACATGAATAGTATTAGAAAATTAAAATTAATGTCTTATTAATGAGTGCTCCATGGTTAGTTGATTATTTAAATACTAAGTTATTAGAATTTAGTAATAAAGATGAAGTGGCCTGCTGGTCTAATGGTTACAGCGTGCGGCCTTCATTCCGATGGTCGCGGGTTCGAATCTCGACTTTAATATCTAAGTTATGTACATTTGTGAACTTTAGTAACAACAGCGGAATACAAACGGAGAAGGAAAACAACGTGAGGAAACTGCATATATATGAATTAGAATTAAATTTCGGAGTGGATTTGTGAAGTCACCAATTCGCATTGGGCCCCCGCCTTCATCTTGAGGGGTAGGCCTGTGCTCTAATAGTGAGGACGTGAATTGGCTGTTGAAAAATAAATAAATAAAGATGAAACTTTGTAGCATGAAACGCGTTAGAACTTTGGTCTTAATTTCTCCAGATATTATGTAACACTGAGATCATTGGTGGTAAAACGTATTAATCTAGAATACTCTGGTTTTCATATATTGACCGCTGGAATAAGGCAATGGTATTCTAGCAGCTGACTTTACAATATGTGGGAGGTAGTTACTACGACAGATATAAAATATTATCATCACAGAATCTCTATGTATACAACTTGGTTATCGCCTTCTATGGTTCCTCTATTCCGTCTTTATTCTTTATGTTGTTGGTGTTAGCAAAAATTTTTGTAAAGTTCCACCAAATACCGTTTCACCATACTTGACATTTCCCCATTACAATTTCTTTGTGATCCAACGACGCGTTCAGAGTTTAAAACGACAGAGACAATTTTGTAAATCTTTCCTTCAGACAGGAGTTCGTTCGGCTCAAATAATTGAGGTGCTTTTTTTTTATTTCTTTTACTCTAAGTTATTTATATAACGACATACTTGAACGATCTTAATATTCCCCTTTTGTGAAATCGCCTTTGTATCAATTTAGTACACAAAGGTAACTACCAGCATTTAAATACTTTACATCGCGATATCGTTTGTCGCTAATGTGTATATTTATATTTAGCGTGATTGACGACAGAAATGTCTGCAAATTACTGCTTTTAATCTCAATCTTAAGTTAAATTTATACTCGGTTAAGTAAGCTTTTGCAGAATTGTGTTTTTTTTTATACGTTCAATACTCGAAACAACAATCAATAGATCAAACAGCGCTGTTTTATTTTGTATAGTTATAAAGATCATATCAAATGTTACTTTCTCTCTTTCTCTCTCCTACCACTACATTTAAAGCAAGAGTTATTTATAGATATCATGTGGTGTATATAAATAATTAATTTTAATTTAAAACTAAACGGAAACGCCTTGAACCTAATATTCGGTTATGAAAGCTTGTTAAACGAAGTACTAGTGCTACAGTTTACGTTCAAAGGCTTAATATTATTACGATACTTGTTCCGTAATATAAATTATTAGATCGATACCAAATTTTTCATTAAAATTAACTTAATTTTTTTTTATCATTGAATGAATTTTTTTGTTGAGGGTAGTATTTTTATTAATGTAAATCTTTCCTTTAAACCTCTTTCATTATTAATAAGAAGTCTTTGCAGTTCGCGTTAGTTTATTTATTTATTGTGGTTAGGATACATTCTCTGTCATTCAACCCTGGAAGTCAAGTGTGGAAGGTGAAAGACCAAATAAAAGCAATGAGATATTGTGTATATATATATATATGTAGGTAAAAATGTACTATAATTATCCGGTTTGTAATATGATATATCTATATAACGTCTATGTTTTATAGATATTGCTGCCATAATTCATCATCAGTATCGACTGATGGTGATAATAATGAATAATGGCAGCAGTCCAGCAGTGGACATCTATCGAGACGTCTGCTGCTGGATATTAATCTCCCAAAGTTCTCCATAATATAATATAATTAACAAATGGAATATCAGCTAATATTCCATAATACAAGTGTTTTTTTCCTACAAAAAGTAATACTATCAATCCTCGCGTGGTCCCTTAACAAAGAATAGACACACATTGATACTGTTTTGTGTCGTTTTAAAACGGTTTCTTATATCCTAAAAAAGGCTAAAAAAACCTATTATTTTGTATGTATTTAAGTTAAATTGAAGCAAGTTGTAAATACTTCTATATTAACATTTTCAACGGCCGAGTACGCGGAACCTTTCAATTTACAACAGATTCAAGTTTTCCTTTCAGACAATGTTTCATAATTCACTGAACATATACAGTGTATAAGTTTATAAATTGGATATATGTTTGAAATATATATCTTATAATCGTGTGTTATTATCGTAACATATAATGTAACTTAACAATATATGTTATAAAATAACTTGTTGTTGTCGCCGGCATTCGTAGAGCTTCACGGCGTCTGCGTTCATACATTAATTCGGCGACGTACATTAATTCATTTAATCGTCATTATATATTCCTTCATTCATTCACTATTCAACGGAAGAAGGGCAAGAGTGAAAGCGTAGACACTCGTTTATGCGTAGACTGCTGTAATACACAAGTGTTCTAATATACGTTGTCAAATATCACAAAGTTTTATTTCAATTGTCTACACGCCATCACACAGGATATAAATTGTTATATCTAATACTTTTTTTAGTATTTAATAAAATTGTGGTACAACTGTAGAATCTATTTTCTAATCCTTCAAGGATTTATTGAAGCTATTAACAGAGATATTTTTACACGTAATATATAAAGTAGGAAGTCCTTGGAAGTATTCACAACGAATAGAACTTTCCTAATCAAGTCTAAAAATTTAAATTGTTTTTTAATTGGAACCAGTTGCAGTATGTGCGCATGAGCATCTCCATTGGGAGATAAGAGAGAGAGATATATACTGATATAATCGCTCCAAAGCAAGGTAGTGGCAGAAAATCAATGTGTTGTTCACTACGTAGCAACAGTTACACAGTTCCTGTTCTCAGATGAAGTGTAGCGCTTAATGTATCTGATAGTGAGCTCGTGGACCCGGGTCCACGCCCTGTTAGTTGCACTGAGCTCTGGCCGTTTTGGATGTAAGAGATTCCGCACAACAATTCACGGGAGCCAAGCCAACCACACCTGCTCGTAGTGCAACCTCCTAATCAACAAACGTGGTGGGAAATGACGCAAATGCCCATACGAATCCCTACAAACGAAGGTCGGATAAAGACGTTCGATGCGGGAAGCACAGGATCGATCGATATGAAGAACTTTGTGGGAGGCCTTTGTCCAGCAGTGGACGTTTATCGGCTGATGATGATAACGGTCATTTTGTACCATTGTAATAGATATTTTACTGCGTCGACTAAACTGTTTTATCTATCTATATATCTATAACGTTAATCTAGAAGTGTTTTCTTACACAGATTATAACACATCGCCCATGTCTGTAACAGACGACTTACTCTCAGCATCCTGGAGATAAGCTTTAAATGAATCCATTAAGCTCATGAGACACTGCTAGCTTCGTGGAACCAGACAGCGACGGCCCTGTAATCCAAGACGTATTGCATAGTTTACCGCACTGACAACGTCAAATGGGGACGAGATTTTAACTTATCTTTTTACTTTAAGATGTATACCAACTTTAATAGCAACTGACACAACATAAGAATATCATCATCATCGGCTGATTGACGTCCACTGCTGGACATATGCCTCCTCCAAAGATCTCCACATCGATCGGTCCCGGATTGCTCGCATCCAGTGAACATAAGAATATATACATATAAAACATTTTAAATATCTTTTTAAAGATATCATGGTTATTACATATATATAACATACCTTGGGGTCAGATATATAAATAATACAATATACAAGAAGCTTTGTTAAACGAGGCGACGAGATGAGCGAGGTGTTCACGTGATAGCAAGTGATACTCCTGCCCATAACGTAGCGCTAATTAGAATAATATACAAAGCACCACATTGAGCTCCTCGCCGTCACACAAAAGATGTTGAGTGTTGTCATCCCAATAACTTCACTAGCTATAACGCCCTTCAAATCGGAATACAGTAATCTTTACACACTACTGTTTCACGGCAGAAATAGGAGCAGCTATGGTATATAGATATCACCTAGGTAGGTAGATGGTTCTCAGCAACAGAGACCTACCACTATGGTTATTATACATATTTTCAATGCTCGTTGGCCATGTTTGCAGCTTTGCTCATATCTCATCATCATCAGGTACCAGAGAAAATCAATTCGATCCTCAGCTATTTACAAGATGCAAATTTTCCAGGAATTTTGTCTCTCGTAAAGCGTTCTTCTTTGAAGGTGTCCGAAAAATGCAACCTTTCTTTGCATGACGATAAACAGCTTACGTTTGCAGTTAGCTCTCTCAAGAACTTGAGCATTGGAGACAAACATACCTCAACGTAAGGTAAACATATTTGTTACTTAATTCCATTTAAGTTTATTGTAGTATTGCTGGCGTAATAAAACATAAACGTAAAAAGTTATTCCGCAGACAGTTTACGGATTCCCATTTTACATGACCCTGGCGCAGCTTTATTGCTTTTCCCACGTACATACACAACTTAAATGTAACACGAGTCTTATCAACATCTTATTTAACCCTTAATAACCTAGAGTTTCAATTTTGATACCAATCTTTTAAACCGAATGTTCACATTACTATTAATTTTTTTTTATAGGTTGGCTGTACGTATTTTGCTGTTGTATAATATTCTTCCCAATGAAATTAAAAAAATAAATATTGTGATTTTTTTAGCTATTTTTCCCTTCATCTAGACCCTCAAGTAAACATAATAATATTAAAAATAAATCACTTTCGTAAATCAGGCTACTAAGGGTTAAGTCAGTTTCTCTAAATATCGTTCGGATAAAGTATAATATTAGTCTTACCTAGATTCATCAAGTAAGCGCTGCAAGCCAAAGCGACTCTTACAGCTTGTCTGATACCAGGCTCGTGGACCCGGATCCAGGGCTTGTTTTTAAAAAGTGTACTACGTGGAGTGTAGTTATCCGACGGCGGGTTATCACATTATGTCTGGATTTTTGGTTTTCTGACGAATCTACTCTGTCGTTGAGGGTGGGTTCCGGACCCGTTCCCCGACTACCTTCGCCTGTATTGGAATTTCTGGGCGGCGAGAACCGCCCCTCATCGCAAGTGCATTTAGTGTACGTGGTGTGTGAGTAGCTGTGGCGCCGCGTTCTGAAGCGAGGGCGGCATGATGTCGAAATTCGGAGTGTGTTGGTAGTGTCCGAAGTGTGTGTGGTGACGTGGGTGGTGTCAGTGACGGTTGGTTCGTGTGTGGTGTGAGGTACCTTTGGGGATAGCGGAATTAGCGCATGCCGTGGTCTGTGTTTTTCAGTCTTGGGATTCGAGGGCGGCTCGTAGTTGGCCGCTTTGGCCACCCGAGGGTTGGGGTGAGATGACGTCTTGGCGAAATAGGCTGTGGAGCACTCTCTGAAGGGTTCCGTTTTGGTTGGAAGTTTGAGGTCGCTGTGGAAGTCCACGTTGCGCCGGAACCATTGGACACCGGTGGCGATACAAGTGAACCGGTTTTGGAGAACCTGCAGGGGTTTGAGGCGTGCTTCGGACGAATGGGGGAAGACTATGCTGGCGTAAGACATTATAGGTCTTATGCACACCTTGTAGAGGTGAAGCTTGTATCTGTGGGAGAGCTTCCTCTTGCACATCAGAGGATAAAGCTTGCCCAGTACTTGGGCCGGTCGGACTGACCGAAGAGGGAGTTTGTCACCACGATAGAACGCCTTTTTGAGAAGGGTCGTTGTAGTTCGGTGGGTGAAGTGAACGGCTTCCACCAAGTGACTTCCACCGTGAAGTGAACCATTCGCCTAGACGAGTGGCTGCCGTTAGAAGCGACTCGATATAATGTCCGGAGCTTTGCCGGAGTGGTAGAGAGCGGTGTCATCCGGGAGAAGAGCGAAGCTGACTTTGAAGTCTTTGGACATATCGACTACATTGGCTACAAAACATTCTTCTTCGTCTTCATTTTATAAATCTCTTCTTGATCATTTTCATTCATGATTTTATAAATTAAGCTTATTAATATGCTTAGGACATAGGTTAAAATATGACAATTCAGCTCACGGCGATTAAAGAGGAAAAGATTTCAAAGAGATGACTGCAGCATTCCCCGTGACCGTTAACAGCATTCCAAGCGAGTAATGTCAAATTCCTTTGTTCAGGAGAGCAGCTGAAATAATGGTGACGATAAATCATTTATAAGAACAGGGAACTATAACTGAATTTTTAATAATATGAGTAAATTATAAACCTTTTAAAAAAAATTTAAAAAATGAAATATTTGGATTTTTTTTTTCTTCAACAAAGCAATGATATGAACGAGACGTTCACAAAATGGTGAGTTTCTATAACAATGTGGCGCTGGTCGTGACCAGCTGGGCATGTTATACACTACCAAATTGTGGTCGTCGCTTTAAGTCATGATGTTGTCACAAGTAAATTCACTGGGTAACTTAGCACACCACCCTGCAAACCGGAATACAGTAACATTTGCCTACTACTATTCGGCGGCAGAAATAGACACAGCAGTGATACCTACTTAGATGATATCCGGCCACATACTCTTTTTTTTTGGTTTAGGAGATACCCTGCTTCTGACGGAGGTTAGAGTAACGTAAGATTCTTACTCACTAAAACCCCCTCGATGATCTCCATCAGTGCATCCGGAGCGGCTCCGGGATTACTTACAGAACGCACCGGTGCTCCTCTACACTTTGTGTTACACGTCTCTAAGAAGTAGCCTAAAAGTCCTAGGCATCATAGCTGAGCCATATGCTGTCCCACACAGGTTCGCTTGTTGAGCGATAATGGTTCCCACCTTCCAAGGGTCGTGACAGCTTCTCGACCCTTTTAGTCGCTTTCTACGAGAGGCAGGGCTTACTTTGGTCTTATTCTTACTAGCCCGAGGTTTTAGGGCTTCTGGCTATAGACACCTATCACCAATAGAATTTGTAATATGGAGTACAGCTTTGTTGTGTTAGGTCTTCACATATGAAATTGGCGTTTTGTACGGGAGGAGTATAAAGTAATTTTTTTTTTGTAAAATATATTAATTAATCAAAGTATACACCGTTGTACTAAGCACTTTTGCCATCTCATAGGTAGTTCATTAATCCTTTTACTAAAAAAATGATGGGGGCGAGAATCGATAAACTCTTTGAAGGCGGTTTGGACTGCCGCATCAGAGTTGAATTTTTTTCCATCTAAGAAGTTATCCAAATTCCGGAGGAAATGGTAATTTGGTGGGGTAAGGTCCGGGGAGTACGGTGGATGTCGCAGATATTCCAATTTAGCTCAACCAATTTAGTGTTTGTCTTGCGTTGTCGTGAAATAGCAGTGGCCTAGAGCGATTGACCGATCTCGGTTGTTTAGCAGCTAGTTCTTCCTTCATGGTTTGCAGGTAGCTGACAATAGATATCTGCCGTAATCCTTCCATTAATCCTTCGAGTTGTTTCTGCAGCACTGGTGCCGCGGTAGAACTCGTACTCGTAAATATACCGATATTTCATGTTGTCCATTGTGCGGTAACAAGCGACGCCAAAGAAAAAAATAATCAGGAAAAAACAAATGAATGACTGTTTTCAAAACTCAAATGTACCCGCTAAATGAATTTATAAATTTGAATTTGGAATTGTTAACCAAAGAGGAGATATTTCAGATGAAAGTGGTCAGTACGACAAAACGCTAATTTCATATGTAAGGACCTGATATTAGTGAGAAGATACGCGTAGCAGTTGGTTTATGTGCCCTTTGACCAGATAAATGGACGGGGATCACAAACGGAAAGCAATTTAATACGATACATTTGCAAACCATTCTCGCAATACACACTATATATATAAAATTAATTAAGGGATATCTATAACGGGTAGCCATTGTATTATTATATATAAATATATTATAGTACTTTATCCTGCCAACGTCTATTTATCGCACCCTATATGTTATATATATAGGTGTACTTAACCCTAAGTATTGTTGTAAATGTTATGAATACATTGTTATAAATAATAAAAGTAATTTAGCAAAATTGAATATACTGAAGGCTGTAATTGCGTTTATCAGTAAAGCGGAAGTGGTATCTGCAATTTTACAGCGCGCTGAACCTCATTTCCTGTATAGCGATTAGAAGCAATTGTGGCTCACGGATTATTTGTCCTATGTATAATATTAATTACACTTGCTATGAAAAGGAAGTTTTATTGTTTATCACTTTCTATAGGTTATTAACAAATGATATATTTTGTTCTATTTACAAACACCTCAATTTTAGGTTATATTAAATGACAAGGAGGTTAAGGATGTCCCGAGTTCGCCTTGTTCAATATCGAATATTTACAGCAATATTATATTATAATATATGTACTAGATTATCAGCGAAGTGGATTCAAGTAGACCTGACCACCGTGTAAACTCAACCACACCCCGAGATAGATAATAAGATAATCAATATGCCACAGTGGATTAAGGTAGGTAGAAACCACCCCAGCTCATATATTCACCACCAAACAGTAATATATATATATATATAATGACGACATAAAATCTCACCATATTAGATAATTTCTAATTATAAAAATTATAACCTCAAAATTCAAAGCATAGTATAAACTACATATGTCCTATTGATTTATTTATATTTATTGCTTAATAAATATTATTTAAGATATATTAATATGAATTATAAAAATCTCTGTAAATACTAAATTTTATAATAGTAATCCAAATATTCTGAAAGCAAACTATAAATATTGTTGTTTGCTATAAGAGCTTATTGCGTTTTCAATATACGGGTCAGATAACATGATAATAATATATCTCGGATCAAGACATACAAGCTTACGCTGAAATATATTATGTTATATAAAAACTATGATTGTTAGCTTTAAGATAACATTATTGTTAGAAGTACTTAAATATACGCGTTCGACTTCGCCTGGAAACTCCGCCACATCCTCACCTCGCAAATACCCAAATGTCTCAAGACGAAAGTTTTTAACCAGTGCGTCCTCTCCACACTTACGGCGCGGAGACTTGGCACCTGACCATCGGGCTGATCCATCCATTCAAAGTAGCACAGCGAACGATGAAGGGAGCTTTGCTTGGTATTTATCTAAGGGATGACATCCGGAACGATGAAATTCGACGGAGAACTAAAGATGTCGACCTAGTTTTCAAAATCTATAGTGATAGAGAAGCTGAAGTGGCAGTGGGCCGGCCATGGTTGTCGTGTCAGTGACGTCCGATGGGGGAGGAAAATCTTGGAGCAGAGGCCGCGTATAGATCTCAGATGTGTAGGACGCCGTCCTTCCAGATGAACCGACTACATCATCAGAGCGGTCGGAAATGGGTGGTTGCGAAAAGCTGAGGATCGCATCTGGTGGAAGACATTGGAGAAGTATATCCATCAGTGGATAAACAAAGGCTGATAATGATGATGAGTTAAACATCAATTTAAGTTATATGGTAGTAGATCTCTGTTGTGGAAGACCGTCTAAGTAAGTTTATGCTGTAGTATAGCTAATGATATTACAGGGGTGAGGACACTCAACATCGCGTATCTCAATGCGACGAGCACAAATTGGTACTGTGTATATCATCTTAACCAGCATGTTATTCTGGTCTAGCGCATCAAGTTAACGACTCACTCATCTCATCTCTTCTTCGTAAAAAAAAAAACAAAAAGGAGATTCCCTTGTTAAGATAATATGAAAATGGTACAGGCTTCTTTTTTCTCCACTGTTAATAACTAAAACGAGCTACCTTCAGATTCCTTACGATACTCCACTACCGGAAGCTCAAAGTCAGCATCTTTTAATCAGATAGCGCAAAAATCCATTGCTTTTCTAACTGAGCTTCATCCGTTTCAACGTTGTATAAACCCTATCAAAACAGGGCGTTGACATAAAATTGGGTCAGATATCTGGTTGCACAGCTTCCTATCTGTGGGTGATATATCATGCTGTCTGCAAACAGCGTACAGATCGTAAACAGTATATAAGTTATTATATATATATATATATATAACTTCTTAGAAGAGAATTGTTATGTAATATACATTATTTATACCAACAACTCACGAGACCCAAGCCAACGTCACCTGCTCGTGGTGGACCCTGATAATTAATAAACGAGGGTCTAGCTCCCGCCAATTCGAATTGGGCCAGCTTGATAGGAAATAACCCAAATCCCTCATATGAACCTCTGCATACGACAGTCCCTAGTGCTCAGCTGTACCGGAGGCCATGCTGACCGTATGTAGAGACGTTGAGAGGAGCCCTATGTCCAGCTGTGGACGTCAATCGGCTGATGATGACGATGATGAATATTTTTCAAAAATTATGTGGTGGAGTAGTATAGAAAATTTACCGTCTTTCTGTTCAAAGTTTAAGGTATCGAGATAAACAAGATGCTGCGTACAATATTGTATTGTGTAAATATCTTAAGTAGCTATTTATCAATAAAACAATGGTGGTAGGTCTCTGTTGCCATAAACCGTCTAAGTAAGAGCAAACATTACTGTGTTCCGGTTTGAAGGGCACTGTAGCTAGTATAATTAATGGGGTAACGGGACTCAATATCTTATGTTTTAAGGCGTCGAGCGCAATGTGCTGCAGTGTATACCATTCTAACTAGCGCCTCGTTGTTATGGGCAGGTGTATCACTTACCATCAGGTGAATGTCTTGTTTCGTCTCGTAGCTTATTGGAATAAAAAAAAGTTCACAATAAACTGTATTATATACAATACTAATTGTAATTCTACTGGTGGTAGGTATTTGTTGCCGGAAGACGGTCTCTGTAGGTCCGTAGGCTCCGTCTAGGTAGTTATCACCGCAGCTACTTAGTTTTGGCGCCAAATAGTAGTATGCAAGCATTACTGTATTTCAGTTTGAGGGGTGAAATTACTGGAATAATGAGACTTAAATTCTACGTATCAAAGCGCCGGGAATATTGTGGTTTCAAGATCGACATCATATGCTTCAAGGCGACGAGCGTAATGTGATGCTGTGTATGTCATCTTAACTAGTGCTACGGTGTTATGTACAGGTGTATCTTTTACCATCATGTGGAAGTCTTGCTCGTCTTCTCTTCGTCATATTAATATATTTTTTTAATCAAAATATAGTCTTTACATAATTTTGTATGTAGCCATACTGTCATATTAAAATCTCTTTGCTACGTGCTGTGCTATTAATTTGTTTATTAATAATTAGAGGAAATTAAAATTTATCAAATTAATAACAATATTATATAAGGATCTCGCAAATTATTAATTAACTTTATTAAAAATATTACAAGTTATCTGACGTTCCGAAATTTATGTAAGACAACTTCGATAAATCTTCGGTTGTTTGCTCTTACGATTATTTTATTAGACATTTACATTAGTAACTTCTTCTTTTAATTATCTTTACGTTTATTTACAAATTTTATTAAGTTTTTATAAAGTCTAGATAATATAAGGAAAACAAACTGAAAGTGGTTTTCAGGAATAAAGTTTTTTTTTTATTTAAGGAAGTCATGGGACGAGATGTAAGGTCATTGGCAAGTCTAATTTATATGTAAGGTAACCCTGCTCATTAATTACAACGTGGTTTTTTTAGGATGCTGTACACTTCACCACATTGTGCTCGTTGCCTCGAAACATAAATGTTAAATCTCGTTACCCCAGTAATTTCACTAGATTCTTATATTAAACCTATATAACTTTGAGAAACCATTTCGTCTTCTTTTCAGTACTAGTCTTGTCTTATGACAGGTTCTGCTTTTCTATTTCTTTTCCTCATACTTCGCTCTTTTCCGGACAGTTCTCTTTAAAACTGCAGTTTTTCGTATCGTCTGTATCTAGACTTAGCTGTGGAAACCTAAGCTAGACTGTATACAACAGGGATGGTAATTACAGCTGTTTCCGGAAAAAGCTCAAGCAATAACGAAAATTTCACCGTGTTCATTTTTTTTTTTTTTTTTTTTTTTTTTTTTTTTTTTTTTTTATAGTATAGATAAGGCAAACGAGCAAGACGGGTCACCTGATGGTAAGTGATTCACCGCCGCCCACGTCACTAGCGACGCCAGTGCGTTGCCTATCCTTCAGGTAAGAATATGCTCTTTTCTTGAATAACCCAATGTCGCAGTTGTCGGGGAAGACCGCTGATGAATATTGTACTTAATATTCATCACATTCTGAAGCTTTGCAAAAGGGCTCCATAATTCTCGCACATTCATAACTTAATGTCTGACAATTATGAAGATCCAAGTGATGACATTATGCGTGATGGTATACAGTTTGTTTCCTCAACTTGTTGATGTGAATGTTAAAGTTGGCTGCATTCCATCCAGCGGCGAGTTAGGCGTATGAAACTTAATTGCACCCCATTTATAACACAACCCTAACAATACTCAACAATTTCTTAAATATTAACTTATTTTTTTTATTTGATTACGTATAATTGTTTTTAATTACAACCTTCCCTTTTGTTCGAAGTTAATTACGAAAACACTTTGCCAATTAAATACAAACTTAGTTGTTACCTATTAGCAACTCGAGTACTGTACTTTTAATCGCCTAGTAGCAGTTAAAACTTTACAAAGTTATAAAGTAATTTGTTAAATGTTTATTTACGTTATAGTTATAGCTACTGCGGGCTACCATCAGGTCCCTAGCAGGATTCTGCGTCGAAAGATAAAGTTATCAATTAGCAATAAATTGCGACTATTGTTTTATTTTACGTCTTGTTCTCATTATCCTTTATTAAGGATATGTAATTAATGGAGTTTAGAAAACCTTTTGTCTTTACGGTGCAGTGATTAATCATTTCTCTCTTACCTAGTTGAAGATGGTTCAAGATTTTTTTTTAAATCCCGCCTGTATACTTATAAACTTGCCACTGTAACGATATTTTTGTCTTCCGGCTGTCAATATGCAAGTATTCTAGACGAGCGCACTTTACTATCTTCGTTCTCATTATAACTTATTCACTCATTATCACTTATTCACTCATTATCACTTATATAAAATGGCGATCAAGCATTTGATCCTTAACTGTGTGAAAATGTTTTCGTTCTACTTTAACTTAATTTTACTTCTATGTTAATTTAACACTACAAAGTACAATCCGTACGAGAGGTGTTTCTAATGTTCCCTTATAGACCAGAAGATTACCCTTAAGTTGCATTTAGTGTTAAACTTAATACAATACGATATCTAGACGGTTAGTAGGTATTTAGGCCAAGTTGAGATCAATTATCGCTATGTTCTATTCTTAAGTCTTACATAAGTCTGCACTAGCTTTAAATGGTCTCCTGAGGTCTAGGTTGCGGTCAATACATTATTTAATATATAGCTACCTATTTATTATTTAGTACAAAAAAAATTGAATAAAAAATAATTATTTCAGTCGGGTTATTGAGAAATAGTTTATATTTGTATACAACTGAAAAATAATTACAGCAGTAACAAAGTCATTATTTTCTATATAAATTATTAGAAGAAAAATTGACCAAGTTTATTTCTATAGTATCATTAGAATATTAAAAATATCTAGAATATTCTTTTTATAAATCTAACACAAAAAGTATAGTGTTATTAATTTAAAGCGAGTACTTTTGTTTAAGTGCTAGCTTTAGTAATTATTTCGACTTGGTCTTTTCCCATCTGTATAATGATTATAACTTAGGTACGTTTGCAGCATATTTCAAAACTTAAAAATGACATATTAAAGAGATTTTGAGAGAAATAAAAAGTCTTTAGTATCTAGACTTTATATTCTCTACCTTGAGGAATGATGAAGAATGAAACTCTAAAAGAAATAAAGCGCTATTAATAATAACAAGGGGTTAAATACGATTGAAATTAATTTAATTCCCCCATCTCGTTTACCACCGGACGATCAAACACACGGTGGGTCACCGCCCTTATATTGTGAACATCCTCAGTTTGCGAATAAAAGAGGTTCAGCTCTTCGATCTTCAGAACAGCATTTGAGTAGAACATCTTGCCGGTATCCTCGTCTAGTGCATCTTACCATCACAGATATCTAGAACTGAACTTATCGATATAAAATTAAAAACAATTAAAGCTACGGAAGATGATAATAAGAGATGAGAAGAGGGTTACTAATTGGACTGACCGTTGCAGAAACACCCCTCTAATAGTTTTAAGGTCGCTCGATTTAACTTTAATATTAACTTGAACGAACTAATTTCTTAGAAGTTTGTAATGGATATGAAATATATTATATTACGTATAGTGGAAGATCGGGGAGGGAGATGTTCGGAGTATCTCTGCGTGATCAAATCAGAAATGACGAGATCCGCAGAAGAATCAAGGTTACTTACACAGTTCTACAAGTCGCGAGGCTGGTATGTAGTTCCTAAAACCGGTAGACGTTGGGGATGTGAAAGAGCCGCATTTGCAGACAGAGAGGGGGCCCCTCACTTGGTGAACAGAGAACATAAAAGGTATCGCTGGGAACCACTGGATTAAAACAGAGTAAAACCGTGGTTTATGGAACACCTTATGGGAAACCTTTGTCCGCAGTGGACATCCATCGGTTGAAATGATGATGATGATAGCAAGATTATAAATTAAATTATTAGTTGATGTAGTGGTGGTAAACCTCGTTTGCTGGAGACTATCTGGGTAGGTACCACCCCAGCGCCTATTTCTACCCCCAAATAGTAGGGTTCAATTGCTGCAGTGTTAGTAATGATGTAGCTATTGAGAGGCTTGTGCTCTAGGGAAAGGTTAGGGGAACTAGGAAGAACGCCTATGAGATGGATTGACCAGATAAAGGCGGCAGTAAACGACTCATCATCGTTGCCACTATATGAATGCACTAGGAAGGCGGCCATCAGAGAGGAATGGCGACGTGTTGTTAAGCTTGCGACCAACACCTGAACTGGTGATCACGACCACTCTGTCAAGAGTGATATTAACGAAGAAAAAGAAGCCACCAATGGACTGTTCTTATTTTAATATTCTAGTGAAATTACTAATTTAACGATCATAAATTGGTGCTGTATCATGATTAGGCCATAGTTAAACATTTATTATTAGGCCTTACTCATTTCAAAGATTCCTTAAAAAAAAAAAAACAATGATACAAATAATTTCTGAATATCTTCTCATAGTATATATTATAACGAAAACAAATAATAATAATTTTTTAAATTTGTTTGTCTTTTAAACATTTGTTTTTGTTTTAAACAGCTGATGTGTTGAATTACGGACTAAAGGACATTGATCAGGACATAGAGATGGTTTGCAATTGTTGCTTAGCTGTTTCCTATAATAGCTTAAAGTGAAATACGATTGTGTAAAAGCTATTTTAGCAATTCAAATTTAACAGCTTAGAAATCGATCAGACTTACCGATTGCGGGCATTGCCTTCTCCATTGGTTGCTTAGTGACATTTACATAATACGGTCTACTTACAGTCGGACAACTTAGATATTACGTAAAGGAAATCCTCGATGTTTAAGCAAAAGGATTTTTTCGACAACTAGTTAACCTTCAGGTAGACATTGATGTGATAATATCCTGTAACTTAAGTATTTTATCTTTTTAAGATTATCTTCTTACATCTTGGCTACGTCCAAAGTTTGGTTATGTTTTTATAAAGCAGTTTGCTTAACTTTTATCAAACCGCTGTGTTATTTGTTGATGGATCGTCTTAGAAAAATAGAATACTGACTTTTTTCTTTTTTTTATTCGATTAAGGGATGAGACGGGCGAGAAGGTCACCCGATGGTAAGTGATTCGCCCGTCCGACGTGGCGCTACTTAGGAAGATATACACTGAAACATATTGTGCTCGTCGTCTGGGACAAGATGTAGAGTCGTTGCCCTCAGTAATTATACTAGCTACAGCATCCTTAAAACCAGAACACAGTAATGTTCTCACACTGTTTACTTTCCGGTGGTACTTATCTAGATGGTCTCCGGCAACAGAGAACAACCACCAGTAAAGTATCTTAATAAAAATTATATATGCAGCATGAAATTCTTTGAAACTGCGGTGTAGCACATTCCTGTTAATGATAGCAAATCTGGTGATACTATGAATATATTACCTTCTTGATGATCAAATATTGTTTTAATAAAAAAAAAAATTGCGCCCCTGGTCGGCTAATCAAACGCAATTTACTAAATCGTCAAAGCGTAGGCAGTGACACAGAATGTATTACGAGTTTCATAAAAACGTGTCAAGTGTAATTTGCGTCATCAGTTCCCGTCGTTTGATAAGTTTCCATCTTCAGCGTCAATCAGTTTTTATATATATATATGTGTTTCATATATATGTTTTGTCAACCTTCAAAAAGTGGTACGTAGATCTCCGTTCTCGTTAATGGCTCACTAACTACAGCGCCCTTCAGTGTGCCAACAAAGAGCCCTCAACTTTTTCGAGCACGTCATGCTTTCTCCTAAAGGCTGTATGGAGAAGTAAGATGTTTTGGAGAAACTAGAAGGCGGACGTGATCAATGGAGAGCCCCTACCACGTGAACGGTGCCTATTAGAATGATTATGGGTGGCGGTATACACCGTGAGGTTCACTTTGCATATGACAGCATTCGATGGAGCATGGGCATGATCCTCAGCAGTGACGGAGCGACGATCAAGAAAAGGATTTGATAAGGTCAAATAAATAACATGTTATACAATCAACGACATAGGTTTGTTATGTTTAGATACTAAGGCTTATTAAATTAAAGTTAAGGGGAGGTTATTAGGTGGTAGGTGAGAACCTTAACTCGCCTTTATTAAGGAGGATAGGATAAGGAGTAGGGTTCCTTATCTGTATATGATTTTATGAAAGACTAACCATCCTTTTGGTTCTATCCGGTTCTTCTTTACATTAGTCCTAATGGTGGTAGGTCTCGTCTACAATTATACCGTCTAGATATGTAAAACCACAGCGCCATTTTCGCGACGAAGAGAAGTGGGCAAAAAGAAAGCTAGTGTAATTACTGGGGTAACGAGATTCAACATCTTATGTCTCGGGTGACACTATGCTGATGTGTGAACCATCTTGAATAGCGCCACGTTGTCATGGACTGTAACACTGGATGGAGGAACTTGTGACACTGACTCGTCGCTGAATTGGCAAAAAAAAAAAATACCATTTTATAATTAATGAAGGAAATAAAGATAAAACTTAGCTGTGTATTTGTTAATTTTCTCATAGTGTATAACTCTACAAAACTTTAGTTATAAACGAAATTTCACAATAAAGCTTCGTTATTAACAAAGTTTATTTTGCTGGATTTAACGCAATGGAAAATGTAGTTTACTGCGCATGCGTCCTGGAAGAAAGAGACCCAGCAAGGAGGTTCGACTTCTGCCGTTTAATGCTTCATGCATACTTAGAAAATAATAATTTTCTCAACAAAATATTGTGAACTGATCAATCGAAGTTTATTGGGCTCTGCGAGATGAAAATCTCCACGTGATTAGGGAAAGAGCTCATCAGCGAAGATTCTCCGTTAACGTATGGATGGGCATAATTCATACTTACTTGATAGGCCCAGTTTTCTTGCCCAACTATTTAAATGGGGAGTTTTTTTAATTATCTAGAGGATATACCATTGGAAACCGGAAGAGAAATGGTGCCAGGATGACAGTTGTCTTGTCAACTTTCGTCTTGGCGTAAGATAGTGGTTAGACACTACTTACCCTCAGCGATGTATTGGCCGAGACGGACCAACACCGTGGCCTGCAAGGTGTCCTTACTTAATACCTTGCGATTATTACTTATGTGTGGTCACATGAAATCTTTAGTGTACACAACAACAATTAACCCGTCAGGAGATTTAAAGTCACGCATCATAGTCGCTGCTGACACAATAAGAGAACAGCTTCCAGTGCTCAAAAGTCTACTGTGAGAAAAAGTCTATTGCGATGAAAGTTTACTGCGAGGAAGTCTACTTTGAGGAAGAGTCTACTGTGAGGAAGTCTACTGCAAGGAAAAGTTTACTGCAAGGAAAAGTTAACTGCGAGGAAAAGTTTTTATTAGACAGATTAATATTTGATGATACTTGGTTTTATTACAAGTGTATTTTTCTAAATTTTAGAAACTTTATGTACTTTCTTATACCTTGTCGTATAGGTATTGGAGTCAGGTACTTATTTATGTGCTTTGTATGTATTTTTTATAAATAAAATTTTGTTTTAAGATTAAATAAAAATGTCGCCTTATTGTTTACTGTCACGACTTTCAAAGAACCTAATTTAAAAGTTTTGGCCTCTAAGTGAAGATTATTAATTTAATTTAATGAAACGATGATTAAACAATAATTATTATATTAAAATTTGTGTAGAAATAAGTAAGAAATAAAATCATCGAATTTTTTTTTAGAAAATTGGGAATTTTTTGAAAAATATTTAAAAAATTAATAACTCCAGAACCATTGTTTTTGTATGGAGTATTCGATACATAGATAGATAAGATACGAGCTACAATTTAGCCCCTACAGATCTTTTACACCTATTACCTTTCAACCTGTATATATATGAATATTTCGTCTATATATTTCTCTCGTTCACCTGATAATAAGTGATACGTCTGCCCATAAAAATTTACTGCTAGTTAGGATGCTAATAAATCAAGCTGTTTAATTCTGCCGACCTGTCTCAATATTATTAATATTCAGCTGCATAACTATTAGAGGTCCGATAGCGTGTAATGTGTAAATATCCTGCAATAACCTCAAAGTAATCCTCTCGATCTAGGTTAATCGTTAAGTTATTCAAACAAAGCCTTTGTGGACTTTTTGTATAATGTTAAAGTCAATAATGGCTTATCCCCCATCATTAAATATAAGAGTAATGTAACCATAAAGTCGATTCTGAAGTTCTTTTTTGTCTGTTTTCATTATAACTATAGAAAAATGTTTTATTCATATTTCAATATATATTAGAAGTATGTAACGGTGGTGGTGGTGGTCTTTTTGGGTAAAGCCTCTTTTCAGCTGTAGACATCTATCGCGTTGAAGATGATGAAACTGTTCCTGATAGGTATCTTTTGAAGATTATCTAGATGGATGCTAAAGAAATTGTCTATTTCTGCGGTAAAAGGCACCGTTTAAAGATTACCAGTGCCTTTTAATATGTCTAATGGTGATATGGTCCTAACCCTAAAGATATGGTTTTACCAAAATATTTTTTTTTTATGAATACGTACATATATGGTGTCAAGTAGCGTTTATCATTTTTGGTACAGCCCCGCATCCTCACGTTTTTTAGCCACGTATGCTGCCGCCGGGAATTAACTATTAAGCGATTTGTGGCCCAGAGAAACATCGAGGGCTCCAGACCACGAAAAAGAACGCCTACGAGATGGACTGACCCGATAAAGGCGACTAAATGGTTTATCATTACCACTACATGAATGCACTAGGAAGGCGGCCATCAGAGAGGAATGGCGACGTGTTATTAAGCTTGCGACCTACATCTGAAGTGATGACTTGGATCACTCTATGAAGAGTGATACTGACGAAGAAGATATACGGCAATATTATTGTTTATTAAATATAAACATGACTTTCGCGAGCTTTCATTCTTCAGCAACTCTGTAAAACTTTTTACCGACTTCCCTTTACTGAAACCTTAATAAAGTCAACGATAATTGTTAAATCATGTTTAAGGCTTAACGATAGCAGAAACTTTTCTTTACGGTTAAAAAAACGGCAATAAATTCTAATACACTTTAGGTTTATTACAAGAGGCTGTCTGAAATTTTTAAAACAAAAAAAAAATGTTTACAAAATATCTTCCGAAATTTCTAAGCACATTATTCAAACGGATGACGCTGAAATACAGATTTATGGTACCATCTCTTTAACCGTATACAATAAAATCTTATACAACCGCAAGAAAAATTTTTTTTTTTTAATAAATAATCTTACGTAACATATATTGTTAATTATTGGATTTTAATTATTTTTTTAAATTTTTCAGTGTTAATATAATTCATCTGTTGTATTTAAGGTTAACTATTAAAGAAATTTATTATTTCATTTCGTAAAGGGATAGATTATCCAGAAAATTGTTTATTTATACCGAAACTTCGAAAAATACCCTGCTTCTTGGGGGGGGGGGCAGTCAGGGTTATATGAGATTCTTGATCATCAAAACCCCCTTGATGGTTTACATCAGCACATTTACACTTTGTGTTAGCAAAACTCTCTTAGGCACCATCGCTGAGCTATTGCACCTTACGTTGTTCCATCCGGCTTCGCTTGTGGAGCGATAAGCCCCTACGCTCAGGGCCTACGAAACCCGTAGGCTGTTTTAGTCGCATTCCACAATAGTCAAGATTAACCTTAGTCTTATTCTTTCTAGCTCGAAACTATAGGCCAAATTCGGGCGCAGCTCTTTAAATCGAATCATTACTTGTGATGAAAAGTGGATACTGTACGATAATCGGAAGCGCTCGTCGCAATGGCTGAACCCGGGAGACCCAGACAAATCATGCCCTAAACGTAAATTGACTAAGAAAAAATTACTTGTGAGTGTTTGGTGGACTAGCGCCGAGTGTCGTTCACTGCAGATATCTAAAATCTGTCAAAACGATTACGGCAGATATCTATTGTCAGCAACTGCAGACCATGAAGGAAGAACTAGCTGCTAAACAACCGAGATTGTTCAATCGCTTTAAGCGACTGCTGCTTCCCGACAACGCAAGATCACCAACAGACACTGCACTATAAACAACCACTGAGTTAGATGAGCTACAATTGGAATGTCTGCGACATCCTTTGTACTCCCCGGACCTTATATTCTTCCCGCACAAAACGCCAATTTCATATGTAAGGACCTAATATACGAAGCTTACCCGGCGACAGTAATTTCACGAGTCAATATTAGCTTCGGGATATATCAAATTAATGTGTGCGTCACAAAGAAAATCGTGTTGGCATGAAGAGTAAGACGGAAACGGAAATGAATGGCGGCGAGACGAATGCGGGCGGAAAAATAACAAAGAAAAATGATTTGTCTTTCAATCTATTGTAGATTACTGTTTAATTGTAAAAGTGAGAAAATTTTCTTCTGAAATAGTTTCTTTACACAACTATTGTTGTTCTCTTTGTTCCGGTTGTTTTTATATAAAAGGAAACTTTATCACCAGCCGATAGACGTCCACTGCTGGACATAGGCCTCCTCTAAACATCTCATAGATCGGTCCTGAGCTGTTCGCATCCAGCAGATTACAGCGATGTACTCAGCAACAGACGGGCACTAGAGGCCGTCGTTTGTAGGGATCCTTTTCGGCCATTTTTCACCACGCTCGCTCAATTCGGGTCGGCGGGAGCCAGCGCCTCGTTTGTTGATTACCAGGTTATACCACGAGCAGGGGAGGTTGGCTTCGACTGTATGTTAACACAAAAGCTCGTTTGTTCATTGTATATTCCGATCAACGCCGCGCAGTCAATCGTTAATAACGCTAACGAAATAACAAATCGATTCATTAATCATTGAATTATCGCTTTCATTTGCACTCCATGAATGAATTCAAAGGAAATAATTTATGTCTAAATTCAAATCTGTAATTAGTTTTAAGTCTAACATTGAAATTAATTTCGTGTTGTCCTTCCATTTCGTTTTCACGCTTAAATCCTTTTAGATTTAATTAACATCATTATGAAGACGACATCCTATTCGTTAGGATCAACAAGGAATCTTCATTTAGATTTTATACGATTTTTAATATATTCACTCAATTATTCATAAATAATATTCAAATATTGTAAAGTTAATAAAATTTGAAAATTATTACCGGAAGAAACAGGTGCCTGGTGCCACTCAGTATCGGATAGACAGATAATTACTTATACCGCCATGCAGTAAGATGTTGCGGTTTGGTGAATGCTGTTCCTGGTAATATAGTTAAGTTAAAAAGATCTATCATGTTCTAAGAACAGCACGTGTAAAACTTTAATGGAAATATAGTGTTCATTTGAGAGTTGGAGTAAGAGTCGGAACTGAATAAATCTTAAATCCTTGCAAAAGTTTCGAAGCTATGTTGGTTTTTGGTCGATTGCTAATAAAATTACATTACTGAGACAGTTTCAACTTCGAGCTTAAGCGAGAATTTCCTCAGTCCAATTTATTTGAATTCTCTCCGCTGCAGCAAAAATTTATACTTCAAAAAGTCATTTTCAACTTGATATTTTTTTCTTGAATATAACTTGAACGACTTATTAGTATTACAGATATATAATACGTTACTACGAGTTATCATTATCCGTAAGCAAAAGACGCTTACACAATTTAATATATTTCTAGTGTACATCACATAAAAAATTTAATCTTTTTCAACCCCTACATATTTTATTTGTCTCTAAGTTATTCGATATAAACCAACAACATAATTCCTCTAAGTGGATTTAATTTTAAGCTTAAACAAAGAACTTTCACACAAATAGAAATTCTCCGTGTGCAGCTTTAGCTGTTATTTAAGAGAATTTGGATTTTAATTAGCTTTGAGCTTTTGAGGTTTTAAAGGAATTAAAGATGATTTTTTTTATACAATTGCATAATTAGTAAAAACTTGTAAATATAATTAATTCAAGTCACAACTTGAACATCATCATCATTGTCACATTAAGAGTATAAATAGATGCAGGATAAGGAAAAAGGAAATATTAGTACTTCTCTTCATCCGCGTCTCCTTCATAATTGCTAAGGATGAACTGCATCTCACTCACCTCTGCAACCTGAAATAGTTTTATTCAGTCCATCTGGAGCGACCACTTTGGACTTGCCGTCCACCAAAAACTTACCGGGTATTTTCGTTTTGCCTCATGATCTGATCTGATCAGACCACTGCTACAAGCGTGTGGCAAGTTAGACAGTCTGAACAGTCTACGGGTGGTAAGTCCCTGTAGCTGGAGACTATGGAATTATCTATAGTTAAAAACTTATCAATTTCAATTGAGTATAGTTGCATAATTTTTTTGTGATTGTGATGTGTGATGAAGAGATTATCATCATTAACTCACGGGACCCAAGCCAACCTCACCTGCTCGTGGTGCACTCTGCTAATCAAGAAACGAAGCTCTGGCTCCCACAAACCCGCAATGGGCCAGCGTGGTGGAAAATGGTACAAATCCCTCCATATGAACCACTACAAACAACGGCTGCTGGTGCCCAATGATACGGGCAGCGCAGGACCAATCGATGTGAAGATCTTTCGAAGAGACCTATGTCCAGCAGTGGACGTCTATCGTCGTGATGAGGGATTTAGAATATACTGTTTTAATAGCCTTTATGAAGAACAAAATCCTAGCTGTATTCCACAATTCCTTACGATCTGTGATAACGAGAAAACGTAATCAGCATAAAATCTGAACCAGTTCTTTCATTATAAAATTGTTCAGGTTTTTAAATTACAATTAATAAGACATCAACGGCTTTTTTGTACTACGAAGCGACGAGGTCGGCAAGAAGTTCAGATGATACCAAAGATACGCCTGGCCATAATAACGTGGCGCTAGTTAAGATTATGTACTCTGTACCACATTGTTCTCATACCCTAAGATTGTAAGGCTAGTTACCTCAGTAATTACACTAGCTACAGCGTCTTTTAATCAGGAACACAGTAATGTTTACACAGTACTGTTTAATAGCAGGAATAGACCATGCGGTGGTACCTAAGTAGACGTTCTCCAGCAACCGAGTCCGAGAAAGTTGGTAACTTTAAAGATGATTTCTATTTTGAGTTATCATCTAATGCAGTCTTTATGCTTATAATGAACTTAAGTTTTTTTTTAATTTGAACATATGTATGTATTATATGTCCATTAGCTGGACTCAGAGAGTAACAAAAGCGTCACCCCATGCTTAGGGTTAAGAAACGTAAAATCTCCTACCTCGGTCATATACTCCGTCATCAGCGATATGATCTTCTGGAGCTGATGATAGATGATACTGGGTAAAGTATCTGGGAAACGAAAGATGGGGATATGGAAGAAGTTATGGTTGAGGAATATGAAGAATGGACTGGCATATCTGAATCGTCGGAATTGTTCCGCCGAACCGAGATACAGAAAGGACTGTACCACGCTGATCGCCAACTGATTCATTAGTTGGAGAGGCACTTTAAGAAGATATGTACGCATAAATAGGAGACTGCATTGCTCGATACTTTTGCAATTTTAATCACAAAAAGACTTGCTATTGGCAAAGTGCCGGAGGGAATTTGCTAAATGTCGTACACTCTATTGTTTCATTCACTGCGCAGTGGCCTGTTCTGTTTTCATTTCAAGATTGCCAGCCGAGTAGTGGACTACGTACAGTGCTACAATAAAGTTTTGTCTTTTTAAAAATTCGGGCTCACCTTAAATTTTAACACAGCCCCAAGTTTCAATGACAAGCTAAAAAGTGTTTTTGCTCTTATCCAAATGTTTTTTGTATGAAAAAAAATTAAATAAAAGCAGAAAAAAACAAGTTTCAGTAACGGTGGTAGATAAAACTGCTAGTCTTTGCCAGGATTTATTTCTTCCTTCATCATCAGCCGATAGATGTCCACGGCTGGACGTAGGCGTCCCCCAAACATCTCCACATCGACCATCTTCACCAGAGAGTTAGTATGGCCTCTGGCAACGCCGGAAGTTAAGGGGCGACGTTTGTAGGGGTTCATATGGGAGGAGTTGGGCCATTTTCTGCCACGCTGCCCCACGCGGGTTGGCGTGAGTCAGACCCTCGTTTGTTAATTAGCAGGATGCACCACGAGCAGGTGACTGAATAACTAGACGATTTTATATAATAAGTTTCGTACTTACTAACTGCCTTTATTGTTATCTACTAGAGATTTCCACTTTATAGCCTGAAGACTTGAAATTTCATAGGAATATTCCTTTTGCCGATTGTAAGTCAACTTAGAACGGATTTTACAAAATTTCTTCAGCAGAGGGAGATTCAGGGGAGTTACAGCCAGCAAAGCGGACGGGGAACAGCTAGTTATAAACATAATTAGTATGCCCAAACATTTTCAGTTTTCTTCCGGTGAATATCCAGTCAGATCTCATCGGAATCAGATCTATCATTTCAGCGTAAGCCGAAAAATACAGGAAGATGATTAATATATTATAATTTTTTTAATATGTACTGTGTAAATATTCAAACAAGTTAACAAGAAGTATTTATTTTATCAAATACATCTATTTGCGTTACCCGCTACCCCTAAAATGAATAAACTAATAAAAAGCTACGATTGGAACAATAAAATATTTTTTTTTCCGACTGCAGCATTATTAACCAACTAAACGAATGCTGCTGTAGCATTCAAATCATTATTGTAACTGAAAAAAGTGTATGAATTTTTCAGATTATTTATTATTACTTTTTATCATATTTCTTTTACTGATGAACAGGCTATGGAAGTGTTCCATTTATGTGAAGTGGAAGCTCCTGAAGTTTAAATTAAGTTCACATATGCAAACTGATTTATAAGGCGTGTATAAGGGTAGGATAAGGAGAAGGGTTTCTTATCTGTATGTTTGATTGCGTTCAAGTCTAACCATCCTTTTGGTTCCTTTCGGTTTTTGTTTGTGTTTTAAATTTACTGAGTAATAGTTTAATTATTGTTTAAGGTTTAATTGTTTTTATGACGATGTCTAATTTTATACGAAGATTTTCATACAGATCCTTAACTTAAATAGAGAAAAATATGATTTTATAAAAACTTTATAAAGTGTCTCAGTCTACAAAATTCGTAGCGAGGAGCTACAATTTTTTAAATAAAACATTGGTTTCTGTGAAGGATGCTTCGCGAAGCTATCGAAATTAAATGACATCTTATTTTCAAGATGTTTACTGCCACCAGTTTGGAAACCGGTTATTAATAAAATTAAATTAAACAACAAGCAAAGCACTAGAAGATTTCAGCGAGCTCATTCTACGCAGATGAGACTGCAAATAACAATTAAAAAGCTGTAGATATTCCGTGATGACTATGATGTTAAGACATCTGTCAAGTCAGTCCTTCTTCATCGTGGGTGCTACAAAATACTTGAAACCTTGGTAATGAATATATAAATAAAGGGGATGAATAAATTGATGTAGTAAAATTATAAATTTGATCATTTATAGGAAATCCATTTCATACTATGTTTTACGATTCCACTACAGCCGTACGGATTTACTTTATGATGCTGTTACGATATTGCTTGATATTTAGAATTGGAATTGCTTATTGCCACATTATATATATATAATGTGGCAATAAACAATATATACATATATCACATAAGAGATTTTCGCAAATATGTCAGTTAAGTCCTCCTGTGACCATTGCTGTAAAGCACTCAAAAAGTAGGATAGAGTTTATATATATATTTATAAGAGATTTCCACCTACTTCGAGACTCATCACGATATCACTGAAACCATGGGGCTTGGAGAATTAAAATTTGGTAAGAATATTCCTTTTACTGAGTATAGGACAGTAAGGAACGGATTTTACAAAATCTTACCCCCATAATTCCGTTTTGGGAGTAACGGCGAGTAGGTGTAACGGCTAGTAAAGCGGGCAGGGAACAGCTAGTTATAATATACTTAGTGTCCAATAGAGCACTTAAGCTATAAACTAAAGCTTATTTCTTAGTCTAGTTAAACTGCTTTTATTACTCCAGTAAATTGTCATATGCTATTTTAGAATCGACAAGCAATAAGTATTTTTTAGTGCTGTGAAAGTAAAGACTGCACTTCAATGTTACTTAACTTGACAAGGGTTCTGAAAAAGAGGCATGTTATAAATGACATGAATTATACTAATCAAAACCACGCCTTTATATGTAGGATATAGCGAAAGGAATTCACAACATTTTCCATTCCGTGTTAATATAATTTTTATCATAATAAATATTTAGTGGATCCCCTCATTTGTATTCCGGCCGCGGTACAATCGCAGATGACCTCCTCTCACGTAAAACCGTAATGGCCAATTTGTCTTTTTAATTTCGATTTCAGCGTACAGTATGAAAATGATAACAATAGTTTGGATTTATAACGTGCAGGGTTTTCGCCATATTTGCGTTAAATAAAAAAGTGTTTCCGCTGCGATATATCAGCTAAAAAAAGAAAATAATCCAGCGTTGATTACAACATGCACATTGCTGGTGTATTTTGTGGATTTTTTGTTTCGTGTGCAAATTTCGTAAATGCAACGATTCCCTGCGATCTTCATTTCAATGCGACTGCGGTCTATATTCAGCAATGAATGGCGATAGGCTGAAGCAATGATGACTTCATAAATCTATTTATACTCTGTACTTCATACTCTACAAGCTCAGCACAGGGGGTGAAGAGTTAAGCTCTGCGTTTTCTGGATAGTAAAATTTGATATAAATTAATCCATCTAAGAACTACTGTCACCGTTGCCGTCTTTCGAGTAGACAAACAAAAGGCAATGATGAATTGATTCCCTCCACATGAACCCCTAAAAACGACGGTCCGTACTGGCCAGCTGTACCGAAGGTCATGCTGATTATTGATGTAGCTGGATGAGAGCAGCGCGGGACCGGGATTGAAGTAAAGATCTTTGAAGGAAGCTTATGTCCAGCAGTGGACGTCTATCGACTGATGATGATGAATGCTTGATTGATTCTTAAAATTAACCAACGATTTAACTACAGATTCCTTTCTTCTGTTGGTTCGATATGAAGAAAACGAAATATTTAAAAAAGATACTAAGAATGATACTCAGTGTGTTAAATTTGAAATGTCGGATTAAGGGACAAAAGACTACAGGTTATTTCACTTTATGCAATAGCAGGTATGAAATAGGTCACAATGGACTGAAATTCATGTATGTATAACAAGTGAGCACTCGAACAGATAACAGGTGATTTATGCGGCGTGCATTTTCATTTCCAAAACGAAATCTGTTAGTGCTGTTGAAAATTTTACCTACATATTCTGATCCACAGCGCGTTTTGATGTACTGTATTTACTTTTTATTATCATCAGCCGATAGGCGTCCACTGCTGGATATAGGACCTCTCCCAAAGATCTCCAAATAGATTGGTCCCGCGCTTCTAACCAGATCATCGGTCCATCTTGCGGTAGGCCTCCTAATACTACGTCTACTGATACGCGGGCGCCACTAGAGGACCTTACTGCCACATCCGCCGACGGTACTTCGAGCAATCACCTGCCCACTGCCACTTAAGTCTAGCAATCTTTTGGGCTATGTCGGTGATCTTAGTTCTTCTGCGGATATCCACATTTCTGATTCGATCGCGCAGAGAAACTCCAAGCGTAGCCTTCTTCATTGCTTTTTTATTAAGTATAGACTAATGCCTTCACAACGATCGCACCAGACAGTGAGTATGAAGTCTAGATAGTCAAGTATATTAGTCTAGAAGAAGCCGATTCATTATTCTATTAATATCTACCATATAATACCTGGGAAAAACCGTTGTCGGACTTTTTATGTCTTCGCTATTTGCTTTACGAAGAGTCACCTCTTCCTCAAAAGGAGGTTTACTATCCAACGACAATTTCTTTAATATTACCTTAAAACTTCAGAAGTGTAAATATTTATGAGTTTCTCTCGTAAAGTGAAACGAGTAAACACTAACTTTGCTTTTATAGACTCTTCCTCTATTTGAACTCCATTAAATGACTCGATATTTATGTCATCATGATTATCATTACCGTTATAATTTTATTCTGGTATCCATATCTAAATTTAAGCCTCCTAAATAAATATCTAGCGCGACAGCACCGATGCTATCTTCATCTTTCGATACCTTACGATCTTGACGAGATATTGTTTATTAGATAAATAGGTTCTATTAGGTATCGATATTTGGTGAGTTACCTTTGTTAACTTCAAAATCTAATTTCGCCTTTAACTAACCAAAATTGAAATTAGTAGTTACGTGAAACGTTATAATTTAATTACGGCAGAACTTTGAGCGCGCCGAACGGAGACAATTTCCAATTTGTTCATACGTTTTAGACGAAAGGTTCTCCGAACCACGAAATGGTACATTCGGGAATACCAGTTACAGCGGGTTTGGGTTGTTAAATAACATCCACCGGCTGGGCAATGCGTATAACGATGTCCGCTTCCCTCCACATACGTAGACCAAATCATACAGTTTCTGTTCTAAGTAATGTTATTACTACTTCTAATTACCACTATTTTTTTCACCCTTTCTTCCTAGATATTATCCCTTGTGGTGGAAGAGTCAGTTTTCTTATCTATTAATCTACACACCACCCATGATTATACTTATATGCTTTCATTGAACTATAAATTTATCATATGATGTTAGATCTCTTGCTGGAGATCTTCTGGGTACCAACGCAGAGCCTATTGCAGCTGATAAGCAGTACTGTGCTTCAGTTTGAAGTGTGCTTTAAGCTAGTGTAATTACTGTGGTAACGAGAATCAATTTCTTGTCTCATACGATGAGCGAAATATGGTGCAGTGTTTATGATCCTAAATAACGCTATGTTGTTATGAGCTAGCGTATCACTTACCACCAGGTGATCGTCACGCTCGTTTCGTTGCTTAATTTGTAAAAAAAAAAATACTTTTTATATTATATCAATATCATTTGTAATTTTAAATGCTTACTTGTTTTTTCTTGTTACTTTAATAAGGAAGGGGAGAATTCCGGGCAAACTTAATCAACGTTACTAATCCCCGGTGAGATTAGCGATTCGCTTAATTCGTTAGAAGTAAACTCGTCATTAGCTTCCCCTACTAACTTAATATATTTAATCTAACAACTACGTTATTTATTTTCATATATATAAATATAGTATACATAATTATACATAATATAAAGAAGTTAATAATAAAACATATAACAACCCTTACAAGAAACACTAATCTCAAAACGAAATTGTTAAAATAACCTTAGAATAAAAAATAATACAATATGTTTTTTAACTTATTAACGACGAGCGGGACGTTCACTTAATAGTAAGTGATATGCCTGCATATAACGACGTCTCGCTAGTTAGGATGATATACACTATACCACATCGTGTTCGTGACTTTGAGACACAATGTTAAGTCCCATTACCTCGGTAATACCACTGGCTAGAACGCCCTTCAAACCAGAACAAAGTAATGTTTGTACATCATTGTACACACCAATACCTCAAGTGCGAAGGCTCAATATAACTTCAGCTTAAACTTATACGTGAATATTAGATCACTTAACAAACTTGTGACCTTTTCTAACCCGTTGGTGCCGTACGCGTGTTTGAAATTTCTGATAAACTTAACTAACAACTTATCAAGTTTAAAGTACTTTTTATTTGGATATATACTTATTTTACTGTTTACTATGTGTATCATTGGAAAATTTCGTATATAGATAATTTAGTAATTGGGGGATAGTTTAAAATATTTACAATACCACTGGTATTACATTGTCGATAATTGTATATACACCAACTAATTATTATAAAGATAATACTATACTATACTATACTAATCGAGTATTTAATAAATTCTAAACTATTTATTATTTACTGGTCTGTTGCCGGAGACCATCAACATTACTGTATTCCGGTTTGAAGGGCGTGTGAGCTAATGAAATGACTGAGGTAACGAGACTCAACATCGTACGTCTGAAGCGACGAGCGCAGTTTGATGCAGTTTATATCATATTAACTAGCGCTACGTTGTTATGGGCAGGCGTATCACTTACCATCAGGTGAACGTTCCGCTCGTATCATCGCTTAATAGTTTAAAAGAAAAACTATACTCTTCCACAGTCATACCTCGAGAAGTATCAGTGAAACTAATTGACTACCGACTCAAAAGACTGCATGATACTGGGGTAATATAGTGTTGCCACCCTCTATAAAGTATTACTAATTTAAAAAATATATATATTTTAGTTACAAACATACTTTACTAATATTCATCATCATCATCAGCCGATAAACGTCCACTGCTAGATATAGGTCTTACCCAAAGATTCTCTCTCACATCGATCGGTTAGAGACTCATATAGATTTGGGCCGTTGGGAGTTGGTGGAAGCCAGAGCCTCATTTGTTGATTAGCAGGGTGCACCACGAACAGGTAAGGTTGGCTTGGATCCCTTGAATTGTTATGCGGGTACCCTTGCACCCCTAACTAATAATAGTCTTAGTCTTCGCCTGTCAGTTAATTAATTCATTTGCTACTTAACAATAAATTAGGTTATCTATTTTAATGTTGCAACAGCATACACAACCTGGAAATAATTGGTTTACTTAAGTAACTTGGAAACACAATAAGTTTATTTATTAAGTAAGCAACATAGTTAAATGGTACGAAGCACAATAATCGACTTTGTTACTTGTTTAACCCCATAGTTAACTATTTGTATTAAAGATTTCATCTTCGTTTATCTTATAAGTTATTAGCTTTTGATTTTAAAGATAAATTAAGTAAATCGGATGGCGTTGATCAAACTATGACAGTGTGCATTTTAGATCGATACTTCAGCATCATCATCATCAGTCGATACACGTCCACTGTTGAACACAGGCCTTCCATAAAGATCCTCCACGTTTATAGGAATTCATACGGGGGATTTTTGTCATTTCCAACCACGCTTGCCCAATGCAGTTTGGTGGGAGGGATCAATACTTATATAGATATTTTTTGGAGGTTGTGTATAATATTAGGTCCTTACATATGAAATTAGCGTTTTGTCGTACTGACCACTTTGATCTGAAATATCTCCTCTTTGGTTAACAATTCCAAATTCAAATTTATAAATTCATTTAGCTGGTACTTTTGAGTTTTGAAAACGGTCATTTATTTGTTTTTTCCTTATCATTTTTTTCTTTGGCGTCGTTTATTACTGCACAATGGACAACATGAAATATCGGTATATTTACGAGTACAGTACGATTTTGGTTTCAACGTTTTCGTTCTGGAAATTTCGACCTACAGAACCAACCCCGTGGACGGCTGGAGACCAAAGTGGAAAATGAAGAATTAAAGGCTATTGTGAAAAAGGATCCATCACAAAGCACGTCAGAGATAGATGCAGGCTTCGGAGTAAGTGACTAAACTATATTAATCCACTTGCAGAAAATCGGGAAAGTAAAAAAACTTGAACGATGGGTACCTCATGCATTGAGTGAATCGAACTTGCAAACACGCGTCGACTGCTGCTGCTGTGTTACTTTGCTCAGCCGACACAATGATGAAGGGATTTTAAATCGAATCATTACTTGTGATTAAAAGTGGATACTGTACAATAATCGGAAGAAGTCGTCGCAATGGCTGAACCCTGGAGACCCAGACAAATTCTGCTCTAAACGAAAATTGACTCAGGAAAGTTACTTTTGAGTGTTTGGTGAACTAGCGCCGGTGTCGTTCACTGCAGCTTTCTAAAATCTATCCAAACGATTACGGCAGATATCTATTGTCAGCAACTGCAGACCATGAAGGAAGAACTAGCTGCTAAACAACCGAGATCGGTCAATCGCTCTAGGCTACTGCTGCTTCACGACAACGCAAGACCACACACTGCACAACAAACAACCACTAAGTTAGATGAGCTACAATTGGAATGTCTGCGACATCCACCGTACTCCCCGGACCTTGCCTCAACAGATTACCATTTTTTCCGGAATTTGGACAACTTGTTACAAGGAAAAAAATTCAACTCCGATGTGGCACTCCAAACCGCCTTCAAAGAGTTTATCGATTCTCGTTCCCATGGTTTTTTAGTAAAGGGTTCAATGAACTACTGATTCTCAAGTAAGACAGTTTTGTTAGACATTTTGATATTTGAAAAATATCTCGTCGAAGTTATTACGATAATCCTTCGCAGATTTTAGAGATATCTTCGTTAACGGATGATAGATTCAAACTTCTAAAAAGTAAATATCTAATTTTTGGTCGGTATCACTCGTAACAGAGTGGTCGTGGTCATCAATTCAGGTGTTGGTCGTAAGCTTAACAACACGTTGATATTCCTCTCTGTTAACCGCCTTCCTAGTGCATTCATATAGTGATAAATATATATTCATATAATTATTAGAAACTTAACAGCCTGATAATGCCCACAGCTGGGCATAGGCCTCCTTAAAATACCCTCATTGAGAGAAAATTGGGCCTAAGCTCCACCACGCTCACACAATGCGTGATGATGGGTGGTCAGTGTTGTCTGTTGTTCAGCATGGTGCGCCGCGAGCTGGTGAGGTTGAATTTGGCTCCGTAAGATGTTAAGCGAAACCTCTATATTCCAAAAAAAGATGCTTAAACTTAATTCAGAGAATCCAAAAGCAGCAAAGTTTTTGTTTGCAAATCTCATAAGCATCGCTAATGTAATCAGTAAAGCATTAATCTTCCATGTTTACGACAAAGTTGAATAAGTTAACGTCGTAAGTATTACATTATATGTATTTGTTTTTTTTTTTAAATTTAATAAAACCACCAGACGTTCGGTACGATCATCTAATGGTAAGTGACGCGCCCGTCCATAACAATGCGGCGTTAGGATATATACAGCACTACGTTGTGCTCGTCGCCTTGATACATAAGATGTTGAGCCTCGCTACTCAAGTAAATACACTAACTACAGCGCCTTTCGAACCGGAACACAGTAACGTTTGCACACTAGTGTTTGGCGGTAGATATAGGCGCTGCAGTGGTACCTACTTAGACGGTCTCCAGCAACAGAGACCTGCCACCAGTAATTATTAAATAGTCTCCACATATTTCACTACATATATATAAAAGTAGTCATAACTCGGCTATTTGTTATTTCACGTTTTAATGTTTATTATGAAACGGGATGAACCATATAGCTACGAATCTGTGTAAGTAACACCCTAAACATTAATGGGGTAACTTTATAAGGGTACGAATAATACAGACAATTATGATAAGAAAATTGTATCCCAAATTCTGTTGCTTGTCCCTTATAATGTAAGATATTAAAAAACTACGCTAAAATTATTAAAAAAAAAAAAATTCAAACTGGTTTTTACCGGTGGTAGGTTAGGTTAGGTTAGGTCTCTGTTGCTGGAGACCGTCTAGATAGGTACCACCGCGTAGCCTAATGCAGCCGGCAAACAGTACTATGTGCATACATTACTGTGTTCCGGTTAGAATGGCGCTGTAGCTAATGGAATTACTGAGGTAACATTTTATATCTTATGTCTCAAGCCGCCACATAACGCGTCACTTACCATCAGGTGAACGTAGTATAAAAGAAAATATTGTTAATTACTTAACTGTATTTTATAAGACAACGATAATGCGGTGATACTTGAAATCAATTTCGGGTTATTGTTAACTGACCATGAGGTCTCAGTTTGTGAGTGTGACGAGATGATCGGGACTTTGACCTGATGGTAAAATGGTAAGTAATACGCCTGCTCATATAAACATGGCGCTAGTTGGATGATATCCACAGCTCCCTATTGTGCTCATCGCCTTGAGACATAAGACATTAACTTTCGTTACCGCATTTATTTCATCAGCTACAACTACCTTCAAAACGGAACAGTAACGTTTGAAGGTAGAAAAAGATGCTGCAGTGGTCTTTACCTACACGGTCACCGACAGTAGAAACCTACCACTAGTAATCTGACTTTAATAAGTTATTATAAAAAGATGGAAACTTTTATACATCACAAGTGAAAACAGAGACTATTATGTTACAAGGCAAAGGGTAGCGCCTCGGAGTTAGAAACTACTTAAAAGTTAACATTATATTAAAGTTAATTACCCTACACTTACTTGAAATGACTTTTAGAGAGCTTGATGTTATAAATACTTAAAAAGAACTATGAAAAGAATTGCAATAACCTAATTTTTATACAAAGTTATTTAATTTCACTTGCATTTGAAATTTTTAAACGAAAACATAAGTACTATTAATACAAGTTAAACTTAAATTCTAAAAACGGAAATGAGATGTATACAAAGACTTTTTACAGTTTTAGTGTTAAAAATAAACTTGAAGTACGCTTATTTTAAAACGGTTAAAATGAGATAATTAGTACATTAATGTAATAAATTTAATTAAAGAGATAAATCTAATTATAAAATAGTTTACTGGTAGTAGGTTCCTGTTGATAGAGACAGTCTAGGTCAGGTCAGTCTAGACCAGCGCAACTTCTATTTTTACCGGTAAACTGTAGTATGCAAACATTACTGTGTTACAGTTTGAAGGGCGCTGCAGCTAGTATAATTACTGTGGTAACGAGACTCAACAACTGATCAATGTGTTATATATTATCCTAACAAGTACCATATTGTTATGGGCGGGCGTATCACTTGCTATCACGAACATTCTGCTCGTGTAGTCGCTTGATAAAATAAAAAAAAAATGGACTGAAAATATAACGTACCTTTATAGAAAACTAAGTTTAGAAAAGTATTCCAATACTAATAAAATACCTTATTTTATTTTTGCTTAAACAACGGAAAGTCTACACGGATTATGTGTTAAGTCTACTTGGTATTAATTTCAGTTGCTTATATTGAGTTTTTTTAGTACTTTTATAGGTTTTTTTTATTTAATTAAAGTGACGAGACGATACGGTCCTTCACCTGATGATAAGTGATACGCATACTCATAACAATGTGGCGATTATTAGAATATGTATACAGCACTACAATGCGCTCGCCGCTTGAAACTTAAGATGTTGAAACCCGTTACTACAGTAATTACACTAGCTGTAGCACCCTTAAACCGGAACACAGTAATGTTTGCACACTACTGTTTGGTGGTAGAAATAATAGTTGCGGTGGTACCTAACTAGACGATCTTGCCAGCCACCTTTGATGTCCTTGTCGTCCTCCCTAGGCTCTAATTTTCCTTACGGAAGCAACAGTTAATACACAGTATATTTATGAAACATTCAGGTAATTTTTGTATTATATATATACATACATATATATATATATATATATATATTATATTAATTCAAGAAGATTTAGAAGGAATATATTAAATCTCTTCTTTCAACAACCTCCATATTAGAAATCTCAGTCATTATAATAACTGAAAGAGAGTTTCAAAATATATTCCAATATTTGATATATATTGAAAATGAGAGAGAGAGGGAGAGATAAATAATTAAAAAAAAATGATTTATATTATATGTTAAACTGTTCTCCTTTTCTAGAATTTATTTCTTAGTGGTTTTTACCGTCATACTGATAAAAGAGTTCATTGGAGACTTTTTTCGTAATAATACTGGAAAGGTATTATCAAAAGATCAATCAAATATATTTCTCCATAAAAAAACTATTTGAGTTTGTTAATAAATTTCCTATTTTCCAAGTTCTTTACTTAAGTTTTAATAGTAAGAAATCTCTATTTTACAACACATTCGCGGAACTAGGATAAACTGAAGAGAAAAGCGAAAATTTCCTCTGAATCCGAAATTAGATTCAATCCGATTTGAATGCGCACTCGGATAACTGAAGCTAATTCCAGTTTCCTATTCAACTTCGTAATAATTCCGTTGCAAGTAACCAATAAAAGTATAGCTAAGTAGGGGTTGAAGGGTACCGCACAACAACTCACGGAATCCAAGCCAACCTCACATGGTGCACATTGCTAATCGACAAACAAGGCCAGCGTGATGGAAAATGGGCCAAATTCCTCATATGAATCCTCACCTGATTAATGTAGGAATCTTTCAGAGAGACTTCTATCCAGGAGTAGATGTTAATCAGTTGTTTATGATGATGATAGTTATGTAGGGAACTTAATTAAACTTATAGTACTTTATTGGTGTTAGGATCTTTTGTCGGAGACCGTCTAGGTTAGCACCATCTTTGCTCCTATTTCCGACGCCAAACAGTAGTGTGCAAACGTTACTGTGTTCCGGTTCGAAAGGCGCTGTTGCTAGTGTATTTACTTGAGTAGGGAGACTCAACATCTTATGTCTCAAGGCGAGCACAACGTAGTGCTGCGTATATCATTCTAACTAGCGCCACGTTGTTATGGAGGGGCGGATCACTTGCCATCAGGTAAACGTTCTGCTCATCTCATCGCTTAATTGTATGAAAAAAAAAACAGTAAGCAAAATTTTATTCATTCATTTATTCACTCCTTACTTTGTTTATTCATTTATTTATTTATTAGGTCTACAATCAATCATACACTATTACATTCACCAAAATATACAAAGAATTTAAACAAGTAATCTAAGTACATGAGATCTTACTTAGGTTTTCTATATTAACTTTCTTTATATCAAAACTTTTTTTGGGCTCAACAATATCTTAAAAAAAAAACTTGACGTCTGTAGTGTTTCGTGACGATAGTCATTTTGGGATTGATTCAAATGACTTGAACAAATCATAATATATATTTTTTTCTCCTGATGTAGTGGAATAGCTTGAAGCGCTTGAAATATTTGAGAGAGGCGAATAAGAAACTAAACTTAATATCAGTCGTTACATAAGCAGCGTACTTTGAACCGGAAAATTGTAAGAAACGCTTCGTCGCCGGCGCCATTGAAATAGAAAATTGCGTAGGAAACGTCAGCTTGCTGCACTTGAAGTTATTCATGACGATTTCTGAAAATTAAAATATAATATAACGCGAACGGTTACACAGAATATTCACACTGCCACTCTAAAAAGTGTGTCGTGAGAGGAAATTATAAAGTCGTACTTTGTTTTTTTTTTTTTATTTTATTCCATTAAGACGAGTGACACCTGTTGGTGGATTTGTCTGCTCATTTCAACATAATGTTAGTTCATATACTGCACCATATTGTAGAAGTAGCAATGAGGCATAAGAAGTTAAGTCTTATCATCATCATCATCATTTCAACCCATGGACGTCCACTGCTGGACATAGGTCTCTTGTAATCTGTTCCACACAGCACGGTCTTGCGCTGTTTGAATCCAGAAGCCTTCAGCGATGTGAGGGATCTGCCAACGCTACGCTTTCCGCTGCAGTTCCACTTTAAGACCCCTACGTCCATTGTTGTCTCGTTACCCCAGTAATTACACTAGCTACAGCACTTTTCAAATAGGAACGCAGTAATTTTTGCACATTACTGTTTGAGACACAAAAATAGGATCTGCGAACCTAACTAGACAGTCTTCGGCAATAGAAACCTACCAGCAATAAGTACAATGTGATGCTGAAGTGAGCTTTACTGGTGGAAGATGACTATTACCGGAGACTGTGTATGCAACTCCTGTTTCTGCCGCGAAACAGTAGTGTGCAAACATCATTGCATTCCAGATTGAAGGGCGTTGTATCTAATGTAATTACAGAGTAACGAGACTCAACATCTTATATATGTGTTCATCACATAATGCTAGTCACCATGAGAGTCGTTTAGGTGGTGTATCAAACTAACTAGCGTCACGTTATTATGGACAGGCGTACCACTTACCATCAAGTGAACATGTTCCTCACATCGCTACGGTTAATAAAAAAAAAAAAACAATAATGGAATTTTTGAATACGTTTTCGCTTATCGTCAAACTGTTGACAGTTTGTAGAAATAGATAACTTTTTATATCATCAATAACATTAAAGTTACAAGCACGGACTGCGAATGTAAACAAGGGGATGGTATGGCCTGGCCCGACGCCAGCATTTCACCCCCGCTAAAGCACTTCTAACTGCGATCAATGTAAAGGAACGTCAAGCTTTTACAGCATCCAAATCAATATTGAACGTAATCAAACGAAATTCAATTACATACCATTTTGATATTTTGAAAACTATGTAAATGAAAATGGGTTTGATGGTTCGCCAATCACGTGAAAACTAGTGAACGTGAACATGGAAACGTGATCGACGCGGAATGATTTGTAAATGGTTACAGGCTACTTTTTGGAATTTCATAGATTTTTTATCATTTTATTTATAAATATTTTCATTCCGTATTATTCACGCGGTAGCTTTAGTAATGGTTGCTATAGAAAGTCATTTGCAGTTGCGGTTGCTTTCACGGAATCTTTCAGGTAAACTTCAAGTCTAATTTTATATTACAGCTATCAAAACGGGAGGGGAACAGCTAGTTTATTATAACTTTAACTAACATTAAAATTACTATTAAGTAATAAACACATATATAACTTTACTGTCAAGTAGTTGCTGTTGTAGTTTCTTTATTGCCGGAGACGGTTATTATAGACATTCTGTATCGGTTTGAATTTTTACTATGTTACAGTATGAAAAGTATTATAGGTAATTATTTAAGTTTTTTATCAGTATTTTCAGAGATGAGCATAATATGGTAGTAAATAAACATCTCTACTACAACCAACAAAATCGTCAGCCTATAAACATCTACTGCTAGTTTAGCCTAAATGAAAAGATCTAAGGTCTACTTGAAAATAATAATAAAAAACATTAACCTCATTTATTTTCCTTAAAATAGAACATTTAAATTGAAGGTACTAACATAGAATAGTTAATTTATTTGAACCGGAGCCTTTTAACTCAATTAGTTGTAATGACCGCGTAGACTCGGTCTCCACCACTCCGCCGACTCAATGGCTTTACAAGTACACTTAAATTCTACTTAATACCAATCTAATTACCACTAGTTTTATTTGCTAATGATCTAATATTACTTCAAAGCAAAACAAGCGAAAATCCTAAGCTAATTTACTATTTCAAACACTTGCTATACATTTTTAAAGCAGTTTTATAAAGATAACGAGATTCCTGAGCATTTCAAGCTTAAGCTCCATAAAGATCTTTAAGCTCTTCGGATATTTTTTAACAAGAAACTGGAATAATTTTCCTATTAAAATCAAAACTATTGGGTTTTTTTAGTTTTTTTTAAAATAAGGAAAAACTATGAAAATATTTTTTCTTGACAGGAGTCTGATTTTAATTTTATTAATAAGATGTCCTATAAATTTTTTTTATATACTTTGATGTCGTTAAGGTACTATGTATAAATAAATAATATATGTTTTCCTTTCCTGTTGGAGGCTTTCTAGGTATACATATCACAGCCTTTGTTTGTCGTCAAACAGTAGTGTGCAAACAGTGAAACCTACGAGCACAATGTAATGCTGTATAAACATCTTAACTAACCAAAGAAACATCTCACTGTTTTCGTCCCTTCGTAGCAAATAAAAAGCTCTTTTCAAAGAAATACTTTTACTGATTACACTGGAATGCTTTACCGAAACTATAAAACTTTCGTTAAATCCGAATAAAGATGGCCGAAAAGTCCAAACGTGAACTAAGTATATGAATATGAAAGTTAAGGTAGTTCCTAACCGGCTTCATAAAAGTTCTACCTGCTGCAGCGATATTAATAAGGCTTAACGTGCAATGTCTAGATCTTCTCTAAACTTATAAACCCTCAAGTTTAAAGTTAATACAAGAGGTTGGTGGATGCGGAAGGCTGAGGATAGCGTTTAGCGGAAGACATTAGGGCTGGCCTAAATCCGGACGTGTATCAATAAAGGTGGATGATGATGAATACAACACACCTGTCATATTATAAAAGATGAACTATGGAACTAAGAAAAAAAATTGTTTTGTCCTTTGTGACTTTTTTTATTATTTTTGGAGTAAAACGTGGTGGGGATGGATTCGTTGGAATATAATAAAGGCTGCTTTGTGAAAAAGACAGTATTCCAACTGACGAACATATAATCAAAACAAAGAATGGAAGGAAAGATGATTATTCGATATTATGAAACATTGAAATACTCATCATCATCATCAGCCGACAGACGTCCACTGCTGGATACGGGTCTCTCCTAAAGATCTCCACAACCACGTAATGGGGGGCCTGCAAACACTGCGTCTTCCGGTGCGCGGTCACCATTCGAAGGCCTTACTGCCCAATCGGACGTCAGTCCTCCAAAGCGAAGTGGCCTGCCCATTGCCAAGCATAGCCCTCTCCATAGCTCAAAAAGAAATACATATTATAAGACAAATATAAAATATACATCAATAGTACTGAAATAGCCCCCAACAGAGTTCCCTACACCAATAAAAACTGCAGGCTGGTGACTAATCCATATGAACCCCTACAAACCACGGCCTCTGATACCTGAGGCCATGCTGACTGGAACAGGACTGATCGATAGTGGAGATCTTTGAGAGAGGCCTTTGTCCAACAGTGGATATCTATCGGCTGACGATGCGGTCTCAATTACCGGACACCGTCTAGGTAGGTAGTATCGCAGCTGCTGTTTCCGCCGCCAAACAATACTGTGTAAACATTACTGTTTCGGATTGAACACCTCTGTAACTAATGAAATTACTGCGGTAACCAGACTTAATATCCTGTCTTAAGGCGATAAGCACAATACGGTGTTGTGTACATCTGTTACCATCAACGTGTGTTCATCTCGTAGTTTGGTCGCATAAAAAAAATCTATTTACTACAGCATACCATACCCAGTAGATACAATATTAACAGTAAAATAGATTATAAGCGGAAAATCGTATTTTTTAAAGTAACTTGGTAATTATATTACAGTGTAATACATCCATTACTACTTATTTATTTTACTCATCATTCAATTGAGCAGACACTTCTGTATATATATATTGAGGAAGGTCCATATCCTGCAGTGGATAAACAAAGGATGTTAATGATGATGAAGATATATATAACTGTGGTTACGCATTGAATTGACATTAATGAGAATTGGTGAACGATGACTGCATACATTAGTCAAATACAATATCAGGTTAATATTTGTAACATTACGGCTACAACAACATAAAAAGCAAGAGCATAGTCACAAATATCTATATGTATATATATATCTATATATGTATCTAAGAGATCTCTTCCTATATATAAACTCATCACGATATCTCTGGAACCGTAAAAGCTAGAGATTTGAAATTTGGTAGGAATATTCCTTCACCAAATATAGTTCAGCTAAGAACGGATTTTACAAAATTCCTCCCCCAAAGGGAGTTGCGGGGTTGTTACTGCCAGCAAAGCGAGCATCGAACAGCTGATTAATTATATATTATGCGGTATATTTAAAATGCTTTTCAATTGGATAACAGAGAGATATTTTCTTCAACTAACATTATATGTTATTTAGACATGTTTTATTATAATGACCTTTGTGAAAACCCAAGGTTATAAAACTTTTGAACAAAAATTTAATAGTTCCTATGTAAATTGAAAATAAATTATAATATGGAAAATATCTATTATATGTCCCATTTCTTGAGGTTGATTTTATTTATATTTTGTTTAAACAACTTCGAGATATTTTTTAATAGCAAAGGATTCGCAAAATCAAATTCGTTTAACATCATGCTATTTTTAACCCACTACAACTATTTATATAAACTTTACGTTAAATAAGGGGGTGTAAGGGATTCTGCACAACAACTCACGGTATCAAAGCCAACTTCACCTGCTCGTGGTGTATCCTGCTAATCAACAAACGAGGCCATGGCTTCCGCCGACTCGCATCGGGCCAGGATGGTGGGAAATAGCCCAAATCCTCCTATATGCTCGCCTACAACCGACTGCCCCTATTGCCTGGCGGTACGAAGGCCATGATGACTGCACGAAGGTCGCCGGAAGCCACCGAATGCCTGATGATAAAAACGGACATTCAAATAATAAGACATTTTTGTAATGATTAATAAAAAGTATATATTTCAATAACAATAGAAATTGTTTCTTATAAATGTCCAATATCTTAAAGTAACTTTTTTACTCTGGATATTTCCTCTCTGTCGAAGTGTGCAGCTTTGACCCATTTTCTCTTTTGTTAGTGTTACCTCCACAACGGTGGAAAATTGGTGGGGAGACGATCTCGTCAAGTATCCATTATGAATATTTCAATACTAATATTTAAGTAAACAAATCGAACAATATCGATTCTCTTAATATTATCATACCTCGAACTGAAGCTAGGGGTTGTTTCTACAAAGTCGACGGAGATGTATAATTGTTATGAAATTACAAAGTATTTATAATTTTTTTTTTATAAAGGACTAGTTAAACTAAAAATCTAGAAGTACCTTTTACAAATTTAATCATTTGATACTTAAATTAAAGATTAATTAGAAATCCTTTCATATTTTATGTTTTTCTAAGATAAAAGTAACTTGGACTTACGTCGAAATCGATGTAACCCTTTTAGAGATTATCCTGAATTAATATGTGGGTAAACAAAAAAAATTATCTAGTATTTTAGTACCCACATAAAAAGGATCGCTGGGAACCATGGGATTCAAACAGCGATATCGGGATCTGCCAGCGCTATGCTTTCCGGTGGAGGGACGTCATTCCACCACTTTAAGATCCCTACGTTCATTGTTGTCTCGTTACACCAGTAATCTCTCTACTTACGCCTTTCAAATGGGAACACAGTAATATTTGCACACTACTGTTTAGTGACGGGAATAGGAGCTGCTGTGGTGCCTACCTAGATGGTCTCCGGCAGCAGAAACCAACCAGCAGTAAGTTCTGGTAAATAGTTTTCACTGTGACCTCTTTTAAGGAAGTGTGATTAAAACAGGTGCAAGCAATGTGATGCTGAAGTGAAGCTTTACTGGTGGAAGGTGACTGTTACCTGTCAAGTTGAAATGATGATAATAAACATAATAAATAATAATTATTTATATAGATTTATTGATCTATTTTGGTATTTATATAGAATATATTTGTTACTATACTTTCCATTACTATTGAATACGATAACTTTTATGTTTTAGATAAGTTGTGAAGAGTGTTACTAAGCTATTGTGCTCGTAAGTTAACGTGGTTATTGATGCACGTCGTAACCAAAAATCTAAGTAGAATTTAAGTATAAAACCGATAAGAATGGATATATGAATACGTGTGCTCATTAAACTCTAGACGCTCACAATCTGGATGGATGCGATGCTGTAAAACTTATCGTTGAATTGATCTTCACGTAAAGATTTTACTTCTGCCTTTATTTATATCTTGTATTCACATTTTTTAAATCTCATCTCTTTAACTTTTCCGCCCTTAAGCTTAACTTAAACACATACCTTTTTTATATATTAAGTACCATTGTGTATACTTTTACAACTTCAAAATCTAAATTTGTTTAGTTAATATTTTTTTTTTATTAGACCAAGCCACAAGACGAGGAGGAAACTTTCACCTGATGGTAAATGGCGGAAGTGTTGCCCATAATTACGAGTACATAGCGCTAGTTAGGATGATATACATTGCACCACAATTGAGCTAGTCGCTTCGAGACATAGAATAGGTAAAGTATCATTACCGTAGTAATTTTACTAGTTACAGCATCTTTCAAACTGGAATACAGTACTGTTCGGTAGCAGAAACAGTAGCCGCGTTTTTTTTGTTATCGAGGGAAAATCTTTAAAAAACATATCCTGCTTCTGGAAGAAAATAATATTATGTAAGATTTTTACCCACTAAAGCCTCTTCGGTGGTCATCCTCAGTGCTTTGTGCATCGATGCCTAAAGCATGTTCTAGGGTGGTCTGCAGCCCTTCTTGGCACCCTGGTTTTAGTACAGCAAGCACTAGACAACCTCGTACTTATAGTTTATTCCGGGCTCGCTTAGTGAACAATAACAGCCCCCATATTCATAGCCCACGAACCCAAGGAGCTGAACCGTTTAGTGTGCACCTACTTAGACGGTCTCTGGTGACGGAAGTCTACCACCAATAAAAAAATTTATTATTAGGCAAATATTAACATAACAACCGCCCTTATAGCGCAGTGATTAAACGCTTACCTTGTAATGCGCAGGTCTTTGGTTTGTTTCCGGGCATATAATATACAGTTTAATGAGTAGAAGGGTTTTTTTAAAACCTGCTGCTGCAGCACTGCTGTATTCCCCAGCTGCGGTATTTTGGGCGGTGTGTTCACCGTCTACGGTCTCATTATAACACCATATGAAACTGGGGTACAGTTTTATATAAACATATATTTGGTGCACTTAGAAAAATATTTCATGCATACTTTATATATAACAGAGTCATGATGATGAACGACACGTTATGATGAAGATCCTATTAACATTTCGGTTTAAAATCTGGAATTAAATATTTTTGTCACGTCTATATATATCAATGCATTGTCAACCCTTGCCTGATAGAAGATTCAGAGTCCCAGCAGTGGGAATACTAAGGGGGCTATTTAATTTATGTTCATATAGATATTGAGATAAAATGTATATTGACTATGTATATATCATTTGTAAATAATAAAATAGTTGTAATTTTACACTATAACTTGTGGTGCTTATATTATCTTTTAAATTTCTGTTTTCTTTTAACCTTTTTTTTAACTTAAGAATTTCATCAAGTTGAGTAAGCGGGTAATTCAATTAAAACTTCCTTGAACAACGCTGTGAAGATAAGCGAGGATTTGCTAAACCTCTAAGTAATTAATGTCATCAAAGTGATTGTTATACCTGTACGATAACATTTATTATCAAATGAAACATTGACATATGACCAAGTCAACGTCTGGATGAGGGACCAAGACATTCGCGACACAGTTAGGCCTAGAGCAAATGTCTGGACTTCAAAGTTATCGGGTAAGGTATAAATATGCCTTGTCGTTTGAAACCTCGTTTGATCGTATTTTCTTCGTACTTTTTTTTTTTCAACGTCGCGATGAGACCAGCAGGACGTTCACATGATGGTGTTATGTTTCCATAACAACGTGGCGTTACTTAAGATGATATACACAAAACTACCGTTTGGGGGGTAGAAATAGACGGTCTTCGCCAACAAAAACCTACCACCACATACTACCTATATTAATACATATATATTTTCTTTATATGTTTATAACATTTGTCTCTAGTTTAATGTATACAGAAAATTTAAAATTTCATTAACTCAAATGTTAATTCATTGTCATAAAAAAAATATGAAGTTAAATTAAGCTAAAAGGATTTTTGTGTTGCGAAACTGTAGAGGGTAACATTTTTAACCAGAAAATATTTATCTCTCTACATTTCTCATCTTCTATATATAAATAACTACTTACTAAAGGATTTTCTTAAACAGTTACGGTTTAAGATAATAATATGATGATAAGGAAAACAATTAAACAAGGAAAAGGAGATATCCTTGGAAAAAATAGATGTTTTTAACTATCATCTTATACATAGTAAAAACCTTAAAAAAATCGCACCTGCTATCTTCCTTCTTCCATTTTAATATCTTCTCATAAGGCGAAATAAATTTATTTTAAATATAGTTAAAGTTTAAACGAAATATTATAGTATAGAAGATATAATAAAAGTTTTAACCCAACCTTTAACCCGGTTAAAAATTTATTAACGGAACTAAAAGCCGATATTGAATCTCATCCGATACAGAAGTTCGTTAAAGGGAACAGCTAAAATTCCGACAGTCGTACATTTCCAATTCAGTTACGTTTGGTATTTTGCAGAGGGAACAAAGCCCACCGCTGGACGGCTTTTCATTACCCTCAACCAGCTTTGTTCCGTTTAAAGGTCTACAAGGCTTTTGATAAACGATAAATATTTCAACTTACGTTCAAAAGTAATCGTTTAAAGTTTAGTTTAGATTACTATTGATTATTATACAGCTATATTATTAATGAATAACTTTATTCTGATTTCATATATAGTTCAAACAGATTAGATATATACTATTAATAACTGTTTACAACGAGTTTTTAAAAGGAAGCTAAAATTGGGATCATCTCGAAGATGCGAGAGGTACAACGCGTACGATCGCCTTGCAAACTAATTTACTATGATTACAATATATTTTAACTTATCGCCATTACTAAGCAAAGTTTAAAAAATATAGTTTATTAATATGACATATTTATATATATGTCGGTCTTTAAATATAATATATTTATTTATTTATTTAACAATGCAAGCAGACGAGCGTGACTTTCACCTGATGGTAAGCGATGCCTCTAGTCATAACGTGGCGCTAGTTAGGATGATATACACTGGACCACATTGCGTTTGTCGTCTTAAAATACAAGATATTAAGTATTGTTACCATAGTAATACACTAGCTACAGCGCTCTTCTCTTAGCGTTCACACACTACTGTTTAGCGGTGGAAATAGGAGCTGCTGGGGTAACTACTACCAGTAAATCTAATCTAGATTCTAAACGTGTATATTCAATATTTGATTCCTGGACGTTGAGGTGGTATATTTCCTGAGTGGTAGTAACGATGGAGAAGTAATCTCAGGAAGCACTTTGATCATTGCAGGGCCGATGCGGTGTGGATATAGATCGCCATGGAAGATGTCAATAGAAGAGAACTATTCAAACTATCTTTTCCTTTAACACATGTATTTTATTAAAAAATACTGTTCTTTATCCAATATCTTAACACACTCCAGCTAAAACTTTAGTGCAATTAGATCTATTAAACACTCAAATACTCTCACGTAGATAACGTTGAAAAAAAAGCTACAAATTGTTGAAGCATCGAACGAGAGTCTGCGGTCCAGATCCATTTGCTTGCTCAAACGGCACAATAATGCGCAGCCTGCAGCGACTCGCACTAATGGGACAAAGTTATATTGCACTTTGCCAATGTTTATCCAAAGCAAATAAACGAGATTTGTTGTCGTTTTTTTTTTCTTAATATTTAACTTTATGACATAATAGTTGTTAAAAATTATTACAAAAATTATTTAATTATTACCAAATCTTAAAAGCGAACTAACAAACTATCAGTTTTTTATACAAAGGGTTATCAATTAAATATATCCATACAATATATATTTATAATCGTAATCTAAACATTTCTAATAATAACAGTATGTTATTTAATAATGCTATGACTCACTTCATAGTATGTCCTTTAAACAAACCGTTAGACTCACATAAACCGGAAGTAACTTCTTACCTTAAAAAAAATCTTGAAAAACTACATCACATAGAAATGACTTGTGTATGTAAAATCAATAATTTAACTTATCGAAATAAGTAATGTAATATCAAAATAATTATTCGTATCCTTAAACTTTTTATTATTATAAAATAACTTTAAAAGGTATAGCTTTAAATTACATTAAAGTTTAAGTTTAATCTGTCTGTAGGAAGTCGTTCATATCTGCTATTATTCGCAGGCTATGGAGTTGTTCCTTTGACCTAGTTGGCCGTAGAGGCTATTGTAATAAATATTGTATCCTTTTGGCGTCAGTAACATGAAATAGTGTCATCAGCTCGGATATGGATCCTTTAAATGGAAACCACTAAATGTTGTACTTTAGTATTTTATTCACGTTTTAGTACGGTCTCACTCGCGCCGTAAAGACTTATTTTACGAAGCCCCGGCGGGGAGCCGTTAAGATTCTGGTTGACATTTAGAGAAGGTTCACCAGTTTTATTTACAACATTTACATAGTATGAATAAGTGAGAATTTTCATGTTGTTGTTGGTTAATGGAAAAAAAAAAAGAAAAACATAACATATTTTATATTACATCGATTACAATATAGGAAATAGAGAGAGATAGAATACCTATATCAAATCATATGACATATATGAATATAATGATATATTATTTTTTTAAAAAAAATTATACCTATATATTACAGCTAAGTTAATAACAAATTTACAAATACTTGCAAAGATTATTGACTGATTAAGGTTCATCCAGGGTCGGCATTGCGAGAGTAAAGCCTCTTGTAGTATAGGCGTCTATAGGCTACGATAACTGCTATCAGACAGACGGTGTTCCTGTTTGCTACGTCGGTGGTATAAAAAAAATATCCATATATAACTTATAGATTTCAACTTATTCCGTGGCTCAGCGCTTGATTTGTAACATAGATGTGCTTAATTCGTTTCCAGGATCTCCCGTTCATTGGTAGCAACGTTTTCCAGCATGCCTGCCTATCTACTGGTTTATTGCTGTATTGCAACTGTCAATATTTATTATGAGAGCTAGAGTATCAACGCCCTTCATCATCCAAGAGCCTCATTGTCACTTAACACTATATAAAATTGAAATAGTTTTGGACCATTTTTAATAAAAAAAATAAAAAATGAAACTGAAAATTTCAAAATTATTACAAAATAGTCGCGTGAAAAGATTTACAACCAATTGTAAATGAAAACAAATTTACGAGCAGGCTCGACTTCTAAGAGATTTATGTTCCACTTGAAACTTTGAGCCCAATGGCCGGAAGTAAATAAAAACAGCCTAGCAAAGCAGTAACATATTCTAATATATTTTTTATCTATACATTGTTCAGACGTAGCACAAATAGCTGACTAGAAAACTTGTATAAAGTTGGTTCTTTCAGACTTATTTATTCCTGTAAGCTTTAATGTACTGTCACTGAAAATTAATATGAATTTCATTAATATCAGTAAATATCAATGAATAGTTTCGGTTTAACTGCTTATTTTAATTTATCGCTTGATGTTTAATTAAAAGCATTTGCGCTCACACAACAAGAATTTTTCATTAAGAGAAACAAATTCAGCGCAGACAGAATGTAATTTTCACAGTTTCACTTTTGTAGTTTTCAGCGCGATGGGAGCCAGCCATTGTTTAGTTATGCTTAGGGCTAGACCGGAAAATTACTATTACTACATTCTCACTTATACAAGAAATAAACTGTTGTGTTCTCCTGTTTTTGTGTACTGTATATTAAAAAAATTACACCTCTAATAACATCTCATCGAAAATCTCTTAGCAATTGATATTTCATCGTATTTCCTACACTTAAGAGAAATTAAAGTAACGAAAATTATCTCAATAGATTCATTACATATATTGTTCTAGGAACGGAAATAAGTTCCACAGAAGCAAGTTCAAAACGCAACATATACTTCAAAGAGACAAGAGTTAGAAAGCTTTGAATTGATGTCTCCCTCAAACACGAGTGAATTGTTGTTTAGTTTAGACACAAAGCGCATTGCAAGCTTCGATATTTGTTATTTGCATACATAATTAGAAACAAAGAAAACTTCAGTTAAGTTGACTATTTGCATAATCGTATTTGTGTTAAATTAAACCTTAAGTTATTCACGCTATAACTTTAAACAGGCATGATTCAGATTGATAATATTCGTGTCATTTTAAAGACAGAAAATGACATCTGTGCGGACCATATCACTAAAATACTTACTTAAAGTTGAAATCGCAACGCGTTTACAATTTAATCATCCCCTTTAAATATTTTTTTATTCAATTAAGCAACCAAACGAGCGGGAAGTTCATTTGATGGTAAGTGCCCACTCATAACAACGTGGCGCTAGTTAGGATGATAAATACCGCATCACATTGCGCTCGTCGCCTGAGATGTAAGATGTTGAGTCTCGTTACCCCAGTAATTTCACTGCCTACAACACCTTTCAAGTACAACACAGTAATGTCTGCAGAATACTGTTGGGCGGAAGAAATAGACGCTGCAATGTGGTGCCTATATAGACAGCTCCGGCAACAGAGAACTACCCCCAGTAATTATTTATCTTCTCCTTACTCTCCTTTTATATCAGGCTGAGAAAAGAGTAAAGCCTGTCTTCTAAACGAAAAGGAATACCATGTAGATAGTGTTTTCAATACGTCTTTTTCCATACAAAGTGCAAGGGAACTGAGAAAGGTCCTTGCTAAAGTGCGACAATATTTCTCAACGGAACAGCTTTTGACTTCGTACAAAGCGCAGATTCGGTCGTATCTGGAGGAGGATCCATATCTGTGCAGGAGGAGAAGAGACGGGCTAATAGGTTTGTTGATAATCAAGAACTTGTCGCAGCTAGGCTTGATAGTCTTGAACACGGACTTCGTGTAGCTAGTGTCGTTGTGTTCTATAGGATACATTTCGAATACTGCGCAATAGGATTACTAATAAACTGATCAGAGGCACGGCGAGTGTCCATCCTTCCGTTGTGGACATCCCCAGTTTACGAGCAGAGAGGTTCAGCTCCTCGTTCTTCACGACAACAGTAAAGAAGTGCAATAACTTTCCATCGTCGGTGTTCCTGTCCAAATACCACGTGGGTGTTATCAAGACAACAATAAATAGTTTGTTACTAGGTTCGTACGCTTTCCCGCCACAGATCACATCTCCACTTAACATCAGGTGGGATCTTGGCCGACGATATAAAAAAAATATCTACTAAAATGGATAATTTAACGACTAACCTATTTTTTTTGACGTTAAGTTTTAAATAAGTAACATTGAGTTTCAAATAAGAAAATTTGAGCGGAAGGCTGTATGAATATTTAGATAAGCCTAAACTCTAGCTAACCGCAACGGAAGGATGGTATACGCCCGGTTTTGGTCTCATTGTAAAATCATTTATGTTTACACATTAAACAGTCACTTTTATCTCATGTGTAGGAAAGGGTCTGAATTTTAATTCTGACAACACTCCAACCTTGTTGGATCTTTTCTGCTTAAACATTAACTTAATTCGTACAATGAGATCTTTTGTTAATAATTTTTTGGTTACAAAGAAAAATAATTTTTCATAGACACCTAAGCGACAATTAAGTCAAACTACTGGTGGTAATTGAAGGTCGATAACACTGGAGCTCTAATGGAAGCGAAGTATCTTAAGTTGAAAGATGTTAAGTCTCGTTAAAGTAGTAATTTCACTAACATCTTAAACTACTATTGAGCGGAAATTATGATCACTATACCAAAATTTATTTAGTTTATCATAAATCCTTAGATTATATGTTATTTACTAATACTAATTCCGTTAATAGATATTACATCCATTAATTATAATTTTTTTTTTTTGTACTTTTCACTTTAGGACAGGAGAAAGAGTACTGCGACAAAGTTACTGCTACAGTTTAAATATTTGAAGAACAAAGCTACCTTTCAAACATGAATGGTTTTCATTTCTTCGCTGTGAAGTTTTGTGTCAGTATACTTTATTCAACCCCTAAAAGAAATTAAAATCCCAAAGGCTTTTATGAAAACAATTGACTACGAACTCATAGCTTTCTGTTAGTAAAATATTTAAGATGACGTTTTATATACTATATTATAATAACAACGATGGAAATCAAAATGTGTTAGTGTTTAATTGAACCGTTTATTCATTCGCCATTCATCATCAGTCGATAGACGTCCACTGCTGGACATAGGCTCCCAAAGATTCCCACATAAATCGATATTTAACAGTATTATACTATTCTTAATATTGCGTAATTCTATATTTATATTATTATAATATTTATATGTAAAACAATATTATAATAATCACATAGAAGACATAAACAAAGATTATATATTGCAAGGGATGTGAATGACTCTAAATTCATCAGCAGGCTTTTTATTTTTCAAAACATACCAAGATAATTTTTTTTGTTGCACCTTCTCCGGGCATTTGTAGGCCTGAGCTGTCAATTCATTTTTTTTTAACAATTTTTCTCTTTGCTTTATTAACTTCTTTCTCTTCTTTCTTGCCGTTCTTAACTTCCTTTCTCCTTTTTGTTTTTCATTCATTCTTCACTCCGCTTTCTTCTGCCATAGATCGCGCTTAAATGAGGGAGACAGTCCGTTCTTTATTTATTTATCCAACTTAAACTATTATTTTTTTTTATTTTATATATTGAGTTTTATTCTTTTGGAAAGAACATTACAAAAAGGTTTAATTTAACTTTATCAAATGATTAGACTGTTACGGTTATCTAATAGCAACTGATACGCGTAGCCATGGCAATGTAACGTGAGTTAAGATGTGTACACTTCCGTAATGTATGCTTAGCCTTGGTTATCCCAAGGGACTGTTTATCACAAGATAAACAGTTCCCATTCCCACAGTAATTTCAACAGCTACAGCGCCTTTTAACCGGAACACAGTAATGTTCGTAGAGTACTGTTTGGGGGCAGAAATAAAGGCGTACCTTTTTTTTGTTATATGTGAGGAAAATTTCCTTGCGGGAGAAAAGACTGGTTATGTAGGACTTGCACCAATTAAAACCCCCACCATGTTCCACCGGGAACGCTTTTGCATTCCTCTGCGACTCCACCAGCGCCGGTTGCACTGCGCAGCTCCACTTCAGAAAGAGAGCCGTCATTTCCACCTCTATAAAAGAACGCCAAAACATACAGCGCGCCCTCCTCTCGACCTCTTATCGTCATATGGGCAACAGATCCCTCCGAATCCTTCACCCAGAAACCTAGATGATCTCCGTTAACAGAGTTCATAATAATATAATAAGGAATATTTAAATAAAAATTAAACATCTGTACACAAAGTGTTTAAACCATTTCAACGAATAATAATTCTGAAAAAAAAAAGCAGCTAAGTTGGAACAACTTAAAGTGGTTTTATCTTAAAGATCTTTTTTGTTGAAGCTCCTGCGGTAGTCGTGAAATTATTCGCATTTTACTTCCATTGTTGTTTTCGAGTTGTTAATATTTAACTCAGGATTTTCTTTTTTTTTATGAACTTGTCTTTATAATAAACTAATATCACATGTATTTGAGACCACAGACATCTTTGGTGTAGTGTCTATCTTCCTACCTAACTCCATATTGCTAAGGCCTAACACTTTTTTTTATCGAAACGCCATCGCTTGACCACGATCCCACCTAATGTTTAGTGGTGATTTGATAAAGCGCATTAATCTAGTAACAGCCTATTCACTCTTTTTTTGAAGATACCCTCGTTGTATTTGTACGCGAATTCCGACGCCGGTAAGATACTCCACTCCTTTGCTGTTTTTATAAAGAACGAGCAGCTGAACCTTCTTGTTCGCAAACTGGGGATGTCCACAATATGTGGATGGTGACTCGCCGTACGTCGGGTTGTCAGGTATTCAAAAAAGGATGAAGGAATTATATCACACGGCGTCTGTGTTCTAGACTGTCAAGCTTAGCTATGACAAGCTACTTAGCCCGCTGCTTTACAAAGTCCAATTCTACTTAGTTCACTTTAATCACACTACAATACAGATTATATAGCTATTTAAAAATATTTATAAAAACTATAAAACTACATTAAGATACTTTTCATGTCATTATATTAACTAAAATAATCAGAATTAGAATTTTACAAAGAAGATATGTAATAAGTAATAAATTATTACGAGGAGATTCTCATTTCCATAGGAATCCTTTTTTTCTCTGCTGCCTCTCTCTGAGTGCCTTTGCCACTCTAGATGCATAAATTAAAAAGAAAGAAGTTCTTTTGCAGTTGAGTCTTTACTATTGAAAAGTCTCTACTGATATGAAATGATAGTAGTTTTTTTTTTCATCGTTGGAGACGTTCACTTAATATGATCTTAACTTCACTGTGCCCCTCGCCTTGAGATATAAGATGCTAACTGTTATTACCCAAGTAATTTCACTCGCCGCAGCGCCATTCACACCAGATGATAGTAATGTTTGCACACTGCTGTTTAGCGGCAGAAGTAAGCGCTGCTGTGGTATCTAGATGATCTTCGGCAACAGAGACACGCCAAGAATTATGTCTGCAAGATATATATGTGACAGATTATGCTTGTTTTTATTTAACCAACTATTATATTTGCAGTGGATGGATATCATCAGCACTCCTGGTTATCATCATGAACAAAATATAAGATATAATAATAATAGTAAACTAGACTTTATTGCAAACATGTGATCATCTAGTATTTGTAGTGGATTTAACTTAGTGGGCAATTAGGGTTCCACCTTCAAAGCCCGTGAAGACGAAGAGTCTTTTAGTCGCTCTCCAACATAAGCAGGATTTCTCTTAGTCCTTAGACAAAAACTTATTACTTTAACATCAAGTGTCATTAATCTAAACTTAGCGGCAATTAATAAGAACGATGCATAGTTTGAAAGCTGAACATTTGTTTACTGTTTGATGAAATAATGATATATTTAGTAACACAAATAATGATTAATTAGTAATTACCGCCCGAAGCAGACTTAAGTATATTTAGGTAACGGCATTATTTAACTTATTTTGCGCTTGTTTAATCTAAGACCTTTTAACGTCGCCAATAAACTTGGGAGCTACGAGCGCGGACGGGAAACCGTCAACAAAGGGATGGTATGGCTTGGCGGGATGCCAGCGTAACGACCTACTGAGGTACTAACGGTGATCAAAGAAAACAAACGAAGGCCACCCCTCTAATATCACACGCCCTTCAGTTATCTCCACATTTTTTATTATAATACAATATAAATATATAACGTTTTTTTATTAGAAAATTTAAACATCATCATCATTATCAATCATTTATTTATCCATTTCTGGATTGAAATGAGATCCTCAGCTTCTCACTTCCATCAACTTACGACCGCCTTGATGATGTCGTCGATCGATCAGGAGGGAGGGCATCTTACACATCTGCGACCTGTACGCGACCTCCACTCCAAGACTTTCCTCCCCTATCGGCCGTCACTGACACGACAGACATGGCCGGCCCACTGCCACTTCAGCTTATAGATTTTGAAAGCTACGTCCACAGCTTTACTTCTCCGTCGAATTCCTTCGTTCCGGATCTTCTCTTAGATAAATGCCAAACATAGTTCTCTCCATCGGTCTCTTTGCCTCGTAGTCTTGGGTTATTAAGAATAATACTAATTTAAAATCTGCCTGTCGAAGAAGGCGACAAAAACCTTTTTTTGGGTTCGTGAGTTTGAGGATGAGCGCTTTCATTATCCACTAAGCAAGACCAGGGTGGATAACAAAGACGAAATGGTATAGTAGCATAGCCAGAGTGCAGAGGTGAGTGTCGGCCTTTCCTTGAATGTACTTAGTCGTAGTGCAGGGAGGCACCAGTGTGTTCCATAGGACATCCCAATATCATCCCCCTGCAATGCATTAATGAAGACCCCCAAGGACGTTTTAGTGGGTACGAATCCCACACAACCTTGTCTTCTCTCCAAAAGCAAGTTATCTTTAAAAGATTTCCCTCCCGGTATGTAACCAAAAAAAATATATTTACGAATATGATTTTTTAAAAATACCCCTACTTTAAATATATACCCACCCTATTTTAATCTTGCAAATATATATTTAATGATTCAGATTATTAAACATCATTATCGTTAAAAAAAATTTAACAACACAAAAGATTCAGAAAATAAAACTATTGGTAGGATAAAAGGAGGGATAAACGTCCTTCCTTTTATCCTACCTCCTAAGTTTTACAAAGAAATAGTAACCTATAATCTCAACTCTATGATCATCATTATCAGCCGATAGACGGCTACTGCTGAACATAGGCCTCCCCCAAAGTCTCTACATGCAGTCAGCATGGCCTCTGGTACCAATGGGCGTTAGGGGCTGTCGTATGTAGGGGTTAATATGAGGAATTAACCAACTATCATTTACCAAATCCATAGTCCCATCTATTTCTCTACTAAAATTTATCATGATGTGAACATGTATGATGGAAGTATAATTTTTTTTATAAACAATCACGGTGATAGGTGATAAGATATATCACACATTGACGTGATAGTTAATGTTTATACACAGCATCCCATTGCATCAAAGACCATGCGACAAAAGGCAACAATGCTCATTTACTAATTACACTGTAATTAGTTCTCACTAACGGATGACAGAGAAGACGTTTCTGTGATACCTGCATGATCTTCATCAGAGATCTACCACCAGAGTCATTATATAAAGTATATAAGAATCATGAGTGTATTACTTAACCAGTAATATTTACGCAACGCCATGATTGTGTTACTAAGTTAAAGTTTTTAACCTTGTTAAAAATTAAACTTAAAATAACTGAAAACTATGACTAAGTTAATACTTAATATAACACTACGCGAAGCACGAACTTGGGTACATTTTTCTCGTGAAACTTGAATGACGCAAGGAATGTACGGCTGACAATGACTAAACAGAAATGTAGAGTAGGAAATATTAAAGGCCGGTACCGGAGCGAGATTAATGATTACACCCTCGTGATCCTGTGACCTCTAGAAACAGATCAATTTGCTCTTTCAATAATCACTTTTAAGGAACATATAACAGGATCGCAAGGAAACCAAATATCATTTCTTCCCACGAGAGATAATTTCGATCTTCTATCCTGAATAAGATCTCTTCCTTGTCACGCCTCTGTGTTCTATAGAAACTCATTTACAATTCAGGCTGCATTACTATGGAACTCTTTACCTGAAGAGATCCAGAATATTCCCAGTAAATGTCTCTGGAAAAATAGGGTCCAGGAATACCTTAAGATAGAAGCAGACGTCTTAGTGTTCTATATATATTAAAATATATATGTTTTTACTATTACCAATAAAGTCAGTAGTTATCACCTACCAGAACATCTTATCTCACCGGAGGACGTCTGGTAGAGAATGCCAACAGGCATTAAGCACTCCTTTTGTGGACTTCGCTATAAGGTTTTATAATAAAAAAAAAAAAACACTTGTCTATAGAGACAGTAACTCGAAGTCACAGTAGTTTGAATGATGATAAGGTTTTTACGATCTTCCCTTATGTTACTCTCAAAATTAAAATCTGCTATCATAACACCATTACCGTGTTCAGATCGTTGATATACCAGAGCCAGGGTTTTCTAAAGGAGCACGCTTCATCATCGAACCTGTTCACCATCATGTAAATTAGTACAAGGCTCTATATTGTACGTAAATATTTCTTCGGATTTCTCAACTGAATATATTTACGTATTATTATATCGGGCCATACATTTTCAACGGTTAGCGAGTGAAGTGCTCGGTTACAGTGCGGACCCTAATTGAGGTCACGGGTCTGCTCGAAACAGGTGGAATTGTGAATCTAATGAGAACTATTCACAAGAAGTATGTCTGAAAAAAAGCATCAACATAAGTATTGAAATAAAATTTAAATATTTCAGTTACTAAGAAATTTTACTATGTTGACCGTGTTCGACTATTTATTTGTGTTGTCTCCTCTCTCAAATCTCCACGTCGATCGGTCCCGTGTTGCTCGCATCCATCCAGTGGGTTCCCGCGATTCTCACCAGATCCTCGGTTCACCTTGTGGGAGGCCTCCCAACTCTGTCTACCTAACCAAACCAAACCCAACACTACGACCTCTACTGCCCCATTGGCCGTCTTCCCTTCGAGCAATGTGTTCTGCCCACTGCCACTTAAGTCTAGCATTCTTTTGAGCTATGTCCTTAGTTATATTTCTTACATATGTATATATTCTTAATATAAGATATTTTCTTCTATTTCCTTATTAATAAAGCAATGCCATTAGATTTTAACAACCTATCAATACTCATTTATTTCAGCCCTGAAACGACTCATTGTGGTCCCGTGTTCTAGACGTAAGACTAGCGGCCGCTCAGAAGCAGTTTGTAATGAAGCTTAACATTAAGTAAATTTTATTTATTATTAATTAGCAATTATAATATATAAAATATTAAATGCTTAAATCTATTGTTTCAGGTAAGTTAACGAAGATAACTTTGACACGCTTTGAACAGAGACAGCGTTGAAACGTAGAATAATTCGCGACCTTGTAAGTTATTATAACAATTTTGAAGGCAAAATTACTTAAACGAGTCGCTATTCACGTAGATATTTAACTTAAATTTATATGTGACGTCATTTGAAAATATTGTCTCCTTACATCATGGAAGATTCTGTGTCTTGTTCTATGTGTTCTGTCACGTTTCATCATTGAAGATCCTGTGTCTTGAGGCCTGTGGTTCAGCTCTGTGGTTAATATAACACTTGTAAGGGCCAAAGTCCCAATATAAATTTTACTTGCCTAGCATATAGGTCCTCTAGGTCAAGATCTGTTTCCTTCAGTACTCCCTACTGCGACAAGTTTATCCAGATTTTCTAGTTGTATCCAAATAATAATGTCAAAGTACCTGATAACGCGTTGATAGTAAGTTGATAAACTTTAATGATCTTAAGTTGGTTTTACACATACATACATATACCGTATTTTCAGTGAATCTCTTTAAGAAAAGTTTGAATTAAAAATGCTTTTGTTATCTTTTTAAAGACGTTTGTTAAACTTTCATCTTAAATCTTTATAGTAATGAATTTTATAGAAGCACTGTCATATACGTAAGCTTTCACTGAAGTAGCTTCACTGGTACAGCACGTAAGCTCGTTAAGAAACTACTAGTGCTATAAATTATGCTTAAGCTTTAAAGCTAAGTTTAATAGAAAATTTATATTTTACAGTGTTCTTTCTATTATGAAAGTATCCTTTATTTAATTCTAGTAATAAGATATATATCCTTGGTTTTTATAAACTCTTTAAGATTTAAAATTTTCTTTTTTAAATATGCTGAATAAGAACCTTTCGATTGTTTTTACGAATGTTTAAGGGTCCTTTAAGTAATTTGAAGTAAATTAAAGGTCAAGAACATTCAAGCACCAATTTCTGTTTGTAATAGTACCTGTCAGGTCGACGAAGGCATATAAAATGAGGGAAATCTTATTAATTTTTCGAGATTTTTTTTTTTACAATTTTAATACATAAGCAAAATTTTAATATTCCCAAATATATAATACTTTTGATATAGTTATTTATAATAGCTTTATTGCATCTTAAATAAAGCAACGGGTGTACTTAACGTCTTTTGGCATTATCTGTCTGGTAGTCATTGATGTATACTAATAAACAAATATTAAAGAAACAGTTACAATAAGGATATAAATATTTATCGTAATATATATATAAGAAAACTGTGTTAAATCTATAAAATAATAATGGGTTTTGTTGGTTCGCCAATCACGTAAAAACTAGTGAACGTATCGACACGCGATCATGACCATTCGACGCGGAGTGATTTATAGATGATTGTGGGCTATTTATTTCTTAAATATCATATATCCTTCATCATTTTATTCCTGATTAACATTTATTAACATTTTCATTTCGCGTTAATAATGCGGTTGCCATAGTAACGGTGGCTATAGAAAGTCATTAATCAAATAACAAGTCTAATTTTATATTACAGCAAACAAAGCGAGCGTGGAACAGCTAGTATCGACAACTCAAAGTATTATTGTGCAGAAATGTAAAATTCTTGGAAAATAGCTTCATCATCATCAGCCCATAGGCGTCCATTGCTGAACATAGGTCTACTTCAAAGACCTCCACATTAATCGGTCCACCGTCAACATGGCCTCCGGTACCGCCAGGCACTAGTATTTGATATTTAAAGGGGGTTCATATAAGGGGATTTGAATCAATTTCCACCACGCTACCCCAATAGGGGTTGGTGGAAAAATAGCTTAATAGGTCTATAAGTATACTCTTCGGACTGAGCATTGTTTCCCTGTCTGAATATACATACATATATATCACGCCTCGTTCCCAGTGGGTTAGGTAGAGACTACCTTTCTTCACTTGCTATGATCCTGGCACAACTCTCTCACTTCCTCCAGTTTCATGAGCGTCTTCATGCATGCTCGTCGGTTGCGAGTACTCTTGACCCGGCCTTTCTTTACGACATCTTCGATTTGATCGAAATATATCCGCCTAGGTCGACCTGCACCGATTTCTCCAATCCTTCTTACCTTGTATACTTCTTTCGTTAATCTTCTTCCATCCATTCTTTTTATATGACCGAACCATCTAAGCATCCCTTTTCTCTATCTTCGTCACTACATCTTCAACCACGTCGGAATATTCTAGAAATAATTTCGTAAATATTCGATTAATTCAATGCCGTTATTGCCAGAGTATTGTAACTTTTCAATATATATAATAAGTATTTGTCGCGCTGAAACCAGTTAGACGATACTTACTCGCATATATTGCGACACCATGTAACGACAAGTTATAACTAAGTGATTACCGCAAACTATTCTTCGAATTCAAAATGTCGGACGTGACTAGAACTTGACGTACTTGAAATTCTAACTTATGTTATCAAAGTACAGAGCGGAGTTACAAGAAAATAGTTTAACTGTATTCGTGCCCCGAGGACTAACAGCTTGCTTTGTAAAACTAAGTAACGACTAAGCGATGAGATGTGAGAGACGTTCACTTGATGGTACATCGCAAGAAAATGGTTCAAGTTAAGATGATATACACAGCATCACTTTATGCTCATCGCCTTGAGACATGAGGTGTCTAAAATGCTCTTCAAACCGAAGAAACTTTTGAAAGCAACAGAGATCTACCACATCACTGCTGGTAGGTATCTGCTGCCGAAGACGGTCTAAGTACTACTGCAGCTTCTATTTCTGCTGTTAAATAGTAGTGTGCAAACATTACTGTGTCCGTACTGAAGGAAGTTGTAGCCAGTGAAATTACTGGAGTAACGAGACAACATTTTATATCTCAAGGCGATGGTGTAATGTTTATCATCCTAAGTAGCTTTACGTTGTTATGAAAATCTTACCATCAGATAAACATGTGTCACGTCACATCGCTTCATCGACAAAAAAAAAACTTTCTGGTAGCTTGAATAGGAGCTGCAGTGATACCTACCTAAACTGGCTCTGGCAACAGAGACCTATCACCAGTAAACATCGGACTTCGGAGAGTAAAATTTCGGAGTCGTGTAGTTTGAGTGGTAGTACATTTTTATGGACCCGGATTGCCAAACAACCACCCCCATTTTATAAATCTGCCACTATAATGGTATTGCTGTGTTGTAGCTGTAGACTCTTCATCAACTTTAGCCTAATTTTTAATTAAAATATTATGAAATTAAGATCAAATCTTATTCCACGCTAAACAACAAAAGAGTAATAAAAACTTTCGTCTGCAGAAGGTGTAAAGGTTCCCGCACAAGCCAACCTAACCTGCTCATGATGCACCCTGCTCATCAACAAACCATGATCTGGCTCCCACCTACCAGAATTGTGCCAGCGTGGTGGGAAATAGCCCAAATCCCCCCATAGGAATCCCTACTTGATAGATATGTGAATCTTTGGGCCTATGTCCAGCAGTAGACGTCTATCGGCTGATGATGATGAAGGCTGCAGGATACGTGTTAAGTTTTTACACAGTATATTCTGTATCGAACTGTCCTAATTTATTTGCAGTGTTACCATTTTATTTAACAGAATAAAAAGTAACAATATTAATGGAGAGAAATTTAATTTTTTTATATAAATGTGAAAATGTATAAAGAAAATGTTTAACTTGAGCATTGAAATCCTCTTAAAATGCAAAGAGGATATTTGAAGCGTTGCCTGAAATTCAATTGAGAGCGCCTCAGATCTAGGTTCGACTTGGCGCTGGAAGGTAACTTGGAAGCTGAAACTTAGGTGTGAGAAGAACTAGATGTGACGAGTTTTTGTAATTTCATTTATTCTAAGTAAAGTATCGAGTTGCGGGAAGTCACCGGATGCGAGCACCGCGGGACCGATCGATGTGGAGATCTTTATGGAAGGCCCATATCCAGCAGTGGACGTCTATCGGTTGATGATGATAATGATGAAAGATGTTATGATTTATTTACATCAAACTGGTTTGATTGTGAATTTCCTTGGAATATAAAGAATATTCTAAGAAGTAACGTAATACAGACATCCACACCAATCAGTCATATGCTAGTAGCATCTAGCGGCTTCTGCGACCTTCACATATTAATCATGAGGGATTTGCGCCATTTCCCATCACGTTGGCCCAATGCGAGTTGGTGGGAGCCAGAGCCTCGTTTGTTGATTAACTCATGAGTTGTTGTGCGGGACGTCTTGCACCTCCCTTTTTTCATATTGAATATATTTATACTACATTCTATATTGTTACTTGCCATCGGTTGTCATTGTATTGTTTCAAATTTTCCATCGAGGAAACTAATTTCATGCCGACTGTTGATTTGTTGACAACCGGAACACAGCAATGCTTTCACGGCGGCAGATTTACAATGCGAAGGTAACAGATAAAAAAAGACCTCGAATCAAATTCCACCACATATGGGAAATCGAACTAGAGACCTCTGTATTACACGGCAAGTGTCTGCAGCAAGGCTGCAGTAATAAGCAGTTAAATTTACTTATTTATATATATATATATGTAGTTTATTAATTAACGGTCGCATTAAAAAGCAGCTGTTGTTCGCAACATTTGATATATTGTTAAGCTTTTAAGCTTAGCTTGAAAAATTAAACGAAACTGCATTTCTCAATTTTCCAAGCTCTCGTATAATAAATGATTTACTCAATTAGTACTAAGAGACTGCTCGAGAGTAGATATTATCACATAATAATTAATTAACTTAAATTTAACTAAGTTTAATATAGCGTTAATTAAGCAATTTTTTAAGTTATTATAAATAAACATTTTATTTTTCTCATTAATGAGACACGGGGCTTTCTCTAACTAGAAGAGGGTCTTTACCATTTATCCACCATACTAAGAGCTGGTTGTTCGATTTCCAATATCCACGGAAGCTTCTGAAGATGTTTTTCTTCATCGGAAGTTAAAGATCAATGGTGAAAGAGAGTGTTTTATACAAACAGATTCTTTTACCGACAAAGCTTTTGAAAATAACATAGATCATATGAAAGATGACAGACTTATAGACGTCAAAATATTCTTTAGTAATACTCCATATTTTCTGTTTTCAATGATTTCATGATCAGCTTTGGTTTCTCTAATAATTAATCATTTTAAACACAACTCATCTACGTATCACCATTAATCAGACTAACCCTATTTAAATCTCATGAGACAGTATTACCTTCATAAAACTAGATAGCTATAGTTCTCTAATCTCAAACGTATCGTATAGTTTATTACAACCTCCAACTTAATGCTAAGTATGATCTTTCGAGATAGCTTTCTTCTCGCTAATTCTACACACAAATGTCAAGGTACTGCAGAACTAATATCTATAACGATTAAGTACTACTACAAGTATTATACCATTAAAAATTATAATAGTGTTATACATATATAAGACTTAGAGGAGAGAAACTCATCTAATGATAAATTATAGGAAAACCTACACTCGTGAAGTTTACAAAAGATATATGATTTTTCGTTATCCCAATTTATATCAATCGCTACAGCATCCTTCAAAATTTATATGGCAGAAATGTGCGCTCTTTCGTAACTAGACGAGTAGTCCATAGTCCTGATGGTAGAATTCTTAGTGTGACCGTCTTAATATATAGAAATAAATAGAAGGAAATGTAGTTACAGGTCCACGAGACAGGAGATGAGAGTACAACGTGGCTGTGAAAACCAAAACCTTGTAGCGTAAAATTCTTATAATCAGAAGTATCATTTATCACCATGGTATCCTTCTGTACCTTTTATCTGAACTTATAATTTTTAGGATAAAACGAGTGATTACTCATGTATAATTAAAAGAGACAGTAGTAGAAGATGGGACTCCGTCGAATGTTTAAGATCACGTGGAAGTAGTTTGACTACAATGCTGAAGTCCTTGAGAGAGGTACCTGCAAACGTCATGCAAAGAAAGGTTGTATTTTTCGGACACCTTCAAAGAGGATCTATTTATGAGTTCCCAAGATTGATCCTGGCGAGCAAAATTCCTGGAAAACGTGCACCTGGTAGACAGCACAAGAAATGGTTTGACGACATAAAGGAGTGCACCGGGTTTAAACATCATCAGTTAAAAAGAATAGCTGAGGATCGAAATGGTTTTCTCAATCTGATCACCAAACTTTAGTTTGAGGAGAGCTCCCAATGATGATGATGAGTTATAGAAGGTTGTGATCAAACCCTGAGAATTCATTACAGTTAAAGGCAACACAATTTTTGTATAGTAAGAGGAATACAGGTGCGCTGTTTTATTTTTAAGTACCCTTGGGATCTTTTAAGGGTAGACTTAGATATAAATAAGTTGTCAGAAAGATTCTGTTCATCTCATATTAATGATTAAACATTTGTTTGTTTTGCGCATGTTCTAAGAATACCGTTTTATTTTCCTTGCATCTGTAACCCCTTTAATAAAAGTCTCCTCCAATCACATCTATTCCTTTTATTTGTACTATTCTTGTCCAGTTTTTTACTAACTACAGCAGCCAATCATCTCATCAGTATATCACTTCTTCTCTTCCTTTTCTCCTCCTTATTTCTCTATCGTTTGAACTGATTTTAAATAAGAGTCAACAAATAAATCATTGTTAATCAAAAATAGTACAAAAAAAAAAATTAAAACAATTTTGTACGAATTATGTATAAACAATAAAATATTAAATCGGAATGTTTTTAGAAAGTTTTTGTATTATCCAACCTAATAAGAAAGGTAACTGGTGGAAGGTTTTGCTAGTGGTAGGTCTCTGTAGCCGGAGACCATCTAGGTACCACAGCAACACCAATTGCAGCCGCTAAATAGTACTGTGTAAACATTACTATGTTCCGGTATGAAGGGCTCTGTAGCTAGTGTTTACTGGGTAACGAGAATCAAAATCTTGTCTCAGGCGATGAGCGCAATATGGTACAGTATAGATCAACTTAACTAGCGCCGCGTTGTTATAGACGTATTATTTCCCCAGTAGTAGTATACGTCTCGCTCGGCCGCTAAATAGTACTGTGCGAACTATACTGTGTTCCGGTTTGAAGGGCGCTGTAGCTAGTGAAATCACTGAGGTAACTGGATTTAACATCTTACGTTTAAAGGCAATCAACACAAGTTGTGCATCATCCTAACTAGCGCCACTTTCAGACAGATGATGCCTGCCGTGTTTCTAAGTTATTAGTGAGAAAACAATATTAAGTTTTATTATACCCTTGTGATAACTAAAATTGGCTACCAGTCGGATATCTAACAAGATCAATATGTGCAAAAATATACGCCATAGAATAATGTTTATATGTACCATAGAATATAGAATCAGTGTAAATCTCCGAGGCGTATTGTATACGAACTAGAAATATAATATTACATCACCGCCTTTACATAACTATCGTTTTTAACCATTTAAACATCAACGTACGATATACGTTTTAACTATTACCTCATATTTAACTGATCGCGTATACTAACGAAATAACATCGGTTCTTAGTAACTAAGATTCGTGAGACTTGTAATTAGTGAACGTCCTACAGAAAATGGTTGGGTAATACTTGGGATGCAATTAGTAACAAAACTAAATCAAACACCAAGCATACCACTAGAAGACTTTAAAACATTGAAGCTCAGTCTTCGTAAATCAGACTGAAAATGGTGATAAAAAAAATATAGGGTCTCCGTGAAGACTATGATGTTATGACATCTATCAGCAAGTTCTCCCGTGATCATGCATACCATAAAGCACCCCGACCGATGGGGTAATATATAATTAAATACAGGTGGTAAAGTCGAATTTAGTGTTAAGTGTTTATATTCGATGATAAATATTTATTATTCTTGTCATAGTTAACTGTAAGCGCTGACTGATGACGACCATTACGCAAAGGAAGGACATCTTCAAAGTGGATACCTTCACGAGTTCCAAGAGTTGATCTTGGAGGGCAAAATTCCTGAAGCTCGCCGGGCTTGTATATCATCAGTTAAAAATTACTCAATCTGATCAGTGACTTCAGTTTCAGCATCTCATTATCATGATGATAAATAATAATTAATACGAAATTTACCCTAAATTTTTTTCTTATTTATTATTTTTTTTAATGTATAAATAATAAAGGGTGTGTGAATTTTTTATATGCTCTAAATTTACCTTTTGATTATATTCAAATGGCAACATTGATAATATATTTAGGATATCCTTGTCGGCGTATTTATAGTCCTTATTAATATTTAATGATTTTTTATAATAATTATTATTTTGATTTATATGGGTATAAATAAATAACTACAATTTCTAAACCATAAAAAAGGTGAGTGTACAGTAGCAACTGTAACAATGAGTTTGTAAAGTTTATATAACTCGTTCACTTTATGTATCGCAACCCATTGAACGCTGGATGAAGGTCCGGTTAAATTTTTGTACCCTAACTAAATAAACGGACCTCGGCCACGTTTGGCAGTTACAAAGTTAATTTCAGATGTAGTTGGCGCTATTAAGCAAAACTTAAGTACAAAAGTTATTTACGGATACTGTTATTATCAGCTTGTACTGTGCTGGTGGTAGTTCTCTCTTGCTGGATTAAGCATAGGACTAAGGTCCCTGCCTGTCGTAGAAGGCGACTAAAAGGGTTTTCCGATTCGTAGGTATTAAAGGACCCTCATTGTCTAAGCGAGCCCAGGATGAATGACAAGTAGCAGTTTCTCTAGTCTTTTTCGTACTAAAGCGAGGGTTCCGAGGAAGGCTACAGCCCCCCCTGGGATGTATTTTAGGTGTAGTGCCGTGAGGCACCAGTGCGTTCCGTAGGAGATCCCAGGGTCTTCCGTAACGCACTGATAATGAAGGGGTTTTAATGGGTACAAAATCCCACATAACCTTGTCTTCCCCCAAGAAGCAGAGTATCTTTTTGATAGCTTCCTCCTATAGCATAGAAAGGTATCTGTTACCAGGAATCGTCTAAGTAGGTACTGGTAATGGAGCCGCTAAACAGTAGTGTGCCAGCATTACTGTGTATCAGTTTGAAGGGTAATTAAAGAGGTAACAAGTCTTAATATCTTATGTCTCAAGGCGATGAGCGCAATGTGGTGTAGTGTATGTTATCCCAACAAGTACCATTACATTACAGGCATGTATATCACTTACTATCAGGTGAACGTCGCTTCGTTGCTCAATTGAATAAAAGAAATTTCAGGATTTTGAAATGTAATATTAAAAACGTACGCATTTCTGAAAGAGTAAAAATGTCGATAACACTCTGACCTCGTAAAGGTCACAAAGGAAGTCGCCTTTTCTGATAAAAATAAATAAGAGGACCTACTATCATTTATAAGGACATCAACCGAATGATTGTTAACAACTTGTGTCTCAAAGTGACAAGCATAATGTTGCGCTGTGTACACATCCTAACTAGTGCCAAGTTGTTATATTAATGTCCCGATTCGTCGAATAAAAGAAAAACTTACTGCTCCAAGTTATCAAAAAGTTAATAAAAATCATGTAGCAAACAATATTTCATAATATTACAGGTTAAAATATTCATGTCAATCGCATAACAGTTTCAGGAAGTTACCATTAATATAAACATTAAAACGATTTATCATACCTCTGAAATGTATTCAGGCTTCTCAATAAAGCTTAATGATCCTGCTGTGAGCTTTTTCTCATCCGGTGTAAAATTTATGTTTCAATACCACTCCTTTATACAATGTATATTTAAAACTGTTGGATATATGTATATATATATATATATATATATATATATATATATACCCACAGATTCATTCACTCATCAAAGCATTACAGAAACTATTTGACGTATACACTTTAAATTTGGTAGAGATAATGCTTCTTCCGTTTAGAGATCAGCGAAGAAACTTCTTCCTCCTACCTTTTCCCAGCTATGTGGGTTCGGCACAGTATGTACTTCCCTTCCACATCCCTCTATCGCCCGTCATCTGAATTCACACTCTTCTTACGCATGTCATCTTTCACACAATCCATCCGCACTTTCTTCGGTCTTCTACCCTTATAACCATCCACATTCATTCCCATTACTTTCTTTGTTATATGTCCTTCATCCCTCCGCACAACATGCCCGCACCACGTAACGTAGGTCAGCGATGAAACGATTTAACAAAATTCATTCCCCGAAATGAGCTGCGGGGGTGTTACGGCCAGCAAAGCAAGTAGTATATAGTAATCATTATACTTAAAGCATTTCACACTAGAAACTTAAAGCCAATACCAGTTACTGATCTGATTCTTCGTTTCTTCATTTTCATCGCGAGGAAAGCAATAATAGCATAAAGGCCAATTTATTACTTTATTACGTCTGAATCAGAAATACATAAAATTTTCTTGGCGACGAAATGTATTACTTATATTACTTCATATTCAACTTAATCCAATATCAATGGTGAATATTCTAAAGTATATATAAGTATGATTATGTATCCAAAATCTTATTCTCGTGTAAACAGGATGTATGTATATAAACAGGAAGTTAATTCCTTAAACTATAATCAAAAATTTAAATCAATCTTATCTATACATATGTAAATGTTTTCGTAATATTTTCAGCATTATCCTTTCCTTTATAAATTTAACAAGGAAATTAGTTGAAATTAATCCTCAATATTTATATTTTTTTTTATTCAACAAAGCGATGAGAGGAGCGGGATGGTATACATTGCCCATAACAACAAGGCGCTAGCTAGGAAGGTATACACTGCACCACATTGCGCTCATCGCTTGAGATATAAGATGTTGTCTCGTTACCACAGTAATTTTATTAGCTACAACACCATTGAATCCGGAACATCTAATTACCACCTAGACAGTCTTCGGAAATAGAGACCTACTGATGAATATATATATCCCATCTTATCATTATCATCAGCCGATAGACGTCCACTGCTGGACATTAGCCTATCCCAAAGATCTCCTTGTTGCTCATTAAGGGGAATTGGACCTTACACCCACCATGCTGACCCAGTGCGGGTTAATGGGTGGGTCCCAAAAAAAAAAAAAAAACCTCCTCTTCTGACTTCCGATAAAAGGGAGTACCAACGTTGCTTGTATCACACTGTGTCCTGCTTGACAGATCCTTGGAGTTCGCTTAACTCGTACTCTATGGTATCCTTCTGGGCATACGACGTTCTGAAGTAAGCTTTCTTTAGGTTTCATTCGTCTCTATTTTATCGGACACTTTAACTACCCCTCTCTCTTAGGGTTCGAGCAAAGGGTTATTATACTAAACTTATGATAAGTACAATTTATAACATTATAACGAAATATTTCTTAATCCATTATTTTGATTACTTTTTTTGTTGAATAATACAATAATACAATTTATAGTGATTTATTACTCTTACAAAATTTACGTTTTTTCCCCCATTTGTCCCTGATATCATTATTCAGAGCTTTACCTTCTTACCCTATTATTTACACCATTTATTAATTACTAACTTAAGCTATATACATTTCTTCTAACATTTATGCTATTTGTTTTATATTTATAGATTTTATATATACTATACACACACCGGAGGAGCAACGTGGGGCCGATCGATGTGGAGATCTTCGGGGGAGGTCTATGTCCAGCAGTGGGCGTCGATGATGATACACACACCACATCCACCTCATTAAGATCTGCATCATATAATACAGGAATGTGTCGGGATCCGGGTGAAGTAGAAGAACTCTTACAGACAACCGTAATATAAATCAATTAGACATCGGTCCATATCACAGGGATCTGTTTTCTCCATGCTCTGAGAAGACCAGAGCATTATGTTTTTTATGATACGATGGGATTGTCATGATATTTACATAAAAGTCCCAAAATTAAATAAAGAAAAAATGTTACATATAAGTAAAAGTATAGGCGATTGCTTCATACATAAAGCTCCTACTTAAATATTCATGATACGAAATATACATTTAAAAACCTTATTTACAATTTAAGTGGTATAACTTTGATAGTAATATTATAAGCAGTATTGAGTATATTAGAGGAAGACTGAAAGTTGCTCCAGTGACGGAGAAATTGAGGAGCAAGAGGTTAGCATGGTACGGGCATGTTGTGCGGAGGGATGAAGGACAATAAACGTGGATGGTTGTAAGAGTAGAGGAAGACTGAACAAAGTTTGGATGGATTGTGTAAAAGATGACATGTGTACGAAGTGTCAATTCAGATATGACGGCTGATAGATGGATGTGGAAGAGACATACTGTGCCGACCCCGCTGAGAAAAGCGCAGGAGGAGGAACAGTACTGTTATAGACAGTTATATCATTGCGGTCATGAATGATGTTTGATGTTCTAATATTGTTTATAATATTAGAAATCCGACTTCATCCGCAGGATCTATGAAATCCGTTTACCGCTTACCCTTGTCACTTAATTACAATAGACTTTGCAGTCTCTGACAATATGAATAGACAATAACAGGACAACAGGACGAACAATCGCCATTGTTTTGTTATAATAAAAGATTTTACTCCTGTCAGAGTTATAAAACAATATGTTTGTACAATGAAATATTGTTTAAACGTGGAAAAATATGTATGTAAACATTATTAACGTTAGATTTAATTGTAATAGTTAACTAATGTGGAATATACTTGTTAAAATAGGTTTGTTTAATCGCACAGTTTATTTGTATATAAAACAAAACCAACAATTGTGACGGACTGTACCGCAGTGTATCAGTCCATGTGACTATTATTTATTTTTAAAATATCTTTCTTTAATAATTACTATGATTTTTTTTAACTACAATGATGTTAAAAATAACATAGTAAAGAAAAACCAAAACTTTCGCATCGCTGAATTTCATTATCAACATTTCTTTCCAAGCAAATATTCCGTTCTCTATGAAATTATAAATATTATGTCCCTACATATGAAATTAGCGTTTTGTCGTACTGGCCACTTTGATCTGAAATATCTCCTCTTTGGTTAACAATTCCAAATTCAAATTTATAAATTCATTTAGCTGCTACATTCGAGTTTTAAAAACAGTCATTCATTGGTTATTTCCTCATTATATTTTTCTTTGGCGTCGCTTATTACCGCACAATGGAAAACATGATATATTCGAGAAGGTCCGAGTCTGATGAAACTGTAAAAGCCAACAATACTAACAGAATCGAATTCATCTTAAAAATATATCTATAGATATATAAGATGATAATATAATAGAAATAAATACAAAGGAAAGAGCATCGGTAACTCCGCCTCTCCAGTAAACATTTATTTCCGTAAAGCAGAGTTTACGAGAAAGCAATAATAGAGCTTTCTCTTTTGTCATATTCGGGTTTGTTTTGTCTTTTCTATTATAATAAATTTAATAAAAAAAAAAATCCAACCTCCATTTACACAATAGACGATGAAAACTAATTCACCACGAAGATTAATACTGACGTAATTCACTCTCCGAGGGTTTCTGATAAACATATTTTTTTTTTCATATACGATAATATTTTAGTTGTTCATTATATGCTATAGAGGACGATAGATATATTTAGTCTCAATTTACTAAGCCACTTACACAGGAAATCAATAATATTCATATTATATTCATTGGAAACAGAATTAAAAACTGTTGTGTTAATAGTTGAGATAAATCTTCAGAGGTACGTAAGGGTATACCCACAAAAACTTATATTAAAAAGTTATGTTTAAATAATTAACACTTCATTGTTTATTACTTAGTCGACTTATTATATCACTTAAATATTTTTTCTATTTATTTAATGAATAATTGTATTTTATCATACAAGCATTGATTTACGGGGGTCTAACTTAGAAGTCTAATAATCATTTCTTTCTCTCATAAAAAGTACAAATATAGCTTGAAGAAAATAGTTTTATAGACCTACCGATATGTCGTTATATATGCCTTTATATTTTTTATATGTTACCGTAAAATTTACTAATACTCTAGATAATATTTCACACGACTGCTTACAATGTTCAGATCCACAAAGTTTAAACTAACTTTACGTTTATGATCTCACTTTCGGGCCATTCCTCGGTCTATTCACATTAAGTAATCGTATGAGTACACATTGCTAACACGCCGAGTGCCCCCCGGTACGTTTTACTAACAATAGCACTTACACTTGGGCCGAAGCGTTAGTTGTTCAAGTTCTCACATAACTATAACGATAATGGCGGCGCGAAGTTTCAAGCGATTCTTCAATGAACAAGCGCACCTAACAATGCTAGCTCTAACATTTTCAACAAATTTAAACAATATTCTTAATTATAAATAAATTAACTCGTATAAAATCAAACTACTTTGAAATCATTAGTTTAATTATTTTGTAAACAACTAACTAAACCTCACTGAATCTCCACTACACGAAATATTTCTGTTCATATAATAGAGGTTCGTTAAAACCATTATTATAGAGATTGCAGCGTCATCTATAGACAAGTTAATTATGAAAATCTCTGTAATAGAAATATATCATTAATTACATTATAGTCCACTGCTGGACATAAGCTTCTCCCAAGAATCACATACTTAACCTTATCTTCGGCTATAAGCATCCAGTTGTTAGATAGAAATATATACGTGCAAACATGCATTCTACGTACAGTAGATATCCAGAGATTCATTGACTGATCACATTATCTCTGAAACTATTATACATAAACACTCAAAATTTGGTAGAGATATTGCTTCTGCATTTGAGAGGTCACCTAAGAAAAAAAATTACAAAATTCTTTCCCCAATGAGAGGTGCGGGGATGTTAATAACGGGAAGGAACTCTGAAGACGGCGGGCTAAATTTCAAATCTAATACTACGAGTATATTACAGCCAGCAAATCAGGCAGAGAACAACTAGTACATATATATATATATATATATATATATATATATTTACACAAATATATTATAAACAATTAATCCAAGAATTGTTTTAGACGTATATTCTAATGTTTGATATTTAACAATAATATTTACAAGTTATTTTGTAACTGACTATCTGTCACATTTGAAATTCATATATCTAAGCAAATATTTACATATCTTTTAAGATATTATATTTCATGTTTAATATATAATTTTTTTCTTGTATTCAACAATATAATTATCCTCAAGAATGTATCGCCGCTTATTGCGCTTCCTTGGCAACAGAGGATGTACAATTTCCTCGAGTTTTATTCGGAAGTTTTCCCTATAGAGGAACAAAATAATAGAGAAAATGAAAATGTAATCAGACGTAATGGGATCACGTTGAAAATAGTTTTTTTTTTAACATTTGTGTGGGGAGACAAGATTTATCCTTTTTTTTAGGTTATGAGTATCTAATTAAACCTCATTAACGTACTGTTGGTACGGTATATTTATGTTTATATTATTATTGTTTCTAGTGTTAAGGGTAACTTAAAACATTTCTAGCGAAATCGCTTGTTATGAATAGATAATAATTGAAAGGGTGAGGTGTTCAGCATTTCATGAGTTTTCATATTTTTTTCACAGGGCACAAGACCATGTTTTAAAGAATTTTTGACAATAGACCAAGTCCAACAATTGTCGTTCATCTATTTGGATGTTCATTAAGATCTTTCGTTGTAGTCTTTACAGACTACATTACCTGAGTCGGTTCCTTTCCACATGGTCAAACTGTAATATTTTGTTTTATACTTGAATTTTTATTTACTAAATACTTTTTTTTGTGGAAATAATCCGATGTATTATTATTATTCAATTTTATACAATCATCGAAAAAAGAAACATTGATATGAATAACTTAAACATTGATATCATTTTCAAGTAATAAAATACACTTACTATTTCCTAAATAACTATTTCTGCCGCCAAACAGTAGTATGCAAAGATTATTATGATCCGGATTGAACGGCGCTGTAGCTAGTGAAATTACTAATATAATGAGATTTGTCTCATGGTGACCAGCACAATGTAGTGCAGTGTTAATATCCTTACTAGCCACGTTTTATAGACGAGTATATCAGTTGTGATTGCGACGAAGATGCCATGCAGCATACCCTGGCATACTGGTCAATATGGGACGCCGAGCGCCAAGACCTCGTAGCTGTTATGCTGTGACCTCTGACTTCTTGGCTTTATCGAAACCATGTTCAGTGGCCAATGAGTGCGGGATGCTTGAGTGGCGTTATGCCATGAGGTAATTTTGCAAAAAGAGATAGCGGGATAGAGGGAGCGAGAGAAAAATACCCATTCCTACACTCTACTCATTTCCTAGACCTGATCTTGGTAAGATGTTTCATGCCCTCCAAACCTCAAAGCCGATAGAATTGTGGCGGATTCGTAGATAATCCGTCGCCAAATATGAAAGGCTTCGAGGTGGCGCTCAGTAGTATCGCCTCATACTAATAAATAAACGGAATGTTGAGCTCCTGCTCCACCCCAGGACACAGCCTCATCAAAAGCTACTTACCGTGGAAACCATGGTAGTGTGTGAAAGCTTTAAGTGAGAAATCGTAGTGTTTTAGCTGCTAACAGTCTGGTATAACTATTCTGTTACCACCACAGCAGAAGAGTATCCAATGCAAGATTTGACGACGAAAGAAAAAGGCGTATCACTTACTATCAGATGAACTTCCCGGTTATTTTGGCGCTTCGTAAAATAAAAAAAAATGCAGATGATGCAGCAAGCTATTAAAGCAGTATTTTATGATATAATTATACATCGACCGCGTTAGTCTGCTGTAATTATTTTCCAGGCAAGCGGGTTAAAGCAAAGTGCATCGCCGCCACATTTTTAATGGCTTTCCTTAACAATGTCACTAAACTTTTATTACTTCGAGCATCATTTCCTGTACACGAACTTTCCTAATTAATTGAAATCGCTGCTGTTAGTCCTCAACTGAAAGGAGATTCTTTAGGAAGAGACTAAAACATAAGTAGAAGATTAAACTTCTCTTAACTTGTTATCCTAAACATATTATAAATATCGTTTTGTCCGGACTAGTACCTCTTCATCATCACCAGTCGATAGACGTCCACTGATGGACATAGGCCTCCCCCAAATATCACCACAGCGATCGATCCATCGCTGCTTCCATATTCCCGCGACGTTATAGTCAGCATGGCCTCCGATACCACCGGGCACCAGGGACCCTGATTTGTAGGTGTCCTTATGAAGGGATTTGGGCTATTTCACACCACGCTGGCCTCATACGGGTTGGTGGTATCTTTTGCACGTCTTTAAAAGCTCGTACAGTAAAACAATTTCAAAATAATTAATTTATTATACTTTCGGTTTAGATTACCTAGATTTCTTGAAACATAAAATTTTTATAACAAATTTCCGTGGAAAGAAATACTTTTCCGGGCGTAGCTTTACTACGGCAGACATTTTCAACTGCTACCTGTTCCATTCAATCATTTCAAGCTCGTCGCTTATCCATCTTTTCCTTGGGCGTTTTCAATGTGTTGTTACAATTGATCCCTCCCATGGTAACTAGCAATCAAGGTATAAGACCCAAGGTATTCTGGCCCAACAAACTTAACTACCTTTGTCCTCAGGCAACGTCATGTAAAACTGAAGTCATACATTAGTCTATTGTTGACAACAAGACACATTTATTAAAATCTAACAAAATAAATATCCACGCGAAATCGGCCTTTCGATAGAGCTGGACACGGTCCTGGTCCGAATGTTCACGGGGCACGGGAGATTCTCAGAGTACCTTCACAGGATTAAACTCGAGGAGAGTCCCTCATGTCTTTGTGACCCAGCGGTGGACTAGACTGTGGTGTATACAATCGCTTCGTCTCTTATATGGGATTAAAAGATACAACTGTGAGATGGAACTGAAAAAAGAAATAAATGGAGCATTGCTTCTGTGATGAGAGAAGACGACTGTCGCTACATATTTATAAAATATTGCCAAGAAGTGATAGCCAACATCATAGAGAGAAATAGAAATAATAGTTTAAGGAACTGAAAGAAGATAAAGATAAAATATGCAAAATCGAAAGAAATTAAGGTAAAATTGAAATAAAATCAAAGGAAGAGAAACAAAAAATAATGTCAACAAATGTATTTTAAGGGAGTGCAATATATAAATATGTTATAATCAAGTCCGAGAGGTGATAGATGTAAAAAGATGGAACAAAGAAATATAAAGAGAGAATAGGTATGGATAGACAATGAGAAGTGTAAATGAGAAAAGAGAAATATAGAACGAAAGAGAGTAAGCAAAAATGAAAAGGAAATGCTCTGAGACGCGACACGCGGGGGAAGCTTTTTAAAAAAAATCGTCACAAGTCGTGACGTAGATATATAGACTAATATCTATCACATATATATACCAGGTATTAATAACCTTTATATTATATACTATATGTTAAAGATATTCTCACATCTTCCATGTTTTATATTCACGTGTATCCTAAGTTACTGGTAATTTTATAGGGAACATTCCGTTGAATGTTTAAATATTCGTCAAAGGGAATATTTTTATTGCTTTGTATATCTTGTAACAAAATTAATATATATTGTATATACAAATATAAATGGTTATATATTATTAAATTTTAGATGAATTTTAGTATATTCAAGTTTTATTTAAAGGGGGAAACTCCAGTACAGAAAATGCGATTTTATCCTCTAACAAAATAAAAATAATTTTAATAATAATAATAAATACATTGTTTTCAGTCTCTGAAGCCATAGTGTTAGTGAGTGACAGTGTAGTAATTTCATAATTTTTTTTTTTAATTTTATTACCAATCGTGCATTAGACATTCACCTCTGCATACGGTGGTCTAAAAAAGGTGAACCATCACATCACATTTTACTGAGGTGTCTTTGGTTGGAGAATGTAGTATCTACCTGGATAATAATCAACCTAAGAGACCACTTATAAGCAGCTCCTATTCCTCCAGCTTATATAGCATTTGTAATTAATGCATTGTAATTAAAACTAGGCAGTAACAAGAGTACATATTGAAGTAATGAGATTATACAGCGTTGTATAATCATCTTAAGTAAGAGCTCAATTTTTTGTACTGACATATTATCACCCGATGATCTGCACTCTCGTCTCATCAGAAGCAAAAGCAAATAAGTACACAGATGAATAAACAAAGATGACATATACGTAATTCAAGTATATTATTTAAAGGCAGTATATATCTCTTCCATTAGTGTAAGTGCGCGGCTGGTTGTGGATTTATGTACCGTTTGAACTAGTAAATGGATATAGACCGCAGGCCTAAGTTGGAACTTTGAGTATTTCATAGTACACAAAGGAGATCTATTTATTTTTCTAAACGCTAAATCTCATATACTAGATTACCGACAGAAGGTCAATGAACGACGGAAATCTTTATCTGTTTATATCTACAATAGAACTCACTAAAGCTACAACAAATATATGAAACTGTTTGATAATTTCCTTGAATTCATAATCTTGAATATAAATTGTAGCTGGTGGTAGTGGTAGTAGTGGTAGGTTTCAGTTGGCAGGGACGATCTAGGTACAAACCGCCGTAACACCTATCTTACAGCCGAACAGTACTGTGCAAATATTACTATGTTACAGTTTGAGAGAATGTGTACCTAGTGAAATTACTGCGGTAACGAGACTTAATATCCTATCTCCAGGCGGCGAGTGCAATGTGCTGCTGTGAATACAAATTTAACCAGCGCCACGTTGTTATGGACGGGCGTATTGCTTACCATCAGGTCAACGTCCCGCTCGTCTCATCGCAATGAAATATATATAAAAAGAGATTGCTGATTTCGAAGGATTTAGTAAAATTTAAAAAGCTCACAGATTTTAAATATTTCTATCCTTTTTAAAATACTACCCCAAAGAAATCCCAACAAATATTTGCAGGCAAAATAAATTTGTTTTAGTGCACTATTCTGTTTTGGTTCATCAATTTGTTAACATTATTCTTATGACTCCCACTGCTGGGCATAATCCTACCTCAAGCATCCCATTTGAGGAGGAACGGCTTGGTGGGTGATCATAACTCGTCTGTTGCAAGTGAGGTTGAGGAGCTCCGTAAGATGATGGGCGGAACCCATTACACTGATTAACATTCAACGTACAAAAAACTTTTTTAAACTTTACTCGTGCTTTATGGAAGGGGATTAGATTTTAATTAAAAAATATTAATTAGCTTTGTTTATAAAGGTATTGGTTATTCAGGAGGGGTAAACACGGTGGTGTTTGCTTTGACAGGGACTTAACAGCGGCTCAATCTCATCTGCAAATAAATGTACAGGGAATTCGTAAAATCTTATTGATGCATGATGAGGTAGTGGAAATATTTGCATTTGATATCATGCCTTTGGAGATAACAGGCTACGAAGGTTAGGACTTTTTTTTATGTATGTAAATATACGATTATCGATAATAAGGTATTTTGTTTAAATCGATTCTAATAATATATCAAGTGTTAGGAGAAGCTTCCGAAAAGGAAGACAGACGATACTAATGACACCTTTGATGAGGAGATGGAAGAGAAATAGATCCTGATAAAAAAAAATCATATTTTTAAAACGTTTTATTATCATTATTTACGCTCCATCGTTAGTACAGCTAAATGAAACGATAGTTTCATAAAAAATATATTACTTTACTAGAAAAAACCAGCAATGAAACACAAAACCAAGACCAGCTGATGATCGGATCAACGAACGCCCGGACGCGGCGGGAACTCGAGATGTATTTGGTTTCAATTTGAACCTCATCTCATAGGGCCATGGAGCATTTAGATTGCGCCTTCTGGAAAAAAATATTTAACATATCAGACTGAATATGCAAGACGAAATCCAAGAATGGAAGTATTTTATCAAGACCGAGACCGAACAGACAAGACCAATACTTTACTTATCACTGAAGGTTATCATTTATTAAAGCCTATTAAATAATTTAACTTCACTGTACATAAAATTATACGATTAACTTGATTTCAACTTTAATGCCTAATCAGTAGCGTGGAGTAGGATATAATACAGTCTTGAAATTCATCATCATCAACATCAGCTGATATCGGACATCGATTGGTCCTCCGCTGTCCATAATCAACTACTTCCTGCGACCTTCACCAGATCATAGAACTACCTAGTCGGAAGGCTTCCAACACATCTTCCGTCACGGTATCTTAAAATTGCTTAGGTGAAATTGCAAAATTCAATTTTTACTTCAATTTCGCTCTCTTTTTTAGAATTTTCTAGACGAAGGTCGCTCGTATCAAAATAAATTTGCATATTTTAAAACAAAACGGAATTTAGACAAAAAAAAAATCTTTGCATCTAATATAATCTTGCTCGAAGTAATAAACCCTGATATACCTAGATTTTTCATTCCCTATCTAACTTACGAAAGAAAGCAGAAGCTTTGGTATAGAAATACTTGACATGGGTTAACTTAAAGCTTTAAATTAAATAAACTGTAATTACTGGTAATTATCAAACAAACCAACTAAACGCAAGAATAGTTTTTTTCGTAACAACAGATATTTTGAGCCTTCACTATATGAAGCATAAAGGTATATCTTATATCCTTACGAGGAGTACATCTCCTGGTTACTTACTATTAAGGAAAAATAATAATACAAGAATGTTCACGTAGATTTTTTTATTTTCCCTCTGGCTACACTCTACGTACCTATACATCATCAGAAGAAATTGGCATTCCACATATATATATTAGAAAGCAATCTATCCTAATGAACATATAAATTACTTCTATGGATCAATATGAAGGATTAATTACATTTATGTCAATATGGACTATTACCGGTAGTAGGCATGTCGATGAGGTTACAGAATAGTAAAAATAGATCGATAGTGAACCCTGCTTGTCTTAGGATTCGACTGAAGGGGTCTACATATTTTGGGGGCCTTGTGAATGAGGATCCATATTAATCAGTAAGCAAATCCGTGTTGGACAGCGAAGGAGAGCTTCTTTGTTTGGAACGTACTAAGCCAAAGAGGCACTGGTATGTCCCATAAGAGATCCCTAATATCTCCTAAAACACTGGCGTAGACCACCGTGGGGTTTTATTTTGTAAAATCCTACATAACCCTGACTTCCCTCTAAAAGCTGGATGTATCTTGTGAAGCCACAGTGCCTGTTGCTAAGCAGTAGTGGAAGAAACTGTTGCATTACGAAAGGCGCTATAATTTAGACATATTTAAGAAACACTACAATTAACGGTAGACGCGTTGCTCATCATCAGATAAGGAGTTTATTTTAATTATATTATATTTTATTTTATTTTAATTATATAATATTTCAGTATAAATAAGTTAATAAACTGAAATGCTAACAGCAAGCGACTAACAACAATGTATGAGCGAAATTCGTGGACATTTAATTTGTCTGTGCGAGCAAAAACTTTATGGAGGTAAATAAAAGTCCACAGTTGACTGCTTTACCGCCAATAAAACCTTCTCACTTGGTTAGAGTCAGTTTTGGATTTACTGTGTTACCAGAAAAGGTCGAAAGTTTTTCTAATTCTAGATGTTTTTTTTATTATTATTCAACAAAGCGACGGCCCGACCGGGACGTTCACCTGATTTTAAGTCTCCCCATAACAACGTGTTGCCAGTTAGTATGTTATATATAGCACCATATTGTGCTCGTCTACTTATGTTAAATCTCGTTACCCCAGTAATTTCATTAGCTACAACTTCCTTCAATCAGCAAACAAGTAATGTTTACACACTACTCTGTTTGACGGCTTAAATAGGAGCTGCGGTGGTACCCATCTTGACAGTCTCCTGCACCAGTAAACCAGTTCATAGAGGGTATGATAAATATTTACTCGCTTTTACAATTATAAAAAAAAAATATTTTTTAAAATAAAATTTTATATAGAAGAAAATTATTTGCGTTTGCATAGACTTAATGTTTGTGGAGGATAATAACCTCTTAAGTAGGTATATGTATATATATAAATGTATACTTCACACAGCTCGTTTTATGGTAATTATTCTAGTAACAACAAATTGTGCAATAAACATTGACAACTTATGTAAATCCTTTCGTAAAACGTTGACGAAAAGGAACAGTTCAATAAAGGACGAAGGATTTAATTTGAAACTGTGACGAGAGATGTTTCAACGATGTACATTTAAATTTAAATTCTTCCGATTGTTCCTACCATACAATTGACGCTCGCTTTACAAATGTACTTGTTGCTTATTTTATACTATTACTATATTTTTTTTTTTTGCTTTACATGGGGGAAATGCCTTCGCATTCCAGCCTTCGGTAGCCAAGAACAGGTTAAGTCGGACTTGCACCATCTAAAACCTCCACGATGTACCACCTTCGCATTCGCGTTTTCACACATAACTGCTACCCTACCATTACCAACAAACGCATATGGAGGGAGAAACTTCCGCCCTTTCCACCTCCGTAAGAGTCACGTCGGAATATACATCACGTCATCCTCTCTACTGTGCTAATACAATACTAAGTTATATATAATGAAACTCTTTATATATATTTCTAAGACAAGATATACATATCTCCATCATAGAATATCTTAAATCTAAAAACACATCTCATTTCTGTTGGTTATTTTTGTCTCTTAATTTTTTTTTTGTAGGAAGGTTGGGCAAATAAGCGCAACATTTCACTCTGTAAAAAGTGATCACTGACGCCCATGGACAGTCGCAACACCAGAAAGACCGCGACTGAGCTGATGAACTTTAACAGGATGATATGCTCTTTCCTTGAAAGCTGCCAGATCGTATTGGCTCGGAACTACCGCTGGCAACAGCAGATTCCATAACACAGAAGTGGTAGAAATTTGTGCTGGAACGCACGGTGGAGGATCACCAGTCATCCAGGTGATGAGGATGGAACCTGACATTGTATCATATATAAATTAGATGAATAGTAAAGTGATTTAAATGCGCCGTCTAGTAGCTATTTATAAATATACTGATTTGGTACTGGCTCCAACGCAGCGTCTGTTTCTGCCGACAAAAAGTACTGTGAGAATATTACTGTGTTCCGGTTTGAAGGGCACTGTAGCTAGTGAAATTACAGTGGTATATATTTAACATCTTTTGATTCAAGACGACGAGACCAATGTGATGCAGAGTATATTAATCTTAACATGCGCCATATTATTATGGGCAAGCGTATCACTTACCATTAAGTGAACGTCTTCCTCCTTTCGTTGGCTAACGGAAGAAAAAAAAATACGTCCACTTGAAAAAAAATATTTTTAGTAATACCTTATCTAATAAGGTTTAATATTATCATCATTATTATGAACTGAAAATGAACCTTGCGGTTTGTTCTGAACACGACCACAACGTCACTATTCTACGCAGAGGAAACGATGATGAAGAAGAAGAGCTTATTAAGTTGAGAAATAAGTTTTTTTTTATTAATATTAATAATACATATTCACTGTATCATTTCACTGGTATTATTGGAAGAGACGTTGGAATACAATTTCGCGACGGCTACAAGTTAAACTTAGAAAATAGCGTTGTCGATGATTTCTTCCGGCTGACCTCTTATCAAGTTGAAATTACTTAACTTGCTTTATCCGGTTTCCAATAAATAGTGTGAAAATAAGAAAAACATTATTATTACACATAATACTTTTATATATAAACTACCTGTTCCCTGCTAAATTTCTTAACGTAATACAAAATTAAACTTGAAATTTATCTGAAATATTCCTCTAGAGCAACGCCAATGACTTTCTACAGCAACCGTTACTATAGCAACCGCATAAATAATACCAAATATGTATAAAAGTTAATTAGAAATTAAATGATGAAGGAACTATGAAATTCCAAAACTAAATAGCCTATAACCATCTACAAATCCTTCCGCATCGAATGGTAATGTTCCTGTATCGATATGTTCACTGGTTTTCACGTGATTGACGAACACAGAAAACCCATTTTCATTACATACAGATGTATAGAAGTACGCACCCAACGACTCCCACATCGATCGGGTAGGGATTCATATCGAAGGATTCGGACCAATTCTCACCACTCTGACGCCTGTGGGTGGTCCTGGATAACATCAGAAATTTCTTTTTAATTCTCATTTGTATTGTTCAGGTAACTACCACCATAATTCCTTATTCAAATACTACTAAAAAACCGTTAGTAAAAAAAAATAGATACCACAGGTGTCTTAATTTATTACAAACAAATTGTATCACAAGTTGTAATTTCGCCGTACTTGTACGCGGATCTTAAAGCAAAGACTTCAAACGCATTACGCCGTAAAAGTACACTAATAGTGTTTAGCGGTATGAAAAAAGCAGTACCCTAAATGGAAGCCTGATATCGTAAGTCTGCGGTCGAGATCCATTTACTCAGTTAAACGCTACAATAATTCAGAGCCAGGCGCGCGTTTACACTAATGGAACAAAGTTATACTGCACTCGGCGAGCGTTTACCAAAGTGCCCTGATGTTCTTGTTTTTGAAGCTCTCAGCGTTTTTGGCATCCATGACAGTGATGTTTTTTTTTCTACTATATACCCCCCATTTACAGGCAGTCCATTACTGGTGGTACGTCTGTTGCCGCAGACAGTCTAGATAGATACCACCGCAGCGCCGACTTCCGCCGCCAAACAACAGTGTGCAAACATTACTATGTTACGGTAAGAAATAAGCGCATTGTGCTGTTATCTTGTCACTTACCATCACGTGAAAGTCCCACTTACCTCGTCTCTTCGCAGATATAAAAAAAAAAGTTCTTTATTGAAATGATATACAAAATATTTCGGTTCCTTTATCATCTTTATTAGCTGATAGACGCTCGCCCACGCCGCTTTCACCAGATTATCGGCTCACCTTATAAAGAAAGGTCTTTCCAGCATCACGTCTACGAAGTCAACCTTCGACTAATGTGCCAATAAAAATCTTGCCACTTATATCTAACAATCAAGATAAAAATGTTCTCAGTATTACCTAATATCAAATCTTATAATTTCTTGTTCCTTATTAACACCTTTCAAGCTAAGTTAAATATGTAAGTAGTTATAAGGGCTAAGTTTGCTGATGCTTAGAAAGTAAGCACTGGACAAGCAATTTTCAAAACAGATGAAGCCTGTTATACTTAATGTATTTAAAGCTCTAATTTTTCAACCAGCTGACTACAATAACCGTTTATAATGATCGATTGTTGATGTAGGGATGATAGATTTGTGGCCATGAATCAAGCCCTCTTTGGAAGGTAACCACATCCGTTATGGTGAAAATATCCTAAAATATATCTGCAGGAAATATATGTTGTACCTGCGAGACGAAAATCTGTTAGCGTCCGTATTACACCAATTCGGAAAGCCTTTTAATGCTCCACTACCTGTCAAACCTTTTTCATACGTAATTCACCTTCCGGTGACCTTGGAGAAACTAATTTTAACTAAACGTATTTTCATCTCCCACCCTTATACACAACATTAACCATTATAAATTAAACATTGCTTCTTTTTCATCTCCTTGCCGTCATTTCAGCATATTGATGTCCATTACTGTCCACACCTCCCCTGAAAAGGGGGTAAGTCGTTTTCACTTCCCTTGGTATGTAACTTGACAAGCACAGTATGCTGGTAACCGTAACATGATATCAGAGGAATTCCTCCAAAAATATTGGAAATGTCTCTTTAACCGCCTCATGACACACCATAGGCAGAGCTGCTGTTACATTTTCACCATGATTTCTAGACTTGTAAATATCTAGATCCGATGAGTTTTCACTACGATACAATTACTTACTTTATTCAAGTACTTTATCCTGATGGTAAGAGATACTTCAGCATATAACAAAGTGTCACTAGTTATGATGGTAAATATTACACGATATTTTCTCAACGCCTTGAGACTTAAGATATTAAGTCTGGTTACCTCAGTAATTTAATTAGCTACACCGCTTTTTACACCGGATATCTTTAATATTTGTACAAAACTATTAGGCGGCGGAAATGGGGCTTAAACGGCAGTTCTACCACCACCAGTGAGCCTCCATTAACATTGTTACCACATTTCAAACGAGAACTGATCAATTGTAAATTCAATTGAAATCTTGAAACTTACATAAAACAGTATTGAAGGATTTACGAGTAACGTTGGCTGAAAAAAGATTTACGGCCGGCCGGACTTTCAGGGAATTTATGTTACACTTGATACGTAAGCCCAGCAGCTAAAAGTTGTTTCGAAACCCATCTCACACCGACGGCGGAAGATCATATACATATATGTATATATATATATATATAAATATATATATACATTGATACAGGCGAGTATCGAATTTGTCAGCTGTTGACTAAAAATTAAATCTACTTTGTATATCATCATCATCAGCCAATAGACGTCTGCTGATGGACATAGGCCTGCTCGAAAGATTTCCACTCGATCGGGCAGGGATTCATATGGGAGGGATTACGCTATTACCCACCACGCTGGCTAAATGCGGGTTGGTGGGAACTAAAGCCTCGTTTGTATTTTAGCAGGGTGAACAACGAGCGGGTGAGGTTGACTTTGATTTGGTGGACGCATTAATAATTATTATTATCATATTATATAATATCCAAATTAAATAAAAATCATTGATATATAAATACGATATATTTGTACTTCAATATTATATTATACATATATTAATAGTTAAACTTTATATTGAAATTATTTTTAACAAAAAAAAAATCACTGTCATCTCTGGCACTGAATGATTGTACGGAACGTTAAATGGTTCGCTATCGTAAGCAAATGGAGGGAGGATTTATAGGCAATAAAGCTCATAAAAAAGCAGTATTGACTGTCTAACGTTTTCTTGTCTACGAAATCAGGTTCGTAGGTTATAAAACACTTTTCTACATCAACTTATATTTATATACTTCACACAGGAAAGACGTTATGATTATATATAATAGGCTTGTTACATGACTTCACAAACGGCCAAGAAACTGTACATAATATATTAGTAATGAGTGTCTGTGAAGTATTTATTTACATTTTATAATGATTTAAGTTTATTATATATTATTAAAGTTTATTATATGTGTGAACTGATATAGGTTAGTGGAAGACACAGTACAGCAGTTGGATGGAAGTTTGAGATGAATGTGTTCTCAAGCACCCACTGGTGAGGCGAAGTGTCTCTACTCAAACACAAAACTGAAATCGCTTCTTGCGTACAGTTTCTTCAGTTCTTTAAATATAAATTATGAACCGAAACGTAACAGATATTTAAACCTAGTATTTTTATATTATTAGATATGTAATTGGTTTTGTTATAAACTTAATAATAAATCACACGCAGAAACAGATGATTGAAGAGCAATTCATCTTAGATTTATGTAGATAACATTTTGAGAATACATAGTACTTCTAGAGGTATATAGGGGGTGTATGGGTTCCCGAACACACAACTGAGGGGCTTGTATCTCCTCACCTGCTCGTGCTGAATTCACACCTGAATAAACAAAGCTCTGGCTTCCACAAATCCATTATAGTCCATCATGGTGAGAAGCAGCCCAAATCCGATATACAACAACCCCATGTACCCGATAAATGACGATGATGATGATGACTAGTATTTCTGCTGCTAAGTATGAAGGGTGTAAAAATTTGCTATGTTCTGCTTAAAGAGCATTTTAGTCAATGGCATGTTATATATTTGTTATCAAATATAGTGTTATTATATCTAATAATATTCTATCCGTACTAGAGTAGGATCACTTCACTGGTGGTAGGTCTCTGTTGCCGGAGATCTTCAAGATAGGTAACACTGCAGCGTCTATTTCTACCGCCAAACAGGAGTATGGAAAAATTACTGTGTTCCGGTTTGAAAGGCGCTGTGTAATTACTAGGGTATCGAGCCTCAACATTTTATGTATCATGCGACGAGCGCAATGTGGAGCAGTGCATACCATCTTAACTAGCACCACGTTGTTATAGGCAGGAGTATCATTTACTCTATGCTTAGCGGTGGGCTGCTGTATGATAATATATATGAAAGAAGAGGGTTAGGGTAGTGTTTTAAAGTAATATTTTCTGATGTTAAATTACGCGGAAACGCAAGTCACCACCATTCGCCCCCAACTAATCTGTTAGAAAGCTTTGACAGATTAAGATGACGCACCTTCAATTTATTTAATGCAAGAGTAACGAAAGTTTCTTTTAAATACGAATTTCTTATACGGTTTAATAAAAACTTCTCGGATACTTCATCATCATCATCATCTCAGCTGATAGACGTTCACAGCTAGACATAAACCTCCTTCGAAGATCTCCACATCGACTGTCAACTTGGCCGTCGTTTCTCAATATCACAATATAGTGTAGTGTATATCATCATCAGGGGTATCATTTAATATCCTCTGAACGTTCTACTTGTATCATCCCTAAACAAATAATGGAGTTAAAAAAGTTATTCCGTTAAATATTAAAAGGAGGTGATCTCCTTAAAGGACTCGGAATGTTTATTAAAAATTCTTCCCTGTTTAGTATTTGCTTCTTTATTAAAACTTCATAGTATTTCATAGTAAATAATAAAAAAAAATTATAATTAACTGTTTTCTTAACTAATAAAGAATCATGATAAACTATAAGCAAAAAAAAATTTGTGGTTTTTCTTATATCTTTGTACTTCTATACGAAATTAATATAATGTTGGAAGTCTCTAAGAAAATTTTCACGCTACTTCCTTTGTTACCATTCACATTGTTCGCACCAGTAAGCTCTATTTAAGCTTATATTGATAGAATATAATAGAAGCCTGGATATTACTATAGTTTCAGGATTATTTATCATTTTGGTTTGCTCTCGGGGTAGTTTTGTATCGACTTATTATGTCATATCAAAGGCTAACTAACACCTGAATCTACTGCTAAACTGTTGAGTACCAATATTACAAACAAATTATAACCAAAAAAATTATATTTAATAGGTAATTTTTTTTATTTTTAATACGTCCTTAATGAAAGATATTTTACTTTTAGAATCGTAAATAAATCGAGTATAAAGGATGTTAAGGCTTTTTCGTCCGCTTAGCTTTTTATCACTCTCATAATGTAAATCTGCCGTCATAAGATCATCGCTGTGATTCAGCAGATAATATAAGGAATCTAGATTATTCCTGGCCAGCACACTTCACCTATGGCATCATTGTCACTTACATCATTTAAAACTAAGGCCAAATGCCCATTCATTATAGATAAATATGTCTACTTGTTCTATAATTGATATCTAGACATTATAAACGAAGAAGCGGGTTTTATACAACGAGGACGAAAGATAATACTTTCTCCTAACATAAGATCACTCTGAAGGACATATTTCAGATGTTAACAAACTTTGTAGTTAAACAAACGAATATGATAAAAAAGCTATAACTAATACTACATTGTGTAACAGATTTCTTATTTATATTAACATCCGGGACCAACTCGACACAAGAGAGGAATTAATTTGTACTGTAAAAGAATGTAGAAATGAGATGGCTTTTATGAACTTATTTTATTAAAATAGTATTTCTTAGCTATCACTTTTATAACTAAAAGAGAAATTCAATATTATAAAGTAAAAAATGTCATATCCATCGTACCTCTCAAACTTGCCGAGCAAAGTTTCCAACCGCCGGGGGAGAGATATTTTCGCACTTTCATAATTTTTTTTCCCACAAAATAAAGAGGAAAGAAAACAATCTTATCAGAGCGAAACTGGAACGAAACGTTCTCTCGTCAGGCTCAATAACGTTGGCAACAAAAAAATGACTGAAACCTTATTTTATCTACATCAATTTCCATGTTATTTCCCCCGAGGAATGTCTGCCTACTGAGTAACTTCGTCACATAAAATGTGACATGTTGTTGTAGCGAGGTCAAAAATACGCAACGTAGCATGCCTCTACATGTTAGGACATGCAGAGGTATTCGTAACATACATATATGCTACATGTAGAGGTAAACAACTACAATATTGTAATCCAACAGAGCGACAAAACTAGCTACAAATACATGTTAAACATACATTGTCTCTCTCAGAGACACCTTTGAATAAACTCAACATGCTTGTCGCTACTAACACCTAATACACCGTAAAAATAATAAAAAAAGAGAAAAGAACAACATCATTGTTTGTAAATTATATAAATAATTTAAATAGATATTTAAAATTAATTTGAGTGTCGAAAATACAATCTTTTGATTTATCAAAATATTTATAACCTATTCTAACTCTATAGTAAGAGAAGACACCCAAAGATAGTATGGTACTATTCTTTTTTTTATAATTCACCTAGAATATATTATGGAAAGGCAGGAACTATTTTGGAAAAAAGCGAAAACACGATGTTTTCTTTCATAAACTCCAGTTCAAGATATTTTTCTATACGTCAGATGATAAAAGAGATACACACTTAGCATTGCTTTGTGATATCATTGATTTTCAAGTTTAGTTATGTGCTTGAACGTGTGGACAACGTATCAACATTAATCTTAACTATATTTACGTATATTTAAAATGTATGAATAATTTTTTAAATTAAAATATTTGTGTTATTGAGTTAACTACAAACTGGTATTAAGAAGAATGTAAGAGAACATAGATTGAAGCATTTTCCAGTTAGGCTTGTTCAGCGCCATCTATGTGCGATATAAGACACTCGAGAACTGCATAAAAACCTTTCGCTTACACTGCCCTCTGTTGATATTTCTAATCCATATTAATATCTTCTATTGCCACCTATATTTGCTAGTAATAACTACGCTATGTTTTGGTCAGCGTAACGCCATCTTTACTATTTTGTAATTATCATTATCAGCCGATAGAACTTTCTATTATTTCACAGGGAAGCGCTTCGATAGCGCTTTGTATAGAATCTTGAGTTTATCAAATGTTACAATAGATGGCGTTGTACACAAAATTATTTTTTTCTCGGCACCTTGATACTTTGCTCAGGGCTTTATTTTTATATTCATTATCTCTCTTTATTTACGTCTTACTTAACTTACGTCTACACTTTTACATACGCTTTTTATCGTCTTATAACCATTACTTACAACAGTACGTACTTTTATGTATGTAATCATTATCATCATCATCATCATTATCACCTTTTTTTTATCCACGGCTTGATATAAGTATTCTTCAATGTCTTCCACCAAATGCGATCCTCAGGTTTCCGCATCCACCAACTTCCGATCGCTCTAATAATGTCGTCTGTTCATCCGGAGTTTACTATGTAACATATATTTAGACAATGCTTAGTAAATTAATATTGATCTTTTTTTATCTAGTGTGTACATCTAAAGAATAACAGTGTAACAAACCTATCATTTGCCAACATTTCATATTGTTATCAAAACAAACTTTCGATATTATCATTACTGTGCTTCGGTTTACAGGGCGTTACAGCTAGTGATATTACTGGAGTAACATTACATCCCGTTTCTAAAAGCGTATATGATCCTAACTATCGCCACATAGTTGTGGCCAGACGTATTACATACAGTCAGATGAGCGTGTCACCTGTCTAAATTTCACATCTGTGACGTCATCGCAGGTTCTCGGAAATACGTAACATTTTACATCCGGCATTTGCTTTAACTAAAGCTTTGGAACAGATTTAAGTCCAATTAGTGGGATTTCTGTTACCTAACGTCAAATAAACGATCTTAAATCATTATTTATCCTGACTTTTGCTTTAAAGGCGATTTAGAAATATTTCATATATTGTTGCGTAATAGAATTTGTTATTTTGTTATCACTTTATTATTACTTAACATTATTTATTATTATATAGGAAGTGTAAAGGGTCCCGCATAACAACTCACCGGACTTAAGCCAACCTCACCTGCTCGTGGTGCATCCTGCTAATCAACTAACGAAGCACTAGCTTCCACCAATCCACATAGATCCAGGGAAATAGCCCAAATGCCCCCCAAACCCTACAACGATAGCCCCTGGTGCCCGACGGTACCGGAAGCCATACTCACACTAAAGCCCGAACAATGACCGATGGTGGGGATCTTTGAAGGATACCTATGTTTACCTTTGGACGTCTATCGGCTCATAATTGAATTGACTAATTACTACTCCTACGTTTTGAATGCTTATCATCAGCAATGGTCACGAAAGAACTTAGCTTACGCTTAGATGTCCTGACGCTATACTTATCACGGAGTCCAGCTTTATGATTGTTTAGAATCCTATAAGGAATCGTAATATTTACTTTCATAATAGTTTTTGTTCTTCATGAACTTCCTACGCCTATCCCAGGATGAAGCTGAGGATCGCGTTTGGTGGAAGTGGAAGGAAGCAGTGGATAAACAAAGACTGATAATGCTGCTGCCCAGGCATGTAAAGGCTGTGTAGTGCATTTCTGTTCATTCCATCTCTAACATCCATCATTTTAGTAGTGTCATTAAACTTATATTATTTTTTTCTGTATTACTATAGTGTAGCTACTGTCAATGAGGATGAGGCTGATGGATGAGATCTCCACATGACGCACGATCAATCGATGTGGAGATCTATAGAGTAAGCCCATGTGCAGCAGTAGACGTCTGTCAGCTGATAATGAGATGCCTGAACTAACCAAGCTTTGTTCCGTCTTTTTTCTCTATTCTCATCCCACTCTACCACTTCACTTCTATACCTTTTTCCACACACAAAACTTGCTCTACCAAATGGATTTATTTCCACGTTCATACAACTCTTCACCAACATATATTATTACTATTAAAACATGGTTACGTTGAGAATTTTAATAATTAAGAATTTCGTAACATATTTTAATGAGAGAGGTAAAGATGGGATCATACGATGTGTGGCTCGTTAGCAGGAACTGTTACTGCAAAGTAACACTTGTATATATGACCTGAAGAGGGATGAATTTAAAAAGGATTTGGAGGGAGTCACCGCTTTCTCTAACGCCCGTAATCTAGGCGAAAACGTTGATATCCGCCGGATATCCTCCTTTGGTATATATATGTGCTGTAGTTAGTAACATTACTAAACTAACTAGAATTCGACGAATTTATAACAATACCTAAGTTAGGGTTAGCTGACAGATTTGTGAATTTATCTCAAGGTGGAGATAAATTGGGAGAGGTAAGTATCACCAAGTCCTATATAGGGAATAATAAAAAGCTCTTCATTTTCCCACCGCTGGGACTCGTACCACCACTATCAACCGATAGACGTTCACTAGTGCACATAGGCCTCCCCAAAGATCCCCACATCTATCGGTCCTATGCCGCCTGCATCGCCGCGCACCGGGTCGTTTGTAGGGTTTCATACGGGGGATTTGGGCCACTTCCCACCATTGGCCCAATGCGGATTGGTGGTAGCCAAAGTCTCGTTTGTTGCTTAACGGAATCCACTACGAGCAGTTGAGATTGGCTTGGGTCCCGTGAGTTGTGCGGGACTCCTAGACTTCTCTCAAAGAAGAGGGTCAAACACCATTTATGTAACATGCTGAAGTGCAAATATTAGTGTGTGTATGTTAATTGATGTAAGAGGTCAGGTTTATATAAATTGCTATTTGGTTAACTCAAGCGATGAGCTGAACGTTCACGTAACAGTGAGTGATATACCTGGCTATATCAATGTGGCGCTAATTAGGATGATATATACTGTGGTGGGTAATGGCTCAAATTCCCCCATATAAATAGTTACATACGACAGCCCCCAGTGCTCAGTGATACTGGAAGTCATGCTGACTGTGTGGAGATCTTTGGGCTAGGCCTATGTCCAGGAGTTGATATCTATCAGCTGATTATGATGATGACCTGCAACAACCGGAACCAAGTAATGATTGTACTGTACTGTTCGACGGCGGAAATAGACGCTGCAGTGGTAGCTACATTTTTTTTTTGTTTCGGGGGAAATCTTCGAAAGATACCCTGCTTCTGGGGGGAAGTCAGGGTTATATGAGATCTTCACTGAGTAAAACCCCCTCGGTGCTCTTCATCAGTGCATTTGGAGAGGCTCTGGGATCTCTTATAGAACGCACCGGTCCCGCTCTACACTTTGAACACATCTCTGAGGACGGTCTTAACCCTCCTAGGTTGTCCCACACAGATTCGCATGTTGAGCGATAAAGGCCCCCACCCTCAAAGTCTGCGAAACTCCCAGACCCTTTTAGTCGCCTTCTACGACAGGCAGGGCTACAGGGCTACGGTGTTAGCTACCTAGACGGTCTATAGCAATACAGACGTACCACCAGTAAAGAGTGTTATCTTTAAAATGTTTTAGTTAAATTTTCTATGTTTCAATTCCTCCACCTTGGCAGTTAAGTTGTACTTACACAGACTTAACTAAACTTTGCGGGGACAGCTTTAACAAAGAGGCGAGTTGCGAATGGTCTACGAATAGTTAGCGTACTTGTTACACAGAATGTCTCCCAAGTTCTGTACGATCCGCATAACTTTCCAGATTCTAAACAGTTAGTCGACTAACTATGAGTATGAAGTTGCCAAATAAACTATCAGCTTGAGCGCAACTGGTAAATCTTAAGCAGTTCTGCAGCCATTAAGTATTTACTAGTTACTTAAAAAGCGTCACAAATACACGATTTGACTATAAACCTAACCTAAACGAACACTACGTTCACTTGAAAGTAAGTGATACTACTAATAACAACGCGGCGCTAGTTAGGATGATATATATAGCACCACATTGCGCTAGTCGCCGGCGATATATGATATTGAATCTCGTAACCCTAGTAATTACACTAGTTACGGCGCCCTTCAAACCGGAACATCGTAATATTTGCACGCTACTGTTGCATAAGAACAATTTATTACAACATTGCTTCGAATTATTATCATGGCTTAACTAATACACTTAAATAAACGTTTAATTACTGGTGGTGGGACTCTTGCTAGGGCAAGTTACCCCCCCCCCCCCGCAACGCCAAACAGTAGTGTTCAAACATTACAGTGCTGCAGTTTCTTTCTGTAGTTACCAGTAACAGTACAGCAAGATACTGAATGTTATTTACTGGAGTAACGAGACTCACCCTCTAATGTCTCTAGCGACGAGCTCAACGTAGTGCTGTATATATCATCCTAACCAGCGCCACGACGTCATGAACAGGCGTATCACTTACTATCAGGTGAATATCCCCCTCGTCGCGTTTCTTAATTGAATAAAGCAATATTTAATGTTTTGATAGAACTCTTACTCATGACCTTTCTGACAAGATGGCGATTTGAAAACGTGTAAATTTCTAGAGGCGCTTCCTGTAAAAGTATCCGACAAACTTGGAAGTTATTTTTTAATAAAAGCTTGAAAGATTGTTACTTCACAAGATAAGGCCTTGTTGGAGCTCCAGGACGCAATATCTTCTACTCGTAAAATCTTTTTTAATGTCAGATTTTTATGTCCCATAACAACTTTATTTTCACTTACATTGAATAACGTTTTATACATCCTTATCATGGCGTCAACATATATATATATATATATATTTCATATTCTATTCTTCACAGAGTATTAAGATCAGCTATATCTTCACTGGTGATAGGTCTCTTATGCCGGAGATCGTCTAGGTAGATACCGTTACGTATCTGCCGCCAAACAGTAGAATGCGAATGTTACTGTGTTCTAGTTTAAAAGGCGTTGATGGTAGTGGGTAGTGTAATTACTGGGGGAACGAGACTCAACATATGTCTCAGGCGACGAGCGCAATGTGTATGATATCCTTAAAGCTATCCTATATGTCCACTGCTCGACACGGGCCTTCCCCGAAAATTCCCATGGAATTCATATGGAACGATTTGGGTCACCGCGCTAGTCCAATGTGGGTCGGTAGGAGTCAGAGCCTCGTTTGTTGACTACCAGGGTGCATCACGAGCAGGTGAGGTTGCCTTAGACCCCATGAGTTGTTATGCGGGAACACGTACACCCTCTTTAGCTATATATATAGCTACATATCCTTCTAGAGCCACGTTGTTATGGGCAGAGGTGTCACTTCCTATCAAGTGAACGTCCGAGAAAGACTTTTATTCTACTACAACATAGTACAATAATATTTATAGTACTCTCTTTTATTCTGAATGGTGACCGATTTTAAAGCATTGTTTTCTACATAGATCCTTTTTTTTAATTAACCCACGAGATATGGAGAGCGTTACCTGATTGTAAGTGATACGCTCGCACGTAACAACATGGGACATAGAAGGACAGGATATGTAGCTATGTATATAACTATATATAACTAAAGGACCTAGTACCAACCACCTTTTGCTCCTCGCTTGAGATATAAGATGTGGAGTCTCGTTGCCCCAGTAACTTCACTGGCTACAACTCCTTTCAATGCAGAACACCGTAATGTTTATACGGTATAGGTCGGCTGCAATAGGCACTGCGGTGGTTACCACCTAGACGGTCTCCGGCAGCAGAGACCTACCACCAGTAAAAGTATCCTAAAGAACCTAAGTAGTTTCACATTGATATGGTCAAACTATATGATCTCTATATTATAAATATACTATGTATGCTTTTTAAAATTAATTCTCTCTATACTAAGATATACTCTACATACAGTTAGGGGTGCAAGGGGTCTCGCACAACAACTCTAGAGCCCCAAGCTATTCTCACCTGCTCGTGGTGCACCTTGCTAATCAACCAACGAAACTGGCTCCCACCAACCCGCATTGAATGAAGATATTATCAAAATACCGTCATAAGAACACCTACAAACATTAAAGATCTTTAGTGGAGCTGATACACGTCCAGCTGTGGACGTGTATCAGCTTATAAAAATAAAACGGTATCTAATTATTATCTCATATCTTCACGTTGGTTACTTCTATAATTTTTGATATAGATTATAAATAGTTAGATCCTTATTATCCTTAAAAACAATTCCATGATGATGGGTCAAAGTAAAATCAATATCCATTATCCGAATTAGTACTGTGCGTATTTATCCACACGCTCGAGTGGTCGTGACTCATGTTCAATATCAATTGATATCGCATACGTTCATACAAAATTATACTTTATCATTTAAATGTCCACAGTTGATATTTAATCTGTATTAGCTTCAATGGCAGATGAGAATTCATCACAGCAATCATTTAGCCAGGGTCCCTCGGTACAAGTTGACCTAAATAGCAAAAGGAACAGTTAATCGCTTTTGGTGTTTTAATAACGCGTTAATTTTTTTCAAGATGTATAGAAATCTTATATTCCCTCGTTATAAACTTTCTACATTTTAGGAGGTAATCTGATATTGATAAAGATTGGCTAGTTACCATAGCATACCCTGGGATGATCTGTGCTCTAGCGCAGTGCTGAGGGGAACCGATGAATTCCATAGATCATGATACCCTCACTCTTTAAATAACCACCTAGGAAATATTAATGTATTGAAAGCCTATACCTGAAATCTCTTTCATCCCCCCAGATGTAGAGTATCATTTGAAGTTTTCTCGATAAAAAATATATCATCATAGTATTTAATTCGGACGATAAATCAATAATGCTATTTAGGTAAATAGCAGATATCTTTAAGAAAGAGAAAGAGAGTTATCTTAATTAAGAGAGGAATATCCTTAGAAAAAATATTTCGACGTTTCGACTTCTATATGCAAATTATTTCATGTAGCTTACTCAAAATATGAACGCTAGTTGAACGCGTAGTTGATAGGTCATCTTATGTTTACTGCCACTCAGTAATAAGCTGTTAGTAGTTCTCTAGGCGTCTAGGAAGTAAAGATGGAAATACATCAATACTCTTAAAGCGATGTGTGATTTTTATCTAACGTTAAATGGACCAGCATTAACATATACATATTTCAGAGCAACCCTGATCAAATGATGCTACGAACATTGTAAGGTTAGGAACTGGATGCCTACAGCCTCTTGGATCCTGGTCTGATGAGGATTATAAATTCTTTTCGAGATCACAGATTTAACGCAACGTTTTCAAAGATGGCATTGTTTTCACAGAAAAGAAGCAAAGTAGAAAAAAATTGCGCACCCCCGGACGATTTACAGGAGCTTTTAACTCGAGTGGGTGGGCTGAAGCGTTCTCCGCGGTATCACAGGACACCGACGTGAAGCAACGACGGCATCGCTATTCTTTCGTGAAACGAACGACGAAAACCGGAAATCCAATTACCGAAAATGGATTGTTCATAGCACTGAACTTATTTTATCGAAAATGTCGGTACTCTATAATAACTATTGCCTCAACTTTCTCAAATATAACCCATTTCTCTGTATCATTTCTCATCTGTATATGGTATAGCTTTTGCGGAAATGGTGACCCTAATTTTCCGTGGGTTATTCGACCTTCAACAGAAATTTTTTTTTTTAAAAAATAACTACACTATACAATGATATAATTTTTATTCATCTAGTCTAGCTATATTGGTAATTTATTTAGCCACTTCCAAAATTTTTTTAAAAAGGTTAATCTATTTAAAAAAATATAGTTTTTTGGTATCTGATAAAAAATATCTTACTTACATATAAATAAGATATATTGGATAACAAAATTTATGGAAACTTATTTCACGGTATTATATATATTTCTCCTGAAAATGTTGTCGTATAATGACGTCATTCAAAATTTGTATTCAAATAATCGGTTTCAGTACCTAATGCCATATTATTACTGGGAATAAGGTAGTTTAATCTAGGCAGCCGCTGCTGCGAGTGGGACAGCGGTACGGTATCATCAATCGATTACGTTGCCACGGTAACGGTACAGACTGCAAAAGTGCCGAGCTCTTTACTTCCCATATCGAGTTTGTTTCGAGAGATGCTGAGCTCTTTTGTTTCATATAATTTTATTTGTTATATATTAAAGGTCAAAACAACAAAAGCTTCTTTTAGGAGTAAAAAAAAAAATATTTAATGTATTGCTATAATGTTACAAATATTATTGCGATCGAAATTAGTGGGAGAACATTTGAGAGTGACGTGTCGCAGAAGACGTATCCAGAATAGAGTTTAGAATAGACAATAATTAGTTCATCAGAAGGAGCAGTTTTCTGGAAATCCCTAGAGCGGTTTTATCTAGAAATTTCTGTGGTATTTGCGTGGTAGGCCAACGATCATCATCCCTGTCTGGGACTAGTAAGAATAGAACTAACGTAAACCCTGTCTGTTATAGAAGGCGACTAAAAGCGTCTAGGAATTTCGCGGATCTTGAGGTTAGAGGCCCTTATCGCTCAACAAGCGATACTGTAGCGTTTAGCTCAATGATGATGCCTGGGATGATTAGGCTCCCCCTCAAAGACGTTTAACACAAAGGGCAGAGGGGCACTGGTGCGTTCTATAAGAGATCCCGTAGTTTTCCGAAAGCACTGACGCAGACCACCGAAAGGGGTTTTAAAGATCTCACATAACTCATTTCCCCCAAAAGCATGGTATATTTTGCAAATTACCCAGAAACCCAAAAAAAAGAATAAAAGGTTAACTACCGTATTATTAGGCGTTAAGCGAAACGATCCTTCTCGTTTCAAACTACAAGGCGATGCTGCGATTAATCTACAATAGCGATACGAGCGATATTGGGTAGTAACTTTGGACTTGAGAAGAGCTTATCTTATTTGAACTAATGTCGTCCGGAAATAAACATTTTCATCTCGGAACATCGTTTCATTCGAACAAGCCCGATTATATACAAGTAACGATATTACAACTGTATTAATGTGAGGAGCGGTTTAAAGTGATAGTAATCTTTGACAACGAAACAATCATTTGATAAAGAAGATGTATGGATATAAATAAAAGGGTGATATTGCCCTTAAAATTAAATTATCATCGGAAAGATTTTAGCTGTAAATGATACAGCTGACGCAATTGTTATAAGACGGTACGCCTCTGCCAGTATCTTGTGTGGGTTTGAATCTCTGAGATGTAAGTTCCTGCTTGTTTCTAACTATTCATGAATTTATTATTTACGCTATTAAACTGTCCTCTTAATCTTTACTAAGACTCTGTGTTATTTATTGTATTATATAAACAAACAATTTCTTAAAAATCTAACAAATGATTAATAGTCATAACAAAGTTATGTTTACTTCATTAATAAGTTTATGCAAAAGATATACAAAAAAAATACTAATGTTTCGTCTTAACTTCAAAACAGTTTAAGCACGCATAACTTTCACTAACAAGGAGGGGAAGGTCCTATATAAATAAATTAGGATTTAGTGTAAAGTAATAAAGCATACAATTATAAAGGAATACTGATTTCATCATTGGAATTGGCTTCGATATGTAACTCTGTCTTTCTTCAGTTTTTACTGTAATATAAATAGAGAGAGAAGACAATGATTATCATCAGTACAACAAGGACGAAAGAGAAGTGGAGACGTGTGCAAGAGCGTTTTTATTTTAAAGAAATGAACTACCCTCTTTAACTCACGGGCTGCTATCTTAAACAAAGAAAGCGTTGATGCTTTGTATCCATCATGTTGGCAAATGTGTGTTATTATTATTGATTTAGTATTAAACAAAAAAAAATGTGCATTATTGTATAGTTACTTTTTAGGTAATTTTTATGAACAATAAATATAATAAATACTTCCTCTCTGTTATTTATTCTGAGAGCGTATCAACGTGGGAAGTTAATAGCTGTGCTATTTTACTAACTGCTTGTTATCGTTAGTACTTAGAACTAAGCTTGAAGAAATTCAATTTGCAACTAAACATCTTGCAGTCATTAAGAAGAGAAGATTCCAAATTTTTTCTTAAAATTAAAGTAAGCAGGACATTGATATTTTCATGATAAAAAAAGAAATCTTTATAAGTGCTTTTATAACATTGAAATGGACAAAGGAATTTTATGTACTTACACCAACATTTTTCTATACAATTAAGGGACGAGACGACTAGGACGTTCACCTGATGATGAGTGATACGCCTATAACGTATCTAGTCAAGATCGATGTCATTATTTCAACCGATGGACGTCCACAGCTGGACTTAGATCTATAGTAAAGTATTCGACAAAGCGTAGTCTTGCGTTGTTTGAATTCAGTGCCCACCAGCGATTCAAATATATACTGCATCATATGGTACTCCTCGCCTGAGACAAGATGGTGAGTCTCCTTACTCCAATATTGACACTAGCTACAGCACCCTTCAAAGCGGAACACAGGAATATTTGATCACTACTGTTTGGCGGCAGAAATAAGAGCTGTGGTCGTACTTACTTAGACGTCCGGCAACAGAGACCTAACACCAGTTAAATACCAATACTTTTCTAGATAATAGAATTATAAATACTATAATATTATTTTATCGAATTAATACAAATATTAGTATTTTTTAACACAAATATTAGCAGCAGTTAATACATAACTTATTACACATAGTTTCTCTATTAAAAAGCTCAATATTTCATACTTCAAATAGTTATTATGTTCACACTAAAAATAAGTGCATTACTTACGTTTACTCAGCACCGGTAGAAAAGGTCATAAAAACAATGCAGAGATGCTGGAGATGGAGAACGTTTCTCCGAGTTTTCTCAGACTCTGTCGCCTATTTTTAAAATGAAATTTCACTGGAGTTAAATAATAATTTGCCGCTCCTACTTTTATATGAATGTTATATGTGAGAAATATTATTCCATTTCTGTGGTATGCCATAAGATGGTTATGAAGGTAGTAAGTCTTGCACAGGAGATAAACGTCCGCCAAAGATATCGTGGTTCGATTCGACGCTGCTTGAAGGACTAACGGCTGATGAGTTAGTAAGATCCTCAAACTGTTTACTAGTAGACTCAATACCGGAAAGACACTCAAGATGAATCAACCTTTGATTGAGATCGAGAATCAATATGTTTGGAGCCAAATACAAAGATTTTAAGTATCTCCGTAGTTATAGGTAGCTCGCTGGTCTAATGGTTAGAGCTTGCAGCCTTCATTCCGAAGGTCGCGGGTTCGAATAATCACGTACCGATGACTTAATACTTAAGTTACGTACATTTGTGAACTTTAGTAACAACAGCAAAATACAAACGGTGAAGGAAAACATGGTGAGGAAACCTGAACATGAATTAGAATTTATTCTAAGGTGTATGAAGTCACCAATCTGCATCGCCCTCATATTGAGGGTAGGCCTATGCCCCAGCAGTGGGGACGTAAATTGGCTGTTATAGTATCTCCGCATATCTTGTGACTCGACAGTCTCTGGTTAAATTCTTTAATCACATATTGATAATGGTTTCTTCCAATCTAGAAACCCACCACAGGTTACATCGAAGATCTGCCGTTCTTAATAGTATTTCAAAAGGCAAAGGGCTAGTTTCCTCGGCCTCATTCTTACTTCAACATAAACCCATTGTAAATAATATTTTTTTTTTCCGTATTCAGAAAATAAATTTAGTTGTTTTCGATTATGTTCGAAGGGTGGGTCGTTCACATGTCAGAAATGTTTGGCATTTACTACCTTAAATAGTCGACTGGAGAGGCAGGTTTGTCCAAAGTACACAACTAAAAGTCCTTTGTAAATATCCGCCTGATAGTAAAGGGTTGTCTGTTATCAGACTTTATCTATATTAATGATATTATTTATGTATTACTCCTCTTTTACGCGTAAACTCTGGAAATTCAACATAAATTATAAGTTTTTTTTTTATTCAAATTGTTATTGTTTTTCCTTGTCTAAGTGTAACTGAAACCAATGTCTTACGATTTTACAAATATTATTACTTATTTTACTTGGTGTTACTTAACTAATATCCGTAACTACAACAAATGTATGCAGGTTAATGAATTATTTCTCTACTAATTTGCACCGTTTTTAGTCTATGATTTATTCATCTAATTAACCATCTTATGGTATTAAGATAATCCTATACAACTTCCGTTATAGAGCACAACTAAAAAATTAACTAATTATACATATACTTATATGAATATATATGTAACAATATAATTTTTTATGGATTTTTTTCTCTGTAGGGATAATATCAAACCCATTATATAATTTTCGATATCACTTTCTGGAATCAATGGGTTGTAAGGGGTCCCGCATAACAACTCAAGGGATCCAAGCCAACCTTACCTGTTCGTGGTGCACCCTAGTAATCAACAAACGAGGGTCGGGCTTCCACCCACCCGTATTGGGTCAGCGTGGTGAGAAAAGACCTCTTCAGGCGACAATTCCTAGTGCCAGGCAATTTTGCAGACAGCACAAGATCAAACGATGTGGAGATCTTTGGGAGTGACCTATGTCTAGTAGTGGATGTCTAGCGGCTGATGATGATGACTTTCTGTAATTAAAAATACTAATAAATTAAAAATTCATGTTAAACAAATTTGCTAAAGAAATCCAACTCCTCTAGTGTTTTAGATCTATGATGTTAACATTATAAGTGCTGAAAAATATTTCAACTAGTTAAACGTCAAAAAGAAAAAAAATAATATTGCGGAATAAAATAAGACGAAATCGACTACTTTTATTATGATTTGATTTATAACAATGTAAATCTAGTGATTACCAGGTCACACCGATTGTCCGAAGCCGAGTCAGACAAGTTCCAAATTGTTCATTTGAAATTCATGAGGCAATGCAGATAAGCTCCCGATGTACTATTGCCTAATTTCATGGTTGAACACTTCAAAATGAGATTTACAGTGAATACTTCTTCTATATATATAATCGTTTGAAGAGAATAGACGCGTTTGTAATATGGTGCTAGAGACGGACGCTGCACGTATCCTGGACCAACGTCTCCATTTTAACACAGCTCCATGTTCAAATGTGGCTTCAATCGTCTGCGTCGGACAGTTTTTCGGGCATATAGACAGAAAAAAGAGAAATGACTTGGAGAAAGTTATCGTTACTGCAAGATTGATGGTGAGACGCCGCGTAGACGGAACCCAAAACCTTGGACTGACCAGGTGAAGGAGATCATTGAAACACCTGAATATGACGCTGTACAGAAAGCATCAAATAGAAGTGATTGGTGTAACATCATTAAGAACAGGTTATCGATAAGGAGTCACGACCCTCGGCATTGAGGAACAGATTTAAAGAGAGATACATATGTACAACTATTTAATCCTTATTTGTTTCATAACCTGTGAAAATTGGCCAAATATATAAATAAAAAAAAAATCCTGTATATCATGGATAATAGAGTGAGGTTTTCCCACCCCAATTACCAGACTAAAGACAAGGTGGAAAAATGAAGTGTCAAAAGCTTTGCGTCAGTGCCAAGTGACCAACGATGATGTCGAAGACAAAGTAAAGAAGAAAAATAAAAAAAGTTATCATTACCAGAAAGATAATATCATATGACAAAATAGCTGGAGAGAGAGAGAGTAAATTATAGAGAATATAGCCATATTGTACTTTTTTATTTCGTAGCGAGACAACAAGACGTACTTCCGGCAGCACTTAATCACTTTTTTACAAGTATAACTTCTTTCTTGAAATTAAATATACCATTGGTTAATAACATTTATATTAAGTATTTTTTTTAAATATTGAGGGTGTAAGGCTAATTGTAATTAAGAAAGGATCATTCAGTGGAAATGGGGCTGTAAGGGTTACCGCACAACTCACGGGATCCAAGCCAAACTCATCTGCTCGTGTTGCACCCTGCTAATCACCGAACGAGGCTCTGGCTTCTACGAACTAGCATTAGGCCAGCGTGGTGGGAAATGGTCCGAATCCCGCCATATGAATCCGTGAGAATCTTTAGGGGAGGTTATGTCCAAAAGGAGGCTATCGGCTGATGATGATGATGATGAGTCAATGGTCGAGTGAGTACATTACAATGCGCTCCAAACACTACACTTAAATTCCTTCAGGAAACTTACGTGTCTGGAAGCAAAAAGCTTGCAGCTTAGCCTATTTGTTCTTTAGTGTACTAAATACTCGAATACTTGAGCAGTGTACTACGGAAGTGCTCATTTAACTGGTCAAATGGAACTGGAAGCTGTGAACACATGCGCTAAAAGCTTCCGGATTATTAGAGTATATAAACTAACGAACGGGACAGCTCACTGCACGAGAGCAGTATTTATACAGGATATCAGTGCTTTGCAGCGAACGACGTTCACATTTTTTTTTTTATTAAAATCTATCGTTTTTCCACACTGTGTGTTTTAACGACGAGACGAGAGGGTATTCCACCTGATGGTAAACGATACGCCTGCCCATAAAACGTGGCGCTAGTTAGATTGATATCAGCCCTGTAGTCTCGGGCGAGTAAGGATAGGACTAAGGTAAGCCTCGACTGTCGTAGAAGGTGACTAAAAGGGTCTAGGAGTTTCGCGAGCCTTGAAGGCGGAGGTCCTCCATTGCCAGGTACTATTTAGCTACCACCGCAGCGTCTGTTACTTCCGGTCTACAAGGTGCTGTAGTGCTAACGTAATTATTGGGTTATCGGTACTCAAACATCTTTATGTCTCAGGCGACGTACAGTGTATATCATCCAAATTAGTGTCACGTAGATGTGAGCAGGCGTACCACTTATTATCAGGTGAACGTCCGACTCGTCGCTTAATTGAAAAAAAAACGTATTTAATATATGTAAATAAATATAATATATTGTGATGTATATTTCAAATCAACTCCTTCCTTTTCTTTATTGAATAGATTTTTTCAGTAATTTTTTTTATTAGATAAACGGAAATGCTTATCTGAAATTCTCATTCGATGAATGATTTTTTTTTATATGATTATTGATATTTTAAAATCCGTATAGATCTAGTTTACATTCTAGATATATACAATTTAAGGCGAAGTTATGTATCTAATATTCTTCATCAAGTCTTCTAAAAGATGTTATTTTTTAATTAGTTTATTTACTCGTTAATAAGGTGTATATAGGTCAATATTATATATAGTGTATTCTGTACATTGGATTTTTTTTTAATACATTATCGTAAGATTTAATAGGTAGCCTTCAGAAATTCTTTCGAAGTAAAAAAATCAAACCAACTGTGGATTCTGTTACTTATGTAACCGGTGTATGTCGGCGTTTATGTGTTTTGTCGCTGTTAACACCGTCCAATAAATGTTGAGCTGTCGGCATGTTTACTAACATCCCGTAATCGTCCACTACGACACCGCTAAAGACGGGAGCGGGAGGTCGATGGATATGGTCACTCCGTGCTACAATTTACGTTGGGAGCATGCGCTATGATATCCCGTCGCCAGTCTACGAAGACCGGTTGGTTCCCACAAACGCATCCCGCGTTGGAAGCGTAGTTCGATTTAAATGGTTCTAGGATCACACTTATCTTCTTACTTTTTTTTTTAATTAAGCCTACGATAATATTAATATTTTTTTTTCTTTGATATTAAAATTTAATGCTAATTAAAACTGGTAATAAATACGTTTCAGTGTCAAAATTAGGTGACAGTGTTTATTATAATATATAACAAACCTTAACAAAATTATATTGTTATAATAGGTCATTAACCTGTCGCCCTACTATCATTGTTGCTTCGTAAGAGGTCTAGTATTATAAAGGAGTCTCTTATTTTATAATCATTTAATAATTATATAAAAATATTAAATAAGTGTTCGCAACCCTTAACGAAGTCAGTGCTGTAGTATATTTGTGTGAATAGTGGAGATAACTGTTGTCCGTACTATAATATTATGTTTTCTTGTTTAAATGTCTGACGGTCCGTCAAAATTACCATCGTTGATCACCTCAAAATGCAAAAGTCACGAAATGTGGGCAGCCATGACCAGATCCATTGAAATCCTCGTTGCATTCTTCGAGTACTATGCACAGAGGTGAGTAACATCGCAGAAATAATAATAAAAAATTTGTTAATATTATTATGTATATATATATTAATATAATAATTATTACGTCTACCTGCATGTAAAGTTGCTGTTTAAATTTTTTTTTTTGGAGTTTTTATAATTTTAAAAAATGTATGGGATAGTATGATTTATAAATTAACATCTTCAGTCCATAGAGATAGATAATAATTTAATAAGGTAGGTAAATGTCCTTGACCCTCCTGGTGAGAGACCTTGAGTGCCAGTGATGGGAACTTTAATAGGGCTGTTAAGAAAGGAAGTTGTACGCACACCAAAAAGGTTTTCTACCTCTTCAGATATGTTATTTGTTATGCAATTAATACCTTTTCGTAAATGTATATGAGGAACAATGATATGCTGAAATATGCATGTGAAAACAAAATTTTGCAGGTAAACATACTACAAAAAAAAAACTAATTTAAGCATACAGGAAGTTACGTCATCGTTTTATTTCTGAAATGGGGCGTATGTTACTATTGCATATATTAAAACGCTACGATAAACTTTAATACAAATTAACATGTAAGAAGTATTTGGATAGACAATTTTTTTAACATAATATCAAAGATTTATCTTTAACATATATATATATATATATATATTTGTGCAAAAAAAAAAATCATAGTTATGTTTAAATATCTTCAGGATTGTTTAATCTTTAATATTATAATTATCTATAGTAAATCTTTGAACACAGATTTTGTAATAGTGCTTTTATACTTAGTGCTAAATTAAAGTAAAATTTAAAAACTATATCATATATGATACACAGTCATCATTCGAGGACCTTGGTGCTCCATCGGCTGTCAGTCCTTCGAGCAAAATGTCCTGCCCATTGCCAATTGAAATTAGCTATCTTTTGGATTTTCCCAATTATCTGATGAAAGTCGCCGGACGCAGCTGGATCGATCGATATAGAGATCTTTGGGGGATTCCTATGTCCAGCAGTGGACATCTGTCGGCTGATGGTAGATATATAAGATATATACGATTGTAAAGCTGTAGGTGTGCTTTCTTTTTTATTCGAGGAAGCGACGAGACCAGCAAGACGTTCACCTGATGATAAGTGGTTCGATTGTCCATAACAAAATGGCGCTAATTAAAATGTTATACACAGGACCATATCACGCTCGTCGCCTTAAAACAATGAGACAATGTTAAGTCTCGTTACCCCGGTAATTACACTAGCTTCCACCCTTCAAACCGGAACACAGTAATGTTTGCATACTACTGTTTGGCGGCAGAAACAACCACCGCGGTGGTCACTACCTAGATGGTATCCGGCAAGAGACTTACTACCAGTAGTATATTGCCACAAGTATCCATAATAAGGTACTCCGAGGACTTATGAGGCCGAGAAAAATGGCTGCAGATGAGCATGAAATTTTACTTACGCTAAGTGATCCCTTCGACTAATAGATACCATTACTCTCAATAGATAAAGTGGCAGGTGCGCTGTATTTTTTTTATATACGCTTTTAGTAATTTTTAAAACTCTTAAGGACATTTTGTGATTCCTTTAATAAACCGGGACATTTCAGAGGAAACTTTGAGATGGTAATTTTCTTGCTCTCCGTTTCCACTTCCGAATGTATCTGTATGACTAGTTTGAAATAGGCTCTAGCTATTCAATTTTCAGGGTTAACACTACCTAAGGCTTTATATCTCAAAGCGATGAAAGCGAACTGTTTCCGTCTTCCCCTATCCACTGTTACATTGTTACGGGCAAAAGTTTCACTTATCATCAAGTGATCTTCGTGCTCGTTTTATAACATCATTATATAAATTTGCATCACTTATTAAAATATCAGTTTCAAAAGCATACAATAGACAAGCTATTTATATTTCTGTGTATTTTAATTAAGTTAAAACTTAAAATATACTTCACTTTATTACCAACCTTCAATACTTTCCCAATCGGATAAATAAAAAGCTTATTAGGCTTGATTCCTGCTTTTAAAAAAAGTATTACTTTCATAGATTTAAGTTATACTTTCTTTCTGTCAAATCATAATCAAATTAATAAATATTAAAAAAAAAGACAAATCTTTAAAACATAGCTTGAAGTTGGTTTTTTATGCACTTCTTTTATATCTGCTCGATACTTTTTAATATTTTGTTTGTTACAAAAACTTGTACTAGTTTTTCTAACAATCAAAATATTTAAAAAAAAATTAGGGTTATTACCACAGTAAAATAAATAGTGTAGTCTATAGTTTAAATATTAATGTGATACTAAACATCATCCTCGAGTACACCTCGAAACTAATTTAACATTATTTCAAGCAATAATAGAGTTAGAAGTAAACTCACTCTACGGTAAGTTATTTGATGGCATGTAATTTGAATTATAACATTAAAGTTTACAATTACTTAACTTGTTTAATTTGTAAGCTAAGGATATACATATAAATATCAACGAGAATTTTTTTATATTATAATATCAGTAAAATATAACTAAACTTATAATTAAATCTGTTGATCAAATGGCTAAATAGCATATGACTTGAATGACAGACGAAAAATTATTTGTATGGATATATGATTTATTGACAATTAATATATCACGTTTTAATATAACAAATAATCTTGGCGGGTAATTTAACAAAAATTATTGATAGATGGCAACACTGTTTTAATAGATTTTGTTTGTGTAAACACCGTGGTTTCGTCAGTCTTTCACTGACCGTCGACGGGAACACTGCTCGTGTGTTAAATGTTGTAATATAAATCTAAACTTTATAAAATATTTGTTTTTATTATTATTATTATTATCTTTTCTTAATATAAATGTTTATCTATCGATGTCATAAGAGTACCTTCTCGGGTGAAGTTAATTCATCAAACCAGGAGTAAAATATAAACGTTAAAGCTTCCACCAAGTAGTTTTCTTTCTTAAAACTGCTTTAATAATACTAAGGAGTTCTTATGCTCCGTATCTTTATAAAAAGTTTGGAAATATTGCCATATTAAAAATAGGATTTTCTGTACACGTTTTCGTTATACCTTCATAATGCATTTTTAAAAGATTCTAGTAACAAAATTGATAGTTATTTGTTCCACTTTTATTCCACCCCCAGCGCTTCGAGTCGATTCAGCGTTTCGTGTGAATTTGTCTGAAATGGTTAGTTACATACCTATTAAATCTTTTATATATACAAGTTATATAAATTTTTAAATGCACAGTACTCTTAAATCTACTTTGAAGTTAGTCTTATGTTATTATTGTATATAGAAACGTTTGATATGATCACTTAATTATTGCAAAGGTCAGACATAGGTTAGAAAAAAATATAACTAATGAAATCATTTCTTCGATAAATATAATAAAATAACTGGTCGTAGGTCTCCGGAGATCGTCTAGGTACCTACGTAACAACATATCAGTGTGCAAACATTACTGTGCTCCGGTTTGAATGACGCTGTAGCTATTGTAATTATTGGGGTGACGATACTTAACATCGTATTAAAGCGAGGAGCGTAATCTGGAGCTCTGAATACCATGTTAACTGACGACACTTTGTTATCGGCAGGCGTATCACTTATTATCAGGTGAACATTCCGCTTGTGTCGTCGCTTCGTTGAATTAAAATATAAAGGATTATTTAAGGTCTGACGTCTCTAAAAGTTGTCCTTACTATGTCAGGAGTATCGGTGTCATTATAAGCTTCTATATGTATGTATATTATATCATCATTTTAATATGGATTACTGCGGAACCTTTTTCATGTGTACCGGAAGTCGCAGTGTTGGCAAGGCCCACATTAGATGATTAAATGAAGGCCGATGAAGCAGCTGGATGCGGCCAGCGCATGACGGATCAATGTGGCAATATTGAGGGAGGCCTATGTCCAGCAGTGAATTTAAAATTTTGAATTAAATAAGTTTAACTGTTTGTAAAACTACCCTCAAAGAAACAACGTACTTAATTGTTTCTTGCTTACTGTCTAGTGTAGTACTTTCTATCCGTAATATTTTTATTAATACTCAGTTGCATTTTCTTTTAAATAGTTTCTTTACACTGCAAAGATGCAAAGGTAATGTTTATTTTCTATCTTTTATAGTCGGCATGATATAAAGTCTCCGCTTCAGCATTCGCACAAAGTGAAGCACTGTCGGGGAAAACATTTGTCCGGTATGGAGCGCTTTGAAACAATTTTACAATAGCTGCTCCAAGCGTCTTACATTTATTAAACCATTTTCTGTTAGAAATATTTATATATATATATTTCTAACAGTAAATGGTAGAAAATATATATATGGGTATGGATTCTGCTCAATATGTTATGTAGCTGAAGTGAATCTCTCCTGTATTCGCTACACCATGTTGAATAACAGACGAGACTCTGACCATCCACCAACCTGGACTAAGCCAGCGTGGTGGGCTAAGACATTAATGAACTTCGTGGACGTATATCGGCTGATGACGAAGATATATATAATAAAAACCGGTTTTCTTACTCCGCCAATCACGTGAAAATTAGTGATCGTATTGACATAACAAGAGTATTCGACGCGGAATGATTAGTAGATAGTTATAAGTTAATAATTTTTTTTTTTTCATAGATCATTAGTCATTTTAATTGTAATTTAATTTTGCAAACAGTTTCATTTGGTATTGATTATTCGGTTGCTATAGTAACGGTTGGTATAGAAAGTCATTTTTGATTGCTCTCACGAAATATTTCAAGTTTATATATTATGGCCAGCAAAGCGGCCGGAAACAGCTAGTTCATTATAAATTTAACTTCGATAGTATATTCTGTCATATGGAGAAAATCAAGAATAAGAAGTTTACTTTGTCTACGTTATTATTATTTTTTTTTATTTACTAATGTAAATTAAATAAGATTTTTAACTAATTAACAATACTATAGTAAACTTTTTTCTATGTTAAAGTTCTCTGTGCTCATTTTATTTTAAATCTACGCTAAAACAGTTAAATATATTTTTCAATTTGTAAACCGGAACATTTAAAAAAATATGGGGTGTAAGGGTTCACGCACAACAACCCACGCAATCCAAGCGAGCCTCGCCTGCTCGTGGTACAACCTGCTAATCAACAAACGAGGTTCTGACTCCCACGAAACCGCATTGAGCCAGCGTAGTAAGAAATAACTCAACCCCCCCTCCCTCCCCATATGAATTTGTATTAGATTGAAGTGGAAATGTTTAGAGGTCTATGCCCAGTAGTAGACGTCTATCTCCTGGGGATGGACTCTTAATAATCTACCATAGATAAGATCCAATTTAAATCTTTATAGATCTACAAATATTATTGATTATATATTCAATAGCTACAGCGCCGTTCACACTAACATGTACGGCGATAGAAATAGACAGCTGCGATGCTATTTCCGGTATATATATGAAAGATACGTAGACACCGTTTGACGGCAAGAGGCAATAGGAAATTTAACTTCAAGTTCTCCAAGCAGCAGTGTGCAAACATTACTATGTTCCGCTTTTAAGGTCCTTGTAGCCATCTTAGGTAGGTCTCTGTCACTGGTGGGAGACTCTGTTGCCGGAAACTGTCTATTATTCGAAGGAATCACTTAGCGTAAGTAAAATTTTCTGCTCAACTGCGGCCATTTTCCTCGGCCACGCAAGTCATGGGAGTGCTCTATTATGGATATTGGTAGTACTGTACTACTGGTGGTGGGTTTCTGTTGCTGGAGACCATGTAGGTAGAGTACCACCGCAGCGCCTGTTGCAGCCGAAAAACAAGTGCAAAAATTATTGTGTTCCGGTTTGAGAGGCGCTGAAGCTAGTGTTATTACGATGTTAACGGGACAACTTGTATATCAACACGAAGAACGCAATGGTGCAGTGTATACCATCCTAACTAGCACCACGTTGTTGCTGTCGTTTTTAATGCGTATCACTTATCATCAGGTGATCGTCCCGTTCGTATCCTCACTTCGTTGAATAAATAAAAAAAAATGGATTTCAAAATCCTTGACAGACGAGTTTGTAACTTGCTTTGCTATAAAACTTATTTTCCACTTCAAAAAAAAAAGTTGAAAACTTTATGTAAACTAATTAATCGTACAGAAGTTACAAGTAGTTAACTACTTTCACAGGAAACGACTACCCGACGCCATTTTGAATTTGTTAACTACTTATTCCCATACATAATACTATACTGTTTAATACCTGTTACTAAATATTACAACAAGAAATATATTCCATTATTATTATGATTTTTTTATTCAACGAAGCGACGAGACCAGCGGGACGTTCATCTGATGGTAAGTGATACGCCTGCTCGTAACAACGTAGCGCTTGTTAGGATATTATACAGCACCACATTGCGCTCGTCGCCTTAAGGCACAGGATGTTAAAGAAGTTAAACCGGAACACAGTTATGTTAGAGCTCCAGAGTTCCGTGAGCACACCTCCGATGCGTGCCGATGGGCTGCAGGGGCGGCTTTTTACTTCCCTTTGCAGCCGAGGTGGAGTCACGGAGGGAGAGAAGTGACGGTATTGCGATTCGCCGTTCTCCCTATCCTCCACGGCCGTATAACGGGATGCGGCGGAAGATAGGATCCGCCGCGGGGAGTCGAGAGAGTTTTCTCTTCTGGCTCCCATGGCCTCCGGGTGACAGATTTTGTGGAAATCCATTGCCCAGGTAACTGCAAGAGGCCGAGGAAGGGCTGTGTGTTCCGGCGTTCCTCTACAGAGGTGGAATGGGGGAGTTCTTTCCTCTCTTCCGAGGTGGGGCTGCGTTGTGCGGCCGGCGCTGGCGTGGTCGCGGATGTGTGCGAGAACTTTCCCGTGACCCTGTCATAAAGCGACGAGATGGAAAATCGTGGGAGTTTTTGTCGGTGCAAGTCCGACATAACCTGTCCTTGCCCCGCGAGGACGTGTATGCACAGACATTTCCCCCACGTTAAACAAAACTCAGGTAGATGATTATTAAATAAACTTCAGTTCGACTGTTCTGGTATTATCTACTATCCTCATCTTATATCTTTAAGGTAAGTTCTTTTACAATCAGAGTAAACAACCTTAACTTCTTTCGTGGCACTGGCTAACTGCTTCCCTGGTAATATGTTCCCCAGTTGGATTCTGGAGTCATGTTTGGAATTTGATTGATGGGATCATGTCTGGCTAGCTACAATCCTCATACTGTAAACCTTAGACAGGTCTATGTCACCAATGGTAGATCTCTCTTGCCGTAGGCTTTTTTGGTAGGTACCACCTCACTTCCCATTTCCGTCCCCAAACAGTAGTGTTCAGATATTACTGTGTTCCGATTTGAATGATGCTTTAGGTAGTGAAAATAGTGGAGTAACGAGCACAATGCGGTGTATATACCATCCTAACTATCGCCACGTTGTTATAACCAGGCGTATGGTATACCATCAGGTGAAAGTCTCGCTCGTCTCGTCGCTTCCTAGAATAAATAGAATATCTGTCGCCATAACAGCATAACACAAGTGCGAGCATGCTTCACCATCATCGGGCTCACAATACCACCTGGAATCAAGGTTCACTTGACTTTAAAAAAAAAAGGTTAAGTAAACAATCAGATCGTAACTTTCTAAGTATATTTTTTCACTCACCGATAAGATGAAATACGGTTTAAAACGAAAAGGTCAAAAAACAATATTTCCTATTACCTCTAGGTTTTCTTTAACAAAGAAGAAAGACCAGTGGAAAAGGAAATAAAAAATTAAGTGTACTTAAAAACATCCACCTCGTCCTTTTTTTCTGAAAAGACAGTCTAACGTCTACTACGCTTCCAGTGAAAAGTATTTTTTTTTCACCAAGTAATATAATTTGTATGATGAATCACTTCCTATGCCGAAGTTTTCCTCGTCCTCTAATCGTAAAGGAAGCTCAATGGGTCGGAATTGTTCCGGGTTACGTTCCATGTACCAGATAATGCTGTAACTTGGCAACGTGACTTGTTTTTGAGATGTTCAATAGAGGCCATGTAAACCATTACAAGTAACACATAAAATTATTTCAAATATAACATGGATATGAAAGAAAGTTATACTGTAACGAGAAAAGATTTTATGTAAAAAAAAAAATTTAATATACTTCGTTATCCTTGCTCTTAAGTATATCAAGTGATTTCAGGATGAAAATAATTCGTCATTTATGTATAAACACAGTATGCCTTATAAAAGTCATCGTCATCATTATCAGCCTTTGTTTATCCACTGCTGGATATAAGCCTTCCCCAATGTCTTCCATTGGGGAGTTTTGCCCATAAGTCACCACTCTGGGCAAGCGGGTTGGCGACTGTATATTAGTAGGGATAGGCAAATGTGGGAGGGATACAGACTTTTTGAGAGGAATTGACTAATACACACGAATAAAGAGTAATGTAGGATATTACTGTTTGGAATATTGTTGGGGAATAACAGCTGTGGTCTTGCGGGACGCGAACCCGTATTCATCAGGCAGATGAACCTACTGGGTTCGGTAGTAATGGTCGCAGAAATATTATGCTGGCCTTTCCCTGGATTTTTCCTTATTTCGTCGCTTTTTATGACACGCCATAGGTAGTATAGCGGTGGGAATGTTCTAACCCGCCTCTCACACGGGTTTGAATAAAATATTATTATAAAAATTATATTAATAGTTTATTCCAGATTAAATCATGTAATTAAATAGCTAATTAACAATATTTGTTATCTTAAAATAATTTTTTAAAGAGCTACAGTTAAATAATGTACACTTTAAAAAAATACAGTAATATAAGAAGCTGATATTCTATAACTAGTTAAATCTGACCTCACGTTAAATCGCCTTACTGAAGTGAGAGTTAAGTTCTCTAATTAAGTACTTAGTGGCTAGTACTTAACTCCTATACTATTGCCTTAATATTTACCTAATACTTCCTCTAATAACTTAGACTAATTAAACCAATGAATTTTTCATAAGAAAATAAAATTTTTCTCAAGTATTTAGCACAGATCGTTGTACTATGAAAATAAAGTAATGAAAGATTTTAACGGATGAAATATTCTCTAGTTATCTCAATAGAGAAAGGGGATTATATTCTAATAGATTATCTATTTACTCGCTAAATACGTATTCGCATCCAAATTTTTAGCAATGGTTCAATTATATTAATACCCCTTTCTCACTTCGTCATCTTAGTCACTATATTTCGTCACTAGCTATTCCCCGCTCGCTCTGCTGGCCGTGACACCCTCGCACCTTCTAGTTTGGGAAAAGAATTTAGTAAAATCCGTTCTTAGCTGATCTATATTCGGCAAAAGGAATATTCCTATCAAATTTCAAGTCTCCAGACCTTATGATTCCAGAGATATTATAGATAGATAGATAAATGAGTATATACGTTAGAGTCCCAGAGATATATAGATTATTGTATGTGTACAGAAATCATAATGGCAATAAAAATATATGGCTCTGCTTAATTATCACACAATTTAAAAATTTTATAAGAAACTTGTTTATTTGTATGTTAAAATGTAATATTCTCTACAAACTACAAAAAGCCGACAGACTAATGTCATTCTCTGCCAATGAACGTTTGGGTTGTATAGAATGTGATGGACAGCGCCTAATAATTTGAGGACTAGAAATATAAAATACTACACAAAAACTTTGAACACTATCATTTAAAACAAAAAAAATATTTATTTATACAGAAACAGTAATGTATATATCTTGTACCGGCGGACATTTGTTATAATTGATGTTACAGGAAATTGCTCATTGTTGACAAGGACCATAATTAACAAAATGATCGCAATGCTACAGATGCAGTTAGTATAAACAAACAACAAAACTTTAGGACATTATTTATTGTGATTCAAGGATTTGTTTACATAAAGAAATTTCATTATTTTTAAGTACTTTTGTAGAATTGAATTCGTGCCAAGTACAAGTGTCGTATACGGACGGCGTCAATAGAGCCATTCCAGATTTTATATCTGATAGGAAACACTTTTCTGTATTGGATATTAATAAACTGTCAGTGGCAGTAGATTTGAACTAGAATTAAACTTAACTGAAACTGCTTTATGATCTAATTATATGATCTATAATAAATCATTTGTCTTTGTTCAATAAACTTAAAATGAAACGTTTATATCAATACGTACTCTTCCATACAAATGTTATAAGGATAATGTTTTTCATGTAGCGTTTAAACAAGATCTATATATATATTTTTATTTCCGTTTACTTTCTTTTTTATTTCGGTGGAGAAATCTTCTAAAAGAATACCCTGCTTCTGGGGGGAAGGTAAGGTTATGTGGAATTTTTACTCACTACAACGCCGTCGATGGTCATCCTCAGTGCGTTGTGGGAGGCCTCAGGATCTAAGTAGCCCATCGATGCCTTCCGGTACTATGCCTAAAACACATCCCAAGTAGAGCTGTAGTCTTCCTTGGCAGCTTGGCGTTGGTACAATAAGCACTAGAACACAGTGTACACTTCCCGGGCTCGCTTAGTGGAAAATTAAAGCCTTCACCTTCAAAGCCTACAACCCCGGAAACACTTTTATTCGCTGCTACGACAGGCAGAATCCACCTTAGTCTTATTCTAAATAGCCCAAGACAACAGAGTTGACAGGTCGGTCTCCTGATACTAACTGATACGCCTGCCCATAACATTGTGCTCGTCGGCTTGATACATAATATTATAAATCTCGTTACCCAAGTAATTTCATTAGCTACAACGCTCTTTAAACCGGAACACAGTAATGTTTGCACACTACTGTTCGGCGGCAGAAATAGGCGCTGCGGTGTTACCTACATAGACCGTCTCCGGTAACGGAAACCTACTACCAGTAATATGGTATACATATATGTTTTTTTTTTGTTTATAGGACGGAATAAAAACATTCAAGAATTTAATTTATTTTTCTTGTAAGGACTGTAGCGATTTTGGTGAATCTTTCACTTGCAGAAAGGTACAAGTTATAACATTAATTATAAATTAAAAAAGGGTGCAGAGGGTTAAAAATACAGATAATAAAATCACGATATAATTCGGTGTTCGCTTAGTTTCATGAATGATGTAAATTTTGACTGTTTCCTTTGGATTAACAAGAATGATAACTATATCATATTTAAATACAATGTAGCATGTTTCCGGATTCAAATAATATATAATGTTATTAACTTGACTAAATTATTTTATTATATAGAAGAATATATTCTACATACACTCTTCCTTATAGGTAGTCAGCAAAACAATATTTTCTATAGTTTATTGTTTTGCTGACTACTATATAATCTTTGTGGCATTTGCTGCTGAAGTTTCTGTACAATTTGGTCTCTCGACCGCAAATCTTCAAAATTTGTTTGCATTAGACAATTCTGTTATTATTCAAATACCTTTAACAATATCATTATAATGATTTAACTTAACTGTTTGTTAAAAAAAAACTAAAATTCCACGAATTTTATAGTGTTTACTTATTTAGCATTTACGATTATTTCAAAGCACCCAATCATAGTGGAACTAAAGTGATAAAATGACGTCATAGTCATCACGAAGTTTTTAGAACTCTTGAATTATAGTTTAAAATCCAATCTTCACAGAATCAGCTCTCTGTATCTTGAAGTCTTCTTTTGGTATGCTTGGTATTTGATTTAATTTTATTAATAATAATATCTAAAGGTGGTGATAGTACCCAACCATCTTTATTCAAATTAAGATGATTTGTTACATCAATAGCATCAGTAATCATTCATAAAAGAAATCTGTGGTCTTTCCAATTCTCATTTCACTGTATGTTTAAATTTTTTTCCAATAAATCAGTGTTTTAATATAAATAATATAATGTGTGAGTGATTCACGTGCCATACTAAATGACCGTTTAATGTTTAAGGAATGCGGTGGAAGGCATTACTGTATATTAAGTGATTTTAATTAAAAGTTCTCCCATTCTTCGAGGCAGGACAGGCAGTGGACAGTTCGTTAATCTAACCACACGTCACTGTTCCCTAACTAACATTTTAGTTTTCCATTAAATAAATTTAAATGAACGGAAGCTTTATTTATTAATGACATTTTGTGCCGCTTTAGTATTCTACTTAAGTGTAGACTATAGACAATAGGAAAGAAGGCAGTTTTACTGCTTGCAAGTACTTTTTTCAGTCGACTTCGTTACCGCTTATTTTTATCGACAGCCAATAGTGTATAAACTGTATTTCAATATTAACGGATCTGTATCTAGTAAAATTTCTAAGGGACTGACGCAGATCTTATGTTTCAAAGCGATCAGTGCAATCTAGAGCTTCCAACTACTTACACATGTATCTTCCCTTATATCTATTTAAAAACGTCATATATTTCATTCATAGTCTTCTCATACGTAATCTTATTTCTTTTTCCTTTTTCTCTTTCCTTTCGTGAAGTTCTTTGTGAAGTCTCTTGTGTTTATATTAGAAGTCTTGACATCTTTCTTGTATTCTCAATACTTTGAAATAATCTAAATGTATGTTGATCTATTGAATAATTGTATCTTAATGAATTTTATTTATATATTTATAAAAAAAAAAACTTTAAAACTATTGCTTTGATCTCGTTTTTTCTATATAAATATTTGTAAAATTTTTTGATATTTTTGTAAGGGTAGAATTACAATTATGTTGGAGCAGGGCCAAAGAAATGTTGAGGCGACAACAAAACACTTCAGAACTTTTGCAATAAATCGACCATCGAATTGGGAAACGCTCTAGAAGTTGACACTGATCGAGTTTCTTTTTATTTCCATCCTTTGATTATTTGAATTTCAAAGCAGTTTTCCGACTATTCAACGATAAAAAATTTCAAACGAAACTCAAATAAAATGTTAAAAAAAATAGCTTTACTTGAACTACGATATTAAGTTTAACATAAAACTGGATTAACTGTATCAATTAAAAAAAACTACAATTGTGTTAATAGAAATGACCCGTTGAACGATTTAATAAGTTATTTTATAGCTTCATCATGCTGCTTCGTTAAAATCGATTTATATTCGATGAAAATGAGTTTTATTAAATAATGTCGTTTTAAATATATTTTCGGATATAAACTATTAAATAAAAAAAAAATCTTTAAAAGAAAATGAATATTAAAGTATGTTACTGGTAGATTCCTGTTGCCTTTGTGTTGTGGTCACGGGCTATTAAGAATAGGACTAAAATAAGCCCCGCCTGTTGTTCGTGGAAGGCGACTAAAGGGGTTTTCGGATCCTTGAATTTAGAAGGTTAGGGCTCTGAGACGTGCTTAAGGCTAAGTACTGGAAGGCACCGGTGCGTTTCGTAGGACATCCAAGGGCCTTCCGCAACGCCCTGAGGATGACAACAGTGGCGGTTGTAGTGATTAAAAATCCCACATAACCTTATCTTCCCCACAGAACCACGAAATCTTTTTAGAGGTTATCGAGGATAATTAAAAAAAATCCTGTTGTCAGAAACTGTCTAGATATCATCTTAGCGTCTATTTCTGCCGCCAAACAAGTAATGTGTAAACATTTCTGTGTTACGGTTTGAAAGACGCTGCTACTAAAATCACGATAACAAGGCTTAACCATCCTATAGCTCAAGGCTACGAGCGCAATGTGGTGTAGTGTATGTAGTCCTAACTAACGCCACGTTGTTATAGGCAGGCGTATAGCTTATCATCAGGTCAGTCTCACTCGTCTTATCGTGTTCATTAAATAAAAAAGTCATCTGATAGTAATCATACATTGACACAGATTAAAGTATACTTCGTCTAGAACCTCCGACTGACTGGAAACCTCTACAAACATAACGTCGTTTATCTGAACCGCAAGTACTGTCCAATCAGACATCCTGGCCTCCGTCCAATTGAATTTCTCACTATCTACTCGAAAGTTGCAGAAATGGATAAAATACTGTTCAGCGTGCACTGTTGCGGCTATGCGATGAATTATTCACAATTGTTCTCCAAACAAATAAAGCTAAAATCAAGTTAATTAAAAAAAAATCCTAAGACAATAGCTTAAAGAAAGAAAGGCCAAAGACAACAAGCCATATAACTAGAAATCAGGACATCAGTAAAGGACTAAGGTCACCGTCATAGCTTAAAAGATTGATAGACATAGGACACAATCGGCACGACTCGTCTTCCGACGGACTTCATAGACGGAAGCAGGAGCGTTCAGTAATAAGATCCTCAAAGGATGTTAATTCTTAACAGTGGCGTCTTCCACCTGATGCTGTAATATGTTTGTTTCATTTTTATCTTATCAAAATCCTTCAGGACAGATGAACTCCAGTGAGCATCGCTTGATTTTTAACGTTCAAAAACTCATTGATTGATCCCAATAAATCTCCGAACCTATTAGAAGTAAACACTCAAAATTTGGTATAGATGTTGCTTATGCCATTTGAAGTTCAGCCAGGAATGGATTTTTACAAAGTTCCTTCCCCAAAGGGAGTTGCGGGGTTGTTAATAACGGGAAAGGGAACGGGAAGCGATTATTTACTACCGGGCGGGAATACTTCTGTCAAATATCAGGTACAAATGTAACATGTTAAGGTTAACAAAGCGGGCGGGGAACAGCTAGTATATTTACATACTAGTATGTAAAAAATTATAATTAAAACAATCGTATTAACAAAATATAAAGTATTGACTATATTTTCGTGGTCAGTACATTTTTCTTATTTCTACGTAAAACTGGTCAATATAAAGTTAACGTTAAGTAACTCAAATTGAATGCTCGTGGTGTTGTCGATGTTCATGTTGATTAAGTATAATCAGATCTGACATACATTCGACATGCGATTTATACATTAAAAATATACTAGTATTTTTATCGGTTATTATGTAAAATAAAAAAATATATATATATTTTGTAAGTATTAATTTTTAGATCGACAAGTAGCGTTTATCATCTTTAGTACTGTCTCGTATACCTTTTTTGGTCACATTTGCCGCGAAGAGTTTCATGCTATGGAGAGGATGTGGGTACCACGCCACGGAGATCGCCTATGAGATGATTGATTACTAGATGAATGCATGAAAAAGACGGTCATTGGAGAGGAGTGGCGGAGTGCTGTGAAGCTTGCCACCAACACCTGAAGTGATGTCCACGACCACTCTGTCGATACTGATACCAAAGAGAGAAAAGAAACGAGAGAAGCGCATTTTATTTTATTTCATTCCAAGAAATTACAAAAAAAGTATCGATTTGTTAATACTTTGTTTAAAATAGACTTTAGTAAATCCAAAATCGAAAAACCCTTATAAAACTAAATAAAAAAAAAAATTAAGTTTAACTTCCGTCTTCTCCAAATGCAGACACAAACTGACCCTCGTCTAAGTGACAATGATCCAGCATTAAATTTAACCTAAACATTACGAAATACGGATCAAGTGTGTACGTCATCATTCATGCTTAACCGACTCCGAGGAGTAGGTTCTCATTTATACATGCTGTTATATTCTTTTACCTTCTTAATGAATATATACTAAATATTGTACAGCATGGTTCTACTTCGATACTTTCTGCTAGACTCACTGGTGGTAGGTCTTTGGTACCCGAGATTGACTGGTCAGGTACCATCACAGATCCTATATCTGCCGCCGAACAGTAGTATGCGTACATTACTATGTTCCGATTCAAAGAAAACAGTTGGTAGTGAAATTACTGGGGTAACGAAGCTTAGTATCTTACTGTCTCACTATATTATTATAGACCGATCATCTAGCGAATATTTAGAGATCGCGCCATTATTTGATTTATATGAAAAAAAAATTAGGAGTTAATTTTTATTAGTATATATATATACAATTAAAATAGGTTTCTTTTGTTAGCCAATCACGTGAAAACTAGTGAAAGTACCGACATAAAGACACGAGCATTCAATGCGGAATAATTTGAACATGGGTATAGGCTATTTGTTTTTTTTTAATTTTATAGATACTTCATAATTTTATGTCTAATTAACTCTTATGAACATTTTCATATGTTATTATTTATGCGGTTGCTATAGTAACGATTGCTTTAGAAAGTTATTGTCTAATTTTATATTACGGCCAGCAATGCGGGCGGGGAACAGGTAGTACATATATAATACGCACGACCTTCTAAAAGTGCCTCTCCAACTAGTGAAGGTTGGCGATCAGCGTGGTACAATCCTTTCTGTCTCTGGTTCGGTTGTGCGAGTCCATTTCCTGATATTCCTCAACCATGACTTTTTCCTTCTCCCCACCTTTCGTTCTCCATAAACTTAACTGCAACCATTATAATTAACTGCAGAAGATCATATCGCTGATGACGGAGTACATGACCGAGGTTGGAGATTTTACGTTCCTTAACCGTAACCACAAGGTTACGCTTTTAGCCAGTTCGTTGAAGAACACTGTCATTGGTCACTCTCCGAGTCCAGCTAATGGACAACATGCGTCTATATGTCCACATCTCAAAAGCTTCAATACGTTCCTTAAGATCTTTAAAAGTCCAAGCCTCACATCCATACAAAATAATGGGCCATATGTATCAATGGAGTAAAGGAGTACGTAAAGCGATGCTGATGCTTTACTGCAAAGGACTATTGGTGTGGAAATCTTTGGGGTAGGCGTATGTCCAGCAGTGGACGTGGTGATATATATGATGAACCACAAAATAAGCTACATTAACATTCAATATTACGGTGAAGTTTTGCGATATAAATTATACTATTAATTTTGCCATATTTGTAAAGTATGACCACACCCCTATTGTCCGCTTGCCTCATAAATTCCTTCCGTCCGCGCTGGGGACGCCATTAATCAAACCACACGTTTACCTCGTTTTTTTTCCCTTTTTTTACTTTTATACTTAAAAAAATAAATCGCCATCGATAACGGGTACCTTTTCTAAATATTTTTAAAATTCGTATACGTTAAAACGATTTTCCGTTTAAGTTTTATGTAAATATTCTAATTTAACTTAATGGTGAAATTCTGAATACATGTTTAAATTTAAGGAATTCTATCTTTTTTTTTAATTTCACATGATGATAAATGATACGCCTGCCAGTAACAACATTGCGCTAGTTAGGATGATATACACTGCACCGCATTGCACTTGTCGCCTCGAGACATAGGTTGTTAAGTCTCATTACCAGAGTTATAACTAGTTATTTTACTAGTTATAACTCCCTTCAATCCGGAACGTAGTAATGTTTGCACTCTACTGTATGGCGGTAAAAGTAGGAGTGGCGTTGGTACCAACCTCTAGACGATCTCAAACAATAAAAACCTACCATAATATTGGTGGTAGGTCTTTATTGTCGGAATTAATTTTGGTGTATACCTTTGCAGAGTCTATTTCTGTCGCCAGAACACTAGTGTGCAAGCATTACCATGTTCCGGATTGAAAGGCTTTATAACTAGTGAAATCACATGTTTAACGAGACTTACCAAGTAACATCTCAAAACGACGAATACATTTGTTGCAGTGTTTAGTATCCTAATACCATTTTATTATTGATACACTGTTCAAATAGTTGAAGAATCTGACTCCCTGGCTGACGTGATCACCAGGCCGCACTTGTTGTCTAGATGATGATAAGGTTTTTAAACCCGCCTGGCTTGCTAATATATAATCTGACGCCATGACAGCACTGCTGTGTTCCGGCTGTCAATATATAAGAGTGACAGTAATCAGGGCTCTTAGGATAGAGGAATCAGGTCACCGTTCTCGGTCAGGTCTCTACTGACAACCGTTATTCGACCTAATATAGAAAGTAAGGTAATGGCAAAAATATTTTTAGTTTTCTTCTTAATCATTCTGCATACTACCTTTGTAAATTTGCCTTGCAGAATCATAGGTTTCGGAGTCGATATGAACCAATGAGAAAATTACACTTCATCATCATCATCATCAGGTGCCCTCTTCAAACTGAAGCTTGGCGATCAGTTTGAGAAAACTAATTCGGTTCTCGGCTATTCATTTTAACTGATGGTATTTAAGCTCTGTTCACTACTTAATCTGCAATAAATCTGATATTTCACTTCAAGGTTTTTCCATTTTTTTTTTTAATAAATGCTGTATACTTCCATAAAGACGACGAGTAATCAAAATTAATAGCTTAATTTCTACCAAATTTATAAGGGAGCGAAGTACAAGAATACTTTTGATATTTTCCTTACCATAAAGAATTTTTTTTTATGTTTTTGGACTTGTTTCCTAAGACTACGACGTTGATGCCTAAGGGTCATAAAAAAAACGGTTGGCCGCCCTATTTCCCTTTCATATTGTATCGAGTAACATTTGTCACGCAATCATATTTTAAGGACATCGTAAAAAGTGAATTGGCCGAGCAATTTAGTAATTCCTGTCGGGTTCGTTAGTCCTTTTGTAACAGTTTTTATTTATTGTTTTATTTACCTTATGTTATAGTGATCGACGATTTGCGTTACTTAAACTAACATAAGCATTTTGTGAGAAACAGATTAAGTAGAATTTGTCCGAATATTGTAGTTAATCGCGTTTAAAGTACATCTTAAAGTATGGGACTTATGAAACCGGAAGCTTGTTGTATAGAACTCAATTGCTTGGAAAGTTGTGTGGGAAATGAACTTAAATATGTGTACGTTTAAATTTTTACCCCACCGTGCACGAGTTTCACCGAATTTTTTAAAAAAAAATAATTTATGTCGACCCCATACTTGACCAGCGCGTCGGGTAAAGGACTTTTTCCTTTTGAAAGGAATCGCCTCAGAATTTGAAAACTTGAGTATGCAGTTTAAATTATGTAAAAAACTAAGTAAAACCAACCGTAGGTCAAATTCATGTTTAGACTGTAACCTAGTTTGATTTTCCTTGTTAAATTTAACCCTGTAATTTCACTACTCATAAAGTAGTCTGTGAGAAGCGTAACACAATGTTTGTTCATTACAGTCTGGCACAACGATGGCACATATGGTCTTTAATAGTACCTTTCACCAGGTCAATTTAGGGATATCTCACACCAAAATCTTCAAGTAATTTTTAATATACTGCGCATAACTTAGCGCCTTTGTATGAGAGAACGTAGGTTCTCAATATTCAAAAGCTTACTTTACACATCAATAATTTACTTTATATCCAATACATATATGTATTATATATATATATATATATATAGAGGAAATTTACATATAACAACGCCAAGTTTAAACATGTACCTGAAAATTTCAGAGGTTATTTCGCTCACAAACACTTGCCAAGTTTCTACAAGAATATAAGGAATTATTACTTGTTTTATGTTCGTTTATCGCATTATCGATATAGTCGAAATATTATGCAAATTACTTTATTATTACTTAATACATATTACTAGTAAATATTTATAAATAAAATTTACTTATGAACTTACTTTTAAAGGTAGTTTATAATTTTCCTCTCGAAATCAGGACTTCAACGACTATAGATATAATAGATAGATAGAGGTAGATATTTTTTATTAAAGTAAATATACATGTATAAGTATATTTATATGTATTTATTAAACTCAACATAATCATCATCAACAGCCGAAAGTCGTTCTTCTAAAGATCACCAACATCGATTGGTACAGCGTTGTACGCAACTAGTGGATTCCTGAAAATTCCAGTCGTTTTTCGGAGTCCTTCCGCGGGTTTGGGCCATTTCCCACCATGCTCGCCCAATGTGGATTGGTGGGAACCAGAGCCTCGTTTGTTGATTAGCAGGGTGTACAACGAGCAGGCGAGGTTGGCTTGGAGTCCCGTGAGTTGTTGTGTGGCACCCCTTACACCCCTATTAAACTTATTATGTAAATGGCGATTAACGTATTTTTATTATCCATTTCCATGTATACGCACTTTTTTTTTGGTACCGGGGGAGAAATCTTCGAAAGATACTCTGCTTTTGGGGAAGTCAGGGTTATGCGAGATTATTACTCGATAAAACCACCTCGATGGTATGCATCAGTGCATTCCGAGAGGCTTCTGAGATCTCTTATAGAACGCACCGGTGCCTCTCTAATACTTTGTGTTACACGTCTTTGAGGAGGGGCCTAACCCTCGTAACCAGCATCGTTAAGCCATATGCTGTATCACGAAGGTTTGTTTGTTGAGCGATAAAGGCTCCCACCTTGAAAGTCCGTGAAACTCCTAGACCCTTTCAGTCGTCTACGACAGACAGGGCTTACTTTAGTCCTATTCTTACTAGCCCGAGAATACAGGGCTGATGTATACGCACCTACTCCATTACAACTCCGCATCACCCATGCTATACTGGAAGACCGAATGGTGTATCTTCTTCTTTCTCCTGCCCTGGTCCCACTTTATGTAGGGTCGGCACAACATGTTCTTCATTACCGAACATGTTGTAAATAGTTTTGGCTAAACTTTTTTTTTTACGACCGGCCGCCTGCCTGACATCAACCCTCTTTTTGGGAATCTTTGGGGACTTTTTTTTTTTTTTTTTTTGAGCAATTAGCGTTATTAAAGCGTAGATCGTACATCAATTATATCGCCAACGCCCAGTAGAGATATCTATGATTAATAGAGAATCTTTATAATACCTTTTCATTTCGTTTCCCTGCTTGGAGCTTCATAAATTTCCCCGTGTCACTACCCTGGGGATAATAAATCACCACTGTTTTGGATAGTGTTTTGCTTTAAGTCCAAAAACAAAAATTGTTTCAAGGTAATCGACAAAGGTAGTGTTAAGATTCTGGATGATGTCAGCGCTGCAAGCCATTCGACTATTACAGCTTATCTGACACTGGGCACGTGGACCTTGTAGTGTAGTTATCTGACGGCGGAGTTTTTATAATGTGTCTGGTTATTGGTTTCTCTGGCGAACCTACTCGGTCGTCGAGGGCGGGCGCGGACCCGTTCCCCGACTACCTTCGCCTGTATCGAAAGCTCTGGGCAATAAGAACCGCCCCTGATCGCGGGTGTACTTAGAGTACGCGGTGTGTGAGTACTTGAGGCGCCGCGTTCTGAAGCGAGGGCGGCGTGGTACGGAGATTCGGAGCGTGTTGGTAGTGTCTGAGGTGTGTGTGGTGACGTGGGTGTTGTCGGTGACTGTGGGTTCGTGAGTGGTGGGAGGGACCCCTGGGGATGAGGGGATTAGCGCATGACGTGGTCTGCGTTTATTGGTCTTGGGAACAAAGGTAGTAATATTTGATGTTGTAGAATTGTAGACTACAATGTGATTATGGGTACGTTTCCATTATCAATACTTTTATTATAACACTTCAAATAGGTAATTAGACTATTTCAGTTCTAAGTTTCTATGATCATGCAACAATTGGTGGTAGGTCTTTGTTGCTGTAGACCGTCTAGGTTACACCACCACAGCTACATCCGCCGCCGAACAGTTACATCACTGTTGGCGATTGAACAGATTGTTAGTAAAATTACTAAGGTAACGAGACTTGTCATCTCATATCTCAAATGGAAGAGCACTACGTGATGATGTCTATATCATCTGAACTATCAACATTATCACAATCTTCTATTTTTTTTTTATATACAGCTCTTGTCAAAGATCATGTTAGTTCTATCTCTGTCTCAATTTACTTGAACTAGCGTAGTAATTAATTATATTAGTTCTAAGATCGCTTTAATCATTAAGATAAGATTGGATTGAATCATTAATGTATAATATAAAAAAAAATATATTTTAGATTTTATTTTGACAACTTTAACTTTATACTTTAAGTTCATAAACTATTAAATGCAAATATTTATTTTTTAAGAAAACCTTGCGCGATAACAAACTTGTTATCTTTACTTAGCAACCTCCAACTAAGTCGGACAGTTTTGCAACCCTTCTCTTGATGAATGGGTTTACAAGCCTCTACCCATAAAATTTAATTTAACTTTAACATCGGCCGCGACAAGCGGAACATAGAGTGCAAGTTTCTTTTAGAGCCATTCATCTCCGTGACATTTGTGAGGGTTACAATACTACTTTAAATGTTACGCGTACGAAATACCGCAAGTTAAGTTCACAACAAATAAACTATGTAAGTGAGATGTTAACTACTTAATGGTGAAATTAGAAATATATGAAACGGCTTATTCCTAATATTAATGATCAAGCACTAGTGTATATAAAAAAAATCATTTATTTTTTGAGGGTTGGATATAAAGTTATAACCTCATAACAAAAAAAAATTAAATATCGATTTGTGATATCAGAATAAATAATTTATACTAAGTTTCTGATATATTTAAGTATTATCCGAGTAATCTCTCGAATTTATAGACAATTTATACGGTTATTTGACTGAAGAAATAAGGCTACATATGTGATATAGACTACTTTTGATATACATAAATATATAATGGCAATACATTATTTAAGTATAACTAGTAACAAGTTAGGAGATGAAGAAGAAACGTAAACTGCTTTTGATAGTAAGGTCCAACGTCGCTTCCCATTCATCTTCTACAGAAGAAAAACGTGATGAAGAAACCAACATGATCCAAGAACTACAGCTAACAAATGTACTACCAACTGGACCGGTGTAGAGGATAAATGATCTTGAAACTGTCCTTGTAATAAAAGGTCCACCATCCCAACGGTGGGAAAATAATATACATTAATTCATATTAATAATGAAGTTTCGCGTTTAATTTTGACTTTGCATAAATGGAAAATTAGGCGAACATGGGAACAAGATCAGGGTTAGTGTAATAAATCTCATCCCTAATGTTATATCGTTTAGGACCACCCCGTCCGCGGCGTCGTAAATATCCGGTTTGCTAATATACGTATTTAATTTGTACTATAATATGTATATATGTTAATGTTTTAAAAATTGCAAGCTAAAATGTATATAAACCTTTTACTCGATAACTTAAACTTATAGTTTGATTAATAAACGATTCTTACTACCGATTTGCATCGCAGATTAATATGTAAATTACAACAGTAATAATCTTACAAATCGGCTCACCTGTGTGCCCACGGATGGGACTCAAGACCATAATCTCAGAGACAAGATCATTTATCCATCACGCTGACCAATTGCGAATTAACAGACGTATAAAGTTTACAGTTTAAATAACAGAATCAAATGAACGGTAAAAGTTACCATATTTCATAACTTTGTTAACGTGCATTAAGTTTATGAAGTTATGTTATTGGTGTTAATTTAAAAATTAATAAGTAAACTTACTATATATTCCATGGTAAGCATATAACTTACGATGGTAATTTACCTTTCCCACAACAATGCGACACTAGTCAGAATGATATAGTCACACGCATATTTGACCTCTGCTCGTCGCTTTGAGATACAAGACGGTAAGCCTCGTTACCGCAGTAATTTCGTTAGCTACTTCCGTCAAACCGAACCACAGCAGACCTTGCACACTACTGGTATACGGCGGAAATAGTACGTTGAAGTAGCACCTCGCTTAATATATATCTTGCTACTATATATATCGTACTGTACCACAGTGCTCGTCGCCGTGAGACATGAGATGTCGAGTCTCATTACAGCGCCCTTCAAACCGGAACAAAGTTTGCGCCCTGTTTGTCGACTACATAGGTAACTACCTGGACGTTATCCGCCAACAGACCTACCACCAGGTCGATATTAAAATGATCGCATATTTCCATGTGTTTCGCTGCAACTTGTACACGAACAGCTATTACTGCTATTACGTACAACACGCAAAGTCATATTCCCTGTCCACTGTTTCATTAAAAGGCTTTTATTAAAAAAAAAAAACGTTGTCTATTACCAGTACTAAATGCAAATGTTATAGACAAATATTTTTTCATTGCCATAATGGTAATTTTTTTTATTCAATTAAGCGATGAGACGAGCAAGTTCTCCTGGTGGTAAGTGCACCATTTTGTGCTCGTCGCTTCCGACACGAGATGTTGTTGCTATTACGCCAGTAATTACACTAGCTACAGCGCCCTTTAAACCAGAACACAGTAATGTTTGTATACTACTGACTATCGGCAGGAATCGGTGCAACGTGGTGGATAGGTGGTATCCGCCTCCGGCAACAGAGACCAGTACCACCTATGCGCCACGCTGGCTAAGTACGGGTTGGAGTATGACAATTGTATACTAAAGCCGTCGTTCTTCATGCCAGTTTCCTCACCATGTTTCTCTTCAGCAGAAAGCAAGGATCACAAAAATAAAATGCGATATTATAGAGCGATAACATAATGAAAAAAAAAAGCTGTCGCAACGTTAGGAATTAATATTTAAGTGGCAATACCACAGGGTTGGCAGGTCACCAACCCCGGTATTGAGCGTCGAAACAAGTAGGTGAACAGAACAATTAACAATAATGTTGGAAATCAACCGAAGCAACGATACGAGTGTAGCCATCACTCGATTGTAAGTGATACATCTACGGCGCTAGTTAGGACGACATACACAGCAACACATTTAGCTCTTCATCTTGAGACGCGTATATTTACTTGCCGTTACCTCAGTAATTTTACCAGCTACAACACTAAACTAGAACACAGTAGTGTATGCACATTACTGCTTGGCAGGAGAGATAGGAGCTGCGATGGTACCTAGACGGTGGCGATCTACCACCAATAACACCAACTTCATATATATATATATCACGCCTCGTTCCCAGTGGGGTAGGTAGAGACCACTTCTCCACTTGCTACGATCCTGGCACACCTCTCTCGCTTCCTCCACTTCCATTTCTTCATTCTCATCGGTTGCGAGTATTCTTGACCCGACCTTTCTTTAGGACATCTTCGATTCACGAGCTTCTCATTTATTGGTGTTGCTACTTATAAATGCCGCGTAATTTTCTACGAAGAGGATATGAAGATGAGGAGTATATGATGATGATGATTATAGATGATAAGGAGCATGAGGTAGAAGATTTTTAAAGGAGGAGCTCAGGAGGATAGAAACCTCCAAAAAGTTGGGCGCTGTAGCTAATGTAATTTCCGTGGTAGCGAGACTCGACATCATCTTATGTCTCACGCGACGAGCGCAATGTGGTGCAGTGTATACCATCCTAACTAGCGCCACTCTGTAAGACAGACGTATCACTTACCATCAGGTGCACGTCTCGCTCCTCTCGTCGCTTAATTGTATACAAAAAAAAAAAATCAATTCGACCTGTACGTAATTTTCTGTCGTACAACCGATTCGTTTGTATACCAAATTAGTAAGTTAATTATTGGTTATTAATATATTTACACGACAGCCAATTAAATTATATTATTAGCAGTTTATGTCGGCAGTGAAATAATTAAGTTAATTAATAAATTATTACGTTTTTGTAATTGTAAATAAAATGATGATGTATAAAGTTTTGATACATTCATTTATTGATCCTTATTGGATTATGAATGGAAGGAACGGTTGCTGTATACAGTCCTTCGTTATCATCTTGTGTAAATACTCTAGCTTAACATGAAGGGATGTAAGGGGATCTGCACAAACTAACGGGACCCAAGCCAACCTCACCTGCTCGCGGTGCATCCTGCTAATCAACAAACGAGGCTTTGGTTCTCACCAACCCGCATTAGGGCCAGCGTGGTGGCAAATGGCTGAAACTCTCCGATATGAAACCCTATATACGACAGCCCCTAGTGCGGAACGGTACCAGTGGCCATGGTGACTGTATGTGGAGATCTTTGGGGGGAAACCTATGTCTAGCAGTGGACGACGCTGATAATGGTGAACGTAAAGGTGCGTTTACACGAACAGCATCTGTGTTGTGTGTATATATCTTATTATTATGATTTATTCGTTATGATTCCGGATTTGAATACAGTGGTATTTTTTTTAATTAACCGACGAGACGTGCGGAACGTTCACCTCTGATGGTAAGCTATACGCCTATTGATAATAACGTGGCGCTAGTTAAGATATACACTGCACTACACTGTGCTCCTCGCTTTGAAACTATCGTTAAATTTCATTACTTCATCAAATTTACTAGCTACAACACCCTTCAAACCGGATCACAGTAATGTTCGCACACCACCGTTTGTCGGCTGCACTACCAATAACAAATTTACTGGTGGTAAGATCTCTGTTGCCAGAGCCCGTCTATGCGAGTACCACCGCAGATCGTATTTCTGCCCCGAAACATCAGTGTGCAGACAGTTCCGTGTTCGGGTTTGAAGGGCGTTGTAGCTAGAGTAATAGGGTAACGAGACAACATCTTACGTCTCAGCCGAGGAGCGCAATATGATGCTGCGTTTGACGCCCTAGTTGCCACATTGTTATGGACAGGCGTATCACTTATCATCACGCGAACATCCTGCGTCTCGTCGGTTACTTATAAAAATAAAGTTAATTAAGTTAGCTTTATATTAACAATTATCAATTATTGCCAACTTTAAACTATAACCGTTATGTAAAATCGATATTAGAAGTCTCGCCATGTTTCATTCTTATCGCTGATGCTGCACCCTGCAACTGCCACACTGGTGAAATAGTGAGGGTGGCATTAAAATGATTTACAGCATAAGGAACTTTCAAACAAATTTCTAGCCAATGCAGTAAAATGAAATGATCATTATTTTCTGGTGGTAGGTTTCTGTTTCCGACGACCATTTAAGTGGATGTCCCGGTTTGAAGGATGTTGTACCTAGTGTAATTACTGGGGTAACGAGACTAAATATACTGTGTCTCGAGGCGACAAGCGCAATGTGGTGCTGTGTACACCATCCTAACTAACACCACGTTATTATGGGCAGGCGATCATTTACCATCAGGTGAACGTCTCGCTCGTTGAATAAAAACTATTTTGAATATATAATATATATATATATATATATATATACATATATATATATATATATATTATCAATGAAGCGATAAGACGATCAAAACGTTCACCTGTTATTAAGTGATACGCCTGCCTATAGCAACGTGACGCTAGTTACACACTGGAACACAGCTCGGTGCTTTGAAGAATAAGATGTCGAGTCCCGTTACTCCAGTAACGTCACTAGCTACAGCCCTTCAAACCGGAACACAGTAATATTCGCGCACTACTCTGTGGTGGCGGAAACAGGAGTTGCGGTGGTATCCTACCTGGATGGTCTCCGCCAACGGATACCTATCACCATTTTGTTGTTCTATAACTACGCGGAGAAACAACACTTAACTATTAAACTATACATGTATCGTCATCATCAGACCTCCACTGCTGGTCAAAGGTCTCAAGCATCTCCATATCGTTCGGACATTCACCAGATCGTCGGTTTCAGTCAGCATGGCCTCTGGTACTGCCGGGCACTACAGGCGATCGTTTACAGATATTCATATGGAGGATTTGGGCCATATCCCACCATGCTGGCCCAATGCAAGTTGGTGTATGTTCATATGTATATCAAATATATATAAAGCTTCAGTTTTTTTTTTTTATAAAATGTACCGATGGGATATGTAAACGTAGAAACGCCTTTATGCTTCCTCGACACAAGTGGGCTCACGTAACTTGAAAAGTACTTAAGTACGTCGTTAGTATCGAGTTATCACTTACATGAACTCCTCGCGGTACCTGCCGACCGTTATTGATCATATGGAAAATAATAAAGTTAAGGATATACTTACTAGTAGCGTAGTAACACTTCACGATCGTGTTAGTAGAACGTTCGCGCTACTTACTAGTAAGTGATAATATAAGTAAACTTTAAAATGAAAATCATTTCATCATCATCCGCCGAGTTGTTCACTGCTGGACGTAGACCCCTAAGATAACCACATCAATCGGTCCTCCCCGTATCTAGTGGCTTACCGCGACCTTTACCTGATCGTAGGAGCGCGTTAAGAAGCTCTTGAGTAATTTCCCACCACGCTGGACTAATGAAGGTTGGCGGGAGCCAGAGCCTCATTTGTTATTTACCAAGGTGCACCACGAGCAGATGAGGTCGGCTTGGGTACCATGATTTATTTAAATATGAATAAAAATGTAAAAAGGCGTAACTAATGAAATTAAAGAGGTAGCGATACCGAACATCTTATGTGTTAAGGCGATGAGGGAAATATGGTGCAGTGTATAACATCCTAAATAGAGGCAAGTTGTGGTGAGCAGACGTATCACTCAACATTAGGTGAACGTCCGCTGGTTCGTCGCTTTGTTCAATAAAAACTCAATACACATGGGAGATGAATAGGATGATAGAAGGATGTTAAATAGAACAATGAAATCGATAACAAATAGATAGATGGGACCTCCATCCGAAAATTTTGATAGAACGATTGTATTAAAAAAAATGGTAACATTACCGTTTCATCATCATTGTCATCAGTCGATGTCCACTGTTGGATCGGTCCCACGTTGCTCGCATCCAGCGGGTTTCCACGATTCTCATCAGATCGTCGACCGGCACACTCTTTCTATCGGCACGCGGGCGCTACTCGAGGACCTTACTGCCCCATCGACCTTCGATGTGCCTTCCTTTAAGCGATGTGCCCTGCCCACTGCCACTTAAGTCTGACAACCTTTTGGGCTGTCTCTGTGACCTTAGTTCTTCTGGGGATCTCCACATTTCCGATTCGATCGCGCAGAGAAACTCCGAGCACAGCTCTCTCCACAGCCCCATCCGAACAACCCCTCAAACATTACCGTTTGATGAAACCAAATTTTGCTGATGTTATTGCGTTACTTTATTATATTTATTTTATTATCACGACGTTTCTGCCACTTTGCAGCAGCCGTGGTCATGGGCGGACCGAGATGATAGATATTTCGACATCATGACTGTCTCGGAGTACTACCGGTGGTAGGTCTACGATAAAAGAGACCGTTTATATAGGTACCACCGTAGTACCAATATCTGCCACCAAACAGTACTGTACAAGCATTACCGTGTTCCGGATGGAAAGATGCTGAATCTAGTCTAATTACTGGGGTAATGAGACTCGACGTCCTATGTCTCAAGCGACGAGCAAACATGTGCAGTATATCATCCTTACTAGTGCCACATTGTTATGGGTAGGCTTCTTATGGCACTTACCATCAGGTGAACGTCACACGTCCCGTAGAATAAAAAAGTACCCATTATTCTTTATTATTTATAAAAGTAGTTCTATCCAAGTTGAAAGACTTCTGCGAGTCTTAAAGACTTCTAGTGGTACGATTGGTGTTTTATTTAATTTTATTAATAATAGGACCCCAAGCAGTTCGTATTACTAAACTATATTCTCTATCGAAATTGAGATGTTTATCAACTTTCAATATCCTTGCGGATGATCCATTTTGCAAAGATTTTTGCTTCATTAAATCGGATGGTATTAATTGGGATGATCCAAAACATCTTAGATAGAAAGTGACCTAGATGTTTCAAGTTATCTATATGCTCCTTGACGCGCGTCTTCGCAGTTATTTTTTTTATACTATGACCTGACGAGATGAGCGTCAGATTTACCTGATGGCAAGTGATTCGCCTACTTGTAACGAGGCGCTAGAATGATATATACTGCATCACATTGCGCCCGTCGTATTAAACATAAGATGTGTCTTAATACTCCAGTAACTACAATAGCTACAACCCCTTTCAAACCGGAACACAGGAATGTTCGCGCGCACTACTGTTTCCTACTTAGTCTCCAGGAGTAAAGACCTATCACCAATAAGTAAAACTATTAATATAAAGAAACATAACATGAATGTGCAGGAAAAATTGTTCTATACTTAGGGAAAGGCTTTTGTTAAATTGTTTTGTAGATTGTTTGGAACTTTCGCCAGAATTGATAAGCTGACAATAAGCTTCTGAAGGTAAGGCGGAGTTCGCTTTATTACATTTTTACGGTGCTGAAGCATCCTGCGCCCTTTTATCTTCGCGACGCAGAATTTTCCATGATATTCTTGATAAGAATACTGCCGCGTCGGTTAATAGGCGAATTATATATTCCAGTATATATTTTGCTAAGATTTCGCTTCGTGGTAGATCTGATGTTAAAACCTCAAGGTATATATAAGTATATTAGCGATTCCTATTAAGGCATGCCCTTCCACTCGTCACCACTTCATTCACTCTTCCCACATTCCAACAAGTACAAGAGACTCGAGCAACCCATCCGCTCTCTCTCGTCCGACACGTAACATACCACCCGCTAACGCACGCAACGGTTGCTGTTATACTATTTTATTGATTATTTACAACTACCCACATCAGTTGTTGAGTGTTACATCAAAACTGACCGTCAATTTTGATCTGAAAGGAAACTCGACATTGCTTTTGATCCAATTAGCTTCGTAGATGGCGCGATTGCCATGACGAGATAAAAATTTGCTCCATACTTGATTAAATATGTTTTACATTGATTATATTGTGAAAGAAAATTTCATCTCACTTGTGGTTGGTCTCTCTTGCCGGAGACCGTCTAGGTGCAGTGTGCAGACATTACTGTGTTTCGATTTGAATGGTAATATAACTAATGAAATTACTGGGTTAACGAGACTCAACGTGTTATGTCTGAAGACGACGAGCGCATGATGTGTATATCATTATAACTAGCGTCAACTTGTTATAAGCAGGCGTATCACTTACCATCAGGTGGACGTCTAGTCGCCTAATTTCATAAAAATAAATTGTCCTTTTTCAGCGAATTTATTGCTAATTTCATTATTTTATATCATAACGTTTTAATATTCTAGTATAATACGATTAAGACTTTTCCACCTAAACCTTCACAACTATAGACTAGTTATTATGAGAATAAAACAAATACGCAATTTTAATATTTCTTTTGTAGTGTATGTGGGTACTCTACAAAATAGTGTATGTGGGTACCCTGTCTCGAGTGCGGACGAACAATGTTAGTAGGTCAGTAACGCGTGAGCCGCCGGCGAGAGCGGACGTACGATAGTTGTATAGTGTGCGTCAACGAGGAGTGTCAGGGGCGCAGACAGCGGATCGTACATCTATCAATGTGTCCATCATGAAGTCTCTTCTTAGTCGATTTTCACTAGTTACATCATCTATAGGTTATTCTTATTTTCTTATCCGGTTTGAAATTCAATATGCACTTAAAAGCTCGTTAGGGCGGTATCCTTATCGGCTATCTGCTAATATTAAGTCATTAAATTTAGCTTAGTTCTGTACTAAAGATTTTTTTAGTTTCTAATGGGGATTTTATTTTAAAATATCACAAAATAAACATAAGGGTTTTGTTAATAATAAAATAAAGGAATTAGATTTTTTTGTTCTAAAATTAGACAAAAAAAAAGTATCAATATATCATTATCCCATTTTGTTTATTATTTATTATTTTCTATTAATAAAATCTTATTTATACAATTTTTCTATGAATACTCACTGGTGGTAGGGCTGTGTTGCAAGAAACCGTCTAAATAGGTACCAAATCAGGGCCTTTCCTGCCTGCAAATAGTAATGTGCAAATATCACTGTTCCGGTTTGAAGGGCGTTGTAGCTAGTGTAATTACTGGGGTAACGAGACTCGATATCTTAAGTCTCAAACGACGAGCGCAAGGTGATGCGTTATACATTATTCTGATTAACGCCTCTTTATGAACAGGTGTATCACTCACCATCAAGTGAACATACCGCTCGTCTCGTCGCTTAATTGAAATAAAAAAACGCATATAGATTTGTTTTAAGTATGACCCAACCTTTTCTGTGCAATGGTAAGCTATACGCCCGTTCATAAGCACGTGGCGCTAGTTAGAATGGTATACACTGCGCACCACGTTAAGGTCATTGCCTCAAGGTATTAAGTCTCAATACCGCAGTAATTTCACTAGCTACAACTCCCGTTAATCCGGAACACAGTACTGTTTGCCAACTGCAATAGGCGCTGCGGTGGTACCTTATATGGTTTCCGGCAACAGGAACCTACCACCAGTAATCCATCAGCTCTATTTATTTATGAGTGTGATGTAATTAAATGCGTTCGATAAAATATTTTATTTCCCAATAAAGCATAAATTCCTCTGATGGCTGATAATGTATTCAATTCGCACACCCTCCAGGTCCGAGGTGGTTGGTTGGCTTATCAATAGATCGAATTATCGAATTGAGGCCGAAACGTATTTTACGACGGGGCAAATGGCACCCCGAGTTAATGTTCACCGTGCATTGTTCGGAGTCCGGAGTCCGGTAATATTTTTGTGTTGGTGGTAGTTATCTGCTGGCGACCGTCTACCGATCATCATCAGCCGATAGACGTCCACTGCTGGACACGGGCCTCTCCCAAAGATTCCCAAACAATAGATTAGGTACTCATATGGAGGGATTTGAGCCATTTCGCATTTTAAAGTTTTTAAACGATTTCTTTAATGTATCCTCCCTGCGAATTTTTTTTCTTAAAATTAAGTGATAAAGCAGCCAAAGGCTTTCCATGATAATTCCTGTTAATAACTCCTCTCTTCTCCTTCTATATATTTCCTACTATAAAATACTCGAATATAATAAAAAAAAAACATTTCAAAGCCTTTGTCGAAATTACTTCAATAATTATTTATGGTTTTGTTACTATATATAATAATTAATATCGCTGGTGGTAAGTCTCCGTTACCGGAAACTGTGTAGGTAGATAGCACCGCAGCGCTTATTTCTGCCGCTACACAGTAGTGCAAACATTACTAGTGTTCCGGTTTAAAGGGCGCTGTAACTAATGAAATTACTGCTATAACAAAATTCAACCTCTTACATCTCAGGCGACGAGCTCGTTATGCTGTATATATCATCCTAACTAGCCCCACATTGTTATGGGTGGGAGGATCCCGTAACATCATCTGAATGTCCCGCTCGTTTTTAGCTTAATTAAATGAAAAAAAGAACCATTTTAAATAAAAAAAAAAACAGAAAATATCCTGTAGATTGAATAGTCATAACAAGAAAAGCAGACATAACATTCATTGTAAATCTCTCCTTCTATTGTTAACCAGACTTATATATTTTATATGGTCGTTATATACTTATTTACATAAGAATGTAATAACCGATGACTAGGACTTATATACGAACCTAGATATTGAACAAAACCAGGACTAGATTTATCAAACGATCAAATTTAAAATCTTAGGTACTGCTAAGATCGTCCACTTTAGATATCCGAAAAATCATAATAAATGCCGTTATGACGTACTTAAAGTTATTGCTTAAATGTACAAGCTACCATCCAACAAAGTACTCCGAATTCATTATCATCTAGACTGCCTGGAAGCGACTAAAAGGGATTTCGTGTTCATGGGTTTTGAAGGTGTGGACCACCATTAACAACTTGAGCTCAAGATGAACAGCAACTACTAGATTGTAAAATGTTTATCAAGGAGGGCTACAGCCTTCCGCAACCTGTTGAGGATGATCATCGAGAAGGTTTTAATGAGTAAAAATCCCACACAACCCTGTCCACCTCCCGAAGCAGGGTAAAAAAAGGTATCTTAAAAACACAAATTATTTAAAGTTATTGCTTAAATGTATAAGCTACCAATCAATCAGCAAAGTACTTGAAAATCGTTGCTAAGTTCTAGAAAGTTATTTCATACTTCCTGTAATGTGGTCGGTCGGAATGTGACGAATGTATCGGTAATTAATTACATCACTACATTATACTATTCGCATCGATTTATTGGTACATAAACAGCCTGTTATACATAGTATATATATATATATATATATGTGTGTATAAATAAAATCAGTTATATACACCACTTAATCACATTTACATAATTTATATTCTAGGCACTAAACATTATTGATATAAGTGACGAGGCGATCAAGACGTTCACCTGATGGTAAGTGATACAAAGTGGCGCTAGTTATATACTGCACCACATTGAACTCATCAGCTGAGACATAAGATGTTCAGTCTCGTTATCCCAGTAATTACACTAGCTACAACTGCCTACAAACCGGAACACGGTAATGTTTTTTGGGGATATCCTGCATTGGATACTCTTCTGCTGTGAAGGCAACAGATGAGTTATGCGGGACTCTTACCCGATAAAACCCCACGAAAACAAGATGTTGAGATCCCAATAATTACATTAGCTACAGCGCCCTTCAAACCGGCACAGCGCAACGTTTTCACAGTATGGTTTAGTGGCAGATATAGATGGAATGGTGGTACCTACCTAGACGGTCTCCAACAAGAGACCTACGACCAGTAATCTTTTTATTATCTATGTTGTTGATATTTATTTTTTTGATTTACCAATAGGATCACGAGAGGTCTAAAATACTGAACTCTGGTTTAATCCCATGTTATATAATTAATCGAAGCTCTAACTCAATCTCCACTCGTAACTGAATTAGCAACAGATAGGCAGTCCTGCTGCAGTCATTTCCGCTCGAAATAATTTCGTGGCGTCCGAGTAGAAATTCCGTTAATTGGATATACATATAGCAATTAAGCATATATCTTGCTTTATGTTATAATAACTTCATGCAATTTAAGTTGCTACTACTGGTGGTAGGTCTCTGCTGCTCAGGAGCCGGTAAGTTTTGTAAGAGATCGCGGGGCCTCGCCGAATGCACCCATACAGATCACCGAGGGTGTTTGAATAAGAATCTCACATAACTTTGACTACCCCTCAGTAGGAGGGTATCTTTCGAAAATTTCCACCCCGAGACAAAAAAAGAAAAGTCTCTGCTGCCGAAGACCGTCTACTTTAGCACCACTGCAGCGCCAAACAGTAGAGTGCAAACATTAATGTATTCCGAATTGAAGGGCTTGGTAACTAGTGTAGTTACTGGAGTAACGAGACTCAAGATTTTAAGTAAAGCGACGAGCGTAATGTGATGCAGTGTATAATATCCTAACTAGAGTCACTTATTTAAATATACCTGTTTCTTCGGATAACGCCGATTGATGGGCATAGGTCTCCGCAAGGATACCCGTTGAGGATATTGGGGTTTAGCCCCACCACGCTAGCCTAGTGGGGATTGGTGGGTATAGCTATTTAATTATATGGATTGGCAGTACATAACGTTAAATTAAAATGGCGAAAAGTTTGTCAATTTCCGTGGACAACTGCGCCCATTAGAAAGCTCCTTGAATGGTTATGAATTCATAGACCTTCAAGGTTTTCAACGCGAAGTTTACTTATCAACGTTTTTGCTAATTGAATAAGTTACAATTTTTTAAATTTTCACTTGATTTATACTAAAATATAATGAATAAGTTATTTCACAATAAATATAAGTAAAGTTGATTTGTTAAAAACATTGTTAATTAATTTTGCTGATGGTAGATCTCTGTTGCCGGAGACCGTATAAGCTGGTACCACTGTAGCTCCTATTGTAGCCGACAAACAGTACTGTGCAAATGTTGCTATGTTCCGGCTTGAAGGGGGCTGTAACTAGTGAAATTACTGGAGTAACGAGACAACATCGTATGTTTCAAGAAGACGAGCCTAATGAGGACGTTAGTTAGGATGATGTATATCGCAATGTACATCATCCTAACTAACGTTGTTGGGCAGGCGTATCACTCACCATCAGGTGAACGTCTCGCTCGTCTCCTCGCTTCGATGAATAAAAAAAACTTTACATACAAACATGTAATGCATAAAATGGCTGACTTAATGCCAATAGGCGTTCTTTTATAGTCTACCATAACTTAGAGCAGAGAAATAAAGTAATGTTGCAGTTTGTTCTATATATATATATATATATATATATATACACATAATACAATATATATGTTATATATAGTAAATATATAAATATTAATCGTAGCTGATAACAGCTCAGTAATGATAAGGGGAAATAGATTCATAGCAACGTTAATGCAAGCTCGTCGTCTTTTTAGTAAAAGCTAAGATCCTTTCTACCTTATGAATAATGAATTATTATGGAAGAGGCAATAGTTAATAAAGATTATATATAAGTGAACGTACCAAAAACAGGTTAATGTATCCTTTTGTATACAAAGTTAACGAGCAGCAAACGGATCCATTTCTCTTCGCCAACTGTCATTGCGACCCCTCTCCGAGCTGAAACTTAGTTTTCCGTCCTGCTGCACATTCGGCATCGACTTAAATGTATTAGTATTCATAACGTTAGTGAATTTTATCAGAATAACAAAACGCTCTACAAATTCAAGAATGAAATTTGTATTCAACATATGAATATATTCAGAGTGGAATCGTTGATGCAAATTACTCTGTTCAACATAATATATCTTTCAGCATCTCTCTCGTCTAACGGAAATCTTTTTTGATTTACAATAACCAATAACAATGTGCTTATACATCCTTCTTCCTTAAGCGTCCTTCTTGAATTTCCTCTCAAATATTGGAAAGAATTTAAAAGCCGTATGAAATAGAAATAATGATAGTTTTGTTTTTGTATGTGTTTTGTGTTATTTGCACCTTTTTTCTTACTCTTCCGATTAAGATATTTCATCTATACATTGTTTATTTATCTCTAAAAGATTTTAACAATAAAATCCATACAAAATGTATTCATTTTATCGTAAATGTTAATTTAATATAACTTTTGTTTTATTTTCAGGTAAGTGAGCAACGTTACAGTTAAGAAAATCCGTCAAGCCCTGTAATTATTTAACTTTCATTACTAAGATTCTTCTCCTTAAGTAATATTAATAATCACTGAAGGTCGTGGCCAACTTCTTCTATCGCTTTTGTCTTATATTAAGCTATGGGGTGTGAGGGTTCCCGCACAACAACTCACGGGATCCAAGCCAACTCACTCGTGGCGCACCCTGTTTATCAACAAACGACGCTCTGGGTCCTACCAACCCGCATTAGGCCAATGAGGTGAAAAATAACCCAAATGCCCCTACATATGACTCCCTTCCTGATGGTGTAGGAATCTTTGGGAGAGGCCTATGGCCAGCAGTGGACGTCTAACAGCTGAAGAAGATGACTATAGTTTTCTTTTTAACTTCTACCGCTATTGCTTCTGATCGTATAAACTTTGTAATGTCCAATGCATTCATTCTAAAAATTATGTTTCAGCATCAATTAAGTTTTTTCAGTCCGTATCGTTATTAGCATTATAAATTTTATCGCCTTTGAAAAATACCCTTGAAAGCTTTTACCAGTAACCTTATAAGTGGGAGGCTATATTGAGGAAAATAAATTACATCGAAGTGACAGTTCTTAAATTTAATTCACGCAACAGAAATCGAGCTTTTTCTGAGGGTACATGTTTCATTTCCAACTGTCAAGTATTATTTTATATTTTCCCTTTGAAACCCTTATTGAACATACTTGACGAAAGGCACGAATTAAGTATATATCATTAATAATATACTTAAACAGTTATAGTAAAACACCTTAAAATTTACCACAGCGCTGGCCCATTATGCGTGGGTTGGAGCCACAGCATCGTTTGTTGTGAGAGATCCCTTACAGCATTGCTTTCGTCTATGCCTAACTTCGCTGACACTGACAAAGGTTTGTGAGATCTTCTGACGTCACAATCTAAGTCTAAAGCTTAAACTACCTTCGATCTTTCAGGCGTTGCTTGCATCTAATGGGTTCCCGCGATTCTCGCCAGATTGACGATCCACCTTGTGGAATGCCTCCCAATCCTATGTCTACCGGTACACTGGCGTCACTGGACCTTACTGCCCCATCGGCCGTCGGTCTTTCAAGCAATGTACTCTGCCCACTACCACTTAAATCTAGCAATCTTTTAGGCTATGTCGATGACCTTACCTCTTCCGCGGATTTCCACATTTCTGATTCGATCGCGCAGAGAAACTCGGAGCATAGCCTTCTCTATTGACCTTTGGGTGAATTTGAGCCTTTTTATAAGGCCGATAGTCAGGGACCACGTTGCGGTTCCATATGGAAGTATCAACACTGGCAACAAGCACCAGTTGATGCACCTTTCACCGACATCATATATCATAAATGTAGTAAGCATATTCCCATTGCTGAGAAGAAATCCTCTTACATGGAAACGGTCAAAATTTACATCCAGGTATTCAATTACGCAGATAGGAAATTTGAGTCACTGATGGTAGGTCTCTACCATCTACTGTTGGTAGGACTGTCTAGATAAGTACCGCGACCCCGAGAAGCCTCATCAAGGCCTTTCGCTGTTGGAACCATGGTTGTGTACGAAAGCGTTCCTGTCGTTCCGGTCCAGTGTGTTGAATGAAGAATTATGGGGTTTTAGCGGGTAAGAGTCCGGCATAACTCTTCTGTTGCCCCCACAGTAGAAGAGTATCCAATTCAGGATTTCTCCAAGAAAAAAAGGTAGGTACTGCAGCGCCTAGTGCAGCCGCCAAACAGTAGTGAGCAAACATTACTGTGTTCCGGTTTGAAAGCAGTTTTAGCCAGTGTAATTACTGCGGTAACGAGACAATATCTCATGTCTCAGACGACGATCGCAATATGATGCTGTATATCGACCTAACTAGCGACATATAGTTACGGGCGGGCGTATCCATTACCATCAGGCGAACGTGGCGCTGGTCCCGTCGTTTTATTGGATAAAAAAAAAAAACTTAAATTTATGAATATTATGACAAAGTATCTCGTTTATTTTCCTTATTTTTAACTAAGAACATGAACTGTCTTTCGAATCATTGAACTAGATGAGAACACAAATAATTTTAATCGACGCCGCGTCAAAGTGTTTCGACTTCAGCGATCATTAATATTAAAAAGCCTTCGCATTATATAGACCGGACTGTAATGACATGATTTATGAAGAATTCCTTACTGAAACTGTTTTATTTTTTTCATAATTCAAAAATTCGACAATTACAGTAGACTAGAAAAAAAACACTTTTATTGTATGAAGCGACGAGACTAGCGGGACATTCACCTGATGGCAAGTGATATGGCCGCCCAAGTAATAGTAAAGTAATAATAAAGTGCTAGTGAGGATCGTACAAACTGCCACCACATTATGCTCGTTAACTTGAGACATGAGATGTCGAGATTCGTTACCCCAGTATTTTTTATGATGACGTCTGCGCCGCTAGTTACTACAACCATGGCAGCTTCATCGAACTCAGTAAATTCAATAGCTACAACTCCCTCCAATCCGGAACACAGTAATGTTTGCACACTACTGCTTGTCGGCTGCAATAGGAGCGGCGGTGGTAGATACCTGGACGGTCTCCGGCAACAGAGACCTGCCACCATTGGGAAATATGTATAAGTTCAACTATTTGTAAATCTATCAGTCACAACGATGGCATCAGGTTCAGGTGGACATAGTGATAAAGGGAAGGAAGTAAATTATAAGAGATTCCGTCTTCGGGAGAGGAAATAGAGTTATAGACAATTCTACCCACTAAAACCCCGGATGATCGTCCTGTGGACCACAAGGCATCTACTACGGAATCCATGAATGCCTCGCTGCATAGTTGTTCCCAGCCGTCCTCGCCATTCTACGACAAATACAATACATCCTGAAGAATATTTTAGTCGCTTTCTACGACATCCGTTACCTTCGGAAGATTTATCCTTGTTCTTCTTAACAACTCCGGAGTACAAAGTGGGTACAGGAAGGATCGGGGCCGGAGTACAAGGTAAAGAACCCATGGGATGATCCGACCAAATCAGAGCTGCAGTAGACATCCGTATGGATGAATGTGCGAGAAAGCATCTATTAGGGATGAATGCAGGTGCCTAGTTAAACCGGTCCTTCAACTACATGATGACAATGACCAGTATGTCAAAACTGATACGATTGAGATGAAGATACGGCGGTATGGAAGAGACAACGAGCACATTTGAAATTTTTTTTTATATAAAAAGAATCTCCTTATCGTTTTTGTACCGGCGTATTGATTGAACATAGTCCGTCGATAAATAATGACGCACATTAACCACGCATAATGGCTTCGCAGACCCGAGACCCCGGTCACGTTGGGTCTTCCGTCTGACTGCACAATTGACATCCACCGGTGACATACGAGCGCTTGCTCCCTGCGTATTACGTTCACAGTTTTATCCCTTTGTATCCTTTTTAAAACACCTGCCAATAACCTAAAACGCAAAATTTCGAAAATCTGTTCTTACATCAGAAGTAATACTATTACGTTAACTGTTATATGTTAAATAATATTATAGTTAAAATTATTAATCAGCGATATAACACCAACAATTTTTTTTTTGTAGATCTTACAATCCTCGAATTCACATGCTTACTCATCTCTATTACTCACTCTCCTATTGACAAAGGAAACAGTAATGATAGGAAAGGCGACAGATTAACAACAATCGAGGTTAACTACAATGTTAACCACGCAGGTCAAAAATTCCAGACCTCCTTTGCTCTAGATATCCTGTATAATAGTTCTAGATAACATGTTTTCCAGGGGATGTAAGGGGTCTAACATAGCTGATGAAACCCGAGTCAACCTCACCTGCTTGTGGTGCACCCTGTTAATCAACGAGGGTCTGGCTCACTGGCACTGAGTCAGCGTTATGAGAAAACCTGACCATATAAACTTCGTTTTGCGAGAAGCCGCTGGATGTGACCAGCACGGGACTGATCGATGTGGAAATCTTTGGGAGAGGTCTATATCCAACAGTGGACTTCTATCGGCAGTTGATGATGATGATCTATGAATGTACACTATTTTATGCTCTTCTGTAAGAAGCAATCGAAACTACAGTATTTCCTTAGGTCTTGTTTCGTAAGTAAACTAGCTGTTCTCAGCTCTCAATATAGATGCCTGCCCTTTCCCCAGCTATGTGGGGTCGGCACAGTATGTACTTCTCTTCCACATCTCTCTATCAGCCACCATATCTAAATTCACATTCTTCTCACACATGTCATCTTTCACACAATCCATCCACACTTTCTTCGGTCTCCCTCTACCCTTATAACCATCCACGTTCATTCTCATTACTTTCTTTGTTATATGTCCTGCATCCCTCCGCACAACATGCCCGTACCACGCTAACCTCTTGCTCCTCAACTTCTCTGTCACTGGCGCAACTTTCAGACTTCCTCTAATATACTGATTCTTAATTTTATCCATCCTCGTCACGTCATACATCCATCTTAACATTCGCATCTCGGCCACGTGTAATTTCCTTTCATCTGAACCCTTGGCGGCCCAACACGAGCTAGATAAATAATATACACATATTACAAAGGGCTCGTCGCCTGAAGACAAGATATTAATTGTCGTTTTAGCCCAGTTATTTCACTAGGTACAACGCCCTACAAACCGGAAATCTCTAATATTTGCACAGCACTGTTTAGCTGCTAGATGATAACTGGAGACGAACATTTTTACATACTGAAAACTGAAAACTTTATTTGATCTACTTACGATTTAATTTTAGGTAAATCATCCCGGGGTCCTCTCCTGGGGTATTTACGTAAGAGTTTAGAATTTGTTTGTGTTGACAGACATGCTTTGATTCAAAGATGTCTATCCACCCCCATTCACGCACAGTGGCTCCGTGGTCCTCATCCGTGTCAGCGTTTAGTTTTCCGGCTGCCTGCGCAATCGGCGTCGGCGACAGGCCTGACCTTTTATCGGGGCAATTTATTCCATTTATAGTATTTTATCAGGGCGAAAGCCCTACTGAAATTACTTATAGGATCAATGGCGGAATCCAGATTTTCACCGTATCCTGTTTTTTCTGTAAAGTGCATTTGATAAAATTGTTTTACGTACACTCGCAACCATCACTGTTTCGATACAAAACTTTTAATGTTTCTTAAGTTAATATAACTTTTCAAAGTAAATATATCAATATGATAAATTTATACTAAACTTAATATCATTAATTAACATATGTTGTTATTACTCTGATTACTCATTTTCATTAAACTCAGATGAACTATGTTAACTCGTTTAATAATTTTCGTATTGTATATTAATTAATAAATATAATAACCCTCTATACCTCTCTACAATATTACATATAACATGATATGATATCTGTAGTCGATCATCAGACCATAGACAACCACTGCTGGCCATAGACCTCCATCAAAGATTTCCACATACAGCGAGATTTGGGTCATTTCCCAACACGCGGGCCCAATAGGGGTTGGTGGAAGCCAGACCCTCGTTTGTTGATTAGCAGAGAGCATCACGAGCAGATGAGTTGTTGTGAACTCTTACACCCTGGAAAACCTGTAATGCCAAAAATATCATTAAAAGCTATACAATTACTTGATCATATAATTACTTTGTTGTTTAATATACTCTATGCATTTTCACATTTCCTTTTATATCTCTGAAACTTTGCATATATATTTAAAACATATAAAACTCGGAAGACTAAAACATGAAAATTCTGAAAAGAACGTTATATGTTACCTTCGTAATAATTTACCTGAAGTAATGCTGTTGGGTACGTTATAACCTAATATACTCGTACATATGAAAAAGATAGTTTTTTTTAAACAGTTTACAACTCTATCCCTCTCATAATAACGTTTGAAACAAATTCCATAAAAAAACGTTAAGAAAACTGAATTTTTCATACGGTGTAAGTATATAATAATGTAGTTCTAAAAAGGATGTATATACAGCTTTTTATAATATTCACATCATCATCATCATCAGCCGATAGACGTTTAGTGGGGGACATAGGCCTCGCCTAAAGAACTCTACATCGGTCGGTCCTGCACTGCCTCTTGCTGACCTTCAAAAGATCAGCGGGACAACTTGTGAGGGCTTTCTTACACTACGTCTCCCAATACGCTGCCACCACTCGGTCTTCTCAGTCGTCAGTCTTTTGAGCAGTGACCTGCCCACTGCCTCTTAATCCTAGCAATCTTTTGGGCAACGTCGGTGACCTTAGTTCTTCTCCGAGCATAGCCCTCTCCATTATCCTTTGGGCGGGTTTGTGCCTTATTATAATGTCCATAGTAATCGGCTCCATACTTTAACACTTGTATTTACACACTGCAGCATCAGAGACGAGAGCATAATGAATATTAAAGTCGATAATTGATTTTATAAATCCGTATATGGAAAATATTAATATCAGTGAGTGGTACGGATACAGATCATCCAATATGAGGGTAGTACACGAGGACACAATGGACGAAGAGCCAATACTCTCCAAGTTAATAAAAGGCTGCGTCGAGTATCTGCTGCGAAATGGATGCAATTTCTTTTTTTATTAACGCTGATGAGATCGATGCGTCCGTTATTAAATGTTTTTTTTTATATATATATAGAATCATCATAACTTCTATAGAAAACTTGACCCAGGTTGACTTTTCTATGTCTTCTAAGTTCACAAGATTGATGTACATCAAAATTTATATTGTCGTTTGGTTAAGTTTATTGTAAAAAAAAAATATGTGCTAATTTACTTATGTATATGAATCTGGTTATCTTATTCATATGCAGCTTAAGTGTGTGTCAGTTTGTCGCCGATATATACTGGTGGTAGGTCTCTGTTACCGGAAATCATATAGGTGGGTACCACATTATGCTCACCACCCTAAAGCATAAGATGTTGAATCTCTGTACCCTAGAAAATACAAAAGGTACAGCGTCCTTCAAACCGGAACAACATAACGTTTGCACACTACTGTTTGGCGGCAGAAATGGGCGCTGCGTTGGTACCTACCGAGATGATCTCTGTCAATAGAGGCCTACCACCACCAGTACACGATCTTTAAGTGAGAACGCATTTCCGGCTGTCGGCGTCTATCACCTGATGATGAATAGCCTAATAACTACTTAAATTGTAGAAATGAAACAATTCCTGAATGAATACATTACAACATTTTGGCCTTCCATTTAAAATGGAATGAACTACGTGCAGCAATAAATCCTTCTGCTACTGAGGCGAAGATAATTCAATTGTCCAGTCCGTTGCACGTACGTCTCATTTCCACTAGCCCACGCCTCGGCTGCAGCTGACGCCCGTTCTGAATCCAGTGTGAGGCAGCATTGTGGATCTGTCACTTAATGCCTACACATGTTCCATTGTAATCATGCAAATGCAACACACAAATGGTTTGAAGTATGTTATTGAAGTAAATCCACTGGAATTATTGAATTGCCATCGTGATGCAGTGGCTAACCGCTTCTGTCTCTTTAGAAGGCGACACCATGGTTTAAAGTTCGGTTAGTTAGTATTAGTTACTCATATTGTATATTAGTTAGTACTATTAGTCACATATAGTAAATCTTCCGTCAGTACAGAGGTACTGCATTCCGGCTTTCGACCACAGCTTCATATTCACTTACCATGTGAAATACAAGATAAATGTTAGCTCGTTATATATAAAAATGAATTACTTTATATATATACTTATTCACCCTTAACCTCCCCAATCTGATGGTAGGTCTATCTTGCAGGAGACCGTCCATATACAAATGCAGCATCTGTCTGCCGCCGAACAATACTCTGCAAACAATGCGGTGTTTGTTTGAAGGGTGTTGCATTTAGCGATTACTGGGGTAACAAGGCATCTATTCTAATGTGACGAGAAGTGAGTAGGTGTATCATTTACCGTCTGGCTCGTTTCGTCCGCCTTGTTGTTTAAAAAAAAAATCGATTTCCTGTGCGAACAATCCGATATCGCCTGCATACAACATTTCCCAGCTACATGTACCTAGTTGACAGCCTATGTGATCGTTATGACATGAATTATTCTTTTCTTCTTATGAAACAAATATACGAGAGATTTCTAATTAATAAGAGATAAATCCTTTTTAAATATTAATGTTTAGATATTACTTTAAGTTTGTTACTTATCGTAATTCCACTGTTTGTTGTATATCCAATCGTTTCTAAGCAACAAGTGAAGAAAGTATGAGTGAGCGATAATAAACTTTTACATAAGCAGCGGCAGTGGGCGGCGTGGGTGTTATTAAGGGGAAACTACACACGAGTAAACAATACACGTCATTGTGACTGACGGCAGGTAGGTAGAAGTTCTGTTGGACACTCCTTTGTTTACTAATTTCATTGTCTTTTTTTCTTCAATAGTATTAATGTAGATGTTCTTTTATTCATGTTATTGATGGTCACTTTGTACACAGACTTTGTGTCACGCGAACCACTTAGCGAACACTACCATTGATTCATAAGCAGGCACTACGTTACCTTTTATACTTTGTATTACATAAATTTTTAATACCATGTAGTCTATATTTCAATGAAAAACAGGATTGGAGCAAAAAAAAAAGCGAATTTACACACCTTCCGATCAGATATCCGTTTCGGGTCAGATTGCGGCCGTAAAGCTGCCCTAACAAAGCACCAAGTTTATTGAATGGATTTTCGTGTAATACTTTTCGGTTCTCTGAATAAATCTTACGATTCCCTGTAATTCCTGTTGATTTACAGCAAACATTTCCAACATTACAGCATTTATATTGTTTATTAGGTTATTCTTATAACCTTTAAAAGAAGGATATAAAAGGTGTTCATTTCCGGAGGCGTACTTTGAGAGCGATAATGTTTTCTGTATAGCTTGCAGAAGTTCACCTAATAGAGAAGAAAAATATACATATTATTAATAAACATGCAAAATATATGCTAACAATTATTATTGGGATGTAAGGACTCCCGCAATACAACTCACAGGACCCAAGCCAACTTCACCTGCTCATGGTGCATCCTGCTAATCGACAAACGAGGCTCTGGGTCTCGCAAACCCGCAACTCGCTTAGGGCCAGCGTGGTGGGAATTGGCCCAAATCCCCACATATGAATACTTACAAACGACAGCTCCTATTGCCCGGCGGTACTGGAGGTCATGCTGACTGTTTGAGGATATCTTTGGGGAGGCCTATATCCAACAGTGGATGATGATGATGATAATTATTAGTATTGTATGTTAATGTTATTTACTATTGAAGTATTTCAATCGGATATTGTGGGAGGGAGGATTCGGTAAACAAAAACATCCAGTTTGCAATGACATGACAACCAACAACCTGCACTTAACCAGCGTGGTTGATAAATGGTCTTGACCCTCTTCTTGTTGAATTAGAGGCACATTTCAAATAGTGAGATTAAGGGAACTGTTTGCTTTATTAACCACTATTAATTCGTTTCTAATCCAGTTAAGTTTCTTTGTGTTTTCCCTTTTTAAGCTTATTAACAAATTTTAATATTAAGTTGAATTTATTTCAACCTGTTCTTCTCATTAAACATTCAAAGCTAAGCCTTAAACTTAAACTTCCTTAATATATTACGGTACAATATCTAAAAGCTGTCATCGCTTCTTAGAATATCAAATTAAAAAAAATATTTATAATATAAATAAATAAGTAATGGAGGAAACTTCACAACTACTAATCATCATACAACATAGTAGAAATTCACGAATATATATATAATATAATAACAGCACTAGAAACAGGTGATATATATATCTCTTAAAGACTATTTGGTTAATAACAATCGGAGCCTTCTCTGTGCCAATTTGTTGACTCCATATCATGGTGGCCAGGCTCAGTAGCTAAGGCCTGAATATCCAGGAAGAAAAGCAGTAACGGAAACGGCAATCAAACCATACTATGTTTCTTTTCAAAGGACGTTACCGCCAGTGAAATACTTCTAGTATAGTAACAAAAAAAAATTTACAATAAATATATATATGTTCTTTACTCATATTTAACAAATTTTATATTTTTTCTAACATTTAATATCATCCTGTCACCCCCCAGGACCTTGGGTTGCGAAATATATCTTATTCTGTTTCCTCAAAACTTTTCTCATTATATCTGAAGTAAAAAAAAAAATCCTTGGCTTTGTACATAAGGTGTTTTTTTTTTCTTCACATTTTTTTTATTACAGTATTTTAAGGTGATTTTCTTGTTTTGATTCAAACAGTGGTATTGATGGAGTCATATCTCCACTGAATATTACAATACATCCACTTATATATATCTATATATATAGTAATTCATAATAATATGTCTGGAGATTTGAAATTTGGTAGAGATATTCCTTTTGCCGAGATTAGATTACCTAAGGACATATTTTATGAAATATTACCCCCAAAACGAGGAACGGGGGCGTCAAAAACTGGGATATTTATACTAATGGTAATTATACTATATACTTTTATAAAATCCTATAGCATACTTTTCCATAAGAAAAATAATACGATATATGATAATCACATCAGGGGTATAATGAAAAAAAGTTAGGGGCAAATCTAAAAAAATAAGTTAACTTTGTTAGAGAGTATTTGAGATGTATATTGTGTAGTTAGGAAGCAAATATAGGGAAGAACTTCTAGGCACAAATTTGGTGAGAATATCTTGCTACAATTTCTGTAAATCTTCATTAAAGAGATAAAGGGAAATGGTGGTATTGTTTAGTGAAAATATGAATAATATTCTCAGCCTTTCCTCCCAAGAAATTCTCACGCATAATGGATATCAATTTTTGTTCAGAGCGAAATGGTTTTTTTTGGTTCCGTAACGGAGTGTTTATTGCCAGACAAGACGGATGCTATAATTTGGTTTTAATTCGTCGTATCTAGGAAATATCTGGGCACATAAAAAGAAGACCTCCTGACTATGTTGGAAATGTTATTGCCAATCTGAACATCACGGGGTCCAGACCCAGACGGCGGCCAATGACAAGATGGACAGATGTGGTCGAAAAAGATCTAGAGTTCTGCTAGGTTACCGATGAGGACGCGTCCGACAGAGCGAAGTGTAAGAGAAAGAGCAGAAAGGCAGACCCCACCATCAGATGGGAATAATAAATGCCACGGAGAGAGAGAGAGATCTAGGAAATATCTAAATCTGAATGTTCATCCGAAGGATTGTGTTAGGGTATAAGGGGTCCAGCACAACTCAGTGGACCTTTTTTTTAACGATGGGAAATGCATTTAGGCATCCCGCCGCGTAACGGGCGGGTATGTGGGACTCGCCGGCGCACTGCCGGAATACCCACTAAAACCACATCGACTCCTGTCCTCAGCGCTCGTGAAGGACTCCGGGATCTCTAAAAGAACGCACCAGTGTCCTCCAGCGCAGCACCCATAACTAGCCAGCTATCTTCGTCTGCTTCTACGGCGGGATCTGCGCGTTCCCTGGCTCGCTCAGCATCTTCCTTTGCGTGCATTACTGAACTCACGGGACCCAAGCCAACCTCACATGCTCGTAGTGCACCCTACTGATCAACAAATGAAGCTTTGGCACGCGTGGTGGGAAATGGCTCGAAACCCCCAGATGCACCCTTACAAAAGATGGTCCCTAGTGCCTGCCGGTACCGGAGGTCATACTTATTGTAAGTTCTTTGAGTGAGGCCTATACTTATGTGATGATGATGATGAAGGATTGTTTGAAGCAAATAGGGAAACATGTCTGAAAAATTATGATAATGTAAAAGTCAAAATCTTTAACACGACTTTGGCTTTATTTTTTTTTCTATTCTACGAAGCAGCTTCACATTATGCTCGTCGCTTTGAGACCAAGATGTTAAGTCTCGACAATCCAGTAATTTCATTAGCTACAGCACCCCTTAAACCGGAACACAGTAATGTTTGCACAGTACTGTTTGGCGGCAGAAATAGCTGTTGTCAGTAGCAACACACCACTTGTTTCTGCCGCAAAACATTACTATGCAAACGTTACTATGTTCCGGTTTGAAGGGTGTTGTAATTACTAAATTACTAGGTTATCGATACTTAAAATGTTATGTTTTAAGTCGACCAGTGTGTGATATACTGTGTATAATGATGCGTATAATTTACCAGCAGATGAACGGCCCATTCGTCCCATTGGTGCATAGAACAAAAAAATCATGTTATTTTGTATTCGTAATAAAAAAAAATATTTGAAGAATTACAGTAAATAATTTGACAAAATCTGAATGCTTTCTTCCTATTTTTTTTTATTTATCATATATAGAAACGTTTGGATAAGTACGACAAAGTTTAAATCGCAAATGCCAAGTACGGAGAGCGCGGTGAATTTTATTCAAACTCCACCATAAATTTTAACCCAAACTTCTGGTTGCACCTGCAAATGACGTGCGAAACTGCTCCGAATGCGGTTAAAATGCATCGAAATTCTAAGTTGAATATTTTCCTAAAATTTAACTCGTTAAAAACTAGATCATTCGGTCTCACTCCGAATCGATTTCATTTATTCGAGAAACACTTTCGTTCGGTCATTCTATTACACTTAGATCAAACTTCACTATCTGTCAAATAATATTAACTTTTCCAACAAGTAGTGTGTTATGCAAATTTAAATATGTTACATTTCAACTTAGTTTAAAGTTAACATATATATATTTATAAAATAGTTAAAGTAGATGAATGATACTACAAAAACTTATACCTCGTGCCCACCTTTGTAATGACTACACAACCCGGGGCTCACTAATGAATATCGGATCTTTTGTTCCCTTTATCAGTGCGCCATTGTTCAGGTGGATGCTTCAGATCGTATTCAATACGGAGTAGATTCACTTTCTCAACATTTAAAACGTTCAGACTTCCTGAAAGTAACGTCGGTTGCTGCAAATTGCTTATCTACTAATTGAGGAGTACGCTAGCTTTAACTTATATTTAATATCGAAACGTAATGCTTAAGAAAAATGATTCTGGTATAATTTCTCTAGCAACAGTTATTTCCAAACTAGAACACAGTAATGATGCAGGAATAGAAACTGCGGTAATATACATCTGAACGATCTTTGTCAACTGACACTTTTTTATCTCAAGAAAAATCTGCTTAAAAGAAACCTTGCTTCTGGAGGGAAGAAAAGTTTATGGGGGGCCACTAAAACCCCTTCGGTAGTCTCCGTACTAACGGAGGCACTGGCGTTAAGAGGGGCTGCAGGATCTCCTACGGAACGTACCAGTGCCTCCCTGCATGGCTAAAATATCCCACGGGAAAGCAAAGCTCTTTTTAGCATCCAAACTGTGCTACGGCAATTTTTCGTCCTAAGGCTTGCTTATTGAGCTCTGAGGGTCCCCACCCTCAAGGCTCACGAACACGAGGACCCTTTTAGTCACCTTTTACGACAGGTAGGAAATACCTCAGTACCATTCTTAATAGCCCGATACCTAGAGGTCTGCCAATAGAAACCTACTATTAGCATTAGCATTAGTATTCAGAATCCGGCTAAGCGACCACATTTATAATTCATTTAAAATATTTTACATTAATCTAGTTATTATTTAACAATATGGTATAGTTAACGACACAGAAAATTAACTTAAACTCTAAGCGCAACTTCACTTAAGTGCTGTATTTTTTTTCCATCTATTCAAACGCGCTGAAACAATACAACCATATTCTAACAAAAGCAGGAAAAACCGCGGAGGTCCCTATTTCATTTAATTCTCACTGAGACTCTCTAATTATAAAGTCCCCGTAATGAACAGACCTTTGTTAAGTTAGTCACTTGTATTTTATGCAGCGTAACACTGTGGGTACAATGAGCGAGTACTTCTCTTTTAACTTCCAAGTACTTTAATAAAAAAAAGTTATAGCTCCCATATTATATTGAAATTAGACTCCATGGTCACTGAGGTCTGTATGGTTCGAAGCGAATTGAAAAATTCTACATATACAGAGATATATAACCTCTTTGTTTATCACCTTGATTTTTACTACTAAGAAGCAATAAGATGATAACATCAGAACTTGCCTAATATTGGATTGGACAAGCGTATCCCTTACCACCAGCCGTTCCATTATTTTACTTCTCTTCATTGTTTTTTTTATACAAACTAATTATGAAAAATTATAATATCTACCACTGGACCATGAAGATCACGAAAATACATCTTCAACTTGTTTTCTCTTCATCGAAACAGTATATATGAAACTGCACATCGGTAGAAGGACTCACAGCCGATGGGGCATCAAGGTCCTCGAACGGCGGGCTCATACCGGAAGACGCTGTGTTGGCAGGCCCCTCACTAGATGGTCCGATGATCTGCTGACGGTTGCGGCAAGTAACTGGATGCGGACAGTGCAAGATCGATCGATGTTCTTCTGGAGATCGATGGCTTTGGTGGAGGCTCATGTCGAGCCGTGGACGTTTGAAGGATGATGATACACGAAACTCGATATATTTTAAATATATCATACTCATAAAGATTTGTATAGTTTCTGAAGTTGTTATCCAGTGGTTTATATTTAGATTTCAGCACAAGCGAAATTATTCTCAATTAACCAAGAAAACATTATGCAGGTAGATACTAATAGTACCTTTAGGTAACATTAAATTAGTTCTCACTTTCTACCTCACGAGACCTACGCCAACTTGACATGTCCGTGGTGCATCCTGCTAATCAACAACCGAGGCTCTGGATCCCACCAACCTGCATTATGACTAGCGTGGTAGAGAATGGTTAAAATCCCCAGATATGTAACAACGGCCCCTGCGGTATTGGAAGCCGTCCTGAGCCTTTGGGGGATGCCTATGTCCAGCAGTGCTCCTCTATCGGCTGATGAAGATGCTACCTATCCTCAGTTTCCGTTCGAATTTTAAACTAAAGAAATGTTTATTGACCAAAGACAAAAGACTTTTCGAATGTCTAAGTAAAACATTTAATATTGACTTTGTGCTTTCAAAATGTTACATTCAAACGTTATGTTTAATACATTTTCCCTTGACGTAGATTTGTACCAACTATATTTTTTTTTTTTTATGTAATTAGGCGACGAGACGAGCGGCACGTTCACCTGATGTTAAGTGATACACCCAACCATAACAACGTGACGCTCGTGAAGATGATATGCGCTACACCACAATGCGCTTGTCGCATGAGACATATAATGTTGAGTCTCGTTACTCCAGTAATTACACTAACTAAATTAGTAAATATATATATATTAAAAGTGGGTTCTGTTCGTCCATCAATCACGTGAATACAAGTGAATATGAGAACGAGTATTCGACACGGATGATTTGTAGATGGTTGTATGCAATTTTCATAAATTCTTCATAGTTTTATTTGTAATTGACTTTTATAGACATTTTCATTTCATAACAAAATTAACTCTTAACAAAATTACTGTGGTAATAAGACTCAACATCTAATGTATAAAGGCCACGAGCGCAATGTGGAGCTGTGTATACGGCGTCAAAACATTACAATGGTAACTACATAGGAGGATTCAAAACAACTACCATCAACCATAAACCACACCATGTGGTTCCACCAAGCCACTGCGATACGAAACATATCATCATCAGGTGCCTTCTTCAAACTGGAGTTTGGCGATCACATCAAGAAAACCAATTCGATCCTCAGCTATTCTTTTTAACTGATTTAAACCCGGTTCATTCCTCTACATCGTCAAACCAATCCTTCCTCTGTCTATTAGGTGCTCGTTTTCCAGTTTTCCTCTACAGGATCAACCTTGGGAACTGATAGAGGGATCCTCTTTGAAGATGTCAGAAAAATGCAAATTTAATACATATACATATATATTAAAATAATTATATTCACATAACGTTGAGAACACTCAGCAGTTTATAACAGTGGTTAATATATAATTATTAATCACCCTCTTCACTTAATTAACTTCAGCCCCTACCTTTGCAACGATGAAAGCTTACATCTTTCTTTTGATTCAAAGTTCACACATCTTTTAAGCCTGAGAACCTTTTCATTTATCACTGAATGAGGAAGATGTAATGAGTCTCTTTATCATCTTGTTCAATATAAATCTAAATTACCGGTAATAATTAGAAACATTAAATATAAATTTAGTATCGTATAATAATATAGTGAATTATATATAACTGTAATAAATTACCCTCAGTACTGTTTTGAATGATAAAACGGCGGTGAGGTTTGATGATGTACAGCAATTTATGGACCTTCATTTATCAAAACATTTAATTCTAAGCAAATACTACATTATGAATTTATCGTTCATGATAAATCTTCGAGGCTCAATAAAACTGAAGATTATGATGATTTACTCATTTAAACAGGTAGGGTGTTTGGGGTGCACCGGTGCGTTCTATACGAGATCCCGGAGCCTCTCCGAATGCACTGATGCAGAGCACCGAGGGGGTTTTAGTGAGTAAAAATCTCACATAACCCTGATTTCCCCCCAGAAGCAGGGTATCTTTCGAAGATTTCCCCCCCCCCCCCGAAACAAAAAAAGGGTGTTTGGGGTGCCGCAAAACTCACAAGACCCAAGCCAACCTCACCTGGTCACGGTGCATCCTGCTAATCAACAAACAATTCGCATTGGGCCAGCGTGGTTGGAATTGGGGTAAATCCCCTCTCATGAACCTCTACAAAGAACAGCCCCTAGTGCCCGCCAGTACCAAACGCCATGCTGACTGTAGACCGATCGATGTGGATATTAGGACGCCTGTGTACAGCAGTGAACATCCATCAGCTGATGATGACACATTTATATATCTAGTATAGTGTAAGAGATACCCTCGTGTCTAGATACTCATCACGATATCTCTAGAAAGATAAGGCCGATAAGGGCGATATCAAGTAAGAACTGATGTAACAAAATCCTCCCCCAAAAGGGGTCGCGAGGGCGTTAGTAAGGGGAAGTGGCTACTACATATATGTCATAGTCTTTCCTAATGTTTCGTTGTTTAAATTATATTCTTCCTATTAATTAATACAATATTTTTAAGATAATATGAAGTTAATTATCTTTGGGGGAGGCCTACGTCCAATCGATGGACGTCTGAGGGCTAATAATGATGATGAATTTACATGGGCCATTAAATGTCCAAAACATTCAAAAGTTAATTTTCTAAATGGTCGATTAATATTCACCAGGTCTATGTTTTTTCGGTGACGAATCTTACCTTTTTATTTCCGGTCGTCCGGAGAAAGGGCCAATTAGAGTAGACATAAAAATGCAACGGAGTAAAGAAAAAAACCACTCTTTTTATATATACATTTGTTCTATATTTCTGTCTCGTGAGTTTCAAAGCTGCTATGTTAATATTTCCTTACATTTACATCAAATCTCAAAAAAAAAAAAAAAAAAAGACATACAGACCTTATACACAATTGTTTTCCCAAATTATCGATATTATATTAAGAACCGTTCAAAGCTTGATTTAGTTATCAAATATTTTAAGTTAGAAAGGTAATTTTCCAGTAGCCCTTTGAGTTCGAAGATTTTCAGTATGATCTTCTAGAACTTGATCTTAGCTGTGCTCGTTCATATTAATAACTTATGTTTGTAAAGCAAACCTTTATCATTATTTATTCTTACGAAAAATCGTCGAAGGGAGGAGGATAGCAATTTAGCATCTGTTAAAACACCAAATCGCGCTCCTCGCCTCGAGACTTTCAGGAATACGGTTCAAAATTTTACTGATGCAAAACTTCCTAATTACAATTTCTACGTAGAAACTTGATACGGAAATGTTGAAGACTACACCGAAGAACAACTTTTATAACATATACGCTACACCAGTTTTTTGAGATGAGACTAGCGGGACGTTCATCTGATAGTGATTCACCTGCCCATAACGTGGCGATAGTTAGGATATTATACACAGCACCACTCAGGGGCGGTTCTCACCGCCCAGAGATTCCGATACAGACGAAGGTAGTCGGAGATCGGGTCCGCGCCCGCCTTCGACGACCGAGTAGATTCGCCAGAATAACCAATAACCAGACACACGTTATTAAAAACTCCACCGTCGGATAACTACACTACAAGTAGTACACTTTTTGTGAACAGGCCGTGGATCCGGGTCCACGCGCCCAATGTCAGATAAGCTGTTTAAAGTCGAATGGCTCGCAGCGTTGACATCATCAGGAATCCAGCCAGCACCACATTGTGCTCGTCGCGTTGAGACAAGATATTTGGTCTCATTACCCACACTACCTACAGCGCCCTTCAAACCGGCACACATAGTTGCACAGAGCAGTTTGTAAGCAGAAACAGACGCAGCGAGTATTCACCTACACGGTCTCCGGCAACAGACCTACCACCAGATATTTATCACACTGCATATCCATCACCAGTTGTTTATTAACTGTTAGTAAGTTAGTTATTACATATTCTCATTAATGAAGGACAAAGTAATTAATACAAATATTTGTTTAAACAAACAGAACTAAACACGCGGTTGACCATTGTCGAAATCCGGGCAACGTGGAAATCATTAATCTTTACATTTAACACTGATTATTACGTGTTCCACTCACAAGCTATGACACTCGATTACCACTTCAAAAGTACACTTTATTGCGAAGCGTTAAGGGTGAAAGTCAAATAAACAAATATTTTAAAGGCACATAAGAGGGTCACGGACAATGATGGACTACCCGTTTGACCTTAATTCTATTTGATTTTAAGAGACTTTTATACAAATATTTCATTATTATTTACTATAGCAAAATATTCTAAACTACGAGATTACTACGACATTCACCTGATAGTAAGTGACACGCTTGCCGTTAACAATATGGCGGTAGTTAAGATAATATACACTTCACCGCATTGCGCTCGTCGCTTTAAGACATAAGATGTTAAGTCTTGTTCCACTAGTAATTTCACTAGCTACAGCGCCCTTCAAACCAGTACACAGTAATGTATCGACAATACTATTTGGCGGCAGAAATAGACGCTGCATTGATACCTAAATTGACGGCTTCTTTCTCGCTCTTCTCTCTCCTTTCCGGCAACGGAGACCTACCACCAGTGATATATCTAAGAGTTTTAACTTATATTGTAAGCTCGATGCTTAGCTTTATTTCATATAATATTCAGTAGTTACTGTTACACATTTACTGTTATTTAGTAAAAATATAACCAGCGGTTTTTTTTTTATAAATGTAGAACAGTAACATAGTTATAATGAAGACATTTTTACTATATTAAATTTAATAACAATTTAAATTTAGCAATAACCAAACAAAAATTGTTCCTACCCACTTCAACAATATATATATATAAATACATAGATCTTCAAGTAATATTTTTTTTTAATAATTAATTTATTTATTCAAATACCTTTTTTGGAAACCTAAACTTAGATTACAGTAAGTGGAATTAATATCTATCGTCATTTTCTACCACTCAACTTTGGAAGAGAGGAGATGCTGTGGTAAATGAGGAGGAACGGTTTTATCTTGTAACACATATACAAATAAATATGTGTATGAATACATACATACGTATATAAATATATATGAATATTTGTAAATAAATAAAGACAAATAAAATTCATAACAAGGAACTAGTCCCGTGTGCCCAAGTAATATTTATTGTTTAACTTTAGTGGGGAGTAGTATTAAAAACACATTAATCAAGGATTTAAATTAAATATTTCTATATATAAACATTTATTGTGTATATATAGATGTATTTTATATAATTTTTCAAAATATATCAAATATTTCCAACCATCCTTTGATATATAACTTGATATTTAAGAATACAATAAACGGTCCAAATGATTGTTCTAGATAAATAAAACATACCTTCATATTTCTTTGGAAATGTTTTCTTGAAAACATTTCCCGAGGGCTCGATGTGCCAGCGATTCTCAACAATAACACAAGTAATTTTATATGTATTCTAAGCGGATATTTATTCAGGTTTGAAGTGGGTTATAGCTAGTAAAATTACTGGTAGTCGCTTTGAGACTGATGTTAAGTCAAACCTCAAACCGGAACATAGTAATCATTGTACACTCCTATTTGGCAGTAGATATAGGCTGCGATGGTGCCTATCAGGACGGCCCCCGGCAAAAAGACCTACCACCAGTAATACAAAATTAAAAATCCGGATACTTAATTTTTATTAGTTATTGAGCTATACATATCTCCTAAATCAGAAATCTTTTTAAACATATACAGTTTTATATATATATATATATACATATGTTTGCAAATGATTTTCTATAGCCACCGTTACTATAGCAAACGTTTAAATAATACCAAATGAAAGTGTCTATAAAAATTAATTAGATACTAAATTATGAAAGATCTATGAAATTCCAAAAATGAATAGCCTATAACCATCTACAAATGATTCCGCGTCGATACGTTCACCAGTTTATTACGTGATTGAGGAACAAAGAAAACCCATTTTCATATATAATTATATACATATACATATGTTTATATATATAGATATTATATATATATGTGTGTGTAAAGAAAATAATTACGTTAAATAGCCTTTTGTACAAATTGAAATCGGTTAATTAGTTTCGTTATAACGTACGCAGTAACACTCGTTACGTCTATGACGCGCAGCAAAATGGCCGCCATTCGCATTTAGACTAATTACATTGGAAAATTTTAAACATAAAGTTGTAGGTTTGTATAAAGTTTTCGGGCTATTAAGAATAGAACTAAGCTAAACCCTGCCTGCGTAGAAGGCGACTAAAAGGACTCTCGGATTCGTATCCTTTGAAAGTGGGAACCCTCATTGTCCACTAAGCGAGCCCGGGATGAACAAGTACGAAGTGGTCTTGAGATTGTCGTACCAAAACGAGGGTACCGAGGAGAGGTACGACCCTTATGTGTCTAGAATCAGAGTATCTTTTTAGAGAAGTACCCCCCCCCCCCCTCTATAAAAAAAGTAATTTTTTTTTTCATGTACTTTAACTTTTTGACGTTTAATCGTCTCTATGGCTTTTTTGTTACAGAAACCTGAATAATTTACTATACATTAGCTTTTGAATAGCATTTTGCATCTTCATTTCTATGTGGTCTGAGTTTTTTTCTGGTGGTAGGTCTCTGTTGCCCGAGACCTTCTTGATAGGTATCCCCGGAGCTCCTATTTCCACAATCAAACCGTACTGTGCAAACTAACCAATCCAGACCGAACTGTTCCGAGTAATTACTGGGGTAATGAGACTGAGCAAGCACATCATTTACCATCAGGTAAGCGTCGCACTGCTCTCGTAGCTTCGTTGAATAAAAAAAATGATTTATTTTGAAAATTTTACGATTAACATAACTGTTAAAACTACTAATTAAGAAAAAAAAGTTATTTCTCTGTTTTGTGATTACTAAAATTTTAAAAAAAAATAGCAAAATCTTAATGAAAAGTACACAGCAAGTAAAGCAATAAATAAACAAAGACTTACAAACAGTTTGGAAGCGTTACTCTGGTACCCTCATGTTTGTTAATTATTTAGGGTTTTAAGCTGTCATGAAGAATAAAAGCCTTTATGTATTACAATTTTTTTTTTGTATATAAAACGATTCCTAAAACGAACAGGAAGTTCAGCTAAAAGTAAGTGATACTTCATCATCAGCCGTGAACGTTTACTGTAGGATATAGACCGCCCTAAAAGTCTCTACTCCAATCGACTCTGTTTGTGCTGACCTGCGGTGTTCTAGGACCTACACCAGATTATTGGTCCATTTAAAGACCTTGCAGCATTACGTGTACTGATACATAGCTGCCAATCAAGGACTATACTGCTCAATCTGTCAGTTCGTCAAGCAATAACCCTCGCCACTAAAGTCTATCAATACTTTTGACTATGCCCATGACGTCTGTTCCTAACCTAACCATAAAAAGATGCAGTCAGAATGTTTACTAATCACATTACTGCTTTAATACATACGCTTTTAATTCTCGTTAACCCAGTAATATCATTCAGAGGAACCTGGCGTCGCGACCGACATGGGCCGTCAAGCCGGTGCCTCCCTTAGAATGGGTTCCTGGGGTGTATCTGGCGGCGCGTCTCGTATTCTGACGCTTCGCCACAAAGGGATTTTCCGTCGGGAGGGGTACTCCACATCCCTCCCCGAGGCGGGCCCGTTCGGTCCGGGCGCCGACCGGGGGTCGCGGAAGAACTGCTCGATGTTATCCCGTGACCCTCGTGCATATCTTCGGAAGTGATTGGAATACCGTGTGAAGCTTTTTAGTCGGTTGGAGTCCGACACTACCCCGTTACCGGCCCTTCTGGTTTCGGGGCGTGCGACCATTAGCATTTTGTTACATGCGTAAATAAAAAAAAATCAGTAATATTACTAGGTATAGAATTCTTTAAAATTCAATAAAATAATATTTTCTCATCTAACGCTTGGTAATAGGTAACAGGCGCTGAAATGGTTGTTTCCATTATCAGTAACTGTACTGCGAAACGAAGACTTGCTACCAGTAAATACAGATTAAGGCATATCCATAAGATTGCACGTTTCTCGATTCGAGATAAAAAAAACATTAGGTAATTTGAAATAAAAAAAATCCGAAATAAAACACAATTAATCTTAAACTCATTTCCTCCCCTTATTGCTTTAGAATTTTAATTACAATTCAATACTGACGAGCTGGATCCATTTCTTTTAAAATATGCAGATTTGAACCCGATAAATTTTTAAGAGGAATTGAACACCGCAAAGTTTAATATAAGATAAATCTCATTAGTCTAGTTTCAATAATTCAAGCTTTTACTATTGGAATTAATTATTTTTCTTTACCAATTAAACGGGAAAGCAATTTATTAGTATCCGTTTGTTTTACTCATTCACAAGAGAACAGAATCAGTATTTACACCGGGAACGTGCACAGATATTTCGGGTAAGGTGTGGAAACCACACCCGAAATCTCTGAGCTTAACTATACTTATAAATAAACTTAACAATTTATTGATTCAGTCAACTTATCACGAATTTAGTAACAATCGAAGCGTAGCGGTATACATTAATTGTTACTTGAGAGATTATTATTTAACTAGGTTTAGGACGTCAGGGTACGCAGTGCTTATTTGCCCTACATGGAGTACACGCCACTGGTTTATACCAGCCCCAATTATACCTGAAAATTCCAGCTAAGACGAGTGTATACTCCCATTATATAATGGTCATACCAATTTGCTTTAGATCTATATCAACGGTTAAATGTAATTCACTGCTAAAAGAGGCGACCTAAAAATGCCATCGGCGCCCATGTTCCCCCATTACCTGTAATTGACTAAAAGTACAGGTAAACATATAACATTCTTTATATACTAACAAAAACGTAGATTATTTATAAATATTTCGTATTAATATAATTTATATTAGTATGAAGAGCTGCTCTAGAATACTGTAAAAACGAAACCAAGGCAACGTGGTAATGACGACAGCTTCACCATATATGTATATAATGCCATGAGGCTCAAGACCTTTTACAAGTAGATATCCAAAGCCATTTTTTTTTGTTTACCACATTGATCAAATGCAAATTCGTAGATGTTACCTGATCAAGAGAGCAATCGTTATTGGAATAAGTTAGTTTCTTCACGACGTTTTCTACCGTCGGAAGCTCAAGCTGAGAGGGAATCGAACCTACGCCTTTACATAACTCATAACGTCTACGCCTCTCAAATTAAGTTATCACGGCTTCTTTTTAATATAATTGATATAAAATACTTTTCCACCATTTGGTTATTGATTTGAAATCAGTTTAGACAGGTAAAGTTATACCTTGCCTACGAATAAACTTCATCTTGCTCTTAATGGAAACACGCACGAGGAAAATGTTTATACAGGGTGGCGCAAAAGTAATCCTCCTATCAGAAAATGCTATAAATTTTGCCTTGATGTAAAAAAATTAAAAGACCAAATAAAAATAATCCACAAGAAAAATCAAAGTTTTTCAGTTTTTTTTTTAAATCACAGCCAAAAAACATCGGAAGGTTATTTTGCGCCACCTTGTATATTACATTATATGTATATACAAGGTGGCGCAAAAATAATTATATCATACATTTCTTATGATCGCTGAATATTTGCACAGTGAGTATATTGGGGGGTGTAAGGGCTTCCACTCAACATTTTATGAAGCCCAAGTCATAGTCACCTGCACGCGGTGCACCCCGCTGAAGTAACACACGAAGCTCTGATGTCCCACCAACCCGTACTGGGCCAGCGTGGTGGGCTAAGGCCCAATTCCCCTCAATGAACTCGTCAATGTGGAGATCATTAAAGGAAACCTATGTCCAACAGTGGACGTCTATTGGCTGATGATGATGATAATAATGAATATATTTATTACGTGTTACTGGGGTAACGAGACTTTATAATCTTATGTCTTAAGGGGTCGAGCTGTGGACTTTGGACTACAATTTGTTATGTAGATACAAATCTATCAACTAGATCTCTCATTCTTCATAATGAGAAGGACTTTGCTCAGCGAGTCATTACAGAGTATACAATTGTATCCATCAACTGGATCTCTCTGGATCTTCGTAATTCTGGGAGGGTAGGGTACTACTGTTGTTCAAGTATCAGTCCCGTTGCTCTCAGCTCACCGACTGTTACATTAACATTCATTATAATAAAAATAATAATTTTCAAGTAAGCAATAATAATATAATGTGAAATATTATATTACAGTTTTCTCGTAAAAATAAATATTAAATTACTAAAGCCACTTACGAAAGAGCCGAACGAAGAGCAATCCAGGACCCTCAAAGTCAAGTACTGAAACGGCTACTCTAACATTTCTAAGATATCTCCACGAAAATGATTATCTATTAACCAGTATTTTTCGTATTTGGAGAGTAAGGGTTCCCGCGCAATTATTCACAGGATCCAAGCCAATCACACCTGCTCGTGGTGCATCCTACTAATCAACAAACCAGGTTCTCGCTCCTACCGACCCGCATTGGGCTAAGCGTGGTAGGAAATTACCCAAATCCATTTCCATCTAAATTACTCCATATCTACCCGATCGATGTGGGAATCTTTGGAGGACGCGTATGTCCAGCTGTGGACATCTGTCAGCTGATGATGATGATGAAGAATAATTTTAGTTAAAATACTATTCTATCCTGTTGTTCGTAATATGTATTATTAATTCATATACAACTGCTATGTGCGTTAGTTATCAATTATTAATATATTTTAAAAAATTGGTTCGCAGGAACGATTTTTTTTATTCATTTGAGCTATCAGACCAGCAGGATGTTCACCTGATAGTAAGTGATACGCCCGACGATAATAACGTGGAGCTAGTTGAATAATATACACTGCACTACATTGCGCTCATCGTATGAGACATAAGATGTTGAGTTGCCTTGCCCCAGTAATTATAATGGCTACAGCGCCCTTTAAACCGGAAAACAGATATGTTTGCACACTACCGATTGGTTGCAGAAATAAGCGCTCCAGAGATACGTACCTAGATGGTTTCCGGTAATAAAGAACTACAACCGATAAACCTTCTCGTTCGTCTCCTTGTTTCGTAAAATAAAAAAATATGGTCTCATAGGTCTCTCTTCCAAATGTCCTTTCAAACACAATGGAAGAGACCACCATAGGGATTTAGTGGGAAGAAATCCCGCATAAACCTTTATCTTTAGAAACATCTCATCTTTCGAAGATAAGAAGTTTTCTTCAGACTTCAGGTCGTTTCCAGATCTCACGAGCAAGTTCAACCAATGTTCATCATTAAAATATCATTAAGGTATCTTTCCATATTACATGAGCTCAGAAAGACCGTACTTCCTTATGTTCATTAACTAAGGTTTAATATATATTATCATCAAGAAGTGTGATGGTTCCCACATAAAAACCCACGAGATCCAAATCTACTTCACCTGATCGTGGTGCACCCTGATAATCAACAAACGAGGCTCTAGATCCCACCGAACTGCATGGGCCAGCGTGATGGGAAATGGCCCATATCCCTCCATCTAAACTTCTACCCGATCGATGTTGGAATATTTGAGGGTGGCCTATGTCCAACAGTGGACATCACCTGTTGATGATCATGTGGATATATTACTGTAGTCCAAATTTTTTATGTTCGCTAACAATAAAACTACTACATGGTTCTGAAGTTAGTAAGTTTTCCAATAAAATTCACTATACTGTAAGTGTACAGTCAGCAGGGAAGGTTATCATCTTCAGGATGATGTTAAAGCTGTTACTTAAATTTGCTGTAAGGCAGAATGCTGGTGACAGAAAGCTTCATAAGTATATATATGTATGTCTCATGGAAAATACTTGATGCTGTAGAAGTAAAAACATATGTTGGGTATCTCACCGGAGACCATCCAGGTAGGTATCACCGACGCTCCTATTTCTGCCACCAAACAATAGTGTGCAATTTATACTGTGTTCCGGTTTTAAGGGCGCTGTACCTGTACATTAGTATTTACTGGGGTAACGAGGTTTAACATCTTGTCCCAAGGCGACGAGGGTAACGTGATGCTGTGAATACCATTCTACCTGGCGCCACGTTGTTATGGACGAGCGTATCATTTACCAGCACGTGAACGAAAAATTTGTGAATAGTTTTTTATTCATTGCCTAACAAATAATAAATTTTATCTTCACACGTTTTCCTGGAGATTCGTTATATGGAAACTGGTGTTTATATTTCCCCCAAACAGATTACGCAACGTTGCCTTGAGAGCTTTCCACTAAAAAGCTCTAAAGTTATTGTTGTTTACGACCACGTTAAGCGGAAAAACAAGATTTCTCGTCGTTAAGAGAATATAACGAATCACACTTTGTGAACTAAACGTTCTTCTTTACCTATATAAATACACATATGTATATATATAAATATTTATGTTATATATAAAATGTGACTTATCAATGTGGAGATCTTTGGGAGAGCCCTATGTCCAGAAGTAGACGACTATCGGCTGATGATGATGATACATAAAATGAAAATGAGATAAGTTTTTTCGACAATCACGTAAAAACTAGTGAACTTATCAAACACGGAACATGAACATTAGGACGCGAAATCATTATATGTATATAGGCAATTTAATTTTTATATTTCATAGATCTTTCATCATTATATTTCTAATTAATTTTTATTAGCATTTTCATTAAATATTATTTACACGGTTGCAATAGTAACGATTGCTATAGAAAGTCATTTGCAGTTGCGGTTGCTCTCATGGAATATTTCAAACAAATTTCAAGTCTAATTATATACTACGGTCAGCAAAACAGACGGAGCACAACTAGTGTTTATTTAAAAATGATTTATTACGTTTATTTAAAAACTTCGAAATATAAAAAATATAAACAAAGCGGACGTGTTAGTTAAATGGAGAAAAAGAACAAATAGACAAAGCAGACGATGGTTGCTGCCGGGGATGTTTACGTTCCTTTATCTCCCCACCACTTTCCAAATGAACAAACGTGGGTTCTAGTGTTCTTATGTTTCCTTTCGTACGCGTTCTAGTCTAGGATTTTTGTTACATAAACAAAGCTTGCTTAACGAACAACACGACTGTGGTTAAGTTATGTTGAACTTCTTTACTCTTACTTATTTAAGTTTATTTAAACAGCAACAGTTTATTGGTGGTAGATCTCTGTTGTCATGAGCCCGATGTAAATGATAAGTACGAGATGATCTAGTACTTGTATCAAAGCAAGGTTGCCGTGAAAGGCTACAGTTCTCTCTAGGACATGCTGTAGGCATTCCATGCGTCCTCTTAGACACATCTCATCTTTCGAAGATAAGGTTTCTTAAATGGTATTGTGCGTTATTTTTATTACTCTATCCCAGATCTCACGAGCAAGTTCATCATTAAAATATCATTAAGTTGTCTCTGCATATTGTATGAGCTCGGGAATACCTTTTCCTTAATCGAGGCACCCAATGTTTTTCCCCACCACAACATGGCACTCGGAAACTAATAATAAGTTACCTACACTTATTTACCTAATTTTTTTATGACAGAAAAGTTGAGGAGCAAGTTAACATGGTACGGGAATGTTGTGCGGAGGGATGAAGGACATATAACAAAGAAAGTAATGAGAATGAATGTGGATGATTATAAGGGTAGAAGACCGAAGAAAGTGTGGATAGATTGTGTGAAAGATGACATGCGTAAGAAAAGTGTGAATTTAGATATGGCGGCTGATAAAAAGATGTGGAAGAGAAGTACACACTGTGCCGACCCCACATAGAATGGGAAAAGGGCAGGAGGAAGAAGAAGAAGTATCCGAACCAGAAGTCCAAAGACTGAAATGAAACTTCTTTTCATATTTCAATGTAAGATTAACTTGCCTACGATCCAGCAGTGGACGTCTATCGGCTGATGATGATTCAAAGCAAACTCCAGCAGAATTAAGCAAAGCTTTAGTGTCAAAGTATTCCGTTTCATATGACACGTGCTCACCAGGAGTGATCACTGACGCCCATGGACTGTTCGAACATCAGAGGGGTCCGCGGCTGCGTTGTTGATCTTCAAGGAAGTAATACGCTCCTTTTCTTGAAAGCCTCCATGTCGTACTGGTTCGGAATTACCGACTGGCGACAACAGCTTCCACAGCTTGGTAGTGCGTGGTAAAAATTTGCGCTTGGAATGTTCTAGTGAAGGATCACCAGTCATCCAAGTAATGAGGATGGAACTTGTCGTTGTGTACTATGCTGATGGAAAGTAGCGGCAGGGATAACTCCGATCAACTCCTCGGAACCCTTCTCGCGGTACATTTTATTAAGAATGCACAGAGATGCGAGTGTCTCTTCGCAAGGCCAATTGAGTCAAGGCTGTCCATCTTTCCACGTGGTTCAAGTTTCAAGGTTTTTCATGTAGCATTCAATTAAGCTATAAAACGAGCGGGACGTTCACCTGATAGGAAATAATATGCCCATAACGCGGCGCTAGTTAGGATGATCTATACTGCACCATATTACGCTCGTCGGGTGAAACATAAGATTTTAGATCTGGTTACCCAGTGAGCACTAGCTACAGCGCCTTTCAAACCGGAACACAGTAACGTTTGCACACAACTGTTTGAAGGCATAAGTAAGCGCTGCGGTGGTACCTACGAAGATGGACTCCGACAACGGAGACCTACCACCATTGAACAGTTATGATTTTTTTTATTTACACAAGTATAACATATTTGATAATAATAAATTTTACTGGTATTATTTAATTATTTACTACCATGACGTGTGACTTCGCAGCAGTCATGGTCTCGGGAAGCCTTAGGTGAACTATGACCTGAAGTCATAGAACTCACGGAGTGACTGCAGCTTTTTAATTATCCTAACCAGTCCGATCTACACTGGATGAGCTCACCATCTTGAAGTCCTCTAGTGGTATAGTTGATTTTTGATTGCTTTATTAATAATGGGATAGCACGCTTAATTATTACTTTTATTTCCAGGTTTAGGTGTCCGTGGATTTATATCAGTGTTATTTGATTTTGCCTAATTATTTAATTTAAACGTATCAATAATGTATACAATTATAATAATACTAAATCTATTTGACTAAGTATGAAATAATTTTCATATAATGTTAAGTAAATATTAGATTTTTCGTGGAAATTTTGTGTTTTCGTCGTTTCCTTTATTCAATCCATTTGAATATAATTTGATCAAATCCGATCCGGTTTTACGAAGTCGACGTCGTTTCATATTTAATATACTTTATTAATACATTTTAAAAACGGTTTTTTTTTCACCGTTACTTTCACTTTAATAAGTTAGAATTTAATTTAACATTGGAAACGAACGTTATTTAATTATGTCCTCTGCCAATTACCTCGCGAAACGTTTCAAGTTGAGTGTCCATTAAACCCAATTGAGCCTTGCGCCGGAAGGTAAGTGTTACGTATGGGGGAACTGTTCATAACCTTTTGTTTCATATCATCCAAATTATGTGGCTAAAATTTAAAATACCTTCTGGAATGAAAAAAAAAATTCACAAGTAAATCTCATGACTATGATTTTAACACACGATAGAGACAGTACACGAATAAGTGCCTTTGATCCAGGAAGTTATTTATAATTCATTATATAAATATTCATTTATAATTCATTTATATAAATAATCTTATATTCATAGTAACTGCAGTTTTTACATTTAATATAAATATCGTCAAAAGGATTTCCGCTGGCCTGTAAATTTTTTTAATATAATTACGTATGTTAGGAAAAGTATGAGAAATGAATTTTAAAAACTTTAAAGGCGATAATAAATTCATCTTCATTATCTTACATATTTTAACCTACCCACAATACCTTCTCAATATTCAGAGGTAGCCAAGAGAGTACAACTCCAGCATCACAGCAGCAGTATTTTTACCAACATTTTACGCTTACCGACATACAAAACCATCCGCTCATTTTTTTTATTTTCGTTCCTCTCGAGCATTTGTGGGCCTGGACTTTATTTCAGTCTCTTATTTATTTATTCCCTTCTTTCTTACTCTTCCCCTTTCTTCCCGTTCTTATCTCACTTTCCGTTATTTATTTCTCTTTCATTCCCCATCCGCCGCCCGCTTATTCCGTTGATCCTGGTGGATCCAAGCAAAGCTCTCGTCAAGGACAACGGAAGAAATGGATATACTATGCATAGGAGAAGACCGGTTTAAAACACCATCATTTGAAAAGAGTCAATAAATATTAGAACAGTTTTCTTAATCTAGTCCACAAACTTCAGATTAAAGAGGGAACCTTATATTAATACTAAGTGGAGTACAAAACCCCAAAATTCGGAAAGCCAATGTTCAGCGATGGACATCAATGGGCTGGTATGATAAATGTGAGGAATTAGCTTACAAACCTTTTGAGATGTCATCTTGTTTTGAAAGGACAAACAAAGCCACTGCCTCCTTTAAATCTATAACTTTGGACGTAAAATGTCGGACATCCTTTCGACCGCACAGTTACTTTTAAACCAAAGATGGATGAGCTGCCGGAAGTACGCTGGCCTTTATAAAACCAAATATATATTTTTTAATATATTTACATGCTATAGAAGACATTTTGTAAGTATCTTTGTACTTTTCTCTTATTCTATAAAGCGGCGAAACAAACAAGACGCTCATCTAATAGAAAATTATACTTGCAACAGAATCCTTTTCTATCTACACTTCTTCTTCTTTGTCGTAACCTCATGACTGAGGGACGTGACTATGGTGCGATGCCCTGGCCACCATTTCTTTCCAGTTCTTTTTTTTTAAACCCCACCTGGCGCCGGGCGTCAACCGGGTGGTCCGACAAACTCATTCGATTGTCTGACATAACACCATAGTTTTCTTAGGAAAAATAGTTGCAGTAGTGTCCCCATCCTTTCCGCACCAGTCTTTCAAAGGGAATTTAATCCTCTCGATCACTGTAACCGTCTGGCAGAGCCAGAGTCGGGTTATCACATCCGCCGCCCGATACTCGACATTGAGACTCGTTTAGCACCACCCAGGGAGCACGTACAGGGTTTTGAAGGTAATTCCAGCGGACGCGAGTCTCTCCACCCCCCATCTGCACTACTATACCGCAATATCAGAAGATATTAAGCGACAATGAGACGGAAGATGATGAAATGAGCTCGATGAGAATACTCAAAGCAATACATCTGGTTTTCTTAATGTAACAAGAATCAACGAGAGTCGAAAAAATATTAGAACAATACATCCCTCCTTTGCTCATTGGAATATGTTTAGAAGGTAGTAACAATGATCGGTTCAGAGTCAGCAAGTACATCCATATTTAAACCCAATCATCACACATTTCGCATTTTCTTTGATTATTTAAATAATTTCAGCAATAAACTTGATTCTATTGTTATCTGTCATTCATTATCTTCTTTGTTATTCCGTAGCCCTAAAATTTTTCATTTGAAGTATAACATTTTGTTTTTAGTGGTTTATAATACAATGGAATATACACTGAGTATAAATATAAATTCTATACTATATGTGTATACTGTTATAGGACCATATTTGTATAAATAATTAAATAAACACAGAGGTGTACATCACATTGAATGATTAACGACTTTGACGCCGTAATTTTATCTACTTGTTTGCCGAAGTGTTCGTCAAAACATTCTGAAGAAGCAGTCTCGGTTTCGAAAGTATACATTGCGTGTTTGTTTACACGTATCAGTTTAAATTAATGTGTTTACGGGAAACTGGTGCTGGTGCTTGAGAATGGTGCTTAACGAAGATAATTAGGCAAACGTCGGATCAAAACATAAACCCGTCTTTGGATCTAAATTACTTTATCTATATTGAACATGATAATTAATATGACAGAGTTTACATTATATACAATTTTCTGATCTTCTCTTCGTATATCTAGTTTGACCTTTATATATAGTTATTATATAATTTACTATATGTGACGAGGGTGGATAAAATTAAGAATGAGTATATTAGAGGAAGTGTGAAAGTTGTTTCAGTGACAGAGAAATTAAGGAGCAAGAGGTTAGCGTGGTGCGGGCATGTTATGCGGAGGGATGAAGGACATATAACAATGAAAGTATTGAGAATGAATGTGGGTGGTTATAAGGGTAGAAGAAGACCGAAGAAAGGTTGTGTGAAAGATGACATGTGTAAGAAGAGTGTGATATGACGGCTGATAGAGAGATATGGAAGAGAAGTACATACTGTGCCGATTCCACATACCTGGGAAAAGGGTATGAGGTAGAAGGAAGAAGATTATATAATTTATTATTGAATAGGAACATTGACAATAATTCACTGTTATCTCATGCTGATAATTTTTGTGTAAATATTACTTTCTCCAATTTTGCAGTGCGCAGTAGATAATGAATTTTCTGAACTAATATAACTACTTAGCTGATCTTGAGTGCTAGAGCGAAAAGCGTAATGCAGTACTTTATAGATATCCAGTGTAGGGGCATATTGCATTACTTACTATGGAGTTCTTCACTTACAGCACTTTTCATTCTGCCGTGGTCTAGATCATCTTAGGTAAATAAGACATTATAAGAAACACTAATGGATGTAAGCAAGTGTTTAGGTGTATTATATATAAAATGAAAATAGTTTGTTTGATCGCCAATCACGTAATAACTAGTGAACGTATCAACACTGGAAGATGAACATTCGATGCGAAATGATTTGTAGATGCTTACAGGCGAGTTTATATATTTACAAGAGATATTTTAATGGTTGACACAGCTTCATTGAATGAACACATGATCTCCGAAACTGTTAGGCGTAAAGACACAAAATTTGATAGAGATATTGCTTTTGCCATTAAGATGTCAGCTGATAACGATTTTTACAAAATTCCTTCCCCAAGAGGAGCTACGGGGTGTTACGGCTATCATAACGGGCGGAGAGCATCTAGTACTAATGTTCCATTGGATTCAGATGATAAAACAGGAGAAAAGCACCAAAAGCAAAAAATAAATGAAGAAAGTAAAAACCAAGTAAAGACCTAGCCTAAAGTTATAACGTCCCTACAAAAAAAAGCAAGAGGATTAAATAGATCCAGAACAGGAAGAAAACAACGCTTTTTATAATATTTAAAGTTATGTTTATGTTCGATAGATTTATTTCAGCTATATTATGACTGTCCTTCGACCAATTTTTCTATCGATTATCATCATCATCAGCCGATAGACTTCCACTGCTGGACAAAGACCTCCTCCAAAGATCTCCACTTCGAACGGTCCTGCGGTACTCGTATCCAGTGGGTTCCTGACTATAGTCGCAAAGAACATTTTAATTTACTTTGATAATTAAGATTTTGTATTTTGTAATTTATAAAATCTATTCTATGATTTCTAAGCAATTTTTATATATATATTTGAAATAATACAGAGTTCAACGATTCGAAATGGGAGGTTAACGTTCAACCGAAGTAAAATGAGTCGTAACAGAAATACTGGCGTTCCTTTAAGGGATTTATCCATTTATAACAAGTTTAATAACCCTTGTATAGTAAAACAGTTAAATTCCTTCTCCGGTTATTGAATAATATAAAGTAGTATAATAAATAACAGTTTTTAATGTCCAAATTACTCAAACGGTATGCTTATTATATAACATCAAATTTTGTAACGGAAAAGAAAATTATCATGTACTTTAATAATACTCTTAGAGGATGAAAATTGTGATTTTTTTCTTAACACAAAGTTGAAGAAATGATCAAGATCTGGTGGTAAATGACACACACAACAGAATTTACTATAATTTTTTGCTAGTAAACAGCATTGTGAATGTATCCGCTGTTCGTCATTCGCCGGTAGTGAAAACCTTCGCTTTTTTAACGTAATACAATAGACAAGTTATTAAACGATTAGCAGATAAAATGACCTAACAATCATTTTCAGTTATTTACTATTTATATGGTACCTCAGCAATGACCTTGACTAAAATATTCTTTTTATTTGAATGTTGTATCCCAAATATTAATATAACAGAAAACCAATTCTTCGCAGTCCTATAATGCCTTAATCATCCTCTTATAAAACACTAACCGATTAATCTCAACATCTATACAATCATCATCCTCTCATCAAACTCTTTATGTAGTGTCTTCACTGCTTTCCGGTACGAAGGTATTATAATTTATATTCAAACGTAAAATATCTTCATATTTTACAAGTTTTAACGAAACCCCATTGTCATGACGTAAGCAATAATTTAACACCACCATCTTTCAAACTCGTTAAAACTTTTGTTTCGTCTTAATTTCCTGACCGCGCCGCAGCGACTTCACAAACTTCTATCCACACGGCGACAGTGTGAACCGTTTACCTTTGTGATCTATACGTAAACTTCAGTCTTGAGCTTTCGAGGATCCTGTTTGCGAAATTTCTTAAATAATACCAATGCTCTCAATGACACTTAGGTTTTATTGCCTTTTGCATTTCAAAGAAAGTTTCATCACAAACTCACACGATTATTTTTTATGAGAATCACTTCGAATGCTTGTAAAGATTTCGCCGTGAACGTGTAACTGTCAGAGTTAGTCTTATCAACTTCAGTACCACTAAATAAATTCTATTTGTGAACATCTCAACAGCCAATTAACGTCCCCACTGTTGAGGCACAAGCCTACCCTCAACATGAGGGCGATTGGCCATAGTCACTACGCGGGCCCAATGCAGATTAGTGACTTCACCCACTCCTTAGAATAAATCCTAATTCATGTGCAGGTTTCCTCGCGATGTTCTCCTTCACCGTTTGTATTGCGCTGTTGTTACATAAGTTCACAAATGTACATAACTTAAATATTAAAGTCATACCAAGATTCGAACCCTCGACCATCGGACTGAAGGTCGCACGCTCTAACCATTAGACCAGCGAGCTAATGCTGTGAACATCTATTATACTAAAAACCGATGACAATTAATAATAGTGAAAATTAAGAATTTGTTTAAAACCTAAATTTTAAAATATTTATTATGATCTCGTTGATCTTGTATTAATTATATATACCAATAGCCACTCGTCTCTATGTTCAATAGTTTCTTTTACAAGATTTCTCCCAATCGGTGTCAGTAATGAGAATGAGATATTCAACATCTAAACCAACATACCACAAATATCACCATGGTTATTTTAATTTATTACAAGGGATGACGGCAGCATTGTTTTGGTAGGTTCATCCTACTAGATATAGTTCATTATTAATGTCTTACATTTCTTCAGAAAAACCCAGCGATTGTGATGTCAGAAAGGAAACTAGTAATCTATCAAAAGCAATGTTCGTCTTTGCGGGAGAATGTGGCATTTCTTGTCGCCTATAAGTAGCCTCTTCAGCACAAGCAGTGCAGTAAATCCCTTGTTCGTGTTTCTTTATTGCTTGCCTTCACTGACTTTACAGTGTTTTAAAAGAGCGCTTTCAAAGTATCAACTCTTTTAAAGTATAGTGTTTCTCGTTTATCTTTTGAAATGATTATAGATTATAACTACATCAAATCTATCACGTTATTGGACAAATGTTGGAGTTTTTTTTTCAATAAAGTTAGTGCACGTGTTGATTAAAGGCCGTCCATAAGGTGGACCAAGGATCTGGCATAGGTCGAGAGAAACCGCTAAGACCAACTCAGGAGCAATCGCGATCTTTTTGAGAAGCAAATTTCCATCACCGGACATCTGTCGGCTTATGATGAACATTTATTTCCTTAATACATGTATCCATTATTAATATGTAATGCCTTAATATAACTAAGCTTGAAAACGGATAGACAGATCTCGAATACACTTACAGATAGCTTATAATATTACAAATAAGGGTTCCGTACAAAAAGAGCAAGTGTCACTACTATTTGAACTAGATAACTAAATAGATCAAAAATTATTTGAATTTTCTCTGAATAAACGGCTTCTAGCTTTTTTATACTTTCAGCACAAAATCTGTCCAGTTCATTCAGTAATCTTATTCATATGCAGCTTAACTGTGTGTCAGTTTGTCGCCGATAGCTGATTGGTTCGTTGCGTACCAGTACCAGCCAATGGAGTGAAGTTGGCGCGGAATGCAAACAGTCCATACACACTGATACCATGCGTGCAATTATCATTGTTAAATTCTATTTGTCATAACAATTAATAATTGGTAATAATTAGAAGATTTTAATGTAAAACAACTGTTCATATACACACATAAATTTTTAATGATTTCCACAACAATAAATAATAATTATAATATTATTTATAAACAAAATATTCACTGATTTTATTCTTATCTAGAAGAGCAGTGAATTCTAATGACTGGCTTTACCTAGTAAGGATATATTAAGATACGATTTGAGAAGCGATGTCATAATCTGCGATATTTAGTGCACCCCTGGGGTTCTTTTGTTTAATTAGTGGCAATTTATATTAAGGTCGGGTATTCCCATTCTCTTTGTGCTAATGAAAATTTCACCAGAACTCTGTAATGTGCTGTATTAAGTAGGCCGCGAGTTAACTTTTGGTAGAAATTAAATCGCGCTTTATTAAACATCTGCGTCTAAATATTACAAGATTTTATTGAAATCCGCCTAAAGAGACTACGTTGTAATATATAAGCAAAAAACTATTTATTAGGAGCTTTAATAATAGTTCGGTACATCAACATACATATGTGTATCTATATAGATATATATACATATATATTATGATTAGCAAATTTAAGGAGCTACTTGTAATATCAAAATAACTTATTACTTAATTCCTTTACGAAACATTTTTATGTCTTACTAATTGTTGGTTAATATCGAGTAAACTCCTTATTAAATACTTAATAAAATAAAAAAAAAATAATATTAGTGTCTTTTTCAATAAATATCTATTACTCTTTCTGCAAACCTTGACTTTATACTTACGGAAGTAATTGTAAGAAAGACCACTAATTCTAGGAATTAACTTTGATACGTTATATCCTTTTTGGTGGTGAAATAATTAATTTTCTCTTTTTCTATTTTATTTTTATCCTTATGAGTTATGATTCTTCATAAGCTTTAATGTTTTTCCTCGTTGAGAATTTCTTGTACACGTTTTGTTATTAAATACGTACGAAAGCAGGAGCGCGAACCATTGTTGTATTTTATCGATATCGACCTTCAAAAATATCGATATATAGTACATAAGGCCAGGATGAATGACAACTACGAGGTGGTTTAATTCTCATCGTAGCAAAGTGAGGGTGCCGAGAAAGGCTACAGCCCTCCCTGGGACGTGCTTTAGGTGTAGTGTTGAGAAGATCCGGTACGATCCATAGAAGATCCCAAGGCTTCCCGCAACGCATTGAGTATTACCACCGAGAAGATTTTAGTGGATAGAAATCCCACATAGCCTTGTCTTTCCTCCACAAGCAGGGTTTTTTTTAGGAACTTCCCCCCGATATCAAGGAAAAGGATAATAAATACAACATATTTTATTTATGTAGATGAACTAAATTGTATCACTTGCATAAAAATAATTAAACTTAGCATTACTCATCTTATGCATTTACCCGCCCCCCGAATAAGTTCCCGCCTTGTCGTAGCGATGGGGCTCAATAGTCGTGGCTTGGTCACACAAGGTGAAGCTAAGAGTAACCTACTCAGCCGGCCCGAGGTGGCCGCTCTAAGTGGGCTTCGCGAGTTCACCTCAGATGTGTGCCGGTGGGCTGCAGGGGCAGGTTTATACTGCCCTTTGCAGCCTAGGTGTAGTCACGGAGGGAGAGGAGTAACGGTATCGCGATTCGCCGCTCTCCCTACCCTTCGCGACTAAGCGCTGCCGCAATTTTGAAGCGGCGGCGGTCGGACTGCGGGGGAAGATGAATGTCGGTATTATGTTCCGCCGCTTTCCCTATCCTTCGCGGACGTATAACGGTTGGCGGCGGAACCCAAGACCAGATCCGCCGCAGGGAGTCGAGAAACTTTTCTCTCTTGGATCCCATGGCCTCTGGGTGACGGATTCGGAGGGATCCGTTGCCCAGGTAACTATAAGAGGCCGAGAGGAGGCGCGCTGTATGATCCGGCGGGCCCTCACAGAAGTGAAAAGGGGGGTTCGTCCCTCCCAAGATGGGGCTGCATGGTGCAGCCGGCACTGGCGGGGTATTGCAGAGGTGAGCGAAAGCGTTCCCGTGGTCATCATAGGGGTTTTAGTCGGTGCAAGTCCGACATAACCCGTCTTTGTCCCCGCGAAAACCGGTATACGAAAGCATTTACCCGAAACGATGAGAAAATTAACCAAGACCAAAACAAGCTCTTATTACTTTAGTGTTTTCAGTAGGTACTAGAACGCATTTCAAAATTTAATTCGCACTTTGCTGCGTTAGAAAAAGGCTATGTTTTTTTTTGTAACTCATAGTAGATCTATTAGTAAAAAAACGCATACCATACAAAATTATGATGTATAGTAAATATTATAGAATAGACTTTTTTTATTCTACGAAGCGACGGGATGAATGAGACGTTCACCTGATAGTAAACGATACGCCTGTCCATAACAACGTGGCGCTGGTTAGAATGATATACACAGCACCACATTGTGCTCGTCGCCTTGAGACATAACATATTAAGTTTTGTTACCCCAGTAATTTCACCAGCTACAGCACCCTTTAAAGCGGAACAAAGTATTGATTACATAGTACTGTTTGACTTTACAAATTATACACAAAATGTTCTAACTCTGACTTGATAAAAATTTGTATTAGAAAATGTGGAAAAAGAAAATTAAAGGCAATCGGTTCTTCTATCGCTTACTAAAATCTGATGTGGGAGGAATTACAAACTTCAATAAATCAATATAAAATCTTGACATTGCAGCAGCTGATGCGGTGAGGCGCGAGGGTAGTCGGTAAATAACAACGCACGCAGCAATAATACACCAGCACTATATTGATAATGAGCACACCATTAAAAACAATAGTAGGACCTTCTTGGTATTACCAAGATCCAGTTAATGGATACAATTGTATACTCCGTATTCCATCCTGTCTCGTGCCCATCTCGCGAAAATCTAGTTAAAGGATATAATTAAATACTTTGAAGATTCCGCTGTCTCGAGTCTGACGTGATATTAAGAAGATCCAGAGTTCCAGTAAATGGATGCATTTGTATACTTCGTAGTAAGTGATGGTCTCAAGTTCGTCTTGAGGGTTACTCCTATGAAGAGAGTTTTATTAAACGATAACGCGATATACCGTTTTTGGTAGCGCCATCTCTTGAAATATTTCATAACTTTTTTCTTATAACATTTATTTATAAATTTCTAAGCAATGTGAGGCTAATTTCTTAGCACAATTTATAGATTGAAAATAAATGTAATAAATGTGTTTAGATAATATTAATATTGATAACGCCTACACACAACACTAGGGTTAAAATTTATTGGGGCACGCAGTCACGCGACGTCATATCTCACGTCACCCTAATGTTTTGTATGGCAACACAACGCGTTATAAGAAATGTTGAAATTGTCGTCGCAAATCAGTGGGACAGCTTTCAAGTTTCATTATTTCAAGCGATGTTACAAGTAATTAAATAAATTTTATTTATTAGGTGAACAAGTAAATTTTATTGGTGGTCTATTGCTACAGACCATCTAGGTAAGTACCGCCGCAGCGCCTATTTCTGCCGAAAAACAGTAGTGTACAAACATTACTGTGATTCGGTTTCAAGGGCGCTGCAGCGGGTATAAATACTGGGGCAACGAGATTCAAAATCTTATGGCTCAAAGGAACGAATATAACGTAGTGCTGCTTCTTCAACTATCAAACATAATATTTTATTGGCATATACTTTAAGTGTAAATGACAGAAAATAAATTACTCATATTTCTCATCCCACGGCTGAAGTTATAGTATAATATACTCGTTTTTACTCGTTTTTACCTTATAAGGTAATGCTCTACCCAAGACGTTTAAGATAAGTACCACAGCAACTTCTTCATCCCCTATATTGTACAAACTGCTGATTGTCGTTTGAAGGAAGCTGTAGTTAATGATAAATTCATGGAGTAATGAAATTTCTCTTTCTCATTTTTATGGACAAGCATCGGAGTTACCGCCAGGCAAATGTCGTACGTTCCGTCGTGCTTACCTAGATAAAAAAAACAATGGTCGGCACTAAGACGGGGCCTATTTCTTTGTCGAGTGACGTCTACGGGCTCACACAAAGGACGTTCGCTTTCATGATCATTGTCGGAACATGCCATTGTATCTTCAATAAGAAACGTTATACTTTCGTCCTTTTATAGAAACAGACGACCTGAGAATAGAAAAGAGAAGAAAAGCGAGATCAGGATGCTTGGACATGGCTTCGTATCGTCGAAGAAAGTCACATTTTTCTATAATGAAAATTATACACAACCAACACATATAATGTATATATAGATCATTTGTAATAAAAATATATTTAAAGTATAATCTCTCAGTGATTTATTACAATAACGAATTCTTGGTGATCATTAATCTACAAAGATTTGCATTTCACTCCGCCCATTCGCAGTAACACCTGGCTGAAACCGCAGCGTTTACATGGACCTTTTTACATGAAGGATGAATTAAGCTCTCCCGTCCTTTACAGTCGCAAACAGCTATCCTAAATTAAATTCCATAAATATATCTTAAAATTGCTGTAAAAAATGTTAAAACAAAGACAAGAGTATACTGGGGGGCTAGGCTTCACCATCCATAAATACTATAGTATATTAATTAACATTATATAACATTGGGATTAGTTCGCTAACTTAAGAAAAAAATGTTCGTCTATAACTTTACGATAGATCATGATATCTGTAAAACAATAATTCGAGAATTGGAAACCAGCTGTTCCTCGCCATCCTGGCCGTAATGTGGAATTAGATTTGAAATTTGTCAGAAATATTCCCATCCGGCGACGACTCGCCGCCCCCAGGGCCCCTTCGCGTTGTTAGCACCCTCGCAGCTCCCTTTGGAAAAGGAATTATCTAAAATCCATTCTTAATTGACCTGTAAATGGCACGAGCAATATCTCTACCTAATTTTGAGTCTTTACTTCTAATTGTTTCGAAGATCTCGTGCTGAGTCAATGAATCTCTAGATCTTTTAAATATACTCATATATAGCCGATATAATATGAGGGGGCCCGCACAACAACTCACGGGACCCGGGCCAACCTCACCTGCTCGTGGTGCACCCTGCTAATCAACAAACGAGGCTCAGGCGCTCACCAACCCGCATTGGGCCAGGGCGGATCTTTGGGGGAGGCTTATGTCCAGCTGTGGACGTATGCCGGCTGATGAAGAAGAAGGCGATATAATAAATAAAAAGGTCTACTTAAGAGAGATTTCTAAACATACTATTATTTCGCTTTATATCCAAAATGTTTTTTATCTTGGACTTAAAAATTTTAAAGTACGAAGACAATTATTACTAGCAGGTATTGATTTTATTTGTTTAATTATAATATAGTGTCTTGTAAGATAATTCACTGGTAATCGTGTGAACTATAGTTATTATAGTATGTACTTAAAAATATTCTAATGCTATTTTAACACTAAAAAAACCAACTACTATGGTCCATTAAGAAATAACTCCTCAACTAATTTTCAATGCCATGCTACAAGAATCTATATACAAAAACAGATTTTTTAGCTCGCTGGCCTAATGGTTAGAGCGTGCGGCTTTCATTCCAAAGGTCGCGGGTTCGAATCTCGTCATGTACCGATGACTTTAATATCTAAGTTATGTACATTTGTGAACTTTAGTAACAACAGCGAAATACAAACGGTGAAGGAAAACATCGCGAGGAAACCTGCACATGAATTAGAATTTATTCTACGATGTGTGTGAAGTCTCCTATCCGCATTGGGCCCGTGTGGTATGACCCTATCTCCCTTATATTGAGGGTAGGCTTGTACTCCAACAGTGTGGACGTAAATTGGCTGCTAAAAGATACACCAAGACAAGATGATTACCTAGTGAAATATGTGACGCTAGTTAGAATGTGAAACACATTATGTTGTGCTCGACTCGTAGGCTCATGATGATGATCTCTAAGTCTCATTACCTCAGTAAGTTCATTAGCTACCACACTATGCAAGCTGGAACAAAGTAACGATTTCATATTACTATTTGTTAGAAGAAATAGGCATTGCGTTGGTACTTGCCTGAACAGTTTCCGGCAACAGAACCTTACCTCCAATTAATTTAAAAGAAAGTCACAATCGAAGCTTAGTCTTGTGCATTACAGAAATATTGGTCACAAGTTGAAATTAAACACTGGACGGCTAAAACGACCTCAGTTCTATAACATCAGCTCTTCTTGTACTGGTATGTTATACTTAAATTTTTTTTATATAATTTATGTACGGAAATGTATATTTTACACACCATAAAATAGTCGCTATAAAGCAGCTTGGTGGTGGGAAATGAAAAGCTTTTAAGCAAAAATAACTGTCACCTACTTTAATGCAATGTCATACGGTGAATCATTTCAGCAAACAAACGAGATGAACAAAAGCCATTAAAGTAATTATATTTGAGGATGAAATATTTTATAAAAGTTAAATGTAAAATTTGAAAAATTAATATAATTTATTGTCTAACAAGTTTAATAACTATAAAACAGCAAAATAATCAAATAACCGATTAAAGATCATTTGTATGGATAAAGAATTTATAGTGAGTTCATAAATCACATAAAAACTGCAGAATCTTTAATGGCCCATATTACTTATTTCATCATTATCATCAGCTGATAGTAGGAATTCATATGGGGGATTTGGACCATTTCCCATCAATGTGGATTGACAATGACCAATGCGGATTGGTTGAAGCCAGAGGCTGGTTTGTTGATTAGCTGCATGCATCACGAACAGGTGAGATTGGCTGGGATCCCGTGAGTTGTTGGCAATACTAGATAGGAGGCAACATCGTATTACCACAGAGTTGCTCTCTGCAAGCTCCATCCAGTCCTCCGGTCAGTCAGCCTTTCGTTGACTGTTCACGAGAGGGTATTGTAATGTATATATAGTTTAAATTTGTAAAATTTTTGATATGAGTATTAACCTTATTATCTACCTATAAGAGAAATCCGGAGATTCATCGACTGATCACGAGATCTTCGAAACTATTACACATAAACATTAAAAATTTGGTAGAGATATTGTTTCTGCTATAAAGGGTCAGCTTAGAAAAGATTACAATATTCCTTCGCGAACGGTAGAAGTAAGGGTATTAATAACAGGAAGGGGACACAGGGATGACGCGTTGCGGCCCGACGAGAATATTTCTGACAAATTTCAAGTCTAAATTTTAATAGTTATGGGCGGGGTATAATTAATAATTACTATAAACGTTTAACATGCTGTAACGTTTAACTATCATTGATGTAACTAGTTAATAAAGATATTGAAAAAAAAGATATTACGTATTAAAATACTGCTTCTGAGTTTCTTGCTAAGACATTCTCAGGAGAGATCACTTTACGAAACGGCAATCATCAGTTATCCAACATAAACGTTAAACTTTCATTAACTACGTAGGTTTTTTCCATTAAACCTCTACAATCACAATAACTGAGTATAGGTTCTCCTAAAGTGCTTTATATTTCTAAGTTACTCATTTACTATTTTATTACCTGTCTGGAATATATTGCATTAACTCGAGTGCTCTCCGACTTAGTAGTATAGGAGAGTAAAAAATTCACTTAGCTACAACAAATCATTAAATGCAATATTCTTAAATAAAAAGATAACGGTTGATTTTAGTTAATAGTATTATTTTTTTGATGAAAAAAGTAAAAATGATAAACATCAGTGTTGTTGGTAATATGATTCTACTCTCAGTAGCGAATATTTTTGCTTTTAATATGATATCGCTAGAATATTTAAAATATATATATATATATTTCTTTCTATTCTTTAAATATTTTCAATAGTCTGTCGATACATATATTTATATATATATATACATATAATACTACCCATGAATTGCACATAAACTAGATTTTTCCCTTTGCTGGCCGTAATATAAAATTAAATTCGAAATTTAGATTTGAAATTTGTCTGAAATATTTCCGCCGCCCTACAACCTGCTGCCCCCCGGGCCCATTACCATTATTAACATCCCCGCAACTCCCTTTAAAGAACGCATTTTATAAAATACATTGTTAGCTGACCTCTAAATCACAGAAGAAAGGAAAGTATGTTAGTCTATATTCGGTAAAAGCTCATGCGGGGATGGAGGGAAATGAGAGGGTGGACCAACTGGCCAAGGAAGCCGTCCTGAAGAGCAAAAGAAGACCAGAGTACGAGGACTGCCCCATCTGATTCGTCAAGCTACAGCTCAGGCTGAAAACGCTTGACGAATGGAATAGGAGATGGTCGAAGGTACGACGGCTTCAACAACGCGGCTGTTTTTCCCAAACGTGACATCGGCTGGAACTGGATATGGTTCTGACCCAAATGTTTACAGGGCACGGGGAATTCTCCGAGTACCTGCACAGGTTTAAACTCAAGGAGAGTCCCGCGTACCTCTGTGACCCTGTTATGGACCAGACCGTAGTGCACATTGTTACCTCCTGTCCGGTATACGGGAGCAAGCGTTTAGACTGCGAAATGAAGATATGAAGCCAGCTAAACGAGTGTCGTCATGTGTTCCTGGAATCCTGTAAAAGAGCTATAGCTGAAGTAATTAAGGGAAACAAAAATTTAAAATAAAACGAAAATAAAATCTGTGATAGTTGCTATAGCAAGTAAGAATATAAAAATTAATGATACAGTCAAAGAAATTAGAACAAAAAATATATATATAGAAAAACACGCATGAGACGACGGTCTTCGCTAAGAAGAGGAATGAAAGAAGGAAATGAAATATAGAATTTCAGAAGGAAAGAAGTGTGCAAGAAGAGCAGAGAGCGAAAGATAAGAAAGAATGAAATATTGGAATGAGCTAAAAAGTAGTAAGTAAGAAAAGGATGGCAAATGATTAGAAAAATAAAGGCCCTGACCCACCACAAGCAGGACAACGATTATAAAAAAAAAAATTACAGAAGCAACAACTCTACAAAATTTTGAATGTTTACGTGTAGTATATATAGATACATAACAAAGTATATTACACTTCGAAATATATTATTAAAAGATATATTTTGATCTTTAAAGGACGGTCTAACTTAAAACAAGATTTAGATAGCTCTAAATCGCTAAAGAGATTTACTTTAACTTACCAGATAGCTGTTTTTCAAATGCCCTTTCTTCTCGTATGTATTAGAATAATGAATAGCATTTTCCTAGTTTAATTGTATGTGAATAGAAATACATACATTAATATAGCATAGCATATAATATAGCATTTTCTCCTAGTTTATTTAATAATACACAGAGTATTATGTTAATGTCCATTTGTGTGTTCTCTGTGTAATTGTACTATTGTTTTCTTAAACAGCAATGTGAATCTAAGTTAGATATTAAAATGTTTGTGCAAATGTTCATTGCTGCTAAGTTCTTATATAAAACTATTGTATTATATAAAATACATAAGTTTTTATAAATGTTTTCTACTAACAGTAGATCTCTCGTGTATATTTCCTTCAAGCTATATATATATATACTAATGTGTATAGATTTGAAAAGCCACCTGTCCTCAGTGTTACAGGAGATTAGCTTAGTTTAAACACTTACCCATAATTATAGGATGATTTAGTAATATTAACGAAACAGGAAATATTCTGTTTTTTTTTTTCATTATAGTACAATATAAACGACATTTTTTAATTTTCGTATTATCCTAACGGTTTTTTTAAAAAAAGCTAAAATTCATAGGTGTTTAATATAAGACTATATTGTTATCTAGTTATTTAACTTGCTGCATCGTCCTTCAAATTGGACAGGTACGTAGATGGTAAAACCAATGAAAATGGTTGAAGGTTTTAAGATCTATAATCATTATTCAATCCTGAGACAGAACTAATTCTAATCTGTCTAAAATATCCGTTTTTATTTATCGTGTTTACCTAAAACGAAATAATGTTATACGAAGTTAGGTCGGTCGGTATTCATCTATCATCGTTACATTTAACAAATAATTACAAATACCTCATTTATCACAAATCAATTTCCTGTCGGGAGGATTAAAACTGAGCAGTATATCCTTCAGCTGCAGCAGCGAAACCAATTAAAAATTCCTCAACAGGGAATCTGTAATGAAATGGGCACAACGTTTGTTTTGCTTCAAAGCAAACAGGTTGATTGAAAATAACTTTATCTGATTGAAATGTTTTGTTTCATGTGCGGTCGCTGTCCGGCTCGCAGGGCGCAGCTTGAGTAAGTATCTTATACAAATATTTTACACAGTAATAGAATATAGATTATTATTCAAGAATCTAAATATATTAATTCTTCTTTTAATTCGCAATTGCAAACTAAAATCCTTAGAAAATTGTCCGAGTTCACTGTAAAGAAATTTACAATGTATTCAAAGTAAAAATGATTTCTCTTATGATTATCTATGTACTTATTAAATGAGGACAAGTAACTGTGTACTTGTACTTAACATATAACATTCGTAAATAAGTCATACAAATTACTTGATTACGATTTAAACTGATAGTAAACCGCATTGCGATCTTTGGTGATAAAACGCATTAGGCTATAGGAAGTTACTCTTCTCTTGAAGATTCCCACATCTTATCTGGATGGGAACACTGACGGTTTTAATATTTCGCTGTTCACATTAAAGATGAAGAAAAGTAACCAGTTTTCATTAATCAACTTTATAATTATATATAATTGTATGTTGTAGTATATGTTATTATTTATTACATCTGCCTTCAAAGTTTCAATGTCTTCAAGGGTTACCAGGCAGAGAATACCATCTAGGCATTAAGTTCGCTCTCTATATCATCTATCGAAAACGAAAGGTAGGAAGAAGGAAAAAGTCATGGTTGAGGAATATCAAAGAATTGGACTGGCATATATGAGGCGTCGGAATTGTTCCACCGAACCAGAGATAGAGAGGATTGTACCACGCTGATCTCCAACATTCACTAGTTGGATAGGCACAGAAAAAGAAAAATCATCTATGGCAAGAAAAGAAGAAAAAATCGCCAGTGTTCCGATAGGTTATATTTAAAATGATAATTCCTAAAACAATATACTTGAATGATAATAATAAAGCAATTTTCTATAACAGAACAACATCCACCAGCTCACCTCAAGCGAAGTCGCCGGCCGGAAGCAGCGCGGGCGCCGTCGCCAGCGCCTCCACGGCACCAGGCGAGCGCACGCCGACGGCTCACAACAAACAGCTGCAAAATGTTAAAGGGCAGGATCACCCGCCGCATCCTTCCGTAAGTAACACCAACATTAATCCCAACAGGAAAGAAGATAACGATGCGAAACCGATAAACGGAAGCGAGGAACAATATATAAATTTCAAGTGTAAATAAAGTTTAAACTTTGCTTATAAATTTGAAATGAACTTACAACTGTATAAAGGATATTTCTATTGTTATCAGTACAGAACTAAACAATTAATTAATGTTATACTTGTTAATTAAGTTTATAACAATTAACGCTGAAAGTTATAGTTGATACGTGATCCATTCGTAACAGTAAGTACCAATTGATATATTGGACTGTGTGTATTTTTTTTTATTTAATTTATCAACTCTCTAGGTCAATGTCGCTTGGTGTTTATTGGATGTAATTTGGTGTAATTGTTGTTGGGATTGGTTTAGTTGACCTCACCGGGGCGTGTTCAGCTCGAGTCCAGTAAATGTATTGTCACCAAGTATAATTAGGATGCATTTGATGTAATCACTAGAAGTATTAATTGCAGCACGACAATGTTTCCTCTTTTGGCTGTTTTAAGTTGATTCCAGACGAGGTACTGTAAAATTTTTAATGAAAACTTTCATGATTCTCATATTCTAATTTAACTTATAAACAATGTTTCCACACTTAAGTAACTTTATAATCTGTAGTTAACTTAGCAATAGACGTGCGCTAAACTACCACGATATAAGTTTAAGGTTTACGGAACGATTCAGTTTTAATCAAACATTCATTTCCTGAAAAAATAAGTTTATTAACGTAAATAATAACTTTTGATTAACATCCTTATAATAATGAGAAAAGTATTAAATGGTTTTCTTTGAAGCTCCGATTCAAGTTATTTATTGGTATATTAAGGTAATTGAACACACCGGTTACTTAACCCCCACTGGTTACAATCGTCTCACTTCTCTTCTGTCTGTACCTATTTTTTTTTATTTTACAAAGCGATGAGATAAGCGAGGCTTTTACCTGATGATAAACGATACACCCGCTCATAACGTGGCGCTAGTTAAGATGATATACACAGCGCCACATTGTTCTCCTCGCCTTGAGACATAAGATATAAAGTCTCGTTTATCCAGTAATTTCACTGGCTATTGTGTCTTTGAAACCAGAACACAGTAATATTTGCACACTACTGTTTAACGGTAGAAATAGTCTGTACCAATTTTCGGCTTCCAAATATTTAAATAAATTTTTCATACTTATATTCTGGTACGTAAGACATCAAAGTATATTTCTTTTTTCTACATCACCTTCGAATACTGCATTATATATATTTCCTACCAACCCGCAATGAGACAAGGTAGTGGAAAATGGCCCAAATCCCTCCATAGGAACCCCTACAAACGCGGAGATCATCGGGGAAACCCTATGTCCAGCAGTGGATGTATATCCGCTGATAATGATTATATTTATATCTAGAGACTCATCGCGAGATCTTCGTAACTATTATACGTAAAATACTCAAAATTTGCTTCTGCCATTTAGAGGTCAGCTAAGAATGGATTTTACTAAATTCCTTCCCCTAAGGGAGTTGCGAGGGTGTTACGGCCAAAGCGGGCGAGGAACAGTTAGTTAATATATATATATATATGTGTGTGTATGATTGTATGAAACCACGCAAATGTGATAAATAGTTTATCTATTTACTTTCATAAATCAACTGAGGGAACTTCATTGTGGAGGAGAAAAAGGCTTTTTTTTCTGTAAATGTTAACAGATAAATTTCAGACCTTATCACAAGGATAGGCCTTCTCTGGGGTAACAGAATAACGCAAAGCGAACGTCGCCCCCGTGACGACGAGACATTACTAACTTATTCCGAGTTGAGGGAAATAAAAATATAATGTGTGACAGAAAATCCGTGATGAAATATCTTCTTGAGGAGCATTAGATATTCGTAACTCTGAAAAAAAACTGAAGAAAGTAATATTTTAACGCTCAGTAAGAATTTATGGGATCTTGTTTTTATTTATGTCGTCATCAGTCGATAGACGTCCGCTGCTGGACAAAGACCTCCTCCAAAGATTTGTAGGGAGATATGGGAGGATTTGGACCATTTCCCACCACGCTGGCCCAATACGGGTTGGTGGGAGTTAGAGTCTCGTATGTTGATTAGCAGAGTGCACCACGAGCAGACGAAGTTGACTTGGATCCCGTGAGTTGTAATTTGGGACCCCTTGCATGTATTATCTATAAACTATTTAATTCATCACCATCATTTCAACTGATTTCAGCGAACCTGTGAACCACCATTTCAGGATAATGTGTCAATAATAATGTATTCACGTCATTATTGGATCTTTGGGCTTATGTTCACCAGAGAACGTTGACTAATGATGACAATGATAATATTCCAAATGTTCGATATATCACTAACTGCAGGTCTCTGTTGCCGGAGAACACCTACATAGTTACCACCGCCACCCCTAATTCTGCTGCCATACAGTAGTATGCGAAGGCGACTGTGTTCCGATTTGAAGGGCGCTGTTGAATATTTAACATCTTTTATCTCACGGCCCATTCATCATTCTAACTAGCGCCACGTTGTTATGGGCGGGTGTATCACTTATCATCGTCGCTTCGTACAATAAAGATATATGCAGATTTTTAAAACACTTTAATATGATTATCACGATTTAATTAACACTAGATTTATTTGAAACATATAACTCTTACGTTCATCAAAGTATAAAATGTAATAAGCCCTATTAAATTCTCAACAGGGTGTAATCCTCTTGTCCTCAGCTTCAGTAATAATTTTATTAATTCCGAAGTCCGAAAACTCTATCGCATGACTTCACTAACCATCAATCTCTTCAACACGATGGGTAAAGTTTTAATTGAACTTTTTTTTTATTCCCATTCGGCCCCTTGTCAATTTCATGTTTAATTCATTCCATTGGAGCGGAAGATTTTAGCGTCGAATAGAAGCTTATAGAATAAGAGTTTCTTATCCTTCTCAAGGCTCACCATTTCGGAGCTTTATTAGATTTCCTAGAGCAGTATGGAAACGTTATCATGTTCTAGTTTAAAGGATACTGTAATGAGTAAACTATTAATTTTTATAATTAGCACCATATTGTTTTAGGCAGGCGTTTTCTATCACCAATTAGTTCTTCCTTCTCCTTGCTGCTTATTTCTTATAAAGTAATCATGAATCAATGCATCATATATAAAAATTTAAAGATTCTGCAAGAATCGTGATTGTAAGTTGTTCTCAATTAAAAGTAGAGATCGAGTGTTATCATAATTTAATATAACAATATTGAGCGAACAAGTATGTTGAGTAGAGCAACTACAATTAGTTAGTTATCTTGACATTAAATTTTAGCACCTTGTAACTTGGTGCCGTCAACAGGCATCAGCAGTATGTACTCGCTTCATAAATGTAACGTGCCACTAGACAGGGGTTGAATCTGCCTATGAATAATTCAATACCTGAAACAACAAGCTGTAATATGAAAGTCATGTTCGGAACATGACAGTGAAATTTCTATTGAAATTTCTAAACGTCACTCGCCTTTTTACATAACAAACGCTTTTTTTTAAGTTGTGCAAAAAAAATACACGCAAGGGTATGATGGATTGATCCAAAGTATATAGCTTGACCATATTATAAGATTCTACATTGAAGGTAAATTATTTAAGGTATAAATAAATAAACAATCCTCTTAATATTTTTGCTACTGAGACTCAAGGCGTTGAGAGGCAAGGTAGATATCCACTAAATGCGGGTTAGTGGATATTTTAAGCAAAGTAATTATAAATATATCTAGGAGGTATCCTTAATAAAAATGTAAATAACAATAACTAACGATAAGCACTATAGTGCGTAGAATATAGTGAATAAAAGGATTTAAAAGGACAACTTACATATGGACGCGAACTTTGAGGAAGTGTTCCGTTAACTTTTCTCAAATATTATTATGGCACTAAAATCTATTTGTGTTTGTTTGGTAAGTTTTATAGGAAAACCTTTCGAAGATATTCGAGGGATGGATAGCTTTGAAAGCACTGAATATCCGTCAATTCAACCATTTATTGACGCGGCCTCCGCTGAATTATTTATACGGAGGCAACGTGTGCGGGTCAGATTCAATCAGACCCTCCTTAAATTGGTTGTTTTGTGAAAATGAAACGTCTAGTCACATTGTCTACAGCGTTCTCTGGATAAATACTTCGCTATTATATTTATACTACTTTACTGGTAGTAACTGTTTCTGAAGACTGCAAGCGAGTATTAATGGAGAGTCTCCCTCCAACCAAACTGGAGTGCAAACAATTTGAAAAGATAAGGTTAACATCATTGTCTAAACACGATTAGGACTTTGTGCTGTTGTGTAAACATTCTAACTATCCTCATTGTTATTATATCCTTGTTAAAAAAAAGGATTAAACCTAAGCGTGAATTTGAATATATAACTTGATTAACATAAACATTTCCTATTGATTAGATAACATTACACCGCTTGTTATTATCGCCAACAGCATGAGAACATTAATATGTTCTGATGCTGGTGGTAGTATAGATAGATCTGACGCTGCGAAGTAATTAAGTTTAAATCTGAGACGACAAAAGTGTAAACTGTATCAGTGACGGTGTCTCTGCAAGTTACAAAATCCTCATCATTATCAGCCTTTGTTTATCCCCTGCTGAATATAGCTGCTGGTGTCTTCCATCAGTACACACATACAAAATATTTAAATGATTATTTTAACCTGTAACATATCCGAATTAGTAACTTAGAACTTTACGACCCTAATGAAGTCCAGTAAATCGGAAGAAACTCGTGTGAGACTACAACCCTTGATTTGACCGTCTCGTATATATCTTATAGAAACTAGGCACTGATTAATTAAAGATAAAACTACCCTATCTTTAATAAGTTTTGTTGTAATAAAATTTTATTAACTAGACGATTTATGATCGGTTATAATCCGTTTTAGATCTTTTTTAGACTGGGCTTCTTAATTCGTTGTTATCTTATTAAAGATAAAAGTAATCTATGTTATGCTTTGTTACCGACTGTGAAGGTCCCCTCGAAAGACGAGCAGTTATTTCTAGGCTCACCTGGAACAGTCAGACAGTACTTTAAATACCTTCTTATCAAATTCAACTTTATTTAACTGTACTCATTGTTCTTATACATAGACAAACTGATCACATCGTTGTCTTAGATTGTATTTCTGAAGACACTTCTGTCTACTGTATAGACCCTGATAAAATACGCTAGAATTTCTGATGCTACAAATCGAACTAAAAAATGGTTAAGTCCAAACAGTTATTTTTTTAATTTTGTGTTAATAAATTAATTAACTGATTACTCTCTGATTTGTATTACTAAACAGTATATCTTTTCTTATTAAATTAACAGCCCTCTTAATGTTCCCACTACTGAGACTAGAGACTGCTTCACAAGATGAGTCGATGCCATTTTTCCACCATGCCATTATTCTTGAAAGATATCACATCACGTTCTTTATGATATTTTCCTTTGCCGGAAGCTAACGACCACTTTGCAACGGAAATATATCAAGAGAGGTACAGAGCACAGCGGATATCTCGACGCTTGAGCAGCCAATCTAGGGTAGTACTTTGCCTCACGGAAAACTACATTCAAATAACACTATCGGTGTTATTTTCCTATTGTTCTGTATCGGCATTCAGTGTTCAATGAGGAGTCGGGATGAGAACAGTGAGTGGACCAGCAGGAATATGGGGTATCGATTGTATGAATATGCGCAGTGTTAATTCGACGGCTGTCCACTGGCCATCTGCAGACTGAACGGGGTCCTGACTTTAACAGGGACTACAGCCAAAATGATAATAATACCTCTGGTGGTACTAGGCTGCGGTGATCACTTAACATCAGACGGACTGCAAGTTTATCAGCTCAAGTTCTGAAATGCTTGTACGCCAGCCTTCTCTATAAAAAAAAGGTCTATAATGTGCCTTTTGTAATAATCCTATTATATTACCGCAGCCGTCAGACCTTTTCAAAATGTCCTGTCACGATTTTAATATTTTTTGCGCCTGACTTCACTTTCCATTAATCTCGTCAGTATGAAGGATGCGGAGTTTATTCCAGTTTTTCTTTTACCTTTCCTGTACACTGTTTTTTAGTTCTTTCCAAAGCACTGTACTATAATTCTTGTAAAAAACGCATAGCGATTGTATACATTAATATATATTCTATATAATTTATCCATAACTGAGCAGCAGATCCATAAGATGAGTAAAACATTCATCTATTGGTATCCATGACAATTTGGCGCTAGTTAGATATTAACCAAGACTCACTTTGAATTGCTGTGCCAGAAGTTAAAGCAATATATTTACAGTTTAAATTTAAAGCATTATATTCAAGTCACTTTAAAGACTTAAGATCTTAGATGTTGTCTCGTTACCCCAGTAATTTAACTAGTTACAACTCCCGTCCTAGAAACGCGCTGTGGTAGGTAAATTTTTGTATCTGTATTGTTTGTCTCTGTTGTATTATAGTTACTGCAGAATCGAATCGTCATTACTGAAGTTATGTTTAAAACAAAGTCTTTGAAAGGTAACTTGATACTGTTGTGTTGGTGAAATTTGATTCATCTTTAGGGGATGATCTCTACAGGTTTCTCTTTCAAAGATTTCTTATGCCGACGGTGTTTAAATATAGTTTTAATTTGGTTATGTAGCTAGATTTTCTTGTCTATTCTTCTTTAACACAAAATACAATATTTTATGTTTCTTTTATACTTTCGCGAACCAATGAAAAGACAGGATCAGGCTGAAGCAGCCATAAATAATTCATGCAATATGATGTAGCATTTATCTGAATACACCTGAGGTTTGGATAAAGTCTTCCTGCCTAATAGAAACGACACTGCTTCGCTTCTCTGGCATTCAAAGGATTACTGCACATCTCGATATTTTATTTTGAACATTTTTACACTAAATATTATGACGATGAAGTAATTTTAAACATCAAAGTATATGGAAAAATCGTTTTATGTTACAGTAAGAAAATATTTTATTAACAATGAAATATTTAGAGTCGTCAATAATTTTAAAATTTTTGTATTAGTTCATAGAAGACAATACAACAAGTAGACACATTTCTTATATTATTTAATTATTGTACTACTATTGTCTCATTGAATTTATTAAAATTATAGCTATAATATATATTTTTTTTCAATAATTTTTATAAGAAGAGAGTTTTAAAGCAAAATTAAATTTGATAATTAGTAACATTAAATAAGTGTTGAAGTAACTTTGTTCTAACATATATAAGCGAAACGCCTGCGCCTAACATTAAACATGAAATAGACAGCAACTCGTTTAAATACAATTAGAATTAAAATATATTAAGCAAAATACTTCAGAAATTAAGTTTCATACCGTTAAAAACTTGACTATAATCACATTAAAATAATAAAATACGAAAATGATAGAATGACACTATTTATCTTAATGAGCCGATTCTGAATATATTGTACACATACGTAAATATTTATATATTCCTTTTCTTTATGTACACATACTCTGAGACAAAAAGATCTAGAGTTCTACAAGGTTACCGAAGAGGACGCGTCCGACAGAGCGAAGTGGAAGAGAAAGACCAGAAAGGCAGACCTCACCATCAGATGGGAATAATAAATGCCACGGAGAGAGAGAGACTCTGAGACACACAACATTTTATCAATCAATTAACCAATCATCAGCTGATCATCCGCTACTGGATATACGTCTCCCCCAAAAATCCTCACCTTCATCGGTCATGCGCTGTTCGGACCGCTTCCTCCTGGTGCCCGGAGGCCAGCCTGATGTTGAGCGGTAACCGCAGCCTATGACCGCCAGTAACACCAGAGGTATTACTGGGCATGTTGCCGACACTACAGGAACCTTTACACGCGCTTTTCGAAGAACTTCATATACGTCGCTTAGTTAAATAAAAAAAAGAGACTAATTGATCGGTTAAGCGACCGCGATCTAGTGTAAATATCCTATCATCATTTATCACTTCATTTTTATAGAACATAAGTAAATCTTATTTATCCCTGAATTGCATCCATTGCAATGGCAACCTTTGGTGAGAGATGATTCTCACTACCACTCTATGAGATACCACTGTATATACTCTCGTATCCTTGGTTATATAGTAAAGAGTAATTAACGAGCAGGAATCCAGCAACCTTTTTAAATTTGCTGGTGATAAGTCTCTGTTACCGGAGACTGTCTATATAGGTACAACCTCAGCGTTCTCTTCTTTTCATGCCAACGACTTCCTTTTCACGACTTGTTTTGACGCCCTATTTAAAATTCGTGAAGTTCTTCAAAAAGGGCATGAAAATGTTGTCTTCAGGGTCGGCAACACGCCCAGTGATACCTCTGCTGTTCTTGGCTGCGGTTACCGCTCAACATAAGACGGGCCGCAATCCTGATTACCATTGTAAGAAATAAAAAAAGCGCCTATTACTGCCGTTAAATAATGTTCTAACATTATTTAACTGTTCTAACATTACTGCCTTCCGGTTTGAAGGGTGTTGTAGTTAGGGAAATTACTAGGATAGCGAGACAACATCTTATGTCTCGAAGTGACGAGCGTAATATGGTACAGTATATATCATCTTAACTAGCACCATATTGTTATAAGCAAGGGTATCGCTTACCATCAGGTAAACGATCTGCTCGTCTTGCCGGTTCATTCAATAAAAAAAATGCTGTAGATCCTCCAGCATGATCTATATTTATCCAATATTTTTAATAGAAATCCTTTATTACTTAAAGTGAGAAGTTATATTATTAGGTTCCACAAACATACGACTATTTAGGATCAGATGAGACTGGGTAACTTAGGCGGATGTAAAAGGAAAGCGCCTGCTCTCTCATGATACTATTCACATCCGAGTCACGATCCTGCTTTTGTGATAAACCTTCATTAGGCACTCAGCTATTTAAGGAAATACTTATTTGCTAGATACAATTTAAATACTAGGATTATTTAAGTTCACTGTAAGAACATAAAATTAAATAACTGCTTTAAAAACTGTTTCCGGTCTTCTTTATTTAGCTTCAATTTTAAAGTCTAAGCCTCTCCCAAAAGATTCCCACAACAGGTAGGGATTCGTATAGAGGAATTTAGGCCATTTCCCATCACGCTGGCCCAATGCGGGTTGGTGGGAGCTGGCTCCCAGGACGAGGCTCTGGAGCCTCGTTTGTTGATTAGCATGGTGCATCACGAGCAGGTGAGGTTGGCTTGGGTCCCGTGAATTGTTGTGCGGAACCCTTTACACCCGTTTCACCCGCAAAGTCTATACTTAGCTAATGTTTATAACATGTCTCATATATATATATATGTATATATATCTTCAACGAGGTTGATATTTCATGCAGTTATTTCAAACGTGTTAATATAAGCTACTTCTAACGCTATGATCCGGATTGAAGGACGTTGTAGCTAGTGACAATACTGGGGTAACAAGACAACATTTTATGTCTCAAGGCGATGAGCGCAATGGGGTCCAGTGGTCATATACACTGGACCCCATGGTGTATATATATATATGTATATAACTATCGCATCATTGCTATGGGCAGGCGTATCACTTACCATCAGATGAAGGTCCGGCTCGTCTCGTCTCCTTATTAAATAAAAAAAAAATTGTGTTACTGGTGATAGAAATAGTGCGCAAACACAGTTGTTTTGAAGGGCGTTGTAGTGAAATAATCAGATAATTAACTTAATTAATTTTGAGTCAATGGCAAACATTTTATTGGGCCAGCGTGGCGGGGCTAAAGCCCAATTACCTCTTAATGAGGATCCTTGAAGGACGTTTATACTCAGAGTTGGTTTTCATTATCCGGCTGATAAGGAGAATTTTACAAAACTCTTTCACACAAAAGTAGCGGGGGTGTTACGGTTAGCAAAGTGGGTGGGGAGTATTTAGTTATCTAATAACTTAAATTTTGTAGGGTAACATTGCTGAGGTCATACTTTTATTAAATTCCATTAAATTTTATGGAGCTCGTTAATAATTTACGCGGGAAAATGACGGCGGTTGTTTTTAGGAGCGGACAGTAATAAACATTAACGCTTTGTTAGCGGTCAGTGATGCTGAAGCCATTCATAAATGACGTACGGAACCCCGCACAGAGGCCGAGCTTTTTGAGTATTAATTATTCTATGCATCATAATCTTAACATGGTCCTATTTTTGGATACAAACCCCTAAACTACACGTAGTACACGCCCCTGAATTTGAATCCTTAATACATCTTACCTACGATACTCTCAAAGCATTTCATATGTTATCTCCCTCAATATATTTTGTTTTCTGTTAGTTTTTATCAAACCTATGATAATTTCCTATATTTAATCATATATTAAACATTTTTAAATACTAAATTTAACGGATTTTAATGTGTTTAATTAGTTTTTTATCATCCTGTCGTTTCAGCGTTTTACAGGAGCCATAGTCAAACCGAGGACGTAGGTGATTGATGTCCAATAATTCATGCGTTTATAATATATAACTAATACTAATATTAGAATATAGATACCTTACACTTAAGAAGAGAAGATTTATTAAATAATCACATTGAATAATATTAATTTAACAAACAATATGTAACGCTATACAAATTTGCTTTAATGCTTAGTTAGCCAACTCCGACAGAAATATGTATGCTCTCATAAATTACTCATACACAAAGACAAAGCTCGGGTAGGTGTGTATGAATAATTCAGTTTCAGTTCATGTCGTTGTTTGTATTAATACAAGATGATAATTATAAAGTTGGTTGAATCAAAGCAGATAATTTCTAGTGGAGCTTACACTCAAAAAAACCTTTACGTATTGAAATAACAATAATTGCACCTCTGCAGCCCATTCTGATCACGAGAGTATACAAATGAATCCGATGCTTTATGAATTAAATATCTTCACCATCATCACCGTTAATAGCTGGTATATGCCCACAGCTGGACAAAGGCGTCTCACAAAGACGTATACATCGATAGTTTCCGCGCCGATTGCACATAGCGGTTTCCTTTACCAGATGTAATATGTTCGCACAACTTTATTTGCAAGCAAAAAAAAATAATTACTCCATTAAGTGTTTCAAGTATCAGTAAAAGAAAAAAACAACATTACTCTTGTGTAGTTCGATATAACTCATGGATGAATTGCGTGGAAAGAAAAGAGCTGAATATTCTCTTTACGGACGTTTATTGGCGCCGTTTGTCTTGAATTATTTATACTCTCTTGACTTGTGTGGGTTTGAATCAAATGGACCCGAGATCGAAATGCCGCGATTGTTTTTTTTTTTTCCCCCGATCAATCGACGTATACGTGATGATGTGATAAGCCTGCCTATAACAACGAAGCGCTATTGTGATCGTCGCCGTGAAACATGTGATGTTGTTTCGTTAATCCTGTAATTTCACTAACTATAGTGCCCTTCATACTTGAACAGGGTGATGTTTGCACAATACTGTTCGACGGCGGAAATAGGCCTGCCTAGATGATCTCCAACAACAGAGACCTGCCACCAGTAAATAAACACACTGCATACTGTTATTATATTAAAGCAACAATGAGAGGAAATAATATCCTGTATGAACAAAGCAAGATTTTTAACACAACTAACAAATGTTAGATAGTACAAAATATGTTTTTATATTAAGTGTGGAAACTTGTCATTGTAACAGTAAAAACCAATATGTTCTAGATAATTATAACAACAAACGGAGATGTTCAAGATCGCATCCTTCGTAAATGAAACACGAATTAAGTTAATACATCATGATGGGATGTGCTCACAAGTATCGCTAAATGAGAGGTTCACGACATATAAACAGCATTGACGTCGATCCAACATCTAATACAAAACTAAAACCGATACAAATACAACTCGTTTCACTCATCGGATGTCTTTTTTTTCTAAATGACAAATAAAAAAAAATCGCGTAAATTTGTGCCAAACCATGTGTAGAAATGAATCTAGTGCAACAAGTGTAGCGTAGATGTAACAATATTCTAGAAATTCAAGGCTGTTTTCACCAATCTATGTGTTCTTCATTTCCTACTTTTTCTTCTTTAATTTTTTAATTTTGTGGACTTTTCTAAACTACGGATTCTCTTTCCATGCTTTCTCCTTCAAAAATGGTAGGTAGAAGAGGTTGTATAAGGAAAAAATAGAGGACAATAATAATATATAGAGACCGGCTTTAATACAACGCTGTATCGCACACATTTTGTTTCTTCTTCTTCCTTTACAAAATCACAGAGTTTGTGTGATCGCTTAATTGCAGCTAAATTTGCTTTTATACTTTCTATTAATATAATAACAGTTAACGAATATTGTTTTTGTTATATTATTTAATAGCTTTTAATGATTGAACACTTTGGTTTTTAGTCACACTATGATTTTTACTATAAACTATTGTAATTTGGATAAACTGGTATATAAATTTTAGTGATAGACATTCAAATACAATATAAGATGACTATACTACATTTATAATATTATTTAGATGTAGGATATTAGATCTATCACGATAATTATAGATCAGTAGAGCACTCGCCGATTTGATTCAGTTAGTATCAATAAAAGTGCGGTTCAATATATTTTTATGATATTTTGTAAACCATCCACACTTCCTCCATTCGCAAAGTATATTTTGAATCGCACTTGAAATATATTAATATATATAATAATCATAGATAACTTATATAGTATTATTAAAACTTTTAGCAAATTATAGATTTTATCTATACATGTACATACTTAGAAAGTATTTAAAAGGTAAAACTAGATTATTAGAAATAGATAATAAATAAAAAGAACTGTATACAGATTCACAATTATTTCATATGAAAAAATATGAATACATTTATTAATTTCTGCTTTTATTATAATATTTTATTTTAACCTCTTTCAGGTTAATAATAACAAATCCAACATCTGACCAAAAAAAATTACAAACTAGCAATGAAAATTTAAAATAAAAAAAATATTTAAATAAATATATCATTCTATTAAAATAGCTAAACATAAGCTTTATATAAACAGCTCTCATGATGTTCCCAGCATTGGGTCCGGACCTTCTCTAACAAGGAGAGATTCATGACCATTTATTCACAACGCTGACGAAGAGTTGGTTAATGGGTTCATGGAACAGGAACGGGTTAATTACTTATTTAATTTTCGGTTAAACAATTTAAGATAGATATTTTAAATTATCTATATTCTATTATCCTTGTACAAAGAGTTCATTCCTCATAAATTAACATCAACGACACGACTACTTCGGACAGTCGACGTGAAGGGTTATCTATTAAAGCCAAACAAATTGTCAATTTGTGGCTAAGTATTGAAATTTACTAATTAATCTCTAACTAAATATGATTCCCAGCGCCAGATTTTGGTTTTGTAGCAATCGATTTAATTATAAGACAACATAAGCATTATTCACTGATTTATCCCTTATATCCCTAAACATAGAATATCTTAGAAGCTTTTGTATTCTTTAAGATTTACTGTTGTAGATCAATCGTTCGTAATTAATGTTTGTGACGTTAGATGTGGGAAAGTCTTCTATCATGACAATGGACGAATCTGTCTCTTCCAGTTCGTTATATTCATCTTTGTTTATTTTATTCAATACATACGAATTGAGGCAACGATTGATGCACAATAGCGAATCGCATCAAGCCTAACAGTCCATTGTGACACCACTTTAAAGTGTTTCCACTCTGGACTGACAGATGGCGTTCCTGCAGAACCGCTCCATCTCGCTGGTGGACATGTACATCGATAATTCGGAGCCTTCAGAGAACGTCGGACAAATACACTTCTCGCTGGAATACGACTTCCAGAACACAACCCTGATATTGAAGATCATACAGGTAATTTTATATTTGAAAGTAACAGCAGAAAAACAACATTTAACCATATTTCATATAACCGATAATTTGCATGGTCAACAATGTTAAATATCATTATAGTATACGTTTGTTACTGATGGTTTATTATGTTAAATAATAATGATCATCATCAGCCGAAATACGTCCACAGCTAGACATACGTCCTCTCCCAAAGACCTCTACATACATAGCCTCCAGTATCTCGGGGACTAGGAGCTGTCGTATGTAAGTATACTCAAATGGGAGGATTTGGGCCATTTCTCACCACCCTGGCCTAATGCAGGTTGGCGCGAGCCATTAGCAGGGTGCACCACGAGCAGGTAAGGTTGGCTTAGATCCCGTGAGTTGTTGTTCGGGACCTCTTACACCCTTAAATAATACTATATTTTACAATTATCATAAATTAAACATTGCGTTTACGTCTAACTCTATCCATTTGGTATTTATTTGGAAAACATTATTCGTTCTGTAAATATTAGGCGAACTGTTCACGCTACTACTAACGACATGTCAATTGTTATAGTAAACTCGATGGTGATAACGTGAATACTCAATAACTCCGCCAGTAACTAGTGTACATTATTTAATAAGAAATCTATAATTTAACCCTTAGTAGCCTGATTTACGAAAGTGATTTATTTTTAATATTATTATGTTTACTTGAGGGTCTAGATGAAGGGAAAAATAGCTAAAAACATCACAATATTTATTTTTTTTATTTAATTGGGAAGAATATTATACAACAGTAAAATACGTACAGCCAACCTATAAAAAAAAACTAATAGTAATGTGAACATTCGGTTTAAAAGATTGGTATCAAAATTGAAACTCTAGGTTATTAAGGGTTAAATCAACATTACTACAGATTAACTAAAAATCACCACAGATCCCAATGTTTGTTAAATGTTCAATAAGCACCTTATAATTAATAGATTTAAAGATATTGTAATGCATATCTTATATAAAAAAAGAAGAAGAAAAAGACAAAATTTACATAGAAATCGTCCTTTTATAAACACATGTATACTCCTATATTATTTTATTACTATTGCCTTAATAACAAAAAGGACTCTTCTGATCGTTTTGTGATTTATTAAACGATTGACGTGCAATAGCGATTGTATAAATCCAGTACAATAATGAAATTTTGATACGTTTTAGGGCAAAGAGCTTCCGGCCAAAGATCTGAGCGGCACTTCAGACCCCTACGTCCGTGTTACGCTGCTTCCGGACAAGAAGCACCGCTTGGAGACGAAGATCAAACGTCGCACGCTCAATCCACGCTGGAACGAGACCTTCTACTTCGAAGGCTTCCCTATTCAAAAGCTACAGAGTCGGGTATGATAAAACGACAGCATCTGTATCGTATTGTAAACATGTTATACAGGCAACCAAAATCTGCAAAAAGTCGCAAGTAGTAAGAAATTAAAGAGAAAATAGATCTTTCTACCATTTTCTAATTAGAGTCAGAAACACTCGACAGAATACACCTTTAAACAAAAATATATTATATCAAAAGAGACAGCAGCCGCATTCAGATAATGTTATGTTATCAATACTTATTTTACAATAGTAATGCTTTCATTTATTACCCATAGTTGAATATAGATCTAGCAGTCGGAAAAGAGAAAGAGAAACACGATTATGTACTTCTCACATCTAATTCTTATCTGCAATCTTACGATGATTATCTTGCAAATAGTCTTTGGAATATTTGTCAGCATGTCCATCGGCAGTTGGTCCCTTGAAAATGACTGATTTTTTGTTCGATGATTCCTTTTTGGATCTTTTAAGATATAAATGAATATAAAATGGTTCTGTGACATTTATAAAAATTTCAGGTTTTGCATCTGCACGTATTCGACTACGACCGCTTCTCGAGAGATGACTCGATTGGAGAAGTCTTCTTGCCGCTTTGCCAGGTAATTACACCAAAAACTACCATTGAATATGTAAAATGGATCATCATCATAATCTATTTACATAATGAGAAAATACTTAATATACAAAAAAGGGTTTTTGGATTTAGTACGCTTTTGAGTAAACAGAAAGATTTGTATATCAATAAACAATGATTTTCACAAATCGATACAAACTTTATAACTCGCAAATTTTTTATTTGAAATCCGAAATTTGTGCTGAACTTAAGTTTTTAATATTAATTCGCTGTTTGAGGTCTGAAACTTAAACCAGCAGTGATTTTTTTTAAAATTTCAAACGTAATAATATTACTTTTTAAAATAACAACGAAAGTAGGTCAACTAGACAATATTTGTATCTCTTCAGACAATGGAACAATCTTAAAATATTGTCTACCAGCAAGTTATGCTAGATAATTATATGAAGTTTAGTTATTATTTACATTAGCTAAAGAATTAATTTCTAGTCTAATTCTAGTAGAACTGTATTTAAATTTTTCTGAATTTATAGGTGGACTTCAGTGAGAAGCCATCTTTCTGGAAAGCTCTGAAGCCGCCTGCGAAGGACAAGTGCGGCGAACTATTGACGTCGCTCTGCTACCATCCGAGCAATAGTATTCTCACTTTGACCCTGCTCAAGGCACGAAACCTGAAGGCTAAAGACATAAATGGAAAATCGGGTAACGACAGAATAATGTAATATATGTAATTGCATCGTTGTGTAATTTTGCATTTAATAAGTGATACACTTAGATATATGTATTCGCTTGTTAGGATAACTGCATAATTCGAGAAGTCAAGGACTCATCAGATTGATACATGAGTTGATTCCTCGTTACTATAATAATTTTCCTCCTACTCCTTCCTTTCAGAACACGATAATATTAGCACATTACCGCTTGAAGACGGAGACAAGTATAAATCCACATCATTAGTCTCCATACATCCATTCTTTCTCCGGTCTTCACATTTCTTTCTAATAATATAAGTAGGCATTATAGCTCCAGGTTGGTGATAAACTTATAGTCCACTGTGTTTCACTCTTGAACAAATACAATATAAAAGTTCATAATGATGTATCAATATTTTAAAAAATCTACAGCATCCGATGTCAAACCGGAAGAAATCTTGACCTAAAAAATTCCATCGAACTTTTTGGTATTCCTCGCCTCGGCAACCTCTCCGCTGTATATAAATCAAGATAGCATCTTGCAGTGGGCGCTCCCAATTAAATGAGTCTCGTTTTGCGGAAACTGGACTATTTGAGTTATTGCCTTGCCTTTTTCAGGGCTGGCCGCTGGAAAGGAAATTCAGTGATCCGTAATAAAAACATGTTTAAGAAATTTATTACATTGCCTTGCCTGTTTTATTACTTAACATAAATTTTAATAATGTACAGATACGTTTGAAAGTTTCAAATGAAAATCTACATCGATATTATTAAGTTTTATTAACAGTAATGAAAAAGAAACTTGTAGAAATTTAATACTTTATAATAATTTTAATAGTTTAATGGAAAAGCCTAGAATTATAGTTGAGGCAATCTCTCATTAAAAACATTGCAATTATTCCAATTCCGATGAATAGTTTTTTTGTCATAATTTTTGTATGTTTGTATTTTACTTGAAGTTATCACTATACATATTTAATTAACATTATTATAATTACTTACCTAATTTATCCAATATGACCCCAAATGTATAGTGCATCGTAAAAGGATACACTTCGTTACAAGACTATAAGGAGTTGCAATAGAGCTATCGAATTCACATCTCCAAGAAGAATCTTTTAAATTTGCTCAATATTTTCCATTTCTTCCTTAAGACCTATGCTTTGACTGCTAGAAAGATGAGCTTTTTTTTAGTTAATGAACCTGCTAGACGTTCACCTGATTGTAAGTGATATGCCTGCTGATAACAACGTTGCGCTAATTATAACGATATATAAAGCACCATATCGTACTCGACGCCTTGAGGCGTAAGGTATTAGGTCTCGTTACCTCAGTGATTTCACTTCCTACAGCGCTCTTCAAACCGGAACGCAATAATGTTTGCATACTGCGGTTTGTCGGTAGAAACAGGCTCTGTGGTGATACCTGCCTAGTCAGCCTCCGGCAACAGAGACCTATCGTTGAAAGGTTTTGCTTGATCCGATTTTTCAACTTCCGCCGCTCTTAGTTCTATGCTAGGCAAATCCATAGCAAATTTAATAGGCAATGGAGCTTTAATATATTATTTATTATCACCTACACAGTCTTTTTTATTGATTATAACTTTATAAAGCAACTAAATAAACGTAACTACACTGATAGTTCTAACTTCAACGATATTCATCCGTGGTGGAAATTTAACCCAGAAACTTTTAAAACCATGTTTTTACCAATGAAATAATTGTAATACTCGTAGTTTAACTATTAATGTTTAATGCATAACTTTTACTTTCTGTACTTCCGCAAATTAACCTTTTAGTACATAAAGTATTTTTTTCTAATGATGAAAACGGTGTTGTAAATGTTGGAAGAACACGACACAGTTCAGAAATCCTTTTTGTTAAACAGCTGCATTAAACAAAATATGTTTTCTAGGTTCTATATATTGCTATGTAGATTCTATAAAGTTATATATCATCATCATCAACCGATTGACATAGGCTTCACCCAAAGATCTCCATGTTTATATGGGTTCATGTGGGGCGATTTCGACTATTTCCCACCACGCTGGCCCAATGCGGGTTTGTGGGAGCCAGAGCCTCGTTTATTGATTAGCTAGGTGCACCTTCAGCAGGTGAGGTTGGCTTGGATCCCGTGAGCACAACAAGTGCGGGATCCCTTACACCCGTAGGTTCTATTTGTTTGATGTAAATAAAATTATAAATAAGGCAACAACTAACTAGCATAACATGGTCTAACATCAAGTAACTCAGTTATTCTAGTTTTTATTGTATGATATTACTAGAATACCGTATTATCTATTATATATATATATATATATATATATATATATATATATATATTATTTTTTCAATTTCAGATCCTTACGTGAAAGTGTGGCTGCAGTTTGGTGACAAACGAATTGAGAAACGTAAGACGGCAATCTTCAAGTGCACATTGAATCCAGTATTCAATGACTCCTTTTCTTTCAACGTGCCATGGGAGAAAATCAGAGAGTGTTCTCTTGACGTTCAGGTCATGGATTTCGACAATATTGGCCGTAACGAGCTGATCGGAAGAATACTATTGGCTGGTTGGTAATTTAAGTCAAGTTTTAACTCGTCATAGAAAAAAATAATAAAAAATGAGAGAAACACAAAATAGACTTTAAACAAAGAATGGTTTTAAAAGTACATTGTTAATTTTTCACCAATTTTTTTTTATTTGACCATACGAAGAGACAAAGTGGACGTTCATCTGATGATTACGATGATACTCTCCATAAATATAATATTCCAATAATGTTAATATATTCATTTGCATACGATTCCAGGTAAAAACGGTTCCGGTGCCACTGAGACCAAGCACTGGCAGGACATGATAACTAAACCACGGCAGACCATCGTGCAATGGCATCGCCTCAAACCTGAGTAAACCCATTGTTGTTCGAGTAAAGTATTTTTTTTACCAGAGAAAGATAATACACAAAACGTCATAAGACTGAACGGTTTAAAACAAAATCTAAAACGCCTTTGAACAAAAAATCTTCTTCAGTCACCTCGTGGTTTTCTTACACTGTACAACAATTAAATCTTCTGTTATTAGTGTTTACTAAAAAAAAAAACCTAAATTCTTCCTCTTACAACATCTAAAACAGTTAAGAATGTATCGACAATAAGTTATTTGCCGAATGAATATGATACCACCTTCCCTATTAAACTTTATTTGTTTATAATAAATCCATAAGTTCTTTTACTCGATTCATAACCAACATTATATTTAGTATCAATTTTACGTTCAATATTAGAAAATCAAAAAATTTTGAATATATTACAAAAAAACTATACCACTTCTGATGTACTTTGATTTTAATTGTTGGAAATATCAAAATTAACTGAGCACAGTATATATGCACTTTACAGATTATATATGACATCTAAAAGAATTCGGAATTAACAATTTTCTCACCCCCATTCTCCACTATTAGAAAATACTAAATATAGAAAGAAGCCTACTAAGATCTGAGGAACATGACAGTAGATACCCTGTTTGGAGTGGAATATATTCGAAATGGAAAAAGTTATGATGTCATTCCTACTTGCTCTTACCTGCGCCTCTTGCTCTTTATTCTAAGGTTCTCGTATTCATAGAAAATAATAAGATAATGGGATAGAGTTCTTGGTACCTATAAATCAAGCAAAGGAAATGAGTCGTGAGATGAAATATCTCTGGGAAGGAAAACAGATCTCTAGTCATTTTCATATTATCTATGGATTACTTCTAACAAAACCTTTTCCTCTTCAACTGTATAAATTATTGACGTTTTATTAAAAAGTTGAATGATCAATGTTAAGATTATTATTAAAATTGTTAGAAATATTAAAATTAGAATATTATTGTTAAATTGTAGTAAAACTTATGGAAGAAAGTCGAGTTCACATCGCACAAAGAGTGTAAACACTTATGTTGTATACATACAAATGTATGTACGTATTGTAATATTTGATCCATTTGAAATTTATTTTATTATATCATAATGTTGCTCAAAAAAGAGTGTATAACCTTACATTAAAGTTTAGATTAAAACTTTTTTTTTAACTTTCTCAATTTGCAGTTATTTTAAAATCAAGACAAATGGAGCAAGTAAGCGTTTGGTCAATTTTAGGGGTGAAGTATTACCATTATTTAAAAATGGCATTGAGATGGCAACACCGTCGTTTTGAATAAGAATAGTTTATTTTTTCGATCACGTGTTGTTTAAAAAGATAATCATTGATTTCACTCATGTACGAACACATAAAATATTAGTGTTAACTATATGCTTGTTGTTACATGTTATTAAGCTTAGTAATTCATGAGATGACTAGTTCGATGTTGACATTGACGATTAAATGATTCACTATGATTCGAAATTATATACATTTATAAAAGTTTTTTAGGTACAAGTAGAATATTTTATAGATATACGTACCTACATACCGAGTAGCTTGTTGTTATAGGTGTTAGGCAGTTCGGTGTTTTCGTGTATTAGTTGCGATACGTGTCATTGAATATTAAAAAGTACAGATTGCAAAATAATGTAATAAAGGAAATTAATATTTTGTAACCGAAATTTAGTATGCATTCGAAGAACCTATTGAACCCAATAAATATGAAACAGGTCATCGCTTAAGGTGTATAATAATAAAATTTAGATTTAGATATAACTTTGTATGCTTTAAAATTGTTTTTGGACGAGTTGAGCCGTGTATTCAACGTGTGAAATATCGGTATTAGGGGCGATTGCGTCAGTAGTCGACTTTATGAACTAGTTTGGAAAATCAGGTTTATCAGCCACGTTGGCTACTTGTTCATCAACTCGAATAACGTAGTATCAACCGTGTCGACATAATCGATGCAATCGATTTCCATTTAGAATTCTAAACTGCAGTACAGATCAAATGAAACATGGCTTGATATCGCTGATGTTGTAATAACCAAACTTATCAGCTTACGAAATGAAGCTGAAGGTATATTTTTTAAAGACAGATTTTTAAAAAGCGGAATAGTTGTATTTTAACGAGAATGTTCTTGAACTAAAAAAGGGCTCGCTCCTCTAAAAGCTTCTTCGTTATTTTTGCTATGCATTTTAATGATATTTATTTGAACTATGCATCTGCTATCGCATAGTTAGTTGTAAGCTATCATTACACGTTCATTATAATTTTCACTTCATAAAATTATAAACGCATATCCTCGGTAGGAGAGTAAAATTTAAAGAAATGTAATTATTAAATGAAAGGTCAAAATGAGAGGAATTATTCTATAAATGTATATAAAATAGAAGTATTTTCTTGCAAATTTTTATTATATTAATCGCTAAATGGCTCTTGTCCTCTTTATAGGTAAAGGAAATCGATTAATATTATTTCATGCTCTCACTAAACTATTTATTTATCCTCCTGTCCAATCATTTCTCTTTTATTTGTATTACTAATTATTCATCCTAAATTATTGTGATGTAACAATCTTAGGACATATCAATTTTCTTCAGTTCCACATATGCCTTCTAGGGAAATATATTTTCATGAAAGGAATTTATAAAGATATGCTAATATAAAACAACTATGTAAATGCAACTCTCACCTGTTATTACCTAAGCGTTATACTTTGAAGTCTGTTCTAGTCTCAATTTCGAAATTTTTTTTTTAGTTTTAAATTTTATTTCTATCCGTGAATAGTAAATCTTTAAATTTATGATGGAAGTTCGCGCTTTTCTCCAGGCTCCGCAGTCAAAGTTATCAGCTTGAATCGTTCGGAATTGTTCAGCTCAAACCATGTAACCTGTAATGGCGATCGATGTCTATTTTGTGCAATATTATAAATGTTAAAATTAGGTAAATTGTGATTCTAACAATATAGCTGGTTATTTTATCGTATAGATAAATATAAAAAAAAAATGAGATGTTTCAAAGTAATATCACAATACCAATAAGGAATCAGTGTTTAGATGATAGATGAAAGTTATCAAAAGTATTTATAGATTGTTATATTGGAAATTTTAATAATTAGTTGTTTTTTTTTTTGCTTCATCGTGTTTTCCTTTTTCAATTAACAACCCTTACGTGCTGAATTTTAATTATAAGTATCCTTATCCTATTTTATAATAACGTTTCATAGCAGTAGCGGATACTATATGTAAAGTAGCAAAATGGATTGATGTTTCGATGTTCAGATATATTTCAGGCCAAATTTAAACAAGTGTATAGTTTTAGGTTTCCTTTTTCGTAAGTTGTAATAATGTATGACATTACCTAAATATGTAATGTTGATAATTTCTTTTTCTTAGCTATATGTTACTATTGTACGCATATTTAGAATGTTGACAATCTTAATGTGTTGTATATTATATTTGTGACATTCATTATTCCCAAATAAAGTATTGAGTTAAAATCATGTGTTTATTGGTTAGTTTGTAGATGTGTTAGTAGAAATGAAAGGCGAAATTAGAAATTTTGTATTTTTTTTTTTATTGAATAACTTTTCTATTATTTTATGTATCAATATCACAAACATTACCTCATAATAGGCAGATATTCAAGTAAAAAAGCCGATAAACTTCTAAAAGTCGACAATCACATACAAAAATCATAATCCGTACATTCTTTTTATGACCGAAAAAAAAAAAAACAAACGACCCTATTCTTCACGAACAATGAAATGACTCATGTTTGTCATGGTATAAAAGACAGGAAGTTGGAAGTGGGCTTTTGAATTTATACTATTGATAAGTCATTGTTAGTCATTCGTGTTAAAGACCTGAACGTATAGAAAGTGGATGTGGTTATAAACAAAAAGTCGTTTTGAAACAAATTTATATGCGATCTGTGTACGATGTTGCGAGACCAATCGTATCTCTAATAAATAAGAGCAAACAATACTTATCACCTTGAAAGGAGGAAAATGACGTGTTTGATTAATAATTTGGAACTGTCAAGGAATTCAAGGTGCTTCAATTTCGACGCCTAATTCTTATATATACATTATTAATTTTAATTTAAGCAGCCTTAGGCTTTTCCTCCGCCTTCTTCTCCTCGTCGGCGGGAGCTGCGGGCAGTTCGGGAAACTCCAATTTTACGCCATCTTCGCAAGTGAAGATCGGACAACATCCGGGGAAAGGTGCAGTCTTGTTAGTCTTGTCTGTAATTGTACAGTTAAACAATTTTAATACGTTTGATGATAATGAAACAACTTGGAATGGAACGGCACGAGTTGCAAACGAGTTATGTCGGAGACGGATTCAAACTGGAATTGGTCATGGACCAAATACTCTTATAGAGCATCGGAATCGTTATTTTATACACAAAATGGATCAGTAAAATTTATTCGACAGGTGACACCTTAAAGTTCAACAGCGTCCACGTATCATGCCATTCTTATTTCTGTTTCCAAATCAGCTCACTATATTAACGGATGTAATAATTTAATAGGGTACAAGGCCAATTCAAATAATTTACACGCTTTTAGTATTGATTATCAATAGATGTATGATAATAATACTTTTGGTTAAAACCTACTGTAATATTTGAATTGTGTATTACGTACCGGTATCAAGTTTGCACTTGGGGTTGGCAAGGGGCAGTGGTCCGCAGTCCTCGACCAGCTCGAGCAGCCTTGGTGGCGTGTCCTCGCTTACGACGCACGTGCTGCGACCGCAGAACGGTGCCAGGTCCCAGCTGTTACCAGGGTCCACCGTCGCGCAACGGGTTGACGCGAAGCACAGTCCGGGGAAGTCTACAAATAAATAAAATAGTCATAGTCAATAGTTGATATAATCCACTGAGACTAATAAAATAAAGCTATAATTTAAGTAACATATGAATTGTTGCAAATATCTTATTTTAAGTTAATCAAATTATGAGTACCCAACAGAAAAGGGTAGTATTATTGTTAGGCCATCAGGTAATTTCATTTTACTATGTCTTAGTTCCAAATGAGTAAATAAAATTTACTACTATGCAGTATAAATTTATTAGTTTATCGGTTAGTCGTCAAAATTTAATATAATGTGTTATTCTTCATTTAAGAAACCTCAGAGTCAACTATGAAATACAGCATGCGATGGAGATGGAGTATTTCTGCGTGATCAAAAATAAAAACGAAGAAAGTCCACAAAAGTTTCGGGGTAGTGGACTTGGACTGAAGCGGCAATGGATAGGGTACATAATTTGTAGAACAGAATGATATGAGGGGACTGAAATTGCTGAAAAAATTAAGCTAACTCTGGAAAGTACCACATTAGCGGCTCCATTAATAGCTGGACAGACGATATAAGAGAATCGCTGGGAGCCACTGGACTCAAACACGCCGTATTTTGTGGGATACATTATAAGAAACCCATGTCCAGCTGTGGACGTCCATCGGTCGGGATAATGATGAGAATTTTAATATGAACAACGCTTTGTTTTTTTTTTATTTATCCTCCTTATTATTAATTTGTATTAGACACAATCGCGTCGCTTGTAGGTAGAGGAGACATTAAGAGAAGACATTGAAAACTTATTTTCACAAAAATACTTAACAGATAGTTGATAAACAGGTTTTTAGTAACATATGTCTAAAAAGTATGTACGTATGTAAAGTGTTCCTTTATTTTTATTTATGTAAATAATTTAACAATAAGTATTGTTATAAAAGCGAAGGCAATAACGTTAAGTGAAATTACTTGCTCGACTAGTACTGACAATCTCTGTTTCGAACGCACTGTCTCGTTAAGTAAAAGTCGACTTTCTAAACCCTCTTGCGTTATATAAATGTCAACCGTTTGTAATTGCAAGACAATATTTCCTGCCCATAGTCTCCCCTCTGCCGCTGACATTACATTCACCAATCTCTTCCTAGATTTCTTAGCATTACTTACATCATACTTTTGTTTCTTTTCGCGCTGCATAAATCCTAACAAAGGAGGATGTAGCACAGTTACATGAACGGAGATTTAATCATTTACAAAGCGATGTCTTAGCAGCAAATGCGAATTGAATGTAATACGATTACGTACACTGTCGTTAAAGACAGACCTTATGATCTACACTTAAATAAATGACCGCTCTTATAGGTTCAGTTTCTGAGTAATAAACGTAGTTGTGAGCCTTGATCCATTTACCAACTGAAACCGGCGAGATTAATGGAAGCAAATGTTTAATAAAATAAATACAGATCGTGACAAAGTGACACCCAGATGAAATAATATCTAGTATATTTATAACAATTATTAAAGTTATCGTCATTAAATAGAGAGAGATCATTGCTTGAGATGTACACAGTGAATCGAAGACAGTAATAATAAATATCCTAGTAGTTCAAATTAATTTAAGAAAAATTACTTATCCTCGTTATGATAACAAACATTTGCTATATTTGTTATATATATCTAGTATGCGAAGAACATATATAAAGAATGTTTTTTGCACTCATTCTTTATAAGGTACTGTAAAGCTTTTAAAAAAAGCAGACATTTATTTTCAATAAAAAAAACTTTTATTAACCAATAATTATTATCTTATCTTATTTCAATATATGAAATAAACTTTTGTTGCTTAAGATGCTTAAGCAATGTAATTAGTGTAAAATATATAATAAAAAACATTAAAATTAGTGTATCAATTTAAGTAGCATATGATTATAGTGTTTACGATTTAGTAATACGTCTAGAACCTAGTTTATAACACTAATGGGCAAATCCATTTGCAACGCTTATACAGTTTGAACGCAAACGAATGTGGCTCATGGTCGTCCAGACTGAACCTGGCGAATCACCGCTCGTTGCGGCTTAATGCCATATTGTTCTGTACCACGATCGTGACGAAACAATAACGAAATTCGTATTAAGCCTCGCATTACATCGAGCACAAAGAGTGAGTGCATAAAGAGCAGCCGGCATGCGACTGCAAAAAAAAATCGTATGTGGACATCGAGAGAGCGGCTTACTGTATACATCTGTTGCGAAATGTAGCTCGGTGAACGTACGCCATCCAGTTCGGTATAACTTTTTAGGTATATAAATATATATATATTACCTAAGTAGTCTTCATCATCATCATCTTAACCCGCAAACGCCTGGTCGCCCAGCATCCGATGAGTATTGTTCATCAAACGTGTAATCAGAGTACAGATCATCAGCAGTAGACACACGATTGCAACAATAACCTCTACGTGAATCGGTATAACTGTTCATCATACAATTTATCACATACTCATCTCATTTATTCATAAATATAGATTGTACTTTACAAAACTACTATCTAAAAGTATTTTTTTTATTTCTTTTATCTACGTTTTACCATAACTGCAAAGCACTTTGTTGCATCTTCACCATCAGCCCGCGACAGTTCACTACCGGACATAGAGCTTTCCCCGTGTATGTCTATAGACACTACAATATTGACTTAAAACCTGGTTAATAAAGTATTTTTATTGTATATTATACATATATGTTAAATCTATAAAATATTAGGCTATTTGAATCATACAACATTATGATGTATATAATTACAATTTGTCTTTAATTCAATTTCTTAACTCCCAGATGTTGTTTACTTTCTCTAGGTTTCTAGTCAGGAATTGCCTATAAAGCCAGAGGTACCTTTAGGTTAAGGTGTTGCGTAGAGAATAAATAAATAAACAAATGTGTACTAACAGTACTACCTCACTACCTACTCTTTATGGAAAATGAGGCTTTGCCAATAATCGACTTGAAATTAAGGCGTGGTAAGTTGTACGGTCTTGTACTTAAGTAACATAGTGCGAGCAACGAAATTGGTAAAGCAACTAACATTTCTAGAACTTTCATATTGCTTATTGCGTCAACGGCCCCAATTAGACGCTATTACATACTTAAAAAAATATTTTAATTTCGCTTAGGGTAGGGTGGAAAAATTCGCCCTTTAGGTAGACGCCACAGACGAAAAAAAGTAATGTGTAACATTACTGACTTAAGATTTTCTATGTATTTAATGTAATGAGAATTAATATCTCACATCTCATGGCGACGAGTATATCCTGGTAAATATATTAATATATATAATATATATAGTAAATAATTTATCCATCAGAGAAAAGGAATAAGCATCTAAATATATAGATCGTTCGCCTAGCGTTAAAAGAAATCAAGTGTTCAGTAATTATTAATAAGAAATATAGTTTATGATATACAAATCTTTAATATATATATAATGAAAATGGGTCTTGTTTGTTCGCCAATCACTTGAAAACTAGTGAACGTATCGATATGGGAATATCGATTCGATCGACACTAATTCGACTCGGAATAATTTGTATATTGTTATAGGCTCTTTATTTTGTGAGTTTTATAGATCCTTCATTGCTTCATTCCTAATTAACTTATCGTAAACATTTTCATTACGTGTTATTTATGCGGTTGCTATAGCAACTGTTGGTATAGAAAGTAATGTGTTTGCGGTCGCTGTAGAGGAATACTTCCGACAAATTTCAAATCGAAATTCATATTACTATCAGCGGAGCAGACGGGAAACAGCTGGTATTATATAAATTAATAAATATTAAATAAAATTACTTAACAACTTAAGTGAAAAGTCTAAAGCTGAGGAAACGTTCATTAGCATCGCTATCTGGTGCATACTCGCTGAGCGAAACAACATCTTACATAAACGATGAAAATGGAATTGAATCTGAACTAGTTCTTAATAATTTGTTGATTCATCTAGATTTGGAGCGTCTATTAGCATCTATACATTATTCAAGTTAAATTTGTAATAACAGAATTTAATCATAAGAACCTGTTGAATAACTTACTACTATATAAAGTTTTATAGTAAACCTCTTTAGTTATTCCTTTATCGATTTCAATAGACATTTCGGTTATTTTAGACATTATTCTATTCTTTATGAGTAGACTACTGTAATTTATAGAATACTATGACACTCTCCCCTACAAAGTGGACAGATGATCTGGTGAATGCGGGAAGCTATTGGAAGCGGGCAACGCGTAAACAATCGATGTGCTGATCTTTGAGAGGCCTATATCCAGCAGTGGATCTCAATCTATCGGCTGATGATGATGATGAAATTATACTTACAAATCTCAGCAGAAGTTAAATTTTTTTAGGCTTATGAAAAGCATGTAACGAAGATTTAATTTGTTGATTAGTCGTCGACTAACTGATGTTATTTTTAATTTTAGTTAAGAAATCCGGTTTGAGATTACTCTTGAAAATTATTTAGGAAATTCCCATTCATCAGATCAGATATAAGCGGAATAATGTTATCACATTTTACTGGCGGTCCCGCCTATTGCAGCCGCCAAACAGCAATGTGCCTACACTACTATGTTCCGGTTTGAAAGGCGCTGTAGGTAGTGTAATTAATAGAGTAACAACACTCAACATCTTATGGAGACACGCCTGAGAAGGTGACGAGCGCAATGTGGTGTAGTATATGTAGCAGACGCATCACTCACACTCAGGTAAATGTCGATCATCGTCTCATCGCTTAATTGAAATAAAAAAAAAATTATAGATTTAATGTGTAGGAAATAGTGTTTTATTGCGGCTTCAGTTATGTCGAAGGTCCAGTAAATGTGGAATTGCAGCAAACTTGTATTTAAGTATTCAACCCACGCGCATCCTCGTCGTTCGGTACATTCGTTACACACGTGTCGTCCAGAACCGGGTCACTTGCCTCAATTAAAGCTTTTGACGTCTTTGTACTTATAACAGACCTGTCGTACCACTCGCATGTTGATGATGGTGAAAACTTTGTTTCTCACCTAAAAAAAAAACCTCAAATCTATCCATACCAGTAATACTCTTAATAATTGGATTTTAATCTCAACTGCAGTTAATTTATGGGGCTACAACTTAGATGAATATATTTTTAATCAATAGGTTCTCGAAAAAAAAATTAAATTGAAAGTAGTAAACTATCTTTTTTATTAAACAATTTACGTCAAAAATCTAATAAACTTTTTGGAACACAGCATCACATTGCGCTCATCGGTAGACAGAACTGCGACAATAACCTCCTTGAGACATAAATGGTAAGGCTCACTACCCCAATAATTACACTAGCTACAGCGCCCTTCAAACCGGAACATAGTACTGTTTGGCGGCAGAAATAGGAGCTGTGTTGGTAGATACTTAGACGGTATCCGGTAAGAGATAACCAGAGAAATTCACCAGTAATCACGTTAGTACAAATAATGATTTTTCGCGTGAGATGAAACTGTAATCATTATCTTAGAGTCGGTGTAATAACTATTTATATACCAATAATAATTTACCTATTTCTCCCACGATTTCACTTTCAAGTTACCGTTAAGTGATTAATCGTGACCGATAGTCATTTTGAAATTCAATTAATGTTCTTTCATTTAAATGGTTTCCTTATGGTTGCTGTTGTCACTAAATTCACATCAATCGAATTCGTTACGATAAATATGGAATAAATACTGATGGCAGGTTTCTCCCGATGGAGACCGTCTAAATAGATACCACCCTAGCGCCTACTTCTGCCGCTAAACAGTACTATATTCCGGTTTGAAGGGCGCTGTAGCTAGTATTATTACAGAAGTACCGAGACTTAACATGTTATGTTCCAGCGACGAGCGCAATATGGTGTAGTATATATCATCCTAACAGCGCTTCGTTGTTATGGGCAGGCGTATCACTTACCATCAGTTGAACGTCTCGTTGCTTAATTGAATAAGAAATAAATTATGGTGCTGTGTGTATACGATATGTCATCCTAACTACCGCCATTTTGTTATGGGTAGGCGTATAATTTACCAGTACTTTAATGTTTCGCTCGTTTTATCATTTCGTTCAATGAAAATTAAATCATTGACATTTAAAAATATATAAAAAAGAGTAGTGTGTCTTGTCGGGTGTCTTGCCTCCATTCTTTTCAGTTCCGATGCTTTTTTTTGCTAATGGATTGTAAATTTTAAAGTTCAATAAGCGAACGTAACCAATAATGACAAAAAAGGTTTTTTAATGTTACTTCCTACAACTTAGCATTACATTTTATTGAATAAGTTTAGCCAGCTACATATTATTATACATTCGTGTAAACATATGTAACGTGTCAGGCTACACTAACCATTCGAAATTTGAATTTAGAACGCGAGCTGTCATCTGAAATACGCGCCGCCATATTGGAACGTCGACACTCATCGGCATTTGCTTGCAATTTCACGTTCATCAATCACTTTCATTTTAGTCCGCCACGTGGTCACGTTCGATAGTTCTCGAACGTTCCAAGGTCGCTCTAGGACTTTAATCCAACCGTTCACTCGTGTCACTTCATTGCCTGTATTATGAGTCACTTTCGTGTTATAACTATAATAAACACTCAATTTACTTCACAAAGGCCACCAGGAAATAAATTGAATAATTATAATGGTATTAGATCAAAACCAAACATTTCCTGGATAACAACTGGCAAACAATGGTCTTCCTAAATGTTATACTAGGGTCATAGAAGATAGCTTTAGAAATAATATTTTTAACGTTTTATTAACGGGCGATGTAGTCGACCAATTTAGAAGAGGCATTTAACTGTTTTGAAATCAGATTAAAAAAAAACACATTAGCATAAACTGCTTTCCAATTACTTCCCCTAAAGCGCCTATGGGCCTCTGATTAAGCACCCATCCTGTTGATGTATGCAACATCGGCCCAAGCGTAACGATTTCATTCTATCGATGTTGAAATTATGCATTTTTTTTTTGCATTTTGAGTCAGTACAAATATGGATACGGAACTATAATTTGATTTATAATAATAAAACTGCTAGTCAACAAACGTTTTCGTTATCGTTTATATATTAAAAAAAATATGTTAATTTTAAATTAACCGTTATCAATTCTTTAATGTTTTACATATGCTTATTTAATAGTTATGTATTATTTCAAAAGAGGTTGAATGTTCAATACGCAATATTGATTCTGAACGCATCATTATAATATTATGTAATCGGGCGCGTTCATTGTAGCCGATTTGATCGGATCGATTGCGAACACCCCTCCTTGCAGCGGTTACAACATATCCTACAATATTGCGACAAACGGTAGTGCACTGCACTGTCATAACATTGCCATACGGTACGGCAATTAGCCGCTGCGTGTACACCGTGCGGCTACTATTGAATCGATGAATATTTAATTAGGATTTCATACTTTCCATTTTAAATCACGATCATAGCATTACTTTACTAAATTTCTTTTATTCAATAAAGCGACGAAACTAGAGAGACGTTCACCTGATACGTGAGACGCCCGCCCTTAACAACGTGGTGCTAGTTAGGATGTCATACACTGCACCACATTGCGCTTGTCGCCTGAGATATAAGATATTGAGTATCGTTACACATTAGGGTATCATTAGGGTGTGTTTATTAAATCACACTAGCTACAGCGCTCTTCAAATTAGAACGCTGCGGTAGTAAATATATAGACAGTTTACGGTAACGGGGAGGCCTACCACCACAATTTGCTCTTTATAGTAATTCTTAGTTACGAGTTTCTTTTAGACAATACTTAGTGTTATAGGAATAGGTGGTAGGTTTAATAAATCGAGAAAAAATGGACTATATATATATGTATAAATATAATATATAATTTTTTCTTTGAATGTCTATATTAAATAGTTTATGTTCGTTGATGTGATAAACTGTTTAATTATGTAAAATGCAAGACGATCTCTGATTGATACGATATTCCTATAATGAATAAAAAAATTACTTTTACTCTGATTAATACACTTGTCAGTTAAGGTGTTTACACATCATCTTGCATTTTCTTTTGGTGAGATGCTGTAAACCTCTTTATTTCGGTAAATTTATATGAAAAGGATTGTCGCGAACCAGAGAGATCTTCGATTCAATATTATTTACTCTAATTAAAAGATATCGTTCCCAAAACAGATCTGGGCTTTAGTTATGTACTATAAATCAAGCTGAATTTGTTTGATATTTAAATGAATTTTATAACAAGGTCAATGTTATTTGTTAGCGGCGTTCAACCTAGACCCAGACATCAAAATGTTATTGCATAAGTTTGGATTGTTGTAATCTATTCATTCGTGTATTGTCAATCAAAGAAAAATCATTCAAAATCGAAAATTCTTCTATTAATAAAAATCTCAAGTATTAATAAAATGTTACACAAAACAAAACTTTAACCTGGTAAGAAAAAAATCTAGTTTCATACCGAAACTTGAGGTTTTCTACAATTTTATATAGAATTTATCTAATCGGTTATTATTATATGTGTATTGAAATTTCAATTTCAAACAAGTAGGAGAACAAAGTATCATATCCGTAATTTTTTTTTATTTAATTCAATTATATCTATTTTTTTTTTTGTATAGTAACTATCTATCTATATGTAATATTACTGAAATACCATTTATATGGAGTTAGAAGTATAGTAAATTAAATCAAATATCACATAACAAAGTTGCTCAAATGGAGAACAAAACTGCTCTATAAATATCTGTATTTAATCTAAATGTTTATAGATTGCTCAATTATCGATACAAATGGAATAATATATTTGTTTTTTAACAAATATATTATTCCATTTGTGGAGGATACAGTACGGATTCTGAATTTTATCGAATTTAAATACGAAACCTGATTCTCAGACGTATTTAAAAAAAGGTCACAGATGTCTTAGTGCACTCATTCACATAAAATCGAGTACTAATTTATGTAACATATTCATATGTAAAATATAAATATAATATGGATATTGACTGCTTCCGTGGTGCATAGGCTGAAGGCTTGCTCAGTAACTCGAAGGTCTCTTATTCGATTCCGGGACCATAAGTTGTAGTTTGTGGTGATAGAGTTTATTTGGAAATCGCCTGGTTACTTACCAACATCATATTGAAAACGTTCACCCTAATCATGTTCGACACATGAGAGCCAGAATATACCAGGATTCACCATCTACAGTTACATTGGTACTGTTTACCATGTGAAACTGTGATCAAGTGTTCGCCCAAGCATGATAAAAAAATCACTGATGGTAGGTCTCTGTTGCCGGGGACCGTCTAGGTAGGTACCGCCGAAACTCCTATTTTAGCCGCCAAACACTGATGTACAAACATTACAGTGTTCTGGTTTGAAGGGGCTTTAACCAGTAAAATTAATAGGGTTGCGAGACTATATCTTAAGTCTCAAGGCGACGAGCACAATATAGTGCTATGTATATCCATCTAACTAACGCCACGTTGTCATGGGCAACCGTATCACTTCCCACCATCACACCATCAGGTGAAGGTCTTTAGCTTATTACTCGTCGAATAAAAAAAATATATAAATCTTTAATGATAACCCTGAAATGAAATATTAATTGCCCTTTTTGCACTTTTAGAAAGTTGCATATAACTTTATGACAGTTGCATTTGCTATAATTACATGCGGCGTTCACACGCGATCAGTTAACGCAAAAATTTACAGCAACACGAAATTTAATTACGGTTACCCAAGTAATCGGAACAATAGTTATTACTTGAAATTTACTAATACTTATAACGAACAAGAAAAAAACTTCGTGTATATCCACTTATAGACGAATTAACAAATAAATAATTTGGTAATAATTTATATAACAATACATTAACTCCAATGTAATAATGAATATTTATTACGTTTCACTCTAAATTCGTCGGAAAAAAATTCATAATAAACAGGACAGGAAATTAATGGCTACCTTGACCCTGTCGAATGATATTTAAATTGAATGAGACAACTTATTGAAGTATTCAGAAATGCTTAATTTTTTTTTAATCAAGAGATAAAAGGCAAAGTCTTTTAAACTATACATCTGCCAAATCTTTCAGCCGCAGTAACAAAACTTTCGTAATCATTAACATACGTAAAAAAAAATCATTTAAATGAATTAGCAGCCATTAAATAATATCTGCTCTTTGACGTTTCTTATTAAACTACAAAATTAACAAGACACTGACCTCTTAACACGTCAGCGGGGATAAGCCGCCTGAAAGTCTTCGGCCTTTCACCTTCCTTCTCTTCTTCGGCGGCGAAAGCCAGCGCGAATACGGCAAGAACAAACAGGTACTTCATCTTGGCGAACACCTTACGAGTGCCGATTGGGATAAAAAAAGAAAAAACCCGAGTTACGCGCGCTTTTTCCAAGTGACTGCTCCGCGTTGCGTTCGCGCGACACGACTGGGTTCCACATTCGATTTTCGCGGGGTTTTATTCCAACTTGACAGGCGGGGAGTGAATGGTTAAACAAGATGGCTGGTGCATGCAGGCACCGGGTATATTTTTTTTTTTTGTTGTTGTGCGATGTCTCAGGGTTGGCTTTGTTGCGAAATGTTTCTCCTTTATTATTGTGGATACGGTCATCGCTGACCGCATCGTGTGAGTATATTTTTTTTTATACACTGAAGCGACTTGACGAATGGGACGTTCACCTGATGGTAAGTTATACGCCCGCTCATAACAACGTGGCACTAGTAAGAATATTATATACCCTAGTAAATTCAAACCGGAACTCATTAATGTTTGGTGGCGGAATTAGGCGCTGCTTTGGTACTTACCTAGACGATCTCCAGCAACAGAGACCTACCACCAATATATTCATTTATATAATACATTATTATTCATTAAAACCTATTTATTATTCAACAGTGTGACAAGTTATTACCTTCACTGAATGTATTCTGGAATTGTCGCCTTCATTATAACGATATTAAGCATACGTTTTATTCCACTCCGTGTTGGTTTTATTTATTTTTATTAATTTAAATACTTCCTAAATCTACAAAACATAGGAATATCTAAAGAGTTTAGAAAGCTAGCTCTTACTAGATACTAGTAAAGGAATGTTCAATAACATCTTCGTGTCTTTGAAATGATAAATCTATGTCGATTGACTACGCCACCTGTTTCCTATAAATCTATGAAATATGACTATTAAAAATAGATTCATGTAATATACTTTACTTATATAAGATACTGTAGAAAATAAATAATAAAAATTAGATTTTAAACATACTTTCATTGAACAAATTGTAATCACATTGAGAAGCTATCCCACCGCCGACATACTTGTTTAATGCATTAAGTTAGTAAGCATACATATACAACTATTCAAGTTTGTAAGCGGCACCATAACTTTATGTTTTAACTAATCGCTTTAACTCAGTCTCCATTTAATAATCATATTACTTTATACTTTAAATCAAATATTTTATTAAATATAACTAACAAATATTCTGTAGTATAGCTTATATATAGTAGATTTAATTATAGATTATCCAGATCATGTTTCCTTACAAGGATTACACTCTATATACAAAATGATCTTAGTATAGGACGGTCAGTAATAAAAAGTACATCTCCTTAACGATGTATGAGAGATCTACAAAAGGATCAGAAATTTTATAATAAAGTAAATTAACAGTCAGAGAAAGTATTAATTTTATTATTATTTCTTATCTCTATTCCTTCTATATCATAAAGACGTAGTAATAAATCTACGAATATAATAAAAAAAGACCTATCACGATAAGAGAAAGGCTAAAGTTGCATCGTCCACAGCTTCGCAAATATGAATCCGTTCCTATGTTCTCAATACCGACTGCATGTATCTTTTCAGATTAGAAATGGTTGAACTTATCGACTTTCGTCATCTGAATTAAGTTAGATTTGATGTCGGTAATAGGAATAACATTATCCAGTTGTGATGATATACAGCTAACTTGTGAATTTCAATATAAGCTGCAACATATACCGCAGAAGTATAGTAAGTTAGACATATATAACTTTACACTATGTTGAAATACAAAACTGATTAATCTTACCATAGTTTATGTAAAAGTTAGTACACGTACAAAGAGTATAATAAGTATAGTGTTAAATATACTTATGTTACGTAAGTCAAAAGCTTAATCTTTTTTTTATTTAACGAAGAACGAGACGAGCGGAACATTCACCTCATGGTGATACGCCTATCCATAACAACGCGCTAGTTAAGATGGTATCCACTGCACCACATTGCGCTCGTCGCCTAAGACGTAAGATGTTGAGTCTCGTTACCCCAGGAATTACACTAGCTACAGCGCCCTCCAAACCAGAACACAGCAAAGTCTGCACAATTTCATCTGAGAGTCGCACAGAACTGGTGCTCATAGACAACGGGTCTTTAACTAGTGTAAGATATGTGGAAGAAATCCTTAATGAACACGTTGGCCATTTATAGTCAATTTGAGTGAAGATGCTATTTATGTGTATGACAATGCCCGATCTCATTCAGGTTTTATTGTGAACTACCTACCAGAGATGAACATTATAACATATGCAGTTGCCAGCACGCAGCCCGGATATCAACCCTATCGAGCATGCATGGGACGAGCTAGGGAGATGCGTAAAACAACGAAACCCTCCCCCAATCATGCTTCGTGAGCTCAAAATTACTGTCACAGATGAATGGGAAAATATTTACCAAAATAGTATAAGAAACCTGGTATACAGCCAAATTGTGCCAAACCGCGTAAACGCAGTCATGGAAGCGGAAGCACGAGAAAGCTATACAAAGTATTGAAATTCAAGAAAATCATATTGTTGTACAAAAATGTCGTGTTTCCTATTTTTGTTTTGAGGTGAAATCGGCAGTTTTTTTTCTTTATGTAATTTTTAATAAGTAAAATGTAGTGACATAAATTTTATTACTTTCATTTAAGGGGTATTCTATTATCTATTAAACACTGTTTATTTTATTAAGCTAGCATTCTTAGTTTCCAAGATTTACAGGTTTCTTTAGGTAACCCGCATTCATTGCTCTCGAGTATATTTTCTTTGAAAACAGTTCATAGATCGTTGAGTTTATTTTTATAAGTTAACTAGCTGTTCTCCGCCCGCTTTGCTGGACGTAATATAAAATTAGACCCCTAATGAGTTACAATAGCAGCCGTTGCTATAGCAACCGCATAAATAATGCAAATAGAAATATTTTTAAAAGTTAATTAAAAATATAACGATGAAAGATCTATGACATTCATAAAAGAAAGAGCCTATAACCATTTACAAATTATTCCTCATCGAATGCTTGTGTTCCAGTGGCCATACGTTCACTAGTTTTCGCGTGTACCTATAGAAGTTAAGTGGTATAAAAAGAAAACTTGATTATTGTGAATATCTACATTTTCTATAAAGTATAATATATAAATATGTACATAGACATACTGTAGGGAGACCCCACACAAGGTGGACCGACGATCTGGTGAGAATCGCGGGACCGATCGACGTGGAGATTTTTGGGGGATGCCAATGTCCAGCAGAGAACGTCTATCAGCTGATAATGATTACGATGATGATATAAATATATAGACAGTAGTTATGAATTAAAAAAAAAAGTTTCATATTTTCCTATATATAAAATGTGCGGATATTAACAAAAATCATGATTTATTTGATGCCCGTTTGCTTCTACAGTTACCGTTCAACATCAGGCGACCGCCATGTTTATTTATCAACAGAGTATAAAAGAAATCATATTGAAGCAAACGGCCGGAACCATTGATGCGAAAAAATATCTACATCGCTGATTTCACATCCGCCTTCGTTAATTAATCAAATTTACCATACCATATGTCATTCACCATAGTATCACCACCATATTTATCATGAAATCTGCTACCGTCACTGTTGGTCTCTGTTGCCGGAAACTGTCTAGGTAGGTACAATCGCAGCGCTTATTTCTACCGCCGAACACTAGTGTGCAAACATTAGTGTTCCGGTTTGAAGTGGCTTTAGCCAGTGAAATTAACGGGGTAACGAGATTACATCTTATGTCTCAAGGTGAGCACAATGTAGTGCTGTGTATATAAACCTAACTAGCGACACGTTACAGGCAAGCATATCACTTACCATCAGGTGAAGATATTTTTCGACTCATCGAATAAAAAAAAATATAAAGCTCTAATGGTAACTCTAAATTAAATATTAATTGCTCTTTTTGCACTTATTTCTACCGCTAAACAGTTGTATGCAAACATTACTGTGTTCCAGTTTGAAGACCAGTGTAGCTAGTGTAATTACTGGGACGAGACTCTAGATCTTATGTCTCAGGAAACGAGCGCAATGTTGTGCAGTGTATCTATCTTAACTAGCGCCACGTTATGCACGGGCGTATCACTTATCTTCAAGTGAATGACCCACTCGTTTCGTCGCTTAATTGTATAAAAAAAATCGAGCCAAAGACGCCTTCCTTACAAGGTAAAAGGTGAGTCTCCGCGACGTTTATAGTTAACAAGCTGTCGTTATGGTTACGCGAAAAGAGGATATGCAAACAAAAAAAAATTACACTAATGTTATAAAAGCGAAAGTCTGTTAGCTTTTCACGCTTTAACCTCTTAACCAGTTTTTAAGAGTTCTTGTACTCGGACACGTTTTTTTTTTAATTTGCAAAAACAAAGTCAAGAGCAGGACTTAAAAAACCTCTTTTTGATTGGCCTCCACATATTTATTTAATGGTGACAATGCTGTGAAGCCATGGACTGTACATATAGATACCACTGCTACTAACTACTATTTCGGCCGCCAAACAGTCGTGAGTAAACATTAATGGGTTCCGGTTTCGAGGGCGCTCTAGCTAATGTAATTGCTGGGGTAACGTGACTCAACATCTAATGTCAAGACGACGAGCGTAATATAGTGCTGTGTATATTGTCCTAACTAACGCTACGTTGTTATGATCTGGCGTATTATTTACCATCAGGAGAACGTGTCGCTCGCCTCCTTGGGTCGTGAAATAAAAAAAATTACTGGAGTAGCGGGACTCAAGATCTTGGTTAAAGGCAAGGAGCACAATGTAAAGCAATGCGTATCATTCTAATTACCGCCACGTTGTTATGGGCGGGTGTATCACTTACCACCAGGTGAATGTTCCGCTCGTCTCCTTGAGTCATAGAATAAAAAATATTTACTGGGGTAACGAGGCTCAAGATCTTATGTCTCAAGGTGACGAGCGCAATGTGGCAATGTGTACCATTTTAACTAGCGCCACATTGTTATGGGCTGGCGTAACACTTACCATCAGGTGAAAGTATCGCTCGTTTCGTCGCTTAATGGATTAAAAAAAAATATTTACTAGATATGGGACGCATTTTCCTGCTCTTAGGTTTTTGGTGAGTAATAAAGGTTTCTCCTTTTTCATATAGGTAACTGACTGTAAATATATCATTAATACATCTAAGTAATAACTATTTATATAAATCTTCTTCTTTTTGATGTTCCGTCTGGTAAGAGGATTTACTTACTTCTTTAACTACATTTCGCTCTATTTAAGTCATCGCTTTCTTTGAAATAACAGCTGATCGTATCTTTTATCACTACACACTTCGCAACTTTCGGTATTCCTCTTCGCCGTCTGCCAGGCATGATGAGGCTGGGTATTTTAATGCCTATGTATTCAGGTGGTCTCCTTCTGATATGCTCATGCCCTCGCAGTCGGTTTTCCTGCAGTTTGTCTATTGTAAGTATCATCTATATAGATCAAATGTAATAATTAAAACGGAATTAATAAACATCATCGGTATTACCAATGGGTTTTCCACTAACCTGTTGTTATTGCTAAAAACGTGAGAAATTTCTTAATAATATCTTATGCAGTTGCTTGCAACTGTTGTTGTAGTTTTTTTTTTAATTAATTAAGCAACGTGACAAGCGGACGTTCAACTGATGGTAAATGATACGCCTGCTCATAACGTGGCGCTGATTAGAATGATACACATTGCACTACATTGTTTTGGTCACCTGAGACATAAGATATGGAGTCTCGTTACCACATTAATTACACTAACTACATCGCCCTTCAAGCAGGAACATAGTAACATTTGTACAGTATGGTTTGTCGACTGCAATGGACGATGTGGTGGCTCCTACCTAGACGGTCTCCGAAAATAGAGATTTACCATCAGTAAATTAGTCATTTATAACGTCATTTTACGTAATGTCGTAATTTACTGACATTTTATAGCTCTGCCTTTGTAACACTGTCATCCTTTTTTTTCTTGGTGAAATCCTGCAATGGACATCCTTATGCTGTCGGAGCAACAGAAGAGTTATGCCGGCTCATCAACAAACCAGCCTCTGGTTCTCACCAACCCGTATTTGGCCAGCGTGATGGGAAATAGATTAAGTCCCCTCACGTCAACCCTTAAAACCGATGGCTCCTATCCACCGGTGATATCGGACGCCGTACTGACTGTTGAAGGTCGCGGGAAGCCGGTGGATGTGGGCAGCACGGGATCGATTGACGTGAAGATCTATGGGGGAAGCCTATATCCAGCAATGGACGTCTATAGGCTGGTGAGGCCGGTGGCATTTGGCTGGAACTACAGGAACGTTTTCGCACACAATATACGAAATTTTTCGATTGTATAACGTATCAAACTAAACTGGTTGAAGATGTTGATATTGGGAAGGCATACTTTCTTTTTTCTTTCTCCACCATCATCTCACCAGGTGTTTACGTATGTTTTTACTTAATCATATAAAAATCTCCAAAAGTGCATCGCTGTTTGCACAATCGCTTCCGCATATTAATAGAGAACCTTGTCTTGTTTGTCTGCACTTTCTCTTTTATTTTGTTTTGTCAATGTCTAACGAAAGTTGAAAACAAACCAAAAGGTGTGTTCTTTTTTTTGAAGAATTATTATCTTTATTGCCAACTGCCAAACCGTTTAAAAAACGAAATTTATATAATGGTATTTTTTTTTTATTTCAAGAAGCGATAAGACGAGCGGGAGCGCCCGCTCATAACTACGCGACGCTAGTTAGGATGTTACTGCACCATATTGCGCTCGTCGCCTTGAGACATAGGATTTTAAGTCTCATTACCCCAGTAATTTCACTAGCTAGGATTGAAGGGAGCAGCCCTTCAATCCAAAACTCAGTAATGTTTGCAAACTACTGTTTGGTGGCAGAAATAGGAGCTGCGGTCATATCTACCTAAACCAGGTCTCTATTACCAGAGGTAATTTTTTGATACTCTGTTTAATAACAGGTTTAAATTAATAATAATGTATAATACAAATGAATATACTGGTGGTAGATCTCTCTCTACTGGTGGTGGGTCTCTGTTTCGGATACCGTCTAGGTACACCACTGCAGCGCCTTTGCAGCCGACAAACAGTAGTGTACTTCAACTTGAGGGTTCTGTAGCTAGTGTAATTACTGGGGTATCAAGTCTTCTTATGTCTTAAGACGATGAACACTACGAGTATGTGATGCTGTGTATACCATCCTAACTAGCGCCACATTGTTATAGGCAAGTGTTTCACTTACCATCAGGTAAATACCCTGTTCGTATCGTAGCTTCGTTGAATAAAAAGTATGTAGCAAATACGATCCTAAGAAGTTTGATTTCAGAAATTACTCTACCGGAAGATGTTTCACCTGCAATAGGTATTCCGCTAAATAGATTTTTTTTAATTGTCGAAACGGTGAAACGAGCTAGAAGTTCACGTGATGGTAAGTAGTACGCCCGCCTGTAACAATAGGGCGAAAGTCAGGATGATATACACTGTGCTAAATTGTGCTTGTGTTGGGGTGTAAGGGGTTCCGCCCAATATTTTACGGAGCCCAAATCAAGCTGACCTGCACGTGGTGCACCCTGCTGAATAACAGGCGAGGCTCGGACCACCCAACAAGCCGCACTGGGCCAGCGTGGTGGGTTACGGCTCAATTCCGCTTAATGAACTATAACGATGTGGAGATTTTTGGGGGAAGCCTGTGTCCAGCAGGCGACGTCTGTTGGCTGATGATGATGATGATATTGTGCTTTACTTTCGTTACTTCAGTAATCAAAATGGATAACAACAATATTAACACAGCACTGTTTGTCGACTTCAATAGGCGCTGCGGTGGCACCTACCTAACACGGTCTTCGGCAACAAAGATCTACTACCAGATAATTTTTTTGACAGCGTTCATCAATCAATCCAATGATCTTACAAGCTTTAGAAAAAAAAAAGTCACAGATCTGCTAGATACTACTGCGCAACAGAAATACAAGTACATATAGTTTACATTATACATAATATAGGTAGACATAGAGTCTAGTGCCATTTAGTTACTGAAAGCCGATTTTGGTAACAAGTCGCAGTGACAGGAACTTTTGCGAAGGATTTTTTTTTTGCATAAACTAAATGTCAGCTCAGGTACGTAACTATTTGACGTTATTAAAATGTTTTTTTTTTATTATTCAATTAATCGTCGAGACGAGTGGAACGTCCACGTGATAGTAAATGATACAACGTGGCAACGCATAAGGTGTATTCAATGTGGCTCTTATACTATTCAAACTAAATAGTTATTTTATATATATCATCATCATATAGACGTCCACTGCTGAACATCGGCATCCCCTACACATATATATATATATATCTCCTTCTTTAAATTTTACAGTGCTGGTGGTACGACTCTTGCTGGAGACTACAGCACTATCTATTTCTACCGCCAAACAATATTGTGTTAAAATTTCTATTCTCCATTTTAAAGGACGTTGTGACTAGTTGAATTACTGGGGTAACGAGACTTAACAACTATTATCGTATCACTATTTCAACTCCCTCCCCCCCCCCCTAAAATTTTATTTAATGTACATATTCTATTTCCTGTTATTATGTAAGCGTCTTATTGTCTTAAAGAGAAAATAAAATTCTCGTGCAATGTAAACTTTACTGGTGGTAGGTACCGCAGCGCGTAATGCAGCCGACCAACAGTACTGTGCAAACTTTTATGTTCTGGTTTAAAGGGCGCTGTAGCTAGTGCAAATAGTGAGATAACCGCACACAACATCTCATGTCTAAGGCGACAAGCGCAATGTGGTGCAGCATATAACATCCTGACAAGCGCCACGTTGTTTTGGGCTGGCAAATCACTTACCACCAAGTGAACGATCCGCTAGTCTCGTCGCTTTGTTTACTAAAAAAAAAATTCCTGATTCAAGTCATTACAAAGTTTCTCAACATAAAACAGTATAAATCGTTCGCTTCGGTTTGAAGATCCTTGCCATAATGGGAGACCAGCGTAAAATAATTGCATACTGCATTTATTTATGTGGTTTAATGGAACCGGAAAGTGAATTGCTGGTAATTACACACATTCACAATCGCTTAAAAGCGAAGTAAAGATCAAGTTGAATTATTTAAATTCTTTCCAGTAATTTCACTACCTACAACGCACTTCAAACCGGCACACAGTAACATTTGCACAGTATCCTTTTGTAGACTGGAATAGGCGCTGCACAGGTATCTATCTAGACGGTCTCCAACAGAGACCTATCCAGTAAAGCTGTGAACTAGATTTTTGCGCTTAACCACCACGAACTACATATCCACTTAAAAAATGGTGGGATTATGGTCAAGCGCTAATACATTTAAAAGAAATTAATTTGTTTACAATAGATATGATTTAAAAAAAAAACTAAGCGGGTCGATTTTTTCGCGGTTGAATGGTCTCATGCGTGTCGTGACGTCATAATAGAATAGACCCCCCAGTGCTCGGATGAACGGCATCCGTCATGGTACAGTACCTAAACAGGGCGCGCAGAGGACAACTTTTTCCACATCAAACGAAAGTCATTAACCAATTATAGATTAGTAACATAAAATAACATTAAACAAATTTAAAATGTTTTAATCAGGAAAATGGTTTTTCCACACCACTACAACGCCTATTGCAACAGACAAACAGTAGTGGTCCAGTTCGAAGGGCGTTGTAGCTAGTGTAACTAATAGGGTAACGAAACTCGACATCTTGTCTCAGTCCGTGAGCACAATATGGTGCATATCATCATAACTGTCGCGAAGTTATTATGAGTGGGGATATCACTTACCATCAAGTGAAGCTCACGCTCGTCTCGTTACTTAATTGGATAAAAAAAATCCATCAATCCACTCATCACGATAACTCTAGGTCCAGAAAGCTAGAGACTTGAAATTTAGTAAGAATGTTACTTTTATCGAGTATAGATCAGCTAAAAACTAATTTTGCGAAATGCTGCCCTCAAAAGGGGTTGCAGCGGTATTACGACCAGCAAAGTGGATGTAGAACAGCTGGTATACACATGTAGAAGCTATACAGATATTCATTGACTCATCAAGAGATCTTCAAAACTATTGGACGTCAAGACTCAAAATTATGGTAGAGATATTGCTTTCTCCATTGAAAAGGTCAGCTAAGAATAGACTTTACAAAATACCTTCCTCAAAGGGATGCAATTAAAAATATCTGCTGTAATTATTTATTTGATTTACGCTGTATTTTTTTTATAGGAAGGGTGGGCAAACGAGCGAACAGTTCCCCTGGTGGAAAGTGATCACTGACGCCCATGGACAGTCAATACAGGAGGCTCGCGGCTACGTTACCGAACTTTAAGGTAATGATTTCTTTTGTTTATTCTCTCTTTTCTTTTGTTTATTCTAATTCCATTTAATTTAATTAATATAATAATTACCCAATGAAATATTAAAAGTTTAATTTACATAAATTTTATTTCATGTAACGGTGTACAACTTGTCAGTTCAGCTATAACCCTGAGCTTATGACAGGGAAAGTAGCTTACAGTTATATCGGTGGCGTATTAGCAAGTTCTCAAGAGTTTAATAAAGTTCTTAATAAGTTGAAGGTTGCAACACAACAAAGCACAAAAGGCAACTATCGTGCACAGGAAGAATACGATTGCTAAATATACGGTAAGTGGTTTAGTCATCGCATGCCCTAGTTGTGATGGCCATCTGATTGCCATGAAACAAAAAAAGTACTTCTCAATCTGCTTACACCATAAAAACTATTTTTGTGCAATGTAGTAACTACTAGATTCATTATCTGTAATAATATAACACGAGACTTCAGTTTGACATGGTCTTAAGTAATAATTATATAGACCGCAAAGGGATTGATGCTTGCGAAATGTGGTGCTGGAGGAAAATGCTCCGGATCCCATTGGACTGTACTTCCGACCAACGCATCAATACTAGCCGAGCTCAAAATAAAAAAGGGCTTTCTTCTATCTGTACATCGGATGCATTGGCAGGAAAGATGGAGTAAACCTTTAAAAACTTGTGATTACTGGCAAAAGGGCCGCGGGACTGCAGTCCAAAGCATTGGTCTGTCCAGATCCGCAACACACTCGACTTTCACAGTCTATGATGCTTTCCGAGTAGCAGGAAATAGGATGAAATGGCGAAACATCATGAAGACAAGAGGGTGTAGACAAAGAGAGATGGGTGTAGGAAGTCACGACTCTCAGACATGAGGAATACGATTTGAGGAGGAGAAAGTGACGATGAGGCTATGGAGTGTGAAACACGCTCTTCAAAAATACTCTAACGCCCATATTCTGATCGCCGGATGTAGACTATTATGATGACAGATTTATATTAACGTAGCTCGACAGTTGGGTTTTTAAAAAACTTTTATACTAACCAAACTATAATGTGGCTCCGGAATCGAACTAAGATTGACTGTGTTACAGGACAAGGCCTTAGCTATTACTACATGTGTATCTAGATAGATAATTACACGCCTGTGGACCTGAGTATATTGATGTCGTTAGTTTTTTCCGTGTAAAACAAGTATTGTAATCAACTATTTCGTTGGAAAATATCCTTACAATTATACAGGGGTAGAACATTTATATCTGGTATAATATATATATATATATATATCGATTCCTAGGGGCACATTGGGGGTAAACACCATTTTATTGAACATTATTTAAATGCAGTCTTACACAGTTTTCGGAGCTCTATCAAAATATATTATATATAAAGTTGTGAAATTCTTAAAAAAAAATTATGCGTCCAAAAGAATTAAAAAATTGTGTACTATATATATAAACTTTTGTCAGGAAACACTTTTTTTTACTGTACCTAAAAAAGGCGTATTATGGTAGTTAAGTCTATTGAGGCCAGAGGCATCGATATGATCCGATATTTTCATGAACTCGCTTCCTACGGCATCAAGTAACCATACCGCACGTATTTGGCAACACTGATACTTTGCGAAAACCTGTGTGAACTTTACCACATACTACCAATTGGTCTCAAACTCTATTGTCGGCGGTTACACAAACACAATGCGAACTACTCCCACCGTGACGGTGAACAAAGCGAATTAAAATACGCAATAAAGGAATATACACACAATAAACTCGCCGCGGGTTCAACCCTGGTTGCTCCACACGAACAGTTCCCTTTGAACTTAATTAATCTCAAAATATATGAATATCCATTAAATATTTAATAATACTCCCTACGGATATTATTGCAGTTGTATTTACGAAAGTTACGATGTATGTGTGGCGTGACGAGGATGGATAAAATTAAGAATAAGTATATTAGAGGAAGTCTGAAAGTTGCTCCAGTGACAGAGAAGTTGAGGAGCAAGAGGTTAGCGTGGTGCAAACATGTTATGCGGAAGGATGAAGGACATATAACAAAGAAAGTAATGAAAAGAAACGTGGATAGTCGTAAGGGTAGATAGAGAAAGACCGATAAAAGTGTGGATGGTTTGTATGAAAGATGACATGTTTAAGAAGAGTGTGAATTCAGATATGGCGGCTGATAGAGGGATGTGGAGAAGTATATACTATGCGGACTGCGGCTATGACGTCGGGACACCTATCACTTCAGTCCCCTTGTGGCCAAAGACCTCTACATACATAGCCTCCAGTATCTCGGGGCCTAGGAGCTGTCGTATGTAAGTATACTCAAATGGGAGGATTTGGGCCATTTCCCACCACGCTGGCCCAACGCAGGTTGGTAGGAGCTAGAGCCTCGTTTGTTGATTATCAGGTTTCATCACGAGCAGATGAGTTTGGCTTGGGTGCCGTGAGTTATTGTGCAGGAACCTTTACACACCTAACAAAGATCTACTAGACACTATTATTATTGAATAGAAAAGCTTTTCCATGGGAAAAATCTATTTCAAGAATTATACCGAATAGAAACGAATTAATGGGTATTGTCTTAAAACATGACAGTTACAAAACATATATAAAAGTATATTATCTTCATTCTATATGCTATATTTACATAACAAGTAAAGGAACGGTCGCCATGACTCACTTGACCATGCACTTTATAAAATCATATTCATACTGTAATAAAACAAGTACCGCTTAAAAGTAACTTAAGTACATAACATTAATAGTGGTGGTAGGTCTCTGTTGTAGGAGAATTTTGCAGCAGTAGTGTGCAATATAATTAGTACTGTGTTTCGGTTTGAAGGACGCTGCAGCTAGTGTAATTACTAGAGTAACGAGACTCAATATCTTATGTCTCGGGCGACGAGCGCAATGTGGTGTAGTGCATACAATCTTAACAAGCGCCACGTTGTTATGGGCAGGCGTATCACTTACCATCTAGTGTACGCCCCGCTCGTCTCGTCGCTTAATTATATAAAAAAAAAACTAGATATTTTTGCTTATAAAACATTTTTTTTTTTAGTTAATTCTGTTTTCAATACGGGAAATAGAGTAAACGGTTTGAATTCATTGTTGCCGTACGTTTTTAAAGTTAATTATTCCTGACCTCATGCGAAGGTTCTTATTATAATGCAAGAAAATTATTATTGTTATAGCCTTTTGTTTTACATTGAACGCGACATAAATGTTTACAGAGCGAAGGATGACAGGAGTGTGATGCAAACATCAGTATCAGTAATCTTATGAGTACCATCTATAGAAGATATCCAGAAATTCATTGCCTCATCACGAGATCTCTGGCATTATAAACACTCAAAATTTGGTAGAGATATTACTTCTGCCGTTTGGAGGTTAGCTAAGAATGAATTTAACAATATAATTGTGGGGGTATTAATAACGGGAAGATGAGGGGTTGCCGCTGGACGGGAATATTTCTGCCTAAATTCAAATCTAATTCTATAGTACGGCCAACAAAAGAGGCCGGGAACAGCTGGTTGTAATATATTGTAATTGCTGCCTAGACAGGTACATCTGCAGCCACACTTCCGCTGCCAAACAATAAACGTGGAGACATTACACAACAAGACTTAACATCTTGTGATCTCAAAGGAACAAGCGCTGTGTGATGCTGTATTCTAATCAATATGGTAATTTACTTATAATAAGGTAAATCCTCTGGTCATAGTTACTTGTAATAAAAAAAATACTATTCAGGTTATTAATAATATACTATTATTTTATCTATTTATTTGCATGTTTCTAAATATTTGTTTATATACTGACTCGCGTTTTATACAAGTACTAAAACGAAAAGTTCATTGATATAGTTCTTCCTTAGATACAAAAAATGGGTGTAAGGCGTCTCGCATAAAAACTCACGGGACGAACGAGGCTCTGGCTCCCACCAATCGGCATAAGACCAGCGTGGTGGGAAATGGCCCAAATCCCCCCATATGAACCCCTTGAAATGACGATCCTTTGTGTCCGACGGCAACAGAAGCCATGCTGACCATAAGGTCGCGGGAAACCGCTGGATGCGGGCAGGACAGGGCCGATCGATGTAGGGAGACCTATGTCCACCTGTGGACGTCTATCGGCTGATGATGATGATGAATACAAAAATATAATAATGAAATATAAAATATGTGTATATATATATGTAATTTATAATAATGTATACATAACTTATTATTGACAAATCAAAACAATTTACCAACATACCTCATACTCATTTCTTTGTAACATAATTTCTTATCGAGTAACTTTATGTAAGAGTTACTAGATAAAGAAGGAATCCACTATTAATTATAGACTTCGATCGCATCTAATAATTTCCAATATGATAAGAGATAAACAGAGATCATCCTATTTCATCCAATTGATGTAGTAATAGAAGTAAAGATATATACCGAAGCTTAAGGATTTATCAGATTACGACGTCTAAACATAATTTGAATGATATTAAAGACTAATTAATGCGATACGAAGCTGTTCCCCGACTCCTTTGCTAGACGTAATATAAAATTAGATTACAAATTCATCTCAAATATTCATTGAGAGCAACCACAACCCCAAACGACTTTCTATAGCAACCGTTACTATAACAACCGCATAAATAGAACGGAATGAAAATGTTTATAAAAATTAATTGGTAATAAAATTATGAAGGATCAATGAAATAAAAAAAAAATTTGCTTATAATCATCTACAATTCATTCCGCGCCGAATGGTCATGCACCAGTGTCGATAAGTTCACTAGTTTTCACGTGATTGGAGAACAAAAACAAACCCATTTTCATTATATATGTGTATATAAATAGATTAATGCGCAAAAGCTACGATGGGATTGATATGCCGAGTAAAATAAAAATATCTCAAATAAAAAAAAAGGTAATTTTTATAAATAAAAGAATTGCCAGGAAGAATTTCCAGCAGCTCCGTAAATGTTGGTGATAACCATAAATATAGTGATAGATGTAAAACTGAAAGAATTGCGACCTGGTACGGCTCCGTACGAAATGTCTATTGGGCGATTGTAAAACCCGGCAGTGGATTCTTAATTATTCGCTTTTGTCTATTACGAAACATAGTTATCAAGATTTCAGTTACGGTCAATGAAACGCGGTTAACTGTTATTGTTTCATGCGCCACTTCGAATCTTTTAGATTCGAAACACTTCCGGTACTGTTCTAAGAAGGTCAAAGGTCTGAAGTTTTAATATAGAAATAGTCACAGTTATTAGATTAGTATGAAAACATTTAATTACTGGTGGTATGTCTCTGTTGCCGAATACCGTCGCAGCGCCTATTACAGCCGCCATACAGTACTGCACAATCATTACTGTGTTCCGGTTTGAAGGGCGCTGCAGGTAATGTAAATACTGAGATATCCAAACTCAGCGTGAGCTGTATATATCATCCTTAACTAGCAACGCGTTATGGGCAGGCTTATCATTTATCATCAGGTCAACGTCCTGCTCGTCCCTAACGGTAGTGTGCAAAGATTACTGTGTTCCGGCTTAAAGGGCGTTGTAGCCTAGTGTAATTATTGGTGTTACAAGACTCGGCATTTGTGTCAGACGACGAGCGCAATGTGAAGTATATATCATCATAACTAGCGCGATGTTATTATGGACAGGTGTATCACTTACCATCAGATGAAGGTCCTGTTCGTCTCGTCGATTAAATAAATAAATAAAAATATATAAACTGCATAAAGACGTAATATCTTAAAACAAATTCATTCCTATGTTACTCGATATGCTTAAGAGCCGTAGATGAATACTACTTGTAGTCACCTACTAAGTGACAAGTTACCCTTTTAAGTGAATATATCTAGACCTCATGCAGGCAGACATGTTAAGTTTAGATGGTAACAGAACAAGGTTTAAATTTAAACAGGTAGAGGACCATGACCGTAATGCAGTCGCTATATTTTAATGTCAAATTAGATTTTATTAATTCAACAGTAATGCTGATACTCTAAGGACTTTTCAGGATATATTTCTAACAACAAGTCATTTTATATCATCATCACCTGATAGATGTCCACTGCTGGACGTAGACCTCCCCCAAAGATTTACACATACAGTCAGCATGACCTCTAGAGCCGCTGGCACTAGAGGCTGTCGTATGTAAGGGTTTATATGATGGGATTACGGCCATTCCCCACCACGCTGGCCCAATGCGGGTTGGTGGGAGCCAGGGCCTCGTTGGTTGATTAGCAGGGTGCACCACGAGCAGGTGAGGTTGGCTTGGATTCTGTGAGTTGTTGTGCGGGACCCCTTAAACCTCTATATATAATATATAATATTAAGTTAATATGTTTAATTACACTAAATTAACTTTTTTTAGATATCCACTTCTAAAGATTTTATCCTTTTATAAATATTAATAAGATCTTATGTAAACTTTATATATATATATATATATATATTGTTTAATGTTATGTTATTTTATTTTTTTAATATTATCAATACTTTTTTTTTATACCACGAAGCGACGCAACGAGCAGGACGTTCACCTGATGATAAGTATACGCCCGTACATACCAACGTGGTACTGATAAGGATGGTATAGAGAGCACCACATTGCGCTCGTCACCTTTGCCATGTGGAGTTTTTCATTTCATTACCTCAGTAATTTCAGTAGCTACAGATACCTACTACCGGTAATATATAAGTTATATAGTAACATAAATATTTTTTAATTTAATTTTAACTTATGGCTTATAAGAGTACGCTTAAAAGAATATTGTACGGTATTATTTTGAATACGGTGTAAAGTGTTCCGCTCAACATCTTGCGGAGCTCAAGTGAACCTCACCAGCTCGCGGTGGAACCTGCTAAACAACAGATGAGGCTCTGACCAACCACCAACCTGTACTGGGCCAGGGCTACGGCCCAATTCCCCTCAATGAGGGATGCTGTTAGATACGGACAATGCAGGACCGTTTTGAATGGAGATCCTTGAGAGAGGCCTATGTCCAGCTGTGGGCGTTATCCGGCTAATAAGAAGAACACATTGAAAGTAAAATTCGTTAGCATTGACTATCAGTATCGACAATTATTCAGTATACGCGAATTATTCACTTTCGAAGAAAGCATGTCAAAAGGCAATGAATAGTCATATAGTTATAAATTATCCATTCGTCACTCACAAGATTTTTTTTTATGAAATATTTTTATACGCGTACAATTATAAGGCATGTCAATAGTTTTAGATTAAAAACGCATAGGTGGAAAATGCTTGGAATAGATGATGATTTACTGGTGGTAGATCTCCCTTGCCGGAGACCGTCTAGGTAGAACCTACCAAAAGTTAGCCCTTATTGATAATAGGACTAAGGTAACCCTTTCCTGTCGTAAAAGGTGATTAAAAGATTTTTCGGGTTGGGCTTTGAAAGTGGACGACCTCATTGTCCACGATGCGATCTAGGATAAACGACAAGTACGAGATGTTCTAAGTTCTTATACGCATCAAAGCGAGTGTGATCGAGGAGGGTTATAACCCTCCTTGGGACGTGCTTTAGACGTAGTGGCGGGACGCGCCGGTGCGATCCGTAGGAGATGCCAGGGCCTCCTGCAGCACACTGACGACGACCACCGGAGGGATTTTAATAAGTAAAAATCGTACTTAACTTTTTCTTTCACCCAGAAGCAGGGTATCTTTTTAGGAAATTTCCCTCCCATAACAAAAAAAAACGAAAAAGGTAACACGGACAGCGCCTAATTCTGCCGCTGAACAGTACTGTGGTCTAGTTTGAAGGGCGCTGTAGCTAGTAAAATTAATGGCGGTAACGAGACATAACATCTTATGTTTCAAGGCGACGAGCACAATGTAATTCTTTGAATACCATCTCATCTAAAACCACGTTATTATGGGCAGATGTACCGGTTACCATCAGGTGAACGTCCCGTTCGTCTCGTCGGTTCGTTGAATATAAAAAAAGTTGAATTCGCAGATTTATAATTGTTTTTCATTTATCGTCTCAAGTTATATGGATGCAGATAAGCTAAAGTTAGTTAGAAGTTAGTCTTAAGCAAGACGGAGCTGACTCACATTCTCAGCTCTTTATTCCGACTAGTACGAACTGGATTAATATAGCATATTTATTACCTATCGTATTTTCACTGTTCTTTTTCTCAGGCCTCATATCATCATCATCAGCCGATGTACGTCCACAGCTGGACATAAGCCTCCCCCAAAGATCTCCATATCGATCAGTACCGTGTTACTCGCATCCAGTGGGTTCCCGCGATAGGCCTCATATATTCAACATTAAAGTTAACGCTGAAACTAATTATAAACATAAATTAACTTAAATTAAGTAATATATATGTGTAGGAGATATCCACAGATTCATTAACTCATCACGAGATCTCCGATACTATTAGACGTAAGCACTGCAAATTTGGTAGACATATCCTTCTCCAAAAGAAATTACGAGGAAGTGGAGTTCCAGTATTTCAGAGAAATTAATAAAAATCTTAAATTTTCGCATTTCCTACATATTACACTATCAGAAAATAAATGGTTCCCGCATAACAACTCGCGCGACCCAAGCCAACCTCACCTGCTTGTGGTGCGCCCTGCAAACCAATAAACAAGGCTCTGGCTCCCACCAACCCGCATTAGGCGAGCGTGGTGGGAAATGGCTCAAATCCCCCGTCCATATAAACCCTACAAACTACAGCCCATAGTGATCAATCGATGTGAGGATCTTTAGAAGAAGCCTACGTCCAGCAGTGGACGTCTATCGGCTGATGTTGTGTGTATTATCTAATTAGCAATAAGAAAATTAGAAATAAGTTTTATGAATTTTACAAATACGATGCACAGAGAACTGCAAACCGTATTCAGCCGACAGACGGTCACTTCTAGACATAGGCCTCCCCTAAATGATCCCCACATCGATCGATCCTGCGCTGCCTGTATCCAGCTGCTTCTCGTTACCATCACCAGATTGTCACACCACCTGGTGGGGAGTCTACCAACACTACGTCTTCCGGTACACGATCGCTATCCGAAGACCTCGGTGGCTGTCAGAACTGAAAATAGGAATAGGTAAATAGAAAGATAAACGGCCCAAAAGTAATTCAGTTTTGTATTTGCAACTGATTCTTCTTCTTCTTCCTCCTACCCTTCTCCCAGCTATGTGGGGTAGGCACAGTACGTATTTCTCTTCCATATACCCCTATCAGCCGTCATATCTGAATTCACGCTACCCTTACACATGTCATCTTTCACACAACCAATCCGCACTTATTAGCAACTGATAACGGAGAAAAATTTAGACGACTCCAAAAAAGCGTAAATTTTTTTAATAAATGCAATAATTGTTTATTTATACAAAAACTCTAATCTGTGTCAGGTGAAATTAGAAAAAAAAAACCTTGTAATTTATATTATTACTCATACTATTAAGAAATAATTTACATTCGTAATTAATAATATGTTATAGTTAATCTAAACTGTTCCACTTAAACCGATTCGCGTGTGCGGTTATTGTGTAAAGTTCAGGTTTCTAGATATTCTATCGTTCCAACTGTTTACTACACGTTAGTCATATAACTGCAGATATAAATGAACATCTAGGTTGATGGACGGTTATGAATGATAAAACTTACCATCACGTAACTTGTTATCTCACCACTCCATTATGTATATGATATTGCACCATTCAGCTATTCGGGTGTTGCCTGTCCAATGATATACGTAAAGGCGTCGCTTGAAAGACAGATATTTATCCAGTTTTTATTCATCGAAACGAGGAGACGAGCAAGACAGTCACCTGATAGTAAGTGATACGGTCTCCCGTAAAAACGTGGCGCAAGTTAAGATGGTATACACAGCAGCAGATAGTGCTCATCGCCTTGAGACTTAAGTTGTCGCGTCTCGTTACCCCAGTAATCACACTAGCTACAGCGCCCTTCAAACCGGAACACAGTAATGTTTGCACACTACTGTTCGTTAGTTGCGGTCTCCGGCAACAGAGACCTACCACCAGTAGAAGGCAAATGATACGCCTTCCCGTAAAAATGTGACGCTAGTTAGGATGGATACACAGCACCACATGGTGCTCAACGTCTAGAGACATCAGACGTTAGCCCTCGTTACCCCAATAATTTCACTAGCTACAACTCCCTTCATTCCGGAACACAGTAATGTTTGAACATTACTGCTTAACTGCAGAAGTATGGGTACCGATGGTGACTAGTTTTTAATCAATTAAGCGATAGAACTAGCAAGACGTTCACCTGATGGTAAGTTATACGCCTGCCCATAACAACGTGGCGCTAATTAGGATGGTAAACACAGCACCACGTTGTGCTCATCACCTCGAGTAAGTATTGCAAACATTATTCCGTTCCGGGTTAAAGGACGCTGTAGGTAGTGTAATTAATGGAGTAATGAGACTCGACGTCATATCTCGGGCGACGAGCGCAATGTGGTACTGTGTATATCAACCTAACTAGCGCTACGTTGCTATGGGCTGGCGTATCAGTTACCATCGGGTGAACGACCCATCAGACGTTCCAAGAATTTTAATTCGCTGTAATTATATTGTCTGCAATCCGATGGCTGTAATTTAAAACTTTAATCCTGCATCGTTGGATAATCTGGTATTACCAATCTATTACAAGATTTTTATACTCATTATCTAACATAATTACAATAAATTTTTTTTTATACAATGAAGCGACGAGGAGCCGGACCTTCACCTGATGGTAAGTGATCGCTCGCTTCTAACAACATGATGCTAGTTAGGACGATACACACTGCATTACAACGCGTTCGTCAGCTTGAGACATAAGATGTCGAGTCTCTATAGTAATTACACTAGTCACAGCGTCATTCAAACCGGAACACAGTAATGTTTGCAAACAACTCTTTCAACTGTAAAACTCGCTTTTTTTTCTACCAGTACATGTATAAAGTATGACGCTATTTAAAAAGATATTTGACTGGTCAGTCTCTATTGTCAGAGACCATCTAGGTAGGTATCCCAAGGCCTGTTTCCGTCAAACAGTAGTATTCAAACATTACTATGTTCCAGTTTGAAGTATGTTGTAGCTAGTGTAATGATCAAGCTATTGAGACTCAACATCTTGTCGAGCACCATGTGATGCTGTATAACCTTACTAGCGCCACGTTATTATGGGCAGGCTTATCACTTGCCATCACATCAACGTCTTGTTGACATCAACACTTCCATTTTCTTCTTCTTACTAGACCTGGTCCCATTTTTACTTGGGGTAGACCCTCCTGGTCATTCTTCTAAATCTATCTCTATTTTGTGTCATAGCTTCTGTCAATTTGTTATTCTTTAGATTTTTATTGATCCTCGCCAACCAAGTAGTTGAGGTGCTCCCAGGGCCTCTCTTTTTAGTTTCGAGATCCACCGCTACCCTAATCATATGCGTTAACGACCTTCGCTTAACATGGCCGTACCTGCGCAGGCGTTGATCTTGTCACTTATATGAATAAAAAAAAATTACTCAACTTTATTACTGAAGACCGACAAACAGTATTCAAACATTACTGTGTATGCGGATTGTAGCTAGTAAAATTACTGGATCCATTAAACTTAACATCTTATGTCGACGAGCGCAATATGGTGCAGTGTATACCATTCTAACTAGAGTGACGTTGTTATAGGCATTCGTGTCATTTACCATCAGGTGAGGATCCTGCTCATCACTTCGTTGAATAGAAAAAAAATACTATAAACATTTAGATTTTCCTGTATACAATCATAGACTGCCTGTCGTCAGTATGTTATGTAACGTGTAGGTAATCGCTTCGCCTCGTCTGGCTTCACACTACGAAAAATACCTGCCAGCTGTTTCTGTCGCTCGAAACTGTTGCCTAGCAACGGTACTGTTTCTACACTAGCTACAACCGAAACTGTTTTAACCTTCATCGTTCAAAGCGGAACAGAGCAATGTTTAGAAAATACTGTTTGTCGGCTGCAATAGGCGCTGCGGTAGTTCCCACCTAGATGATCTGCGGCAACAGAGATTTACCATCAGTGATTTTAATGAAACTGTCTTAGTAATGGTGTAATTAATATTGTCTATTACTAACGAAAAACGAGAGGTTTAATTACAAGTAACTCAAAAAGGAAGAAAAGTGAATGTTTGTTTTTACTCTAACTCAAAATCGTACATTATTAATATTCAGTCATCGGTCTCATCTGTACTAGTTTTAACTTATCAAGATATCTGTACAGATCCTTTTCTCTATCCTTATTATCCTCTCCGGTATCCTATTCACTGTAGATTTATTACTTTGTGCATAATTTCCAAACAACAGACCTATGCGTTATTAAACCTTCATATACCTCCGTCTCGCGTCCTATATACAGAAGATTGCATAGAATTACTCGTTTAAAGGAAATCCTGCTGCACTGACAGCTATGGTTATAACTTCCGGTAACTATACGTCTGTGTAACTGTGGATTCTTACGGTCAATAAACATTACTTACTAGTGGCGTTTCAACTTCGATTCCATGTTATTAAACTTTAGTTAGTAATTCTGCATCATCTCTTAGGAATTTTTGAAAGTATTAAATGATTCATGTTTTTTTTTTTATTTCATAAAACGACAAGATCATCAGCATTTAAAAGCTTTTGTATACAATAAAAATAAAATCCTTGTTGTTAATTTCTTTTGTTAAATTGTATGTTAAATTATCATTAAATCGTGTTAAGTGAGGGATGTAAGGAGACCCGCATAACAACTCAGAGGACCCAAGTCAACGTCACCTGCTCGTGGTGCATCCTGTTAATCAATTAACGAGGCTCTGGGTTCAACCAACCCGCATTGGACCAGCGTGGTGGAAAATGGACTAAATTCAGAATATGAACACCTACAAATGACGGCCCCTTGTACCAGGGGGTGCCGACGGCGACGCCGGCTATGACAAACGAGGGCAAGACGCAGGACCGATCGATGTGGAGATGATGGATTAAGCATGTGAAACTTACTCGACTGTCAAGTTTGCTGATGTCATTAGGGAATAGAAGTAACCTTTAAAAAATAGACAATTATATGTAAAAGTATGCGTTTTTAAAATCTTAAGAGGTTTTATGTTTATTTTAATAAGATATGTCAATGATGTGGTCTGAAGTAGTAAAACGAACTATTCTAGTAAACATCTTCTCTGTTCTGTTCGTACCAAAAACGTATATTTTCTAATTCTGTGTTAATATTTTTTTTACACCAATCGTTAGGATGTTATACAGTGCACCACATCACGCTCATCGCCTTGAGACATAGGATATAGTCTCGTTATCCCAGTAATTACACTAGCTACAGCCCCTTCAAACCGGAACGCAGTAACGTTTACACTCTATTGTTTGGCGGAAGAAATAGGCGCTGCGCATCTACCTAGACGGTCTCCAACAACAGAAACCCACCACCAGAAAACCTAGTCTATTATTAAAGTCTTTGTATGGTTTCATGAACCTTGTAACCGGCGATTGTATACGATCGTCGACATTTGCACTGGAACAGTGAAAACTGAACGCGTGCGCAGTGAAAGCGACGCCGAGGTCGATCGTGGGTTCTACACAATTATAGATCGTACATAAATCACTGAACTATAATCGCACACATAAATCGTTCAACTAACTCCCCACCTCCAGCCTTCCATTCGAACATTGCAGTATTAACGGAATCAACTTTCACCGTGTATAGAAATATTAAAACAAAAAAAAAATATTTCTTCTGTCAAAACACTTCGTAAAATTACGAAAAATCTAATTGTTGTTTAAATTTAACTATAATTAATAAATCGTTAAACATATTAAGTAGTGTTTAAGTAATCCACCATAGATGTCCACATCGATCAGTCTTACGCTGCCCGTATTCGGCAGCTTCCTACGACATTCACCGCTGTGGCCATGGCTTCCGGTACCACCAGGCACTAGGAGCTGTCCTTGGGTTCATATGGGAGGGATTGGGCTATTTCCCACCACGCTAGCCCAAATCGGGTTGGTTGGAGCCAGAGCCTCGTTTGTTGATTAGCAGGGTGCACCACGAGCAGGTGAGGTTAGTTTGGGTCCTGTGAGATGTTGTGCGGGACCCCTTACACCCCTATAACAATAATAAGAGACGAGACCAGCGAAACGTTCACCTAATGGTAAGTGACAAGCCCGCCCGAAACAGCGTGGCGCTAGTTAGGAGTTATACACTGCAACACATTGCCCTCGTCGCCTTTAGACATAGGATGTTGTGTCGCATTACCCCAATAATTACATTAGCTACAATCCCCTTCATTCTGCTACAGAGTAATGTTTGCACACTACTATTTGGGAGCACAGATGCTGCGGTAGTAAGGATAAAAACTTTCTCATAAATTTCTTATTACTTATATAATGTCATCCTTTTATATATATATATCAACCAAACGTTTTAAAATTAAATAAACTGTAATGATGACAATTGGGGAATCCCAGTCACAACCTTGAACACTACGCCGGAAAACTATCATCAGGTCGAAATCTCTCACGTGAATCATGATGAGGCAATTTGTAATTAAATAGTTAATCATTCCACGAATTGCTCATCAGGCAACAGTAAATGATGTTAATTTCGTCCGCATATTACTAAAGAGCTAGGAAGCTGCATTGTCTTAATCATGATAATGAATATAAATGAAGACCAAGTTTAGATCTGAAGACCTTATGACGATTTTGCCAAAGTATAATGATCATCATCAATTTTATGAATAGATCCTCTCGCTAATACCCTGCAGACTTGTTCGTTTCCAATTTACATTTATTTAATCTCTTCATATCTGTATATCTTCATATCGTCTGATGAAACCGTCTGATAACGAGTTACAACTATGAGTTCGAGAGGATAGAGTGGAGATAGAAAAAGCACTTTACCGAGTGGAGACCCTTCACAAATACTCACGGGATAGGAAGACATTCAAAAAGGTGGAAAGTTGATATTTGCCGATAAGCTGGTGAAGGATGTAGACGACAAAAGATCATCAGGTGAAAATGTAGAGAAATAGAGAGGAGGACTATGTCAAGAAGGGGTCACACAGATGTTATTTTTATAATTAACAGTATTGTAAATTTTTTTTTGTTTTTATATATCAGATCCATAGCATACTCAAAAATACATCATTAGTAGCCAATAGACGTCCACTGCTGGGCGTACTCCTCACCCAAAACCCGATATCGGAGGTCATGTTGACTGTATGTAGAATACAGTCAACATTACCGCGCGGTACCTTAGCCGTCGTTTCACCACCTTTGTTGATTAGCAGGTCGCAGCACGAGCAGGCGAGGTTGGCTTGAATGCCGTGAGTCATTGCACGGGACCTATACAACCCTCATCCCTCAAAGATGAATAAAGAAAAGAAATGTTCGTTGGCAGTGAAATAACAATTTCGAGCTTCCATTATGTATACCACGTTTTTTTTTATTCATCTCTTTTTTTTGCTTAAAAAATGTTTTACGAAGCAATCGTCGTTTGACATTATTAATGTACATTGCGAACGGAGACCTTTCGAATTCACAAAAGGTTCCAACGCTCTTTCATTTAACCTCGAAAACAGAGAGCAGACATGAAATCAGGCAATCGCAAACCGGAACGGGAAGGGCTATCAACCAGTTAATTCGATAATATGACATTATACAAATTTATTTAGTTATTCATTTATAATAAATACGGATACGGCGACGGTATGAATTTTAAATGTACACGACAAACTCGCATGCAGTAATGATGTATACACTTCTGGTAGGTCTCGGATACTAGATACCGTCTAGGGTTGTACCACCGCAGCTCCCATTTCTGCCGACAAACAACACTGTGTTCCGGTTTGAAGAGCGCTGTAGTTAGTGTTATTACTGGAGTAACGAGACCTTACATCTTATGTCTCAAGGCGACGAGCACAATATGGAATTGTGAACATTACTTTAACTAGCCCCACGTTGTTAATGGCAGGCCTGTCACTTATCATCGTGTGAACGTTCCGCTGGTTTTGTGAAATAAAAAAAAATGTAATTTGTGCAAATGAATAAACAAACAATTTTCACATTTAAAAATATACATACCCAGGTTTTATTTGTAGCTTCAGATAAAAAAATTTAAAGTCCCATATCAATCAGTATATCCATTTCCGAAAAGGCCAAGAACAAACAGACAATATTTGTTTTAATTTGTATATTCAGTATAAATACATATATACTGGTTGTTAGAAGACCATTTCCAAAGAGGAAGACAGATGATAGTACTAATGACACCTTTGACCACCCATGACCATTTTTAGCATAATCTAAATGCTCCGTGGCCCTATGAAATAAGGTTCAAATTGAAACCAAATACATGTAGAGATTCCGCCGCGCCCGTACGTTCGTTGATCCGAACACCAGCTGTTTTTGGTTTTGTGTTTCATTGCTGGTTTTTTTATCAGTCAATTTTTTTTCCGTCCCATCATCAAAGGTGACATTAGTACTATCGTCCGTCTTCGTTTTCGGAAGGGTTCTCCTAACATCCAATATATAAAAAGGACACTTGGTTTTGATATTACAGGCAATACAATTTACTTACTTGCTTCTCTCCCGCTCGCTTTGCTGGCCAAAATAAAAATAAGATTAAATTGAATTTGTCCGAAATATTCTTTAAAAGTGACTGCAACCGCAACTGACTTTCTATAACAACCGTTACTATAGCAACCGCATAAATAATACGAAATGATAATGTTTATTAAAGTTAATTAGAAATAAAACGATGAAGCATATATGAAATTCAAAAAATTTATATAATATAATATTAACCTATCACCTACAAATTCTACGAATGGTCATGTTCCAATGTCGATACTTTCACTAGTTTTCGCGTGATTGGCGAACAAAGATCTATTTTCATTATATAGATATATACAAGATTAATAGATATAGATACCGAAACAACATATACGAATATCGAATATAAAAGAAAAAAATATTAATATTTTATGTAACATCAGTGAACGTTCATATAGGTACCGCCTACATGTAGTCTCAAGTTGAATTTTACGGCTGTTACTTAAGAGGTATCACAATGTTCAGTTTTGTTGGGCCACGAAAACCACGAATATTATACGCACATTAAATATGTATTAGATAGTTAATAAATTACTATAGGCAGTACTATAGTAGCACAGCGAGTGATGAAGAGAACTATGCTTTACATTTCTCTAAGGGACAAAATCCAGAACGAAGAAATTCGACGGAGAAGTAATGTTGGCGACGTAGCTCTCAAAATCTGCAAGCTGAAATGGCAGTAGGCCGGCCATGTCTGGCATGTCTGTAACGGCTGATGGGGAAGAAAAGTCTTAAAGTGGAGGCGAGAAATGTAGGACGCCTTCCCTCCAGATGGACCGACGACGTCTTCAGGACGGTGGGAAGTGGGTGGATGCGAGAAGCTGATAATCGCATTTGATCAAAAACATTGGGGAAGGCCTATATCCAGCATTGGATAAACAAAGGCTGAAAATTATGATAGGCTATAATAGTTTACTTATTACTAGTAATATTATTGAATAGCATAAACTACGAACTTAGTCCAAAAGTTAATTTAAGCTATTTAATAATTATAGTACTTCAGATCTTATAACAAAAGATAAAAAATATTGTAGTTCATAGTTACCACTGTGTTGCCTAGTTTCCTCTCTATAATGAGCTAATTTAAGAAAACGCATAATTAACAGTAATTGTTTTACTCGACCACCTCGCGCAACTGACTTGACTATTTTTTGGAGCTAACACCCAACTTTGAGACATGAGCATGCACGGCAAGTTAGATAATGAATAAAAAAAATCTTAAATCAAAGCATCTTTAAGGAAATAGAATTTGTATTAAAAAATAACATTTACAGGAACCTTTCTATTCTCTGATGATGTTCAGCGATTGATAGTCATTTTGGACTCTTACAGCTCATCTGATAGTGGACGTTGTATACGAACCTGTGTCTGTACCGGTTCGTATATAATTGTAGTAAACCGGTGTTAGTAATATAATTTACAATAATTATCAATGACAAGTGTCAAGAGCATCTATATGAATAGAATGGCGATATAGTGTTGGTTAGTAAACAAAAAAAAATAACCTTGTCAATTTAATAAGTAAATAATTAATAACAATCATTAAATACCATAAACGTGTGACTATGTTCATTGTAGGAGTCAATTAACAAAGAGCTCTATTGTTTACTCCCACATTAGGAGACAATGAATAGCTTCTATACATTGTGTTGTCGACGCATTGTCAAATACTCATTAAACAAAGATTAGTCAAGAAAATCACTTTACCTAATGCTCAAAAACAATACAATAGCACTAAAAAGAACCTAAAAAAATTTATTAGCTCTGACTGCAAAAACAATTGTCCATACATATTCTCAACAGCCGATAGACGTCCACTGCCGAACATAGCCTCCCGTCTCCCCAAGATCCCCACATCAATCGGTGCTGCACTGCCTGCATCTCCAGCTATAAGGGGCTGTCGGTTGTAGAAGTTCATAAGGGAGGGGATTTGGGACATTTCCCACTACCCTGGCCCAATGTGGGTTGATGACAGCTAGAGACTCGTTTGTTGATTAACAGAGCGCCACGAACAGGTGAGGTTGGCTAGGGTCCCGTGAGTTGTTATGCGGGACCCCTTACACTCCTTGATCCACATACATATACAATTATGTAAAAATATTACTTAGTCAAAGAATGTATATATTTAGTAAGATATTTAAGAACTTGCCAAGGTTCTTCCATTTTAGGTTAGCTTCTTCCTCAAATAGTATACCCACTATCTGTAATTCGAGACCACCATCCATCATATGGCCATTAAGTTTGGTTGTACTGTACCGTAACACTAATCTAGATTTTTAATTTCTATTACGTCCATCCATTTAATTTCTAAATAATTTATATATATATATATGTCGGAGACTCCTCGACGTTGTCGTCAGTGTTAACGGATCTTTTGGGCGTCATTAGGGTAAAGTGCGAGCACAGAACAATACACAAATCACTTTCCCATATAGTTTTAATTAAGTGGGCAGGATTCTTAATAATTTTATTTTAAAGAAACGTAGATTTAACTAGGTAGGTAACAATTAAACATGAGCAGCAGGTTCAAGGCACCGATCTAACTCTTCAATATGAATCACTATGCGATCCACCTCGATCGAAAGCTCTCAAAGGAATGGCCCGCGCCCGCCGTGCGCGCCACACAATATACAAGATGGCGCCTCGACCCCACTCGAGGCCGTGCTCCGCTCTCATTCATTCATTCATTCATTTCATTTATTCTTTACTTTTAATGAAATTAATAACAATTTGCAAAGCACAAAATAACAAAATGAATTTAATAAAATAAAATAAGATTTTGCAAATTATTTTGGGTGTAAACAATTGACACCCCACTTTATACAATCATCAATTAACCCAACCCAACACTTCCTCTGACACATATATATATATATATATATATATATATATATATATATATATATATATATATATATATATATATATATATATATATATATATATATATATATATATATATAACGTTATAGTTGATTTTTTAAAGTAAACAATACAGGTATTTTTGTATCGAAAAGATTAATTTGCTTTGTGATTTTTTTATTCCTTAAGATCTTAGATTTATTTCAATCTCAGATCACTTTTAAACTAAGAACGACAGCAAATTTAAAGACACAGTCGTGTAGTTTCCTCCTGCTTCCAAGTACTATAAGAAATTTTTTTATTGACCACATAAATAACGTGTAGATAAAAATAAACGTCTTTATCAACTGCCATCAATATCTCTTTTTTTATTTGTTAAAGCTACACGATGAGCAAGACGTTCACCTGAAGGTAAGTAAGTTTGCTCATAATAATATGACCATAGGGTGATATATACTTCATCATATTGCGCTCGTGTCGTTCAAACATAAGATGTCTTGATACCCCAATAATTTCATTAGTTCCAGCGTTTTCAAACCGGAACACAGTAATATTTGTATACTACTGTTTGGCGATAGAAATAGGAGCTGCGGTGGTAAGTACCTAGACGGTCTTCGGCAATAAATACCCACCACCAGTGTCTACCACCTATTTGGGAAGGCATGATTGAATTTTTGTATAAAAAATAATCTGTACGAGTTCATCAAACTTTATAGCCCCATGTGCATGAGTCACGAATGCGCGGAGAAAGCGGACCTGACGACATCCGCAGGGACTCCAAATGCAGATGAAATATGCTACACAACAGCGCACGTACCAAACACAGAGCGATCAGTTAGTCAACGTGTATTTGACAAATTTGGTAAGAGGATGTTTTGCAAACAGGTAAAAGTGGTGTAAGTATTACGTGGTTTGATTTAAAAGCTGCCAAAAGTGAGAACCATCTGTTTGACTTGCCAATATAGTTACTTATTTTTTTTATCGAAGTAACGAAGACAAAGAAAATAATTTACCTTTGTGTTTACCTAACAAAGGATAATTATTATTTCGGAATTAATATTTAAACAAAAAATCGGTTACATGCTTTAACTTAAATAAATTTCTTTAGCCTCGAAACTTCTAATTGGACAATAAATCATAATTAAGTTATTCATGGCGAAATTATTTTTTAACTAAGTTCACATCAAATAAAAATTACTGAAAAAATGAAGTTCTCAACAAAGTAACATACCAATCACCAATTTTTTTCTATTTTCTACTTATCTTAATATTTTTTCTAAGATATATGTCATATAAATTATATTAAATTCTCTTTTTCTTTTATTGCATTAGGCGACGACGCGAGCGGGACGTTCATCTGATGGTAAATGATACGTCTGCTTATAACAACGTGGCGCTAATTAGAATGATGCATACTGCACCATATTGCGTTCATCACTCGAAATATAAGATGTTGGGTCTCGTTACCCCAGTAATTATATTAGGTACAACGCCTTTCAAACTAGAACACAGTAACGTTTGCACACTCCTGTTTGGAGGTAGAAATAGAAGTAATAGTGGTACCTACCTCGACGGTCTCCGACAACAGAGGCATACCACCAGCAGGAATTTACTATAATTTAAAAAATTCTACATTACATACATTACAGAAAATTTATTTACCCTATTATTAATTTCGATCCGAAACAACGCCAACCATGGTAAGTAGCATTATTTTAAGATTAAAGAAATAACATTACTGTTACATTGTACTGTTGTTGTATAATACTAAGCCAGAGTATTATTTTTTAAAGAAATATAATTCATATACAAAATAACAATTATGAATCCATGCCTCTATGCTAAAAATTTTTAGCAGGCGCACAGCATTACAAGCACTTATGTAATCAAAATAATTAATAAACCTCAAGTATTTCATAAATATACACTTAGAACAAAAAATAAATAAATATTTCACAGAATAAGGGATATAAATTATATTCATAGAATTTACTAACATATTTTTTTTCTTAGCGCTTATCCCAACTTATGACAGGATCTATTTTGTGCATTACAAACGTGTTAAAATACTAAAATAATGTTAAAAGAAAATTTTTATCTAAAATAATTAAATGAATTGGTGCAGTAAACATTGCAGTCAAGGTCGAAAGGAATTACTTTTACTCATCATCCAAACGCAACAAGCATGAAGGTGTTTTATCTAAAAATTACTTCAGCTGAAGGTCGTAGCAGGCATATTAATTATGAATTAAATGGTTGTATTATGTACTAGTAGTAAGTTTGTTGTTTTTACTTAGATACATTCATTATATACAAAGTACTCTGTGGATTCATTTTTCTTATAAACAACATTAACTCGGTAGATAATTACTGAGCTATAACCTAAAAGCGTTCTTAAAGTTTTGTTAAAGATAATAATATTTTGTTAGAAAGAAAAAATTCTTGAAATAATTTTTATTGATATTTATATAACTTATATAATTTTGTCTTCGTCTGAAAAATTATAAATACTTACTATATATATAACGTAATTCTATGTACGGCACAACGTTATAAAATGCATAAAACGAAACATCCATTATTCCAAGACGAAAACACTAATAATTTTGACAGTTATAGAGATTTATCTGCAAATATCGATATATCGGTTTACATAAACGATTGTTTCTTATATTCCCGATAAATTTCAGGTAAAACGAAAAATTTTTTTCATCGTTAAGAAATGGATTAAAGGCAATTGTTTGTAAAATTGTATTAACATAATTTTTTATTTTTTCTTTAAGTACTAAACAATTTTTATAACGAATGTGGTTTATTTAAACTTTATGTCCTTTTTTCGTTCTTAAATTAATTTTTATACCTGTATAGTTCCCAGAATGTAGCATTAAACATACATATATATATATCTTTTTTCTAATCCTATTGGATAATTAAGAGATACTTATTTTAGTATGACAATTTATAATTAAATAATAAATAATTATTTATTGTGCGAATTCTATTTCACGCTAATCGATTACACTTCAATTTATAAAGTCGATGTAGTAAGTAAAAATATCGTTTTCACTAGACATCTATATTATATCGAGGTTTTTATCTAGTCAATCTGCGAGGTCGACGTTGGTATTATTGTTTGCTTTAACGTTTAAACCTCAGTGCAGATTTGTCATCCGTGTGGATTTAGATGAAGTTCCGAATTATACTTTTGTTACACAGAAAGATAGTGCTTAAAAAATTCCGTGAATAAAAACTGGACATCATATTGTGTTGTGTCATTATATTAATTTGGCTACGTATGTTCAGTTTTAAATCGGTACTATAAGTAAAGATGAATAACATCGCTAGAACACCGAAAACGACTCCAATAACTGATGATTACGATATTTCAAACACTGTTCTTGGACTTGGAATCAATGGAAAAGTAAGTTTATGTAACTTTACTGGGAAAATTATTATTACTTTTACTTGACTTAACAAAATGACATTGTTTACATGAATGACGTAAAGAACAAAATTAGCTTGTGCGTTAGTTTTTTTATCACGAAGTTGTCGTGAATGACTAGACAACGTAGGTCGACAAAGGCTTAAATTACTAAAATTTTAATGTCAATTTTTGGACATAACGATAATGAAACTATTAATTTTTTTTTTATAGTTATACACATTTCTATTTACCATCTTATTTTTACTATTAAAATTTGGTTATCAAGTGGTATCAAATATTGTTGAGTGTTAAATAAAAAATGTTAATATAAAATGTCTACTACTGTGATTAAGCTTTCAGTCCTTATCACACTTGGCATGTACAATAAAAGTATAATAATAAAAGTGGGTAAAGGTCATGGCCTTTTTTTCTTGAATTTGTTTCCACATAGTTACTATTTACTTCGTACCAAAGATCTAGAGGGGATATAAATCAGTTATATACACTCCTTGATCTCACTGGTGTAACGAAAAAAAAATCACAAAAGTTTTTAAAAGTTGTTTTGCAGGTATAATTATTATTTAAAAATATCTAAATTACAACTTTTTTTGTTAAAATGTGTTATAAACGTTAAATTTATTATAAATCAATAATTAAAGTGAAAACCTATACATACACTCCTTTGCATTATCCACTTAGATAAATATCGTGTTATCTAACAACCAATTGTTGTATCTATAAAAATATTTTACTGGTTTGCTCAAATGCCAATGTTAACAAAAAAACTTCAATTGGAATTTGTAATCACTTATTAGTCAAACTTTAATGAAAAACTCATTTTTGTATTGAGTTCAATTATATGCAGTGGACTCAGCTTTAGTACCCTCTGAATGATGTTTTTATTATTATCTCAATCAAAGTTTTGTTTTATAAGATGAGGTGAGTACGACTTTGACCTTGATGAAAGATACACTCGCCCATAACAATGTGGCCTAGTTAGGATTGGATACACCGCATCACAATATGGTGTCATCTTGAGACATAAGATGTTGAGTCTTGCTACTTAAGTATTTACTAGCTACAGCACTCATTTAAACCGGAACAAAGTTATGTTCATTCACTACTGTTCAGCAGCAGAAATAGGTGATATAGTGGTACTTACCTAGATGTTTCTGGCAACAGAGACCTACGACTAGTAATGTAAACATCTCTCAGTCTTACTTAAACCTTTTCAACTTAAAAATAAATCTATAATAAAAATATTTGTTAAATTACATTAAAATTTAACATACTTCATATTAATTTTAAATATTTACTAACTATTAATTAGTACTATTAGAGGTAATTAAGTGTTAGGATGTTTTTATGATAAAATATATTTTTTTATCTATTATATTACATTTTAGAATGTTTAAAATTTACTTAACCAATAGTAAATAAATTCATTATGTAAAATATATGACAATGATCTTTTTATAACAAATATTTGGTTCTAAAAATAAAACAGTCTTTCGGACACCAGTTTGCATTCCAATTCAGTGATCAGTCATCGAAGTTCATTGGCTTGCTTAATAATTTTACATTATACCAAAATTGTATTTCTAGTTTTAGAATTATTCAGTTATAACATTGACATTTATAGTTCATCTGCTATCATTTAAATTTTTCTATATCTACTTTAAAAATTTATAATTATTAGTATATTTGGCATAATATTTACTGTACATATGTTTTGTTTTCACTCCATTTCTAAACTACATAATTTTAATGTTATTATACATAGAGAACAAAAAGATTTATAAAAACACTAATTGAAATAAATCAAATGTACCCTAAGTAGCATTTGAAGTAAAGTGTATATCTTATATACTTGTGACAGCTTGCTTAAAGTTTACTGTTATTGACTCGGCAACAGTATGCAAACTTTTCTCCATCCTGGTTTTTCAGGTGTTGTAGCAAGAGAAATATTAAGACAATGAAACTAATACTGCATGGTGGTTATTTATATTCAAAGAAGCCATTTTGTTGCGAGGATATTTTTAAAGTCATGTTGTCTCCACATTTAAAATATACTTAATTTTTACAATAATTTTAATGTCACAGTGTACAGTTTTATCAACACTGTACACTACATTAGTTACGAATTATGTCTAGTAGTTTATTTTATAATGTGATGTAATATTTCATACATATAGATTAGTTTTTCTTCCCTGATTATAAACCCTGTTTGAGATAATTAAAAATACTTGTATCTACAAAACCAATTAGGATGATTACCAAAAATCGATTGTGAATAATGATAACGCTTATCATATATCGATTACGTTGTTAACTCGTACGTCGATGTGAGTCAGTTCGTTTTCCTATAATTCCTTTATTAAACCTTAACCTATATTAGTCTATTGTTATAATAGCACAAAAAAATTTTTTTTGCTTTAGCTCATAAATTTCTACTGTGAATATCCTATTCCATCATCACTATCTTATTTTCTTATAACTAGTGATCTATTGACCAACTTTTACAATATTTTCGGTTACTAGCCTTGTGGACCCGGAAATCTGCAGCTGATTATTATTTCCCACGAAAACGAAATGTAAGATATATTGTCGAAACTTTATAATACCTTACTTTTGCTTTCTTCTTTTACTACCCCAGCTTACTACCGCCGTACCGATTTATAGGGTATTTTGTAGTTAGTGGTATTACCGGGATAACGACATTTAACATCTTAGACAACACCACATTGTACTCACCTCGAGGTACTTATGCCTCGATGTGAGTTCAATGTGGTGTTGGGAATATCATCCTAATTAGCGCCACGGTTTTATAGACAGGCGTAACACTTGCCATCAGGTGAACATATCGCTCGTCTCTCTCTCTCTCTCTCTACTATATATATATATACAAACTTTCTGACAAAAAATAATATCTTTTTGGAAACTCTTCATAAAAAGTTATCTACATTATTAAATAATAAAAAAAATCAGGAGTTGCTCTTAATTAAAAGCCGAGAGATATATAAAGTCGACTAAAATATAACCTATACAAGTTATTATATAAAAACCATCAGTTGCTTGAACAAAATAAAAAGTATGAGGTGCATCATTATTACAGTAACATTGTTGTCACTCACAAACATTACTTTTAGAATGTTAATTACTTACTTCATTTATCACTTAAAAATACGTGCAGGCATGTTAAGTGATGAAGATATTTAATTTAATTTTTATATTATATATATAATGTTATTAAGTAACAAACGTAGACAGTCTACACAAATAGAAACATGGTGGAAAGTTTGTATAGATACCATAAAAGAACTTGATACTACCGCTTAACAGTAATAAACATTACTGTGTTCCGATCTGAAGGATGCTCTTAATAGTAAAATCGTGTAGGTTTACATGTCATCACCAGTGATGACAGGCCTTTACTCTAATGTCACATAAATAACTGCCCCATTATTGTTCCCATTGCTGGTACTCATAGCCTCCTTTCAAAGGGAAAGAAACAAAGTCCTCCACTACGCTGACCAAGTGCGATTAGATGGATATCACATATTCACTAAGTCTGTTCTTGGAACATATCGCTTAACCGATATTTCCTTTCACCGGAAGTTCAGTGCCGTTTTTATTTTATGAGATGAAATGAGCGAGACGTTCATTTGATCGTGATACACTTGCTCAATAATTTCGCGCTAGTTAGGATGATATACACAGCACCACATCCTGGTCACTTTTAGACATGAGATTTTAAGTCTCATTACTGCATTAGTTTCACAAGGTACAGTGCTCTTCAAACTGGAAAACAGTAATATTACTGCTGTTAAGCGGCAGAAATAGGAGCTGCCTAGACTGCCTCCGAAGACAACCTATCACCAGGCCAATAATTTGTAAAGTGAAGGTACTCAACTCATCAATCGTCGATGATGGCTTCAGTAAGACATGTTCAGCGTTTGTTGAATTATTATGCTAATAATAAATGTTTATATGCCAATGACCTTACTGAGCGACGTATGCTTGACTCATGCGCATTGATAACGCTTCCTCCAAATACTATTCTTGCTTATGCTGTATCTTATGCGACGTTTTCCCATTAGTCATCATTGCCCGATATCTGGGTAAAGTTTTTTACCTTCATAATATATTTATCAGTTCATTGAGTAAATAAAGTACCGTTGGGAAATGTTTATTACACTCGAACGTAGTAGGCACATAGTAATTAAGTAGTACATCCCCTGCCGCTATCCAAACGCCTTTACGGAAAAGAGGTTAACTGCTGCACCACGAGGGTTTTTTTTTTATCAGCCAATTAACGTGTTTATTGTTGGGGCACAGGCCTACCTTCAATATGAGGGCGATGGGTGATAGTGTCACCACGCGAGCCCAATGCGCATTGGTGACTTCACATACACCTCAGAATAAATCCTAATTCATGTGCAGGTTTCCTCGCGATGTTTTCCTTCACCGTTTGTATTCCGCTGTTGTTACTAAAGTTCACAAATGTGCACAACTTAAATATTAAAGTCATCGGTACATGCCGAGATTCAAACCTGCGACCTTCGGAATGAAGGTCGCACGCTCTAATCATTAGGCCAGCGAGCTACTTATACGAGGGTGTTATTTAGTGAAATTTCACATTCGCATTGTGAACGTGGGAACGGAACCGGCACACGATCGCTATCAGTTGATGATTTGGACCGATGAATGAAACAATGAAAACACATTGACTCCACGGTTTTTTTTTTATTGTTCAACTGTCAATAGTGCCCTGGGGTCAACATTTTATTTTTGACTATATTTTTTTACTATTACCCTCAGGGTATGATGTTTATGCTGTTAATCTTTTTAATCACTTTTGATAGCTTCATCTGATACAGAGCACGCGTGTTCGGAATCCAGAAGCTAAAAAATTATAAATATAGATACATATATATACAGATAGTTTTGCTAAGTGATGAGAGAGTATTAGATGCGGAAACGGATGAAGAGTTGTATAGTATTATAAGTGGAAAGGAAGTGGGATACGTTTAAGCACTGTTTTATTAGTACATGATTAAATTATTCTATCTAACAAATTATACGATTCTGATTCTGGTTAGTTGATTAAAAGGTACGATAAGATAAAGTTAAGATTTAAAAGTTTAATCTATATTTAAATTATATTTGATTAGCTCACCTCTCTTATTTAGTTACTAATGATAAAAACCTGTTTACTCTAACACAGATTTGTTAAAGTGTAGGAATCGAATATACGACTCGTAACGTAAACTCGAAAAAAAAGAATTCATCAGTTTCCTTAAATATTAATGAGTTTGAAGAAAAGATTTAAGTATTTTAAAAACATTTGAATCACCCATTGACGTATCTGATGCGAAAGGGTAAGTTATCGGAAACGCGTTTTGACGCACACATACAATTAACTTTATCAATGTAACAAGTGTATGACGTAAACTTTAAGCGTGCGACTTGCGTAAGAGTTTACCTTGCTTTTGAACTTTCATTAAACGTGTTTTATAACAGTTAACTATATTTATACTCGATGTAAATCATCCACGGCTTCTGTTTAACCTTCGGCTTTCTTATATTTTTTTTCTCTTTACTAGCCATACAAAGGCAAACCTCATATTTACTCTCAAGTATACATTCTACTTGTCTTCTCGTTAAAGTTAAATAAAAATATATGTGCTATGTATTGGTATAATCATTTATTAGTTTAAGATATAAGCATCAACTTAAAATGCTTTTTAAATATAAAAAAAATATTTATTTTGGTATAACGAATAAAATGATATTTCTCTTCAAACTTTACATGGAGATAAAGACTCGCAATGTTTAAATTCTGATTTTACCGGCAGCCGGAAACCGTACTAAAATTAACATGGGAAGTGATGCGCGTATTTTTAGAGAAGATTCGAGAGTAAAAACTAAAGTTTCTTTCACTGAAGAAAATTCTTCTTTGAATTCTTTTTTTGTTAGCAAATGTGCGAGAACATAAATAATTTAAAAGAAACCAAAAAAAAAGTGCGTGTAGTGTGTAATTCTTAAGATCTGTTCAGTTATAAGTGGGGTATATTTTTGAATAATTAAAAGGGTGTGCATAATTTAATACGTTTTAAATGTATATGACTAACACATAATATTTATTTGTATATTGTACTTATACCCTGATACTTACGAAGAGAAAAAATATAAGTTGAGACGTATTGAACATGGAGTGCTGATCCTGAAAAAGTGTTCTCTTCCCGTAAACCCTCGCAGAGAATAAAAAATTTTAATAACTAATGTTGATGTAGAATACAATAAAAAAATGTATATAAATATATACCGTACATATACATAATAATCATATATGCAACTAGAAACTAAGATAAAAGTCTCTTAAAGATATCTAAGTAGGGCCACAGCAGAACATACTAGAACGTCACTGTTTTTACAGTGAAAGAATCACTGTAATGTTTGAATTAATGTTTTAGTATTTTTATAGAAATAAACTACTAAATACTTAAAGAAAGTATTATAGTTAATTTCTTATCTGACGCTATACAGCACTTCTTCATACTGCAGCTAAAATGAACGCAAACATAGGTCATAGAAGACATTGCTCTCGTCTTATCTAAAGTAAATTAGTTTACTTTGTGTTTAAAAAAAAAAAACAGTAAATTCAATTACCTCGCAAACACTCGCAATTAAATTAACTTTTCAGTTAATGTATTAAAGTTGTAAATTAACCATAAAACTGTTTTCTTCGCGGAGGACCTTGGACCCCAGCTTCCTTCTCTTTTGTCGTATACCTGATCGATACGAACGCTGTCGGAGTAATCCAAGCGCCAAGGACCATCCGTGGCCTTTATTGTACTCAAGGACTATTTGACTAAGGAATAATAGAAATTTAGAAATAACTTTTGCCTGCTCCAATTAGGGTATATGAACCCCACAATAGTATTATGCCTTTCGACAACAAAATAGATATCCTGATGCTTAAACATAAAAGTCTAGTTAATTGCAGATTAACAATAACTCAATCTTTTAAATATACAAAATATTTTTCAGTTTTTTTTTTTGTATTTAATATCCTTGATCCATCATAAAAAAATATGCTATTATTATACTGTTTTAATAGTGACTTGATGTTTCCATATCTCTATCTGTTATAAGGTATAGATTAAGTTTCAGTTTAATTTAAAAATTAAATTGAGTTTTTACTGTACTAAAAAATACACATATATAGTATACATTAATTTACATGTTGCATATTTGTTCAATCAAAACAAATTATCACATTGGGAAAACAAAATGCTACTGAAAACAATACTTATTTGCTCCGGTTTTCCCGTGCTTGACCTAGTTGAGAAGGTTGCTCGTCGTGCGGGCGGATCTTATAAATTACTATTGTCCTAAATAAAAATTATAATTTTTCCATCACATAAAAACCTTTTATTGATATCGTATATAAAAAATTTAAAACAAATATATATATAAAAAAAATGAGGTTAATATCACAATCGCGAAAGTTGAAAATATATTTTACTTATACATTGCCTTGCATAAAAATACACAGCTGATATATTATTTAAAAATGTATATGTCAAATAATAGCTACGCTCACCTTGGGCCCGATATAAGTGATGGTAAGCACCAATATTTGTTCTTGCAATTTACTTAGGGGAACAGCATTCACAACTTCCGCACGCGATTCTGGCTATATCTATAGATAGCCAGAATCGCGTATTCCTGTAACGACTACGTAACGAATACGAAAGATATTTTTTATTATCATGTCCACTACTGGACATAGGCCTTCCCCAAATATTCCCACATGGATCAGGTGCATGCATATGGGGTGGACTCTCCCAATATTTATAATCTACCTCCATTACCGTCTTTATTTTTTTATGTCCTAGTTATATTAAAGAAATCATATGGAAAGATCTACACATATGGTAGTAACTGTAGAGGTTCTATTCAGCATCATCGTTAGTGATCAGACCATGGCTTCTGTACCACTGACACGTTAAAGCTGATACCAGTACTGAGGGAACTGCTGTAAGCGTCTAGGATACCCATTACTGTTATTTTTTTTAATTAATTTAATTAATAGTTTATGACATACAGATATCATTTATCATCTTAAATAAGATTGATGAAGTAGTAGCTGTAAGGATGAAGATGATGATGAATAAAGAAATTCTTCAAGTTTACTAAGCATTGAATCCGTGGAAAAGTTTAGATAAATATTTAAGGCAATATTTCTTCTTTTATAACGCCAATGCTCTGAAAGCTTTTAGACTTAAAATCCATGTAAAAATTTACTCTTATACAGGTTCGTTAATTTTTTTTTTCACATTGAGTTTCGGTCAATTTATAGATCATATATGAACACTACTGACAAGACAATATTTCCGAGGTCCAATGTATAAAATAGCTCAAGGTATAAAAACGATGTGAGACAGCGTTAGTCTAGATATATTGTAGTTTAGTAGCGGAATTCCTATAGCGGGGTACTTACACCGTCACAGTGTTCGTCACAACCGTGTCAGACCTGATGACGTAATGCTCCGCGAAGTGTATGACGCCCAAGGTTGTCGGGCTGGTCGGCGCGGAAACGCCAATACGTACTATATCAATACCTCTACGCTCAAAGGCGTTACCCATACGCCAGTACAGCAAAAAATAAAACTTTCCGATACATTTTTTTTTCCTGTTTTCATCGTTATAACATAATGCGGAATTTGTTAAATTTGTATTAAACTCGCGCGTTATGTTCTAAAAAGCTAAATATTTTATTTCTTTCATACGACACAAAAACTGCGAAAAATTCATATTAAATAACATGAATAATTATGCAATTATCACAATTTTTTGGGAATTTCACTACTTTAATTATACCAATCGATAGAGCTTGAAAAACTAAATAAGTCAAAGGTCATTGTCGTCGATATATGTTAGATGTAGATGCTTGCTTGTAGCTTTATATATATACACGAGATATCCATAGATTCATTGATTCATCTCGAGATCATCGAAACCGATCATTGGACGTGAACACTCAAAATTTGTCAGAGATATTGCTTCTGTCGTTTATAGTACGTAGTACGTACAGTAAATGAAATAATAATCTAACATATAATTGCGTTTGAAATAAAAAAAAAACATGAAATTTCGATAACTTTGCAACAGAATGAGATGACACACAATAGAGATAGTAAGCGGAGAAAGAGAGATATCTAAAGATAGGGAAATCTCATTCTCTCACAGTCTCAACGCTTTAAATACATACAGACGTTCCGTTACACGTTTTCGTTTCATAAGATCCTTTCCACACCGTTCCAAGAAGTTTAGCTTTAGATAAACTAAAATGGCTACGTATAAACAACATGTTTCCAACAACAACAAAGAATCCTGTTCTTCTTTATCACTGGTTAAAATCTTATTCAAAACAGCTTCACGCAAACAGTTTACGTCTTTATTACTACTAATACGATAAGATTGGACTCCTTGTTGTTCGTCTGTGTTCTTACTGCGATTACAGTCAAAACATTAATGACAGGCGTATAGTGATGTAAAATAACAGGAAAGTTACCGCATTATACTAAACTAACTGACGCAGTATAGGCTGCATATGAAAATAAATGGTTACACGCACATTATACCGTGATAATTGTTTAAACGGTATGGAAGTTTACATATAGCAATATTTGTATGTAAATTCGTCCATTTTCTGTTATTACCCTCATTTTGCACGGATCCTTTGCTGATACTAAATACACTATAGTCTTTATACACGTACGACGTATTTGGTTTCAATTGAACCTTGTCATATGGCCATGGAGCATTTAGTTTGATGTACCTGACCGTTCGTTGATCTGAGCATCAGCTGATTTTGTCTTTTTTTTTTGTCCCATCGTCAAAGGTGTTATTAGTACTATCGTCTGTCTTCGTCATATATAGGTGATATCTAGAGAAACACCAAACGTCACAAGATCAACGAAACTATTAGACGTAAACACTCTAAGGTAGTGATATTGTTTCTGCCATTTAGAGATCTATTAAGAATGGATTGGAATAAATGGAACGGGAACAGCTGGTTGTAGTATAAACATCTTCGGTAAATCATCATCAGACCTGAGGATCAATTCAAATGTTTTGTTTCCTTTATAAGGTCGATCGAGAATTATACTACTACATATTTATTGAAAGCTTTTTATTTTTAATACATACATAAAAGGTTATTATGTTTTATAGTAAACCAATAAAATAATAAAAACATAACATCTTCATATGTTGTCGCGTGTAAAATATATATATTTATATATATATATATATATGTGTGTGTTTTTTATTATCCATTTAGCGACAAGACGAGCGGGACGTTCACCTGATGGTAAATGATACGCCTATCCGTAACAACGTGGCGCTAGTGAGAATGGTAAACACTGCACCACATTGACATAAGATGTCGAGTCTCGTTACTCCAGTAATTACACTAGCTATAGTGCCTTTCAAAATGGAACACAGTAATGCTTTTACACTAGTATTTGGCTGCAGAAATAGGAGCTCCAGTGGTAGCTACCTAGACGGTCCTCGGCAATAGAGACCTACCAAAAGTGATACACTTGCAATGTTAACCTCCACCGGAAGCTAAAAATCAATTGCTAAAAACCGAAAACATTTACTGAATAATATATTTTTTTTGTATAATTCAGTGTATTTTATATTATTATTTTCAGGTTGTAGAATGCAAAGAGAAACGCAGCGGCTTGAAGCGTGCATTGAAAGTTTTGCACGACAGCGCGAAAGCCAGGCGGGAAGTCGAGCTGCATTGGAGAGCCAGCGGCTGCATACATATAGTTGAAGTAAGTTATATCCTCATCATCAACAACCGATAGACGTCCTCTGCTGGACATGGGCCTCACCCAAAGATCTCCACATCAACAGGATATCTGTACTGCCCGCATCCAGCGACTTCTAACAAATTATATACACATTTTTAATTAAATAAAATTAACTGCTTCCGTTGTTCAATGATATGGTCATCATAAGTCAAGACTAGGATGCGGAATGAAGATGTTATATTTTCGCAGCATCTTGTTTATTGAACATTCTTCTTTACCTTTTTATTCAACGAAGCGATGAGACGAACGATACGTACCTGATGGTAAGTGATACGCCTGCCCATAACAACATAGCGATAGTTAGAATGGTATACACTGCACGACATTGCTCTCCTTGCTTTGATACACAGAATTTTAAGTCTCGTTACCCCAGTAATCTCACTCGCTACAACTCCCTTTAATCCGAAAAACAGTAACGTTTGTACACTTCTGTTAGGCGGCAGAAAGAGGAGCTTCGGTCCTCGACGTGACCTTGATGGTCTCTAGCAACACAGATTTTTTTCGAAAGATACCCTGCTTCTGGGGGAAGTCAGGTTTATGTTTGATTTTTACTCACTAAAACCCCCTCGGTGCTCCGCATCAGTGCATTCGGAAAGGATCTCTTATAGAACGCACCGGTGGCACTCTACACTTTGTGTTACGCGTCTCTGATGAGGAGCCTAACCCTCCTAGGCATCATCGTTGAGCTACACGCTTTATCACGAAGGTTTGTTTGTTGAGCTATAAGGGCCCCACACTCAAATTCCTCGAAACTCCTAGACCCTTGTCTACGACAGACAGGGTTTACCTTAGTCCTATTCTTCCTAGCCCGAGACTACAGGGCTGAGCAACAGAGACTTACCACCAATGAAATCTTTGCAATGTTTTCCTTCACCGGAAGTCAAAAATTAGTGGGAACCGAACTCGCACATCTTTAAGTGTATGACTTAAACTACATTTGATTGTCACCACTTAGTCTCTCTATACTATCGTGTCATTCATGTAAAACATGATATCTATTTAACTATATCTAGATCTCCTAGATCTGTTTAGGCTCTACAAACAGTTATTGCACAACGAATTAAATCTTGTGTAATACGTAGTTGTACGCCGGGTGATAATGTTACCTTGTGTATCACCATTATCAACTCGTGATGGTCATAATAAAGCTGGTCACTAACCTGTGTCATTTTATATCTTATTTATTGCACACACGTTTATATTATTAAAAATTTGGATGCGACAAGCTGAGGATCGCATTTGGTGGAAGACGTTGGGGAAGGCCTATATCCAGCAGTGGATAAACAAAAGCTGATAATGATGATGATGATGATGATGAGACGAACAGGTTGTTTACATGCTGATAACTGATACAGTCTGCTGTTAACAAGGTGCCGCTGAGTAGTATAATAAATACATCATGGCATTGTGTTGACCTTCCAGAGACACAAGATGATAAGTCTCGTTGCCTTAGTAATTTCACTAGCTACAACGCCCTTCAAGCGGGAACACTACTGTTCGACAACTCTTTCGTTAATCTTCCATCCATTCTTTCAACATGGTCAAACCATCCAAGCATCCCTTTCTCTATTTTTGTCACTACATACTCGTCGCTTAATCAAATAAAATATATCAACTGACTCAACGAGATCTCCGACGCTATTAGAGTAATCACTCAAAATTTGGTAAAGATATCACTTCTGTCGTTTAGAGGGCAGCTATGAATGGATTTTACAAAATACCCTCCCCAAAGGGAGTTACAGGGCAGTTAGTAATTTATAATAAGGTATTGGTGTACATTATTATAATAAAACGTAACGCACTAATCTAACAGCACCTTTAGATTATACGCGCCGTTATCTGATAAATTGTGTTTTAATGTGTATTATGTTATGTAGATACGTAGCGCCGCAACATACCTCCGGACGAGGCGAAATGTATATGTAATGATAATGACGGTTATGACTTCAAGAGGTTTTTTTTTTAATTTGCTATAGAATAGGAGAAGCGGATAATTCAATATTAATCATCATCAGCCCATAGACGGCCACTGCTGGACATAGGTTTCTCCAAAAGATTCCAACACCAATCGGGTAAGGATTCATATGGAGGTATTTGCATAAAATTAAGAATGAGTATATTAGAGGTAGTCTGAAAGTTGCTCCAGTGACAGAGGAATTGAGGAGCAAGAGATTAGTGTGGTACGGGCATGTTATGCGGAGGGACGAAGGACAATGAACGTGGATGGTTCTAAGGGTACAGGAAGACGGAAGAAAGTGTGGATGGAATGTGTGAAAGATGACACGTGTAAGCAGAGTGTGAATTCAGATGACGGCTGATAGAGGGATATGGAAAAGAAGTACATGCTGTGCCGACCCCACATAGCTGGGAAAAAGGCAGGAGGAAGAAGAAGAGGATCATTTAAAGAAAACCCTACTTTTCATTAAACCTCAAACCCTATAGTGTAAATTTCTCGCCATAATGTTCCGACTAAAGATAAATAAACTTGAAACGACGCTTCAACATCTTCAGCTTCATTGTCATGTTTAATCGTGTGAAATTGATGTCAAGTAGCCTGGATCCAAGATCCTAGTTATCAATGTTTATATATGACATATATATGTATATAACATTTCCAACAAAGCTGTAAAAATTTGCTTTGCTGAAACTAGATCTCCGTGACGGAGACTGTCTAGGTAGATATCAGCGCAGCTCTTTAGTCTCGGGCTAGTAAAATAGGACTAAGGTAAGCCCTGCCTGTCGTGGAAGGCGACTAAAAGGCTTTAGGAGTTTCGCGGGCCTTCAGGTTGGGGGCCTTCATCGTTTAACCAGCTAATAACAACACAAGGGTGTAGGACAGCATAGGAGGGTTAAGCCCCCCCCCCTCAGAGATGTGTGCAAACAAAGTGTAGAGAGGCACCAGAGCGCTCTGTAATCGATCGATCCCGAAGCATCTCCGAATGCACTGATGCATACCACCGAGGGGGTTTTAGTGAGTAAAAATCCCACATAACCCTGACTTCCCCCCAGAAGCACAGGTATCTTTCGAAAATACTCCCCCCCCCCGAAACAAAAAAAAAGGTAGGTATCAGCGCAGCGCCTGCTTCTGCTGCTAAACTTTGTTCCGGTTTGAAGCGCGCTGTAGCTAGTTGGGTAACGAGACTCAACATCTTATGTCTCAAGGCACCAGCGCAATGTGATGCTGTGTATAGCGCCACATCGTTATGAGCAAGCGTATCTATAATCAGCGAAACCTCGTAAAATTCTAATTATGGAGCCTTCAAATACATTTAGCCTTTATGAAAACACTAAATTCCAGTCTCGCTTTAATCCGCGATAATAAAACGCTGTTAGTAATTTTCCATTTACACAATGAGTTTCTTAGGTTTTAGTCTTATATACTAAGAGCTTAGTTTTTAGTCGACTATATTTTTGCTTGCGTATAAAATATATAATATTTTATACAATATAATTAATAGGGATGTAATTAACAAAATATTTAACTAAGCTATTTAGTATATTATTTTAAGGACGGGTGAAGCTTCACCATTAATTAAAACTATTATAAAGTACATGTCTAAGTTAAAGGTTCCCAAACTTTTATGAAAATCCACCCCTTTGTACAAGAAAAAAATTCCAACGCCTTTTTTCACATATTACTTAGTCATATCCAATTTTATGCGGCTATTATCTATTAATAATTATTGATTTTTTTTTCTCTCTCACTCTCTCCTCTCTCGCTCTCTCTCTAATCGTTTTATAATAAAACTACAACGACCAATAAAGGGCTGTACCACCCGCAATGAGAATATATGATATAAATAAACAAAGGAGCTTGTTTAGGGTGGTTCTTTTATGTTGCGTTATGATGGACATAAAGATTTTTTGGTTTTGGTATCAGGAGTACAAATCCGTAAAGATACAGTCTTCTGAGCGAAGTTAAGGATGCTTGGTTCTACCCATTAAAATCCCTTGGGTTGTCATCCTCATTGATTGGAGAGATCACGGCATGTTCGCTCGGAACACTTGCTTCTCTAAAGTTGTACTCTTACAGCCCGTCCCAAGGACTCGTAAGTGTGACGACTATGGTCGGAAGCCATACCTAATACGATCAATACCCTCATCCTAACCCCTGATCGCCCTAAAATACTCTCTCCCTTAAAGTAAGGGCACACTTCATTCGAGGGCAGTAACAATAGCTTCAATTTCTATTTGGATTTCTGTTCTATCGAGTGTGACTAGCAGCTTGCTTCGGCACCATAACAGTCTTTGAAAAGAAGTGGCCGATGGGGGAGAAGAATCTTGGAATAGAGATCGCGTACAGGTCGCAGAAGTGTAGGACGCCCTCCCTCCAGATGGACCGACGACATCATCTGGGCGGTCGGAAGTGGGTCGATGCGAGAAGCTGAGGATCGCATTTGGTGGAAAACATTGGAAAAAGCCTATATCCAGTAGTAGAGAAACAAAGGCTGATAATGATGACGATGAAGCAATAAGACGAGCAAGACGTTCACCTGATAGTGAGTGACAGGATAGCCCATAACAATATGGCGCTATTTAGGATGTTATACACTGCATCACATTACCATCGTCGCCTTGAGACATACTATGTTTTCTTGTTACCCTAGTAATTACACTAGCTACAGCACCTTTCAAACCGGAACACGTTAATGTTTGGCGGTACATATAGGCGCTGCTGTAGTATCTACCTAGACGTGTTTCCGGCAACAGAGACCTACCACCAATAATCTAAAATATATTCCATGTTTACGAAAGAAGTACGTCATACAGCTGCAACAGGAAGTGATTACTCGATCTACCTAGTAAAACTAATTCTAAACGCTTTACTCACATCTTACTGCGAATTAGTACGTAACGTGCATACTGCGTTATATCCCACCGGAAGTATTTATATTGTATATTTACAACGACGTTGTACCGGTGGTAGGTCTCCATTTTCATAGATCGTATATATGTACAAAAACGGCTAATTATTAGCACTGTGCAAACGTCGGTGTATTCCGGTTTGAAGGGCGTTGTAGCTAGTGAAATTACAGGGGGTAACGAAACGGTAACAATGTGTCATATGAGCGCAATGAGGTACAGTGTTTATTACCAAGGTATCGTTCGCCATAGGTTCAGATTTTCGGACCCGTGGACTTGAAGGAGGCTTCCATTGCTGTGTGAGCTTGGGGTAGACGACAAATACAAGGTGACGTAACAAATCGAGGGTGCTGAGGTGGGTTACGGCATTCCGTGGAATGTATTTTAGGGAAGCACCAGTGCGTTTCGCAGGAGATCCCGAAGTCTCAAGACACCAACGAGGAGGTATCAGCGGGTACGAATCTCACATGTCATCTTCCCCTCAAACAGGGTCTCGTCAGATTTCTCTCTCGATAAATGAGAATTATATAAAATAGGTACTGATCGGGTCTATTTAAAGATTTCACACACAAAACCGGTTGTAGTGTGTGACGAGTGACAAATCATTACACTGTTGCATTCAAAGTCCTTGAAGCCACGATTCGTCGTAGTAAACGTGTATATATAAAAAGTCAATTTTAAATTGAAACCTATTTTTTTTAACACGCTGTATATAGTTTTATACGTTACTTAAACATTTTCTATACTTAAGTGGCGGTGGGCAAGGCCACATTGCTCGAGGGACCGACGACCGATGGGGTAGTAAGGGGGAGTGGCGCCCTTGTACTGATAGACGGAATGTTGGGAGACCTGCCACAAGGTGGACCGACGATCTGGTTAGAATCGCGGGAACCCACTGGATGGATGCGAGCAACGCCAGAGGTCTACGTCCAGCAGTGGACGTCTATCGACTGATGTTGATACGTTACTCTGTGACAACATCTCTACTTTTTTCTAATACAACTTAATAATGAAATAACCTATATCTTTGTGCGCTTTATTGGTGGTAGATGATGGTAGGTCTCCGTTGCCGGTGATCGTCTAGGTAGGTACCACCGCAGTTCCTATTTTCCTAGTGTGCATACATTACTGTGTTCAGCTTTGAAAGGCGCTGTATCTAAAGAAAATTACTATAGTTTAAGTCTTAAGATGACGAGCGTAATGTGGTTCTGTGCTTATCATACTAAATATCGCCAGATTGTTTTTTTATGTAATTAAATAACGAGTTTGTTTTATGATGGGAAACATCATGAGAACAGGAGTGATGTGTGGAGATAGTTACGACCTTCATCCATGAGAGAATACGATTTGAGGGAGGGAAAGCGACGATACGAGCGGTACGTTCACCTGATGGTAAGTGATACGCCCGCCGATACTTAATAACGCGGCGCTAGTTAAGATGGTATTCACTGCACCATAGTGCGCTCGTCGCCCGGAACTAAGAATAACACTAGCTACAGTGCCCTTCAAACCGGAACACAGTAATATTTTCACACTACTGTTTGCCTGCAGAAATAGGCGCTGCGGTACCCACCTAAACGAACTCCTGCCACAGACCTACCACCAGTAATTTTTATGGGCAAGAGTATCACTTACCATCTAATCAATGGTTTGTTCGACCCGGAGCTTCGTCGAATAAAAAAAAATTATCTCTGTTTACGGAGACCGCCATCTCTATGTCCTGGGCTTGTAGAATAGGAGTAAGGTAAGGCCTACCTGTCGTAGAAGGAGGCTAAAAGGGTGTACGGGTTTCGCAAGCCTTCAGGGTGGGGATACACTTATCACTTAATAAGCTTTAACACCCGTGCTACAGCAATGCGCGCTGGATCCGTACCAGCTCAGCGATGGTGTTAAGGAGCTTCCTTGAGACGCACTAAGTCAAAGTGCAGAAGAACACTGGTGCATTCCATAGGACGTCCCTGGTCCGCTCCGAATGCACTGAAAGACCACAGAGGTGGTTCTACTGGATATAAATCTCACATAACCCTGACTTTTCCTCTCTTTTATTTGTATGCATAAATTGCTGTGTTCCGGTTCGTAGGGCGCTGTAGCTAGTGATATTGCCGAGGTAACATTACAGCACATTAATTCAACATTTTTCTGCAGACCAGCTAAATTTTCATTACCACCAGTTCGGCCACCATTGGTCTGAAGAACTCATCGGTATAAGTATGATCAAAGAATTTTTTTTTAAAAAAATTTTGAAACTATTTTTAATCGTAGATCATCGACGTGTACGACAATACATATGGCGGCAAGCGATGTCTACTGGTGGTCATGGAGTGCATGGACGGCGGGGAGCTGTTCCAGCGGATCCAAGATAATAGAGAAGGAGCATTCACAGAGAGGCAAGCTGCTGAGGTAAATTTAACTTTTGTATTAGATTAGTACAGACGGATACAAATCGAATCCTGGTGATCTACTGCCAGTATCTACTTGCTGTATCGTCATCAGCCAGTAGACGTCCACTGCCGGATCTCTTCTCCACATCGACCAGTCCCGCGTTGCTTTGCTTTGTTGTATACGTATCTGAAATTAAATACTGTAGAAATATCCGTAGGGTAGAGTCGACTTTATTATCAAAGGGAAATCTTTAAGACATCCTGCTTCTAGAAGATAGATCTATGAAATTTGTATTTATTACAACCCTCTCGGTATTTATCGTCAATACGTCACTGGAGGCGCAGATCAGAGCTGGAAATCAGATTGGTAAATGTCCATCTACCAAATAGTGCAGTTACGAACTCCTTGTTCTACATGTGCCTACGCCGACGCGTCTCTGCACAAAGCCATGGCAAGTCCCGGTAGACCGTAACCCCCTCTAGCACCCTTGCTGTGCTGACATAACAAGTCCACCCATATATATATGGCTCGTTTAGTAGACGATGGGAAGATTACATGTGGCCGATATGCGAATGTTAAGATGGATGTGTGGTGTGACGAGGATGGATAAAATTAAGAATGAGTATATTAGAGGAAGTCTGAAAGTTGTTCCAGTGATAGAGAAATTGAGGAGCAGGAGATTAGCGTGATAAGGGCATGTTATGCGGAGGGATGAAGAACAATGAATGTGGATGTTTACAAGGGTAGAAGAAGACCGAAGAAAGTGTGAATAGATTGTGTGAACGAAGACATGTGTAAGAAAAGTGTGAATTCAGATATGCCGGCTGATAGAGGAATGTGGAAGAGAAGTACATGCTCTGCCGACCCTAAGGCTAGGAGAAAAGCAGGAGGAAGAAGAAGAGAGTAGACAATGAGGGTTTTTATCTTTAAAGTTATATTGAAGTCTTCAAGTGGAGATATACAACAAAAATTGTTCCCCTGGTAGTAGGCCTCCGGATCCACAGTAGCCCTTATTGCAGCGGACAAATAACAGTATGCAAATATTACTGTATTCCGGTAAGGGTGCTGTAGCTAGTGTAATTACTGGGGTAACGAGAATCAACATCTTACGGTTCACGCGACAACCGTAATGTGTAGTTTATATAATTTTAATATCAGAGAAATTCTGCATGAGTAATGTAAAAATTGATTTTTGAATCCGGAAGTATTTTTTTTTTGATTTTGAAATAATGAATGGTAATGTAGTGAATTTGTAGTTTCCGTTTTATTATATGCCAGGGGTGGAATATTTTAAGTTCAACTAAATTACAAATAGCATTTCGATCCCTTAAAGCCAGTCTTTGTGGTTGTTGTATATATATATTTAATAGTCCAGCAGTGGACGTATGACGGTTGATGATGGTGATGATGATGATATACTTTTAACTAATTTACTTCAGGATTCATATAAATCCATGTAACGAGAAGGAAAAATCTTAATTTTCAAATCGTTTTTAGTGGGCGATATTAACCGCTGTTAAGATTTGTGTAAAACTAGTTTTTTTTTTCATTGTTTGAAAACTCCCACTCAGTCCAGTTCTATTTCATGAAATTATAATAATCAGAAAGTTTTCTAGACATTTAGTTAAAAAAAATTATATTAATATATGTAACCAATTCGTAAAAATATAGCAAGTTTTATTCAGTAATTAAATGCATCACCTGTGCTCTTTACATCACTATCTATATATATTGAGATAGCTGTTCCAGGCTGTGCTGGCCGTAACACTCAGTAACTAGTTTTGGAGAAGGAATTTGGTAAAATCCATTCTTAGCTGACCTCTAAATGGGAGAAGCAATATCTCTACCAAATTTTGAGTGTTTATGTCTAATAGGTTTGGAGATCTCGTGAAAAGTGTATCTCTGGATATCTCCTATATATGTGTGTCTTTTTTAGGTATACTTTATATCTATCATTAAAAATATATATATTTTTTAATTTAAGAAACGACGATACGAGACGTTACACCTGATGGTAAGTGATACGCCTGCTCATAACAACGTGGCACTAGTATGATGATGATATACATAGAACTACACTGTGCTCGTCGCCTTGATGCGTGAGAAGTTAAATCTCATTACCCCAATAATTACACCGGCTGCAACGCCCTTCAAACCGGAACAAAGTAACGTCTGCACAATGCTGTTTGGCGTTAATGGGTGCTGTTGGTGGTATCATATGTTCATTTCACAAACGATAAGATTTCATCGCTTCCACAGATAATGCACTCGATATGCGTCGCGGTCCGACATCTACACGACTCGAACATCGCCCACCGGGACATCAAACCCGAGAACCTGCTGTACACCAGTATGGCACCCAACGCTGTATTGAAACTGACAGACTTCGGCTTCGCGAAGGAGACGCTCTCACAGGCCGACACCTTGCAGACACCATGTTACACCCCGTATTACGTTGCGCCTGAGGTAACTTTACATACAACCTGTTTACTTCCTCTATTAAAAAATAAACCCCGTTAGCGCGGAAGACTTAATGCACAGCCTCATTTGCAAGAATTGATCATCTGTATACCGCATTATCAATACTAGCTGTTCCCCGCCGCCTCCTAGACCTCTTCCTGTCATTAACACCCTCTTAACCATGTTTGAAGAAATAATTTAGTAAAATCCATTCATTGCTGATCTCTAAATGACGGAAGTAATAACTGTACCAAATTTTGAGTCTACGTCTTATAGTCTCGGCGATCTCGTGAAGAGTCAATGATTCACTGAATATCCCTTATATATATATATATTTCTTATCCTTTATATTTCTGTAAATTAAATACTGAAAATTTTCTTCTAAAATCAAGCGGAAATAAATATTCAAAATGGCCAATCCTATCAATTTATCTGCGCTTTGTCATGCTTAAAATCTAAACAATTAATAAATCTCAGGTGCTGGGTCCAGAGAAGTATGACAAGTCTTGCGACATCTGGTCCCTGGGCGTCGTGATGTACATCCTGCTGTGCGGTTTCCCACCGTTCTACTCGAACCACGGTCTCGCCATATCGCCAGGAATGAAAAAGGTAATTTAATAGCTGCCATAAAGAAGTGGGGGCTAGTTAGGATGTTATACACAACATCACTGTGTGGTCTACCCTTTAACAAACAGTGATAAGTCTAGATACCCCAGTAATTTCACTAGCTAAAGCGCTCTTCAAAGTGGAACATAGTAATGTCTGCACACTTCTGTTTGGCACCAGAAATAGCAGATGCAGTGGTATCTACCACCACCAAATTGATTAGATGGTATAATAAAATACCATTTTCTCCATACAATTATTCTTATACTGACAAAAAATTCATCATGGATATTCAGTTAGAATTTATACACTGCATCACGACTTGGAAGCAAGTTTGAACATAAGGCTACTTTACTACAGTTTAATCTTTCACACATTTGGGGTGTAAGGGTCCCGCACAATAACTCACTGGATCCAGTCAACCTCATCTGCTCGTGGTGCACCCTGGTAGTATAACAAACGAGGCTCTGACTACCACCAACTATCATTGAGCCAGAATGGTGGGAAATTATCAAAAATCCTCCCAATATAAACCCCCTAAAAACTACGGTCTCTAATGCCTGGCGATGCGACCCGATCAGGACCAATCAATGTGGCAATCTTTGGGGGACGCCTATGTCCAGCTGTGGACGTCTATCAGCTAACGATGATGAATCTTTTGCTCTTCTAAATCAATAAAGCTATATAGCTAGAGAAATTATTGGGCCAATAAAACATGCTGTCATATCCCATGTGATGACCACAAACGTGGATTTGTACCATACTTGCTCCATGACTCCATGTATTGTTTATTCTAGCGAATCCGACTCGGCCAATACGACTTCCCGGAGCCGGAGTGGTCCAACGTGTCGGCCGAAGCGAAGAATCTCATCCGCGGCATGCTGTCCGTCGAACCTGCTAAACGTCTCACAATACATCAGGTACATCATCAACTTTGAACCTACCATAGTAGAAAGGGGATGGGGTTGCAAAGCAGTTCTCGTTCGGCAGACCTGTTATCCAGCAATAAGTTAAAAAAGATCGAACTAAGATTTTATCATTCAACGAAGAGACGAGTCGTGCAGGACTTTCACCTGATGGTAAGTGATACGCACGCCCATTAAAACTTGGTACTAGTTAGTATGATATACACTGCACCTCACGGCCTTGAGACAAGAAGTTAAGTCACGTTACCCCAGTAATTACACTAGCTACAGCGCCCTTTAAACTGGAACACAGTAATGTTTGCACACTACTGTTTAACTGAACAAATAGGAGCTCCGATCTGCTTAGACGGTTTCCTATAACAGAGACCTACCACCAGTGAACAGGAATGTTACAAATTTCCTGGAGTTTATTATCTTAACTAGCGCCATGTTCACATCAAGTGAACGTAGAGCTCGCCTTGTCGCTGGCAGCTGGATCAGTAGACGATAAACGTCCATTACTGGACGTGAGCCTCCTGGGAAGATTCCCACACGATCAGGTAGGGATTTCGGCCATTTCCCACCACGCGGGAACTAGAACCTCATTTGTGGATCCGCAGTGTGCACCACGAGCAGGTGATGTTGGCTTGGATTTCGTGATTTCTTGTGGTAAGGGCCCCTTACACCCCAAATGATGATTAAGATATTTAAATTATCCCCCCCCCCCCCCGAGCTAGCGTTAACTAAATTACATAAATGAAATAAAGTGTGCGCGTGTGTGTGTGTATGCGTGAGTAAGTACGCTTGCACGCGTGTCTAACGGTGACGTGGTCGCGTCGCAGGTGATGGCGAGCCCGTGGGTGCGGCAGTACACGCACGTGCCGCAGACGCCGCTGTACACGCACGCGCTGCTGCGCGACGCGGGCGACGCGTGGGCGGACGTGCAGGACGAAATGACGCGCTCGTTGGCGACCATGCGCGTGGATTACGACCAGGTGGGATATCCACCTCCCGTACGTCAGATCAGGACTTTTATCAACATTTACTCACTCCTTTCCTACTCCACGGCATCCATGGCAATGTTTGCTTTTAAACAAAATATTCCCTCGTTCATTTAAACTCATCTATTTATTTATTTTTAATACGACAAAGCGTTGAGATGAGTGGGACGTTCACCCAATGGTAAGTGATACGCCTGCACATAAGAACTTAGCGCTAGTTAGGATGACAAGTACTGTACCAGGTTGCGCTTGTCGCGTTGAGACATAATTTCACCGGCTACAGCGCCCTCCAAACCAGAACACAATAATGTCTGCACACTGTTGTTTAGCGACGGAAATAGATGCTGCGACGGTACCTACCTATCACCGGAAAATGGTAATTTTACAAGAGTAAGTGAGATTATGGCAGAGAAAGCACTTCAACCGATGAAATGATGAACTGATGAATTAGATTTTTGGAAGACACAATCAGCTCAATACCAACGGGTCCACGTGCCCAGTATCAGATGAGCTGTAAGAGTAAAAATGACTACTAAGCGCTCAACATCATCAGAGAAAAGAGCTCAACATAACGAGCCGAGGATATCACCACCAGCCGGAACTTCTTCCTAGGGATGCCCGGCTGGTGGTGCCAGCCGAGCTTAATTGTTCGAATTTATTTTATATTCATAAATATCATACATATATCCAACTTTAGTTTTATTAATTAAAAACTGTAATTAATTTTCAGGTGCAAATCAAGGCACTGGAACAGAGCAACAACTCCCTCCTAAACAAGAGACGGAACAAAGTCGGCGCCTGATGAGCAATAGACAAAGCAACCATAGAGCCGTAACACGCTGCGACTGCAACGTCTGACCAGAGACAAATTGTTATATACTCCATAGACTGATCGTAACCATAGACATCACAAATATAACCATAGACATGTTGAAGCAAAATTTTTATATTTTTTTTTTTCTTGAATGGTTCATATCACAATTTTTTTTTCTACACTTTACATATATGAGTTTGTAGTTTCTTGCACAAAGTTATTGCCTATGTAGATTAAGTTGCTTATTACCACACTAGTCTTCCTTTTATGTTAAGTTACGTTTTCATCACACACCTATCACACAGCACTAGACGATAATTTAGATGTAACGTGTTCATAGTACAATGAGGTATGCTTAGTTTGCCTTCAGCGGGATGTGGCACATCTCTGGTCAGGATGAACTTAGATTTCATATCCAAATCGCTTTTAAGTATTATAAGTACTTTAAGTTCGGTTAAGGGCACTAAACGATCTTACATCATCTTGCAACACAACTATAACACGGAAGTACATAAAATCAAACTATTACAGGACATGAATTAATATATCCGCTGTTTTTTTTACGTGTTATAAAACATAAAAAAGTTTTTTTTTTTTAACTATGAAAAATATATGATTTACTAATGTTAACGATATTAGTGCCAAAAACAGTCAGATGCTGAGACTAACACGTTTCCTCATCATTCGATGAACCTGCTGGACATAGATCTCTTGTATCCTAAAAACCATAGTTTTTTTTTAAAAAACAAAATTATTAAATTTGTCATTTTTAACAAATATACATTTAATTTTTTTTTGTTTTTATATAACTTGTGGCTTATGTACTAATTTGGAATAAATATGAGACCTATATGGAGAATGAACATGGATGGATATTAGGGTAGAGGAATACCGAAGAAAGTGTGGATGGATTGTGTGAAGGAAGACATGTGTAAGAAGAGTGTGAATTCAGATATGGCGGCTGATAGAGAGATGTGGAAGAGGAGTATATACTGCCGAGCCCAGATAGCTGAGAAAACGACAGGAGGAGAAAGAATAAGATACCTATATCCAGCTGGGAGATGAATTAATTGATATGATGACGATGATACCCGTGTGTACTTAATCGAACTTACTGTAATCTAATTTTAAAGTATTCATAAGTTAACTAAGTGAATAATCTTTGTGCTTAGTTACATCGTTGGTGTTTAGAGTTAGAAACGTTCTAACTAACGATCTGTATCACCGTTAAATTATACTTATCTAATGATTTAGCTTGCGAAGTATATCATTGAAACATTATTTAATGGTAATATAAATCATGATTGAGGTTAAAAAAAAAAATCTATTTACCTTTAAATATATCGATTTATGCTAACTATCGGTTAATCATACATACACGAAACTTAAGACACGTGATTGAACTGTGCTTTAATCATGAAGGATGATGATAATAACTATACCAGTCTTGATCTATTCTTTTCAACTGTTGCTATTATACTTGATATTTGATACTTAATCAGATTTAACTATCGTTGATTTATGTTCACTTAGACTAATTACTAAATAATCGATATGAGTAATTAACAGGAATCGATTTGTTGAATCACTGCGCTCGTCCATTTTAACATCTGCAGCGGAAGTTTCAATTATATAAACATCGATATCTCGATGTGGTTATGCAGCGAGATAATTAAACTAATATATGAAATCCAATTAATTATATCAATTTACTGTTTTCGATAATTAATCTACTTTAAAATTAATTATATCAATATACACTGTATTATAAATCAGCTGCCCCAATTTTGTTGTAAGGGCTGTCAACGTGAGAACCGGACTCTACTGGGGATGCTTTACCAACTACAGCTTCCGTGTCACTTGAAATTACGTTACGATTAAGGTTAGGTGTTAATTTTTACAAATTTCTTTTTTTTTTTTATAAAATATGTATTTTTTAAAAATGAGTAACGCTTGTATCATGTGTTCTCAATAGTCGATTATATTAGCAACTTGCCAACCATTGATATAATACTAACGCGATAACAAACAGCAATTTCATTGTTCCCACTGCTGGGACTCGGTGGTCTTCTCTAACAAGAGTCCAGCCACCAAAACTACAAATACTCTTTTAAAAACGTTTTATTTAAATAACTTTTATTTCTTTCTTAAAAAAAAAATCGTTCTGGAAATAAAGGAAACTATCTATATTTTATCAAGATCATTAAATCAGTACAAAAATAATATAAATAAAAATAAAATCAATTTCTTCATAAATTATCAATGAGATTTTATAAAAAAAAACTGCGGTATATATTTAAAATATATTGCTACATTTGAGGTTGGAGTGATTTAAAATAACTTTCTGATATATATAAATATAATTCGCCGTCCATCTTTTGAAAAAAATTATAAAAAAATATATATATTTTAATAAAATATTAATTGGCATTTACATGCGGTAAATTTGTATTAAGTGACAATTGAAATTATTAATTAAAAATATATCGAATAGTACAAGAAAATGTATAAGGCGCTCGAGTAAAATAATAAAAAAAATGTTATATATATTACTAAAAAAATATTCATAGTCTTTTGCTTTTATTTATTTTGATATATATATATATATATATATATATATTTATTTGTTATTGTTTTACTGTCAATAATACTCTTATGAAATTTCATACCGATGGGAAATTTAATCACAAAATATTTGCTTTGTTAATTATAATGATTTAGTTTATATAGATCATCATACCATATAGGATTCTGTTTGCCATGCGCCGGGGCAAGGATAAATTAATGTAGATTCAAGAAACAATAGCTTTATACGAGTCCTTTAAAATATAATGCGGATAGAACCTTTAAACATAAATTGAGAATTTTTTTTTCATATTTAATTTTTTAAAATTTTCCATTTTCTAATTTCACTATAAAAGTATACATTTTTCTGTGTGCTCTCCTAAAAGAAGCAAATGTTTATTGAAACGATGACAGCATCTTTAAAAAATAACGACATATACCTTTGGAATGCTGAACACGATAATAAAAAAAACATGGATAAAAGATGGACTTATTACAATAGCTTCTATAAATTATATAGTATATTAGCTATAGAAAAAAACGTCCGTCTGAACTAGAAAATAGGATGCAGAGTAAATCCTTTCATAAATATTTAATTTCATCAAAATTTACAAGAAAACGTCAAAAAATTGACTTGTTTATTAGTTAGATAAATATATTAACATCATTCCGGAAACGTCACAAGTAACTGTATTAATATACATAAATGAATATTTGTTCAAGATTTACCATACGGAACCATTTCTAAAGTTAATGACGCGAATGGGGTTCTTTTCGAGCAATTTGTAAGCTTAATGACGTCACAAGTGTTAGTAATCCTCTTCGATTATTGCACCTTACTATGGTTAATTATCCCGTTCTTTCAATAAAATCTTGTATATATATATATATATATATGTATATGTAATATACATCATAGTTTATATATTATATGCCTGTACGTTTATACATACTAACGTTTGCAAGTACTTACGCATCATTCGTACCATTGTTTACTTAAAAGACGTCACACTGCATCGGAGCGTGTACAGTTAATGTTTTTTTTTTATTATACACGTAACTTAATGTTTACTTATAAGTGGAGAAATAAACGTATCGATACTCGATCTCACTTGTTTTATTATGTTCATAAACGAGAACAGGAAATGATTTCATTGTGGTTACGGAAATCGGCTTACCTTGCTATCAGCCTTATAAAAAGGCTGAAGCTCACTCAAAGGGCAATGGAGAGAGCTGTGCTCGGAGTTTCTCTGCGCGATTGAATCAGAAATGTGGACATCCGCAGAACTTAGGTCACCGATATAGCCCAAAAGATTGCTAGACTTAAGTGAGTGGGCAGGGCATGTTGCTCTAAGGATCGACAGCCGATGGTAGACGAGTTGGGAGGGCTCCCACAAGGTGAACCGACTATCTATCTGGTAAGAATCGCGAGAACCCACTGGATGCGAGCAACGCGTGATCGATCGATGTAGAAGTCTTTGACGGAGGCTTATGTCCAACAGTGGAAGTCTATCGGCTGATGATGATGATACGAAAATCAGTACTAACAGTTAATTTAAAATTATCGAAGTACTGTGAGGTGAACGGTGAGGTCTCTAATTCGGTACCCGGAACCAGTATTGTGGGGTTTAATTAGTGGCAGGGTTTTATCGAATAGGCCTGGCTAGCTACCACCCACTTACTGCGAATCTGGCGCTTAAACATCTACGACCTTCTTATCGTATAGATAAAAATGTAGTTTGTAGATAAAGAGTAATAAACTGATATGCAGTCTTTATCAAATACATCTTTAGATAATCAAGAAAAAAAAAACTACAAAAACCACATTTATTTTCAGATCAATCTTATTCCAGATATATTAATAATAGTTTTCCTTACAAATAACAAGATAGTAGATACTTAGCAAAAAAGCATTTAATTACTAATTTAAGTCAAATGCAATTAAAAAGGAAACAATAAAAAATGCAACAGATGTAGGAAACAACTGAATCTAATTAATATAAACTTTCTCCGTATAACTAAATATTATTTAAATCAAAATGTATAAATAAACTATAAAGAAAAAAAAAACATTTCTAATATTTTGAAGCTTCGCTGTGTCTATGATAGACAATACGTTAATCACCTATATATAGTTATGGTCTAGATCTAGTGAAATTTCTTCTTTTTGGTTATGAAGCAAAACAAAAAAACCGGATGTTCTTTAAGATCAGAGTGTAATGTAAAGGTGGTTGGTAAGTCAATAAAGAGCTTTGCCTATTGTGTGATATTGTCTATGCCAGTGGCATTCGACCTTTTTCTCTATGGGCTACAGCCATATGTAGTGGTGTCGCGAGCCGCAACCAAATAATTGTAAAAACTGGCAACCATATATTATTTCATCGCGTATATATTTTAACGTTCTCTAATGGACACAATTATAAAATAAAGTAACATCAGATGGACTAAACACAAAAGTCCACCGAGCCGGATGTTCAGCATGAGAGCTGGTTTACGCTATGAAACGCCAATATGGCGAACGCTTAACGCCCTCATGCGATTGATGATTTTTTTTAAAAAATAATCAGTTCCTCAATATTATTATTAGCGTATTATTTATTATTCGAGCGGAATGCATATTTCTATACTAAAGCATTTAATAATATTAGGTCCTTACATATGAAATTAGCGTTTTGTCGTACTGACCACTTTGATGTGAAATATCTCCTCTTTGGTTAACAATTCCAAATTCAAATTTATAAATTCATTTAGCGGGTACATTTGAGTTTTGAAAACAATCATTTGTTTATTACTGCACAATGGAAAAGATGAAATATCGGTATATTTACGAGTACCAGTTCTACCGTGGCACCAGTACCAGTGCTGCAGAAACAGCTCGAAGGATTAATGATGTGTACGGCGCTGGTGGCAAAAGCAAGCACGGTACGTTTTTGGTTTCAATGTTTTCGTTCTGGAAATTTCGACCTGCAGAACCAACCCCGTGGACGGCCGGAGACAAAGTGGAAAATGAAGAATTAAAGGCTATTGTGGAAGCGGATCCATCACAAAGCACTTCAGAGATAGCTGCACGCTTTGGGGTAAGTAACAAAACTGTATTAATTCACTTGCAGCAAATCGGGAAAGTAAAAAAAACTTGAACGATGGGTACCTCATGCATTGAGTGAATCGAACTTGCGAACACGCGTCGACTGCTGCTGCTGTGTTACTTTGCTCAACCGACACAATGATGAAGGGATTTTAAATCGAATCGTTAATTACTTGTGATGAAAAGTGGATACTGTACGATAATCGGAAGCGCTCGTCGCAATGGCTGAACCCGGGAGACCCAGACAAATCCTGCCCTAAACGGAAATTGACTCCGAAGAAGTTACTTTTGAGTGTTTGGTAGACTAGCGCCGGTGTCGTTCACTACAGCTTTCTAAGATCTGTCCAAACGATTACGGCAGATATCTATTGTCAGCAACTGCAGACCATGAAGGAAGAACTAGCTGCTAAACAACCGAGATCGGTCAATCGCTCTAGGCCACTGCTGCTTCACGACAACGCAAGACAACCACCACACTTTACACCAAACACCCACTAAGTTAGATGAGCTACAATTGAAATGTCTGCAACATCCACCATACTCCCCGGATCATTGCCCCAACAGATTACGATTTTGTCCGGAATTTGAACAACTTCTTACAAGGAACAAAATTCAACTCCTATGCGGCAGTGCAAACCGCCTTCAAAGAGTTTATTGATTCTCGCCCCCATTTTTTTAGTAAAGGGATGAATGAACTACCTATGAGATGGCAAAAGTGCATAGATAACAACGATGCATACTTTGATTAGTTAAATATATTTTCAAAAAAAAATATTACTCTATGTTCCTTCCGTACAAAACGCCAATTTCATATGTAAGAACCTAATACAACAAATGGTCATAGATATAAATATCTACAAGAAACAGTAGAGCATGTAAATAACGAGAGGAGCCCACAAGCTTTGAGTCATAGTGACACCGGTGATGCAGGTAACTAGATACCAGAGCAGTGATATTATCAGGACCTGCCAGACGACATGGGCGACCAGCAACCTAAAAGAACATATAACATTATTAATGTTTGATGAGAAGTGTAAAGGGTCCAGCATAGCTAGTCACGGGACCCAAGCCAACCTCACCTACTCGTGGTGCACCCTGCTAATCAACAAACGAGGCTCTGACTCCCACCAACCTGCATTGGAGCGTGGTGGATAATGGCCCATGTTCCTCATATGAACATCTCGAAACGACTGAAAGTCGCGAGAAGCCGCTTTATGCGGGCGGCAATGGATCCACCAATGTGGACTTATGTCCAGCAGACGTTGATGATGAATGTTTGATGAGATAGCTACTAGACTTATTAATAATGAGAGCCAACCAACCGTCTTTCTATCAATCATCTAAGCCGATTCTATCACCAATTATTAACTATTGTTAATAGTTGGTGATGGAATTTTAACCCAGCATAGATGTGTTCCAGTTGTCAACACATGAGAGCCAGACTATTCCAGGTGAGCACGGTTCACCACTCACGGCGTCATTGTCATATTTTTCATTCCACAAAGCGATGGAACGAACAAGACGTTTACCTGATGGTGAGTGATACGCCTGCTCACAAAAACGTGGTGCTAGTTAGCACACGCAGTAAGGATACATAGCATCACATTGTGCTCATCACCTTGGAACATAAGATGTCTCGTCACTTCAGTAATTACTATATATACAAAGCTTTTCAAACTTGTACATAGTAATGTCCGCACAGTACTATTTGACGGCGGAAATAGGAGCTGCGGTCGTACTCACCTAGACAGTCTCCGGAAACAGGTACCTAGCACCAGTGAGAGTTATAGCACTGCCAAATTGTGGCCACGTATTAGACCATGTGAGAACAAATTGTCAATATCTATGTGAATGAATAAAGGAAATACTAACACGGTGTCTTTGCTTCTTGCCGCTGGTAGACTGGTTTCCTTCTCCTTGTTCAAATATTTCCGGACGCCCAAATGCAAAACGACAAAGTATTCTATCCACTGTAATGAGATGAATATAATAATATCGATTAAATTTTTCTATAATTATTTATTATTGGAACAGATAAAACATCATCATCAGCCGATAGACGTCCACTACTATATATAGGCCTCGTTTAAAGATCTCCACATCGATCGGTCCTGCGCTGTCCGCATCCAGCGCCTACCCTCTGCCTTCGTTTATTTCTAAGGGGTGGTTTGGCATATAACGCAATTCTATTATAAAAACCAAAAAAGCTGATACAATGCCATATTGTATTCATGTGGATGGAGAAGACTTTAAATATTATAAAAAACAATTAATTAGACTTTGCCTGAAACAAACCATTTGATTCATAGAGTATGAAATATACTTCAGTATATCATCTAAATGCTCCATGGCCCTATGAGATAAGGTTCAAATTGAAACCAAATACACCTCGAGTATCCGCCGCGCCCGGGTGTTCGTTGATCCCAGCATCAGCTGGTTTTAGTTTTGTCTTTCATTGCTGGTTTTTTTTTAGTAAAGTAATATATTTTATATGAAACTATCGTTTCATTTAGCTGTACTAACATAATTGAACGTTAAAAATATGTTTTTTTTTTAATCAGGATCGATGATTTTTCCGTCCCATCATCAAAGGTGTGCGATCTCATAATACACAGAATACGGTCTGTTGTCTATGCTCACCTTCTATATTTTATTAAATATAATCTTTATCTTCTGCATTTTGTAAATTTAATCTATATTCGTAACATTTATAATTTTTCAAATCTCATCATAATAAAGGTTAGTTTTTTTATTTCAATATTGATCGGGAAGGAAAGCCACATGGGATTCGAATCCTCGCTTTAGAGCCAAATTAATAAGCGACAAAGATGAGCGGGATATTCACCTGATAGTAAATGACGATGAGCGTCTGCCCGTAACAACATAGCGCTATTTAGGATGATATACACAGCATCACATTGAATCGCCTCGAAACATAAGATTTTAAGTCTCCTTATATAATTTCACTAGCTACAACATCCTTCAAGCCGGAGTATATTTGCACACTAGTGTTTGCCGGCAGAGATCAGACGCTGCGATGGTATCTACCTAGACGGCTTCCATCAATATAGACCATACCATGGGTAGATACAGCTAAGTTTTAAGGTGTTTAACAATGAGTAATTAAACAATTAATTACAGTGGTCACTTACATCAATATCGGATATATCGATATAATACAGTTCCCTGTCCGCCTTGTCGAGCGTCATGGCCAGGTCCCGCGTGTTTGGGTTGTGGAAGCGCCACTCGTTGAATATGAACGGCTCGAGGCGCGCCAGCGACGACCACACGTTCCTATGGAGCCGGACGAGTCTGCGGAACAATTACCAGGTTATTTTCAACTGACAACAAGATAGTAAAATTTACTATTTACTGCATTTTATTCAAGTTCACAGTTAATTTTTTTTATTTTTCCATGGACTACCTATTACTGTTTTTATTAATATATGGTAAAACAGCACAAAAACATTGCACCATATAAATTTATAAACTCATACTAATTGTTTATACTGTGATTAATACTGAGTTAATGGGTTTAAGTTTTTATAATTATTTATTTATTAATATATATAAATAATATTTAAGAATTACGAATAAAAATTAGTTTTCAAAGTATGTAAGAGTGAGGAATAATGAAGACAACGATTCTCAAATAAATAAATATATCCTAAACAAAAAGAAGAAATATGATCGAGATTGTGATTCAGTAGATAAATTACTATGCTTCAGTTAGAAGTGTCGTGGTTAGTGTAATTACTACGGTAATGAGACTGTGTCAAGGCGACTAGATCAATTTGATGCAGTTTATCAGCATTTTCCCAACTAGCGCAGCCGAGCTGATTACTCATCTCGTCATGTTGGCCGATAAATACATACTATTATACTATACTAATTATAAGATTAACGATTATTAAATAGTTATTCTAAATACTAGTAAATATTTGACCTAGGGTTTTATAAACGGAAATGCCACACTTACATAGGTCTCCCTCCCGTTAACCTAAGCACCATATCTAGTAGTATAGCGGGGAAAAAATGGATAAAGATGGCGGACAGACGGAACAACCATAACGATGGTACAAATTCCAAATGAGGGTACCTAAAAGAATAAAAATTTCATTGTAATCAACAGACAAAATGAATATTAGTATTAAACTTGTCAATACCTTATTATGAGACTCACCACACGGCACTCTTCAAAGGGTTTTTATGTAGCATCTGATTCACCTGGGTCTCTAGCATTATCCAACGGAATGGCTTCTGTGTAGATGAAGAGCAGTGGTATACTGTTAAACCGGACCTGGAACAGAAAAGTTTTTTGATTATATATTCTAATATTATTACATGAGGCAAACAGACGTACAGTGAGGAGGTACAGGTAAGGAGACTTAACATCTTAAGACAACACCATGTTGTTATAGACAAGCTTGCTATCAGGTGAACGTCTCGGTCGTCTTTTTATCAAATAAAAAAATTGTCGATATGGTAACAGTCGAGAGATTTTTTTAATGTAGAAGGCGAAAATTCACTCCTCTGTTATTTCCCAGCAGATTGGTTTTTAGCTTCTGTACCGTCCATTTACTTAACGTAGTGACTTGGCTGATAATAATTCTCTACTCACTTCTCCTTTGCTGCATTCCACCCGGCGACAAGTAACTGATTGACAACCACATCTACCGGTATATAGTCAGCAATGTTTTGTTTCGCCATTGGTAATCGGCGAACAACACCTAAAAAAAATGTTTGCTATTATTTTTGGCGTAATTGAAAATTATTACTTTCATTAACCAGCAAAATGTTTTATAACCATAGATAATATTCTAGATCAACCTAAATTATTATTTTTAAAAATAAATCTATTTGATAACCTAGATTTAATAAAGTTTTCAACAAACTATGGTCATAGCTTAAACACTAGTAACTAGTAAAATTACTGGGGTAACGAAACTTAGCATGTAGTGCCATAAGGCGGCGAGGAAAGTTTCATATATCTTACTAGTCAGGGAAGCCCGAGAAATGAGGAACAGTGTGATAAGGAAGCGGTGCCGCGTGGTTGAAGATGTAGTGACAAAGATAGATAAAGGGATGCTTAGATGGTTCGGCCATGTAGAAAGAATGGATGAAAAAAGATTAAAGAAAGAGGTATACAAGGTATGAATAATTGGAAAAATCGGTGCAGGTCGATCTAGGCGGACATATTTCGATCAAATCGAAGATGTCCTAAAGAAAGGCCGGGTCAAGAGTACTCGTAACCGACGAGCATGCCTGAACACGCTCATGAAAGTGGAGGAAGCGAGAGAGGTGTGCCAGGATCGTAGCAAGTGGAGAGAGGTGGTCTCTGCCTACCCCACTGTGAATGTGGCGTGATAGATATGTATGTATGTACTAGCTACCACCATATTATTATGACTGGGCACATCATTTGGTCATCAGGTTGCTAATCTCATCCTGTTAGGGAAAAAAATATATATAGAAGCTACCCTTATGAATAAATAAAACACTTAACATCTTGAATCTTAATCCATACACACCTCTAAACAATATTTCAGATGATAGGTACCATCAAAAGAACATACCTTTCGCAGCACCCATAAGGAAGCCCTGTGGGCCAACTTTAGAACATGTCCAGCCTGGTGTTGGCTCCTTCCATGATGCGACAACTATTGAAAAAGATTTGTACACTTTTATTGAGCATTTACATGTTAAGAAGCTGCATAAATATAAAAAAAAATTACTATTCAGTAAACATCCCGCTTGTTCTCACTATTAGGATTCATGATCTTGGCTTACAAATAGATGCTTTCCTTTATCCAGATTTCAGGAAGTTTACTTAAAATATTATTTGGAAAAGATCATTTATAGCATGATAGAATTAAAAAAAATAAGCAATTGTACTTTCAAGTTGAAAATAATTTACTATAATAAACAATGCTTTATTGAATATATATGACTTAAAATTTATTCAATATTAAAGTACATACTCATGGTGGGTCTGACAATCGTACATGGAAACTTATCGGAGTAATTCTTTACTTCATGTTCTCCCAAGTGCTTTGTAAATGTGTATGTATTAAGATGCTTGTTAAGAATTCTGTAAGAAGAAAGTTATGAACCATTAAAAGTGAATTTGGTTTATTGGTTATTTTGAGACAGAAGATCACATATTATAATGGAAAACCAATGGTGTCTTTTCACCAACTAAATTCTTAATTATTCATAATTTATGTTAAGCAATGCATTATTAGTCGACGACATTTGCTTCTCAACATAGGTCTTAACCGATATCCAAACAGATCCTTCCTGTGCTGCCGACATCATGCTTCTTACAATCTTCACTAGTTCATCAGTGTTATATTTGTAGATATTTGGCTTGTATGTATTATTGACAAATAATATCAACTCAGGGGGTACAGCAGTGGACGTCTATCGGCTGGTGTTAATGATGATGATGAGATACTTATATCAAATATCTCATCATCATCATGATATAGTGAATATATATCATATTCACATGTCACTTTATAAAACAGCTACCAAGTTGCTAACAGCACATAGTACCTACTCACATGTTTAATCATATATTCAGTAAATAACAGTCAGTATAGTGAACAATAGTACGTTTTTATAGATTTTATTAATAAGATGACAGTACAGAAATAAATCTTGTTAATGCATCGTGTCATTATTTTGCAACACCATGAATCAAAAAAGAAAGGCAACTATAATAATATATCATAACAAATAGTAATACATTCTTTAATGTGCCCTTCGCTAAGAGTCTGTGCTTTCTCACACAAGAGAATTAAGACATCTATGTTACATAATTGTAACAAGATTATCAGAAAATAAATACAATACAGTACTTAATACTAGTTATTAAAATAGTAGCTTATTAAATAATCTATTGTTCAATCGTTTATCTTGTAAATGTATAAAATCTGGGTTGCCAATAACACTGCATCAAAGTTTAATTTTATCTGATATATATATTTATATGAGGTATAGTAAATTTGGCAAATGTTGAACTTACTGAGGCTCAATTTCATTTAAAGCATCATCCTTTAAGGTTTCAACTAAAGAAATTATTTTCTCCACATCTCCTGGTGTTTCATATACTTTCTCATGCACTTCAGTCAAATAGGAGTTTACATATGCGGAAGATACATGGACCATGACCTGAAATAATTTAGTCTATTGGTTAATATTGTGAATAGTTTTTAATTACATGTTAATTTAAAACACCTTAGAACAGTAAATAAAATAGATACTAAAGTAATATGCATTAACTTTAGGAACTTGGAAATTTTGACCTTAAGAGTAACTTTGAATAAACATAAAATTATATCACAAGGTTTTTTTCCATCACATGAAATAATACTTTATAGGTGCTTTTAAACTATTACAATAACAATTACTTTTATTTATTTTTTTTACCATCACTCCATTTTTCCCAGTAGGAGTAGGCAAAGGCGAATAAACACCCACTTTTCGCCAGAAGTGATCAGATTAGGTCCCATGTAACAGGGGGCGAGCCTGTTGCCATTTTATTGAGGCCCCCACACACATACAAGTTTCAGTGTGCAGATTTCCTCATTATGTGTTCCTTCACTGTTAAGTATGTGTTAATTGTAACAATATGCACATTAGGCATTGAAAAACTGCCCAAGAGGTGCATGCCTTGGCCGGGATTAGAATCCTTGTCATCTGATTGCGATGTCAGGGTTCATAGCCGATAAACCACCACGACTCTCTACTTTATGTTGTGCTATTTAGCAAAAAACATTATTGTCACAGCATCTTTATAAAACTATTATAATAAATTATAACATCTATGTTAATACTCCCATTCTGAGGATTTGTGCCCTCCATTATAATGTCATGACCATTTATGAACCATACCAACTATGGTGGATATCACATATCTAATAAAGTCATATAAGATTGTCACATAATCTTTTTTTTACTAGAATCAAAATGTCAATCAAATCTAAATCTGTAGTGCTGACAACCGACATACTAACTGATCAATCAAAGATTCAAAAAGAGTCATCACCTTTAAGTCCTTAATGTCATTACATAGTTGCATTACTCTTCTTGTTCCCAACACATTGATGTTCACTGTAGGTCTTAAATTTTCCTCAAAATCTAAAGTGGCAGCGGAGTGTATCACAATGTTAACATTGTTAATTAATGTATCACGATCTGCCTGGCTTAATCCTAATACTTCTTGACTGACATCACCAGACACCGGCACAAGTTTTTTAAATATATCCTTTGACTCCTTTTCAAGAAGTTTCTCAAAAACCTGTAATTTTTGCATCAGTTAAAATTAAAAGGCATATATCTCATATTTATTTTAAAAATGAAATCTTGGTTGATAAATAAGATGAATAGCATATGTTTTTAACAAACAATAAATTTAAGAGAAACATATCAATGGATAATAAACAACTCTGTTATTTAAATGTGAGGAAACTTTAATAAAAAAAGCAAACTTTTCATTTATAATTATTGCCTATGTAATATACATAAGTAATTATTACACATGTATGATGTTCTGTACTATTAGATTATTCTACTTAAAATAAAACAACTAATTAATGTTGGTTTTGGCGAAGTATACATCTTCAAACTTCTATACTATTTTTATAATATGCTACCTCTGAAGCATATAGATATTTTATATTTATTCACAGGAATTGAGCCATTAATGAACTAATTATATTAGACTCAGGTAATTTTGTATAAACATGATATGATAAATTATTTTAATGTAATACAGGTCCAAAAAATTGCAAAACATAGATTAAGTCAGAGATATAAAATTTCTAACCAACCTTGGAAATTGAAATACAACTTGTACTTGAATATTAAATGAAGCATTCAGAAATATCTGTCACATATGTTTAAGTATATCTCTTGCATAAAGAATAGATTATTTTTATATTTGTTATTTGTTGTATACTCAACATATGTTTATGTGTTTAACTATAGACCAGAAGTCTTAGATAATTTCCAAAAAGTTGCATCATTACATTCATGTATTTTGTGTAACTTCTAATAAAGTTATGTATGTTACGTCTTACAAATCCACAAATTAAGTACTTTACTTCAATACTTTATTCACTTAAGTTCTGCAGGTGGGACTTTAAAGGCAATTCCACAATATGTACTAAAGGCCTAAGTATAAAAAACATATGCAGTTTTAGCCTTACATTGAAAACTTAATTTATAAGACAAGAATTTATATCTTAAAAAATGTGTAGTATACATTATTATAGAAAATAATTAATATAACATTTTAGTATTCAGCCCTAAAAATACCGTGCTCCAAAAACTTACTGGGTTTCCTGGAAACTCTTCTAATCTGTCCGAAATATCCTTCCCCTTCTTTGGTCTCATCAGCAAATACAATTTTCCAACATCAGGAATGGTTCTCAATATTTTCTCTATTAGACATAAACCGACAAAACCGGTGCCTCCAGTTATAAAGAAGTTCTTGCCGCTGTAAAATGCTCGCACTTGCGACTGTTCAGCCATTTTCACCAACTTTTAAGTTGCTAATCTGTAAAGAAAATATTTATGTTCATACATAAAAACAAATAAACCTTTAGTTACATCTTTTGTTTCATACTTGGGGGATACAAGTCACACAAACAGCAATATATTACATACAATGTATTTATTCTGTGAAACTGTGGCACTTAACAAATGTTAACTATGCTCACAAATAAAGATAAACTGATGTTTACAAAAATGTATTCAAGAAGGATTTTTTTGTTTCTTAGGTGCTTATAAACTGAGATTGACATTCAACGTTAAAAAAGTTTTCAATCTACTGTTCTTAATTCTTGGTTTCTATATTTTTAAAACAAAAGTTTTTTTATAATAATCGTATGATAATTTAAAAAAAACTGGTAACGATTTATTGTGTAAAAAATGATTACCCACAAATTACAAACAGTTTACATTGTAATATAAAATTTTGACGAGTTTCTTTTTTTAAGACTATGTATAAAAAAGTACTTGTGAAATTATATTACCTAGTGCGGCAAGTTTAATAAAATAGATCGAACTAATTTTAGTCTGAATTCTTAACATCACCGTTAATGTATTGAAAATTAATTAAAGTTTTTCGCTATTCTAAACATCGTTATAAATTCGAAATAAATCTTTTATTCATGTTTTTTTTATATTGCAATGCCATACTATGGACTCGTCTCAAAACAAGTCAGAGCAAACGCACCTCTGGATACCTCAACAACAAAATGTATTATTTTCGTTAGGTGATTATTACAAGCGCCATACTAAATGATATTAATATGTATAACTTAAGCCAGTGATGCATTCTTGTCTGATAAAATAAATAACTCGATGAACATTGAGTCGTGATAAAGAACTTGTTCGTGTCATTTGCGTCATTCGAAACCAATACCACTTGTTCCGGTTCTATGAGAAAAATCTTAACTAGGGAAGTGGAAACGGAAAATAACTAGTAACAATTATTACATAACTATTTAAGAACCACGGTTAAGAATGTTGTATAATCTTTACTAAAACAATAGGTCATAAAGTCAAAAACAAAGACTAATACTTTCTTAGTATCATGTTAAAACGTAAAATTTTTTATGTGATGTAATTCTTCTCTTTTTTTCCATAGGTATGTAAAATTGGTATTTCATTAAATTAAATTATGCTATAAGCCGGGTAATCTTTAAATTCTAAAATACTTTATACAACATTTATTTAATAACGTTTTTAAGAGAATAGAAACTGTTGTAAAAGAAATTGTAAAACTTGCAGATATTTAAATGAATATAAAAATAATAAAATGAATAGAAAGTTTTGCGTTATACCGAATTATTGACCTAAAAAGATAATTGTAAACATTAATAACATATCTGTACATGCACAATTACAATAAATTTTAACCTGTTTACGAAAACGAGTTGTTCGTTTTTTTTTCGGTTAATGATACCATTACGCACTCTCTTTATTTTTCCAACTTTACAAAAAGTAACCATGTCCCCAATTTTGAATGAAGATTTTCTACAGCACCAATTAACCGTAATTATAATAACATTTATATATAACTACTACTGAAATATGCACCAAATCAGATCTGTGTTTTAAAGAAAGTTTTAAGATTATCCAGTACAGCTCTATATCAATATCACTGAAGAAATTGGTGATCAATTGGCAAACGATTACAATGAAATGGTTTTTTTTTTAATTTAATTAGACGACGAGACGAGAGGAATGTTCACATACCTGCACATAACAACATGGTGCTAGTTAGGATGATACATGCTGCATCACATTGCACTCGTTGCTTGAGATATAAGATGTTGAGTCTCGTTACCCCCAGTAATTTAATTAGCTACAGCGCCCTTCAAAATGGAATACAGTAATATTTGCACATTACTGTTTGGCTGCTGCAATAGGAGCTGCGGTAATACTTATCTAGACAATCTCTGACTACAGAGACCTATCATCAGTAAATGTTGTGATATTTATCAATAGTGCAACTTTTGCTTAAATTTATTACAGATTCCTGAACTTCAATGAAACACTGATGCAAATTGACACTGTAACAATAACAGCATATTCATTCAATAAATTCAGTTCATTCTATAAAATTTACTCTCATCATCATGATCAGCCGATAGATGTCCACCGCTGGACATACTCGTACTCCAAATATCTGCACATCGATTGGTCCTGCGCTGCCCGCATCATCGGGCACTAGGGGCCGTGGTTTGTATAGATTGATTTGGGCAATTTCCCATCACGCTGGCCCAATGCGGCTTGATGGGAACCAGAGCCTCGTTTGTTTATTAGAAGGGTGCACCACGAGCAGGTGAGGTGCGCTTGGGTCTCATAAATTGTTAAACGATATCCCTTTAACTCTCTTCTTAAACTTATGTTAATTTTCCACGAAATCCATTATATATTTTTTTAAAGCAATTGCATTCTTTAAAAATCATTAATTTGCCTATAATATACTATGTTACACCGAAAAATTGTGAAACGTGAATATAAACAGAAAAGATATATTATCCATTCACACTTTACTAATCGGGTATACAAGATAAACAACAAGTCAGTGTCAATTTTAAAGGTGAATAGTTCCCATGCTATTAGCTTCCACTGTAGCTTTTTTTTATCGCTAAGTAATTAATCTTTCTAGCACCCAGAAAACCAAATACATTTATTCGTTTAATACCTTACCGTTAATTAAATTTTGTTATATCGATGTTGCTAGCATTTATATTAATAAACATGCTATGAATGGTTTTTCTTTAGATTTATATTATATTAAACAATTGCATTAATTGATGTACTTGTAGTAGATTAATATTAAAAACAAGTTTGTTGGTGCGATGGTAATGGATAGTTTTATAAGTTTTTGTAAATTTACGGTCACAGTTGGCAGGTCCGTTGTCGGAAACCATTCGGAAGTTCGGACCGTAGGTGGGTAACACCGAAGGATCTATTTTTACCGCCAAACAAATGTGTGCAAATGTTTCTGTATTCCGTTTTAAAGGTTGTTGTAGCTAGAGAAATTAACTGATGGGGCTTAACATCTTGTGTCGCAAAGCTTCTATCACAAAGTATTGCAGTGTGTACCACTACCAGTGAAGTGAGCGTCAACTTCACCGGTAGATCTCTGTTGTCAGAGATCATCTAGGTACGTACGACCGTAGCTCCTATTTCTCCCGCCAAATAGTAATATGCAAAGATTACTGTGTCCCGGTATGAAAGGAGTTGTAGCTGGTATAATTAATGGGGTAACAAGACTTATCATCTTGTCTCAGGCGACAAACCTAATGCGGTGCTGTGTACCATCCTAACTAGCGCCACATTGTTATGGGCTGTTATCACTTACCATCAGGTGAACGTCTCCGAAACAAATGTATTTGTGATCAACATGTAATATCATGTGCTGACGTGAAAAGACCCTTGATCTAATTGTTAACGTATAAACAAAGAACTGGTTTAAGTGAACGGACGGGTTAAAAGATTTCCGGTTTCGCAATGTGTTATTAAACTGTATACTTTACGGTGTTGTTTTGATTCAATTCGTTTCTCTGAGTTTACGTAAAAAAATACTTATATAAACATTTCTCACCGATGAATATATTTATTAAAATTATATATATACGTTTTCAAATTTATGATGAAGAATAACAATAAGAAAAAACTAGTATACTTATTGGGGTAATGAGACTCAACATCTCATATCTCAAGGCGACGAGCGCAATGTGGTGCAGTATATATAAACACAACTAGCGCCAAGTTATGGGTGTATCACTTACCATGAGGTGAACGTCCTGTTCGTCTCGTGGCTTAATTAAATAAAAAAAATATATTTCCATCGGATAATATTAATACAGATATTAATTATTAATAAATTAATTTTGCTGTATATCATGTAGGTGTTTTTTATGTCTATATAGATATAAACGTGTTTTTACGTTGCTTCTAGCGGTGTTGTAAAAACATAAAAATTAAAAAAAGGTTAATTACTCTACTAAGTTTGTCCACGTATAAGTATGCTGTCCATTAATGAGAAATGTAATAATAATAATACTAAAAATAATAATGAACATACCTATATAAGCTAGCTATATATTATATACTTATCCGGGAACTATATATAATAATATGTTTTTACAAAAATTTTTACTGACAATTGTCTTTTTTTAGTATTTTAACCCGCATTATCCGGAGATAATTACTATATATACACATTTTATTGGTAACCAATACATAATCTCTGAATATTTCTTACTTGTTCTTAACTATTACTTTAAAAAAAAATGTGAAACCACATGGGAATTTGAATTAAATGGCCTCTTTTAGGAGAATCACTCGAGTTATATATTTTATTACTTTTCGTCGTAATAGTCGTAAACTTCGAGCCTTCCACCTCTGTTACCAGCTCTCATTTACGGATCTTTTCCGGTAGTAATAAACTGCCAGATAACGAAAGTCAACGTAAATGTTATTCAAATATTGGAACTGAAGTGACACAAGTCTGGTCACATCACTAGTAGAGTTCACTGGTGGTAAGGTAGGTACCACCACAGCGCCAATTGAAGCCTACAAACATTACTTTGTAAACATTACTGTCCTCCATTTTGAAGGGTGGTGTAACTAATAAAATTACTGGGGTAAAGAAACTCAATATCTCAATCCCTTGAGCGCCATATGAGCAGGCGTATCGCTTACCATCAGGTGTCGAGTACCACTGAGGAAACAGTTCCGTTTTATTTCTCGTGAATAACTTAACTATAATTCACGATCTATAATAATGCTAAATTTAACTTTCAATAATTATAAGAGCCTATCTAAATGATAATTAAATTAATAAGTATATATTAAAGATTGTTGTAGCTAGAGAAATTTTTGAGCTGACGGGGCTTAACAACTTGTGTCTCAATGAGTCTAGCACTAACTATTGTAGTATGTATCATCCTAACTACCGACTCTTGGCTGGTGTCTGGTCGGAGATCGTCTAGGTAGGTACAACTGAACAGCCCTGTAGTCTCGGGCTAGTAAGACTAGGACTAAGGTAAACCCTGCCTGTCGTAGAAAACGACGAAAAGGGTCTCGGAGTTTTGCGGGCTTTGAAGGTAGGGCCCCTTATCGTTCAACAAGCTAGATTCCTGATGATGATAACGCTGCGAGCCATTTGACTTTTAACAGCTTATCTGACATTGGGCGCGTGGACCCGGATCCACGGCCTATTGTTCAACAAGCGAACCTGCGTGGGACAGCGTATGGCTCACCCGTGGTGCCTGGTAGGGTTCGGCCTCTCCTCAAAGAGATGCGTTCTATAAGAGATCACGAAACCTCTCTGAATGCACTGACGAAGTGATTAGTGAGTAAGAATCTCACATAACTGACTTTCTCCCAGGAGCGTATATCTTTCGAAGATTTCCCCTCCGAATCCAAGAAAAAAAAAGGTCACACCCGCAGGTCTTATTTTTGTCGCCAAACAGTGGTGTGCAAACATTACTGTGTTTCGGATTGAATGGAGTTGTAGCTAGTGAAATTACTGGGGTAATGAGTCTTAAAATCTTAGGTGTCAATGCAACGAGCGCAATGTGGTGTATTGTATATCAATTTAACTAGGGCCGCATTGTTGGTGACCATCGTCGGAATAAACGTATCCTAAAGTAAAGACCGCGCTGACCGTACGGAACCACAAGACGTCTGAATGCATTAACGAGAGATGTCTCCAAATGTAATTCACATATTTTGGGATTGCGAATGGATTCTTTTTATGAATTATCTGGTGAAAGGTATAGCTATTAACGCAGAATATTATTCGAATTTATTATACGGATCATTGTGACTCTTGCTAAGCCATGGCTGGGAAAATTGCATGAGCGTCCGTTATTACAACAGAATAATGCAAGGTCACACACCGCAATAGAAATGAAGGATGTTTTGAACGATTTACGGTGGTATTAACTCCCCACCCACCTTATGCCACGGATATTGTGTCCAGTGATTATCCTCTGTTTCCGGATTTGAAAAAACCATTGCGGGGTGTTCAATTTTTAAACTTAACTGTAATAAAACAAGAATTGAGGACACACCGAAAATGTCCTTTGTAGACGATTTAAAAAAATTAGATTATAGCTGAGATAAATGTGTCATAGTAGACAGAATTTATGTTGTAATACTACACTCTAATACTAAGAAAATAATAAATATTGTAGTTAAGTTCCCAGACCTTTGGACACGTTGTATGCAGCTGATGCTCACGCGAACCGGTGTTCATTGAGAGAAGACAGTGACTAATGACGCAGGCTAATTATAACGATAATTATCATTACTTACAAGCCCTTTAAATTGTTACAAAAGACCTCTGTTTTTTTTTTATTATCGATCATTATTATAAAACAACAATGCTAAATACAGTCACGTGGAATCCTAACGAGCATTGTATGTTGACCAACTTGTCAGGAGGTTTTAAGATAAAATGGTTAATATGGTATCTTATTGCATTAAATCTTTATGTCCTCATTTAAGATAAGATTATTTTCATAGACGAATCATCGGTTACTTTTCTTCCATATACTGTTTGTTTTAATAGCAAATATAGTTAATTGTTACCTCTATTGTAAATTTCACTGATGTGTGACCAAAGGATCTGTCATCTTAGTAGTGATGAGGACGGTAAGTTTGAAGCACCATTCAAGGACCCTTCACTCCGGCATCGTTAGTGGAAAGTGAAAAGTGAGTGGCCTGAGTGGATATAAGAAACCGGACACTAACATCGTCATTCGTTAATTTTTCATGAGCTATTCTTTATCCATTATAATGTTACTTTTCGGATGAAAAATACAATAAAAAAATTATATTATACTGTTTATTTTATTTTACTACTCTGTGTATAATAATAAAGCAATTTAATAACAGTAATTAGATAGAAATAGATAAGTACGAACGAGCTTTATTCACATTTAGTTTTCTACCAGCTAACCTTAAACAGTAACCACATAGCTGGGAAAAGGGCAGGAGGAAGAAGAAGAACCTTAAAGAATAAGAGTCAGTAGTTTAGGTGATCATAAGTAGACGTACAGAAAAAAAATGACACATCCAATTTATAATAAAGAAACATTTGATTATTATATACTCTACTATATATATATATACTACTACTCCTCTGGGGCAGCGATCTAAAGTGAGTCTTGGCCTCCAGAGGCGCACTGTCTCTTGCCAGTCCCCTGCTTGGAGCTCGCGTAGGTGCTTTACGGCATTCTTCCAGCGATATCTGGACCGGCCGACAGGTTGGCAGCCAATCGAGGTTGCTTGGAACGGTCTTTTGACGGTACGATCATCTCCCATTATTAGCAAGTGCCCCATCCAGTGAAATCTCTGGGCTTTGGTTTCTCCCATGATCGGTTCGCCAACTAGCCTCTCGATTTCAATATTGTCTGGAGCTTGCCACCTACCGTCCTCTCCCCGGGTCGGACTCGGTAAATAGATTTCAAAGATTCGAAACCATTTATCTGGAATCTAGTATTGTAGGCGTTGAAAATATTGTTTTTAATGCAATGCATGACATGTTCTGCAAAACTCTTCTAGTTCTTAACAATGTCTACTGGCAAACGACTTTCCAATCATTATTGTGTTCCAGTTTGAAGATTATTGCAGTTAGATAAATTTCAAAAATGATAAGACTAAATATTTTACGTCTAAAAACGCCGAGCACAGTAAATATCATGTAACTCATCCTAACTAGCGCCATATAGTTATTGAATAGGCGTATAACTTACCGTTAGATGAACGTCCTTCTTGCCTCGATACTGCATCGAATAAAAAAAAATATCATTGGAGACTGAAGAAGTGATCTTCATTGAAGAGTTTCGTAACATTCCGATATAAGTGCAACGTTAAGAACGGTGTTTCGTGACTGAGTGTTTATTTCCGAGAAAGTTGGAGAGTTGTCTTGGGACGAATTGTTAAGATGAACCTACTTTCTGATGATAGGGCTCTGTTGCGGAGACCGTCTAGATAGGTCCAGTGCAGCGTCTCTTACTGCCGCCAAACATTACTGTGTTCCGGTTAGAAAGGCGCAGTGACCAGTGAAATTAAGAAGCAAAACTCAACTTCTTACATCTAAAGGCGACGAGTGCAATTTGGTGCAGTATAAATCATCCTAACTACCGCAACATTGTTATGGGCGTATCACTTACTATACTCGTGCCTCTCGTCTCGTCACTTCTCGTAGTATAAAAAAAAAATCAACCTTGACAATTCAAATACATTGTTTAACGCGTCACGATGTTGATGGCTCAATACGTTTACGTTAGAACCGAATGGCACAGTGAGGTTAACGTCTTCTCGTGTACTTGTCGGCGATGGATGAAGGAACGCGCTGCACAAAATGTTAGCGATACTTAAACTAAAACCGGCACAAAAAAAAATAACTGAAGAAAACACAATTTTCAGTGAGATTTCACACACTAACTTAATATATTTTTTTCATTAAAATAACAGTGGTTTTCTAACGAGGAAAAATAATTAACAAAAACGGACTAATCTACGTAAAAATGTATGAAAGGTTTGTATACATTTACACTTCTATATAAGATCCGCTTTCTTATCCTTTTTGAGAGGAATGTTTTGTGCAATCAGAAAGGATGCTTAAAGTTTAAGTTATAAACAAATATATTATTAATCCTATTAATTCGTCAAAGCTAGTGAATAATATCTTAGATAAAATGATAAGGCCGGAAGCGGAATTAAAGAATAATTAAGGGCAGAATTTGTAATAACAAACACAGAAGAATACGTAGACATGGTGCAGTTTTTTTTTTATTCAATTAAGTAATGAGATGAGCGAGGCGTTCACTTAATGATAGGTGATACGCTTGCATATACAACTTAGCTATAATTATTTATACAGTATTCACATTGCGGTCGAGGCCGACGTAAGACGTTGACCCTCGTTACCCCAGTGATTACTCTAGCTCCAGCACCCTTCAAACCGAAACACAGTAATGTTTGCACACTTCTATCAACTGCGGTGGTGCCTACCTATAACATCTATTCAGAACAAATATTTATAGATATCTCGAAACCTTTCAAAAATCATTTTCATTACCATACTAAGCGAGGCCATAGATCAACCTTTGCTTCGACTGATAAAAAAAAATATATGTAAAAAAACAATAAACACCAAAAAAAAAATCATCGTTTTTAAGATCTCTGCTGATGGTCAGGTCAAACAGATTACTATCAACACTGAACTTCAATCTGATACCAGTTTAAGTTGAATATTTATATCTATTTTTTTTCCGCTGTGTATGTTTTAGTCAGTCTGTCGTAGCGTATTGAACCAACAGTTTTTTTTTGTTTCTTTCATTACTTTATTCCAGTTTGAAGGACGCTGTGGATAGTGAAGATACTGAGGTAATGTGAATTAACGTCATGTACTGAAGCAATGAACTTCTCTGTATAAAACACTGGTTGTTCCCCGGAGCAAAGCGGTTGCTGGACGTAATATAAAATTAGACCGGAAATATGTTTCTATAGCAACAGTTACTATAGCAACTGCATAAATAATCTAAAATGAAATTGTTTATAAAAGATAATTAGAATTGAAATGATGATCTATGAAATAAAAAAAAAATAATAGCCTATAATGATCTATAAATCATTCCGCGTCAAATCGTTATGTTCTCATGTCGATAGGTTTACTAGTTTTCACGTGATTAGCGAACAAAAAAAAAATTCATTTTTATTATATTCAGGTTGAAAGGTAATATATGTAAAAGATCTGTAGAGGCTAAAGTATAGCTCGTATCCTATCTATCTGTGTATGGAATACCCCATACAAAAACAATGGTTTTAGAGTTATTAAGTTTTTAAATAATTTTTCAAAAAGTTCCCGATTTTCTAGGAAAAAATCGATGATTGAATTTCTTAGTTATTTCTACACAAATTTTAATATAACAAGTAGTGTTTAATCATCGTTTTATTATATTAAATTAATAACCATTAATAAGCTCGCACAACAACAACAAAAGGGTCAAATTCAGGACCGGCGCCACGTCTACTTTTATGAAACTTTACAGTTTGATATTTCATGATACTTGATTTTATTTTTAATTTTAGAAACTTTATGTACTTTCTTATACCTTGTCGGATAGGTATTGAAGTCAGGTATTTATTTATGTGCTTTGTACGTATTTTTATAAATAAAATTTTATTTTAAGATTAAATAAAAATGTATGTATGTCGCTTTATTTTTTACTGTCATCACTTTCAAGGAACCTAATTTAAAAGTTTTAGCCTCTAAGTGATGATTATTAATTTAATTTAATAAAACAATGATTAAACAATAATTATTACATTAAAATTTGTGTAGAAATAAGTAAGAAATAAAATCATCGAATTTTTTTCTAGAAAATCGGGAATTTTTTGAAAAATATTTACAAAATTAATAACTCCAGAAGCATTGTATTTGTATGGGATATTCCATACATAGATAGACAGGATACGAGCTATACTTTAGCCCCTACAGATCTTTTACACCTAGTATCTTTCACCTTGAATACATAGTTTTTATTTAAATAATTTTTATGGAATAAAACCTAAATTATTTATGATGTTGCGCGACTACTTTAAAAAGATAACAGGTTCTATAGCCTTGCAGTTTTTTTAATTTGCAAGTGTAATAGTGGAGTATCTAGTATACTAGAATTATATTTCGTCACCTCTCTATATAGTACAAATTATAATTCTCAATCGTATTTATTATTAATAATTAATACTTATTTAGAAAAAAACATCTCAGTAGCGATAACTTTCTATCAGCGTTCATTTATAAAATTATAATCTTAACTAACTAATAACCGAGGATGATAACTGTATAGTGGGGTACTTAATTTTTTTTCTTTCGTAATTAAAATTTAACTAACAAATTTATAATATAACTTATTTATGAAACAATTATATTTACTGTTTAATTATTATCTTCATACGTTTTTATGGTATTTGAAAGTTAAATTTGCATACATATAGTCCGTGAATAGCAGTTAAGTTATTCAAGAGAAAACGGAACTGTTTCCTCAGAAACACTCCCATTCTCAGCGCCTGTTGCAGCCGTCAAACAGTAATGTACAAATATTAATTGTGTTCAGGTTTGAAGGGCGGTGTAACTAGTAAAATTACTGGGCTAAAGAGACTAAATATCCTATGCCTCAAGGCGACGAGCGCAATGCGGTGAACTGTATATCATCTTAACTAGCGCCACGTTGTTAATGGCCAGGCGTATCACTTGCAATCAAGTGAATGTCCGGCTCGTCGCTTAGCTTAATTCAATAATAAAAAAAAACTTAGATATTATATTTGAAAAAAGATAATCCGTCATAATTTTCTGGATGAAACGTATCACCAAATTTTAATAGAATCAAAATCTACCTTGTTATTGAAGTCTGTAGTAGTTGTGTATCAAAACTTAGATTTTGTTACTTAAGGAAGCGACGAGGCGAGCCATACGTTCACGTGATAGTAAGTGATATCCCTGCCCATAACAACGTGGCGCTAGTTAAGATGGTATATACTGCACCATAAAAACGGAGCATGGTAATGTTTGCACAGTACTGTTTGTCCAGGAACAGAACTCTTTTTTTTGTTTCAGGAGGGAAGGTGGTAATTTATGAAAGATACCCTGCTTCTGGGCAGAAGTCAGGATTATGTGAGATTCTTACTCACTAAAAGCCCCTCGGTGGTCTGCATCAGTGCAATGGGAGAGGCTCCGGGATCTCTTATGGAACGCACCGGTGCCAACACACTTTGTGTTACACGTCTCTGAGGAGGAGCCTAACCCTGCTGGGCACCATCACTGAGCCATGCGATGTCCCGCGCAGGTTCACTTGTTGAGTGGTAAGGGCCACCACCCTCAAGGCCCGCGAAACTCCTAGATCCTTTTAGTCGGCTTCTCTGACAGGCAGGGCTTACCTTAATCTTATTCTTACTAGCACGAGACTACAGGGCTGAGCAACAGAGACCTACCATCAGAAAGTCTGTCCATCTTCATAATATAAGAATACTTGATAACTGCGCTTAAATAAATATCAATTGTACTATTCTTCATCGCAGTGTAATTTTATGTCATTTATTAAAGTTATTATTTATGAGAAAGTTAAGAGCTTGATGATAAGAAAAAAAATAATTAAAACGGAATGAATTTATAATGTCCAAAAATGGTAATTCACGAGGTGAAAGAAGATCAGTATCAAAAACGACTGATACCGAAACATCAGCGTCTAGAATAACTTGGACTTTCCCGTAGAAGTTCTCAAACTCAACACTCTACTGGTGGTAAGTAGTTGGTACCACCGCAGCGTCTATTGGAGCCGACAGGCAGCAGTGTGCAAACATTACTGTGTTCCAGTTTAAAGATTGATGCAGCTAGAGAAATTAAGGAGCTGACGGGAGTTAACTTGTGTGTCTCAAAGTGTCTAGCACAAAGTACCATCCTAACTGGCGACTCACTTCAGTCTAGGTAGGTACCATCCAGCATCTATCGTTGCAGTCAAATAGTACTGTGCAAACATTACTGTGTTCCCGTTTGAAGGGTGCTGTAGCTAGTGAAATTACTGAGGTAACGAGGCTCAACTTCTTATGTCTCAAGGCGATGAGCACAATATGGTATAGAGTATATCATCCTAACCAGCGCCACGTTGTTACAGGCGGGCGTAAAACTTACCATCAGGTGAACGTCCCGCTCGCAACGTCGCTTAATTGAATAAAAAATATATATATATTCGTTTTAGATGTAGCGTTTAAATAATTCAATAACTGTTTTAAACATTCACAAATAATTAAATATAATCGAACTTACCTTTTTCGCATAAAAAATTTACACGAGACGATTTGGACAACGCACAAAACTGGCAACCGTCACGGAGCAAAGCTCGGGAGCGACTGAGCACGACCGCTGCGAGCATGTGCGCGACGGCAAATTAAAAAAAAAAACAATCCTATTTTACACTACAACACAGTATCATCCATAAACATTATAACCTTGTTTATATACTTTGTATTCATAACAGCTTCGACATTACATCCCTTATTAGTTTAATGGGGTAGTAATTATATAATAAAAAACATGTTCTCCTTTAATGGGAGATCCATTACTTCGTTACAACTTTCGATAACGGTTCAACAACCGAATCACGCGCCGATTGAGCAGTGCCATATACATAAAGTTATTTAGCTGGCATTTTAGAACCCGTACAGCTGTTCAAGTGCGACACTTCTTTTTAAGTGATCGCTTAAAAAGATATGTTTTGAATAAAGTTTTTTTATATTAACTATCACTCACCAGCTCTCTCGCAACACAAATAATTCAAAACGTTGTGTGATCGATAATTTGTTTTACCATAAATAAAGACGTTAAATGTTACGTTTTTTTTTAACGATGAAGGATAAGAAATAAACAGTGTAATATATTTCACTTAGTTATATCGTTAGTTATGTATGCGGAGAAAGTTGATGGATCGCTGGTTTCCGTTCTCGGTTCGGATTTCCGTCGATCAATACTTACATTTAAATAATAGCTGTACGTAACACCCTCGCAGCTCTCTTCCGGGGGTAGAATTTAGTAAAATCCGTTCTCAGCTGACCTATACCCGGCATAGGGAACACTCCTATTAAATTTCAAGTCTGTAGCTTTTATGGTTTCGAGAATATCGTGACGAGTTTCCTCATGGGAGATTTCTTATATATTATATATATACAGGGTGGCGCAAAAGTAATCCTCCTATCAAAATATGCTATAAATTTTGCCTTGAAGTAAAAAAATTAAAAGACCAAATAAAAATAATCCACAAGAAGAATCAAAGTTTTTAATTTTTTTTTTAAATTACAGCCAAAAAACATCGGAAGGTTATTATTGCGCCACCTTGTATATACATATGTACGTCATTTTTCTAATTACCAGTAAATAAGCAGCTTTTATTGTTCAAAAAAAAAAAAGTCGAAGACGTTCCAAGCTAGGGAAGTTACCGAGGGAAATCAAATCAATGTTTTTTTTTGCTTGTTTTTATAATACCCTTGCGTGTTTTGCGTCAGGGCTTGTGTATACACATTTCTTTTTTATTTATTTCCTGTTTTACTTCCTCATCATATCTCACTTTCATACCTCATATTTTCTATTACTCTTTCCTATTTACATCTCTGTCGTGCATCGCCTCTCTTACCAGGATTTCGTGCATATTAAATTTTTTAATAATTTCATTCTTTTATTTACTCTTTAATTATCTTTCTCTTACATTTAGTTTTACCTCTTATACTTCCTATGTTTAGTTTCTTTTTCTTAATAAAAATATTTCTCTCTTTTTGTTCCTTCTCACTATTAATTATATACTTTTCCTATTATATTCTTGCTGTATTTTATGAATATGCGACAACTTCCGTCTTCACTCATCAGAGAGCCGATGCTGACTTCATTTAACTTTTCTTCCAGTTCAATTTCATATTCTACTCGCTGCCGTCCATATAAGGGACAAGAGGCGATTATATGCACCACGGGGTCACAAAGGCACGAGGGACTCTCTTTGAATTTGAACCTATGCAGGTGCTCGGAGAATCCCTCGTGACCCGTGAACATTTAGGTCAAGACCGTGTCTAGTACCAGCCGGTGGAGCGTCCGGTAGGCCGATAGCACAGTTCGGATAGGACCACGCTGTAGACCGTATAGGTGGGTATCACCGCAGCGTCTATTTCAGCCGACGAACTGTAGTTTATAAACATTACTGTCTTCCGGTTTGAAGAGCGATAGCTAGTGTAATTAGTGGGATAAGGATACTCCACATCTTCTCAGCATGAGCGCAATGTGGTGCAGTGGATATCTTTGTAACAAGCACCACATTTTTATGACCAGATGTATAACTTAGCAACACGTGAACAAAATACTCCGTCCACCTGTTCTTCTATCGTTTTCCATCAGGTAACATTTGACTACTCAGAATGATGAGTAAAAGTTATAGTTAACTTGGACTATTCACACCATTTTTTTCACAGTCAATATTTCCATTTTAATAATAGATATCTATATTTATATCTTTAGATGAGTTAAAGGTACGTTTTGTTATTTAATTGACTAGATGAGTGGGAAGTTCAACTGATGGTAATTGATACACCCGCCCATTACAACGCGGCGCTAGTTAGGATGTTATACCCTGCACCAGATTGCGCTCGTTACTTTGAGACATAAGATATTGAGTCTCGTTACACCAGTAACTTTCCTAGTTTCAAACGTGGAACACTGTAATGTTTGCACAGTACTGTTTTCCAACTGCAATAGGAGCTCCAGTGGTGCCTACTTAGACGGTCTCTGGGAATAGAGAACTACTACCAGTGATATTAATGAAACTACTTTAGAGTTTGTGTAATTAATATTGTCAATAACTAACGAAAAACGAGAATTTTATGTAAGTAATAATTTCATAAAGGAAGAAAATCGTACATTACTAATCATTGCAGTTCCTCTCCGACTAACGCCGACTTACCAGTAAAGTATTTATGGTAAGTGACCACTACGATATCTGATTTCGATATGGAAACAAGAAGCGGATTAGATCACCGTTATTGGCCCTAATAATGTCAGAGTACGTAACACATTATACCAGAAATTCGGTATTCGGTTACTCACCACAAGTAATATTAGTTAAGCTTTGCATATTTGATAAATATTCAAATAATTTATTCTAATTACGGCCTCAATTAATATAAAATAATAATAAATAAACCACGTGAAAAAATTGGTCATTAAACTATTACACATAATATATTCTAATGAAAAGGTTACTGTATATTTTAATCTCCGATTACTATGTTAATGATTATTTATTTCGCATATTATTGAAATACAAATTAAACATGTATCATGTAGAAAGATCTAGAAAAATCCTTTATGAATAATTCAAATTGTGTTTACTAGCTGCTCCTTGGTCGCTTCTATGGCAGTAATATAGAATTAGACATGAAATTTGTCTCAAATATTCCTTGAGGGCGACAGCAACCGCTAGCAGCCGTTACTATAGCAACCGCGTAAATAATACCAAATGCAAATCTTTCTAAAAGTAATAAAGAAATACAATGATGAAGGTTCTATGAAATTCAACAAATAAATAGCCCATTTCGAACGGTCATGTTTCCATATCTGTACATTCACCAATTTTAACGTGATATGGTGGTGATAAAAGGAATCCATTTTCATAACATATATATATATATATAATAGATATCCAGTCATATGTAGAGACTCATCACGATATTTCTGGAACTGTAAGGCATAGAGACTTTTCTATTACTTTCAGCGAGTATAGATCAGTTAGGAATGGATTTTACAAAATTCCTTCCCCAAGTGGAGTCGCAGGGGTGTTTCCGTGACGATCGGGTCACTAGTTTTCACATGATTGGCGTACAAGAAAAACCCATATATATATAGATAAGTATTTGTTTTTTAAATTTCTTTAATATATTACTTTTACATTAGATTTTTTACTTGAAATCAAGCGGCATGCTTATTGTATGTAAATTGTTCTTTACAACAACGGTACAAAAAGTAGCGATGCTGTGATGCAATGATGGTAGGTAATCTGGACGATTTTTTTATCATTTGTTTACGGTTGGAAAAGTTAAAGGTTAAGTTAACTTACGTGATCAACAAAGGCTTAAAATATATTTATGAAAAACTACAAGTACTTGGCCCTGAATAGTTTTTAAAGAGAATAATTATTAAAGTTTATTCATCATTACAAATAACTCAGTTTTGGTTCAAGTTACACTGGTTGTTGATGTTTGTTGCCGGCGAACCTTTAGATGTGCAAACGTCACCGTGTTCCGGTGTGAAGGTCGTTGTAGCTAGTAAATCCGAAGCTTCATTACGTCGTACACAATGTAACGCGGTGTAATTCTTAATTATCGCTACATTGTTATGGGCGGATGTATCATTTATCACGAGGTGGAGGTCCTGCTTCTCTCGTCATAATGTGAATAACTTAAGTATAGGTATTATAACGATAAAACTACAATAAAATTGTGGTTGTACTTATGAAATTTTCTAATAAACTTTTAAATTAATAAACCTTTCTTGTAGGATAAGGTAAATTGCGACAAACACCTCCGTAGTCTATCTAAAAATTATATATATATATATATATATAAGCAATAGTCATTCAAAATAAAACTTCAATATCGAATCTCTATTATTTATTTCCATAATCCTTATATCCTATTAAAATTTGTGGAATGTTGTCACCCTAATTTATGAGATTACAGCTTACTTCTATTACGAATACGTCTAGTATTTAAATTATATATTAATGCTTAATTCATTTTAACACTAAATTTTACTACACGACAATAGGTCAAGTACAGAACAAAGAAATGGTCAAATAAATATTAATGTTGAGGAAAAAAAAAATTAAGTATATATAGGTCGAAACAAATTTTAAATACACACATATATATATATATATTTATATAGAAACGATATTATAGTTTATATATTAAGATATTGATGTTTTATGAGATTACTAAATATGGCAAGATAACGATAACTAAGTCTTATTTAAAACATAATTTTTTTTTAATAAAAATATACCACTGGATGTTTTAATACAATGTTGAGAAAGTTATTACTTAATATTATTGCTTCTTGTGTGTAACAACTATACAGCACAGAATTTTTACTAAAAGTATCTTAGATCAAAATCTTAATCGCTTCTCACGAAACACCGAGGGTAGAGGGATAGTAGGGATATCCTAACCCAGGAAGTGCACTTTTTTAATTATATGAATTTGAAACACGAACTCGATAGTTTTATCTTTAATGGCAAATTTATACAAATTGTTGAAATATAACAAGTTATTAAAAAGTTTTCCCTTTCATATATCTAATTAAGTACTAACTTGGAATGTTTCAAATACTGGGGATGTTTAACATGTGCTGAAAATTTTTTTAAAAAAAATAGAGAATATTTACTGCAAATGTCAAATTCGAATTATTGAGTATTACTATTACTAACATATAAAAATAATAACAATTATTTTAACGTAAAAAATAAAGCTATATGAATACGTTCATTGTTATCGTAGTACTAAAAAAAAAAAAACGCAAAAATAAAATCTGTACATAAAATTCCGATTGCGTAGATTAATTTGTATAATGTCTAAAAACTATAATAAAATTGCTAAAAGTATATTGTAGCTACCACCGTATATAATTTATTATTAAACTATCATATAAAACAAATATCAATTCCACTGAAGTTGTATCCTACAGGAAACAAAATAAAAAAATATATCTTACAACTAAAACGCACCGACATATGTAAAAACATCTATATTACAAGTTGTATAAATACAAAGTTCATTTTTTTTTTATATGTCTCATACAAGCAAAGTTCCTTACATTAATCGGGAAATAAAATGGCGCTTACATAGATATAGAAGAGAAAGAGAAAAAATGATTACATTACAAACTTAACATGAGATAGAAATTGTGAGAAATGAGAGGAAATTAAAAAAAAAACGTAGTGTCGATGAATCCTTTTTAATGATGAAACGGATGATCGTTGTTTCGAATATAACGGATATCCGGCGTTCGTTCTTGTCATGTTAATTTTGAGTATTTTAAATAGGAAGTAGATGAAAATTGATTTTTAATAATGTACCGAATGGTTACAGGATATCAGTTCGACTTGTTTTTCTGATGATGTTGAGCGCTTGGTGGTCATTTTTGCTATTACAGCTGATCTGATACTTGGCTGGTGGACCCTGGTCGAAGGTGTTCAACTTCTATATTGCAAAAGACTAATAAACCATAATTTATATGAATTATAAAATAGTTAGGTTTCATTGTAAGAATGGGATATGGAGTATATTTCAAACTGTATGCAGTAGTAAATATACATTTTAAACTATGTGTGATAATCATAAACAGTTTTTTTTTTTTTTATATAGGAAGGGTGAGTAAAAGAGGTAACATTTCATCTGGTGGAAAGTGATCAGTGACGCCCATGGACAGTGGCAACACCAACAGGGTCGCGGCCGCGTTGCCGAATTTTAAAGGACCGATTGTTGCAAACAATAATCAAAGTACAATTGTATGTAAACGATTATTAAAGATGAATCTACGGAAAATACGATAAGAGGGAATGGGAGTGCTTTACAGCATCCTTCATCTCGGTAGTACTGAGCTGACAGATCGATGTTATAGTATAAATTAGAAATTATTAACAGTTTACCGGTGGTAGGTCGCTATTGATGGAGACCGACTAGGTAGTTACCACCGCAGCACCCATTTCCGCCGCCAGACAGTAGTGTGCAAACATTACTGTGGCCCAATTCGAAGGATAATATAGCTAGTAACATTACTGGCATAACGAGACTTAACACGTTGTTTCAGACGACGAGTGTAAAGTGATGCTGTGTGGAACACGAGCGGATTTATCACTTACCATCAGAACGTTCCGCTCGTCTCGTCCATTGCATAAAAAAAATTTAAATAACAAAGACGATGTGAAAAATTAAAAAAAAAAATTACTTCGACTGTTTAAAGCTGTTAGGAATGGTCGAAAATTATACAGATTCATATCCGGTGTAGATTATATTTACTATTAAGGACGGATATATTAATGTCGATTGCACTTTCGGAATGTTAGTGTCGCTTAAAAATTATCTATATTACATATATATATATATATATATATATATATATATATATAATGGAGATACTGTTATCATTTATAATCTATACGAAACATAAGATATTGTAATTTCACTACGTGTAATTTAAAAAAAAAACTTTTCGTGAATTCAATGTTAATTTTTCCTACAGTAGTTCTACGACTAGAAGTTTTATCTTCCATATACTCTTTTTCAATATCAATTGTGTTAACATTAAACTAAATAGTAATTTAGTTGTTTTTCTGTATATATATATAATTGTTGAAATAATACTAGGGGGTTGTTAGGGGGCGAGTGCCGCATGCGTTTTAAAAATTAAACCTTTATTATATTCAATTCCGACAATCTCTATAAATGTGTATGTTGTACTCGATAAATGGTATCTTTTGTTCAGAATTCAGGTAGCACAGATCCTGAAAATAATAAATGAAATTAAAATGACATACAATTTAGTGGCGGTAGCACGGCCTACGTAGGTACTAACTGTAGCTTCACTTTGCGCCGCCGAACAGTATTGTGTTCCGGTTTGAATGGCGCTGTAGCTAATTACTTGGGTGACAAGATCTAACACCTTATGTCAAAGCGATGAACAATATGCAAAGTATATCATCCTAACCATAGCTTCATTATTGAATCACTTACTATCAGGTGTACGTCCTGCTTGTCTAATAAAACAGGACCTTTCGCCACTTGATCAACAGCACTGATATGAGGATATCCTGGAAGGAAAATATTCATCTGATGATGTACGTGAGAATTTTGAAAAAACTCACTTTTAATGGTGCGAAACCGGCCCGTATCTTCATATGCCGATCCATGTTGCAGTCGAGGGTCATTTTCGATGTCCACGTATCACCAGTGGGCAGCGGTTTCGCGATCTCCCTGTTCAGCTGGCAGTTCTTGAGCGTGTCGTACTTGCAATGCAGGTCGCACAGGCGAACTTCTTTCAGCTTTGACGTTCTTAATTAAAAAGTAAATGGCATTGAGAACACTGCAATGCTGATGCAGCAGCAGGCTTACCATATAAGGGTAGTACATAAACAAGAGGGTTTGAGAAAACCCTACAACCAAGGTAACTCTACCACTTGCGATCTGTTGATTGCGTACACAAATAATTTATCAAGGAAGTTAATCGTTTAACATTAAGATACTTCTTCAATTTATTTTTTATTTTATTTTAAATCTACGAGACAAGTAGAAAGTGAACGAGAAGACTGGTGGTAGGTCTCTGTTGTTGGAGACCGTCCAGGTAGGTATCACCGCAATGCCTGTTTCTGCCGCCAAACAGTACTGTGCTAACATTAATGGAGTAATAAAGCTCAACATTCGTCTCTGGCGACGAGCGTAATGTGGTGCAGTATGCTGTTCTAATTAGCGCCACGCTGTTATGATCAGGTTTATCTCTTACCATCTGGTGAACATCCTGCTCATCAAATTGAATAAAACAATACCTTTTTAAACAACAACGCGACGTTAGGATGATATATACTGCATTGCCTTACTCCTGTCGCCTTAAGAACTGGAATGTCTAGATAGCTGTCGTTGGGGACGGTTGAGGTGTGGATGTGTCAGTACCTGAACGTGATGGCGACCTGCTTGTGGTGCAAGCAGTGCGAGAGCGGTACGCCGTAGGTGTAGTTGTGCACGCCGCGTGCGCACACAGTCTCCGTGAACAGCGACGTATTCATCACGGACTTGCTGGACACACCCACGCTGACGCTCTCGCACTCTGCGCACACAAAACGGTTTGTTTTTTTTTTAAAAAAAAGATATATATATTTTTTTATGGTTATTTACAAATAATTCAGTTTACTTGTTTTTTAGTACTTTTCTATCAGCAACATTTACAAACATTTTTGGGTTCAGTTTTAAAGAATATTATAACCAGTATAATTACCCAGTAGGTAATGAGATAACAATATAAAAAAAAAAACGTAAAAAAACAAGTTTATTATGTTATCGCTTTATAAATTTTGTTACCAGTAATAGTAACATCATCATAAATCCACCAGACATACAATTATGGATTAGACTGACACAAATGTTTAAAAAGATACCGCAGGCCGATGGAACTGTTAAACTTACCCTGAGACGTAGGTACCTCGTCTGACTGTTCTGTCAGGGTCATCTCTTCGGAGCTGCTCCTGAGTAACGCTTCGTTAGTGTCTCGCACCTCCCGTCGCCCTCTCACCTCTCTATCTTCTTTCAACTCCCTCTTCATTCTAACTTCTGTACCGTTCTGTTTGTTAGGATCTAGCAGGTTGGACTCGGCAAGTATCTCCTCATGTATTTGATTCCTCAATGAATCGTTTTCGGTTTTTAAAGCAGAATTGTTCCTCTCTAGTATAACCGGTATGCTTGGTAATTCTTTCAGAGTTGGATCCAAATTCTGAGTGTATGTATCATTGACGTCTTTGTCAGAGTTTGAACGCTCCAAGGGCTCTTGGTTGTCGTAGGTTTGCGGGGGATCGAGACCGCAAGACTGGAAAGGAAATTTTTAAACAGTTGTTCGTTATATAAAAACTACCCTTAAGTTTTACATTTTTGGTATGGTAATATGAAGGGAAGAAAATCATGTGTAAGCCAAAGAATAGGGAAGACAAAACAGATGGATATATATTGTGGATGGGGAAATGACGGCGAAGAAGTTAAAGGTTAATAAAAGGATATAGAAGAGGAACACATTGTGCTGGCCCTAGGAAGTAGAAATATAACGGAAGTGATAAATCTATATTTATATAAAAAATACGAATTCCTTCTCCTCATGTTTATATATAATGGTGTAATGTCTTACCAATACAGATATGATCCAGTTAGAGATGTCCTCGAATCTCTACCATAGCAGCATGGAAAAAAAGGCGTAAATGATTTTTTTTTTTAACAATATATTTAAACCTTAATTATTCTCATGCAAAAATAGGTAAATTTTATTCCATGTGGGATAACATTTGATCTCAATTATGCATGATGGTGACAATGATGTGTTATACAATATGTAGTTCTAGAATAGAGCTATGATCCTCAGTTTCAGAAAGCAAGCGGTTGCCACAGCGACGGCTGAAGTATTAGCTGTGAGGTCTATATTATTAAACATATTATGTTAATTATCTTGTTTCGTACCTGGCATTCAGCATCCAGTTCATTGTCTGTATTAACCGTGAAGGTGCAGTCGCCGCCGACCACATCGGCAACTCTGGACAAGGACACCAGCCTCTCCATGCGCAGCGGTTGCGCAATTTGCTCTATGTCTACATGTAAGAAATTTAACTCGATAATTTTTTTTTTTTTAATTAAGTGATCGGTACACAAATAATTTTTATTATTGAGCTTTATAACAGTTACCATTACTATGTCCATTTTATTTGTAGACATTGTGGGTTTCTTTATAATGCGATATAATGGGGTGTAAGGGGTCCCGCGCAATAACTCACGGGAACTAAGCCAACCTCACCTGCTTGTGGTGCACCGTGCTAATCAACAAACGAAGCTTTAACTCCTACCAACCCGCGTTGCCTCATTATGGTGGGAAATAGTCCAAATCCTCCATATAAAACCCTACAAACGACGATACTAATACCCGGAGGTACCGGAGGCCATGCTGGCTGTGCGAGGGTCGCAGGAGGCCGCTGGGTGCGGGCAGCATAGAACCGATTGGTTTGAAGATCTTTGGTGGGAAGCCTATGTCCAGCAATAAACGTATATCGGCTGATGATGATGATTCAGTATAATGTAATTGCTATTACATATGCGGTCCAATTCTAACAGTATGTGATAAGTTATTGTCTATTTTGATGTGATCGGCCACCATGTGGTTGGAAACCAGCCAACCTCACCTGCTCGTGGAGCACCCGGCTAATCAACGAACGACACTCTGGCTCCCACCAACCTGAATTATGCCAGCGTGGTGGGAAATGGCCCAAATCCCCCCCATATGAATCCCTATCCGTTCTGGGAATCTATGGTGGAGGACTATGTCCAGTAGAGGACGTCTATCTGCTGATGATGATGATGTGAACGGTGTTCTTTGGTATTGTAAAAGCATTCACTATATGATACGTACTTAACACGTTCCTCACGTAGTTCCTAGACGCGTGAACTGTTGTTGCTGTTGTCGTAGAATGTGGCGCGTCCGCTGGCGTTGTTGTTGTGAATTCTGGAGTCGTTTTGTGCGGTCCTTTTTCTGACATAATTAGAAAAAAAGTGGACAAACTATAATTTTAAAATTACCAATATTGCATCTGGTTAGTAAACGTAAAAATATCACAAACCAAAGACGAATTATAGAAAATAAAGGAATGAATCAACTTCTGCCGCTAAACAGTACTATGCAAACAATACCGTGTTGCGGTTTGCAGGGCGCTGTAGCTATTGAAATTACTGGAGTAATGAGATTCAATATCTCATGTCTCAAGGCCACGACCACATTATGGTGCAGTGTATAACATCTTAACTAGCGCTTTGTTCTTATAGGTAGGCAGGCGTATATTATCAGGTGATCGCTTGGCTCATCTCGTCGCTTAGTTGAATTTAAAAAAAAAACTCGTGAACATTGTCTCAGTCTTAATACGACATGTGTGTCTTCAAGAGGAAAGTAAATAGTCTTTATACTAGTGGGCGAGCTAATTACTACGTAACCGCACAAGAACCGGAGATGTTATAGCAAAGCATCATCATCACCTAAGTAATCACAAAAATATGAATAATTGTGAAGTGAATTTACCTTTCGCTGTCTTTTTTGCGGCGACATGTTGGGATGGTTTCAAATTCTGTAAGAAAAGTTAAAAAGTCAATAATAAGTTTGTAATAATGACCTCGTGTATTAATAATAATGACATTGCATGTCCTTGAATGAATGTCTTAGTAAAAGTTAATATTTATTTACTAACACCTACCTGTATTTGGTTCTGGTCAGAAGGCGTTGCTCGATGCGCTGGTCCGCCGTTAACATTAAATTTTCCGTAATGGGGGTAGTTTGAAAATTTCTCATGCATTCTAATCTCTTTCATAGACAACAGCTCTTGATGCTCTCTGAAGTATAACGCTGTCATTACGACGAGGCTAAAATATATGAAATTAAATTTAACTATTAGGTTATCTATAATTTAAAGTACTGTTTAATGAAAAAAAAAAAGATTCCGGGCTTTCTATTTGTTAGTGTTTCCTTTAAATAATAAATTTATAGGTAGACTATTTATAACAGCTTTATTTTTATTGCACGAAATGATGAGATGATATGAACGTTCACCTGGTGGTAATTGATACACTACGCCATAACAATAAAGCTGTGGTTATAGTGAGAAACACTCCATGCACCACATTGTGCTCGCAGTCTTAATACATAAGATATGATGTCTAATTACCCCAGTAATTTTTCTATCTATAACTCTCTTTAAATTAAAATACAGTAGGGTTGCCATACAAATGTTTAACAACCGAAATAGGTACTGCAGTGGTGCATCTTTACGGTATCCGACAAAAGTGATTAACCATTTTCGGCGAGAGATCACCAGTCGGCGATGATTATAAAAAGAAAGGATGAAGATGTATCTTACCATATTGCCATAATAAAAATCAAAATTGTAATAACAATTTGTAGAAATTTATTCGAGACCAATTCGCTACTGGTATCACCAAATCTGTCCTTCCTTCGGCAACAGAACGCCAGTTTGCTGTTTCCGTATGCCAAGCTGTCTTCGTCGCGTGACCATAGATTGGAGTCTTTTTGCTTTGACAAAACACTGTAATCTTCATCTGGCAATTTTTGCACTGGATTAGATTCCAACGTGCTTACATAAGTGGGAAAGTTATCAGCGCTCTCCACTTTACCACTTTTGCTGGAATGATATCTTACACATGTTTTGTTATAGTTGTAGTATTTCCCGTATTTTGTGTAGTTTCCTTGACAATTTTTGCATTGTTTGCGAGTGTATTTTGGTGAGTTGTGGCTTAGTTTATGGCAACATTCGTGACGGCGGATATTGCGTGCAATGTCCCGTATTTGATCTATGGATATGTTGCCGTCGCTGTAAAATGATTTCGACGAAGTTGAGAAACCGGAAAAACGGGAATCTGAAAATAAATTGACGATAAGGATGATCTTATTTAAATGAATCTTTCAATGGATAATATGGGGAATAATTTTAAATGCACACACCGTTGCTAAGACTGGAACGTGCACTGTCTCTGCGGTGCAGTCGTTTGCTGACCCGCTCCAACTGTTCAATACGCGACTCAAGGTGCCCTGTCACTTTGCACAGCTCTTTAACAGCCCCCAGATTTTCCATGAAGATACGATCCTGTTAAAAATATTAATTTGTAAATTTGTTGTTTAACTTTAAAATACACTCAGGGCCTTATTAGGTGCATCACATGTAAACGTTTGACAATATTATATTTAGTAAAAACATTGCTGGTCCATATCACCACGATTAATTTCTCTAATTGAAAATCTTCTAAGTACCATAGCGGCGCTTATTTCTGCCGTCGAGTCGTGTAGTCTGCGAAAAATACGTTGTATCAGCTTGTAGCCCCTATTCAGCTAATGTAAATATTGGGTTATGGGGCACAACATCCTAGGTCTTAAAATGACGGTCACAATGCATGCAACTTTTAATATTGTTATGGTAGTTGCATCTCAACAACAGAGCAATGTTTAAACGTCCTGACGTCTTATATTAAAGATATTTCCTATCCTACCTTATTAACGACAAGGAACTTGGGTATAGTGTCGCCGTTGGGAAGAGTCACATCGCCGGCCTCTTTCACAGCTTCCGGTATAACGCGTCTCACTTCCTGCGCGATGACACCTGTGTCCGCGTGAGGAGCCGCTCGCTGCGGGTCATGGCCCAAGAGGCCCGAGTGCTCCGCGAACGATGAGTCATAGTTGAATCTAAATAGAAGTCATTTATATTAATGTATATATACTAAAGTTTTTATGTCTTGTGTATTTTTATTTATTTTATTTTTATTCCACCTGCCCTTAACAATTAGGCGATAGCTAGGGTGATAAACACTGTATTTACACCCTGTAAATTAAATACTCTGTAAATAAAGTATTCAGTGTTCTGTGTAATTAGAGACTGTAACTCACTTCACCACTCTGATGCTCTGCACATTACGAAGCTGTTGTGCCGTGTCCAGCTCTTCGATGTTGTGCTTGGCGCGAGCGTCTGACGGGTGTACAATGTGACCCATCACTTTCAAATTTCCTGAAATAATAATAATATACTGTAGAAGGTGGGTGGGGTGCGGGATCCTCGGAGAATGACAAGGCACGGAGCAATATGTTGATAACGACAGAACGATTCAAAGTACAGAGCAAGTTACTAAATACAACAGTATTACAAAGATCCAGTTGGTGGATACAGTTGTATACTTCGTCATAGGCTACTGTCTCAAGTCTTGGTATTACAGAGATCCAGTAAATGGACACAATTGTATACTCTGTAATGACTTGTTGACCGAAAGCTTGGCATTACAGAGACCCAGATGATAGACCCAATTATATACTCCATAATGATTTGTTGAAAAGCATCTGGCATTACGTAGATCAGGAGAGATCCAGTTGATGAATACAAATGTATACACCGTAATGACTTGTTGGCCGAAGGCAACTTCTTTGTGTACGACAAGGATGTACGATCCTTATAAGGATTTGCGCTATAATAAATGATAAGAGTGATCTATTGTTCTTGGTGGCGCTATCTGTTCGGTTGCTTGGAAACTTCTTGTTATACTATATTTCCTTGAGATGTTTTATGTAGGAGAACTTCCGGCGGTGGTGTTTCAATACTCTAACACACCCTTTCATGTATATTTATACCGTTTATGACACAAGACTCGTCCGGACGATCCGTGTTGATGCCGACGCGACCGTTGTAGTGCACGCTGTTGTCCGACACACCACGCTGCCACCAGTTCTCCGAGCAGTCGGACTCAAACTGTCCAGGATTCGAGGCCTGCGTGAACGTAATTGAAATATTTGGGATGCACAATTATCAGATATTGTATTTCATGTGTTCATTATTGTCATCAGCCGATGGACGGCCACTGGTGGACATAAGCCTCGCCTAAGGATTCTCACATCGATCGGGTTGGGATTCATACAGAGATTTGGGCAAGTTCCTGGGCCAATGCGGGTTCGTGAAAGCCAGAGCCTCATTTATTGATTAGCAAGGTGCACCACGAGCCGATGAGGTTGGCTTGGACCCCGTAAGATGTTATGCGGGAACCCTTACACCCTATTCTGCGTTATGACGTCATAATCGTAACTCAACGTAGTCAGCTGGATGTAACTTCATCTAATACTGAACTGAAGTGAACTTAATACAGAGTAATATAATTTAAAATATTATTCAAATTATATTTATACGTCAAAAAAACGAGATGCTAAGCATGGAATCCTGGCACCAAGTAATTACTACATCTGATCTTTATACAGAAACCACATGGCGCTGAGCGGCATATAACTTAGGAATGTTTTATTACTTAATCGATTTCTTCACTATTTGCATTGTTTATGCCAGAATACAGTTCATAGCCCAACTTCGGAGACAGGTAGCATCTGCGCAGACAATTTCCGGTTGGGAAGTCTCCACTACAACAATAGCTATGGACTTTGTAGTCTTTGCTTAGTGTATATAACACTTTACACTTGTGTGTAAGCGCGGGACTGATTGATGCGGAGATCATTAGGGGAGGCCTATATCCAGCAGTGGACGACGTCTATCGGCTGATGATATGTAAGCACTATCTCACACATACTTACCCGCACTATAATGCGATCGCTCGCGTGCGCGGCGATCATATAGTCCTCGTGTGCAGCGTGCGCTCTCAGCGCCACCACTAGCTGGAAGTGCCGCTGGTCAGGGTTGGGCCGGCCCTTCTTGCGCATGTTGTTATTCGTCGTCTCGGCGAAGTGGAGACGGCCGACCGTCACCTTAGCGCAGTCGCGGCGTAACTCTACACTGTGAAGTTATAACAAATAAACGTAAACTTACATTATTCTTAATCATTTTTTTTATACAATGAAGAGACGAGAAGAGCGGGATGTTCAGCTGATGTTAAGAAACATGTCGGCCAATAACAATGTGGCGCTAGTTATGACGATGGAGACATAAAATGTTAATGTTACTCCAGTAATTTCACTAAGTACAACTCCCTTTAAGCCGGAACACAGTAATATTTGCACAGTACTGTTTGTCAGTAGAAATAGGAACTCCTGTAGTCATCTGGGCAGTCTCCGGCAACAGAGACCCACCACCAGTAATTCATATGAATTTCTAGTAATCTAATATTGATATTGATTTATCTCTTCTTGATTTGTCTAATATTGGTTGACCAATCGCGGGAACCTACTGGATGCGAGCAACGCAGGACCGATCGATGTGGATATCTTTGAGGGAGGCCTATGTCCAGCAGTGGACGCCATCGGCTGATCATGATGATGCTCAACAATTTTCACACTACTTTGTATCTCTAGAGTCTGATATAATATATATATATATAATTATACCATTTATCAACAATATTATTTGTTGACTTTATTCTGTTCTTTAACTGTCTTTGTAAAGAAAGCTCTCGATCCCAGCGTTGGGAACGTTAAGCTGCTTATGCTAATTGGGATGAGAGTAAATTGATTCGAAGAATTCAGATAAAAAAAGCTATACTAACGGAACGGGGTGAAAAGGTTTCTTTGTTCTATCCGATTGACTTTGTTCAACTCTGACTTCTTGACTTGGATCCTCCGCCTGAAAGTAAATCCACAATAGATACATTAACGAAGAGTAATATTTACAATTATCTTTCGTATTTAAGTCATGAAGATACATGTTTTCCTACCCTTAAGGTAAACTAAGCATAACTTGTACAACTCATAGCATGTAATAGATTTTTTTTATTTCACGGCATTGAAATAAATTAATAATGTATAGGAATAATTCAGACACACGGTCAGGCGAGACCTAGACAGTCTGGAAAGACTGATTATTACTGGTTGTGTGGAAGGAAAGAGAGCGAGAGGGCGGTCTCCTACAAGATGGACTTGCACAACTCAGGACGCTACGGGAGCTACCCTTCAATCATCCGTCCAAATGGCGCAAGACAGAAATGTCTGGAAAGATATGGTGGCCAGGGCAACGCACCATAGTCACGTCCCTCAGTCATGAGGTTACGACAAAGAAGAAGAAGAAGAAGAAGGAATAATTCTTTACAACATCATCATTGTTTAACGCCGTTGTTACATTTAATTTCAAAAGGTGAATACTTAGTAAAGTAAAATGATTTAGTCTAAGATTTACGTCATAATATGTAGATAAGACCAGTAAGATTTTATACTTCTCGGGTTTTATGAAAAATAAGGAAAAAACCAGTACACATATTATAATGAAATTGGGTATAAATTCAAATAGTTATTATTATCCTCCTTCTATAAACAACTGGTTTTCCCACTCGCATAGCAAGAAAAAGTAATAAAAATGGTATTTTGTGTTCGTATAGCATAAAGCGCTAAGCTTCATCAAAAAAAATAAACTGATATGAATACATATTATAACAAAACTCAGTAAATTTTTTTTATTTATTCATGATAAGAGTGATAGAGAAGACTAGTAGATGAAGCGATAAATCCTACAAAATGTATATTACCTTAACACCGTAGAAGTGTAGGCAGAAGTTATTAATTTTCTTGAAGCCTTCTGCAGTCTTCACGTACTGCGCATCTCCTTGCACTTGAATCTGACATGTGACTTGGAAGTGGTTCTTCTTCTGGCAGACGAATGCCTCATCTATCTGTGAGTAGTTGAACCCTTTATCCGCTCCCACCACGTACGAAGGAATCGGGCTGAAGAATATGAAATAAGACTAAAGTAAAAAGGTAAGGTTTAATAACGGAACTATACAATAATATTTAGGCTATTATTTACAGCCAATTTACGGCCCCACTGGTGGGACACAAGTCTACCCTCAATTTGAGGGCGATAGGACCTTAGTCATTGCGTGGTCCGAATGCGGATTGGCATGACTTCACACAGACCTTAGAATAAATTCTAATTCCTATGCAGGTTTCCTCGCGATGTTTTCCTTCTCCGTTTGTATTCCGCTGTTGTAACTAAAGTTCACAAATGTACATAACTTAGATATTAAAGTCATCGGTACATGACGAGATTAGAACCCGCGACCTTCGGAATGAAGGCCGCACGCTCTAAGCATTAGGCAAGCGAGCTACTTAAGCTTATTTAAGGTAGATGCAGCTTAAAGATTAAAGGGGAAGTTTTTAATATATTACTTAAGCAAGTCATGTATCATCAAACAATTGAAATAGTAATACTAAAATAATGGTGAATATATTCCTTGTATTAACATTTAATGTACTAACACTTATATCTTAATGTACTATAGGAAATCTTGATGAGATGTTTCAGATGATGAAATATTCAGAAAACCAACTATTGTGCAAAGTAATGAAAAACAACATTTCCCTAAACATCGACAAATGGAGGTACTAAGCGATACTTACAGTGGTTTCAAATTGCAATCGTAGAGTAGATGCCAAGACGCCTGCTGGAACGGTGCGAACCTTATGCACTGTAAAGGCGCTTCATCACCAGCTTCAGAGCCGTCCACGGATGGCGGTGCTGGACGTACATTGTGGCTCACGCTTTCCGGAGATAGAGCTGCTGCAGAAGAAAGCATAACATAGTAACAGTGATTTCTATAGAAGGTGCTGAAGCTTCCCATTATTAACTGAAAACGACCATTAATGTTTTGGGGGGTTAAAATTATACATAATCTATCGTAAGTATCATCAGTGACTATGGTCCATCGCCCTCATTTTGAGGGTAGGCCAGTGCCTCAACAGTGGGTACGTAAATTGGCTGCTGAAAAAGTGCCATCATATATATTAGTTAAATTTCTAAACGGATACACTGCCACTTTTTATTTTGTCTAGAATACTCTCAGGTGAGATTAATTGATTGATCTTTGGGGGAGGCCTATGTTCAGCAGTGGATGTTTATCGGCTGATGATGATGATGATGACTCTCACATGCTGACAACCGGAACACAGCAAAACTGTTACGATGGCAGATAAACAATATCAAAACAACAAGCTATCCGAAAACTACCATCATACATAGTAACTATATGTGATGAATAAGGGTCCTCCTCCACATTAAAAGGATTCAGAAAGGAAAATATTACTATTGTAAATTTAAAGGGGATAACTTTATTTTTAAGTTTATCATTACATTAAAACAATGTACCTGGCTCACATTTAATATCCTGCGAATGCTTTCGCTTCTTAGTGCTTGGCTCCTGGAGATTTGTGTAAACTGGTGTCAACGCGGCTGCGTCGTGTCCGAGCGCGACCAGTTGCGGATTGATCATGCCCTGTTCCAGATCCGGCATTTCCACCCGCATCTGGTTGTAACGATTCTGATATGCGATCGGATCGAGCCCTAAATCGTGACGCACCGTTCTTATACCCAACTCGACAATGTTGGGGTCCTGTGGTAATCCTACCACGTCGTTCAGGCCGCCCCTCAAGACTTCATGGTCCAGATTATCAGATTTCAATTCTTCGTAAATGTAATCGCCATTTTGATGGAGTATCTCGTGTGTCGGGATATGATCGTGAACTAGCATGTAGTCGGTACCGAGGGTGTTTTGTGAGACAGCAATCGTGTGGGATACTTGCGTCTCTGAGGGACTGTAGGGATTCTCCGATCCGGAGTCTGGTGGACTTTCTGGCAGTTGATGGCCCCTGGATTAAATTTAAATTAATAAGTTGATACGAGGAATATAAAGTTAAACTTAGAAAAACAGAAACGACAATTTTTAAGGTTGTGAAGAAGTAACATATCTTACGATATGACAACATTAGCAATAGAAATAAAGTTACCCGATTCGGCGCGCCTCGAGTGGTTGTGGTGCATAGCAGCCTTCGCCGACGGGGGCCATGAACGCCTCCAACTCGTCTATCAGTCCCGGACCTAGAATGAAATAGAAGAAGTTAATTAGTTCATTCGATAACTAATACCACTCCAAGTAAAAACACAACTGTGCTCCAACATTTTAATGGACCTACCATTTGATGGTGTTCAGTAAGTCCTTGTAGTATTCATATTATTGTAATAAAGCAATTATAATGAGGACATACTTAAAATGTTTCCTTGTCTTATAAAAATTAAATTATTTTTTTTACATTTAGCTTTTCTGGCTGCAACACCCCCGCAACTCTCTTTGGTGGATTACCTATGTAAAATTCATTCTTAGCTGATCTGTACTCGGCAAAAGGAACATTCCTACCAAATTTCAAGTCTGCAGGCCTTATGGTGAAATCGTTTTGAGTTTTTACATAAGTGTAAATCTCTTATGCATTTTAATTTTATATTTTAAAAATATAATATAAACAAAAAAAAAAATCAATATTATACCGTGTGTATACAAAGGTGTGACAAGACATTTTCTCGGTACATAAGCGAAAAAAAGTAGTGAAAACGACATATATACTCCTCGGTAAGAAAATAAATAAACACTGGCATAGCTTAGATGCATATTTGTAATATTAATGAAGAAAAAAAAAATCTTCGATTCTCTTTTGTTTTTTTTTCTGAATGTGGTCATACGTTTGCTTCGTGTCGGAACGTGTTCTCGAAAATGTAGAAAAACTAAGTGCGAGCCGTTATTAAATACCTCTGTGTACACGTATTCGTGGTATACAGTGTTGGCGCATGCTCACCACATGTATGAATCAAATTAATTATTAACAACAACTTAACATCACTACCGCGATTAAGTTAATTGTTCACGAGTACCTTGCGATACCATAAAAATAAAATGGATTCATACTGAATAATAAACAACACGTGTTATTCTCGGTAAAGCGTTTCTGCAAATGGTGGTGTGAACAAAGTTAAAGGTCCGAAATAAAACATCATAGTTACCTGTATAAGTTGTAGACCCCAAAAGTACAACTTATAAGGACCATCCATTTTGTACATATAATCACTGACTTTACAGATTTAACTCTCACCGTGGCGCCAAGCGCTAGCTTTATTACATGAAGGTCCCCGGTTCGTTTCCAGGACCACTTGCATCTTTGATGATACACCATAACAACGTGGCATTAGTTACTATGATATATACTAGATTCCTGATGATGATAACGCTGCGTCGACTTTAAACAGCTTATCTGACATTGGGCGCGTAGACCCGGATCCACGGCCTATTTATAAAAAGTGTACTACTTGTAGTGTAGTTATCCGACGGCGGAGTTTTTAATGACGTGTGTCTGGTTATTGGTTATTCTGGCGAATCTACTCGGTCGTCGAGGGCGGGCGCGGACCCGTTCCCCGACTACCTTCGCCTGTATCGGAATCTCTGGGCGGTGAGAACCGCCCCTGATCGCGGGTGTACTTGGTGTACGCGGTGTGTGAGTACCTGAGGCGCCGCGTTCTGAAGCGAGGGCGGCGTGATGCGGTGATTCGGAGCGTGTTGGTCGCGTCCGAAGTGTGTGTTGTGACGTGGGTGTTGTCAGTGACTGGTTCATGAGTGGTGGGAGGGACCCCTGGGGATGACGAAGTTAGCGCATGCCGTGGTCTGCGCTTGCTGGTGTTACTATGATATATACTGCACAAGGGGTGTAAGGGGTCCCGTACAACAACTCACGGGACCCAAGCCAATCAACAAACGAGGCTCTGGCTCCCACCAACCCACATCTGGCCAGCGTGGTGGGAATTGACCCAAATCCCCCCATATGTAACCCTACAAACGACGGCCCCTGATGCGCGGTGATGCGGGCGGCACTGAACCGAGCGATGTGGGGATCATTGTGGGAGGCCTATGTCCTCAGCAATTTCTATAGCTACAAACGCCTTGAAACCGGTACCACAGTAATATTTGCACACTTCCGGCAACAGAGACTCACCAATAGTATGTGGAGTGGAGCTGGTGATAAGGTTTCGAACCCGTTAGGCTCGATATCACATACAGTAATTACGCCGCCATAAGAGCATTCCCATGTCACAGCTATCAACATATGACACCTGAAGTATTCTGAGCCAACAGCCTCCAGAATCACGACTTCATTGCCACTTAACGCCATACGAATTGTAGTCAAACCTTTGTAGATGAAATAGTTCAAGAAAGATCTCGATAATTTTTTTTTTGTTTGAAGCAATATTTCATCAGTTTCATTGAAATTTGAGTAATATTTTTTTATCTAAAAGTAGGAAAACAAGGTAAACTGATTTTAAGGAATACTTTCAATGGCATCCTTTTTGCTGAAAAAATTATAATAATCTCTAATGTAGTTTACATATTAAAATAAGTGAAGAGAGTGAGTAAAAAAGGAAACATATATTTTACCTTATAAAATTATTGAATCCTAATCAAACTTTGTTATACGTTTTTTTTTTATATAAAACTATGATAGATTGATAAAAAATGTTTGAAATTATTTAGTGTTTAAGAACTATGTCCAAATTCTTATTACTAGGCTGCGTATTTTAGGTATTCAAAGAGAATACTATCGTAGAATACACGCCGAGTGAAAGGAGAGCCGGGGTGAACGACTGGCGCATGCGCACTGGAACATCGCTCTGTTATCGAAACACTATTGTTTTCATTGCGCAGCTTCAGTCCTAGTGATCTGAATAACGTTAAATATCACACAAACATGCTCCTAATTCTCTCCTTACAGTATACGTACATTAACAAAAGAATCCTTTAAAAGGATGTGTAAATAATATTACAAAGAGTCTTGTTAGAGTTCACTTAAGAATTAATTTCGTCATATTTTAATTACATAAACATAAAAACAATTAAAAAAAAAGAAAATATTTGATTTTTTTTTATATTCCAGGAAGACTAAATGAGCGGGACATTCACTTGATGGTGAGTGACAGCAGCCCATAACAACGTGGCGCTAGTTAGAATGTTACACAGCACCGCATCGTGCTCGTCGCCTTGAGACATACGATTTTAAGTCTCCTTACCTAAATAATTTCACTAGTTACAACGCCATTCAAACCGGAACAATGTTTGTCGGCTGCAATAGACGCTGAGGTGGTACCGACCTAGATGGTACCTGGCAACAGAGACCTATCCGTAATTTCCTAATCAGTCATTAATATAACAAAAAAATATTTATTGTCTCTTACTGATAACAAATGCTGTTTTATGACTACTATATGATTGCCATCGCTAGAATTATTTTGATGATCTTGTGAAATTATTTCCGGATTATCATCTCCAGTCTTCAGTTATAATTCCGTAATTTTTCAAAAAAAAACCAGTCATTAAAGATTGTGTTTGGTTTCGTAAAAAAATAGATACATTTTAATGTTTCGTACACAGAGAAAAACCTCGCTCTTTGTATCAAGAAATATTCGTAACACATTAAAAATCGAGTTAAAAAAAAATCGTGTTTAATCTAACTTGTGTGTACAGGGAATACCGCATGTTCGACACAAACAGCTATTAATAGATTAATGGATGCTGGAAATCAAGCGCTCAGAGATTAAGTTATCTAAAAACAACTGACGTGTTCAAATATGCAACTACATCGAAAACTTGGAGAAGGGTAAAACGATCCCAGTGATCAGCTATGCCGAATTATTGAGCCGACTCCATGTCATGATCATGTGAGAGAATACTAGTCTTCCACCATGATAATACACCAGCTCACACCACCGTTGCCACGGCTAAGCTGATCGAAGTAGGTTTTGAACTGCTGGATCATTCAACCTATTCGTTTGGTGATTCAAGCCGTGACTTTTATTGTTCCGGGATTTCAAAAAGTCTCTCGCCGTGCAGAAATTTGAATCGAATGAGAAGATTATCGCCGCCATGGAGACCTACTTTGCAGACCCGCCGAAAACGTATTTTTTGGACTAGTTAAAGAAGTTAGAGAATGGCTATGTCAAGCGTATTAAGCTAAAAGAAGACTATGTTGAGAAATGTCCTTTCACCACCATCATGACCTTCGTATATATATAATGTTTAACTGGCGCATTAACTAACCGCTTGTTTGGTAACTCAGAGAGCTCCGGTTTGAGTCCAGGTCTCTATCCAAAGCTGATACTCATATATAGCATCGCTTTGTTCCGGCTGCCATCCAGAGTCCTATATACGGGCTCACCATCCACTGCAACATTTACTACCTTATTGTTACTTAAAACCATATGAAGTTAAAGTCAAGTGTTTGCCCAATGTAAATAAATAATAAAAGGTCTCTGTTGCAGCAGACCGACCAGGTAGGTACCACCGCTACCGGTTTGAAGGGCGTTTTAGCTAGTGTTATTACAGGGGTAACGTGATTCAACATCCTATGTCCCAGGCGATGGGCGCAATGTGGTTGTGCAGGCGTATCACTTACTATCAGGTGTACGTCTGGCTCGTGTCGTCGCTTAATTAAATAAAAAAAAATACTATCACATGATACTTAAAAAGTTAACATTAAATAATTTTGTCTATAATTGATCCGCGTAATTTCTGAAAACGATGGACCAATTCAAGAGGATCTTTCCCCGACAAATAGGTTAAGATATAATTAGTAGTTTAGGTTAAACTCTACTACCATATATACTATACTATACTACCACTATACCATACTACCAATCCAAATACCATATATACTATTTTCCTAAATAGCTTATTGTTAAAGATTATTACTCTTAGAAACCATTAGACCTAATGTTTTCTAAGAATAGCAATCCAATAGGTATGCCACCATAAATCCATTTACTTATGTAGAGATAAAATAAATAAACAATGGCAAAGCAACTACGGTCTAGTTGTCAGTGTGACAATGATCGATTAATCATCATCATCACCATCACCATAGAGTACGGTCATCAAGTTAAAGTATGCCGCTCAGATAGAGTAGGTCTGTTAGTTTCATAAAGGTAACTACCACCGGCAGTTCCTTTTTCTGTTGTCAAATAACAGTGTGCAAAGATTACTGTGCTCCGGTTTGAAGGGCGCTATAACTACTGAAATTGCTTGGGGTAATGAGACGTGACTAAATACCGCCACGTTGTTATGGACAGGCATATCACTTACCATCAGATGAACCTCTCGCTCGTGTCGTCACTCCGTCGAATATATTGTTTACGTTTATTTTTTTTCCAATAGAAGGAAAATCTAAATACTATTGTTATATATTATTTCAAGGAAGTAGTTAAATTTAATTTTTCACCGGCGCCAATATTATTAAAGGTGAAACTGAGATAAAAAAAGTTTTCCTTATCATCAGTTTCCTTTAACATATAATATATATATATATATATATATATATATATACACACACACACACACACACACATATATATATATATGTATAAATGTTAAACAGTGTTCTTGTCGTTTTAAAATTCAGAACAGTTCATAATATTGACTATTTAAATCTGAGGTACTAAAGATTGCTCTTAGGTGACTGTCTGTTGGAGGAACAAGTCTTTATCATCATCATAATCGGCATTTATTAATCCATTGCTGGACACTGACATTTCCCAATGTCTTCCACTAAATGCTGTATACAGATTTAGGCATCCATGCTCGCATGCTCGCTTTTATGAGGTTGTCTGCCCATCAGGACGGAAGACGTCTCACACCCCTACATACTCTGTACGCTCCAGCCTCACTCCAAGATTTTCTACCGCTTTCGACTGTCACTGATACGACAGACATAAACCGGCCACTACTACTTCTACTGAAGATTTTTTGAAGGATGTCGACAACTTCAGTTCTCCATCGAATTTCTCTTTACTAGACTCAGGTTTCTTGTAATGTATTCCACAAACCACGGCCTGGCGCTGTTCGAGGTCCAGTGGAATTTTTTGATGTCATCTGTCCAGATGCGTCTGCCAACACTGCGCTTTCCGGCGCCGAGCCAACATTCCAGCACTATAAGTCTCCAATGGCAATCGGTTTTACGAACTGTGAGCCCTGTTCATTACTAATTCAGCCTCGCGACTCATAGAGCTGGCTCTCTTCTGCAGATATCCTCATTTCTAATTTGATCACAAAGAGATACTTCGAGCATCGTCCTCTTCATCGCTTGTTATGTGACTCTGAAGATGCCTTTCTTTCTTGATGAGATAATCTTAATAAGAAAATATAGACTTCACCCTTACGAGTGTGATTTTTAATCGGTGGACCAGCCTGATGGTCATATGCCATGTTCCTGCTATATATAGTGCGAGAGTGGAGAGAACGCCAATGTCTAATATTATCGTTTTGAAACCATGGTATACTTCAATCAATCAATTATCAGCCGATAGACGTCCACGTGTTGGACACAGGCTCTCAAAGATCTCCACATCATACGGGGATTTGGGCCATTTCCCACAACAATGCAGGTCGGAACCAGAGCATCGTTTGTTGATTAGCAGGGTGCACCACGAGCAGGTGAAGTTGGCTTGGGTCCCGTGAGTAGTTATGCGGGACGGCTTACACCCCTTAATCCTTAAAAGACACAATAGAAAGAATTGACGAGAGTAGAGAAAAAAATGATCATTTGGACAAGTTCATTGGCAGTGAAACAAGAACTTTGGGCTTCCATTATGTACATGAGATAATTTTTTTTATCTGTTTTGTTTGCTTGCAACAAATTTTATTTTTCCACAGCTTTTATAACAATATTATTTAGATAATTCCTACTTTCCGGTTAGACATTTACTTTTATATAGTCACGGTATAAATTTTTTAAGAATATTACATTTTAACGCCCAGTTTAAAGTGTACGATAAGGTTTTATGAAAATGTAAATTTGTTTAAGTGTTTGTTATCGGCACAAATTCAATTTCAAATGGAATAAACTAACACAGATTTTACACACTTTTTTTTTTATTCAAGGAAGCGACAAGAAGTTCACTTTACGGTAAGCTATTTCCTGTAAATAACGCGGCGCTAGTTAGGATGATAAACACTGCACCATATTACGCTCGTCGCCTTGAGACATTGATATTGTGCTATATTACCCCCGAAACACAGTACGGTTTGCATACTACTGTTTGGCGGATGAAATATGCGAATTCTCTGATGATACGAGAAGAGGATCAAAAAGTAGTGAGAATGAGATAGAATATAATAACTATTGATAACTTAATAATTTATTTTTCTACATAGTCTCCCAGTCTCTCTACACACCGAGCTCAGCGCCTTTCCAAGGCTTCAATCCCTTAAAAAAAAGTTTTGTTTTGGTCCTGCAAAAAGCTCTCCACAGCCTCCATCACCTCGTTATCGTCTTCGTACCAGTTGCCCCTTAAGTATTCTTTCAATTTTGGGAATAGATAAAAATCGCTAGGCGCCAGATCTGCTGAATAAGGAGGGAGGTCAATCAATTCGAAGCCAGCTTGTTGAATGGCAGCCATCGCAACTGCCGACCTGTACGCGGGTGCGTTGTCGTGATGAAACAGCACGGCCCTTCGAAGTTTCCATCTCCTTTTCTCTTTGATGGCATTTATCAACATGGGAGTTAAAGCTGCATAATGTTGGCCTGTAATAGTGGTTCCACGTTCCAGGTAATCAATCAACAATATCTCTTCCGAGTCCTAAAATATTGAGGCCATAACCTTGCCAGCCGATGCCACGGCACGAAATTTCTTCGGGGTCGGTGATGATGGCCGTTTCCATTGCGGAGATTGCTGTTTTGTCTCGGGATCAAAATGATGGACCCATGTTTTGTCCATTGTTACGAAACGAGACAAAAAGTTTTCAGAATCTTATTGGAACTTGTTCAACAATATCTTCGAAATGTCAAGTAGACTTTGTTACTGACTGTCGGTTAACATTCTCGGCGCCCATCTTGCGGAGACTTTTCTCATATACGAAGATTGTTTCAATATGGTTTGAATACTTCCATATGAAATGCCCGTTTCTTGAATTAAGTATCGGATGGTAACTCTTCGATCGCTCAATACAATTTTCTCGACTTTCGCAACGTTTTCTTGGGTGACTGACGTCTATGGACGTGGTGACGGCCGCAACGATGTTCGTCTTCCGTGCTCGATCTCCCTACTCGAAATTGAGAAGCCCACCTTGCGACAGTGGAATGCGACGGAGCAGACTCTCCTAATGTTGCCTCCAAATCGCGATGAAGCTCTTGCGTCGTTAACTTTTTTAAACAGAGCTATTCAATAACGGCTCGCACTTCGTTTTTCTCCATTTACAAGAACACGTTCCGACACGAAGCAAACAAATGACTACATTAAAAAAAAACAAAAGAGAATCGAAGTTTTTTTCTTTATTAATATTACAAATATGTACCTGAGCTATGCCAGTATTATTTTTTTTTTCTTACCAAGTAGTATATATGTCGTTCTCACTACTTTTTGATCCCTCCTCGTATTAAGCATTTGGTAGACATTTTGATTCCAATTGTTCATCGGATACTGGGCTCGTAAACTCGGAACCCTGGCTTGTTTTTAATCTAGTATACACTAGTATACTACTCGCTGTGTAGTTATCCGAGATTCTGATGATGTAAGCGCTTGAAAGCCATGGCGACTCTTACAGCTCATCTGATACTGGGCTCGTGGATTATCGACAGTGGAATTTCACCTTGCGTGTGTCTGGTTTTTTTGGATTTCCAGCGAATGTACTCGGTCGTCGAAGACGAGCTCGGGTCCGTTCTCCGACCATCTTCGCCTGTATCGGATACTCTTGGCAGTGAGAACCGCCCCTGATCGCGGGTGTACCTCGTGTACGCGGTGTGTTGCTGGAGCGCCGCGTTCTACATCCAGGACGGCATGACGAAGATATGCTAAGTGTCTTTGTTATATCCGAGGTGTGTATGAGGTGTCAGTGGGATTATGCATGGTGAGCGGGGGGCCATGGGATGTAGAGATAAGCATGGCATAGTCTGCACTTTCTGATTTTAGGATTCGGTCGGAATCGGAGCACACTCTGAAGTTGTTAAAATATGTGCTAGGATGTTATCTATTTAGATGGTCTTCAGCAACAGAGGCTAATCACCAGTACACTACATATGTAAGATCAAAAAGAAGAAATCGTAGTTAAAATTGTGACTGTCAATATTTGAGAGTAATGACTAAAATGGAGACTTTATTGGCAACGAGCTGTAACACTAAAGGCCGAAGCGGATCAATTGGATTTACCGTTCTGATAATAGGTTTGTTTAAATCTCAATAGCTACTTGATAATGTATACATTGAAGTATTATTTCATATTAAAGTTAGCGTATGTTAAATGTAAGCTTTTAATTGTTAATTGTTAAGTAAAATTTTACCAGTGGCTTCCTTCAACAAGCAGCGGGTGTCCATTGAAGCCGATCATTGTGAAGTTAGTTTGGGGAACGGCCATGTCCAACGGTGGACATTTATCAACTAAAAAAATTGTTTTTTTTAGTTAGCATTATTTATAGTAAAAAAGTCCTTCACTTATATGTATATAGACAGTTTTTTTTTTAGTTAAGAGATACATAGATAATAATTTAATATAATATTAACCGTTAATATTGTAGTTGTTTAGGGTCTGACGGCCGATGGGGTAGTAATGTTTTCTAGTGGCGGCCGTAGTGTTGGGAAACCCCTCCACAAGGTGGACCGCCGATCTGATGAGAGTACCAGATAGCCACTGGATGCCGGCAACGCGGTACCGATCGATATAGAGATCCGACTGATGACGATCATTAGGGTATGATGAGGCTGGCATAACCCCCATATGAATTTGTAATTTTACTACTTAATTAGTTTAAGGGTATCGTATTAAAAATAAAAGTTGCTTAGGACAGCTCGTTTGATATGTTCATGAAAATGTAAAACAAAAAAATTGGAGGCAGATGCATTTTCACGGCTGAACAGGCACTGCAGCAGCGGGGACAGGTTTTCACACAATTTTGTTAACAAATTAGCGATACAGGAGGGTGGGCCTGCTCAGTGAACCGCGTGATTTGTAGTTAATAGAAACGATACGCGCAATGCGTTGGGGTGCTGTATTGATACGCAGGTGGAGGGTGGAAGGAAAGCGGCCAGTACCAGGTGGTCACTATACACTTAAACAAAAATTTTTTTTCTAAGTCATCCTGAAAATTTATTTTTGTTGGATCTGAATTTGTTGGAAAGGATAGCATATGATATCTTTTTATAATATTAAAAAAAAAAAAATTAAAATTGAAATGATATTTTTATGTTTTTTTTTTTATTTAATTAAGCAACCAGACGAGCGGTACGTTTATCTGATGGTAAGTGCTCGCCTATAACAACTTGACCTTGGAATGGTATACACTACATTACGCTCATCGCCATAGACAAGATGTTGAGTCTCATTACCCCAGTATTTTCACTAGCTACATCGCCTTTAAAACCTGAGCACGGTGATGTTTGCACACTACTGTTTGGTGGTAGAAATGGCTTTTGTGGTATGTACCTAGACGGTCTCCGGCAACAGAGACCTACCTGTAAAATTTTGATACTTTCTATCCGCGCTATTGCAGTTCCTTACCTTATGTATGAAAGGTAATTTTTAATGGAGTGTCCATCGCTATAATGCGAGAAAAACGGTTAAGCCGTTTTAAGATTATCAAATATTTAACAAAATAACAATTTTATCGTTCACGGTCTAGGTCTTTTAAAATTTTAATTTGTTAGACACTAGCTGGTAAGTCTCTGTTGTACTGGTGATAGGTCTCTATTGCCGGAGACGATCTAGGTGGGTATCATCGCAGCATCTATTTCCGCCTGCCGAACAGTAATGTGCAAACATTACCGTGTTCCAGTTTGAAGGGTGTTGTAGCTAAGAATAATTACTGGGGTAACGAAACTGAACATCTTGTCTCAATGCGACAAGCGCAAGGTGGTGCAGTGTACACTATTCTAACTAGCGCCACGTTGTTATTACGCTTATCACTTAGGATCAGGTGGACGTCCCGCTCGTTTAGTCACTTAATAAAATAAAAAAAAAAGATTTTCAATTGAGTAAGACAAAGGGGTTTAAACTTTAAACTTTGACTTATATCTTACTACTTAAACCAAATTTACAGTTTGATTTGCTTTGGAATTAATATTATCTGTATCTATTCTCCAATATCTGTTTTTTTATATATATATATATATGTGAACTAGTTTTAGTTAATTCTCAATAAATATATAAATTCTGGTATATATGCGAGTTAAGTACATGTTTCAGATTACAGCGAATGTGTTAAAGAAATTTTAGAATATAGATAGATTCATTGACACGATAAAATCGAGATATTTATATATATATATTGGTAGTTTTATTACAGATATTGTACCTAGGTATATAATCAATATTTTTTTTTATTTCTCTTCATTATTAAAGTATTAACTGTATATATATACAGTAGAAACAGTACACACAAATGAAGATTTTATGATGCCGCACGTTAAAAGAAAATAAATAATAGTGAAAATTAATTTATGATCGTTTACCTTGATTTCTCCCCTGCAGCCTGTTAACGCGCGGGTTCTCTTGATTCCCTGGGTCTTCCATGTGCCAAGTATATTCCATTTTAGCGTCAAACAAACATTTTACATTCACTAACTATGTCGCGTCTACGACGAATCCGTAATGGTACATCGCGGTGATAGGTTCGCACTGGATATTGTGTTTTATTTACTAGTCAATAAAGTACAAAATATACGAACGAGTATTGTGAGAAAGAATCTAATAGAAATAGAACACTACTACTGTTTTCACTTTCAATCACATTTCAGTGAAATTAGTACGAGCGGCGAACCGTTCATTTATTTACATAAAACTGTTGTATTTTTATACGATTAGAAACTCTCGCTTTAATGTTTATTTCATACAATTAATAAACAATAGTTATTTATATTGAAAATCAAAAAAAAAACGTACAATTAGATCAATGCGTCCGTCAATTGTTTAATCTTGGAAGGTACTGACAGTAAGCATAGCATCGTTTTATTTCACCCCCTAAGCAGAAAGGAGACGGCGATTGGAACGGCCGGTGTATTGGAAAGGGATGGATATGTTTACTTTTCACTGTTTTCATGGAAGACAGTCGACGGTTTCGAGGAGAACACCTGGCCAATAGGGCGATTTTCTTTATTCCGCTGAAATAAATATGCGGCTTCAGGAGGGGTTGCTTGCCGACTAATTTGAATAAGGGGTGAAAACGATTTTCGATGTAAATGAGCTAGATACTGAACGTTGTAAATACTTGAGCAATTATGCGCCTGTTGGTCGCTTATTGTTGTTAATAAAGCATTTATCATTGTTCGGTACGATAAATAACTAGTATAATATTATAACTGTTTTAATTACTCTAAAGTTATTAACAATATAACAATTACTAATCATTATATCTATTCATATATATAACTTCTAAGAATTGATAGATTATTAAGATGTGTCTTGGTATTAACAAATCAATCTAGTATTGACTAGTAGACTTTTCTTTCAAGTAATTGATGTTAGGACAAATTCGGAATTTTTTTATGAAATATATTATTGACAGACAAATCCATTAAATTGAGTATATCCATCATTTATCCACACAATTGATCCATCTGGAGAACAATAGATTCCTCTGTAGATCATTCTATGAGATGGTCTATTTAACTTACCGAAAGCACATCGGAAACAGAAAACAAATAGCTTTTTTATCAAAGCTGAGTTATTTAGTCTGCTACAAGTACTGTACAACTAGACTGTTTTCAAAACAACCTATATTCTCTACCTGGTCTCATTCTTCATTATTGAAGATCGCGTCTGTACTGTGGTGCCTTGTATTTTTCACTATTTCCTTAGAAATAGTGCGATCTATCGCTTTTCTTACAGCTGACGTAAGAACGAGTCTCGTAAGCTACTTGACCTGAATAGACCAGCGGTCCATATATCCGATAACTAATAAGGTCATTATTATTATTAAGGCAATACATTTTTATCTTAAGAAAATCCTATTATACTGTGAACAGGTAAAACCCACTGATGTTCTCTCAATCCTATCTTCAAGGTTTTTGATTGAAATTGCGCACACTACTGAGATCTTTAACAGCATTTATCAATGAAAATGTAGGAGGAATGGAATGGGAATGAGGTTTATGAAATCTGACTGGTCACATCCATAAAAACCTTAAAAAGTAGACAATACTTTTGATTTTCAGTGTATTTTCAAATCGCCATACTAACGGTAGCGTTGTCCAATGAAGCATTAACAAAGAGCAAACCTTTAGGGCATTTCGTCAGGTGTACCATGTCGAATGGTCATACACCATTTAACTTGATATATCCAGCTGACGTACACTACAGCTGTTTTATGATGTTGCACAATTTGCACTTGCGTTTAGTTTCTTTGAAATGAGATTTGTCTCATAATATATTTAAACAAGTTTAAGAGAAGTGTTAAAGCGATATCTTTTATTTCAACATGTCAAATCTGTATAATTATTATCAGTTTTTTTTTATTAGAGACTCCATTTTTGTTGTATCTATTCTCATTTATTATTATAATGTATACATGACACTGTCAGAATAAAAAGAGAAAAAATAGTCATGAGAAATTCAGTTGGTACAAAAATTCATAAAAATAAGTTTGTACTAAGTGAAACATATGTTATATATTTTTATTTTGTATATGTGCGTTTTTTTTCTGTATAGTAAAATAACGACTAGACACTCAAAACAAACAAGGACAAAAAAGTGTTCCTGACCAATTTTTTTTTTACTAAACAGTGAGGCGCTTGACACCTCTGGGCATAAGATGTGAAGTCTTGATACCTCGTGTTAAGTAATTACACTAATTACAGCATCCATTAGACCGAAATATTGTGATGAACAGTACTTCCTTAGACGGCTTCAGGCAGAGAAACCGGGGATCTACGATCAGTAACTTTTATAAAGCCACTCGTTGCGCTCACATAAGACCTTAACTCAATTGATTACAAGAAGATTGCTTAGGGCGTAGTTCTTCCAACCAAGTGAACAGCATTTAATTTAAACATAGTTAATGAATTATGTGCATTTAACTTCAATATTTAGAATGGCATTTTTAGACGACAGTAAACTTCAACGGATGCTCTGATCAGCTGGCAACATAACAATTTTCTGTAATAGCGACAGATTGACAACAAGTAGCTATCGAGTTAGGTTCGATAAATCTCTCCTACTATCAAAACACTACAAGTACTGGTACAGAAATCGAAGTGACCTCCAATGTACAAAATAAATAGTTAACAGCTACGGACAGACTGCAGTTAAATAAATATTGTACATACGTAAAATCTTAATTCACTTAACAGAAATTATGGTGATTGAATATCAATCCAAAGATAAAATAAATACTATTAGAATTAAGATGTTGTTTAAAACAACGAATTGAATGACAAATGCAGGTTAACTAACACACTTGTCAAAACAAACACGACAATGATTCATACAAAATGTATTATTTCATTATAACATATAATAAAGTTGAAAACTTCACAAATAAAATATTACTTCAAATTTGTTAAGGTGCATTAAAAGTACCCTTTTTGGTGTGTAACCAAAGTTTTCATTATTTCTAAACCAAATAATTGACATATCCGTAGCAAAGTTCAGCAAACATTTGGATCGGTGATAATTACGATAAACGCTTATTTGCTACGAGCAAAGGTTTGGCGCCGACCCCTGCGGAACCCTAACGATACTGTGAAGGTAATTAAGGGCGTGGGAAGGTACCGTAGGTAAGCAGGTACGTAGGACAAGTTATACTTATGTTAAGAATTGTTCCCGACCTCGATTGCGGTTACTAATAAAATGAACTATCGATAATCCTTAGAAATTTCTAGATGAATAAGTTTTGGGTTAACAGTTCTAAATTAGTGGCGACAGGTCACTGGAACGACTTCTGATCCACGAATGCCCCTAAAACTCAAGGGACAGATCTACAAGTGAGTCGTTAGACCTGTCGTATTGTATGGATCTGAGTATTGGGCCACCAAGGGTTCAGATGAAAGGAGATTACATGTGGCCGAGATGCGAATGTTAAGATGGATGTATGGTGTGACGAGGATGGATAAAATTAAGAATGAGTATATTAAAGGAAGACTGAAAGTTGCGCCAGTGACAGAGAAGTTGAAGAGCAAGAGGTTAGCGTGGTACGGGCATGTTATGCGGAGGGATGACAGGACATATAACAAAAAAGTAATGAGAATGAATGTGGATGGTTATAAGGGTTGAGGAAGACCCAAGAAAGTGTGGATAGAATGTGTGAAAGATGACATGTGTAAGAAGAGTGTGAATTTAGATATGGCGGCTGATAGAGAGATGTGGAAGAGAAGTACACACTGTACCGACCCCACATAGAATGGGAAAAGGGCAGGAGGAAGAAGAAGTTCTAAAGTAGTGTAAAAATTCTATGATCTTGTAGGAACCTACAAAGATTTAACATGTTTTAATTTTTGCATAAGTAACACTAGAAACTGTAAGTCATCCATAAGGATATGGGTTAAAACTTTCTTGATGGTCATGCGCTAGCAACTACTTAAAGTTTAATGTTAACCGAGGAGTGGAATAATGTTATACCTAGCAGAAAACATGATTGATGCGACCTCAGTTATGTACCTTAGATAAACCATCATCATCAACAATCCATAGCTGGACATAGCCCTTTTCCGAAGAACGCCACATAGATACATATTAGTTAATTATTAGAAGGACTTGCAGAATAAATAAAAAGAAATGTTTTTTTAATTATCATCATCAGCCGATAGATGTCTACTGCTGGACATAGGCCTCCCCCAAAGATCACCACATCGATTAATTTAATTAAAGCGAAGGACAATTCCAGTCGAGCCACATACCAGACAAATAGAACCAGGTCAAAATTGGTCCAGTCCATTCTGTTTGTATAAAATAGCACTTAATAAATAAAAGTATTCATTTCAAGTTTTTTTTGACAGATTGTATTTCATCATCATCATCATCAGCCAATCGACAGCCACTGCTGGATATAGGCCTCTGCTAAAGATCTCCACATCGATCGGTCCTGCGCTACAGTCAACATTGACTCCGCTACTGCCGGATACTTGGAGCCGTCGTTTGTAGAGGCTCATATGGGAGGATTTGGGTCGTCCACCACGCTGGCCTATTGCGGGTTCGTGGGACCCAGAGCCTCGTTTGTTGATTAGCAGGGTGCAACACGAGCAGGATTGTGTTTGATCTTATATTGGCAACGCATCATGGACATCCTTATTACCATTCCACATGTACGTGAACGCGGCTAACTGCTGTACGTTGGAAAGTGGATATCCACATACTCGTACATGGACATGAGCATATCTGGTCTGGTAAAAAAAATTCATATACACTGTATATGCCCATCACAGGTGAACGATTATGTTAGTGATTTAGATCAAACTACCTATTTCCGGGTATACTTATTCATGTTGAAAATAATTTTAGAGAATTTAAATTTTCTATAAATAGCTGAATTTGCAAAATAGTCATGTCAGGGTCCATGTTAGATCATGGATAGTTGACCGTCCAATCATAATTATGATATACTGCAATGTCAAGTGGAGGGTATTATAAAAAACATTCGAACTGAATTATACTTTTTATGATAGTGATGTTACGAGCTAAAAGTTCACCTAATTGTAAGTGATGCATGCCTTTAAAATTTACCGCCAGTTCGGATGTTATACACTCCAACACGTGCTCGTCATCTTCAGACATAAGACATTAAGTCTCCTTACCTGAATAATTTCACAACAACAGCGTCCTTCAAACTGGAATACAGCAATGTTTGCACACTGCAGTGGTACCTACCTGGACTGGGTTTCCGGCAACAGAGACATTTGTCGGTGTACATGACAGAAATTTGTACACTCCACCTCATCAGGTATATTTCTTAGTACACAAGGAATAAATAAATAAATAAATAATATATGAATAATCAATGTAATATGCTATGCAGTAGTGTATTTATCCTACAATTGGTTGAATTGAATGTACGTAGTTAGCGGCAGCGGATGTACGCGTTAGAAGGGCCGTGTGAACGCGCATGTATCTAACGTTAAATTAATTAATCGTTTTAGGCTTCCCACAAACGAATAACTAACATATATATATATATATATATATATATTCTATAGTAAAAACAAAGTAAAATTATTAATCGCTTGTAAGTAGTTTGAAAATAACCTAAAAGTTATATCAACTTCATCTTTGAAATGTATTATGTAATAATAACTTTTATAGATTTACTAATATTATTTACTAGATATTTGGATATCCAGAAATGATGAGATCCGCGGGAGAACTAAGGTCACGTACATAGTCCAAAAGATTGTTACCCTCAAATGGCAATGGGCAGCACACATCGCTCGAAGGACTGACAACCGATGGGGCACTGAGGTCCTCGAATAGCGATTGCATACCGGAAGACGTAATGTTGGTAGGCCCTCAACCAGGTGGTCCAATGATCTGGTGGTTCGATGATCTGGTGAAGTTTGCGGGAAGCAGCTGGATGCGGGCAGCGCAGGATCGATCGATGTGGAGATCTTTGGGTGAAGCCTATGTAGAACAATGGACGTTTGTCAACTGATAACGATGATGATGATTTAGTAGATTTCACATTTAAAGATCATATACTGGTGGTAAGTCTCCTGCCGGATGCCGTTTAGCCAGGCATCACCGCAACTTCTACTTCTACCGCCAAACATCATTGTGTTCCGGTTTGAACGGCGCTGGAGCTAGTATAATTACTGGGGTAACCCGATTCAACATCTTATATCTCCAAGCGACGAGCACAATATGGTGGTGTGTATAGCGAGCGAACTAGCGCCACCTTGTTATAGGCAGGAGTATCACTTATCACCAGGTGAACGTCTCGTCCGACTCATCATTTCGATAAATAAAAAAAAAAATTATACCATATGTTAATTTTACTGGTAATATTATTTTGTGTTGGTATTGTACTCGTACATATACAAGCTTCCTTTATACTTTCTTTTATTCTATTAAAAGCCCGCCCATAACTAAGTGGCTGTAGTCAGGATGATGTACACTGCACCAAAATGCGCTCGTCGCCTTGACACATATGTTGTCTCGTTACCCCAGTGGTTTCACTAGGTATAACACCTTTCAAACTAAAAGGCAGTAATGTTTACACAGCGCCGATTGTCGGCTGCAATAGGAGCTGCGGTGGTACATAGACAGTCTTCGGCATCAGAGATCTACGAATATAGAGTAGTTTAACATAAAATCTATATATCTGAGGAGACCGCTTCCGAAAACGAAGACAGACGATAATACCAATGACACCTTTGATAATGGGACGAAAAAATGATCAATCATGATTAAAAAAAATTATATTTTTTTAAAACACCCGGGCGTTCGTTGATCCGAGCATCAGCTGTTTTTGATTTTGTGTTTCATTGCTGGTTTTTTTTTTAATAAAGTAACGTATTTTTTATGAAACTATCGTTTCATTTAGCTGTACTAACACGATGGAGCGTAAATAATGATAATAAAACGTTTTAATTTTTTTTTTTTTATCAGAATCGATTTTGTTTTACCGTTCTCATCATCAAAGGTGTCATTAGTACTATCGTCTGTCTTGGTTTACGGAAGGGTTCTCCTAATACACAGTATAATAGTGTCACTTAATTTAAAAGTATAATAAAAAACAAAAAAATATAGTTCTAACAAAGCGTGTCCCGCTTTCAAATTTATGTGAAATGCTCTAAAGCGGAAACGAACCGATCATCGATTAATGCAGAAATAATATATTCATTTCGCGTGACAACGGCTGGCGCACGGACGGAAGCGTGACCAAGTCATTCCTTCAGTGGGCAGCCAAGTAGGAAAACGGCTGTTGAGGAACATGCCGTCTAGTGTCAAGAATATTAGACGAAACTAGTTTACTTAAGGGGTGTAAGGGGTTCTGCACAACTTACGGGATACCAGGCAATTTCACCTGCTCGTGCTGCACCCTGCTAATCAATAATGTGGTGACGTGGGTGTTGTCGGTGACTGTTGGGGTTAAGCGTGGTCTGCGTTTATTGGTCTTGGGATTCAGAGGCGGCTCGTAGTCGGTCACCTTAGCCACCAAAAGGTTGGGGTGAGACGACGCCTTGGTGAAGTAGGTTTCGGAGCACTCTCTGAAGTGCTCCATTATGGTTGGGAGTTTGAGGTCTCTGTGGAGGTCCACGTTGAGCTGGTACCATTCGGCACCAGTGGCGATTAAGGTGATTTTGGAAAACCTGCAGAGGTTTGAGGCGTGCTTCGTTCGAATGGGTTTGAGCCTAGAGATATCTATTCTTCTCTTCTACTTAAAGTGCCTCTCCAACTAGTGAAGTTTGGAGATATCTATATATGACTAAATAATAGACCACTGATACGCTGAAGACCAATGGAAGTCGTTAAACGGAAGTAGTTAAAAATCATATTTCTAAATTATCTGTACATAGTATATTACTTTTATATGCAATAAACAGAATCTTCGATGAGTTTCTGTTTTAACCACAAAATAAATGTTACATGTGTTCCACCCTTTGAATTTTTTTTTATAGTTTTATCTAAATTAGGGGTATATAATATTATACGAAAGGAAACCATCAAAATTGATGCACTCTGTAAAAGGTTATCGAAAGATAACCATCAAATTGAAAACCTCGTTCATCAGTTAAAAAACTAACACTTTATATCAATCACTCAATCATTAGCCAATAGTTGTCCACTGCTGGACATACGCCTCTTGTACCGCTGGGTACTAGGGATTGTCGTCTGTAGTGGTCCATATGGGGGGATTGGAATTCTTTTTATATTTTTATTAAATTATAACATAATGTTATATGCAATAACAATGGAATTACACAAAATAATTCATCCAACCACTTTTCACCATCGGATGACCAGTCGCTCGGCGAAGAACCATCCTTATGTTGCACACATCCTCAGTTTGCGAACAAAGAGGTTCAGCTCCTCGTTCTTCATAAGAACAATAAAGGAGTGGAACAACTTGCCGGCGTCGGTGTTCCCATCCGAATACGACGCAGGTGCCTTCAAGAATAGAACGAGTAGGCTGTTACTAGGCTAGTGTGTGCACCACAGTCCACATCACTGAACTTCAGGTGGAGATCGTAGTCAAGCGTTAACCTTGTCGATTTAAAAAAAAAACAAACAACAATACAACAGTTTATGAAGCCGTACTCGATCATACTTTTCGTGCATTTCGTTGTTTTATGCCTACTAAAACTGTACATTACAGTAATAAATAACTTGCCGGCATACAAAATACGTTTTATTCGCACAAGTTACGGTTTTAACGGAGTGCTGAAAATAAAAAAAAAAGTGTTTTTATCTCCGCTTCCCAAGTGCTTATATTAATAAATATATTTTTAATTAGTAAACCTATGACAATTCTTTCTCTTATTACGTGTCTATATATGTATCTAAGAGATTTCCACCTATATAGAAACTCATCACAATATCTCTGGAGCCGTAAGGGCTAGAAATTTGAAATTTGGTAGGAATATTCTTTTTACCGAGTATAAGTTAGTTAAGAACGCATTGCACAAAAAAACCTTTACAAAAGGGTGTTGCGGGGGTGTTACAGTCAGCAATGAGAGTGGGGAAGAGCTAGTTAAAATTTTTCGGATTCTTCTATTTTAACTCTATCGTATTTGAATCAAGTTTTCCGTGAAAATAATGGTTATTTATAACATCGAAAACATCCCAGAAAATCTGTTATATATCTCTCAATCCATGTCATTATCATCAGCCGATAGGCGTCCGCTGCTGGACTTAAGCCTCCCTCAAAAATCTCCACGTTTGCAGGGACTTATATGAGAGATCAGGTAATATATATATACATTCAACAGAGCGACGAGAAGAGAGGGTCTATCTGATGGTAAATGATAGGTCTGCTGGTAACAACGTGGCTTGCGCTCGTTGCCTAGAGATATAACATCTCATCACCTAAGTAATTTCACTAGCTACGGTATCCTTCAAACCAGAATACAGTAATGTTTGCACACTACTACTTGGTGCCTGCAATAGGACCTGCGGTGGTACGTACCTAGACGGTTTCCGGCCACAAGGACCCACCATGAAGGCATAATACTACGAGTATAGAATCTAATTAGTAGCAAACAATATTAAGTATCATAGTTAAAAAGATCGCTGAAGCTAGTGAAGTTATTGAAGTAAGAAAACTTAACGTTGCGAATAGTTGTTGTGTAAACCATATAAGGATGATTTTATATAACACACTAGGTGAACAGAGGACTTAAAAAAAAATCTCTGGGAGCCATTGAATTCAAACAGCGGAAGATCGTGGTTTGTGGAACACCTTACAAGAGACCTACGTCCAGCAGTAGACGTCCATGGGTTGAAATGATGATGTTGTGTAAACATCTTAACTCGGAAACATATTGCTATGGGTTACACGCTATATATGAAAATGTACTCATTAATAATACAACGTTTATACTTTTGTCTGGAGAGCAATATATAAATTAAAATGGTAATGGTAATAAAAGCTCGTGTATATACTTTATGAAATTTATATTTAAAAAGCAACAAAACAAAATTATGGCATTGTTGCCGCAGCTTTTAGTAGTTACGCTCGGGTCATCATTCTCATCAAAACACGGGAGCATTGAACCAACAAACCATCGCCATGGCGACGATCTCGTGCCGCGGTGACGTGGCTTCAAACCATAACTTGACTTTCCCCTGGTGAATATCAAAAGTATTGATTATATGATTTTCCGGCGCGTGTCCGATACTGCGATATAACTTGAGTTCCGGTTTGTACTTAATCATTTGTAATTTACTTAAATGCGATGCGATTGTGTGAAGTATTTTCACCTAGCGATAAATGTCTGTTAGATAAATAAAATGCTTAGGTTTAAACATAGACTTTTTTTATTCTTCTAAGCGACTAAACGAACGAGACGTTCACCTAATGGTAAGTGACACGCATGGAAACTAATAAAGTGGCGTTAATTAGGATGATATCTGCACCACATTGTGCTCATCTCCTTAGGACATAAGACGCTAATTCTCCTTACCCCAGTAACTTCACTAGCTACAACACTTAGTTGCAACTCTCTAGTTTTCAGGGTATGCCAAGCTATTGAACTGCTGCAGAAAATTTGTCAACATCCATGCGGACTCATTATATACATTTACTACTTTATGACTACAATTACTTTTTTTATTTATTCTAACCTAGTCATAAACAATGAGCACACTAGTGAATGCTGTGTCTACTTCTTAACAATCATGTACTAAGATTTTATTGTTTAAATTCTTTTTATATTTAAGTGAATGTAATAGTGTATAATTAATGAATGCATGCATGCAACGAATGGCTGCAATAGAATCTACGATGGTATGTAACTAGAGGGTCTCCGGCAACGGAGACCTATCACTAATAACAGGTGCATTACTGTGGGCAATAAATAAAATACAATATTGTTCAACTACTGCTTTGTCATACTGTACGATCTATAGTTCGCCTTCAAGGTTCTTTGTGTACGTGAATATCGATGAAACTTTTACATAGCAACCCTTGAAGCGGGGGGCGGTACCTCCCCACCGGCCGCAATTTCAACCGCGAGTTGGGATTGGCCCAATCGTGTCTCGCTCAAATAGAGGACGAGAGTTGTGCGTCTTCTAGGTAATGTCAAATTTGACGTTCAATGAAAATCACAAACAAGTATGGTTGTAACCTGTGAGGTTGATTTGAATTTAATAACCGACCAGATTATTCATTCATTTATATATAAAAAGCACATAAATCATTTCATATATATACGAATATTACATATTTAATAAAACAAAATATTACAGATATCTATTTAGTTATTTCTTACTAGATTTATTATCACGTTACATTTGTTAGACAACAAATCCTTGCAAAAAAATACCGGTTCCTGTTAAGGATGATTCGCATTACAAACGAAGAATGTACAACATGCAGCCTTTTTACGGGGAAGTCAGAGTTATGTGAGATTTTTACTCACCAAAACTCCTTCAGTGGTCTGCATCAGTGCACTTGGGAGAGCCTCCGGGATCTCTTCACAGAACGTACCAGTGCCGCTCTACACTTTGTGTTAACACGTCTCTGAGGAAGGACCAAACCTTTCCAGGCACCATCGCTGAGCCAGACGCTGGTCCACACAGGTTCGATTATTGGGCGACAAGAACTCTCCCCCTCAAGTCCCGCGATACTCCTAGAACCGTTTCAGTCGTCTTCTACGACCGGCAGGGCTTACCTTATTCCTATTCTTACTAGCCCGGGACTACAGGGCTAACTACCACCAGCCTGGGATGCCATTATTTTTCTCATTCAAGTTCCTCTCTATTACTAAAGTTGGCCATCAGATTAACAAAAATAAACACCAAGCAAACCACTAGAAGACTTCAAGACACAGTGAGCTCATTTCAAATAGATCGGACTGTACACGACTGTACATAGTCCGTGATGTTGATTTCCGGACATCAAACAGTTCTTCCGTAACTATGGGTGTTGTAAAACTCAGTAACATCGTAGTAATATACTTCTTGTGCAGTAATTTATTAGTAAAAAACTCATGATATTCGTAATTAAAACATTATATCTCTTCTATGAAGACATGAATTTCTAGATCATTTTACTGTTTGATAGATCACTCCATCATCAATGCGGAAGCTCCGCATATAGTATGCAAGGAATGTTTACTGGTAATATAGTTTACTGGCAAGCAATAAAAATAGCTGTGTGTCACGCTTCCATTTTTATTTAGACGTATCAGCAATAAGTAATAGCTAAAAAATGTAAGTAGTTATCATTGCCAAAGTTATAACCATCGTTACAAACTAATGTTATAGCTAACTAATATTTTTTTTTATTAACTTTATTACTACTGAAATTGATATTACAATAAAATTAATATTTTAAATTAAAGGTAGCACGCACAGTAGTAACTATATACTATTATATATTGTATGTATACTGGGTGTTAAGAGACCGCTCTCAAAAACGAAGACAGACGATAGTATTGATGACACCCTTGATGATGGGACGGAAAAAAAAAGATCATAATTAAAAAAAAAAAAATTTAAAACGTTTTATTATCATTATTTACGCTCCGTCGTGTTAGTACAGCTAAATGAAACGATAGTTTCATAAATATACATCACCAAAAAAAAACCAGCAATGAAACACAAAATCAAAAACAGCTGGTGCTCGGATCAACGAACGCCCGGGCGCGGCGGGAACTCAAGATGTATTTGGTTTCAATTTCAACCTTATTTCATAGGGTCATGGAGCATTTATATTAGCGCACCCGAGCGCTCGTTGATCCGAGTATCAACTGATTTTGATTTTGTGTTTCATTGCTGTTTTTTTTTAGTAAAGTAATGTGTTTTTTGTGAAACTATCGTTTGATTCATCAGTACTAACGTGATGTAGCGTAATTAATGCTATTAAAATGTTTTAAAATATGTTTTCTTTTTAATCAGGATCTTATTTTTTTCCGTGCATCATCAAAGGTGTCATTAGTACTATCGTCTGTCTTCGTTTTTGAAAACGGTCTCATAATACCCAAAATAATATAATAATTTACAATTTAAGTGCAAGTACTGCAATTTTAATTTTTTTTGATAAAGAAAAAAAATTAGATATGTAGAAATATATTTAGAAACTTTCTTTTTAAGAATTTTTATTAACTTAACCCTACTAAAAAAAAATTGTATTATTATGTCTGTTTCTTTTAATACATAGGGAAACGTGTTTATAAAATTTACATAATAAAGTGAAAATTACTTTGTCACTTTTTAAATATGAAATTAAAAAAAAAAAAATTTAAACAGATACATTGTTATCCCGACATTGTATATTTAAATTATTTCGATGATTCTGCAAAGATATCTATCTATATATGTTTAATGAAAATAGGTTTTATTTGTTAACCAATCACGCGAAAACTAGTGAACGTATCGACATGGGAAAGTGAGCATACGACGCGGAATGATTTGAAAATGTCTATATGCTGTTAATTTTTCGAATTTCATATATCCTTCATCATGTTAATCCTCAATAACTTTTATAAGTATACTCATTTCGTGTTACGCGGTTGCTTTAGTAACGGTTGCTATGGAGTCATTTTCGGTTGCGGTTGCTCTTGAGGAATATTTGAGACAAATTTCAAGTTTAATATTATATTACGGCCAGTAAAATGGGAGGAGAACTGGTAGTTTAAATTGAATCAAACAGTAACACGAGGTGACTCGGTGAGATTTACGTCACAACCGAAATATCAAGGCCAGCTGATTGTGCTTGTATTGTGTACTGTCGGGTTAATTATTAAAAAAAAAATCCATTAATTTATATAACAACAAGAGCTAATGGACCTATGTCCAGCAGTGGACATCCATCGGTTGAAATGATGATGTTTGTATATCATTAAAATTGCACGTCACATGTCTACAATCCATGAAAGCAACAAAATGGTCTTCCGACGTTTACCATCACATGAAAGTTAAGCTGAATGAGAATCGAACCCGCGTCTTTTTTTTATACTATTAAGCGACGAGACAAGCGGTAAGTTTATCTGATGGTAAGTGATACGCCCATAACAACATGGCGCTAGTTAAGCATACACAACACCACATTGCGCTCGACGCCTGAGACATACGATGTTGAGTCTCATTACCCTAGTAATTATAGCTACAACGCCCTTTAAGTCGGAACACACTGTTTCGAACAAATCTAGATGGTTTGTTCGAAACACAGTATATACGTCTCGCTTTACATACGCAGCTGTCACGACTTGATATGTTTATGAACAATCAGAACATCCAAACCACAGCGAGAGGAGTAAGAGGTTACTGGTGGTAGATCTCTGTTCCTGCAAACCATCTAGATACATAAATCTGCTGCCAAACAGTACCGTGCAAACATAACTGCTTTCCGGTTTGAAGGACGTTGTAGCTAGTGAGTGAAGAGCATAGCCAAGAAAAAAAATTAAGGACTAAAGAAAAAAAAGTTCGTTACAGGCAGCTGTATCACCATCTAGTGTTCGTCTTGCCTATCTCGTGAATAAGGTGAATAAAAAAAATATGTAAAATAAAAATTAGAACACCATGTATATACACGATTTACTTTTGACGTTGTTGTCCATTACTCAGTCGCGTGTACCTGATGTTCACCATTAATCTTTATCAGCAGTTCCTTCAATGTTACTACACTGAACTTCACATTTTTTTTTTATAAAACTAGATATCTGTCTAGCTGTAAATGGCAAATGTTCATAATATAACTCGTTATTTACGTGGAGTAATATATATAGAAAATATAGCCTTAAATCAATCCTTTAAACCGGAACAACGTAATATTAATACCAGTTTTCGGTTTCATCCGCCAACCCGCACTTGTCCAGTTTTGATTAGCTTTTATCAACTAAGGGCTAACACAACCACAATTTCACGTAATGTTAGACGATGAAGACATTGAAGAAGTTCAAAATAATTTAGATCTCTCCTTAATTACGATGAAAGATTACAACCAGCTCGGTGGGTTTGAAGAGAATTGTACCACTAGCCAATCTTCAAAACATGTGGCCACAGAATCGGATAGGAGAACAAGCGTTAAAAAGCAAGCTGTTCGCTGCTGCGCGTCGGCAGTTGAAGGGTTCCTTACGAGGGTAGGCTTTAATTTTTTTTTAGACAACGAAACGAGCGAAACATTCACCTGATGATGATATACCATCCTAACTAATGAGTTAGGATGGTATACATTGCACCACATTGTACTTCTCCCTTTGAGATATAAGATTAAATCTCCTTACCCCACTGATTTCACTAGGTACAGCGCCCTTCAAACATGAACATATAAATAATTGTACAATACTGTCTGACGGCATAAATAGTAGCTGCAGGGGTACCTACCGTGTGGCTCTAGTTAGAATGATATACACTGCACCACATTATATTCGTTGCATTAATACAGATGTTATCTCGTTACCCCAATAATGGTGGAAAGGTGAGAAGGCATTATCTGGATACTCTAGACTCGAATATATGTTATGTAATTATTTACTTATATATATATATATACTACTAAAAGCCCGGCAGACAACAGAACCGACTGCTGTTCTAGATATAACGAATTGTGATTAAGAATATCAGTGCAAAGCTGTCTCAGCTAATTCAAATTCCAATTATTATTATTTGTTGTGGAAATCAGTTAAAATGTATATTTGTATATAAAAAGCTGTTTTATATTAAAATCTAATTATTAATTGTTATGACAAATAGAATTTAACAATGATAATTGCACGCATGGTATCAGTGTGTATGGACTGTTTGTATTCCGCGCCAACTTCACTCCATTGGCTGGTACTGGTACGCAACAAACCAATAAGCTATCGGCGACAATCTGACAAACACTTAAGCTGCATATGAATAAGAATATTTGTATATTATTTATATGTATTGATAAGTGTATATAAGATTGGTAATTTCTGCTCAAGTTTAATTAAACCTTACCTATCACACAACTTTCTAGTCCTAGGTTGTCCTCAAAAAGAACGGCCATAGACATTATCCCTTCATTATAAACCAATTTTAGGTCTTATAATAAGGACTTTAAATAAATATGTTACTAGGTATATCACTCTTCAAACTGTAACACAGTAATGTTTGCACAGTACTGTTTGGCAGTAGATATAGTTTCTGGCAACGGTCATGGACATAAGTTGTCGAGTCTCTTGCTACCAGTAATCACACTAGATCATCTTTAAAACCGGAACACAGTAATGTTTGGACACTACTGTTTATGTACCAACCTAGATGGTCTGCAGACACCTACCACCGATAAATAATACTGATAATATTTATATGTAACAAAAACTAAATTAATCAATAACTTTAACCTGTTATATGAAAAAAAAATGGTATTAAGTAAAGGACAATATTTGACCCTTTAATGTAAATTTATTTTTAGAGAATTATCCATAGTAAACAAAGGTTAAATACAATTACTGCTTACTGCTACGCTGCATCAATAGAACGAAGTATTAAAATGTAGGCATTAACCAATTTATAGACCTTGGCTGAACGTCAGCCTTCAATTACCAGTGCAACCGCGGTGACTTCGGACTTGATGGAGCGTTCAAAATTATAAATACTATTAGATCTAGATGGCCAATAATGCAGAAACTGTTTTTATTGTTGTTAAAAAAAAAATGTTTCCTTGAATAAATTGCCTTGAAATTTGTGCTCGTTTAAATTTTTTTTTACTAGTTTTCGATTTTTTTTTATTACGATATATTTGTGTTAAGGGCAACAAATTTAACAAAAATAAATTAGTAACGAAAGGGACTCATGGCAAATGTTCTCACTAATAAAAATCCAAGCAATTTTCTTGTTTTGTGACATATTACATTAACCGAATGTATCATTATATATAATAATTTATTCATGAAAGTATATACTTCTATTAGTATTGCGCAGATATCCATGATTCAATGGACACCTCACCCTCACCCCACCCTCAGTGCCCTGTTACCATGTGGTAGGTGTCCGTTGCCGGAGACCATCTAAGTATGCACCACCGCAGCTCCTATTTCTGCCTTCAAACTGTCTTTGCATTTGAAAGATGCTGTAGCTAATGAAATTACTGGGATATCAAATCTTAATATCTTATGTCTCAAGGCTATCTGTCACCATGTTGTTTTGGACGGACGTATCACTTACCATCAGGTGAACGTCTCCTCTCGTCGCTTCATTGAATAAAAAAATCTGTCTGATGTATAGGCATTTCACTGACACTGACCATAAACATCACTCTATGCGTTATGCTTCTTTCTTCATAAAGCGACCAACTGAGAATTGGAAGAGTGCTAGCAACCATGTTTCTGTCTAAATATGAGGTGGTAATTTAAGTTCAGATTGAAAAAAAAATTCATCTTAGCGTTCTTTACAACTAAGATTACATCTCCGCTCACCATATATCGGTTTCGCGAGCTGATGAAGCCGTTATAATTGTCGAATAAAGCCTCGGCGCAAACTTCAACGAAACCAAAAAATCATTATAGTCTTTATTAAACTCTATTGTTTAAAAGCAAGATAAACCGCATTTTATTTATCTACGGCACTGATTTAAGTAAAAATATTAAGTTTAATAAAATACTTTTGTGGTTTGACAATGGAACAAGTTCACAGTTACAGCGTTCGCCACGTGTAGTTGTTCAAAGGGACTCGCCCTTTTGTTCTCTATATCGTGTTGGTTATGTCGATTTATACAAACAGTTATTCTTTTCCATATCGATCTAAAATTTTCGCTCTATATACATTTGCAAATGACTTTCTATACCAGCCGTTACTATAGCAACCGCATAAATAATACGAAATGAAAATATTTATAAAAGTTAATTAGAAATAAAATCATGAAGAATCTGTGGAATTCAAAAAGTAAATAGCCTATAGACATCTAGAAATCCTTCCACGTTTAATGGTGATGTTCCCGTGTCGATAACGTTCACTAGTTTTCACGTGATTGGTAAACAAACAAAACCCATTTCCATTTTATATATAATTATACATATATAGTTACATTATATAAAATAACTTTCAAAATCAAGAAAATACATATGTATGTATTGTTACATGCGTAGGAGAAGTCTTTTAATTTTTTTTTATAACATTTTATCTAAATTGTATTGTGTGGCTTCAAAATACTGTAAACAGGTTGAATAACAATTTTTTTGTTATAAAAAAAAAAATTCTTTGAAATAAAATCGCTGTGACGACTGCGTACCGGTTGCCGCTGTGCTGGAAGGTCGCGGAGCGAAAATATGCAAGCCGGCTTAAAGATCTGACGTCGTTAGATGTCTATCGGCTGATGATGATGATGATGAATAATTTTTTTTATGTTATTATAGATGAATGCTGAGCGTTTATAACAAGCGCAAAACATAGAACGCGGCGAGCGTGTAATGTTCCTAAGATTATACAAAACCTAGAACAATTGGAGTATGTCAACCTTTTTCTCATAGAGGAAAATATGCCTGTAACAATAGAGGCTCGCAGCAAAAGGAAACACCAGACCGCGATTGTATGGCGTTCATACCATTATCTATCATCACCATTAACATTCTTGGGTCAATTTTAACTTTACCACTTGGACATAGAGGCTGTTATAACGGTCGGTTAACTGTGCTCGTTTTGTGTTAAAGTTGAACTCGATTGTATTTTTCAAGTGCTTACTTGTGCTCTTATGTAGTCAACGCACCTGTGTAAAGTAGATTTCGGTTAAAACAATTTTAAATCAACTGTAATTATAATTAATTATAATTTAACCAGTATATACTGGTTGTAGTTAGGTTGATACCGTTGCTGCTCGTTTCTGTAGCCAAACAGTAATGTGTAAACATTTGTGTGATCCGGTATTAAGGGCGCTGTGACTGGTGAAATTACCGAGGTAATGAGACTTGACATTGAACTCAAAGCAACTAGCATAATGTGTAGTGTATACATAACTAGGGCTACGTTATTATAAACTATTGTATCATTTCACCTTCAGTTAAAAGTAATGACTATTTCATCGCTTCGTAAAAAGTTAATAGCTTATCTAAGTGACTATTAATTTAATAAATATCCTGAAGATATTATACCTTTAAGCATTTTTCGTATTATCGTCATCTGAGTACAATATGAATCGTTCACACAATGCCTACGTTGCCGTAATGTATAGGTTTATAATAAACACTAAGGTTCATTTAGTTAAAACATTGTCAAGTAGTCAAAACAATGGATGTTAACCTCTACACATCGAGGCTCGGGTTCGAGTTGTTTATTTAGTATACTATAGTAATGTGCATTTCTCGTGTCCACAGATAACATCTGCAAAAATTTCATCGAAATGTTAAACGGAAGAATATCATCATTATCAGCTGATAGACACGTGAGGTCGTGAATTGCTTACAGGAATTTTATATACATCGCTACTGCGATGTCCACATCCAGCGACATTCACAGATCCTCTATCATATCTTGTTGACCTAGGAACTAAGAAGCCACCTCATGTTGTTGATCATGACATCAACCGGATCATAGCCGCTATTTAAATATATCACTGACGCCTTTGCCGCAATAATATACTCAAAATAAGATACAAATAAATACTTTGTGGTAGCATAAAGATAGATATAGTTTTTTAGAAGTCTAAGCTTTAATTCTAGACTAAATTTAAGTAGGTACTCCTGCCTTTACCTAGGCAATAAATGTGTTAGAAAAATGATGTGAAAGATTTCTATTGTTCGCTTACGATGATTAATTTGAAACAATTCGCGAAAATTCGTACTAATTCACTAAAATTATGAATTACAACGAAAATTGTCAACCTCCCGTAAAATTGAGTGAATTGGTTAAAATTGAACAATTTTAACCAATTTATGAATTAAACCCGACGTTTCATCATCAAACTGAATTACACTTCCCTTAACTCTTAATTTGTGTATATTCAACAATAAAAATATATGTCAATGAGATGTTTAGCGTTTTAGTTTGTTTTTAAACAATACAATAAACAATTTTAAAAATAAAAAAGTTCAAAAGATCATTATGTAGAAGATAAAAATTTTAAGAGCACGAGATTGAAATCTCTCATAAATATTTGTTTATGAAAAGGTTTTATAAGCGAATAATGTTCTGTTCCTTTATGTATTGATAATCTTTAAGAGTAGATGAAGGATCGAGATCTATTTTTAATGTAGAAAAAATAAATATTTGAACCGGTCCAGCGAGACCTGCGATGCCACAAAAACACTGACTCACAGATACGTCAAACTTACCACACTGCACTTTATGGATAAGGTATAACACAACATCGCTAGTTTTTAAACATTTGGTTAGTTTTTACATAACTTTTTCCTTAGTCATACTCCAAATTGAATTTCTTTATGATCAGTGTAAATATTAAAATAGTTTCGATTATTGATCATTAAAAAATGGTGGGGCCATCTCCAAGGAAGATTGCGTTGTCAAGACAACTTTGAACTTGCCAGCGAGGAAACGTACACGCCGATTTATTCACAAATACAAAGGAAAATATTAAGATAATATTAAGTATTGTTTTGTTATAATCGTACTTTGAACTTCACATTTAATACTTAAATACCAACACAATGACAATAAGTATCAAAATCGTTGTAAACGAGACACATAAACCAGACGATAAGGATACTAATTATGCCACATCGGCCATAACGTTATTAATGAAGCGCATGTTGCTGGATGTCTGTCAGTCTGATACAGCAAGGCTGTGCCTGATTTGGATATGTACGCAATATTAGTATGGATGTTAAAAACTTAGAACTTCTTTTTTATATACACTCGATGGTAAGTGATACTTTCGCCTATAGCAACGTAGCGGTAGTTGACGCCTGCATCATATTGCGCTCGTCGACCAAGACAAAAGGTGTTTAGTCTCATTACACCACTTACACTGGCTACAGTATCCGTCAGTTCGGAACACAGTAATGTTTGCACACTACTGTTTGTCGGTTGCAGTGTTACCTAACTAGACAATCTCTAGCAACAGAGATTTAGCAGTGAAACTGCTGGTAGGTCTTTCCTAGTAACAAGCGCTCTCATTTCTGCTGTAAACACTGAACTGAAAAAATTACTGTTTGAAGGTATCTAGAGGTATAAAAATGACTGAGCGAACCAGACTTCACCTGTCTTAATGCTGTTAGAAAAAAATCCCAAATTCCACATGGGAGATCAGTGACACACTTGGACTTCCGTATTACTAAGGGATCGCTTTGTAAGTAAGCGTTTAACTACCGCTCAGAGGTAGTTGGATAAATAAAAAAAATATGTTCGTGTAGGGTGTAAGGAGTCCCACACAACAACTCAACGGACCCAAGCCAACCTCACCTGCTCGTAGTGCACCCTGCTAATCAACAAACTAGGCTCTGGCTCCTACCCACCTGCATTTGGCCAGCGTGGTAGTGAACGCCTCAAATCCCTACAAACGACGGCCCCTATTGCCCGTCAGTATCGGTTCCCTTGCTGACTGCATGTGAGATCCTTGGGCAGCAATGAACGTCTATCGGCTGACGATGACGATGACGATGACATTCGTGATCTTTAGTACTATACGAGGTCTAGAGAAACACCTAAATGGTTGTTTAACAAACGACAATGAACGGTTGCCGTGTTTAATGTGACATTGTATGTCCAACATAACTCAGTAATACTGCTATTGTTATTTACAAAGTCGCTCACAATTCGAAGGAAAGATAACATAACTAATGAAAAGATCAATATATCACACACAATATACTGTAACGTGACGAACGGGACAATCACCTAATGATAAGTGAAACACCCGCCCATAACAACGTGACGCTATATTATATATACTGCACTTCATTGCGCTCGTCGTCTTCATACTTAAGATGTTTAGACTTTCTATGTAGGTACCACAGCAGCGCTTATTTCTGCCGCCAAACGTTATGTTCCGGTTTGAAGGGCGCTGCAGCTAGTGTAGTTACTGGCGTAACGAGATAACATCTTCTGTCTCAGGCAAGAAACGAAATGCGCTGTATTTATTATCCTAACTAGCGGTTTGTTGTTATGGGCAGGAGTATCACTTACCATCAGGTGAACATCTTGTTGGTCTTATCGCTAAATTGAATAAAGGTGAAACGAGACTTAAGCTTTACGTCACAAGGGGTCGAGTACAACGATAGAATGTGCTCTTGGTAAACTTGGTGGCCCAGCAGCGAACGTCTTTGTTTTATGCTTCGTCGAATAAAAAACATTGCTGATGTTGGTCTGATCAAAAATACAATAGCACATCCACCATGAAAAGTCGCAAAGACCAGAAATATTTTTTTTGTCATAAATTTGCAAAAGGATGAAACGATATGCCTTTAAAGGCAAAAATTAAAAATATATATATATATATACAGAAATGGATATCCTGGTGGTACATTTTAACGTGGCAACCCTACACATGGTACTGTGCCCTATACACCGGTTACACGTTGAACTAACGGTACCACTAAATGGAATGGAAGCACTCGTAGCATAACTTACGTGCATACTTTAACTTAACCTATGCTTTAACTAATTCATAAATCTTATAATATTAAATATATCCAATTGGAAGGTAGGTAGAGTCTTTTGCAGCCGACAAACACAAATGTGTTCCGGTTTGAACGGCGTTGCAGCTAGTGTAGTACTAGGGTAATGACATTTAATATCTTATGACTCACGGCGGTTACCGCAATGTATTGCAATGAATGTCATACTATCGCCACATGTTTATGGGCAAGCCTAACACTTAACATCAGGTGAACGTCCCACTCGTCTCTTCGCTTCATAAAATAAAAAAAATTGTTATAAACTATTTTTTTGACTTGTTTTTAGAAAAGGTTCGTTTAAAACAGTAGTAATACCATAGTTATATATATATATACATATATTTATATATGTACATATTTATAACAAGTTTTTTATTCAGTTGATGATAATGATATTATTTATATGTAAACAGGGTGAAAGGTAAAAGGTGTAAAAGATCTGTAGGGGCTAAAGTCTAGCTCGTATCCTATATATCTATGTATGGAATACCCCATACAAAATCAACAGTTCTGGAGTTATTAATTTTTTAAATATTTTTTATAAAATTCCCGATTTTTCAGGAAAAAATTCAATGATTTTATTTCTTACTTATTTCTACAAAAATTTTAATGTAATAATTATTGTTTAACCATTGTTTTATTAAATTAAATTAATAATCATCACTTAGAGGCTAAATCTTTTAAATTAGGTTCTTTGAGAGTCGTGACAGTAAACAATAAGGCGACCTACATTTAAATTTAATCTTAAAATTAAATTTTATTTATAAGAAATACGTATAAAGCACATAAATAAGTACCTGACTTCAACACCTATACGACAAGGTATAAGAAAGTACATAGTTTCTAAAATTTACCAATTAATTTAAACTTTGCTCAAACTGACGGCCACGGTTCCTGATACAAGCACGAAGCCTTTTTCTTAAGTCAGATCGAGTGACTCGCCCTGTGAGCTGATCTCTTATTGTGTCAGCATCAACTATGATGCGCGACTTTAAATCTCCTGAAGAGTTAATTGTTGTTGTGTACACTAAACATGTCATGTGACCTTATAAATAATAATCGCGATTTCATGTGACCTTGCGAGCCAAGGATAAAAATTTGTGTAGAAATAAAATCGTCGAATTTTTTCTAGAAAATCGGGAATTTTTTGAAAAATATTTAAAAAATTAATAACACTACAACCATTGTTTTTGTATGGGATATTCCATATATAGATAGATAGTATACGAGCTATACTTTAGTCCCTCCAGATCTTTTACACATGTTACCATTCACCCTTTATATATTTATTTTATTTGCTTATTTACGAAAAAAAAACATACATCAAGAGTAATTTACTGATAGCCCCCACACTAGGTATGCCTGTCCTGTGAGCGCCCGAGATACATATATATATATATATTTATCATCATCAATCGATAGACGATATATATCACATCATATATATATATCACTTTTAGATCGAAAGCATCTCCTCAGAACAGATCTGCGTCTACGTTGTAATTGATTGCACTCATAATATTATTGTCGAAAATCAGTACATTTACTATACTCTGGTCCAGCGCCAACAAAAACAGAACAGATAACGTGATAAGCACGGTGGTAACTGGCGTCGAGTAGTTTTGTTATTTATATGCGATATACGCATGCAACGGTTTATCTTTTGTTATATTTTTTTTTTTACGACTGAAGATAACAACAATAGTAATGAATCTATTAATTAATTATCTAAAGTTACATCTCAACGAGGTAATTAAACTGCGATGTATTTTTGGAGGAGTAGTATTATATATTATATATATGTATGTCTATGTCCAGCAGTGGACGTCTATGGGGATGATGATGTGTGTTTAAAAAAGGCGACGAGACGAGCGAGACGTTTACCTGATGGTAAGGGATACACCTGCCCATAACTAAGTGGTGGTGGTTAGGATGATATACACTGCACCGCATTGTGTTCGTCGCCTTCAGCCATAAATGATCTTAGAAATTTCACTAGCTACAGCGCCCTGCGAACAGGAACACAGTAATGTTTTCACAATACAGTTCGGCGGTATAAATAGGAGCTGCGGTGATACCTACCTGGACAGTCTCCAGAAATGGAGACCTACAAAATGTATATTTAATGTTCATATTTTAGAATTAGTCTTTATCTTTAAGCTATTTCTTAGTGTTAGTTTTTTTTTTATTAAAAGATTTTTAAAAACAAAAATTATAAACTATTTACAACGTACATGTTATCCTTGTCATGTCCGGACTGGATTAATCATGATAAAGATGCATAGAGCACTTAACTTCGCGTGTTGTGCCATTTTTATTAATGATGATGAAAACAAATCAATAATTCATCTTCTAATCGTGATGAAACCGCTCGAGTGTTTGCAATTGTCAAAATCTATCATCATCATCATCATCATCAGTCGATATATAATATCCGGCCAGGACTAGTCATAATATAATTTTTGCTCTAATCATCACGTGTTGTACCATTTTTATTAATGTTTCCAGGTTTAACACAATAATATTAATTATACATCATCATCATCATCAGTCAGAAGTCCACCGCTGGACATAGGCCTCCCCCAAAGATCACCACATTGATCAGTCCCGCGTTGCTCGCACTCAATGGTTCCCGCGACTTTCACCTGATCGTTGGTCCACCTTGTGGGAGGCGTCCCAACACAAAAAAAAAATCTATAATCCAGCGAAATATTTCCATACTGAAATGGTTTTTGCGACTGTCTAGAAAAAAACATTTACATATATAACATGTTTTTTTTCTTGTTAATTTTCCTGCTATTACTTATGCAGAAACTTTTGGTTCCACATTTATATCCTTTATTTTTGTAAGCGTTTATGTAACGATTAAGTTTTGCTGCCTTCATCAGCGTTTCTAAGCAATAGTCCATAAATGTTTCCCTTAGGAAGTCGTCCTACATTATTTGGATTATATTTCCTTTATTGAAGTCAACGTTCATTTTCCGTTCGCGGTTGTATTTCTCCAGAGCGAACCTGGAGCATATTAACCATAGGAGTTCAGCAGTTTCTACAGTGGTCTTGCCGCAGATACAGAATGGATCAGCGTTCAGATAACAGTATCACTGTGCCACCGTGTCCACATAACATGTTGTGATTATATTTAAAATGAAAAAAAAACCACTTAAAATGATCTGCGATGCTTTGTAAATTACGATCTACGATGATAATAATTCAATGTCAAGGACATCGACACGAATGTGTTGTGATCGTTGTATTATTCGCATCCATTTTAAAACACGTTATTTTCCTTTATTTTGAATTTAATGAAACACCAAAAAAAAACGCTTTATTTTCAGATTTCAATCTGCAGCTTCTGCGACATTGGTATGTCTTGTCACTTACCATCAAGCTGATAACCAGCACTTCATTAAATCTTGTTAAAAGATCTATAACTATGCCTATCAGAATTATCTACGTACTAAGTTTTTGTTTGAGTTAATTAATTTATCAGTACAAAAGTGTAGATAAGTAATATCTAGATTTATTACTTGTCTTATTAAAATCTTAAGATCTTAATAAGACAAGTAATAAATCAGTTGTTATTATCTATTGAAGCTTTATTTCTTCCACTCATATCATAATTCTTATTGTTTGTATGAAATGCTTGCTATAATATTTATACAGCTCCTATTTCTGTCGTCAAACAGTAGTGTACAAACATTACTGTTGTTCCGAAATTAAGGTAGAGCTAATGAAATTACTGGGATAACGAGACTCAACATCATAAATCTCAAGGCGAAGAGCGCAATTTGGTTCTGTGTCTCATGCTAATTAACACCACGTTGTTATGGCAGACGTATCGCTTACCATTAGTTGAACGTCCCACTCGTCATGTAGCTTCAATAAATTAATAAAAAAAAAAATACTTGTCCCTTTTATTGTTCGTGAAGCAGTTACGAATCGAACGTACGTCAACGCCTCAGCAAGTAGATAATGACAACCGGATAGATGTATTATCAAAGGATAACTGTGCGATGCCCGTATTGTCCATTGTGATCCCATTCAACGTATAGAAGTAAGGAATTGGGCGTAATGCCTTAACACTTCCCTTGACATGATTCATATACAGTAGTTTATACTAGTAACTATTAAAACTAATCAAACTAAAGAATACTGCATTAATAAGCATGTAACATGTGTTTTTTTTCCTTTATATTACTTCTTCATCTCGTTTTTTCTTTCGATTCTCTCACGAATATCGTATTCAAAACTTCTTTCAGAATGAACAGGTAAGATAATAATAAGGCAATAGAAATAGATAAATAAGAATATGGTCATAATACAAAGCATTCTCTCTTACAGTAGAAAAGAGAAAAAAAAATATGTGTTAAATAGTTTAAAAATTTTGCTTTCACAATATTTTTCTAACACATCAGTACGAGAAGCAACGACGACTCACTTCATAAGTATGATTGAACTACTCGCTGTGATGAATTTAAAACGCCTAGGCTTCATCTCCTTAGCTAGTAATCCCAGTGTTAAAAATAACTAACAAAATAGACATGTTCGAAGAACAGCTTTCGAGATACATGAGATTAAACGGCCTTGACTCTCTCATTGTGACAGAAACATTAGAAGTGGTTTATGAGGAAATAACATTATAAGATTTTATTTAAACATTGTTGCTCTTCATACTTTCAGACAATGATTAATCGTCCGTCGTAGACCATAAACGTAATTTGATAATAAAATGTGCGCAGTGGAATTTTTATTTATTTAATTATGCATACAGATAATGATTCTTACACGTGTATGATCAATGAGATTATTATTGATATGATATAAAACGGTTACACTCGCTCTCACGTTTTGTTACGTGTAGTCACATTAATCTTAAGTAAAAAAAACAGTATAGATCACATAGTGACAGCATCATTGTAAGTAATATTGAAGTTTATTTCTATCTATATATTTTTTAATTCCATGAAGTGAATACGAGCGAGACGATCACCTGATGGTAAGTGATACGGAAGCTCATAACAACGTTAGGAGATACACTACACCACATTGTGCTTGTTCCTTTAAGACGTAATATGTTAAATATCTGTGTCTCAACAAGTCTTTAAAATAATAGAATCACATAAATATATTTATCTCGTGCTTATCCATTCAACATTATTTTAAGCTTGATACAAGGCGATTGGACCTGTTTTATTTCCTGTTTTCTAAGTTGCATTAACATAATAGTCACATTTAAGTATTCAGTCACTTAGTAACGCCCTTGTGTGTTGGAACGAAAGGTTTCGGCTTCGCGGTCAAAGATATACGTAATTTGGTTCATAAACATTAAACATTGAATAAAGTACATGAGCAAGGAACAGAAATAATTTTTATTTACATAATTGTAGAAGAAAATTAAATATTGTTTTAATTATGTTGTTACATGCCACGTTGAATATTTTATTCGTGACTGGTGATGTACTGATCTATTGAAGTACAATCATTGACAAGATTAGAACTTGTAAATATAAAGAAGGGTTAGTAGAAAAGAATTTAGTACCTGTCTTAAAACTCATTTAGGACTTGTACCTGCCTGGTTTCATGGCAGTCGGCAGCTGTATATAGTTAAGCATCGTTGTATTAGCAGGAGCTGCCCAAGAAAGGTGCCTGGGGTGACCTAAGCAGGGACTTATTATATTTTAACTGAGAAAAGATCTTATCGCCAATTGCCTATCCGTAAGCTCTGAAGACGTTAAAGAATTTAAAAATATTCAAGTTATTGGCATTGATTTTTTAGAGTAATTAAGACTAGAAATGATTACTCTGTACATCATTAATGACCGAATAAATAAATATAGTTTCTTATTATTTGCAATTTCTTAGCGTCATTTACGTAAATTCACATCGAGGTAACTTTATTAATAGTAAATCAAGTTTTCTAGAAAGTAGGCCGTATCTACGTTTTCTATATATGAACCACTGATACATCCGCAAGTTATAAACATATTAAATCAATCCGAATCTAGTTCCCATTCTTAGGATTTGATTACACGATATCTACTATGTATATCATACAAATTGCCGTATTCAAATATTTACCCAATAACATTTGTAGTTAGGTTTCCGCAGCGCATGCGTAAACGTTGAATTAGTAAATTGTACTTACTCAAAACAGATAAGTCCGTAATTGCATCCATTTTCATAAAATCACTAAAGTTTTTGTTTTCACTTTAAATGGGTGTTTTAACCTGTCACCCATTTCTTTTGAACTATTTTGTGTCACTAATCCGGTGCAACGCGTTACCTTTGCACTGATACATAATTAATCACAATAAAACAGTGACGTCGGTATCACCGTTTGCACATTTTTTTCTGTGTTTTGTATTCAATACGATGCGATACAATCGCTGAACTATCACACTGGATTCATTCAACCCGACGGATCTCGCAGTCTCGAATGTCAATTAAACAGTTTTATACTCGAACTTCGTTAAAGTCCTTACAACCGTAATTTACACAATCAAAACACAGTTAAACATCTGTATAATCTAAATAATTTTTATAAGTGAACTATCGCGTTGTAAGAATTTATAAAACTCCCACGGCATAAAAACAGTGGCGAAACGTCACCCCGACTAAACAGGTTTTTGTTTTTTTTCTTGTGAACAGGTTCTACCACGTGATCTACGTAGTCAACGTAGTTCAGCACTTTGTCGCTAGATGGCTGTATAAATAAACAGAAACTTCGGGAAAACGTAATTAAATTTCAGATTAGCCGCATTGTTTCTTCACTTCAAACTAACCATGAAACTTTTAATAGCTTTCAAAATTCCTTTCAAATACAATAATTTTTATGTTGATTAAAAGTGTGATAGCCATGTGATGACAGATGCGTACTTATATCATCGGCATTCTAAACCGTAGCTATTTTTTACGAAGGATTTACATATTTAATTAAAATTTGTTATCATAGATACAATTGGTACTTTTACATAGAGCATACATATAGAAAGCGCATTTGCGTCAAATTACAAAAAATAATTACAAAGTATAAAACAACATGTATTATTCACACACACAAACAACCACCTAAATACATCAATACTTTACCCAAGAGGGGTAAGCCAGGAATCATATATCAAAGAATCCTAGCACTCGCACTCATGTCTCCCACATCACAAATATAATTAAATGTTATACACTATCCTGTAACTGTGAAATCCAACCAAATGAAGAATTTTTATTTTATATTAATTATCACTTGTAAGAATGAACACAATAAAATATGTCATCAAATAAACATTTTGCTTAATATCATTAGGTACAAACTGAAATATTAGCGGCTGTACTTTTTGTAGCTTTGACTATAAAAAGGGGGTGTTATAAGTACATTGCTTGTATCTATGAACCTATATGTCCGTTTGCTGCACCGTTGGACAAAATGTTGGACCGATATTTAAATTTAACTGCTTCTATAACGGAAATACTAATTGCATGTAACATGGAAGTTACAAGGGTCCCGGTTTGATTCTAGGGACATGTGTTGTGAAGTATGGATGGTGGTAGGGTCTTTATGAATCCACTTGGTTGTCTACCACTCACATTTTAAATCTATAGCAATGTCAGAATTGCTATATTCGATCACAATTTCACTCAATATATAATTCAGTATGTGTTAGGTAATTTTATATATTTTTTTAATGATTGAAAATTACTTTTAGTTGTATTTATAAATAACAATCCAAGTATTTGATAATTATCACATTTTATTTGAAAAAGTTATTATTAATTCTTTCTTTAATATTAAGTATAAACTTGCGTGAAATTTTTGTTAGTTTTATACCATAACAATTACAAACGTATTATCATTCAGGAAACGTTAACATTTTAGTGATTGAAGGACTCTTATTTTTTTTTGTTTAACGAAGCGCAATACGAATAAGATGTTCATCTGATGGTAAAGAATACAGCTATCTGTAATAATAGTGTTGCACTTAGGATGATGAACTCTACATCAAATTGTTCTCTTCGCATTGAGATAAAAGACATTGTCTCGTTACAATTTGTCAGTTACATTTATAGTTATGATAAAAAAAAGAAGTGATTTTACCTTAAATAAGAGAGGCTGCTGTAATAATAATAATTTTTTTATGTCATTCTCTTATTAAACGAATTGTTAAAAGATAATTAAAACTACCATAGACATTAATTTTATAAACATGTTTGTTTCTCCGTTGCCATAGCATCTCATTGACAAACTTACTTTGAGCTGAGGACTTATACTGCAGTAAGTAATTATCGTATCCGTAGTTTTAAGACTAGATGTTTAATTGTTATCATTTTATTTATAATATAAAAACTTACATTTTTCTTTAAAACATGGAGTATCGTTAAGGAATTTTTTTATAACAATGTCTTTAGCTTCATGCTATGACTATTCACATCGAACCATTCTGATAATCGATTTTTATAACTATTTCCTATCTTGTGTTATAGCTTTTGTTGTAGAGTTATTTTATTTCTTTGCAATTAAAAGACTTTTTTAAATGTTTGAAAACAATGATAATTTTACATTGGTGTAACATTTCAAGTATAAAGTGAATTAATTGCCACAGTTATTTAGGTAGCTTTGTTATTCGTCTCATTCTAAAATTCCATGTAATTATTCAGATAGTACTTTAGAGAATTTTTCCGCTAAAAAGACCTGTGACATCATTGTTAATATACATATATTATTCCAATCATCATGAACGATACAATGTATTTAATTGTTAATTAAAAAATATTCTGATAGTCATATTAAAATATTTATCAAAATGTTTTAGAGAGTCATAAAACAAACTGCAGGATGCCGGAGTTGATTGAACAGATGTACTGCTCCCAGCAGATTGTCATACCACCAAAATTTCCTTATGTCCTTAAGCGGTACTGCAAAGGTATATTACTTTATAATGACAATACAATGGTCAAACCGACTGGTATTACTTTTCATTTCCTTTTGGATTATAACAAGAGAATAAGTAAAGAAATGGGTTAACATCAGATAAAACAATGGTTAAGTCTGTATTAATTGAAAAATCTTTTATATCTATCGGATTCCAACATTTCGATGAAAGCTTTAATTATTACAGTTTCCTAGTTTCTATTAACAGTACACGTAAAATTATGGTTCAATTTTAAGATATTTTTCTTGCGTTAAACCTATGATAAAAAACGTGATAGTTAAAAAAACTATACATTAACAGTAGTGGTTAATGTTTTAAAATCATAAAGTTGGTAGAGTGCAAACTTTATTAGTTGTAGGTCTGTGTAGCCGGAAACTGTTTGTGTTGGTACCGATGTGGCTCCTTCCCCCCCCCCCTAAACAGTAATATGTAAACGTTACAGACGTCTAATTTGAATGATATTGTACCTCCTAAAATAACTGGCATAATAGGATTTAACCTCTCTTTACGCGATGAGTCCCCCATTGTTGCAAGGGTTGTTCGTCGTGTAACTTATCTGAAAACAAACAAAATCAGTACTTGAACTATAGCTATTTGACTATAAAAAAACCTGAAACAATTACAGCGGCTATTAAAACCCAACCTTACGACTTATTGCGTTGGTCGTACGAATATTTCAAAGCACTGGCACAGCATCGTCCGCCTCCCGTGAAATTGCGTCTAGAATATCCGGTGTTCAGTACTGAAGGAGGATTGACCAGAGGATGTCTGAAAGTCTTGACACAACAGGTACGTTTTCTTTCATTAAAGTTAAATACGTTATTAATAAATAATCAATACAATCTACTGTAGGTAGTTGTTGTTGAATTAACATGAAATACTATATTGTATCTAAGGTAAACATTAGTTTACTTTAGACAATATAGTTCCCACTCGAAAATGTGTGCTGTGTGAAAATTCTTACTAATCATTGATTACTGTAGATTAATCGCTTTTATGCATCATTATCATCATCAGCCGATAGACGTCCACTCCTGGACACAACGCCTGTTGCGTAAACACATACAATGTAAAGAACATTTCGGGCCGTTGGTGTATATCTTATTAGTATAGTATTTCCTTTAAACAGCTATCATCAATGAAAGAACTACCATTGCCAGTTCTTAAAGCAGCATGGCGTGGTTTTTGCTTGGACTATGAAGAGCTGAGGAGGATCCTATGCCTCTGCGAAGTGTACCAGAGGCAGGACATTGTACCGTTCTTACATTTTGTGGCAATAGCTGCGGGATTGTTAACAAAGGTAAGAAATATTTTGTCGTGATAGGGACAGACTATTGAATGATTGGTTAAGCGAGAAACTGAGTTTTATAATAGTAGCAATGATCTTATCTAGACTTTAACACACACAATGATCCTGCTTTGCGAAACTCTTACTAAAGAGCCGGATGGTGGTTCAGCAGCGATTCCTGTGGAAGATTTTCTCTTGATGTATAAACTTCTTGCCCGTATGGATGCTTCGAAGGATGTGAAGTATCTTAACGGTTTTAGAGAAGGTAAGATCCAAGTCTATATTGTGCATTGTTCCTATAACATTATATTTTTATTTGTTTTGAGACAAACGGTTAGCTTGTCATGATTTTAGATTATTATCTATCATTATTTAGTCTCTCTGTTCTTCTATCTTAAAATAACTTTCTTAATTAAAATTATGGGTATCTGGGTATTCGTCTTAAATTTTTAAGATGAATACCCAGATTATAGTCGTTCTTACCCTGATAGATACCAACTTTCTCTACGCTAACTATAAGCTAAGTTTCATTGATGATTTTGAAAAATATTACTAAAACGATATGTTTTTGTAGGTTTCACTCCTATACCAGAACCGGAAAGTGAAAGCGAATATAAAACAGAACAAACAACAATAGAAGAGGTAATAAATAATATATTATTATTCTGTATATATCTTAATTCTTATTATAATAACATTATTGTGCATAGTATAATAATCATCTACGATACTAAGACGTACAAGTTTTGAGCCTATTTCCTGGTGATTTTAAATGTTCGATTTACACAGTTCCTCGAATACTTAGCTTATGAAGCCGTAGACCTTGGCCTAAAATATAAGTTCACAATTTAACACAATTAAATTGTATAGGAGTCACTGGATGACTTTTGGCAAGATGACGATTTGAGGAAAATAAGCATTATCAATGACAAAGTGCCTCGATCCGCTAGGATTAGCGTGAAGCTCAATATGCCCGTCATAGGAAAACTGGAACGTACTCCGTCGGTAGAGAGAGCAGGACAGATTGAGAGAGAGAATTATTTGAGAGAAAGAAAAGGTTGCCTGCTATACTTATACAATATTAGATAGTTAACAATTCATTCTTTTTGGCTGTAGATTAAAAGGGCTTAGCTAAATTACGAAATCTTAATTTCAACAGAAATTTTTGCGATAAAGTTTATAATACTGCTGTGCGATTCAGCGGATATCTTTTGAGTAGTTAATCGTCATGTTTTTAAGTAAAGTTAGTTGATTTACTTTATTAGACTAGGTACTAACCAAAAATTCGGAATTTTCAGAAAGAGCTGAGCCAGATGAAGATGTCAATGTTAGTCTTGCAATATTAATTCAAACCTCTTCTTACCTTTTTAATATTATATACTTTATAATATATTATATGTATTATCAATTTAGTGTGTGTGATAGGTTGAAACATAATTTATTCCTACATGTGCTACAGCAATTATAATTTTCCATATTTTATTGTCTAGCAATATGGACGCCATGATAATGTAAAAGACTTTTTATGGTTTATCTACAGCGCAATAGAATGAGAAATATTTCCAAAACATAACGATTTATTCTATCCAGGATACGGTTTAGAGCATCCCCGTCGCAACTCTGTCCTCGGCGTGACGTAAAAGTCAAATGAGACGGAATAATTCCAAAAAAGGCAACAGTTTTTCCTGTCTTTACTAACATACTGCCATTGGTATATTAAATGTGGCACAAGTTTGTCAGAATTAAGGAGACATTAGCTACAGAAGACACCAATAACGTTTAAGGAGTCATGAAAATTTGTGAATTGATAAAATAAACCTGTATAAACGTGTTATAGTTTTTGTATGATTTAATTATGTAACGCATATGATAATTCTTTCTGTTGTAGCAAAAGCTTCGAGAAATGAGCGCTTCTAAGATGAGCCCTGAAGAGATTGCAAAACAAGGTTGGTGAATTTTAATATACTTGATTATAAGATACATGTTATAATAGCAGCAAGAGAAAAAATTATAAAGACTATTGGTTGAAGGAAAAGATCACGAGACTTGTATATAGAAATTGATGTATTGTATTTCAAAGCATTTAGTACTTTACCTTTCCAATTATAAAGAATAATATATTTTTTTAAAAACTATAAATACAATTTAGCAGAAAACTAATACAGTTTTCGCAAAACAGAGGAACAGAGAGCTGCGGACAAGAAAGCTACTAAACAGAAAGAAGGAGTCTATATAGTCGTCTACGATGACGATGATGTCGAAATACCTTTCGAGATTTATGGTTACAGTGCATTTATTTATTTTATTTTTTAAATTTAGTTTACTTTTGTTTTTCATCCTTTTCGATTTCTTAATTTACGCCGAGAGATGAGAGTAAAATATGAACGATTGAACTTGTAACGTAGTTTTCAATAGTTTTTTTTTAATTGGACTATATACAATCAGAAACATTGGTTACATAATCTATTACATATTTACAAATCGCATGTTATATCAAAAATAATTATATACATAAAAATTTCTTTATTTTAGACGTTATCAATATTAGATTTCTTAATACTAGATGAACTCGAAAGGTAAACGTCTTGTCATTCTGTAGGAGAACCAAAACTAGAAATAACTATGGGGGAAGAAGGTTCTGAAACCAAAAGTACCGGTGAAGTTACAACGGAACAAGAAACAGAGGAAGCTAACGAAATAGAAAATATTGAAGACTTTGTAAATGAAGTAATGGAGGCTTGTTTCATCATCACTCGTTAGCTATTAAACGTCCACTGCTGGACATAAGCCTTATTTAAGCATCTCCATACCGACCAGTCTTAAGTTCCTTGCTGGCTTATTTAAAAATTTTTTTGGCTCTTGATCTGTTTTACACCATTTCTTCTAATTACAATATTTAGCGTTTAGATGAAAAGGAACTTCATACTATTAAAAAGTAAAATAAACGTTAAGATTCAACATAAGATATGGTTTATACCATATCATAAAGACACTCACAGGTAGAGTACCTTGATTAAGTGTCTTAGACAGATTAGGATTCTATCTTTGATTAATCTCGTTTTATTAACTCTTTTTTTTCTACTAACTAGTGTTATAGCTCTCGCGAAGAAAGACGTGCAGATCTAGAACAAACCTTTGATGAGATCGCCGAGCTGGTTGACAAATTTAAAACTACTAGTTATGATTTAGGTTAGAAACTGTAAAAATGTTATAATGTTGAACTGTAATCTAAATAACAAAGATCTTATTTAGTTTTATCTTATTTAGATGTTCGCTTGTTCTTTATAAGTTTTATTTAGTGGTATTGTTTCAATCTTTAAGTATAATTTTAGTTAGTACATATCTTTAGTACGTACATATTTCTGTTTAGTCATTACTTATTTTAAGGTGTATATTAATAATTTGTTACGAATGTTGTTTATTGTTAAATTTTAATATCAATAGAAATAGAGATAACTTTATTTGTTAACATTAATTTATTTTGTACTAGGTATGATCGCTGGGCGACAGATGTCGACGACTAGCGGTGAATTTATCGTGCATTATGTTGAACGAGAAATCATGGATCAAGTTAACGAGCAGATTGCAATATTGCCTGACCCATCACTTAAGAAGAAGAAGGTAGGAAAACAAAAATACTAACAATTTAAACTTTTAATTTTTTTTATTAAACGTTTGAATATATTCTTCGTCGAAGATTGTAGAGGAAAATAACGCAAAGGCTATTTTCGCCGCTTCTTTTCTTCGTTTTCGTATCCTATGTTCCGACAGCAAAGCAGAGCCAATACGATATACGACCTTTTCACTTCAAGACCGTTCAATTCTTTTAGATCAACTCTTACATAGATATTTTCTGATTTAAACGTCACTGCAGATATTGTGAAAGCAATTACAATGACACATCCTCCGTTTTGACGCAATGTGGTGCTCTGCAAACATTCTTAAATCCTTTTTAAAGAGGCCAACTTAATTTTTTTAATGTCCTGGGTCTTACTGTTACCTGATTTATAAGAAAACCACACGAAGGAAACTTAACTATGAAAAGGTTCCCACTGTGCTCTTTTCGTATACATTTTAAAATTAATACTGTATGTAATATTTTCAACATCACTGATAGGCTAAACCAGAAGAGGTCGCCATGGTTCGCGACATCCTTATGAACTTCTTGGATGAAAACATGGACGTTATTATTCCCGAAGAAGAAGAAGTAGAAGAGGAAGAGCAGCCTCTACCCAAGGTCACTGTGCCACGATATCTTATAACCACTACAAGTATTCGGAGCTCATAAAACGTTAAAAAAACTAAATCGATATTAGTGTTGTAATACTTTAACACTATACTGTGTTGTTTTTGGAAAGAGGGTTTACTTTGCGTAACATTATCATCATATATTACTTCCCAAGTTTTTTTTATAAAATCCGGCAGTACTTCTTTTTATTCTCTCTCGATATCATTGACTTGAAACACATTTCAAAACTTAACTCCTTTCGTTGTAAGTAGATATACACAAAATATGAAAGAAATTTCATTATCATCGTCCTGATTTCAGCTGATTTTTGTCCACTACTGAACATACGATGTTACTAAAAAAATTGTTGGATGTTAGCATATATGTTGTAATAATATAAAAGTATTAGCTTTGGTCAGCAAGTATTTATTCGTATACTAAATTTTATATCTATTATCAACTTCCCACTAGGAGTAGAAACGGTAATCATGAAATATGAAAAATGTTTTCGATTTTCAGATAGTGGTCGTTTATGCCGTACCAGGTATTGGTCCATCGGTGAATGAGAATTTAATAATGGAGGTTGTGGATTATGCTTTAGATGTTTCTAAAGTACAAGCGGAGCTGTTCATGCCGCGTAATATTAGACACTTTTTGGCTCCGCCCCTAGAGAAGTACCTTTTTGATATTATTGTTATTATATCCTTTATTACATATTATTACAAATTTTAATAATTACATTACTTTTGCAGGTGTATTGAATATGAAGACGAAAACCAAGCAAAGGAAGAAAGAATTCCTACAGGCGGCGCTATTACAGACTAATTTTGTATCTTCAATCAACTACTTTTACACTTAAATTTCAATTATATTTAACTGTTATTTCTCTAGTGCACTATATTAATCCACCGTACCGTTTTCCACTCAATAAATCATATTTAATTGCAAATCTATAGTTCTTTTAAAAATTTTCAGTTTTATTTTTACTTTCCAGTGTCGATCGCAGGTCGGTTATATCGCTGTTGACTGTGTATCGTATGTTCCTAATTCATTTATTCCCTTAGATATATGTATATTTTCATTTATAGAAAAAATATATTCTGTTCATACATATTGTTACATCGACCAAATTAGCAAAAAAAAAGTTTCAGATTACCTACTACTGCACTAATGCAATGGTTTGAAAATTGTTACAATTAAACGTTTAATTTTGATCACGTGGAGATGTTACAAAATTTTGAAATAGTCTATTTTTCTTGTAAAAATACTACCGATAACGTTAGCAGGCTTTAAATGATTCCAACGGTAAGAGGTTGAAATGAAACAAGAAAAACTTTACAATGTTTTTATTTTAATATATATGGAATAATAAATTAACCCCCCGTGTATACACCGACCTATCACCGAGATACGTTGGCTGCCTACGGACTGTCCTCGTCCCGTTTTGGCTGGGTCACTTACACATAGCTTCCCTTTCTACATGCGCATAGTAAAAACACTATTTCCATCGTTACATTTAAATAAGCAATGACTTTACGTAATTTTACTTGTGTTCATGTTATTTAAAAAATTTGTGACAAAAATATAGTTATATACTTATTATTATAATACAAACAACTATCGATCGTATTCAAAAATAACGAAATGATAAACACTCGTAAGGATGCCATATTAAAGACCAAGCCAAACCGTCACCAGGAATCACCAATCATTGAGCATTTTATCAAACAGCGCAACAAATATTTTAACATTCCACCAAGATTTTACAGATTTAAATACCGCAGCCATAAACCATTGGCTTCTATGCAAATAAAATTAAAGCATTTTTACGCGATTTTTAAATAGATTCATCGGCGCCATATTGTCGGCATATTTGTTAAAAAGGAAACATTGCGCATTGTTATAAACATATTTCCTTAAAAATACGTTGAGAACATGTGAACGTCCGTTGAAGTAAGAATCCATTCAAAAATCAAAACACGCCACACATCTCCGTAAGTTTCTACATCACAAAATGGGTAAAAAGAAATCCAGTTTTATTTCAATTCGCAAGGATTTAACTCTGGGAAAATTAAACGCTATATACACAATAATAATGCCGCGTACTAAATTGTACTTTAAAAACTATTTTTCCAAACAATGCTCCATTAGAATTACAAAAGCATTCATGAACGCAAAATCTATACAAGCTCTCCATAACAATTAAAAAAAAAAAACAAAAAGACAGAAGGTTTTTGTTCAAAATGTACATATAATATACTTACAAGCGAAAACAAATGTCTATTCAATATTCGCAAACTCACCTCCGTTAGGAATCAACTCTTAAATTACACTAAGGGAACTTAAATAATTTACGGCTGTTAGCATTATTACAATAATGTGGAATCGATTTTAATAGCGATTTGCAAACAATAATCGATATTCACGGACGCTATTAATATTCAATCGGGTTATTTTAAGTAAAATCGATTCCAAATTTTGATAGCAATCGCTGTGACAATTCCAATGAGCACGAGACAGAAGCGTCATGCTTAAAACTTAAACGTTAAAGAGAAATGCTAACACTTAAACAACGTGTCGTATAAACTTAGGCAATACTTAACAAGTACAACTTACACCAAACTTGGATCATGTATTAGAAGACATTGCTTTTATTCATATGGCAGGTAAGGATAATAAGGGAAGCAATTGGTGTTTCGTGTAATAAACTTGAAACTTTTACGTGGGCTCATTGAAAAGCGCACATTTGTCGTTTCAGGACAAAGTTTCGCTAAGGAAGACTATCAGCATTATTCTACGCGAAAAATATGTTCCAATCTGGTCAGGACCACGGATATTTCATTCATAATTACATCTAGCATTAAAACAACGAAAGGTAGAACGTAGCGTATTAAATAAACGTTTTTTTTTACGTACCCATTAACACTAAGGAAGCATCGTGAAATGCAACGTGGTCCTAAAATACCCGTCTACGCGAAAATATCATACGTTGGTTATAGGAAGCGGATGATCAAAATTGTAGCGCATTTCATTTTCAATACATTAAACGATGACGATGATTTTGTAAGATATTTTAGATGTTTCATAATCATTGTAATGATAATAATAATTTTCACGTGTAGCCGAAGACCGGAAGAATTTTCTCAATCATACTAACGAACAGTTTGTGGAAGGCACCTCATGACTTCAAGAGTAAATTTTTACTCTTACAAATGCACGAGTTAAATTAGTATTGTTAGTTTTATTTCTTTTCACGGCTGAAGATTCATTCTTATCGTCCACATGTTGATAGTAATATAATTTAAAAAAATTATTAAAAACTATAATAAATTTTAATAGTTTGTCAGATTCTTTCACATTTAAACAATATTTTAAACAGATCAATAATATAGGCAGAGTTATGTTTTAGCGGAAGCGCATTCCCGTTAGGTATATTCATTACTACCATGATTGTTTACTAGAACAGTACCACCAAAAGCAATCTAAATGTTTTCGTAGGAGACTTTATAGACTGGTCTTCAATAAAAAAAAAGGCGAAACGGTTTTTAATACTGAACAAGTCAGAATAGATCTATTTGCAAAGTATTTTCTGTTTATCAATAGTTTAACTTATGCTTTGAAAAAAGATAGCGCTAGAAATAAAAGAAAATTTTGGTATACCTGTCCGTTTGTATGTATATAATAACTAGCGACAAGCGTTCCTACGAATTCAGATTATATCATTCAACAAATAAAAAAAAGTCTAAGATCCTAATTATTGTTTCTTTCCATCTCGTCCCCATTTTACAAATTCCACTTCTTCAAGTAGAACTTTGACAAACAGCTTTTAAATAATTTTACGAAAGTTCAAAATGCCCCCTAAAACTTTTATCAGTATCTTTTTAACCATTGTCTAGTAAACCATTTAACGATTAGTTGTAATCTCTTTAAAATTACACAATTGTGACTAAATCATTAGAAGCTAGATTTCCTTTTTAATAATTTTGAGCTTTTATTACCTATTTTTAATAATAACAACAGTTAATTTTTAGTTCACAAAGTAAATATTAATGAAATGAGGAGAACGAACAAAAGTAAAATTCGATTCGTCGAAAGTTTACCGTTTTTGTTGAAATCGATGAATTAGAGTACTAAGAAATTTCAAAAACAAAAATAGCTACACGAAAATTGTTCTAAGCTCGTTGAACTAGTTTTTTACTCTTAGCTATGACCTCAATTTCACATGGTATTATTGGAGCCATAGGTGGTACAGTGCACCCGTTCAGGTCCCTAAACTGTCAGGTATTGACAACCAGAACATAATAATGTTTTGCTATGACGGCAGATTTTCAATATTTCGGGTGTCAGCCCATGAATAGGTCCAAGGACCACCGAGTCACAAAGGAAACGCTTAGTCACTGCGCCACGGAAGCTGTTAAACTACTGTAACAATTACATGATTATTGAGAAAAACTTACGAACAAATCTTGTTGTGTGCTTACAAATGTCTCTCAAAAAAAAAAACCTTGGACACACTGTAAGCAACTTTTCCAGGTACCTATCTATCGATGTCGATTTTACTATGACAGTAATAACAATTGTTTTTTTTTTACATCAGTAGCATTACAATATTGTATAATTATATGTTCTATGTGATAACAGGGTCTGAATTTTATAGTCGAAAATACTTATCGAGTTGAAGTATAAGTATAAAATTATTTGGAATTAACATTACATATAGTTAACATCATAACAGAACTATTATCTAGCGTCTGAAAGGGGGAAATGTCGCTACCCGAAGAAACCTTTTTGCACTGTCACAATGATAACAATTTCACAGATTACAAGACTCATCGAAATGATGTGGAAGCAAAATACAACAGCTCTTATTAAGCTTAATAGAAGAGAATATATCCCTAAACCGATTAATTTGACTTTACCATCTTATTAACTTCTATTGGTGTCAACTTTCGCGGGTCTCTTTGGCCGCCATTTTGTGACGAACGTCAGCGTGAAAAATAAGGTACTTTATCGCAGCGAATACGGAAGCAAACTCCTAACTTTTTATGGGGCGCTGTCAAAGATGCGTGCTTTTGGTTAAGAGAAGCGCGCAGCATCAGGCGATGGCCAGGAGGCGCGCGGCCCGCGTTAAATACTCGACGATGCGGCGCCACAGGTTCCGCAGCGCGTGCGAGCGGCTGAACAGGAATCTCCACAGGAAGAACACGGTCGCCACTTGAGTCACGACGTGCACTATGTGTAACCTGTAAACCGATAAAACCTATGCTATGAACGTTGTCGTTGAAATTACCATATGTTAACTGGTGGTGGGTCTTTGTTTTGGAGCGGTGTTTCTGCCGCCAGTGAGTTGTACGCAAACATTTTTGTGTCTTTCTAAATCGTGTTGCAGCTAGAGATATTACTGAGATAATGGGACTAGACTTAAATCTTTTATCTTAACGAGTGTGACGAGCACGTTGCGTTGCTGTATGTCTCATTTTCTAGGCAGGGTTATAGCTTAATATCAGATTAAGGTGTCGATTCGACGCATAAAAAAAAATATATAGTCAGATAAGAGACAACACACAACACATTACAAGAGACCTATGTCCAGCTGTGGACTTCCATCAGTTGAAATGTTGATGATGACGATGATTGTATACCAATATCTCATTCAACGAAACGATGAGACGAGCAGGACGCTTCACCTGATGATAAATGATACGCCTGCCGATAACAGAATGGTTTTGGTTAGGATGATATATACTGCACAACATTGTGCTTGTCCCCTGAGACATAAGATGTCGAGTCTCGTCACCTCACCAATTACACTAGCTACAGTACCCTTCAAACTGGACACAGTAATGTTTCCACAATAGTGTTTGGCGGTAGAAATAGGAGCTGCGGTGGTACCTATCTAGACTATCTCCGGCAACAGAGACATACCAGTGAGAATACTACTACTACTATACAATTCAAATTCAATTAGTTTCGTTGTCTATAATAATGTGATTGCTAATACCTTCGGAGCAACGCCCGCGACTTGGGCAGCGTCTCAGGACTCTCCTTGAAGAGGAACCTCCTAATGCCGAGTACGTAGGACTCGATGTATGCGTCCCAATTGATGTTGGTAACGTCGAAGTCGAAGGTGGCGCGGTCGTCGGCGGAGAGGAACCCGCACAGCGCCTGCACGTTGTCGTCCGCGAACGCCCACTGACGGGTCGTGAAGTACTCCAGGCAGGCCGACGCTTTCTCCAGCTTATTCTGTACTCGGACCATCCTGCAATGTGAACGAGGCAAGCCAGTCTAGCAATCCTTTCCAAATATCTAGCAGTATCACTCTCACGTCTGTAGTATTAACTTATTTCTATCAACAGAAAATGAACATAATTAAAAATATTTATTATTAATAACAAAACAATATAAGGTGATTAAGATAAATATTTTAGAAGATGTGTTTGTGTTTTTTTTATGTTAATTCATAATAAAAACATAAGCTAAACATACACATGATGGTGAGCGATACACCCGGCCCATAAAAATGTGGCACTAGCTGTTGTACTCATCACTTTGAGATAAATGATGTTGTCTCGCTACCCCAATAATTATTTTTTTATTGAATTAGGCGACGAGACGAGCGGAACGTTCCTGATTTTCCTGATGGTAAGTGATACGCCAGCCCATAACATGGCACTGGTTAGGATAATGAATACTATACCACATTGCATTCGTCGCCTCAGACATAAGATGTTGAGTATCTTTCGAACTGGACCACAGTAAATATTGTACAATACTCTTTGGTGGCAGAAATAGGAGCGGGGGTTTCGCTACCATCTTACTAGACTGTCTCCAGTAGCTAAGATCTACCACCAGTCAATATTCTTTTACTGCACATGGTCTCTACACGGTCTGTTCATTCCACCGAAGCGTTTATAATAGTCCACGCGGTCTTACAATTCCAGGTCTTGAGAAATAATGCATTAGAAATCAGTCTGATGCTTACATGGGTTTGTTGCCAGTCGCTCTTGAAAAAAAGTCCATTAAACTGGCGGGTAGGCGGTGCTGCAGCAAAGTCAGCACTCCGTGCTTCAACCGATTGCTGGTGATGTCACCGCCCGGGTACCAAACCACTTCACCTATACAGAAACGTATACAGAAATAATATAATATTAATCATGAGACCAAGAAGTCTGGCGACCAGCAAGGTGGGTACCATGACAACCACTAGTTTTGTCACAATGTTATAATATAGAAACTATACTGACTTTCCGGTTTCAAAGGCGCTGAAGCTAGTTAACATCTTATGTCTAGGAGTGAGGAGTACAATATGATACAGTGTACATAGTCTTATCTAGCACCATATTATCATAGGTAGGCGTATAATATACCATCTGAGATTTACGATGTTGTCTCGTTACCCCAGTAATTTCATTAGATGCTACTTACCTAACCTACCCTTCAAAGCGGAACACGGTAATATTTGCACAGTATTGTTTGGCGGTAGAAATAGATGCTGCGGTGGATATCAAGATGGTCTCCATCAACAGAGACTTACCACCATTACAAATAGTATCTCGCTGAAAATAACTGTGTCCAGGCAATAGTGTAACATCACTATGCTAATGATATATACACTGTGCCGTATTACGTGATAACGAGGATAGTAACATCGTGGCCTGCGAACCGGATTAGCCACTAAATATAACTCACTGAACGGATGTTTTCTCATGTACTTGAAGCTGGTCTTGACGAAGCGCTGCCATGTTATCGGGTTCTGTTGTCCGGTACAGCAATTGTATACCACCACGCCATCACCTCTGTAAATTAAGTCATCGATCTCAATCAATCTTTATATCGAATGTTTGAACATTATGTTGAAGTCTTTAGAAATATGATGGAAGATGATAATGAAATACAATGGAGTATACTCCATTAACCACAAAATTATGGGTTATCTAAATATTACTTTTTATTAAAATAACCCAGAATTTTGTAGTTTAACCTTTTTTTTTAACCGAGACGGGTGAGACATTCACTTGATGGTAAATAATAACCATGCCCATAAAACTGTCGTGTTGCTAGTAAGACGATATAAACAGTACCAAATTGTGCTCGGCGCCTTGTCAGCTTGAGACCCTTGAGACCTTGAGACCTTGAGACCCTTGAGACCTTGAGATCCCTAGAGCTTGAGACCCTTGAGACCTTGAGAACCTTGAGACCTTGAGACCCTTGAGACCCTTGAGACCTTGAAAACCTTGAGACCTTGAGACTCTTGAGACCTTGAGACTCTTAATGAAGTTAAGTCTTGTTACCCCAGTAATTTCACTAGCTACAAACCCCTTAAACCGGAACACAGTAACGTTTGCATATTATTGTTTGGCAATAGATGTAGGGGCTGCGGTGGTAGCTGCCTAGACGGTCTCCGACAACAGAGACCTACCAGCAGTAATAACCTGGAGCCTTACCTTTTTAAATGCGTCCTCCACGCACATACGATCATCAGGTTGATGACGGTGTCAACGGGCACGAGGTCCGCCACGCGGGTGCCTGTGCCCAACATTGTGCGGAAGATGCCCTTGCCAACCGCAGCGATGATTCCGTTCGGCCCGTTCCAGTTGTCCACCCACCCCTTTACCGGCTCCCGGACCGAAGAAAGTACTGTGCGAGTAAATTTAATCGTATAACCATTACTTATAAGTAAATGTGCTTTTTGTCCAGCTATTATTGATAATTATAAAGTTTCATAGATTATTAACTTCATACTTAATATGTTTTAAGTAGAATTAATTGACCATTTAATAGTAAACTGACTGAAGAAGATTGATTAAAAAAGTTTCCATTGATCTTTTCAGATTCAGCTGAAGTTTTAAAAATTCGTTTACAGTTACGTATGAAACGCTAACAATTTCTTCAACCCCTGTATTTCTTCATTTATACATCGAAATAAAAAATTACATTTTAAACGCTAACTTCTATTCCTTCTTTACTGTTTATTCAAGTAGTGCATCAGTAATATGGTATACTAACCTATGGATGGTCTTACTATTGCAACTGGTAGATTGCCGCATTCCTTTATAAGCATATCCTCTGCTAAGGCCTTCGTGAAAGTATAAGTATTAGGCCTGTCTCCTGAAATTTGAATTAATTACAATATTTATTAAGATGTACACAAAATTTACTTTATTCCGTTTAATTGGGTGTTGCAGTTTTTTTTTTATATACAACTAAGCGACGAGACGAGCGGGACGTTCACTTGATGGTAAGTGATACGCTCGCTCATAACGACGTAACGCTAGTTAGGATGTTATACACTACACCACATCGCGCCCGTCGCTTGATACACAAGATGTGGTATCGTTACCCCAATAAATACACCAGCTACAACAACCTTCAAGCCGGAACACAGTAATGTTTGGCGGCAGAAAAAGGCGCTGCGGTGGCATCTACCTAGACGGTCCCCGGCAGTAGAGACCTACCACCAGTGAATTCGATATAGTGTTTATCATTCTAACCAGCCCCACATTACTATGCGCAGGCGCCAGGTTAAAGATCTTCCTTACTTGTCACTACGTGGATCGATAGTTGTCGCATAAATATCTATATGAATCATTAATACCAACTGACCGACTAAGTCCGGTGTGATTCTGTCCACCAGGTCGTCAGGTAGTGTTTGGACAAGGGTGACCACGTGCTCCGGATGGGCCGGGGGCGCGTACACAGTCTCCTCCACCTGCTCCCGCTCGCAGTTGCAGTACGCAGTCGATACATGAACCAGCGCCTGGAAAATACAGCCTTTAAAGCTTTCGCACTTGACCTAAAAAACTAAAAGGTTGTCCGCGATGGAAAAAACAATAAATACTTTTTATTTAATCATTATTTAAATCTTAAAAAACAATAGATAATTATTAATTATTGCTTTTAACTTGCTATCGTATTAATTAGTAAAAAAATTTGCTTTTGGTTTTTTCAAACATTCTTATAATGACCCCATGGTCAATGGAAACAGTATATTTACTTTGAAGTCATTATATCAACGGATTGTTTATCACATAGCTTCACTTAAAAGGGTCAGTTCTCATCCATTCTTCAATGTTGCCATAATTAATGTATGGTATAGTAAATAAACTTAATTATGTTTATATATAAAGTTACATTAATTATATATTATTCACCATGTCAAAGGTTTGGCTATTTGTAGAGAGTTAGTTATAAATTTTACGTCGATAATTTTTTTTCTAATGGGTAATTATCTCTGAGAAAAGGAGAAAAGATGTTACGGGTTCCGCACAATAACTCACGGGACCAAAACTATCCCCACCTGGTCGTGGTGCATCCTGCTAATCAATAAACGAGACTCTGGCTCTCACTAATCTGCATTGGACCAGCGTGGTGAGAAATGGCTAAAGTTCTCCCAAATGAACTCTTAAAAACGAAGACTCTTGGGGCCCGGCGATGCGGGCAGCACTGGATCGATCGATGTGGTGTTTTGGGGGAGGTTTATGTCTAGCTGTGGACGTTTAAAGGCTGATGATGATGATGAGAAAATCTTAAGATGTTCAATAATAGTTTCGTTAGAGCAGAAGGGTTGGATAACTATATACCCTTATACGTTTGATCTGTTTATTATCCGAGTATAAAAAATGTAACTGCCATAAGAGTTAAGAAATAAATATACTTTACATGTAATTATTGTACCAATTAAAGATTTACTAATTATAAGATAAAAGTCTTCAACTCATGCGTGTTGCCAGTGTTGACATACGGAACCGAGACGTGGTTCCTTACTGTGGGCCTTATAAAAAGGCTCAAAGTCACTCAAATGGCAATAGAGAGGACTATGCTCAGAGTTTTTCTACGCGATCGAATCAGGAATGTGGAGATCCACAGATGAACTAAGATCACCGATATGGACCAAAAGATTGCTAGACTTAAGTGACAGTGGGCGGGGCACATTGTTCGAAGGATAGATGGCTGATGAGGCAGTCAGGTCCTGGAGTGGCGCCCGCGTACCGGTAGTAAGTGTTAGGCCTCCCACAAGGTGGACCGACAACCTGGTGAGAATAGCAGGAACCCATTGGATGGGAACAGCGCGTGACTGATCGATGTCGAGATCTTTGGGGCAGGCGTATGTCCAGCAGTGGACGTCTATCGACTGATGATGAATAATAGTAATAGATAACTGTTAGTGCTTACCTCTAACCCCAGCATACGATGGCATAACTGCACCAGCTGCTGTGTACCGAGCATGTTGATCGTTACGGACAGTTTCAATTTCTCGTCGAACTTAACCGTTGCTGCAGAGTGAAAGACTACGGAGACCTGACGAAAAAAAAACAACAATTCAATGACGTTTCCGTTAGTCTGTCTCAATGGATCAAACCAAAAGAAAGTTGTGATATTACCGGACGTGCTTTTTAGTTTTTTTTTTTTTTCCCAACCGACATTGTAAGTTTTTGTAGCTGATTGAGACGCGTAAACTGATTTATAACATTATTGTTAAAAAACGCGATTTAATTTAAGAATAACTTATTTCAACGAGTACAGCGTAAGTTTAACAACAAAAAAGATTAAATTGTTATAAATATTTTACAGTTTTAGTGATTTTTACTTGTATATACTTTTTATAGCGTCAAATCCTGTGTCATGGAGCCTTCCATGGTAAAAGCAGCGCCAGGTAATTTAATAGGAATACTCGACACCGCAAGCCAGGAACAGGATGGGAAAAATTGGTTGTTTATTTTTTATATATATATAAGCGACGAGATGAGTGGGACAATCACGTGATAGTAAGTGATACTCAACTATAATAACATGACGCTAGTTAGATTGATATATACTGCACAATATTCCGCTCGCCGAGTCTAGTCTCGTTACACTACTAATTACACTAGTTTCAGCGCCTTACAAACCGGAACATAGTAATGTTTGCACATCAGTTTGGCGGTTAGAATAGGCAATGTGGTGGTACCTACCCAGGTAGTCTCCACCAACAGGGCTACCATCAGTGAAGTACACAAGCAAGGTTCTTTTCACTGATGTCTTTTAGAAACGATAATGAAAGAGAAGTAAATACTATATGTTGTCTGAAGACATATGTACGTTCTAACTATCGTTTATGATCCATACGTAGTGTTTATATACTATATATACTGTTTATATACATTACACACATATAAAGTCAACTTATAACAACAGCTAACATAATTGATTATTTTTGTTTACCTTGTAACCCTTCGGCGTATGACCAACGCTACAAGATAGACTAAAACTATTATTAAAATGTGCTCACCGTCTGACAAAGCATAATCTGGTCTGCAGGACTGATGCCTAGTTCCGGTTCCGTAATGTCTCCTACTATGGGCACGATCTTGTTCAGCTCCTGTGGTCGCTCCTTCCTCAGAGTTTCGAATAACTAAGAACGTTATCATAGTTTCATAAAATATATTACGAAATATCCTCAGAGAAATGCTGAACTGTTTTTCAGACTGTCTATGAACATATAAAAAAGATTTATATCTGTTCAATCAGTAAGGTGTCTGTATGTTTTATAAGAAAAAAAAAATTAAATCATGGTGAATATCCAAGCGATATTTATAGTAAAAAATCTATTAAAATAAGTCTGTTTTGAGCAATCATCGAAATAGTTTAGTTGATTTTGACGAGACTCACTAGCATATATAAATAGATATAAGTCATGCGGATAATATTTAGATACCTTTTATCAACGTCGAGTAGTAGACTATCAGCTGATGACATCATCATCATCAGCTGATAGTCTACTACTCGACATAGGCCTCCCTCAAAGATTCCCTAGATCAATTCTAATGGGGGATTTGAAGCATTTCATTCCACTGAGACTTAATGCGGGTTGGTGGAAAACAGAGCCTCCTTAGTTGATTAACAGTGTGCACCATCCATGAGCGGATGGGGTTGGCTTGGATCCCATGTGTTGTCCGGGAACCCTTACACCCCTTATTATCGATGCAGAGATAAACTAAACTTATACATATAACATTACAAATAAACTCCGATTCCGTTCTTCCGGTAAGAATTCGGATTTGTGGGAATACTTTAGGTTTTATTTGTAACCAATAATAAGGTAATTAACTATTCTAATTAAATATATACTTGTTGTTATAAGAGTTATAAATATATTTAAATAAAAGGATTCCACATAAAAATACCTACGGGTGACTGTGTGAGTTCGGTGAGACGCGACGCAACATCCTGTCCGCGCTTAGGCCGCATCAAAAGGTATATCTTCTTGATTTTTGGACAACTCCTTAACAACTTTTCAACTAACACCTAAAATTAAACAAAAAAAAATCATTAATTTCATTATATCATCAGGATTTAAAATATCCTGGCGGCGTCAGTGTTTCCGCCCTTAAATGATTTGGGAATCCTTGAGACAAGAATAAACAGGCGTTTATGGTTATTTGCAATAAATAGTACAACAAATAAAATATTGACTTATGTGAAATAAATTACCAGTTGGAAATTTCAAATGATAAGAATTTTTTTAAAAAAAAAAAAAAATATTTACAACTGATTGATTAGACACAAAAGTGCGGAAATGTCTAAAAATACTAAAAATTCAATATATTTTTTTTTATTATCAGACAAGTTTGTAATTTATCTTTTATATCAAAATTTATTACATACACGTGCTAGGAGATTTGGTGATATAAAGGTTGATAATATTTTATCGTCATCAGCCGATAGACGTCCACAGCTGGACGTAGACCTACCCCAAAAATTCTCACGATCGGGGGATCGATCGGGTAGGGATTTAGACGATTTCCCACCACGCTGGCTCAATACAGGTTGGTGGAAACCAGAGCCTCGTTTGTTGATTAGCGGAGTGAACCACGAGTAGGTGAAGCTTGGCTTGGATTCCGTGAGCTGTTGTGGGGGTACCCTTACACCCCCTTACACTAATCCAAGGCCATCAAACTTGTTATCATACGCAAAACTATAGCTTTACCTTTAGCAATATTTTTTAACTAGACTCCTTACAGACCTAATTATTTAGCGTTTCATTAATTGTTTATAGTTATATAGGGTATAAAAATGTTATAAAAAAAAATTCAGAAGCGGATATATTAAAAATATAATTTCCTGTGTTGATGTTGAAAAAAATATCCCTATAGAATACATGCAGGCGACGCGGGCATCGATGCAGAGATCTTTGGAGGAAGTCTATGTCCAGTTGGACCTTTATCGTCTGATGATGATGATTAAAAAGTTTGATGTGAACTTTGGCTTATTTAAAACTCTTACAGATAACTACAGCAAGAAAGTAATTATAGTTAATGAAATGAATCTATATATATGAGATTTCCACCTATGTAGAGATTTATCATCTCTGGAGCCGTAAGGTCTAGAGACTTGTAATTTGGAAGGAATATTTCTTTTGCAGAGTATAGACCAGTTAAGACCGGATTTTGCAAAATGTTATGGGGTGCTACGGCTAGGAGAATGAGCAGGGACAGCTAGTAGAGTTATAAAACTCATCATACTATGGCTCCAGGCTCTAAATGTAATATGGTGTTGTGTAAACATGTTAAATAGAATATTCTTATGTATCAGAGAAGTTAATTAGTAACCACGTGGTCGTCATATCAGTCTTATCAATAATCGAAATTAAAGTATAATTAAATTAAGGTGACCCATCAAAGTTTTTAACCTTTTTGTAAGCATTTACTCATTTAAAAAAATAACTGGAATCAAAATATTGGCGAAATAATGACGTGCTCATCTTTAAATAAAGCCTTCTTTCAATGATCAGGGAAGGTGTGTCAGGGTTAAAAATTATTTGTGATCACAAAGCGACAGAGCTCGGATTGGTAAGTGTAAAGACCACAAATAAGTGTCGTGAAGTGTGAAGGAGGAAAGATATTATTTTTTTAAGTTAACAATTTATTTGTTTGACACTTAAGTATGAACCGGAAATAACTTGAGTCATAAATGCACTGGGGTCAAGTAATTAGGCAATAGCATTTTGATCGTGAATTTATTTTTATTTATATTAACCGACGAGATCGAACGCAGGACTGGTCGACGGGGTGATCTTTGAGGGAGGCCTTAGTATAGTAGTGGACATCTATCGGCTGATGATGAAGATGATGAAGCGTCGAGATGAATGAGAAGCGACAAAATCCTGTCATATCAAACCCTGCCCAATCGATGTGGGTATTTTTGGTGGAGACCTATGTCCAGCAGTGGACGTCTATCGGCTGATGATGATGAATGGGACGTTCACCATAATGTGGCTCTAGTTAGGATGATACCATTGCGGGCGGTATATACATACTGCGTCACGTAACGCTCGTCGCCTGAGAGATAAGATGTTACTTCTCGTTATCACAGTAATTACACTAACTACAGCGCCCTTCAATCCGGAACACAGTAACGTTTGCACACTATTGTTTGGCGGCAGAATTGGGAGCTGCAGTGGTACCTATCCAGACGGTCTCCAGCAACAGAGTACCACCAGTAAACGACCAGTAGTTTAAATCGCTGGAGACCTTCAGAATAGTTTTAATGCATTTATGTTGCTATTTGAAAGAGGACCAAGTTAATTAAATTAGTGGATATACTTAAGAAGAGGTAAAGTAATAAGATTATATAAGCCAAAATACCAGACCCTAATTAAGAGGAATAAATTGATTACAAGGATCACGGTCTAGTTGCATACATAGATGTTTAATCACGTATAATTGTGAACATCTTACAGTGCTCCACTGTTTAAAGCTAATTACATAAATTGCATTTTTTTATAATATGCATTTTCTAATAATTTTTTTTGAAAACGTTATCTTTTTTTTAATTATATAGACTAGCGCTTGACTAAAATCCCACCTAATGGTAAACGACGACGTAACCTTAATTTTGAATTAACCATTTATCTTTGATATGAATTAACATACTACATTAATTAGAAGAGTTTAGAACTGATAAAAGTAAACTAAAATATCTAGAAACTTGAGGAATATAACTTCAGTGCAATTTTTTTTTTCATATGGAATAAGTATTCTTAATGTTTAGATTAAATTCGTATAATTACTTACCTTGCCCATAAAACCTGTTCCACCGGTGACAAAAACTGATTTGTCCGCGTAAAATTCAGCGACTGGAATGTATTCTTGACTGCCTGGCCCATATTGGCTGCCGGCGAGACACGACGCCATCTTTTGTCCCGCGTGAGTTCCTCAAAAATTCAAACGCCCCCTCTATTTAAAATTGCAGAAGGCATCAAAGTGATTTCAGATCTCTCTGACTTATAACGCATGTGCGTATTTTGCCTTGCAGTGCTCTGCGCAGGAGAATTGTTTTCGAGGAGTTCCCTTTTTGTTTTTTTGGTTTATTATATTATTATCTAATAACTAGCTAGACTTCACTTAAGCATGGCGTTTCGGAATCATCTGTAACAAGCGGAAATCAATACTTAAATATATTTCAATGTACCCGCCTCATATGATAATCCATTAACAAACAAACAATTCAAACATTCAGAAAAACTTGTAGCGTGTAATTTTTGCGAGGAATTCTGTTCTCTGTTATAAAATTAACGGTTTAAAGGATTAATAAGTACTTTCAGGCTTTGGATGGGGACAATAATTGTGGTCATTTTATGTAATAAAGTGGTCAACTATAGTATAGTTACTTGCTCATAAGGTGAGTCTATAAAACTGATGTAAAGCTCTGCCTTTCGCCGCAAACTTGTTGAAAATTTTATTATAATGCACTATGTAGTAGTAATTTCGTAGAAAATAACCTTATAGGAGGTAATATAAGAATTCGGAGTAGCTTATACACTGAAAATGTTTTTGTGTGTGTAATAATTAACCATTTACGTCTTATTGGTTATAATGAATGTTGTCATTTTCAAAGAAAACTAGCACTAAAATTATGAGGAACAGTTTACAAAAAAACAAGTATGAAAAATCGATCAAATTGAATTCAACCTCTCCGTAAAAATGTGTAATCATAGGCTAGAAGATATAATTGTTCGAACCTCAATAAAGTTCCAATATATTAGCTTCCGTCACTGACATTATAAACTTGATTTTCTCACTTAAAACTTGTGCCCTTTGAATCTAGTCTCTCGTAACTTGAAACAGTCTTTACTCAACCGGAAACTGGCAGCCAAATTATGCAGCAATACTCAAAATCTTACCACGCCACTAATAACTATTTCAATGGCAGACACTAGTAAACCAGTGTCACATCAGTCCATTGAAAGGTTAATATTTTATCCGAATTACTCATCGCGTAGTGCACTATTATCGGAAATCCCTCGAATCGATAAACGGTGTAGTGTAAAATCGAGCTATCACTATAATAAATCGTTGATAAAAATTATCTTGCATGACACACATACTTGCGTAACTCGTCATGTGAGTGACACTTTTTACATTTTTTTTTTTCGCAAACGTCAGACACTGAGAAAGAGTATTTAGTAGAATATTCTGTACAACGCTCGGAGAATTTAGATATTGTTACTGTTGGATGGACCAGTGCCTTAATGCCAACTTCAAAGCAACCTCACCAATGGGAAATAGCAGTTCTCAATACCAGCGTGTATATTATTATTATTTTAATAAATAAGGGACGAAACGAGCGGTACGTTCACCAGGCGATGGTAAGTATACCCATATTAACATAACGCTGGTTAGGATGATACTTCTCTTAATCCCAGTAATTACACTAGACGACACGAGACGAGCATCACGTGATACGCTTCCTCACAAGAATGTGGCGCAAGTTAGGATGGAATACACTATACCACATTCCCCTCGTCGCTCTGAGACATAAGGTGTTAAGTCTCATTACTCCAGTAAATACACTGGTTACAGCGTTCTTCAAACTGAAACACAGTTCTCTTTTGTGGCAGATATGGGTGCTAAAGTTGATACTTATATAGTTTCCAGTACATGGACCTATCACCAGTGACCTGAGCCACCACTATCCTCACGCAGTTCATTCGTAAATAAACCTATAGTATATTGATTAAACAAAAAAGCCATTAGGTATTCCGGAGAGCTTAATCATCTATTAATAAGGTATGGTGTGAATTACGTCAAGTTACTAATGTCTTCTCACATTTGAAATATTCAATAGACTGACAAAAGAAATTTTAGCAGCTGTGAGCTATAATTGCATAGTAAATATCCATATGATAATATTAATAGCCGAAGAGGTGCGACTTCTAACACCCAATCCGCAAACATATTTATTCTATTTATACAAATTTGTATTAATGTTAATTTTTTATATAAACCATTAGACGCTGTATCCTGCAATGTATTCCCCTCCTGATGGCATCGTCCTAATTGAATTCCTTGTAAATATAAGGAAGTTTACATATAGCATCACAATTTCTACGTAAGAACTAATTAGATATTTCATGCTCGAATATTAGAGTTATTTAGGTTGACATTATTACAGTCGCCATCATTTGATACTATATCATTGAAACAATAATAATAATAGATCATCTGTCAATAACACAAGTAACTTACTGATGAGATCCCAAGCCGGTGAACCCAACCGTCATCCATCACCAACCCAACCATCGTCTGTACTGATATTACGATATTATTAACTACAATAAGACACGCGAATCATTATTGGTAGGGATCGATGTTCTTGAGCAAAACGTTTTTTTTTATACTACAAAGCAACGAAACGGGCGGGACGATCACCTAATAGTAAGTGGTACGCCCGCTCATTACAACGTGGTACTAGTTAGGGTGCTATACAGTGCACGACATTGAGCTGGTCTCCTTGAAACACTAGCTACAGCGCCCTTCAAAACGGAATACAATAGTGTTTGCACAGTACTGTTTGTCGGCAGAAGTAGACGCTGTGGTGATACCTATTAAAATAGTCTGTGCCAACAGAGACTAACTAATATATAAATGCGATAAAATATATAAAATTTAGTTTCCGGTTAATGAATGATTTTGAAATTATTTAGTTTTTAGGTTTAACTCATAATTTTGTGACATTGGCACTATTATTAACAATCCTCTAAACAACTCCGCTTCATCTTTCGCTGGCTTGAGATTGTTCAGGGCTTACATCATTGCGCGTCAGTCTAGACTGTGACTAGGCAACAAGGCGAACTATAAATAGGTCCGTAACCGTGCGACATCGGCGTAGAAATAGCATAGTGTCATGAACCGCGGGCAAATCTCATTTGTACCCGCCCTGGATTACTCACGACGATATCATCACTGACTACGACCGTTAAATACACGTGTCTGATTGTCCAACACCGGTTAAGTCGAAATATGTATAACGAGAGGATAACTTGAGTTTAAACTATATATAACTGTACTTTACAACAATAATCTACCTCCAGATTTTATCTTAATATTAAGTATTAAAAAGGAACTTTAATTTTCTTTGAAGTAAAATTACAAGTACTTTCATTAGTCTCCCGTTAAGCACACAGTAGCTTCACCCCGGAGACACCCTTATTCTTAATGTAACTTATAAATATAACCTAAAATACTTGATTATAGTAAATAAAACTAATGATAATAGAAACAAAGAATCACGTTTTCTTATTTATATATATAAAAAATAATTATTGTTATATAACAATAACGATTTTATATAGAGTAATAGTTATACGATCAGCTCTTACCAGCCTAATGGAAGATCTATGTCCAGCAGTGGACTAATGATGATGAAGTGAGAAATCACTTACTAACCAAAAATCTACTAAAGACTGAATTGCTATTAAAGTTTAGATCATTATTTTTGACAGGGTGAAACAAAGTAATATAAAAACTTTTGCAGTTCTCGATTTGATATTAATGAGGGTACTTACCCTCAAAAGTCTCAAAAGGTTTAAAAACAAAGTAAATGGTTTATTACCATTTGGTGGAAGACATTGGAGAAGGCCGATCCATCAGTCGATAAATAAAGGCTGGTAAGGATGATAATGATGAAGTGATTAAGTAGTTAGTAGTCTTGGAGTGATTGTTGTTGAACTTGTAGCTAAGGCTTTCATCATCATTTCAGCCGATAGATGTCCACTGCTGGACATAGGACTCTTAGTTTAGCTAAGATCTTAGGTTAATAAACTTAATATTGATTAAGTATAGAGATCTATTAGTGAAACAAAAAAATTGGGAGATGCTAGAAAAATTATATGCATCCTCGAACCTTTTATTAAAGTCCTGTTACTCCTTCGCGGCTTATACAAACATCGTTAAGTTAGAAGAAAATATTATTTCCTTATCCGTGAAATACGTCGCAGATCGCAGAGAAGTGAGAGAAAGAGGGCAGAGGATCTTGTTTAGAAGAATTGTACAAGAAGGCAGGATTCGGTCATAATTGCTGAAGAGCAAAGCAAGAACAAGACCAAGACTTAGACAATCGTGGTGTTGGTTTTATCTGTTCGGTCTTGATCTTGGTCCTGCATATTCAGAAGAATATTTTGTTTCCAGAAGAAAAGAATATGTTCAAGTTATGATAAATATTTTCACTCATCATTTCAACTGAATTTGGTTTAGTCTTGCACATTTGGTCTTGGTCTTGCATAGTCGTTCTATTTTGGTTTTAGGTCTTGGTCTTGTGATAAAGCGAGACCAGGGCAAAGAGAGACCTATGTTTGGTTTAAGTTTAAGTTTTTTATTTTCATTTAATTAAGCGAAGAGACGCGTGAGACATGAAATGAGATGTTGAACTTTGTACTCCAGCAATTACACAAGCTACAGCGTCCTTCACACCGGAACACAGTAATGTTTGCAAAGTACTGTTCGGCTGCAAGAGGCGCTGCAGTGGTATCTACCTAGATGGTCTCCGGGAATTTCCTTGTTATGGAGAGGAGTATTTTATGTTTGTCCATGTTATCTATGGTGTTTAATATTGTTAGTCGAATGTGAGTATGTATCACCAACCCACCACTGAGCCAGAGTGGTGGGGTGTGGTCCAAAATCGCCCCATATGAAATCCTATAAACGAGGTTCTTTAGTGCTCGACGGTATCGGATGCGATGCTTAGTGTCTGATAAAGGTCGCGAGAAGCCGTTTGATGCGGACAGAGTAAATCGACGTGGAGATCTTTGGGTTAGCCATGTATCCAGCTGTGGACGTTTATCAGATGATGATGATGAATGTATGTATGAGTTGCTTAAAAAAAAAAAGAGTTTTGTTAAATAAATCATTTTATAATGTCACTCTGTCCACTCGATATCAGCTCGTTTAATAACTAATGTGTTTAAAGTCGACTATTAACTATTAGTGGAAATAGTTACGAACTACTATTTCCACTAATACTTCCTATCTCGTAAACTGATTAAGTTACAACGCACTCAAGTATAAACTTTACTACACTTAAACTTTTTTTTTAATATTTCTTTATAAATGCAGTCGTACCTCACTTTGTATGGAGACTTCCTTCTAACTACTGGTGGTAGGTCTTTATTGTCTAGGTAGGTACAACCGTAGCTCCTATTGTAGCCGACAAACAGTAATATGCAAACATTACTGTGTTCCGGTTTGAAGGGTGCTGTAGCTTATATGATTACTGCGGTAAAGAGACAACATTATACCACTCAAGCGACGAGCGCAATGTGGTGTAATGTTTATCATCCTCACTAGTGCCACGTTGTCATGGGCAGGCTTACCATCAGGGGAAAGACCCGCTTGTCTCGTCGCATAATGAATAAAAAAAAAATTATTCCAGAACTTTTACTTTCATTGACACGGAGGCGAGGTCCATGCAAATGAATGAAGAACAAAATAAATTTCAATAATTATATTTCTCTCGTAAAGGAATTTAACTTATAACTACAGTTAGAGGGGGTTGATTACTCTTTAAACACGAGACGGTTATTGCTTTTAAAATAATCCACGTCAACTTTTCTGTTCAGGTCAATGATCCGCTTCCGTTAACCGAGTTAGCGTAGCGTCAGCGCTGCGGCGACATGAGATTGCTCCGCTTTTTATTGATACAGAAAAAAATCATTGTTGGCAAGCAGGCTTCTACTTATAATAGCTTTAAAAGATTGAATTTCATGCGGGTGTTTTTTCATCATAATCATTCAGCTTACATGAAGTTTTTTTTTTTAAATTCAATTAAGCGATGAGAAGAGCGGAACGTTCAACTGCTGGTAAGTCCTACGCCCGCCGGATAACAATGTGGCGCTGGTTATAATGATATAAACTGCACCACAATATGCTCGTCACCTGAGACGTAAGATGTTAAGTCTAGTTACCCTAAGAATTACACTAGCTACTGCACCCTTCAAACCGGAACACAGTAATATTTGCACACTACAGTTTGACGGCAGAAATAGATGCTGCATAGTAGGTTGCACATAACATCCTATCGAACGTCATGTTGTTATGGTTGGGCGTATCACTTACCATCAGATGAACGTCCAGTTCCCTCGTTTTAAGTTTTTGCAGGAAATTTTAAGAAATCATACCCCAATTATGTTTGGATGTAATTATTTGACCGCAGTGATAGGCGTTGCTATCAGCTTCTCAGATGATCACCACAAAGAGGTGATAACTTTAATACAGAATTGATTGCATAAAAAATCAGGAAATTATGATGGTGACTGTCATAGCCTTTGGAGTATGCAAGCTGATGTAGCAATGGGCTGGTTAAGTGCGTAGTAGAAGTGACCACCGGTTGTCTTGAATGATGTAACCACGATCTACGGAAGGCGGGTGGCAGGTGAAGATTGAGGTAGATGGCAATTCTTTTATTCCACCAAGCGACTGGGCGAGGAATACGTTTACCTGGTAAGTGACACGCCTGCTCATAACAACGTGGCGTTAATTAGGATGATACAGCATCACATTGTGCTCGTCGCTGTGAGACCTAAAGAGGTTGAGTCAGTCTCGTTACTCCAGAAATTTCATTAGCTTACGTCATCCTTCAAAGCAGAATACATGCATCTTCTCACGGAGAGCTGTAGCTGTCCTCAGTACTCTCGCTTTGATACGACAATCACTAGACCATCTAGTACTTGTAGTTCATCGCGAACTCGCTCAGTGGACAATGAGGGCCGCCACTATCGAAGCCCACGAACCCAAAAACCCTTTTGGTCGCATTCTTCGACAGGCAGGGCTTACCCTAGTCGTATCGATAATAACCTAATACCATAGGATATAACTTAGAGGACTTATATAGACATTGCATGACCCATCAAATTCTTTATCTAGGCCTTATCGCGAGTTGTGCCTGGGATATGGCGCCCGCAATGTTTACTCGCGTATATTTTTTTATTGACCCAAATTCTTATAATAGATAATAACTAAAAATTTGCGTCGTAACGTCCACTGCTGGACGTGGGCCGCTCACAAAGATCTTAAGGATCGGTCCTGCACTGCCCGCATTAAGCGTTTTGCTGATTGTCGGTCCACCTTCTTTATTATTTTATATACTAAGTGGTTGTTCTTCCACTTTGATCGCCGTAATATAAAATTGGCCCTGAAATTTGTCTCAAACATTCCTTGAGAGCAACCGCAACCGAAAATGATTTTCTATAGCAACCGCATAAATAATACCAAATGAAAATATTGAAGGTTCTATGAAACTGAAAAACTAAATAACCTAAGACTAATCTAATCTTTCCACGTCTAATGGTTATGTTCACATGTCGATAAGTCGACTATTTATTACGTTACTGGCGTAAAAAAAATCTGTTCTCATTATATATATTAAGTACAGTATATCATTTTAATATAAAAGTAGATGGTTTGATCATTTAATGTTCTCAAGTTTTAAAAACATATTTTTTTTTATCAACATCGATTTTATTTCCGTCCCATCACCAAAGGTCTTAAGGTCATTAGTACTATTACCTGTCTTACAGTATATACCAAGAATGTATGTATAAAAAAATATATATTTCTTGTATAATCTATGTTATACGAACTTATTATTATACATTGCATATAATTTTTTTTATAACGTGTGCTGCATGAATCTTCAGTCTACTTCCAATCGTATCCGCTACGCTTTCTATAGGTTGCATATGTTGCGTAACTTTTTGTATTAGTATTCGACATCGACATCTCGGCGGAGTCGTAAACGGATATTAAAATCCTTTTTTTATTCCATGAAGAGACGAGCGATAAGCTCACCTGATGGTAAGTGGTACGCCTACCCATAACAACGTGGAGCAACTTAGAATAGTATACATATAACATTGCGCTCGTCGCCGTGAGACATAGGATGTTAAGTCTCATTACGCTTGTAATTACCCTCCAGCGGGTTCCCGCCTTGTCGTGACGGAGAGGTTCAGCAACCGTGGCGGAGTCGCTTACGGTGAAGCGAAGAGGAACCCACCCGGCCTGCCCGTGGTGAAAGGCTGGCCCGAGGCGGCCGCTCCAGTTTAGAGCACCGGTGGATTACCTGGAGCTCACCGAAGCGGCCGAGGGTTGCATGGGCGGTTTTATACTACTGTCTGCAGCCGAGGTGAAATCGTGGAGGGAGTACCTTCCGCGACTAACAACGGATGGCAACGGGCCCAACGTTGGATCCCCGTTTAGGTGACGGGTTCGAGAGAATCCGTCGCCCGCGCGACTGCAAGTGGCCGAGGAGGGGGCACGCTGCATGTTCCGGCGTGCGAAGGTGGAAAGGGACGGTTCATTCCTCCCTCTCGAGGTGGGGCTGCATAAGCGGGTATCATCGGCGGGCTCGCGGATGGTGCGAAAGCCCTCTCGTAACTCCGCTATGACGCGACGAGGAGGAACATCGTGGGGGTTTTAGTTGGTGCAAGTCCGACATAACCTGTCCTTGTCCCCGCGAGGGCGAGTATGCAGAGGCATTTCCTCCACGTTATTAAAAAAAACCCTGTAATTAAACTAGCTACAGCGCCATTCAAACCGGAACACAGTAATGTTTGCACACAATTGATTAGCGACAGCGACAGGCGCTGCGGTGGTATTTAGACTGTCTCTGGCAACAGAGACCTACCACCAATAGAATCCTGTACTGGGTGATAATTTTGTATGATGGTAGATAGATCTATATTGCCAGATACCGTTTAGGCAGATAACATAACTGGTTAAATAGCTAACCGCATGCTAACTTAAATATGAGAAGTCTGGACGAGCAGCTTCACCATTCACAGTTTCAAGTGAAGTCAAGTTAGCCTATTGTAAATAAAAAAAAAACTGTGTACCTTTTTCTGTCTACCAGACAGCAGTGTGTAAACACTGCCGTTGCAGTTTGAAAGGCTTCGTGACTTGTGTAAATACTGAGGTAACGAGATTTAATATCTTGTCTCTCAATGAGACGAGTAAAATGTGCAGTGGACACCATCCTAACTATAAGTATCAAATTAACTTTCTTGTCATATCGTCTCTTCTGTTTGTTGCTGAAAATCGGACTGACACTTACCGCGAAACCTTTGCCTATACCCGTAGTCGTTGTTTTGTAGAAAAATATACAGGGTGATAGGTAATAGGTATAAAAGATCTGTAGGGGTTAAAGTATAGCTCGTATCCTATCTATCTATGTATGGAATACCCCATACAAAAACAATGGTTCTAGAGTTATTAATTTTTTAAATATTTTTCAAAAAATTCCCGATTTTCTAGGAAAAAATTCGTTGATTTTATTTCTTACTCATTACTACACAAATTTTAATGTAATAGTTATTGTTTAATCATTATTTTATTAAATTAAATTAATAATCATCACTTAGAGGCTAAAACTTTTAAATTAGGTTCTTTGAAAGTCGTGACAGTAAACAATAGGGCGTCTTACTTACATTTTTACTTAATCTTAAAATAAAATTTTATTTATAAAAAATACGTATAAAGCGCATAAATAAGTACCTGACTTCAATACCTATACGACAAGGTATAAGAAACTACGATATCTACCAAGAAAATCATTTAAAATTTTTATGGATACATTTGATACATATCACGTAATACCGATATTTGAAGCTCATCGTTAAGAGATCTCCAGTGGCTAATATGGGTCAATCACGGATGTCCAGTTCAGCGGTAAATTTATCCCGGATTTGATGAGAAGGGGGCTGGTGCGCGCGAGGCGACGCCCGACCCTGACCTACGTCACCGGCGAGAGCTCGGTGAAAGTAACCGCGGAGAGTAAAATTGTTAACTCACATCGCAATGCGAACTGCATGAATCATTTTAACGAGCCGCTGGAGAGGAAATTGCGACGCGCCATCCACCCGATATTACGTGAAAATGTTATGTCAAAACATCACAAATGCTCTCGTTCTGTACTTCCCGAAGAGAAGAAGAAAGTTGTAGGCAGGGACGTGAGCATGGATACAGGAAAATAAGCACTGCATCTCCTGGCTTTCTAAATCTATCTAAGTGTCCTTTGACTATTACTAAATTAACTTCATTAGTATATATGTTTAAGTATAGATAAGCACGGAGATTTCGGATGTGGTTTGTATACCCTACCCGAAGTCTGCACGTCATTGGTTGATGTCTGCTGATATTTATTTATGTTGTCAGACTTAAAAAAAAATAATGAAAAATCTAAACTTATTTTTTTTTATTCGACGAAGCGACGAAACGAGTGAGACGTACACTTGATGCTAAGTGATATGCCAGCCCATAGCATCACATATGGTAGGATGGTATGAACTTCTCCGCATAGTGCTCGTAGCTTTGAGACATAAGATGTTAGACTCGTCAGACCTTATCATCAAGAACATATCATTGACCACAACTGATGATTGATTATAAACGATTAACAACATTAGATTATTCTGGATGTAATCAAGGTTTTTGAAAAGGACCTAATTTACAATAGTGCAACGTGTAAGAGAAGCTGGACACAGTGAGTCCATCTGGGTGCTGATATGCCTCATCGTAAATAGCACTGTGGACACATCAGGAGTTTGCTATTCTGACTCTTAATACCTTCCAGGTACTAAGGGCCTATTCAATAATTACTTATCATCTAGCAAGAACTACAATATCTATGAGGGTACATCCGCGGAACCGATCAATGTGGAGAACTTTGGCTGATGATGATGATAATATCTATGAATAAGACTATGTATACACTTCTATCGTGGATCCTGTTGGCAAGGATAGTATAACAATATTGAGTGACGTTTTCAGTAGTTTTAATTTACGTGTAGGGAAATATAAAAAAAAATGTATAAACATTACAAAACTCTTCGAAGGTATTCAACATATGAGAGAATGGAAACCTTCCGAAAATTTGATGACTGGAAGACGTAATAAAAAAAATCATTGGCGGTTACTGATAACGATATAATAATCATTGATTATTCTAAACCACTTCTTCATATGGCGGAATTAAAAGGTAAAAACCTTTTTTACTTATCGGAAGTAATTCTTTACAAGGTTTTTATAATATTTATACATCTCGCAACATTTTACGTAATTATGTCTTTAAACATAAAAATAAACACAGAAATGTAACGTTGCATGTAATGTTCGCCTGAGAGTGCCAAGAGACTGACCATGACCATCCTCTGACCTCATCGTTTACTCAAGAATGCTTAAAATTTTGATAATAAGAATACCGTAGAAGCTAACGGCGATTATCGCACTTTTTTTTACATTACAGCTCCTTTAACAAATAAGTCGAAAATGGCTGACGTAAAAAAAAATCAACTATTCCTCTGTTAAATTGTCGTTATTTAATATTATTATATCACATTTTGTTCGTAGTAAGTATCAATGTTTATAATGCTATAATAAATCTACAAATGTATATGATCGACCTTGCGGTGAAAGTTGGCTCTCGACATCAGCTGGCCCATTTCACCAAAGAGGTCTGTCGCATTGTACTCGCTACGTGGTCCGCTTAAGGTAACAAACAAACTGTCGCGAACGGAAACAGCCGACGTACTAACTGTTGTTCGTAACCCACGACCAGCTACAATCATAGATTGGCAACAGTTTGATATCAATATTCCATTATAGGTTAATCATACTGCTGGTTTTGGGGACCAGTGGGCGGATATGATCATAGTTCATATAAAAAAAACTTCATTACATTTAAGCTTTAAACTGGTGAAAGTAAATCATGACCTTAACTCTATTTATGAGAGAGGATACCTAGAATCTGGACATAACAATAAGGATATATGTGTTCTGATTAATGTTTCGATTCCAAAGCCGTATGTGGTGAACACTTGGGTGATGGTACGGCTTTTTCGTATCCACCTCTCTATTTACCACTTGTTCACATGAGAGCAAGACTATTTTGAAGCAAGACTATTTTGAGCGAGCTCCACCAACTACAGGGTCTTTGTCGCTTAATGTTATGATTCAAGTTAAGTATTAACCCACTGACGATAAAAAAAAAATATTTAAGAGAAGCAACTAAAAATTTTTGAAAGTGATAATTTTCATATTTTGTGTTGCATTCAACGTTTACATACATGAAAATAATTATTAGATCACCTGAAATTTAAAAGTATTGTAATTGATAAGTCATACGTTAACTTGAGCGGTCAGGAAACATTGAACGAACATTATTTTCTCTTTTGAGAAACAAAGGTACGCGAACAGTCCTACAACAATTCGTTGACTCACATTACTTTCTATCCCCGAGCTGGTGAACTCGAAACAAATAAATATAACAAAACTAATTCGAACTCTATTCCAACGGAATAAAATCTAATTTATAATCACATCCCATCACACATACGACTAATCAAATTTTTTTAAATATTTGTTTAGCTTGAAAAACAAATCTAAAGTCTTACTTATTGTCGATAGAAATATTACTATTATATAAATACAATTTAAATTAAAGTGTCGGTTTGTATCAACTTCACAGGTTTTGCGCGATAATACACAAAATTTTTTTGTCTGTTTGTGCCGAGCATTCTCCGAAACGTCTGAACTGACTTCGGCGAAACTTTCACCAGCACATAGCTAATGTTGTGAAGAGTAACTTAGGCCCTACTTTTATGTCAAATCTTTTATGTGTTTAAAGATAATTATTTTAAACTGTTCGATATCTTCAATCTTTAAAACCGTTACATCGGAAACTATAAAAGAATGTCAGAATAAGTACTTTTTATTAAGAATGTTTTATATTTATTTATTATTAGCTGTTCCCCGCCCGCTACGCTGATCGTAATATAGAATTAGACTTGAAATTTGTCTCAAATTTTCTTTGAGAGTAACCGTAACCGCAAATGACTCTTTATAGCAACCGTTACTATAACAACCGCATAAATAATACCTAACAAAAATGTTTATAAAAGTCAATTAGAAATAAAATGAAGAAGTATCTGTGAAATTCAAAAAATAAAGAGCCTATAATGTACAAATAATTCCGCATCGAAAGGTCATTGTTCCCATGTCGATATGCTCACTAGTTTTCACGTGATTGGCGAAAAAAGAAAACCGATTGACACTATATATACATTTATACATATATGTAAATCACCAGTAGATGGCGTTTCAATTAATTTAACGAATGACGATGTTCGGTACGAACTGAACATCTAGTTACGGATATACAGAAAGATAAATAAATTCTGGTAGAACAAAGACAACAGGAAATCAGCCATGTCACCAGCTTTTAGGAAAATTAAATGTAAGTGGGGCAAATTACAAAGAGTTTTACGACGAAACTAAAAACTATATCAAAAATTCTCGCGGGAGTAATGTAATGTTACCATCTAATGTAATTAAATTATTCCATAATTTTAATTATTAATAAAAATTAATATTAATTTTAATAACTTGTGTCCAATATACATTAAATTGATTTCGTAGTCATCATCATCATCATCATCATCATCATTATCACACCACCACTGGACATAAGTCTCCCCCATGGATGTCCACGATTGTAGGGGTTCATATAAGAGTTTGGGTTATTTCCCACGACGCTAACCCAATGCGGGTAGGTGGGAGGCAGAGCCTCGTTTGTAGATTAGCAGGTGAGGTTGGCCTGGGTGCCGTGAGTTGTTGTGCGGGGCCCCTTACACCCCGATTATCACACCACGACATCATTATAAACGTAAGTATTACGCAAAAGAAAGTAAATTGAAACAGTAAATAAAAGAAACTTGACGAATTTGATGTTACTATAAAAGAAAAGTTTAATTTTGTTACTAGTACTTCGTATTTCTTACTTCAGTTACAACTTAGTACTTCACTAGGTTCCCTAGGTCTATGTCTGTTGATGGGAGCCAGAACCTCATTTGTTGATTAGCAGGGTTCACCACCACCAGCAAGTGAAGTTGGCTTGGGTCCCGTGATTTGTTGTGCGGGTCTCGCTACACCGCGATTTTATAAACGATAATGTATTTGTAATATTAACCATTAATTGTTTTTTTTTAAATAATAACACTATGAAGTATCTCGTTCTTCGTTTTGTTTATTCAAATAATCGACATGACGGGTAGGATGTTCACTTGATGATAAGTGATACGCCTGCCCATAACAAAGCGGCGCTAGTTAAGATTTTGTATGCTACATCACATTGCGCTCGTCGCGTGAGACGTAAGAATTTAAGTTTCGTTACCCCAGTAATTACACTAGTTACAGCATCCTAATACCGTCTAATAGCAGAAATAGGAGCTGTGGCGGTACCTACCTAGACAGTCTCCGGCAACAGTGACCTACCACTAGTAACCACCAGTACCAGCCAATTAAAAACTATTGTTAAGAAAATTAAAATTTTTTGCCTTTAATTTTATTTTTGTAACTCATTTCTGCCAAGAAATCCATAAGAAAAGCTTTTTTTTTAAATTATACTGTTATCTAACAATTTAATATTTATTTTACAAGTCAATGTACATCATTAATCAGCATCATCGTTTCAGCTTCCTCTTATCTACGCACTTAGCTTTCAGTAATCGATTCCGATTGCTCCTATCTATACTATAATATATTACATATTATTTATACTTGTAATTTTTTGTATTTTTATATATGAATACGAATGGATATTACAGTTATAACAATTTTTTTATGCCTTGATTGTTTTTTCGGCGCCATTTATTAAGTAGACGTTTTTTTTTGATTAACGTGGAGGAAATGCCTATGCATATCGTCCTCGCGGGGCAAGGACAGGCCATGGGAGCTAAGAGAAAAATTTCTCCCGACTCCCTGCGGCGGATCCGATGTTGGGCCTGCCGTCACCCGTTATACGGCCGCGGAGGATAGGAAGAACGGCGCACCGTTATACCGACACTCCTCTTCCCCCGGAACCTACCCGGCCGGCCCGCGGTGAAGTGCCTGCACGAGGAGGCCGCTCCAGGTTAGAGCACCGATTGAGAACAGCGAGCTCACCAAGGATGCGGCTGATGGGCTGCAGGGGCGGTTTCATACTGCCCCTAGCAGCCGAGGTGGAGTCGCGGAGGGAGTACCTTCTGTGACTAACAACGGGTGGCGTGGCCCAACATCGGATTCGGCGCAGGAAGCTGGGAGAGTTTTCTTTCTTGGCTCCTATGGCCTATGGGCGACGGGTTCGGGGTAGGCCGAGAAAGGGGCGCGCTGTATGTTCTGGCGTGCTCTTGCGGAGGTTGGAAAGGAAGGATTTATCCCTCCCACCCGAGGTGGGGCTGCGAAAGCGGCCAGCGCCAGCGGGGTCGTGAATGGTGCGAAAGCGTTTCCGTGACCCTGCCATCAGACGATGAGTTGGAACATCGCGGAGGTTTTAGTCGATACAAGTCCAACATAATCTGGCATTTCCTCGACGTTAAACAAAAAAAAAAGAAAAAGGTTCTATTCAAATAGCTTCCAATTTGAATTTAAATTCTAATAGCTCTTTACACAAGATGCGGTTTACCAAATATCACTTTTTTGGACATCCGTGTGAAAAACCGGTAAAAATATCGCCATTGCCACTGTGCTTACTTATCAAAAAAATTGTTTATTAACGAAAGAGTACTTCTGAAGAAAGAGCAGTAGAATTATGTATAACTGTTATCAGCACACTGCCAGTTCGCCCTCCTGCAGTTCAGCGAGGCCTATGTTCAGCGGTTTACTTGATAGGTTGAGACAAATTAAAATATTCAAAGTAAAATGTATAAAAAATATTTCATCATCAGCTGATAGACATCCATTGCTGAATGTAGCCCCCTCCCCTCGCCAAGGATTCCCATATCAATCGATGCCGGCAGCATCGGGGACCTCCAAAGTAACTAGCTAGTGGCTATGATTTGAAAGTTAACATTGCTTTTGTTGGAACGAACAAAATTGGTTTGAAAGATAATAAAATGTTATTACACTATTTGCTAGAAATCGAGAGGTTAATAGAAAATATTCTCACGTATTCTTTCGCATCTTTCGCAGGCAGAGTATCAAGGATAAAAGACCACTTGGGGCACTATTTAAGATCGACGCCTTCTTTTAACGCTCTTAACCTATTACTCAAGAGTAAACCTATATTCACTTGGTCGAGCAGTGTAATATGATAATAATATTTAAACATATATTAATCATGAACATATTAAAAAGAACTTCGTTAGATATAGAGTTAACAAATTTTAAATGTCTTTACCACTTGTAGCTAAGAACACTTGATGGTCTCCTCTAGAACTACAAAAAAAATTAAATCTTCTAGAGCTGCGATACAAGAGACTGATATGCATGTTAAATTTTTAATACACTATCATTTTGTTGCAGGATTAAAAATACTCAGAGCGACTTGTGTTTGAACACAGTAATCTCTCCTATAACACGATACTCTTATAACGCCGTTTCATATTACGCGATTTCAATTCCCCGTATAACACGGGCATTGTCCCATATAAAGCGAGGATTTCTGACATTAAATTTCTGCACTTTGAAATTTATAATGATTTGTGCAGTTCATAGTTTCGCACGTGTGCAAGTGTGGCAATTGTGTTGTTATAAAATTGAATTATTTTATTAAATTTGAGTATTAAAAGACTTTTTGTTCATTATATAGGTTTTTCTTAATGTTCGATTTACACCCCACATCTAACGCGTAAAGTTAAATCTTAATAATTTATACGTAACAGCGTTGTACAGGAATACTACATGGCGTTTTGCTATAACGCCAATCTATCGTGTATACTGTACTAAACTTTATATATTATGCATTACCCCTTTTGGAACTATTATTATTACATATTTGTTTACTATGAATCAATTTTTAAATTGATTATTAGATAGTAAATATTATTGGTAAAAATATTAATGTATTTGTCCAGATACTATAGTACAGTATAACGTCCATTTTTAAGAGTATTAGTCATTCTCAATTTTCTCGTATAGTTTATTATATATACTACATACTAGTACACAAACAAAAGCTTATTGAATTACGGTTTTATAAATTATGATAGTTTTTATTTCATGTTGTCAAGTTACCACTTACGCAATATACTAAGTACAGCACTAGCGTGTAAGTAATAGATGTCAGATGGCACAGTGTGTACTTAGATTACCAAAACGTTACAAAGTTTAACCTTGTAACTTCAATTTAACTTACGATCACTTGTTGCACAAGCAAACCTTGTGTTTCCCTTTAACCTATTATCCAAATTGTTAATCATGTTATTTTGACATAGATTTCATTTATAAAATATAAACATTAGTCTCTTCAGGGCTAACATTGAGAATGTAGCAAAGTTGTATACTCTCAAGATTTATTTTGTATACGTTACTACTTAACAGCATTGGGATCTGGTCTAAATTACGATCAAGTTTTTGCAGGTAGATATAAAAACCTAAAAAAGCCTATAAACCCTACTCTTGAAGAGGACCAGAATATAATCTTATAGCAACAATAATTAAGATTTTCTTAAAGAAGGATAATAGATGCCTTTAAATATTATGCTATTTTTACTATTTCCACTGCATACTTCCTGATGATGATTATTGTACATGTACTATAACTCTTCTTCTTTGTCGATATCACTCTTGACAGAGTGGCCGTGGTCATCACTTCAGGCTTTGGTGGCAAGCTTCACAACACGCCGCCACTCTTCTCTGATGGCCACCTTCCTCGTACATTCATGTAGTGACAGTGAGTCGTTTACTGCTAGTTTTATCTGGTCAAACCTCGCAGGTAAACTTCCTCATAACTATATATGTATATAACATTTAAAATTATATATACCCAAATAACATTTAGATCCATTATGTACATCTTTTTTTAGCAGGGTTGTGATGCAATCATTTTTATCTGGTGTAGTTGCAACTTCATATTATTATTAAACATATTATTATTATTATTTCTGATAAATGTGATGTTTATTTACATCTTATTTGCAAATTTTTAACCTCTTAATCAGTTTCCCGGTTTAGGAGTCGACGTATCCTGTGGCACAGGTATCTTTAATCCATTTCCGTTCTTTCCGATTTTTAGCTTTTGCCAAGGTTGTTCTTCCAATAATCTTGATGCATACGTCTTATAACTTATCTGTGATATAGTCAAACCCATATACAAAACAGTAAATATATGTTATTTTAAAGTAAATATTACATTTATTAAAAATTTGGATTAATTTCTTGTAAATGAATCGGAAACTTTGATTGTATGGATGAATTAATAGTTTCGCTGCTTTAGCAAACATATAAAGTAAATATGTTTTGTAAAATCGTGATAAATATAGCGGGCAGGTAAAAAACGTTCAAGGCAAGTCCCGGGTTAGCCACTTCTATGTTAGTGTTTGTCGAAATCGCGCAGACCTTGTCACGAGAAATAATGAAAGAATATTGTCGCAGCTTCTACATTAACCATTACAAAAATAACATGAACATAATTTAATAATGCACCAAGTTAACTGATTTTAACTGTCTGGCTGTTCTCTGCCCGCATTGCTGGTCGTAATATCACACCTTCGCAACTCCCATTTGGAAAGGTTTTTTTTTAAATCCATTCCCAGTTGTCTTCAAAATTGCAGAAGCAACGTCTCCACTAAATTTTGAGTATTTACATCCGCCCGGCGACAACTCTTGCCCTCCTGGCGCTTACCCGTTATTAACACCCCCTCAAATCCTTCTAGAGGTAACAATTCGTAAAATCCGTTCTTAGCTGACCTCGGCAAAAGGAATATACCTATCAAATTTCAAGCCTACAGGCTTTATGGTTCTTGAGATATCGGGATGAGTCTCTACTTAGGCGGAAATCTCTTATATATATAGATAAGGCATATTTATTATATGTACATTATCAATTCTATAAGTCATTTGATTCAGTCTTATCTATATAATTGATAGTAGCTCTGTTTCACGAGACCCTCTTGGCAGGTACCTAACAATTGTCTTTGCTTCCAAACGAGGAGATCCGCAGGAGAAGTAAGGTCACCGACATGCCCAAAAATATTGCTAGCCTCAAGTAGCAATGGACAGCACACATCGCTCGAAGGAATGGTAGCCGGTGGGGCACCAAGGTCCTCGTACGGCGATCGCGTATCGGAAGACGGAGTGATGGCAGGCCCCCAACCAGGTGGTTCAACGATCTCGTGTGGGTTGCGGGAAGCAGCTGGATGCGGGCAGCGCAGGATCGATCAATGTGGAGATCGTTAGGGGAGGCCTATGTCCCGCAGTGGACGTCTGTCAGCTGATAATGAAACAGTAGTCTAAAAACATACTGTATTCCAGCTTAAAGTGCATTGTAGCTAGCGATATCTAACAACTTATGTATCAAGGCGAAAAATCTTCATCGTTTCCAGCTTTAACTAATTTAAGGGATGCTTTCTAATGCAAGAAAAGAAAATAAAGAGAAAGATAATTTCTTGCATTATTTTACATGTCTTCGATACTTGAAGCCCTGGTTCCTGAACTAGGAATTTGATCTGTATTTCAGGAAAGGGTGGCCCCCTCCCAGTTACATCGTTACGTAAATGCAATCTCTTAAAAATATGGAAATTACAATATTGCCAAAATTTTAACAAAACGAGAGAAAAAAGAATTAATAAAAGTTCTGTGCGTTTGTCTGTATGTGTGTTATATATATATATATATGTTTCAGTGGTTATTGTGTTGTCTATGTGTGCGTATATATGTGTGTGTATATACGCGGGTGTTGGTGTGTTAGGTATACGCGTGGTGTACTGTACGGATTGGAAAGAGAAGTATGAGAAGTGAAAGGAATAAGGAGAAAAAAACCTTAATCAAATTATACAAGACGCAGCAATAAGTCCTCCGTTTCTTTATAGTCCAAGAACATAAGCCAGCTCTTCATTTTGACCTAAATTTATGATAAGGAACAACACATTATGATAACTAGTAACTTTACTATACAATTAAAGTAATAATATATTAATATTAATAAAAGAAAGTATAATAGTAATAATATATTAAAGTTAAAAGTAATCAATCTTACTTATATTGTTTATACTAGTAAATACTTGTAGGTGTCTTGGAGAACATAATGTTAAACAAAGACTAGATCGTCAAAGATCTTCAGTATGATAATCAGGAGCAACCATCAACTAAGTTTCATTAGACAAATATAATTCAAAAAATTTTGTTCATTTAAAAAATCTTGTGGCAAACATACGTAATTTTACGTATTCATAAAAAATTATCGACTTGATAATATAATCACGATTTTTTTCATCACCATTAGTATCCTCATGGGAGGCCTCTTACATGGCGGACTGACGATCTGGTGAGAATCGCGGGAACACACTGGATGCGAGCAACGTGGGACTGATCGATTTGGAGATCTTTGAGGGAGGCCTATGTCCAGCAGTGGACGTCTATCGGCTGATGATGAAGTATCCTAGTTATATCTATGCTTACAGTCGTCATCATTAAATTGACCATAATTTCGTCAAAGTATCAAACACACTAATATAATATAACGTATTGAGAAAACTGGAAGTAGATCCCTGTTGCCGGATATAGTCTATGTAGGTACCACCGCATGGCCTATATCTGCCGCCAAATAGCACTCTGCAAACATTATGTTGTGTGTTCCGGTGTGAAGGGCGTCGTAACTAGTGTAATAACAGATAACGAGACTCGACATCTTACCTCTCAGGCGACGAACGCAATGTGGCGCAGAGTATATCATCCTAATTAGCGCCACATTGTTATGGGCAGGCGCATCACTTACCATCAGGTGAACGTCCTTCACGTCTCGTCGCTTCGCAGAATAAAAAAACGTGTTTTTTTAATTGCTAATCAGCTGACCATTTGACCTCAATTTCAATGGTAGTTACCACCTTTATTTTGTAACAGGAATGCTGCGTTCATCCGGACAATTTATTACAAACAGAATTTTAGGCGAGTACGCTTTACTATCCACGGCCATTGCACCACTTAACCCAATTGGTGATAAAACAAATACGAATACTTTTCAGAAGATCGTTTCCTATTAGATCTATTATATATTCGATATGATAATACAAAACACGACTTTATTTAACGCTTAAGTGACTTAATCTAAAGTTTAATAAGTGCAAGTATTGATATTCCACTAAAACAAAGATTGTTTTAAGTGTAATAAGTAAAGATTAATGCTTCAAAACAAACCAAAATTATGGTAATCGGAGATGTAGGTCATGATAGTAAAGTCTAGGAGCCTATTCACTTCTCCTAAACACTTCCACGACATTTTTATACGGAAACATTGAGGCCGGCAAACTATTCCAATCTTTCGTTGTTGTCATTATTATAGAGAAAGGTAAACCCTAATGTAATACATGTTTACAAAGCACCGCATTGCGCTCGTCGTGATTTTAACGGTATCTTGTTAATTTCACTACCCACTACGCCTTTCAAACTGGTGTAGAGTTTTGCACAGAATATATCAATAACATCAGAAAAATCTTGCCGAAGAACGTATCTCTCTTCCACTACAACAAGCACACTCCATATATAGACGGAATTAATAATTACTCGCGGCAATTATAAGTTTCGTTTATTATTATAACATTTATATTACATTATTTATTGTCATACTAGTAAAAGTCAATTAATAAATATATATGCAACATATTATATTAGATTTTAATTTTCTACTTCTCCTTTCTAGCTATAATATATATTTAACTTAGTAGAGGTGTCGAGTCAGCTTTCTTTATTTTTCTCTTCCTCTTCTTATTTACTTTCTCATTTTTTTTTATTTAATATCGAATAGAGAATGTGTGATAAATTATAAAAAAAATCATACCAAAGTAACTTCTTTAAAACTGGATGAAATGATACGGCAGAAAATTCACAAAGTTCGCACACGCACTGCGTAAACATGAGCCGATATCGTCGCGAGTAGGGATAGCAGCGTTGACATGCGCAGTCACGCACTGCACTACACCAACTGGCCTACCAACACCGGCAGACTCTCCTTTTGATCAATTTAGTTGACACTACGATAAGCGGAAGCGGCGAGCGGCACGTGAGTACTACACCTAAAAATAACTAACGTACATTTAATCGTAAACAACATAGATTAACCAAAAATTCTCTTTAACTTCATGAGAGCCGATGTATTCAGAGCAATTTAAAGTTATACACAATTCAGGTCAAGGTGTCAGCTGCTTATCAATAAAAAAAAACTGTTATTTCATTCTAGGAACCGAGGAGACGTACAGGACGTTCACCTGATGATAAATGCCTGCCCATAATGTGACACTAGTTAGGATGTTATACACTGCACCACATTATGCTCTTCGCCTTAAGACTGAGAGTAAAGCCACGTCCCTTCTAACCGGAATACTATATCGTTTTCATACTACTATTTAGTGACGAGAATAAGAGCTTCGGTGGTTCCTACCCATATGGTCTCGCGCAACAGAGACTCACCACCAGTGTTGGTTACTAACTGTTATTACCACTGGTACGGTTAAAAGTTTCAAGAGTAAAAAAATTCTTCTTAATAATCAAAGATTTCAAAATCTCAAATTCAATTACCTAGTAACATTTCTTTAAATATTCTTATGTTATTATCTTAAGTTTCACAATGGACTTTTTCTCGATTTTTAAGGTTGTGGATCTTTTAATTACTAGAGCGCCTATTTCCGCCGCCAAACCATAATATACATTATCTTCAGATTTTATTAATCCTCTGCTGGATATAGGCCTTCCCAAATATCTTCCAACGAATGCGATCCTCAGCTTCTCAGATCCACACACTTCCGACCGCCCTGATTATGTCGTCGGTCCATCTGGATGAAGAGCTTCTTAAATTTCTGCGTCCAGTACACGGCCTCCATTCCAAGACTTTCTTCCCCCATCGGCCATCACTGACACCACAGACATGGCCGGCCTATTACCACTTCTGCTTACAGATTTTGAGAGCTACGTCGACAGCTTTAGTTCTCCGTCGAATTTCTTCGTTCTGGATTTTGTCCCTTAGAGAAATGCCAAGCATTGCTCTCTATCGCTTGCTGTGCGACTTTGAACCAGCCATCAGAAGTGTCATAACATCCTGTGGCTGCATATGCCTTAACCACCTCCATGGCGCTAATAAAACATGTTCAAAAACAATACAAAATCTTTTTCATATTTTCATTGTAGTACTTATCGGTGAACTTAGAATAATTACAATGATACTACAAGATATAGTAAGAAATTGACTTCGATATGATAATTATCCATATGGTAACTGGAATTTTCCGTTTTGTACGTGTTTATTAATAAATATTAAAAATATTTAAATAGTAGAAAACGAAGAAATTCATAAACGTTTTTAAATTTTCACCTTTGACAATATTATAATTTACTATTATTATTAACACGTAAATATATACCTGTTACTTTAATATTACGAAATAAAGCGTATTTTATAACACATTTATTTAGTTGCAACAAGCACATGGCACGTGACTACTAGTTAAGCTAGTGTTGGAAAAACCTCGATATTTCTCCAAGGTCAAAATCCAGAGAAAAAATTTTTACGGGTAACTAAAGTTGTCGAGATAACTCTCAAAATCTGCAAGCTGATATGCCAATGGGCCGGCCATGTATTTCGTGTCAGTGACGGCAGATGGGGGAAGAAAGTGTCAGGGTGGATCTAGCGGACAGGATGCATAAGTGTGGGACACGCTTCCTTCCAGGTGGACCGACGACATCATTAGAGCGGTTAGAAGTGGGTGGATGTGAAAAGCTGAGGATCTCATTTGGTGATGGACATTGGTGAAAGCACTGGATTAATAAAGGCTGATCAAGATGATGAGATTAGGTTAGAACCTAAATAATAATATGTGACGTGCAGATAATGGAACTTTATAACACTAAGGATAATATTTTTTTTTGCAATTGCGTAATTGTTTGAAGACGCTCAAAAAAGAAGATAACCGCTCTAGAATGTGGTGCTGGATAAGAATGTTAAGCATAACTTGGACACAGTTTCGGACAAACATCTGAATCCTGCAAGAACTAGATATCAAAGAGCGTCTCTCTTCCATCGACCAAAGTCGTATTCTCACTTTCCTCGAACACACCACACGACGAGAAGGCACGTCTATAGAACGACTTGTGATGCATGGAAAGGTGGAAGGCATAAGACCACGCGGTGGAACTCCAATGCGCTGGACCGACCATGTAAAATCAATTTTAAGTGCTCCACTACACAAAAGCGCAAGAAAAGCTACACTGCGCGAAGAATGGCGACATCTTGTGGGGTGCCATCAGTAACAAGATGACAACCACGACTTCTCTGCCAAGAATGTGACGACGAAGTAAATTTTTTTGAAATAGCGATAAGGTTTTTTTCCTAGACCTTCTAGATACTACTACTTCTTTGTGTTTCTGTGACCAAATAGTATTGTTTAAAGTGTACTGTAGTTAATTAAATTACTGGCATAACGAGATGTACCATTTTACATCTCAAAGCAAAAGCACTGCTATATTATAATGAGGAGGTGTATTATGTGAAGGTTCTGCTCGACCTATTCCTAAATCAAACTATTACTAACTAATAATAACAACAATATGAACAAAAATAAATTAATTTATATTATTGAAAGCTCTCGTCGAGACCTATTCTGTACGTCAATAATAAATTTTAAATATTTAATCAGCAGACGTACTTCCAGAGGGACAAGATAGAGATTTTGCACGCGCTAGTTCCTGTAACTTAAAAAAAAACTTAAAAGTGAGTAATATCTCGAAAGGACCAACTACGCATGATTCTGATGGAGTTGGTTTAATTCCCAATATACAATACTGATTCTCTTCTCAGTAGAATAGGACCAAGACCCATTATTGGAATCATCAGTAGATTTCCTAATTCTTCCACATTTTTTATTAAACTTATTTAATTTTCGTCGTTATAAGTTACCGGATTTCAGTTGGGTTATTTTCAAGCTATACCTAACAAGAAAAAAGCTTACAGGTTTACTACAAGCTGTAGTGAATATGTTAAGATATCTAAAATATTGAATATTGAAAAGAAATTCTTTCATACTTCTTTTATGTAAACTACCAAATCTTACAGTTTCAGTGATACGTTACAGTGATACGCTTAAAATCGGAAACCAGCTTATTTATAATGAGAAGACAGTTATATATATAGACCAGGGATCGGCAACCTTTTGAGGCGGTAGTAGTAACAATTTACAATTTGCAAAATTTTAAAGTTTTGATGGAGCTACAGAAAAGTTTTCCTTACCTTTAACGATTAGTGCCTGTATAAACAGTTTCTTGATAAAAAAAAAACTAGTTTATTATATTCATATGCAGTTTAACTGTGTGTCAGTTTGTCGCCGATAGCTTATTGGTTTGTTGCGTACCAGTACCAGCCAATGGAGTGAAGTTGGCGCGGAATACAAATAGTCCGTACACACTGATACTGTGCGTGCAGTTATCATTGTTAAATTCAATTTCCATAATAATAACACATCGGTAATAATTAGTTTTTAATGTAGCAGTAAATCCTGTTGAGTGCCAGGCTTTACTAGTTTATTCATATATAAATAGCGTTTTTATAACAAATGATGTAATCACTTATAATTTAAATAAAAAATGGAAACAGTTAAACATTTACAAACAACACTAACTTGTACTTCGATAACAAATAATCGCGGATAACAAATTCAACAGGAGCGTCGTGGAGTGGCGCAAAACTGGTGCAAGTGGCTGAGAGGTGCAGCCTAATCCTCGTTAATCAATTCAGAGAACGATTTTTAAATGTTTTCTTTATAAAATACATAATATTTGTGTATGGAACTTAATAGCCTCACATTCCCATCCAAAGTGCCACATGTGGCTCGAGAGCCGTATGTTGCTGACCCCTGGTGTAGAGGACATAGGACGCCGCGAAGTAAGGCTCATAGTGCGTTCGTTGTGTATCGGTGCCTTGTACAGAGCAATCCTCTTATAACACTCGGTGAATATGGTACAAGTTAGTTCAAGTTTAAAAACAAGTTCTTTAATACGCTTAACACAAATATGACCACTGTTCAGATTCTACAATCCTCTCTCTCACTTCCTAGCCATTATCCCATATGGTGATGGGGTCAACTTTCTTTATTTTTCTCCTTCATTCGCTCTGTCTTCAGCATTCATACATGTCCCCTAGGGGTCTATAATGCCAAATTATCAATGTAGTCAGACGGCCTTCTTGCCACGTAGCCATACCATCGCAGCCTACTTTCTTGAGATCTTGTCGGCAATTCTATAATCCAATTAAGTCTTAGTATCATCTCTATCATAATACAGGTGCTCCTGTCAATAGTCTATCTCACCTCCAACATATATGAATTTTGAAATATATTTTTATCACAACTAAACATATAATAGGGGTGACCTTAATTTCTCGTGATACAAAGCGAAAATGAGGTCGAAGATTATGAAGCGTGGTCAAAATACTATGACTCGTATGGTAATTACGGGAACACAGCAGTTCTACGGTGGCCATTAAATAATACTGTATCTGTCCAAAAGATTGCTATACTTAAGTGGCAGTGGGCAGGCCACATTACTCGAACGGACCGACTGCCGATGGGGCAGTAAGGTCCTTGAGTGGCGCCCGCGTACTGGTACTGACCAATGGGAAATGGCCCAAATCCCGTCATATTAACCCCTACAAACTGGTTGATGTAGTGCTGGGAGGCCACCCACAAGGTGTACCAACGATCTGACGACAATCGTGGGAACTCACTGGATGCGGGGCCTATCGATGTGGAGATTTTGAGGGTCTATGTCCAGCAGTGGACGTCTATCGCCTGATGATAATATCTATTCTGCCAAGACCCATACTATGAAACAACGAGAAGAGCAAGACGTTCACCTGATGATAAATGATACGGCCGCCCATAACAATATGGCGCTAGTTAGGATGCAACACACAGCACCAGAGACGGTATCCGGCAAGAGAACTACTACCAGTAAATATTTTATAAATTAATGTAGTTTGTCACTTCCAGATATTGCGTTATCTCCAAGCCCTACTAATGGATGGGATATCCTCAATTTACTACTCTATATTGTTAATAGGGAATGTAGACGATATTGCCGTACGCATTTGTAGAGTATAGTTGTAATATCCGTTCGTGTTCCCACAGAGCGCCTGTGGCTCAATCCTATTGCAGCAATAGATAAAAAAAAATTCCTTTGTTGTACAATAACAAATGCATTAAATAAGCAGGTAGGATAACGGAAAGTATTATATTTATAAATTTATCCCATAATTATGAGATGTGGACTTTACAATTTATGTATTTTAATACAGGAAACTAACAAACCTACAAGGATAGATACAAAATAAATTGAAAAATAGAGAGTTGGAACGACAACGAGATTTACTGGTCTAGGTAGGTACCAATGCAGCGCCTAGTTCTGCCGTCGAAGAGTATTGTGCAAACTCTACTGCGTTCCGGTTTGAAGAGTGCTGTTGCTAGTGTCATTACTGGAGTACAGAGACAACATCGTCAACGTCTCAGGCGAGGTGAGCAATGTGGTACAGTATACTCGTATATCATCCTAAGAAACGCCACATTGTTAAGGGCAAGCGTATCACTTACAATCAGGTGATCGTCCCGTATCTCTCCTTACTTAATTGTATAAAAAAAAACTTTAATCATTACTCTGGCTCTTAAATTTGAACAGTAAGGTTCCTGAATTAATTTAAAAGAGAGAGTGTAGACTAGAGTAAACACCGCGTTATTTCATTCATAACATATGAGGTTTCTAACGTTAAATTCAGAGAAGCATCAGAACAAATGACCAATGGGAAATGGCCCAAATCCCACCATATAAACTTCTACAAACGACGGCCCTTAGTGACCATGCTGTGTGACAGGAGACCATGCTGACTGTGTGCAGATCGCGGCAAGCCGCTGGATGCGGGCAGCGCAGGACTAATCGATGGGGAGATCTTTGGTGAAGGCCTATGACCAGCGGTGTACGTCTATCGGCTGATGATGATGAAAGCTTGTACATGGATGAACCTGAGACATTGATAATAAATATTTTGTATTTGGCATCAATTTCATTGGGAGAGGTTTCTTTATAAATTTTATAAGCGCTAAAGTTAAGGAACAAATCTATATATATAATGAAAATTGGTTTTCTTTGTTTGTCAATCACGCGAAAACGAGTGAAAGTATCGACATGGGACTATAACCATTCGACGCGTAATGATTTGTAGATGGCTATAGGCTACTCATTTTTTTTTATTTCATAGATCATTATATAATTAAATTTTATAAACATTTTCGTTTGGCATCATTTACGCGGTTACCATAGTAACGGTTGATATAGTAATATCGTAACTCACGGCGAATTAGTAGCTTCATTCTCTCATCACGACCTTATTTATCTATCCTTATGTATTAGACCGCCCAAGCCTTAAATACAATGTCAGTATGTCAATCAGGTACGCCTTCGTCGATTCCTGGTTATTGATATATTTTAAAAAATCGCAGGTCACAAATTATGTTATATATTACATCCGTAAATTAATTATATATAAAACGTAAATATATATAAGTCTTTGTATGTATTAAGAATAATACATGTTTAAAATTTCTGATAAGTTCGGTGAATGATTGCTTCGGTCCCGAAAATTTACAACAGTATTCTGAACAGATCTTACAAAAACAAATCAGCTGCTGAGGACATACGCTGCATATGCTCTTTTGCATAAAGGTAACTGTTTATACCCCGGCTGTGTCCGGATAGAGATGCAGCGGCCTCTAGAATCTCTGAGTACTGCTTCCTTGTGATCTTTGAGGATAATAATCTCTATATAACTCCAATTTTCCCAGACGACAGGGTGTCTTTACGAACATTTTCTTATACCCAAAAAAAATATCTTTTTCGTTTCAACAATGTTCTACCTTTCAAAGTATTTAATCATCATCAGCAGATTGACGTCTACTATTGGTACGTAAGCCTTCCCCAAAGATCTCCACATCGGTCAACGGTCAGCATGTCTTCCAGTGCTGTCCAGGCACTAGAGGCCGCCGTTTGTAGGGGTTCATATGGAGGGAATTAGGCCATTTCCCACCACGCTGACCCAATGTGGGTTGATGAGAGCCAGAGCTTCATTTATTAATTAACGGTGCACCACGATTAGGTGAGATTGGCTTGGATCCCGTGAGTTGTTGTGCGAAACCCCTTACACCCCTAAAATCTTACTCAGACTCAGAGTATTTAAAAAAAATTATTATGTTCTAGTTTCCAAAAATTCATCATGATCACCACGAAATTTCCATTCTTCAAATTTAAATTTGGCGGACAGATTGGGAGTGATGAGACTGGCGGTAGGTCTCTGCTGCCGAAGACTGGCTAGGTGGGGACTGTCTAGCTGCAGCTCCTGTTTCAGCCACCACACACTATACCGTGTTGTGTATCAGCTGACGAGCGCAATGTGGAGCAATGTATGTTATCCTAACTAGCGCCACGTTATTATGGGCGAGCGTATCACTTACCATCAGGTGAACGTCCCGCTCGACTCTTCACTTAATTGTGTATAAAATAAAAATCTACTCTTGATCTGATCTTATGTAAACTCTGTCCTTGATGTCTACCATTTGTTATATTACGAGAAAAACTTTATTGATATTAAAAAAATATATATATACGCAAAAACAGACGTTCCTCGAGTGTATACACTAGTACAAGATTGTGTAAATTTATCGAGACACTTTTATCGTCGTGTGCGCATGTCTTATTAAATAAATAAACGTTTTTATACTTGTGTAATGTGAATTCATACCACGTAGCAATATCAAAGCATTTTATACATTTACAAATGTTTATATTTTTTTTTTATTTCCATACAAATTTATACAATTTGATATGTACTGTGAATGTTAAAAGCAGCCTTTTCCTGCATCACAAGTTGCACATATACCTTTTTAGATTGTGATATATCCGAAGGAAGTGATAACTAGACACAATACGATGGAAGAGAGATGCTGTTCGATACCTAATTCTTCGATAAATGAGGAACTGTGTCCGAGATGTGTCAAGGTTTCATCTCCATCAACGCTTATCTGGAGCGCTTGTCTTTATTTTTACACATTACTTTAAAGTCTGTGGAGGAGTATAAAAAACACTAATGTAACAAACGACCAATAGAGGAAAGGAAGTCTCCAAATCGCTGGACGCACAGGAAATATCCTCACGACGTAGACATCTTTGGTCCAAAATTAAAAGGTAAAATGTCGAATGTTAGCTTGTTTAAGTAATCAGACGTCTTTATTAAATCACTTAATGCAAAACAATTTATTTTTATTACCCCTTTCTTCAGTTAAGTTATGGAGTAACTTGCCTCGCTTTACTGATGTTATATTGTTTAAAAAAAATCGGGTCACAACTTTGAGACTAATTTTAATTTACTTTTGGTGTAATGATATTTTTTAACTAACTTTAAATACTTTTTTTATTATTTATAAGTTAAACAAATCATAATTGTTACAGGTAGATATATAAATAAATATCGTAAAAGAAAATTCTTGCAGCGACACTACCGAATGATATATTTTCTATGGCTTAATTATGGTTTTTAAGGTTGGTGGTTAATTTCGTGGTTTATATTGGTTATCAGTAATAATTCTATTGGTACAATAAACCCAAACAGATTGACGTTGATATAGATAATGAAAATACATATATTCTCAAGGCGCAAAAATTCATATTATTTGTAGCAAGTATGTCCTTTACCAACTTTTTAACCTTCACGTTGTTTTGAAGTATTATTTTAAAAAAAATATTTATCATAAGATCTGGCTATCACCAACACGCAATGCGCCAGCGTGGTTGAAAATGGCCCAGGTCTCCCATATGAACCTGTCCAAACGACTGAAAGTCGCAAGAAGCCCTGGATGCGGGCGGCGCCAGATCGATCGTTGTTGAGATCTTTGGGGGAGGGCTATGTCCAGCGTTCGACGTCTATCGGCTGATGATGTTGATGATGACGTTCTTGTCTACTACATTTAGAAGCTAAGTTAATAAACGGGTAGTAATTGCATTTAATGGCGGAGCTAAGTTACAACACTACAAGCCCAAAAGTCTAACATGCCCTCAAACAATAATGATCATATTTGAAACAACCATGTATCTAGACGACGACCAGTCATCATCATCATCAGCCGATAGACGTCCACTGCTGGACATAGGCCACCACCATAGATTACCCTTTGAACGATTATGGATTTATAAGGGGAGGTTTGGGTTATTTCCGACCACGTTGACTCAATACGGCTTGGTCGGAGCCAGAGCCTCGTTGGTTGATTATAATTATTGTTGCTTAACAATTAATAAGTTAAGAATATACAATCTACATATTAATTTTTTTATAATATATAAGTTTCTATAGTTTATTATACGGTTGAAATGCATCAGTAGATTATATGAAAATATATAATACTGCGTGGGCATAGAGTTTTTTTCCTTCAATAATTTTTTTAATAGCAGGTCTACGTCTTTTAGGTACAATCGTGATCACGTTTGGAACCTTCAATGGGCCTCATAAAATGGCTCAATCATCCTAATCACAATGGAAAGGGCTATGGCACGGAGTTTCTCTGCGTGAACGAATCAGAATTAGGAGATCACTAGATCAACCGAGATTGTAGATACAGCCCGTCTCAACTGATAGTCCTTGAAACAATAAGGTCACAGCGTAGCCGCTATTCTAAAGTAGATATAGTACTATGAGGTCTCTCAAAAAGTATAGTGAAGGTCGGTGTTAGTCGCTGGACATAGGCAGCGTAGCAGGAATGGAAGATCTTTTGGAAGGCATATGTATTCAAACGTTTGGGTAATAATGATGATGGCCTTTTTTTCTTTTTTATTATCATTGAGGGGAGGAGGGAAGGAATCTAAAAAGATACTCTGCTTCTGGAGGAAGACAAGGTTGTGTATGACAACATCTTTAGTTCGCTGCGGGTGATCCCGGGATCTACTACTGAACGCACAAGTGCCTTCAGGCACTAATTCTTAAGCACGACCCAGGGAGTGCTATAGGCGTTATCGACACCCTCGCTTTGACCCGACTCGCACTAGACCAGCTCGTACTTGTCGATCACGTCGGGCTTGTTCAGTGGACAATAAGCCTTCAAAGTCCATGAACCGGAAAACCCTGCTCGTGGCCTTCTAATACAGGCTGAGCTTACCTTGGTCCTATTCTGAACAGCGCGAGACTACAGATCAAAATTATGACGCCCAGCATTACTAAATGACTGAACTTAACGTATTTACTTGTGTGCGTATGTAAATTGGTTAAAACACTTGTGATAATACCTAGATGCAACTTAAGATCAGGTCAGATTACCATTCAGTTGAACATAAACTTGATGAAGAGATGATTGGCTAAGCGACCAAAATTACATATAACGTTTATCACCTCGAATATTTCAATGTTAACGAGCTATTAAACTTTATTTATTGTAATCTTAACTTTTTACTGAGCTGAATAAATTAAAATACTCTACCAAAGGACGCACGATAAAAGTATGAAAGATTACTTAATTTCAAAAATGTTGGAAAAAAAACTACGCGTGAACATCCATTGCTCGTCATATATGGTACGTAATAAAGCTGTTTTTCGGCATATAAATTGCTGAAGCTATAATAATAAATATAAACGCCGTCTGACTGTCTCTGGCTGCAGGGTCAAGCACCACCATCATGTTTAAACCATATACAATGAAGATCAAGAAAACAACAACTACTAACATAAATACGCTACTTTTGTTACGTTGCAGCAACTAAAACTAAAAATAATTTTATTAGCTTCAAAACTCAAACATTTTCAAAGTTGTATGTAATGATCTATAAAATTGGTCTTCGTCTTGCAGTCTTGGCCTTGGTTTTGCGTAAAAACAAGACCAAGACCAAATGAACGAGACCGAAACCAAGACAGACCTGTTATGCAAGACCAACAACAAATGTTTAAGGATAAACGAATAAATAAATATTCTGTTGAAGCGAGTATAATATTTATCATTACTTGAAGATAAGTTTTTCTTCTGGTAAGAAAATATTTAATATATAATAAGACTGAATATACAAGACCAAGACCGAACAGATAAGACCAAAAACAAATACCTAGATTGTGCAAGTCTTCGGTCTTGTTCTTGCTTTACTCATTATTACTTGTATGATTTACTATTTAGTTCAAAGTATTATTAAAAATCGCGAAAAACACCAGCAGAAGTTAATAAGTTTAAAATCACACTTTTCTATTTTTTATTAACAAACTTATTTTATTAAATCTTTGAAATTTTTTTTTCTGTTATTTTGTAGAAAAAAAAAATACTCGGCTTATTGTGAATCTTCTTAGCGGATGTTAATAAGTTATATCTGTATTCTAAGTGGTTAAGCTGCAGATTAACGTAATGATTACATAAATTATACATATAATATTAATACTTGTTTCTTATATATATACATATAAAACAATAATCTTGTTTTCTATATATGATATATTTCGCCAACCACCAAGTTTCGACACGGGACTGTGAAAGAATGTAATGTAGTAATTTAGCACTTTTTAACTTGGTTAAAGTTTAATTTAAGTTTAGTACAAAGAATGAATAATTTATTGTACAAAGCAAAGACATGAATATTTTTTTTATATATTAACATCGAATTGCGTATATTGAACTAATATTGCTGTTAAACAATTAATTTGCTGATGTTTTGCTGTTCTTGTCAAGAACGCAGAACTAAAGCTAACTGGAAACGTCTATAAAATAAAAATGGTGCTGATGGACGGTCTGGTCGTCCTATGGTAATGAGGGGCTGGTGAAATTATACAATATAATTCCGTCATATACTTTCTGAAATGTATCCTCTTGAATACTGTGTTCAATATAACTATCACATAACATTTCTAGCAATTATGCTCTAACTGTTCCCCGCCAGCTTTGCTGCCCATACTCCTGCAACTTCCTTTGGGGAACGAATTTTGTAAAATACATTGTCAGATGACCTATACTCGGTAAAATTTATATTCACACCGAATTAAAAATTTCTAGGCCTTACTGTTCCAGAAACATCGTGATGAATCTCTACATAAGTGGAAATCTCTCATATATAAATTAATCACTAATGCTAGTCGTTCGCGAGATACATAATAATCCCAGGAATGATTTTAGTAGAATGGTGTATCAGCATTATTATTCAGTGGACGAAATAAAGTTTGAGCTTCCACCTAGACAGGCTCCAGCAAGAGATGTGCCTGCAGTTTCGCTATAAAAGTGATTCAGGTAATGCTTATTTTGAATTATTTTCAAAATATCTTTCAGTCAATGAAATGAGTAAACGCAAGTACCTGACCGTTACAGATTCATATTTTACAATGAACAGTAGTAAGTTCAAGAACTTTAGGGCAACTAAAGAATTGCCCACAGTTTTATCGTAATTACAAGCCGGAAGACATTCACTATACAAATAGGTCTCCACCAAGAAACTTCACACAAATGGTTCCTTCCGCCCTCTTTAAGTCGTTCTGATGTATTGTGTGTATAAAATATTTCTTCTACCTCTGTTACTATAATTTTAAATTTATTCGATACTTTTAATATGCAATAGGCTGACCCAACATCTGACCCCAATTCCACATAATATTATGAGACAGAAGACGGTGGAGCTGACTCACCCAGATTAATCTGGCTCTCATGTATTGATAGCCGCCACACTGAAACATGTGACCTTAGCACTCTCCTTTTGAGGAAAGATCCTCAGGAACTTTTAGTGCAAATATTAATGATGCAAATAATAAAATTACTTTGCTATCTGTACTTTATTTATAGGATACCTTTATAATGTTGATGTTTAAAATATTTGAGACAATATGTAAAAGACTTATAACAAAGAGTTTAGAGCAATTTTCTTTATTACTTTTTCATATTAAAAAACTCATTTTCTTGGACTCGTAATGTATATCGAAAATCCAAAGATGTCATTGTGGATAGAGAATTTAAGGTCGCCGATTCGAATCCATCACGAGGCCATGTTTTCAAGCTTGTACTTGCTAAAGCTTATTTGCTTATTTTTTAGCAGCTTTGATTATGGTTTAATAACATTTACATCTGTATAACATTACTGTGTGTCCTGAGCTCATCCTTTACTTAAGCGAAATACAACATTTTAAGTGTGTTTGTGCTGCGTCATATTGTGACATAATCTTACGTCTTACAGATTCACCGTCTTAAGCATCCTTCTAACAGGAACACAGTGTAATACGCGCTTTAGCCGAATTTATCTAAACGATTTCAAGAAATATTTGCCTACCGTCATTGATTATTGGTACAGCTGCTAAATTTGATCCTCTCTATATGAGTTCCTAGTTGATCGATTTGGGAATCTTTGGGAGAGGTCTCTATCCAGCAGTGGACGTCTATCGACTGATGATGATGATGATGACAAATTTGACTAATTTAATTATTTATACAAATGCTTAAATAGTAATTGATGAAAAGTAATTGTCTTCGTCTCATGTCATAGTTATGTGTCATAGCCTTTTTGGCGCATAGGCAGTATTTGCTTTGTGAAACAGAGGAACTTAAATCGAGTATGGTTGAAGGTAGGATTTTTTTTTAAATCTAGACTTAATTTCGAACTTAAATCTGCTGCTAAATAAAGTAGTATACTGTGGAAAATCAAATTATTAGCTATTTCTAAACCGTCAATGTTGTATGCGTAGAGATACTGAAAATAAACATTTTTAATATGATAGTAGTTACAGGCATTAACAACTGGAAATAAATATACGTAATTTCAAGTGTTTAATGAAACTTCTCGATATAATACATTGGATATCGTTTTTGAGCAAGCTATGACAAAAAATATCTCTCTGGAATGCTGTGACATGACAAAAAATCTAAAGCGCATGCTTAACACCCCATTCAGGAACACCCAGGGAACGAGAGGGAAACTTGAAGAGGGAAAGGGATGGAAAACAATTTACTTAATCTGAGTAATCCTTACCTACCACCGATGAACATAATTCCTCACACTATACCTGTCACGTTATGTCACTGATATGTTAAATTTTTAACCAACGTCAAAATCTACTTGCTTTTTTTTTTCATAAAATAAAAACTACACACTGAGTTCACGCACGTACTAATAGGATACTAACATAGCTCTAACCGCATTATGTCTAGGTTTTAGGTCACCAGAACCGTCTTGAACTGGCCACTTAAATTGGTGAGAGGCGTGTTAGGTACTTACGTGTTATAACTGATGTCGACGACGGTCGCCCCACAGATTATGATAAACAGATTACGTATTTCTTAAGGTTGGCGAGGTTTTGTTACTGGAAAGGTAATTACACGAAAATATTCACGTAAAGCCGCGTCCGAGGCAATAGCAATAGTCGACCGACACAGGTTATGGTTACCGTTCTGTTTATTTATAAGCGGCGCGGCGTGTGTGCTCCGGCACATTTATTTTCGGCTATTTGCGGTTGCATGGACTGTAATATTTGCTGCAAACGGAGTTAGAACAAGTGTTGAGAAAAAAAATCAATTGGGAACGCGTCAGTTAGTGGCCATCTTGTATCTGGCTGGGTCACAGGGGCGGTAGCGGCGCGCATGCGTGCCCAGCGCCGCCCGACTTCACCGCTCTTGTCATGCCCGAAGTCAATTGGCAATCGTTGCAATCTTCACACCAGTCCACAAGAGGTGCAAAGGTTTCTCCACACGAGCCCGGGACACTTTTGTAACACAAAACTTTAATTTAAAGAATATAAATAAATTCTATTTGAATTGAGCCTCAATATGCCGTCCAGCTCGCTTTATGTCCCCAGAAAAATTTGATTAGAAACATATTTTCATTTTATGGGTATGTAAAAAAAACGGAAGTTAAAAAAAAAGAAATGAAAATCCATAAGATACGTAATTACACTGCGAGCGGTTAAGATAGAATCCTCTTTTCCCTAATAAATAGTGTTTTAAAACTGTTTCATCCCTTCCTTGTAAAGTTTTCTGTTGGTTATTTATGCTGACCAATGTGTCAGACTACACTAAAGTATAAAGAGGTGACTGATAATCCAGAAGTATCATGCAATGACAAAATAAACATTTTTTTTATTCTACGAAGCTACGAGACGAGCAAAACGTTCACCTAATGGTAAGTGATACACCTATACATAACAACGAGGCTCCAGTTAGGATGATATCGCTATCACACATAAGATATTAAGTCCCGTACCCCAGTAATTTCACTTGCTATAGCGCCCTTCAATCTGGATCACAGTAATATTTGAACACTGCTGTTTAGCGGCAGAAATAGGCGCTATGATAGTAACTACTTATACGGTCGAGCGGACGAGCGGGCCTATCACTTACCATCAGGTGTATGTCCCGCTCGTCCCGTTATATGAAAAAAAATTACATCATTATCATGATCAGCCGATATGCGTCCACTGCTGGACTAAGTCTCCCCCAAAGATCTCCACATCGATCGGTTCTGCTCTCCTTGCATCCAACTGCTTGCCGCAACCTTCATCAAATCGTCGGACCACCTCGTTAAGGGCCTGCCAACATTACGTCTTCCGGTATGCGGTCGCTACTCGAGGTCCTTACTGCCTTATCGGCTGTCAGTCCTTCGAGTGATGTGTCCTGCCCATTGCCATTTGAGGCTAGCAATATTTTAAACTATATGAGTAACCTTAGTTCTCCAACGGATCTCCTCATTTCTGATTCAATCACGCAGGGAAACCCGGAGCATAGCCCTTTCCATTGGTCTCTTCACGACTTGAAGCCTTTTCACTAGGCCCACTGTAAGTGGCCACGTCTCAGTGCCATAATTCATCACTGCCAGTACGCGCGAATTAAAGACCTTTGTCTTTATACACTGCGATAGTTATGATGGGGAATATGCTGCGTAGCTTAACGACCGCTGCCCAGCCGATTTGAAGTCGTCGGTTAACCTCATCCTGGAAGTTGGACCTACCAAGCTGAACTATATGTCCCAGGTAAATCGATTCATCAAGAATTTCCAGTGTAGAGCCTGCAATCATAACTAGCGTGGGTACAATATGGGCATTTAACATAATTTTATCTTCTCCATATTGCTATTAAGAAGAGATCATGCTTTACAGAGGTCTTTGAGCTTTTTGCCAAGGTCTTCCAGGATCTCAGCCATGACTACGATATCATCGGCTAATCGAAGGTGAGTCTTGTATTCGCAGTTTATATTGATGCGAAGTCCTTCCCAGCCCCGTAATGGGTTCCCCCCGCCTTGTCGTGGCGAAGGGGCTTAGTAACCGTGGACCGTTCGGGGGAACCGGTCGCCCGCGTGACTACAGGAAACCGACAAGAGGCCGCGCTGCATGTTCCGGCCTGCCCTGGAAAGTGAGGGTTCATCCCTCCCTCTCGAGGTGGGGCAGCGAAAGCGGCCAGCGTAGGCAGGGTCGCGGTTGCGAGCGAAAGCGTTCCCGTGACCCTGCCATCAGGCGTTGAGGCGGAACATCGTGGGGGTTTTAGTCGATGCAAGTCCGACATAACCCGTCCTTGCCCCCGCGAGGATGAGTATGCGTAGGCATTTCCCCCATGTAAAAAAAAAGACTTTCCCAGTCTAAAAGCTCGAACACGCCTACCAGCGCAGCTGTGAACAGTTTCGGAGATATGACATCGCCTTGCCTATCACCTCGCTGCGGCTGGATGGGTTTCGAGAAATGGTCCAGGAGAAGAACTTTCATGGTGGCGTTTAGGCACAAAGACTGCAACACTTGGAGGTATCGATAGTCTATTTCGCACCTCGGGAGTGAGAAGCACTGGCCAAGTCTCGACTGAGTCAATGACTTTTTCATAGGCCACAAACGCTAAGCAAGCAAGTTATACTTCTCTGTCTTCTGTATGATTTACCGTAGCGTAATGTATGTGGCCAATGGTGTTGAAGCCTTTTCTCAATCCAGCCTGTTCGGAAAGCTGGAAGTCGTCCAGGCTACGTTCGAAAATAGACGATCTGATGTTATTGCCAGATACTGCTTATTGGGCGCAATTAAGACATATATGTTTGGTGATTTTAAATCTGGGGAAACAAGTGGGGGAATGTTATGGTAAAGGCTATATATTTGAGAAAGAACTAGAAGGATCTTCAATACGACGATCAGTCTATTATCGTGATAGTAATATTATGTCCGATCTATTTATTTCATTGACATTTTGTAAAGTTAGCCAAATAAGTAACTCAGCATGTCGCAATAGTCTGTTTATATGTAACTCGATCTCCGTATACGGATGCAATGGGCTTAATACGGACGGATGTAGGATGTTCAATTTACTAAATAATAACGCGTTGTTTATATCATCAATATAGAAAGACAAGGTTAGAATTATACTCACTAAGGAAGTAATTAGTAACGTTAACTGAGATTTTATTTCCAACTTATCATTGTTATTCGCGAGGTCTTCAAAGGCCTTATCGATGTTGTTTAAATCTTGATTCAAGCGATTTTCGTTTTCTCTGACCTTCGACATTGTACTATTGAAATTTGAGATGGTGGATTTGATCACATGTTTAATATCGCGCATTATTGTTGCTAACTGTTTTTCATCCGACTGTACATGGAACCGCCAGCGTCTATTAGACCGTGTTTAAACCTTTTGTTTTGTTTAACTTGTACTAGATATGATATAGAAGAAAATTTCTTTATATTATTTTTGTGTTGTAGTTTCAATGAATTTAAGGAATTAATACAGACAGCTTTTACTTTAGAAGATTGAATAGTATTACAATATTTTTCTAATTTTTCAAGTAAAAATTTAAGATTTTCTATACGGAGAGGTAAATAGTTATCATCGATGTAACTACATTCCAGTGATCGTTAATGACTTTAACATCTTGTAGTTGGTCAAATATAGACCGGGACCATTTATTATTTGCGTGACGAACGGGTTCGCACATGCCGGTGGTGCTTGTCTGTAACAATGGACACGTAAAGAGTTGGAATTAATTGGATACGATTATTAATTATTGTCTAATACTGGATCGCTGGTTTGAGTAATGATAACGGACATATTTTCTGTCTATTTGTAATGTAACGGTATGGTTTCCGTTTATTTTTATGACTTTGTAAGGGCCTTTCCACACAGGGGAAAGTCCTTTATTTTGTTTATAAAGGCAGCGAATGTATACCATGTCGCCGATATTATACGTTAAAGGACTATAATGCGAATCATAGTACTGTCTTGAACGTTGAATATTTTGCAGTGCTTTCTGTCGATTATGATATAGCCTATGATTAAGCGCATGGACATAGTCTGTATATATATTATTTTTGAGTGTCAATGGAATTAGGTATGTAAGGTTTATAACTGAAGACAAGTTCAAACGGTAGTCGAATGAACGTTTGAATTGTATGCGAGCATCGCAGAATTACATATAGACCCCATGTATGGATATTATCTTCTATATAAGAACATAGATATTCTTTTAAAGTAGAATGGCTTCTTTCTAACGCACCGCAAGTTTGTGGATGAGACGGTGAAGCAAAAATATGTTTAATTCTCTAATTGTTTAAATACATCAGAACAAAAATTAGTGCCTTGATCCGTTACAATAATTTTCAGTATTCCTAAATGTGAAATAAAATGGACATGACGTTGAGCTGTCTCTTAAGCGGAACATGTTAACATTGGGTAAGTTTGAGAGTATTTTGTTAGGTAGTCTTGAAGCGTTAGTATAAATCTATATTTGTCGGTTCTGATTTCAGGAAGGGGCCCTACAAGATCTTAATAAAGTTTCTCGTTCGGTCTAGTAGCTGTTGAGGTTATAATCATAGGAGATTTGTTAGAATGACGCAATGGCTTGTTAACTTGACACGATTTGCAGTTTTTTTACATAGTTTTCTATGTCTTGACGCATATTTTTCCACCAGAACTAAGATTTTAATATCTCATACATGTAAGAGATACCCGGGTGTCCCGCTGAGGGAGAAAAGCATGACCAGTTCAGATAGACGACAAACAGGATCTGTGGCAGTAGCTAGGATATTTCAGTAGCTTTATATTCTTCAAGCCAAGAGCGGTGGATAGCAATGATGTTGATAGGATTCGATAATACAATAATCTTTGTTGAATCATGTTTTTCACGATACCGACGGGATATTGAAACAGGGGACAGTGATAGTAGTAAAATCGTTCGTGATACACAAAGTTCAAAAGTTTGTCAGGAATAATATGTCAAGAAGAGTTCGAATTCACCAACGTTAGTTGAATTGAAATATGGCAGTAGGATGTGGACACTTAATTTACAGAGAATTAGCACTTTATCTTTAATTCACGCAGAAATTTTATCCCACTTCTGCGACCACTGTTACGGGGTGGAATGAGAAAGAATTACTATTTATTAGGATTTAGAAATTTATTACAATTAAAGCTTATGTCCACATCCAAATCTAACTCTGAACTGTTTTTTTAAAATGCATTAAAATATAATGAATCGTTGGGGTCAACAGTTGGCGGAATGTAATCTAAGAATGATGTCATTTTTTTCGAATTATAAGGAAATGTTCCGATCTGAAGTAAACAATTATTGACACAGCAATTTAATTTATATTAATTTCGGGGAATGATATGTTATAACAGAGCCTTGGTTACGAGTTCATCATATTGTAACCCTCTCTCCACCTTTTTAAATTGAATTATAAATAAATCCTTAAACAATGCAGATGTTTTCAACCGGTGTAATGTCTGGTCTATTACAGTGGATTGTTTGATCAGTAAGAATTGCTCAATCGTAGTATAACTTTGTCTTGGTATTCTCTGAAACTGTTTCAGGTTCTTATTTATAATATAGTTGTGTGGATGGGATAAAGTCATATAGGTGTGCAAGTTTTTGATAGATTATGTTCGCTTTCTGGTCATGTCTACGCTTGTACTCAGTTTGGGCTATTGTTTTACATGCTTCTGTAATATGCTGGATGGTTTCTGGGCTACCATTACATTTTTTGTACATGTCGAAGGAGAAAGTTTTTATTACGTATTTTTGGTCGTGCTTTATTTCTATTACTTGGTCTTGAATAGTCATTATGAAACCTTCCGTCTCCGGGAAGAGTTCGCCATGATTTAGCCAAGCGTTCGACGCCTCTCTGTCGACATTAGATTGTCATAAGTCATGGCGGTGTCTTCCATGTATTGACTTTCCGGCCCATTCGGCTAGTTTCGTTTTGTCGTCTATCAGTTTTCCGTTGTTTTGTGGTGTAGTCTTGAAGGTTTAATGGAGTTGTTTTGCGATCGTTCAGTACTATTGCTTTGTAGAAAGTGGATGATTCCGTTTTCCTATGAAAGTATTTACTGAAATTTGTTATTTGTTTGTTATGTAAATTTGTAATGTCACCCTCTTTTCTAGGGAGTCAGTCTTTGTAGGCTAGATCTAGGGTGATGCTTACGGAATTTTGTCATTGTACTATTTAATTTGCGCTTAATAGATTTTTGGTCAGATTTTGTCTATTATATAATTCCAAAGGAATATGTTAGTGCTGGAATGGCAAATATATTAATAGCTTTTACTGTATTTCGGGAATTAAGTTAAGTTTTAAGGATACTATTGAGTCGATGTTGAAAATATATTATAAAATTATTATTATTATCATTAAAAATCAAGATGCCGTAACCGGACATTCTTGTACAGAGAACAATAAATAAAAATTAAATAAAGAAGATTTGAATCATGCACACGGTATGATGATACTTTTACTTAAATAACATATATCATTATCATCTATTTACTGGCGGTGGGTGTCTAGGTAAGTATCACCGCGGCGTCTGTTGCAGCCGACAAACAATACTCTGTATATATATTTTTTATTGTTGTATACATATGTTAATTATGATAAATTTTTTATTGGATTAAGCAACGAGATGAGCGGGACGTTCACTTGATGATTAGTGATACGCTTACCGCTTACGCGCATCGATAGCGAGATGGCGCCAGTAGAGATGATGTACTCGGTGATGAGGCTCGTTACCCCAGTTATTAGACACAGTACTGTTTGTCGACTGCAACAGGCGCTACCGTGGTACTTACACATATATAAATATATATATAGATACATGTATGATATACATTGCCAGAGACTACCTTGTTAGGTACCACCGCGGCGCCTATTTCTGCTGATAAACAGTAATGTGCAAATATTACTGTGTACCCGTTCGAAGAGTTTTGTAGCTAGTGAAATTACTGAGATAACGAAACTAAAAATTTTAAAAGTGACGAGCATAATGTGATGCTGTGTATATTGTTATAACTAGCCACATGTTGTGATGAGCAGGCGTATCGATTACCATCAGGTGAACCATCCGTTCGTCTCGTCTCTTCGTTGAATAAAAAAAAATATGCAGTTATACGCTACTACTAAGTACTACAATTAAGTTTTTTCATTTAAAATTGTACTGTTAGACGTAATGCCGTTATTGTAAAACAACGAGAATCCTGCAATATCTATTATTCTTTGGACAATTTGCACATTACACCTCAGGTCTGACCAACTCACCAATGTTTAAAAACTAATTTGAATAATCTTTTCGGGTTTACTATAATTACAACCGGCATTAACTATAATCTAACAGCTCGCTTGGCTTAACATCTCATCATTTTTAAAGGCAGCAAAGAATACCAATCCTGAGTTGTTTCCGGTCACCACCACCACCGAGATTTTATTTCTGAAACGAGATATTTTACATATTAACGCTTACGATCACCTATTATACGGTGCTCAATTACTGTATTTACAACATATGTACTAACTTCCCCACTAACGCATGTTTTTCTTTGTCTTCATGAACCCATAATATATATAACATATTTTACTAATTGGTTTTGTACTTTAATCATATTTTAAAATAAAATATGATTAAAATCTCCTTAATAATAGTTATTCATCTCATTGTAAGAAATAAAATGTGTTGTTTTTTATTAAAATCTTATTTCATTACCTATTATTTTTAGTAGAATCTATAAAGGGGACCACATCCTTTACTAAAATATAACAATCATAAAAGTTAATATAGTACTTAAGTGTTTTTTATTAAAAAAATCTCATAGATGTTTTCTACATGTTGTCTTCATAAGCAAAGCCTAAAGAAAACTAAAAGCATCGTAATCATCTGTACCACCAAACGTGAGAAAAGCATCCCTTTGTAACGATATATATATAAAATATTATATAAATCTTATATTTATTAATATATTTATAACTTATTTTTTATATATACAAAACCTCTCTGCTTAATTGGCAACATCTCCGTCGAAATTACATACATTATTATTCATTTCCATGTCGAAATTTTTAAATAAATATTCCCTGTTTCTACCCTTAACGTACACTGAAGCTTCTAATTCGGGTAATATCAATTGTCAATAACATGCACAGCTTTACAGAAATGTTCTGCCATGAGAATTAGACAAGACACTTCGCTAATGTATACCAAGAAAACGGCTTTTGGTGTAGGACCATACGAGCTGTACCATACCGAGTGTCCTTGTTTGAGAACTGTAATTTGTCTAAGAGTAATCTTAAAATGACATTTAAACTGCGCCCCGGTTACTCTCTATCATTAAAATTCGCATTCGTTATGAATAAAAGATTGTTCTCTGAATGAGGACGTGCAACATTTGCTCATGGAATCTGAAAGCAACAGATTAAAAACAGATACTATTTTTGGCCATTAATAATGCGAACGATAAGGGTGTTGGTGTGATGGAAAGCACACTTGCGGACCCAACGTCAAAATCCGGGACGGACATGTCTACAGCCAATTTTGAGTAACTTAGAGTAATATAACAATTTATTAGGTACGATGGGATTAATATGCCGCTGAACAGCAGAAAATACAAAAAAAAAATAACATGCTGTCATGAAATTTAGTAAACATTATTTCCTTTTCAGACGATACTTTGAATTATAAAGTGGGTCCAACTGGTTCGACTGGTTCGGGTAAAAATATTATAATAGTAATAAGTAGTATCAAAAATATATAATATTCTCTCCACTGACACGTTCAGAAAATGTAATAGTAGCCTAGAAACTATTCAGCATGTTACAGGAGCATATGAAGCAATAGCCCGATCTAATCCGATAACCGATATTTTGGGGACAATATCTGATCTTCACCGATACCCATTGTGCTAGTAAAGAGTAATTGCATGAATAATCTCAGCGAACTAAATTTGAAAATGAATCGTAGTTCGTAGTAGTTCACTGCTAGTAGATACCGCCGCAGCGCCTTTTTTTGCGTGAAAGAAATGTCTTCGCATACCTGCCCTAACTAGGGTAAATACCGGTTATATCGGACTTGCACGGACTAAAACCCCACGATGTTCCACCTTCGTCGCTTTACGGCAGGGCCACGCAGGTCCATCTCCGAGGGAGAAACTCACAAATAAACGCATCGGTAGTACCTACCTATACGGTATCCGGCAACAGATACCTACGACCAGTGGTACTACATACCACTTACCACCAGGATATAGTAGCAAGTGAATTTACTTATAATTATCGAGACAACATAGGTATTTAGGCAGTCTGTAGCAACAAAGATCTACCACCATTTATTTAATCATTATGTCTGTATTTGTAAATATATTTGTTAATATACTGCGCCCATTATGTTTTCACAAGATGTCTGAAACTTTTAAATGCAATGTTTTTTATTCAACTTCGCCGACGAACAGGCAAGCGACTCTGATGCTGAGTGACCACCGTAACCTGTTACAGAAAATATAACGAAAAATAATACCTCAATTTCACGTGATTTTGTAGAAGCTGAAGGCGGTAAAATCTCATCGTCCAGAATCTAACTCTCATATATATATCACTATAATCCTATCCGTTATGACAGAAGTTTTACAATATGTGGATTAGAATACAATAGTCCCCACTATCCATTCATCGATGGTTAATAAAAAAAAATACTATAATTGTTGTATATTAATATCATTATGAAGTCAATGAAGAGAGTAAACCGGAGTTATTGCAAAATAAATGAAGTACTTAGCTGGTATCACAAATGGGACAAAATTCGCCTAACTGCAATATATCCAGCATATAATTTTAGTAGAAGAAATATAAAAGAAATTATACATGAAACAAGAACCTTTTTTATTTTATTTTCGAAATCGTTTATTTTAATTTAGGTTTTATTTACGAGTTCACCAACCGGAAAACGGTAATGTTTGTGCTACTGGTGTGATATCACCAAAAAAACTTCTATCGAACTTCACATGAGTTTATAAATCTTGACTAAGTGAACCTATTATTATTTTAAAATCGGTAATGACAGCAAAATATTTTATAATTAATTTCAAGAAATAATTTTATTGCGTTAAAAAAGCATATGATCATTAGATTATTTTTAAAAAATTATTTAATTTCAACATAATTTGTTACTGCAAAATGAATTTTAACTATTCTTTTTCACACGAAACTATTATGGCAACAAATATAGAAAATTGACATTTATCGAATACGAATGTACTGACGTGACGTGTAAATCGATTTGAAAGTGTATTCCATAGCTCCACATAAATTTTTAATATCTCAGAAGAAAAAACTCAACATGAGTTCTTTCAGAAGAGATAAAAAGGAAGAAGAAGATAATGGAGGCAATCCCTATCAAAACCTTGACCAAACAATAGTATTGCAGGAAGCTAGGTACTTCAATGAAACCCCGGTCAATCCGAGAAAATGTATTTACATATTGTCAACAATCTTGTATTTACTTAATCAAGGGGAAAAGTTTACTACCCAAGAAGCGACAGATATATTTTTTGCAACAACGAAACTATTTCAATCAAAAAACGTTATGTTAAGACGTATGGTTTATTTATGTATAAAAGAGCTTAGTACTATCGCTCAAGACACTATTATTGTTACTTCATCGCTAACTAAAGATATGACTGGGAAGGAAAACTTGTACAGACCAGCTGCTATTCGAGCCTTATGCAGTATCACTGATAATACAATGCTACAAGCTATAGACAGATACATGAAACAAGCATTAGTTGATAAGAATCCAGCAGTTAGTTCCGCAGCACTGGTGTCTGCCCATCATCTTTTATCTAGTTCACCAGACCTGGTCAGACATTGGTCTAATGAGATTCAGGTAATATTTTTTATTTTAACATTTATCTCTTAATAATTAAAAAACCAGTTTCTACAAAATAAATTGAGAATACAAAATATTTAGTTTGTTGATTATTAATAATTTTTATTTTCTCCTTTACATTAGTTTTTTCTTCAGCGATGCACTTCACAAAATGCCCATGAATTTTTTTTTTTAAATGGAATAAATATTTACTATACTATACTTCACCTGTTTATCCAATGTTTAATGTTTGATAGGAACATTTTCTTGCTACCAAGTATATAATAAGTAAATATTACTTGTCCTGTGCATTGCCTGATCAAATATTACTTCTACATTTGATTTTCGGACACCAAGCAATAAGTGCAGCATAGTGTAAAAATATTTGTATCTCACTGAACCATTATTATAGTAGCCTGTTAGCCTAATGGTTAGTGTGCGATCTTTATTAGGTCATGGGTTTGAATCTCGGCAGGTACTGATATGACTTTAATATTTAAGTTATGTACAACCTTTAATAAAAACAGCAAAATACAAACTGTGAAGGAAAACATCGCGAGAAAACCTGCACATGAATTAGAATTTATTTTAAGGTGTGGGTGAAGTCACCAATCCGCATTGGGCCTGCTTGGTGACTATGGCCCATTGCCCTCATATTGAGAGGTTTGCCCTGTGCCCCAACAGTGGGGATGTAAATTGGCTGTTGAGAGTTGAGAGAACCATTGTTATAGGGGTTATATGCAATTAATTTAATGTTCTATGCTATTAGCGATAAAGTATAAAAAAATTTAAATTTCATGTCAATTGACACACATTAAATTCAACTAAAAAAAAACATTGTTCTTTGTTTGATGTTTGTGACAAATGTTTGGTTATAAATCAGGGTAAATAATTTGTCTTCAATCCATTAAACTCCATGTCCAGGACCAAGTCTCTGATATTATTGTTGGTGTCATTTCTTCATGTTGAAATTATTTCTAAATTAAGTTTTCTGAAAAATTATGATTATCCTCTAATAGTAATTTTTGTCTCTGTGTTCTAGGAAGCAATAAATTCCGAAGATATGATGGTTTCTTATCATGCATTGGGATTAGCTGCTGCATTAAGGAAAAATGATAAATTGTCAACTGTAAAATTAATTACACGTTATTTAGAAGCATCTGTAAAATCACCATACAAACTTTGTCTTCTTATCCGTTTAGCCGCTCAACTTGTTGAAAATGATGAGTCAGGTTCATCGAAATGTTTTTTAGATTTTATAGAGTACTGTCTTCGTCACAAATCAGAAATGGTAATTTATGAAGCAGCTCATGCCATTGTCAACCTCAAGCGACCAATAAAAGATCTAGCACCTGCTGTATCAGTTTTGCAATTGTTTTGCGGTTCTTCAAAAGCATCTTTAAGACTAGCTGGAGCTAGAACTCTTGCTTCTTTAACTGTCAAACGACCAACAGCAGTGGCTGCTTGTACCATTGATCTGGAAAATTTAATTTCAGACCCGAATCGATCTATTGCCACCCTGGCTGTAACAACTTTACTTGCAACAGGAGCTGAGAGTTCCATTGAAAGATTAATGAAACAGATTTCAAGCTTCATTTCAGATATTTCTGATGAATTTAAAATTATTGTTATTAAGGCTATTCACAACTTGTGCACGAAGTTTCCTCGAAAACATCAAACTATACTAGCATTCCTTGCTGGAATGTTAAGAGATGAAGGTGGTTTAGAATTCAAAGCAGCTATAGCTGATGCCATTATAGAGTTAGTAGAAGAGAACCCAGAAGCAAAAGAGACAGGTCTAACTCACTTATGCGAGTTTATAGAAGATTGCGAACATTCAGCTCTAGCGGTGCGTATATTACATCTACTTGGGCGCGAAGGTCCAAAGTCACGTCAACCTTCCCGATTTATTCGATTTATTTACAACAGAGTAATTTTAGAGTCTGGTCCAGTAAGAGCCGCCGCAGTTTCAGCAGTTGCACAATTTGGTGCACAAAGACCTGAATTGCTTTCAAATGTGAAAGTACTTTTGTCCCGATGTGAATTAGATGATGATGATGAAGTAAGAGATCGTGCAATATTATTTAACGCAATTCTCGACACCAAAAACCAACAATTAATCAACGATTACATAATAAATGTAGTTAAACCTAATCCAGTATTACTTGAAAAAGCTTTAAGGGATCACCTCACTAAACAACCAGATAAGCCTTTCGATATAATGGCTGTACCCACTGAAGACCCTAAAGAAATAAAGAAAAATATTGTTAAAATTGAAGACAAGAAACCAACAAGAATGACCATCGATGAAATATATAATGAGAAATTGTCTCACATTCCTGGCATTGACCGTTTAGGAGCGATTTTTAAAGGAGCACAGCCATTGGCATTGACTGAAGCTGAAACAGAATATACAGTGCATTTATACAAACATATCTTTGGGCGCCATGTCGTGTTACAATTTGAATGCATTAACACACTTAATGACCAACTTCTAGAACAGGTCCATATCAGTTTAGAAACACCGCCCGAGTTTATTATAATATCAGTAGTGCCCTGTCAGAAACTACTCTTCAATAAACCAGACAGTGTTTTTGTGATAGTCGAATTACCATGTGCCTATCTGGACAGCCTGGGCACTTTTAGCGCAACAATGGAATTTACGGTAAAGGATTGCGATCCTGACACTGGCATTCCTGACCCAGGTGATGGTTATGCAGATTCATATCCGTTAGAACAGTTTGATATAAACTGTTCTGATCAAATGATAACAGAAACAGCTGGTGACGATTTTCATGACACCTGGGAATATGCGTCAAATACTCCAGAAGCTAGTGATGCATTCTTACTCCCGTACAACGATATCAAAGAAGCTACTAAAGCAGTATGTAAACATTTAGCGCTACCAACCGAAGCTGTAAGTGGTGATGCGATTAAGGAAATTAAAGGCTGTGGCATATTTAGAGGTGGTGCACCAATATTGATCAAGGCAAAATTGGTCATGGTTAATAATGGTATTACTATGAAGCTTGCCATCAGATCACCTAGAGAAGACATTGCACAGCTATTATTATCAGCAATTGGTTAAATTCAGTTACAGAATTCGGTGTTCATATTTTAAATTAAGTCATCAGGACTTATGTTTTATCTTTTAATAATGCTCATTTTATCGAACATATGATTTTATGAAAAGATTAGCAGTATTCACAGGGGCATTTAATCATAAAATATTCACTGTACCTCACAAGGCTGAGTAAAGCATGAGGTGGATATACATCCAAGAATAATGGAAACAATAATTAATCCGAGTAACCATTGAATTACCACATTAATCAGTAGGATGCAGCATACTTTGGGACGGCAATCTTATTCTATAATTAGAGCTTTACAAGCAACTATCAGATTTGGAATTCCCGGATCCAGAATTAACAAGCTTAGCATTTATAACTTCAATGTTGTTTCTCTATTTAACTTTATCTATTACAATATTTTCAAATTATAATTTCATAAAATATATTTTATACTGCAGTACTTTAGCTTTGAGAGGAAGAGAGTTAATATCTATATTTTTTTTTGGTCCTAAATTGGTATGTTTATCTTGTGAAAAAATGTATTTAACAGATCATGTGTTGGTGCAGTGGCTAACCGCTGTAATATGGATGTTTCTCTTTCTCTTCCGGACCACAAAGTTGAGAGGTTGGATTGGTTGTAGTTTTACAAATCTTCTGATTCTTTCAGTGGACGAAACCATCGTTGGTAAGAAATAAATATATTCTACATCCTGAAGTTATCTTTAAAAATAAACTTTTATTGTATTTAAACTATACAGTGCCAAATTTAAACCAAGATAAGATGTTGGGGCGTTTTGTAAAAGACATAAGTATACAAGCAAGAATTAATGGTTCCAGTCCATGTGATGTATTTGTATTAGTGATGTTATTACTTAAGGAAATAATATATTTGTAGAAATCAATGTTATTAGATAATATTTTAATCATAGGTTTTTCTAGTCGTATTTCCTCAACTTTACATACTGTGTACAAGTATTGAAGTTATTTACTATTTTTTTTATTAACTTTGTATAACAATAAAAAGAAACACTTATGTTTGTATATTTTTATTTACAATCAAATGTTTTAATGATCATCTAATAATGTTAATTTTCAACATACAACTACAATATAATCAATTTAGATAACATTATTTTTATATAATTGAAATGTCAAAAATTAAACTAAATAGTATGTCGCTTAAATGTCATATAAATAATTATTCCTGTACATAAGGCACATATTTATGAAAAAGAGTTATATATTACGTAAATTAAATTACAATTAGTAAATATTCAAAATATATGCTTGTGGATTATAATTGCGAAAATTATTAGATATCTGTAAATTAAACCTAAGCTAAGTAATTATTAGTGTTTTTAAGGAAAAATAAATCAATCTTATAAATATAAACAATTAATGTGTTCTCTATATAAATTGTATTTATTTTCTTAAATGTTTATGGCAATTTAATACTGTAGATCGTATTTATTGGATACACTTACCTTTGGCATATACCAGCTACGACAAAGAACCAAATAATTTCTATTGATCTATTTTTATCATTCAAATATATTATAGTAACCAATGTTACTCTCATCTGGCTCTGAGATTAATAAAGAATCACAATTTTCGTTACTTATGTATAATAATACTTTTAGTCCTTGGTGTAAAAGTTTCGCTTGCTCCAAGCACTTCGTTACAACTTGTCTGTAATGGAAATTTTACAAATTAATATCTAATTATCCATTTATTCAACGAAGCAACGAGACAGCGAGAAGTTCAACTGATGTTAAGTGATATTTGGTGTTAGGATATACTACACTATATAGTGCTCGCCTAAGGGCATGATGTAAAATCTCGTTGTCCATTTCACTAGTTACAACTCCTTTCAAACCGGAACACTGTTTGCCACACTACTGTTTAGCTGCAGTGATAGGAGCTACATATAAAATTGTAGCTACGAACGAAAAACACGAGTCTATAGATTCATTCCGTGGTCACTTTTAATAAGTTTGGTCGGTGCAAGAGTTCCAACTCAGACTAGCATTCAACTTCGTATTGTAAATTTGACCCCATAACAGCATTTCTTGTGTTCCTGTCATCATATGATACGAGTGCTGTGAGCGAACCACGCGTAACCATCCCCACGGTCCTATCGTCACTTAACATAATGTAAAATTAAGTTACTGTGTTAAACAAAAATTTTTGGGGATACAAAAAAAAATATAAATTGCATAAATATTCATTTTATAGAAAATTATTATCATCGATGCTGGTTAAAATTGTCAATACTTACTTGTATCTAGATATCCTTTTATCGTCAACCCCATCGGTATTATATCCCAGTAGTTGTTTTATGTTTTTAGCTTCTTGTTCCCTCTCGATTATTCTACAATTGTCATTATTTTTTTTTAACTAATATTCCTTTAGATAATTGTATAATTAAGTACAAATCCATATTTTATATCTTTACAGCACTGGCTTGCATAGGAAAAAGTATAATTAAAAAAAATCCGACCAACTTTTGTAAAAAGTTCCGTGATGTCGAGTGACACATAAAAAAGAGACTCCCCTAACTTTTAAAAAAAAATATTAATGACGACTATGGTTATAAATAAGACATAATTTTTCATATGAAAAATTGTAGAAGCCGAAGGATATTGTGAAAATTTTGAAAACAATATTTACTCTTCCACAGTAATAAAATTTATTGTTCATGTAATATTTATATGAAGATGAACACATGACTTATTAATCCTAGGGCCATAGTTTGCGGTTTATTAAAACCTCATATCTTTAGAGGAAAAATAAAAAAAAATCATGACCATAAATAGGCTTAAGATTTTTATTACACCTGGGAATACCCTTGAAGGGATTGGATAGAAATAATTTCCGGATATACGATGTCACCGGCAAATACAAAACACTTGTGACATATTGTGACAAAATACGATCATGAGATTACGGTCTTCTCAATCCTAGCAGTCTTGAAAGCCTCGTCGTTGTCATTAGGTACCTTCTACGACGCGAATGTCTTCAAGAGTGAATAAGCTGTTATTAGGTTAGTGCGCCTTACCATCACAGACCACATCAACACTTAACACCAGGTGGGATCCTGGTCAAGCGCTAACGGTGTCGGTTTGAAAAAAATCGGTACGCATGCATTAGGGGTAACGATACTTAACATATTTTAAGGTGACGATCACAATAGTGTTTATTAGTTTTTTTTTAGTTTTATGTAGGAAATGCCTCGGCGTATTTACAGCGGAGGATAGTGAGAGCGGCCCCACCGCCGCAGCATCACCCAAAGGCAGTGCAAGCTAGTCCCCACAGCCCACCGGCATATAACCGAGGTGAGCTGACCTAAAGCGGCTACCTCGAGCAGGCCGGGTAAGTCCCTCTTAGCTTCATCGTGGGTGACCAAGCCACTACTACTGAGCCCCTCCGCCACGATAAAGCGGGGGAGCCTGTTGGAGTGGGGGGGAGTGTTTACTATCCTAACGTAATATTTTTAAAAGTGATCGTAACGTTTTGATCGCAACGCCTCTTAGTAATATGAACTTAAATTGAAAAACATATATATATAACCAAACATATACACATATATAACCAAACATATATATATATAACCAAAAGTTAAAGTATGTATTACCTTTTTAATTTTTCTATGACCACCTTTACTTTTTTGTACGTCATATCTGTCTTATGAAAAATTTCTTTTTTATTGTCCTCTTTAATGTTTCCATTACCTATTACAAGTACACTGTCATTTCTGAAAAAAAAAATTAAATATTTCAAGTGATCTAGTCGATGCCTTGTACCGTCAAGTGAGTGTTTACTGGTGGTATGTACCGTTACTGGAGATCGTCTAGGTAGTTACCACTGTAGCTCTTACTTCTACCATCAGAAAGCAGTATGCAATTTTTACTGTGTTCCGGTTTGAAGAGTGCTGTATTTAGTGTAATTACTCGGGTTACAAGATTCAATATCTTAACGTCTCAGGCGACGAGCGAAATGTGGTTTAATATTTATTATTCTTTTATCGACCCGCATTGGGCCAGTGTGGTGGGAATTGGTCCAAATCTCCCCACATCAATCCCTACAAACGGCGTGGGAATCTTTTGGGGTGGCCTATGTCCAGCAGTGGACGTCTATCGGCTGATGATGATGATGATATAGTATCCTAACTGGCCTCACCTTGTATGGGAAGACGTATGAGTTACCATCAGGTAAACGTCCAGTTCTCATCGCTTAATTGGATAAAAAAAGTAATACAGCATGGATTTTTTATACCTTCTAAATAGCCACATTGTATATATAAAATTTAAAAAGCTAAAGCATATATGTATAATTTATACAAAATAATATAATATACTTACAAAAAATTATAAATTATTTTCAAAGTCGAGGTTAAATGAATGAGAAAGCTCTTAATAAAAGCTTGTCCCTTGCAATGGTCTTTGCCCAATCCACCTTCATCACTGAACTGGTGCGATATCACCTTACTAGTAATCTCCATTTGATGTTCAATATCACAAAAGGTTTCACTCACTTTATCCACCTTGTTTTCAAGCTTATCAGCTACTTCTTTTGTTGCTATTTTATTTTCTGGAGTAATAACATTGTCCTTAAATTTATTCGTGTCCTCATGCGATGACTTTTTTACTATTTTATTCTCAAAGGCCTTGATGATTTGGCATTTCCTGACTACTTTTGGACCAGAGTTCACTTGTTGGTTTGTTCTAAATGTATTCTCGGGTGTCTTAAAGGAAACTTGAACTTGTGCAGAGTTCTTTACTATTCTACTTATATCACTTTGTCCTTTATTTACTTTCGATATATTTAAATGTTCAGATTTATTACAACCGGACTGTTTTTCTTTTTTCTTATTTTCAATATTATCAACCATTGTAGCTTTTCTATCTAAGATGATTTTATTAGAGTTTGTTATCTTTAGTAAATTAACGTTAAGTCCAGTAGTACGATAAACTATCTGTTGAAGAAATAAACACTTAATTAGAAAATCGTACGCCATAAAATCTTACTCTGATGTAACTGTAATAGATTTGAGTAGTTAATCTTTAGCACTAAATATTAGACTTTTGATATATTGTAAAAAGTATGATAAATATTCTTTATTATACACCAATTAAATAAGGATTACATTATTTAACCAAAAAATGCCAGAAAGGAATTTCTTTCAGACAACCCTCTCGGAAAGAAGACAAACTAAAAACAAAGAAAAGACAGTGGTGCACTAAATAATTCATTTGATGAAAGGAGCAAGCAATAGCACAAATAGAAGGAGTTTAGAATTTATATTTTACTATGGTAGTTAATTGTCTGTTGAAAGAGAATAGGGATTTGGAGATAGGAATATGGTTCGTTACAATATGACGGAGTATATAGTGTTTCAAGTAGAGTGTGGCTGTGTGCGGTATGTGTAGTGCGAGTCGTGTTGGCTCAATGGCTATGAACTCGGACATCGCAATCAGATGACAGAGGGTTCTAATCTCGGCCGGGGCATGCACCTCTTAGGCAGTTTTTCAATGCCTAATGTGCATATTATTACAATTACCACATACTTAACGGTGAAGGAAAACATTGTGAGGAAACCTGCACACTGAAATTATCTTTGTGTGTGTAGAGCCCCAATAATGTGGCAACAGGCTTGCGTCCTGTTACATGGGGCCTAATCTGACCACATCTGGTGACAAGTGGGAATTTATTCGCCTCTGCCTACTCCTACTGGCAAAAAGGGCGTGATAGTATAAAAAATATATACATATATATATAGTGTTTATAAATAAACATCCCCTAAAAATATTCCAACACTGTTGTGATGATCATTTGTGAAAGCAAAGTTATTTTACATTTAGTTAAGATGACAATTAATAGGGGTGTAAGGGTACTCGCACAACAACTCACGGGATCCAAGCCAACCTCACCTGCTCGTGGTGCACTCTGTCAATCAACAAACGAGGCTCTGGCACCCACCACCCCGCATTGAGCCATCATGGTAGGAAATGACCCAAATCCACCCATATATAGAAGGCCTACGTCCAGCAGTAGACGTCCATCGTCTAATGATGATGATGATAACAATTAATATTCAAACAAGCAAAATTATTAGAATTTGTCAGATAACTTAAAATCTTTACTTCTGATTTACTTGCCATTTGGTCTTTTTTATCTTTAGCCTCCGGTTCTTTGGTGTAATTTTTCCATTCAGGATAATGATTTTGTAGATACTTTAAAACGTCATATGGTTCCTTTGGAACTAAAAAAAAAAAGAAACCATTTAGAATGTTTGTATTTTATACACGTTTCGAAAACGGTGTTGTAAGTAATTAACGCGCATCCGTTGTGGCTGGACCGACCTCGGTTTAACCAGTTTTTTAAAAGGTATTCCTATCGGTTGTAGTGATTTAAATTTTGCATTATTATAAATGTCTTTGTATTTTTACTGGGATAAAAAAAAGGAATTAAGCATTAAAAAATATATAAGATAACTCAAGACATGAATGTCCTTCTATCGCCTAAACGAGCTCCTTTGGCACGCAGGTGCCGGTATATAGCCGCAAGGGCTATAGGCGCTAAATACCTTGCTTTAGTTCGGTTGAGGGAGGATGTTCACGTAGTAGCGACCGTGCACCCAAAAAACTCTATTCAACCTAACGAGCCAGACGTTCACTTTATCCTATCCATAACAATGTCGTGTTACTTAAGGTGATATACCCTGCAACACACTGTGCCCGTCGCCTTGAAACGTAATATGTTGATGTCAAATCTTACACCAATAATATCACTAGCTACAGCGACCTTCAAACAGGACCACAGTAATGTTTGCACACACCTGTTCGACGGTTCCAATGGGAACTGCAGTAGAACGTACATAGACGGTCTCCAGCAACGGAGTTCTACTGGTATAAGTGTTACCAACGTAAACTGTGGCTATCTCAAGCAATTTCAGTTGCGAAGGATTATTTGCAATATTATTTACTATGTACTACATTATTATATTTATAATAAATTCTACTTATGATTATAAAACTTAATATATTACATAAGTTAAGAGAGAATCGTTTAATTTCGTTCGAAATAATGATAAGACTGTTTACCGAACAATTAACTTACAACCAAGTTTAGGAGCGTCGTAAACATCTTTACTACCTTCTTCCTCTGTATTCTCTCTCGGACATGGTGCCCGCATAGGTTCTTGGTCTGCTATTTGATCCGGTACAGGATCTTCTAGACGACAAATTAATTGGAGCAAAAGGCTTTGCGTCTCTACTAACCATTCCAAATGAGGTTTTATATTCTGTAATTGTTAATTTCATGAAACAATTTTGGAAAAAACAATTATCGAATAATTAAGATTATTTTACAAGAGAACAGATGATTACACTTAAATATGGTATCACATATCTTATGACGCAAAGCAGCATCAATGGCCAAGTGAGACAATGCTGATAATACTAGGCTTCAGTTATTTGAAGGTTTGAACAACTACAGCATATCTCAGTCGCAAACCACATGAGAAATATACAACCCCATGTGAAGTGGGCAGATGATAAAGACACAATTATAACAAAACAAAACGATGTTTAGTACATCATGTCATGGGGTGTAAGGGGTCCTACACAACTCACGGAACCCAAGCCAACCTCGTCTGCTAATGGTGAACCCTGCTAATCAACAGACGAGACTCTGACGCTCACTAACCCGCTTTGGGCCATCGTGGTGGGAAATGGCCTAAATCCGGTCATATGAACCCCTACAAAAGACGGCCCTTAATGACCAGAGTAGTGGTGTTGGGAGGCCTCCGACAAGGTGGACCGACGACCTGGTGACGATTGTGGGAACCCACTGGAATCGAGCAACGCGGGACCGATCGATGTGTAGATCTTTGAGGGAGGCCTATGTCCAGCAGTGGACATCTATCGGCTGATGATGATGTATACATTGTTTTCTAGCAACAGAAAAATGTATTGTTATATCTAGTTCGATAAGATCATGCATAGAAATTGCTTTTTAATTTGAAATGGTTATATAAGAAAAATACAGTAAAAGCCGTTTATTCGCGGAGTCTACGTTCTATAAAAATGCCACGTAACAGAAACCGTCAATACGGAATAGTTTTTTTTTTTTAAGTCCATTTGACGGCATTTTCAAAAGATATTGGGGTTGGATATCTATTGGAATCCTTTTATTATGTATGTACTTATTTTATTCGCGAATATAGGAATTTGAGCGCTTTTTCTTTTTGATCAGCGTATAGTGAAAATGCGAACGCAAGAACCGCAAATAAGGAGCTTTTACCATAGATTAAAAAATCACACGTATCCATTAATTTCACAAAACAACTACTACCCTACCTTGATATGTTCCACCAAAAGTAGTCCACATCCTATTGTCTTTATAACATCGTTTCCATCCACGCTGCTACTAACTTTACCTGAAAAGATTAGTTTCAAAAGCAAAACTATTTTTTTTTTTTCACCAATCAAATAATCTCTTGATATAAAGAATTGTTTACTTACCGTTTGGATTTATTAAGTTATAGAAAGCCGACATTCCGTATGCGATGATTTGAATCGATGCATGGTTATGGAATAATTCGGCTACTTCATCGGCAGCTTCTAGGATCGTACATGGATATACGGAAATAGAACTTTCCTTCTGGAATAAATTAATAAAAATTGCGTGGCATCGCCCTTTTAAGTGACGATTATCATGTTAATTAATATAATTTCGTAATGGCGATGTGATAATTATCACCATTTCAACCACTAGACGTCCACCGCTGGACACAGAACTTTAGTAATGAATACCACAAAACACGGTTTTGAGCTCTTTGTCTTGTGGCTTCCATTGATTACTCTGATGATGTTTTTATTCATTGTATAGGTTAGTGCTTGACCATGATTTCACCTGGTGTTAAGTAGTGATGTGGTCTGTGTTGGTACAGCGCACTAAACAAGCAACAGCCTATCCAATATTTTTATGTACCCACGTCGTATTTAAACAGAATGCTCATCAGTAAATCCTAATAATTTAAGATAGGTATAATTCGAATTTCACGATCATAGCTATAACGAATGGCAGTTGAGTTAGTACTGGAAAGTCCTCTACCAACAAACTGGTGAAGGCCGCGGGAAATCGCTGGATTCCGGCAATGCAGAACCGATAGACGAGAACTTCGAAACAGGACATGTTCAGCAGTTGATACGTGGACGCTAATGATAACGATTATTATCTTATAGCAATAATACTAAGACCTGCATGCAGATTAAACACTCCATGAAAACGTAGTTTTTGATAACGAAAGTATCTTAATTAAAAACTACGTTTTCCTATTGTAACTTACAATATCTAGATTCTTATAACCAAATCAGAAATGAGGGTCGCGCTATCGTTAGAGGCAAGCGCTAAAACTGTTATTTAAGATAAATTATCTGATGGACTACCTGTAATAAATCCGACATAAACGTCTCCATAATTTGAGTGAAAATACAGATAAATTCTTCAACCCTTAAAGCTATCCTGTCTTTCATCGCTTTGTTTTTTAAATGAAACTTTTTTAAATTCTCATTTAAGGTTTCTAAGCTTATTATGTTTTCTTCGCAAGTTTTGATAACTTTAGTCAGGATATCGGGTTGTCTTTGGAGGCAGAACACATTTTCGGTGTTACCAACAGGAGATCGTAAATTCGCTCGCATGTTGTTATCAAATTTATTTTGTTTAAATGCTTCATTGTTGTCAACAATTTTTGTAATGAGCTTTAAATCGTGACTTTTAGAACTATTTTCATGATTGACGTTTATTTTATTTGAATCATTATATTTCTTAACCGCCTCCTCTTTTTCACCAAACTTAAATGTTTTTAACGTGTCAAGATTTTGTAGGAATAGATTATTATTTTCGTTAATCGTATTATTATTTACCACATCAATATTTTTCTTCGTGGGAAAATCAATATTTGGTATATTGCCTTTGATTTCTTCCAGCTTATAGCATTCTACGTTCAAAGACTTTCCTTTGGCATATAAGTCAGTATGATCCGTTATCATAATCTAAAAATAATTATGGTTAATATATATTACTTCGACCAACTATAATATAATTTTTCATTAGAGATTTTTAATGCTTCGCATGGAAACCACACAATTGTTTCCGCTTGCTCCATACCAAATATCTTGTTTGGAAGTACTCACCAAGCTATAATTATTTTCAATTAGTTTTTCACAACACTTCAAAATCTGTCCTGATATTGTTAAATCGTTAGATTTTTCTTCTTCAAATACTGTTAATACAACATGGTATATTAATGAAAAGCAAAATATTAAAAAAAAACAAAAGAAACAAATATTAATACTCTATACCCTATAATACATTCCATTTCATCTCATCGTGTATACTTGATTGATATTATAAAGGCCCATATTCTCCCCGAACAGGTTCCCGCCTTGTCGAGGCGGTGGGGCTCGCCTAAGGTGCCGTAGCTTAATCGTCTAAGGTGAGGCTAAAAGGAATCTACCCGGCCGGCCCGAGATAGCCGCACTAGGTGAACTCAATGAGCTCACCTCGAATGTGTGCCGGTGGGCTGCAGGGGCAGGTTTGTACTGCCCTTTGCAGCCGAGGTGGAGTCGCGAAGGGAGAGGAATGTTGGTATTGCGATTCGCAGCTCTCCCTACCCTCCGCGACTAAGCGGTGCCGCCGCACTGATGCAGCGGCGGTGGGGCCGTGAGGGAAGAGGAATATCAGTATTGCGTTCCGCCGCTTTCCCTATCCTCCGCGGCCGTATAACGGTTGGCGGCGGAACCCAAGGCCAGATTCGCTGTAGGGAGTCGGGAGAGTTTTCTTTCTAAGCTCGCATGGCCTTTGGGTGTCGGGTTCGGAGGGATCCGTTACCCTGGTAACTATGAGTGGCCGAGAGGACGGCGCGCTATATATTCCAGCGTGCCCTTACAGAAATGGAAAGGGGGGGTTCTTCACTCCCGAGGTGAAGCTGCAAGGTGCAACCAGCGCTGGCAGGGTCGCGTAGGTGTGCGAAAGCTTTACCGTGACCCTGCCATAAAGCGACGAGGTGGAACATCGTGGAGGTTTTAGTCGGTGCAGGTCCGACATAACCTATCTTTGCAGTTATGCGAAAACATTTCCTCAACGTAAAACAAAAAAAAGGCCCATAACAAGAGGTTTCAAAGTATTTTAAATCTCAAGGAATCTAATTACTCAACAAAGGGACAATATTACGCAAAATTTTGTTTGATCCAGGGAACACATAGTGGTATAAAAATGTAATTATCAATATCATATGGTAAATTTACAACTTGATGCAAAAAAAGTAATAAACACCTATACATAATGTACATATGGTTCATGATTTTTTTTAATTTTTTCCTTTTTCAACATAGTACAATCGCAAGGTTTAAAACCAAATAAGACATGACCATAGATAAGAAAAAAAAGAATTTATTGCACGTACTTATTATGTGTTGAGTTAGATTTGAAATCTGTCTTATTAAGCGCCGTGCTGCCGTGACGAATGCAAAGGATCTGTTCTCCAATCTAGAAACCTCCCATATTTTAGAAAGAACTGCGTAAACTATCATCAGCCGACATGACGCATCTAAAAATTAACGTCGATATGCTAATATGAAAATGTAATGTAAATGCAACAACAACAAATAACGATCAGTTTTTAGCTTTCAGCCGGATATCCGCTGCCGAATACAATCATTCTTTATATTTCTCAAAACTGACTGGATTAAAGGACCGGTATCAAATGATTTCATTGGCAGATTATTACTTCATCAGACAGCCCCATGTTGTGGGATTACGACCTTATCATTCCTTTCTAAATTGAGTAGAGAACAAAGAGCATGACCAAGAGTATCTCTAGTGTTAAAAGAGGAAAATAAGTTTCTTCACATACACTAACAATTCAATAGAAAAGATTTTACTGAAAAGCGTTGACTTATGTTACTAAGAAACGTAGAATTGTTATGGACCTGCGTAATACTTACCATCATGTGAACGTCTTCTCAGTCTAACCACTCCGTCATATAAAAAACAACTTGGATATATTATGGATATTTAACTGTCGACAGAGAAGGTATTTATCTGGTAGGTTTCTATTGTACTGATAGTAGGTCTCTGTTGCCAGAGGCCGTGCAGATAGATACCACCGCAGCGCCTATTTCTGCCGCCAAAAACTGAGTACTGTGTTACCGTCTGAAGGGCGCTGTAGCTACTGTAATTACTGGGGTAATGAGACTCAACATCTTATTTTAAGCGACGAGCACAATGTGGTGCAGCGTATACCATCCTAACTAGCGCCACGTTGTTATGGGCAGGAGTATCACTTACCATCAAGTGAACGTCGCGCTCGTCTCGTCGCTTAATGAAATAGTAAAAAAATAATCATTTTAATTTTAATATAATCTAATCGCTCATAATTTGTTAATGCGATCCCATTTTTGGAATACTTTTTATGGAATTAATCCAGTCACCAACTTCGAATTTATTCCATAAAATATAAAAAAAAGCAATCCAATAAAAAAATCAAGATTTTCTAGAATTTCATTTTTTTTCCGAAATTTATTTCAAAAACCAGTCGGTTTTTCTTTTAAGATTATCAATTTACCATTAAAAAAATTATAAACGATCTAAGTAAAATTAAATCATAGAAAAAAATACGCACCTCTACGTACGATGTCAATAATATACTGAAAATCCCACATCAAGACATTCAGATCTACAACTATAAACCATTCACCAGGCAACTCAGTAAATTTCTTAAGATTCAAAAATGTACAAATGTTTAACGACTCTGATGGTGGAGCCTGAAAAAAGTAAAAAAATGCTTAATTTTGATTTAATTAAACAATTAGTAAACATATATATGGTAGATGTTACATGTGCACCACATTGATCTAATCGGTTAGAGATGTGACATACTCATTATGAGAAACAATGGTGAAATACTAATATGGTATTCAGCATCATAATCAGCCGATAGACATCCACTACTGGACATAGGCACAACATTATATTACACAATATTAAACTAATAACATATTTATTTAATATTCTCACAAAATTATATTTCACTTTTGTATTAAAACTTTTATGAATTACTATGAATTAGCCTGTAGTATAAATTTAGTAATGAAAATAAAACACAATACAAACCATTTCCTTTTTGACACTTTCATGATCATGAAAATAATTCTCCTCAATTTGAGATTCATGACCAAATCTTACACGCTTCTTTGAATAATCGTGATGATTTGGCTTATTATAAATGTAGGTTGCATTTCCTCCTATATTTTGAAAACATGTACAAAAAACAAACGAGCTTAGTAATCATAGAATATTTTTGTCTACATATGTAACCATTAATTTCATAATTTTTTTTAATATCAAAATAAGTGCAATGGTGCAGTTATGTAAACATCTTAACTAGGACCTCATTGTTATTGCTATGTCTATCACTTATCACCTGATAAATATTCAGTCCATCATTACCTTGTTATATTGAAAAAAGCAACTCCTATATTGTATTGTTAACTTTTTATTTGAATATATTTATAGATATTTTTTTTGTTATTAAATATTTTGCACCAGATTTTATCTCTTTTTTATCAGGTTACAGTTAAACTAAATAAAACATTAAAATGTGTGATTACTTGTAATTTATTATTAAAAGCAAAAATACCTTTTGATCCATCAATTTTTTTTTGATGCTCTTTCTTTGCTGCCAACAATAATCTTAAATCTGATTTATCCAATTCTTTTAAATTGTCATTAAACTTATCATCTTTTTCTAAGCTTGAGGCTTTATCTATATTTTTGTAGTCACTTGAAATAGTGTAATTTTTACTGAAGGAACTACTGGGTAATTTAAGTAAAGGTTTTTTAATAAATTTCTTTTTAAATTCCTTAAGCCTTAATTTATTATAATTATGACAGAGATTATTAATATCAGTAATATTATTATGATCTCTATAACTGTTCCAAACTACATCAGATTTATTAAAAATATTAAAGTTACAATTGTTATGCTTATCATTAATCAATGGATCACTTATATCATTTGTTTGTACATACTTCTCTTCCATTTCTTTTTTTAAACATGTGTGGTGAAATCTTTGTTTATTAACTACTCTTGGGTTAGGTACACACATTTGTGATGGTAAGTTTAATGGAGTCCAGATAATATTAGGCACATACTGATTAGTATTTGTTAGATAATTAGAGCAGAATGTTTGATCTGTCCCAGTTGCTTGTGGAATGAACTGGTTGCAAGTTTTCTTAACATTAGTGTGAAGATTGCAGAAAGATTCCATATTGGGATAATTATGGGCAGACGGACTACATGGTTCAGGATAGCACTCAAAGTTGTTAATATTTTTTGATGAGTTTATGTCTTTTGTTGAAACCTTACTCTGTAAACAACAAAATTTCAATGTAAGTTATAAAGCTGAAACTGATAATTAACGCAATAAAAAGGCGTTTAAAAAACACTGTCGTACCTCTATGTGGTTAATGCTCCATGCAGTTTCTCCACTACAAACATTGAAATAGTAGAATTTACCAGGAAAGCTTTTTGATCGACATAAAATCCAACCATTTTTTTTATACGTGCTCATTGTTTCTTTACCGAATTACCTTGATTAATAAAGCACATATCATACATACCAATTCAAATAAAGTATTATATGAAACGAAACTACTTTTTTGCAGACACCCGCGCAATTTTCTATTTACATATGTTACTCTATGAAAAAATATTTACCGTTTTGAAAGTTTTTTTTATGAGATCACCCACATTCACGCTTATTCGAATAAAAACAAAACTAATGTTATTATGAAAATTAAAGAAAACTTGATATTTTGTCACAAAATTTTATTTTAAATATAATAAAGCCATTTATGAGCAAACATGTACGAATTAGTCTTACGATAGGAACAATCATACCTATAAACTAATAATTAATATTGATTAAATCACCGTAGTACATTATCACTTTAAATGTAATTAAAAGGAATCTTGCGGTTATAAACATATGCCATACTAATTACTTGTAATCATTTAATTTGTCGATTTTTTGGCATTTGCTTTACATTTTAATAGTGTCTTTTATTATTTTAGAGTGATCGTACAACTATTAAAATTAAAATAGATGCACCATTGACTGATTCGATGTTACAATTTTGCTCTTTGCTTAATTAGTACTCGTTTGTGTTGACGAGCGTTTGATTAAATATGTTTATTTTCTCTACTAATTGTATAACAACAAAATTATATAAAAAAAATTAGTAAATTAGCATAGTTTGATAAAAATTCCTTTGCCCGTAGTTTTTTTTTATATAATTTTATAGATTGATGTTCAAACAATTGTTTTTGGCATAAGCATATAAAAAGGAAATGAAATTCAGTCTTTATTTCATTCAGAAATTCTAGTTGGCGAATTGAATTTTTCGATGTTAGCTGGGGAGTTTTAAAAATGTCTCCTTTTCGTATACAAATATTTTACTATTTGCTATAGTTTTATTTTTATTTTTTAATTTAATAACACAAGGTATAAATTTACGAATATATCTAAGATCATACATTTGTCTTGTTATAAGAAAACATCCGAGGAGAAAAGTTAAAATAAAAATAAAAATTGACATCGTCGGCGTCACTACCACCATGAAATAAATTGTCCACTTTATCGTCCAGGGAAGACCTTCCTGACTCTGAAAAAACAAAAAAAAATCAATTTTAATACAATCGATATAAACATACAGGAATCAAATAGCAGTATTCATAGATATAAACAACTCCTTCTATGGTACTACTTTGAATTACAATTTCGTAGTAGACAATCTTATTTGTTTATTGAAGTGGTACAAAAACAATATTAATAAAAAATCGGTGATAATCTTCCAATTAAGTGTGTAACTTAATTTTTATTATGTATATAATAATATTACCATTGGGTTAATTATTCAAATAGAAAAAAAATAATGTCTTACATATTCTGCCCAAAATAAGGGTATAATCTGATTGGAGAATTTGTTGTAGTCTTTTGGGAATAGTGACAGGTCTTTTATCCGTAGATTACTTTGCATCCTTGCTACTGCGCGGAATGGTACCCCAGTTACCTGAAAAGATTGTATACATCAACTCGTAGGATTGTAATATTACAATGAGTTGTATTAAAAAATTGTGCTCCCCAGTTTATTTTAACAGGTATGATAAAATATAAATGGTACATATTAGTTTATTTGTTAGTATTGCAAGCGTGACGGGAGTTCAGTAATAAAAAAATGTACCGATAAATACTTCCGTAAACTTTGGACGTCATGAACTTTATCACGTTGAGAAACTTCATCTGTCATAACAAGATATCATACATTACCGTGTGTTTGTAGACTATGCAATTATAGGAACAGTTGAATAAGGCGCGTCATCGACTATCTCCTCGCATCATTTTATATTATCATGTTATATAGATATCTTACCGGCTCTACTATAACGTAAGAGTTGTGCTTCTGTCTGTCCGGTATCAGCCCCGTGACGTAGTGATCCTTCGGAGGTGAACCGGTGTAGAAATGCGGGTAAGAAATCACTATAGGGAAATCTGTACAACAGAAAAACATTCTATAAGTACCGTTAACCAATACATATTAAGCGTATATTTTTTTTAAACAAACACGTGGTTAGGTCGAGAACCTAGCAGCGGTGCGTCTCCGTTGCAGAAGACAAATATTCCGGTTTAATAATAAATAAAATAAATTAAAGATTGCTTTTAAATCAGTGAAGTAAATAGTCATCATCATCTGTCTTAAGGCGGTGAATGCAATATGACGTAGCGTTAATATTCCAACTGGCGCCAAATTATAATAGCCAATTTTATTGCTGACTAATAAGTGAAAATTCTGATTACCTTTTTAGTCTGCCGTATAATCTATAATATTATCACAACCAAGACTCATATTTATTTATAATATGCCTTAATTTATTAGGAAAGTAAAATAAAGAGGAGCTATGTAAATATGTTAAAAATATTAAGTTTCGTACTAAAGTAACATTTGGAGGCGTCGCTGATGCCTTCCGGTAGCGGAGGCACTGTGTCGTAACAGTCGGTGCCGTTCCTCACCCTCTCGTACACGACCTCCGACAAGTTATACCTGTATACTGGCACGTTGTCTATCATAATCTCACCTAAAACATTATTACATTTTATTAATACAAAACAGTATATATTATGTACCGTAGCAAGTTTTATTTTTAATAGAAAAGCTTGCTAGACGGATGTGGAAAAACTCTGTCACCATCTAAACCATAATAATTGGTATTGGATTGAACCACGGACATCCGTGTAACAAGGCGAGTGCTAAGCCTCTACATTACAAAGGCATTTACATTATAATTGGGTGATACTTACTTTCAAAATATAAAGGCATAAGTTTGCACACAGTCTTCCTCCAATACAATAAGACATCATCTTTACTTAGATGTTGGTGGTACATTACACCTTCTGTGGATCCAAGAATGCGATCCGGACATTTCTTAAAAAAAGAAAATGTCATTTAAAATTTATTTAAAGCAATAGCAAATTGTACTTTTGTATAATTGTATTTTGTATCAACCAAAAGTGTTAACAAAAAACTTACATCAGGATCAAAACCGGGCAACTGCGTTACACCGTGGAAACGATCGATTTGAAAAAAGCTGCGGTGACCCCATTTGGGACCGATCTTTACAGTTACTTCATCAGTAAAATCGTTGTACATCTGAAGATTAAAATTAACAATTTTTTTTAATTTCTCATTACACCGCGGTTTAAGTATATTTCATGCGATGAGTCCTGCAGGACTTTCACCTGATGGTAAGTGATACCCTGCCCGTTACAAAGTGGCGCAAGTTAGAATGATATACACTGCACCACATTGCGGTCGTCGCCTTGTCTCGTTACTCTAATACTAACTACAGGACTCTTCAAACCGGAACGCAGTAATGTTTACACACTACTATTTGTCAGCTGCAATAGGCATTGCGGTATTACCTACCTAGACAGACTCAAGCAAGAGAGATCTACCGCCAGTAAATGTCAAAGTAAGCGTTAGCTTAACCACTTTGAATAAATTATTATACTGAATAACCACACAGCTCTGATACAAATCTAAACGATTTTAACCCGCGGTATTTATAAGTATATAAATTATTTTCGAATATTAAAAACTCTTCTATTTCCGAGTAAAAGAGTAAAACTTACTCGCATCAAAAATCCCAAATTATCAACAGGAACAATGCTCGGTACGATATTTTTGGTGGTGGCGAGCACAGGGTCCCTGTAGTCCCACAGATATTCGTACAACGTCCTCTTGATGAATAACTGGCTTTTATAACTGTTAACTAGAAGATGAAACGCTGTCCGTATGAAGTAATTGGTGTCGTGGAGATATGACGCCATTCCCTTCAAATTATCATAACGTCAAAGTGTAAATAATATTAAACATTTCATAGAGACTCCAACACATTAGAAATCACCTGTGCATGTGAAAAAGCATATCTCATAGATATTATGCAAAGAATATAATTTTTTGGCCGTTGATACACATTTTTACAGCTTTAAGGTAAAAACATTCAAAGTTCGTAAATGTATACAACCTTATGCTCTGTTGTAATATGTCAAAAGATAATTTACTGTATCTTTACATCTCGACGGTTATTACATCTTTATGTGTCATACTTGAAAATAGCCAACCATACTTATCGTTGATGTAACTTTAGTGATTAACCAGAGATTAATGAACATTGATACACTTGACAGAAATTAAATATATATTTCAATAATTATAAAAATTTAAGGTTACTATAACACAAAAGAGTAAGTATAACAATGATAGTCAATAACTTATTTTCTAGAAATAATAACACTTGTTCCTATTATAACAAACAAGTTTCAATACTTATTAGGTTAAATTTGAAAATCGAAGGTTAGAATAAAAATGCCTCCGGCATTGTATCTCTTTTTATCATCATCAATCTCTTTTTATCATCATCATTGTCATCAGCCGATAGACGTCCACTGCTGGACGTAGGCTTCCCTCAAAGATCTCTACATCGATCGGTCCTGCGCTTCCCACATTCAGCGGTTACCCGTGACCTTCTCACAGTCCCCACGACTTCCGGTACCGCCAAGCACTAGGGGCCGTTCTTTGTAAAGGATAGCATTGGGGGATTTGGGCCATTGCCCAACACGCTGGTTCAAGCACGGTGCACCACGAGCAAATGAGGTTGGCTTGGGTCCAGTGGGTTGTGCGGGACCCCTTACACCGCTCATATTTTTATACCATTACATTATTGTTCAATTGAAGTTTAAGTATATAAGTAATGAAAATATCATTGACTTGGCACTGCAAGCTTTTCCAAGGTGGGTTAGGACCTATTGTAGACAATATTAACAGTTGTTTTATTTACATTAAGACAATTATTGAGTAATAACTGCGTTATTGTCACTACTGGATAAGTATTAATTTCCGCTGGTCCCTTACCTTCTATTACGTAAATTGTGTTTTTAGACCCTGACATACAGGTGTCACGAACTTAATGTACTCATAAGTGGTACTTGACGGTCCACTGCTTTCGCAATGCCTGATTATATTCAATATCATTTTTACCCACAGTTGCGTTTATGTTACGTTTGTTTGTCGCTGTGTTTAGCTCTCATGCATTCATACCCATTTTTTTTAATTCAATTAAGTAACGAGATTAGCGGAACGTTCACATGTTGATGAGTGATACGTTTGCGCATAACACTGTGGCACTAGTTGGGATGATAGACACTCCACCACATTGCACTCGTCGCTTTAAGACATAAGATGTTAAGTCACGTTATCCCAGTATATTCACTAGCTACAGCACCCTTCAAACCGGAACACAGTAATGTTTGCATACTACTGTCTGGCGACAAAATAGGCTAATGTTTTATTCGCTGCGGTGTTACCTACCTAGATAGTCTCCGGCAGCAGAGACCTACCACCAGTAATAATAATGCTTATATACAACGTGAAAAAGGTCACATTTGCTTGATATTTCCAGGACTTTGTTAAAACCTAATCTCAATTAAATTAATTGAAAAAAAATTACTCACCAGAACAGCCAAATTGGGAACTATGACAGTTGAGTTTAGGTCATGCGTGTTTTCATCGGGCAAGTATATCAGCGACCTTCTAGCAGTGTAAGTTAGAGTGTCGTTAACGTTAAATCTAATATCGTAGTGCTGTAGCTTCTCTCTGAAAGTAAAATTGAGGGAGAATCTGACCAGAGTTATCATCATTAATATTTCAGCTTATTGATAGTGAATACACAAAATAATTCTTCCGGAAAAGGAATGATCGCAATAGGCCAATAACTACCGTAGGGAAAGGTGCTGTCCTTTCTCTTTATATATTCCCGTTTTAGTCGTGTTTTACGATACTCCGAGGGTGTTGTGGTACGTTCAAAATTATCTTTCAATAGGGCAACTGGTCGGTAAACCAAGACAATAATGATCATCAGCCAATCTGTATATCCGACACTGCTGCTCTGATGACAGGACGGGTCCTCTTTCCAAACCATTGGCGTCGTTTCTCCTTATTGAATTTCATTAACAAGTAAAATAAAGTAAATTTTTTGGGGCCTATTGAACGTCAGGGTTGTGGACTTTATATAACATTACCAGAGTGGGTTTTTCTTTCCGATGTGCTTAACGCGCATTTTTTTTCCTTTTAAGTATTTTTTTCTTGATGATCATTTATTACTATTGTTAAAATCATGTAAAAATAAAAACCTATTTTGGAACTGTCTCAAAAACGTACACTATTGATGTATATTTAGTATGGATCCATTAGTGAATACTAGCACATAATATTGCAAAACGACGTGGTTATTGAATAGTTCATAAACCTGCTTCATAAAATACTGCCTTTCACCCTCGCAATATGTTGCGCAGCGGCAATAAATTTTAACAGGAAGTTTGTTGATTTCTTATCAAGTTGTGCACAAAAAGAAGCATACGGTTATTAATTATTAATAAAAAAAACTCTATTTTTTATTTAAAAACATTATTCATACATAAAGATAACAATTAGACTTAATTTCCTGATGGTGGGACTTTGTCGCTGGAGTCTCCTCCTCCTCGTGACGTCATCTCCACCGCATACCATTCACAATGTAGCGGTAATAAGGAAATTTGTACAGCACCACGTTGTGCTCATCGTCATGATACATGAGATGGTTTATCTAGCAGTAATTTCACTAGCTGAAGGGCCCTTTACTAAACACAACACAATTTTTTCACTACTGTATTGAGAAAGAAACTGGCACTTCTGAGCTACCTGTCTGAGGTTCACGGTTCTGGCAACAGAGACCAGCCCAAACTTTAATACATTATCAAACATTAAAATTGTCAAAATTTTTATAGGATATGTAGTTATAGTAGCCGGCTTCCTTATTCATAATTATATTTATTACTTTAAACGAATTCCTTGTACTTTATTAGTTTGTTTACAGATTCTGAATAAATATGATTTATAAGAAGTTATTTTAAGAAAAACTTCATAACAATATTTACTCGTAACAATAAATGACATATGTAGTTAAACACTGATTTAAAGCCGATTCGGTTCACACGGCCGGTAAACGACTGTCATGTCATGTTATACAGCAACCTATTTTTATATTTATTGTTATTTACCATATTGTTAACACGGCACACTTATTGTTGAGAAACTTTAGATTAGACATATGATAATTTTTGCGTGGGAAACATGCAAACAAAAAAATTATCGAACAGCAAGTGTTGATACTTACAAATAAACTATGGGACCAATCTCTTGTAGATTGAGTTTTTCGTCCAATCCCATGAGAAACCTCTCGTGATTAGTTACATTGAATACATGAACGCGCATTTTAACTTCATCGGGTGGGTCTGCCCACCATTCGTATGGAGGAAAACCTGCAAATTTGATGTGTATTTGCAAACATTAATCTCATGATTGTCATTAAAGGACATTGAATAGGTTACTTCTAGACAAATTCGCGTTACTTTCAAAGATTCATTCATCAAATCAAATCATCAAAGATTAATTCGCCGCTATACCAACAAGTTCGTGACGAGCACTAGTCTATACAATCACAAAAATTTGCCGAGCTCGGTGCACTACGGGTTATCTGTCTCATTATACCATTAATGTAATTCTTATGAAAAAATCGTTTATTTCTTAGTTTTACTGTTCATTGATTAATATCCATAACAAATTAAAAAAAACCAAAGCACATCTCGAAGGCTAACAAAAATTTTACCTTACACGAGTATTTGAATGTTGAACAAGTTAAATTTTTCCAGTTTTAAGTTTCTTTTCTGTATTATTGTTATTAGAAAGCAATTCGAAGATGTGGTATTACAAACCTGGCCTCATATTGAGCTTTTCCCAAAGCATGAAATCCAAAGGCGAGAATATGAAACCGCTAATTGATGTGATGATGAGAAGTACACCCCATACCGTCTGGCTTATTGTATCTGTTTTGAACAATTAATAAAACAAAATAAATAAACATTTCCATGACATTATTTCAAACACTTATTTACGATAAAATTTAAATTAGATCTCCTTTTTTATAATTATCATAATTAATGTTTTTGCAGTTGGAGAAAGATATTATTAATCCGCTAAGCTAAAGACTTAACTACAGTAAGAGATGATAAACAGATTGTCTTGATTTGAGAATACTTAAAGTTCGCTTTTTATTCGACCAAGCAACACGATGGGAAAATGTTCACCATGGTTATCGTATGACACAGTAAATATTTTTTTATGATAATACAATGGGACAATTCATGGCTGGCTTAGTTCACAATCAATGAATTTACATATAACATACTGTATTAGTACAGAGCAGTGATTTATGCAGTTAGTTTATATTATTAATATTTAAAGAAAACAAAAAACACTTTGGTATTTATAATATTAGGGTAGCTATCAACCATCAGTCAGAAATATCCTGTGCTCCCCTGGAACTGAACCAGGAACCTTCGTGTTACTTGGTAGTTGGTTAGTCGTTGCATTACAAAAGGTACTAAAAAAGTATATGTAAATAAATCTATCACACATTTAAATTTTTCAACAGGTTTCAGTTAATTTTCTTCAATTTAATGTAATTATCTTAATTTCTTTATGGCTATGCTTCGTCTCTTAACGTCATACTCAATGTCAATGAAACATTCAAATTATATTGGCATTATAATGCCGTATCTCTTACGTCAAAGAACCTGATCCATAAGATTTTCTGTCTAGACTAATAAATATGTTAATTTTATATTGATTGTTTTTTTTTTAACTACACTTAAAAATAAAATTCAAATTGGCACCAAATACCACGTTGAGTTCCCGCTGCGCCAGGATGTTCGTTGATACGAGCATCAGCTGTTTTTGATTTTGTGTTTCATTGCTGGTTTTTTTTTTAGTAAAGTAATGTATTTTATATGAAACTATCGTTTCATTTATCTGTACTAACATGATGGAACGTAAATAATGATAATAAAACGTTTTTAAAATATGATTTTTTGCTTGCTCTGCCCTTCGCAGTCGTGATGGTGTCGCAGAGGAAGAGAGGTTCCGGTATTGCGTCCTAGTCCTATTCTCCACGACCGTATAACGGTTGCTGGCAGAGACGGAGACCAGATCCGCAAGGAGTCGGAAGAGTTTTTCTCATGACTTCCTTGGCTTCTGAATAATGGTTTTGGGGGATCCGTTGCCCGGGTGACGACAAAAAGTCGTGAGGAGGGCGAGCTCTATGTGCTGGCGCGCCCTTACAGGGGGGGAAATAGGGGGTTCTCCCGCAAGATGGGCTGTGTGGCGCAGATGGCGCTAGCGAGGTTGCGGATATGTGCGAAAGTATTCCAATGGTCCCGTCATAAAGCGACGAAGGGTAAACAGGATTTATTTGATGCAAATCCAACATAACCTACTAATGTTCCCGCGAAACAGTTTCTCCAACGAAAAACAAAAAAGGAGGGTGCACCAGCGCAATGCTTTTTTTTTAATGTGTTCCGGTTTTAAAGATGCTATAGCTAGTAAAATTACTAGAGTAGACTTAACATCTTGAGTCTGAAAGCGACGAGCGCAATGTCATCGAGTGTATAACATCCTCCCTAACGCCACATTGAAATGGGCAGGCTTTTCACTTAACACCAGGTGAATGTCCAGCTCGAATCGTCGCATTGTAAAATAAAAAAAAAAAACAACGATTTTGAATATATACAAGAATAGCTATAGCAACCTACCTCGGAATCAGTAATATTTTTGTTATTGTACAAATAATCTCAAACATGTTCGCAGACAGGTTTTTTGTTTTAATTTGAAATCGATACAAAAAATTTATTGTTTCAAGATTACAATTATGTTTAGTGTGCCTAATCAGAAATATTCAAATTAGTTTTTTCTAGTGAATATGCACAAGCATAGAAAAACAGTGATAATGTCAATTACCAATCAACTATCGATAGATTTTTTAATTAAAATATTGATCAGTTAATCTATTACGACAAAACGTGTTTTAATTGGTACAAAAAACATCAAGTGGAAAATTATTTAAAAAAAAACATAAAGGTCACATTCACGCAGGACGCTATTGTATTAAAATGCTTAATTAATCATTGATATCTTATTGTTAAAAGCAATGCTAAACAACACATAAAAGTATTAATTAAGAAGCAATGTTTAAACAGAAGTCAACAACAATAACAAGATGATATAATAAACTCATTATTATCATTTATATCGATCGATATAGATAGATATAGATCGTTTTAGTTTTCATAGGCTACACTGCTAGATATCAACACGACACAGACACTGTCCACATTATATACTAGTAAAATGAAAAATTTTATTCATATAGTATGTACACATTTATTTTTATGAGACTGGTTAGACGTTCACTTGATAGTAAGTGACACGCATGCCCATAACATAATTGCGCTAGTTAGGGTAACATACGATCACATTGTGCTTGTCACTTTGATACATAAAATGTTAAGTCTCGATAATTATAAGTAAATTCACTTGCTACTACATCTTGACAGTAGATGGTAGTACTGTGTAGTACCACTGATGGTACGTACCTGGTGCCGGGGACCGTATAGGTAGGTACAATCGCAGCGCTTATTTCTGCTGCCAAACAGTAGTGTGCAAACATTACTGTGTTCCGGTATAACGAGACTTAACATCTTATGTCTCGAGGCGACGAACACTATATAATACAGTAGTATAACATCCTAACTAGTGCCTCGTTGTTGGGCAAGCGTATTACTTATTTTCAAGTGAACGAGTTGGTCGTCTTGTCGCATCGTCGATTAAAAACACCATCCTTTAGACGATTGGTGACAGAAATAGGAGCTGCAGTGGTATGTGCCTAAATGGTTTTCAACAAAACTTCGCCATCAATAAATACGTCATATAAATTTTGTTGAAGATGGGTTATTAAAATTAGATAAACGTCAGTACGGAGGAACTGAATGCAACACAAAGGCTGCGGCTTCACGCTGATGCTATTGTGCAATTTGCTATTCGTGCTAAATGCGCTACTCATCAAAGGTATCTTTTGAAATACATAATAATCATTATACATTAACGTGAAAAAGATTGGAAGCCTCAAGTGACAATGGGCAGGACACACCGCTCGAAGGACTGACAGCCAATAGGGCACCAAGGTCCTTGAATGGCGACCGTGTACCGGAAGACCCAGTGTGGGCACAGCCCCAACCAGGTGGTCAGACGATCTGGTGAAGGTTGCGGGAAGCAGCTTAATGCGGCCAGCGCAGGTTTGATCGATGTGGAGATCTTTGGGAGAGGCCTATGTCCATCAGTAGACTTCTGTCGGCTGATAATTATGATACATTGATGTTCCTACACTTAACAAAAATAAACCTAGTTCATTATATAACAAAACATTTTCTAACAAGGATACATTCAAGACGTACGTAGCATTTTTCCTTTTATACCATTAAGCGACGAGACGAGCGGGACGTTCACCGGATTGTAAGTGATACGCCTGCCCATAACAACGTGTCGCTGCTTAAGATAATATAAACCGCACCATATGCGCTCATCGCCATGAGACAAAAGTCATAGTATCGTTACCCAAATTCTCGATACCCCTAATTTCACTACCTTCAACTCCATATCGAAGCACATAAATATTTGCACACTTGTGTTTGTCGGCTGCAATAGGATCTACAGCGGTACGTACCTAGACGGTCTCCGGCAAGACCTAATACCAGTATATTGGATCTAGTTTACAGCCGACTATTTGCTTTTGAAAGAAGAGGCCTTCTTGATATTTTAATCGCATCCTGAGAATATTGCGATCGCTATCTATTATTTAGTTCAAGGTTTTATTCAAGAATTATCAAAATCATATACGTGTATATGAAGAATGAAGAAATTGAGATACGCGTGAAATTAACCACTGCTTTGTCCACAGTTAATAAATCGTTTGTTAATTTTTTTAAACAAAAACGTTGAAATCGAACCGTGTACCGTTCGTGACGTACTCATTGTCCTTAGATCCTTAAAAACCGTGTAGTTATAACTTAATTACATCACAGCAGCTCTCACCGGTTGATCACGTACAACTACGTTAATATCTGAATACTAATTCAAACTTTAATTTGTATGCGCTTTGCGTGATGTTTATAATTAATATAATCCCAGCTAAGGCGTTCATTGTCAGCTATGACTCCTCGAAGGACTCGGGGTGACGGTATGGCTTCGATCAATCGTGATTTGATTAATTGCATATATGAAGATTTTTTTTGTAACAACAATGCGGTGAAATGGACTGGACGTTAAACTGATAGTAAGTTATACTAATAATCATAACATGGACTTGCTAAAACATCAATCTTTTTACACCGATTGGAGACGGTTTAGCAGAAACGACTTTACCCAGAAATAGTCGTTTTAAATATTTTAGTTTTAATGTTTAAATAATGACTGTAATGATTTTGTTCTCAAATTATTTTTATGTCATTATCTTGTGAAGGATAACACACTTATGTTTTTATCTATATTTTAGCTCGCGAATACCAGAATCGCGAGACCTGAAGCCTTGTCAATATAACTAGTGGAAAAAAGAAAGCTTTTATCTTTCTAATTTTGTCACTTTACTAAGGTATTATTTTAGTTATTAAGAAAATTACGAATTTGCTTCGCCAATCTTTATGTGGCTTGGTGCCTATCGTTCAAGAATGCACCTTATGTTTGATTTTTTTTGCAGGATGAAAGAATCAATGTTTACTAGTCCTTTGGTATTCACAACAAATTTGTGCCTATAATGTGTCTTGAGTCCATTCAACTAAACCTTCCAATTGATAATGCAGAAGAGGTCTCCGAAAGACCTAACCAGTAAAGTGTACAGTTGTTATTAGACTCTATTATAAATGTTACTTAATATTACACTTTAATGAGGATTTTCTATATGTTGGCGATGTTGTGTATTGCGAATTTAATTATTACTTATATGACATACAATATACTTACTGCAGCATACAGATCTCCGTTTCTGCAACACATTCTGAGGATCATTTTTGTATGACACAGAGTACGGGTTTCCGACAGAGCACTTAACGTCAATGCACTCTTCAAGATAACTTTCAACGGAGTTTTCATCCTCTATAAAACTATTCAATGAATCACTGGCGCTATCTTTAGCATATACACTATCCACACAGTTGGTCGAATTGGTTATTGACGATCTTCCACTATTTACGGACACCGTGGGTGTAATGGACTCCGACGACATATCTTCTTTATCTTTTATCCTAAAACAAGAGAAAATATCAAATTATTAAATATTCTTAAAATGCAAAACAAATAACGGCTCGTCACTATTTGTTTTTGTGATGAAGTTCACAACATTTTCATTATAATCACGAATTAAGATGAGATGTTTATCATACGATTAATAGTGACTGGAGAAAAATACTACTTATGGCTAGTCATCATCATCAGCCGACGGATATCCACGGCTGGATATACACCTCCTCCAAAGATCTTCCCATCGATTGGTCCTGGATGCGGACACCGATCCAGCGACTTCTTGCGAGCTTCACTACAGTCAGCATAGCCTCCGGTACCGCCCGGCTCTGGGAGCCGTCGTTTGTAGGGGTTCATATAGAAGGATTTGGACCATTTCCCACCACGTTAGCCCAATGCGGGTTGGCCGAAGCCAAAGCCTCGTTTGGTGATTAGCAAGGTGCATCACAAGCAGGTGAGGTGGGCTTTGCTCCCATGAGATGTTATGCTGGTTATTGATAGTATTTGCACTAACTAATAATAGATGATACTATTTAGTTATTTAATAGTCTAATTTATTCCGATTTGCGCTAGTCACTGACAAGGTACGTAACGACACCACCATTCAAGAAATACATTTATTTATTGAATGAGGTCCTCTTACATAATGTAAGTTACGACATACATACATATAGTAAGTAATTAAAAAGTAGTTTCCGAAGAAACTCGTCGCTTAATTCCGTATTGGAGTTATTAAAAGCATGTTTTAAGGCCATTAAAACAGATACATTTTTTACAAGACTATATAAATTTAACCTTGTTATATAACCCCCAAATTGCTTCCAGTAATCATAACAACAAATATAAATAATTATTAATAATATTCATTATAATTTACCTTATTTAATAACAGGCCTTTCATTTTATAATATTAGTTTTCTATTTATTCAACGGAGCGACGAGACGTGTCGTGCGTATCACGCTTGCCGATAACTACATAGCGCTAGATAGGATACACTGCACCACATTGCACTCATCACCTTGAGATATAAGATGTTAAGTCTCTTTACCCTAGTAGTACCCTAGTATTTTTACTAGCTACAGCACCCTTCAAACCCGACCACAGTAATGTTTGCACACTACTGGTTGTCGTCTGCAACAGTCGCTACTGTGGTATCTATCTATGAGATCTCCAGCAACAGAGACCTTCCAACATTAGTAACACATCTTAGATATTTTTGTTTAATTTTTTAAAAAGTTAACAAGAGGTTCCTAAATTTGACGTGTTTTTTTCTCTATATCTGTGCTAAAATTTATGATTGGCTTTCTTTACTTTTTTAAAAATCACTTGCATATTTTGCCCTCATTTAAAAATTTTGCTTTTAGCGAGATAAATATATATCTTTTCAATTATTTAACAAAGTCTATAGAAAATTAACGACCATTAACCCATATAACAAGTCGTAATATTTTTTTTAGGATTATGCATTTAATAACGAAACTGTTTGAAAGGAGTTTAAAGTAATTCTTAATGTGGCAATTACAGATCGCGATCCAATGAAAACAAAAGCGTACTAAGTCATTTTCATCAAGGATTCAGGTCAAGATTACTTTTATTACCTGTTCCCTTTATATTTGCACCTAATTGTAGAAAATAGTTTTATCACTGTTATTCTGTTATTTGCCAAATAAATTTTTTAATAGTGATGAATTAGGTTATCAGTTAACAAGAAACAAAATTTTTGGTAAACAATAACAAGAAGTGTTTTATTTTTTCTCCCTGTTTCTGTATTTTATAATTTTCTTTATAAAAACAAAGCAACAAATTTGCCTAATAGAGATTATTAGTGGTTATTATTTTGCTTTTGTTACTTTGCCATTTCTTTTATTAAATGAAGTGACGGAATGAGCGGGACGCTCACTTGATGGTAAGTGATACGATATGTCGAATTAATGAGAGTTACTACCTATCTATCCTAGCTACAGCGTCCTTTAATCCGGAACATAGCAATATATGCCCACTAGTGATTGGCGGCAGAATTATGTACTGCGATGGTACTCACTTAAACTGTCTCCGGCAACAGATTCCCTACCACCAGTAAACAACTACGAACTAGAATTACGATATATTTACAAAATCCGGTCGCTGGCAATATTATTTATGTAATTTCCTTTAATAGAACAATGATTAATAATAAAAATAGTATTTCCAAAATTTTCATTGAATCCAATAATCCCCTTTTGATATTGAATTCTTTCTACCTGCGTTTTTGTACTTGCTCCATACCTATTAACGGTTTTGAGAATAAAACCTCTATTCACACGAGTTGTTACTGTAATTGACCATATTGACCAAAATCTTTATAAAAATTAAAATGATCTAAAGGTTAATCCAATGACAATTAAAGTGGTAGTATGTAATGCAATAAAATAAACCTTTGAACTATTTTGTTTAGTCTTTTCAGCACGTAGATTCGTAAATAGTTCATTAAACTTCCTTCGCGATACAGCAGCTCAGTTGAATGAATACATAGACAAATTTTTGATTTGATTTTGAGAGCAGATGGATCTTGGAGTCACTCTTGGTAAGCTTCCTACCTAATATTTTATATCTGCCGCCACAACGTCCGAATCAAAGTATTCTTCTCAACTTTCAGACTGATGTTCACTAATTATATAATAATAAATTTCATTATTGTTATCATAGGTTACATAAACGTAAATATTACTAACTGTTCTCTGCCCGCTTTGCTAACTAACACTCCCGCATCTTATTTTGGGAAAGAAATTTTGTAAAATCCTTTCTTAACTGACCTCTAAATGGCAGAAGCAATGTCGCAATAAGTCTCTACGCGGAAATCTCTTATATAAAAGAAATCATACAAAAAGAACAAAACCACATTACATATTTACTTCATTTAGGACATTATCTTTCGAATGACATGCAGTTGAGCTTCGGGTTACATGTGATATAAAAATGAATGTGTAAGAGGAGATTGAAACAAACATTGTTTACAACCGATGCAATAGAGAAGTAGAAAATCAAAATTCTTCTATAAACTCTAAAATCTTGTATTATTACTTCCAAAACGTCGTTACTTTCTTTTAACTTCTTTTATAATACAATCGGATTTTTGAGGACTAGACTGAACAGTTTGTACGAGAATATAGATCACAAAACCAGCAGCAGCAAGAACTTCTTTACTAAATAGTTCTTTTATTTACAATAAATATACAGTAATAAATGATATATATAGTTATAATTTCTGTGCACATAAAACTCATCGCTCTACTAGCGATTTCAATAAAATAACAAAATTAACACTAACAACACGAAGATCCAAAAAGCAAGGTTGTAGTACATCATAGTTATTCGCGGCCTTTCAAACCATGCGCGACCTTGTCTAATCCGGCCGGCTAACATCAATTTAATTTTGAATTTAATAACGATTACGCGTAACCAAATTTAAAAAAAAAATACAAAAAAATATGAAAACAATTAATTTTCATAGTAAAAATGATATATCAAAGTTAATAGCTTTTTATTCAGCATAGAAACGTTCGTTGACTTCTTGAACGTCAAAATCTCCCAGCCATTCGCAAAGGAAATGCCTCGGATCTGAGAAGAATGGGCGCGAAAATCTCAGTTGGCTATATATACAATACATTCTAGCTGTTCACCGGTCGTTTTGCTGGCTGAAATATAGAATTGGATTTGAAATTTACACTAGAGATTTCACAGAAATATTCCTCGCCGCCCCCAAGACCCCTTCCCGTTATTAACATCCTCGCAAGCCCGTGGAAGGAAATTTGTGAAATCTATTCTTAGCTGACCTCTAAATAGCAGAAGCAATATCTCTACCAAATTTTGAGCTTTCACGTATAATAGTTTCGGAGATATCGTGATGAGTCAATGAATCTCTGGATATGTCTTATTTATACTCGTACATGTGTCTTACATTATGAGTAACATTGAGAATCAACGTTTTTTTTTAATTTCTACGCATTAATATCTTTCTAACACATTAATTAACAGAATGATAAGTTTTGCTAATTAAAACATTTTTAACATGATTTTAAATTTCTTAAGGGGCAAATCTATCTCTCAAATTTAATAATAAATAATAAAAAAATTAAAAACATTTAACATTGGATGTTAGAAGTAAGTCATCATTATTATTAAAAGACGGAATTGAGAATTAAAATAAATAGCGCGGGAAAGTTGAAATAAATTTCTTTCAACTTTCCTCATATAACAATAACATTTCCTTAATTAAATCAAGTGACCCATACACCCTATGTTGGTACCAATTATAATTAATTACTAAGTAATTACATTTTGTTTACTTAGTGAGCACTTTAGATTGGTAGATAATTTATAACTAATTGAATGTTGTATTTAATAACTGAATGTTTGTCCGCAACTTAAATGATAAACATGCACTTGAAAAGTGATAACGTTCATGGCTGGACAACGACACGGAAATGAGTGGAGCAACAGCAAATATAAATATTAGGTTCTTACGTATGAAATAAGCGTTTTGTCGTACCGACCACTTCGATCTATCCTCTTTGGTTAAGAATTCCAAATTCAAATTTATTAATTCATTTAGCTGGTACATTTGAGTTTTAAAAACAGTCATTCATTTGTTTTTTCTTCCTTATTTTTTTCCTTGGAGTGGCTTATTATCGCACAAAAGAAAACATGAAATATCGGTACATTTACGAGTACGAGTTCTACCGTGGCACCAGTGCTGCAGAAACAGCTTGAAGTATTAATAATGTGTACGGCGCTCGTGTCGCAAAAGAAAGCACAGCATGTTTTTGGTTTAACGATTTCATTCTGGAAATTTCGACCTTCAGAACCAACCCCGTGGACGGCCGGAGACCAAAATGGATACTGAAGATTTAAAGGCTATTGTGGAAGTGGATCCATCACAAAGCACTCCAGATATAGCTGTAGGCTTCGGGGTAAGTGACAAAACTGTAATACACTCCATCCACTTGAAACAAATCGGAAAAGTAAAAAAACTTGAACGATGGGTACCTCATGAATTGAGTGAATGGAACTTGCAAACACGCGTCGGCTGCTGCTACTGTGTTACTTTTCTCAACCGACACAATAATGAAAGGATTTTAAATCGAATCATTACTTGTGATGAAAAGTGGATACTGTACGATAATCGGAAGCGCTCGTCACAATGGCTAAACCCTGGAGACCCAGCCAAATCCTGCCCTAAACGAAAATTGACTCAGAAAGACTTACTTGTGCGTGTTTGGTGGACTAGCGCCAGTGTAGTTCATTACAGCTTTCTAAAACCTAGCCAAACGATTACGGTAGATATCTATTGTCAGCTACTGCAAACCATGAAGGAAGAACTAGTTGCTAAACAACCGAGATTGATCAATCGCTCTAGCCCACTGCTGCTTCACGATAACGCAAGACTGCCACAATACTCTGCACAACAAACAACCATTAAGTAAGATCAGCTACAATTGGAATGTCTGCGAATCCACTGTACTCCCTGGATCTTTCCCCAACAGATTACCATTTTATCTGGAATTTGGACAACTTTTTACAAGGAAAAATACTCAACTCCGATGCGGCAGTCCAAACCGTCTTCAAAGAGTTTATTGATTCTCGCCTCCATGGTTTTTTTAGTAAAAAATAAATTACCTATAAGATGGCAAAAGTGCATAGATAACAACGGTGCATACTTTGATTAATTAAAAATATTTTACAAAAAAAAATTACTTTATATTCCTCCCGTACAAAACGCCAATTTCATATATAAGGACCTAATATTTAATCGATAACATTAAAATAAATTATATAAATCTCGATTGAAACACAAATTGATATTATTCTTTTTATCGACATAGACCTCGTTTTTTTGTTTTGAGGCGAAGACAAGTTTATATGGGATTTTTACCCACTAAAACCTCCTAGGTGGTCATTATCAGTACGTTGCGGGAAGCCCTGGGATCTACGGAACGCACCGGTGCCTTCCAGCACTACCTAAAGCACATCCTAGGTAGTGCTGTAACTCTCCTCGGCATCTTCGCATTGATACGATACGCATTAAAGCACTTGAATTTGTTGTTCATCCCGGGCTCGCTCAGCGGACAATGAGGGCCCCACCTTCAAAGTCCACGAACCCAAAAACCGTTTTTGTCGCCTACTACAACAAGCAGGGCTTACTTTGGTCCTATTATTGATAGCTCGAGACTACAGGGCAATATCGATATTGACCTAATCAGTTCTTGGTCATTTTTATCTACAATGAGATAACACTTGACATCAGTTTCTCGTGATGTTTAATGACAATAAAGTCATAATGAAGGGCGGTTGATCAATACTGTGGGTTCTACATGGCGACAGCTAGTACACAGCAATACTGCTAAGGTAGAACATTTACAATATAAGGATGGTAGCTAACCAGATCTGTTTGAAGCGCATCCCTCACCAACCAAAACCCATGACGTGTGTCTTTGGAATCGAACCATAGGCCTCTGTGTTACTAGAATACCTTTGTTCAGTGCGCCGCGAAGACTGGACGAGACTTTGAGATATTTCACATGATTTTAGGTGAGAATTCAATATAATGTGAGTAAGGTGTGTTCGCCCAGACTACTATATTAACATTATTTATATACCCGACCAGCTGTCCCGCAAAAGTATATCGGCTGATGACGATGATGATGATATACACGACCGCACATTACTGTGACACTTCAAACTTCCAGATTTGTAAAAGATATTCACTATTAAAATAGTAGGCAACTGCAAGTTATGAAAAATAAATATTTCGTTAAAATATTTTTTTTATGCCTTTATGTGACGAGAAGAGCGAGCGACAGTGGCGCTAGTTAGGATGATGTACACTGCACCACATTACGCTCGTCGCTTGAGACGTAAGATGTCGAGTTTCGTTACTCCAGTAATTGTACTAGCTACAGCAAACTTCAAACCGGAACACAATAATGTTTGCACAATACCGATTGTCAGCTTCAATAGGCGCTGCGGTGGTACTTACCCAGACAGTCTCCGGTTACAGGAACCAGTATATGCGACTTTGTTTTATAATTTGTTTGTGTACCTTATATACAATACTACTTGAAATTTATTTGAAATAGTCCTTGAGAGCAACCGCAAATGACTTCCTATATAGCAACCGTTACTATAGCAACTACTAATAATACCTAATGAAAATGTTTATAAAACTAGATTAGAAATAAAACGATGAAGGATGAATGAAATTCAAAAGTATACATACTATAAACATCTATAAACCATGCCTCGTTAAATGATTATGTTCTCGTGTCTATACGTTCACTAGATTTCACGTGAATAACAAACAAAGAAAACATATTTTCATTGAATTTAAATAGATAGAAAGATATAATTTCCTTAGGCATGCCTCAAACAACTTCCAAGTGTATCTTTGATATCTTTATGCACCAATCAAAAATACAATGGCCATTGTTAGTATAAGTTTATGTAGATTCCGTTTCCGATAATTTTAAATATCTTTTTAGACACACTTGTTTATGGTAATGTAAGTTTTAATAGAGTATGGATTCAATTTTTTTTTATACAATTAAACGACGAGACCAGCGGGACGTTCACCTGATGATAAGTGATATCTGCCCACAACAATTTGACGCTAGTTAGAATAATATATACTACGCCATATTGCGCTCGTCGCCTGACACATAAGATGTTAAGTGTCATTAATTACACTAGCTACAACGCCCTTCAAAACGGAACACAATAATGTTCAGCGGAAGAACTAGGCGCTGTGGTGGTACCTACCTAGACGGTCTCCAGCATCAGAGACCTGCGACCAGTAACCTTAATTTAAATGGTAGATATGTTTTGCGATAGGAAAAATATCTTGCATCTATTACGTCTTGCTGCATGGTGGTAGATTTACAATAGGTCTATTGGTGGCAGGTCTAAATACCACCACAGTGCTTATTTCTTCCTTCAAACAGCAGTGTAACATCTGTGTTGCGATTTGAAGGGCGTTGTAAATGATGTAATTACTCGGGTAACGAGACCTAACGTCTTACGCAAGGCGAACGCAATATGATGTTGTGTATACCATTCCCACTAGCGTCAGATTGTTATGGGCGGGCGTATCACTTACAAAAAGGTGAACGTCTCGTTCAGCACATCGTCTCGGAGAGTAAAAAAGATAAAATGTTATAAAAAAGTCTACTTCATTTCAGAGATAAATATTGATTAATAACAGCTTAATTAATATCAGTTAAAATGTACATAGACATTAAGATTAAGTAAATATCTTTTAGAACCAATATAAAATATATTGTCATTAAAATCATTACTTTCGCCTTAAGTTTCTTGTTAACAATTTCAAATTAGTTCTAATAAGACTGACCTAAATGTTAAATTGACCTGAATTATTTCAAATAGTCGACTATCAATAGTAATAATCATGCAACTCTGATCATAGTCGTTAACGTATTGAAATTTCAGTAAATGGTTGATATACATGTTCGTTTAGATTGTTAGTTTATTGATGGTAGGTCTCAGTTGCCGAAGACCGTCTAGCTCGGTACCACCGTAGAGGGCGACTAAAAGGGTCCAGGATTTTCGCCAGCCTTGAGGGTGAAGGCCGTTATCGCTCAACAAGCGAACCTGCGTGTCAGAGTGTATAGCCCAGCGATGGTGCCTAGTTCTCTCTAGTTGTGGGGTAATGAGACTGAACATTTTTTGTCTCAACGCGACGAGCGCATTGTGGTGCAGTGTACAAGAGATCAGCTCACTGGGCTCAAAAGTCTACTGTGGAGAAAAGTCTACTGCGGGAAAGTCTACTACGAGAAAAAGTCTACTACATGGAAAAGTCTACTACAAGGAAAAGTCTACTACGAGGAAAGTCTACTGCTAGAAAAAGTCTACTGCTAAGAAAAGTCTACTGCGAAGAAGTCTATTTTGACGATAAATCTGCTGCGAGGATCACCACCGTGGTCCGCAAGGGTTCTTGATTTAACACCTTGCGATTATTACTTATGGGGTCTCCACAATTCGATATTTCATGGTACTTGGTTTTATTACAAGTGTTTTTTTTTCTAAATTTTAGAATCTTTATGTACTTTTTTATACCTTGTCGGATATGTATTTGTTTGTGTGCTTTGTACGTATTTTTTTTAAATAAAATTTTGTTTTAAGATTAAATAAAAATGTAAGGAAGACGCATTATTTTTTACTGTCACGACTTTCAAAGAACATTATTTAAAAGTTTTATTCTCCGAGTGATAATTATTAATTTAATTTAATAAAACAATAATTATTACATTAAAAATTGTGTAGAAATAAAAACATCGAATTTCTTCCGAAAATTTCAGGAATTTTTGAAAGATATTTAAAAAATTAATAACTTCAGAACCACATTGTTTTTGTATGGGATATTCCATAAATAGATAGATAAGATACGAGCTATACTTTAGTCCCACCAGGTCTTTTACACCTTTCACCCTGTATGTTATCTTAATTAGCGCCACATTGTTATGGGTAAGCGTATTACCTACTATCAAAACGTAAAGTTTAATTTTTTTTTTATTTCTCGTCTCGTCCCACAGTTGAATTAAAAATAAATAATAAATACTTTTGATGAAATCTTTTTACAAAAAGAAGCTCCAAAGTTTTTTTTTTATTTGGCAAAGGCCCGATTAGCTGACCAAGAACAAGATTGACTTTATCATCACGGATAAGAAGCGCATATTTAAGGATGTGTCAGTGGTCTACAGGTTTAAAATATTTTAGGTGACTTAAAATATACAACTAGTGTTAAATATAAAAAAAATATAAAGTGTAAATTATAACAAAAAATTTATTTAATTATTATAAACGAAAAACAGATGAGATATGTACATATTATTATAAAATACAGAATAGTGACAAACATATATTTTATTATATACGTAATATATCGTTGGGTCCCTATAGATTTAGTACATATGGAAATATTCTAAATGAAACCACTACATTCTTAAAAGTTTTATATAGTTCATAACTTATTTTATATTATTATTATATAATTACTGTTAAAAGCTAGAAATGTAATAAAATATGGAGAAACAGTTTTGTAATGTTTCTGCTTGTTGTTATAAAGTACATTAAATCTTAAATTCGACGCCATTTACATGAGGTTAAGGCTAAACTAGATTGTTGCGGTTCTAACTTCGGGCATGTGAACCGGTTAAAGAGATTTTCTTACTATAGGTGGCGAATTAAGTATATCCCCATAGAATACGATAATATTTGAATAAATGTTAGTCATTAATACATCAGGTAACATATAATATTTTTGTCTTTAAAATATTTACTTCAAAAAGAACAAATGATGTATTTAATTACAATCGCTGATCAGTGCGCTGATCACATCACACCAGTTTCTTTTGGGTGTACCATACTTACATACATATTACACTTTTGGTTAACGTTATCAATCATTATTATCAGTAATATAATACACAATAAAAGGTCTTTTTAGAAATAGTTGCTCCGATCTTTTTGACAGAATAACTTATGTAAGTAAAAAGTATTAAACGAAAGGATCGATCGATACGTTGTAAGAGCCAGTAGTCAGGTTTTATTATACGTAGTATTGGCCTTCACTGCCAGACTTAGATTTTCCCCAAGAAACTATAAAACTAAAAACTTATAAACACTTAGTTTTCGGTATTTAACTATCAACCCTCCATCCTATGACCAGTAAGCTCGCATAATACCATTAAGAAAATAATCGTACTTCAAATATATTTTAATGCTCAATAGGTTGATGGACGACCTGATGAATATCGCATGGATTTGCTGAATGCAGGTCATTTTGGATATCGATTAGGGAGTTCAATGTTCAGCAGTGGACAATAACAAAAGTCCAAGTCGAAATCGATGATGAAGATGAGGAGCCGATCATTGATGTTTTATCTTTATAGAATCCTCCTGCGTCGTGCGTTATCACAATATATGCTATGGTTTGAAGCACGTTATACGTAAGTAAATTAAAAAAAATATTGACAGGGTAAGTTGTTAAATCATACAATTACGTAATTCAAATTATGTCTAAAAGGAATAATACCTTCAGTTTGTTTTTAACCATGTGCTACATAAAAGAAATATAAAATTTTTGGTGTATTGTATTTATACCATGATTACTATAAATAAGTGTAACCTGGAAAACTGTAACTACAAAGTATTCACTTGAAGTGCAGTGGAAATTCTATTTTTAGTGGCATGCTCTTTGACTCATTTTTATGTTGCTTGACCTAGAACCGAATGCGTACAGCAGCTTATGTTACGTTCACTTATTAGATTTACAGATACCCACACAACATTCTGATGATGTGTATATTTTTTGATAATCCATATTCTGTACTATGTTTGTAACATCAAGATAACAGCATTTTAGAGAAATGCATCAATAAAGATGATAAACTAGCAGGTCAACGTTAGCAAAGTTACTTGGTAATATATAAGTTTTTATTGGTTTCTTAATAAGTTGCGAGGTCCAAGAACTTTTTTTTGGCTGTGTCCTAAAATTATGATAATAGGTCCCTGTTGCCCGAGACCGTCTAAGTAGGTACCACAGTAGCGCCTATTTCTGACGTCAAATAATACTGTACACATTTACTGTATTCCGGCTTGAAAGGAGTTGTAGCTAGTGAGTGGAAGATAAGTAGAAGTAGAGTAAAAGAGTAATTAATAGGGTAACGAGAAGACTCAACATATTGTCTCAGGCGACGAGCGTAATGTGGTACAGTGTGAAAATGGTATATCTTAATTAGCGGCCACGTTATTATGACCAAGCGTATCACTTATCAGGTATCACAATCAGGTGAACGTCCAATTCGTCTCTCCGTTTCGTAGTATTAAAAAAAGAATAAAAAGCTCCTTTCAGAGTTTATCATAGACTTTGCTAATTGTGTCGCAGGATCTAATATTAGAAATTGAAACCTCTGAGAAGTGCTGATGCTTCTGCTCTATCCGATACCATAATGCTTGGCTTCTATCCCAACTAAGCTTAAATATTCAGTGAAGGAAAACATTGTGAGAAAGCGGATAAATTCCGGGAATAACTGCTTTTGAGGATTTACGGCCTCCACCAACTTACACTTGGTCTACGGGGTAATTTATAGCCACATTATCTGCGTGTTGAAAAATCTTGGGGTCCCAGATGTGGGAACAAAATTAATATTTATTATGTATTATAGTAGTAAAATTTACTTCGAAGTTTACGTACTTGGGAATACGTCCTGTCGTTATAAACTATGGCAATGAATTTTTATTAGACTACTGCGCAGGATAATACAATGAAATATTTTAAAGGATGAGAGTCTATTGAACGTAGAAACAACAAAATATTCTAATCTAATAAAAGTTTAACGCTCTATATGTATATATTTTATTTCAACGAGATAAAAGTATTAATATTTATAATATTGCATCAAAAACTTATACTCGTATTATAATATAGGCTAGAGGCTTACTATAACTGAAATATCAAACTTGAATATTTTAAAAACTATTATTTGTATTTCTAATGATTGGAATAGATACTATTATGTGATACATAATCGATATATATAAGTGATTTTTAACTATGTAGAGACACGTCACGATATCCTTGAGACCATAATGCCAGGATCCTTCATATTTGCTAGGGATATTCCTTTTACTTAATTCCTTCCCCAAAGGGAGTTGCGGGAATGTTACGGCCAGCAAAGAGGACGAGGAACAACTAGTATTAGATATTGTACGAGTACTAATCACAGTCATATCTCTAGTGAAATTAACAAAATGTAGGCCCCATTTAATGTTTAAACTAGTGCATATTTACAGAAGTCTGTAATCTGAAAACAACATTATAATTTTTAATACACAACCAATAACAACAAGAAAATTTTGTCAATGTCATTAAAGTAATCTCGAGATAAAATAGTCATGCCATGACCAATAAATATTTTTTTTCTTATAAATCACAAGTTAGCTTACCAAATGTTTAACTGTAGTATTTAAAGTAAAGTAGAAAAGAGATCGTAGGTTTTTAGTTCGTGAATTCCGCATCCGTGAGCCTTGACTCCGATGCAGCTGCAAAACTTGTCAGTAAGACTTACAAGACATACAACGTCCGAAAAAAAATTTATGGATTTTACCACAGTTACGAAAAGTATAGACCGTATGATATAAATACAACTATATTAATATTACATTTGTTGATTATAATATTTGACGAAACAAACAATATCTAGACAGCTTAAATTTATTATTTGTGGTTTTTAAATAGATCTATATATTATTTTATATTTTAAAATTTTAGCTGTAGACTTCTATGGGCTGATGATTATTATTAAATGAACAGTGCAGTACATACAAAATATACAATGTACAAATTTAGTTTACACTTTTTTGCACTAACTAAATTTATATCTGAAAATTTTATATTACTTTTACATTTTATAATACTTAATAACACCAATCCATTTTACCTATTGAACACATTTTATGGTTATAAATTAAGTAACAATTAACATAAAACGGAAATGTTAGACATGAACTGTTAATGGATTTATTTCAGATAATTAACTATTAATAGAAAAATAGACTTTTTCTATACTCTTTTACTATTAAAATCGACACGTTTTCAAAGCGCAATTTTATTTATTTATTAAAATATATATGTGAAGTAAGACTTTATAAATGAAATAAAAATGAAATAAAAATGCTAATGAATCGAAAGGCCTTAGATTTTAACTTAACATACGAATATACTTAATGGCACATTTCGACACTTTCTTACCTAACTATTCTTCATGTCAGAGGTTGCGTCAAACCCGTTCACAAAAAACTATGAAGGTGAAGGTTTGCCGGGCTTCCAGCATTTGTTTTTATTTTGAACCGCAACGATATTAATATTTCTAAAATATATCTTTATTATAATAAATAAAATTTTTATGATAAATTAACGCACAAAATTATTTATTTTATTCATTGAATTACTTCTTCTAAACTAATGTACTAATTTTTAAAAATATCTTAGAATTAACATACTGTACTAGACTAGTATGAAATTTTCTAAATAAAATTTCTAAAGTGCGCTTAAAACAGATAATAATTACAGAAAAATATTTACATTAAAATAAAGGTAATGAGAATAACTAACTACATTAAAAAATATAGGTTTTGAGTTACCTTATTAATCCGCCACTATATTCAAAAATATATAACCACGTACACAAAATTTAAAACTATTAATTTATAAATGTAACCGAGAAATTATTATTAAACTAGTCGTTACTAGTTCATCAATTTTTATTTCGGTAAATTATTAAAAGGCGCGAGAAGCTCCGCTCTGGCGGCGGGCGCGTTCCGTTGCGAAATGCTGTTCGGTTAACCTTATACCGCCTTATGGGCTGCAGCCGTTCATTTATTGTAGATAAGGACGCCATGTTTTAGAAATATTGACGACCCCAACGACGGAATATTCACGACGTCACCAATACACATCTAAACATATTTACCCACAGGATTTATTTAGATCATAATCGGCCGATAGACGTCCACAATCGGAAATAGGCCACCCCCAAAAATTCCTACATCGATCGGGTAGGGATTCATAGAGCGGGAATTGGACCATTTCCCACTACGTTGGCCCAATGCGGGTTCGTGGGAGCCAGAGCCTCGTTCGTTGAGTAGCGTAGTGCACTACGAACAGATGATGTTGGCTTGACTCTCGTGTATTGTTGTCTGGGAAGCCTTACTTACAACCTTTTCCTACTACAGGCTTACTCATGTTACCTTTGCTGGACACCAACTACTAGCTATCTGTCTCTTTACAGATAATTTTTGTACACCACGAAAAAGGTCGCGGAACAACATTGTAAATATGTATAATTAGCCTCTGGGATGGAGAGAAAAAAAGGAGGTGACCTTATTGAACATAAAATTTATTACGACGTGAACAACATATAATAAATTGAATTGGCTCATTTCAAAAGACTGCTAACCTTAAGTGGCAATGGGCAGGATAGATCCTTCAAAGAACTGACGGCCGATGGGACGAGTGTGGCCTAGTACCGGTAGACGTAGTGCTGGCAAGCCCCCCACAAAGTGGTCCGACGATCTGATAAATGTAGCGGAAAGCCGTTGGCTGTGGACAGCTCAAGACCGATCGCAGTGGAGATCCTTAATTGAGGCCTATGCTCAGCAATGGGCGTTCTCCGACTGATAACCTAATGTAATGAATTGGCTCCTGTTACTTTGAATATTTGAAAATACTGTGGCAGTGAGGGTAGTAAGTTACCAAACAATAACTTTTTAAATCCCTAAAAATATTCTTCTCCTCTCTTGACACAATTAAAAAAAAATCGAAATTAAATCTAATTGTATGGAATAGAATGTTTTTTAATTTTTACCAAAAATAAAAATACGGTATCAAGAAGTCTGTTCGGTTTAGTTTTTTTTTTGTATGTGCACCTTTTTGTATTTGATATAGTTAACTTTGCGGTGTATGTAAAACTATTAAACGATAACTTTTCAACATTAGAATTACAAAATTTACTAAAATATGAATATATCTTTTTGTTTTATATGAAGAATAGGCATTTGCATACTTTCTCTCAAAATAGCAAGGTCCGGTTATGTCGATATTGCACCGATTAAAATCTACACGATGTTTAATCTTACTTCGCATAGTCACCGAAGGTAGGGTGGGCGATAAATAGCAATGCCGACTCTCTTCGTTTCATAGGTCTCCTCCACGGCTGGGACGAAGTATTCTAACACTATGTCCCACCCTAAGTGATTTCCGCAGCCCGGGGACACATTTAAGGCGGGATCTATGGGCCTACCTTTCTAAAGGTTCCAATTGGCTTCACCTGAAGTCCTTAGCACCGACGAGGTTGTAACTTGCTCAAGAGAAATACAATATAAATCTAATTAAGTTTGATATACTACTTCATTCATAATATCTTAAGAATGTCGATATAAATTTAGAGAATAAAGCAACACGCTTGTTTTATCTTAATAATTATATATAATATTTACCAAAAAGAAAGAAACGTGAAATCATTGAATATCTCCATATATATATAGTAACTAGATTTTAAGTACTTTACATTTACATATTGATATGTAATATCACTTAAAATTGATGATACAATGAAGATGATATTACATATACATAAGTCCAATTAAAATTGATGGTTATCTATCGCTATTGTTTTTGGTAGATGTCAGTTTTCTCACGACGATTTCCTCCACCGGAAGCTTAAGCTCAGTGGGGATCAAACCCGCGTCACTTTGAAACGTGTAACACTTACATCCACATACAAAAAAACGGCTACTAGAAGATTCTAGTGAATTTCTAATTATTTATAGATATAAATAATTAGAAATGCATTCATTATCAACAACATCAGCCGATAGACGAACTCTGCCGGACATAGGCATCACCACATCGATCGGTCCTGCGCTACCCGCGACCAACTGCTTTCCGCGACCTTCACCAGATCGTCGGACCATCTGGTGAAAGGCCTAATAACAATGTGTTTTCCGTTGCGCGGTCACCATTAGAAGATCTTGCTGCTCCATTGGTCATCAGTCCTTTGAGCGATGTGTACTGCTCATTGCCACTTGAGCATAGCAATCTTTTGGACTATGTTGATGACCTCTGTTTATATATAGGTTATAATGTTTGTGAATGTTTACAATGGAAAGAAAAGACCATAGAATAACAAATTACTGATGGTAAATTTCTGCTGCCGGAGATTGTCCAGGTAGGTACCATCGCAACGCCTATTGCATTCAATAAACAGTACTGTGCACATATCACTGTGTTATTTTTTGAAAGACGCTGTAGCCTGTGACAATACTGGGTTAAAGAGACTTAATATCTTATGTTTCAAGGCGACGAGCGCAATGTGGTGCTATGAATACCATCTTAATTAGCGCCACGTTGCTATATGCTAGAGTATCGCTTACCACCAGGTCAATGTCTTGCTAGTCCCTCGCTTCGTTTTCCTTTCTGGTTTGGTGGTCTTTTTAAGCAAATTTAATTTTTGTGTAATTTTCTCCGTGCAGTGTGAACAATAGTACTTAATGGGTTTAGGGGTGCTTTGAGCACCTCTATGTAGTCACAAGCTATTATGAATAGAAGTATCAGCCCGTCGTAGAAAGCTACTGAAAGGGTTTTCGGGTTCGAGAAATTTGAAGGTGAGAGCTCTCATTCCTTACCTATCCTGCCTGGGGTAGACGAGAAATACAAACGGCGTATTTGTCGTGGCTAAGCGAAGGTTCTGGAGTGGAATACAGCCTTCACTAGTACGAACGACGTTTTTTCATCGACATTTTTGATGACGGACCTGCTCTTCCGAGGTGCATCTTAAACATTAAAGATTCCTGAATGAAATGGACGAAACCAAAATTGCGAGTAACTATATAGTTGTTAAATTATCGGCACCATAAAAACCATTCACAATTTCAACCGCATTTTCGCCTTTATCAACGAAAAACTGTAAAATGTACGGAATTTTCTCTTTGTTGACTTCCATTTTTAACACTGTAATCCACAATTGAATGGACCAAACAAAAAACATTATATATTTTTTTTAATGTGAAATATCACCTTAACAACGAGCACAAATTTAAAATTGTTTGATAGATACTTTAGGAGATATTGATCTCGTAATTGATATATACTCTTGATGATATATATATATATGTCTAGTCTAGACCATAAATATTGTTAAATAAAACTTTTCTTTTTTCAACTTTTTAATTGTTTTGAACTTAGAACACGTATATTATTTTAAAAACATCTTTCGATTTTACGCCATTTCACATATTCAATATCAAATTACAACATGGGATGGGGTGTTAAAGATAATAGGATGGCAGTGATCGCCTTGCAAAAAATGGGTATGGAGCCAGACCGGTCGGTCATATCCCAGACACTTCGAAAGCTTAGTATCAGCTGTGTGTTCGTATATCGTACTATCAACAGATACAACAACACTTCCTCTGTCGCAGACCAGAAAAGATCGGGGCGACCGCGTGCTGTTAGAAGTACAAAGGCTGTTAATGAAGTTGCAGCCAGAGTTCGTCGAAACCCCAATAGAAAGCAAAAATCTTATCGCGAGAAATGAAGATTCCCGCTAGAACTCTGTCGCGTCTTTTAAAACAAGACCTGAAGCTTATCGTCGATATAGAGGATATGCTCTAAATCAATCTTTAGAATTAAATAGAGTGGATCGATAGAAACGCGTTCTGTCGCGATACGCATGTGAAAGGCACAGAAATATCTTCTTTACCGTTGTCAAATTTTCACGGTTGAAAAACACTACAATAAGTAAAACGATAAAGTGCGTACGCACACAGTTTTAAAGAAGCAGCTCAAGTGGTTAGAAAGATACGACGTGGTCATCATCCTGCGTCAGTGATTGTTTGATGGGGCGTATCTTATCACGAAATTACAAAACAAAATTTTTGTTAAAAAGGAGTGAAAATCTCAGCCAAAGTATATCAAGATACAGTCTTGGATCATGTTATGAAATTCTCAGCAATGAACTTTTTACCGTGGATTTTCCAGCAAGACTTTGAACCTGGTCACAAAGCACGAACTACCCAAGCCTGGATTGAAACTGAAACCGGACTTTATAAGAGCTGAAGACTGGCCCTTGTCTAGCCGACAGTCAGTTTTAGAGGACATGGCCTACTCTAAACGACATGGCGACATTGAGTATCGTAAAAAATGGTTGGAGCAAGCAGTGGCGAATGGAATACATTTTAATGATATTACATTACTTCATTAAAACAAATGCATTTTCATTTGTAACCGAACTTATGGCCGGACTACATATACATTATATATAACATATATATATTATATACATATTTATATATACAACATATTATATATATATACACCTTTTGTACGATATTAAATTACAGGTAACCATGAGAATTTCCTAAGAATTTATATTTTATTTTGATATACTGCAAATTTAAAGTAAAAAAAAATATTACAAAGCTATTGTTTAATGATATCGGTCGTTGCATAAAAATAAATAAGTGCCAACCAACTTCTCAAGTAATAACCCTGCAAGCTGTCACTGACCTCATTTCAACTTTAAAAAAATACGCATATATAAATATTTTGCTTTGTTTTTTTTTAACAGATGACCTATGAATTTAATTTCACTTTTTGATAAATACTTCTCTCTAAGACGTATATAAAGGACTGATTAATTTAAAAAAATACTTCATTCATGTATTTACAATTTGTATTTGATTCTTAGTCCAGTAAAAAAACAATTAAAATGTAAGAACAAAGACTTCAACTATTACTTAATTAATAGTACTTCCAAAAAATCTTTTCACAGAAATTACGTCTTATTTCATACCATTAAAAAACTACCAGCGCATTACCTAGTACCCAACATACGCCAGTTACGGTACAGTAACATCAAACAAAGCAACATCTTCCGTATTTACAGCAAATTCAAGTAGTTAGAACAAAAAAATATTCTAAAGTGATCAAACCTTCACTACTGGTTGAAATTAGTTATGCGAATAGTGTCTCATGCGCTGATAGCATAATAAAAGTCAATAATAAATCACTCGGCCCGTGAACACAGTACTATTTGATAATAAGATGCAAAGCATAGCAGCCGTTTCTAACTTTTGAAAATTAAATTGAACGTAAGATCCTTATATCATTATTGTCTCTCCCCAAAACGTTGGTGATGGTTACACAACAAAGGACCAATTTTCTGGAGTTATTTATTATTAGACTTCTCATCTATAAGACGGAACATAAGCTTTATATTCTTTAAACATTCAATTCTAAAAAAATTCAATCATCTTCTAGCTTTAAGGTAAGACTTACACCATTGCTACCAATTATAAAACGCAAAAAATATAATACCAAAACTTCTACATGCATAAATAAATACATCGCAAAAAGGTCGAATCTATAAAAACTAAATGCGTAAATGTTATTAACAAATCATTTAAAATAAGTTAAAATTATATAGCAATTTTAAAATCACAACACGTGAAGTCCCGATTACTGCAATAAATTTTACTTTTTCTCATGAATCAGTACTTTTGGCCTAAAAACCATCTAGAAGGTAGAAATATTAACAGAATTTTTTAAAGATTCAAATAAAAACTTTTGAATGTGGTACAGCATTCAGATATTTCTGGTAAATGTTTTTTTTTAAAAAATCACCTTTTTATTCGGAACTTTACTTAAACCTTTAGTTTTTATATAGAATGTAATGCACGAATCTGCAAAGTTATTACAGTATGGGTAGTAATGTACAATAATTTAACGATCTATGATTAACACATCGCCTAACCGCAAATCGTTACACTGGCCATCTTTCCCCCGCGACGATTTAGGCGCGTGCCTTCTTCGAGGTCGTCGAGCTGTATTGTGATGCTTCAATTCTGATGTCGGTAGCGTCTTTACGTCATTGCTTGTACGATGAATAAATACATAAACATAAACATTTTGGCGATGCCTCAATCATCCTTAATGATTTATCTTTCGGATCACAAGTATCTCAATTTACCTTGAGTACAATTTATTGCGTATATAATCGATACACCGTACCCATATCTAGTTGTTTTTTATTTTTCCTATATGATGCGGTAATACTACCAGGTTATTGAGTTACTGACCTGTAATTACGATTAATTTTTTGCCTTAACTCTTGCACATACTTGTCTCCGTGTGTTATGCGGAAGAGAGGGAACAAAGACTATATTTTTTCTCGTTTGCGATTTTAATACACGATTATGAAATGTTTTGGCTAATATTCATAATTACGTATCAAAATATTGATTGCGAATGGCCCTATCGAAGCTAGTCTAACCATTTTATTCAGCCCTGTGCTTTAGGTAACTTTCGCGATAAGAATTCTAGTTTGATTTTATCATATTATAACATGTTAACAAAATGTTTTTTTAGGCTTTATAAAATTTTAGCGACGGGTAAAACAGATTAAATTTTAAAATAAATGTAATATAGGAGATTTCTGGCTATGTATAGACTCGTTACGATATTCCTTGAACCATGAGGCTTAGAGACTTAAAATTTGGTACAAATACTCCTTTCCCCGAGTATAGCTCGGCTAATATTACACACATACCTGTAGCGATCATAGTGTAGTAAAGAAGTTTTATAATTTATTTATTTATAACAGTAAATAATCGGTCTCGATTTTTAAATGTACACTAATTTGAAGTAGATCTGTCATAAAATGGAATAATAAAATAATGGACGTTTGATACACAGATTCTTACTGATTGGTTGTTTCCTTTGTTGCGATAACGATTTACCGTATAACATGAAGCAAATTTCATCTTTATTTCTCCTATTGATTTCTATAAGTAACTCAGCTTGACATCGTCGTCCCACTATATCACGCATTATTTCCTGTGAGGTAGCAGCCTTCGCTTCCTCCACTTTTATGAGCGTCTTCCCGCATGCTTGTCAGTTGCGAATATTCTTGATCCGGCCTTTCTTTAGGACATCTTCGATTTGGTCCGCCTAAGTCAAACTGCACCGATTTTTCTAATCATTCTTACTTTGTTACATCTTTCGTTAATCTTCTTTCGCCCGTTTTTTCAACATGGCCGAACCATCTAAGCATCCTTTTCCCTATCTTTGTCATTACATCTTCCACAACGCCGCACCGTTCCCTTATCACACTGTTCCTCACTTTGTCCATCAGCTTGACTATAATTATACTTCTCAAGCTTCTCATCTCCACATCTTTAATCCCACTTTCATGTTTCTTTTGCCATACCCAATATTCATTGCCACACATCAGTGCGCGGATCAACACGCCTCTATGCACAGCCAGTCGTGCTTCTTGTGATACGATCCAGCTATTCATAAAGTTATGAAGTGCTCCATTCACTTGAATCCCTTTCAAAACTTTTCTTTCAATATCACCATCACACTTGCCATCTTTCGTAAACTGTGAACCCAGATATACAAATTCTTTCACTTGTTTCAATTTTTGTCCCTCAATCATACTGTCATACTTTGTCATATATTCTCCTCTTTTAAAAACCATTACTTTTGTCTTGCTTACGTTCACTTTCATTCATTTGCTTGTTATAGCACCATGCATCATGTCTACCTTCGCTTGCAACTCCCTTTCTGATTATGATAATAAAACTTTGTCATCGCCGTATCGGAAGCATTTGACGATCAACTCATTTATTCTTAGTCCATACTCATTATCTTTTAAACAATTGTCTATAAATAGGTTAAACAGCCAGGGCGAATCCACACATCACTGTTTAACACCCTTCTAGATGTTAAACTAGTCTGAGTAAGCCCCGTTTAACCTCCCAAAAAGTGTTGCCGAGTTGTTAATAACGAGAAAAAACGGGTGTGACGAGTAGTCGCCGGTCGGGCATATTTCTCACAAGTTTGAAGTAGAAATTTCAAATCTAATGGAAAATTACAGCTAGCAAAGCAGTCAAGGAACAGCTAGTGTTAAATAATCACAATGAAGTACATTAGTTCCAATTTGTGTTGGCTATTTAAAAACTATTCGTTTAATTTATGAACATAATGTATTAAGGCCCTTAGACCGTAGCCTAAATAGGAGACCTTCTTCTGACCACACAACCGAGCGCTCATTAAACAATACTTTAACTGGCCTTAGAAAAATCGTTAAAATTTAATGTTAAGAAAATAGTGATGTTAAATAAATACACGAAAATATATTTCTTTACAATAGTTATTAAATGTAAAAAACGCCTTCAATGGAGATCAAACTGGATAGACACAAATAAATCCATAAAATTCTATAGAATTTCTTTGGCTTTTGTTTTCTTTTGCTTAAAGCTGATCGCGTTCGTTTTTAATGTCAGTATTATAATCATTGATGCCAATGTCACTGTCAGTTGATGCTAAATTAAGATGATATCATTTTGGTAGAATAATGGGCGAAGGAAAGTTATTTTGATACAGAAATAGTAATTGAATATGCTACCATGGCAGACCGACTTCGCCATCTCGCCCAACGGTTGAAGGATAAAATACATTTTGTACAAATCAGCTCAAACAGCCGAGAAAAAGTCGACCAGCTGATAACCAAGTATATTCCTGCTACGAAAATGGATGAAATTGCACAAAAACTTAAATATACATCTGTAACGAAAAAAGTACAAGATTTAGTTTCTAAATATGAAAAATTTACGGGAGTAGAAGAAATAATGGCTATTCAAAACACAGTCATCGAAGCACAGGTAATTGTTTACAATAAATTTCAATAATTTGATATTAATAGGAATCCAACTTTTGTTGATGTGGATTTTAATACCTTCCGCTTTATTAAGTGTAAAACATTGTAGTTGGTTACTGTCATGACATGTCTTCTTCTTCTTAAAGTGCTTCTCCAACTAGTGAAGGTTAGTGACCAGTGTGGTACAATACTTTCTGTCTCTGGTTTGGCGGAACAATTCGGGCACCTCAGATATGCCAATCTATTTCCTGGTATTCCTCAACCATGACTCATGACATATGACAAGCAATTTTTCTATACTACTTTCACCTTTTATACTGTGAAATATGCCAACTATTTTCAATTTTAGGGGTTCAAGTTTCCTATGTACCAGCTAATAGGATACATAGAGTATCTTACTTTATATAAATTATGATTTGTTTTAATCTACATCATCAAGAATACATCATCAGCATCCATATACCCTCCTATGGGGCTTGGTTGGTTTAAGGGGCTACAAGAAATGTCAATCTTTTAATATTCCAATAAGATAATAACAATCTTTTTAAATATTTGCTTATTTATCTAATCTAAAAATTATAGGAAAGATTTATTGATGCACAAGAAAGAAGAAGAGAACTAGGAAGAGAGCTGGCTACCATTGAGGCACGTCTGAAAGAATTACATGCAGAAATGCAGAACACCATGAAAGGAGATGAAAAATATTTACATCTGTGTACAGAGGAACATAAGGTGTTTTTTTTATTTCTATATTCCCTGCCATAGAGGCAATTTTTGCAGCATATTTCATTATTTTTTTGTAATTGCATGAAGACCTATGATAGGTGAAATTTGTAAAGAAAAATATTTGTAGCAAAAAATATAGAACTTGTAAAAACCTAGAAATGATTGCGTTTTTTAATAAATTATATTCTTTACATTTATTTCTGTAGGTAATAGGTCCAATTAGTATTTCGTTTATAAAAACAAAAATATTTAAATATGGGCAATAATATTTAAAGCAGTTTAAAAAAAATGGTGTAAAAAATTCTGTTCTTTTAATATTATTTTAATTACAGTGACCATATGAGATGCAAAGAAATAATTGTCGCCATATTTTTCTATTAATGTTTTAATTACTGTTATATTATAATATTGTACCATGCTTGGTAAAATTATGGAAATAATCAAAAACATTGGGTTGGACTGTAATTTTTCCTGAAATACTATGTTCTCGTTTTTTTTTAGTAAGTAGTAGTAACATTTTGATTTTAGTAATTTATCTATAAATTGCAATAACATTTTTATTTACTCTTTTAAATCAGTTAATCATTCAAGAACGAGCTTTACGAACTTTATTTTCTGATGCTGAACGGGAAGAAAGAGAACTGTTTGCCACTATGTCGGCAGCTGTGAAACTTGGCCATGAACGAGAGAGAGCACATGCAGAACGCAACAAGTATTGGTATATTGTTGCATCCATATTTGGTCAGTAAAACAGAATATCTCTGTGCTTTAAAAATATAAAACCATAAATTCCTCATTATGTTGTAAATTAAGCGATTCTTTAATATATAATATATTTATTCATCTGGATTTAGGAGAATATCTGTATAAATTTTGTTTCATTATTGACTTTTTTATATTATTGTTATATTTTTTTAATCATATTATGTATTACATTTTTAATAATACATATGTATACAGTTATATATTCTATTACATTAAAAAATCCTAACAAATTAGAAAGAATTTTTTTCATCAAAGTTATGTATGGTTTTGACAAGATCTATTTTTACATTTAGGTACTGTATTGGGTATTGCTGGCTCCACGATAAACAATCGTCTTAAAATGGCTGAATTCCGTGACATGATGGAGCAACAAATGGCACGCAGTGCAAGCGTCCTTTATACCATTGCGGGGGGCGGTACAGCCAACAGAGCTGATATAACTGAAGCCATGAAAACAGAGTTTGCTTATCAGGTAATACCTAATTATTTTAAGAATCTGTAAGTTTTCTTGTTTATTTTTGACAATTGTTCTAAAAAGCTAATAGTATAGCAGAGTTGGTAGCTTTGATTATGGTTAGATAAACAGCTCTCTATGTTCTCTATTGAAACTTGGGGTACTCTCACACAAAAAAGAATTGGAGTCATTTATCAAACATGCTTGCCAAATGTAGATCAATGAATGTCTCATGTATATAAAAGCAATTACTTTCGGAACATGTTAATTTCTTGACAGTTCATATAAAAATGTTTGTTTTATTTATACCCATTTTTCTTTTTTTAGAATGATGTTTATACTATTAGCTCTATTGACAACCTTTAAAGCTTCATTGCACTCTATAACCGCAGTCTAAAATATTTATTGCTAGATGTCTTAACTCGTTTACAAACATAATTTCTAATGTCATATGCAAAGTGTAAAAGATTTTATGGTGTTACACCTAGTGTGCATGAAGTTACAACTGCCACACCTTAATGTAACATTATCCTGATATGATATGTTACAAATGAACAATTTCTAATTAATCCTCTGGTATTAATAATTCTTTTACAAATGTTTAACAATTGGTTTCCATTTATTTCTAGGAGCAACTAGCACAAAATCTACAAGAAATGCAGGAAAATATAAATCATCTCGTCAATAAACAGTCTTCAGTAATTGGTAAGTACTAATTACAATATATCATTTATCCTACAATAATTGATTACCTAGCACAGTGGCTATGCATTTTGTAACATCCCAACAGATCCCTGGTTCAATACAGAACATTTACTTTGACAAGTTTGGTTGGTGTTATGGTATTTTCATATCCGCATGCCTAGCTTGTCTTGATATGTACATTTAAAGTTTTTTTGGTAAATAAATTAATTTCACTTCCAGATCATTTAAACCATCAAGAACACATGCTTGAAACACAAATGAAGGATTTGAAGCGGTTGATTGTCACTGCGTCGCAATCTAGTGCGAAATCGGATGCTGAAATAGCGAAAGTACTTTCTGCTGTTCACCACGATTTAGATGATGCAGAAAAGGACAAAGATGAACTTCAACACAAAGTTGTATTAGAATCTAACCAGATATTAACAGGCATTGGCATAATAATATGTGCTGCCATTATTTTCGGCAGTGTAATCGGACGAGTCAGTTGATTACGTTAATATGCACTGGTGGACTCATTAGCTTATATATTTTCCAATACTATAGGTTTACAAAGGAAAATGGATTATGAACAATGACATAAATATTGTTTATGGTTATTATAAAAGTGCAGCTGTCATTGCCTCGCCTCATATTTAACACTTATCTGTATGCTCCACTATTTCTTCTTTAAACTGGAATGTATTTGTATAAACGGGATATTGTATAAACATGTTAGAATTATTGTGCAAATGGGTATACTTTCATTATTATTGGTAATGTTCACAATTATTCAGCTGGTTGGTTGGTTTTGTTAATGTGCAGATTTCAGATATATTTTTACACAAAATGTCAAAAATAAATACAGTACCGATCTTTACATTGTTTATTTATTTCCTTTTGGTTATATAGCATATAGTTAATTAAAGTAAAACAAGATAGTGTTTCAAGTGTTAATACTAACTTTAAAAAATTCAAATGTTTGATAGCAAAATTTTGATAATCGAACTTACAAATCTAAAATAATACGAACTTTACAACCTTTTGATTTAATAACGCTCATCACAAACTAATTGAATAAAAACAATATTTTCTATTACGTCTTACTAGAAGTGAAAATAATTCAGCAAAACTATTTTAAGTATATAAGACTGTTTTATTTAAAAATATTTCTATTTAAATTTCTAAGTATGGATTAATTGATTTATTTTTTAAATAATTCATAAAAACAGGAGAAAATAACAAAAAGTCGTATTAATTTTTTAACACTTGAGAATAATAAAGTTATTTATAAGAATGTTCTGACGCTGTCGTGCGGCTTAAAGGTCTTGTTACCAGACCATAAAATCTTCAAAAAAAAACGTTTGTTTTCAGTTTGACGCAAATTAGCGCCTTACATTAACTATTGATATGTCGTTGCCGTAGCTGCGATACGAAAATAAAACAGTTTCACTTACATATCTAAGTAATATATATAATAAAAAAATTAAAACTATTCGTCATGCAAGACGGTAATGTTAAACCTATTATTAGTTTATAGTGTTTGCTATGTACGAGGACTTAACCTTTTTAGTTTTTTGCGTCTTAGATTTGGAGGTCACTGGTATATCCCGCAGCGGTAGAGTGAGGAAGAAAAGCTCCAAACTAATGGATTTCGAGTCACCTGACGACATTGAAACTAGATTTCGACGTCAAACTCCTGTGAAGGCATATACCGGTTTTAAACAGGAAGAGCCCGTCGACTACCAAGAGATATCACAGAGGCCGGCAGAAGAAGCTGGCACAGCTTCAGGCAGTGAATCTGATTTTTATGAAAACAATGGCGATAATGCTGAAAGGTGAATAGTAATTACTATGTTAAATTAAAAGTAGTAATGTGGATATTAATAAGAAAGAACACCAATGACGAAAACATCGTGATAGTGATTTTTGTAGAAAAATCATAATAACTTTAGGGAAAACTTTAAATGTACTGTGCATTGTATAATTATAAACAACAAAACTTTGCTAATCATTTTTGTTCTAGTATGGAATCTGACAGTTCAGCATCAGATGAGGGCTCCACAAGAACACCAGCAAATTCACTTTATATGATGGAAAAAAGCAATAAGAAGAAATTAATAATAAAAGATGGAAAAGTTATTGGACGAGCCAAAGCACAGAGAAAAGACAAAGGTTTTTATTTACATTCCTAGATTTGTAACGATGTTAGCTCTGCAAGCCAATACAACTCTTACAGCTTATCTGACACTGGGCTCATGGACCCGGATCATACAACCTGTTTCTAAAAAGTGTACCCTGTTTGCGGGTGTATTTAGTGTACACCGTGTGTGTAGCTATGGCTTTATTTACTTTAATATTTGCTTTCTATACTACTGCAGGTTACATAACAGAATCAAAAAGTCTAATTCTATTTCTGAATCACAATATTTCGTAATTTTATGTTTACTTTTACTAAAAGTTAAGTTTATACAAGTAAGTTTAATAAAACATAAAGTTGGCTTGGGTTGTAAAACAATTTTTGAATTGTAGTTAAAAGAACAGCGAAGTAAATTAAAGCTTAACTTTATCTAGATATTTGTATGGATTATGTTTAGGTTTTAAAGCATGGGACATAAAATAACTATATGTATGTATGAATAATTTTTAATAATGTTTATGATACTTAATTTTTTTAGGCAAAACTCGCATTACAGCATATATGATGTGGGCGAAAGAAGCAAGAAATGATCTCCTACGTCAACATCCAAACATGGACTTTTCTGCTATTTCAAAAAGGCTTGGAGAGATGTGGTCAAATGTTAGTACCTTTAATTTTTTAAACTTTCAAATTTTGGCATGAGCTACTTGCAACTAATGGAACAGAGATTTTGCATATGTAACATAAACAGTTATCACTGTTGCCAGAGAATGTCTAGGTAGGTACTGCCACGTCTGTATCTGTCACCAAATAGTAGTGTGCAAACATAACTGTGTTCCAGTTTAAAGGGAGTTGTAGCTAATGAAATATAAGGAATAAGGAGACTTAACATCTCATGTGACAAGATGATGAGTACAATGCAGTGTAGCATATCATTCTAAGAAACTTCCCATCGTTATGGGGAGCCGTAGACATAAATAATCCTTCGAGCTGTTTCTGCAGCACTGGTACTGTGCCATGGTTGAACTCATACTCGTAAATATACCGATATTTCATGATTTCCATTGTGCGGTAATAAGCAACGCCAAAGAAAAAAATAATGAGAAAACAACAAATGAATGACTGTTTTCAAAACTCAAATGTACCAGCTAAATGAATTTATAAATCTGAATTTGGAATTTTCAACCAAAGATAAGATTGCAGATCAAAGTGGTGTCAGTACGACAAAACACTAATTTCATATGTAAGGTCCTAATATAACTAAATAAATGATAATTTTATCCATAGGTAACATACAATGAACGGTACCTTTGGAAAAGGAAAGCAAAAAGGTTTGCAATACAAAAAGAGCAGAGTAATCAAGTTACATCAAACAAGATTATATCAAATCCCAGTGAGTATTTATTAATTTTTGTTTGCTTAAATTTTCTTATTTTACTTTGGATCTATGAACCCAATATTATATGGGTTGTATTAGTCGGTCAAATGACTAAATATTATTAAACATCATATAATAGTTATTCTTTTCAATGTTTAAAGAAATGTTATTAATCATATTAAGATTATAAATGCATATTGGCATTATATAAATTATATGTTTCCAGTATGGAACATGCATTATCATCTTCATCATCATTATCATTGTCAGCACACAGACGTCCACTGCCGTACATAGGCCTTCCGCAAAAATTTCCACATTGTTGGAATTGGTCTTTAGTCCACAACGCTGGCCCCAGTGAGGGTTGGTTGGAATATGCATGTATATTATTTTTCATTTAATATTTTACTTAACCATAATAAAAAAAATGATTACCTAAAGTTATATTAATCGATTTTAATCTAATGTTTTAAACAAATAACAGGTGTCCGTCCACCATCAAATGCAGGCCCTGGAAGGCCAGCTGCAAACAGAACACCTAAACAGCCGGCAACACCAGTACAGCAGCACAATGCTATAGTTGTAAGTCCTGTTTATTTATTGACCAAAAAATTTATGGATTAATTTAACCTAGAATTGGAAGAAAATATAATTTTTTTGATGTAATATGTAATTATAGCTGCATCAGGAGAAGAATCCAGAATTCAAAACAATAAAATTAGATAGCATGTCAAATCGAAGAACCAAAAAATACTTTCTATTCAGAGATGAATAATTAATTATTACGTAACAATTAAATAATTGCAGCCTGTGACAAGTGGAGCTAGTACAACGGCTGTGGCAGTGGCTTCTCCAGAATCTGTGGCCAGTGGCAGCAACACTGCCGGCATGTACCGAGTGACCGGCTGCGGAGCTGTTGATGTTGCTGCTCATTTCCGTCTGTTGGGGGAGAGTTTAGCCATCATCGGAGAACGTCTTAAGGAACATGAAGTAAGAATTTAAATTCTATATAATAGTTTCGTAGGTAGACTTTAGTGTATAAAATATGTAAAGAATTTTTTTTAGATGTTGAAGACAAGGTTCATGTAAGATAGGTTTCCGTGTAAATGAGGTGTGTGTATCCATCCACAATTTTAAGAAAACAATAAACAAACATCTCTTATTGCTTCTACTTCTTGGACTAAGCACCTTCTCTTATTTCGAGACTGTCTGCCTATCTAAGAAAATAGATTACATCAGTAATTATTCTGTAGGGTCAAATAGCAGTGTCCGGTTCAGTGTCCGTATTGCTGGACACGTTGCTCTGCTCGCTGGCGCCGCTGCTGAGCGTGTCGCGTGCGATACCCGCCATCGCGCCCCCCGCGCGCCTCCTCCAGGACACGCTCCACAACATCGCCTACATCATGCCGGGCCTGTAGCATCGGACCACCGATGAAACCCTACCTTCCGCCGAGTGACCATAAACTAACCGGTGCACAGTGTAGGGTGTCATACACGATCCCTAATAACATTGCGAGAAGTGTAGTACCAGTACATATAAATTTATTTCCGGTGACAAAGCGAAGTGTACTCTTAGTTATTTTTTATGCATCAATTTATGGCGCTGCTGACCAGCAGAGTTGTTTTCATTTAACATTAAGAGAGCGTGATGCTTATTGTGTACGGGGGTAGACACTTATTTTTGATTATCGTATAACACTTGGTCGCCTGTGGTAAATACCACAACAGGTGGCTGTTTCTTTTTATTTTCTATTCCATTAAGGGATGGGACGGGTGAGACATTCGCCTGTTGGTAAGTGATACGCTCACCTTACCTAACAACATGGCGCTAGCTAAGTTTATTTTTATGTAATTAAGCGACGAGACGACTAGCACGTGCGTCTGGTGATAAGTGATAGCCCCGCCCATAACAATGTAGCGCTAGTTAGAAAGGTATACACTACCAGATTGCGCTCGCCCGAGTTTTAAGATGTTGCGTCTCATTACCCCAGTAATTATTTTAGCTACAGCACCCTTTAATCCGGAACACAGTAACATTTGCACATTACTGTTTGGAGGTAGAAATAGGCGCTGCAGTGGTACCTACCTAGACGGTCTCCGGGAACAGAGACCTACCACCAGTAATGTCTGCTGTCAAATATCAGTACGCAAATGTTACTGTGCTCCTGTTCATATAGAGATTAAGAAACCGCTAGGGTAACGAGTTTTTAAACTTGTCTAGATATGTTGTATAAACATCTTAACCTTTACTGCTTACCTCTTTTGTGGTGTAAAACTACTGTTGTAATAATTCTCTTATAAATAAGTTTAATAATACCTTAGTATCATTAAGAAAGTGGCTTATTCGATGTAAAAATATGATTCCTAAACTTAAGCACTAAACTGTATTCACTGTGTAAACTTGTAAGAGATAAACGAGCTTAAAAATCCATGTTTAAAACGACTTACGTATATTAAGCTGAAAACAAGTTAAAAAAAACTGTTTATCTTTAATAGAAATGAAACTATTTTTTTATCTACAAATCTTTTCTTTCTCATATTCTTTTCTTTCAATTTAGTATTGTATATGTAGTGTTGGGTGCAAGGGTTTCCGCACAAGAGCTCATGGGATCCAGGCCAACTTCACCTGCTCGTGATGCACCCTGCTAATCAACAAACGAGACTGATGCCCACCCACCAGCATTGGGCCAGCGTGACGGGAAATGACCCAAATCCCTCCATAGGAATCTCTACCTGATCGAGTGGGAATCTTTGGGGTAAGGTCCTGTAGTGGACGTCTATGGGCCGACGACGATATGTGGTATTGTAATAAAGGATTGAATGTGAGCATGGTCTAAACTACAGTAACGAGCGTAGTGTTTTTGTGACGTCAGCTGGTGGTAGGTCTCTGTTGCTGGAGACCATCAAGGTAAGCATCATTACTGCGCTTCTTACTACCGTTAAACAGTAGTGTGCAAAAATTACTGTTACGATTTGAAAGGTGCTATACCTAGTAAAATTACTAGGGTGACTTCATGTCTAACGGCGACGCTCTACTGCTACAGGATCTTAATTAGCGGCACGTTATCATGGTCAGGTGTATCACTTACCATCGAGCGTCACTTACTATCACTACTATCAGGTGATCGGTTGGCTCCTTTTCTCGCTTCGTCAAATAAAAAAAAAGAGAAAAATCTAATCATTTATTGTTATAAAGTTTATATACAAAGTAAAAGTAGTTGTACTATCCCTATACATATATGTTGATCCTTGACACCATCATCGTTGCAAACAATCAATGATCTTACGAAATTGTCAAAATGTTATTAAATATTGAACTTTGGACATAAAGTTGTACATCACTTAATTATCAGTGAGAGATTACTAAGATTATATTATTTATGTATGCCTGAAAATCCAGTTATATATCGAACTGTAGAATGAAAAAAAAAACAAGTTAAAAATTACAAAAGCAGTGGTTTATGACTAGTGGGAACGTTCACCTGATGATAAGTGATACGGCCGTCGATAACAATGTGGCGCTTGTCAGGATATACACTGCATCAAAATGCCCTCATTGCCTGGGACATAAGATGTTGAGTCTCCTTACCCCGGAAATTACATTAGCTACAGCGCCCGTTAAACCGGAACTCTGTTATGTTTGCACACTACTGTTTAGCGGCAGATATAGACGCTGTCATGGTACCTACCTGGACGGTTTCATAACAGACACCTACCACCAGTAATAGCCCAACTTGTATAGTGGTCGATATGTTACTCATCACAAAGAAGTGCAGATTCTATCCAGACTTAAACTTCCAATGATGAGAAACATAGATATTCGACGTGTTCCAAGAACCGATAGCTTTCGTGGATCTGTGACATCGGTCCCTACTCCTCGTGAGAAGACTCGCGAGTTCCAGTAGTTAAGCAGACTATGTTTTGTATATTTCTGAAGAAGACTTGCAATCGTAGACACACAGGTCTAGTTGACAACAATATGATAGCGAGGGTTAGTGTTCAGAGCAGCCTGCCCCTACAGTTGGCTGCGCCGCAGTAGCAGTACAGGACCTTCCCCGGCACGGAGCCGACGTCGTAGTTGTAGTTCCACGTGAGCTCGGTGCCGGCACGAATGTGCGACAGCGCGAAGAACGCCACCCACGGGAAGCGCGGGTCGTGCGTGTCCACGAACACGTTTTGCACGAACACGTTCGGGCAGCACGAGTGCTGACAAACAAACAAATTATTATTATTAATGGTGGTAGTGCAGCGAACATTACCGTGTTTCGGTTTGAAAGACGCTATAGTTAGTATAATTATTAAGGTAACGCAATGCGGTACACTGTACATCATCCTAACTGGTGCTAATACTGCGACTGCAGGAGGCCGAGGACGGGGCGCGCCCTGGAAAGGCAGGGTTGATCCCTCCCTTTCGCGGTGGGGCTGCGAACGCAGCCAGCGCCGGGAGAGTCGCGGTTGCGAGCGAAAGCGTGCCTGTGACTCTGCCATCAGGCGATGAGGTGGAACATCATGGGGGTTTAAATTGGTGCAAGTCCGACATAACTCGTCCTTGCCCCGCGAGGACGAGTATGTGTAGGCATTTCCCCCACGTAAAACAAAAAAATCGTCTTCTCTCTCTTTGTCCGTTTTTAAAATAAGAAAATTATCTGCTATATCATTTGAATAAACATTCCGATATTCGGAAACTGTCACTTCACATGTGATAAGTGTTGCCTGCCATTACTTACACATGCAAACTCTAACATAATACAAAGCGACGAGACGAGCGGGATGTTTACCTGATGGTATACTCACCATCACATTACGCTCATCGTCTTGAGACACATGTTAAATATCATCTCTGCAATTTCACTACCTAGGAACATAGTAATGTTTGCACGCTGCTGTTTGGCGGCAGGAGTAGGAGCTGCGGTGGTACCTACTCAACCAGTCCCAGGCAACAGGCACCCGCCATTAGTACACAATCCGACCACTTACATTAAGATATCGACCGATGTTGCCTTGGACCTTGGCGTCCATGATGTAGCACGCCTCATCCTTGCCGAAATACGAACGAACTGACCTGCGAAACATTTGGTCATGTTTAAATTATTTATATTCCGATAATAATCAGGAGTTGATGCAATTTTGGATAAGACAAAAGCAAATTTTCATAAAAACTGACTTACCTATACTTGGAGACCAGATGCTTTGAATCCATTCCAGTTTGTGCCGTAAACCGCGAAGGCTCTCTCACTAGAAGAGCAATAATAAATAAAAAAAAATGATTAAGTTTACTGACAAGGGGTGTGTAAGGGTTACCGCACAACAACTCACGGAGTCCAAGCCAACCTCACCTACTCGTGGTGCACTCTGTTAATGAACAAACGAGGCTCTGGCTCCCGCCAAGCCGCATTGGGCTAGCGTGGTGGGAAATGGCCCAAATCCCCCCTACATGAATCTCTATCCGATCGATGCGAGAATCTTCGAGGGAGGCCTACGTCCAGCAGTGGACGTCTATCGGCTGATGATGACTACTAGTAACTATTTGTGAAATACAGCGCCTCTTGGGCGTATTGGCTAAACACTTCGTAAGATGAATCTGCATGATTCCAAGACCACATGAGGGGTTTAGTTGTAGGAAGGGTTTGTTTTAAAACCGCTTGACTGAGTACCACGCTCATAACAGCATCGCTAAGTTACAGCCATTGATACTTGAGAGCTAGAATGTTCTAGGCAAGCGAGCTCCAATTATCCACAACCTCATTGTCAAGTAACACTTTGTCCAATTGCGGAAGCCCATTGTAGATAAATATATATCAACAATAAATACTTCATAAATACAACACATAAAGCCCACTAACCTTCTTCATCATCACTTATGGTTATGAAATCATCATCTACATTATCCTTCTCCCCATATTTCTCTGTTTGTATCTCTTCCTCTTTCTCTTCCGGTTCCACATCCGGCTTCTCTTCTAATTTCTCATCTTGTTTTTCAATACTATTATCATTTTCATTGTTTGGCTTTTCCTTCTTGCGTTTCTCACGAGTGCGCAGGCGCTTGCTATGGACGTACAACATTTTAGTTCGTTTCTTACGTGTTACGTCTTCTCCATAATGATACAGTACTACACGAGACAATAAATTCTAAAACCCTGAGTTATCACAAATTTGCAACTGTCGTCTTTAAACTAGAGATAAGGTGCAGGAGACCATCAAAGGTTAGAAATGTAGGGTAACGTATGTTGCTCTACATTGTGCTTGTCGCTTTGAGACATAAGATGTTACATTTGGTTATTTCAGTGTTTTACTAGTTACAGCACCCTGTAATCCGTAACACAGTAATGTTTGCACACTGCTTTTCGGCGGCAGAAATAGGAGCTGCGGTGGTACCTACTTAGATATCTCCGGCAACAGAAACATGCCAGTTATATTGCATACAGAGACCATAATGACTTTCAAAAAGAATCACGGCTTGTTTGCATCAATTTGTTATCAGAATTATAAACGTATGGGTGCTAAAGAAACCCAGAGGAATTAACGGACGGATGTACGTTTTCAAAAGTAGATGACCACTCACTTGAACTCCATGGGACCGACGTCGACGAATCCAGGTCGGAAGTCATCGTCCCTCTCGTCCTTCGATAGTCTCAAATCTTCCTCCTCTGAAGATGATGTCTCATCTTCAGAGTACTCATCTGTAGACTTCTTATCCTAAGATATTTTACAAAAATTTTTCCAATCAATTTGACATTAAATTGAATACATCTTTAACATACTTCACAGTTCAATTAATATTTTAAATGTTTTCTTTCTTCTTTGTCCTAACCTCATGGCTGAGGGACTTAAAATATAACTTAACATAACTTTAAATGTTATAGAACACCTATTAAAAAAACCTTTTTTTTTATTATATAAAAAACTTGGTTACGGCTATGGCAACACCAGGCCTTTCTAAATAAGAAAGAGCTGTCTAAACTGTGTCCAGAATAAGGACTGCATTCGACTTTACTGCGAATTTTGTTAGCTTACCCCAGCGGGCTCCCGCAGAGATTCCGGGATATCCTCCTCGTAGCCCTCTTTCATCTGCTCCACTACTTCAATGTAATCCAACTCCGCGAGATACTCATCCCCTTCGTTCAGCCCGTCCTGTTGTTATATCAACAGTTAGGATTTTTCATATATTAGTACATTAGTCATGGTTGAGGAATATCAGGGAATGGACTGGCATATCTGGGTATCCGAATAGTTCTTCCGAACCAGAGACAGAATGGACTGTACCACGCTGATCGCCAGCCTTCACTAGTTGAAGAGGCACTTTAATTAGATACATTAGTAATGAAAGACATATTAAATACACAAATAGACAAATAATTATAAAAATATTGAAAAAAAAGTATAGAGTCATTTGTTTACTGAGTTTGCTTTATTTTGTTATCTAATCTGTTATCTGAAACAACAAATTTTCAATAATAATAATAATGATTTTACTATTGAAACAAGTTTCTTCAGATATCCACAACATCTAGTAGATTTGATCCCATCGCGTATGCTCTTTTTTGTTTGGATATTTATCTTCTTTGTATGAAATATTAAAACTAAAGTGTTTTGATTCGCGAAATCACTAAAATTGTTATGTCGCCGTTAAGTCAATAAGTGCTGCCAACTTGAAACTATCGATGGACTGCTACGATGAATTTCCGCTTACCAAATTAGCCGTAGCGTCAGTGAGCAAGTTCCCCGCGTATACACACAGGAAGGCGCCTTTTGGTACATCGTTGAGAGCTCGTATGCCCCATCCACGATTCAGAGTTTTAAACACCTAAAAGCATAAACATATACTACTACTACATCCGCTGATAAACGTCCACTGCTGGACATAGGCCTCCCCAAAGATCGTCACGTTTGTAGGGGTTCATATGGCGGGATTTGGGCCATTTCTCACCACGCTGTCCTAATGCGGGTTGGTGGAAGCCAGAGCAGCATTTGTTGATTAGCAAGGTGCATCATGAGCAGGTCAAGTTGGTTTGGGTCCCGTGAGTTATTGTGCGTGACTCCTTACACCCCCATAATCAGATAGAATATAAAAAAAACAACCCTCAAATAATCCCACTACTGGAACTCAGAGCCTTCTCTCACAAGAGAGAGGCAGTAGTTTTTTCACTAACTTATCTAAATGCCTGTTGGTAAATGTCACGTAAGCTATTGTTCTTGGACCATGTAGATTACCACTCGATGTTTTCCCTTATCAAGCATAATGGGGATTGAACCTGTGTCTCTACAACACATACACAAAGCCTTGACAATAACCTTTACGAACTGAACCATCACTGCTTCATATAAATATATAACAAATACGTACCAGAGATAAAAAGTTTAATTAACAGCACTTTAAATAACTTACTTGTAATTTTAATTGTAGGGGATGCTGGGCCACACGATTTAAACAGGTATTTTTACATTTACATCTGGAAAAAGAGAGAAAAAATATGTGTTAACGAAAACATCATGCATAGAAAAAAAAAAAATCAACTCACACCAGCATACCGATAGGCTGGTCAAACATATAACTCTCCCCAGTTTCACGATACAGGTAAAAAAATATTATCATACCTGGAATTACATTCGTATATCCCGGACGGCAACGGGTCCGGTAACCTTCGGTACACGTAACCCACATCACCCTCCAGACCAATAGTCCGAGCGCCCTCTAACGTCATTTTCCAACATCCACATTTAGTCTTATCCTGTTAAACAATCATACGTACGAATAATATCATATATGTTATAATTATATGTATAATCTTCGAAAAATTTCCTGCTTCTGGGGAGAAGTCAGGGTTATGTAGAATTTCCAACCACTAAAATCCCTTTGGATTTCTTCAGCAGCGTATAAAAGTCTCCCCCGGAACACACTCATTCTCATCTCTACTTTGGTTTCATTTCAAGAAAGGATAAGAGCCTCTTTATTACTCCCATGGTATTTGCCTAAGCATGGTGAGAACCACTTTTTGTATGCTCTCCTCTCTGGGTTGTTTATTGTGTGATAAGGGCCGTCATCCTGAAGACTCGCGAACCGGCGCACCCTTCTACTACAGACCCTAGGTGCTATTATTATTGGCTCACGACCGCATCGCTGAGCAGTTTAACATGTACCTTACAGTCGTCGTCACAGTCGCAGCCGCAAAGGAACTCCGTGTCCAGGTTCAGCGGCACACCTGCTGTGGGGGTGCGCTCAGTATTATACGAGCAGAACTCTGGCAACGAGTCATCATAGTAGTTGACGCACGGCACCGGCACGTTCTCTTTACCATGCGATAAATCCTGGGTTGCAATAGAAAAAAAATGTATCACGATATATTAAATATTTACCAGATATACTAAAATTTTCTTAATAATACTAAAAAAATATTAATAATTCTAATAATCATCTGCATTGGACATCTGGAACACAGCAATAGTATTACAGTGACCTATTTAAAATAATCATCATCATTATTATCAGCTGACAAAGTTCCACTGTTGGACATCGACTTTCCTCATACATCTCTACATCGATCGATCCTGCGCTGCCCGCAGCCATATGAGCAGGGCTCATCGCTCGAAGGACTGACAGCTGATGGGGCATCAATGTCCTTGAATAGCGACCGTGTATCGGAAGATGTAGTCTTAGCAGGCCACCCACCAGGTGGTCCGACGATCTGGTGAAGGTTGCGGGAAGCAAAGGATATTTAAAATATGAGACGAAAATCCCTTATCACCAATTAACTCTACAACATGTGGCCCTGGAAATTCATATTACAGAGTAAACTATTAAGAACGAAGATCTCTGTGTAACTAAGGGAGTATTCATAACAGCCAATTTACGTCTCCACTGTTGGGGGCGCAGGCCTACCCTCAATATGAGGGCGATGGGGCCATAGTTACCACGCGGGCCCAATGCGGATTGGTGACTTGACACAGACCTTAGAATAAAATTCTAATTCATGTGCAGGTTTCCTCGCGATGTTTTCCTTCACCGTTTGTATTTCGCTGTTGTTACTAAAGTTTACAAATGTACATAACTTAAATATTAACGTCATCGGTACATAACGAGATTTGAACCCGCAACCTTCGGAATGAAGGCCGCGCGCTCTAACCATTAGGCCAGCGAGCTATTACTAAGGAAGCAGTTAGGCACATAATGAAGGTAGTTGAATATGTTAATGGTTAACAGATTCGCTTTAAACATGTTATACCAAAGATATGGAAGGTTCTCCGACCATTTTTCTTCTCCGTTTTAATCAACGTAAGTCTCGCCATCAATATGTGGCTCTCATGGCTCCAGCAGAATGGTTTCAACATACCAACATCTAAAACATTAATACCACATATACTTCCGTTATTTCAAATTACCTTCTTGCCAACGATGCATTTATTAAGCACAAACTCTGCCAAGCAATGGGTGGATGGACCGAAATCGAACAGGTCGACCGGCATATCCGACTTGACGGCGCGCAGGTACCGGTGCAGCTCTTCCATGTTGCGCAGCCGACGGCCGCAAGGTGCTCGGTACATCACTTCTTTGTGGCCTTTGAAACGGACTATTTGCCTGATGATAAATGGTAAAACATGGCGTTGATCAAATATTATAATAAAAGTAACACATTTTGTGGTAGTGTGAGAATGGTTAAACAGTGCCTGACTGTCAAGCATCTAGGTAGCCCATCCACATCAGCCGACAAACGTCTACAGCTGGACATAGGCCTCCCCAAAGATCTCCACATTGTTTGTTGGAGTTCATTGAGGCGAACTGGGCCGTAACAGCACGCTGGGCCAGTGCGATTAGATGGGTGGTCCGAGCCTCGTCTGTTATTCAGCAGGGTGCAGCGCGTGCTGGTGAGGTTGACTCGGGCTCCGTAAGATGTTCGACGGAACCCCTTACATATCGTATAAAGCCCTAAGTAGCCTTTAAATTGGTTTTAATTTTTTTTTATAAATAGTTACGATATACATAAAAATAATGTTGTTATATTGGAATTAAAAATATGAAAAAATAGATTTGATTTAAGAGGAGGCAATATTGTGTTTGTTAAAGGTAGGTCAGGTCACAGCCACATATAACTCAAACTTTTTTTTTTATTTAAGCGCACCATGATGTGATTATTAGGATATTATTACTGTCACCGTGATCACCATTTCAGTCTTTCGTCCCCCTGAATATACTCGATATGCATTGTGTCCAGTCCAATGCCACCCATATCCAATCCAACGGTTCCTTGCGACTTCACATGGACGGCGGCTGTCCCGCGTTACACTTGCCAATCCAGATGGCAAACGTGATATTACCACCATTGGATAGTGTAGCTACAATTGTAATATTGAATGTCCTACCTCTCCCAAGCGCTAAGCAGCGGCTTCGCTAACGGATTGTAGGTCCTAAGGTCTTTAAGCGCCAACACGTCGGTACGTTTGCATTTAGGTCCACACTGATGCGGCACCATCTTGTGTGGACGAATCGCATTCTTCGGCGTGTAGTACTGTTAACAATAAAATGTTTAATTTTATTTTATATTTAAAATATTTGCATTACTTTCAATGTTAGCTTTGCGGTCTTGAGAATTTATAAGATCAAGGGGGATCTGCCATAAAAGGCGATTTAAATGGTATTTATTTATCGTTTCTATGCTGTCTGCATCCAACAGTCAGGCAGAAGATTTCTATGAGCTGATGATGTCAGCGCATTTGCGTGGTCACAGCAAACATTTAAGGATTGATCTAAGCATACCAAGCTCTTGCATCATTTGGGCCTGATGGATTAAATAAGCACAGATGATCATTATCTATTCACATAAGACATCCATAATAAATTGAGAATTTTTTGCTTGAAGGATGTTTGCGCATACCACAACTCTGCTGGTGACGTTGTCCAGGTTGGCCGCATTACTTGGTGGAGCTGGTGGTGGCAGCTGAGAAGTAACAGTCGACTTTTTGGCTACGGCACGCTGACGACGTATTTCCTACAAACAGTATTCGTTTAGAGACAAACCTTTGTACTATAAGTTAATGATAGTATTAAAAAAAAAGATTGTGAAAATACGAATAATATTACCTGAAACATTTTTCAACGCTTTTTCGTTTGCTAGGCAACGGATTTTTTTACATGGACTTTCAAGTCACTTTAATTGTGACAAATGGCGGTAGTTAACCATATTTTTTTTATAGTCTCGTAACCTCACCTTTATTGATCACGTACGCCGCTGAGGAGAGGTAGGAGGTAGCTGTTGAGCGACTTGTGGTCCGGGAAAGGTTCAGGGTACCAGGCCACGAGGCAGAACGCTTATGAGATGCACTGATCAGATAATGGCGGCAATAAATAGCTCATCATCATTGCTACTATATGAATGCACTAGGAAGGCGGCCATACGAGAGGAATAGCGACGTACTGTTAAGCTTGCGACCAACACCTGAAGTGGTGACCACGACCACTCTGTTAAGAGTGATACCGACTAAGAAGAAGACGAATCGACGAGATTAACATCTTATGTCTCAAGTTGACAGGCGCAATGTGGTGCTGTGAATACCATCATAACTAACGCCACGTTGTTATGGGCCAAGGTCGCGGTTGCGAGCGAAAATGTTCCCGTGACTCTACCATCGGGCGATGAGGTGGAACATCGTGGGGGTTTTAGTCGGTGCAAGTCCGACATAACCCGTTCTTGCCCCCGCGAGGACGAGTATGCGTATGCATTTTCCCCACGTTAAACAAAAAATAAATAAATAAGTGGAACGTGTCGCTCGTCTCGTCGCTTAATTACATAAAAAAATTAAAGATCATTTAAAAATAATCAGCTACAAAGTAATTTGTAACATCTCATTTCAACCAGGAACAAAAACAGAACACAAATAACAATTGTGAAATTGTAAAATATGATACAGGGAATAAGAAAATTGTGATACTAGAATAAGAAGAACGTGTAGTTATAAAAATAGAATTAAGAAAACTCATTTAAGAATGATGTATGCAAGAAGGAATTAAAATGGAGAATGATAGAGAACTAGGAATATGATACCGAGAACTGGTATGTAAGAAAATAAGGAAAGGAGGAATAAAAGATTATAAGTGAAAAAGAAATATATAGGCCTAATCTCAACCAACTTGAGGGGAATACAGTTAAAAAAAAATCTCACTTCGTTTTGTTGCACCGAATAAGCTGTTTGCTGTTTAGAAGGCTGCGGCTCGTCGTAACGGGTGTACTCCACGTACGGCATATTTGTCTGAAACAGGAATTCCATTGCGTCATTTTCATCATCATTTCAGATTTCTTTTCCATTGATAAACCTAGGCCGTCTCAAGCGATTTATTGGGCGATCGGTCTTATGTCACCTGCATCCAATGATGATCTTAATCTAGTTGATGTTCCATCTAACCAGCCGATCGTTCCATGGATACGGTGGTTATTTTTTTTTATACCATTTAAGTAGCAAACAGGTTTGTGGCGTGCCTGATGTTGAGCGGTAACTGCAGCCAATAACACCAGAGGTATCACTGGGCATATTGCTGAACCTGCAGAAACCTTATTAATAATAAGGTCTTCACTCAAGGACCTCCTTTCCCATTGTTCATCCGCATATTCGGCCTGCATGTGTTCATATGCGGCTCGCTAATTTCCACTTCATTGATTTAAATTAAGATGCTCTTTAAAATGATACTAGTCTATAATATTATAGAAAAATATTATCTACACTTATTTCTATACAATTATTATAAATTATTATGATGTATAGATCTTAATAACGTCATCAGTCTGATATGATCTTTATTCCTTCCTCTTGTTCTTTTCCCAGTTATGTGGGTTCGGCGCAGTGTGTACTCCTCTTCCACATTCCTCTATCAGCCGTCATCTGAATTCACACTCTTCTTAAACATATCATCTTTTTCACATAATCCATCCAAACTTTCTTCGGTCTTCCTCTAGCCTTTTAACCATCCACGTTCATTGTCCTTCATCCTTCCGCATAACATGCCCGTACCACGCTCACATGTTCCTCTTCAATTTCTTTGCCACTGGAGCAACTTTCAGACTTCTTCTAATATACTCATCCTTAATTTCATTTATCCTCGTCACACTACACATCCATCTTAACATTCGCATCTCAGCCACATGTAATCTCCTTTCATCCAAACCTTGTCTGATATGACCATAAAATTGTATTATTCTGATGTAGATATTAACCCGATTTTGTGGCCCAGACCGCGGCATAGGTCTAGACCTCTGCCGCTCTGCAGCCTGGAACTCCAGGTACAAGGGACCTAAGCGAGTGGAGCCACGGTATATCCATTCCATCCTATCACCCGCGAGCAGTATCAGCGCCAGAGATGCGTCCACTTCTAACACGCGCGAGTTCCACCATTTGCCTGTATACAATGCATATATAAATAATAATCTAGAAAAAGTGTACTATAAGAAAAGATTTTGTTTTCTCATGTTTTAAGTTTTTGTACTAGGATTGTTTGAAATACTAAAAAGTATCATTATATATATGAAACACTATAATTTTGTTATTCATGTACTGGTATATTATATACCGTTATATGAATAACTATATAATACCGTACGTACCGTTCCACTCGGTCTTGACGTTTTGGTTCGGATGTAGACGAACCATGGGTCGCTCGGGATACGACAGTAGATACTGACGAACGAAGTCCCGCGAATTTGGGTGCACTTCCTCCCACACCAGCGGCGAGCATTCGCAGACCAGGCGGGTGTTCGCGTGCCTCGCGTATTTTGCGTGACCATCGTCGAAAAACACTAAGTACCTAAACGTAATTTTTTTATCTACATTCAGCTAAAACTGATCTTCAACTAGGTGACGTGTGTCCGTACAGAATACTCTAACTCTCATATGTTGACAGCCGGAACACGACAAAGCTGTTAAGGCGGTAGAATTAAAATGTACAGAGGGTAACTACCTACGCGGGCTTAAAAACGTCTAGTCCTAGAATCGAACCAGGGACCTCCATGGTAAAATGTAAGGGCTTAACCAGTACACCACAAAACCATCTAACAATAGATTAATAAATATATTGTTTTATAGCTATAAATATTTTTTAATTAATTTATTCAACGATAGTAGAATTTCTAGTAATAAAGTCATAGTAATTAATTCAATTTACGTACCTATAATTATTAACCGGGTTAGGAACTTCAGCGACAACCCCCGAATAAAATGACTCGTTCTTTTCGGATGATGCGATAACTCTAGTACCTAGAATACATAACATAGTACTAAAAAACATATATTAAACTAAAAAAACAAAACACTATATATTTTAATAAAGATTATTTAAAAAAAAAATTAAAGTTCGTAAAGAAAGTTTTGTCTTATCATTTCATTAAAGCAATATCATTATATGCATATCATTCATATAAGTAGAAAATGTTTTTTTTTTATGAAATTGATCACTACTGAAATGTTTTTCCATCAGCGTTTTTATTAAATTTTTTAGGAACAATTTTTTTTTTTATGTAATAAATTTTTAAAACAGACAAAAGGCGTCATTAGTCTGTTGTTAAGGATTAATTCTTTCGGAAGATGTTAAGCGCTTGAAAGTCATATTGACTCTTACAGATCATCTGATACTGGGCTCGTGGACCCGGGTACACGGTCTGTTTTTTTAAAAAGTATATTATTTGGAGTGTAGTTATCCGACGGCGGATTTTCGTATTGTATCTGGATATTTGCTTTCTGAATCTACTCGGTCATCGAGGGCGGGCGCGGACCCGTTCCTCGACTACCTTCGCCTGCATCAGAATTTCTAGGCAGCGAGAACCGCTCCAGTCGCGGGTGTACTTAGTGTACGCGGTGTGTGAGTAGCTGTAAAGCGAAGGCGGCGTGATGTTGATGACGTCTATGGTGATATAGGTGTTGTTGGTGACGGTTTGATGTGCGTGGTGAGCGGGATCCCTGGGGATGTCGGGATTAGCGAATGCCGTGCTCTGCGCTTATTGGTCTTGGGATTCGGCGACGGCTCGTAGTTGTTCGCCGTGGCTACCAGAGGGTTAGGGTGAGATGACGCCTTGTCGAAGACTTTCGGAGCTTTCAGAGCACTTTGAAGTGCTGTTATGGTTGGGACTAAATTTAAGTATTAACGTACTACTATTGAGAGACGCTCAAAACGCACCAAAATAGTAAGCATTACCAATGTTGGTCTTTATTTTATTTTTTAATTTATTTATCACGTTCACAAAATTTTAAACAAACAAAACAAGTTTAACAAAAGTAATAACTTTTATTATTTAAAATCCCTGTTTTCACACCTAAAAATAAGTTACAATAGGCGGACCTAAAGCCTACGGGCATTCTACCATTCCACCTAGGAAGTGATTATAAAGTGGTGGTTTAATTTGTATGCAATTATGTAAATTGCCCAATAGAAAAGTATATAAAAAGATCTATGTGCTTTATTCTTGTATAGCGCAAATAATAATATACAAACATACCCTACCAATAAATCATGGCTTGTTATCACCAATCCCATCATAACATTTTTTTATTTTATCGAACCTCCGTTGTAGTTTTTGCTTTATTATAATGTAGCGCCATTATATTTTTATTTAGTGTTTTTCAACATTTGTTATAAATTTATAAACTATTTAATTTTGTTAGGTGTATACATAGCTTAATCGTAACCGGTGTAGTAATTTACATGTATTTGTTTTTTAAACTACTGACCTATAGTAAGACGGACGTCGGGCGGATCTTCAAAAGCAATGCAGCGCGCGGGCAGTGTTATGAACGCGTTCCTCATCACTTTGTGTTCGAACTTCAAGCGACACATTGTAAAAGGTGCCGACACCTAAGAAAAAGAAATTATTATTTGTTAAAAAATATTTTGAAAACAACAACGGTCGTTAGATAGTACGAAAAGTAAAAAGAGAAAACGTTGTTCAAAAAATAAAAATATTTTTTGATATGTAAACCTAAAAGATAATAGAAAATTTGTTAAGAAAAAATATATTGAACAGTAAAGCGATATATTTTTTTTATACGTAATTAAGCTACGAGACGAGCAGGGCGTTCACCCGATGGTAAGTGATACACCCGCTTATAACAACGTGGCGCTAGTTAAAATGGTATGCATTGCACCACATTACGCTCGTCACCTGAGAAGTAAAATATTTAGTCCTGTTACCCATGTAATTACACTAGCTACAGCGCCCTTCAAACCGGAAAACCGTAACGTTTACACGCTACTGTTTGGCAGCTGAATTAGGTGCTGCTGTGGTACTCACCTAGATGATCTCCGGCAACAGAGAGCTACCACCAGTATAAAGTTTTATACTAAAATTATTAAAAATTGTGTGGCTCTACCTGTAGTTGTCCTATGCCCAAAACTACTGTTGTGGTGGAGAATTGATAATATTAGCATGGTAAAGTAAGTGGTGTCGTATTTAATGATATTACTAAGAACCACTTTGCCCTTCCTAGGGACTTAATAAGCGAAAGTGTAAAAAGTGATTGGTGCATTCCATAAAGATCCAGAAGACTCTTCCAAAGCACTATAGGAGACCATAGAGGTGGTCCGTTATAAGTTAACTGTAGACCAAGTAGATATCTAAAAACTCAACAGTTTTCTCTTTCCGTGTGTACAAAGATAAAATATAAACATAGTTTTAAGTAACACTACTTACGGCGTTCTTAGTCTGAATTTCGATAATCTTAGCTTTAAGCCAAATACCGAAGTTGTTTCTCATGGCGTACACCGTCATGCCGGTTCGCAATTGCTGCTTGATAACTTCACCCGGTTGAGGTAAATCGGCTGGTGCTGACTCCACGGACAGTTTCACCACGGACACGTCAACATTCTGGTGATCACACATAAATAATTAATCGCTAAGGAACATACTAAAACTATTATAAGTGTTTAATCAGCAAGTATTTAGTATATATCCTAATCATATGCAGCTTAAGTGTGTCAGTTTGTCGCCGATAGCTTATTGGTTCGTTGCGTACCAGTACCAGCCAATGGAGTGAAGTTGGCGCGGAATGCAAACAGTCCATACACACTGATACCATGCGTGCAATTATCATTGTTAAATTCTATTTGTCATAACAATTAATAATAAGATTTTAATATAAAACAGCTTTTTTTATACAAATATACATTTTAACTGATTTCCACAACAAATAATAATAATTGCAATTTGAATTAACTGAGACAGCTTTGCACAGATAATCTTAATCACAATTCGTTATATCTAGAACAGCAGTCGGTTCTGTTGTCTGCCGGGCTTTTACAGTTACAATTAACATATATAGTTTAAATATATATAATATAAACTATATATACCAGTAATTATATATATAGTGTACTCACATCATCGTCGACTGTTTTCCGCGGACTATATCCAGTTTTTGTCTCCTGAAAGCGCATACAACATTTAAATTATATAATTTTTTTTTCTTTATAAGCAAAGTTAAAACGAAGAATTGAAATGCTTAAGTAAACCTTTATTAACAGGTAGCTCGCTGGCCTAATGATTAAAGCGTGCGGCCTTCATTTCCGCAGGTCGCGGGTTCGAATCTCGTCATGTACCGATGACTTTAATACTTAAGTTATGTACATTTGTGAACTTTAGTAACAACAGCGAAATACAAACGGTGAAGGAAAACATCGCGAGGAAACCTGAACATGAATTAGAATTTATTCTAAGGTGTGTGAAGTCATCAATCCACAGTGGGCCCGCGTGGTGACTGTAGGCCCATCGCTCTCATATTGAGGCTCTGTGCCCCAACAGTGGGGACGTAAATTGACTTTTATGAGTGAGAGAGAGACCATTAATTATGTTAAAATTTTTCATGTTTTCTTTTTTAAATACGCGACCTCGTTGTCGATATCCGGTACACTACTGACTAATCAGTTGACCGCTAACAGTTTTGATTCAATCGCAAGAACAAAAATTCTAATTGTACTAAATCTAGCTCAAACTAATTTATCTTAAGAAACTGTTCAAGTGATATTTCAATTATGCACCTATTCGTTGTTACAGTAATGAAGTAATAATAGCCGAGTTGTCAAATGCTGTGATTTTTTCTTTAATTTCAATTAAGCGACGAGACGAGCGTGACGTTCACTTGATGGTAAGTGATACGTTTGCACGTAACATCATGGCGCTAGTTAGGACGATGTCTGATGCTGCACCACATTGCGCTCGTCGCCTGAGACATAAAATGTTGTGTCCTGTTACACCACTATTTCACTAGCTATAGCGCCTTTCAAACCAGAACACAATAATCGTTGGACAATACTGTTTGGCGGCAGAAATAGGAGTTGTGGTGGTGTACCACGTTTAAGTTTTACTAAAGTTAATATTATCCGTACCTGTACATGTTTAGCGTTATCCGTGTTTTGTATGGATAGAATTAATGGCTTTTTGGTGGGAACATCATTAACGACAGACTTCCGCTTACTCGCGCGTTTTTCTGTTTTCTGTAAAAGAAAAAGCTTTTAATTAATCAAAGATTCATATTTAAAAATAATTGTGTCATTTGCTAATACACTGAATAGTATACGTTCGATGCGTATAACTTGTGGGAGCAGCTAGCCTGGTAAATTGGAATAACTTCCACCTCCAGCATATACTACACTACACTTCTAATTTTTGTTTGTACATAAGATTAAAAAATATAATACATTGGATAAATTTAAAAATCATCATCATCAGCCGATAGACGTCCACACGCTGGACATAGGCCTCCCCCAAAATCTCCACATCGTTTGTTAGCAGTTCATTGAGGCGAACTAGGCCGTAACTCACCACGCTGGCCCAGTGCGGTTCAGTGGGTAGTCCGAGTCTCGGTCTGTTATTCAACAGGGTGCACACCGCGTGCTGGTGAGGTTGATTCGGGCTCCGTAAGATCTTAGACGGAACCCCTTACACCCCACATAAAGCACTAAGTAGCCTATAAATTGATCTCATCGATCGGTCTTGCCCTGCCCGCATCCAGCGGCTTCCCGCGACCTTTGTTTGAGGGATTCACTTGGGGGGATTTGGGCCATTTACCACCACTTTGGCCCAATGCGGGTTGGTGGGAGCCAGAGTCTAGTTTGTTGATTAGCAGGGTGCACCATGAATAGGTAAGGTTGGCTTGGGTCCCGTGAGTGGTTGTACAGGCCCCTTTACACTTATGACAAAATTATTTTATTCTTAGATATGTACTCACCGACTGTTTTTCATGCGTAACATCCTCAAAGTCACAAAACTAGAACGGAAAAGTAATTTTCAATTTGATTAGGAATTAAAAATCAAAAATTTACATTTAATGAAAATTATTGAAAAAATATTTAATACAATTAGCAGTTCACTCATTGTAGGACAACATCTGACTTATAAGGACATGTATCATATGTCTCACTAAAGATAAATGCGACTACATTTTTTTTATACAATGGGCTAATCTTTGATCTCAGTTTTACATGGTAATAAGTGACAATAAGGCTGTGGATGGTGAAGCTCGCTTGCCTAGAATACTCTAGCTTTCAATCATTCACAGTCAGAATACAGCAACACTGTTGTGGTGTCAGATAACTTATAAGTTAACTAGAAATGGGGATTTGTTGACCCTTTGAGAACCTTGTGCTACTTAAGTAAACTATAAAATAAAAACAATTTATTATGTACATATACACATGCCAGTTGAAGTTGACAAAGATCACTCATTTCCAAAAACATAACACTGATAGCCGCAATGGTGCTGCTAGATGATCTTTGCCAAGGTCTTTACCACTTTTTACACCTTTTGATCATTTTATTAGTTGTAACAAAGTAATATGTATAATTTAGTGCTTCATTTACTTGTAATGTATAATAACTGCTAAGTTAATAACCTTAAACTTTTTGAGTTTTATTATAGACAAATGATCAATAAAAAAACTTACCATACTGTAATCAGTGTCAAATATAACAATGGGAGCCAAAGTCTTACGCTCCTGTTCAAATGTAGCGTATAGTTCATTTCTGAGTTTATCGGTTGCCGATTGACACTCATTTAACATTTGATTAATTTCCTGACTTTCCTCTGTAAAACAAAAATTATTCATAGAGAAATTTATAACTTAACACCAATGTGGCAGTAGATGAGAAATGTGCTTCCCAGAACGCTCTAACTATTCTATGTCAATGGTCGGAATGCAGCAATGCTGTTATGATGGCAGATTTACAACAAGAAGATGGGAGTAGCACTCTGAGTTAAAAATAACCTTAATAGCAACATATAGCTCCAGAATTATAATAATACTATAGCAAACGATTTATATATATAACTTTCGCAGATAAAACATTTGTCAAAGCAAACATTACACAAAAAGTACAGTTAATATCGCGAAGATTTTAAATTATGAATACTACAAGTTCTTGTAAAAAAATATGTTTATATATAAAATGTATGTCAAAGAGGTGATTGCCATATACACGTTAACTCAAGCCGTAAGAAACTTACTTTCCAAACGGCTCATTTCCTGTCGTATCACAGTTTGGGCCTCGTCTAGTCTGGCGTCCATATTAAACTTCTGCCATGTTGTATTGAAAATCTCTGCAAGTTGCTCTTCCATGAGTCTAAAAAAAAATCGATTTGTATCGTTATCAATTGAAACAATATGAATAGATTTAAATTATGCGGCACTCACTTGGCCCCGGCTTCTCCTATCTTTTCATTGTTCTCTTCAATGGTTTCTTCTTCTTTTTCAGAATCGGAATCAGATATCTCTACTATTTGTTTTCCAATGTTTAGTTCCAAGAGTGGTGTATTATTTTTAATACCCTCAATCAATTCCTGAAAATATATAATTATCATTTCGATGATTAACCATTGGATGTCAGTGTGTATTATACATGTTAATGGGTAGATATATGTGGAATTTTAATTAATTTTTATTGCTAATTATGTATATATTATATGCAGTCTATCGTACTATATACACTACGTATGTACTATCTGGTATTGAACGATCTAGGTTGGTACCTTCGCAGTTCTTATATGCCGCCCAGCATAATAGTGTTCCATTTTAAAAGATTCGGTAGCCATTGCAATTATTGATGCTACGAGAATTAATATTTCAAGGTTTGGGCACAATGTGGCACTGTATATCAATGTAACTAACGTCACATTATTATGCGCAGACGCATTATTTGGCATCGGTTTAATGACATGTTTGTCGCATCGATTCGTCGATTAAAATAATATGGACTACAATTTTTTTTTAAACTACACCAGCAAACAATTGACATCAATTCAAATGTGTATTAAGTAGCAATTAGGTCAATAATGAATAACCAAAAAATATTTCCCCCTGCACAACAACTCACGGGATCCAAGCCAACCTCGCCTGCTTGTGATGCACCCTACTAATCAACAAACAAAGCTCTGATTCTCAACAACCCGCATTGGGCCAGTTGGTGGGAAATGGCCCAAAGCCTCTCATATGAACTCCTACAGACGACGAGCCCTAATACCCGGCGGTGCTGGAGACGATGTTGACTGCAGCGCAGGACTGATCAATGTGGAGATATTTAGGGGAGGCTTGTGTCCAGTAGTGGATGTGTATCGGCTGATGATGATAATATTTTCATTTAAATCCTATTCATCGTCTATTACATTCTAGCAGAATGTAGTTAGTGGTTTACCTTGTTTCTTTTGAAAACTGCTTCTGCACAAGGCTCACATACAGCTGCCTTCTTACCCCGGTCCGCCTCATAGTACTTTAACACTGCAGCATCAGCGACATAATATTGAACTTCTTGTGAACTTCGACAGGCGATGTTAACACATGCGACGGCTTTACACAACTCACTACTATCCTCTGTATTTTTCCCTCCGTCATCTGTAAATATGAAGAAAAATTAACAGAATTCATAAATTTTCAATTTTGATAACTTTTATTTATATTTACTTACTTTTAGCAAGATTATCATCATCATCTGAATCTATACTGAACACTTCTAACCCTCTTGGTGATTTTAACTGAAACAAACATGTAGAGAGTATAAAGATTTTTATTTGCAAACTCACTTTTGCCTGCATCTGTAGCGCAGTCTGCTAACCTCTAACCTTGAAACTAGTAGGTCCCAATTTTGATTCCAGGGAAAGATGATTACAAGTTTGTCTGGAAGTAGGATCATTTTATGTGTGCCTAACCACCTCAAGATCATATTTTCAATCAGCCATAACAATACTGCTGTGCTCCAGACATCAACATATCTTCTTCCTCCTGCCCTTTTGCCAGCTATGTGGGTTTGGCACAGTATGTACTTCTCTTCCACATCCCTCTATCAGCCGTCATATCTGAATTCACACTCTTCTTACACATCTCTTTCACACAATCCATCCACACTTTCTTTCCGGATGTCAACATATAAGAGGTAGAGTATTCTGTGTGATTTTTCATCATCCATGGCCTAATTGTTATTTAATGTGAAAATTAGTATTAACCAATTGGAAAAAAATAAATTATCATCAATATAAACCATTATGTTTGATGTCAAAATTAAGTAATGGGATACAATATTATCTTACCTTTTGTTTACTACATTCATCAAAGTCGTTCTTCGTAACTGTATCAAACTCTACACTATTCTGTTCCAGTGTCTGCTGTGATGCATTTGGCTGTGATATATCAGGCACGCTTTTAGATATGTCTAGTATATCAACTTTGGCTAAAATATTTTCTGTTTCATCGGATAGTTCTAAAAGTTTTGATTAATTTCAATAAGATAATACAATTTTAGACCTTACTTTAAAATTGCAAACAAAGTTTTAATAACTGACCTTCATCAGATGAGCTTTCTAATAGCACAATCTCTTCTTTATCTAAATTTGATTCCTGTGCATCATTTGATGATGGTAAGGTTGAATCAACAATAGTCAACAAGCTTTCATTGTCTGTAAATATATTAACATCACAGTTTATAATAAGGTTTCAATTAGCATATGGAAATGAGTGCCTTAAAAAATTTGCTATAACCATTTCTATATTGGCCTCATAATGAAGAATGCAATGAATGAACTGACACAGCTAATCATACTAAAAACATTCAAAGTCGAAAAAAAAGTGTGGACCGAAGATGAACATCCAGTTTAAATAACCTACACCAATCGTTTGGTCGATAGACAACGCTTGGAGGCTCCCCACGAGGTGAACCGATGAACTGGTACAGATCGCGAGAAGCCATTGGATGCAGGCGCGCAATACCGATTGGTGTGGAGATCTCTAAGAGAGGCCTAAGTTCAGCAGTGTGCTTCTATTAGCTGATGATGATGATGAATGGCTTGATGCCAGTTTTTGAGAGCCATACTATCCAGAATATATGATGCCATAATGATTCCCAACCTTACAAATAAGATGACATGTAATGACAACTTTAAAAAATAGGCATTTCCATTACATCTTGTAATCCTTTCTTTCTTCTGAAGGAAGCAGTGGTGATTAATAAATTAAAATTTGATTTGTTCAACACTATTTTTATTTTTAAAGAAATATGTGAATACAGAGTTGATATTAAGATTTTTTTTTCATTTAATGATGAGATTTTGCATCAGAAGTGATCGCTTTATGGTAAATGACATACACCTATTTTTAACAATGTGGCGCTGGTGTTGATGAGAAACACTGCACCATATAGTGCTTGTTGCCTCAATAGATAAGATATTAAATCTCGTTACCCAAGTATTTTCATTGGCGACTATTCCCTTCAATGCTTGCACATAACTGTTTCGCAGCAGAAATAAATCCTGTAATGCTATATACCTATTAATAATATATAATACCTTGTTTTTGGTCCACTTGCGGTATATTTGTAGCATCAGTGTCCTTATTGTCATTAATATTATCAACTAGAGTCTTAGACATTTCCTCTGTCTCTAGTTGTCTGTCTTCAGCTATTAAAATCTGTAAAAAGACAAAATTAATTACTTTAGAGGTTTACTATTAATACCTAATATAGATTTGGTTCATACTTTTCGTAGAATTCCATGTTGTCAATATTTCATGTGAGTAAGAATACTGTTAATTCACATATATTTTTTTGTATTTGTGCTATTTAAGCAAAATTTAAAAAAACTGTAATAATGTTTAAGTCACTATGAATCAGAGGCACTGGATATTTATCAGCAGATGATGATAATGATAAAGTAGCTATTACAGTTTTTTAAGATTTCTCTGTAGTATAGATACTTCTTTTATTATTCAGGTGTTTACTCTGTAGTTAGTGTAATTACTGGGGTAACAAGACTCGACATCATATGGTTCAGGGTGACTAGCGTAATGAGGTGCAGTATATATAATCCTACCTGGAGCAACATTTTTATGGACAGGCTTATTAATGACTTTTGGGTGAACGTTACACTGATATGTCGTCATTTGAATTGAATAAAAAAAAAGACAAGAAGATCATACTTACTTCTGAATGAACCAATTGGTCTGTACTATTATCTTTATTATCATCACTTTGAGTCTTGATATCACTTATATGGAATCCACATGATTCATTTTCTTGTACTATGTAATCTATTTCAGTCTGTTCTTTTTCTTTACATTTGTCAACATCAGCAATTTCCATTTGAGTAACTCTTACAATATCTGTCTCTGAGTTTACCGCATTAGAATCTTCTGAAAACTCCGCTCCCATTTGATTACTACTCTCTGAAACAATATTAAAATTTTGAAGTGATTCAACTAGAATTATTCTATGAACCTGGTAAGCTGCCACAGCACAATTTTCTGCCTGTAGTAGTTCTTTATAACTAGTGACATTCAAACATAAATTAAAATAAAATTATAAAACTTAAACAATTTGAAAAACCAAGAGGTTATTTACCTTCATATTGGTCATAATCATAATCATCATCAGCATCATCTTCATCATCTTGCTCTTCATCATCTTCTAATACTCTTGTTGATTCAGCTAAAAGGCCTAGACTGTCAGAAACTTCACCAACTTCATCAGAGTCTCTTCTCATTTCCATAATCATACAAGCTTTTGAAGTTGATGGTTGTGGTTCATCCATAAAGACATTTTGTTCTCTTTCTTTGTTAATTAATTGTTTAAGACCAAGTAGTGATATTGTTTCTGGACAAACTTCTAACTGATTTTTGCTTACAGCCTTAATATCATTGATAATTTGATTTTTTTCATTGTCATTTGGTGCCTTTTGTTCACATTCTATTGATGATTTGATATTTTCCATTTCAACATCCATATTAATTACTGTTACTGCATCATTAATAACACTCATATTAACATCACTATTAGTATCATGTGCTATTTCAATTGCTGCCTCATCTGAAGACATTTCTAAAGTACCTAATAAGTCTGGTTCATCTTCATCCATGAAATCAATTAATTCTTGAGTAGGTATTTCCAACATCATATCCGGTTTCTTCAAACCATGTTGGGTTGTAATTTCTTTGCACTTGCTTAGTATTATACTTTTCTCTTCATCAACTTGGGGCATAACAACATCATTTTCACTTTTAATTTCTTTTTTCCCATTATCAATTTCGACTGAAATTTCCTCATGTACTTGTTGGATTAAATCTTTTTCATTGATATCTTGCATTACAATTTTTTCACAATCATTTTTGTTTATATTTTTTTCTTTGTTACCTTTGGTTACAATTTCTTCAGATGCATGTTGAGAGTCACTTGTCACATTGTCTATTAGAGTTACAATTTCTTCATGCTCTTTTTGAGCCACACTTTTGTCATTGTCAATTGGAGTTGCATCAGTTTTAGTCTCAATTTGAGTTAAATTGTCTTCATTGACAACTATAGCTGTAGTTTCTACACATTTATTTTTGGTTACACTTTTCTCAGAATCAATAGGGGATACAATTTCCTTACGTTCATTTTGGTTTAGATTATTCTTAACTTCTAATTCAGATGTGACTTGCTCACTCTCATGTTCCATGACATTTTTCTCTTGTGTTTGTTGATCTATTTTATCAATTATATTTTCAGTGACACTTTCTTTACAATCAGGTTGACTTTTCATATTCTCTTGTTGAGGTGCAATATCTTCGCATTTATGTAGAGTTATGTTTTTATCATTCTCAACTTGAGCAGTGGATTGGTCAATTAATATTGTCAGACATTCATCTTGTTTTGCAATTTCATTACACTTATTTTTATTAACACCTTGTTCATATTCTTGTAAGAGGTGCTTATCATCTTGTTGGGTATTAATTTTTTCACACTCTGTGTCATAACTATCTTCTTGACACTTATATTGAGAAACATTTTTCTCATCTATATCCATTATATTTCTGTCAATTTGATCCGCAATATCTGATGAAGTAGTACTGAGTTTTTCTGGTATGTTTTCTAAATAAATATCTTCAACAGCCAAGTTATTAATATCTTTAGAAATGTTTTTTTTTTCTTCTGATAAAGCTACGTCTACACAATCTAAGTTGATATCATCATCATCCCATCTTAACTGTATTTCCTCATCTTGCATATCACTACAGCTTTCATCATCTGGAAATAATTTCATGTCATTGTCTTGACTTAATTTTCCATCTAAATATTGTTCAGGTGAAATAATAACATTAGTTATTTCTGAGCTTCCATCTTTTTTTGAAGGTGTAACTATATCTGAACTAAATGGTTCTTTGCCAATTAGATCATCTCTTTTGTCTACTGAAATAATGTTGACCTCCGTTTCATTTATTGCAGTTTGTAGCGATTGTTCTTTAGAAAAGTTAATTACAGGGTTTATGTTTTTGTCATTATCTTCTAAAGAAGTATTAACAATATCAGATATTTTTAAATGGCTTTTATCATTACCTCCTTCTTGCACATCAGCCGTTTGATCAATGGGTTCTAGTGTAGCAGCTTCTGAATCTTTTTTAGAATCCATAACTTTAGAAGTCTTTAATTTACTCAAAAAATGTATATATACATATATAGCCCTTAAAAAGTCATGTATTTGGAAATCTTTTCCAAGAATACATTTATTTAATAACTATTTTCATTACTTCTAATAAAAATAAAACAGTTTGTTTCATTAATTTCGTTTTAGCACAGTAATAACCATAATTATTTAAATGTAATACAAAAGCTTTGATCCAAATCTCATTTGACTGTCGGTTAAACAAAAATGTCAAAAATGAAGATATAGAGCTGTCGCACCTGTAAACCGATTATGAGTACATCTGATTTTAGGTTCTCGAATATTTATAATTAAAATATTTCATACGTGGCAACAACAAAAATATTTTAGAAACATAATTAAACATAAATAGAAATTAATCGAATGGACGTAACGGTAATATGATTTTATATTAAAAAATATTTTTTTTTATGGATATATTACAACACTAACGAACATGACACAAATATTTTGGTTTTAGTTGAAACGTTAAAATGTTACTGATGTACTAGTTTACTCTCATATTTGTTGCTCTCGTCTTAGTTAATTCTTTGAACAATTTTATCGTATATTATGTAAACATTTCGCAACGTTGCTTTTTATTTCCACTTTGCGCGTACATTGCACGTTATTGAAACATTTCACATTGATTTAGTTAGTGTCTGTTGTAAAATCAATGACTTTTTAAAGTGTAATTTTATATACATTTTCGGAGTTTATACATTTTATAATTTCCAATAGGCATTTCATAAATATGAATAGCAATACATTTTTATCACCGCGTGTGATGGTCGGAGCTGCTATTGTAGGGCTTGTAAGTGCTGCTGGTGTTTTTATTTATGAACAAATTTATGCAGAGAAACGAAGAGCAATGTTAGGTAAGTTGTAAGATGTATGATATATTACGAATACGACATAGTTTTTGTTCACAATTAATAGGCAAAGGCCTCTTCCAAATATCTCTACATTGATTGGTTATGCGCTGCCTGCATGCAGTTGCTTTCCGCGACCTTATAGTTAGCATGACCTTTGATGTTGCCGGGTGCTAAGAACTATCATATATGGGGGAATTGGGCCATTTCCCATCACGTTGGCCCAATCCGCGTTGGTGGGAGTCAGAGCCTCGTTTGTTGAGGTTAGCTTGGGTTCCCTGAATAACTGTATGGGAACCTCTTTTGAGGTTAAGTTTCAAATAAAATATTAATTATATTTTTAGAATTTATGTTTTAAATATTTGGTTCAACATAATTCAGAATACTAAGGTTATTCAATAAAAATATCTTTAGTCTTGTTTTGTTTTTGTTACAAAAAAATTTATGAAAATAAAATTTTTATGTAATTATAACTCATTTAAATTTCCTTTGTTTCTTAGTACGAGAAGTAGCTAGACTTGATCATCAAGTCTCTTCAATGAGATCAGAGTTAGAAGCCTTAAGAGAACTACAAAAAGAAACGTAAGTTTTATTTCTATTATTGAATAATTACAAAACATTTTTAATTAAACTTCCCATTTTTAATAGAGCTTATCTGTATTCTTGTGTATGTATTAAAAACATTTAATTAATCATAAATACTCTGACTTTACAAGTCAATATATTACAAAAAAAAATTGTACTTTATTGTATATAACAATATATATTATTGTAGACAGCTCAAGCGCATGAAGCATAAACGAAGCATTAAAAAACGAGAAGCTCCCAAAGCTATACCATCTGGTGATACTACTGATGCACCAGAACAAAGCTATGCATCTGATTCAGAATATTTTACTGACTATCAGTCAGTGTTAAGTAAGTATTTCTATTCTATTACAATCAGTGAATAAAATGATTTTACATTTTCATCAAACTGCCCTATCCTCGTTAAGTAATTGTTTCCATCCAATAAGTCCATTGTAACTTAGGAATATTACTATCAATACTTTCATTTCCTAAATTTATAATTTGTGTATTTACTAGTACATATAATAGAGTAATGCTTATGTTATGTGGGAATCCATTGGATGCAAGCAATGTGGAGATCTTTGGGGGAGGCCTATGTCTAGCAATGTGCAGTAGTGATGTTGGCTGATGATGATGATAATGAATGCTTATGTTGTATAAGTTTTCATTGCGGATAACAAGTACATCTTTTTGTTCCCACTATAAAAAAATAATTTAATACACCTGTTTCCATACTTGTATGGTACTTAGGCTATTTCGCTTCTACTAGGTTCATGAACTATAACAATAAAATTTTGGTCTTAGACTAATAGTTGTCCATCCAAGTTAACAGTGTTGAAACTGTAATTCAAGTACTGTGCGAATGGAAAACCACATGATATCCAAAGTACACATGAAAATTTATAAAATCGATTTACTTTTGTGATGACAAGTGATATTGCACCATATTGTGCTTATATAGACGTAAGATGCTAGGTATCGTTATCCCAGTAATTTCACTAGCTACAACACCCTTCAAACTGGAACACAGTAATGTTTGCACACCACTGTTTGGCGGCTGCAACAGCAGCTACGGCAGTACATACCTGGTTGGTCTCCTTCAACAAAAGACCTACCACCAAATAAGAGAGGGATAGTTTGTGATAAAAACTAATTTCAAGTAAATGGTTGGCTAGATTGCATTATTAATCTTACAATCTGCTCTGATTGATAATCAGCAACTGATGGAGAGATGGATAGCGAGGAGTTTTATGATGTACACACGGACGACGACGAAGATGATACTTTACGTGAGACACTGAGGAATGGACATGCAGCTGCGAACTTAACTCTTGATGAGGTAAGTGAACTTCCAACTATACTGTTGCAATGTATTGAGGATTTGGTGATATGTAATCCTCAATATGTTGCAACTTTTATTAAACCTTGAAGTTACTCTAGTTACATTTCATTATCACTGTTGTAATACAATTGCATACTGAACATATTTAAGTTACTATTGTTATTACTTATTATTACTATTTATTCAAATTATTCAAATACAAACAACTAAAGCCTATGTTAGTACTTAATGTCTAAAAAAGATTTAGTTCTGCTAATTAAAGTCAGTAATGGAGGAAATGGTTCCCCATTTGGTGACAGTATGTCCTATACATAGATGCTTGAAGTATATAGCCAGTCTACCCGAGATGTAGAAAAATAAATTAAAAGTAAGTTCATAAATTATTGCTTAAAAATATGTAAGATAATAAATAATAGAAATAAGCATAAGTATATAGACATAATGTAAAAAAAATGTTAGGAAAAAATGTAAATAACCTAAATTAATAGTGAATATGATGTAAATGTTGTAAATCATAATCATCAACCGATAGACATGTCCACTGTTGGACAAAGACTTCTCCCAAATATGTCCGTATATAGGCAACATGGCCAAGGCCAGCCGAGCACCAGGAGCTGTTGTCTGTAGGGGTTCATATCGGGGGATTTGGGCTATTTCCCACCATTGCACGCCCATGTGGGTTGGTGGGAACCAGAGCCTCATTTGTTGATTAGCAGGCTGCAATTTCAGCAGGTGAAGTTGGGTTGGGTCCCGTGAGTTATTGTGCGGGAACCCTTACACCCCATGTAAATAATAGGATAAGGTAAAGCCCTGAATAATAATATCAAGGAAGATTGATAATAAAAAAAGGTCTTTAGTACTAGTACTATGGTGCCTGTATGTATGTAAGGGGTACCACTTAACTTAGGCTCCCTGAACCAGGGTATTTGTCATATTCATGAACCAAGATATGGTGAACATACGCTTCTAGAAATCAACTTAGAAAAAACTTCCTGCCTTTTCATAGCTAACATTTGCTCCTTATCCTATGTCCAGTAGTGTACTTCTGTCAGCTGATAATAATGATGATCTGATTACTTCTGCGTTAAACTCTTAATATTGTTTATATGCATAATAACTTTATAATTGTGTGCTATTTTTTTACAGGATATATCAGATAAGTCAGGAGTACCAGGCCAAAAAGATGAACAAGAGAACAGTACATAGTCTGCGATTCAATTCAACAAGGTATAAGTCTAATTTGTTTTTTAACTACTTTTTTCTATGTACTTTATTTGGTTATAAAAAAAAATCGCTGGGAACCACTGGATTCAAACAGCATGAGACCATGCTTTGTGGAACACATTACAAGAGTGACTTATGCCCAGCAGTGGACGTCCATCGGTTGAAATGATGATGAAGATTTTATTTGGCAATGGAGACTTGTCCCAAGTAAATAATTCGAACTATGAGCATATAGTTTATAAGTATAATAAATATCTTGCAGCTGTTCAGGTTCATGTGTCTTTCTGTTGTTGCAGGTTCTTTAGTCAAGTATAATTGGAGTTAGTCGGTATTAATGATGGTATTAGATTTAGAAACGGTTAGGATGGCTGTAGGAGGCTAACAAAGCCAGTTGACATCAAAATTATTAAATAATTCAATTGTGTATTTTGTAAAAATATCTATAATGAGCATCGGCCGATACAGACTGAAGAGTTTTTTTTTTATCATATGATTATTATCACTGGAATATTATTTGATTTATAATATTTAATCTGTTTTAATGCTTTATTAACAACATTTATTTATTAAATATGTATTCACTTATATAATGTTCCAAGACATCAAGTTAAAAGTATTTTTTGAAATTAATATGGCTGACCCTCACCTTGTTAAAGCAGACCCCTAGTCCCAACAAGAAAGCTCATTATAATATATATGTATAATAAATAAATTAATTGAAAGTCATGATTGAAGAATATCAGGGAATGTACTGGCATGTCTGAAGAGTCTGAATTGTTCCGCCGAACCAGAGATGGAAAGGACTGTACCACGCTGATCGCCAACCTTCACTAGTTGGAGAGACGCATTAAGAAGAAGATAATACCTTTCAATATTATGAAATCTCAACTAGTTTTATTTAAATGTCGTAGTTTTTTTTTATTTAGTGTACTATTGGTGCTGTCTCCATAGCTAAGCAGGAAATGCATGTGCACTGAACAAAACAGCTGCCCATGTGCAAGAATTGTTATAAGGAGGTATCATTCTGTGCAGCAAAATCATCAGATTTTTTTTTATCTTGTAATTTCATAAAGACCCCAAGTAAAGATGGGACAAGGTCTAGCAAGAAGAAGAATCTGGTAATTTCATATCTAAGGAAGAATGGCATTTATATACATGTGCTTCGGCAGGTCAACGACATCCTGCGATCTTTACCAGATCGTCAGCCTATCTTATGAGGGAGAGAAGGTTGAGGGGGTAAAATATTATTTATAATTATTAAATTATAAATTTGTCTTCACTACATCAACCACAAATTGTTTATAAATTTTTAATATGTTAAGAATAATAAATAACCCATTCCATATGTACTTGTTGCTGCAGTAAGACTGTAGTAAAAAAAAAAAAACATTTAAATGATGACATTATGTAATATGAAATGGATGTAGTTTTTGCATTTTATTATGTAAATGTTATTTCCGTCTATTTATTTAATTACGTACTTATAAATAATCCCAGCTCAATTGTTGTTATATAATTACTAATAACTCGAAAGTACAATTAGGTCTCTAATAAACATATATATTAGTACAGATTTATTTAAATTGTTTTAAATTTGATTTTTATTATTTGTATATATATATATATTTTTTGGTGTTTACATACTAAATTTGAATTTTTTTTTTTGAATACGGATAAAATCGGCGTTTTTTTTTTACATTTAAAAATATCGTCACTGCTCTAATGTGCTCTAAAATCTAATTTGCATGTTTTAAAAACGTAATTTCATTATATGCCAAAGCGTTTAATTTAATTCTAACGATTCATACTTAATTAATATATCATCAGCATCAGCCGATAGACGTCAACTGCTGGACATAAGCCGCCCCCCAGATTCCCACTTTAGATGCGGTAGGAGTTCATATGGGAAGGTTTGCGCCATTTCCCACCACGGTAGCCTGATGCGGGATGGTGGGAACCGGCGCCTCGTTTGTTGATTAGCAGTGTGCATCACGAGCAGGCGAGGTTGGCTCCGGTCCCGTGACTTGTACGGGAACCCTTACACCCCCATAATTAATATATAAAAATGATGAAATCGATTTATTATTTATTGTCCCGTATTAAGTAGTATTGATGTCCGACATGATTATCGATTGTAGTATTATGAACATGAATTGTTGTATGTAATTCAAGAACACTGGCAACACCGAGGATCCAGACTATTTCGGTATTTTAATATTTCAAGATTTATTTTAATAAATTAAAAATTGTCGTTGTCACTTATTCGAATAATGAATGGGGTTGTCGTTATAAATGTTTATTCATTCGCGTGTTTTGGTGAATTATTATTGTTTTAATAAATGCAATGGTTACGAGTATTTGGGTCTGATGGGACATGCACATGTTTTCGGGAATTGTTTCTGTATTTTGTTGCAATATAATTATGGTATACTTGAAATTTGTTTAATTTGACACCCCCTCTTGATGCTCCGTGACAGTCTCCGTGTCTTCGTTTTTTTTATCCGACGAGACTTAAGGTTAGAAAGTAATACACCATAACAACAAAGCTCTAGTTAAGATTGACTACACAACATTGGACTTGTTGCCTTCAATTGTTCAGTATTATTACCCCATTAATGGTCGCCGGTCTCTGTTACTGGCAACCGTTTTAGGTAGTTACCACCGCAGATCCTATTGCAGCCGTCAAACAGCAGTATGCAAATATTACCGCAATCCGGTTTGAAGGGAGTTCTTTCTAGTGTAATTACTGCCGCAACAATACTTAACGTCTCAAGGCGACGAGCTCGTGGTGATGTGTATATCTTGCTAACTAACGCCATGTTATGTGCAAGCGTATTACCATCTCGTGAACGTCCCTCTCATCTCCGCGCTTTGTAGATTAATAATAATAACCTCACGATAATGTAAACACAATCATAGACAACAAGTATTTATTCATTTGATTAAGGTAACAATTACAATAAATACAACGCACAGGATATATTACGATTAAATATTTTCCGATTAAAATTAATAAATTTCATGATTTATATTTTCGTTTAATTTAGACAAAGCAAAAATATATTTATGGCGGTAACAACAAACACAACGAGACAATAAAGAAAAAAATTGCGCATAAAGTTTTGCTATACACCGTATACAGATAACATAAACAATTGTAGATCACATGACTACAGATAATAATAAATAATATAAGTATTTTCTAAGATAGCGGATTAAATTGTAGATTGTTCGTTATACAGATTGCAGCTTGGTTATATAAAAATGTAACAATTAAGCATATAAACGTGATCACACTTAAATTTTAGTATTCGCAGTTTGAATAATAAATAATTTAATGCTCTATACATGTAAATAGATGTTTCATTTCGCAAAACGATTTGATCCGTTACTACTATAAAAATTGTGGAAATCATAATTTTAATTTTTTTTGCACCTACCTGATACTTGTCCCCCTAACTTCCCTAACTTTTCGACCTTTTATGTTATTTACAATAAATAATTTAATAACCAAAAACTATTACAGTATTCTATAGTTTCATTTATTATTTATAGTTTAAGATATTTCATAAACATTTCGTACTTAAAATAATCGCCATAAAATCCATAATTTTTTTTTAGTTAATTTGTAATATTCGCATAAATATGAAAAATTATAACAAAAAACAAATAGTTTATAATTTTTCTCTTTTTTTATACAGAGTAAATCGATTTTGCAAATGTTTACCTAAAAGTAGAAACATTGGTAACTTAACAATACAACGCGAACATGTCATTTATATAAACAAATAGGATTCTCTTAACTTCCCACTGCTGGGACTTGTATTGTGAATGGCAGGTGTCACATGCCTAAGAAAGCTGGAGTTTTAAGAACATATCAGTTCTCCTGATTTTTTCATCACCGGAAGCTCAAGCCCAGAGGACACCGAATACACCTTTTGATTAATGCTGCATAAACGGCAGCCTCAAAACCTGAGCTATATAAGTTTTTTTTTATAGAAGAATAATTTAGATCTAAGTAATAAATTATATAATACTGTACCGCAACACTTGAATGAATAGAAATTATGTTTCCGTTTGTGTTGAAACCAGTACTCACAGTACGAGAGTAATGATAATATCAGTATTCAAAATCGCGGAGATTGTAATTGATTAAAACAGTTTTTTTTTTAATAATAAATAAAAAAGTGCAAGTAAATTATCAATAGAGTTTACAACCCAAATTATTGTTTATATTTTTTTGAAGAATACAACATGGAATTTTATAAACAATAGCACAGAGTATATCACAAAGGGTAAGGCAAGCGTGAAAATAATGCTCGTAATGTCCGCCTCCGCTTCCGACACAAAAGTGAAGAAAGACCGCCGCCGGATGTCTACACTTCTAGTAGAAGCAACAGTTCAAAATGTAGATTAAAATTAATTAGGCCGTGGACTGCAGGTCCGGGAGCTGAGTAGCCGATGTGATGTATTAGTCGGAGAAGTGGTAGGAATATGTGTTTAATATACCTTAAACTGAACAAGGTGCAGAGGATAGTTGGGGAAGGGGGAGAGGTTAAGATGGTGAGATGGAGAGTATGGTTATGTGGTCTACACGTTGAAGCGCGTCTCGGATCCGTCGGCGAGCATGAGCGTGACGGTGCGCGAGTTGGTCCACACGAGGCGCGCCAGGCGGGCCGGGTTCAGACGCGCCACGTCCGCCATCGGCGCGGTGCTGTAGCACTTCACGCAGCGCGTCTGCGCAGCGCCCAGCCCGAACATGCCTGCGGAGACCGGAACATAATATAAGCCACAAGACTACATCAAAATTTTGTAAATAAAATTTTCGCCGTAACCTCAATCTTCTCACCGATTAGCTTGTTTCCAAAGAAGTCTCTTTTAGTACTAAAAAAATAATAGAGATAATACTGGCGTATCAAACGCACTTACTAAGGGTGTAAAGGACTCGGCAGCTTCGCTAGTCCAGTAATACGGAAGTCCACGATTAAATTCAAACCCTTACATTACAATAGATAGAACTCGACCAGGCCTTCTTAAACCCGTGACCAAAATACACGATTTTATAACATCTGTCATCATGTATTTGTGCAGTCACACACACACCTGCTCCTTGGAGGTCTTACGTCCAGCAGTACCAAACATTCCAGCAGGATTTAATTTGTTAGGCATAAAAAAATGGGCACATCTATTTAATTATAATGTAAATATATTTTCCCTTTAATTTTACTTTAATACTTACCACTAAATGGCTGCGGTGGCATATATTCGAGCGAATTTCCATTTATTTATGTTTTTTCACAAAAATGCAATTTTTATGTATAATAGAGCATTTAATTTTTGTAGTCATAATAAATACAATTTTACAACTTTTGTGTAATTTGTAATTTTAGATTTTTGTATGTTTCTAAACGAATTCTAAAACTATATATTTTCATATGTATATTGTTACCTAATAAATAAATCATTAAAAAAAATATTTATCTTCCTTTTATGTTTATATAGGGTTGCCAAGAAGCTCGTAATTATTAATGGGGTCGTTAATGAAAAAGTTTTAGAAGCCTTGAACTAGAGGGTAGAATTACGAACCGTTCTTATTAGTTATCACTTTATAATAAAATTATGCAACAGTAGATGATAAATTTCCAGTTTTCCTTCTTCAGCATACCATGGAACACTTAGATACTGTTTTAGTTTAATGCAAATTCTGTTGTAACGTTGGATCGAGAAGTTCATAGACAAATTTGCGTGAAGCTGTTACGTAAGCGGGTGCTCACCGGCTGTGCTCTGCCAGAAGGAGAGCCGGTTGTCCGCCGTCGCGTAGGAGACGAGGTAGCGGCCGTCCGGGCTGAACGCGCACGCAGTTACCGGCCCGCCGTGCGCCGCCAGCGACTGGCAGCGCCCCGCCCGCAGCTCGTACAGCGCCAGCTGGCCAGTGTGGCTGCCGACTGTAACACATGGTGCACCGGTGACATTTTCCAGTTTCTCTATTCTCTCACCTCGGCTTATAACAGTTATAAGATTTATCGATTAGAGGATAATGCTCATCAGCACCATATTTTTGATTTGTAGGTTAGACTTTAAGATATGCATGGGTTCGTGTTGTAAGTAACAAGAATATATCATATTGCTCCGTACCTCTGTCGGGCTTCGCCTACTGACCTGCGATACGGCGCGTGGCAGGGCAATGTGACACCTGGTTGTAACGGCAGATCGCCGGGAACACCTCGTTCAGACCTTTGCTCTTTAGGTGCGATTGGTCCACGCAGTGCAGGATTATATCCATTACCTATGAATTTAAAAATTATCATAGAAAAAGTAACAATTAATGAGATTTGAAAGAAGATGAGAAAGACGTTTATTATCTCTATCACTGGTGACGGTGTACAGTTCAAGGAATCTCATCACCTCGACCAGTAGCTCCGCGACCTCCGCATGCATCCTGTCGATGAGGAGCTCGATGCCGCGCAGCACCTCCGCTCGGCCCCGCTGCAGCGCGATGGCGGCGGGGAGCGGCGGCGCGCCCGCCGCGGCGGCTGCGCAGCGCGCCACCTCGCGCGCCATCGTCGTGATAAACGCGGCTGGTCTGTGGATCAAAGACATGACAGTTGAAATATTAAAAAAAAATAAGACAAATTTACTTTTAAAGAAGTACAGATATATAGAGAGAGAAGAATCACAGAGATAGAGGAGTATCTAAAACGATAGTTAACAATAAATAAATCATCATTATCAGCAGACAGACGTCCACCGCTAGATATAAGCTTCCTCCAAAGATCTCCACATCGATCGATCCAGTGTTGCCCGCATCCAGCAGCTTCCCGCAACCTTCGCCAGATCGTCCGACCACCTGGTGGAGGGCCTGCCAATACTACGTCTGCGTGTACGTGGTCGCCATTCGAGGAGTTTGGTACATCATCTGATGTCAGTCCTTCGGGCGATGTGTTCTGCCCATTGCTAATAAATGAATAGTAAAAAAAATGAGCTTAATTAAAGAAACCTATTGGATGCGAGCCCCGCGGGACCGATCGAGGTGAAGATTTTTGGGGGAGGCCCATATCCAGCAGTAGACGTCTATCGGCCGATGACGATGATGATGAAAAGAAATTGTGACAGTTTGGTAGAAGAAGTATTTAGTATATAAGTTGTTTAAGCTCGTTCTTTATTGATATGTATATGCAGTGGACATCTATCGGCTGATGATGAAGATGATGATACGCCTTGGTCAACTTCAAGGATGGTGTCATGTTTTTAATAATGTCTGTTACTGTCAGTGTTTAAGAGAATAGAGTTAGATATATCTATATAATCATCAGAACAGCAGTATGTTATTACTTGACGCTGACAAGGTGAAGAAAAACAAAAAATCTTAGTCGTTATTGGTTCTCTTTGTGCTGGACCTGGATTTCTGCTAGTTGTGAATAGCACAGTTCCGTCTATTAGTTGATCATTAGTCTTTTTCGATATTTTTATAGCTATATAAATTACCAACGGCCGAAATGCCGTAAATATGCCGTTCTGATGGTGGATCACCTGGATGTCGCGATGAGGGTAAGCGCATGCCGCGCGGTGCGGCAGCTGTCCGCCTGTGGAGTCAGCGGCAAGTCCGTACGTCATCGACGGCACCAGCTTATCAGCGTCGGAGCACATCTCCAGCAGACCTGCGATTATATTAAAATATTTCTTACCATCACAACGCGTAGAAGAGAGTTTGAATAACAATTGAAAATTAAACAAGCAAACGGAGGCATTTGATTGGTGATGGCTTTCAGGTTCAGCCTAAATATTAATACTAAATAAGTGAGAATTACCTAACAGTACGTGGCTGACGTCCAGGTAGGGCTCCCACACTGCGAAGCCTCGGCCAAGCAGATCGACGGCGGCGCGGCGCAGCGGCGTGTGCGCTGGCAGTTTGGGGCTGCCGGGCGCCAGGAGCAAGTGCGTCAGCGCCAGGGCTGTCAGTCGCGCCAGATTGTTGGAGGAGCTTAGCGTGAAACCTGGAGGGGAGAGTGAGAGGTGAATGATTTTTTTTAAATTCTATCGTGACATGGCATGTAGTCAATGAATGTGTTTGTTGACCTTCATTGTTGAATGTGAGCAGCATTATTTAATTAATGTTTCAATAGAAGTATTGTATACTGAAGGGGTATAAAGGGGTCCCGCACAACATCTAACGGGACCTACGCCAACCTCACCTGCTCGTGGTGCACCCTGCTAATCAACAAACGAGGCTCTATCTTCCACCAAACCGCAGAAGACCAGCGTAGTGGGTAATGGCCTAAATCCTCACATATGAACCCCTACAACTTGGAGATCTTTGGGAGAGGCATATGACCCGCAATGGACATCGGCCTCCTCCAAAAATGATGATAATGATTGTTTACTCTGACTGATAAAACCAAGAATATTTATTTTGTGAACTACCAGTGATTTCTTGGTGAATATTTTATATGATGTGATTTCCGATGCCGTTGCAGTATATCAACTATTTACATGAAACCAATTTCGTTTATGATGTCTGTGGTTATATCATCATCATCATTATCAGCTGACAAAGTCTTATGGTGGCATATGCCATTCCCAAAGATCTCCACATCGATAGATCCTGCACTGACCGCATCCAGCTGCTCCCCACAACCTTAACCAGATCATCGGACCGGTCCAGTGGATATATATAAAACATCTATTTGCCAACAATGAATATACACGAGCTGAACGCCTGCAGGCCCTACAGCTGGTAAGTTACAAAGATTGCATGCTATTATACAATAAAAAGAATCTAAGCACAAAAAAATATTAATTGGCCCACATGTGGTGTTAACGCAGCAGTTCAGTATGTGTGGAATGTAAAATGCCGCCTTCACACCCTCACCTTCAACGATGGAACTCTTTCTGCTATCGCTCTCTTTACGCCGTTTGCTGCCGGCTGCACCTAAAATGTTTGAAAGCATCCATTTAAAGCAAATCATAGCAAAAATTTGGCAAAGCTTGTGAACGTAAAATGGCAACGGATTTTTTTTATGGGGTTTGGTGTGAGGGGTTCCGCCCATCATCTTACAGAGCCCAAGTCAACCTCACCTGGATGCGGTGCACACGAATAACAGACGAGGCTCTGACCATGCATCAACCCGCACTGGGGTAGAGTGGTAGGTAACGGCCCAATTTCTCTCAATGAACTCCAACAACAGACGGTGATCGTGCCAATCATAACGGAGGATCGATCGTGGTGGAGATCATTCGGGAGGCCTAAGTCCAGCAGTGGACATCTGTCAAGTTGAATCGGTGTAGCCAATTCTAAAAACAACAAACATTTAACTCGGAGTTTTATCTGCTGTAGGCTTTATGTCTTCAAAAGATACACCGCTCCCGGAGGAAGGTTAAGTTTATGTAAGTTTTGTACGCCATGAAAACCTCATCAGAATAAAACCTTTTCTTCAAACCTGTTATAAGTGTCCACCGGTGGACATTTTTATGGCATGGGACGCTCCCTAACCAGATTGAGCGACGATCTGCGTATAGCCGAAGATCGAGCTAAGTGTCTTTTCTTGTCGTAATCATCAGCAGGTGATGGACTATCACGAGGCCATAATGATGAAAACCCCCGCTGTGGTCACTCGGTGCTTTTACACAATAATTACATATACAAATCGATGAAATTCTTACCTTCGCTGGCGATGTCCTGCCCGAACTCCGCACCAATAACTCCTAGCAGCACCACCGCAGTAGTCTGCTTCCTCTTCAACTCAGCGAGAGATGACGGCTTGCGAACTATTTCCTCCTCTTCTTCCTCCGATTCCACCTCTTGCTATAATTGTATGATACTTTTTTACAAACCGTGTTATAATATTTGTCTATGTGAAGTTGACAACGTTTGTGATATAAACTTACGTCATCTTCTTAATACCGTCTGTGGTACATATCAATACCATTAATGGTGACAATCATATCATACTATTGAATAACCAGAAACAGAAGGAAGACCGTCAGATACCACGTTATGGCGAAAATCACATAGAATTGCTGGATGCCCATCACATCATCAGCCGATAGATGACCACCGCTGGACATAGCCCCGTCCCAAAGAATCCAGCACGATCTGGTAGTGATTCATATGGAAGGATTTAGGTCATTTCCCACCACGCTGGCCCAATGCGGGTTGGTGATAGAATAATAAATATTACTGTAGTTCAGACTATGCTCACATTCAATCCTTTATTACAACACTACATATCGTCGTCGGCCCATAGACGTCCACTACTGGACATAGGCCTTCTCCTAAAGATTCCCACTCGATCGGGTAGAGATCCCTATGGAGGGATTTGGGTCATTTCCGACCACGCTGGCCCAATGCTGGTTTCTGGGAGCCAGAGCCTCGTTTGTTGAGTAGCAGGCTGCACCATGAGTAAGTGAGGTTGGTTTGGATCTCGTAAGTTGTTGTGCGGGAACGCTTACACCCCTCGTGGATGCATCACACAGTTTTTTTTTTTAATACAATGAAGCGATGAGACGAGGCGGGACGTTCACCTGATGGTAAGTGAAACGCCTGTCCATAACAACCTGTCGCTAGTTAGGATGGTATATACTGCACAATATTGTATATATATATAATACTCTCGTCGCCTGGAGACATAAGATGTTAAATCTCATTACCGCAGTAATTTCACTAGATACAACCCCATCAATCAGGTACAGAGTAATCTGCACAGTACTGATAGGCGGCTGATATACGAGCGACGGAGGTACCTACCATCAGTCACACTAAACCATATCTATTTGACGTATGTGCGTATGTTTGAATTATAGAATGGATATATGAATGACCTTCTCCACAGGCTCCTTTTGCGCAGCGTGCGGGTTGATGCTCTCCGTGTGCGTGTAGAGAGGCAGGTACTGCGCCCAGCTGTCGACCAGCTGCTTGCGACCTTTCGGACCCAGTCTAAAATAAACATAAGTTTGAAAGTAGCAAGGACCTATCTAGTTTCTTTAATTTAATGTAGAATCGTTCATCTTTAAAACTTTTCAACCATTAAACTAGAAAGGCAGTGGCGTCAATCTTGGAATTGAAACGGACACCAGTAATTTGGTTTCATCTCAATTTCATATAACTTCACATCATAATTATAAAGAAGTTGAAGGTTCCATTCCAAGAGAGACAACAGACAGATGTGTTCTGAAAATCTAAACCCTTTGCCTGAGAGCCAAGAAACAGGAGCTTAAGTTTTACAAGGTAAACGATAAGTAAGGACTCCTCGGATGCAAATAGAGACCTTCAGTAAACCTATCACCTAAATAGAAATTGGAACTGGATTTCATGAGATGATCAGCGAAATTTTTGTTGATCTCAAGTTATATTCGGCTACTACTGAGTGTTAGCATATAATAACAATTTAAACGAAATCATGATTTAATAAAGGTGATACTGAATTTTTTATTTTGAGAAGACCGATGCAACGAAGTCTACACACCTTCCAAGTTCAGCGAGAAGCAAGGCTTGAGCAGCGTCACGGACCTCGAGACACTGATGTTGCCATCTCCGAGCTAACATCTCTACTTGAGGACGCTTGAAGCTCTTAGCACCTGTAAGATTTTATTTTTTATCATCTTTATTTCAGGTCAATTTTTTATATATTTCTTACACATCATAGTGCTATATTTACCATCAGATGCGATGATGATCAGGAGCAGGTATATAATATAAAAAACCTGATAGGCCTTAGTTCATACATATACAATGATTTTACTTATACTATACTAATATTTTGTGGTACTGTGAATTCACCTGCCGCCACCACCTTGTCTGGTAACAGGACGCAATGCAAGGTGGCAAGCAGCGACCAGCCTTGCTTAATGTGAGCCTGCTGAGCCGCCAACTGCTCTTCGCGCTCCTCATCACCGCCCCAGGATGAGGTGCGTGTTGTAGGCCTATTCGGTTACAAATTAATGATTTGATTTAACTAAGTGTCAACGTCATCATTTCATCCTTTGTAGAAAGGATATATTATATATTTTAGAACGTCTATAAATAGATATAAAATATCAGACCTGTGCAGCCGTCTAACGACTTCCTGCTCCGGGACGAAGCTAGCATTGCTCATGGACATCAGAGTATTTGCTAACGCGACGATCGACAGCAAGTGGTTGGTCGTAAGTGTGGTGCTGAGCTCCCAGTGGAGCTTAGATGTGAATAACCTGTAAAATATATTATTTACTTATTAGATCCGTATTGTACTGCTAGATCATTTTCAATACTATATTAAAAATATAAACAATAAAATTATAAAAAGGTTATGCTTTATATCTTCAGTGGAAATTGTAATAGACCTGGTGAGTTTCTCCTGTCGAAGCAGCTCTGATGGTAGATCGGAGTTCAGCAAGGCAGGATCGGTAGGCGCCGCGGCCGCCGCTTCTGCCCAGCTGCCGAGCCACGTGGGCAGCTGCACCGCCATATGACCATGGCGAGACACCACACCGAAGCAGACGGGGACCTGTGGAAAGTAATGACATTTTAAACACAAGGTTTGAGATATTAGGACAATGACGGCAAGTATCTTATAAATACTCCAGATCCTTTGGTTATAGGATGCAAAACGTAATTGTGGTGGTTCTCGTTTAGCCTTTATTTATGATGATTAGTACCAATAAGGCCAAAGATTGTGAAGCGCATGGAATACTCCAGCTCTCATATGTCGGAAGCCGAACCACGACAAAGCTTTTACTGCAGCATAAGAGAGGTTTGTAGCTAACCTGGCAAGATATCATGGAGAAACCACCATTGAACTCGACCATATGTGGGCCTAATCTAATTTTAGCCGCTATGGCAGCTTTGTCTTGATATTTTCGGTTCGCAATTTTAGGTTTAATAGTAAAATCTGACCATGGGTCGGAGTAAGCCGAGTTTGGACTCGCAGACTCTGTCCAGATCGGGATCGAGGCCCCACGCGTGGAGGAGCGACATTAGGATTTGCGCTATCTCCATGGTGTGCGGAGGCTCGGCCAAGGACATATCGCGGGGTCGACTGCGTTTCTGATTAAGCTCATCTGAAACAAAGATCTTTAATATATTATACGATGCAGATATATTATTCTTTAAAACTAAATCCATGTTCAAAATCACGTCATCAAGTCCATTCTAGACTAGACTAGAGGATGAATAATATTATGATAGTGTTTATTATAGGGGATGTAAGGGTTCCCGTACATCAACTCACGGGATTCAAGCCAACCTTACCCTTTCATGGTGCACCCTACTAATCAATTAACGAGGCTCTGGCTCACATCAAGCCGCATTGGGCCAGCGTGGTGGTAAATGGCTTAAATCTGCCCATACGAATCCTTTTTTTTTTCAGTTTTAGAAAGAAATTTTCAAAAGATATGCTTTTGAGGAGAAGTCAGGATTGTGTGAGGTTCCTACCCACTAAAACCCCAACGGTGGTCTGCATCAGTGCATACGCCTTTCCGGGATCTCTTATAGAACGCACCGACGACCCTCTACCCTTAAAACCAAAGTAACTAGTTTCAGGTAGTATGCACTATGTGATCATGTTCTGCATCATGTATATCAAGTACAATTTTTTTTTGTTTAGAGGGGGAAATCTTCGAAAGATGCCGTTCGTCTGGGAAGAAGTCAGGATTAGGTGAATTTCTTACTACTAAAACCCCCTCGATGGTCTGCATCAGTGCATTCGGAGAGGCTCCGGAATCTGTTATAGAACGTACCGGTACACTTTGTATTACACGTCTCTAAGGAGAAGCCTAATCCTCCTAGGCACCATCGCTGAGCTACACGCTGTCTCACGCAGGTTCGCTTATTAAGAGATAAGGGTCTCCACCCTCAAGACCCGCGAAATTCCTAGACTTCCTTTTGGTCGCCTTCTACAACAGGCAGAGCTTACCTTGGTCCTATTCTTACTAACCCGAATCTGAAGGGGTGCCCATATGTATCCATATCGTAATGTGGGAATCTCTGGGGAGGCCTATGTCCAGCAGCGGACGTCTGTCCGCTGATGACGATGATGTTTGTTAGAGAACCGAGCGAATAATCACAATACATTCATAACATTAATTTTTGGCTTTTCATTATAATTTCAAGTACACACAAACATTTACCGGTTTGTTTTGTTAACTACAATTACTTAACGTTGCGACCTTGACGCCATTTTGTTAAGTCGTAATTGAAACAAAATGTCGGCTCTAATCATGCTGTAATTAGTCTTATAATAGAGTAAACGATTTATTAGTGTATATTTATTTGTGTTATTTTCATATCTAATAATAGTTTTCTGTTAAATTTATTGATACCCAGCTGTTCCCTGCCTGCTTTGCTGGCCGTAACGCCCCCGAAACTCCCTTAGGAAAAGTAATTTCGCAAAATCCGGTCTTAGCTCATCTTTAAATGGCAGAAGCAATATTTTTACCAAATTTTTTGTGTTTATGTGTAATAGTTTTGAAGATCTCGTGATAAGAAAATTAATCTCTGGACATCTCTGAACATCCCTATTGGCATAATATCCAAGGCATGTCGTAAAAGACGCTTAATAGGGAACCACTTTAAGAAAAGGGCAGCAGCTTTTCCTGTGCTGTTTACCAAGCGCGGCGTCTATAAAAATTTAACCCAAAAGAGAAACTAGAAGACCAGGTCTGATTGATTGTGTTGGAAATCATTTGGAAGGTTTTGTAAAAGACGACAATAGGCTGTAATAGTGAAGGGTGGTTAATTTTTTTTTTAAATATTGAGTACCCAAGTCTCTTTTGACATCTTTTTGGAGGATAATATCTTCCGGAAACAGACATAGGATGTATTTTTTTTATTCCACGAAGCGACGAGAAGAGATAGACTTTCACGTGATAATAAAAGCAATGATTGCTCGATAACAACGCAACGCTAGTTTACACACATTGCGCATACCAGATAATTTCACTAGCTACAATGTCCTTCAAACCGGAATAGAGTAATGTTTGCACACTACTGTTTGTCGGCAGAAGTAGGAGCTGCGATGGTACCTAGACGGTGTCCGGCAACAGGGATTTACCACCAGTAGTTTGTTTCCGAGACTATAACGTACGATAGTTTCTCATCAGTCGATTTAATTATTTTAATTATTCAAATGTATGTAAATAATTGTTATTCAAAAATAGAGGTTTACGTATTAGTAGAGATTTATATCGGGAAGTGTTGAAACTCGGGTGGGGTATGCTACAGCATTCGAATGTCCCCGCACGCCCACTATGGTCACCAGCGTCAACTATTTCCATGGATATAATCACCGTTTTGTTTCATAATCTTCACACCGACCATTCCTCTCAATTACCATATAATATTTATTACATAAAACACAATACCTAGACAAGTACATTACCATATAAACAGATGTATGCCCACTACTGGATAATCACACACTCATTTCTACACAAGTTTATTCTGAAATAATCTCATACGAAAGATTCATTTTGATAAAAAATTTAACACTTCCATATAACACGTTTATAAAACAACAGAGTTCTGTTGACGATGATGACTATTGAAGATGTAGAGGTGTATTGATGAGTATTTCGCGAATAATATCTTATATTGATGATTTAATATGAGCATATCGACTACGACACCCACCGATTTATTATTCGATCATAATTAAAACGTCAAGTACTATATATACATTTACTTAAACTTATATAGTAACAAATATAAACCAGGACGCAGCTAAATTGAATATTTCAAATCCTGGTTATGTAAGTACTATGCTGGATTCCTGGACTACGTAAGAGATGGAGTTATGCCGGAGGAATATTTTTTGGTGTCCTTCATACTAGTTGCTTGCAACACTTTGGATTGATGGCATTGTTGTATTCAGCGGGCTTCCTCCACATCTTCAAACTTGTTTCCATGTCATGTTAAATTGTGGTTAAATAGATAAAAAATAATCCGTCCTTAATGTTAAATGTTGTCACCCTACTCTATTCAGCAGTCGCACAATGAGAGCTCGTTTCACAAGAGCTTTAGTACCGCGGGTAGGGCGAGGCGCGGTCAGCCTAGATCATGTCCAGCCTTGATGCATATCCACCAGCTCCAATAAGTTGTAAACATAACTTTACGTGAGCGAAACCTTTAATGTTTGAATACACTTGCGTATGGATATAACTTTTAATCAGTTCGCAATTCTTTATGGAATAAACTTTAAAATGTTTAAGAGGCTCTTGTCCTTTTTAGTTTCTTTGCCTCATTAATATTACAGTTTTTAGTAGACTTGTTGGTTCATAAAGAAGTTTTTTTTAAAAAAAATTGTCTATATTAAAGATGTTTAAGCAACAATCATTACCATGAGATTTCTAACTATAACAATGTATCCAACATACTTTGATGGAACTTCAATCAGGAAACGGAGCCCAACATTGTATTGCATAGAACTCGGTACATAATACTGTTGTGTATATACCTTCAAGAGACACGTTCAAAACGTTACATATTTTGTAATTGCAGGCTTGAGTAGATGTCCTTTAATTTGCAGGACCTTTTTACATTCCTCACTAATCGGAATAAGTCTAAATCGAAGTTGTATTTGCGGTGCCGGCGTAGATTGTGCAATGCACCAGCTTTAATATCGCAACTGTGCCAACAAGGAAATATTGATATCATTTCGACACCGTACACCGGTTTCGTGTGACGAGTAACATAATATGTAGAAAAGGTTTCTTAGTTGGGAACAGATAAGAATTTCTATGGAAATTTGAATGGTTTAAAACGAACGCTATTACATCATATACGCTATATATATATATAATGAAACATTCTTGAAGTTAAGATTTATAAAGCAGCGACAGCAGGTGCAAAAGTTCTAGTTATCTAAAAGTAAAAAAAAAAAACTAAACCTAATATTTTTAACGTGGAAAAACCATAAATTTCGATTTTTTTAATCAACGGAGTGACGATACAAGCAGTACATTCACCTGATGGTAAATGACACGCCTGTCCATAACAATGTGGCGCTAGCTAGGATGGTATACACTGCACCACGTTACTCTCGTTGCCTTGAGACATAAGATGTTGAGTCTCGTGACCCCAGTAATTATACTAGCTACCGCTCTTTGAACCGGAACACAGTAATGTTTGTACACTACTTTTTGTAGGCTGCTACAGGCGCTACGGTGGTACCTATCTAGACGGTCTCCAGCAACAGAGACCTACCACTAGTAACAGTTGATTCTGTTGACATGTTTGTTTTTTTTATTTTTACGGGTCCTGTTTAATGTTATGGTTATTTACTAACGCGCATTTGACTTGCGTGGTAGATAAATGGTCTTGATTAATCATCTTTGTGAGAGAAGGCCCTAATTTCTAGTAAGAATATTAAGAGGGCTGTACATATGTACACTAGCTGTTCCTCGCGAGCTTTGCCGGTACTAATATATAATAACATTTTAAATTAGATTTGAAATTTGTCAGAAGTATTCTCCCTCGGCGCCAACCCACCTCCTTCCTGTTAACCCCTGCAACTCTCTATGGGGTAAGAATTTTGTAAAATCCATTCTTACTTGACCTCTAAATGGCAGAAGCAATATCTCTACTAAATTTAGAGTGTTTAGATCTAATAGTTTCGGAGGTCTCGTGATGAGCCAATGAAACTGGATATCTCTTATAATATGGTTATACTACGTTAAAGTGCTTACTCACAGAGTAAATGGTTACTTTGTTATATGTATATATATATAGTTAGGTAGTGAGTGTGTCGTTTGTCAGGCGCTGTGCAACTATGTCGCCTATCGTACATCGGACTGAACTAAACTGTGAACTTAAACAATGATGGAGATGGACAGATAGCGAGCTACTGGGTTATGGGAACTGCACATTGGGTTAAAAATATCGACGGAATTTTAAATACTTCTTTACTTAGCCGATATATTTTAGATTAACTATACAGTGTAACAGTCAAAGATGAAGAGAGAAGTTGTGAAATTATTATCAGTGATATTTGCACACTACTGTTTGCCGGAGAAGGTAGACACTACGGCGATATCTACCTAAACGGTTTCCAGCACCAGACACCATCAGTAAACCTTCTACGAAGTATATGTTTAGTACAAATAGCCGAGAAAAAAACTTCACGTACGTGAGCTGTCAAAATTGCCAAGTTACATTTTAGAAGGTATAACTACACTTGTTTCACCTTAAACACCAATTTAAGTAATCATAAAGTATCAACGTGTGGGCATATCGGGCTACATGTGCGTTCTTGTGACGGCTGGGTTGAAACCTGTTACATGACCGCAAATGTCAAGGTGGCTATTACCACTAGGTGACAGCATGTACACCATTACCGTTTTCATAAAACCGAAATCATGTTGACAGGTTATATACACAACATATGAATATATAACTTGTTGACTGCAAACCGGTAAACTTAGCAATAAACTCAATCATGTACTTAGTAACCATAATTTATTTTCTTATAAGGTATTTGGTTTACTGGTGGTAGGTCACTGTTGCGGAAGACCGTCTACGTAAGTACCACCGCAGCATCTATTTCGACCGGCAAACATTACCGTGTTCCGGTTTTAAAGGTGTTATAGCTAGCTAGTGTAATTACTTAGATAACGAGATTCAACATCTTATGTGTCAGGCGACGAGCGCAATGTAGAGCAGTGAATATCATCCTAACTAGCGCCACGTTGTTATAGGCAGACGTATCACTTACCATCAGGTGATCGTCTCGTCGCTTAATTTATTAAGAAAAAGGTAATTAAAAGAAATTTTAACTATAACAAATTTAATGTACATGAGCTCATAGAATTGCGTTCATCTGCTCTGTAGTCTCCAGCTATTCAGATTAGGACTAAAGTAATCCCTTGCTTTGCGTAAGTGACCCCAGGGTGGACGGGAAATACGAGGTGATCTAATGTTTGTAGTAGCATAGCGAGGATGTTGGGGAGGGACCCAGAATAAGGATATTACCATTGGAGGTAAAGAGAAAATTTTCCGTCTCCCCTCCTATCTGACACCAGAAAACGATTCTTGTTCGAAACATAACAATATATTAAAAAAGGTGCAATTTAGAATCAGTCTGTATATATAGGAGATGTCCATATCTTCACTGTCTCATCACGAGATCTCCGAAACTATTAGACGTAAACACTCAAAATTTGGTAAAGATATTGCTTCTGCCATTTAGAGGTCAGTTAAGAATGGATTTTACAAAATTCTTTTCCCCAGGAACGTTGCGAGGGTGTTAAGAACAAGGAGGGGCTCGGGGAAAAATTTCTGACAAATTTCAAGTCTAAATTAAAGCAAAGCGGGGAACAGGAACAGAACCCATTTTTTGTCGTCGGTTAAAAAAAAAATGTGTTTTTTAAAATGTATGTGAATGTAAGCGACGGTAGAATCAAGACGGTTCGTCTGGCGATATGATGTGCGTCATGCTCATAACGATCTGACGCTAACCAGAGGAGTTCCGTAATTAATGCTAATCAGTACTTCACTATGCAACACCTCTGCACCTCGAGACACAGGATGCTAGGCAGCATCCGCCAAGAAATTTAATATTTACATCACATTAACTGTCTATTAATTAATTTGATAGGTCCATTGACCTTTTTTGACGTTTCATAAGATGGACTTTAGGGAAACTATAGGACATGAGGATTTCAAGATCGATAGATGTAGAGATTTTATGTCCAACAGTGGACATCTATCAGCCGAACATGACGTTACATAACTGTAATTTATACTAAATGTTACATGTAAGTAGAGGTGCAGGATGCTCACGGGATCCAAGCCAACCTCGCCTACTCGCGGTGGACACTGCTAATCAACCAACGAAGCTCTGGCTCTCACCAACCCGCATTGAACCAGCATGGTGGGAAATGACCCAAATCCCTACCTGACATACGTGGGATTCCTTGTGTGAGGCTTATATCCAACATTGGAAGTCTATCGGCTGATGACGCTGATATATTACTATGGTAATTTTAATTAGGAATACCGATTGTACTAGTATATTTATTGACTAATAATGTTTTCTTTATGAATTGAATTAATTTAAACATACATATGTTGTTGTTTAATAATAATAAGTATGGAGTGGGGCAAGGCTGCTGGCTGGTATTTGCTTGTGACTGGCGAAATGACAACTTGTCACCGGATCTACGCATAATAACTTGAGCCCGTGAGCGCTGACTAGTGATGTACCTCTATTGATGTCGATAAATCTTAACTTAAATACAAGTGCACAGAGATTTCACGTAGAACCCTTTATGCTGGTTTATACATAAAATTGAACATAGGAGTTTCTTTTCGACATAGTTGCGCACCTGTTTAGGTAGGAACAGGTATTAGGTCTTAGTAAGTATGACAGCAATGATAATTTTTACAATCACGTCGCAGTGTGCAAACATTACTGTTCGATTTAAAGGGTTCCGATTCAACTGACCATTTTCTGTCTAAATCGACGATCAAATAATCCAGATTTCCTTACTAGGTATTAATTGGTATACGGAATGGTATCACTTAGTACCAGGTCTAGTAATCTTGAGGCTTTTTTCTTCTTAACATTGGACCCTTCTCTTGACGAAGTGTGCTCCTTTACTGTGTAAAAATACCAGCATCTTAAGGACACAGGTGCGATATGTATCAATGAGAAAAACGTTGCTGTAAACATGATGAGATATATTTTCCTAACCTGCAGTAAATATTATCTAATCTCTTATTTTATAAAGAAAGTTGTGTATGTAAAAGAAAAGATTTATTTTTATAACGAGATAAACTCTGTATAGAATTGCACTTGCCATACTTTTTATCATTGTCATCTCGTGAACTGATAGACATTCACAGCTGGACATAGACCTTTTGTAATGTACTTCATAAAACACGATTTAAATCTGTTTGAGTACGTCCATCATCATCGCCGGTCCATAGACATCCACCGTTGGATATAGGCCTCCCCCAAATCCCTACAAGATCGGAGAGATACTATAAGGGGACATGGGCCTTTTCCCACCACGCTGATCCAATGCGGTTTGGTGGTAGAACTAGAGCCTCGATTGTTAATTAGCAGGGTACACCACGAGCTGGTGAGGTTAGCTTGGATCCAGTGAGTTGTCGTGCTGGATCCCTTACACCCGTTTGAGTGCATCAATTATTTCAACATTTTTTTTTCTTCAATTAAGCGACGAACGAGCGGAACGTCCAGCTAATGATAAGTAATACGCTTGCCCATAACAACGTGGAGCTAATTAGGATGGTATATATTACAACACATTGCGATCGACGTCTTAAGCGATGTTAAGTCACATTACCCTGGTAATTCCATTAGCTACAACGCCTTTTAATGCGCAACACAGTAATGTTTGCACACAACTGTTTGGCTGGAAAAATAGGAGCTACAGTGATACCTACCTAGACAGTCTCCGGCAACAGTCAATCTAGCCTATTTAGTAAGTGATTTGTCATTCCAGCACTTTAATGTACACATTCAGTAAAATAAATATTCTTTTCTGTTTCTTACCCATAATTCGAAAAAAATTATCGACCGGAAACTGTATACCTAAATGTTATCGTCAATGTGAACGGCGTCGTCGCATCCCTACCGGCAGCGCGGACCTTGGTCTTTAGGAAAGTTGTCCGGTGCGGACCGGCCAACACTGTTATGGCAATCTGTCACTTTATTTTTAATTTACAAAAGGCAAAGGCTCTGAGTCACGCGTCCTATACGTAATATTTAACTCGCATTGCAATAGACGTATGATCTTTTGTAGTCTAGGTTTTGCGCTTGCGGTATCCAGTTTTATTTATTGAATGTCAATAACAAAGGTCGAGTCGACATTTATCCGAGTAATTAATGTTTAAAGGTAACCTAACCTTATAAGAGTCTAGATTATTAATAAGAAAAAAATCTATCAATTCAAAACAATCTCACATACAACTACATTGTTGTATGATAGCAAATATTGCTCGGAGCATTATAAATTTTTCAATTATGATTACTTTTGACTACAGAGTTATAACGATATTAAATTCGTATATGTAATTGGTTGATGGCGAATAAGGTGATCACCATACGAGTTGTACGTCTTGAAGACAACTTTTCGTATCCCCGCTGAGCTTGTGTTTCCGTTGAAAGAAAACATAGTATGGAAGTCGATATGTTCAGCGATTAACGGCTTTTATGAATATGACATCTCTCAAACCTTTACTAAGCCAGCGTGGTGGGTTACCTCACTCCCTTTGGGAAAAGCCGTCTAGTTTAAGAAGTAGAAACAAGACGGCTGTTTGTTTTTAAATTTGATAAAAGCGAACATCCTGTAGCTAGTTGTCAAATGGCGTGGGAATTGCATCGTTCGTGTATTCACGGTGAGCCGCGCTGTATCTAAACATACGCCGAGCACGAATGTCAAGTAGACTGCAGAAAGGAAACGCCTTCGCATTATACAAATAAATATCGCACCTGTTGTAATAGATATATTATACTATAACTATCCTATATATACTACTCTAGTAATATAATCTACGGTTAAAAATAAAAAGGATAACACACATAACGAGGTCGACACTATCTAGTAAAGGTAGCGGGAAGCCACTGGGTCGTCGGTGTAGTGATCTTTGAGAGAGGCCTATGACCAGCAGTAGACCTCTTTCGGCGGATGTGATGATGAAATATAAAAATCCATTGTTCAAATTTTCAAAAATTAACAAATATAAAAAGCTTTTTAATTTTCTCAATTACTACACAAGGAGAGAATAATAGATCACCGAATCTGAAGGATCAAGAATTTTTTTCGTTGTCCTTATCGATTATTTAATCTTATGAATTTATAAGTTACCTAAGTTGAGCTTTGGAAGCAATCGTGAATTCTTCTGTATGATGTGTAATGATTATAGACATCAAACAATGAAAAAACTGAAAGGGCCTAAAGCTAACTATATCCTTTTTATATTGTGTTGTTATTACTATCATCAACCGACAGACGTCCACTGCTGGATATAGACCTCCCCCAAAGATTACCACATCGATCAGGTAGAGGAATTCATATGAAGGGGTTTGAGCTATACCCCACCACGCTGGGCTGCGGGTAGGTGGAAGCCACAGCCTTGTTTGTTGATTAGCAGGATGCACTACGGGCAGGTAAGGTTGGCTTGGGTTCCGTGAGTTGTTCTGCGGGTCTCTTTACACCCCGTTATTACTGTATATGGGCGATATACTTTGAAAATAATTTATAAAACTGATGAATATTTTTTTATTAATATTCCGGAAAATCACAATTGAAATAAATATTACGAAGAAACTTGGTTTAAATTCGGTTCAACTGTCTTGGGAAGTACGAACGCATGTGACGATACATTGATCCCGGCTTTAAATGTATAACAACATCCTTTTAGATAAATTTTGTTTTTTTAATCAAATTTGTAATACATTGAAAACCTATGTTTTTGTTAATAATCTGAATAGATAAATTCGTCAAATATGAAGAATTTATTAACAATTTTAAATTTTTGCAAAATTTTAATACAAATAGAAATATCATAAATCGAAATGGTTACTTTACAAAACTGTGGACGTTATTTAGACGCTGAAGGTTGCATTTACAGAATAGACAAGGTATGTTATTTAGTAAGTAGATTGCGTACGACACTCTATTTGGTGTGATGACCCATAACAGCGGTTCTAACGCAACGGCCGCTGTAATTTCATCTCTACATCCGACAGCCTCCCCGCTCCGGTTTCGCAGTTGTGACACCGCGCGGCTTGTAAGACAATTCGCACTTAAACTTAATGAAGTAGAACTGTACTTAAAAAGAGTTGCACTTGTAAGAGCTCCTTAGGCAATAAGTAATATTTTTTTGTCTGTATTTTGTGTAATATTCTGGCCGTAATTTAAATTTTTAATTAGTATAATAGCGTATAATAAGGTAATATAGAGCTACGAGCATTTCATTGAAACGTTCTCCATTAAAGTTATAAACATCATGAAGTCAGTTAAACATAGTTTCTTTGTCGTTAGTTGTTCCTAACCTTTTATCTCGTAAGATTTTTTATTTCCTATCCTATTACGGGAAAAAAAATCTTACGCCCTCTTTAACGTAATGGTTAACTAACTACACCTCACTATTATTTATTCATCATCATCAATAGCCTTTGTTTATTAACTGCTGGATATAGGCCTTCTCCGATGTCTTCCACCACGTGCGATCTGCAGCTTCTCGCATCTACCCGCTTCCGACCGCCCTGATGATGTCGTCGGTCCATTTAGAGGGAGAGCGTCCTACACCTCTTCGACCATTACGCGGCCTCCAGTCCAAGACTTTTCTACCCCACTGCCACAACAGACATGGCTGGCCTATTGCCACTTCAGCTCGCAGATTTTGAGAGCTACATCGACAACTTTAGTTCTCCGTCGATTTTCTTTGCTCCGGATTTTGTCCCTTATAGAAATGCCAAGCATACCTCTCTCCATCGTTCATTGTGCTACTTTGAATCGGTGGACCAGTCCGATGGTCAGGAGCTATGTCCCTACGCCATAAGTAAGAGTGGAGAGGATACACACTAAAGACTTTTTAATAATCAATTTTTTTATAATCTAAATAAAAAATTATCTATTAAGAATAGCTAAAATAGCTAAATTAAAAAATTTATTCTTTCTCCCTCTCCAGTCGTGCTACATTAAAGGTCAAACACTCACTAGGGAACGGCACCACAACCGTTGGGGACCTATGATATATATGGGCAAAGGCAGGATGAGACTATGTCAGACAGATGGATAAATGACACATACTTGGATTCGTACATCCTAAGTTCATTAGTGGACAATAATAAACTGAAATGATGATGACGTGAATTATACAAACATACATTTATTTAGAAATATAATAGGAGCCTGATTTTACGAGAGAACTAATCGTTGAAACTGTTGGAGCCATCAGATCAATATATGTAGCATATATAATGATAGCAAATTTCATCTACAACTCTTAACTTCTGTTCGTGCCCATAACTGCTAAATATCCCTGTGACGCAGCAGCTGATAGCTTCCATTGTAACACAGACATCTCTTGTTGAATTCCATGGACACAAATAGAGAAGTTTGGATGGCGGTAGTTTTCGAACCCTCATCGCTTATTATTATTAGCATATGGTGAAACTGCTGATATAACTGCGTCATCATATTCCGGTTGTCATGTGAGCTAAAGACTCAGTCAAGTAGTTCTCTGTTCTCCACCTCTACGTCATTAAACATCATGTTTAAATTGAGTAAATCATTTTCAATAAACCAAAGCTTCATTAAAGTGGTATAGTAGTATTTATTACACTATATTTTGTTTGTATTTGTTATTAATAATATATGAATGATCTGTAGTGTAAACATGGTTTAATCAACCACCATCAGTTGTAAATGCGATTTGAGTGCAATTACGCGGCGATCGCAACAATATAATAATGTTTTGATGAGCTCCATTGCGGGTTGGGCCACAGTCTCCGTAATTATATTATCGATTTGCTGCTGCAATGTAAATATACTAACAGCTCACCTATCTCGTATATATAAGCCTTCATATCGTTATATTTATTCCGTATAGGTAAGTACCATCACAGCTCTCACATCTGCCGTCAAATAGTATTGTGCTCAAGTTTGAAAGGGGCTGTAGCTAGTGAAGTTACTGAGGCAACGAGACAACGTGTTAGATCTCAAGATGATGAGCTCATGTGGTGCTATGTATTATCATCTTAACTACCAGCTGTATATGTATATCAATTATCGTCAGGCGAACGTCTCGCCCGTTTCGTCGCTTCGTCACTAGAGTACTGTAAGGATCTTTCCGTAAAGAGATAGATTTGTCTCAGGGCGAGGAGTTCAAAGCTGTGGTGTGTAAACATTCAAACAGGTAGTGCCCTAATATTAGATATAGGTTGAAGACTTAGGAACCGATTGAGGCTTAAAAAGTAACTATAACTCACAAATTATAATTAAAATATTTTCATTAAAAAACAGTACGTTTTACTTAGCTTTATATTATTTTGTGGGTCTTTTTGCTGATGGTGACACTGTTACCGGAGCCCGTCTGATGTATAAAGGTCAAGAACTATAATACATAGCATTAACATATTAGTTTTTATAGCAGTGTCCTCGTTGCAACAAAGACCAGCGTAGGTGGAATCCAATTGCAGTTGGTACGTTTCAAGTTTGTGTTCCAAGTCCATTTTCGGTGTATTATTCATAAAAAAATGTGATAAAAAGCAGTTCTCAGCACAAACAGGAAGCTACAAAGTTTTACTGATAAGTTTATAGTAATCATCATCATCATCATCATAAGCAGCTCACAACAGTCATCTCCTTGAAAGCTCTTTAAAAAAAGCCACGGTAATAAATATAAATATACTACTTTGTATTTTTACATGAATTTGTATGCACTTAATTTCTTCCTTTATCTTCTCATGTCTTTAAGATCTAAGAATGTAGATCCTAGCCTAGACAGTAAGATGAATCTTTTGAGATGTAATGCTACTGTTCCATGCTTCGTATCAGCTGGATCGAAAAAAGAGTGATCTCCAACATTTCGGCATGGATCTTAAATATTCAAATTGTTTAATAAGGTTACGATTTAAATGATGATGAGAAAGATAGTAGTTAAGTTAATTTAGACATTAAATTTAAACCTACACACTAACTGATAAACAATGAAACGGTTACAATAGCAGATCGCAGTTACAAGTTAACAATGTATCCAGTTCCCAACAATCATGCGGTGCGATTATATCGCATCGAATCTTTAATTTCGACATTGACAGAGATAACCTTTGGTACGCGAGATAATCTATGAGAGCTGGTGCCGCCGCGTTGAGCAATCCTGGTCACTTTGATACTCATCGTTGTATTTCAAAAAAGATAACCGCCGTATCAAAAAGTTACAATTAACTGTATTATACACGTCCAAAGGTAAGCTGGTGGAAAACTTTGCGTGAATTATGCTCGTCTGTGGCATTGACCTTGGGAAAGGCTTATGTCCAACAGTGGAAACAATGGATCATGATGAAACTAAATATCTGTAGTACTTTCATTCCAGTGTTTGTTTTTTATTGTTTGTAGTGCAAAGTAGTAATCAATAAATAAATACATCCGGAAGACTAAAGGCTATATTGAGACCTCTGAACAGATGAATCTGGCTTGTAAATTAGATTACTTCTTCGGACTTCCAATACTAACTTGGAATTTCTTTTTCTAGTCTACATTTGTGATTTTTAATAATCGCTCTGTTTCTGTCTCTCTACGAAGCTATAATATCATATGGTGGTAGGGTCAGCCTCCTTTGTCCGTTTCCTCCACATCGTCATCACTCGTTTGGTTTTCACATATGGCTTTTGTAACTATATTATTATTTCCATTCATATTTTATATAAAGTCCTTGTACATCATCATCAGCAGATAGACGTCCACTGTTGAACATAGAAGCCTCCTCCAAAGATCTTCACATACAGTCAGTATGGCCTAGCTAACGCTGGACAATACGAGCTGACGTATGTAGGGGTTCATATGGGTGTATTTCGGCCATTTCCTATCACTCTGGCCCAATGCGAGTTGGCGGGAGCGAGAGCCTGCTTTATTGGTTAGCAGGGTGCACCACGAACAGGAGAGATTGGCTTGATCCCGTGAATTGTTATGTGGGATCCTTACACCCCTAGTTCGAGTATAACGATAAAATTATTTACAATTAATAGTGATAGGTACCTAGTGAATGCACCACGAGCAGGAGAGGTACTTGGGTCCCGTTAGTTCCTGAGTCTTTGTACAGTAAGACATAACTTCTAACACGAAAAAAATTCGATATGAGTACAATAGATTACGTTCAGAGACTTTTTAGTGATCTTGAAATATTTTTCAGTTATGTCCCTTATAAATTGAATACTCTGGATTATGTTGGCAATTTACAGCGAAGCTATAGTGACGGCTGGTTTAGAGAATTCCAAAAAATCTCACCATTGAGCAAACTCCATAATCTAATCACAGTCTCCTATGTTACAAGTAAGCTATTGCACTAGAACAGTATTCAAAAGGCGAATTGAACTCAAATGAAAATCTTATACACCGGAAATTAAGCTTGTTTTTAGAAAGATTTCTAGATAAGAGACATTAAAACTTGGAGATAAATTTATAGGTTTTTCTAAATATTTTTAATATATTAGCATATTACTTAAATATATATTACTTAGGAATATATATTATCCCCATTTATGTAAAGAACACCGGCATTATTCTAAGACGATCGTCTCAGGAGAACACTACGAGATCAATTTTAACATTTGCTTTCATTTAAATAGCCTTATAAAGAAGTGAGATTCTATCATTTTTACGGACAGACGTAAAAACTGCTAAAAACGCGAGGGTACTCTGTAAATGGTGATTTCAAAAATCTGGTGGGCATGATAATGTGATACGGTTGTCATAAATTGAAAATAACGTCGCGTGTGTAGACTTTAAGATTTTATCGATGACAATTTGTCGGTACTTTGTCTTTCTGGAGTAAGATTTCGGTATGGCATACATTATCTTTTTAACCGATGATAAAAAAAAAGTGTTCGATTTAAAGTATTTTTTTTATTTATGTATCAAACTCGGCAACGTGTAGGTTCGGAATCGAATCGGGATCACAGATTTTTCTATCCAGTAATTTCGCTTGCTACAATATCTTACTTGTATTGTAAGAGTTACCGCACAACAACCAACTCACGGGAACCAAGCCAACCTAACCTGCTCGTGTTGCACCCCGCTAATCAACAAAAGAGGCTCTGGCTTATCGCCAGCGTGGTGGGAAATGGCCCAAATTCCCCATATGAATCCCTATCCGATTGATGTGTAGATAGTCGGGGCAGGCCTATGTCGAGCAGTGGACGTCTATTGGCTGATGATGATGATGAATCCCCTTTTAAGAATCCCTACAAACGTGGAGATATTTGGAGAAAGCCTTTGTCCAACAGTGGACATCTACCTGATGACAATGAATGTCTTACATATAATATATACAGTAAGTATTTTTTATTAGTGCCTTACATAGATAATTCCCAAAAGTGAATTATCAACATCATCAGCCCGCTGCATTCCACTGCTGGACATAGGCGTCTTTTCATTCGTATTTAGCGAGAAAATTTTATAAAGGGGTATAATCAACAAACGAGGGTCTGGCTCCCGCCAAATCGCATTGGGCCAGCGTGGTGGGAACGTACGAATCCCTACAAACGAAGGCTGTTGGAAGCCGCTGGATGCGGGTTGTGCAGATTACGTCGACGGGTAGGGCAGATTGATGTGGCGATCTTTAGGAGAGGCCTATATCCAGCATTGAATATCTATCCAGCTGATGATGATGAAATGAGAAATTTTTATGAAACGAGAAGTTATCTATAGATAATACTTTGTGTATGATGATATACTTAACTTTATAAAGTTAAGTAAAACATTTCAAGCGTTTCCTTTGTTGTTATGACTAAGAGCGATTTACTGGATTATTAATAGTTATTGGTATTGTATTAATAAGTAATTATATCTTACCGGCGACTGGCAAATTATTGTAGCAATTTAAACTTAATCTTGGTGCACGATATTTGTGGAGGTAAAAACAATTGTTTAGAATAACTTCAGTATATTAATAAAGCATATTTATCAATCACGCAACATGAAAGAATTTCAATGATACGTTCACCTATAAAAGAGTTCGGGAATACTTTAAGCAGAAACTGACATCTTAGTGTATGTAAGTATTTATATATATAGTTTAAGTAGTGAAGCGGGGTGTAGAAGTTCCCGCACAACAACTCACAGTACTTAAGCCAACCTCACCTGCTCGTGGTGCACTCTGCTACTCAACAAACAAGGCTTTGGCTGCCACCAACCCGCATTAGGCCAGCGTGGTGGAAAATGGCACATATTCCCTTATAAGAAACCCTGCAAAGGTGAATATCTATGGAGGAGGCCTATGTCCAGCAGTGGACGTCTATCGGCTGATGATGATGATTATTTAAGTAGTTATCACCTACCTCAGCATCTCACCTCACCCAAGATTGATTGGTAGAGAATGGCAACAATTTTTGTATACCTCGCTATAAGGTTTTACAAAGTAAGAATATTGCTTTATTTTTCTTTTTAACCGCGTCAAAAAAGGAAGTATTACTGTATTATAAAGTTAATGTCGGATAAGTTTTGTGGTTTCATCGGAATGTTAATAATTTTAAGTAATTTTTTTTGTATGGCATCGAGCGAAACGAGACGAGCGAGAAATTAACCTCATGGTAAGCGAAACGCCCGCCTATGACAAATTTGCTCTAGTTAGAATGATACTGCATCATATCGTGCTCGACGCCTTAGTACCAGAGATGTTAAGTTTCATTATCCCAGTAATTTCCCTAGCCATAGCGCCATTTAAACCTGTTCATAATATTGTTTGTTCAATACTAACAACAGAAATGGGAGCTGCGGCGGTAGTTGACAGTCTCCGGCATCAGAGGTCTACCACCAGTAAAATGTATAAGTATAAGAGCAAAACAGTTCAGTAAAACATCTTTAGCACATTGTTGTGAGAACGCGTATAGCTTCTACCCTGTGATCTCTACGAGGGGTTCCGTAATAGGTTTAGGCGTTACTCTAAATGCTTCAAAATCGACTCACCGAAGGTGTTATTGTTATAAATCCTACGTAACTTCTTCCCCTAAATGTTTTGATGCCTTTCAAGTTTTTGTACATTAGAAGTCTATAGAGAAATAAATAAGCTCTTTAGTGTTTATCAAACAAGTCGAATATATTTCTATAATGAAATATATTAAAGGTTATATATAAACGATTTGTTAAGTATTTATAAATTATCGACCGCCGTCTACCGCTTTACAGGTCGAATTAACAACAATCATACTCACTCATTTTTTTTTATATACCATGTCCATAACAAATACCATATTATCACGTTCTTACATTCAAAATTTAATCAGACAAAGGGTAAAGTATCGATGAACATTACACGCGGCTCTATTACCATGGTAATAAAAGCGTTACTCTGTTACGAATGTGGCGATTCAAAGGTAATTATAAGGTTGTGGTTAAATGTCGGTGTCCCCGTCGAGGTCGCATTATATCAACTTATATCACCAGGTCCGGCAGCGGCCGTGGCTGTAGGAATGCTGGGTGAAAGGTGCAGGCTTTGTAATAAGCGGAAGCGATGAATATGTGTCACTTCCTTGTGGTTATTGAACGTTATTAATACGAGCATATCCTTGTGAGGCGATTTTATGCAACGTATACAATAAGAGAGATTGCGGCTGGTGTGCTGCTGGACACCGTTAATCCTATTTCCGCCACCAAAATGTACTGTACAAACATTACCATATCCCAGTTTGATAGGCGTTATTGGTAGTGAAATTACCGGGGTAACGAGAGTCAAAACTTATGTCCCAACGCGATGAGAACAACGAGGTTTTATGTATATCATGTTAATTAGCGCCTAGTAGTAATGTGCAAATATCACTGACCTCCAACGTGAACATTTGAACCGTCGCTTCATTTAATAAAAAAAATAATAATTTTAGATTCGCATAACAATTACAAAAATTTCTAAGCTGTGAGTTTTTAGCTGTTGTAATTATTCATTGCAGAATTTTAAGAATGTTTGGTTTCAACCCACTGAACTTAAGACGAAAGAAATATAGTTCCTTAGACATTGGACATACGATAAGGTAAGATTACATTCTTGACTACATCATTTACCATTACAATATGTTCCAAGAACATATAGGTTTTAATAACACGAAATTTGATAAGAAAGAATTCCTATATTGACTTTCTACCTTGCAAGCATCATTATCAGCTGATAGACGTCCACTGCTGGACATAGGCCTACCCCAAAGTCACTCATATCGATCAGCCCTGCTCTGCTTGTATCGCCGAGCACTAGGGGCCGTCGTTTGTAGGGGTTCATTGAGAGGAATTGGGCCTTAGCCTACCACGCTGGCAAAGTGCAGGTTGGTAGATGGTCAGAGCCTCGTCCGTCATTCAGAAGACTACACCGCGTGCTGGTGAGGTTTATTTGGACTCCGTAGGATATTAAGCGGAACCCCTTACACTTTGTAATCTTTGTAAGGGTTGTGATAAACTAATACGTCAATAGACTCTTAAAATACTAATATATGTCAACAATATATTAATATATTACTATATGTAAATACTCTTTTTTTATAATTTATTCACAATATTTACCCAATAGTTAATTATTTCAATTGGCGTGTCGCCATCGCTTGTGGTAGCTACCATTCTCCTCGCTAGTGAATGGCGAGGCGTGACGCAGCCTTCTCCGCATGGCTGTTGCCCCGAGATCTGATCTAGATCTAGCATGCACAGGCAGACAATAGGGTGGAATATGAGAAGAGATCTTACTTAACACGTCTTTAGGTACTAACACAAGTATTGCTAGAGAATAAGTTTAATTAACTCCGATTTAATTGAGTGTCAACTTCAATCTGATGTTGAGCGGTCACTCGGAGAAAACTTTTTTTATAAGAAATTCACCTGATGGTTATAGCGATACATCCGCCCATAATAACGTGGCGCTAACCAGAATGGTATACATAGTACTTTGTGTTCATCGCTTTCAAACAAAAGGTGTTAAGGCTCATTACCTGTGTAATGTCACTAGATACACCCTTCAAACTGGAACACAGTAATATTGGCACACTACTGTTTGGCAGTATAAATAGGCGGTGCGATAATACCTTACTATTCAAGTCAAGAGAGACCTACCACCAGTAAACTACATACTTTGTTAAACATTATCATCATCATCATCATCAGCCAATCCCAAAGATCTCCACATCGATCAGCCCCTACAAACGACGGCCTCTGGTACCCGATGTTTCGGGCGGCGTAAGACTGGTCAATGTGGGGATCTTAGAGGGAGGCCTTTATCCAGCAGTGGACGTCTATCGGCTGATGATGGTGGTGGTGAGCAGGGCACATTGATTAAAGATCGTCGGCCGATGGAGCAGCAAGGTCCTCCAGTGGCGCCCGCGTTTGTTATGATTTAGATTAGGTTTTCCAAAATACATTTAATTTAAAATATTATTACCGCTTAACTCATATATAACATTAACTTTTTAAAAAATAACCTTGTTGTTATAACCTTCGCTGCATTAATTAAAAAATGAGATAGTGAAGTTATGTAACTAAACTAACTTATATATTTTTTCATTAGTATAAATAACTTATAAATTTGAGACTTATTTTTAAATTTTGTATAAGTAATTTTAAGGTGTAAGGGGCGCCGCACAACAACTTACGGGACCGAAGCCAACTTCACCTGCTCGTGGTGAACCCTGCTAATCAACAAACGAGGCTCTGGCTCCCAACAACCCGTATTGAATCAGCTGAAAATTGCCCAAATCCCTCATACACATCTCTTCAACCGACAGCTCCAGGTGCCCGCCAGTACCGGAGGCCATACTGACTGCAAGATCGCGGGAAGCGACTGGATGTGGGTAACGCATGACCAATCGATGTGGAGATCTTGGGTGAAGGCTGATGATGATGAGTAATTTTATTTGATTATAATGAAATAAAATTATATATATATATATATATTTATTTATAGACTACAGCGCCATATTACACTCTTTGTTATTCGCAATTTCGCCAGGTACGACACCCTTCAATCCGGAATATGGTAATGATCAGACACATCTCTTTGATATTCTCTTTTTTAAACGTAGCGACTATATGAGCGAGACTTTCATCTGATGATAAGTGGATACGCCTGCCTATAACAACATGAAGGCAGTTAAGATGTTACCTAAAGCATCACGATTGTTCCCCGTGTTAAGACCTGGGAAATAGTTTCGCTGTTGTATTTGACTAGGAACAACGCTCTTCAAACCAGAACATCATGTTTGCACACTACTGGTGGTAACTACTTATGCAATCTCTTGAGCGGAGACCTTCCACCAGTATTACCCATTTGAACACCTAGAAGTCTTGCAAACATTACTGTGTTCCGGTTTGAATGACGCTGTAGAGAATGAATGTAACGAGATTCAACATCTTATTTCTCTAGTAACTAGCACAATGTTTTGCTGTGTATACCATCCTAACCCACGCCACGTTGTTATGGGCAGGTGTACCACTTACAATCAGATCGTTGCTTTAAAAGAAATATCTGCATGTGTCTCTACAGACATTTTTCCTGATGACGGATCATGTCGAACTTGGTGATTTCACAATTCCCATTGCTACCAGCCAGATCGCACGGAAGCGGTGTGTTGATTACTACGCGAGCTGAAAACTGGGCCACAATCAATGCCTTATAACATTAAAATTCACCGTGACACCACCGTATGACCCGAATGACCATATCAGTCTCTCCCACTGTAAGCACACGATGGATAATAATAATTTTCAAGTACACAACACCTCCACTCAATATGAACAAAATTCGATGATCGAACAGATGATGATTTTACATGATGGTATAGTCCGTTCCCAAAATACTTGGACCTCATCCGTTGACAGCTGAAACTTATACACGCTGTTATGGCAACGGATTTACAATGAGGATGGTAGCTAACCAACGGGTTCGGGAAGTTATTAATTTTTTATTCTACGAAGCGAAGAGATCAGCGATATAACCTGTTGGTAAATGATATAACCCGACCACAACAACGTGGTAGTTAGGATGATGTACACTGCACCACATTGTGCTCACCGCCTTGACACATGAGATGTTAAGTCTCATTAATTTAATAATTTCAATTTCCCTTTTTGACTACGGAAATAGGAACTGCGGTGGTACCTACTTGGTTTTCCTCAGTGCAAGTAGCAGCTCCGGAATATCTTACAGAACGCACTGGTGCCCCCCTGCACTCTGACTAAAATATCCCACGGAAGGTGAAAGCCTTCATTAGCATCAACGCTGTGCTACGGCAAATACAATACCATCATGCATTTGCCGTCCTCCTAACGCTCACTTATTGAGCTCTAAGGGTCACCACCCTCCAGGCTCACGAACCCGTAGACCCTTTTAATTGCCTTGTAAGATAAGCAAGGAATACCTTATTCCTGTTCTTAATAGCGCGTGACTACAGGGCTGGCGGTGGTACCTACCTAGACGATTTCCGGTAACAGAGACCTACCACCAGTGGGTCATATACCATTAGTTGAAAGTCTCGATCGACTGGTCGAATAACTATTGAAGCCTTCTTTATAGGATCCGGACCCGGACGAGTTACTACTCGTTAACTTTTTGATATAGTTCAAACGTTCTTCGGCTAAAGTGTATCTATATAATTTATATACATGTATAATTGTTCATATATGTTAAATATAAAATAACACGGTGCAAAGGTAGAAATAGTTGTAGATTTGCGCAAATCCGCCCCAGTTAGGCGTGGTTGTGCAACTTATCCTTCCCCACTCGCGCCCGATACAATTGTAACCTCGCAGCGCAACAAAACGACCATAACACCGGTCCTGTAATTGCGTCTTAGCATTTTACTTCTATTACGTTACTAATAAGTGGCCGAGTACCGCAGCCTGTTAAAGGTCAAATCGGACCGATAAAAGCCGTCGACCAGATAATAATGACCCATTGAAATTAATTATAACAGCTTCAGACATAACTAGCACTCAAGTAAAGCACAGCGATATTTTTTGTTTAGTTAAAACCAAAGTAACTAGTTTCAGGTAGTATGCACTATATGATCATGTTGTGCATCATCTTTATCAAGTCCTTTTTGTTTTGTTTCCGGAGGGAAATCTTCGAAAGATACTCTGTCTTTGGGGGGAAGTCAGGGTTATGTTAGATTCTTACTAAAACTCTCTCGGTGGTCTGCATCAGTGCATTCAAAGAGGCTTCGGGATCTTTTATAGAATGCCCCGGTGCCCCGCTTTATGTTACACGAGTCTGAAGAGGAGCCTAACCCTCCTAGGCAACATCGCTGAGCCATACGCTGTTCCACGCAGATTCGTTTGTTGAGCGATACGGGCCCCCACCCTCAAGGCCTGCGAAACTAGATCCCTTTAGCCGCCGTCTATAACAGGCAGAGCTTACATTAGTCTTATTGTTACTGAGACTACAGGGCTGATCTATATCAAAAGTCCTACCACCTAAATGAATAATACTTGAAATTAAAAAAAAAAAAAATCTACTGATACTAGCTTTCTTTTGACGGTAGCTCCTATTTCCGCCGTCACAAGAGGAAAATTGAAATTACTGGGATGATGACACTTAACGAACGTAATATGGTGTCGTGTATACCACTAACAAGTATCACGTTGTTAGATGCAGGCGTAACACTTACCATCACGTAAACGTCTCGTTCACGTCGTTGCTGCGTTGAATAAAAAAAATATATTCAACATCAGCCGCCCACAGGTAGACATAGGAAGTCTGCACCGATTGATCCAGTGCTGTTAGGATCAAACGGTCTTCTGAAGATACTACCGCTTTTTCATTATTATACGATTTATCTACACAAATATTTTTATTAGAAAATAATAACTAATCCCCCCATCAGCGTATTGTTACCACCAAAAATGACATATGTATATTAACATCAAAGAAACTGCGGCGCAAACATCATCAAAACAAAAAAAAAACTATCAAAGAATAAATTATAGGACCACATGGAACTTTTCAGTGGGTAAATGGTAATAAGCCAGATAACTTACGGGATCCGAGCCAAGCTAACCTGCTCGTGGTGCACCCTGCTAATCAACAAATGAGGCCCTGGCTTCCATCAATTCGCATTGGGACAGCGTGGAGAGAAATGGCCGTAACCATATGAATCCCTACACGATCGATATAGCAATCTTTGGGGCAGGCCTATGTCCACCGGTGGACGTCTATCGGCTGATGATGATGATAATGAAGAATAGCAAAGTAATTTATTGCGGTATTTAAACATTGAACAAACAAGTTCCGTTTAATGCTTTAGTATCGGCGTTTATTTGCGTTCATTTAATCTATCAGAATATGATAACGCCCACTTTAGGCCCATTCCAATACATCCACTGTAGCGATAGAACAACATTTAGACCCTCATTAAAATCAGTAGTGAAACTACCTGCTACATTAAACGTCCATAGCTCTAGTCATTTAAGATAGTGATATTAGCTCATAGACTTGAGTAAACCTACCATCCATTAAAATTGGAATCTTCTGTACACACCGTCAGTGAAAACTAACTATATACAAAGCACCTTTTTTTTGTTTTACGTGGGGGGAACGTCTTCGCTAACCTTCCCTCGCGGGAGCAAAGACAGGTTATGTCGGACTTGCACCGACTAAAACCCGCACGATGTTTCACCTCGTCGCCTTATGGCATGGTCACGAGAACGCTATGGCACACCTCCGTGATCCCGCTAGCGCTAGCTGCACCATGCAGCCCCACATCGGAAGGGAAGAACTCCTCCTTTCCACCGCTGTAAGGGCACGCCCGAACACAGCGGGCCCTCCTCTCAGCCTTACACAGTCACCTGAGCAACGGATCCCCCTGAATCCGTCAACCAGAGGCCATGGGAGCCAAGAGAGAAAACTCTCTCGAGCCTCTGCGGCGGATTTGGTCTCGGGTTCCGCCGCCAACCGTTATACGGCCGCGGAGGATAGGGAGAGCGGCGGAACACAATACCGACATTCCTCTTCCCCCGGGGCCCCATCGCCGCCGCATCAGCGGTGCGGCACCGATTAATTGTGGAGTGTAGGGTGAGCGGCGAATCGCCACTCCGGCATTCCTCTCCCTCCACGACTTCACCTGGGCTGTAAAGGGCAGTATAAACCTGCCCCAGCAGCTCACGGAGCTCACCTAGAGTAGCCACCTCGAGTAATCCCTACGCCTGGAGCCGACCGGGTAGGTTCCTCTTAGCTTCACCGTGGCTGACCAAACCACAACTAATGAACCTCACCGTTACGACAAGGCTGGAATCTATTCGGGGGATCGACAAAGCACCTACATCAATGGAGTTGGCAAACATTTTAATTCAGTCTTCGGTGGTGGTTATTGATTTTTAATTACTTCAGAGTCACAAATTAACAAGTATTACTGCTGTGGATAGCGCTATCCTATCTATTGAAAGACTACTTCAAGGGAACAAGAGCAGGAAAAGAAGAGCAGCTTTCTTCTGCGACCTGCCTGCTGTATATTCCAGTCTTGGTTAATAAAGCAGTGGCTTGTCTAATAAAGAAGACTTACACAGATCCTATTTCTGAAGACAAAGAGTACTGTGAAAATAATACTGCTTTCAATTAATATATATATATATATATATATGTATATATATATACATATCCTCTTTTTTTTCTATGGCGACGAGACGAGTCAGTTCACCTGAAGGTGAATGATACAGACCATAACAACTTGGCGCTGGTTAAGATGATATTGACATAACATTATGCTTATCGCTGTGTTAATTCTCATTACCCTGATAATTTCACTAGCTACAGCGCCCTTCAAACTGGAACCCAGTATCGTTTGTACACTACTGTTTGGCGGCGGAAATAGGAGGTGCGGTGGTAGATTTCGAACGAACAGAGACCTAACAATATCATTATTTATACAATAAATAATAATTGAAAAATGGTTGCATTAGCAATTGAGTAGTAATAATTAAACTCGTGTGCAGTAAACTACAGCAGTGTTCCACATTATTGTAGTGCAGTAATTGATAATATTTGTAAATTATGTGAGAGTGTTCGCGTATTAACACTAGGCAGACGTTCCGATGGTGAAACCCTCTAACGATCTATTACGATGATGGATGTAGGCTGGTCTAATACCATAGGCTAATGATGGACCCTGACGTCAAGTATGAGGTATTACGAGAGCACAGTGGCTGGATAATATTTCTTCATTCGCGTTTTACCTGTCATTATATAGGCGTTTTTTGTTGAAAGTAGGAATCTTGAAAGTTCAGTCAGTCAGTTCTATAATTAGGAACAAACAAGAGTTTTATTTTTTTAGTCAAATTAGAAGACGAGTTCATGTAGTGGTAGCTTTTGGATCTGGATGCTACATTCCAGCTGATTTGTTGTATGAATCATTACTTAAATAAACTTCTTTTTTGATTCTTGAGACACAAGCTTTTGTAATCACTTATTTTATTTATGGTAGGTCTCTATTGCTGGAGACTCTCTGGGTGGGTATCACCGTAGCTCCTACTTATGCTGGAAAACATTATTGTGCAGACATTACTGTATTCCGGTTTGAAGAGTGCTGTAACTAGTGCAAATATTGGCGTAACGGCACTCAACCTCTTATGTCTCAAGGCGACGAATATTATATGGTACTTAATATCAGGTGACTGTATAGCTCATCTCGTCGCTTAGTTGGATAAAAAAAATCACAAACATCTATATTTCTATATTGTTATAGAGATGTACGATAACAGCTAATAATTTTTTTTACATATCTCAAAAAACTGTCTAATAGCCTTAGGTCATCATCATCAGATGATAGATTTCCCTATTCATAGAAATTGGCTTCCCTATATAATATCCAATATTAACTAAACTTTTGCTTCGTAGATTATGACATAAACAAGAGATGATTAACAGGAGCTGTACAATAGTTTTTTTTTCATGTTTGTTAAAATGTATTGTTGAAATATAGTTAAAGTGAGTTGAACTAATTACATCAGGTTCAGAAACGCAATGCGTTTTGTACTAAAATCGCCAACAACAGCTAAAAGGAGTGGCGGTGAAAGTTGCATAGACCAGATTTAAGTTTAAGCTACTGAGTACTAAACTATTGAAGTAAGCGACTGAAATATCAATAACTTACAATCTAAATAGACCAACTATCACGTGATTTAAAAATCTTGTAATGCAGCGCAGATTACGTTTCCCGTTTCCGGCAGAAATCTCTTGAGATTTAATACTAGCTTGTAATTTAAAACCTTTTATATAATTTAACTGACAGCATCAGTAAACTTCTTTGTTAGAGTATAATAATTTAGACCTGTACTTCCTGTTAATCTTCATGGCCTTATGCTAAACATCTCGTACATATTGCTGATCGATGTTTTTATTTTCATAACTATATTTTGATTTGACTATGTATTCTAGTGTAGCATTTCTTGCAAGTAATGCGTTATAGCTTCAAATATAATATTATTCCCTCTCTATCTCTTTCTCTCTCATCGATAGATCTTAGTGTTTGATGTATTATAATGATTACTTGAAGACTGTATTATTATAAAAGACAAGGCTAAATATGGTTAAACCACCGTCAACATTCACTAGTCGTAGAGGCATTAAGATAAGAGTAAGTACGATCAAAGCGGTTTCATGTTTGTAATATAAATATAGATCCTTATACGGATCTATCAGAACAGCCAAATTCAGAAGATAGTTATCTTTCAAGTAATATAAATAAAAAAAAAATATTCTCATATTTTCTTTCACAAAAATCAGATATAGTTAAGTGTATATGACGTATGACAGGTCACTTAACTATGGTCAGGCGATATTAGTACGTACAATTGATCCTGTTACATTGCTATTACACTATCAACTTATACTATTTCCGTAAATATGTAAGTATATAATAAAGTATCAAATCCCTTGTAGTATATTCACCGGAATATAAAGGACATTGCAACGTTACGCCATACATCCATTATGGACACTAATATCACATCATCAATGTGCTGTAGCTTCGAAGTAACACGATGTCAGAACAATACTTGTTATATGAATTGAGATTAAATTACTTAATATTACAAATGTACTAGAAATTTCGAATAGGTTAAAAGGTAAAAATTAGAAATTGTTATTAATAAACTTTTTTTTTTGTTTAACGAGAAGTAAAACTTTAACGTTTATGTAGATTTCATTTCCCCTTTCGCGAGAGTCAACATTAATAATTTTTTTTATAAACGTATGATGTAAAGGAATAAACCTAGTTACCCACTTATGTATAAATATTCTAATTTTGTATTACATTAGCTTGGGATGTTTGCGATGCCTTTAATAAAATGTAAATGTATTCTTCGATGCGGATAATTATACTTTCATGAGACCGTCACACTACAGAGATACATATTTTCCCACGCACGACCTACGACAACAAAAGGGCGATCGATCATATGTATATTTATATATATATGAAGATTCAAAATTTTTAAACAGGAAGGAGATCATCAGACAAGATTAAAGCGTTTTGACACGGTTTTAAGTTATCTAGATACTTTATTCTTTATTACAAACAAGACAAAATACACACATAGGTTAGAGTACAAAAGAGGCCGAGAGGAGGGCGCGCTGTGTTCCGGCGCACCCTAACAGAGGCGGAAAGGAAGTGGCTTTGCCCTCCAATGTGGGGCTGCATGGTGCAGCTGGCGGTGGCGGAGTCACGGGGTTGTGCGAGAACGTTCCCGTGGCCCAGCAATAAAGCGACGAATATGGAATATCGTGAGGGTTTTAGTCGGCACAAGTCGGACATAATCTGTCCTTGGTCCTGCGAAGGCAAGTATGCGAAGGTATATAAGGGAGCTTAACCCTAAAACAGCCTTGATATGTTAAGGTATTGACGGCGATCCTATAAGGTTTTTTTGTGAGTAAATATAAGTATAATATAGTCTTGTATCAGTGTGACTAACTGAGGATATCTGTAAGGTTTAAACCTCTAAAAAAAGAGTTTTAACTGTAGTTAAATTTCAAAGTTTTAAAGTGACCAATAATTCACACTGACCGCAACAGCCGGGGCCGAGGCTACTCCGAATGGTACACGTATCTATTCGTCAAAATTGCCGCGCTTCCTGCACCCTTCCCGCCCTTGAGAGCGACCACTTACTTTTTTCGCGCGCGTTCCGTTTCACACCGCGCGCGCCACCACTATAAAAACGGTCGGCAACGAAATGAGAGCAATCAGTAGCCTTCGAGCAGTCTACCACAGAAGTGCACGATGAGAGTTCTGGTTAGTTGAGACCGCCTCTAAACTTGTGTTACGTGAACAGTGTTGTGCCGCAGCATTAGTGACGTGACTCACGCGTTGGATTACCGGAACACGGTGTACGATGTATGAATGAGATTTTTCTCTTTTCAGATTGTCGCCGCCGCCGTCCTCGCCTGCGCCGCAGCCGCGCCTTCCGGCGCCCTGCTGGCTGGTCCCTACGGCCATGGTCTTTTGGGTCATGGCGCCCCTCTAGCATTGGCGCACGGTGCACCCCTGGCCGTCGCCCACGCCGCCCCATTAGCAGTCGCCGCCGCTCCCGTTGCCATCGCCCATGCCGCCCCCGCTCTGCCCACCATCTCCCCCGGAGACGTCCAAGGTGCCGTCATCGACGCGCATGTTGAAGCTTCCGACCACGCCCGCGCTGCCGTCGATGCCGCCCGCGAATATCACGACCAAGCCTCCGAAATCCAGGGTCAGGTTATCAACGCCGCCGAAGATCACTCATGGCAGGCCGTGGACGCCGTTAAGACCGCTGAGGCACAACTCGACGGTGCCGCCGCCGGCGTCGCCCCCGTGTTGGCTAAGCAGTTGGCCGGTAAAGTAGCCGTCGCTCCCCTGGCAGCCTACGCCGCACCCGCCGTGGTGGCAGCCCCCGCTGCCTACGCTGCGCCTGCCGCCTACGCCGCGCCCGCTGCCTTCGCCGCCCCCGCTGCGTACGCCGCAGCGCCCGGTGCCTATGCCGCTCCCGCTCTTTTGGCCGGACACGCCGCCATCGCCGGCAGCCGATCCATAGCCACCCAATCCCTATCCCAGACCCACCCCGCCCCAGTCCTTCACGCGCCGGTCGCCTACGCCGCCGCCGGTCATGGCGCCTACGCTCACGGACTTGCGCACGGATGGTAAACTGTGATAGTTATTTAGATACCAAATCTAATACTCATATGTTTGGAATGTAATTTAAATGTAAAAAATGTACAGGAAAAAAAAGGCGAGGATGTGTGAATAAATGAAATATAGTAAATTAACTTGTCTTTATTTTACTCGGTGTAAAATACCCACGATTAACACAAGTTTTAATTGATTGCGATAAATCGCATGTTTGCTTGGCCACTATTATTTAAATATTCATGTATACACTTAAAACATGAATTTGCATAAATAAGCATGAAAGCAATAATTTAAGTTCATAAATTGCTTGTATGTTACAAGCCAACACAAGACAACAACAGGCAAAGACACAAGTAAAAAACTGCATTTAGGACAAAATTAAGAACAAGTAGGTAAATAGAAAAAAAGCAATTGTCAGCTATCATTTCAAAGTAATTATAATACTTGTGTGACTGCCGCAGGCGATACTTAAAAAATATCAATTCAGCCTTGAAACACATTAACCACTAAAAATAGTTATCGGAATTGGAGTGACCACGGTAAAAAAAAACCATCGAGTTTTATTAAAAGTTATTTAACTTCGTACATTCGACGGCCGGCCGTCAGGAAGCGATCGGAAAGACAATTATATCGTTCTGTTTTTATGCAACGCAACCAAAAAGATAAATATATCGGGCTGAAGTTATACCAAGTCAAATCAAACACCGAGAGAAAGGAACTTGGCGTTCCTTGAAACAAAGGATTTAAGTTAAATGCCAAAAGTCAAGCCTTAAAGTGACCGAGGCGGCTAAGTAATAAATAAATGTACTGAACAGGCATAACGAATTTATTATTATACAATACTTATTATTAGATCTAGCACTATGCTACTTATCTATTTTTACGATTATATTTTAAAATCTTGATTTTATTTTTATCTTTGGGGTAGCCGTATGTTGATGATTTATAAAATAAACAAGTTACACATGGCGGACTTAAAGTTGTGATAGCTTTATCTAGCTAGCAGCTAAGACAATACGGCTGTAAGCCCAAAGAAAACCATTAAATGACTGACTACTAATACTACTCTCTACTAATATGTGCCCTAAATATAGTAAACATATAAATATCATCGTCATCATTATCAGCCGAAAGATCTCTACATTGGAGTTAATTGAGAGGAATTGGGCTGTAACTCACCATGCTGGCCCAGTGCAGGTTGGTGGGTGGTCAGAGCTTCGTCTGTTATTCAGGAGGGTGCACAGCGTGCAAGTGAGATTAACTTGGATCTCGTGAGATTAACTTAGATCTCGTTTGTTGTGGGGAAGGAACCCTTAGACATATGTCGTCTAATACGAAAACAATAACTGGATAAGTCAGTATCTGATTAACTATTAAACTCCTAAAACCTATTCCTTTTAATTACTTACTAACCTAGTCCTAAATGTTTAGCAGCCTATGCTTCGAGGGATCCCTATGGCCAGCAATGTAAATCTATCAGCTGCTGATCATAATACCATGGGTTAATATTGGAATTCAAATTCACATGGTCTTGACAGATAATGAGACAGTATATGATGAAGCGCGCATGCCCAGAATGCTTCGGATCTTATGTTATCAATCGGATCACAGCAATGCTGTTATGGCGGTACATTTAAAACATGGGGGGAGGATAGATTTTTTTGGTGCATTCCTTTACCCTGAAAGAGATATTAAATATGCTTGACGGGTATACACGGCATGGTTTTATTTTTCAACAAAGTGAGGCAACAAGCGAGACGTTCACCTGAACGTGAGTTTTAACAACGTGACACTTGTTAGAACGATATACACTGTATCTTTTTGTGGACGTCGCTTTAAGACATAACATGTTACATCTCGGTAATACAATAATTTCACTAAGTACAGCGCCTCTCAAACCGGGATACAATGTAATTAGCACGCTCCTGAGAACTTGCAGCGGTATGTACCTAAATGATTCCTGGCAACAGAGACCTACCAGTGAAAGTCGAAGCGGTTCCAAGTCAAAGTTAAATGCGCATTCAATCCTGTATTTATATCAATTACATATACACTATTTAATGCAATTACTACATAATCATTCCAATAACTCATTGACATTGGACGTGGCAGGAAAATTACAATAGAAAAATATTATTAACGCAACTAATGTCTAGACGCAGAACGATATAATTTTACTATATAGAAGATAACGAATAGCAAACGCTTCTTTTACACTTATGTAGAAACTCATCAGGTGGGTAAAGTTTAGAGGCACAACAACTCACGGGATATAAGCCAACCTCACCCGCTCGTCAGACATATAAATAACGAGATGTTCCCCGCCAGCTTTGCTGGTCATAACACCCTTGCAACTCACTTTGGGAAAAGAAATTTGTAAAATTTCCACCACGCTGGCCCATATAAAACCCTACACGATCGTGTAGGAATCTTTGGGAGAGGCCTATGTCCAGCAGTGGACGTATATCTGCTGATGATGACGATGACAGACTCAACATGAAATCTCTGAAATCATAAGGCTTGGAGATATGAAATTTGGTAGGTATATTCTTTTCACTGAGTATAGGTCAGCTAAAAGTGGATTTTACAAAATTCATTATCTAAAGGCAGCTTCGGGGTGTTATGACTAGCAAAGCTGTGTGAGGAACGGCTATTTATGCGACTCCTATAATCCTTTAGAGATATTTTATTTATTTATCTTATCCTTATTTTAGTAAGAATATTACGAAGTAGAGGATTACAAGGTAAAGATACAAAAAGTAATTAAGAAATGCCTGACATCTTGTGATTGCAAAGCCGATGTAATTTTCTTTGTAACTTTGTTTTGGCGAGTTACTTAATCATTTTTACTTAAAATATCCATACATAATTTTCAATTGATTTTTACTTCAGCATCTCCGAACCAGTAAAGATTTTAATTCTAAATTTAGGTAAAAATATTATATTTTTTACATTTCGTATTCCCTCGTCATTCGATAAGGCTATACCAATTAATTCAGTATTTACAGAATATATTGAACTTTTTATAGAGTTATATTTGTTATGATGAACCTAAATTCTAAACTATTAGTTAATACGTTACATTACTAACATATTTAACCTAATTTCATCAGATTGAAGTAACACTTGTTCGGTGTACGTCTATATTGACAAGTTAATAGCAAACGCCTGAGAGAATTACAATTGCAAAATCTGAAGTTGCGAAATTGCTATAAGCTATACGAGTAAGTAATTTTAAATATATTGTTTCCATAACTTAACCTGAGGCGTATTAGATATTAGTGTTAAGTTAAATGTTTTTAAATTTTGGAGTAATTTGTTTATTAAAAGAATAATTATTAAAATTTTTTTGGTCGTTATTGTAAAGAACGTAAATATAAATAATTTTATTCTTAAAAAAAAATACGTAGTTTTTCAAGTTTATTTAATCATTTTAATGTTTCAAGTCACGAATTTTTTAAAGCATCAATGGTTCCAAAGGGGACTAGTTGTCCTAAAGTTACAATCATAACGGAGTACCTACAGTTTTTTTGTTTACTGTTTACAGTCCGAGCCCGTCGCAGAATGAGATAAATTTTTTGTTGTATTAAATATGTAATAGTTACACAAATAAATAATGAATAGTTTTATATTAATAATAGTTTAATGAAATAGTAATAACAGAAACGATTGTCTCATTGATTATTACTGTTAAACGCACTCAATAGGTAAGACATCAACGGGTATCTTTTAAAAAGTCGTTTTAACTGTTAGGTATGTAAATTGATAACTTTCTTAGCTTAATATCATTTGATTAATATCATTTGATTTGGCATTTGATTTCTTAGTAAACGTAACACAAATTGCGCATGTATGTATCTGTTCATTGTTTTAATTTGCTTAAATTTAAATACAAATCTTACATGCACCCCTAGATTGTCAGGCAGACAATGCCCCTATAGCGTTTTAAGATAACAAAGAATAAATAACTAAAAAAAATTTTTACGTGCGAATGATATTAACAAAACAAAGTTCTCAAGTCTATCATTACCATCATCTTAACCAATAGTCGTGCACTATTCGTCTTATGAGGTATTCTATGAAATATGGTCTATATAGAAAGCAATTATAGAAACGGCGATGACAAAAAGGTTATGAAGAGAATAGATGAAATAAACTTATAAAGCAAACATAACTGAATAGGGACATGAAGAACAGCATAATATGATGAATCAATTATTCATGTTTTTTACATCAGACAAAAGATTATAATTAAGTTATAGTTTGGTATACTTAATATTTATTTATAAACGTAAAAAACTAAACTCAAACTATTTACTAGTATAAACTTTATATAATATTTACGAACTTGTCTTAACGGAAATATTTCTTTTCACCTAACATATTAATAATATTATTAATACAAATAATTTTCTTTAAAAAATTTGTAATAGGGACAGATATGATCAGCTTAATCTGATTTTGGATATCTTCATATAGTCAGACGTCATGCGGCCATCGATAAACCCTGACGAGACAGTTCGAACAAAGATAGAACTGTAGGGCACAGCGGATGTCACGATGCAATGGTTACCGGTCATTGCCCGCGCGTCTCGGGTTCAAGATCGACGGTAAGCAAGATACGGTTAAACGCATTGCGTTGTAACAGTGTGATACAGGGTATATCCGTGTGTATTTATATATATATATATTCGATTGCTCAGTGTACTATATATTACACGACGAGACGAGCAAAACGTTCATTTGGTGATAGAATGATATACAGCACCACATTGTGCTCGACGTCTTCAGACATGGATAATAAACTCTCATTACCTCATTAATTTCACTAGCTATAACGCTCTTCAAACCGGAACGCAGGACCGGAAATAGGATCTGCGGTGGTACTTAGACGATCCCCGGCAACAAAGACCTATCAATGCAGTTTTTGTTTAATTTTCAGTAACTGTTTTTTTTTATATATATGAAAGTTTATTATGAAAGTAATACTAACAACCTTAAAAGTTTTCTCATTTAAGCGGGCATTTTAGACTTCGACCATCGTCACAAAAGCTGGATGCGGGATGTATAAGCGTATCATTACTTATGTTAAAAAATTTGTCTATTTACTCGTATAAACATATAATGTCCATTTTTTGTCAACAACGAGCTAACACTATATGTTAAGCGATAATAAGGCAATGGTGATGTGTGCTCGTCTAAAGTACTTCGTCTCCCATATGTTGACAGCCGGAACATCGATGTTGTTATGGCTACAGCTTTACAATATAACAATTATATCAAGACGGACGTGTTCGATAAAACCCTAGCATCGTCCGAATTCCTCACGTGGTACCAAAATCTAACCTGGGACTTACAGGTTAACCGGTTAGCCGTTGAGGAAGTCACATAGCACTAACATCTATTTAATATGGTTCCCTTGACATTTAGTAAACGGCCAAATTACTTATAAAATAATTGAAACTTGATTATTTGTACTTGAAAATAAATCTAATTAATTCTCGTTAGATAACGTCGATACAAATAACTTTCTAATAAATGTATTATATATATTTTTTTTAACATAAAGTATATAAAATTCACATCACTTACCAGTTTTGTGAAATTATGTAATACTTTAAAATTCTATATATTATATGAAGTGAAGGATATTTGGAGTATTATAGAAAAATTATTAAGAAAATTTCATTGGTGGTTTTTAAATAAATTTATGAAAAGGTTAAATTAAGGTTTTGTCTTAAAAAGAAAAATTATAGGCGGAGACGCGTGCGCAATGAACTTAACACAACACAAAACTGAAAACATCTCCTTCACGTCTGCATACTTGAAATAACCGGGCACATCCATTCCAATGTTGTTACTTTGACATTTCGTAAAACTATAACAACTAATACAATAAAAAAAAAACCCAGCTTTGACATTTACCAATTAATTCCAAGATAGTAAGTGCCCCAAGCAACATGGCATACATTACACTTAATCATTAATAATGAATATCAGAGACAATGTCCTGTCCTTACAGCACCGGTCACATAAATTTTATTATTATCGCCTGTAATGCTTCCTTTTGCACGATATATGTATTGTATAGTCGCGGTATTTAAAATATTCGCAATACAGCATTTAAAGATCAAATCTTGACTTTTTCATGTAAACCTATACCATATCTGTATTTTAATACAATTTCACAATATATTTATGTAAACAATTACTCTGATATTTGAGTTTTAATAAAGACAGAAAATTGTCTTTAGTACTTATTATTGTTTGATGAGCTAACACAAAGCTGCATGGTTGAAAATGAAAAAAAAATTTTTTTGTTATACGCATATAAATTGTGGACTTAAAAAATATTTTTTTTAATTTGGTTTTTTTCTCAAAAATTTCCGCAATAATTTGCAAACCTTAGACTAAGATTGTTAATAATAAGGATTAAGCTGTATGGAGAAATACGAAGGCCTATAATTCAATAAATAACAAAAAAAACCTTAGTATTATGTTAGTTTAAAAAAGTTGCACAATTTCATTTATAAATTCATTATCACTAAAGAGAAACAAAATGGCGGGAGGTCATACAAATGCACCTTAGGTGGCGCTAAAATTATGACGCAATTTCGGTTCGGAGAAAAATACTACAGCGACCAAACATGGCGTCCATCGTCTGTCAAAAAGCGCGCGCTTCCTGCATTCTTCCCGCCCTCGTCGAGCGACTTTTTTTTTCAAGAACTTAACGTACGGAATCCAGTCCTCTTGTTCTATATAGTTGTTGTAGGTGATGACGCGGGATTATAAAAACGGATTGAAACGAGATGAGGGCAATCAGTAGCTATCGAGACATCTTGCACGATGAGAGTTCTGGTCAGTCTTACCTGTGTTTCCTTTGTTTAAGTGATTTTACTTGTGAATTGTGTTCAAAATAAGTGAATCATGAATTCTACATTTAAGAAACTTTTTTAAAAAACAAATTTTAATATAAAAAATAAGGTCCCTAAACAAGATAAGAGGAGATTAAGATCCGTATATTATTGAGTAATGTATCATCATCATCAGCCGATAGACGCCTACTGCTGAATATAGGCCAACTTGTAATGGATGTGATCTTTGGAGATCACATCCATTACAAATTACATATAATCGAACAAATAGTTATTTAAAAATACTTGATTTCCGTTACCAAATTCAAGAAACACTAATAACCAATATTTTTCAGCGAAGATAAAATGACCTGTACTGAAAGCTAATGATAATATATGCAATAACATCTATAAACTTTCATACCATAAAATGATGGATGATGGTTCCTTGATCATAAAATTTCTAACAAAATACAGTTAAATTTGGCAAATCATTGCGGTAATGAAATGTATTGTACATACATTAATTTAAATATGCGTAACAACTTGCAGTTAACCTTCATACGGTTCTCGCATTCCGCAGATTATAATTGTTAATTCTTGATTGAAAAACTCTTGTCACTTATTTATGATTGCAACAATTTATTTTTAATTAAAACAAGGAACCATTTGTTTCAGATCTTGTCCGCCGCCGTTTTGGCTTGCGCAACCGCTGCACCTTCTGGCGCATTTTTTGCTCCAGTTGCACCCTTTGCTTACTCCGCTATAGGAATTCCAGCTTTTGTACCCACAATTTCTCCAGGGGACATACAAGCTGCAGCGATAGACGCGAAAGTGCAGGTGGAGGACCTCACCCGCGCTGCGGCTGATAAGGCGCGCGAATTGACTGAACTAGCTATCGAGAAACAGGAAGAAGCTAACAATTTAGCAAAAGAAAGAGCCGAAGAAAGTTTCTGGGCAGCCGAAGAAAAGAGATGGCAAGCTGTAGACGCTCTGAAAACTGCAGAGGCCCAAGCTGACGGATCCATAGCGAGCATGGCAGGTGTTGTCGCCAATGCGGCATACGGAGTACCAGCTGCAGTCATTGATCAATCAGGCATGGTACAAAACAATGGCGCCGTTGAAGTTGAAGTAAAGAGTGCGCCAGTAGAAAGTAAGGCGGAAGAACAAAAAGAAAAAATAGAAGAAGTAAAAGCTGAAGATGAAGTAAAAGCTGAAGTTAAATCAATCGAAGCAGAAAACAAACCTGCTGAAAACGAAGAGGAATCCACAGATTCCGTTAAAATTGAAGCTGCTAAAATAGAATCAGTCGCAGTTGGAAAATCTGCAGAAGCAATACAAGAAGAAGGCGCAGGATTTGTAACATTAAAACAAACTCATCCCTTACCTGTGGGCGCCGCTGCTATCGTGGCTCAGCCGTGGTTGAACCCAGGACTTGCACCCATTTCATACGTTCCTGGATTAAGAACGTACGTTCCATCTCTCATTCCCAACTACAGCGGCCAACTGTTGAACCCCGCTTACTTCAAGGCCGCGTGGTAAACAGCCACCCAATATAATAGAGCAAAAAAGCGTAGGTGGCTTGCAAAAGAAATAAATCGTGATAACGAACGTGTCTTTAATTTCCTTGTCATTCCAATTTTTAATACCATTTTTTTTTATGAATGTGGACGTGGAGGTAGTACTAATTTGCCATATGTTGAATTAATACCTGATACAATATTAAAAAAAAGAATTTCCGTTATAGATTTGCAATTATAATTTGAAATCAAATTTAAACTTTTTCTAGTGTATTATAAGTTTGATGGTAGATATCTGTCGCTGAAGACGTCTAAGTACCATTGCAGCAGCTATTTCGGCTGCTAGACAGTAGTATGCAAACATGACCGTGTTCCAGTTTGAATGACGCTGTAACTAATGAAATTACGAATACATAATGTAATGCAGTTTCACCATCATCATGAAGTACTTTCTTCAAATTAACTTTGGAGATATATTGAGAATCGAATTGAAGCCGAGTCCACTCCTTTACATCGTCAACTTAATTCTTCCGCGGTCTACTAGAAGCATATATTCCAGTAATTGTGTAATAGGAATATAAGCTAAAATGTAGTGTACATTATCCTAACCAGCGCCACTTTGTAATTACATCATGTGAAGGTCGGTCTTGCTCGTCGCCTAGCGTGATCGAATATAAAAATGATTATAGTTAAGAGTGATTATAAAAAATTTTGACAATGGCTTTGACATGAAAAACGCGGTCGTATCATTGTTCGGATATATCCAACAGTTTTCTATCCCATTTACATCTCATCACCGATATGGTGTTAATTATATAGGCAGACATGATACAGAAGAATCGGAACTTTTTAACCGATTCCAAAAAACTGAAATTCTCAACTCGACGCAAATATTTTGTGTTAAAATTTATCAGCTTCTGTTTCTTTGATATAACATACCACAAAAGACTAAAGTATTATAAAATAGTACATAAGTTAGGTCTAAGTCGTTTTTTTTTTCATTGACCGAAGCGACGAGACGAGCAGTATGTTTACCTGATGGTAAGTGATACGCCTGTCCACAACTGTGTGACGTTGCAGTTGGCAGGTGGCAGTTGGCAGCTATGTAATTTGGGATGGTATACATAACACCTCAAAGCGCTCATCGCCTTGAAACATGAAAGGTTGTCTCATAACTATAATTTCCCTAGCTACAACGCCCTTCAAACCGGAAGATAGTAATGTTTGCACGCTACTGTTCGGCGGCAGATACAAGCGCTGTGATGGATACCTATCTAGACGGTAGCCGGCAAGAATAACCTATTACCACCAAAGCACCAGCAAGAGTAAGTACCAATAGGGGGCAGCTGCGAGCTGATGATGATAATGATGATTAAAAGATGTGTTATTATATCTTTCTATAATATGTGTATACCCTTGACTAGGTCTTTAGAACTTCTCCTAATTAACAAATAGAGTAGAATATTAATGAACCGGTATCCCCTTACTTGGAAACCATTTCCCCACGCGTATTAACTTTCGTTTGTCCGTGCAAAGTATTAAGTGACAGGTGGATTGTAGCGGGTCAAGTAATATATCTGGATTCTGATGATGTAAGCGATTGAAAGCCATAGTTACAGTACTCTTACAGCTCATCTGATACTGGGTTCGTGGACTCAGTTCAACGGCCTGTTTCAAGTAATATAGGCAGATAACAAATATTGCAACGAAAAAGTGAAGAACATTGAAGGCAGTCCGTAATTTCTTCTGTCGGAGACCGTCTAGGTGGGTACCATCGAAGCGTCTATTTCTACCTTCAAACATTACTCTGCTCCGGTTTGAAGAGCGTCGTAGCCTAGCGTAATTATTGAGGTACCGAGACTAACATTTTATGTCTCAGGCGTCGAAGCGCAATGTGATGCATTGCTTACCATGTTAAATAGCGCCACGTTGTTATGGGCGGGCCTATCACTTACCATCAGGTGAACGCGTCGCTTAATAACATAAAAAAGTAAGTATCACCACAGCTCCTATTGCAGCCGACAAACAAAATTTTGTTTTTATACGACGAAGCGAAGAGATGAGTAAAACGTTCACCTGATGGTAAATGATACGCTTACCCATTAAAATGTAGCGCTAGTTAGGATGATAAGATGATAGATATAGATGTTAAGTCATAAGAAACAGGCGCTGCTCCCGCTGGTCTCCGGCAACAGAGACCTACCACCAGTGAATGTATAATATATGTTATAATAGGCAAGACGTCTTTGAAGTACCTTAAACAAAATTATCTTTATCCGCATAGGTCATTGACCTCTCGGTAGATGTTATCCCATCAATAGGTTTTTAGCTACATCAGACTGCTTACGTTGGTCCGCTTTTTCTATAAATCTGAAAAACTACCCTAAAAAGTATTAAATCACTGAAAGCCAGTTAGTACATACAAAGCAGTGGAGTAAGGAAAACATTTTACTATGAAAACAAAGCCTTTAAACACAAAAAGTCTTCAAGTCTAGACTTGTCTAATGTTGGAAAACTTTCCATTTCAACTGTCTCCGCACGGTCTTTGTTCAGTCTGTCTCCACTGTCGTGTCTAAAGAGGCGACTGCACTTGAATAGCGGTATGCTAATCGCATGCTCTGAATGCTTGCACACCACACATGGAGCTGAGGCAGATGAATATATATATTACGTGAAGTGTCTTCAACAGTTTCTTATATAAGAGGTATGTGACTAATTTGCTAAGATGTCGGTTGCATACAAAAAATCGTACGACAGAATTTTTTTTTAAATACAACGGGCTCGTAGTTGAACTTAATTTCACACTATGTCAAGTGATATAGAGAATATAGAACCTTTATCAAAATATTTAGCTAGTAGCTAAAGTTTACTGGTGGCAAGTCTCTGTCACCAGAAACCGTCCATGTAAGTACCACCGCAACGCCTATTGCCGCCGACAAACAGCACTGTACAAGCATTACTGTATTCCGGTTTGAAGGGCGGTGTAGCTAGTGAAATTAATTGGGTAACGAGATTTAACGGCTTATGTCTCAAAGCTATGAGCACAACGTGATGAAATGTGTATTATCCAAACTAGAGCCATATTATTATTGGCAGGCGAATTAGTAACCATCAGATGAACATATATCTCTTGTCTCGAAGCTTCGCTGATAGCTTTCTCGAATAATTAAAAAAAAATTGACGGTGGTGAAGAGAAAAAGGAATTTCTTTCCGCAGTTTGCTTTCCTCCGCTGATGTATAATGATTGACGACGGAGCCAATGTTCGGATGCAGAGAACTGGAATGGCTTTCGGACTTAACCCCTATGACGTCGAAGTTCCGAACTAGAAAGGATCCGTTACCCAAATTTGGAATTGGGAAACTACCTTTTTCTAAATTAGGAAATCATTGTCGTAGGCCCTCTCTTAGATTAATTAAGGCATCGGTCTTAATTGCTCTAGAAGATCAAAAATTTCATAGTTTAATACTTAATTAATCTGATCCTACATCATTATCAGCAGATTGACGTCCAATATTTGACACAGGCCTATCCCAAAGATCCCCAGGTTTGATAGGGGTTTATATAAGAGGATTTAGGCCATTGCCCACCACGCTGGCCTAATGCGGGTTGGTGGGAGCCAGATCCCGTGAGTTGATGTGCGGGACCCTTTAGATCCCACATAAAAGAGAATAAAAATGCAGACCCCTACTAATAAAAAAATTTGTTAATTTCTGACAGCCATCTCATTTCGTAAAACGTAATATGTAGACGGATAAACAAAAGAAAGAAAAGAATAATGTACCCGTTCATTCTAGTAAGTTCTTTTACCAGTTAAATATGTAGTTATCAAATAATCTAAGAAACTACTACAGTGGACAGGTCATTGCACTCTCGCTAGATGTTATCCTATCAACAAGTTTTTATCTTTTAATCTTCTCGACGACTTTTACAGCTTCATTGGACTCGAGGCTTGGAGATCCCCAAATGCATCACCAGGAATATCCAACCTCGTCATTTATAATATTGGCAATAAAAGTTATTCACTTTCCATTTCAAAATGTTGCCCGGTCGATTATTCTCCTCACGGCGCGATCGAAACGGGGTGACCAGGACGCGGGCGGTGAGGCAAGTGCGCATGATTCGAATCTGCTACCTCGCTTATTTGTCCGTTATTAAGTTTCTTAATTTCCATTGGGGAATCTAATATACATATTTTCTATTCGACCAAACGAGCGGAACCTTCACCCTATACCTGACTAACAAATAGCTACTAAGGCACGTCGTCTTGAGAAATAATGAATCGTAACGCCAGTAAGTTTACTACCTACAACGCCCTTCAATACATAGTAATGTTCACACAATACTGTTAGGTGGCAGAAACAGGAGCTGCGGTGATACCTAAACAGTCTCCAGCAACAGAGACTAACCACCAGTAAGTAACATATTTAGTATGTAGATACAAAATTCAGACTCAGTGATGATGCACTTAATAATAAAGGATCTAAGATAGGACACCAACTAATTTTAACCATATCCGAGAACAAAAATAATAATATTTTGGTCTGCTGTATTTTCCTCTGAAAGTGGAATATTTGAAAGTGGTGTTCAAAAAGTATTTCATAGGAATTTATTTTGAATTAAATAAATTTTGATAAGTTATTCATAGAGATAAGTAAATTCTCACGAACGCTGTTTACGGTCTACTGCCAGCCTCGCTCTTCGCATTCCTCTCTGCCAAACTAATTTTCTTTACAATTCCTTTACTCCTCGATCAGTATGACTTTGGAATGAGATTCCACGTAATATTGAGCAGCTCGCAGTAACGCTTCCTTTAAGCGAATGTTGTGGCAACACTGTCTCTATGAAACGTCCTTTTCTCTTTTCGTGCTCTTGCTATTCTTGGTCTCATGTCACCATATATAATACTTATTATTACAAAATTTAATTATAACTTAATAAAACATTCATAATATATATCTATCTTTTTACACTTGCACAATACTGCACCCATACTTTTGCTCTCTGCTCAATACTAAGGTAGACTGTGAAAGAATGCCATTAGGTATTTTTTCAGCAGCGTATTTGCGTCCCCACACAGAGGCACAGTCGTACCCTCAACCTGAGGGCGATGGGCCATAGCCACTTCGCGAGCCCAATGCGGATTGGTGACTTCACACACACCTTAGTGTGTATTTCGCTGTTGTTACTAAAGTTCACGATGGTACATAACTTAGATATTAAAGTCATCGATGCATGCCTAGATTCGAACCCGCGACCTTCGCGATGAAGGCCGCACGCTCTAACCATTAGGCCAGCGAGCTACTAACTAAGCATAAACATTAAGTATTACGTCCACCTTTTTGATTTTTTTTTGTGTGTACATAACGTTTAATAAATAAATACATAAATAAGTTGAGTATATGCATAAACGTTGTGTATATACAATAAGTTATTTGTTAGAGACAACAATGTCTAGATTGACTACAGATTGCGGTGCGTTACTGTGTCCTAGCACGTGGGTAGTTGAATGGCAGCTATGCGGTTAGATTGCATTTATCGCGCACTCCATCACACGAGCGGCGTTGAACAATGCGGTGCTAATATACGGCCGAGTGCCAGGTTCGATTCCCATAATAATACTGCAAATTATCATATTCCTTAAAAGCGAATCAATTTCTGAATATGAATAGTAGAATTTGAATAGACTTGGCTATCTAACACAATAATATTAAACTGGCTATTGAAGGAGACCGTGAGGGCAGTTATCATTACATCATTTTTTTTTTCGACGAAGTGACAATGAGAACAAGACATTTACCTGATCCTGCCCACATTTCATCGCCTTGAGACATAAGATGTACCGAAATTTAGTTACCTCAGTAATTTCACTAGCTATAACATCCTTCGAACCGGAAAACAATAGTTTGCAAACATTACTGTGTATTGAGGGCTTTGTTAGTTATATTACTGGAGTAATGAGACAATGTATTATATTCCAAGGCGACGAACATAATGTGGTGCTGTGTATATCATCCTAACTAAAGTTACGGTATTATTATACACACGTGAAACCGAGAATATGATAATTTTGCAACAGTCAGTACTTACTGATTCTTTGTTAATACTACCAGCTGTTCCTTGACCACTTTGCTGGCTGACTGTGGCTCCCGCCAACCCGTATCGGGCCAGAGTGGTGGGAAGTGGCCCGAATCCGCCCATATAAACTCTTACATACGACAGCCCCTAGTACCCAGCGGTGCCGGAGGCCATGCTGACTCAATGTGGATATCTTTGGAGGAGGCCTATGTCCAGCAGTGGACGTCTATTGGCTGGTGATGAAGATGATATACAGCACAAGGAATATTCCTATCAAATTTCAAGTGTCCTGGCCTTATTGTTCCTGACATGTGATGAGCCTTTACATAGGTGGAAATCTTTTGTGTATATAGATTACTAGAACTACTATAATATTGAGGCCAAAACTAAGTAAGTAAAAAAAGGCGGAGGTCTAAAAGCGAACCTGCGAGGGGCAGCGTATGGCTCAGTGATGGTGCTTAGGAGGGTTAGGCTCCTCCTCGGAGGCGTGTTAACACAAAGCGCAGAAAGGCACCAGTGCGTTCTATAAGAGATCCTGGAGCCTCTACGAATGCACTGCGAGAGTTCTAGTGAATAAGAATCTCACGTAACCCTGACTTCCATCCAGAAGCAGGGTATCTTTATATTTCCTTCCGAAACGAAAAAAAAGAGACAGTACTTATCTGTCCTTTCTGTTACTGGCAACTAGCTCGGACTGTGAAATGCATGTTATTAATTAAATTGAACTCGTGTCATACGACTTATCGCGTGTAATGGAAACCAGTCGTTACCGCTTGTTCGGAAATAACTTGTTTGACATGAAGCACTTATGGACTATTGCTTAATTTTATACAAGTTATTTACTATTATAGCAATTAATAATAAACATATATTTTTATATAAAAACGATATTATTTTACTTGCAATAGGGTTGTCAACACGTCCCACGGGCTTGGCAATCTCACCTGCACGTGGTGCACCCTGCTAATCAAGAAACGAGACTCTGGCTCTCACCAATCCGCATTGGACCAGTGTGAGAAATGGCCCAAATCCCTCCATATGAATTCCTATAAACAACGCCCCCTAGTGTTCGCGGGAAGAGGTTGAATGCTGACAAAGCAGGACCGATCGATGTGGGGATCTTTGTGGGAGACTTATGCCCATCAGTGGACGTGTATCGGCTGAGGATAATGTCAAAACTGAAAACATTTTCTCAGTATTTTTTTTTATTTGACGAAGCGCCGAGGTGAGCGAGACGTTCACTTGATAACAAATACACCCGCCCATACACGCGTGGCGTTAGTTAGTATGATATACAAAACAAATAATACTCGTCGAGTTAAGATATATTTTATTTATTTATTTGGCCCGTCATCAGTGATAAAAAGATATATTTATCAAGAGACATTAAACAGTATTAATCAGTTTATAGCCTCCTAGATTTGATAATGCGCCAATCCCAGCAAGACAATATCACAAACCACAAAATAGCACTGGTGGCAGGTCCGTCCAGGTAGGTACCACCGCAGCTCCTATTGCAGCCGACAAAGAGTATTGTGTAAACATTACTCTGTGCCGTTTTGAAGGGGTGTAGTTAGTGAAATTACTGGGATGACGAAATTTAATCTCTTAGGTCTCAAGGCGACAAGCACAATGTGGTGCTATCTATATTAAATTACTAGCACCACGGTGTTATAGGCTAACGAATAACTTACCATCAGGTGAACGTCTCGCTCATCTCGTGGCGTCGTAGTATAATAATTACGAAGAAAAAAATAACAAAACAATATATATACATATATGTATATATATATATACATACTATCGGTTGCCTGGCCGCTTTCTGGCCGTAATATAAAATCAGACTTGAAATTTGTCTGAAATATTCGTTGAGAGCAACCTCATCCGAAATGATTTTTTATAGCAATGGTTACTATAGCAACGGCATAAATAATACAATATGAAAATGTTTATAAAAGTTAATTAGAAAGAAGATAGAAATAAAAAGAAAGATTGTTCTATGAAATAAATAGCCTATAAACATCATCTAGAAATCATTCCACGTCGAATGTTCACGTTTCCATGTCGATACGTTCACTAGTTTTCACGTGATTGGCGAACAAATGAAACTGATTTTCATTATATATATGTATATGTGCATATATATATATAACAAATCGCGTTCGGAATGCCAATAGTGCCAAAGAGGGCGGCACTGGGACCGGTCGGAAGGTCGACTAGAGCGAGATGATGAAATAGCGAGTGTTCGTTGCCGGGGTGTGGGCGAGCCGAAAATACTTTTGTGAAAGTTGTTCTTTACACGAAACGACAATCTTTAAGAAAGGCGTTATTAAAAAAAAAATTGGTCTTCAATCAAAACAATTACACAACAATTTCCATTAATTATAAAAACATTTAATTTATAATAAGACAATTCATTAGATCCACATGAAAGTCCTGTAACGATAGTAGTAATTATGATATTTACACAACCTATATATCGTTCGTGTAAGATGTAGTGATCTTTGGGGGAAGCCTATGTCCAGCAGTGGACGTCTATCGGCTGATGATGATAACGATGATCATATTTCATTAATCGCTTTAAAACGTACAGTAATATCACCAATTATACAAATGAAATAAAATCATTGATTAAGTAAAAAGGTACAATGAGCATTCGAAAGTTAACAAAACAACCCCTTTTTTATTCTACGAAGCGATGAATCAAGCATACCTGATGGTAAATGCCAGCTCGCGTTGCTATAACAACGTCGCGCTAGTTAGGATGTTATACACAACACCGCATTTAATTTGTCGCCTTATACCAGTAATTACTTACACTAACTATAGCGCCAGCATACTACTGTTTGGTGGTAGAAATTGGAGTAGCCGTGGTGACTATCTAGGCTATCTGGTAACGGAGACCTACCACCAGTCTACTGTAGATGGTGAATCTCTCATGACATGACTGTTGTTAGTAAGACGGCTTCGGAAAAACCCTACAACTACTAAACTGGTAGTAGGTCTTTATTGCCACAGCCCTATAGTCTGGGGATTGTACGGATAGGTCTAAGCTAAGCCCTGGCTGTTGTAGAAGGCGACTAAAAGGGTCTATGAGTTTCGTGGGACTTAAAGGTGGTCGCCCTTACCGCTCAACAAGCGAACCTGCGTGGGACAGCGTGTAGCTCAGCGATGGTGCCTAGAAGGATTAGGCTCCTCCTCAGAGAGTGTGCCGATGCCGGTGCGTTCGATAAGAGATCCCGGAGCCTCTCCGAATGCATTGATGCAGACCACCGAGGGGGTTTTAGTAGTAAGAATTCTACATAACGCGGACTTATCCCAGATTAAGAGTATCCTTCGAAGAATTCCCCCTCAAAACAAAAAAAAACAAAGTCTTTAATGTCAGAGACTGTCTAGGTCTATTTCTATCGACAAATAGTTATATGCTATGATTACTGAGTTCGGGTTTAAAGGGCGTTGTAACTAGTGAAATTACTGGGCTAATGAGACTTAACATCTCATTTTGGAAGTCGACGAGAGCAATCTAACTAGCGCCACGTTGTTATGAGCTGGTGTATTAATATCACGTAAATATCCCATGTACCGTCACTCCGTTGAATAACAAAAAAAAAAACTTAGGAATTGAACAGAGGTCACCCCTCTGTTCAATGGTACAACGCGACCATACCCGCCAACTTGGTGTAGTTAAGTATAAACTTATAATTTAAATGAACTAACCGTAACATTATCCGGCACGGTTCAAGTACGGCGCTGCTATTAACAAACAATTTCTTGACCGAGACTAATTTATCAGCTCATAAATTCCATAACATTTAAGTTTCCTGTAATGGATGGTTATTTTTTTTCACAAAAAAATACTATTTTGTTAATAGCTTAAAATAACTGAAAACTTGGGTGTAAGGGGTTCCACACAACAACTCACGGGACCCAGGCCAGCCGCAACTGATCATAGTGTACCCTGCTAATAAACAGGCAAGGCTCTGGTGCCTACCAACCCGCATTCGGCCAGCGTGGAAGGAAATAACCCAGATCCCCTCAAATGAAGATATTTAAGGCAGGACTATATCCAGCAGTGGGCGTCTATCGGCTGATGATCGGTTCGGATGATGATGATGACTGAAAACTTAAGTTAACTCAAGACATTTACCAACGTATGTCACAAAGCGACCATTACAATACGCTGTAGTATTTTTATTCCTTACAAAAAAAAAAGTTTTTTTCCTTTTCTTTTAAGACCTTCACCTGATGATAAGTGATACACTACCTCAGTAATTTCACTAGCAAGAGCGCCCTTCAAACTGGAACACAGTAATGATTGGACACCACTGTTTGGCGGAAGAAGTAGGCGGTGTTACCAGGTGGGTAGTTAGACGGTCGCCGCTAGCAGCGAACTACCACCAGAGGTACACTACACTACCCTTTCCTAATAGCCGTGCAATTGATTACATGATTCATCGGATATCGACCGTTTCGATGCTTGATTGAATACCGCTGTAGTCACGCCTTCAGGAAGGTGCTGACAACTGATCGACCTGAAGTCAGCTCCACTTAGAACATGAACGTAATCGTATAACCGACGGAGCGTGTGCTCTTACAAGTATAACGATACCTACGTGCTCAAAAGGCTTAACCATGAAAATACTTTTTACTGGTGGTAAGTCTAGGTAGGTACCATCGCAGCGTTTACGTCTACCGCTAATAGTGTGCAAACCTTACTGTGTTCCGGTTTGAAGGGCGCTGTCGCTAATGTAATTGTTTCGGTAACGAGATTCAACATATATCTCAGAGGACGAGCATAATATGGTGCAGTGTTTCATCATTCTAAATACCACCGTATTATTATGGGCGGGCGTATCACTTACCATCAGGTGATCGTCTCAGTCGACTCATCGCTTCGTCGCATAAAATAAAAGGTAGTATTCACAATGTTTTAGTAAATTTCCAAACTTTGAATATGTCAATAGATAGAGCTCGTAAACTTGAGTGCGATTTAATTTTCACCATAATGGCGCTTGAGCCCTTTGAGACCAGAGGTATTGATATAGAAATATCATCATCATCATCATTAGCCGATTGACGTCCACCGTTGGACTTAGGCCTCTCCCAAAGATCTCCAATTCGGTCGGTCCCACGTTGCTCGCATCCAGTGGGTTCCCGTGATTCTCACCAGATCGTCGGTTCTAATCTTAATCTGATATGTCTCTGTTACCCGAGACGGTCAAAGTAAGTGTCACCGTAGCTCGCAGCCAAACAGTATTGAGCAAACATTGATGTGTTCCGGTTTGAAGGGCGTTGTAGCTAATAAAATTAGTGGAGTAACGGTCTTATGTATTAAGGTGACGATTATACAATGTGGTGCAGTAAGACTAGTATATTACGTCTCATCTTCATTGAATCAAAAAATACTTAGATCATAACTACAAGTATAAGAGTTTACAGCCTCTTTACGTCCCCACTGTTGGGGCACAGGTGTACCCTCAATATGAGGACGATGGTGCTATAGTCACCACGCGAGCCTAATGCAGATTAATGACTTCACACACACCTTAGAATAAATTCTAATTCATGTGCAGGTTTCTTAAAAATATTTTCCTTCACCGTTTGTATTTCGCTGTTGTTACTAAAGTCTACAAATGTACATAACTTAAATATCAAAGTCATCGGTACATGCCAAGATTCGAACCCGCGACCTACGGAATGAAGGCCGCACGCTCTAACCATTAGGCCAGCGAGCTATTTAATATATTATTAATACTTATTACTTTTATAGTTTTAATGTATAACAAGTTGTCGAGATCTAAATGAATAGCTCCATAAAGGTAATTTTATAACTATATTAATGAAGTTTACTCGCCTGAGTATATATATGGTTAAAGCTATTTATTTCTCGTGTTGCATGCAACTTGGCTGTGGCCGGCTGCTGTGTGACAGATGGCGGCACCAAAGCACGCCAGCAGTCACTAATGATACAGTTTAAGGACGTCAAAGCGCAGCAATTAGCGTCCGCTGAGTAATTTCATTGAATAATGATTGATTCTATACTGTAATTGATGTTGTAGAAATTCAATCGAAAGTTATTACCCTTTTTTTTTAATTCACAAGGTTAACGCTTGACAACGATTGATAGATACCCTGCTTTTGGGGGGAAGTCAGGGTTGTGTGAGATTCTTACTCATTAAAACCACCCTTGGTGGTCTGCATCAGTGCGTTCGAAGAGGCTCCGTGATCTCTTATAGAACGCCGGACGGAGAAGCCTAACCCTCTTAGGCACCATCGCTGAGCCATATGCTGTCCCACGCAGGTTCGCTTGTTGAGAGACATAGCCCCCACCCACAAGGCTCGCGAAACTCCTAGACCCTTTTAATCGTCTTCTACGACAGGCAGGGCTTACCTTAGTTTTATTCTTTCTAGCCCGAGACTACAGGGCTGAGTACCACTGTTCTAACCTCGCGAATCGCCGGAGGAAGTGCATTCTTCTACAGTCCAATTGCGTGTATAGTAAAAGTGTGAGAATATGATTCGGAACCATGGAGACGGAAATTTGAGATGGGAAATAGATCTACTATTACAACAGACACTTAGATCAAATCGGAAACTTCGAAGCGCAGAAGTAAACAGGTAGTAATTGGGCTAAAACTAGACTACAGGGCTGAAGGCACACACTAACCTAGTAAAAGCCTATTCAACCTATCCTTAAGACACCCGCGTCCTATTCGAACGGGAAGACCCACGCTGGCAAGTTGTTCCACTCCTTTTGCTGTTCTTAACTACTATACGCCTTTTATTACTGGTCAATGCAATTTTAGTGGTTTTGTTTACTGTAATATAAGCGACGAGACGAGCAGGGCGTTCACCTGATGGTAAGTGATAAGCCTGCTCATAACAACGTGGCGCTAGTTAGGATGGTATACACAGCACCATATTGCCCTTAGATTTACGATGTTAAGTCTCATTATTCTAGTACAGTAACGTGCAAACATGACTGAATTCTGGTTTAAAGGGCGCTGTACTTAGTGCAATTACTGGGGTAGCGAGACTCCACATCTTAACGTCTTTGGGAACGAACGCGATGTGCTGCAGTTCCCAATTAGAGACGAGCGGGACGTTCACCTGATGATAACTGATACGCCTGCTCTTAACAACGGTCTAATTAGTAACTGCACCACATTGCGCTGATCGTTTAAGAGACAGCATGTTATTGCGTCAACGAGAAATATTTACTAGAGCAGTCCTTTGTAAAGTAGGCTTTAAACTCGCGATTAAGCGGTCGAGAGATCCATTTTAAATGCCATTCAGTATGTCGCGTATTTTTTTTTTGTATTCAATATTATACTAAAAAGCTTCCTGCTCCGCCTCGGTGACCGGTCGCTTCGTAGACGTCCGCATGACATTATAGCAGGGCTGTAGCCACACAATCACATTAACTTGAACTATCCGCTTTAATATAGATCTATTTATTTATTTATGTACACAGAAATTACATCGTAAATATAACATACATAGATATATAGTATAAAGGCTCTACTTATTCAAATACTTCCAGTAGTCCTGTGGTTGAGAGATTTGATTGAAGTGATAGTTAATCTGGTGCACTCTGATAGTACTATAGAACAAAACTTAATATAATCTTATCTAACTTAAAATTACCTAGAATAGTTTATGAGTAATAAGAGAAGAGAAAAAGAAATTCAAATTTATAGGCATTAGCGTAGTGCAAAATAACGCGCTATTTAAATAGTGCCAATGTCCTTTCTTTTTTTTTTGGAGAAGAAATCTTCGAAAGATATCGTGTTTCTGAAGGGAAGTTAGGGTTATGTGAGATTCTTTCTCACTCAAACCCTCTCGGTGGTCGGCATCAGTGTATTGGGAGGGGCACCGGGATCTCTTATAGAACGCACCGGTGCCACTCTACATTCTTGTTAACACGTCTCTCAGGAGGGGCTTAACCCTCCTAGGTACCACCGCTGAGCTATACGCTGTCCCACGCAGGTTCGCTTTTTGAACGATAAGGGCGCCCACCCTCAAGGCCCGCTAAACTTCTAGACCCTTTTAGTCGTCTTCTACGACAAGCAGAGCTCACCTTAGTCCTATTCTTATTAGCCTGAGACTACAGGACTGAGTGCCACTGTCCTAATCCTAATCGCCGGAGGAAGTGCATTCCAGAATCTGAACTGCGTGTATAGCGACAGAGTGAGAATATGATTCGGAACCATCGGATGGAAATTAGAGAAGAGCTAACATTAATGTGTTCCGGTTTAAAAGGTGCTATAGCTAGTGCAATTGCTGGGGTAATGAGACTTAACATCTTATGTCTCAAAGCGACGAGCGGAATGTGGTGCAGTGTATATCATCCTAACTAGCGCATCTTTATGGGCAGGCGTATCGCTTACCATCAGGTGAAAGTCCCGCACGTCTGGTTATTTAATTGAATGAAAAAAGAACGAAATATATTATTACGCTCTTTTTGAATCTTGATATGTTATATCACGTTACCTCAGTAATTTCGGTAGCTACAACGCCCTTCAAACCGTGACATTGTAATGTTTGTATTCTGCTATTTGGAGGAATAGGCGGCACTTGTACTAACCTTGTATTAGTGTAAAAGAAGAGGGGGCCTTTAAAATGCCCTTAAAGTTATGTAAGATTTTTACCCCCGTCTGCCATTACACCTAAGCACGTTCCAGGGCAATACACCCACCACCCTTTCGAACACCTTCGGTATATTTATAGAACAAATAGTAGAACCCTTCGTTTTAATCATCTATCCCTGGGCTCACTTGGTGGGCAATGTGGGATTTAAAGTCCGGGCACCCGAAGACCCTTTTACTACAGTCAGGACTTACCTTAAGTCCTATTATTAATAACCTGAGACTGCAGTGCAGGTTTTTTTAAAATAGAATTAAGCGACAAGACCATCCGGACGTTCACCTGATGGCAAGTGATAAGATATACACTGCACCACGTTGTGCTCGTCGCCTGAGACATACCTGTGGCGTCTCGTTACAGTTCGTTACAGTAATGTTTCCACACTACTGTTTAGCGACAGAAATAGGCGTTGCGGTTGTTCCTACCTACATGGTCTCCAGCCACAGAGACCTACCACCACAAAATTACTTAAACAGGGTTTTGCTAAACTTCTATGTATCGTTCCAATTGTTATAAGCCGTTAATTCATCACCAGTTGCAAGTCATGCTCGACTGTTTACTATATCATAATAAATAAGACGTTGCCGCCGCAGCTATTCTAAATTCTTATTATTCATTACAAAAGAAAAGAACTCTTAAACAAACACAACCACTCACGAGACCTAAGGCCAACTCACCTGCTCGTGGTGCATCCTGCTAATCAACAAACGAAGCATTGGCTCCCACCAACCCGCATTGGGCCAGCGTTGTGGGAGATGGCCCAAATTCTTTCATATGACAAGCACATCCCTAGAAACGAAGATCGTTGCAAGCCGGTGGATGCGGGTAGAGAAGGACCGATAGATGTGGAAATCTTTGGGCGAGACCTACGTCCAGCAGTGGACGTGTATCAGCTGATGATGATGATGACGATTTTTATAGAAATACACAAAACAATATAAACACGCTTATTAATCTATTTCAAAATATATTCACTAGTGAATATTCATCAAGTGTATAAGAGAGATGACCCAGAGAGATTACCGTCGAGGGTATATGGATGCATTCAAATTTAAACAATTGTCCGATTTATTACAACAATGTAACAAAAACATATAACAGAGGCATTTACTTTAGATTAGATACTAGTCTTTTAGCAATTGACCTCAATTTCAAAACTTAAATGACTGTGGTAGAGCTATTAAGTATCAGACCGGCAGGCCTGCTGAATGACTGCTTGTATTTGCTTTCGCAGTACATATATCATGCAGATGATGATGCAGATGCAGAGAAGATTGGCATGGCGCCTGCACAAGGATGACAGGCAAAATCGTGAAGTGTTCATCACATTCACATTTTAATTTTAGCGCTGTAGTCTCCGGCTAGTAAGATTAGGGCCAAGGTAAGCTCTGCCTGTTGTAGATGGCGATCAAAAGGGTCTAGGAGTTTCGCGAGCAGTGAAGGTGGAGGCCGTTATAGCTCAACAAGCGAATCAGCGTAGGACAGCATATGGCTTAGTGATGGTACCGAGGAGTGGTAGGCTCCTCCTCAGGGACATGTTAACACAAAGTGTAGCAGGGCACCGGTGCGTTCTGTAAGAGATGCCGGGGCCTCTCCGAATGCACTGATGAAAACCACCGAAGAGGTTTTAGTGAGTTAGAATCTCACATAACCCTGAATTCCCTCCAGAAGCAGGGTATCTTTGGAAGATTTTCCGCTCGACTGCTTAGTAATTTCCGTCTATTAAAAATCGAACTTACATAAACATTGACTGTCGTAGAAGACGACTAAAACGTTATTCGGGTTCGTGGGCTTTGAAGGTAAGGACCTTCATTGTCCACTACGCAAACATGGAGTGAAAGACAAGAACGATGTGATCTTGTGTTTGTCGTAGCAAAGAGACAGTGTTGAGAAGGGTTACGGCACTCCCAGAGACGTGCTTAAGCGCAGTATATAGAAGCTCTGGTATGTTTCGTAGGAGATTCCGAGACCTCTAACGAAACAGGACGACAACCGAAGTGGTTCTAGTGGATACAAATTCCCTCGAAAGAAGGTATTTTTGGAGATTTCTTCTCGAAAAATAAAAAATCATGCAGAACGAAAAGCCGGTTCTCCAGTTCAGTAAAACGATTAATATTGAATATCCAAGGTACAGTAACGTGAATACCACTAGAATTATGATAGTAACAGTAAAAGAAAGAATAGTAAAAAATTGCAGTGAATGAGGAAGCGTGCTCATCCAGAACCATCTGCCTTGTAGTTGTTGACAGTTGAAACACGGCACAGCTGTTATAATGAGGGTAGCAGCAAGACAGGTTGGGTGGACACCATAACGTCAACCATCCAAAGTATAAATGCGGAAAAGACAGTGCTTTAAATGTATGTGAAGATAACTTCTTAGTTATCAAGAATCATGCCGATCAGAACTGTGACCAATCTGCAACAAACCATATGGATTTATCATAGACCCCGGAGATCCTACCTCTCTGCAAGTCTGGTGGTGCGTCTTTGTTACCGGACACCCTCTAAGTACCATCGTAGCTCCTATTTCCGCCTTCATACACTATTGTGTTGCGGTTTGAGCGGTGTTGTAGCTAGTGAAATAACAGGGGTAATGAAACTACATCTTATGTCTCAAAGCGACGAGCACAATGTTGTGCAATGTGATGCAGGCGTTTCACTAACAATCGAGTGTACTTCTAGATCCTCCGATCACTTCGTTCAATAAAAACAAGTCAGCCTGTATTCATAACAATTTTATATAAATGATAGCTTCACTTTCGCTGAAGAAATTTTAAACATTTATGGTGTAGAGTTAAAGGATTGTGTTAAGGTGCCGCATAACTCAAGGGACCAAAGCCAACATCACCTGCTTGCGGTGCACCCTGCTAATCAACAAACGAGGCTCTGGCTACTACCAAAACGCATTGGGCCAGCGTGGTGGGAAATGGCCCAATTCCCGCCATATGGACCCCTACAAAAGACGGCCTCTGGTGCCCAGCGATGCGGACAACGTAGGAGTAATCGATGTGGGGATCTTTGGAGGAGGTTTCTGTCCAGCAGTGGATGTCTATCGGCTGATGATGATGATGGTGTAGAGTTAAGTATTTTTATTTTATAAAAATTACTTGAAGCTGACTTACTTTGTATACTTTATATTACTTTGTATAGGATATATATCACATTGAAGAAAGATATGAAATCTTTTATCTAGCCTAAATCTCGTAATCTCGTAACCGAGAGCAGATCGTGTAAAGGTTAACAACGGATGGATTTCCAACCGTATCTGGACGGTTTAGCCATAACTCGAAGATGGTAATAGAAGAAAACTTTACATATAAATAAAAGGACAAACAGGACGTACGGTACATGTACGAGAATGCAAATTTGATATACAATCCACACGTTATATGTTAAGAGAGGAAAACATAATGATAGCATTGCGATAAAACCTTTGTCATAATGTAATAATTAAGAAAGATTTGTTAATTATTAAATTATGACAAAGATTATCATAATTATTTAATAGTTCAACGATATTACACAACTGCTTCTGTTGTACAGTGGCTGGACGTTAGGCTTGTAACACGAAGGTCCCTGGTTCAATGCCAGAGATAAATGATGTGGAGTTTAGTTAGTAGAATCCTTTTTATGGACTAGGTTGTGTAAATACAACCCTCATACTGTAAATCTGTTCATAACATCATTGGTGTTCCAGCTATAAATACATGACGAGCAGTGCTCTGGTCAAGCATCCATAGCCTCACTGTCTGAAAGCCCACAATACGTTAAAAGAGCGTAAAATTTTTAACTTTATCTTATTTATTTTTTAATCTACACAAACATCGGATATATATTTTTTTCTATGTAGTTAAGCGACGAGACTAGCGGGACGAACACCTGATAGAAAGTGATACGCCCGCCCATAACGTCACGCTAGTAAAATCGTATGCACTGCACCACATTGCGCTCGTTGTCTTAAGACGTAAGACGTTAAGCCTCGTTACCCCAGTAATTTCACTAATTACAGAGGCCTTCAAACCCAGAACTATGTAATGTTTACACAGTACTGTTTTACGGCAGAAGTATGCTCTGTGGTGGTACCTACCTAGACGATAACCAGCAACGGTGACCTACCACCAGTGTGAAAATTATTAAAAATATAAATCTGAAGGTACAGAACAAAGGCTAGCACTTAACTCTAAGATGAGTCTTCGCCAGCAAACCCTGGCTAATGAAAAACAGTAAAGTGTGTTGGTGTACCGAGCACCAGTAACAACAATTACAAGAAGGGTATAAATATACAAAAATATTTAATACATATATAGATACTATAGACATATGCAAATAGAGACTATAGACATGGATATCATGAAGAAGAGAATTTGAGAGCTATTCCGATTTATACGCATTTTAAAATACATATCTTATTTAAGTTGAAATAAATTTGACAGGATATTTAAGCTCAAAACTTGAATAGTGTTGTTCAGACACCACAGTAGAACAAATTGATAAATTTCATAAAGCCTTAAATCAATTTCTATCAATAACAAAGGATTGTCTAGTGTAGAGACTGCTCACCCCAAAAACGAGATGAACCTTGAGAAATCATACGGATCGCACAGTAAACATGCCGTAAACGGCAGCCTCTACCCTTTACAATGTCTCGTCCAAAGTCAACTGTTGTATGGTATCAACGATTACCGCACTTTCAATATTAACTCCATACTGTCTACGGACGTATAAAAGACCCCGCGTGCCTCTGGACAGCATTCAGTAGCTATCGAGCAGTCTGACAAGAAGTGCACGATGAGATTTCTGGTACGAAAACATTTTTCACTATAAACCTTTACTTCATATGAGAACAATATATTTTAAATTGTATACAATTCTCTTTACTCCAATCATTTTCTTCTACTACCAATTCTGTTCTCTTATCGCCGTGATAGCAACCCTATCGAAGAGAACTTAGTGGTGAAAATCATTTTTTTAAATAGTTCATTTGATAAGTTTGCTATCATTATTTAACTGTTTTTCATATGTAATTTTATTAACCGTTTGTGTCATATAAGTTAATAATTTTTTTAACTTTCACCTTGCTTTGGTAACCTGATAAAGTTTACATATCACGTTAAAACTTCTCACATTTCTAATCGTGCTGGTGAGAGAACTGATATATACATGGCGAGATAGTTACGAGTGTATAGTATTTGATGGGATAAAAAGTTTATTTCCTTTACACACACATATATATATATACATCATTATTTATTAATACATAAATGCTTAACCTGTAACTGTTTAATATTTAGTCAATTATAACAAAGTTCTCATAATACTCTAATAATCATCATCAGAACTTAAGACATAGAAACTATATTAAGTAAATTTATGAAATTATATATATATATCAAAATCTTGTTTTTGGTGGAGCCTTTATTCCTTACGGATATGTCAGCCCCAATGGCTCAAAAAAGAGAACACAAAAAAAAAGATTGGCGTGCTAGTACTGTGGTTACAAAATATCAAACTTATCCCGTGCTGCCCCAGACTTTGGTTCACACAAAACCATGTGTAAGGCCGCTAAAGTCTAAAGTATTAATGCTATGTTTGCGCATCAATACCTCTCTTTTGCTCCGATATATATAACAATGAAACATATAGTTCTGAGAACCAGGTACAAATTATCTCATGCGCAGTAGTATGCAAAGAAAACACATTTTCGTAACTGCAAATACGTTCGTGTCATAACCGCACCGCCAAATTTCGAGAACTGTAAACGCATGAACAGCATAGTTAATTTCTTTATCCGCATTTCATTCGAAACTAGTTCTTACTGGTAGCCGATAAGAATTAAACGAACCATTGAGTTGGGGATGGGACGGACCAAAAGACGGGCAACGGCTTTATGGTCAACAGCGTGCATACAAAGACGTGGTCTGCATACAAAATACAATCTTCAAGGTCGCTATTAATTTTAAGCAAAACAAAATGCATATGCGACGATAATAAAACTTCCCTGGGAAGATTATGAGATAAACAACATCCTTAAATTCATTTTCATTTAGTAAATCATTTACTATGAAAACATTAATAAATAACAAGTTAAACAGCTGTATAATTAGCAGACCAATATACAAAACGTCGAGAATTAGATCAAGTGAAATATAAGCATGATTCCTTATATTAAATAGTACAGAGTTAAACTTAATGAAATGTTAATTGAACTGTACTTATTTGTAAGTCAAGACCAGTTCGAACAAGGCTCACAGCAGAATGATTAAACTTAATGGACGTATTAATTGACGTGCACTAAAGCAGGGTGTGACTTTTTTTTTTCATTATCATTAAATACTTGAATACCTCCGCAGTACATTAGTATCTATGTCCATGTTTAACAATAGTATCATTGATGAACACATAAACAGTTAATTTTAGTTATTTTTAAATTTTAATCGTTTCAACAAGTGTGATTGTTAAAGTATTATTGTTTTATAGCTTTTAAGTAATTTTGCCTTGAAACATTGCAAAAATCATACAATTGTATGAATTAGCAATAATCCATAAATCATAAGTTGAGAAATGTGCCCATACGGATTTGTTTTTACTGATCCAAGTAATCTTTGAAATCGCATAATTTTTTGCATTAGCATTACATGGAAACGTTTTAATTTTAAACATTACGCGAATTAAGCGGATTTACATAATTGAAACGAAAAGTGCAATCGTTTGCCCAATATCCGATCGTCGGCAGGAATACACAATCGACACTTAATCACCACCGCACGTGAAATCTGTGACCCTCGACCTGCACCGATATACACCAATTTGTCTTAAAATATGCTTAGCACTAATTGATAAATAAGGTTTTTTTAAATATCTCGTAATTAATTGCAAAGTAATTGCAATGAAGGTTACGCCTTATTATACTCGTATACGAATGATGCAATTGAATATTCTATTGTCTTGCTAAATAAGCTCATGCTAAGTTGTACGAGTGCAAATGGTTATGTGCTTTGAATAAATGTGATGTTTGATTTCAGATCGCTTTCGTCGCCGTCCTCGGCTATGCCTCCGCCGGGCTCATCGCCCCCCTAGTGTACGGCGCCAATGCCGGGGACGTCCAGGCCGCGGCCATCGACGCCTCCGTCGCAGTGCAGGACAACGCGCGCGCCATCGGCGAGAGCCAGGCGCGAGCCGCCGAGGCCGTGCTCCAGGCCAACACCGAGGCAGTCCGTCAAGTGGCAGAGACCAACCGGGACCTTAATGAGAACGCTTACTGGGGAAGTTTGGCCGCGTCCCAGAACCTCGTAGCCGCCGCCCAGTCCCAGGCCGCAGCCATCAACGGCGCCGCCGCCGCCGCACGCGCCGCCCACCTCGCCGCACCTTTGGCACCTATTGCCCCAATTGCTCCCATCGCCCCTCTGGCTTACGCCGGATACGGTCTTGGCGCCCACGGCCTCGCCCCCTACGGACTTGGCCTTCGCGCTTGGTAATTAGATATGCGGGCAAACGTTAATGACGGCTTTGAACTTAGTTGAGGGTCGTTATTAACGAAACATTCGGGCGGCGGGTCTACTGTGCCTGGCAACATTGCCGCGTTCGTACGGCAGAGTTGGCAGGCCACTGGCACGCCCCGACCAACACACCGCTCAGCCTCAAAAAGGAACCGATTGCTCAACGGAAACAACACAAAGGTCTCAATAAGTAACTCTCTTTGTAAATACAAAATATGTAATGCCATCACTGCCAAAGTGTAAATAAAACACATTTTATACAATTTGTCTATTACTTGTTTCTTCTCACACACATCAGTTTCTCCAGTCGAAACATTAACAAGCGTCATCAACATCATCAGCCGATAGACGTCCACTGTTGGGCATAGACCTCCCCCAAAGAAAGCGTATTTCTTACCATATTACCATTAACACTCGCAATGCTAGTATTTATCTAAATATTTTGACTTGTCCTGTAAACACGCCAACGTATAGAGGTATCAAGGAGAGTTTTTATATAAACAATTATTGTACTACGAAATAAACACATGCTTTTGTAAAAAAAAATCGTCATTTTTACCCATAGACTATATACTAAACCTTATCTATATCAATACGAGGCTTAAGGAATAACTATAATAAATAAATACATACGTAAATATTACCGACATATTATTATCTACGGCCCACACGAATCTGCACTGAGCACAATGTTGTTCCATTTTCATCCAGCTCTTGCTAACAATTTTGGGAAAGTGGTTCCCTCAAGCAATCTAAAGACATCGCGTCCATATCATCAGAAAATAGATGTCCAAAGCTGTACATAGACCTCCCCAAAAGATTTCTACACGATCTGGTAGGAATTCATATGGGATGATTTCGGCCATTTACCAACACATAGGTAAGGTTTGCTTGGATCCCGTGAATTGTTGTGCGGGAACCCATACATTCTTCATTATCTAGTCTTCCGCTTGCCAATTCGCAGTCTCCACAAATAGTTTCTCTCTTACACATATATATTTTTTAAAATATTCAATATACTCTACTATGGTCAAGGCATTAACGTTATACTTGGTAGGAAACAAGAAGGATGAAGACGAATAATAATAATCTATTGGAGGCTGAGATAAACCATCTACCTACAGTATTGGCAATGGTTGTAAAGTCAAACATAAAATTTACATATATATATATATATAACAGATTTCTACCCATAAGGCCTGAAGACTTGTAACTTGGTAGGAATATATTCCATTTGTCAAGTATAGGTAAGCTAAAAATGTATTTTAAGATATTCCTTCCTAAAAGGAAGTTGCGGGGGTGTTACGACCAGCAACAAACCCACAGAGAACAGCTAGTTACTTTATAAAATAGGTTTTTTTTTATAGTCACTGTTAAACGTTACATAATTGCGTAAATTATTTAAAAAATACTCCCTTCAATGAATCTAGTATTAAAATAGTTTTTTTTTATTATACTAATGCTGTTAGTATTTTATGACTTTCACACTTTCCTTGGTTCAGGGTTTGTGAACTGAAATTATAAAATAATAGATATATATATATATATCCACCTAGCGCGCACCTGAACGGGACTTACAGAACTGGTGTCCAATCTTCGCTAGTTAAGAGGCATTACTGTGTTCCGGTTTGAAGAGCGCTGTGGCTAGTGTAATTACTGGGGTAGCGAGACTGAACATCTTATGTCTCAGGCGACGAGCGCAATGTGCAGTGCATGCCATCTTAACTAGCGCCAGGTTATTATGGGCGGGCATATCATTTACCATCAGGTGAACGTACCGATCGCCTCGTCGCTTAATTACATAAAAAAAAAGATATATATGTAGATAGTTTACTAAAAGAGGAGTGAAGAAAGATAATAAAATATTGGATGGGAGAAGAGAATTAAAATGCATCTTTAGTCTAAAGTTATTTGTTCCCATCGTACGGAGTCGTACGCTTACCACCTCCGTGATATAAAAACATTATCCTATTGTTTTTTTTTTATTACTAATTAAAATCGTTTTTTTCAATTATAAGACAACAAATAGTTTTCCTGCTTGCCTAATGTGACTCCGGTAACATGAGCAGCAAAAAAAACCAATACCGTCAAGGTCGTTCAAGGTACACCTTTGAGATAAATTCCTCGCGTAATTGCATGCGACAGTAAAAAATGATTACTATTAACTAATCAAATTGGTCGTTTTAGTGGACTTTTTTAATGAAACGAAAATTTATGTCATAACTTTTTTTTTTGCCAAAGCGATGAGAAGAACACGTTCACCTCGTGATAAGATATGCGATCATAATAACGTGGCGCTAGTTACGATGATATATACTGTTTTTTATTCAATTAACCGACAAGAAAAACAGCACGATCACCCGATGACAAGTGATACGCCTGTCCATAACAACGTGGTGCTGGTTAGGATGATATATACTCCAACACATTACTCTCGACTGAGACATAAGATGTTGAGTCGATTATCCCTAGTATTTACACTAGGCTACAGCGCCCTACAAACCGTAGCATAGTAATATTTTCACACTTCTGTTTGGTGTTAGAAATAAGCTGTGGTAGTACATACTTAGACGGTCTTCGGTAACAGTTATCTATTACCAGTAACGATTGTTTTTATTAATACTAAAAATATTGACTCGTTTTTATTCGAAGAGGCGACGAGACGAAAGAATTGTTCGTTTGATGGTAAGCGAGTACTTTCAAAGAAAAATTATTATGTGTGTAACCATAAACTATAGAGATAATCACCAAACCAATCATATTAAAATATAATATACTAGTAAACGAAAAGATAAGAAAATTATAACGTTCACTAAAAACAAGTTAGGCGATAACTATATAATATACACTTAATGATATTAACGTAGACTTGGAAACATAAATTATACTAGCTGTTCCCCGTCCGCCTTGCTGCCAGTAACACCCTCGCAACTCCCTTTGGGGAAAGAATTTTGTTAAACCAAACCCTAGACGACCTCCAAATGGAAGAAGCAATATCTCTACTAAATTGTGAGTGTTTACGTCTAATAGTTTCGGAGATCTCGTGACGAGTCAATGAATCTCAGAATATCTCCAATAAATACAGAGGTGAAATAACATTGAAGAGTTAAAAGCTGCCTGCGAGTAATCTTCGAAGATATTAAAGCTGAAAATAAAAGCATTAAGCAGATACAAGATTTACTCGTTATTACACCCGGAGAACCTTCTGGAAAATCCAAGTTTAAAATAAACAACGATCAAGAATTACTAGGCGTGGTGTACTGTTATACTTTGGCGCTTATTACAATCGAAGTAAGAGACAATTAGCTTCAGTGGATAGGCGTGAACGCGGCGGATAGTTTACTTCAGACCCGGACTGCCTTGATGAGAGCAAAGGCGTTGAGAACATACGGCTTCAAAATACTACAAGCAAGTTAACTTTCAAAGTTCAAACACACAGACTACCGCAAATGTAATGCAATTTTTTTTTAAAAGAGAAAACCTAAACGGTACATAATTTAACTGCGGGAGAAAGAGAAAAATTATGCGGAACTTTTACCAGTTAAAACTATGTGGTCTTCCTCTCAACGTATTTGTGCTAAGCTATTAATTACATACCAGGACAATAATATGCAAACATAAACAAAAAATTTTTTTTTTAATAATAATAATAAATCTGGAGTATTATGAGTATGTTAGTATTAATGGATAAAAAAAAACATCTTCTCATACAATGGACTTATATCCAACAAATAAAGATCTGATTTATGTGGAGATCTTTGGCGGAGGCCTATATCCAGCAGTGGACATCTATTGGCTAATCATGATGATGATGATGAAGTAAAGATCGCTGGGAGCCACTGGATTCAAACAGCGCAAAAGCGGCCTTGTGGAATACATCACAAAAGACCTATGTCCAGCAGTGGACGTCGATCGATTGATGTAATGATGATGAAATAAAGATTACAAAATGCCCATGTTGTATTTGGTAATACTATGTGAAATATGGACAAGACCTATTGTTGTGGAGACCTTTGGTACAGATCTATGTTCAATAGGGAGTCTATCTGCCGATGTTACTGACGGTGATGTAGCCTAAAACTTTTTAAGGGAAACAACTACCGTTGTTGTCGAATCAATTAAATATTACTGACAGAGGGAGAGATACACATAGTACATATAAATGAGTATAACAATATTTTTTTAACTATTAATAGCTAACACTTGCCTATTTCACAAGATGATAAGTGACAGTCAGGATGTAGATGAAATAAAGCAATGCAATGAGGCAAAATTTAAAATATGAGAATGGTAGCCGGGTGGGTGCCAAAAAAACCCTAGCACTAACGATTTATTATGTGGTAGTGGATTCCAACTAGGGGATCCTAGTTTTACATACCAAGTTAAGGACGAAGTTGAACGCATAAAGTTCTCTCTTACAGACGTCCGTATGTATGCAACAATGTCAATTGGACAAATTATTTATGAATGTAGATTACCTTGAGTGTTAATATATTAATAAAACCTGAACGAGTCGCTCACTGCAGCCCTCGTGTACGCAATGCGTTCATGTCAAGCTGGTGTTAAGCAGCCACCGCAGCTTCCGCACCTAATTTACACACGCGGACAATGTTAAGGAAAACTTCAAAAGTGACTTTGAACATAGATTAGTATTAAAATTAATTAAAAGCTAAACAATATCCTCATTACTTCAAGTACACTAAAAACTGTATTAAACAGAGATGTTCGATCATTACAACAATAACATCATCAGCCGATAAGACACCCACTGCTGGATATAGACCAAACCTAAAAATCTTCATAATGAACAAACTATAAAGGAATGGTAAGGAGGGACCAAGACCTTGTTTTGTGGAATACATACCTACTTCCAACAGGGACATCCATCGGTTATGATGATGATGAAGGGATATACCCGCCAATAATAACAAGACGTTAGAATGACATACACAGCGGCGTATGGTGCTTGTGTTAAGTTCGTTACCCCAGTAATTTCATTATCCACACATCCATTCGAACCGGAACAAAGTAATTTTTACAGACTACCATTCAGCGGCAGAAATATGTTTTGCTGTGATACTTACCCAGACAATCTTCGGTAAAATCAAAACCTTATACGTCATACTCCATGATGGCGATTATATATTTACAGATTTCCCTTTTTTATTTGATATTAATACTTTACAATACATTCAACATGATACCAACAGCTAACGTAGTATCATAACCTACTGCTGAGGTTAGGTCCTCCACAACAGTATTAACTTTCAGCGATTTTATGGTGACAAATTAATTATGTGAGAGTGGCAGGTACGCAGCCCTGTAATCACGGACTATTAAGAATAAGACTAAGGTAAGCCTTTTGAAGAGGGCAATTAGTCTTCGACTTTGCGTGTCTTTAAGCGTGGAGTTCTCACAGACCATAAGAAAATCCCTGCGGAACAGCAAATTCAATATAGTCTTGTATTTGCCGTATCACAGCGACGGTGGAAAGGAAGGCTTGATATCCTTTAATGGGACAAGTTTAACCATAGTACAGGTTCTATAGGAGATCCCAGAGCCTCTCCTAGACCTCCGAGGTGTTAATTGGTAGAGATCCCATATAACCCCGACTTCTTCCCAGAAGCAGTATATTTAGATCACTTCCGACACAAAAGTTACTCTAGCCTACATCCGGTCCCGAAATCAAGCCAAGCAGTTGAATGGCTGTACATCACTATACAAACTTTCGCCTGCATCTAATAAATACACAGTAAACCTGTCAATGTCTGGACGCTCAGTGGTAGCCCCACTACCGGACTAGAGCACAGTGGGCTAATCACACGCCTACTCAAAAAAAATCTGATTATAGAAACCGAAACAGTGACAACCTGGACCGATTATCCACCAACAACCTTTGGCACAGGGTGAAGCCCAAAACCGAACGCGATGGAGAGTCACCGTCGACGCACTTTACCTCCTCTGTAGGCTATGGGGTAAACTGATGTTTATTTTCCCGTTATCATTCCAAACCAAATGGACAATAAAGTTGGTATTCATTTTAGTTGTACAAACCTGTTGAAATTCTCTTTTAAGTGTTAACTTATAATGATCATTATAAACTTAAAGTAAACATGCAATGGTGCATACGTAAACAAACCTTCAGACGGAGCCTATTACTAACCTACGCAGAAAACAATGAGGAAGCATATACACTGCAACATAAATAACAATATAATATATTCATGTGTAACTAAAGCAGTTTTGAGATATTTATGACATAATACATGATACTATTTAGTGACAAGATAAGCTGGAATCTCTTTATATAAGGATATCCATTTATACGCTCATCACGAGATCTCAGAAACTTTTAGAGGTAAACACTCAAAGTTTGGTATAGACATTGCTTAAAAACATACGAGACCCAAGCCAACCTCATCTGCTCGTGGTGCACCTTGCTAATCAATAAACGAGGCTCTGGCCAACCCGCATTAGGCTAGCGTGGTGAGAAATGGCCCAAAGCCTCTACAAACAACGGCATCTAGTGCCCCGGCGGTACCAGAGGCAATGCTGATAGTAACGTCGCGGGAAGCCGCTTGATGCGGACAAGGCAGAACCGATTAATGTGGAGATCTTTGGGGGAGGCCTACGTCCAGCAGTGGACGTCTATCAGGTGATGATGATGACGATTACTTCTGATATATAGAAGACCGCTAAGTAAGGATTTTATAAAATCCCTCCTCCAAAAATAGCTGCGGAGATGTTACTGGTGACCAGCTAGTAACACATATTTAATTATAGTAAATTCATAAACCTTAGGTATTGTAAGTCTCGCCGCTGACCTAAAACTAAGTGGAAGCGCCGCCGGGCAGGTACTCCAGTTAAATGCTAACAAGTACTACGCTCTGTTTTCGGAAATCTTTCACAGATCAAGTTGACTTGTTTGCTTTACAAAAATGTCACGGCTATCCGTTTCGTTTCGTAGCAAACGGCGTTCAATAATATTGTATCGATCATTCGTAAATACAGCCGTAATATCGTCGCCATTTTATATAACATATTGGTTAAAATGTACATTTTACTATCATATCATTTGTCATGTACCACTGACTTTATCAGTTATATATAGGGTGTCTCGTAGGAGATTTAGGATTTGAAATTCGAATATTATTCTAACGGTTGCGCGGAGGACCGGGGAGGGGTTACAGTTTGACGCGGCATTTGTGCGGATTGGCTAGTCATGATGTCGCAGTGGACTGGTACTCAATGGTATAATTGGACCGTTTTTCTTTGAAAATTCTCGTGGAGCAACCGTAACTGTTGATGGTGATGTCTATCGCCGCATTTTTATACCGAAAATAAGAGAACATCCATCGAACAGCTCTCACACGTGGTTTCAACAAGACGGCGCCACGCCTCACACAGCAAGAGCCACCATGAGCCTCCTTCGCGAGATACACTCAGAATACTCTCGAAAGATTCCGCATGTGTACGTCGCGATGGAAAACATTTGGACGGAGTGATCTTCAAAAAATAAAATCCGCATATCTCGTCTTTCTTTCTATGACAAATATATGTATATTCTAAAATAATAACATCCTTTAATTTAATTAAGACATCCTAAATCTGCCACGGGACATCCTCTATCTTGTCTTACAGTTAAACTTGTTTTGCGACATATTGATTCAATTTATTATATGAATTGAGTCATTAAAATTTTCTTCTGTCACATTGTCAATTACATATATGTTAGGATCTAAAGTAGCATAATGAATGTGGGTTTTCTTAGTTCACCGATCACGTGAAATGTAGTGAACGTATTGACTTAGAACATGACAATTCGAGGGGTAGTGATTTGTAGAAGGATATAGGCTATTTATTGTTCGAATTTCGTACTTCCTTCATCATTTTATTTCTAATTAACTTTTACAAATATTTTTATTTCGTATTATTTATACGGTTGCTATAGTAACGGTTACTACAGAAAGTCAAATTTAAAATCTAAGTCTATATTACAGCTAGTGGAAAATAGCTAGTATTATTTTCCACTAGACTTCCACTTTTACATACTAATACATATATACGCTTATCTCTGAAACCGAATTCCGGTTTGAAGAGTACGTAGTGATATTTTCCGAAAATAGACTAACCATCTTGTCTTAAAGCGACGATAACAATATAGTTACGACCGTAATGCTCTTTACAGCATCAAATAAAAAAAAGTTATATAGATTAATTACTTTTGATTATTGTAATAATAGAAGAAACAACTTACACAGTTACCCACCTAATTTTTAGTGTAGACTTTTAGTTCATTTTAGTGTAAGATTCAGTCAGAATTGAGATATATGAAATCCTGATAGAACTCCGAACGATCCTCTGGACGACGTCGCTTTTAAAGAAGTTCATACTAAAGTTATCATCAAAAGTTAATAAGTCAGTGATGAAAAGTGACAGGTGTAAATAAGTACCTGGTCGCAGCCTGTTGAATGAATCATCACGTGCCGATAACAGCTGTAGCTTCAATTGTAACATATTAAGGAGAAATAGCATTCCATGCATTCATTTAAAAGATTGCTTGATTACTTATAAGGACTTAAATATGTCAACTACAGATGTCAATGTTTTTTTTAGTGGAGGCCGCGATAGATAATTCTAAAGAGCGGTCGTACGGCATACGTTTCGATGAGACCCAGGTTCGATCCCGAAAGAAATCGTGGTCTCGATTAAGAAAAGAAATGTAAGAAAACGGACATTTCCAAGAACAACAACTTTCCCAAACATTTCACATCTACCTAACCTGCAGTTGCTCGTTACTAATCAATGACGTTGATTATGTGCCCAACAGTGAGATTAACAGTGGAACAGAATAATATATTATTCTTCATTAAATTCAGTAATATGAATCCGAAGACTGTCAAGCATATCATAGGTCTGTATTGTTTTTTTTAAGGTTATTCTTCGTATTGCAACACCGACGTCTGCAGTTCATGATCATTGTAGAGTATATCTCATCTTACACTTTTTAGACCACTGATGTGGCAGATACGATCCACCTGATGTTGAACGGTTAGCGTAGCATGTGGTTACTAATATCACCGGACGTGAAAGCACGTTGGCAACCGTGAATCTTGATTTGTGATCTCCAATGTATCTTAAAGTATAATATTATGTCTTTTTTCATTATTATATGTTCCGATAAATATCTTATATTTTACATAAAAAGCTAAAAAATTAACGTTAAAATTAAAAATTAGTACTAAAAAAACGTTTACACTATACACTTACCTTTATGATCCACGTTGCCTTTCAGCTGTTCAGCTTTGGCCTGTAACTTAGTCTGCATAGTCTCCGCACCTTCCTTCATCTTCGCAAGGATACCTGTTACACGCAATTAATAGTGAATCGGAATTCCTTCGTAATTGTCAAAGGTTATTTATGTTTGCTACAGTTCTGGTAAATGCAGGTAGGAGGGATATTATAATGACACAGTTAAAATGGTGTATCTATGTTTACCTGATGGTTAGTGTAGATAATAATTATATCCCAGAAAGGATGTTCAGCTCGGCACCTTGAGACATAGCATAATAAATCTCATTATCCCGATTACTTCAGTAGCTTAAGAGTCCTTCAAAAGAGAACAGTAAAGAATTTTTTTTTATCAACAGTGGTCTAAGACTTCTCTCCAATTTCACCTGTCCTTAAATGATAATCAAATCGTAGAGAGTGACAGCGAACTTGCCCAGAATACTCCAACTCTGATATTTTAACAGAATATAGCAGTTCTGTTACGACAGCGGATTTACCATGAGAAGGTGGTAGTCACCCTTCCAACAAGTAAACTTCATAACATCTATCCTCGGATTCGAACTAAGGTCAGCCGTACCACAGAGCGAGAGATTAATAACTGCACCACGGAAGTGATTCACTGGTTGCAATACAAACCATGCTTATCCTTCTCTTTTAAGATCCGCTCCATGTCGCCGGCCTTGTCTTTCACACGACCGAAGAAATCTATCCGTTTCGGTAAGCGTACACGAAAACAAATACGATTTGTTATGTCAAGATATTTACACTACGATCGTTGATTAATATTAGATTTTTTTTATTTAATCTTTCAGGTAAGGTAGCAGCTCACGGTACCCAAGCTAACCTCACCTGCTCGTGGTGCACCCTGCTAATCAACAAAAAAGGGGCTCTGGCTCCCACCAACCTGGCCCAAATCCTTCCATGTGAAACTCTACAAACGTGGGGATGTTTGAGGTAGGCATATGTCCAGCAGTGGACGTCTATCGGCTGATGATGATAACATTACAATATTTACACTACGTTCGTTTATAAAGGTAGTGTAAAAAAATATACGAATCTTTTTTTTTATTTGATCTTTCAGGTAAGATATTCATGGTCTACAATATAAATTAAAAAAGTTTACATGTAACAGACTAAACTACGTCATCTGCTTCAGGTCTTTAAAAGGTCTGAGAAACTAAAGTAATTATTGCAATGAATTAGCTATAAACTCACCAGATATTCTTTTTGCAGCGTCAGGACTAGCAGACTGAGTGAGAGCAGCCACCTTCATATATTCACTGGTTATTAATCCAGCAGCCTAGGACAAAACCAAGGCTTTATGATGTGTAATAATAATATAAAATACAATAAAGAAATAAAAGCATCAAGTGACAGCAAAGACCAATTTGTGAAATACTTTATCCTACCTCAAGGCTTGCTGGGCTCATTGCAGAGTACTCCTCACTTAGTAACTCCACGATGAGGCCTTCGATATCGAAGAAGAGGATGTGACTTTCTGGATCTATGAACAATATACTGAAATGAAAATCCAAATTCGAAATGCAATTTCTCTTTCTTTAACTCATCCGTGAGACGATGAGGACATTCTCCTGAAGACCCATTAAAATATGCAACTAATTAGAATATTTACGCTGCATCATATGGTGGTTGTCGTTATATGTATATATGATATATAATATATATATAATAGTATGTTGCTATAAACTAGTGTTTATCAACAAACAAATATACTTGAAACTGATTTACAAAATATAGAAGTGGTAAGTCTTTGTTGCAGGAGACCGTTTAGATGGGTACCACCGCAGCGCCTATCTCTGCGATCAAACAGTACTGTGCAATACATTACTGTGTTCCGGTTTGAAGGGCGCTGTGGCTAGTGTAATAACTGGGATACGATACTCGACATCTTATATCTCAGGCGACGAGCGCATTATGCTGAGATGCATACCATCTTAACTAGCGCCACGTTGTTATGGGCGGGCGTATCACTTACCGTCAAGTGAACTTCCCGCTTAATTACATAAAAAAAATATGTGTTAAATTTTTAAATGGAATACCTTAGTAATTGATGTGTGATAGAAATGGCAATAAGATGTCTGAGAGGCGCAAGAGGCACCGAAATCATCCGCTCCAAATGCAAAGTTGATGCTGACTACAATCTGATATAGTGACTGTAGTGTACTAAAAGTACGAAGTGGATAATGATCGTGAGCGGTACCGGTGGGGTTGGAGCGGAATCCTTGCACGGTGAGGGGAGCGCGACGTGCACGCGCGGGCTCTGCGAGCGGACCAGCCCCCACCGCGCCACCGCCTCCCGACAGTGCGGCCAACCCACGCGCTGTCGCTGCCCTCATCGCAGTCAAGTTGCGGTGCCGTAGACCTCTGGCACACCACAATTAAATACATTATTAAAAAAAACTATCATATATTTTTTATCGTGTTTCTTCTCTTATCGCGTATAATTTCGACCCATTTCGATTTTTCTTATGAAGTTTTGTTAGTGAGACGATCTTAACGAACCTACTTGTCTTACTACCACCTCAGTATTATAAACTTGCATATCAGCATTGCTGTGTTCCAGTAGTCAACATATGAAAGGCAACATATTCTGGTCGAGCACGCTTCACCATCCCCAGACTTGTGACAATAAATATTTCGCATTGAACGCAATAAAATACAATTAAACAAAATAAGTCATTCCTATAATCGCTATCTGATCATAAATTATCATCAGATGTGTTAAGAATCATCATCATCATTATCAGCCGACAGATGTACACAACTGGACAAAGCCTCCCCCAAAGATCTACACGTAGTTGTTTGAGTTCATTGAGGGAATTGGACCGTAACCCACGGCGTGAATATGAGGTTAACTCGGGCCCCGTAAGATGTTCGACGGAACCCCTTACACCCCGTGTTGAGAATAAATTAATATTATTTACAGAAGCTTATTTAAAATCATATATAACCACAAAACCTACCTGAAGAAGTGCACAGCGGGGTTCGCAAGACCTTGCAGATCGCCAGCACCGGCCGCCAAGGAACCACCTAGGTCATCCGCCACAGTGTCATCGCAAGCAGACAGCACCTCCTCGGCGATCATTCCTGTACAACCATTACTATTTATATATAAATAAATAGGTTTCTTAATATTCTCTCCACTTGTACTCGGGACATTATCCTACAAAGAGTGTTAAGATATTATGTAAAGTAAAGGATTATTTCAATATATAATAGTAATAACTACAAGTTGTTTTTTTTTTGGGTTCTCTTGTCTTCCTGTCTCTTTCAATATATCTCCTACATTAATTATTACATAAATTTAATTATAGTGATTTTACAGTGTTGATATGTATCAATGCGGTGCAAGAAAACGATTCATACTCCAGAAGACTAAAGGAAATACTTATTATTAAAGTTTGATCATAAGATGCTTATTGCTTCTGTAATTTTACAGTATGCAACGACGAAAACCGGAACCGGTGCAAAATGGTGTTGGCACTCTATATGTGAGAATAGACGCTGGTGACCAACTACCGAGTTCCCGATAAAGTATTAAATGAGAAATGTATCACTGACCATGTAGAACCCGGTCGAGGTGCCCCGTTTCCATCTGCCAGACGTACACGGTGCCGTCGCTGCATCCGACTACCATAAAGTCATCAGCCGGCCGCCATTTGATGCTTACAACCGGAAACAGGTGTCGAGATGCCAGAGTCACGCACTTCCGTTCCGTTAAACCTGATATTACGAACGCAAATGTATATTTTTATTCATATAGGTTTTTTAATGATAATAATAACTGTCATACACCGCCAAGTTAGTGGGATACCACGGTAGCGCAGTGGCTCTTGACTTAGTGGTCCCTGGTTAGATTTTTTCAAACTTACTAGGCTAGGAACCAAATTAATGTTGTAAATCAGCTGCTATAACGGCATTGTTGTGACCAGACTATCAAAATATGAGCGCCAGAATCTCTCTAGGCGAACATGCTTCTTCACACATGGCCTTATTGTCACTTAACCGCCATTTTTTTGTGCGGGCTTTTATTCCTTAGGAATATGTCGGCCCCTAAATGTCATTTGAAATAGAGAACAAGTGTTAGCGTATTGTACATAAAAATAAAAGATATATACTTGGTGTTAGGAGACCGCTTCCGAATACGAAGACAGACGATAGTACTAATGACACCTGTGATGATGGAACGGAAAAAAATCATAAATTTTTCATAAAAAATAAATTACCTTATTATAAAAACCAGCAATGAAACACAAATTCAAAAACAGCTGATGCTAGCCCGGCGTGCAATCTAAATGCTCCGTGACCCTATAAAATAAGGTTCAAATTGAAACCAAATACATTTCGAGTTCCCGACGCGCCCGGGGCTTCATTGATCGGAGCATCAGCTGTTTTTGGTTTTGTGTTTCATTGCTAGTTTTTTTCTTAGTAAAGTAATTTATTTATTATGAAACTATCGTTTCATTTAGTTTTACTAACAAGATGGAGCGTAAATAATACTAATAAAACGTTTTAATAAAAAAGGATTTTTTTTTTAATCAGAATCGACTTATTTTCCGTCCCATCATCAAAGGTGTCATTAGTACTATCGTATCCAATAGAGGTTTTATTTTTTGTTATTAACGTATGTAACAAAATGCTAATGGTCGCACACCACGAAACCAGAAGGGCTGGTAACGCGGTAGGGTCGGACTCCAAGCGACTAAAAAGCTTACACGGTATTCCAATCACTTCCGAAGATATACACGAGGATCACGAGAATAACGTCGAGCAGTTCTTCCGCAACCCCTCATCGGCGCCCAGATCGAACAGGCCCGCCTCGGACCCAGTATGAGGTATAACATGACAGCAAAACGTCAGCAGGGTCGCTATAATAAATTATTCTATCTATAATAAATATTCAAATATTAACTTACTAAGCAATGTGACGCTGTGATCGGAAGCTACAGAACAAATGCACTTCTGTATACGAGTCTGAAAAATAATGAAATACATCAGTCTTATTACAGGCAATAACAGGAACATTTATTGATCCCCGTTATTCTAGACCTTAGTAGGTCTAGAACTAGAACGGAGACTTAGTAGTCTCCGTTGCCTGAGACCGTCTAAGTAGGTACCACAGTAACTCCTATTCCTGTCGTCAAACAGTACTATGCAAACATTAGTGAGTTTCGCTTTCAAAGACGCTGTAGCTTGTGAAATAACTCGAGTAAGGAGACTGGTGGTAGGTCTCTGTTGTCGGAGAACATCTAGGTGGGTACTACGGCAGCGATTACATTATTGTGTTCCAGTTTGAAAGGCGCTGTAGCTAGTGTAATTACTGGGATAACGCAATGTGGTGCAGTGCATACCATTTGCAAGCTGGACTCAGAGAGCGACCAAAAACAGTGTTCTTCAACAAACTGGACAAAAGAGTAATCTTATGGTTACGGTTAAGGAACGTAAAATCTCCAACCTCGGTCATGTACTCACTCCGTCATCAGCTAGATGATCTTCTGCAGTTAATTATAATGGGTAAAGTTTATGGAAAACGAAAAGGGGGAGAAGGAAAAAGTCATTGTTGAGGATTATCAGGGAATGAACTCGCATATGTGAGACGTGCGAATTGTTCCGCCAAGCCAGAGAGAGAAACGATTGTACCACGCTGATCGTCAACCTTCACTAGTCGGAGAGGCACTTTAAGAGGAAGAAGCATACCATTTTAACTAGTGCCACCTAGTTATGGGCGGGTGTATCATTTACCATCAACTGAAGTTCCCGCTCGTCTCGTTGTTTAATTACCTAAAAAAAGTGTCTCAAGGCAACAAGCGTCTTGTAAACAAGTAATACTTAACATCACACGGCAAGTCGTTTAGTTGAATAAATATAAAATATCTAAAATTTCAAGTAATACATACAGAAAGTAATTAATACAACAAGTGCACGTACACTGCAGTTGTGTGGCGGCACAATAAGCTGGGTGATCTCGCCTGCGTGCACGCAGAACCGGTGCAGCAGGGCGCCGGAAAACAGATCCCACAAGCATACCGCGAAGTCTATACCACCAGACACTAGGTGAGATCGGTCGTACCTACCGCGAACAAAAGAACGGTAATATTTAAAGATAATACTATAGTATAAAAATTATTATCATCAGCTGATAGACGTCCACTGCTGGGCATAGACCTCCTGAAAAATACCCATATCGAGCGACCCTGCGCTATCCTTATTCAGCTGTTTTACGCGACCTTACTATCAGCATAACCTACGGTACCGCCAGACACTACGGGCCGTCGTTTGTAATGGTTCATAGGGGGATTTGGGTCATTTATCACTACGCTGGCCCAATACGGGTTAATGGCAGTCAGAGCCTCGTTTGTTCATTAGCAAAGTGCACCACGAGCAGGTGAGATTGCCTTGGGTCTCGTGAGATGTTGTACGGGACCCCTTACACCCATAAAATATTGATCAAACATTAATTAAGTTCTGAATTTTATTACCATCTCTGTGACGAAGAGACAAACTGATTTTCTTGTAAAACGGAGGTCCTTCGTTAGCTTCTAGGTCACAGCGGAGAATACTTGATTGGGCAACAGAGACATTGAAACCCAGTATTCTTATAGGCATCTTTAGCTGATATTATGCTTGTATGTCAGTAAGTAATTATTGATTTATGAAGTCAAAGTAAAGGAAATTGAAATACAAATTATTTATAAGTGAAACCAACTTATATACATATATATTGATTAAAAATAATCGATACATAAATAACAGTACATATCGATATTAGTTGCTTAAGAGGAAATGTTTAAAAATTACATTTATTACAAAACAAAGAACAAACCTTTGGTGAACGTGATGCGGATATAACAAGCAGTTGACTCTGCCGTTATGTCCTAGAAGTAGCTGATGCGGAGGCCAGTCTGCAATCAAAACGTTTCCACTAAAAAAATATATTTTAACTTATGTTATAAAGTTAAAACAAATATAAAATGGTCAGTAATTGAAAATATAATACATTCAACAAGTAAGCTACTTTAAAGCGTAGTTACATTTAGTGATGATTTAAATTAACTTTTATTTATAATAGTGACTGTTTTTATCGCCTTTATTAAGATTTCAAGCACAACTTATTCCAGTTTAAAACATATTGTAGCTGGTGAAGTTACTCAAGTAAAAAAAGTCAATAAACGTCTTAAGGCGACAAGCATAGTGTCAACATCATCAATATCATCAATCGATAGACGTCCAAAAGCATAGTATGGTGCTGTATATATCAAAGATGACACCATTCATATATCATTAACCATCAGGTTATGTCCTGCTCATTTCGTCGTTATGTTGAATTTATAAAAAAAAATTAACAATGCAAAACAAGTAGAAATCATATCATACTTTTGTTCTTCTCATCTCTCTCTCTCTCTCTCATTGATGTATATTACCATCCAGCTGCTGATGTCCTCCGTGGAGTAACTGTAACTGCACGGTGTGTGTTGCGTTCACAATGACGATGGAGCCGTCCTTCCGCCCCACGACCAGCCGGTTGGCGGCAAGGAGGTATATCGACGCCGTAAGCTTTATCTCTATTGACAATTTATTCTAGTTAAAAACATATTAAATTATTCGAACATATGTATTGGAACCCCACGTATGACTATTAAATTTTTATATAAGACACTAAAAATTGCCCAACCTGGTTCGTCTGGATGACTCAGCTGGTCCAAAATACCAACCGGACTTGGATTCATTTCTGCCCAGGCCATATCCAAACTCGTCATAACCGTTGGCGCGTGTGCTAAAAGAACAATAAACAAGAAAGATGTTTTAATAGAAATTACATTTCCTAATCTTTTTGTCAGTGTCACACGGTTATAATCGAAGGGCAGGTTAAAATTTATGACTTCAAAATCATCATCCAGTTCCTTTAATACTACTCTATTATAGATTCCAGCTTCATCCTCTTTCAAACTCTGGCCTGGGAATCATTATTACTCCTACTACCTCTGAAGCACTTACAAGGCAACTGGTTGAACACAGCCGTTGCGGCCTGGTCAATATTCCAGACGGAGACAACGCCAGCGGAGTCGCCACGCAGCAGCAAACGCCTCTGCTCACCGCCTACAAATGTAGTCACGAAGCGCATTGCGGGTGGACACGACAGCAACTGTAGGAAAGTTCAATAAATTTATGTACACATTTATTTATTCATTCGTTTCTTAAATTATTGCAACATTGTTTTTATTTATTTATTAGTCGTATTCCTGCAGACGAAACGAACCTATATATTTGAAAAGTAGATTGGAATATATTCGTTCTCACTTTAGTCTTGGCGAATGATTAAGTCAAAACAAAATCATCTAAATTATCCATCACATGCTCCATTAATAAAATTCTGATACCGTTTGTCGTTACAGAGAGAATAGAAAAATACAATTTCATCATTAGAAATACAATTCTAAAATATTATCGGTTTTCAAAAATATCGGACACATTTGATTTTATCATCATAGAATTCTTTACGAGGGAAGAAACAACGTAAACTTTATTATATTGTTATAAAACCCATATTCGTATAGATAATACAAATAAGCTACCGCAACTATTAATCAAATGTATTGTTTTTGAAAAGCGGCAAAATCCATCTAAACATTTTTTTTTATACCATCACGCCTTTTTTCCCAGTAGGAGTAAGCAGAGGTGAACAAACACCCACTTTTCGCTAGATATGGTCACATTAGGTTCCATGTAACAGGGGACGAGCCTGTTGCCATTTTATTGGGTCTAACCACACACACACAAAGATAATTTCCGTGTCCGGGTTTCCTCACGATGTTTTCCTCCACCGTTAAGTACGTGGTAATTGTAACAATATACACATTAGGCATTGAAAAAGTGCGTATGAGGTGCATGCCCCGGCCGGGATTAGAACCCTCATCATCCGATTGCGATGTCCGGGTTCATAGCCATTGAGCCACTACGACCTTCTAAACATTCATTCGCCAAATTGTAAAAATAGAAAAAAAATACTGAAAATTAATGTGTCTTCATGACATTAATCTACCTTATTATCAGGATGCGCGAGGATACTATATAGCACAGGACTATCGTGGTCCACGGTAGGACCATGGAATCCTTTGTGATCAGGCACAGAGCTGTAAGTAATCACACTGTCAGCTAACTCGGTTATTAACAAATATTTTATACACGAAAAGGAGAAAAAATCGATACACTCTCTTGCGTCTTTACACAAAATAATTTAGATGATAATTAAAAAATTGAAGTCAAAGTGAAAAAATAAATTAACTGAACTTCTCAATTTATAGTACATATTATATACATTAACAGTTGGTATATATTAAACTTTTTTTTTATTTGTATAGACTAGCGCTTGACTACGATCCCACCTTATGGTAAACGGCGATGTAGTATTTAGTGGTAAAGCGAACTAGTCTAGAAGTAGCCTATTTACTCTTCTCTTAAAGTAAAAAAATAAATCACAATTTTTAAACTATAAAAAAAAATTATGGACAAAAATGTTTTGTGTTAGCAACGCAAACATCAATCAATCTATTCTAACGTGAACAAATACAACTAGATTAAAACAAAATACTAACAAAATTACAGCGCTAAGGGTATGTTTTGTTATAAAACGTTTATATATACTAACTTAATGATAATAATAAACGAAGTCGTAAAATAAATTTTATAATAAACATTGCAAAGTTACGAACAGTATCAACTTTGAAATGGTCGCGAAATAATGCGACATAAAACAATACATTTTTATGAAACGATAACTAGCAACACCAAATGCCACATAAATGTAATTAGACAAGCCGATAATGTGCCAGCAAAGGAATATAACTGAAAACGAACTACGTCGAAAACAATTACATACGAAATGATAAATCAAACGGTGCTGACCTACGTATGGCCCGTCCACGTAGCTTGCTATAAAAAAAATTGACATTTTAGCATTTAGCCGGCAGGCAAAGGTAGAGTGTTAATATATTGTAATACATATATGATATTAAAAAAATCTCTGAAACGTGGATGACAACATACCATCACATTTTCAGCCCTGATATGAATTAAGAGTTTGCCAAGTGTGATAACTAAATCTTATTTTCAAATAGTATTCACACCCGAGCAACTACATGAAAAAAAATATTTAACTATATAAAATATAACTGTTTTTATTTCTACTGTGTATAAATCAAATCATTTTTAATGTAACACAAATATTCATAATTTTATTAGAACTATATATGCATGTTTGTATGAGATTTAAATGAAAAATGTTAATATAATAAATTTTTAATCTGTGTCCAAATCGTAATATTATTGTCTGTGGCTGCAATGAATTTAGCTGTTAAATGTAAACATTCAACACATATACCAGGCTAAGTGCTCTCATGAATCTCTAATGATGAACTTATCATAAACCATGATCTATTAACATCCCATTCATGTAATAAAACAAATAGATTAGAAAAAATCTAGCGTATACCTATGCAAAAAAATTCATTAAAATAAACTTCACCATTGTTTAATGTAATAAAATATTTTATATATCCCAATGCACTATTTTCTCTCTATAATGTGTTAGTATATTTCATCATCACCATCATCATAGCAATATAGTTTTTGTTGATTCATTAAAAAAGATATTGTTTATAAATATTGTCAACATTTTTATAATTCATAAAGTACAAAAAAAATACTTTTTTTTGTAAAGGCAGATTACATGATGGTAAGGGATTAGAAAGTCTTCTTTTTGATGCTATCTTAGAAGTATAACAGAACGGAAATTGCAATGGTCTTTACACTGCATATTATCGTGTACTGTGTTTATGCCTTAACAGTGATATCCTCCGAATGTCCAAAATTTTAGACACCAATTCTCCATTCAACATGTTCAACATTTTCATTATTTATTTTAAAAGTATATATGAGTACCCAAAATTGTGTTACAAAATATTCTCAACCTAATCTACCTAGAACATGAGATTGAGATATAATTTTTTTTTTTTTATATTCCAAAGAAGCTTTACTTGTTACTCAACTGTTTTTGTAACATTAGCGCTACTATTAAAATTTTTAATAATACTATGGATGTCGAAAATAAAACTACATTCTAAAACTTAGTTTTAACTTACTTCGCTGGTAGCTTATAGAGATATCCTTTCCCTTCAGTAGACCAAACAAGCACTCGGTCTGTAGCCAGAAAATCTCCAGACATCCAACGTTCACCTGATGGCGCTTGGATAGAACAGAGTACTGAAAAATCGCCTGTAATAAAATCAAAACCAAAATTATTGATAAAGTATTAGATAGTAATCAACTTTAAGTACAAAGTAAAGTGTAAGATAGTACTGTAAAACAGTAGGATATTTCAATAGCAAGTACTTTTTTTTTAATTAAGTATACATTATACATTGAAAATAAGCAGAAAGAGAATCTTAACAATGTTAAATATATATGATCCTAGTTAATCAGACATATTAATTACTATCAGGTGAACATCATGTCCTTCTCATTTCTACTTTGAATAAAAACCAACACACCTGCATCATATATCTGGCTGTACTTAGCACAAACCACCAATACAGTGCGCTGATTGTACGCACAGCAGTTCAAAGAAAGAGCGTTTAAGCAACGAATTTGTTTTGATTCATTTTCGTAGATAGGCTCTGCTTGTTTGTTCTCATGACCGAGGAGTGACCAAACCTGAAAAAATGATTATATTTTCATTCTATTACATATTACTTGGTATTGATTTTTAAATAAAATTATAACAATTTATTTTTTGAAATCTGTATGTCCAAACTAGACAATATTTATAATTGCTTTATCATCATTGTAATCCATTAGATATCCATTGCCGGATACAGGCCTATTATTAATACCTGCAAAATCCCAGTATCTTTACCAGACAATCATCCAACTTTTGCAGTGTCTATAATTATTAGGTAAAGAGTAATAATGAAGAATGATTTGTTTATAATATATAATTTTCTAGTGTCTTTACTTACCTTTACAGTACCAGTGATAGAAATAGCCAAGACCACATCGTCTTTTCTCGATGATGGTTTTAAAACCTGTAATGAAATGTAATTGTTTCATTAATTATAAAACAAAAACACAACCTTGAGTAATGAAACACAAATTAAGAGAAGAAGATATTATGAGTTTGGATAAAGCATTTGGTAAATGATAATGTAAAGTGTGGCCTCTTGGTAGTATTGAAAAATTTTGTTCATGGAAATAATAGCAGTAATAATTCAAAATAGGATATACCCTTTAAAGTCAAATTTAGTCAAAAAAAAGAAGCACAACTTAAAAGTCAAATTTTTTTTAATCAATAATATTAATTTGTAACTCACGTGTAAAGCTGATATCCAGTCAGGATTCATTTTGGAGCTTAGGCAAAATAAAATTTCCAAAGAAAATGGATCCATTATTATAATCTCTGCATAGTAACCATTACAGAACAAACGGAGATCCTCACTATTGCACATATGGTATGCCTACAAACATTATTAACATGAGAGGTTGTAGAAATTTAAATACTATGGCATCTCATGATTAAAGATAATTGTAAAGAATCATAAAAATTACAAGGAAATTTGATATTACCTGTATGTTAGTATGAATTTGTGTTAATTTGACACTTTCTCTACATTTGCCATCTACAAGATCCCATGTGCACATTTCACCAGCTTCAGAAGAGCTAACTATATAGTTATTGTCCTGTATAAAAAAAAATATAGTGAAATACTAAGTAATAAATAAAATTCTGGCAAAAATATTTTGCAAGTACACTTGTACCTCAATTTACACTGGACTCAAATTACACAATTTTTCTTTTTCAGTTTTTAATTACATTTTGTTTACATTACTCTGATAACTTTGACATTAAACTTAATATTTTATATTAACCAACTGACCTAAACTTAATAATTTCAGAAAAACAATAAATATGAAAAAGGAAAAATAAAATTATTTCATGAAATACTCTTAGTTAATATTACTATAAAACTCTGTACATACTACTTACATTTTCCAATAAGAATTATTATATAAAAAATACTATATTGTTTAACTTTACTCATGAAACGAAAAACCTTGTTTTATGTAAAATATGCTTACTGCATCAACAGTTTTCAAGTTATATATTAATTTCTTCTATTTTTCACATTCCAGGGGCTTTGAACCTCTTACCACATCAAGGCGACAATCTAATAGACTATGATTATTTGCATTATACATTACATAAGGAATATTTGACTTCAAACAGTACTAACCTGTATAATAGAAGCTCTAGATAAACAGGTTACTGGAGCAGTATGCCCCACAAGGAGACACCGTGGAGTCATCTTCAATGTGTCTGGATTGACTTGCCATATACAAATTTGGCCATCATAACAGCCTGTTACTAAAGTTTTTTGATCTCTGGATAAATATACTGATGAAACACAGTGCGAGGGTGCATGTTTACCCCACAAGACAACAGGGACAATGAGATTGGTACCAGGCATTTTTAACTGTAAATTAATAAAAGAGTGCTTCCTAATATAATACATAAAAACAGAACAAATGGCTAGGTAACAATATGTTAATTAGCATTTAAGGTTAAAAATAATCGGAAATCCGTAAATAATTTCCATAACAGAGAGAAAAAAGTAAAGCGAACTATTACTTAAAATAACATCATTACAAGGTATTTATTTAATACCAACTTACTATTAAGAACTGTAACCAAAAGACGAGTAAACGTTTAATTTATAGATTTTACTGTATGGCCATTTGTACGTAACAGTTTCTACTAATCTTCAAGGAATAAAATATTTTTTTTTTTCAATTATATTACTATTGATAACAAAATAATCAATGAACATATGACAAATGTTTGACAATATTTAAATGTTGCCATAAATGCTAACTAGAATTTTAATACCAAAAAAATTGTACACAATTATGTGAATAATTTTTTAGCTAAACAAAGTTATTACATAATTGGTTCATCTTGTGATCGACTATATAAGAATTAAAAATTGTATTTATGTATGTATTTATTTCTTAAAACTATTAGTTCACATTGATTATCTTAATGCACGGATCTATAGCTTCTTTTAGTTATAAATGACAACTGGTTTTAAAATATTTTATTTCTAAACTATTTTAAATGATTATTTACAATAAATATTAATTTATGGGTCGAAACATTTATTTTATCCATGTTGATCAAACTAATACAATTAGAAAATTATTTCTATTGCGCCGCGCTGTTAAATACTGTTTTGTATAAAATCTACACTAAGTTAATCGGTAAAGGTTCCATTAGTGAATAAAGAAAGTTTTATATATTGTCACTTCTTTAAACAATATTTGACATTTATTATTACATTTATTGAAGCTTATGAGTTTTTAATATATAACTACAATGGCATCAACTAAAAAACGGAATTTAAAGGACGATAAATTAGCGGAATTGGCGGATAAAATCGATGAAACTGACGAAATGAAATTAAAAATGTTAGGGGCACTTGACAAACCAGAACCTGACGATGTCTTGTATCCTCCTGAACTTAATGCGCATTTGATAGAGCAGTTGAAGGTATGATAATGAAAAAATAATAATTATGCTATAATGCTACGGATTAACCAAACCAGTGACTAGTTTACCTGGCTGAAACATTTTAGTTATATACACAATACATTAAAATTTTAGTTTTTGAGTCAAATAATATAATAATATAACAACTCACAAAAGGCCCCAAAACATTAATAATTCGATAGCCAATTACAATGACTTTTTTGACGGTATTTGCAAATTGTAAAACCATTTCACTATCGTTGAAGTCACATCTAACATTGATTATAACGAAGCAAAAGAAGCGATAAAATTTATTTAAAAATTTGGAAGACGGAGTGACATGCTAATACAATTATTTTTATTTCGTAGGTAATGACTTGTGAAAATAATGAATTACGAAAATTAATATTTTGTAAAGATGAAGAAATTAAACAGCTAAATAGAACGGTCAATGATCTGAACCAGCGAATACGTGATTTAATCTCCGGTTCTGGACCTGCAATATCTTCGAAATCAGCAGGTATAATAAGTGCTAAAATAACTGACCTGTGTAAACAAAATAGACATTTAGTTGCGGAGCTTGAAGGTTATAAAACAAAAAATGCAGCTTTAGAACGTAAAATAATGCAACTAGATATCTTGAGTAAAGAACACGAAAAATTAGATATTTGTTTGTGTAAAGAAGATATTACGGATGCTAGTTCGGATGAATTGAAAGAACTTAATAACAAACTCGCAACCGTCAATAAAAAATTGTTTGAAAGTAAAAATAGAAACTTAGAATTGAAAAATGACATATTAATTGCTACAAAAATTCTACAACAAGAACTAGGTGATAAATTTACTAGCGTTAAAGAATTGCAGCACGATTTAGCAGGATGGAAAGGGAGAGCTCAGCAAATTGTATTACTGCAAGCAAGAATTAATGAACTAGAAGAGAAACTAAACGGGAAGCATAAAGATTTAATTGAAGCGAAAAAAAATGATCAAAGCCAGGTTTTAAAATAATTAATTAATATGTATTCATTATATTGATAGACTATAAGTTTCCTGTCATGGTGGCTCAATGGCTACCCGGACATCGCAATCAGATGATGAGGGTTCTAAGCCCGGCCAGAGCATGCACCTCTTAGGCAGTTTTTGAATGCCTAATGTGCATATTGTTACAATTACCACGTACTTAACGGTGAAGGAAAACATAGTGAAGAAACACGCACACTGAAATTGTCCTTGTGTGTGTGTTGTGGCCCCGATAAAGTGGCAACAGGCTCGCCCCCTGTTACATGGGACCTAATCTGGCCACACCTGGCGAAAAGTAGGTGTTTATTCGCCTCTGCTTACTCCTGCTGGGAAAAAAGGCGTGAGAGTATAAAAAAACTAAATCTCACTGCATATAAAACGATTGCGACACAACTACACAAAATTCTCTATATTCTCTACTTTATTTAATAAAATTTATATTTTTCATATAAAAATAATACTATTATCGAAATTCCACACCTTATTGTAGCCAAAAAACCGACTGGAGGATCATTGTTTTATAAGGCTAATTAAATGAGCATTCTTCAAGAATTTGCGTTAAATTTTTTTTTACAAAAATTATTATTCATTACTTTTAATTTTTCATAACATACGAATATAAAAGGGTAATAAAAAAATCTACAATAATTTTTAAAACTATTTCAGGTTATTAGAGAATTAGAAATGAAAAGAAAAAAAGACGTTGACATTGCTATGAAAGATTTGCAGTCATTAAAAGAAGAAAATCAAGATTTGAAAAAGAAATTAGATGGAGCAAGATGTAGAATCAAGAATTTAGAATGTGACTCACTGACTTTAAGACAAAAAATGCAAACATTTGTTGAAAAAAGCAATCACGATGATTTATTAATTAACGAACAAAGAGTGAGTGACAATGGAATTCGTTGATAAAATTGTTTATTTTATTTGTTGATTAATATTACATTATATTTCAGAATCAAATTAAAACTCTTGAATTCTACTATCAAGAATTGTTGAAAGAAAACACAAATAAAATGAATAAAATGAATAATGATATTGAGCAGTACAGTAAACTAATGAAAAATTCGGAAGAAAAGATAGATGCTTTACAAAAGCAAGCTATAGAGAAATCTATTAAAATTGAAGAACTACGAGCTCAATTGACCAGATACGAAGAATGTTCTTTGCAAAATGTATTTTTCACTCCTATGAAAACGGCATCTGACAATGAAATCAAACAATTATCAGAACTTGTAAATAAGTTAAACGAACGTTTAGATTTAGAGAGACATAAATGGGATGAATTGGATTCAACCCATAGAAAGTTAAAAGAAAAGAAAAGACGTCTAGAAAAAAGAATTCTGAGTCTTGAGTGCGAAATAAAAGCTATAAAAGAAAACAGAAGACCTTCAAAAGCTTCAAAAACATCTGTGAGTAAAGAACAGATAGACACAAGTAAATCTTATACTGCCGGAAAGAAACAATCTTCAATAGCTACAATTGAAGAAAGTCCGAGTATGAGTACATCCATTGAATCGGAAGGTATATCTAGTTATGAGAGTTTAGATAAAGAGGAAATGAAGTTTAAATTAGAATTAGCAGAAGAAAAGTTAAAAATGATGGAAGATAAACTTAAGATGATAGAAGAAGAAAAAAGGGATGACTTTACACATTTGACAGAAATGATTAAAAATTCAAAGCAATTATTTAACGATGCTTTAGCTGTTTTACAAAAGGAAAAATGTGTTTGTTCTTGACTTTCAAAAAAAGATAATGATACGAGTCAAAGTTCACCTTTAATACCGATAGGTTGATAGTTGCTACCCTAAAAATTACTAATATTCCATAATATTGTTGTATAATATTTACAATATAGTTTTCTACCGTTAGAAATTTTGTTATATTTAATGAAGTGGCAGCACTGATAGCCGCCATTTGTCATTTTTTTGGCATGCGCGTTCGGGGATGCTACAGAAATCGTGCTCGGGAGTGTTTTTCATAAAATAAACGTTTTACAAACTTTGTTTGTGCATTGTGAAAAACTTCCGTTCCTCTGTGAAATATTAGTGTTATTTTTTGTTTTGTGATTGTGTAAAATATATATATCAAGATGAATAAAACTTGCGCAAGGTGTGAGAAAACAGTATATCCTACAGAGGAACTAAAATGTTTGGACAAGGCAAGTTATTTTCTGTTGTACTATTGTTTATCTAATCATTATGATTTATTACTATAGTAATTTTAACAAGATCTATTACTTTTCAAATCGTATGGTTTAATAGTATTAATTTTTATTCACGGTCATCGAGTTGTTATCGTACCGGTTCAAATATTCAAAAGAGACATCAGTGACTCATTATTTTTATTGAAATTTATCTTGATCATATGTTTTATTGATATGGTGTTTAGGAGCATTCCTTGTTAGATAGTTTATATCAGGTGACCTTGTATGAATATATTATGAAATAATCACTCTTGGTAAAGGTTAACAAAATTTTAGTTTAGGTTAGCGATATATAAAGTCTGCAAAGTTTTGACTTGTATTTGTTTCATTTTCATTGTGCATTATCTGATGACTATGATGATTTGACTCACATGATATCAAATGTCACTTGATTAATGTTGTCTTGTGATAAGAAATTAATTAGCTCACAAGTGCATTTCAGGTTTAATAGCATGAACTTTTAGTTGTTTGTAAACGTTGTTATTGAGATTAACAATAAATTTATTTACCACACCATTTTTTTTTATAAGTAACAATTTTAGTTCCAAAGAAAATAATATTTGTTAAAAAAATTAATCTCTAATAATTTGTAAATGTCATTTATATCGTTTGCTAATATTTTATTTTGGCGATATAAACATTTATTTTGTAGTTTTACAAAATTTTTACACCATTTTAAATTTTACCATAATTTTTAAATGGATAAAATTAAAAATTTCAACTGAAGATTATTTTTTACAAATATATAATTTCTTATTTGTATGTCTACTTAGAATTTAATGAAATTTTTTTTTCCAAAATAATAAAAGTAATAACACCTAGCTGTAAAGTTTAACTGTAGGTTTGTTTATTTGATATAACAAATCTTACAGAACTGATAGCTTGTTACAAAAACATCAATATGTGTTTCTCCAACTAGTTATGTAAATTACTTTCCGAAATATGTTAAACACTTGGCACATTAGCACACTGCCACTGAAAGCATGATTGGATAATACATTCTAATGTTTTTAAAAATTACCATTTTTATTTATTTGAAATATACTGTGATTTATGAACAAAATTTAATACAAAATATAATTATTATAGTTATATGATTTTATCCGCTCTTTACTGCAAATTTTCATGTTTTGCATTAATTTCTTATGTTTATTGAGTACTGAATAATCTTAACCATGATTAATAATAATAATATATTTAGGTAGTACACAAATTGTGTACAGTATATATACATATAAACCTATGTCCAGCTGTGGACATCCATTGGTTGAAATGATGATATGTACATATAGTACAGTATACTAACAGTTGTATTTATTTTATAAATCTATTCACAATGACTAGAAATTTTAGTCATTATATATATATATATATATATATATATATATATATATATAAACCAAAGTTCAGCAACAGAGAGATAATAACTTCATAAACAACAAATTCAATTTTTGTAACCACTACATCAGATTTATAAAAAAGAGCGATTAAGTTTAATTTTTTAAAATTTCAATTGTTTTCACAATAAAAAAAAGTGTGATTCCGGCCAGGATCGAACTGGCGACCTTCTGCGTGTAAAGCAAGTGTGATAACCACTACACCACGGAACCAGTTGTATGAAGTTACAAAAATTGTAAAGACAAGCGTAATTCGACAACAATGACGAGATTAAAAAAATGGAAATATTCATTATAGATAACATAGTTGAAACTTTGTTTAAAAAAAATATAGAATAACGTCAAATATTAAAAGGCATGGTTGTATAAAATGTCAGACAAATTACGGGTCCAGTTTTATATTTAAAAATGGGTCAAGGTCATGGTTATATGCCTTAGTATAAATACGTTTTAATACGATAAACGCTTCTTTACTTAGTTTAACCTTTTGGTATGTGGGATATGTATATACTGATCGCTGTTGGTGCACCACGTTACCTCGCGGATTCCGGATCTATGAGCCCTGAAACCGTTAAAACTATAAAAATTACGAAAAAGTTATAGTAGAAGCATCATTCGAAACAATATATCGTCGATGCATTATATGGGGTCCCTTTTAGGTGGAGAGGGAAATCTTTAAAAGATACTTTGATAGTTATGTGGAATTTGTGCCCATTAAAGGCTCTCCTGAGATCGTCCTCAGTGCGTTGCGGGTTGTCTGATATCATCACATGAATCGAGCAAGGGAGCGGCATCAGTCTTCTGATATACTCACGGTCTACTCGGTGTCCCCTATATGGAATCACCAGTGCTTGAGAGATTGTTGCAGTTTAATTTACCCTGGTAATAACACGCTGTTAGTCGCTAGTTTCTTTTTTCTAGATGCTGACTTGTGTTTTTCATAGAAACTTACCATAAACAAAACTATTTACTATCTGACTATACTCGATATCCAGAGATTTATTGACTCATCACGAAATCTTCGAAACTATTGCACGTAATCACTCAAAATTTAGTAGACATTGATTTCCGATTGACTTATGCCATTAAGAGTTCCGCTAAGAATTGATTTACAAAATTTCTTAATGGTCTTCCGTCGGTGTTATGCTTGGCAAGAGTGGGGAACAGCTAGTTTTATAACTGATAGGTTCGTTATTTTTTGTAAAATGATTTGATTTCATAATTATGGAAAGCGGAAGCACCTTCGCCCATACTAATTTAAATCTGTCAAAAAAATTGGTGCCGTTCGCGGTAGTAATGAATCGGTCCATACTAATTGATTTGCCTCAGATAATAAGAGAAATTTAAATTTATTAAGGAAAAATTATTATTTACTTTAATTAGAAGTTATCAACTTTTCATTAGTGATAAGTCTGTTAGGCCTAGATCCAGTCGTGGACGTCTATTGGCTGATGATGATATAAGTCTGTTGCCGTAGGTCGTCTAAGTATCACCGCATTACCTACTTCTACCGCTATTTAGTGTTCAAATATTATTATGCTCCTGTTTGAAAGGCGCTAAACCTAGTGAAATTATTGGGGCAATAAGACATGCCAGATTCCAAGATTCAAGGATTCATCATGATGTAGTGTTTATCATCCTAATTAGCGGCACGTTGTTATGAGCAGGTGTTTCACTTGCCATCACGTGTCATTTCGTACGTTTCAACGCTTTTTCGAATAAAGAAAATTTGTTTTAGTAACTTTATGGTTGCTATGATATTTTTCCGACATAAAAAATGTTATATAATTGACGTTGAACTATGACGTTTTCTCTTAATTCGTTTTTTTTATTCCATTAAGTGACGAGACGGGCGAGACGTTTGCGTGATGGTCAGTGATACGTCTGTCCATAACAATGTGGCATTTGTCAGGGTGATATATACTGTACCACATTGCTCTTGTGGCCTGAGACATAATTTGTTGAGTCTCGTTACTCCAGTAATTACAATACTGCTGCTGCTACAGTGCGCTTCAAACCGAGACATGTTTGCATACTACCGTTTCTCAGTTGCAATAGGCGCTGCGATGGTACCTACCTAGATGATTTTCGGAGACTGAGACCTACCACCATCGTCGTAATAATTCTACTATAAACATAAAAACTAACTGTATATAATAAAAAGGGGAGGTATAATATTGGAGGTACCAATGCATGATGTCGTGCTCGCTTATCTCGTAAACGTTGTACAAATATGTATTTATAGCTAATAATTGTAAATTTCAAACAACAATAAAAATATCGCAATGTTCGTTATTATTTTTTTTTTAGAAAGTATTCATATAACACGCGTGCGGGAGATTGCAACGAGTCGGGATATTTGCAATTATATTGCATTAATAGTCGAGAAATCGTTGTTTTAGTCACATTCTAGTTAGTATAAAAAAAAATATCCTACTAGTAGATTAAAATTAACGCGATAATAAATTAGTTATAATAATTGAACATATTTTTAGATATAGTCTAGGTGTTAAGTTAGAGATTAGTGCTCGTTAGTTATAATATAACAGTTGGTGTCTATTGCCCTTACAGCCCTGTAGGTTCTGGCTAGTAAGAATAGGACTAATGTAAGCCCTGTCTATCGTAGAAGTGGATAAAAAAGGTTTTCGAGTTTCGCAGGCTTTGAGTGTGTGGAACTCTTATCAATCAATACGCGACCCCGATCAGCGATAGTGCCTAGGACGGTTTGGCCTTTTCTTTAGAATGCGACAAAGTGCCCCCTACACTTTCCGGTGCGTTCTATAAGATATCCCAGAGCCTTTCCGAATGCATTAGTGTAGATCATCGAAGGGGTTTTAGTGAGTAAGAATCTTTCGAAGATTTTCCCCCGAAACATAAATAAAGATCTCCGTTTACGAAGACCGTCTAATTGGTATCATAGCAGCATCTGTACCATTTCATAGACAGCATATTATGTCTGAATATGGAGAGCATAACATGATGCAGTATATGCCATTCTAATTAGTATCACGTTGTTACGGGTTGGCGTATACCATTAGTTGAGCGTCCCGATCATCTCTCTTCGTTTAATAAATAAAGAGGATGAATGAAGCATAAATGTTTTATATATCAAATAGGTATATTTGCAGTGAGCAAAGATCTCACCAGTGCATACTGTTACCGGAAATGTCGGGCCCCCGCCCACACTAGTAAGATAACGTGCAACTTTGCAATGTAATATAAGAATGAAGCGATTCATTACTGCAGTTGTATGATGATGATGATACTGCAGATGGAGTAATTAACAATCGATTAGTAAACGTGCTACAAAAATTTTACTGTTGCTCTTATCATCTACTAATTTGGCAGTATAAGTATTAAGTGTATTGGTCAGAAATACGTTATCTTGCTATTATAGAATAAATATACAAAAACCGAAGCTAGTTGAACTACAAACTTGTATTCATCATCCACTTGTATTTCATCATCTTATCCGATGGGTACCTTCATATTTTCTAAATTATAATAATATTATGTTTTTGCGTACAACATCATGGGTCCTTAACCCTTCATGATTTACCGTACCCTTTAGAAGAAATAAAAATACCAACGCTCACTTTTACATAACAGTCAATTATATCAATTTTATGTATGTCTAATATTTATGAATATTTACTTAATCTCTATATCTGTCTACAATAGAGCTTCACCTCTTACTAAGAAGTGGTACTGTCCTTGCTAGAAACCTATGGTTTACATTAGCATCAAGTAATCTTAAAGACCGGTAAAACGAACTCATACACATTTATTAAACTAATCTGAATCATGTCTTCATACAAATTTTGTATATTTTTCATTATATTTACCTTACCTATTTTCGGCATTTAGTAATGATTTTAAAATTCTAATACAAAAAAAAAGTGTTATATAGTTATATTTGCACCTCCTTTAATATAACTTACGACACCGTTACAAACTAAGTGTATGCGGCGTTCATCGCAATTAATATTTTCCTCTTTCATGAGAATGGGAGCAATGATGCCACGATTGCCGTGCCATTGTTTGCCTGTCGAAGGTCGCTCGGTCGAAAGAAGCTCGCTACCTTTAATTGCTCATTCACGTCAGCTGATCTTAGATGAACATTCTCAGCTATTGTGCTTAGCACAAGTTGCAAATGTCGGAACGTCGATAACGACTATGCAGCCGGCTAGTGAAGGTGGTCAATTCGACCTTATAACTTTTTAAATTTTATTACTCATGATAGAGCTAGCACTCTTTCTAGTCTATTTATGTCCACTGATAACCATATGCCTCCATAATCGATTCCTAGCGCGACTAATCGAAAGCCATTTGTATCTGCAACTCGTTTATTCCCTTTTAACCCGTTCTGATAAATAACTCAAATTGTATCAAATTTATTAAAAAAAAATTGAATATGTTATAAAATAAACAAATTAACGTCCCATTCACTTTTCCCACTAAGAGCCAACTCTCACAAAAAGAGCTAAGGTCATTAAGCCACCTCTCTGGCCAAGATGACATGTATACGAAAAGCTGTTGTTTTTGGAGCATGCTAGTTTCCTCCAAACAACTTCTTCAACCAGAAGCATAAGATTAGTGGGAATCGAACTCGTCCTTCTTCGAATGGCATAGTGCGTTTCAGTTCACTTACAAACTAGTTAGTGTTGCATTTAAATTATGATGAAAAATTATGTTGGCTCATGCATTTACACACCTTCACGATGACAGGTGATGAGAACATTTCGGATTTGTTAATACTTTGTTATATTGTTTGAAACGTGAACTATATTAACAATAGTATTCTAATGCAACAATCATAATGTAACATTACAATTGTCTGTATGTTACACTAGTATCGGCGTTCCTTGCAACATTCAATTTTTTTTTCAACAGCCTATTTACGTCCCCACTGTTGGGACATAGGCCTATTCATGTAGTCACCACGCGGGTCCAATGCGGACTGGTGACTTCGCACACAATTTAGAATAAATTCTAATTCATGTGCAGGTTTCCTCGCGATGTTTTCCTTCACCGTTTGTATTTCGCTGCTGTTACTAAAGTTCACAAACGTACATAACTTAAATATTAAAGTCATCGGTACATGACGAGATTCGAACCCGCGACCTACGGAATGAAGGCCGCACGCTCTAACCATAAGGCCAGCGAACTTGTAACGTTCAATGCATTTAAGATATTTCAACGTTCAATAGGCTACTGTTAAAAAAAATATACCGTCATTTCGCTAACGTTAAATTATTTTCGAATAAGTGAATAAGTAATCTGTTTATACTTTTCTTTTATTTAGATCAACAAATAGTTTACCTTAAGTCTATGATTACCGGTTTAGATCTCTGTTGTCAGTGACAATCTAGGTGGGTGACATCACAGCTCCCTATTTCTGCCGCAAAACAGTAACGTGCAAACAATACTGTGTCGGTTTGAAGGGCGCTGTAGAAAGTGTAATGACTAGGGTAACGAAACTCAAGATCTTATTAAAGAAGTTACAGTTTTTTCAAACAAATTAAACATCCTAACCATCGATTAATGATATCCTTCTATAACACTGAGGCTTGATAATAATGTTTTTAGCGGTCCTTCATTCATTAAGACCCTAAAGAAATCGTTGTCCTCTGGTGATCACCTCCAGTTTCGAACTATAAAATCGAATAGTACTACAGTACTAAACGAAGTTATTAAATTACAGTATATGCTGTTATTGTCCATGACCATCAATTAATATCGAGCATCATTGTGTAAGCGGGCAAGTGGGAGGTGTTAATACCTCGTTAAGTTATGTGGTTGATGTAACGTTGGATAACGAGTTGACCTTCCTTTCGGCCACACATGAACGCGTGTGGTCGATGAGGGCATACACAATTTTTTTCAATCTTTCAGCTTAACTATATTTATCATCGGTGCTGGTATGTTCTTACACCTCTTTAAGAAGCACAAAGGGGATTCCTCACTGAAAGTATAAATTCGTCAATTACGATCCACTCTACCCTTGATATCATTCAAGTGAATGAAAAAAAGTAGGAAAGGAAACCCCGGCACAAAATGAGACTAATACTATGAAGACTAGTTGTAAGCTTCTGTTGTCAAAGGTCTACATCACCGTATCGCCAATTTCTACCCACAAACAGTATAGTGTAAAAGGTATTACGGCTCTGTATTTAATGTACTGGTTACCATGACAGGACATCGTATGTTTTATGTTATTTAAACCAGCAAATCATACATGATCATTATTTCATCATATCACTGTCCTTTGCTGAACGTAGGTCCTACACAACAATTCACGGGACCCAAGCTAACCTTACCTGCTCGTGGTGCACTCTGCTAATCAACAAACGATGCTCTGGCTTCCATCAAACCTGCATTGGGCAATAGTGGTGGGAAATAGCCCAAATCCACCATATGAACACTAACGACAGCCCCTAGTGCCCAGTGATACCGGAGATCATGCGGGCTGTATGTGGAGTTCTTTGAGGGAGCCCAATGTCCAGCAGTGGACGTCTATCGGCTAATGATGATGATGATGATCAACGTAGGTCTCCTTAATAGATTTCCAGCACGATGGTTCGGCCCAATTTTATTCAATGATCCCTTGCGATATTCACCAGGCCGTTGGTCCACCTGGCAGACAGTAGTCGTGCTGGCCAGTAAAAGTAATGTTATTACTACATACTTGTTTACTCAACCCAATGGAAATATCGAAAAGATTATTGTATTGTTTCGTAACATTGTTATTATACAACGCTTTATACGTGTGTTTACCTGGTACGTGGTCACGTCTACGTTACGAAACGGCGTGCGGCGCGTTTTTGTCCGTTTGTTGGAGTGACTGCAAGCCCCTCTAATGGTGTGTGAAAGTGAGCATGCTCATGCGCCGGTAAATTGTTCGTAACGCTTATTAGAAAAATGAGAAAGTGAAGTACCAATGTGACTTGTACTTTTCTCGAGCACAAACATCTGTTGGGTATCCAGGGTCTGCCTCGTGTACTTCTTGTTGTTATGAAAACAACAAGTTTGTTGTGTATTGTATACGCGGTACCAAATGCGAATATTGTATTTTAAATGTCTCTATTGCCGGAGACCATTCAAGGTATATACCATGTCCGGGCCTGTTTCTATCTTCAAAGAGTATCTTCAAATTTCGAGGCTATTGCGGCTGGATTCATGATGATGTCAGCGCTGCAAGCCATTCGACTATTACAGCTTATCTAACATTGGGCGCGTGGACCTGGATCCACGGCCTGTTAAACTATTGCGGCTAGTGAAATTACTGCGATATCGAGACAACGTATGTTTTAAGGCGACGAACGCAATGTGGTGTGTGTGTATATCACACTAATGCCACGTTGTTATGGGCAACCGTATATCATCATCAGGTGTATATCACACGTCTCGTTATTTTGAAGAAAAAGTAATCAAAACGAAAAACATGTATTGCTAAGATTTCTTTAGACTTCATAAGTTTCCTATTCCGGGTATAAGTTTTTCTTATACTCAAGGTTAAAAGGTATTATTGTTTATTAGATAATTACTTAATCGTATTTATTTAATAAACATTGAGAATAATTCCTAAGAGAATCTCATATATTACACTTGTATATTTGTCATATAAATTTAATAATATTATAGATGCCCATAGAAAACCTGGAGCTTAGAAGACATACAAAAACTCTTCCATTCGTAACTATATTAAGTAATTTATATAATTATCTTTACACTAACTATATGATTATTCTTATTTATTATCGTTTACTTTTATGTTATGAAAAAGTGACTATAATTTATATTATAATAATAAATAACTTTTCAGGTTTCTTTTCTGTCTCTTATAAAACCATTTACTGATAATATTGAAGTAATCACAATAGATGTTGTTTTTTAAAGTATTTACATGTATAAGAGATATCCGGAGATTCATTGACTCATCACGAGATCTCCGAAACTATTAGACGTAAGTACTCTAGTTTGGTAGTGATATTGCCGCAGCCATTTAGAGGTCAATTACGAATGGATTTTACAAAATTCCTTCCATAAAAAGAGTGGCGGGGGTATTAGGATCAGCAAAACGGGCGGGGAACAGCTAGTTTCATTACCATTCCTTAGTTTGGTATTATCTAATTTTGTTCGAAGTTAATAAAAACTGATTAGTGTGTGAATGTCATCTGTCAAAAGGTCAATGTTTGTAGTCAGTGAAGCGACGAAGTCATTGCGCTTGCGCAGTGATTGTACGGCCTGACAATACGACAGAGGCAACATATTATAAACAAATTTGTTTTAATTTATTTGAAAAAAAAATTAATCATGGTAAAAGCTTATAACGCTGTGTACAAAAATCTTAAATCCCATAAGCTTTCTCTACCTTTCAATCTTTGGTGAGATGTGGTAGGCGTTCCAATAAACTTTGTCTTTCTTCATTCAACGAAGTGACGAGGCGAACGAGATATTCATATGATAGTAAGGCATAATAAGTGTCTGTCCATGTTTACCGTGCACCACAATGTGTTCGTCGCCTTGAGAAATAAGTTGTCGAGTGTCAGAGTAATGTGTTCACACTACTGTTTGGAGGCAGCAATAGGCGCTGCGGTGGTACCTACCTACATGGTCTCGGACAACAGGAGATCTTTCATCAGTAAACGTATCAAAAGTAATATCTACCAAGAAAACTGGTCATCATTATAAAGATAATGTTAAAAATATATAAAATCTAACAAATTGAGAAATATATCCGAAACTGATATCAATACTAAAAATTACACGTAAATATTTCATTGTGGAGCGGGGATTTTATTATCCCTTTTTTGGTAACTTGTCACCATATGGCGCTACAGTATTTCAACATTTGTATCATTAAACCGATTTTTGTGGCGACAAGTGGAATGCAATAAACGTTAATTTTCAGGTACGTACGTATACATGAAATAAATGTTCAGTAGCAAAACTTCTTTGGCGATCAGTCGATATAATAAAATTTCAAATCGACCATATGTTCGTTTTCTTTATTTGTTATTAGCTGTTCCTCGCCCGTTTTCTTGATCGTAGTATAGATTTAGATTTGTACAACAATACACGGGGCCCAGCAAACGAGGCACTGGCTTCCACCAACCCGCATTGGGCTAGAATGCCGGGATATGGCGCAAATTCCCCCACATGGATCCCTACAAACGTCGGTATCTGGTGCGCGACGGTACCAGAGGCCATGCTGAATGTAAGGTCGCGGGCAGCCGCCGGTTGTGGACAACGCTGGACGGACCGATGTAGGGATCTTAGGGGAGGCGTATGTCCAACTGTGGACGTCTATTGACTGATGATGATGGTAATAATGATGACTTGAGATTTGTGAGAATTATTCCTGCCTAACGGCAACCAACCGTCCCCGGAGCCCTTGTCTGTTATTAACACCACCGCAACCCGTATTCATATATATTTTTAAGTCTCCAGGCAGTACGGTTCCAGAGATATCGTGATGAAACTCTACACAGGTGGAAATCTCTCTTACATATATATGTTACTTTTTGTTATTTAATCATGTACGGGAGTGGACCTGAGTCATATACGCTAAGGATCTTTTCGATGTGCCTTCAAGAAATTTATGGACTTCTTTAATATTGGAGACATCTAAGGCGCATTGATGACTCTGATGAAACCATATACATCAATGTAGCTTTCAAATGTCAGTAGTCACATATTAAATTGCTAATGATTGTAATAAATCAACTGTCGACACTTTGGTGTTTGACCTAGAACCTGTTAAGGCTGGTTTAATCATTAGGTACACTACAAGGAGTTGTTACAATGAATCTTCGCAATATTAATAGCAGAAAATAAATGTACTGTACATTATATATATATATATATATATATATATATATATATAAGCTTTAAACAGATTTTTTAACTACATCCTTATTGGAAATAAAAAGTAATTTGCATTACCAATAAGTACTTAAGAAATAAAGCAGCTAAGTATTTTTCTAAAAAAGTATCTAGGGCATACATAGTAAAATTATTGGGATAACTGTGCCCTAAAAAGTTGTTACAAACGACGAGCATAATGTGGTGCAGTGTATATCGTCTCAACTATATATAAAGCGTCACGTTATTATGAGTTCCTACTTACCACCAGGTGGGTGTCCAGCTCATCTCTTCGCCTTATCGAATGAAATGAATTATTATAAATGTATAAAATTTTAATAGACCTAATTTAACAAAGAGTTCGCTATCTATTTCTATCCATAAACACTTTACCAGTGGTAGGTGTTAACTGCTAGTGATGAGCAAAGCATGACCAAAGTCAAGACTTGAACAATCTGGGTATTGGTTCGTCTTGCATATTCAATGAATATACAAGACCAAGTGGACCTCTGGATATATCATATATATAAATAGATTAAATTCAGCTTGATGGTAAAGTTCAAAGCACAAAGCCGTAGCAATATTAGATTCAACGGTATCGGCAAAAATTGCGGCAGCGGGCGGCGAGTTAGAAAGCGGTGAGGTGGAACTGCACCGAGCTGACCCGATTAAGCCGCAGATGGCGCCGGTAAGGTCGCCCGCGGGCCGACGGCACCAATCACTTGAACTTAACTTGTCGCTACGTTTTTTAATTCCGATCAAAAATTTTTGTATTAAAAGTATAACTTTTTAAACGTCATCCATTTAAAAAAATTATGACGAAACCTGCGAGACCTTTCTCATAATAATAAGTTTATATTCAGTATAACCTATTCTCCTCCCACTTTGGTGACCGTAACACCCCCGCAACTGCATTTGAGGGATGATTTTTTCTAAAATTCATTCTTAACTTATGCCGAAATAGCAGAAGTAATATCTCTACCAAATTAGAATGTTTTCATTTAATAGTTTCAGAGATCTCGCGATGAATCAATGAATCTAGAATATAGGATATCTCCTATATACAATGTTGGAATGACCTCCAATTGGACAAATAAGAGATGGTGACGATTTTACTCACAACTTTTAAGTATCATCATCATCATGATCAGCCGATAGACTTTTACTGCTGAACATAGGCCTCCTTCAAAGATTCCCACTTCGATAAGGTAGGGATTCATATGTAGGATGGAAATGATTCACAGTCAAATGCAGCACAATTCTCCTGAAATTATTTAATATCAACATCCATGCTTTTCTTGACATGTTATACTATTTCAACTGCCCGATGACTCTCTTTGTAGTCAAATGACCATATATTATCAATAACCAATAGTCTTTCTTATCATTGTGGAGATTAACATTGCAGGTATATTTTTGCTGGTCTCAATTGACATAGATCGTTTAGATAGGTACCAACCGCAGCTCATATTTCTGCCAAATTACTGGGGTAACGAGACATCATGTTTCAAAGCGACGAGCCCAACGTGGTGTAGTGTATATCACCCTAACCAGCGCCACGTTGTTATAGGCATATTACAGTTGTTGTAATAGGCTAATATTCACTCCTTTGGATCATTCTGGCCTAATAATATACGAGCCGAGTTTAGTTTAAAATGGAGTGGATGGTGTTAATAATTAACTGGTTATTATATATATATATATAACGGATAGTTTAACTATAGTTGGAGCCGGGTGCAGTCGAACAATATGGCACCGTTATGTAGTTTAGTTTCGCTTTTAGTTTATCTCGTACCAACGCGAAGTGAGCAAACTCCGCAGATACGGACGGACCAGGTTACGGCGAACAGCTCGTGTTTGAATAATGAAGTAATGTACTTTGCGAAAATTAAACAGCGTTATCTGATAGCTGCAGTCATATCATTTATACTTTACATGTAATATGATATCATATGTTTTAACCTTAGCTTTTAACCAACCAATTTAGCGCTTGCCATCTGCATGTTAACAACTATACGTACCGCTATTTACGTACGTACTAACATTTACATGTTTGTTTAAGTACTTGTTAGTAATCTGAATTGTAAATTATTGACAATTTACCCAGCCATTTATTGACTTTATAGAGAAATAATTACAGAGTATTTTGTATTAGTATATACTAGCGCAACTCCGGTAACATCTATATATGAGACACCCTAAGATAAATTGAATCATCACGAGATCTCTGAAACTGTGAGACGCAGAGACTCAAAATTTGGTAGTGATATTGTTTTTGCAGTTTAGAGGTCAGCTAAGAACAGAGTTTATAAAATTCCTTCCCCAAAGGGGGTTGAGAGAGTGTTACGATCAGCAAAACGGGCGAAGAACAGCTAGTACATTTATACACTAATAAAAGCCCGGCAGTCAACAAAATTGACTGTTGTCTAGATATTATGAATTGTGATTAAGAATATTTGTGCCAAGGCGTCTGCTAATTCAAATTCAATTACCCAGGGCAGATGACGAGGACGTCCCTTTGCTTACTGCCCCACGGGGATACCCTCTTCTAGAGTGTAGAGTAGTAAGCAGAGTGTAGGTAGCTTCTAGTAGTAGAGTGAAATGAAGGAAACCACTGGCGGTATATTTATAAAGACTGACAGCTAGTATGGACTATTTGAATTCCGTGCCAACTTCACTCCATTGGCTGGCACTGTTACACAACAAACTAATAAGCTATCGGCGACAAACTGGTAAACTGCATATGAATAAGATGTTCTGCAAGTGTCGTTCCTTTGTTTAATATAAAAAAATACAATTTATTTGAATCAATTATCGCTAGCAGTAAGTATTCTCATATATACAAAAAAGCGCAATAGAATAGTGGTTATATCTTTACCAAAAGAGGGAAACAGCAAGAAGTTGGTTTAGAGTATGAAGCGGTCTGACTTACTACAAAGAGCCGAATGATTTCACCAAGGTCCACAACGCTGCAGATCGCAAGATGCGACTACCCGATTATTGCGGCACTCATTGAGCGACGATAAACACTCATTATTACGTATTAATCCCACTCATTACATTTATTCGGGCGAGAGAGACATTTTACAGGATATTAAAATTGGTGCTTAAATTTACTTATTTTTGTGTGAACCAATTGAAGAAACCTTTTGATAAATCGTTTATAAAATGCAACGAGGCTGATTCATAACAATGACCTTAGAATGATTACTCATACTACAAGTATAAATATATCGCATAAATATTTTTTTGCTTTTATGATACAGTCACGGACAAAAAGGAAGTTCATCTGGTGGTAAATATTACGTTTACTTCTAACAAAGTGGCACTAATTAGGATAATATACACAGCACCTCATTTTGCTCTACATTGAGATATAAGGTGTTAAATTTCTTCAACTCAGTAATTTAGTGAAGTAAAGAGACCAATTAGTGAGCTACAAAGCACTGCGATCCTGAAAACAGTAATATTTGCATACTACTGTTCAGTGGTAAAAATAAGTTTCTCTCCGGTACCCTGTAGATGGGTACCAGAAAGAAACCTATTTTAGATTTAGATCTCCGGTAGATAGTGAAAGCTATTTTTAACCCACCAAAGAAAATGATATCAGCTCCTGAAACTTGTTTTTAAGTCATTCATATTTGTCATTGCAAAATAATATTAGTTGCTAAATATTTTCATGGAGGTGTAAGGGGTCCCGCACAACAACTCACGGGATCTAAGCCTACCTGCTTTTGGTGGGAAATGACCCAAATATCCCCATATGAACCCCTATATACGACGGTCCCTACTGCCCGTCGGTATTGGAGGCCATGCTGATTGTAAGGTAGCGGGAAGCCGGTGGATGCGAGCAGCGCAGCACCGATCGACGTGGAGATCTTTCGTGGAGGCCTAAGTCCAGCCGTGGACGTTTATCGGTTGGTAATTGAAATATTTTCATGACTATAAAATTAAATATAACTTGTATCATAGTAGTGTTTACATCGATGTGTTCAAATGCTGAACATCCTCTCTATTTTCCCTATATATGAAGAGTTGTATTGTACTGAAGTGACGTAAATAACCATAGGCAACCATGATAAACGTAAGAATTAAAAACCGTACGAACGTTTCGAGGAAAACCAGCTCACTAAACTTGTTAATGACTTGCAATGTTTATGTGTTTACTTTTCCTCGTGATCATATTAAGAATAATAACCACAGCGTTATTTTAATAACGATTTACTGCGTAAGCTGAACAACTTAAAAACTTGTGAAAGAAAACTGGAGAATAGAGGTAACACTTCAGCTGCTGCGTTGAATATCAGATATATTTCGAAAATGAAGACAGTAGGCTCTGATAGTACGGATACGATCTTAAAGACATTCAATACTTTTTAACGTTATATATGAATAAGGAAGAAGTACTATCTATGTAGCGGCACTGATGGTAAATCTGTTTCCAATAACCGTCTATGTAGATGCTCATACCACCGCAGTTCTTATTTCTGCCGCCAAACAGTAGTATGCAAATATAACTGTGTTTCGGTTTGAACTGCGCCTTAGCTACTGTTATTACTAGGATACTAAAACTTAAAATCTTATGTTAATAAAAATAGGTAAGTATTGAACATATTAAAGATGCTAAAATTTCTATCTATATCTGTGTATATATCTATCTGTATATATACACATACCCCTTACAGATATATATATATTTGTAAGGGGCCCTGTACAACAATTCACAGGAGCCAAGTCAACCTGACCTGCTCGCATTGGGCCAGCGTGGTGGGTAAACGCCCTAATCCCCCCATATGAAGCCCTACAAACGTGGAGATCTTTGGGAGAGGCCTATGTCCAGCAGTGGACGTCTATCGGCTGATGATGATGATGATTATGATGAAAATATCTGTTGCCGGAGATCATTTAGGTAGATACCACCGTCTTCTTAAAGTGCCTCTCCAACTAGTGAAGGTTGGCAATCAGCGTGGTAAAATCCTTTCTATCTCTGCTTCAGCGGAACAATTCGGACGCCACAGATATGCGAGTCCATTCCCTGATATTCCTCAACCATGAGATTTTCCTTCTCCCCAACTTTCGTTTTCCATAAACTTTACCCATTATAATTAACTGCAGAAGATCATATAGCTGATGACGAAGTGAGTACATAACCGAGGTAGAAGATTTTACGTTCCTTAACCGTAACCATAAGGTAACACTTTTGGCCAGTTCGTTGAAGAACACTGTCATTGGTCACTCTTTGAGTCCAGCTAATATACAACATGTGTCTATATGTCCACATCTTAAAAGCTTCAATATGTTTCTGAAGATCTTCTTTAATAGTCCAAGCCTCACATCCATACAGAATAATGGGCCATATATGGAGTAAAGGAGTACGTAAAGCGATGCTGATGCTTTACTGCAAAGGCCGCTTTTCATTGTGTTGAAAGCACTGCCAGCAATTCCAAAACGAGACTATCTCTAGCTCAGTATTCCATTGAACAAGAACCATGTACCCAGTTATTGGTACTTTGACACTCTTTCCAGATTTTGACCAGATACCTTTATTGTAGACGTATCATTAACTTTCCCAAAGATAACCATAAGTTTCATCTTCTTAACGTTCATTTTGAGACCAGCTTTGCGACTACATTTCTCTAGACTCTCCACCATACGTTGCAGATCCTCCATTGTAGATGCAATGAACACTGTCATCAGCGTAGCGAAGATTATTTATAATGCGGCCGTTTATTTTCACGCTACAATCAAGATCGTGCAAGGCTCTGTTTTTTTTTTTTTTATTTATTTATTTATTATTATTTTATTTAATGTCTTCCCTTGCGTATGATGGGTCAGGACCAATTCATACAGAATCACTTAACATTTATTAATTTTACATTTCTTATTTTTCCTTCGTTCTCTCTTATCTTACTTTCCATACTTATCTTGCATACTTTCGTTTTCAATCATTCTTCACTCCAATTCCTTCTTCCATATCTCCCGCTCATGAAGACCGTAGGCTCTGTTTATTATAGATACCACCGCAACTTCTATTTCTGTCGCCAAATAGAAGTTGTGCAGAAATTATTGTGTTCCGGTTTGAATTACAGGCATAACGAGAATTAACATCTCGTCTCTCAAGGCGACGAGCACAACGTGGTGCTGTGTATACAATCATAACTAGCACGACGTTATTATGCGCAGGCGTATCACTTACCATTAGGTGAACATCTCGTTCGTATCGTCGCTTCATCGTATGAAAATAACTGTTAATGAACGCACAAAGATATGTTTTTTTTGGAACAAAATATTTTCATTTAACGTTTAAAAATTAACAGGTGTGGACACTGTAATCATGAGTTCACCGAGCGGTCATCACAGCGTTGTCATCAGTATCAAAACTGAATGGTCGAGGCCATATCTAATGGTTTTTCCATCATCAATGATATCATGCACAATGATGTTATATCGTTAACATAATTCATAGCTACCAATTATAATTAATTTATATGACAATACTTTAGTCTTCTTCTCGACTTCAACTTCACACAATATTAAGTGACAATGAGCACAAAAATGGTATATGAATACAGTAATGAAAGCAATATGATGTAACGAATGTGGTAGGCTCATTCACTAACTCTTCACTGCGAAGACAGTTATTACTTTATTTTACGTGACAATATATTATAAGTAAATACCCATTTTATAGATGTTCATTTATTATTCTTTACTTACTATAGTTATTATTAATAAGCATTTTGCTGACCCGCGATAAACTTTTCTCGATAAAATAACAACTTTACTTTCAATTTGTTTATTGTCCCCAGTTATATTACTATAATAGGAATAATGAACTTAATAGGACAAACTATTATCATCATCATCATCAGCCGATAGACGCCCACTGCTGGATATAGGCCTCTCTCAAAGATCCCCACATCGTTCTGTTCTGCGCTGCTCGCATCCAGCAGATGCTCGCGACCTTCATATGGTTCATGTGGGGAGGATTTGGGGCATTTCTCATCACGCTGGCTCAATGCGGTCAGATGGGAGCCAGAGCCTCGTTTGTTCATTAGCAAGGTACACCACGAGCAGCTGAGGTTGGCTTGGGTTCCGTGACTTGTGGTACGTGAGGAGGAAAGGTTGAAAAGTTTATTTCTTAATACGGGTATATGTATGTTATGATAGGTCAGGCTTTATTATGTAGTGGTCATCAGTACCGTCAGTATAATGTTTTGTATGCACCATGCAGACACATATACAAAGGTTTTTTTTTTTATTTTACGATGCGAAGAGATGAGTAGGAATTTCACCTAATGGTAAGCGATACGCCTGTCCATAAGGTGGTGCTAGTTCGAATGATATACACTGCGGCACATTGTGTTCGTCGCCTTGAGACATAAGATATAAAGATTCACTACCCCAGTAATTTCACTAGCTACAGCGGCATACAAACCGGAACACAGTAATTTCTGCATATTGCTATTTAGCGTCTGAAATAGAAGCTGCGGTAGTATCTATCCAGATTGTCTCCGGCAACAAAGCCCTATCACCAGTAATTTTTGTGTACATGAAAATATATCTACTTTTCAACAACTTAATTATAATTGTATGTTTTAACTTGGATAGAACCATATTGGTATGTAACCCCTGGAAGGAGGTTGTGTTACCGTCTGAATTGAAATTGTTGGAGCTGCATGGACCGTCGTACATATGTATGCGGTCCATGTACGGGAATACAGATGTAGAGGTACTATTACTCGCAGCTGAGCAGGAAACTACTACGTATGCGTTGAATGACTGACTCATGCAAGCGACTTGTACTTGTCTGACTGTTCGTAACCTGTCAAATCATCATCAGCCGGCAGCAGTCTACTACTGGATATAGCCTCCTAACAAAGAACTTTCGTCGGCCGTTATTTGGCTATACGCACCCAGTACTACTAACCGGACTGACCAGATAAAGGCAGCAATAAGTGGTACATCATCGTTACCATTGAATGAGTGTCACTAGGAAGGCGGCCATCAGCGAGGAATGACGATATGTTGTTGATCTTGCGACAACCAACATCTAAAGTAATAACCACGACCACTCTGTCCAGAGTGATACCGAGTAGGAAGAACCCAGCACTAAATTATACTTTTTCTCCAAAACTATCATAAAATATATTATGTTCATAATAAGTGTAAAATATTTACACTATTATAATATATTTTATTTGCTCTTTGCACGATTACAATTCATCTAAAACCAAAATAGTATTCTCCGCTTATCAACCCTGGTCATCCATCTAATTTACAATTTAAATTCATGCAAATATCGTGATACTAATATCTCAATGCCGCTGTTCCAGTTAGTCTGGTTCAGTTTCATATCATTGTTACATAATTTAAAACTTTAGTGACGTCATCTAGCTTCAGAGATACTTATATATCAGATTTTTATACAATAAAAAAAAATTAAACAACGAATTTTGTGGAAATTCTCTTAACAGTTGTCTTACTTCGACCTCGACTCAGCGGCCAAGATAAACACTTTACTACATTCGATTTTAATTAAAGAGATTATTGAAATTCAGTTACTTACTAATTAACTATTGGATTCGGATCTATATTTACGGCTTATGTACTACCAAATAGCTATAGCTGTAATGTATTGGAACAAGATCGCCCTCGTCTTTGTACTTGATATTATACATTTTTATAAAGTCTAGAATAAAATCGCAATAAAAACTATACACGTATAGTAGAAGTAAAAGTATATCCGTGAAATGATCTATAAGTATCAACATCATGATTTGAACTTTACCATTTTGTTAACGATACTATACTAATATCTGTTGCAATCCTCCACTTCTTTGTATTGGGGATAAGAACAATAGCTCAGTGTTAAGTCATTTCACGTGTACTATTTCGGAGTGAGGGTTTCTCTGAACTATACAACATTCTGTTGTTACCATCAACAGGCTGAGGATTGGATGATGAAATATATTTATCTTATATGGTAGATTGAATGTTGGTATAAAGGTTGTCCGATCAGCTGCGCCGAGCGCAACCCAGTGCTCCACTTACGACCGGAGAACAATACGACAATTAAGCAATCAGACATTCCCCAGCGGTTAGCACATCCATTACCTACGAATGACGTCCTAGATGATAACTCCTAGTCATCAAAATTATTTTCCTCACAATGCGCGTTAGAAAATTATACCAGAAATAGTTTAATGGGGAATCTTAGATCATTAAATTTATCTGTACACCATTCTTAATCAGTTGAAAATATTTTCTATTGATTGGAGACGAATCGCACTTGGATTTTGAAATTTTTTATTGTTCTGGGAAAATCCTAGATATTAGACATTACTAACCTTTTACTTGTATTTAATAACTAGATACTATAATTAATAGGTCCATCGTTGTTAGTTTCTACCACCAGACATTACTGTTCTGTTTGAAGGCTGTTGTAGCTATAGAATTTGCTGGGGTACCGAGATCTAAAATCTTATGTCTCAAAGCGACGAGCACAATGTAGCGCTGTGTATATAATTTTAACTTAGCTATATTGTTGTGGAAAGATATATTACTTACCATCAAGAAAACATGCTGCCTGAACTGAAAATTGTGACATTATTGAAACAATTTAGTTTTAGTAGACTCTTGTGTTAAAGAAAACTTCCGTTTCCATATAGTTTGATATTACATTTTTAAAATTTTTAAAACGTCCGAAATTTCGTTTTTACTGTGTAAACTTATAAATTGTAATATGTTAATACTTAACAGGAAATTTCTGTATAATTCGACCATTTGATATGGATGGCGGTGTGGATGTGACCGAATTCCGTACGCTTGGTTATATAACGTCAGCATATTATATATATACTATACGATGTCATATATGTTGCCCAAATGTGAATTGGCTTCCAAATGAGCCTTAAGTATGCCGAAAAAGGTGATATATAAAAGAGCTTAAAAAATTTAAGGTCTTTTATTAATAACATGGTTAGGGATAATGTTATAATGTCAGCTGTGGCTGAGAAATTTATATTTGTAATATGATTTTTATTAAATATGTATGTGTACTTAAGTATAAAAAAAAATCAGCAATGAAAAGATATTACCTTTATTTCGTCCTCGACCATAATTAGCAACGGATTCATGCATGTTATCAAGACTTTTCTTTATTAGCTAACATAGAATATTTTTATCATCATCATCAGTCAATAGACGTTCGCTGCTGGAATAGGCCTAATATGAATATTATAATATATTTTACTTGACCTAAATATCACCAGAATATCTGGCTTTTATATTTCGTCAGCTGTATACCAGCAATAGTACTATAGCGACATTTACAATATTAGAGAGGTACTTAACTTCAAGGGTTTTAAAAAAAAACCTATCATTCTAATTTCACATCTTGTGACTCCGACAACGAACCAAGGACCTCTGTATTACAAGGTTTAACCACCGTTCCACTAAGGCTATGTGCAATGTATGTATGTAAAGACTACATCTCTGGTATCATAAGGCATAAACACTTGAAATTTGGTACGAATGTTCATTTTGAGGTTTAGGAATTTTTATTTCTCACATGAATATATACAATTCACTTTTGCCGAGGGTATGTCAGCTAAGAAAGGATTTTACAAAATTCCATCCCTAATGGGAGTTGTGAAGGCGTTACGGCTAGCAAAGCTGGCGGGGTTCAGCTAGTTAATTATAAATTAGCTTTTTAACCATGACACCGATAAATAACATCCTTCTGTATTTTGCCGACAAATGTTGTAATTGCGTGTTCGTTAACTTGTCGCCAGGTGTGGCACAAAGGTTGCTTCAAATGCCAGGAGTGCGGCATGACGCTCAACATGAGAACCTACAAGGGCTACGGAAAACTGCCATACTGCGAAGCGTGAGTATTGTAATTTGTTTTTTTAATAACTCTCATAAACATCCACCGGTGGCACCTAGGATTCCCACGAGTTACCGAAGGATCCGACAAGTTGCTGGATGCTACCGATCTATATTCAAACTTGGTCTTTGTTTTACAGAGGGTATCCCCCTTTCGTAGCAGCCGATCCCATCGAACTTTTTATATCACTTTTTTGTACGACGAAGCAAGGAGATAAACAAGACCTTCATCATCATCATCATCAGCCAATTGACGTCCACTGCTAGTCAGAGGCCTCTCCCAACAATCTCCACATCGATCGGTCCTGGGGTTCAGTCAGCATTAACTTACTAACTACTTACTAATGGCATTGATTGACGGTACCGCCGGCACTAAGAGCCGTCGTTTGCAGGGGGTCGTCGTCATATGGGAGGATTTGGGTGGTTTCGCACCAAGCTGGCCCAATGCGGATTGGTGGGAGCCAGAGCCTCGTTTGTAGATTAGCAGGTTGCACCATAAGCAGGTGGGGTTGGCTTTGGTCCCGTGAGTTGTTGTGCGGAATGCCTTACCCCACTTTTCCTACAAGACTTTTACCTGATGGTAAACGACACGCCTGCCCTTAACAACATGGCGCTAGTTTAAATAACATACAGTGCACCGCATTGTGCTAACCGCTTTAAGAGATAACGTGTAAAGCCTCATTACCCGAGTAATTTCACTAGTCATAACGCCCGTTAAACCGAATCACCGTGATGTTTGCACTGCAGATATAGGAGCTGAGGCGGCACCTATTTATATGGTTTCTAGCGACAGAAAACTACCGCTAATATTTCTTACTATAATGTGCAATCGTTACTATATTGTAGTTCGAAGCGCGCTATAGCTAGTAAAATAACTAATGTTGTAGAGGTATTGAGGTAGGGTGCGGAGTCTCCGGTGAATGACAACACACGCAGCAATATCAACATTATATTTGTAATGACAGAACGATTTAAAGTATAGATCAAGTTACTAAATACAAGTATTACGAAGATCCAGAGAGATCCAATCAATGGATACAATTGTATATGTACTCCATAATGAATCATAGACGCAAGTCACTGTAAACAAAAATATATGAATTTTATATGTATTTGTGTTATGGTAGATGGAAGCGCGATCTATTATTTGTGGTGGCGCCATCTGTTGTGTTCTTTAAAAACTTCTTATTACAATGTCGTAATTTATATTACTAACTAAAGTTCATGTCTAATGATGATGAAAGTATTATAGTGATATGTTAATACTAGCGCTATAATTTTATGTGAAACTTTTGACGGGCGTCCTTTATAATGCAAGGTATTTTCATAAAAAAAAATTACGTAAGTCAATACCTATTTGAATTCTTTGAGCACCAAGATGCAGTAAATGCACTGAGCTCTCAATCAAAGGCATTCCGAATGGTGGGCGTCAATTGTCACGCGATGGGCGCTTAGATGAAAGCATATTTCGATGCAGACATCACCGAACGTTGTAAGCCGATTTATGTGCACTGTCCAGTGTTATTGACCTCGTCCACTCAACTGCACGTGATGGTCTCAAGTCTCATAAGCAACATGTAGTCAACGTATTCTACAAAAATAAAATAAACAAATTTATTTAAAATTATACAATTGTTTATTCGGTGATGTAGAAGCTTCTTCTCAAAGTGTTGTCTTCTTCGGTCTAGTGTTGGTTCTTTACCCGGGATGAATCTCCTTTAAATGTATATAAGATTGGCTGTAGTTATATTGTGCTTCTCATTCTATGACCATCCCATCCTTCATAGAATTTTTACATTTGAATATATCTAAATATTTTTATATGAATTGAATTTACAATTACCGAAGACTAATGAGTAACGTTAATGTTTGAAAGGCGCTGTAGCTAATGTGAAAATTAAGTTAACGAGACGTAAGACACAAGCTGACGCATTGCGGTGTTGTGTGGACATACTACGTCACGGTCGTCGCGCTGATGTTCTGACGTTTAAATAAGCGAGGATCGTGGGTTCCGCAATGTGCGCAATAATGCAGCATGGCTTTCCATTTCTAGCATGTGAACAATGCCATGAATGCACTGCAGTTCCCAGTCGCTGAGCATTGATGGAGCGCGTCGGATCGGCACACGGTCTGTCCGTCCGCCCGGCGCAGTTTTCACTACAACGACTCCGGACTTCAGCCCGCCGTTTGAATTATTTATTAACTTTCGTCCGATTACGAGCTGCTCATGACTCTCCCGGTCTGATCGCAGCATAATCGGACAATACCACTGTTTCTCAAAGTACCACGCGGCGTGCCACTCTCACCATCTTTATGGTATATACATATTGGCGGTAGGTCACTGTTGCCGGGGACCGTCTAGGTAGATCCTATTTCTGCCTTCAAACAGTAGTGTGCAAACCTTGCTCAGTTGCAGTTTGAAGGGAGTTGCATCTAGTGAAATTACGGAGGTAATAAGGCCACAAGGCACACCATGTGTCAGGAGACTAGCACAACGTGGTGCTGTGTATATCGTCCTAACTAGCGCCATGTTGTTGTGGACACGCGTATGACTTAACATCTCGTGTCTTGGCATTGTGGAATTAAAACAATATTCCCATCCAAATACAACGTGGTTGTCTTTAAGGAAGAAGTGAATAGAATGGTACTGATTTGGTGTAATTTACCACCACACATTACTTTTGATAATTTAAAACTTTTGCTTTCAGCAGGTCGATATTTGGGTTGTAAATAAATAGTGATGATTTGTAAAAATATTTGATGATACGATTTTTATAGATATATTTTGGGACCCTAAAAAATTCGTAACATTCGGTTTCCAAAATAGACAGCAGAGAAGTTTAAGAACGGATGGATTATTTCATAGCTGCTACTCCTCATTAGTGTAAATACCTTATGACTGCCATATTGGGTAAATGATGAAGGTGCCACGAGTTGTTATGTTCTCTTAGATATATCTCGATGTTCAATGATATGATGTTGTTTGAGAAATGCTGTTTTATCATCATCTCTTTGTCTCTTAGGTGGTGACAATAATTTTTTTATCCTTACTTTCTTTTGTCTATATTCATCTGCTTAGACGTCAATGTTTCTTTTTGCTTATTAGTAACCTTCGTTTCCATTGATCAAACGATCCCTTGGAGGTTGTAGGTTAAGTGAATATTTTGGCTTGTCTCTCCAATGCAACGTTTTGGAGCTTTTGCATCTCCGACATTAGATGCGATCAGAATAATGGTGTAGATCAGATCGAGCTTTATTATCATCATCATCAACTGGCAGACGTCCACTGCTGGACATAGGCCTCCCACAAAGATCTCCACAGAGTTCATTAAGGGGAATTCGGCCTTAGCCCACCGCTCTGACCCAGGGCAAGTTGTTGAGTGGTCAGAGCCCCGTCTGTTTTCAGCAGGGGGACCGCGTGCAGATGAGGTTGACTTGAGCTCCATTGGCGGAACCCCTTACATCCCATAGCTTATTTATGCTTGTTAATATTTTTGTTCGTACTAAAGAAGTGACGTAGTCGTTTAAACGATAGGACAATATGGAATACTTTATTAAAGATAAGGTTACATTAACATTAGAGTTTTCAGTATTAGATAAGGAAACGAATATTGCTACCAAATTTCAAGTCTCTATGCCTCATGGTTCCAGAGATATCCTAATGAGAGATAGATTAAGATCTCGCTAAGTGGAAATCTCTTTTATATATATATATATATAACAGGATATATGTCTATGTAACTGATGTATATCTCTATAAGAGATATCCACCTAGGTTTTAAAATGCCACCTAGGTAGATCTCACTCTCTCTCATCACGATATCTCTGCAGTCATGACGCCGAGAGTCTTGCGATTTGGTAGGAGTATTAATTTTGCCGACTATAGGTCAGCTAAGAAACCGATGTTACAAACTTTCTTCCCCAAAGGATGTTGTAACAGTCAGCAAAGCCGGCAGAGAACAGCTGGGTGTAAATAACCGTGTTGGTAGATTCCAAACACTATTTACTATTAGACCTATTGGATGAATCAGATGGTGCGTCGCTTACTCATATAATAATTACCAGATCACTATCCATATTGTCCCAGCCCAGCACAACGACTCCATTATTATTAGCGTGAATCATGCGTAGTAACCGTCCGCCATTTTTCCTTTTAATTATTTATATATACGGCACAGAACCATCTGTTACAGATGTCCCTTAAATATATTTCAGTTGATTATTTACCTCTTTTCAGAAATTATTTATGCTATATATGGAACAAAAAAAAATACATTTTGATTCTTATTTTTTTCCTTTCATTTGACTAAGCGAGAGAGCGATTTACCTGATGCTAAGTATTACTACGTCTGCCATAACAACGTGGTGCTAATAGGGATGATATACATAACACCACATTCTGCTCGTCGCCTTTACACATAAAATGTTACCTGGTTACTTCATTAATTTCATTAGCTACAGGGCCGTTTAAACACGGTAAAGTTTGCATAGTACAGTTTGTACATAGACGGTGGTCTCCAGTAACAGAGCCCAACTACTCTTAAAAACTCGACTTTATTGATTACTATTGCGTTCTTCTTTTCTATATATATATATATATTGTATTAGTTATTTCTGCATTATATACATATTGGAGATACCCAGAGATTCATTGATTTATCACTATAAAAGGTAAACACTCAAAATTTGGTAGAGATATTGCTTCTGTCGTTCAGAGATCAGATAAGAATGGGTTTTACAAAATTCCTAGCACAAAGGAAGTTAGGGATGTTACAGCAATGAATAAGGGTGTGGAAACAGACTAGTACATAATACAACATAATAAGTGGAATAGCTTTTATTTCATATCTACCAAATAGTAGTATGCAAATATTTTTATTCTGTTATTTATCTGATTGCTGCCAAACTTCACTTTGAAGTTGGCACCTATTGAAGTTGATGAGGAAATTACAGAGGCAACAAGCCAATGTTGTATTGTGTTTATCTACCTATCGCCACATTGATAGTAACTAAGTCCAGAAGACATTGTTGAAGATTAAGTGAAATGTTACACCATACGGTACACAGTCAGCGTTTAATGATTGCATTTTCTGCTTGCCGACCACTTGCCTGCTTAATGCATTACAATAAAAACGAAAGTGAATAACCACATGAAAAACTTACACAATCGCGCGCCCGCTGTCGATCAAACAATACGCCTCCATATTTATGTAGCTGCCAGGAAAAGCAACCTTTTGTCCAGACAGCAAGTGTTGTAACGGTCGTATTTATTAAAAAATGCCAATAACAATAATGGTTGTTCATTGAAAGTAAACTTTACTACTTAGCCTTACTCTCTTAGTTCGTTTCGTGTTTGTCTCAGTTTACTTCCATTGTATTGTTTTTTTTTTATCGTTATTAATGTTATGTCTGTCACAATAAGCAAATGTTAGTTAAGAAAGGTAGTCTTCTACCTACCTACCAGTATTCTGTCAACAGAGATATGATCTTCTGCAGCTGATTATAATGGGTAAAGTTTCTGGAAAATTATAGGTGGGGAGAAGAAAAAAGTCATGGTTGAGGATATCAGGGAATGGACTCGCATATCTGGGGCGTCCGAATTGTTCCGCCGAACCAGACACAAAAAGGATTGTATCACGCTGAGCGCCAATCTTCACTAGTTGGGGACGCACTTTAAGATAAAGTTATCGTCATCAACCTATGTTATGGAGTTAAGTTGGTTGTAGTGTTTTTAGGAACCTACTTGTCTAGCAACCCTCATATTGTAATTGTGCTACCTTTTTAACTGTCAACATGAAAACCATGAGCGAGCGCGAGGGCGATGAGGGCGAGCACGTTTAACCCTCACCGACCACAGCCTCATTGCTACATGACGATTTGTGAATTGGTCAAGTGTTAGCCCATGCCATTTTAACTTAATTGTATGACGACTAATCATCTAGAGATGTAGTAATAAATAAATTTTATGTGATCGTCAGGCATGTGCCGAAAGCGAAACCGACGACGATGGCGGAGACACCTGAGCTGAAGCGGATAGCTGAGAACACGAAAATACAGAGCAACGTCAAGTATCACGCGGACTTCGAAAAGAGCAAGGGCAAGTTCACACAGGTAAACCATTATGTTAAGATCCAATCATTAGATAAATCAAAAGCATGAGTTCACCGAAGAACTTTCACACAAGCAATCATAGGTTATAACCTTTTTATTATGACAAAACAACAAAACAACCAAGACTTTCAGCTGATGGTAAGTAATACGCCTGTCTATAGGAACATGGGACTGGTCAAGGTGTTATATATAGAGCGATTGCATTGTGTTTGCTGTGCTCGCCGTCATCCCAGTAATTTCTCTACATACAACACCATTCATACCTGAACACACTACTGGTTAGCGTTGGTACCTAGACAGTCTCCGGAGAGATCTTTCGCCATTATTTCTCAACAGCCTATTTACACAATCCTTTAAAATAAATGGATTTTTTTTTGGACTGCATCTCCTTTCATGTATAAATCTAGATAAACCGTTTTAGTTTCTAACGGTGCTCGTCTCTGATGATAGATTGACGTACTATTGCACTGTCTACCACGTAGGATAGTGGATATCTGCTTTCAGAGTTTGAATCCACGTATCGTAAAGCTGAAAGAGAATTTCATCACATAATCATCAATGATATTATTTTATTAAAGTCATACATGCTGTTGATTGATATTGGACAAAAAATCTTCAAGCTCAGAGTAATCAAAGATTTCGATCCACTTATATCCCTTTGGTGGTCATTCATACTGCATCACGAAGGTCCACGTCCCACGAAACGGATCGGTAGGTTATACACGATACAGTCTTGGGCTAGTAAGAATAAGACTAAGGTAAGCCCTGCCTGTCGTAGAAAGAAACTAAAAGGGTTTGGGTTGGAGCCCTTATCGATGTACAAACGAACCTGCGTGGAACAGGGTATGGCACAGCGTGCCTAGAAGGTTTCGGCCCTTCCTCAGAGATGTGATAACACAAAGTGTAGTGGGGCACCGGTGCGTTCTATAAGAGATCCCGGAACCTCTCCGAATGCACTGATGGAGACCACTGGAGGGCCTTTTAATGAGTAAGAATTTCACACAACTCTGACCCATCTCAGAAGCAGAGTAGCTTTCGAAGATTTCCTTCCTGAAACAAAAAAAAGGTAACATATAATAAAAGGCAATATTTATTGATTTTTTTAACAGGTTGCAGATGACCCGGAAACATTGAGAATCAAAGCGAATACGAAGATAATAAGTAATGTTGCGTACCACGGCGACCTGGCAAAGAAAGCGGCGATGGAGAAACAGCGTCAGATGAACGAGAATGGCGAACTCGTCGGTAAGTACAGCATCCCAATAGATAACGAATTCTAATCGATTAATACATTAAAGTGATGAGGTAAATCTTTTAAAATAACTATATTTCTTCTTCATCTTAAAGTGCCTCTCCGACTAGCGGAGGTTGGCAGTCTAATAATTACGTCAAGCAGCAGTACGCAGGCATTACTGTATTCAGCGTTAAAGAAGGATACTTGAGGATATAAAGAATACGTTATAACAAACTGATTTTCATCTCACTAAATCATTTCATATACAATCATCTGCACTGTGCTTCGGTTAAGGAGTTTGTCTTTATGTTCATAAACTACACGGAGCACGAGGAAGTTTTAATGGCGAAGGCCAAAATAAATTTTCATAGTCTTGATAGTTTCCTTATCCGTTAAAAGATATAATTTCTCGTGTTCCACAAAAAAATGTGTGTTTGGTTGTCATATAAGGGGAAGTCAGTTTTCGTACGTAACATGAACAAAGGAGAACCACCAAAAGATGTTAAATTTTATAAAGATTGTAGAGAAGTTTTTGGTGATAACTGGTACGCGAGCTGGCTGCTCCCGATCAATGTCGTAATGTGTCTAATTGTTACACCGCCTCACTAAACCGTGTCTGTCCCACCACCGCTTGCGTATAGATGTCGCAACTAACGACAACTATCACCAACAAATCGACAACTACGCGACGGAAATGCTACCGCCGAACATGGCGCCCGTGCCCAACCTGCCGCCCAAGAACCACTACCAGACACCGCAACCACAGCCGCAAACCGCGCAGCCGCCGAGACAGCACCAGCCCGAGCAACAGTACAGGCAGCAGAAGTGCGACGGATACTCTTACCAGTACCCCAAGTACGACGAGTACCAGAACCAATACGCCTACGGGCAGTACGAACAGCAAAACTACGGCGCGAACAATCAGCAGAAGATCGGCAGGATCCAGGACTACGATCCGCTCAGCGACGGGCCCCGGGCGCCGCCCAACATACAGCACGCGTCTGCCACCGTCATCTACAACAGCACCAGGGATGGGAAACAAAGAGGTTTGTGTCAGGTTTGACCTAGATAGCAACTGGTAAACACATTCACCACGATGAACATATATTAAAATTAATCACATTATCATCGCGCGACCATTATCAGATCTTCGGTCCACCTCGTGGGGGGCCTGTTAAATCTATTTACTAGTTGCCTATCCAGTCATAAACCTATTGTTTTGCATATGTATTCATGCTTACCACCACAGGGTTGAGGCCAACAAGACACTGTTCGTCAGGTCACCACGCCGCACCATTCGGTTCAACGGAAACACTTGTAACTAACGTTGTCGATTGTTATTAAGGAAGTTGTTTGTATGAATGATTGGAAAGGAGAAAAAAAATTTTTTTTTCTTTTTATATAATTTTTTTTATTCAACGAAGCAACGAGACCAACGGAACGTTCACCTGATGGTAAGTGATACATCTGCCCATAACAGCGTGGCGCTAGTCGGGAAGTTATTGCAGCACATTGCACTCGTCGCCGGAGATATAAGATGTTAGGTCTCGTTAATCTGGTAATTACATTAGCTACAGCGCCCTTCAAACCGGAACACAACAATATTTGCACAGTACTAATTGTAGACTGCAATGCAATAGCCTGTGCTATGGTACCTACCTACGCGGTGTCCGACAACGGAGACCTACCACCAGAATAGATTTCTATATACAAAAATATTGTGAATTCCATTACTTACAAAAACGTATTATAAAGTAATTGGGTATACCATGTCGAAGACTGGAAGAATAGATATAGACTGAAATTTACCAATTCTACCAGCTCCTCCGGAAACTACAGCGGTTATCGTTTATTAATTGGTAAACCAATCAGATCTTCATTAGCTATGGAGTCTCTATATATAAATTAATATTTTACTTCTACACTAAAATATGCAGTTAAGAACCGGGACCCGTCTAGATAACTAGCTCTTTTTTGTTATTGCCTAGACTAGCGCTTGACTACGATCCCACCTGATGGTAAGCGGCGACGTAGTCTTTGGTGGTAAAGCACAGTCTAGAAGTAGCCTACTTTTGGACTAGTGCTGCTAAACAGTGCTGTGCAAACATTACTGTGTTCCGGTTTGAAGAGTGCTGTAGCTAGTGAAATTACTGAAGTAATGAAACTTAACACTTTATATCTCATATCGACGGCTAATTCGGTGTAGTGTTACACCATCCTAGCTAACGCCACGTTATGGGTAGGAGTATCTGTAAAAATCTTCTGATATCTATATTGACTTATCTATGGCTAAATTGATGACGATGGTAATTTATCATTGTGACTTTGAGCAATATGATGTCACCTCTTCAGGAGCACATCAGGTCCAACAGCAGCAGAGCCGGCAGATCGGGCGGGTGACTGACATGGACCCGCTCGCCGGTGAGCAGCCCCGCCCCGCCGTCAACAACCACGCTAACAACCAGGTACTTACAACCAATATACATATTACATAGTATAGTATAGTATCATATATTTCAAAAAAAATAGTTTAGTGTTAAGTACTAAATTATTATTATTAATACAGATCCTTATACAAATCTGTAATTATTATTACTTTAAGGATCAAGGATATGATTAAAATTTATCCTAGGAAATGACAGTTTGTTGTGTATACCCAACTCCGTCGGTGCCGTACCGGTAGACGTAGTGTTAGGAGTCCTCCCACAAGGTGGACCGACGATCTGGTGAGAATCGCGTGAATCCACTGGATGCGAGCAACGCGGGACCGATCGATGTGGAGATCTTTGGCCGAGGCATATGTTCAGCTGTGGACGTCTATCAGCTGATGATGATGATTCATCTCTGTCAAACGTCTTATCGCTACCCCACACGGTTGAACCAAGATTTTGATATCATCAACATCAGCTGATAGTCGTCCATTGCTGGACACAAGCCCCCTAAAAGATTACATCCGTCGGTCTCGCACCGCCCGCGACCTCCACCATACAGCATGACCTCCGGTACCGCCGAGCACTAGGGACCTGATTTAGTTCATCTTTAAAAAATATATATTATTTATTTATGAATGGATAGTTTTTTTCTAACATACCGCAAATAAATCCGTTGCACTCAATAACCGGTGTTAACAGAATCGTTTGTTGCAGCGAGTGTACATCGCGATGTACGACTACGAGGCGAACGACAGCGACGAGGTGAGTTATACAATATTAATTGGAATTATTCATTGTGAACCGGACATGTACTCACCCCCTGAGACGAGCGGGATGTGCACCCGATGGTAAGTGATACGTCCGCCCATAACAACGTGGCGCCAGTTAAGATGGTATCCATCGCACTACATTGTGCTCATCGCCCTGAGACTTAAGATATTGAGCCTCGTTACTCTAATAATTACACTAGCTACAACACCCTTAAAACCGGAACACAGTAATGTTTGCTAAGAAATAGTCGCTGGAGTGGTACTCACCTGGACGGTCTCCGGCAACAGAGACCTACCACTGGTGATATGTTATTATATATACCTCAGGGCCCAAGACCATGTTACCACCAATACGTTTTTCCAGTACAGCAATAAACTGTAAATAAGTAAAACGTGGACGTCTATCAGCTGATGATGATGATGATAGTTATTAAAAAATTATATAGAGCAGGATTTATTCAATTGTATGTTCATACTTTATTGACTAGAGCGAAATAGTTTTTTTTTTCTTTTATTCAAAAACTATTTACTATTTATTTATTTATGCAAACAGCAGTTGCAATGAAAATATAACAAGCATAGGAATAGAGTACAAATGCATTACTTATTACAATATGGAATTTCTTCCAGAAGACCTCTGGTTGGGATTTGATTAGTGACTGCACCTGGTGCACTCCTGATTCTGGTGATGTAGGCTTGCAAGCCATAGCGACTCTTGCAGCTTATCTGATACTGGGCTCGTAGATTCGGATTCACGGTTTCTTTTTTTTTAAAAGAATGCTACATGGAGTGTAGTTATCCGACGGTGTGCGTGGTGTGCGGGACCGCTGGGGATGTCGCGATTAGCGCATGCCGTGGTCTTTGGTGCACTCTGATAAACGCACCGCCGATAAGATCATGTTGTACACAAAGTAGTATTCACAATTTTTTTTTATCAATTTCCTAACTTTGAATATATCAATAGATAGAGCTCGTAAATTTGAGTGCGATCGCATTTAAAAGTAATTATCGCCATAATGGCGCTTAAGCCCTTTGAGAGATCAGAGGTGCCGATAATTAGATGAGGTGCTTATGTAAATATTTTACTAAGGCTATGGCTCTGCTACCGCAGAGTTAGTTACCTCAGTAATTTCACTAGCTACAGCACTCTTCAAACCGGAACACAGTAATGTTTGCACAGCACTGTTTAGCAGCAGTAGTCCAAAAGTAGGCTACTTCCAGACTTTGCTTTACCACCAAAGACTACGTCGCCGCTTACCATCAGGTGGGATCGTAGTCAAGCGCTAGTCTAGGCAATAACAAAAAAAAGCTAGTTATCTAGACGGGTCCCGGTTCTTAACTGCATATTTTAGTGTAGAAGTAAAATATTAATTTATATATAGAGACTCCATAGTTAATGAAGATCTGATTGGTTAACCAATTAATAAACGATAACCTCTGTAGTTTCCGGAGGAGCTGGTAGAATTGGTAAATTTCAGTCTATTTCTATTCTTCCAGTCTTCGACATGGTATACCCAATTACTTTATTCTACGTTTTTGTAAGTAATGGAATTCACAATATTTACTATATACAGAAATCTATGCTGGTGGTAGGTCTCTGTTGTCGGGCACCGCGTGGGAGATAAACAGTACTGCCAAACATTACTCCGATCCGGTTGGAACGCTGTAGCTAGGGTAATTACTGCGGTAACGATATTTAACATCCTATTTCTTAAAGCAACGTGCACACTGTGGCGCTATGTATACCATCTTAACTAGTGTTGTTACAGGCAGAGGTATCCTTACCACCAGAGGGACGTCTCCCATAAAGTCGCTTATACAATTCTTTCGCAGGTGTCATTTCGTGAAGGCGACTACATCTCCAACGTGACGTCGATCGACGAGGGCTGGATGACGGGTGAGGTGCTGCGGACCGGGCGCACCGGCATGCTGCCCGCCAACTACGTCGAGCTGGCGCCGGCGCCGCCGCACCACTACGCCAACTGAACCCGCGGCCGCGACACCAGCCGAGCTGATGGGGCTTGCCACAAACCACCACACAACCACAATACAATACCAACAAGACATTCCTTAGAAATTCCATAACATACCCTCGACTACATCCCCACTTCTATTCAGCAGAGTGATCGCTACCATAGCTACATTCTTCAGCTCGCTGAACAAAAATTGAACTTGCTGAACAACTCCTTACCACAGGAATCAATACTACCCCAAGTGTTGAGCCACAACATAACTAACAAAAAATTATAAATATTATAGGGTCAATGAACTTTTGACAAAACATACATACATAAATATATAATTACAAAATTTTATTAATTCACCTGTATGATCTTTATTTAACAATATAAAAAAAAAATATATTAAATAAGATATCAATTTTTACCAACCGATGTAAGTCCACTGCTGGGCATCATCGAGATTCATCCCCTATCTACTTCCGCTTCATGTGAACACATCATCATAAGCCTCACAATAATATTAGAACTAGAACAATGTTACCACGACTATTACATTTTCCACCGATGGAAATTTCATGATGGTAGTTTATAAATCTCCACCCAATCCTAACGTGCGTGATGGGGTGGGGAGGGGGTAGCTGATTGTCTTCGGTCCACATGATTTATGTGTCACAAGTTGTAACACCAAATCGTATTTATAGAAGTTGTTTAAGCCGTTGAAATAAACTTATTGTTGTAAACTGTAAACCGTTCGTATACAATGTGGTTTTGTGTCATCATCATCATCAGCCGATAGACGCCCACAGCTGGACATAGGCCTTCCCCAAAGATCTCCACATCGATCGGTCCCGCGTTGTTCGCATCCAGTGGGTTCTCGCGATTTTCACCAGATCCTCGTCGGTTAACGGAAAGTGGCCCAAATCCTTTACTCCCCGTATAAACCCCTAAAATGATGGACCCTGGTAACGGGCTGTATCGGAGGCTATGCTAGCTGTGACGGAAGCTGGCAGGGAAGTGGCCCAAATCCCCTCCATATAAACCCCTACAAACGATGGACTCTGGTGTCTGGTTATACCGGAGGCCATGCTAGTTATGACGGTTGCTGGTTAAAAAGTGGCCCAAATCCCTCCATATAAACCCATACAAACGATGAACCCTGGTGCCCGGCTGTGTCGGACGCCATGTTAGCTGTGACTGATGCTGGCAAGGCGCCGGAACCAAGCCAGCGCAGAACCGATCGATGTGGTGATCTTTGATGGAGGCCTATGTCCAGCAGTGGACGTCGTACCGGCTGATGACGATGACGATGCCAAAACTGGTACAATGAAATACATTTGTTGATATGTTAAGCTGGTGCCTGTGTGCGTGTCGCGCCACCTGTTGTATGCTCCTATACATTTGTTAACGGCTGGGGTAGCGATGATACCCCATCGGGCTCCACTTGCAGAGCCATTATATACACAGATATATATATATATATATATATGTACTGATTAAGTGTATCAGTGGCTATACCTGATGATGGATACTGCTTAATAACAACGGATGGGTGACCATTCATTTTTGTACGGAAGTGAGTAAAACGGACAATTGTCTTCTACAATATCATTGTATAGAACACAGATTATATATTTTTATATGAATTATACTTACATATATACTATACTATATTTATATATATATATATATATGTTGCGTAAAGAAAATATATTTATTAGGATCAATATTTTATCTTGCATTTCTTTCATTCCAACGCATTATAGGCACTTGGTTATGATGGTTAAGTAGCTTATGACACTCCTCGTGAGAGGATCCCAGCTGTGAGAACATGACCCTTTCAAGACAGCTTATTTTAAAAAAAAACAAAAACTAAACTATTTTATGATATAGATCAAAAATATATTTTGTATTAAATTAACTTTTTTTTTGTTTATACCCTCCTGTGGTAATAGGCGACTATTTGTATCTATGTGAATAAAATTGTACTTGATTAAAAGTATTTGTTTAGTCCGGTGTACTGAAATTCTTGGAGGGGTTATAGGGGGTTGATAGTTTTTTTTTTATACCCTTCAGCTAATTAAATTGTAGTTGGTCTTAGTGTTGCCGCAATCATTTACGAGAAGCTTAAAAAGAATTATGTACTGAAATATATTTTTATATAACGTTTTATACTGACTGCTTTATAAGTCGTATGTATTAACTTGAGATGAATATTTAGTATAACGGATGCTACTTGATTATGTTAAAAATCATGATCTACGGAGATGATATATATATTTCCGTTTGCAACGGAAGCCGTGTTGATTGTTTAAATACTTATTAATCATTCAAACAAACCTTATAACAGCAGTAACAGTAACTTTGTAAATAATTGTATGCACCTCTTTGGATGAGGACCATATTTTATTATTGTTATTATTTTAACATTTTTTTTTATTAAAACACCTCTCATGTTCATGTTTGTAATGCATAATAATTTAAATATCGCCGTAATGAAGCGTACCAAACGTGAGTAACTGTTTGATGGTCTCGTCCAGCGGAAGTTGCCAACTGCCCTACAGGTTGCACACCGTGATGGTGGACGACGTTAAATATAAATGCTTTATCATAACTTTTGTTAAATGCAAGTTAATGCACGTTTAGTTTAAGTAACATCTTATTTATTCTGTACGAGTCGCGGGGAACAGCTGCACGTTGCCTACGGCGGATAGGTATTGTTTTTATATTAGCAATGTTAAGTGTTCATCACAAGGGGGCGCGCCGGTCGGGGGCTGGAGCGGGCGACGTATACAAGTGTTTCCTGTACGAAACCGGACATGAAATTAGTGTATCTGCCATCTATAGATGCTGAACGAGATACCCATAGTGCTGCGGCAAGTTAATTCGGTAACACCTCGGCCACTGCAGCTTCCGGCTCGGTCCAAAGGCAACAACATCTAATGCATTGGGAACAGTATTACTCGACCGATTTTACAGTGCCTTTGTAATAATATTTAATAAATTTAAACGGTATACAAAGAGTTTTATTTCAATCGCAGTCCCGTCGTTTTAGTGCAAAATATGTCGTAGTCTAGTACGCAGGTCTAGACACAAGGCAAGTGTTCGTTCGTTTAGGTAACAGACTACTATATTGAATACCTTGAATATTGTATACGTTACTAACTACAACAGCAATGTAATTTCCACCGCCGAACAGTTGTGTGAAGATTACTATGTTCCGGCTTGAAGGGTGTCGTAGATATTGAAATTAGTGTGTTAGACACTCGACATGTTATATCATCTCAAGACGAACACAATTTGGTGTAGCGTACCGTCTTAATTAGCGCCACTTTATGGGCAGGCGTGTTCCTTACTGTCGAAGGAACATCTTGGAAAAAAAAACTTATCGCTGTTAAGATATATAGTATTGGATATATATCCTTCCAATAATTCCTTTATTGTATATTTGTGTGCTTTAAAGCAGCGTGTAATCTCCCACCAACTCGCATTAAGCCAGTGTTGGAAAGTGGCTCAGATTCCCGCATATGAACCCCCGAGGACTAGGTCGCGGAAAGCTGTTGGATGCGAGCAGCACAAGATCGATCGATGAAGGGATCTTTGCAGATATATCCAGCAGTTCTATAGGATAATATATGTAAAAAGCTTTTCATCATTTCAACAGGCGGTCTACTGCTAGATATGAGCCTCGCATCACCATGCAGTGATACAGTACCAAATCTCTAAAGTTGGTGGATATAAAGAAAAGAATAATAAAAAAAATTACATCAATTTATTTACGATATTAATGTTTTATACATACTGACCTCGACTACAATCATATAATGCAACATCAACTTGTGTACAACTACACTACATTGTAGAAACTAACAAAATATATTTAATACTCCATAATGCAACTAGCGCTAGGTCGGCTTCATCAGACAGGCACGTTGTAAGGCACCGGGCAGGGAACCGTCACTGGTCTCGCGCACCGCAGACTCTTGGACGTCTCCACTTATGCAATAGCAATATAACTTATAATTGGAAAAGGCACATAAGACATGTAACAATAAACCTTAAAACTACAATTAACTTCTGTAAAATTAAAAAAAAAACTAGTAATCGAATATAAATCTAGAGAAACAAGTGATAAAGTAATAGTGGAAATAGCTTCAGCTGCCATTTTAATAATAACTTAAAGTAAACGATTGCACTTGAGACTTAAAAGTTAACTAACTTAAAGTTTAAAGAAACAATCATAACAACCAAGAGTAACCCATCAGTTAACAATTGTAATAAAACTTCAGCAAAATAACCAAGAAACGGTTAAAGCAGTTTTAAGTTAAACTAAAAATTAACTTAGCACAATTGTTAGTTATTTATGTATCGATGAGATGAGCAGTTAGTAAATAATCCAATTTTATAAAAAAAAAAACACCAATTGACAATAACGATTAAGGGTAGTTTATTAACCGCAGATCTGTCTCGATAAGGGTACCAATTGTTTATCTTCGATTCATTTCGTTAAGACATCTTCACATGAATTTGGTAAATTTTTAAAGCACCATTTCGCTCAGGAAATATCAAGATACAAATAAGAAAAAAGTGTACACGCAAAATTGAGTGATAACGATTTTTTTAATTTCGTACTCGTATGACTAGAAAGCCAATTTCATATAGTTTATATCTAAACAACATCTGACACGTGTGGACAACGACAGCTGGGTTTTATTTAACTTAAACATAGATACTGTTTTGGACATTTGGGTGTACCGCCGCCACAGCGCTGGTAACGGGAGATGGGTCACAAACATGTGGTTATTAAACCCAAACTATCATACATTGGTAAGGGTTCCCACACATCACGGGATCCAAGCTAATCTCACCTGCTCGTGGTGCACCCTTCTAATGAACAAACATGGCTCTGGCTCACATCAATCCACGTTGTTCCAGGGTGGTGAGAAATGAACCAAATCCCCTCCATATGAAACTCTACAAACGATTGCCTTTGGTGCCCTGTGATGCGGGCAGTCCACAACCAATCGATATGTGGATCCTATGTCCAGCAATGGACGTCTGCTGATGATGTATCATAAATTCAGCCTTCTTGATATGCCCATAGTTGGGATTAAATAGTCATCTCTTCTGAATGGAGGAGAATCGACACCATTAATCCAATGGGCTATCACTTGACTTTAATTCAACACAGAAGTCACAATGGAGCTGCGGACAGTCAAGTGTGTTTCTACACAATAAGAGCCAGAACAAGATAATGCTGGCTGATAGCTGGCCCAAGTGGATTCGCTGCAATTCTACCACCAGTCAAACTCCACAAGATGCCACCTTGGATTCAAATGCCCCGTTTCAAAGCAAGTGTTAAACCAAAGGCAATAATAAATGAAGAGGAATTTACATCATGACCTTAACTAGAGAGGCCCGTCCAAAAGATTCAGCCTCTAACTCTGTGTGGCTCCAGAATAGATCCAGAGGCTTGAGTATTCTTCATTCACTAAACCTTGACCACATCATATTGAGGATATTGAATATTCTTAAATTTTTTCTTATACAATTACTGACAACTAGCCTCCGTTTACAAAAATCCGTCATTGCCACATTACAACTGTATTTTTCTTCTTCTTCTTCTCCTCCTCCATTGGTGACACTATTGACAGGATGGTTTAGACTACTGTATTTCATGTTTCAGTAAATATACCCTTCTGTTGTTTGCATTTAGTTTTTTAACGAACAGATGTATCTCGTTGGAAGATGAGGAGCAAAAACAAATGTATTTTATACTCCACACAACTTTTCTATACAATTCTAATATAGTTGGGATGCTGTGGGCGTTTAGTTACTCGTGGCGCTGAGCAGCAGCGAGTTATCATCTAGCCGCTCCAGCCTGTAGGTGGAGTTGTCGGGCATGTGACGCACCAGCTCGTCCGTGAGCCGGACCCGCGCCCCATTAGGTCCCAACACTAGAACAGTCTCGTAGTCCTGAAACCAAATATGTATTGTTTATATGCAGTAAATACATCATTTGTTACAGGTGTATTTTTATTTGACGAGATCTTCATCTGATGGTAAATGGAGCGACTACCTATAACAACAAAGAGAATGTTCGTCCACCAAGTATTAGTGGCACAGATAGAGTGGTGGTAGTGACTCATACTGTCTACGGCAACAGAACTACCATGAGCCGGGGACACGAGGGAGGTCCCATGGCTTTAGCGTAGTCTGGTATTGGTAATGATCCGATCCAACTCCTTACCAACAGATATGAACTTGATCAGGTGTATTCAGTGTAAGGAAACCGCTTCCGAAAACGAAGACAAATCATAGTACTAATGACACCTTTGACGATTGGACGGAAAAAATCGATCCTGATTAAAAAAAAAACATTTTTAAAACGTAATTGTTGTTTTTTTTTTTAAGTGATGTATATTTTATAAAACTATCGTTTCATTTAGCTGTGCTAACGTGATGGAAATAATGATAATAAAACGTTTAAAAAATGTTTTTTTTATTATTAGGATCGATTTATTTTCCCTACCGTCTGTCTTCGTTTTCGGAAGCGGTCTCTTAACATCCTGTATACTGTGGTGAAGCCAAATGTAAAAGCGAATGTAGAACATATAGACACAACGGCTGGTCACCTTGTTGGGCGGCGAGTGCAGCAGTGTCTTCAGCTTGTGCAGCAGCTCATGCGCGCGGCACGAGTGCAGGTACAGCGCGCTGTACACGCTGCTGCCGGCTGGGCACACGTACACAGTCAGCCGCGGCTCGATGCGCCTGCGATATCAACAACCACATTACTACCACAACTCAACCAACATATAGAGCACGTGCTACATCTAAATCTTGTCCCTGGTGGTGGTATGTCTCTGCTGCTATGACTTTACTGAATAGCGTTAGAATTAGGAGCTGTGGCAACCTACCTAGACAGTCTCCTGCAGACTACTACCAGCCTCTTTATTTTTAGTAATAATTCTTCCTCCTGTCCTTTTCCCAGCTATATGGGGTCCGCACAGTATGTCCTTCTCTTCCACATCCCTCCATCAGCCGTCATATCTGAATTCACACTCTTCTCACACATATCATCTTTCACACAATCCATCGACACTTTCTTCGGTCTTCTTCTACCCATATAACCATCCACGTTCATTGTCCTTCCTCCCTCCACATAAGATGCCCGTACCACGCTAACCTCTTGCTCCTCAATTTCTCTGTCACTGGAGCAACTTTCAGACTTCCTCTAATATACTCATTCTTAATTTTATTATTTACTAATAACTGTTGTAGTTTAATGCATTATGTACTCACTTGGCGTGCAGGGCGTTGAATAAACGTATTCCGTCAGCCAGGCCGCAGATCTGGATAATGTCATCGCGGGACAATCTGCCAACATTACAATTTATCAGGAGTTAATTATAGCAACTTTAGCATATGAAAAACTAAGTTTTATTAGTATCCATTGTAATGTCTAGACAAATGTGTAGGAACAGAATTTGTTTATCTACAATGGCTATACCTAAGAGTTGACCTCAACTTGACAGTGTTGTCATGACAACGAGGTTACAAAAGTTGGAACATTCATACTTAGCCAGGTATCAGGTGTGAACATTAGATTGATCCTAGCTGGTAGCTATTTATCATTACCATCATCAATGGAGGTAATAGGAGGAGAAAATAATAATAATATTCATCTATATAGTTATTCAAATATTTTTGGTGAATAGAATGTCTATAATGTTTGTTTAAATTCCCTAATAAATGAAGAACTAAAATAGCTTAAAACCATTATCTTCACATTCAGCAGCAGGGATCCAATGTAAAAATAATTTATTTAAAACAAAGTCTATGAAAACAATTTTAATAATATTTTTGTGTAAATGTCAGGTTGGAACTGGTGGTACGGTCGGTGTGGCTCACCTAAGCAGATCAGCGCCGGAGAAATTGGCGAAGGTGGCGGCGTGTTGCGAGAAGCGATGCCGGGAAAGCCACGACTGTGTCTCTGATGACGTAGCCTCCTTAGACAGCCCACAGTTCTACACAAAAGTATTATTGCAGTTAACCGCTGGGCTTTGTAACAGAGGTACTTCATGGAATGATTCCAGAGCTGTAGATTTGGACTGGAGAGTCGTCATATTTTTATAGCATAGTGAGGATGCTTGATGTGAAGACCTTTTCACTCCTTTCGATAAACTCAACATAAAGACACATTGGTGTGTTCCATTAGACCTCAGAGCCTATTCTAACGACTGACAGAAACTATCATGGAGGTTCCAACAGGATAAATCTCAAATAACTGCCTCTATCTAAAATCTAAGAGAAGATTACATTCCATATGTCAGGTTTTAGATACCTTGTCCGGATCTTCAGCTGGTTGAGGCAAGTCGGGCAAGATGGCGCCGGGCGAATGGCACTGCGGGCTGCTCACCTTCACATCACCACCGCTAAAACATTAACTCCGTTAACATACATAGAAGATATACACTCTTCACTTGATTAGCAATAGCGACACTGTTTCACTATATATTGGGGGATGGATAGTTAAAAATAAATATATGTAAATACGTACAAAATGTATCTTATGTCTCTTAAGCTCAATCCGAACTTTGAAATATACTCTCAGCCTCTCTTCTCTAAACACCTTACTAAGTCATTAAATATAAGGTTAATTTTAAACTGTATATTATAGACATAATACTTTATAATAATTTTAATACAAATTAACTTTGTTATCTTCTCTGTATTTGTGCCGTTATATACCTCCCGTAGTGTGTAACATGGGAATCGCTGATATAGATCAATATTATCCAGTGAATATATCTCCAATTTATCTTTGTGCATACCAATATTTTCTGGGATCGGTTAATGCAATTTTTGTATTAAAACATGTGATCAGTATAATTTGATTATTTGCTACAGATAAATATAATGTAACATTGGTTTTGATACAAATTTAATTTTACTCTATAAGCTATAATTTTTTTTAATAATATGCTATTTGCATACTAGTTAGAAGGTATATAGTATGCAAGAACTTAAAACGAAATTAAAAGTATCCATTATATTATATCAAATAAACTATTACCTATTACTATAACAAAGTAATAATAAAAATTATGGCATATTCTATACAAAATAAATCTGTTGATTAGATTGCTTCAGAAGATTACTTCAGATTTGATTGGTGCAGAGCAGGAAAAACCAGTAACTTTTACAGTAAGCTGCAAAGATACATTTTAGCCGTAATTCCAGTACATTATGATGAAAAATAAAAATTTTAATAAAAACAATAATTCTATAACTATCACCATTATAAATAATAAAAGAAAACAACATGAGGAAACTAACAGGTTCTAAGAACAACAGATTTCATGGACATGTGATTTCTACGGAGCTCTCCGACAGTGATGTGGATTAATGGGAAGTCTTGGAGTGGGACATTAAGAGTTGTTTATATCAGCAGTGATGATATTGATAATGGCTTAAAATTTTGCCAAGACATGCCCAACCGAGTGTAGAGCTGCCAAGGTCGATAATTTTATTGGTTTCAGCACAGCATCAGTCAGTTAGAACCAGTTCAATTCAGTATATATACATACATAATTGCAGTTACATTGATAGAAATTAATTTTAGTTTCAATTACATGAAACTTTAGAGCCTTATACAAAAAGAAACTTCAGACGAGTCACATATTGCATAAGTGATAATGTTTAACTCCCATCAATCTGCATTGGGCCAGCGTGGTGGGGAGTGGGATATGGCCGAAGTCCCCTGCATATGAATTCCTACAAACATCAGTTCCTGGTGCCCGGCGATGCGGGAAGCGCAGGACCAATGGATGTGGGGATTTATGTATAAAGCCTATCTCCAGCAGTGGATGTCTATCAGCTGATAATGATAATGTTTAATACGCTTTACATTTTTCCTTATTTAATGTGTCTAGTTTAAATTTGTTGTATCCGCAAATAAACTGGACATTTTCAGAGATAACTAACTTATTTAATGTTTTTAATGAGTCAGATTAAGGATATTGATATCTATTTCTGATAAAGAAAAATTATAAAAAACACTTATACACTCATCTTTGTACTTATCTTTATCCATACTACAACTTGACAAGGATGGAGGTTCAACCATATTGATAATTATTTTCACATTACTGTAGCAAATAATCACGTTACATTGATCAAATGTTTTAATACAAAAATTGCATTAACCGATCCCAGGAAATATTGGTACACACAAAGATAAATTAGAGATATATTCACTGGATAATATTGATCTATATTAGCGATTCCCAACCTATGTTACACACTACGGGAGGTATATAATGGCACAAATACAGAGAAGATAACAAAGTTAACTTGTATTCTCAACTGTATCAACCTTATAAATAATGACTTAGTAAGGTGTTTAGAGAAGAGAGGCTGAGAGTATATTTCAAAGTTCGGATTGAGCTTAAGAGGCATAAGATACATTTTGTAGGTATTTACATATATTTATTTTTAACTATCCATCCCCCAATATATAATGAAATATTTTAATATGAGGTAAAGGATCGAATAACAGTTGGGAATCACCTGTCTAGATAGCAATTTATAAAATAAATAAAAATATTTAGATCCGATCATAAATTAAACTAAATATCTTTAAGCGAGAATAAATTATTCTAGGTTAGCTGTATGGGAATACTGAAATGATGCCCAGCATGAATATTTATGAAAGAAAAACTTTAAAAGACTAATATAGTTTATAAACAATGCCTACTACAAAAGCAATTGCATACATTCATACACATTTCTTTAATATAGTGTAGTTATATTATAAAAATTCTGTAATGATCTTCAACATTGCATATTCTCTTATGCAATTGATATACGAGTTGACAGCGATGACAAAATCATAATGTATTATAAGAATATTACAAAGAATTGCCCAATTATGTCTTAGACATGATTATGAACAATACTCACTCTTGACAATAAAGTGGTTTCATCTGGTTGGGCGAGGCAAGGATAGCTGTAAGAGAACATACCTTTGCTTTAAAATGCGAATAAAAGAATGTTTCAATATAATAAGTACTTTTACTTTTGGACACATAGATTGTAAATAGATATACAAAGGCAAGTGCTTAACTCTAATAGAGTTCTCTTCCAGCAGATCTTAATCAAGAGAGGATTTTGAATGTACACAATCAAGTGCTACAAATAAACAAAATATAAAAAAATTATGTTGAGTGATTCTAGCCAAATACAGGATCAACATTGAAATTTGAACAAGCTATTCAACTAGTTTACATCACCACCACTGAGTACTGTTAAAAATCTGGGGAGATTTAGATCAAGCACAAAAGATCAGAGATGAAATTGTTTAGTAATGATACTATCAAATTCATTTAGATACATGTATTACTTGTTATTGTTAACATTACTAACCAGATTGAGGCAAAATCGGTTTATTCACCACTATAGGGCTCACGACTGTCTTGGGTGCCACACTGAAACAAAAGATTTTCTTTGACAATGGGCTAACATTTGATCTCAATTTCACATTACCAAGTGACAATGAGAGTGTGGAGCATATATATATATATATGGAACACAGCATCAGCGCAAGATTTTCTTGTTCAAACTAACATTAGTCTGTGCAAGTAATTTTCTAGAATAATCACCACCATTATAATACATGAAGCGAGAATAAATTTTAACAACTGAACATTTTAATTGTTTAATAAAATTATGTCTTCATACTTTGTAGTATGTAGTCAGGAATTACATTGTGGTTTGACATTATGACTAAAAATATTAGATTTTATCCGGTTTTAAATCTGTGTACGATTCCATTTATGATGTATTAATATATTTTTTTATTTATAATTTATACATAATAAAATATTTGCAGTGTTTTCTTTACATCTCTTGTATGCTACATACAGAGATAAAACCTAGTTTTCGTGATATGAACGTTGAAAATTAATTTTATATTTATTTTCGTAGCAGATGACAAGTAGCGTTTGTGTAGTAGAATAATTCAGTAAAATCCGGATATTTACGCTATTCGTGAGTATCGCGCCGGCCTGACGTGTACATTGGCAGCTTTCAGACGTCGCGCCAGCTCTCGGTACGTGTCGGGGTCCGCCTCGATTTCGACTTCGGCTTTTAACAAAGAAAACTTCATACGCCAACCCCGGGCTTCAACCCCGTGCACCAACCGAGCTCTGAGAAATATCCCACGTCCTAAATGCCGCGCACTCAGTCTCTGCTCGAGAACGAGCATAATACTCGTCAGCTATAGTCCTGTCTAGTCAAATTGAAGAAGATAAAGGCTCCGGAACCGACACGGTACGCCAACCCGCCGGCAACCACCATAGCTGGTCCACGGGCCGCCTCAACAACCATTTGTCACGATCACGGAAGGTCCCGCACAGCACTCGCTCTATAAATATTATGTCCCGTCTGTTTTGTTCACTTGTCTAACATTATTTCCAATAGAAGTGCAGTAAAAGACTGATGGTAACGTCGAAAGATATCACAATCTGCGTAAAGGCGCAATGTAAAACCCGCACTAATGAGAACGCCACGGGATAACACCAGTTTAGAAGCGGTCTACGAATTTGCAGATATATCGGCGGAAAATAGTAAAGAAAAACAGAAACAAATTGCAACTGGAGGCGCGACGGAAGGCGAACGACTGGGCTGAATGGCCGCTGATTGGCCGAGTGAGGCGCGTTCGTCGATTGGATCGTAACCGGTTAGATTCGGTTTGCGGTGGCCGTACCCGGCTTGCGTTAGAGCATCTGACAGCGTAACACATAACAGTGACGGCGGGTTATAAAGTCTTCAATCGATAATTTTACGTTATGCGTTACAATAATATTTTATGCAAAATATTGTTAATTAGACTAATGTAAATTTAATATACATAAAATACTTTTTTTTAAATCTGTAAGCCACAATTGTAACGATGACGCCAAAACGAACGCAATCCGGATACTGCGCGTTATTATATGCAGTTTCGGGCAATACGCTAGTTCTGAACCCACTTAATCTGGTTTTGGCGAGACAAACATTATTTTGCAGACAAAACAAGAATACACAACTACTAATGTGCTAGTAAATTATAATATTTTACATTACATGAATTTATGTATCACGATCGTCGGCCATCACTATCGCTCGAATCCATGAGAAGTAACCGACCTGACACAACAATACATTTGTAAATCTTACTCCTACGTAGTCAATGAGAACAAACTTCACGAAACGTTTAAATGTTAAAAAAATATCTGCAGTCAATATGAAGATGAATTTGTTGCATATGGAAGGCTAACAGGAAAAGGGATTTACTTATAATAAGCCTATATTAGTAAAATATCTTTCGCTAGCTTCGCTTTCAATTTAACTTGAGGAGAAAATGCGTTATAAATTGGAATTTACATTTAGTGCTGATTAAAGCGTTAAAGAAGGATCTACGGTCAGGTCGGAACCTATAGAATTTAGCAGCATTACATGTGAAGGTAGTATCCATTACCGTTATAACTGTATCTATGGAATATGCATCATGGTAATTAAAGGAACAAATACGCATCTTAAAGATTTGATCACCAAACGATCATTACTTGAAAATAACCACTTTGAACGGGTTGGGAATTTCATCCATCGGAAATGGTGAAGGCGGATTCGCTGCGGCTAAATATAGCTCCAACGCAATTACGGAAACTGGGACGCGACGATTTCGCTACTTTGCGTTGTATTTTTACTATACGCTTGTATCGGACAAGATAAACATGAATGTAGAAAAGCGCAATACAGCTGTGTTTCAATTATTTGGATATATAAATAAAAAAACTTTTACTACCCTAGCGACAAAGCCTGCTCAGTCACAAAACATAAGTCTGGTTACTCTAGTAATTTCACCTACAGCACCATTTAAATCCGAACGGTAATGTATTCGTGATATTCTTTAACGGCGAAACTGTTATCTAATAGCCCGACGGTTTAAAAAATTGCAGTTTCTATTGCATTTATCTTATGTAATAATGGCTGAACCTGAAGCCGTTACATAACACATGCAATTTAGAGTTAATAATTTAAAAGACGAAAATTCATGTAATGGTGATGACAATCTAATACAGCAAGTAGCTGGAGATTCTCATCTAAATTTCAATGACGATTGGTTCTAGAAAGGCATAGAAGATACCAGGTCATATGTTAGCAGATTATGACCTATCTCTAACGTAGTAGATCTCATCACCGTCTACAAAATTACGAGCTTAGTTGTGGACGTCCATCACTTGAGATGATGATGTGATCTCCGGTTACTAAAAATACTATCTCAATGATTACATGCGTTTTAGGTACATTTATTAATGCATTTGCCCGCTGTGGTGACCCCTTTCCGGTGGAAGCGAGCTGGATCTAAAATTGTTGCCGCTCGCTGCAATTGGTACTTGACGCACATTAACCGCAGTGTCGGGGTCACAGAGAGGTCACTTTTGCTCGGCTAATATTTTTTTTTATCCTCAACGGACTAGTTTCATTTTAGCCTTGATTAAATTTTGTAGGAGTTCATGTGGTAGATTTGGGCCCGCGTACTGGTAGACGTAATGTTGGGAGGCCCTCCCACAAGATGGACCGACTATCTGGTAAGAATCGCAGGGACCCATTGGCTGCGAGCAACGCGGAACCGATCGACGTGGAGATATTTGGAGGAGGCCTATGTCCAGCAGTAGACGTCTATCGGCTGATGATGATCGATTAAATATATAATATTATTATTAAACATACTATATAGACTTAAGCCTGATACAACAAGGTTGGGCTACATTTATCAGCTACATTTGGAGATGTGATCGATGTGTAATTTGCCATTAAAAACCGAAGATCATTATTGTGGTGGTATAACCTTTCACCACCACGAGGACGAGCTGTACAAAAGTATACTTTTATATGATTTCAATCAAAAACACTTGGGTCTCCGGACTGACTACTTTCCAGGCGTCTTAATGTGATGCAGTGTATATAATCTTAACAAGCGGTAAATTAATGAATCTATTACCACCGATGACCGATCTGCTCGTCTCGCCGCATAGTGGAATAAATATATTTTCAAAAGCATATCGATTGTGTACTTAGGTTCTTTATATTGGGCACACCTACCTGAACTGATATAAATATAAATCTATAGATAATGGCCGCTTGATACGGGGAACTACTCGGGCGGGGTTTGCATACAGCGCAGATAACGTGTTTACATTGAAATCTTAAAGTGCATATGCAAATAAATGAGAGCCTCTCCTACTGCCCGCTGATACCCCGTAACTGCACTTCTGGTATTAGAGATTTCATTGTTACAGCTTCATGTCATGTCACACTTGCTGCAAACCAATTAGAAAGTATTTTAGTGGACTGATATTTTTTTATGTAACAAACTTGTTAATACTTCTAACGTTGGAACTAAGAGTCATCTTTCTTAAGGAGAGTGTTAAAGCCAATTATCCATCTCGCTGGCTATTCTTTAATTAAGCACTTTCCGTCACGATGTTTATTTTACCGGAAATTACAGGGTTCGTGAGGATCAAGCCAGCGCATTTACTAGACGTACAGCTAGGGTAGGCAATGCTATAAGAATCTATCCTAGGAGAGGGAAGAGGGGTTTAAAAATATATGTATATTTTTATAACATATCGTGTAATTTGATGAGTATAGAAGTATAAATTTAGAATATATCGGAGAATTTTTTGCGCCGCGGGGGCTTGAGGGGATAACCATTATAACCGGAGTCTTTCGTGAAATCCGGGTGGGATGGGAGCCCTATGTACAGCCCGCACAATCGTCTTATTGCAGTGTTTAACGCATATCTCTTTACCACCTACATTTTCAGTTAGGATATGCACATTGTTCTTAATTAAAGGTTTGTCAGTTGCAAAGTAATATAATGGTAGTACAAAAATGCAACACCTACTAATAAATAACACAAAGTCATTTCTTTGATACGGGCATCAAATCCTCGACAGTGAACACGTCAGGAGCGGGCGGACATAATTTAACCATCGACCCTATTGTGAAATCATTTTATTGAATTAGTTCGAGGGGTTCAATTGGATCGAATTAGTTTCGAAAGGCGATGGCGAGGCGATGTCCGAGTACAATTGCAAATGCGGGCGGCGGGCTCGTCTGCGCGGGCGCAACTGTTTCTATTACGCGGTGGATAATTTTGAATTTCCCTATTATCGAAAACCCCTAATACAATAGTTAAATTTAATACAATAAATAGCAGTTTGAAGGGAAAACGACTAGAAAAAATTATAACATATGCTTATCCTGAATCCTCTTTTGTAACCATTTTGCCGACCTCGTCATTCTATCAATAATTAAATTCAAACTAAAATGTTTTTCTGATAATTTATGGGGTACTTTTAAGTATATCCGGATCATAATTTATCTACTTTAATTAATCTCATTATCAATTCTTTGTACTTTTCATTTATATTTGTAGTTTTATTTCCGCCATATCTTGATGCATTTGGCCGACAGTATTCGCATTACAGCAACCATAGCTTTACTGATGAATAAATCCTGGCTTGATCCAACATTCCTTTAAACATATATTATAAATTTGACAGGTTATATATTTATAATTTCATTTATATGTATATATATATAAATTATTTTTAAAAGGTATTCGGTGTTCATGTCGTGATTGCAGTTGTTTCTGATGAAATAAGAAAGTTTGACTATAACTAAGTTTAATTGATGTTAAACGATGACAGTGCTAAAAATCTCGAAACAAGTAATGTCTGGTATCACCAATTTAATGTCATCGTTTGTTAATTGCATCTCCAATTAGAGGCAGCGCCCGCATGGAGACCGATAAATGTGGCGCTGCCGGGGCGAAACCGGTTCGACGCGGCGCGTGCGCACGCTGCACCCAAGCGGGATCCTGATCGAGTCGGTGCCCCGACGAATTATTAAGCGCTTCCCCTCACCACACTTATTTTTTTAGATTGTGTGCAAGTGACATACGGTACCTAATTTTTGCTACAATATGGATTATCTTGAAAAACTGATGGTTAATGAATGACAAAGTGGAAGTAAATAGACTGTGGGACAGCAACCTGAAGCGTTGGTGTTACCAGATCTATAACACGCTCAACTCCACTGTCATACACATATGGCTTCACATTGACAACACAACAAAGACATATGTGATGTAGGTAGTCACGACCATCAACCTGAGGAATATCTCAAATCGTAACCCTATATACTATATTCTCGGGATAGCAAGAATAGGATTAAGCCCTGTTTGTCAAGGCCGCTAAGAATGCCTGCAGGGTTTTGAGGGTGAGGAACCTTATCGCTGGCCAAGCGAGCCCGAGAAGTGTAATTGTTTAAAACGTAGATGGTCTTAAGGTGGACCTTGTTCTTTCTTGAGTCCTGCTTAACCAATGCGCGTCCCGTACTTCTTGGGGGGCCCTGCTCCACTCATGAAAGAAGACCCCATCGAGACGATTGGAATGTGGAGATTCCACATAACCTAGCTATAAAACTATAACCCCCTCGATAATAAAAGGTATATACATTTATTTAGTAAACTTTTTAGACAAATAAATTTGTGAAAACTTATTCCGGTTTGAAGTGCTCTGTTGTTAAGAAAGACGTTTTCTTACAACAAGCAAGCGAACAAGCAAAACGTTTAATATTTTTATAAATAAATATATTTTATGTGTAATAGGAGAAGATAGTAAGTACAATTGGTAACAGGCATGGTACTGAAGCGCAAGCTTTTTTACAATCTTATGATATGATGATGTGTAATAAACAGGATGTATCAATTACCATCAGTTAAACGCTCCATTTGCCTCGTCGCTATTTTTAGCCGGACGAAGACGAGAAGGTTCTCAAAATACATGCATCATTTATGTATCACCACATTCTTTTTCTTCCTCCTGCATTTTTCCCAGCTATGTGAGATCAGCACAGTACGTACTTCTCTTCCATATCCCTCCATCAGCCGTCATATCTGAATTCATATAATCCATCCACACTTTCTTCGGTCTTCCTCTACCGCTTATAACCATCCAAGTTCATTCTCATTACTTTCTCTGTTATATGTCCCTCATTCTTCCGAATAACATGCCCGCACCACGCTAACCTCTTGCTCCTCAACTTCTCTATCACTGGAGCAACTTTCACACTTCCTCTAATTTACTCATTCTTAATTTGTATCACCACATTCATCAAGTGTTATTTACCGTCTTCTAACTTGAAGGTTCCTTGTTCGATTCCGAGGTCACATATTGTGCAGTTAGATGATTGTCACAGATATTACGAACCCATTTAAAATAAAAAAAATTGGTTATCTTTTCAATCGTTTCTTCTGGTTTCACATATCAGAATATTTAGATTCCGTATTTCTTGTTAACAATTATCAATTATTATATCTGGTTTAACTTACCACAGCTCAGGCGAGTACGGCGGCGATGTGGTGACCAGCGACGGCGGCGGCATCATTGCGTCGTTCGACAACTGTTGATAAAACTTCATATATGAGTCATCATCATCATCACATGAGAATTTACATTTAAATCGCAATCGCAATGCAAGTATATGTAAGTATTGCTCTTTCAGCTTATTTATGTCCATTGCAAAACATAGACTTCCCTTATATTGGGGATGATTAATATTGTTGTCATGCTCGGTGTGAGAGTTGGCGATGGTACAATGTGTATCAAAATGGTAAGAAACACTGTCCTTTTCCTGGAGTTATTCCCACTTAGTCGGCACACAGAGTAAGTATAGCAAGAGTAAATTTTCTTAATCCATCTTGATACTATGGCGGGTTTTTTTATTTTTTTTTTCGTTTAAGCGACGAAACGAGAAGACCGTTCACCTTAAGATAAATAATGCTTCTTCATATACAAGTGGTGATAGGCGACGACGTCTATGTGAAATGTACACCACATTGCATCACATAATGCTTGTCGCCTGGAGACATAATTAGCTACAACGTCATTAAAACCACAAATACTACTTTCAGATCTCTGGCCACAGACATCATTCATCATCATCATCATAATCAGCCGATAGACGTCCACTGCTGGACATAAGCCTCACCCAAAGATCTCCACGTTTGTAGGAGTTCATATGGGGGGCTCCGGGACATTTCCCACCACGCTGGCCTAATGCGGATTCTTGGGAGACAGAGCCTCGTTTGTTGATTAGCAGGTGAGGTCGGCTTGGGTCCCTTGAGTTGATGTGCGGAACCCCTTACACCCCTTTATACTTTACAGATAGCATTATATCGATGGAATGTTTCCGTTCATACTTATTAAACGATAATAATTGAAATAGCTTACAATTTACATTAACATTGTATTGAAAAATACTTAAAATTTTGTTAAGACTTTATGATCATTTCCACCACCAATGACTACTTCTTGCTGCTTTTCACCAGCGGTCGGTTGGAACTAGTCCGGTCTAGCACATTGTAAAAAATCTAGCTTAGTTTATATTACAACCTACTTCGTTAAATTAATTGAACTCATACCGAAGTTATCTACTATAAATTTTATTAGACCTTATCATTTTCTTTATAGTGGTATTTTAAATACCATCAGTGAAAAAGAATAGCTGAGGATCGTATTGATTTTCTCAACCAGATCGCCAAACATTATTTTGAAGAGGGCACCTAATCTTCTTCCTCCTGCTCTTTACCCAGCTATATGGGTTCGGCATAGTATACACTTCTCTTCCACATCCCACTATCAGCCGTCATATCTGAATTCACACTCTTCTTGCACATGTCATCTTTCACACAATCCATCCACACCGTCTTCAGTCTTCCTCAACCTTTATAACCCTCCACATCCACGAACAGGGCACCTAATGAACGAATGAATTTCTTTCTATTTCTATAATTATAGTACTTTGACGCTTTTTTAAATATTTCAAATGAACTCACAATTGATTTTGACAAAATAGAGTTAATTTGGTGAAACGGCCGAGATAGTCCGCAAGTTTTCATGTGTATGACTACACAGCATTATTCTAATAGCCGTGGAAGCACCACCAGTTATGTTGCTCCGGAATCGAACTGGAGACCTCAATGTGTTGTAAGCGTACTAGCAGTTGTGTCAGAGGGAGTTGAGTTGTGTGAAGTTAGACTTTACCGTAGTGAGCACAGTGGCCTCGCAACCCGGCTGGTATTTATCATGGTCGGAACGCGGCCGCCGCATCACCTTCTCTCGGTCCTGCTTGTGCTTCCGGTCCGCCCCTTTCAGCTTGAATACCTGTCATGTAATTTAATTGTTGATATACACTGATGCATGGTTGTAGGTATCAGATGATTCAGATCGTCTTAATCTATTTTTCCCGACTAACACTAATGTGGAAACATTAATTTGATCCAGTTTAAAGGGCGCTGTTGCTAGCAAAATTACTGAGATAAAGTAACTCAACACCTCATGATTCAAAGCGACGAACACAAAACTATGCTGTCCAACATCCAAACTAGTTCAACATTTTTATGATGATACATATCAATTACCGTCAGGTGAACGTTCTTGTTGGTTTAATGCATGAAGTTGGCTGTTCATCTCATCGTATTCAGATATAGGGTATAGGATTTCATCAAAGATTCTACATCTTTTACTGTTGCACTTGCCTTATTATCTTTATTGAGAATAATATTAATTTCCTTTGCCTTCTTATTTTAGTTTGTGTTAATCTACTAGTTGAATTATTCTACTAATTATATATCTCATTGTATTATTTTTTTTTTGTTGATCATATCTATGACGATGGTAACGAACTAAATATATTATTTCTATTTTTTTACAATTGCTACTTTTCAACTTTTTTGGTGTATCCAATAAGTAAATAAAAGTATTAATGATGCTGTACTTTGATCTGACAGGCAGCGGCGTGCAGTCGCGTGTGGTCATCGCTCGCGAGGTACGTCTCCACCTGGATGCGGAATGGCACGCCCTTCTCCCCTCCATGCTTCTTCGCTGTAAATTCCGTGGAGATGCAGTTCACCTGGAAATACGGTGCTACTTAAGAAACAGTGCTTGTAACAGATTTAATATGGTAACACTTGTTGTTGTTTATTGCAGGCGTGAAGTGTGCTGGCTTAAAACTGATTCTTGTTTATTGACAGTAGGAACGCAGCAATGCTGTAGCTCTTACTAAATAATGGAAGTAGTGACTCAACAAATTAATAGAATTTCTACAACTATTTTAAACATTAAGCTTTATTAATAATTATAAAACGTATGCTAACCGTTAACGCTTCCCAACGTTTTAAATGGGCAGGAATAGTAAAGGTTAATGAGATATGACACCATAACTTCGACGAAAAATTAAAAAAAATGACAAAAAGTGTCTATGCTAAATGTACAGGTGGGATACATGCACAAAACTGATTTTCATCAAATCAATTTACTTACCTTGATATAGACGCCTACGTCCTTAGTGGGGTCCCACAATATATGGAGGGCGTTGAGGCTTGCCGGGTGCTCCACTCGAATCACTCCATATGATAGCGGCACATCCACCTGTAGTGTAGAAGTTATTATAAATATAATATATATGTGGTAGGACTTTGTTGCCCAAGACAGAGAACTGCTTTCTCCAATAGATATCTATTACCAGTAAAGACTAAAAGTTTAAGCATCTTGTATACTCGCATGACTGGTCTCCGACAAAAGTCTGGGTACATGTCCCATACGAATTTATTAATTTTTTAATTTGGCTGTCCACGTGCTTTTACCTCTACAATGCGCTCGCCGGGACGCTCCGCGTGCCACTGCGCGATCTGCTCTCGCTCCATATACTGCAGCCGCCTCTCGTGGAAGCATATCTTGATTATGCTCTGTAGACAAACGGATAGTGTTACGCAAGAGCAAATGTTTTACCTTTTTAACTAATATCGTGGTGTAGTATTTGATCGCGGTTTGTGGTCTTTTGGAACCCGTCTGGCTAGACGCCTCATTCATATTGTAAATGGGTTTGTTATGTTCGTATTGGTTCAGCAGTTTAATACCAGCGACATATCTTCAGCAGCACTGTATAATACATTTAAAGTAAGTAAATTTGATTGACAATATAGAAAGCATTACCTTTAGAATCTTCCCTTTGTAGTGTGATAGATCTCCCAGCTTTTTCAGTTTGATCTCGTAAGGCTGGCCCTGGTTAAGATAAGTCAGTGTCTCTTCGTTCTGCTTAGTGGCGATGGATGTAGCCGCTGCCAGCACGTATTGGAACCTGATAACAAATAGAACCTACGTGTTGATGATAGGTTTCTTTACTTACATCCTGCTAACGTATAACTTCAATTTCACATGGTGTTAAGTGATAGTGAAGCCGTATATAGTGGTTCTGGCTTTGTATGTATATGGTAGTTAGTAGCTAGTTTGTAGTATTTAATCCATGACAATGCTGTAACAGTGGGAGATTTACAATGTGATGGTACCATGTAGCCAGACTGGTACGAAAAAATAATATTACCAATCAAACTCCACAAAAGGTAGTCCCAGAATAAAACAAGGGATCTCCGTTACTAGATTAGCCTCTCCGCAGCCCTATCCAACTCTTCAACCCTTCTGCATCCAATATTTTCTCACAATTCTCCTCCCCCTTTTACATACTACTTTATGTACATGTGTGTGTTTATTTAAACTTTTTTGTTTTCGTGTTTTGTGTTTTGTTTTTGTGTTCATTTAAAGTTTTAGATTAAATTCAAATTAATTTTGTGTTATTTTTAGTTTCGTTTTATTATTATTTCAGCTCGCGGATCCCAGATCTGCGAGCCATGACTCCGATGCAACCGCAATGGTTGTCAATAAAACTGCGGCGCAAACATAACCAAACAAAAAAAAAACTAGGTAAGCCAATGTGTTATGAAAGCAATTAATGTCTTACGTATATAAATATAGCAGATACAAACCGTCTAATAAACCATAAGCTCTGAAGTAATGGTAGATCATTAAGAATGATTTTATTAATAAAATTTTTATAACTTGACATCAGATAGCTTTGCATCATTCAATAAAAAATCGTAAGATGTGGGTATAAAATTAATGTTTACAAACAGGGCAAGGTCTACCGATTATAACCAGTACAATGAAAATAGGAAATAAACGATACGAAACGAAAAGTGCTTCGTGCGAGTTAGGAGGCACTATGCTGAAGTCAAGGTATGTATCGTCATCTTCGAAGAAGTTTTCGTACGTAGACCAAATTCACCATGTATATGTTGCTCTAAAAAACTTAAAATCGGTAACGAATATGTTGATGATATTCACCTGGTATCGTCTTTGAAGCTAGGCTCGCTGCGTTGTACCGGCGAGTGCAGGAATCCGTCGAGAGAACTCACAGGGGAGCACATCAGCAGACCTGGATCTGGAAAATGGTGTCTAATTAGACAATAAAGAAAATATCAACACGTTCCGTATTGTAAGAGCGTGTCTCACACTGCGATTCTCTCTTTCTTCTCTTTGCTCTGTAATTTAGTATAGAGTTAGAAGAATTATAAAAATCATAACTCTTGATTATATTTAAATTATGCTTTATAAGGTACTGGTAATATTAAATAACGATTAAATAAAAATGTTAACACTAAGAAAATGTTTTGTTAAAGGAAGAAAGGTAAAGAGTTTTTTTTAAGAATGTTTCGCACTCTTATTCTCCTGAACTCCTGGCGAATGGTAACCGCCCATCGGTACCAGCGCGCCTGGCTGCACTGTCGACTGGCACTGCATGTCTGGACTCCCAGCTATGGAGAAGATAAATGTTTAACCTTTGTTAAAATATTTAATCTCTTATAATTAATTAAATTTTTGAGCAAATAATTTTTATTATTCCAGAAAAATAAAGCAAGGGATGATTTAAGTTTGCATGTTTTTGTACGTCTTTACTCGTGGTAAGCACGGGTATCGATGTGGAGATCTTTGGAGAAGGTCTATGTCCAGCAGTGGGTGTTTATTGGTCCATGATGAAGCACGGGAGACCGTCAAGTTGAATACCAACGCAACGCCTCTTTCTACCACTTAAGGGTAGTGTGTAAACATTATTGTGTTCGGTGTGTGTATTGTGGCTAGTGTCAACAGGGTAACGAGAGTACATCATATCTCATAACGACGATCGCAGTGGAGTGACACGCGTATCACTTACCATCAGGAGAATGTCCTGCTCGACTCGTCGCGTTGTTGAATAGATTAATTTTAAGGAACTCAGCGCTAAGAGTAAATGTAGTGTAGACGAGGGGACAAATTGGAACCCAGTGATGATTACACATAATTACTTGGCAGTAGAAATATCAGGTATCTAGAGAGTTTCTGTCAAGACCTACCTCCACAAATGTATCGTAATTACGGATACTCACAATGCTGCGTCATGATGGCCGCGTTGTGCGACGGTGACTGTTGGCACGAGCCCTCTTCCATGCCGTCGCGGTTCACGCTGTCCACCACCATGCTTGTGATCTAAAGGAAATGCCGCCAACATTATACGGAACGACGAATTTGTCATTAAGACATGTGTTCAATGTTTGTAATTTAAAGGAGTCTACTTGAGTATACTTTATGTGACAGTACAGCTCATTGTTATCAGCCGATAGACGTCAACTGCTGGACCTAGGCCTCCCTCAAAACTCTCTACATTGAAGAGTTCATTGAGAGGAGTTACAGTACATTTCAGTTAAAATTAACTATCCTTCTTTACATCAAGACGGAAGAGTTATTATCTGGGTATGGAACTATAGTATTAATATTATTTTATTGCATATCATACATACGTTTTTTACAATAATTTTATTTCAAAGTATACAGACAAGTAATTTCATATACTTGGTGTTTTTCGTTTGCTTCGCTGACCCTAATACTCGTGCAATTATTTTTGGGAAAAAGATTTTGTAAAATCCGAGATTCTTATCTGACCTATACTTGGTAAAAGGAATATTCCTACCAAATTTCAAGTCTCTAGGCCTTACGGTTTCAAAGACATCGTGGCGGGTCTCTACATAGGTGGAAATTTCTTCTGTATAAATATAGAGAGATATTTTTGGGGGAGGCCTATGTCCGGCAGTGGACGTCTATCGCGTAATAATGATAATATATACAAGATAGATAACCAGTATGTTATGTCAAATCTGAATTATGGCAGGCTAAGACACAAGCGCAATTTAGTTTGGGTGCCACAAGGACTGTTAGAAGTTTAATACACGGTCTTTAATTGAATAAATTAAGTTTGAGTTAGAGTCAAGAAAATTGTGTGGATTTGATCGCTATTGGTTGCAGTGTTTATGGTAGTTGGTTGGTGATATACAGTTGGTTCACCTCACCTGTCTCTCGTCGATGCGTCGCGCGCCGGGCCAGGCGCGGCGAGGTGGTGACAGCACGGCGCCGGTAGGCGAAGGAGCCTCTTGCTTGAACACCGACAGCGACGGCAGCGACAGCAACGCCTCGCTGCAAATAAAAAAAATATATTAATAATATTATTCTATCATATTCATATTTGTAATATTTTCTTCATCTAAATGTAATAAAAGCAGCATTCAATAAATATTAAAAGCAATAGTTTAACTTGTTCGAAAGAAAGATCTGCGTAGCAAAAAGGATTTAAAGCGTATAACAATTATTCCCTCTCACCTATTTAATAACAAAAAAATATATTTTAGTCGATGCATATAACAGAGTAGATCCTATTAATCTTTAGCCTACTCATCACCTACTTTTTAAAAAAATCTACGAGTAAAACAACAGGAGAGGTGTTTGTATAAAAAAACAAATCTGTTTCTTATAAGTAATTTGTTTTATATTATAGTAATGCATATAAGAGCCGTGATAGTTCACTTTGTAAGGTTAAACGTCTTGGAGAAGGGCCGAGTTCGATCCCTATTGTAGTTGAGCTTCCAGTGAAGGAAAACTTCGTGAAGAAACAGACATGTTCCAATAACAGCAGCTTTCTTGGTAATAAGACATTCAGCAACTCGCACTTTGCCAGCATTGTGGATTTGATTCTAACCTTGTGAGGGACAGTCCTCGGTTCTATCAGTGGGTGCATTAAGTGAACTGTTTATTGCCTTTTGATGAATTTTAAAAAGTTCGCTAATGTAAGTTAGGTTGTGTGTTAACGTAAATGACAACTTAGTGGGCAAGTGATTTTTTATTCGATGAAACGACTAAATGCGCGGGATCTTCACCTGATGGTAATTGACACACCTGCCAATAACAACGTGACCCTAGTTAAGATGGTATACACTGCATAAGATTATACTTGTCGCTTTTAGATATACGATGTTAATTCTCGCTACCACAGTAATTTCACTATTAGTTATAAGTGCCTTCCATCCGGAACACAGTAATGTTTCCACACCACTGTTTGGTTGCAGATACATGAGTATATGGTCCAAATGCTCGCGGGACACGAGGGATTCTCGGAGTACCCTCACAGGTTTAAACTTAAGGAGAGTCATTCATATATCTGTAATCCGAGCAAGAACCATATCGTGCAGCACCTAATCGCTGACTGCACTTTATACGGGGCGCAGAGAGAAGAAATAGAGATGGTTATAGGCGAAAAGATAAAAGGTGGTACGATCGCGTCTCTGGTGAGAGAGGAGCACAGCTGTCGGACATTTTTGCAGTACTGCAAAAAGGTCATAAGTAAAACAAGACATAAAAAAGTAGAGCAGCAAAAGAATTAACAAATAAAGAAATGAAATGTACTTGAATAAGTAAAGAAATGTAATAGTTTAAAGAAATAAATAAAGAACGGCTGCCTCTCTTTATATTGAGCGCAACGTAGGAAAGAAGGATAATAATAATAGAAAAAAAAAGAAGGAAACAAAAATAAATAAGAACTGTAAAAGGATAAGAATAAAGGCCCAGGCCCAAAAATGCCCGGAGAAACGGGTAAAAAAAATACGGGGCAACAAAGACCTACCTCTAGTAGTAGTATATATAAAAAAAAATGTAGAAATAGTGTAAATAACTAACTTCATGGACAGCTCTCCGGGCAGATCGAGGTCCAGATCATTGACCTGCCAGCCCGGTGATAAGTGCGAGGACGACGAGCTGGTGCCGCTGCCGCCCATCTCGCCCAGGGATGCTGAAAATATGAAAAAAAAAATAAGTAACAGCCTGTGTATGTAACAAAGGTCTAGTATATTTTTGCCTAGTCTTTTAGGTCGTAAAGTTTATCATCACTACTGCTACATATAGGGCTCCGTTGACGGAAGCCATCTAGGTATTACTGCAGCTTCTGTTTCTTTTGCTAAACAGTCACGATGACGAGTACAAAATGGTGCAATGTATATCACCCTAACTAGAGCCACATCGTTATGGTCAGGGTATTAATTATCATCAGGTGATCGTTACGCTCATCTCATCGCTACGTAGAAGGAAATAATGTAAGGTTCACGAAATAAATGTGTTTTTGTTGGTAATTTTTATATTACACCATAATTTTATGATATTTTACACCATATGGCTGAGATAGCTGAAAAACTTTATGGATTCTTTACAATCAGCTACGTCATATCGGTTATCGCACGAGCACAACACGTGGCAGGGTTATCAGCCGGGTCGTTGCCAATTATGAGAGCCATAGCTCCGAACCAGCACTTGAACTGGATACTCTTATCACCGATGTCTGGTTCTCCCGAGTACGACATCCGATGTTTGTTTTGAAATGACCTAAATTATTGCTTTCTATCTCTGAGCTACTCGTGTTTATAGAAAGCGCTTCTCTATTATATATATACATATATATAAATAAAATTGTAGTGCGTTTGTAATATCAAAACAATATTTTTAGCTTAATTAATATGAATGTTTTTAAGACTCTTACTAATAACAATTTACAATGTTTGTCTGTTTTTTACATACAATAACAATATATCATTTGTTCCCATAAGACAAAAATTGCAATTCGACCGTAAGGAAAAGGAACCTACTCAGGTAAAGTTATTGCCTATAAAAATCAAAACCTTGATTTTCACTGGGGTCAAAAAAATGAGATGGTTAATACGCAAACCAGCACCAAAATTATACATACATATAGCCTATAATTTTTTTTTCTATAGCTAATAAGAATATCTACATTAAAGAATATAAGCAGGTAAAGTCCAGAGGAGCCAGAGCTACTTTGAAGGGACATCCATTGACATTTAGCTGATGTAAGTTGTAACCTTGGCTGCTGTAACTATTTTTATATGATAAAAAAGATTCCACAGAAAATTTGTATTAAGTTTTTTTTAAATAAAGTTAGTCATTACTTCATCTTTAAACGGCATAAGTCTTAGTTTGTTTTTGATGAAGGTCACAGGTCAAATTGCTGTTCGTTATCCCTATACTAATTTCTACATATCTGTTTCTTTTTATCGTGACTTCTATAACGGTTAATAACACTTAAAATATATTATTACTAATATACAAGCGTTACACTTCGGACTTCAACTTGATGTATAACGTGGACAATAATAGCTCGTGTCTCCCTTATCAGCTACCCTCTGACCCCGTCAGCTCTCCGCCTCTTCATAACTAGTAACAACTGCTCCTTTGTGTTCACATGTATGGTTTACAATACACATATCCTACTCTAATTATACAACTAATAAACGATCACTGAATAATAATAAATATACTGAAGTTGTTGGGTTTTGGAAGCAGATAACGTATTGATCGTTTAATCACTTTATTAGGTAATCAGTATAAAAATGTTACCATAAGCGTTGTAAGTTATGCTGGCAAAAGCGTGAGCACCGAATTCTGCAAAACGTCGCCCCTCACGCGCCTCCCGTGCTGCAAACTGGAGCACAGCCGCTGCGGAGACCCTGTCCGATTGCGAGGCTGTAGAATCCTCAACCATGGTTATCAAGATAGTCTTTATTCAGACACTTCAATATTTAAAATCCCTGTGATACTCTTCTATCAATTTTATACAGAAGACGCCTCCAACGTTCGTTTCCGCTGATTCTTCTCTATATTTCTGGTTTTGATTCTCTATTTTAATATATTCGACGATACACACAGTAATTCTTTTGACAGATGGTTTTGATTCTTAATTTAGTTTAAATCTCTAATACATTTCCATATTCCATTTCACTGATTATCGTTTCTCAGATAATAAGTTTTGGATCCAATCTAAAAGGATACCGTAATCTAACGGGAAATATCATACATTAACGTTTCATTCACTGTCATAACACACAGCAATGTTTCAACATCCGTATAACAACACCTTTTAGTAACGTCCGGTAAGTAAGAATAGTTTTGTTTTCACTTTTCAATGTCATTTTATATATATCCCACATTCAGTAGTTCTAGATTATTAAAACTGATCCGTATAGTATCCGTTTGTAGTCTGTTAAAGTATACATATATTACAAAAAGATCTATAGAAGACGACGTGGTTACTTTAAGTTATAACTTATCTAAAGACTAAACCATATTTAGTATGTATTTAAACAAATTAACTAAAGCCAAATATGCGTTAAATGCTACTGTTCATCGGATGGGAAGGTAGTAATATGAACAGTAGCATATCTTAGGTATGGGTAAATAATGTCTCAAATGCCTACAATCATCACATATTATGTAAAGATCTTGAGTTTGAACGAAAATACGTAATACATCAAAGGTGATAATTTTTTATGATAAAGATGAGGTTGTTATGAAAGTGAAGAAAAATGTTTATAGATTCTATAATCGAGTATCCAACAAAACATATAATATGCACATAACTGTTCCATGCCCGCTTTGCTGGCTCTAATACCCGCACAACTCCCTTTGGGGGATGAATTTTGAAAAATCCATTCTTAGCCGACTTCTAAATTGCAGAAGCAATATCTCTAATAGTTTCGAACTTCTCGTGACGAGACAATGAATCTCTTGATATCCTCCTATATACAAATATAGATAGATATATTAATAAAACTTGTAAGATAAATCATACCATCAAATCAAAAAATTATGCTGAAACACTGAACTGGGCTCAACCATATAAAGGACCTTAAATGCAATCCTCGCTTAACCAGAATTATGAATTATCAACCTCGTCTTTGTCCTTACGAGAAAGCCGCTGATCCCAACCATAGGCCGTCTATTCCCACCCTTAAAGTTCTATTATAGTACTATTTATCGCACGGATGCAAACAAATAGCACTATGACTTGTATTCGCCATTTTTTTGTATCATTTAAGTAGAATATAAATAATGTAAACAGACGTCATGTCGTGTGTAAACAATCGTCACAAATGTAGGAGTATTTACTTGAAAACATCATACGACACGCAAAATAAATTGTTACAGTGCTAAAAGTTTGTTTACTTCAACAAGTTATACTTTGAGACTTAGCTGAATCCAAGTTATTGGAGCTGGACTGGAAAAACAGTAAGAGAATGCACAGGTCAGTCTCGCTAAAAGATTAATTTGATTTTTATTCTACGAAGCGATGAAACGAGTGTGACGTTCACCTGATGGTAAGTGATGTGCTTGCTCATAACAACATGACGCTACTTAGGATATTTATACACAGCACCATATTGTGTTCGTCGCTTTATGATACAAGATATTTAGTATCGTCATCCTAGTAACTACAACGCCGTCTAACTGAAACACAGTAATGTTTGTACACTACTGTTTGGAGGCATAAGCAGGCTACGATGTGGTATCTAGACGGTTTCTGGCAACAAATACCAACGATCAGAAAGTTTTTTATAAATAGACTAAAGCTTGATTACGACCCAATCTGATGGTAAGCAGCGATATTATTTATTATCATCAGAATGTTATATACAGGGTGAAAAGTAATAAGTGTAAAAGATCTGTAGGGGCTAAAGTATGGGTCGTATCCTATCTATCTATGTATGGAATACCCCATACAAAAACAATAGTTTTGGAGTTATTAATTTTTTAAATAATTTTCAAAAATTTCTAGATTTTCTAGGAAAAAATTCGATGATTTTATTTCTTACTTAATTATACACATATTTTAATATAATAAATATTGTTTAATCATTGTTTTATTAAATTAAATTAATAATCATCACTTAGAGGCTAAAAATTAGGTTCTTTGAATGTCGTGACAGTAAAAAATAAAGCGTCATGCTTACATTTTTATTTAATCTTAAAATAAAATTTTATTTATAAAAAATACGTATAAAGCACATAAATAAGTACCTGACTTTAATACCTATCCGACAAGGTATAAGCAAGTACATAAAGTTTCTAAAATTTACAACATGACAAAATAAGAGAACAGCTCATAGGGCGAGTAAATCGATCTGACTTAAGAAAAAGGCTACGTGCTTGTATCAGGAGCTGTGGTCGTCAGTTTCAGCAAAAAAGTGGTTTTTTTTGCTGAAACTGAGGGCTCGGAGTTTCTCTGTACGATCGAATAAGAAATGTGCAGATCCGCTGAAGAACTAAGGTCACCGACATAGCCCAATAGATTTCTAGACTTAAATGGCAAGACGGCCGATGGGGCAGTAAGGTTCTCGAATGGCGGCCGCGTAGACATAGTGTTGTGAGGCTCCTCACAAGTTGGACCGTGGACGATCTGCTGAGAGTCATGAGAAGCCGCTGGATGCGAGCGACGAGAGACCGATCGATGTGGAGATCTTTGGAAGTGGCTTATGTCCACCATTGAATGCCTATTGGCTGATGATGAAATGTATAGACTATTTATTTTCATAGAAAGCTAGCTATAAAGAGATGAATGTAAAACTATAGTTATAAAAAATATTATTAATATTACTTATTGTAATGTTTATGAAATGTAGTATTCATGAGAATATTGTAAGTTGAAAATTCTAACTTAATTATATCATACATAATACTTAACGACAATATATCAGTCGCTCAAACATACGGGTCGGTTATATGTTTACTTTATTACCCGTATGAATATAACACGGTGATTATATATCGGTTTATGCACATATAGTCGACTATCTGTTATAGTACTAGAAATAATATTATTTACATCACAACTGCTGCTTACTGCTTTTCTTTAATACGACGCAGTGAGGATTCCCACCTGATGGTAATTGCCTGTCAATGACAACGTGGCGTTAGTTAGGATGACATACTGGTAGGTCTCTGACCGTCTAGATAGGTACCATAGCAGCGCGTATTCCCCCCTCCAAACAGTAGTGTGTAGATATTACTGTATTCCGGTTTGAAGGGAGATATGTCTACGTCTCACAGCGATAAGCACGATGTAGTATAAACAATTCTAACTAGCGCCACATTGTTATGGGCTGGCGTGTCGTTTACCATCAGATGAACGTCGTTCTCGTCTCGTCGCTTGGATCAATAAAAAAAATACACAACACCGCTTGTGGCTGTTGCCTTGGGACATAAGATGTTAAATCTCGTTATCTCAGTAATTTCACTAGCTGCGAGGCCCTTCAAACCGGAAGACGGTAGTGTTCGCACACAACTGTTCGGTACTAGACCTTCCGACAACAGAAACCTACTAGTACACACATATTAACTTATTTAGTTATATATAAATCATGTATTATATAAGGTAGACTTGCTCGTAATGCCTATAGCATTATTCCAGTCTGCCTTGATTGAAGAAGAGTAATAAGGGAGTGGAATGAGGAAGAGCAAATAAAAAAAAATATTGACACAATTAATTCAATTAAGTATCATATCTCGGCCACGTTGCTTAGGCACGATAGTGTACTGTTTCTATTCATCGTAATGGGCAAAGTGGGGGGTAAGATGAGTGTTAGTCATAGAAAGAAATCGCGGCTGCGTAACATCAGGGAGTGGACCGGGATAGCGAGTCCACCCAACTGTTCCCACTCGCAAGAGACCGGACGAAATATGGTGAACTGTCCTAACCTGACCTGACAGAGGCGCCTTAAGAAGAACAATAATGACACAGATAATTAAAATTTCTTCTCTAATAAAACGAATTTATTATTTACTGGTGATAGGTCTCTGTTGCTGGATACCGTCTAGGTAGGTACCACTGCAACGCCTATCTCTACCCTCGAACGTGTTCCGATTTGAAGGGCGTTGTAGCTAGTGTAATTACTGGGGTAACGAGACTTGATCGAATGTTTTAGACGACGAGCACAATGTGTTGCAATGTATAACATCCTAACTAGCGCCATGTTGACATGGGCGGGCGTATCACTTACCATCAGTTGAACGTTTCGCTTGACTCGTCGCTTAATTGCATATAAAAAAAAATTATAAAATTAAAGACTTAACAATTTTATCCGATAAAAATGGTAACATGCTTAAGTAATAGACAGTTGTGCTACATAGAATTTGTCTACACAACATACGAATCAACTTGAAGCAACGCAGCAATTGCAAAATTTTTTTCAGCTTAGCAATCAATTTATTTGTTACATATATAACATATAAATCCATTAAAACCCATATATATATATATAAAATTTAAGCATCACACCCCTCTCCCCTCGAAATTAACATGAGAGAGGAAGAGATGTTCTGCCTTGCCCGTAACACTATAGATTATTACTAGCAATATAAAAGACATATAAGTCGTCTAAGCAGTGGATGTCTATCGGCTGATGATGATGATGAAAAAAACATCTAAACAAAAATACTTTCCAATTTTCTATTAATAAGTATGATAATGAAATACCTTAGAGTACAAATCTTTACTTGAAAAGAAACTTTTGTTGGTAAACAAAGGGTCATGGGCACATAAACAATATATTAGTATAACTATTTGATTTAATGTTTTATTTCAATTTTACAGCTTTACTTGAAGGGTCTCTGATGCTGAAGAATGTCTAGGTATGGACCAACTCATCTCCAATTTCTATCGCCAAACAGCTATGCGTTACTGCATTCCTGTGGCGAAGTAGCTAATTAAGTTATTGAGGTATCGAGACTTAACACCTATTCCCTCCTCCAAACAGTAGTGTGCAGACATTACTGTATTCCGGTTCAAAGGGCGTTGTAGCTAGTGTAATTACTGGGGGTAACGAGATTTAACAATCCATGTCTCAAGGCGTTAAGCATAGTCTGGTGCGATGTATATCATACTATCTAGCGCTGCGTGGTTATGAGCAGGCGTATCACTTACTATCAGGTATACCGTCTAACTAGTCTCGACGGAAAAAAATAGCAATATATCGGTTACCGTCGGACTGGGACAAGATATAGAAGTATTATCTTGAGGAAAATATAACGCCACTGATAACTTTACCGGATCGCGCCGAAAATATGATAAAAATGTACCGATTAAACGTGTTTGTGTCAAATTATAATTGTATTATTATATAACTAGTGAAATAAAGCTTAATATTTTCGCTAAATAATAACAGATGGAAGGTTGCAGGCGTACAGTAGACGAAAAGTTACCAGTCACTACTATTCTTCTTCCTCCTGCCCTTTTCCCGGCTATGTGGGTTCACCACAGTATGTACTTCTCTCCCATATCCCTCTATCAGCCGTCATATCTAATTCACTCTTCTTACACATGTCATCTTTCATACAATCCATCCACACTTCGGTCTTCCTCTACACTTATAACCATTCACGTTCATTCTCATTAGTTACCAGTCACTATTAACTAGATTATTACCGAACTAACGACCATTATATTAACTACTGACTTTCAATGTTATGTATTTCTATTTTTTTTTTATATACTGTTTGTATGATTTTTTAGTTGTTTTTATACTGTCCATCTCATTATAGAATAGTAATATAGAATTAGATTGTAAATTTGTCAGATATATTCTCGCCTGGCGGTAACCCGCTACCCCCGCAATCCTTTTTGGGGGTAACTTTTTATAAAATTTGTTCTTAGCAGGCTTATACTCAACATGAGAAATATTCCTATCAAATATCAAATCTCTAGCCCTAATGGTTCCGGAGATATCATGATAAGTGTCCTGACATACAGAAATATGTATAGATTGTAGATATATCCAGTATCAGTAGAGAATCTAAATGTATCTAGTACCGGTATCAATAGAAATATACAGAGATATATATAGATTGTATACATGACTGTGCCAAAATAAATATAAAAGAAATCATTTAAAATCCGTTTGTTTGGCTATGCATTTTGTGCAATCATTGATCCTTATGGATCAGAGTAGTTTAGGCAAGCACAAATAAATGTTGACAGACGGAATGCAGAAATCCTACGGCGACAAAAAGAGGATAGTAGCTTGCCAGATGGCTGTGAAAAATTTAACCAATACCAAAACTCCACAAAACGAAGCCTCGGAATCGTACCAGGCATTTCCGTGTTACAAGGCCGGCGGTCAGCCACTACGCTATAAAGTTAATTAAGTCATCAATAGTAATCAGCGTCAGCTAAACATTCGTGACTTTTATAGTAGTGACTGTTCCGCATTCCATATCATAAAAGTTTAGACACGTAATCGAGAAGATACCGAGATTCCTCAGATATCAGCTCTAACTGTATTGTCTTCTCCGGCTAGTAAGAATATGATTAAGGCAAATATTGAATGAGGTGTAAGGGTTCCCACACAACAAGTCACGGGATCCAAGCGAACCTCACCTCGTGGTCCACCTTGCTAATCAACAAACGGGGCTCTGGTACCCACCAACCCGTATTGGGCGATCATGGAGGCAAATGGTCCAAATCCCGCATATGAATCCCTATCCGATCGATGTGGGAATCTTTGGGTGAGGCCTATGTCCAGACGTGGACGTCTGTCGGCTAGAGATGATTATGATAAAGCTTCGAATGTCGTAGAAGACGATTAAAAGGGTCTTCGGGTTCGCGGGCTTTGAACATAGGGACTCACATTATATACTAAGGTGGTCTCACATTTGTCGCAGCATAAGGAATGTGCTGAAGGTTACGCTCTTCCTTGGGAGGTGCTTAGGCGTAATGCAGGTAGGATCCGGTGCATTCCGTAGGAGATCCGAGGGACTCTCACAACGTACTGAACATGACCACGGAACGGATACAAATCCCAAACTTTTTGAAGCAGGCTATCTGTTAGACTTCTCTTTTTACAGTACTCTTATCAAAATGAAATTTCATGTCACAAATTTACTGCACTCCTGCGTATATTATCGCTTATGAAATTTCAATCTAGTATTAATTATTCGTTTTAATCGTTTCTTATCAAAGAATATATTTCTAAAGAGCTAAAAGTATATATTGATATTATTATTTCGTCAATATATTTCTAGATTTTATTTTAATTGACCTGTGTTTGTCTATTCTTGGTTATCAACATATAAGAGTAAGGGTTCTCTTTGAGCAACGCTTAAGGATTTTCATTTCGTTTTCTCCTTTTTTCATGTATATATTAGAACTCTTCCATCGCTGATAAAGCAGAAAGTTATAGTGGATTTTCTATTACCTAAAATCTTTGTTCGTCTCATACTACTAAAAAACAAACAACTCCCATCGTAAGAGTTGCAAATAATGATATTAAATAGCTCCATTGCTGGGACTCGAAATGAATGAGCTGCTCCAATAAGAGAGTAAAGACTGTTTATGCCTTCGCTGACCCAAAGACGATTGGTTGATGTGAATGTCACGTTTACTAAAGATATTATTATTGAAACCTGTTAGTTTTCCTTCTACTAACTCAGTAGGCATCAACAAATACTGTTCATATACGTTAACTATTCAATACATATATTTGTTGATCAGTAACCCTGTGAGAACCGGAGGCAATTGATAATGAGGTGCAGTTTATTATCTGGTGGTAACGATTTAACATTACCATTGTTTCTGTGAGAAGACAGCTCATAGAGATTGTGAGACGTACCATCTTTTACTTCGCGGTGACGAGGAGTAAAGAGGTACAGACAAATCTCAAAGAATATGCTTGTGAAATAAACAATCCTTATAATGAAAGGTAGTAACAGACTACAAACGATGTTTTTGTTGTTGTAATTTGACACTGAAAGCACTGAAACTAAAACAGGCGCGTTAGATACTAACACGGCAACACAGGCACTTGTATAACAAACTCGAGCGCATAGGTCACGAGCACAGGGCTGATAACACGGTAGCATCGCGCGCGTCGTGCCGCCGCATCGCACCGCTCGTTACTGGGGCACCAAAGTTTATAATTTGTCTTCCGATTATCAGCTCTGCATCAACAAAGAATATAAAATTGCTATTGTTATATAAAACTTAAACTCTGGTAGTCTCTCTGAGGCTATTGTAATTTTCATATATATGCAAGGGCGTACGCATTATATAGGCAAATAAACACTGCATACATTTATTTTAACAATAATCTCTGGACTCACACAAAAGGTACGCAACTAACATTATCATTAGGCGATACACGTTCACTGTTGGACATAAGCTTCCTCTAAGATCTCCACATCGATCGGTAATGTGCTGCGCTGGTATTAGTGCCTTGACAACGTCCTTCACAGTCAGCATCGCCTCCGATACCGCGAGAACTGGACATAGGGGTTTACACGCCGGGATCTGGGCCATTTCCCTTTACGTTGGCCCAATGCGTGTTGGTGGGAGTCACAGCCTCGTTTGTTGACCAGGAACGAGCACCACAAGAAAATTATGTAGGCTGGGGTACCGTGATTTCCTGTGTGGGAGCCCTTGCTCTTCTACCCTACCTACCACCCAAATAATGATAATAAACAGTCCCATTTCTGGGATAACGAGACAATATGTTACGTCTCAAATCGCCGAGATACATTGTGGTACAGTGTACATCGTCCTAACTTGGCGCTACATTGTTATGGTTAAGGCCATTAGGTGAACGTCCTGCCCGACTTTACAATTCGGCGGATAAGGAAATAATATAATCATCAGGTTGTTTTTTAAAACATTCATCATGATTATGTTAGCCCATTAACCTTTCGACTCAACAATTGTTTACGAATTTTTGGTACGTCCTCGATCTACATGGAGGACGGTCAATCCATGGTCTGAACTTTAAGATCTTTCTGCTCTTTCGGCCGTCGGAGGTATACCGATGTCACTAATAAGTCAAAAATAAATTAAGATATATTGATGTACTTGATCTTTGCTGCGCTCGGGTTTCATTATTGGTTAATTGACAACAACAAAGTCATTCAGTGCAAGATTAATCAGTTAACTGATACATTCAGTTCATAAGGAGTATAAAAATAACATTAAAGATATATTCTTGCTTACATATTATTAAAAAAGCAACTACTCGAAAGTAACCATTTTTTATATGATGCGCTGATAGGTTAGTTTGTGTGGCGGTCATATGAACTGTAAATTTCGAAGAGTAGTTGGCTTCGATCTTCACTGATCTTGAACTCCCGTTGAATGAAAATCATCAAAAATCAAAAGCAACTAACATGTTCCAAAACATGCCAATCGTGAAGATGTCATATCTACCAACCTGCACTTGGCTCGTGCGGTGGATAATTAGCTTTGACTTTAGTTATGAGGAAAGCCTTCAAGTCTACTGAGTGGAAATATGAAGAAGGTTGTTTAAAGTCATTTGTTAAAGAAATTAGATAAGATTTGGTAATAGACAAAATAAAAAGAATAACGGAAGTTCATGTGACGATAAGTGCTTGATGAAACTATGAAGATGCTAGTTAAAATGTTTACATTACGCCAATTGGCGATAGTCGCTATTTATACACGACATTTTAAGCTACCTACTTAACCAGGTATAGTTGTTAACTACAAAACCATTCAAATTTAAACATTTACTGTTTTACAGTAGAAATAAGAGCTACGGTAATAGTTGCTATGACGATCTCCGGCAACAGGGACCTTTACACCTGACAGTTTCAATTTGACATTCGGTTTCAGAGGATAGGAAACAAAAATGCTGTGGCTCAATATCTACTATATATGACAATGCTTTATAGAGATTAAATATAAATATATGCGAATTTGCTGCTTTGTTTTATTGATCATATGGATTTTATTGATATATATATGTTGTGGTCCTTCATGCAAAATTAATTTCCGCTCGTAGCTGTAGTAGTGATTTATATAATGAAAAGAAATTTTTCTAGTTCATCTATATTGAGATTTAGTAATTACATACCTATAATTTTTTTCGGCGGCATCTTTCTGGGCTCCTTCTCATCGGGCTCCTCCCGCCGCATATTTTTCTCGGCGTCGCCCTGGTGCCACTTCCTCTTCCTCCCCTCTCTCTCCTCCAAATACATCCCCAGTTCTTCCTCCCTACCCACAAGAGTAAGCCTCACTGACGACTCCCACGTGAAAGGATCCTCCTTGCGGCCGTCATGCATAATAAGCCCCGTATAGTCTGTGTTCTCTTCATACAATTCCATTACACCCGGGCCATCACGCCCGCACTACACTAAAAGTCACTGAATGAACGATGGATGATGATGAATGATTATTTTAACCGCTTTCCAAGCGAATAGGTTAAAAGAGTACGAAGAACGAGTTGTACAATTTTTTGATCCCAGTAGTCTCTCTCTGTCGGTGACTTTGCAGAAGTTCGTTCTCGATTTTTAAGAGCATGTTTGTGTTAGAGCGACAGAGGTGATACTGTATGTGGGGCACCAGGCCCGGGATTATTTTCTTGGTGAAACGATTGCCGATCAAATACGTCCGTTGGCAGCTGGGAATGGGCTCCATGGGGGCACAATTGGCGAATCGGCGAACTGCGATCGAGTTAATGTCCCACTCGAATTCGTGCCTCGGCGCGGGTGATGCTACGGCTCCTGGAACAAAACAAACATAATTAAGTAATTAATAAAATAAATCAATAATTACATATTAACTAACCATAATTTTACAAGTGATACTAAGAAATAAGGGAGCGATGAAGTTGTTAGAACCTATCCGATTCGTTGTAGTTTGTGGCAACGACTAATAGAAGGTAGAGTTCAACGAAATTTCACCTGACGCACACGATCGGGCTGTAACCTGATATCTGCGTGTAATGCAACATATACAATTACATATAAAGCTATCTTATGTAATAATATGACACAGTATTGGTTCAAATCCATACTATGACATTAACATAACACAGTCATATAATATGATGATTTATTAAAGAAATTATATTCAAAGAAATAAACTGTAATATATGTACATTTATTATTAATTATAAATACTCTATACAAGGTGAAAGGTGTAAAAGATCTGGAGGAGCTAAAGTATGGCTCGTATCCTATCTATCTATGTATGGAATACCTCATACAAAAGCAATGGTTCTGGAGTTATTAATTTTTTAAATATTTTTCAAAAAATTCCCGATTTTCTAGGAAAAATTTCGATGATTTTATTTCTTACTTAATTATACACATATTTTAATATAATAAATATTGTTTAATCATTGTTTTATTAAATTAAATTAATAATCATCACTTAGAGGCTAAAACTTTTTTAGGCTAAAAATTAGGTTCTTTGAATGTCGTGACAGTAAAAAAAATAAGGCGTCATACTTATATTTTTATTTAATCTTAAAATAAAATTTTGTTTATAAAAAATACGTATAAAGCACATAAATAAGTACCTGAAGTAAACAGTAAAGTCTTGACCCGACTACGTCAACCGGGGTCGTGGCAAGATTGCTGGGATTAACACAATGGAAAGCGTGGGTTACTGTGCATACGGCATGGCTCTACCCCTATCATCATACACCGGTCCAGGCTCTGGAGAAAGGCGACCCAACAAGGAGGTTAGACTTCTGCCGTTTTATGCTGCATGAGAATTATAAAATAATAATTCTCTCACCAAAATATTGTGGACTGATGGAACGAAGTTTGACAGAGACGGCATAACAAATTTTCATAAATCATTATTGGGCTCTGCGAGGTGAAATCCCCACGTGATTAGAGGAGCTCATCAGCGAAGATTCTCCGTAAACGTATGGATGGGCATAATTCATACTTACTTAATAGGCCCAGTGTTCTTGCCCAACAATTTAAATGGGGAGACGTATGAAGATTTTCTTCGAAATTATTTTTTTAATTATTTGGAGGATATACCATTGGAAACCAGAAGAGAAAAGGTGTTCCAGCATGGCTGTTGTCCCGCCTATTTTCGTCTCGGCGTAAGACAGTGGTTAGACCAGTACTTTCCCTCAGCGATGGATTAGTCGAGGCGGAGCCAACACCGTGACTCGCAAGGTGTCATGATTCGGGCGCTGCGGAAGACCTGCTCGATATTATCCTGTGACCCTCGTGCATACTATCGAAAGTAATTTGAATACCGTGTGAAGCTTTTTAGTCGATTGGGGTCCGACACTACCCCGTTGCCGGCCCTGGGTGCCGTGGTTTGCGTTTCGTTAGCATTTTGTTACACACGTAAATAAAAAAAAAGTGTCATGATTAAACACCTTGCGATTATTACTTACAGGGTCACATTAAACGTTTAATATACACAACAACAATTAACTCGTCAGGAGATTTACAGTCGCGCATCATCGTCGCTGCTGACACAATAAGAGATCAGCTCACAGGGCGAGTCACTCGATCTGACTTAAGAAAAAGGCTTCGTGCTTGTATCAGGAACCGTGGCCGTTAGTTTGAGCAAAATTAAAATTAATTGTTAGTTTAAACTTTTACTCTAAACTCAATATCCTTAACGACATCAATAAGCTCGCACGTGTTACAACAAAAACAAAAGGGCCACATTAAGGGCCGGCGCGGCGTATACTTTTATGTGTCTCTACAGTTTGATATTTCATGGTACTTGGTTTTGTTGCTTTTTTTTTGCTAAATTTTAGAAACTTTATGTACTTTCTTATACCTTGTCGGATAGATATTGAAGTCAGGTACTTATTTATGTATTTTATACGTATTTTTTATAAATAAAAATTTATTTTAAGGTTAAATAAAAATGTAAGTATGATGCCTTATTTTTTACTGTTACGACTTTCAAAGAACATCATTTTAAAATTTTAGTCTCTAAATGATGAGTATTAATTTAATTTTAATAAAATAATGATTACACAATAATTATTACTTTAAAATGTGTGTAGAGATAAGTAAGAAATAAAATTATCGAATTTTTCCTAGAAAATCGAGAATTTTTGGATTTTTTTTAATAAATGAATAACTTCAGAACCATTGTTTTTGTATGGGGGTATTCCATACATTGATAGACAGGATACGAGCTATGCTTTAGCTCCTCTAGACCTTTTACACCTATTATCTTTCATCCTGTATAATCCCTACTCTACTCATATCTCAGGCCTAAAAGAAATTTTATTAATAGAAATATGAGTTTACGGATTTTAAATTCGCATCGTATACAGGACCGAAGGAGTGATGTCTAAATGATTTCTAAAGGATATTTCTAGCAATAGACGTTTAACGGTTGATGATGATGGTAGTAATGTTAACGATGACGTGGACGACTAGATTGATCATAACGACGAAAATAACAATGTTGATGACGATGACGACTACGACAATGATTGTAAAGATGATGTATTTAAATGTCGTTCTAGCTGTTTAAATAGCTATGTTAAGAAGAGATAATAAATCCCAAGGATAATATTTTCATTGAACTCCGTCACGAGGACACTAGATCCGTTCTATTGTGAAAAGTCTGTTATGAAATTCTTAGGACCGTTCAAATGTTTGTACTTTACCCGCAATGGTGCGTGTTGAGATTAATTACGGTTTAAAATATATTATTGACTATTAATCGAATTATTTACTAGCCAAATTTATTAATTTCACAATTTATTTAATTCAAAAAGAAACTCTTATTTAATAAATACAACTGTACGTGTATTGTTTTTTCTTATTTATACGAATATTTATGTTTTGGCAACTGGATAATTTCGTCTACTTCGAAGATGATATGGCAAAAAGTTGAAAAAAAAATGTAAGTTTATTAAGTTAAGCAATAATGTAATCCTATGATTGTAGCCAATCTTGTAATGTCTATTCTAATGCTGTACCACAGTCCAGTCATAACCTGAATGAACTGAATAAATTGCGTACTGCGAATAATTGGATCGGTTTAACATGTAAGAGACATTTAGACATAAAAAAATATTTGTAAGCAAAAAAAAATTAAAAAGAGTGATAGTAAGTAAAAAATGACAAAGGTACACAATGACAATGATTTTTTTAATAAAACATCCACTCAGGTTTGGAACTTCGCATCTTGAAAGAAGATAAGATACATCCAAATTATAACAAATATTCTATTTATATTGAGACGGTGTTTAGCTTGCTTATTTAATAGCAATATTAAGTTATTAAATAAAATAATGGATTATTTCTTTCCCTCATCTGGAAACAGAGAGTGCCTTTGATAGAATTATTTTTATTTCATCGCAATTTTTAATCCATGCAAACAATTATATCCTTGCTCCCACGTGGGTAAGTAAGCAAAGGCTGAATATTTTGGGTGCAATAATCCAGTCAAATTTGCTGTATTTAATATTATTATTAAAGTTTATTGGCTTATTAAAAAAACATCAAAAAATAAAGGCTTTTCAAAGATAATTATTATTCATAATAACTTTTTTTATAATTATATGAAAGGATATAAAATAACAAGATTCATGAAACTTAAAAAACATAGACAATACAAGTGTACGTTCCGCCACTGCAATAGATAATAAATAAGGTTAATAAATCTTGTTTCCAAATGTCACAGATACTCCCTCACCTTAAAATTGAGTCCTTTGCAACACACAGAACACACTTTCAAGATATGTCCAATGGTTTGGCGCCGTGCTACATTCAAGCCATATTGGCGAACTTCCACATGAGTACGGCCATGATCCGACCGTCGCCGTCTTTAAGGTGCATCGCGTCAATCTACCATTTTGAAATCGTGAAACAGGATGTTTTAATAAAACGCTATGCCAATTTGCGAGCTCTTATCCTGATCGTGGACTTCCGATACACAGAGGTGTATTTTCGAAAAGGATCCAATGGTCCCTCCGGAGCGGGCGCGTGCGGTCGTCGACTGCGGCGCGGAACTCTATTGCTAAATTGATGGTATGAAGACGGTCAAATGAATAAGAACGCAATATTGTCATTAATTCACTGGCCAATGGCGAGGAGAGGAGCGCTGTGTGGATGCCGGGAATTGGGAGCACTTGGACGGCAGGGTCACATGTCCGCGGGTCAAGACGTGCCTGCAGGGTACTGCGCAGCGGGTACGGCGTTCCGTATACTTAACAGTTTCAGGTGGAACACTTCATGAAACTTTTTCATACATGCAAAATTTTAAAGAACATTTTCAATACAATTTTATGAAGTTAGAATTGATGGTCTAAGAATTATTTTATAATGCTTCTCGTTAATGTATAAACACTGCAAGTAAAGTATGGTCTGCAAAATTTGCGTAAGGTCGATGGAGGCTGATGATCTATGTAGTCTTTTGCCTAGTTATGTAATGTGGTTATAATTCAAGATTTTTTAGTTAAGCCATTTTATGCTTTACTAATTATCCAGTTTAAAATCTCTATGGCGTGGTTCTGCGAGAAAATTCTTGTGGGAGACCTATGTTCAACAGTGAGCGTCAACCTGCTGATAAAGGTGATACACTAAGTTTAACTTTAATAATATTCGATCAAAAAGATATTTATTAATTTATTCATTATTGTAATAACTATGAAAAAAAAAATCTGTTATAACCAGAAGACAGTGTCTGCGCATCAAGCCCTGGCGTGATGATGCATTAAAACTCGTTGATGTAAATATATATTTGCTTTCAGAAGCAAAATCCTTAAAACTTTGCTTTTTATTACCTTTTCAATAATATAATGATTTTATGTATTGTAATAAAACAATCACACATATTGCGAGAGTGAGTAAAAAATAATAGACTTCTATTGCACAAGCTTCCAAGAGTTGGGAGTAAAAAAAAAATTAAATAAAAACTTCCCGTCATCTTGAAACCAGGAGGCTTCGCTGATGATAAAGGCGAGTGTTCCGCTGAACACTTTAATTGATATATATTGGAGACAATTAAACGGCAGTGCGCGAAACAACTTTATTGCTAATTTCAAGGGAACGATTACAATTCAACAAGTGTAGCCATTGATGGTATCAAAAAAAAATCTAAATTATCCTCATAAAAAATTTTGAAATACCGGCGATTCCACTTCCAGTACTGATGTTTTTTTTTTAACTAAACACCTAGACTTTAGAATGAGGTAAATATGGCAAGAAGACTAACATCAAAAATTTTAATTGAACTAAGCCACTAGTGGAGGAAGAAGTTCTATGCTCATAACAATCGGGCAATTTGTTCTTGAAACGTTTAGAAAGCCTCATTACTTCAGTAACTTCACTGGATGCAACTATTAATCAAAAAAAAAACAAGTGTTTGCATAATACTATTTGACGTTAGTCTCCTAGACCTAACACTAATAACGGCATGAGAATTACAAATTTCTTATGCATATAGATTATAAGTAATAGTAGGGTCAGGGTCGTCACCTTGTGACATGAAATGTTTAGTCTCATTACCCTGGTAACATCACAGGGTAGAGCGTCTCTCAAGTCGGAACACAGCAATGTTTGCACATTACTGTTTGTCGGCAGAAAAGGAGCTGCTGTTACTTAACTAGATGGTTTCCGACATCAGACAGCAGTAGCTCTTCACATGTTTGATCGACGATTTGGTAAAGGACGTAAGAACCGCTTAATGCGAGCGAGTTGATCCATGAGATCTTTAGAAAGCTTAAGTCCAGCAGTCAACGTCTATAAACTAGAATGTGTTTGAGATACGAGTTAGAATATTTTTACGGTCATTTATCCTTCAGAAATAAATAAAGGCAACAGAGGAGTGAATAATTCTACATAAATGACAACAACCTGTTGAAGGTAGCGGGAAACCACTGGTAGTGATCAGAGCAGAACCGATTGGAGTGGAGATTCTTATGAGATGTCTGTCCAGCAATGGACCTCTGTTGCCTGTTGATAGATGTGATGATGAAAAGACGATAACTTTCCATGTGACCGTTTATCAGCATACCAGCGTAAGGTGTAAGTCCAGCGCGGTGAATGTAGAAAATACAGCTTTTGGGAAGATTTATCTTCAGCAGCGGATTTGGAAACACTAAAATTGATTATTAAATAAATACTATTAATGTAAACCCATTGCTTAAACTGGTCTATTGTATTTAGATTGAGATATCAAGCGTGCAGCATCAGGATTTTTCCTAAATGGAACCATACTGTACTTACTTAACTTATAAGATAGTTTGTAAATAAACCGTGGACTGTAGTCTAAGTTACGGGATACACTCGTAACTTTAGTAATAATCTTCACCGAAGATAAACATTAATCTTCGTTCAAACATCATTTAAAATCTGATGAATGTCAGCCGCAGATGGAAACGGTAAGCGAAGAATGGTTTCGCAGCGTACACTAAATTGCTATAGCAAATTGAACGGTAAATCAAAATGACAATAGTGGTCAGGTTGACAATGGACGGTCAGACGACGGAAATGAGATAAACATTATTGGGAACTACAAGTGCATAAGTGCTCCCACATGGTTTTATTGAAGCTATAGACCTCTATGGTATATCTAGATATCTTCTATACGATTCAATACTGATTTTAAATGTTCGATGGAATAAATTAAAATTATGATTATGGAAATTTGAGAATACAAAGAATCTCAAGACTAATCAGCTAGTGAGTAAAGGCTTGGCTTGGCTAAAGAACCTTGTTTTAGGTAACTGAGAAAAATATTCGAAAGGTACCCCTGTCTACTTGAATAAGAAAAGGGTTATGTGGAGATTTTTAATCTGTTAATCATACCTTTGTAATTGTCCCCAGGTCCGAACGGTAGTGAAATGGAGTAGTTAGGGTGTAGAGGAGGCGACTAGTGGAACCGTTTACTACTTGATAACTATAAACAGTCTATCAAGACTGTTATGATTGAGAAAAATAATAGTACTGTGTTATCATAGTTAATCCTGGGGGAACGTTTGCGCGAAATAATATAAGGGCTGGAGACCAACCATCATCGTTTGAAACCCTAAGCTATCTTTTTCTATCTAACCTCGTAAGTAAAACGAATTTGTAAATAATAATCTGCAAATGATTTTTAAGATTATGTTTGAATAAAAAATGATTCCGATACTGTTAGTACATTAAAGCTTAATTCAATGTTACTAAGTTCAGATTAATAAAAGGTAAGTACAGAGTCACAGAGGTGTAAGGGGTCCCGCACAACAACTCACGGGACCCAACACGACCTCACCTGCTCGTGGTGTACCCTGCTAATCAACAAACGAGGCTCTGGCTCTCAACAACCCGTATTGGGCCAGCGTAGTGGGAAATGGCCAAATCCCCCTATGTTAACCCTTACAAACGACAGCCCCTAGCGCCCCGCAGAGAGCAAGACGCCGCTGGATGCGGACAGCGCAGGATCGATCAATGTGGGAATCTTTAGTGGAGGTCAATGTCCAGCAGTAGAGTTTTATCGGCTGATGATGAAGTATAATCAAGTGGACTAAGTATAAACTATGACAAACTTACATGTTTAAACCAAAGTCGTTACTGGTGGGTAATCTAGATATGTACCATCGCAGCTCTTATTTTTACCGTCAAACGGCAAATAACAAACACATCTGTGTTCCGGTTTGAACTATTGCAATGATAAGACAATATTTCATGGTAAGGAGCATATTGTGGTGCTGTGTACATCATCCTATTTTTCGCCACATTGTTATGAGCAGGCGTATCATTAACCATCAAGTGGACATCCTGTTTGCTCAGTCACTTTGTTGAGTAAAAAAGTTGATTGTTTCGTACTCAAGGTACTGCTCCTTACTACTACTAGATAATAACTTTCAATTACGTTACAAATAAACGTTTTTTCTAATAGTCGTAAATTTTAGTTAGTAAATAAATAGATTAATTTCTTACTTGGGACTGGAGCTAAATGCATCTCTTGTAAAAGAGTTGCAGGGTCAGGTAGGATTTGATACCGCCTGGTTTGCTACCACCTCTACGTAATAAATCTACAGTCGTAGTAGCATCACTGAATTTCTATTATCAGCACATGATAAGAAGTATATTCTTGTAGGGCACACTCCACTAGCCTTATTGCTATGACCATATGAAACCATATATATCTTCAAAAAAGGGCAGTTCCCCCTGTCATATTTAAACATCATGTGGTCATTAACTCGCTATATACGTTAAGCTAAGCTTCTCGATGTTTAGCTGTAGTACATCAATTACTAACAATATTCTCCTTAGTACATTAACACAAATTATAGAACTTGCCATCAGGTGAACGTTTCAAAGCCAGCAGAGCAAAAGACAGGCAAGCAGCTGGACATAGATGCTTGAGGTATAACCTTGAGCAGGAGACAGGCTTAAGAATGGATACAGAGTCTATCCGAGATGATAAAAAATAAATCAGTTAGAAGTAAGTTCATAAGTTATTGTTTGAAAATATGTAAGATAGTAAACAGTAGAAATAAGCACAAGTAAATGTACTTAATACATAATATTCTGTTTATTTATGTGAATAGTAGATAATTAGATAGCGTGGGTATACATTATTTAAATAAATAAATGAATAGAAATGTTAGAAAAAAAAATCATATAAATTTTTACAGAATATGTTGTAAGTAATGTTGTGAAAATGTCGTAAATAATAGCCCAGAATAATAAAATCAAGGAAAACTAGAAATAAATAAAAAAAGGAAAGCAGTCGGTTGGGGGCAGCGCAGGACTGATCGATGTGGAGATATTTGGAGTAGGGCTATGTCCAGCAGTGGACGTCTGTCGGCTGATCATGATGATGATGAACGTTTCAAAGTTTATGTTATCGAGAAAATTTTTACATTCATAGATTTATCCAGATTCTGAAACTATCAAAGATCATTATTAGATATCATTGTTATATTCAAGAGAAAAATATTTATAGATATCAAATGATAGATATAAACAGTCTGACGTATTTTACATAGTCATAGTTTTTTTTCTATTAAATGAAACGACAAGCCGAGCAGGATGTTCACTTGATGGTGAGTGATACGCCTGGCCATAACAACGTGGCGCTAGTTAGGATGATATACACAGCACCACGCTCTACTCTTCGCCTTGAGCCATAAGAAAATAATTCTCGTTACTTCTCTAAGCTCACTAGCTACAACGCCTTTCAAACCGGAACATATTTACGTTTGCACACTACTGTAGGAGCTGCGATGGTAACCAACCAGACGGTCTCAGGCAACAGAGACCTACTATCAGTTTGTATCTGTATATAAGTATTATTTATATTATATATTATTAACACACATCCCTTTAAAATTTCTATGTCACTCAGGCGTGACTGGCAGAGACTTACCTACGCATTACCACCCTTACCATGTAGGGTAAATAAATAAATAGATCTGATATAAAATTATTACATATGTGACTATGTTATGTCGTCCGCATTGTGGATGAGTAAAGACCGATAGTTATACGTCTCCTTGCAAGGACACATCAGCTAGAAATAAATTCAAACATAATACGACGTTAAGATTAGTTACACAATCGTTTTTTTTTTAATTATTGTTCATCTAATACACAAGGCGTGTAATAAACGACTGGTGTAAATTACATTGGTTTCTATTAGTAATTTCTATCGATACAACTCATATAGCTTTATTTTCTCTCGTGTTTATATCTCCATTTACATATTGCATTTTTTTATTATTATATTGACGAGACAAGACGGACGTTCACCTGATGGTAAGTGTTATGTATATCTATAACATCATTAAGCGTTAGACTTCCACTGTTGGGCATAGGCCTCCCCAAAGATCTCCACATACAGCATTGGCCACCGCTGGGCACTAGGTGCCATCGTATGTATAGGTTCATATGTGGGGATTCGGGCCATTTCCCACCACACTGGCCCAATGCGGATTGGTGAGAACCAGAGCCTCATTTATTGATTAGCAGAGTGCACCACGAGTCGGTGAGGTACGCTCGGGTCCCGTGAGTTGTTATACGGTACCCTAATATCCCCCGATAACAACGTGCCACTAATTAGGATGATTTACAGCACCGCATTGTACTCGTCGCCTTGAGACAAGATAATCTCTATACCCCGGTAATTTCACTAGCTACAGCACCTTTCAAATCGGAACACAGTAAACAATAGTTAATAGTAGCTCATATCATAAAAACTCATCTTACCATTAATGGTTCAGCAGCAACGGGAATCGAACTGCAACAGTCAGTCCAGGATCTTGAGCGAGGCGAGCACAATCTTCTTTACCAACATAAGAGCGCCAATGTCAATGTTTTCCATTAATGTTCCGATGGCGGCCGCTGACGTATCCGCTTAGGGCTGTCGGCCTTATCTAGTTCAATCTCATTCGCACTGGACTCAGTTAAGGCACTTTAGACGACTCCTCAATGAACGCTCGCTCTGTAACGAAACGAATAGGATTGTCACAATCTAAATTGTAGAAATATCATTTCGCTAAGGTCTTCTTTTGTTAGATCCCTGATCCCAGCCCCTTTAATATCCCCCCATTTTTTTCTAATTAAAACACTTGTTAGTTTACGATTAAAATAATATTAAGACATAATTCTCTTGTTATAAAAAATTAAGACAAAACATCAAGATATAACAATTTGTTTACTTTGTATTTCTTATATTATTACTATTAGGTGTTCCCACCCCGCTTTGTTGGCTGGAACACCTCTGCAACTTCTTTTGGGGTACGAATTATGGAAAATTCCTTCTTGGCTGTATTCTAAATAGCAGAAGCAATATCTCTACCAAATTTTGAGTGTTTACGTCTAATAGTTTCGGAGATCTCGTGATAAGTGAATGAATCTCTGTACACCTCCTTTATATAAAGACTAGCTGCTCCCCGTCCGCTTATTGACCGTACCACCTCTGCAATCCCTTTTGGGGGTAACATTTCGTAAAATCTGATAATATTTTTATCTGACTTATACTCGGCAAGATATTTCTACCAAATTTCAAGTCTCCAGGCCTTTTAGTCTACATATGTAGAAATCTCTGAATACATATGGAGGAGACTTATGTATACACAAAACATGCGATTTATTATTTAGCTATATTTAATTATAAATATACTACCAATTTATTATTATGTGTATAACTATAGGATACGATTGAATAATGAATACTTTATTACGTTTAATATATTATTTCATACCTTATTCATACATAAACCACTTATCAAATCTTCTTATTCAAGGAAAAACATATATCTTACAACTTGTTTTAAAGCAATATATATGAAATTCATAGAAAATTATAACACTATAATATGGCTATAAATTATATTTTTGTTTCCTCTTATAGTTCACACAGATTATTCATAACAATGTGATAGAATGTTTACACAGGACCGCGTCAATATATAAGACAGCTAATCCTATTATCACTGCTCTTTTCTTCACTCTACGAAGCTACGAGATGAGTGTGACGTTCACCTAATGGTAAGTGATACGCCTCCGCATAACAACGATGTACTAATTAGGATGATATACACTGTACCATATTATGCTTGTCGTCTTGAGACATAAGATGTTAAGTCACATTCCTCTTGTAATTTCACTAGCTGCAACGCTCTTCATACCGCAGCACAGTAGTGTTTATAAGGCTCTAGTAATAGTAATTGCGGTGGTACCTACCTAGAAGGTCTCCAACAGGGTCTCATCACCAGTTCATACTACCTAAAACGCGATTTAAACTGAACACAGTAATACTTCGTGATCGGAATTAACACAAAGATAAGTTCTCTGTTGTCGGAGACCGTCTAGGTAGCTACCACCGCAGCTCCTATTTCCATAAACAGTACTGTGTTCCGGTTTGAAAGGCGTTATAGATAGTGAAATTACCGGGATGAGACTTAAAATATTATGCTACTAGCATAATGTGATGCTGTGTATATCATCCTAACAAGCGTCACGTTGCTTTGAGCTGGCGTATCAGTAGAAGAAACATTAGTCTCTTCGTTTAAATTAAAAAGGTAATCTAAGAGAAAAATGTAGAAGCACGTGAAAAGAAGACAGTACAGTTAAAGTATACTAAATTAGGAAGCTGCTGAAGGATAGCATTACTTGAAATGAACACTAGACCTAACCAGACACAAAGACTGTGGCAAACTGGATACAGAATAAAGCGGGATACTCTCGTTTCGGTCGGTACGATCTGGAATTTATTAGAGAAGTAATGTTGGTACAAAAGAAAACAAAAAAAACATCTTTTCCGGTTGTACATAAGTTGATCTTAATCATAATAAATATAAAATAATAAATAATCAACTATAGAGAATTTTTGATAGCATCTAAATATCGGTACATAATATTTAACATTTAAGGGTTATATATATATATATTACAAACAGTACAATAAATATGTCATAATTATATTATAATGCGTAAAAAAAAATCTAAACTGTTCAACGATAAGGTGATCACGTGATATTAGTGGTTTGGAATTTGTGTTATATTATCAATATCAATAAACTTACCAGAATGTATCGACGAACCAAAAAACACTCATTTTGAATAAGATCAAGACTGGCGAAATTTGTAACAAGAGTATTATTTATAAAAAAAATTAAATAGTTATATATGAGAGGGAAGAGAGAGGTCGCGATGCGTCGAATTCTGTCCGGAGTCTGGATTGCAGTATACGGTCTAAATCGTTCCGATGAGGGGGACGACTCACAATTGGTGCAATACAATGACCATTAAACAGTCCCCATTAAATATTTCGGGTGGGCCTATCAGTTTAATAGGATCCGTTCAACGCTACACTACAGAAACTGATTGAACAAATTACTAGAGCTACTTATAAAAAAAAAAAATTATACAAACATATCAAATATTTATATAAAAAAAATTACCAGTATACTGTTGATGAGTATTTGAATGACTGCGCAGAAATAAAACGAATCAAATATCAAGTGTTAGTCGAAATGCGAGATGTGATAGAATTTAAAAAAGCATATAAATATAGATCCGGTTTAAAAGGCTTTGTAGCTGGTGAGATAACTGTAATAACGAGATTAAAAATCCTATATCTCATAGCGACAAGCACGACGTGATGCAGTGTATCATCCTAACTTGCGCCACGTCGTTATCCACAGGCGCTTTATCGCTTTGTGATTAAAAAAAAATTATGGCTGGTAGCTGTCCAGGATTCAAACTGCATCAGGAACTAAACTCCACCATATTTTGACCACAAATTGGACCGTGGACTTCCGTGCAATAATAGGGTTAACTTATCTAATATGTACTTACGTAACAGTTGCTTAGTTGCCCGTTAAAATTTTCTAACCAGTAAAATCTAGAAAAAAAAAATCTCCACTGACGTTTAATTGAATAGATACGATTGTGTGGAGACAACCTACCGGGGTTGCCATCCTCTCAACATTTCGGGTGGAAACTAATAAGGATCAGTTTAAAAGTATTGTAATGTATTCGATACGCCGATTGGTCTTTTTATATAATCATTATCATATACAATATTATCTTTCATATTAATTGCGTCTATATAGATAATTCTCAAATCCAGTTGACAGTTTTGCGTATATACATATACAATGGAATACTATATTATATTAAAAAAAAAATTGTTAAATTTGTAATCACCTATAGATTAATAAAAAAACGCATCTTTTGTATTTCGCACGTATACATCATCATCAGCCGATAGACGTCCACTGCTGAATATGGGTCTCCCCAAAGATCTCCACAGAGTTTATTGAGGTGAATTGGACCTTAGCTCACCACGCCGGCTGAGTGCGGATTGATGGGTGGTCAGAACCTCGTCTGTTATTCAGCATGGTGCACCGCGTGCAGATGAGGTTGACTTGGGCTCCTTAAGATGTTGGGCAGTACCCCTTACACCCTTATATCATCTATGTATATATGAGAGATTTCCCAACATGTAGAGATATGACGATATCTCTGGAACCAAGTTTAGGAATACTCCCTTTGCCGGGGATTGGTCATCTGAGAACGTATTTTACAAAATGTTAGTTCCAAAACGCGTTGCGGGGGTGTTACGGCCAGCAAAGCGGATGAGGAACAGTTAGTCTTTATCTAATAGGAGATATCCAGCGATTCTATGACTCAACGAGATCACCGAAAAAAGTTGACGTAAACACTCAAAAACTGATAGAGATATTACTCTTTCCAACATGAGATCAGCTAAAAATAGATTTTACAAAATTCCTTCCCCGATGGTAGTTGAGGAGATGTTACTACCAGCAAAGCCGGTGGGGAACAGCTATTATGAGTATGAGTGTATGTAAATATTATAGCTGCACTCGATTGTATGTTTTTTTGTAGTCTCTTTCTCTTCACAACCCAAAAGTTTGACTGGAAGAGAATACCTTGCGACAATGAGTCCCCCTTTTTGATTATGCTATCTCTACTATTTTTGTCTCATATCTATTTGCGCAAAATTTAAATAATCATCACAAGTAATTTTTTATATACCCACCAATCATCCAAATAAGATTTATGTCATCAAAATTTGTATATTTTTTTTATACAACGAAACGACACTTTCATCAGATTGTAGGAGATACGTCCACCTATAACAACGTGGCGCTAGTTAAGATGATATACACAGTACCGCATTGTATTCGACTCATTGAGACATAAGATGTGGTTTGGTATCATTACAGCGTCTTTCAAACATGTACACAATAATGTCAGAACATTGCTGTTTAGCGGCAAATACAGAGGCTGCGGTGGATACCACTAGATGGTCTCCAGCAGCAGACATTTTTTTGTTATCGTGAGAGAAATCTTACAAAAAAACCCTGATTTTGGAGGGAAGACAAGTTTACGTGGGGCTTCTAACCACTAAAACCTCCTCGGTGGTCTCCCTCAGTGCATTAAAAGAGGCTCCACGATCGTCTAAGCAACGCACCGGTGCCACCTGCACTATGGCCAAAATATCCCACGAAAGGGCAAAACCCTCCTTAGCACCCATACATTGTCCTAAGTCTCAGTTATTGAGGTCTGAGGGTCTCTACCCTCAAGACTCACGAACCCGAGGACCCATTCCGTCGCCTTGTACGACAACAGGCAGGGAATACTCTAAACATCAACAGCCCGAGACTACAGGGCTGAGGAACAGAGACCTACCTAATAAATAATATAAACTTAAAAATTGGTATAGTTAATATAAAGGGCGATTGGTTTTTTAATCCTTGTGAAGGTGTTAGTTCGTAAAAAATAGAGAACCTTGATCTATGTAGATATATATCAGAGCGATATATCACGGTACGTAAAATATATGTTATTTAATCAGCAGACGACGTTATCGCTTATTTTGCAATCATTGTGTGAAATTATCAATAAAATCTCTTGTTTACTTGACATGTGAAAAATCTAAAACCATTTTTGATAACATTCGGCCAGACGGTCTACGTCTGGGGTATTAACTATATATATATATATATATATATATATATATATATATATATAACTATATATATATATATATATAACTATATATATATATAACTATATATATATATATATATATATAAATAATATATATACTGGAAGCCATGCTGTACTTGCTGTAGTACTAGTATATATATATATTATTTTTCAAGTACTGATAAAGTCTCGACCACTGGAAGTGTTTGTAGTTTTTTTTTTCAATATTTTACTGCGCGTCAATATTTTAATAATTTCAGCTTTACAATATTTTCAGCACAGGGGTGCAAGGGCTCCCGCACAACAACTCAAGGAACCCAACCTATCCTCACCTGCTCGTTGTGCACCCTGCTAATCAACAAACGAGGCTCTGGCTCCCAACAACCCGCATTGGGTGAGCGTAGTGGAAAATGGCTACAAATCCGCCCTTATCAACCGCTATATACGACAGCCCTTAGTGCCCAGCGGTACTGGAAGCCATGCTGACTGTATGTGGAGATCTTGGAGGGAGGCGTATATCCAGCAGTGGATGTGTATCGGCTGTTGATGATGATAAATTCATAATCTTTGTCTTTTTAAAATAGTTCATCCTACAGGATCCGTACGTGTTGTTTCCATATGAGATTACCACTTAAATCTTTAAATCTCACTTTTTTTATTCAATAAAGCGACGAGAAGATCGGAATGTTTATCTGATGTTAAGTTATACTTCAGCTCATAACGAGGCACTAGTTAGGATGATATACACTGCACAACATTGTGCTCGTCGCCTTGAAACGTTAGATATTTTTTCGTTACGCCAGTAATTTCACTACCTACAACGCCCTTCAAACTGGAACACAGTAATATTTACACACTATTATTTGGCGGCAGAAATAAGCGTTGCGGTGTTGGAGACAGCAGAGACCAGAAATGAATAGATTTACTTTTGGTGAGCAGGTACAGCCGCAGCTACTATTTCTACTGACAAACCACTGGATGCAAGCAACGCGTGACCGATCGACGTGGATATCTTTGGGGGAGGCCTATGTCCAGCAGTGGACGTCTACAGCTGATGATGATGATCCGCAGCTATTTTTTTTAACTGATGGTATTTAAGCCCGGAGCACCATGTAGCCCTCTATGTGTAATCATAACTAGTAACAACCTGACAATATAGTCTGATATTGAAGAATCTTCTTCATCGCATGATTACGTACAGCAAGTGTTTTATTATGAAATTAATTGATCAAATGAACAGCAAATTACGTTTGGGAATTACCACCACAACGGATCTGACGCGTTATTGGTTTAGAAGCGGACACCCCATCCTTATTACATCGGTGGTTTGTTTCTTCATCATCAGCCGATAGATCGGTGGTTTGTTTATTGTTTTTATATTGAATATAGTAAGTTGGATTACTTAAATTATATCCAAACTAAAACGAAATGTAACAAACAAAAAATCTATTAACAAAGAAGATTAATAAAAAAGGAACCAAAATAGGTATATGGCTACAACTGGTGGTAGGTATAGGTAGGTACATGCCACCGCCCCTCTAACAGGAAGCCGCCTTGTTATGACGGTGGGGTTTACCCACGATGAAACTAAGAGGAACCTACCTGGCCGATCCGAGGTGTGCGGCCGGCCCGAGGTGGCTGCTCCAGGTGAGCTTCATGAGCTTACCTCAGATATGTGCCGTTGAGCTGTGGGAGCAGGCTCGCACTGTCTTCGCAGCCGTAGTGAAGAGCCGCTCTAGGTGAGCTCCATGAGCTTACCTCAGATATGTGCCGTTGGGCTGTGAGAGAAGGCTCGCACTGCCCTCGCAACCGTAGTGAAGTCGCGGAGGGCGACGAGGGTTAGTATTGCGGTTCGCCGCTCTCCCTACTCTCCGCGACTAAGCAATGCCGTACCGCTTACTCGTGGAGGTGGGGCTGCCGGGAAAGAGGTGTGTCTCCCTATTCTAAGCGTGCCGTATAACGGTTGGCGGCGGAGCCAAAGACCAAATCCGCCGACTAAAAATCATATAACCTAAGGCGGCGAGCACAATATGGTGTAGTGTATAACATCCTACCTAGCGCCATGTTAATATGGGCAGTCATATAACTTACCATCAGGTAAACGTCTAGTTCGTCTTGTCACTTTGTGAAGTAAAAAAATTTCTTTTCCCTCAAATCTTATGCCTTACTGATTCATAAGACTCGGGGATTGAAGGAGGGGAATCCAGTAGTTAACTTAACAAAAACGTTGAATATACTTAAGCCAAACATAAAGTTACACAAATGGCCCTTTAACTTAAATTTATTCCTTTCTGATCTCTGTTGCCAGAGACCGTCTATGTAGGTACCACCTCAGGGTCTATTTCTGCTAAACAGTAGTGTACAAACATATCTGTGTTCTGCTTTGAAGGGCGCTGTAGCTAGTGAAATTACTGGTGTTACGAGACAACATGTAACGTTTTCATTTTGTGTTAATCATGCGGTTGCTATAGCAACGGTTGCCACAGAAAGTAATTTGCATTCTTATCCACATTTAAAATATAAAAAAACCCTACAGACGTTGAAAATTTAGTGAGGAGGTGATTTTGCTTTCATCGTCATCATTATTTTCTGCCGACAAACGTCCACTACTGGATAAAGGCCTCCCCCACAGATATCCATATCGATTGATCCTGCGCTGCCCGCATCCAACTGCTTTACTGGTAGTAATCAAAATATGATAGCCGTCATCGCTTACACCGGTTGCTAACGAGCGCGATTGTTTATACTAGCATAAACTACCTGTTATCATTACTCAACGACATCCGCAACCGACAATACTATCTTACTTATCTAATGCCTGATATATCAAGCAGGAATTGTATATATATATACGTGTTTGTGTGTGTGTGTGTATTGCTGGGAGTCACTGAATTCAAACAGCTCAAAACCGTGCTTTGTGAAACACATTACAAGGGACCACTCCAGCAGTGGACGTGCATTGGTTGAAATGATGATGATATATATAATTATATACATATATATATATACACACATATATATGTATACATATATATATACATACATATATATATATCATATATATATATGTGTGAGATTCGCGTGAAACGGAACGAAATAACAGTGTAAGCGAGAGGGTTTGTGAATGAGAGGTTAAAAAAAAGGTGGAGGGATAAAAAAAAGGGCCAACATCTGCTATTACTGTTACTGTAACGCAATAATAACAGGTACCAATTTCTGTTTTTCGAGTTATAATACTAGGTGCGTCTCGTTTTAGCAACAGTATTTACAATGGGTGTGAGCGAGATAAGCTATTCAACGAAATAACAGTTAACACGGACTAATTAAAGAGTGACGTTTCGAGGATAATTATCTTCTTGTAAGATTACAATTTCTATTCTTCGGGATATAATTCTAGGTCCATCTCATTTTAACAACAATCTATCAAATGGGTGTGAGTGAGATAGATTAATCAACCAAATAACAGATAACACGGTCTAATTAAGAATTCGCTTTTCAAAGAGGATTTCTTCTAATGAAACGATCTGTTATAATTTTGGGTTTATTTGAAATAAATACTAGGTTTGTCTCGTTTTAGGTTATAACAATATTATACAAAAGACAAAGACATGAATAGTTGTTTCATTTTTATTGCCTCTTCTGTTATTTCAAACTATGTTACTGTTAGTCACCGGCTGTTATCGAATACTGAAAATGTTGATTGTTGATAGTGATTGAATAACTTCAGTGTGGTGAATTATAAATAATATTTATTAACAGATATAACGACATTGCAACTGTTATCTTCTTCCATACTTGTGATTTATATATGTTATGATAAATACGTCTCACGTCTAGTAAAGGTGAACGACGTGTAACGGAGCAATAAGTTTTATTTGAATTTTCGTAGTTTCACTTGATAATCGAGATATCGAACAAATTACATACATATATATATGGACCTGGCAAATCGCGAGTGTATTAAATTATACCAGCGATACTCAAACGTTTTTCCATAGGGAACATAAGCACAAATTGGTGAGCATAGAACTGGTGTCAGGGACGGATAATAAATTGTATATAACTTAGCGTGTCGCTATTATTTAAAATTTATGATTTTTTAAAAAAAAATATTTATAACTAATATGATACCCGTAAAGATTTAAAATTAATTATACTACAAACAGTACAATGTTAAGTCCCGTTACTCCTGTCATTTCACCAGCTACAACGTTCTTAAATCCAAGGCACATGTGGAAATAGAAGCTGCGGTCGTACCTACCACTAGTAAAATATATGATACATATGCGTAGATAGATCTGAATTTTTTGAATACTTATATAACATTATCCTGTATAACGAAGGAAGCAATGGAATTTACATACACATATAAATCCAGGATGATTATACACTAGGACTATTGTAGTCAATTGTAATACATGTATGGTTCATTAACGTTAATCATACACCGCTTGAACAACATCATTATCATATAATTATCCTCAAACAGCTGATCTTATTGTCGCGATAAGCTAAACACAGATCGCTTGTTAAACACAAGTTCACAAGACAAAATCGAGTGACACTCAATTGAAGGTAAACATATCTATGCACAATATTTGTTTATTAGTTAACACCACCAATGTTTGATGTGACAATATATGAAACGAATAAAACGTAGCGTACAAATTAAAAGTACACAAATATAAATATACACACATATATGTTTTTTTTATGTTATCACGCCTTTTTCCCAGTAGGAGTAGGCAGAGGCGAATGAACACCCACTTTTCGCCAGATGTGGTCAGATTAGGTCCTATGTAACAGGAGGCGAGCCTGTTGCCACTTTATTGGGGCCACCACACAACAAAGATAATTTGAGTGTGCAGGTTTCCTCACGATGTTTTCCTTCACAGTTTGTATTTCCCTGTTGTTACTCAAGTTTACAAATGTATATTACTTAAATATTAAGTCATCGGTGCATGCAGAGATTCTAATCCACGACTTCACAATAAAAGTCGCACGCTCTAACCATTAGGCCAGCAAGCTACCATACCATATAATATATATCTTCTTCCTCCTGCCCTTTTCCCAGCTCTGTGGAATCGGCACAGTATGTACTTCTCTTCCATATCCCTCTATCAGCCGCCATATCTAAATTCACATTCTTCTTACACATCTCATCTTTCACACAATCCATCCACACTTTCTTCGGTCTTCCTCTACCCTTATAACCATCCACATTCATTCTCATTACTTTCTATATATATATATATATAGTTAAAATGTGTTTCGTTTGTTCGTGAATCACGTGAAAATTAGTGAATGTGTCGACATGGGACGAGCATTCGACGCGGATTGATTTGTAGATGGGTCACAGGCTAGTTATTTTTTGAATTTCATAGATCCTTCATCATTTTACTCCTAATCAACTTTCATAAATATTTTTATTTCGTATTGTTTATGCGGTCTCTATGGTAACGATTGCTAATAATAACAATTCTATATTCTAGCCAGCAACACGTATATATTTATAAGGACATACATATATACTGGTATGATGAAACTTTACATAGTAAAATTCAAATAATCGAATATGGTAGTTACTAAAATCCAAGCAACACATTGCTATATGCAGGCATATCTTTACATTTTTCCTAATTCGACGAAGCGACGAGATGAGCGAGATGTTGACTCAATGGTAATGAAAGCCTGGCCGTAAGAATGTGACGCTAATTAGGACGATATACACTGCACCGCGTTGTTCTCGTCACCATGACACGTAAGATATTGTGCCTGGTTACCGCTCGTTACGCCAGTAATTTCACTAGCTACAACATCCTTCAAACCGGAACAAAAATTTTTAAACACTAAAGTTTGGAGACAGAGACTTATCACCAGTAAGCAGAGATCTACCACTAATTTAGACTGGCTACAACACATCTAAACCGAACACAATAATACTTATACACTATTGCTAGATGTGTTATGGAAGATTGCTATATAGTGTAAAAGCAATAAATTAAAAGAATACAAACTGAAACAGAATGAGGATTATGATGTTAAACTGCTCAGTGAATGTGAAAGAGTCAATAGAAATATGAGCTGCAGTGGTACCTATCTTGAAGGCCTCTAGCAAAAGACCATCAAATATCCTACAGAGAGAATATCTTTCAAGTTTCGCCATTTAGTTATATAAAAAACAGTATAACAAAGTACATACAGTAACAGACCATATAGATATAAACTTATATGAGCAGATAACCAAAATGTCTTCCCAAGGTCGACTCATCAAGACTGAAGTAATTGTCTTGATAAAGCAAGAATATATTAAATAAAAAATTATGTAATGTTATAACTCCACAAGGTTTTATATATATATATATATATATATATATATTTTATAAATTAACATTACAAATAAAACAATGTCAATACAATGACAAAAACCATTTTAATTTTATATATAAAATCTTTATTATATATCCTGAGGTCAATTTTTATGAAATAATGTATATCTTTATTTAAAATACTATGTATGATATGAATAAAAAGTATAAAACAAGACACAATTATTAAACATACAATAAATTTCTTAAAAATAAAAATTTTGTTTTGACTAAATCTATTTCCTCTCCATTCTTTCTCTCATCCTGTCTGAAATCATACTTGACCTAACAATTATTTTAATTGCTCCAAAAATATTACATAATCTGGTTATTTTCATGTTGTTAATAGAAAATGTAAATAAAGTTCTTTTAGATGTACTTTTAACAGATGAAAGTGGTAAGATTAAACTTCCGAAGTTTTTAGTGTTGCGATGACATAATGAGAAGAAAATGTTTTTTTTTTTTTTAAATTGAAACTTGTTAGTTTTTCTGTTTCTTATATAGATTAAGGTGTGATCAAGAATATTATAAAATAATTACATTTAGACTATTAGCAAGCACAGTATTTATTGTCTCTATACATTAGGAATCTTAAAAGCTAATCAATCAGTAAAATGTCATTATTTTTTACATTTAAATATGTACATAACATTTCATAAAAATCCTGTAAAAACTTCAAAATGATGATTCAACGATGAAATAGTTTGCAATTTGCATTTAGATTTTAGTGCACCATTATGTATGTTATCAAAACTAAAGAAAATTCTACTTACTCGAGCGTGAACTAATGCCATTGAGCACATGACACATGGCTCTCTTACCAAATAAATATAGTATCCGGTGCATAAATATGGACTCTCACTTAAGTTCCCATTAAATTTATCACAAGAATATTCATTATCCTTTTTACTTGTAAATTTTCTGGCACCAAAGCTTACACTTGGAAATTGACCTTTCAAATATGTTAGCACTTCTTCACTAATACCACTTAATGTCATATCAGAGTCTTCTTTTCTTTCTGTATCAAACCAAACACCTCCATCCTGTGTTTTTGCCACATTGTCAATAGCTAACATTGATGTATGTTGAATTGGGTTATTGTCCCGGTCATCAAATGATACTGCAACCACTGACTGTATAACTGGATCAACAACAATAGCTCCATTAATATTTTTATAAACATCATTTCCATCTACACTTGTTATATTGTAATGCTGAATATACCATTTTGATACTTTGAAAGCCATTTTCATATAAATTTTATGATAGCTAAGTTCTGTTTCAGTAAAAAAATCACCACTCATAAGTTTTTCCAGGTAAGCATTAGGATGAAAGTTACAAGACCAAATTTTATTGTATTCTTTAAACTGTTTTTTCAATTTTGGTGGTGAGTAAGGTACATCTAACTCCTTAAAGTACTGAAATACATCTCTGAGCTCCACAACATTGCTTTCGATGTACTGCTGAATAGAAGACATGCCAATTATAAAGTTAATAGGACACAGTATTACCTCCTTTTTCCTAACACGTTTTAAGTGCTGCAATTCTTTTAATGGTACTTTTTCATTCAGAATCATAACTATCTTTGATAAATCCTTTGGATCCTTGATGATACCTACAAACACTTTTATTAATGTCAAATTGTCATTAAAGTCATCACTCAACAAGGGATCTAAATTTTTTTTACAATCTGTTATATCTTGAATACATTTGTCAATTACTTTTGTACACAGTTCATTATCATTTGCAAATGTTTTGATTTTTTTTACTGGAGGTTCTATGTTTGAAGACATTGTCCTGGCTTAATATCTTCATAAAACCCACTGGTGTCCTGATTTTATCAACTGAAAAGAGAGAATAATAGCACTTTTTCATCACTGCACTGTATTATTTCACTTTAAATAAATCACAAACCAACCACTGCCGAAAAAAACGTATTAAAAATCTATAAATGTTGTGACAAAAACGAAAAAGTTTTATTTAAAAAAATTATATTACTTTAACAGTAATAAAAAAACGATTTTATATAAAGGCATTAAAATGTATTGAATATCCATTTTTAGACCCTCATATAAAAACATTCTGATGTTTTCCTGTGTTTGTAGCTACACATTATTGAGTCATTGATTAAGTTTAAGTAATTTTCTTTAATATACAACATGTTTTCTACGTTAAAATACATGCTCTATTTGAGAAATTGTTATCACTAAATAATGCATGTTTTACACAGAATAAATAGTTGTTTGAAAAAATCTAAATGCCACCATAAATATTAAACTTACAAAAATGTTCAATTGCATGCCTAATTCGATTCGGTGATAAAATAAGCATAAAAATAAGTAAATTGTGAGAAATTTACCTCGATTCAAATTTTTCTAATCAGAATACAAAGCACGACGTAACAACTCTTCAACAACAGTCACAGATTAATTAACATCAGGTGATATAAGCACCTTGATATAATTTATCCAAAGAAAAACGATAAACGACAATTTAATATGCCACACATGTAAAACGCCAAAGCACAGCAGCCATTAAACAGTGCTTTGTTTCCTATTTCGAAAATTCATATAGAACTAGTTAAATATTGGCTTATTTGATATATGAAGTTATCAACTAGTGGCAAAGTCAAGCACAGATAAAAAAGTAGTTTACTCAAGTATTAATTTCTGCCGTAATAGAGAACAAAGACATACGCGTTCCGTTTTATGTGCCTAAAATATAAATTTTGTAATTCAAACTGTCAGAATTATTAAATAAAATATTTTTTGTTTTTTATAAATGGGTATGTGTTGTTATAAATAATGTACCTACGAAATCGCTTGTTTGTAACGATAACAATAAAAGTGGGCGTGCCTTTACTGTACACTGTCATTATTTGATGCCAGTTGAAAGTATTTGTCTATATTAGTTGATGAGGATGATGACAAACGTTTGAAAATACTACCTAAATATTCCAGGTTCTTTTATTTTCATTTAATTTAAACAAATAATCACAAAAGTTTAGAGTAAGGCATAAATGAAATAAAATTTCTTCATTTATATTAATTATGTTGGTAGCAAACACTACTTAGACGAAAAAAAAAACAATACTAAATCTTTTCCGCCATATGGAACATACAATTGTATAGGTAGAAATAGATTTGCTTGCTTAAAACATTAATTAAACATGTATATATGTTCAGTGGTCGTACTGTTGAAGATCAGGGTTTTTTATAGTAACTATTTATGGCTTATCTTACAAACTATAACAATAAGCTCAAAAATATTATTTTATTTTAAATTACGTATCCCACAACGGAGTAGCTAGCTAACGCAATTTCATTTAAATTGACAAACGTAATTGAAAGATAATTTTATTGTAGAGGATAGTTCATATAACTCGATGAATTATATGAAAATATATTTTGTGATACTATAAAAGCTGCGTGCAGACGAACTGGGGATCATATTCATTTTTGGATCCTTGGTGTAATCATTGAAGATAGTGAAAAAGGTATTAGAGGAATTTTTAATAAAACACATTTTTTAACAGACAATGAAATCCGTATTACAGTTTTATTAAATGTGTGATATAAATAAAAAAAAATAACTATGATGATGTGGAATAAGAAAGATTAACTATGATGGTGTGTTATACCGGCATCCAGAATATTAATAAAATTACATAAATAACAAATTCAATCAAAACAAATTCATTATCATCAGATCTCCAATTCTTATCATGATGTCATCAAAAATCATTTCTATAATAGTACTGCGGCTTCTTTTATTACCGGTTTGCCACAACGGTGCCATATAAAAAGATCTTAGTATGTTTTTAAGATTAGTTTATAGCTACTGCAAAAGTACAAAAATATTTGTTTAATTTTCAGGATTGAAAATGCGCGCCAATGTGTCTTCTGTATTAATTATCGTGATTATTTGCATCATCACTTCTAGTATGGCTGGCTACAGAAAACCTCCTTTTAACGGATCTATATTCGGAAAACGGGGAAACAACGGTAAGATATTTTACCATGTGTATTTAGAGTATCACTTAACATCATATACCTGTCCTTTTAATGTTTCGTTGTTTCGTCGAATATAACAAAATACAAGTACCATAAGCTTTGCCTTATTCCTTGATCATGTCTTTCCAATAAGCTCATACATTTAAATGCACACATTATTATTATGTGATAAGATTTTTAAATTATCTTAAATTTATCTGAAGCTTTCATTTATGATTTATTAATTATGAATAATTGCTTTATTAGAAAAAAATCTAAACTAGTAAAATAATAGCGCCATAGCATAGCCCAAAAATGTTTTTAAATCACAGAGTAACAGATCCTTTATACAACATTATTTTTTCTTCTGAATATAATTGAAATTTTGGGACATTGTTTACATTCAAGTTTCATATTTTTCCAGGTGATATCGCTGATGAAAAAACTCTATCGGCGTTGTGCGAGATAGCTTCGGAGACTTGTCAGGCGTGGTATCAAATTATAGAAAATGAAAAATAAGCTTTTATATTCGACCACGAGTATATATACCTTTAATTTTCGTGTTATTGTTATAATATCAATAATTTATTAATTGAATAAATTATATAGCAACAGATTCCATTTCTTTTATTTATTCTTCTTAAAACGCCTTTCCATTATTGGAGTTTAGCTGTCAGATTTGCGAATCTTTAGTCACATGGAACGATTCTTTTTCTGTAATAAATATTTATTATGTGTTTAAAAAGATTTGTCAAACTCTGAACCCAAGGAACGTAATTCCGGAGGAAATAAAATTAAAAAAAAATTCTTCGGCACCATATTGTGATCTTGCCTATGTTACACATAATGTTGATTTCTAATCGACCTGTTGGCCCTATTCCTTATTATATATTAAACGGATTCTTCAGACCTATAAGTCAGTCGTTAATTATCTGTACTTAAGTTTCTCTTCTCAAATGTATTTTGTTACTTATACTATTTATCTTATCTATTTACTAATACATTACTCTTGTTACAAACATTTACCGCTATGTATTCACAATATTTTAAAAACCTTTAACTACTCTTATAAACATTATATTTACTGTTACGTTTAGTTCCACTTCTAAATCATATCTTTCTCTTCCTTGCATTGGGAATTCTGCAATTAGGTGTAAATCTATTTCCTTTTATCAATAAAGACGTATAGTCGTTTCAAAAGGTTATCAAAGCGTTACTACGCTTTCTTATTATTTCTTATATTCTTATAGCAGTTGTAACATTCTATATTACGTGCTATGTCGGTATATTTTCCACATACTTGAAAGGATCAACCTCTAATTCCACTTAAATCCCTCTGACCTATACAAACACCTGTCCAGCGTGGTGACTTATGAACAATGCATATGATCTTTCAGACAACATAAAATGCAATGGACAGGCGTCACCGTGTCTCTCGAATAAAAAGCAATTTACTTTCAATAATAAATGAAAAGTTCATTATGTGGACTATTAGTAAATTCCAAGTTAAACTTTGATAAATTTTGGAACTTGTGAAAGATAAACATGCGGTTGTATGTTATTACCCAAGGGTAGAAGGGTATCAAAACTTTCGTGTTGATACAATTTACTGATAATGGACTTAGGATAATTTTATATACTCAAAAAGTTTGTAATCGGGCTAGCTAGGTGCATTCGAAAAACTCCATGGTGGCAGGTCTCTTCGGCTGGAGAGCATCTAGGTAGGTCGCGTAGTTCTGCCGACAAACAGTACTGTGCAAACATTACTGTATTTTGGTTTGTAGGACGCTGTAACCAGTATAATTACTGGAGTAGCAAGACTCAATATCTTATGTTTTAGGCGACAACGTAATGTGGTGCAGTGTATACCATCATAACTAGCGCCACGTTGTTATAGGTAGGTGTATCACTTACCATCAGGTGAACGTCTTATTTGCCTCGTCGCTTAATTGAATCATTTTTCTTTTTATCACATTTCAAAAAAAATAATAGCTGTAACAAATATGTTTCTTTAAAATGGTCTTTGGCGGTCAATTTAATAATACTGTTGTGATTTTTGATATTTAGGCAGTCCACTCTTTTATATTGTCAAACCATTTCTTCGGATGTTTACCAGGTGCAACTCTTTCAGAAATTTACAGAAACTTTAGCTATAATAATAACAAACTCGTTAAAATAATGAAATAATATATAAAAAAAATATTGAAATATAAATCATATTGAGGGTAGGTCTGTTCCCCAGCAGTGGTGACGTAAATTGGGTGTTGTGGGGGGGAGGGAGAGATAAATCATAATTTCTTTCACAATTTTAGACTAGCTGTTTCCGCCTGATTTGCTTGCTCTAAGATCCCTCTAAATCATTTTGAGAAATGAATTTATGCATTCTTAGCTGACACCTCTAGACGGCAGAAGCAATATCTCTACGAAATTTTGATTGTTTAGATCTATTAGTTTCGGAGATCTCGAGATGAGTCAATGAATTTCTGGATATCTCTTATATATATAGATTTTAAATGACATTATGACCGAGATTAATAAAAATTAAGTATATATCATGTTAGAAACAAATAGACTGATATATATATATATATTAAAAATTGTATAATTCAATTGCAGTTCTGTGCATTTGTATACGTCATTAGGACAATCACTATAATGCAATAATAATTTTTAGCCTAGATCCGAAAAGAGTAGTGGAATCGACAGAAACAGTATTCTATATGGCATTTATGTTTATTTATTTGTGTTTTGAAAGAAATGCGATAGACTTAAAACTGGTAGTAGGTCTTTGTCGCTGATGGTCTAGGTAGGTACCACTGCAGGTTCCCCAATCAGGTTCTCGCCTTGTCTTGGCGGTGGCGCTCAGTAGCCGTGGTTTGGTCACCCATGGTGAAGCTAAGAGGAACCTACCTGGCCGACCCGAGGCCTGCAGCCGGCCCCAGATGGGCGCTTCAGGTGGGCTTCACGGGTTCACCTCTGATGTGTGCCGGTGGGTTGCAGGGGCAGACTTGTTCTATACTTGGCAGCTGTGATGGAATCGCGGAGTGAGAGAAGTGTAGGTATTATATTTCGCCGTTCTACCTATCCTTCGCGACCGAATAACGATTAGCGGCGGAGCCCAAGACCAGATTGGTCGCAAAGAACCGAGAGTTTTTTTTCTTGGTACCCATGGCTTCTGAGTAACGGATTCGGGGGATCCATTGCCCAGGTCACGGTAAGAGGTTGAGAAGAGGGTGCCCCATATGTTCCGGCGCGCCCTTACAGAGGGGATAGAGATCGGGGAGGAGGTTCCTCCCTCCGAGATAGGGCTGCGCGTTGCAGTCGACTTTGGCAGGATCGCGGATGTGTGTGAAATTGTTCCCGTGGCCCTGCTGTAAAGCGATGAAGGTGAAACATTGTGGGGGTTTTAGTTGGTGCAAGTCCGACATAACCTGTCTTTGCCTCACGAAGGCAGCTATGCAAAGGCATTTTCCCCGCGTAATATAAAATAAAGGTACCACTGCAACGCCTATATGTGCCGTCAAACATTATTGAGATCCGGTTGGACGAGCGCTATAACTAGTGAAATTACTGGGATAAGAAGACTCAGCACATCTTATCTTTCAAGATGACGAGCGCAATGTGGTGCGGTGTATATTATTCTAACTATCGCCATCTTGTCGTGGTTAAGCGTATCGCTTACCATTCGGTGGACGTCCCGCTGGTTTGGTCGCTTCATTGAATTTGTCATTTTTTAAATGTGGGTAAAAATAACAAGAAAATAATTTAGTTATAAAGGTATATTAATATTGTTTTACAATACTTATAGACATGATTACATAATAAACTAATGGATTAGTAAATGTCGCTCTATTTTTTATTCTCCATACTCTGGAACCAAGTTTGGCATGCATCAGAGGCAATCTCGCATAGTGCTGACATTACTTTTTCCGCCAAAACGTTTTCTGAAATAAAATAAAGTCAAACATCGCCATGAGGTATAAAAAACTGTAATTGGTTAAATTAAAAAAAGCTGGTAAACTTTAAATAAACGAAACGGCATTATTTATTTTACTATACACACACTACGTACATAACGCACTTTTAGCATATTTGGTTAACCAGTATGGTCACAAAATGATTTAATAAACGGTTTAATATATGTACAATAAATATTTGAATACATTACCGTTGTATCCTCGCTTTCCAAATATGGATCCATTGAATGGTGGTTTTCTGTAGTTAGCTTCACTTTGATTAATCAGACAAATAATTACCATGGCGAGACACAAAGCAATTACAACACGCATGTTATATCTGAAAAGTTGATACATATATTTATGTTTTTTTTTGTTAAGTTAAGACGGCCTCATTTCCAACAATTTTACGTGAAGTGGCAACAGCGACGTAAGTTGTGAAGAGCTCTAGCCCAAGTATGTGTTAGTGTTATCATCATCATCATCAGCCGATAAGCGTTCACTGCTGTGTCAGTGTAACATAATTGAAATATGTACCTTTTGATATTAACTGATCTTTAGATGCTAACACTGAAGCTTCTAAGATAAATGCATACCCTGTCTTTCCTACCCTGGCTTTTATACTGACCACGAGTGTTATATGATAATATTAAATTGTATTCATTATCCATCTAGACTATCCAATTGCTTCATGTAATATGACATTGCTTTAAGGATATTGCTAACAAATTCAATTTTATATTAGACTCAAGTTAGTTTATTTTTGTTACGAAAACTTTTTATTTTAAAATCCTCTAATAATTTATAAGAACAGGGTATATCACTACCATTATATATCAGATAATTTTTCTATATTGGATATATATTCAAAATATTATATTTTTTCAACGATACAAGAAGGATTTACATGCAATAGAAAGCAATGCGCTGATAAGGATTACCTTGATATATTATACGGTAAGTCCTATTACAGTAATAATTTTAAAAGCTACTGTTTCTTCGTCCTTGAACATTGAAAAATTTGTAGCAGAACAGACGCTGCGACAGTAAATATATTTTTAATGTGGGAGAAATACCCTTGCCGAGGTAAGAATTCTTCTTCTCTTTCATGCATTTTATTTTTCTAAAACATATTTGGCGTAAAACATTTTCCCTGTTGCGTCATCTAGCTGCCCCACATGACTGTCTTCGCCACGTATCAGAGCATTCGGAGCAACATAAGATCACTACCAGTTCATCCATTATCTGCTACTAACGAGTTTTAAGTTACTTTGTCTACTTTGCGCTGAGACTACCAGAAAAATTATATAAACTATTTGTAGTAGGAGGCAAGTATAAGTAAAGTTGAACTTGCAGCAATTAACAATACCGCAACCCCTAACACTTATACAAAGTAGCTTTGACAATTAATTTGCGCAGCTGCTAGAAACTGTACCGATAGTAACTGTTGGTGGACCTGGAAATTAATTATTATGTACTATTAAGTAATTATGGTATATGTTATATTGTACACCATCTTCTTCCTAAACTAAGTTTTAATCCCTGAAGAGTAGGGCTCTTTACATTGTCAATATGTGGTTATCGTTCAATAATCCAATAATTGAATTTTGCCATAGGATGAGAAATAATGAACCGACTGTGCTATAAAAGGGCCGGCAAAATCCTTCCCAGCATCAGTCATTCCTCGGCTCTCTTCAGTATTACTTCTGATAACTCTGTATACACAATAATTTAAAGTAATAAAATATCCTTAATATTTTTTTAATTTCACAAAATATATATTAGAAAGTTAATAATTATAATTTATGTTTTAGATGTCTGCACAAATGGCCAAATCGACTGTTTGGTTAATTTGCATTATGGCAGTCTTAATATCTGTAATCGAAGTAAGTCACGCTAATTATAAAAATGCACCAATGAATGGAATTATGTTTGGAAAAAGGGTTCAATCTGGTAAGACAACAATACCAAACTTATCTTGTAAGTATTTCAAAACTTTTTTATTTATGTAATAATATAATATCATTTAACTTTTTGTTATAGAATATGATGTCCGGAGCAAAACTTTTATTGCGCTTTGTGAAATAGCAACAGAAGCCTGTCAAACATGGTTCCCCTCTCAAGAAAATAAGTAAAAAAACAAGAGGCCTAAGTAATATTACAAAGAAACCATTAACTGGCGACACGATTTAAAAATTATAGTTCATATTTTCTTTAAAAATATATTATACAATATCGTCTTTATATCAGAATAGAAAGTTTCTTAATAAATTGCAAAAATGGTATTGAATGTATTTAAAAAACACTTGGTTTTGTTTTCAACATGCTTGTGAATTAATTTCAATTTAGTAAAAGAAAATATCAATTCAAAGTTGTTTTATTTTTATAATTAGTCATTATTTTGTATTTTATTTTATAAAATATTTTATGTGCAGTTCTTTATATTTTTGATAATATTAGTATATGTATATATGTTATTGCAGTATATGCATTGATAATATTTAGTTTATGATTAAATTATAAGTTAAATTTCCACCAACCATAATACCTCATCACGCCAAAGGTTGCCTGATGGAAAATGTCTACAGGCATTACGTTTACCATTTGTAAACTTCATTACAATGTGTTATGATAACGAAAACAACATTTTTTTGTTTGTAAAGTCTTTCATTGCATAATAAACAAAATTTCTTTCATTAACTTGTTTTGGAACATAGGGTGAAGCAACACGAACGGAACGGAAAAAGTAAAATATTTATTTATTTAATAACTATTCACTCAATTACACCTTTTTTCTGTTTTATCACATTTTTGAGGGTTTTTTGATTATCTTATTCAGAATCATAAAAAGATAACTAACATTTATTATTAATCTGTTGTTGTATTCATACCATTCTAGAAAAAAAATCTTATCTATGATTTTACAACAACTATTGAACTGCTGATTCGGTATCACCGTTTGACATATGTCAATAACAATGCAGTGACGTTTCGCAATTCGCATTGGAAAAACTTTAAGCGTTTGAGAATCTGCTTTGGTTCTAAAATGTATTTCAAAAGTTCCGAGCTCGTGGTGAAATAATGTGATAGACATAAACATTACCATTTTTCATTCGTCTATGATTAATTTTCAACATGACTACGAAAGAATTGTATACCAAGGTGAATTTCTGCTATACTGTTTTGATTGTATATGTTTTTAGTTATGTGAATTTGAGTTCATTATGAATTAAGCAACATTAATTGATTATTAATGACGTCAAAGATATTATGATAGGAGATATTTAGTCATCGATTAAATAAAATGCATATTATCTTCGCTGACGCACTATTAGATAAATACTCATAAAATTTAGGACAAGTAATTTTATTTAAGAGTAAAATGGTCGGATTCATGCGGTATTCAATCATGGCAGTATATTAAATATTTCATAATTCAATTGTTTTATTTTTATTTTGTGATAGATTTCTCATCTACCTTCATTTTATTTATGTGATGTCTAAATAAACTAAATTAAAAAACAAGTGATTTGATATTTTGGGTCACATAACTTACATAATTGTTTGAAATAATTTTAATTCTACTTCAGAAAATTATTTTTGGAAGTAGGGAAACAATAAAATTATTGACAAAAACACTTGTTTTAGTTTAAAAAATTGTTTAAGTTACAATGATATTCTTTTAACAGGTTACCTTGAGGTGTAAACATCCTTGTTAAATACCAGATCATATGCATACAAAACTAGTTTTTTAGAATATTTTACATTAAAATTATTATATGTTGTACAATCATATCTTGTTTGGTATTTACTTATGAGTGTTTATTTGAGATCATGAATTATTTAAATGGTCTAATTTCTAATATTTATGAACACACGGCTCACTCAATAGACTAAAATGATGATATTGATGATCATTTAAATTTAATTTTCAATCTTATTCACATACTTGGAGAAAACGAGAAATTTATCTATGTGTAGACTTTTTCATCAACATCATTGTGTCAAATGATGAATTTCCACAGCTGAACATATCATTTGAACATTTTCATTATGACTAATATTTAATTATATTTTTTTATTCTGTGGGTAATAATATAAAAATAAAATACACAATAAACATTTTGTTTTGAAAATTGTATCTACCTACATAATAAGAAATTAAATTTTTTATTCTTCATGGCTTTTGTTTAATAGTATTGATATTTTTTGATGAATAATTTTTGTATATAATGTTATCATATAAATTAATTCTGCTTATAGGCTGTTTTTTTTTTTACTTATGTAATATGGAATGTTACTCAATATTTTCAAATATTGAAGTGGCAAACAAAATTTATACTATGTAGAAATTACCCTATATAATCACATAATTGTCGTCAGTGAAAAAAATATTACGTAAGGTTTATTTATTTCTAGTGATATCTTTTAGTCAAACTATGCACTATTTTCATATAATATTACAAATACTTTTCGACAACTTCAAATACTGGCTTTATATCAAATGTAGATGTATTAAAAGACCAATTATAATAATATTGTGAACATATAAAGGTTGACAATGATATAGAGAACAATGAAAATATAGATTTTTTTGTTAAATTTGTAAGTGCAGTTGTTAAATGTTATACCTGTTAAAATAGGTATAATATGTAACAATAAAGAAGTGTTTTCCTTCATCAAAAATTATTGTTGCCTAGTAGTAAATGTTAATGGTATTTAATGTATAATTTGTGATTTAGTACAGTATGTATTTCATTGGTATTAGTCATATTGAAAAGACCGGTTCACTTGTTGTCATGTAACTCAAGAAATGACTATTTACAGGATGCCCAAATATGGGTTGAACATCCGCTGAAAGTATGGGAGGGTGCAACAATTACCTCCGACTATCGTTCCGGTGTGCTCATTGTTAAGATAGATCAGACAGGTGAAATACGCCAAATAAAAGTAAGTATTTATTTATCATATGATTATATAACTTTATAAGTTTTTTTACTGCTGATAGGTCTATATTGCCAAAGTCTGTCTATGATGGTACTGCAGCAACAACATACATTGCTGCTTATATGGGATACTGTCATAAGAAATATATGTCTGCCTAACTAGGTATTACCGCAACTCTTATTTCTGGTGTAGAAAAGTACAGTGCAAACATTACTGTGTTCTCGTTTGAAGGTTGCTGTAGCTAGTGAAATTACTTAGAATCTCATATCTCAAGGATTACCTTTAGGGTAATTACCCATTAGGATATAATGCGGTGCAGTGTATATCATCCTAAATGAGCCACGTTGTTATTGGCAGGCGTGTTACCATCAGGCAAACGACTCGTTGGTATCATCGCTTCGTAGAATAGTCTTACAAGACTGAGTACAATGTGATGTAATCGTCCAAATTACTTTTTATTTATAAACTTACTAATCATGTATCGTCAAGTGAACTTCCTGTTGGTTTCTTCGTATCCTTCGTATCGTATTAAATGAATTAATTCGTCCCACTTTTTTATTCCTACAGATTAAAGATGAAAAGCAGATGCCGCCGTTGCGTAACCCTTCGTTGCTGATTGGACAAAATGATCTCACATCTCTCTCTTACCTCCACGAGCCGGCCGTGCTGCACAACCTTAAAGTCAGGTAAGTAAACAGTATATTTATTTACACTTGCATGTATAATAAACAATAAATAAATTTAAAAAAAAACAAGTTTCAACCGGAATTATAAAAAAATTCAAAAAATCTTTCCCAAAGGAATATATTTTTTTAACAGTTATGAAAGTTCGTCATATATTCTTTTCATTCATATTTATTAATGGCAAAGGAACATAATAGATACAGGTCATTAAGAACTTTTTTTGGCAGTAGGGTTTTGGGAGAGGCCTTTGTCCAGCATTGGTCGTTTATCGACTGACGATGATGAGGTTTTTGCTGCCTTAGCCCTGTAATCTAGGGCTATTAAGAATAAGACTAAGGTAAATTCGGATGGGCGTAGAAGGCCATCAAAAACGGTTTTCGAGTTCTTGGTGTTTGAGGAAGACGGCCCTCATTGCCTGCAAAGAGAGCCGTCTGTGTGGACAACAAATACATGATTATGTAATTGTCGTAAAAAAGTAGGCATAATGCTCGGAGGTAGAGGAAGAGTTGCGTCCCAAAGGAGATCCCGGGCTCAGCTATAACGCACTGATGTTTACCACCGAGAGGGTTCAAGTGCGTACAATACTCACACGACCATTGACTTCTCAGAAGCAGGGTATCTTTACAATATTCCCTCTTCCCTCCCTTTTCACTAAAAAAAGGTCTCTTTTGGTTGACTGTTTAAGTAGATTTAGGTCGACGAGTATAATGTGGTGCTGTCCCTCATCTTCACTATGGCTACATTGTTACGACTGGGCGCGTCGTTCACCATCAGGTGGAACATCTTGCCCTTCCCGTCGCTTCGTCGAATAAAAAACCGTTCCGTCTCTCAGCAGTGGGAACATTAAATGAATTGTTTTTTTATATATACATACAGTACTAACTATTCTATAGCATGACTTTGACTTTCTATAGCCACCGTTACTATGGCAACCTCATAAATAATACGGAATGAATATGGTTATAAAAGTTATTTATAAATAAAATTATGAAGAATATATAAAATTCAATTAATAAATAGCCTATAACGATCTAAAAATTATTCCGCGTCTGAATGCTCTTTCCCGTGTCAGTACGTTCACTGGTTTTCACGTGATTGGTTAACAAAGAAAACCCCATTTTCATTATATAATGTATATATAAGATATATAGAATCTTGTTTGGGATTTCTGTCTATCATCATCATTATCAGCCGATAGACGCCCACTGCTGGACATAGGCCTCCCCCCAAAGATCGCCACATCGGTCGGTTCCGCGTTGTTCGCATCCAGTGGACTCCAGCGATTCTCACAAGATGGTCGGTCCACCTTGTGGTAAGCCTCCCAACACTACGTTGGCTCAATCTGTTCTGTCCATAAAAACCATTGTACCGATCATAGTATAATTTGACATTTATATTCTTACTTTTTAAGGGTAGTTTCATATTATTTATTTTATATTATATTTGCGCAACAGAAACGACTAATACAGAAAAATTTATTTAATCACTGCATATAACATGTTGATGGCGCTGCATCAAGTAAACTATACAATCTTTTTAGTGCGATTTTCAAATCGATAATTGGTATGAAGTCACCATCCATTTTTAGATACTTACCCACTTCCGTGGTACAGTGGTTATTCGCGTGTCTCGTGACAGAGTCGCTGGTATGTTTCCAGGTGTATATTTTACATAATTTATATGAAATTAGAATCTTTCGAATGATGAGACGAGTGAAACGTTCACCTGATGGTAAGTGATACGCCCGCCCATAACAACGTAGCGCTAATTAGGATGATGTACAGCATTGCGCTTGTCGTCTTGAGACATAAGATGTTCAGTCTCGTTAAATCAGTCATTTCACTATTTACACGCCTTCAAACCGGAACACGGTAACGTTTGCACACTAGTGTTTGGCGGCAGAAATATGTGGTGTGGTGGTACCCGCCTAGGCGGTTTCCGGCAAGAGAGACCTTTTTTAACGCAGGGGAATTCTTCTTAAAAAATAGTCTGTTTCTAGGATCATGTGGTCAAGGTTATATGGAACTTCTACCAACTAAAACTACCTCGGGGGTCTTCGTCAGTAAATTAGCAGGGGCTCCAGGATCTCCTACGGTACGCACCGGTGCCCCCCTACACTCTGGCTAAAATATCCCAGGAAAGGGCAAAACCCTCCCACGCTGTGCTACGGCAAATACAAGACCACCATGCATTTGCGAACCTTACAAGGCTCGTTTATTGAACTCTGAGGATCCCTACGATCCAGAGGCCCACGATCCTGAGGACTCTTTTATTCACCTTGTACGACAGACAGGGAATATCTTAGTTCAATTCTTAATAGGCCGAGACTACAGTGCTGGGCAACAAGGACCTACGACTAAAGAAAATGTGTTCCTGCTGAAATTGTAGTCAGATCAGGTGTCAGCCCTGTGGACCTAAATATACGTCTGGGATATGAGTGGTTGGCTGTACCTCGTAATCCTGTACAGTAGTACAGGATTACTTCACGCCATTCGACCGTTATTAAGCCTGCAGTCGAAATACGTATAAATGAAATTAGGAACTTCACACAACTACAAAAACATGTTTTACATTTGACAATGATATTTCATGTACTGTCACGGTGACTAACTTTCCATGGACGTCCACTGCTGGACATAGACCTCCACCAAAGATCTCCACAGAGTTCAATTGAGATTAATTGGGCCTAAGCCCACCACGCTGACTCAGTGAGGGTTGGTGGGTGGTCAGAGCATCGTCTATTATTCACTCTGCTGAAGGTGTCCGCGTGCAGGTGAGGTTGACTAGAGCTCCGCTAGATGTTGGGTGGAACTTACACTCGCTAACTTTGTTAAAGTACCATAAAATGAAGAATGATAATCGGATTCGGTAATCAATTTTTTTTATATGACTGAGCTACAAGACGACCGAGAAGTTGAATTGATGATAACGTGGCGCTAGTTAATATCTCGCTACCTCGCTAATGGTTAGAGCGTGCGGCCTTCATTCCGAAGGTCGCGGGTTCGAATCTCGGCACGAACCGATGATTTTAATATCTAAGTTATGTACATTTGTAAACTTTAGTAACAACAGCGAAATACAAACGGCGAAGGAAAACATCGCGAAGAAACCTGCACATGAATTAGAATTTATTCTAAGGTGTGTAAAGTCACCAATCCCTATTGGGCCCGCGTGGTGACTATGACCACATCGCTCTCATATTGAGGGTAAGCCTATGCCCCAACATTGGGGACGTAAATTGGCTGTTATGGAGGGATGGAGACATATGTTAAATCTCGTTTGTCATTTCACTGGTTACAACGCTTTTCCAACCGGAACACAGTAATGTTTGCACACTACTGTTTGGCAACAGATACAGATGCTGCGATAGCATCTTCTGTAACGGATATATTTTTTTGTAATCGGGGAGGGAGGGGGTATTTTCTTAAAGATAACCTGCTTTTGGGGGGAAGTCGAGGATTTGTGGTATTTTTACCCACTAAAACTTCCTCAGCGGTCATTCTCAGTGCGTTGCGAAAGGCCCCGGGATCTCCTACGGACGCACCATTGCCTCCCAGCACCGTTAAGGACGTCACACGTATAGCTTTAGTCCTCCTTGGCATCCTCGCTTTGTTATGGTACGACAAGCAATAGACCACCTCGCTCGCTTAGTAGCCAGTGAGGTCCTCTACTTTCAAAGCAAACGAATTCGAAAACTCTTTAATTCGCCTTCTACGACGAAAGCAACTTACGTTCTATTATTAATATTTCAAGACTACAGGGCAAATGGTGGTACCTACCTAGATGGTTTCCGGCAACAGAGACCTACAATCAATTTTAAGCTTTAAAAATTGGATATCACGTGTCATGATATTTCACAATAGTTATTTATCTATACTGTCTTGTCAAAATTCTGATCCAAACCGAAAAAAAATATCAGCTAAAATAATGAATGAATCGATAACGTATTAAATATCGTTAATTACATGCTATTATGGAGTCATTTAATCATCGCTTAATTTTACGATATATGCGAGGCCGATTACACGGCGCCGTGTGTGAAGGTGTCTCCAGAGATATCGTGTAGAGCAGAGTTCCCCAAACTTTTTTGTGTCGTAGACCCCTTGTCATGTTTTTCCTTGTTGGGTAGACCCTCTACTTACCTGATATTGATTTCTTGTAAATTTCTAACTGTAGTGAAGTTTAGTTTAAAAACATAAAGTAAAAACACATGTTAATTTATCTATTTATTAATTGAATTTAAATTAAAACTACTCAAAATAAAATTTTGTATGTGTTATGTAAAATATACGTAACATTAAATAGACTATAAATAAAATAACATAAGCAATAAGTCAATATTTTTAGTGAGAAGGATGAACCGGATGCTTTAATAATAAAATATCACCATTTGGCGTCAATTTTGTAAGGGTTAATCTTAAATCTCCTCGGCTAATGATGTCCAGTCTGTTTCTTTTTTTCGTTAGGAGATTGGTAACAGCGCTGAACCCCCTTTCCACTAGGTATGACGATGGAAAGGAAATTAAAAATTTCCTCGCTATATTCCATAATATGGGATAAGTAACGGGTATGTTTTGCAGCCAGAATTGCTGATATCCGTTTTTAAACTGAACCTTAAGTTCTTCGTTTGTACTTAGTTCAGTCAGTTCCTCTTGTATTATCACATTCGTTTCTTCTATGTCACCATATGGATTAATTATCCACGGTGGTATTACCATAGTCAAAATATCCTCAAACCTAGATTCAAAATCTGAATAGAGAGCATTTAAATGTTGAACGTAAGTTGAAACGTCGTCTATCGTGGACCCTCATTTTCATTTCATGGACCCCCAAATTTTTTTTCGCTGACGTAGACCCCTTGCAGGTTGTCATAGACCCCTAGGAGTCGATATAGACCACTTTGGGAATCACTGGTGTAGAGTATGCACACCGTATCCAAAATCTTTGTGCTTATCTATACTTAAATATGAACATACTAATTTCAATTCTGGATTGCCTTTTTTTGTTTAACGTGGGGAAAATGCCTTTGCATACTTTCCCTCACGGGGGCAAAGACAGGTCGGATTTCCTCCGATTAACACTCCCTCGTTATTATTCGGTCGCTGCTTACAGTGGGGCGATGGAAACGCTTTTTTACACCTCCGCGACCCTGTCAGCGCCGGCTTCACTGTGCAGCTCTATCTTGGAGGAAGAGATCCCGCTTTCCAAGAAAGGAAACTCCCGACTCCTTGCGGCGGATCAGGCCTTGGGCTCCCCCACCAACCGTTATCCAGCCGCAGAGATAAAGAAAGCAGAGAAACGCAATATTAAAACTCCTCTACTCCCGCGGCTCCACCGCCGCCGTATCAGCGGTGCCTAGTCGCGGAGAATAGAAAGAGCGGCGACGCGCAACTCCTTTCCCTCCGCGACTCCACCGCCGCTACGAAGGCCAATGCGAGGCAGCCTCCGCGGCAAATCACATCCGAGGTGACCTCACGGAGCTTACCTGGAGCGGCAACCGCGGACCCACCATGTAGGTTCGCCATAGCTTGACCGTAGGTGACAAAGCCACAGCTACTGAGCCCCACCGCCACGACATGGCGGGAACCTGTTCGGTGGCGTGAAAAAGTTTGAATAACTACACTAAAGTAAGATGAAAGAAAAAGGCAAAAGCTTAACATTTAAGTATACAGCAAAAATTGCTTGACTGTCCCCGGAAAGTAACACTTAAAGCAGGGGCTCCGCAGGGGCTCAAGTTCCCATGGGAGGGTTTCAGTCAGTGTCGCCTTGAGCACAAGCCCGACGCACTGTGCGTAAATGCGCTTATCCTCCAACAAAAAAAAACACACGTTTACCAGTGTGAGAGAGACAACGAAAGAAAAATGTATGGATTAGCAGCCCACGCTAGTACACCGCACACAACTGCGCTGATGACAAGTGCGTCCTCCTGTTCTTAAGTAGACTGACGAGCGGCAGAACAGCCATTATATAAGTAGAGTTCAGCAATTAGCGTGACTGTCTGGATGATTATGACCTAGCTCCACAGTTAACTGCGTTTTAATTTTGTTTTTAATCGACGAAGCCACAAGACGAGCGAGACTTTCATATATATAATGGCACTAGTTGGGATGTTATACACTACACCACTTTGCGCTCGCTTTGATAACAGGCCGTGGATCCGGGTCCACGCGCCCAATGTCAGATAAGCTGTTTAAAGTCGAATGGCTTGCAGCGTTGACATCATCAGGAATCCAGCCAGCTCGCTTTGAGATACTGGTGGTCTTTGTGACCGGATACCGTCTAGGCAAGTACCACTGCAGCGACCATTTCTCCCGCCAAACAGTAGTGTGCAAACATTGTTCCGATTTGAAGGGTCTTGGTAAGTAGTAAAATTACTAGGGTAACGAGACGTAACACCTCATGTCGCAAGGTGACGAGCGTAATTTGGATGCTGTGTATATCATCTTAACTAGCGCCACTGTTGTTATGAGTTACTTGAGATGTTAAGTAACGTCACCAAAGTAGTATTACTAATTAAAACACCCTTTAAACCGGACCACGGTAAAGCTCGCACATTAATATTCCTCCGCATAAAGCCGTGGTGGTAGCTTAGCGATCTGCGAAAACAGAGAATTGTCATCAGTAAATCATGTTAGATTGTGAGTGGGGTGAGGTTGAGCAGGGATGGGGTATACAAATAAATGATGTTACTTTATCTTTACGCACGGTGATTTAATATCACATTAAGCGTGATATGATATCATAAACATTCAAACGCGCAGACGTCGCAATGCTATTTATACAAACCGGTTGCGCTGATACTCAATCAATTGCATCATAAATATCAAATTTCATAGTAATTCGAATGCATTGAGTCATTTTTATATAAATTTAGAATCTTCTCCATAGATGTCCACAGCTGGACATTTACGATGCTGCAAAGATCTCAACTTCTAGCAATCTTAACTATACCTTTCCTAAATGTTTTTTCTCCTTTTTTCCTTTACCTTCATTAAATCATCTTTGTTAACGGCTAACCAATATTACACATCTATCGTCCCTCTATCAATGCTTTATTTTTTCACAAATCCATATATATATAAATATTATGAGAATAGGTTTAGTTTGTTCGCCAATCACGTAAAAACTAGTGAACGTATCGACACGGGAACATGAACAATCGACGCGAAATGATTTGTAAATGTCTAAAGGCTATATACTTTTTAACTTTCATAGATCCTTCATCATTTTCTAATCAACTTTTATAAACATTTTCATTTGTTATCTTTTATGCGGTTGCTATAGTAACGGTTGCTATGGACTCATTTGCGGTTGAGCTTCATATTTCAGACAAATTTGAAGTCTAAATTTATATCATGGCCAAGATGGCGGGCAGGGAACGGCCTGTATGTGCATGTGGATACGATCGAGCCAAGTGGCGCTCCATGGAAGAACCCTGTCCAAAAGTGGATTATCGCGAGCTGATAATATAATAAAGTATACACCCGTCCCTCGATTTGCACGGTACTTGAATTACACGGCTTTGCCTTTAAAGGGTTTTTAAATTAAAAAAAAGTATTTTTTTTGTAATAGTTTTGCATTATGCCATTAATCAGTATCATATTGATGAACGTACTCTTTTAAAAGCTCGTTCAAAGTTACCGAACGCAGTGCTTGCATCAGCCTCTTTTTGGAAGATGTAGAAACTTCAGTCATATTTTCTGATTGAATTCTAGTAACAGATGATATCTCATTTTACACAATTACAATGAAGCTATCTTCGACTTTTCTTTGTCTTCTTTAGATCGATTTACACGGTTTTCAGATTAATTGAACATATCCGTCGACTTTGTATGAACTCTGTGTCTCGTTTTACACGGTTTCGTTTTGCACGATTTTCTCAAGAACGTATCTACCGTGTAAATCGAGGGATGAGTGTATATATATATATATTATAAAGTATTAATCAACATGAAGAAATAAACAACATACATTAATTTTAACATGTAGCGTTTGACAACAACCCTGTTAAAACTTTCAAGTACGCCCTTATTTGTATACTGCTCTTATAAGAAAATATTAGTTAGGTAAAAAGATATTAGTAGCTTACTGGCATAATGGTTAGACCGTGCGGCCTTCATTCGGAAGGTCGCGGGTTCGAATCTCGGCATGTACCGATGACTTTAATATTTAAGTTATGTACATTTGTGAACTTTAGTAACAACAGCGAAATACAAACGGTGAAGGAAAACATTGCGAGGAAACCTGCACATGAATTAGAATTTATTCTCAGGTGTGTGAAGTCACCAATACGCTTTGGACCCACGTGGTGACTATGGCCCCATCGCCCTCATATTGAGGGTAGGCCTGTGCCTCAACAATAGGGACGTTAACTGTTTGTTATGGAAAAAGATATCAATTTGAAATACTATGAAATATTATGTTGGTTCCGATATTCTGCTATACAATATTTGGGAAACCATAAACCATGGACTTACAACCATGTCAGTCAGTTGAGGTCGTGCAAACGCTGCATCCTTATAACAATGATCTCGAGTACTCTGCACTATTTTATCAAGATTAATGGTGCCTTTATATGTTTAGTACAATTATAAATGCATTTGTAGTGTTTAGTGTGAGTAGGTAAGGTAAAAGGAAGCAACGAGACGAACGTCACATACACCTGATTTTAAGTGATCATCTTTATCAGCCGATACATGTCTCCAGCTGGACATAGACTTCATCTAAAGATTTCCAGATCGATCGGTCCCGCGTTACTCGTATCCAGTGAGTTCCCGCGATTCTCACCAGATTGTCAGTCCACCTTGTTGGAGGAGTCCCAACGCTATATCTACCGGTACGCAGACCCCACTCGAGGACCTTACCGTCCCATCGGCCGACGGTCCTTCGAGCAATCGCTCGCCCATTATAACATGTGACTAATTAGAATGGTACACAAGCACCACATTATCCTCGTCACTTTGATGATGAGTTTCGTTACTGCAGTAATTACACTAGCAACAGCGCCCTTCAAACCTGAGCACATATTAACAGTAGTGCATTGTGAGAGGTTTCAGGATGTCATACTGAACACACCGGTCCTTCCATGCACTTCCCCTTAATATGTCCCGGGAGTGCCGTAATCTAGCATCTCCCTTTGCAACGACAATGACGAGTCAGCTCGTACTTGTTTTCCAACCCGGGCTCGCGTAGTGGGCAAGGAGGAGTCCCACCTTCAAAGCCCGCAAACCCGAAAATCGTTTAACCGTCCTGCTTTCTATCATGTAGGTCCCCTATTCGATTCCACGCATAAGAGAGTTAGGATGGTAAAACTTTTTGTAACCCTTTCTTCTTCTTTATCACTCTATCACTCTTAACAGAGCGATCGTGGTCATCACTTTAGATGTTTGTCGCAAGATTAACAACCCTTTCTAATTTAACTGGAACCCTTTCTACTTTATATTAATACAATGTATGAGAGAAGTTATGATGTTTATGTAACCCTCTGTCTGAATGGAGCCCATCATCATCAGCTGATAGACGTCCATTGTTGGACACAGGCCTCCCAAAAACTCCACATTGATCGGTCCTGTGCTGCAGTCAACATAGCCTCTCGCACCGCCGAGCATTAGGGCTCGTCGTCTGTAGGGGTTCATATGGGAGGGAATTTAGACTATTTCTCACCATGCTTGTACAATTCCGATTGGCGGGGGCCAGAGCCTCGTTTGTTGATTAGCAGGGTGCACCACGACCAGATGACGTTGGCTTGGATCCCGTAAGTTGTTGTGCGGGATCCCTTACACCCCTGTATGTACCCCAATCATTAATATTTATTTCATCGGGCATTTAATAAGGAATTTTGTATGTTACTTAGCTCAGCAGACGTTCGATATTCTTAAGGAATCTCGGCAACGTCGTTGGGTTAAGTTGTTAACTTAATCTTGTTACGACAAACGTGCAGTGAATAAGCAACTGCCGTAAGTTGGAAATGTAAAAGCCGATATTAAAATTCCTTTTCATTACAATACGCAATAATCACATTTCAATGGCGACAATTGTAAAGGGAATAAATATTTTAATTGCACCAGTAAAAAGTTTCACTGCAGCCGACGTGAATAGGTGGGAAACCTGTGTGGAAAGTTGTGTGAAAGTTGATATAAACTTAATTTTTACTTGTTATCAAATAACATATCAGAGTAATATTAAACAAAAGCAGGAAAGAGTTAAGTGCTACTACAATACAGGCTCCCCGTAATACAGACACCAGGTTCTAAAGTTCCTTCGTCAGACTTTCCGGCTATTGTAGAACATCCATAAATTTACTTATACTACTTAATCAACTTATTCGTTAGTTGAAGGTATAGTTTTTTTTTTCTCACTTAGAAAGATATCACATTGATATAATCTGTCACTATAACATCATTGCTTTGTTTTCTCTTTCCACGGGAGCCAGAGTATTCTGGGTAATCATGCTTCATTATTCACAGCCTCATAATTAATAAACACCATCTGAAATTGAGTACTAGACTAATTAACAAGAAAAACCATTTAAAGATTTAGTTTTTGCGTGGTATATATTTTTTTTAAGTATAAGAAGTCGGTTATATCTTTTATCTATAGGTATTTTCCAATTAAAGTTCAGTTAAAATCGGTCCAATGATTCCATATAAAACAAATCGATGATATTTTGTATGAGTGTTGAATAGTAATGAGTATGAATTAAATTTATCATTATCAGCTGACAGATGTTCACTGCTGGGTATTGGTTTGCCTCAAAGATTCTCACACCGAATCGGGTAGGGATTATTACGGGAGGATTTCCGACCATTTCCCAACCTAACCTAACCTAACCTAACGCCCCTCCAACGGGTTCTCGCCTTGTCGTGGCGGAGGGGCTTCGTAACAGTGGCCCGCGACACACGGTGAAGCTAAGTGGAACCCACCCGGCCGGCACGCTGCGAAGGGTTGGCCGAAGCAGCCGCTCCAGGTTCGAACACCGGTTGAATAACTGGAGCTCACCGAAGCGGCCGGAGACGGCGGGGGCGGCTTTATGCTGCCCTACCGGCCAGGCCGCAGAGAAGAGGAGTGTCGGTATTGAGAAGCGCCGTTCTCTCTATCCTCCGCGGCCGCTGTTAGGTAGCGGCGGGCCTAACATCTCTCCGTCGCAGGGAGCCGGGAGAGGTTTTCTCCAGTGGCTCCCATGGCCTCTGGGCGACGGGTTCGGGGGAATCCGTCGCCCGCGCGACTGCAGGAGGCCGAGGAGGGGGCGCGCTGCATGTTCCGGCGCGCCCTGGAAAAGAGGGTTCATCCCTCCCTCCCGAGGTGGGGCCGCGCAAGCTGCCAGCGCCGGCAGAATTGCGGTTGAGTTCCACGTTCCCGTGTTCTTGCCATCATGGCGATGAGGTGGAACATCGTGGGGGGTTTAAGTCGGTGCAAGTCCGACATAATCCGGCCTCGCCCCCGCGAGGACGAGTATGCGTGGGCGTTTCCCCCACGTTAAACAAAAAAAAACCTAACCTAATGCGGGATTAGTGGGAGCCAGAGCCAGTGTACCGCGAGCAGGCGTTGCCAGCTTGGATCCTGTGACTAGTTGTACACCATTGTATTAAATTATAAAAAAAAATGGATGTGATACAAACGGACACACATCATTCGCTTTTGTATAAATAAAAGATTCTCTGAATGTAGCATTAACTAGCACATTGTTGCGGCCACTTCGTTAAAGGAATTACGAAGACTTACGCCGGCCGAGCGCTAATTTAAGTCTCTTAATATTAATTCCTCTGGTGGTAATTACCAATTCAATGGTAATGGAACGTAGCAGTAATATTACTCGCGATTACATTTGAAGAAATTCTTACTATCCAAAATAACAGTGAAGATGTTTACAGTAACTATTTTACTGGTGGATCTGTATTGCCAACGATCTCCAACTCCACCTTTTTTTTTATTCTACAAAGCGACGAGACCGCTCGTTCACCTGATAGTAAGTGATACGCTCGCCGATAATAACTTGGCGCTAGTTAGAATGGTATACATGCACCACATTGTGCTCGTCGCCTTGTGACATAAGATGTTAAGTCTCCATTACCTCAATAATTATACTAACTACAGCGCCCTTCGAACCGTAATATAGTAATTGTTTCACATTACTGTTTGTCGGCTGCAATAGCCGCTGCGGTAGTACGAACCTAGACGGTTTTTGATAACAGAGACCTTTCTCTCTAGGGTCCTTACCTCATGTCTGAGGATCGTAGTCAGTGCTGGAGTTGCTGTCTGGAGCGAACGATCTTCTTCCACCGGTTCCTGTCCAGCGTATCTCTTACGACTGTGTAAAATTTAGAGGACGACGACTCTTAAACTGATCGGTCCATCTGGTTGGTGCATGACCGAATGATCTATTATTACCTTCGGTGTTCCTAACGACATTCAATTTCAAACAATCTATAGAGACATACCACCAGTAAAGAGTTCTACCACTAGTACAATGTGGCCGCTTTAGGGTTTATCGTTATCAGGATCACGGTTGTGTGGGAAAGTATTCCTGTGGTACAGGTCAGAATTTTAGCCCGTAAAGGTCCGGTATAACTTTGCTGCTGCCTTCACAGCAGAAGAGTATCCCGTGGAGGATTACATCACGAAAAGATAATCTATGTATTTACAGACTCTAGGTAGGTGCCAGCGCGGCGTCTACTTCTGCTGCTAAACGGTAGTGTGCAAACATTACTATGGTACAGTTGGTTAGGAGTAGAAGCTATAAATAACTGGGGTAACGATACTTAATATCTTATGGCGACAGTAGCAATGTGGTGCTTTGTATATCATCCTAACAGATGTATCAAATACCAGCAGGGGAACAGCTCGCACGTCTAGTCGCTTCATTGAGTAAAAAAGAATTTTCCATAAAATCTAGATAGACTAAACATGTCAGTGGAGAGAGCTGTCGAGGGCCTCGCGAACACACTTGAAGTTAATGAGAACAGCGAGGGGTTCCGTGACCGGCAATAACGAATGCATACGTGTACGAGAACCACAAAATTTTCTACTACGGAATTGAATGAAAAATATTCCTCGTTAATATCTCGATACGTTTAGATTCAAAAGGGCTTAAGCACCTATATGGCGAAGATGACCTGGATGCAGTAGCATCCAGTTTTACGAGATCTATCGCTTGCTATATTCAAAGTTGGGAAATTCGCGAAAAAATTGCAAACCTTTTTTTTCAATGATGCGACGAGATCAGCAGTACGTTCACCTGATAGCAAATGAAACGCATGCCCATAAGAGCGTGGCGCTAGTTAGGATGTTGTACATTGCACCATATAGCGCTCGTCGCCTTGAGATATATGATGTTAAGTCTCGTTACCCCAGTAATTACACTAGCTACAGAGCCCTTCAAACTGGAACACAGTAATGTTTGCACACTACTGTATGGTAAGGGGTCCCGCATAACAACTCACGGCACCCAAGCCTACCTCACCTGCTTGTGGCGCACCCTGCTAATCAATAAACGAGGCTCTGGCTCCTGCCAACCCGCATTGGGCCAGCGTGGTGGGAAATAGCTCAAATCCCCCTATATGAATCCCTACCCGAAATGGGAATCTTTGGGGGAGACCTATATCTAGCAGTGGACGTCTATCGGCCGATGATGATGATGAATAATAGGTAAATATTTTGAAGGCAGAAGTTCATCCAGGTCTAGGTTATCCTGTACTATCTACCTATAGGTTACCGCACGGTATATTTGGGCCAGCGTGGTGGAAATTGGTACAAATCTCCCCGTGTAAACCCCTTCAATCGGCGGCTTCAAGTGCCCGGCGATACCGAGAGCCATGTTGACTATGGACCGATCGACATCGAGATTTTTAGGGGGGGGCTATGTCCAACAGTGGACGTCTATCAGCAGATGATGATGATGTATGACGGTAGGAATAAGAGCTGCGGTTTTGCTTACCGAGACCATTTCCGGAAATAGAAACCTACCTCTAGTAAAAAATCAGCACAAAATCAATATCATCAAAGGATCTTTTACTTTAATAATTTTTGAACCTTTTATCTTTACTATTTATCCTTTTTTCTTTCAAATGTAAATTGTATCTAAATGAATTGTTATATTAATATCGTTTTATGAATTATCTAATCGCTACAACATTAAAGCGGAAATAAAAGGAAAAAGATAATTTCTACTTCTGTGAGATTCTAACCATGGGAAACACATTGTTCACGTCGTTATTGTTTCCCTTACATTATTTGTTCTTATGGCGCCTCTTCTAAGAATACATATTTTCAATAAATCTAATTTGATACTGGTAACTTTTACAACTCCTCGTCACCACAAATTACCACTGATAAGATAAAGATTTGGGCACTAATAAACAAACCTTCGACCCTCGAAACCCCCTGGTTCCTTAAACTAGGAATTGAACTTGTATGCCAGAAGTAAAGTACTGATGATGGAATCAAGACTGTTTGAGTCAAATTTTGTCGTTACAAAATACTACCTATGTATATCTAATACTAATTTTCACGTGATTCGAAGAACAAACAAAAACCCATTTTCATTATATATATATAACTTATACACAGTATAATTACATTAACAGTCCATTTAATTTTCCCACTATTGGGATTCAGGTCTGGTTTCAAAAAGGAGATTCAACTTCTTGCCCAAAGCTCGTCAAGTGCGGGTTATCTCATCCGCTGTCGCCCACTTTTCCTAGAAACTATTGGGTGTTGGAATACGTCTGTTTCTTGGCCAACTAGTGAAGGTTGGCGATCAGCGTGGTACAGACCTTTCTGTCTCTGGTTCGGCAGAACAATTCGGACGCCCCAGATATGCCAGTCCAATCCCTGATATTCTTAAACCATGATTTTTTCCTTCTCTCCATCTTCCGTTTTCTGATAAGGAAGCCTTATGGTGTATACCAAGTATGCAAGTTATATAGTTTCAGGTCCGGGGTCGCAAGCTCAATATCCGATATGTTCAGTTAAATAGGTGGTAAATCTCTGTTGCCGGAAACCGTCTAGGTAGGTACCACCGCAGCTGCTATTTCTACTGCTAAACTACTGTTTGCAAACATTACTCTGTTTTCGGTTTGGAGGGCGCTGTAGCTAGTGAAATTGCTAGGCTAATAAGACTTATTACCTAATGTCTCAAGACGATGAGCACAATTTGAAGCAGTGTATATCACCTTAACTAGCGTCACGTTTTATTGGGCAGGTGTATCATTTTGACGAAAAGATAAGCAAAACTATCACCATCTGGTGTCATAATAACAAAACTATCAACAGCATTATACCTCATCAGAGAATATATATATGTATTTATATATATAGAAATAGAATCGATGTTCCCGCCCCGTGACTACTCGCTGCCCTCCGGGCCTCTTCCCCTTATTAATACTCCCGCAACTTTCATTAGGGAAGGAATTTTGTAACATCCAATCTTAGCTGACCTCTAAATCGCAGAAGCAATATCTTTACCAAATTTTGAGTGTTTACGTCTAATAGTTTCGGAGATCACGTGATGTTTCAATAAGTCTCTGATATTTAATATATATATATATATAAATATGCAGTGCGTAGTAGTCGCACTTAAAACTTGTGCTATCACCACTCCGTCGTTATCAGCCGACAGACATCCGCTGCTGAGCATAGGTTTCTCCCAAGGATCTCCACAACCATTGGTCCCGCGTTGCTTGCATCCAGTGGGTTCCTGCGATTCTCACAAGATCGTCGGTCCACCTTGTAAGAGGCCTCCCAACACTACGTCTACCGGTACGTTTGCGCCACTCGAGGACCTCGCTGCCCATCTGCCGTCCGTCCTTCGAGCAATTTGCCCTGCCCACTGCCACTTAAATCAAGCAGTTTTTTTAGCCAATGTCGGTGACCTTAGCTCTTCTGCGGATCTCTACATTTCCGATACGATCGCGCAGAGAAACTCCGAGCATAGCCCTCTCCATTGCCCTTTAGGTGAGCTTATGTTCAGCAGTGAACGTCTATCGGCTGATGATGTTGATTATAACTAAAAATCTAGAAAATAAACTAAATCTATTAATACCTAAAACTAATCATATTTTTAATACCAACACACCCAACAAGTTAACAGAGCGCCTTTATGTTACTAATGCAAATATTGTGTCAGTAGTAGTGTTTCCATGATAATAATAGATGACGCACTATGAATAAAATTTCAAATGTCAATATAGTATGTAATAGACATACGAAAATATTATATAGATTGTCGTTTTAGATAGTTAATTGAATGGATATTTATATATATATATATATATTGGAGATATCTAGAGATTAATTGCCTCGTCACGAGATCTCCGAAACTATTAGACGTAAACGCTTAAATTTTAGTAGAGATATTGCTTCCGCCGATCAGAGGTCAGCTACGATTGGATGTTACAAAATTCCTTCTCCAATGGGAGTTGCGGGTTAATAACGGGAAGAGGCTCGGAGGGTAGTGGCTTGCCACAGGGCGAGAATATCGATTCTCTATCTATTTTTATATTATGTCTATTCTACATTACTCCGACTATTTCGGGCAGGGAACTGCTAGTATGTATATATATATATATTTTTCTGATTATGTATAGTTCTGTTAAGAGTTTTGTTCGTATGACGAAAAGACAAGCAAGAATTTCACCTGATGGTAAATGATACACTTACCCAATACAACGTGACGGGAATGGGCCTAAGTTCATGTATATTTTTGTAGGTATTTTCATGTTGTTATCTTTGTTTACTATTTACTCATTAACCGTCACTCTTTTTATAGTCATTTTATATATAATGTGAAAAGAGATAAGAGAAGATGATGAGAAAAGAGATAACATTTATTTAGAAACGCATATACCTTAACGATTCCGTAGTCGTTGAAGTAGACCTATGTTAAAAATATTGGCAATGTTTCTTCATTCTCTAAATATACTTGAAATATTCGAGTCTTGTTTTTATTTTAAAAATTATTAATAAATTAAGTTTATTTTATGTTTATAACAATAAATAATATACTTTTCAGATTCTGCGACAGAAATGCTATTTACACATATTGCGGAATCGTACTCGTCGCTATCAATCCATACTACGATTTGCCTATTTACGGTAAGTTATTTAAATTTACTTTTTACATCATTATTATATATATCCTCGATCATTTGGCTAGCTACAGCGTCTTTCAAACAGGATGACATATTGTTTTATTGTTTAAAAGGCTTTATAAACTATAATTTGATCTACTTAGATGGTATCCGGCAACACAAATTTATCACCGGTAGGAATTCACAATCTGCAATTAACAATTACTTTTAGGTCCATCATCATCTCGATCGAAGGACATCCACTGCTGGATATATAATATTTCAATGTATTACAGAAACATAGCTTTGCGTCTAGTTTAGGTCTGCTATGAAATTTTTATAAGTCCTCGTAACATCTCGCAAATCTAGTTTTGTATGCATGAGTTTATATCCTTGATACGAACCCAGGCAGAAACTAGGCTTTAAAATTCATAGTATTGTTAGTATATACTATGAAACATAAATTGTCAGTTTTTCAAGTGGGATGTTAGTATCTCTCGACTTTTTAATTTTATCGAAATTTACAAGTAAATATAAACAACACTTGGAATAGCTTTAGCAATCTACTATTATACTTTTATTTTAACGGCTAAGGTATTTATAAGATCCTGTGGACTTCCCAATCCTGTCTCGCTGATATTCATTCGCCAAACAGTCGAATTTTCTATAGGCACAGGTAGTAAATTTACGAGGGCATCAAGTCCTAACATTGTAAGAATGTTAACCTTCTCAGTAGCCATAACATTAAGAGGTCCGATGAAGCTGCAATAGTCGTCAATAAAACTTGCAGCGCAAACTTCATCATAAAAAAAATCATTAAGAGAATTCTTGCTGGCTGCGTTAAAGTAAATAAAAGAGATTATGATAATAATAAATAATATTTTATTCTGCTTCTGTAGTATGAAAACAACCATTATCAACGCATCATTCATGGTATTATTTAATAAACTAAGCCGTTTTGTAATTTGTACATAGGTGATGAAACGATCATGATGTACCGGGGTCAGTCCATGGGAGACCTCGATCCGCACATATTCGCTGTATCCGAAGAAGCCTACACTAAACTGGAGAGGGAGAGGAGGGATCAGAGTATTATTGGTGAATATACAATTATTTTGTAGATGATCCCTTAATAATTGAAGGAATACATACATTTTGAAAACTTAAACATTAAAAAAATTTTTTTTTTGTAAAAAAGCGATGATAAGAGTTTTAGGAAGTTTTTAGTAGTAGATTATATATTCTTCTTCTTCGTCGTCATCACTTTTGACAGAACGGTCGTGGTCCTCACTTTAGGTGTTGGTAGCTATTGAGCGATTTGTGGTCCAGGTAAAAGTTTAGGGTACCAGGTCACGAGTAAGAAGGCCTCAGGGATGGACCGACCAGATAAAGGCTGCAGTACATGGCTCGTCATCATTGCCACTATGAATGTACTAGGAAGGCGGCCATCGGAGAGGAATGGCGACGTGTTGTGAAGCCTGCGACCAACACCTGAAGATTATATATACGTAAATATTTTTTAGTGAGCGGTGAGTCCGGTGCGGGCAAGACTGTGTCGGCTAAATACGCGATGAGGTACTTCGCGGCAGTAGGTGGTAACGCCAGCGAGACGCAAGTGGAACGGAAAGTCTTAGCATCGAGTCCCATAATGGAGGTAAGAATAGTTAGAACTAGACCTATAATCTCAAATAAGTTTCTTAGATGAGTTATAAACTACGTTGAATTTGTACTTATTCACTGGAAGACATACATAATAATAGAACCTCAAATCGAAGGAGCATAGGTTTTCTCACTTCCAGCTTGAGCTTCACAGGTTGGCATATTGTATTAAGATCTTGATGACTTGTGAAGGATGGAATAGGTCCTAGTGGGTACATAAAGTGACACTTCGTCTTTAAATGTACGATTTTATTATTCATCTTACATGTGCCAGATTTAAAAAAAATATATTTATATGTGACACTAACAAGACATATTTGTGGTCTACAATCAGGTTTAGTAACAACGATAATCTTTTGCAGTCCATTGGTAACGCTAAAACAACCCGAAACGACAATTCGTCCCGTTTCGGCAAGTTCATCGAGATCCACTTTGACGATCTGTACCGCATCTCGGGCGCCAGCATGCGTACCTACCTGCTGGAGAAATCACGGGTGGTGTACCAGAGTACCGGAGAGAGGAACTATCACATCTTCTACCAGTTATGCGCAGCGGGCGTCAATATGCCGGAACTCAAGCTCGGTGAGAATTGCTGAGCCTTTAGATCTTATATATACAGACCATTGATTCAATAATTAATTTTATAGTTATTTTCCACTTTATCGATATCTGTTGATGTCCTTTGGTTAAAATATGAAGTCTCAAAGAAGAGGTTCGCCGTATTCGTCACACTTGGTATGTTAGTTGATAAACTCGGCGTTCTGATGAAAGCCACACACAGAGACAAATGATATCTTTTTCCAGAATTACAGTGTAGCAATAACGTAATATTATATTTTCTATCAAATTCAGTACATACAAGTATTTAAGAAATGATGAAGAATGATGTAGAATTTAAAACAAGTGGGCTGTTTAATATATTAAATCTACTTGGGCCTTCTCTAAAAAGGAGACATTCAAGGCTATATTTACTTGACTGGTCAAGTTGAGGTTTGTGGGCGGAAATCCTCTTCTCTTTGAGATGTATAGCACGTACGCCCGTCTTATTAACTCGGTTATCACAGCCTTTATGCTCAATCAATTTATGTGAACTTTCAGACCATCAGGACTCATTTCACTACCTAAACCAAGGCGGAAGCCCTTACATCGATGGCGTCGACGACTTGAGAACTTTCAACGAAACAAGAAATGCCCTCACCACTTTAGGTAAATTTTATGTTGAAAGTAATATAATAATCACGGTGCGTAAAGTTTTTTTTTTCTTTATGATAAAGTTTGCGCCGCAGTTTTATTGACAACCATTGCGGCTTCGTTGGACTTAAGGCTAAAAAAATAAAAAAAAGAAAAGAAACTAAAACTAAACTAAAACTATAAATTAACACAATCATATAAAAGTAAAACACAAACCTGAAACCAAAACATAAAAATTTATATTTACATATATAATATATGTTAAGTTATATTTAAAAAGGGGGAGGAGAAAGGTGAAAAAAATATTGGGTGCGGAAGGGTTGAAGAGATGGATAGTGCTATAGGGAAGGGGAGTACGTAAAATAGTCCACCTGGTAGTAGTTATTACGTCTGCATATCATCACATACCGCTTAGACATATGACGGTTTGTCTAGTTAATCCACTATCAGCTACCATCCAGCCAATACAGAGTAATGTTTGTGACTTACTCTCCAGTTGCAAAACATTGCAAACACAACAACAACAGTTACAAAAAGGTTCTCATTTATAATTACTTGTGATAATCTTAGACCTGACCAGAGTCTGTGCTAGTCCAAATTCTTTAATTACTCTTAATTTTCCACATTGTTGGTGATTTTATAATTTTATTTTTTTTGTCCAGGTGTATCGGAGACGGAACAGCAGAATATGTTCACGGTGCTGGCTAGCATTCTTCACCTCGGTAACGTGGAGTTATATGATAGTGACCCTGACGCTGGGCACAACGAGGAATCGAGCGAGGGCGCTTATATCAGTGTGAGTGCATCATAGTTCCCAGAATAGTACAATGTGTTGATAGCTCAAATTGATAGTGTTGTCGTTCTCGATACAAGTTGAGATAGGGGCGGGTTCGGTTCACACTCAACTTGAGCTTCCGGTAAAAGAAACCATCGTGAGGAAATTGTAATATTGAAGAACCAACAGTTTTGTGGACACGTATCAGCATGGTGAACAAAATATTTCGCATTACTCTTTTTAGAGAAAGATTTGAGTCTATACAACGGTGACAATAATAATTTCGCTGGAACTTTTGTATTAAAAATTTACTAAATCCTAATGCATGTTAATTTTAGTATGTTCTTTTTCTTCTCCTCTTACTTATAAGCAATTCTAGTTTGTATTTAATATATAAGTTTTGTTATAATACATAAATTATTTGAATAGACCATATTTACAGTCACTATCATAAAATATTTCAATTTCTGGCTTATTATAAGAAATTCCATATGAACAGTGCCTTTGCATTTATTACTATGAATGTTATACTTTTAATGTGATTTATATGTGTATAAATAAATAATAAATTTATTGTGTGCACAGGGTAAAGACAAACACCTGCACGTGGTGTGCTCGCTGCTTGGCGTTTCAAGGGCGGAGCTCGCGCGCTGGTTAACGCACCGACGTATTGCGTCTGCGCACGAAGTGATCGTGTCGCGCGTGGACGCACAGCGCGCTGCGTTCGCGCGCGATGCGCTCGCGAAGCGCATGTACGGTGAGCTGTTCGCGTGGCTCGTGCGCGCGGTCAACCGGGCGCTCAATACTGGACACGCGAGGAGACACTTCATCGGTAAGCGGTTTAGAAGATTGTTTTAATGATAGTAATGTTTGTGGATCAGTTGCTCTTTTTTAAAATACAAACATTTTCATCATCGTCATCGCTCGCTAAACTTCCACTGCTGCACGTAATGTTCCCCCAAATATCTCTATACCGATCAATAATGCGCTGCCCGCATCATTCAAGAAATGGTCATCAACGTCATCATCAGCCGTTGCTGCTGGCCGTAGGCCTCCTCCAAAGATCTCCACATCGATCGGTCCCGAACAAATAGCATTGAATGTTAACACATGTAATTACTTTCGAAGGTGTTCTCGACATTTACGGCTTCGAAACGTTCGAGATAAACTCCTTTGAGCAGTTCTGTATCAACTACGCCAACGAGAAGCTTCAGCAACAGTTCAACTCGCACGTATTTAAGCTGGAGCAGGATGAGTATATTAAGGTATTACAATTTTTTCTTATCACTAAGATGACGAACTGGTATACACCAGTTGCCGTGAGTATGAGAACCTTGAGAAAATCGGCAGAAGTTAATTCTTCTGGAAACGCCGTAAAGCTAAACGTTATGTAAATATACTAATATTTTTACTCTGTAGATGTTCAAACATCATCAGGCGATAAATGCCTACTGCTGGACATAGGTCTCCAACACAATTAATGTATTGTACCAATTACTCTCTATTATTTTAGAACAGGGATTTTTGTATTTCATAGTATCACTCGTGCTCTTTCAAGCCCACATTCCCTTCGCCCACAGGAGGAGATATCCTGGAAGATGATCGACTTCTACGATAACCAGCCGTGCATCGATCTAATCGAGGAGCGGCTTGGCGTTCTTGCACTGTTGGACGAGGAGTGCCGTGTGCCGCAGGGCTCCGACGCCGGCTTCGTCGCAAAGTTGCACCAGAACTGCGCAAAGTACCCGCACTTCATGAAACCGAGATTTGGGAATGCAGGTGCGTTTATTAAATTATTGTAAATATACGATAAGTTATGAATAAATAAATATAAGATTTGGTTTTGGTGAAGAAAAACATAGTAAAGAAACTACTAAGCCATCTACCGACTGACCAGTGAGGTGAATAAATGGCCTGGACTCTTTAGTTCTGATAAGGCTCTGAATCCCTATAATGGGAACTTATTTTAATTTAATTAAGCGAAGAAACTGGCCTATCACTCACCTGATGGCAAGTGATAGGCCGGCCCTTAACTATGGCTCTAGCTAGAACGGCATACATAGCTCCACTTTAAACTGAGACATAACATATTAAGTTTCATTACCCCAGTAATTATACTAGGAACAGCACCCTTCAAAATGAAACACAATAATGTACGCATACCACAGCTTAGCGTCAGAAATAGGCGCTGTAGTGGCTCTTTCCTAGACGGTCTCCGGAAACAGAGGCCTATCACCATTAGAGAGAGAACATTGAACTGTTTATTTATATATCAAATCTAGATTTAAAGGAAGTACGTCAACATAGAATATTTTTTTTATTTACATTTACTCTTTTTCGGTTATCAACATAATATGAGAGCCAAGATAATTAGACGAGGAAGTTTCAATGTTTATGGTCTCATTGTCACATAGTATCATGTGGAAATGAGGTCAACAGTTAGTTCATTGTCGGATTGATAAACTAATTTTTTTATTGATATTTTCAGCTTTCATAATAAAACATTTTGCTGACAATGTGGAATATCAGTGCGGTGGTTTCTTGGAGAAGAATCGCGACACGGTCTCCGAGGAGCAACTGGAATGTATAAAGTCAGCGACCAGCTGCCGGCTCATCCATACAATATTCGCCGAGGAGCGCCCAGTCGACCAATCCGCTACGCTGCCGCCACCTTCTAGAAGGAAGACAGCACCATCGCTAAGTATAGGCAGTCTTACGGTAAGACCATTTTAATATTTTTTTATTATTTAATATAAAAATGGTATAACCAGCGTCTTTGTTACATAAAAGAACTTGTTTGAGTTCTTTTCTTAGATATTTGTTAGTCAGAGGTATGATTCTGCTGGTATTATATCATCAGTTGTATCTTGTCTATGGGCATACATATGATCTCTAGGGGCGGTTGATGGTAAAGTAAGCCTGCGCAGAGGGCGGTAGACCAGGTGGGTTCGACAAAACTTTGCCATCAACAAAATTTCGCAACAAGTGGCCCTCGGATTCGTATCAAGGGATTCCGTATCACAAGGCATGCGCTTAGCCATTCCATCAGAGAGGCACTTGAGCTGTAAATCTTTAGCAAGGTCACATACTCTGCTGTGGGATACATAACATATATATTACCATTGTAATATACTCGTATAATTATTATAAATAGCAACTTATCACTTAGCAACCTCCACGGCGCGCGTCGGGCCAGAAGCAGACAGTAGGGGCGCAGTTTCGCGCCTCGCTGTCTGCGCTGATGGGCACGCTGTCTGCGACCACGCCCCACTACGTCCGCTGCATTAAGCCGAACGATACCAAGCAGCCCTTCAGCTTTGATTCTGCGCGCGCCGTGCACCAGCTTAGGTAATTTCATGACGCTCACCTACTCTATAACAATAAATGCTTTTCTTGGAACATATTAGATCACTCACAGCAATTTCCCTGAACTAAAGCACATGCTATTTAAAGATCAAGTCCGTGCCACTAAAATAATTATAGCGTGTACGTTCCCATTCACCGTCTACTGCGTCATCTGAAAATGTAACAATTACTTAATAATCCAATTTTCTCGCAGGGCGTGCGGCGTATTGGAAACTATAAGAATATCAGCAGCTGGTTTTCCTTCTCGGTGGCTTTATCAAGATTTCTTCCATAGGTAAAAATATTTATAACAATTAACATAATCTCTTTTGGCAAAGCGACGACATCTGCAAGAAGTTTGCCTGGTGATACGCCCGCACGTAACAGTTATTATATCACTTGTCTGTGTGAGATTTAGATAAAAGATGTTGTGTCAGTTTCCCCATAGTTTCACTAGTTACATACCACACAACTATTTGCGTAGTAGGTATTCGACGCCCTTTGCGAAACTTTTAACCCAACAACTCACCACATGCTTCTAATGATGAGATCCTAGCCTTCTTTATCGATAGAGGTCGTGAATTGAGTTTAAGCGATAGTTATTCGGAAATACAAGCGAAATATAAATTGTTATCTAAAACTTGTTCATAGAACATGTTGGTCTTTATCACCGGAACCTCAGGATAGTGAGGATCGATCTAATAAATTTTCGAGTCATGTTGCAAATAGTTCTATACAATACTTCATACAATACTTAACACACATTCTATATAATACTTCATTTCCCATCAGCCAACTTCGCATATGAAGAATTTTGTTAATAATTATAAATTTGTGATTTAGTTGTTAATAAAAGTATTATAATGTTTAACTAAAAATGATTTTTTACCGAATAATATAGAATTAAAAATAACTTTAATATATATATATATATATATATTATTTTAGATACCGCCTACTGTGTTTACATAAAGATATAAATCGTGCTAATATCAAGGCGACATGTGCCAAGGTACTGGAGAAACATTTGAAAGATCCAGACAAATACCAATTTGGAGCCACGAAGATATTCTTCAGAGCTGGACAGGTTGGTTTTCATTACCCCGTTAAATTATAGTTAGTTTGGTTTAAATAGATGACGATGATTTAGTAAAACATTATTAATGATTACACCTGAGAAAAATTTTGAGTGTTATTTTGCTGTGGCAGTTAATATAAAGTTTGATGTACTTAAATATCGTTTTAACTTTACTCATGATAAAGTAAAATAGTAAATTGTTGCTAAAAGATATTCGTTATTAGTTAAATAAATCAAATTGTAAAGGCCTTCATGGCGTGGTTTTTAAACTCTCTCTGTAATACAAAATGAATAATAGTATAATAAAATAAATAGATATAAATTAACGTTTGTCCACACTATGCTATTTTTGTGGTATTTAAAAAATCTAACTTTAGGGGTTAAAAAGTACAGTATCTGAAATATTATTTTGTAAACTTTCTTAGCGATTACCTTTAATTTGCCGTGAGGAGTTTGAAATAATTTTTTCGACTAAGCATGTCATAAAGAGGATTTCTAATTTTTCTGAAACCAATGGTGTTCCTGTATAGTACTCATAGTTACGTACTAATATCCTTCATAGGTGGCATACTTAGAGAAAATTCGCACAGAGATCCAGCGGCTCTACTGCGTGCGTGTGCAGAGTTGCGTGCGTCGGTTCCTGGCGCGACGCCGATATCTACGGCTGCAGAGAGCGCTAAGAGGCCTGCAGGCCCACGCCAGAGGATATCTTGTCAGAAGGTAATCTTTTTAATTAACCTTTTTTTGGTTTAATAGTTTCATATAACAATAGCTGATACTTACGGCGCTTGCTGTAACTTTCCCCTCTTCCAATTTCATAAGGGTGGCACAACATAGCTTCTTTCGTTATGTATCGCCTGACGTCAACCAAGTCTACAATTAAAAAGTGCATGCTTGCCACTTACAACGCACAAGGGCTAATAGAGTGGTGGTAATAGTTTTGCCGATATCACATGGCTTGATTTGACCTTACAAATGTTGATAAATTACAGCGTATTACAATAAAAGTGATATTAGTTTGCTGCACCAGGTTTTTTGTATAATATATAATTTTTTTTACAAAATGTTACGTATCTGGTATTTCTTTGTTGATATCACGTCGATGGCTATCGACCGTCCGAATCTTTCAATTCCACGGGTTTTTGCATTATTTTAAGTGTGTATTTATTTAAATGGGGTGGCGTGTAGGTGGGCGCAGGAGGTGCGCCGTAAACGCGCCGCCATCAAGATCCAGCGCAACGTTCGCGGGTGGCTCGCGCGCCGAAAGTACCAACGGTTGCGGCGTCTCGCCATCGGGCTGCAGGCGCATGCGCGCGGCTACCTTGCGCGTCGCCTCTACCGCGACCGGCGTAAAGTGCGGGCGGTCAGTATTTCCATTTCACATAATTGCGATTGTAAATCAAATATTGAAATGTAGTTTAAATTTAGGTATACTCTCCTTCTTCTTAAAGAGCCTCTCCAATCAGTGAATGTTGGCGATCAGCGTGGTACAGTGCTTTCTGTCTCTGGTACGGCGGAACAATTCGTACGCCCCAGATATGCCAATCCATTGCTCTGATATTCCTCAACCATGACTTTTCCCTTCTCCCCACCTTTCGTTTTCCATAAACTTTCCCCTTAATATTAGTTGCAGAAGATCACATCACTGATGACGGAGTACATGACCGAGGTTAGAGATTTTACATTCCTTGACCGTAACCATGAGGTTACACTTTTAGCCATCTCGTTGAAGAACACTGTCACTCTTTGAGTCCAACTACACAACATGCGTCTATACGTCCACATCTCAAAACCATCAATACGTTTCTTAAGATTTTGGATCTACTCGCAATTATTGTTGTCTAATGGATAATATAAACGTCCTTAATCACTTACCATTGCGACTGGTCCAATAACATTTGCGACAAATAATTTTTTATCTTACATATACTATAACTTGATTTTCCCTTGAAATGGTTAAATTTCAGGGCCACACTTTGTTGTATTACTATTAGCTATGATATTTAACGCGATGTCGCTATATCTTCGACCTCATTATCATTTAAAATGAAATTGAGGTCAATTATTGCCAATAAAAATATATTTGTGCACCAATCTAGGTCAATAAAAATCCTTTGAACAATTGAGACAACAAAGAAAATTAAACGATTAAAAAATTATATGTAACTTCGTTCATTGAATAAATAATTCATCATTATTATGTAAGGATTTATAAAGTATTGTATAAGGTAATTATGTGGTATGGTTCACGAGCAGGTGATCACCATTCAACGTTATGCGCGCGGGTTCCTCGCGAGGCAGCGAGTTAAGAAGAGGAAAAGGCAGATCATCCTTGCACAAGCAACTGTAAGTACTAACCGTACGAAATGCAATTTAAGTACATATCGAAAATACTCATAATTTAGTGAAGAATAGTACTTAGTAAAAATAATAAGTACTGGCTAACTGTCCATTTAATAGTTAGCGTATTGCTAATTTAATGTTTACAATATTTTAATATTTATTATGCGATGTACCTGTCCCGATTTTTATCTTTTCCTTTAATCCTTATCTATTTTCATAAATAATCTATTTACCTTTGTATATTTATTTCTTTATTCCAGCGCTTATAGTCTTGACCTTTAATTCGATAAAGCTATAAAAGTTGTCAATAATACTGAACTAATAATAAGAAAAAATAAATTAAACACTGATGATTATGTTATATATATTTTATTTTTTAACGATTTATCCACTAACACTTCGTTTATAGATACGTCGCTTTTTGGCGCGTCGCCAGTACAAGCGGCTGCGCATAGAAGCGCGCAGCTTAGATCACGTGAAGAGCCTCAACAAGGGCCTGGAGAACAAGATCATCAGCCTCCAGCAGCGACTTGGCGACGCGCTCGAACGGAATAAGTGCATCGAACCACTGCAAGCGCAAATAGCAGAGCTGAAGTTAGTATTATGTAATTACATATCTAATTTTTTTTATGTATACGATAGATTAAAATGCTCAGTGAAACTTGGAAGCGTTTGAAGTATAAATTTACTACCTTTATATTTAAAATGTGGTTAAGTTGAAAGCTCTGATAAGTACTACAAAATAAATATTTTACGGAATCGACTGTAATCAAAATTAGCATTGCTACTTCTGATATAGATGAAAAACGTCTTTACAAATAACCGATTGCACTTTAACTAGTACATATTCAGTAATATACAATAATAATAATTATGTACAGGGCGAAACTTGAGCTCCTGAAACTGGTCGAAATCGAAGCGAAGACTCTTAGAGTGGATATTAATAACAAGGACGGCCTCATTGCGTCGCTGCAGGTGGAACTCGAAAACGAGCGAGACAGAAACAAGCGTGTCATTGAAGAGAAGGACGAGGTGGAGAATAAATATAACAAACATAAGGACATATGGTTGGAAGAGAGTAAAAAGTTGGCCGATGAACTGAAGAGCTTTAAAGAACACTTAGAAATGGCGATTGAAGGTATGTACTATATTCATGTGAATAAATATATTCTGAAAATTGAATCATTATCTGAATTGGTGATGATGATGATGTAGATGAGCCTTAGTACCCCTGCCACAGTCAGTCTAGTTTTGTCTGTCTGTTTTTGAGTGGTTAAATGTCCGTCTAGTTGCTTTAAGGTATTTATAAAATTTAGTGTGATAAAAATTATGTTCGCGCTTTATTTGCACGATAACGAATATATTATACAGGATTAAAAACGATTTGATTAGATAAAAAGGACACACATCGATAGTGTTGTGTATAGTTAATTAAAACATTAGTCGTTTCATTTATAATTATTTAAAGACCACATTCTGTTATTATTTTGACATATTATTATGACACAATAGTTTAAGGAAGAAAGCTTAGGTGCATAGTGAATATGTTATTAATGAAATAAAATAGTGAAATAAGAAATGGGTGTTATCTCGGAAACCATCCCCGAAGAAGTAGACACTGCGCCTGCGAAACATTTTGACTATACTGCTTGGTCTGTAGAATTTCAGACACGCGCTCAATTTTGGAAAGGTAGGATTGCATTCAGTAGTCGAGATCTATCTGTTGATGTATATATTTATTTATGTTTGCTGTACATAAAATATTATCTGGGTATATACTTAGACACCTGTTTACGACTAAGGCAAAAATGCATACATTTATGTGAACATTTTTTTTTACTTTAAAGTTGCTGCTCTTGCATTTAAAAGTAGTATTTTTGTGACTGTCGATTACGAGTTTTTCAAGTAATAAAGTTATATTCATCATCAGCTGATATACTTTCACTGCTGGACATTGGCATTGGCCTTCCCCAAAGATTTTCACGTCGATCAGTCCTGCGTTAAGTTATATTTATTCTTAAGAAATAAAATTTCATAAACTAGATATAATCCTTTTTTAAATGTTTTAAAGATAAGTACATGTTACATTTCGTCTTATATTTGAAGAGGTTTAATAGCACAGATAATAGATAGATCAAAGCATAAATAAAAATACTAAAACTGATTTGTTATCTCCAGAACAAAATAAACAACACGAAGCAGAGAAGAGGAGTTTATGCGCAGAGTTAGAAGCCGAGCGACAGAGTAGACAGAAGTTGCTCTCCTCACAGTATGAGTTACAAGAGAGGCTCGACTCTTTGCAGAGGTAACAAAATCAGTTCAAACATCAACCTTTTTTTAAGCAACAATTATTTTTACGGTATTACTATTTTTATACTCTCTGTAATGAATATAATCGTATGCTAGCTGCTGAAAGAGATTTAACATGTTATTTAACTCAGGTATAACTCTTTAACAAGTTACCATATAGAAGTAGATTTTTATAGATAGATAATTATAATATAATGGTTGCTTGTTACAGAGCGCCTGCGGTTAAGGAGCACAAGAGGTCACTATCGGATGCCAGCAATACTTCGCAGCAAGAGACTATCGTCGAGGATGTAAGATATTTTTCTATAACAAGATTACCTTAGAGCTGCTGCTATACATTGTCTCGTGGCTACGTTGGGATAAGTGTAATTGTTACTTGCTCGCGTGATATAAAAAAAAAGCAATTGCTTAGTTCTATATATATGAATATACTTAATAATAACAGTTATTTTTTTGTACAGGATTTCGGTTATGGGTCTGTACGGTCAGCGCGGTCGGTGGAGGCCTCGCGACCTGCACTTGAGGCGGTCAACTGGTCTGCTGGTCAGCACAATGGACCCTCTCCTGTAAGCAAGCTCCTCTTCTCCCCTAACACAAAAAAAAACTTTTATATATTGGAAGGAATCCTGCATCTGATAGATAATGTTACATTTCAACTGTTTCCATTTAATATTTTTTTTCTTGTATTACAACCACAGTGATGTTATAATGTGATTTTTTATTGTTGACTGCAATATTTTAACAATTATGTATTTGTCTCGGGTTGTCCTGTTTAATGGAGCAATTCCGTACCAAAATGACTACTTGGTAACATTAATGTTATATTACAGATCGCTGACGCTGGACTAGTACTTCGCATGCAGAACAGGATATCGGCGTTGCAGAGCGAGTTATCCAGGACTTCCAAACGCGCTTACGATTTGGAAGAACGTCTCATGAGTAAGAGAGTTTTCGTTGCATCTCCGTCATTAAATGAAAGGTCTCCTTTATTTCTTCGTTTACTTCGGGATCACTTTCAGATTCTATGACAGATATAGTTATGATTTTTCTTCGTATCTTATCGGTATGAGCGTTCTGTGATGGATTGATTCGTAATTTTTGTTTATTAATAATGATTTTCTTTCTGTCTTATTATTATTTTATATTGAACTAGCCGTTCCCCGCCTGTTTTGCTGGCTGTAATATAAAATTAGACTTGAAATTTGTTTGAAATGCTTCTTGAGACCAATTGCAACCGCAAATGACTTTCTATAGCAACCATTTCATATCAATCTCCTAAAAAACACAAACGAAAATGTTTATAAATTTTGGAAATAAAATGATTAAAAATCTATAAAATTTAAAAAGTAAACAGCCTATAACCATCTAAAAATCCTTGTGTATACTTTCAATAGTTTCCACGTAATTGGCAAACAAACAAAACCCATTTTCTTAATGTATATATAAAGATTAATATAATATAGATTAATTCATATAATTATGTATTCTGCTTCTTCAAAATTTTAATTTAATCTATAGATCGTCTGTCATCGCCGCCCAGCAACCCCAATATCGACCGCTTCAAAGTTGAAGAGTTGGAGATCGAGAACAAAAAACTGCGGGAGCATCTCGATAGACTGCGAGCAGCAGGCGATAGCACACTCGTCTCCAAGGAAGTAATAGGTAAGCGTTAATTTCTCAAATCTATAAAATATAAGTGATATTTATATATCAATTTAATTTTTAAAATTCTGTAAATTATAAATGATATTTACGTATCGTATATAATTTACAGGTTTATGTATACAAAAGAAAATTTTCGTAATATTTACACCATTGCTGGCGATAGCGCTATGCATATTGAAAAACCCGACTTGTTCATACAAATCGTCTGCTGGATGGACCTACTGCTGGAGTTCAGGGCCTCACATGAATAGTTAATGCCATTTATCTGACATTGTGAAAGGATGTTGTTATTGGAACATATAGGTTTTTTCATGTTGTAATTCATCACCAGAAGCTCAAGCTTAGTGAGGATCGAATCCGGACCTATTTGACACGTTTGGTATTTTATATTGCTATATAGGCACGTGGTCTAACTATAAAAAAGTCTAGTTGTTCAAATTAATGATGATATTATTTATTCTATTTCTAGAACAACTGAGCGTGATGCAAAGCGAACTGGACCGACGGCGGGACGAGTGCATACAGTTGAAGAGCGTACTCACGAACCAGGTATCAGCATTGTTATGGCAAATTTACGAAATCTGGATGATCAGCTAGATAAGCAATTTTTGAAAACCCTTTCACTGCCAGCTTTAGTTACTGAACCGGCCCTGTACGTTTTTATGGTAATATCGCCTCTTTAATTTCCTAAAAATTTTCGATGATAATCAGAATATTAATCAGTCAAAAGTGTAGCAGAAAACTACTATTAGTGAAAACAGTACTGTCATTTACTACATCACTATTCTTCTATCGTCTGCGTCTTTTATGGATCGTTATGATGAGAAAAGTCATAGATAACATCCTTTGGTGGTCAGGTAATTCGCTTGTCCAATGGTGATGGTTATCTCTCATCAGCACAAGAACCGCTTCGTTAGCTACTTTACCTTTAAAAAACGATATCTATGTACAAGTCGTTTTAATATAGCACAAACAAATAGATGAATGAGAATTAACATTTGTGGTTAATAGCAACAAACCGATGCAGTGTAAACATTTTAACCAACGCCTCCTGTTATAGGCAGACGTATTAGTTGCAAATGAAAATCTGTTCATTGAAATCTCTCTAGTTGGAACGTGAAAATTTGTTGAATGATTTGATACCTTGTAAACGAAAACACGTAATCTTTTTATTTGACCTAAATGTTATCACTGTCAAGTGGCAGCCTATCTATGTTAGATAAAGTTTGACAGACAGAAAAAATTACTGTTTATATACGTAAACATCGCGTGTAAGTAAATACGGTGACATGTAGGATTTGTATCAGTCATCCCTGTGTGGTTGGTGTTGCCGCTTCCTTTAGTTAATTACACATGATGTTATACCTTAACCTTGACTTTGAATATTCCTAAATGAATACATGTTATATTTGTGGTACAGTTAGTAATTGTTATTGTGTATTCTGCCATGATAGATTCAGCTTCAGCGGAGATAGTTAAAATTCTGTTCATGGATTTACCCGAACATACAAGTGTTTTCAGCCTGCGACGTAAAGACAGGGTAATTTTATTATTATTGTTCACAGTAAAGTTATCCCCATATGAGTACTTAGAATGCCACTGATTTAAAAAAAAAATATCAGAGCAAAATCCGCCGCCATGCCTTCCGAATGGAAATCAGGGCAATTTTAAGTTTCTATTTTCATTAATACCCTGGGTAATCTTGTACAGTCTCTCTCCTTCTTCCCTTCTCGTCTAGAATTCTTCATGTAGGATTTTTCTATATTTATTAACCTCATCCAGCATCCTTGTCGTATAACAAACGTAAGACTCGCTTAGCGGACATTGATTGCCTTATCAAAACCTACGGTCTGCAGTATTAGTACTTACTTTTAATAAACTATATAATACTTATTTACTTTACTACGTATTTTTAAGACTAAATGTTGTTAATTTATCTCGGAACGTCCGCCTTTAAAAATCAAAACTGATTGCACTTTCCTAACTTTAGGTAATACATGAAATGATCTCAAATTGCCTCAGAGATAGCGAGATCGTTCCATTACTGAGCTTTCGCTTTAGAAAATTGTAGTAAGAAAATCAATATGATCCATGAACAATTGCTTTGGTGGACATATGACATTCATCCACCGGCACTCGACCAGCGTGATAGATACCTTAACTCTCCTTATGAGAGAAAGTCTTAACTTTCCCAGTATTGGGAAAATTAAGAAAACTATTACCAAAAAAATGATGTATAGGTTATTACTTCATTCAGATATGTATAATGTTTATAGCAAATTAAATTTATGAAGATCGACACTTAATATATTTTCTTAGTGAAAATGCGACCATAAATATTTTTTAACATGGCAATATTTTATACAGAAATCATGGTTCCAAGCGTTGAAGAGTGTTGTGAGTAAAATGACACCCCACAATCATTTGACTGCTTTGTTTTGTTTATCGCATGTGTTATTTTACGTAGATTTTACATAATTATACGTAATTTAGTTATTTTACACCAAAAAGAAAGTAGCGGACGATTGTTTTCTATATGCAAGAATACATTAATTTCTATATGTGTTAATGTAAGCACGAATACTTATTTAAAATTCCGCGGGCATAAGAAAGCGGATAGAGTAACGATAAGAGAAGTAGAGTAAAACACTCTTATTGTCTACTTATCACATTATCACAGAAACTAATATTTTGATGTTATTTATTTTGTTTTAAAAGAAGAATATTTGGTGATGGTGTAGAGACGATGGTTCAACCCCTGAAAGGGTATTTAATGATTTTATTTAGAAATCACTTAACTAACATTTATTTTTCTTTTGTTTTCTTCTCAACGCATTCTTTTGCTGACATTGCATGGTATTGTTTTTTGTTTTATTAATTTTTATTATGTTTTTTTTTTAATTCTCGTATTTATTATATCACACGTGTATGGTGTTTTAATTTCTCTTCTATACTTACAGACGGTAAATTTGAAGTCACTCGCCACGTCAAACTACGGCTCCGACGTGGACATTATTAACGAAGACGGCGAGCTGGCGTCGGCTTATGAAGCACAGAAAGATATCAACAGGTAATTTAATGTTACCAATACCCACCAGCGTCAGTTGTGAACCTACAACATTACCACAAAAACAAAAGCACAAAATTTTTAAACTATGATCAAATTCATATTACAGTATTTTAAAATTTTTAAATAAGTCTTTGAATTTCTGGTAAACACTTAAGGGTTACTAATAATAAACATAATAAATATATATTTGCAGTAAACTGCTTACCAGGTCCAACTAATATTAAATGTTTGTATTGATGCATTTATTTTGCAATTCAGGCAATTACAAGAAGAACTCTCCGCCGAGAAGAAGTTCTACTCTGAGCACATAACTAAGGCTAAAGTGGAAATTGAAAGACTGCGCGATGAAAATGAAAAGTATCAGAAGTGAGTAAAGCTCTTTTCGCTTTTTATGTTCAGCAGGTTACATAAGGTTGAAAACTAATTAGCAACTTTAAAATAGTACATAATAGTCGGCAATCGATACATATTTCAGAAAGGCTCGACCTTGTATAGATCCAGACTATTATGTATTACAGATAGTATAACGGCGTAACTTTCAGAAAAATTAAAAATTTCATAAACATGTTGCCAGCATTTAAAGTTTATAAAAAACAAATCTAAACGTACTAAAGTTTCGCTTTAAGGACACGCAATACATTTTGTCTATTCCAGCGCCAACGTGGATTATAATCAGACAATTTTCACCAACTTACGAAGACGATGGAATTGTTTGAAAAGCTCATCTAATTGCTTGAGTGCATTGTTTAATAGTGAAAAACTTGTCATACACTTTACATGTACTGTCCTCAACATACTCTCAATTTAGTTTTACACACTTATTTGTTTGTGAGATCAATTATTATGTTATTATTCACTGTTATTATTATACAAATCGGTTTAGCTGACTGTTATAGCAAAATTAACAAAAACTGATTTAATTAGGTAAGTATGTAACGTTTGAAATAACTTTATTATTTGTGATTTTTAATTATATTATTTATTGTTTTCAAAGTATTTATTTCTGACTTCTTATGAAAAACACTAGTAATATCAACAAATACATTAATTTTAAATTTTAAGTGACAGGAGAAACAAATTTTATTAAGTTTATTCATGCTCGTAAGTCAACGGTTGATAATCATACGCATATTAAACTCTCGATGGAATAGAAACAGTTGCCGAAAGTAAAAATATAGATACGGTTCTTTTTAGATTGTTAATACAATGTAACCACGGTTTTTATTAGAGCTGGAAAACAACGTTACAATGGCTCTTTACACAGCTACAATGCAATGTAACCACAGCTCTTTTCAGAGCTACAAAGCAATGCTACCATAGCTCTTTTCAGAGCCATAAGACAATGATACCATAGCTCTTTTCAGAGTTATAAAGCAATGTAACCATAGCTCTTTTCAGAGCTACAAAGCGATGTAACTATAGCTCTTTTCAGAGCTACATAACAACGTAACCATAGTTCTTTTCAGAACTACATAACAATGTAACTATAGCTCTTTTCAGAGCTACAAAACAACGTAACCATAGCTCTTGTCAGAGCTACAAAACAATGTAACTATAGTTCTTTTCAGAGCTACAAAACAACGTAACCATAGCTCTTTTCAGAGCTACAAAACAATGTAACAATAGCTCTTTTTAGAGCTACAAAACAACGTAGCCATAGCTCTTTTTAGAGCTACAAAACAATGTAACCATAGCTCTTTTCGAAGATACAAAACAATGTAACCATAGCTCTTTTCAGAGCTACAAAGCAATGTAACTATAGCTCTTTTCAGAGCTACAAAGCAACGTTGCCGTTGCTCTTTTCATAGCCACAAAACAATGATACCATAGCTCTTTTCAGAGCTACAAAGCGATGTAACCATAGCTCTTTTCAGAGCTACAAAACAACGCAACCATAGTTCTTTTCAGAACTACATAACAATGTAACAATAGCTCTTTTTAGAGCTACAAAACAACGTAACCATAGCTCTTCTCAGAGCTACAAAACAATGTAACTATAGCTCTTTTCGAAGATACAAAACAATGTAACCATAGCTCTTTTCAGAGCTACAAAGCAATGTAACTACAGCTCTTTTCAGAGCTACAAAGCAATGTTACCGTTGCTCTTTTCATAGCCACAAAACAATGATACCATAGCTCTTTTCAGAGCTATAAAACAATGTAACCATAGCTCTTTTCAGAGCTACAAAGTGATGTAACCGTAGCTCTTTTCAGAGCTACAACACAACATAACCATAGTTCTTTTCAGAACTACAAAACAATGTAACCATAGCTCGTTTCAGAGCTACAAAACAATGTTACCATAGCTCTTTTCAGAGCTTCAAAGCATTGTCTAACAATGTAACTAGGGCTCTTCTCAGAGTTACCAAACCATGTAACTAGGGCTGTTCTCAGAGTTGCAGAATAATGTAACTACGGCTCTTCTCACAATTGCCGAATAATGTAACTACAGTTTTCTTCAGAGCTGTAAAAGAATATAACTACAGCTCTTTCCAGAGCTAAAAAACAATGTACTATTGGTATATCACTGTTGCCAGAGAATGACTTGGTGGTTACTCCCGTCAAAAAGTAGCTTGCAAAGATTGCTAAGTGTCGGTTTGAATGATACTGTGATTAGTGAAATTATTAGAAAAACCAGACTTAACATCTGGTTTCTGAAGATGACGAGCACAGCACGATGCATTGTATTTCATTATAATTAGAGCCACTTAATAACCGATGAACATCCTACTCGGCTCGTCGCTTCATAGAATAAAAACCAATCGAAGGAAATCTGCGCTATTTTAGTTTATTGTTATATATTTTATTAATCTTTTTTTATTTTTGTTCAGCATTTTTCTTATTCAAATTTTAACACCCCTTTCTTAAATTTATACAAATTTAAAAATTAACACAGCCCCTATTAAAGTCGGAATACAATGTGACTATTACTCAATTTTTAGAATAAATAAAACATGCTGTTACTGTACCATTTGAATGTTTTGGTGTCTTATATAAAGAACAGAGTAATAAGTATAATTGATAGTTATAATAAAAGTATATAATTTATTTCAGGTTGTTAAGTGCTGACCTGAGTCAAGAGCCCAAGAATAAGAGCCAAGAGTATGCGCAGAATGAAATAATAAGGCTCGCGGCAGAAAGCCTTGCGTTACAGGTAAAAAACTTGTATTAAATTTTCTTTATTTCTTCATCTTTGTGTATTACCAGCTTGATTGTAATCTGATTTCTTTATCTCTGTATTATACATATAAAAAAAACAGTAATAAGAAGGGAACAAAAAGGGTATCAGGAGATACCTTTCCTGCACCGTAGACATTGATTAGGAAGTCTAAAATAAATTTTGTTTTAAGAAAGCGTAATCTTTAACAGGACATAGCCATAAATATTTATCTTAATTTTTGATTGCCTAAAGTATTTCTTGAGATGTTTTATTATAAAATACTTATTCACTTACAAAGTAGTTTACTGTTAGGTTATCGTTTATAATATAAGAGGAACTAAAAGAGTAAGACTCCATATGGTGGATCTGCAGTTCCTTTGTTGAGAATAGACTGGCAAAACACATTTCTAATCTATCACGAATGCTACCATCTCAACTTTACTAAGTTAACTTGAAGCGCCAACTACACTATCAATTACGTTCCTCTTGACTCCATCACGGATCCAGGCCATTATAACTAAGCCTCTCCACCATGACCAGGTGGTAAGCAGCCGAATTGTTCTACATGCTTTGTTTCGAAAAGTTTGCAAATGTTTAATTTCTGAGTGTTTTTCAATATATCTCTTTTAATATATAATTCAGTTCTTGAGATTATTTACGTATGCTACAAGGGTTCAAGTATAATAGCACCGGACATTTAAAAATATGTATTTATTATATTCATAAATCGCAGGAGCGTGTGGACAAACTATCAGAGAGCTGTCGGCGATATAAGAACCAGATTCGGCTGCTTGTCAACAAACTGAAAGAGGCGGGCATTGATGATGTCAATGACATTCTGGAGGGCAATGGTAATTTTCCACAAACTATTACTAAGTTGTAAATTTATCGTAATATGTAATTTATTTTATTTAAATTTATATATTAATCATCGTCGCTACTTAGAAGACGCCCACCGTAGAGCATAGGTCTCTCCCTAAATATCTTGATATGGATGTATTCTGGGCTGTGTGCGCAAACCCTGGCTTCACGTAACCGTAGATTGAGTAGAAGTCTAGAATGCTACCGTAACTTTTGATGTCTTCTGCTGAACATATAATCCAACGACTATCTGCTTCTTGGCTGTTTTACACTGCGCTTGCCGACAACATAAAAATGCACTTCTGGATGTTCATATCCTATCGGCCGTTAGATCTGCAGTCCGACATCAATATATTCATTACACTTAAATTGGAGTGATGATACAATATGTCATCTAAATTTACAGAATCAACGGTAACACAGCTTTCCATGTCCATCATAGACATACCCCCCGTGACGCGCAAGAAGGAGAGAGAGTACCTCGGCATGTTCGAGTATAAGATACAGGACGATCCCGTCATCCTTAAGAAATTGATAACTGGTAACTAATAACTACATAAAATTACTGGGGTAACCGAACTATTTTTCGTCCATTCCAAAGTCGTTTTAAAATTTTCGTTTTTATGCTATTCTCTTTTAGATCTTAAACCTCGAGTTGCGGCAACACTGCTGCCCGGTCTCCCCGCTTACATCTTATTCATGATGCTGAGGCACATGGATCACGTAGACGACGAGCCTAAGATGCATCACCTCATGAAGGCGGTACGCACCACTGTCAAGAAGACCGTTAAGAAACGTGCCGACAGTGTCGAGTATAACACCATCTGGCTATCTAATATGCTCAGGTAGGCATTGACAATGTCTATTGTCTATGGATATGTTTTCCTCTTTTTTTTATCTACAACTTGCTATTAGTCTACATTTTCACCTGGTTTATAATTAACGATGTACGTATTCAAATTTTAAATTCGTTTGATAGAGTAACTGGGTTTGAACTATTGAATTTTAAAAGCATACAGTTAGATTTAATATTCTTCAGACTCCTGAACAACCTGCGCCAATATAGCGGGGACGCGGTGTACCAGGCGTCCAACACGCCACGTCAAAACCAGCAGTGCCTGCGCACCTTCGATCTCTCGGAGTACAGACAGTTGCTTAGTGACACAGCTGTTGGAATCTATCATGGTATACGCAAGACTTTAATAAGGATTCAGTTTGCATTTTTAATCTACTTAACTAACTATTGAAATACCGATGACCAGGTTTGATCCAGCTCTTGCAAAGACAGCTGGAGCGTCTCATTTTGCCGGCTATCCTGGAGTACGAGGAGATCAGCGTACAATCGGGACCTGCACGCGCCGCACCCACCAACAGCGCGCCGGCCGGCCCTGCACGCCTCAAGCACGAGCTGGCTACAGTGCTCGACCATTTGCGCACCTTCGCGGTAGATCCACCGTTGACCGTCACCATCTTCAAGCAGGTGTGTGACGCCTCCCGTGCTCGATTATTTCGGTGGACGTGTGGAGCCGTATGGTTACATTCAGCTATCCCCACCACGACTACCGACTGATACTTCATCTTTAGTTGTACAAAATTTAATCAATATCGTCCTTTAATAAATGATGTTTACGTTAAAAATTAATGTGTTACAGTTATTCTACTACATCTGCGCGTACAGCTTAAATCAGTTGCTACTTCGCAAGGATCTGTGTTGCTGGGCTAAGGGCTTGCAGATTCGGTACAACATTTCCCATCTCGAAACATGGGTCAAGGAGCATCTTGCTGAATATGGACAAAAAAGCGTAAGCATCACACTAATTCCTATATTTGATGAGTCGATAAGACGTTCAACTCATACTGAGACGTGTGTCGATAACACTTTGTTGCTGATAAGGATAACGTACACTGCATCAAGTCACGTCGCCTTGACACGTTAAATGTTAAGTATCCTAGTAGTCTCACTAGCTACAATGTTGTAATGTTTGGTGGCTAAAATAGGTGCTGCAGTGGTTCCTAGAAAATTGGGTATTTATTAGTATTGGTTCACATAACAGGCAACAAAGAGATTGTGACTAGTTGTATGTTCCCCAAGTCATAAGAAAGAGACATGATATGCTTGTCTATGACAATGAAGTGAGGACGTTTACAGTCTTTACCTTCTTTAAAAAAAAATATGAGAATTTGTGTCAGTTATAGCCTTTGTGGTTAAATATTCAAAATACATTTGACCAGGTGGAGGAGATACTGGGTGCCCTGAAGCCGATCACGCAGGCCGTGCAGCTGCTGCAGGCGCGCAAGTCCATGGTGGACGTGGACAGTACGGTTGAGATGTGCGCAGACCTTAACGCCATGCAAGTCTGCAAGGTAATATTGATATTGATATAAATATTATTAACAGTACAACAATTACCATTTTAACCAAAAAATGTACCTCAGGCTCTTTTTAAACTGTTTTCAATGATACTACAGAATATTTTTTTTAACACGAAGCAACGAGACAAGCAATTCTCACGTCTATAACAATCATCATCATGAGCTGATAGATGTCCACTGCTGGACATAGGCCTCTCTCAAAGATCTCCATATCGATCGGTCCTGCGCTGCCCTGGTTCTGGCGCCTTGCCAACATCTCAGTATGGTCTCCGGTACCACCCGGCAACTGAGCCGTCATTTGTGGGAGTTCGCGTGGGGGTAATTGGGCCATTTCCCACCACGTCTGGCCAAATGCGATTGGTGGGAGCTAGGGCCTCGTTTGTTGATTACGTTGTGCTGTATTAAGATATAATTTTTTATATATGTACACCTACTATTTATTTTATACAACCTTCATGCAGATTTTAAACATGTACACACCGGCTGAGGAGTACGAGGTGAAAGTGACCCGTGAGTTCATACACGAGATACAAAAGAAGATGCAGGAGCGAGCCGGACCAGCCGCCAACAATAGGCCAGTGAGTACCACTTATATACAACATATTCTTTTATTCTTTTAGTACCATTTCAAGAAGCGGCGTCTCTTAAAACACTTTACAACAATCACTTCAGCCGACAGAGGCCCACTGCTGGACATAGATTTCGTGATTTTTGAAAGTGGTCATGGACACAGGATGCTATGCAAAACATTTCCATCACCACTGTGACCTAAATACCATTACAGCAACTATTTCTGCCGCCAAATAGAAGCACACAGACGTTACTGTGTTCCGGTGTAAAGGCCGCTGTAACACATTTTTGTGATCAACAACATTTCTTCTTATCATTCCGATCCTCTATGCACTACTAAAAACATTTTGTGAAAAAGAAATTATATTCATTATTACCAATTTCCAGCAAAATCTGCTAATGGACACGAAGATGATATATTCGGTCCAGTTTCCGTTCAATCCGTCTTCCATCCGTCTGGAGGATATCGAGGTGCCCGAAGTGCTGGAACTGGATGGACTGCTCACAAAGATATAAACAACTATAACGGTTTTTTTTTCGTCAATTGCTCATTCAAGGTGCAGACCTATAAATTTGACTTAAGAAATTCTAATAATAGAATTTTTAGGTGTTTGTCCAGTCTATATTAGTAAGTTAGTAAAAATGTTGTTTTTTTTTAGTTTCTAATTCCATCGTCAGCCAACAATCACGACCAAAGGATTGCCTTTGGTCGTGATTGTTTATGGTTTCATAACATTAATATATTACACTATAGCCCAAAGTGGTGAATGCGACTCGCGAATGTAATATAGCAGGTTCGATTCCGCCATTAAACTGTTACACGCTTATACCGCGATCTATAAGCTGAGCTGGAGTTGTCAATGGTAATTTAATTTGTCAATATTAGGATTTTCTTTTAAACAAATCTTTTGTCATTCAGTCATGTGTTTGAAAGTTTTTACTCGATATATTCCTTCATACGCTTTACTTTGATTTTTCACTCTTCGTATAAGAATAGTTGACAAATGCTAATAGACAGTCCTACTCCTACGATCTCCAATCAACAAACCATTCGAATCAAGCCATTTCTTTCTACCTTTACCAGATAGTCGATCTAATTTAGGACTTACCAGCACCCTACATCTAAAATTAATCATTTTCAAATAATAACTTTATAATATACTTTATGATTCTCTCTATCCACTATTAGAGGAGGAATTATCCAGTGTTTCTTTTTGAACATGTGTGTATGTAGAAGGGCTGGAACACCATCCTATAGAAATAAATTTACTACAGTTATATTTCACACTATAGATGTGAGTGAACAGTTAGGTCTGCGGCATATGTACTTATTTATATTCCATTACAACGAAACCTTGCCATGAAGCATTTCTATATTTTATTTATTTATATATAAAACTTATTTGTTGACTAACATTGATATTGTATGCCATAAAACATTGTTATCGTGTGCCATTTCTTTTATAGTATTGTCTCTGTAAAGGTACAAACTTGTTATTTGATGAACTGTTATATACATGTTATTTTTTTTATGAGCTTCCGCTAAGAGAGATATAGAACTTGATAATACACCATAAACTTCTTAACAATGGAGTTTCTGAGCTATTAAACTATTTATATTTATATGAAAAAAAAATTTACCAGCAACCATTAAGATGTTTTATAAGTTATAAATTATCTTATCTCCATATAACACATTAGATAATTAAATTTAAAAGTTAAATAAGTATATCAATGAATAAAATATTTCTAATTAATTAAACTATCTTCAGCTAATGGTGGAAAGGATAAAACTCCTTATGCTATCTGAAACGAGGAATAAATGGGCAAAGAAAACAACTGGGCTTTTTAAACAAACACCTACGCTATTATGATTTACTTGCAGCTATATCCTTTTTCAAAAGCCCCTTTAAGCCTAAAACGATATTCTTATGATATAGTAAATATAAAGTTATTAGTTTCTTAATTTTAATAGATTATGAAATCAATGAAAACTAACTTCAATTATTTGAATTTATTTTCAAATAAAATGTACAATAAATAGTGAAATCGCACTTAGTTCACATATTACTACTCAAAATTAGACTTGGTACTTAAAGTTACACTCATTATAGAAAAATATATGTTACGTTAACAACTATACTGTGTATGTTAGTGCGCGTCAATTTATTGCGTATTCTATTAAATATTTCGGTACAATAACATATTAAAGACAATATAGTGTTAGACACAGAGGATTCAGGGATCGGCAACCATTTTTGCTCTGACTCGACTCGCAATCAACCAGAATATTAGAAATGTTTAGATTCAGTATGATTTATCTTTATTTTCTGAACTAAAGTGGGGTCAACTGAAATTGTGAAATGGATCAGTTGATGACCATTTGGTTATGGGTTGCCATCCCCCCGGATAGTGTTTTATGTTAATATAAACAGAGTACATATTTACAATTAATATATTTACGAGGTAAATGTAACAGAATTTAAATATTAATTACATCTTTCTACTACTATATAAATACAGTAATATCTAGCGAGACAAATGAAATGTCTAGTTAGATATTAGGTGTATAGCCTATAATTTTCCTTTTTTCTCTAGAACTTTCCATTCTAAATTACTAATGATTTTTCTCTCGCATAATGTACAGCTTTGAAGTATTTGTGGTGAAAGTATTAAAAAATAAAAAAAAAGGATAAACAATTATATAAATATACATAGTTGTAATAAATGCACAAAGTGTTTGTGCCTTTATTAAAATATGTTATTAGAAAAAAAAATATTCATTGATCAGTTAAAATACATACAGGTGTCATTTACATTTAATCTGTATCAGAAGCTGTATCAAAATGATCTATCATCATAAATTGAAATAATCCAGTATTAAAATTTATAAAAAAAAAATGCAATAATAGAAGAGATATGCTTTAGTTATTTACTATTGTTGATATTGTAAAACGTGATGACTACTATAATATTATTAATGCATTTAGAGTTTTTTTCCGATATATATAAGTAAGGAAGATCTTTTGAAATCATTGAACTAGTTACATACATGGATTCAACATCAGAAGTGGAATCAAAGATGTGTGACATTGATTAAACCCACAATTAATGTGGTGTATAAATGGCACCTTCCTCGAGTCTCAGTAGTGGGAACATTAAAGAGCCCTTCAGTAACAAAAGGTCACATATATACTTCTTCACTCAGACTGTTGTATAATAATATTATTATTTAAAGCGTATGAATATATAAATATGATTTAAGGCATACATTTTGTAATACATAAAAAGTAATCAATTGAAGTTTTTATATATATATTAAACACAGTTATTTTCATATGTATTTAATTATATGAATACTCTTCAAATTTCGCTCTTTCCAATATCTATACAAACACATATGTTAATCATGTACTGCGATACAAACAAATCAGTACATTACACCATATAATATAGTTACGGTGTTATAGTTTTTTTATTAGATATAAAAATTAACATATATACATGTGTTACCATTAATTCTTTGCTTTAGAAGCAACGTTATAATACTTACTATAGAGTCACCGAAGCAAAGGCAGTGTATATTGTTTTTGTTCAAATTATTTACAGACTTCTGTATTGTTAAAGTAAACATCCAAACTTCCTCCTGCTTATTTAATTTCTAACATTAAACTTTAATTATGAACATGGAATAGTTAAGTTTTAGTAGATACATTTATAAAAAAAAATATTATTCAAATTTCCAAAATATATCCTACTCCCCTGTCTTTGCTTTCACATGACTCATACACAATATTTGATAAGATTTAATTTTGTATATTTGCGAGATGTGTTGTATATTATAAGTATTAATTTGTTTTTTTTTTTTTACATATATTGTTCCTTTAAAATCAAATACGGTTTTACTAGTGATAATAGTGTTTGTTACAATTGTCGTTATTTTCGTCCTCAACTCTTAGACATTAAGTATAGGAATACCTTGGATTTAGGGACTAATCATTCCTTTACACGTTGACAAAATACAGAAGATATATATTCATTAATAGTTGTATTGTATATGTTGAAAACAATTTTATTAGGTAATATATAGAAAATATCAATAATACTGTTTATACGAAATGTGTTAAAATGTGGTACTAAATGTTTTGATGTTTTATTGATTATTACTAAATATAGGTGCTGAAGCGATTTTCATGTCTAATTAAATATCGTTATTGTATAATAATGATATTTAACGTATAAAAAAGAAACAAATATTAATCTAAATATATACATGATATCAATTGTTACCATATGAAAATTTTAGGTGTTTAAACAGTATAATGCTTTAAAAGTAATCAACGGCAGTGACATTTGACGCTTCGGTATTATATAATCTGCATTGGAAGCGCTTCTGTCAAAATGAAAACAATTTTGGCGCTATTTTAGAAAGCAAAATGGCTTCCTTGCTTAACAGTAATTTAAAAATAATTATCTCATTTATTAGAATTAAATAGATCTAACTGGGAAGTTGTAGTTTTTTGGGAAACGTGCATGATTATTTTTTTTTGTTTAATTAAGCGACGAGACGAGCGGGACGTTCACCTGATAGTAAGTGGCCTGCCCTTAACAACATGGCGGTAGTGAGGATGGTATACACAGCACGCCATTGCGCTTGTCGCCTGAGACGTAAGATGTTCAGTCTCGTTACCTCAGTAATTGCATTAGCTAGAGCACCATTCATAACGTAACACAGTAATGTTTGTACACTACTACACTGGGTGTCGGCTGCAATAGGCGCTATGATGATACTTATCTAGACGGCATATCTGACAACAGAGATTTACCACCAATGAAATTTTAATCAAGATATACTATTATCTAATCTATATTATTTCTTTTTTATATGACAATGTTTTTCTTGTAATAGAGATTCTTTTTTTTTAATAAAACATTGTAGACGTCTCATAATTCACACTTTTTCATTAACGAATATAAAAATTTAATTTTAAATGGCATATGATAGAATAAAAGGAATTTTGTGTTAGGTCAGTTTTATTGTAATTACGTATACCATCATTATCTATTGCATTTCAATAATTATTTATGCCAACCTTCACTAGTTGGAGAGGCACTTTAAGAAGCAGAAGTTATTTATTATTCATATCCTCGTTCACATTCAGTTCCTCAGTTTGATAGTAATTTTACATATTAAGTATTATTTTTCTTAATATTGTTCTTTAGATGAATCGCGACAAAGTTAACATTATACATATAGGATAATTCGGTTTTTTTTCATTGATGCGAAAAAGTAAACTTTCATAATTATTACAAAACTTTAGCAATAATATGCATATCTTTGAAATTATCATTTTAATATTCTGTTCCTAATATAAATTAAGTAATAAAATGTCATTACTCAAATCTTTTATCTTTTTGTTATTTATCGTATTATATTGCTATTGTGTGTTTATAAGATGTATTGTAAACATTTACGCTTTTTCTATATGTTTAAAACTTTTGATACAAAAACAGCCTAAATATTAATCATACATTGGTATTGATTTGCTAATAGTATATAAAATGGTTTGCCATATAATTTTTAATACTTTTCAAGTACTTAATCGGATACCTTCGTTTCATGTTAACGTTTGACCAATATTTGTCCAAACATTTGTCTAAACAAATTTTGTAAAATGTTTGATCAAATCATCGCCAATACCGTGCAAGATACGTTGCATACGATTAGGGTCGGTATCAAGCAATCGTGTAATATTTTTTTTTGTATTTAAATTAGATTTCTCTTTAAATCAATGTTTGAATTAAGTTTTGTATTACTATTTGTTATAATTACACTTAACTTATAAGTAATTTACTTAAAAACCCGGCATCATAATATTTGTACTTAAATCGTATAATGATAGTTTGACTTTATCTTTATTTACCTTTAAATATACATAATCAAAAATAAATGAAGTAGAAAATTGAATTGAATACATGTTAAAACTTCAGATTAATACACTACATTTGTAATAACAATTATCGTTCTTATATCTGTTGGAAACTAGTTTTTTTTCTGATCTTTGATTATCATATATCTTTTTGCTATGCAGTACGGTATAATGATAGAAAAAAAACCCAACTTATTATTAGTAGTTTCAATAATTTATTTCCATAATGAACATTTGTATATTCCGCTGTTGAATATTCGTCCCATATCAGTGTATAATCTATAACAATGAATAATCCGGAGGCATTATTTAATAATTATCCTCCGTGTGCTGTGAGCTGGTACATTCCTTAGCTTTTAGGTATATATTTATTGTTTTAGGTATTACAGTTTTCCGTTGTAAAGTACATAAAGAAATAAATGATGTTAGAGATTTGATGTTCTTATTTCACTACATTGCTTGCTACCCCTACCGCTATGCTTCTCAACATCCCGATCATAAGTTTTGTAGAAGCAAGCGCTTGTGATCTGAAATGAATTCCTGTTTTTTTTTTCGTGACGGAGTAAGTGACACTGCACCGTGAATGATGATATTATATTATAATAAAGAATTGAGTTTGAGTTTATTTTTATCCGACTAAAAAACACAATGAGCGACAGATTCACTTGAAGGTAAGTGATACACATGTGCATAACATGATACTAGTTACGATGATATACACAGCAACACGTTGTGCTTGTCGCGGTGAGATATTAAATCTGCTTCACTTGTGTTAGTTACCTCAGTAATCTCGTAAACTGCAACGTACTTGAAATCGTAACACAATATTCTTTGGCGGCAGATATAGACGTTGACGCGGTGGTAGATTATTTCACAACTAAATTAATAACATATATATGCACATTTAAGAGAAGGAGTGGGCGCTGTTTCTTTTTTATCTATAATCCGCTAATACAACCGAAAAATTATAAAATATTCCACGTGTAACATTATTAAGAAACCAGGGACTCCTGTGTTATAATGCAAACATAACCACTGTGACACGGAGGAAATTGTGTTATGTGAAACTGGCTCAACTCCGCCTACTTTGCTGGTCGTGACAACACCGCAACTCCCTTTTGGAAAGGAATTTTGTAAAATCCATTCCTAACTGGCCTCTAAACAGCAGAAGCGATGTTTTTACCAAATTTTGTGTGTTCACCTCTAAAAGTTACGGACATTTCGTGATGAGTCAATGAATCTTTGGATATCTTCTATATATATAGATGAATAGTGTGTGAATTTTATTAGTTACTGGCTAGATAAAGTTACGACTGGAACTGGTCGTTACAAGCCCGAGAAGTTATAAAAATAACTATATACTAAACTAGCGGTTCCTCGAGGGCTTTGTTGGCGGTAACAACTCTGTAACTCCTTTTTGGGAAGGAATTTTGTAAACTCAGTTCTTAGCTGACCTATATTCGGAAAAAAGGAATATTCTAACCAAATTTCAAGTTTCTAGGCCTTTGGTTCTAATGATATCGTAAAGAATTATACATCAATACAAAGGTGGAAATCTCTTATATATGTGTATACTAGCAGTTCCTAGCTAACCGTAATTCAAAATAAGGTCACAAGTGACTTTTTACAGAAACCGTTACTACAGCAACCGCATAAATAATACGAAATGAAAATGTTTATAAAAGTAAATTAGCAATAAAATGGTGAAGAATCTACGAAATTTCTATATATAGCCTATAACCATCTAGAAATCAATGCGTGTCGAATGGTCGTGGTTCTATGTCGATACGTTCACTAGTTTTCATGTAATTGGCGAGCGTATAACAGTAGTGTAAAACGAAAGTTAAAAATTTAATAAAATAATAAAAAAAAATGAGAATTTTACAAGGTGTCGTCTTATCGTAAATCTTATAACATTTAATTACGTCGCTAAACAACCTTCACCGGCTGAACCATTACCCAGTTCACCGCGCCAAGTGGCAAAGGATACACGTATTAGTGATTTCGCGCCTTTGCAATCGCGCTGCACCGTATAACGTGAATTGTTTACTTGTCAATTTTTATTTGCCGCGAATATTTACACAACTGTCAACAGAATTCTGATACAAAACACTGCCGATGTTCTTTGTAAGTTATTATATTTTATAAGTAAATTAATGCATATTAGAATTATATATAATTTGTTTAATTAAAAAAATATTTTCAAAAGTTTGGTTCAAATCAAAATTTTAAAGTTGTGACTATAATCACTGTTGAGAGATTAAAGAAAAAATACCATTGTGTTTTCCCAAAATGAGAATTTTAATGGGCAAGCGTATCACTTAACATCGGGTGAACGTTCCGCTGGTCTCGTCACTTAATTGTATAAAAAAAAAATATGTCAAAGGAATAACTGTTATCGAAAATCTTGAGATAACGATTTCATCAAGATAAAAATCTCTAATCAGAATACATTGCAAGGATGGGATGGGTGTCTTCCATACTCACAAATTACTAACGCAGTCTTATCAGATAAACTTCTAGATTCTGTTACAAGAGGAATATCAGCGGTATTATAAATATTTCGCAACCCGTATCGATCAAAAAAGTTAAGAATATATTTTTTTTATAATTAAGCGACTACACGAGCGCGATGTTCACTTGATAATAAACGATACAGCTGCCCATAACAACGGGGCTCTAGGATGCACTACATTGTCCTCATCACCTTGAGACATAAGATGTTGACTCTCGTTACCTCATTAAATACACTAACTACAGCGCCTTTCGAACCAGAACATAGTAATGTTTGCACAGTACTGTTAGGCTGCAGAAATAAGCAGCTGCGGTGGTGTCTACCTAGACGGTCTCCGGAAACAGAGATCTACCACCAGTGAAATCTTAATTTTTGAATTCGCTCCTTCAATTTGATCATTAGATCTATTGAATAATCTTTATTATATATATTTCTAGTTGATCAGTTATACCTGCTTGATTAATAACCGATTTGAGAAAAGTGTAATTAAGTAAAAACTAAATATATCTCAGGAGTCGTAGTAATTTATTAATATTGACTGCACTGACCTACTTCTGTCTTAATGTACTTATGAGTGGAGGACAATGATTATAAGCATTAGTTTTGCACCAATTATAAAACAAATAAATACTGAATATAATAATTGTTTACACAAACAGATAATGTACTAGATTTTAATACTTTCTTATTGTAGACTATATTTTAGTTATCAATTTTAACTGCTTTCCAAGTAATAATCTAAACTATATTATTGAAGTATAGTTATGAGATTTGTTTTAAGACTTCACTGGTGGTAGTTCTCTGTTGCCGTAAACAGTGTAGTAAGGTACCACCGCAGCGCCAATTTCTGCAGCCAAACAGCAGTGTGCAAACATTACTGTGTTTCGGTATAAAGGCCGCTGCGTGATTACTAAGATAACGAGACCTAACATGTTATGTCTCAGGCGACGAGCGCAATGTGGTGTAGTGTATACCGCACTATGTTGTTATGGGCAGGCGTATCACTTATCATCAGGTGAAGCTCCCACTTGTCTAGTCGCTAAGTTAAATAAAAAAAACTATAACAGTTAACTTATTTTAAATGATGTCATGCAGTAATCATTGGAAACCCATATAGTATAATATATATTATTACAGTCTTTCATCTTTTAAATGGATTTTTATTAAAATTATATTGACGGGAAAAATACTAGGATAAGGAAGCAGAAAAACATTTTTATAACTAGTTTCCATTTATAACATTTTACCGAAATTTTTAATTCCTTCTCAAATTTCATAATACCACCAACAACAAGATTATTTATACACGTCGTGTAAAGGTGGAATTTATGCCATGGGCATTATATTCCAGTTTACCTTGGTTGATGCAGAGATACAATAAGGAAAGTGCATAAACTAAAAATTATTCGTTATATATATACATATATATGGCTTAGTGGCATTGCTCGAGAGAGGCCTATGTCAAGCAGTAAACGTCTGTTGATGATGATATATTAACATACATATAAAATTTTTAATAAATATTTATATGAAGACTCACTCATACTTTATTTGAGAAGAAATTTTGATTTAGATGTACTTTTGGCTTAAAAGTACATTGATCAGTTACTGTTCTTGATATCGAGAGAGAGTGCACACTAGAAAAGCATAGATTGAATAGAGACGAAGAGTAGTTAGAACGTAAATACTTAAAACAGGAAGTGAGATGAAAACAGGTATTGGAGGTGTCAGAATAGAAAATAGAGAGTTGAGAACACGCAGACTCTGCAACTAACGAACAGGTAACCACTTTAACTGAGAACGGAATGTAGACATGATCATACTTGGGAAGGTTGAAAATTAATCAGTGTAGTTATTTAAGAGGATCGTATTTATTGAGGAGATCTGCACTCAGGGCGCAGACATCACCACAGCCGATAATAGGGAGAATTAAAGTTTATACAATCAGCGCTTTGGCTTCGAATGGGAGAAAGTTTTCCGAGAAAGTAGTGAGCTGGCAAGGTACCGGTTACTATCCGGCTAACAGCAGCTAAGGGTTGAGACGATGTGAAATTATGTTAACGAACGTTTATCATTCGCCATGGCAGTTGACACAGTACCTAGTAATAACTAGTTTGATTCCGAGGCCACGTTTCGTTGGTGGTAGGGTTTTCTCTAAACCCTCTGACTACTTCATTGTTACTTCAAATCGTGTAAATTTGAAGTTAAATTTTTAGCCATTGCAGTTAATAAAAGTTAATTGAAATCGGTGGATGTTGGGAGGGCCCTCACAATGTGGACCGATCATCTGATGAGTGTCGTGGGTAGCCCCCAGATGCGGGCAACGCGGGACCAATCAATGTGGAGATCCATGAAGGAGGCCTATGTCCAGCAGTGGACATCTATCTACTAATGATGATGATTATGTTGATTACTTAGCATAATTTAACAGACACACAAACTCTCTCGTTTATAATATTAGCACGGATCGCGTCGTCCCCCTTACTGCGAACATTAAACAGGTTCCATATAAATACTTTGGGGCACACCAGTTTAAAGAAAGTTTATACATCTACAACAATTCCTGTTCTGCCATCAATTCGCCGCCGCTACATCTAAATGTGGAGATTTCTATAACAGATCGTTTAACTTTTATCTCACATTCCATAGAAGCTAGTTATGCCATTGTTGCTATCAGGTCGCACGATAAAAGTGTCGACATACTCGTAGCATAACAGTTCATACTAAGCGATAAGGGATTGCCGTATAGGCCCTTAGTACTTGAAACGCGCTAACGGCCAGAATTATAACCATCGGATGCTCTCGTAGCAAAGTGGCTATCCGCAGCACACTCTTCGCTCCAACGGGAAACGAAACGTGAAGAGTTGCGAACCTCGTCGCCGCCATCTTGGCACGAAATATATTCCTCCATTGTCGACCCAGATAGAATTCCGCATGTTTGGGCAAGGTTAGCCTAGCTCATGAAAGCGGAGGAAGCGAGAGAGGTGTGCAAGGATCGTAGCAAGTGGAGAGAGGTGGTCTCTACCTACCCCATTGAGAACCAGACGTGATATATATGTAAGTATGTATAGGATGTTCTCACATCCCATTTATAGGTGAGACACATTAACACCGACAGAGACTCACTCTGTGACCAGCCCTCAAACAGACTGCACTGCTTACAGGTTCAATTAAAATTAGTTTTATTCAATTAGTCAATTTTCAAATCTCCGCAAAACCAAAATTTGACTACCTTGTATATTATATTCATTGTTTTCCCTCTGTTTGTTTAAGACTCTATAAACATTTCGTCGTCTTCGTTAATCCGGCAGGCCACTGCCTTCGAGTATAGTTCATACGCATTAGTATAAATACGTATTTCAATAAATATTAATAGACGTAAAAAATTAAAAAACACAAAAAAAATAAAATTTTATAATTATTAAATTAATACAAATTTATAATTAAACTACTAAGACAACTGTTACATTGATCTATTGTTTACGTTGTATAAAAAGGATTCCGCCATTCTTTAAAATGTCCTGTCGAGTTATGTAAGAGATATCTAAAATCTTCTAGACACATCTTTGATCCAATTGATTACTTTTCTTTGATTAAGAATAATTTAACAATAAAAATAAAAAAAAAACTTTCAACTTAATTAGATTATTTATATAGCTATAGGTAGCGTTCATTATAAACATAATTGTGACTTTCATCTGATGGTAAGTGATGCGCTCCCCCGAACAAGTTCCTGGCTTATGGTTGCGGTGGGGCTTAGTTTTAGTCTTAGGGTATTTAGTGGGGGTCACTTACAGTGAAGCTAAGATGAACCTATCTGGCCGGCTCGAGGCGTAGGGCCGGCGTGACCCGGTTGAGCTCCGTAACCACACCTGAGATGTGAGGGTGCGTGTCCATCGCAGCTATGGTGGAATCACGGAGGGAGAGGACTGTCGGTATTGCGGTTCGCCGCTGTCCGTATAAAACAACCCCCTGTAAAACAAAATACTGATACCTCTGCCCATAACATCGTGGCGTTAGTTAGGATGGTATACACTGCACCACATTGCGCTCGAACTATGTTGTTAAGCTGTTAATTTGATCTCCAGCAACAGAGACTTGTACCACCATATCGCGTCTTTCGGAATCCCACTGTTATAAGGTTTTGTGTTAGGGTGATCCTAGGAGTAACTTATCTGTGATTATAATGGGGGAAAATGGAAAGAATAATAGAATTATTATATCAGCAATACGGGAAATATTCTTCGATGGTGGTGTACTGATGGTAGATCTCTGTTGCCGGAGACCGTCTAAGTAGGTACCACCGCAGCGCCTATTGCAGCCGACAGACAGTACCGTGCAAACATTCCTGTATTTCGGTTTAAAGGGCGCTGTAGCTAGTGTAATTACTGTGGTAATGAGACTTAACGTCTTATGTCTCAGCTGACGAGCGTAATGTGATGCTATGAATACCGTCTTAACCAGCGCCACGTTGTTATCGGCAGGAGTACGACTTACCGTCAGGCGAACGTCCCGCACATCTCATCGCTTGTTTAAATAAAAAAAATGTGTATCTCTGGTGAACGATTGTGTTATTTTCCGAGTAGTAAACCTTCGCTGGACCTTGAGACGCGACGACGACCTCCTGACATGTTTTAATCACGTGTCATATAAATAACAAACAAGTTGAGAAAGTGATTGGCGCCACGATGTTTATTGTAACTTGTTTTGAGACTTCGCACAGCAGCGGAGCAAACAAGGGGACTGACGGCCAACGACTGCAGTTGTTATTGTGTACACACATTGTTTGGTTGATGTCCGGACGTATCAGATTTCACCACCACCTCGTATCAATATACTTCATCTATCTAATTCCTTGTGTACCGTTGAGATGGAAAATGCAGATTCTATACACAGAGATCTTTCGTTCGGTATCCAGGCAATATATTGTGGAATCTGCTGCAATTATTGCTGTGTTGGTTAACAATAAAGTGTCCAAAGCAAACTTGAAGCAGTGATGGCTCAGTATGTGCCTGAGGTGGCGCGGGTTCTGTTCACCAACTTGTACTTGACCTGCGCAATGTATAAACGGCCTTGGCTCTTTTCTTGCAGAAGAAGTGATTAAGGAATGTTAATGGAGTTTTTTATTCGAGTAGACTAAATTAACTATTATTACGAGAATTAATGTTGTTGATCAGAATATGAAATATTTAGTATGTACGTAAATAACATTTAAAATTGGAAAATGGCCCGGAGCGGAAAGATCGTATCGGGGAAACCCCACGCATAAAGCATCAATCCTTTCTTATTCGAAGAAATGAAGATCCGTAACATACTTCTCGATTTGTTTTCCTTTCTTTTTTGCTGTTTACCTTTATAATATTTATTTAAAATTTTAGCATACCCACGACGAAAAATATCACAATAAAATACTCGTTGAAAAGAATAGATCTTTCTCGTGACGTAATCGACATCCTATCAAAAACACAACACGAAAGTTATCACACACTCAATTACGAGTATAGAATAAAATAAAGGACAGTCTCTATAATGAAGAAACGTTTGGCCTTTGTACTCATTGAAGTTACCTCTTACGAGTATTTGCATTTTAGAAATTATGACACATTCTGACGATTGACGTGTGATGATAAGGTCCGTAAACAGTTCTCTGTGATGTTCATTCTTGTACAGTAATTATTTACTATTAATTTACTAGTAGTAGATGTCTACTGGAGATGTTCTTCGTCTCGGTAACTAGATAATAAAATTTAACAAAACAAACTGAATGATAAATTAACCTAATTTACGTACAAACAATTCACCGATAAAAGATTTTATAGATTTTTACAGACAGTTGTCCCCAAAGGAAATTATCAAAAGGTATTTCTTACCCTACATTAATGAGGGTAAGTCGTAGTTAAAAATAATATTTAACTTTCTATGAAGAGACGACAAGAAGAAATTAGGGTTATGTATATTTCAACATATTCTATTCTTACCAGCCCTAGAGCAGAGCTGTCGTTGACTCCTTACTAACACCTAAGTTGAAGTAATTCACCGCTTCATGCAAAACCTTGTGGTTTGCAATACGATCCGATACGATCCGATAAAAAGGTCAATCGTAATAAAATAATAACAGATAAGTGAAATAATCCATTAACGATATATACAGGTGATAAATATATATCTGATAAGTTATATACCGTACATATGTACTAGCTTATATGTATTTATTGCATCTGATTTTCAAGTCCATGTCAAACTTCTTTTTTTAATCAATTAAGCGACGAGACGAACAGGACGATCAGCTGATGGTAAGTAATAAGCCTGCCCATTCCAACTTGGCGTAGCGCTAGTAAGGAAAATATATACACTTTATATTTATATCTCCTAGGCTTTCCTTAGTCGTTGAAGGTAAGGAGAATCGTAATACCAGCACTCTTCTCCCTCAGTACTTCTTTTTTGGCTGCCGTACTAATTACAAACGGCGTCTCCTTTAAAGTACCATTCTCTGTACCCACACGAACATCGGAGGTGTAAATCTGAAGCAAGTTCATCGAACTCATCTGGACGAGCCGTTTCAGGCCTCCCGACGGCCGAATTGGCTCCTCTTTATTTCACCGCAGATTATCAGGATTGACTATTATCTGTACAGTCTCCACTAACAGAACACGTCACATCGTGATGATGATGTTATCAGATAATATTTATATTAATATAAATTAATCAGCTTATTTCGCAAAACAAAGTAATGAGTTAACAATTACAGTTGGCTGTTAATGTCAGAAGTTTGATTAATTAACAAGTATATTTATAAAATATAGTAAAAGTAGTATTTTATTGTTAAGTTAAATATTGTAATAGTAAAGTCATTGTGTTACGCTACAGGGGGGTGGTAAGACGCGCTGGTGGCAGACCCGTCAAAAGGCGGGTCGAAGATGCAGCTGCGGGAAGTCGACGAATCTATCACCAGCTAAGTTTGCTTAAGCATACGCTACTAAGTTTAAACTAAGGCAGCCTAATTGAGATCTTAGTTGATTTGATAATTCCACGCGTGCGTAAACCTTTTGCTTATCTATCTCAATAAAACATCTTATCGTTACACGCAGCGATCCAGTCCGATTCGCGATTCCGAGGAGCCGGTGCTGCCGAGACTTTACGCGCATGTTTACGAGTTTACATATTTGTGTATTTACATCTATTTCATGTATTTTTTACTAAAGACATACATCATCATCATCAGCCGTTATACTGTAAAGATCGCCGCACCGATCGCCCCCGCGGTCCAGCTTTAACATAAACTCCGTTCAATCATGGTGAGTGAATAAAAAGGTTGCAATTTTTTTATTAATACATATATTATTAATCAAATGTGATATACTCTTAAGTGTTTCTCTCATTAATATCTTCTATAATTGTTATCGTTATATATTATCTCATTAACTGTACTAAGACTGACACAAAATTTTTCTTTGTTCTGCACTTTTATATTAGTTGTAATTTAGCCTCAATTTTATAGTCGATTAACTTGTTAGTATATAAACTGGTATTTTTTATAATATTTTATTTTCAAAATATCTAATATAATTACTGAAAATTATATTTTGTAAATAACTTTGTGTTACAGTTAGTAGAACTTGAATTAAACCAATATTTTGTTTTACATTTATATCTCTCTACGGGTTAGTAGTTTACGCCTAAATTATTCAAAAACAGCTACTTCACTTTCTTATTGATAATTTTTTATCACCAATACCTAATAAATTACACCATCTTCACTAAAGAGTTAATTAACTTGAAGTAAACGATGTTGATGAAACAGAATTTGCACAGTATCCTAAAATAATTAACTGTTACCGTATCGGAGAAGAAAACTTAGATATCGCTGGTTAGATTCCAGGTCCAACGTAGTAAAGTGTGGTTCATGGTGGTTTTATCAACCCCATCGAGTTAGATAATACCCTCCCATTCTAAACGAGCAAGCTTTACCAATAACGACCTCACCAGTCTTTTAACATCGTGTGACATTGAGGTTAAATTTTAACTATTGCAGTTAAAAGAACTTTATTAGAATTGGCCGACTGGTTTAGTTAGTCGCAGACACAAACACGACGCAGTTATCTTTCTAACTGCGTCGATTAAAACAGGATTGTTAATTTTTTTTTTAATATATGCCTTAAAAACCATATATATAATTTCAAGCACTTTATCATAAGTTTCAAGTAAACATTAATTATCCTGTTAGGTTCTTTGAACTGTTTTATTACGCCGTAATCGTTGTTTGGATAACTTTTAATAATACTCTTAATGCGGATTAGTTTATCACTATTTCGTTACCGCGTTCCAGTGATAAGTGCAATAAATTTAGGCTACTTATTATTAGGTCTATCTCGATCCGAGGGTGGACGATAAAAAGAACGTTTTAATGTGTGAAAACCCCCATAACCTTGTCATCCTTCAAATTGTGTCATCGTTTTCAGACATAAGTTATTGCGTATCGTTCCCTCAACAATTTCACCGGGTACAACGTTCTTCAGGAAACAGTTACCGTATTATCGATATCGGATTAAAAATTATCGAAGAAATTCTTGATTATCTCACCAATGTCCTTGTGTTCACTATCACACGCTTTTAAAATATACCAATAAATTTAGTGTTTGATTAACAATGTACGATAATATCAAGTGTACCATCAGGTCATGAAGTAGACCTCGATTTTTAAGTATATAAAAGAAATGAGGTAATATCGTTTTGCACAAAATTAAACTGAACTTGCATTTAATTTCTTTTTGTTATTGACAAGTGGATTTATACGAGGAGGGATCAAAAAGTAGTGGGGACGACATATGTACTCCTTGGTAAGAAAACAGAAAACAATACTGACATTGCTCTGATACATATTTGTAATATTAATAAAGAAAAAATCTTTGATTTTGTTTTTTTCTCAATGTAGTCATTTGTTTGCTTCGTGTCGGAACGAGTTCTCGTAAATGGAGAAAAGCGAAGTGCGAGCCGTTATTAAATAGCTCTGTTCAAAAAAGTTAACGACGCAAGAGATTCATTGCGATTTGGAGGCAACATTAGGGGAGTCTGCTCCGTCGCATTCCACTGTCGCAAGGTAGGCTTCTCAATTTCGAGTACGGAGATCGAGCACGGAAGACGAACATCATTGCGGCCGTCACCACGTCCATAGACGTCAGTCACCCAAGAAAATGTTGCGAAAGTCGAGAAAATCGCATTGAGCGATCGAAGAGTTACCATCCGATACTTAATTCAAAAAACGGGCATTTCGTATGGAAGTATTAAATCCATATTGAAACAATCTTTGAATATGAGAAAAGTCTCCGCAAGATAGGTGGGGGGTGCCGAGAATGTTAACCGACAGTCAGAAACAAAACACGACGACGACTTGACATTTCGAAGATATCGTTGGACAAGTTTCAAGAGGATTCTGAAAACTTTTTATAACATTTCGTAACAATGGACTAAATATTGCTCCATCATTTTGATCCCGAGACAAAACAGCAATCCTCGCTATGGAAACGGCCATCATCACCGACCCCGAAGAAATTTCGTGCCGTGGCATCGGCTGGCAAGGTTATATCCTCAATATTTTGGGAGTCAGAAGAGATATTATTGATTGATTACCTGGAGCATGGAACCAATATTAGGTAGCTTTAAATCTCAAGTTGAGGAATGCCATCAAAGAGAAAAGGAGAGGAACACTTCGAAGGGGCGTGCTGTTTCATCACTACAATGCACCCGCGCACATAGTAATGTCTGCCATTCCGCGAACTGGATTCGAATTGGTTGCCAACGCCCCTTTTTCACCAGATCTGGCGTCTAGCGGTTTTTATCTGTTCCAGGGGAAATAGGTATGAAGACGATAACGAGGTGATGGATGCCGTGGAGAGCTTTTCACAGAACCAAGACAAAACCTTTTTTTTAAAGGGATTGAAGCCTTGGAAAAGCGCTGGACTCGGTGTGTAGAGGGATTCGGAGACTATGTACATAAATAAATGATTAAGTTATCAATAGTCATTATATTCTATCTCATTCTCACTACTTATTCATCCCTCCTCGTATGTTCTATAAAATTATTACTATTATCGCTTAAATGTGACTAAAACTACAAAAATATTTGTTTTACATGGAAACGAGTACAGTTAATACGAGCAGTAAAGCCGTAGAGATTTGATCTTATCCTAAATAACACTCCGGTGGTTTTTTAATACGATACACATTTAGCCCAGTTAGGTGTAATCCTGATTACATTAAAAAAATTTTGTAGTACTCTTTAAATAATAAAAAAAATTCTTTATCTCAATTTCACACGTTACAGAAATGTAGACGTCATAAGTTACGACTAAGTAACACAATAGAGAGTTAATCACGTTTTTTTCACAATGGGTTTAATGGATTAGAAACAAGTTATGTTTTCAAACTATATACAACATTATCCGTTCAAGTTTACTCATGCGAAGCGGAATCTGAATAATATTAATGCCGTTGGAAATAGCCAAGATATCTTGTGACAGACCTTAGCCATTTTTAACACCATATTATGTACTAGCTCAATACACTGTGGCCTACTGCAGGGACAGTCAAAGGCTTATGCTGGACTCTTACCAGCTAAAACCCCACGGCGACCCTCGTAGCGTTGTTAGTCGGAAATACGGGAACGCTTGCGCACACTACCATAGTGCCGATTACGTTGATTCACCATGAATTCCTTCTAGGGAAAAGGATAGAGAAGGATGTAACCTTTAATTCGTGACAAATTACACCCAGCGCATCATCTTGGGGCCATAATATAGACGATGGATTGGCCCCCATATATATGGGTCGAATAAGAGCAGAGTACATCTTCCTACGGCGCCCGGTGCTCTGGCTGCGAAAAAGGAAGATGTGAAGGTTTCTCCCTTTCTGCAACCTCCTTTTGGGATTTCATCTGTTCATTCACTGTCAACCATAGTGTTAATTAGAGCTGGTAGTGACAGTTCGTCCTCCTCACAGCGGAAAGTTCCCGACACTAATACTCTCCAGACTGTCATATGTTGGCGATACAACAGTGCTAAAATAACCAGGCAGACTTTAAAAACAATTCCATTCAGAGTAGGCTTGATGCGGAATAAGTCTGATAAACAGAAAGGAACTGGGAACCTTGGTGTCGTTTCTCCATTTAATAATTAAAATAAAAAATCATATCTTTTTTTTATCTAGTAAGCGACGAGTAGAGTGGGAAACGGCGCTAGTTAGGATGATATATACTGCACCATATTGCGCTCTTCGCCTGAGACATAAGATGTTGATTCCTGTTATGAGATAGTGGGAATCAACATTTTAATTACACAAGCTACGAGGTCCTTGAAACTGGAATACAGCAATGTTTGGACGGTAGAGTTTGGCGGCAGAAATAGGCGTTGAGGTGGTATCTACCTAGACGGACAATAGAGACCTATCACCGGTGAATCATATTAACAATTAAAATACATATCATCAGCCGACAGACATCCACTGCTGGACATAGGCCTCGTCCAAAGATGTCCACATCCATAAAAAAAATAATCAAAATAAATATAACAAATTACCATTTATCGAGATAAATGTATATTAGACCGTTTCTTGTCTGTTATACCGACACTCCTTTTCTCCCGCGGCCCCACCGCCTCCGCGGTGCGACACCGCTTAGTCGCAGAGGGGACTCTCTCTGCGACACCACCTCGGCTGCAAAGAGCAGTATGAAACCGCCCCTGCAGCTTGGCCGCAAAGGACAACACAAAGCCGCATCCGTGGTGAGCTCGCGGTTCACAACCGGTGTTCTAACCTGGAGCGGCCGCCTCGAGCCGGCCCTTTACCGCGGGCCGGCTGAGTAGGTACCTCTTCGTTTCACCGTGGGCGACCCAGCCACGGCTAGTAAGCCCCTCCGTCACGACAAGGCGGGAACCTGTGAGGAGAGATACTGCGGTAGTTAGGACAAGATAATTCTGCGTATATTATGTATATAATATTAGAATATCCTCCAACTTGACAAATAATAGATGGTTAAGATTTTAGTCTTCTTGACAAACCGACGCCATCTTGTCCGCGCGTCCCTTTTGTATTGTCTTATTTTAAATGTTGCCAATTTATAATTAACAAAAGTAATGATACCGATATGAAATTATATATATTTTCTTATATTTTTAATAACGTTAACAATAATATTTATATTATTATGCATCTTCCTAGTAACAGTTTTCATGATAACCATAGATAAAATGCCCCAGTTAAATACACGTGAGTGATATTCAACTAGTGTCACGCGTATGTCTATGTGTATGTTTGTATGAGTGTATATATGAGTATGTTGACAGTGTAAGACAAGCGGTGAAGTCACCATGCGCACACACTGCGGCACCGTATCGTATTAGAAATATTGACTTTCTTTTATTTGCATACATAACATTAGGAAATCAAATTCCGTAGACGTCATCATTATTTTCTATTTTACATCCTTTTTTTTTAATTCCACGAAGTGACAAAGCGAACAATATGTTCACCTGATGATCAAATATTCCAATCCTGCCGAAGCCTCAAAAATGCCTGGGAGGAATGATTATAAAAAAATATATTCCGATTCTTCACCATCCGTAGTGGATATTCATTATCACTTAACTTCAGTTGAAACTGGGGACAAATTATAGTGCATCATAAATAAAAAAATCCTAGTTAGGATACTACAATGATAATTATTGTGGCACTATTTACCGGTGAGTAGGTCTCTGTTGCCGGATACCGTCTAGATAGGTACCACCGTAGCGCCTATTGCAGCCGACAAACAGTAGTGTCCAAACATTACTGTGTTCCGGTTTGACAGGTGTAACTATTGAAATTAATGGGATAACAAGTCAACATCTTGTGTCTCAGGCGACAAGCACAATGTGGAGCTGTATATCTCATTTTAACTAGCACCCCGTTAGGGGCAGGCGTATCGATTACCATCAGGTGAACGTTCGGATCGTCTCGTCGCTTACTTGAATAAACAAATATAAATAAATACTTTTTGTTTCAGATAAAATGATTTGTTCCGGATCCAGCAACAGATCATTGAAGGCACTGGCCAGTTAGAAATCTTCTGGTCGAATAAAAAGTTATATTAGAAGAAATTAAAAAAAAAATGGAAGCGAATGGATCTCCACACGCGCGGAATAATGGAGTAAGTGTTAATTACATCATTTTACAATATTACTTTAATTTATAATATTAGAAACCTTAGTATTGTTAATAAACCAATAACAATTTAAATTTTACTGGGAAGAGATATATTTCTAGCGATGGTAGGTCTCTGTTGTTAATGTCCTGTTGTCTCGAGTTATTAATAAAAGTACTAAGGTAGGTACCTGCCTGTCGTAGGAGACCAAAAAGGTTTTCGAGGCTTTGAAGGTAGGAGCCCTCATTGTCCACTTAGCGAGCCCGGGATGAACAACAATTACGAGGTGGTCTAATGCTTGTTGTACCAAAGCGAGGATACATAGCCCAATACATTGCTAGACTTAAGTGGCAATGGGCAGGGTATATATCTCGAAGGCCCCGCCGATGGGGCAGTAAGGTTCTCGAATGGCGGTCGCATAGACAGTGTTGTGAGGCCCCCCACAAGTTAGACCTTGGACGATCTGGTGAGAGTCATGAGAAGCCGCTGGATGCTCACGATGCGGGACTGATTCACGTGGAGATCTTTGGAGGTGGCCTATGTCCACCATTGAACGTCTATCGGCTGATGATGAAATTAAACATCGCTGTCATTCAAATTCGCCAATGACATCAGGTCTTGCCGAATTTGGAGGTTAGATCCGCTGGTACGTTTTGATCACATCAACTTCCCTTAAGTTTATATAAATGTCCAAAAAGGAAGCGCCAAATTGTTACTCTTACCTTCCATCAGCAAATGTTGGACGCCTCATTAATCACAGGTTGTCACAATAAAGCTGGTTGTCGTCAAGTCGTGCCTCTCGCCAAGTTTTAATGGCTGGCAACCAAATAACGCCAACAATGTGAACTATTTCATTGTATGCGTTTTTCTATATATTGTACATTGTGAAAACATTTTATGTTTACATATTTCAGCTTCAACAATAAAAATTTAAAGGTGCTACTTCACTAAAGCGATCATAGATAATAGTTCCCCACCCGCTTCGTTTACTGTAACACCCCTGCAAATTCCAACCGGAAAGGAATTTTGTAAAATCAGTTCTTAGGTGACCTAAAAGAATATTTCTACCAAATTTCAAGTCTTCAGCCCTTTGACTCCAGAGATATCGTGATGAGTCTCTACATAGATGGAAATCACTTATATATAAAAAAAATTACTTTCTTACTTTGACAAGTTACTCTTCTTCTCTTCCCGGCTCTCGCTCTTCGCTTCAGGAACTACTTAATAAACTAGAACGTCTTCAAATAATTTTCGGGCTGAGTTCAGGGCTCAACTAAAATATCGACCTGGTCGAAGACGTCGAGACATGCACGTTCTATCTTTTTACTTTCCACTTTCTACTTCTCACTCTCACGCTCATCGTTATCTCTGTAAGCTCTTTTAGTGTCTTGTTCCCCGTGAAACCCAGTGTCGCTCTTCTCAATCTCTTCTTTAAATACCAACACATTCTTTCAATTGTTATGATGATTGACTGCAAAAGCCGAAGCTCTAGAATTCTCTTCCTCATGACTTCCGCGCCTCTCCATCCTTAGTTATCTTTAAGAGGAAAGTTAAGGACCATTGTCTTAGTCTTCAGTTGTAGTGTTATGTACGTAACTACATGTGTTGTATATCTTTATATATTTCTTTGTGGTATTGTCAACACACGCTACTACAATTGACGCTCCTCTGGGTTTGGATGGGATGGGAGAGAACTCTTCTTTAAGGTTAAGCTCGCCTATGTTCCATACATATACACATGCACATAAATAAATAAAATAAAATAAATATGTGACCTTAGTCATAAATATGGTACGAACATCTGAAACATTGACTGTAATAATATGTATATAAGGGGTGTAAATGGTCCCACACAACAACTCACGAGATTCAAGCCAACCTCACCTGCTCGTAGTGCACCCTGCTAATCAAAAAAAAGGGCTCTGGTTCCCACCAACCCTTATTGGGCCAGTGCTGTGAGAAATGGCCCAAATCCTCCCATATGAATCCCTACCCGAAATGGGAATACTTGGGGTAAACCTATGTCTAGCAGTGGACGTCTATCGGTTGATGATGATGATGAATAATATATAAATATTTTGAAGGCTTCATCGATCGAGGTTCATCCAGGTATAGGATATCCTGTAGTATCAGCCTCCAGGCTTCCGCTCCGTAGTTTTCAGGATTTAGTGTTGTGTATGATGAGGTTTGAGCTATTACGAGAATATGAGTGAAAGTTCGTGATCGATTGAACGTGTTGAATATGTAAAATAATCCAAATAAATCCGGTTTTTTTTTTCCAATTAAAAGTAACTTGTGATAACGTAAATGATGTTTAAAGAAAATAATTATGTCTTTACGAATGTTAATAAGGAATTAATTAATTAAATTTTTTGCAAATTAAAGTATGACGCTCGTATCCATTGAAGATGCACTGCTCTAATCTTCATTGACCTTGAGCTTCCGGTGCAAGACAACGTCGTTAGAAGACCAATGTTTCAAAAACAAGTTTACGTGGATATATCACATCAACCAACATTTAGCCAACATAGTGGATTAACGGCCTCGACTTTTGCCTGTCTTGACTCCTCATAAATAGTATCTACCTGAACAGCTCCAATATATATCTGCCAACTTTCTTTATAATAATCTAACGAAAGTTATTACATGTTATGAACAAGTCCTTAATTCAGTTAAACTGGTGGAAAGTCTCTATTGCCGAGGACTGTCTATGTAGGTACCACCGTAGCGCTTACTGCAGCCAAGCAGTAGTTAGTAAACATTACTGTGTTCTAGATTGTAGCTATTGAAACTACTGGGATAAAGAGACTCAACATCTTATGGCTCAGATGACGAGCGCAATGTGGTGCAGTTCACAACATCCTAACTAGCGCCACGTTGTTATGAGCTGGTGTATAACTTACCACTGGGTTAACGTTTCGTCGATTAATTGAAATTTTTTTTTTTAATAATACTATCACAAACCAATATGTACGTCATAATGTCGCCTTACTACAATTCCCCCAGATCAAAATGAACGCTTGACTCACTAATCATTTTAACAACTATACTCATACATCGATTAATAAAAACTAAATAATATTAATTAACCGATTAATAATCTAGATATTACTAATAATCTACTTATAGATTAACCAATATATTAATATAAAATACACTTAAATATAATATATAGGTAAGTATGTCAATATAACTGTATTCTTTAGCCTTTATATTTTTCATTTTTATCGCGTACCGATTAATTGGGTTAATATTTTTCATATAAAAAAAAATACGTCAACACATATTATATATAATAAATGTAAATTAATCACACATTTTTTTTTATTTCGATTAAAATATATTCGTTTTGTAAATTCAATGGAAGCGTTAGTGTGTCGGCACCTTAACGTCTTGTTTATCAACACAAGCGCATAGCTCAAGTCTGCTTTCACAATGGAGACCATTTGTAAGCAACGATACGAACAGCCGTTCAAAGTAACAGTTAACTTTGTAGTTAAAACCTTACGTTAATTATTACCCGATTCAGTTAATTTTCAACTCAGATAATCCAGGTAAATTCTTACCGCATTTGCCGGCGACAGTGTTACCGCACAGTTATAACGGGGGTATTACCAAAAGTAAAGTGAAATAGGCTCTGGCTTTATTTGTGCGCTTCACGAGCAAAAGTTAGATCGTCACTTAAAACTAGGTGAGATTATTAGCATCGGTTTACATGATATACGTCAATTGGTGTTTTCATACATAAAACCAATGAAATTATTTAATATTCTAAGTGAAGTTTTTTTTGGTAAGATATATTTATATATATATATATATGTATGTATATATATATATATATACACACATATATATATATAAAATGAAAATTGTTTATTTCGCTATTTTTTACGAAGCAATGAGAGGAGCGAGACGTTCACCCCATGGTAAGTGATACGCTCGTCCATAGCAACGTGGCGCTAGTTAGGATAATATATACAGCATCACATCGTGCTCCTCGCTTTGACACATATGTTTAATCTCCTTATTCCAGTCATTTCATTAGCTACAACGCCCTTCAAACCGGAACATTAATATGTGCACACTACTGTTTTACGGCGGAAGTAGAAGCTGCGGTGATATTTAGACGGTCTCCAGCAACAGAGACCTACAACTAGTAGAATCTTGTTGTAGTGAAGATTGCTGAATATACGAGTACATTAGGCAATGTTATGATTTATTAGTACTAGATATATTAGGACCTAGAATAAGTTCTCGCTGTTTCATCAAAAACGACAGTAGCAGTAACACACATGCAAGGTAGTAGGTGTATCTAACCTTAAATTTTCATATATGATGGTTCACGCTCGGCATCATGTTGCAAAACCAGTAAAAACCTACCAGGAAACGCTTCGAGGGGAAGTTCTGCCCCACCCGCCGCATTCACCTGACATAGCCCCTTCCAATTATCAGCTATTGGCACATGGCCGAGCTGACCAGCGCTTTCATTCTTACAAAGAAGTTAGAACAGGGATCGATTCTTGGATAGCCTTATAGGCTTTTTGGATAACACACAGATCTGAACCAGTATCCACGAGGAACTGCATTTTCGAGGCGCGATCAGTCACAGATAGACGGTCTGTTGGTGCCTTCATCAATTAGCCCTTGCTATCGGTCGCCGCTAATTCCGATCGCCTAGAGTGTTTTCAGACGTGTCTTTTAGAAAGCTGCATGGACCCTTGCATTTCAGCGCTTTATTGCCGTATATGTGGTGGTAAAAACAATGCGGATGATTTATAGATGGTCGCTTTGGTCGTGATCGACTGCGTGAGTGATGGCCAGTGTAATTAGGTCCTCTAGGACGTGAGCGAGTGTGGTTGAATTCTCCATCATTAGTTTTAGAAGTAAGCATAGCTACTTGCCTTGTTAGTTTGCTTATCTGTTTGGTTAGTTCCTGATAGGTTATGCTGTTGGTGCTACGGCGCCTGCTACCTGAGACGTCTATGGTGCGATCTCGTGCACCTTGTCAGCCAGTTCAGATAGCTTGTCCAACGGTAGGTCTATCTGTGAAGTGAGAACGGTTTGAATATTATGCGGTAATCGGTTAAACCGTAGCATAGATAAAAGATCCTTTGGTACAAATGGACCTGCGAGACTTTGCGGGTGTATAAGAAACTGAGACGGCTTTCTGACTTCAAGTTCCTCATGCATCAGCCACTGCTTGACACGTTTTTCTTTAGAAGCAGACACTTTATAAGCTCACATTTAAGTTTCTGATACTTATTATTTTCGAGAGGATTAGTAATTACATCTTATACCTCGGCCGCGTACTGATGATCAAGTTGGGGTATAAGGTAATAAAATTTAGTTTCATCTGTAGTAATTCGCGACAAGATAAATTGGCTCTCAACCTGGGCTAAGCATAAGGCTGGTTCTTCAGACCAAAAGACGCGCAAAATTTCGGGCGTGATGGTTACATGGACGTCACTTTGGTCACTAGGGCCTCTATTTGTTTTACTCATTATATATTATTTTAATATCGCTCTCCATTTTGCTCGACTCACTCTTACCACGGCGTTAAACAATAGGTTGGTGCTCCAGAATTTTTTTACACTGCATTCCGATGCTCAAGGCTTAGTGGCTAGTAGCTGGGTTCCTTGCGGCTGCCGTCGGGTTCACCAATACGGGGATTGTAAAGTTAAGTTCTTGTAAATAAATCGCGTGCTTCAAACGGTACCCATGTATTTCGTAAAATTCACTTTACAACGGTAAAAGGAATTAAATATCAGCAGTTCCAGTTAACTTGGCTGTCGTAGGGATCTAAGTGATCTCTACCGCAAGACGCCCAGTGGTTTATACTTAATTGATTATTTGAAAGCGCCATACGATACCGCGCTTTATTTTCCTTCAACGCATTGTATAAATAAACAAATAAATAAGTCAACATTTGTTATAAATATGAGCGACAGATTCGATTGCTCAGTCTTCGAGTGCTAGATGAGAAGACGATGACGGAATAACAAAGAACGTCTGTCCAGAGCGGCGTCACGATGGCACTCTTGTGATGGGTACACGCCACAGCCTCAAAAGACAAACAAGAAAAACATTTCCGACGTGGAATTTATATCCTGTTAGAAAGATGGGAGGAAGTGGACTGGTGGCTAGTGATGGACAATACTTTGAATGAAATATTTTTGTTCTTTATAATTTAAATAAAGGTTTTATTCAAGGTTCTAATAATTTCTTTTTTTTCCAGACAACAGATGGGACTCTCGTCGAAATGGGAGAGATGCAAAAGAAAGAAACGGATGTCAATGGAGAGGTGAGACTTCAATACGTAATAATACTTGAAATAACCTTTATTTCCCCTTTACCTGTATTGCTTTATTAAACCTAACATTGTGGAGTGGCAATTGAAATTGCCCTCCCCCAACTCGCAGCTTTCAATCGCCGGCTACTCTAAAAACCTTCCGTGGACCTGTACGGATCCGAGGTTTCGCGTAACAGCTATATCATCATCATCAGCCGATAGATGTCCACTACTGGACACTGGCCTACCCTATATATCTCTATATACAGTCAGCATGGTTTCTGGTACCGCTGGGCACTAGGGGCTATCGTATGTAGGGGTTCATATGGGAGGACTTGGGCCATTTCCCACCACGTTGGCCCAATGCAGGTTGGCGGCATCTAGAGCATCGTTTGTTGATTTGCAGGGTGCACCACGAGCAGGTGACGATGGCATAGGTCCCTTGAGATTGTTATGCGGACCCCTTACTTATTAACTGCTATATATACATGCATATTGTATATAAAGTACTAGCTGTTCCCCGCCCTCTTTGCAGCCGTAACACCCTCAATTTCCTTTAGGGGTAGAATTTTTTAAATGCATTCTTAACTGACTTCTAAATAGCAGAAGCCTAGCTTTGGAAATCTTGATGACGTAATGAATCTCTGGATATATCCTATATATATATATATGTATATGTATGTATATGTTTTCTATATATATATATATATATTTGTTTTCGAGGAGACCTATGTCCAGTAGTGGACATCGATCGACTGATGATGATGATATATGTTTTCACTAGCATAGAATCATCCCCATTAACAGCGTCACTGTTCCAGCTGTTTGTAAGATTTGTAATATTCTAGATGACAACAATTGACCATCCATGACCTCATCGTGGTCACTTGTCATTGTGAATATAAGGTCACAAGCATTCATCAAGTCAATTATAAATAAAGAAATACAGGTTTTTATTACTGAGGAAAAATCGTTATGATATCATAATACAATTATGTATCATTAGGGTGTTCTCATTATCAATAAAAAAAACATAATTAGAAGGAAAACTTAAGAAAATGGACGAAGCATCCACACGAGCAAGACGTCCACCTGATGGTAACACACCTGCTTATAACAATGTGGCGATTCTTAGGATGATGTACACGGAGACACATTGTGATCCTCGCGATCAGACATCAGATGTTAGTTCTCGTTACCTCAGTAATTTCAATAGTTACAACACCCTAGAACCAAAACAGTTATGTTAAAATAGGAGCTACGGTGGTACCTACCTTTTTTTTGTTTTACGGGGGGAGAAATGCCTCCATATATCTGCCTTCTCAACGGCAAAGACAGGTGTTATATTGGACTCACACCGACTAAAACTCCCCCATGTTCCACCCTCATCGCTTTAAGGAGGAGCCACTGGAACACTTTCGCACACCTCCACGATCCCGCCAGCCGGCTGCACCGCGTAGCTTCACCTTTCCACATTTGCAAGGACGCACCGGAACGTACAGCGCACATTCCTCTTGGCTCCTTAACGTCATCTGCGCAACGGATTCCCCCGAATTCCTCATCCAGAGGCCATGGGAGCCAAGAAATAAAACTTACCGACTCTTTGCGGCGGATCTGGTTTTCGGCTCCGCCGCCAACCGTTATACGGCGACGGAAGATGGAGAGAAAGGCGAAATTCAATACCGAATACTTCTGTCCCTTCGCGATTCCATCAGGGCTGGGAAGTGCAGTACAAGCCTGCCCTCGCAGCCCACCGGCACACATCCGAGATGAATTCGCTCACCTGGAGCGGTCACCTGCCTAGACGGTCTCTGGCAACAGAGACCTACCATCAGTAAAATAGTGATTAGTGTGATCTAGACTATGATATGTAAAACGTGATAGCCAAGGGATACAACTCTTGGATGAATTATTAGTGGCAGGTTTCTGTTGCCGGAGTCCGTCCAGGTAGGTACCACCGCAGCGCCTACTTCTATATTACTGTATTCTGCTTTGAAGGGCGCAGTAACTAATGTAATTACCGGAGTAACATTAACATTTTTAGTCTCAAGTTGAGTACAATATGGCGCAGTGTATATCATTCTAACTTGTGCCACGATGTTATGGGAAAGTTCGCCAAATATTATTCAAAAGGAACGATAAATAACCGTTCCAATTCCACAAAGAGGTTGTATATGTTGTCAATAAGTACCGCGAAATAAAAAATAATACAATTGTCTTTGTAACGGTAATAAAGGTCAAACTGCTGACGTAAGGAATCCAAAGATATCTCACGTCGTGGACTGGAACCTTCCTTTCTAAATTGAGTCGTTGTGACAACCGGCTGCTGGTAACACGCGGTGACAATACATCTCCATCTTTGAGTTTAGTGACTACCATTACCATCATCAGCGTAAGCCCACTGTTGGACATATGCTTCTAAAAACTCGTGCTGTCCGCATCCGTCGGTGTAGCATTTTCATCGTGTGCAACTTGTTTTATCGTTTTTCAAGGTGCGAAAAAGTACAGTAAATGTTACTGCTGATTAGTAAGTTTGTGTCTAGTTATCAGCTCTTTCCTCTTACTATTATAAATGTAGCAACACGTGGTTTAAGAATAGACGTGATGGTATAACTTTCATATCTTCATTTTATGTATAATTTTACTCTGTGCTTGATCGACGGTTTTTTTGATTGCAAGTCACTTTTATTCAAGTGTATAATAGTCCACCATTAAAAACATCTGCGTGTTCTTCTTTTACTTTCCTCCTTCCTTCATCATCATCATCATATTGCAGATAATCCACGAAAAGTTGGATTATGAGCCAACGGGCTGGCTAGCGGTGACTATGATCAAGGTGGGCAGTTCGACGGAAGACTTCTTCAAGAGGAACAGCTCCGCCATGAAGACGATCGGACTGTTCGCACTGAACGGTCTAGTCTTTGGATTCTTCTTCGCATGCCTGTATTACTGGCTCAGTTATAGTGAGTGCAATTTCTTTTTTAAAAGAAACTTTTTATGGTGGTAAGCTTTTACTGGTGGTATCATGGAATCATGGTCAAGCACTAAACTATGTTAAATTAAAAAACAACGTGGCGCTAGTTAGGATGATATACACAACACCACATCGTGCTCGTCGCCAGGAGACATCGGATATTTAGTTTCGCTATTCAAACTGGAAGCCAGTAACTCCTCATTACTCTTTGGTGACAAATATAAGCGCTCTGGTGGTACCCACATGATCTCCAGCAACAGACACCACTGTAGTAAAATATGCTTTCTCAAACTTGCAGGCGACAAACCTTTAGAGCTTTGTCAAGGATTCGGCAGCTTGATTGCCTTCCTTAGCATAATATACTTCTTCCTGATCTACTTCCTGTTGATGAAGAGGTACTTAGGAGAATGGTTCGGAAGAACAGTTTGGAAGAGATTCGACAGCATCACGGATTACCTTTGGAAATTTAGGTAAGAGATACTCCAGCTGTTAATATGAAATAACGATGCCATACAGCTGAATATATGATGCTGATGATATGTCCTGAAGAGGATCAGGTTCAATGCTTAATGACCTGGAAGTTGGGATGAATACGATGAGGGAACCTACATGTCCTAAAGAACAACAGCTTTCGTATGCATCTTCCACAAATCAGCATATGCAAAATTGGCTTTAACTTTCTTCTTGAGAGTCCCAGCAGTGGGAGAATCATGAAAGCTGTTTATAAAAAACAATTTTTTTTACCATAGATGGTTCCGCTGGTGCTTTACCCTGGCGATACTGGTGGTGATCGGCGTCTTCCTCTACATGGACACCAGGGATGCGCCGGAAAGACTGATCTCACTACTTGGTCTCATTGTCCTTTTGCTATTAGGTAAGTTATTCACACAATATTACCACTGGTGGTAATCAGTATCAATGTAAGAGGATGATGGAACTTTGCTGGTGGTGCAGGAGACTAAGTAGATACCAACGCAGCTCCAACTTCTGCCGTCAAACATGTAGGTAACGAAATTGCAACGGTATTCTAGACTTGGCATATTCTGTTTCAAAACGAGGAGTACAATATGGTGCAGTATCATCTTAACTGGCACCACACTGTCATTGGCAGACAAATCACCATCCAGTCAACTTCCTGTTTGTATGACTGATGTAAGAGATGATGTGTTCAATTCTGAATGTTTCCAGGTTTCGTGTTCTCGGCTAACCCTGGCCGTGTCAAGTGGCGGACGGTTACCGTGGGGCTCCTTATTCAATTCATCTTCGGCCTGGTCTTCATCAGGTGGGACTCAGGCAGGCTGGCGCTTCAATGCTTTTCCGACAAGGTATTCAATGTGCTATAGTTTTGGTGGCTGCTTAACAGTATCGAGCGTAAGGAAGATCGGTGGTGGTGACTGTTCTCTAATTTCTCCAGTAATTTTTGGTAAGGTGGCCATTACTGTCTCCGAACACTAGTGTGCAAATATTACTGTGTTCAAGTATGATCACTTAGGAACATCATGCTTAAAGATGAGCATATTGTGATGCAGTATATATTTTTTGACGAAGCGACGAGAAAAGCGAGACGATTAGCTGATGGTAACTCGGACGCCGTCTAAAACAACCTTACACTGATTAGAACTATATACACTGCATCGCCGTTGTGCGTGCCGTTACTACAGTAATTTCACTAGTGACAACGCCCTTCATACCGGAACGTTGTAATGTTTGCACAGTGCTGTTTGCCGGTAGAAATAGGAACTGCGGTGGTACGTAGACAGTCTCCAGCAACAGAGACCAAATAGTATTTAACTAGCGCTGCATTGTTATGGCCACCTACCATCAGTTCACCATCTTGCTCGTCTCCTTACTTCGAGGATGAAAGAAAAGGATATTAAAGCCGGATCATATTTAATATAACCATAAATATTTATTAAGAAAAATATATGTATCACAAAAATATGTACTTTACTGTTATCAGCTTATCAATAATATTGATTGTATTAACTGTCAAGTCATGGTATCCGGTTTACAGCGGCTTTCTGATTGCCAGGTCGCTACGTTCCTGTCTTACGGCGTGGACGGTGCAACTTTCGTCTTCGGCGATCTTCTGGTGAAAACTGAAAGTGTTTTTGCTTTCAGTGTAAGTATACCGATAGTACGTCTCCCGGTAACGAATAATAGTAGTGTTCATACATTACCGTGTTCCGGTTTGAAGGAGGTTTTGCATAGTTTAATTACCGAGGTGACGAGACGGTGATGTCATGCTAACGCTATATCGCTATGGGCAGGTATCCTGTTCACCTGATGTATGGAAGATCACGTTTTAAAATTAATTCATATTTAATGTATGTGAAGTATTAGTTTCTACATTATCCTTAGTCAATAGACAGTTGTGAACCCCGCAGACGCTGCCAGTGATCTTCTTCTTCAGCATGCTGGTGGAGGTGCTGTTCTTCTGGGGCGCGCTGCAGTGGTTCTGCCTGAAGCTGGGCGACTTGCTGCGCACGCTCACCGACACCACCGTCTGTGAGAGCGTCATCGCCGTCGCCAACGTATTCCTCGGACAGGTCGCTGATGGATTACTACTCATTCGCTTACGGTCTCTTGCTTTGTATGCTGTGATATTGAATTCTCAATTTTACCTGCAGTCGGAATCCGCGCTGATAGTGAAGCCGTACCTGTCAGTGCTGACTCCGTCGGAGTTGCACGTCGTGATGTCGTCCGGCTTCGCAACGGTATCTGGCAAGTCTTGCTTTCTAATATCTTCCAGCAAGTGTTTCTGATCGGATATATAAAAAAAAAAATCTCGTGTCGTGTTGCACTGATGAGATGCTGTTCTGTGTTGATAAGTATAACTCCACTACTAAGAGACTCCTCTCTTTCTTCTACGCAATCGATCTCCTTTTCTTCTATATTAGTATCAATACTGTTATCACCAGCTATGCTTGTCTTTGGATCTAGAACATAGGTCTCCAACTTTTTATGAACAATCAACTCCTATAAATTATACCAATTTTATGTGATTACATATATATATATATCACGCCTCGTCCCCAGTGGGGTAGGCAGAGACCACCTCTCTCCACTTGCTACGATCCTGGCACACCTCTCTCGCTTCCTCCACTTTCATGAGCGTCTTCTTGCATGCTCGTCGGTTGCGAGTACTCTTGAGCCAGCCTTTCTTTTCTTATGTTGCAACTGTTCTGAAGATTTAATCTTAGATCCTCAGACCTCCTAATGAGGTTATTGAGACAAACCGTCTTAACATTCTTTATCCGACTCTCTAAGTTTATAATTATATTGTTCAATTGTGTATATAATGTCTGTGGTTGAACTTCGGATCAGGTACGATCCTGGCTGCGTACATCGCGTTCGGAGCTGAGCCCGCGCACCTGGTGACCGCGAGCGTCATGTCCGCGCCGGCAGCGCTCTGCTACGCGAAGCTGATGCTGCCCGAGAGCCGCCGATCGCGCACCGCCGTCGACAACCTGGAGCCGGTACAAGTGTAAGTACACCGCATGGTGCTTCATCATGGTGAAGTGGTATGCACCGTGGCTTTGTGTTAGTGCACTGGATATTGTATAATAAATTTGATATATCTCAGGATCGATTGATGTGCAGATTTTTGGGGAAGGCCTATAATTTGGAGGATATCTATCGACTGATGATTGGATTTAGATAAATTTTAATATCGAGCTCCTCTTGTTCTTATTAGGCAAATGTTACTTGATGCTGTGCTAGAATCTTCAGCACTTTAATGATATTAAAACAACAAAGTTAATACAAACCTTTATTTATGAGCCATGCTCTAACACTTGCCTTCAATTTCACTCGATGTTAAGTGACAATGAAGCCGTGCTTGTCGTGCACGATGGCTTACATCTTGCCAACGAGGATACATAAGTAGTGACACGCTCGTCCATAACAACGTGACAATGGTCAATAGCGCCGCTCTGTGCTCGTCACCTTGAGACAGAATATTAATGCTCGTTATTGTTATAATTTCACTAGCTACGACGTCCCACAAACCGGAGTACAGTTATGTTTGCATACTACTGTTAAGTGGAAATAGGAGTTGTGGTCGTACCTTGGGCAAAAGAGACTTACCATCTGTAAGCCTAAGAGTTCCATAAATCAAAATGTCTCTCAATAAAGTACTAGGAATTCAGAGTATCCTCTTCCAGTTGCTCTTCTTACCCTGGTTAAAATAGGTCCTGGATAAGTTTGTGATACATAAACCCATGGTAAATCTTGAATTGAACTTGGTTGCCTGCAGCGAGGACCAGTCGGTACTGTCAGCGGCTACGCGCGGAGCCACCAACGGCGTCGCGCTCGTAATGAACATAATCGCGAACCTGGTCGCGTTCGTCGCGGTGATCTCGTTCATCAACGGCGTGCTCGGCTACTGCGGCGGGCTGCTCGGCAACCCCGACATCAACCTGGAGTGGATCTTCGGCAAGATCTTCATTCCGCTGTGTTGGCTTATGGGTATATTAATCTATCAGTTTATCTATACGGTTCATAGACACAATCGATACCTCATTGGTTCAGTTGATTAGTTCCTTTGTCCATTCTACCATCAGCCAATAAGCGTCCACTGCTGGACTGGCCTCCCCCAAAAGATCCCAACATCGATCGGTCCTGTGCCCCCCGCATCACCGGGCACCAGGGACCATCATTTGTAGGGTTTCATATGGGGAAGATTTGGGCCACATCCCCCGACCACGCTAGCCCAATGCGGATTGCTGGCAGCCAGTCTCGTTTGTTGATTAGTAGGGTGCACAAGCAGATGAAGTTGGCTTGGGTCACGTGAGTTGTTGTACGGGGCCCCTTACACCCCTTTTTTTCATTCGTTCATTCGTGTATGTACATTTATCGGTGACGAGGGTATTGACTCTTGACGATGGTTGACTGTTGAACGGTGTGGCTTTCGATGGCAGGCGTGCCGTGGGATGAGTGCGAGCATGTGGGCGCGCTGGTGGGCCTCAAGACGGTGGTCAACGAGTTCGTGGCGTACCAGCGCATGGGCGAGATGAAGAAGGAGGGCCTGCTATCGGTAACCGACAGCAATTAATTTTCCATTATAATTTTATTTACTATACTTTATGACAGTTGTGAGTCAGTAGCAAGCATCATCATGGTCCTACGTCATAATATATATAAATACCCATAGAAAACCCCTATGTTAGGATTCAGGTCCTCTCACAAGGAAAGAGTCCAAGATCAATCTACCACTCTGGTCAGGTGCGAGTTGTCTTCTAAAGCTGTTGCTGTTGGAGCATATTGATTTCATCGCGATATTTAACACAAGCTCTTTGAATATCAAACCTCTTTAACGGGATACCGTTAGACACAGTTTGGACTCATGTAGCAAGGATGATAGCCAGAGTATCCTGGACGAGCACGCTTGACCATCCGCGTCTTCATTATCACTTAACATCATGTGTTGACTGCAGTCCCGCGGCGAGCTAATCGCGACGTACGCGCTGTGCGGCTTCACCAACCCCGCGTCCGCCGGCATCATGATGGGCGTCATCTCGGCCATGGCGCCCAACCAGAGAGAGACCTTGTCCAATGTAAGCTACGTCATACATATACGCAATCTGATCCAATTGACTATCAGCGCCGCTGTCACTACCGTACTTTGTGGAACACGTTAGAAGAGACCTATGTCCATCTGATGAAAAGATGATGATGATGTTGATGATGTCATTTTGCTGAATTGGCAACCCATCCATCTTACCTAGCTGAAACTGAATGATTTATATATATATATATATAATTTTAATATGTTTTATGCGGCAACTCTGTATGAGCAAGGAACAAGGAAGCGACCAGTAACAATGTAAGTAGTGAAAACATCCTAGTTAGTGCCAAATTGTTATGGATATATCAATCACGATCTGATTATTAGTTCGCTTCATATTGTTCCCACAACTGGAACTGTGGGACTTCTTTATTTCGAGGAGATAATCGACTCTATTTACCAAGAACGCAGTTGCCGATTGATGGATATCATGTACCAATGAAAGCTGGAGTTCATATTTTCTTTCATCGGATGCACAACCTAAATAGGGATCAAACCCGCATCTTTTTGAGACGTAAACATCATATGACCTCCTCAAAGTCTCACGGCTCCTGAAGAGTGATGGTAGATACAAACCGGTGTAATTGCAATTCATTCCCCAGGTCGCCGTGCGAGCATTTTTCACCGGCTGCGGTATCTGCTTCATGACGGCTTGCATAGCAGGTATGGACTGCTCCAAACCTGTACCCTTACACACAAAAACGAGACACGCGAAACTGGTTGATTAACAATCATCACCATCATCATTTCCTTCTGTTGCTATCCACCGCCAATCCCAATCGATTCATAGCTTATCCAGTTCGATGCAATCTTCATCCAATGATTCACTGCGATCTTCATCAAGTCGATACCAATACTTGATCTCCACTAAAAGATCTTTCAGCTTTATCAGAGGTCTTTCCTTTCTTGGTTTATATCATCACCATCCTGGAATCAACTCCTGTACTTAAGGAATCAGCTCCCGTTTGAACCTAATCAGTGACAAGAACATATTTATTATTAATACTACAACTATGAAGAGTGAAGTATTGATTTATATAGCATTAAAAAAAATACTAATATACTAATAAAATATATATATAAACTATATTATATACGAAAATATAACAAAGTAATAGATTTATTTTTCGCTTTTTCAGGTCTTCTGATGCCGGAAGGTTCTTTCGGATAAATATACATACCAAACTGACTACTCTAACATAAATCCGCTTTAATTTAGTACTTAAATAATATGGAACATATTAAATATTAAGTTAATTAAATAGTAAAGAAATTTGTTATATATAGTGGTTTTATTTAAAAATTTGGATTAAAAAAAAATTAAAGCCTTTTTTGGATAAGCCAACAAGCATAGTTCAGATAAGTAGTACTGAAGAAATATACTTTCTACTTGTATGAAGTATTCAGGTAATTGTAACAATAGTAGTCTATATATACAGGATGTTAGGAGATCGCTTCCGAAAACGAAGACAGACCATAGTACTGACATCTTTGATGATGGAACGGAATAAAATCGATCTTGATAAAAAAATAATTAAAATCTTTTATTAGCATTATTTACGCTACGAGACGTATTTGGTTTGAATTTGAACCTTATTCCATAGGGTCACGGAACATTTAGATCGGTCGATCGGGGATCGGAAGTAATGTATTTTTCATGAAACTATCGTTTCATTTAGCTGTACTAACATATTGGAGCGTTAATAATGATAGTAAAATGTTATAAAAATATGTTTTTTTTTAATCAGGATCGATTTTTATCCGTCCTATCATCAAAGGTGTCATTAATACTATCGTCTGTCTTTGTTTTTGCAAGCGGCCTCCTAACATCTAGTATATATAATCATCAGCCGATAGAAGCCCACTGCTGGACATAGGTCTCGCCCAAAAATCTTCACATCTATCGCATTAATTTCATTATATGCGAATGGGTTTTGTTTGTTCGCCAATCACGTAAAAACGAGTGATCGTATCGACTCTGGAGCATGAACATTCGAAGCGGAACGATCTGTAAATAGTTATAGGCTATTTGTTTTTTGAATGTCATAGATTCTTCATTTTATTTATAAATAAATTTTATAAATATTTTCATTTCGTATTATTAATTCGGTTGCTATAGTAACGGTCGGTATAGAAAGCCATTTGCGGTTGCGGTCGCTCTCAAGGAATATTTCAAACGAATTCCAAGTCTAATTCTATATCACAGCTAGCAAATCAAAAGAAAAAAAAATTGTGTTTTCTTTAGTAATTTTTATTTATAACATTTGTAGTGGTTACCTTAAATCCTCCGCAAAGTAATGTTGAAAAAGAAATTGGTCGGCCGGTTTCCGTTTTGGAACTGTCAAGGATGTCACTACACAATGCACTCCGTCGGGAAGTGTTTCGATTTTATACTAACCTACACAAAATCATTTGGCAAAGTGCATTAGTTATGATACCGTATCAATTTCAAATTTACGCGAGTGTGTCGTTCTTTTTACTTTGCAAAATTCTTTGTTTCGCATCGAACTACATATCCATGTTGGAGAAGAAACATCGCACGTTGATGACCGACTCCGGCAAGGATGAAACCGACGAAGAAGTTTGCAAATGGATACCTAAGAAAAAGCACGAGGTGTTGAAAGCGAAGTACAAATGTCTGAAGAAGCTTTTTCAGATATACGATGCTAGCGTGATCGGCATACTTCCGGAAGTATACGCGGCGCCAGAGAAGCGGGAGGAGAAGAGGCACTCGAGGCGGCGTCGCACGCACAAGACCAGGGCGGACGCGAGCGCGGGCACCGACGTCTCCTGCGGCGCCGTGCTCCTGCCGGTGGAGAAGCGCTCTATAACAACGTCGGTTATACGGGACCTGAAGCTGCAGTACACGTCCACCTCCGCCCCGGAATCGCTGAGTCGCCGCGATAAGTTCACGCAGGACTCAAAAGACTTCCTGTCGATCACGACCAGCGAAAAGGAATGCGAGTGTACGCAGACATCCGAGCTATTGCAGATGCCGTTCCTGATCATGAAGGAAGCGCGACCGAAGCCAACGCGGTTCCAGCTGTTCCTCCAACGTATCCTGGGCATAAGACGGGAGAAGCCGAGCGTAGTCCATCCCGATGCGCACGTGTACGCGGCCAGCGACAACAACATAAGCAACCGCTACGAGAAGAGGCGCAGGCGCGGGCTGCGGTTTCGGAGACTTCGTAACACGAAGAAAGTACACTCGGAGACCGCATTGAGGGACACTCAGAGCCCGGTGATACTCACGTACGTACAGTCCGTGCAGAAAAATTGTTTGAAGGATACCACGCCCCGACAATGCCCCATTGTGGGGTGCAGAATGATTTTCTACGGTAGGTATATCCCTTTAACTATTTATGAAAAATACATCATTTCTTTATTACTTAAAATTAAAAAAAAATAATAATTAAAATTTTTAAAACTGTCTGTTATTATGTAGCTTTGAGAAATTATCTTTGAAATTTCATATCATTCATTATAATAGACATTAGTTTTCTGACAAAATAATATTGCCGACAGGAATCATCAACTACAATGACCATTTAAATCTTTGCCATTTCACTGACCGCAAGTTCTACTGCCACTACTGCCACGAGGGTTTCGTTAAAGAGCGCGATAAGCTGATACACGAAAATGAGCACATCGGTATCACCAAGCTGAACTCGACCATGATATCAATACCAAACTCCAGCCGTCATCCCAAAGTGGCCAGCGTTACCCAGACTGATCCCGAACCAAAGGACGTTAACGAAGAGAAATTAAAGAAAATCGTATCTTTTTTTGATAAAATAGAGGACCCGGAGGAGATTCTCGCGGAGTTAAAGAAGAGTCGTCATTCCGCATCCAATGTAGACATAACACGTAACTCTTCTAAAACCGACGCAACAATTTGCGGTACCACCAAATACATAACCAATTCCCGGAAATCGAGTTATGCGCATTTGCAAAAGGCGGACAGGAAATCCGTATCGTCCGTTGCATCAGACGTCGCGTCGGAGCATTCGATAGCATCTTCAATAAAATGCCAAATGTGCGGAGAAAGTTTCGATCAAGTGTAAGAGAATAGTAATATTTTAAAACTTGAATATCATCATTATCATCATCATGTCTTTTTAAAACAATTTTTTTTTGTTTAAGAAAACTATTTCAGTTTTCCAGTATTATTATACCACCCCCTCAATAGAGTATATAATGTCATCATCATCATTAAAGTTGTCGTTGGCCACTGCTGAGCTAGGCCTCCCCACTCGCTTTCACCTAGCGACAAATAAAGTTAATATTTCTTTTACTTAGTCCTTCGTCCGTAATTAATAATAATAAACAGATACATATTATTATAATTTATAATATTATTCTGATTGTACAGATAATAAAATAATATTCCAGACAACGACTAAATCTTCACGTAAGCGCGGAGCACCGCGTTCGCGACAAATATTCAAGATGTCAGAACCGTGACGCCGTGAGCCCGGCGCGCCGCCGCCATCAGTCTTCCGAAGATGGGGACCTGGCCAAGTACACCACTCGCAGCTATTCGACGATCCGACCCGTCGACACGTCGTCCGATCTCACCGAGACCGCCTCCGAAGAGAAGTCTTGTCGGAGCGAGAGCTGCGACCCTTCCACCAACATCATATACTACTCCTCGCTGGAGTCTGTAAAGAAGCCGTCGGCGGTGAACGAGCTGGTGAAGCGTGTGCGGAGCGGCTTCAACAGCTACAAGTGGGAGCCCGAGGCCAAGGCTGTTCACGCATAACTTTGTTTTGTGAAGTGGCATTATTTGTCCTCTTTTAGTTTAAATATAATTATAAAACCCATTGTATTTTATTTCCCATTCAATATGAGTTACCTTTCAAAGGAGTTCTTCAACTTTTGTGGAATATGAAAATCTCCGGAAAGATACCGTGCTTCCCACAAGTGGGGGCACCAGTGTTATGAGCTGATGCCAAAATCAATTCCTCAGTACTTCAGCTCTTAAAATAATTATTTGTTTTTAATTTTTACAGCATCGATTTCACCATAAACTTGTGCATCATCAACAGTCTGCGGCAATCCGCTGCTGGGCATAGGCCACGAAGGAACGCCACTTGAAGATATAAATGGGAAAATACAATAATTCGCAATCGCTCTTAGGTCCATTTTCTTAAATTACTCGAATAACGAGCGCAATGCGGTGCAGTGTATATCATCCTAACTTGCGCTACGTTATGGGTAGGCGTATCACTTCCCATCAGGTGAACGTCGTGCCCGTTTCGTTGAATAACAAAAAGTACCGTTTAATTCAAATTGTTTTGATACTTAAAACGAACCCTGTTTTATAAACCAAGTTCCTTTACATTTGTCTATTAAATAGTTTTCCCCTTGTTCCACTCTTTACCAAGGAATGCTCCAAGAATATTCGCAGTGTAACACCCTACATTACGCCTGATGACCCCCTCCCTTAAATATTATATAACATATGAAACAACATCAGCCATCATATCTCCAGTGGTTAGAGCAACGGCGTACTTGACCTCGTTTCGATTCAACGAACCGACGAAACGTGCGAGAACTTCAACTGATGATAAACGATACGTCAACGTGCGCTAGTTAGGATGTTATACACTGCACCGCATTGTGCTTGTCACCTGAGACAAGAGGTAGAATCTCTTTACCCAGTATAATTATTAGTGTAATCACTAGTCACTATATCAACAGCCAATTTACATCCCACTGTTGGGGCACAGGTCTACCCTCAATATGCGCGCGCTCTAACCATTCAAACCGGAACACAGTAATGTTTGCACCGTACTGTTTGTCCTCTGCAATAGACGTCGCGGTGGTTACGTACTTACCTGGACGGCCTCCGGCAATGGTGACCTACCAAACTAAACAAATGGAATCCGGTGACCATCATGCTGCTGCCATAGTGTATATTCCTGTATAGTTGGAAGATATAATAAATAATACTACACAGTACAAACCACACATGTATATTGCAGTTTTTATAATGTCCTACGCGCCGCTCGCCGCCCGCCGCCCGCCGCCGACGCGGAGCGGCAAGTATACCTACCGCAACGCACCGGAAGTACCGTTCCCATCCCCTCCGTATACTCAAACGTATGGACACGCACAAACTTAAACACTACAGATAACATAATCTTTCGTATAAAACAACATTAAGAAAATCTGATATATTGCCAAACGGAAATAACGTGTGTTTGTTTGTTTTTGTGTAAATTGTTTAATATATGCCACTTATAAATAATCTTATTGCGTCATTCATTTCAAATAACAAACAGTTTATTAAAAAAAAAAATAATAATAACAAATTGTAGCCAATATAACATCACATACGCGGAGTATTGCGATATAAAATATATTCCAATACAAGCCGGATATACAATGGCATAAACGGAAGTTGTGCTTTACTCATATATAACTATGTGTGTAAAAGATTTATAACAAAACCGATATAAAATTACAAATTGTGCAATAAAATATAATTGTTATTATATTGCCATATATTGTTTTTTTTTTAATACATAAAATTCAACGTTACAAGAGCAAAAAAAGAAGATCAATCTTATGTACTACATTATAACAAAATATGTTTATATATATATATATATATTGGTTAAATGTGCTATTGCGTTTAAAGTTACAATTTATTGCTACTGGCTACCCCCTTCGAGGGGTGAGAATATTCGGTATGAAGATATGGTGCCGACAGCACTACTAATACAACAATACCCAACAATCAAGCTGTTATTACTCCGTCCTGTTTTCAAGTAACTAGTGTTTCCTGGCTGCTACCTTTGAGGTATATCCAGAATTAAGGATACCAGCCCCTCAAGTACGGGGCACTTGTCCACACTGCAGACGAGTAAACGACCAACTATCTACTGTTTTCTCGGTCGAGAAATGTACAGTTGATACGGATAGTACGCGAATGAATGAAACAGATATAGGCAGCAGTGCCGTGGATCCGGGACCCCAGTATCAGAGGAGCTGTAAGAGTTGATATGACCTTCGAACGCACGTCTTCAGAAAACAAATAGATATATGCATGTCTGTTTACTCAGCTGCCGACGAGACTTCTTCCTCTCCGATAACTGTCAACGATGGTAACCACCGAGCGAGCATGCGGCACATTCACTTTGCAAAGGTATGTGCTGCAGTCTCACCAGCACGGAGCGAGTAGTGACAGTAATCACCCATCGCCTTCACCCCTTTATAATCCACTCACAAAACTCGTGCGTCACACACTCGCTGCACCCATAAATCATTCAGTTGCCAATTCCACTAGTTTCTCGTTCAACACCGGCAGCAGAACAAGTGCCTAAAAAATCTTTCTTAAAAAAAAAATAAAGAAAAAAAAATATCGTAAAGTAAATCACAATTTAATAAAACTTGTAGTAAGTGAAATAGTAACCTTTTTTAAGTAAAATGGAAAAGGATTCCAAGAGTCTCCATTGTGAAATTTTCTCCTATTACCACCCCCAGTGGTCTTCTGCAATTGGGAAGGACTATGTGATCTATGGAAGGCACCAGTGCTTATTTACTGACCAAGGTGGTGTGTGAAATAGGTCGAAGAACATTTCAGGCTTTTATTGCTTTGGAACCAATAACATCTTGTGTGTAATATAACATATATATACGGAGTAAGATATATACCTTTATATCCAGTAAGATGCAGTTACTCGAGCCAGAATTGACTAGTATTACGATATGGTCTTTTTGGAGTCGTTTGCCACTGTGGTTGAATTAATTGAAATATACAACCAATTCATTTCAAATAAGACCATAAGACAAAGCTAGACTAGTGTTCTCTCCTTATGTAATAAAATCTTTAACGGCGAAGGAAATAAGTTGAACTGTAAAACGGAAGTATGTAATACACTACTAAATAAACATATCTACAATCGTATAAGCAATAAAACATGCGAATATTTGTTCAAAACGAAATAGCACTTAAATTAAAACACTACCATATAAAATACTAAATTTGGTAAAATTATATAATATATATATATATATATATTTTGATCAAGGCAATATGTGAAACGGATGTGACGTAATACGCACTATAACGCTAGAGATCTTTATAAAGTAAAAATTTTATCCAGTGTCACTCCCTCGCGATTGCTTAAAGCGTTTCCGGTTTACAAATTCCCCTTTACATCAAACACCAACAATATATACCAACGCTACAATAATATTCTATATCATTTCATCGTAAAACTTTTCCAAAATAACCACTCTCTTAACACCACGTGTTTCACCACTGAATATAGTTTTCATCACCATTATGATAATACAATACCGTCATCGCGTAGGGCCATGGAAGGTCAGGAGTTATCTTTTTGCATTACATGACGTCTGGTTCGATTTGGGGGTCAAATGTTGTAAATTTGGATTGGTGGTCGTGCTTGGAACCCACCTGCCTAGCTACCACAGTAATTGTGTAAATATGCTAACATACCTATATTTTTTTTTATAATGAAGTTTGCACTGCAAGTTTTATTGACAACTATTGCAGCTTCATCGGAGTCGGGGCTTGCGAATCTGGTTATCGCGAGCTAAAATAAAAAAAAATTAAGCTAAACTTTAAACGAACATCATTACTATTGTCTTCTGACCATTAATAATAGACAGCCGAAGTATTCTGGACGAGCACGCTTCACCAATCACTACCTCATTGCCAAGGTCACGAGGTCAAGTGGAAGCGCGTTGTAGATAAAAAAATTTAAATGTAGGCGTATATTACTGTAATATATTTCAAAGACACGAAATTAATTATAAAGGTAATCAATTTGACCTTAATATTCCGCCATTTTCAGTTAATGTTTACAATAATATCGACGTCAGATTATTGACCAATTAAATTGGCCATTTATTATGTATGGAATTATATTCTCTCCATGGCCCTAGGCAGTAATTACAATGCATGTTTAAACATATAACCAATTTTCAAATTTTGGATATTGCAACACTTAGTGTTACATTTTTAATATCTTCCCCCTTCCAGTACAACAGTTAGATGCACTCTAACAGGTAACCGTTATAAATGGGGCTGCCACTAAATATACAATTTTATTTTATATATATATTATAGATCTTAATTTATTCCGCTTCACGAATCGCCATTTAATGGCAATTATTTTTTTTTATATTGCAACCCCATCACACCGAGACACTTAACCTAGACAATACGTTATCGTACGCAACACAAACGGCGGCGGATGTGAAACAGAAACTGAACAAGCCCATACGGTAACGTGCAATCATTTAAACGTACCTATTAAATGTTTTAAATGTAGTGACTGATAACAATTCTCTATATAACTGTAAATGCTTCAATGATGGCAAAATATAAGTATAAAAAAAAAAACGTCAACTGCATAACTATTTACATAACTCGTGTGTATATATATACGTATGTAGTGTATGTTACAGAAAGCTTAGACGAGCAACCGCTAACGATAATCTGAGTATTAAAACTTAAAAAAAAAAACATGACGGGGCTCATTTTAAACTCTACCTGTACACGATAAAAGATATATAACTATTACGTTTAAATATGAATTATCAAATTCCTATACAAATGTTACAACTGCGGTATAAAGGCGAAGTTAATAAACATTGTTAATGTATATACATTTACGTGGATGAAATACCGTAACTGAAAAATTGTGAAGAACCCTTCAGGCGACCTAAAGTACCAGCACGGGCTAGTTGTTATTGATTAGATGTCCAGACAAACTTTCCATCGAGTATTGAGGAATCGTGGACTGTGACGTCACTGTATATTTTATTTCTGTCGCCAAGCAGTAATGTGCAGTTAAAATACCTCTCAACACTAACGTGATGCAGTGCACCGTCTTAACTTGCGCCACATTGATATAACCAGGGGTATCACTTACCATCTGGTGAACGTCTTACATATCTCGGCGCATCATCTAATAGAAAAAAAATAAAGTACAACCGCCACAATGCCGCCTGCACCACGACAGCTTAACTTTAGACTAGAAAGGAATTTGATATTTGTCAATAATAGAGAATATGCATGTGTATTGTTGTCGCCTTTAATTCTCTTTTCCTCTCTTGTTTAAAAATAAAAACTGGATATTTAATTGCTGAAATGCGACGCTGCCACTCTGACTCCACTATACACAACCTGCGACCTAGACTTTTGTGATAATCCCACTAAATGTTATTTTATTTTAAACCCTTTCGAATTTCGCGCGCATCATAAATTTTTAAATATACAAAAAAATTTAATTAAATCGTAATCTAATTCTTTTTTAGCCGACAATAACATTACTAATACGTATTAATGGCTACCTATGACACAAAGGTTGAGTACCACTGACGTAAACTCCGTGTAAACAAAGGCGATTACTTTAAAGTTTTTCTGTTCATGTGATAATCATAGTCACTGAAGGTTGGCTATGCCCATGTATACGGGAGATATCCAGAGATCCATTGACTCGTCACGATATCTCCGAAACAAACGTAGAGACTCAAAATATGGTAGAGATATTACTTCTGCCATTTGGAGGTCAGCTAAGAATGTATTATATAAAATTATTTCCCCCAATGAGAGTTGAGAGGGTGTTGTGACCAGCGAAGCGGGTGGGGAAACACTAGTTTTATATATTTATATTATATATATATATATAGATAACCAGTCGAGATGATGTGATGTTAACTATCAATAAACACACATGCACATTCTCTATTATTATATTAATAATAATGATGTAGTTAAAAAGACAAATATATATATATATGAATTAATTCGCATATATAAAATGTTCATTTCATAGGTTTGTTTTTTCGTAAATGATTTCTATGTAAATACATTATATTGAATAAGTATATGACGTCGCCATCTTAAACGATACGATGGATACTAAATGACACAAAGTTTTCACGATTGTAAGTTTAAGTCTACAGCTAAGTTAAAACAAATCTTTATTAAGACTCATTATGGAGGTATTTGTTTTTGATCCTACCCTTAATATTCTGCTCCCGAAACTATTGGCCAACGTACTGGAAATAGTTTCATCTACATCTCCGCCATAACCACCTGAGAAAAACAGAATTTTTTTTGTATAATGATAAACTCAACTAAATCTCATGTTAGTGATGTAACTGGTACTACCACAGCAACTCCGGTATCTGCCGCCAAACAGTATTGTGCAAACATTACTGTGTTCCAGTTTGGACCAACAGAATTTTATTTCCTTTCGTGTTTACAAGGTATAAGTGTCCTTGACATATACTCCATGTAGTAATTGAACTATTAAATAGTGGTATATACTTAGGACATGGAAGAGCATGGCAGACGAGGGCTACCCATCTGCGTGAGCACTCGATCCAGCCACTGCAGCGGCCCGTTCAAGTGCAGCTCTATCCAGCACGGAGTGGACGTAACTGTCTGCCGTCTGCAATGGAGGTATATTATTGATTAATTTTAAATTTGCACTTATTTTCCCATGTAAATACAAAAATTTATTTAAAAATCCCATGTATAGAAAAATATATGGTATTGAAACAATTCATTATCATGATTAAGAGAAACTTTATAATGAAGTGACAAGATCAGCAGCAGGTTTAGGCATAATGATTAGTGATACATTTGCACATAACAATGTGGTGTTTCACCACATTGTGGTCCTCAATATCAGACATGATATTAAGTCTTGTTACTCCAATCATTTCATTATACAGTACCCTACAAAACTGGTTTGAATGGCACCAGATAGGGGCTTTTTTACATTACTGTATTCTGTTTAATAATGTTTGCACGCTATTGTATGGCGGCGGAAATAGCATCTCCGATGGTACCTAGGCGGTCTCCGACGACAGAGGCTAGCCACCAATAAAGCTAAGACTTTTTCAGATAAGATAAATATAAAACAGAAAGTCTGACACTAGATAATAATAATAATAATACTATCATAGATAGGGGATACAAAGATAGGAAGGATGCCTGTTCAAAACAAAAACAGGTTATAGAATAAATATAACCACCACTTATTTTAATAACAATATATTAAAAACAAACGTAACTACTGAGACCTGGAATATATTAGTTGTGGTGGAATCTTATTCGGCTACATAGTGTTTTTCATCACTAAAGTTCGTATAAGTTTAAGTTGTTTTAAATAAATGATTTGTACCTATCTGTCTTTTATTTTCTACGAAATTAAATTTAGTAAATTTCGCAATACCTGTACTCAGCACCCCATCCCTTCACGAAGCTCATTCGTATGGTGCACATGCGAGTCAGCTGGAACACAGCCTCGAAGCCCTGCGACACCGACTGCGACAGCAGAGCGGCAAACTCTTGGTTGTTGAATATTTTTAAGTTGCAACCTATCATAAAATAATTTGATATATATGTATTCCAGCAAAACATAAGTATGGAGAAATTATATATATATTAAAATTTAGTATGATTAATTTTGAAAAAAAAATATTTAAATTTGTTACAAACACATCAGGTTTTTTTTAATAACAATAATAACATTAATGAATATACACTTGCGATTGAAGTCCAACATCATAAGGAAAACAAAATGTTCTAAGAAGGCCAGCTTTCATAAACAGACAAGCGACAAAAACCAGCACATAGTGACTACCCGATACAGGAATGTTTTTACTTTACCCTTTAATATGTTAACAAAATATATAGTAAAATTTATTGTCACTAAAGAAATAAAACTTTTTGAATTTATAACACTTGGTCAGCATAGTGGATAAATGACCTTGATTTCTTCTCCATATAAAAGGCCCTGAGTACCATTAAAAGGTAATATAACTGGAACATTAATGTGTATATATATACACCAGTACACAGTCTGAGTAAAACTTATGAAGTGATTTATGTTCATCAAACTTACCAGGAGGTATCTTGCAGACAGTGGCTGGATGCCATCCATAGCGTTGATTGCAATTAGGGCTTTGTACAAATATTGATGAATCACTGAGGCATTCTGCGAACACCTCGCCTGTAATTAATAAATTTATTTATTATTTATTAATTATTATATTGAAAATATTATGCAGTAATTCCACTAACTTGAATAACTATGAAACAGGAATATAGTAATGTTAGAATGATACTGTTCGAGGGTAGAAATGGAGTTGCTGTGATACTTACATAGACAAGTCTCCTACAAAAAGAAAATTACCATCAGTCAATTAATTACAATTCTGGTGGTTGGTTTATCTTGCTGGAGACTGTCTAAATTGGTTACAGCAGCATTGGTTGGGTCCCTCATTGAACAATAATGTGATGTAATCTACCTTCAAGCAGGATATAGTTAGTGCTAATGCGATGAGAGAAAACACTGTGTGGGGATTAAAAGGAAACCAATCCAACAAAAAACCAACTCTCACTGTGACTTACTATACCATGTTAGCCAACCCACATGTAAGTGTGATGAATGCGGAAAATACAGGAGTATTTGGGAAGGCATATATTCAGCATTAGATGCCAACATACTAAATTAATAAACGCTATATAGTGTATAAGCATTTTAACTAGCAGGCCTCTCTCATCAACAAGTAAACATCCCATTCTCACTTCATTACTCCTCATTTAACGTGTGAAACATACTCACCCCCGATATAATACAATCTGACACCTTTGCCGATGTGCCGGCGCGTTTGCTCCACCACTTCATTCCGATTCACGTTTGACAACAGCCCCAAGCAAAACCTGTTACAGTGTTAATTTATTGAAATGGTAACAAAGTGATAAGAGTTAGTGGAAGAAATTCCTTTATTAAATAAGCTAGTTTTAATAATTAACATAGCCCTGCCATAAAGCAGCGAAGGTGTAATGAAGAATTATTATTATTTAGTATTCTCTTCATAATAACTGGACAGTTATTTATCCTCACCAATAAGACCAGAATGCCACAAAAATATACATTCATCTTGACGAAACTTGTTCTTAACCCGGCCTACTATTCAAAACTACATTATCCTATAATTATAAATTAGTATATGCTATATAAATATAATAAATGTTTCACCTTTCACTGTTGCTTGGGTCAGTAAATCCATCCACAGTAATCGAAGGTTGAGAGGCATGGAAAGTCTCTCCAACTCTGGTGTTCAATTCGTAATAACTGATGCTGCACCAAAAAGCTGGCTCATGGTACAAAACAGGGGCAGCCTCAGTTGCAAGTCCAGGTGGTGATGGAGTCAGTCGTGTTAGGTCTGAATAAGATTGACAATATTATAATTTTTAAACATTTTTTGATAAAAGAAGTATTTTATAAAGGAACTACTCTTTTGCTAAATTGTTTAATAAGGATGTGCCAACACTAAAAATAAATAATTTATCTCTATGTACTTGGAAGACATTTCAATTTATTTTATGAAATAAAAAAACATAAAGATTGAGTACAAACTCACTCATGTTGTCATTATGATCCATTGGATCTCCGTCTTCACTCATATAGCCAGGTGGTGGAGTTTCTACTGATGATGAGCTCCTGAAGATTAATTTGGTATTTATAGATATAAGTACTTCAGATATTACTGTAAATACATATATAAAAGAACTTCTACATTGACAAAAAATTTTCATTAACTGATGTGGTAGATTAAATAAATCTTTAAAATATCAATTATCACAAAAAGAAGACTGAATTTTTCAGACTTCTGAGCATCTGGAGCTAAACTGGTCAAAACGGCCAGTTACCTCATCATACATAAATGTGTCCAAGTTTTAATTGCGGAAATCGAAATCCTCTATCCATCTTCCAAAGTGACATGAGGAACTGCTCCATTATCAAAATCATTTTTCAACCCATTGGTGTAACAAAACTTTGGCAGTGAATGTAGTTAAGTACTGCTTGACATTTACAACAGATTTAGAGTTCTCGTTTCGGGGCCGGCGCTTGTTACAACTCACACGTGCACGGTGGTGTTGCTTGGCACCTGTTGCGCAAGAGTAGCCTCCAGGTAGAGGGCGCTGTGCGGGCCGACGCCCACTACACCGCCACTCTGCATCACGCTCAACGACAACCTGATGACGAGATGACAATTAATACAATTTATTAGGATTGTCTGCTATTTTATTATTAAACAGCAAACCATCAATTCAACAAATGGATAAGTTTAAGTATTTTATTTAAGGATCACATTATGTGTTGAAGGCAATGGAGATTTATATAAAAATAGTAATAAAGGTCTAGAGTAATATAAAAAATATAATAATATTTAAATGGAGAAGCAAAATTTCCATAGACATAACAATCAGCAACTATAATAAAAATGAGTTGATATTTTGTATGAATAAAGGTAAGATTCTAACAGAATAAACCTGTAATTAAAAAGTAGTTGTTAAGATTGTTCATAAATATACTTCAAGAATGTTCATGAACATTAAATATACTGCACTTAACTTTTTGTGACTGGATGGTGAATCCTGTTAGCTCAAAAAGTCAATATTCATATTCAACATAAGAACATTTGTTCATTTAAGTTTTACCAACCAGAACACCTTTAAAATAGGACAAAATGTTGATACAATACTCGTTCATTTTCAGCAAAAAATGCAACGGTAATATCAAACGATACAAAGCAAAAAAGAACAATTACTATTATACCAGAAACTCATTTAAACTTGAAGATTACAATTCCTTATTCACAAAACTCGCGTGATATAAAAAATATAAACTTACGCGTCAGTATGCTCGTGATGCGGCTGGTGGTAGTCGGTATAGGGCGGGGGCGCGCGAACCTCGCCCTCCGCACAGCGAGGTACCAATATCGGTGGGAGAGCTAGTTTGACAAAAGAGATGTATATCATTGATTTTTTCCCAGTAATTTTTTACCATTAACTTTCATTATAAATTACAACCAGAAACTATATCTTTTACAATTTTATTAGGTTTTGACCAGAAGTCATCAAAACTTAAAAGGGTAAAGACACTGAACATTATAAAAAATATGATTTATCAGTTTACTGTATCCAACCAATTATTATTCAAAACACAGGTATATATAAATCTTATATACCTTATATGTTAAAGTAAAAAAACTTCATGTTTTTCTTACCAGGTGAGTCAATCTTATTGTAGTGATAAGGATTAATGCACACCTCGTCCTTCTTCAATTGATATGCATAGGCACAATGGTCGACAGGCTTTAGTTCATGTTGACTCTGTAAAAAGGTATGATGCATATATAACAACAGTTTTTCTATAATCTTTACTAATGCCAATGGAAATTAAACTCAGTTACATTTACTTTGTGCAAAATCCTGAAAAATAACAAAAGGGTAAATCTTATCCCTTAACAAATTACTTGTGTTTTAATCACTTAGACACTTTCTTCCAATGAGACAATATAGTAGTGTTGATATTAAGAAAATTGTTAAATTAGAAATTAACAATTCTAGTGTACTAAAAAAGAGGGAAATATGTTGTTTTTTTATTTCACATTAACCTGATGGTTAATGAGACACATGCCCATAACAACATTGCTCTAGTTTAGAACCAAGATGTTAAGTCTCATTACCTCCATTATTTCACTAGCTACAACATTCATCAAACCAGAACACAATAATGTTTGCTGCACACTAATGTTTAGCAACAGAAATAGAATCTGGTGTGGCACCCACCTAAATGGTCTTTGACAATGGAGGCCTAACACCAGCATACTGTCACATATGTCTCTTAGATATAACAACTACTATTACTTGTACCTAATAACTATTGCATTTTAATAGATTATAATGTTGATTAGATTATAATGATAATAAATAAATAATGTAATTATAAAGTTATTTAACAGCTAATACACAAATCACAGTGTATATACATACTTGGAGCTGCGGCCACCGCCACAGCCTGCAGTAGATAACATGCGGCAAGCCCTTTCTATATTGACCATTTACTATGTTATCATTTGGTTTTGCTCTGTGAAATAGGAGATAAATTTGTGTCTATATAATACAAAGTCAATAATCAATACTTTATATGTTTGTTTATTATAATGGAACTTTAATTGATAAACAATATTCATACATTTAAGTTAATAAAAGAAAAAGTTAGAGTATTACAAGTTGGTTTTGTTCAAATTCACCTCCAAAATAGTTTACCTTTTTATTAACTGGACTATTACAAGCAGACAGAGATACATAGAATTATATTAGATATCCTTAATGTTGCAAAAATAGTAATATATCAAAATAAACAGTAATGATGATTGTTAGTACTTATAGTATTAAACTATAAATCTGTGTAAATACTCGTGTCTCCTACCTAAATGTGAACCATATATTTGCAAGCTTTTTAACTTGCTTACATTTCTTAATGTATCTATGTAAAATATTTTGTGTTTGATTTTTGCAATAATTCATTATATAACAAAGTTCCTGATTCAGTTAACTACATTTTTAATATAACACCACATTGTTACTAACAGAACATCTCACTTCTCTCATTTCTTTGTAGAATAAAAAAATCTAAGTTTCTCTTTGGAACATTAAATAAGAGTTTTATTAATGCCTAATTTCAATATATGACCATAATAAACAGATATATCAACATATTTCTTTATTTCTAGTTATCACAAATCGAATATCCGATGTTTCTTCTCAGGTAAGCTATATAGTGCTTAGAAACTTGCTATTTACATGTTCACTAGATTACAAATAAATGAAGTCTAAAGTTCATTTTAACTTAATTTTTAAAATTGTTATTTCTTCTTTACTTACTTAAGTGACATTTGTTTTATAATTACATTCAAAACCACTTCTAAAACTCAATGATAAACCAGTGATTTTCAACATCGAACATACAAAATTAACTTAAACATAAGAACTAGCATTTACATTTACACTGCCAATGTGGATTTGGGTATTCATATTACCATTTAAACATTGTCAAATTTAGGTCAGAGTCAAGAGTTATGCTATCAATGTAGCAACAACAAAATGTATCAACTTTATGAGGCTTTAAAACAAAGCACTTCAAGAATAATAACAATTATCAACTAAACCATTTGTCCTTTGTGGTACAGAAAATAATAAAACCTCATATTCATTATCATTCTTATCAAATTGTTATGAAACAATTTCTAAGTATAATTATGCAATCAAAAAACGTTACAGTTATAAGTAATCTATGTAAATAAATTTCATTGCCTCTTTGTAATATTAAAAACTAATTGTTACACGAAAAGCAATTGTTTAAAATGTTTACTTTTTTTAAGTACAAATGTAAATGAACACCAACAAGGTCAATGTAAAAACTGTAATAAATCCAATAGTAATCAAACAGGAACCCGATAACATCCATTCAAGTATTTCCGTGAGCGAGACCTTCAATTTCGTAAAACATATTCTAAACGCACATTAAACGAAATTACCTTAATTATCAACGAAAACAGCAAAAACAAGGACAAAACACGTAACCATCGCACTGAATTTAGTATTTTAACACTAATATCTAACAATAACTTTGTACTATTAACAATAATTTTGAACGGAAATTAGAAATACGGTGGACCTAATTTTCGCCGCCATATTGATAAAAAGCTTCGATTGTTTTGACGGCGATTTGACCTTCCTTTTCGGATTTTGCGTCCTGTCTGTGATTATGTAACTAATATGTGATGGTCAATACTAACTACGGGGTCATCGTGCCGGCATAACTCCGATATTTGGCAACGTTATATTATACGAAAACTAGCAGGGGTTATAAACACCTCTAATAAGACTTGCGCTATACGATACATAAACATAAACACAAGTAATGGTATATGTTACAACGAATAAAGCTTTGGCTTATAAAAAACGGTTGTAGTACACAAAGTCTTAGTAAAACAATAAATAATTTTCGTGTATAAACGAAAAATAGAACCCGCGAGTAACTATTTAGTCCAGTCTTATCTTTCAAAATACTATTTATATCCAAGTTTTCATCATATCTCAATTAAATAGATTCAGTGTTTCTGATTTATAATCGTACATAATATTAAAAATTAATCAAAAACTAATACAAATATATAATCAACATCAATGAAGTTATGGTGATAGATAATTAAGATTAACGATTGTGCAATAATTTTAAATCTCGAGAATAAATTATAAATACATTACAAAAATAAAACAATCAATAGATACCTGGGAATTGTAACGCATTTGGTGTGACTACTTTGACTAGATATAGCCTTTTCTAGTTCTTCGAGGGCTCCAGTTTTCTTTAATTTCTTAACTAAACTTCTTACTGCCTTTTCTGACCATTTGTCCTCTGCAGCAGATGATCCTTCAGGACCTTTTTTCCACTCTAAAAGTCGTTTCACTATTGGTGGCGTTAGCGGAAACATTCCGCAAATTTTTACGTATTAAATCATTTAGGCAACTAATTAACACTCAAATACCGAACAATATGCACGTTTTGTATGGGAATCATACGCCGAGGTATACTTATAATAACTTATCGGCCATTACTGCAATTTGCGAATGTGATTAATGAAATGACAGCTTAGTTGCCAATAAACAAATTTTACATAATTTTATATTTTTCTTTGTCACACCGGTAAATACACAATATACACATCTTTATTTTTATTTGCTTGTAATCGGAAACATAATTTTTGAATTTCGCTTTATTATGAGCATTTAAAATTACTACACACAAATAATAAATAATGCTCAAGTAGTAATATTCTAGAAAAAAAACTCCAGTCAGTGTTTCTTATTTAAAAATCTAAAATTTCTTTACATGTATTATTATACTACAAAATATAAATTTACAAGATATCTTTATAATTGTCCAACCATATGTTATACTTTTTAAGCAGTTTACAATTTTTAGTTAGATTTTTGAAGTAATACTAATAGAAAAACATATCAGTATAATTAATTAACATGTTTAATTCCTGATAGCAATAGCAACAAATTTTCTCTATGGTTGCAGTGTTTTGTTTTGAAATGACATTCACGGTCCCTTGTTTGTTTCATTTGTATTTTTTGATGTGCCAGTTGTTATAAAATATTTATATCGCATTTTGGTCAAAATACATGGTTTGTACAACTATTTCATACCACGTTATGCTAATATATTAATGTGATCTTTGAAAATATGTATAATGTATTTAATGTCACTGGCCATTATTGTATTAATGGCCTGTCACAAAATTAGTTTGATTTTCGCGCTTTGACTTTGATAGTGGCTTGGCTGGAAGACACTACTAAATTTTTAATAAAAGATAAATAAATTCAAACCCTTACTTTTTTGCATTGTCTGTTATTGTAAATGTTATGAAATATTTAATTTGTTTTTCCCCATTTGCCTTATCAAAATTAATTTTCTGTAAATTTTTTTCTAAAAATATATTTCTGGAGCATTAATCTTATTTAAGCTTGCGCCTTGTCCTATCACTTTTTTATGAGGCATACCTATTATATATGACCTGTACTTAAATGTCCATTATTGATTTTTTTTTAATTTCTTTACATTATTCCATAAATTGTTATCATTTCTTGGCTTTTAGTAAGATTTTTAGATACTAGTATTGGGATAATGTTAGGTAGGTTTTTTAATAGAATGGTCCCTAAAATTTTAACTTTTTCTGAATTTGTTCATGCCTAATACTGCATGAAGGCTTGCAGTGAAACTGATAGGAGTTATGATGATTGCATAAATTAATCAAAAAACTATATTGATTCATAACTGATGTTTGTTTATTTCTATCTTCCTTTTTATTAAAAACTGCTTTTCACATATCCTTAGCTACCAGCGCGATAATATAATAATACAAAATATGTAAATACCTGATTAACTCTACCTCCCTATATTTTATTCTTTACATAAAAATTTAATACAATGGAATGGCTGTGGTAGTTTGAAAATAATAATATTTACAGTTACATGAACACTTTCAGCTTCTATAAATATGGAACAGCAGCTTCCTCCTTTAATCCTTTGTATGGAAAACCTGAGTGGAGAAGAAGTAACACTTAGCATAGAACCCAATGATGATTTCCAAAGTTTTCTGGATAAAGCAAAGTACACTTGATCATTAATCCTTTCCTTTAATCCTTTGTTTCCTTATACCTTAGCTCCTAAAGTCTTGAGTTTTTATTAGTCATATCTTTCACCATTGTCTAGAAATTACCGCTATAAACTTATTGAATAACTAGTCCATATATAATTAATAAAAAAATTGTTATGTCGTATTAAACATAAATAACAAGCATGCTACATATTTTACTTATGATCTTGCTAATCTGGTCTGCTGCCAAGATCAATAACTGTAAATGTGTTGTAATTATAATGCATATTAGTTATATTGGATTTGATTTTTAAAGATGTAATTTTTTTTTATTTAAACTTTACAAATGAATATTATTTATGTTCTTGCCTATCGCATCACTTCTAGTGTTATTATGAAATATTATAAAGGCAATATAGCAAATAGTGATATGTATTTATTAGACTGGTGTTGAGAACTAATATTCTTTTTCAGGTCGACATTAGGTTTTGATGTCAATATTAACTCTATAACTGGTGACCAGTCCGTTTCATTAAATGAAAACATTTATCATTACCTTTTAAATTCTGAATTAAATTTTCGGAACGATTCTCAATTGAATAATCAAAATTACCCTCCGAAGTCAGACCAAGTTTCACAAAGCCCTGATGGTTTTGTTTACGTTCTAGACGACGGTACTCAGATACGGGCCTCTCAAATACATTTTGATAACGAAGATCCTCCGGTAGATTTGACGGCTGAAGAAATACCGTTTGTAAAATATGCAAATGATAGCGCAGATGAAAATGAAAATAGAGATTTAAATATTGAAGACACAAAAAAGATTAACATAGTTGAAAGTCCCGTTAAACGATGGGCAAGCAGGAATTCTAGTCCAAAATCCAGCTTCGTTAATAGTTTACCCTTCAAACTTGTTTGTTCTAATACATCTAATTTCGAAGCACAATTTACTAAATATTTGGAATCGAGCAATAACAAAACATACGCTACTTTAAACCCGGTTGTTAATAGGAACAGATCTCCTAGAAGTTTAATTAAAGATAATTACAAAAATTATGACGACAGCTATCAAACCCAACGAAACAAAGATGATTTTGCAAGTTTTACCCGTGAGGAAATTCTTAATATGTTCAAAGACTCTCCGGTTACATCATTACCTTATGAAGAAAACCAAAGTTATAACGAGAAAAGACGCCATGTTCGCAAGACTGACCCGTCTCGGCTCCATAAAAATTGGAATAACAGGCCTTTACCCTACATAGACGTTAAACCTGGCGATAAAAGTAGACAGAATTGTTTTATATGCGGAAAAACCGACAATAACGTGGAAAAGTTATACTTGTTTGATAATGAAGATCAAAAAATACATCGGTGCACGTCACCGAGAAAATGCTCGACCCAGCTTAAAATTATTTGTGATCACTGCTTAGCTGAAAATTTTAGACCTAGCCATATGAAAAGTCCTACACAATCTCTTAGCTCGGACGAATACCTGGTAATTAAAAATAACCAACAATTTATTTTTCAAAAGGTAGTAGATTTCCAAGTGGCACAGATTGCAGATGTAACGGATAAAATAGAAACACGACATGTTAAAGAGCCACAGGAAAGTGAAAAATTGGAATTCGTGAAGGTTGAAATTGGTTCTGATGGAGAGATTGTTACGAAATGTATAGATAACGATACTCGGTCTTCGGATGATGTTGTTATTGTAAAAGATGAGAAAAAAGAAAGTTCCAGCGATGTCGAAATCATTGAAAATGAACCTGATATTGATGAAAATATTATAGATAATTTGGAAGACGCTGATGAAGAATTAAAAGAATTTTTAGGGCTATATCAGTGCGACGAGGCAAATAAACTTAAGGAATTGAAATGCAGGTATGTGGTAATATTGTAACATAAAATATATTTTCCTCTATATTATGGTTTTTCAGTTTTACCACAAGTCATCTGAAAACTCTTCTGGTGATCTTGTTGATCTTTTCCTTGAGAGACACAGTAAGTGTTAAAATTACTGGATCTACTAGGCCAGTGGTCGGCAAACTTATTAGCCAAAGAGCCAAATATGCAAATTAAAACGATTAAAATACATTGAGAGCCAAATCTGTTTGTAAATGGAGTAAACATTCATCACAATTTTAGAGATTCATTAAATGGTCCATGGCAAGCACCTAGGAATCTTATGCCAGAGCCACACTCAAGAGTTCAAAGAGCCGCACTTGGCCGACCTCTGTACTAGGCATATGGCGATGTATCAGGGTTAAGTACCATTGGTCATTATGTAAACAAACCAAAAATATCCCTAAAAAACCCAAAACGTCCCTTTTTTTAAACAAAATCGTTCGGCATTATTCTTCAGAGCTTACAAAGTAAATAGAATGTTACACATAAAATATTTATTTTCAATTAAAAATTATTATAGCTTGTGACAAGGTAGTAATTTACAGGTTTTGTGATCGAGTCTTTGAGGAAGTAAGCGGAGTGATAGACCATGGTGAAGAACACAAGCATATCTTAGACGACGGAGAATTATTCCCCTGTCCTTTGTGCGATTATGGTATAATTCAATTTAATATTTGTGGCCTACATTAAATTCAAATTAATTTACCACTTTATATGGTTGGGTCATGATTATTATATCTAACGTATCAGTAATAACAGCAGTTCGCTCATTATCAGACTATTTATCTGTTTCCATCTTAGTGGTTAAAAAGAAACGATTCTGATGAAAAAATTAAATAGATTTATTACTCGTTAGTAAAGGAAATCTCTAAAATATTAAACCGGCAGTAATTTTTAGGTTATGCTAATTTTAAATGGTTGAAAAGACATCTTAAAGCGGTACATGATAAAGCGAAACCTTCTGAAGCTAAGAAGGAAACCTGTGAAGTCGATGGAGGTGAGCTTTTATTATTATAAGAATCAGGGATAATGAATAACAAAGACATGTTGCTTTATCCATCAGTTGAGGGGACCGCACCCTGCTTCCGATTGATAAAGCAATCCGGTCACGTGAGCTGAATCATGAGCTTGCCTGTTAAAGTATGTACTTCGCTTTAATTGGCATAATAGGACATCTCGATTATCAAATGACCTAAAAATTGGAAATACTTTTGGGTTGCCATTATTTAATATTCTAACTAGATCCTCTCTTTGTTACTCCGTTTGGATTTAAAATTTTAACAGTTCCGTTTCCACCTAAAGCTATCTTTAGATTTAATAGTAATAAGTGTGATCGAAGAACCTGTAACGAAGACTTAACATCTTCATTCGTATAAGGTCCATGCGACGGGGACAACGTGATGCAGTGTATGTAATCTTAATTAACGCCACATTGTTATGGGGTAAGCCCTACACAATCATGTGAAGGTTCCTCCCGTCTCGTGGTTTTGAAAAATTAGAAAAAGGATCCGAAGCAGCGTTTATTGTCCGAGAAAATTAAGTATCTTGTATACATACTTGTAATACTATCTGTACGGCAATTTCTACATTTATCTTTTTAAGTGTTAGAATATATATAATTTTTATGTAATTGAAGGCAAGAAAAAAATGTTCATTCCTTATTTAATCTACAATACTATTAATAAATAATATATAAACTATAATAAACTTTGTAATTAGTTGCTGATTTTTTACTAGTTTTTACTGATAACAAAGTTGCCGCTCCCACATCTCCGACTTCATCTCCGGTAGCCAAGAGGACGAGAAGCGCTGTAAGGAAGGTCGATACTGAAAACGAGAAAGATTCAGGTCAACTTTTCTATTATTAAGTACATTGTCAACAAGTTGTTGCCCTTTTAATAAATATTAAATTTATAAGGCATATGATAGAAAGAAATGCTTGAAAACAAATGAAAACCTTTCTTAATACAAAAAACTTGGTTCATTTAATATCACAATCGCGCATGCGCGATCTGCCTCCATTAATACGCGTAATTTTACTGATGATTGGAATATTGCTGAATACTGTTTAGATAAGTACCCCTGCGATTCCTATTTCTGTCGCCAAATAGTAGTGTGCAAATATTACTGTGTCCCAGTTAGAAAGTTGTTGTATCTAGGGAAGTTATTGTGGTAGCGAGACTTCGCTGTGTTTAGTAGTCTTCAAGTCGCCTTTTTTAGACGCCTGTCTAATTACTCTTGCACAATCATGCTGAATATTAATAAAAAGAGCTTTTTGTTATCGATTTTTAATAAAAACTTTGTTATATTAATTTTTCATGACATAAGTTTCTTTTTAAATATTTTAGATTCTACAGAAAAAACTACGGAAGGGGCAAATAATTTTACTACCAAACTTGAATCGGTTTGTATTTTTTTTTTGAAACATTTAAATATTTATTTCCCGTCCGTGTAGTGATCAATAAGATAAAAACCATCAAATCGACGACGTGATTCTCAAAAATTGAACTACCCTCAGAAAATTTGTTAAGAAAAAAACATGTATAGCGGCTATGTATATGTATAAATAATGATTTACATGGATGATGGGACTACACACGCAGAAATGAGACGACCAACACCTTCACTAGGTGGACTATTTGAAACGTTGGACAGAATGCTCACAGAATACCGTATTACGCTCAGCATCATGTTACTTATGGTATGCCTCTGTTGTCAGCCAACAAAAGTCTAGTTAGGTACCACCGCAGCTGCTATTTCTGGTGACAAACAGTAGTGTGCAAACATTACTGTGTTCCGGTTTGACTACTGACTGAGATAACGGAACTACATCTTGTATTTCAACATGTCGAATGACAATGCTGCTGTGTATATCATTCTACTTAGCGTAACGTTGTTCTGGGCAGGCGTATTGCTCCAACCACTTAACATCAGGTGAACATCATACTCGTCTCGAATATTAAAAAAAAACTTTGAATCTCTTATAAAGATATCATGGTGACTCAGAATTTTTCATCACTATAACGGCCTTCATGCTCGAATGTAATGTTAATATTCACTCCAGAATCTCTACCATCGGAACTGCTTGAAATAGTTTAACGTTATCATATGCTAATGTTATAGAATATTTTTAGATGATTCTTAGTATAGTAATAAAAAAAAAACAAATATGTCGAGGATTTAATTGGTGGTCAGATATACTTTTTCTTAAGTTAGAGTTAAAAGGAAATGTCGTATCTTGTCTGTAATATACAGTAGAAGTAAATAGTATATGAAGTTAAATATTTATAATGTAATTAGAATTCTACTACAACTGGTTGTAGGTCTCTGTTGCTGGAGACTGTCTAGGTAGGTACCTCCGCAGCGCCTGTTGCAGCCTCCAAACGGTAGTGTGCAAACATTACTGTGTTCCACTTTGAAGGCGCTGTGGTTAGTGTAATTACTACGGTAATGGGAATCAATATCTTATGTCTCAAGGTGACCGAGCACAATGTGGTGATGTGTATATCATCATAACTAGCACACTATGGGCAGACATATCACATATCTTTGGGTGAAGAACGTATCGTAGTATAAACAAAATTATGTACAATCGTAGTATTTAATTGTTTTTGGTGTTAATACAATAAAATGTTATAAACCGATGTGATACTATTCAGAATGAATCGACCTTAACCGTGAATACTGAAGTGAAACAGGAGTGCCTTGACAGCAGCGACGACGAGGCGATATGGATTGTGCAGACCGTCGGCCATGAAGCGACCGAGCAGTTGGAGAACCTGCTGAAGGTCGCTGGGGTAGGCGTTGATGCATTGTAGTGTGTAGTCGTAATGCTAAAAGCAAACTGCTGTTTCCCTCTAACCGTACCTATGTATCTTGGAGGGCAACGTTGGTGAAGCTTATCAACCTAGAATAGTTTGGCTCTCATATGTAAAGCTACCGAAAAGCCAAAAGTATGGCGACAGGTTGCGAACTCCATATATGTGATCACGGTATACAACAACCAGGGACTGAATGACAGTGTCACTGAAAGGAGTAGCATCTGTTCTTGCCGCTTAACAGTAAATGTTCACTAGTGTGTTCCGATTTAAAACCCCCTGTAGCTAAGTAGTGGTTTCTGATGCTGGAGACAATCTAAGTAGATACCGCCGCAGCTACAAACAGAAGTGTGCAAATGTCTGCACACTACTGTTAGAAGGCATAAGAGCTGTTTTCCGGTTTAAAGGATGTTGTAGCTAGTAACTAGGATAACGAGGCATAATATTTTATGTATAAAGGCGACGAGCACAATATGGTGCTGTGGATACTATCCTAACCAGCATCACGTTATGCCTTGCCTTCAGATAAACGACTCGCTCTTTTAGTCGCGGTAGAATAAAAAAAATAAGCCCTACTTTGTGCCGTGTGAATATTCTAACTTGGATAATATTGTTATTCCTTAATATAACAAAATTAATATTCATCACCATGTAAAGTTAATAAGATATGTATGGAAGGTATTTTTTAAGGGTAACAATGAAGAAGACAAAGAGGCGAACACTAGAAAAAAACACAAATGTGATAATTGCAGGTAAATACATAAACTCTTAAAAATTCAAATATGTATGTTTATGTTAATTAAAAGAAATGGTTATAATACTAATAAAAATATTTTCCTAAGGATTATTGTAAAATATCGCTCAAATGTTTAGAGTTAAGAGTAAATGTTATGAAGATGTCGAGGTGCTGTTGTAGTTCCGGCTTAGGAACACTAGTACGCTCTGCGCTGGTAAGTAGAAGAGGGGGACGTAATAACCCTGTCAGCTGTTCTGCGGCAAAGATAGCCAAGAATGGTAACGGGTAACTTAACCCTGTTTTTTTAATAAACCGCATAAAATAGGGTTCAGCAAATCGGACCCCCTATGATTACTAAAACAAGACATAAAACCTACTGTCCTTGTGCTCTGGACGGACGTTAATGCGTAGATTGACAATATTTTATGACCTGGAGTCAAGTTAGCTCAAATATTTTTTTTAATGAGGGTTATAAGTTGCCGTTGACTTTTTTTTTCGTTTTACATGATAGAATTGCCTTCGGCTACCTGCCCTCCTGCGGGAGCAATGGCAGGGTATATCGAACTTGCACCGACTGAAACCTCCAAGGTGTTCCACCGTCGTCGCTTTATTATTTTGATAATAATAGAAATTATTTCGTTGCAGTCAAATATTTCCCACATCCGACAGCTTGGTCTCTCACAAGTGTCGGCGGCGTGGTAGGAAACGTAGGGTGCAGGGTAAAGACGACTCAGTTATTTGTGTACCATCTGAAGAGGACTTTTTTAGGGTAGGACCAATATTTCAATTATTCACAAGATCTATAAATTTTTTACCATCCATTATCTTAAAACATTGAAAAGGTTGCTAATTCATTTTCTGACCCTTATTTATATATTTACCATTCCTTCACCACAGACGAAAAATACTAGAATTGTGGATTACATTGTTTAACAAAATTATTGTTAACCGATATATTTATATATAATTTGTTTGTAGAGAGCTCAAGGACGACCTAGACAAAAACAGGAAGATGTTAACAATGATTTGCTTGTCGTGGTAAGTTTTAAATGGTTTTTTATTATAAACTGTTGCGTCTCTTTTCTTATATCACGAAAGCAGCTATCACTATTACATTGTAAAACTGCCGCTACAGCAGCATAGTTTTATTTTGTCTGTTAATATTCCTACTGCTGGGACAAAAGGTCTTATCTCACAAGGAAAGAGAATCATTACCCGTCACGCTGGCCACCATAGTCAGTAAGTTCCACAGCTGGACATAGGATTCCTCCAAAGATCACCACATCGATCGGTCCTAAACCGCCCGCATCGTCGTGCACCAGGGGCCGTCGTTTGTAGGGGTTCATATGAAGAGATTTGGGCTATTTCTTACTACTCTGGCCAAGTGCAGATCAAAAGATAACCCATGACCACGGATGTCATTGTTCTTGGTACATGCCGACATCCACCGATGTTTTCCTCAAACTCAGCAGAGATCTAAACTGAGCCTTTTCGAAACAAATAGTAATTACGACCACCGCACAAACTGATCTATCAATGCATAAGTACTGTAAGATTTTTTTTATTACCATATAATGAAGCTGTAAAATTTGTCGGTATAAACACTTCATTCGAAATAAAATAGGCCCTTTTTTATCCTGCAGAGACCTCGGAAGAGAAGGAATCGGGAGCCTACCTCCGATCCTCAAATCGTAACCTGCCATAATTGCAACGAGTCCTTCACGTCCAAAGTTCGACTCAAATTTCATATGTTAGTGAATATATAGTTTCTTTTCTTCTACGAACCCTCACATATTCAGTAAATGTCTATTGTAAAATCTTATTTATCAGTTTTTCATACCAATGAGGTGGACTGATGATAGGTCTCCGTTACCGGATACAGTCTTTGATGTCTAGGTCTAGAGTACCAGCGCAGTTAATATATCTGCTGCCTAACAGTAATTTGTAAATAAAGAGACAAAATCTTATATCTTAAGGTGATGAACATAATGTGGTGTAGTGTAACACTATCCTAATTGTTATTGACAGACATATCACTAATTGTCAGGTGAAAGTTGAAGAAAAGTTCATCACATTTTAATATACAGATTTGACATATGTTAATTTAATTACTAGGCAGTTCCATGACACCACAAATCTACTGACCGCCGACGGTCAGTACGCGTGCCCGGAATGCGAGGGCGCGCACTTCCCAACGGAGAGTGAACTCTTCGACCACGTTCACTTCCAGCACCACAAGCAGAAGCGCTGGCAGTGTCCAGTTGAGGACTGCGGGAAGACTTTCTATCTGAGGTATTGATATAACTTCTTTCGTTTATATTTATCGGGTATGAATGTTTATAATCATCTAAAATTACCTGTCGCCTTATTTGATATTGTTTAGACTAATAAAATTATTCATCATCATCATATATGCCATTGTTGTCCGGTGCGATACCAATTCGGTGTTCGCGATCTTCACCAGGTTGTTGTACTACTAAGATGGATATGCTTAATGTATATTTAATAACTGGCCAATGGGTCAAGAAGAAACATTCATCTGTGGCTCACTGGCTATGCTCGTTGTGGAGCTGTCGATTAATTTGCGAGACTTGCAGAGCAACGCTGACGAAGCACAGCCGCACGCACACAGACACACGCCGCTACGTGTGCGTCACATGCGGGAAGAGATTCCTCGACAAGCAGACCCTGGACGAACACGGTGTCACGCATTTGCAAGTACGCAAAAATGTTATCCTACAAAACTTACATTAGTTTTAGGCACACCAGGAGTTACCACTCCATATATTCCTCTTCGCTTTACTATAGATGCTTCTGACTAGGCGGGAATAGCGAGTGGTGGAACTGGGCATCATTATAAATGAAAAAAATCTGTTAATATACACGCAACACTAATCAATTGAAAAAATCCACATACAAATACATGTAAAATAAAATTAAAAAAATAATTAAGGCTTTTAAAGTGACATATTTTTTATTTATTATTTAAGATGTTACTTCATCTCTCGCGATATGGTCACGTCTATAACAAGTTTTCTTATTAATGATTTTATATGTTTAATTAAATACAACTAATGTTCAGCGCTGCTAGTCATTTTACTGTCTGAAACGAATCAGATGATAATAAAAAAAAATCATGGCGAACATAATATGGAATTACTCCAAAGATATGTTTTATTTCCAATATATTTGTTATTTATTTACAGGTCCTTGTTAAATGTATTGACAAAGGACACATAAAATATTTGCACTATTTCCTCAGATAAAACCCTTCCAGTGCCACATCTGCTTGAAGCAGCTGACACGCCGCTCGCGCCTGCGCATGCACTTGCGCGCGCACGAGGAGGAGCTCGCGCCGCGGCTAGTGCTCGTGTGCGCGGCGTGCGGGCGCGCCTTTAGGGACACCAGCGATGCTGAGGTGAAATTCAAAATTCGCGAATCATAACGCGCATGTCTTTTATGTACTTATTTAAGTACAACTTAACATTAACTTTTAAAGGATCTATCCAATATAGTATCTATATTTATTACTTATTAATCTACAATGGGCAAATACTCGAACTCAATTCGCCGATATAGCTCGCTGGCCTAATGGTTAGAGCGTGCGGCCTTCATTCCGAAGGTCACGGGTTCGAATCTCGTCATGTACCGATGACTTTAATATTTAAGTTACGTACATTTGTAAACTTTAGTAACAACAGCAAAATACAAACGGTGAAGGAAAACATTGTGAGGAATCTTGCACATGAATTAGAATTTATTCTAAGGTGTGTATGAAGTCACCAATCCGCATTAGGCCCGCGTGGTGACTATGACCTCATCGCCCTCATATTGAGGGTAGGCCTGTGCCCCAACTGTGGGGACGTAAGTGGGCTGCTATGGACTCTAGCTCTCGTATATTAGCAGTCCGAAAATAGTAATTCTGTTATATAGTTAAGCGAGTTCGAAACCTGTACTACCAACTAACTTCCACAACGTAGCCTCGGATTCTAATCAGGGGTCTAACTAGTTTTTAACTATTTAGACCCCTTTTATGAACTGCCCCATAGAGGTAGTTTAAAATATACCTTCCACGTACAATGACATAATCTACATTTTGGATTTTCCAAAATTATTATGACCTTGTTTTCAAACCTATTTCTTACAACAGGAGCATGCTAGTAAATCGAAAGAATGCATAGAGCAGATAAGTCCAGCCGTTAAAGAAGAGAATGAAGTGTCAGTTCAGCTTTCGCCAACTAGCGGTCTGGTCACGCACACCGTGGCTGTTGTTGGTAAGTCATGTATACATAAAACTGATGAATATTACATATTTAGCATCGCCGTCGTCAGTGAATAGTCCGACCTTGATGGATTCCGTTTTTTTTTTTACATTTATTGGTAATGAAAGCGTAGGTCTCTGTTACCGGAAACAATCTAGGTAAGTACTATCGCAGCGATTTCTTTCGCTAAACATAACTAAGTTTCAAGTTAAAAAGCACTATAGTTATTAAAATTAATAATTTTATAATTCTTAGCGAAATCACCACAATTGGACTGCGGACCGGAAGGGGAATCCCTGTTGGCAACCCTTACTGACTTCGCGCGGATTATTATCAGAGTCGTCGAGATTGAAAAAGCCTTTCGTTGCGAGTACTGTGAGGAGTAAGAACTGTTTCTTTATTAGAAACTTCACGTTAGGAACGTATTCTTAGTTAAAGCAAAGCAAGTACAAAATACACTCCTAGTCGAAACACAGGAATGCTATTATAGCATTATATTAAGAATATGGAATTGGTAGCAAGGTAGACGGAACCGAAAAACTACCATCAACGCTAGAATCTTCGTGTTACTAGGCTAGCGCATAGACACTGCGCTACGTCTACAATGTACTTACATATGTCTCTCTCACTCTCATCACTTAAACAAAAAATTCGAGGAAAATAAAAATATAAAGATCACTCTGTCTATGCTTACAGTGTTTTCTACTTAGAGGATGCACTGAACAGCCACCGCGTCATACACAAGGGCGTCAAGAATCCGTTCACTTGTCACATATGTAAAGTGAGCTTCGCTACTTACTCCAGGTAAGACTCATAATTAAAATAGCTACATAATAGAAATGATGAAAACATGGTATAATTTCTGATCTCTATGTAAATCAGAATACCTTCGACGCTACTCTCTCTATCCTCGATGTATCATAATAGGCGACTAAGTACATTAGTAGTAATAGTGAAGGATTGGAATAGTCAGGTCGTGCCAATGTTACCGCTTGGAAATGTCGAACGATTATTTAAGAGAAGATACAATAGGCTTCTTCTAGACTATTATACTTTACCATCTAGTCCATGTCCGATTATCATCAGATGAACATGTTGATCTAGTACTAGTCTTAAATTGCAGATGCACAACTCATAAGACGACCCACGGCTTCTACAAGCGTTCGCTTGCGGACTGCAAGAAGTCCGCCAAATCGCCCGGCACATCGGAGGCTGGACCGTCAGCAACCGGCATTTTGGGATATGGAGGTTTCCCTGTTGTCAAGCATTTCCTGTGCGAGGTAAGGTTTAGTAGCTGAGCCGCTTCTTCATTCTACGAAACGAGGGAACGAGCAAAACCTGACGGTAAAGATTGAGCTCGCCTTTCGCAAAGATGGCTAGACGGCCTCCGACATCAGAGCCCTACTATCATTAATTAACTTACAAGACCTCTCATCTCATTTTTATTTTTGACCAGGACTGCGGCAGGTCTTACCTACACTGGACATATCTGCAGGTGCACCGTCGCATGAAGCACGCCAACGAGAACTTCCTCTACAAATGTAACCAGTGTGAACTCACCTTTCCCAATAGGTAAAAAAAGTTGGCGAATTTCAAATTAAGGAAGTGTGTTCATTGTGTTACTAGTAATCGGTTTATTACGACTTCTGCCATCTCACTGTATGTTGCAACACTTCTTAATATCATCTGAAATTAAGATCGAGAGTTCAGGATCAGATCAGATCAGGATATTAAAGATATTTACAATAAAGGTATTCCCGCATTTTAATATCCAAACAGTTGGAGTGTCGCGTACCACAGAAAGAAGATGCATGGTAAGAGCGGACCGGAAGACGGCGGCGGCGCCACTAAAATAGCGCGAGACGATTACAGGTAACATCTGGGATAAAATTATAATATACTTCGATCTTTGTTATTCAACTCAATGAAAGGTTTCTGTAGTCTAGGACTTTCACAGAAAAGCACGTTATTCTGATATATTACATTTGCTTAATTAAATGAGTAAATAGCTCCTTGGTAGCTCGCTAGCCTAATAGAGCGTGCCTTCATTCCGAAGGTCGCGGGTTCGAGTCTCGTCATGTACCGATGACTTTAATATCTAAGTTATGTACATTTGTGAACTTTAGTAACAACAGCGAAATACAATTGGTGAAGGAAAACATCGCGAGGAAACCTGCACATGAATTAGAATTTATTCTAAGATGTGTGTGAAGTCAGCAATTCGCATTGGACCTTCATATTGAGGGTAGACCTGTGCCCTAACAGTGAGGCCGTAAATTGGTTGTTATGGAAATAACTCCTTAACATTATCACTAGTGGGACTCAGTGCCTTATTTCACAAGGAGAAATTCTGAGCCAATTATGCATCACCCTGGCCAAGTAGTTATTATTAAATACCTTCGAAAAATTTTCTTGGAACATGGTTAATAAGTCACAATCTTTTTCTTCATCGCAACGTCAAGGTCAGTGGGGACCGAACCCAAACTTTATTGTAAACCCCTAAGTAAATGAGCTATCACGACTTCGAATGCGTTTAATACAATTGAACATGTTGAAACTGACTTGTGAAACTAAGTCTTCCATCCTTCACAGAATACCATGTCGTGATTGTAGCGAAGTGCTGCCGAACAAAACAGCGCTTTATGCTCATCGCCAGAAAGAGCATAGTGACGTGACGCTTTCCATGAGCGATGAACAAGGTCTATTTCGGTTTTATTTATTTTATTAGTCAGTGAAGTAACGACACTAGTAGAATTTTCACCTGGTAATAAGTGATATGTCCACTCATTACAATATTATGCTAATTAGGATTAATACGCATTGATCTTTTTACTATATTAATATCACACGCTACAACGCTCTTTAAACCGAATCGACAGAATGTTTGGGGACCTGGTACCTTACTACACAGCTTCTGGCAACAGGAACCCACCGCCATTAAGAGAGATATAAATTGTTTATTTTGTGTGTTTACGTGAACAGCGGTATATTTCTGTGATTTAATGATTTTGCATTAATTATGTACTAGAAGATTGATCACATTGTTCGACTAACACAGGCGCGGACTCGGCCGGACGCACGCACGCCACGCGCGCCACCTCGTGCTGCAAGTGCGGACACAACTTCACGGAACCGAACGCCCTGCAGCGCCATCTCAAGTACTGTACATTATTATAAAACGGAACCGCCGTACTAAGTATCACCATCTTCTGTAAAAAATGCTACTTTTAACTGCTTCCGTAAGGCAATGGCTAAACGTTTGCCTTTTTACACAAAGTTCCCCGGTTCCAATTTGGGAGCACATATTTGGTCCGTGGTAGAATTTTTTTGTAGCCCAGTTACCACCTTCATATTGTAAAACGTATCTCGCCGGCCTAACGGTTAGAGCGTGCGGCCTTCATTCCGAAGGTCGCGGGTTTGAATCTCGGCACGAACCGATGACTTTAATATTTAAGTTATGTACATTTGTGGACTTTAGCAACAACAGCGAAATACAAACGGTGAAGGAGAACATCGCGAGGAAACCTGAACATGAATTAGAATTTATTGTAAGGTGAGTGTGAAGTCACCAATCGACATTAGGCCCGCGTGGTGACTATGGCCCATCGCCCGCATATTGAGAGTAGGCCTGTGCCCCAACAGTGAGGACGTATATTGGCTGTTGAATTATAAAACTATGACAATGTTTTCAAAGTAATTCTTGCCAGCAGAAATAATCCCTACGGTGGTTTTAGCCACAGACGACTACCACCACTAAAATATTTTAAAATACTTTGGTTGTCTTTAATATAATGCTTTTGTAATGCTTTTTGCATGTATGCAGAGAGGTTCATGGGCACGAAGGCGAGGCTCGTGCGACGCGTGCGCATGCGTGCGCTGTCTGCGGGCGCGCGTTCCGTTCGGCGTCCGTGCGCAACGAGCACCTGCGCGTGCACACGGGGGAGCGACCCTACCCCTGCGACGTGTGCGGCGTCGCGTTCCGACGGTCGGTGAGAGATGACTAACATTTTATTTTCCACTTGCTACACGAGCTAGCGTACGCACAAGAGACACGGACATGCATCTTAAACAAGCCATAGCTTTAGAAAATTATAATTACAACGAACATCCTACACTTTATACCGTTCTTTAAAGTTCGTTCGTTCGTTAAAGATACCTGAACATAGAAAACTTGACTTAAATTTGGTACTAATATTAATGAACAGGTTTAATAAAAACTGTACTCTACACTACAAACATTATCTCCACGGCCGAACACTAGACAATTGGAAGATACAAGAGCAACGAAAGGTAACCCTCTTGTGTCCCAGACCAATGTGCGCTTCCGATATGCGCGAGTACCTGTCTAGTAGACAGTCAGAGCCCAGCCACCACGAAAATAACTTTGAACAAGTTTTAATTAATACGTCTTACAGTCTCAAATAATGAAACATACCATATGTGATCTCCATTAGGTCGACCGCTATGCGCAACCATCGACTGATTCACTCGGGAGTGCGCGCGTGGGCGTGCCCGCGCTGTCCCAAACGCTTCCGCATCCGCTCCGACCTGCGTACGCACCTGCGCCTCAAGCACCCCACGCACATCGTCGTGTTTGAGGTGAGAGTTGCCAAAATTAAAAAAATTAACTATTTTATAAATAATTTTTGCATTGGTGAGTTAATGTTATGATTTTGATAACATTTCATCAGATGAAGGGTTTGAACCCCACGTACGAGGAGATAATGCAGCACATTCGCGACAACAACATCACCCAGGGTCGAATCATCGAGATCACTAAAATGTGTTTTGAGAAGGTAATATTATTATTTATTAAGCTGTGCGCTATGTATTATTTTTTATTTTAACTTGTACGATCTAGATAAATATCACCATCTGCTGTCAAGCAGTAGAGTGCAATCATTACTCTACTCCGGTTTAAAGGATGTAGCTCGGGAACTTACCGATATAGCGAGACCTGACATCTTGCCTTAGGGTTACGAGCATTATGAATTGCAGTGTATATCATCCTAATTTCATTGTTATGTCCAGGCATATTCTATTTTTTTTTCTGTCATTATAGGGTACAACCAGCATAGTGCCAAACAGTGCGCGCGCGTTATCCCTGCTTAGCGGGGTGCCGCGCACCAAGATAACCTGTGAGCCTCCAGCGCCTGTCAGTACTGGTGAGAAGCTCAGCTCCCTTTCACTCCCTTTCATATTGCCATGTGCATGACAAAGCGTGGCTTACAGAGTGCAAAGAGAAGCAACGTTGTTCACTAACAATCCCCGTCATCATCATTATTTAGCTGGAAGGCGCCCACTGCTGGACATAAATATCATTATGTCTATTCATCATGTTATGGTGGCATTCATTTATATGTATGACTTTTATCATATGGTCATATGCACACACATATGTTTTTTTTTCATAACTTCTCTGTCCATGGTGGATGGAAAAAAATTATTCTTCAAATATTTTAAATGGTTTGCTAAAACAGCTTTAATAATAAAACGTCAACAATATATAATATTTTTTTTTGCAGATATGTTCCAACCAGTGCGTAGAGGCAGGGGCATCGCCAAGAACCCTAGGCGACCGAAGATACTGCAAGGTTCACACGAGGAATCCGAGCTAGAGTCGAGCACCTACCCCCTGCCTATTGACGGTAGTGGAGAGGTTAGATCTATTTAAAAAGCAAATAATTTAGTATCATCTTCAATAAAGTATCATCTTCATCATCAGCCTATAGACGTCCACTGCTGGACATAGACCAAGAAGAAGAAGTATAAGACACTCCAATCCGCGACCAAATAAGATATGTGGCTGATTTAATTACGTCAATTTCTTTTACCACTACCAATCATGTTTCCAGGAGCTGGGGGAGCTGAACGTGCAGCTACTGATGCGCGAAGGCGCGCTGGCTCCAAGTCAAGTGGTTCAACTTCAGCTGGACGAGAGCATATGGAATAAACCCTCGCAATGAAGTCCGTGTCTGTTAACCATAAAAGATTTATGGTCACCACGGAAATGCAAATCGCAAATTCATCGTCAACATGAAGGACATTTTAATTTATTTATGAACATTTCTTGCGTATTTTTAATCTTTATATCCATGTCATCCATCACGGATATACACTAATTACCGGTAACAAAGGGTATGACCGGTATTAAAAACTAGTTATTTTTCGGTAAGAGCTTATGAGGGTTCTTTAGAAGGCATGCAATGAAATTATATACCATAGAGTTAAGAGCAAAAAAAGAAAAAAGAAGAAAGTGTAGATGGATTGTGTGAAAGATGACATGTGTAAGAAGAGTGTGAATTTAGATATGGCGGCTGATAGAGAGATGTGGAAGAGAAGTATATACTGTGCCCACCCCACATAGCTGGGAATAGGGCAGGAAGAAGAAGAAAAAGAAGAGTTAAAAGCAAAAAGTTTATTTTTCATTTGTCATGTGAAATTAACGTTTTGTTTGTTTTATGAGGTTACCTTTAATAAAATGTAATTTAGATGCAAATAAAAAAATCATTTTATTTATATATATATCATCGTCATCGTCATCATTAACTGATAGACGTCCACTGCTGGACATAGGCCTCACCCAAAGAAGAAAACCGTATAGTTCTTGTATGCCAAAGCGTTCCCATGGACTTGCTTTGAAGAGGCGAAGATTTTCTTTGTTATCCAACGAAGCGACAAGATGAGCGGGACGTTCACCTGATGGTATGGTATACGCCTGTCCATAACGTGGCGATAATTAATATCTCCGGGCATTTGTAGGTCTGGTCTTTCGTTCTATTTTTAACAATCTCTTATTTATTTCAAATTAAGATGGTATTCATGGAACTAACCACATTGTGTTCCTCGCCTTTAGATAAAAGATTTTAATGTTTATTAATTTAATTTCACTAGCGCATACAGCGCCCTTCAAACACGCAACACAGTAATGTTTTTCTGAAGAAATAGACGCTGCGGTGGTACCCATTCGGACGGTCTCCGGCAACAGAGGCCTACCACCAGTTTAACTGAACTGGCGAGCTGTTAACAATATGTAATAACTTTTGTTAGATTATTATAAAGGACTTTGGCCTAACTGAAGCCGTTCAGGTAGATATTTCCGTGAGGAGACAAAAAATGCAGAAGTAGAGAACAAGCCCATCAATCCGCTAAGCTGGCCAAGTGTTAGTTGATGTGATATTTCAACGAAAACTTGTTATTGGCTTCACAGTTTAGCGGCTGCAATAGGCGCTGCGGTGGTACCTACCTCCAGTAAAGAATGATTTGAAGAAGATAACATACGCCTGCCCATAACAATGTGGTAGTTAGGGTGTTATGAACAGCACCACATTGCGATCGTCGCGGCATTAGATGTTGAGTCTCGTTGCGGTAATTACAATAGCTACGGCGCCCTTCAAACCGTAACACATTAATGTTTGCACAGTACAGTTTGTCGGCAGAAATAGACGGTGCGGTGGTACCTACCTAAACGGTATGGGATCAATGAAGTACCACTTGTATACAAGTTAATATGATTAATATTGAACATCCAATTTATAAATTTTATTCACAACTATAACACACTTAATGTAGCATAGACAAAGAAGTTAATCCCGGTAATTTACCATGGATTAGATTCTGTTGTTGAATAATACTTATTCTATAGATACGGATTCGTAGTAATTATCTTTAATCGGTGTGCAGATAATACTATCTGTCATCGATAAGATGCAAAACATCGCCGCACCGACGTACCGCCGAGATTTCATTATAATATTAAAAATATTTGTGAGTTATGTTTTAACCAGTGAAGGAGTCTTAGCGAGCTGGTTTCCGATTGTTTTTTTTTTTTAAAGAAAACGTTCCGTTTTGAAAAAGGAAAATTATAAAAAAAAATATTATTTAAATGTTTAAGTCTGCGTATAAAGGAACTGTGTGCATGATTCTTCGAAATTGGAATATTCGAATTCTTTCGACCTAAACATATATAAAAAAAAATATTTTTGCAACAAAAGTGGTTCGTAACAATGTTATTTTTAATTCTTTTATGGTGTTAGATCTTTTATGGTGTATTGTGTGTCATCTTAACAAGCGCCACATTGATATGGGCGGGCGTTTCACTTATCACCAAGTGAACATCCTATTCGTTTAAGGCCTCGTCAAATAAAAATAATTGTAAATATAATAGATTTATTTTGTCAAATCACGTCTACATTTTTATTGTTAATACATGTACAAAAATATGTATTAACAGACGGCATTTTTTCTGTATTGTGGTAAAATTTGTAATTAATTAAGTAATTTACTTGATAAAATAACTTAAACGTATAGCGAGAAATGCGAAATATGATAGTATGTTGCAATTTTTGATTCAATAGAACTGGTCTGTAAGTTATGACTTATTAGAAATGACTATGTAGTATAGAAAATATTTAATTCCAATATAATTAGGACAATGCAACACTACTATGATACAGAGTTATCAGGTTTTTATTAAATCTAAGTCTGTTCTCTTTAATATGGAATCTAGACACTCAGAGCAAGCACTCAGAATTTGTTCTGCTGTGTCGTCGGATGTACTAATATCATTAAAATTTGATTTTATATACTTCAGTTGAAAATTCCTTTCATACAATACAAATTCTGCGGTATATTTTTTATCTAGACATACAATTCACGTGATTCAACACTTCGGAATTTTAATTTCTCAGAATTTCAATGTAACATATAAACTATTTATAATAGTTATTTATTTCTCCATTAGGATAACTGTAATTCTGATTTTTTAATACATACGATCTTTGTCTGATGGTAAAACCCCCACATAACATGAAAAAATTATCTAGGTTTGCTTCATTAATAACAATGACGATATAAAATCATCTTCACTTAAACACCTTTTTGTAATTATCGGGGTAAATCTAAAAAGATACCTCTGGGGAGAAGACAAGGTTATGTGGGGTTTTTATCCACTAAAACCTCTTCGGTGGTAATCTTCAATGCGTTGCGGGAGGCTCCGGGATCTTCTACAATACGCACAGTTGCCTTCGGGCAGTATACCTCAACCACATCCCAGGCATGATTGTAGCCCTCTTTGGCACCCTCGCTTTGGTGCGACAGGCAATTGACCACTTCGTACGTGTCGTTCATCCCGGGCTCGCTTAGTGCACAATAAGGACCCCATCTTCAAATCCCACGAATCCAAAAACTCTTTTAATGGCCTTCTACAACAGGCTATGAGACTACAGAGCTAGCACTTAAACTCCTAACGAAAATTAATAAAAACAACAAAGGAACTATAAAAATAAACATTAATTTTTCTTTCAGAAATAGAGATCTAAATATATAATATGCGACTATTGCCATGCATAAAGTCATACGACGAAGGTGTGGATCACTCCAAACAGATAGACAGGGAGATCAAGGAATGGATCAAAACGTACAACGAGGTGAGCATCATTATCATCAACAGACCGCGGCAGTCCACTGCTGGATATAGGTGTCTCCCAAGGAACGCTACTTAGCCCGATCTTCGGCTATACCCAACCAGTTGCATATTACGAGGTGAGCATATTCATATATAATTCTTAACACCCGCATAATCACGTGTTTACGTAAATTTTGTATTTTTGTCTGTCTGTAACATATATACATCTTAAGTCTTAGGTTCACAAAAACCCAATAAATTATTTTTGTACTTTTAAAGATTTTAGGCAGTCTAGTCAAAGATTACAACCTATCAGTCCTATACGCTCCTCGAGGTGGTTCGTGCGGTACTTCCACCTAACACTTTTATAGGAGGTGGAGAGCAGTAACTCCACCCCGAAATGTGGTCTTATCAAGACTTCTCGCTGTCGGAACTACGGTTGTGTGCGAAAGCGTTCTCATGGTTCCAGCCAAATGCGATGAGTGAGAAATTGTGGGGGTTTTAGCCGATAAGAGTCCGGCATAACTCTTCTGTTGCCTCGCGACAGAAGAAGGGTATCCTATGCAGCAATTCCACACGAAAAAAAAAGCAATCCTTTACGCTGATGAGTAGAGCGAAGAGTTTTTCTAGAATATTCTCAGATTCCTCAATCCGAAGATTCCTAAGGTGAAATTGTTGATTTGGGCCGGATTTTTTTCTATTCGTTTAAACGACGAGATGAGCGAGACTTTCACATACATAACATGGCACTAGTTAGGATGGTGTATCATCCTAACTAACGCCACGTTGTTATGGGCTGGTATATCACTTACTATCAGGTGAACGTCCTACAGGTAAGACCTATAACCAATAAAGAATGATATTGTAACCCTTTCCCCCTTTGTAAATAAATTGAATTATAATTAACCCTTAAACAAACAATATTTAGAATCTCATATAACCTTATTTTACGTGACCAGGATGATGCATACTATTCTTTTTAGTATTTATAATGTTTATGTTTTGGCCATTAATTAATTATAATCACTTGTGATCCTCTCGATTAGGACCTTGTTCTAAGTTGTGTTTATAGTTATACTCAGTTGTTTTAGGTTTATATAGAAGGATGAATATTTGTTAAGATAGTCTGATGCCGTTTGTGTGGTTTATTTTTGTATTTATAATCCCTTCACGCTTGTAAAGGTCTCCACATCTTGTTACGGGTTTACATTCTACACTCTACTAAAAAAAATGTGGGAATGGCATACGGCCCCAGCACAGACTCCGCCGTATGCGGTGACGTCAACCAAAGACTGCGACCAAAAACAGGAATAATTTAATTGGTCTCGGACCGCAGTCCACAGCAAGGTTTACTGACAAACCAGTAGAAGAGCACTCGGCTCATTGCTAGTGCGTAAGCAGAAACTGTGATTAAATTGCGCATGGCAATGTGAGTAGGCATCTCACAAGATACAACCGTAACTAAATATACAGTGTATGGTCAGCGCACATTCCAGGACACAATAGATATAAAGGGTACTCTGACCCAAAGATTAGTCCTTATACGAGTCACCACCTTCACCAGCCAGGTGCACTTGCGGACGCATTGTAAAGTATTGGAATTGACATCAGCGCAGATCGCAACCCGCTGAGTGTATTCGAAACCTCATAGCTCTCCTCATAGGATGGCAAAGCAATTGCATCGCAGCCTTGAGAGATCGTACTCCCACAAGCAATCATCATACATGAAGTAAATGCATAACTCCGACAACCATAAATATCAATTTTATTATGAGCCATCAGGCATAGAGTCTTTGTCGTTGAGTAAAAGTTGTTTTGATCAAGTTTGTCTCGCCCACCGACAACTGGCCACATATCTTGAAACATGGGGAGCTATTGACGCCTTCATTTGCAAAATTCATAAAATAGGGAGGGCAGACAGTCTGCAGCCCCGTCATCAAGGGACCCCGACTTAGAAAAATCTAATAAGATAGAGTGTAAAACCATAATACGAGATGCAACCTTCAACGGCGACATTTAACCAAGTGACCGTGGAAGACGTATCACTGAACTGCGACAGACATGCAATCGATTTTCATCGGCGCACAAGACATCACAGCAAACATCACTATCCTGCCAAAGTCCTCAACCAACCGAATCCGTAAGACACATCAGTTCAGTAACAGTGCAATCGTTACGCTACAACATTACGCAATATCAGTATTTTATAATCATCGAGGCAGGAGCTCGCATCCGCTTCCGCTAGCTCATAATGCATCGACACAGTTCGAGTCGACTTTTGAATAAACAAATGTTATTAAACACGACGGGTCATAGTGGCAAGCCACTAAGACGCCGAGCACCCACATATATTAGAGCGGAAGCATTAAGGCATTGTTCTGAGTATTTCCATATCACCGAAGTGCTATCTAACACTCTTCCCGAACCGGAGTATAATCAATAGTTACTTAACCACCAACTACACCCGGCTGGTATCCCACCTTCTTTACCAACTCGATGTTATCACCTTCACACTCTTACTTTTTGATATTGTAATCATAATACATTATTATTTGCATTTTCATATTTTTCCTGGATTCGAATCGATATATACTTTATAACTCATCACTAGAGACTTTCACATTTTTATATTTCATAACTTTTCACCATACAATCACTTGTGTATTTTTATATTTTTTAGGATTTCAATTGGTATACTATACAGTACACCATCCCTCTACGTCTTTTCAGTATGTATTGGAGGTCAACAATAACCTCCAATTAATATTTCAATCAATTTGCAAGAAACAAATTTTTACATTCGACACGTACGCAGTACATGTCCGGACGGCTGTCTCTCGGCCGCCCCACGTATACGTAGTAGCGCAAGTATGCATTTCCGCTGTGCTCGCTCGCTAGTACAGCCGATCGATACACGAACAATTCATTATTACGTCCTTAGGGCGTTTCGCGAACACCCGACTGTTAGCCTTTAACTTTTTCACTTATTATGATGAATCTTTTTCAAATTTGACTCCCTTATATATTTTCATATTTTAGACATAGAATAAAGTTTGTTTAAATAATTTTTAAATGTTTTTGTATAGATTTATAATTTAGAAACATATCTATATCACTCTTTTAACTTTCACTAAATTATATTTCTAATTTTATAAATTTTAATATTTTTTATTTGAGCCATTTAAACGTTCTTATTATTTAATATTCTTTTTATAGAATCATTAATGTATTTTTATAAATTAATGTATTTCGTTATAATATGAAGAAGATAACGTACGCCCACCCATAACAATGTGGTAGTAAGGATTTCATACATAACACCACATTGCGCTCGTCGCCTGAGATATAAGATGTTGAGACTCGTTATCCTAGTAACTAGCTACAACGTCCTTCAAACCGGAACATAGTAATGTATGCACACTAATGTTTGGCGGTAGAAATAGGCGCTGCGGTGGTTCCTACTTAAACGGTCTCCAACAACAGAGATATATCACCTTTAAATTCCTGCGTTAAGTCCATCGATCATTGGACGCTAACGGCCTGTCGCATATCTTTGAAAACTGTCCTTGGAATATATCGGTTTCCGCACAATGTTTAATCAGAAGCTCAAGTTAAAAAAAAATGTTTATTAAAGTTAATTAGAAATAAAATGATAAAGGATATATGAAATTCATAAAGTAAACAACAGCCCATAACCATCTACAAATAATTTCGCGTCGATTGCTCATGTTCCCGTGACGATACGTTCACTAGACTTCTGCCGCCAAATAGTACTGTGGAAACATTACTGTATTCCGAGTTTGAAGGGCGCTGTAGCTAGTGTAATTACTGGGGTAACGAGACTTATCATCCTAATGTCACAAGGCGACGAGCGCAATGTGGTACAATATATACTATTCTAACTAGCGCCACGTGGATATGGGTAGCCGTATCGTTGACAATCAGGTGAACGTCCCGCTTGTCTGGCCGCTTAATAAAATAAAATAAACCATTTTCATTATATATATATCTTCTTTTTATTGTGCCCTTCCAACTAATGAAGATTGGACACCAGTTCTGCGAATCCATTCCTGTCGCGCGCTAGGTGGATCAGCTGCGCGGCGCTTTTGATCATTGGTCCACTCCTTAACGTCGTCCAGTCATGCCTTGTTTCTCAACAGGCCGTGGATCCAGGTCCACGCGCCCAATGTTAGATAAGCTGTAATAGTCGAATGGCTTGCAGCGCTGACATCATCATGAATCGAGCCTTGTTTCTGCGACCGATCTTTTTTCTTTCCGGCTACTTTACCCATTATTCCTATCCGTGGAAGACTGAATTTAGCATTTCGGACTACATGTCTCTTTTTTTCTGTTCTCTTTCCGGAGGAAATCTTCGAAAGATATCTCGCTTCTGGGGGAAGTCAGGGTAATGTGAGATTCTTACTCACTAAAACCACCTCGATGGTCTGCATCAGTGTATTCGGAGAGGCTTCGGATTCTCTTACAGAACGCATCGGTGCCGCTCTACACTTTGTGTTAACAGGTCTCTGAGGAGGAGCCTAACTCTCCTAGGCACCATCGCTGAGCCATATGCTGTCCAACGCAGGTTCGCTTGTTGAGCGATAAGACCTAGACCGTTTTAGTCGCCTTCTACGAAAGGCAGGCTTACCTTAGTCCTATTCTTACTAGCTCGAGACAACAGGGTTCGAACTACATGTCCTAGATATGCTACCTTCCGCATATGTATATGTATATACTCGTATATAGATTCTCATTTCAAATGTAACTTCAAGGCCTTTCCGAGTTTAAATCGAGAACGACCGAATCAAATATTACCAGATAATGATTACGATCATATTAATCATCGTTTAAATAAGCTTTCGATTGTTTAGGACGATTTTAAAGGTGTTATCGCGGGCGGCACCATTGAATCTCAAGAACTTGCTGTGCTGTTTCCCGCAAGCAGATAGCAAGAGAGAGATAGTAGATCATATCTTTATATCAAACGAAGCCGCGCGATAAGGATAGATGCATCGCATACGTTTAATGTATTGTAGGTAACAAATAAATCAAATTAATGTTCCCACTGCCACCGAGGTCATTCACCACGCTGGCCATGTTCGGACTGCGAGAGGTATGAAAGAAGGAATTGGAATGCAGGATGATTGAGACAAGAAGTTTGAAAGAAGAGCAGAGAATGAAAGAGGAAAGAGAAAGATGAGAGTGTGAAAAGTAAAATGATAAGCAAGCATATGAAATGGATTGTAAGTGATTGGGAAAATAAAAAGCCCTGACTCACAACACGCAGGGGGAACATTAAAAGAAGTATGGATTGCAAATGTCACAGGTGAATTATGTCGTTATTGAAACATGTCGGTTCCTTCAAAGATTTCCATCACCGGAAACTCCAGTTCAGTAGTAATCTAACCCACCCAGCTGGGTACTAGCTTTATTCGCCCGATTTTAAGGGTAATGCTTTTTTATTAACTAGTGGTTGGTTTCTGTTGTACCACCGCAGCGCCTGTTGCAGTCGACAAACAGTAGTGTGCAAACATTACTGTGTACCAGTTTGAAAGGCTCTATAACTAGTGAATTTACTTAAGGTATCGAGACTGAACATCTTATGTCTCAGGCGACAAGCGCAATATGGTGCTGTGTATATCACACTAACTAGCCACATTGTTATGGGCAACGAAATCACTCGGCATTAGGTGAACGTCTCGCTCGTCGCGTCGTTTCGTAGAATAAAAACAAAAAATATATACACTGCATATTTATCCTGGTTGTTGATTGTTATATCCCATCATATGGAGTTTGCACTCTACTTTCCTTACCACGTCAACCCCAAAGAGTCACGTCGGTGGTGTTCCGCGATTCGTTGTACCGTACGCAAACCTGATGCCCAATACTAAAGGTTTTCTATACAATCTCAGGCTATCAAACTGCTGCTGCTGGGAACCGGCGAGAGTGGGAAGACGACGATAATAAAACAAATGAAAATCCTTCACGTCAAAGGCTTCAATCACAGGTCAGCCTTTTCCACGCATGGGAGACGAATTAAATATCCTCGCCATTATTTCGGCCTGGCTGTGTCGTAAAAGGGAATAGCCAGAAGAAAACCCTCAATTTGAAGAGTCCCATATTTAGTAGTAGATATATATTGGAATGATGATGATGATAATACTAATGTTGTTGTTTTAATTAATCATTAGCTTGAGTATCTGATGATTGTTATCTCAATTGGATGCTCTTCAGGATACGTCGTATTAAAGCTTTTAGCTTCTGTAATAATGAAGCCAAGTTGTTTTGTTCCTAATTCTACGATATTTTTGTCGATAGATACTTCGAGAAATTACTGTCTATCATTACTGCGTCTTAGTTTAAACGATTATGTAACTGATTAAGAGTAAGGAGACGTGACATATTTGTTTCTAAGTGGTTAGTGTAATCGTCTCCGAAACTCCTGCCTTTTCTCGTCATTGAAAATGATAATATTAGTGTTTACTTTGCAGCGAGAGAACAGCCATGATCCCACATATTCGATTCAACACCCACGAGTCAATATACGAGATCATCCAGAACATGCCAGTGCTGAACATCGGTCTACAGAATCCGAAAAACGTACACGCCCAACAGTACTTGCTCAAAGTGGGGCCTGATGGTCCTCAAGAGTATACCGAGGTTCGTACTTTTGACTCCTCTTCCACGCTTTAATGATGCAATATTATTCTACATTTTATTATAATATATCTTATAAATTATCTACTAGTTTTAGGGGTGTAAGGGGTCCCGCACAACAAGTCACGGTACCCTTTTTTTATTTAACGTAGGGGAAATTCCTGCGCATACCTGTCCTCGTAGGGCCAAGGACAGGTTATGTCGTCGCTTTATGGCAGGGTCACGGGAACGCTCTCGCATACATCCGCGACCCCACTAGTGCCGGCTGCACAATGCAGCCCCATCTCGGGAGGGAGGAAAGAACCCTCTCTTTCCACCTCTGCAGGGTCACCCCGAAATACACAGCGCGCCCCTTCCTCGACCTCTTACAGTCACTCGGGCAACGGATTCTCCCGAATCCGTCACTCAGAGGCCAAGGGAGCCAAGAAAGAAAACTCCCGGTTCCCGGCGACAGATCCGATCTTCTATCGGTTATACAGCCGCGGAGGACAGGGAGAGCGGTGAAACGCAATACCCACACTCCTCTTCTCCCGTGGTCCCATCGCCGCCGCATCAGCAGTGAGCTCACGGAGCCCCGAAGCTCTAACCTGAAGCGGCCGCCTCGGGCCGGCCGGGTAGATTCCTTTTCGCTTCACCGCGGGTGACCAAGCTACGGATACGGAGCCGCTTCGCAACGACATGGCCGGGAACCTGTTAGAGGGGGGGAAGTCACGGTACCCAAGCCAACCTCACCTGCTCGTAGTGCATCCTGCTAATCAACAAACGAGGCTCTGGCTACCACCAACCCGCATCGGGTCAGCGTGGTGGGAAATGGCCCAAGTCTCCTCATATGAACCCTTACAAGGGGAACGTTAAGGGAGGCCTACGCTTCAGCAGTGCTCGTCTATCGGCTGATGTTGATGATGACTAGTTTTAGAAAAAAAATATATGCATAAGATTTTATATTACTTTTTCATACAAATAATTTAAGGAGTATTTCGACAACGTACGATATTTATGGCAAGACGGCGGCGTGAGGGAATGCTTCCGAAGGTCCAACGAGTACCAACTAATCGATAGTGCTGAATAGTAAGTACACTATTAAAAATTAATCGAAACTTTTTTAGAAATCCTCATTTCCATATTTAAAGCAGTTAAACCCTTTTTATGTTATTTTAATAATTTTTTTTATTATTTTGGCGCCACGCTTTCAATATTGTTGTAGTGAAAGAAAAAATATCAAATATAAGATGGAAGCAAGATGAGAATGAGTTGGAAATAAATGAATAAAAATCTGATGGTAAATGTAAAGTTACTAAAGGCTCTGATCTACCACACGCAAGGGGATTCTTAATAAAAAAAATGTTGTAGTTCTATTAAATTGCTAATAGACAAGATAATTTTTATTATACAATTAAGCAACGAGACGAGCGGGACGTTCACCTGATGGTAAGTGATACGCCCGCTCGTAACAACGTGGGATGTTACGATGCTAGTTAGGATGTTATACACTGCACCACATTTCGTTCGCCCCTACGAAACGTAAAATGTTGTATCCTTACCCCAGTAATTTAACTAGCTACAGCGCCCTTCAAACAGGAGTACTGTAATGAACACTACCGCTTGGCAGCAGAAATAGGAGCTGCGGTGGTACCCCACCTAGACGATCTTCGCTATTTTGCCATTGTTATAGTTTTTACTAATAACACCCCTACTGGAACTGAAAATATATAAATCCTCTGGACTAAAAGCTTGAAGATCCGCCGTCGGATAACTACACTCCATCTAATAATTTTCTTTAGAAACAGGCCGTGGATCCAGGCCCACGAGCCCAGTATCAGATGAGCTGTAAGAGTCAGCAATGACTTGCAAGCGCTTAGCATCTCCAGAATGTAGAGCGCTTGAAGGTTTTGAAATATAGACAGGAACTGAATATGTTATCTGTTTTGTTATTTTACAGTTTCTTAGACAGAATAGATCTGATCGGAAAAGATGATTACGTTCCTACGGACGCAGACATCTTGAGGTGCAGACGAAAAACCACCGGCATACAGAAAATTGAATTCAAAGTTAAGGTAACTTGACTCCATCCATCAGCAATCAATCTATTCCATATTTTCATTATTTCCTAACCTTATAACGTCATATTTACCTCAATCATGTTCAAGCGGATGATGATGATTTATTTAGCCCAGTGTCGTCTTCTGCTGAACATAGAGCTCCAAATGCGCAGCATGCAGGTTGCAGAGCAGTGGTAACAACCACAGAAGATGCAGTCGCTGATATTATACCCCCTTTATCCGCCTTTCACCACACTGGATATGCTTACCCATCCCCATATACATAAATAAAAACCATCATTAATCCTTATCTATCTCTCTCTATTCCTAGTCATTATCCCTTATGGTGGTGGTGATGGTGATAATCTTTATTTGTATCAATAAATAAATATACTAGTGGTAGGTCTCTTTTGCCGAATACCATCTAGGTAGGTACCACCGTAGCGCTTATTTTTACCGGCAAACAATACTGTGTTCTGGTTTGAAGGGTGCTGTTGCTAGTGTAGTCACTGAAGTGACGATACTTAACATCTTATGTCCCAAGGCGACAGACGCAATGTGGTGCTATGAATACCATCCTAACTGCCGCCACGTTGTTATGGCGGGAGTATCGCTTACCATCAGGTGATCGTCCCGCTCGTCTCGTCACTTTATTGTATAAAAAAAAACAACTGTGTAAGTAAAACGTAAAAGTTTTCAAGAGTTCTAGCGTTGAGCATCATCTTTAGTGACTACCTGTTGATCTTAGCACCGTCCAATCTTTGTTCATGTCGGTTATGTTTTAAGATTTCACTATTTTAATTTCATATCATAGGTCCCAAAGTCGATGCACGGTGGTACACAAGACTTCTGGATGTTCGACGTGGGGGGACAGAGAGGAGAGAGGAAGAAGTGGATACAGGTACTCCTTAAAAAGTATTGATTAACTAAATATTTTTTAAACAGTAGATGATGGAAGCTTAAATTATGAAGTTGCAAAGAATTAGGTGAAAATTTAGACTTTTTTAACTTAAAGCATTTGATGTACAATCTCTACATCTTTTTCTACCCTTTCCATTTTTATTCTCCCTTCTATTTTTTCTTCATATACCTACACTGAATACTATCTTTATCACATATGCTAACTGTTCTACTATTTAATTCTCAACTACTACTACTACTACTAAATAAATATGAAACCTCTCTGTTATACTTCCTTTTTCTACATGCGATAAGTTTTTTATGTTTATAGGTATTCGAGGGGATCCACGCTATTTGGTTCGTGGTGGCCTCCAGCGACTTTGATCAAACGCTGCGGGAGGACTGCCATCAGAACCGGCTCAAAGAAGCGCTCGTCCTGTTCGAAGATGTCTGGCAAAGCAGGTTGTGTTACAATTTTACATTAACATAAGTCTTAAAGGGTGTAAGGGGTTCCCGCCCAACACCTTACTGAACCCAAATCGAACTCACATGCACACGGTGCACCCTACTGAATAACAGACGAGGTTCTGACCACCCACCAACCGGCACTTGATCAGCGTTGTGAGGTAAATTTTTGGTGCAGGCCTATGTCCAGCTGTGGACGTCTATCAGCTGATGATAAACATACCTCTAAACGCTCTGGCTAATTACTTGCGTTAACACCGAGGTCCTTGATTTGATTTCGGTAACACGTAAGTGGTGAAGTTTGAATAACATTAGAAGCCTCGTGACTAGTTGGCTAGCCAGCTCTAAACCTGTAAAAGCAGTGCTGCTATGCCACATTCATGACTCAATATTCCACGATGGATATCTTCTCTTCACAGCACCTCTCTACTGTAATTAAAGAATATACTTATAATAATATAACAATAATATTTCGTAAAAGACAAAACCCTTGACGTCGTTGTCCATTTCAGGTTCCTGTTGGAGGCAGGCCTCATAGTTTTCCTAAATAAACAGGACCTCCTGGAGGCGAAGATTAGGCAGGGGAGGAGTATAGCTCCTTACTTTCCGAAGTACAGTCACTTCGAAGCACCGGGCGATGAATACACCAGAACTAAGTTGTTCATAAGGAGTCTGTTTGTCGTTAGTATATTTTATTATTGTACGATGGGGTGAGAGGATGTGGACATTTATCAGTAATGTGGAGCTGGTTTAGCCGATGAACACAGCATCACATTGTGTTCATATGCCTTAAGATATGAGAAGTCTGTCTGATGTGAGTTAGGTCATTTTAATCTTATATCTGTTATATGTACTAAATTAAAAAGTTTAATGATGATAAATCTCTGTTGCCGAGGATCGTCTAGGTAGATACAAGTGCCTGCCGTGTAGTCTTGGGTTATTAAGAATATAACCAAGTTAAACCCCGCCTGTCGTACAAGGCGACTAAATGGGTCCTTGGGTGCGTGGGTTTAAGCGTTGGGGTCCTCAGAGTTAAATAAGCGAATTTTAGGAGCACGGAAAATGCATGGTGCTCTCGTATTTGCCGTAGCGCAGCGTGAGTGCTAAGGAGGGCTTTGCCCTTCCTTGGGATATTTTAGCCTGAGTGCAGGAGGGCACCGGTACGTTCCATAGGAGATCCCGGAGCTTCTCCTAATGCACTGGGGGAGACCACCAAGGGAGTTTTAGTGGGTAGAAGCCCCACATAACCTTGCCTTCCTCCGAGACACACGATACCTTTTAAGATATCTCCCGCGAAAAAAAGGTAGGTACGATCACAGCGCCTATTTCTACCGCTAAATAGTATAATGCGAACGTTACCATGTTCCGGTTTAAAGGGCGTAGTGGCTATTGAAATTATTTGGATAATGAGATATACTATCAGAGATGATAGAGTAACAGTATTGCCAGATGCATTTTTAAAGCAGTAATCTCACGCGCAGAATATGACGACCAAGAAGCGCGAGCGCCGCGAGATCATCGCTTCGGCGGAGAGGTTCGTGGTGTTGGAGGCGAGCCGCAGCCGAGAGTGCTACTTCCACTTTACCACAGCGACGGACACGCACAACGTTCGCACTGTCTTCCGCGACGTCCACCAGATGATCCTCACCCACATACTCAGCAACATTGGCGTCTACTGATCACCGCAACGCGTCCAACCAATCACCTCCAATGAAGTATTTTCGTGCTTTACGAAAGACAATAAACCGGTTTAAACTGGTTTCTACTTAGGCATTGACATTTCGAATGAACAGTCATAGATAGTTAGTTTGTCATCATCGTACACTAACTGCTGCTGGCAACTCTTGGAGCACCCATCTAGAAGTGGACATGGTTTAGATTAAATATTTTATCAATTTTTTACACAGATACCAGGTTATTAATGACCACTGCTAAATATTATCGTCTCCAATTTTTGCTTCTCCAGTTGAAATACAAGTTGATGAACAATTTTTATTAGTTAAGCCTTTACGGTCTTTATTGTTGCCCTGAACTGGCTTTTAAACATCCATTGTCAAACACTTGACCTGAGTTCCATTTGATGTAATATGACAATGAAGCCGAAGGTGGTGATATGTGAACTCAGGATCCTCCGGCTCTCGTGTTATCAGCCGAAACACAGTGATGTTGTTATGGCGGCAGATTTGCAATATTACGGATGTAACTAACAGGCGAATTCATAAAACGCCAGCACGATCCCAACTCCATAACATGTGGCTCTGGATTCGAACCAGAGACTTCCGCGTTACAAAGCAATGTATTGTAACAGAGGGATCGTGTAAGACATCCGTCGGTCCAGATGTTCATGATGCTTTTTTTATTTAATGAAGCTACGATATGAGCGAGACGTTCACTTGATGGTAAGTGAATACGCCTGCCTATAACCTGGCGACAGTAAGGATGATATATATACACACCACATTGCGCTCATTGTCCGATATCTAAGGTCAGCGCCTTTCAAACCGGAACATAGTAATGATTGCATATAAAACATATAAATTGTTATTAGTTCAATATTTTGTCAACAGATGGCAGTATTGAAAAAACTATTTTCACCATTTTTTTCAAACAAGAGCAATTTTTTTGTGTTTATATTATTTAGACGTCTATCGGCTGATGATGATGATACTATTTCCAGCAGGAGCTATCAGCTGATGATGATTTTCTTGCATACCCTGAATGATTTGAAACATATTTTAAAACATTTAGATAAATAGAACCATATCGTACAATTATAGTAATAGAGATTTGTTATTAAATAAGTTAGTTAAGTTAATTTTGTATTTAACAATTAGATATATTACCAAAAAATATTTTTTTCATTATAAGAACGTGAGCTTGACATTTACTTGATAGAAAGTGAAACGGTATTCTCATAACCAAGTGATGCTAGATAAGATTCCGCGTATCATCCAGCGGGCAACCCTCTGGTGGAAAGATTCCACCGACAGCTCGAGGCCGCGATCATGTGCGACGCTGATGTTAATTGGGTGGACGTATTGCTTTTTGTACTATTAGGAATAAGAAGTTCTTTCAAGGAAGATTTGCAGAGTTCTTCTGCGGAATTAGTATATGGCGAGCCCTCACGTATACTGAGAGAGTTTGTCCAAGCGACCTCATTAGAGTCAATTGACGTAACAGACTATCACTCGGTTGCGCCAATTTACAGTCAAGCTGCAGCCGAGACCCGCTGCGCGACATAATATAAATAAAATATTTGTGCATCGTGATTTGCTCAACTCACGAATTTTTAAGAGACGATTCAGTTCGTGGTGCTTTACAATCCTCATACTCTGGTCCTTACCGGGTCATTGAGAGAGGAGATAAGGTTTACAAGATTTTGACTAAAGAGAAAATAGTGACAGTTTCGATAAACCGGTTCAAACCAGCCTATGTACTTGCCGATTCACCTACGAGTATTAACGCCCCAATCCCTTTTTCTCTTAAAATCCTAGATCCTGTTACACCTATTAAGCCTGCACCTGCTCCTACAAATACTCATTCACACACACATACTCCAAAACAAAGGCCTCTTCAGAACATCACAAAGATGTGATCTGGACGAACAGTACATTTTCCTAATTACTATCGATCGTTGTTGGTCTAGGCGGGGAGTGATGTAGCAGCGCGCGAGTTCAAACTTTCGCGCGCAAACCGCTCGCCGCCGGCGCCGGCGCAGTGGCCACCGACCAATGGCGTGAGCCCGGCGCGCTGTGTCACACCCGTCGGCGCGTGCGACGAATTAACACGACACGGACTACCGCTGATCCCATTAGTCTTTATATAACGTCCTGTGGATGTAACTAAGTCGTTGAGTGGTATACAGTGTACTGTATTGATGTTGGTAATATAGACCATTACCCCAATTACCGCTGTTTCCATAGGCTCTTAGCATAACGTACCCAGGTGTGTTGCGACGATAACACTTGCTTTCCTGTGCCGGACACTTATCGCGAACACTGTGGCTTGAATTACATCTATTACACTTAATTAGTTCATCCCCAACGCACCTCCATTTTCTTTCTTTATTGTAATAGTTTTGTGACAGTCTACTATTCTGGTCCCGTGTATAATTTACATGACTCTTGAATGTGCCATTCGCCTCTCGCCTGTCCCTGCTCCGCTATATGTACTCCACTTCTTCGTTTATCAAGTTTGCACTAGTACACCCTGAGCTACAAGCTTCCGCCCGCTCGCTTGCACGTTCAACCGCCCGACATAATCCCATCGTCTCTTCCAATCATAAACTAGATTTTGCCAATAATTTTTCTCGCTTTCGCCTGTCTCTTACCCCACGAATTAATTGTGGAAGTACGAGACTAGTTTTTAAAGAACCAAATTCACATTTCGCCTTTATTTCAAGAGAACTATAGAATTTCTCGAATTTCCATTCGTTTTGGTAAGTTTCAAAGAATACATGTCATTCATAATTAATATCTTTATTAGGATCACAGTGTTCATTAAATTTTTTACATTATAAATTATAATCGTACTTCTCCGGTTCTAAATCTAACTCCTCTTGTAATTCTCGTCAATATTTACCAATCACATGCATAAACAAAGCGCATTTTTCTTTCTCCGTCGCATTTTCTCTTCCCAACGAGATCAAATAATAATCGAACTCCGTCTTCCATTCTCGTCAATAAGCAACTAAACTTTCCTCCTGAGCGAGTGGTGACGGTTGTTGTACAGAAGGAAAACCTATACACTCCTTTTTATCTGTAGACATTATTCACGCCTTTTCCTTCGTAATTATTACACATTTGAATACTATTCCACTTAGAACATCACTTCACTAAACTATGCACCACCTAACACCATGTTGTGGTATATCTTTTTAATTAAACTACATAGATGTTCACACTCCTTAATCTTAGCCACACACTGCCTTTTTCCACCTCCACTTATGACGGTATTAACATATAACCTCTTCTTGTAATATTTATATACTACCCGCTACAATTATAATGTAATATATAACAGTTTTTCGCAACCTACTAACCTTTAGTTTTTATATGAAATTTTGAACACTTGAGGGTACTTGTAAATATCTTTTTGTTTTAATCAATTACGGGACGATATGAGCAGGCCCCACCTCTGATGATAAGTGATACGCATGTGCATAACAACGTGGCGCTAGTTAAGGTGATATATATAGCACGACATGCGCTCGTCGCTGGCACATAACATGTTGAGTACCTTTACCCTGGTCCGTCAAACCGGAATACATCAATGATTGCACAGTACTGTTTGGCGGCAGAATTATACCCAAAGGTGGTAGCTACCTAGACGGTCTCCGGCAACAGAGACCTACCACCAGTAAAGAATGATGTGAAGAAGATAAACATACGCCCGCCCATAACAATGTGGTAGTTAGGATTTCGTACACAACACCACATTGTGCTCGTTATCTTAGACGTAAGATATGGAGTTTCTTTATCCCGGGGTGATTACCGGTAATTACACTAACTATAACGCCCTTCAAACTGGAATAAAGCAATGTTTGTACGCCACTGTTCGGTGCCAGAAATAGGTGCTCCGGCAACACAGAGCTACTACCAGTAAAGGTTCAGTCTGAATACTATTTAAAAGAGAAATTTAAATTCTTAACTCAAAAACGAAAAAAAAAACTTTCAAATGGCGGACATTTTTATTACATCCAGATCAAGCTACCATTTAATTAATATAAAGCTGTCTTCGGAATGAACCATCGGCCTCTCTGACGCCATCTTTAATAATATTTAAAATAACACGCAAAAAAGTTACACCAGTATACATCATATATATATGTATTCATGTATGGCTGATCGGGCAGTAAGGTCCTCGAATGGCGCCAGCATATTGGTAGACGTAAAGTTGGGACACCTCCCACAAGGTGGACCGACGATCTGATGGGATTCGCGGGAACCCACTGGATACGAGCAACGCGGGACCGATCAATATGGAGATCTTTGGGAGAGTCCTATGTCCAGCTGCGAATGTCTATCGGCTGATGATAATGTATTCATTCATTCATATCATCCTATGGCCCCAAGATGATTCTCCATCGCCTTCGGTCTTGGGCTTCACCTTTAATCTCAATCTACGTCTTCCCGATCTTCGCCTCGTCTGCTACTGTGCGGCGCCACGTCTGTCTGGGGTGACCGCGCTTGCATTTTCCTTGCAGATTCCAACCAAGCACCTACTTGGCAGTATGGTTCTATATAATACATATTGTTATATGTATTATAATTATATAAAATACTTCCTTTTTATTAATATTACAAATATGTATGTGAGATATGCCAGTGTTTTTTTTTACCAAGAAGTATATATGTAGTTCTCACTACGTTTTCCCGACTCGCTCGTCTCTTCGTTTCATTAAAAAAAAAAGTAGTATTAATATTTATATTATTCATCTCGATGGCCGTCTACTGCTGGAGATAGGTCTCATGTAAGGAATTCCACTAAAGACACTTTTAAATATAATTAAAATATTTATTATTAAATGGGTTTATATCTATTTATTTATTTAAAAATTTATTTACTCTATGAATATTATATATGTTCCATTACATTTATATATAAAAAACAACAAAACAAATATTGCTCACACAGTATTAGATCGGTCAAAACTCTAATGTATTTAACAATCTTGCAATTAGACAGTGTCAAGGGGTTGGAGGGTTCATTTATTTTCATCTCTCTCCCTCCTGCTTCTTTCGTACACCGCGACCGCTTTCGAGGCTTGCATGTTGGCGACCTTCCCCAGTTCGCCGGGAACCAGCAGAGCAATAGCCGTTTGTATGTCGCGGCTGGTCAGCGTGTGGGTTTTGGTGTGCAACACCAGTGTGCCGGCCTCCCCCGCTATCTTCTCCAGCATGTCGTTCACGAAGTGGTTCATGATCAGCATTGACTTTTTGGATATACCCACGTTGTTCGTGTTTTTTAACAACCTGTACAGGTAGCTTGTAAAATTGTGGGTGCTTCGTTGCTTCTTCTTCTTCTTTATTATGCTAGTCTGCTTTTCCATCGATTTTAGCACGGGCTTCGGTTTTTTCACCGGCGTCATTTTTTTATCTTTTTATAACCAGGTTTTAAAAAATATTTTTTGTTTCATATAATTGAGATGTAGATATTCAATTTTAGAGTATTACAACTAGTGAGTGTTGAGTAACGAATATATGCAATCTAATCTGGATATAGTAGTTTTTTTTTAATTCTACGAAGGGACGAGATGAGCGAGCGTTTCACCCGATGGTGAGTGAGACGCTTGCACATTACAACATGGTACTAGTGAGATGGTATACACTACATTTTGTATTTATCGCCCGGAGACATAAGAAGTTAAATCTCGTTACCCAATAACTTCACCAGCTACAACGCTCTTCAAACCAGAACAGTAATGTTATCACTCTTAAATAGGTGCTGCGTTGAACTTAAATAGTTTCCAACGACAGAGACCTAACAACACTAAAAATGTTGTGATATAGATAACATTTTTTTTATTTAACGTAGCGACGAGGCGAGAAAGACTTTCACCCGATAGCAAGTGATACGCTAGCCCATAATAATTTAACGCCAGGTAAGATGATATACACTGCATCACATTGTTCTCGTCGCCTGACACAAAGGTTGATTCATTACCGCAGTAATTCAAACCGAACACAGCAGCGCCCTTCAAACCAGAACACAGTAATGTTGGCAGAGTACTATTTGGCGGCAGAAATAAGCCTTGAGCTATTTAGACGTTTTTGGCAACTTAGAACTACCCACCAGTAAACAAAACTGTTATATAAACAAAATTAGTTCAAGTTAACGATATTCATATATAATTACATTAATGACTGTCAAAGCTCGCAGTTATACTAGCAAAGTTTAAGTATAATAACTTAAGATATACTTAGTCGTAGTTGCAAATTATAAGAAATATCAAAAAAATAAATTTTCACAAACTACCCTTAATTTATTATTATTATATTGAGGCGGGGTGTATATAAGGCCGCGTCGGTGGTCAGGGCCGCTTGTTTTCGCTCGTCACTAAACGGAGATGTCGGGACGCGGCAAAGGAGGCAAAGGCCTCGGGAAGGGTGGTGCCAAGCGTCATAGGAAAGTTCTCAGGGACAACATACAAGGCATAACGAAACCGGCTATACGAAGACTGGCCCGCCGCGGCGGCGTTAAAAGGATATCCGGTTTAATTTACGAGGAGACGAGGGGCGTTTTGAAGGTGTTCTTAGAAAATGTGATACGCGACGCCGTGACCTACACCGAGCACGCGAAGAGGAAAACTGTGACTGCTATGGATATCGTTTACGCTTTGAAGAGGCAAGGGAGGACGCTGTACGGATTCGGAGGTTGATGCAATGCAATATGTAACCAATGTATGTATAATAAATTTGTAACAAAATAAATACGGTTTAATTTTTTTGATATTTTTTTTTATTTTCAATATATACAAACTATTACCCGAAAACCAGTAAGGTTTATCTGGATAATAAAGTCGTCGCCTAGCTGCAGCGCAAGTTACATCCGGGCTAATTTGCAACGAGCCATCTTTTTAACTTCGCTTGGTGAAATCCCGATACAACAATATCTTAATCATATGCAGCTTAAGTGTTTATCAGTTTGTCGCCGATAGCTTATTGGTTTGTTGCGTACCAGTACCAGCCAATGGAGTGAAGTTGGCGCGGACTACAAACAGTCCATACACACTGATACCATGCGTGCAATTATCTTTGTTAAATTCAATTTGCCATAACAATTAAACATTAATAATAATTAAAATAGTGTTGGATATCTGTTGGCAAGCCATTTATACAATTCTGCTACCATGAATATTGTTTTATCACTACCCACATTAGTTGTTGAAAGCCACATCAAAATTGAGCGTCAATTTGTTCTGAAAGGAAACTTGACATGCTTTACATAAACCATTTTTAATCCAATTAACTTCACAGATGGCGCGATTACCAACAATCATGAATGTGGTAACCATTCCCGACTATTTTTCTTATGAGAGAAATGGATTAGATTTTTTTATAATAATTAAACGAAGCGATAAGATAAACGCGACGTTCACCCGATGTTCAGTAATACGCCCATCCACATTAACATGGCGCTAGTAAGGATGTTATACACTGCACCGCGTTGCGTTCGACGAACCTGAGACGTAATATATTGAGTCTCATTACCCCAGTAATTACACTAGCTGCAGCACTCTTCAAATCGGAACACAGTAATGCTTGCACAGTTTGTCAGCTGCGGTAGTACCTACCTAGACGGTTTCCGGCAACAGACACCTATCCACAAATAAATGTTTGCCCAATGTAGATAGTTGCATAAGCAGCAGAACATTTCTATTAATAAATATTAGAAGTGAATAAATATAATAAAACACAATAAAATAAACATTTTGAAATTACCTTCTTGTTAAAAAAGTATGGTATCACACATTAAGTTTATAGTGTTTTTTTTTATTATATCCATCAACCAGAAACATATAACTATGATAATTTAACAAACTACATTATTTTATTAATAAATAATAAAAATATAATTATTGTTATTTTAATGTATTTGTGTATTTCATTATTAAAACTACCTTCAAATTTTACTATTTCTAAAAATGGAGGGGATGAGGTTTTACTATATAAGCCGTACTTCCAAAAGAGTTTGATAATAATAAATGTAAATATTGACAAGAAAAAAAATGGCGCGAACCAAGCAGACGGCTCGCAAGTCCACCGGCGGCAAAGCGCCTAGGAAGCAATTGGCGACTAAAGCTGCCAGGAAAAGCGCTCCGGCTACCGGCGGAGTGAAGAAACCGCATCGCTACAGACCAGGCACCGTCGCATTGAGGGAGATTAGACGTTACCAGAAGAGCACCGAGCTGCTGATCAGGAAACTACCTTTCCAACGGCTCGTCAGAGAAATAGCGCAAGACTTCAAGACAGATTTAAGATTTCAAAGTTCAGCGGTGATGGCGCTGCAGGAGGCTTGCGAAGCTTATTTAGTTGGACTGTTCGAAGACACCAATCTTTGTGCCATCCACGCCAAAAGAGTGACCATAATGCCGAAGGATATCCAACTCGCCCGAAGGATACGCGGCGAGCGCGCGTGATTCGCATCATTTTTTTTCTTGATGACGCGAATTAAATAGTAATATGTGTGTTATAAGTAATGTTTAGATTTTAGGAGACAAAGCCCATTTCGGGGCTGCAGATGATCTTTGTTTCTTTGGTATGAGAGTCGTAAGACCAATTAACATAAATGGACTAATCAAATGAAGAAAGCTGCTCATGATGATGATAAAATGTCACATGAGAACAGATGCACAGCATATCGACTGCTGTAGAGATCTTCGTGGGAGTAATGGTCTGTGGGCTGGTGATGATGATGCAGTATTAAATCTCCACAACACTGGGCAATTTTGAGATGATTATTATTTTTTTCGATAATTTCTAAATTCTTAAGAAAACACGTTGTACAGTAACTATTAAATTATTTTATTAGATTGTCATTATTTTTTAAATTATCCCTAAGATTGTTAGTACAATAAATTAATAAAAGTCCATACAAATATTAATAACAATGAAATAATATATGATTAATTTACTCGCTTAATTTCTTTCTTTTTGGGCAGGAGCTCTGGCTGAATGGAGGGCATTACGCCGGCCTGGGATATCACCACGCCGTCTAACAATTTGCTAAATTCATCGTCACGGCTCACGGCGAACATGATGTGACGCGGCAATATCCTGTTCTTCTTGTTCGCCTGCGCCGCTTCAATCGCCAGCTCCAGTATTTCAAGCGATAGGTACTCGAGCGCCGCGGCAAGATGCACCGTTGCGCTGACGCCGACCCTGTGGGCGTAGTTACCCTTCTTCAGTATGGTGTGTATCCTTCCAATTGGAAACTTAATGCCGGCGCGGGCGGAGCGAGATTTTCCAATCTTCATATCTGATGACATTCTTCTTGCCGATTTGATTTTTTTAGATCGCAGATTTTTTAGAGGCGATGGTGGCGGCTACCGTTATTGTTAAGTTTTAAGGTGCGACAACTAGTGAGTGATAGAACAATTTTTTTTTTAAATAGAATAAAGCAACGAGTCGATAGGGGCGTTCACCTGATGGTAACTGATACGCCCGCCCGTAGCAACATGGCGCCTGTTAAGATGTTGTACATAACATAACATTGTACTCGTCGCTTTGAGATATAAGATGTTGGTTCTCGTTACCGCGGTAATTACACTAGCTACGGCTCCCTTCAAACAGGAACACGGTAATGTTTGCATACTACAGTTTGGCGTGGTACTTACCTAAACGGTTTCCGGCAACAGAGACCTACCATCAGTGGACTGTTAGTAGGTCAGTACATATAACCTCTTAATTAGCACTGTTGTTATGGGCGGGCGTATCACTTACCATCAGGTGAACGTCCCGCTCGTCTCGTTGCTTTTTGTATATAAAAAAGCCTTAAATATTTATATTACTAATGCACATTACCAACCGTTATCGCAATGTAGTAAAATGATATTATAATCGAGATGTGAAGGTCATAATCGATTTTTTCTATATATTTATTCGTTATCAAATAATGCGGGCATACCGGTGTGACGTGAGGTCTCGTCAACATTTTTAATTTGTAAAATGTTTAGACGAAGCTCAAAAGATTGCTAGACTTAAGTGGCAGTGGGCAGGGCACATTGCTCGAAGAACTGACGGGCCGTGGGGCAGCAAGGTCCTCGAGTGGCGCCCGCGTACCGGTAGACGTAGGGTTGGGATGCCTCCTACAAGGTGGATCGACGATCTGGTGAGTATTACGGGAATCCATTGGATGCGAGCAATGCGGGACCGATCGATGTGGAGATCTTTGCGGGGGAGACCCATGTCCAGCAGTGGACGTCTATCGGCTGATGGTGATGATGATGAAAGGCAGGAAGAATTTTAAGTGGTATCTGCAAGGGCAGTGTGAGGTGACCACCTGCCCAGATGAAGAAGGATTTGGTGAAGATTTCAGGGTTTTAGAATCATTACATTCGATCATACATGCTGCTAATAGATTTGTAGAGTTCATATTCAGCAGTGAACAACTAACTATAAGCTTAATAGTTATGATAATCAAATATTAATTATTTATAACATTTATTACTACTTTACTGGCGGTACCGCCGCAGTGCATGTTGCCGCCAAGCAGTACTATGTTCTGGCTCGAAGGGCGCTATAGCTAGTGTAATAACTGAGCTGAGGAGACTCGCCATCGTATGACTCAAGCAAATGGTGCAATGTGGTCCAGTATATATCATCCTAACTAGCGCCACGTTAAGAACGAGCGTATCGTTTACCATCAGGTTTACGTCCCGCTTTGCTTAGTCGCTTAATTTAATAAAAAAAAATAACGTACCGTACTATTGATCGATTAAGAAATACAGTAATAATAAAGTAGTGAACGAGTTGTTACTAAGTCCAAGCTTAGCGCTTACTAGCGCAAGTCAAAATATCACTAATCACCAGCTGGAGTTGAAGTCGAACGCTGAATTATATGATTAGAAAGAAAACTATTAGTTGCTTTTCATATTTATTTGCAGAAACTGTTTGTGACCCCTGGTCGCAGCTGTCACACGCAGCTGCGTGCGACCGTTACGCGAGGTGAGCACGTGCCCTTCCCCCCAGCCATGCCACGTAGTATTATTACACAAACATTTCAAGTATTCGTAAACGGAGAAAAAAAAAGTTCTAGAAGTTTCGTTTTGTTTCGAAATAATTATTTTATTAATACACTACCTCTTACCCGGCCACTTTACTGGCGGTAATATAGAATAAGACTTTTTCTGAAGTATTCCTCGTGAGCAACCGCAACCGCAAATGACTTTCTTTAGCAACTGTTACAATAGCAATCGCGTAAATAATACGAAATGAATATGTTTATAAAAATTAATTAGAAATAAAATGATAAAAGATCTATGAAAGTAAAAAAATAAATAGCCTATAACCATCAACAAAACATTTCGCGTCGAATGGTCATGTACCCATGTCGGATACGTTTACTAGTTTTCACGTGATTGACAAATAAAGAAAACGCATTTTCATTATGTATACATAAAGATATCAATAGGAAGAAATTAATTTCCTCGAAACTATAGAGTACAGAAAACGCCGTAGCAATGAAGAATGAGACCTTTATCTGATGCTTAGTGATATACGTCATACTGGTGATAGATCACTGTTGCCAGAGACCGTTTAGGCAGCAGCGCTTATTTCTGCTGCTAATAGCAGGTGTGTAAACATAATTTTTTCGTTACATTATCATGTAACATTATTCCGGTTTGAAGGGCACTGTAGCTAGTGAAATTATTGTAATAACGAGACCAGGCATCTTATATATCAAGGTGACAAGCACATGGTGCTTTTAACTCGCGGATACCAGATTCACGAGCCCCCCGAGTCCGATGAAGCTGCAATAGTCGTCAATAAAACTTGCGTCGTAAACTTCATCATAAAAAAAAAGAAATATGAAGCAGTATCATCCTAACTCTATGTTCTTATGAGTAGTACCATTTACCATCACATGATACTCCGGCTCGTCTCTTCGCGTATTACAAGTAATATTATTTTTATTCTACAACGCAAATTTTCTGTTAAAATCAGCAATAAAGTAGAGTAAACCTAACACCGTTTTTTAGGCCATAGATCATATATGAGCTAGCATAATAAAATAAATTCCTAACGACTCCACTTCTATCCAGGCTGTCGTTGTACGTTTCCATTTGCCCTTTAGATAATTGTGCAAGTTTTTTTTTTTAATTATTCACCACTTTTATTACGTAACGCAATTATAGTCTTTGCACGAAAGGCAGAAGAACGAAAATAGTTTCGTTATGATGTGGTAACATACGATCTCTTGGTTAAAGATTCATGGTAAATCGTGTACGATATACACGGCATGTGTGATCGTATTACCATGGTAATATGACATAAATCGTTATGAATTTATATTCGTAGGGCGCGTGCGTTTCTGTTTACCGGGGGGTTGCGTTTGCACCGTTTTCGAAGCCAGTTTTTTTTTCAAAAACGTTATCCCCATCAGTTGACTGGTGATCGTCGAACAGTTAAGTCGAAGAGTTGCATAATTTAGTGATATCGTTATTTGTCCGTAAATATAATAGTTTGTCGTGTATAAAGTTTAACATAATTTCGTTAGTCGAAAATTTAAGTTCTCGATTGTGTTCACTTGAGTTTGTTTCAATTTAATACATGTAAGTCGTAGTTAGGCTTATATGATGGTGTAAACGATCCTGGTAAACACTAGTTTTACCACAATGGTGATCAAAAAGGCGAGACGGTTACGGTCAAAGTAACACCCATAAGACGGGAAGAATTAAACCGGACGTGTAAATAATAAGTTGAAGTCCTAACGTTGGGGAAAGTATACGCTTACACGATGGAGTCGCCGAAAATTGTTTACAAATATTATTCGAACCCCGCTTTTTGCGCTCAAAGCGAAGTGGTGTTTGCACAAAAGTCATGTGTTACTAAAATCGTCTCTCCGAATAGAAGAATGTCTCCGCTAGGTGCCAACTCGCCGAGGAAAAACGAAATCGACAACCGAATAGTTAAAACTGATATTTCTGATAATCCGTTACGATTAACGCCCGGTATAAGAATTCGCGAGGAACCGCCGGAATTGCCGCCAAAGCCTGCAAAGTATCAGCGTCAGTTCCAAAGGCAGGCATCTTTAATATGCAAACCCACCAGACAAATAATCCGCTGTAGAACACGGAGTGAAGATTTAGAAATGGCGCAACTGCGACAAACGCAAACGAAGAAGTACGAAAGAAATGCAGACAGCGATGATGGTCTAGAAGATAGCAGAATGAAGCATCGATATGAAGTAATCAGAGACATGGACGATTGTACAGACTATTCGCCCACGAAGAAGAGAATAGTGGAAGCTGACGCAAGTGAAATAGAAGAGTATAACGTTGACGGGCCGGATGAAAACGAACTGAAGGAAATACCAACTGAAATAGTTACGACGGTGAATGGTAAAACGCATAGGTACGCGATAATTCCATCGGACGAGGAGGAGCCGAGGAAAATGAACGTCACCTTCTCGTCACCAATTATGTCGCAGAAGAATTTAATCGCTACACAGAAGCTACACGAATTACTGTCGACGCCGAGGAAGTTGAAAAGTTACGCGAGTCAACCTTCGATAAGAATGACGCCGAGCAAACAAACAAGCCCGAACGTATACGTGGAAACGCCGAAAAAGCTGATATCAAGCACGCCGACTCAAGGCATGACACCATCAAAGTCCTGCGCCAATTTATCTTTGATGAGAGGTGGAACATCCCCTATCTCGCCGAAGGCTCAACAGAAATTGAACTACGGCTTAGCCGATGACTTCGAAAGGCCGGATGTGTTTGTAACGAGTTTTCGAGAGAAGACTAGAGACCGAAGCTTTGAAATGGACCGAAAGGAATCGAGCAGGGAAAGCAGGAGACACCATGAAACTAAAGGAAGATGTAGCCAAAGAAGAGATAAACACACTGCTATTATTATGCCAAGGTATGTAATTATAAAATATATTACTTTCATTATTTCCGGTACTACCAAAAAAAAATATCTATAGCGGCAGACCGCGCACGTGCCCTTTATAAAGATGTAATAAATATACAGCACCTGGCTAAACAGGTGTAGACGATTTTTTTTTAATATATCATATTACTTTACAACACACTGATCTAATAAGTAAAGCTATATGTGGACAGACAATATATTTAGCTTTAGATGTTGCATGCTATTAACTTAATAAACTATTGTTTGTATAGTAATTAGTTATTTAAATTGTAAAAAGTAAAAAAGAGGTAAATTGTTAATGATGTTATTAAATCATAGTATTAAATAATTCCGCTTTACGGTATATGCAATTATCATATTTTTCAGCCATATTTAATTTCATAAACATTTTATTATATCATATACATTATCATTGATTCATACTATTTTTAACGTCAAGGGGTGTTAAATGAGAATACCGATTTTTTTAATACAATTATGCGACGAGACGAGCTGGACGTTTACTTGGTGGTGATATGTCTGCCCACATCAACGTGAATCTAGTTAGGATTATCTATACCGCACCACATTGCGCTCGTCGCCTCAGACATAAGATGTTGAGTCTCGTTACCTCAGTAATTACACTAGCTAAAGCGCCCTCCAAACCGTAACACAGTAATGTCTACACACTACTGTTTAGCTGCAGAAATAGGCGCTCCGGTGGTACCTATCTAGACAATTTCCTGCAACAGAGACCTACCAGCAGTATAATGCATTACGACAATCTTTTTATACATTATTTCTTGCAAAGGTGTTAGAAATAAAAATACCTCAAGCAAATAATCTAAATTTAACAAAAGCACAATTGTGGTCAGAGTTGTGTATATAACTGGGAATAATTTTCCAGGGTGGCGCCACAAAGTCCATCGGTGTACTCGGAGGAGACCTACAAATCGCTATCAAGCCTCAAGGCGGTCAAAAGTTCCTTCGCCTCGCTCACCATTGCGGCTCTGATGCTAACTCTTTGTGGCGGCCTGACGACCGGGCTGAGCTTCTACATGATGTACAGCGTAAGTATACGACCATTACATTAGTAATAGTAATAGTATTTCATCCTCATTTGAGCCTAATGTTATCCAATTTTGGTCTCTCCAATTGATTTCCGATGTTTCCGAGCCGATATTAACTGTCATTTTACTGTAACTGATTATTTACTATCTCCATCAAGCCGTCGGTGCTTTTCAATGTAAACTTTATAACCTTGGTGAATATCCTGAAGGAACAGATATTTTTTGACATTAACCTATGTCACGGCAATATATTGTAAATCATGTCCGATTAAATAAATTTATTTATTTAAATCAGGTCGGTAGACGCTACTACCTTGATTTCGGGGTTCTGTCCGGCTTCACATGTTTCCTACTCGGTCTACTGGGGTTGAGGTCCCGTAGGAACCAGTTGCTGCCCAATAGGAATTATATTTCAGGTAAGTAATAATATTTTCACTGGCGATAGTAGAACGATAGTAAGTGCAAAGGCAATGAGTATGTTATTCATCGTTAATCCTCCAATTTAGAACCATAACGTTATTGGCAGACGTATAACTTACAATGAGGTTAGTCGAACAAAAAAAAATTATGTGTTATATGTGCATACTTTTTATAAAATATATGAAAAGATATTTTTCTTGTCCGACAACTTGCAGCATAGACTTGTCACTATAGTTTCCGGGTAGCCACAATATTCGTAATATGCTGCTTCGTCATATTCTAATATCAATCGTGTATTTCGATAAATAAATGTTTTCGGTCGCTTCGAAAACTCTTTCTTTGACGCAAAAGACTTTAAACGTTTATCTTTAAATTAAAAAATAAACAATATATCATGTTGTACGTGTTATTTAGGTATTTTTTTATTTTCTATAGTTTTTAACAATTAAAAAGTTTACCCGCATAATACCTGTCAAAACCGCAAAAATATGTTCATGTTTACTTCCATCGTAACATGCGGGCTTATATTCCACAACGGTCTCTTGCCGGAGACTGTCCAAGTATTTATTACCACAGTAAAACAGTAGTGTAAAAACTTCTATATATTGTTAGACGCATTAACTGATGAAATTTTTGCGGTGAGAAGACTTATTTCTAATGTGTCAAAACAACGAGCACAATGTGGGCAAGTGCAAAAGGCTTAAACAAGACCAAGTTATTATTCGCAAGCATATCACTAGTTGAATAGTTTATAAAATAACAACGTATAACAAACAAGTATGAGTAATTATTGCTAAAATTTTGTTTGTTTATATAACATTAACGTAAGCATCATTTTTCTTTTTCAGGTTACATAGTCCTATCTTCTTTCTCGTTACTAAGCGCGTTCGGTTTGCTGATCTTATTATCTATACAACCGAAGCCTGGAACAGCACTCAACGACATAACCTCGGGAGCCGTCTGTAGCATAAGCATCCTATCCCTATGCCTTGCGACCATTGGATTGTTAGCTTCTTACTGTTGCGCCAGAGATCCACCTGACAATAGAGTAGGCACTACAAGATGGTATTAAAATATATGAAAGTTATTTAACATTTAAGGCTGTATGTATGAGTCGAGTGATATTTGCCTTTTTTAGAAAAAGGTACATCCTGCCAAAAAAATATAATGATAAACCTCTCGATATTTATAAAAAGATTTTTATTACTCCTTATCTAATATATACTGTAGGTAATATAAAAATACTAATAAATGATAAATATTAATTGCAAATTCGTGCTAGAATATAAAACAGAAGTAATAATAAAAAAATTGAGTTTTTTTTTTGGTGACCAAAAAATTATGATTATGTTAAAATGGATTTATTACGCTCTTTTTTTAAGACTAGCTTTAAAAGTATAGTGTTGTTTTTTATACTTTAACCTTATTGAAACTGTATTATTTTTTCAAGAATGAAAACGTCTCATAATTTTAATTATTATTTAAAAATTATTTATACTAAGAGACTTACAAATGTTGTCCTTTAATTATTAATAATATTATAATAATATTGAATGTACATACATTATGGTGAAGTTTTATTAAAAGTGTAATAAAATTATTGAATTATTATTTCACAGAAAAATTTAACTTGCTACTTGTTATTAATACGAATAAAGAGTAATATAATGTATCGTAAAGCATGAATTATTCAATATTACCAGTTGTTCATACGCTAAACAGTCGTAGATATAAATATGCACAAGCAGAAAAAGTCTTGCAAGTAATATTCTGTATTCAAGTGTACAAGATATAATCTATATCCAAATTCATCGTCAATTTCTAAGCTTGAGTATGGTATATATTGCAAGAAATAATATTAATTTATCATTCTTCTTAACAAAAATTACGACCTTAAACTTGGAGCAAAGAATTATTTAACGTAAAGTACTTTTCCGTACATCTTTAGTAAGTTATTTAGCATATAACATCTTAGAAATCATCATCCCCAGCCGATAAACATTTACTGCTAGACATAAGCGTTCCCGAAAGACCTCTATGTCTGTAGGGCTTAGGTGGGGGGATTTGGACCATTTCTCACCACGTTAGCCCAATGCGGATTGGTGGAAGCCAGCGCTTCCTTTGTTGATTAGCAGGGTGCACCACGAGCAGGTGAGGTTTTTTTGTTTTACGTGGGGGAAATGCGTGCGCATACTCGCCCTAGCGGAAGCAAGGACAGGTTATGTCGGACTTACACCAACTAAAATCCCCACGATGTTCTACCTCGTTGTCTCATGGCGGGGTTAAGGCTTTCGCACCATCCGCGACCCCATTGGCGCTGGCCGCTTACGCAGTTCTGCCTCGGGAGGGAGGGAAGAACCCTCCCTTTCCACCTCCGTAGCGGCACGCCGGAACATGCAGCGCGCACCCTCCTCGGCCTCTTGCAGTCGCGCGGGCAACGGATTCCTTTAAACTTGTCACCCAGAGGCCAAGAGAAAGAACTCTTCCGGCTCCCTGCGGCGGATCCGATGTTGGGCCCGCCGCCACCCGTTATATGGCCGCAGAGGATAGAGAGAGCGGTGCATCGCAATACTGACACCTGCTCTTCCCTCGCCGCCCCATCCCCGCTGCCCCATCGCTGCCCGCATCAGCGGTGCGGCACCGCTTAGCCGCAGATGGTACTCCCTCCACGACTCCACCTCGGCTGTAAAGGACAGCATAAAGCAACCCCTGCAGCCCACGGCCGCTCCGGTGAGCTCCAGTTATCCAACCGGTGCTCCAACCTGGAGCGGCCACCTCGGCCGGCCGGGTAGGTTCCTCTTCGCTTCACCGTGAGCGACCCCGCAACGGTTACTGAGCCTCTACGCCACGACAAGGCGGAGAACCTGTAGGAGGGGACAAGCAGGTGAGGTTGGCTTGGGTTCTGTGAGTTGTTGTGCGGGAGCCTTTACACCCCTTATAAATTATACTTGTCATATAAACTTGTCGAAACTAAACGTTTTGTTTACATGTTAGTTGCCTATAAAATTATAAACGATACTAATCCTTTCGAGGAATTATAAAAAAAGTACATGCAAGAGACAGTGAAACAATTTTTTTTAAAAAAAATGGTTATTAAATTTAATTCAATATAGCGTTTTACTCTGTTCATGAAATCCACTTAACCATATCTTGTAGGGTAGGCAGTTAACCATGACTTCTAAGCACGACTGCGGTTGAGGATTTTAATGTGTTCATGAACCACATAAACTTGCTCGCTATATTTTATGGTTGTCTGACCATAAAATAAAGTAGAAATTTAACTCTGTGAATAAATCGTAATTCCTTTCCAATTTCTGTAAAGTTTAAAACATTACGTGTTTATACCAAAATTTATAATTACGTGTAGGTACTATTAAATATGTTAAGGAATAAGATAAGTCAAACGTTTTTAGTGGGTGAGCTGATAGTTCCTTTTTTGTAAGATACGAAATGTTACTATGCAAAATCGTTCCGTCACGCGAATGAAAGCTTTCTGCCTAGTTTCCGTTTGATTAAAAATTAATTGTAAATTAGTAAGAAAAATTAATGCCATTAATTAGATAATTTCAGAAATTTTATTTCATAACACTTCATTATTATAATTTTTATTAATCATATGTTATGTTAATATAAACTGTAATGGAACGCAATTTGTTATAGAAAATAAACGTCATTGAATTAGTTCAATTTTATAAAATAGTGTTTCGAGACTGAATAGTATTCTTCTAACTCGATAACATTGTTTATAATATTTGATAAAATGTTGTAATTGAATATAAGTACGTGATGGTTTCAAATAGTTTAAAAACTGAAAGTGACTGTTAACAATAAATGTGAAGATAGTAATGCTTCTCTATTAAAATTAGTTTGGCGAATTTAAGTAAGTCTTTGTTATTACAAATAATAAAGAGTACAATGTAAGACATAGTTAAGAATTTCAAATAGAGTACATCATTTTAATTTACGATTTGGATGTTATACTACGATTTAGCTCTCAGTTTTATCAATGTAACTTTGTTGTATAAATTCTAAATAAAATCGAGTCGAAGGTACGATGCGGAATTGTTTGTATCAAAAATTATTTTATTAAATTTTATTTCTTTAACCAGATAATATATACAATATTTGATGAGACAGATCATTGCAATTTCTTAAACTAAATGTTCAGAATTCACTTTAAAATGTTTATGATATCATCATTTCTAGTATTTAATAAGAAAGTTACAAATGATAATGAATGACTCATTTAATAATGAAAAATTAGTTTGTCTTGTTTGAAGTAAGTTGAAATAGATGTAAGAACGACATAACTATAGATAATTATTAAAACAAATTGAAATTCATACAAATATCATCTTTAGTTATGATAATAAAAAAATTATGGGTCAAATTTAATGTTTGCCCTTTGGAAATGTAAGTATAATAGTATGTAAACATGAAGTTACCACTATAGCTGTTATAATGTGTTTACAAAACATTTCTTATCTGTCTCTTTATTTACAATGTATTTAAGATACATTGATTTTAGAAGCCACAATGGCAGACCATCAAATTCGAGAAGCTGCTGAATCTCTTCTGGAGAGTACCAACCCACGGTATAGAAATTTATGTGAGTGATATTACCATACCAATATTTTTAATATTAAATAATGATAGGATTTTTATTTTGTTATGTAAATATTTATTATTTCTTCTTTGCAACTGGAAACCATACTGTTCTGATTGTAATAAACTTTGGTGGCTATTCAACCAATGGTAACTAAACTTGTTATATTTTAACTATCTTAAAATAATTTTTTAATCTATCTTTGTTGTGTTTAGTCTGTTCTTTTACATTGTGGTGAAATGAGGGTTCTAGAGAAGGAATGTTGTTGGTAATATATTAGATTAGATTTTCCAATCTGACCACCAAACTTTGAATTGAAGATAGCATCTCATGCTAATGATCTCTAGAACAAATTTTTACCTCTTAGTTTATTTTACTTTTTTTTTTTAATAAAACAAGTGGGATGTTCATGTGATGATAAATGATATGCTTGCCCATATCAATGTCTTGCTAGTCAGGAATATACTGCAACACATTTCACTGGTTGCTTTCCAACAATAGATGTTAAATTTTATTATCCCAGTAATTTCACTAGCTACACCTTCCTTTAATCTGGAACACAGTAATGTTTCTTCTAATGCTCTACTATTTGGAGATAGAAATAAGAGCTGCAGTGGTACCTATCTAGATGGTCTTCAGCAACAGAGGTCTACCTACCTAGATAGTTTTCAGCTAGAGACACCTGCCTAGGTGGTCTCCAGCAACGGAGACTTATCACCAGTGAACAGTTATGGAGTCATGTTCTGTAAAGTATGATAATGTGTACAGCAATTATTAAGTCTCAAAGAAAAATTGAGAATTTTTGTGAATATATCGTAATTTAAATTTATCAGCTCACAACCAATCAATAAACCTGACAACTGAGGATCTGCTGGCCGGATATAGACCACAAGGTAGAATGTCATCAGTGAGAAGGTTTTTCTGTTTATTTGTCACATTCGATTTACTTTTCACAAGCTTGATGTGGCTCATATGTGTTGTGGTAAGTTTTTGAATATTATGCATTGCTTTTATGGCTTTTGTGGTTTAGCTGCATCTGTTTAGAACTTATAAATTAGAGCTTGAATCATATTTAGGAAAGAGAACTGGTATCAAACTAGAAAACTCTTGTAATTTTGCAGAGAGTTTTAAGTAATGTATAAAATATTGGGTTTATAAAAAATTACACATTGTAATGAGAATTGGTGCCTTTTTAGTCAAGGCTGTTTTGATATTATATTTGTTACTTATATTTCAATGGACCACATTGTAGCTGTTTCTGTAGAATTAATATTCAAAGTTTGTTTATTTCATAGATAATTTAATTTTTAAATTATATGAAAAGCTTAGAAATTTTAAACATACTAATGTATGTCATACTATATTTTATTAATTTACTGTTTCACTTTATTTATCAAAGCTAACAAATTTTCACTTAATGATTGTATGTGATAGATTTGCCCATAACAATGTGTTATAAGGGTTATCACACTGCACCACAATGTGATTGTTGCTTTTTAGGATTCTTCCATTTGTAATCTGTCACAACAAGGTTTAAAAGAGAAGTAATTTCTGATCTTTAAACTCATCACAATAATATTACAAATTGTTTATGAAATAGACATTTTCCTATTGTATTTAAATCATAAACACAAAGCAATTACAGATAATTATATTAATTATAGTTTTCTTTGTCTATTTTATTTTAAAATTCATGAGGAATCGTAACTGATTATTATTAAACAACTAAAGCACAGTTGAAACTTTACACTGGTAAAGCATAATAGACCGTTAACAAGTTCCTATTCTTTTACAGATGAAAGGGGAGAGTTTAGCTCAAATTTTTAATCGAGAAATTGTACAATATAGTATTAAGACATCTTTGTTTGACATTGTGCTTGTTGCTGTGCTACGGTTTCTGCTGCTGATCCTGTTTTATGCAGCAATTTATATTAACAATTGGAGTATTATTGCTGTAAGTAACTTATTTTATGGATGGAGAGGAGCAAATCCCTCTTTTCTCTAATCTAGCAGAACATTCATCTACCAGTATCGTGTCAACTTGATATCATAGTCTTGGATATTCCATTCCCAGCAGATATTATTTTTATGCTGTTAAAATAATGCATCCTTACTCTTAATTTTCATTCCAAATATATTTATCCTAACCTAATATTCATTATATGTATTTAACAACTTTAACCAATTGTTAAAAGATAGGAAATGTTTGAAAACCTTAGACACTAACAGATGGCGCTGCTTAAAACCTCATAAAATTTTTAGTTATATTTATTAAACTTTTTTTTGTCTTTCGTTCTTTCTTTCAGAAAGCATGTTGTTCCACGATTGGAACCTAGAGGATGGTCTTAATATATGCATATACATTTATTCTTCTATGAAACCTAGCATTCCTATAAAGACAATTATTCTGTAGTTCAATTTTTAAAAAGCTTTTTCTTTAGGTGATGTAAAATATCTTATACAAACTAGCATATACTAAGAATAACCTTTATTCAGGAGTAAGTGCCACGTTGCTGATTTAGATTTCGAGAAAGATTAACTCAGTAAAGGATAGTAAAGTAAATACTCTAGCTCTCCATGACAGTCATGAACACAGCGATGCTGTATTCCGTACCTATTATAAATGTTAAAAAAAAACATACAACATCAATGTGATAACTACCCTCGATTATTTTGTTGCGAAAGTAATGGAATAAATTACACTAAGTTTATTGAATTGTTTTGTTTCAGCTATCTACTGGTGGAACATGTGCCTTTTTAATAGCCAAAGTGTTTGTTTACGATGTAAGTATGAGGTAAATAATTTACTTTACTTTTGCCTATTTAGTTCAATATATAAATTGCCAATTTATCTTCCCAATATTCTATCAGTCCCTGCAGTAAGTACAGTTAGGGACCTCCTCATGTTTTATCTTTTCTCAAACTGAAATGCAGCAACTGTTATTCATTGCTCCAGTGGCCTGCTGCCTCCCAGCCTGTATACCAAGTGTTCCTCATACTCACCTCGTTCACCCTATCGTGGGGCGAAGCGTGGTTCTTGGACTTCCGAGTACTGCCTCTGGAGATGGAAGCCAATGGTTAGTATGCAACTAGAGCGTAGTAAATGTACCCCCTTACTACCCTATCATATTGTAAACCTATCACCATAGCAGTATTGCTGTTTCGGTTGTCAAGCTATGAGAATCAAAGTAATCTAGACTAGTAAGCTTCACCATCATTGTCGCTTACTGAATATCGTCACTACTCTACTTCCAATTTTCACTTAACATTATGTAATTTTTTTACTATTTTAGCTTTCTTTTTGTGTAAACAAATAAAGTTATCTTCGCAAAAAAAAATAATTAAATAATTTAGACCATACCGATGTGTTCCTCGCCGTAAGACCAGATGCTATCTCTCGTTAGTGCTGTAATATCACTAGCTACAAAGCCCTTCAAAACGAAACACAGCAATATAAGCACAGCAAAACAAATTTAAAAAATTGTAGTTATTATAAGGGACGTTCGAAGTATGTTGGTGGTGTATGAAAGAAATAAGAATAATGTATAGATGACGTAGTATGAAAGATAGAAAATATGAAAGTAGAAAATAAAAAAATTAATACAAAGAGAAAAATAAAGAAATGACAACTAATCATCTCTTGCTTCATACAACCGGAGGAATGATTTAAAAAATATATAAACACATCGGATGGGCAGCGCAGGATCTTTGGGGGAGTCCTATGTTCAGCAGTCGACACTGTTTAAAGGAAGCAGTATGTACTGCCTAGTTAGATAATATCCAGCAACAGTCCTACAACTGGTTGAATCTTTTTTTTTATTACTATGGACAATTATCGTTATATTATGTATATTAATTAAAACGTCTTTACAGCTCCAAGGATGGTGTCAGAAAGGACGCCGCTGTTGAATCCTGGGAGGACACAGCAGGCTCAATCTACTTACGGGGAGTCAACGGTGAACTGGTTCTCGCCGGTTGAGACTCCCGAGTCCAGTCCTAGGCCGCGGATGCCTGGGGAGGAAGTTATCCTTACACAGGACTTGGTGAGTAGCAATTTAAACTTAGGCTAAATTAGAAATTAACGGATAGACCTCTTGGCTCATGACTTTTTTATCTTATTTAGAAATATTGACTATTTTTTGATATCACTCGTATAAGGAAATAAGATAATGTTTAAGGTTTATTAATTTTGAACAGAAAAAAAAATCATCATCTTATTGGTATTTTTTTGTGGTAAAATTTGTTTAGAGAATCAAAAGTTATGAAACAGGTTGTATAAAATATGTTTAAGGCTCCCAGTTTCTGTAAGATAGAATTCCGCCCTGGTCACATGATACAGAAACCTTTAAATAAAATAACTGTATAAATATTGGTTTTCCATCGGTCACTATTTACGTCAAAAATAAGCATGTTTTTATCTAAGGTTGCAATCTTCCCTTCTTAAAGTTAGTCTCCATTAATGAGGATTGTCTCCTCTCCCACCAACCCACATTCAACCAGCGTGGTGGGAAATGGCCCATATGAACCCTTACATACGACAGCCCCTAGTGCCTAGCAGTAGGCCATGCTGATTGTGTGAGATCCTTGGTTAGAAGCCTATGTCCAGCAGTAGATGTCTATCGGCTTGCATGCATGATGATGATGAATGGAGGTTGACCGAAAGATTTATGGCTGCATTTATCTATATATAAAAAAAATCACCGTTCCGCAATTAAATTTTATTCATCAAGCAGTAGACTGTATATTACTGTGGACTAGTTTGAAGGGCGTTGTGGATTGTGAAATTACTGAAGTGACGAGACAACATCTACCATTTCAAAGAGGAAAACTTTACTTTAATTCGTGTGCTGTTAAGCGACAATGGAGTTGGAGATGATGATGGCTCGCAATACTCCAGCTCCTATAAATTACAGCCGGAAGACTGCGATGCTCATATATGCTGATATTGCGGGACAACATTGTGATGGTCGTAGCTAGATAACCGGATGCTTACTATTACTTACTATTAAACTTACCATCAGGTTAACGTCTTAATCGTCTCATTACTTCGTCGGTTTAAGCCAGCTGTTGGGAATCAGGGCCTTGTCACAGAGAACCAACACCATCTATCCTCTACATTGGCCACGAAAGTTGTTCTTCTTGGAACATGTTCCTTTCTTTATTTACGCACACAGCAATCTCTAGCTTCATCATCATCAGCCGATAAATGTCTACTGCTGGACATGACGTCCAGCACGTTTCGTTGTATAAAAGAAATAATTTGTCGATATGTGCTCTAAGTTTTAATTAGCAGGAAAAATAATTATACTTTGTATATCCATTTTGGTTTTTTTTTTTTTTTTGAGAACATTAGAACATTACTGGAGTATCCGAAAATTATTCTTGTTATTATTAACGTCGACTGAAGCTGTACTAGTGGAATAAATCCGCCATATCTAACCATTTATCTCATAACGACGGGATTACGACTGCATCTGTTGTGGTCGTAAATAAAAAAATATATTCAATTATCATACATTTATTTCCATATATCATGCATTATATTTCCACCTTCAAGAGGTCTTCGTGATTTTTTTTTTTAATCAACTAAACAAGTATAGATAATGTATGCTCGCCATAAAATAGAATTTGATCTGTAATTTGGGCTTGAAATTTGCCAGACGCTACCCCTGGGGCTCTTCCCCGTTATTAAAACCCCCACAACTGCTTTTGGGGTAGGAATTTTGTAAAATCCATTCATAGTTGATCTTTAAATAGCAGAAGCAATATATCTGACAAATTTTGAGTTTATCTCTAATAGTTTCGGAGATGTGTAGAGTCGCTGAGTATCTCCTATATCATCATCATTAGCCGATAGACGTCCACAGCTGGCCCCGCGTTGCTCGTATCCAGTGGGTTCCCGCGATTCTCACAGGATTGTCGGTTCAACACATATCCTATACGTAATTTTTTTTTCTAAACTAGTGTTTTTTTTTTGGTAAGTACTGGATTTTCCGTCTAGGGTCCAAACGTCTACTGCTGGATCTTTACTATTATTACCATCGATATATGGAATTAACAACTCAATCGGCGATGCACGTTCTGTACGCAATCGATTTGCACATCGTACGTACTTTAATGAGATCAATTGAGCTATAATTGAGGTCAATCGGCCAACTGAACGTATGCGGATTAGGTACTAAGGTAATATACTACCCTGGAGTGGTTAAAATTTTAATATAACCCCTAATCGCGCTAAGTGAAAACCATACTCGCAATTTGATGCGATATATATAAGAAATTCCCAGCTATATATAGACTCATCTTCACATCATCTCTGGAGATATAAAGCTTAGAGACTTAAAATTGGGTAGGAATATTCATTTTGTTCAGCACAGGTCGGCTAAGAACAGATTATACAAAATTCCTTCCCCAAAGTTAGTTTCGGAGGTGTACCACCAACAAAGCGGGTGGAGAACAGCTGGTAGTTTATATAGCTAAACTGTTATAGGCGCATCATCAGGAATACGGATCTGATGTTACCTTCCGTTATATCTGTGTCTTTCGAGTTGGCTATACGCCGGTTTCTTTGGGACCTACCAGTTAATTTGCGCAACAGGTGAGGAGTGAGGAGTAGCGAACAGATAATGTTAAGTGATACGTTTACCCATAAAAACGTGTCTCTAGTTAGGATGATATACACACTACATTCATCTCGTCGCCTCGAGATATAAGGTATGAAGTTCTCATTACTTCAGTAATTTCATTAATTACAACGCCTTTCAAACCAGAATACAATAATGTTCGTACGCTACTATTTGGCGGCAGAAATACGAGTTGCGGTAGTATAACTTTTTTTATTTCGGGGGAAATCTTCGAAAGATACCTTGCTTCTGGGGGAAGTCAGGGTTATGTGAGATTCTTACTCACTAAAACCCCTTCGGTGGTCTGCGTCAGTACATTCGGAGAGGCTCCGGTAGCTCTTACAGAACGCACCGGTGCCCCACTACTTTGTGTTACCACGTCTCTAAGGAGGGGCCTTACTCCCTATGCACCATCGCTGAGCCATACGCTGTCCCACGCAAGGTTGCTTGTTGAGCGGATAGGGGCCTCCACCTTCTAGTCCCGCGAAACTCCTAGACCCTTTTAGTCTCCTGCGACAGGCAGAGCTTACCTCAGTCCTATTCTTACTAGTCCGAGTTTACAGAGCTGACGGTGGTATAACCTACCACACACTAGTGTTGTCGGCTTTTAATATATTTTGTCGCATTAAAAAAAATCGTAGGACTTCTACTCTTAGCCCTCGAGAAGCCGTGGCTTCATCATCTAACCACTGTGCTAACAGGGTCTGATACATCAATAATGTTGTTATTATCTTCGGCTTAATCCGCACCGGCCATTGCGCAGTCATTACCTTCGCTGCTCCGTTTAATTGTGCATGACCCGAAAACATTAGATGAGATTATGGTAGAGCACCAACCTATATGAAATTGAACATAACACAAATTTTAATATCAAATATAAAAACTTTGCAAATAATCTTCATACGTGTTAAAAAAAATTATAGTAAGAAATATTACTGTTAACAAGTTACTGAAGAAAACGTAAATATAAAAAACCACAAATATGACTTGAGTAATTATACATACATATATATCGCGCCTCGTCCCCAGTGAGGTAGGCAGAGACCACCTCTTTCCACTTGCTACGATCCTGGCACATCTCTCTCGCTTCCTCCACTTTCATGAGCGTCTTCATCCATGTTCGTCGGTTGCGAGTACTTATACCTTATAGTGAAATCGATTGTTCATATTACTATTGTAATTTTTGACCTCCACTGCATAGACTATAAAGGCGAAGATGCACCAGCTCCTAGTTGCAGCCGAACAGTACTGTGCAAACATTACTAATTTCCGGTTTTAAAGATGCTGTAGTTAGTGTAATTAAAGTGGTAACGTGATTCAATGCAGTGCATTGTATATCATACTACCTAGGGCTATGTCATTATGGGCAGGCCTATCACTTCAGCCCTGTAGTCTCGGGCTAGTAAGAACAGGAGTTTCGTGGACCTTGAGGACGAGAGCCCTTACCGCTCCAGCAGTGATCCTGCGTGGGTCCACTCCTCAAAGACGTGTTAACACAAAGTGTAGAGGGGCACGGGTGCGTTCTATAAGAGATCCCGGAGCATCTCCGAATGCATTGATGCAGAGCACCGAGGGGGTTTTAGTGAGTAAGAATCTCACATAACCCTGACTTACCCCCAGAAGCAGGGTACTTTTCGAAGATTTCTCCCCGAAACAAAAAAATATCTGTTGCTGCGGACCGTCTAGGGGAGATACTACCGCAAGCGCCTAAAATAGTAGCGTGCAAACATTACTGTGTTCTGGTTATTGAAAGGCGCTGTAACTAGTGAAATTATTGGGGGTAAAGAGACTCCAGAAGCAGTGTATCTTTCAAAGATTTCCCCCCAGAAATAAAAAAAGCGTATCACCATCAGATGAACGTGCAGCTCGTCTTGATAATGAAATAAAAAAAAGCTAGTGCGACAAAAAATTTAAAAATAAGTACCCTACAGTCGTAACAATGAACGACTTCTAACTTTCCACTATCCCGCAAGTTGAAAATTCTAAGTAGAATTAAGTTCGCCCATTGTAACGTAGATTAATATTTCATATGTCAATATAAAGTAGAAGGAGCCGGAAGCGAGGAGTAGTGTGTAGTGCACCTGCCGTTCGGATTACGTGCACATGACGCTGGAGACGGCTCCGGGCATTAATACCTAAAACCTTTAATTGGTGGGCTTCTTCGCATTCCTTACCACTGCAACCTTACTACACTTGTGGTTATTACTTTAAATACATTTAAAGTAATAACTTAAGTTTAAGGTTACGTATAGATGTTGTATATTAAATGGTTTCTATAATGTCCAAAAATTCGTTATACTTAAGTGGCAGTGGGCAGACCATATTGCTCGAAGGTCTAACGGCGGATGGGGCAGTAAGATCCTAGAGTGGCGCCCGCGTATCGGTAGACGTGGTGTTGGGAGGCCTTTCACAAGGGGGACTGACGATCTGGTGATAATCGCGCGAACCCAATGGATGCGAGCAGCGCGCGACCGATCGATGTGGAGATCTATCGGCTGATGATGATGAAGTTAGAGATTGCTATATGTGGAAAGAAAGAAACGAACATGTTCCAAGAAGAACAAATTTCCTGGCCAATGTAGAGTAGAGATGGTGCTGTTTCTCTATGACAAGGCCCTGATTCCCAACAGCTGTCTTAAACCGACGAAGTAATGAGACTATTGAGATGTTAACCTGATGGTAAGTCATAAACGTACTCATAACATCGTGGCGCTGGTTACGGTGGTATACGCACCATATTGTGCTCGTCGTAGATACAGCTTTTTTGTACAGTCTACCTGAAGTAGACACAGACATGAATTTAATACAAAAATCTAGAATTAACTAAACCATTTCCTTTATCAATAAATCACAGATTATATTCGTGTACAGTCGAGAAGAAAACGCAATCGATTAATTTTACAGATTTAATATAGAAAAAAATATATTGCGATACCATCGGTTACCTATCTGATTACTATGGAAAATAAATAAAAAAAATCAGAAATAGAAGATTTATCACATTTGTTCAAAATGTAAACAGAGCAAATTAAAAAAGGAACCTATGCAATGTCGATAGGTGCCTATGACCACAGACCGTCTGGATAGATATAAAGAGGTCAAATGCTAGTATCACGTTTCAAAGGCATTCAAAGGGTAGGTAGTTAGTGAAATTACTGTTTTAGCAAATCTTAACATAACCTTTTTTACTATTAAGCGATGAGACCTCCCCTAGCGAGGGAACATCCCCTGGTGATAAGTGATACGCCTGCTCATAAAAACGTGGCGCTAGTTAGATTGTTATACAAATTGTGGTCGTCGCGATACATAAGATGTTTAGTCTCGTTACCCCAGTAATTTCACTAGCAACAGCGCCCTTCAAACCGGAACATAGTAATATTTGCAAATCACCGTTTGGCGTTAGAATTAGGCGCTACGGTGGTCCCTACCTTAATGGTAACAGAGATTTACTATCAGCAGAAAAAACTGGTTATTACAGGATTAATTTATATTGCGAATAAATTGACAAATAAAAAATATATGTACATAAAAAATTATGTTCTCGTCTGTACACAACACTAATGTGATTATTGGCTCTGCTGGTATATACTGTTTGTCGTCATACGCTGATTGGAGTAAGAGACGAGCGTCAGTAGCTGATCGACGCCCGACGGAGACGGTCGTGTGCTTAGCCAGTCGCCCCCAAGTATTCACAGGAGGTCTTCAGCAGAATGAATTCCATAATGAAGGAAAGAGCTCTAAACATAACCGAGGACGAATTCAAGAAGAACTTGAACGAATTGGAGAATGTCGAGACTCAAGAGGAGATGGAGAAGAAGTTGGACAGGTTAATGAAGGGCGGCTTCTTCATAACCAACTGGATGAAGAGCCTGTTCAACAAAAGCAGCAATGAGGAGTTCAATGCTGTTTGGTTGACGGCAAGTTTTTTTTTTTTTTGTTTATTATTCAATTAAGCGACGGGACTAGCAACACGTTCATCTGATGGTAAGTGATACGCTTGCCCATAACAATATAAGGCTAGTTGGATAATATATACTGCAGCACATTACCCTTGTCGCCTGAGACATAACACGTTGAATCTCATTACTCCAGTAATTTCACTAGCTACAGCGCCCGTCAAACCAGAACATAGTAATTTTTGCACACTAATATTTTAGGCGCTGCGGTGGTATCTACTTAAACGGTTCGCAATAATAGAGATCTTTTTTGTTTGTTCCGGGGGGAAATCTTCGAAAGATACCCTGCTTCTGGGGGGTGTCAGGGTTATGTGAGATTCTTACTCACTAAAACCCCTTCGGTGGTCTGCATCTGTGCATTCGGAGAGGCCCCCGGGATCTCTTATAGAACGAACCGTTGCTCCTCCACACTTTGTGTTACACGTCTCTGAGGAGAAGCCTAACTCTCCTAGGCACCATCTCTGAACCATACGCTGTCACATAGGGTCGCTTGTTGAGCGATAACGGCCCCCACCCTCAAGGCCCGCGAAACTCCTAGACCCTTTTAGTCGCCTTCTACGATAGGCAGGGCTTACCTTAGTCCTATTCTCACTACACCGAGACTACCGCGACCGAGCACCAGACACCTACCACCAGTACATATTTAAATCGTTTTTTTTTATTCTTATTAATTAATCGTTTCAATGTTTGAAAGTGTTTTTGTTACCGCGGTAATAATATCACGGCCATTATGCAAATTGGTATTTGCATTATTTCAAAAGCCCGGTGAGAAACTACTTGCCTTTGTTTTATTATAATATTGTTTTGATTGTTATAGGTAAATAATTGCTTTAATTACCTGTAACAACTATATTAAATATTGTTGGAATACCCTAATTTATTATGACTCGAATAAAGAGTATATATACTTCGATATAGTTTTCACAGGCGAATAAGAAATACTATACCGCTATAGGTAGGATGATAGTAATCTTACTGGATAGGACCAGGATCAGGTAGTAAACTATTTAATAAAAAAAACTATATTTGACATATGAGCAGTAAAAACTGGAAAAAAAAAATGAGTAAATTGAAAAGTTTTTCAAGTTTTTCCAAATCAGATTTCAAGATAGTAGGCTTCAAGGTCTAATGTAAGCTCTTTTTTCGGTTAGATTACTGGTAATAGATCTTTATTACTGAACACTATTAAAGCTCTTATTTCTGCGCGTCAAATCGTAGATGGCATGCTTTAATGTATTAAATGTCCCTATTACTTGGGTAATGCGATTTAACATCCAATGGCCTGAAGCGATTAGCAGAATGGTACATTAGTGGTAACCCCTCTATTACCGGAGACTGTCTAGTTAGTTACCACCAACATTACTGTGTTTCGCTTTGAAGGGGGTTGTAGAAGGTGATATTACTGGGGTAACCAGACTTTACTTCTTATGTCTCAAAGCGACTAGAGCGACCTGTGCTGTGTATATCGTCGTAACTAGCACCACGTTGTTATGGGCTGGCGTATCACTTACCATCAGGTGAATGTCCCGTTCGTCTCTTCGCTTCACAGAATACAAAGAAGTATTGTAAATATCTTAACCAGCTCTTCATTTGTGGCTTTGGGTGTTTTGATCAAATTTGAATTTAAAATAAAAGGTTTTAAAGCTCTACATAGCGTGGTGACCTTTAGTCCTGACTCTGAAAGAGGAACTCGGGTCCCAGCTGTGGGAACATAGTTATTTTTTTTTATTCCAATGATAAGATATCTTATACCATCGCACGTATATACAGCAGGTATAAAGACAAAATTTTAAGTCTCGACCATTACATGCGAACAGCGAAGGATTGGAACAGTCTACCGGCGTCAGTGTTCCCATCTAGTTTCCTCATCCGGCTTCTAGACTGGTGCAATTCACCATCAATCATTACATCGCTAACCATCAGGTAGAATCGTAGACCACCGATACATATTATAGACCCGTAGTCTCAGGCTATTAATAGTAGAACTTAAGGGAGCCCTGCCTGTCGTAGAAAGCGACTAAAAGAGTTTTCGAGTTGGCTGGTTTTGTAGTTGAAGATCCTCATAGTTCACTAACCGAGACCAGGGTGGAAGACCCGAGCCGAGGAGAGTTACAGCCGTCCTTGATATACGCTTAAACATAGTTCGTTAGAAGATCCTGGAATTCCCCCGCAGCAGACTATGACTACCACCTTTATCTTCCCCTTAAAAGAAGAGTATCTTTTCTAAGAATTCCTCCCTCTACACCCCCCAACACATAATTAAAAAAACTATCTGTAGCAGATATAAAATTTATCTAACAATGGACACGGAAGCTTGGATGTAGTGGCTATCGTACTTATAACAAAGTTATCCACAAATTAGAGATACGGTGCCCTTGGGCCGCGGTCCCACTATCACAAAAACATAATTATATTATCACCGTACTATATTGTCGAATGCAGCTGCGCTTGCGCATAGCACTATAGTATCCTACGCAGTCGATTTGTTGGTGACAAAAACAAATGTCACCGCCGCAACGGACGGACGCTCTGATTTTAAGTATTTCGTTATTTCTCTAAATATTAACAAATCGCTTATGAGAAATATTTTAAAAAGTAATCAGCATCATCATCAGCTGTCTCCCCAAAGATCTCCATATACAGTCAGCGTGGCTTCCGGTACCGCCGACACTAGAGGCCGTCATTAAATGTCATAAAGTAAAAGTAGAAGTAGAACTATACAATTGTTGACAAGTTAGGGTGCTTATACACTTGATAGAATTTATCATTCGTTCAAAAAAAGATCAATATATATATATATATTTTAATATATGAAAAGAAATAGCAGTAGGAGATCAACTCATAAATATTGTAGGTTTACTGGTGATAGGTCTCTGATGCTGGAGACCGTCTAGGTACAAACTGCAGCTCCTATTTCTGCCGCCCAATAGTGCTGTGCAAACATTACTGTGTTCTAGTTTGAAGGTAGCTGTTGCTAGTGAAATTACTGGTGTAACGAGACTTCACATCATGAAGACGAGCATAATGTGGTGTAGTGTATATCATCCTAACAAGCACCACGTTGTTGTGTGCAGGAGTATCTCTTATCATCAGGTGAACGTCCCGCTAGTCTCGTCGCTTTGATGAATAAAAAAAAACGCATAATATTAAACGTTTAACGCAGCTGTGAAACAGCGAGGATATCAGGGATACCATGCTTCCTTGAGACATGAACCTACCTTACCAATAGACAGGTTCTTTTTTTAATGCTTTTATATACCATGGACTAATATTTGACCTGAATTTCACGTTCAGTGATAAAGCCGTGGTGGACCATCGTGAAGTGTACTTGACCAAAATTCTATGGATCTCACATATTGTCAACACACCAATGCTGGAATGGTTGCAGATTTGCAGTATGAGGCTGTCTACCACAGCCAGGTTCGAATGAACCATATCACGAACCAAATCGAAAAATGTCTCCACGGAATCCAACCAGCGACGTATTGTTACTAGGCAAGCGATTAGCCGTTGCATGAGAGGCAGTCGAAGCTGCTGCTTAAAGAGGCAGCTGATAAAGTTCACGAGTTCATGACCAGGCAGATTGTTATTGTGTTATCCACTGATGCTAAGGTTCAGTACCCCTGTGACCCAACCATATTATTACCATTATAGGTAGTAGTGTATTTTCTAGTGCAGAATTAATAAAAAAATATCTCAAGCTGAAATAACGACGCCGCGTATCCGGCCACTAACACGGCGCCGTGTAGATCGACTCTTAACTATTTGACCATTAAACAGAGATATAAGAATAATGATAATAGTGTATTTACACTAGCCGTGTGTCGTTTGCCGGTTACATCCAGTTATCTATAAAAGAAAGTGGGTTATCGCGTAAGTAAAAGTTAAAAATAACCGGGAAAGAAATGTGGCATGTCGGACGGGGCTGGGTTCAGCCGCTGGATGGACTTCGCTCCAGTGCCCGTTTTAAGCGGCTTAACATTGTGCCTTTGTGTTTTTTTTCCTTTAACGCAGTTAACATTATTCCAACGAGAATTTAACCCAGTTGTCTACATTTTAAACCGTGGTGGATTGCGTTTATAGCAGTTAAGTGCTGATGAACTTGGGTGGAACTCGAACCACATGTTGGGAAGTTTGGATGGTCGTAAAGTTTTTTTGTACGCGTCTAGATTATCTCCTACTCTTATTGTAAATGACTTGATAACAGCAATCCTGTGTTCCCGTAGACAACATTTGAGAGTCATGAGGGTCTACCGTTATCTGCCTCTTAATCACTTGATCAAATATGACATTAAGGTTGACGGTTAGTTTATTCAGATAAAAACGAATACAATAACTATGGTCGACCTGTCATAACAGCTTATCATCATCAGCTAATAGACGCCCACTGCTGGACATACAGTTCTCTCGGATCCACACCCATTGGTCCTGCTCTGATACACTCAACGGTTTCTTGCGACATTAACCAGACCGTCGATTGCTTTATACGCCATTAATCTATTAAGGGATGCATAAGATTCCCGGTTTATTATTTATTATTTTTGGAAATATATTATATATATATATTTTTGTAATTATTACTTCTCGTCGGCAGATAGACGAGTACAAGCAGCAAGCGGAGGAGAGCCTTCAGATCGCGTGGCGGATTCTCAACGTCTCCAACTGGAGACTGGAAAAGAGGGGGTCTCACCGCGGCGACATAGTTGAGTCCACCGATACGGAGCAGTATGGCAAGGTGTACCGGTTCACGGTGAGTTGTCATTCAGTTGACTTTATAGTAGTAACGATACACATCCCCCTAAGAGAGGTATACTACAAAATTAATCACAGCAATAATTTAACCCTCCCTATAATAATAATAATAAATCATTTATTTCAGATGACTAGGAGATCCATGTTAGATAAGAAAAAAAAAGTATTTCTTAACTTCACCCCACGTCGCTTTTGAAGTCCGAAATATTGTCTGTTATACCGTCTTACTGTAACACAGTTATATTTACTCGCCACTGATACAATAGTTCAATTTTATTTTATATGACTTACAGGGGGTCGTGGAGTGTCCTGCTAAGTTCCTATACGAGGAGTACAAAAACAACATGACCAGGTTACCCGAATGGAATCCTACCATTTTGAAGACTGAATTTATAAAAGTAAGAAATCGCTACGAAGTACTTTTTTATTTAAATCCTAGTCATATAGCCATCGCCATCATCATCAGCGTCGTCATAAGCTGGAAGACACCCACTGCTGAGTATTGGCCGATTTCCAATTAATCCGTCCAGATACTTCACTGCTGTTTTCCTTGGCGAGGATCGTCTAGGTATACCGCTGCTCTTATTCTTGTCAAACAGTAGTGTGCAAATATTACTGTGTTCCAGTTCGAAAGGCGTTGTGGTTAGTGAAATTACTGGAGTAACGAGACTTGACGTGTACGTTCAAAGCATCGAAGACAATGGGGTGCTGTTTATATCATCCTATTAGCGCGACGATGCTGGATAGGTGTATCACTTACCATCATGTCGACGTCGTTTTTTGGCTCCAGCTCACGTATCAGCTACGGATGCAGTTTGTTGCTGTGAAAACATCCTAACTGCTTATATGTTGTTGTAGACAGATATACCATTTAGTATTAGATAAATATAAACTTTTTTTGATGGAAGATTGAGAAGAGTCGATATGAATTCATAGGAGATAGGTCCTGGCATCGACCTGTCTTACCAAGTGACGGCAGGCGGCGGGCGCGGCATCATCGCACCACGGGACTTCGTGATCCTCAGGCGGACGGCGCAGGTGTCCCGCGAGGGCCAAGTCACCGACGGGGAGCCTTACTGCTACGTCACTAGCGGGATCAGTGTCCAGGTGCCGGGCTACCCGCCGCGAAAGGACATGGTCAGGTAAGATTTAAGTTCGTTTATTAACTCGCCACACATAAACAGCAGCACAGGATCCTGCAGTTAGTGATGATGGACCACATACAAGACAAAAAACGCGCTGTCAAAGGGAAAAGTGGTTGTATAATATACGGAAGTGAACCGGCATCACATCCGCACGCGTAACATTTCTACTTCGCGCAAGAGACTCGAACCTTCAAGCATTAAGTTTTTCTTCCTGGAACTCTAAAGGATATTGATAATATAGCACTAGGACTTTTAATATATTATTAGCCTTGTAGCCTCAAGCTAGGACCTAAGTTCTATTATCATTTTAAGACTCTAAGATAGGCAGGGATTAGAAATGTCTAAAGAACTATATCTATTCAAAACTCCCCGTGGAATGCCTGTTTTTCGGAAACCAGCTGTCTTCATTCTTCGTTCTTCGGTTGCGTTACTTTGTGCACTAAGTAACAGTACAATACCAGATGTTACTGGATCCGTGGTGCCGTGTTGAACTTCTTGCCTAAAACCGAAGTAGTCCTCTGGTTCAATATCCAGGAATTTGTGATAGACTTTTCCGAACGATTTAGATCAGCTCTTTTTTTCTTCGAAGCCACCAGACGGTACGTTCACCTGATGGTAAAAGCACCTGCCCATAACACGGTGCAAGTTAGGATGATAAACAAGCCGTCATATTCTACTCATCGCCTTGATACTTTAGATGTTAGGTCTATTTAACCTAGTAATTTCTCACTAGCTATAGCGCCCTTCAAACCGGAACACGCTAATGTTTGTGGACGACAGTTTGGCGGTGGCTGCTGAGGTACCTACCTAGACAGTCTCTGGCAACGAATAAGAGATTCCCAACCCTCTCCGAATGCACTGATGCATACCACCGAGAGGGTTTTAGTAAGAATCTCACATAACCCTGACTTGTCCTCAGAAGCAGGATATATTTCGAAGATTCGTCCCCCCTCTCGAAAGCAAAAATCAAAGATCGTTGATGTTTAAAGAGTCTGTTAGTACAAAAACTGATAATATTCATCATCGTCATACTTTGCCCGATAGAATCCCACTGCTGGACTTAGGTCTTTCCAAACGATCTCAACTTTGATCAGTGCGACAATAACATTATATTATTTACATATATTTCCTATTTCATCTTCAGGGGTCACAATAAAGTTGGTTGTTGGGTGATGAAGCCCAAAACAACGCAGACGGCTGGCGGCAAGATCGAGGAATGCACCGTCTTCCATTGGCTGATGTCCTGTGACCTGAAGGGTAAGGGTTATCTTCGCACACTTTTTCTGTAAATTCCAATATACTCATATAAAAACTATTTCATATATAAAGAAATGATCTTCAATTGCTCTATTATCATATATCTAAAAATATGATCCTGAGCGAACACTGGTGGTGGGCTTCTGTTGCCGATAACCATCTGGGTGGGTACCACTGCAGCTCCAGACTGTAGTGTGCAAACGCTACTGAGTTCCTGTTTAAAGGACGTTATGGCTAAATTCCTGGGGTAACGAGACTTATTATCTTGTCGCAAGAAATAATAAATAAAAGTTCCTGATGGAGGCAAGGTTGATTGACTAGTTGTATGTAAATTCCAGGTAACATACCCCAGTTCATCCTAGACGCTGCGTTTGCGACTGTGATGTTGGACTGCATAATGCATGTGAGGAAGTTTGCAGCAGACTCCAAAGCGAAGGGGCTATTCTAGACAGGCCCCGCGTTGCCATGGAAACGGGCCGATCCGTACGAAGTGTTCCAAGCGTGTTTTGGTGCTAGATGTGTTAGTTCCCTGTTGTTAACGGGGAGAGGGGTGATGGTGAATATATGGGGGAAAGTGGCAGTGTAGATGATACGCCATTGCATCGTTTCTTTTTTAAAAAAATCATCTCTATAAAAATACAAACGCACAATACAGCATAATTGGATTAATAAAGTGCGAAAAGTTTTTCTTCACACAGATAAAAAAAGAGAAAACCATTTTCGATATTAAAAATAATTGGTATTATATTCGTAGCTTTGTATAATCTGTATAATACAGATTATACAAAGCTCGATAACGATTGGTAATGTGATTTTTTTTTTACAAATTTTTAACAAAAAAGCAATATACATAAGAACAATATTAAGGCTAATGGTAGACTAATTTAAGTTAATAATAAAAAATAACTATTAAACATACAAAACTACAAAAAAAAAACTTAATATATTTAATTTCTTTTGGTTTATCAATCTACAATTATAATCAAAAATTTTAATTCTTCATGCTGCCATAGATTAAAAACGCGTTGACAGTTAAAAGCAAAAAAGGCGGGAAAATTATCATGAAGTTATGAATTATTTATATCGTTGATCTGATCGTGAAACACATACCACCATGACACGTCATAACCTAGATTCCAAGTTAGCGCTCCTATTTCCAAATACTAGACTTAAGAAGCTAGATCGCACAGCCTCATATAGATAACACAGATTGTATATACATATGCTTAAAAACTGAGTCATGTAAAATTATTATTACAATAAATAATTTAGAATATTGTTAATGATTTTTATATTTTTTTTATAAATGTAAGTATGTAATATAATAACATGAAATTAATTCCAATCTACATATATAATATTCCAAAGCGCTCTCCATAGACGCCATTTTGATATTCAACATATATACATTCTCTTTATCAATTGCCACTCATGTTAATTATAAATAATTACGGATAATGTATAAATGAACCGGATGTTGTGGTGCCAGTGTAATTTTTTTTTTGTATCATAAAAATTGGTAAATCGATTAACAGCAGCGCTGTCTTGTGGCAACATTTAATTTAATTTTTATGATGATCAAATGGTTTTGGGAGTTATTATTGTTATTTTATTTTTTATTATTATTTTATGTATCTATATTAACCTGTTAAATGAGGAATTTCGAGAAGTTTCTTTTATTTATGCCTAAAATAAATGAAACATATATATCAAGGACTTGATTGTATTTCCCGCTCGGTTAACAGGTTAATGAAGCCTAGATAAACTCTTTTCATTATCGATGCAAGTACAGTGGCTGTAGATAAAAAAAAAATGTTGCATATTTTCCCGCCCAATGGCCGTCGAAGGAATTTGGAATGTTACATAACTTCAGTACATATATGCGATGCTTCCACTTGTCAAATAGTTTAACTTGAGCGAAATAAGTAATCACAACTTAAATACTACAGAAACATTACATTTTATGTTTAAATAAAAAATATATATATTTTTAAACTAAATATAATCTATGCGTATTATTTTAACATAATTCTCAATGTTTCGTTTAACCGCATTAATTTAGATCGATCCTTGGGAAAACCTGTGCCCAGCTGTGGGCTTCTATCGACCGGTATTAACGATGACTCGCTCTGACAAGTTAAGCATCCACAAAACACTAATTTTACATTATTTTGCTTTTTTATCATTTTTTATTATATTATATTTTTTATCACTGTTCCATAGTGTTTTTGAATTTATACGAGTTTAATTTTTTTTAGACAATTTGACTTTAAATTAATTAATATTACTATTTAACTAATTGTTGGTAACTTTTAATCGATGCTCTAATTTCATAGAAGATCACTCGTTTTTGGTCATTTATCGTAAGGTCACATGTTCTTTCTTTTTTTTTTTTTTTTGAAAACTTGAATTTTTTTAAAAGCGGGTTTTACTTTAATCGTTTTATTATATAATATTTAATAAAGATTTAAAATCGTTTATGTGTAAGTACAATAGATTTATTTAAGTACTAATTGAATAATTTCTTTAAATGGAGATGGAGTGAAGATTTATTGTTCACATTTATATGTTGTTACTCTAAAGTGACATGGATGGGTTGGCACGACAGGCAAATTCCCGAATTGACAGAATATAATCTTAATATAATTATTAATTATTATATCAACTGGGATCCAATTACATTAATAATCAGATAATAATATGCTCTAATAAATTAATGTAATCAAAATGATTGTTGTATACTATGTAATTGATTTGTAATGTAACAGAAGAAATTGATGATACGTACCTGGAGAAAAGTGATACCCTCATCACGACATGGCGCTAGTTGGGATGTTTATACAACTCTAATTTGTTTATACAGCGCTAAGATTTTTAAAATCCTCTACACCAATTATTTCATCAGCCACAGCGCCCTTCAAACCGAAACAGTAAATTGATCACAGTACTGTTTGGCGGCAGAAATAGACACTGCGGTGGTACCTATCTAGACTGTCTCCATTAATAGACTTGTATATCTAGGCCTTCAATCAAACACTAATGTGTGAGAAAGTATTGAATGAAGTGAATCTAATACTTGTATATTGTAATCTTTTGAGAAGCTAGTTTTTATATATAAAATAAATATATATATATATACAATAAAGACCGGAAGACATAGTGTTAGCAGGCCCCTCACCAGGTGGCCCGACGATCTGATGAAGGTTGCCAGAAACAGCTAGATGCGGGCAACGTAGGATCGATCGATTTGGAGATCTTTGGGGCAGGCCTATGTCCAGCAGTGGACGTTTATCAGCTGATGATGATGATGATATCCAATAACGTGAGCTGTAAATCTTTGTTTATTCCTATTCCTCTTTATTGGTCGCTCCAACGAATAAAACGGCGATCGTTAGTCATGTTGAAAAAAAAAAACCATACATTGTACCATTTATAAGTGCATGCATTTTTTTAGTCCTTAAATTTAAGTCATTGAGCAAAAAATAAGTATATTTAAGTATATTATTTTTGTATTTACTAAATGTTAAACGCTGTACATAATAATCATGTGAATAAATGCCGTATTTGTATGCAAATTGTTTTATTTCTGAAGCACAAGCTGCGACGATTTTAACTTATTCGTTGTTATGTACTAAGTTAGAGATAAGCTGTTACAGCGCAGTGTTTATGTTGAACTTGAGCTTAAAAGTCGAGTGAGATATAGTGAGGACACCGATATATGCCAAGAACTACTTTAGGGAACATGTGATGTCCAATATGGTAGAAGGAGCATTAAGAAAGCTGTTTATTGTTATTATAAAGGATGTAGGTGGTGAAAGTTCAGCTCTGTACTTGCGGGCTAGTAGGAATAGGACCAGGGTAAGCCCTGCCTGTCGTAGGAGGCGACTAAATCTAGAAGTTTCGTGAGCCTTAATGATGGAGGGTCTCCATTATTGCTCAACAAACTTGTGTGGAACAGTGTATGGCTCAGCGATGATGCCTAGTGAGGATTAAGCCCCTCCTCAGAGACGTGTTAACACAGAGTAGCGTGACACCGGTGCCTTCTATAAGAGATTTCGAAGCCTCTCCGAATGCACTGATGCAGACCATTGAGGGGGTTTGAGTAAGAATCTCAGCACTGATTTCCCCCTATAAGCAGGGCATCTTTCGAATATTTTTCTTCCCGTAACCAAAAAAACAAAAAAGGGTGGTGAAGGTTCACATATGTTAACAGTTGAAATACAGCAATGCTGTTATGGTGAATTTGAAATATTAGGATAGTGGATTAACCAGAGTTCGTAAAAAACTTTCATTAATGTCCACTGCTCTAAGGCCTGAACAAACCAGGAACGTCTGTGATGGAAACCATACACCTGCTGTGCCATTAAGGCTAATTAAGGTATTATTACTGTGTTAACATTAGTTATATTAACTAAAGGCGATAACGAGGAATAAATTATATTTTTTTTTTATTAAATTAAATTTGTTTTCCGTAAATGGAGATTAAAGAGGATATACTTATATTAAAAAGGAAGTCGTTAAAAAGTATGATATTTTTGAAATGGTTCCACAGAATAAAAATTCAATAACTATTAAATCAACGGTGAATCTTAGGTTATTCACTGGTTGTAGGTCTCTTTTGCTGGAGATCGTCTAGGTAGGTACAACCGCGACTCCTATATCTACCGCCAAACAGTAGTGTGCAACCATTACTGTGCTCCGTATGGAAGGGATTGTAGCTAGGGAAATTACTGGGGTAAGGCTTAACATCCTGTCTCAAGGCGACGAGCGCAACTAACTAGCGCCATGTTGTAGAGGGGCGTATCACTTACCATCAGGTGAATGACCCGCTCGTTTAGTCGCTTCGTTTGATTAAAAAAATTCGTGAGTAGTATCAATGTTAGGTAATTAATATTGTTACCATCCATGAATGCATTCCGGTGAACGAACTCAGGAATCGCATGCTTAAATAACATCACCGTCGTTTTTAATGTGTGTTCTCTAACTCGTTTTCCGCTAGCAGCGACTGATTCAGTTATTTCCAGTAACTGACACAGTCCAATGCGCCGGAGATATTAAGATGCACAAACGAACGCGCAAATGCATCTGCACACACTCATCCTTACTCTTCTGATCCCAGTGGTACGGAAAACCGATACAACCTGAGTGTCGGATGTTGTATCTATCCATTGCTTCGCTACCCGCCACGCATGCCAGCCGGATGTACAAACATACCGCCGACATTAAAGAACTAAGCTCTTCAACCTTCATAATGCGGATAGCGAAGAATCGGAACAGCCTTCCGGCAACGGTGTTCCCGTCCAGGTATGACCATAGAGTAATTAAAAAGAAGAATGAATAGGCTTCTTCTAGACCAATTACTTACTACTTAGAATATTTTATCATCGGGTGACATCATAATTTGTCTACATATACAAAAAAAAATGTCGATCTTATTCCAACCAAACGCTAATAATAAACTACAGTGTAGATAACGCCCATTCATCACAACCGATCTTGCCAATAAGAAAACAGCTGACGTCATCACATCCGATGGTACACAAATGACTCAGTCTCGGTCGTAAATAATCTATTCTGTACTATAATGCGCATACGCGAGATAAATCCTATGTGGGTAGATGAAATTAAAGATTTTTTTATACGACGAAGCGGTGACGATCAATACGTTCATCTGATGGTATGTGATACGCTTGCTTTTGTGGTGTATACATCATCTCACTGACCGAACGCATCGAGACATAAGATCTTAAGTCTCGTTATGGCGGTACAAATGAAATTTAATTAAAAATTTCTAGATTATCATAGAAGATTTATTTACACAAATTGATTAGTTTACATGTTCAATAACAACAATAATGACACAATATTATTAAATAATTTTTTTTTTTTAAACTATGTACATTGTTTAGGCAGTTGCTTTGGGCTTCATTTTTGGAGGCTTTATTATCGAGCCGATACTTTTCCTTCTCAACAATGCAGCTCGCTTTTTGGCGGGAGTCTTCGTAATCTTTGCCTTCGTTGTCTTTGGCTTCTTTGTTTTTTTTTCTTCTATCTTTGCTGAGTTTACTTTATTGACTTTATCGGTGCTTTTAACTGTTTCCTTTACCATTTTCTTTTTTTTAGCCTCAGTTTTATTTTCCTCACCTTTGGTACCTTCATTCTCAGTGTCCTTTGTTTTCTTGCTGGTATCTTTTTTCGGAGGTTTCGTTTCACGATTTTTCTTAACGGGGATAAGTTTAAAGGATCCAGAGGCACCTGTGCCACTGGTTTGCGCGACTGTTCCCACTTCCAGTTCATTTTTGATGACTTTCTTAATTATATAATTATTCCTAACGACGTCCACTGAATAGTTCTCACGTATATATTTTTTTATCGCTTGCAGAGAAGTCCCTTTTCTATTTTTCAAATCGGTGAGTGCCTGGTACACCATCACTTTTGTTGTTAACTTTTTACCTTCATCTTTCTTTTCAGATGCTTTCTCGGGTACACTTTTGGGTATCTTCTTTGTTTGTTTCTTTTTCTGATTTTCACTATCAGGTATGTCTGACATTTTTTTTTCTTCACACTTTTTCTGAAGGTATGTTGAGAGAAGTATGAGGTACTATTGAGCAGTACCTTAAAGAGAGCCTGCCAGTAATACATTCCTTTTATCGCTCTGTTTTGTGATAATTTCTTTAAAAAAAATTATTAATTTCTAATTATTTGATTTGCGACATCAAAAAAACGAGAAGTAATTATTTTTAATCGAAATAATGATTAAGTACTGGCTTACTACATAGGTTAGTTTTAATCACAATAAGCAGTAGAATTATTACAAAGGTAAAAGGAGTTGTGTTTTCATCACGTATCATCTTTTGGAACAGCAATTATTTTTATATCTAGTTTTCTTAATATAAGTACTGTACTCTCTACCTAACCACACACCATGTCAGGCCCCTCACAAGGTGGGCCGAATATTAAATCAAGAAGCATGATAATGATGATGCCATTATCTTTATAATCAATCGTATGAACTAGTAATATTAATATTTAGAGTTAATTAAAAACCGATTCGTTATATAATAGTAGTAGTTGTTGTAAGAATTTAATAATTAATAAATCCTAATACTTAATGTACGCGTACCGCCATACTGATTCGCTTTTAGCGTCTCGACGTACTGCTCACACAGTTTTCGAATGATACCGTCAATTTTATTCAACTACGTATTTAGAAACCACCAGGCAACCTTTTTCTTGTGGCTAGACACTGTATTCTTTCTGATGAGAACTAGCTATAAAAGTGAAGCTAGGACTCGCGAGCTCTGACTCCGATACAATAGTTTAGACCTTCAATAAATGTCAAAAAAACTTTGAACGCAATAAAAAAAAAATCATAAAAAAAGCGCATGACGCAGTACCACAAACGTGACGAAACTGCCAAGTGTATATTTTCATCAAATATTTTGTTTAAATGCAGTAAGGCTATACACAAAACTCATGTACTATGTGTATTAAGAAGACGTAACAGGTTTGTTAATGTAATTTATAATGTATGTGTAACACATCACGTTTGTATGTTTGTTATATATCAGCGGGTGAACAGCTCAACCAATTCTGATAAATTAATTTACTAGGACAGATGGAACATTGGGAAATAACACAGGCGAGGTCTTCTGAAATAAACTTTCAAGCATATAAAATAGATAATAGTTCATAATTGAATTGTTCAGATTAATATTATCTAAAATTAGAAACATGTATATATCAACAACATAGTTTATTTAAAATTATACCTTATTGTTGTCTTTAATTATTTAAAATGGTGCAGTAGAGTGTAAACTGTGCCGTGTTCCGGCAACGTGTTAACAATAGGTTAGTCTGATCACTGAGCTGATGATCTGAAATGTACTAAACACAATAGCCTAGTAGTGTGCCTAGTGGTCTGTCTACCGAATACATTACTCAATGTGTGCGCAGGAACTTAATGATCTGATACCATCGTCACCTTTTTACCCTCAGACGTATATATATAAAGCAGGTATTAATACCTGTGTTGTCGATATCCCTATAAGACAGTATTTCGCTTCTACCTTCGTAATGCGAACAGCGGAGGATTGGAACAGTTTATCGTTATATATACTACCGTCTGAACATCAGATGGGGATCTTTAAGAGAAGAGTAAATAGACTACTTCTTTAATAATAAATCACACTAGACCGGTGCGATTTACCATTAAAGACGCGGCCGCTTAACATCATATGGGATTGTTCCAGCGTTAGTCTATTTAATTAAAACCAAACCTAGAACATTCTAGACGAAGCTTCACCATCGCACGGTCCCATTTGGCACCTAATACAATAACATTAATCATTAGTATTAACCCATTATCTATAAGAAAGAGATCGATCGCTCGTTTTCATACTTTTATAACAGGAAACACAAACAATTCATAGTACACAGATTATACTAAACTACTATCAACAGGTTTTTTTATATAGTATGTTATTTACTTTGACTGCAATTTTACTAGATGCTGTACACTATTTACATGTTCAGTTACGAAAGAGGTGGGGAGATCTAGAATAATCAGGGTCTCGTATCTAGACATTGTTTATCGTGGACTTACTTTAATTGTACTAATTAACTGACTACTAAATAGTCACTTAAACGGTAGATATACTAGAAATAATTTAGAGTCGCAGGCCGAATAACAGATTTTTGCTTCTATTAGGTCTGCACAACAGCACTAGAAAAGGATTCACTTCACTATGGCAACAGCAACTGAGGTACGTCCACTTGCCACAGTAATTAATTTATGTAAGGACCTAATAAGTGGTACCACCGTGGTTAATCTCGACTAGCGCCTCATCCATACACAGCGATAATGAATCTATTTCTTTATTATAAAAATTAAGTGATTAAGTAAAATTTAGTAAAGTAGATAAAATTAAGTAAAATTTTATCCTGACATTAAGGAAAAGCCAATATAGGCAAATAAATCATATTACATCATCACCTCATATAGACGTCAGTTTATTTGTTCTTGTCTCTGAGTAAAAATCTTTACTGCCACCATTTGATTGCGTTTGTAAACTACAATTCGTGTTTAACATTAACGTATACGTAAATCTATACAATAACAGATACAGGAATAAATATTATAAATAATAAAGATAAAAGCTGCGGGTAATTGAAAACTCGAGTCAGAAATAAAACTATTGGTAAGCGGAAAGAAACTTAGTTTGTGCAGAAGTTCAGAGAAGACGAACGTCTGTCACAGTGTAATATTATTTATGTAAAATAAACTGAAAAGTACTATACTAGTTACAGTGAAAGTTGAAAATAATTATCTGCTAAATAATGAGGACATTTGATGACGGTATATTTTTTAACCAGGTAAGTGTAAATACGATTTTAATTTCGCAATTAGGGCGAAGGTCTTCCAAGGATTTCACCGGCAATCGATGCTGATTTCATCTATTAACATCCTCCAGATCGTTAGCCGACGCTGTCTTAAATTTACCAGGACTACGTCAGCCAGATAACGGCCGCCACGAAGGAACCTTACCTCCTTAACATTCGTCAGTCGTTCAGTCCTAATAATGTGTCCAGCTCATAGCCACAAACTATGTCTCATAGCAATTAAAAAATGCCAAAAGAAAGCGTTCCACTGCAAAGTGTATTCGAGAAATATTGCATTGCAACATTTTATCCACTATTTATCAATTTAGCCTATTAATATTAGTTAACTTTGATATGTACAAAGTATTTATTAAAAATTATTTGTGGTAAGGGAAAAATTCTATTCCGTCACCCACGCGAGGACCTACTTTGAAATATCCAGTGACCATCCATATAATATATATTAAAAAATTAAATAAAATGCCAACCACGCATTACTACCATTATCTCTTTATCAAGTGCTACTCATTTTACAATTTTAATTATTTATTCAATATAATTAAAACTTTCACTAATTAAGTCATTACCAGTCATATGCAATTAATATGTAAGTAGAGTTTTAAATATTAATTGTCAAAGAAATATTTTAATAGAATATGTTGCAGTTAATAATAATAATCATATGTAATAGTTCATATTGTTGCATAATCACAAATGTTGTATACAAATGTATGGGCCTAAATTATAAACATCAAACAATACTAAATCAATGACTGGCTGCCTTCGTGGCACAGTGGCGAAGCTCCTGATCTATCATAGAAGATCCTGGTTCAATTTTTGCTCCATGTGTCGTGGAATTTGGTTGATTGTAAGATATTTTTTAATCAGTCTGGCTGATTGTCACTCTTTTATTTTGTCTGTCGCCATAACATCATCGCTTTGTTACGGTTATCAACACATGAGAGCTAGAGTTTTATAAGCGAGCACGCTAAACCTTCACTGGGCTCATCGTAACATAACTAAAACCTTAAATAAATTAAGGATTGCCAAATTTGAATAAAAAAAAATTATAAAAACGTAAAAATTGTTCATTTATCAGAAAATAATAACTCCGTACCATTTTGGCACAAAACACAATATTCATTGTGATAAGTTTTTAAAAGTTTTTTTTATCCATTATTAAGATGGCTTTGTCGTTTGAATGACTATATCGCCCCATAAAAGATTTTTGGTTTAGAAGCTTTCTGCACAAATTTCTATACTCTCGCTTATGTAAACGTTAATAGTACATAAGTTGGAAAGAGATAAACGTATTGCACCCGTTTACAATCGAATTACCGAGAGAGTAACGGGGTCACGGCACGTGTTTGAATTTCGAAACACGTTCCGTCCAATACGGTTCGTTCGTGTCCCGCGTATTATCATTGGTTAGTCTCGACCGGTACCACGAAACTGCGTTCCAGTTCAATCGATAGTGAGGACGCGGGAAGTGTTCCAGTCGGTAGCGATACTGTCGCACGCGGTTATCGGCGGCGGTTTTGTGGTACCTACGTAGCTCACTGTTGGGTGAATCTTTTACGTTATTCGTGCAGCCATTTCGTCGCGAAAGATGTCCGGAGTGACCGTATTTATGGCGTTCTGAATTCGTTCGCAGCAGTTTTTTGTGTATAAACGAACCGTGTTTTCGTCATATTTACGGAGGTAAGAAGATTTGTTAAATTTCATGTGTATTATTACTTTACTGCACTGTATAACGCTTGTAGAGGCCGTTTCCGTTACAGTATCGTGTTATTGCATGTCACAACACTAATATTATTTTCGAATTCGGCACGAGACGATAGAACATGTTTGAATTTTAAATTTAGAACAACATTGTTGTGATTTTGCTGCGTTTTTGTGATTGTGGGTGTTGCTAATATATTGACCTTAAGGTTTTTTTAGTGTATTTTTTTAAAAAAATGTTTTGATAAATAGTAACAGGTAAATTACTTTTGAACAGCCGACATTTTATGTATCGAGTAATATATGACACATGTATGTTGTTACAAGTAAGTTTGTGTTATTTCGTAAGTGCTTATTGCGATGGTGATAAAGTCGAATATTCCACAATAACGATTTGTCTGGTGTGTTTTAATTAGATTGCTTAGGGTGTCTCTGTTCGTCATATTGGTGGTGCATTGCCAAGTTTCTCTTTCTTTCACTTGTGATTTATTTATAGGACGACCGCGGGACTTGCTGCCCCCCAGGGCGCTCTATATTTGTTTTAGTGATGTGTTTATCAATAAAATAGTCGTTATCGGTGTTTTCTTATGTTTTATGTATTATATCTGTCGCTGACTATGACTAAACATAAAGAATTATGTTTAGTCATCACGAAATAAGTGAAAAGACTCAATACTTAATAAGGTAACACCACATCATAATTTAATATTGGTTGTATGTGGTCGTGAACTAACGTATTAATTCATATAATTTTTTTTAATTGTTTACCTTTGTTAATCGACTACTAAATATAGGCCTTTCACAATGGCTTCCACTAAATGCAATTCTCGACTTTTCATATCTACCCACCTGCGACTGCCTTGACGATGTCGTCGGTCGACTAACTTATAGGATATCAAAAAATAATGATAATATAAAAAAAAGAGAATGACCAACGAAAAAAAAACATCATCATGTTCTCTATTCTCATCATTACCACCAATATACAATCTTTTTAAGCCTATGATTTACATTATATAAATACATACATTTACATTACATATTTATGTTACACTTATTCTCAAATAAGCTTTGGCTATTTGGTGCTTTTTTACTTTGATAACCAGTTATTCCCTTTTTAGCTTCAATAGAGTATACTTACAAAAGAAAAAGAATTACACTCATGACAAGTAGTACACGAGTTGATTTTAAAAGAAGTGGGTACTTTTTGCCTCATCAAATATTTCATCTTAATCCTAACAATCGTATGTTCGAGCTCAAATAGAATTGTGAAAATTATTTTCGATGTTATAATTTTAAAATTAATGTGATAAAGTTTTCAAAAATATATACAAACCTTTAAAACTTTTTATTTTGCTTATTTATATAACTGAAGTAGACATTTTGCATTAAATAATAATTCAAAAATTTTAGCAACTTAGTGGTCGACATTAAGAGGTTAAATTGAAACGAATGTTAAAATAAAGTAAAATCCATGTAAATTATGACACAAAAAATCTAAATGTAATAATAATAACAATATCGATAACAGTTGCTGGACAGCATTGTGGCAAAAAAATGTCTGCCGTTCCTGAGGCAAAGGGGACTACGGCTTAACGATAAAAGCATCTATATTCAAAAATAAATTTTAATTTGATTATTTTAAGGTTCAAATTGCAACAGTAAAGAAATCCCTTCATGAGATTACCTTTTTTACCCACAGTTAAATATGTACCTTACATGGATAGAATACAGTTAAATATGGTTTGCGCTATGTATCGATTCGGAATAATACAAATCTAAGATGGAGACAGTCCTTTGTTTTTTTTTGTTTTGCCGCATTCTATACAATAATTTATGTGGGGTGAAAAATGGAGTCTGCCAAGGTACGCCAATCGCTCACTGCACCGGGGAGCGGGTTCGTGTTATTAATAATTCCGATTTGTGTAAACATTTAATGGTTTTATTACTGGTGTGTTAATCCGAACATGATTGTAGCCGACGTGACAGGAAGTGGGTGTTACCCGTACCATATTTTTATTACCACTTGTTAAATCTAGTTTTAACGCTTTTATTACTCTTTTATCGTTCTATGTTTTCGACCTCGAACCATATTGTCAAAAAAAACAGACACGGATTTTCATGCTCACCTTATAAAAAAATGTTAGTTCCCATCTACTTATAATCTGGATGTTATCATCGAGTTACAAAGATCAGGTAGACTGAAGAACTGATGAAGATCTTAAGGAATCGTTGGATACAGGTGGTGTCATACCAGTCGCGGTGGAAATTGATCGAGAATCACTACGTTCAGCAGGAATACTAATAGGCTGAAATGACGATAATTATGATAATGAATAAAAGAGGAACGTTACAATGCATAACGTAATTTTTTTCCCAAAAATTTATTTCCAAGTAAAATAATTCCGTATGGCAACATTGAGATGTGCTTGGTTAGTATTGAGCGTTACACGGACGGCGGTAACAGCGGAGGAGATTTTTAAAAATGGCGGGAAAATATCATCAATTGTCATTGTGGATATAAATAGTTTGTATACACTAGTGTGAGTTGTATATTAGAGAACTACCTTATTTGTAATGTCTACACTCTAGTTTTCTGTATCTATCCAATTTTCACCTCGCTCAGAGTTGATGAGGAATAACTGGTAGTTAGGCATTCCTGATGGTCTGGTTTCAAGGTTTCCGATAGAAATTAATTAATTAAAATACTAAGCATTTGCATTATATTGTTCTTTCAATTTGCGTAAATAAATGAGGCTCTTTGTTACGATATCGTTACTTTATGTTATTATCAAAATTAACCTTGAGCATACAAATTATACTGAGTGGATTATGATCAATGACCATTTGTCGTTACAGATGACGCAGCCGTTTTACCAGGAACAGCAGAGGTAATTACAATTTTTTTTTTAATTTATTTAAATGTTAATGCTGGTTGAACTTAGTAGTCAGGAACCGTCTGTGTTGGTACCTCCGCAGCTCTTTTTTCTGCCGTCAACCATAATGTGTTCCGATTCTCATCGGCTGTATCTAGTGAATTACTGCGATAATGAGTCTTAAAATTTACGCCTCAAGGCAACGACCATAATTTGACGCATTTTTATTAATCCAACTATCACCTCATTGTTATGGGTAGGTGTAATCACTGCACATTCTCCACCATTAAATTCATTAAATTTATTCTTCAGAGTAACCGTAGATAAAAATAGTTTAATTGTAAATTTCATATATCCCTAATACTAAAAACACTCGATTATAGAACTAGGAAAATGTCTTGATTCTTAAGAGTCAAAGCTATACTCTATACGTATCAATAATTATAATATTCTGGGTGAGCCATGACCGTCATCAATCCGGTAAATTTAACATCATTTGAAATTAATATCAAGTATCAATCAATGGGCGACTAAACAAATATCAACTTTTCCTTTTACTTCCAGCAGTCAACACGGCGCAAATCAACAAATGCTCCTTTGCCCTGTAAGGCTGGTGTACGAAACACAAATCTTAGTGCAACCTGGTGAGCAAACTTATACAATAATATCATTTACAAAACAGATTTATTAATAGTTCAAAAACTTAACTTCGGAAATATTTAAATTTCACCTTCAATGAACTCTAATTCTGATAATTAAACTATTATTTACAGGAGAACAAATACATCCAAATCAAACGATATTCATAAACCCTCAGAATCCACCACCATGGATACAAAACCGGCCTCAGAACCAAGTATTATACGTCCAACAAATAGCGCCAAACAACTATATACCACAAGTGCAACACCAAACGAGTCAAAATCAGCTGTACATGCATCAGAACTTCAACAACGTACAACAAATAATGCCGCAACAAATTGTATCCCAAACACAACATAGAGAAGTAAAGTCAACTAATATCCAAATGACAAATGTCTTACAGAGAAATACCGCTCAAGGTCAAACATTACAAACCAACACCGGCCATTATAACCCAAATTTATCAAATGAGGCTCAAATAGCAGCTCAGACGCCCAACTTTGGAATTCTACCACCTAACTATGTACCAAATCAAATGGGACAAAATCAAGTGAACTTTATTCCTGCAAATATTAATAAGCAGGTTGTGTCAAATGTACAAGTACAACCTAGATCAGGCACCGCCAACGCTGTTAATTTACCGGGAAGCATAGAAATGCATCAGAATGTATACAGGCCAATGCATCAACAGACGTTTCAACATGAGCGCAATATGCCCCCAACATCACTTCCGCAGTCTATAACTGTGGTACCTATACAAAGTGGAACATCGTATCAAAACCCTAGCAGTGATAATAATATCGAACATAACGTTACTCAAATACGTCCTGTGCAATTGCAGATTGCCAACACGCCAAGGTTTCCTCAACCAGCAATTAATACAGTTTCAAGTTACCCAAATGATAGAATAGCAAAGAAGGTAGCTGCAGTTCCACCGAAAGGAGTAAATAGTCCTGTCAATAATTTATTAAATGCAGGACCCAAAAATGTTCCCACCTACAGTTATAGACCTATACAGCCGAGACCACAACAACCGAGGAACATGGCACCTAGTTTAGTTCCAACAACTACCCATCCTCAAATTATACCACCAACACAATCGTCAAATGTGACCAATTTAAAAACACAAAATATTCCAACAGCATCAAGTTACGTTAAAACCGAACCAAATATTTTGATAAGAAAAAGGAAAAGTGAATCACCTGATGAAGTTCAAAACAAAATTATTATCACTAATATAACCCAAAAAAATAAAACAATTCAGCCAGTACAAACAACAAGTAGTTATAATAGCATTGGAGTTAACACATTACCGGTTCAAAAAGGAAATAATAAAATTATAAAAACTATTCTAAATAATCCGAATATTACATTAAGCCAAACAAACGAGGAAAGGAAGGATAATGTGCAACGGCTAGAAAATCAAGCATCCAAAGAATCAACGCAAACCAGCGAAACGGAAAAATTATTAAGGAATACGGTTTTTACGCAGGCGAGAAATAGAGTTCTAGCGGACAAACAAGAAGTCATTAGTGCAAATATAGTAAAGGTTGAACCTAAAGCTAATGATACTGAAATCGAACCAGTTCCCGAAAAAGACACGAGCAAATATACAAATAAGGATGCAATTAAAAAAGATGAAACAATCAAAGAAGATATAAAAGTAGAAGTTGTTAATCAAACTAATGTTGAGGCAAAGGAAGAGGAAGATTGTAAAGAACCAAATAATATTACTGATACTACGGAACCTACTGAAGCAGAAGAGAGCATTAAGAATGATGAATCTACCAAAAATGTGAAAGAAATTAATTTATTTGGGAACAGCAAATCAAATGATCAAAATGGTTTCGTTTTGACCCATGTTCTTGATGGTTATGTCATTCAAGAGTCAAACGTTGCTTTTCCTGTAAGTATTTCTGTTTATTTATCAACGTGTTTTATATATATTTATTTTTGTATAAGATCCATGATTATTGCTAAACGTTTTTGTGGTCCGTAAAAGTTCTAAAGTTTTACGGAAAAAATGTTTGCTATATGCCAGGCTTCCTAGAAACTTTTTATTCTTGGGCCACATATTGTGCAAGTGTGGTGGTTCTAGGGTTTCTATGAACTAGCATAGCTACTTATAACTTCAAATTGTAAATCTGCCGTCAGAACAACATTGTTTTGTCCTAAATGTCAACATATGAAAGCCAGAGTATTTTGCGAAATCCCCTTTTCCATACATGAGTTTATGGTCACACCATATGAAATTTAGATTAAAGATTAGATACGGAAGTACACTTAAAAAAATATATTAATTTTATCCATCTTTCAAGCGGTCTACTGTTCTAATAATATCTATAATCGTTAACATTTTAACTTTATACTGCAGATACGGAGGCCGTTAAAAGAGAAGACGCTACAACCAAATATCGCAAAGATGGAAGTCAAAAAAGAGGAACCCAAAAATACTAGGAATGAAACCAACGACAAAATATTTAATTTATCATTATTGCAAGTAAACGAAACTGATATTCAGAAAAGACTGACTGACGATGGTGAAAATGGAGACAACAATGATAACCCAAACAAGAAAGGTAAACAATGGATTTATGTAATATTTTCTTCTTTATGTAATAGTTTTAACTTAACAAAGTTGAACGTTTCTTGATTCTAATACTAAGATTTATCACAAATACAAGTTAATCACAAATAAGATTCGATATCGCTTTTTCGTAAGTTCGATGGACAAATTTTTCTTATACTACTGATAATAATCTTTAAAAATTTAAACAGAGACTATTATTAAAAAACCTTCACAAAAAATTTAAAAGCCATACTCTGGTTTGGCATTAGATCATAAATTTTTATATTTTAAGGTATTTTGTAATTTGTTGCGAAAGCTTTATTATAAATAAGTCCTCATAAAAATGTTTACTGCTTACTATAAATAATAATAAATACTTGTTACTTATAATAAATTTTGAGAATTTCGTGCTTTGAAAGTAAAAATACTTAGTATGACCTGTATACATTACCTTCGATCTATTATTCTTTTACAATTGCCATTGATTTTAAACTGATATGTTGTATGATTTCCATCTTAAAATATAAAAAAATATTGTTATTATTTTTACAGAAAATCCATTCGAAGAGCTCAAATCCCAAGTTGTGAAAACGTGGACGGTACGTACTTTTAAAGCATTTAACAAATAAATTTACGATCATAGAATATATTGATACATTAAATTTTAACAGAAAAACAGATCTATCTGAATACATTAAATCTCTACCAACAAATCGTATTATTTTCATGTTATATACTTCAAGTTCAAATAATATCCGTAGAAATATTTTTGATTAATGCTTGTAACCCTGCAATATGTCAAATGTCACAAATCACGCAGATTTTTAGATTAATAAACAATAACTAATAGGCTGTACGGAGAAATCCGAAGCTTTTAAATTCATCATAAAAAATACATGGAATAATAAGAGTCATGGAGCCTGTTACATAATCCTGACATACACAATATGTTGCCTTTGATTTATCTATGAATATTGTTTTCCAGGTGGATCAGTTAACCACGCATCTTTCAAGATATAACTGGGATGAAACTGTGTCAGTTTTACGAGAACACGAAATAGATGGCGAATCATTGTTTTTAGTCTCTAAGAATCAATTAATGACGATCGGCGTAAATGAAGAGCACGCCGGTGTCATTTGTGATTTTGTTAAAAATTAACATACTGTCTCCAATCTTCATAATGTGTTGTTAAATTGCTTATTTGTTTAAACAATTTTGCCCCATATACAAAAGATTGTGTACAAAGTTTCTGTATATAAATAATATCCCTTAATTTACTGTGAAAAAGTATTTGTCTCATTTCAGGTTTTGTTGTCATATTTGCTGGTCGATATGATACCCATGGTGTTTCCGATAGTAGTCCATGACATTTTTTATAATTCAACATCTAGTCATAACCACGTTACTTATTCAATTATAACTACAAAGACTTTAGTGAAAACAGAAACTACGCCCCATCTGAGTAGAATTTACTAGTGACACCATCACTTTAGAAAAATGTGTTCAAGTTACCGAATTTTTGGATAAGAACATTTTATAATCAATTTCTGTACTGCCTTTTTGCAAATTCAATCAAAATATTGTTATTTGATAAAATTCAAATATTGGTTACATGTGTTAGGTGCTTTCATCCATACATTTGTTATACATGTCATTTATTGAGAGATAATTCAAAATTTTTAAGAACAGTGTTTTTAAACAAAATTATTATTAATCCTAGTTTCTTTTGTACATTTCTTTAAACATAACTTGTGTAAAAATTTTAGTCTGGATATATTTTTTAAAGTCTTCCTTTATCTTTATGCAAAGCAAATTTATCATAAGTGTTCACTTAAAAATAAGTAAATTATTTTGGCATCTCACCGTCTTACACGGATATTTGTAAATAAACCTTATTTTCATATGGTTATATGTTTTACAATTAAAGTGATAAATTATAAAAGTAAAACTATTATCATTGATTGTTGTTTTAATTTAATATTGACCAAACCTTTTAGAAGTAAACTAGCAGCAGATTATGTGCAGGTGTATCACCTACCATCAAGGTGAAGGTGGAGAGCCCCATAATATTACATTTATCTGATGTCATATATTCTACATTTGAAAAGGTAAAGAAAACCATGGAACTCTTTTAATTAAAACTCGCATAACAACAAAATAACATTTAAGAAAAAAACCATATAAAAAGTAGATATTGAACAAAAATATCACCAATGGAAAAAAAATTGCCCACTATGGCGCAGCACTAGTTTCTCTTCGTTTTTCCCATGAAATTTACAACTTGAGCTAATGGCGCGAACTTGCCTCGTCGGCACCTCTTCTTCATGCCTAATTCCTGCAACACTACCTCCGAATCGATAGTGGACGAGTCTACGTTTCTCGACACGATTTCTTCGGAAAAATCCTCCGAGTCATTTTTCTCGCTGTCGGTGACCTCCCTATATTTTTTACTGTACTCTGCTTTCGCGCGCGGTTGACTTTTCTCGCGCCGGGACTTGCCGTCTGGATTAAACTTAGAGAAGTCCGGTGGCTGGCACATAAGGGTTTCATAAAAAAATCTGTCGGCTCGGCCTTCAGGTTTCGCCCTTTGTTTTACGTGCTCTTCATCTGAACTTTCGTTGGAGGAGTGAAGGACAGGCGAGCCCGGCAGCTTTTTGTGCGTTCTTTGACTGAAAATTTGTTTCATATATTTTATGCTACAAATATTTTAGTGTAAGAAACATGTTTAACTCTCTTAGTTTTCCATCGGTTATCCATCAATCGTACATTGGTTCTAATGAAGTCAGTAAATATTTACCATCGCTTAATGTCCCCTGATGTTATGTTTGGAGCGGTGCGCGGCGACTGCGTAGACGGAAATACCACTCCAGTTTCATCACCTACACCCTGATTAAAAAAATCGGAATGTGATCTATATAGTAAATGGATAATTTGGAAATATTATAAATATGTTAAAAACCATTTGACATGATAATGCGTAGTAATTTTAAACGTCGGAGAGGTTGTTACTCATTTGATTAATTGTTACGATCTTGGATCACAAGTTTCTCCCATTAAACTATTGGTGTGCATTCAAAAACGGCCAAAACTTTCTCCCAATACAATAAAAAACTAAGACGTGATCTTAAAGAACAAGAGATTGGGGAAAGATGGAGCAATCGTACGTTTTCTCGACGACGTTATCGATATATATCTTTTGCATGTATGTCTTATGGTGGGTCCTATTTTTTCAATATAATTCCGTAACTTTCACAGCGTGCTTACTTTGAATCCGAAATGGAAATAGCAGTGGGTGACTCTCTCGACGTCGGCCCAAGCGACGATATAGCGCGCCATGCTCAGAGGGATCTTTGGTAAGAAGTTGGAATGGAACTTTCCCTGGCAGTAGATCGTGATAACGTCCGTGTCCTTCACTTCGAAAACTATTCTGAATATAGTACCTGAATGAATTTACCGTAACCATTTTAGGATTGTTATTTTCTTGTTTGAGCTTACGTACACTAATGTTGACTAACCGGGCACAAACATGTTGTAATTTGTATCATAGTTGCCGCTACCTATCCAGATACCGTTTTTTCGTGACAACGAGATGATATTATCGCGATGGAATCTTACGTCAAAATGTAATACCACATCCCTTGGCTCCTCGCCTTCTTGAGCGCATAAATTAATCGACATCCTAAAATTGACAAATAATTGTAAACAATATTTTTAAAGCCTTAACATATTATATTCCAAGATGACACTACTGTCGGTAGACATACTATATTATTTTAAACTATCATTCTGGCATCAACTTTTATGATCGAAAATGATCATTACTACTATACTGAAACTACAATTACGTCGAAGGATGCCCTTTGTCTCCAATGCTCACTATCTCAATTACAGCATTTCATTCATCAACATTCTAAAACGTACAATAACAAAGATACAATTAAACATTGAGCAACGCGATTTACTTCCGAGCGTTTTCTTTAATTTTTCCACCGATTTCAATTTTATCACCAATTTTAAGAATGCCGGGTATGTTAGCAGTGAAAACGGGCATTTTACTATGAGATTTACAGGGATATAATATTTCGATGCAATTTTATTTAGGTCAGGGTCGGTTATATCTTTTGACATTTTGAACAAGTAATTTAAACATAACAGCAATGTTTGTATCTTTTCTACAATTTACTTATTCAACAAATACTGAGAATCGGTGTATAATGTGACACCTGCCACTGAGACACATTAAGCCCCTTTGAATAATTATTTATTTTAACCAAGTAAAATTGTAAACATACATTGACAATTATTGTTGATCTAAAAAGATAAAATTATAATAATTTATACATAATCTTTATAATACCATATTAATTTTATTATCAAGGTCCCAGATTATACTGAGTTTCCAGTGAAGGAAAATAAATATGCCTTAAGATTTCGTGGACAGATAAAATCAACTAACTCACAATTGGGTAGTAAGAAAAAACGCCTGGAGGCTGTAGTAGCTGTAGAACATTAATAGAGACCCAGTGTTAGAAAAGTAAAAAGTGAAATTAGATAGATTTAAAAGTAAGTACAAGTAAATTTCATCACCTAATAAGAAATCAACAATTATAAATAATTTTATTAGTAATTTACAAACTACAAACATTACTATGAGTAAAATCAATAGTTAAAAAAAGGACCTTTACATAATTTTGTATTTTATTATATTTGTATTAAGTGCAATAAGTTAAAGTGATTTTATGAAGTATTATGCATGTCTTAGATTCGATATTATTTAAATAAATGTCAGAAATTATTTATAGATAATCTAATATATACATAATTAATATTATTAATCATTGATTATAAAATGATGTGTTTGTTTAATCATAAGAAATATCGATAATAATACAATAAGATCGATATTCAGGTAATGTCAAGTTATTTTAATGTCAAAGTCAAACAAGGTGACCGACTTATCAAACATAACCTACAAGGGTAACATTGTCCCAGGAATTTGTATTTTTGTTAAAAATATTTAAGTTATCAGGATACATCTGTGAGTTCACACATTTTAGATAATATTCTCTTGTAATATTTTTTTGATCAATAAAAAACTACATTTTATATATTCATAACATTAAATATTCTTAATTTCCTCATGTTTTTGTCGACAAAGTTATTGTAATAAGTGGTCTTTCTTTCCGTTGATATAGTTTTAATTATAATTGAAAATTTTCCTATGGTTAAACTCTGGGAATAATCATTAAAAATCATAAAATAATGGGAAAAATTTTAATGGTATTTTTAGTAACCCTTAACAAACTATATAAGGATACAGTGATAAAAATCGATCGAAATATTCTTCGATTTCTTTTTCTACTAACTGTAATAATACTTTTGGAACGTCAATAAATCTATATTTTTAAATAATCATCATAGTATTTCTCTTCTTTGACCTTAAGCAAACTTTCAGCTTATACCTAACATATTTGAACAATGAATATCTATATTCTGTCTATGTTATATCCAATGAGTAATACAATAGCTAATTACACAAAGTGCATCATCTCACACATGATTACTCATCAGAGAGTATTTTATTACTTTACTAACCTAACCAACTTTCCTATGAAAAGATAGTTTCATATATTATTGCCATTATTACACCATAACTTCACAGTAAAATGAAATACATTCCTACTGCTAAGAAAATGTGTGTCACATTACAATTTTCTGGTTTTAAGAGTAGTGTACCTAGTATTTTGTTTATCATATTTTTTTTATAAAATCACTAGTTTTATCCTATTGAAATCTATTGTTGAAAACAGGCATTGCTAAATGAAAATATCTCACATAATGTTGCCTTTTATCATATAACATCCTAGATTTGTTTGGTCAATATTTATTCAATGTCACATCAATTAGCAAATGTTTTTATCCTCATGCTATTTATACTTGGTATCGGGCGCTATGTGCATAGCAATGACAGCATTTTACACATCAAGGTTTTTTTAATTTACCATCAATATAAACAAACATTAAATATTTAAGATACTATGCCATTACTCTGGAAAATCATGTGTCTTGATGCTGGCCTTTGTTTTATTACAGAGTGATTAGTATACTTTACACCATCTATTAAATTATTTAAATAATATAAACTACATTCTGAGTTTGTTATATTGTTATTGTTTGTTTGTAGTCTTTTTTGTTATAGAGTAACTGTTTGTTTTGTTGCATTACATCATTGTTGTTTACAGGGTGTTGTTTTGAAATATATGTTTACTTTCTACTGTCTTTAGAAAACATTTCATAGTATCATTGCCATCAATAGAACTATATCTACTTTATGTTTAAATTAAAATATTTTAGTGTTTTTTTTTTTTATCTTTTGTTTTAGTGTTATTTGAGTAGAATAAAATTATAAATTTATTTAAAACTTGCAAATTGTAAACATTATATTGGATTAACAATAAATCACACCTTTCTCAGGTTTGTTGAGCATTAGTGGATAATTTGTCGTTTATTATTCACAGCATTAAACAGAATGGTGGTGTCTGAAGAAACTCAACCGACAAAAGAGGCTGATGCAGCGATCAGTAAGAAAGCTGCCAAAAAGGCAGCTAAGGCTGCAGAGAAGCAACAAAAGAAAGAAGAGCACAAGGTAACTATTTTATACTGTATCCTGCTTTTATAGAAACTATTAAATATTGACAAAATAAATTACAGCTTTCTCCTATACAGAAGCGGAGTGGACAACTACAATTAGAAACTCCGAAATAGGTGTGGTAATAAGAGAATATGCTTTTATGTACACATAGAAGGAAAAACATATAAACTAGTATATATAAATATTTATTTAACAGTCCATATACACTGATACCATGTATGCAATTCATAACAGCCAATTTGCGTCCCCACTGTTGGGGCACAGGCGTACCCTCCAATATGAGGGTGATGGGGCATAGTCACTATGCAATGTATGCTTAGATACAATAGCAAACATTGATAATAATTAGATTTTAATGTAACTAGAACAGCAGTCAATTTTGTTGACTGCTGGGCTTTTACTAATATATATATATAACATATATTTATTTTTAGTTTATTCTAGCATAAATATATGGAACTGATATGTTGTATCCAATGAACTTAACATACTTATCCGACACTTAGCATGGATTTCTTTTTGAATTCTAGTTTGCAGTGAACAGTATTAACCAGCTGGTAAAAATGTTGGGGTATCTTTACTTATTTTCTTATATCTTAGAATATAATTATGTTGTATAAACATCTTAACTAGCCACATATCAAGAGTGAGTGTATTATATTTATAAACTAATCTACATCTTGATCATCTCTGTGTAATACAAAATAAATATAGTTGTCTTCAAAATTTCCAGACTGCGTCAGGAGAGCCACAGAATAATGCTTCAGAGGTAGATGTATCAGAAGGATGTTATGGCATAAGAAAACTAATCCAGTCAGCGGGGGAGCACCGCAACCGGATGTACACCGATGTTAAGAGCCTTAGTGTTGTTTTGGATGGACAAGATGTTTGGGTCCGAGGTGAGATTTAGACCATTACATATGTATTTTTTTTTGCTTTTTAATTATATTGTGTATTATTGTGTAAATCAATGGTTCACTTTGTGAACTATTTAAAAATTTTAAAGAACTATGAGGAAGAGAAAACTGTCTTGGTCTTTTTTCTTCATTTAATCTATATAGTTTTGTTAAGCCAAAGAAGTTCCAATAAATTAAATATTCATAGAACTATCTTGTGGTAGGACATTGTTGCCAGAGACCATAACATATAACAGTACTGCGCATGATCTAGTGATTGTCATTTTCATTGGTGTCACAACAATTTAGCTTGTTCTGAAATAGAGACAATATAGATTTATTAGTCCTCTAAATTTAATAATAATTAAGAATAATGAATGCTGGCAGTGCAGGGGTGATTCAAATGGAGATCTTTGGACTATGTCCTGCTGTGGGCTTACATCGGATTTTCTTTAAAACGTGTATACTCTTGAAATGATATATCCAGTAGTTAAATCTTTATAAAGGTATTGTTTTTTGATCAGCGCGACTTCACACATCGCGTGCGAAAGGCAGACAGTGTTTCGCTGTGCTGCGTCAGAGCTCCAGCACCGTTCAGCTCCTGGTGAGCGTCAGTGAAGAGAGGGCCATCAGTAAGCAGATGGTCAAGTTTGCCGGCAAGTAAGTGGACAGTGTTAATTTAGATACAACACATAAGCCTACTGATAAGGATCTTTTGAAACTTCCTCTCCTTTTTATTTTGTGATTAAACGTACTGTTAAGTAGTAGATAATATTTAAAAAAAATGGCAGTAGTATTGTTGTTTAGTAAATAGATATAAGGCTATGTACAACTGGTGGTAGATTTCTGTTGCCAGAGACTAAGAAGGTACCAGCGCAGCGCCTATTTCTGCCGCCAAACAGTAGTGTGCAAAAACTACAGTGTTCCGGTTTGAAGGGCATTGTAGTGTAATTACTGGGGTAACGAGACTCAACATCTTTTGTCTCAGGGCGACGAGCAGTGCCCTTATAATTAGCTCCTAGTTTTAATGAGCAAGCATATGTCTACATGAGGTAAACGTCTCGCTTGTCTGGTCGTTTAGTAGATTAAAAAAAAACTAATTTCAATAGCTACAACGCACGTCAAGCCGGAACACGGTAATTTTTACGTACTACTATTTTTTGGCTCAATAGGAGTTGCCGTGGTACCTACCTAGACTGTCTCCGCCAATAGAGACCTACCACCAGTAGCACGCACTTCAAACCTATCTTTCACACTGTGAATGTAACTTATAGAATATATAAATTCCACAGCATCACAAAAGAGTCTATAGTAGACGTCAAAGGTACGGTGGTGAAGACCAGCGCTCCGGTAGAATCATGCACAATTAGAGAAGTAGAACTGCTGGCAGTGGAGGTGTGGCTGGTGTCGGCAGCCAAGCAACAGCTTCCGTTGCAAATTGAAGACGCAGCAAGACCAGAAAAGAGTGACGTATGTCATGTTTAAAACTTGTCGCATTTATCAGACGTCGCGAGAAAATCTCTAGAATATTTAGCATGCCTAGGGTGCTTTGACCTGAGTCATTTCACATTTAGGTTTATAAACCATTTGTCTATAATGGTACTGTACGGAGGGAAAATAAATTTTTGTATGCGTTAGGTCCTTTGAGCCGGATCAATATAATATCTAGGTTTAAAAATCTCCAAGTTGGTCAGCGTTCAACCATTTATTTTTCAAAGAAATAAAAAAACAAATCCTTTCGATGTGATTCATAACATGAGCCGTCTATGGGTAGATCAGAGTATTGCTGATATTACCAGTAATGTTTACGTAACAGGATCCAGAGGCGCTGAGGATTCGGGTCAATCAGGACACGAGGCTGGACAACCGCGTGCTGGACCTCCGCACTCCGGCGAACCAGGCGATCTTCCGTCTAGAAGCCGGCGTCTGCAGGCTCTTCCGCGACATACTCACCAGGAAGGGTCTGTACCATTGGCTCATTTACACCGAGGTCTTAAGATAAAAAATGAGCTTAAAGTCGGATACTTATATGACAAGTGTTTTACACTGTTCTGAATTGGAGATATCATAACGGAACCCAACAGTAGTTCTGCCATGTTTTTTTAATTCAGTGATGAGACGAGCCGGATGCACGTCACCTGATGATGAGTCACTTACGCCCGCCTACAACAACGTGAGACAAAATGTTGAATCTCGTTACCTCAAACTGGAACACAGTCATGCTGTATTAGAAATCATCATCTATTCAACGGATGGACGTCCACCGCTGGACATAGGTCACTTGTAATGATCCCACAAACCACGGCCTTGCCGCTGCTTGAATTCAATGGCTTGCAGCGATTTTTTTTATGTTCTCTGTCCATCCAATGGTCAGGTGAACGTCCTGCTCATCCCGTCGCTAATTACATAAAAAAATCTTACTTGTGCTTTACGCCGCAGGCTTCGTGGAGATTCACACACCGAAGATAATATCAGCGGCATCTGAGGGCGGCGCCAACGTGTTCACAGTCTCCTACTTCAAGTCATCGGCGTACCTCGCGCAGAGCCCGCAGCTTTACAAGCAGATGGCGATTGCTGCCGACTTTGACAAGGTAGCCACTCATCAGTCATACAAGTTAATGAGAAATTAATATTTGTTAGAAGGGTCTAAAAACAAAAAGTGACGAGACGAGCCGGACGTTCACCTAATAGTAAGTGATACGCCCGCCCACAACAGCATATCGCTAGTTAGGATGATGTATACTGCACCAATAATCGTTGTTACCTCAGTAATTTCACTAGCTACAGCGCCCTTTAAACCGGAACACGGTAATGTTTGTATATTAGTTTGTCGGCTGCAATGCACTGCGGTGGTACTTTTTTTTTGTTTCGGGGTGGAAATTTTCGAAAGATACTCTGCTTCTGGGGGGAAGTCAGGGTTATGTGAGATTCTTGCTCACTACAACCCCCCTTGGTGGTCTGCATCAGTGCATTCGGGGAGGCTCCGGGATCTCTTATAGAATGCAACGGTGCCCCCCTACACTTTGGGTTACACGTCTCTGAGGAGGAGCCTAACTCTCCTAAGCATCATCGCTGAGCCATGCGCTGTCCCACGCAGGTTCGCTTATTGAGCGATAACGGTCCCTGCCCTTAAGGTCCGCGAAACTGCTGTTAGACCCTTTTAATCGCCTTCTACGACAGGCAGGGCATTTACACAGTACCCCATAATGTCTAATATAGTAAATTATTTTCATTAGATATCATCTCTGTGGTCTATATATTTTCCAGGTGTTCACGGTGGGCGCCGTGTTCAGGGCGGAGGACTCCAACACGCACCGCCATTTGACCGAGTTCGTCGGTCTCGATCTGGAGATGGCGTTCAAGAACCACTACCACGAGGTGCTCGACACCATCGGCGCCACTTTCACGGAGATGTTCCGTGGCCTGCAGGATCAGTTAGTGATGTTCTAAATTTAAAACATAATATAGTCATTGATTAGAGAAATTCGAAAAGGATTATTCTAGACTAATGCTCGATGTCTTCACACCGTGCTACATACCACCACAGACTTTACTCACCATCATAAACTACATTTACAACCACATTCCCCACTTACCACCATAGACCCCACATACTACCAAAGACTCCACGGATCACCAAATACCACCATAGATCCCACGTATAGATGTCCATTGCTGGACATGGGCCTTCCCCAAAGTTCTACAGTCGGGCATGTCCTCCGCTAGCACCGGGTACTAAGGGCTGTCGTTTGTAGGGGTTAACTTGGGGGATTGGGGCCACTTCCCAATACGCTTACCCAATGCGAGTCAGCTGGAGCCAGAGCCTCGTTTGTCGATTAGCGAATTACACCGCGAGGCAGGCAGCTTCACTTAGGTCCCTTGAGTTGCAGTCCGGGGCCCCTTACACCCCTGGTCTGCTGGGCTTCATTATTTGTTACACCGTCAGATTCGCGACGGAGATTGCGACCGTCGGACAGCAGTTCAAGGTTGAGCCGTTCAAGTTCTTGGACCCTCCGCTGAGGTTAGAGTTCCCTCAGGCCATAGAGATGCTGAGGGAGGCCGGTGAGTACACCACACAAGCTATGCTTCTCTTCTTTGGTCTTCCCCTACTGTTTCCATTCAATACGGCGGTACATCAGCAGTACAGTTGAAACCTCACTAGACAAGTTTTGAGTAAAACTTTCTATAGGAAGTTCCAACACGGCATATATTTTTACCGTCAAGCAGTATTGTATATATTTTACTATGCACTAGTATAAAAAACAGTAACCTAGGTGAAAACAGTAAGGATAATGAAGACATTTCAGTCATGAGTGCACCATGTTGTCTAAACATCCTAATTAGCTCCTCACTGTTTACAACAGGTGTACCATTTTAAGAAATAATGTAAATAACTCTGTGAATATGTATTTAGGTGTTACACTTGGAGAAGAGGACGATCTGTCCACCCCTGATGAGAAGCTCCTCGGCAGGCTGGTGAGGGCGAAATATGACACGGACTTCTACATCCTGGATAAATATCCGCTCGCCGTGCGCCCGTTTTACACTATGCCGGACCCTAACAATCCGGTATGTGGCTCTTTTATTATATCTGCTGTAATGTTTCAAAGAGTTTCCAGTTTGATCTCACATCAGCTTGAGTGTCTGGTGAAAGAGAACCTTGAAAGAAAACTGACACAGCTTCCCAGGACGGAAGATATTCATCTGTCATCTTTACCTAGAGCATTGAATAAACGGACTTAAATCTCGTGTCGTGAGAGTGTTAGGTTAGGTTAGTGTTTAAGTCCCAGCAGTGGGAACGTTAGGTGGACTATTATTGTTTACGTACTAACAGTTAACTGAACTTCAACTACTGTAACATAATTTCAGAAAGCTTCTAATTCGTACGACATGTTCATGCGCGGCGAGGAGATCCTGAGCGGCGCGCAGCGGATACACGATCCTGAGTTCCTGACGCAGCGCGCCCAGCACCACGCCATCGGTGAGTCGCCCCCTCACACAACTACACCACCAAGACACATCTTTGAAGATTACTGATCTCCATGATGTCAGCGCTTATTCCTGCTGCTAGACATTGGTCCATCTGAGACTTCGTCTAGAACATAAGTTCCCAATCTGGTGGTATCTTATTTTTCAGAGACTGTCTACTTACTACCACAGCTTTTACTCAAGCCCTTAAGCAGTAGTATGCAAACCTTTCTGTGTTTCGGTTTGAAAGAAGGAAAATAGTACTGCAATCAGACAGCATGTTATACTTTAAAGTAACATGAGTGAGATGAGCGCAATGTGGTGCATACATTTCTGTCAGGTGGTCTACATTATTTATCATCCATAACAGCCAATTTACATCCCACTGTTGGGGCATAGGCCTACCCTCAATATGAGGGTGATAGGGCAATAGTCACCATGCGGGCCTAATGTGGATTGGTGACATCATACACCTTAGAATAAAATCTAATTCATGTGCATTGCGTTTGTATTTCGCTTCTATTACTAAAGTTCACAAATGTACATAACTTAAATATTAAAGTCATTGGTACATGACGGGATTAGAACCTGCGACCTTCGGAATGAAGGCCGCACGCTCTAACCATTAAGCCAGCAACCTACTAATGATCATTGAGTGCACTCTTCAAATCAGTCTTGTCAACATTCTTAGATAAGTCTAATCCATAGATAGATCAATATACCACAAAGTTCATAGAAGAGAAAGAGTATACCCTATTTTTTTTTTTAAAGTCTTAGTGTCTTAGCCCTGTGGTCTATGGTTCTATGTGGTATCTCTCTGTGGGTTGTCTGTGTGGTTGTCACAAATAAGCCTACTTAGCTAGCCTTAAGAGCATCACTGTGTCCAGGATGTTAACATAAGTTGAAATATTCTAGTTGAACACTTCACCATTCACAACTTCATTGTATCACTTATTACTATGTGAAACTGTGTATGTCATCATCAACGGCCGACACGTCCACTGCTAGACATAGGCCTCCCCCAAATATTCTCACATGATCAGGTAAGGATTTACATGGGGGGATTTGGGCCATTTCACACCACGCTGTCCCAATGCAGGTTGATGGGAACCAGAGGCTTGTTTGTTGATAATCAGGTTGCACCATGAGCAGATTGGTTTAGGTCCCGTGAGTTGTTACGAGGGGACCCCTTACATTGTCTATGTATGTGTGTTAGCTTTTTGTGTATAAGATATAATATGTTATACTTGAAACATATTTTTACAGATATAAGCAAAATAGCGGCGTACATTGAATCGTTTAGGCTGGGATGCCCTCCTCATGCAGGTAAACATAACCACTCTCTTCTAAAATCCACTAGATGGACCACCTTCAATGTTGTTTGAGGAGTCCCAGGAACATGGTACGCATTGCTGCCCTATTGGTTCCAGCAAAGGCTGCAACATTCTACCACACCCTTTTCTATACTACAAAAACAAGCACGAAGTCTTCGTATTTGCCATTGGGTGATGTGGGGAGTTTCTCATCTTCAAAATAAGAAAACCCTTCTATTCAAGTTTTACATCTTAAATCTTTTATCCCTTTTAAGTAAGAAAAGTTTTATCCAGCTCTGATATTCTTCTTTCAGGTGGAGGCATAGGTCTGGAACGTGTGGTGATGCTCTATTTAGGCCTGGACAACATCCGAAAGACTTCCATGTTCCCACGTGACCCCAAGAGGATCACACCCTGAACTGACTTATAAATTTTACTAATACTTTATATACACCTGTCTTTAGGCAATATATTACTTTAAATAAACTTTCTTATTGCGAAATATCCATTGATTTATTTTTATTGGAAACAATAATTCTTTTTTGTTAATTTATGATATATGAGCATTTAAGTTGAGAACTTACGAACATATATTCTACTGGTACTAGCCCTCTATTGCTGGAGACCATCTAAGTAGGTACCAATGCAGCCTCTATTACAGCCGACAATTAGTAGTGTGTAAACATTACTGTGTTCCAGTTTCAACAGGGCTGTAGCTAGTGTGATTACTGGTATAACGAGACTCAACATCTTACGTTGATAGAGGTCCACTGCTAAACAAAGGCCTCACCTAAAGACCTCCACATCGATAGGTCACGCGTTGCTCGGGTCCAGTGGCTTCCCGCGATTCTCACCAAATCGTCGGTGCACCTTGTGTGAGGTCTCCCAACACTACGTATATCGGTACGCGGGCGCCACTCGAGGACGTCACTGTCCCATCGGCCATCGGTCCTTCGAGAAATATGCAGTATACATTATCCTAACAGGCACCACATTGTAATGGGCAGGCATATCCCTTATCATCGAGTGAACGGTCCCAGTCATCTCATCACTTAATTGAATAAAAAAAATAACCCTTGGATCACTGACTCACATGTTTAAGACAAAGAAATAATCCTCTTTGGTATGGTGATGGTACTTTATTTTGAACTACATTGATGCAACAGTATTGTGTAGTTGTGGAATTTATTAATACACTGGACTGACTCTTGGCCTCAACATCACAAGTAGTTAAATAACTACGGGGCCTGGAGATGATGAAGTGTGTTCGCATACAATAATCTGGTTTCCAAACATTGACAGCGGTAACACGGTTACAATTATAGGGGTACATTAATGAGAGTAAAGGAGACTGGGATTGACCAGGGTTACAAGGTAAAAACCTGCTGCAGCACCCAAGCAGTTAAGTAGTTGTAAATAAAAAAGAATTAACACTTCAACTTAGGTCCACAAAATTCATAATTTTATTATAAATCCTATTAAGTAATTGTTACATGATTAAGTATTCGCTAAGTTAATGCTTAAACTTAACAGAGTAAGAATTTGAGCACTGCCTAAGTACATCACAATGATTTCGTTATAACTGTTAAGTTATTAACATATTCCTTAAGGAATATGTTACAAGAAATAATACATATGCTTAGGAACTGCTTACCAAAAAAAAATAGAACCGAAGAAGTGTCTAGAGCACCACAAGTAGCCTTCTATTAGATAAACTCTGATAATTATCCACCAGAGAGGTAGTCCAGCTAATAGATATAAATATTGTAATAGAGCTTGCTAATACTGTGCGGAGGGGAAATGGCATCAATTCTAAACATTCATTGAAAACTTTAACTGCTCATGACATTTGAATTATATATATATCATCATCAGACCATAGACGTCCACTGCTGGACATAGACCTCACCCAAAGATCTCCACATTTGTAGGGATTAATATGGGGAGATTTGGGCCATTTCCCACCACACTGGCCCAATGTGGGTTATTATAGATACATATCTAACATCCATATAGTTGTTGGGTAAATAAACTGCCTTATCAGTGCTCCCATTGTTAGGACTCCAGGGATCATTTCACTGAAGAAGAATCAACTAATTATTCATTACGCTGAAATAGTGCGGGTTGATAGCAAGTGAGTTGTTATAAATGCAATTTCAATACTTTGTCCGTTAGGACCATATATATGCAATACCGGGAAGGCCATGTTGGTCACATTTTGCCAATTTACCAATGTGGTGCTGCTCGTCTTAGCAGATACATCATTTTACTTGTTAGGTTAAAGGAAATGATGTAATAATTTCTATAGTAATTATTAATGAGAAACAAAATTATCTTCTTAAATCATTATTATCATCAGACGATACGTCCACTGCTGGACAGGCTTCTAAAACTCATCACATCCAATGTTTTAATGGAATAATTTAAATGTTCTGAAATAACATAAAGGAATTTTAGACGAAGTAAATTATCAAAATTGATGCCGCTATACACATTAGTATGCTGTGTAGTAAATATCCTGTCTCTCTCGAGATAGAACAACCGATTCGCAATGGATGACATTAGATTTCTCTTTGTACTTAATGTAATGCAAATTATAAATCAATCAATCAGTTCTACATGTAGCCTGTGCAAGGTCAATGTGACCATCACGAACATAAATAAGACCCGTATAATTGAAGTTGGGTGAACACTTACTTTAACAAATTCGTTGTCCAATGAACTTGATTCACTTCAACGCTGTCCACTGTTCCGGTTTCAATTTGACACTTTTGGGTATAAATTCAGAGAACATTTTCACTTAATAACACGTATCACTGGTTTTTTCTAAAACTCCGGTTTAACCGAACAAGTTTTTCAGGTCGTGTTCGTACATGGCGATGACGAGCATGATGCCTATGCCGGAAGCCAGCCCCATTAGCTGCAGGATGCATTGGCACAGCGTACCCTCTTTACTGTGAGATGTGCTTAACTCGGGCATCTGAAAAACAAGCACACATATTAAATAACCGAATAAATAAGATAAATGGTGTGACTGTCAACATGGAGCAGGGACTGTTTGTATCCCTGGTTAAATACCATGGTCAGGTGTATTACAGTTTAGTTGGTGATGGAGCATTTTCAAAGCTGCCAACTCACTTACCTTTATATGGACAATTTGCCATTAATACTGCTGTGTACCAGCTGTCAACATACGAGACCCTGAATGTTCTGATTAAGACTTCCCTATCCATGGCTTCATTACCACCTCATGACTGAGGTTAATTGTGTCCATTGCATACAAAATTAAACTAAGTAACTCAAAATTATACATTTCATCACTGGTTCCTATAAATGGTTGGTAACTTTCTGGTGGTAGGTCTCTGTTGCCGCAGATGGTCTAGGTATCACCGCAATTCCTATTTCTAACGCAAAACAGTAGTGACCAAACATTACTGTGTCCAGTTTTAAGGGTATTGTTACTAGAAAAATTACTGGAGTAACAAAATTTGAGAACTTATATCTCAAGGCGACGAGCACAATACGATGCAGTGTATCCTCCATGTTGTTACGGGCAGGCGTATCACTTATTATCAGGTGAACGTTCCGCTCCTATCGATGCTTTCTTTAATATAAAAAAATTGACCTCGTCCCAGTAGCAGAGAAGACTGCAAGAAATTATTTTTTTTATCCAATGTAGAGGTTGGATGAGTTTCCATGCAGCGGTGTGACTCACCATGTCGACGAGCGCGATGTAGAGGAACATGCCGGCGGCGGCCGCGAACAGCCAGCGCGTGGCGGAGGGTGCGTGCCCCGCCAGCACGCCGCACACCATGCCCGCCAAGCACAGGGCCGACGACAGCGCGTTGTAGCACACCGCGCGCTTCACAGACATCCCCGCCTTCAGCAGCACCGCGAAGTCACCTAAAATAATTATTTTAATAGAAAGGTTGCGCTTGAGATACATGCTGAGTCTTGTTACCCCAGTATTTTCACTAGCTACAGCGCCCTTGAAACCGGAACATAGTAATATTTGCACAGTATTACTGTTTGTCGGCTGCAAGAGGCGCTGCGGTGGAAACCTACCCAGACGGTCTCCAGCAACAGAGACTTACTAGTTTAATAGGATGTATGTATTGCAGGTTTTTTTCAATAGACAAAAATAAGTATAAAGCGGAGGTCTTCATTTGCGAGAGGTATAAAAGCTATGTCCAGAAGTGGACCTCTATCGGCTGATGATGATGATGATCGAAGAAGGAATTGGAATGTAGCATGGAAGGAGACAAGAAGAGTGCAAAAAGAGCGGAGTATGAAAGGTAAGTGAGAGAGCAAGGTGAGTATGAGTAAACAAAGGAAATATAAATAAGTAGATGATAGTAAATGATCTGGATAAAAAAGGTGCTGACCCAAAATACGCAGAGGAGAATTATATATATATAAACATACTATCAGTAAACACATTGAGATACTTATACGAGCGTAGTGTACCATTTATACGCTACCCTCGCAGAACAGTAGTATTAAATGCGAAGCCAATTCACTAGTGGTGGATCTCTGTTACCAGAGACCGTGTATGCAGGTACCAGTGCTTTTTCTACTGCCGCCGACAAACGGCAGTATGCAGAAATTATGTTGTTCCGGTTTGAAGTGCGCTACAGCTAGAGAAATTCTCAACATCTCAATTAGCGCCATATTTGTTATGAGGACCCATTTACCATTAGGTAAACGTTTTTAGGTCGAAGTGTAGAATGCCCTCCCTCCAGATCGAAGATAAATTTTTTTTTTTTTTTTTTTATCGATGATAAAAAGAGGCAAACGAGCAAGACGGGTCACCTGATGGTAAGTAATTCACCGCCGCCCACGTCACCAGCAACGCCAGTGCGTTGCCTATCCTTCAGGTAAGAATATGCTCTTTTCTTGAATAACCCAATGTCGCAGTTGTCGGGGTAGACCGCTGATGGCAACGAGTTCAAGATATTTACTGTGCGTGGCAGAAAACTGTTTTTAAAACGCATTGTAGTGGAACGCCAACTATCCAGATGGTGCGGATGATAGTTCCGGCGAGACGACGGATGGACCGAAGACATCATCAGGGCGGTCGGAAGTGGGTGGATGCAAGAAGCTGCGGATCGCATTTGGTGGAAGACATTGGGGAAGGCCTATATCCAGCAGTGGATAAACAAAGGTTAATAATGAATCCTTCTTGCCTCGCCGTTTAGTCCAACCCTATTGAAGCTCATCAAGAGATAGGGAGTCCAAAACGTGGTATCTAGCAGGTCACACTTGAACAGTCCGCACACATGCACACAAATGTTTGTTTTTTACCTAATTCGTGAGGGAGCTCGTGGCACAGGACCGCTATAGCCGTGGAGAACCCGCCGGCGATGTTTGAAGCGAATGCAGCACCTGAAACAGCACCATTGACCATACAGATGACTGCGAGCTGGTTTCCGGTAGCAGACTAACCAGTCACTGATCTTCCAATACTCACCGATGGCCATGCCGTCGGTGAAGTTGTGCAGGCCGTCACCCATGATGACCATCCAGGCAACGGAGGACATGGAGGAGGGCGGCGCGTGCACGTGCCCGTGCGCGTGAGAGTGCCCGTGGTGAGCGCGCGAGTGCTCCCTGTTCACGATAAAGATGATTAACGTGTGATGAAAACCATCCCAGAGTTCTGAAGGTCACTCCAGACGTGTTCCGGTAAGCTATTGCTAAGTTTGTGTTGTTACCTTAAAATGACAGTGTAGCTGTCACCGTCCTTCAGGTCCTTGGCACCGTCTTCTTTGTGATTAATGTTGTTCATTTCCACCACCGCGGGAGTTGTCTCCCCTTTCAAGAGCCAGTCCTTCGCGGTCGGTTCGTTCTCTTTCCCTTCGGGATTCAAGGCATTGGAAGAGACCACGCTGACGGAGTTGTTATGTTTCTTTACCGCCTTCGGACTGGGCGGGAGACCATCCCTCATATGATGTTCATCATGAGTGTCAGTGTCTATTTCATCATAACAGTAAGGGTATTCGGAGTACTTGTGCTTGCAAGTCTTCGTCATAGGATCTCCTTTCTCATCTCTCTTGAATATCTTCATGATGTTGTTGGACGTTGAGTTTGCTATTGGTGTTTTAATGCCGTCTGAACAACCAACGGTCTCGTCTTTCAAAACTCGGACCCTTGACGGCAGTTTGTCTTCCTCCAACTTCTGGCGTCTCTTTCTCCACTCCACTACGACCGTTAGGCCTTTTTCAGTGAAGTAGAAGAAGACGACGCCTAACATTGCCGCCAAGCCTTTCCACATGCCGTCGTCGTGAGACGCTCGGACTTCGACGGCGCCGGTGTGATCGTGGTCGTGTTCCATGGGGCTCATGGCGTGCGGCATCAAGTGCAGCAGTGCATCGCCGCACAACGTGCCAACTGCCAGAGCGACGAGGAACTGCAGCAGGTGGTTGTAGTAAGTCTTGTGCATGATGGGTATGACGGCGACGCCGAGCAGCCCGCACGCGCTTATGGCCGTTATGCTTAGGGAGGAGTACAGCCAGACGGCGTACATGTTTTTCGTGTACGCGTTCTCAACAGGCTTCAACTCCTTATCGTCTGTCCTCCTGCTGAGCAAGTTTAATTCCTTCACACAGCCCAACCTCTCGAGTGAGGTGGCGGCCAGCTTCTGGTAAAGAAGGATCGGGCATATCGCCTGCAACGTTTCGGCGGATACATACTTTTCGGCTTCGTGCTCACGGATGCTGTGTTCGTGTCCGTGATCGTGAGGTTTTAACCTCGTGTTCACTGTGGTGACGAGCTCGGCACTGCTCACGCACTGGAAATGAGAAAAATGAAATCATTGAGAAATTGACATTCAATTTAAACCCTGTTGCAGAATCCAAGCTGTTCAAGCTGTGCATACATTTCGCTTGTTTGTTTTGCATAAATTGCATGAATTGTAATTTTTTTTAACCAAGAAGAACGATATAAAAAGAACGTTAATCTGGTGATAATAATTGATAGTTTTGGTAGTTAGGATGTTTATACAACAAACTGTGCTCATCGCCTTGACTCAAATAAAGGGGACAATGGAAAGAGAGAACCACAATCTGTAAGCGAATAAGATACTTACATTGACGACATCTTCTTTAGGTTCAGACTCTCCATATATGTAGTCTTTGCGCTCGGCCTTCTGCACACCGCCTTCGACCAGCTTGTGCAGGTCCAGGTCCTCGAGCATTTTGTTGAAACCCGTCAGATTCATTGTCGTAGTATCGGCGTCGCCGTACATACTAAATATCTGTTCTACGTACGAACTTGGGTTTACGTTCTTCACTTCCCTTCTCTGTCTTATCTTCTGCAGCTTTTGGTGGTATCGCAACCGGGATTCTATTCTTCTCTTACCCAGATCCGCCACCATGTGCTCGGTGTGTTTCAGCACGGGATCGTGTGACTGCACGCCTTTGTGTACGTCGACGTGCGAGCCGCAAGTGTGCGCCGCGCACAGCAGGCAGAACATGCACACGGTTACCAAGTGGTGAGACATCTTCACGATCACCACTACCAACGATTGGAAGTCTTACACTTGTGTAGTCTTCAATCCCGTAACCTTTTTATGCAACTGTCTTATTGTCAGGATCTGCACATAGCTCGATCTGTTGACAAATTAAATGTAATATTAACTTTGGTCCTTCGAGTCGGATAATTGTTTTTTTTTATATTACACAACACACACACACATATATATATATAGATGACTTCGCCCATTTGATCATACACTACATTCAAACCACACATACTTTTATATTTTCTAAATAGTAATTATAATTAAATATAAACGTATTGATACGTCTGTGTTGCTGGAGGCTGTCTATAGTACCACCGTAACTCCCATTCCTATCACTGAACAGTGTACAAACATTACTGGGTTCCGGTTTGAAGGGCGAAGAGATTTCCGCCTATATACAAGCTCATTAAGATATCTCTGGAGCCATAAGGTCTGCATATTTGAAATTTGGTACGAATATTCCTTTAGCCGAATATGGGGCAGCTAAGAACGGATTTTACAAATTGTTACCCCTAAAGGGAGTTGCGGGGGTGTTAAGAAACAGCTAGACTACAATACAGCATAGTAGTAAAGTAAACAATGAAATATTTAAGCTGATGTCAGCATATTGTAGCGGCTGATAAATTTTTCAAATTTTGTTTATAAATTAACAATTCATCGAATAACGTTCGAGCGTAATAAGCGACGTGAGATCACGTCGGTGACAGCGAGCCGTATGACGCAAATACACGTCAACAGTTACGAACGGGCGGCGGCTTACATTCCGCACGGTCTCATGTTCACGACGGATTGAACCCGACACTGGTGCAACATTACAGTGCAGTTTCACGTGAGATGGTAGCTGATGAAATATGCCCGTTGGGTAACTGATGAAACTTCTCGAAGGTCAACGATGACAGAGACAACATTACCCCTCCCCTTTTAGGCACTTATTACATATTAGTGATGGTAGGACTCTGTTGCCGGTGACCGTCTACGTAGGTACCACCGTAGCAGCCCTGTGGTCCCGGGCTATTAAGAATAAGACCAAGGTATTCCCTGCCTGTCGTACAAGGTGACTAAGAAGGTCCTCGGGTACGTGGGCTTTGTGGGTGGGGGCTACAAATGCATGGTGGTCTTGTATTTGCCGTAGCACAGCGTGGGGGATAAGGAGGGCTTTGCCCTATGTAAGAGTGCAGGCGGCATCGGTGCGTTCCGTAGGAGATCACGGAGCCCCTCTTGATGCCTTGAGGGAGAACACCGAGTGGTTTTAGTGGGCATAGGCCTCACATAACCTTGACTTCTCCCCAGAAGCAAAGTATATTTTAAGATTTTCCCCGCGATAAAAAAAAATAGCGTTACTACCTTAGCCCTCATTCGCTCCTCCAAACAATAGTTGTGCAGACATTACTGTGTTCCTGTTTCAAGGGCATTATAGCTAATGTAATTATTGGGGGTAACGTGATTTAATAATCTATATCTCAAGACGATGAGCAAAATGTGATGTAGTGTATATCAACGTAACTGGTGCCACTTCGTCGCATAAAAAAATATATGAAAAAACATAAAACAAAGAGACACTGCATACACTAGCTCCTTAAACCAATCTAAATAACTTCTCGACTCGCTCAAAAGATACGCAACCATTAAGTTTATTTTTAAGTATAGATAAGCACAAAGATTGCTGGTACAGTGTGCATATCCAACTCGAAATCTGTACAGGTCCCTGCTCACACGGCGCCGTGTAGTCGGCCCCTGACAAGCGGGTACACTTCAAAAAGATAGATAAAAATCTAGCTAAATAGTATCTTCTCAACTCACTCAAAATAACGTAACCATGCCGAATTAAAATTGGACAGTTTAAGTATAAAAAAGCATAATGCTGTGTCTGCTGTATACACAAGCTGTGGTGATTTGTTGTGCATCGTCCCCATGCCCGTAACGTGTCGCGCTTATCAATATTAACGAGCTCAAGTAATGGAGATGTGACCGAAACCGCATCCTCTCTTCCGCTGCGGACTTTTCAATTGTCCCTTTATATTTTTATAAAGTGGGAAAGAAGGGGCTTAACAAAAACATCTTGCTTCCATGATCAGGGTTATTTGAGATTTACACCAACTAAAACCCTACCGATGGTCTTCTTCAGCGCGTCAATAAAGAGTCCGGGAATTTTCAAGGTACGGACACTCAAGGAAGACAGGATTCTGTTTAACTCCCTCATTGGGTAAAAGCAAGTACTACACTCCCGTATTTGTTGTCTTACTCACACAGTTGCGTTTTTAGAATGTTGATATATTTTTAATTACTAATCAAAAAGCCATAACTAAATCAAACAATCTACTCGAATAAGAACTGTTGGGTATCCATCATATTATATATATATATATATATATATATATATATATATATATATATATATATATATGTGTGAGCTGTGCCGCGCCCGTTTTGCTGACCGTAATACCCCAGCAACTCCCTTTGGGGAAGTAATAAATTCTCAACTGACCTCTAAATGGTAGAAATAATATTTTTATCAAATTTTGAGTGTTTACGTGTAATATTTTCGTAGATATCGGAATCGAGTTAATGAAGCACTGGATATCTTCTATGTATATATATATATATACTAGTAAAAGCCCGGCAGTGAACAGAATCGACTGCTGTTCTAGTTACATTAAAATCTAATTATTATCAATGTTTAATTGTTATCGAAATAGAATTTAACAATGATAATTACATGCATGGTTATCAGTTTATATGGACTATTTGTTTTCCGCGCCAACTTTACTCCAATTGCTGACACTTACGCAACAAACCAATCAGCTATCGGCGACAGACTGACACACTTAAGCTGCATATGAATAAGATATATATATAAGCGAAAACTTCAACCTCAATCATCATCATCATCATCAGCCGATAGACGTCCACTGCTGAATATGTACAGGCCATAGGCCTTCCCCTAAAAATCTCCACAACGATCGGTTCTGCATTACAGTCAGCATAACCTCCGGCAACGTCCGGCACTATGGCCGTTGTTGGGAGTCGTTCATATGGGGGGATTTGAGCCATTTCTCACCGCGCTGGTTCAATGTGGGTTAGTGGGAGCCAGGGTCCCGTTTGTTGATTAGCAACGTGTACCATGAGCAGGTGAGGTTGCTTTGGGTCCTGTGAGTTGTTGTGCGGGACTCTTACATTCCCCTTACCTCAATGTTGGCCCTATATGAGAGTCAGAAAATATTTATGATTAAACATTAAAACGAGTAAGCAGTGTAATGATCTGAACAGAGATTGAAATTCTCCATTCATTACCAGTAACAGCGAATTGACGGCAGTTCAAACAAGTAATGATAGCATTTATGTTGATGAACTTACGACGACGATTTTCCTCATCACAATGCCGTGTAGATGTTTCTTTCCCCGTCGATTCATAGCCTTGTGCCAAATGTTCGCTGGCCAGTCGAACGTTTTGAAGTCAATTGAAACACTTCAACGGAACGGTTACTCCTTATTGATCTAACTGATCTATGAAAATTATCAGAATATAGTAAACCTATTGGTGGTAGGTATCTGTTGCCGGATATCGTCCAGATACCATCACAGCTCTTATATCTGCTGGAAAACAGTTGTAAACATATTATACTTTCAGGGACACTGTAGCTAGTGAAAGTTACTGGGGTCAAGAGATTTAATATCTTATGTGTTAAAACGGTGAGCACACTGTGATGCTGTGTATATCATCCTAACTAAAGCCATGTTGTTATGGGCAGGCGTGCTGCTAACCAACCATCAACGTGAACGTCCCACTAGTCTCGTCGCTTTAGAAGAAAGTAAAGGTAAAGCGTTGTAAGGGGCTCCGCCCAACATCTTACGGAGCCCAAGTCAACCTCACCTGCACGCGGTGCACCCTGTTGAATAACAGACGAGGCTCTGTCCACCCACCAACACGCACTGGGCCAGCGTGGTGGGTTACGGTCGAATTCCCGTCAATGAACTCAATCAAAAGACGACCCTAAGTACCCGGTGGGATTGGTGGCCGTGCCGATCATAACGGAGGATCGATAGTGATGGAGAACATTGAGAGAGGCCTAAATCCAGCAGTGGACGTCAGTCGGCTGATAATGAATGAATGAAAGATAATGCCAACAACTGTACACTATGAGATAAATGATCTTAAATATACAGATATCTATTCATGTTCTATAAGTATGTAATGTATCACCATGACCTAATCGAAGATAATAAAATACTTCAGTTAATAGCACGACTATTAATCGTAGCAGGTCATAAGATGTACCAATGAGGGATGGAGAAAGCAAGTAACGTAGCGGGATGGACCAAATGGAAGAAGAAAAATTGGGATGAGAACGAAGAAAGGATGGTTAAGTAAGATAAAAGAGGTAGCTAGAAATTAACGGTTGGAAAATACAGTGGTTAGAGAGATGAGCAGGCCTTAAGCCAGAAGAGGATGAGGAGGAGTTTGTTGTACATACAAATTAAGTACGAAAGTTCTAATAAAAAAATTGGTTTATTATTATGGCGGCCGATTTACCAGGTAATAGGGGTGATACTATAATAATTTGTGACACCGGGATCGAACCAAGGGCCTCCAGATAAATGCTCAATCACTGACTAAGTGACAGTTGATATCAATATATCATTCAATAAAACAACATCTATACTTTCGGTGTTTGTGTTTTTTTTTAATTTCTTTTTAATGAGTAGGGTCAATTGAATGATCGCAAGCGGAACGTAACGCCGCCGACGCAGCGGGGGAGCAATCGATTCGATACGGCGCTGATTGTTCGCTAACGAGCCATTTAACTGCAGCTGACGGTCAAGCACTTTCAGGCAGCGCGAAACTGATGCCACGGTTCCATTCATTGAGTCGTCGGGAAAATTGGTTCCTCGAGACCAGCTACCTATACTCAACCAGCGGCCCGCCGGACTTTCCTGTTTTTCTTTTTTTTTATTCAATTAAGCGACGAGACGAGCCAAACCTTTACCTGATGGTAAGCGATACACCTACTCGAGACTGAAGACTTGGAGTTTCGTTACCCTAGTAATTACACTAGCTACATTACATTTTGTATTTCACGTCTATCGGTTAAAAAATTATATACGAGTTAAATATTTTCGTAGATTGATAAATCGTTTACTATAGCCAAGCCAATAGAACACACACACACACGCACACGCACACATTAACAAACATAAGAATTTTACTGCTTCTTGCTGCTTGCTACCGTCTAGATATCTACCATGGCAACCCCAGTCAAACAGCGGTACGCAAACATTACTGTGTTCCGGTTTGAATGGCGCTGTAGCTAGTCTAATTGAAGTCACGAGATTTAACATCTCAAGTCTCAATGTAAGTAAAGACTGCTGCTGTGTTCATCATACTAACGTCACGTGGTTATAGTAGACTTATATATATATCATCATCGTGATCAGCTGATAGATATCCACTGCTGGACATAAGCCTCCGCCAAATATCTTCACGTTTGTACGTTTTCCATATGTGGGGATTTGGGCCGTTTTCCGGTACCTAGATGGTTTTAGAGACAGAGTTTTAACAGGATGCACTACAAGCAGGTGGGGTTGCTCCCACTTACACTCACTCACATATATATATATATATATGTGAGTGTGTGTAATGGGTCCCATACAACTCACAGCCAAACCACACCTGCTTGTAGTGCATCCTGTTAAAACTCTGTCTCTAAAACCGTCTAGTTCTATATATATATATATCTTTACATAAAATAATATTTATTAGTAATAAAATTTGACACATGACCTCATTTTGTTGTAGACACACACATATATATATATATATATATATATATGTATATACATATAATGATGTAAGCAAGGAGTGCCAAAAGCTGTATATAAACTTTTCGCATCGATTTCAGTTTACTTTTAACCTTTACACGAGCAGCGATATTTGCCAGCCGCGTATCGTCAGGTTAAAAAGTTAACCAGTTAAACACACAACTTAACCACAACACGTATATACTACCTAAACGTTTGTAGTCGAATATTTCGATTTAACTGGAGCTTTGGACAGTTAAATAAATTCGGAACGTTCACCTGATGGTAAGTGATACGCCCGCTGATAAAAACGTGGCGTTAGTTAGGATGATATACACTGCGAAGCATTGTGCTCATCGTCTTCAGACATAAGATGTCTCAACTCAGTAATTCTATTAGTTACACCGTCCTTAAAACCGGAACACGGTATGTTAGCACAATGTTGTTTTGCAGCTGAAATAAGAACTGCAGCTTAGAAGGTCTCCGGCAACAGAGACGTACCCCCACTTAATGTTGTATTGTGTAAGCATTCTAAGGCCACATTGGTGTGGTCAAGTCGTTACAGGTCCCACACGTCCCGTTTCTTGTTGGTCAAATGGAATGCTGATAATTTTTTTTAATGTTTAAGATGAGACGAGCGAGACGTTCCGCTGATGGTAACGGCACGTCCATAAAGTGGCGCTAGTTAGGGTGATATACACAGTACAAAACGAGATTCAATGTCTTAAGAGTCAAGACGACGAGTGCAATGTGGTGCAGTGTATATCATCCTAACTAGAGTTACATACCATCAGGTGAACTTCGTGCTGGTCACGTGTTTCATCGAATAAAAAAAACCGCATCACGCTCGACCCATTGAGGTAAATGATGTTAAATCTCTTACAGGAACACACTTATGTTTCATCATCATCAGCCGATAGATATCCACTGCTGGACATGGGTCTCTCCTAAAGACCCCCTCATCAATCGGTCCTGCACTGCCCGCATCCTGCGGATTCACGCGACCTTACAATCAGCATGGCCTCCGGTACCGTCAGGCACCAAGGGGTGTTGATTGTAGGTGAACATATGAACATATAGAGGGGTTGGGGACATATGACACGCTTATTTTGGTGAAATGATATGTCCAAAAAAAAAAGAGAGTACAACGGTTAGTGAACGTGCGATGTAGATAACGCAACGTTAGCAAGTCAGTGGCACTTTATTATCGACTTCCTGTCTGTAGACGAAAAAACTAGGTGCCAAGGAAGTACCAAATACACAAACATATTTTCGCAACACAACCAAGTATCGATAACGCCGGTTTAAAAGTATATCACGACCACTCCACACCGGCACTCGAGATTAGATATATGTTGTTACTTGTTTATGACTTTAAAGTGCCGTGGTAGTGCAATAAATATATTAATATAATATCTTAAAATACCTAACAATCAAAAAATAACTATATAAAAAATTTATTATCAAAATAACAACTTTTTTTTTTTATTCAATGACGAGGAAAACGTTCATCTGATAGTGACGCTTCGCCAATAACAACGTGGTGATGGCTAGGATGTTATGCACTGCACGATATTGCGCTAGCCGCTTCGAGACAGTATGTTGTCTCGTTACCCCACTAATTTCACTAACTACAACCCCCTTCTCTGATACCTTCAATCCGGAACACAGAAATGTTGGAACACTTTGGCGTCAGAAATAAAAGCGGTGGTTCCCGTCTAGGCGATGTCCGGTAACAAAGACTGTCAGACTAACAAAGATTTGTCAGACTGTTTGTTTAGCGTAAACACTGAAACGTCTGAAACGAATTTAACGGAAACTATTATACAGTTAGCTAAATATATAACGAGTAACATAGACTAGAAAAAAATTTATTACTATACCAAAAAAAAATTATAATCGTTGTTATAAACAAATTGCAACTCATTTTTCACATTCATGAATAATGCTCATTGTCAGCCAGAAGACGTTTATCGTTGGATATAGCATTCAATGACTTCTTATAACCTTCACCAGATTGTCATCTCTGCTCACACATACCCAAAAACAGTAAAAATCAAAAAAATGAACTGTCCAGTACAACTATTAATTATTCACGGGTGGTAGGTCCCTCTTGCCGGAGACTGTCTGGGTACCATCGCAGCCCCTATTCTTGCCGTCAAACAGCAGTGTGCCAAAATTGATTTGTTCCAATTCAAAGATATCAAACGTCTTCTTGCTGTGTTGGATTAAAAAAAAAACACTAAAAATTAAAGTCGAAAATTGTCGAGCTTCTCCACTTTATCGTTGGTTAAAAACTAAAAAATACTACCATTTAGATTCGAACTCCATTTTAATGTTAATTTATCATATTACGTACTGCATATTAAATATTTATCATTAATAAACAGCAAAGCCGATCAACTAAGAGAACTATTGTCATATACGAGTCATGTGGAGGCGATGCGTTTCAAGTGAACACGTTATAGAAAACCTGACGTTTTGAATTATGTTTACTTTTGTAATTTAAACCTAAAGCTATATATATATGTATATATATATATATATACTACGATAAAGCAAAATATATTTCAACCACCTCGGGCTAGTAAGAATACGACTAAGGTGAGCCCTGCCTGTCGTAGAAGGCGACTAAAAGGGTCTAGGAGTTTCGCGGGCCTTGAGGGTGAAGGCCCTCTTATTGCTCAACCAGCGAACTTGCGTGAGACAGCGTATGGCTCAGCCATAATGCTGAGGAGAGTTAGGCCCCTCCTCGTAGACGTGTTAACACAAAGTATAGAGAGGCACCGGTGCGTTCTATTAGAGATCCCGGGGTCTCTCCCAATGTACTGATACCAGAGCATCGAGGAGGTTTTAGTGAGTAAGAATCTCACATAACCCTGGCTTTAACCCAGAAGCAGGGTATCATTCGAAGATTTCCCCCCAAATAAAAAAAAATTATGTCTCAAGATGACGACCGCAATGTAGTGCAGTGTGTAACATGCTAATTAGCGGCAGTTACGGTCGGGCGGATCACTTATCATCAGGTGAACGTCACGCTCGTCTCGTCGCTTCATACTAAAAAAAAATCTCGAATATCCGAGTCCAAAAAAAAATTGTTACAAATATGAATATGCGTATTTAACATGGAGAAAAAATTGGTGATATCTGTATGTAATCAAATCTCTCTTTCGCGTTAAGGATTACACTTATCAAGGTTTTATATATCATTGAATAATCCTTGAATTTTTGTTGGAGAAGATGTTTTTGAGGTCCAGAGTAGGCTGGAAAAATGGCAGGATAGACTGGAGAGTGCCGGACTAAAGATTAACAGAACCAAAACCGAGCATCTGTTCTGCGACTTTGGTGGCACATCCAGTTTTTCTCCTATTGCCTTAGACGGTGTACCCCTTCCAGTTTGCTCCAATTTCCGGTACCTCGGATCATTGATTCAAAACGATGGTAATATAGACCGAGACGTGCAAAATAGAATAAATGCGGGATGGATAAAATGGCGACAGGTCACAGGAACAACTTGTGACCCACGAATGCCCCTTAAAATTAAAGGGAAAATATACAAAACCGTCATAAGACCTGTCGTAATGTATGGTTCTGAGTGTTGGGCAATCAAAAATAAGGATGAAAAGAGAGTACATGCGATGGAGATGCGAATGTTGAGATGGATGTGTGGAGTGACAAGAAGTGATAAGATACGAAACAATTATATCAGAGGAAGTTTAAAAGTAGCGCCGGTGACGGATAAGTTGAGAAGTAATAGATTAGCGTGGTATGGACATATTATGCGAAGGGATGAATGTCATATAACAAGAAGAATGTTAGATATGAATGTGGAGGGATATGTGGGTCGAGGTAGACCTAAGAAAAGATGGATGGATCGCGTGAAGGATGACATGAGTAAGAAAGGGGTAACCGATGAGATGACGGCTGATAGGCGAGACTGGAAGAGAAGAACATGTGCCGACCCTACATAAAGTGGGACCAGGGCAGGAGAAAGGAGAATCCTTGAATTTTTGTCGATTTTGACCAGCAGCCAAGAATAGGTTGGCGAAAATCTCTAGATGCCCTTGGCCCATTATAATTAACTATCATTAATAAACCAATCGATTTTTATATGTTTCAATTATTAGTATAGTATATTATATATTTAATCTATGAAGCAAATATACCGTCTATCTATCATACCTTTCTATGAAGTAAATGGTCTCTGAAAATGGTAACAATTCAACTCGAAAGGAGCATAAAACTAATTACAATCCGAATCGATACATGCGTAGAACGTAATTAAAAACTTATAAGAGAAGAACACGCTAATTAAAAAGGAAAATTTAGAATCATGAGAAATGTGTGAAAAAAGGACCTAAAGTATAATAAAATTCACTTACAATTCGTCGAACACTTCGAGCTTCGTTATTCGATATGCTGAGGTAACGAAAGAAGGTCCTTGAATGCTCTCCGTTACTCGTTATACGGCGTTATAATACATTGCACTCAGCTCACGTCCAACGAACGAAAGGGATAGAGAACAAAAGGCGAATTAATACGGACTTTAAAATGGCGCCACAATGAACTTTAACAGCATACAAATAAAGCACAATTATTGCGAAATCTTTTGAACTGAACATGTACGAAAATAGAATCCAGTGGATAAACAAAATTGAATCCTATCTGTATAGAAATAAAGTGTAAATAAACTGTATTTGGTACATATTGGAAATTCCTGTCAGTTGTATGGAATGTATACGTTATGTACGAAGCAATAAGGGCGTGTGAAGCGGTAAACAAACGATACGGAAAAACAACGCAAAGCAATCGCATTTTTAACCGACATGAGTCAGCTAGACGTATTACGGCTAACGAAATATGAACTCGTTAGCCGATATGGAATGAGGACTGAAAATTTGCACACGATTTCATTTGATTATTAAAAAGTTATGTTCAAACATTACCGAGTTCAGTTTAAAAGGTCCTAATGTAATTAATAGGTAAAGATTTTAAAATTTTTTATCATCAATCGATGACCAATGTGATCCAGTGTATACACCCTAACTAGCATCAAATGTAGGTAGTAGTCAGTGAAGTAAAAGAACATTAATTAATAATTTTAAACTACCTAGATTTTAATATATATTCATTGCATCGTTACATAGTAAAAAACTAAGCGATTACTGTATGCGAATATCCGACTTTTATGATGTTAATAATAAGTCCAACATTCAAATCTGGAGCCCCACGTGAAGTATGGAGCCCCGTTTTCACTTAGCATTGTGATAATTGTGGTCAAATGTTGAGCGTATTGTGTATATGGAAAAAAATGTATTCGTAATTTGTGTCGCTATCTTAAGCTATTGTTTCACAATATTCACGCTGCTTTAACGTAACCGTAAACGTTACACGCGACAATGGACTTGTTTGTAATCATGCAATTTTTTATACGTAATACGGTGTAGGTTATTTATTACATCAACACACCAGTAAGCCATTCATTCATATGGAGGTCAGTGATGGTAAGTCTCTGTTGCCGGAGACTGTCTAGGTATTACCGCAGCTGATTTCTGCCGTCAAGCAGTGTGCAAACACATTACTGTATTCCGATTTGAACGGCACTGTTATCATCATCTTCGACCGATAAACGTTCTCCACGCAATCATAGCTAATGATATTACCGGGACATATAGTGCTGTGTATATCATCCTAACACTAGTGTCCCGTCTCGCTTATTTCGTCGAATAAAACAAAATAAAAAAGACATCAACATCTGACCGCACTACCCACATAAAGCTACTGGATTATTCTTCACAAGCACACTTCACCATCTACAAACACATTGTCATTTTTTTTGTCTAGTGGAAAATCTTTAAAAGATAACCTGCTCCTGGGAGGCAAGACTGGGAATAGTATTGATTTAATTTCATTCGGTAGTCATCCTTAGCACCATGCAAGAGATATCGGGAACTCCTACGGAACACAAGTGCCTTCCCGTACTACGACTAGGCTCGTGCCGGGGAGGGCCGTAACTCTCCCTAGCTCCTTCCCTTGGCTACGACAAGAACGCAGTCGTACTTGTCGTTCACCCCGTATTCGTTTAATGGGCTATAAGGAGGACCTCAATCTTCAAAGCTCACGAACTGGAAAATTCTTTTAGTCGCCTTCTACCACACGCAGGGCCTACCTTCGTCATATTCTTAATAGCCTGAGACTACAGAGCAACTATCACATGAATTTAAGCTAAATTTAGTCGAGAAGAGAAGGGGGTGTAAGGGATCCCGCACAACAACTCAAGGGACCCAAGTCAACCTCACCTGCTCGTAGTGCACTTTGCTGACCAACAAACGAGGCTCTGGTTCCCATCAACCCGCATTGGGCCAGCGTGGTGGGAAATGGCACAAATCCCTCTATATGAACCCCTACAAACGTGGAGATCTTTGAAGGAGGCTTGTGTCTAGCAGTGATCTTCTATTGGCTGATGATGACGATTAGTCGAGAATCGATTTAAAAAAAAAGATAATTTATTCCATCCATCAAAAATATACCGACATACAAACACAACGTCCGACCGTCCTTTCCGAATACGCAGACGGTTCAACCGACACACACAAGCGACCTTCCATCGGACCGTTGAACCGAAAATGGCCGCCGTAGTGAATTATTTTTTTTTTGTTAACACAACTCTTAAACGATCTCGTCTACCGAACCAATCGATCGAACAAAATTGCTCCTTATCGGAAAGCAGTAAGGGTCGTTTAGATAAAAAAAGCAGTAAATCAACCCAGACAGATTTGAACGCTTGTATTATTTTATTTTCGAGACTTTTTTTTTCCAAGTATGATTAATAAGTAAGTTGGATGGCGAGTTGATTTTTTTTTTAATAATAAACAATAATTTTATGTTCAAGAGCTGGTCATTGAACATTTGGTAAAACAAATTATCCATATAACAATTACAGCGTTTACTAATAATAAGACTTTACTAAGGGGATGGGATTTGCATATCACTATTTCGCTGGTGTAAAAAAATACGTACGTTTGTACTCCTATACTATATTATCTTCGTCGAGCTGGTGGTGGTAAGGGGGAGAGTGAGGCACAATTATGCACAGGAATTAATAAGATATTGAAGGATAAATAGACTGAAGCCGTGAGAACTTTGCAAGGCATATATAGACCTCGAGAAGTCGCAGGTTCGAACACCACTGAACTCAAACATCGAAGGAAAATCTGGTAAGGAAACCGACATGTTCCATGACCATTTATATTAGAACGATCGACCCGCACTTGGCCAACGTGTTGGATAAATAACCTTAGCTCTTTACTATTGAAAGGTCTCAATTGTAGAAACATAACAGGGATATTGCTCAAATTTAAAGCCGGAAGTGAATACATTACACTATTGGGAGAGTTAAATAAACACGAATATACAGTAAAGTTAGTGTTAAGTAATTTGAAAATAACTTACTATTCACATAACAAGACGTACGAAAGAGTTATGCGGGAATAACTTCCAACCGTTTAAATAGCACGGAATATATAATGAAAAGGGACAGGTGTGATCGCGCCGGTATTATACTTAGTGTTCAGTACAAAGATTGATTTTTTTTTCATCAATAATTAAGAAATTAAGATAAAAGAACGAGCAACTTAAATTTTATAAGTAAACAGCATATTTAAGTAATGAAAATAAAAAATTATGATGATGAATTTTTTTAAATGGAATCTATTGTATTGTCTAAATACAAATAGTAAATAGCGGATGAGACGATCACCTGATGGTAAGGCCTGCATATATAACTAACCGCTTAGTTAGGATAATGTACACTACACTATACAATAAAATTTCATTATACCACTAATGTTCTGTGGTTAATGTTTTATTTAAATGTGTAGACGATATTAAATAAACAATAAATTTATAACTTTAATCATATTAAGATATATAGAGCATCAGTAGAAACGCGGTAGAAGTGAGACTTTGTGTTCTCTAACGTCTCTCTCTTTCTCACTTCTTCATACATCTCTTGACATATTCAGTGTTCTATACAGTATAGAGCCAGCCTCCACGGTATACAGAGTATGTGTATACCGTGGGGTATGTACCACGGGGATAGAGTAGTGACTGCACTACGAACCATAACACAAAAAGGAGACGAAGGATAGAAAAACTATATAGAAACTAGTTTTATCTCATTTTCTCACACCCCAAAACCCTACCATTTATAGTTGTCTCTCTTCCGTCACACTTTCATATATATATATAAAAAATTAAGGCAATAAAATATGAAATTAGGAGGAAGATAGATTACCGTAACATACGTTTACTGGTGGTAAGGTCTCTATTGCTGGAGATCGCCTAGGTACCACCGCAGCGCCTATTGCAGCCGACAAGCAATACTGTGCTAACATTACAGTGTTCCGATTTGAAGGGCGCTGTAGCTAGTATACTGGGGTAACGACACTCAATATCAAGTCTCAGAGCAACGAGCGCAGTATGGTGCAGTTTGTACCATTCTAGTTAGCGCCGCGTTGTTATGAGCGGGGCCTATCCTTTACCATCAGGTGAAGTTACCGCTCGACTCGTCGCTTAATAAAATAATAAACAAAAAACAATGTATGGACTTCGTTACCAGTAATCGGTACCCTAAAAAGACATATTATTGTGTAAAAACAGTCAGGCTTTGGTACCACGATACAAAACAAAAAAAAACAAAGCCAAAGAGAATTCATATTGAGCACGCTCATTAACATAATAGGGGTAACAAATTACTGTGTGACGACATCACTACATTCATCATATCGAAGGTTAATATTGTATGAAATGTATACACTACGTCCGATTGTATAGACAATTTATACAATAGATTAAAAACACATACTACTTGTAAGTAAACATCGTAAACAAATAATTTAAAATGGTAGATACAATTTCAGTGGTGGTAGGTCTCTGTTGTCGGAGGCCTAGTTACCGCCGCAGCACGTATTGCTGCCGCCAAACAATACTATGAAAATGCCCTTGAAGCCGGATCACAGTAGTATGTGAAATTATTGAAGTAACGAGGCAACATCTTATGTCTCACGACGCGCACAATGTGGTGCCATGCATACCATTCTAATGCCACGTTATGGGCAAGCGTATCACTTATCATCAGGTGAACGCCCCGCTCCTCTCGTCGCTTGCTTGAATAAAAATAAAACAGCAGTGTGCTAACATTACTGTGTTCCGATTTGAAGTGCGCTGTAGCAAGTGCCATTACTACTGTACGGAGAGATGGCGACGAGCACAATTTGGTGTAAGGTATATCATTTTAACTAGATTCACATTCACATAAACATAGTAACCATAACTTCTATAATAGGTAACTAATACATATATCACACTTAGACGCGGTTCGCGTTGTAAGTGATGTAGTGTATATCATCTCAATAACACATTGTTATTGACATTCGTTTTGCTTACCGAGGTGAACGTACTGAAGGATTTTGTTTTATCGCACAAACCTAAAAAACACTGGCAGTTAAAAAAGAAAAAAAAAAACAAAAGCGATTAAAATGATTGATATTGTACTCACTGTATGTTCTGTATATATACGAGCGCATCGCTTACGGACGGCTGGAGTTCGTAATGGTGATGGTGGTGGTGGTGGTGTTGGTGTTCGCGTCCGGCGGCCGCCGCGGGCCGAGTACACGTAACGCGTCGTACGACGACAGCGGCGCGCTGCGGACGATAACGCGCCCGTTAGCGGGGCTCGCGTAACGCACGCCGGCGTTACGCGGCCACAGATTGTGTAACGCGGACACGGCGGTAGACGAAAAACATTTCTTTTTTTATTCAATTAATCGACGCGACAAACTAGACGTTCACCTGATAATAACTAATACACCCATAACAGCGAGGTGCTAGTTACGATGTACACTGCTCCGTATTGCGTTCCTCGCCTGAGACATAAGATGCGAGTCTCGTTGCTACAGTGATTACATGCGCATAACGTGTCGCTAGTTACGATGGTATACACTGCACCTCGTTGTGCTCGTCGCCTTGAGATATAGGTCGTCTCGTTACCGCAGTAATTCCAATAACTATAATGTCATTCAACCTGGAACTAAGTAATATTTGGCAGCAGATGTAGGCGCTGCGGTGGTACTTACTGCTGCGACCCATCAAACTAAACAGTCATAATTAAATCAGCATCACATCATAATACAAAACAGCTCGGACTCTGTGTGAATGACAAAGATAATTTTGGAAGCAAAACTTCCTCTAGGATTGTACGGTAAATTGAAAGAATAGACAAATGGTTGAATTATACTATAAATGTATTTACGATATGATGAAATTAAATTTGGTTCTATATATTGTAGCGTTCCTATTACCGCCATGTACCACCAGGACAGATACAACCAGATCTTGCTAAACTGTATATAAAAAAATATTTTTTACATAAATCTAACATTTGCTACCTTCACTAAAATATTACTATGTATTTAAATTTATAACTTTCTTTCTCTGTTGTTCTTTCCAACTTCAATAAAAGAATTGTAATTCAACAATAGTTACATTCGATAACATAATACATGGATATATGTGACGTCATAAGAGCTGGTCCAACTAACATTGGAACGATTTATGGGTATTACTTTATTACTAAGCTGAAAACGTAGCGCCAGGAGACTCGCAATGGCCCGATTTCAAATTATCGGAGACGAGTGCCAGATGATTATAATATTAGTCTTTTGTGCTATTAAATTAACTTTGTCCAATTTCCGATAAGAGAGAGAAACTACTTGGAATGTGTAACTTTTAAAAGATCTAATATTTATGAAAATGGTTACTTTATATTGAATATTATTTGGAATTAATTATAAATAAAATTATTAAGAGGTTAGACATTTCCATTTACTGTATACAAGTTACAACGATTTAATAATTTTCTTTCGTGTTACCGCATACATTTCGACACGTGCCTCGGTGAGGTAGAGCGTGTCAGTTTGTTGCCTTTTTATCACTCTGCGGACGTGTGTTGGTATATGACGCACCGCTGCCGCTGGCCCGGGTAGAAACGAACGCCGTAACGCAACGTTGGAGGCCGTATAATACGATTTTATGGCGAACACCTCCATTCCGTTCGCTTTCGCACACGATACGTTGCTATATAATAATGTTGGTTATTCGCGCAGCTAAGTTCTTATATATAATACGTTCTCCTCACTTGCATTAGTTCTCAAAGTTAATGTAAAAGTAAGGACCTCAATTACAATTAAAGCAAGAATTTATACATTTTATTAGACGTAGATCTGTTGCTTCTAGAAGACGACGTCTGGGATAGAGCGATGTGGGAAGAAAATGCATGTAAGCAGATCCCAATACCAAAAATAAAATTACAGTACACTTTCTCAATGAAGAGGCACAAGTGAAAGTTATATCCATAAAAACAAATCAAAAGTGGAGAAAAAATACATATACAAATATTTAGTATAGTACGATATATATGAATACTTACAGTTCATTTAAATTCATGCAGCATGCATGCGGGCACCCATCCGATATTAATGCCCGTAAATCAATGGCTAATGGAAGAGCATTGTGCTATGGTCGTTAAGCCCATAAAGCAACGTTGGCAACGCGTTGCTGCTCGTATTACCAAAGGTTGAATTACCAGCAACGCAGTAGAGTATCGTCATTGTCATAGCGTGGATTAAGCCCATAGCTGGACTTACGCCCGAAATAGCTGGGTACATAATGTTAACTATATATCTATTCCAGGTAATGAGCATACAAAAATACTAAGGTCATAGACATAGTCTAAAAAGTTGCTTGACTTTAGATGCAATGGGCAAAGGTGCATTGATCGTGGCACGGCCGATGGGATGGGATCGCCAAGTCCTCAAGAAGCAGTGGTGTACAGGTAAACGTTATGCTGGTGACTCACGTGAAAGTAGCTAGAAGTGACAGTATCTTCAGCAGAAAAAAAACAGCTAATGAAGAATCTTAAATATGCACAACATGGCGTCTTATTTATTTAGGACAACTTTCTAATTATATACTCACGTTAATCAAACGACACGATCAGATCCAACCGACGCACTGTTCAAAAACCCGCCACAACTGTTGGGGATGGCGGGCATCCCGAAACTGATAAGCATCACACCACCGGGCGCCATTTTATATTGAAAAGCGCGGGAAAAACGAATCACAGCAATGCGGAAACAGGAAGGATGCGTTTTTACAATGCGATCGAGATCGGACGCTCCATTAGGCAAATTGTTAGCGCCCTTTGTTGAGAGCGGACCGTTGATGTTTTTTTTTTTTTCAGTCAAATTGATTTTGACGCGACGCGAAAAAAAAAAACAAACCCATACAAATGACTTTAACGGATTGTCTACCACAGTAATTACTGTGTCGTGCACGCCAACTTCTAGCTCAGGATCCTGTTAACACAAAATACTTACTACTGCTTAGTTTGGTTTGATTGTGATACTGATTTGGACCCCAAGGCATATCAATATCGAGCAATTTGGGAGTCTCCCAAGTTTATGAAATAAACATGTGATAAGGTAGTTTACAATAACTTGCTTTACGCGATACTGGCACTGGTGTTTATGTATTTTTTTTATACAATGAAGCGATGAGACTAGAGGGACGTTCACCTGATGGTAAGTGAGAAGCACGCTCATAATGACGCTAGTTAGGATGTTATACACAGCACTACATTGCGTTCGTCGCCTGAGACATAAGATGTTGACTCTCGTTACCTCAGTAATTTCAGTAACTACAACTCTCTTCAATCCGGAACACAGTAATATTTGTCAACTGCTGTTTGGCGGCAGGAATAAGAGCTGCGATGGTACCTACTTAGACCATCTCCGACGACAGACCTAACCACCAGTATGGGTAGTAATATATGTAGGTAGCTGAATAAAATTATTAATAGTGTATCGGTAACCGGTGAAAAATCTGTATTAATCGAAATGATGAATAAAAAAAACATCATGAAGGAGCGACGTGTTCCAATAACGACAGCTTTCTTAGGCACATAACATCCACGAACCCGCATTTGGTCACCTTCGGCGGATAAATGACCCTGATTCTCTCCTTCTGAATGTCAGCAGTCCCATTGAAACATTAAGTGGGCTGTTCATTATTTTATTACAATCGAAATGGCCTTTCGCTACCCAAAAAAAAAGTGGGAGATCCCTCTCTTTGGATGTTCGTTCAGTGACAAATCTCTGGAGCCTCTCATAACGCACTGAAGGAATTCTGAGAAGACATCCCACCCTCAAACCAAATAGATATCCTTTACAATAATAAATTTTCCGTGCCGCCACCGCGTGAGCTGCAGGGCTATAAAGCCTTGCATTAATAGCATGTGAGCGGATAAAGCCTTACAAGGCCTATTCTGGTGCCTAGGTAAGTACATTAAGTGTTATGTACAGTCTAGGTTGAATTATCTCAACTAATTAAATCTAATGATAAAACCTAAACAACCCCCTTCCCGTGAGAATCGGGTTGTAATATCATTAACGACAGTCCACTCTTGTATCGTACAAGGCGACTAAAGAGGACATGATTTCTGGAAAATGGCTCCAGCAGTAATCAAAGTGCACTACGCATGCACACAACCACTGTGGCGATCGTGGTGCAGTGATGCAGATCCTTCTTAGAGAGGTTGAGCAACGAGGCCCGGACACGGATGGTGCTGTGTATATCAGCACCTCATTGAATGTCTCAATCGTTTCGTCGCTTTGAATATAAAAAAAAATGATGATACAATATTATTTAGTCAACAATTTCCAATAATGAAACCTAAATATTTTCAGCAGCGTCACCCGCCTGATATTTTGGCACTGAGCCTATTGGGTTGTTGTGACGTTTGATACGAATAAGAAATATTATTTTTCAGTTCGAACGATTCAGTCATTCATGAAGAACCGTGACCGCAAATTGGATATCAGACAAGTTTAGATCTAGTGAGCAAGAGAAGAAAGAGTTGCATACGTATTTTACAGTATATTTGATCTAACATCTGAGCCGGATTTCGCAACCTGTAAGAGAGATGACAATGCAATTCTTTAAATAATATTATAGTAAATGATACGCTAAAGGATGTGGGCTATTTCCATTTAAAAATTTCAAAATAGACGGTCTTTTAAATATACCGGAAATGAAGCATAAATTATAATGCATCCTCAAATAATTTCCCAAACTCTAATCCCTCTCCAATAATTTTACTTTTGAATGAGTTTAATCGGCGACCAAAAAAACTAACTCCTGTTCTGAGGCAACATCATCATCTCAATTCGTGGACGTCTACTGTTGGACATAAGTTTCTTGTAATATATTCCATCCATATCTTGCCCTGATGGAGTCATGTGACTTCCAACAGATTCTTTCATGTCGTATATCAACCTAGAGGAGGACTTGCCTACGCTGCGCTTTCCAGCTGCTATAGCACGTAACATTGTTTTAACCTTGAATTTATTTTATCAGTATGCTGTGGAAGAGCTATAGCCTATTTCTCTACATATTTAAATTGAGAACGAGGTTATCTGTTGAAAATGTCATCAGCAAGTTGAGGCGACAATTAGCTGGCCACTAGACGTGAACGCCGATGGGATAGAAAGATCCTTGAGTGGAGACCACATAATAGCATGAGACGAAATCTTCGTAGGTATATCAGTGACGTGGTGAAGATCCCATGGTGTCGTTAGTTGCATGTATTGGAATCAATTGAGGAACTCCATGTTCAGCAATGGCGGCGCGTCGGGTAACATGACGAGGTTATTTTTTTTTAAATCGTTTCAAGGTAATAAGTTCCGATGATACTCGTTACTTTATCAGGATAAATACCTCCTGTTTGATTAATCATCATAATAATTGGTACGTTTATTTTTGGAGCAGGGTTTTATAATTATACTGGTATGTTGTAAGTAGATAAAAACTTCATTTACACAAAATACATACAAAAGTGAAAAGCAATATCGAATTACGTAAGCAGGTGATAAAATTAATAAATTCCAACTTGAAATTAAAGTAACATAGCATTTTATAATTACATATATATAGCGGAATTAAATATATACATGACGCTATGGTATGTTACCTCACGGTAGCTAAGTTACTGGGGTAATGAGACTTCTCAACATCTTAGGTCTCAAGGCGATGAGCACAACGCGGCGCTGTTTATATCATTTTAACCAGAGCCAGCCACATCGTTATGGTTAGACGTTGCTTAATTCGTTAGGGGTTTGAAGGGTCCCACGGGACCTTAGCCAACCTCACGTGCAGGTGGTGCACCCTGCTAATAAACAAACGAGGCTCTGACTTCGACAAGCGCGCATTGGGCCAGCGTGGAGGGAAGTGGTCCACATCCTCCCATATGAACCCCACACACGTAGAGATCTTTAGGGTAGGCCTATGTCCTGCAGTGGACGCCTACTGGCTGATGATGATGATAAAAGAAATCTAAACATTCTAAAAAACTACAATAATGTTATTCTCATAATATATTTTTTTCATATTCATTCCAATAAATGACTTCTTTTAATAGACTGATGAGATACTCCTTGGCAGAGTTCGTCCGCGCCGGCCGCACGTCACACCGTTACATGTGTAAGGAATAACAATCGCGGCATTGATCGGCGGGCCCTGACCGCGAGGTCGCCGGTTCGAATCCCTGAGACGTTCGCCGGTCCGATGACTAAATTTACATACCAACGTCAACTGAAAACCTTAATTGAGGACATATATTCATTTGCATTAATTAATTCATCGAAATTGATAAACTCATATTAATTAAAAAAAAATCGATAATAATTTACATTTAAAAATAATTAACGAATAAATAAGAAAAGTCATGACAAGTATTTAGGACTTATACTGAGATGATAATGATATGATAACACGGAAACTGCAAATTGAAAAAATCGAAATTATATCCCTAAGAGGATCATAGCGACGCATAACTCCATGTTTACCAAGTCAACTGAAATATACAATATATAATTGTTTAGCAAACCCCCCTCCCCCACATGGAATATCTGATAGAAATTTGGGGCACCGCAGCAAAAACTAATTTAAATAGCCTGAATGTATGTCAAAACAACCTAATAAAGGTTCTCTTCCACTACGTTTAATTAACATCTACTGAAAACATATATAAAAATACTAAACTTATGAACACTTCTCAAACATACTACTTCCGCTAATACTGAATAAAGAAATACTAATATAACTAAACAAAAAAAAGTTTTCAAAAAACTATTATTTAAAACATGTCTTAAATAAAACATTTATTTAATATAACAGAAAAAAAAAAAAACAAACTTAAAGCACCCCAAAATGTATGACTATTCTAGTTAGACTCACTCTGTGTATCCGACTTAAAATTTTTTAGCGACTACCCTCCGATGTCTGCTTGTTTAAAACCTTGCCGCACTGACGACTGCCGCGGACTGCCTTCCTTTGGCAGGTTGTAGTGTCAGTCGCTCTATGCATTAAGTTTATGGAATTATTGTGTCTGTCTTTGTACGCTCGTAATTTTAACTTAATCTATTGCTTATTGTCTCCTCGCATAAGTGAATTGTATGATATTCTTGTTATTCTATAATAAAGATTCTTAAACTTCAATTATTCACTTAGTATTATTTTTTATTTAACAAAAAAAAAAAAATAGTTATATGTATAATTATTCAATATAAGTCAATGTCATGATCTATATCCATCATATATCATCATCATCAACCTATGGGCACATAGCTGAACATAGATTTCCCGTAAAGTACTCCACTACAATCATCCAGTCTTTTTTTACTCTGGAGTGAGAGGTGGTGGAATCTTAAAAAGATACTCTAGTTTTAGGGGGAAGACAGGGTTATGTGAGATTTGCAACCATTAAAACCCCTACGGTGGTCATACTAAATACATTAAGACGAGTTTCCTACTCCTCTTCTAATGAACGCACTCAAGCCTCCCTGCACTACGCCTAAGCAGGTCCCAGGGACGGTCGTAACCCTGCCGACACCCTTACTACAAACATGATACCCCCGCAACCCCTTTTGGAAGTAACATTTCGTAAAGTCTAGGTAGCTACCACCGCAGCGTCTATGTATACCGCCAAACAGTAGTGTGCTAACATTACTGCATTCCGGTTTGAATGGCGTTGTAGCAAGTTAGTGTAATAACTGAGGTAACGAGACTTACATCTCATGTCTGAGGCGACAAGCGCAATGCGGTGCAGTCAGTGTATATTCTAACTAGCGCTTTGTTGCTATGGGTAGTCGTATCACTTATGATCAGGTGAGCGTCCGGCTCATCTCATCGCTTAATTGATTAAAATAAAATTCTTAGCTGATCTGCACTTTAGGCCTGGTGGTTCCGAAGATATCGTGATGAGTATGAGTGTATATTTTTTCATGTAATTAAATGAAGAAACGAGCTGCATGTTCACCTGATGGCAAGTGATACGCTCGCCCATACCGTGGTGCTAGTTAAGATGGTACACACTGCACCACATTGCGTTCCTCGCCTGACTATCGATGTTGATTCTCGTTGCCGCAGTAATTACACTAGCTACAACATCCTTCATATTGGTATACAGTAATATTTGCACAGTGGTGTTTGTCGGCTGCAATACACGCTGCGGTGGTACCTACATAGACGGCGTCCGGCTAACAGAGACCTACCATCAATAAATACGGGTATATACATATATATATATTACTCACTTTTTTTTTACTCGCTAGTAGTTTAATGTGGCGTATAAAATAAACTATGATTAACTGCAATTGCGAAGGTGTCACGTACTCCGCTGTGTAAATGCGCGACGTGAGCACGGACACGGATATTTCGGTAACGTCACAACAGCGCGCCCGGGTGCGCGGGTGCAGTATCGAGGAGCGGGTCGCGCACCTATATATTCCTCCTTCCCTGCACCACATATATATTGACATCATCTAATGGTAATCACGACCATTGCAACGAATCGCTGGTTAGTATATTTTTTTTGTACTGAGGAGAGAAAACTGAAGAAATGCATAAAAAAACCAGCTACACCTCACTGCTTGGCGACACAAGTATACAAACATTACCGGCTATCCAAACGTGATGGTAACTTGTCTATATTGATTAATAGTTTCATAAATATGGAGACAAACTGCTGACCTTGGCTGATTTCTTGTAACTTTATACACTATTCCTCTTATATATTATGCTGGTGGGCGGTGTCTTGCCGGAGACCGTCTAGATAGGTGTCACCGCTGCTCATATTTCTGCCGACTAACAGCAGTGTGCAAACATCCCAATCTGAGGAGCGCTGTAGCCAGTGTAATTACTGGGGTAACGAGACTTAACAAGTTACATCTTAAGGCGAGCAGCTATAACGCGGTTCAGTGTATTAAATCTTAACTAGCTCTATGTTGTTATGGGCAGGCGTATCACTTAACATCACGTGAACGTCGTGCTCGTCTTGTAGCTTTGTTAAATAATATATATATATATATATAAGATTTTCACATATGTAGAGACTCATCACGATATCTCTGAAATCATGTCTTGGAGACATGAAGTTTTGTAGGAATATACCTTTTGCCCAGTATGGGTCAGCTAACAACTAATTTGGGAGGATTTCTGAGAGCAGGTGCAAGAGGACCCGCACGATTCACGGGACCCAAGCAAAACTCACCTGCTTATGGTGCACCACGCTAATCAACAAACGAGGTTCTGGCTCCCACCAATCCGAATTGAGCCAGCGTGGTGGGAAACGACCCAAACCCTCCCATAAGAGCCTCTACAAATCGACGGCCCTTAGTGCCCGACAGTCGACGCGTAGTCAATGCTGACGACTCTAGCGCAGGAGCGATCGATGTACAAATCTTTGGGTTCTCCCAAGACTTCTGCCTTTGTCCAGTAGTGGACGTCGATTGCCTGATGATGATGTTGATGAACAACTGATTTTACAAAATCCTTCTCTCAAAGGGAATAGCAGCGGTGTTAATAACGGGAACGGGCCCGAGGACAGCGGGGACAAATTGCAACGGGGAACAGCTGGTGTATATATCTGAGTTGTGATGAACTATTTATATACTGATGTATTTATTCGTAGACTGCTCTCTGATGAAAGCACAGATACTAGGTAAACGTATAACGATATATCAGTGTGCGTCCAACGTTATCGCGTGTAGTGTACACTGGCGCGTGGGTGTGTCAGGTTTATTGCGTGTAGGTCAGTGGAGTGGCGATGTGGAGCGTCACGCGTTATATTCCGATTACGTGTGGAGTTATATTTACACCGCGCCGCCGTTACAACGAGCCGCGATACATCCTAACGCACGTGTCCGTGTCCGTGTGCGTGTGCGTGGCGCGTTTGAAGTATAACGTGTTACGCCGATACTTACCCCGATCTGTGAACAGAACTGGTTGCAGGTCTCTGTTGCAGACCATTGAAGGGGTTTTTAGTGAGTAACAATCTCACATAATCTTGACTTCCCCAATACAAAAAAAAAATAGTAACCAGCGATTCGTTGCAATGGTCGTGATTACCATTGAATGGTGTCAATGTATATGTGGTGCAGGGAAGGAGGAATATATAGGTGCGCGACCCGGTCCTCGATACTGCACCCGCGCACCCGGGCGCGCTGTCGTGACGTTACCGAAATATCCGTGTCCGTGCTCATGTCGCGCATTTACACAGCGGAGTACGTAACACCTTCACAATTGCAGTTAATCATAGTTTATTGTACACGCCACATTAAACTACTAACGAGTAATATATATATTTATAGATATATATGTATGTATATACCCGTATTTATTGATGGTAGGTCTCGGTTAGCCTGACGCCGTCTATGTAGGAACTACCGCAGCGTCTATTGCAGCCGACAAACACCACTGCGCAAATATTACTGTATTCCAATATGAAGGGTGTTGAAGCTAGTGTAATTACTGCAGTAACGAGAATCAACATCTTATATCTCAAAGCGACAAGCACATTGTGTATAACATCTTAACAGGCGCCACGACGTTATAGGCAGGCGTATCACTTACCATCAGCTGAATATCCCGTTCGTGTCATCGCTTTCTGGACTAAAAAAAGAGACGTATCACATTACCCTAATAGTTACGAGCTTCAAAACGATAAGACAATGATGTTTGCGCACTACTGTTTGGCGCCAGAAATAAGAGCTGCGGAGGTATCTACCTCGATGGTGTCCGGCAACAGAAACCGACCACCAGTGGAATATATAAAGAAAACGTAAAAGGTTATATAAAACTAGCATATCCCCCTAACGGACTTTCTATATTTATAATGTTATCTAGTACAGTCTAGTTATCATCATGATTGGATAAACAAAGCATAAAAAAAAGACAAAAGAATTTGAGTGCCACACACCTAGTAGTAATGAAACTTTGTGTTGTGATAAATTTGTAAGAGAATGAGATGAACACACTTTGTAGGTGATAAAGATAGAAACAGAGATCGATATAGCGTGAGAGAGAAAGATCGAGGGAACCTAGAGGTGGAAGAGAGAGAGAAACACAGAGAGAGCAATTGATGCATCAACAATTTTTTATTGATTGAAAGTAAAAAGAAACAAGTATAAAATTATGAATCATAGATTATTGAGTCCTCATATCTCACTTCTTTACATTTCTTTGATATTCAGGGGATGGTATACAAAATGGACACTTGACATTAAAACCCTATGAGAATATTCATAGTAGTCTTTATTTCTATTACAGTTTTCTCTTACATAAAATGTAATCGGAGAAATTCTAAATTCAGTCCCAAAAAAGCTGGTATTTTATGATCATGTGGTAGGTCACAGCAAAGAAGATTATAACGAAAAACTCACTGTATGAATTTTTTCTGGAAATATATATCTAAACAGTATTCAACCATATTTACTCATCTCATTTGAGCGCTTCATTACTGAAGGTCATGTTTGTCATGAAATAATCGCTGAAGTGTCAACAAGTTGGCTCATAATTATCAACTAGATATTATGAAACATATGTTTTACATTAAAATACAATGAATTGACAATTTTAATTTCTTTTAGATTTGTATGAGCACTATATAAGACAAGGTCATCAGTTTTTTTTATCACTCAGGTACTCAAATAATAAAACTTTTTTTATGAATTCAAACGATTGAATAAAGTTAATTTCTCGGATTTCATCATTTATTTGGTAATTTTTTGAGGTCAATGATCTTAAAGTCACCTAAAAGATACAGTAAAGTCATTTTGTGTTGATTGGACAACAAACATTAATTAAAAAGTCAGAGGTACTCTCATACCACAGCTGCTGCAAATTTATTAGATAGTGATTGTCATTGCACTTTGAGACACATCAAAATTCTCAATAAGATTATGTAAACAATAATACATTTGCAAGCAGATGCACACATGATTGTATTTTATTGATTCTTATACATTTTTTTGACAACAAAAGACAGTAAGAAATGAGAAGAAAAACTCATTATCAATAAACTATAAATTTCCAACAAAAGTTTAAACAACTTTTTATTATTCAACAGCCAATTTATCCTCACTGTTGGGGTACAGGCCCGATATTATATATTTTCTTTTAGTCATTATAAAATACTAGTTTTTTTCTACAATATGTAAATGATTCTAAAATTATTATTGTTATAAAGATTTACATTCTTCTAGTTTTATTGACAAAACAACTCATTTTAAGTGTTCAAGAATAAAATCAAAAACCACTTTTGCTCTAATATAACTTTATCTATGTAATTACCTTATGCATTGTGGTTTTAGCCAATTAATTGTTTAATTGTTTTTAAATTATTATAACGAATTTATTTAATTGTACTGTAAACAGGATGAGTTAGCCTTTAAGTATGATTTGTACTAAAACTATTTTATTATAATCATTTTTAATGTACATATCATGTTGGCTCCATATCAAATAATTAAATAGACTGTTGTGTCATTGCAAAATAAGCTAAACTCTTAATATTAAAATATAGGTTTTAAAGTTTAAGCTCATTCGGATGAGTTATGAAGTATAGAAGGCAAAAATAAATTAATGAAATAATTTTGAACATAATGACAACTTAATCCATAGAAATATTTTATTTTATTAAATATTATTAAAAACATAAATATTTATGATAAAAAATATTTTTTAAATTATTTATGTAAATTAATTAGAAACATTTCATCTGTAAATCACCACTAAATATGTATATAATAAACCTGAAAAACATGCAGTATCTTAGATATGTTATTGTTGTTAGTAAAGAAAAGGCTTAAACCTAATAATTTTATATGTTTTGCATCCACTTGAAACAAACAATTGTATAATAATTGTGAATAAGTGACAAAGCATGTACTTTCACTATACTTTCTGTTACATTACAGCAAGGCTAGAAAAAGTTTAATAATTTTTTCTTATATTTTTCTTGTCAGATATTAGCTATTAGTGTGCTTAATATCCCTTACTAGAATTAAACATTACACAGACACATGTATGATGTTTACGACGACACGAATTTATAAAAACAAACAAATAAAGGAAGTTTATCTATCAAGAAAACTATTAATACAAAATAAAGAAAAAGCTTTACTTATTACTGTTGTTTAATAAACTATGTTAATTTTAAAGCAGCTTTTTTTTATTACAATAAATTAAACAGAATCGTTAGTTACGTCCAATAAATGTCTCTAAAACAGTATTACAAAATATTGTAAACACTAAAACGTGTCGTCTGTGCGTGGGTTTATCTTATAAATCGTCAGCGATAGATGTACAAACAATTAAGAGTGTTATTCAGCCAACCGACACCACTGGAATCGCAGCCCGGCATCCAAATAAAGACATCAGAGTATGACATGTCCACTATTCTACAAATACTGACCTGTTTTTTGCGTCAAAAGCTTCATAAACGCTACGATGAGTTTCCATTCAAGAGTTTATTTTAAAAAAAACACAAACGTCCACAAATTCAGTTCATTTCACACAATAATCATTTATTTTTTACGATTTTCTTTTTGTGACACTCGCGGAAACCAGCATTCGGCTGACCGCTGGAGCGCAACGTAACAGATTATTAATAAAAAATGTCAGGAAATCATCTCTGTCACAGATAAGCACATTCATAACAATGAAACTTTTTATACTATAAGTTAATAAGCAATAAAAAAATTATATATTTTTTATATAAAATACTAAATATAATCTTTTGAATACTTGAATACTGTAGAACTTATTTCAAATTATTTATAGAAGAATTTATTAAAAAAAACTTATAGATTATTAGAATACATTGTTGAAAACTGTGAAGGACTATTGAAACAAATTTTGCCACCATTTATTGTGTTGTGAAAACATCATATTTCGAATTTACAAGCGCTCTTTATGAAAGTACTAATATAACAACTTTATATTGCCTCTGATTATTAATATTGTTTAAATAATACAAAATAATTGCAAAAGCCAAGATTACCGTTGTTTAATATTCGGTACTTTCTTATAACATGGAGAAAACTCACAAACATGGCATATTTATAACAATAAAAAGTAGTACTAGAAATGAAATGAAATTTCTATATACACACAAATACAATGTTAAGTTTAATCTTTAATATATATATTTGTCAATTTATGTAGTAATTATTATCCCCTTAACTTAGAAAAAAATGTGTAAATCTAACTTATTTTTAATTTATTACTACCTATCACATTTCTTTTCTATGAATGCATTAAAAATATGTTCTCTGTAAAGTGCTGCAGTTATAGAGTTGTCATTGACAAGTGTCAACAATCAAAAATTAGATCGATGGATGAATCTGTATTTTCTTTTAATAGAATTAAATCTATGCTATTTCACTAACCTTTTGTGAATATCCAATTATTTATTTTAAACAAAATACTTGAAGGTTAATTTACAATGATTAAGGCTATACTGGTTTTTAATAACCATGGGAAACCGCGATTATCTAAGTTTTATCAATATTTCGTAAGTAATAATAATAAATACTACTTTCTCATAATTCTTATATTTCTATATAATTTACTAATTAAACACCTGATATTAATTATATGACGATATACTGTTGAGGATTGGTTATGTTACTATCTACGATTTAATTAGGTACTGTTTTATGTAAACAATTTTATATGATAGCACTTCATTTTTATCGCGTGACAACGTCTAAAGAATTTTTTTTCACAAAAGTAAATTTATTTTAAAAGAATAAAAATAATCATATTAATTATAGCTTGTTATTGTAATTGAAGACACTGAACAGGACTTTCATATGGTAAAATAGAAAATGAAAATATGTTATAGTTTGAATGAGAATGTTACTAAAATACTCCTTATTGTTTTTATTCATATGATCAATGTTAGAAATATAACTCTAGGTAAAAGCCATTTTAAAACTAAATTTTCATAAAAGGCTGTGTCCCATTATTTATGAACAATGCAAAAAAAATTATGGGTTGGATTAGAAAATTTAAGAGTTTAGGAAAATAACTATGTTTCAGAATGAAGATATGCAGCAACAAATAATAAAGGAAACTTTTCAGCTGGTATCTAAAAGAGATGACAATGTGTGCAATTTTCTAGAGGGTGGCAGGTATTATATAGTCAAAGTTGACTTTATATTTCACAGATTCTAAATTTAAACTTAGTTTGCTAGTTAAGATAATCCTTAATTAGTTTTCTTTTTGATTTATCAAGTTTTTTGTGTGGCAAAAGAGAATTTTTAAGTTTTCATCAGTCTCTTTGTTCCAAGTGTAAAGCTAAAATTAGCATACTAGGTGTTGTTGTCAGGTGTACTCGTATCTCAGATTATTTTACAAAAAATGTTCATTATAATTTAAGTTTATTCTTTTTGTTGTACTTTATCACCAGGTTGTACCAGTGATTTCTTTTTATGTTATTCACAACTTTTCATGATCATATTAACTTTATTGTGCAAAAAAATATTTTTTCTTACAAAAAGAACTTCATAAGGTCTTAAACTGCCAGGCACATACTTTCTCAATGGCATAGGGCCAGTGTATTGTTATAGGCAATGATCTGGTTCTTTGTTTCAGTTTAATTGGTGGTTCTGATTATAAGCTGATCTACAGGCACTATGCCACACTCTACTTTGTATTCTGTGTTGACTCCTCAGAGAGTGAACTTGGAATCCTAGATCTCATACAGGTATTTAATATTTTAATTTGTGTAAATTGTTATAATCATTTAAGAAATAATATATAATCTTCTGCAGCTGATTTTGAGTATTGACTAACTGTTTGTTTTGATACATTGTCCCAGGTTATATGCCAGGTCCACATATGGTAGAATTTGATTGAGGATATGGTTTTATTGATTTCACGCAGCTTCCTTACCACAACTATAATATATCTCAGACACTATAACCATATTGCTTTATTTTAGGTGAATATATTTTCTGTTGTTTTATTAAGCGACAAGATGAGTGAGAAGTTCCCCTGATGGTAAGCAAAACATCTGTCTATAAGTGGCGCTTTAAGGATGATATATACTGTACTACATTGTGCTCATGGTGAGACATGATGTTAAGTTTTTTTACCACAGTAATTTTACTAGCTACAACACCCATCAAACTAGGATACAGAAATATTGGCACAATACTAGTAGCTGCGATTGTAGCTAGATGGTCTCCAGCAACAGAGACCTACAACCTGTAAAATGCCTTATTGTCATTTCATATTATATGATTTACAGGTGTTTGTAGAAACTTTAGACAAGTGTTTTGAGAATGTCTGCGAGTTGGACCTGATCTTCCATGCGGACGCCGCTCATCAGGTCCTCGATGAGCTGGTGATGGGCGGTATGGTACTGCAGACGAACATGGCAGATATACTTTGCAGGCTCCAAGAGCAGAACAAGATGCAGAAAGCAGAGGTCTGAATTACTAAGAGAAAGGTGTAAAGCATAAATACATTGCCTATGTTCATTTTCTAAAGGAAAATATTGTTAAGTATATATATTTTTTTTAACATATATTTACTTTATTTTAGACATTTTTATCAGTGAATAAACTATACTTTCTGCTGATTATCATATTACTCCATTGAAGTCCAATGCTGAACATAAATGTCCATAAATAATCTTTGCATATCTTTGAAATCTTTGCCCAAGCTCTGGAGTTGGGCTATCTTGGCCGTTAACAGCACGTTTTCACTGACTCTCACATGGAGTACGTATACTTTATCAGAGTCTAAAATAATATATGGAACTAATCCGGTTCAAAGGGCACAGTACATATCAAATAAAATTTCTTTTACAGGCTGGTATATCGGCGGCGCCGGCTCGCGCTGTGTCGGCGGTGAAAAGCATGAACTTGCCACAGCAGCTGCGCGACATGAAGCTCCCCGACCTTCCGCAAGCAATTAAGGTGCATAACGTGTCGAAATAAAGTTCAAATCTCTTTGTTGGCATCTGTTTCAATAATTCTTTGAAGGAATGGAACTTGGATATGCTGTTCAGGTGGTAGTTATAATATAAGATTGGTAGCTAACCAGGTGGGCTTGAAGCAACCCTTCCACCAATCGTACTTTACAATGTATGTATGTATGATGCTCAAATTGAATGAGATAACTTCATGTTACAAAGATAGAACTCAGCCACTTCAATTTGGAAGCAGTTGAAAACTCTAATTGTGTGCTGGTTCTTTTGTGGTATGTCTTCAAAAGGAAGTACTAACTTTACTCTTCACTTACTAATGTGTAAATATGTTATCTCAGGACCTGAAGTTCTGACCGCTACAGCAGGGCGTGTACCCCACTTCGCCCGCAACCATCGCAACGAACATCATCAGCACTATCTACCCGCAAAGTGACAAGTACCACAACCTCCAGCGGCAGGACTTCCCCAACAAGTTCTTTGGATCGGAGGCGTTGAGCGCCCGCTTTTCGGAGGGCTTCTCGGAGAACTATCAGCAGACTGAAGGCATAAATTTTCCGAACTACGAGAGCCACAAGTCGGACGGATACCAGGACCTAAGCGGAACGGTGGACTGCGGGTACGGTGAAGTGAAAAAGAGAAAGAAAAAGAAGAAAATGGGCAAGTGACAAGTGTATTCACTAGAAAACTAAATCGACGTTTGTATAATAATTTAAACTTAAATCTGCAATTTTTTAAATAATGTAAGTACTTTTTTATGTTTACATAAACAATTTGTTGTTTTGACAAATTCAAATCTACTATACATTATAGAGAAGCCGCAATAGCTCAGTTTATAAACCGGCCGTAAGTCTTGAATCTCAGCGGCTCTGGTTCGATCCTGGTGAAGGAGTACATCATGAGGAAACTGACATGTTCAAAGAACAGCGGTTTTCTTTGACATAGGTCATCCTTCAACTTAGACTTGGCATGTGTGTTTAACAAAATAGCCTTGACTCTCTGTGTGAGAGAAAGTCTGGAGTCCAAGTAGGAAGATAACAACTCTGTGTATCTATTTATTTATTTATACAATATAAAAATACTTTTTATATTATGTAAGTAAATAAAACCTGCCATTTTCCATAAGCTTATCAAAATTATGATTTGCTTAATTTTTTAATCTTACTTGATATTTAAATTTGAAGAACACCACCGTTTCGGTAGACCTTAGCTCATATTCCTTCTGTCAAACAATAGTGTACAAATTTTACTGGTATCCTATTCGAAGGATGCTGTATATGTTAAAATTATTGGCGTAATGAGATTTAACATCTTGTCTCAAATCATGCTAACAAGCGTCACTTTATGGGCGGGGGTATATCTTACCATCACGCTAACGCCCCTCGCTCGTCTCTGTGGAAAAAAAATCGTTACAAGCTGTGCTTAATTACACACTTCGACATTCCTTGAACACTAATATTTGAGTGAAAAGAAAATCTAATTCTTTCCAAGTTTATGTATAAAAATTTTTTCAAGTTACTAAGATTAATATTATTTTCTTGATAAAAAAATAGTCAATAAGCGATTATTAATCTTCTATGTATAAAATATTATACTTATAAAAGAAACTTGAATTTCTTACTTTATTTTATTTATATGTGCATTTTGCATTCTATATATCATCATCAGCCGAAGCAGGTCCAAAGCTAGACGTGCGATATTGTGTGCATATAGCGCATGAAGGACTGACAGCCAATGGGGCACTGAGGACCACGAATGACGACCGCGTACCGGAAGACAGTGTTGGTAGGCCCCCGACCAGGTGGTCCGACGATCTGGTGAAAGTTGCGAGAAGCAGCTGAATGCGGACAGCGTAGGATCAATTGATGTTGAGATCTTTGGGGGAGGCCTACAGGAAAAACGTCCACTGCTGGATAGGGCTGATTATGATGATAAAATTTTATTAAAAAAATAACAGCACTAATAACAAATCATATTTTTTCATCTAGTATTAGAATTTTCCGGTAAAGTATGGAGTAACTGTTTAAAACAAATTTCATATGGCAACATTTATAACTTCGTACATTTAAAATGTTAAATATTTCACTTATAAAAAAGTTATCATGTCTATGGTATTGTGTATATCACTAATGGGGTTTATATAGACATTGAATGTAGATATAGTTCGCAACATATATACTTAAGTAATAAAAGTTTTTCAAGCATTACTATAATACCTTGCAAAAAAAAGTTTCAATAGAACAGTGTAAATCAATCTTTGCTATATTTGCATAATAATAAATATATCGAAATTTCATGACCTCGTTCGGGATATACATTTTACGAATTGAAAATCACCAAGATTTCTACGAAAATTTACAACGGCCTGAAAATTATCTCATCAGGATTCTGTGTAGCGGCAAGTAGCAGAAAATGAAATGTACATTATCGTAACCGGCTCCAGTTCAGCAGCGGTCACATATACGTTTGAATGTTAGTCGCCTGATCCAAATTTGAGATAAGATAGTGATAGATATAATATATAGATGGTGTTAAAACAAACTGTGATAGTTCCACTACCCGACAATAGATGACGCGGGAGACTGTGTTCCTGTTATACTGATTGGATAATAGATGGTGCTGAGTTTAATCAATAAAATATTTTTTCTTAGAGAACCAAACTGATATTTGAAAAAATGCGACCTATGTACAATTTTGGTGGATTTTCCAACGATTTTATGGAAACAAATAATTTTTCAAGTAAAAATTTTATTTATGTCATTTATTAATTCACATTAATAATATTGTTTTTACAAAAATATTTTCACTTTCAGTTCATTTATGATTTTTTTTGAAGGGACGAGACGTGCGGGACTTTCAGGTGATGGTAAGTAATATGGTATACACTGCACCACAGTGCGTTCGTCACCTTGAGACATAGGAAATTAAGTCTCGTTACCTCCGTAATTCCACTAGCTACAACTTTTCAATCTAAACAATAATCTAACCTATCTAGGAAACCTTGACGACCTAACTTACGATCTGGAAATATAAGTGACGCGGCATCATCATCAGCTGGTAGACGTCCACTGCTGGACATAGGCCTCCCCCAAAGACCTCCACGTCGATCGGTCCCGCGTTGCTAGTATCCAGTGGATTCCCGCGATTCTCACCAGATTGTCGGTCCACTTTGCGGGAAGCCTCCCAACGCTACGTCTACTAGTACGCGGGCGCCACTCGAGAACCTTACTGCCCCATCGGCCGTCGGTCCTTCAAGCAATGTACCCTGCCCACTGCTACTTAAGTCTACCAATCTTTTGAGCTATGTCGGCGACCTTTGTTCTACGGCGGATCCCCTGATTACTGATTCGATTACGCTCTCCATTTCCATTTGAGTCACTTTCAGCTTTTTTATAAGGTCGACAGTAAGGGGCCACGTTTCGGATCCGTATGTCCACACTGGAAACACGCACGAGTTGAATACTTTTGTCTTCATACACTGCGGTATCTGAGACGAAAAGATGCTGCGTAGCGTCCCGATCGCAGCCCACCCGAGTTGGATTCGTCGAGTAACCTCTTTCTGGAAATAGAACTTACCTAGTTGGACTGTTTGTCTCAGGTAAACGTATTCGTCGACAACTTCCAGTGTAGAGTCTTCGACCATTATTGGCGTGGGTGCAATATGGACATTAGACATAATCTTTGTCTTCTCCATATACATTTCAAGACCCACGTGTCGGTACCCTCTACAGAGGTCATCGAGCATTTTGCCAAAGTTTTCCATAGTCTCAGCCATGACCACGATGTCATCAGCGAATAGAAGATGGGTCATGTACTCACCGGTAATGTTGATGTCATGTCCTCTCGGGTCCAAAAGTTTGAAGACATTTTCTAGCGCTGCTGTAAACAGCTTTGGCGGTAGAATATCGCCCTGTCTGACACCTTGTTGTCACTGGATAGGTTTCGAGCGATGGTCTTGGAGACAGACTGACATAGTGGCGTTTTCATTCAATGACCGAAAAATTTTACGTAACGATGGTTTATTTGGCACCGCTGGAGCGACTGTAGCCAGCCCATGTTTCGACCGAACCGAAGGTTTTTCATTGTCGACGAATGCTAAGCATGGTGGCAAATTATATTCTTCGGTCCTCTGTACAAGTTGCTGCAGCGTATGTATGTGGTCTATGGTACTAAAGCCTTTTTGGAATCTTGTTTGTTCGAGAGGCTGGAAATCGTCTAGCTTGCGTTTGAGACGATTCGTCATGACTCTCGAAAAAAGTTTATAAACGTGGCTCAGAAGCATGATGAGCCCATAGTTCTTCAACCGGCTCCTGTCACCCTGTTTATAAGAAAAGCCTCACCACACCGCCGCGCCATGATGGTTTTCTCCTCGAGTATGATGGAGTTAAATAGTTTCTGAAGAGCCATCAGCACTGGTCGTCTTCCTGCCTTCAGAAGTTCCGCCGTAATTCCATCATCACCCGGCGCCTTGTTGTTCTTCAGCTGCTTAAGCGCCAAACTAATCTCGTTCAAGCTGACGTCCGGGATGTCTTCAATATAGTGTCGGATTAGCTCTTCGGTCGTTTGCCTGATCGTTGACAGGTGCTCGTCTAGTCGCATAAAACTGTCCGTAGAAGTTTTCGTTTTCGGCCAGGAGCTCCAGTCGTGCCGAGACCGTTATACCATCGTCTGTCTTCAATTTCGTCAGCAGGCTCTGTCCAGCAACAGACATTCAGGTAAACACTTGGAGCCTTTATTGCGCTCGATCGCCTCTTTAACACGTTCAGTATTAAATCGGCGTATGTCGCGAGTCAGACTTAGATATCCGCTTGTTGAGCTGCTGTAATGGGAAGCGTCTTCAGATAACTGCAGAACCATCCCACGCCTCTCGTTCATGACCTTAGCAGTCTCATTTGAGATCTTTTTACCTCTATTACGATTGGGTTTGAAAAATTTCGACCCAACCATTAGGACAGTTTCTACGACCCTGGCGTTGTATATGTCCACATCAGTGCAGTCCTCCAGACAATCGAAGCGATTTTGAAGTTGGAGCTGAAAGTGGTCGGGGTTTTGGATCTGGGCGGTGTCTGGTCGGAGCGTAGACCTCATCAGTCGTCACCTCTCAAATTTGACTTTAAGATTTAATATGCCTTTAACCATTTTGTGAGCGCTCCCCGTATAAAGTGAATTGATATTCGTATGAGTCGTGTGAGAGTGGCTGTTGTTCAGACGAGTTTGGAAAACTGCATAAATGCAATTATGCTCAAATTGAGACCGCAACGTCCTTTCTATTATGGATAATTAAAAAAAACAGTTATTTATAATTTATATGTACAAAAAATCGATGTTTTAAGAGTGATTCTTTTCAGAAAGAATTGGTTACAATATCTAATCTCTACACGCGGCCGTATTAGAAGTAATATTTTTAATTATCGCCGTAGTGTAAATAGTTTGTGTAAGTTAGTGCGAGTTATTTACATCCGTAATAAATTAAGCGGAACTGTAAACGTAGTCGACATGATGATAAATAAAATAAATCTACAGTTATACAGTCTTACTACCAATAGATTATATTTTATCTATTTACGTCTACTAACGTTTATATATATTTGTTTGGCTTATTTTTGTGAAGTTGCAACAAACGTTTCCTAGATGTCGCCACGGGCTGAAACGTATATTGATATTGGTTTTTCGCCATCGTTAAAAAGCAGAATTATCAGCTGTTTACCTTAATTATTTGCTTAATTTTTATTCAGTTCCATATTCCTAATCATTTCATTATGCTATATCATGCTTTGACGAGAGAGAGACAATTGAAGCGTTCACCTGATGATATATAATACGCCCGCGCATAACAACGCAGCGTTAGTTAGGATGACATACTCTGCACCATATATCTCGTTGATTTAAGACATAAGACGATAAGTCTAATAGACGCTGTGACCGTACCGACCTAGACGGTCTCCAGCAATAGAGATATACCAGCAATAATGAACACATTTCTTGAATGGCCTCAAAATTTTGAGATCCATCGCCTTACTCATGGAAACTACTTAACCATGGAAATGGCGGGAATTCTAAACATCTGTCAATAAGTTCGCCAAAATAAATCCTTTGTCTTCAGATCGACATATTCTCGATTCCTATAACAACACTAAGTTAATTAAGTCGTTAAAATATAGCTTTAACTTGAGATAATAGTTAGATATAAATGTGAGCAAATATTAAGGAAAGATGCTCCTCTCAGATGCTCTAATTTGTCCGTCTGTTATCCAGTCATCATTTCGAAAGTTTCTTTTGTCCTTTTAACTTATCTGAATTGTTTGTTAAATAACTCGGCGCGAGCATTATGCTCTGTTCATTTAACCATGTGGATGATGAGAGGGTGCGGAATGCCGGTCGGTTGTTCGCAATTTGAAGTCTGCGGTTACCGCAGGACCTCTTTAACTGAGAAAATTGACGATACAAGATTGTCCTGTACTTTAATAAAAGCCGTTTTATCATGTTTATAATTATATAGAGTAGTGCTTAATCACGATCCTATATGATGACAAGCGGTCGAGCAGTCGATGGTAAGGTTACAAGTGTATAAGAAGCCTATTTATTCTACTCTTATTGAATCCCTCATATGTACGGAACCACTGACGCCGGCAGAATATTCCAATACTTCGCCGTTTACATAGCCCCGGTGGTAGGTCTCTGTTGCGAGAAACCCTTTATCTACCAAATCAGCTCGTATTCCTACCGTCATACAATTGTGTGCAAATTTTATTGTGTTCATGTTTGAAGGTTGCTGTAACTAGTGAAATTATTGAGGTACAAGATATAATATCTCACGCCTCAATGCGAGTACAATGTAGCGTTGAGTATCATCCTTACTAGCGGCACATTGTTAAGGGCGGGCATATCACTCATCATCAGGTGAATTTCCCGCCCGTGTCGTCGCTTCGTCGATTAAATAGAAAAAACCTTAAATGTAACTTGTACTACACTAATGTAAGGATAACTTAAGTTTGCATGATATACTGATTAATATAAGATAAATTTAGCATGGAGATCATCAGTTCAGTTGGACAACGTTACGAAAATTCTGTGAAATCCTCATCTAGTAAATTATCCAATGTATGAAGGAAGTAATAGTTGTCAATCAGCGCGTCCACCCAACCCTCACCTACGGCGCATTGACAGAGCCCATCAGGCTGATCCACTGATTCAAATCGCACAACAAGCGATAGATGGAGCTGTGCTTGGCATTTCTCTAAAGGACAAGAACGGGAATCAAGAATTAAAGAGAGAACTAAAGTTGTCGACATAGCTTTCAAGATCAGCCAGCGGAAGTGGCAGTGGGTCGGCCATGTCTAGTGTGTCAGTGGCGGCTGATGAGACAGGAAAGTCTTGGAGTTGAGGCCAGAGATGTAGGACGATCTCCAAATGAACCGACGAATCGAAGTTGATGGATGCAAGAAACAGAGAGTCGTATCGAGCAGTGGATTGGTAAAGGCTGATGATAATGATGATTAATAAGAGGTACAATTTCAAGATTCCATTGCTTCGTTTTTTTATGGGCTTGCCTTACAAAAATTACTTTTCTTTTATAAAGCATAATTCGTGCCCACACTACATGGAACAGCAGCGGCGAGGAGCCAGAGCCGCCGTCGGTCGACCTCTGTCTTATACCATCAGGCGAACTTTATTAAAGGCTCATCGATTTATTGTGAATGTATAAGTACGGCGAGTATGTAATTTCGCGTATCCGTTAATCCACTTATAAGTACTTAAAAATAACCGGCGGATAAAGGATACCGTTTTAAAATACTCGTTGCATTGAATTATGAAAATAGGTCGCCGAGGATTTGCAGCCGTAATTTGGTCCTCGGACGGTAATTTTGCGGTGGCGGCTGGCGGCAGACGTCCGGTGGTCACCGTCGGACACAAGATGGTCTCTTTCGAAAATCCTAATAACGAGGTTAAGTTATTTTTGCGGTGACGTTTGTGAAGCAGTTTGGTTTGGCCGACCGCTGAATTGAAAGAATTCTTTCATTCGTATAATTTGTTTGTATAAATAATTTATATGAAAAAAGTTTTGAATATAAAACCTCTTTCGTACTTTTTAAAAAGGCAACCCCGCTAACAATCGCGATTTTTTTTATTCGGCAACGATGATAAGTGATTCGCCCTGCCCATTACAAGGTGGTGCTGGTTAGAATAATATACACTCCACTACATTGCGCTCGTCGCCTTAAGAAATAACATGAAAACCCTCGTTTTTCCAGTAACTTCATTAGCTACAGCGCCATTCAAACCGTTGGCTGCATTATGCGATGTGGTGTTGCCTACCTAGACGGTCCCCGAGAATAAAGACCTACCTGTAGTAAGAATGATGATTAAGAAAACTCAATAATTATAAGAAATATTGAATAAATTAAATCTATGTTTAAATGACGCATTAATCAATAAAAACAATGCACAATGTTGAATAATAACATAAAAGATTTATTAAAGGAGTCTTATAGCTGAACAAATCCAAGATGGCGGACAATGATACAGATAAAAAATACAAACAACGTTCAAGAAATTACAAAGCACTTGTTCTAATTTATAGTATTTATTAATAGAAAAATAATATTACAATAATAAAGTATGAGTTTAATAATCAATATCTATCTTTCTAAGTATTTATCTAAGTTATTAAGCACAGTTTCAAAACAAACCAACACACGGCACCGCCGCCGAACAATCACCTTTGATATATAACTTGGGGCCTAAAAAAAACCCAGCGGAGCCCTACCCCCCGCAATTACACAATGTTTTGACATTTCCACCGCTCCATTATTAACAGTTATTTATAGATCGCGGCGACTTTAAGTTGGTGTTTTTTTTTACTTCGCCACCATCAATAGAACTTTACCTGGACTTTATCATATATCAAAATTGCTTTCGCGGCCTTTTTAAGCATGGGTGGTCGCGCCGGTCGCACCAAGTGACAAAACTGAACAAAATAAACTCACTTTTTTTGTAGAATACAAGTGAGATGTTCACCTGATGATAAATAGGCCAACTCATTGGGATGATATACACTGCATCAAATTGTTCTTGTCGCTATCGCACGCAATATCACATCGCTATGGTGGTACGTCTCTGATGTCAAAATCTGTCTAGGTACCACCGCAGCTGCTATTTCTGCAGCCAAATAGCAGCGTGCAAAGATTACTGTGGTCTGGTTTGAAGAGCGTTCAACGCCTACAACGATGCAACTTGTCTCAAAGTGATCCTGACCAGCGCCACGTTGTTATAAGCAGTCGTCCCGTTGTTTCGTTAAATAAAAAAAACTGTTATGTAACTAGGTTACAGCGCCCTTCAAACTGGAACACAGTACTGTTAAGAAGCAGGAGGGCTGTGGCAGTTCCAGTGGAACCTGCTCATTCCCACCATAATGATGTTATATATATACTCGTACTTCATTGCATGAAAGCTTTCTATGAGCTGTTTTTAATACGCATGTTAAGCACTGATAGTGTGTGTAAGGGTTTCCGCACAACACCTCACGGGATCGAAGCCAACCTCACCTGCTGATAATGCACCCTGTTAATCAACAAATGAGGCTCTGGCTCCCATCAACCCGCATTGGGCTACCGTGGTGAGAAATGGAATATTATATCCGACATATGGAATCCCTACAAAAGTGGTGAACTGTGGGGGAGGCGTATGTCTAACTGTGGACGTCTATCACCTGATGATGATGAAGCGCTAAGATGAAATAGAAAGACAAAAACTTATTAATTGCCATATAAGCTTTAATAAGTTTTTTTTTAAATAAGGAAATATTATATATAAATTGGAGCTACAAAACTATTGTGGATTAAAATCTTTAGATCTAGATTGAGGTTATGTCGTGTTCGAGTTTAATTACAATATATTTTTTATTTAATTAAGCGATGAGACAAGCGGGACGTTCACCCGATGATTAGTGATACGCCTGCCCGTTGGTGCTCCGCATCAGTGCATTCGGATAGGCTCCGGTATCTCTTATGGAACGCACCGGTGTTCCTCTACTTTGTGTTAACACGTCTCTGAGGAGGGGCCTTACCCTCCTAGGCATCATCGCTGAGCTATTCGCTGTTCCACGCAGGTTCGCTTGTTGAGCGATAAGGGCCCCAACCCTCAAGGCCCGCGAAGCTCCTAAACCCTTTTAGTCGCCTTCCATTACATGCAGGGCTTACCTTAGTAGACCAGAGAGACCTACCACAAGTGATAATATATATATTTAAATATACTACTTTATGTTTATTTATTTATATAGTATTGTGCATGTGTTATAATTATTTATAATGTTTAGATAGCCACCTCTTATAAAAATTCATCTCTCTTAATGGTTAGTAGAGGATTCGTGTGTATCTTTTCATTTTAAGATATTTAAAATAATGTGAAAATCAAAGGAAAGCAGGATACACTATCTTGTGAATAGTACTAATGCTAGTGAGCTCTGCAAGTAAAGGTTTTGTCGCCGCTTTCTTACTTGGGTATTAACTTAGTGAAGGGCTGTTGTATATATAATAAAAAAAATATATGTGATTGTCGGAACGTTCGTTAAAATTACAAGGAAATGCGATTTTATATCGCTTCGTCTTTGAAATTACATTTCGCGGAACGGCGGGCGTTACTACGAAACATTCAAAATGGCGACTGCTGTTTTATTGCGTCTTATATTCAACACATTTAATGATCTTTTTTCTATTTTCCCGCTTTTGTACAACCTCGTAGTTTGATTGTTACTACTTTTAGTCTAAGTAATTAATATAATAATGTTAAAAAGTATATTATCTACACATACTAGCTATTTCTCTGCAGCTTTGCTGGTCGTCAAATAAAATAACACTTGAAATTTGTCTGAAATATTCCTTGGGAGCAACTGCAACTGCAAATGATTTTCTATAGCAAACGTTGCTATAGCAATCGCATAAATGATACCAAATGAAAAATGTTTATAAATGTCAATTAGAAATAAAATGATGAAGAATCTAGAAAAATTAAAAATTAAATAGCTTGTAACCATCTAAAAATCATTCCGCGTCTGACGGTCATGTCCTCGTGTCGATACGTTCACTAGTTTTCACGTGATTGGCGAACAAAGAAAACCCATCTATATATACTGCGTATTAAGAGACAGCTTCCGAAATCAAAGACAGACGATAGTACTAATGACACATTTGATGATGGGACGGAAAAAAATCGATCCTGATAAAAAAAAATCATGTTTTAAAACGTACTATTAGCATTATTTACACTACGAGAAGTATTTGATTTCAATTTCAACATCACCATCATCGGTCACAGCCATAAATAGAAATATTTTATGCTAGCTCAGTATGTAAGGCGGTTGCGTTTTATTTCCTCATCAGTATTTCCTCTCCTCTCCTTATTAAGAATTTATCTATGTCAGCGTCAGCGAGACGTTGAGCTGATGATAAGTGAGATGCCTCCCCATAACAACGTGGCGCTACTTATTATGACATATAATATAGCACTTCTCGTTTAAGACTGGTAGTAGGGTCTCCCTAGGTACTAACAGATCTATCACTAGTAGATCTACTAGCGGTAGGCCTGTTGCCGGAGACCGTTTAAGTAGGTACCACCACAGCTCCTATTTCTGCTGCCAAATAGTGGTTTACGAACAACCAGTAGCCAGTGGAAATTACTGAGGATAACAAGACTTAACATCTTACGTTTCATGGTGACGAGTGCAATGTGGTGCTGTGTATAATAGCATCCTAACTAGTGCGACGTTGTTATGGGCTAGCGTGTAACTCAGAGAGAACATCTTGCTCGTCCTATCGCTTCGTCGAATTTAAAAAAAAGCTCATCATCAGCTGATAGATGTTTACTGCTGAACGTAGGCCTTCTTCTACGTTCTACAGTCAGCACCAGTCACAGTCCTCCGCTACTCGCCGGGCACTAAGGGCTGTCGTTTGTAGGGGTGCATTCGGAGGGATTGGCGCGATTTTACTAAGACGCTGGCCCAATGTGTCGGTGGGAGCCAGAGCCTCGTTTGTCGATTAGCAAGGTGCACCACGAGCAGGTGAAGTTGGCGTAAGTAAGATGATAAGTCTACCGCAGTAATTTCATTAGCTACCACACCTATATATATATAAAGGTTTCTTTATATTAGATCATGCATTTCTTATTCGCGTGCCGCGAGTCCTATGAAGCTGTAGAATTCTGACAGTAATAACTTTATCTATAATATGGACTATTCACTATACGTATAGAAAGAGGCGCGGCTTCAATCCTCACTGATTGAGCTTCCGGCGAAAGAGAACATTGTTACAGTATTGACATGTATCAAAACATGTTTCGTAAACATCCGTCCACGAACTCGCACTTAGTCAATGACTTTGGCTCTCCTTGTGAGAGGAAGCCGAAATCCCAGCAGTGGGAAAATTAACTGATTTATCTATTATTATTTAGTAGATCAATTATATTACCACTGCTGGGACTCGGTGCTTTCGCTTACAATGAGCAAAGGTATCAATTCGCTAAAAATCAAACATACCAATGAATAAGCAATATATAAAATTTATTGTATATGTTATATATGTAGCATAGCGACACTGTTTGTATCTTAAAATATGTACACAAGCACTGGATTTTATTTGTTAAATAAATAATTTAATGTAACTTTAAAAGTATGACGTTAAAATTTATCAACCTAGACGAATTTACCAGTAAGAGCTGGTGAAAAGTTCATGTCTCTTATTTCATCACCACAACGTAATATAAAGTCATCTAGTCGACTATATACGGAGTCGTTCGCCGGAAAGAGTTAACTCACTCTGTTATTATTATCATTACTTAGAGCGCCGTACTATTCGGATGATGATGACTCCATGATTATTACAGAATGAAGGACAATTAAATCAAGAGTGATATTGGCGGTTTCCTATTTCCGCGACCAATAGTAATGTGAAAATATTATTGAGTTCTGGTTTGAAGGATGCTGTAGCTAGCGATTTTACTGGGTTAATGACACTCAACATCATATCTCCAGCTTGCGCAACGTGATGCTGTGTATATCATTCGAATTAGCGCCGCATTGTTATGAAGGTCTTGTTCGTTTCGTCGCTTCGTCGAATAAAAGAATAAATTAGTGCTGCGGTGGTAATACTTAGGCGGTAAGAGAGACCTACCACCACCGTGTTTACCGTGTTTACCAGCACAACTACCATAATATCGCTTTAATGGTAATTAGACCATCGCCGTGTAATCTCCTGTCCGTCTGATCACATGCGCACCCCATGTTTCTATGATGACGTGAAAAAAAAAGATCGGTCCATAGATAATTATTATTTTACGGGGCTTAAGTAAATTATATATATTCTGTGGGAGCTGGAGATGCGACCAACGGCCATTTTGTCTTGAGCCGTGTCACTTTGGGCGCTCCCATTAAACCGGACCACTTTATATCGGCTCTATATAAATTATTAATATTGTTGTGGTCGACCATTTTGGGTGTGAGGGAAAGGGACGGCGATAGTGATTTGTACGCGTTAGAGGAGTGCGGGCGGGGATAGTTTTTACGGTACAGCGGAGTGTATGGGCGGCGTTCGTTTGTGATTATTAGTGTTTTGTGTTCTGTTAACTATATGGTGTTCCATTTAAAACGGGTAATGTAAATAATAATTTAATTATTTCTGTTATATTAAGAAAAACATTCATAATAACAATTAACAAACCATAATTATATTAATGAACAATGAACATACAAACTGAAACGTGTTTAGGGAAATTATTGGTAATAAATAGCAACTGATAGAATGTTAGCGTCGCAAGTCTCAAAGCTATGAGATGCGGTGTAACTATCTTTATTAGCATCACCTACTTACTAATTAAAATATCATGCGCATCATCATCATCATTAGGTTCTTTAAACTGAAGTTTGGCGATCAGATTGGGAAAACCAATTCAACCCTCAGCTATTCTTTTTACCAGATGGTATTTAACCCCGGTCCACTCCTTTATGTCGTCAAACTATTTCTTTCACTGTCTACCAGGTGCACGTTTTCCATATTGCCGTTCAGGATCAACTTCAGGAACTCATAAAGGGATATTCTTTAAAGGTGTCCGAAAAATGCTAACTTTCTTTGCATCATATATGAGACATAGGTCTTAATCATCATCAATATTTTTTGTTCTACGAAGTTAAGAGCGGGACATTTACCTGATGGCAAGTGATACGCCTGCTCATAACAATGTGGAGCTAGTTAGGATGTTATACACAGCACCACATTGTGCTCGTCGCTTTGAAACAAAAGACGTTCGGTCTCGTTTCCCCAGGGATTCACTAGTTACAGCGCCCTGCGAACCGGAACACAGCAATATTTTCACAGTACTGTTTGGCACCCAGCCGGTCTCTGGCAACAGAGACATACCACCTGTACTGTATGTCATCATCGGTAAGATGCCCACAGGTGGACATAGTTATAATACTACATTCTTTCAATTCTGATACATTTCTTAGAATGGTCATTTAAACAGACGCGAGCACGCTCCGAGGGTTTTACATTATTACTGTTTTTACTGGTAACACTGTATAAATTACAATACAAAGCGAACGATGCATTTGCAGGTAATTAAATTAAATGTGCGTGCACGCAGTGAAAACATTTTAATTAACACGAACCGCATCCATTAAGTTGAGCGATTGCAATGCCCCGATATATATCTAGGTAATGTGTGTTTTGTAATTTGAATTTAAAAATATCCCGCTGTATAAGGAGTGCGACTAACTTGATAACTTAGTCTCGATCACTCACACAGGCGCAGTGTAATGTTTTTATTTATTACTTAGTTCCTTATTGTGGTACCGCAACGCGATGGTTAAAACCTTGCTGTGTTTATGTTGTTACTTTAAAGTTAATAAACACTATCTCTCCGAAATGAAGAAGGGGTGACAGGGCTCCCGCACAACAACTCACGGGATCCAAGCTAACCTCACCTGCTCTTGGTGCAGCCTCCTAATTAACAAACGAGGCTCTGGCTCCCGCCAACTCGCATTGGGCCAGCGTCTTGGGAAATGGCCCAAATCTCCACATAGGAATCTCTAGATACGACAGCCTCTAATGTTCAACGGTACCGGAGACCACGCTGACCGTATGTGGAGATTTTTGTTGGAGGCCTATGTCCAGCAGTGGACGTCTATCGGCTGATGATGATTATCCCTCCGATACATTTTTTTTTATTTTACTAGGCATTCCGCAACTACTATTTCTACCGTTATCATCCTAAGCGTCACATTGTTATGGGCAGGCGTATTAATAACAACCAGGTGAACGTTTTGCTCGTCTAAGTGGAGAAAAAAACAAAATCTTAGTATGTATATATATATATATATATATATGCCTGTTTGTATTTTATGATTAGAGTACATTATATCATCTCATATCTCTTCAGAAATTTGTTTTTACGTATTAAAGTTATGAGATAATCAGGGCGCACTGATGATGGTACGTCCGCTCATAACAATGTAGTGTTAAGATATACACTGCATCACATTATGGTTTTAAGACATGTCAAATCTCGTCTCTCCTTTAATTTGAATTCATCATCATCAGCCGATTGACGTCCACTTCTGATCATAGGCCTCCCTTAAAAATTCCTATAATGCGGGTAGGAAGTTATATGGGGGGATTTGAGCCTTTTACTTCCACGCTGGCCTTAGACGGGTTGGTGGTAGCCAGAGTCTCGTTTATTAATTAGCAGTGTGCACCACGAGCAGGTGAGCTTGACTTGGATCCCATGAGTTGTTGTGCGGGAACCCTTACACATCCTCAATTTTAATTATTATTACAGCGTTTTTTGAAAATATAGTAATATTTATACACTACTTTTTAGAGTCAGGAATGGGGTCTGATTTGATACCTATCTTATTATCACAAATAAGATTGCTAAGTTATACTTTATGTAAATATAAAAAAGTACTTTACTATACTTATCTTTAGTATAAGGTTTTATTTTAGTAATATTTGTAATTTATTTGGTGTAAGGGTCGTGGTGCACGCTGCTGATCAACAAATGTGGCTCTGGCTCCCACCGACCGGCATTTAACCAGCGTGATGTGAAATGGCCCAAATTCTCTGTAAGAACCCTTACAAATGACGGTACTTCGTGCCTGGCTGTACTGGAGGCTTTATTAAATGCGAGCAGCGTAGGATCGATCGATGTCCGAGATCTGGACATCGATCAGATCATCAGATGATACATGTCTAGAAGTGGACATGTATCATCTGATGATGATAATTTATGTGACGTATTGTAAATTTATGTACGGAATCGTCGCGCCGGTTTCTCATGCTCATCATCATTTCACCGTCCGTGGGACCCCGTACAAAAACCATCCGGTCTATAACTGTCGACGCCCCGAATCTCCAAACTAATTAGACCGACGTATAAACTGATTTTTTTTCTATCTCCCTTTTATTTAATACTTTACATCTTTCATCTCTTTCTAACGAATTGAGAACTCGATTAAAGGTATACCTGTGTGATGCGATCAAGTATATAGGACACACCTAATATAGATCATTGTTTTAGCTAAGCAATCAGATGAGCACTTTCTTTTGATAGTAAACGATAATAAACAATAACAATAGCGGTGTTTGTTAGGATATTTATACAAGACTATATCATTATCCTCGTTTCTTTAGTAACTTCACCATTCTCGGCGGCGGATATAGGTTCTAGTTAAAGTTATTAAAACCCGGAGGTTATAAATGTGTTATATTAAATTATAACTATCTTTATAATCTGTAGTCATCTCATCATTTATAGTTTTGATAATTCGTAATGATTGCTTCCGGGTCTCCCATTAAGCTTTGACTTGTAACACAAACGTCCCTAGATTTATTCCAGGGCCAAAGTTTTGTATTTTGGTTAGTTGTAGGTAAAAAACACTCTTGCTGGTTAGCTACTAATATTATATTGTATCTGCTGCCATAACTGCATTTGCACCATATGAGAGCCAGAATACGGCCTCGTTCTCACTGAACGTCGCGTGAAAATAATGTGTACATAAGAAATAGAATATTGAGATATAGAAAAGAATAATGAGAGAGATATAAAAAAAAATAATGAGATAATCTTTTACTAATGGTCTTTACAGTAATAATTGGCTCATAGAAACTATCCATTTAGAAGGACATATGAAGAAAATATTCAGATGTGTAAGAATTTCATATTTAATTTTTAATTCAATGAAGCGACGCGACTAAAGGAACGTTTTGTGATGGTAAGTGATACGCCCGCCCGTAACAACTTGGCGCCAGTAAGATGATATATACTGCACCACATTGCGCTGGTCATCTTGAGACATAAGATGTTAAGTCTCGTTACCTTAGTAATTAATCTAGCTACAGCGCCCTTCAAATCGGAACACATATTTTCTACTGTTTGTCGGCAGAAATAGGCGCTACGGTGGTTACCTACCATCATTAAATTCCAAACAGAAACCTATGACCAGATAAATAATAATCAAATTATATATAATAATATGTATAACAAATAATGGATTAAATTAATATAGCTTAATTATAAAGATTAAAAATTTGCAAATAATAAAGCAAAATATATTATCGTTGAATAATGCGCTGACAGTACTTTGTTTATATATTACTGTATTTGTCAAAAGCCAAGGAGGTTTAACGTTTTAAAAAGCAATTTAAATAAATTAAAACCGCGGACTCTGGCCGCAAATAAGTCTGTAAACACTTTATCGCGCGAAAAATAAAAAAATCGCGGACCGTCTGTTCGCAGCTGTTACTCATGGAATTTAATATTATCTGCCTTATTTATAACATTTTTAAATAACACAACTAAAAGTTTTGTTACGTTCAGTTATTATATTACTAATATTATACAGTGTTGTTTATTCGTTAAAAATGGTCGAAATGCATACATAAAAAACAAAGTGCACATGCTACAAGACATTATTTTACTTTCAATGTTTTTAATGATGAACAGAAAAAACAAAATAAAGCAAAACAAAAGTGTGTGTATAAAGAAAAAATCTATAACAGTAAGTGTTACAATATTTATTAAACTTAACAATCATTGCATTTACATGAAACGCTCGGTGAGCGCCAATGTGAAACCGTGTATATCATCCTAACCAGCACCACGAGTTTATGTGAAGGTGCTTATCATAAATATCTTGCCTTATCCTCGCTGTGTGACATAAAAAGACGTATATTCTGTAATAGAATTACAAAAACCGTATAAACTTTTTTTTTATACAATAAAGCGGCGATAGGAACGGGGCGTTCAACTGATGGTAATTGATACGTCCGACCGTAACAACGTAGCGATATTTAGGATGTTATACACTGCATCACAATGTGCTCGTCGCCTTGAGACCTACGATGACGAGTCTCGTTATCCTAGTAATTTCACTTGCTACAGCGCCCTTCAAACCGGATTATAGCAATGTTTGCACACCACTGTCGGCTTACCTAGACAGTCTCCGGCAACAGAGACCTACCACCAATAAAGTTATAGTTTATAAAGTGATCGTATATGCTGTATGTCTCGAAGAGGCTACCAAGTTTGAGTTTTTAGTGAAGGAAAACTTTGTGAGGAAAATGACTAGGCCTGGAGTTCCCAGTATTGGGAAGATTAACAGATGTATTTACGTATGTATTTTTAAGAATATAATAACAAATAGTAATGTAATAGAGAATTGAATAAACTTTCGACTTCTTCATACTTTAGTTATTTTTTTATAAATTTCTCACCCTTTCTAGTTATTAACTCATAAGGTAAGATAATTTGATACAGTGGGATAATAGCTAAGATGCGTCACTGTGTAGTGGCACATCCTAGATATTATCGCTAGATTATGCTAATGAATTTTTACTGTTTATTATAAAAAAAACATTACATCGATGTATTATTATTGTTTTCTTATAAACAACGTTTGCCGAACATCGCTTTGTATATTTGCGTTAAGTAAAATGTATTGCCTTGAATAATATTAAAGGAACAAAACGAAACTGAATTTCGGTAGAAACTTATGGCCATCGGGTGTGATTTCTCATCTGTTTCTTTTTTACTTAAAGATTTAAAAAAAAACCTTTTTTTAATCTTTGTGTATGAAAACAAAATTCCAGGTATTATGCTGTTTATCTTTTGGTTTATTTTCAAAGTCATATGTATATAATCTTTACTCCTCCATGATTTGAAATGGTAGGTCTCTGTTGCCGCAGCCCTGTAGTCTCGGTCTAGTGAGAATAGGACGAAGGTAAGCCCTGCTTGTCGTAGAAGGCGACTGAAAGGGTCTAGTACTTTGTTGTTTGTGTCTGTGTTGCCGGAGATCGCCTTGGTACCACTGCAGCTTCTATTTCCCCTGTCAAAATGTAGTGTCAAAAATTACTGTTGTTTCAGTTTATAGGGCGCTGCAGCTAGTGAAATTACTGGGGTAATGAGACTGAAAGTTTTATGCAGATGAGTACATTGTGGTACAGTGTATACCATTGTATCTAGTCTTGCGAAGTTTTTGCCCCTTCACACGAAGGTTCATCAAATAAGAAAAGTTAGTATTTATTTATGGTAAATTTCTAAATAAAAGTTGATGATGGCTTAGGAGATTTAATAAATTTATCTATATAATATTTATAGCGGTTTGCGAGAATTCAAGTAACATTAGCATATTCTTTTTTTTTTTCAACAGCCTATTTACGTCCCCACGAGGGCGATGGGCCACAGTCACCACGCGGGCCCAATAGGGATTGGTGACTTCACACACCTTAGAATAAATTCTAATTCATGTGCAGGTTTCCTCGCAATGTTCTCCTTCACCGTTTGTATTTCGCTGTTGTTACTAAAGTTCACAAATGTACATAACTTAAATATTAAAGTCATCGGTACATGACGAGATTCGAACCCGCGACCTGCGGAATGAAGGCAGCACGCTTTAATCATTAGGCCAGCGAGCTATTAGCGTATTCTTTAATGTATACAATAAGTTTGTTATCAGAAGATATTTATTTATTACTGTAATTGTCTATGGTTAGTATGCTATAACTGTTAAGTTATACTATCAGTTTAGGAAACTGTTCAAATGTTAACAATATTTTCCGTCTATTCACTGATGATGTTGGGCGCTTGGTAATCATTTTGACTCTTACAGCTCATATGATACCGCGCTCATGGACCCTAGTCCACGGCTTCTTATATAATATTTTATATACAAGTGGTAATTTCAGGATTTTAATTTCCCTTGATGTTCAGTGAAATACTCCGGCTCTTATATATTAGTGGTCGAATACGCCATCGATGTTATGGCGAAAGATTTAAAACATCTGGTGGTCACGGAATTGAACTGGGGACTAACGTGTAAATCATGCCGTCAGCTGCTGTGCAACAGCTTCCGCCAAGTTTATCTGCTGCTCGAGACACAATAACGCCTTCCAGGCGCCATCGGCTCGGTAATCTAATTACTTAAATAGACTACTCCGTTACGAGCGGGTTCCTTATCGAGGTCGGGCAGCGCGGTAACAATGGGCGAAATCAAAAAACTCCTCGGACCCTTAAAGCGTGCCCGGGTCACAAGTGACATCCGTAAAAATTGCCGCAATTAAACTGAAGCAAGAAAAAGTCATTTTAAATTCAACATTCCGAAGCAACGTTCGGGAGACAATGGCCCATTAGGAGCCCGTAGATAAGTATCTAGACCAGACCATCTCAAACTTAATGGGACCACGGGTTCACTTAACACCTTCAAGGAAAGGTTTGACGACTCGAAAAAACCATTAAGTATCTATATAGTGAGGTGTATGGATCCCGCATAACAAATCACGGGAACTAAGCCAACCTAACCTGCTCGTGGTGTACCCTGCCAATCACCAAATGATGCTCTGGTTCTCACCGTCCCGCGTTAGACCAGCGTGGTGGGAAATGGCCCAAATTTCCCCATATGAATCCTCTACTTGATCGATGAAGGAATCTTTGGGAGAGGCCAATGTCCAGCTGTGGACGTCTATCGGCTGATGATGATGATCTCTATAGGTACGACTATAGCGTTTATTTATGTCTTCCAAATAGTATTAACAATCGTTACTCAATCCCGGTTTGAAAGGCGTTGTAACTATTGAAATTCTTTTTATAATGATACTTCAAATATTATATCTGAAGGTGATGAATATAAACCGATGTTGGTTCTCTGTTGCCGGAGACCTTCCAGATAGATACCACCGCAGCGCCCAGATAGATAGACAGATAAATCCATTTATTTGCTCACGCAGTGCATAGTATTACTGTGTTCCGGTTTGAAAGGCGTTGTAAATATCAAAATTCTTTAGGTAAGGATACTCGCTGTATTATCAATGAGGATATCTTTGAGACAGGCCTATGTTCAGCAGTGGACGTCTGTCGACTGATGATGACGATATACCACTCTAACTAGCGCTACGTTGTTATCGGCAGGCGTATCACTTACCATCAGCTTAACGTCCCGCTTGTCTCGCCGCTTAATTTAATGAAAAAAAGGTGTTTATTGTCCTGGCGCTGCTTCGTTGCGGCAGGTTTATATGAGTGCCAAGTGGTGAATATCCATTGTCTTGCGAAAGGGAAGACGATAACAATTATTAATAAATCAATCGTTACAATGGACGGGTACAATAATAAATATTTGCTTAATGATAGCTATATTTTTTTTTAATAATTCATTGTAATAAATAAACATCCTGTATGCAAAATTATATTTTTTACTAGTGATAGGTCTAGGCCGGGACTGCTTAGGAAGGTTCCACAGTAGCTCCTATAGCAGCCAAGAAACAACCGTATGCAAATATTAATGTGTTCCGGTTTGAAGGATGCTGTAGCTAGTGAAAATATTGACGCAACGAGACTTAATATCATATATATCAAAGCTATGAACATAATGTGTTGCCAGTGTATATCGTTCTTTCTTTTTATTATCGGGGGAAAGCTTCTAAAAAGATACTTTACTTTTCGAGGGAAGATAAGATTAAGTGGGATTTTTACCCACTAAAACCTCTTCTCCTCCGGTGACTCACGGCACTACCCCTAAATCACGTCTTAGGGAAGACCGTGACTCTCCTCGGCACCCTCGTTTTGGTAGAAGGCTAAGGCCACTTCGTACGTTCATCCCGGTCTTGATTAGTAGACAACGAGAGCCGTCCCATTCAAAGCTCATGAACCTGAATATCCTTTTAGTCGCCTTCTACGACAGACGGCTCACTTTAGTCCTATTCTTAACAGCCCGATACTACCGGGATAGGTATATATCAACCTAACTCCATGTTGTTCTAGCCAGGCGTATCGCTTACCATCAGGTAAACGCCTCGCATGTCTCGTCGCTTCGTAGAATAAAAAAAATATATATTATTATCATAAGTTTGAGAACCATTTGCTCTACGACCCAATTGTAGTTTCATTTTTGAATTTTAGAACGCTCTGTTTGTTTGTTTGTTTGTTTTTTTTTAATGGTGGAGCGCGCGGGCGGCGTGCCGCGGTGTCGATTTTTGCGGCTAACGATTTGGGATCGAGCGGATTCCCGCTCCGGTTTAACATTCGGTTACAAATCGCGATGGCGGCGCTGCTAGGCGACGAAAATGCTTTTACAAGTATAACACGACCAGCCGTCTCCCACCCAGCCTTTCTAGCTGGCTGAAATATAAAATTACACTTGAAACCTATCCGAAATATTCCTCGAGAGCAACCGCAACCGGGAATGACTTAATGTACCAACCGTTACCACAGCAATAGAATTCAAAAAATAAATAGCCGATCTATAAATCTTTACGCGTCGAATGCTCATGCTCCCATGTCGATACGTCCACTAGTTTTCACGTGATTGGCGAATGTGCGCTCGTGTATCTCTAGTTGGTACGCGCAGAGACAACAATTGTCTGTAAAGACCGATTGTCGTTGGGCAAGCAGGCAAGGCAAAAGATCATTCGATGGTACACCAACCAGAAGGAGCGATCAGATTAAAGACTCGTCGTCTTCTAAATTCTACGTAATCGTAAGAGATGCGCTCGTCAGGAAGCGGTTGAAGCAGATCGTCCGCTCCAGACAGCAACCCTAGCGCTGATTACTATCCTCAAACATGAGGGAACGATCATGGAGAGTATCTCCACTGCACATTAAGAAATTTAATAGAAGAAAGTAGTTTTCGTTGAGATGATTATTAGCAAGCTGTGTTAGCGCAATAGCTTGTCTATTACACGACAAATACTGTTCGATGCTCCTAGTCTATGTTCAGCAGTGGACATTACTGAGCTGGATTAATATAACGACTTTATCACAAGTATATAGTGGAAATTACATGTTTTTTTTCTACATAAAGGTTCAAATATAACCTCTTAATTATTATACCTTTTGTAATAGAAAAAAAATGATCTTTCTTTATTGGTTAGCACACAACACTATATTTGTAGTACATCACTACTTTGCTTGCTGTTTGACTGTCTCTTAATAGCGAATCTCTCAATTAAACATTTTCATCATAAGTTTGCGTTTTATTCATTTTTTTTTAATATGTCGAAGCGAGGAAATGTGCAAGAGGTTAACCTGATGGTAAGCAATTCACCTACTCATAACTACGTGGCGCTTGTTAAGATGGCATTCACTGTACCACATTGCGCTCGTTTTCTTACGGCATAGGATGTTAAGTCTCGTTACCCCAATAATTCTACTAGCTACAGCGCCCTTTAAACCAGAACACAGTAATCTTTGCACACTGATGTTTGGTGGTATCCACCCAGAGGATCTCCGGCAAGAGAGACGACAATAACAAAAGAATATTTTTTTAACTAAATCAAACGCCGATTAGCGCCTGATGTTATGTTTTCGCTGCTCCTTCAACGCGTTCGAAATTTAAACGCGAATATTCTATTCAGAATGAGTTCAGTAAAATGTCGCGGTCTTAGACTTGTTCCTTTTTCAAAAATAGCGCGCCGCGGACCGCACACGACGCCGCGCGCGCGTTTGCGCACGGCCCGCGCACTGACACGTACATCAGCTGTAGTTTCACAATGAACTGCGATCTTTCACACGGCGCTCTTGTACGGTAAATCCTTCCCGTAACCATAAATAAGATAAGTACTTTGCTAGATGCAAACACCGATATGTAACAAACTATTAATTTATCATTGCGAAAAGATATAACAATAATTGTCATAAAGTAGGCAGGACACTTCAGTTAACAAGCTTGGCGAGAAACATTAATGGCAGTACCAAAGTTTGGACTAAATAGTCTAGACAGCACTGCGCAAACATTACTGTGTTCTGGTTTGAAGGGCGCTGTAGTTAATGAAATTACTGGGGTAACAAGACTCAACATCTTATGTTTCAGGCGACGAGCGCAATATGGTGCTATATACCATCCTAACCAGCACCACGTTGTTATGGGCAAGCGTATCACTTACCATCAGGTATACGTCTTGCTCGTCTCGTCGCTTCAAAGAAATAAAAAAAAAAAACGATGTGGTAAATTTGTGACAGATAAATAATTATTCCCGCCATTTCAAACGTAATGTCATGCCGACATTAAAATAACCGCCTTCCTGTTGTCACAGATAAAGGGTTTAAATCGGTTTAAAATCTTTTTGCTTTTTTTTTTCTACAATCGGCCTCGGCGATAGGGTGGAAATCCAATCCTTATTTAATGACGCCAAGTCGTAATTCTTTCATTTCCATTCGAGTCACACAGTGTTTTAGGAGCGGAAGTACCGAACTTTTTTTCAGTATAATCGGCCCATAATGCCACTTTATAACATCCGGTTTGGTATATTATAATAGAAAATGGTTTCGGTTGAGTAAGTAAGGTAATATTTGAATGCGAGCATAGAGAGAGAATTTTGTTATAAACTAAAACGATCGTTGTAGATAAGGGATATCGCTGTACTATTATAAATAAACAATTTATTAACCATTTAAAACAGTTTTTGAATATGTTACAAATACATTACATTTTTTTATAGTTGTTTCATTATTTTTTAAATTACTTTATAAATGTTACGAATAGTGGTTAAGTAAATAGTCGACGTGCTTTGCCCAAGTGATAAACTAGTTCAATCCTTGTATGGGATAAACGTTTAATTGGTTCATAGAAACATTGTTAAGTTAAAATTCTACAAATATGTATTATGTGAAAATTTTGCATTATTTATATAGATTGAAAATTTTTTTATATAAGTAATTCATAATTTGAATTATTACTAACGCATAATTAAATGGAAGTTTGAAAGGATCATAAGCTTGTTTGGAAATTAATGGTGGTAGGTCTCTGTTGCCGGAGACCTCCACGTAGGTACCACGGCAGCGTTTATTTCAGCCGCCCAACAGTAGTGTGCAAACTTACTGTGTTCCGGTTTGAAAGGCGCTGCAGCTAGTGTTATAACTGACGTAACGAAACATCTTATGTATCAGAAAAAGAGCGCAATGCGGTGCAGTATATATTATCCTAACTAGCTCCATGTTGTTATGGGCGGGCGTATCACTTACCATCAAGTGAACATCCAGAATTCAAGTTCAAAACCAAAATGAATAAATTTTATAACAATAATATTAAAAAAAGAATATGTCAATGTTGTGTATATAAATAAATCTAATGATAAATAGAATCGGCAAGTGCAAAAGAAAACGTCCCACAGAGTTTGTTTAAAAAAAGCCTTACCATTACGGGCCCATGCGCAGGCTGCATAAAAGGAACTAATCCACTTTGGTGCGGTGTTCGCAAAGCGTTGCCCCCAGCGACGAGCGTTCGAATTTTGAAAATATTTTGACATTAATGACCGCTTTTGTTAGCGCCCAGTGACGTTCAAGTGAAGTATTGTCGCTGTTCCTTTTTTTGAAAAAAAAAGGTTAAGCGTTGAAGCGTTGCAAAGCCAACTAGTTTTTGGGGCGTAATTTTTTTTTATTAACAACTCGGGGGAGGGAAGCAGAATCGTCGAAGAAGCGTGTTCCGACATACTTCACGCGTAAACGGGCATTAAGCAGTTTTATGGTAACCAAATTAGAAATTGACCAAGTTTGGGTAAGCTGCTTTTTTGATTTAGAATTTCGTCTTTAGTGTTAGACTTTGGTTTTCATATAGATTTTTTTTTCAGCTTGATCTTAATCTAGTGTTCAACGGCCATAAGTAAAATATTGACTACTGGTGGTAGTTCTCTGTTGCCGGAGAGTGTCTAGGTAGGTACTACCGCAGCGCCTGTTTGTACCGTCAAACAGTAGAGTGCAATCATCGCCGTGTTCTAGTTTGAAGGGCGCTGTAGCTAGTGTATATACTGTGGCAACGAGACTCAGCATCTTATGTCTCAGGCGACGAGCATAATATGTTGCTATGTGTACCATCCTAGCTAGCATCACGTTGTTATAGGCAGGCGTATCACTTAACATCAGGTGACCGTCCCGCACGTTTCGTCGATCCATAATTAAAAAAAAGATGATTTTTTTACCAACGCGCTGAAATTACACTGTCAAAGTTATCAATACCCTACAACATATTTACTTATTGTTATTTACAGTTATTCATCTTTTAATTAAATTTAATTTTAATCCAAATTTACAAAAATAGAGCCAATTGAGAGTACAATAAGCAAATCAAATTATGTAGGCTTTTGTTCCTTAACGCTCACTTTAGTTCACGAATTCCGGATCCTGGATCCCACTTTGCTATAAGCTGTATACGTATTAGTTAGTGAAACGACTAACAACACTAAACAATCAGAAGATAGGAAAAAAGAATGTTTTTTTTAATTTTAATTAAGCGACGAGACGAGCGGGATATTTACCTGATAGTAAATGACACGCCTGCCCATAACAACTTGAGCGCTAGTCAGGATAATATATACTGCACCACACTGCGCTCCTAGCCTGAGACATAAGATGTTGATTCTCGTTACCATAATAATTACACTAGCTGCAACGCCCTTCAAACCGGAACACAGTGATGTTTGCACACTACTGTCTGTCCGCAGAAACAGGTCTACCTAGACGGTCTCCTGCAACAGAGACCTACCACTAGTTAAAGAATGGTGGTGATTTATTTATAACTCCTTATAACTCCTCGTACTGTACTCCAGGTACACATCAGCCCGGTTTATGGTACATAATCTATTACAAAAAGTAAAGCACATAAGTTAACACTGCCGACATTTGACGAATGATCTCGTAAGCAATATGTAACATCCGATGCGTACAATGTTAAACCATTAAAATTCTGTTACACCTGGTCCCCGTTTGTTTATTCTGTAACACGTGTCAGGACCGCGCTGGTACAATGGCGAACAAAGTGTTACATGCGATCGCCTCCGCAGGAAGTGGCTGCCCACAATGTAACAAAGCGTCGCACCGGCGGCAACATCTCCCACACAAATATATCTATAGTCTATGCCACTTTGACGTTTGCGATTTTTCGCGCGCGATTATTATAATAAATATAACTGTATTATGTAACTACAGTATTATAGCACTTTGGGGCTGATATATCCTTCAGCCCCCCCTCCCCCAAATCTGTGATATAATAACTTTAATGTTGTGTTTTTGGAATCTCTTACTTTTTTTATTCAACGAAGCGACCTGATGATAAGTGGTCCGTCCGCCTGTAATAAAGTAGCGCTAGTTAAGATGACACGGCACCACATTGTGCTCGTCTTGTGACATAACATGTCGAATCTCAACACTTCAGTAATTTCATTAGTCACAGCGCCCTTCAAACCGGAACTTAGTAATGTTTGCAAAATATCGTTTGGTGGTTGAAGTACACGCTGTGCTGGTATCTGAACGATTTACAGAGATCTACCACCATTAGTATATATATATATATATATAGTTATATTATAATTTATGTACTTCAGACATTTGGGACCTATGATCTTGCATCACAGACTAACAACTCCGTTTTTGCGTATAGTATATTATCAGTTTCGCTATTAAGTTAATTAAATACCATATCTCAATATATTAATACTAAAATATATAGTTTTAAGAAATAACTTATTAAATCCAAATTAGATGATGAAAATCTATTGTAAGTAGAACAAAAAATTATTTATGTCTAATATAAATAATAAAAACGGGTACATAACCAGAGTTCTCTAATATAATTCCTAAAGACATTTCTGGACCCACGATCAGCACGCAAGTACCAAATTTGTTGCTTGAATTAAAAAAAAAAAGAAAAGGGCTCTTAAACAAGCGGACAAACATCAGCTGTCAACCGCAAACTGACCAGAGTAATGACGATAATACAATAACACAATGTCGTATTGTCCGAAACAAGCGGCCAGTGTACATAGAGACTTTATTATACCTGAGCGAATACACACCGAGGGCTCAACTTATACAAGCCACCATCCATCAAGGTCCCTCCTTCAGTTGCTAATACTACAACTTAGGGGTTATCTTTCGCTGGATGTGAGACCGGTCGGTTTTCATTTTGGCGTTTGTTAAAGATGTAAAATACGGGGACAGGTCACATTATAGTTGTGACGTAAATTTTTGTTTGTACTCGGGCGCGTGCTGAGAAAGGTGGGTTTGTTGTAGTGTTCGGTAAATTTAGAAGGATGTTGCCTTTTGACTGATTGTCTTCGTGTTTGTAATTCGACTCGGCTACCGTATTTACGGCTCGCTTTTCTCCTTTCATAATAAAGCACTTTAAAAATTAAATATTGCTTAGTAAAACGAATATTAAATGTGCTTTACGAAATATTATTTACATAGCCGCCATTATGATTACTTAGATGGCTTAAAAAAAATTGTCTTTTCATTTGAAATAATTTGAAAGTTTTAAAGGTAAATTTACAAAAAAAAAACTTGTCGCTGGTTTTATTATACCAAAAATTATAAAAAGTTGATATGCCAAATTGACATACCTGCATTGGTCATTCTAAATTGATCACGTGTTTTTTTTATTATTCATTTTTGGGGGGGGGGGGGCGTTTTTATTCCTTAGAGATATGTCAGTCCTATTGGTTCAAACAAAGACAACACAAAAAAAACTTAGTGTGCAAATAATGTGGTTACACAATATAACAAAAATATTTCGTGCTGCCTCAGTCTTTGATTCACACGATCATGTGGTTGGATCTAGGGTTTACTGGTGGTAGGTCGTAGGTACTGTGCAAAAATTACTGTTCATATCTAGCATTAGTAAAATAAATACTAAAATCATTAATGTCTTGTATTAAATAATTCCGTTATACTGATCCACATTTTTTTATATATAAACGATCAAAATAAATAATATAGTATCGGTTTGTATATTAATAATCGAACTTCCTTTATTTAATTAATATAAAAAATACTACAATATTCAAACCTCAGTCTGTTTTCAGAAATCTCTAGAGCGATTCTACGTTTATATTCAATGTAGTGTGAATTCCCTAGGTCTTTATCGCCTGAGACCGTTTAGATGCTACCGTAGCTCTTATTTCTGTCGATGATCAGTACCATTGAAACATTAGCGTGTTCCGGCTAGAAGGGCGTTGTAGCCAGTAAAATCACCGTGGTAACGAGACTTAACTTCTTATCTTAACGGACGAGCACAATATGGTGCAGTGTATATTACTCTACCTAGAGTGATATTGTTACGGGCATGATCGCTTTGTTAAATAAATTAAAAACCCACTAAGAGCTTCTAAACAATGAAGAATTTTGTATATAAAAAAAATCTGTATCATTTCAGCGAATTCAGCTTGGGGTACAAATACTAGTGTATATTTCATAATAGACAACTTATAAACCGAAGGGTTGACACGGTAACGATTCTCCCTCGCAACCCTTCTGCTAGTAAAACAATTGTCAGAGCATTGAATAAACAAACCGCCTAATCTCATAACAACCCATAATCCGTTTATGGCTGTCCTCCTTCCCTTGTGCGGCACGCCCGAGGGTTGGGGTTGCCAGAATCAGAACTCCGAAATTAATTCACTTGCACGGAGTTCACTCGTAAAACTGCATACCGTGGGGTGGGCGAGATAAGCACACTGCCAATAAATAATTGTTTTTTATCGCATAAACGTACCGCACTATTAGTTTATTTATATTCACATATATATACGAGTACAACTTGTTATCTTATCAGTGTTCAAATAATTTCTTATTCTATGCAACGTCGAGGCAAGCGATACGTTCACTTGATGGTAATACACTAACCATAACAACGCGGCAGTAGTTAGAATGATATACACAACAGCACATTGTACTCATCACCTTGATATATTAAGTTTCGTTACCTCAGTAATTTGATAGTAATTTTCTTGATATATCACCATAACCTCAATTTTACATTACTAGCATTTTATCTAAGATGAGCTCGGCATGATAATAAGGCGATGGTGAAGCTCAAGCAGAGCACTATGGCTCTCATGTATCAACAGCCGCAACACACCAATATTGATACAGAACCAGAGATATAATATAAGCTTGGTAGTTATCAGCTTCCGTCAAAACCTACCATCAACCACGACAAGTAACTCCGGTTTCAAAGCGGGGATACCCGAGTTAACATTAATTTATTTAGTGAACAATTCGTAAAAATAAACTCCTATTGATATACCCGCTACTTTGTATAACTCCCCCAAGTGTTAAGCGCGAAGTTTCATGACGATCCCTCGAGGGTTTGAGGGGTGGACCTCAATGATACAGATTTCCCTTTTCATTCGTTGTGTGAACATCGAAATTTGTTAAGTAATTGAACGTATATTTATTCATTTCTGCTTGTAGGTGGGTGCGTTTGGGAGGGGTATAATGGTGTTCATTGTAGCTATTCACATTTCATTAATTCCGTACATATGAGAGTAAGAGTTTAATACTCATACTATCATAATCATGTTGTGTATACGATTAGAGATGGTACAGGATGCAGGTGTTACAAGGAGCTTCGTAAAGTTGTAAGTTGGTAAGCTCAGTATAACGCTATAATAATGTAAATCTAACATCATAACTTTACTAGCTGCGAGTTATCTGTCAAAATATGACAGGCAGAGTATTCAGGGAGAAAACGCTTAACTATCTTCGGTAATATTACGTAATACCATTAGGTAATTAAAATCAAGTATTCATACATTGTAAATACAAGAACGAAACTATAAAAAAGAGATATTAAAAAAGTCTACTTTTTTTAAGTTTAGTAATGGCTAATAATTTCATCACTGAACAGATTTGTTATGAATAAACAACAGATATAACACCAAGACGCAATAACTTGTAGAGACAAAAATTAAAAAAAAAATATCTTTATCATTTTAATGAAATAAAACTTCTCTGCAAGGGTGCCTTCATTCAGCAGTCACCTGGCTATATAACAGATTATGGCAAACCGAGACCCAATAGATTATGAAAAGATAAAAAATTAAAAAAAAAAGTAAATGTGACCTTTGTCATTTTAATTAAATAAAACCTCTTTGCAAGTTTGCCTTCGTTCAGCAGTCACCTGTGCAATATAACAGACCGTGGTAAACCGAGACGCAAAGATTATGCAAAAATAAATAACAAAAGAGAAAAAGTATCGTTTGCGGTTTCAATTAAATAAAACCTCCGTGCGGGGCCGCCTCCTTTGAGCCGTCAGCGATGCGAAAGGAACCCACCTACAACCGGCCGGCGACAAAGGGACGATCACAAATTACGCTCGCAATTTACATAGAAAAAGTGACAACAAGCGACGCGGAACATTTGTTAGCGGCCATTGTATTGTAAAGTATTACATTCGCGCGCTTTTTCGCCTTATTTATATTTATAAACGTTCGCATTCGGTGCGCACTAACAAGATGTTTACGCGCCGCAGTGTCAGCGTGCGCCGAAATGTGGCCGGTAGTGATGCGCGGACGGAAACTACACCTCCACAGGGCTAACGTTCATAAATGTTAATACTAACCGTTTTCTGTTATACTAATCGTATTACAGCTTTGAATTACAATAACAGTGTCGCGTTGCATTGTTCTACAGATAATGAAATGTAAGTTATGGCTATTAACCAGTTAAAGCGGAACATCATTCAATGCGGGGGGTAGTAGTTAAAAATCAGTTGAAAGAAATTTTAAAAAATCTACAAATAGAAAACAATTAGAGAACACTTGTAAAAAAATATTTCAATTGCCGTTTATTATAGAAGTTGCGTTAAACTACATTCATTAATGTATACGACCTATTGGATACATGTTAACATGTTTTTTTCTTTTTTTTTTTTTATACCAAGAAGCTACGAGCCGAGCGTGACGTTCACCTGATGATAAGCGATACGCCGTCCAATAACAATGTAGCGTTAGGTTGTTGTACACGGCACCACATTCCTCTTATTGCCTTGCGATATAAGATCTAAAGTCTCGTTACCCCAATAATTTCAACTACAAGCGCCCTTCAAACCGGAACACAGTAATGTTTGCACACAACTATTCGACGGCTGAAACATGCGTTCCGGTGGTCCCTATTTAAACAGTCCCCGGCAACTGAGACCTGCCACCATTAACCACCATCACCACTATTACTTCAATAATGTTTTATTGTGATATAAATAATATATACGTTTATCGTTCCCACTGCTGGGATTCAGGATTTTTTAAAGGAAAGTGTTAAGAGACATATCTATTAAATGATCATGCAGGTTGGTGGTAATCAAGTTACTATGATGACTGTTGGATTTTTCAACATGACGGTCATCCGTCAATTTTCTCTAGCTGCCCTCTTCAAACTGAAGTTTGGTGTTCAGATGGAGATAGCCAATTCGATCCTCATGTCAAGCACAGGAAGGTCATGTATATTTTTTGTTAAACATTATATTACATATAGCACATCGATATTTTAAAAACGTCCCTAAGGGTACGGATTATTTTTTACCGTCGTCGCTTTCTTATTTCGGCAGAGGCAAAGGCGTTTGACGTACAGCCATGCGGTAGGTGAGCCGATTGTTGTTAAAATGGCTACGTAAGGTATACACAATCTGGTTTTTTTTTTAACGTCGTTGTAATTCATGCTTTGACATTTGTAATTACGGTTTAATGTAACGAATAATTGTCGCCATTATGGATAAAGATAATCTATGTCATGATTTTATAAGATTATTTGATGTGGGTACCATTGAATCGGTTTAGTGAAATTATTTCCTGTTGTGTGTTACTGGAGAGTACAATATATATATAATGTATTAACATTAGATCAAGTAACGTCGCCGTAGCTCCATCTGTATACTATATACTATATTCTAAGAGAATTAAAACTACTTGCAAAGCTTCGGAAACGAACTAAGAAATTTATTGGTGGTGGGTCCCTGTTGCTGGTGACTGTGTAGGTGGGTATCATCGCAGCGCATACATTTGCCTTTTAACAGTAGTTCAAAAACGCTACTGTATTCTGGTTTTAATTACTGATAGTGGAAATTACTGAGGTAATGAGACTAAACGTGATGAACGAGTTAGCTCGCTTAGATATCCAGGTATTCGTTGCTATACTACATCGTTTAAAACAGTGATTGTATTACCGGTAGCAGGTCTCTGTTGCCGGAACCGACTAGGTAACAGCGCAGCGGCCATTGCAGCTGACAAAAAGCAGTGTGCAAACATTACTGTGTTCCTGGTTGAAGGGCGTTGTAGTAGTGAAATTACTGTGGTAACGAGATTCAACATCTTATGTCACGAGCGACGAGCGCATTGTGGTGCTGTGTTTAATATCCTAGCGTCACGTTGTTACGGTCAGGCGTAACATTTACCATCAGGTGAACGTCACTATTGTCTCGTCGCTTAATAGTATAAAGTAAAAAAAAAGAACTATACATTACTGAGTCTATGAGTGATAATAAAATACTATATATCTATATATATATGTTTCAGCTATTATATATAGTTTTTAGTTTAGTGAGTAAAAAAAGGGGACAATTTATGGCAATAGGTAACGTTATATAGTAGCGTTATTACATTTTGGCGCTTTGTCAGCGAGTGGATCCAATAACGCGTTGCTTTTGCCCCGAAAGCAATAAAAGCGGGAAAAAAGTTTGCGGGACCGCAGACAAGTGCTTGTAAGCACGTGTCGCATCCAATATGGCCCTTGCGTTATGTATACAATTTACTTTATTGCTCTGCTGCTGTCGTTTGTGAAAGACATTACATTTAACTATATACAGCATCTGTCTAAGTATTAAATAGATAATTTATCTTAATACAGATTTTTCTACATATCATCTGTTTATACTATTAAAAATATTTGGTATTGTTATTATTTTATGTAATATTAATTGTTTCTGCCGTCAAACAGTAGTGTGCTGACATTGCTGTGTTCCGGTGTGAAGGGTGCTGTAGCTAGTGTAATTACTTGGGTAATGAGGCTTAACATATATCTCAAAGTGGCGAGCGCAATATGATGCTGTGAATACCATCTTAACTAGTGTGATGTTGTTATGGGCGAGCGTATCACTTACCATCAGGTGAACGTGCCACTGGTCTCGTCGCTTAATAACATAAAAAAAACCTTTTAAATCTTTTTTGTTTTAATGGATTACAACTATATAAATAATTGAATAAATCATTAAGTGTTTTAATATTTGTAATCTAGCCTTTGTCTTTTAAAATAAATAAATACTTACATATAAAATGTATTACAGAGAAAAAAGATTACAGTAGCTTATGTTATTATACCTTCAGCTGCCGAAACGATCCTTAAAGAGCTTACAAGCAAACACACAGACGGAAAAAATATATAGTCTTTAGGCGTAATATATAACCATTTGTATCATATAGCAACGAGAGGACGGAAACATTCACGCCTTGGTACGCAAGTTGTCAAGTGTCGTTATCCCGGTAACTTCAGTAGTTATAGCGGCTGTCAAACCGGAATGGAGTAATGTTAGCACACTATAGCTTGCCGGCAGCAATAGCAACTGCTGTAGTACTTACGACGGTCTCCGGCAAGAAGGATATATCGCTACATTATAAGCATACGTTTTAATGTTATCTATTTGTATGGATTGTTGTAAACGTTTGTTTGGATTTCGTTCGGGTATGTGTCGGTAATAAATGTAAATAATTTGTATGCCGTATAGTTCTCTCACATCCCGTCATTTAATTGACACGCATAAAACGTAAAATATCAGCAGTTAAACGGCTCCCCCCCCACATATAGTCCTAACGCGACAATATTACGACGCCGTATTGTGACGCCTGATGATCATTGATTGGTTATGTATGAGTAGATTTATGTGAATCTACGGAATTATTGCGTAATAAATAAAACAAATATGAGAGATATTAGATGATAAAAATATTTTTATTACGTTTCTTTATATATTAGAAAAATTAAAAGAAACTAGCTGTTCATCGCCTTGCTGTCTCTAACATTCCCGCAAGTCTTCTAGGGAAAGCTATTATCAAAATCCAGTCTTAGCTGACCTCTAAATGGCAGAAGCAATATTAGATGATAACTCTTGTTATCCCACTAGCTTCTCTAACTTCAACAACCTTCAATCCGGAACACAGTAATATTTCGATGCTACCAGAAGATATAATTATTTAAATGGTAATGTGTAATTATGCCTTAAATCTAGACAAATCAATTTCGATCTGTTCCATAACGGTGGTTATATTCTTAATTATAGGATATTTACACGTTAACCGTTTAGCCATACTATACAGTCCCGCCGTTATATTATGCTATTAAAAGTAATGATAAATTTTAATTATTCGTAGTCCATTCATTCGCCTTCTATGGATAAAAAAAAAAACAAATCAATGGAGCCAACTTAACGCTCCTTATGCTTAAGCGTTGAATACCAACATGAAAGATTTATTACTGAACGGCCAGTATAAATACTGACGTTAAGGTTCACCTAAGTGTCTTTAATTACATTTCATACCGGAGGTGTTTAATGAGTTTATGAGGTCCGGTAGTTAAAACTATTCAGTTATATCATTTTTATATAACAGTTTAACTGACGGGGCTTTACCAAACGCTTTCTTGAATGAGTATCTTTTGACCCCATTCTCAGGCCACAAAAATTGTGGACTTAGACGTGTGGAGGAAGACTTGAAAAACGGACGTAGATAGAGTCAGAGTTGCCCTGTGGTATCGGACTATTAAGAATTGGAGAAGGTGATTAATACCGTTTTCATGTGCCGTGGGATTTGAAGATCGAGGCCCTCAGTTGTCTACTAAGCGAATCCTGGGTAACCAACAAGATACGAGATGGAGTTATGGTTCTCATAGCAAAGAGAAGGTTGTGGGCAGGGTACACTCCTCGGCATATGCTTAAGCGAAGTGTGGAGAGGCACGGGTTCGTTGCGTAGAGGTTTTCGGGGCCTATTTTAAAGTACTAAGAATGACCACCGAGCGAGTTTTAATGTGTAGATATCCTACATATACCTGTCTTTCTCCTCCCTAGAAGAAATGTATCTTTTTTGAAGATTATCACTCAACAAAAAAAATGTTAGAGAGGAAGAGAGAGAGAAGTCAAAAAGTATGTATATAATTATTATGCCGTAAGGTATTAACAATATAACTATTGAAAATCTTTATGAAATCCATAGTTTATGTCCAGCAATGGACGTCTATCAGCTAATGATGATGATCAATAGGAATTCATTTTTAATATTTTATTTTTAAAACACAATTATTTTAAAAAGTTTTTCCTGTTATCGCTACTTTGCTAAACACTACACACGTGTCGCCTGCTGCTGCTGCGTTACTTTGCTCAACCGACACAATAATGAAGGGATTTTAAATCGAATCATTACTTGTGATGAAAAGTGGGTACTGTACGATAATCGGAAGCGCTCGTCCCAATGGCTGAACACTGGAGACCCAGCCAAATCCTGCCCTAAACGAAAATTTACTTACGAGTATTTGGTGGACTAGCGCCGGTGTCGTTCACTACAGCTTTTTAAAATCGAGCTAAACGATTACGGCAGAAAACTATTGTCATCAACTGCAGACCATGAAGGAAGAACTAGCAGCTAAACAACCGAGATTGGTCAATCGCTCTGCCACTGCTGCTTCACGACAACGCAACACCACCACCACACACTGCACTAAGTTAGATGAGCTACAATTAGAAGAATGTCTGCGACATCCACCGTACTCTCCGGACCTTGCCCCAACAGATTGCCATTTTTTCCGGAATTTGGACACCCCCATGGTTTGTTTAGTAAAGGGATCAATGAACTACCTAGGAGATGGCAAAATTCCATAGATAATAACGCAGTGCATACTTTGATTAATTAATTTTACAAACAAAAATTTGCTTTATATTCCTGCCGTACAAAACACCTATTTCATATATAAGGACCTAATATTAGAGGAGATAAAGAAAAGGGTAGTAAGTAATTTAGTTATACCCTGTTGCTGAATTTGTTATGAAATAATAAACAAACGAACTGTGTATTTGTTTTTTTTATTCATAAGTTTGAGAAAAAAAAATTGTTATTAAATTACAAAACATCTGTAGTATATTATAGTAAATTTACGTATTAAGTCAGTTAAATGTTTGAGTTATTTATATCAAATGAGCTGCTCGGCTTTCGAAGACAGGGACGCCTGCAAGGGGTCTCTGAACATGTTCATAAAATTGCACATTTTACGTTCGGAAGGCGGTTAAGTTATAGTTAGTGCGGGCTCCGAAGCGAAACTGCGGTGATAAAATCCTTTAGTTTTATCACTTGTGTAAATAATGTTATGGAAATTTATTAATATAAAGTTAATTGAATAACTTCATCTTGATATAGAACCGCGGATAATATTAGGCTGGAAAACGGATATACGTCTTACCAACTAACTCATATATATAGATAGTTTATTATATAAATACTATCAGTGCTGAAGAAGAGCTGAACATCGGATTAATTTGCAATTTGACTAGCAAACTTCAATTTGAAGATCTCATGATGATGATGTTTGGAAAATAAATGAATACTCGTTTGAAACGTAAGTTGTTCTATGATAAGAAATTTGATGCAATGTGGATTTTTTTTAATAGTCGGACGTTCACTTGATAGTAAGTGATACGCCTGCCTAAAATAAACATGGCGATAATTAGATATTATACATTGCACCACGTTGTGATCGTTGGCTTGAGATATAATATGTCGAGTTTCGTTACATCAGCAATGACGCTCGCTACAGCGCCGTTCAAACCGGAACACAGTAATTGTAGTTAGGCAGTAAAAAGAGCTATAAGATTTTTTCAAACACTCTTGGTTAGATACCAAACACATATTGTAAATCTGGCCGCCATAACTAAATGGCTACTCCAGCTTTCCTCCCTACTTCCAGCCAGAGTACTCAAGGAAAACAATTGTCCAAATTCGCAGCTTCATTGCCTCTTAATAATAATATACAGCCCTCCATAATGTGTCCACAACTGAAACCAGAACCCTTATGAGAGGTTATAACAAGAAAGTCAAGGCTGTTTATCGACCACCCTGCCAAGATTCAGTTGGTCGATGTCACGTGTCCTCGAAAGACGTTTTTCTCATAACAGTCGGTTTCTTTGAATTTTATTTCTTCACAATTCTCACTTAACTTGTTGGGAAATAAGTTAGACGTTAGTCCATTATCAATTAAAAAAAAACCATACTATTGTTATATTTGTAAACAGTAAATCAATTTAATACGCCATGTTTTAATTAACTTTTTATATTATCAGATTACGAATACGAAATGATCAATCAACATTTTTTTTTTTAATATAATAATGACCAACTATCTCTCCGCCATCGCATTAAAGGAACACAATTCCCCCGTATCAAAATAACATCATCATCCTAACTACAAATCATTGCAACAAAAAAAAAGGCCTATTGTAGCGCCCTTGCGGCTCCATCCCCAATATCATTTCAAGGCCCTACCACAAAGTACTTATAAAAACACCCAATAACATGCGTTAATGCGGCCGAAAACACGCAGCTGTTGTCTCGGTGAATAAAAAAAAAGTATACTCCGCCGCCATTGGTCCGCCCGTGATGGCGGGACATTAGCCGCATCTGTCAGTTTCATTTTGTCTATGGCTGGGCGTAGTCCGCCTGAACAGTTTCCATCCACATGTCGTTAGATATTTATGTGGAAAGTATTGCAATAAACGTTACGAGCTCGTACCCGATGCTTTACATCTTATCGTACAAAACGATAATGAACCTTACCTGGGGGAGGGGGGGGCGTTTCCTTGTTTTAATAAAGTGTTAAGTTCACGTTTAATGGTTCCATAATCGTAACCGATACAGAATCCACCTAAAAGCAAATACCGGTTACAAAGCCTTACAGTTCTGTGACACGGTTAAATTTAAATGGAAGACGATACTTAAAACTTTATAAGCATAACCTAAACCGTTATACATATAATATGTGAGTAGTCATATCTATATATATATAGATTTTTACCGTTTTTTATTTATATAAATAAGGCACTCGGTTTTAAATGATTATTCGATTAAAAACATACAGAGTTATATTTCGTAAAACAGTTTTTCCTTTCATGAAAATATATATAAAATGAAAATAATATGTCTTATACACTAAATAGGCTGAAACTTGAATATCTCAAGTAATACTTTCATATAGTACATTATTATGTATTAAGCACTAGTATTGGAATCCAAGCCAATCTCACCTGCTCGTGGTGCACCCTGCTAGTCAACAAACGGGGCTTTCGCTCCCACCAACCAGCATACGGACAGCGTGATGAGAAATAGCCCAAATCCCCTCCATACGTGGAGATCTTTGGACATGTCCAGCAGTGGACGATTATCGGCTGATGATGATGAACTATATAACAATGATGGATACATGTTATATAAAATTCAGTCTATGTGTATAGGAGATATACAGAGATTCATTGCCCCATCACGAGATCTCTGAAACTATTAGACGTAAACAATTAAAATTTTATAGAGGTGTTGCTTCTGTGGTTTAGAGATCAGAGTGAGAATGGATGTTATAAGATTCCTCCCACAAAGCGCAGGTGTTACAGCCAGCAAAGCGGACGGGGAACAGCCAGTTATAATATATGTATTACGACTTAGACATTGTATAAGGAAAAAAGGTAGAAGGTACAATGTTTGCTTCCCTGATGAGTGAGGACCACAGCCGTCCTGTCTTTTTGCATTTCTGTGAAGAGACACTAAGTATAGTAATAAATGAATGGTATAGCAAAAAGAGAGGAGACTGTATATAAAAATAAGATTAGAATTAAGGAAAACAATGATGTACAGGATGTAGAAGTAAGAATGAATTAAGGACACAATGTACAGAATAAGGAATGGATACAGACCTAAGAATGGAAAATAAATAAAAGTGTGTGTATCAATTTATTCCAGGGAAGGATGAAAGAAGGAATTAGGATGGAGTATAGATGAGAGAAAGGAATGGAAGATTAAAATGGTATAGACGAAGAGAATGGAAGTTGAGAATGAGGAAAGGAAATAAGAAATGTAAAGAAATAAAGAAACGAAGCATGCCCAGAGGAACAAGTAAAAAAAAATATTACTTATTTTACTGAGTGGAGAATGATAACCGAGGTTCTATTGCATGGTCAGTGAAGAATTTTTAATATAGCATATGCACGATATTTGAATGGAACAGATACAAGGACAGGACACGTCTACCATCGAGCGTGTTTTAGTGGGTATTATTATCGGCCGATAGACGTCCACTGTTGGACATCGGTTTCTCCAAAAGATTCCCAAGTCGTTTGTTCATACGTGAGATTTGAGCCATTTCCCACCACGGTGGCCCAATTCGGTTTAGTGGGAGCCAAAGCCTCGTTTGTTGATTAGCGGGGCGCACCATGAGGTAAGTTTGGCTTGGATTCCGTGAGTTCTTGTGTGGGAACCCTTACAGCCGTTTTAGTGGGTAATACTCTAAATATATATCCCCGATTCCCTTCTTTGTATTAGCGAAAAGAATGTAGGTGAGGTGAAGGCGCGGCACCTGTTAAATTTCTCTCCACCTCCAGGATACAGAGTCAAACAAATTCATCGCGCTGCGTGTCCTATCGCGTCGGGAGCTCGGCGCAGTTGACAAATATCAATTTATATGTTAATAACTTGCTCTGGCGCAGGGTTGCCAGTCTGCCAACGATCCTATATACCTTACGTTATACGCTTTGGAGGATAATTCACTGGTGGTAGTTCTTCGTTTCCGAGGATCTTATAGATAGGTACCACCGCACCTCCTATTCCTGCCGGTGGATAGTGTTGTATAAAAATTACTGTTATCCGGTTCGAAAGGCGTTGTAGCCATTGAAATTACCGGGGTGACGAGACTGAACATCCTATGTCGCAGGCGATGAGCATAATCTGTTGCCCTATCACTTACTATCAAGTCATTGTCCCACTGAATAAAAATAAATCCACTAGTTACAGCACCTTTCAAACCGGAACACAGTAATGTTGGTCTGCGGTGGCCTGGTAATATAGATATTACGTTTAGTTCGATGAAACTATCTAAATTTTTCTAGGTTGTATTTAATTATGGAAATATATATATATATATATTAATAAATAAACTTACTGTTTGAAACCGATGTACATAATGTGATGTTGTATTTATCATCCCAAATTTGGATGGTGATTGGAGCTTAAATCTAACCATTAATAGACCTACTTAGGTGAATATATATTTATTTTAGGCCCTTGAATTCAGAAATGGCAGGGAACACAACCGCAGCTTCTCCAACGCTATACTTTAGTAGCTCGTCCTGGAGACGGCTCTTTGCAGTCTGAAAACCCAAATAGTACAATGGCCGGGGGTATTCGCCCTCCTCAAAGGTGTAGTGAGGCAATTTAAGATCCCCATCCTAACCGGCCACGACCGCAAAGGCCACGTTAACGTGAAAGAACACCGTGTACAGGTGGACCTTCGCTAGGTACATGAACGCCACAGAGGCTTTGTCTTCGACATGGAGACTAATCTAACCAAATCAAATATAATCAACTATTAAATAAAATGCAACATACAAGGGTTTACCAAGCTTTGTAGAACAAATTACAAACCACCTATGTCCAGCAGTAGACGTCCATCGGTTGAAATGATGATGATGATGATGAAAAAAAATGCAAAGATTCATTCCACTGGGCTTGTAGATTTGACTCCTTCAGCATTTAGTTTGTTCCTTACAATATTGTAATACTATAACTCTTATCCATAATGTGATGTTCAAATTATATAATCATCATCAGTTCAGTAATCATATTGAACATCATCATCATCACAAGTACTCTCTTAATTTTTAGCGATACCAGTCCTATACAATTCATTCTCGTGTCGTCAGTCCACATGATCGCCAATCTTCCTCCTCCATCTGCAGTTTAGTCTCTGCGCTATATATATTAGAACTAAGGTCATCGACATAGCCCAAAAGATTGCTAGACTTAAGTGACAGTAGGCAGGGCACATTGCTCAAAGGATTGACGGCCGATGCAGCTGTAAGGTCCTCGAGTGGTGCCTGCGTACCGGTAGACGTGGTGTTGGGAGACCTCTCATAAGGTGGACCGACGATCTGGTGAGAAATCCACTGGATGCGAGCAACGGGGCACCGATTGATGAGGAGAACTTTGAGGGAGACCTATGTCCAGCTGTAGACGTCTATCGGCTGATGATGATGTATTTATATTGCTATATGTATGGTATGTCGCAGCAGCCCTGCTTTAAACCCGGTAGACATCAGATCGAGCCGTAAATCTTGAATACGTGTAATTAATGTTTGTTTGCGCGGCGAAAAGGAAACAATGTGACCATTTTTTCTCTTACTTTGTTATTTATATCGATTATATAATGCAAGCGAAACGAATTAGTTCATATCGATTTTAATTCGAGAAATGGTATATGTAGTATATGTACTGGCAACACCGCAGCGCCTATTCCAGCTGACAAACAATTGAATTGCTGGGTTTCGGTTTGACGAGTGCTGCAGCTAGTGAAGTTGCTAGGTATACCTAAATCAGGCGATGAGCACAATATGGTGCAGTGTATTATCATTCTAACTAGTATATATACTATAGGGGTGTAAGGGCTGCTGCACAACAACTCACGGAACCCAAGTCAATCTCATCTGCTCGTGGTGCATCCTGCTAATCAACAAACAAAGCTCTGGCTCCCACCAACCAGTATCGGACTAGCGTGGTGGAAAATAGTCCCAAATGCCCCATATGAAACCCTACATACGTGATCTTTGGGAGAGGCTTATGCCCAGCTGTGGACGTCTATCGGCTGATGATGATGATGATGTATTGCTATTAGTTGAACGTCTCGATCATTGGACACTGTGTCTTTCTAGTATATGCGATACCAAAGAATAAATACAATGAAAATTCAATTACTTAAATAATATTTTTGTATTAATTATTCGAAAAGTTTGTGAAAAAACTTACTAGTGACCTAATTCAATTAAGTAATGAGAAGAATAAGATGTTCTTAATGGTAAATGATACGCCTGCCCATAATCACCAGGCGGTTAAGATGTTATATACTGCAACATTGCGCTCGTCGCCTGAGACATACGATGTTGAGCCTCGTTACCCCGGTAACTACACCAGCTACATCCTTCAAAATTGTATTGTAGTTTATTCTATTGTATAGGTAAACATATACGTCACTACGTGGTATATATATATATACATAAATAGATTCATTTACACTATTAAAATAATTATATATGTGAGCTTTTTAGTTTTTTGTTAGAAAATTCTAAAAACTTGAAACCTAAATAACTTCAATACCAATGGAAACTATTTTGTTATAAACTTAAATGTTTCAAAAGCAAAAACTAAAACCTGTAATATATACGTACTTTATATATATTTTTTATTTTTAATATTTAATTAATATCATGTGTGTCTATATATTTATACTTGTTTTTGTATGTGTATATTTTTGCATTATATATTATATTGTATTTATTTGATGCACCTACGTCATCATCTCTGCATTACCCAACGTAGACCGGAAGGTAATACCAATGGCTTTAGATCCGCCATTACACGATGTGTATAAAGTTAAAATAAATAAATAAATGAATGTAGTAAAAAATACGGAGGCAGTTATGACGTTGACGTTTGCCCGTATTCGTCTTCTTATCGTTTATGGATAAGGCAAAGAACCAAACGTCATAAAGCCACGTACTTGTGTGTTCAGATTTCAAAGTGATGAAAAAAGGTGAAATAAAACCGTTTAATAAATCCTTTGTAATGCAAACTGAGTATTGATTTCGCACTCGAGCGGCCCTCTGAAGATAGTGCGGTGCGCAGTAAGAGGGAAAAGCTGAAAAAAAAACAGTCTTTTTACTTGGATGCATAAGTTGTGTAAATATATTCATTATATATCATATTAACTACCATTTTGACGTGGTCGTTATCTTCTTCATCGAAGCGACGAGACGTGCGAGGACGTTCACCTCATTATAAGTGATACCATAACAGTGTGGCGCTAGTTAGGATGATATCCACTGCACCATATTGCGCTCATCAACTGGCACTGATACATGGGACATTGAGCCTTGTTGCTCCAGTAATCACATAAGCTACAGCGCTCTTCAAACCGGCACACAAGACTGCAAATAGGCGCTGCGGTGGTATTTATCTAGACGGTCCCCAGCAATAGAGACCTACCACCAGTTATTTTCTGATACGTGGAAGCAAAAGTTGTGTAAAAATATTATATTTTAAATTAATCTATGAAACTGCGATTTTTAGACTATCGCAGCTCTTATTTCTGCAGCCAAACAATAGTATGCAAACATTACCGTGTTCCAGTTTTAAGGGCGCTGTAGCTGATGAAATTACTGGGGTAACGAGATGTAACATCTTATGTATTAAGATGGCGAGGATATTAGGTTGCAGTGTATATCATCCTAACTAGCGTTCATTATTATCAGCGTGCATGCCAACAGGTTAACTTGTAAAAGTCCTTTGTAGACAGTAACAAAGGACTTTTAACAGTCAATATAGGTCCCCACTATTGGAGCACAGGCTTGAGGGCAGCTCAACATGAGGGCGATAGGGCCATAGTCACCACGGAGGCCCAATGCGGATTGGTGACTTCATACACCTTAGAATAAATTCACCTTCACCGTTTGTATTCCGCTGTTGTTACTAAAGTCTACAAATGTACATAACTTAAATGTTAAAGTCATCGGTACATGCCGAGATTAGAACCCGCGACCTTCGGAATGAAGGCCGCACGCTCTAACCATTAGGCCAGCGAGCTGCATACCGCAACAAAGGACTCTGCAGCCGCAAATAGCATCACTTAACTTGTAACATATTTGTTTCTCCTTTAGTGTCCGTGGTTAAAAATAAACGTAACTCCAATTAAAGTTATAACACGTTAAGTTATAAACAAGCTTACATGATCGGCCGTCAAGTCCTCGCGGGTAGTACCAGTAATCTCTCCCGGGTATTACGCAGTCACGGTCTCGGGGCATCCGGCGTGTGGGGAGCAGTGCGCGGCTCCAGTGTCAGCGTATGTATTATTTTTTATACAATTAAGCGACTTGAAGGGCGGGGAAGTTAATCTGATGGTAAATGATACGCCCGCTTATAACATTATGACGTTAGGTAAGATGTTGCACCCTGCAGCACGTTGCGCTCGTCGCTAGAGACATAATATGTTGCGTCTCGTTACCTCAGTAATTAAACTACCTGCAGCGCACTTCAAATCGGATCATAGTAATGATTGTACAGTACTGTCTGGCGGTAGAAATAGGAGGTGCCGTGGTACATACATAGACGGTCTCCGGCAACAGCGATTTACCACCAGTGAGATGATGGATGTTCCTGGTCAGCTACCACTATTGCCAATCGGCCATAAAAATAGCTGTTCTATACAAAGGCGTGAGGCTCTGAATGAGTTAGTCCGCTTTGACATCCAGGTCCTCGTTGCCATATGCAATATTTGAAATATAGTATTTTACTGGTGGTAGGTCTCCGTTGGTGGTGACCGTCTAGTTATGTAATAGTGCACCGGCTATTGCTGTCAATAAAAAGCAGTGGGCAAACATCACTGTGTTCCGGTTTGAAGGGCGCTGTAGCTAATGAAATTACTGAGGTGATGAGACTTAACATCTTATGTCTCACGGCGACGAGTACAACGTGGTGATGTGTATAAAATCTTAACTAACGCCATATTGTTATGGGCAGACGTGTCACTTAATATCAAGTGATCGTCTCACTCTTCTCATTATTAATATTTATTATCTCATTAATGATAAACAAATAACAATTTATATATGAAAACAATATAAGCGACTGAGACGCTTACAGTGCGGATCCACCCGGGGGAGGCTGGGGAGCAGAGATGTGGGTAATTTGTGCTAGTTAGTGGATAATTGCGCCCCACCCGCCTCAGTTTTGACGCGTACAAGAGTTATGAGACGTATCCAGAGTAAACTGAGGGTCGGCGCGGTTCATTTATTTGTGTTCTCCTTAACGTGCCGCGATTTAAAATTAGAACGCCACATAACTGTTAAATTAGCCCTCCACCTCCTTCAGGATACAACTGTTAATTTAACTTTGCAGCTGTTGACGTGGAATTGATTACAGTAGAGATATACTTAATTTTTGGTGACAAAGGGACAAGAAGGAGCATGCTCCTCATCTGCAGCCCATAATAATAAAGGAATATAATGTTTCGTTCATCAGCCGTTAGACGTCCACTGCTGGACATTGGCCTCCACCAAAGATCTATACACCGATCGTTCCCGCGCTGCTCGAATGCGGTGGCTCCCGCGACCTTCACACAGTCAGCATAACGCTCCATACTGCCGGGCATCAGGAGCCGTCGTTTGTAGAGGTTAATATGGAGGAGCTTGGGCCATTTCTCACCACGCTGGCCCAATGCGAGTTGGCGGGAGCCAGAGCCTCGTTTGTTTATTAGCAGGGTGCACCAGGTGCACTTGAGGTTGGCTTGGGTCACGAGAGTTGTTGTGCGGGAACCCCAGTATTTCTAGTCCGGCCATAAGTACTAATATCATTAAAATTTATACCTATATATTTATTAGTATGAACAAAAAAGAAAAAACAATATCGTATTCGAAATGGCCACCTTTGGCTTTTATACGGGCCTTTAATCTGTTTGGCCACGTATCTATGGATTTAGGCAGTCTTCAAAGGAAAATTCCTCCACCGCCACTGCTTCCTCCAAAGATTTTTTAAGAGGCTCAATGTCGCCGTATTATTTAGAGCAGCAAGCAGGCCATGTCCTCTAAAACTGATCATAATTTGAAATCTAAAGCGTCAAGGTCTGGGCAATCTAGCCCAGCGGGCCAGTCTTCAGCTCTTATAAAGTCCGGAACGTTGATTTCAAGCCAGGCTTGGGTAGTTTGTGCCTTGTGACCAGGTGCAGTCCTGCTGGAAAGTCTTCGGTATATTTTTAAAAAGTGCATTGCTGAGAGGTTTCACAACATGATCCAAAACTGTATCTTGATGCAATTTGACTGAAGTTTTCACTTCTTTTTCACAAAAATGTAATTTTGTGACTCTTTGATAAGAAACGCATCACCAAACCAACACTGACGCAGAATGATGACCACGCTGTACCTTTCCGACCACCACCATTTAAGCAGCTTCTATAGAACTGTGAGCGTACACTTTATCATTTTGCTTATTGTAGTTGTTCTTCAATCGTGAAAATGTTTTCATCGGTAAAGAGGATATTTCTGTGCCTTTCATCTGCGTATCGGGACGGAAGGCGTTTCTATCGATCCACCCTATTTAATTCTAAGGATTGCTTTAGAGCATGTCCTGTATATCGACGATAAGCACTGAGCACCGAGCTTCAGGTGTTGTTTTAAAAGACGCGACAGAGTCCTAGCGGGAATTTTCATTTCTCGCGATAAGATTTTTTGCTTTCTAATGGGGTTTCGATGAATTCTGGCTTCAACAGCATTAACAGCCTTTCTAGCTCTAACAGCACGCGGCCGCCCCGATTGTTTCTGATTTTCAACAGAGGAAGTGTTGTTGTATCTGATTGATAGTACGATATACGAACATACGGCTGATAGCAAGCTTCTGAAGTGTCTGGAATATGACCGACGGCTCCATACCCAATTCGTGCAAGGCGATCACTGCAATCCTATTTTCTTTAACACCCCCACCCCATTACATATTAAAATTTGATAATCAACACGAAAAAAATATGTGAAATGGCGCAAAATTGGCGAAAAAGCGGAAAAAATAAAAGTTTTTATGTAACAGTATTTATGGCCAGAATATATGTTGTATATAATATATATTGTTTACACAACAGAATTTCGCGCCAATTGTCTTTAGGCAGACATCATCATCATCATCATCAGCCGATAGACATAAGACATATCGAGTATCAATTACACAGAGATATCACAAATCGGTCTCTAATTTTAATTGTTCACTGAGCTCATGACATTTATAGTGCTCTTAAATCCTGTATCTAACTAAAACTCTTGGGTGTCTCCATTAACACCATCTCAAGTAATCTTTTTATTGTTCTACGATGCGACGAGACGAGTGAGACGTCCACTTGATAGAAAGTGATACGGCAGCCCGTATGATAACATGGCGCTAGTTAGGATGTTATGCGGATGACACACATCATTACATTGTGCTGGTCATCTACATTAAGATAAGTGTCGGTACCTCAGTAATTTCACTAGCTACAGCAACCTTCAAACAGGAACATAGTTATGTTTCGCACAACTGCAGTATGTCGACTGCTATAGACGCTACGATGGTACCAACCTAAACAGTCTGCGGCAACAGAAACCTACCACCAATAAATCTTTGGATCACGGCGACGGAAGTGCTTTCTTATACTAAAGGATAACTTTGAAGAACCTCTCAATTTGATTCATTTTTGTTATTTTGGTAACTATACCAACAATGTCTACATAACATATTTCTCGTAAAGAGGTGTAAGGATTCCCGCACAACAGCTCACGGGACCAAAGTCAACCTCACCTGCTCGTGGAACATCCTGGTAATCAACAAACGCGGCTCTGGCTCCCACCAACCCGCGTTGGGACAGCGTGGTCGGAAATGGCCCGAATTCTCCTATAAGAAGCCTTACAAACGTAGCGGTAGACCTACATCCAGTAGTGGACGTTTATCAGCTGATGTAGTAGAAGAGGGGATCTATTAAAATAACAAAATATACACACAAATAACTGATCAAATAATACTAAGCTGTTACAAACAGTAGTAGAAATAATAGTGAATATATTTATATAGTATATCCCTTTAATTGTTTTTTTTTGTCGTAACACCTTTTTATTTTATTTCTGTTTAATTTCTTGATAATTGAAATTTCTGCTAATGTCAAATTTTATTAAGTGCCCTGCATATTAGCCAATTATTTCATAATTTGTTTTTTAGATATGCATGCTGTTCGTGTACATTTTTAAAAAAAAATAATTAATAGTAGTAGAAACTAGTATAACAGATAAAATATAACGTACGCGCGCAATAAACCCTTCAACCCATCCGCATCCAATATCTTCTCACCCTTCTCCTCTCCCTCTTACATATTATTTTTTATTTTTATATTATTGTAGCTCGCGGATACCAGATCCGCGAGCCCTGAGTCCGATGAAGCCGCTATAGTTGTCAATAGAACTGCGGCGAGAACATCACCATTAAAAAAAAAAAACGCGTGCAATAATAATATCGGCACACGTTGCGCTGTATAGTGAAACGCGTTATTTGTATTTAATTAACGAAATTAAAAAAAGTAAACCATGGCCTTAAAATTACAACGTGGCCATGTAAATCTCATTGTAAACATATCCAAAGAGGAATATTCGCAACGGTGTAAACAAACCATTGTCTATGCTCGGGTGCCGTGCGGCGACAGTTCCTTTGCCTTTTCTGCGGCCTGTCAAACTTGACGTCAATATTTTGGCGCGATTCGTGACGCAGCGGGCGCGCGGCCGCTGCGAGCTGTTCCACGCCGCTCAAAGCAAAATAACTCTTCACCACCAGGAGATAAGGGAGTGCTTTTCAGATTTAAGTTTGTGTAGAATGCCTAATAAGTTACGCTCGGGGCTAATGAATTGAATTTAACCTCGCTGCGACTGCTTATTCTTAGAACGCCCGACAAAGTTACGTTTTCGGCTCGAAAAGAATTCGACTTAAATGCTTTAAGTAACAACAACTTGTCAACCGTCGGCATGTTTGTTGTTGTTGTTGCGTTTGACGTGTAGTTTTGTGAGGAAATTGATTATCAGGTGTTTTGCGATCTGTGACCGTTATGGGTAACGCTTTGTATGGGTTTTGTGAGTGATTCGACGCATTGTTGGTTTTCTCGGTCCGCTCCGAGTCGAGTATGAAATCGCATTGTCCGAACGTGACGTACAATGTATGCACAATAATGGCAGTGCCGGGGCGACATTCGGTAACATTGTATAGTTTACGTGTTTGACGATATTTAATTTTTCCGCTTTATTACTGGTAACGAAGAATACACGCAGCGTCATCTAAAGCTATGGAAAGGAGTCAGGTGGTAGATAAAGGTACTAATTGTACTTTGTGCTGGTGGTGCTCCGTTGCCGGATACCGTCTAGGTAAGTCCCACCGCAGATCCCTATTTCTACAGAGCTGCAGTTTGCCCAGATTACTGTATTCCTGTTTGAAAGGCGTTGTATCTAGTAAAGTTACTGGTGGTCTATACTTAACATCTAATGTCTCAAGGTAATGAGCATAACGAGGTATTGTGTATATCATCCTAACAATCATCACGCTGTTGTAAATAGACGCATCACCTACTATAGAGTGAACATCTCGTTCATCGTGTAGCTTTTTAAGATAATGTGTATTTAGCACTATTGTTTGAACTTGCCGCTTTATGATTAAATACACAGAGTCACTAGCGACGGAAGTCTTTAAAATGAAAACTAGTTATGACTTAAATCTATTACCTGAAAATATCTAAGTTAAAATTATGTTAATATTTTCTAAGAATATTTTGTCCTTTTCTATTATATTTTATTTATTGTTGGACAAGATAACATAATGTAAAAGTGTATCTACAGTGGGTTTAAAGACAGTCCTTACACTATTTCTAATTATCATCATGTGGAAAATGTCTTACTAATGTCCGATGCCGTGCATCCGCCGATTCTCCGGCGGTGTTCTTCAGATCGATCTTTATGGCCCGGTCTCTACCGTTCTATCTTTGCGCTACAGCATCATTGATCTTTGTTACTACAGCCTATTAATCCGCCAGATAGAAGCGAAGTTTCAAATAAAAAAAAAATACGTTTTACTGTTTGGTTGTCGAAATATATACTGCGGTGTTATTTAACTGCTGTGTAGAGCAAACCAGAGGTACTAGTTCGTCAGCAAAATACCTATTAATATATACATGTAGATCCTATAATGTTCCCATTACTGGGACTCGTAATATTCTATCTCTTCTAGTGAGGATAACATAAGTTGGATTGGAGTCGTATATATATGTATATAAAAAAAACTTTTCATTTTCTGTCGAACCCCATGCGGCTAACTAATTACGTTACACACAAAATATTGGTGAAAGCAAACCAAAGGCCGTCATAAAGGTGTTTTTGAAATTATCCGAAGTGAGCCGCACGCATAGTGGCAGAGGAAGCGGTCGCTGTAGCGGAAACCTATTTCCTACGCGTCTCATTCGAATAATTTAACGAGAATTACTGTTTGGTTATATACAATGCCATTTGAGTTAATAACGTATGTTATTTGAAAGTTATTGATTATATACAAAATCAAATGAATACTTTTTTTTTGATTGATATTTTAATTTGAAACTAATGTAAGCGAAGCCTAAAAATGATCACGAGACGTTAGCGCGGCATGTGGCCTCCATTTTGAAAACGGCCATTGTGTTACCTGTCAAAATATTTCTTCCTTTTTTAACGCGCATCCAGGGCCCTCGCTCCTGATGCCTCGCCTCGCCGGGCGAATGTTGAAACTGAACAAAAATCGTTTGGTAACATAAGAAACTTATCCGTTTATGTTCGAATATAAACATAATAATATTTGTATACGCCTCGATGGTACAGTAAATTACATTACTGTTGATGGAATGTCGTTGTGTTAGGACGTTTGAGCTTTTAAAAGTTGAGGGGTAAACAATTTAAGTTTTTATCATTTCACTCAGGTTCAGAGTTTGCAAGGGGTCCCGTACAACAACTCGCAAAACCCAAGCCAACCACACCTGCTCGTGGTGCACCACGCTAATCAACAAACGAGGCTCCGGCTCCCACCAACAAGCATTGGGCCGGCGTGGTGGGAAATAGCTCAAATCCCCTCATACGAACCCTCACAAACATGGAGATCTTTGGAGGAGGCCTACGTTCAGCACCAATTAGGATAAAGCTGGGTTTCCCATTGCTACGTAATAGTTTTGGGATGTAGGTTAGAATGTTTATACAGCACATTGTGGTCGTCGCTTTGCGGCATGAGAATATTACTTATTGCAACCCCAGTAATTAAAATGTGTACAAGATAATATTCAACATAAGCTTTAAAAGTATTTTCAACAGAATGGGGTATGATCATAACCTGAGTTCTGATGATAGTCTAGTATGATATCCTTAACTTCATGTAATGTTAGACACCAGTATAGAGACAAGAATATTGACGAGCGGTTCGGCGAAATACTATTTTAGCTGTTATATGTTGCCAGCTTTGAGTCATAAAATTTAGTATTAAGAAAAATGTTAGTATAAATATTTGAAAGTTGTTTTATCTGTATATACTGTAATAAAAAAATATTCATTCTGAATAATTGAATACATATAAATTATGAAATGTTATCAATATTACAAAAAAAAAATCTAAATTGTGTAATTTGTAGAATAAGGATTGTGTTGTTGTGAGGCGGATAGAAGTGCAACCCCCCTCCATCCCTAAACTATAAAATAAAAATGACGATCTATTATTAGATATGACTTAATATTGTAATTGCGATAATATTGATTTAACTGCAATTACTATGGTGTTATAATAAAAAAGCGCGCGAAGCATCCTAATAGGATAATTACAATGTTGCCAGGTAAAAGCGCCGTTTAGCCGTAATTACTATGCATCAGGACATACACAGGTCAACACAGTTTCCGATTATACGTCGCACTGTATACGTTCGATAATAAAACGTTTACTGTATCAATAAAGTTGAAATTCGCTTGTGGAATACACACGAGGAGCGATTGCCTGCATCGGGAGTATACACGTAGCTAATTGATTCTCAGATAGGCAGCATAATTATAACGGCCGCGCAAAGTGGATATGGGCCCTTAACGAATACCCCTTAATAAGATTACATAATGCGGACAATGAGCACAAAATGGCGCTCTCGTACTCCACTAATGATTTTCTGAACCTCTACGAGTGACAGTTGCGACATTTCACCGATAAAGTTTTTAATACGGAAAAAAAAACGCGCGCAAATAATTAATGGCCAGTTATTGTAACATAAATATTTTTTTTTTTTTTAAGAAAAATGTAAAGTCCAGTTGGATATTTTATAATGGTGTTAATAAATGTCGTTCTCGAAAGGGCAAATAATTGATCTTTATTAATAAACACATGTATTTTTGAACTTTAATTATCGATCGGTTCATTATTCGGCTGGTGTTTATTGAAAAGGCAACAACGTGAAAGAATTCTATATCATTATAACCTCTTTTTTTTATTCTTAAATTTTTAAAGACATCGGTCTATAATGGATACACGAAAAAGTCGATACGTGACATTATTAAAGGGCTCAAAATTACCGCAGAGCAGTAAGTACACGTTGTAAATGTTTAATTAAAAAAAAAAAGAGGAAGCTTCATTTGTTATCAACAATTAATACGTACAAGATGCGGTCTATATTGAGTCATATTATTAACAAACACCAATTAAATATTTAATAAGAAATTAATTATATACAGTTTCCTACCAATTAAATCCTCCGTCAAAAATATTTTCAATTCCAATACATACCAGGGTTGAGCGGAAAATTTCTTGTTCCGCGCCATTTGATATTCGATTTTAACAGTCAACGGTTTAAAGGTGAAATTGTATTGTCGCGATGCAGCCGACGGACCACACACGTCGAAGCGGCGAGGCTTTTAAAAAAGGAACGCGCCAACCGCGCCTCGTTCGTTACCTCATCATCGGCTTCTTTTTTTAATTTGTTTTTTTTTCTACCCGCGGCGTAGGCTAGCTTATACATAGAGGCCACCACACACGCACGCCTCCTATGTGGAGTTGCCAGTTAAACGTTATAAGCGGAATAATGTTGTTGTGGTTGTGTTATTACCGGCGGATTCGGGCGAGTTTTCGGTCCGGAGAATAAATTAGTCTGTTTTATTAGGTTCGACCGCTTCTGATGCGCCGCGGCGGTGTAGGTAGGTTGGTTTTTATAGTTTTTTAAATATCCTCTTAAGGGTTTCGCTCTTTGAAGATTAGTTTGTTATCGGCCGGTAATAAAGTAGGTGAGGGTATAGCTTACTTTAAGACTCTTATTTTTCTTTTCTTTTTTTTTTCAAATAAAATAACAAAACCGTCTGTAGAGGTCGGCTTTATAGTAGAGGTCTCATTGGGTGTTCTGATTATTATTGGCGGCGTTGGTGGAGTTATTTAAGGTAAACGCCATTACGGTACGGTATGACTGAAGATTTCACAGTAACCTGCGAAAAAAACAAATTTTATTTTGCAATATTTCTTGAAAATTTTATTATACCTGTAATTATTTTTTTTCCTTTAGCTACGGCTATTCATTTTAAGAAGAAAATAATTAAAAGTTTCGTTAGTTTAAGTTTTTTAAAGGATATAGTTTTGTGTTAAAGAATTTTCAGATTATTCATCATTATCATTATTAACCTTTGTTTATCCACTGCTGAATATGGACCTTCCCCAATGTCTTCCTGTTCATTGGGGAGTATTACCCATACGACACCACCCTGGGCGTGCGGGTTGGCGACTGGAACTTATTGGTAGGGATAGAGAGATGTAGGAGAGATGCAGACTTTTTGAGAGGAATGTTGCGAAATGTACAGCAATACTGGGTAATGTAAAATGTTACTATTTGGAATATTGCTGGGGGAAGAATAGTAACAGCTGTGGTCTTCGGAGGCGCAAACCTGTATTCATCGGACAGATGAACCCAATGACAGGGTATGCTAGTACTGGTCGATGAAATATTATGCTGACCTTTCCCTGGACTTTTCCTTATTTAGTCGCCTTTTACGACACGCCAAAGGTAGTATAGCGGTAGACATAATCTTATCCTTTCCCACACGGGGAGTTCAGATTATACTAGACATTTATTAATGTATGTCACAGAGTAATTTCTACGAAACTGTTCCCCGCCCGCTTTGCTGGAAGTAACACCCCCACAATTCTCTTTTGAGAAAAAAATTGTAAAATCCATTCTTAGCTGACCTTTCAACGGCAGAAGCGATATCTCTACCAAATTTGAGTATTTACATCTATACTCGGAGTTACTCTGCGCGATCGAATCAGAAATGTGGAAATCCGCAGAAGAACTAAGGTCACCGACAAAGCCCAAAAAATTGCTAGACTTAAGTGGCAGTGGACTGGACATATTGCTTGAAGTACCGACGGCTGATGGGTCAGTAAGGTCCTCGAGTGGCGCCCGCGTACCGGTAGACGTGGTGTTGGGAGGCCTCCCACAAGGCGGACCGACGATCTGGTGAGAATCGCAGGAATCGACTGGATGCGAGCAGCGCGTGACCCATCAATCTTTGGGGAAGGCCTATGTCCAACCGTGGTCGTCTATCCTATGATGATGACATCTAATAGTTTCTGAGATCTCGTGATTAGTCAATGAATCTCTGGATGTCTCCTATATATGTAGATTGAAAAGTATAATATTATTATAAAAAAAACATCACATGGCCATCCAACCAATAAATGATTTCGTTGAAGCGGAATTTGTTTATTTCTTAGTAATATCAACAAATTACACCGGTCGTTTGTTTTAATTTAGATATATATATATATATATATATAATAAACAAATACGTCATAGTATTTGTTGGTGTTATACCATAGTATATATTCGGATTAAATGATAGGCCTCTGTTCTATCTCGGGGGGGCGTAAGGGGTCACACAACATCTCACGGAAGCCAAGCCAACCTCATCTGCTTGTGGTGCACCCTGCTAATCAACAAACGAGTGTCTTGCTCCCGCCAACCCGCGTTGGGTCAGAGTGGTGAGGAGGAACTGAAATCCGGGATTTTGTACGGAACGCACCGGTGATCTTCGACACCCTCGCTTTGGTACGAGAAGAACTAGATCACTTTGTACACGGCGTCCATCCCTAGCTCGCTTAGTGGACAATGAGTGTCTCCACCTTCAAAGATACTTTACCGAAAATCCTTTTATTCGCCTTCTACGACAGCCAGAGCTTACTCTAGTCCTTTTTTTACTAGCCGGAAACAATAGCGGGAACCGGCAAGAGGACTTATCATCAGTGCGATGTAGTGTTTTTTACTTACTCACAAATATGTTTATCGTTCGAATTTATACACAAGGTAAATTTTAAGATATCCTCGGAATTTATCTGCGCGATCGAATGAGAAATGTGGAGATCCTCCGAAAAACTTATGTCACCGATATAGCGCAAAATATTGCTACACTGAAAAGGCAGTGGGCAGGGCACATTGCTCGAAGGACCGACGGCCGATGGGGCAGTAAGTAGCGATGGAAGGTATCCCACTAGGTGGACTGACGATCTGTTGAGAGTCGCGAGAATTCACTGGATGCGAGCATCGCAGGACTGATCGATGTGGAGATCTTTGGGTAAGGCCTATGTCCAGCAGTGAACGTCATCGGCGGATACGATGTCAGGTCTGCTCTTGTTGGTTACGATTATTTGTTTAAATAAAAAAAGTTTTTAACTAAATCGTAGTGATTTTGTTTCATAACTTCAGTAAGAAAATCGATTATTGGAGAACTGTGGGAACCTCGTTGATGCGAGCAATGCGTGAGCGATCAATGCGGAGATCTTTGTGGGAGGCCTATGTCCAGCAGTGGACGTCTATCGGCTGATGATAATGATGAAATTTTAAGTTACGCACTACAAGTAAAGTAATTATTTAATATAATTTGCTATTTGGTAATAAAGCTGGGGCAGTAAGCGCGGTGCGCGCGCGCACAAACAATAAAGTTTCTAATCGCGCCGTGTAATAAAACTATACATTGCGAGATATCCTCGGCCAATAAAATCGTGTCCGGTACAATCGTTACGGCTATTGGGAATCGGTTGAGCCGAGCCAGGCGATAAACTAAATTAAAATATGGGCGCTGGATATTGCTGGCGAATCCAAACAATCGCTGAAATGGCCGCCGATACGTTCACTGGTTCGGGGAATTAAACTTTTATTATTAATGCGGCGATAGTTAGGATTACGAACACTACCCCAAATTATACACATCGAGATACAGAAGTCAGACGTTAAAGATAACGTCTTCTGCTTTACTGGATTGTGTAGATAGGTACCGCTGCAGCTTCTATCCCCGCAAACAGTACTGAGCGAACAATTACTATATTCTAGTTTAAAAGGCGTTGTTCCTAATGAAATTACAGCGGTAACGGCATGTAACATCTTATGTATCAAGATGGCGAGGATATTAGGTTGCAGTGTATATCATCCTAACTAGCGTTCATTATTATCAGCGTGCATGCCAACAGGTTAACTTGTAAAAGTCCTTTGTAAACAGTAACAAAGGACTTTTTTTTAACAGTCAATATCTTACGTCTCAAAGCAACGAACACAATGTGGTGTAGTGTATACCACCCTAACTAGCGCCAGATAAGGGCAGGCGTATCACTTAACATTACATGGTGGATAATGACGCGGTTGTCTATAAGAGAAGCGTGAATAGACTACTTGTAGACTTGTGCGCTTTGTCAAAGACTACATTCCCGGTTATCATTAGAGAGGATCTTACTCAAGTGATAGTGTATACAATTGAAGAAAAAAACGGTCGGTCTTCTAACAAACTGATCTTGAAAATATATATATATATATATAGTAATATTTTTCGCGTCCTTAGGACGTAGATAAAATGAACCATTCATATATATATATATATATTTATATATATACATATATGCGTAGATCATTTTATCATTTAAAAAAAATATAATTTTTTTATCATTATTTAATTTTTTATTTTTATTAATTTTTTTCTTTATTTTTTTTTCGTCCAGCAGTGGACTTCTATCGACTGATGAAAATGATGATATGCAAAAGAAAGCAGTTAATGTTAATTGTCATATTATGTATTTATATATATACAGCCTGAACAAACGGCATGGAGTAAAACATAGAAGCATACACAGGCACACACAGACATATATATATATATATAATCCTTTAAAAAAATTTAATAGTTATAATTCTTGTGATTACTTACCCTATATAAATTAGTACCTATATTTTTATGGCGAATACCTTCTTATTGCTCCCTTTGGTGCAGATCGCCATGAGATCGCGCCATATATCAATTTTTATAACCTTCAACCAATTTTTATGGCGACGGTTTATTTGTACCAAACATTCGTTCACAAAATATGCACACACAAAATAAATATACATCGGCGAGATAACGTCTGCAAGATGTCAGATAGCTTTAAATAAACTAATTCAAGAATATTACTTGAGAGCAACCGCAGCTACAAATGTATTTTTATAACAACCGCTACTTTAGCAACCGTATAAAATAATACCAAATGAAAATGTTTATAAAAGTTATATAGAAATAAAACGATGAGGGATCTATGAAATTCAAAAATTAATCGCCTATATCCACCTCCAAATTCCTCGTCGGATGCTCATGTTACCGTGTCGATAAGTTTACTAGTTTTAGATATATATATATTTTAGTTTCAATGAGCGACAATTTATTATGGCCACAGATTTACGATATAAAAGTAATTAATCAGAAACTAATTTAACCAGATCAGTTCGTAAAAACTACGCCACGATCCGCCATGACGTGTCATGATTGTAAATTAACGCTGACATTTAAGAAAATGTTTCATTAAAAGCGATCACTCGTAAAATTGTATTAAAGTCCCCAAGCGAAATCAGGGAGTCTTGGTTACCGTACTCGGCAAGCGATCCGATGCCCTGGACCACACACGTAGTGGTATTAAAACGGGAATCATAACAACAGTAATTATATTCAGGGCTTATAATTTCGCGCGCTTGCGAGGCGACCGGGAGAGAAAAAAAGCAATATTAAAACATAACCTTACCTTATTAATGTGTCAACAACTCAATTTATGGCGGGAACCGGACGGTGACGCCCTCTGCGCAGGAACCGTCCGCCAATCACAGCCGGCCTGTTCGACTCGCGGCGCGTGTAAACATATATAGCTATCTCTTTCCAACTTGTACGTGACCAGCTTTAAGAAACCCTTGACCGTATTATAGATCCCCTTTTAAATATCTATTATCTTGTTTAGCGGCGAAGGCGAGACGGGTCAATTTACATTGGTTGTTATGTTCAAGCGCGTATTGAAAACTTTTTTTTTTGAAGCAACGGATAATGAGCACTAGGCCTCGATGGCCTTATTAATTTATGCGTCGGTGTGTTTTATTTATTTTGGTTTAGCTTATCTGTGCTTAAACGAGTACAGCATAGCAATGCTTTAACTACTTAGCAGTGAGATTCATAAAGAAATTTTGCAAGTTATAAAGTTAATTAAATTTTATAAATAAATTATTGTGTGTTATCTAATTTATTTGTGATTACTCCTTTCATCTCATCCTTCATAATACGAACAGCGAAGGATTGGAACTGTCTGCCGGCGTAGGTGTTTCCGTCCAGGTTTATGGTGGGAGTCTACAAGAAAGGAGTGAATAGGCTTCTTCTAGATTAGTTTGCTTTACCACCTAGATAACATCACTGCTTACCATCAGGTGGAATAGTAGTCGAGTACTAGGCAATATAAAAAATATACTATACTTTAGCATAGATATATTTTTTTTATCAACACTGAAACAAGCTGATGAAGATTTTTTTAATAAACGTATTCTAGTGTGCGTTTAATGTATATATATTTACATATATGTTTATATAAGATATATAACTAATTTAAAAAAAAAAATTAAAGTATATATACCATTCTTCAATGCTTCCTTCTAAATGTACAATGGCGGTGAGTATACAGAAATCAATCGGTAGATGCAACGATGAAGATGATGAAGCGGTACACCCGCTGATAACTATGAGATGCTGGTAAGGATGTTAACATTTTGTGGAGGTTATTTGTGAGAAAATACTAGCTAAACTGCTCTGCCAAACAACACATTTTCAGAGTGCAGTGGCTGTTCTTTGGAACATGTTTCAGCGACCTGCCAAGGTACCAAAGTAAATTATGTAATACAATTAACATGAAACTTAGTTCACTTAGTTTCATCATCTTTAACGAATTGACTCGTTGATTCCTCTGGCGCAGTGACCTAAAGTGTGTTGGTCTCCGACATAAGGAACACCAGCGTTACCTGTCTCGCACTGCCTCTTCCCAGTCCAATGCTCTGAGCCCGTGTAGATTATGCTCTACGCCATGCATTCAGCGGAAACCTGTGTTGTCTGACGGTCAGCGGCTAATGAGAGTTCCGACGAGCGCTTTTCATTTTATTATCATTGATCATCTCTCATCGTCAACAAGTGGCTCCTCCAGTGAAGTCTGTCTTCGCCTACGAACCTCTGAATTGGGCTCGCTAGCCACTCACTGTCTCTCTAGATCGGCCCCAAGATCCTACGCATGATTTTTTTCTTGACGACCAGAACCTGTTTTCGTCCTTAAGCGTTAGTGTCCAGGTCTCGCTATCGTACACCATGATCAGTATTATCGCCATTGTGTATATACTAATTTTGGTCTTTCTGCTGAAAAGCTTGGACACCAACGTCTTTTGGAGAGCGACCCTACAACAGATGACATTAGCAACGAATATATTATATGCGATTAAGACTGGTGGTAAGACTTTGGGTGGGGATCGTCCAGGTAGAGGTCGTTAGAGTCACTCCAGCAGTTTAACATACCAACAATTGGTCTACTTAGGAGCTTAATTATTTATTTATAAGCAAAGATAAGATTCCTGATCAATGTGGGAATCTTTTGCGAAGGCCCATGTCCCGCAGTGGATGTCTTTCGACTGATGATGATGACGTAAACATTCTGGTTGCAACGACGTCTTTCACATTTATATTTATTACTCTCATAGGAACATTGTTGTCCCAAAGCTTCTGCGCTAGATCTTTAAGGATTAATTTGAGACACTAAGGTCGCTCTAATGTTATATGTGGTTCAGACATCAGCATGAGGATATGTAAGGTTATACCATGACTGATTAGTCTTCAGACCTTCGATAAATAGACGCGTGAGATGAGCTTGAAGTTGGGTCGGTTAAGATGACATGCACTGTTCTCTCTTTACTCCTGTTCTTATATATTATACATAATAGTGGAAGAGAAAGAAAGGATTGGATATATAGAATAATGGCATCCAATTAAATGTTTTCTCCGCTATTGTGTATAATTTTTTTTATTTTCCAAATGGTCGTAGACACAAACAAATCTTCTCCCATTAACTCGGCCATCGTGTTGCACTGTTTGTCCCCCACCTCTCCGCCGGCTCTCCCTGTAATTATAGGCCTAACAAAAAAGTTTTCGAGTTCGGCCATTTTGTTTTCCTTTGGGCGCGTCATTACCTCAAACGCCGGCTGTGTTTAAAAACTTAATTCTGTGGGTCGTTAGTGAGCTGAGCGGGCGCTCTCGATGAGTCCATACGGGGATATAGCAATCAAGTGGGATTGGGTTAATGGAACTTGTATTTTTTTTTTTGTCAAATTTAATCCGAGGCACAAGCGATTCGGTTCACATTCGCAGTTTAGTTTGAAAACTTTTTCTTTTTACATTTTTGCATGTTTTGATTGAAAAAAAAAAATTGTTTTAGTTTTAATCCTAATTATATATTAATGATCTATAATGTACATGCATGTTTGAAATTCTAGCAAAAGATTTATAAGTGAACACTAGTTTACTTTCTGGGATAAAAACTATTAGCAGATGATGTTTCATGTTTGGTAAAAAAAGTGCATTAACAGCATGCGCAGAATGCATTTTATATAATAGTGCTGCGAATTTGAAGTCTCAGATTTGAATATGTTAATTGATACTATCGTGTCATTGTGAGGCCAGGGCCGAGCGCTGCATAGCGGCAAGTAACCACTGCATACCCTGACTCCCTAAACCTATAAAATAATAATCTCTTAAGTTTCACAAAACGTACACAACTATGGTTTAACTATTTCTAAATTGGTAAGTTTATTTTTAAGTACTGATAAGCACACAGATTTCGGGTGTGGTCTGCATACAATCCTCGAAGTCTACGTTCATCACTGTGTAGCAGAAAATATTCAAGTTATCAATAAACATTGATTGTAATACTAACAAGGAAATGATAATTAGATTAATAATAATTTGTTTAATTATATATGTGGATGATTTGATCTTAAACAGTTTTTATTCATTTGAAAATTTTTGACAACGCTTTAATAAGCTTCTGTAAGTTTAAGTGCGTGTAAAATTTAAAAGGGCTTAAGCGAGAAAGTGAACAGTTGAAGTTTCTTAAATTGTTACTTAATTTTTGTAATTCGTAAATAAAGCTGGCCGCGGCGCCCCGCGGGTGCGGTGCCTCAACATAAACAACATACTCCGCAAAGTTACGACCCGATTAATACATTTATAATGCGCCCGTCTCGCTCCGGCCCGCGCCCGGCCCGCGCCCGTTGGGGGCAGCCTTTGGAAATGGAACACTGAGCGGGCGCATGAAATTAGTCCCGCTTTTTCATCTCCCACCGCGCTCGATTTGAATTTGGAAGCTTTTTACTTTTTATCCCCCGACGCCGAAGGACGTTGAAAGCGACGGCCATGTTGCCCGATTTTTTTTTTTCTAATTATCAATGTTCCAAGGCGCAGATACTTAAAGCCGCTGTCTTCTGTCTTCTTTTTTTTTTTTTAAGGAAGAAATTTATATTTTTCGGTAGAATGTCATTTGGGTAAATTGCGATTGTGTGGCCGTATCAATGATTACTGTATATACAGGGTGAATTTATTTCAATTAACAATTATAATTTTTTATATATATTTTTATAGTAATATTTTTATTTTATTAGTCAATTAAACGACGAGACGTAGCTGGTCGTGTTGAGACGTAATATATATATTATTACGTCTTGTTACCCAAGCAATTTCACTTGTCATAATGCCCTTCAAACAGGAACACAGTAATGTTTGCGCACAAGGCAGAAATAGGCCCTGTTTTGGTACCTGATGGTCTCCGGCAACAGCCATACCACCATGTTAGGTAGTCCGTCTGGTTGCAATCCATAGACTGTCTAGGTAAGTACCATCGCGGCTCTTGCAGCTGCCAAACAGTAGTGTGCAAACATTGCTGTAATCTGGTTTGAAAGGCGTTATATCTGGAATAATTATTCGGTGAACCAGACTCAACATGTTATGTCTCAAGGCGATGAGCGCAATGTGGCGCAGTGCATATCATATTAATTTACCATCAGGTAAACGTCTTACTCGTCTGGATGCTTCGTCGAATAAAAAAAAAGAAAAGACCGTCACTGCATCACCATGTATACAGTGAAGCTCATTTGGACTTTTTCCCCCGGTTCTCTTAAACTTTGAGATTATTACGTCTGTGTGCCGTCCAGCAGCAGATGGCTCTTTAGTTGTACCCTGTTTTTTTTTCCTCATTTCCCAACGTATTCTTATTTAAGAAACCGAGAGGTCCGCGTATATATTAATTGCTTCGAAATTAGTGGACCCCAGATTAAGATCTGGCCACTCTTTAAGATTGCTTCAGGTCCAACTCCGTTTTTATTTCCACCCTTTAGATGTTTAGATATTTAAGTGGGAACCGATCGGGGTCGGTCCTTGGTTATGTATAAGGACGTTAAAAAAAAAGGAACATACTCTTGAAATGTTTTTTTTTATTTATGTACAGTATGTTTCAATTGCCATTTATTGAAAGAACGGCCGACAAATACTAGTGTGTAAACATTACCGTGTTCCGGTTTGAAGGCAGTTATAGCTAGTGTAATGGGACTTAACATCTTATTCTTTACACGACGAGCGCAATGTGGTGTATATCATCTTAACTACCGCCATGTCATGGACAGGCTTATCACTCACCATCAGCTGAACATGTCACAAGTCTCGTCGCTTAGTAGAATAAGATAAAGCATTTGTATGCGAGCAGGGCAGGATGTGCAAGTGTGAAGATATTGAAGAATAGTCTGTTCCTATCAGTGGTTGTGTCTCGTGTATTGATGATGCCAAGACAAACATCCGGCTCCACGGCTCCTTCCGTGTTGTCTTCCGCGGCGCGCCTTCGTCCGCATTAGGTAAATAAATATGGGGCATTATAAAGCCGGCTACACAATGTAGCGGAGGGTGCGCGCTGTCGGCGGGAGGCGTTACATTAGGGGCCCATTGTGAGCGCACCTGGCCTCTCCCATCGCTGGTGGGGTGACCACGGCTTCTACACATCAGAAATTGTAAATCTAATTAAACTATCGCTTTAAAATGACTTTGGAGACGATCTAGTTACCATCGCAGCACCTATTACCATCGCCAAACAGTAACCCTGTGATCCGGTTTGAAGGGAGCTGTAGCTAGTGAAATTACTCGGCTAATTAGACTAAACCTCTAATGTCTCTAAGCGACGCGCACAATGTACCTTGTATACCATCCTGACTAATCTCACTTTGTTATGGGCTGACGTCTCACTTACCACCGACGTCACGCTGGTCTCATCGCTTCGTTGAATAAAAGATCAATAGACTACGTTCATCATCATCGCCATCAGCCGACAGACGTTCACTGGTAGACCTAGGCCTACTCTAAAAAACTCCACATAGTTATTATAGCCTTCGGTACCGCTGGGCACTAGGTGTTCCGGCTGACCAACATATGAAGGACAGTGTTCTGGACGAACAGACTTCACCATCATCATCCCCTTTATTAGTTTAACGTCATGTGTTATTGTGGTTGGAAAAATAGTTTCGTATGTGAGCCTGAGCAATGAGAGGGCTATGCTCGGATGCAGAAACGTGAAGATGAAGACGCGGAAGAACTAAGGTCACCGATATAGTCCAAAAGATTGTTAGACTTAAGTGGAAGTGGGCAGAGCACTTTGCTTGAATGACCGACAGTCGATGGGGCAGTAAGCAGTGGTGGGAGGTCTCCCAAAAGGTGGACCGACGATCTGGTGAGAATCGTAGGGAACCCACTGGATGCGAGCAACGTGACATCGATCGATGTGTAGATCTCTGGGGGAGACCTATGTCCAGCAGTGGACTTCTATCGGCTGATGATGATATGAGTATATAAGAATTTAATTATTTATTCGAACAGCGTGGTCAATATACACCCACCCCTAAGTGACGCCATCATATTTCATAATCCTCTGAACATTTTTCTTAATCTACTACGTAGGTGTGTATTTAGGAGGCCGAATTATACGGGGATGATAAATAGCCCCTGTAAATATCCTAGGTGCGTTATTAAATTCACTTATGTACAACGCTAATCACACAATAGAAAATTTCATTTCCTAAATTAATACCGGGGGATGTTTGTAATTAACGGGGGTAAGAGAAATAAATATATGGAAAGGTTTATTAGAAGCGCAGCAATCTATCGATCTAATGTAGTGAATATCTCTTAATAGAAGCTTGCTTGAAGGACTTTAGTTGAATGTATTGATAAAATAATAATTAATATTTATATGATTATGTGCTTAATTTTTTTTAATAAAAATGGAAAATTGACTAATTATGCCAGAGTTACTGGTGATAGGTTTCTGTCGGAAGAGTCCTTCTATGTAGGTACTACCGATTTCTGCAGAACAACAGTCGTGGGCAGACATTGCTTTCTTCCGGTTCGCAGGGAGCTTAAACTATTGAATTTATTGGGGTAAAGAGACTTAATATTGTATGTCTCAAGCCGACAAGCGCAATATGGTGGAGTACATAACACCACAACTAGCGCCACGTTGCTATGGGCGTATCACTTACCATCAGGTGAACGTCCCACTCGTCTCCTCGCTTAATTGTATAAAAAAAGAGCTAGTCTCCTATGAATTTGAAAAATTTATTTTAAATAAATGATTACATATGTATATATATATTATGATATATATATATATATATATACAGTAGTATATGTTGCAGTTCTATGTAGTATTATTAAATATTACCTAATCATTAATTTTGAATTAACTTTCAGTTGTGTATGTATTCTATACATATATGTATGTAGTTTTACATACGGATTTTTTAATATAACAATAGTTTATAGTATTTGTTTATGTATGTGTATTATTTAATAAAGTTTTCATGCTGTGCTGCGCCATTATCCACCAAGTGGATTTCAAGCGTGAAAATCTATATGAAAATACAGCACTGGACAATGTGCTATTAGCATAAATGAATAACAAATATATATTTACCAAACAACAGTAAAGATTACACCGCACAGGAGGACATTAAGGAAAAACCACAATAATTTGTAAGGATCTAAAGACCCGACTGCTATATATTTTAACGTTTACACGCCACGAAACTGTCTGTTCACGATTGCGGCGCAAATAACGAAACTTACCTTACGTCGCAATAGAGAAAAACAAACTCTATGCAGCCTGCCGTTAGAGCTCATTTTGAATTAACGCAAGGTGGTTCTATAACACATTTGAATTTCGAACGCGTCGCACGCAACCCGCGTAATTCGTGACAGCGATACAAAAGGGCGCGTAATAAATCGAAGCGTTATGAAATTGTTTATTTGGAAAATTATTATTTTCTTTTTATTCAATTAAGCGGTGATACGAGCGGGACGTACACCTGATGGTAAGTGGTACGCCTGCCCTTAACGACGTAGCGCCAGTTAGAATGTTATACACTGTACCGCATTGCGCCCGTCGCCTGAGAGTAATTACACTACAGCGTCCTTCAAACCGAATCACAGTAATCATAGACCTACCACCAGTACTTTCTTTTATACTCCGTACATAGACGTATTGATGTCGTCGTTTGATTACTTTTATATTACATGCCATTTCATTACATCAGCTGATGACGTCCAGCGCTGGACATAGGGTATTGGGTATATATAAAATATAAATAAGCAATTCTGTCAATAGTCCCACTGGTGGGACTTTCTGTTACAGCGAAAGAGTTAAGTATTTTTATCTAGTCTGGCATAGCAGTAGCTGGTGTTCTGCTCTTTGAAAAGCTTGTGATATATCGATTTCCTTACAGAAGCTTAAGTTCAGTGAGGGTCGAATACACGCTTTCGACAAACAGTACCATGCGATTATTACTGCGTTCCGGTTTGAAGGGAGTTGCGACTAGTAGAGGTAACAAGACCCAAAATTTCATGTCTAAAGGCGACGAGCACAATTTAGTGCAGTGTTATCCTAACTAATGCCACGTTGTTACGAGTACAGCCGTATTACTCAATATCAGGTGAACGTCCGGTTCATCTCGTCGCTTCATTGAATAAAAAAAAATTTAAATAATTTGTATGTGACATTTATTATTTACATCAGAACGTCGTAGTTGGATCGTAACGTCATTACCTACGAATACAGGCTATTAATAATAAAATAGCAAATATAATGGCAGTAGCAACTGCAGCCGCGTCCAATAACACTAATTATAGGCAATGGTAATAGGTGCTTACTTTAAGGTAAGACCTAGGTATCCGATACACAACGTCCGATGCCTAATAACCGCGCCGCCGTGACCTGTAATAACGTGATGGCAATGGCGGCCGCTCGACCGGCGCGGCGGGTAACTACAGTCCGCTAGATAATGGACTGTGCAACTATTGTAATATAATAAATAGCTTTTGTCGCGTCGTTACACATCGATTACAGACATCATTATCAGCCGATGGACGCCCATAACTGGACTTAGGTCTCTCCCAAAGATTGTCTCATCGATCGGATAAGGATTCACATTAGGGTGCGGAGGACGGACGGATTTGGGCCATTTCCCAGAGTCAGAGCCTTGTTTGTTGATTAGCAAGGTGCATCACGAAAAGGTAAAGTTGGCTTGAATCCCGTGAGATTTTAGTGGTGGTAGATCTCTAGCCGGAGATCATGACAGGAGCTCTTGTTTCTGCCGACAAACAGTAGTGTGCAAATGTGCGGTGTTGTGTATGTCATCCTAACCAGCGCCACTCTTTAACAGACTTGCCATCCGGTGAACGTCTTGCTCGTCTTGAGGAATGTTATTTGTAAAGTGAGCAGACTAATTAGAGTTGTGAGCTGACGAGTAATGGGGGGTCGTATAAATATTCTACTTTGTCAACTGTCATCATCAGCCGATAGACGTCCAATGATGGACATAGGCCTCCCCCAAAGATTTCTACATAGATCGGTTTTGCGCTTCCAGCATTCACAGTCAACATGGCTTCCGGTACCGGGCACCAGGGGCCGTCGTTTATAGGGGTTCATGTGGTGGTATTTGCGCCATTACCCACCACGCTGGTTCAATGCGGGTTGGTGGTAGCTAGTCTCGTTTGTTAATTAGCAGGGCACCAGGAGCAGGTGAGATTGGCTTGGGTCCTATGAGGTGTTGTGCGGGACTCTTTATACCTTTAACTATAGGGTGTAACAGTTACTACATTAATAATAATAACAAATAAATATATTTTATTATTCTTTTACCGAATATTGATAATTTTGGGAATATAGGAGATAGGCGAAGTTTTGATCCTTTTTTTTTATAGGAAGGGTGAGCAAATGAACGGACAGTTCACCTGGTGGAAAGTGATTACTGACGCTCATGGACAGTCGCAACACCGGAGGGGTCGCAGCCGCGTTGCTGACCTTTAGACCTGATGTGTTTATTTATATGAAATAAACAATGAATATTTTATAATACAAATGATATATAACTATGTTCATGATTGATCATACAGCCGATATGGGCAAGAAGGTCCTTGACTTGGGACGATCACATGTGACCATCGATCTGATGAAGATCTCAAGGAATCGTTTCATGCAGGTATATGACCGATGACGTTGAAGTAGACGACAATGGTGTGAAATGATGAACTGACACCAGAGGTCAACGACCTATTAAGTCCTAAGTAATGAAACCTGATAACATTATAATATATTCATAATTTGAAACCGAGGTGCTATTCCTTTCGCAAGAACTAACAGAATATACATATATATATATATATACAAAATTATTCAAATTGTCTTATTCATTACAATATTCCATACGAATGTCAATATCAATTATAATATTAATCTGGTGGTATTTTTATTGGTGGTAATGAACTGAGCGCCTATTCCGGAAGTAAGCGATATTGTGCGGTCATTATTACGTTTCGGTTTGATAAAGTTTAATCTTGTGAAGAACCGTGATAGTTCAGTGGTAAGGAATCACTTCCTTACCACTGTACTATGCGGCATACGTCTTGTACAGACGCAGGTTCGATTCCCACTGAGTATGAGCTAAGGAAAACATAAACAGGAAATCCACATGTTCTATGAATAGTTTCCGAGGACATGTGATAAGCGGAATCGGCGAGCATGGTGTTTAAATGGCTTCTACATATTCCTAGTAAAGTAGGCCCCGACTCCCAGTTGTGGGAACGTTAATTGGGCTGTTGACCTATTATAGAAAGTGGTATTTTTTTATTATTTCTAGCTAATTGCAATGTTAGCATATCTGAAAGGTTTATAACTGGTTTGATAATCTTTTTACTTACTTGACTACTCATTAATTACAGATAAAAAGTTTACATTAATAAAGTATAAGTTACGAGTAAGTTAAATTTTTCCGTCCACCACACAACAACACTCTGCGTTCGTCTCGTGATACAACTCTTATATAACACAGCAAATGGCATAGAGAGAAGTAAACACGCTTTAAACGTCGAAAGATGTCCATCCCTCCCTCTTTGAAGGTGAGGAGTTTGAAGCATAGGTCATTTTAGTTAGTGTAAGGTCTATTCTGCAAGAGAATAGCCACGTATCCCACGCGCAGAGTATACCAAAGTATCCCGTCAGTACGTCGAATGAAGAATATATCTACTTACCAATATATATAAATATATATATATATATATATATAAAGAAATTAGATTTTGTTTTGTCGCCAATCACGTGAAAACAAGTGAACGTATCGACACGGGACCATGACCATTCAACGCGGAATGATCTGTACATGGTTATAGGGTTTTTATTTTTTTAATTTCATCAGATCCCTCATCATTTTATTTTATTTTAAATCGCTTTATACATGCGGTTGCTATGGTAACGGTTGGTATCATTTGCGGCTGCGGTCGCTCTCGAGGAATATTCCAGACAATTTTCAAGTGTAATTCTACATTACGGGCGGCAAAGCTGCTGGGGAACAGCTAGTGTATATATATATATATATATATATTTATAAAACGATTGGTTTAAAGCAGTAATCATAAACAGAACTTCAATGCTTCCCTTATTATGTATTCACTGAGAGCGCAGTCCACCCTTTAATGGCCTCCTATTATTTTCACAAAGCGCGCTGCCCAACCCCCACAAAGCTCACTGTTTGTTTCTGTCCCCAATATATTATTCATTGCCCATCACCGTTGCTTGTTGTCTATATTCTCCCTTCGACCTATAATTTATATGTTCAGGTACCTTGAGGTCTATTAATCTAGCTTAGGAGTGAACCCGTCGATCATATACCATGACGCCCACCGTAGAAATTTTTTCTTTTATTCAACGAAGAGACGTTCACTTAATGGTAAGTGACACGCCTATAACAACCTCAACACGCTTTGTGCTCGTCGCCTATAATAACCTATTTACTGGTGATGGAGACCGTTCAAGTAGGTACCACAGCAGCGCTTATTTCTGTGCAAATATCACTGAATTGCAGTATGGTTGTAAGGGGTCCCACACAAAAACTCGAGGGACCCAAGCTAACCTCACCTGCTCGTGGTGCAGCCTGCTAATCAACAAACGGGGCCCTGGCTTCCACTAATCCGCATTGGGCCAGCGTGATGGGAAATAACCCAAATCCCCTACAATATGAACGCCTATAAACTACGTACCTTTGGGAGAGGCCTATGTTCAGCTGTGGACGTCTTTCCACTGATGATGATGATGTAGCTAGTAAAATATGACTCAGGGCGACGAGCGCAATGTGGTGCAGTGTATACTAGAACGACGTTGTTATGGACAGGTGTGTCACTTACCATCACGTGAACGTCCCACTCATATCGTTGCTTCGTTATAAGAAAAAACCTCGTTGCCTGGAGCCAAAAAACGCAGTTCTTCACCTCAGTAACTTCACTAGCTACAGCGCCCTTCAAACTGGAACAGTAATGTATGCATACTATTCTTTAAAAGTCGTTTCTCTATGAAATTAAAAAAAAATATTGATACAATTTTTTTAATAGCATACAAAAATAGATGTAATGGTATACTATGCTCCATTATTTGTAATTATCGTAAGCCCACGGCTGGACATGAGTCCTTTCCAAGGTATCAGCATATGCTATGGAGAGCTAAACAGTCCGAAGACGTAGCAGCGAGAGGAAATGCATTGACAAACACATCCGCCATTTTACGGCACCGATAATATTTTATTACTATACAATCCATCGGTTAACTATCCTAACCACTATAAAGGGTGTTTGTTTGTTTGTCTCTTGCGTCTAAACGGTATTAAGATATTCTTTTTTTATCTAAATTAACCAACGAGACGAGCGGGACGTTCACCTGATAATAAGTGATGACACGCCATAACAAAATGGCGCTAGTTATAATAATATACACAGCACCACATTGCGCTTATCGCCTGAGATATATTGTCTCGTTACCCCAGTACACTTGCTACAACATCCTTCAAACCGGATCGCAGTAATGTTTGCAAAGTGCTGTTTGTCGGCAGAAATAGGCGCTGTGCTGGTACCTACCTAACCAGTCTCCGGCAATAGAGATTACAGGTAAGCGTTTAAGGGGAACATGAGAATAGTGCTGATTAAAGCAAGAACAAGACGAAGACTTGCACCGTCTTGGTGTTGGTTCTGGTCTAGTTTAAATACTTCCACTCCTGGTCTTGCATCCAGAAGAAAGGCAGCCAGTTTAAGTTGTAATAAATGTTTTGATTTATCATTTCAACGGAATAAAATTATTTTGATTTTGACTTTGACTTTGACGAAATTTTAATTTTTCCGATTAGTCTTGCGCAATAGATCTGTCTCTTTGGTCTTGGTCTTGCGATAAAAGAAGACCAAGACTAAGACCAAATAACGTAAAGCTTATAACAGATATAAATATATATAGTTTTAATATTAAAGTTTTCTGTACTGAGTATAATGAGCGATGGGGGGTATTAAATTTGTTTGTACGCTTGTTGGTGCGTGAACTGAGGGCACTTTTGCTGCAGATGTATTTAAGCTGCATTTAAGCTTTATTTTAGCTGTATTTAACAATAATTAATACTTTATCTCAAGGCGACTAGCCACGATGGGGTGTAGTATATATCATCCTAACTAGCGCCATGTTGGCTAGGCGTATCACTTACCTTTACGTAAATATCTCAACCTTCGCCCATGTTGGATATAAAAAAGACTTGTCAATTAAAATGACTATGGAGGGGGCAGGAGGATTCATTAGATATTTGTGAGTCGTTGAAACCAAAAACGTACCGTGCTTTCTTTTGCGACACCAGCGCCGTACATGTCATTAACCATTCGAGCTGTTCCTGCAGCACTGGTGCTGGTGCCACGGTAGAACCCGTACTCGTAAATATAACGATATTTCATGTTTTCCATTGTGCGGTAATAAGCGACGACAAAGAAAAAAATTGTGAGGAAAAACTAATGAATGACTGTTTTCAAAACTCAACTGTAGCAGCTAAATGAATTTATAAATTTAAATTTGGAATTGTTAACCAAAGAGCAGATATTTCACATCAAAGTGGTCAGTACGACAAAACGCTAATTTCATATGTAAGGACCTGATATAAAGAAATCCTAAAGGGCTGCTACAAGGTTAGTGAGCTTCACCACCACAGACAGCATCACCACTTAACGCCAGTTCCTGTTACAATTTACACGTTGTTATATATTTTTTAAACAAACGCCATTTTGTATGCGGCGTGATACAACACCATCTGTCGTCATAGACGCACACTACTACCTTGAGTTACAACTACAGTTGTAGTCCTTTCCTTCAACTTCATCACAATTTACTGCTTGTAATGATTATAATAAAAAAAAATTGTGCCATAGCAATAATATATATATATATATATATACCTATTAGTTAAAACTCACTGTTAAACGAAAGTCAATTAATCAATCAATCATCAGCCGACAGATATCCACTGCTGGATGTAGACCTCCCCCAACATTCTCAACATCGATCATTCCTGCGACAGTTAGTGTGGATTCCGGTACTGGGGGAATTTGGGTCGTTTCCCACCACGCTGGCCAAATGCGGGTTGGTGGGAGCTCTTAATTAGCAGGGTACACCACGAGCAGGTGAGGTTGGCTTGGCTCCCGTGAGTTGTTGCCCGGGAACCCTGACACCCATTTATTCGTCGAGTACTAAAATTAAAGTTTACTGGTAAGGTGTCTGTAGCTGGAGGCCGTCTAGGTATCAAATAGAAATGTGTAAATATTAGTGTGTTCCGGTTTGAAGGGCGTCGTAGCTGAATTTACTGAGTTGACAAGACTCGACATCTTATATCTCAAGGCGACGGGCATAGTGTAGCACTGTGTATATCATCCTTACTAGCGTATGACTTACCACCAGGTGAACGTATCACTCGTCTAGTAGTATGTACCAACGCAGCGGTGGTGCATAGACGGTTACCGTCTACACTGACCTACCATCATAAACTCCACCACCACGGGCACCGCTGCTCCTGCTTCTGCAGCCAAATAGCAGTATGTAAATATTACTGTGTTCCGGTTTGGAAGGAGCTGTAGCTAGTGTAATTACTGGGGTAACGAGACTCAACATTTTATATCTCAGGCTAGGAGCGCAGTGCAGTATATCCTAGTTAGTTCCTCGTTGCTATGGGCGTATCACTTACCATCAGGTGAACGTCCGGCTGGTCGCGTCGCGTAATTGAATAAAAAAAAATCAATTAGAGTGAATAATATTATACTCTTATATATCCGATATATATATATATATTTTAATTAAAGAGGTTTTAGTTAGTTTTATTTTTTCAGTGTAAAAATGTATTCGGCCAGTGGCGAAGTTTTACGATTAGTAAAGTGTAAACGCGCCTTAACATTGCACAGCATTGCTCGTAAAGTGCGCTGCCACAACACGGGGACCACACGCGGCGCTACAGAAATAGATCTTCCGCTTGCGTGACGTGTCCGGCGGTCCGCCGGTCCGGATAACTGCTACGGAACCGATTACTGTACCTACGTACACAACAACTCGGCGCGCTTTAAGATGTCGTGGTACTGATGAGGAAAGGTTACCAACGTTATGGAATATTACACGCGACATAAACAACCCACTTACTGTTCCCGCTGCTGGGACTCGTGACCTTCATTCACTAGAGCAAAGTCTAGGAGATTTATTCATCCCCTTAGACAAGTACGGGATGGTACATGTTAAATATTTAAATTAATATTTATTTATTTATACCGATAGTTATTTGTTAATTAATCGATTTTCGTACTGAAGATATAAAAGAAAAACTTTAGTTAATAACTTTTTTTATTTAAACAAAAAATCGTAACCAACAAGAGCAGACCTGACATCGCATCCGCCGACAAACCTTTCCATGTTACGCAACAGATTCAACTACTACGGAGTCAACAACCAGTCTCCAGATGTGAAGAAGCACAGAAAGAAGAATCATCAATATCGTGTGATCGAATTCCGTCAGTATACAGTCCGTATGTATCATTATGTGATAATTGAATACTTCCTTCATCATCATCAACCGATAGACGTCCACCGCTGGACATATGCCTCCCCTAAAGACCTCCACATCGATCGGTCTCGCGTTGCTCGCATCCAGTGGGTTCTCGCGACTTTGACTAGATCATCAGTCCACCTTGTGGCAGGTCTCCCAACACTCGGCTGTCGGTCGTTCAAGCAATGTGCCCTGCCCACTGCCACTTAAGTCCAGGAATCTTTTGGGCTATGCTGGTGATCATACCTCTGCGGATCTCCACTTTTCTGATTCGATCACGCAAAGTAACTCCGAGCATAGTCCTCTCCATTGTCCTTTGGGTGACCGTGAGCCTTTCTGTCTGTCGGATTCAACTATTAGTATTAAGTGGTGCTTTCTAACATCCTTACTAGTGCTTTATTATTATTATCATAGTACTAATTTATTAGGCTTCATATTTAGTTTTTTTTTAAACACTGTAATCAACAAAATAATAATGAAAAACAGAAACATCATGTACCAAACATTTTTTCTTTAAATGCAATTAACTGACGAGAAGAACGGGATGTTCGACTGATGGTAACTGATACCGTCCATAAACAACGTGGCGCTAATGAGGATGGATATACTGCACCATATTATAAAGTTGACCTTACCACCGTATCGGATAATAGCTCTGAAGAGAGAGAAAGAGATACCTGATCATATTGCGCTCGTCACCCAAGACAAGATGTTGAATCTCGTTACCCCAGTAATTACACTAGCTACAGCTCCTTTCAAACCGGAACAAAATAATGTTTGCACACTACTGTTTGCCGGAAGAAATAGGTGCTGCCATGGTACCTACCCAGATGGCCTCTGACAACAGAGACCTACCACCAGTAAAACCTTTTCACTTTTACCTCGTTTACTCCTCTTCATTCAATAGTCTCATGGACAACTTTGGAATCCAAACATTTTCCACCTTGCAGCCATGTTCTAGAAGATTCGACGTTTGCATTGTTATACGATTAACGTATTTAACTGTTTACATATCCGCGTGATAAAGCACCGCTCTCATTCCCGCTTCGATCGCGAGCTATTAATCCTCCATTACGTTTAAGTTCCCGTAGTGTTAAACAAACAAACCCGTCGGGATTAACTTTCAATAAACAATCATGAAAACAAATCAAACAGCGAGTTGGCGCGTCGGCGCGTCGGCGGCTACAACAATGGCGGCGGCGCGCCGTCGAGATTGACATTTGACAGCTATTTAGGCGGGAACAGGGCTGCCGACCAGAGACACGATCATTTTAACAGCGACCGGCACGGCACACACATTAAAATATATATATATATATATATAATATTCATTATTTTCAATTAATAAATATTATACTTCATTACCATTAAATGCCACAGACTGGTAATCTTTTTTTTTGTTCAATTAAGCGACGTTACGAGCGATATATAATAGACACACGAATAATATTATTATATTATACTGTATATATAAGTATTCCCGCATATCGATACATAGGATCCAAGCCCACCTGACCTGCTAATGTTGCACTCTGCTAATCAACAAACGAGGCCCTGGGTCCCACCAACTCGTATTGGCTCAGCGTGGTGGAAAATGGCCCAGATCCCATGTGAATCCTTATCCGATCTTTGTGGGAATCTTAGGGGTAGATCTATGTCTAGCGGTGGACATTTATCGACTGATAATGATGAGAACACGATCGCTTTATTAGAGTACCGTCCTGTCCCATACCACATTAATGTCCTGTTTCTTCAATGGTATACACTATCACTATAGTAAGATCCTCTCTAATGATAACCGGGAATGTAATCTTTGACAAAGCGCACGAGTCTACAAGTAGTCTATTCACGCTTCTCTTATAGACAACCAGATTAATATAGGATGACGATCGAGATGTCCACCGGATAGTGAGTGATGCGCCTGCCCATATCCAGCGCTAATTAGGATGTTATACACAGCACCACATTGCGCTCATCGCTTTGAGACACAAACAAGTGACCATGTTAAATAACTATATGATATTTAATATTTAAAATATAAACTAACAAATTTATTATTTTTAATATTAATTTGATTTATGCACTAATTAAGCTTTTACAAAATTATTAAAATATATACAAAACGACATTAAATTTGATGGCGCGAATCTCTTTCTGATGATGATGCTAATGATGAAAGTATTACATCATAGATCCAAAACTAAAATTAGTTAATGCTTCACTAATAGTTGGTGATGAGTTTGTTTCATTTTATCGGTTCTTATCAATTTCAAGGATAATAGTAATAATAAATACTAATTTCCATTATCGAGGATATAATGAAATAAGGTATATTTTGAACTAATTACTTTCTTCTTTCTTCATTCTTCTCACATAGATGGAAAAACGAAGAATTTATTAATAATTGATTTCTATGATGAAATGGCATCCAGTGGGTTTCCAATTGACGTGGAGATCTTTGGGGAAGGCCTATCTCCAGCAGTGAACGTCTATCGGATGATGATGATATTGCAAATATGCAGGTCATTTAAGTAGGTATTTACGATATCTACACAGCATCACATGCGCAGTGACAACACGTTAAATAATATATACCATGTTAATCAATCTGACTAAAGCGCTTATCAAACTGGAACACATTAACTCCCTGGACGTAAACAAATATAATACTTTTTGATATAAATATTTGTATTTATTATTGTTTTCCATGTTGTACTTGAAATTAAAGGGTGCGGTTAGCAATAGATCAGATTGTGGATTTGGTTCTCATCATCAGCTGATAGACTGCTAGACAGTCCTCTTCTAAAAATTTCTACATCGATCGGGTAGGGATTCATATGGGCAGCCCTGTAATCTTGGGCTCTTAAGAATAGCATTAAGATATTCTCTGCTTGTCGTACAAGGCGACTAAAAAGGTCCTCGGGTTTGTGGGCTTCGTTCGTGGGCCTCAGAGCTCAATAAGCTATCCTTAGGAGGAGGGCAAATGCATGGTGGTCTTGTAGCACAGTGTGGGTGCTAAGGAGGGTTTTGCTCTACCGTGGGATGTTTTAGTCGGAGTGCGGGGGGACACTGGTGCGTTCCGTAGGAGATCCCGGAGCTCTTCCTAATGCACTGAGGGAGACCACCGAGGGGGTTTTAGTGGGTAGAAGTCCCACATAACTTTGTCTTCCCCCCAGAAGTCTTTTAAGAAAATTTTACCCGCGATAAAAAAAAAAGGAATCATATGGAGGCATTTGAGCCATTTCTCACTACGCTAACCTAATGTGGGTTGGTGGGAACCAGAGCTTCGTTTGTTGATTAGCAGGACGCACCATGAACAGGTGAGGTTGGCTTGGGTACCGTGAGTTCTTGTGCGGAAGTCCGTTTACATCGATTTTATTCTAAATTAAAATATATATTAACTATTATTTGTATAAAGTCATTAATAGATGCTATAAGGGAATTTTATTAGTTTACTATAGACAGCAGTTTATCTTTAGGTTTATATTCGCATTTGAGAATAACTCAATTAATTGTTGTAATTAGATCGTACTGTAATTGTTAAGAATGGTATGGTAATTGGTAACCCTAAGGAAGCGGAGTGACAGCGGCCGTCGGCTCGTTAGCGCCGCCATGTTGAACTTTTTTTTTTTCGTCTTGTTTCTCATTGTCAATTGTCTAGGCGATGGCGCCTCGCCGCTCTGCCATTATTAATCTGTTTGTTTAGATTACTTTTTATTCTTAACGTTCCTTTACTATGTTTAAATAGCTCTCGATATAGAGCAATAACACTATACATTTTTTTTTAATCGCCTGTTTAAATTCACGGCCAGTACTAAATGCGCTAAGAAGTTTTTATATTGGTTTATTATACGAACATCTCGTGCGATGGCTGTCATTTAATTATTGCATAAACTGAACGGGTCCAATTATTTGAAGTCAGTGGCAGTGGGTTCAGTGACGGGTTCCGCCAAATATTTTACTACATCCAAGTCCATCTCACCTGTGACCTGCTAAGCAACAGACGAGACTCACGAGCATTGTGATGGGGCTGAGACTCAATTCCCTCTCAATGATGGAGATTTATGCCCATGCCATGAGCGTTATCCGACTGATAAGGAGTAAGAAGATTTGAAGTCATAGATAAAATAATAATAAGTGTAGAAGCTCTACTTGGATAGAGTTCTGTCGCCTCTAATTATCATAAGCCTGTCAAGAGGTTTATTGTCATTCAGCACTCCTTTGTTACCACTGCCTCGTGAACTGCTTTAATATTTATGACTCCTATCCACTTGCAGCATGCTGCGGCGTTGCTCACACCTTACCCCTTCACAAAAATAATGGCTGTTACAACTTCAAAGCGCGTGGAAGACGAGATGAAATACTCCCACTACCGGTGTACTGTCACTTCGCCATAACAGGTGACTAAGGACGATATAATAACAAGCCTTCTTAACCGCTACTGGAACTTAAAGATCGAGAAGACGTGGAATGAGATGAAAGATGAAGCGAACGCGATGGAGAATCAATGTTGCCTACGTCCCATTTAAGAGCAATGATATTAATGATGATGATGACTTGGACTTTGGGTCTTCTCCCACAAAAAGAGAGTCGAGACCATATATCACAATTAAATTGCCGATTGGTCAATGGTACATGACCACAAAATCAGCTGTTCTTGGAACATGTCAGTTTCCTAATCTCATGTAGCCTTAATTTTTAAGCATCATTCTACTCCATCAGTTGCATTTTCCGAATCTTATCTATTTCTCTATCTTCTCTTTAATTCTCAATTGCTACTATTCTTGATATTTGTTGCTCATAAATAAAAGAAGAGACCTGCCTGACTGTTAGCACAGAGCTATCATCAGCAGGTATTTCTCTGATGAAGGAGACCATCTAGGTGTCACCGTAGCTCCTATTTCCGCATTCAAACAATACTGTGTTCCGGTTTGAAGGATGCTGTGACTCGTGAAATTACTAGCGTGACGAAACAGTGAGGTGTATGTCATCCTAATTTACGCCACGTTGTTATGGACAGGCGTATGACTTACCATGAACCTCTCGCCCATCTCATAGAATTTTTTTATACTAGCAAACAGTCCACCTGGTGAAAAAGTGATCACTGACGCCCATAGACAGTAGCAAAAGCAGAGGTGTCGCAGCTGCGTTGCCGAACTTTAATGGAATAATAAGCTCAAAAAAAAAATTATGGCGAGTAACGAACATCTTAAGTTCTTAGAAGACGAACGGAAAATGGAGTTGTATAAACATCTCAACTTTACATTCAAGGCTTATCATTTATCACCACTCGTTTCACACCTCACCCTTTTGTTATAAAAAAAAATGTTTCTTCATACATACAAACATACCACACATATATATATATATATATACATATATATATTTAACGTGCGCTGGCTGTTTTTTTATCTGTGCCGTTTTTCACACACTTCCGTTTTGATTTGAATAAATTACAACACGGCGCAAACGCGTCGCGTTGTACATTTAAACGGTTACTCCAGTTTAATTATATGGTGTATATATCTTAATAAGTAATTAAGTTATAAATAATATTTGTTAAGTAATATTTCATGTTAACATTGCGCATACGAATCTATTAATACTTCGGTTACTTTGTTATTTCAATTAACATTAAGTTAATGTTAATTGTATGTTAAAGTTGTATGTTTTAACAGAATTTATTTTTTAATGGTTGGTTAATTAATTTATTGCTATTGTTCTTATTACACGAAGCGACGAGACTAACAGGACTTTCAGCTGGTGGTAAGTGATACGCCTATTACAGCGTTGCACATGTTAGGATGGTATACACTGCACCACATTGCGCTCGCAATGAGATATAAGATGTTGAGTCTCGTTACTCCAGTAATTACTGTAGCCACTGCGCCCTTCAATCCGGAACACGGCAGAAATTGACGCTGTGGTGGTACCTACCTAGACGGACACCCACGACGGAGACCAACCTCTAGTAAACTTTACCACCAGTAAGTTTTTTTGTACTTTCTCTTGTTAATATTAATGATTAAGTTATGACTTATATAGGATGAAATAAGGTATTGTATACTTGTTTGTACTTCCTATTTAATGGTATTAAAGATAATTTAATCAAAGATTTTCTTTGAGTTTTGAGAACAGAGTAGACTTTGAGGTCCTCATGTCGCTTCGGTTCGGAGATTCCACTGCCGATGGCATGTGCTACAAACGTTGACTACTTGTATCGAAGTTACTTGATATTCTGCCTAATTAAGACAATGATGTTTGACCTCTGAAGTAGATACTGCGGGTGTATCTGCTTGGAAGATAGTCTTCAAAGATATCCGAGTATCAACGTCAAGGAAAGGACACTTGAATACTAAGATTTCGTTTTGCCGCAGACTACCAAGCAGGTACCATCGTAACGTCTGTTCCTGTCTGTGAGAAGGATACTAACTTTGCTAGTTTGAAGGGTACTCGAGTGTTATTCCTCTGGTGATGGAGTTCAATCTTGACAAATCTTCATTAGCTGTAGGTTCATTGATAGTCTTTAGCTAAAAAAGCTATATTATAAGTTGTTATAAAATTACATATATGATATTATCTCGGCAAGTCTAAAGAATTTTTTAACGTAATTTAAAAGAAATCTTGAGACATTTGCAAAAGGTCAATAAAATAAACTTAATTAAGTAAGATCGAATTACGCTACCGGATAATCATGTAACGTAATAAATAAGGTAATTTAAAGCTTGTATGTAATTTCAAGTTTAAAAAGAATATTTGTCTTCCTTAACAGTGATTATAGATAATTCGAATGCGCAAAGACAGTAGGCCTGCAATTATGCGACGCGTCAAAAATTGCCCAATAAAACACCTAGCCCCAGCAACTTAATGACCATAATATACCACTTAATTGCACCGTCATTATTAACCAATCTGTAAAAAAAATATATTCGAGTTTCCGAAGGCGCTCGTTCAATAATTCATCAAGATGGCGTCCTGTCTATCAATATAATAATTCTGTCAAAGTTTAATTGAAATTCCGCAGCGCGGCCGTACAAAGGCAGCGGCGCAGTGTTATTGATACATTACGAGCCCGCGAAAGAGCCATAGCAGCAATTTACAACTGAATTACAAATCTCCACCGGGCCACCACCGCTGAACATACGGCCGGGTTGAATCAATCGGCGCGCGGCGTCCCTCTCGGGCGCGTGCGGCCCGCGCGGGTGCGACCGGTGCGGCGCCGCCCGGTCCGGGGCGGGGCGAGGCGGGGCGGGGCGGAGGACGCGCGCGGCACCGCCCACCGGCGGACAGGGGAAGGGACAAAAAAGCTTGTTTGCGCGGAGGCGTGTCCGCCGGCGGCCGCGTGGGGCGCAGTCGCTCGGCCGCCGCCGCCGCGAGCGCAATTCCACCTCACTGTCAAAATCAAGTTGACGTTTCAATTTGACAGTCGCCAGGTGTCCGTCCGCCAAGAGGCCGCACGGCAGATACGGCGGCGCGTCGCCCGCTCGCAGTCCCGAGCACGCAATGAAGAAATCACGCGGTGGAGCGGGTTCGGGAACGGCGCGATAAATATTTATGGCACATTCGGAAGCCGCGTCGGCCGCCGCTCGGATAATCGGCGCCGGGGACATTAATGCGTACGTTTTATTGAATTTCAAACGTGTATCGACTAAGTAATCCACTCAGGGACTTGCGTTCTGAACGACCGTGCTCAGGCCGACGAGAGAGATCAAAGACTTCGATAGTGAAATGGCGTTCGAGGACCGCTGCAGCCCGAACCAGGCCAACAGTCCCGGTCCAGTGACGGGGAGAGTGCCGGCCCCGCACGCCGAGAGCACCGTCAGCTATTGCCCCCCAAGCCAGTACACCTGCACCACGATCGATACGAGGTACGAAAGGAACCCGTCCGGTATGACCGTGATCAAGGTCCAACCGAACTCACCGCCGCCGAGCCCCGAGCAGCACCAAAACGATGCGGAATACCAAAATTACTACAGACCGGAAACTCCGGACGTCAAACCCGTGATAAACCCGGACGACCGGTTCGATCCTGACAAGAGAAGCCGTCAGCAACCGGCCGCTTCTATCCCCTTCTCAATCAGCAACATTCTACATCCGGAATTTGGTTTGAACGCGATCAGGAAAACGAACAAAATCGAAGGGCCAAAGCCTGCCGGACCGAACCACAGCATCCTATACAAGCCTTACGATCTGTCAAAGCAGAATGACTATCAGAAGTACAGCTTCGACTACTTGAAGTCTAAAGAGCCGAGCGAGTTCAGCAGCGTACCGCCGCTGGGCGGCCTGAGGCAGACAGTCTCGCAGATCGGCGAGCACGTGACTAAAGATAGAGAGATACCAAAGACACTGGAGGTGCAGAAGAGGCCGGACTCGGCCAGCTCGATGGTCTCGTCGACGTCGAGCGGCGCGCCCTCCACCTGCGGCAGCACCGACGCCAACAGCCAGACCTCGGCGGGGAACTCGGCCCTGTGGCCCGCGTGGGTCTACTGCACCAGATACAGCGACCGACCCAGTTCCGGTAAGCGATCTTTCATATCATTTAACAACCGATACACCGCTGTTCAGATTCCAGTTAAGGTGTTTACACAGCGACACATTGATCTTGTCGTAATTAATTTCAATACTAACAGTGCTGTTCTTAATAATTTACTTATCAATAAATAATAATTAATAATTTACTGTATTATTTATTATTACAATACAGTAATAGACTTTACTACTGTATTGTTATAATCAATATATTTAGGTTATTACTGATGTTAGGTCTCTGTTGCTGCAGATCTTCTAGATAGGTACCACCTCTCCATCTATCGCAGCCGACAGACAGTACTGTGCAAACATTACTGTGTTCCAGTTCGAAGCGCGTTGTAGCTAGTGCGTATCTAGATACGTAAGTGCGTAACCACGTAAGTACCCTAGCGTAATTACTGTGGTAACAAGACTCAACATCTTACGTCTCAAGCGAAGAGTACAATGTGGTGCAGTATATACCATCCCAACTAGCGTCACGTCGTTTGCGGGCGTATCACTTACCATCAGGTGAAAGTCCGTGTCGTATTGTCGTTTGAATGAAAAAAAATTAAAACCGTGTTATGAATTTGACATACTGAATAAATATTATTAGTATCATCATCATCATCAGCCGATAGACGTCCACTGCTGGACATAGGCCTCTCTCAAAGACCTCCACATACAGTTAGCATGGCTTCCGGTATCGCTGAGCACTAGACACGGTCGTACGTAGGTGTTCACATAAAGGGATTTGGGCCATTTCCTACCACGCTGGCCCAATGCTAGTTGGGAGCCAGAGCCTCGTTTGTTGATTAGCAGGGTTCACCACGAGCAGATGACTGGCTTGGGTCCCGTGAGTTGTTCTGCGGGACCCCTTACACATATCGTTAATTTGGTACATATACCTGAAGATGTTTTTGTTTTTCATTTCCGGAACCGAATTTCATCTGCTTTTTTATAACTTAACCTAACCTTACTTATCATACGATCTTTTTAACGTCGAAATCTCTGACCCTAATGTTTTTATGGCTGCCGGAACTGAGCACACTATGCGATGGTAATATCCTGGCCACGCGGGCTGATCATCAAATATATGTGATAGGAACAGTATCTGACTGATATTACTAGAGGTACATCCAGTAATATATCCAGCTGCTTCCTCAGTGTTATGGCTGCTCGTCGGCGAAGGTGATCACTTATTATCAAGTGAATCACTTATTTGTCTATCGACATATAAAAGTAATTGGAGCGTTAAAAATACTCTAAAAAGTTTTTATATTTATTCAGATCTATTTTCAACATTTTCTCTCGATGAACAGTAGTATGCAAACATAACCATGTTCCGGTTTGAAGGGCGTTGTAGCTAGTGTGATTACCGCAGTTACAAACTTAACTATCTTATGTCTCACGAGCTGAAAGCGTTGCTAAATACCATCACTTTGTATTGGGTGTATGTATCAAATACCATCAGGCGGAAGTGTCGCTTTTCTCGTTCCTTATTGGAATAAAAAAAAAAAACATTGGCGACAGGTTCTTCATATAACAGAGTTTTGATTAATTGTTGTAACATAAAAAAAAATACGGTTATTAAATATGGATTCGAACGTACGACTCGGTCAGCTCTAACCACTGCGCCAGTGGCGACTGACCTTAGTTGTGAAGAACGTGGCCTTCCCAGTTCGTTGCACCAGCGGCCACGCCGACCGGCAAAAAATGGGTGTGCGTCAGGATGCGGCGGGAAACGTGCAATTTAACTTAAACTTTATTAGTTGATTATCGCCGTTTTGCCGTAATCGGCGGCTGTTAATTGTTTTTTTTTTTTTTAATTATTTCGAGGGGTAAATAAGATTTCTAGGTTATAATGAGGTTATCAAATGATTTAGCGCGCTTTAAGAAATCAATACGCGCCCATTATGAAATGCGTTGTGAAAACGTACGAACAACAATTAAATTGTTTATCGGAACCGGATACAGTTTAATACACTACACTTGTGCGGAATTACTTATTCATGACTTTTATATAACTTGACTACTTGAAATCAGATGGCGAAGTAATGCGTATACATCCGATTACGACACTAATAGGACACTTTATTTCGCCTTGAAGATATTCTTAATCCTTTTTGGACTGCGTGTGGGCTCGTCCGGGACGGGATCTACTGAAGGTCCCGTTAGCACTACCTCAGCTGATGTGAAGCCTTCGATCCATGCATATGATGATTCATCTGGGACTGATGAGTGAGCGGGATGGCCGGGTCCGTTCAAATGACATATAACTAGAAAAGACATCAGGTGGCTGTCAAATAATGAAAGAAGAAGAAGGAAACTATTTGATGTCTTACGAAGGCTAAATACATGATTTAGGCGGAATAAAGCGTCTTTATCAGTGTCTATATATATATCTATATAGTATATGTATATATATATAATTTATTATTAAAGCCTAATAGTAGCCTAAATTTATTTGATGACAGATCAAAAAGTATTTATTAATATTTCTAATTGCGGATCTCTATTTTTATGCCCTATGTCCTACATTTATCAGCTGGTGAAAATCCTTTAAAAATCTATGAAGGACTTTAGGACTTTACACGAAACTAAAAGACGGTCGAAAAATTCTAATTTGTTTTAAGCATTACATTAAGGAAAAACATCTGGTATAGTAATGTAACAAACAGGTACTTATACCCTATATACATATATATATATATAAAGTTCACTTAATTTTCTCCATCAGTGGGAAGTGGGTCAAAGTTAAAGGTTGTTTATCTACGTTGGCCAATTATCGGATGGCAGATGTATCTTGGAACATGTCACTTAAAAGAATGCAATTTTTTTTATTTAATGTATGCGGAGAGACGGGCGGGACGTTCACCTGATGGTAAGTGATACGCCCGCCCGTAACGTGACGCTAGTAAGGGTAATATATACTGCTCCATATTGAGCTCGTTGCCTGACACAAGATGCCGAGTCTCGTTACTCCAGTAATTGCAGTAGCTACAGCGCCTTTCAAACCGGAACACAGTAATGTTGCACAGTACTGTTTGTCGGCTGCAATAGGCGCTGCGCTGGTACTTAGACGGTATCCGGCAACAGAGACTTACCACTGGTTAAAAAAAAAATACTAGTTTTTGTTAAATAATTAAAAAAACTGATTAATATAATATTTGTATAACTTTTTAGTAAATTTGAAAAATTATTAAAATAAATACACTACATTTTCCGTTACATATCGAGTCTTAAATATTTTATATAAATAAATATCAAGTGATATGTACTAGGTGAGGCTAGTGTCGTTACCTAGTATATATAACAGCGCGGGTGTTCTTGCCGCAGCTGTCATACAAGTAAAAACGTGGAGATTGATGTCGTATCGAATGATATTATATAACGCTTATGTACTGATTTATTGCAGTTATTAATGTCTGCAATAAATACACGATATATACAAGGAAATCGCAACTAACGCACCATAAAGTATAAAATAAATATCAACTGTATCAGCGGCCATTTTTAATGTACGTCTTAAGAGTGAATATTTAGAGTTACATGTTAGATATAACATGTTTGTCTTCTCTGCTGCTTGGTGGTAACATAGACAACGTGATGGTATCGCAGTATGCTTACCACCGGCTGAGGTATATATATATTGAATTGCTATTTAGAAAGTATAATTAAATATATTTTTATTGGTAATACCAATATAACTAAATTATACACATACTAGCTATTACCAAAGCATTAGATTTGTATAGAAAATATATAGTCATGTTGGAGATATAAATATATGTATAATACGGAATATTGTAATTTAGTATTTTTTTTATTAGAAAGCTGGACGTTCACTTAATAAGTGACTTAACTTTAGATATGACTTGTGACGCTAGTTAGGAAGATACCATCATGATCATCAGCCGATAGACGTCCACAGATGAACGTAGACACTGCCCTAAATTGTACTTGTAATGAGATATATATTAAGTTATGCTACTTTAATAATATCACTAGGCACAGCGCCCTTCAAACCAGATCACATGTTCGCACACTTGTTTGTCAGCAGAAATAGTACCAACTTTTTTTATACAACGCGACGCGACAAGCGGGACGATCACCTGATGGTAAGTGATACGCCAGCCTGCCACATTATTGAGACGTATGATGATTAGTCTCCCATAACGCTACCGTTTGTCGGCTGCAATAGGCGCTGCGATGGCACCTCTAGGCTGTTTCCGGCAATGGAGACTGCCACCAGTAGACCATCGGTTATCTATATGATTATATGATACGTTGATTATTAAATATATTTAAAAACAATAATAATAGATGTATTAAAAAGAAATTGGTTAGTGATTTGTAACGGTGTAACGTTGTACGTGGGTGCGTGGTGTTGCGTGGTGGTGCGTGGTGGTGCGTGGTGGTGCTTAGCAATTATAATCGGCGCAGTCGCCTCGTGCGCGACAGCTGCTGGTTATGTTATTCAAGATGTCGCTTTTTGTTACCTTCTGATGTTTGCATCCCGACTGCCTCCATAAATTATTAGGCGAGCGGCGCATTATAAATCTGTCGCATTAATTTAATTTTATCCTTCATCTGATCGCGGACTGTAAAGGAACGCGCGAACTTTTCTTTTGCCTTTTTCTCTTTTTTTTTTAATCGTTTCGGCGGGCGCGCTCGCTGGTTTCTTTTGGCGCGCGTCCTCCCATCGCGCTCCGTCTCACTTTTTTTTAATCTCGTATACGGCATTTGATATGTACGTATACCAGTAGCAATTTTGTATGTTGGCAAACAATTTAAATATATACAAACTCTTTTATTTATTTATTTGTTATGTTTTAGAATGATTGCATGTAATATTTTAAAAGTTTTTTAATATTGTCAAATACATAGATTAGTTTATAATTTATTGTAGTTGTTTTTTTGTTTTCAATAAAGCGACGTGACGAGTGAGAGATGTTTACTTGATGATAAGTGATGCGCTTGCCCATTACAAAGTGACCGTAGTTAGGATGATATATACAGCACCAAATTGCGCTCGTCGCCTTGAGACAAAATGTTGAGTGTCATTATCGAAGTGATTTTACTGGCTACAGCGTCCTTCAATCCGGAACACAGTAATGTATGCACTGTACTGCTTGTTGGGGGCCATAGCCGCTGAGGTGGTACCTACCTAAATGGTCACCTGCAACAGAAACCTATCACTAGTAAAGTTTATTATTAGCAACGTAGGGCGTATTAGTTTGAAGATCTTTAGGGGAGGCCCGTGTTCACGGGGATGTAATCGCGCTTGAGAAAAAAATATTACTACAAAGTGATTATTTATTAGTCGCTTGTTTAAGCTTCAATATTTTAAATGATCACATATAACATAATAATATTATTAATCGGAATATTTTATTCAATTTCAATATTAAACAGAAAGCCTAAGGCATGAAGCTACCCTTGAATGATAAGTTTTTTGGAGTTTTCTATAAAAATAAAAAAACATACCCCGAGAACACAACAGCAATTTTTTTTAAATAAAGTTAACCATAAAGAAATCTTTTTTTTTCATCTTTACGACCATGCCCTTAATTCAAGTCAAATTAGGCTCACTATAAAATACATCGTAAACGGATTCCTTCGGCTCCACGATTGTCTTTTTATTCGATATTTGATTAAGACCTGTGCCGCCTTTGATGAAAAAAAAACGTAAGATCTATGATCGCGTTTCCAATGATTGATAATTAAATACAAAGTAATATAATGGTTTTTTTTTTAAACCATTGTATGTTTTTATATGAGGTTTTGACGGATGCAGGTGTAGTTACAGACGATATTCTATATAGAGCACAGTCTTACCAATACTTAGCTCAATATCATAATGGTGACATGTTCAACTGCCTCCACTACCTCAGGGTCGACTTGTACTTAAAATGGAGGTTAGTTATTGAATTCCAAGGTCCCATTTTTTGTTTTTTTTTTTATCAACCTATCAACACCATTCATCAGTTTAAGCTTTTGCTATAATGTCATTGCCTGTGATCCAGTTGACAAGATATAAGAAATTTATTTACACTTATACATAAGTACCGCTGCTGCTCCTATTTCTGCTGCCAAACGTTACTTTGTTCCGGTTTAAAGGATGCTGTAGTTATAGAAATTACTGAAGGTACCGAGATTTAATATCTAATTTCTCAATACGACACGTATAATATGGTGCTGTGTATATTATCTTAAATACCATTAAGCTGTTATTGGCAAGTGTATTACTTACCATCAGGTGAGAGTTTTACCGGTACCGTCGCTTTATTGAATATAAAGAATTAAGTTTTTCAAATGTTAGTGTAATTAGGGTTAATAGAAATTTAAAGTTACTCACACACTCACTAGTAGCTCGCTGGCCTCTAACGGTTAGAGCGTGCGGCCTCCATTCCGCAGGTCGCGGGTTCGAATCCTCGGCATGTACCGATGACTTTAATGTCTAAGTTATGTACATTTGTGAACTTAAGTAACAACAGCGAAATACAAACGGTGAAGGAGAACATCGCGAGGAAACCTGCACATGAATTAGAATTTATTGTAAGGTGTATGAAGTCACCAGTCCGCATTGGGCCCGCGTGGTGACTATGGCCCATCGCCCTCATATTGAGGGTAGGCCTGTGCCCCAACAGTGGGGATGTAAATCGACTCACATACCTTAAGGTATATTAATGATTTTATTATAATAAACCGATTTCTTTATTAACAAATACATATATAAATATGGTATCGGTTTATCCGTTTATTAACTTGCTCACTTAATTACAACGCAACTGCGCGTTGTCAACAGTCGTTTTTTTTTTTTTAAAAAAATAATCGCTTATCAACGATCGCGGGGAAGGTTTATTTTTTTTTAATAAATACCGAAACGTTTAACGACTTGTCAACTTGAAAAAAAAAACCTTTCCGGTGACAGATGTCAAGATACGAAGAAGATGTCGAAAGATGTTAAATACATGCGTATTAAGAAATGTGTTTCGGGGAACAATATGAATTATTTAACGATGAAACGATGAAAAGTAGTTTACGGTTTAACTTATATATGATACGAATATTATATATATATATATATATATATGTATACTATACGTTTAGTATGACATATATAAATAAATTGACGGTGGTAGGTCCCTGTTGGCGACGACCGTTGATAACTACCGCAGCTCCTGTATCAGCCGCCAAATAATGAAGGACACTGGAGCTAGTGGAACTATTGGAGTAAAGACTGTGAACACTCATGTCTTGCCAACGAGTATACTATTGTGCAGTATACACAATTCTTTTTTTTATTCAACGAAGCGACCAATCGCGGAAGACGGTCACCTAATGGTAAGAGATGCGACTGTCCATAATAAAGTGGCGATAGGTTGATACACACTACACACTGTGCTCGTCGCATCGATATAAAATGTTGAGTTCTGTTACCGCAGTAATTGGTGGTAGATCGCTTTTGTTGGAGTCTGTCTGGGTAGATTACACTGCAGCTCATATTAAAGCCGCCGAACAGCACTGTGCAAACATTACTGGATGTCTTGAAGGGCGCTGTAGCTAATGAAATTACTGAGGTGTAGTAAAGTAATATACTCGTATTACTGTATTTAGTGCCATATTGGTAAGTATCCCATTTGCTATTTAGAGGAGATTTCGTCAAAACAAAGAACCGTCGGTAAGAATGTGAAGAGAACCATCACTTCATAATAATTTTAAAATTTCTCGCAATGCCCGAAAGTAATTCGCGGAAACGGAAAACAATTTTTTATCTTGTCAGTTCGATGTGATGAACATGATGGTGAAAACGGGACGCCTAAAGACGTTGGCTGAGCTGAGGAGGAGGTTTAAAATTCAATTACCGCATACTGCGATGAGTTCGGGGCCGCCGCAATTATTTTATAACGAGGCAACCAGTTCACTAATTCCGGTCCGAACGTAATTTACTGTGGCGGGGGGGAAAAAAAATCAATTGACAACATTATTATGTACCGAACTTGTTATCGCGGAGCGTTTTTTTTTTTTTTTGCATAACCCTCCCACTTCGCACCTTGTATCAGTAAAACGCCTTTTAACGGCCTCCATGGCGCAAAGGCTTGTGTCCGTTTAGATTACGTGACAACGTATGGAGTTTGGTGGTACTCCTTACCATCTTCATGTTAATCTGCCATCTTACAAGCACTGTGTTCCGGATGTCAGTTTTTAAAGGTCAAGGTATTTTGAATAAGTATACTCCATACTTCATCATCACGAAAAATTTTGGTTCAGTATAAATTGTAGTATAAAATGTAATATCGCCAGAGTTAATATTTCTGCTGCTTAATAGTAGTGTGCTGAGATTACAGTTTTCCGGTTTGAAGGGTGTCGTAGCTAATGAATGCGGTAACGATATATGTTGTTTCTCAAGACGATGAGCATAATGAGGTGTAGTGGATATCATCCTAACCGGCGGCGACGTTAAGGACAGTAGTATCCATTGCTCAGATGGACGTCTCGCTCGTGTCACTGCTGGCTATAGTTAAAAGTAATGAATTTCAAAACTACACCTGACGATGTTCCGTCTATTAACACTACAGCAGACTTCAGCGCTGAACGGATCCATGCTGTTACGATAAACCGGATACACATTTGCATGAACATGATATTTACGAGCCTAAATTATAACAGCAGCGCGGCGGCTGAGGTGATGAAACGATTTAGTCGCAATTATTTCGCGCGATTATTGTTTATTTTTTGTTTTTCCCCCCAATCGCGCGGCGGCCATCTTGTTACGCGAAATGGCGGCACGCCCAGTTGCAAGACCTGAGAAGGTCGGACATTTCGCGGGCTCGGGCAGTTAAGACAGGCTGGCGCGTTACATCTCATCTGCACCATATTGATATTGATTATGACAGGGTCTGTCGATGTGAATTTTCTAATGATGCTGCTGATCCGGACCACACTTTTGTTCAATGTCAAAATTATAATTTTCAGCTATTGGTCGGTGTCTGAACTAGAACATATACACGAGTAATATAGGGTTTAGTAAAACTTCTCATGAACCCTAAATATTATAACGTATCATTATCATCATCAGCCGACAGACGTCCACTACTGGACATGGGCCTTCTCCAAAGATCTCCACATCTATCGGTTCTGTGCTGTCAGTATCCAGCGGCTTCTCGCGACCTTCGTTTATAAGAGTCATATGGCGGGATTTGGGCCATTTCCCACCATGCTGGCCCAATGCGGGTTGCCAGAGCCTCGTTGGTTGATCAGCACGGTGCACCACGATTTGTTGCTGTGGTATTTATTACACCCCCGTTATAACATATGATTCATTGTAAATACATTTTTTTTTATACCACGAAGTGCCGAGACGAGCGGGACGTTCACCCGATGGTGAGTGATACGCCCATCCATAACAACATGGCGCTAGTTAGGATGATATACACAGCATCAAATTGCGCTAGTCACCTTGAGACTAAATGTCGAGTCTCATTATCCCAGTAATTTCTAGTTACAACGCCTTTCAAACCGGAACACAGTAATATTTGCACACCACTGCCAGTTGGTTGTAATAGACGCTACGGTATACTATATAAATATATATATATATATATCTTTACCATAATGATATTGATTATGACCAGTGTCGGTCATATTTGTATTAATTATAAAATTATCAATTAAAATATTTTTTTTGACAATTATATTTCACCGATTTCGCTATATTTGCACGGGAAAATAGTTAATTAAAAGATTCCTTTAGTATTTTTTTCTTTTTTTTTTTTAGAATTATTTTATTTCATTAGTTAATAACAAACCACTGACCCATAACAGAATTATCATTAACACAATTACTATAATTATTAATAATTGATTATGTAAAAATATACAGTTTGTTTACATAAGTGAAAGTTATAAGGTTAATCTTTGATTCATATTAAGCTACCCTACACGCGGGGCGGTCACCTGATAGTAAGTGACACGCCCGCCCACGACGTGACACTAATTAGCATAATATACACTGCACCACATTGCGCTCGTCGCCCGAAACAAGATGTCGAGTCTCGTAATCCTAGTAATTATACTAGTTACAGCGCCCTTCAAACCGGAACTCTGTAATTTTTGCACACTTCCGTTTTGCGTCAGATTAGGCGCTGCCGTGGTACCTACCTAGACGATATCCGGCAACAGAGACCTACCATGTACCCACTATCTATCATCTAGTATTTATCATGCCTAAAAATCTAGACTATCTCTTTCTTACATATATAAATTTTATCCAAGAGATGACACGAGTAGTAAATTGATCTCATGGTAAGTGACACGTTCGCCCGTACTAATGCAGAACTACTTAGAGTGATATACACAACACCATATAAGACTTGCTTTAGTAATTTCACTAGCTACAGCGCCCTTCAGACCGGAGCACAGTAATAATTGCACACTACTGATAAACGGTCACCACAAAGAGCAGCTATCAGTGAAATAAAACACATGTGTCCATATAAATGGATACTTGGTAAGCCTTAAGCAGAAACAGTAGCGCTTAGCAATTACGTGCGCGAGTGTAGCCGGGGGTTACGGTTTGGGGTGCGGCGGGCGGCCGGCGGGGTGCGGTGTGTGCGTCCGTTTCCTTTTTAATTAGCGCGGCCGCCACTTCTCGCTAACTGTGACAATCGCTCTTACAAAGAAACCCGAGTGATGCGCCATTTAATTGTCGATAATCATCGATTGACGCGCGCGTAAAAAACTAATCGATACGCGGATCGAGACGGACGCTCGCATCTCGCAGCACTAGTGTTGTACCTCGACGGTCGATAAACATTTATATAATTGACTGGCTGGTGGTAAAAAGTGAGGGTCGCATTTGGAAGACATCGAGGAAGGCATCCAACGGTGAATTAACAAAGGCTGATGATGACGATGATGATGATGACTTACCACCGCAGTTATTATTGCAACAGTCGAATAGTAATTTTGAAACGTCACTGTTCCGAATTGAAAGGCGCTATAGCTAATGTGATTAAGTGGTAACGAGACCCAACATCTAACGTCTCAGGAAGACGAGCACAATGTGGTGCAGTGTGTGTCATCCTAACCAGCGCCACGTTATTGGCAGGCGCAGTGTTCTCTACAGACCTACCACCAGTAAAACCTGCGAGTAGACGCCGGTAAAACGTACACCTTGAATGGTATAAAAAAAACAACAGCAACGACTAATAAAGGGAAGCGAGTGTTTAATGATGATACAAAAAGGAAAAAAAAATACGAATTAGATCCGGAAGCGGCGCCGGCGGAAGTGATCCAGCGAATAACATAATGATCGAACGGGCCGACCACACCCCGCTGCGCGCGGGGGTTGCGAAAACGGCGCGTTTCCCCGCGATCGTAATACCTTGCTAATAAATCACCGGAAGTTAATTTTTTAACTGTTACCATTTACCGCTTGACCTCAATTTCAAATAAGTAAACTCTTCAGTGTTAGGTCTCTGCTGTTACTGCTCTGTAGTCCCGCGCTACTGGGAACAGGACTAAGGTAAGACCTAACTTTCGTAGGAGAGGGCTAAGAGGGTTTTCCGGTTCGTGGGATTCGAAGGTAGGGACCATCATCGTCCACTAAACAAGCCCGGGATGAACGGCAAGTACGGGGTGGTCTAGTGCTTGTCGTACCAAAGTGAAGGTGTTCAGAGCTGCAGCCCTCCCTAGGACGTGCTGTAGGCGTAGTGACAGGAGCCACCGATACTTCCCGTAGGAGATCCCAGGGCCTCTCGCAATGCACTGAAGATGACCATCGGGGGAGTTTTAGAGGGTACAAATCATACATAACATTATCTTCCCTCCAAAAGAAAGTTATCTTTTTAGATTTCTTCCCCGATAACAATAAAAAAATCTGTTTTCGGTGATCTTCGAGCTAGGCAAACATTACATGTGCTCCGGTTTAAAGGGCGCTGTAGCTAGTGAAATTATTGGGTTAATGAGACTTAACATGGTGCGTCTGAAGGCGATGGGAATAATGCGATGCAGTGTATATCATCCGAACTAGCGCCACGTTGTTACTAGTAGACGTATCACTTACCATCAGGTGAACATCCTACTCGCCTCACCGCGCTAGTTAGGATGACATACACTGCAACACATTGTACTCGTCGCTTATAAGTATCATTACCTTGTAATTTCACCAGCTATAACGCCCTTCAAACCGGATCACGGTAATGTACGCACAGTACTGTTTGCCGGCTACAATAGGCGCTGTCAATCACCAGTGAATCCTTCAATCCTATCCTTAAACTGTTGGACATGTAACGAACTGGTGTTATAGTAATGGATAACTTGATTAGCTGACGCAGTTAACTTACATTAATGCAACATGTTTTTTTTTCTCATTTCCGGTTTGTCATAATCCAGAGAATGCGCCTGCGCGCCCCCCGCGGTGTGTTTTTGCAATTGGTGTAATCAACGCGAAGTAAATTCCATATAAGCCTCGCCCCGGCCGCTGGTTGGCAAGCGTGATGAGGTCCGCAGTTTTTGTGTGCGCGTATATTATAACGCGCATGCGCATTGTGCCCCATAAGTAATCCCAGCGGCATTGACGTTCTCGTATCCTTCGAAGCCAGTTCCAACTACTGCACACAAGCTGTTCCCCAGCAACCTTGCCGGCCGCAATGTAGAATTACACTTGGAAATATTCTCCGAGAGCGACCGCAGCCGCAAATGATACCAACCGTTACCATAGCAACCGCGTAAATGACACACAGTCTACAACCATCTACACAAATCATTCTTAGTCGAATGCTCACGTTCACTAGATTTTACGTGATTGGGGATAAAAACAAAATTATTGGTGGCAGGTCTCTGCTGCAAGAAACCGTCTAGGTAGACCACCAGCGCTGCTTATATGGCAACCGACAAATAGTAATCCGGTTTGAAGGGCACGGGGCGGTAATCGGAGTTAACATCAACGTGATCATCCTAACTAGCGCCACGTTGTTTATGGCGGAAGTATTATCCGCCATCGGATGAGCGTGGGAATCGCCTCGTCTTTCACAGAAGCAATGTGGGGTTAGATATACACTGCATCACACTGTGCTCGCGTTGAGGGTTATCAGGCGTATCGCATCAGGTGAACGCCACCTTCGACGCAACGCTACATAGAAATAAACTACGAGATAGTGGTTAGAATGATATACACTACATCACGTTGTGCTTAAAATTTAAGATGTGGTTCAACCGCAATAATTTCACTAGCTATTACCCTACAAACGGGAACACGGGTAATGTTTGCGCACCACCTGTGTATGTATCCCAATGTCCAGCAGTGGGCGTAAATTGATGATCTTTATTACTACCTTACATTAATGAGATTCGAAGCTGACGCTCTCGGGTCCGGAGACCAAGACTTACTTTCGGTCGCTGCGCCAGAGGAAGTGCTAAGATTTATAATTTTCATTGTTTTTCTATAAGATAGGTTATTCGACGTTATGCAATGTTTGTGTGTATACTTTAAGTTTAAGTGCTAATAACTTAATAGTTAGTGCCGGAGCTCGTATCGTGTGCGAGCGCGAATATTAACAATTCATATGTTGCAGCGCCGGCGGTGAGTTGTTGTTGCTACTCACGCGAATTCTAAAGGTGAAATAATAACATCATTAATAATTAAACTAATAAAATTATCTTATTAATAATTAAACTAATAAAATTATGTTATTAATAATTAAACTAAATAATAACAGCGCGATCATAGCATTTTATTTAGCCGTTGGTTGTGAGGCGAGAGTGAATGAACACGGCGCCGTGTAGTCGGCCCCTCGCGCGCTGCACCGTGCGCTCCATATAGGCAGTATAGCTGCATACCCTAGACTACCTAAATCTATCTAAATAATAATCTCTTGACTTATTCAAATGGTAAGCGTCTATACTGAATTGAAATTAGTAAATTAATGTTTTATGATAGATAAGCACGGAGGTTTCGGGTGCGGTGTGCATATCCTAACCGAAACCTCTGTACATGACTCTGGCCGACATGGATCAATCGCCGAGCACACGAATAGAATACTACAAGACAGTCAGCTCATACTGCGTAGATCTGTCTGTGAATAACTAAAGAGCTGGTGCTGCATGATAGATATGCAGCCAAGACAATCTGTCTTCTCAGTTCTCATGGCCACGGCTGATACAAGAAAGTAGAAAATGGATGATAATTATTTTAAAAAATTGTTCATTAATCTCTTTCTTTGCTTACCACGTTGACAGTGACAGTCGTCTCTCTCACAAATTAACCAGAATAAATAGTTTCGAGTACATCGCGTGTGAACCTCATAATTGTTTTATTATTATCATCCTAACGTTTTTAATGGTTTGCATCAGCCATGGTCATGAGGGCTGAGGTGACAGATGTCCCGACCTCATTCTGATCACGGAGTACTTACTTACTCCACTGGCGCAGGGATCCAAAGTGAGCCTCACACAAGAGAGCGCCAGCGTTGTCTGTCTCGCACTGCCTCTTGCCAGTCCATTGGTCATTGTTTGCTTGATCGCGGAGTGCCAGTTCTTTGACTGTTCACAGTCGGACCTGCGCAAATTAATTAATGATTAATGATTAATAGATGAATGGTTTATCGATGCGCGGTCGCATCACTAGCCGCCGCCTACCGAGAAGCGACCGCCGACCGCCGGCCGTCGGGACGTTTTTGTTCCGAAGAATTCGCTAATAACTTGATTTCTACTGTTTAGGTGGCCCGTTTCGTTTTTCAGATTTATACTTACCCAGCAGTTGTGGGGCACGGGGGGTATAAACGGTGAAACAGAGAATTGGTGGGGGGGAGTATGGGGGGGAGGGGGTGAAATAAATTGTCGTATTTATAGCTCCACATTGTTCCGCAGCGAGGTGGACAGGTATTTGAACCCTGTGTGCTACCGTTGCGCAGGGACGGCGCCGTTGCCAAGTTTTATAATGCAATAAATCTTTGCGTTAATCCACCGACAGGTTGGTAGCACCAGCGACGTGATGAAGTGCTAATTAAGATGTTCACACAACACCGCCACATTGAACTCGACGCGTCCTAACACAACATGAGACTGATGGAAAGTTGTGACGAGCATTTCATTCATCTCATTACATTCTTACCTATAACCATGTGGATAATAAACACTACGCCTTTGATGGTCGTGCCTTTGACACCTTTTCATTTAATATTACAAACAAATTAGTAATATGTCTAAACATTTTTGACAGCCCTATAATTGTTAATAATTATTACAAACTTTTTGTCAACACTCATAGAGTTCCTATTAAAATACTTTATTGAATCCAACCCCTTTACCGTAGTGTTGATAAAGGTAGGACATTTGTCGATAATCGATTAATATTATCGATATAAATTTTTTGCCGTCGAACTACATCACTAACGTGTAAGAGCGTTTAAGTGCAAAAATGGAGTGCGTTCGTGTATTAAACATTTAAGTACTTTCGATTGATCCGTAGACTGAGTGTTTTTGTTGTCAGTTAGAACATCGGTTTCTTTTTATTTATCGATAGCCAGTGATGCACCGGTAACGATAACAGTGTAGCGATTGTTAGGATGTTCACACAGCACCATATTTCTTTCACCAATTCCATACAAATACATTTAGAGCCTTTTTTTTTAAAATCGAAGTAATTAGCGCTTGACTATGATCACACCAGGTGTTGAGTGATGTGGTGTGCAGTAATCAAACGCACTAGTCCAGTAACGGCATATTCACTCTAGAAGACACCCGCGGCGTATATGTACGGAGTCACCGACTCCAACAAGTTGTTCCACTCCTTTGCTGTTCTTATGATGAACAAGGAGTTAAGCCTCTTTGTTTGCAAAGCAATATGTTTAAATCGCATGGATGGTGACTTGGTGGATCTGGTCGTCCGGTGAGGTGATTATATTAATTTCATTAGCTACAGCGTCTTTCAAACAGGAACACAGCAATGTTAGAATACTACAGTCAGTCGGTGGGAATAGGAGCTGAGGTTCTCTTGCCAGGACCTAAGACGGTCGCAGGCAAGAGAAGTATACCACCAGTAACCATTTATAGGGTAACTTAATGAAATAGTCTTCTCGAACTTTCTCAATAAATTAATAGATAAAAATTATATAACTCTTGTTATAAATTATAACGCATTAAAGAGCCGACTTAATATTCGCACTGCTGGAACTGAAGCCCAAATGCGAGCTAAGCGATTTTCCTTTTGGAACTTACCGGAAGCTCGGCGACGATCGAACTCGCACCACAAACTGAGCTATCATCCGATACAAGGCGTGCAGTTAAACAAACACTATATTAAATCTCGCCATACAAATGTCGCGGAACCCTGCGCAACCTCGTCGCGGCCGGACCCTAGCCCATACAGAATCAAAAAAAATCAATTCCTACAAAACGCTCGCACAATTACCTAACACACCTCGCTTTAACGCCGCACACACGAAAATATATCTTATTGCTTACTAACAAAAGATCTGTAGTCGCTTGGACCGTTGGAGGCTTTATAGTATATATCTACATAGAAAATTCGTCTTTACCTGTTTGTAATAAAGCTGAGAATACATTGTACTGGATCAAATGTTTATGTTGTAGCAAAGCAAACGCACTGAATACGTAATGTGACGCGAATGTACGAGGGTAGTAGATGCGGCAGTTTCGCTCCGTGTTATTTTTGTTTACATCGCATTAAAAATTTCTAGACGTCTAGTCCAGTAGTTTAAGTAGATGCCACCGCTCCGCCTATATCTGCCACCAAACAATGTTACTGTGTTCCGGTTTGAAAGGCGCCGTAGCTAGTAAAATAAGGTGAAGGTCCGGCTCGTCTCGTTGCTTAATTGAAAATCAAAAATCACAGTTGCGAATAATTAAGAAGAGCAATCTTTAGATTAATTTAACACACTTTTTTAAGGTATTAATTGTTACTGTTATACTACTAAATATCTATGTACTTTTTTTTTCGACGAAGCGTTGAGACGAATAAGGCGTTCACCTGATGGTAAGCGATACGCTTGCCCATAACAATGTAGCGTTAGTTAGGATATATACTGCACGACATTGCACTCGTCGCTTGGCATATAAGATATTGAGTCTTGTTATCATAGTAATTACACTAGCATCTTACCTTCAAACTGTAACACAGTAATGTTTGTACACTACTGTTTGTTGGTATAAATAACGTTATTTCATATGTCACATTATATAATACAAAAAAATGTATATATTATGCCATATCCATAAAACGGGCGCTCTGTTTCGCGCATCGCAACACGGCCGCGCTCCGAGTACACATGTCAGTGCGTTCGAATAGATTTACTTACAAATACTTTACCGTCGCGGCCATTATCATTTAGGGGTGGGCATAATAAATAATATGTGTATATACAGGGTGAAAGGTAAAAGGTGTGAAAGATCTAGAGGGGCTGAAGTATAGCTCGTATCCTATTTATCTATATGAATACCACAGCAAAAAATAATGCTTCCGGAATTAATAATTTTTTAAATATTTCTCAAAAACTGTTTTAGTAAAAAATTATGAGATTTTATTTCTTACTTATTTCTATACAAATTTTAATATATTAATTATTGTTTAATCATTGTTTTATCAAATTAAATTAATAATGATCACTTAGAGGTTAAAACTCTTAATTTAGGTTCTATGAAAGTCGTGACAGTAAAACCTAAGGCGTCATACATTTTTATTTAATCTTAAAACAAAACTTTATTTATAAGTACGTATAAAGCACATAAATAAGCACCCGACTTCAATACCTATCCGACAAGGTATAGCAAAGTACATAAAGTTTGTAAAATTTAAAAAATAAAAACACTTGTAATAAAACTAAGTACCGTGAGATATCAAACTGCAGAGACACAAACAAAACAGTCAAATTAAGGGTCGGCGCGGCGTCTACTATTATCAGTCTAGACTAGAGTAGACTTTTCCTCACAGTAGACTTTTCCTCACAGTAGACTTTTCCTCACAGTAGACTTTTCCTCACAGTAGACTTTTCCTCACAGTAGACTTTTCCTCACAGTAGAGTTTTCGTCGCAGTAAACTTTTCCTTACAGTAAACTTTTCCTCGCAGTAAACTTTTCCTCGCAGTAGACTTTTCCTCGCAGTTATCTTTTCCTAGCAGTAAACTTTTCCTCGCAGTAAAATTTTCCTCACAGTAGACTTTCATCGCAGTAGACTTTTGAGCCTTGTGAGCTGTTCTCTTAATTTGACAGCAGCGACAATGACAATCTCCTGAAGAGTTAATTGTTGTTGTGTACACTAAACATCTCATGCGACCCTGTAAGTAATAATCGCAAGGTGTTAAGTCATGACACCTTGCGGGCCGCGGCGTTACTCCGCCTCGGACAATCCATCGCTGACAGGAAGTAGTGTCTAACCACTGTCTTACGCCGAGACGAAAATGGGCGGGACAACCGCCATGCTGGAACACCAATTGTCTTCTGATTTCCAATGGTATACTCTCTAGATAATTAAAAAAAATAATTTCGAGGATAATCTTCGTCCGTCTCCTCATTTAAATAGTTGGGCAAGAAGACTGGGCCTATCGAGTAAGTGTGAATTATGGACATCCATACGTTTACGGAGAATCTTCGTTGACGAGCTCCTCTAATCACGTGGGGATTTCACCTCGCAGAGCCCAATAATGACTATTATGAAAAAGTATTATTTTCTAAGTCTGTATGCAGCATAACGGGAGAAGTCTAACCTCCTTGCAGGATCGCCTTCCTCCAGAGCCTGGACCGGTGTATGACGGAGGAGTAGAGACATGCCGTAAACCACACTTTCCATTGCGTTAAACCCAGCAATCTTGCCACGACCCTGGTTGACGTAGTCAGGTCTATAACAAAACGGTCTATAATTCCTTCTTCCTCTTCAGTATCGTAGATGCGTGGCCTACCTGCGCCATGTCGCCTCTGCTGAACGCTGCCAGTTTCCCTGACGCGTTGACACGCCGCAGCAGACTCTATGACTTGGAAGGTGACGATTTATGTGAAAGATAAGTATGGGATGAAAGATGAAAGGATAAAAGATGATAAATGAGGAAAACTGAAAAACATAAACTGATGTTAAGTGAATGAATGTACAAGGCCCTGACCCAAAACACGCAGGGGAAACGATTAAAAAAAAAAAAAAAAAAAAGATGACGATTTGGACGATGTAGCTGATATTCCCTTCGTGTATGTAAAGAGTTTCCATCACCAAGTCCACAACAATAGAGAATATCAGCGTATTCTTCATTACCGCAATCCGCCATTGAAATTATATTTATTTTGTATGGAAAAGGAAAATGTACATCCGCGCACGAAACTAGTTAAGTTTTAACTGTCGTACTCACTCATTACATAAACTGTTTTTTTTCTAAATCTTAGAAACTTTATATACTTTGCTATACCTTGTCGGATAGGTATTGAAGTCGGGTACTTATTTATGTGCTTTATACGTATTATTTATAAATAAAATTTTATTTTAAGATAAAATAAAAATGTCGACTTTCCAGGAATATTTATAAAATGAATAACTCTATAAGCATTGTCTATGTATGGGATATTCCATACACATATACTTCAGCACCTACAGGTATTTTACATCTATTACCTTTCACCCTGTATATATACAATGAAAATGTGTTTTGTTTAATAGCCAATCACGTGAAAACTAGTGATCGTATCGACACGGGAACACGACCATTCGACGCGGAACGACTTGTAGATGGTAACAGGCTACTTATTTTTTGAATTTCATCGATCTTTCATCTTTTTATTTCTAATTAACTTTCATAAATATTTTCTATTTGTATTTGAGCGGTTGCTATAGCAACGGTTGGTATAGGAAATCATTTACGGCTGCGGTCGCTTCCGAGGAATATTTCAGATAAATTACAAATCTAATTCTATATTCCGTCCAGGAACAGCTAATATATACATGAAACTAATATTTAAACATTTTTTTTCTGCTTTAAATATTAATTATCATTACCACAGTAATCTCATCTATTTAGCAATTTCCCAATAATTTTATTAATCCATCAGATGCGTCCTCCTTGAAATCTCATTACTGGTGGTAGGTCTCTGTTCCAGAGTACTGTCTAACTGCCACCGCAGCTCCTATTACCACCGCCAAACAATAGCGGTCAAACATTACTGTGTTCAAGTTAGAATTGCGCTGTTGCTAATTAAATTACTGAAGTAACACGGCTTACAGCTCGTCTCGTCGCTTCGTTGAATTACAAAAAAAACCTCGCAATTTGTCAGTTAACTTAAGACCTATCAGTTATATTAAACTTTTCACTTAACTACAGTTGAGTAGATTTATTTAATGGGGCAGTTAATCTTTATCGCCGCTAATTTTATTACTATAATTGCAATTAATACCTGCTTACTGCACTCGGTGCAGCATTCTTAGTGCTTTGCCATTAGCATGCCTTCACACTGAAACCTATGTGAAGAGAGGAACCAATTTACAACATATATTTAATTTATATATATATATATATATATACTATATATATAGTAACGCGGAACCGATCGATGTGGAGATCTTTGGTGGAAGTCTATGTCCAGCAGTGGACGTCTATCGGCTGATGGCGATAATGATGATATAGTAAATAAATATATATATATATATATATATATATATATATATACTAGCTGTTCCTCCGCTGCTTTACTGGCCGTAATATAAAATTAAACTTGTAATTTGTTCGAAATAATTCCTTGAGAGGGACCGCAACCGCTAATGACTTTCTATAGCAACCGTTGCTATAGCAACCGCATAGGTAACACCAAATGAAGATGTTTGTGATTGTCAATAAAATAAATAAAATTATTAAGGATCTATAACATTTTAAAAATTAAGAGTGTATAACTATCTACAAATTATTGCGCGTCGAATGCTCATGTGTTGATACGTTCACTAGTTTTCACGTGATCGGTGAATAAATGAAACACGTTTTAATTATATATATATATATATATATAATATTGTTCTGAGACAGAAGTACGTACCACGGCAGCTGGTATTGCAGTTATGTGCAAATGACCGGCTTCCGATTTGAAAGACGCTGTAGTTAGAAAAATTAAGTAAAAAGAGAAACTAGGAGATGTACTCCGATGGTCTCCATTTCGCCGGCCATCCAGTTGCGATCGGCATAGTTAGGATAATATACACAGCATCACATCATGCTCGTCTATTAATATAAGATGTTATCATTACCTCAATAATTTCACCAGATCCAACTCTCTTCGAACTGAAACACAGTGATATTTGCAGAGTACTGTTCGCCAGCCGCAATAGGAGCTGCTGCGGTAACTGCACGGTCTCCGGCAACGGAGGCCCAACACCAGTAATCACGTGCGAGCGGATTTGGAAAAAAAAATAATTTCTCCGTTTGACACAATAATTACAGAGGCAAAGGCAAAACGCACGCGAAGCCACAAATGAAATCGTCGAATCGCGTGTCGCGCTCATGTGTTACCGGTAACAAGATCCCTATCGGGAAATATTTAATAAAACCGGCAATACATCAAAACCCATTTCCCTCATACAACGCTTAATTAAAAGAAAACCCAAGTAAATGATGGCGCAAGTAGTTAACTTCAAGTTACTTACCACATAAAAATGAACTTCCGGCCAACTTAAAATATATTTTGACAAATGGCTTTCGCATTGTTCCTCCTTAACGAGGAAGTCATTTTGAGGAACGGTAGAGGTAGACCGGAAGTGTGCGGAGATATAGAGTACTGACTTTGGTGGTACGTCTCCGTTACTACAGACCGTATAGTTACCACTGCGGTTCTTATTCACCACCACTACCACCATCAGCCGATAGATGTGCACTGCTGGACGTAAGCCTACCCTCGAAGATCTCTACATCGTTTGGCGCTGTCTCTACTCGCATCGCCGGATACCAGGAGCTGTCATTTGTAGGGGTTCATATTGGGGGATTTGGGCCATTTCTCACCACGCTGACCCAATGCATGTTGGTGGTAGCCAGAGCCTCGTTTGTTGGGTGCACCACGAACAGGTGAGCTGGGCTTGGGTCCCCTAAGTTGTTGTGCGGGTCCCCTTACAGCCCTTACTTAAAGTATATATAAAGTATATACACTATCAAAAGAAATGTTATTACTGAGGAAGAGTTCACTCAACAGTTCAAAGATCTGAACAAAAACATTGACTCAACTCACTATTTCCGGTTAACGTTTGATGTTTAAATCTTCCGTTTAACAGATTTTAACTGCGCTGCTAACCGCCTTTTGATCCGGCAGTATCGGATTCTATTGCAGGCCAGTAAAGAGTTCAGATGGTAGTAAGATTTGTTTGAAGCTGCTACCTACGTAAAAACCGAAAGATTCCAACCTGGCAATCCATTTAACAGTTTCGTCATCACTTAATTCATCACTTGAAATCAAGTATATGTAGGATACTGCATAAACTTTACTGATGGGTAGGTCTCCGTTGCTGGACACCGTCTGGGCAACATGCAGCTCCTATTGCTGAAACTGTAGTGTGCAAACAATTACTGTAACGCAATGTGGTGCAGTCTGTATGCAAGCGTATCACTTATTATCAGGTGAACGTCTTGCTCGTATTAGTGAAACAAAAACAAATATAGATATATTATATCGATTGTTTATATTTAAGGTAACTACAAATGGCGTGATTATGAAACATTTGCCTTTATAGATAAATACATTCATTGTATACGAGTTCAATAATATAACATTATAAACGATTAATTAATATTTTAACTGTCTTAATTAATGTGATTGATTTTAACTGGAACCCGGGACCGCGGTTAAAATTGAAATCGGCCGGTTAAAACTGGTGCCGGGTCGCGACGGGCGCGCGCCGCCGCAGTTAGTGCGCCGCCGCCCGTTTGCGTTTAACGCTGCCAATTACGAATGTAATGAATATGTCCCTACGCCCGCTATGAATAAATTATCATCCTCATTTGTCCGGATAACGTCCGCCGGGGTTCGGCCGGAATGTTAATAGCTCAAAGTTGGTACTGCTCGCTGCGAATTGTTCCCGCTCGGCGCGCCGCCTCCCCGCCTCCCCGCCGCCGGACACGTTTCGTTTGTTCGCCATTTTAACCAACGAAAAGGAAGAGGCTTCACTGGTGGTAGGTCTCTCTTGTTCGACCTTATGGCTACCACCGCAGATCCTATTGCAGCAGACGAACACCAGTGTAATCTTTGCTGTGTTCCGAGCTAGTGCCCGAATGACTAAAGACTAACCGCCCGCTAAACATCGTGACGTTTGTTCAGTGTTGCCATATTCGAAATATCTGCCGGTTTATAATTAATAAAAACTAATTTATATTATTAATAACGCTAACAACATTGATTTTTTTTATTTTATTATAAAACAGTGGTGGTAGGTTTCTGCTATCAGACACAGTCTAAATATACCACCGCAGCAGCTATTTCTGCTGCCAAACTATACTGTGCAGGCATTGTTACGTTCCGGTTTGAAGTTCGCTGTAGCTAGTGAGATTACGTGGGTAACAAGACAACACATATCTTGAGGCGACGAGCGCAATGTTGTGTTGTGTCGTAACTAGTGTCACGTATGTAAATACGTAAGGGCGGGCTTATCACTTACTATCGAGTGAACGAAAAAAAGTAATATATCTTTCTTGCGGCTATACTTACCTGTATAAGACTTCCGTTGTAGCGGAACTAAATCATTCCGCCGCCTGCATTACTTTGGCGGTCACTTACCGAATGCATACACTGCGGCTGAATTCGCAGTTAATTAAATTTCAGGACACGTAAAGGAGCGTGGGGGGGAGGGTTAGCGAGGGTTTAGAGTGGGGGAGTGGTGAGCCATATTTCCGGTGCCCACCTAACACATTACGTCTCGTTACGTGAAAAATTCTCTGGCGAACGTTCCGGCGGACTTTGTTTAATTAAAAACACGAATAAAAGAAAAAAGAAAAAAAAAAGCTCACGGCCCGTTTTATCGGGTGATAAACGTTCCTTTGTACCAGCGCCGCGGCCGCCGTGCGAGAGTGGACTCTACTGCGTGGGGATAAGGCTTACGTTGGCGTGCGCGCGATCGGACAGCTAAACATTTTTCAAGCACTGAAAAGATTTGTTGTTTACACCATTTCCCGTTTTATTAGCAAAGCGATAAAACTCAATGTTCATCACGCAAAAGCAATTGTTGCATTTGTGCATCGCGCAGCAGCTATATCTCACCATCACAGACTTACAATGGAACCTGCTATTGTGTGTGCTAGATTATTTTTTTTTATGCGACGAAGCGACTACACGAGGCAGACGTTCGACTGTAATTGATATCAGCTCAATATCAGATGAATTTTCGCTCATTTTTTTTTATACCATTAGGCGACGTGACGCTCGGTGCGTTCACGTGATGGTAAGTGATACGCTTGTTCATAACGCGGCTCTAGTTAGGGTGATGTACACTGCACCACGTTGCGCTCGTTGAGACATAAGATGTTAAGTCTTGTTATCCCCAATAATTTCCCTAACTTGAGAGCCCTTCAAACCGGAATAAAGTAATGTTTGCACACTACTGTTTGGCGGTAGAAATAAGAGCTGAAATCGTACCCACCTTTTTATCGCAGCGGAAATCTTCTTAAAAGATACCTTGTTTCTTGAGGGAAGACAAAGCTATGTGGGGCTTCTACCCATCTAAACCCCCTCGGTGATCTCCTTCAATGCATTAGGAGGGGCTCCGGGATTTCCTACGGAACGCACCGGTGTTTTCCGACTGACCCCCCTGTACTCTGACTAAAACATCCCACGGAAGGGCAAAGCTCTCTTCAGCACCCGCGCTATGCTACGGCAAATACAAGACTACCATGCATTTGCCGTCCTCGTAAGGCTCCTATTGAGCTCTGAGGATCTCCACCCTCAAAGAACACGAACCCAAGAACTCTTTTACTTGCCTCGTATGACAGGCAGGGAATACCTTTTGTTTTGGTTTAGGGGGGGAAACTTTTCGAAAGATACCCTGCTTCTAGACTAAAGTCAGGGTTAAGTGAGATTCTTGCTCACTAATACTCCTTCGAAGGTCTACATCAGCACCTCAAAGCCCACGGAACCGGACCCCAGGCATTCTTAACAGTCTGTGAGCTACAGGCTGGCGGTTGTCCCTACCTAGACCAGTTAATTGATTACTATAAAGGTCCAACTCGTATAATTTTTTTTATTACTAAAAAATGAACTCTAAGCTTCTCTATCAAGGTGTGAAGCGGCTGGAGAGGATCAGGGAATAAATAGAGCAGCACAGGAAGCCGCGGAAGTGTTTATTGTTGGTACTTTCCTGCGCTGATAGCATTTGGCGCTGTGCGGATTTATTGCGGCGCTCGGCCGCACGCCACCCCGTCTAGATCCCCGCGAAACGATTGGGGGTGATTTAGAGTGGTGTACATGTTGGTTGTGTGAAATCTGGTGCGTAGTGGGTAAACTGTTAATTGTATACGGATACTGTTGGATCGATATCGCACCAGCTCCACGCGGACGGTGGACGCGGTTCAGCGTATTCAAATTTCCTCGTTTAATTCAATATCTGTTTACCAGATAACCCTGCAGGTGAGAACGGTGGCTACTAGACCATATCCGGTTACAAATCTGAATGGTGTAGAACAGTGTGCTTTAGTCTTAGTAAACATCAATATGGTATCACTAGTGTTGCAAATTTCATCACCATTTAATCCCCTCCATATTCTTTTCAAGGAAACTCCTTTTCAGCTCAAACCATTCTAATGTAGGTCTCATAAAAATGGGGTCTTCATATAACAGACCCTGGGACGGCTATCCCAGGATAGTGTTAGACATGCCGCAGATGCGATCCCGTGATCTCTCCATACGCTGAAGATGACAATCGAGATTTCAGTGGGTAAAAATCTCCACATAAATCTGACTTCTCATTCTAAAGACAAAATATTTTTTCGAAGATTTCCACTCACCCTCTATAAAAAAAAAATGTCATAAAAATAAATGCTATGAAGCGTTTCATATGTCTCAGATTCGTTACCTCAGTAACTATTACTAGTTATAGTTAAAAAAACGGAAACGGAAGCTTTTGCAGAGCTACTTGATGATAGTCAGTCTATAGAAGCTACTATAGAACAAAGTACATATCATTATTAACTTGCTGTTGTCGACTGTACTACAGTAGATATTCAGCGAGAGAGATCTGTCTGATATATCCTCATATTAACCTATCTTATATACAGTAAGGATAGTAGGAGATATCCAGAGATCCATTAACTCATCACGAGATCTCCGAAACTATTGGACGTAAACACTCAGGATTTGATAGAGATATTGCTTCTGCCGTTTAGACGTCAGCTAAGAATGGATTTTAAAAAATTCATCCCTAAAGAAATTTGCGGGGATGTTACAGCCAAAGCGAACGGGAAGAGCTAACACCACCATTACCCGATAGACGTCCACTGCTGGAAATAGGCCTTCCCGAAAGATCCCACTTCGATCGGTCCTGTGCCGCCCGCATCACGGGGCACCAGGACCCGTTGTTTGTAGGGTTTCACATGAGGGATTTAGACCATTTCCCACCATGCTACCCCAATGCGGGTTGATGGGAGCTAGAGCCTCGTCTGTTGATTAACAGGGTACACCGCGAGCAGGTGAGGTTGGCTTGGGTCCCGTGAGTTGTTATACGGAACCCCTTACACCGGTGAAAGTTTGTATATATATATATTATTCCATAACCGGAACTGCCCCCATTTTCTTTATATACTAATAGGAAGTAAATTAAAAGTTTTTTAATCAAATTTCGCATTAACATTAGTTCTCATATAGATCGTGATAAAGAAACGAATGATGCTCTCTGTATGATGGCTCTTTTATATTAAAAAAAAACACAACCGACGTTCAAGGTGCCTATAACAAAATGATCAGATGTATACACAATTAACTTGATTAATTATTAAGATGAAATGAGTACGGTTTTTATGACTTAATTAATGCTAATATTCAATTAAAATAATTAAACATGCGCGTGTTGGTTGAAGGCCGGCAGTGAGAAGATGGCGGCCGCGCGGCGACATGGCCGCCGGGATGTATCGCTCTATTATGGCGGCTGGTACACTTTAATTATGTGCGGGGGCGTTCCAACCCCCAGGGGGTGCAGCAATTTGAAACAAACGAATTTTAAATATACATTATTGAAAGGATAACAGCAATCGTTTACAATTTTCAATGGAAACTGTATCATTAAAAGCTTCAACTGTAGAAACTATCGTGTGGTACTAAAGAGGAATACTTCCGTGCAGTCATATACATGTCCACTGTTGGACATCGTCCTCATCATTAGGTGTTCTGTTCAAACTAGAAGTTTGGCGATCAGATTGGGAAAACCAATTTGAACCTCAGCTGGACAGACGTCTCCCATAAAGATCTCCACATCGATAGATCTTCATAGTAAGTATGGCCTCCGGTACCGCTGGGCAGTAGGGTCGTCGTTTTTAGGGGTTCATATAAGGGGGTTTGGGCCATTTCTCATCATGCTGGCCCAATGCGGGTTAGTGGGAGCCATAGCCTCGTTTGTTGATTAGCAGGGTACACCACAAGCAAGTGAGATTGGCTTGGGTCCTGTGAGTAGTTGTGTGTGACCCCTTACACCCAATACTCTAGCTCTCATACAAAATACAGCAGTGTTGTTATGGCAGTTGATCTACAATACGAGGGTTGGGAGTGTGGAGGATTCGATAGAAGATTCATCATCATCATCATGATCATCATCATTATCAGCCTTTGTTTAATAAGCCTTTCGCAATGTCTTCCACCAAATGCGAACCTCAGCTTCTCACCCACTTCCAACCGTCTCGACGATGTCGTCGGTATATCTGGTATATATAAATCCATCTGATATCATCTGATCCGAATCCCATCACATGACCAACAAGAATCGAACCGGAGACTCCCGCGTCACAAGGCCAGGCCAGCTGGCCGCGGAGGCAGCAGGTATATCAATGTTCCATTCATCGCGCTCTGACGTCATTGGCTTTGACATTTGAGCGATTGATATATAAATAAAAACAGTATAATCAGCTGCTGTGATAGATATCTGATGGTATCTGTACTCACTACCGGCTCCGAGTGTTGATGCGGAGCGGTTTTTCATAAGCGAGAACCGGTTCCTGTTTAGAATATCACAACTTAATCAGCTCGCTACTGACATTCGAGAAAGTCGTTTCGAATAAAAATCGATGCACGCTTTGTTTTTTTTTTATTATGGATCTGATAGTTAAGCTCCGCGTATCTGATCATTATATTATGTCATCCGTACTGGTGGTAGGTACTGGTGGTGGTAATACCGCAGCGCCAATTGCAGCCGACAAACAGTAGTCATCGCCATCGTCAGCCGATAGACGGCCACTGCTGGATTTAGGCCAAAGATTCCCACATCGATCGGATAGGGAGTCATATGGGAGGATTTAGCCAGTACTTACCCACCATCACCATCAACATCAGCTGATAGATGTCTACAGCTGGACTATAAGCCTCCCCCAAAGATCTCTACGTTTGTAGTAGTTCATATGGGGGGGATTTGGGTCATTTCCCACCACGCTGGCTCAATGCGGGTTGTTGGGAGCCAGAGCCTCGTTTGTTGATTATCAGGGTGCACCATGAGCTGGTGAGGTTGGCTTGGATTCCGTGAGTTGTTGTTTGCAAACATTACTGTGTTCCGGTTTGAAGGGCGCTGTCATCTTATGTCTCAGGCGACGAGCGCAATGTGGGTGCTGTGTATATCAGTATAATCAGCACTTACCATCAGGTGAACATTCCGCTTGCCTCTTCCTTTAATTAAATAAAAAATAAAATAAATTAATTAACAATTTTTCTTATAACATTAAAAAATAACAATTTAATAAACAGTTTACTAATATTTCGTTTAAAATAAATTGTAAGTTATCTCTATAACTATTAAATGTTGCCCAAGTCAAGTGCTTTACTTTACTTTACTTAAGATTACTATCACGTCGACTTTACTCGGTAGAGATATAGACGTTAAGCACGCCACAGTAAACTTAAGTTTCGGTTGTGCTCGCTAAGTAGACACAACTCGCATGACCGGTAACTATAATTCCCTGTCACATTTCTATACAATGTCGCGGGGGTTAACTTAAACTGCTCCAAATGATTGCTTAATTAAAAACAACAGTTAAGTTAAATATATATATATATATATACACATATTATAATATTAACCGATGGACGTCCAGAGCTGGACTTAAGTCTGTAATCCATGGTCTTGCGCTGTATGAATCCCAGTGGCTCCCAACGATTTTACTGGTCCTTTGTCCTAGTGGGGGGTCTGCCGACGCTGCGCTGGATAAACAATATTATCATCATCATCATCAGCCGATAGAGGTCCACTGCTGGAACTAGGCCTCCCCCAAAGGTCTCCACATCGATCGGTCTCGCGTTGTTCGCATTCAGTGGGTTCCCGCGATTCTCGCCAGATTACCGGTCCATTTCGCGCTAGGTCTCCCAGCACTACATCTTCCGGTACGCGGGCGCCACTCGAGGACCTTGCTGCCCCATCGGCCGTCGGTCCCTCGAGCACTGAGACCAGCCCACTGCCACTTAAGTCCAGCTATCTTCGGGATAAATACATATATATAACTCTTTAATAGATATAAGTGATATAAAGTGACACTTATAGAGGTATAGTAGAAAATGTCGTCGACGAAGACTAGTGATGAGTAAATTTGATCTAAGTTAATTCTAGACAAGACCTAGACCAAAACGAAGACAGACCTATTAAGGCCATATGTGCAAGACTAAACGGATATATTAAAATTCCGTTGAAATAAGTCCAAATCTTTAATATATCATTGGACCGGATATGACCAAGACCAATACCAAGATTGTCCAAGTCTTGGTCTTGCTTTGCTAATCACTAACGAAGATCTTTTAAGATCTTCACGGTCGGAGGATGACCGTAGACGGAGTTGGGAGAAACCTATATCCAGCAGTGGGCGCTCCTCATTATATCCAATTTTTGTGTCTGATGAGAAAGAAACGATTAAAGATTTTTCTTCATAGATCAACTTCATTCGTCTTATTAATTTATTCCGTTCGTCTGCAGGTCCTAGGAGTAGAAGAGTAAAGAAGAAGATGAATCCAGAGGAGAAAAGACCGAGGACAGCTTTCAGCGCCGCCCAACTTGCGAGATTAAAGGTATTGTATTACATATATGAGATAGTATTTCTAATACAGTGTATAGAAGATCTAACCAATTACTTATCCACAGCATGAGTTCGCCGAGAACCGCTACCTGACGGAGAGAAGACGTCAGGCCCTGGCCGCGGAGCTGGGGCTGGCTGAAGCGCAGATCAAGATCTGGTTTCAGAATAAACGAGCCAAAATCAAGAAGGCATCCGGTCAGCGCAACCCTCTCGCCCTGCAGCTGATGGCGCAGGGCCTGTACAACCACAGCACTGCCACCGAAAGCGATGAAGATGAAGAGGAAATCAACGTTACTTAATGTAAATTAAACGTGGATGATGAAATTACGGGGTCGATGACCTCTCAAACAGTACGATCGTTACGCGGAAAGTTCAACATGAATATATAAATATATATATATATATATATATATATATATATATATATATATATATATAGATAAGGTCTTCAAGTTATTTACTTTGCAGTAGTAACTTCTCATACATGTGTTGCTGGATTTTAAGTTATGTACCCTCTGCGTAAGTTAGCTAACATAAACTGTACATGTTTAAAACTCGAAGGCTTATCATTGAAACATACATCGTGTGAAGTATGAAGATAAAAAAAAAAGTTATTTGTTGTTTTATTATTATTTATCATTAAATAATCATTAACTGATTATAATTATTAATAATTTAAATATCTGTGAAATTGGTAGATGATCTCCATATAACGTGTAATATTTAGTAATTCTTATGTTGGCTATCCCCCCTCTTGCCAACCGAACGGATGTTCCTTTATTGTAAATAATTACAACATATTTATTATATTATACTTAACATGTAGTCTTACTTATGTGTTGTAGCTTAGATATCGGCCAAAGTACATATATATAAAATTAGCGGAATTCAAGTCACATTGCACAGAGTATAAATTCTTTTTTCTAACGCATCGTCAAAAGAAATTTGTTTTTTTTTTTAATGTAAAACTAATGTCATATTAATGTACAGTATATTTAAAAAAAAAAACAATTTATGAATAATAATTAAGTACAGATATTAAATAAGAATATTTTTCACTGTATTAAATATAATATGTATAATATTTTTAAAATTGTACAGACTATAAATTATCGTTCACAGATTAAAAAAGTATTAATAATTTTAATTCACAGTTTGTAATTAAATGCACTAGCTCCAATTAATTAGATGCGATAAAGTAACCAAGTAGTAGTAATGGTAGATGTAAAATTTTATATAATTTTTTTTTTTTATTCAAATTACGCGACGGCACAAGCGGGACGTGCACCTGATGGCAAATAATACGCTTGTCTATAACAATGGCGCTAGTTAAGATGATATACACTGCACCACGTTGCGTTCGTCGCCTTGAGACATAAGATATCAAGTCCCACTACCATATTTATATCACTACCCACAGCGCCCTTCAAACCGGAACCCGGTAATGTTAGCCGGCTGCAATAGGCGCTGCGGTGGCACCTACCTAACACGATCTCCGGCAACAGAGATCTACCACCAGCTTTATTGTAGCAAATGTCAGTCGATATTAATTTCCCGCCGAAATGATCGCCGCCATTTTGTGGAGATGTTGGCACACGATTCGTCCAACTCGTCGATCATTTTCCGTTTATTTGTATTTCGCTTGTGTATACAGATGGAGGCTGTTAAGGAGCTAGACGTAACTTAAAATATTTTAGATGTTTATGTAAATGTTCTAAAATATTGTATGATTGCGTTAATTGAAATTAAATCACGCGAAATTGTGTGTAAAGTAAGAAATTTTGCAGTCATATTTCATTTCGGTAGTGGCAGGAGAGTATTACTTTATTCGTGTTGTGTATATTTCCTCGCTTCAGTCGTAATTTCTTCCATTTATATTAATATAATTTTAATGTAAATATCAACAAATTCTATTCTATAGTTATTGTGGACTGCGTTAGTTTTAATTGTAAATAGAAATAAATTATATCTATGGTTGAATGTATCCATTTTTTTTATTAACTTCCTCCAGGTCCCCCCTTAAAGATACATAAGTCTACTTTATTGTCTTCATGAGATTATATCATGAGAAGGTTAATTTTTTTTTTGAATCATTACCAACACGGGTTTACTTAAACTATTTTAACTTTGAGATCATACAGTTAAAGTAAAAGATAAAGTTAACCTTTTTAACTACTAGCACTAGAAAAAAACAATGACAATAGAAACTACACATCTCTTAATTTTGTTAGGGTTTTATTTAGTCTGTAGATGCTGTCTCATCTAGGAATTAGCTGCTCCTTGCCAACTTTGCTGACCGCAACACCCTATGGGGTAGGAATTTCGTAAAATCCATTCTTAGATGACCCCTAAACAACAGAAGCAATATCTGTACCAAATTTTGAGTGTTTTTGGTTTTGAAGATCGCGTGATGAGTCAACGAATCTCTGGCAACTGGTTATTGGTCTCTGTCGCCGGAGACCGTCTAGGTAGGTACCACCGGAAGTGCTATTGCAGCCGACAAACAGTACTGCGCGAACATTGCTGTTTTCCGGTTTGAAGGGTATTATAGCTATTGAAATTACTGGGGTAACAAGATAACATCTTAAGTTGTATCACCTCAGTAATTTGGCTAGTAGCGCCCTTCAAATTATAACAGTAATGTTTGCACACTGTTGTTCGGTGGTGACTGGTGGTGCACACCTGGACGGTTGTGGACAGTATACTACTACTAGCAAACCGTAACGCAACGCTACACGGCGCCGTGTAGTCGGCCCGTCACACCCGGAGCGCGATTCATGTACAAATAAATGTCAGGATCCAAATCTACTTCACCTGCTCGTGGTGCTGCCTGCTAATCAACAAACGGGGCGCTGGCTCCCACCAACCCGCATTAGGCCAGCGTGGTAGGAATCGGCTTAAATACTCCCATATGAATCCCAATTCAATCGTGTGGGAATCTTTGAGGGAGACCTCCGCCAAGCAGCGGAAGTCGGCTGGTGATGATGATTATATTTATATAGATACAAGGGATGATATGGAGGGACGGTCTAATGGAGACATACCACTAGTAAAATTGAAAAATATGATTTGTTTGCGTCCTTGTTAAACATTTGAAGACAGAAAGAGAGAGAGAGAGAGAGAGACAGAGAGAGAGGTTTGTTAAAAAAAATTTGAATGTCTATCATCTCTTTGTATTACGTGTAATAATTGTGTTCGCAGCACTCCTTCTATCAGCTCGTGCCGCGGTCGGGGCTGCATTTTTGGGTTCGCGGAACAGCTCGTGGTGTGTGTGGTGACCAACGCAAAAACCCCAACCGAGCTGGTTGCGAAGTGTCCCGGAATGTTCCCATGCTTCTCTAACTTACGTTATTATCTTCTTAGCACACACGATCGCGTGTGGGTAAGTGTTAATTGATGCGCGCACCTTCAGCGGTTCCGTCGCCAATTTTTTTTAATACTTAACCAAGGACCGGCACCTGCGTGACGCTCGTCAGAGGGTGAGAACTGTTTCATAACGTGCTGATAGGATGATATACACTGCACCGGACGGGGTCCTGCACAACAACTCACATGACCCAAGTCAACCTCACCTGCTCGTGGTGCTGCCTGCTAATCAACAAACGAGGCTCTGGCTCCCACCAAACCCGCATTGGGCCAGCGTGGTGGGAAATGACCCAAATCCCCTCCTATGAACCCTTACAAACGACTGCCCCTAGTCCCAGCCGTGCCGGAAGCCATGCTGACTGCAGCGCAGGACCGATCGATGTAAGGAGGCCTATGTCCAGCAGTTGATGTCTATCGGCGGATGATGATGATGATGACACTCCACCGCATTGTGCTCGTTGCTTTATAACATACTATTAACTCTTGCTCTCTTGGATAGCTACAACGCCCTTCAATACAGATAGTATTCTGAAGCAGAAGGAGCGGATCCTTTATTTCATGACGAACCGATGAGATGAGCAGGACATTCACCTGATGGTAAATTAATGTGGCGCTAGTTAGGATGGTATATACTGCACCAAACTGCGCTCATGGCCTTGACACAAGATTTTGTCTATCGTTACCCCAGTAAATTCATTAGCTACAGCGCCCTCCAAATCGGAACACAGTAATGTTTGCTTGACGGATGCAATTGGAGCTGTGGTGATACCTAATTAGACGGTCTCCGGCATTAGACTCACCACCAGCAGTAGTATCCCAAATTCTATTTCGCCGCATAAATTTCGGACCGGAAGTCGCCCGCCGGACGGACGTAAACTTCTGAAACTGAATTATTATGAAACGGCTGTGGCGTGTCGTAAATTTCTACCTGTCACATTTGATGGGCCGTTACCAGTTTACTCCAGATCAGTTAAATTAATTGCATCATTGTAGTCATGTGAGCGTTTATGACGAGCACTTCCGTGGCCGGAGTACATCATCATTCCTAATGGCCCTTCTAAATTCGGTAATGGCCCTCTCGTGTGATAAAGAGGTGGGGAAGGAAAGAGGGCGTGTATATAAATATGATATTTAACGAAAATAGTATAGATTGTGTATGGAGCGTACGCGCCGCGTCCGAGGGGCCAACTACACGGCGCCGTGTGTAAGTATTCAGAGTGATGAAGTAAACGTATCATATGGTGTAGTGGTGGTAGGTTTCTACGGCCTGCGCCCATCAAGACACACAGACAGACATCAAGGTACAAGATACCACAGTAAACTGAATTATCACGACTTTAGCAGATGAGCGTGATGTCCACCACCACGTTACTGATACGCTCTTCCATATCAACGTGGCGCTAGTTGGTACGATATAAACTGCACCACATTGTGCTCGTTTCAAGCATCGATGTTAAGCGCCGTTACTCCAGTAATTTCACTAGCTACAATGCTCCTGTATCCGGAATACAGTATTGTTTGCACGCCTGGACGATCTCTGATAACAAAGACCTATGTACTTTCAGTAAAATATAATTAACTATCAGTAACTAGTTATTCCCTGCTCGCTTTGAAGGTCATACCACTCCCGTAACTCCTTTGGGGGGTAACATGTCGTAAAATCGGTTCTCGTCTTAGCTCTATCTCTAGCTCTCTCTTAGCGCTCTCGTCTATACTTGGCAAAAGGAATATTCCTAACAAATTTCAAATATCCAGGCTTCATGGTTCCAGAGATATCGGGATGAATCTATAGATAGGTTCAAATATATATATATATATGTATATGATGATGATGATTATATATATATATATATATATATAAACATCATCTTCAGCGGTAAGACGTTCACTGCTGCACATAGGACACTACTAAAGATCTCCACATCGATCGGTTCCGCGTTGCCAGCATCCAGTGGGTTCCCGCGATTCTCACCAGATCATCGGTCCACCTTGTGGGAGGACTTATCAACATATATATATATTTGAATAAACTGAAAATATAACGCTGCGCTCCGCTGAAATTCAGCGCTAACCGTTAAAATAGATCAAAAGCGACGCGACGGCTGAGCGGTTAAGTTCTACTGAACAATTAGCGCGACGCCGCCGCTTCGATTCCCAGTAGCACACGTGTAAATCATCTCGCGGCGGCTGGACCGCGTGATTTACCGCCGCATTAGCAGCAGACCAATTTGTTATGAGACCTAGAATTAGTCTCATAGTCTAGTACTACGACACGCTAGTGTAGTATTGCACTGGTGGTATGTCTCTGTTGCCGGAGACGGTCTAGACACCGCCGCAGCTTCTATATCTCCCGGCAAACAGCACCGTATAATCATTACGGTGTTCCGGTTTAAAAGGCGTTGTAGCTAGTGTAATTATCGGAGATTTAAAATCTCGTCTCATGGATAGGACAATGCTTGGTTGTGTATATCATTCTAATTGATGCCACATTTGAAATACTGTTTGTCAGCTGCAGTAGGACCTGCAGTGGTACCTAGACGGTTTCCAGCTACAGATATCTAGCTATAGTAACGCTTGTCAATACTATTGTGTTCCGGTTTCAAAAGCGTTGTAGCTAAGTAAATTATTTGTTAGAAGTAAGTAGCTAACGCCTCATTGTTACGGGTGGGGAGGAGGTCATCATCGTGGGATTGTTTCGTGAAATGATATTAAAAAAAAAAACCATCGCACAATTCGCACTGCAACAAAACCGCGCACCGGCAATTATGTTTTTCGAGCGCGTGTCGCGAAATAATTACGGGCGCCATTATCCCGGCAGCGGGCCGACAAAGCGTCGCCGAACGAGACGGAAACATCCGACAAATCACTAAAATTACAATGTACTTAATTAATTTTACTGCGATACGGACACAACGGACACTTTCCAGTTAAAAATGACATAAAAATACCTGCTGACGTATGACGATTGCGCGTCGCCGCCGAGTGTCGCGGCAACGGCGGGAACGGCGGGAACGGCGGGAACGGAGCCGTTCGTTACGTTACCTGCGCACCACGCCAACGCGCATGTGACATTCCACAGATAAAATATTATACAGATAATGTCACGCAGTTTTTCAACATGGCATTAAAATTTTAAAATATTTATTTATTTTTATATATCTGTTTAGTACTAATATTTCTTAAGTTTGCAGTCAATTGCAGCTGATTAACTGTATTGTGCAAACAATATTATGTTCCGATTTCAAGGGCGCTGTAGCTAATGTAATTACTGGAGTAACGAGACAACTTAACGCCATAGGCGAGCATGTAATACATCATATAACATCCTAACTGGCGCCACGTCGAATGTCCCTCTCGATCAACGTTTACTTGTATAAAAAAAAAAATTATATTTTGCAGGAATATTTAAATGTTTTTATAATTTTAAATATGCGACAAGTCGAGCGCGACGTTCACCTGGTACTAAGTGATTCGCTCGCCCATAACCACATGACGGTAATTGGGATAGTATACACAGCACCACATTGCGCTCGCGACTTAGAATGTTAAGTTTTATTACACCAGTAATTACACTAACTACAGTCCCTTTCAAACCGGAAGCCAGTGATGTTTATACATCACTATTTGACGACAGCAATAGGTGCTGGGGTACCTACCTAGACGGTCTCCGGCTAGAGAGACCTACCATTAATAATATAAGTTCCAACTTGTAATTAAAAATAAATTTGTTTATTTAAAGATAATATATTTTAAACACGATAATCCTAGTATTATATATTTTATATCCTTTTTCGTTGTTTATAATATTTTCCTTCGGCAGGAGTATAGGCTGTATGAGTATAGAACTTTAACCTTTTCGCCGTTATAAAAAAAAAAATATTTGAATTAAACAGAACACAAACAACAAAGTAATGAATACGAGAATTGACTGCTATCACGCAATAACAAGTAACTGTGACGTTTGCTGTCCTTTTTTTTAAAAAAAAATCCCCTTTTTACCTAATTCTTTGCAATAGTTAGTTGCAACTACTCGCAATAAAAAGCTTTCCTAACGACTAGCTCTTTATTAGGCGAGTCTGAGTATTCATCACCTGCGCCAATGGAAGCCCTGGTTAGCAACGTTTCAGGTTCAATGCTGATGTTGAGTAATATTGTTTTTTTTTTTTTTATTTAAAAAAAAAAACCGGATTGATAATGAATACGTCATACTTGGCATTCTCAATAAGAATATCTATTCGATTTTATGCAAAGTTTTTGCTTTTTTGTGGAGTTTAGGTTTTTACGAGACTTTTCTTTATTCAATTAAGCGACGAGTCCGGGACGTTCACCTGATGGTAAGTGATACGCCTGTTCATAACGTGGCGCTAGCTATAATGATATGCATTGCAGCAGATGGCGCTCGTCGTCATTGATACTTAAAACGTCGAGTCTGTTACACCAGTAATTACACTGGCTACAGCGCCCTTCAAACCGGAACATAGTAATGTTTGGCGGCAGAAATAGGCGCTGCGGTAGTATCGACGACTTGTCAAAATGACAGAAACTTCTTTTGTAAATTTAAGGACTTCCGGATCCTTTTCCATTGGTATAGACTGGTGCTTAACTACGATGTAGCCTGGTGCAACATGACGAGGAAGTATCAGCTGGTAAAGCACGTTACCCTAGTAACAGCCTCTCGACTCCACTCCTCAAAGACACAGTTGTTTTATACCACATTATATATAGTTTCCAATCACGATCATCTTTATCAGCCTTTGTTTATCCACTGATGGTGTAAGCCTTTCCCAATGTCTTCCACCAAATTCTCAGCTCCTCAGCTCCAACGCTGAACCCATTTAAATATCCATATCTTCTATCACAGAAACGATTAAGAAAACTATTACCACCCCCCTCCCCCCACAAAAAAACTATTGAACCTTAAAAACTGCTCCGAGTTGGAGGAGAACATTGAAATGGATGTTTGTGGTTTTGAGGTTCTCATTGCTGGATGCCAGCTCCAAATTACTCTACACTTGTCCTCCTCCAGCGGCTTGCGGCAGCTTCACCATCAGTCCATCATGGTATGTTTATGTATGTCAAGATGTAACGTTAGATATGAAGAGGAGAGAACATGTAACAGTTTGCTGGTGGTAAGTGTCTACTGCTGGAGACCGTCTAGATGCCACCGCGGCTGCTATATCCGTGTGCGAACATTACCGTGTTCCGGTTTGAAGGGCGCTGCAGCTAGTGTGATTAGCGCGGTAACGAGGATTGAAATCATACGTCGCAGACGACGAGCGCAATGTGATGCAGTATACACCAATCTAACCAGCGTCACGTTATGGGAAGGCGTATCACTTACCATCAGGTGATCGTCCCGTTCATTGCATATATAATAAAATGTTGAAACTGACCATTTAATTTTATTCCTTTAAAATCCTGCGAGGAGTATGCGAAGAGAATGTGGTTTCTTTTTGCCTGGTGCTCCCTGGTGATGTATCGTCCGCTGGCACCACTAATTGGCCACCAATTTTGCCTGTCACAGCTTATGAATTATTGCGTCCAGCACAGGATGCTTCAAAGCTGTCACTGCGCTTGCGTCGCGCAGTTTTTTTTTTTTTAATTTGTCTCCTGCTAAAGATTGACGGGTACAGTATGCATATAACCGCATGAAGTCCGACTGATGGTATATCCTTCAGAGCATGGTATGTACTTCAGAGCAGCGGTTCCCAAACTTATATATTTGTTTTAATTCAACGAAGCGTCCCGGGCAGGACGATCACCTGATGTTAAGTGACACCCATAACAAGTTAGGATGTTGTACACAACACCATGCGCTCGTCGCCTTGAGACATTAAATGGTGATTCTCGTTACTCCAGTAAATTCACTAGCTACGGCGCCCTTCAAATCGGAACACAGTAATTACAACAAGTTATGGAAACTTAATAACTTAACTTTCTTCTTACTGCGATGTGAAGTCTAGACATTACTAGGTTATGACGTCATCTAATACAACTCACACGACGCCAGACAGTAGTGTGCAAACATTGCAATGTTCCGGTTTGGAAGGCGTTGTAGCTAGTCTAATTACTGTGATAATGAAACTCAACATATGTCTCAGGCGACGAGCGCAATGCGGTGCAGTATATATCATCCTAACTACTGTCACGTTGTTATGGGCGGGCGTATCACTTACCATCAGGTGAACGTCACGCTCATTTCGTCGCTTATTTCTATAAAAAAAAATCTAATCATTGTTTCAATCGATCCCGATCGGTAGAAGTTAAATGGTTGCAGCGCCCTTCAAACCGGAACACAGTACTATATGGCGACCGTGGTAGTACCCACTTAAATGGTCTCCGGCAACAAAGACCTACCACCAGTTTAGATATATAAGTTCCCGCACAACAACTTACGGGACCAAAGCCAACCTCACCTGCTCGTGGTACACCCTGATGATCAACAAACGAGGCTCTGGCTCCCACCAACCAGCATTAGGCCGGCATGGTGGGAAATAACCCAAACCCTCCCACATGAATCCTTTTCCATTGTGGAAATCTTTGAGGAGGACCTATGTCCAGCAATGGGCATCTATCAGCTGCAGGGTCGTCAACACACCCAGTGGTACTCCGGTGTTACTGGCAGGTATAGGCTGCGGTCACTGCTCAACATGAGGCCACCTAAGTTATAAAAAAAAAAAATAAGTCGACTTTTCAACAATTTGAACCGGGCGCTCGGTCGGTCCTTGTTACCTGTGCACGGGCACAGTAATTCCATTTCTAATGCACTCACTTAGCGGGTGCGCGGACGGAGCACCCTGTATACGGGAGTGCACTTTATAAATCACCATGAGCGAGTGGTGGTGGCTGCGCGACGCGACGTCTCCCGCCACCGCCGTTAAGTGGAGAGCGCTTAACCGTTTTAGACGCACGCCGCGCCGCCCGACAAATTATTACAAGTTTCCTTTTAATAATTAACCAACAGTCGGATAACGTGGTGTTATGGGTTTAGCGGATCTTAGTCTGGTAGGTCCTCGTTGCCGGAAACCGTCCAGAAATAGTAAAGTTCGCGCGGTTCCGGCCAAAAGCGCTGAGCGGGGAAAAGTAAAAGTCCGGTGTGACTCTTCTGTTACCTCGTAGCTGAAGGAAACAAAAGTAAATACCACCGCAGCGCCTATTATTCCTGTTCGAAGGGCGCTGTAGCTAGTGAAATTACTGAGGCAACGAGATTTGATATGTCTCAAGCTTTCCATCATTAGATTATTTTGTGCGCGTGTATCAATTACCATCAGGTGAAAATTCAGAAAGCCACGGTATGCAGCTTACGTTTAACTATATGAAGCACCCGTCCTGCGTTTAAGAGGCCGACTACACGGCGCCGTGTAAGCAGCACAGATTTCAAGTGGAATACCGTAACTGAAACTTCTAAGCTTATCTATACTTAAAAATAAACTTACTAATTTAAATTCAAATAACTTACATAACTTCGGAATGATTTGGGAGTTACTACTTAGATTGGTTTACGTACCCAGTGTGCAGTGCTCATCCTTATCTGTATAAAGCGTTTGAGGGGCCGAGTACACGGCGCCGTGTGAGCATAACCAGATTACGGGTAGTGTATGCACACTACCCGTAATCTCTCTCATTATTTATATACACTACAAAGCAGCATATTTGAGTAACTTTTGAATGAGTTTAGATAGGTTTAAAAAGCTAGTGCATGTAATGCTCGTCAACATATATAAAACAGCCGTCCTGCGTTTGAGGGGCCAACTACACGGCGCCGTGTTACATCATCAGTATACGAAGTGTGAACGATTACAACGAAGGAATACATAAATTATGTGTTATCATTCGATTTGAAATACACAATAGAAAGTAAACAGCTGATGTTTCTGATCGCCAATGAACCTTTTTTGCACCTGATGCTGAATACTCCTGTACTTAACAATGGAGAGCTACTACTCTTCGCCGCGAGATATAAGATGTTAAGTATACCTTAGTATTTTTACTAGTTACAGCAAGCTTTAAACTTGAACACAGTAATGTTTGCACACTACTGTTTCACGGCATACCTTTTTTTTTGTGGGGGAAATCTTTTTAAAGGATATCTTGCTTCTGGGTGAAAGATAAGGTTATGTCTCTACATCACCTTCCACCCACCTTCTACCCACTAAAATCCCCTCGGTGGTCTCCCTCAATGCATTAGGGGCTCCGGCATCTCCTACGGAACGCACCGGTGCCCCCTGCACTCTGGCTAAAACATCCCACGGACAGACAAAACCCTCCTTAGCACCCACGCTGTCCTATTGAGTCCCTGAGGGTCCCCACCCTCAAGGCTCACGAACCCGAGGATCCTTTTAGTCTACTTGTACGATAGGCAGGGATTACCTTAGTCCTATTCCTAATGGCCCGAGACTACAGGGCTGTTGACAGCATACCTAGACAGTTTCAGCTAAAATGTACTACAACCTGTATTTATCTTGGTGATTAAAGCCTCCCTGATCTCTTCCACCTTTAACGAAAGAATTATACACTACTATCACATTTGATTTAATCGCCTTCATTGGCATTAGCTCTTACTGTAATGTCACAATTTTTTGTAGTTTAAAAAAAAACCGACGTATGAAGGTGATCTCGCCGTTCCCTCATGAGGCTGGTTAAATAATGCGAATCCTTGTTAATTAAAAATCTATCCAACTGTGAATTTGCTGGAGTTTCTTTGTGTTAATTTTTTTTTTTGCTGGACCAGTTTTCGTCTCGCGCGAAGGAAATATCGGATGTCATTGCGGTTTTGCGGTCTTCATCATATTTGTGGGTGTCGCGAAACCAGGCTCCGCGGTGTGAATCAATAATTACCTATACTTTGTTGCATGGACAAAACAAGCCAAAATGTCTATTTATAATTAAAATGGATTTCCTTTGTTCGCGGCTCACGTGAAAACCAGTGATCTTATCAGCGTGGGAACGGGAGCATTTCTAGATGATTATAGGCCTGTTTATTTTTTGAATTGCATAGATCCTTCATCATTTTATTTCTAATTAACTTTTGTGAACATTTTCATTTGGTATTATTTATGCGGTTGCTATAGCAACTGTGTAAATGGTCATTAGCGGTAGCGGTCGTTCGTGAGGAATATTTCATTCATTTTTCGAGTCTAGTTTTATGTTAAAGCAATTATATTAATATTTACATTATACAGGGTGAATGGTAATAGGTGTAAACAATGTGGTGGGGCTAAAGTCCAGCTCGTATTCTATCTATCTATGTATGGAATACCCCATACAAAAACAATGCTTCTGAAGTTATTAATTATTTAAATATTTTTCAAAAAATTCCCAATTTTCTAGGAAAAATTCGATGATTATTTCTACACAAATTTTAATGTAATAATTATTGTTTAATCATTGTTTTATTAAACTAAGTTAATAATGATCATTTAGAGGCTAAAACTTTTAAATTAGGTTCTTTGGAAGTCGTGACAGTAAAAACTAAGGCAACACACTTACATTGTTATTTAATCTTAAACTAAAACTATATTTATAAAAAATACGTATAAAACATATAAATAAGTACCTGACTTCAATACCTATCCGACAAGGTATAAGAAAGTACATAAAGTTTTTAACATTTAGAGAAAAAAACACTTGTAATAAAACCAAGTACCACGAAATATCAACTGACGGTCACGGTAGCTATACAAGCACGACGCATTTTTTTTTAATTCAGATCAAGTGACTCTCCCTGTGAGCTGTTCTCTTGTTTTGTCAGCAGCCACGGTTATGAGTGACTTTAAATCCAGGTATTCCATACATAGCTACATAGGATACGAGCAATACTTTAGTGCCTCCAGATCTTCAACACTTATAACCTTTCACTCTGTATATAGAACCATTTCCGAAGATGTTAAGTTAAGCACGCCTTAAGCACGACGATTGAAACATTAGCCATAGATAATTTATGTAGTTTAAACTTAATAGGAGGCGACGATGTGCGACGCGCCGGTTCAAAACTGCGCGCGTAAAGCGAGCCGCCGCGGCGCCGTGCGTCGGCGCGCCGCTCAAACAAATCCGCCATCTTGGAAATTTAAATGGCGCGCATTGCCTAAACCGTGTTCAGACATTTTGTCTGTATCAATCTATTAAAAATATTTAAGTGTTTTTGTTTTTTTTTAATATGTAATAGAGGTGCAATAAATGTTATGTATATAAAAACAACAAAATTTTTAATAATAATGACATTTGTGATTTCGAACGCTCTTTGAGGTTACTAATATATACCGCGTATATTCATACAAGATAAAAAATACAAAAAAAAAAGAAATTATATAAAAACAGGAATTAAAGAAATGATAAAAAAAGAATTACCGTTTGATCATGTGCAAAAGGAATACACTCAGGTAATGTAGCTTGTAAAGACCACAACCCTGATTTTCTGTGGAGCCTAAATTTTTTTTTTTTTTTGTTAGTAGTAATGTAATAATAGTACTAATATAAAAACATATTTAATAAAATATGTTTTGATATTAGTAGAAAATTAAGTTACAGACTCCATTTTTATAGTAATGTGTTATCCTTTTTTTAATTATACATATTACCTGGTTTTTATTTAGTATTTACTGGTGGTAGGTCTCTGTTGCTACAGACCGACAAACAGTACTGTCCAAACATTACTATGTTCCGGTTTGAAGGGCGCCGTAGCTAGTGTAATAACTGCAGTAACGAGACTTCAACATGTTATGTATCAGTCGACTAGCGTAATGTGGTGCAGTATGTCATCCTAACGACACGTTGATATAGGTAAGCGTATCACTTAACATCAGGTGAAAGTATCGCTCGTCTCGTCGCTTAATTGAATAAAAAAAAAAAACAAGTAAAAATGAGCCGGAGCCGGGGACCCGCGCCGTGTAATACGCGAGCCGATGACGCTCCGAGAGTAAATCTATCATCACGGCACATCGATCACGGTAAATGGCTTAGCCGTATTTATAGAAAACATCACGTTCTCGCGCCTCCTTAAACGTTACCACATAAATAACTCAGCAGCACCCTCGCCCCGACCTCATCCTTATTAACCGACGGGAAGAAGGAGCATGGAGCATGAAGCAGCATTATGCTCCATTTTATATGTAGCTTTTGTAAGTGTAATTATTACCATATGTGAACTCGTCGAAATGAAAGTACTCCTTAATTTTTAGTATTATGGTCTGATGACCCTATTAGCACTGATGGTAAATCATACGCCGGCCCATAACAACATGGCGCTAGTTAGGTGGTATACACATTACCACATTGCGCTCGTCTTCTTGAGACATATTAGTCAAATCTCATTACCCGAGTAAATTCACTAGCTTTAAAGCACTTCAAACCGGAACACAGTAATGTATGATCAGTACTGTCTGACAGCTGCTATAGGCGCTGCGTTGGTTCCTACCTGGACGTCTCGGGTATTAGGAGATAAAAATAAAATTTATTCAACCATAAAATTAATTCTTGTTACCCCCGTAATTTCTCTAGCTATAACGTCCTTTAAACCGTATTTGCCCACTACTGAAATGGGAGTTGCGTTGGTACCTAGACGGTCTACAATAGAGACCTACCACAAATAAAGCTTAGGTTTTTTTAAGATGCACGTGTCTTCGATAGAAACTCATCTTCGTTTCAAGATGAGTTTCCTGTCTTCACGGTACTCCTGGTCGATCAGAGCAGCTCGTGACCCAGCCATAAGTGAAAGCAAACTGCGCCTATTCACTTTACATTGCCCTAATTGGCACAACAACCCCCTTACAATGCGTTACTATGACTCGTGTCAACATTTGAGCTTTAAATATCAAATTGACAAAGTTACATTTGCGGCTTACAAACCGACCCAGCCGCAGCGCGGTCGAACTGAAACGTAAACAGAGAGCGCAAACATAAATTTGTACTTCGACAAAATTATAATTGCCGTCACAGAAACGTTTCGTGCGTTAGTTTGTGGCGTTGTGCGACTGCAGATTAAATTTGTGTTGTGATGCATGAAAAGCAACAATATTGATTGTGCAGTTAGATTGATCATGATCGGTAAACATCGGCGTTACATCGGTAAACATCGGACGGGTTCCGTATACATGTGCGATTGGCGGTAATGAGCTAACTGTAACGGCGGCTATTTGTTTTTAAACAGCGCTGATGCTGCGTCATGGACCGACCGATGGAATAACTTTGAGCATAACACCTTTTTGGTAGTGACGACATAAATACCTAAACATGCAGATAAACATCAAGATTCTAGAATATCTAGATTTATTATTCTAGAAGCTTCCACAGCGGCATTACTTATCTCATTATCTATTTAAACCTTACTGCTTAACAAGACAAAGATATAACAAAATGGCGGCAAGTATTTCTTAGTTACTTAAACTTAATTTTTTTTTAAACTATATATCTATCATTACTCATATATATAACCCGTAATTAAAGTCTTTTTTCATATATATGTTTAAAAGTACAACAACTCACGGGTTCCAGGCCAGCCTCACCAGCTCGTGGTGCACCCTGCTAATGAACAAACGAGGTTCTGGTTTCTGCCAAGCCACATTCAGCCTGCGTGGTGGGGAGTCATCTAAATCCCACCAATATATACTCTACAAACGAAGGTTGCGGAAAGTAGCTGGATGCCGGCAGCGCAGGACAGATCCACGTGGAGATCTTTGGCGGAGTCCTGCGTCCAGCTGTGGACTGCTGACCGGCTGATGATGATGACTCAACAATGATACAAATTTATATATCATAGCTGAAATACAGCAAGTACAAGTAAGATATTTTTTTTTAATTAAGTGTTTACATTTCGCCTGATTTTAAGTGATCCGCTTGCTCATGCCAACGTGGCGCTGGTTAGGTTGTGATACACAGCACCACATTGTGCTCATTGCTCCATACATACTTACTTTATTACTGTATTCCGGTTTGAAGGGCGCTGTAGCTAGTAGAATTATTGAAGTAGCGAGAATGATTTTTTTTTTAAATTTCGGATGATAATTCTTATAAAAGGCACCCTGTCTTCTAAGGGTAAGTCAGTTATATGAAAATGTTTACCCATTCAAACTACCTTAGTCAGCATCAGCGTTGGAAGAGGTCACAGGATCTCTGCTTGAAACACAACCGTGGCCTCTCTAACGTTATGCTGTTAGACCCTGCCCCAGGGTCGGTTTTAAGCAGACCCCGCCACCATCGCGAGTACTTCAATAGAGGGAGACCACGTCCAGCCATTGTCCTCCTCGCGGCCGTGAGGGCCCCCTGGCCGCTAACGACCCCGAACTGTAACGTCTACCACAACCGGTCCGGACTCCAACAGGATTCGTATAAGAACGGAGCCAGGATAAACTTTGAGATGTGAAGCGGCGTTGTTAGTGAAATATCGAAGTGGAACACGCAGCAGCCGCCCAGACCACACACGAAGACCAGGGTCCCGCGCGCGGTGCGTCAGCTGCAGTGGATGCGACCATTTATTTATTTACAGACTTGAAGAAATAACGCTGGCTGATGTCAGGCATGAGCTGGACAATCGATGTGGAGATCTTTGGATTTGGGTTTTTTTTTTTTGTCCTGTGTAACAAAATGCCAACGGCACACACATCTCGAAGCCACGGGGCCGGCGACAGGGTAGTGTCGGACTCCAACCGACTAAAAGTCTTCACACGGTATTACAATCACGTTCGACAGTGTGCACGAGGGTCATGGAATAACATCAAGCAGTTCTTCAGTAACTCTCGATCGGCGCAGATCTTCGGGGTGACCTGTGTCTAACTGTGGATGATGATGATGAGCCAGACAAACCTAGTACCGGCAGATATGAAAATAAGATATGTGAAAACTGAGTAATTTTTTTTTATTCAACTAAGCGACGAGACCAGCAGGACCTGATGGTAAATGACCAGGTCGTAACGTGGCGCTAGTAATGACGGTATACACAGCATCACGTTTAAAGGAAGAAAGGAAGTTAAGTCCCTTCGCGGATGTGTTCCGGAGGACCTTAGACGTGACAGAGTTGCCCCCACCTACCCACTCTTCAAAAAACTATAATAGGCTATTGGTGATGGAGTTTGGATGGGAGCTGTAATAAGGTGATGGTAATTATGAGGATAGGTCATCTGACACAACCTTTAGATAATAAATATATAAATAAACACAGTGAAACCTGTAATCCTTTTCATCATCATCATCGGCCGACGTCATGGACGACCGACAGACGTTCACAGCTCGACATGGGCTTCTCCCAAAGATCTCCACATCATATATATATATATATTCTTCAAACATATTATTTGATGGTGTAAAGTCTTAATATCTTAAATGTTGCAGTGTATATCATCTTACCTGCGTATAATTTATCACGTAAAAAGACAGTGTTATTGTGGCGGTGTGGTGTATTTACCTGTTGTTTTTAATGCCAAGGCATGTCCACATTAATTCCCGGGAGCAATAATCGAGCTATATTATTAATGAAGCGGGCTCCCGCGGGACGGGCACGACGCGACCACGACACGACCACGACACGACCCCGCCGTGCGGTCTCTAATTAAATAGATAATAAATGTGTTAATCAGATTCTTCGCAGACCTGTAATGTGATTGTTGAGAAACTTATAGTATATATATACTAGCTGTTCCGCGATAGCTACTACAAATGATTTTCTCTATTAACCGTTACTATAGCAACCGCGTAAATAACACCAAATGATAATGTTTTTAAAAGTTAATTAGAAATAAAATGGTGGAAGATCTATGATATTAAAAAAATAAATAGCCTGTAGTCATATACAGGTCGTTCCGCGTCGAACGCTCATGTTCGAGTGTTGATACGTTCACTAGTTTTCACGTGATCGGTGAACAAAGAAAACCATTTTCTTTATATATATACATAGTTGGACAAAGAACATGAAAAAAAATCGCTGGGAGGTACTAGATTCAAACAGCGCAAGACCGTGCTTTGTGGTACAAATTACAGGAGACCAGCAGATGTCCAGCTGTGGACGTCCATCGGTTGAAATAATGATGATGATGATGATGAATATATATATATATATATATATATATATATATATATATATATATATATATATATATATATATATATAGATTTAACGTTTTAAAATCGTTTTCTTAATGCAGAGCTTTATAGCTGGTTTTATAATACGTGAGTTCTGGGTTCGATTCCGGAGCTATATATGAAATAGGCTTTCAGGAAGTTATAATTATATAGTTTTTTTTTTTTTACTATATTAAGCGAAAACAAACCGGATGTTCACCTGATGATGAATATAACTAAGTGACGCTAGTTAAGATGATATACACAACGTTGGGCTGATCTTCACACATATGTGAGGTTTAGTTACCGCAGCGATTTCGCAAGCTACAGCGCCATTCAAACCGGAACACTGTAGTGTTTGTACAGTACTGTTTGTCGGCTGCAATGGGAGCTGCAGTGGTAGCTACGTAGATGGTCTCCGGATAGCAAGGAATAGAGGAGGAAGTGAGAGTGTGGAGAGTATTCCTTATAAACAAATCTGGCAGTAGGTCGGGTCGGGTCGGGTCGCAGCCGGGTCTGAGCCGGGCCCGTGTTTAGATGGTAAACCGGAAGTCGCCGCTCGCCGATAGTATTGCTAAGCAAAACATTCTTTCAATGAACCCCAAGCAACCGACCACATCAATCAAACTATCGAACGTAAGCACAAGTTATCAATAACTTAACGGCGAAGTGTTAAACCAATACCGCATAGAACATACGGGCGGCGGCTGTGTCCCGCTCCGTTGTATCGTTAGCTGGTGGTAGGTCTCTGTTGCCGGTTACCGTCTAGATACCACCGCAGCGGCTATTGCATCCGAAATATATTGCTGTAATCCGGTTCGAATGGCGCTGTAGGTAATGAGAGATCATTTGTTTTAAAGCGCGTATAATGTGCTGCTGTGTATATCATCCTATCTGGAGCCATATAGTTATGGGCGGGCGTATCACTTACAATCACGTGAACGGCCCGCTCATCTCGTCGCTTCACTGTATAAAAAAATATTGAACGCTACTTTAGATATATATATATATCTTTATCTTAGCTAGGTACACAGTTAACATGACATTACGATAGTGATGGTAATGATGCTCTTTTTATATTATGATGCGACGACACGAGCGGGACGTTCAGCTGATGGTAAGTGATACGCCCGCCCATAACAACGTGCCGCTATTTAGGATGTTACACACTGGACCACATTGATCTCGTGGCCTTGAAACTCAAAGTCTCGTTACCCTAGTAATTACACTAGCTACAGCGCCCTACGAAGCGGAACACATTAACGTTTAATTTTTATTATTAACAAGTTGCAGACAGTAACGCCTCAGCAACCCCTTTAAGGGGTATCATTTTGTAAAATCCGTTGTTACCTGACCTATACTCGGCATAAGTAATATTCCTGCCAAAATTCATGTCTCCAAGTTAAGACAAGCTGGAAATCTCTTACACATATATATATATATAGACAGTTTTGCACGCGGCGTTTGTTGGCGTATTATCTATCCGTATGTTCTCACCGATGTCCGTGTATAAACCGGGAGAGTACACACAATCATTGCTTGAGATCAAAAAATGTATTGGTGCAAAGCTCTTGGCCTATTACCGGATGGTGTAGCGCGACTGCATAACTTGATACTTGATAATTTCCATAAATATTATTGAAGATGATGTAGTAATGTACCATAGCGCAATGTCCTTTAAAGTTTTGAACGTTCATATCATCATCATCAGCCGATAGACGTCCACTCCTCGATTGGGTAGGGATTTATATAAGAGGATTTCGGCTATTTTCCCACCACACTAGCTTAATGCGGATTGATGGAAGCCAAATCCTCGTTTATTCATTAGCAGGGTACACCATGAGCAGATGAAGTTGGCTTGGGTCCTATAAGTTGTTGTACGGGACCCTTCATACTTTTCATTTAATTGTAATACTGATATAACCTCTAGTATTATTTAATATAAATAAATTTCTATTATAATTAAAAACTGTACTAACGTTCAAGATTTTTACAGAAAAAAAATCATTTACATAAACTCATAAAATCTTAAAATTGACGAGTTAAATTAACTTTTGTAAATTTATCTCGGTTTACTTACTTGTAAATTACAACGTAAAATTTGACCTTAATTAACAGCCTCCTCTCACGGACAACCTTCACAGCGTACACCATAACCTCAACCTCATCCGATGGCGCGTCTAATTGCTATCGATATTGAGAAGATAAAAAAAACCTCCTCCAACCTGTTACATGATAATTGACAATATCTGTTACAATCGTTAAATAATACGAAAGCGAAAAAGAGCGTCGGAATTAAACGATCAAGAATCACAATGCGCAATCAGAGAGGCATTGTGTGAATACCGCGCTGCGACTTGGGTGGTCCGAGAGTGTCCCCTCGTGCCGTCCCGCTCGCACGCGCGCGCCGCTCGCATTACGCCGTCCCTCTCTACGATCCAGTACTGCGGCCAAAGCCTATGAAGTGCAGACTGATCACGCACTCAATCAATAACCGAATAGTTTAATTAGTTTTAATTTTTTTTTATCTGCACATTGAATATTATAACTATATATACACTAATTGTACCCCGCCCGCCTTGCCGGGTGTAACACCCCCGTAACTTGCTTTGGGGAGGGAATTTTGTAAACTTCTAGAGCTGAACAATACCTCTACCAATTTTTTACTCTTTACGTCTAATAAGGGACCCAAGCCAATCTCACGTGCTCGTGGTGCACCCTGCTAATCAACAAACGAGGCTCTGGCTCCCACCGACTCGCATTGACCAGCGCGGTGAGAAATGGCCCAAATCACCCCATATGAACTTAATTCCTAGCGGTACCGGAGCCCAGGAGGACTGTGGACCGATCGATGTGGAGATCTTTGGGGGATGCCTATGTCCAGCAGTGGACGTCTATTGGCTGATGATGATGGCGTCTAATAGTTTTGGTGATCTTAAGATGAGTCCATAAAGCCCTAGATGTCTCCTACATATATAAAAAAGTTAACAGTCCTTACACATTAAGATCCCACAACTGGGACTCGCGACATCTTTCACCACTCTGCTGTTGTTGTCGGGAGATCTGGATATCACGTGTATCCAGACATGATGTTCTTGGGATATACCATTCCGTCTACCGATATTGATTATATGAGTAGGTAACACTACAGTGGCTACTGCAGCCGACAAATAGTACTGTGCAAACATTACTGTGTTCCGATTTGAAGGGCGCTGTAGGTAGCGAAATTACAGCGATAACTAAACTCCATATGTTATGTCTCCAGTCACGAGCGCAATGTGGTGCTGTGTATATCATAACTAGCGCCACGTTGTTATGGGCTGGTGTATCACTTACCATCAGGTGAACATCCTGTTCGTCTCCTTGCTTCACATAAAAAAATCTTCAATGTGTTTCTTATCAGCATACTGGAGTACTGTGGGAATGGAGTCTGCAGCTCTTCATGAAGTACAGTGTGCACAACAGTCTTAAGCTAAGCTATATCAGTGTATACTTATATATATATATATATTATCTGTTAGGATAGTATTTAAGTTAGACACTAAAAAGTATGTTAAAAAAATATGACAGATATAAATAGACCGCCTAGGTTTAGACTAGTGTAACACAGATATGTGTACCATAAAGCAGTTGTAAGGAAACATTACTATGTTCCGGTTTGAAGGGCGCTGAACCTAATAAAATTATTGGAATAATGAGACTTGACTATTATGTTTAAATGTAAAGAGCGTAATATACGGTGTGAACATCCTAATTGGTCTATGTTGCCAGAGATTGACCAGGTACCACCGCAGCGCCTACTGCAGCCGACAAATTGTACTGTGCATACATTACTGGATTCCTGTTTGAAGGGCGCTGTAGCTGGTAAGCTGTAATTACTGCGGTAACGAGACGTAACATCATATGTTTCGAATAGTAGGAACACTGATAGGGCATGACCAAGGCTAAGGCCAAACCAAGATTGTCCTTCTTGTACTTCCTTTGCTCATCACTAGTCTAAAGCCTAGTGTACACCATCCTTACTAGGTCAAGCGTATCACTTACTATCAGGTGAACGTATCACTCCACCTGTCGCTTTGGCGCATAAAAAAAAAAAAATGCCAGTCAATCTGCGTTGTATAGTCTTTTCATTTCACCTAACACCAGCGCTTTTCGCGCGCTCGGTCCCTCTCGCACGCGGGGGTTGCTAATCAAGCTCGCCCTCTCCCTCCCGCGACGCACCCTGTACGGAAAATTGCGAATGTCTCGTTAGAAAAAAAGCGCGGTTTTTTCCCCCCCACCATCGCATCTGCAACGAAATCGTTTTAATAAGTTTTTGATGTGTTTCATTATTTTCTTATCAGCGCATCGATAAATAGGAACTCGAGTAGAATTAATTATCTTATCTTAATTATTTTACTGGTGGTAGCTCTCTGTTGCTGGAGACCGTCTGGGTACTTACCACCGTCCAGCTCTGCAGTTTTGGGCTATTAAGAATAGTATTAACGTATTCCCTGCCTGTCGTAAAAGGCGACTAAAACGATCATCGGGTTCGTGGGATGTGAAAGTGGGGGACCTCAGAGCTCAATAAGCGAGGCTTAAGAGGTCAGCAAATGCATGGTGGTCTTGTATTTGCTGTACCACAGTGGGAGGGCGTTACCCTTCCGTGGGATGTTTTAGCCAGAGTGAAATTTGGCACCGGTGCGTTCTGTAAGGGATCCCGGAGCCCCGCCTAAATCAGTCACGGAAACCACCCAGGGGGTTTCAGTGAGTCGAAACCCCACATAACCTTATCTTTCCCCCTAGAAGCAAGGTATCTTTTAAGATTTCCCTCGCAATAAAACAAGAGTTCTCTGTTGCCCGAGATCGCTTAGTTACCACCACAACTCCTGTCCTCTGAAGATGTTAAGCGCTTGACAGTCATATTGACTCTTACAGCTCATCTGTTACGGGGCTCATAGACCTGGGTCCACGGCCTGTTAACAACTATTGCAGCCGACAAACAGCACTGTGCAAATATGTGTTCCGGTTTGAAGGGCGCTGTAGTTAGTGAAGTTACTGGCGTATCGAGACTCAACATCTTATGTCTCAAGGCGACGAGCACAACGTGATGCAGTGTACACCATTCTAAAAATCGCCACATTGTTATAGTATTATTTACCATCAGCCGGAAAATAAATTGTAGTTTCCAAATATTGACCACACCATACTATTTCGACAGAGTACTGCACAAACATTACTGTAATCCGGTTTTAAGGCGGTTGTAAAATTACTGAGGTAACAAGACTTAACGTCGTGTCTCAAAGTGCCATTTCGCTATACGCGTGCGTCACTTACCATCAGGTGAACGTCCCGCACGTCTCGTCTCTCGCAGTATAAAAAAAAAACTATCGATTATATATCGACGTGTTCTTTTTTTTTTCTATTCAATACATTAGAACGGAACCAGGTTGTAAACGATGATCAAATACAGTCATGATTCCTAGAGCCCAGTTGTGATCAATTAGGCAGATAGGGCGATGTTTTGACAGCTCCCTCTCGCTTGACAGTTTGACAGGTGTCGTGACGGACGCGCGCGTGAGCAATTCGTGGGCCGTGACAGACGAGTGGGTCGGATCCGGAGACCATGGTGGTGACGCTTCAGTAAAAAAAGTTCTTTGAATCATTAATATTAACGGATATTTTTAATGCTAAGAAATTCTTTGGTCGGCGCGATCGAAGCAGAAATGTGGAGAACCGCCGAAGAACTAAGGTCACCGACATAGCCTAAAAGATTGCTAGACTTAAGTGGCAGTGGACTGGGCATATTGCTCGAAGGATCGACGGCCGATTGGGAAGTAAGGTCTCCGAGTGGCGCCCGCGTACCGGAATACGTAGCGGTGGAAGCCCTCCCACAAGGTGGACCGAAGCTCCGGAGAGAATCGTGGGAACCCACTGGATGCGAGCATCGCGACACCGATCGATATGGAGGTCTTTGAAGGAAGCCTATCTCCAGCAGTGGACGTCTATCGGCTGGTGGTGATGATCAAATTCTTTAGTCCTCCATGACGGTCCAAAATAGTACACAAGCATATGTAACCAAGCTGCCATTGCTGTGACCGTGTTAATCACTTACCATCAGCTAAACATCTTTTGCTATGATATTAGGACTAAATAGTGATGAGCGAAGCAAGAACAAGATAAAGACTGATAATATTGGTATTGATGTTGTCTTCATTCTTGGTATTAAACACTTCTAGCCTTGATCTTGGTCTTGAATATTCAGTGGTTCCGGAAGACAAGTACATATTGAAGTTATTACAAATGTTTCGACTAATCATTTTAATGGAATTTTTATTTTTAGTCTTGCACATTTGGTCTAGGTTATTCCATAATAAGTCTGTCTTGGTTTTGGTCTTAGTCGTGTAAAAATGGCGAAGACCAATTTAAATCATCAGTAGGACCAAGAATTGTGTAAACATGGATTTAAATTTAGAAGAAATTATATATTTCGATATTACTAATAGTTTATTTGTATGTTATTTATACGGAAGTAAAGAGAGTAATTAAAGTAGAATTTATATTAAGTAAATTGCAGAGTTTAAATAAGTCTAGATTAGTAGTAGTGTAATACTTTACCAAAGCAGGCACTGCCGATTTGTTCTTGACTGAGGATGTAGTTTTTTAGACTTAAATTTCATTACGAGCCGATGACAAAATATAAATGGACGGAGAGGAAAAGCTCAGGGGCCGGTGTTGGTAACTTACACATTATACTGATTAAAATCTAAATTGTAAATTGATATATTAAGCGGCGACCACCCATCTCGGGAGTGGTGTTTATTTTTGTTTGCGCGCGGGGCGCATGCGCGGGTGATAGATAGGCGCGCGCCGCTCCCATTGGCTGTCGATTAGGGTTTACGGGCACAGATAAAACATATTTTGTACTCTGTGTTAATTGTGGCTTTTCTTTATTTTACGCAGCGCTGAGACAAGCGCGATGTTCACCTGATATTAAGTGATACTCCCACCAATGATATGACGCAATTTCGGATGCTATACACTGCCACACATTCTACTCGTCGACCATATCTAACATGGCGTTAGTTAGAATGATATCGACTGCACCACATTGTGGTCGCCACCGTGATGAATCTTGTTAACACATTGGCTACAGCGCCTAGGAATTACACTAGCTTGAGCGCCTTCAAACCGGAATACAGTAATGTTAGCATAATACTGCTTAGCAGCAGAAATAAAAGTTGCGGTAGTACCTTTCTGGAAGATTTCCGGCAACTGACAAGTACCACCAGTAAAGTGGCTAAGAACAGGCTCATATAAACTAAGCCATAATTCTATAAATTTCTAAAAAGAATTTTAAATTATACTGTTGATGTTATACAAATATAAATAACGTAAGAGATTTGTATCTTTATAACACAATTTAGATTTTTAAAGCAATTAAATAATTAAATATTAATTACGATTAATGAAATGAATAAAATAGAAAATTATTATTATTTATGCTGTTTAAACTTCCTTCTCTAAAACAAAACTCTGTTATATTGTTTTTAACTAGAAATCAAAGTTACATTAAACAAATGAAGTCAGGTGGGTACCTGAGAGAAAGAAAAGAAAGATGATTTTTAATAGAACATACAATTCATAAATAAATCAAAACACGTACAAATGCGTGTCGATATACGAACAACTGAAATTTGCATAGAGTACCATAGATAAAACGTCGTGCGGTTGCAAAGAGTTTTATATTAATATCATAGACAATAAAATGACACTACATGTGCGAAAATGGTAATGGCGTCGGTAGCCCTAACCGCTGATTGGCTGGCGCCGCGCACGTCTATTTTCAAAATTCCTCCTTGTATTGATCCCGTTCGATTGCTTTTATCTAATTACAAATATAAAAATACTGCAATAAAAATAAAATACATGCAATTTTATACTTTATTACAATAGCAATAAAGGTGTAGATTAACTTTGTCGGTTATAACAAAAGTAATGTTAAATTAAATTTGTATTTCCGAATGTTTGTTTATTATGAATAGACATGGCGCCGCGATATATTTAAATCGATTATTATAATATAGAAATCGATCATTTTCCTGTCCTTATACAGTTGTCTACTCGATCAATATAAATTATTACGTCCAGTAAACATAATTAAGTAATTATGTACGAATTATTTAAATCGAATAACACGGATTTGCATAAACCTGTACTTCAACTGATTTACTTTGCATAAATAATTTAATAGTAATGTAACTAACATTATTTATTAACTATACGTGACGTGCTTAATAGGCGTGTAATAAAAATCAAAATTAACTTATAAGTATATATTTTAAGCTGGAACTATTTATTTATCAAATTCAAACAACATAAGTAAAAACAACATCATAATTAATAAAAACAAGGTTTACTAGACTTTAATAGATTATATACAGGTAAGCTAGTTTGAAGATATACAATTTAGTTGGTGATGAGTTTATGTATATCATAATGTAAATAACAAAGAATATATAAGAATTTACAATATACTCTACTTGAATAATCTCAATATATAAACATAACCTCAAATATAGTTAAATTTATCAGTATTGTTACTAAGTTGGTACGGGCTTGCGTCTACTGTCTGAATGTAGTGTATAAATATTAACCGTGTAATAATAATTACTGGAACCATGATTTCTAATGTTACATCTCAGTTATGTAAATCTAATAAATAATAATTTGTTCATAGTTACCGGTAATTTGTTCTACTGCTGAACGTTACGTCGTCCATTCTTTGTATGGAGAATAACAATAGTAAGAAATATCTCTTTTTTTTTTGACTAGATATTTAGCATTTTTACAAAACTATCTCTAGGTATTATATTATTAGTATTAGTCATTCTATTTCAAGTTTATGATAATTTGCATAAATAATAATTGCTTTTTTGGTATCAATATAACATTTTAGGAAACCTAATCTGCCTTCCGGGTGGAACTTAGGATTACCTGAACATTTTTATTTTTTAAAACCCCCTGTCTTTAAAATTCGGCGAGTTCCGGATGAGAGAATTATCCGTTCGGGGTACAATATGTGTTCCCTAGGACTGCTACTAACAATCTGAGCTAACCTAGCAGTTCCATTTCCAGTGCATATTTAGTTTATTCATATTATTATTGCAATAACCAAGAGAAAGCGTTTCTCAAAAATTTAAAAGACTATTAAAACTGATCAAACCCTATCGAAATTAATTAAAAATTTAGTTAAAAAATTTTCCACCCCGTTTCCTCCAAATTTCTCAAATAAATGAATTATGTTATGCTTTACCTCATCAGCGATCTGCCGGTATAATTATCATCAATATCGATCCATAACATTGGAGATTACCCGTAACAAGCGCAAAGACAAAAAAAAAATTATTGCATTTTGTTGTTAAATGTAAAGTTATATTTTTGATATTAATAACATTTTAATATTGTTTAATTGTGATATTAGTAATAATAATAATTACAACATTTTCTGATTCATTGTTTTTTAAGTGAGCAGGTCTCATAAATACTTTCAGGATATTACTAAAGCATAGCAAACATATTTATCGAATTGCAGTATAAAATCGTGTTTAATGTATAAATCATAATGTTATAATAAAATATTTGTATCTACAGCATGATCATTCGCATCCTATTCGCAGGTGTTACAAATAACAAGACAGTATTACCTATATAGTAACTAAGCGGAAATATTTCATTAACAGTTGATGTATAGGTATTCTAGTTATATTCTACCTAGTAAATATCACCAAGGAATTGTGCTACATGTCGTAAATCTTCGCTATTTGCGGTCTAAAACCTATTTAGTGCTTACACCTCACCCTCGGTGTGTGGCCTAGACGCTGGCTCGGTTTTTGTTCCTATATTTATAAGCTAAACTAATAATCCATCTTAATTAGGTCTTCGTTGCACCAAAAAATGCGTACGCGGGGGGGCTCAAACGAAATTGGCTATTAAACGTGGCCAAAAAGTAATGGTCCGCATGTCCAACGGATATGGTAGCGTTTCAGAGGTCAACTTACATCGGTCGTGTAATACGTAAGTCGGCGACGTGGGTGGTCGGCCATTTTTATTTAACCGTCAAAAGGTCATTCGCCCGGTCGATTACTGCGGTGTCGTCACACCTATGTTAAAGGTTTTTTTTCTTTGGTCGCTTTACAGTTGGTTTACATCTTGTTATTAATATTACATATTTTTTTTTTTATTCTCTATTTACCGAGACAACAGAGATTGTTGTGTTTTTGTAACGGTAGGATTGTCGTGTAAATATTTGTCGGGTGATGAACACATGTTTATTATATAATACATTATTATAGACAACGCCGCATTGTGCTGGTCGAAGTACCACCTCGGCTTCCATGTCGGTCTCCGAACAGCAGTATCCAGACATTACTGTGTTCCGGTTTGAAAGGGAGTTGTAGCTAGTGAAATTACTGAGGTAGTGAGAATTAAAATCCTATATCTCAAGGCGATGAGCGCAATATGGTGAAATGTATAAGAACCTAACTAGCGAGACGTTATGAGTAGGCGTATCATTTACCATTTCCGAACTTTCTGCTCATCTCGTGGCTTCATGAAATTAAAAAAAAAATATTTACGACTCAAGACGATGAGCACAATGTGATACAGTATATATCATCATAATTAGCGATACGTTATTATGAGTGGGCATATCACTCACCACTTCCGAAGGTATAGCTCGTCTTCTCGCCTCGTCGAAAGAAACTTATATCGCCTTGTGGATTTCGTGATAAGACAAGAAAGGGTGTCAATATACAAATGCATGATTACACGTGACGCAATAACACGCAATAAAGGGTGTCAGGAGTGCCCTCGATTGAGTGTAAAAAAAAATCGCAACTTACAACGCCACTCTCACTCAGGAATTTCGGAGCTACCCTCCGTTTTATAGACGGTTTACATGCAGGCTGCGAGCTATGAAGCCGTTCGATTGGAGTTACCAATTTAATTGTTGGTAACACTATAACTACATTATTTCATAGTTAGTTTAGGTTTAGAAAGAAACATCAGCAACACATGCTACAGCTGTCCAGCATTACTGTTATCCGAGAAAGACTTATGAGTTGGAAATAACATATTACATTAAAACGCGATGCGATACTATGCGGTGGTGTGAGGATTTCCTCGCAACAACTCACGGGAGCCAAGCCAACCTCATCTGCTCGTGGTGCACCCTGCTAATCAACGAACAACCCGCATTGGGCCAGCGTGGTGGGAAAAAGCCCAATTCCCCGCCTCTGAACTTCTATAAGCGATCGCAGGTCACAGGAAACCGCTGAATGCGGGCAGCGTGGGACCGATCGATATAATGGACGTCTAGTAGCTGATGATGATGATGTTGCTATTTAAATATCTTAACTTGAAGCATACTATTGCGAGCAGGACCATTATTTACCATTACATAAATGTCGTCATAGGATCTGGTTTGTAAAAGAAAAGTCACTAGTTCGATTCCGGCGACAAATAATCGATATATCCATAATCACCACTAGATACGATAGTATACACAGTACAACATTGCGCCTGTTTTTTGGACAAAATATATTTTATACTCGTTACCCCAGTAATTACACTCGGAGCTGCGGTAAATACCACTAGTAATCAATAAAAAAAATTAATGGATCATGTTTACTACATTATAATATAACGGAAATAATTTGGAATATTATTATATTTTGGTGTTCACATATAAGCTACGCTTTATTGCAAGTATGCGGAGTACGCGCAGCGACGACTCACCAAATTAAACGTTTTTTTTTTCTTTCCCACTCGCGCAGCGTCACCCTTGGCAATCGATTGGCAATGCTCTTGGAATTGAAACTTTGCGATACAATTATAACATATATATATATACACACACACATATATAGTATTTAATATGACTACTTCTCCCTACAGTATCGACAGTAGGTCTCTTGCCGGAGACCGTCTAGGTACCACCGCAGCGCTTTCAGTCGACACACAGTACTGTGCTAACATTACTGTGATCCGGTTCGAGAGGCGCTGTAGCTAGTGCAATTACTGGGGTAACGAGATACATGTTGTCTCGGACGACGATAGCGATGTGGTGCAGTGATAACATCCTAACGCCACCTTGTTATAAGCGGGCGTATAACTTACTTTCAGGTGAACGCCCCGCTCGTATCGTCGCATAATTGTATAATAAAAAAAATTCGGAATTATTAAAAAAAAAAATTAAATATAAAAATTATATCACGATTTCTAAGTATTTAATATAAACACTAGGTTGAAAATGTTAGGTCTCATCTAATATAGATTAGACTGCATTATTATGAAACGGATGCCTGTAGCCGAAGATCGAGGATGTGGCTTTCCTTGGGTTCCTCATCAGGTATATTTAAGGTTATAAATAAATAATCCTTTAATTTTTTTTTTTCATTCAACCCTGGAAGGAGACAAGCGGGACTTTCACCCGATGTTAAGTAATGCGCCTGCTCATACACTGAGCTACTTAGGATGATATCCGCAGCACCATTGGGCTCATCTCTTTGAGGCATATGTTATGTCTCATTACCCAAATAGTTTCACTAGCTCCAGCGCCTTTCAAGCCGGATAACGTGAGGCTTGAACACTACCGATTTTCGGCTGCTGGTCACCGGCAACATAGACTTTAAAACAGTGTAGACATATTTGAAAATGCAAAATTGCTAAATTCCTGATGTCTCGAGCAACCCCTTCGGGTCCGGATACACAGACATTCGGTGGGGAGAAGCTGGAAGAATTTTATTAGAATTTTTGCGGCGGCATCGCGAATCGGGAATTCGGGTTCGGCTCCCGGCGAAGATGTTTAATTTAGTTGCGTTTGTGTGCGCTTTTTTTTTTATCAGCCTTTAAGTTTAAATCGAGGGGCCGTAAGGGGTGGAGAGACTTGACGCATTCCCGACGTGGATTTGTTTACAAGTGCCCTTCGCCTCGAGTTCATATAAAAGTATACCGTAAGGGTTCACTCAATAATGTCGTAACCTCCTCTATCACCATTCTAGTGTCATGGCGGGAAAATTAAAAAAAAAAAACAGTTAATTTTTATATTTGTTTTATTAATGTTTTTCTGTAAATTACCACATCTACATACTTTTTAAATGTTGACAATATCCTTAAGAAACGTACGTAATTGAAATAATAAAAAAAAATCGTTTTATTTTCCATATATATATATTCTCTTTAGTACATTATATATAACCTCTTTACTAATACTGCTTTTTAAAACCAAACAAAAATATTCCCGCGTAATTTTTTTTTTTCAATTAAGCGGCTATACGAACGGAGCATTCACCTGATGGTAAGTGATACCCATAACATGGCGATAATTATTATACACTGCACCACATTGCGCTCGTCGCCTGAGACATAAGATGTTGAATTTCATTACCCCAGTAAACACTAGCTACAGCGCCCTTCAAACCGGAACACAGTAATGTCTGCACAGTACTGTCTGTTGGCTGCTGTAAGCGCTGCGGTGGTACCTACACGATCTCCAGCAAGAGACCCACCACCAGCGTCTGATCTATCATATTCCGTTTTTTTTTTTTTAACAAACGGCACCGGCACGTGTCTCGAGGATACTGTCAAACGCGTTTTCTACTAATACTGCTACATTGCACAATAAATAACTTAACTATTTATAATTATTTAGTTATTTTTTAATAATAATAATGATAATAATAATAAAAAACCAGTTAACTGTATATTTACACGGTGTAAGTTACTATACAAATCGAGTGGGACGCGATAACAGCTAAATTGGATTCAACAAATCGCTTAACTAACATCTAGTGATGTAACGAATACAACCTTTTTTTTTTATTTCACATTTTTGTTATATTAATCGATAAAAAAGTTCACGTATTTTAAGGTGATCCTCCTCTCCATAAAATGACGCTAGTAAGGATGTATTCGTCGCAATGAGTAACAAGATATTGTCTAGTTACTTTAACTTCACCAGCTGTAGCGCATTTCAAACCGGAACACATTACTCAACACCGTTTGATGAGAGGAATCGGAGCTGTGGTGATACTTAGCGGTGGAACATATCAATGCTGTTCCAATGACGATGGTATACTGTAGCTCTGTAGCGGCGAGACGATCAGGAGTTTACCTGATGGTAAGTGATAGTCGATGCGAGAAGCTGAGGATCGCATTTAGTGGAAGACATTGGGGAATACCTATCCATCAGTGTATAAGCAAAGGCTGATAATGATGGTGATGATGATGAAGTGATACGCTCACCCATAACAACGTGGTGCTAGCTTGGATGGTAAACACTGCACCACATTGTGCACATAACTTCGACATAATATTTTTTTATATATATATATATGTGTACATTATATATAACCTCTTTACTAATACTGCTTTTTAAAACAGAAGAAAAAATTCCCGAGTAATTTTTTTTTTCATTTAAGCGGCTATACCAACGGAGCATTCACCTGATGTTAAGTGATCGGCCGCACTCATAAAGTGTTGTTAATTATACACTGCTGTAATGAGTCTCATCTCGTCTCGATACCCCAGTAATGATATTAACTACAGCGCTCTTCAAACCGGAACACATTAATGTTTACACAGTACTGCTTAGCGGCAGACGAAAGACCTTGCGGTGGTACCTACCTGGACGTTCTCTGGCAAGAGAGACCTACCACCAGTAACAGATGTTCACAACGAAATACTTTAAAAAAAAAATTATATAATCTGTGGCAAACGTGAGAACGAAATCGATTATTGATAAAGGCGCAAATATTCTCGAATATATTCGTTACATCACTATTAAACTTCAAAGTAGCTATACGTGAGTGGATAATGGCGGGGGTCCTATTAAATAGTTACATCGTTCCTAACATCTATTCCGTTATTTCACTGTTGTAGCACAACGTTAGATACAGGACAATTGCTGCGCATCAGACTGTGCTAGTCGCAGGACACTACAGGATGTGTAAGCACCACACCAGCTCCTGTCCCTGCCGCCGAACAGCACTGTGCAAACATTACTTTGTTCCTTTTTATAAGGAGCTGTAGCTATCGAAATTACTGCGGCAACGAGATTAAGCAGAATGTCTTAACAGCACAATCTGATGCAGTGTATATCATCCTAACTAATGCCATATTATTATAAACGGGCTTAGTAATCAGTTGATAATTCTGGTCAAATGTTAATCGCTTGCTAACGTGTTAACAACATGACCCCTCTATAGCAGACGTCGGCAACCTTTTCTGACCGAAGCATAAAATCAATAATTTTATTTTTTATTCTAAAGTTTGTAACGATCGTAGGGAACCCACAGTCGTATGTTGCCGACCCCTGCTCTACCATCAGACGGTGCACACAAAAATTGTCTACAAACATTTACAACATCGCATTAATATATCGAAATCGATCGTGATAAATTATAAATCGGAATCGCTTAGATTATATATACACACAAAGTTAGCGATCAATATTCATGTTTCTCGTTCGGAGTAAAGTAGGGGGAAAAAAAAAAAAAAAATCGAACAGCAATCGCGCCATCGCGTCGCGTTGATCTCGTTGTACCGTGGAGCGTATTCACGGGCGCGTCATTATACGCTTTATGAATATCCGAACACGGCGCGTTTTTAAAATCCCGCCGCCATAACGTTGAACAAAAGGAAAATTTTCATTTCGCAATCTGTGTGTGACAAGAACTAAAACTTGTTCCGATTGGTCGGCCGCGTTTTGATTGCTAAGCGTCTGCGTTCCGAGAAGTACCATTTGAATTTCGAACATTAAACATTTTGACAAGCATTTCTTTTTCAAAGCCAAAGCCTTTTAAACGGCTTCGGCCAGGTCTTCGATTTATTTTTAATATTAAAAACAAAATTAATAACGATTTAATTTTATTTTTAATAATATGTTTTTTTTTTAAAACTAAAAATGTAGATGTTTAGATATTAATCCAAAAAAAAAAATATGATTGCAAATGATGGATATCTATCAGCTGTTGATTAGTTTATTATAAATTCATAGAGAATATTCAGCAAAAAAAAAAAACTTGTAGATTATTAACTGAATTTGTTTACCTTGAAAAGTTTTCCCAAGATAATAAACTATTATAAATATTTTTAATCATACAGATAAGAAATGCAGATATTTCAACAATTTTTTTTTTAATTCCAGTAAATAAAATGCAATTTAATTATTTTTAATTAGTTTCATCAGATATATAAATAGTTGTATATGTCGACACGCGGATGTTTTGTTCGATATAGTCTGTGGCAAGTTTGAACATATAATTCCTTTTTTGTATTTACTTATTGTATTTGAAAGCAAAGCCGTTGACAGCGGGGGGCCGGAGCGAGGCTGCGTAGCTGCACCTAAGTCGACATTCAGACACAGCTGAGTGGAAGATCGTGTCTGTTTGTCGTGAATGCTTACACTGCATTGCAAATGCTGACATTTTCCATAGTTAAATGATAAATACATAAAAAATAATATAATTATTATAGATAACTACTTGTTTTAATTTCTGTTGGCTCATATTTTATCTATAGAAACATTACTGTGTTTTGTTTTAAAGGTTTTTGTATTTGTTGCAATTATTAGTGTATATACACAAAACAATGAAAATATTTTTATTGATATTAAACAAGAAAAAAAAAAGAAACTAATAAAATATTAAATTATTACAACGCGGGTAGTTCAACACGGAGGCCGCTCAGCGTGACGTACATCATCTTCATCTTTTGTCTTATGCTTACTAGGACATATATATGATTGAACGAACTATACCAGATGTTTATCTGATGGTAAATGTTACGCCAACGTGGCGCTAGTTAGGATGATATACACAGCATCGATTTTGCTTATCGCTTGCGTATATAACATTAAGTATCGTTATCGCAGTAATTACCCCAACTGCAGCACCTTACAATCCGGAACACAGTAATCTTTGTTGACTACTTGTTGGCAGCAATAGCAGCAGTGGTGGTACCTACATACATGGTCTTCGGCAACGGAGACCTACAACCAGATAAACGTGCTGCGTCGTGACGTGATGAGAGTCTATAAAGGAGTATAAATTTTCCAGCTTACTAATGTTTGTGAAAGACCTAAGGTCATTGCTTAGTACTAACCGAAGCTCTTTGTGAAATGTCTGCATACTTGCGATTGTTATTATTAAAAATGTCCTTATTTAAATTAGCTCCTTTGTTATACCTTATAACGGATATCCTTTTATTTGTTTCTATGGATATTATTTTTTTATAAATGCAGGATAACGTTATGACTATATATATATACAATTACAAATTATTTCAACTGAAACACTAACCTTTCAGTGTTTTGTCTAAAGTAAATGAAAGTATCTGTTTTTATATCCGTTAATACTTAGTGTTGCCAACTTCAATTGCAATTGAAATGCGGATCTAGATTTTTTTTACGATCATAATAATATTTCTTTTATATATTATTACATTGGTTTGTTATATAATCGCTTGATTTTAAGTGTATTCTAAGTATTTGTTGTTCCTGTACATTGTGTTAACTTTTCATTCGTTCATCTCTTATTGCCAGGGTTGAAAAATCGACTATTTATTTGAATCACAATTAAAAATCTCACGAAAGTTTCTCATAAAACTATATCGAACGATAATTGAAAATTTATTATAAATATTTGTATGAACGGAAATGTTATCATAAAAGGTTTGATGTTCTCCATTGCTTTTATCATTGTTAATACAGAAAACAAAGATTTTGGGTATAATTACTCAAATTGTGTATTAAACTTCAATTTTTTTTTATATGTTATTACTATGCTTACGTTCAATAATAATACGATTTTAAATATAAAAGTTATTACAAGTGTTTCCATTGTAAGAGTAGAAGCCATGTCCAATTGTTCGAACGGAAGCCAATTCCAAATTTATTTTATCTTCATTACTATTTCTATGTTCAAGATAACAGGATATCGCTTTGTATGAGTACGTAGCATTATTTCTATCAACAACAGGTTAATACGTGTTCCTAATTTTACGTGATATCAAGTAACAATGAGGCTATAGATGGTGAAGAGCGCTAGGACAGAATACTCCAGTTCTGATATGTGCTGCTGGACCAAAGCGAAGATATTCCGACGGAGGATTTACAATTTGAAGTTTAGTACTTAGCCAGTATTGGAAACAACTACATCAACTGAAAAAAGTTGGCTCGGATTGAATGTTTGATACGTATTTGAACTTCCGTCTTTGTTACAAGCTGTTATTATTGATAGCGTAATTAATCAATTGAGCTGTCATACGAAAATTTACAAACTAAACGCACGAGTATGTTACGTACGAAAAAACAAGAATATCACTTTCAGCTTTCAAATTGTTGTAAGTAAACAGCATAAAAAAAAAATTGTTGCCGTTTTGCATTATTCAACAGATGCAGCCGCGGTCAACGATTCGCGTGATACTGAACAATATATCGCAGCAACGGATAATCTTACGTACGCAACATGTCAGTTTACAAAATTGTTTCTATTACGAAATAGTTCACTTCGAATAAATACACTGCGCTTGCTTTTTGCTTTAAACATTTCACGCAATCGCAGTTTAACGCGTGGAAATCTTTCTAGCCTTGTTATCTGTCAAGTGTCATTGAAATCAAGATGGCGGACGCGGTTATTCGCATTGATCGCAATATACATTGAGCGTGAATGAATCATAGCAATATCTGTGTTTTAATATCTAAATTAGAATTGGATTAAATTAGTATAATTGTGATCGTTAAATGGTGGTTTTATCCGACTTATACTGTTGTATCATCATCATCAAGCCGATTGACCTTTGCCGCTGGACATAGGCCTTTAAAACAAATATCTATATTAAATATTTCACAGATAATAAATCGCTTATTCCGTTTTTTAGTCTATGCCTTGTTAAAAAATAATATAAAATTGTTGTCTATGGTAGGTACTAATAAATATTTTTTTTAATTTCGTTGAAGATTCCTCTCAATATTCGCAGTTTATGTTAAATGTTTTAACGCCGACCAATCAATAGAACATTTTGAGGTTTCGGAAAAAATTTGCAAAACAATTAAAGTTATTAACTTGTTATAATAGTACACTATTACATCATCGACATAATTACAACGAGTGATAGTCTTCATTATTCACGATAAACCCATTTCAGCAGTCCCATCGAACACTATTATTAAGACACTAATGCCGGCTCTGCTGTTCCCTTTCCCGCGCTTTCATCTCCAACTCCTCTTCTTCTTTTGTCAGAGGGACGGTGCTGTGGTTGTATAAACCCTGCGCCATCAGCTGCAGAGCGAGAGGGTTCCGCTGTCCGGATGCCTTCTTGATCTTGGCCCGTTTATTTTGGAACCAGATCTTGATCTGCGCCTCCGCCAGGCCCAGCTCGGCGGCGAGGGCCTGACGTCTTCTCTCCGTCAGGTAGCGATTCTCGGCGAACTCATGCTGTGGACAAATATTCGATTAGAAGTTCAGGTTTTCCAAATTCTTCTTTAAATTTCCTTTGAGGTCATGAAGTAGTTGATAAGGTTTTGAATGAGATGAAAGGTATCTCGTAACGTCATATAAAAGTCGAACATAATATTGTACATCATCAGGCTCACCTTTAATCTGGCAAGTTGGGGTCCCGAGAAAGCGGTCCGTGGTCTCTTCTCATCAGTGGTCGCCCCATCCCCCGGTGGTTTCTTCGGTCGTCTAGTGCGCGGACCTGAACATAGAAGTCACAGTGTATAGATCTTTATAAATTGATAGGAAACTAATGCAAGTAACATTTACACTAAACTCCTCGCATTAAGCGATTAGCTACAGTCTCCTTCAAATCTGGTGGTAGGGTCTCTGTTGCCGGACACCATCTAGCTCACAGCAGCTCATACTTCTGCCGACAATCATTACTGTTTCAACGTTACCGTAATCCGGTTTGAAGGACGCTGTAACTAGAGAACGACGAGCTCTATGTGATGCAGTGTGTATCATCCTAACTAGCGCCACATTGTTATAAGAGTATACACTTATCATCAGGTGAAAGTGTAGCTCGTCTTGTCACTTTGTTGTATATAAAAAAAAATGTAGGTATATATATAAATATTTCTGCCTATATATGTATTTATTTATCGCGCTCACCTGATAATAAGTGATACGTCTGCCTACAACAACGTGGCGCTAGTTAACATGATATAGTGGTGTAGCTATACATTGTGATCGCTTCGGCATGTTAAGTCTCGTTTCCCAAGTAATGATAGCTACAGCGCCCTTCGAACCGGAACACGGCAATGTTAGCACAGTGGTGTTAGACGGCGGAAGTAGGACCTGCGGTGGTACCTAAACGGCCGATAGCAACAGAGACCTACCGCCAGTGTAGTTATTATTTTTTCTTCATCATCATCATCAGCCGATAGATGTCCACTGCTGGACATAGGCCTCCCCCAAAGATCTCATACAGTCAGTAAAGCCTCCGGTACCGTTGGGTAATAAGGGCTGTTGTATATAGGAGTTCATATGGGGGGTTTGTGCCATTTCCCAACACGCTGGCCCAGTGCGGGTTGGTGGGAGCCAGAGCCTCGTTTGTTGATTATCAGGGTGCACCACGATCAGGTGAGGTTGGTGTGGGTCCCGTGAGTTGTGAAGGAATCCTTACACCCCTTTCTTTATATTCATTTTGCGGTATTCGTTTAAAACTGTAGTAACGATGATTAAGATATTTAGTCAGCGATGAGTTTTATTATGCAGCATCTCAACTAGCGTTATATTATGTACACGCGTGTCACTCATTATCACGTGAACGTTGTGCTCCTCTCCCCGACATAGCACGCGGTAAGTTTTAACACCGCTGTTTTTGTCTTGTATAAATGTGAAGATGATTGTGTGACCGCGGAGGATGCTGGCAAAGACGCCGCGTGGACTTCGATGTATAAATAATTGATGAAGGATTTAGTTTTTTATGAACCACCAGCGAACGGTAGCCGGCGGGCTCCTGCTGTTTGTGAACCTGATTGCGAACATCAAAACGAGATGTACCAAGATGCAACTTTACACCAACGAGATACAGTTGCATTTGCAGCAGCGATGATTATTATTCGTTTGGCCACTTTTGTCTTTAATATTTAATACTGTAGCTTTTTTTTTGTTCGCGAAAAATTCTCGCAATGTATACTATGAGTACATATTTTTTTTAGGTTAGAACGCATAGTGAACAGGTCTAGATATACAAGGCTAGTCCTTTATTGTGTGCTAGCTAAAAACCCTGTAATCCCTTTCGAGGGTATTTCGTAAAATTTATTCTCAGCTAACTTATACTAGTTAAAGGAATATTCATACCAAATTTCAAATCCACGGACATCGTGATTAGTCTTTTTTTAATGTAATAAAGCGACGAGATGAGCGAGACGTTCACTTGATAGTAAGTGATACGCCCGCCCATAAAAACGTGACCCTAGTAAACATGATATTCGCAGCATCACATTGCGCTCGTCTCCTGCGACATAGTATCAGGTCCTTACATATGAAATTAGCATTTTGTGCGGGAGGAATATAAAGTTTTTTTTTTTTTGTAAACTATATTTAATTAATCAAAGTATGGACCGTTGTTATCTATGCACTTTTATCATCTCATGGGTAGTTCATTGATCCCTTTACTAAACAAACCATGAGGGTGAGAGTCAATAAACTCTTAGAAGGCGGTTTTTACTACCGCATCGGAGGTGAATTTGTTTCCTTGTAAGAAGTTGTCCAACTTCCGGAACAAATAGTAATCTGTTGGAGCAAGGTCCGGAGAGTACGGTGGATGTCGCAGACATTCCAATTGTAGCTCATCTAACTTAGTGCAGTGTGTGGTGGTGGTGTTGCATTGTCGTGAAGCAGCAGTGGCAGAGCGATTGACCAATCTCTGTTGTTTAGCTGCTAGTTCTTCCTTCATTGTCTGCAGTTGCTGACAATAGATATCTGCCGCAATCATTTGACCAGATTTTGGAAAGCTGCAGTGAACGACACCGGCGCAAGTCCGCCAAACACTCACAAGTAACTTTTTCTGAGTCAATTTTCATTTAGGGCAGGATTTGGCTGGGTCTCCAGGGTTCAGCCAATGCGACGAGCGCTTCCGATTTCCGTACAGTATTCACTTTTCATCACAGTTCGACTTAAAATCCCTTCATCATTGTGTCGGCTGAGCAAAGTAACACAGCAGCAGCAGTCGACGCGTGTTCGCAAGTTCGATTCACTTAGTTCATGAGGTACCCATCGTTCAAGTTGTATTTACTTTCCCGATTTGCTTCAAGTGGATTAATACAGTTTTTGTCACTTACTCCAAAGCCTGCAGCTATGTCTGAAGTGCTTTGTGATGGATCCGCTTCCATAATAGCCTTTAATTCTTCATTTTCCACTTTGGTCTCCGGCCGTTCACGGGACTGGTTCTGAAGTTCGAAATTTCCAAAACGAAAACGTTGAAACCAAAAACGTACCGTACTTTCTTTTGCAACACCAGCTCCGTACACATCATTAACTCTTCGAGCTGTTCCTGCAGCACTGGTACTGGTGCCACGGTAGAACTCGTACTCGTAAATATACAGATATTTCATGTTTTCCATTGTGCGGCAATAAACGACCCCAACGAAAAACAGTAATGAGGAACAAACAAACGTATGACTGTTTTCAATACATAAAAGTAGCAGCTAAATGAATTTATAAATTTGAATTTGGAATTCCTAACCAAAGAGGAGATATTTCATATCAAAGTTATAACCACCCAAAAACCGCTAATTTCGTATGTAAGGACCTAATATATTGAGTCTCGTTACAATAGTAATTATACTAGCTACAGCGCCCTTCAAACCGAAATATAGTAATGTTTGCACAGTTTTGTTTGGCTGCAGAAAATGGTGCTGCGGTCATACCTACCTAGACGATCTCCGGCAACAGTGACCTATTACTAGTAAGGTCCTCATAAGTGAAAATCTGATATATATATATATATATATATACAAATGATCTTAAAGTAAAAATTACAAACAACACACAAAATATAAGAAGAAATGATATATATGTATTATTATTATATTAAATTAGAATAATGTTAAACACAGACACAAACACAGACACGAACACAGAGAGATTACACAGGCGACAATAAAACTGCACACGTCCGAACACAAAAAGCGTGAACTCCTCCAAAAGCAGCACATTAAGCGTAAACTCCTCCGCACAGAGCTGGGGAGGCGGTGGGCGAAGCGCGGTAAGCGTGAGCTCCTCTTCGGCGGTGTACCCAGGTCTAGCGGGCGATGCAATATCTTAACCAATTCATGCGAGGCCGCAGTGGAATTTAAAATTGGTCAAAATATTGCACCGACCGCCTGACGGGTCGCGTGTCTGCGAACAAAATGGCGGCCGCACCTGCAAAACAAAATGGCGGCAGTGTTTCGCGCACGGCGAAAGCATCACGTAAAGTTCACACAGATTTTGTAACAAACATGCGGTTAAAAGTTAACAAAACAATTTCTATATGATTCACTATTTTTTTTTAATACAATGCGACAAGACGGGACGTTCACCTGATGGTAAGTGATACGCCCGCCCATAACAATGTGACGGTAGGTAGGATATTATAAACCGCACCACACAGTACTCGTCGTCTTGAGAGATGAAATGTTAAGGTTTGTTACCGCAGTAATTGGTAATTTCAGTCGCCTGACACCGTCTAGGTAGGTACCACCAGTAGTATGCATACATTACTGTCTTTCGGATTAATGGGGTGTTGTAGCTATAAATTACTGTAGTAACGAGATTTATCATCGTATGTCTTAAGGCGACGACCGCAATGTGGCATATGTGATCCAAGCGTCACGTTGGGGTGTTCTATCACTTACCAACAGATGAGAATCGCGATCGTCTCGTCGCATTGTTGGATTAAAAAATACACTAATCACAGCGTCCTTCAATCCGGAACATAGTAATGTTTGCATATTGGTATCTAATAGTAGTGGCGGTGGTACTTAGCCGGTCCGGCCACAGAGACCTACGAAGATTAAGTAGTATTAGTGCAGTGTATATCATAGTAAGGATAAGGAGCTCCTCTTATCGTCCGTCTTGTTAATAGATTTTATACTGCTGCCAGTAATACTTTACTACAAGTGAGTAAGGTCGGGCTTGTTCAGTAACAAAAGCAGAGTAGTGTGTGTGTGTGTGTGTGTTTTTTATGTTTTCTGCCTGTCACTCGTGTACACATTTAATATAAACACCCTGTCAAGTTGGGAACGATCTTAATTAAACAGCGGAGTGGGTCGGTCGCCTTGTGCGCGGAGATGTCGGCAGATTGCGCAGATTTATTTATCCGGAACGCAGCGCCTCGGCCACAGCGCAGCGAGCGCAGCCTCGCATGTTGCTCTCATCGAATTAATTAATAATTATCTGATATTAAGTATGTTGTAACTGGTGTAATGTGTACAATGAAGTGTTGTATTTATCATCTTAACTAACACCACGTTGTCATGGGCAACGAGTCACAATTCGTTGTAGTGTATCATTCTAATTAGCACCGCGTAATCTTCTCAATTTTTTGGTTTAGGGATGGAAATCTTCAAATGAAATCCCTGCTTGTGGGGGAAGTCAGGGTTATGTGAGATTCTTACTCACTAAAACCCCCCTCGGTGGTCTGCATCAGTGCATTCGGAGAGGCTCCGGGAACTGTTATAGAAGGCACTGGTGCCACTCTATACCGTGTGTTAAAACGTCTCTGAGGAGGAGCCTAACCCTTCTAGGCACCATCGCTGAGCCATACGCTGTTCCACGCAGGTTAGCTTATTGAGCGATAAGGGCCTCCACCCTCAAGGCCCGCGAAACACCTAGACCCTTTTAGTCGCCTTGTACGACAGGCTGGGCTTACCTTAGTCCTATTCTTACCAGCCCGAGACTACAGGACTGTCATCTCACTTACCATCAAGTGAACGTCTCCCTCGTATCGCCGAATAAAGATAATCATCTTACAAAAGAATTAAAATAGATAATATTTGATTAACATGAATTAAAATTAAAAATAAAAAAAACATCGTATTGCAGTGTATCATCATCCCAATCGTGGGATGTCCACCGCTGGACATAGTTCGTCTTCTGCTGGACGTTCACCTCACGGTAAGTAATACACAAGACTATAACAAACATTAGTTAAGATGATATATACAACAACAAATTGTGCTTTTCGCGTTGTACTCATTACTCCGGTAATTTCAATAGCTACAGCGCCGTTCAATACACACGGTAAGATCTGCACACTACTGTTTATCGTCAGTAATATTTGATATTAAATTTTCTATATATAATATTGTCGTACGGAACCACTGCGCCGTTGTACTGTGGCTCGCGGTGGCAGTCGTGTATCGTGAGTCGTGTACAAATCCGGCTTTAGGGGTGTAGCTCTCGTGTAAGCACGTCGTTGTAGCCGTAGCTTAAGTTGACTACCTCCCGCAAATTCATTTCGACCTTTCAAAGTAAATAACTTTAAAAGGCGAAGGAAAGAGTTTAAAAAAAAAACCTCAATTTATTAAGCAGTTAACAAGTTATTGAAAGGTCTATATTACTACTGTATAGTAAAACCGCAGTTCCTATTACTGCCGACAAACAGTAGTGTGTTCCGGTTTGAAGGGCGTTATAGGTAGCAAACAACAAGCCGGGCGAGACGTTCCTTTGGTAACTGATACACCTGCTTATAACAACGTGGCACTAGTTAGGATGTTATACACTGCACTCATTTAAAATGTTTCGTTACTCCATTTATTTCACTAGCTACAGCGCCTTCCAAACCGGAACACAGTAATGTTTGTATACTACTGTTTGATAGGAATTGCTGCGGTGGAATATAGACCGTCTCCGTCAGAGGTCAATCACTAGAAAGAAAGTGGCGCAGTGTATAACATACTAATCATCGTCACGTTGTTATAATCAGTATCAACTACCGTCAGATGTACCGTCCAGTTCGTCGCGTCGAATAAATAAATTAAAACCGAAATTGATCCTTCAAACCGGACAACAGTAATATTTGCATACTACTGTTTCCGTGGTAATTAGACGGTCTCCATAGAAACATACTATTGATAAAGACAAAGTCGAAAGTCTTCAGCCTATGTCAGATTCTTTAGTGTTACATTTAAAAAAAAAAAAACACGCAATCAGCGACACAAGACGATATAAAACCGGAAACAATTATACGTAATTAATAGAAAAAAAAAATAATAACCAATTATGGCGCTGTCGGTATACGTCGAAGGCTTTTAATTATAAATTGTAATTATAGAAATATTTATTTGTTTGTAGAGTTAGATAAAGATAAGGCATGCCACTAGTGAACAACATACACATGCACGCGCATGCGCACACGCATTCACGCAGACGCACACACTATGTACCTTTATATACATAAAGCATCGTACACAAAATATTCTTTAACACGTTCAGTGCTCTATGAGATATAAATGATCTCCTACAAGCCATTAAATTAGAGACGGTAACTTATTTGTACATGTCCGCCAGAGACGAACTCATACTTCCTGCATTCAATTGGATTCGATAGTTAAGGAGAAATTTTGGAGGTCGTTTAGGTCCCAAACGCAATGCGATTAGGGATGGGTAAGATCTCTAATAGGTCTCCACGTATTAGCTGTCAGACCTCAAAAAACAATGTCGCAAAAATTGGAGGTCGTTTAGGTGCCAAACGCACTGCGGTAAAGGACGGGTAAGAGATCTAATAGGTCTCCACTTACTGGCTGTCAGACTTCTAAAAACAATGTCGCAAAAATTGGAGGTATTTTGCAGTAATGTTAGGTCCCAAACACACAGCGGTTAAGGACGGGTAAGAGGTCTAATAGGTCTCCAGCACACTGGCTGTCAGTCCTCTAAAGACGAGGTCGCGAAAATCGAAGATCGTTTAAGTCCTAAACGCACTGCGAATAAAAACTGTTATGAGGTATAATAGATCTCCAATGTACTGGTTATTGGTCCTCTAAAAAAAGCTTCACAGCGAACGTGTTAAAGGAATTTACAGCTGATCATCAATTAACAAAATGGCGGACGGAAGGCACCTGATGGTATTTCATATTATCATGAGGTCTGTGATGATGATATCATCAGTACACCCCGTCCATGTGTTAACAGTTCAATCAATTCTAATTAATCATTAGTATCTGTACCATCCCCAAATCCTAAGAGTTTGTCTGATTTTTTTTTTAATTATGCGATGAGGCGAACTCGGCGTTCACCTGATGGTAAGTGATACGCTCGACCCTAACAACGTGAGGCTATACATGATGATACGCACTACACCACATCGCGCTCCTCGCCTGAGACATGAGATTATCAGTCCCATTACTCCAGTTATCACACTAGCTACAGCGGCCTTCAAACCGGAACACAGTAACATTTGCACAGTACTGTCTATCGGCTGCAATAAGCGCTTGGTACCTAGTCGGCCTGCAGAAACAAAGGCTTACCACCAGCTCTATGGAATGATTCAATCGATATATATACATACTAGCTGTTCCCTGCCCGCTCTGCTGGCGGTCACACCCCTTCCAACCCCTTTTGGGGGTAAAATTTCGTAAAATATCTTCTTAGCTGATCTATACACAGCAAAAAGAACATCCCTGCCAAATATCAAGGCTCCAGGCCTTACGGTTCCAGAGATATCGTGATGACTCTCTTCATAGGCTCCAATCTCTTATATATATATATATGAGATATCCAAAGATTCTGTTGCTGATCACGAGATCTTCTATCACATGTAAACACTCAAAATTTAGTGAAGATATTAATTGTAGAGGGTTTGTGTAAAAATTAAGCTCCTCATTAAGAGGAAGAGGAATCCTCATCAAGCGTAGTGGAGAATACTATTCGTGATCATAACCATTCGCTGTAATCTTAATACATAGTTTATATCACAATAACACATACATACATACATATACATACATACATATATGTATGTATGTATATAGAAGTAAATATATTGGTTTGTCTCACGTTGCTGCCGTGAGCCGCTCCCGTACTTACTTCGTCCTGCAACAAGAGAAAGAGAAAACATATTAATAATCGTTCATATAGAATATCTATTTGTAGGTCGCGTTACGAACAACGCGTTCACTCGGTTTTGCGTGATGCACGCCAACAGCTGACAGACGGACAGACGTTCTTTATAACTCGCACGACGAATACTTAAACTGTTGGTAATGAAACCGTTTTGTTTCATTGAGCCCATCGTTTTTTTTTTTATACATTTAAGCGACGAGGCCAGCGGTACGTTCACCTGATGGTAAGTGACACTCCCGTCCGTAACAAACATGGCGCTAGTTAGGATGGTATACACAGGACCACATTGCGCTCGTCGCCGTCAAACATAAGCTGTGTCTCGTTACTCTAATAATATCACTAGGTATAGCGCCTTTCAAACCGGAACACTGTGATGTTTGCGGTGTTGCGCTGCCCGCATACCTCACACGACACGGCATGGTCACCAGCACCAGACACTTGGAGCCGTTTTTTGTTAGAGTTCATTGAGGGGAATTGGACATTAGTCCACCGCGCTGGCCCAGTGAGGGCTGGTGGATGGTCATATGATATCGAGTCTCATTGCCCCAGTGAATACAGAAGCTACACAGCGCCCTTCACACCGGAACACGGTAATGTTTTCTCAGTACTGTTTGTCAGCAGCAATAGGAGCTGCGGTGGACTGGTAAGAGACAGACAACGCTGGCGCTCTCGTGTGTCGGAAGCCAAGACTCACTTCGGATCGCTGCACCAGAGGAGTAAGCAATAGCCGCTGCGATGGTACCCAGAGGGTCTCCGGGAAGACATTTACCACCAGCGAAGCTTCCTCTTCGCTTAAATTACGAAGAATACGTAATTTGTAAGTTAATTCTCCATAGACATATAATTGCGTTTTAAATGTCGCAAGTTTACGCGACAACCGCTGCGCCGCTGATCACAGAAGCCATCGACTTCTGTGATATATAAACCTGATGAGGGCGAGAACTCCGCCGCCGGGGGTGCGACGGACAAACAAACAGTCCGTCGTCCGTCGGCCGTCGGCCAGACAAGAGTTACGTAAAAAAAAAAAAAAAATCTAACGAGCGAAGTAAACAAACAAGAAACGGATGAGGGGCGGTAGAAATTAACGCGTGTTCGAGTTTTTTTTTTTTTTTTCGAGTTTGTTTTAAGCGACGACGGCGACCACCCACCGTCACCAGCGAATAATTAAGACATTACTGCGTTGTTACACGACATCACCTGTTACCGAGTGGCGCGGCGGGACATTCCGTCGCTGATGCGGAACGGAACCCTTGCCTATTTGGATCTGTTCGGGGGTGGTTCGCTGGCGACCACCGTCCGACATAACTTATACAGTTGAACGGATATAGCAATGGCGGGTTGGTGGGAGCCAGAGCCTCGTTTAGCAGGGTGCACCGTGAGCAGGTGGGGTTGACATAGGTCCCGCGAGTTCTTGCGCAGAAACCCTCACACCCTATTTTTTTATATATATTACCCTTCATACTTAATATATTAAATTTGGACTTCATACATTTTTTTTTTAAAATATCACCGTGAACGGAAAACCATCTGTCATGGAGTGAGATCAGATCTCTCTACAACGATTTCCCTTTGACCGCACCGCGTTTATGGTCACCGTATACCATAAAACATCCGAAGACCCTAAACAAACGTATAATAATGTTTCTTCCAAGATGGAGGGGGGCTTAAGTTATCATCATACTGATGACTTGGCAAGTTAACCTGTACAAGTTCTAATACGAGATACGAAGATTGACCTTTGACCTCACGCTCAAGGTTTTATAATTATGCTCTACTTAGTTTATCAGTTTTGGATGCAATTGGCAGACACAATGGTAATGAGGATCATTGAACAACCCTCGAAACGTTTAGACCATTTATACTTTTAATGGAACATGTTCAAAGAACACCAGCTCCCGTAGACACCTTCTCTACACAATTAAATGTTCAGGTGCACCATCCGGTACGGTGAGTAACACGTCCGCCCCGCACCACATCGCGATCGTCGTCCGCAACGAGATGTCGCGTCTCGTTACCCCCATAATTACATCACCTACGGCGCCCTTCAAACCGGAACACAGTAATATTTGCACACTTGTTCACACAAGTTGTCTTAATGGATAAACGGTCCTGGACACTGATTAATTAAGGTGGTAGAAACAAAGAGAAAGGCTTTTTTTTTGCTATTAAACAATTTTATGTTGTATGCGATAAACAACTTAATCAATAATCGTATATATAATTCGAACTTAAACATATTACTACAAGCAAATTTAATCTTTATTACTACGCAATAAAGTCTATATTCGTTTGCGCGGGGACGCTATTCAACTGGATATTTTATCAGTAAGCTGTAATAATAGGTCTCTTATTGGAGGCAAATGTCTTCATTACAGGACCACGGCGTGGTGCAGGCGCGTTGGAACACCCAAATGACCACGGCTTTCAGTACTGAAGCATTAGTGTTCACATTTTCAATGGTGACTGCTGAAATATGTTTATCTTAAATATGTTTAATTTAGTTATAGCTTAGGTTTTTTTTCTTTAACGAAAGGAGAAGGAAAATGCTTAAAATATTTTGACTGGTGGTAGATCTCTGTTCCGGGAGATCGTCAGGATATTACCGCCGCTACAATTTCTGTCGCTAAACAACAGTATGCGTACATTGCTTTATTCCGATTTGAAGGGCGCTACAGCGAGTGCAACGAGATTCAACATCTTGTCTCAAAGCGTCGAGCGCAAGGTGGTGCTGTTTATTCTAATTATAGCCACATTGTTATACGCACGCGTATCACTTATAATCAGGTGAAGGTTCCGCTCGTCGCGTAGCTTAGTAGTGTAAAAAAAAAATGAACGTGAGGAATGTGCCAAAAGTAGGAGTAAAATGTTAATAGGCACTTTTTAATTCAGTACAGCGGTACGATCAGTGGAGTTATTTCATTATTGATATGGAATTTGTGCCGTGACATACGGACATAGAGAATGGCCAACATATTATTGTATAAACAAATCGAAATGGCAATTAAATGAAGCAAAAAAAAATTTTTCGACAGAAATTAAATGGTGGTATGTCTCCGTTACCACAGCAACCGGCAAACAATAGTGGGCAAATATTATTGCGTTCCGGTTTGAACGGCGTTGTACTTAGTGTAAATACTGGGATAGTATCACTTAACGTCCCGTGTCTTAAAGCGACTAGTATAATCCGGTGTAGTGTATATCATCGTAACTAGTATCTAAAGATTAAAAATAAAAGGGCAATGATATAGGTTTTGAAGTTATTCCATTCCTGCTTATAAGGTCTTCATGGATGTGGAGTAGAAGAATAAGCAATTTATTCTTCACGTGTCCTCGCTGCAGTAAGGGACGCGAGGATCTGACGGCAGCGATAGTCACCATTACAGTTGACAACATGGTGCGGACTATGCTGGAGTGTGATGAAGTATGGGATAATGTAAATAACCAAAGAATGACGGGGAAGAGGGGAAGAGGGGATAAGCCTAATTTCTAAAATCAAAGATTACTTCACTGCCCCGTTTCCGCCCACCATAGTACTCAACAGTGGTTCCGTGAAGGCTCAAATAAGTCCCTTGGGAGGTGTATTAATCTATACAACCGCAAACGCTAATTGCGATTCCTTCTAGATAAAAGTATTATACCTCCAAAAAAAAAAACAAAAACACTTATTTCTAAGTGTCGTGTCAAATAACATAAATAGTTTTTGTTATTAAGGCTAAGTTGTCCAATCTCACCGGACGCGTGTCGCCGCAGCGCAATCCGACCTGCGCGGAACCCGAGTGGGTATGCTAATTCGCCGGCGCTGGTGTCGCGTAAATAACGTTATAACGACGTTAATCGCTTTATTATCTGTGGCCGGCCTTAATGAGCGGCCATGTTAGCTTTTTGACAGTTATATATTTTTATTGGACGAATCCATTGCACATTCAAATTTATGCCACTTTAATGATTTATTGTAATTCCTAGTAAATACAAAAGTGACATAGATTTATTTTTTTTTAAAAAAAAAAAATTAATTTTACAACAAATCATTTGTAGATAACAATTAAATAAATGTTTTATATATATGCGAATATTATACATAAATTTTAATTTACTAGTGGTAAGTCTCTATTGCCGGAGATCGTTTAGTAAGTTACCACAGCGCTTATTGCAGCCAACAAATAATACTGTGTTCCGGTTTGAAGAGCGTTGCAGCTAGTGTAAAGAGAATGAACATCTTATATCTCAGGCGACGAGCGCAATGTGGTGCAGTATATACTATCCTAACTAGCGCCATGTTGTTATGACACATAACTTACTTACTATTAATGTAAACATTATTTACTTTATAGCAATACCATTACACTAACGTTTAAATTTCATCATCAGCCGTTAGACGTCCACTGCTGGACATGGCCTCTCTCAAAGATCTCCACATCGAAGAGTTGATTGAGAAGCGTTTATAAATAAATATAAATACTGTAAATTGATCGTGTTTTCTCTTGTTTACGTAATATAATGAAGATATATATATATAAACGTCCAGCAGTATATATGTCGATCAGTGGACGTCTACCGGCTGATGATGATATAAAAACGTTGAATTAATTACGAAAACTAATTATACTATTATAACTGGTATATACTATATATGTACTGTGTATAATATATAAAGTTTAAGGTTTACATTTTATAGTTCCATAATGGGGACCAACTCCTCCGCAATAGTACACCACACAGGCGTTCAGGGGTCCATAAACCATCACCGTGTCACCGCATAACCGCCGTTAAACGTTTTATATGAGCGCCGCCCGGGGTACGTTTTATGGGCAGTTTGTGGAAAACTTTTAAAATTTATTACAACTAATATTTATTCATAAAAGCGCCATTATATTTTATTGCTAACAAATAACAAATACGTCATACAATTGACAACTGACTGAAAGCAGATAACTTAAACCTATTATATACTCGATATCCGGAGAGTCGTTGAATCATCACGAGATCCCGTCACTATTGGACGAAAACACTCAAAATTTGGTAGAGATGTTCCTCGTGGCGTTTAGGGGTCAATTAAGATCGGATTATACAAAATTATTTCCATAAACGAAGTAGCAGGGGTGGTACCGACAGCAAAGCGAGCGAGGAACTAGTACATGTATACGATATAACGAGAACCTAGTATTGTGTGCCTTGATAATATCCTTCCTCTGATCACCTAAATACTTCTACATACAGACACCAAGAGGAAAGATAAATATAATATTTGTATGTTGATGTATGAACGTTCAAAAAGTAACAGTTTTATCTATATTTTATTCTAATATATTCAATAAAATACTAGGTATACATAATCGATGTCACGGAATTGAGGTCTGACAAATGCTTCGCATGCCGCGACCTCTTAATTAATATATAATTGGAATTTTATCTAGATCGTCTGATACACCTGGTGGTTTAGCTGTTCCTTAGATCACCATTCGAGATATGGCAGGTGGAACGATCTGATCTGGAGTCAGAAACTATTTGCATTATATTAAAGCGAGACGGCACTTGACGTACTATTTTTATACTTTACATATATGATGGTAACCGAATATATATCAATGGTTAGTTTAATTAGTTTAATTAACTATTTTTTTTTAACTGAATTAAATTTGAACTTTTGTGGTTAATGGCACCATGAAATAATCTTTCTACTGTTATTACTAGAAAGTATTTTCACCCGTTTCATAATTAAATGAGATCGCTCACCAACCACCAGTCAGTAATGTAAGACCCAATCACCAGTCGGCGACGAAGACCTACAACCAGTCGGTAATGACCTACCACCAATTGTCTAAAGAGACCCAACATCAGCCAACAATAGGGACCTGTCACCATCCAGCAATAACACTTCCACTACTAGTGAAATAATTATAAAATAACAGTATATTGTTTTAAGTATGATAAGTGAATTTAAAGTATTCATTACTGTGGTAACGAGACTCGGCGTATAATGTATAAGGAGAGAAGTGCAATGTGGTGCAGTGTGCAACATTCTAACTGACGCCACATTATTATGGGCAGGCTTATCACTTAACAGCAGGTGAAAGTTGCGCTATTATTAATAAGGAATAATTTACTGAGGGTAAATGCTAAGCTATAAAAGGTCTTAGCCTATAAGGGGAATTATTATTAAAAAAAAAAAGTAACGTTGCGCTTATCTCGTTGCTTAATCGAAGAAAAAACAATTGTGACAGTTGTAACTGTTTGCAGGTTGTTCTATAGCTGGTGCGGATGGGATTGGATGTAACAAAGTATTTAGGTCGTTCTGAGTGCGCAGGCGCGAGGATGTGCCGGGGCAGGGCTCCGGGCCCGCGGAGCAGCGCCGCGGCCGGCGCCTAATTCGACAAACAGATGTAGCGGGGCGCAGCGCCCGCGGGTGGTCGACCACCCAGCGCGGACCAGCGCGCACCAGCGCGGACCAGCGCGCCCGTCGAGAGGTAACACTACTTTTTCTTTTTCTCTTTATTCCTACACGTCTAAGTACCGGCACAACTATTGCAGCCGACATACATATTCCGGTTTGAAGGGCACTGTAGTTAGTTTAATAACTGCGGTATCGAGATTCAAAAATAATCAGTAATATTTAACTTAATCAGTTAAAAAGAATAGCTGAGGTTCGAATTGGTTTTCTCAAACTGATCGCGAAGCTTCAGTTTGAAGAGGGCACCTCATGATGATGATGACTGAGACTTAACATCTTATTTCTCGTGCCGAGCACAATGTGTTGCTGTGTATATAATTCTAACTACTTCTTCTTAAAGTGCCTCTCCAACTAGTGAAGGTTGGCGATCAGCCTGGTACATTCCTTTCTGTTTCTGATTCGGCGGAACAATTCCGACGCCCTAGATATGCCAGTCCATTACCTGGTGTTCCTCAACCATGACTTTTTCCTTCTCGCACGCAAGGATTCAATGAGTATATTACCATCAGGTGAACGTCTCAACCGTGTCGTCGCTTTATCCAAAAAAAAATGTTTTAAAGTGTGTTGATCCTTACGGAAGGTCTATGACCATCAATAGGCGTATAGGGAAAATACATGAATGGTGATGATGATGAAATAGAAAATATCGGTAACAGAAGAATTAAAGAGAACGGATATTAATGTCTACCCTTGGGATTTTTCCCACTAAAATCCTCTCGATGGTCATCTTCAGTGTATTGGGAGAGGCCCAGGATCTCCTACAGAATGCTTTAGTGCTTAAAGCATATCTCAGGCAGGGCTGCGGCTCTCCTTGACACCTTCGCTTTGGTACGACAAACTAGATCACTTCATACTTGTCATTCATCCTGGGTTGGCTTAGTGGACAATAAGGGCCCCAACTTTTAAAGCTCACGAACCTGAAAAGCCTTTTCGTCGCCTTCTATGTAAGGCAGGACTTGCCTTAGTCCTATTCTTAATAACCAGAGACTACAGGGCAAAGGCAACAGTGACCTACCACATTACACCATACCTACAATATTACCATAGAAATCCGTATCGGACTAGATCCAGTGTAAATTCGAAGAGTTTATTAATTAATATTATTATATTTATATAAATTAAATTCGTCTCCAATCATTTGCTGTCCACGTATCGTACGCTCATGTCACCAAAACATTTCAAGCTTCACTGGCACTGATGCCACGGTGTTCTTGCTTACAGCGCATACAAACTTCGACTTTATTAACGATATACATAAAAACCAAATTTGTATATCAACGCTGCACGCTATCACCAACACATGTACGACAATCAAATAACGACTTTAACACTATAACAATAGATTACATATTTTTTATGGCTGTATATTAAAGGATTAACTTTGGAATTTTTTCGTTTGTGATATGTTAATTAAAATTCAACTCTATTGCTATACAGCTAGAGCATGTATTTGAATGTGACAATTTAAATCTATTTACAGTTTACCTCTGTGTGAAGTAATTGAGATGTCTTCCGTTTAAAGATATGCTCTTTTTGTCCGAGAGTTCGTGTATAGACGTGGGCACGGTATTAATGGTCATTTATGCTTATAGAACCCGGGCCAGGTTTCTATATTAGTCAAGGATTACGGGGCAGGAACGCGGTGGGAATTCGGTTTTGGATTGTACAAGGACATTTTAACATTTATGTCGATTTTATAACAAATAATAATGAAGCAATAATAACTAAATGTCCTAGTTTAGATATTACAGGACGAACAGTCTAGACAGATGATACAGACAATTGCTGACGGCAGATATATTGCCGGAGACCGTCTAGGTACCATCGCAGCCCCTATTGCAGCCGACAAACAGTTCTGTGAAATAGTTACTATGATCCGGATTGAAGGACGCTATAGCTACTGAAATTATTAGAGTAATGACACTTGTACCTTGAGGCGACGTATGTACGACCAGTACGAGTGGTATCATTTAGATGTAGAATTAAAAAAAAACAAAGGAATCGTATCTTAAACTTAACTAACTTAAACGTAAACTTCTAAGCGGTAGTCTCAATCGATTCCAATACGTTATAAATATACTTAGTATAATACAAAACACTTATGTCCAACAGTGGACATCCATCGGTCCACATGATGACGTCAACATATACAATATGTTGATACACAGAATGACAAAAATATCCTTTCACCTGATGATAAGTGATACGCCTGCCCTTAACAACGTGACACTAGTTAACTATACACTGCGCCATATTTGTGCTCCTCCTCTTAAAGCATTTACTACATCTCCTCATCCCAGTAATTACAAACCGGAACACAGTAATATTTGCAGTATACTGGCGGTGAGACGGTCTGCGGCAACGGAGACCTACCACCAGTGAAAAGCAGTTCAAACAGACCGTGATCGTGACCGTGTGGAACACCTCACAAGAGACCAATGTCCAGCAGTGGACGTCGGTGACGAACTAAGCGATGGTAAGTCTCACTGTTACTCTTACTGGAACTGTTTGCGGAGTAAAGCGTACGAAGCGGCGGGTACGAGCTCATTAATTCCGTTCCAACTTACCGACATCACTCGATCTTGCGTACAACTATAAAGTGAACACTGTTCTAGGGATACCCGCTTCTAGAATAACAAAAAATCCTTTTTAATCCCGTTCACTTAAATTCCGTCGCTACTCGTAAGCGGTGTCCATGACTCACTATGCCACCCAACTCGAGCCGGGCTACGCCTCTCTTTCCCTTGTATAGCGCCGTCTCGCTCGCACAGTTTTTTTACCCCCATTGAAGAGTTTGCTGTCAAAATAAGGATTATAAAAGAGTTTGAATGGGTTCATGCAATGCGCATACAATGAATATAAATATTCTTCTCACTCTATACACTTTCTATTTAATCTACACACATTCATGTAGTGCGTATACACAGCATCATTTTTTTTTTTGTTTAACGAGTCGACGACGCATGCGCGACGATCACCTGATGGTAAATGATCCATATCCGCTAGTTGATATACACAGGATCATATCGTGGTCAACGCTTTATGATAAGATGTTAAGTAATATTACCGCGGTAATATCATTAGCTACAGCGCCATTCAAACCGGAAAATGTTAATGTTCGCACACTACAGTATAACGGCTGTTATTTTTATTGAACGAAGCGACGAGACGCGCGAGATGCTCATCTGATGGTAAGTTATACGCTCGCCCATGACAATGCGGCGCCAGTTAGGATGATATACACTGCACCACATTATGCTTATCGCATTGAGACAAAACGTAATAATAATATTAAATACAGCGCCCTTCGAACCGGAACAGAATGTATTATAATTTATTGAAACAAGTTCTTTTTTCATACAATAATTAAAAAAAAATTTGCTTCCGGATTATAAGGTCGTAACACGTAAATATTTCATAATATAACGGTAGTGTAAATCACTTAATTTTTTTTTTCAATTTATTAAAATTTGTCTGAATTAACAGTTATTGGTGAAAGCCGTCCCGTATGGCATTTACAAAGAGAGAAACAAAGCGAGCGATGTGAGTGATGACTTAATTTTTAGAACCACCGCCGTGCTCGGCAACCGGAGACGGTACGGGCTCACGACCAGCTCACACACGCGGCGACACTCGGCTTCAACATATATACACAACGTAGTATCTTAATGTAATAGTGTGCAACGCTAAATTTAAAAAAAAAAAATTGGCTGTACATTCTTTACACCTTTGTCTTCGTCTTTTAAAAAAATAAACTGGTAATCATTTACTATATCTTTTACGCATTTGTTATCACCTTCACTTAGATTAATAAAACAAATCGTTATAAATTGGCTGTATACCTTTTCCGCCTTTGCCTTTTTCTTCTAGAACAACAAATAATAAATCCGTAAAAGTTGGGTGCACATTCTCATAGCGTTTGACGTCTCCTTCGAATAGCTTAACAAAACAAATCGCAAAAAATAGGCTGTATATGTTCTACACCTTTGTCTACATAGTTAAAATTAAATATTTTACTTTTTAAACTAGAAATATGATCCAGTTGAAAGATATGAATATGATTAATTGTAATTAAAAAAAAAACTTAAGGAATTTAAATAACTTTGCATGCTAATGACATATACATTGATCAACAAGAGGATCTAAAGGGATCATACATATATGGTTATATATATATCATATATATATAACTTTGATAATATTATATAATTTAATCCGTACTCAATGTCTACCGCAACCGCCATAGAGCATTGTGCTCTATCTTTCTCTATGGCGCAGACTCTTCTTCTTCTGTTGCCGGAGACCGTCTAGATAGGTATCACCGCAGAGCCTATTGCAAACGACACACAGCAGTGGGCAAACATCACTATTCCCCGGTTTAAAGGGCGCTGGAGCTTATATAACTACTGGAGTAGTGATACTAGATCTTACGTCTGAGGCGGCGACCGCGGTGTTGTATATAATAACCTAACTAGCTCCACGTTGTTATGAGCGGGCGTATCACTTACCATCAGGCGAACGTCGCGCTCGTCTCGTCGCTTAAGTCTGTCATATATGAAAATGAATAGCAATTATAAATAAGATTTGACTTAACGATTCCGGCTGCGACTGTACCGCGCCGGCATCGGGCTGATCGGTAATGTATACGTCCACGGACACGGTGACCGTCGCCCGCGGACGAGATATGAGAACTTCTTTACGATCAATTTATTTTAATCAATGGTAATTGTATTTAGAGCTGGGGCCACATTGTTATTTATATTCTATAAGTCCCTTCTTCAAATCGTTAACTGTACGTTAGATGTTAGATTATATTTATTATAACCGATAGTTTAATTTAAACCTACGGACGGTCAAACGGCGACGTGTCAAAGCGATTGTGTGAATATATTAAAGTAACGTTCTCTTGATGTGTCGCAGTGCGCGGGAGCCAAAATGGCGGCCGGCTTTGACGCTCAGTGATATATATCAAACAAAACTTTCATCACCACTCCGATATTACAACAAATAAATATTCACGATGGAGTAATTTTTTATTACAATTAATATCATCTAACAAAACTAATTTTCACAGACTTTATCGCGTTTATTTAATCATGAGAGGAAATTGCTCGTGTGTCCATCAGTGCTGGAAAACAACCGAAACATGAAAGTAACAAATTGACAAACGCAAAGAAATTCAGTAAAAATTAGTTTCGTCAAGTGAATATTTAAATAAACATGAGAATTCATTAAAATCAAACTGATATATATTTTCTGTTTCAGTACCAATGTTAACGCTTCATACGAATACACAGTGACAAATCATTATAAGTGACAAGAGTGTAATTGGCTTTGTGAAATTTTGATTCTGTAAAAAAAAAGTGTTTACGAGAGAAAATACAGAATCGCATTTTGAGTTTATTAATTCAATAAATATACTCAAGTTGAACGTTTAACGTAGCTATTGAACCGCACGGAGAGAGTAAACAAACTTCAAAGGCGGCCGATCTCTGATCTTGACATTAATTTGACAGCTGTCAAAATAGCGTTCAGTTGGGCCGTGATGGATAAACCTGTACAGGAGTACGCCGAGGAAGCGGCTCTACACTCGCACCACGCCCGGAATAACGTTAAACGGAAAGCTTTGCAACATAACAAAGCGAAAGTTAAAAAAAATATGAAACATAATTCTATTAGCGATGGTAATAAGATTTCGTAACAACGAGAGCGCGCGCCGTACGCGTAAAGCGCATTACCGATGCGTTTCGTAGTTCATAAACATGAAAGCAAGGAAAGCAATAATTCATCCATAACCATCGGCTTTGATCAGCTGAAGTGGTGCAGCAACCTGTAATTATTCCACCACAAATAGTTTGGAACCGTTCGAGGGCTACTATTAAATTAGTGGTTCTATTTCGCGCCGTGTTTAAATCCGTTTACGTCGGGTAGGTAATCAATTAAACGAGAAATAACCAACTAAACAAAAAAAAAAAAAAAACGTTAAACGTCGTGGAAAACGTTCGGATAACTGCCTCGGAACAAATTTGTCGTCAAACTTGACAAAGGATGAAACTTATTGTACTTGACGAAAAGGAACCTTAGCCTGTGCGAGCTTAAAGTGGAGATTTGCTTGCAGCAGCCGAGCGGGATGGTCTGCGGTACAAAAATAACAATCACATAAATACGTCTGCGGCGGCATTAGTTTCACTAATCACGTATTAAACGCGCCCAAAATTAACGGGAGACCGGGGACCGGAGACCGGGGACCGTGTGAAATGAGATCTGGAATTGACAGCGGCGGCGGTTGGCGCCAAATTCGCTGTCACAGTGACAGGCGCGTATGATTTACGCGGCAAAGCAGCGGCGATAAAATAAATACGCGCGCATTAAGGGGCGTCATATAAAAATACAGGGAATTTAATAAAAATTTCAATATGTCCGACCACACAGCGCGTCGCGTCCCGTGTGTAATTCGATACTTGTTTTCATTGTTATGTTATCACATATTCACTTCCGGCGCATTACGACGGGAACATTAAACAAACAAAAGCTTAATAATAAACCTCTTTAATTGTACTCCAATTAGAATCGTACGTAAACACGTTTGACGTTTCGGATTGGGAGAGGTTATAACCTTTTAAATTTTTATATATAGAATTAAGCAGGCCGTTCACCTGATGGTAAGTGATACGCTTGCTCATCACAATGTAGTGTTGGTTAGAATGGTTTCCACTGCTGCAAAATGTCGAGTCTCGTCACCCCAGTAATTACACTAGCTACAGCGCCCTTCAAACCGGAACAGAGTAATGTTTGCGCAGTACCGTTTGTCCACTACAGGCGTTGCGGTAGTAGCTACTCTGTCTCCTGCAACGGAGACCTACCAGCAGTTTGATGACACAAATACAATATTAACCTAAAAAAAGATTGGTAGTAAACTTAAAAAAATATATATATTATATTCATTAACTATATAATAGCAACAAAGCAGCTGCGACCATCGTGAGGATTATTTAAATTAAAAAAAAAAAAAAAAAGTTAATTTTTTCGTAATTTTAGGTGTAGGTAAATTATAATTAGATCCGCACAGCACTAAAAACCTCCAATTAACTTTTTAATTAGCCTCGCCTGGACAACAGGTGGGGCGAGGTGGTGGGATGGGAGGGGGCAAAATTGTCAGCCTCTTCGGTTACCATTGACAAATAGTTTGAGTTGATATTTTTTAGGGCGATTTTACACGGTTAAGTTGGAGATAAGTTAACGCTTGACGGAGTGGGCTTAATAGTGCTATTAATAAAAGCGTTCGTTAGATAAACGCTGCTCCATCAGGGAGGAACTCGGGGCGATCAATCTCCGCGGGGAACGGTTTTTTTTTTGTAACAGTCACATTATAAATCTACATCTCTGTATTTTTTTTTTTTTCTCTATTAAAATGATACGAGATGTTGTAAACGACCTAAGCTCTTCTCTGACACGTCCATCGACTTGAAATTCAATATGTAGGAACCATAATAGATTGTTGGGATGCTGGTGGTAGGTCTCTGTTGCCGGGAGACCGTGTAGGTAGTTACCACCGCAGGGTTTCTTTCTGCCGCCAAACGGTAGTGTGCGAACATTACTGTGTTCCAGATTGAAGGGCGTTATAGGTAGCGTAATTACTGGGGTAATGAGACACCGTCTTTTATTTACAGCGTCGAGCGCAATGTGACGTATTTTTTTTTTGGTTTCGCGAAGACAATCTTCGGAAAATACCTTACTCCTGGAGGGAAGTCAGGGTTTTATAGGATTCTTATTCACTAAAACCTCCGCGGTGGTCTGCATCAGTGCATTCGGAGACACTCCGGGATCTCTTATAGAACGCACCGGTGTCCCTGCACACTTTGTGTTATACGTCTCTGAGGAGGAGCCTAACCCTCCTACGCACCATCGCCGAACCACACGCTGTCCCACGCAGGTCGCTTGGCCCCCACCCTTAACGCCCGCGAAACTCCTAGACCCTTTCAGTCGCCTTCTACGACCGGCAGTGCTTACCTTAGTCAGATCCTTATCAGCCCGATACTACGCTGATATATATCATTTAAATACAATGCTAGTCAAATTCTTAGTTATCTCCAGGTTGTAGTTTTTTTTAAGGTCATCGACCTTTGTTAATTAGTAATATCGCTTGCATTGATGACTTTATAACTAGTTACCAGTAATATAAATGTAAAAACTATTTACAACCAATAGCGATTTGAAGTTGTAGTTCTCATTCCCTCTTATAATGATGAGAGCAGACCGGTCGACGGCGGCGGATTGTCGTCTCTCTGCCGTCGGTTGAAAAACTGATCTTATGAAAAAAAAAAAAAAAAGGAGTTCTCTCCGCGAGATGACTAATTACAACTATCAATCAGACGGACAAACGCACCGATAAATTCAGTAGATAAACGGCCGTTTTATAAATACGTAGAGGCGGCTGAACGTCCACGCTCTGGCCAATTAGACTGGGACTGGGTCCAGGCCATTATTCATACTGTGCGGGCCCTGTGCTCCAGACGTTGAATAATAAAGAGAGATGCTGTGGGAGCACTTGCATGAATACTCCGCTATCTTCACAGATAGTGAAGCTGCTTCAATAAAGCACTGTGCGATATTTGATAACTAAAACAATCGGCTTTATTGTCGTAGAACAATATTGGATAACAGCTGACGGGATATCAAGACGTTTGCCTGGTGGTGAGTGATGCATCATCAGCATCATCATCAGCCGATAGACGTCCACTGCTGGACATAGGCCTCTCCTAAAGATCTCCACATACAGTCAACAAGGTCTCCGGTACCGCCGGGCTTTAGAGGCTGTCGTATGTTGAGGTTCATATGGGGACGCTGACCCAATGCGGGTTGGCGGAAGCCAGAGCCTCATTCGTTGATTAGCAGGATACACCACGAGCAGGTGAGGTTGGCTTGGATCCCGTGAGTTGTGCGGGAACCTATATACACAACACTGTGCTCGCGTTCAGATATATATCAAGTCCCATGACCTCAATACCTTCATTAGCTACAGCGCCTTTCTATATTTTACCAATTGTTTGAAGTAAATAAAGATACAAGCGGGACCTGATGGTAAGTGATACTCCCACCCACGATGTGGCGCTAGTTACTATGTAGATACTACACCACATTACGCTCGTCGCTTGAGACATAAGATGTCGAGTCTCGTTACCTCAGTAATTACATTAGCTACAACGCCCTTTAAACCGGAACACAGTATTGTTTGCACATTAGTGTTTTTTATAATATTCGCAAAAGGTACTCTGCTTCTGGGGGAAAGACGGGGTTATGTGGGGCTTCTACCCACTAAAATACCGTCGGTCGTGTCCGTGACTGTATTAGGAGGGGTTCCAGGATCTCCTATGGTGCATCAGTGCCACCCTGCACTCTGGCTAAAACATCCCACGGAAGGGCAAAGCCCTCCTTAGCACCCATGCTGTGCTACGGCAAATACAAGACCACCCATACATTTGCGGTCCTCCTAAAGCTAGCTTATTGAGCTCCGAGGGTCTCCACCCTCAAGGCACACGAACCCGAGGACCCTTTTAATTGCCTTTTACAACAGGCAGGGAATACCTTTTTTTTGGTTTCAGACAGCAGTCTTCGAAAGATTGTTCCTGAAGTGAAATTAGGGTTATGTGAGATTCTTACTTACTAAAACCCTCCTCGGTGGTCTGCATCAGTGCGTTCGGAGAGGTTCCGGGATCTCTTATGAAACGCACCGGCGCCCCTCTACACTTTGTGTTACACGTCTCTGAGGAGGAGCCTAACCCTCCTAAGCACCATCGCTGAGCCATACGCTGTCTCACGCAGGTTCATTCATCAAGCGATAAGGGCCCCCATTCTCAAGGCCCGCGAAACTCAAACTAGACCCTTTTAGTCGCCTTCTACGAGAGGCAGGGCTTACCTTAGTCCAATCCTTAGTAGCCGGACACTACAGGGCTGATATATACCATTTATATACGATGCTAGTGAAGTTCTTGGTTGTCTCCAGGTTGTGGTTTTCTTTAAGGTCATCGATCTTTGTTAATTAATAATATCGCTTGCATTGATGACTTCTACCACCAGTAAAGTTCCCTAACAATGAATTTTACAACTGAAACTATCTATATTGGTTCAGCCGACATTTATTACTGGCAAAAAGTTTTTACATATATTTATCATCGCTGAACTTGGTGGAGTCTTAAAAAGCATTATTTTGCATACCGCCCATGTTGATGGACTGCCGCCGGTTCAGGGTTGCCAGTTGAATATTTAAAATCTCGATTCAAATTAAGGCGATCGTCTTAGGAAATTTTATTATCTGTATTCGAAGCTAGTGCTATTTTAATTTCTAGTACATCACTACTAAAAAAAAAAACGAAAGTTACTATTGTCGCGCTTGCGAAATCCAGAAGTAGTGATGAGGAAAGCAAGAGCATGAACAAGACAAAGATTTGCATAATAATGGCATTGGTTTTAGCCTTGTCTGTTCAATCTTAACCTTGCTCTTCCATGTTCAGATCAAGATTTTTTCCTCCTGTCTTTTTCCCAGCTATGTGGGGTCGGCACAGTATGTACTTCTCTTCCAGATCCCTCCATCAGCCGTCACATCTGTATTCACACTCTTACACATGTCATCTATCACAGAATCCATCCACGGCCAAGACTAAGATCAATTTAACTGATCCCAATCCAGATCTCTTTTAAAATAAAGTTATCTTTAACTTGTTAGCAATAACGTTGAGGTTCAACTTGAAACGTAAGAGGTCTCCAACATGGGAGTCCTACTTTGACAGGCGGGTAACGGTTGACTCAATTACTTGTTAAGTAACCGGAATCGAACCGGGGACCAAGTTACAAGTCAATGCGGCACGGAGGGAATAACATTATGATTAGATAAAGATTTTCTTTTAATAACTTAAGCAACTTTATCTTATAATAAATTAACTCATATCTGAATTAATAACGATTAAAATTAATGATAATTTCTTAATGTAATTTAAATACGTTTTTATGTAAATTGTTTAAAAAAAGAATTGTATTTAAGGTTTAATTAACGTGAACATTATCTGTGGCTATCTCCGACATGGTAACCCTGGGCGCGGTGCGCGCTCGCCGCGTGGGCAGGGACGTCTTCTTAGACCTCACACGTCGCCGATATAGTTGTCAATTGCTATTGGACCGGCGGCGTACAGGCTGTTACTTGTTCTAACACACACACACACACACACACATACAACGCCAAGGTTGGATCTTCGCGATCTCAACCTCATGAAGAACGGCAACCGTGAATAGCATAAGTTATCTGCACCAAGCGGAAAAGCATATATCGGGCATGTTATATTTTTTTTTTTTTTTTTTTTTTTTTTTTTTTTTTTTTAAAAGCATTTCCCCTGCGTGTTTTGGGTCAGGGTCTTTGTTCATTCTAGTCAATCAATTGCCATCAGTTATACTTTTTCTCAACATTCTCCTCTCTCACTCCTCCTACTCTCTCTCCAGAACTTATCTTTCATCCTTCTACTCTATTGTACTCCATCCTATTTCCTTCTGTCATTCTTCCTCTCGGACTCGGAGACTACTGCTCGGCGCTCCGGGGGGAAAGTATGTGGGGGGGACCCTGAAATAAAGCATCCCCTGTAGCATGTCTTCTCTTGTTCTCTTTTCTTACATTTCTTATTTCTATTTCTACTTATTTTCTACTTTATTTTCTACTTTACAATATTTTCTTAATCTATCTTATCTATCTATTCACATCTTATTCATTTTTACTACTTTTCCCACAACCTTCCGGCAGAAGCCCAGGAACGCTTCGCGACTTCCGTCGTCACTCATCAGAGAGGCGATGACTCCACTCCTTATCCGCATACCTATTTGTACCTCACATTCTTCTCTATCCCTTCCATACATGGGACAGGAAGTGATCACGTGCACTACGGTCTGGTCCACCGTCGGGTCACAAAGGCACGCGGGACTCTCCTTGAGCTTGAACCTGTGAAGGTACTCGGAGAATCCCCCGTGCCCAGTGAACATCTGGACCAAGACCGTATCGAGTTCCAGTTGGCGAAGGGTCCGGTAGGCTGACACGACGTTTGGGAAAAAGATCCTCGTCGTTGAAGCCGATGTACCTTCCACATACCTCCTATTCCATTCGTCAAGCGTCTTCAGCCTTAGCTGGCGCTTGACGAATGAAATGGGGCAATCCTCGTACACCGGTCTCCTTTTGTCCTTTAGGGCCGCTTCCCTGGCCAGTTGGTCCGCCCTTTCGTTCCCCTCCGTCCCCACATGCGCTTTCACCCAGTAAAATCTTATATCCGTCCCTTTCTCACTCGCTTTCAGAACATTCTCTTTTATGCGCAGCGCCAGGGGATGGAGGGTGTCCGATCTTGCGACTGTCTCAAGGGCGGACCTCGAGTCGCTCAGTACGGCGCATTTCTGCGCCGACCCGCTGGCCGCGTGCCCCGTCGCCTCTGCAATGGCCAACAGCTCTGCCTGGTACACAGTGCAGAAGTTGCCCAACTTGAGTTTCTTGCAAGTAACCTCTGCGGCGTCCCGCATGACGCTGAACGCCGCACCCACCTTGTCGTCGATGCGGCTGCCGTCGGTGTAAATCGCCGAATCGGCAGCCGAGGTGGCAAGTTGGACCTCTTCCGCACTGTCACCCAGACAGGAGAATTCCACACCAAACTGTTCAGACGGGTGTGGAAGTCTCAAAAAGCTCACTGGTGCCTCCAGCTCTCGATCTCCCAGTACTTCCCGGGAGTGGCCGCGCTTTACCTCAAATAAAGTGGCTGCTTCTTGGACCCGAAGGTCCAGAGGAAGCAACCCGGCAAGTACCAGGGCCGAATGCAACGACGCGGTTCGGTGAGTTCGCGCAATTTTCTGCGCGAAGCCACGCTGAACCGCATCGAGCTGCTTTCGGACCAGCAGCTTCTTAGCCGCCGGCGCCCATGCACTCGCTGCATACAAAATTATTGGCTCCAACACCGCCAGATACATCGTCCTGATCACCTCGGAGTTCAACCCCCATGATACTTTCGCGGCTCTGCACAGTTGACGATAGAGCCCTTGGGCCTTTTTGCTCACGTTCTTCACATGCGTGTTGAACGTGAGCCTATCGTCAACTGTGAGGCCAAGTATCCGAACCTCACGAGTTCGACAAAGGGGCTCTCCACCCATACTCAGTATTGGGTTGTCGTACTTAAGCTTATTGGTTAGCACCATCACATTGGTCTTGTGTGGTGCAAACCTCAGCTTATTTCGGACACCCCAATCATGAATATCGGCGAGTACCGCATTTGCCTTCCTCGTGATGTTGGCATGTTATATTAGCCAACAAGAGCTCCGACTAATTTGGTTGTAAACGCTGATCTTCAGATATAAACAGACGCGAAAGGATGAAGAGGAAGAGGAACAGGATGGGGCAGGACAGACTCCATTGCATCCCTCCACCAATAACAATTAATGAGCAATGGGAGTTATTTTATTTGAACTGAATACAAAATTAATGTTTAATATATGTAAGTATTGGTAAGTCCTCCATCAGGTGGTCCGACGATCTGGTGAAGGTTGCGGAAAGCAGCTGGATACAGGCAGCGTAGGATCGCTCCATGTGGAGATCTTTGGGAGAGGCCTAAGTCCGGCAGTGGATGTCTGTCGGCTGATGATGATGATGAAATATATCTTCTCGGTTCAAATATATCTCGAACATACTAGAATGTTTCTAATAACAAAAGTTATATATTTAGAAGGTCTACTACATTGCAGTGAAGGTATGAACAAGGTTAGTGCTTCACGATCCCACCTGATGTTAAGTGATGTCGGCTGTGGTGCTGGAGCACAATAACCCAGTAACAGCCTATTCGATTTGGAAGACACCCGCGTCGTATTTGTACGGGGACACCGACGCCGGCAAGTTTTTCCACTCCTCTGCTGTTCTTATGAAGAACGAGGAGCTGGACCTCTTTATTCGCAGACTGTGGATGCTTATATTATAAGGATGTAGACTCGCCGTACGTCTGGTGATGAAAGGGGTATGGGGGAACTATATCGTTGTAATTTCATCGTCCACCCTCCGAAATGGAGACTGTACACGGCGCCCGTGATGAAGACTGCTAATCTTAGTTATGACAAATTCTTGATCAAAAAACCTGTCAGCCATGTCTCCACTCAATCTAGTCCCGATAGATGAGTTTTGATATCAGCTACCCAGATATTTCAATGGTGATAGAACTCTGTTACCGGTGAGCCTCTAGGTAGGTACCACTACTTTAGGAGTTTCGCGGGCCTTGAGGATGGAGCATGGAACAGCGTATGGCTCGGCGATGGTACCTAAGAGGGTTAAGCTCCTCCTCAAGGACATGTTCACACAAAGTGTAGAGGGGCACCGGTGCGTTCTATAAGAGATCCCGGAGCCTATCCGAATGCTCTTATGCAGACCTCCGAGGGGGTTTTAGTGAATAAGAATCTCACATAACCCTGACTTCCCCCCAGAAGGAGAGTATCTTTTGAAGAAGGAGTTTTGTAAAACCCGTTCTTAGCTGACCTCTATATGCACGAAGAAATATTTCTACTAAATTTCAAGTCTCCAGGGATATCGTGATAAGTCTCTTCATAAGTGGAAACCTCATCTATGTATATATATATATATATATATATATATATATATATATAATATGGACATATAATACATTACTTCATCATTAATTGTACTTAATGTGCCTAATCTTTTAGTCGACTAAAAATGAACGGTTAGCATCGTGTAAATGATCGTTCAACTCACTGATTAGATTTTAATATCCGCTCGTAATTGTACAGAATCATATCATTATGGACCACTTCAGCTCGATACCCACCGGCTGATGATCTTCAACATTATTGTGTTGAATGAAGAAAATATTTGTTCAGAGATCACATCATCTCATTTACAGTGTTTTATATATAGAGGAGAACTTGGTAATATATAGATATACAGGTTTTTTTATATATATATTACGAAGCTGTGAAACCTGCGAGAAGTTCACCTGATGGTAAATTATACTGCCTTTAACATCATGACTATATTTAGGATGATATATACACCGTATTAAGCACGCCTTGAGATATAAGATGATGCTAGGTCTCTGTTGTCGGAGACCATCTAGGTAGGTACTACAGCAGCTCCTATTGCAGCCGACAGGCAGTACTGTGCAAACATTACTGTGATCCGGTTTAAAAGGCGTTTTAGCTATTAAAATTACTAAGGTGAGGAGACTCAACATCTTATATTTCAAAGCGACAATCGCAATTATGCGCAGCATCATCAGATGAATGTCACGCTCGTTACGTCGCTTCGTAAATTAAAAAAAATTAATGACTCGCTATTCCAATATTTCAATAGCTACAACGCCTTTCAAACCGGAATGCTGTAATATTTGCACAGTACTGTTTAAAGGGGATAAGGATAAAGTTCCTTCAAGAGGAATCCATAGCAACATTATGATTTAATATCTATTTACATATATTATATATATCCAGCATACTATAAATAACTGCTGGACATATATATGTTCAGCAGTAGTCTACTGACCGATGATGATGATGATGATGATGAAATAAACTATTGTATATACATACAAACACACGAAGAAACATTAATAAACAATCATTTCATACTGTACATAGAAATATAATAAACATCAACCTATCCGGATAAACATACAAGTTTATCTCCGTATATAAAGTTATATATATAAAGTTTATCATAAAAATACGCATATTATTCTATGTGATATTTTCGAATTATTTTACCGGAACAGCCTGTATAAACAATCGTAAAAAAAAAAAAACCGCCGTCGCAAGCGCAGCCCACGCGAATATATCGCAACGAAATGCTAAGCCATCATTCATTAGACTTTCACTCGCTCGGACATGTTCGGAAGATTAATAATGTTATAATAAACAGATTAAAAGCTTTCCAAGCTTCTAGAAAATTCTTATTTATTATATTTATATATTCCAGTATTATCTATTTTATATTTGGCGGTTTTATTGGAGTGGTGGCAGCACTGTGTGATGATGAGGCTCTTTTAAAGACAACCGTATAAAGAAAAGATACTATTATTAATCAAGAAAATAATGATAAGTCTCTATTGCCCGAAGATCTAAATCTAGAATAATGTGCAAACATTGCTGTTCGGGTTTAAAGGGTGTCGTACCTAATAAAATTAGAAGATAACTTCTTAAACAGATAGGCTAATCTTGTGTATAATCCTAACATGCAGAAGCGTCAATTATCTTTAGACGATTAAATTTAAAAAAAAAAATTGTGTCAATATTAAAATATCAAATGAAATTACTGTTTATATTATCATCATTATCATCATCATCATCATCTGAAGCTGTATAGCTGCAGGTGTGTCCGGTGCAGGGGTCTTAAATCTAAATTGTTTCTCGCAAATCCGACCATTTGCTATGATAACTTCACTGAATCCGAATTTATTAATGATTTTTTAATTTGCTTTGATGAAAGCGACCTTTAATATTTTTATAAATCGGCATATTGGCGGTGGAAATCACCCTTTAATTCAACTACGACTGTTCGAAACAGAAGAACAGTTTTAAAATATTTTATTTTCGTATCAATAATATAAAAAATAATATGAATTAATTAAACAATAGTATTTTAATATTATGAATATAGTTACTTTATATATTTGTAATATTAAAAATATGTTTTAAAATATTAAAAAACAATCAAATAAAAGTGACTTATGTTGACAGACTAGCGCCTAGGTTCACAGCAGCGTTAATTTTTGAAAGATGTAACTAATGTAATTACTAGATTAATTACAACTGTAATTATCATGTTAGGTCACAAGGCGATGTCTGAACCTAATTAGACCTTTATCTGGTCTCATACATCTGCAAATAAGTATTGTTTTATGTCCGAATTAGGAGTTCGTATAATGTTGTTATAGTCCATTGTTCGAAAACGTTTGTCGCCGTACCCGCCCACCTTCAGCATCAGGTGATGCATTTAATCAACGCTTTATCATCATAGCCGGTTCCAGTTCAGCCGTCTCCGCTCACGCCGGACGGACCAAATTAATCCCAACTGGGTCCGACGTATGTTTTGACAAATTCATTCTGTGCCGGACTTTACCGATAATTATACATATTTCACCACAGGGTTACCACATCTAAAACTCCCAAATTTTTCTGTTACGTTACAAATCAAATAAGCCGACACGATGACTAAGCTTACGAAACGTTATCACATATCTCCAGCAGACCAGGACAATGCAGACGGAACTAAACACAGCTCCGGACGATTACTATAGACATTTACAGCGTCATGAATCTCGAGGTGCGGGAAATACAATATGGAGACATTAGTATTCCATTGTTCAGAAGATTACTTAAATGATGTAAGTAAAGATGTACATTACTATAATTGAGATTAGGTACGTCACGAGAAAAGATAACTACTCAGTTTCTTAGCAATATTTCTCAGAGCTGTCCTCATTGGAAACTGATTAATAATTAACAATTAACGATAAGAAATTTTTATATTAACGTGATATAGAAACATTTGTTAAGAAAGATATAACTTCCATCTGTTTGTTATAGATATGACATATAAGCAACATGCGAAATAAAAGCTCTAAGTCTTATGCAGAGAGATGACAAAATATTTAAAAAGGGTCTATGTTACCTCCGACTACATCTTAAATAAATTTTATTATGAAATGGCGTTTAATGTGGAATTAAAAAAAAAATAGACAACAGCACGGGAACAGAGGGAATACATGGAAGTATTTGCTTATTCAAACGTGAAGGTTACTGCGAACACTTTAGAGAAATTGCTAGAGGCGTCCATGTCCATTTACTAGAATTGCCTTAGCGAAGTGAAATATCATTAAAGCCAGCAATTTGGCATTAACGGAGCGAAGCTGCTCACGAACCTACAGTTTAAGAGTTTCCAAAGAAAACACTTCTACAGAAAACAATCATAAGCACGGAAATATTATATTAATTCACATTAAAACAGGATATCCAAATAACAATTTTACTATTATGAGGATAGGTCTTTTGTCGGAGACCTATCATACCGCATATTCCTTCCACCAAACAGTAGTCTACTGTTAGATTTGAGGGGTTGTAGATAATGAGATGCCTGGGATAAGCGACCAGCTCTGTAGTCTCGGACTATTAAGGATAAGACTAAGATATTCCCTGCCTCTCGTACAAGGCGACTGAAAGGAAGTAGGGCAGTAGAAGCTCGACATAACCCTTAGAATCTTTTAAGAAGATTTCCGCCGTGATAAAAACAAAGAGTAAATATGCTTTCCATCATCACATTTTCATTGACAGGCATGTCGTAATATCAGCTGTGAGTCCATTTCAATCTGGTACTTATCTGAAGAAAGTCATTAAATATAAAACTATAATTACAGGTCTTTTCTTTCTTGGTTACCTTAATGACTTGGTACTTTGATAGAAAATCTTTATAGTTTTTCTACATATTTACTTGTAGAATATCTTATTGGATGGTTATGCCACCAAAATAAATCACCAAAACGTTGCATTTTCTATGATTTTTATGAAATTTATTATGATTTCCCGATGATAGTTCACCTGGTGATCTATCTCTCAACATTATGTGGCACCTTTTTCCTCATCCACACATTACCAAAATGGTAATCGCCGTTAAAGGTATGACAGGACTTATTACTTACTCGATCCAGCAAATAAGTCTTAACCTTGGTCAAAAAGGATACTAATACCTTCTATCATTGCTCCAGTAATTTCATTGACGACGTTGCCCTTAAAATATTTACGAATACATGATTTAAAAGAAAACTGTAGGTTAACTACAAAAATGCATCTTAATCTTATATAATGATCTTCTTATAAAATAATTATGTTATATTCTAGTTATTAATGGGATTCCTAAATAGTAGTAACCCTAGCGCTCCCGCTGGGTGGCCCTCGCGTCTGATACTGTGGCAGCTAACAAAACCAATAAGAACCCGCCGCGAGTGCGAGCGAGAGGGAAGCTCGTGACGTCACGGCGTGCGTCCCGCTCGCACGCGCGCGCACCGCGCGAAGCCATCAGTCTGAATTTGACGGTTCTTGTGCGAGTTTTGTAGACTTTTTGCCGATTGTAGCGAAATAAGGTCCAATGAACTGTCTCGTGTTCCGCGATCCGTTTTAATGTTGAATATCGTAATGTTAATATCGATTACACAACAATAAAGAAGTAAACAAAAGCCACCCTTTCCAGTAACGAAACGAACCGGGTCCTTTACATCCTCACGGATAGAACTCATCGATACTGAACTATAAATCTAAAAATGAATGAACTGTTTGCTTTATGCAGCAGACTCAAAGATGCAGCAGCAAGCAGCTTCCTCGTTTTATAACATTAAGGTCCATGATTCGTTACCAGATCCAGAAGTGAACAAAGCGTAATAGATTAGATAGATGAATTTATGAATTACGATTTCATCATTAGCCGATAGAAGTCCACTGTTGGACGTAGGCTTCCCACAAAGAACTCCACATGAATCGGTTCAGCGGTTTTCCCCGAGTTTACAGTTAGCATGACCTCCGATGAGGACCACGAGCCGGCGTTTATAGAGGTTCATATGGAGGGTTTTGGGTCATGTCCCACTATACTGGTCCAATGAATCCAGAGCCTCGTTTGGTGATTAGCAGGATGAACTACGAGCAGTTGAGGTTGGCTTGGGTTCCATGAGTTGTTGTACGAGACCCCTTACACCTCTATAACCCTAATTATGATTTATTTCATGAAATTTATAGGCCATAGTGTCAATTAGCTTTCAACATCACCATCTCAAGTCTCATTGCCACGTACCATCATGTGATTTGGTTGAGCGTTAGTCCTTTGCCTATTAAACATGTAACCAGGACTACACAGGAAGCATACCGTTTTCCGGTTAACAATACTTACTATCTAGCGGGGTTTTTAAAGCGATGCAGCAAATAAATGACTGAAGTAACGAGACTTGACATCTTCTGTCTCATCTCGTCAGCGCTATGTGGTGCAGTGAATGTTATCCTAACTACCTCCAATCGCTGTACACGAGATTTATTTTAACTCTATTTACTTATTTGATAGTCGATGGAGCAGCAAGGTCCTCGAACGACAGCCGCCTACCAGAAGACACAGTATTGGCAAGCTCCCACCGGGTATTCCGAAGAGCTGGTGAAGTTACAATCGACACAGATCTTTGGTGTAGGCCTATGTCCAGCTGTGGACATCTGTCGGCTGATAACGATGATGATATTTACTTTGTAGACTTTAAAATTGCTAGACCTGTCCTATTTATTGTAATGTCTACGGTATCGTCCTGTTACATTGTACGTGTTATACTGTGCAGCAGTAATGTTTATAACTGCTGTACGAGTTCGCAAAGTGCGCCCCCACCCCAACATTATCAGCGCGCAGCAGACGGAAGGGGAGGAGCAATGACGCGTTCAAATTTGTTTTATCTAACTCCGTAACTGTGAATTACTGATATTGGTTTGATGAAATTGCATTTACACAGGAACTATTGCATTTATATTGTGAACAGTATTGATGGTTGGTTGGACTATCATCATCATCATCATCAGCCGATAGACGTCCACTGCTGGACATAGGCCTCAAACAGATCCCTACTTCGATCGCTCTTCCGCCGTGCATGAGAGTCCATTTGCAAGGGTTTCAATGGGAGGATTAGGGCTATCCCACCACGCTGGCTCATTGCGGGTTGGTGGAAGCCAGAGCCTCGTTTGTTGATTAGAAGGATACACAACGGTCAGGTGAGATTTGCTTGCATCCCGTGAGTTGTTATGCGAGACCCCTTACACCCTCGGTTAATATTACAGGTAATCATTCCGATAGTATACAGAACCGTGAGCATTTTAATATACACTCGCGTGCAACTGTATCAACCCAAGCTGTATATTGGTATAAAAAGTTGACTTTTCAGAAAATGGCTTATCCGATTTTCATGTTTTTTTCTTTGTTTATGAGACTAATCCTTTCTCTAAAAATTACCACTCATAAGAAAAAAAATCAGTTGAGTATGTATTGATGAAAAATGTATTTGGACAGAAATGTATAAAAAATTAAAACGACAACATAATGAATTAATTATTTTTTTTCATAAAAGTAAAGAAAGTTTTAATTATCAATACTTTGCATTGCCTCCCCTTGCCTTTATAACGGCTTGCATGCGATTATTCATGGACTTTATCCATTTTTTGATAAAATCTTGAAGTATCATATTCCATTCTTCCTCTAGCGTAGTTTTGAGCTCGACGATGCTTGATGGAGCTGTATCTCTAGCTCGAACCCGTTTGAACTCGTCCCATAAATGCTCAATAGGGTTCAAGTCAGGACTGAGAGCTAGCCACATCATCGTCTCAATTTCCTCTGCTTCAAGAAACTGGCAAGTAACGCTTGCTGTATGGCACCGAGCATTATTATGCATCAATACAAGATTTTCTCTTATGTACCAGGGTAGCTTACCTGTTAGGGGTTCCACATCGGTTCCTAATCGGAAAAGCCGTTTTCTGAAAAATCTAACTTTTATACCAATATACGGCATGAGTAGATTCAGTTGCATGCGAGTGTACTGCCTCCGTAGCGCAGCACCTAAATAGTGTCATAACAGCAAGGTACCTGTTTATAGGACCGCATATTATAAAACTAGCTGTTCCATTACCGCTTTGCTGGCCGCAACAACCCCTCCACCCCTCAACTCCCTTTGAGGAAAGGATTCTATAATATTCATTATCAGCTAACCTCTAAACGGCAGTGGTCACGTCTAACAGTTTCGAAGATCTCGTGATGAGTCAAGTTAAGTCAGTCACCACCAGCTTATAAATTAATACCATAACACCATCTCCGTGTTGGACACGGATTTGTGAGTGGGTAGTAATAATAGCCCAACACGTAAGCTATACGGATTTCTTGAATCAAAAGAAATACTTAATTAATTAAACCTGTCAACGTTAGTTAATTAAAGTTATATTTAACTTGAAGTAAAAAATAACTTTAACCAGCAATTAATGTATTAATTAATGTTACCTCTATAATTACGCCGCTGTACAACCGGCTGAAGAGGCAAATACATTATTTTTTTCCATTTTTTTTTTACCTTACATATGTAGTAATTATAATAATTATAGCGTATACGGAATATTTTTTAATGTTACAACACTAAAAAAAAAATATTAGTAGTTATTACTAATGGTGATATATGTTGAGAAGATATATCAAAGAAAACTATATAAAAGAGAAGATAAATAGGTTCCTCTTGTCAGAGGGGACGGAGGTAAGTTCGGTTTGAAGGGCGTCGTAGTTAAATGACATTACTGGGGTAAGATGATGATTTATGTTTGAAGGAGATGAGGAAACTGTACTGATAATACAGCTGTGAGCTATATAGTAATCATTATTAAAGAAATTCTGTACGATGATGATGATGAGAAGGATTTTTAAAGTTAAAACAAGAAAGGCATATACTACATCAGCGGATAGACGTCCACTGCTGGACATAATCCTCCCCCAATGATCGCCACGTTTGTAGGGTATTATATGGAGGGATTTCGGGCCGTTTCCCACCACTCTGGCCCAACGCGGGTTGGCAGGAGCCAGAGTCTCGTTTATTGATTAGCAGGGTGCACCACGAGCTGGTAAGATTTGCTTGGATCCCGTGAGTTTGTTATGCAGAACCCTTACTCCCCGTGTTGCCTTTGCATGTTCAGTGTTATAGTATATTGGATATTTGTATCCGGAAGAAAAGCATATGTTCAGGTCGTGATAAATGGAATCGTCATATCGAAGTAAATTTTTTTTTGTTAAGTCCTGTACATTTGGTCTTGGTCCTGCCCAATAGGTCTAGACTAAAATCAAGACTACAACACTCGCTATATTAGGCCGCAAGACAATTACACACATCACTAATTTCAGTGAAATGACAGAGATTCTATTAATGCCGTGATAACGGGTATTATAGAAGTAATACAGTAAATAAATCTTATCAATACACAGTAAAATTAATGGTAATGTTTGTTTGTACGTTTAATATGTACAGTGTTCACGTGAACGTTTGTTTAAACCAATCCAAATTTGCGAAGAGTCTGCGAAACTTGTAACTGTCAGCGGGTGACGCGCCGCCATCTTGGCGCCGCGTTCCCTCCAACGTGTTACTCTCAATAATGCTCCTCGCGTTAATTACTTCGGCGATTAGTCAACTCCTTGCCGTTCAGGGCTCCTCACACCGTTCCCTCGGCTCCGAACAATTATTTACCTCATTGTTATTACCGCGTTATTTATATTGTTAAACTAGCTGTACAACGTTCGTCTGAAATATTCCCCGGGAGCGACCGCAGCCGCAAATGGCTTTCTATACCAGCCGTTGCTGTAGCAACCGCGTAGTACGAAATGTATATGTTCATGAAAGTTAATTAGAAATAAAATCATTAAGGATGTATGAAATTAAAAAAATGGATATCCTATAATCATCTACAGATCATCCTGCGTGGAATGCTCACGTTCCCATATCGATACGTTCACTGGTTTTCACGTGATTAGCGAACAAAGGAAACGTTAAAGAAATGACAGTTGTATGTTCTATACAAACTTTCAAGTAATTTCTTTATATTGTCTTATCCTTATATTTCGCGATCGTTCTGATGAAGACGGCAGCTACAGTCACACCAGTTACCAGAAAACGAGTGACAAGTCCTATATCCAGCCGTGGACGATTACAAACTGAAGTGACGACGAAGATGATGAGTATCTTTTTCTTCAAACACGTCTCCGACATAACGACCTTATGTCTTAAAACATTGAATACAATTTAGTGCAGTGTATTCACTCTAACTAGCGCTACGTTGTTAAGGGAAGGCGTATCACTTACCATCAGTTGAACATCCTGCTCATCTAGTATCTTAATACAGATATAAAATACCTTTCGAGAATAAATAGCAACATAGTATATATATATATTTATCAGAGATAAATTAAAGGAGTCGACTGTATAAAATACACTAGCTACCCTCGCTCGCTTTGCTGGCGGTAACACCCCCACCAATTCCTATGGGGTAGGGATTTAGTAAAATCCATTCTCAGCTGACTTCTAAACAGCAGCAACAATATCTCCACCAAATTTTGAGTGTTTAAGTCTAATAGTTTTATTATTCATTTAAGCGACGAAACGACTAAGATGTTCACGTGATGGTAAGTGATACGCCTGGCCACAGCTTGGCGCTACTTGGGATGATATATACAACACCACATTGCGCTCGTCGCTTGATACATAACACGTTGAGTCGCGTTACCTCAGTAATTACACTAGCTACAGCGCCCTTCAAACCGGATCACAGTAAAGTTTGCACAGTACTGTCTGTCGGCTGGGATAAGCGCTGCGGCAACAGGCTCTATAGCAACAGAGACACTAGCACCAGTAGTTTCGGAGATCTTACGCGACGGTGTGATGGTATTCCACCACGGCGAAGGTAACAGCCCCAAACGTTAATCATTGAGGTTGCTCTGACAAGAATTCGCTGTTAGTACTTTAACTTAACATTAACATAGGTTATAACTTTAACACTAAGATTGTTAGTGACGGTAGGTCTATGTTGCTACTGATCGTCTAGGTACCACCGCAGCGCCTATAACAGCCGACAGATAGAACTGTGCAGACATTACTGTGATCCGAATTGAAGGGCTCTAAGTTAAGATTACTGGGGTAACGAGAATTAACACGCCTCAAGGCTACTAGCTTAATGTTGTGGAGAGAGCAACATACTAACTTTTTTTTCCTATCTAGACTATTAAGACGTTCACCTGATGGTAAGTTATACGGTTGTCGAAAACAACGAGCTAGTTAGGATGGTATACACTTTAACACGTTGTACTTGTGAGACGTTTGTCGAGTGTAATTACACTAGCTACAGCGCCCTTCAAACCGGAACATGGTAATGTTTGCACACTACTGTTTGTCAGGAGCAATAGATGCTGCGGTGATATCTACCTAAACGGCTTCCGGCAACGGAGACCTACCACCAGTGAAATCCTACCATCATTGTGGAAATGGATCGAAGTATTAATACAGCTGTATTATCTCTATATATCATTATCATCAGCTAATGGACGCCCACTGCTGGGCATAGGCCTCCATCGAAGATCTCCACATCGATCTGTCCTGCGTTCCTCATATCCAGATTCTCACCAGATCGTCGGTTCACCTTGCATGTATACTATGAAAATGTTTTATTTTTCACCATTCACGTGAAAACCAGTGAACGCGTCACACCGGAACACGACCATTCGACGCAAAATTACTTGTAAAAGCTGATACAGGCTGTTTAATTTTCGAATTAAATACATCCTTCATCAGTTCATTTCTAATTGACTCTTATAAATAATACCATTTGGTATTATTTATACGGTCGCCATGGTAACGAACAGCTAGTAAAGCGTATACACAAGAGGAACAATGGAGACGAGATTCCGCAACGTACGGAATCGATCTCCGTATCGTATCCCAATTATCATAACAATCATTCCGAAAGCCTAATGTCGGATAATGGCGGCCGATCGGGCAATTAAAACATAAACCCGGCGGAAGGGCCCGCCGCCGGGACCACCCCGGCGAGCGCCGCGCTCACCGTCACCGTCACCGTCGCACTCACAGTCACCGTCACCGTCACCGTCCGCAACGCCGCTAAACTATGTTATATTTATTTATTTAATTAATTATTTCGTTCGTTCATTTGTTCGTTAGTTCATTCGTTCCTAAGTTCATTAGTTATTATAATTAACATCCCTTCTCTTCTCTTTTCCTCTCTTCTCCTATCTTTTCCTCTCTTCTGCTCTCTTCACTTCTGTGTCCTCATCGTCTAGCTTCCGTTTTCATTTCGTTACTTTGGATACACTAATCTATATCAACTATATCAATAAAATTGTAAAATACTAGGTATAGGTAACAGTTACCGGAGACCATCCAAGTAGGTACCGTCGCAGCTAGTATTGCACCCCGCAAACAGTGCTGTGCAAACATTATCGTGTTCCGGTTTGAAGAGCGCTGTGACTAGTGAAATTACTGCGGAAAATAGATAACGTATGCCTCAAAGAGACGATCTCAATGTGGTGTTGTGTATATCATCCTAACAAGTGCCACATTGTTATGGGATGTCTCACTCACTATCAGATGAACGTCCCGTTCGTATATTTAATTCTTCTTTTCCACTCTTTCTCTTCTTCTAAGGCGCTATGTGTAACCTGAGCGATGACGATTGCGATATTCTCATTGTGCATGAAGAGCGGCTCCGGTGAGGGACCAGTTAACCTCTGGACGAGGGTTCAGAAAATTAGCAGCCGGAGGTACAGGCGGAAAATGTGATTAAATTAGGCGAACGGGATAAGTTATAGCCGGTAGCGGGTTAAATTTTAATTTAAATTAAACATTGGTTAGAAAGAACAAGAACGTCACATGATGCTGGTAATAACACGTTGCGATGGTAATAGTGTCAGTTAGGATGATATACACTGCGCCACATCGTGCTCGTCGTCTATAACAACGTGACGCTGGTTAGGATGGTATACACAGCACGACACAGTGCTCGTCGTCTTGAAACATGTACTAAGTATCGTTACCGCAGGCAATTACATTAGCTACAGCGCCCTTCGAACCGGAACACAGTACTGTTTGTACACTACTGTTTAACGATAGAAATTAGGAGCTGCGGTTGTACGTACACAGTTTCCGGCAGCGGTCAATCACAAGTATATTGGCTAAGATTAATTAAGATAAGCCAACAATTATCCTCCCTCATCATCATCGTTATCAGCCGACAGATGTCCACTGTTGGGCATAGGCCTCCCTCAAGGATTTCAACATCGATCGATCCTGTGCTGCCCGCGTCCAGCGGCACCCAATGGGGCACTAAGGTCCTCGAATGACGACCGCGTACCGGAAAACACAGTGTTGGCAGGCCTTTCACCAGGTGCTCCAAAAATCTGGTGAAGGTTGCGAGAACTTAACCCTTGCTTTGTCTTAATTCGATTGGATACTTAAATATGGTGCAATTTGGTGATTAGATGGTGGGGAGTATAACCTTCTGCCGCCGTAACAGCATCGTCGTGTGTCATTGTTTACTTAGTGCTTCATTTATAATACTAAAATTATTATCGATAAAACCATAATATTATTAAGAATATCTTATATCATACGCATTAGGCAGATGTCCACTGCTGGACATAAATCTCAGCCAAAGATCTCCACATCGATCGACTCTGTCCACAACCAGAGGTTTCCAGTTAACTTCTTTGTATAATAAAAATAAATAACTTATTAAGAATTAAGTTTTTTTTTATTATCTTTTTTTGGTCCCTCTGTTATACAATAAGGTCAATGACCTCGGTTATCAATATGTATATAGCGATAATATTACTATTATATTAAGGTTTATAGATTTTTAAATGTTCTCATACTCTGATATAAAAGGTCAATGACCTATTACCACGTTAACAATCATACTATTTCCATTATGATTTATTTCTCATCATAGTTGTAAGGTTTAACTCCTCAGCCCCTGACATTAAAGGTCAATGACCCCTAATTATCTGTTTTACATTGATATGATCATTATGATTAAATTTTATTTTATCTCCATCTTTTGATGTAAGAGGTCATTGACCTTGATTATTAGATTTAGTGCCGTACTGTTGCTATAATTACTTCTAAATTTTTTTTGCAATGTTAAGATTTCGCGTTTTTAATTTTTTTTTTTTTTGTTTATTTACCTCGCCGACATGTCATGACTTGTGCCGCGAGGTGCGACTGCTTCGGTGCAGAGGTCTCGCAATTAAAATAGTTCTCCCCTGAAACAAATTGGAGAGTTATCGCTGACGGCGGCGGCGGCGGCGGCGGTGGCGTTTCCGGTCCGCTCCGTGTGTTATTATATTCGCAATCGCTTCCACTTGTTCACGCCTGTCAGATCAGCGCGACGAGCTGAACAGCTCTCGCTTACAGCGCAACTGATAACGACGTATATTTCTACAGACGGTATTATTATTTATAATATTTACTTTATCGTGCACCGAAATAACAACGTCACACTGCATCCGGAAATGTTTACGAACAGGAAACAAGCAGCTGATTTTCCTGTGACATTACCAGCTAGGTAAACGGGATAAGTACAGCAAATACATCTTCAGGAGGAGCACAGCTTCAGCAGTGTGTAGGCTGTAATGATGATTTTTCTTTTACTCAGAAACGCCTGTCTATAACGATGTGGCGGTAGTTAGGATGTTACACACTGCACCATACTGCGCTTGTCACCTTGAGATATAAAATGTTAAGTTTCGTTACCCCATTAATTATACTAACTACAGCGTCCTTCAAACCTGAACATGGTAAAGTTTGGGCACTACTTGGCAGCAGAAATATGCGCTGCAGTAATACCCACCTAGACAGTCTCTGGCAGCAGAGAACCTACCTCAAAGGGTTGACCGATGGGGTAGCAAGATCTTAGGTGGACCTACGGTCTGATAAAGTTCGGATAAAGCTGGGTGCGGTCAGCGTAGAAATTCTTGAGTGAATTCTATGCCCAGCAGTGGGCATTATCGTGCTGATAAGAAATGATCATAAGCGACTTTCAACCCGGAAATCTACTGTTTGTCAGCTGCAATAGATGTTGCGGTGGTACCTACCTAGTCGGTCTCCAGCAGCAGAGACCTACCACCAGTACAGTTAGGTTCACAATATACCATTTTAGCATAATCTTAAAAAGATAAAAGGTAAAGAAGACAGATGGAGGTTTTTCAAGTGTATCATCTCTATGAAAATGAGATATCCCAGACATTCATTGACTCATCACGAGATCTTCGAAACTATTAAACTCAACATTCGGTAGAGATATTGCTTCTGCTATTTAGAGGTCAGCTAAGAATGGATTTTATTAAATTCCTACCCCACAGAGGGTTGCAGGGGTGTAATGGCCAGCAAAGCGGCATCAAAGCTTGTGGCTGCCGGAGAGTATTTAGGTACTACTGCTGTACCTGTTGCAGCCGCCGAACAGTGGAGTGCAAACGTTTCCGTGTTCCGGTTTGAAGGGCGCTGTAGCTAATGAATTTACTGTGGTAAGGATGTTGTAAATCTTGTCTCAAGATGAGTAGAACAGCATACATATATATATATATATATATATATATATATATATATATATATATATATATATATATATATATATATTTATATATATATTACGTCTCATTCCCGGTGGGGTAGGCAGAGACCACCTCTCTCCACTTGCTACGATCCTGGCACACTTCATCCCTTCCTCCAGTGCAACAGATGCAGTGTATATCATCGTAAGTAGCGTTAAGTTGTTATAAGCAAGCGTATCACTTACCATAGTTGAATAAAAAAAGATACTATTATAATTAACAACGCCCGCGCCCGCTGGTGTCGTGGCCCAACACGGAGCCGCCCACTTTACAGCAGGCATATTTCACTACTGAAATTTCAATTGGTGCCCAAGTTTCCCAATTAAAAGTCACTCAAATGTCCCCGTTACAGATCTGTGCAGCGTTGAAGCGCTTTATTAAACGCTGGAAGTGGCCGCCGATGATACAGTTTCATCGCTGCATAAATTCAGCCAGCTGCGGCGCTGAAGCGCTTCATCAGCGCCGCAGCGATGATATTGAATTTTATCGCCGCTTCAGTGAGATTGGGTCCATGAAGCTGTTGTAGTGACGCTCTGTCCGGATTGGATTTTTTGCTTATTATAAAATTATATTATACTTTTAAGCCTGATAATGCCCACAGCTGGGCATAGGTCTCTCTAGATAATTTCTGCGCCGATCGATTGTGCGCTGCCCGCACCCAACGGTCTCCCGCAACCTTTATCAGATCATCATCATAATAGTGTAACGTCCCTACTCTGAGACCTTGCTACCCCAAAACCCAACCCTTTAGGTGATATGGTAGGTCTCCGCTGCTGGAAACTGTCCAGGTAGGTACCACAGCAGCGCCTAGTTTTGCCGCCAAAAAGTACTGCGCATACATTACAGTGTTCCGGTTTGAAGGGTGTGTTACTATTGGACTAACGAGACTCTACATCCTATGTCTCAGGTGACGAGCGCAATCAGTTGCAGTAGCCCTTACCATCAGGTGATCGTCTCACTGAATAAAAATAAATGCGCTAGTTACAGTACTCTTGAAACCGGAACACAGCAATGTTTGGACACTACTGTTTGTTGGCGGAAATAGGCGTTGCGGTGGTACCTAGACTGTCTCCAGCTACAGAGACCTATCAGTCTATGGCAATGTAAAAACCTGCTGATATAGATATTACGTTTAGTTTGATGCAACCACCTAGGTTGTTCTAGGCTGTATTTAAACTAACTACATCATCATCATCATCAGCCGACAGACGTCCACTGCTGGACATAGGCTTCCACCAAAGATCTTCACATACAATTAGCATGGCTTCCGGTACTGCTGGGCGCTAAGAACGGTCGCATGTAGGACGTTCGTATGGGGGAATTTGGGCGATTTCCCACCACGCTAGCCCAGTACGGGTTGGTAAGAATAATACACTACACACTTAAGTATTTAATTTTTTTCTAGATTTCGTTTTTTTTTTTAAATCCAACTAAAGTGAAACAAAGTATTTAGGGCATCGAGGAGCCGCCGTCCGCGCCCAAGTCCGCACCGCTTAACACCTCCGTGAAATGCAAACGTTTATAATTAACGTTACCGTTATAGCAACGTTATAACGAGTTATTAACTAACGACTCATTACGCCCGCTAATTGCGGCTAATTATCAGTTATTTACGTGCTCGCCTGTTATTATGTGAAATTAGCGTTCACAATTCGGCTACGAGCGAATGTTTGTTAATACGCGCCGTGTGTTTGTAAGCTCGCGGTTAATAATTTATATGCGAACGCGGCCAGGCACCCTCTACTCCGTAAATAGCTGATGGTGAGGCACCCTCGGCACCGCCACACCGCCTACATATACCATCAAACGGCCCAATGAAAACTTGTATTAAAGTTTATCCGTGACGGCGTTATCCTGTCCGAACGCCATGATCAACTATGAAGAATTTAAAGCGATTGTGGAAGCTTGTACATCTAAACTGGCAGCAGCTTCTGATGTTAAAGTTAATAATACTTGAACTTATTACTTACTTGTGACAAGTTATATCAACTTTTTTACAGTAGCTACAGCTTCATTATAATTTTAGATCAATGATGTATTTATAAACAAATCCAACAACTTTCGACGGTCGCTTTTAATATATATATCTTCTAGAATCTTCTAGCTTGTACCATAAGGTAATCACTTATCACCATCTATTGCCATTTTAACTTAATCTGATGATATCACTTTCAAGTTTTAGTTGAACGGAACTAATTTTTTATTTTAATTGTAAAAATGATAACGTTATTAACATTTAACGTTAATGGATCAACTAGTTTCATGTCGTCTGTATCTAGGATTGGACGTAACGCTGGTGACGATGATGATGACCAGCTAATTTAAAACAGTTAGGAAACGGTTCTATTTTTGCTGTAGGAGGAAACCGATACGTTCAAGAATTTTTCATTAAATCCATTAACGAGCTCCGATATCCGCCAACACGCCATTGGGTGTTTCGAATGATGGCCTCACCATCCTTTTGAGAAGACAATAGAGCAACAGAGGCTGGTTATAATTTATATGATAATTACATTTGTTTATTGATAATGTAATAGGATAACGGTATTGCGTGGAAGGTGTCCGTGGGTCAGGATAAGCTGGATGGTGATGCGAAAGAAATTTCCCGAAGTGTTCGAGGGAAATAAATTCTTGAAACAATTTTCACGGTTGTAGAGCGCGGTGGCGAGGCGGAGTTGGTGTGAAAAATCGTTCGCGACTCCAGCTAATGGCGCGGAATAATGCCCCGGGGGTAGTGATGGCCGGCTCACCTTCCGGAAGGTATCGATGCGACTGTTACATGTGTTGTTCATCAATTAACAATGTGACATCAAGTAATGAGGATGAACGTGGATAGTTATGACGGGGAAAGTGTGGATGGATTGGGTGAAAGATGACATGTGTATGAAGAGGGTGAATTCAGATGACGGCTGATAGAATACAGCTGGGTAAAGAGCAGGATCAAGAAGAATTAACAATGGAACATCAATCTATGTAGGAGATCACCAACACGAGATCTCCAAAACTATTTGACGTGAACACTCAAAACTTAGTGAAGATATTGCTCCTTCCGTTTACAGGTTAGCTAAGAATGGATTTTATGGAATTGTTTCTCCAGAGGGAGTTGCGGGGGTGTTACGGCCAGCAAGCGAGCGGATACAGCTAGTATATGACACGAGCAACATTTGTATGAATAATTCTGTTTGTCGTGGGGAAGGAAATACTGGATTAGGAAATGAACCTCGTATCTCAGGGGTTAGCATCTTCCCCTATTTCATAGTAAAAAAATATTAAATATTTAGAAATATAGTATATAGGTTGCCCGTTATCGGAGACCGTCTAGGTACCACGGCTGCTGTCATTTCTGCTGACAATCAGTAGTGTGCATACATTACTGTCTTCCGCTTTGAAGACAGCTGTAGCTAATGAAATTACTGTGGTAACAAGACTTAACATCTTGTCTCAAGGCAACGAGCACAATATAAAGTAGTATATAACATCCTAACTAGCGCCACATTGTAATGGGTAGGCGTATCGCTTACCATCAGATGAACGTCCCCCTCGTCTGTCGCTTCGTTGAATAAAAAAAACCACTGTATGGTTCCGTATGCATCCTAACTAGCATCATCTTGTCGTAAAGAACTCGGAAAAGACGCCGGGTTAATCATAGAGTTTCTACTTCCGGTGGAAAAAAACATTGTGAGAAAACTGGCGTATTACAAAAACGATAGTATCCGTGTTGTTGTAATATTCGACCTTTACGTTCTGCTTAAAGGCCCTAATCCCACTAGTGGGCATATTGCTTGGGCTGTTTATTTAAACAAAACATTAATCTATGGAAATTTATAGTGAACATGACGGGTGGATAATATAATTCATACATTATGGCAACATTTCTAAAGGTTAGTTTATATTCAGAAACACAACGACCTTTATGTAAATGGCGATTGCTGTATCCGCCGATAATGTAAATTCTACCCTTCCCCTCACTTCAGCCCTCGGGCGAGGGGTTAAGTTAACTGATTCAACACCGGCTGCAAGCGAGGAGTGCGGAGTCACTGCAGCAGTTCCGATATCTTAGCAGGGTACGAAGTGTTAAGCGTGAAAACAAATGTTCAGATTGGACGAAGGGATGGTAATGCGCAATGGACAGACAAATTATCGATAAATATATTTTCTTTCCATATATATATATATATAGAAAAAAAGGGGATGTAAGAGGTCCCGCACAACAACTCACGGGACCCAAGTCAACCTCACTTGCTCGCGGTGCACCCTATTAATCAACAAACGAGACTTTGGCTCCCACCAACCCGTATTGGGCCAGCGTGATGGGAAACGGCTCAAATTCCCCCCATATAAACTCCTACAAATGTGAACATCTTTGGGGGTGGGGCTATGTCTAGCAGTGGACGTTTATTGGCTGATGATGACGATGATGATATATATACACAACATACACAATAACAATACTCATTTAGTTATAACTCTTCAAAACCTACACTGGTTGTGATGGAAGTCAGAGCTATACGAAACTTTCCACTTTGGTGATTACTCTCAGTGTAGTCTGAGTCGCTGAGATCTTCACAATACATCTAGCCATCCGTTTCTTCTCTCTCTCACATCTTAGTGAAGGTCATAGCCGTAGAACTATCCATCAACGAACTATCCGTCAAGTATCTACTGGTTTTTGTAGCCGGAAACTGTCTAGGTATCACCGCAGTTCATATTTCCGCCGACGTACAGTAGGCAGCAAACTTTACTGCTTTCTGATACGAAGGGCGCTATGAAAATGAAATCACTGGGGTAACGCGACTCGGCATCTTACATCTTAATATATAAGAAGGCAAACGTCAGCCGCTGTATAACCAAGATAACCATATTATATACTTCTGATACCGGTAGGCAGATTAGAAGATGATTGTTATAATTAAAAAAACTGCAAATAAACATCGACAAGTACCGTATCCAATTACACGTTCATTGCGGAACGCCCCGTGTTCATAGAGACAGTTCAAACTATTTTACACCTTATATGTATGGAGGCTATGGTTGAATTTCGCCTGTCGCGCGAATTAGCGTTGTAATCGTTTATTTAGTTTAGGGTAAAATGCATATTATTGAGAATGAATACTAATTATATTTGGATATGTCATCATCAGCTGATACTAAGCCGCAACTGCTGCTGATAGGTCTCCGTTGCCGAAGACCGTCTAGGCTTGTGTGCAAATATTATGGTATTCCGGTTTGAAGGGCGCTATAGGTAGTGAAATTATTGTGGTAACGAGACGGCAAGCACAATGTGCAGTGTCAATCATCCTAACTAGCTCCACATTAATAAAGGCAGGTCAAAAAACGGTAAGTACAAAAGCACAGCCCTGTAGTCTCTGTAATCCCTGTCTGGCGTAATAGGCGACTAATATGGTCTTCGGCTACGAGGCCGGCGGTGGCAGAATGAAAAGGTTTGGGAAAGCATTGTCTTCCATGGGGACGTGCTTGACCAAGTTGAAGGTGGACACCGATCGATTACATAGGAGCTCTAAAAAACCTTAACAAGACCATCGAGAACTTTAAGTCGATGGAACTCTCACGCAACTTAGACTTAATGGAGAACCTAGTAGCAGTATCTTTTGAGGAGACTCCACTCCCTCCTACCCCAAGAAAAAGGCACTGAATCACCATCCTGAACAACAGAACATTCAGAGTAATTCGATGCTGTAAACTATTGCTGCACGAAGTTTTTTTAAGGTAAATAGCTATGTGAAGGGAGTTGTAGCTATAATAGCTACAGCGCCATTCAAATCAATACTTGGTGACTAAAGATGCTGCTATGCAATTCATATAATATAAATGTTCATCATAAATTACTGGTGGTGGATATCTGATGGAGACCGCTGAACAGTAGTGTGCAAATATTACTGTGTTCCTGTTTGAATGGTGTTGTAGCTGATGAAATCACTGGAGTAATAAACTGCGTCTAGCACAATGTATAGTGTATATTATCCTAACTACTGTTGACTTACCATCAGGTGAACCTTTGGCTCGAGTGGTAGCCTTTTGTGAATTAAAAAAAAATGTATATTAATAGACGGTATGACGGGTCCCGCACACGAACTCACGGAACCCAAGCCAACCTCACCTGCTCGTGGTGCACCCTGCTAACCAACAAACGAGGCTCTGGCTCCCACCAACACGCATTGGGCCGGCGTGGTGGGAAATGGCCCAAATCCCTATCAACCCTTACAGACGAAACCGATATATGTGAAGATTTTTGGGAGTAGCCCATGTCCAGCGTTGGACATCTATCGGCTGATGATGAATATTATTAATAGTGATAATATAGTAAACGTGCTCGAGCGGAAACAAAACGCCTTATGTACAGGCGCCCTTAATTATGTTAATTAAGTTGTGTTTTCGCCACACGGCGGCGGCGATCAAAGGCGGCCATTACGCGTAATTATTACGGATAATAATTCTATTACTTTCAACGCTCGCCATCAATTTAATATTTTGTAATACCCTCGACCAGGGCTACCATGACATTAAACCGGAAACGGGTGAGACGATCAGTAATGTACGGAATTTACTAATCCATAATACAGCGGAAGGAGTTCTAATTAAAATTACATTAATATTATAATTAATGGCGCAGTGGATGAGCGTCTTTGTTGTTATATAACAGGTCACTGATTCAACCCCCGATCTAGAAGCTTAACTGGGTTATTTTTAACCCTGTTGACTAGTTACCATCATAATCCAGTAAAATCATCTTGTGAACGAGCGGTACGTTCACGTGATGATAAGTGATACGCCCGCCTACAACAACGTAACATTAGTTAAGAGTGTTCTTAGCACCACATTGCGCTTGTCGCCTTCAGACATAAGATATTAAATCTCGCTATCCCCAGTAATTACATTAGCTACACCGCCCTTCAAACCGGAACATAGTAATATTTGCACACTACTGTTTGTCGTTTGCAGTAGTAGTAGTAATACCTAGACAGCTTCTGGGAACTGAAATCCACCACCAGTTCATTGAAATGATTTCCAAACCTCACAGATTGAAATAGTAAAATTTTTTTTTTTTTTTAATTCTTTAATAATATCTTTATTCAATAAGTAAATATATATATACATATATATATATATATGTATATATATATATATATGTATATATATATATATATATATATATATATATATATATATATATATATATATATATATATATATATATATAGATAGATAGATATATAAATAAAATAGACATAGCAAGTATTATTTTATAACAGAAAAAAATATATATGCAGTGGCAACCCTAGCGGCCGATGCAAATCGCTCGCCCATCCGCCATTAAATAATAAATAGTGGAATCAATTAAGATGTAAACTTAATACACGGAGATAAGTTAGCTTAAGTTTTATAACGATAAAGTATATTTCGTTATCACAAAGTGTTCACTGATAAAGTGAATTTATACAAGAATACATTTTTGTATCAACGAAATGATTATACGACTGATGTGTATCGCTGGTTAGGATGTTTACACAACCGCTATGATACCCTTATTTGTATGAAATTGTGAGTCGACTTAATGTACGTCTCAATACGACAAGCACGATATGAAGCTGTGTATATCATCCTAACTAGCGCCACGTTGTTACAGGCGACGCGCAAAATGTGGTGCTGTGTATATTATCCTAACCAGCGCCACGTTGTTACAGGCGACGCGCAAAATGTGGTGCTGTGTATATTATCCTAACCAGCGCCACGTTGTTACAGGCGACGCGCAAAATGTGGTGCTGCGTGTGTCATCCTAACCAGCGCCACGTTGTTACAGGCGACGCGCACAATGTGGTGCTGCGTATGTCATCCTAACCAGCGCCACGTTGTTACAGGCGACGCGCACAATGTGGTGCTGCGTGTATCATCCTAACCAGCGCCACGTTGTTACAGGCGACGCGCAAAATGTGGTGCTGTGTATATTATCCTAACCAGCGCCACGTTGTTACAGGCGACGAGCACAATGTGGTGCTGCGTGTGTCATCCTAACCAGCGCCACGTTGTTACAGGCGACGCGCACAATGTGGTGCTGCGTGTGTCATCCTAACCAGCGCCACGTTGTTACAGGCGACGCGCACAATGTGGTGCTGCGTGTATCATCCTAACCAGCGCCACGTTGTTACAGGCGACGAGCACAATGTGGTGCTGCGTGTGTCATCCTAACCAGCGCCACGTTGTTACAGGCGACGAGCACAATGTGGTGCTGCGTGTGTCATCCTAACCAGCGCCACGTTGTTACAGGCGACGAGCACAATGTGGTGCTGCGTGTGTCATCCTAACCAGCGCCACGTTGTTACAGGCGACGAGCACAATGTGGTGCTGCGTGTGTCATCCTAACCAGCGCCACGTTGTTACAGGCGACGCGCAAAATGTGGTGCTGTGTATATTATCCTAACCAGCGCCACGTTGTTACAGGCGACGAGCACAATGTGGTGCTGCGTGTGTCATCCTAACCAGCGCCACGTTGTTACAGGCGACGAGCACAATGTGGTGCTGCGTGTGTCATCCTAACCAGCGCCACGTTGTTACAGGCGACGAGCACAATGTGGTGCTGCGTGTGTCATCCTAACCAGCGCCACGTTGTTACAGGCGACGAGCACAATGTGGTGCTGCGTGTGTCATCCTAACCAGCGCCACGTTGTTACAGGCGACGAGCACAATGTGGTGCTGCGTGTGTCATCCTAACCAGCGCCACGTTGTTACAGGCGACGAGCACAATGTGGTGCTGCGTGTGTCATCCTAACCAGCGCCACGTTGTTACAGGCGACGAGCACAATGTGGTGCTGCATGTGTCATCCTAACCAGCGCCACGTTGTTACAGGCGACGAGCACAATGTGGTGCTGCGTGTGTCATCCTAATCAGCGCCACGTTGTTACAGGCGACGAGCACAATGTGGTGCTGTGTATGTCATCCTAACCAGCGTCACGTTGTTACGGGCGACGAGCACAATGTGGTGCTGTGTATATCATCCTAACCAGCGCTGTGCTCTTAAGAACGGTATCCACTTATTATTTCCGCGAATAAACAACAACTTTATTCGGTTGTCTGCACATCTTAACTTAAGTGTATGTACATTGTAATTCGTTGTATACTTAATTGTTTGCAACTTTTTATAATCGCATGTGGAATGATGACTTAGTGTTACATGCTTTTTTTAAAAAAATAAAAACACTTCCGGCTTCGGCACTCACTAATTGGCGGTATTTTACGCGATGTTCAGATAAGAGGATGGAGTAATTCTAATTAAGAAGATTAGGACATGATGTATGAACGTTGTGTTATACGGTTTGAAGGGCGCCGTAGCTAAAGTTTTTTTTTTTAATCTTCAAAACGACGAGACGAGTGAGATGAGTGTTCACCTGATGGTAAGTGATACGCCTGCTCATAACAACGTAGCGTTATTTAGGATTAGTATTGCACCTCATTGTGTTCGTCGCCTTGAGATATATTACATTAGGTCTTTAGTCATTTCACTGGCTACAGCGTCCTTTAAACCGGAACAAAATAATGTTTTCACACTACTGTTTGGCTGACCTGATACATAAACATATAGTATATGTTAATATTTCAACACCACATAGACTTCGATGGCAGTAGGTCTCTGTTAGACCGTCTAGGCACCACCGCAGTGCCTAATGCAGCCGATGAACTGAGTGTGAAATTGTGTTCCGGTTTAAAGGGCGCAGCAGCTAGTGTGATTAATGGGGTAAAGAAACTTAATATCTTATGTATTAGGCGACGAGCGCAATGTGGTGCATAACAATCCTAACTAACGCTTCATTATCATGTGCTAGGGTAGCACTTATAATCAGGTGACACCCTTACCCGTCTCATCGCTTCCTAGAAAAAAACGAAGGAATTTTAAACCTCCTTGTTCTCAATCGAATAAAACTATCGACAACGAACGTTTGCATCACTGAGAAACAATTTTTACTGCTACCCTTCGGAGGGATGTTGATAAATATTTATCAAGTGGGGGGGATGGGGTGGCTACGTTACATTTCATGCCTAATGATTTCTAATTCAATTACATTTCATTGCTCTGTGCCCGTGTGCCGATAGTTACAGTGTTTCTTTCCGATTTTTTTTCATCGTTTGTTTTGTTCAACATTTAATATAATAGATGGCTCGTTTTATATTCCCGTGTCTGGTTTGAAGGCTTCTCACACAGGACGAGACGCTAGATTGTTCTTTTATAGTACAGTTTCTCTAGAAGCTAAATTGTAACTAAGAATAGAACTTCAATACAAACTAATGATTAGTGAGAGCAAGATCAATTATGGTCTACGTCCAGCATTGGACGTCTATCGGCTGATGATGATGATGATGAAGATCAATTATACACGAGCAAGACCTAGACCAAGGTTGTCCAAGGCTAGTCATTAGTGGCAGGTCTCTATTGTCGGAGATCGTCTGGGTAAGTACCACACCAGCACTTATTCCAGCCGACAGACAGTAGTGTGCAAATATTATTGCGTTCCTGTTTGAAGAGCGCTGCAGCTAGTGAAATTTCTGGAATAACGAGACAACATATTGTCTCAAGGCGACGAGCGTAATATGGTGTTGTGTATACCATCCTAACTAGCGCCACATCGTTATGGGTCGGCGTATCACTTGCCATCAGGTGAACGTCTAGCCGAATAAAGAAAGGTCTTGATCTTGTTCTCGGTATCCTCATCACTACTAACAATGGTACCGATAATCAGTCTTACTTATCAAAGTATAGATTAAGCACTTCTTGTGTAACCTAGGCTTTGTAAAGATTACAATTAGTCTAAGTTATTTCACTTAGTAAATACGTCAGTTGCCCGTGTTCCCGTTAGCAAAGTACTACAAAGTCGCAAGACTCGTTTAATTAAGTTAAGGTTAATTAGAAGTAATGGTTCATGTTACAGAAGTTATATTAAGTTCTCAAAAAAACACACAGCTTAATGAAATAAAAAAAAAAACAATTTTATTGTTTCCAATTGACCGGAGAATAAATACACCGGGCTCGGCTTCCCCTTCCAGTTAGTTATTAACCCAAGTGTCCCCGCCCCCGTTATCCTTAGAGACACCCCGCGGGGGTTGTTATCAAATTATTTGCCCCTTTTTCACTTCATTATACGCCCTCGCCTCTTGCTGGCTCGCTAAGTGATAACCGCAATCTGTTTCCATCTGATATGACGTCACTTCTTTATGATGCGGAACTGATTAAAGATCCACGTATAACAGAAACTTCAGGAATTGTGAAGGAAGTGGAGGTTCTAAGAGATAATAATTGATAGCATAGAAGCATTAAATATTGGTTTACGAGAGAGAATAAGAGACAACGTAGGAGATAATCTAAGAGAAGAAAAGACCTAATAGCTAAGCATATCCGGTTTAGAAATGAAAAATATGATAGACGAATGGCGTAACTTGAAAGGGAACTTTGTCCGCGTCAAAAAACAGATCACAGCGATAATAAACAAACACAAAGCTATAACTTAACAACTTAACAGAAACTTAGATATTTTCCATATATCATCATCATCATCATCATCATCAGCTGATAGACGTCCACTGGACATAGGTATAATATTATAAATGACTATGATGATCAAATTTAATTTGCTGCCATAAAACATGGACGTGTACCGATAATTACAGCAATGGTGCAGTATTCTGAACTGAAAACCCTCGACTACATTATTGCTTAAAGCACCACGTGAAAATATAGACAAATGATAGCGCGATGTAGATAAAAAAAAGAAACAGCAACTGAAGGAGGCCGTGTGAAGGAAAGCGACCTTAATAAAAGGAATCTTAAATATTCACTTAACAATCTTACATTTTTGGGGAAATATTCCATTTCGAATAACAAACTGTTAACTTAACTGACCAGCGGTTAAGTTAACAGTAAGAAAACGTTAAAAATTTTGCTTAATTTATAACTTAACAGTCCTCTTGTATGCGTTACTCGTGGCATCATTATAATAATTAGACATAAATGAAGTTTAAAATTTTAATTCCATTACCCAGTACATCTGGTTATACCTAAAAATAATTTAGATAATAACCTAAAAATTCTACCACCAACTAAACCCCTCAACATATGCAGACCAGACTTCGGACCATGAGCATCTGAGCATCATGTTATAAGGCGGTAAATCGCTGAACCACAAAAAGGTTGATGACCTAAGTAAATTCTTACAACAATCAAATATCACTGAACTTACCCGAGCTCGGTCGATCACTGTACCTCGTACAGTACACCCAAGCGGGCCACACCATCGGTCCGTTCTCACCAACCGTTGTACCTTGAAGAACACAACAATTTAAGTGATGGTAATCACCATCATTGCAACGGTGGCTAGTAGGTGATCTGTAAGCACTAGTATGCACCATCCGATTGCAGGTGCGCTAGATATAGAAGCAGTTCGTATCTATCATGCCTAAGCCAACCTTCGCTAGTCGGAGAGGAATTGAGGAAGATGTAGATTTATTAAGTGACAAGAGCGGGACGTTCACCTGATGGTAAGTGATACACCCGCTCTAAACAATGGTAACATAGTAAGAATGTTATTAGCATGACATTACCTTAGTCGCCTTGAGACATATGTTGCTTCTTATTACCTTAGTAATTTCACTAGCTATAGCGTCCTTCAAATCGGAACACGGTTTAGAGGTAGAAATAGGCGCTGTTATGGTACCTATCTAGACGGACTCCAGCAGCAGAGACCTATCATCAGAAGAATATTGAAATAACTTCAACCTCAAATTTTATGTTCCAAACTAAATGTTGTACTGTTGAACCATGCGCCGTATTCTCATGGCCAACCATACCAGTTCCAATCAAATAATCGTTCTTCTGCTCCAGCTCCTGCATTATCTGCCTATCAACTTATCCACATCACATACCATCATTAAGTCAACAACTTATTTCAAACAGCTAAAATGAATCAAATTACTTACTTGTACTACTTTGATTGCTCGAACCATCGTCACTCTTGGAAAGATCAATAGCACCTTTATCGCTAGGTTTAACCTCCGGCACTCTCGCCTCCAGCACTTCAGGCTTAGAGGGTAGTGGGGCCTCTTTAACAGGTGCCTTAGCCTCAAATGACCTTGACTTTAAAGTCTTCCTCTTCGTCAGCGGATCTGTTATCCGCCTTCCAAAATCAGCTTTTAATATATTGTCTATGCTAAACTTCAAGCAATTCTGATTCATGAAGTCTCTCCCCGACTCGTTTTCTGGTGACTTCGGTGTCATATAGCTGTCTCGCCTGTTCTCGTCACCTCTATTACGCTGATCCTGTGATTGGTTCTTCATTCGCAGACCGAAATTGAACCCAAACTGCTGTGGATTAAGATTCACATTGCTCTGCGGTATAGGCATCCGATTTTGCATCTTCAGGTCCACTTGGCTCAGGGGATTTTGGAACAGCAACGGTTGATTTAGGAACATGAGTGAATTTGGTGTGATAGGACTCGGCCGCAGCAGCAGCGGTTGATTAACATTAAGGTTTTGACTTAGTTGCGAGATCGCATTCAAATGTGTCTGAATGTGTTTGAAGGAGGAAAGGCCTTGGGAGGTCTCCGGGCTGCTCTTGTCATTGTCGTGGTAGCTGGACACGGGAGCCTCGTTACCAACAGACAGGACGGTGTCATCACTACAGCACGAGTTTTCATCGTCTACGCTTATTTCTGTTCTGTACTCATTAGCGTTATTATCGTCATCATCAAGCCTGGGGCTGACGCTCTCGGAAGTCCTCGAGTTTTGACTATCATCGAAATTTGGCGTATTTTGTAAAAGTTTCTCAGTAGAGAAAACATTTTCAGGACTGTTGGCGTCCCGTTCCTTCTTCAGAACGTTATGTATGGAAAAAGACGACGTGTGTATTGATCTGTCCTCGCATTTGTCATCATCGTGAAACTCGGGGCTGATGGTGTCCCTTGTGTTCGGCGAATAGGGTTCGTGCTCCTCATCGCTGTGCTCCTGTATCTTTATTCTGTTGTCCTGGAGGTGTACCGTCGTCGACACAGCGGCCATTTTGTTTCAGCAGTTTTACGCCATCTGATGGAGAATGGAAACATTATTTGTATTTGTAGATCTTTTCAAATGGATTTTAAAAAATTATTGTTGAAATATTTTCAGTTCGCTGTAATGAACATCATCATTAATACCCCCATTATAGACCCCCCTATTCCTGGAATAATCGTGCGCAAGAGCAATAAAAATGCAAGATATCTAAATTTACTTTTTACCTCCATAAATGCCAAGGCGGAGATCATTCATGTGAATCAAAAAAAGGTCTGAATGCGCTGACATTTGAGGAGCAACCTTTATACGCTATGCCGTGTAATAAGTGGACATCTGAAAGCTGGTCATAATCTGTCGTCTTCACCTTGACATTCCTCCGTCACAACAGAAACATGGACTGTGCCAACACCTCTCATTTAAAACTTAAATTCTACATTTATAGGTCAGAGATATTAGAGTCGTAGACCTTACAACTGATATAAACTGGTACAACCAGAAATGATACCTTCTACGTCTTCGGACATTTGATGTCATGGTTATCATCATCTCACCAGATCGTCGGTGCACCTTGTGAGAGGCCTCCAAACACTACGTCTAGCGGTACACGGACGCCATTCGAGGACCTTACTGCCCCATCGACTGTCGCTCGCTGGAACCCACTGGATGCGAACAACGCTGGACCGATCGATCTGAAGATCTTTGAGGGAGGCTTATGATCAGCAGTGGACGCGTATCGGCTAATGATGATAATTATAATTATCATCATCATCATCATCAACCTTTATAGATACACTAGTAGGGTATAGACCTACTTCTATGTGTTCTACCAAATACTATCTCTGTCTCGTTTTAATATTGTCCAACACTTTTTTTTTAATTTTATCAACATTAATTATATCTCTTGAAAAAAACCCTAATTAATTAACTTTAAGGTTATAAGTGTTATAAATAACAAATTCATATTTATTCACAAATTAATATTCAATTTGATAATATTCAAACATTTGCCACGCATTATTGTCTTCCAGTCATACGAGTTAAGTAATAACTTAGCGGGTCTACATACAACTTATAATTGTACAGAAACGTCGGAAAATACCTTAATTTTTTTTTTAATAAAAATGTGTTAAAATGGCGGAAGTTTTTAACGGCTTGTGACCGATTTAATTAACACATTCCTTTCGTTCCATACGTTTTTGATACTCAACAGTCAATTTACATCCCCACTGTTGGGGCACAGGCCTACCCTCAATATGAGGGCGCTGGGCCAATCACCTCGCGGGCCCAATGCGGACTGGTCGTTTTTGATACAATAACTTTAAACTAATAAAAAAATTAGAGTAACAGATATGAAGTGAATATGAAGGGGAGTTGATGTGAGGGGGTTGAAGGACAAGGGATCGATAATATTGAGATGCAAATTGATTGTACATCGCCATCAGGTCGCATAAAACACGGCGTGGCCCAATAATTATAACGAGTTAACCGCGATGCTCCGGAGGGTACTGCGGTTGCGGTCACCGGGGAGACGAAACTGGTTACGAGATATGCCAACGGACGGATGCTCCACTTCACCATTACCAATATATCAACACCACCAACGTTCACCATCTTATTTTTTTAGAGCATTAAACAAGTATACACATTTGTATCTTCTTTGAATAAAACTTGGGATCTTCTTTCACAAAACTGGAGAATTAAATTAATCCACCATGCTGACCGGCGTGGAGATGGTCACATCTTCATTACAGCTGATAGATCCTGAACAGGCGGCCTAAACAAGTATCAATGCAGCTCCTAATTCTGTCGCCAATCAGTGTCCAAACGTGTTCAAATTCGAAGTGTTGTGTAGCTAGTAATATTACTGGGGTAATGGTTTATGGGTTTTAAGATCATTTATCTCAAAGCGACGAGCACAATGTGGTGCTGTGAAGATCATCCTAACTAGCGCCACCTTACATACAGCCTTTTCGCTTTCCTTATTGATTAAGAGAATAAGGAGAATATCTGTTCTGGCTTTGGATCTCCATTACTGATGGTAGATCTCTGTTCCCACGGACTTTAGGTCACAGCAGCAGCGCCGATATCTGTTCATTAATATTAGTGTGTTAATTTATAATTACTAGATTATCTAAACAAATGTGGTGTAGTGTAAATTAACGTAGTAGCGCCACGTTCGTAGACTAGCTCATCAAAATTAATATATGCTCTGTGATTTTTAGGGTTCCGCAATCGAATTGATAATTGCTACTTCGAATCAGACGTCCGTCTATTTTATTCATTTCCGGACAAAACGAAAGAGTTTAGATTAGTAAGTTAAAGGGAATATTAATCATCATCGTCTTCGGCCGATGAACGTCCACTACTGGAGTTAGGTCTTCCTCTGAGGCCTTCACATGAAGCGGTAAATTTAATATATTATTACTTTTCATCTTAATTATCATCTCGTCTGATGGACGCCTACAGCTGAACATGGACCACTTATAATATATTCCACGAAACATTATAATCCGCTTTATTCTTCATCTAATAATAACAAAAGCACTAAGAGTCTAGACTTTATTACTATATACATTTACTGGTCTCTGTTGCTGGAGACCGTCTAGGTTTGTTCCACCGCAACGCCTATTGCAGCCGACAAATAGTGTTGTGCTAACATCACTATGTTCTGGTTTGAACGGCGCTGTAACCAGTGAAATTACTGGGGAAACGAGATTCACCATATAATGTCTCGGGCGAGGAGCGACATGTGGTGCAGTATTATATCATACTGACAAGCGCCATGTTCTTATGCGCAGGCGCATAATTTACCAAGAAGTGAACGTCCCGCACGTCTCATTGCTTATTTGAAATAAAAAAAATTAATTTTTTTTTGTCCAAGAAAGACCAACGCGACATTCGCCCAAAGGTAAGTGATACGCCTGCGCATAACAACGTGACGCTAGTTAGAATGATACATACTGTACCACATTTTGATCGTCGCCTGTAATTTCGACAACAGCAACTCACTTCAAACCGGAACACAGTATTTACAATGATTTTAGGTTTAGCTGCGATGCGGACAAAAGGGAGACCTACCACCAGTGAAACCACATTTGAGATTATGTTTGATATATATATATATATATATATATATACGTGAGAATTGAAGTGGAGCATACTTCGCCGCGACGCACCGGTAAGACCACACACGTAGCGGCGCGCGCGCAGCCGAACCGGACATTTAGTTTAATCTGACCACCATGTTACAAGTTACGACTAACACGAACCACTATCGACTTTACCACACAACTATAAGCTTTAACTTGAACGCGAACGTTACACTGCCTGCTCGAATAACGTAGCTAACTTGTATAGTAATTTCAGTCAAGCCAATTTGAACCTTATCGTTATACACATAAGGTGGCGGTCGCGTAAGTCTTTACATGTAAAGTGTAGCGAAATTGAATTGTTTTATTTTAGTATCACGATTTCGCAATTTCCGAGGTGTTGGTGGTTTGTTATTTATACACTACTATATACGTTATTCTATTGAAACACTAATAAGCCAACGATTTATTTTAACCGACGCCCGATAAGAGGAGTACACGTTCAATTGATTGTAGGTTAGAATTGCAGCAGACCGTCCAGAGACCAACAATGTGCAAGTATTACTGTGTTCCGGTTTAAGATCTGTAGCTAGTAAAAATACTGAGGTAACGAGACAATATATGTTTGAAAGCGACGAGGACAATGTAGTGTAGTATATGTCCTTTTGATGGAAGACATTGGGTAAAGCATATATCCAGCAGTGGATAAACAAAGGCTGATAATCAGAAAAGAAATCAAGAGTATCACTTACCATCACGTGATGTCCCGTATCTACTTCTGTGTATTTATTGTGGTTGATATAATCATAGATCGCCATTTTATGCTACTAGTGAGTAGAACGGAGTTATTGTATAATGTAAACTACTCACGAGACCTAAGCCAACCTCACCAGCTCGTGGTGCACCCTGTTAATCAACGAACGAGGGTCAGGATCCCACCAACCCGCATTGGGATAGCGTGATCGGAAATTATCCAAATCCGTTGTATAAACTCTTACAGTGGAGATATATGGAGGAGAACTATGTCCAGCAGTGGATGTCTGTCGGCTAATGATGATGATGAGCGAATATGAATTAACAGCCTTCGTTATGACCAGTCTACCGGGACCTAATGCTTCTTAAAGAAAGAGTCTCACTAGGGTCTTCAGACATGAGGAACGATCCTAAAGAGAAAGAAAGATTCAAGACTATTTATCTAATATACTAGTGCAGAACAAATTGATCGCAAGATTTCCACGAAATCTGCTCCTCTTCATTACGATTTCTTTCTTCAACGAGGACTTAAACTCATTTGGAATGGAACCTGCCCCTCTTTAAGACACAAAGCGTTTAAAAGCTAAGCTTTCGCGGCTTCACAAATAATACACGGAGATAATAACCATAAATGGTGGTTACAGTTCTTCATTACCTGATAACGTCTAGATATCCACAGCATCTATTCCTACCAAACTACACTGTGCAAACGTTACCCTGTTCTGGTTTGAGAGGCGTGGCACCTAGTGAAACGAAAAGTGGGGAGAAGAAAAAAGTCACAGTTGAGGAATGTCAGGGAATGGACTGGCATATCTGGGGTGTTAAACTGTTCCGCCGAACCAGAGCCAGAGAGGCTGATCACGCTGATCGTCAACCTTCACTAGTTGGAGAGGCACTATAAGAAGTAGCTGGTGAAGTTAGTGATATAATGAATTAATGTATGTCTCGATGCGAAGACCGTGCGGTGCTGTATCATCCTAACTAACACCAAGTTATCACATAAGTATCACTTACCATCAGATGAAAAATAAGCTGTAGTTTCCAAACAACAAAAGCGACTACATCTTATTTTCTATTTAAACCGATCGTGAGTACTGTTAGTTAAAATTTAAATAATTAGTTATCGCATTGGAAGGTTATCAGGTCCTCAATGGATTTATTTAATCAACAATAGGCTATCATTATGCCTCATTTACACATAATATTAAATGACAATGAAGCTGATGATGAAGCTTGATCGCTATGAATAGTTTAACACTTACCCTATAGTGAACAGAACACAGCTCGATTGCCTAATGGTTAGAGCGTGCGGTCTTCATTCCGAAGGTCGCGGGTTCGAATCTCGGTATGTACCGATGACTTTAATATTTAAGTTATGTACATTTGTGAACTTAAGTAACAACAGCGGAATACAAACGGTGAAGGAGTACATCGCGAGGAAATCTATACATGAATTAGAATTTATTGTAAGGTGTGTATAAAGTCACCAATCCGCATTGGGCCGGCGTGGTGACTGTGGCCCATCGCCCTTATATTGAGGGTAGGCTTGTGTCCCAACAATGAGGACGTAAATTGTTTTGAATAAAAAAACAGAACACAGAGATTAATAAAACATAGTAAAATAACATAACTAACCTTTTCATAACTATGGCTGCGTTCGATTTCCGAACGCAGCCCACGGCTGATGTTTGAATTTTGAATTTGGAATTAGTTCTGACAACAGGCGGAGACAAGGAGAGTAAGAAGGTCTTGTCAGAGAGAAGACAAGTCGGTAAAATAGCGATACAACTCATATCTTACGAGTGATTATTAAACACTACGAACTAAGAGGAGAGCTTTCATCTGGATGGGACACTAGGGACCAGTTCATCAGCCTCATCATCTATCAGCTCATCATACTTCCCAGGTAGAAGTATATAATTACACTAAGCGAAATAACCGTAACATTCTGTTTTTTGATATTCTTAACTTGTTCTGTTAGCCAACGCCCTCGTCAAGTGTTGGTGCGGTCAAGGTACATTAATTCGCTCATATACGGCGCACAGGGTAGCATGAATTCACCGCGGTCCACTAGGGGTCATAAAAAACCACCCCCGCATGTTATAATTGAATAAACCTAACTTAACTTCCAAGTAACGCGATCAAAACAAAATTGCCGACAGTGAATAATCAATGAGCTTTAAAATAAGTAACAGAGTAAATATATCAGCTGTAAAATACACAAGTTACGGGATTCAAGTCGACGTCACCTGCACCTGGTGCACCCTGCCAATCAACGAACGAGGCTTTGGCTACCACCAAACCGAATTTCGCCAGCGTGGATCGTATGGGAATCTTTAGGGGAGGCCTATGTCCAGTGGAAGTCTATGGAGTGACGATGATGAAATAATTAACTTTTTGTCGAACCTTTAAAACAGCTTAGCTAAGTTAAGAATGACTCTAATTACACTTTGCGTTGTTAAATTGCTGATTTACTTCATTAAATGCACATTTTTAATTAGTTCCCCCGTGCAATGATGATGTTCAGGTTAAAACGTGAGAACAGAAGAAGTGATTAATGCAAAAGAATGAGTTAAGACGAGTTTTTATTTCTAGCCTCTAACGTTAGTGTCGGAATCAATTGACAGACTCTAGCGACCAGAAAAGTATTATTTCAGAAAAAAAAACATTTAACTTTGACAACCCATTTTATATTACATTAGCTTTTTTCCAAAAAAAAAAAACTACAGCTGGAATGTCGCTATATATGCACTTTACCTTGCTGCACTTTGCGCTCGTCGCTTAAGACGTAAGAAGTCAAGTCACGCTACCACAGTAATTACATTAGCGGCGGCGTCCTTCAAACCGGACAACGATAATGTTTGCAAAGTGCTGTTCGTCGGCTGCTGTGGTACTTATCTGAACGGTCTCCAGCATGAGAGTATTACCACCACTAAACTAATCATGCAAGCTTATGTCACATAGAAATGTACGCAATTTGGCGCTGTGTAAATAACTTAATCGACCGTTTAAGTTTTTATATACTAAATAATATATAAGGCGAACTAACACTACAAGCGGACATGGAAGTTCCAAGACTGTTTTTTCAAAATGGCGGCACGTACACTGTCGGCCATCGACACCTTCGCCATTCATTTCTAAAGAAATAATTAACTGCGTTGCGTGTTTGGAAATGTAACGTTCAACTTTTTATAGACATGTGTGACTAGTTAAGCAGAATTCAGTCTAGATAGTATTAATAATAGGGCGTAAGTTAGCTAAATGATCTTTACACTTGTGCTTAAACACCTTTACAATGCAGCGTCAGACATGTCACCCCGGTGCCGTCCAATACAACTTTAGTGCTTATTTGTAAGTCTTTCAATATATTTAAGTGCCTACTTAGATTACCGCTTGGTTGGTGACACTGAACTACTGGTTCGATAGCTCGGCTATAGCTTATGCAGATTAGCAGTAAGATATTTTTAAACTTGTTAGCTAACCACCTGTACGTTGTAAATATGTCGCCGTAACAGCATATGAGTGAGCAATTTAGATGAGCAGGCTTTACCATCATATATACAACCATCACACATGAGATTTTGAGGTAAAGTATAGAAAAATATTTTTTTTTTTCTTAACTACAAATTAAATGAAAAATCGTTAAGACGGACAAAGTTCCATCCACCCTTAGATATACTTTAACTATATGCTATAACCACTATATAAATATTTATTTTAATTTCCCTTCATTATTCGTACAGTTTACAAAATTACAATCGCTATCTCTTTCGATAGAATTTCTATTTATTAAAGATGTTCGTTAAAAAGTAAAACATACAACATACTCGTTAAATAATACAATATAAATATTCATACGTTCATTATATATTCATTTATTCATTCGCCATACATCATCATAATCAAATAAATAGAATTGTAGTGTTTGGTCATAATATATGAATAACAGATTTTATTTAATTAACCCAGAGCGCGGCCAAAGACAAGATGGACGGATGTGGTCAAAAAACATCTAGAGTTCTGCAAGGTTACCGAAGAGGACGCGTCCGACAGAGCGAAGTGGAAGAGAAAGACCAGAAAGGCAGACCCCACCATCATATGGGAATAATAAATGCCACGGAGAGAGAAGGTCTCACCAAAAGAAGACATTTGTTGTACCATGGTACAGCTGGTATTCACAAAGAAAGCTTTCTTTAGTTCTCTTTCCTTGGAACTATTCCCTCATTAGTCGCCTTTTACTACACACCGAGAAAAGATCTTCAGCGAGGATATTCTAAGTCGTACATCACAGGGAATATATAATTAATTTTAACATTAATATGATTCTTATACAAAAATAAACAATTTTCGAATAATGTGGTTGTTAAATTCAGAGTATACTTAACAGCTATTCCCCACTCGTTTTGTTGGCTGTAACACCCCCGCTACTCCGTTTGGGGGAAGGAATTTTGTAAAATCCATTCTTAGCTGACCCTAAACGGAAGAAGCAGTATCTCTACCAGTTTTTGAGTATTTACGCGTAATAGTTTCTATAGATATATAAATAACAGCAAATTTTTAACTGGACTTTTTCTGGCAGATATCAATATTATGGTTTTGCTTAATAAAGTAATAACTTTTAAAATTATGAATATATTACTACTATTCAAATAGTTGAATTTTACTGCCAAGTATTTTATTGTGTTTTCGGTGTATAATAAAACAATTAACCAATTTAATACTGTGCAAACATTTATAGTGATTTTGTGCGCAGTTGTTTTCTGTTCACATTAATTAATAGTACGTGCAAGAGTTTTTCATTATATGTAGAAATTAATTTTAATTGATATTAAACAATAAATCACCGCCTTAACGACGATTACGCGCTTAAAAATTTTTAAAGTTTTTATCGAAAAAAAAAATTATATCATAATAAATAACAGTGTACTAATATTTATATACATCAATTATAAAATAATTGCGGAGAAAAGATAATTTATGTTATTGTATTAAAATGAATAACGGAACGTTGCCCAATCACGTGATGACATGGCGGGAAAAAATGACGTCGGTTAGGAAAGCGGCGCTCTTTGCCGCCTTTTGCGCTGTGTGAAATAACTAACACAAACACGTATCATTCAAACAACATATCACCCACGCACATAAATATTAATAGCACTACCTATCAGTTACTCTTGAATGATAACGATACATACCGCCGTCTGCAAATATATATTTTTTTCCGTACAATGAGGCGACGCGACGAGCGGGACCTTTGCCTTATGGTGATATGCCCGCCCATAACAACCTAGCACTAGTTACGATGATATATACAGCATCACATTACGCTCGTCGCCTTGACACATAAGATGTTAAATGCCGTTACCCCAGTAATTTCTACGACTCCTTTCAATCCGGAACACCTATGTTGGCACACTTCTGTTTGGCGGTAGAAATAGGAACTGCAGTTGTTTCTAGCTATACAGTCTCCAGCAACAGAGACCAAACAAATAACTCTATAGCCTAAACGCGAAAACGAGAATAATATTCTTACATATTTTATAAGAAATCAAATTTTTAACATGCTCTTTAAACAGCAAATTACAATACATATAATATACTAATGGTATGTTTATTTATATTTGCATATCAGTAATGTAACCTAAAAATATACGTTATTGTATTTTTAAAACATTCACACTAGAATACTATTAAAATTGCGTATTATGATATTTTCACAATTACTTTCCGAACAAAATCGATGAAAAAGTCATATTATATTCCAAATTAAGATTTTATATTTTTTCGATAGGAATATAACTTAGGTATGGATTAAAATATACACAATAACAAATTCGGAATCGTAATAAAATTTAACAATAAAAAAAAATCTTAATGAAGTGTAATCACACTAAAAACGACACAGTTAAATAAAAACGAGTTATTTTAATATCTCCTCAAAATTACAAATATTCAATATTGTGGCAACACACGCGCAATAAAAAATTAAAAAAAGCAAACACAACTCAATTACAGCATTAAACAGATTATTGAGCTAACATGTCACAAGTGATTAAGCACAGATAATCGAAATATTTACATTAATATACATAAAAGCAACTTAATCTCACAGCGCCGAATAAAACCTAACCTTTTTTGTTCTTTATCGGAAAAAAATAAAAACGTACCGGCTGTCATGCGTTCATAAATTACCGGTAAAAAGCGGAAAAAAGAAATAAACAAAGGCGTTCGGATATTTTTACTGCATCTTATAAAAGTCGGAGTTGTTTGTTATTGTTTTAATATAATTTATGTACGTCGTGGCATGTTTGTAAATATTTCGCGGCTCTCTTATCAAATGTTATAACTGTATGCAATAATAAATGTTATGTACCGATAGTTTTAACTTAAAAACATTTTTATTTTTAAAACACCATTTTATTATATCAATAAATTATAAGATATATACATACATTGCGAACAGGGAATATTAAGAGGAGTAGATACGTGTTTGTATATTATTTATCTTTAATGCTTCTCTTTGAATTATGATTTTTATCTTCTCGTGAAGCAATTTCCACATAATATGTTTTCAATATACTTTGTACTGCTTTGAAAGAAAATTTAATTCCTACCATCTATCGGAGAGTTATAATAACTTTGCTGCAAGATTTACCATCAACCGATAGACGTGCACTGTTGGAGGTAGGCCTCTCCAGAGATTCCTACATCGATTGGGTAAAGATTTATATGGGGGGATTTGAGCCATTTCCCACCACGCTGACCCAATGCGAGTTGGTGGAAGCCGGTGCCTGGTTTGTTCATTAACAGGATGCACTACGAGCAGGTAAAGTTGGCTTGGATCCGGTGAGTTGTTGTCTTAATGAAAACTAAAATTCAATAAGAAGGAAATATGTTTAGTTCTAAGAAAATCTAGATATCCATAATGATGTTTTAGTTCTTGATACAAAAGGTTGGTAGACTAAGCGGCTGCTTAACTGTTGGTAGGTTTATGTTACCTACGGCAGATTCCAGTGCAGCGGACAAACAGTATAGTGTACAAACATTACTATGTTCCGGTTTGAAAGGCGCTGTAGCCAGTGAAATTATTGGGGTCACGAGGCTTAACATTGTCTACGGCGACGAGAGCAATATGATGCAGTATATATAATCCTAACAAGCGCCACGTTGTTAAGGCCCGGCGTACCCTGATGGTGAGTGTACCATCAGGTGAGCATGCCGCTCGTCTCATCGCTTATTGAATAAATAAAATCTTTTTTTAACACGCACTATCGGTAGAGCCCTGAAGCAATCAGTCTACCTAATAATAGAGTCTATTAAATACATTCAGACTCCTAAAGAGTCCTCCTTATCATCAGCCCGTCAGATTGTTTACACTGCATCACACTGAGCTGGATTTTTGGTTACTATTAAGTTGACCTTCTACGCGTCTAATCACTTAGTAGAATAAATAAATTCTTTACCCATCTCTTGATCCCGTATAAGTGCAAGAGCCACTTGTTCAATGGCGCTCGAGGGAGATTGATTGTTATTATTAAATTATACATCACCCTCCACGATTATTTGATTTAATAATGCGGGTGGTTACAAATTATCTATTTATACCGGTAAATCTTATTTGAACAGTACTATAATATAACTTATCGTTTAAAAAGGCTTAATAAAGAATAGATGGAAGAAGATTAATGAAAGAGGTATACAAGGTAAGAATGATTGGACATATCGGTGCAGGTCCACCTAGGCGGACCACCTTGTTCCGATCAAATCGAAGATGTCCTAAAGAAAGGCCAGGTCAGGAGTACTCGCAACCGACGAGAATGAAGACGCTCATGAAAGTGGAAGAAGTGAGAGAGGTGTGTTAGGATCGTAGCTAGTGGAGAGAGGTGGTCTCTGCCTAGCTGAGTGGGAACGAGGTGTGATATATAATATATGTATGTATGAAAAGGTTTAAATAAAATTATTTTACGTATAAAATCTTTATGACAGAGTATATATCATCATCATCATCAACCGATAGACCTCAACTGCTAGACATATGTCTTCCTCAAAAACCTCCACTTCAATCGGTCCTGCGCTGCCCGCATCCATTACCTTCCTTACCTTCAGTGGTTTGTACGGGCTCATATAGAAAAATTTGGGCCATTTTCCAACACGCTAGCCCAATGCGGTTTGGTGGGAACCAGAGCCTCGTTTATTGATTAACAGGATGCACCACGAGCAGGTAAGGTTTTTTGTTTAACGTGGAGGAAATGCCTGCGCATACCCGTCCTCGCAGGGGCAAGGACGGGTTATGTCGGACTTGCATCGACAAAAACCTCTACGATGTTCCAACTCATCGCCTAATGGCAGGGTCACGGGAACGCTTTCGCACCATCCGCGACCCCGTCGGCGACGAGCAGGTGGGATTGGCTTGGATCCCGTGAGTAGTTGTATGTGAAGAGAAATACAATAGAAATGGATAAACAAAATGGCGGACATAATGAAATAAAGCGTTCTCTTCTAACATTTTGGGTTATGAATAGAAGAAGAATAATCAGAGTCAATTAATAGTTATTGTAATAATACAGATATGGATAGAAATATTTAATGTGATATAACAATTACTTAGGATATGATCTTAAAGTAAAATATTTCTTTCTAAGTAATATACAGAATACAAAAGCATAGTATATAACTGATATATACATATATAGAACATAATCGACGGCGTTGATTATCATAGTGAGGTATCCAATTTTGTAAAAAAACCCTAAAATTTTTATATTTATTAAAACCTTTTTAAAATTATTAAAAAATTTCATCAGCCCATGATACTACTGCAGCTAGGTCTAGACCTGCAGAAACATCTCCGCGCGGATCAATCAATCGCTGTGATTCAACGATTTAGCAACTAATTAAATATGTCAAAGTAATAGAAATTCCAATTTTTACCATAGCAAAGTAGTTAAGGTTTAATTTCGAAATACTAGACCAGAGCCTTCGATCGGCTTCGGCCAATGAGCCTTATAAAGTATGAGGGAAGAATTCCTAGCATACCTACATTTGACATAACACGCGAGCCTGAGTGTAACACCACTGTATTTGGATAACTGACTTCATCGCTTAATGAATATTTATCGTCTAGACACAAGCCGGTGCAGCCGTGGGAAAACGTTGGGAAAAAATATAACTACTGCGGAAATGGTCTTAAATTATCGACTTGTTTTTAATGTAATGGAATGGAATTCTATTTGCAATTCATTGTCATAATTATCATCTCAACCGATGGTCAACGTCCACTGGACATGGTCCCCTATAACATATCACATATGAACGCTGCTAGATTCTAGCGTCCAACTATTATAAACGGTACTCATTAAGGTTCCCACTCCCGGAAGTCAAGCCTTCACTCACAAGGTCTCTTTTTGCCGGGCTATCACAAAATCTTTAAAACAGGTCGCGGTTGTTATAAACGAAGATGCTTTGATCCTCTTCAAATGTTGAGGAGGACCACGGAGGAGTTATGGATAAAAATCTCCACATAATCATGTATTATACCCAGAAGGAAAAGTATCATCACAACTTCAATCCAATTAAAAAATCTTGAAGAGCTTTCTAATATAAATCTGTTTACTACCGCCATCTAGCGACGTTTGATGTCAACTGAACTTGGACCGTGACCGTAAGGAATGGAAATGTGAAAAACAATGCAAATAACTATTGAAATAAATTAATTTCGTGCACTTTATGACCGTCAATAAAGCTTATTGTAATTTTTTTATTATTGTTATTATTTCTGAGCAATAATTTATTTAATACAAAATACTCGTAAACGGAGTGCATGAAAATAATCAATTAATGGCTCTAATATAACTTTACTTTTTATAAGAAAAAATACAGAGAAATATATATATATATATATATAATTATGATAATACTTATATACATTTAAGTAATTTTATTTTTAATATTTAGATTTGAATAAGACACAATTTTTTTTATTATAACATTATGTCTTCCGGCAAAGGTTTCCCCCGAAGATTTCTACACATATCTCTTTTAGAATTTCTGCAGCTGTTCATTATATTATTATCTATAATTAAATAATAATTTAGTCAATATATACTAGAAGATATGTTACAAATGATATATATTTAAAGTATTCACATAACAAACTAATAAATCATTTTAATTATGTTACCACAAGTGTGACATGTGAAAATGGCCGATGTTACTTATGGCACGGTATTACTTATGCAGAAACATTAGAAATATTATTAATTATAAACTATTGGATTATTATAACAACAATGTCTAGACCACGTTGTTATAATTATTTATATATTTTAATTTAGCTATTAAAGGAAGGAAGCATTAAAGACTATTCTCTCTCACACCTTTTTGGTACTTTCATCTTAAAGCGCAAGTAGCGGGTTATACAGTCTAAACTCTTTATAATGAGGAAGAATTGACTAGAATCTACTGACTAAATTAAATCTAGACTAGATAAACTCTGCCATACTGTATTACATCTTAAAGCTACGAATGTTAAAAAGAACTTATGGTTATTAGGTAGATCTTCGTTTTCGAAGGCTGTGTATAGACCACCGCAGGTCCCGTTTTTACCGCTTAATAGTAATATACAGACGTTATTGTGTACCGGTCATAATAGTGCCGTATCTAGTGAGATTACTGTGTTAATAACTTAATAACTTGCTTAATAACTTATGTCTCAATTGCGAGTGTAAGAAAATGCTTGCAGTTACCATCATAACGCCGTGCTTGTCTTCGCTTAGTTTGATTGAAATATATGCTAATACAAAAAGATATATATCATAACTTATATATAGATAATTATATTATTTTACATAGAGATTTTAATATATTAAATCTAATATCGTGACCACAGTAATAATATCAAGCTATCTTACAATATGTATTGCGATGTAGTAACAGTTGTCGTAATATTGTAAAGAAATATATATATATATATATATATACATTCGTTCAATCATCATTTTCATAATTAAATTAAAACTTTGGAATTGTTTTATATTTTTGTATTTAGATTGTAAACATATATAACGAGGAATGAAGAAACTAAAACCTTATATGAGACTTCAATAGCCATTAACGATCATCTGCGCAAACATAAACACGCCAAAAACTTGTCCTGTTCCGCAATAGAATTACGAATAATATAAAACAACAACACTCACAGTTGTACAAACTGTACATTAACACTTTATAACAAGTGTTGAACAAATTAATTAAACACATCAAATGATTAATCGCTTGCGGTTATATTCAATATTTGCTTATACGCATTGTTCTTTATAAATTATTACACAATTTAACCGGTACGGATGAATATATATATATATATATATATATATATATATATATAATATGTATATATCATTACTAATATTTATGGTCCATTAGTATATAATTTACTGACATATACAGCATCAGTCCATAACTTGATATATAGTCATCTATGGCACTATATATAGATATAAAAGCATAAAACTTTATATGTCTGTACTATTAGTAACATAATAATATATAATTTGTCTTATTTCTTCATACCTGTATAGATTAGGGTTCCACCATGATCCCACCTGGTGGTAAATAATATTTGACGGCAGTCTCATGATCTAAAATCCTGTCAGCTATGTCCTTAGAATCACTTATCAGAACGTACTGATTATTCCAAACATCCGTTTCCTGTATGAAGGTAGAAGCTAAAAGGTCTGTCTGGTCTATCCAGTTAACCTTGTAACCATACCACTATACCATCATACTATTTTGCAGGTCGATGGTGAAAAGACGGTGGATGTTAACTTCTCGCATAACCCCCCCTCCGAAAAATATAAAAGATAGACTAATAACGATTTTTTATGAAGTAATAGTAATAATTAGTTGTTAATTATTTAACTAGAAACAGATTCATTAAAATTGTTTACGTACATCAAACCGGAAGGTCTTAATGCCTTTAGATTATCTCTATTAAATTTCAAGAGAATAAAAATGTTTTAATAGTAAATATATCAATATATATATATATATAGGTTTTTATGTAAATAATAGAGTAATATATCTAATTAATTCCCTTAGAAAGTATCTTCGGGAATAGTTTTATTCTATACCTAGGTTTTCTAACTTAGTATTTGATACAAAATGTATGGAATTTCGTTTGGAATAAAATATTTATACGGGGGTTAATTTCAAATATATTATAAAACAAATTTATTTTAATAAAATAATACTGCTAAAATCATAATTTTGATGAATTTTCTATATTGAAAAAAATTCTTACTTTTATATAGGAAGTAATTCATGAAGTATGAGATTATTATGTAAAATATAATTTTATATATGATACTACTATCTGTATCGTTTTTTAACCAATTTCTAATATAAATACAAATAAAAATAAATTCGTTAAATATAAGCAGAATGAAATTATAAAGATTTAATTCTTTTAACTATATTAGTAACTTCTTTAGGGTTAGATTTTGTATTATAGGTGTTTTTTATTGACAGAAATCTAGATACATTTCGAATTTAACCTAAGATTTAGTTGTAATAATTTAATGAAGTTTACTATTATTTTATCACCTACTGGTTTTTCATAGTAATTTCAATTATTCTATATTTATATATTATATATATTAATTATATTTCAACTTCTTAAATGTCCTGAAAATCAACACCACAAGGCCGCTCTCCTTGTGAGGAATCTCGAATTTTAGAAATATGAACATTAAGAAAGTTGTTTATATTATTTATTTATATTTTAACTATTTAAATAAAGCCGTCCTTTTTTTAGTTTTTGTATCGATCTACGCGTTAACTACAACTGTAGCTATTTTTTTATTAATACTTCGTATCGTTCGAACATAGTCTTTGACCTGGGTTGTCATGATATATTCTATAATATTAAATATGATTTATAATAATGCCTTACAATATGGATAATGTAAAATATTACTTTATATTTATATAAAAAAATTATGAACCTTTATAAGTATAGTAAAAAAACTATATCATTAATATAATATTATATATAACCTAGGAATAGTATTTATTGATAAAATCATATTTTCGTTTAGAATAATATATAATTTATGTTTTATTACATAAAAATTGCTCAGAGTGTTATTTCAAGCTATTACTAATAGTTTCAATAATTTTTAAAATTAAAGAATAAATTAATAAATATTATTACTCTACATATACTAAATTAACAATTTTATCTGCTGTATAACAATATGTGTTATTAAATAAATAAACTATGTTATGGTGAATGTATGCGTACCTTTTTAAATCACGCCGTGTATCCGAAAACAGACCGCCATCGTGCAGAACATTAATATAACAACATTACATTCGAACCTGACACTGACACCGTCACTGCACCGAACGGGCGCCGACCTTTGTCCAGCGAATTAAAAATAAAATCTGTCACAGTTTCGCGCGTTTACTTCGCCGCACGAGAGGCTTGGATTTGGACTGTTATTTTTTTTTTCTTAAATATGAAAACTGTCGTAATGTTAACTGAAATGTCGTACGCGATGAGCGAATGCCAGTACCGACTGGCGAATAAGGCCGGCGGCCCCCCCTCTCGGCCCCGCGGCCGCTTGTGGGCGTGGCCTCGCGCCCACGCCTGGGCGGGGCGCCGTACTTTTTTCTCCTCTGCCTATTTATACGATGAAATTTCACCGGGGTGCGCGCGATGCTTTTATTCTTCCCTTCGACAGTTTATTATATTGTAGCGTCTGTCCGTTTGTTTGTTATTTAAATAAAAGTGAAGTTGTCACTCCGTCAGCGCGCAAGATGCACCGGACGCGCGCCACCATCACGTCCGAACGTCTCAATGTCACCATTTATATTAATGAGTATGCGATGATTAAGAATTGGGAAAAAAGTTATGTACTATGTGTATGTTTACAGACACTCCCCTTGTATTCAAATTAACTGACAATGTTTAACATAATAATATGTGCTGCAACTCGTTTTGTTTACTTCGTTGTGTTCCATAAGGTCCGTACTTACATTAAACATCCAATTAAACTCGAAAAAGTATTTGAGTAACATATTATTATATATTTAAATAAGAAATATATCTATACTATATTTTTTACCGTACAAAAGTATGGATCCAATAGAAATACTGGTCTCTGTTGTTGGAGACTGTGTGACTGTAATGTGAAAACATTATTCTGTTCCTGTGTGAAGGGCGCTGTAGTTAGTGTAATTACTGGGGTAACGAAACTCAATATCTTATATCGCAAAGCGATAGAGACGATGTGGGCCAGTGTATGAACATCCTAACTATCGTTACGTTGTTATAAGCGAGAGTATCACTTAACATCGGGTGAACGGTGAATAAAAAAAAGATACTATATTTGGTAATAAATGACAGGGTATATTTTTAAAATGAACCATTACTTAGAATCAATTTTAATACCATACTTATCTCAAGTATAGCGAAGTGAATCTGCTTCTTTTAACTTATAAAGTTTATAACATAGAATGATTAGAGATCTAACAGTAACATAAATTATTGTTGATTTAGTCCTTCAGCGCACAATTTATTATATGGATAAAAAAAAAAAACAAATTTTCCCATACAAATGGGTCGTAAGTGCAGGTAACTTGTGTATGCATCCCTGTAGGTGCGGAATTTCCAGCTGTTAGACAGAAGACAAAAAAGAAGATAGGAATGCTAAGAATTATCTTGTAACGTGATGTGATGAATGTTCTTGACATCGAATGGAAAATGAATAAGACCTAAAGAAGAGCATCGACGGAAACCAACCAGGTGGCTACACCTCCGACAGTAGACAATGGTTAAAATAAAATATAATTACAATAAAAAAAAAATTATACTCTAGCTTTTACTACATATATAATATAAGAATAGAATAGAATAGAATAGAAGAATCTTTATTATGATTAATAAAATACTATATTAAAAGTAAACAAGGTACTAAGAGAAAATATACGTGGTCTAAGATTAGCAGCTTTCATATATATATGTGACGTCCGCCAACACGCACTTGGCCAATTTGTTGAATATACCTTGACACTCGTCCAGTGGACATAAGTCCTTTAGTCCCAGTTGTGGGAATAGACATATTTCTTTCACATTAAAAAGTACTAAACTGCAATTTTATAATCTATGGATGCTCTAATTATTATATCAATTACACTAATTGACCAATCCCTGGTCCAGGATCTTAACACTTAAACTATCATCTCTTCAAAGAAATATCAATTTATCCAGGAGTTGGAGACGAGCCCTCACTCCGAACGAAAGCATCAAACATACATCTGATCTTAAAAACAATGGGCAGTAATGCGCTGACGTAAATATTTTTCTCGTTTCACTTAACACCTCTGAGGGGTGGAAAGGGGGCGAGAGAGAGGGTTTTCTTTAAAAGAAGGGAGTTTTTTAATTAGTCACCGCTTTTAAAAATAGATTCTAAGGGGTGCCGCGTTCAAACGGGAGAGTAATCTCGTAAACATTTTAGATTATTATATATATATAGTTGTTATAAATTTAACTTATTCTTTACTTTCCTGTACTTCCGTTCAGTATCCGCTCGGTTGCCAAAGGTTGCCATATTATAACAACGAAGCGTTAAAACTACAGTTCACCCTCTGTACTTTTGTCTATGGTATGTTTAAATAAATAAAAGTATTTAAATATAATAGAGATCAATGAAAATAAATAAAAAACCCTGCTGAAGTTCCCATTAGTTCCCAGCGGAGACTGAGTGATCAACTGATGACAAATATACTGGTATTAAATGATTTATTTAATCAAATTAATATTTATTAATGATTAATAATTAATATAAATAATAAACATTGAATATTTATATATATATTTATAAAAATATTTAAATATTAATAATAATTAGCCGTAGCAAATCTTTGCCGCCTCTGAAACCGATTTTCATACAACACTATTAAATAAAGTTTTATATTTCTTCTTAAGATATAAAACTTCTAATCCCAGCAGTGGGAACGTTAAGATGACTGTTAGATATTTAGGCCTTGGAGTGTTAAACCAAGCAGCTGTTGGCGTGCCTCCCACTAGGTGAACCGAAGTACTGATGAAGATCGCGGGAAGCCATTGCATGTAGACAGAGCAGGAGCAATCGGCTTTGAGATCCTTGAGAGAGGTCTATGCCCAGCAATGGGCGGTATCCCACTCGTAAGTACTCCTAAACCGTAAGCTAAGTATCCGAATATTTGAAGCTTTTTTTTTATTAAATTTACAAATCACGTAAAAATAACGGTTTGAAGGGTGCTGTAGCTAGTGTAATTACCGAGGTAACGGGACTCAATATCATGTCTCAAAGCCATGAGTACAATGTGGTGTTGTGTATATCATCGCAACCAGTGTCTGGTTGTTACGAGCAAGTACATCACTTATTATCAGGTGAAGGTTTTTTTTAAAAAAAAAACAATAGCCATAATACAGATTATATCTTACTTAGGTATTATCTAGTTAGGTAGCAGTTCTAAAATTAGTAATAGTATTCGGCGATAAATAAAATTTTTTCGGCTGTTTATATGAGAGCAAAGGCAGCACGGGCAGCACGAGCAGCACGGGCAGCTCCCCGACATTAGCATTGCAGAAAGGTCGGTAAAAATAAGAGCTTCCCCGTCGTAAAACAAACGGAATATAAGATAAAACTGCGAACAATCCGGACTAGTGATGAGTCTAATTGATCTTGGTCTTACTTTTTCGCAAGACCAAGACCAACATCAAGACTTAATGAACAAGACCAAGACAGACCGATTGTGCAAGACCAAGACCTGATGTGCAAGAACAAACGAAACAATTAAAATGATGAATCAAAATATTTATCACAACTTGAACATATGCTTTTCATCAGCGAACAAAATACTTTATATATTATAATACTGATGCTGCAAGACCAGGACCAGGATTGTGAAAGTCTTGGTCTTGTTCTTTTGCTCATCCCTAATCCGGACGCGGGAGATGAAGTGGCTGAAGGTGGCCGCCGGGAAAGTATTTCTAATTAAACTTTTATTACAAGTCACTTCTGTCCGACACTTGATTAGGTTTTTTTTTAACAAGATCCGTAACGTTTTACAATTTAAACGCTCTCAATGACTGTAAAATGTTTAAATCAGGACTCGGCAAATTATGACCAGGACAAAATTATGACCAAGGACAAAATTATGACTAGGACTGAATTATGACCCGGGATAAATTATGACAAGGGCTAAATTATGACCAGAATTAAATTGTGACTAGGGCTAAATTATGATTTGAGTCAGAGAAATCATTTTTGATGTCTCTAGGTAATTACCACAGCACTTCCTATTTCTGTAGCCAAACAGTGTCGTGTGAACATTGCTGTGTGTATTGAAGGGCGTTGTAGCTGATGAAATTACTGCGGTAACGAGACAATATATGTCTTAAGATGAGATCACTATGTGGCTCTGTGTATATCATCCTAACTAGCTACACAAAAATATTATATAGTGTACATAAATATTTACTGTATTATGAGTATGTACGTATGAGCTCGGGTCACCGATTGACCCATTTCATAATTTCCAATGACCCAGTTTAGTTTAAAAAATAATATATAACTTAAATATCTGTGACTCATTATTTACTGGTGGTAAGTCTCTGTTGCCGGAGACCGTCTAAGTACCAGCGCAGCGACTATTGCAGCCGACAAACAGTACTGTGCAAACATCACCGTGTTCCGGTTTGAAGGGCGCTGCAGCTTATTACTAATGAGACTGAACATCTTGTCGCAAGTAACGAGCGCATAGTGGTGCAGTGTATAACATCCTAACTAGCGCCACGTTATGAGCAGGCGTATCACTTACTATTAGGTGAACGTCCCGCTCATCTTCTTTTAATTTAATAAAAAAAATCTTATATCTCAATATAATTTAATTTAGTCCCGCGTTTCGTTACACTCGATATATAGTGATGACATCTATTATTAGAAGTGAACATTAAATTTTTTCTTATCAATAATCAATTAACCACCAAAAATTAAACGATTTTTTTTTTTAATTAAGCGATGAGACGAGCAAGACGTTCACCTGAAATCAAGTGATATGCTTGCCCACAACAACGTAACGATAGTTATGATGATATCCTCAGCACCAAATTATACTCACGTTAAGACATACGACGTTATGTCTCATTACCTAACTTCATTAGCTACGGCGCCCTTCAATCCGGAACACAGCAGTGTTGGCACAGTGTTGTCTGTCGGCTGCAATAGGAGGTGTGGTGGTACCTACCACCTGTAGACGTATAACAACATACATTAATATAATATAATATTTCAATGAGAATAACCGGATGTATAATCTCTTTCACGTGTTCCCATAGAGTTGATTTTTTTTTTTTAATTATTCAACCACCTTTATTATGTTACGAGGCACAATCAATTGTTTTAATCGTGAGTTTCCCGGCACAGGAATTCTTCGTACAGCCTACGCTTCATTATAATTACACAATAACTTTTTTATCTACAATTGCCTAACACTCAACCTCAATTTCACGTATTGTTAAGTGACAATATGGTAGTGGAGAGTGTTCACACATAATGTTTTTTTTTTTCGACGAGATGAGCCAACTCTGATGGTAAGTAATACGCCATGCCCTTAACAGCGCGACGGTAGTTAGGATGGTGCTCACAGGACTACAATGCGATCATAGCCTGAGACTACATACACAATTCACTCCAGTTATTACACTAGCTACAGCGCCCTTCATACCGGAACACGGTAATGTTTGCACAGTACTGTCTGTCGGCCTATACAGTCTTCAGCAATGGAGACCTACCACCAGCCTACTCTCATATATTAACCGACTGAAACAATGATGCTGTTATGACGTCACATTTACGATAACAGGATGGTGGCCAGCTCGGCGATTTCGAAAAGACCCTACCATTAACCAAGCTCCTCCATCAGCCCCAGAATCGAACCAGGGTCGTTCGTATCAGCCACTGCGTTACGGAGCCAGTTAATTATTACGAATGATGTATTGAACATTTTTATATTTTTAGTATGTTTATGGAAGAAAAGTGACTCGCCTCTGTTCCTTTTGTATTGGATTTGAGGAAATCGGATACTTGAGTCGGGAGCATCAGTGACGTATCCGGTTACTTGTCATCCAAGATAAATACTTACTTTGTAGTACAATTAATATCTATCAAGTATACAGCGATGGATTCATAACGAATGTTCAAGACGAAAGTTATAGTTTTAGTACTGATTATTAATTTTCTTTATGTAATTTTCAAAAGGTATAAAAACTGAGTGAAAAATTTAATTATAATGTATTTCCGTATCCTTAAATATGCCAATTAAAACTGATCAAAGCTTCAAGAAAATACTCAGGTATGTAATTAGTTGGTTACGTTAATAATATATTCATTTATTATAATGAAAACAAATAAAAGATAAAGGAAATGTATGATATGTTAGTGATGTGATGCTTTGCCGTATTTTTATTACGTAATCTAAATGTAATGATAGAAAGATGATCATTCAAAGGTAATTATTAAATATGAGTCAAAAATCTATTTTTAGGTTTTTACACAAGATGTCAAAAACAATTTTTTTTTTCGTTTAACGTTACATTTTAATACAGATGATTAGAATGAAGAAAATTTTTTAGACTTGCTTTTTACTCATTTAAGGTACGAGTGGATATTAATGATAACATTTTAACGTGAACTAAAAATACTTAATTTTCTTTTTTTAAATTATAAAAAGCGCAAATAGCATAATAAGTACTATTAACATAGTCTCTATTGTTTTTTTTTATTTTGTAAATTTTAACTCGGATGTGCTTCTATTTGTTTGTACTGCTAACGACATCTATTAACGTAAAAAAGAAAAGCAATGTCAGAATCGCGACAACTCGTGACGAATAGCGAAACATGACAAAAGTGTTACAATAAGCATTTATATTTCAAACCAACAGATGGCGCTTTATTATATATAAGATATTTATAATCTTCAAAGCTTTTGATATGAAAGGCTTTATTTTGTTCCAACAGACAGCGCTATAATTTATTTTTAGTAATTATAAGGTAAACTTTACTAATGATTACTTATAAGATTATTTTTGTCGTTCGCTTTTTCAAGGTGTATGTTTTTATTTATTTTACAACTCTAAGATATTTGTTTTCATTTTTAAAGATGATATTTACATTAACTTTTATAGTATTAATAATTAAATGTTTCCTAATAATTAATATTAATTAAAACATTTATCGGCTGATAATGATGATAATGAAAACATTTATTAGCCGGCTTAACCTGTAAGTTGTATGGCTTAAAATAGAATAAAAAAATTATTTAAAAGTGAAATCTTATAATATTAATTAAGAGCTTTATGATTTTTATTGTGATGTACTTATGTAAGATTTTGTGCCTGAGCAAGTAATATTTGCTATTAAACTTCTTGTAAAACTATAGCCAAGTCTTGGATAATTATAATAAAAATATCATTAATATTAAATTTAATTATATTTTCTGTAAACTTTAGTAGTCTATGTCTATTTCACGCGCTTCTGTGTTCCACGCCATCATCGCCTTTTATTAATTCTACTTGGTACCCATCTTTAAATACCAGGATTAGAAATCACGTAGCAAAACAGTTTTAAATATATTATATACTATATTTAAAAACCTATAATATAAATCCTTATTGTGATAATATAAAGAGCTAAATCGAGTGTACAAACCGTAAATACTTCCTATAATATACGTAGTTTATGATTCCTTCGGTTTTCATTGAAGTGTTAGTCGTACATTGCATGCTGAGTTAACGGCAACGAAAATTAATAGGCATAGTAAAAAGTACGTAGAATATTTCAGAAATGAAAAACTTCCACAAATAATCGTGTATTTTAATAGAACGCAAAAACTTTGAAGTATTAAACACTTGAAAGTAGAAATATTAGATACTTTTTAAGTATTTAATACTTGCAAGTATTTTGTTCGCACAGCTGGTGCGCTAATTTATTAGCAAATACTTAGTATTAAAAATTGGTTGCGAAATGGCGTCCGTCCCTATTCCCTAGTCAGTTGTGTGTCAGCGCTCTTGAATTAAGCTTGTCAAAATGGTCAAGGTCGGTATATAAATATATTTTAAATCGTTTATTATTTAACTGTTCTGTTTAACGGAATATATGCTTTTACATTATATTTTATCCGATTGATAATTTAATGTATACGAACGATAACGTTATAAATTTATTATTTTACATAAAACGTTTCTTTAAGACAAATTCTCACACAGGTTTCTTAACACAGTTTTCAACTTTTATTATTAATTAAACACTAGAAGAGCTCATAATTTCGACAACAAAATTAACGTGAAATGAATTGTGATTAAGATTGAGATAATTTCCTTTTATGGTCGGATATTGCTTGTCATTTTGTTTTCATTTGTCTTTGATTTGATATTAATTAAAAATTTTTGCAACAGTAGTGCATCTTTCACCATTTTTATGAAGTACCAAATATATATTTATCAGAAAATTGTAATAAGTAGTTCATTCATCTAATTTATTAAAAAATAATATAGTAGGTAACATGATTATATATTTTTTTTTAATAATTTAATTGTTTCGAACTATTGCTTTTTGTACTTACTATCGACTTAACACAAAGTAGTAATGTGCAAAAATTATTAGGTACCGGCAACTCCACTCTAGAATGATGACCACAGACAGAATGCTATGATATGGTTTCTTGAACAGCATCAGACTGTTATCAGGTTATTTACTACCCAATGATATAACTGCATCGCACCTCGCCTTACGGTTTGGTAATTGCATAACCATGTTACTGCAAGTAACTAATTAAGCTGTTTACACAGTACGATATAACGCTTATCGTCTTTAATTAATAAATTCACTTTGAATTACGGGTTGTTTATACAAAAAAAATTAAGTATTAATTGTGTAATTTCTTTTTGGCATTATCATTATTGTGAAAACATCCTACTCATTCTGTATCTTGTGTACGTTTTTTTTTTGATGATGTTTGCTCCGCTAGTTATTTTGGGAACCATTACGGCTTCATCGGGATACCATATCCGCAAGCTAAAAGGAGAAGAAAATAAAATGAATATTAATTAAATTAAAATCAAAATAATACTTGAAACAAACATAATCACATCAAAATATGCGCGTGTATAAATATAGTACTTAAATATATATAGAAAGTTATCCCTGGAGGGAAACCCCACATTTATCACCTGATTATTGCCACAGCAATGGTGACTGATGGGTAATACTGACATAATATTTCTCTTTATATAATCTGCATTAGGTCAAGTGCCAGACATTATCTGTGTGTTATCGAATTTATACATTTTCGTAGTTATTACAATTCGGTTTGTAGATGCGAGAGAGGTGGCTGTAGCATTAGAGAGAGATAACAGATGTACGAGGAACAGATGTTCAAATCAAACGTCCGATTTGAGTCATAAGTAAAAGTAATAGTTACTTGTTTATATTTAATGTGTGTAAAGCGACGTTTGCCATTTTAATTTTCAATTAATTTTCATGCTAAAACTCCCACTCCTACTCCCTAATATATTCTGAGCTGAACTATATCTCTTCCAAATTTTGAGTGTTTATCTTTAATAGTTTCGGAGATCTGATGATGATCCAATAAATCTTTGGATATCAGCTATATTCAGTAACTTCGTTAACTTACGGCAATCAGGAAATTTTCCTTAAGATGCTAATGATTGACCACTGCGTCACGGAGGCTGTTAAAACTTCTTTTTGGTGTCAATGGTTCCCAATGAAGATAATAGATACGAACCTGTGAATAAAAATTTGCAAGATTAGGACCACTAACGGTCAGACTAATCCATTCCAGGTCGGTCGTGTACTGACTCTAACATTACAATATATAACTATGATTCAATAAAAATATTGTCATTTCAGGTTAACATACCCACGTTCAAACTCAACAATGGAATAGATATCCCCGCTCTCGGCTACGGCACTTGGCTGGGTCTTGACGAGAAGGTAGCTCCGCCGCCACCGATATTTTTTTTTAATAATTTAACTACACTTGGGACATTGTCGCAGCTTCTTATTCTGTTGTATTTGTATAAGAAAATTACTGAGGAAAACAATTGAGATTACTGTGAGGTGTTGTGATTAAAGCTAGCCTTGGACCTCCGAATTCGAAGCGATAAAAGTCGCTGCATATTTATAAAATACAAGACTTAGAATGATTAAAATTAAATAATTAGGTAAAAATTAAATGACTAACTAAAACGTAATATTAGATAGTATGGAAAATTGTGATATTAATAAAGGTCCAGAGAAAAACAAGATGTAAAATAAAAGAGAGAAAGATAATATGATGAATGAAAGATAAAATAAGGAATGGATCGGAAATAAAATTGTACAGTAAAAGAGAGAAAGATGAATATGGCTCTGACCCAACATACACAGGGGAACTTTAAAAAAAAACCTTGGACCTTATTAAGAGTCGTCATTTTCCCTTCACTGAAATAGAAAGTACCCCGGCAGCTTCTATCGTGAGATTTACCACCGTTACTACCCCAATTCGGTTTCGCATTACAGATGGAATTTAACATACAAGACGCACCGAAGCTGGTGGAGGGCCTGTCGTACGCCATCGATATCGGCTACCGTCACATCGATACAGCGCATCTCTACCGCGTCGAGCCAGAGATTGGACAGGTGGTGAAGCAGAAGATCGAGGAGGGAGTGGTGAAGAGGGAGGATCTGTTCATAACCACTAAAGTGAGTTAATACTACGATTTAATATAGTCATTTCCAAAACATCTGTACTGATAAACAAATGTCAGAAATTATTAATATATGTATATTGGATATTCAGAGATTCATTGACTCCTCATCTCTAGATCTCCGAAACTATTACACGTAAACATCCCAAATTTGGTAGAGATATTGCTTCTGTCGTTTAGAAATCAGCTAACGATTGATTTTCACAAAATTTTCTTCCTGAAGGGAGTTGCGAGGATGTTAATAACGGGTAAGAACTAGGGGGTAGGTGGGTTGCCTCTGGGCAGGAATGTTTCTGATAAATCTCGTATCTATACGACTGCTACTAAATCGGGCGAGGAACAGCTAGTTGAGGTATTTAGATATCTTTGTAGACCAGGGTTTAATGGCAACAGTTTTCCTAGACTGTCTGATAAGATTTAGCTGCATATGGAATACCTAGTCTGTGGTTTTCAGGTGTGGCATCAATACCACCGCGAGGCGGACGTGGAGAAGTCTGTCCGTGCGTCGCTGAAACGTCTCGACATGGATTATGTGGATTTGGTTCTGATGCATTGGCCTATGTCCATTTCTGTGAGTACATCAACTTCGGCCGGAGTAAATCCTTTTAATGAAATATAAAAAAAACGCGAATACTTGTAGTGAATAAAACTAACGTAGATCCTGAGTATGTTACTTCGCATCATCATCAGCCGATAGACGTCCACTGGTGGATATACGCCTCCTCCAAATATTCCCACATTGATTGGATAGGAATTCATATGTAGGGATTTCGGACATTTCCCACCACGCTGGCCTAATGCAGGGTGGTGGGAGCCAAAGCCACGTTTGTTGACCACCACGAGCAGGTGAGCTTGACTCAGGTCCCGTCAGTTGTTGTGCGAGGAACCCTTTGCATGGATTTTATTAATACAATAATTTCAGCCTTTTCATATAGTTAGCGTTAACAACGAGCAATTTTCTGGTATCGATCATAATAGTTACATAATTCCTCCGTTCCCTTCTATCACCACCAGATAACGAGACGCACGGTGAGTCACCATTCTTATGCAGTGGACATCCTCAGTTTGCGAACTAAGTCGTTCAGCTGCTAGTTCTTTATAAGAACAGCAAAGGAGCAGAACAACTTGCCGAGGTCGGTGTTCCCGACTAAATACAACACGGGTGTCTTCAAGAATAGGCTGTTACTAAGTCAATGCGCTTTACCACCACAGACCACACCACCACTTAACATCAAATGGATTCGTGGTCAAGCGCTAAACCTTGTCGATTTTTAAAAAAAGAAAAGCTACTGCCTTCTCCCTGATACTCCTTGCTTAGGCGAAGTTTACGATGCTCTAAAAGCGAAGTGGTGGTTGGATCAAATCCATCTCTTGAATCTATATACTTCATATATAATCTGCAGTTTGGTAAATAGAAGTAATTTGTTACAGGTAGATGGTGTCGACGAAAAGATTGATTATCTCGAAACGTACCGAGGTCTTGAAGCGGTGCTGGAGAAAGGTTTAACCAAGTCGATTGGAGTCTCCAACTTCAACCTGCAGCAGATGAAGAGACTCCTGGCGAATTGTAACGTGGTGCCGGCATCTAATCAGATTGAGGTTATTTTATCACCTATATACAATACTATACATACTCGTATAATTTTTAACTGTAGGCTCTGCTGCTAGATAAATATTTAGGTACCACTGCAGCTCCTGTATCTACCGCCAAACAATAGCATGCTAATATTACTGTGATCTGTTTTGAAGTACGCTGTAGCTAGTGAAATTATGATTGTGATAAAACTTAACTTCTCAAAGTGACACGACGACGGTATGAGCTGATGCAATTACTATCAAGTGACCGTCTCCCTCGTCCCGTTGCTTCGTAGAGTAAAAAAAAAGAAGTTATACCATCAGTGATCAAGATTTGACCCATTGCCCATCTGCTTGAGAAAAAAATCTTGATCTATAAGTATTTTGGCAGCGGTATAAATACTACTAAATGTGCCTGCTTACCAGCTTTTAACATAATAAATTCTTCTACAGGTTAATCTTAATCTTGGCCAGAAAGAGTTGGTGGACTACTGCCAGTCCAATGGGGTGTTCGTTGTGGCGTTCACGTCGTTCGGCACGATGGTGCCAAGCCGCGCGCGCCCCGGTAGCCCCGAGCCGAAAATCGATAACCCGACAATGGTTGCCATCGCGAAGAAACATGGTAAAGCTGTGACTCAAGTCGCTCTGAGATACTTGGTGAGTGACAATCATAGTCATCAGTTCCACCCAACGTTCTACCGAGCCGAAACCAACCGCACCTGCACGCGACGCCTACTAAACAACAGAAGAGGCTCTGACCACCCACCAACCTAAAGCTAAGGCTCAATTCCCTCTCAACAAGGCTCCTTGATTAAGTGCTACGTCCAGTAGTGGGTGTCATTCAGCTGATAAGAAGACAATCGTCATAGATCCTACTGAAGATACTTGATGAAACCGCTGCGACTATTTTTGCCGCAAGACCTTATGTCTAGCGAATGAAGAAATTTGCCATCTAAACAAAGATAAGGAAACAAAACAAAAAAAACATTGCTTTTCTATGGCTGCATCGCTTTTATTCCTTTGCCATTCTTTTTACGCAAATAATGATATTGTGATTGCACTTTCCGTGTTTGCAATGTACTGACCTTTGTTGCTGGAGATCTTCCAAGTAGTGATCAAACATTACCGTCATCCGGCTGGAAGGCCGCTGTAGATAGTAATGTTTACGAACAAACGAGACTAAAGAAGTGGCACCGGAATCGAACCAGGGACTTGTGTGATATTAAGTAAGCAGTTAGTCGTTGTGCCGCGGTCCTGATTACTTAACATATACATTTTTTAATTTACTGACGATTTTAATTTATTTTTAGTACCAACGCGGACTCGGAAGTATACCAAAGTCTTTGTCGAAAGCTCGCATTTTAGAAAACGCCGCCATTTTTGATTTCGTTCTGGACAGCGATGACGTTGCCGAAATCGCTAAGTTCGACAACGGATATCGTACTGATGTACCGTCATTCTGGCAGGACTACGAAAACTACCCCTTCGAGAAGATAGCAAACCCTATGAAAGAAATACCTTTGTCTGTGCGCATATGGAAAAATGGCGCGAACCTTGATCTTGAATAACGTTTTTTAATTAACATATGTAATAAAAAACTTATAGTAAAGCAATAAAATTATTTTTATAACAACATTTTTGCACAAATATTGTACTGTAGTGATGTTCATACTTTTGATATCGCATTTGTAATGAATTAAAATAATTTTATTCAATAAAACAATCGTTTTCATGAATTACTTTCGCATACATAAAGAATGTAATCCAGTCGGGGCATGACACAGGTTTAAAAATCAAGTTTTATTTGATGAGAATTTAAAAACACAAAAACATTTAAAAATAAAATAAGATAGTATTATTGAGAACATTGACCTTGGTGACCATTACACAAATCATGATTTTAAAAAAAGTTAATTAGAAACAATGTTATGAAGGATCTATGAAATTCAAAAAATAAATCGCGTATAACCATCCATAAATCATTTCGCGTTTAATACTCATGTTCCCATGTCGATACGTTCACTAATTTTCACGTGATCGGCAAAGAAAGAAAATCTATTTTCATTATATATTTATAGATTTGACTAATGTCACTAGAGCATATATTATATACATCGCTTTGACCAATCGCCATTAAAATTGTTATACGTGTAAATTTAAACAATAACAATTAAGGGGTATTCATATCTATCAATTATTATATGTATTGTACATTAAATATATATACTAAGGATTAATAATTTCCTAAGATCAATGATTCTGTAAAATTCATCCAAAAAAATTAATATCGTCTTACATCATTTGAATATAGGATAAAGTCGTTAACATTGATCCAGTCGAAAATACAGGACATAAAAGAATAAAAAAATGAGCTGCTGATTATAATTGTAGTTTTGACAAAAAAAATGTTTAGTTGTATGATTGCAAGCTTTTTATAGATATTATTTATTTTTACTTTTTTTAAAACGTTACTAACAATGTTTTAAAATATAGTGATAATTTTACAGCTGATTAAGTTTTTATTGTTTCCATAAATTTTTGAGTAATTTTTTTAAGTGGCAATACCAGTAACTGTGCTGTAAAGGCTTTCGCTGAGAGATACTAACAGGATGCTGTCATTAACTATAACTTTATTATCCTTTGATTTGGGAGCGGTAACTCAAACAATTATATTTATTTAATAATTACTGTTGTGAATATTTTTCTCGTTACAAAATTTATTATATATCTTAATTAGCTGCGATATTTATAACCTACCTCGCGGGAAAAAGTTTTTTCCATTTATCGAATCGATGAGATGAGCAGGACATTCAACATGATGGTAAATCATCCGCGTACTAATAACAACGCAGCGCTGATTAGGATTAAATACACTGTACCACATTGTGCTCGTTATCTTGAAAGGTAAGACGTTTAACCCCGTTATCCCAATGCCCTTCAACCGGAACACAGTAATGCTTGCATCCTACTGTTTATGGGCTGCAATAGGTGCTGTGGTGGTATCTACCTAGGTGATCTCCGGCAACAGCACACCTACTACCAGTTAAAGTGTAAAAATTATCAACCTAAAAAACTAGAAATATTTTTATTTTAAAGGAAACAATAGGAAACAAAATATATGTAGTATATTAATGATTAAATTGGCTTTAGGGTCATACAAAAATAAACCTTTTTCATCTGTTTTAAAGTCTATTTCTGAATCTTGAACGGTCCATTTCTTCTGCGTACATACATTTTCTGCTCTTTTCTCCGGGTCATCAGTTCATTGTCTCACTGTTCGCTTGATAATACGTAGTACCACTCTAATATACATATCTTTATTATACGATGGATTTTATAGCAAGCTAAACAAAGGATGTAAGCGGTCCGGTACAATAACTCACGAGATCCAAGCCAACCTTACCTGCTCGTGGTGCACCCTGCTAATCAACAAACGAGGCTGCTAGCTCCCTCCAAAGCGCATTGGGCCAGCGTGGTAGGAAATGGCCTAAATGCCCCCATATAAACCTCTACAAACGAAGGTCGCGGAAAACCGTTGATGTGTGAAGGACCGATCGATGTGTAAATCTTTGAGAGAGGCTTTATGTCCAGCAATGGACGTCTATCGCCTTATGATGATGAAACATAGGATAGGATTTGCTAATGACATTAAATCTTTGATTTTGTGTCATAAACAATTGTTTTATTGCATGCAGATTATACATATTTTTATGAAAGATCACTTATTTATTCTACGGATTTTATCGCGTATTAAGTTATTTATAAATCGCTATTTCCGGTTCCACGGAGGACTGAGCTGATAGATGCCCTAATGACATAGTCATCACGGGTTATCAGCAGCTTGTAAATTATTGTTTACTGTTCGTTATACGCAGAATAAGTTCACTGTGTCTTGGAGTCGTTGTAACTGTTATAAATAACTATTAGCAGTTTCATACACTTATATATCTATACTCGTGTTATGAATTATATAAATGATAAATCTGAACACTGATATCATAACAAAAACGGCGTTTATTCTAATACAATTCTTTTTTATTTGACGGAGCGATAAGACGAGCAAGACATTCACCTGAAGGTAAGTGATACTTTTGCCCATAACAATATGGCGCTAGTGAGGATGATATACATATCACCATAAACAGCTCATAGTCTTACGACACAAGATGTTAAGTCTCTTCTCCCATGTAATATCTTTAGTTACAGCGCCCTTCAAACAGAAACATAGTAATATTTGCACACTTTTGTTTGTCGGCTGCAATAGAGCTGCGGGGGTACCTGCCTAGACGGTCTCCGGCGACAGTCCTGCTTCCAGTAAATTAGATTTCTCTATCACATTTAAATATCAACTAATCAACGCTTGAGAAGCAATTACGCCGCCACAGATTATACCTATTCCGGCCATAAGTTCTGATAAAAATAAAAATGTATTTTTTTAATATGAAGTAATGTAATATTATTAAAATTTATACATACATATTTATTAGTCTCCGAAAAAATTAAAAAAAATTCTATTCGAAATGGCCATCTTTGACTTTTATGGCCTATAGGCCTTTAATCTGTTTAGCCACGAATTTATGGATTTACGCACTGTTTCCAAGAGAAATTTCTACCGCCGCCACTGCTTGCTCCAAAGATTTTTTAAGAGGCTCAATGCCACCGTATCGCTTACAGCAGGCCATGACCTCTAACACTGGCCATAATTTGAAGTCTAAAGGGTTCAGGACTGAGCCAGATAAGAGTCAGTCTTCAGCGCTTATAAAGTACAGAACGTTCGTTCCAAGCCAGGCTTGGATAGTTTGCGCCTGGTGACCAGATGCGGAGTCCTGCTGGAAACTCCACAGGAAAAAGTGTATCGCTGAGAGGTTTCACTACATGATCCAAGACTATATTTTGATCCCCTTTGACTGCAGTTTTCACTCCTTTTTCACAAAAATTTAGTTTTGTGACTCCTTGATAAGACGCGCCCAACCAAACCATCACTGACGCAGGATGATGACCACGTTGTACCTTTCCGACCACTTGACCAGCTTCGTTAGAACTGTGAGCGTACACTTTATCATTTTGCTTATTGTAGTGTTCTTCAATCGTGAAATTTTTTTCATCAGTAAAGAGGATATTTCTGTGGCCTTTACCTGCATATCGTGACAGAAGGCGTTTTGATCAATCCACTCTCTTTAATTGAAAGATTTATTTAGGGCATGTCCTGTATATCGACTTTGATCTGATAAGCACCAAGCTTCAGGTCATGGATGGTCACGGGAATCTTCATTTCTCGCGATAAGATTTTTTGCTTCCTAATGGGGTTTCGACGAATTCTGTTTTTAACAACATTGACAGCCTTTGTAGTTCTAATAGCACTCGGCCGCCCCGATCTTTTCTGGTCTTCGACAGAGGAAGTGTTGTGTTGTAGTACGATATACGAACATACGGCCGATACCAAGCTTTCGAAGTGTCTGGAATATGACTGACGGCTCCATACCCAAATATAATTGTGATATTAAAAAATTTTCAAACTTTAGTCAGACCAAATCAGATTCAATGTAGTTGACTACGTGGACACGAGGAAGATGATAGAAAGCAAGGCCAGGTCACAAGACTAAACTTCATGTTGTACTGCGCCATTTGATACATATTAATAAAAATATTTAAATATAAAAGCTGACTAAGACGGAATACCAAGACGTGATAAATATGGCATTTGCCATCGAAGCCGTTTTTCGTGATGCCATACATGAGGCATAGGTTCGATTGCAAATCATCGTGACGACACCGACATGTTCCAGAAAAAAATGCTTTCGTGGTCATTTCGCAGAAGTGAGTTCATCACCTTGAGATTTAGGTACATAAATAAATTAAAATATAAAAATAACTGAATTTTTTTCTTCATATGTTTAGTGCTTTTCCAGCGAAATTCAATGAAGAAAATTATCTAGTTTTTAGGAAGATGATCCATGCTACCCGTTGGAAAACAGATTTATACAAATCGGATCTGTATTATTTCACGCACAAAATCGATTAATAAAATAAAGAAAAACACAAATGTGTAAACACAAAAATATTTTTATTAATATATTTGTATTCTAATTATCGTGCAATTTCTGCTATTATGGAATTAAACTCCTTATAAAGTCTATACACAGCAATTATTTAAAAAGAATTAACTACCGTATACTGAAGTAATCATTTGTTGACATCAATTGGCGAAACTTTTTTGAAAAAGAGTCAATCCATAAAAATTTAGACAATCAGATCACAGTTTTTATTACTTCGTGCTATGCGAATTTTGTCTTGCGTAAATACATAATTAAAACAAGTCTTAGAAAGTAAAAAATTATATTAATAAAACGTGCTATGAAAATTTGGAAATATGCAATTATTCCCAGTGTATTCTGCTTTAGAGTTTCTTAATATCATTGATAATCGCAAAATAGTAATTTCTAACATCACTATTCAGTATCGCTTTATGTCAAAATATATAACAGCTGTCATTTAGTTCTTGTTTTAGCGATGGTGGGGAAGGTTATACAGCTTTAAACTAAAAATATTACGTACTATCAAAAATATATTTACGATGTCACAATCTTAGAATTCGATCAGAAACTGTATGATTTGCTTTAATTGTTGTTAAATCAATGAATGTTCGCAGGTAAATATAATATGTAGTAATGAATCACAGTGAAAGTTTTTATTGTGCTATAAGTTCAAGAGTTATGTTTTGCATTATTAACGCCCAAGGACTATCGTGAATAATATTAAGCTACTTCAATAATCTGTTTACCATTATTCGATTTATTATTATTTGATTATTTCTAGAAAACTAGTTTGTCTGACCTTGCAAACCTTTCCTGTTCTTACCATTTCCTTTTTTTAAATGTTTGTTAATTGATAAATTGAGTTTTTTGATTGATAAGTTAAGTTTTAAAATAATAAAATAGTAAGATTAATAAAATATCTTTATTTTGGAATTATTAGAGATGCGGAATTATTGCTAAACATTTTTAATAAATATATAGATCATGTAAATTTTTAGATCACCTTCCCTCCATAATGACAAGTTGGCGGATATATCTCGTGGTAGTAGGACTTTTTGGTGTAATAAGCACAGAATACATACCGCCAGGACCAGCTTACCCATGCCCAAAATCTGAGAGTCACTTGCTGCATCCTTGTGTATGTGAAAACGGAACAGATCAAGGGTTACATATAAGATGTGAAAATGTAGGACTTGCAGTGTTGAGTGTGGGACTAGGCAACATTGCAGGACTAGGGTTGCCTATTGAAAGGCTTGTGCTGAAAGAATGCAAAATATGTTAGTATTTTTGATTTATTTATTGATTAAATAGTATCTATATATATATATATGTATTATACTAAACCTTATGAAATTTTAATAAAGCAATTATTTTTTTAAGTGATAACAACATTTAAATTGTCTTTTAAATTGCTTGTTAATATGATTGTCATAATTAGTACATTTAAGAAAACATATATATCATCTTCCTTGATGATTGTCTAGTTGATGGTTTACAAACATTTTATATCATATAAAAAGGGTTATTAATAATTATTTTACATTGTTTACAAAGAGTTATTAAAACAAATGAAATGCTGTAGCTCCTCTTTTAATTTTATTCTTTTAATGTGATAATACTAACAGAATAAAAAAAACACTTGATTTCAGCCAACCTTTTCGGCTCTCTGCTTCATAGATCAACTGTCAGAGTATTGCATATAATTGACACACCAATAAAAACTATTGATGAGTATACTTTCGCTGGAGTGAACAGAACATTGCAGGAGCTACACATGGTTAACACAAAGCTTGCAACATTCCCTAAAGAAGCCTTCAGGGTAGGATAAATCAGTATCAATATAACTAACTGTATTATATTTACTGTATGAATCACACATATTTTTTAATCATGTGATAACCCAATGCAAGAGCCATATGTTGATGGTATCTGCTTAGATTGCAACTAGCAGCTGATACATCTGTCTATCCTTACATTGTTTTCACAATATTGTTCCTTATTTACTACTTTATCCCCATTTTCAGATCATGGGGAATCTATCCATCTTATCCATTGATGGACACCAGATGAAAACACTGGATAAGGATATATTCGGTGGCAGTCAAGCAGCAGGCAGTTTGTTGCGGCTTCATCTTATTAATGGTCTTTTGTCAGATGTCCCGATTGAAGCATTCCAGGTAACCATATCCAGAATTATTTAATTCCTAGCAATAATGCATATCGTTTTGTGTTATGTAATGAAAATTATTTATTTATGTATATAATAATAATATTAATTAAAACTATTATGTTGCAGAATTTAAAAAAGTTAAAAACATTAGACTTGCATGGAAACCGCTTGGCTAACTTAAAACGCAGTCAATTCAAAGGTATGCGCGACTTGGAGGTCTTGGACGTGAGGTAAGCATTCATGACCAAGTTTGAAGTTACGTGTATGTAAACCACCAAGGATTGGAATAGTCTGCTGGCATTATTTTTTAACCAAGTATTGTAAGAGAAGAGTAAACTGGCTTTATCAAGACTGGTGCACTTCATCACATCACCTAGTTTACATCTCCCATTTACTGTCAGGTGGAATCATAATGAAGCACCAGTTTATAAAATAAAATTTATATTAACTTTATTGTTGTTGTCGCTATACTCTTTGTTGCCGAAGACCAAGCAGCAGAAGGCAACTGTTGGTGAAGTGGATAAGTGACCCTAATTTTACAAATTTGTATATATTTAATGTGGATATTTTAAGCTACAACAATATTACGAAGTTGGATGGAAGCCACATGGGTGACCTCACCAAGCTGGGCTGGTGCAATGCGAGCCACAACCTAATCGCGGATATACCAAGGTGATTATTGCTATCATAAGTTATTTATCTATTTATACACATGAAAATATATATTTATTAAAAGGAAATAGGCAATAACACATGTACCATGACATCACCGTTCAGTCAGGTGTGATAGAATTAATACCAGTAAAAATGTAAAGTCAGCAATCTGTTCAATATTGCTTTCATCATCATTATCGTCATCAGCCAATAGACATCCACTGCTGGACATAAGTCTCCCTCAAAAATCTTCACATCCAATAGTTCATTGAGGAGAATTGTGTCTCAGCTCATCACGATGGCGCAGTGTGGTTGGGTGGTCAGAGCCTCGTCTGTTATTCAGCAAAGTGCACCGTGTGCAGGTGAGGTTGACTTGGGCTCCGTAAGATGTTGGTCGGAGCCCCATTCACAACTTTACTATGTGTTACTATGAATTAAATATGTTATCTGTTAAGCATTTTTAGTTTTGACTTCCTTTATGGTGCAGCTACTTGCCACGTACTCCCTGGTTCAATTCCGGACTACATTCAGAAAAGTTTGGATTATCGCATGGTTTATTCCTATCCGCTAGTTTAGCTACCGCCTCCATATTGTATATCAGTTTGGTTGTGTCCAAGTGACCAGCGCCGTCAACGTTTAGTTGTGTTTGAGAACCGTGAAGGTGCGTTTGATGGACAGGGTGGCAAACCTTCCCCAGGACAAGAGAATAACTGTATCTTGGAATAAAATTATCAAATACAGATTTTTCGTTCATTGCTGCCAACATCAAGAAACTAAATTTCGGTAATTCTACGTGTACACACAGATAATATATTCTTATCGTACCAAGTCTACTTCCAGGGGTATGTTCGCGAGGAATACGGTGATCAAAGTGGTGCACCTGGACAATAATAAGCTGAAGAAGCTCGACACCAATAGCTTTAAAGGCATGAGATTCTTGAGGTGAATAATTTTGATTTCTTCTCTATTGTTACATACTTTGTTTTAAAGCAAACTGTTTCTACCGTTACTCCAGACGTCTGTACCTGCAAGACAACCAGATCACAGACATCGGACGCGGTACTTTCTCAGCGGTGACACGAATCGGCACGGTGGACCTGGCCAGGAACCATATCAAGAAGGTGGATTTTCAAATGTTCCAACAGGTCAAATACGCCGAGGTTAGTTTTCGTTCTATATTTTTATTTTTTGTCGGCTGGTGATGACGACGATGATGATGATGATGATAAAATGATTATATACAGCTATGAATTAATTGACATAGGAAAGTGTTTACATTCTGCTCATCCCGTTCTTTTTCCATCAGATAATAAACATGGCGGAGAACAACATAACGCTAATCGACAAGCAGGCTTTCACCGACCTGTATCAGGCGGTTGTGAACATCTCGCACAACCAGCTGGCAACCATCGAATCTGGCGCTTTCCAAAACTGCAATAATTTGACGGTGCTCGACCTCAGCCACAACCAGCTCGTGAACATCACCCGATTTGCCTTCGACGAGAACAGCTATGCGTTTCTCCTGGACGTCTCGTACAACCTCATTACTGACTTCAGTCAGGTATTTACCCCAAAATTAATAGACAGATGTTTTTATCTTGATTGTTAAGGGATGAATTTAATGTTCTCTTTCTCTTGTACTAAGAAAAGATTTTCTTCCTCAGATTCCTATCCACAACATGACGGGAATCCGCGTGCTGAATGCGACTTTCAATAGCATCACGGAAGTGCCGAAGCTCGCGTTCCCCAAACTTTACGAGCTGCACACTGTCGACCTCTCACACAACAACATCAGCGAAATAGGAAACGCCGTCTTTCAAAACCTGTTCTCGTTGAGGTGATTTCTGTTGGCTATCATCAAGCAAGCATCAAACAGCAAGAGGACTTTAGGAAATGTATCCATATATATAATCTTTACTGGTGATAGATCCTGATGCGAGGGTCTGCTAGGAACGTAGGTTTCACCGCAACTCCTATTTCTATCGCTAAATAGTTGTGTGCGAACATTACTATGTTCCGGTTTGAAGGGAGCTGTTGCTATTGAAATTACTGCGGTAAGGTGACCTAATATGATATATTTTAAGGGGGTAAAGGGGAACAATATGGTGCAGTGTATATTATATTAACAGGAACATTAACCCCATCGCTACGGCGAGCCGTCGTTACGACTAATAAAAAAAAGGAGGAAATATTACAATCAGCTAGTGTAATAAGTATGTCGCCACCACCAGGTACCTGAACATGAGCCACAATTCGCTGGAGCGTATCAAGCCGTCTGCCATCGGAGCGGTGCCCACCGTACTTCAGCTGGACCTGTCGCACAACGAGCTGCGGGACATCTCCCGCGGTGCGCTCGCCAAGCTGGCCAGCTGCCGCGAGATCGACGTCTCCTACAACCAACTCGACAGGATATTCCAGATACCAATCAGTTTGGGGTGAGTCGTGAATATGCCGAGCTGATTGAAGTCGTGGATAAAGTGCTGTATGTTCAGACCCTTGAAAGGAGAGGATTGAGGTGGTTCCATATTGCAGCCACGGTTGAATATGTGGGAGAGCACACCATAACAATAAACAACCGTTTCCAAGTTCCAGTTGGCATAAGTCCGACATTTCTGAATGTAGACGCTGTGATGTTTATATATAGAATTATTAATACCTCACAAGTTTACTCCTGGAACTCAGGATTCTCTCTCATAAAGACTGTTATTGATCCACCACTCTGGCCAGTGCTGGTGGGCGGATCTCATTTATCTACAAAAGCTTGGTTCTTGGTATGGTCTCCTTATGATGGTTTTCTTTAACCCAAACCTCATACTTGACCGGATTTGAACCTGTTTCTTCAAGATATGCTGCTTGTCATCTGATGAGATACTTTTTATCCGTACTGTCGGTTAGCGAGTTGAAGATGGCTTACAACAACCTGTCCGAGATCCGGAGCAACACGTGGCCGAGCATGAATGCGCTGCTGCGCCTCGACCTGACCGGGAATCACCTGAGCGACGCGCTGCGCGGGGACTCGTTCGTCCCGCTGCTGACGCTGCAACACCTGCACCTTACAAGCAACGGTCTCACCGCGCCCCCGTGGGAGGCGCTCAACACGCTCTCCAGCCTGCAGTACCTCTACTTGCAGGTAAGAGGAGCACGTGCTGATTCATCTAAGCTTAAGATACCAGCATAGGTGAAGTTGTCATGGCGCTGTTTGTAAGGTCGTATGCTTCATACTTCGAAGAGGCTCGGCTCTGACGCCTACTGGACTTCGGCTTACGAGAGAAGTTTATTATTTTCATATTATTACATTTAACTGGAAATGGTTGGGTTATTCTGCCGTTACTGTGATCCGGTTTGAAGGGCGCTGTAGCTAGTGTAATTAGCGGAGTAACGAGACTCAACATCTTAGGTTTCAGGCGACGAAAGCAATGTGGTGCAGTGTATAACATTCTAACTGGCGTCAGGTCGTTATGTATCACTTACCATCAGGTGAACGTCCCGCTCCTTTGGTTGCTTAATTGTAAATAAACAAATATTTATGGTTATGTTTTTTTTCTTAATTTATTCATTCTCACTTCTCTTATTCCACATTCTCACTCTGATTCCACTCTTATAATTTACATGCAAATATCTACTTTTTTTTATAACACACTTTCATTTACAGTACAACAATATAACAAGTTTATCGAAGTCGGCATTCGGAAACCTGCCCACCACATTCATGGTGAACCTCTCTTACAACCAACTCAACACCATCTCTCCGGGTAGCTTCTTAGGTCTGCAGCAGCTGCTCGATTTGTCCCTCAGTGGAAACCAGCTCACCCACATCCCAAACGAGGCCTTCAAGGGATTAGTGGCTTTGAGGTATTTAAACTGGTAATAGATCGATTACAAGGTTGACCGATGATCTGGTGAGTATCGCGGGAACCCACTGAATGCGAGCAACGCGGAACCGATCGATGTGGAGATCTTTGGGGGAGGCCTATGTCCAGCAGTGGACGTCTATTGACTGATGATGATGAACACTATTGTAGATATGTACATAAATAAATAACAGATTTCGCTCGTCCCATTGTTAGATGGTGTTAGGTCTCTGCTGCCGGATACCGTCTAGGTAAGTACCACCGCAGCGCCTATTTCTGCCGCCAAACAGCAGTGTGCAACTATTACTGTGTTCCGATTTGAAGGGCGCTGTAGCTAATGTAATTACTGAGGTAACGAGACTCAACATCTTATGTCTCAGGCAACGAGCGCAATGTCGTGCATTGCATACTGTCTTAACTAGCGCCACGTTGCTATGGGCGTATCACTTACCATCAGGTGAACGTCCGGCTCGTCTCGTCGTTTTATTATATTAAAATATATATATTTTTTTTTATTTATTTTACTATCTTTTTTCGCAAAACTTTAATATGTAAACTTTACTGCGTTCTAGTTTGAATATCAGCGTAGCGTTTGAAATTAATTAACTACACATATCATTTGATATCAGAAGGCGCGGAAACCACGGCAGTTATTGTGAAGTCTTTTAACACAGTCTCTGGTTCGATTCCGAGAGCTTTTCAGTACCTGGCTAGTTGGACATCCTCTTGTAAATTTGCCATAACAACGTTCCTTCATCCTTACGCTCATTGGAGCTTGAGGTGTAATGTTAGTTCTGTATCGATTAAAAAAAAACTATTGATTTAATTAGATTTTTAATATAATTTTTTTTTCCAGGAAGCTCGACCTATCTCACAACAATTTGGAGAAAATCGATAACAAAACCAATAGCTTACTCGAAGACTGCCTGTCTCTGGAAATCGGTGAGTGGAGAGAACTGAACTATTCCATTCACAATGTGGTGATATTTTCTTCTTTCAGTGGTGGCTAGTTTCCGGTAATGGACACCATCTAAGTAGCCACCACCAGCAGCTCCTATTGTAGCTATCAAACAGTAGCGTACAGACATTATTGTGTTCTGGTTTGAAAGGCGTTGTAACTATGTTAAATTATTTGGGTAAAGAGACTTAACATATCCCAAGGAGATGAGCACAATGTGGTGCTGTGTATATTATCCTAACACCGCGTTGTTCTAGACTGTTCTTTCTACTTGTATCATTGGTTCTTCATATAAAGAGAAGTGTGGAAAGGTGAGGAGTTTCACTCGGATATAAAGAATTAAAGTGGCTATATATATTGACCAGGTGAACCTGAGCTACAACAATTTCGGGTTCCTCTCCAAGAAGATGTTCCCCTGGAGCCGCTGGGTGCCCTACCGGCTGCGCGCCGTGGACCTCAGCCACAACCACATCCCAGTGCTTACAGCCGACATCACCGTCGGCACTGCAACCGTTAAACAGCTTAACCTTTCTTCTAACATCATCAACGATATCAGGAACAGTGAGTGTATTGAAAACTGGATTATATTACATAAGGTTCTCCAGTCAAGTGCGGAGACAATCAGGTCGTAGGTGGTGAAGTGGATGTGATGCAGGCTCATTCAAGTATGTTACGCTACCACTACTCCTTCCGTGTGCGAGCACGTTCTCTGCCTTCAATCTTACACCAGCTTATAACGAAATTTAAAAATATATCCATTATCAAAATAACAATGTCCTGCATTATTTTTCAGATGTGCTGGGCAACTTGACATCTCTAGAGGTTCTGGATCTCTCTAACAACCAGCTGAAGGACCTCATCTCCCGCACATGTGAGCTATCGAGCATGACCATTAACTTCTATTTACCTTGACGTATTTTTCATAATATTTTCTTTCCATCGTTTTTATTATTCTAGAGACTTTACTGTGCAACAAGGATACTTACAGGATATAGAGCGGCTTTCAATCTTTATCATATTTATATAAAAAGATATACCCCCAAAACGGAAAATCTAATAATCGTATATCTTACCGTCTGATATGATCCAGTTCGAAGGATCAAGAAAAATGGTGGAAATATTCTCGTTCTATTCACGTTTATTTAATGATGAAGTTTGCGCCGCTAATGATTTTGACAACTAATGTAGCTTCATCGGACACGGGGATCGCGGATCTGGTATTCGCGAGATAAAATAAAAAACAAAAGAAAAAAATATAAAATTTCAAACAAAGAAAACTTACAAAACTGAGTGTACACATGTAAATGTAAATAAATTTGTATATAAAGGTGGAAGGAGAATGTGAGATGAAAGAGAGGGAGAGAAACTCAACTTCTCTGTCACTGGCGCAACTTTCAAACTTCCATTATTATATTTAATCATTTATACATTTTATAATAACGAAATTTTCATACATTTATTTTATCGATATTCGCCTATCAGTCAACTACACATCCCTACTGGGCTGCGAAAAGAGTTTACAAAGTAAGCTAGCAAAAAGAATAAATTATAAAATAATATATATAATTTAAATTACCTTAGGTTTTACTAGTTTCTTGTACATGTTCTTTTTTAAAAAAATAGTATTCTAGATTTATATAATAATAATAATATATAACTTATTCCCACAAACTCACAAAATAAAAACATACACTGTAATATAAATAATTCAAATAAAACAAATTATTAAGCTTTGACTTGATCGTGTGGGAAAGGAACCTACTCAGGTTTATAGGCTACATAGCCTATAAAGATCGCAACCCTGATTTTCAGTAAGACCTAAAAAAAAAACTAAAAACTCTACAGTTCCAAAAGTATACAAATGTTTTAATATTTAAAAACTTGAACTTTTTTAACAAATAATTTATTGTAGTCTGTCTTTAAAACGAAATCTCTAAAGTCTTAGGTATCAAGCAATATTTTATGAACTAGTCGCGAGTAGTGCCTTTGGTGGTGACGAGGACTATGAGATCATTGGAGGAGGGCTCGGGCCCGTCTTCTGATCACCGCCTATATCGCGAGCGCATTACGAGTAATCACCGTCTACAGTGTTATTTAAACCAGAACATTGCAGTTGTTTGCAACCTACATAATTTCCGGCGACGAGACTTTGTCAAAAATCTACAATCAGTAACGTATATATATATGTATGCACAGCCGAAGCGAAATTGACACTGCCGCAGAACATAAGCCAGCTCCTGCTGCAGAACAACTCGCTGCAGTCGCTGCCGGTGGACGCGCTGCTGAAGGCGACGCAGCTGCAGATGCTCGACGTGCGCAGCAACTCGCTAACCAGCTACACGCCGGAACTCGTCAAGGAGACGAGGGACCGAGGGCTAAGCATATATTTTGATGGTGATCAACACTGCCAAACTGTGCTTTTTATCTTTGAGACTTTGGACTTTTGAAGCCTTTACAACTTCATCAGAATCAGGGCTCCATTATGCTAAATTTTAAAGCTGATCACCACCTGATTATATATGTTAATGAGTATTTCACTTGGTGTTATATCATAACGTAATTCAAAGTGATAAACCGCACTAATCTTAAAGTGTCACCTTTTCAAAGGAGGTTCTATACTTACAAGCCATCACATTTATGGTACAGACAATCAACTGAAGTGCGACTGTCTGCTGCGCCCGCTGAAACACCACCTGGCGCGGCTCCCCAGCCGCACGCTCCAGGATGAGAGTTACCGAGGGCTGCGATGCGCGGAGCCGCCTCTACTAGAGGGTCAGCAACTGCTGGAGGTGGACGAGGAGCGGCTGCAGTGCGCAGCCAACGTTGCTACTGATGAATTACTACAACGCTACCGCGACGTCGACGACTCCGTTTACGCCCTTACCTCAGAACCTGATGTAGCTTTCAGAGATATACAATAGTGAGTATTTATCTCGTTATAAATTTTTGATTTCAATAATTGTACTGTTTAAATATTACTTTTACTATAAATTAATAATCATCACATTACTTATACTATTAAATTAATAATGATCACTTAGAGACTGAAGCCTTTAAATTAGGTTCTTGGAAACTCGTGACAGTAAAAACTAAGGTGTCATACTTACATTTTTATTTAATCTTAAAATATTTGTTTATTTATAAATATTATATATAAAGCACATAAATAAGTATCTGACTTCAATACTTACCGGCAAAGTATAAGAAAGTACATAAAGTTTCTAAAATTTAGAAAAAAACCACTTGTAATAAAACCAAGTACGATGAAATATCAAACTGTAGAGACTGATAACAGTAGACGCCCCGTAGGCCCTTAATTTGACCCTTTTCTTTTTGTTGTAACATGTGCGAGCTTATTGTTGTCGGTTTAGATATTTTACCTTCAAGCCACACCTGATTAATGTCAGATTAATTAACTTGATTCTTTGTGAAAGAAGGCACCTCGTAAATAAAAATAAATAAACTGTTATACTATTCTACAGTTCGCAAACGTCGATATACGTTCACTGGTACGTATCCAGCGCGGAGGACGTTGCTGACTTCTTCGTATTCGTGCGCGATCAAAACAACTCGCTGCCGTACAGCGCCGACGTCGCGTACCACATCCGCTCCCTGACGGTGCCCGTCGGCGAGGCGTTGCGCGACGCACTAAAACGCGGCGGCCATCTTGATCTGTGCATTCAGGCGAAGAGCTCCGCCAGCTTCGCGCGCAAATGGTTCGACAGCCAGTGTCGGACCGTACCCAACGACTACTCCTCGTGGCCTAAAAAACTTACGGTGGACAAGCGCAGGCTGTCCAAGAAGAAGGTCTCGTATAGCTGGTTCTCCAACAATACCTTGGGTCTGGTCAGCGACTCTATTCTCTTAACTCTGTGCATTTTCCTTGGAGCATGCTTCAGACGTTTGTCCGATTTAGATGTTTGACGACTGCTATCATTTCCTGTTTCTAGAGATATTACAGTTAAAAGTAAATATAATCAAATTATTGTTGCCAGCAAGAAAAAAATAAGAGCTCATTTTTAAGGTGTTCAAAAAAATTGAGAATGCACATTGCATTGTACATGCAATGCATTACTCAAAAAAAGAGGGTTTACCTTGAGAAAACTTGACATTTTTGTTAAATATTTTCCAAATTTATTAAAAAAAGAACTATATATATTAAATGAACTATATAAATTTTCGAACTAAAATATTAAAATATCAAATTCAAAATTATATCAATGATCCAGTGTATAAGTATAATATTAAAAAAAAAATCTGTATTCGACCTTAAAATATATTACGCATCTCTATATAAATTATAAATGACAATAAAAATGCAGAAATTAATTAATCGTATAAGGCTTCATGGATTTAGGCTTTAGACGTAGCAAGAAAAAAAAACTAGTTTCTTGACGCCAAGTACGAACAATTTTGACATGTGTCATGTTACCCGCGTTTTAGTCACAAACTAGAATTATATACTTTGTTTTGTCTATGCCCAGCTGTAGACGCCCATCGGCTGAAAATTTTGTTATTTATTATATATACATATTTATATTTTTTGTATTTTTTACATTTCAAATTTATTTTATATAAAAACACTTGTACAATGTTGTATATATGACATCACTTTTTACATCGATTTTAATGTTTTCTATTTACAGCTTTAAATATTATTATTATTATTTTTAGAATTTTTTAATGCTCAATTGTGTATAAGTGAAAATGAAATCCGTCCAAATTTACAAACGTTTATTTCAATAAATAAATTTTACAAACATTTTATATTTAAAAAAAAAATACTTTTATTTTAACTTTTAAGATACTAGATCATTACAAAATATTTGAAAATAAATCAAAATGGCTGACTTCATACCTTTCGTAGGATATAGGAAAATAACTAAATTTTTACATACTAATCGCAAAAGTTTAGTTATTTGAAGGTTAGTTTATATCTATATCCTACTTAAAAACATGATGTACAGAATTTTTGTAATAAATCAAACGTATAAACAGTTCATGTGATAAATAATACTATGAAATATTTATGGACTAGTAAAACCTGACAGATGCTATACAAAATACTGGAGTTCATTGTATATATATATATATACCAGCTCTTCATTATAGCATTTGCCTGAAATATTCCTTGAGAGCGACCGCAACCGCAAATGATTTTCTACACTGTTACTATAGTAACCGCATAAATAATAGGAAATGAACATACTTATCAAGTTGATTAGCAATAAAACGATGAAGGTTCCGTGAAATTCAAAAATTAAATGGCCTATCACCATCTACAAATCATTACGCGTCGGATGGCCATGGCAACGTGTCGAGTAGGTTCACTAGTTTTCGCGTGTTTAGCGTACAAAGGAAACCTATTTTCATTACATATATATGCAATGAAAATGGGATATAGGGGGACCGACGATCTGGTGTGAATTGCAGGAACCCACTGGTTGCGAGCAACGCGTGACCGACCGTTGTGGAGATCTTTGGAGGTCCTTTGTCCAGCTGTGGACCTCTATCGGCTGATGATGATGACAATTATATACATATATATAAATATAGATTAACGCCAAAGAAATTCTAAATCTTCTCTTATAATTTTGTATAACAAGTAGCCAATGAAATTCAAAAAGAATTTTAATATAAAATAAATAATAATTTGAACAATTATTTCAAAACCCGATAAGTACGCTATTAGTATGTATTATTAATAATATTTTGGTGCGTATAAGTAAATGTATACACAGGAACGTACTGCACTATGGTCATAACCTCACCACGAGATCATCAAATCAACGAGCCTTAACGGAACTCTTTCGAGATGTTTTCCGGTCCTGGGCCATGTGTCCTGATAGCTCGACGTTCTCATCGTCTGGAATGGTCTTGTAGGTTATGTCGCCCGCCCACTCCGGACTGTACGACGTCCAGTCGCTAAGACTCATCGACGCGCCTGAAACGACATTACTTCTTTAAACGTACTGTTAATAAACATAACCTCAAACCACTGTCTGTCTGTCGGACACTGTCTGTCTGTCGGACACTGTCCAAGTCAATACCTTGTATTCTATTTATATAAAACATAATATTATATTAAAAAAAAAAAACCATGTCACTGCAACGAGATGCAGATTTTTACTAGTGGTAGGTCTCTGTTACCGGAGACGTCTAAATACCACCACCGCTCATGTTTAAGTGCGCGAACATTACGCTGTTCCGGTTTGAAGGGCGCTGTAGCTAATGTAATTACTTAGGTAACGAGACTCAAGATCGTATGTCTAAAGGAGATGAGCACAACGTTGTTATGGACAGACGTATCACTTAATATCAGGTTAACGTTCCTCTGGTCTCGTTGCTTTTTTGGATAAAAAAAAGGTTATTTTCATATCAAAGCTCAAACAAGTTTAAATTTTAATAGCTAAAAAAATTAACGAATATTTTTTTTCTTTTAATCTATTTATTTTCTAACCGACGAAGTGACTAGATAAAGGAGAGGTTCATCTTAAGATAAATGACAAGCCCCACACACACCCATAACAACGCGGCTCTAGTTAGGATGACATACACAACGCTGCCTTGTGCTGGTCGTGAAACATAAGAGTTGTGTGAAGTGTTGTTATATTACCCCAGTAATTCCACTACCTACAACACCCTTCAATCCGGAACACAGTAATATTTGCATGATACAGTTTGCCGACTGTAATAGGAGCTGCGGTGGTCTAGGTCTCCGGCAACAGAGACCTGCTCCTTTGTATACATTTTTTTTACTTTACTATTATTTTCTTTACTATACTACTTTTATCTTACTTTCTACGTTTATATACGTTTCCTTTGATTAGTGCTTATCATCATTTTACTATCAGCGAGTCGCAGAGGGATTTCAAGTTGGAAATAACTCCATGAATAAATAAGCTACTTTCTGACCTTCACTAGGATAGTGAGTACATTAAATATCGATTCGAAAAATCGATTAATTAAACATTTATTAATAATAAACCAATTCCTGCAGTTCGATTAAATATTGTATTTGTGGGTTTGCCATGTACAAAAATTATTATTAATCTTTGAAATGGAGTTCATTAACAAAATCTTATTTAAATGTGTAATTAGATCGTCTTACCGTCGGCGGGTAGACTTCTCTCGTATCCTGCAACAATTTGAATAATCAGTAATGGCAGCAGTAAAACAATTTAAAGAAGATTTTGTTATTGAACTACGTCTTACATATATTTTAATAAAGAGATTTTTTTTAGACTTTTCCCTTCATTGCTTTATCTACTGGTGGTAGGTATCTGATGCTGGAGACCGTGTAGGTAAGTACGCGACAAACAGTACTATGCAAATATTACTGCGTTACGATTTGAAGGTTGTTGTAGCTGATGTAATTACTTAAGTAACGAGACTCAACATCTTATGTGTAAAGGCGATGAACACAACGTTATTATGGGCAGACATATCACTTAATGTCAGGTGAACGGTCCGATCATCTCGTCGCTTTATTGAATAAAAAAAACGATTGTTTCATATTTTTGAATTTATATTTATATCCGAATGCTCAATAGTTTTCAAAGAACAAATAATTTAAAACTTAATAGCTTAACTTATATACATATATTCTTTTATAATTATGTGTATTTTTTCTATTCGATGAAGCGAGGAGATAAGTGAAAGGTTCACCTGAAGACAAGTGTGTTGTAGCTTGTAAAATTACCAGGATAGACTTAACATAAAACTTAGTCTCAAAGCGACGAGCACAATGCGATGGGTCGTATGCCATCTTAACTAACATTGTTATGGACATGCGTATCACTTACTATCAGGTGAACGACCCGCTAGTGCCGTCACTTGGTTGTATAAAGAAAAATTTTACATTTATGACAATAAACTTGCACCACAATCCGTCGCCATTCTTCGCGCACTGCAGTTTATATTCAGAATTTTAAATGCTCATAATTATTGTATTTAATTAGAAAAATAAATAATTAAGTAAACTTTTCACATGAGTTTTAAATAATTAATATAAAAATATAAGTAATGTTGCCATTGACTGACTTCTTGCAAGTTTTTCATCTCTAGTGGAACTACTTCATAATGAAAATCATATTTTTTTACTTTACTTACGGTAACCTTTTTTTTTAAAAAAAAGGTAAGTAATACATTCAGTATATATATAGGTTTTAAAACAGTTATACTTTACGTGTATGACAGATACTTTGCGTATGATGTTTTTTTATAAATATCTTCGGAAGTGTTTCATCAACAGCTTATTGCTCGCGTAGCCACAAAAAGCGGTCAAGCAGAGGTGGAGTGCAAAGAAACGAATACACAATATCTAGGTTACATCTACATTAGGACGTGTAGCCAAGTGGAGCGAATTGTTACGCGTTACGGGTAACTAGTAACGGAATAGATTCTTTTTTTCTAATCGTTAAAAGTTTCAGTTTCATATTGGCATAGAAATGAACCTTATTATAAAAAAATACTCTTACTGTAATCACTGTTAGATAATGATTACTGGTGGCAGGTGTCTGTTGCCGGCGACCACGTGGGCATCATCGCAGCTCCTACTCACTAGCTCTGACACTTCCGCCTCGAAGGGTGTTATAGCTAGTGAAATTACTGGAGTAACTAGACTTAACGCGTTAAGTATAAAGATGAATACAAGCGGTGCAGTGTACATCACCCTAACTAGCGTGACATTGTTATAAGATAATTTTTTTATACAACCAAGCAACGAGATCAACAGTACGCTCACCTGATGATAAGTGACACTCCCGCTCTTATCAACGAGGCAGTAGTTAGAATGTTATGCACAGCTCCATATTGCGTTCATCGCCTGAGATATAAGACTGAGTCTCGTTACCCCAGTAATTACACTAGCTACACTGCCTTTCAAAGCCTGTTTATCGGCTGCAATAAGCTCTGCAGTGGTACCCATGTAAACGGTCTCCATCAACAGAGACCTACCACCAGTAAAATATCGCTGACCAACCGGTTAACGTCTCTTGGCTTAGTAGAATAAAAAAAAAGAAAGTGAACTTAAAGTTCTCTGAAAATGGTTTACATATTTTATAGCATATAATATATATATATAAAGTTTGAAATTTATTCATGTATTTTAATAACTATATAAAATATATTCTAATAAAATATTATAACTACATTAAACTTAACAATGGACTATAACTTCTATGGACACGTCAAACTGCAAAACAAAATGGCGGCAACGGTTTTCTAATTATTTTCTAATGGTATTTAGATTAGTGCTATTAAATTTTCATTCATATTCAATTCAGTATCGTCAGCATCATCATCAGCTAACCATTTGCATCTCGACCTACATTTTGACACTTTTTTTTTCTTAAAGAACATTTGACACATACTAATTTTCACTGACATTAAAGTTCAAATGTAGTTCACCACAAGTTCACTTATGCTTTATTTGAGCAAAAAAAAAACTGATGCGAATATTTATAAATGACGGTAGGTCATAGTCATCGCCTAGGTACCACCGCAGCTTCTATTTCTACTGCCGAGCAGTAATGTACAAATATTACTATGTTCCCGTTTAAAGGGCGTTGTAGTTAGCGAAATTATTGTGGTAAAGATACTAATGATCATCATAAAGTGTACATTATCCTAACTACCGCCACGTTGTTATGGCGACGAGCAAAATTTGGTGCAGTGCATATCATTCTATCTAAAGCCACGTTGTTTTGGGTGACGAGCAAAATACACTGTAAATCAAACAGTTTACGCTGTCACTCTGCCACCCCATCTATATACTATCGCAAAAGACGACTAAGAAGGAACTAATACCAGGAGTTATGGATATCACTTGGGTAAAATGATAGTGTACTACAAAATCAAAGCCCTGCTTGACTTTTTTTTTGTATTTAAAGTGATTGAGAAAATCTCACCGTGATGTTCGTGGTGCGGTGTCCAGGACCAGTCGTGGTGATGGTGATCTGTTTGCTTGCCCTTTAAAGCTGTGAAGAACGACGCCACCTGGAATTAATATATATTTTTTTATTTGTTCAACGAAACGGTGAGGCGAGCGGGGACGTTCACTGATGGTAAGTAATACGCTTGCTCATAACAACGTGGCGCTACTTCTTAGCTCTGTATCAAAAATTCTGGAGAAGATAATGGACAAAACACTGACGCCGTATTTAGAAAAGAATAACATACTTCATAGCAATCAGTACAGCTTTCGTAAAAATTCGATCCACAGATGATGCAGTCCTGTATTTAACCTCATTAATTGCTTCTTACTTAAATAGGAATAAGAAGTGTATGGGAGTGTTTCTTGATCTACAAAAAGCATTTGACACTGTCAACCCTGATCATGCTTCAACGTTTTGAAAATGTAAGGATAAGAAGGTCTTCCTTACAATTGGCTTAAGGACTATCTTTCTGACAGAAGCTAATGTGTAAGAATTGATGAGTTTGAGAGCAACACATCATCTTGTACATACGGCGTTCCGCAAGGTAGTACGTTAGGTCCAACACTCTTCCTCATATACGTCAATGAACTCTGCAAGGTTAATACCAAAGGCTCAGATATCATAATGTTCGCAGACGATACTGTGTTGTTATTCCATGAAGATACGTGGAATAAAGTATCATCTCTTGCTGAGGAAGGTCTTAAATCAGTGACTAGTTGGTTGGAGGACAGCCTACTCAGTCTTAACACAACTAAAACTAAACATATCTGTTTTAGTAAAAGTGCTAAAGCTGCTCCCAGCAAAGAGTTTAAAATATTGATTCGTCTATTTCCTTGCAACGGCAAAAATTGTACATCTCAGTGCCAGTGTGACTCTATATCTAGAACAGACACTGTAAAATATCTTGGAGTGGTTATTGATAAAAAAAAATCATGGGAACACGCAAATACAGACATATGCGCGCACACACATGCAAGCACGTGTACTAGTATACATATATAAAAACAAGCACTATAAACTATAGCAATTTAATAAAAAAAAATTATATACAATACTGTAACGGAAACTGGTTCCCGAAATACAGGAATATTCCTAGTTCGAGAATCACGGACCATGACAAGTCTGTACATAGCTGTAACTCTAATAATAAATAAATAAATAAAAAAAACCGTGACCCACCACCAGTGGTATCTTGATTTTATTAAGACAAATAAATATATAAATTTTCGGGAATAAGTTTTGGTAATTTGTATCTACTATTTAAAAGTAACTACAAGATATATATTTAAATAGATATATTAATATACCATATACAGAAATGCAAATGGCGCGGATGTAATATATGTAAACCATTGTTAGTAAGTATATATAAATATTTATGTTATTACTATACTATTACTATATTTATATGGTATAGTTATATTCACGATATAATTCCTCATCACTTTTTTTACCACCGGACGACCAAACGCAAAACGAGTCTGCCTCCATATGTAATGGACATCTTCAGTTTGCGAACAAAGAGATTGAGCTCTTCGTTCTTCATGAGAACAGCAAAGGATTGGAACAACTTGCTGTCGTCGGTGTACCCGTACAAATATGACGCGGGTGTCTAAGACTATATTGAATAGGCTATTACTAGGTTAGCACGCTTATCCACCGCAGACCACATCACCATTTAACACCAGGTGGGATGATCAAGCGTTTTATCGTCTTAAAAAAAATACTGATTTTTAAACAGGTTAGAGAGTTTTTAATCATGAACCAAAAATAACAAACACAAAACATGCATTAAGTTTCATTAACGCACTACTTAAGTTCAATACGAGAAAAAACTTTCGGATTGTTTTTTTTTTGTCTAATTCTATCAATTTACTTTCAATGCACGAGGTACGTGCGTAGGCCGGTTGTTGCCATCACAAAAAAAATCTATTTCACCCGCATCATCGCCTTGTGGGTCAGTAATTTTACGAGGCATGGCAACACTGGCACACAACAGCCTTTGTTTTGTTCTTTCTTTTTTTTTTAAACTGTACTGCGTACGCCGAGAAATTACAAATGGCGGACATAATGCTTAGAGGTATTCTTTACTAAACAAATTTTATGTCCCTTTTTTTTATTCGTCTACGACATTCACCTGATCTTAAGTGATTGTCGCCTTGAGACAATGATGTTAAGTATTGTTATCCCTGTAATTACACTAGCTATAACACTTTTTAAACCAGAACACGGTAATGTTTCCACACTACTGTTTGTCAGCTGCAATAGTTATTGACGTGGTAACTACTTAAACGGCCAACAGAGGCGTTTACCTATTTTTTTGTTATCGAAGGGAAAATCTTCTAAAAAGGTACCTTGCTTCTGGGGGGAAGTCCAGGTTATGTTGGATTTTTATCAAGAGGCCCCAGCATCTCCTACGGAATGCACCGGTGCCTCCTGGCACTACGCCTAAAGCACGTCCCAGAGAAGGCTGTAGCCGTCCTCGGCACCCTCGCTTTGAGACGACAAGCACTAGACCACATCGTAATTTTAGTTCATCCCCGGGGTCGCTTAATGAACAATGAGGGCTCTCACTTTCAAAGCCCAATAAGGCGAAAACCTTTTTAGTCGCTTTCTACGATAAGCAGGGCTTACCTTAGTCCTATTCTTAATAGCCGGAAACTACAGGGCAAAGGTGACCAACCCACAATTAAGATTAATTAAATTAAAAACATATATAAATTAGAATATATACACAAACATTAATGTTTATATATAAGGTTTTTTATTATTTTATCCCCGTTATACGCAAGTACGCTAATAAGATCTGAAAGCTTATTAGAGACTTTCCATGAAGTTATGAATTAACTGAGATGTTATCAGAAGTATTGAGTACATTTTTTTAAACCCTTTGTATGCGCCGGCAACTTTCTTCGTCACAGTTTTTATGTTGTGTCTTTGTTGACGGAAACCGTCCTAGGTAGGTACCACCACCGCAGCTCCAATTTCCGCCAAACAGCAATGTGTAAATGTTCCGAATTGAAGAGGTACGAGTATGTCGCTAATGAAATCTTTAATGTGACGATAACATTTTAAAAAAAAGCTTCAATATAATTTTAACGTAGTCATCTCCGAGTAGCAATCAATCCTCAGCTGATAGACGGCCAATAGTGAACATAGGTCTGCTTCAAAGATCTTCATATTCAGCATGACCGGTACTGAAGGGATTTAGAGCCAGTTCCCATCACACTGACTTAATGCGGTTTGTTGATTACCAGAGCGCACCATAAGCAGATCAGTATGGCTTGGATCCTGTGAATTGTTCTGCGGGAACCCTTACACCCCCATACTAATCACACTTTAATATATTAAAATTATTTCTTATTTTAAACCCCTCCATGTCAAAATGGAGAGCAAATAATTGATCTGTTCTGTAGCCTTATTAACGGGACCCCTTACATTCTCCCTCCCCTTTATTCTCTATTCGTTATAATTAAACAAAACTACATTAAATTGTTTTCCTCAGTAAAATATAGAAAATACTTCTATCGTTAAGCAGTAGTGTGAAAACATTACTTTTTTTTATCTACTTAGGTAACAATATGAGGGTATTGTTGGTAATGAAACAACTTAGATCTAACTAGTGTTTCGTAAAAGGCAAACGTTTCACTTGTCGCCGGACCAGCGCCCAGCCTCTCTCGTCATTAAGTTAAACAAAAAAATCTTAATTACTATGAAGCCAAGTTAATTTTGATTCGTTAAAGTTAGTTCCTGTTTAAACCTAACAGTGATTTGATCAAAAAGTTAGATTGTAATAATTGTGTGCCGTCGTTCGTTACGGCTCGCGGTGGTGAACGTGAATGTGGCAAGAATGTGTTAAGTCGCTGTTCACAATAACTTATCTAATTAAACATGTTAAGGCAACCGTATACAAGTTATTAAGTTGAGGTGCTCTTTATTTAGCACAACGTTATTGTGTATATGAGGGGTGTAAGGGGCTCCGCGCAACATCTTACCTGCACGCGGTGCATCCTGCTGAATGACAGACGAGGCTTTGACTACCCACCAACCCGCACTGGTGTAACGTGGTGGGTTACGGCTCAATTCCCCTCAATAACCTCCAACAATGGATCGATGTGTGCATTTTTGTGAGAAGCCTATGTCCAGCAGTGGACGTCTGTCGGCTGATGATGATGACACTACTTATTTAAAAATCTAGCTTGACTGTCTGTTTGTTCGTAATAAGCTCAGACACAGCTGTACTAATTAGTTAAGATTTTAATGAGTAAATAGCTTAGTTAAGACAATAAATAATTTAGTTGACTATTAATAAACAAACGAGATAGTTTTTTTTTTTAGTTCTTTTATATAATGGAGCGACGAGACGAGCGGGACGTTCATCTGGTGGTAAGTAATACACCCATAACAACACGGCGCTAGTTAGCATGGTATACACACCACCACATTGAGGTCGTCGCCTTAAGACGTAAGATAAAATTTTGAGTCTGGTTACCCAAGTAATTTCAATAGCTACAACTCCCTTCAATCAGGAACACAGTAACGTTTGCATACTACTGTTTATCAGCAGCAATAGGAGATGTGGTGGTAATTACCTAGACGGTCTTCGGCAATAGAGATCTGCCACCAGTGAACTGTACTGGTTACTGTGGCAATTTGTGCTTGTTGATGTAAAGTGGACGTTCTTGGCCAAAGGATATGTACAACCTAGGAACACTATGCTACTAGCTACTGCTACTAGGCGACTAGCTACAGAGCGCTTCAATCAACATGGTAAGGTTTGCACGCTGCTTGAGATCAGCATAAATTATAGTCCACCATCATATGGAAAACTAGCTGTTCCCCGCCTGGTAGTTGTTAGCTGTAATACAGAATAACTTGCAGCTCCCTTTGGGGATGGTATTTCGTAAAATCCACTCTTAGCTGACCTCCAAACGGCAGAAGCAATATCTCTACCAAACTTTTAGTCTTTACGTCTAATAGTTTAAGAGATCTCGTGATGAGTTAGTAGAGTCTCAGGATACCTCATATCATCATCATCATCATCATCGGGCGATAGACGTCCACTGCAGGACATAGGCCTCCACCAAAGGTTTTCACATCGATCGGCTTTCCGCTACCTTCACCATACAGTGAGCACCGCTGAGCACTAGGATCCATCGTTAGTAGGGGTTCATATCGGGGGAGTTGGGCTATTTCCCACTACACTGGCCCAATATGGGTTGGTGGAAGCTAGAGCTTCGCCAGTTGAACCAGCAGTTGAGATTGACTTGAGTGTCGCGGAAGAGTTCAGTAGCCATGGTATGGTCACCCATGGTGAATCGCAGCAGAACCTACCCGGCCGGCCCGAGGTGGCCGCTCCAGGGTAGAGCTCCTATTAAAGTGAGCTCGCCTCGGATGCGTGCCGGTGGACTGCAGGGGCGGCTTAATACTGCCCATTGCAGCCGAGGCGGAGTCGCGGAGGGAGAGGAGTGTCGGTATTGCAATGCGCCGCTCTCTCTATTTTCCGCGGCCGTATACCAGACGGTGGCGGAACCCAAGATCGGATCCGCCGCAGAGAGTCTGGAGTTTTCTCTCTTGTCTCCCATTGTCTCTGGGTGACGGATTCGAGGGAATCCGTTGCCCGCACGACTGTAAGAGGCCGGGGAGACAGCGCGCGGTGTGTTCCGGCGTGCCCTTACAGTGGTGAAAAGGAGGGTTTTGTCTTTCCCTCCCGAGGTGGAGCTGCATAGTGCAGCCGGCGCCGACGGGGTCGCGGATGTATGCGAAAGCGTTGCCGTAACACTGCCATTAGGCGACGAGGTAGGACATCGTGGGGTTTTAGTCGGTACAAGTCCGACATAACCTGCGAGGGCAGGTATGCGCAGGTATTTTCCCCACATAAAACAAACAAAAAAGGGGTCCTGTGAGTGCGGGACTCCTTACACCCTTCCACATATTTTAATATACAATATATTACTTAATCATGCCTTGAGGACTATCATTAGGTCATCATCATCTTTAAATCGATTGATATCTATGAAGCACGTGGGTCTCGTGAGTTCTTACATACCCTATATATACTCTATATATATATATATACAATATATACATAAGATTTTGAAAAAAAAAATTAAGTAACTATTGAAGTAAAAAACTTGGAGAGTAACTCTCCGACGAAACCACGGAGGCCGTGAAGTTACAATAATCGGGTATTGTGAAGTTTTTTGTAGCGTATACCTGTACTAGAACTTTTTATCACGCCAACCAGCGTGACGTTGCTGGTAAACAACTCAAGTTATAACTGGTTGTATCCCTTGGCTTCACTCGCATGGAAGTCAGGGTATACGGCATATGTTGACCAACAACCTATCATTTATTTCTACCCTTCTTTTAAGTTATATCAAATATCCTATTTCTTACAAAATATACGAATTGTTTGAAAGGTTAATGAATTAAAATCTAACATACAAACACAAGGGGTGTAAAGGGTTCCTCTCGACATCTTACGGAACCCGTCAACCTAACTTGCTTGTAGTGCACCCTTCTAAACTACAGACGAAGTTCTGACTACCCACCAATACGCGTTAGGCCAACTTGGTGAGATTAATGCCAAATTCCCTGCCAATGAGGATCCTTTAAGGAGACCTATGCCCAGCAGTGGGCGATATCTGACTGATAATATAGATAGATACAAACCCACACACAGCTATTTAAATTTATAAACGTAGTCGTTTCCTTTTTCATCTTTTATTGTTATATGTTTACTTAAAGGACAATTGAGATAGATATTACCACGGTAATCACCTTAAACAAATTAAGCATTAATAACTTAACTTTTTCAAGAAGATCTTGGAACTCATATTAAATAAAAAAAACTATAGATCAAAACTGGTTTATCCATTAGTGTACTAAAATGAAGGGGTGTAAGGCGTCCCGCACGACACACACGGGACCCAAGCCAACCTCACCAGCTCGTGGTGCATCCTGCTAATCAACAAACGAGGCTCTGGCTCCCACCAACCCGCATTGGGCTAGTGTGGTGGGAAATACCCAAGTCCCCCCATATGTACTCCTACAAACGTGGAGATCTTTGGGGGAGGTGTATGTCCAGCAGTGAACGTCTATTGGCTGACGATGATGATGTACTAAAATAGCCAACCGAAAAACATGTAGTTCATCATCATCATTACCTTTTAATCTTCATCGCTGAACCTAGCCATGCCCTACTATGGAATACTCGCAATGTTTGACTTAAGTGTTTGTAAGTAAAATAACATGACAAGTTATTTTAGCCGATTTTTATGATGATCTGATGATAAAGTAGTGATGGAGATGATCCATTCCTGTATGAGGAGCCAGATAAAGTGAATCTTAGTAGGTGTTAGGTCTTTGTTTCCGAGAGACCGACTAGAAAGGTTAGTACCCATTAAAGGACAGCACCTATTGCAGCTGACACGACAGTAGTGTGCAAAGATTCCTGTGGTCCGGTTTGAAGGGCGCTATAGCTAGTGTAATTACAGAGGTAACGAGTTTCAACGTTTTATGTCTCAAACGACGAGCGTAATGTGATGCTGTATATACCATCTTAACTGACGCCATCTTGTTACGGACAGACGTATCACTTATAATCAAGTGAAGATCTGGCTCGTCTCATTGCTTAATAGAATAAAAAAAAATGGTCATTGTGTACAGAAATGACCATACCTCTATATACACAGAAGCAATAGATTGATAAAAGTTAATAAAAGTATAAAAGGTACCTTGGCGGAGCTGACGGCGATCTTGAATACCAGCAGCGCGATGCCTATTGCTACAGACTTGGCGGCCATGAGCGAAGTGATGAGCATCCAGGTAGAGGTCGCACCGACGTGGAACACGAGCGGCATCATACCCATCGCCATCTTCTTCATCCCTCGCTGTTCTGTTTTACCATTGATCGATTATAGTTAATGCAGTGCAGGTAGTTCCCAAATGAGTACGAAGGAGGACGATGGCTGGAGCGTGGTCTCCGGTCATTGAAGTACTCACGAGGCTGGTGGCCGGGACGGGCACTCCCAGTACAGCATTAGCGAGACCGAGGTTGGCTACCGAAGGAGGTTTTAGTGGGTAAAAATCTTCCCATAACTCTGACATCCCCTCAGACGACAGAGTATCTATTAGGTGTCCCCATAAAAAAAGTGCAGGTAGTTCAAGTTTTGTTAAATAATTGCCATATACAAATAACAAATATTATTGTAATAATATTTATTTATATTAATAATAATAATGTTTAAAAAAATATATTTTATGGACACGGGTTAAAGAATGTGGTGATCTGATGAGGTATGTGTAAAGCTCAACTCCAGAGGAAGCTTCTCTTTCAGCACAGTTAGACGATTGTGGATGTGTTATAGAAGGGCAAAACGTATCCGTATGTCCACTGCTGGACAAAATCCTTCTCTAAATATCTCTACTTTTATACACTATCAAGCAATAATAAAAAAAACATGATTGGGTTAAACAGGGGGGGTGGTACTCACGTATCTCAGCGACTTCCAATTTAGGTTTAATTTGGTTGTAATTCATCAATCTTCCCAGTTCGGTACCACACAGATGTCTGTCGTTGACACCTTCTAACCACTTCGCCGCCAGGATCGTGTACTCGCGTAGCTTCATCTCCAACGTCTCCTCCAACGCCGACACGAAACCTCGACCTTCTTTACCAGCTTCATTGCAGTACCCGAAAGTGCTGCAGTGCATTAAAAATATATATGTAAGATATTTAGCGAGCATTGCTTGTGTTGCCAGTGCGTCCGGTGCCGGTACCAAATTGTGACTGATTTGTGAGCTACATCCTCTCGGAGAAGGTAATGGCGGTGACCACGGCGTCCGATGTGAGCTGACCCACTTGTGGCTGCGGGCTTACGCACAATGCTTGAATGGTTCCATTGAATAAAAAATGGAACTATTCTACCGCCTTAAGCTCCGGTTTAATATTACTCAATGAACATATTCTAATGCAGTAAAGAAAAAAATCGTTGAATTGTTAATTACTACTTTACAATATAACTTGTTACCAGAGTAATACAAACGATTACCAATAAAAACAAGATTTTAATTGATTTACTTGTTTAATAAGGCTATAGAATAGATCAATTATTTGCTCGCCATTTTGACATGGAGGGGTTTGTATGAGAAATAATTTTAAAATCTTAAAGTGTGGGGGTGTAAGGGTTCCCGCAGAACGATTCACTGGATCCAAGGCTACCACACCTGCTCGTGGTGCGCTCTGCTAATCAACAACCCAGGCTCTAGCTCTCATCAACCCACATTAGGCCAGTATGGTGGTAAATGGCCTAAATCCTTTCATATGAATTCCTACCTGATCGATGTGGGACATCTCTGGAGGAAGGCTTATTGTCCAGCAGTGGACGTCTATCGGCTGATGATGACGATGATGATGATATGATTAGTATATATAAGTCTGAGCTCTGTAAGATCATGACTGAAACAAATCTTTAAAGGATGAAGATTGAAGGATGATACACTCACTTGGTTGAAAGACCTAAGCTCCACCACAACAATGTCACACTAATTAGAATAATATATATACACTGCATCACAAGTCTCGTTACTCCAGTAATTACACTATTTATAGCGCTCTTCCGATCGATGTGGAGATCATTGAGGGAGGCTTATATCCAGCAGTGGACGTCTATCGGCCGATGATGATGATGATGATAGCGCTCTTCAAACACCACAGTACATTTGGCAATATATATAGACGCTGCGATAATACCTATCCAGACGTGACAACCAGTGATGTACCATTATTAAAAAGTCAATTACCACCTCCCCCCCCCCCAACACTAACGACCATCTTTAGCCGAAGTATAAACTTACACAGCGCAACACTTTCACACTTATATAGTGTTACAAAGAGTTGAAATGAAAAAAAAAATCTTAACTAGACCATTCTAATATATTATCTTTCAACATACAGATAATATAATAATTTCTAAATATTCTATTGTCAAAAATCTAGATTATATTTTCTAGACAACGTGAATATTGAAAAGTCATTGTCATATAAGAAGAAACGACCAAGGAAAAAACATTTCCGACTAAATGAATGTTTAAACATTCTAAACGCATACTGCTCCCTTTTAATAAATATTGTTGATATTAAAAATGGTTAGTGCTTGACTACGATCTCACTTGGTTTTAAGTGATGATTTGTTTATTCAATTATACGACGACACGAGCGGATGGTAAATTCGCCTGCCCATAACAATTTGGCGCTAGTTGGGATGATGACGCACAACGTTGTACTCGTCGCACTTATATATGGGTGTCGTTACCCCAGTAATTTAGGATGATATACACACCACCACATTGTGCTTGTCGCCTGGATCACAGTAATTATACTAGCTCCAACCCCCGTCAAACTGGAATACAGTAATGTTGGACGTCACTGTTAGGCGACAGAAATATACGCTGCGGGGATACCTGACTAGACGGTCTCCGGCAAAAGAGACCTACCACCGGTAAGTGATGATAAGATGCTTGTGGTGGTAAAGCACACTAACCCAGTAACAGCCTATTCACTCTGGAAGACACCTGCGTCGTATTTGTACGGGTACACCGACTCCGGCAAGTTGTTCCACTCCTTTGCTCTAGGTATCAAAAAGGAAACACTAAACCTCTTTGTTCCTTGTCTATAAGGATTATAATTTTTTTTTAATTTTTGTGTTTTTAATAGGATTATAATTTTTTTTGTTATTTTTTACTGTTAATAGATTTAATTAATTTTATGTATGGCAACACAACGCTCCACTAGGAACTGTCACCTGGGATGTCAAGATAGAGGATTGTATCACGTATTAATTACTAGCTGTGCTCCATCCGCTTTGCTGGTTGCAACCCTCTTTAGGGAAGGAATTTTATAAAATCCGTTCTTAACTGACTTATACTCAGCAAGAGGAATATTCCCACCAAACTTCAGGTCTCCATGCCTTATGGTTCCAGAGATATCGTGATAAGTCTCTACGAAGCTGGAAACCCTTATAAATATAGAAAATATTGTACCATAGAAATATTAACATTTAAAGTTAAATACTCTACTAAACAAATAGGGGATGGGGAGTCGAAATGTAGACTTCCGTATTCTTAAAGACTAGCTGCTGTACCACAGAGGCAGATAAAGCAGAGTATGATTATTCCAGTAACTATTGTGTTAAATATGATATATTTACATAAAAATTAAAAAATATATACAAATATAGGATTCAAGCTGCCGTGCTGCTCCCGGCTTAAGAATAGGGCAGCTCCATCTCGTCCCGTGGATGCCGTATGAGCCGACTAAGGGAAGTCGCGGATGATGCAGCAGTATTCTATGGAAATTTACCAATACTGATGTATAATGCGCTACCATAAAGGGTTTGTACATTTTTATCCTCCTAGCTGTAAGGTAGCGGATATTCCACCAGCAATAATTCCCGAGGAGGGTTGGTGTCAGACAGGCGGCCGGCCAGAATTTTTGCAGTGTGGACTATACATGCTGTGCCAATCTCACATAGCTGGGAGAAGGGTAGGAAGATGAAAATATAAGACTTGAAGTCGCACAGAGAACAATGGAAAAGGCAATGCTCGGGGTTTCCCTGCGTCATCGAATCAGGAGAACGATCGAAAGATTGGTAGCCTCGAGTGGGAATGGGCAGGACACATCGCTCGAAGGATTGACAGTTGAAGAGGTACTAAGATCCTTGAACGGCGCTCGCGCACCGGAAGACATATTGTTGGCAGGCCCCCCACCAGGTGGTTCGACGATCTGATGAACGTTACGGGAAGCAGCTGGATGCGGGCAGCGAAGGATCGATCGGTGTGAAGATCTTTGGGGAGGCCTATGGCCAGTAGTGGATGTCTGTCAGCTGATAATGATTATGACGGATGATATGTATGTAATATAAGACAGAAAAAGTATTAAAAAAGTGAGAGGTCGTAAAAGTGTTTTTTTTTTAATCTAACTCAAGAGAGGCGGGAGGAGGTCAAAACGTTTCTAGTGAGACTTTTTAGGACATTAGTCGCAAGTGTTTGAGATGATTGTGTTTGTGGTTTAAGAATTAAAATTGCTATAACAATGAATCATTTTGAACTTTCTAATATACAAATATTTTAATTTTTTTATCAATTTCACTTCCGGTTTGTTTATTTAGTAAAAAAAATATATAATATAATTAAACGGGAATAACTTTTTACAGCACGTTTGTCAAGTACGAAATCTGTTCTTGAAACATGTCTTGAAATGAAAGAACATGACGAGATGAGCAAGACATTCATCACTGCTGGACATAGGTCTCCCCCAAAGATCTCCACATCTATCAAAGCGAGCAAGACATTCACCTGATAGTAAGTGACACGCCTGCCCATAACAATGTGACGCTAGTTAGAAGATATACACAGCATCACATAGCGCTCGTCGCCTGATACATGAAATGTTGTGACTCGTGGCCAATAATTCGATTAGCTACAGCGCCCTTCAAATCGGAACCCAATAATGTTAATACTATACCGTTTGGCGGTAGAAATAGGCGCTGCGGTGAGACCTACCTAGACGATCCCCACCAAAAGAGACCCATCACAGGTAAATTGCTTCGCGGATGTGATGCCTGATCAGACCCATATGATGGTTTCTTCTTTCTCCTGCCCTGGTCCCACTTTATGTAGGGTCGGCACAACATGTTCTTCATTACCGAACATGTTGTAAATAGTTTTGGCTAAACATTTTTACGACCGGCCGCCTGCCTGACATCAACCCTCTTTTTGGGAATCTTTGGGGACGTTTTTTTTTTTTTTTTTTTATCATTAATTTGCCATGACTTTTTCCATTCACCACTGTGTTGGGGTAAAAGTTATTATAACTCCAGTTACTTCTTCGAAATAATGTTGATGGAAAAAAAAATCTTTTTTCAATAGTTTTAGTGATTATACTCAAGATTTTAAAAGATAAACACATATTATTGGTAATGCCTAGGAGACTGGAGGCAGTTGGAAGAGCTCGTGATGGCGACATATATTATCTCGTCTTCCACATAATTATCATCATCATCATAATTTTTTTATCGTTCCCCTACGTCTGGTGGGTCAGGTATTTTTCTAATAACTCATTCCAATCTTTTATTCTTTCTGATCTTTCCTTCCCTACTCTTCTTGCACACTTCTTTTCTCCTGACATTCTATATCCCATTTCCTCTCCTGAGCGAAGACCGTCGTCTCATGCGTGTATTTCTATATATATTATTCTTATTCTAATTTCTTTTACGTATCATTTTTTTCTTTTTCTTACAATTTTTATATTCTTACTTGCTATAGCTATACACTACTGTCACAGATTTTATTTTCGTTTCATATTTAATTTTTGTTTCTCTCAATTACTTCAGCTATAGCTCGTTTACAGAATTCCAGGAACACTTGGCGGCTGTCGTCTTCACTTATCAGAGAGGCGCTTACGTAGAGCTGCCTTCGGAGCAATAGCTTCTTACCCGCTCATTATCGTTAGCCGATAGACGTCCACTGCTGGATATAGGTCCTCCCTCAAAGATCTCAAAGTTTGTAGGGATTTATATAGAGGGATTTGGGGCATTACCCACCACGCTGGTCCAATGCGAGTTGTTGATTAGCAGGGTGCGCCGCGAGCTGTTAAGATTGGCCTGGATCCCCTTAGATGTCGTGCAGGATCCCTAACACGCCCTCGTCTTTCACGACTGTAGCATATTGTTAAGGTCTGTTACTTGTTGAAATGAAACAGTGTATTAATATTGACCTTACTGTTGTTTTACTAGTACACAGGGAGGCGTTTCAAGTGTCTAGAAAGTGACAGAGGTTTAACTTTCATTCCAATTTGATACACTCATTAACATCTGGGTTAAGTTTGTGTGCTTAGATATTAAAACACAACTTTTCGATCACAAGAGCGTGTTTATGAAGAAGAGTTCAGGTTACTCGACTTGACCTAATCATCTTCATGTTACAAATCTGCTGCCATAACAGTATCTATTAGGTCTGTCAACATATGAGGCAGAATTTTTTTTTTATTCCATTAAGCGACGAGACGAGCGGGAAGTCCACCTGATGGTAAGTGATACGCTTGCCCACAACATTACCCTATTAATTACATTAGCTACAACGTCCTTCAAACCGAAATACTGTAATGTTTGCACCCTTCTATTTGAAGGCGGAAATAGACGCTGTGGTGACAGTCGAGTTGGAATATCCCCAACACCGTTCTCATGTATCCTAAAAGGATTCTAAATAAGGAATAACTCTAAGCAGGAGGCAGCAGCTTTAGCCGTGACCTTGAACAATATACTGCACTCGCTAATCAATGCTGAAATAGCCGACGTGGAGGATGAGAAGGAACCCACCATTTCGGAAAGGCGTGAGTTCATCAGAAAATTATTTTTTTATTAATTAAAGAGGTCAGGTCTTAATTACAATCCTTTTTGGTCATGTGATGGTCAAGGAAGCTAACCTAGTAACAGCATATTGACATTCTTTATGGAGACACCCACTTCGTATTAGCACGCGAAGACTGACACCGGTTGCTTTTACTCCTTTATTATTTTTGTCATGAACGAGGAACTGAACCAAGTTCTCTAACTGGAGATATTTATTACATAAGTCGGTGACTTGAAGTGCGTTTCTTTTCCTTTGGTTATGGTAGTAGGTCTCTGTTGCCGGAGATCATCTAGATAGATACCTGCAGTGCCTATTTCTACTGCCAAACAGTAGTGTGCAAACATTACTGTGTTCCGGTAATTCCTGGGGTAACAAACATCTTCTCTCAGAGCGACAAGTTCAAAATGGTGCTGTGTATATCTTCTAACTAGCGCCACGTCATGTTGAGGCGTTTCACTTACCATCAGGTGATCGTCCTGTTAGTCTCGTCGCTACGTAGAGTAAAAAATAACATGAGGATGGGATAATTATATAATTAAAATGTTTAAATATTTTTTTAACATTATCAATGATGATAAAGAAGTTAAAGAGGTTAATGAACGTGAAACAATTTATTTAGAACACAACACTATAGACAAAACAGAGAAGAGTAACGATGTATTGCGGTGCGCGTGCGCAGGCGGCGGCGCGCATCGAGAACAGCGACACGTCGCGCGTGCTCGCTAACCAGCCGATGAGTGGAGCGTCGTGGTTCTGCGCGCGCAACCACAACTCCAGTGGCCGGAAATACCTGCCCAAGTCATAACCGCCCTCACCTCATACATTCATAGCAGATCAGTGAAGACAAATACTAAACATAAATCTTTTTTTATTCAATAAAGCCAGCGAGAAGTTCACCTGATAGTAAATGCCTGCCCATACTCGTCGCACTGTGATATGAGTGTCGTTATCCTAGCTACTTCACTAGCTACAACGCCATTCTAACCGGAACACAGTAATGTTTGCACACTACCGTTTGGCGACAGTAATAGGAGCTGCATTGAGTCCGGCTATGACGGTCGTCACAATTGGGGGTAACTGACATACTCGCCAAGTTTTCAAAGATTTTCTACTGTTATCATCATAAGTAGCTCGCTGGCCTAATGGTTGGAGCGTGCGGCTTTCATTCCGAAGATCACGGGTTCTAATCCCGGCATGTACCGATGACTTTAATATTTAAGTTATGTACATTTGTAAACTTAAGTAACAACAGCGGAATACAAACGGTGAAGGAAAACATCGTGAGGAAACCCGCACACTGAAGTTATCTTTGAATGTCTGTGGTAGCCCCAATAAAGTGGTAACAGTCTCCCCAGATTAGGTCCCATGTAACAGTCCCCTGTTACATGGGACCTAATCTGACCACATCTGGCGAAAAATGGATGTTTATTCGCCTCTGCCTACTCCTACTGGAAAAAAGGCGTGATAATATATATAAAAAAATCATTATAAATATCTTATAGTGATACAAACTTCAAGCCCAGCAATTATTTTTCGACCACTACTTCTAATTTTTAAATGCTTCATGAAATTCTTACTGAACAAGCGCTTCCGGTGAGATCTTGTTGGTCCTCCCGCGCGTCATTGTGTGGATTATGTCGGACGCAGGTTTCGATGAACCCGTTTGCATTAATTCACTGTAAACATTTTCATCAGATTTTGTCATAATTTAACTTTTATCGCAAAAGCTGCAAGACAAGAGAGACGTTCAGCGAGATAGATAGACCTGGTCAAAGCCATTAATCTCTGCTGGTTAGGACGTTTACACGACGACACATAACACTCATCGACTTGACATGTGCGATGGTGAGTCTAGTCGGCATAGAGACTTCAGTGCCTGTGATGCCTTACAAGCCTTAACACAGCTTAGCGATAGACATAAGCAACTCAGTGTGACCTATCTAGAATGTTCCACTGTCATAAAAGAGCTGGAGATAAGTCTTAAACCTTATAATTTTAAGATTATAATAATTGTATCAGAACACGCACAGTCTTATAAAATCCAAACGGCTCATTATTAACACCCAAGGTATAATTTTTCATCAAACCTCAGGACCCTTCCGGCATCCCTGCTGCGGTAGACGTCGCACTGGTGGAGATGTCCCGAGTGCCCGGCCGCTATGCACAGCTGCTCAAAAATCTGGAACTCCAGGATCGTTGCCAGGAAGTACTTCATGTATTCCTGTTGTTAAAACGGTAGATGCAGTTGGTCATAATGGTAACATTGGACATACCTTCTCAGTCAATGAAACTTCTGCCGAGACTTTCTCAAAGTCTCTTACCAGCGTTTCTTAGACCTCGATGCAAATTTCTCCCAAATTTCAAAGGGTGTTAAAGATAGCTATAATTTTATTTAAGTAATTATTCTTCTTACTGTGACGAAGTAAATATTTTGAAAAGCAGTAAATATAATTTTTTTCATTGTTATATTCTCAAGCGTGGACAGTAGATGAGAAAAATATTATGATCCTTTTTTCTGGACAAAGTGAGCAGTTCAACTTATTTCTTTTATCTACGTAAACTGTAAAGACACTTCGAGAACTGTTTTTTTTCGACGAGGAGGACTCATATCCTTAATGTCCACTACTTCAAGGTTCATTTGGTGGCAAACTTTAAAAAAGGACGATCTCGAAATTTACAGGATAAGAAGTCCAGCACTAGTCGAAATTCTGCAAAGAATTTATGACAAAGGAAAAAATATGCGTAGTGAAATATTATTAAAATGTAGACGATCACCTGGTCGGAGATGATGTGATACTTGGCGCCAGGATCGAAGTCATCCTCCGTGCGTGATAATGGAGGGATCACACCCTGTAATATTTTTATAAATAGATTTTTGTTCTCAAATTCTTAAAGTATTGCAGTTTTAGGCACTTGGTGATTGCTTTGTCAATTAAAAGGGCCGCTTTAATTTTCTTGTAACTTCCCATCATCGTCGTCATCATCATCAGGCGAGGCCGCAATCTAACTAATGTCCCATAGGCTTCCAGTTTTTCGAGAAATATACTCTATCCATTGTTATTAAAGTAAATCATTTTTTTTCTTTATATGTCAAAAAATTCTACATCAATGATTTTTGTTTTACTGTCATCAGCATCCTGGCCGTCTTCTATGTCAAGCCCACCACAGTCGTCTACTCAAAGGTCCTTAAAACCATCCTTTACATTATCAAGTATACATTTACCTGTAACCATTATCAGAGAGATTGAAGGATTCAAATATAATACAAACTCAAGGACTGTTGCGCTTTAACATCTAGATTATATCCTCGCTTTCCATCAGGTAGGATTGTAGTCGAGTAAAGTTATATATACCATAAAAAAATATCTGAGATAAATTATATGATGATAATCAATTACCTGGTAACGAAGCTTCATTTGCCACCATCTCGCGTTCATGTTCTCCACGCCCTCTTCGAACACGGACCAACGCCACTGAAAATAGTTTTAGCATTAGGGTTTAAGAATCCAAGGTTTAGTCTTTCACGTGATTTGATGAGGCTTGCTTGACCTTACTATTTAAGTTTCAGATCTTCGGTTGGATTATTAACAGTTTGGTTGATTGGCAGGTCTTTTCTGCTTCATCTTGGAAACCACCACATTTATACTGATAACCTGCTGCCAGAGAACCCGAGGTCGCGTTAGTTCATTGCAGATAAGAAAAAATACTTTCGTGAATATTATTAAGAACTCGCCACTTTTTTGTTTTTCAATATTGATGTGATTGCTTACCTGATCGACCATGAACGCGAACGGCAGGTAGGCCACCTTCTCCAAGGCCATCGCCATAAGAAAATTCATGCTAACCTCATAAGAGTCAAGGGTGCTGCAAGAATACAGAAGTACGTTTTTAATGTCTGTAATCCATTAGAAATAATCATCATCATCATCATCCTTTTTTAGTGACTACTATAATGCTTATTGGGGAGGTAAGTCTTGGTGTGGATGCCGATGGAGGACATGAGAATATCTAAAATCTTATAAGAATAACTGGATGCGAAAAGCTGGGAACCGTATTTAGTGAAAGACTTTGTGAAGGCCTATGTTCATCATCATCAGCCGATAAACGTCCACTTCTGAACATATGCCTCCCCCGAAGATCTCCAGTTTTGTAGGAGTTAAAATGATACCGTGTACCTCACATGATACCGTGTTCTAAAATGTTATGGTCGTGAGACGTGGACTATAAAAAAAATGTTGTTCCGTCGAATGTTTAAGACCATGTGGAAGCAGTTTGTCTCCAATGCTCAAGTTCTTGAGAGAGTTAACTGCAAACGTAGGCTGATGTCAACCGTCCTGCCATAAAAATTTGCATTTTCAAATACCTTCAAAGAGGTTCCCTCTATTAGTCCCTAAGGTCGATCCTGAAGAGCAAAATTTCTGGGGAACGTACACCTGGTAGACAGCGGAAGAAATGGTTTAACGGCAAAAGAAATGAACCGGGGTTAAATACAGTCCGTTAAAAAGAATAGCTGAGGATCAAATCGGTATTTTCAATCTGATCGTCAAACTTCAGTTTGAAAAGGGCAGCTAATGATGATGATGGTATAGTGTGGAGTCCCTGATGATGAAATAAATCCGTTTAATCACGAAAAAGTATATTATTTGGAAAGAGTTATGTCAATAGATTACAAGCATACTAACTCGTTACGGTAGAGCCCCAGGCGCTGCAGGTGTGGGATGTTGTACAGGGAGAGGGTTGCAGCATTTGCCACCGCCTCGTGGAACGCTGCAATGTAATAATTCACATTGATGATGAATTTTTATTAATCATCAAATTAGATTAGCCTATGTATTGCAGAATAAGCAACCAAAAAAGAGCTCCTATTATATGTTTTAAAAAAAAAACGTCATCCGCCCCCGGGTGGGCTCGAACCACCAACCTTTCGGTTAACAGCCGAACGCGCTAGCCGATTGCGCCACGGAGGCAACGGGAGACAGAGAAAAACTTATTAACAGTTTCTACATACATATATTTATTTTATGATACATATATATATATATATATATATATATAGACACCTAAAATTATGTAGAAGTATTGCTTGACATTTAAAGGTAATCTAAGAATCAATTTTACAGAATTCCATCCCCAATTTGAATTGCGGGGGTGTTAATAACGGGATGGGGGGCCCGTGGAGCGATGAATTGTTGCCGGGCCGGAATATTTCTGAAAAATTTCAAGTCTAATTTTCTAAACTTCCGGTCAGCAGTAGACGGGGAGTAACTAGTACAATATTAATGTATTTAACATAATGAGTCATAACAAAGCTATAAAGTTATTCTTAAGTTTATGTTATGTATATTTTATCCGTCATAAGTTATACGTACTTATACTAAATATTAATTATACGTAGTGTTTTAAAAGTAATATAGAGAACAGTTTTTTTTTAAAACTGTAGGAAGAAGGCGTAAGTCCTTTTATAAATATCTCTTTCTTGACTTTGTTCCCACCACGTTGGCCAAGTTTGGGATTGGTGGACGTCATACGAAAACTGGTCGGTGGGATATACCGGTTTCTCACCACGCTTTTCCCGGAAGCTCAAGCTCAAATGGGATCGAACCCGTAAGTTGGAATGTACAATGCCTACGACCGACGTACTAAACTATATCACAGCTTCAACTAATTTAAGTAACTGTATTTTCCTTTGTGAGGGGTTCCACCTGCACGCGGTGCACCCTGCTGAATAACAGACGAGGCTCTGACCACCCACCAACCCGCACTGGGCCAGTTTGGTGGGCTAAGGCCTAGTTCCTCTCATCGAACACTTCGATGTGGAGATCTATGAGGGAGGATTATGTCAAGCAGTGGACGTCTATCAGCTGACGTTGATGACGATGATGATTTGCGTTGTTTCTTAAAAAAAATTAAACCTTAACCGACATTGACTTAGAGTAGTAAGAGATATAATCAAGGTTATAAGATGACTAAATGCTCTCTCACCTGGATTAGCGCCGTCTCTGAACAGTTGAGGCAGTTCAGCATAGTGCAGGTAGTATTGTACGTGCGCCAACTCGTGATGCGTGGAGACCAGGTCCTGGGTGGTCACCTCGGTGCATTGCTTTATCCTGTCGCGAGGCGTAAACAATTTAGATAAATCACAAAGGATTTATGGCTTGGAATATTTACTAATCTGCTGCCATAACATCACTACTGTCAAAATATGAGAATCGGCGTGATCTGGACAAGCTTCACCATCCACATCCTTCTTGTGACATCATCATGTGAAATTAAAAATTGTAATTCCATTGCCAAGAAATTTCAAAATTTCAAGAAAAATAAAGTTAAGAATTACTTTATAAGTGATTATGTTAAATACATATATATTGGTTTGAATATATGTCATCATCATCATCATTATCAACCGACAGACGTCTACTGCTGGATATAGGCCTCCCCCAAAGATCATATCAGATCATTGAATATATGTATATATGTAAAATCTCTTAATAAGTTTTTCTCTGTCTCCCGCAGCCTCCGTGGCGCAATCGGCTAGCGCGTTCGGCTGTTAACCGAAAGGTTGGTGGTTCGAGCCCACCCGGGGGCGGATGACATTTTTTTTTTAAATACATTAAGGGCTCTTTATATTTTTGGTTACTTATACCGCAAGACACGAGCTGGTCTAGTTTCAAGATCAAAAGAAATTCATCATCAATGTAATAGACTACATGAGGCGATGGGAAAAAGTAGTGACCTACAACATTCTGCACCTCCGGCACCTGAGGCTGGTGATATTAGGATTTAAGAGGTAATCCATTATGGATAAAGGAAATTAAAACAATAAACTACGAGGAATCTTCCAATTTCATAGATTCCAAAAAAATCTGTTTACACAACCCATAAAATTAGGAATTTGAGGAAAAACATTTTCGTGAAAAATCAACCAGGGAACGAGCATTAGGATGTTTACACAGCACTTCTGCTTAAAACTTTAGATCCGATTGGAAGATAGTAATCTATGCAAATTTGGCTTGGCATCAGAGATAGGGTTGCAATGAAATCTACCAGGTCATCCTCCAAAGAAAAGAACCAGCAAACAGAAATTAAGCCATGAATAATTCATTGGCATGGTAATATTTTACTTCCACCTGAAAAGAAGAGAAGAATAAAAGTTTTATATACTTTACTAGTAGTGGATCTATCTTACCTTTGTCTTGTCCAACTCATCGCTTCTTGAAGAATGAATAAAACGAAATGCTTCCTGTATACCTGTAGTCGATGCGATTGCAGAAGTCCCAGGCGCTGGCTGTACACTGGACCGCCCGCTGTGGCCGCGCCAGCATGGAACTGCGCCAGAACTCCGGCGGCAGTGGCTTCAGGCCCATCGAGGTGTAGAACTCCTCGGCCATCTGGAACATTCTGTGTACAAAATTTTTAAAGTAGATTAATCATCTCAGTGACTCCTTTAACTATATGAGTATAAAATTCAATTCGGAAAATCGAATGGTAAAGTATCTTCCAACGTGTCATCATCATATCAATCTGTCACCATAATATTGCTGTATTCCGGATGCCAGCACATGAAAGGTTTCTGGACGACCACGCTTCAATATCTCTGATCTCATTGATCCTTATCATCATTTATATGTATTGTATTGTGTTGATAATAAAATCTAGAAGCGACCAACCTGAGTGGTGTGAAACCCTGGCGCAACATCTCAGCGGTCACATCCAGTGTGGGTGAAGTAGGGAACGGCATCACGAGGTCCATGATCGACTTCCAGTTCTGCGCCCACATATTACCTGCGCAAAAGATCACAGTATCACCGAGATCGCCATCATTGAGAATGATAATCTTTGGCAGACTATACAAAACATCTATGGAGACTCTGGTCAGAACGATATACACTGTGCCAGTTTCGTTGCTACACTTCACAAGCTACAGCATCCCTCAAACCAGAACACAGTAACATTTGCTAGAGACCAACAACCAGTGCTCTAAGTACCAAGTTTAAGAAATAACTTTTATAATCCACATGCTAATGCACAACAATATCACAGAAAAAATCCATACCTAGAAGATGAGCTGGTATTGGACCGTCGGGTCGCAGGGTCTCGTTTCCGTAGCGTAAGATGAGCCGACGCCGGACATATGTGAGCAGCTGCTTGTAGAGAGGCGCCAGCTGGTTGTAGATCTCCTCGACACTTGCCCTCAATGAGGGGTCCTCGTATGCTGATCGCATTTGATCTCCGGCGTCCCTGAACCCTACGAACGTCATGGCACATTATAGCAGTTCTTAGATTATATCTCGTTATAATGCTTAACTGTAGATGACAATAATCTTGAGTAACTTAATGAGGCTTGTCACCTTGAGACTTTCAATGACAAGGAACCACAAGAATTAAATATTATTGGTTCTATCACATGGTGACGTCATATCCTGCATGGTTGTTACCAGAAACTGGTACCAATAATATTAGAATAGAATTAGTGAGCATAAATCATATACCGGTATTAAACGCAGCTTGGTTAACTAGTTCGACGTATTTTATGAACTTGTTCTTCAGCTTTGGTCCAGTCTTATCTCTGAAACTCTTCCACACGTACAGGAGTTCGCTGTCTATCCTGGAATGGGCTAAGATTCTGGATATCTCCGGGTCGAGCATCATATCGCAATAGTTGGGGTAGTCAGGATTGTCGTCGTAAGGTTGATAATGCTGGTACGGTTGATTGGTGAGCTGGTACCGTTGGTGCTCCGACTGCCCTAAGTCTTGGTTCTCGTAGCTCAAGCGGCCGATCAAGGGTACATGAGGATCGTAAGGTTTTTGTCCGAAGGGGCAGATTTTTGCCGAGTTGTAGATCTCTTTCATTTCCGATATTATTTTTTGAAGCTGAAAAGAAATTGCCTAATGCTTAAATTCTTTGAAACCAAGACCCAAACCAGGTTCAGTTCTTTGAAGATTATCAATTTTTTATTATCTTTCAATTTGCTGGTGAACATCTCCAACTTATTGTATTACTGTTGCATCGCCTTTGGCAATTTGTACGATATAGGGACAGTAGAGAAAACTTTAACGAAAAACGAATATGCCGTACTCTTGGATCTGGAGTTAGATTTTTCTGGGACTCTTGTAAAGAGTTTACATTATTATCAAAAAAATAATTTATAATAGTTAATATATATCGTCTGATTGCAGTTTATTTGTATAATCAACAAACCTCAGCGTATTTGTCGTCAGGCAACGCGGCGCGGCTGGACTGAACGATCTTCATTAGCTGCCTCCTCGCCTGAGGGTCGGACAACCGGGAGCTATCGAAAGCCGCAGCCCTGCGCCACGATAGCTTTTCGAACTTGGAGCTGAGGCTCAGCTCCTCGGCCATACGGCGCCGATTGTACTCTGTTATGTTTGTGACAAACTTCCACTGCGCCATCGTTACTCTGTGGGGAGACGATGAAACTTCATGCTGTCATTTTGTGCTACATTGGTAGGAACATTGAAAGAGGTAGAAGAGAAAAATAACATCTTTTCATTCTTTGTAAATCTTTGACAAATAGGAAAGAAGTTGTTTTTATTCGTTTATTTGTCCATTCATTTCTTTTTGTACCTCTGTCTTTGTAATACTGTAGACACCGTCAGCAATCATCTACTTACATCATCAGCTGATAAACGTTCACTGCTGGACATAGGCCTCCCCCAAAGAACTCCATCTCAATCGATCCCGTGCTGCCTGTATCGCCGGGCACTAGGGGCCGTTGTTTATAAAGGTTTATATAGGGGACGATTTGCGCCATATCCACCACTCTGGCTCAATACAGGTTTATTAGAGCCAGAGTCTCGTTTGTTGATTAGCCGGGTGCACCACGAGCAGGTGTGATTGGCTTAGGTCATGTGAGTTATTGTGCGGAACGACCTACACCCCAGTTGTTTAATTGTTACCTAATTAATCAAAAATACTCTAATAGATAATAACACTGCATTGGTGCAGAGCAACGGCCGCGTACTCAATTGCAACTCTCCTATCAATCATCATGAGCCAATGGTAATAGAAAACCAGCAAGAAATCATAGCATGAGTTCTATACCAGAATTAGGAAAAGCATCCAAAAGAAGAAAGAAATATCACTTCACGGATAACAATACGTAACAAACAAAACATTTCGTAACATATATGTAACACAACAATACAGATGTTACGACCACCGGATATTAATGTTCAGCAACACATTTAAATTGTGATTGTGACAGGACTATCGAGGAACAAGTGCTTGCTTGCCTGGTTTTGTTCTATTGACTCGAACCTAGATCAGGAGTCCAGGTTTACAAGGGGTTCTAGTAAGCACCTCCAATGAAAACGACTTAAAATGATGCGCAGTCATACCATTCACTAGTTTTGTCGAGGATACATTAAATTTAAGAAGTTTCTTCTCTCGTTAATGGGAGTGGTAAAATAATTCATAGAAGAGTATCTTTAGTAGATTCCTAGGATCTAACTGGATTTAGTCCCAGATTAATGATGATAATTGATAATGTAATGATCTAACAAGAGAAAGCCCAAAGTTTACCTATAGCACATCCCGGCAGCCTCCCTGTCGTACTCGCGGAGAAACTGCATTGCTTCAGCCACGTTTGTATTGGCTCCCTGTAATTGTTTAAAATAAATTTATTACTCACAAAAATTACTACTAGATAGTAACACATAAAATATTATTTTTATTACAAAAAAAAAAACTATTTTTGCAATACGGAGGAGTAATATCGCATATTAGGCGCATGTGATATAATTATCAGTCGGTCGTTATGGGCCTGATAAGAAAGCAGAGTCACACATCGGGTGATGGAGAGGCGGTGCTTGGAGTATCTCTGCGTGAACAAATCAGAAATGACGAGATGCTTTATAGAACACAATTCGAGAGACCTATATCCAGCAGTGGACATTCATCAGTCGAAATTATATGATTGTACTCGTTTATACCGAATACATTACATAAAAATGATACAAAGAAACCTAGTACCGGTTTATGAACCTTTGAAGCCATTAAATTTTGATTTGGACCTTGTAAATTCTTCATATTTTACTATGTTTTTACACTTATTTCTTTTGACAACTCATACTTCTCTTTCCATTCATTGCAAATCTTTTCTTGTCTTCTTTTCTCTGTCATACTATAATACATCTCCTTTTCTTCAATTCACGCCTCTAGTTTAAATGAAGAAGACTTGCCGCTTTTTATTTCTTACATTTCTATTACTGTTCACATTCATAACATTCCTTTAACTACTACCTGTCTGTATATTTCTGATTACTATTTCTAGACTTTCTATTTTACATTTGTATCAAGGTTTTATATCTATCTATTGTTTATATACTTGTAGATGCCATTTCTTATCTCAGTAATAAACAAATCAGAATTCTGACTCCTTACGTAATCTGATCATCATATGTCACATTTGCATATGACACCGGCTTGCCGCTTATTTTACTTTTTACAAAATCACCTGACAAGCTACTTTTATCTCCCTGCAGTCACAGAAGCCTTCCAGTATTCCGGAAGTCATACGTAAAATATCGATTTTTTAATTGAATTATCGAATATATAGCTATAATGAATTACATATAAATATTATGAATTCCATGTTTTCCATCTATCTAATTCTGCAGATTGGACTATTTCCTTTACCTTCTACGACTGCAATTACAATGTCCTATTTAACATATATATATATATAAATACGAATGTCACGTCAGTTTTTTCTACTGCGAAGGCCGCGACAAACAATAGCTTCATTACGTCAAATTGCTCGTGATTCACCTAATTTTGAGGACATCCGGTGACTTATTTGACTCAAGATTAATCTTAGTAAATATATATATGTATATCATCATCATCAGCCGAAAGACGTCTACTGCTGGACATAGGCCTCTCCCAAAGATCTGCACATCAATCGGATTCGACATATATACATATATATTTCAGTAACTAAATGATTAACTGATATAAATAAAGAATTTAATATATTAATTAAATATTTTTAACACAGAATAAAGTAAATTTGCGATTTCGTATCGTCCATTATGAAAAAATGTATTGTAGCTTCTAGCGAAGATTTCTGTATCAGATATTCATATAGTAATCATAATACAACCGTGTACTTATTAGATCTATTTAAAATTATCAGATAGCAATATTAAAGAATATTAATAATGTAAATTTTATTTTGTATAATACTTTATAACTGTAACACGAGTTTTATCTTTCAGCTCCAATTTGGTATGAACTTGATCAATGTTCAACCGTACGATCAATATACAAGGGATTATTAATTTATTCTCTCATTATTATTCAGAGACATAATATCTTTTATATTAACATATAGATTCAATTATATTTCCGCTCTATTGCATTTATTATATATTGCGACTAGTTACCAAAGCGAATTCAATGTCTTCCGACGAATGCCTATTAGAAAAACGCACGCTCCGTGAAGATGTGATGCATACCGGACATATACAAAAGGCCTGTTTCAACAAGTAGGCCAAACTGTTAGATATGTATTTATACATATACATTTATCACAGAATGAGTGCAATAGAAATATCCATATCGTTTAACATATATTAACATATCTGTGCTGTATTGTAATAAAACTCTATTTTAGGCGATAACCCTATCGATCGTATATATTTGATACGTAAATTTAAGTTATTTATGATTGAGTTATATTTGTTACTATTATTTTATTTCGTATTAGATATTAGTATTACTTATTAATGCACTAATTATAAATTAAGCCTTTTTACTGTAAAACTACAAAATAGTGATAAGCATAAGGGCGCGTACACTTGCCTTGTGAGGAGCCATTGAAAAATATGACTTGGTGTAAGTTCTTATTTAAGTAAACAAATAAATATTCTCAAAAGATCTTATTAAAATGTATATCCTATCTAAATATTATTATAGTTACATATATTCCGACTTCGTCAGTTTTTTTTAACAATTGCATGCATTCATGTACGCTTAAAAATAATTGATGTGATGATATGCTTCGTTACGTCGCTGGTACTCGGTAATTTGATATTTTTAACAAATCTTTTATTTATTATATCTTTCGCATTTATGTACTATTTTTAAAATAATTAAAATTATTTTTTTTAAAAAAATTGAAGAGAAAAATTTTTAATACCGTTTACATGAGTTTTATACTGATGATATTCTAAAACTAAACTAAACGTGTTTAAGTTTTTAAATTACTTAAAGATTGTAAATCAAAATAAATGAAATTGTAAAAAGAAATATAGCCAATCTCTCTTACAAATATTTCTTCATGAATTAAAAAAAAAATGTGTTATACTTACCATCCTAAAGTTGTCGCCGGCGCACGCATACCGTGTGTAGAAAGCAATCAATATTAGATGCAACACCGTTGCGCTTTTGCCAGTGTCCATTTTAGAAAAAAAAAAACAAACCGTCAGATTATAGTTCTCAGAACAGGGCACATTTATAGTCGGAGAAAAAAAGACTGCACTACACTGCAAAACGATCTATAGAGAAAGACTTTTTAAATGAATGGAAATAGCGCGGGATAATTTTTTGGCGGTAATTTTGACAACTGTTTTTTTTTTTTTTGAATTTCGAAATGTGTGTCAGGTGGGGCCTAGTTAGGAAACTGTCCCGTCGGCTTTCTTGTCGTCGACTGGAGTAATATTTCCGTTGGCTTTGTTTTCTGCATGGTTTGATGAGCACCGTCGCTCTACATAAGTATGGCACAAGCCGAGACACCAGTCTTACGATGCACACATTCATTGTGCATTACCATACTATTGTTTCGCATTATTTATAACTTTAATACAGAGAGTGATAAAAAAAAAAATATGTGATTGACGAGTAAAAACAATATATACTTGTGTAGATAGAATATATTATTAATAACTAATCCATTATTCTTTGTATTATGTTCCATTGTACTATCGCTTCAATGGGTGGACAAGAAGTTCAAAAAAAAATGAATTATGTGTGAAAGGTTACTAGGAGCCTATACAGCTATTGATTATTTTTTTTCCTTTAAAAACTTTATAGTAAAAACCTATTCATTTCAGCTTTCTATACCAGTCGACTTAAGACATGGCGTTGTGATACCAAATTTTTTCCATATTTTGTCCACTAATTGAACATGTGATTAACGTCAGAGTAATCAACGTCCTAAAATTAAATAATTTTAATCTAGGACTTTTACTAAACGGTGTCCTAAAAGAAATTGTATGTACATTATGAGCGGGTATAATTTTGTGAATAATTACTTTTACAGTAAATTAGGGATTTTTTTTTTACACTTCATACTTGCGTAATGTCTAATAATTAGTAAAGTGTATGCATTCGTATCACACGTTATTAAAATAAATACTAAAAGAGATGCGATAGATGCTGGTGGGTAGTCACTGCTACAGAAACCCTTACAGGTGGGTGGAAAGAGGCTCTTTGGTGACCGCAGCGCCTCTTTCTGCTGCCGAGCAGAAGTACAGCATTTCGATTTATAGAACGTTGCAGTTACAAAAATCACTGGAGTATCGAAACCCCTCTCAGGTTTAAGTTTCAGAGTGTATGATTTTAATTCTCTACTCTTCCAAGGGAAGTAATTAAAAAGTATTAGTTAATATACCTTCCATCTTCCGATAGAAAAAGTTTCATTTAATAATTTTCGTATTCGCAATTTTATTCCACAACTCCGTTCTTTCGATACATCTCCGGGCCGAAATATGTCCTGGCTAAGATACACTTGATTTCATTGATTGGAACTGAAAGTAAAGTGGAGTAACTTAATTGAATACTATGATACCATTTAATATTTACATACGCCGCGTTATAAAGTCTTAAAAACTTAATATCACAATATATTAATAAAGTATATAATTTAGTGCCTTTCGGAATCTAAGTTGTTAAAGATCCAATCACTAATAAAAAAATTAGATCAATGGTTATTTAAGATATTTTCTTGTTAAAGTAATTCATTCGACTTCATATTACAAAAGGATAAGTAACTTTGTTATGTGATATTTATAACATTTTCGTCACAGTCGTCAGAAATAAAGTACACGAAATGAGGAGATAATGATATTTTGAACCGAATGAAACAGCATCATCGCTATTATCTCAACCGATGGACGTCCACAGCTGGACATACATCTAAAAAGCGATCTCCAACACGAATACCATAGTTTTTTAACATATACCAATTTTGATACTGATCCACACGTCGCCGTTAAGTTCAAATATCTTTTTCATTCTCCATCATCAACATTTCGGAACAGTACAACAAAAACCAAACCAATTCGTAAAAACGAGCTGATGGAATATAAACGGAAATAAGCTACGTACGAGAATTTAACCCCGGTCTAAAGTTTTTCTTATAAATTTTCAGTAGCAGAACAACTGGAGAAATTTCGTTGTGATTCTGCTAGAGTTTAATCATACTGACATATGACAAAATGATTTTTTTACTAACGTCGAGAAATTTACAAAATTATTTCCCTCATTTTATAAAAATTGGACATTTCTAATAAATATTACTTGTATTAACTCTATTTACTTATTTACTGATGGATTACTTCAAAAGGGTAATAATACCTTCCTCCGTGTCCATTATCATACTACAGCCAGATCAAAAACCATAAGTACCCAAATACCCCCTTCTATTTATTTTGTGCAGTGGATATTAACAAACTGGTATAATGGTATAAATGACCATATAAACAGATATATAACAATTTACAAATGGAAAAAGGTTCTCTATATCCGAGAAATGTACGTTTCGACAATTGTTATAGCAGAATCCTTGTAAATATGAACAGATACAAACCAGATCACAGAGATCGGTAAGATAAAGTCCAGGAAGTAAAAAAAAAAGATTGAACTTTTATTGATTAAAGATTTAGTATAAAAATCTAGATTAAAATCGGTTTAACCGTTTGTGTAGCTACACGTAAAGACGGAAACGACGATCAAACTTTCGACAAACCATTTTTTGAATACCAATGACACAATAACAGTTTTTTTTTATCTGTGATATTATAAGTCTATTTCTAGATTATATTTCATGTAAATAAACTTAAAAATCTAATAGTTATTTAAACTATCATTGAACTAACAACGCAAACGCGAATGATATCGAAGTTTAAAATTTCTCAAAACCTACGACTTGGAATTATTTCAATTAAACACAATAATGTCTGTTGAATAGAAGCATCTACCCACAAAAGTGTAAAGGGGGGCAACAATAGGTAAGTGGAGATGTCATGGACTGGTAACTGCGCATTGTTTGGACACGAGGCGATGTCGCGCGTCCACTCAGAACAGCTCGCCCAACTTTCCCACTGCTGAGATAAGGCGTTCTCTAACAAGGAGAGAATCATGGCAAATATTGTTTGTAAATTTATTTTATATATATGTAGTCTTCTTCTTAAGGATACCAAAGATTATTTGATGTATGCCCGTTTAGTAATTTTCCACTGCAGCACTCTAAAAATCCATTATCAGTTTTCCTACTCGCGACCTTTAGTCCCCTTCTATATATCTGAAACCAGATTTACGTCAACAATGAGGAAAAATATATTTATTCAACAGAACGATTAAACGAGGGGAATGTTCGTCTGATGGTTAGTTATACGCCCGTCCATAATAACGCGGCGTTACTTAGGATGATATACACAACACCGCATCGCGCTTCAGTCCTTTGTCTAAGAGTTATCAAGTTTATTTAATCGCTTTAAACTTCTAACAAACATTAACTGACAGTTTTATATAGTAGTAATTACATAGATGCATATATATATATATATATATATATACACATGTGTGTAAGAGATTCCTGCTTGTGTAGACACTCATCCCGATATCTCTGGAACCATAAGACGTGGAGACTTGAAGTTGGTAGGAAAGGATTTTACTAAACTTCTTCCTCGAACAGAGTTGCAGAGGTGTTACGGCCAGCAAAGCGGATAGGGTTAAGTCGTATACGGAGTTTATATGTATTTTGAATCTACTGTTCATCAGCCTCCGTGGCGCAATCGGCTAGCGCGTTCGGCTGTTAACCGAAAGGTTGGTGGTTCGAGCCCACCCGGGGGCGAATATTTTTTTAATAGATTAGAAAATACATAAGTTATTGATCCAAAATATTTTATAGTTTGAAAAAAAAATTATGCACCTTAACAATTATAACTTTTTGAATGCTAATTAATGAATTTGTATTGATGTGAAACGATAGAGATGGGCTCAGTGTAAACATTTCAACTAGCGTCTAATAGTCAACGAGCAAACGAAACACCATCAGGTGAATTTTCGTTTAGTCTAGTTTTTAAATATATATATATATATATATATATTACAAGATATGAAGTTCATTATAATATATATATAAATGTACAATGGGCGGTTTTATTGCTCAAAAATTAATTTCTTCCAGACAACCCATTGGAAAGAAAGACGTAGACTAAAAGCAAAGAAAAGATAGTGGTGCACTAAATAATTAAAAACTACAATACTTGATGAAAGATGCAGGCAATAGCACAATTAGACAGAATTTATAATTTAAACTTTATAATAGCAGTTACATAAGGGACTTTTGAAAGAAAATAGGGATTTGGCGGTACGAATGTGGTTCGCTGAAGAGTTCCATAAGCGAACCGCCGTAACGGCGAAGGAGTTCTGGAAAAATGAAGAGGAATTCACGGGGACGCGAAGGGAAAGGTTTATTGAAGAGCGGAGAATGCGACTGTGGCAGTCGGAAATAAACAGAGAACAGGTGTGGAAACAACACGCCACCTTGAGGTACGCCAGCATCGGTATTCAACCAAGTGGAGAAATTATTCTGCACTTGGACGCGCTGTTGACGGCCGAACAACTAACTATGACACCAGTCAATAACAACCGGATATATGTTAATAGTGTGCCCAATACTTAACATGATACTAAAGTCGACGGTGTTAAAGGCATTACTAAAATCTAGCAACGTAAGTACTGTTAATATTTGATTTTCCTTTCCGTGACGAATGTCGTTGGTGATTTTAAGTAATGCAGTGGTAGTACTGTGGCCAGGACGAAAACCAGATTGTAAGCGATTGAAGAGGCTGTTTTTTAAGAGATATGGACTGAGTGGGTTAGATAATAATCTTCCAAGAAACTGGGACAGACACGGAAGTAAAGAAATAGGGCGATAATTGGTAACAGGTAGGTAGTATACTTTTTTAGGAGAAGAATTATGTTGGCTTTTTTCCAATGGGAAGGAAAGCATGATGTATTAATAGATTTATTAAAGATAAAAGTAATGACGAGACAAATGATATCTGAGATGGGAATTATCATTTTACGACTAATGCAATCAACAGCGACGGCATCCGAGTGGATAGATAAAATTGCTCTCCTAACATCACAGTTGTTCAGTTGACTAAAATTAAAAAAGGATGTGTCGGCAGTTAAGTTTAACTGAAAGATTTTTTAGCGTTGTTTGCTTAACTTGCTCATCAGTGCAAAGAGAAGAGTAGAAATGCTGATTTAACAGATTGGAATCGATATTTGATGGTAGGTTCGAGTTAGATTTTCCAACTCCCAATGACTTAAGAAATTTCGAAACCCTGGAAGGATCTGAAACATTATTTAATGGTTAAGGTATGATAAAACAACCACAGTTGATTTTCCATAATTCTGGCTAAAAGTATGTGGATTTAATAGACTCCATACATCTAAGAATAATAATCATTAAATAGATAAAAAATTAAAGTGCGAAATCATAGGTAATCAATCCATTTTGTCCTCTTGTTGCAAGCGTGCCCCTCTTAATTAATTACAAATCTTTATAAATACAAAAATAAATAATATATATGAAAAGTTGGTACAAAAATATATTTATGTTCATTATATTTTATCTCATCACTGTTGAAACTAAATGACAGACCGTATACTTGTATATATAAATGAATCATTTTATGTACATGTAAATACATGAATAATCTAATCTGTATTTTTTATCTGTGTTTTACAATTTAGAATAGGGAATAGTTGTAAGTTATTAATAGAGGATATGCACACAATTTCACAACGAAGGGTTTAATATATTATATTGAAATTTGTTATTTCAAAATTTTGTCAACATATTTTTTAATTTATACCCCACCATTAAATAGAGCCTATGTGAGATAAAAGTCCGAGATTTGATAATCTTTGTTATAATGTCATATTAAATGTGCTAAAATAGCGACTGTTTAAATTGAATGTTACTTGTTTTTTTTAACATCTTTAAATCTGTTTTAGTACTATTAAAAAAATATAATCAATGGATTAAATAATAACAAAAAACATCCATATCCTCTATTATCCCTAATTGAATAATAATTATTTCCGTTTAGTTTAGTGACAAATAATTATTTAAAAAAATTTAAATTTTTTTGACACTGCTTTTGTTTTATTTCACAATAAAAATATTTTAAAATTTGGATTTTTATACAATATTTAACTAATATCGCCTTAATTTCCCAGGTACATGTAAGAATATGAGGACCTGTTTTATTTGTAATGATAAATTTTGTGATGGTTTTAAAATTTCAATGTAGGATTTAGACTGTTAAAATAATGAAACCAGCTTTTAACAGATCTTTTTTTCTCATACATTGCTTTTGCCTCCTGTTTATTTATAACACATGTCCATGTAGAATTATCAATTCAATCCACTGTTAATATGCTATCCAATATACACTCGCCATTGAGTGAATGATTGCGACAGTGTAGATTAAAATTTTCTATGAACCTCTCTATCCAGCATGTTTTTATTTCAGCTGTTTCTCTTACCAGAAGTCCTTGTATTTTTAAAAACAATTCAATGTAATCTGCTTCATGTCTGTGCAATGTTATTATCCTTGGTTTCTTCAGTTCCTTCACTAGTTGCACTCTGATACTTTTTCCTTGATGATGTGTCAACATTATGCCTCCTTTTCATATGTTTTTTATAATTTGAACCATTTGTAAAGTCTCTCTGGCACATGTCACAACGATATGGTTTAGCACCAGTGTGCTGACGCAGGTGCAAATTGAGGCGTGTTTTAAAGCGAAATGTCTTATTGCAATATTCACATATGTATGGCATTAGATCTGTGTGGACAATTGAATGAGACTTTAAGTGCCTTTTTACTCTGAAGCTCTTTCCACATTGTTCACATACAAAAGGTTTTGCACCAGAATGTAAACTTATATGAGATTGTAAGTTGCCTCTCGCCTTAAATGCCATTGAACAAAATTCACACTTATAAGGTTTAGAGTCTTCATGAGTTAGTATATGAGAGCTTAAAGTACCCTTCGTAAAGAACATTTTACCACATATATGACAAGAGAAATCCCTTCGCCGATTAGTGTGCACAAGCTTATGCTGTTGTAAGTTACTGCGAGTTTTGAACTCCTTACAACAATGATTACATTTAAGATCCTGTTCTCCCACACCATCAAACTGCTTCCTGCTTGTTCTCTTGAAACTTTTATTATATGATTCCATGTGGTCTTGTAAATGTCCTAAAGAGTCAAAGCTTGTACCACATTTTCTGCAACTAATTAAATTAACACTACTGTGGTCAATATTCCTGTGCCTCTTGGTGTATTGAATCATCGTGAACTTTTTATTACAAATTTCACAGCAGTAATTGAGCATTGGTTTGTGCAGTCTCATGTGATTCACAAATAATTTAAAGTTAGTTATAATCTTACCACATTCTACACACTTAAAAATACAACAGCGGTTGTGTATATGCAGGGAATGTAACCTCAACAATGCAATATTTTTACATTGCGCATCACAGTAACCACAACGACAGGCCTCCTCATCCCATGTTATATCTAGTGTAGAAATATCTACTGGTTCTAAGTGTATTGCATTGTTGTCTATTTGTTGTGACACTTTTCTTTTTGTCCTTTTCTTTTTAGCTGTTTTGAACAAAGGTACATCACTGTCAGTGCTAATAAAACCGTCGGTTTCTGCTCCAGTGTCATTGATATCGTCCCTACTGCTCCTTTCAGCTTTAATACCTCCCAGACCCTCGATAAATTTATTTGCATCAAGTATAGCAATGGTGTTGATTTTTTCTGCTGAATCTTCATCTTTTACTATAACCTTTACCTCCTGAAAGTCGTCCCAATTCATATCAACCGGAGTACCTACATCGGAACAATTACTCTTCAATGTCTTATTATGTTCAGCATTTGTAGTGAATATCTGAATCAATTTCGCCTGCGCCTCACGCACGTTATGTAGAAATATCCAAGTGCGTTCTAATTGGTCAAAACATGAGTAACATATACTTTTGGGTAGATTATTTGATGGAGAAACATCAACGTTTATCCACAACATTTTGTTTGCAAGTTTTGAGTTTATCGCGGCCGCTTCGTCAGCGTATATAAGCTGTTCTGTCAATTCGGCGCACAACCGACAGTATTTATCTACATTAGTCATTTTTTTAAACTAATTAGGTGTTAAAAAATTGTTTCTTTAAAACAAATGAATATAGTCCATCGAGTATTATATATAAACAGAAGACAATCGAATTATTTTTTGTACAATTTGATTACAGTCTTCGATGTTGCTAGCTGTGTAAGAAATATATAATAATAAACTTTTACAATAACTTTATCCATAATTAACGAAATTTAAATAACTATGTTATTATATTTAAAAAACATAAATTAAATTTTAGTTAAAGTTATATAAATTACATACTTTACAAGGTTGTAGACTCCACATCAATATAAGATTTAAAGTATAAAAAATTGTAAAAGCTATATATCTTTTCGTAAAAAAGTCGTAGGTATATATATTTATTTGCAATTTATTAACATAGCGAAACGTGAAAAGAAATTATCTTTAAAAGAAAAAACATGGCCTTTATTTTTTTCCATAAAATAATAGGAACATAAAACGTTTATAAGACAAACAGATTCTAAAACAATTGTACTTTTCATAAATGTTTTTGATTATTCTTCACACACCTTTTAGATTTGAAAAGTAAATTTGCATCAATTTGGTAACTGACAATTTAAAGTTTACGGTAAGCAATTTGTAGCAGTTTGTTTTAATAATAAAAAAAAAATTACATTCAATAAATATTAAAGGTATAGATATTAAAGAAAAACCATAAGGTTTACTTTAGGGTATTCCCATTTGTCAGTTATAATCATCAGTTACTACTGTATTACTACTAAGGACTCGAGTTTGCAAGGCTCGATACTAGGGCGCCCTAGTATTAGTATTTTTAAAACCAGGCTAGGGAAACCAAGTCTCAAAATACTTAATACCTAGAAATAAAGAGTGTTAACTATTGTTAGTTCAATACGTTTATTTTTAACTGTATAGAGAATAATTTTCAGTAATTTGCAATTCACCGAACAAGTAAACGTATTATATCAGTCCATCTCAATTATGTTTCTAACGGTATTTCCATATTATTCTAACACATTTTGTGTTAAAATGTCGATTAAGTTTAATTACCAAACAGTTGAAATTAAATAATGATTACATTTAGAATAAGCAATAATTTAGTATATAAGAAATACAACATATAAACATGTAATAAGTATTTAACAAAACAAACAAAATGTATCAAAACGAATGAATATCTACTAGTTTAGACTATTGATTTCCTTTAAATATCATTTTCCATGAAAATTTTGATGGTCATATAAAAGTCATAAAAAAACAATTGAAACGCAAAAGTAATTATCATAACTCATTGATTTTTTATTTTCGAAAATGTCAACAGGGAATAATAAAATAAAACAATGATAAAACTTTGAAAACATTATCGTATTAACGTTACAAAAGGTATAATTATTCCACGAATAGTATTTGTGTCCTAAGGTACATACGGCGCATACTCTTAAAGTACATACTCAGTACAGTATTACATTAAGTACATACACAGGTACATAATAAAATAGCTGTTTTTAAATCCTGGTCTCGTAAAACATCCCTATTGCTAGCTAATTGCTACGGGTTTATTTATCTAAAAATCTTATCTAAAACTTTTTTTATAGTCATCACTTACCTGTTTCCTTTAAGTATTTCACATTTTTAGAATCTATGTGTACTTAATTTTTTACTTCTAATATATTATATTGAGAGAAGTACTTCTGATTTATATACAAGATGTTTGGTCAACATGTTTTTCCAAATCCATGGTGGGTAAAATTGGTAGTAACATATTGAAACTGCTTTACGTTTCGTTGCTTAATTATTAAAAAATAAACGAACTTTAAATAGGTTATAATTCGTTCCACATTAAGTTGGTAAGGTATACAAGTGTTTATAAAACTAATTGGCAATAGGGCTTTTTATTATTTTATACGAAACATACCCGTCTGCCATCGACTGGAATATACAGAGCCTCTCTTACCGGATGGTAAACAAAACGTTCATTTCATATCACTTGATAAAGTTGTCTTTAGGTTACACAAATACTCTTTAAATCCTTGTAAACAAACAGCTTAACATATTAAGATCACTGTGCTAATAAAACTATTAAATTCCGCCGTAGTGTCTTGGGCATTGTTTTTACTGTTCCATTTGACTTTAAACCTTCCAGTCCCTTAATAACTTTATTTGTATGAAGTAGTATTTTTTCATTCGCTTGTAAAAAGCAAAAAATTAAAAAGGTACCTAGTCTCTTTTTACTTTTGTATATCTCACTCATATTTAGAGCTAACTATTGAAAGAAAAAAAATCGAAATAAGTTGCTTTTTTCCTCATTTAATCTCTTATGTTGTTCTCACATAACTGAGAAAGGGGCTGGAGGATGAAGAAGAATCTCTTATGTTGAGATAACCAAGATTTAATAATGCCTTGTTGATTATTGTACTTTTATATTATATACTATTATTTTTTTCAGCCTTAAAGTTGTAGAAGAGAATAAACAAGAAAACCGTCTTGAGTTGAAAGTAACTATTAGTGAAATAGCAAACAATTTCGCATCAGAAATTAGTGTTCACAAAATAAACCTTTCGGTATCTGTTCATATAAAGGTTTTATTTACCAAAGCATCAAATATTCAGAAGCCAGTATTTGGTACATCAAATATGAATACAAATGAAAGTCGTGTTTTTGTGCTTTTTAAATTTTTAAAGACTGATATATCAGACAATGTAGTCTATTCAATCACTTGCTCAAGCTATCCTTTGAATTTATTCAATAAGACTTATTTGACAGATAATGATTCTTGGTATCTAGTAAATGAGACTCAAGTAAGTTCAGTCTTCACCTTCCATGTGGTGTTTACATCAGAAATAATTATAAGTCATAATCCCTTTCAAACTCTGTATAAGGATAATGAGTTGACAGATTTTCAACTTATTGGTGAGGGTGGTCAGGTGGTAAATATTCATGGTGCTGTACTAGCAGCTCAATGTCCATCAGTGATGAAAATGATTAATGATAAGAGTATCAAAGGTGTTATAGAGTACAGCGATGTAAAGGAGGAGACCTTGCAACACTTTAAGGACTACCTTTATTTAAAGAATTTGCCTAATAACAACATAACACAACTGTTGCTTTTGGCTTCCAAAGTTTCAATGCCTGTTCTAGAGCAGCAGTGCATTGATAAAATTATTAACACATTGACAGCTGCAAACATATATGAATTGACAGAGTTTTCTCAAAAGCACAAACTTTATGAACTTTTTATCAATATTTTAGATTGTATTCAAAAAGGAAAGGTTAAAATGGATGACATTAGAAAGACATGTCTGTTTGACATGAGTACATAATTTTTCTTATCACATTTTTTTTCAATCAGATTAAATTTGAATAATTGTTTATATAAATTAAAGTCTAAAGAGTTTTATTATTTTAGGTCTTAGTTATAAATTAAAATATATTGCTGTAATTAAATATATTTTTTTACCCTAATGAGAGTATCAATGTGATGGACATCGAGGTAACTCCCTAACGTATATGCACCAATTCTAATACAATTACTTTATTACATATAATACAGGAATTTCCTACAGCCATTTGATAATTTATCAACTCTTCTGACGCAATTATTATTAAATATTTGTTGTTATCAAGGTTTTGATGTGACTTATTATAATGTCATAAAATTTTAATATATTTAACACTGATAGTTAAGTGAATATATTCATATTGTCATATTATTTGCTTATTTAGACTATTTTTATAATTTTGTTAAAATAACTGTTGATACAAGCTGTTGAAGAAATCAAAATAAATAAGATTTTGCGGAGATTGTTTTTCTTATTAAGTGTGAGGAGTTTTTCTGCCTTTGATTGAGGCAAGGTCTTAATGTTCACACTGTCAGGTTTATTACTTTTTAATATAAAATCTGTAATAATTTTTATTATTTGACCATGTAATATTGTAGTTTTCATTGTGTATTATTTTTTGTTATTTAATACATCAATATGTATTAAATTTAATGGCAAATCATAATCAATATTATGTTACAAATTCTTTTGACAATAAAATTATACATTGAACAAATAAAAATCTTAATTCTATTATAATATACTTATATTCACTTATGAGATTTTGGCATCTGGGACTGCATTCAAACTGCTGTTTCGTTCATATTCTTTGAGATTTTTTGAGCATATATACTTCATTCATAATTATTTAAGGTGTAAGTCAATGGTTTTTTTCTGTCCTATCTCAGATCGTTTTCACTGGTATATGATATATACAAAGAAGAGAGAAAACAAGTATTAACATATAGATAATACCGAGTACAAAAACTGGAACATTGATGCAGGTTATTTTATCAAGAAGGCAAGTAGGTTATCTGATGTACAATAGTGTTTTTATTGATATATCTGTATCAAAATAATTGATAAAATTATAACTTAGAATGATTAGTTATATACTTTTTTTAAGTAATTTTTAATCATGTTGTTATAAGCATTAACCAATGAGACACTTTTACATTAGAAATATTCAAAGATATAATGTGATGATACATACATGAATGAATTTGTAAAAAAATATACTGTAGACATAAGGCTACACTAACTCCTGGATACTGTTGGTTAAAATTATATATAATAAGTAATTTTTAACTAAACAGAATAGTTTGTTTATAATTAGGCACTTGTTAGTATAGTAGTTAACTTATACACAATTTTTTTATAACAACTTATCACCAAAAATATTTAATAATTGACTGATGGCTTAATTTCTATTTCTTTATGATTGTCTATAACTTGTAAATATGTTCCTTGATATCCTTGGTTTCAATCACATTGTTTGCAATAAGTTCTAAGATATTTAAATAAAATTTACCAAGTTTGTTGTTCTGGGCAAATTCAGTTAGTTGGTAGAAATTTTCTGCATTTACATGGTTGATTAAATTCTGCATGCATAACTGGTGTAATTCCTTCATTTTGTATTTGCAAGAGAATTGCAAAAGATCCATTAGACTAGATAATGATGAATCTGGAACTTTTTTCAGATATAGATACTCCTTCACAAGCTGGAGAGTAGATTGTCGTAAATTTAAAAAGGTAAGTTCATACAGTTGGCAGGGTTTGCTTTGTTTTTCACATAATTCCTTTTTAAAAATCGGACTGTACGCAATTAAAACTGTGCTGTGAAGTTTAATGTATCCATCTTGAGCTATTAACATTAAATCAGCGGATTCCGAATCGGGATAAAGTGGGGCGAAAGGTTTCAAAATCCGATTGAGCTTATCGACGAAGATAGTCATGTCGAAGTTGGAAATGAATTTGTTCTCGAACAGAATTCGCCATGAGTCGTCTACACAAAACGTTTTATGAACATTGTTATCACTGCAAATAACGTATGCACAGTATAACTGATTACTTTCCCGGTTCACATTTTCGAATTTACAAAACAATACAACTTCTTCCTTTCTAGACGTTGAATCAAATTTGAAATTATTAATTGAGAGTGAACTATCCATTCTCAATTGGAAGGATACCGCATCGTTGATGATATATTGCTTGCTTAGTATTGTGCTGTAGTCATCCTTTCTGCCGTGCTTTATTGTAATCCTAAGCTTCAGCCTCGTTTCTGTGTTTATTATTTCATGTATTGTCCAACTGAAAATGACCGAATTTTCTTTATTACTCGAGCTATTAAAAACTAATAATATTTTTTCATAAATTGTTAGTCAATATCTGTATTTTGTTATAAGTTGTAAATTTTATCTGTCGAAGCGGCGAGCATAATAATCACTCGAAGGCAATCTGGTTAGGATGATAAAAAGTGTACCATTTTGAGACAAGGTGTATGTCTCGTTACCCCAGTAATTACCCGAATTACAACTCCTTTCAAATCAGAAGGATTACAAATATGTTTATTTTCTAACTTACCATGTTTGTTTAACTGCAATAGGCCTATCTGTGACATGAAACATTATAAAAATTATACCACTAAAACTGGCGGTTGTTAACTCTTATCTATGCAGACTGGTAATTATCACCAAACGATTATAGACAAATGGTATCATTGCCATCGAATTCGATTAATAAATAATATCGATTTTAAATTATCGATATAATACATAAGAAAACATAAAATAATGACAGTGATTTTTTTAAAAATAATAATTAAAACCGTTTGAATTATACGATGACAACAATATACCCTAATTAATAATTTTCATTCGATCATACGTCAGGATTATATACACTGCGCCTTATTGTGCTCGTCGCCCTGACATAAATTTTCTCCTAGTATATTCAGGAACTAAGCGCGAAGTGAGGAAACGGTGAAAATTACCTCAATTTTAATATGTATTCTATGAAATGGTTAGTCCATGTTAGTAACTTTAAAATGGATGAATGATATTCTCACTATTATTTGCACATTTCCGAATATATGCGACAGACAGTACTGTCTGAAAACAGCATAATGGTCTAAATTTTTCTTTAAAATACAACTTTCAGTTAATTTTTAACAATGAACGTTGCGTATTAACGTATATTATAAGAGTCTAATATTTACATGTGATAGTTTATGTGTATTAGTAAAAGTTTTAATTATTTTCTATTCTACATGTACACTCCATTTTCTTATGTCCAAAAAAGATAATTCCTAAAGGAATTATGGAGTTTGGCTTTGGATTAAAGGAAAAATTAAGCGACGTCTGGTTGCGTTCATGCCTGCGTCGGTTTATATATCTTTATATTATAATCTCGCTCTGAAAAAGACAAATGTCATAGACACTAATATAAACAATATTGTAGGTATGTTACAGGTATCAGGTCCGCCTGTTGTCCAGTTTCTGGTGAACTAATAAAGTCTTTAAAAAGTGTGCGCATGGATCGGTATACCGCTTTACCACCATGTAATCGCTGGTCGCGTTCAGCAAATATCTCACGTGCACGCATAACTTTGAGACGTAATGCCAATAAATTTCCTAGTATCGGTGCAAATTTAAAATGTTCTGATGTTTTTCTAAGGCCCATACGTGAGACGTTTGCTAAACGCCAGATGCATTCCCAGCAACATGTGCCAACTAATGAAATTTATAATTGTAAGAAAGCAAGCGGCCTTAGTCTTAATCCAGAAGTCGTCTTCAAGCTAAATTCATATCCATCAAACCGAAACTTTATTTGGTGTTTGGAAACTGCCGTGATGAATCTTAATTGTTTAATTATCATTATTTACGTTCAACACTATTAATAAATAAAGCTTACTACATCGAAACGAAACGCGTTGATTCTTAAGCATTATATTAGTTAACGTGTTAGACAGTTTTAGTATTTAAAATTTGTTTGTTATGTTTTTTTTGACTTAGACCATCTAGATTTGTAAAGCAAATAAAGGTTCTTGTACCTTATGAAATTATCAGGATAACGGAATGTCCGCTTTTCGAATATCTTTACTATCACGTTGTGGTCTAGAGTAGGGTGCTGCCAGTAACTTCATAATATGTACCCTAGTAATCGAATCAGGGGCCTTCGTGTTACAAAATAAACAGTCAATAACAATTTTGTTTGTGTATATACTCGAATTCCATTACGATACAACTTGGTGTTAATTATCAATATTGCCCAATTGGTTTTGGGCTCTAACATTCGATGGTGGTGCAATATAGACGTTTAAGTATGAAGGTAAAAAAAATAGCACACCGTATTATGTAAGTACACTTCTCCATTCTTACCTCTTAGTACCCTCCTTTCTCTCATTTGACCTTCAGCATCGGCTTCGGTAAAAGCAAGATTTGAAGTCATGGACTGCAGAAAATTCCATATCCCAAAAGAGTCCGGTAAGCAATTGGTTTGTTATTCCGGACACGCAGTTATATGTGATAACACGTAAATTTTGCCAGATTGGTGTGTCACATTACAATAAACTGCGGAATGTCTGAATTTTAATCTTTCTCGATATTATAAGTAAACTGTAATAATGTTTGGAATTAGAATGGTCCTTTTTAACTTTTGTCTTGTTTTTTTTTTGTTCGATGAAGCGAAAGCACGAGCAGAACGATCACTTGGTGGTAAGTGATACGCCTACTCATAACAAGGTAGCGTCAGTTAGGATTGGATACACAGCACATCATTGTGACTCGTCACTTCAGTAATTATACTAGCTACAGCACCTTTAAAACCAGAACGCAGTATTCTGTGCAGAGAACTGTTTCTCGGCTGCAATAAGAGGTGCGACGGTACCTACTGAGACGGTCTCCGGTAAAATAAATTGCGTGTATATACGTATATATAAACTAACTCATTTTCCGGTTAAATGACCTGTCGCGAATGTTCTGCGATGGGCGAATACCTAATGCTGTTCTTTTTTCTGAAGAATATATCTAAATTTTAGTGGGCACGACATAAACACCTTGATTTGTAGTTTGAATTGTTTTCTCTCAGTACATATAATAGGTATTTGTTTCATATAAAAACTTTTTGAATGAGAAAAGACATTCTTTCCAAGCAATTGAACGCATCGAATGCATATATAAATTCAAATGGATCGTGAGACACAATAGTTTGTTTTAATGGCTGTGTAAATATCTTAACTAACTCGTCATTATTATGTGTCCGCCAGGTTTTAAAATGGAAGAGGCACTCTTTTTCTTAATCACTTTGCTGATGTTGAAGCATCCACAACTTTCCTTACAGCAACTGTTTTACATAATATATACCCATAATGTCATCATCATCATCATCAGCCGATAGACGTCCACTGCTGGACATAGGCTTATTTCCAAGATCCCCAGGTTTGTGGGGTTTATATGGCGGGATTTAGGCCATTTTGTATCACGCTGGCCCAATGAGGGTTGGTGGGCGCAAGAGCCTCGTTTATTGATTAGCAGGGTGCACCGCGAGCAAGTGAGGTTGGCTTGGATTCTATGACACCCATAATGTATGTGCGTTATATTTATGTATAAGACAGTTCAATTCAGGACATTCAGGAGATTTGTGGTCTTTATATATTGTTACAATTCCACAAAAAGGTTACTGCTTCTGCTATAACCTTTACCGTCATATGCATTGCTGCATTCGCCAACTCCCATGAGAAGTACAGCGGAGACGACATCTTTTATCTATTGATTTCCCACATTTTTTATAAAAAATAGTGGAAAATGATGTGACGATGTGGCTAACCGCTGGCCTTGTAACACAAAGGTCCTTAGATCTTGATAGGATTTTACTAACCTGTTAGAACCAGCAACCACTCACTTGTAAATTTGCCGCTAAAACAGCATTTCTGTTCCGGTTGTTGATATACGGAAGAGTATTCTACGTGAGCACGCATTCATGGCCTGATTGTAGCTTAACACTATCTGATATTGAGTGTTAGCTTACTATTAGATAAAAAAAAATAGAATTTTATGATGACGATGTTCATAATAACGCACACTTCAAAAATAGCGAAGTTATGTAAAAGTTTGGGTCGATGGCATTACCTATACAGTTTCCGTATGCCTGATGCGTTCGCCGATTGCTATTCACCTTGAATCTAAATATGCATTTAACGCACTATGTTGTAATAAATAGATTCAACTATAAACGCTCTTAAGTTAACTTGGCACCGTGCTTTTACGATTCCCAACAAAATAGTTGGATGTTTTCATTTGTGCACAATTCAGCACAATTCATATGTTAAACGACAACGTGAAGGTGCAGGCGAAGGCCGTGGACGTGCCGCCATTTTGTTCATTACTATTCTTTCGGGCTGACACTAATTTTTCTCTGGTAACATTCAACTCATCTCGATGGCCAATGTGGCGGGTAAAATAAGTGTTGGTCGTGGGAAGAAATGGTGGTTGCTTATCATCAGGGAGTGGACTGGGACCGCGAATGTGACCTAACTGTTCCGCCTCGCAAGAGAGAGGCGAAATATGGTGAACTGGGCATTAAACTCCGCTAGTCGACACCTTAAGAAGAAGATCATTCTAATATTACTAAATTCAAATATTAGAAAGTTTGTTCTGTTTATATAGTTTTTTGAAGCAAAGTCGTCTTAGCTATATTTTTTTGGTCATCCACAAGGTTGATCCATTGCCGGAAGCTGACTAGATAATTAAACTGCATCATCGCAAGATGGCGCTTCGATTGGCGCGATAAATAAATATATGTCATATAGTATACGTATATGATTACCTAGACGATATAAGCTATGTAAATCTTTTCTTAGCATTGACATTTGTCATAAGTAGTACATGTCAAGTGCTGTTATAAAGTCTAGTACTGGAAGATTAAGCATGCTCCTGTTATATCCTATGTTATGATCTGTACCTTCTTTACATTTTCTTCTAATATATGTTTTTTTTTACTTTAATTTAATGGCAATGTGTATTATAAAATATCTGTTCCGCGGAAGCAAAGACTGCTTATGTCGGACTTGAACCGACTTAATTCCTACGCTTTTCAACCGACGTCGCTTTACGGCGTGGGTGCGTGAACGCTTTCGCACACCCCCGCGACCCCGCCGACACCGGTTGCACGGTGCAGCTGCAAGTCGAGAGGAGAGGCAGCCCTTCCTACTTTCGTAAAAGTGCGGCCTCTTATCGTCACCTGGGCTACAGATTCCCTCGAATCCGTCACCAAGAGCCATGAGAGCCAAGAGAGAAAACTTTTCCGACTCTTTGTGGTGGATCTGGTCTCCGTCGCCAACTGTTATACAGCCACGGAGGATAGGGAGAGCGGCGGAATACAATATCAATACTTCTCTCCCTCCTCGACTCTACCATGGTTAAAAAGTCGGAGTAATGCCTGCCCCAGCAGACAACCGGCACACATCCGAGCTCATCTGAAGCGGCCACCTCAGCCTGCTCTACACCATGAGCCGGCCCAGTATATTCCTCTTAACTTTATCGTGGGTCACCAAGCCGCGGCTGCTGAGCTCTACCGTCACTACAAGGTGGGAACCTGTTCGAGGGATATATAATAAAACGAGGTTCATATAAAATATGTTATATACATATATTTTGAACCTCCTCATCACTTTTTAAGTAGGTTTGACATTCATTGAATGTGAAGTGTCTGCCTAATATATATATATATATATATATATATATATGGTCATTTAGTACTTGAAAAGAATTCCTCCATTTTCATATTTTCAAACTGATCGTTTGTTTATAGTTCTCTTTTATATAAAATACCGCTCAACTACCACTTTTCATCAGAATTGATCTCACTAAAGTATCAAAGAAGATAATGAATAGAATGAGGATGACTCGTTTTCGAAGGATCTGAACATGTCACATTCGCACGGAGGTCTCACAAAGCGTTTAGACTTAAGACCGGAGACGAAATGCCTTCGTCTGCGGATCTGCGCACCACGTCGTGCGTCCTAAATTTTTGTTTAAGCTACGATAAACACATGTGTATACATACAGTTACATGACATGAAATAAAATCATCACCGATTGTTAACTCACGAGGTATTTGAACCCGTGCGAATCTCCGACCACGTCAATATAATACTATATAACTATTTCGTCTCGTGTCCTGAATGATAATGGCGTTTAAAAATATTTTGAGTACCCTTGTTAAATATTCCATCAGTCCCATCAGGTTGGTCGTTAATCACCGTTCATGCGGATTGTGGTAACTTTGGTGCGAGCTTAATATTCTTTCGCTCACATCTCCGTCTAGACCACTAAATTTATATACTTCTGCCGACAAATAGTACTCTGCGAAAATTACTGTGTACCGGTTTGAAGGGCGCTGTAGTTATGGAACTGACTTAACATATGTCTTAAGGCGGTGAGCGCAATGTGGTGCTGTGTGAAGCTCCGTCGCTACGTCAAATAAAAAAAAATGTGTATAACTTAGATAAAAACATTAGCCCTTAGTACAGAAATTTTCAAGAACTATCTAGTCATTATGATATCATCCTATAACATCGTACTTAGTTTGCTTATAAAAAAGCTTTATAAAGTTAATGGTTCCTCATTACGCACCTTGACAGTGAGGATTCACCATTTTTTCTTTGAAACAATACCCTTTCCTCTAACCTTTACCTCAACGTGCTGATGTCAACTTTTCAATTCGAATATTCACATCAACGTATCAGGGGATTACTTTAAAGTTATACTTCATTGTCATATGTATGGGTTTACAAGATTATCACTTAAAATTAACATTTTGTGGATAAGAGACGGGTCTCGACGTGGAATACTTCAAAAAACTTAACTTGAAACATCTTGCTTGACTGCTTTTCGGGATAGCAACAATTGTAGCGGTACGAGATCTTAGTCCAGACGATTTATTGCCTCGATAGCTGGAGAAGGTTGAAAGACTACGTTCTTATCGGATCGGGTAGTTTTTGATGTACCGTGTGGGGTTCTTTGTTAAATGAACATTTCAGAATATACTAACAGTAAGAATTTATCTTCCTTTAAGTAATTCGACGAAATTATTCATTATTATTAAGTACACGCTCATATGATATACATCACATTATGCTTTTAGCTATCAGACATGTGATTGAATGCTATTACTGCGGTAATTGCACCAGCGATAAAAACCTTCAAATCGAGAAACGGTAAATTACTTAGTTGCTATAAAAAATTATCGTTTTGTTGGTCTTAACACGATCAATGCATTCTTTAATGACGATTTGTGTCTTATACTGTCACGCAGTTGGTAACTGATAAGGCTGAGGATGTATTTAAGTTTTTTTTTTGTAGACATTATTATATGAATTAGTATATCTGTAGAATACTATGTTTACAATATTATGTATTTTATTCGCACAGTAAAATATTGATTACCATTGTCATGACGTGCATTGTTTAAATCAAACTTTTATAACAAATTCATCTTCAACTACTGAACTGATGGTACAAGTATTTATACTCTGTATACTTCTTCATATTGTACAAATATCATAATTTTATCTATCTAACAGGTGCTTTACTAATGAATATCACTAATTAAAGTCGATCGTAAAGGTTATTATAAACTAATTTCTGCTATAGATTAATATTTTCTTTTAATAATAAAAGAAAAGTCCCAGGTCATCCTCGTCCGGCAGCGTACCGAGCAGACTAATAGCATTGCCGCGCTGGATGGCGAGGTACTTCGTTTTTAAAGTTAAATTAATATCAATAACGGATTTAGAATATCATTTAATGTTACCATTAAAAGAGGATTTATTAAAAAGAGTATTTATTAAAAAGAGTATTTAATTAATATTATAATGATAAACAGTTAAAATCTGCGGAACCCAAACGGCAGTAGTGACGGCGAGCGTCATACGCGCGCTTCGGCTATAAATCGGCGGGAAACTGAATCTGAACGTGCGGTAGGTGACACTACAGTTAGTGACCTTAGTACTGTTAGGGGATTTATGTATTTTTTCTTTGGACTCATCGCCGGTTACGAGTAAAAGGAGGTAAAAACGAATATGATACGTGACAACGGTTTTCCCCTGTGGCCAAGATACGCGATCTGTTGCTTTTTTTTTTATTGAAACCTGCATGAGTATTAGCAAAAGGATCAAAAAAAAAAAAAAAAATTTTAATTTATTAAAATCGCAGGGAATGTCCATAGATTTGGATGATGATGATTAAAATCGAAAGTTCTATGTCTTCTACTAAAATCTAAAGCTGAAAACTAAGAAACTGTCCTTTTATTGGTATTAACGGATACCTTCAGAGAACATCCCTTATCTTCTGGTAGTAGAATACTCTTGCATGCATCTGTTAAAACCTCAGTGCTTTAGGTGGTGCTACCTAGTAGAATATTATGAATAATCGCGTTTTCAGTGCGTTGTATGGAGTCCTACGATCATACTGTTGGAATCCTGGGAAAGATTGCTTCTGTTTAGCTTGACGGTCTAAATCTGTACCAATAGCTTTTCAGCTTAGCTTAGCCATTTGTTAAGAGATAGTACATTTGTTAGTGAATAGCTCGTTATGTTCCCTCTGTTGGGATCGGATATCTATCACAACAGACATGATAAGAACGACAGAATACATCTAATGATCATATTCCTGAATACCTTGTTATTGAAATATGTCGCTTTAGTGTCGACGTTTTCCGGAAGTTCAATCACTGCGGGGAAGGGATTTAGTACAATAAATATGTGAATGTTAAGATACATTTATAAATTAAAAAACCTTAATTCAGGCCAAGAATTTTTACAGGCGTCGTTAAGTAAACAGTTATAACAGTTAATCCGTGGTCAGCTGGTTCGGGTTTGACTGTTCCAATGAGGTCGGACATGTTTCAGACATCAAATTGACATTTCCTTAACGGTACAGCATTTAAAAACATGGCATTCCATTGCGGGCCATGTATCGTTATAAAATTATTTTAATAAGAATAAAATACCCCTTAATATTATTAAATAGAAGGTGGACATAGAAAAAAAAAATTACATTATGTTGCATGTTTTCATCCGATGGTTCGTTCTCTAACATGGACTGTTTATGAAATAAGTGGATGTGTGGTAAAGAGAGACTTGATCCTATTTCCGATCAAGTTATCACATGTTAAACTTGAATATGAAGAACTCATGTTGAAGAGTCATGGTAAAAATGTGGCGGTGGTTGGTGAACCGTGCTTTGATAAATACTACAAAGCAATACAGATGGCGGCAGATTGACAATATGATGATGGTGGCGAGATAGAATCTGTAACACAGTTAAACTTTACTCATGACTGAAGCCTAAGTGATGAGGATTTGGTTGTTGCTCCACGGAGGTAGTATATAGTAATGTTACTGTTAGATGATTCAATATATCGTCATCCAGTAAGTGAATGAGGCGCGGTGGTGGTGGTGCCGGCGACAATGATCTCAGAGTCAAGGTTGTCGCCACGTCAAAATTTAAACGCATTTGTATTTCGGGTCACATCCCTCGCGGGACAGCCAAATACCGCCCGCTGTAGCGACAGCAAAACAGTTAATTAAATAAAACTATTATTTCATTTTTAATTTTACTGATAGTAGGTCTCTGTTGCAGGAGGCCGTCTAGGTAGGTACCACAGCAGCGCCTATTGCAGTCGACACACAGTACCGTGATCCGGTTTGAAGGGCGTTGTAACTAGTGCAATTACTGGGATAACGAGACTCGACATCTTATGTCTCTGGCGACGATCACAATGTTGTGCTATAGATATCATTCTTACTAGCACCACGTTGCTATGTGCTGGCGTATCACTTACCATCAGGTGAACGTCCTGGTCTTCTGGTTGCTTAATTGAATTTAAAAAAAATGATTTATTTATAAACATTAAGATTACAAATAGTAATGATATAAAAAAAATTGTTCTTTATTTGTACCACTATAATCTGATACGTATTTGCCATGCAGCCATTTTTGTTTCCAATGCGGGTAGGTACACATGATCTTCCCCCACCAAGGAGTCAGAACTATTACTATAACTAATCCAGTTGTGCCCAGTGCGGTGGGATATCACCTATGCGCTCGAAAGCAGTTATTCTTTTTGATCTCCCGGAGAAGTTTCCTTCGTTGATTGCTCAAGGTCAGTGGGGTCAAGTCTAGCTGAACTTTTTTGATGTATTCGATAGTACGATCTTAAACTTCGCTAAAGCTGGACATAATCTTAAGTAAATAATTAACCACTGCTGGACATAAGCCTCCTCCAAAGATTTCCACCTTCGTAGAGGTTCATTCGTGGGGATTCGGGCCATTTCCCACCACGCTGTCCCAATGCGGGTCGGTGGGAGCCAAAGCCTCGTTTCTTTGATTAGCAGGGCGCATCACGAGCAGGTGAGGTTGGCTTGGATTCTGTGAGTTGTTGTGCGGGACCTTTTACACCCCTCCATATATTTTAATGTACAATATATTCCTTAATGGTGCCTTGATACCTATTATTAGCTCATCATCATTTAAATCGATTGATATCTACTGATTAGTCAGAACTTATTAAATCGAAGCGAATGATTTTGAAATCAGTAAAAATAAAAATAATGATCCTGAAGCTCAACCAATGTGGCTCTAGACCGTGATGCACTTGCCTTAAACACGAAGGTCCGCTGTTCGATTCCAATAGTCCAGGGTCCACGAGCCCAGCGAAATGACTGCCAAGCGCTAAACATTATCAGAGGATAAGAGAGTCGATTGCCAGGCGATCTTTTATGGAGTTTAGTTGGCTGTAAGGATATTTAAATTCTTCTGGTTAGATACCACCTTCATATATATAATAAGTCTGCCGCTATGACAATAACGTTATATCCACCTGCCACCATAAGAAACTGGAACATTTTTTTTATTTAATGAAGCGAGGCGAACGAGACGTTAACTCTGATGATGAGCAACACGCCTGCTTACAACGACGTGATGCTAGTTAAGATGGTATTCACAGCGACACGTTGTGCTCGTCGCTGTGAATACCATGTCGCTCGTCGAGTCTCGTTACTCCAGTTATTTCACTAGCTACAGCATTTTTAAAACCAATGATGTTTCCACATCACTATATGGCAGTAGAAATTTCTGACAACAGAAACCTACCACCAGTACATTCTAGGCGAGCAGGCTTCACTGCCCATGACCTCATTGTCATTTAATACTATGTGAATTGGAGATCACCTTTTAGGTCACTATAGACAGTCTCAAGGTCTATATGTCCAGTACTGATATGTTTTTTTTAATCATTTGAAAATTAAGTACCGCACAACAACCCACGGGAGCCAAGCTAACCTCACCTGCTCATGGTACACCCTGATAATCGACAAACGAGACTCTGGCTTCCACCAACACGCACTGTGCTAGTGTGGTGGGAAATGGCCGAAATTCCATCATAACAGCCCACGAAGCCATGTTGATTGTAGACCTATGTCCAGTAGTGGACATCTATTGGCTGATGATTGAAAAATAACTATAAAAATATTAGAGATGTGGTTGGCGTTGCGGTTTTTGCTGACCGTATGCTCTCCCTCATTGGGGATTCCGCGGGTTCCGCGAATCGTCCCGGCTATCGTTTATAAAAGAGCGTAATAGAATGAAAATTTTCGCATTCCTACGTTTTTTGCGAAAGCTCCTGGTGTACTGTGAAGTTTTGTGTAGTTACATGCCCTTAGTGCACCTAACGTGGTTCAATTTTAACTAAACTTTATTATTCAGACAATTGGTAAGTTAACTAATCATATTATATATATATAGAGAATAATTGTTTAACAATATTCAATATTTATTTGTTATAAAATAACGATGCGTCCTTTGGGCTTCTAACCGCGGACTAAATACAATTTTAAAATTATACATACAACTACATAGTTAATTGCTCATATTATATAGATGTTAATTACAGTTATCCTTTAGTTCCTTTTTTTTATTTATTGTCTGCTAAAAAGAATAATATCGATTCTATCCAAACATCGACATTATCAATCTCTTCTTCAAAATATATTGTTTTATAACATTATAGGAAGATTATTATGACTTTTTTTTATTACGACAACAACTAATGAAAATTTTATGAACAATTTACACAAATTATTAAAACGTGTTCAAATGCAAATGTCATTTATATATAGGAAAAATTATTTAAACAAAACTTTTCAATATTTTTGTTTGAAAAAAAAACGCAGTGTTATTAAATTGCGCGCCAAAATGAATGATGAATGAGTAACCGTAATAATAATACAACTTATAAACTCTTGTATATATATATAAATATACACATATTAATTTTATTATATATATATCTATAAACATGTAATAAAATTAACAAATATTTTATTCTTCTTAAAACGACTATAGACAGCGGCTAAAAATGCCGTTGCTTTATTTTTTTTTATTATAACGGCGTTCTAATTTTGAACTGTTTTATATTATTTTTTAAGTTCATTACCGCCGTATAATGAAGATTTTGATGAGGAGTTTCCTGTTGATGCTGTACGTGGTGTATATATCAGCTGATGATATAGAGGTGGAGCTACAGAGCGGTACGCTGTACAAGATGCTGAGGGTATGTTTGTTTAATACATCGTGTGTAAGATGAATGATTTAATATATTGTAGTGACTTTTCATTCGAACTACGTTAGATTATATACATAGGTCCTTTCTAAATTTCAATATTACGTAATATTGAGTGACAGTGGAGCCACAGATTGTAACGCGTGATAGCTCAGAATTACCTCTTTAATGTTTGTAGATTTTACCCCTTTATAATGGTTTTTATATTTTCTTTAGATAAAACTAAGACAAAATAAAGCACAGCATACTTCTCACCTTTTTAGCCTGGTTAACGGTCTTTACCGGGTTAATTTAAAGGTTAATTTATAACATAGGATCTAAAATACAATAACGTAAGAATAATCTTACTGTGGAGTGTAAGGGTATGGTGTAAACAACAATTTACGGAACCGAAGCTAACCTCACCTGCTTGTGGTGCACTCTGGTAATCAACAAACGAGGCTCTGGCTTCCACCAACCGGTACAAAATAACTCAAATACCTCATATCATGATATGGATGAATCCCTACCCGAAGTGGGAAACTCTGGGAGAAGTCTATGGTCTATGTTCAGCATTGGACGTCTATCAGCTGATGATGATGATGATGATGATTCTTACTCCTAACGCAAAACATATTCAGGATATCACAGCTAACATTCAGAAATAATTACACTATTATAAATGTAGGTAGATTGATAGAAATAAACCCACGCGGCGAATCTGGTCTCTGGCGGCGGGACTTGGACGATAAGGAAAGGAATATACTCCTTATCTCTTTGGACTCCACCCAGGTGTATAGTGTGGCCTCCGCGCTTATAGCCAATTACAATTGGGCACCGACAGAACCCATGAAATGCTTAATACACACGAACTGTTATTAGATCGCGGATGAGAATAACAATGAGTGGTTCGGTCCACGAAAACAAAACGAACAATGGATGATCAGGAGTTTACTTCCACATAACAATCAAATGTGATTGAATGTGATTTCGTTCGTGAATGTTGTTACAACGTTTTTATGTTAATCATATTTATTTCGGTAATGTTTTCTGTGACGTAATATCTTAATAAAAACCTAGCTTCGATTTTATTCTCACAGTCCTTAAAGAGACTTGTCATTGGTGGTTGGTCTCTGTTGATGAAGACCGTCTAGGTAGATCAGCTCCTACTGCAGCCAACAAACATTACTGTCCTGGTTACAAGGGCGCTGTAGCTAGTGAAATTACTGCGGTAATCTTAAAATCTTATATCTGAAGGCGACGAGCGCAATGAATAATATCCTAAATAGCGCCACATTGATCATGGGCAGGTGGATCACTTACCATCAAGTGAAACTCTTGTTCGTCTCGTTACTTAATTGAATAAAAAAATTATATAGTATGTATTGTATGTTACGACCGTAATATCTATTCCTGTTGTAATATAAAATATATATCTAAGTAATGTACGAAATATATAAGTTTTGAGTGGAGAGCGGGATCGATCGATGTGGAGATCTTTTGGGGATGCCTATGCCCAGAAGTGGACATCTATCGGCTGATGATGATGAGCGCAATACGGTGTTGAGTAAACATCTTAAATATAACGACACTGTGTGAATTGACTCATCGTTTTCTATTATAGTTAAAAATTAAAAATGTTCATTAATACATTTTCTTACTTATGACATTTTTACAGTCAACGATCTCCGATCTTGATCTTGTGACGAGGACGCCAGCTATTTTAATCCTGATCAAGTACATTGTTTAAAGTATTTTTTCATTTATTTAAATAATATATGTTGTTGATAAAAATCTTCTACCAAATGCTAATCATGACCCTCTCGGGTTTCTCAGGATCTTTGCTGATGCTATTCACAAATGAAGACTTTCATTAAAAATGCGAAACGAGTCGTGAAGCGTATCAGATGGGATCCGATCGGAAGACGTTTGTCTCGATGCGTTTTATGCATGCATACTTTAATTGTTACCAGTAATCTTTGTCTTAGTCATGGCATCGATTACCTATGCGCCGGATTAGCTACGGCGCTCGCAATATACTTTTTATGAAGGTCGTTTGGAGACCGTTCAGGCACCGCAGCAGCTCCTGTGCTAACATTACTTTGTACCGGTTCGAAAGGCGCTGTAGCTAGTGAAATTACTGGGGTAACGAGACTGGACAACTTATGTCCCAAGGCGACGAGTACAAAATGATGTCCTGTATACCATCGTAACTGGCGCCACGTTGTCATGGGCGAACATGTCACTTACCATCAGGTGAACGTCCCACTCGGTTAGCCGCTCCGTGAATGAAAGGAAAAATATTTACGGAAGCAATAGATGGACGTTCACCTGATGGTACATTCTTGCCTACAACAATGTAGATTTAATTACTGCACACTGCTCCATATTATGATAGTCGCTTTGAGACTCGATTATTAAATCTTGTTACCACAGTAATTTAACTGGCTTCATTTCTCATTAAACCGGAACACGGTAATATGTAAAATTACATCTCCGGCAATGAAGATCTGCCACCAGTACATCTGAATGAATTTTCATACTTCATCCTAGCAGTAGACCATGTCCTTAGAGTCGTTCTCACCGTTACTCTAACTCGACTAAAAGAGTGTTGAGAGCTCATTAAAGCACTTTACAGTGAATTGGTGTAGTTTTGAAATATCTTTTTTTTTAATGCTTTTAAAAATAACCTCTACTCTTAAATCCGTCGTTGTATATAAAAAGGATATACTTGAACGTGGGAGCCACATATGTAACACCGCGCTGACACGTGACAGGTATACGATTTAATGTCGCTCAGCTTGACAGGGCTGCGGCTTTAAATAAAAAAAAATACATTAAAAGCCGTTTTGAGACATTAACATGGATGCAGCGATTTCAAAATGTCCTTGGAAAGGATTTATTGTTTAACTAGCTGTCACCGCCCGCTTTGCTGTAACACCTCGGTAACTCGCTTCGGGGAAGAAGTTCTAAAAATCCATTCTTAGCTGACCTTTAAATGGCAGAAGCAATCATCATCACTATCAGCCGACAGACGACCGCTGCTGGACATAGGCCTACCCCAAAGATCTCCACGTATCAGTCAGCACGGCTTCCGGTATCGGTGGGCAATTCGCATTGGGTCAGCGTAGTGGGAAATGTCCCAAATCCCACCATACGAACCGCCACATACGACAGCTCCTACGCAGAAGCAATATCTTTACCAAATTTTGAGTGTTTACGTCAAATACTTTCGGAGATCTCGAGATGACTTAACGAATCTTTACATCTCTCATACATGAATGAAATATGAAACTAAAATTTACGATTTTTTTTTATTTATATATTTACTACTTCGAATGCTTTACATCCTACCGTGGATCCTAACAAGAATAATTCGCGAAGCTTTTGAAATTAAAAGGAATCCTAACTTCAATAGAGAAGATGACAGGGTAATACCACCTGCTTGGGATCCTATTATTAATAAAACAAACACTAAGCTTATCACTGAAACAGGTGGTAGATCTCTGTTGCCGGGGACCATGTACCACTGCAGCTCTTATTTCTGGATGTCAAACAGTAATGTGAAAATATTACTGTGTTCCAGTTTGAAGATCATTGTAACTAGTGTTATGGTAACGAGACTTAACATCTTGTGTCAAGGTGACGAGCGGAACATGGTATTGTGTAATTATCCTAACTAGCGCTTAGTTATTATAAGCAGGCGTATCACTTATCATCAGGTGAACAGTTATTAAGAAGCTTTCAGTACTCCGAGATGATTATGAGGTCAGGATAATTGTTTCGTCAGTCCTAATAACCATGGCTATTGCAAAGCAATAGAGACAGGGGTAATAAATAATTAAATTGCTGCAATAAAATCTATCGTGGACATCCTTGGGGGAGGCCTATGTCCAGCAGTGAACGTCTATCGACTGATGATGATGATGATTAACAAAATACATAGTTTTTTTATTATATGTATAATATACTCATAAATATAAATGATCGTAATAAACTATTTTTATCCTTTATTCAAAAAGTCGCTCAGGTTTAACTTATATACATATGTCACGCGTAATTCAGTGAATTTCCGGTTTTATTTAACCCTGCTATGCAAATAAAAAGGACGTATATATATATTGCAGGAAATGGTGAATCAAACGAAAGCCGATTCGATGAACTTACCCTCCAACGCGACATCAATTCGTGAGAATATCACTGACACATTCAGGTAAGTCGTGAATCAGTTATCTTTTATTGTTATTTATTTAATTTTTTAATTTCATTGCATAACTTTGAGATAAGAAAGGAGCCTGTGACCATTCTTTATTACCTTCAGAGGAGAGAGATGTTAGCAACGTTGACAACAAACCGGTCTGGGCGGACATGTTTCATCATATTTGGTATTGTTATCAATTATCATGGTTTTTTTATACAACGACGCCAGGAGACCAGCAAGACTTCCACCAGATGTACTTCCATAACTTATCACTTATGGCCTGCCCACACAATTTCGATACCTCAGTAATTTTATTACCTACAGCATTACCTGCAGAAATTTTTGCACATTAATGTTAGTTGGCTGCAATAGGAGTTGCAGCGGTATCTATCTAGACGATCCTTGACAACAGGGACCTACCACCAATCACATGAAATTTAGGTCAAGTGAACTTCGTACTATCATCATCAAGTATCATCTTCATACAGAAGTTTCTTGTTCGGACAGTTCCGATTTTCAACGTCAATTCTCGAAGTCAAGATCCCGAGAAAGGAGTATCCAGAAGACAGCGAAGGAAGTTATTCAATGACATAAGAGACAACAAATTTTATTTACCTTGCACAGAATTGGAATAATTTCCTCCAACTAATTTTCTATTAACAGTCATTAATAACTCATATAGCACTATCAACCGAATCCTCTTTATATATTTTCACGCCTTAATTATTGACTTGAGTTCTAAAAAAATCTATTTCCGTTAACATCTATTATCATTGATATAACATTAATGATTTTATAAAAAAAATAATCTCCGGTTTATTACAGTTGCGAGAATCGAACTTACGGCTATTACGCGGACGTTGACAACGAGTGCCAGATATTCCACGTGTGCCTGCCCTCGCAGACCGTCTCCGGTCGGAACATCACTTACAGATGGAGTTTCATATGTCCGGCGGAAACTGTTTTTAATCAAGTAACCAAGATAATTAACATTTAACTAAATAATTAGTATTACACTAAAGCTTTTCTTGTTACCTGTTGTTTCATTAATAATTGTGGTGAACTGTAGAAAATTGGCCACCATAACATTAATTGCCATGTTTTCACTATGAACATGACAGCCAGGTTATCAGGACGAATGTTTTTTATCACCTTCAATATCATTTTCATTTAATATTATGTATAGTATAAGTTAAAAATATGCCTGTCGTTAATACAAAAAACTTTGTCTTGACACTAAGTATTAAGAAATGATAGTATTAAAACGCTAATATTACATATATATATATAAATAATAATAGTCATAAACTCGTTACATAATTTATGTTTCACTGTTTACAGGAGGTGTTGACATGTACTAGACCTCGAGATGCCATCACGTGTGAAGAGTCTCCATTATATTATGATATTAACATGGAATTCGGAAAAGTTTCCAATAGTTCTAAGGAAAATCAAGTTGAATCCGTGAATTCAGAAACTGCACCTATGAGTAATCCCGCTCCGAACGCTGATGAAGTTGCTTCGTCACCACAAAGATGGAATCAAGCAAACAGGAAGAAACAAAACGTTATCGTGCAAACACTTTTCAAAGACGTTTCATCAAATACCAAAGCAATTAAAGAAGATATTAAAGAATACAACAAGAAAATTATGGATTCCTTAAAAGAAGAAATAAAACACAATAATTATGATATGGTACAAACAATCAACAAAGATTTCGGTCTATTTAATCACGGAATGCAAGAGTTGAAGGAGGAGGTAAAAGAGATCGAAAAAGAAATAGTGAACCTTTCCGATGATATCAAATATAGCGACAAAGAAAAAACGCAAGAAATAATGGATAACGTGAAAGAAATTGTTAATTATAAAAAAGAAGAACTTATTAACGCTAATCTAAAAAGCAGTAACTTCAATGAAAGAGAACAAAGTTTAACCGAAAATGTAAAACCTTATGATACGGAAATGTTGGATAATGTTGAATCAGTAGATTTACCTCAGAGTGTACTTAAAAACATTGAAAATATGAACGCTGAACCTATAGCACCGATGGTTGTAGAAGAAATCTTTCCTGATGTTCGAGAAGAAAACAAGGAAGATCCAGCGGCGGAGGAATTTGATAATTCAAGGATCGCCTCCGAGAGAAGTTTAAAAAGAACCGGCCGAAAAATTTACAGAGGATCGTTGAAGTTTAGATCGGAAGCATTATAATAAAGAACACGAAATTAATCAAAGGAATATAAATTAATATTTACTGTATTAATTGAGATTTTGAACAAATTGGCTTTAGTGAAATATTTTGAGCATTTCGTTAGCGTTGTATGTCAAAGTACATAAGTTAAATTTGTACAATTGTCTACACTGTGCCATTACTTATGTAAATAAAATATATAAGAGCAAAGGAAATAATTATCATAGTAAAACACACTGTTTGAAGAACAGGACGTGTAAAAGACGTCTATGATAGTTGATACTAATATGAACTGTAAAAATGATTTTTTTTTAATATAAATAAACGTATAAGTATTAATATTGATTAGCTGCTTGTTCTTATTAAAACAAAACCTTAAATAACTTCCTTATAACAGTCAACGAAAACATTCTATAGTCTCATTGTAATATAGGCCTAAGAAAATGGAAATCGTTACAAACTTAAATAATTGTGAACCATCATGAGAAAACAAATGTAAGTCTTTTATTGATGCTATGTACATAGACTTAAATTTTATTTATTTTTGCAGATGACACAGTATTTCTTAAAAAAGATCGTTAAAGTTGTGAAACAAATTATTGCCTTTGCCATTCAGTACTGTGCAAACGTTTTTTTTTATTTATTGAGACGTTTCAGTAGTGTCTTATAGTAAAACATGTTTGTAGGTGTAATGAAAAAATAACTGCAAGAGTTAAAACATTATAGGATGTTTCCATAACACCTACAAACAAACAAAAAACACCGTTAAAACTAAACTCTGACTCTAGTTTAACTAAAACTATCATATACAAATTACAACGTGACCGTTGAGTTATACCGACCGACTAAGAAAATATGCTAAACTTTGATTAGGATAAAATTACAAAAGGCAGTAAATAATAAATGAATAGTACACGCTCTAAAATTTGATAGCTCTGTTCCCGTCTTATCGATGGAGTTAATAACATTTTCGCACGCTTGAGAACAATTCCTAACACGACTTTCAATTAAAACCTTTAATTCTACCGAAGTTATTGTGAAGAAGGCACACAGATTTTATTACAATGACTTAATTTGTAAGTTAAAACAATGTATTTTAGTGTGCTGTTTTTATTATGCGCATGTCTCACAATAAGTCATGCGGACACAGAAAGCGATGAGGCTAAGTACATAGATTTATTGCCTGAAGAAGAAAAGCAAGAATTTCTTAATAGAATTACAAAGCGAATCGTAGCGGAGATCAGGAGCCGAAGCCTTTCGGGCAAGTCTAGCATCGAAGTATCTGACGAAAGGCTGAATGAAAATAGTGCTTATGTTCAAAAAATAATGGACGAAGAGTCTGAAACTTTTAAAAACAACCGGAGACATAAAAGTGAAACTAATGCTGAGAATGAAGATAACGGTGAATATCATGTAAAACCTCTACACGATATCGAAGAACAAGGTAATACGGATATTTTAGATTTATCTATAGCAGAAAATAAAAAAAGGACGAAAAAAGACACGTATAAAGATAGCAAACAGATGTCAATTGAAATCACAGCAAATAATGAAGAAAGAGTTTCCGAAGTACCGGTAAGTCTATTATACGACGATGAAAGTGATTTAAAAAATACCACTGCAGATAATAATGCTGTCAGTAAAGACGATACAAAAGAAAATTTAGATGAAATTGTATTAGTGGATGATGGACTTAACACAGAGAAAACAGTAACGGAAAGTCTAATTCCGCAAGATCCCATAAAAATGGACAATGAAACCGATTTCAAAAATAACAGTAGCGAAATCGAATCTAAGGAAATAAGTCAAATTCACATTAAGCGAAAATCATACCCTGCTATGGAGGTCAAGGAAATCGAAAACATGACCGATGTATCACAGACCGCCCTTAATGACTATGAAATTCAGAACAAAACTTTTCCAGAGGATAATGAAACATTTATTTTAAAAGACACAGTTGAAAATAAATCAAGAGAAATAACAAGTAAAGAAATAGGAACAGATTTGCCTAATACAATATCGCAAATGCCAATAACGGAACTGCCAGAAATGCAGATTAAGAGTACTACAGACAATGTTTATAATATTTTTTCCTTCGGAATAGAAAAAGATATAACAGAGAAAAGTTTATTAGAGGAAAACGTAAACAAAATCTCTAACTTCACGGAGTCTGATTATATAAGTACCCAAAATAATACTATATCAGATTTTCCAACATTAATAAATGAATCAACAGATAAAAAAATTATTAATGATACTCTCAATGGGACAAACCAAAATGTGATTAAAATTGAGACAAAAGAGAATTTACAACCAGCGACTCCAGTTGTCGATTTTAGGATAGAGTTAACTACAAGTGAGCCATCTGTAGTGGGTGTAAATGGAGATAAAATTAAATTTAAGAATGACAGCAACAATCCTACTACAAGAAACAGTGTAATGAATAACGAAAATATAAATAAAGTCAATATTAAAACTATTTTAAGAAAAGGATATGACGATTTAGATGAATCAACCTATGAATATCATGACCAGACGCACTTAAACTTGAAAAATTCTGACTTATTGCCAAATGATGAAAATAATAACCACCACTATCATGTTTTTGAAATTTGTAAGTTATTTTTAATGATCATTTATTGATATTTTGACTTTATCCTTATATTACAATAGCAGCCAATGACTTTAGGTCGATTTACCTTATCTTTGTAGGCATAATTCATATTATGTCTTTAATTTTCACCCATAGATTATCAGTCTCTAGTTCACCTTAGGCTTAAAATTGTAATAGTAACTCTGTAAACACAACAAATAACGGATTAAGTCATGCGTGTGCTTTTGGCGACAATTCTTATTACATATTCCTGGTGAATATGGATAATATATTTTTTATTTATGAAGAAAAAATTTAGTTTGAATTTTTTATCACAGTTTAATACATTTTTTAAGTGAATTGAAATTTTTAGCCAACAAGAAACCTCCATTTGAACCTATAGAACAAATTAGTAATGAATTCGCTGAAGAAGCTCATTACATCCCAGTGTATAATTATGAGCCAAATAATGCTTTTTATAGTGCTTACAATCATTATGGTCCTAATTTCAATGAAAATGGTAAAATATCTAAATCAAAAGTTTCTCAATATCGTGGTAATGGAGAGAAATTCAATAAACAGAAACTAGTACACGATTATATAAACAGAGGCCAAAGAAACTTTAAACCATATATTACGAATCACATTTACCACAGACCAAGAAGTATAACTTATCAAAATAACATAGTACCAGTCTGGAAAGAAAAATTTCCGGTGATCAATTTTAATCCTAATGACTATTTAGATATGGACTATTATTTAGGAAGATCTAATGATGCATCTAGATATAATGACATAGGAATAAAACGAAAGCTGCAAAATATTAATTATAAATATGTTGCATCGAAGGATAACTCAGAAGATATTATAGACCCGGATCCTAGTGCAGAACAGCAAAACATTAAAGAAAAAATCAAAAACTTACGTCATAAATTACTCATTCAGAAATATGGCGAACAAGCACATGCTAGAACACATGATAAACACAAACAGAATTTAAAAACTAAATTTAAAGGAAATAAAAAGATACTAGATCCAATGTTAAGAGGATTAGACGACACACTTCTTATTTTTTTACCTAAAGAAGAAACTAAACATACGAAAAAGTATGATCATGTTGATAAAAATATAGCTGTGGACTATTATTTTAGCAGAATGAATTCTGAAGAATTACCGTTATTTAACGAAAGCAGGACATACACATCCGATGAAAGTTTACCTTATAAAAAACTTTCCATTGTTGATAAAAACAATTTAAAAAAGGATAAAAAAAAAATTGAAGAACATGATAAGGCGGTTATAGAAGAGAAACACGTACATATACCTCTAAGACAAAATCACGTTATGAAAATCGACATAGGAGTACAGAATGGCAACAAAGTCGATGTTATTTTCAGAAATGTTAAAAATCCTGAGCGTAGTAAGTTTGAGATATATTTGGAAGCTTATTTGGATGTGTTGAAAGATATGATTGAACATAATAATAAAGGTTTAATGCTTTATGATTGGCTGGGAACAACGGTAGATGTACAGTCTGCGATAACAAAATTATTGGATTTGACGTAAGTATTTAATTATTGATAATATATAAACAGATTTTCAAAAGTAAACTAAGTTTTAATAAAAAACTTTTGTTATAAGATCCTGTTTCTGGATCCTATACAAGTAGATATTACCGCAGCGCCTATTTTTCTAATCAATAAGTAGGAGCAAACATTTCAGTGTTTTATTTTGAAAGGTGGCGTACTACGACTTGGCGTAATATCTTACGCCAAGTCGGTGAGCACTGTATAGTTGTGTGTACATCCTGCCTATCATCGCTTTGTAGTATAATAAAATTATTAATAAACTGTGATTACAGAAAGAATTTGCTAAAAAGGGAGCAAATGCATTATTCTGATTATGAACTTATAAAATACATTTTAAATATTTTCAAATCTTCAAAAAGTTTAATTAATGAAGCTTCTGGAAAACATGACAAAGTTATAAATAAAGGAAACGAAATACCAGAAAGAAATGGCAAGCGAAAAATGGCAAAAGTTAGTAGTAAAATGAAAACAAACATAGAGAAACCGATAGACATCTTGAATAAGGTGTTAAAGCAAGTAAAAGAAATGCAGCAACTAAGTATTGACATGAATGATGATGTCTTATATGAATTCAAAAATTTCATAACAGATCTACAGACAAGTTTATATGAGGTGAGTTATTTATATAAATTTTTTTATAGATATAAAAATTATCAACATACCGTCACAATGATACCCTCGATTGTTATCGAGTATTACTTTTATTATCATCATTATCATCAGCTGATAAATGTCCACTGCTGGCCAGCCTCCTTTAAAGACTGAAGATTACTCTTATATGATCGGCTCACCCGCTTTTAGGATACTTGCTCCATTTATGTTCCAGTATTATATATTTACAAATTCTCATTTTAATTTGGAATATTATTTATTTTTTATGTTATATATTTATTTCAAGAAATCTCTTTTAAAAAAAATAACCAATTTTGCTAGATGGAAATAAATTTCGTACAAAAATATGGTTATACTTAGATCTAAATATCGATCCTATGATATTCTGTCTACTCTCCTACGTTATTTGTGGTAGTGAAAATTACAAAACAAATGCTTACAAATTTTCAGATACACGGAGCAATCAAACAAATAGCAACCGTTACAAAATTCAGAGCACAGAGTTGGTTCCTCGATCTAAAAGCTTTGTATTTAACACCACTAAAAACTAACACTAAAAACACTTCACTGAGACTACTTCTGCATTTAGCAAGTTCTAAACTTTTCGGTCTCATAGAAGAAAGCGCTAAAAATGGATTGGAGGACAATTTTATAATCTTCGCGCAGAACCACAGAGCAGAAGTAGATCGAACAAGAGAAGAGTTAATTTTCGTCTTGAGGTTATTGAATGAAGTAAATAAATTAAAAAATTGATTTAATCGTTAATTATAAGGCACTTTATCACTGCGTCTATAAACAAATCTGTTAAATTGTCCTTCTCCTCCTAAAGCGTCCTTTAAAGTTTCAAAAGTCTGTATTGTATTTGTAATAATATACTCCATCGATGTGATGTTTTTTTTTTGACTAATTATACGTCTACTATTAAAGTACTATTAATGTTGTTATGCTTTAGTTGTAAAGGTAAAAATATTAGGCAAAGGCAATGAAACAATGTATTTTTCTTCAATTTTAATTATATCACAAATTTTTTAAAAGCTGCCTCTAAATATTAACTAAAATGAATAAATTATGCATTCACAATTGTACATTATTTACAAATAATATAACTTGAAATATATAATTATTTAGAGTCACACTCAAAATTATAATATACAACAGCACAAGAAAAAAAAAATTATGTAAGCTATTAAATAGAACTGATAATTATGGGATATTAATTCTAGCGCCATCTGTATTAATATTATTGAAATTTTAAATGTTACTGTTTTTATATGCATGTTATATTAGACAAGGTTTCTTTATAACACGATACACACCTAGATTTATAAAATCAATTTATATATTCTATCTTTAATTTTTTTTTATTACAAGTAAATGTGTCTACAATAATCTTTATTTAAATAATTACTAGTTTATAAAGTTTGGAGATAAAAGGATGTAAAACATTATACTATAGTTACAATTTGTTTGCTGGCAACACCAGAGTGTAGTTACAGACAGTATATTACCTAGTAACATTAAACATATCAGTATTACACATTGACCGTTGAAATGTTTAATCAGAATAATATAATAAAACTCGTAAGTAAATACAAAAAAATATTTTCAATAATTTAAATATTTCATTTTATTAAAATAAATAAATAGCCATTTAAATGTTCTGACAGCTGGAACAATAGGCCTTCTTTCATAAGAAGAAAGTTAACGCCATTTATTCAAAATAATTATATCAAGCCATATATATAATGATAGAGCGATGTGGAAGAGAAGTACATACTGTGCCGACCCCACATAGCTGGGGAAAGGGCAGGAGGGAGAAAAATTATTTCAAGCCATGATATTATATAAATAAGCACCCTATTTATAGTCAGCAATATAACTATTTGTGAAAAATAGATCCCCAGTGCTATAAAATATCTAGAGGGGGATGCTTCCAGAACTTATGCTTTTAGCACCTATATTTATATGTAATTTTTTTATAAATGAATTGCGTGTATATATATATACTAGCTATTCCCCGTCTGTTTCCCTGGCTCGTCTCCTTCTGGGCCCCTTACTATTATTAACATTTAGCAACCCCTTTTGGGGGTAACATTTCGTAAAATCTATCCTCAGCTTAGCTATTCTCGGCAAAATGAATGTACCTACCAAATGTCAGGTCTCTAGGCTTTACGGTTCCAGAGATATCGAGATGAGGCTCTACATAGGTCTATGTATATAAGTTTGCGATACTACATTTTTTCTATTAATAATACTTTAACTATATATATATATATATATATTATTATTCGTATAAATTTTCTTTTGATTTCTTTACAACCTTTTGAATGATGTTCAGGATCCGGAAACGTACTATATTTTTTGTTTTATTAATAATTTATCAATATTGATTCCTAAGCTACAAGACATCACCATCTTACCATTTTTAAAGGAGAATGTATATTTTGATTATCAGGGATGTTTTTAAGTCCAAGGTCGGAAGTCGCAATCGCTTTGGTTTCCATCGAGATGTTATTTCGCTAATAAAATTTATTATCTACACAAATGGGGGTGCATTTAGTACGACCCTTTAATTTATTAAATTAAAACTAGAGAACGTTAATAAATGAACTTGGGGAGAGACCAAGGGCCTCTTCGCCGATATATATATATATATATATATAACTAGTTACAAGGATATCTTTGGTCACTTATGCTTCGGTTTCAAAGTCCGCTTCGATCTCTTCCGGTGTTCTCAGGTCGATGGCAAACCGCTTCTTAAGCTTCGGCGGCCTGTCGTCTAGTTCTAAAAGAAAAAAAAGCTCATCTTTGTCTCAAGGTGTCGAGCACGAGGCTGTCACCTAATGGCACCCGTGTCCAGTAGAACATATTTAGACACCTGTTGGGACTAAAGAGGTGCTGCATTGCTTCTGAAATGCAGTTTGAAGCTGGAGTGGATTTCACGCCGTACAGAGGAAACGCATCACGTCGCTCATCGTCAGGCTTGGCAGGTGCAGTTACTTCATAGTTCAGGAATTGGCAATTAGGTTGCACTATAGCTATACTTATAAACAGCCGTTGAACATGGGATCCAACCCTACATCACCTCGTGGTGGATCTTGCTAATCGACAAACGAGGTTCTGGTTCCCAACATCCCGAATTATACCAGCGTGCTGGGAAATCGCCCAAGTCTCCACATATGAATCTCTACCCGATCGTCTGGGAATCTTTGTGGGAGGCTTATGTCCAGCAGTGGACGTCTATCGGCTGATGATGACGATGACAGTGAAAATTTTAGTGAAATGATTAGGGTAACAAGGCTTATTATGCCTTACATCTTCATCCGAAAGATGGCGTTATTATACTGCTCATAGGTTCCTGCTGCTGGAGTACCGTCTCGGTGGGTAATGCCGCAGCTCCTATTACAGCTGATAAATAGTACTGCGCAAACAGTGTTCCTGTTTGAAGGGTGCTGTAGATAGTGTAACTGCAGGGGGATCGAGATCTAACATATACCTCAAGGCGACGAGCGTAATGTGTTGTGTATACAATCCTAACTAGCGCCACGTTGTTATGGGCGGGCGTATCACTCACCATCACGTGAATGTCTTGCCCGTCTGATCACTTAAAAAAAATTGCCATTTTGATATAACAGTGAAGGTGCTTACCCGGCGTTGCCTGCATTTCCTTAACTCTTCTAGAATAGTCCTGGAATGCCGCCGCCAATGAATATGTCAACCTCCTCGCCGCGTTCCTGCAGTAAGTTACAAACTTGAATTTTGCTAACACTTAAAAATAAGTGACGGCATTCATCATCATCTGAAGATATGCATATAAGCTCGCGCTTCTGCTAGATATTTTGGAAGTAACTTCCAACCTAGACCAGCTTGATGGTGGAAGACAAGATAAAATATAGTGAGTTAATATATATGTATATACAAGATATGGTTAACTTCCACCTGAACTCGGAAACCTTTAGTAGTGGAGGTCTCACAGCTGATGATCACGATGATCACCATGATCACATGGTTTTCTATTCAACTTGGAAACCGTGAGAGTTTTTTTTTTAAATAGATCATTTCCTTATCTCCAGTACATATATTCGTTAAGCTGAGTACATCGGTATTTCGGCTCCACATCAGATAGCTGATAGTGACTGTCAAAAAGTCTTTGATTAGATGAGTAACTGTTGCAACATCCAATCGCCATCAAGATTTGTTGTCTTTATCGCTTCATCTCCTGTATTGTTGGAGACGAACGGTGCGTTCACCTGATGCTGCTCTCCATTTTTATCTAAAGTAACCTAAAAAATGACCTCAATTTCTAAGTTAAATGACGTGTAGAAATACTTTTGCTCTTATAGGTTGATAGCCAGATACTGTTATGGAATTATATTGACTGTATGCTGATGATGGCTGATCATGCTGACACCAAAAAATCTTATCAATATCCAAGGATCTCCATAGCTTCGGTATTAAAAACGGCATCTCCATGTTAGGAGTAAGCAGTAGTAATAACAACCTAGACTCGCAGACGAAGGCGTGGCATTCGAAAGGATTCAGTCCTTTAACATCCGCGTTGTCCTTCACGATGATCATCGAGAATACCCTCGTGTAGACCAGGTCCTGGACACCGTACGAGATAGACTCGATGTTGAAGAACACGGCCATGTGTTCAAATTCGTCCTTCTTCGGGCCGTGGTTCACCGTCTCCAGGTGGACGCCGTCGACGGTCACCGTCAGCTTCACTATTGGCAGGATCTGTCCTGGAAGGTGGAAGAAATGAGAACTGATGAAGTGACCCGTCAGGTAATGACACCTTGTCCTACGAAGCAATAAATTCTGCGTTATCTTTGCTGACTGCTTTTTGCTATGTAGCATGGAGGTCTCTGGTTTGGTTCTGGGGTAAGATAATCAGAGTATGAGCTCACTGTCAAGTTACCGCTCTAATAGTATTTTCTCTTCTGAACCAGATCACCACATAGGATTCATCGTAGCTTCATATTGAAGTTGTGGTTCCCACCAAGTCTAATAATAAATTAACTGAATCTGATCAAACTTTCCACCTCATGCTATCAAATATTTCGAATTACCTGGTGGTAAAGCTTTAGCGGCTGCCACCATCAGATCAACAGGCTTCCTCGTATGCTTGATGCCCCATAGTCCCCTCGCGTCGCTCTGTCCCAAATATTTCACCTGAAAACATACAAAGTACTTCGATATATGTTTTTTGTAAACATTTATGAAGTTACCATCATCCTACTGCCACAAAGTCGACATATTAAATTTTTATTTCACTTCCGGTGACGGAGAATGGGCACGCAGGGCATTCTGCTGAATAACAGACGAGGCTCTGACCACCCACCAAGCCGCACTGGGCCAGTGTGGTGGGCTGAGGCCCAATTCCTCTAAATGAACTCTAACAAGGAGATCTTTGGGGGAGGCCTATGTCCAGCAGCTGACGTCTATCGGTTGATAATGATGGAGAATGGTGAAAGGATTTGGTGTGATGGTGAAAGCATTTTGAAAAGTAAACTTTTTTTTAAACTATATTTAATTTATTAAAGTATGCACCGTTGTTATCTATGCACTTTTGTCATCTCATAGGTAGTTCATTGATCCCTTTACTAAACAAACCATAGGGGGGGGGGGGGGGGCGAGAATCAATAAACTCTTAGAAGCCGATTTGGACTGCCGCATCGGAGGTAAATTTTTTTCCTTGTAAGTTGTCCAAATTCCAGAAAAATGGTAATCTGTTGGGGCAAGGTCCGGGGAGTACGGTAGATGTCGCAGACATTCTAATTGTAGCTCATCTAACTTAGTGGTAATTTGTTGTGCAGTGTGTGGTGGTGGTGTTGCGTTGTCGTGAAGCAGCAGTGGCCTGGAGCGATTGACAGATCTCGGTTGTTTACCAGCTATTTCTTCCTTCATGGTCTGCAGTTACTGACAATAGATATCTGCCGTAATCGTTTGATCAGATTTTATAAAGCTGCAGTGACCGACACCGGCGCTGGTCCACCAAACACTCACAAGTAACTTTTTCTGAGTCAATTTTCGTTTAGGGCAGGATTTGGCTGGGTCTCCAGGGTTCAGCCACTGCGACGAGCGCTTCTGATTGTCGTACAGTATCCACTTTTCATCACAAGTGATGATTCGATTTAAAATCGCTTCATCATTGTGTTGGTTGAGCAAAGTAACGCAGCACCTTCACCATGGTGCCTAGGAGAGTTTGACCCTTCCTCAGTGATTTGCTAACACAAAGTGTAGAGGGGCACCGGTGCGTTCTACAAGAGATCCCGGAGCCTCTCCAATTGCACTGATGCAGACCACCGAGGGGGTTTTAGTGAATAAGAATCTCACAGAAGCAGAACATCTTTCCTACGCGAAACCAAAAAAAAAAAATTCGTAACGGTACCATGGTAACGAACAGTGAAAGTGTAGTTGCATAACAATACAGGGGTGAAAGCGACGGTGACCATAACTGTGTGGCTGCTAATGTGATGGTCACACAACGCCTGTCACATTGGTCATGTATTACTTATACGATGTTATGTAACTGTACTCAGTAAGGTCCTCGAGTACTGGTGGAGGTACTGTTGGGATGCCTCCGACAAGGTGGACCGGACAATCTGGTGAGAATCGATAAAACCCCCTGGATAATTGCAACGCGGGAGTGATCGATGAGGAGATCTTTGGGACAGGCCTACGTCCAGCAGTGGACGTCTATCGGCTGATGATGATGATGACACAGTTTACCTTCTTTAGCTCCTACTGGCGGTTGAACAATCTCATATACATCTGGTGGTAGGTCTCTACTACTGGAGACTATCAAGGTGGGTACTGCAGTATATAACATCCTAACTAGCGCCACGTTATTATGGACGGGCGTATCACTTACCATCAGGTGGACGTACCAATCGTATAGTCGGTTAATTGTATAAAAAAACGAAGACAGTAAAGTCTGCAGGGTACTGTTTGTAGTCAGGAATAGGAGCTGCAATAGTAACGAGCTCCTGCTGTCCATCAACTGCTCAGTACTTCTACATTAGTCAATTTATCTCAACAGGATCTTTGTTATACAAAGGAAGCTTTCAGAGATATAATTTAAGGATGTTGAGGCGTGATGTTGAATAGGTCTGTATTTAGCACCAGCTGCAGGAAGTTAGGATGCTGGAGCGTAAATGTGAAACCTTACAGATTTAATATTTTCATATTAAACACCTTGAAATTATATATATATATATTATCTTTGTTTATATAAAAATTGATAGAGATATATATATATATATAGACATTGGGGAAGGTTTATATCCAGCAGTGGATAAACAAAGGCTGGTAATGATGATGATGATATATACGAAATGGAGGATTATGATGAAAACTTCATGAAATCCTATTGCAGAATATATTTTAGTAATCCGCCATTACAAAACTGACTAAAAACTAACAACCGGATGCACTATTAAAGCCGTACAACTGTTTATAATGTGTTCGCCCATATCACGTGATACTGTTGCGTCAGGTGACTTCCGGGGCGGCTGCGATGCCCGCTGCGCTCTAGTTACCGGATCCAGCTCGATTGGGTTACTGATATATTTAAGGTTTGATCCACCCATGTCTATCTTTCCTCTTATTTAACCAAACAGTAGATGAGGACCTTCAGATGATGATCAGATATATGCTTGATCGTAATATGCTTACTGATGCATTCGATTTTTACGAGTTACTCTATATCTCTCTGTGTTATTAGCTTCATCATCATCATCATCAGCTGATAGACGTCCACTGTTGGACATAGGCCTAAGAAAATTCTCACATCGGTTAGGGATACATATGGAGGGACTTGGTCTATTTTCCACCACGCTGGTCGAAAGGGGGTTGGTGAGGGCCAGAGCTTCGTTTGTTGATTAACAGGGTGAGTTATTGTGCGGAAACCCTTACACCCCTTATCATCTGTGTTTATCTAAATTATTGTTATGTACAGTAGTGAAGCCTGGACCTTTAAAGACACGAAAAGATATGGTGATAAAAAGTTTTCTGGCGTGTCAGCTAAACCAGGAGATTCTTCTTCTTCTTTAGAAGCCTTTCCAAATGGCGGAGGATGGTGGTCAGGGCATCATATTTCCCTCGATCTCTTGCGAGGCAAAACAGTTGGGCGGCACTGACGATCCTGGTCCACACTCTGATGTAACGCAACCACGATTTCTTCATACACCAACACTCCATTTGCTTGTCACATTGGGCATCAGAATGAGCTGAAGCAGTTCGTACATATCGTGTGAATGTGGCGGAGATATGATATTCACCTGTTCCGGTCACAGCGGATATCTTCTTCAACCTATTATGGCGAGTAAAGTTAAAGGCAATAACACTTTGGGTCCGAAGAAAAATCCTGGCTGCGAGTCATGAGATGCCAATGTTGAGAATCTGTTCAATATGGCTCGTGAATCTGAAGGCCAAACTGCAGCAATGGAGAGGTTCTTTAAGGAGAATATGCATGCATGTACTATTAAGCCTACCAGTGAAATCGGAGTATGCAGAGCTGGCGAAGCGGAACTTGACTTGCGAAGTTTGCTCAAGAAGCCTTTGTATTAAGTAATTTCCATTATCTTTCTTTACTTATTTTATTGGCTGCTATCATGATCAAGTAGCTTGCTGGGCTTAATGAGCGTGAGCGTGCCTTCATTCCGAAGGTCGCGGGTTCGAATCTCGTCATGTACCGATGACTTTAATATTTAAGTTATGTACATTTGTGAGCTTAAGTTACAACAGCGAAATATAAACGGTGAAGAACATCGCGAGGAGACCTGCACATGAATTAGAATTTATTGTAAGGTGTGTGAAGTCACCAATCCGCATTGAGCCCGCATGGTGACTGTAGTCCCCAGCGCCCTCATATTGAGGGTAGGCCTGTGCCCCAACAGTGAGGACATGAATTAGCAGTTTTTTTTCAAAAAAATCTACCCTGTTTTCACCATTTCACTAAAATATTTCTGAGTAAGAAAGAAATGACGGTATATATTAAGTAATCCTATCGATGAGGTCTTATCTCCATGTGTTAGGTCTCTGTTGCCGGAGATCGTCTAGGTAAGTACCACAGCAGCGTCTATTTCTACCGCCAAACAGTACTGTGCAAACATTACTGTGTTCCAGTTTGAAGGGCGCTGTAGCTAGTGTAATTTAGGGGTAATGAGAATCAACATCTTATCTCAGTCGATGAGCGCAATGTGGTGCAGTGTATACTATCTTAACTAGCGCCACGTTGTTGTGAGTAGGCGTATCACTTATCTTCAAGTGATCGTCCCGCTCGTCACGTTTCTTAATTACATAAGAAAAAAAAGATACGATAGTGTGATACGTTGTTAGATCTACCTTGAGTTTTGTGATAGTCCCAAATATATATATTTAACCAACAAGCGATTCCCACGCGAAGTAATTCTGATTGTAATTAAACTTAAACAATACCTCGTTCTCGTGAATGATGTAAAAAAAAAACCAATCTAAGTGAATTTCAAAATGAATCCCACGAATTTTTCATGTTACTAAATAAGTTATTAAGCGCTGGCCGACAACCAAGGTATAATTGCAAAGAATGCAACTGTAGTAAAGTTTGAAGTATGATCAAAATTCACAGCCAGTAGAAGGATTCGTGTCCTGGCTTTTAAACGGCATGGCGGTGACGTGAACTTAATTGGAGTTCACCTCATTCAAAGCATCAATTAACCTTATTACATGAACACACACATGTACATGTGAACATACGCTTGCACATATGTCCACGCACACGTCGTCATCATCAGCCGATAGACGTCCACTGCTGGACGTGGGCCTCCCCCAAAACATCCCTACATCGATCGGTCCTGCAATACCCGAATCCAGCGGCTTCGCGCGACCTTCAGTCGTTTGTAGAGTTCAGATGGAGGGTATGGGTAATTTTCCACCACGTTGACCCAATGCGGGTGGGTGGGAACCGAAACCTGGTTAGTCGAGACGTTGTGCGGGACCCCTTACACCCCTGCGCACACGCACACAAGCATACAAAATATGGAGAATGTAGCGCTGATTATTCTTGAGATAGAATAGAACATACACAGAAAAGTTTATGCTGTATCAAACACAAAGAAGTCGAGAAGAGAAGAGAAGAGAATTGTCATTGAACTCCCTGGTAAGTAATACTCCTGTCCATAACAACGCGGTGCTAGTTAAGATGGTAAATACTGCACCACATTGCGCTCATCGCCTGAGACATAAGATGTCGAGTCTCTTTACCCCAGTACCTTCACTAGCTACAACGCCCTTCAAACCGGAACGCAGTACTCATTGTCGGCTGTAATAGGCGCTGCGGTGGTACCTACACTGTCTCTGGCAACATAGACCTACCAGTACCTTAAGGAATAGAAGTGATTACTACTCTTCGCGTTGTAACACCAAATGTTCGTGACGGGTACATGAGGGAGGTGTCTAGGTATTTTCCATCGGGACCCGTACTCATCAGAATGAGGGTCTAGTTTACAGAGTACAGAACCCTAAACGTTCAAGCGTGCAGTATTCTTATACACAAATTTTGAAAATCACCACTACTTCTATCAGCGCCATTCCTCATTCCTGATCATGTATTAAACGTTTTATAAGCTGAAGAAAGTTTATCCTTCTCCTTCTCTATTAATATGTAGTAAATATTACTGATGGTGGGTTACTATTGCCGGAGATCGTCCAGTTACCATCGCAGCTCTTATTTCTGCCAAACGGTAGTATGCAATCTTCTATGTTCCTATTAGATGGGCGCTGTAGCCAGTAAGTAGTAGTAGTAATTACTGCGGTAACGAGACAACATATGTCCTAACGAGAGCCAAGTATGTTATGGTCAGGCGAATTCACCATCAGGTGAACGTCGTTGAAGAGAGAACTTCTACATCTGGTGCTTTGAACTTCATTCTTAATGTCCTTGATCTGAAAGAAGGATACGAGTCCCAGGAGTGGGGAAGATGAAGACAGTTCTTCTACCTTTTAAGTTACGGTTTAAATTAAACTTTGTTTTATTACTTACTTGAAAGGTTATTGGTAAATCGTCTACGGTTACGGGACCCTCGTTTTCCGCCATGTCTGATCACTTCACATACTACGCCAGGATATAATTGAAGATTGCTCAAGTATATTGATAGTTCAAATCACAGCATCACATTGCATCTGAAAGTAAAGGAGTTAATTTTATTTTACCACAGAGAAACTAAATTAGTGGCAAAAGTTCACCACCAAGGCTTTATATATATAGTCTGTATTCTTTAAACTTTAGCCCAATAGATTGTTACACTGAAGTGGCAGTGGGCATGGCACTGCTCGAAGGTCCGGCCGATGGAGCAGTAAGGTCCTGGAGTGGCGCCCGTGTACCGGTAGACGTAGTGTTGGTAGCCCTTCCACATGGTGGAACGGCGATCTGATGAGAATCGCGGAAACCCATTGGATGCCAGCAACGCGGAGATTGATGTGGAGATATTTGGGGGGGCCTATGTCCAATAGTGGACATCTATCAACTGATGATGATGATGAAAGGATTTGCTCATAAAAATATTGGAGTAATCACTGTAACTTAGAGTAGCTTCTAGCTTTATATCAGCGGTATGATCTTCTACAGCTGATTACAATGGGTAAAGTTTCTGGAAAATTAAAAAAAGGGGAGAATGTAAAAGTCATGGTTGAGGAATATCAGGGAATGGACTGGCATATCTGGACGCGTCCGAATTGTTCCGCCGAACCAGAGACAGAAAGGACAGTACCACGCTGATCGCCAACCTTCACTAGTTGGAGAGGGACTTTAAGAAGAAGATTACTTTGCTCCAGTCATAAACGCTTGAGCTGAAGTATTTTGGTACAGCATTAGCAGTAGATGATGATGATGGCTAGCCTTCGCCAACAGAATTGCTGTCTCTTAACGCCGTGTGAATTTGAGAACGAACGTAAGCATTGTATGAAACATACACAAACATTTTTTTTTTCTTTTAAGTGTATATTGTTGTTAAACAACGTTACAACAACGAACTCTTATCGACATCTTATCGGTGCTTAATTGTGTTACCCGAATCGAGACCGGTTCCAGGGTCTGGTGGTTAAACCGGTCAATTTGAACCGTAATTTAAAGGTTCAAGTGTATCCAGAATTGGGACATACGGGATACAAGGTTTGTGTATCTCTACTGTGAATGGAAATTATTAAGTAAGTTAAGTTGCTCCAGTGATGGAGGAGTTGAGGAGCAAGAGGATAGCGTGGTGCGGGCATGGTGTGCGGAGGGATGAAGGACACATAACAAAGAAAGTAATGAGAATGAACGTGGATGGTTATAAGGGTAGAGGGAGACCGAAGAAAGTGTGGATGGATTGTGTGAATGATGACATGTGTATGAAGAATGTGAATTCAGATATGACGGCTGATGGAGGGAAAAGGACAGTAGGAAGAAGAATTAAGGAATTAAATTAGCACTCTTCACGTTTCCATAGCTGGGACTGGTCTTCTTTCAAAGTCGAGGTCAATTTAACCATCGAACGCCAAGTGTAGGTTAGAACTCATCAGCAATAGTCTAACAATTGACCTAAATTTTATTATGATGGTGTCTGTAAGACTGATGGTGAAACTTCATAAGTCAGTATACTCTGACCATCATAATTACTGAAACCCAGTTATGATTCTGATGAATGAAAAGATCTGAACTAACTCCTGACGCGTATCTGAGCGCTTGCTGACTAAAACGAAGGTTTCCTGGAAAGAAGGGTATTTGAAGGTTTTTACAGTTTTGTTTTTAACGTAAGTGATGATCTTATCGAGATCTTTGGGGGAGATTTATGTCCAGCAGGGGACGTCCATCAGCTGATGATGATGATAAAGTTAGTGATATATTTTAGTAATACACTTATTATCTAGGAATTACCTATGCTGTTTCCGGTAAGTGAAATTAATAAAGATGCTTCTCCCAATAGATTCTATGAAGTGAGTCATGAGAAATTAGACCCCGCCGGCTCAAAGTATCGTAGTCTTTGTAATAATACACCTGTAGTTCGAATTTCGATGTCCAAACGACCGTTGAGTTATGAACAGGTGCAAGACCATATGTTTGACTGTCTACCTGTTGTGGTGCAACCCCACTGCCACCAGCATTTCGTTTATAATACTGGAGGCAAAAGTTCGTTCGTTGTGTGAAAAATGGAGAAAGAATTTATATTAATACTTCTTTGTAATATTTACAACCGGCTGTCCTTGTGGCGGAACTGCTAACGTGAAGTTCCAGATTTGATCCCGGAGCTATAGGCATGAGGAAATAGGTTAACATTTGACCCAAATTTCGCATGATGTTAAATGATAATAAGGCGGATCTATCGAGATGTTGACTGTCGGAACGTAATGATGAATGGCAGTGATGGTAGTTTGAGTTTGAGTTGGTGGTGGTATGATGGTAGTTTAACGTTTGAGGGTGGTAGATAGTCAGGTTTAAAAAATTTTGCTACCATTCATACTTCATTACTCGTGGCCACGGAATCGAACAGGAAACCGTGTTACAATCCAATCTCTATTAAGGCAGTTAAAATAATGGCTTATATATGGTGTTATATCTCAATGTATATACAATGAAAATGGGTTTAGTTTGTTCGCCAATCACGTGAAAACTAGTGAACGTATCGACACGGAAACGACCATCCGGACGCGGAATGATTTGTAGATGGTGATAGACTATTTATTTTTTGAATTTTATAGATTCTTCACCATTTTATTTCTAAATAACTTTATATACATTTTCATTTGGTATTATATATGCGCTATTGCTGTAGTAACGGTTGCTATAGAAAGTTATATCCGGTGGGGGTTTCCTCTCAAGCAATACTTCAATTCTATGTCTATATTATGGTCTGTGAAGCGGGCGAATGCAGCTTGTTTATATACTAGCTGGTCTAAGCTCTGTGAAGTTCTGTAAGGTCTCTAAGGGGTGTAAGGTGTCCTATACAACTCACGGGACCCAAGTCAACCTCACCTGCTCGTGGCGCACCCTGCTAATCAACAGACGAGGCTCTGTCTCCCACCAACCGACATTGGGCCATCGGGGTGGGAAATGGCCCAAATCCGCCCATATCGACCTCTTCAGACGACAGCCCTTAGTGCCCAGCGATACCGGAGGCCATACTATATGTGGAGATGTTTGGGGAAGGCGTTTGTCTAGCAGTGGACGTGTGACTGATGATGATTTAAGCTCCTACCGACTATAGGGTTGGACGTACATCAGTTGAGTTGATGATATGTTATCAATTTTAGTATTCATATATATGGCGGTAGATCAGTGAAAGAGCTGCGGGCCACAGCACGAAGAGACGAAGGATATGAGAGCTACATGTAAACGCTTTTCATCTCTTTCCCTCTCAGCGTTTACACTACAAAAATAATTACAGCTGTCTCTTTTTCTCTACGGAATATAGAAGAGAGATAGAGTTTATTGTAGTAATTACTTACACAAATATAAAATAAAACAAAAAGCACGACGGAAATGAATCTTAAATAATAATAATTAAACAACGAATATCAAACATTTCCATTCCGATATAGATTCTGATGATGGAAGCCACAGCGACCCTTGCAGCTCATCTGTTACTGGGTTCGTGGACTGGGATCCACCGCCTGTCTCTATAAACACGTGTACTACGTGGACTGTAGTTATCCGACGGCGGATTTTCACAGTGTGTTTGGATTTTTGGTTTTCTGGCGAGACTACTCGGTCGTCGAAGACGGGTTCGGCACCACCTTCGCCTGTATCGGAAACTGAGTAGTGAGGACCGTCCCTGTTCGCGGGTGTGTGTAGCTGTGGCGCCGGGTTCTGAAGCGAGGCCTGGGTGATGTCGGAATTCGAAGCGTATTGGTAGTGTCCGACGTGTGTGTGGTGACACGGTGTTGTCGGTGACAGTTAGGTGTGCTGAACCCCTGGGGATGACGGAATTAGCACATGCCGTGATCTGCGCTTATTGGTCTTGGTTGTCATTCCGTGTGCAGTGCAGTACTGCAAAGGGCCCAGGCTGTTTTCAATACCGATTTTCAGCCTTCACCATTCTGGAGGAGCTCGAGTAGGTGATAAATGTAATTATATTAAATGATCTAGACTAATGATTGAATTCTAGTTCAAAAATAGTTTGATTCAATGAACAGTGAATGCATTTAACAATGACCGCCCCTCACAGCTGTTAATACATCACACAACTTATTATTAATTAATGTATTAATTGTACGCTTTGTTCATTACACCTTTTATTACGTGTAACACGCTAACAAAATATATAATATATTACCATCACCACTATCAGCCGATAAACGGCCACTGCTGCACATAGGTCTCCCTTAAAGATCTCCGTTTGTATGGGTCCATATGGGGGGATTAATGAAAGCCAGAGGTTATTCTGTTGGTGAGCAGGATGCACCACGAGCAGGTGAGATTGGTTCGGGTCCCCTTGTATGCTTATATATAAATCATTAAAACAATACCACCAGTATACATTGGTTCAGGTGTTGCTGCATAAAATTACATTAAAAAAAAACGACCTCGTCGCTTAATTATCGCTACGTGATAACAGATGTCACGCGGCGGCGCTGACGGCTACCAGCGAGCTGATAGATGCTTATCAATGATTAACTATCGAATAGTTTCGAAAGACGAGTAAATATGTATTTTTCAAAACTCCAATAAAATACTTAGTAACTTACCATGAGCGGTGTGCAAACATTACTGTGTTCCGGTTTGAAAGGCTGTCATGAGACTGCCTGTCAGGAGACGAGCACAATGGGTTCAGTGTATATCGTACCAAGTAGCGTGCCATTTAGCATCAGGTGAACATCTAGCTCATCTCAACGCTCTCGACAAAAAAAATGTAGAAGGAGTTTTCCGCCGGTTGGACTGTGGAACTCTCAGGACAGGACTGAACACACTGGAGAAGGCCTACATTTTTTTTATTCAAGGAGACAGACGAAATGTTCACCTGATGGTAAGTGATACACCTGCTGCAAATAATGTGACGCTAATTAGATTCACAACACTACATCGTGCTTAATGCTTACGGTGATAAAACGTTATCTCATTACCCCAGTAATTTCATTAGCTACAACGCTCTTCAAACCGGAACATAGTAATGTTAGCATCCTACTATTTGACAGCAGAAACAACCACTTCTGTGGTACCTGCCTAGACAGTCTCCGGCAACAGAGACCTACCACCAGTAGTACTATTGTACAGACTACTATATCCAGCTATGAACAAACGAGCTGTTCCGCTTCGCTGGCCGTGACACCCCTCCCCACCACGAAATTTAGTAAACTCCATTTTTAGCTGACCTCTAAACGGCAGAAGCAATACCTCTACCAAATTTTGAGTGTTTATGTCTAATAGTTTCGGTGATCTCGTGATGTGTCTATGAATCTCTGGTTATCTAATATATATATATGTTGGATGATGATGATGATGTACTATGTAACAATTGGGTTACTTGACCATAAAGCAGTCTTTATGTAACACAAAATCCCTGACTAATTAATTTTAAATTTAATATTAAAAATATATTGTGACCAGTAGGTCAGTTAACTATTTATGGAACAAAGTGAATAAGTATAGGAAGGTGTAGTATAAACATCCTATCATGACTTCGTTATCATGCATATCACTTACAATCAGATGAACGATCTCCGCGCTTAAATGAAGTGAATTTTCGAACTGTATGCATTAACTGTCTCCCACAATGCGAGTATTGTTATCATATCAACGCTGATAACGGGCTTATCAGTGCTGGCAAGGTGTTTTCGCGCGAAGTGTTCCTCTATTGACGTAACTGTTTTTCGCAATTAATTTGATAAAAAATAATAATCCTCATTAAATTTAATGATTAAAGATTTATGAGGTACGAAATCAATGGATCGCACAATTATCTACTACTATACCGTTCTAACTAGTATCTGATAAAATCTAAGTAACATTTTTTTTTGTGTGAAATAATGACAAGATTTTATACACATACGTTATACATAACATATATATGTGAAGATCTCTTATAATGTTATATAAATCATACTAAATCTCATTATTAGTGAAAATACATACAATATTTTAAATGCAATTAAATATATATTAACTTACTAAAAACCGTATTTTATGAACATATACCATATTTTATAATCATAGTCTTTTTATCTTATAATATTTATTTTAAATAAAAAAAAAAACAAATGGAAGTTAAAATGAAATATTGTTAAAATTCGTGCCGGTTACGGAAAACGAAAATTTCAATCTGAAAATGTTTTGTTACCTTAAAACCCATTATACTATATGTCCTTCATGCTTCTGATCACTCAGTAAAGTGGACATTATATAATTTTTATTCTAGTGCATTAATAAACCGAGTAATAAATATTAATTGGCCTATGATAGCAACTCAGGGAGTAGATGTACTCTAGATATAAAACTGTTATCATATTATAAAACTCAATCAATTTGTATCTCTATAAATAAGTTAATGAAAATATGAAACTTTGCAAAATAATCTTTTAAAGAAAATTTTAACTGTGCTAAATTTGACAGTTGAATAATAACTTTTTAAAAATATAAGACAAATGTCTATTGGACATAGATCTCGTCTAAAAATTTCCAAACCTTCACCAGATCGGAAAACAGCGTAGTGTTACAGATATAAAAAGTAAAAAGAATGTTGAATATAAATTCAGAATCTAAATAATTGTGAAAAACATTATTACGTACAAGGTCAATTCGCTTTTCCAAATGTAGTGCGATCGCGCAATACGAAGATTTAATCTTTTCATTGTGTATACATTGTACGTATTATAAAAATTTAGACTCAAATAAAAACGTTCCGAAACACTTACGAGAAAATATAATTGAAGTTAAAAAAAAATCCTTAATAGCTTATATTTAATGTAATCGAATAATAATAAAAAAATAGTTATATAAAAACATAAAGTAATAATTTCTGCAATAAATACGTAATTTTCTTCTACTTCTTTACACAACAATAATGGATTTTTTCTTAAAACATTTTTAAAGTGAATAAGTGTTATTATAATTTAGTTATAGTCTTACCACATATAAAAATAAATAATCCAGTACACAATCCTAAATCACAACAATAACACTCAAAACGTTTGTTACTAACAAAAACAAAAAAAAAGTAAAAATCAAAATGGTGGCCGCGACCGCCGCGGGCTCAGTGACGCGCTATTGTGAATACGAATTTGTGTTTCCATAATACGTATGTATTAACCAGAAATTTAATGACTTCTGTACAAGTACATGTTGTACGGAATAAGAGGTCAACATCGATTGGTTTGTTCACGACTCTTATTCACTTCCTTGCTATTATAAAATCGACTTTATTTTTAATACATTTAGAGTAAATAATTTGTTACAACTGCATAATTATAATTGCTGGTTCTTCGTCGTGAGGTGGTGTAGTGATAAGACATACAGCATGTTGCTAATGTTAACATTAAAAATTTCATAGCGATATATTTTACTGAAGAATTTTAGTAGGTAGTACCAAATAGTTTCTTATTGACGCTAGTTCTATGTGTAGCTCCCATTGTTCTCTATTTTAATATCTGCCAATAACAAATAAAATATTTTCTATAGTAATTCAAGGCTACGAGCGTTGTGTAATTCAGTCTAATGATGCTGAGTATAGTATAGAAGCAGTTGTTTCTCACGAGCCTAATCTTTTTATTTATTGATATAGGGAATTTCTTCTTGTTTATACTGTTAATTGTCAAACTGTTTGCTGTTAAAATATTTACAGCTTTTTCACATTCTTTCTCTAATGTGTAAGTAAAGGTTGAAACGGATTTACTCGATCAGGTATTTTCTTTGAAGTATGCCCAACAAATGTTGCAGCTAATTCATTGAAATGTTTAATACTTTAATGTTTATAAAACTTTATTCAAATACATAGGTATTTATGGGATATATTTGTCTCTTTTAAACATTGTTTATTTTTCTATGCCCATACTGTTTCCTTTTAACATAGCACATAATGTATCTGCTGAGAGGAGCTTTTGCATGGAGCGCCATAGCCTCCTTTTGTTAAACTGTTAGGATACAAAAGGGGGCTCCAGAGCGGGATCGAGAAAAGATCAATCCCGCTCGGAGACGAAGCCGTCATGCTACTAACGCGCGTCGTCACTTCGAGCTAGCGAATGGTTTTCCCTACCTTTATTGGGTCTTTGGGGTCGTTGGCGAAAAAAAAGGGGTTGTCATCGCCTTCCAAACGACGTTAAGGAGGACAATGGCTGGGCCTGGTCTCCGGTCATTGTAGTAGTGCTAACGAGGCTGATCTGTTTTATGCAGACCCTTTGCATAAAACAGACCCCGAGACGAGCTATTCCAACATAGCGTTAGCGAAGCCGCAGTTGTGTTCCGGACGGAGATCTCGTGACCTCTCCAAACGTCGATAGTAATCACCGAGAGGGTTTTAATGAGTAAAAGTCACCACATAACTCCCAGAAGACACGATTATCTTTTCAGAGAAATCCCTTCCAAATTCAAAAAAATGCAGATAATGTATTCCAAATGAGTTAAATTTAAAATTCTAACTACAAGTTTCAGCAGATACTTTATTTTTGGACGGTTTTTTTTGCTCTTGTAAAAAAAATTACAATTTTCAGATGATTATGAATACTGTAACATAGCTGATTTTTGTTGTTTTACTCTGGAACTTAGTGTCGAGTTCTGTAAGTACGTCACATTCCTGACGTAAGCTATGACAAATTTAGAATAAAAGTAGAATTATAATCGTTATTTTCACAACACCTGTATACATCAAATATCGCAGTGTGCGACACCTGTTGGCCGCACATGCGCGTATGGGTGTGTACGTGTGCGTGTGTGTGCGTTTGCTACACGCACGGATATTGTGTGGCGTTGGTGAAGCGGAGTCGCGCGGAAGGATGCTCTGCCTTTTTAAAATTGGTATAATCAGCTGTAATTAGGTTATTAACGTTTAAGCAATATCCGTATCCGCTATTAACATATTTTACATACCGCGGTAATAAAGTGTTTAGTAATGTATGTAAATTAATATTTTATCTCAATATGACGAAGCAAGGTGACGAGCGAGATGTTCTCCTCATGGTAAATTATGCGGTGATGATAAATGTTGATGACAAAAGTTTTATTATTTTAAAAATTTCTCTATCTAGGTACATCGCCTTTCAAATCGGAACACAGCAATTTTTGCACACTACTGTTTGGCAGCAGAAATAGGAGCTGCTGTGATATTTTACCTGCATAATTTTTTTTTGTTAATAAGTGTATTAACATAAAACCTACATATTGACAAACATTGATGATTCATTGTAGAAATGATCAAATTCATTCAGCGTGATATTTGAATATCCAAGATTTGTTTTGATCTTTCTAGCAAGAGTTTATTCTCCTACATATATTTCAATAGTTAAAACTTTTACTACTGTGTTATTTATATCAGTCAGTATATTCCTTTTTTAGGTTTTTCTAAAGTTTTTATAGGTTACCTTTACAGACTAATATTTTACTACGATCCCATCTGACAGTAGGGTTTATTTTTTATATTATTGTCTACTTTTTGTACAGGTACCGTCGTCAATATTTATGTCTGTCAGGGTAGACTGGTAGAGAATGCCACCTAAGCATTCATTTCATCCTCTGTACCATATACAGCAAAAATAAATAAATACAAAAATTTAATGAAAAGCGGAGATGATATCGACGTGGTAATACACAGGTAGTCTGAAACAAGTCTATTCACTCTTCTTAAAAAACTTGGTATTATACCAAGTTTTAATTAAGTAAGTCATCACCTATTACTTCATCAGTTTATAAACTTTGGTATTTTAAATGATAAGTCAGTAGTAGTAGATTACTAGGAAGGAACCCCTTCCTAGTAATTTACTCCTTCCTTCCGGGTTGCTTCAAAAAAAGCGTAGTAAATTCCAGAAGTTCAAGAAGAGATTCTAAGGAGTCGGCAACGCGTTTGTGATGCCTCTGATAGTACAGGCCACTGTGGACTAGGGTACCTTTTCACTATCAGGCAGGCCGTATGCCTCTTGACCACCTCAGTGGTATGAAGGAAAAAAATATTTTCATCAAGTGGAGTATCCTGCAAATGATATGGTATCGGAACGGTAGGGTCCACGGTTGGGCGCCCGCGGTGCGTCAGCGGCTGGGCCCAGCACACCGCATGGTTCACGGCGCATCGGTACGGTTCAGCGGTTGCAGCAAGGCGTGCGGTTCGACACCCCATGAATTACCATCAACTATTCCACTTGCTTGTGTCCTTTGAATTTACATTTGCAGTACGTTAAACTTTCCTAAACTTCATCATAAAATAGTACAATAATTAATAAAATATGTTAAGTAAACTTTTAAATAGGTAGGTTAGTAAACACAGTAAACAGGTTAGACATATAAAATAATTGACAAAAACATTTTTATTCAAGGTAAGTAGATGGGGCATAATTATATGTCTGAGCTCTGATGACAGGAAAAGAGAAATAAATGAAAAGAAAACTTTTTGAGTCGCATTACGTTGATCCTGAGTTTTGTACATTGAAATAAATTTTAATTTTTCTTGGTTGATTAATAAATCTTTATAGCACTAATACAGAATTTCTGATCATGAAAAAATAATTACTTATATTTATCAAAAACGCCTGTTAAAAAACATTCTGCAATAAATTTATAACTGTAAATTGGCTAATATTTCATAACAGGTCAGTTGAGTTTGCTAACGAAAAGGTCAAGGTTTTCTTTAGTAAGTGAAATGGGATAGAAATTTAAATGTAAAGGTCTCATTACTACTGTGGCACCGTCATAATGCTTTCTGCAATAAGCTCGGAAAGAACTATAAAAGCAGAAATTTTTGACCAAGTTCAATACAAGCCAGGGAGTACATTGGGCCTTACAACAAATGTAATAAACTACAATGTAATAAACTAACTCGTGTGGGAAAAATATTTTCAAATATTCTCGTTTACTATCTATTATACATATAATAGTTACTTGTACGATTAAAGAGATGTCTTGGACATTTTAGTAGCGTTATAACAAGTTTATAGCACTAAACATAAGTTGTTAAATTATGTTTAGTGCTGTGAAGGACTTCCTATAGTTAGTATATCTAAATGTGTTGGTGTTCATAATTCTAAATAATATTTAACTTTATTTAAACCTTCATTCATTAATGAAAATTACAATAATTAAAAAGAAAGAATCTCTGAGATAACTAGACTTTCGTGCTTCCTTGACTGTGTGTTGCAAAGAACTCCTGGTTACAGATAATATATAAAATTAATATCCGCGATGAGAAACCTAATATTTAATTTTATATTAAATGGATAGCACACGTATAAATATATTTAGGCATTGTTTAGATCAGTATAAATAAAAAAATAAAAGAAATATATTCTCGTGTATTCGAGGAGCTTCTGTTTCAGTACATTTATACGTTTGATGTTTTGTTTAATGTTAGTGAAACCGCTACATTCACCGAACGTCCGTGATCCAAAAACAATTAAACCGCAAGTCTCGCGTAAAGAATCTCTTTACTTTTTGTTGGTAATCAGTGTTACAATTATGTATACAATCATTACAATAAAGTTAAAGATAAAAAACACTATAAATTTTAATAAGTGTTTCATTAAAACTTTTAATGTTATTAACAATAGTGTATTTTGTCTTTGTTCATTTTCAACCTTCGCTGACTGAGTCTCGTATTTAGTTTTATAAAAATTTTACACTTATAACATAGAACTTAGTAACAATAATTTTACTACGTCTTACGAAAGATATCACTAAACTCACAGTTGTGTATTGATTCTTTCATCTTCTCATCTAAAGCACTCGGTACAATTGAAGGAAGTCGGATATACCGAGTTAAGTTATTAGTTTGTGAACTTTAACTCTGCGAGCCGTGAGTTGAACGAAGCCCTAAAAACTGAAAAGGAACCACTGAACTTGGAATCTAACTGAGATTCAAGTCCCGGTAAAGAAATACATCGAGAAGAAAACTGTTATGTGTGTGTCTCCACTAAACCGCACTTAGGCATCGTGGTGAATGAATGGCTATAACTCTTATTCCCTCAACTTTCCTTGTGAGGGATTGATCTCTTATTCCAATAGTGGGAACATTAAATGTGGTATTTGTTTATTTATTTAATTACATGTAGTGTAATTATGAATAATTGAAGTTCACTACTCGGCTATTTGCAATGCGGCATCATTATGAATTATCCATGGGATCGCAACAAATGATGTTAGGATTATGATGCGAGAGCGGTCAGTCGTGTGGCAACATGAGATCTTCGTGCCCCGGGTGTTACTGACGTAACTTAATTGTAACATTACGACTACTTAAACATCCTTCATACTTTTTAGTACAACTTTAGCAACTTTCATCTTTAATTTAACCGTCATATCTCTGTATAAACGTTTGATAAGTTCTTCACGTGAATACGGGACGGATATTTTTAATCGACGCTGCTTAGTATCAAAGTAACATACAGAGTGTGTAGTGTAAGTACTAAATTATGTTTACCAACCCTTGGTGAAGGATATTATTAGATGAAAAGCTTCTGAATAGTATTTGCCACAATGAGCTCATGATAACAGTACAGTTGTAGTTGTAGTTGTAGTACAGTTAACTATAGTCGTTATCGATACAGTTTCCTCAAAGCTGTAGCTGTTAATCAGAAACGATTAAAATAAATTTTGTTGTATTTACATATATATATATATATTGAGGGTAATGAACAGTAACCCTCAATGGAAACTAATAAGGAGATCTTTGGGGTAGGCCATGTCCAGCAGTAGACGTCTATCGGCTGATGATATATATATATATATATATATATATATATATATATTACTTTGTTATTATAAAGTAAATTTCAATCAATTGAACAAACCTATCATATATGTCGCATAGTTAAGAAGTTTGTATACATTATTTGACTACACCTTGACTACTACATTTAAGTTCAATTTGATATGTAACTACATCGTTTGTTGGATAAGTAAAAAAGAAGTGAAAGAAGCTACATTACAAATATAAGTTTTTTATCTAAGAGATTGGTTGGCTGCTACTTAAGTAACGCCGCAACTGGTGACTTTAAAACATACTACTTTGGGCTTCTTTCTGTGTTCAGCAGTGGATGTCTAGTTGCTGATGGTGATGATAATAAGGAAGAAACTATTAAGCGAATGTACAATTGAGATTGTTTTATTTGCTTCAAGTATCAAATAAGTTCGGGCGCGCTACAGGCTGAGGCCCAGCGTCGCAAGCAAATTGTTGTGGGAACTGAAACAAGATAAAAGTTTAGCGGTGTCTCTTGCGCGGTGACCTTGCGCAGACGAAAGTGCGGGTCACTTGTGACCCCGATCGAAATTTCGAGATGAACAACATTGAAAAACACTTATAACTTAATACAGAACCTTTAACTACGCTTAACGCAAACTTAATCTTAAAGTTATTTACTTTAAACATAGATATTTATTTCGTCTCTGAAGCCGGAGACTATCTACGTAGGGACCACCGCAACGCTTATTGCAGCCGACAAATAGTACTGTGCGAACATTAATGAGTTCCGGTTTGAACGGCGCTGTAGCTAGTGACATACTGGGGTAACGAGACTACGTTTATGTCACAGGCGACGAGCGTAATGTGGTATGTATCGTCCTAACTTACGCCACGTTGTTATAGGCAGGCATATAACTTATCGTCAGGTGAACGTCTCTCACGACTCATCGCTTAATTGAATAATAAAAAAACATTTAGGTAACTTCGCAGCATCAACCAGTACTGTGCGCTGTAGCTAGTAAAATTACTGGTGTAACGAGACTGAACATGTTATGTATCAAATGGAGGAGCATAAGATGTAGTGTATATTATCCTAACTAGCATCACTTTGTTATAAACGAGCGTATCACTTACCATCAGGTGAACATTCCTCTCGTATCGTCGCTTAATTGAATTAAAAAAAGAACATTGTGATACAGTGTATATTATCCTAACTAGTTTCACCTTATTATGGGCCAGGGTAGTTACCATCAGGTGACCGTATCGGTCGTCTCCTCGAAGAAACAAAATATGTAAGAGGCTGAGTCGCCATAGAAGCAGTAGTATCTTCATGACATGATTATCACTACATAATATAAAACAAAGATGCTTCTCGCTGTCTGCCTGTCCCTATGTATGCTTAGATCTTTAAAACTACACAACGAATTTGGATATAGTTTTTTTTAATAGATAGAGTGATTCAAGAGGAAGGTTTATGTGTATAATACATGTATAGTATAGTAGAGAAATACTGATAATTCTAAAGGTTTCTAATACGATGTCCTAAATAAACATTTATTAGAGCTTACATAAACGCTGGCTGAACCTTACGAGATAGATCAAAATAATGTACTACTACTACTACTACTACAGTACTATACACCTTAAGAAGGTCTCCAAAAACGTCCGTGATGGTATATGTCTATCTTTGAGGGGTAATACCACCCACAATAACCATTTTTTATCCTTTAGCTTTAGTTGCGACGGACGACACCGGCCGGGCCTATAAATAGTACGGTGTTAATATAATCTTCTTTAACATTAAAGAAGGTTTATTTTTACCGAAAAATTAAATATATATATATATATATATATATATATATATATATATATATATATATATATATATATGTATAAGAGATATCGAAAGATCCAATGACTTCTCACGAGATCTCCGAAGCTATTATACGTAAACACTAAATTTGGTAGAGATATCGCTTCTGCTATTTAGAGGTCAGCTAAGAATGGATTCTAGAAATCCTCCCTGAAGGTAGTTTTAGGGGGTGTTAATAACAGAACGCGGCGTGACAGTGGTTTGTCGCAGGGCGGGAATATTTCTGATAAATTTCAAGTCTAAATTTCAAATCTAATTCCATATTACCGCCAGCAAAGCGGGCAGGGGTAGCTACTAAACGGCTGAACCGATTTTTATCTAGTCTTGTTAAAAGGAAGCTAGATCTAGATCGAAAATTTTGAATTGAACTGTTTATAGATTATCTCATCTTATTTTACAACTCGTCTTCATCAAATCGTATTCCTCGTGGTTGGATGGTCATGATTACCCCCACTGATCACTGTAGCTTTCAATTTGTTTCATCTCGCGAGGATCATCGTAGGCTACGGAGTAGTGTGTGGCGGATCTGGTCAGACCAATGCGCTGGGTTGCGACCCTGCAGCCTTTTCCCTTCCACTGTGCCAATTACCACAAGTTATTCAAGGTTGTCTCCGTCATTCCTGGCGATGTGTCCGAAGTACTCTAAGATTTGCTTGATGCAGATGGTGGGAAGCCTTGTTTTTATTTTGAGCTTGACTAGTATAGATGCATTGGTCCAGAGAGATTCGGAGCATTTTTCGCCAGCATCACACTTGGAATGATGAAATCTTAGAGTCTACCTCTTAGGCCTATATAAGAAAATGGAGAAGACGGGAGAGTTCGCGAGTTTGATCTTCGCCCCTCCAAGTTTTCTGTAGCTGAAACATGGTAATCTTGGCCATACCGATGCCTCTGCGTATGTTTTGTTCACAGGAGCCGTTAATCACCATGGTAGATCCAAGATCCAACTATGTACATATAAGTAAGTTAACTCTCATCGAGTATACCATCAGCTGATCCTCATTGCAAGAGTGAGATTAATAAATAAACTAAGAGTACAAAAGAGGAAAAAACAATCTATCATACTAATATATTACTGGCGCTGCCATGGTGCATATTAACATCATCAGAAAAGAGGATTTCTGGTGGTAGTGTCTCTGTTGCCGGAGACCGTCTAGGTACCACCGCAGCTCTTATTTTTTTTTTTAAGCATTTCCCTGCATGTTTTGGGTCAGGACCTTTTAATGTCCATTTCACTTAACATCACTTTAATTAATTAACTTAACTTATTCCTTACTCCTCTTCCATCCTTCCTTTTCTTTCATTCTCTACTTATCTATCATACCATTTTTCTCCTTACATACTCCATTCCATTTCCTTCTGTCATACGTCCTCTCCGACTGAAGTGGAGACTGCCTCTTCCTTGTATTTCTGGAGGGAGGGAGGGGGGTGGGGGAATGAACCTGTAACAATCATACACTGTAGCATGTTTCCCCAATGGTCTTCATTCTTCTTCTTCGTCTGTGTTTCATTTCCTGTTCCTTCTTACAATTGAATTTATACACTACACCGCAGCTACTATTGCAGCTGACAAATAATACTATGCAAACATATATTCCGGTTTGAAGGAGGCTGCAGCTAGTGTAATTACTGGGGTAATGAGGGTCAAGATCTTGTGTCTCAGGTGACGAGCACAATACGGTGCTGTGTATATCATCCTAACTATTACCACGTTGTATGGCGCGAACCTCTGTTACAATTTGACCCTACATCCGTTGACATCAGATATCTATCCATGCCATCGACCTGAAGGGAGACCGGCGTTTGTGTTTGTGTGTGTGTGTTGCCATGTACACACACACACACACACAAACACAGAGCCGATGTGTTCCGGTGCTAAATATTCGACCATGTATACGAAGGTCGTAAAACAAAATCACAGTAGAAACGTTTATTTTTACTTTACTGACAGACAGTAGTGTCCAAACATCACTCTGTTCCGGTTTGAATGGCGCTGTAGCTAGTGAAATAACAGAGGTAATGACACTTGATATATGACAGTTTGGTGTTGTATATATCATTCCTAACTTCGTCTCAAGATTAGAAAAAGACGACGAAGCTGTAGACGGTGAAGGATGAAGATCCTTTTTTGTTGAAGACCAAGAATATGCTCTGGTGTATATATATTGGTTCCGGTAACACAGCCTTACTGTTGTGATGGTAGGTTGTCAGTAAGAGAAGTAGATACATGGGACAGGTGTGAGAAGAATTCACCTTCCGAACTCGTGATGACCCTTGACTCTGTCGGGCCAAGGGGGTAAGTTTCTATATCAATAAGTGTTTTTTTATTCCTCTAAGGGATGAGATGAGAGGAACGTTCACCTGATAGCAAGTGACATAACTACGTGGTGTTAGTAAAGATGATCTATACAATACCACGCTGTCCGTCTAAAGACATGTCTCGTTATGCTAGTAATTTCTTTATCTATAGCGCCCTTGAAACCGGATCACAGTAATGTCTACACAGTACAGTAGCGGTGGTAGCGTAGACCTTTCATCAGTGCTGCAATATCTTCAGAAGAGCGAATGGATGAGCTAATGATGATGGTGATAAGTCCTGACTGATAATGATGAGGTCATGTACTACACTGTAGTTATTACGTAATTTGTAATTAATGTTTTTAATTAGTAATATTAATGAATGTTGTTGATTTTGATGGTGTGAACTCCTCACTCGGCTCCTTATACTCCTGCTCTGTCTTTTCATCATTAACAGACTCGTCATCAAGTAATGGTTATATGATGATGATCACCATAGGAAGGAACTTGGCACTGGTTTCTTCTCTCTTCTGTAGATAATATACCACTTAAAGCCATTAAAGCTATTAAAGCTCGATAGCTAGCTAGGGCCTCATTTAATGCCTAGCAAGGAGCACAAAGAAGTCCAGTGATCCCAAGATGGAGTTTTCCAAAGGGTTTCCTGATGTCGCTGAAGAATTCTAAGGAGAGTGCAGATCAAGTTCATTCATTAGCTAAGATGTTAGTACCATTCTTACTTTCTAGTATTTCTTTATTAGTTGAAGAACGAGATACGTTATGATGGTGACACGTCAGCCCAACGTGATGCTAGTTCTGATGATACACAGCATCACGTTGTGCTTGTTGAGACATAAGATGTTTAATCTACCATAATACTTTCACTTGCTACGACCTTCAAATCGAAAGATAGTAATGTTCGCACACTGCTGTCTGGCAGCAGAAATAAGAACTGCGGTGGTACCTAGACGGTCTCCAGCAACAGAGACCTACCACCAGCCACCTCACCCGGGAAGGTTACTATTTCAAATTTTCACCGATTTTAGTCAAAATGTTGTTCTCAGTTTTAATTAATATCGGATTGCGTTCGCGAAGAAAATTGTAACTTCATCCTCAACCGGCGGTCGGGGATCGTGGGAGGCGCGTTGAGATAATGTGGACATCCGAGTGTACTTACAATATATCTCTTATTTAATCAAACGACGACACGAGCGGGACGCTCACCTGGTGGTAAGTGATACGCCTGCCCATAACAACGTGGCGCTAATTATGAAGATAACACCAAATTGTGCTCATCGCCTGAGATGTAAGATGTTGACTCCCATCACCCCAGTAATTCCACTAGCTACAGCGCCATTCAATCTGAAACACAGTAATTTTTGCGCACTACTGTTTAGGGACAGAAATAGGCATTGCGGTAGTACCTACCTAGATGTTCTTCAGCAACAGAGACCTACCACCAGTGACTACATTTCTATACTTTAATATCTATCAGTGACATCTCTATTGCCGGAGGCTTTGTAGCTACCACCACATTGGCTCCTAATCCTAGCGCCAAAAAGTACAGGAAGCATTACTATGTTCCGGTTTGAAGAGAGTTGTAACTAGCGAAATTATTCGGGTAATGAGACCTAAGAGTAACTCAGGGCATCGAACACAATTACATGCAGTATATATGATCTTAATATACTCTCCGTTGTTACGGGAGGGCGTACCACAATTAATTGGTGTTTAAAAATTGTCTTATTGTAGCTACATAATTTTTAATATATATATATAACATAGTAAAACATGTGCTTTATAATCTGTGAATATATTTGTAACATATAAATGAGTGCAATAAATAATATAACGTATCAAATATATGGTATTAAACCATTTCCATGCAGATATGCAAAGCTGACGCTGACGCTCAGATGTTGTGTTATATATATATATGTATATAACAAAACAGTATAAGTTATATATATATATATATAAATTTTAATTATTAATAAACAAACAAATAAAGGTCTTTTTGGTAAAATTTCAGATGAACTGTTATAATTTAATTTGTCATAGTAATTAATTAATTGCTAAAAATAATAACTAATTACCATGATAACTAATTATTAATGTATTGAGAATTAAATAAATAAAGTTGATCTTCTTATACTATATTGATGGATTTTTTTTTATATAGTCTTATCCATATTATACACACACAGGTATATATTAGAGCGACTCACATGACTGCAATTCAGTTGCGTTCAGTCACAGACGAGTGTAGCAGTGCGTTAACCGGAAGGGGACTTGGGTAAGTTAATTTATACACTGTCGCTATAACTTTAATTATTAACTTGTCACAAATATTTCATCATTAATCGATATTAAGAAAAATTGCAATTTTATATAACGACAAAAGAAAAATTAAATATAATTAAGCACCAATTAAGTATAAATTAATCTGAAAATATTTTTTTTTTAATAAATTTAGAGTAACTTACAATTGTATTAACAAAATAATTCATGCCTTCATATATTTTACAATAGAATGAGAACGAAATCATTCATTTTCTTATGTGAAACTATAAATTAACTTAATAATAAACTTAACTAAAAAACATAATAATAATTATTATATTAACATATAATATTTGTTATGATTTTTCATTAATATCTATTTTAAAATTAAACTCAAAATATAGCGTCTCGAAAGTAAACGTTAACTTTAAAGTGTATACTGCTTCTAAACATTTAAAATTTTCAAGTTAATAACTTTATAAAGGTATATACTTTAAAATACTGAAAAATAATTTAACTTATATTTAATAATACAAGTTAATAACTTAATTAAATTATAATATTTGATATTAATAGAGTATTAAGAGATGATATAATTACTGTTGAATGCCAGTACATAGCGGTTAACCGCTTTTTAACACGAAGGTACCTAGTTCATGTTCTGGACAGGATCTAGAGGAACTTTGATGGAGATGAAGTTTCGAACCCGCCAGTCTATTTTCTCTCTTCCTTACATGTCTACTCATGCTTAATCACTCTCTATCTAGTCTGTTTGATATAGTAAATCTGTCGCCATAGTAGTATTGCTACTTTTCTCCTCTCGATTTGTAATCGTGTTGTCAAGTTAAATTCGATCACACTGTCACTCTTTATCACGTAAACTTATCAAGTACTAAATCAAAGCCAAGTTTAACTCCCTCGGTAGTTTTTATTAGCTACAACGTCTTTCGAAAAGGAACTATATCATTTGACAATTTTTCAATATACTATGTTAAACAAAATAATGTTACAATGTATATAACTGAGCTCAGCTCAGCTGTAAAATGAGGAGTCTCATTACCCCAGTAATTTCGTTAAGTAGTGTACTTAAAACCGGATGACAGGAATGTTAGCACACTACCGTTTGGCGGCAGAATTAGGCGCTGCGGTGGTACCCGCCTAAACAGTCTCCGATAACAGAGATGTACCATCCGTACAGAGATCAACCACTAGTGAAGAGGTTAAGAGGTAGAATTTAGAAGTACGATCGATCTTCCCGGTTCCTAAGGATTGAAACGTATCTTCAAATTTTATCGGATTATCTTCACGAAATACTCACCAAAATCGAATTATTCTATTCTTTATATATATATATATATATATATATAATGTTTTTTTTCTTTTTGTGTACAACATTATCTTTCTGCAGAATAATTCGCTTTTGGTGATATATGTATATATATTTGGGGTGTAAGGGTTTCCGCACAACTACTAACGGGATTCAAGCCAACCTAACCTGCTCGTGGTGCGCCCTGCTAATCTACTATCGAGGCTCTGGCTCCCACCAACCCGTATTGGGGCAGCATGGTGGGAAATTCCCCTAAATCATATGAATCCTTATTAGATCGATGTGGGAATCTTTAGAGGGCTCTCTAGCAATGGATATCTATCAGCTGATGATGTACTGTATTGGAGTAACGAGCGCAATGTGGTGCACTATCATCTTAACTAGCGCCACGTTGTTATGGTTATGCGTATAACTTACCATCAGGTGATCGTCCTATTCGCTTACTTGATTGAATAATAAAAAAAAATGACTTACGACCGTTAAATAATTACAATGGTAACCGGTACAGTGTTAATGTTCACCATCATAACAATCCGAGCTGTTTACTAAAATCTGAGTGTTAGATTGTTTAGACACTAACTTAGTACGAACTTAGTATTCGTTTGTTTGGGAAACAATTTCGAACGATTGTTCGCATAACAAATTGTTATATCGATTCGACGGCGGCCATTTTGATCAACGGGTAATATTATCTGTTCTTCCGTTTCTCATAAATGTTAATACTGTTCATTTACTAACGCCATTTATACTTTTTACGAACATTTACAGCTGCTCGTTTACAATATAATATTTTAAATATATATCTCTACTCCACTTATTTTATATTAACGTAAATAAATATTATCTACTTCCGCTTCTACGTCTAGATCAAAAGTGTACAGAAACTTTTGGAAGGTATCCTGTAATATATATATTTATTATCATCATCATAATCATCAGCCGATAGATGTCCACTGCTGAACATAGGTGTTTGATGATTTGGACCCAATGCGAGTTGGCGGGAGCCAAAACTTCGTTTGTTGATTAGCAGGGAGCACCACGAGCAGGTGTGGGTGGCTTGGATCCCGTGAGTTGTGCGGGAACCCTTAGACCCTTTTTCATCATGAAGAGGCCTTCCTTAAATTTGTTATCTTTTAGTTTAATATAAATTAAAGTCCACCCCTTCATTTATTAATGAGGATAAAAAGACGGACTTAACTTACTCCTCCCAGTAGTTTTGAATAGACAAAGATGGTGATGATGATGTAAGGAAAGGAGAAGTAACAACAACTAATCATATTCGAAATGGATGGACGACTATAGACAGAAATGATGATGGTGATGATGAAAATAAAATTAACAATCTATTATCATCTAACAATGTGCTAATCTACTCCTTCCGAAGATTTAGCCCGGTTTTTATTTTTTATTATAGACCTATTTGCCTATTACATGATATCACCATTATCATCAGCCGATAGACGTCCACGGTTGGATATAGGTCTAACTCAAAGATCCCCACTGGTCCTGCGCTGCCCGCATCTACCAACTTCTCGCGACCTTCACTAGACAGTCAGCACGGCTTCCGGTACCGTTTGACACTGGAGCCGTCGTTTGTGAGGGTTCATTTGAGGGGATTTGGGCCATTTTCTACCATGCCGGCCCAATGCTGGTTGGTAGCAGCCAGAGCCCCGTTTGTTGATTAGCAGGTGAGGTTGAGTTGAGTCCCGTGAGCTGTTGTGCCCCTTTTCACCCCTTGTCTATTACATAACAACAACAACAAACAGAGAGGGAGAGTTTATTTTCTTAATATATCAATATTAATAGAAAACAGATAAGCAGAGGTATTTGAAATAATTAACTTAATAATTAATTATTTTCTTATAAATGCAGCTGTAGTTCATAAAATGGTTCAGGATCTTTGATCTGATAAGTGATAAGCCTGTAGTATTTAATACGATTAAGATTCTTTGTTATTATATACTAACTGTTCCACGCCAGATTGCTGGCCACAACTCCTTTTGGGGGTGGCATTTCGTAAAATCCGTTCGTAGCTGCCCTACCAAATTTCTGGTCTTCAGGCTTTATGGCACCAGAGATACCGTGATGAGTCTCTACATGAGTGAAAATCTTTTATATATATATAAGATAGGGATGGGTTTTTTTGGTTCTGTATCTTCTGGTATATATAATTCCAGCTGTACGTGTGAAATGTTAACGAAAACAAAATGGCGGACTGGGATCATGAGTGTAGTGTTTATATAAGCTGTGCGTTTGGTGTGATGCGTGACTGGGTGCTGAATAAGGAAAGAAAAGCAGAAGGAAGTCGAACGCACGCCAACTTCTTATTCTTTATAGCGTTTTAGCTGTTAATTGAATTAATTACAAACGTTAATAAAAGTGGCTGTTTCGCTAGTGTTACTCGTGAGCCTCTGTTCCGGTTTGAAGGGCGCTGTAGCTATTGAAATTGTAGAGGTAACGGGACAGCGTATATTTCAAGATGACAAAAAAAAATTATCTATGAAGCAGTGATACGAGCAGTATGGGGTACACACAACAACTCACGGGACCCAAGCCAACCTCATCTGCTCGTGATGCACCTTGCTGATCCACAAACGAGGCTCTGGCTACTACCAACTCGCATTGGGCCAGCGTGGTGGGAAATAGCCGAAATCGTCCCCCGCTATGAACCTCTATAAATGAAAGTCGCCGGAAGCCGCTGGGTGCAGGCAGCGCAGGACCGATCGATGTGATCTTTGGGGAGGCCTATGTCCAGCAGTGGATGTGTATCGGCTGATGATGATGATACGAGCAGGTCGATAACGTGGTGGAAAATGGTACGTTTACCCATAACAAAATGGCGCTAGTTAGGATGATATACACTGCACCATTGTACTGATCGCCTTGAGAAATACGTTGTCTCGATACCACAGTAATTTTATTAGCTACAGTGCCCTTTAAACCGGAACACAGTACTGTGTTTGGCGGTGGGGATACGAGTTGCAGCTGTATCTACCTAGACGGTCTCCAGCAACAGAGACCTACTTGTGAGGTATGCATAAACTGGTTTAGCCATTTTAGTCTTCTACGGCGTAGCAAAAATATAAAAGATTTTTAAGGAAATCATCATAGGGTTGCTTATGTAAGGGTGAATTATTACAGTCATCATCATCATCTTTCAAATGATCACTATTAAACATGCTTTGAGCGCAGTGTATTGGAAATAGGTGAAGCTGCCGCTTTCCTTTAAATTTTTTCCATCATAGTCTTCTTTACCGACCCAGGACCAGTGTGAAGTGGGAGTGGGAATATTCTAATCCCACTTCCGCTGAAGATAGGCCGCTCTTACGTATCAGGTACCAACTTATCTGGGTGTATGTAAATCTGATTTTGGTCTACGCGACAATAGCCTCGCGGGTTTAATTTGTGTGAAGCAATGAGGAAGATGATGATGAAAGTTCTTTGTTAGAGAAATATTAAAAATGTCATTGTTCCTTATGTATCTTGAGACCATGACCAGCTCATCCCGAATCCAATTCTCAAAAAGTTACTGTTCTTAAATAGAAAAGTAGAAGCTTGTAAATATTTACATGATTCGCATACAAAAATGTCTTTTGTAATTACTTTTTTTGTCCCTTTGTTTGTTTCGGGTGATCTTCTAAACGGCTGGATCAATTCCAACGAGACTTTCACAGGGATATAACTTATGTTATAAAGTGTAACTTAAGTTATATTTGTATTAAAATAATCTAGTATACGTATAGTAAAATAACAGTTTAAAATAACTTAAATTTGATTATGTCCGAAGGAAGTATTCAACAACGACGGAGTAAGAAGCATTATTGAATATGGTACTAGTTCACTAGCTCCAGCACTCTTTAAACCGGAATATGGTGATGTTTGTATAGTGTTGTTGGGCGTCGGAAATAGGAGCTGCGGTGGTATGTAGACGGTCACCGGCCGGTCTGCGGTGAGAGCCTGGTGACATGATGTAAGGGAGCAGCAGCATGCGGTCCGGCCGCTGCGGGCTACTCTATTGTATAACCAGTTGTATTATCTAACATCGAGGCGCCGTTCAATTCATTGTTACATCGAAATAACTTATTGTTACTTAAATAACTTGATATAATTATTTAACTGTTTCAAGTAGAACTCAATATAACATACTTTTTTGTTTTTTTTATTATATGTAATAAATAAAGAAGCATAGATGACTGGTGGTGGGCTCCATTTCCAAAGACCGTCAAGCTCTTCCCGCAGCTCGTATTTCTACCGCTACATAATAGCATGCAAACATTACTGTGTTCAGGTTTAAAGGGCGCTGCAGCTAGTGAAATTACTTCGGTAATGAGATCTTGTCGAGGTACACCTCTGTTCTCTGAGGACGTGTAGCGTATTTTGACTCTCACATCTGACTAGGCTCGCCGATCTAGGTCCACGGCCTGTTTTAATTTTAGTCGTATTACAATATGGTGTTGTGTATATCATCTTAACTAGCGCCATGTTATTCCGAGGTCTATAGAACCTAGTAGTGCCATCCATGACCGCAACCTTCGCTACAATTGGCAATGAGATCTTCAAAGCCCGCAAACAAGACGACTCCACATTACAAAATCTAGCTTTAAATCTGTAATAGTGTCATACCGCGCTAGGCTACCTACCTGAGACCTAACACTAACGTTACGCGTTATTACGCGTCGGTTGTGTGCAGTGCAAACAATTCAATCGTTCTAAGACAAAAGCCGTTACAAACGAATGTGGAAGTTGTATAAAAAAATCACATCGCTCTCACAACGAGATAATTTCCCCGTGAGATCTATTGCTTGCATTGCCCAACGGACCCAACTGGCGACCTTCGAACGCGACCAGAAAAAGTACCTTAAAGTCTAGACCAGACAGATAACTGTTAAAAATATATAACCTACCTGTGGTAGATCCTTGTTACCGGAGACTGTATGAGTAAGTTAACAGCTCCTCTTCCTGTTGTACAATAGTAGTGGATTGGAAGAAGCCGAAGTCTCGTTTGTTGATTAGCAGGCTGCACCACGAGCAGATGAGGTTAGCTTGAGTCCTGTGAGTTGATGTTCAGGACATAAATTCTATTTACTGTCCTCTTAAGTACAACGATTTATCCTACCAATATTAATGCGAATGAATACTTGAACTTAATGATATTGAGTTTGAAAGGTTAAACTTAATATCAAAGTTTAAGAATATACATATATATATATATATATGAATTATTTTATTTTATATATAAGTATATTATAATAAACTTGAACTTAATTATCGTTTTAATTATATAATAATTTCGCAAATCGAAATAATCTCCGAGCAGAGTCCGTGACATCTTTTAGATTGTAACAAAGTCTGAAGTTACGTACTATTAAGATGTGAATGCTCATTTTAAGTTTAAACTTAAAATATTTAAATATATACTTATCGTACCGTTAACAATATACTATTATGATGTTTATTATACATAATACAAGTATAACTTAGGTATACATATATACGTATAAATATCTAAGAACTGAACCTCGCAGTATTCTTGCTAGTTATATGTTAAGTAAAATTGAAATGGGAAAGTTTATTTAGCAATTCTCAAGTTAAGCACTTAAATGTATCTGTCATGTAAAGCCTAACCTTTCATCCATTACCAGGTAGGTGTTTAATTAGATTCTGGAGTCATATGTGGAGTTTTTTAAACGAAATCTAGCTGACTGCTAACTTGATATTGGAAATTTGCCTCTGTAACTGCATTGCTATGTTTCTAGTAATAACATATGAGAGCTATACTTTCTTTTAAACTTTACCATTCACACCCTTATTGTCACTCAATACCAGGTGAAATTGCCGCCAATTTTTACTATTGTATATAAAAAAAAACACTGCAGTGCTATCTGAAAGAAATAAGTAACAAAACCTATCTCTCTTCTTTTTGTCTGTTCCGGTTAATCACTGGAACAACTAGACCGATTTTGATAGGAATTCTTCTGATGGAGAGCTGAAGATATAGGGCATAATATAGGCTTTATTCAAACAATATTAGGGTTCCGAGCAAACATATAAAAACACTTAAAATTATGAACAATAAATATTCTATACAATTTCATCAATTATTTCTAGCTTTCTCCTGTATATGAATAGTTGTATGGAAGATTCTCATATCATTTATGTCTTCTGTTTTTATTTATATATCTCCGACACATATAATAAATATTTATATATAATATACGAAATACTAATATATTATAATAACAATATATATTTTTTTATTGAGACAATTTCTTTGTAAAATGTTCGAGACAAATGTTGTTCTCGTCGATAACATATAATAGTGTAACTTACTTTGCCTCGGGTTGGAGGCTGTTGTAGTGTAGCTGGTGAAATCATTGTATTAAAATCTCTGAAGACAAGTGTCAAGGCGCAGAGTATAATATAGTGCAGTGTATATCATCCTAACTAGCGATATATTGTTATAGGCAGACGTATTATTATAAACTAAGCATCCGCCGACTAATCATTAGGTCAAGGTTTTTCTATCGGCTTAAGTTTTTTGATTAAAGAAACATACATAAAATGCATCTTAACACATTCACTAACGGTGTATAAGTTACCAAACAAACTTCCCACAATACTTAACCGCTACATTTAACTTATGAAACTTGACTGCACCATTGAACCGTTCGCTGTTCATCTCTAGACGGTCGTCAGAAGCGGGACAGTAATGTAATAACCTTGCAAAATAACGCGTAATCTCATTGTTGTTGTGGTATAAGTTCGCACGATCCGTAACGCCGGTTACCACATTGTTTATTACCACCAGCGCCAACAGGCACACCGCCGCGAGATGTTTATCTAAAGGCCAATGAGATGATAACAATGCGACGTTTGTTTACAACACACTTCACAATTACTACTGGACCGATGCGCCAACGATCTGAAGATCACGGGGAATCGAATCTGAAGAATACATATATCTGAATCGAAGAGTATTAAGTTCACCAGTGGACAGCTATTGGCTGTTATAATGAAGATGAAGTCTTCCTCATGTCCTATATTCTTATGTTATTAGGAATAGGATTAAGATATCCTGCGCTTGTGGAAAAAGACTCTCACTGACAGAATGGCTGACCGAATAGAGAATTAAAGTTCGCCAGCTTTGAAATTGTCTGTTCTCGTCGTCCATTAAATAATCTCATCGTTGAGGAAATAGCTAACCTTCTTCAATAGCAAAGGGGTGACAACGACGAGGGTTTTAATAAGTAGCAATATATGAGCACAGAAGGTAGGCGTTTAGAAAACCCTCCCACTTACACTTACAATTTCACATGTGTTCAAGATACTCTGGTTCATGTACTGACTACTGGAACACAGCAATGTTGTTCAGCACGTACTGTCTCTAGTCATTGCTATGTTCCGGTTAGGCCAATGAAATTACCGCAGTAACAAAATTGAACATCTCGCAAAGCGATGCACTGAGGTTGTGGGAAATCATCCTAACTAGCATCTCACTTTAATGAATTAAAAAAATATATGTTAACGGAATATATTAATGAAGACTATAATAATTGTTTCAGAGGATCCTGTTATCTAGACATTACTAAGATCTAGATCTACGATGTCGCTTGAAGGAAGGTTGTGCGGGATGCGTCTAGCTTTCGTCGCTCTGATCGCTGTCCTTCTCTACTTTATAGATGCCTCCTTCGCTGTAAGTTTACAGTTTTTATTATCTGTACACATAAGCTGGAATACAAATACACTCATTTTCATCATCTTCATCTAATTGGATTTGCAATTTTCACCAATTGTTGTCCACTGTTGGGCATAAGTGTCTATAAAGCGGATATATTGTACTCTAGACGCGAGTAGACAGTTTTACGGGCGAAATATATCGGAGATATTCTGCTGTTGTTTCTTTGGAATTATTATTTATTTAGTCGCCTAAAATCGGCATTTTAATTAGTTAATTTTAATGCGATATGTAATCTTTTATTTATATCACGCAGAATTTGGATAATTAACGTTTTCTTTAACAAAACATAAGTGTCTACTTTCATCGGCATTATTAGTAGTGATCCCATATGACGTACACTTAAATGCAGGAATATAGATTTTTATATATATATATATATATATATATATATATATATATCTTCTTCTTTCTCCTGCCCTGGTCCCACTTTATGTAGGGTCGGCACAACATGTTCTTCATTACCGAACATGTTGTAAATAGTTTTGGCTAAACTTTTTACGACCGGCCGCCTGCCTGACATCAACCCTCTTTTTTGGGAATATTTTGGGGATTTTGTTTTTTTTTTTCTTCCCCATTTGTATTTCGCTGTTGTTACTAAAATTCACAAATGTACATAACTTAAATATTAAAGTCATTGGTACATGACGAGATTCGAACCTTCGGATTGAAGGCCGCACGCTCTAACCATTAGGCCAGCGAGCTACTATATATATATATATATATATGTGTGTGTATAATTCATAAGACCATTTAATAATTACACAATAAGAAATTTTTTTTTGATGATAGAATAAAAAACAAATACTTTAGTATACAAAATAAGTTCGGACAGAAGTATTTAAGAATCATTAAGATCATACTCTGTTATATGTAAACGCAATGAACTGGTAAAAATCAAGAATCGAATGTACAGTTCCGGTTGGATTAACGTCCGTTAATTAACCAATGCGTCATTCTTGATTGATTATCGATACTAATGACTAAATGATGATTTATAGCGTTTTAATTATCTAACAATCATCCATCATCAACTGTTGCAGTTATGTAATATAAACACACAATTGCATTCGGTTGCACGACATGTTAATTGATGAAAATCATTCCGCCATTTTGTTTTTAAAAAGTCATCAAGTTTATACTTAGAATTAAGTTGCGAATGTTTGTCAAATGATTAATAATACCATAGTCGAGTGTTAAGCAATTGATGGACTACTTAATGGACATTTTGTCGCGTAACGTGTGAACTTACATTCTTTTAATAATTAACTTGAGTTACACTTAAGTTATTTTTTATTTAGCACTGTGTCAATTAGCCGAGAATAGTTTATAATTTGTATCCGCTTTTATAGTAATTTAAGGTAACTTGTTAGTAATTTCTATTCATAGCAGTTCGAAAGGATAGTACTCATATGAAATATCTTTATCAGCTACTAGACGTCCACTGCTGGACGTAAGCCTCCCCCAAAGATCTCCACATCGATCGATCCTGCGCTGCCCGTATCCAGCTGTAACTTATATAGATATACTTTAAAACGAGGGTAGCTTGGAAGGTTGATAACATCACAGATTGCTCGCATCACCATAATCACATCAGAACAATATTATAAATGTTTATTTCTATATACACTTTGTTGTATACCTTCCACCAGGGTTGAAGGTCGGATAATGCCGGAAGACTTTAAGTTCAAACGACACCTTCCTATATTTTGAGAACAGATAAATAGATACATAACAAAATATAAAATAGGTCTCTGTCCTCGAACCTTGTCTAGGTCCCACGCAACGCCGATTTCTGCCGATATACAGCAATTGGCAAACATTATTATGTTTCGGTTTGAAGGGCGCTGTAGCTAATGAAAATTACCGGTATAACGAGATCTAACATCTTATGTCAGGTGAGGAGCTTAATACTGTAGATCTTAACTAGCGTCACGTTTTTATGGGCTGGCGTACCTCTACCATCACACGATCGTCTCTCATCTCGTTTTACATGTATAGATGTAATATATCAAAGACACATCATACATATATATACATCACGCCTTGTTCCCCGTGGGGTAGGCAGAGACCACCTCTCTCCACTTGCTACGATCCTGGCACACCTCTCTCGCTTCCTCCACTTTCATGAGCGTCTTCACGCTCGTCGGTTGCGAGAACTCTTGCCCCGGCCTTTCCTTAGGACATCTTCGATTTGATCAGAAACTGTCCGCCTAGGTCGACCAGCACCGATATGTCCAATCATTCTTACTTTGTATACCTCTTTCGTTAATCTTCTGTCATCCCTTCTTTCCACATGGCCGAACTATCTAAGCATGCCTTCCTCTATCTCTGTCACTACATCTTCAACCACGCCGCACCGCTTCGTTATCACACTGTTCCTCACTCTGTCCATCAGTTTCACTTCGGTTATACTTCTCAGGCTTCTCATCTCCACAGCATTAATCCTACTTTCATGTTTCTTCTGCCATACCCAACATTCATGACATGACCATGCCCATGAAAATGGTATACTTCTAAATGATATGAAGATAACTTTCTACCTAAGGACTCTCCTTTTATATCGTCAGTGTGTAGTTGGTCAGAGCTGAATATGTCTTCCTAAGAAGAATTATATTTACTTCGCTTCCCAAGCTTGTCATGCTGGTTGGCGGGTGGATTATGGTGGTAATGATCACTGGGAAAAGATATAACTAAACTAAAAAAAACTAAAAAAAATTTTAGTGTAAGAGTGAAGTGTATAAAGTATCAGTAATATGATGTTTTTGTTTCAGGCGCTGGATGGTTACGTGCCGGGTGAAGATTATCCGGATTTCGCAGAGGTACCTAAAGGGTTGTCGTTCACTTGCGACGATAAAATACCCGGATATTACGCCGACCCGGAGACAATGTGTCAGGTATAATTATTCTCAACCAATATCTACATAATACATTAGTTTATTGGAATAAGTAAAGAATCATTTAAACGTTTAGATGAATAAAGCAAAAGGTTATTTTAACTACTTTTTATGTAAAGTTGAAGGTAGAGGATGATAAGTTAAATTTATGCAGGTCTGGCACTGGTGCGTGCCAAGCATCGGTGGCAATGTGATGTACTCGTTCCTCTGCGCGCCTGGCACTGTCTTCAACCAGCGGTCCAGGGTTTGCGATTGGTTCTTCAAGGTGAGTTTAATGAAAATAGAACAATCCGTTTTTAAAATTTAATGCTTGTCATTGTTATATTGTGCTTAATTAATTAAGACCTATATCCAGTAGTGGACTGGGCGTTGGCTGATGATGATCATTGTCTCTTTATTAATTGGACTAATTTAGTGTTATTTAGTACTCGCACTACAGATGTATACAGGAATGAAATACATTATTATCTTGATGATCCACAAATATCTTCAATCACACTGGTTTCAATAAAACTTGAGAAAAACCGGAGGCTTATAGCTTCCCACTTCAATGTATTACGTACACATATACTAGACAATAGTAATAAGATATATTTTATAAGACATATACATAGATTCACTGACTTACCACGAGATCTCCGAAACTGTTAGACGTAAACACTCAAAATTTGGTAAAGATACTCCTTTTGTTATTTATAGTTCATCTAACAATAAATTTTACAAAATTCCTAGGTGCCTTGTGAAATTTGGCGATCAGATTGAGATAATTAATTCTAACCCCAGCTATTCTTTTTAAGTTAACTCCTTCATAATTCCAACGTTTAAGCAAGGTAGACATTATATCCGAATATCTACCTTGATATAAATGTTTCAACTTGTACTGTTATGTATGTGTTGCCATTACATCTTAAATATATTATGATCCTTAAGTCATCGTAAATAATAAAGCTTGTGTACTTCCAGGTGGATTGTCAGACATCTCCAGCGTACTACGGCATTAATGAAGATCTTTACAAAGACGACGCCGGCAACTACATTGCGGGCAAAAAGTAGATCGTAACTACATCTCACAGCTGAGAGTGCATGCTTGTACAGGCTCTATCCCGCCATTATGTTGTCACTTGTAAACAGAATTATAATTGATTAAGCAAATTTTGCAATCACTTTTCTGTAGATATCCTTTAATAATTATTATATTAAGAAATATTAGTAATTCCAATAGCAAATGTCTTTTGTAAAAATTATTGCTCATAAAATCTTGCAGGCGCTGTTATTGTGGGTAAGGCAAGTATATTTTGTTTAGAAAAATTTTACTATTTCCTAATTAAAATTAGTTTGTTAGCACTAGATTTGACTACATATTGCACATTATTCTCATTTAGTACATTAATAATAACCTGCAGATAAACATGAAATTAAAATCTAACATGAGAATATATGAACAATAAAATTCTTTGTTTGTCTGCCTGCACGCCTTAAATCTTTATTGCGATGTAACGCCGATGGTAAATTCTTTTTGTTACGTCGAATTAAAGAATTAAAAGCAAGTTCTACTAAGTATATTGTTGATAGAGGAACGAAGTGTTTATATGTTTCACCACCATTTATCTTTAAAGTGGCATAGTATTCCATTCCTGTACTATGGTCGAGCCGAACTATAACCAATTTTGTATATGTTTTAATTGAGAGTCATTTTGCTTTTTTACTGTTTTTACATTCGATCCAATAGCAATCAGGTGGACATAAATAATATTGTTAAGATAGAAGAAGACAATTATAACAATTAAAATATTCTTAAATTTATTGATATGATAATAACTGTGTTCAAACTATTTTTAAATTATACATAATGTACAGGATCTTATGTATCTTGTTCTTCAATCTCTCTGCATGTGTTACTTTAACTTTTCTTTTTTCTAATGAAAAAAAAAGTATGATAGGAACGTTAAATATTTTTGAGGTATACACTGTAGCACTAAAATAAGTGAGAATTGCAATAAAATCTTGTATATGCACACACGCCTATTAAACATCAATCATTCTCTTTCTTTCTAATTTAAATCATATGTTACCTACTATTTTCATGAATGTAGTAACTTAAGTATATTTAAGTGATATTTAGTATCGTAACTGACGTCTTCTGGTGTGTGCTAGGTTACATCGATATAAATAGAAAATCGACGTTTACAGAATCGGAAGGAGAGAAACGACTAAATTTGTTCAGGAGCCTGTGAAACGACGAATCGTAGTACGACGCGTACGACGATTACGACCGACAGACAGACAAACGAACGAGACTAAACATTCGCAGGCGTTTAATGTTTTGCCTGTTAACACGTAAGCGGCAGTGTTACAGCTGTGGGAAAGTGAAAATATAATATATAACTTCATACTTGCGATGCTTCTTCTTAATCACTATCTCCAAATCGGTTTTTCATTCAACTTTCAGATTTGTTAACTTCACAATGAAAACGAATGCGGTACGATGATAATTTTTTTTTTAATTTCAGAAACTATTTAACGCGAACTTGGTTCGAAAGCTAACTATTGAGATAACTACGGTAGTGATGTAGTCTAAATGTAATCACGCTTTGAAGTACAAAATCCGATATATATATATATATGTATAATTTTATATAAAACACTCCGCTTTAATTTATAATAGCTACGTTACATTGTACATTATTTTTGTATATCAAAAAAAATAAATAAATGTACTCTATTCATAGCTTAATGTAAATAGGAAATGATTTGTATGTTTTGTAATAAACAATCGAAATAATCTTATTGTTTCATTTCACATCGTTTCCGTTCATAAGTTTTTCAAAGTTATAAAATTTAAGAATAAAGCAATTCCTTAATCTCGTATAGTACAACTTGAAAAAAAAAATTGTGTATATTTTTTATTAATTTGTTGTATCTGTTAATATTATTCATATTAAAGTATAAGCAATTTCTATACAAATTATATTATATGTTTAAAACTTCTGGATGTAAAGCAATTTTTTTGAGTTCATTATTTAATTCTCAATTAATTAATCATCAAGATAAGTTGAAAAGAGCGGATGCTGATGTTGAGGAATGACCGAATGGAATAGAAAAACTTATAACAGCTGAAGAGGAATTGAAAGAGACAGAGAAACATCTTATTCTAATTGATGTAATTTTAAATTTTATTTGTTTGTATATATAAAGTAGAAACAAACAGAACCGTTTCACGTATATTTCCGTGTAATTTTATCGAAGACGGTTCAGCCGGAAGTAATCGGTTAAACCGACCCATATAAGCGATACCTTTTAGCTGACTATTAGCAACATCACAACGTATGGTTTACTGTATAGTGAATAAAAATAGTATATGTAAGTTTGTTTTTATCATTATATAGACCATCGCTGGATTATGATCCTGATGGTAATTGACCATTTAGTCTATGATAGCAGAGCACACTAGTCTAGTAGTAGCCTATTCATACTTTTCTTATGCACTCCCACATTGTAGTTGGTAGGAAACACTAACGTTAACAAACTGTTCCAACCCTTCGCTGTACTAATTACTACTAAGCAATTATGTGTGTAACTTTAAAACGAACCGTCTGTTATTTAAGTTAAGGTTCAATTTTGCACATGTGTATATACACAAAAAAACTTAAGAATGGCTTAAGTTGTATAATCAGCTGTGTTGTCAACTGTATACGCTTGCATTGAACTTAGACATATGAGTGTGTATGTGTGGGACGATCACTTATAAAGATGTATTCATAATAGTGTTTTTTTTTAAAGATCTTTCGTAATAAATGAATAAATTATCTTTGAGATTTTTAATGGTTTTCCTTGGGATATTCATGTTTGAATTTATGCTTATCATATTACGCACGGAGGTAAAGGCAAAGCTTTTAGATATTCAAAAGTAGTTATAAATTACCTTTGTAATATGACTTATCTATTAACCTCCAGTTAAATCAATTAACAGTAATCAAAGGCAGTAAAATGCGAAGGTTAATTTACTTACTTCTGACCCTGTTATCAACTCGGAAAGTTCAACTTTATATCCTTAGACCTACCCTTCCGACTTGCATAAGGTTAACGGTTAGTTTATTATATAGGTATATATAACTTCATAATCTTCTTTATCCTCCTGCTCGTTTTCCCATTCTATGTGGGGTCAGCACAGTATGTACTTCTCTTTCACATCCCTCTATCAGCCGCTATATCTGAATCCGCACTCTTCATAATAACTGTAAATAATAATGTATACAGATTGATTGAGGTACATTAAGCTTAAGTCCGTGGATCTCATTACTCCACTATTCCTTCCAAATACTGAGAAATTTAAGAAATAAGTAAAGGTAATAATAATTAAGTAACTCGCTGACCTAATGGTTACAGCGTGCGGCCTTCATTCCGAAGGTCGCGGGTTCGAATCTCGTCATGTACCGATGACTTTGATATCTAAGTTATGTACATTTGTGGACTTTAGTAACAACAGCGAAATACAAACGGTGAAGGAGAACATCCTGAGGAAACCTGCACATGAATTAGAATTTATTGTAATGTGGGTGTGAAGTCACCAATCCGCATTGGGCCCGCGTGGTGACTATGGCCCATCGCCCTCATATTGAGGGTAGTCCTGTGCCCCAACAGTGGGGACGAAAATTGGCTGTAAAAATTTCTATATAACTTCATAATCATTATTAATAATATTTGATCATAAAGTACAACTTAATATTGTATATTATTATAAAGCCTTATTTGAGACATGAATTATTTTGTATGTTATTGAGGAGTGATCTTTACGACGCCGCCGCTTGGACGGTCGCCGCTATAGGTAACAGAGTCAGTGAGCGAGAGGCTCCGCGCGCATGCGCACGTCATTCGCTTTACAAATATAATAATTAAAAACAAAAAAAACATTTAACACGCGAGTGTATCCGGCTACAGTCGTTTGAAACCGTTTGGTAATCCGATAGAAACTTTACAAGCGTAGTGTGAGTCCCTGATGTGTTTATTTACTATCTTCCCCCTCACTCCCCGGCCATTGTCGCGCTGTTACCGCCGCTTGCGTAATGAGATTTTCGTAACTTTTTTTTTTCGGTAACAGCATTCGTAGAACTCGTTTTTTTTTCTACTGTAATAGGGTCACCCGATGTCGCAGTTAATTCGTACAATCGAATGGCAAAACGTTTATTATTCGATTTGTCGTTGAATTTAAAAGCATTTTTTTTTTTAAATTAACTGAAGGAGGTCGCAGCTTGAGGTAAGAGATTGTGTTTACATTGAATGCACTTGAGTATTATGCTTACTGTTAAATTTGGGTCTTTTATTTTGCAACTCACTGTTATGAGGGCGGTTATTTTTAAAGGGGTTTACCTTTTGTTCGAGTACCTTGATACCTTTAGAGTTCATTCAACTGCTAAATAGCTCTGTGAACAAAATACTCTCACGTATTAAGTTAGTAAAAAGAATTAAGTTTACACTTGAATTTATTAATAACTCTGGGTTAGTTATTTCATTAATACAAACAATATCAAATTATACTACTATAGAAGTAAAGTATAAAAATAACTTGAATTAGAAACATCAACTACTTAAAACATTAGAAGAATTTCTTCTTTAAATACTAGTAAGCACTAACCCTGGCTCCTATTTCCGCTGATAGACAGTACTGTGCAAATATTATTGTGATCCGACTTGAAGGGCGCTGTAAGTTTTGAAGTCGCAGGAGTAATGAAATATCCTTTGTCTCAAAGCGACGACCGCAATGTGGTGCTGTGTATATCATCCTAATCAGCGCCGTTATGAGCTGGCACATCTTTTACTCGAAAATAAATGTATAAATTCATATTGTTCAATAAAGTTAACTTAAGTTATATATTACACGAGTATTGTTATAACAAGTTGCTCAAGTTACGTTGAGCCTTTGCATTGGTTTTCTCGTATTGCAACGTGCGGTCATAGGTCTTGGAAAATAGGTCTCGAATGTTTCCTATCGTATTTACACGTTACATTGCGTAAGAAGACTTTTTATTTATGACATATTAATGATATGTATCATTAACTAATGATAGATCCTCATTCAGAAGCCCTTTCATCGCTGGTCTCTTTTCTAACACGTAATTATTGGCGTGCATATAATATTCCTTCGATCTGAAGGGTATATAAGTACAGTTCTTTAAACTTAGGCCAACACGGGATCGATCGATGTGGTGGTCTTTGGGGGAGGCCTAAAGGACGTCTATCGCCTGATGATGAAACTTAGGCCAACTACTAAGTACTAGGGTGATAATGGCCACTACTGAGTATAAACCTCTCTCAAGGATATCAACTATTCGTCGCCAACCTTCAATAGTCGAAGAAGCATCTTAATAAGAGGAATATCTGCCCTTTGCAATAGGTGATTGTAAGGATCTCGGGGTTTATGGGTTTTGAGTGGAGTGAGGTTATTAGGGTTACGATACTTAAAATCTTATTTCTTAAAGCAACGAGCCTGATATGTTATCTTAACTAGCGCCATATTGTTTTACAGCAATCGTATTACTTACCATCAGGTGAACGTCTTGCTAGTCTCGTAGCTTCGTTGTATATAAAAAAAATAAAATGCACGTAGCAAAAGGAAACTACGCATATCTTTAATTTTTTTCCGGAATTGTGATAGCTAACCTTAATGATATACAATCTGTATACTTAATATTATTGCAATAATAAAGTAACACCCACGCACAAACAATAAATGTGACTTTAAATATTGTTCTGTCAAATTGTTTTTGCATACAACCAGTCTATGTGCTCTTTAAATAATTTAAATATTTTCATTATCATAAGTGATTTGTTATTTATGAAAAACTATTGAAATGGTAAACAACACATAAAAACTATAAACCATAATAGAACAGGAAATAAGCAAATATTTCATAGTAAAATATCTTCTATTTTCCATATCATTAGGGTAGGCCCGCTTTACTTTTTATTTGGGGACTAAAATAAAAAATTAACACAAAAAGATATTATTTTAATTTGAATCCTCCTTCTTGTCCTTAGTTAATAAAATTTGAAATAGAAAAGGACAAATGTTTAATCATCCTTGCGATGTAATAAAAGTAAATAATTTTATTTTTTTGTCCTTATAATAAATGGCAATATTTGTAAATGCGACTATTAAAGGCAAACAGATGATATTATATTATATATAATCAATTCATTACATTATGAATATTTGAATAAAAAGTTATTTAAATATCACGGATGTGCAAATATTAATATATTAAATATTTATTTTAGAGCGGAGGTTATATCCTGCATGCTTGTATTAAACGTGTATGTAATATGTACGCTGTTTTAAAATTAACATATAGTCATATATTACATATATTTTTTTTTATTCCTGGAAACATAAAGAAGAGGAAGACGTCTACGTGGTAACCGATAGGCTTATTCATAACAACGTGGCGATAGTTACGATGATATACACTGCACCACATTGTACTCATCACTTTGGCACATATGATGTCATGTCATGCTACTTCAGTAATTTCACATCTACAACGTTTTTCAAACGGAAACACAGTAATATTTGCACAGTACTGGCTGGCGGCGGGAGTAAGAGCTGCGGTCGTACCTGCCTAGACGGTCTCCGGTAACAATTAGTGGGTTATAGGTTTTGTAGTACAAAAGACATCAACGCGCACAAACTACTCCGCCAATTTATTGATTAACACAATATATTAAATTTTATGACATATTTTAAGGTTAATATAAAAATTTGAACCATTTAGGATAGAGTAAATAGTTCCTTGTATCGTATAGTTTAATGCATGTTTGATTATAGACGATTTAGACTGCTTGTACATAATCACGATCAGCATTAAAAAGAGAAGAATCATAATGATATTTTTATTATTATTTTTTAACATAATATTCATTTCAGTTATTGTAAAAAAGTGTTAAGCTTGTTAAATGTAATCTTAAATCAGAAATGAAACGATGGCATCCACCTGCCTTTTGCGGTATTTTCGCTCGTGACGCAATTCTTGCGATATGACATCGCTTGATAAACACGAGCGCTGCGGTGTAGCTGTAAGTACGCAGAGAAAGTAAATAGCTTTATGTGTTTATTCGTCTGTGTGCGTGTTATATCCAGTGTAAATAGATCTGTTAATCCTATAGATATAGTTTAATGTAAGAGCTCTTACAATTTCGCTTCGTTTTAATCCATTACAACGAGATCTTCTACTACATACCTGGTATAGGCGTAACGGTGTCTTAGCTATTCGGTTGCAATGACTTACTGAAATGTCACCGCAATTTAGTCTTATGTTATTCACTTAGATACGTTTTAGGGTAATCATTTTACATACATAAGGATGTATCAGATTGATGTTAGATATTGTGAAATTTACTAAAAATCACTTTATCTTTAAGCATAATTGCATATAATTTATAAACACTAATATGCACCTATCATATCTTAAACGTTATTATTTTTAACATATACTAAGTTACAATAACAACTTGAAACATTGCTATATTTATAGAAAAAACAAAATATAATGTGCTATTTATATGTTTATTTATCACAATATTGCTCTCTTTAGTTAAGATAAGGTGTGTACATTTATTCGATGTATATAATTTTCAGAATGGAAATCGATGTCTCGAATATTTATTAGTATTTAAATAAGACCTTCTTACTTCCGCTTATTTTAAATTTAAGTTACTGATTTTGCTTATTAGAGATTTAAGTATTTTTTTAGTAAGAATTGTCTCACGAATTATTATCATCATCGATAGATGTTCCCTGTTGGACATAGACTTTTCCCAAAGATTTCCACATCGATCGGTCCAGCGCTGATCTGGTCCCGACGTCAAATCAACTCATAGGACAAAAGCCAACTTCACCTGCTCGTGCTCCCCCTTGCACCTTGCTAATCAACTAAGCAGTGGTAGAATACAGTCCAAATTTCCCCATGTGAACCCTACAATAATCGATTATTTAATATAAAGATCTTTTTAAAGAAAACTGAATGCGATGAAGTTTGAGACTTGTGTTTTGCTATATACAGAATTAACTTTTTTTTAATCAAAAATATATCTTTAATATATATTAAAAATCAGATGGTTTATAATATATTAAAAATATAACTTGCATTGTTAAAGTATGGTATGTTTAGTAAATGTATGTCTTAATGATAACAACTATGTCACAAGTTGAAGTCACCTCTCGCATTTAATGTTGGTTAAATTTACATACATACATATATATCACGCCTCGTTCCCAGCGGGGTAGGCAGAGACCACCTCTCTGCACTTGCTACGATCCTGGCACACCTCTCTCTGCTTCCTCCACTTTCATGACCGTCTTCATGCTTGTCGGTTGCGAGTACTCTTGACCCGGCCTTTCCTTAGGACATCTTCGATTTGATCGGAACCTGTCCGCATAGGTCGACCTGCACCGATATGTCCAATCATTCTTACTTTGTATACATCTTTCGTTAATCGTCTTTCATCCATTTATTCCACATGGCCGAACTATCTAAGCATCCCTTTCTCTATCTCTGTCACTACATCTTCAACCACGCCGCACCGCTCCCTTATCACACTGTTCCTCACTTTGTCCATCACCTTCACTTTATTTATACTTCTCAGGCTACTCATCTCCACAGCATTAATCCTACTTTTATATTTCTTCTGCCATACCCAACATTCACTACCATACATCAGTGTGGGCATCAACACGCCTCTATGCACGGCCAGTTGTGCTCTCTATGATACGTTCCGGCTATTCATAAAGTTATGAAGTGCCTCATTCACTTGATTCCCTTTCAAAACTCTTCTATCAATATCACCATCATTTCTTACATACCATCACTTACCATTTCTTGTATACTGTGAACCCAGATATACAAATTCTTTCACTTGTTCCACTTTTTGTGTCTCAATCATAATGTCACAGTTTGTACATACATCTTCTCTTTCAAAAACCATCATTTTCGTCTTGCTTGCATTCACTTTCATTCCTTTGGTTGTTAAAGCACCATGCATCATGTCTACCATCGCTTCCAACTCCTTCTCCGATGAGGATAATAAAACTTAATCATCGGCGTATAGGAGGCATTTGACGGCCAACTCATTCGTTCAAACTCCATACTCACTATCTTTCAAGCAATTGCCAGCCACGACGAGGCCACACATCCCTGTCTAACACCCTTCTAGATGCTAAACCAGTCTGAGTTACCCCGTTTGTCCGTACAAGCACTGAAACCCTCATAAAGCGATTCCAGTGCTTGTATCAGCGTGCTCTTTACCCATGAACAGACCAGACCCAGAGAATGATACTTGTATACAAATATAATTAGCTATTCCCGAAGTACATGTTTCGTAGCATTATTAATTATTTTTACTACTTAAAAATGTTACTGTATGGATAATATGTACATAATATTAATAAAATAAATTCTTAAGTACTTCCTGATTACCACTTCCTAGACTTTATATGCAATAGATCAGAACTTTTAATTCATATCACTGTTTAAATAATGCATGTTATGGTAATGTTGACTACGAAAATTTCCTTTAACTTTCTGGTTTTTTCTAGCTTGAAATAATCTAACTTTGGATTCGAACCCGTGATTATTTTGGTAAGCGATAGCAAAAACTATATGAATAAATATATAGTAGATACGTGGGCAAAATCTATATATATAGAAAATCGATAATAGTATCGATTTTATCATATTAAAATTTTGTTAATAAAATGGCTTCAAATTTCTTACCGCGAAAAGCAGTTAAGCGATTGGAGGTGGCTCGCGTGGTCACTCGGGTTACTGAAGTAGTCCTTGGTTTTGTTTATTCAACAAAACAACAGCAAGCGGAACGTTCACTTAATAGTAAGTGACACGCCCGCTCGTAATAATGTAGCGCAAGCTAACGTGATAAGTGGTGTAAGGAGTTCCGCCCAACATCTTACGGAGCCCAAGTCAACCTCACCTGCACGCGGTGCACCCTGCTGAATAACAGACGAGGCTCTGACCACCCACCAACCCGCACTGTGCCAGTGTGGTGGGACTATGGCCTTATTTTCCCTCAATTAGAATCCTTGAGGGAGGCCTGAGTCTAGCAGTGGGCGTTATCAGGCTGATAAAGAGAAGTTAACATGATATACTCGTACAATATTCTGCTTATCGCCTTGAGATACACATTGTTTCATTAAATTTTACTAGCAACAGCGCCGTTCAAACCGGATTACACTACTGTTAGGCGGTGGTGAAAACCGCCACTGTGATACTTACTTAGACGGCCTCCAGCAACAGAGACCTACCATAAATACCCATGGTTTGAACCCAGTGCCACATTTCGGCAAATTAGGATGACGATAAACCTTTTTGGACCAGCTCGGATTTCTACCTTTTTTATGCTGTTAATCTGCCGTCATAACAGCATTGATAACTTCCGGTTGTCAACATATCAGAGTCAAATTATTGTTTGTTAATTTAGTACCGATTGCAATTATACTTTCTCCCTTAAGCAGGAATAGTCAGTACTCGCCGTCTAGACCTTGAACGGTGACCAGCCGTGCGACAGCAGACACTGGGTTACGCGCCGGTCATTTCGCCACCAGTTGCACAAGCAGCTTGCGAAGTATCGGCTCCTTACGTAACGCCGACTGGTCGGGTGAGGCTCGACCGCGCCAATTACTCCTACCGATAACTGGGGAAATGGCACAATCGAGGGAAGGCTTAGACTATCACCACCAACCATTAAGGATTATAAAACTCCAGAAAAATTACAGCTTAATCTCATACAGCGAGTAATTCTTTACTTCAGCTTTTTTTAACTCATCAAGGTCATCACTTAACCGCAATCCCACTTGATGTTAAGTGGTGATGTGATGTTTGGTGCTAAGGCGCACTTAGTAACCAACTCTTCACTTTTTTTTTAATACACTTGCGTCGTATTTGTACGAGATCACCTCCGCCGACAAGTTGTTCCACTCCTCTGCTGCCTGTAAACGAAAGCTTATGTTCAGCTATGTACATGGAGTCTATAGTCTAGTGTTTAAGTTGTGAGTCTCTGTTGCCGGAGACCGTCTAGGTACCACCGCAGTGCCTATTTCTACCACCATGCTGTAGTATGCAAACATTACTCGTGTCTAATCGAAGGAGGTTGTAGCTAGTGAAATTACTGCGGTAACTGAGACTTAATATCATATGTCTCAAGGTTATCAGTACAATGAGGAGTTGTGGATATCATTCCAACTAGCGTTACATTGTTATCGGCTGGCGTATCACTTAATATTACGTGAACGTCTCGCTGGCCTCAGTGTGAGTTGCTGAAGTTACTTTATATTTATATATACACTTTAAAGTTTGAATTACTATGTTATAAACAAATGGTTAGACAGTTATATTTAACTGAAACGGCATTGAGGAGGTTAGTAGATAGATTCTAATGTTACAGGGTTGTCATTGAGCTAACATCCGGTTTCCGGCAAACTTGTTAAACGCAACATCCTTTAGTGTCCGATTAAATATGACGCGACTACGCATTTACTGGATAATGCTAGCTTTTTATCAATCTGTGATTGTTTGCTTGATTGAAAATTTATTGTTATATAATATATATAATTTGATAATACAATAGTCACATTATTAACATTAAGTAGAACTAAATTTCCCACTGCTGGGATTTAGGAAGCTATTTCATAAGGAGTCTAGATCTCAACCATGCCGGTTGTAGTTTAAATTAAATCATTGGTAGGCTTCCTTTATTAGATTAATTTGGTGTATTACGATAGTACTGATCACACCTTTGATGATGAGACGGAAATAAAATCGATACTAATTAAAAAAAAAAAGGATTTTTTTAAAATGTTTCATTAGCATTATTTAAGTTACATCATGTTAGTACAGTTATATGAGATGATAGTTTCATATAAAATACATAAAAAAACAAGCAGCAATGAAACATAAAATCAAAAACAGCTGATGCTTGGGTCAACGAACGCCCGGGCGCCGGAAGCTAGCGATTATATACTTATTTACAACATTTGTTTAAATAAGTAACTTATATATTTTACTGTGCCAGTCTCCATCAAGCCGATTTCATTCCGATCAAAGTACCAGTATACAGATTTCTATGAGATCAATGTAAAATGATCAAAGAATGATAACAGATAAAAAAAAAATTAATATAATTAAGTAATCTTTTAACTGTGCAATATGTATTGTTAAGAGAGTATTTACAAATTTGTTTGTATAACAAAGTTACGAAATGTTCGGTTTCGAGGTGTGTTCACAATGCAACGAATAGATTTTTCTCTATAACAATGCAGAATTGCATCGATACGAAATGCGCAGGCGCCGATGACTCCATTAATTTAAAACGGCGAGGTTATGAAACGTTTTGTACCTATTACAATTGATACAGCAAATTGAGTAAATCTTTAAGCCAACGGACGATGATGATGAAACTAGAAAAACTTTCGTATCAAAGTTACGTGTACCACTTTACACAGAATCCGGACATCATGAAACGTAAGAGTTTTTTTTTTTTCAAAATCCAATTTAGGTCCTCACTTTTGGGGACAAGCCTACTCTCAATATGAGGGCGATAGGTCATAGTCACCACGCGGGCCCAATGCGGATTGGTGACTTCACAATTTCGCGATGTTTTCCTTCACCGTTTGTATTCCGCTGTTGTTACTAAAGTTCACAAATGTACATAACTTAAATATTCGAACCCGCGACCTTCGGAATGAAGGCCGCACGCTCTAACCGTTTTTTTTTTTTAATTATTCCCCCCGTTAAGTTGAGCTGAGGCCCTGTCTTTCTGTTTCTTTTTCTTCTTACTTTTAATTTATAACCTCATTTCTTATGCTATCCTTCACTCCTTTCATTCTTTCCTTCCCCATCCTTGCCTTTCCTCTTCCACACTTCATTTCTCTTCTATCACTCTCCACTCATTTCCATCTTTCATCCCTCTCCCATTAAATGAGAACGCTCCAACCATTAGGCCAGCTAGTTACTCGTGTAACTTTATATCCTATCATTTCAACAATTTAGCTACGCCGCCGTTTGCACAGAAATAGGGTTTAGGCGGCAGAAATAGGCTATCGGGAGTGTCTTTAGAAACTACCCTGCTACTTGGAGGGAGACAAGGTTATGTCTCCACCTCCAAAAACCTGCAGATGGTCACCCTTAATGCGTTACGAAGGAACTCCGGGATCTCCTTAGCAGATTGCCTTGCCTTGTAAAATGTCTAATCATATCCCACAGAGAGCCGTAGCTCTTCAGCTCCTTCACCGTCGCCTACCCATGGCTCATTTACTGGGAAATAAAGGTTATTTTTTTTTTATTTATTGAAGTGACGAAACAATCAAGGCGACCACGTGATGATAAGTGATTGGCCTGCCCATAACAATGTGGCGTTAGGATGAGATATATATCACCACATTGTGCTCTTGAGATATATAACGTTATGTCGCGTGACTCCAGCGATTGCGCTAGCTACAACTCCCTTCAATCCGGAACACTAAGGTTTTTCCACCACTGCTTGCACAACGGTCAACCTCAGGACCTTTTTAAGAACCTTCCACGACAGGTATTGCCATTGTTTCAGTCACAGCCTGAAACAAATGGGGAGGGCAACGAAGGTCTGCTATCGGTTAATTGCGGCATCAAACACCTTCCAATTAGTACGATGCAGGTAGTATACCAAAAAAAAAAAACAATTCACTTCCGAATGCGACCCCGCGCAACGAAACTTTCTCCGGGTTACGCAAAACTATAGCGACAAGCGCGAGCGCAGCGCGCATTTTAACCAGTTGGTGTCGACGCGGAATTCGCCATGACGTTCGGCGTTAGGCCAGCGACACACCAGCCGGCTCCGACCACCAACCATCCAGCTCTCAGTACCTCTACCTGCACTACAGTCTGAACATCTGGATGGGATTTGAACACCTCTGTTACTCATCCAAATACGGTACTTTTTTATTCAACTTAAATCATTACACAAAGCGGGATGATCACCGGATGTTAAGTGTTACAACAACAACGTGGCGCTAATTAGGATGTTATACACTACCTGTCTTCTTAATCTTGAGTCTTGTTACTCCAGTAATTACACTAGCTACAGCACCCTTTAAACCGAAACAAAGTCGGCTGCAGTAGGCGCTGCGGTGGTATCCACCTAGACGGTCTCCGGCGACAGAGACCTACCACCAGTAAAAGTTGACAGAACTGGTATTAACTTTATGGCATATAACAAAAAAAATATAGATTTTTATATATTTATAACTAATTCGCAATTTCCGAACTATTTATTATAATATTTAACATATTAAAGAAGCCCTCACTTGTGGAAGAAATGCTTATATTGAGATTTTTCGTTCGGATGTCATATAGTGATTTAGAAGGCTGTGATCTCCTCTCCAGCGATAAATTGATAAGGAATGAAGAAGTAATCTTCACAAATTGAAACATTGTTTTTTTTTTTAAATAGAAGTATTCCATGATAACATTTTTTTTATCTATCTGTATGTTAAATTCTCCTCTAAATCGGACTAGACATTTTGCAAATGATCGAATAAACAAATTATAATGTCTATGATTTGTTTTCCGGTGTACGTGTTAAACAAACATGAATTACGCCTTGTTTTAATTAAATTCAACATGTATCTGGCTTGAACGACTTCTGTGTTGACAATTGTGTATTGTTGTGTCAGCGCGAACTGGTCTCCCAGCGTATTACGACGATTAGCATCATTGAAAGCGCTTGATGTAATTTCACATCGCGATACACAATTGAACGTGTTTAAACTTTTTCTCAACGGAATTAGATTCGCTGATGACGATTCAAGTAGACACCGTTCCGCAGCAATGCTTTCTATACTCAAGTTTGAAGGACTCTGTACCTACTATACATAGTATATACTATTATACTATCATCATCATCAGCCGATAGACGTCCACTGCTAGACTGCTTCCTCCAAAGATTTTCACATCGATCTGTTCCGCGTTGCTCGCATCCAGTGGCTTCTCGTGACTCTTGCCAGATCGTCGGTCCACCTTGTTGAAGGCCTCCCAACAATACACATACATAAACACATGTCTATAATATATATTATGCTATACATAGTATATATACTGTATGTACGGTACATACTATACTATGTACTACTGGTGGTAGGTCTCTGTTGTCGGATACCGTCTAGATGAGTACCACCATAGCGCCTATATCTGCAGTTAAACAGTATTGTGGAAATGTTACTTTGTTCTGGTTTGAAGGTCGTTGTAGCTAGTTTAATTACTGGAGTAACGAGACTCTAAATATTATGTCTCAAGCGAGGAGCGCAATGTGGTGTAGTGTATATCATCCTAACTAACGTCACGATGTCATGTCTCGTCGCGTAATGGTATAAAAAAATACTTAGACGTTACTTAACATCTGTTTGAACTGATTGCACTCAATAATAAAATGTGAAACTTGACGTTTATTATAAACAGTCATAAGCGGCGTGCGCGGAAACGGAAACGGTAAGAGATGAGTGTAATGTTCATATTTCAGGACCATCTATTTAATATAATTGAAATTGCGGACAAAACCTGAGAGATTTGTCCAGAATAATATTATGAACCAATTTACGTAGTAAGTGAAGATCTTTAGACTTTAGATGATGGAGGATATCAAAGTATAACCATTTCTTTATTCTATTTTCACTATTGTTTAAAGCTAATTAAAACAATTATTTCACTGATGTACTAGATATCTTAGTAGCTGAATGAGGTTCCACAGAACGGCGGAGAGGCAGTAGATGTTGCGATAGCTGAGTTTAATGATAAAGTATATGATAAGCTGTGATCTCAAAGTAAGCGATGTTTCTAATAGAGCGAAGTGGAGTGAAAGAAGTGAGAAAGCGGACCCTGTCATCGGTTAAATACAAAGAAGAAGAAGTAGTTGAATGGGGTAAATTACAAAGTTATTTGATAATATCCACGCCGGGTACAACAATTTATTTCGACGCTATCTTTGTTAGATTGCCGGGGTATTGTTTGATAGCGTTGTTGATAAAACAATGGACAATGGGAGTTCTTTACTCGGCCATAAACCATAGAACTGATACTTTTCAAGCTTAGTATTCTTTGCTGTATAAAGTCAGAAATATTTGGACAGTTGGTCGTTTACCCGGTGATAAGAACTACCCGTTCATGTAAGTTCTGCGGCTAACGGTATGATTTAAATAGAAAAATTTGGGGACAGGTGTGGTGAAGTTCGATAGTAGTAAAGTAAATCTACAGCACGAACTACTCTTCGGATATTTGGAAGCTTGGGATATCTGGAGGGACACGTCTGGCCATCTTCGGCCGTATTGTTAAACGTCATATAAAGTTGAGGTCAAATATAAGTCCAATATCAACAAAAATATTTTATCACTGCTCAGCCTCATTTCCGTGATCACTTACTAGTAAACATAGGCGATGTGACGTTAGATACCTGGACGATTATATCAACGAAAACCTGTATCACATGTATATTTCTATTAGGTATATCAAAAGTATGTTATAAACAATTTTTGTATTAGACCATTGTAATGATTGAGCATTAAATGAAAGTCCGATCATTATAATGTTAAGAATTTGTTATGAATGTTAAAATACTAATTATAATACAAAGTTATGCTCTGATTTCACTTATAAACATAAGCACTATTTTCTGTAGCGGCATGTTTAAGCGAGCGACATGCTATCTTATAAAGAATCGACTAGAATTCAACCTTAAGATCTTTTTAAGATTAATATATAACCGTGATCTCACTTAGTGTTAAGTGATGATGTAGTTATTAATAGTTTTATCACTCATTCTTAAAACCTCCACATCAAATTTAGATAGCAACGACAAAAAATTTTCTACTCCTTTGCTATTCTTATCAAAAATGAGATGAAAGTGTTTCTCATGTCAAAATTTTTACTCTTTAGATGATAAGATAAGAACATTTTATAATGTGGCCATTTTTACCTCAATAATATAGTAAAAAGTATATTAAAATATAAAGTACAATATAATAGTATAATAACATTTAATATTAAAAATAACTTTTCAAAAGTCCCGCCAGCAACCAGCGGTCCCAAAATTCACCCCTGTGACATCCATGAAGTAGAGCCTGTTGTCTAAAAAGGTTGTCCTCAAAATAGTTATTATATAATAATTATTTCAATGCGATGTTGTATAACAATTGTCATACGTTTACACTGCATGACGAGGAGTGAGAGGTGCAGTTGCCGAAACGCATTGCCTCACTTGCACAGCTTTAATTCAAACAAATCTTTTTCGCGTGACCTTATGTTGAATTTTGACTGTTTATACAAAATTTTATCCTTATTACACAAAGCGATTCAAAGAATTTCGTTGCGTAACGTTGCCAACTTAAAATTCATAGTTGTGCGTCTGATTACATTACATACTTGTTATTCACATCGATGTACCTCCGAATAGCTTTTGATAAATATTACATTGCAACTGCCTGTACAAATTTATTGTAAATCTAAATATTCATTTGATATTTGGAAATTCATTATAAAACTTTAGAGATTTTGTATTTTATAAATTGATTTTGAAAGTTTTAATCGATCTCTCTATAACGCAGGGCATGTTAGGATGATATTATTCTCCCTAATTTCTCTCATCGCCTAGACACGTTCTTCTCGTCAACCTTCAAATTCCCTGGAATAGAACTAGCGACATCCGTTCCAAGGCTTAACTATTGAGCCATGGGTGCCTGTAAAATAATTGTCGCTTCAAGAGAAGAAAATCCGCGGTGAAGTCCACGCGGCGAGAAAGTCGTTCTGTCCACTGCGCACGACTGTCTAAGTCACATATATGACCGTCACGCTGTTTCATCGCTAGCAAACTTTAATTGCTTCTCTTTACCAACAATATATATTCTAACAAGATTGTTTTATTATTAATTAGTTGACTTATATGTTGTTTATTAAATTAACAATAATCCAATTTAGTAATCTTGAGATTATCAGTCTCTAGTCAGTACAAAGGTACAGTCATTTCACTTGTACGTATGTAAGATATAATTAGAGCAAAATCTTTCAGGTAAAAATTCCTCAATATTATGCCATTTTTCAGCGTTTTTTTTCCTATGTACAGCTCCTCGAACCGTCCCTGTTTTTTATCCTTTGCTTTTGGTTACCTATAACATTTAAAATTTTCGTCATCATTTCTTCTACCATTTGTTGGTACTTCCACATTTTCACCATAGTATAGAAGTCGACAGTAATATACAATTAACTACTAATCACGTATTGATTACTACTTATAGTATTGCATTAATGAATATACTATATGAAATATGTTATTGTTTAACATTTACTATAAAACGCTTTAAAGGTTTCTTTATCCAGGCTCATTATTTTAATGCATCATCTTATTCTGATAATCCAATGTAAGGATTTAGTGTCCTTCAAGCCATGATTTTGATTACTCAATGGAGCAGAAAGTAAAGCAGACTTCAAATTTTAATCATCGCTGCTACAGCGGATCTAATTGTCGGAGGAAGCAGCCTTAAACTTATGAATATTGAAGATTAAATTATTACCAGCACTGGATCTGTTAAAATATTATTAAATGAAGATTTATCTTAACATAAATACTTAAGTATTAGGACTAAAAAAAATATGTAACGTTATAAGTAGTTTGGAGTGGTGTACTTTGCCAACGCCTTTTGTGTAACGTTGGACCGTGATTAGGAAAAGTAGATAGCAGACCGGTTTTCAGGTTAATAAAGTGAATGTTGAAGTAAGTAGGCCATATTGCTAGGTTAGGTATTAAACCTTTTTAAACCCTAGTCTAATCCGTTTTATAGCTGTAAAATCTCAATAAGCTATTATGTTTTTAGTATTAAACAGTCTAATTTCTTATAGTTAGCAAAACGAAAGATTTTAATAGAGGAAATTTTGTAAAGATTTATCTTGTAGTTTTATTATAATTGTTTATTAATAATAATCGATTTTAAATATCTTTCTCTAATAAAATAATGAAGAATATATTTTAACAAAGTTAGTTATTTTTAAGTTCAATTGAAAATCTTTGTAGAACTGTCGTGGTTACTCATTTTATCTGATGCTGTCCTAATTACATCTCCGTAGTCACTTCAAGTCATATATCTATATAGTATTGAACCAAACGCATTGAATAACGCAGTAATGACAACTTCCGGTTGTTACCGGACGACGTTGCCTTTATCTAATTGAATGTATCTAATGTAATAGGATGTTTTTTCTTCTTTGATGTTAAATGATTTGCATCATTACATGCTATACATTTCTAGTATAGTTTTATATATGTTATATAGATTATGACAAGATTTTTTTTTAGTAGACAAGCAGTCAGGTTGATAACAATTTCAAATACTATTTGCAAATACCTGAAATATGATATAATATGATAGATTCTCTCTCTTATATATTCCAAGTCGGAATACATCGATGTGGCTATCATGATAGAAATATCAATGTGATTGTGGTTTCGTTAAGTACGCTATGTATTTATATAATTTATATAAATAATAGATTTATTTGTGTACTTATAACAAAGAACTAAACGGAAAACAAAGAAAAAAGTATTGTAATTATTCCACAAGTATAACCGTGCGTCACAGGAATTTTATGTATCATCACTTGCCTATGAAGTAAATTTGTTATTGTTATATTGTTATGTGTAAGTTTGTTATAAGCGGAGGGGAGAATAACTTTTTTCTGTGGGGAAGACAAGGTTATAAGGAATTTATATCTTCTAAAACCCCCATGGTAGTTCTCCTCAGAGACTCCGAGATCCACAGAACGCACATGCAAAAAAATTCCTAATGAAGTTTCCCATATACCTATTCTCCATTATATGGATTTATTTAGAATAATATAACGATTTAATTATTATTCAATATTCAAGCAAACGTTACAACTTTTTTTTCTTGATATCATACTTCTCGTTCTAATATCACACCTAAGTAATAGCTTAAGCAAAAACGAACGCTGCTGTATGATAATGAAAGTAGACATTGATCTGGGGGTTCAGACACACAGGATCTATAAATTCAAATAATTTTACTCTATAAATAAAAAACTATATACACAATCAAAACAACAACAACAACGCAAATGTAATTATTAGTTAAATTATTTAGTTCTAAAGAAATTTTAGTCGTGCGCTTAACGAGGCTTGACCCATTAACATATATAAAGCATGCCGTGCAACGAATGAACCATTTCCTGTTCATACGTTTGAATCATTCCAACAACTTCCTTCCTCGAACTGCTTCCTTGACAGACAAGCGCTTCCATCAGTACTATCAATTTTTTTTTATTACATTCCAATAATTATTTTCAGTCACGGACGTAACAGGAACTGCTTAAAACTGTCTTACAGCTCACAAGTATCAAACATCTACAAAAACCGATTTCCTTTAGTAAATTCATGTCGGCTTGGAAACGGCTGAACCGATTTTTATGACAGTTTCATTAATATATAGCTAATTTTATGAGGAGTAACTTAGATGTATAAAACATTTTTTTTATGAGTAACAGTAGTGTAAAAAGTCTGAGATCGATATCATCGGAAATCGTAACACTGATAACTATTAATATTGAAATGTTCCTATATAAATATTTGTATGGAGAATGTTTTCATATTTTTTAATTCTTTTGTGACTTGCTTTTAGATAATGTTGCAGTGTATTAACTTCAACATCGTTAAAGCAAATTTAATGAAATTTCAATATGCTGAACATACAATTTAAAATATCCATAAATATTTAAGATATACATCTCCTAAGGGAGTTGATAATGGAAACACTGCGACTACGCTAGATATTTTGTGATACTTCCGATGGTTAACTTCAGTAAATTACTAACGTAACGATGCTTATAATATTTATTAACAAATCAAGTTTCTAATGGCAGTATTATTATGAAGAATACAGTGAACTTTTCCTACCATTTTAATCAATTACCTGTAAAACACTAGCGGTAAGTCTCTGTTGCAAACGTATAGGTAGCACCGCAGCGCCTATTGCCGCCTGCATACAGTAGCTTGCAAATATAACGGTTCCGGTTTGAAGGAAGCTCTAATTAGTGATATAACTAGACTTAATTTATTGTGTTACAAAGCGACGAGCACAATATGTAGTGCACATCATCCTAACTAGCGCCATTTTTTATAGGCGAGCATATTACTACTCGTCAGGATTTATTGCTCGTCTCGTTGCCTCATCAGATAAAAAATACACTTTATACTCTTTGTACGGAGTCTAAACACGTAATACTAGCTAGTATATCTGTCACCAAACAAATACTAAAATGTAATATTAAGTACCTAGTGCCGCGTGTGTAGACTTTGGGAGAAGAATGCAAGGTTGCAATAGTTGTGTTGGTTTCACGCGTGCACACTGCGCAAGAGTCGATTGCCCGCCATCGGCGCACTCACGGTAGGGTGACCATCGTATGGTAGTCTTTGGTTCTGTATCATAATAATAATTCTTTACGAAGCGACAGGATAAGCTCTTTAACCTGGTGGTAAGTTATGACTTCACAGCAATGAAACGTTAGTTAGGATGATGTACACAACATCACACAGAAATTTTTACTTAATTTATATTAGAAGCTTGTTACCTTCCTTTACGTGTCCTTATGCGTAGTTATGGGTCAGAATCTTTTACTTTCAAACTCAATTACCATCATGTTTTTTTTTTTTTGTTAAGTAGCTCGCTGGCCTAATGGTTAGCGCGTGCGGCCTTCAATCCGAAGGTCGCGGGTTCGAATCTCGGCATGTATCCAATGACTTTAATATTTAAGTTATGTACATTTGTGAATCTTAGTAACAACAGCGAAATACAAAAGGGCAAAAAAAAAAAAAAATCTCCAGAATCCCAAAAAAAAAAATCTCCAGAATCCCAAAAAAAAAAAAAAGAGGTTGATGTCAGGCAGGCGGCCGGTCGTAAAAAGTTTAGCCAAAACTATTTACAACATGTTCGGTAATGAAGAACATGTTGTGCCGACCCTACATAAAGTGGGACCAGGGCAGGAGAAAGAAGAAATATTTTTTTTAAATCTATTATTCTTACTCTTTTTGAGAACAAACAAAACTTGTATAAATATTTCTTCTAACATAGATTCTAACTTTCATGTTATGTTACTGCAGTACAGCGCCTGTGAGCCAACAATGCGACGATATGGAATCTCACTTAATATTAGGTGAACATTTTACTCCAAGCGTCTTTTACTTTAAATAAGTAAGTAAGAGAGAGTAAGTAAGTCCACATGTAACAGAATGAGATAAATACAATGCAGAGGTAATTACTAGAGAAAGCAATTGATTGATAAATTTTTTAATTGTTGAAGTAAAAAAGAAGAAGAGTGAAGTAAAGATTTTGACGTTTCTTCCTCTCTCTCTCTTCTTCTTCATATATTTCGTAATATGATAAGTCCCAGTGCGGAATCGTACACCGGAGTGGATCGAGGGATATAAACTACACAGAAATATGTTTTATCTCATTCTCTACAAATCTTCAGCTGAAGAAGTTGAAAGAAGCTGATAACCAGCGCGGCATTTCTTGATCTGTCTCCTTCTCCTTATTTATATCTATATATAGAAGACATCCAGCGATTCATTGACTCAAAACTTAGTAGAGATATTGCTTCTGCCTTTCAGAGGTTAACTAAAACTGGATTTTACAGAATTCCTCCTATGAAAGGAGTTGTAAGGGTGTTAACGATAACGGGTGGGGTGGTTGCGATTACTGTCACGGAATGTTTAAACATTGTAAATACACAGCGGGGGAAGAACAGCTAGTGTTTGTGTAATACAATAATCCTAGTTAGATTACTTTTCTTAAATATATTTACAGTTGTCTCTTTCGTTCCATAACATCCAAATCCCACCATCCCCAAAATTAATTTCACTTCACTAATTACCTTTGCCCTGAAATCTCTAATGAAGCTGGTTGTGTGTTATTGCGTGTGTACGTCGACATTTAACTGATCAAACCACGCAAGCATTTGATTAGTTAAATGTCGGTTTAACTGTGCAGTTAAAAGCGATATCCTACGCAAACCTCCTCCAAGGTTTTCTTGCGTCACCATGGTTACCCTTTCACCCCCACTCCGGCGCTACGTTGCGGGCAGCGCTCAGTGTACCGCCGGACGGCGAGCCGTTCGAATGTGTGTTCATAGTGATCGTTCACCTGAAATTTAGTGAATCGAAGTACTTAACTGGCATGTGATAGTATCGGAGGACTTGTGTTTATATAGGTATATATTTTAATCTAATTAATTAGACGCATCTTTATATACTCATTTTATATAAAAAAAATTCAATTGATATGTATGTTTATATGTAAGTTCGTTTCCTAACTCTGAGGTTAGGGTTGGACGTGGTCACCAGCGGTCGCGGTAGCATCGATGGTGTTAAGGTTTCTTTATGGTCCTTGGTTAGGATATAAAAGCATTAGAGAGATCGCGTTTGCCTTGAACAGCGATGCCGTGACCTCTTCAAAAGCTGACATCGCAGGAGATTGAGAAAGTAAATATCTCCTCAAAACCTTGACTACTCCCAAAAAAGAGGAAAGTATGGACTTTACCTTTGCGAAGATTTCAACCCCTCCAATTATCAAAATAATCCTTCTATACAAGATAACTTAGATGCCGATGTAAGATTATTATAGAATTATGATATGAATATATAAATTAACATATATGTTACACACATATATAACTTGGTATATATATCACTTTATTTAAAATTGTCATAATATGTAAATAATACTTAAAGTGTTTAAATTATGATTTTTCCTACTAATAAAACAATTAAACTAAAATTACCTCTTTATAAGTTAAACATGCTTTGTTCTATTTTAATGCTATAACGGCGGTTGAGTAGCTATTAAGTTACAGTTTATTAAGTATTTTACTTAATTTCAGACAAGGGTACTTATAAACAATTAACTTTATATATAAATCGCATTAGATTTTTTAAAGATTTAGTATTGATTTTGTTTATCGCTATTTACGACCATGTCACTTAAGTTATAATAGAAAATAGTCACAAGAATGTTATCTTCTAACTTAAGTTGTTCAAAATTATTTAACTTAGTATATATCTATTTTCTATCACATTCTGCTTTTTGGTTTTATGTATTTTTTGACGAATATTTTTTTTATTTAATTCTATTTCTTCATACAAAATAAACGATTGAAATATATTATAGATTGCAAAGAATTAAGAAAATTATCATCCCTCTTTATGTTTATATATTCTATCTACCTATGTATATATATCATTAAAATTGTGAACTATCGATGCATGTATATATATATAATTTTTTTTTTACTACGCACCAATAGTTGTGTAAACGTATTCATTACAAAACATCCGGGATTCGAACCTTGAGTTGTTAGCGATTTCTATTTGTGCACTGCCGGTGCAGTGTATCGTTTAATATGCATTGGTTATATAAAGATCAAAATATCAATTCGTTGATAACATTTAGAATATATTTTATCTGACGTAACCCAAAGACGATGATGATATACACAGCATCACATTTTGCACGTCTCTTTGATACGTATCGTCTCGTAACCCAGTACTATCGCTGGCTAAAAAGCCCTTCAAATTGGAGCTTAGTAATGTTTGCATAATACTATCTGACCTGGTACCTTTTTTTGTTTCGGGGAGGAATCTTAGAAAGATACATTGCTTATGGGGAGAAGTCAGGGTTATGTGAGATTTTAACTCACTAAAGCCACCTTGGTGGTCCGCATCAGTGCATTCGGAGAGGTTCCGGGATCTCTTATAGAACGCACCGGTGTCCCTCTACACTTTGTGTTACACGTCTCTGAGGAGGACCTTAACCCTTCTCGGCACCATCCCTGCGCCATACGCGGACTCACGTAGGACCTTGAAGGCCCGCGAAACACCTAGACCCTTTCAATTGTCTTCTACGATATTCAGGACTTACCTTAGTCCTATTCTTACTAACCCGAGACTGCAGGGTATCCTTGGTGGTAGCTACCTAGACTATAGAGATTCATCACCAGTAAAACGTAATTAGAAATAGGTGATGATTATTTTAGGGATCCTAAATAAAATCTAGGTTCTCCATTGAAATGATGAACTGTAAAAAAAACTCACAATTTTATAAATCATTCATCATCTCTTTCTACTCCTCTAGTTCTCCTATTCTTACCCACAGCGCTGGTGTTATGGCGGCAGACGTACAATATATATTGGATAGGTGCTCTGTTTTTTTTTTATACAACGAAGGGATGAGACGAGCCAAACGCTCACCTGATGGTGAGTGATACTCCCGCCCATAACAACGTACCGTTAGTTAGGATGTTATATACTACATCATATTGCGCTCGTCGCCTGGAGACATGAGATCTATAAGTCTCGTTACCCCAGTAATTTCATTAGTTACAACACCCTTCAAACCCGAACACATTAATATTTGCATAGTACTATTTGTCAGCGATTGACGCTGCTGTGTTACTTACCTTGACGGTCTCCGGCAACAGAGACCTACCATCAGTATCTTCTTCCGCTGGCGCGAACCTCAGGCACCTTCGCTACCGTTGGGCTCAGAAAGGACGGCCAAGGTTAGGATCGAACCTGGGAACTTCGTTTTAGTTAGTATAACAATGGACATCTATAACTTCCGCTGTCATTACAATCAAAACAGAGATCCTTTCCAAAATTCTGATTGGCTAAAATCTCTTCCAGAAGTCAATGATAACCCAATTGGCGTAAATGCAAGAACCCAATATCGCGAGTCAAAAAGGCCACGTTCAGGTCTTCTGGAGTTTCCTCAAGGACTTCGTGTATCTGTATTTCAAGTTCGCAGTGTACGCGGTCGCTATATACCTGCTGTTCTACTATTACGACTACTACTTCGGTTAGGATAGGAAGTAGTTTAGTGTTTCAAAGACGGCGATGTGATGTGTTGATAGTGAACATTGTCACCGGAAATAAAGTGTTGAAGAATCTATTACGGCAAGCTGGTGTCGTTCACAACGCTGGGATCGGGTGAGTTTTTTTTTTCTTGATACGTGATAACGATATTTATAATATGTCTTAATCTCCATTGCTTAGATACAACAGCAGCTCCTATCGCAGCCGTCAAACCGTAGTGATGCAAACATTACTGTGTTCCGGTTTGAAAGGCGCTGCAGCTTATGAAATTACTGTGGTAACAAAATTCAACATGTTATGTCTCAGGCGACGAGCGCAATATAGCGTAGTATATACCACCCTTATTAGCGACACGTTGTTATAGTAAGCTTTACCACCAGGTGAATGTCCCCATAGTCGCTTAATTGAATAAAAAAATGCGATCGGCATTGAAGGGTATGATTTACAGCTTTTTGCAACGGCAACATATAGAATAGTTTGTTCCTTATTAGTGAATATATATAACTTAAATTAAACTTTAAAGCATACAATTCAAAGTACTACCCTGTCCAAGTTAAAGAAATGGCTAAAGAATACAATTCTAGACATTTATCGTCATCATCACAGCCTATTTATGTCTACTGGTAAATTGGCGTCTAGAATAGATCTTTTTTTATATGTCAAGGTCAGCGCTTGACAATGATATCACCTGATTTTAAGTGGTGATGTGATCTGTGATGAAGCAATTCATTCTGGAAGACACACACGTCGTATTTGTACGAGATCACCTCCGCCGGCAAGTTGTTCCACTCCTCTGCTGCCTGTAAACGAAAGCTTATGTTCAGCTATGTACATGGAGTCTATAGTCTAGTGTTTAAGTTGTGAGTCTCTGTTGCCGGAGACCGTCTAGGTACCACCGCAGTGCCTATTTCTGCCACCACGCTGTAGTATGCAAACATTACTCGTGTCTAATCGAAGGAGGTTGTAGCTAGTGAAATTACTGCGGTAACTGAGACTTAATATCATATGTCTCACGGTTACCAGCACAATGAGGAGATGTGGATATCATCCCAACTGACGTTACATTGTTATCGGCTGGCGTATCACTTACTATGACGTGAACGTCTCGCTGGTCTGAGTGTGAGTTGTTCCTTTGCTGCTTTCATGAAGAATGTAGAGCTGAACCTCTGTTTTCGGAAACTGGGGATTTTAAGATATGGATGGTGATTAGTCATGCGTCCAGTATATTAACAATTCAATATTTAAAAATAATAAAACTAAGGATAATTTTATATTCGAAAGATTCCTTCCTTTTAATAATGATGTAAGATTTACTAGATTTCTATTTATCTGATATATCCAAAGAAATTTGATAATGGCAACACCGCAACTACACTGTATATTTTGTGATACTTCCGATGGTTAACTACAGTAAATTACTAACGTAACGAAGCTTATATATGTAGTAAGAACTCAAGTTCCTATGAGTATTATTATGAAGAATACAGTAAACTTTTCTCACCGTTTTAATCTATCACCTGTATCACAAGTGCCTGGTAGATCCCTGTTGCTGAAGACCGTCTGGGTAGGTACCAATGCAGCGCTTATTTCTGCCGCCAAACAGTGATAGCGCTGTGTTCCGGTTTGAAGGGCGTTATAAGTAGGGTAATTAATGAGGTAATGGGACTAACACCTTACATCTTAAGGCGACGAGTGCAATATGGTGCATTGTATAACTAGTAAGGACTAGCGCCATGTTGTTATAGGTGGGCGTATCACTTACCATCAGATGGACGTCCTGATCGCCTCATCACTTTGAATAAATAAATAAAACAATTGTCTATAAAAATGTTTAAAAAAACAACCCGGAAATCCTAATAAAACGTTAGAAGTAAAGGCAAGGTCTTCTCGTTTCTCAAATAATATATTACAACGGTATAATTCCGTAATTTGCACAAAATGGCGGCGCATTGTGTACAAATATACAAAAGTTACGACCGGTTGGTGTTAATGGTATTAATTTATTCCTCTGTGAAATGTCAGGAGGTAAAATGGAAAGGCGTTCAAGAACCTTCCACGTTATGTAGAGTTGGGAAACTACTGTACAGCACTTTTGATAATTTTATCATCGTCATCATCATTTCAGCGGATGGACGTCTACTGATAGACTTGGGTCTCTCGTAATGTGTTCTGCAAACCGTGGTCTTGTGCCTTTTGAGTACGATGGCTACCAGCAGTTCGTTTCACCAACCGATAAATTAATATCCATACATTGTTTCATTGAGGAGAATTGGATCGTAAAAGTTCGGGTTGGTGGGTGGTCAGAGTCTCGTCTGTTATTCAGCAGGGTGCACCGTGTGCAGGTGAGATTGACTTGGACTCTGTGAGAAGTTGAGCGGAATCCCTTACACACCTTGGGAGGGATCTAGTTAACTCATAATTGTGACTGTCCACCTCGAGGATATTGCCAACGTGTACTGGCTATCGTCTGTCAACGAGCACACGGGCTTATCTCGTGGCTGCTGCGCCCGTTGTTTAGCAGCTGGATGCGGGCAGCGCAAGATCGATGTAAAGATATTTGGGGAAGGCGTATGTTCAGCAGTGGACTCTGTCGACTGATGATGATGATGATGAATAAAATAATTTACATATAAAATAAAAAAACGATTTACGATCTAGTGAAGCGAGATATTCTTTTGCTGTTAGATCTTTGAGGGTCTATAACTAGCACTGGCCAGCTGATGGTAATAAAGTTTACTATATCCTCTTGTATCTCAAGTTGTGAAAACAATCATTTCATCATTTACATTATATATTTTTGGTACCCTCCGAGGTGCCTCTTCGAAGACTGCAGCATAGCAGCAGTAACCCAGGTTACGACCTAGCATGATAGATTTTTAAAAAATTGAATTATATAAGACTAAGATTGTTTCTAATATTATATTATTATTATCAATTTTAGTTTAAACTATTAGGTAGGGTAATTTTTTTTTCACAGTGAATATTCTATTTCTACCAGCACCAGAAACCCAGTTTTGATTTCCGCTTAAGGCTGACTACAAAATTTCATCAATAGATCAATCATGTCCACAATGATGTAACATCTGGTAATATTTCTTAATAAATTGTTTTAAATCATATCCTCTTATGAAATTTACATTTCAATATTATTACGTTTAAATGTAAATTTAATACATAACACAATTATATTAAAATTAATATTTAATACTCATCCTAAAACTGGCTTTGGATGCTGAATTAATCACGTTAAGGTATCCGCGTCTGAAACCAAGAAATATTATTTGATGAGATCAAAATCTTTATTGATGTTAGTAACGCTAAAAATATAATTAATACGAACATTAGCATTTAACACAGATAAATAAAAACACTTGTTCAATTTTTAAAGGTTTTTCTAGTGTTTCGTCTACTTAGGTCGCTACTAGACTTCATTGTCCCATCGGACTTCAGTCCTCCGCAAAGCGTCTAGCCCTAAGTTCTTCTACGGACCTCATTTCTGATTATATCGTAACTTTAGTGAAGACTACCACTGAAAAGCTATAGTATAAATAGATTTTTGTTGTCCTATCTATATGTACCGGTTTGTATGTCTATGCCGGAGCAGCAACTAACCGACCTTGGTCGGCGCGCACCCACTCGCGCAAGGTTACCGCAAGTACATGAACAGACAAAATATGAACCGGACATTTTGATTGCCTTATAAGATTTAACTTGTAATTGACAAAATGCATACCTGTAGACTGGGAGGCCTCACACAAGGTGGACAGATCTGGTGAAATTCGTGAGAAACCGCTGGATGTGAGCAGCGCAGAAATTCTCGGCGTGGAGATCTTTATGAAAGGTTTATGTCCAACGGTACGGTTGATGATAAAATGTTAACAGTAGAACGTTAACCTGATGGTTACTGATACGCATTATTTTTAATCTCGTTACGCCAGTAATTTTACTAGATGCAGCTTTCTTTCAATCGAAACACGGTGATGGAGTCAGGCAACTATTGACTCTTTCCAAAAATTGAACGAATGCTCGATTTATTTCAATCTAGAATTAAAATAGGTATAGACACAAAAATAAGCAAAAGTAATAAAAGTGAGATAGTACAAAATAATGTTAGCAGATTCATATTTTTAAATATTTATAAAGAAAGAATTATATGGAAGGAAAGAGTGAAATAAGATCTTTCATCTCTGATGTCAGAGAAAAGATAATGAAACTAATAAAACATGGAGTAGCGTTCGCAAAAAGGTTAAGTTGTTAAGCGACAAGGAAAGCATCGGTGCATTCTGTAAGAGATCCCAGGAGTACCTTGATAGATGACCACCGAGTTTACATGGCTAAAAATCCTACATAACAGTGCCTCTTTCCCCCTTGAAGTCTTTTAAAGATTACTTCCGGTAAAATTTCAAGGAAAGATAACTAAGGCGATATGTTTGAGGGGCTCATCAATAAAAGTGTTATTATAGAAATTTCAAATCGACTTCTATTTCACAAATATACGCCTTAACTCTACCTCTCTGATTATGAGAGTTCTTTTCCACTCTTCCTTCTCTTTCTCTCTTAATCCTTTTATTGTTCCCACACTAATTCTTTTTGAATAAATATAAAGTCTGTAGTTTTGTAATGCACAGGTATTCACAATAATAAAAATCCTATGGGAAAACAGTGATGATATTTTAAAGGACGGTGACTAATTTATGGCAGGAACTACCTGGTAGCAGTTTAGTGATAGAGTTGATAGAGAGTGTAGAGTTCATCCAAACCGACCTGGATAGTTATCAACTTTATATTGCTGTCAACATATGAAATCCAGAATATTCTGGACGAACACGCTAGACTACAGGCTTAGTTTTTCTCGGTACCATGCAAAATTAGGGTCCAGTTTTAAATAGGATTCTTGTGATGAATTTAGAAACGACAGAAGATTACCTAACAGATAAAGGCACAAGATCAGGATGGAAAGAGGATGTCTATCGTCATCTGTTCAGTTCGGCTCGGCTGTCCACAGCTGGACTTATCCTAATTTGGATTAATTGGACATCCATTTTGGTTGTTGATTAAAGAGCTTAGTATGTTGGTAAAGGTCACGGATGAAACTACTGCTTTACCTTTGATATGTCCCTTTTAAGTCGCCTATTTATTACAGTTATTTATATTGACAAGTATAGTATTAGCTATCCAGACAAAGTATCTAACTGATTCTTGTATATAAATCTGTAACGCTTCAGCTCGTCGCTTCCTGATGCACTGTGCCCGTAACCTTACTCAACAGAATACCTTTTCTTTGTGAGTTTTGCAACGCGGGTGGTTACATAATCTGCAACGGCAGAAAACGAAGAGCACCGGTTCCGGTAACGATCAGCTGAATTTATACAATATGATTAATATCTTTCAAACTTTTCATTATCTAATAACCGTTGTGTTTAATGAAGTATCTAGTATATCTAGTATCCTAAACTGTATGAAAATACATATATTTTAAATAATAGCTACTATTAAATATAACGTGAATATTTGGTTAGTTTCTTTTGCCGGAAGAAGTTTGTGTTATGTTTTCAGTTCCTACTTTTAGTACTAAGATAAAGAATTCAAACAATTATGTATTAAAATTTGAAAGATGCTGTAGCTAATATGATTAGTGTGATACTATTACGTATTATCTTAAAGGTTAGATTAATGTTAATGGACAATTGCAACTGAGTTCCTCTGATGGAGGTCTCTGTCGCCGGAGACTGTCTAGGTACGTACCACGGCCTATCTCCGTCGCCAAACAGCAGTTTGCAAAGATTAACGTGTTTCTGTTAGGAGGGTACTTTTAACATCTTCTGTGTCAAAGCGACAACCACAATATGTTGCAGTGTCAATCATCCTAACTAGCGCCGTACCAGGTCCAACGCATTGCTTTGCCAGTTTGAGTGACGTTCCAGAATATTCCATCAGCCACTTTTATCTCGGTATTCCGTAAAAGCAACTAAGAGCAAACTACTCCGGATAAGATTCACTAGCCTCTCCTGTGACCTTCACTTCGCATGGGTGACGACTATAGCAATTACCCCCATCATTAGCCATCATCGGCAATGGTAGAAGTAATGATGATGATGACACAATCAAATGTTCGACAGCCACTACAATTTGTCTAACCGCTTTTTTATCAGTTATAAGCCTTCGTATATCCGTTAGATGTTTTAATCAATTTAGATAAGATCTAGGTCACATAATTTAATAAATTTTATAACCTAGATCTCAAATGGTGTTTCACATTATAAAATCCGCCATTTTAATATAATTTATTACAACTTTCCGTGTCTAGGCTTCAAGGTAATGTCATGTTAGATAAATCAGGACATTCTAATAATTCATGCATAAAAAAAACCGGTCGTTATGTAATAATTTGAAATCGATGACATTTTAAGCTTTTAGATGACGGTTTAAGGTGACCATAAGAAGATATTTGATAGAACTACACACGAAAAAGAAGACATTGATAGAGTCGGCGTAAATTTCTATACAGAAATATTTGGGAAATCTTTCAGAGAAGGCTTCATCTAGATTCCCATTAACCACCATTAGATTAATCATCAGATAAAAGCCTAGTCAATTACTACTATAATAATAAGAAAATTAAAGATTTTAAGGCATTCCTTTATAATTTAACCGTCTTACCTTTTGTCAACTTCTTTGATGAAATCATTAGAATGCTTCCGTCTTTAATCTTCATCTACTTCATGACATCAATTATTTATGATGTATGTTATAATATTTATGTAAAGCTTAGTTAACTTATAAATATTTTCAAGTGTGGTACGATGCGGACTATTGTTGTAGTGTAAATTGAATGCTCATCTCTAAGACTCTCGACCCGCTGACCCACTTTGGACAGTTCGTTAGCACCACATTTATGATGTAATCCTTAAATGGTATTTTGCTACTTAATTTATAAATGTGTTAACTTAGTGGTGTAAACTTATGTGTTAGTAAGTTAAATAAGAAGTGTTTATAGTGACACAGAGGTTTTTGTGTTCTGACGAATTTTTTGAAATGATGTCCATGCTTTTGTTCCATCATCGTTTTCCCTTCCACCGCTAGGGATTCCGTCATTCAATATCGTTCAGTCTACTACGTCAGAATTCTTCTGAAAACACTGAAGTTGTAAATTCATCTTAATACTGAGATGTTCTTAAGAACTTACGGTTTCTAATTTCTATCAAAATCAAGTTTATATTGGGTAGTTAATTCGCAAGTGTTACATTCATTACAGTCAGGGCGGAAGCCTATCTGCAATCTAAGTCCTTTAATCTTTCTGTATAATCTTCATCGAGTTATTGAAGTTTTGAAGAGGTTTATTGCAGAACGATTATCGTTGACATTAGTACCTTCCTTTACGATAATCATCAAAATAATTCAAGATATTACTAAGCTGAAGTGGCGTGGGCGGGTTGTGAGCAAAATAGGACTTGCAATGGGTCAAGGTAAGCGAGTGGTGATGACTTGAAAATCACAGGGATCCTTACTTTATATATTGGCAATTAAAGAGTCGTCTTTGAGTATTTGAACATTAATTAATGTTAATAATATTAACAAGAGATGGAATACGTTTATATATTGATAGGTGTGCAGTTAATAACAGTGTGGCGTCTAAATTTATTTCTGCATATTATCAAATTGATGTTCATCAGTTTGACAGCAAGATATTAGATCCCGAGGGTATAACTAATTATATACGACGCCCTTTAGAGGCCAATTTAATATCAGGGATCCTTGATGTAAATTTTAAGTCAATGTATTTAATAATTATAATGTTTAACGATGAATATTATTAATTGAAACATGAATTTAGTATTGTATAATATTTGTCAGTCTATTAAGTATATTTCTTTAAGTAAGGTTTCAAGTCAATGTAAGGAATTAAGTTTTAACGCTATTCTCAGTAAATAAACATATTTTGCTATTATATTACTGTAAAATGTATGGTCTGTTGTAGAATCCGCCCAAAAATTTAATATAGTCGTTATTTAATATAGTTAAAATTTTATTATTAACGTTTGTATGTACATAAAAAAATATCGAATACTATGAATTTATTATACATTATCTGTATTGTGAGTTACATATAGTATTTTGTAGGCAGGCGTTCGTGTACTCTGCAATTAAAAGCCCATAAACATCACCAACCTATTTATACGTAACTTTGTTGTGTAAAACAAAATGGCGGCTGGACGAAAGACAAAGAACGTATGATTTATGTAAAATGATAAATATATTCAAAGTACCTGATTTAAAACTCAAGATGTAAATAAAGTTATAGTTTAATTTGTCTGTTTGTTACTTACACCTTTTTTTTAATTTACAATGTGACACATAGAGTATATTCTTAGGAAAAATCAGAAACCATCATCAGTTCATTTTCTAGGTTAGCTAGTGAAAGGGATTTAACAATTTATATGTCAAGGCGAAGAACACGATTCGTTGTGGTGTATGTCATCCTTACATATGCCACATTACTGTAGCGTGTCAGTTATGATCTGGTGATAACCTGTCGCAAAAGATTAAGAGGAAACAACTCTAGGAGAGGCTCAATATTCACTGTGACTGAGCAAGCAGCGAGATTAACAGTAAACAATACTGAAGTGATGACAGTGATTATTACTGATCGCCAAACTTCGGTTTGAAGAGGACACCAAATGATGATGATACACTCTAGTTATATTCCTCTAAATAGTTTATACTTTTTTTTAAATCATCGATGAAAACTAACGAAATATATATATCCTTATATCGAAAGTCCTATAACACAGAGGGAGCATTTCCTCTAAAGGCGACACTGACGCTTATAAGACACTGTTTACTTTCTGCTCACGTGCTGCTGAACTGTAAGGAATAAATTGTCGATGTACAGTTTTTTTATTCCATTGTCTTCGCGGTTGGAGACACTCTCGACGCCCATTAAGTTTCCCAGTATTGTTTATACTAACACATTTGCATCAAAAAATCATTTGCCTTGCCGCATATGAAAGGGTATATTGCACTGAATCAAGCTAAATTCTACGGTTCCTCTCGTTCATCTCGCGTTTATTTAATTTCTAGTTATCACGATATTTCGAGTGGTTTAAATCAGTCATAGTCATGAGGACAGGAGACGTGTCATGACGTCGTAATCACTACGAAATATCTACAGTTTTTAATTAATGCTTGCAATCCTATCTACTTAGAATGATCTCACTGTGTCTTCAAGTTTTCTATTAGTTTACTTGGTGTTTCATTTGAGTTTATGGGATAGGCTAAGCTAAGCTGATGGTACTCGTATTGCTAGACTGTCTTCTCTATTGAAATTAGGATGTTGATTAATTTCCCGCCCAAATCTCTTTGGTAGGAGTTGGTGTCCTTAAGCAAGGATTTCTGGTCTATCAAATTTAATATAACAAGTCTTTGAAGCAAATGAACGAAGTAAATATAAGTAAATATGTTAATTAAACAAAAATGGCAAGGATAAGTTTGAGATAAGAAATCATTCGGTTCTAATAATAAACAGAGAATGTATAAAACTACTAAATATTCAATCAACAGATCAAATGCAAATATATGGACGTTTCTTAAGAGTCTGACCTCTCCGTCGCAAATATGAGCGAGGCTGTGCTATGTCGAAATGGATGACGAGGAGTTGCATTTGACATTTTAGCGAAACTCTCGGCAAAATCGCTTTAAACTAAAATTAACCTTCTACCATGATTTCGAATAATCCTGTTGATTATAATTTAGACATTTTGAATACGTAGAGGAATAAAGATGGTCTGGTGAAGTTTGAAAGAAGACACCGGGTGCAGAGAGTGCAAGACCTTTTCCTGTGAAGATCTTTGAAGGAAGCTTATGTGCATAATGATGATGAATTGTGTATACAATCTTTTGTGTCTCCTCAGAGACATAATAAATAAAATAAACCTTGCACACCTGCCGCAGTAGCAAAACCTATCATAAAATCTCTGTTTTTATTCTTGGGCCATTCCTAGTGGAGTTTGGATAGAGTAAGACTATAAAGAGTTTTCGAACTAGCCCAGTTCGTTTAGTTTCATTCGTGTAATCAAAATAAAAGCCAGAATGTTCTAAGTAAACACGAAATCATCCCGCTCCCTGCATACATTAGGGGTTGCAGCTACAGTTTCTGTCTCCCCTATATTATAATCAACATATATATGTAAATAAATGATTCTAATGTACATGTATATTTGCCACATATAACCCTCCGATTGTATCTACAAATGTAGTCCTGTTATATATACATATTATATTTAAAATAATACTTGATAATAGATTGTAATATCTTATTATTTATAAGTAATAATTTTGACAATGATACAACAAAGAATTCTCGTTACCCTAGTAATATCATCTACGACAACCCTCTGTAAATTAGAAGACTGACAGTTATGACTGCGGTTTGCCGGCGGAAATACAAGCTGCGATGGTGCTTAGACTGTCTCCGCCAAAAGAGACTTGACAGCAGCGTATTTTATAATGAAATGTATATAAATATGTATTATGTATTATGTATAATCTAACACTATTGTATAAGAGAAGGTACTTTAATCGTGAGACAGCATAACGCCTCACACAGACAGTGGGACGAACTGGCCGCGCTATTTATGAGAGGGGAAAGTCTTAGCTCAGACTTGACTATCTCAAGTTCCAAGTCTATATATGTGACCATACCGCGTCTGATAGCTATACATATACTACTTTTACATACTACTTTAACGATGTATATCTGTTATTTATAATATTAGTATATTACATTACAATAAGTATATTCAGCTCATCAAAATGTCCACTTTGTTATAATGGTGTTAAGTATTAGTCGAGGTTAAAATATAACCTTTATACTTAGAGAATATGTGAATGATCATCATGTTCCCACTGCTGGGAAACAAGAAATTTTCTCATAGAGACAGTCAAAGTTATTTATACCTAACGCTTGCAAAGTTGAAATTATTAGATAGGAGTATTTACCTACAATACCGCTTGCGGGGTAAAGTTGAAGTTACCTTTCATCAGCCAAATAACTTTGCTAGTATATCTTCTAACTGGAACACGATAATATTTTGTATTACTACCAAGCAATAAAAATAGATGTACTATTCTAGATTTTTTTTTTGTTATTCTAACGCGATGATATGAACCAGACATTCACTGGTAAATGGTACTCCTGCCCACGAGGCACTAGTTAGGATGATATACACTGCACAAGATTGACATCGTCGTGATACATAAGATGTTAAGTCTCGTTACCTCAGTAATTTCACTAGCGACAACGCTATGCAAACCGGAATACAGTAATGTTTGCACACTGCTGTTCGTCAGCTGCAATGGAACCTAGACGGTGTCCAGCAATAGAGACCTACCAATAAGGTTGTTGTATATATACAATAGACAGCCGAAACATGATTGACTATAGAGTCAAGGTCATAAAAATGGTCACAGAACCCAGTAGGTCAGTAGGTGAACCCGACTTACCAAATATGGCGGTAACGAGCTGACAGCCTTATGGAGCACAGTAACGATCGCATACGTTTCAAGTTAACAGTTAACTTGATTCAAAAATGGTGCATCGCTATAGTTGAAGGTTGGTGACCCATTGGTAAGACCCGTAAATACTATGGTCATATATGGACAGTGACCATATTCAGGATTGAAGTTATTAAGACTTGCCTACTATCTCTAAATAAATCGTAATTTTTTTAATCCTCATAAACACCATCATTATAATATACTGGTGGTAGATCTCCATATTCGGAGACCATCTAGGTACATCCTTTCAGGTAAAGAGAAGAGCACAATGTGGTGCTGAATATATCATAATATCCCACGCCATTTTGTTATAGGCAGTCGTATAACTTACCATCAGGTGGATGATTTTATGAGTAATTTAAGTAAAGTACGACAGAAAAGTACTCAAGTTAGATTTAAGAGAAGAAATTTATACGTCTATACAGGGTGAAAGGTAGTAAGCTTAAAAGACCTGGAGGGGCTAAAGTGTAGCTCGTATCCTATCTATCTATGTATGGAATACACCATACAAAGACAATGCTGCTGGAGTTATTAATTTTTTAAATATTAAAAAAAACCTGAATTTCTAGAAAAAAATTCGATGATTTTATTTGTTACTTATTTCTACACAAATCTTAATGTTATATAAATAAGTACCTGACTTCAACACTTATCCGACAAGTTATAACAAAGTACATGAAGTTTGTAAAATTTAGAAAAAAAAACCCTTGTAATAAAACCAAGTACCATGAAATATCAAACTGTACAGACTCATAAAAGTAATAGTATATTTTTTTTTAAATTACGTTTAATGCTAGGTAGAATATATACACAATACATTTTATTTATTACCTTATAAGTCTACTCAATGCCTATGTCCAGCTGTGTATGTCTACCGACTAATGATGATGATGATGTCTACTCGAGGAAAAGAACTTCCATTATGAGTTTGTGATAGTTGTGGGAACGGTCCCACATCTGTTGACGTTAACCGATCGACGTCCACCGCTGGGCATGACGGTATTGTAACGTATCCCACGAAACACGGTTAACAGCTACAGTTAGTTTCAACAGATTACAACACGGCCGTCGTGTTGCAGTGGGTGCGGCTGGGGTGCGGCTGGGGTGCGGGGTACGGGGGTGGGGACGAAACTGGGTCTACGGCGCAGTAAGCCGATCACGTCTGTCTGTCCGTCTGTCACGTTGCATAACTGTAGTGCTTACGTGATTCGTTAATATTATATTTCGCTACACTGGCCTTCTTGTGCGGTTTCGCGTGCTCTATTGCAATCTAATTATATTCAAACATACTGGTGGTAGGCCTCTGTAGCCGGAGACCAAGGATTTTTTTTTTTTTAATTTTGAAATCGCGTTCCCCCAGTTTTGTTAGACTACGGCCCTGTTTTTCTTTGTTTTTATTTACATAGTATAAACTCATCGCATCCCTTACCCAATCTTTCGCTCCCTTCATTCTACTCTCTCCTTCTTTCACACTTCATTTTTCATCTCTTATTATCCATCCTATTTCCTTCTTTCATCCATCTCTCATAAATGAGGACAACTCACACCAATTTCTGCCGACTGTTTTCCTCACTCATCAGAGAGGCGACACTATGTAGGTTACCGCCTATTACCAATAAATGAGGGCCTACCGCTATCGGGGATACGGTTTAGGCTAATGGCGTTGAGAGGTACACCGAGGGGTTTAAGCGGGTAAGAGTCCTGCATAACCCCTCTGTTTGCACCCACAGCAGAAAGGTATCCAATGGAGGATTTCCCCACGCAAAAAAAAGGGAGGTAACCGCAATGCTTATTTCTACCGCCAAACAGTACTGTGTTCCAAATTGAAGGTCACTGAAGCTACTGAAATTACTGGGGTAATGACAGTTAATATCCTGTCCCAAGGCGACGACCACAATGTGGTGCTGTGTATATCATCCTAACTAGCACATCTTAATAGGCAGACGTATCAGATACCATCAGGTGAATGACATTACGTGGCTTGGTTGAATAAATAAATATGTATATACATTAACCATGGCTTCCTAATGTTTTTGTAAAGATCCTCTATTCTCTGATGACATTGAACGCTTGGTAGTCATTTTGACTCTTATAGTCCATGTGATACTGGACTCGTGGACCTGGGTCCACGGCCTGTTGTGTGAAGATCCGAAGGAGAACGAGGTATTTATTTCGTTTGTTTATTAGTCTGTTAGTGTATCAGTACACTGATAATATTTAGTACTACATGATAATGATACATTTTCATATTTCAGAAATATATAAATATTACCTTTGACTAGTCAATTTTTAAAAAAAATACATACATTAAGTAGGATACACGAGCTTTCTATTTATGTTATATTGTAAGCTGTACTGGTGGTAGTGTCTCCGTTGTCGGAGACTGTCTAAGTAGGTACCACCGTAGCTCCTATTGCAGCCGACAGTACCGTGCAAACATTACTTAACTACGGTTTGAAGGGCGCTATAGTTAATGAGTTTAATATGCAGTGTATATCATCTTAATCAGCGCTATATAAATGTAGACACGTTTTATATAAGCTTTGAAATATCTGAAGGTTTCCTGATTAAGAGATATATAATACAATAACAAAAACAAGAAAAATGTATGAACACTACTACTACTACTACTACTACTACTACTAGACGACTAATAGAGAGAGACATTAATTTGATGGTAATTGGTACAACAATGCGGATTAGGATGGTATACAGAGCACCACATTGTGCTCGCCGCCTTGAGACGTAAGCTGTAGTGCAACACAGACTACTGCTACCAGTCATTATGACATCGGATAGTCATCCTTCGTCGTGTCCCGGGTTCAAACTCCTTACCCGCACGAGCTCGAGGTTTGTGCAACTGTGCCCAAGCCCCGCGGCGGCGATCCAATAGTGAAAGTGGGCTGCCGAGCGTGGCGGCCGTGTTTCCACTGCACCTCCGTCACAGGTTTTTAATAAAGCATTAACTAAATACACTGCCTTTTTTTTATGCCGCGCAATGCGTGATTGTTTTTATTGACGAGACTAACGAAACGTTCACCTGATGGTAATTGATATGCCTGTGCATAATATGGCGATATGATGATATACACTGCAACATTGTGCTCGTTGCTTTCAGACAAAACGGAGCTGCTATCAGTAGAATCTATCTTTTAATAGTAAAAATTTTTTTGGTTACTATAAATAAAACAACTATGACGGTGGTAGGTAGGTCTAGGTACTGTTTAAGCGACTTATTAATTTTAGTGTTGATGATGATCATTCTTTGTATACACAAACTTTCTTCTTTAATAAAAAGAGGCAAGTGTTCGTGTATAGCAAAATTTTCCTATACACGAACTCTCGCAGTAACGCATATATACAATGTGTAACGAATTTTTGAATTATTCCTAAAATGTATTTATATTTTAAAATAGTATATTTTACTAGTATAATCTACTAAATGTTGTAGTGGTGGTGGTAATGGTTGTCGTACCAACCCAATAAAACTGTTGGTTACTGTCCAACAAAAAATCTTTGTAGTTTCTTGATATAAGATCGCGTGCTATATGAAACTACTTCATTAGTAATGTTGGGAATACAATATTTCACGCATTTCTGTTTTTCAAACTGTAAGTAAAAAGAAACGGAGGAAATCATATAAAATCATAAGCATTTTTAAACTTTTTTTATCTTAATCATCAGTCCATACGATTCACGAAACTTTCATATATATTTGAAACCAATTTGTACAGGAAACGAACGATAATACTGACGCTAACACGAAAGGATGACACGATGGAATTACACGACATTATTGCCTCTATCCCCTTTTTACCACCAATCGACCGAGAGGAATCGTCAAACTTTTTTTTATTCAACGAAGCCACGAGACGAGCAGGTTCACCTAATGGTAAGTGATACGCATGCCTATAACAACGTGGCGCTAGTTAGGATGATATTTACTATATCACTTTGTGTTTATCGCTTTGTTACATAAAATGTTGAATCTCATTACTCCCACTAGCTACAGCACCTTTAAAACCGGAACACAGTACTATCTGCACATTATTGTTTAGCGGCTACAATAGAAGCTGCGATGATACGTACACAGCGTCTGGCAACGAACACTTGCTAACAGTAAATTTATGCTTATCTCGTTGATTAATATCACTGAAATATATTATTATAGTAAGTATAACCTTATCTACTTTATATTCTTATCATTGGGATTATCTTTTCCCGGACGGAAGTATTTTGACATTATAAAAAATTTTGTTCGGTGATTTTATCGGTTTAATCGCGATATTTACTTTTATCGAAATCTCCAGTAAAATTGAATCCACGTCTCTCTGATTCGTACAGCTTGTTAATTAGAAAGTAAGCTATCGCTTAAAATGGTTGAAGTTTTGACGTATCCATGGAGACAGTGGAGATGTAAAAGCGATACAAATGTTTCTCAGTGGAGCGGCGGCCTCCAGTCGATTAAACAATTCTAATTCGCTGCAGCCTCACGCTCTTGCCAATAGATCGATTACAAAACTATAACAATGTTTGAATTAATACGTATTGTTAACTGGTTCGATGCCAGGGTCCGTGAGTTATTAAGATTCATTGGTTATCAGGTTTTTTCCAACACCAGTTTAACATCCATCCTTATATTGTAAGCTCTCCGCTGTAGTACCACCGCTCTTCACACTCTCATGTGATGAGCACTCTTCGTGGTACTTTTAATATGGTGGTAGGTGTCTGTTGCTGCAAATGATCTAGGTACCACTGCAGCTCTTATTTCTGCTGCAAAACAGTAGCGTGCAAACATTACTAGCCAAATTACTGAGGGAATGAACTTTAATATCTAATGGGCCAAAGCGACGAGCATCCACATGTTCACCTTCAGGTGTTCCTCTCCCTGGTCTCGTCGCATCGTTCAATAAAAGATCCATAGCATCTGTCAATGAGACATTATATTATGGTTAAATTTAAGCCAATTACTGATAAAAAGTCTTCATGGTCCAATCCTGATTTAATTTAAATTGTCAATTTAGATGCTAGTAAGTTATTGAACCCTCCTGGCTAGTTACCACCCCAATGGTCAGTATACCACTGTAATATCATCGTATTACGTAAATCCTGTTAAAAACATTCGGGGATTAGATATCTGTGACCTTTTTGTCATTTATCATAAAAGCTTGAAATGTTGCCATGGTCAAAAAAATCTTAATAAGAATTTAGAAAAACATAAAGAATATTTATATATAGAATACGAGTTTCCTTTGATAACCAATCACGTGAAAACTAGTGAACGTTTCGACATGGGAACATGATGGTTATAGAGTACTTGTCTTTTGAATTTCTATAATTTTATTTCTTATTAACTTTTATAAACATTTTCATTTGGTATTATTTATGCGGTTGCTATAGTAACGGTAGTTGTATAAAATCATTCGCGTATGCGGTTGCTCTCAAGGAATATTTCAGACCAACTTCAAGTCTAATTTTATATTATAGCCAGTAAAGCGGGAGCAGTGACAAGAAGCATCTTGTCTTGTATAGTAGAAGTAGTCGAATATTTACACAAAAACGTTACTTTTAGATTTAATATGGCACATTGTGCGACCAGTTATTATAGTACAAGTGATCATACTTAAATATAGATTGACAGACGGACAGTCGATTTTATAAAATTATGTTAACATCATGTTTACTTTCATTGAAACAACGTAGATAGATTTACAGATGTAAACTAAAGCAGCTCCTGATATAAGTTACTGGAGATATTTTTACCTGTTACTTTTATCTGATATCTTTTATATGATTTAGTCTATGCCTGTATGCATAAACTAATTAAAATAATATGTAGTAATCATTTATCTTTGTCATTTACAACGCAATTATTCTAAAATCTCCTATCTAAACTCGTTTTAATGATAAAGTGTATTAATGATGGTTTTAATTAATCACATGGTAATTTATTCAGTTTTATCAAAAAATCTTTTGGTAAAGTATAGAAGACTTTAATAATTACAGATATAACTATCAGTATAGTAGTATGCGGAGTTTGGATGAAAAAAAAACAATAATGATAAAAATACGCCGCCGCAAGGTGAACGGCCCGCCGTTGCTGCCGCCAATGGAATATGGGCCTCATTACAATTCAGTCTCACTTCCTCAGTTCCAATGAAATCGGTACACAGCAGTTTCATTATTTATATATAAACATCTGTACTCTAGACTTCTGGAATATAATATCTTGTTCAAGCTAATATGATAACTGAAATAAAAAATCGTAGGGTAAGTTGATGATAAATTTCTTTGTTCTATAGAGTAACTAAACTTATTTTCTTTCTCTCTTTTTTCCATACATTGTTCGAATTGAAAACAACTTTTCATTATCACTTATCTACGGTTTAGTTTTTAATATTTAATCCCTATAATATTCTACGAAAAGCTTCAACTGTTTAATTGGTTTTATAAAAACTCTTGCAGGAAACCTCTTTGGTAACTTTTATTCCAAAATCTATTTCTCTTAACACATATATCTTATCTACCTCAGTGGAATTTATTTTAGATATATCACTACTTACAGCATTCAAACCAGATAAGTCACATGGAAGGTAAACAAGGATATCAGGAAATATAGACGGTCTCCGGCAAAGTAGTTTTTTTTTATTTAAAATAGACTAGTCCTTGACCATACCCACCGTGTCTGGATTCCTTGCTCGTAATCAAATGTACCTTTAAATAAAATTGAATATAAAATCTGTATTAACAACTAATAAATGTTCACTAATATGCAGTTTAAAGGCTTCTGTATTACACAAATGTTTGTGAAACTGATTTTTGTTTCATCTCACGCGCCCGCAGCTCCGCCGCCGCTAAACTCGTTTCCTGTTTGAGTATTTACATAAGCATCTAAAATGCCAATTGGAGTATTTATGAAACAATTGAAACTACTAAAACAGAAATTACGCAGTCTTAACTAGAAAAAACAAACCGTATAAGTTCCGTCACAAAACAATTTGTCGAACAAAAGAATCCGAATTAGGTTTTCGGTATTTCCATCACGTTTAAGTTACTTAAGATTGAGTGACAGCAAACCGCTAGAAACGGTTTCTTTATAAATGTTGGTATGTAACGCCGCCATTAAAATTTTGTAGAATTTATTTTTGTGTAACTGTAGAAAACAGTAGACGTCATACGAAGTCACGACGTCTATGAGTTTTCTTTTCATCATCTGATGTCTGGTAATCCTCTTCTGTGATGAGAAAAATTGATGATTTGTGCCAATTCAATACACACTTTCCATTTTCTACCTGTCCTTCTTCATTTCTAAAGGCTGGCTGACAATACCCGTTTGTAGATTAAAATTCGCCAATCTCACCTCCAAGAGTGCGTCTTATAACTATAATAAATTAAAAATATGTGTTTATTGTTTTCCCACCTCCTACTTCATAAGATTATGAGAAAGGTGACTTTATTTCCTTGTGGTATTCATACTCTTGGAAGCTTGATAGCTAAATGCATTGATAATGAATAAATTTTATGATTGAGTATTATACATATAGTATGCTAACAGTTACTCCAACATTAAGTAAGTTTAAGCTAAAAACTCTACGTGTTATTTGAGACAAGATTTTCGGGAAAAAGTTTTAAGAATATTTATGTATTTAACAAGTTTTTCAAATATCGGACGTAGAAAAGTAGATATCGCATCAAAATTATATATCTTGCCTTTTCCATGGTTAAGTTATCTTGAAGACATAATAACCACAAGATTAAATAGCTTTTTATTCAACAAATTATATTGTATAATACAATCTAAAATAGTGTTGGCTTTAAAATTAACATTAAAAACTTCATATTTGTCAAAGGTCGGCGTACTCTTAATTTTATAATATTTATAGGTGGCTACAGGTAGACGACCTTTTTTTTAAGAGCCTTTACCTGTTAAGTGCAGCTTTAAAAAAAAATTGCATTTTTACACAGGGCCATGGTGTGGTCACATTCTGATACAAAGAACAATATGTATTTCAACATTATTTCATTATAAAAATTAACAAATGTGTAATATTATCGAAGAGTTTTTTTAATACATTTTTATTACCTCAAATATCAGAGAAATTTCAAAATATTGACGTTTTTGCTCTATTAAAGTTTTACTCTGCAAAAATAACTGTCTTCTTTTTGTCAGTTGACCATAATCATTATTTATTATACTTTTCTCTTAGGTCTACATTCTAATTTGCTTAGTATACAAAACAAAGCAAAAAGAAAAACTGGTTTTGCTATGTTTGTAAATGATTTTTTACTAATCAAGACGACTGATTTCCAGTGGAAATCATCCCTTGTACTAGGCTCCGTTTGGTATCACTTCCTCTAAATAGCGGTATTGTTTTCCACCGTTTCTAAAAAAGAATAAATGCTACATAGTATAATGTAAAATTTTTTTATTAGTTTTAGGGCAAAAACCCAAGATGTATAAGAAATCAAAATAAAACTAAAAGTTGAGAGACTATAGATACGTGAACTTTTCATAAGCCGAATGAAACTGGTAGAACCGGCACTGAGACATGGAAAAAATTCCGATCGTGAAGAAGGTCCACAACGGGCAGCCTTAATATAAGCAAAGTATTCCGTATACCTGTTTACTGGAGAAAAATAAAAACAAATAAAACCCTACGCTGCATAGTTTATGGCAAATTTATGTACGTTCGTGCGCCGTATCTTGAGAACAATACAAGGCCTAGTACAGCTCCCAAAGAACACTTCTTTGTTTTATGTACGCAACGCAATTTATTTGTCTGTCTGATTTAAATCTTTAAGATTTTATATTCAGTCGTCGATGTGAGAACGTGAGTGTTTTATACCGACGAACTATAAACGGCGTCCGGTTGATCATCTGACGCTGCATCACATAGTCAAATGCTTATCATAAAACGATCATATTTATTCAACATCGTTTCTTATAGCTGCATTACTTAAAAACACTTTCTAATCGTCATTTCTTTTTCTTTAGCGGCACATTTTAATTAAGTAACACCGATAAACTTTAGTGTTATGCTATCTTAATTGATATTACGATGTCGTATAGAACAGTTATAAAATATTCAGTTTTCTGTCATGATCATCATGTATTTTAACTACATTCAATACTGGACATAGGCCTCTTGCAAGGTGTTCCTCAAAACACGATCTTGCTTTCTATGATATTATTTTTTTATGTCAGTTAATGTGCATATTTAAACAAACCTTTGTTTTAATAAAATTTAAAAACTGTGCTGAATGTTTACTAATAATAATATGTCTGATAGGCATACGGCATGCAGATCAATATGTTGTGAGTAAGTGTTGGGAAAATGATGTAAATATTAGGATAAGGTAAAGCCTTGAATGATAGTATCAGGAAAATTAGAAATAAATAATAAAATTTAATTTAAGTAATATTCGATATAAAACGATAATTTTCATAGAAATGTAGTGTTACTGACAAGTAGCAATTCACGATTGGGCTCATATCCACATCAAAACCAAAAGGCGTGCATGGGCACAAATGTATGTTCATCTGTTGCTTTTTTTAAACATTATCGTCTATTCCATTGATGAGAGAAGAGATTTTAAAGAAGTATGTAAGTGGATAGTTGTCAGTGTGATGTCGATATATTAACCATTAATATTACCTAGGTGGTGATTAACCAAAATTTTAATTTTTACCAAGGTTTTTAAAAAAATTGTATACAAGAATAAAGATCGACATGAAACTTTTCCGTCTACCAGTTAGATATTTTAACCTGCCGCTGATGATGACGCAAATGATCTATTATCAGCCGCCGATTTCGCCCAGCGCATATTTATTTTAACGCAAAGATATTTAAACGAGTTTCTATTTGGTTACAGGTCAAACTGGCAACATGAAGCGATCTCGCCATAGATGGCTGGGATTCAGCTTATTTTGTAAGTAACACTCAAATTATATATATTTCAAATATCTATAAGGTTCTACTTTCATCTGGCGGTTAAAGTTTCACTTGCTATTTATAATGAGACGCTAGCTGATATGTGAGCCTTACTAGATTTGCTAGGTACAGCGCCCGTCAAACCATGTTATAGTAAAATTTGAAAGCTACTACATGACTGTAGAAATCATCGCTGCTGTGTAGTACCCTGGTAATTCAGACTTATTACCATTTAATTTAAATCAATACGTGTAATTCTTTGTGAATAAATGTCTAGATTATGTTAAATTAAGCAATGATAAGAAAATCTATGGTTTTCTATATATATGGAATGGAACACCTTTTTCTTATTCAACGAATCGACGAGACTTTCACCTGATAGTAAGTGATAAGCCTGCCTATAATATATAATAACGTGGTGTTAGGATGGTATACAGTGCACCACATTTCGCTTGTCACCTTGAGACATAGAATATCAAATCTTGTCTCCCCAGTCACTAGCTACAACTACTTTCAAACCGGAACCCAGTAATGTTTGGATACTACTGTCTTAACACCAGTAAAACCTACTAAAAATATTTCTATACGTCATCTATATAAAGAATGACTAGTGGAAAATGTTTACAGGCTTTAAACCCACGACTTGTTTACCTCATCACAAAATTGTGATATAAAATATTTTATTTAAAAAAAAATCACAAATTCTTTTGATTGTTTGATAATATTTATTTCTTCAGATCAAACACTGTATCTTTGATCAATGGTGTTCGGCAATGGCTTGCAATTTGCAAGTGTATTTAATATAAAACAAATCAGCAATGATCAGAATTTAAATAAACTATTAGTGAAACACATGTGTGTTTGACCTTGGATCAAATTGGTAATAAATATATTAATATTGACATTTTTATATGTTGAGGTTTTATAGTTTTAGTATAATTTTATGAGCGTTTGAAATTTGCTCGTAGGATCAGGAAGCGAAATTTTATTGAGTGCCAAGTTAAAATATCGCTTAATTATTTCTAGGTTATTCGTTATTTATCGCATCAAAATGTTTACGGAATTGTGTGTTCAATTAAAAAAAATTATATAAGTAATATGTTTCGGGTAAAGCTAATAGAACATACATCATATCATAGTGCCTGTAGGATAAATGCAAGTGACGCTTTGAAGTACACTTTGGAAAGCGAGGAACAAGGAGAGCTTATATTGGTATTCAATGTTTCATTTATTTCCGTACATTGAATAGAAGCTAGATGGTTAGGTTCGGGCATTTATAAAAAAAGGATATGTAGAGAATCATCGCGATATCTCTGGAACCATAAGGAGTATTCCTTTTGTGGAGTATGTCAGCTAAGAATAGGTTTTTACAAAACTTTTTCCCCAAAAGGATCTGCGGTCGGTTCACGACCAGTGAAATGGGCGAGGAATAGCTAGTTATTAATATATATTAAACTTTGATAATCCTTAAAAGATTCCGTTCCCCTGTTTATTTGTTTAGCTCAATAAAATTTAAAAGAAACTTCTTTATCCTCTCTGCGGTGTCGAATGCAAACATGTTGGTGCAGTTTGAATATCAAATACCAGAATTGCATCTTGTTGCTAAGCGATTGGCGCCTTATCATTGTCCTTTTATCAACCTTTTTTTAACGCTTTAAACTTTGAACATTTTAAATTGCTGTATTTTTTGTTTATTGGTTTTGTGAATTTAAAAAAACATCTGCCGTGGACGCCGAGATCAATGCATTGGTAGATTAGTTATGTATTAATGTACATCAAAAGTATGTTTATTAAACTAAATAAATAAACAAATGTATAATGATAAAATCGATAAATTCTTTATAATATACAAAACTAATTGATAATTGTTGATGTAATCTTTCAGTCTTGTAGAACTGTAAAAGGCGAACTCTAAGTGTATTCCAGTGAACAGGACTTGCATATTACCTTCTTATTCCATTAGAGGAGTATCAAAAAAAAAATCCATGAGTTTTTTGTTGGAAAAATCTTTAAATTGAATCTTTGCTTCATAAATATTTATTATTCATACAATCATTTTTAGATTTATCTAAATTAAAGCTCTTAAATTTTAAACTCTTGGCCTTTTTCACGAGGCCAACTTCGGTGTGACATATCAAATTGATTTTTTTTTTCAACAGCCAATTTATATCCTCACTGTTCAAATTGCTTGATATTCTGATTCTAATATCGAGGGTTAATGTATGAAAGGAAACGGCTGGTGGTGGATGTGACCAAAACATTACAATAACAAAACGGACTCGACCTTCAGTAATAAGAACAACTTCATGTATGTTAATGCTAATGTCTCTGATTGGATGATTCAATAACAACATAAGCAATCTACAAAGTCATACGCTTCTTTAATAATAACGATATCAAATACTTATAAAATATTTCAAATCCCAATGACAGCTTCAGTAATCTTTTAGTTCAAGCAATTCTGAATAACTCTTCAGTTTTATTATATGTATCACTAGCTTTTCCCAAGTTGCTTTGCTGGCTGTAATATAAAATTAGACTTCTAGAAATTTATCCGAAATATTTGAGAGCAACTGCAACCGCAATACTTTTTATAGCAACCGTTACTATAACAACAGCGTAATTGAGACGGAATAAAAATGTTTATAAAAGGTAATTAGAAATAAAATTATGAAAGATCTATGAAATTCGAAAAATATATAGCCTATACATAACCATCTACAAATCACTCCGCGTTGAATAATCAAGTTCCTATGTCGATACGTTCACCAGATTTCACGTGATTGGCGAACATAGAAAACCCATTTTCATTACCTATATATACATACATAGATATTTGCAAGGATATAAATTTTTAAAACGGAAATGCATAAGTGATTCTCTATTCTAGTAATCAATATGTATTCAGAGAAGTTAAACGTTAGTTGTTCATAACAAGGTCTTTCTACCCTTCTTCCTGTTTCTTCTACTAAATTACTGTCTTCTCTCGAACCGGGAATATCCATTTCTGGCTAGTTCTACTTCTTTCTGCTAATATCCAGTGGTTGAACTGTTTAAAGAGTTTAACACTTTCAACATATCCAAATATCGAAGATCGAGAATAAATATTTCTTCTGTTTTACAAATGAAAATAAGCAACTCTTCCATACATTAAAATCACATAAAAATGAATGTCAAACAAAATATATTACTGCGCCTTATTGCGCTCTTTGCCTGAAACATAAAATGAGTCTCGTTACTCTAGTAATTACACTAGTATTTGTAAACTACTGTTTAGCGGTGGAAATAGACACTGCAGTGATACCTACATAGACGGTCTCCGGTAACTGAGATCTACCCCCAGTTCATTTTATAAAAAATTAACGCCTTTTAACTCAAATGTATTTTGATGATGTAAAGACAAAAGAAAAATAACCGAGTAGCTGATAAAGAAAACCAGAGTAGCAACTTGTGATATGGTTTTATATATACATAGAAAACTATAATAACAATCTATCGTATAACTGTTTAGGTCACAAATAGGATTTCATAATATTTGTCTGTAGTGTTCGAATGTTAGGATTAATGAAGAAGATATAGAAGACCACAAAAGTCAAGGTAAAGGAATGGCGTAACATTTCACGTTTTCTCAGCATCCTTTTGAATTCAACGATCAATAGGTTATAACTAATTCTTATAACGGGAGACTAATAATTGTCTAAAATGTACATGATATTAAAATTTACATCTAGATTTAAAGTCGTTCACTACAATAAGGTTCATATGTTTACTCTGCCACTAATGTTTTGTACAAAATTTACATAATGGAGTTACTCAGGGTTCGTTGTTAGGACCTCTATTTCTTTTGAGATAACAGATTTTTTAGCTTTATTCTAAAGTCATTATTGGCCACAAATTTATAGCTTATCGTTAATTTAGAATGACATCAGCAATACTTCGGCGTATCATCCGATGACGATATTTTTGTGGCATCTACAAAAAAAAATTTTTTTTAATAAATTACTATATTAAGTATATTTTAGACATCTTATAGTTACTATTACTTGATCGTAAAACGAATTACATATTTTAATGTACTTCGTATATTTTATCGACTTAATCGAACTATTGTTATTTTTCCTACTTAAGTAAATTATTATCTCTTAATATAGAAATAAAGATTTTACTGTCGGAATAATAACAATAAGCCGTAAAAACTTTAATTTAAGTAATGATGATACACCTCTCAATAATACATATTTCGAACGTGCCTAATTCGATTGGTTTAGAGCACAACCCTTCTATCAAAGAAACACCACATGTGCCTCCGAATCCATCTCCATGTTATAAGACAATACTTTAGTATTGCACCACAGCACCATAATATGTACACAAAGTCGAAGAGTATATACATTGAAGGATAACGTGAATGTAAAAATTAACATACTACTTTAAAGTTGGGAATTCTTAGATATTGAAATATGGCATTTGTACAACAAATATTCATTTGCATAAAGTTCTTTAAGCGATAAAAAAATGGTTGTTAATAGTTTATTCCAAGAATAAGAACGTGAATGTTTGTACAAATTATGTATTAATAATGGCTTCTATATAAAAACCACAGTAGTGATGAATTTAAAGAAAACTACAATATCCAAATGGCAAGGATATTCAAATCGTGATTAAGCACTCGGTGTTTCCACAGGGGATCCCCGATTACTTATCGATTCAGGTCTTCTGAGATTTTAAGAGGTTGAAAAATTTTTAAAGAAGTATTTTTAGTATGTACCTTTATATTTATATTTTTATATTTACTAGCCTACTTCTAAAACTTTATGATCGTTCATACAAAGATTGTCTAAAAGACTGCTTTCGAAGTAACACTGCCTTTTGGATTGTCAAAGTTTTTTTTTATTTTGATTTGTATTCAAATCTATTTTTGGTCTCTTGGTAATACAAAATAATAATGGTAATAAAGGTTGATTTAAGCAGTTCTAAAAATCTATTATAAATAAAAAATTCTGCAAATAACAATGTGGCGCTAGATGGGATATTTGTATAGCATATTGCCTTCTCCATCCTGAGACAAATGTGTTCAGAAGTAATATCTTCTAGAATCTATGCCAGGAAAATAGCTAAAGAAGTAGATGTATATGGTATAATTTAAATGATAATAAAAAGTAAAAGGTGATCGGATCTTGATAAATTTGTGAAATTGCCGATTATAGATTACAAATAACGCCGTCATAAGCTTTCTTTTTAATGTACAATTTCAAAGATGTTAAGGAATCTGTGGGAGTAAAGAAAAAGTTTTAAACTGGATGGAAAATAAGTAACAATAGTGAATTTACTTGATTCGATTCCGAGGTCACATACGTAATAGTTTGAATGTTGGTAAAGTTTGTGCAGTCCTAACGTACAAAAAATCGGTATAGGCTGATCATCATTGGCCTTCAATTGAGTGGGCCTGTTACCATCATCTTTTGATGTCATAAAAAATCTAGAGTCTTTGGCATATATGTTAGTGTTCTAGATCTTATTTTTGTTACAGTTATCGTCGTGTGTTGTATAGAAACAGCTGATCTTGCATTCTTACGTATGCATAAAATTTCCACTTTTTATTTTTATTCGTTTGCAGGTTTAACCCTCGCTGTGCTGCTGGACGAGGTGCCGACCACGTCTGCAGTTAGAGCAACATCGTTGATTTTCGCGAAGACCAGCAGCACCACGAGTGCACCAGAAGAGGTATCGGAGGGTGAAGATGAAGCACAGGTTTGGCCAACTATTAAAGTTCTTATAATAACTATGGAAGTGAATGCGACTGCTTCTATGATCAAAATTAGTTCCCTCTTGTCTTTGCTCCTTCTAAATCGCGGTAGTAATTTCTTTACATCTATGAGTATATCTTCTACAAATAATATTGATAATAAAGGCTTAATTATTTAGACATTTTTTTTATATCGATCTAAAAATTTACCATAGTACTATATACATCTTGCCACTTAAGCATAAAAAGCATCTTAGGTTTACGGTTGAAATCCAAGAGTCGGAAAACCGAGACCACTGTTTATTGTTATTATTATCTTGAAGTATGTTCAGTGAATTCGTCATCAAATGTTACATTCTTTACATGTTATTAGTTTTGTTTAATAATATAATTGAATAACAATATTTTAAATTCCCTTCATTGTAAATGCAGGAAACTGCTTGCAGCGTGATGCTCATTGAAACACTTGCAAGGTGAATTACTTTCCATTTAGTACGGAGCGAATTCCGATCTGCAGGAACGCATTATTAAAATACATGAATAGTAATGTAATAAAATCTATTGCGTGTAAATAAGGACATAGTAAATATTCATCATCTACAAATCGTGCTGTTCTTTATTCAAACCTTTCATTTATTCTAAGAAATGTCATGTTGTTACATTTTTAATTGGAGCAGCTGCTTATCGCTTGTCTTGAAATGAACGTCTCGCGGATCCATATGTGAAATGTAACAGATAAAAGCTTTTCCATCATTACTTTTCAGGTGGAAACAACCGCAGAAGGTGCGGATGGAGCTCAAAACACGACAAAGAAGCTATCCGGAATCCCACAAATCGATTACATCTTAGATCCTAATCTACCAAGGGAACTCAATGGGTATAACCTGTCTGAGTATCCCTTTTATGAAACGGTACCTCCTCCGGAGATGATGGACTTCAAGTGCGATGGACTCCACGATGGATTCTACGCCTCAGTCCCTCACAAGTGTCAGGTCAGCTCTTTGAATATTATTTAAGTGATAAACATTAAGTAGTCGTCTAAGTAGGTATCATACCAACGCATTTTCAAGAGGATGAAACATCCTATATTTAATTTTAACAAATATCTCGGTCACATTACTGAAGTAATAAAACTTAAGACCTAACTTTTTATGCTTGAAGATAATGAGAACAATGTAGTGCTGTGTATTTATTCATTATTAGAGGCTACCGGCTCATTATTAGAGAATATTAGTTATATTATAATATTAATAAGCTTTCCGCAAGCTGAAAGTATTAATCAACAATCTTTGCTAGATTCATAAAATAACCACCTAATTATTTTAGGTTTTCTAAAATTATAATCTTTTCATTTCCAGGTGTACCATCATTGTCTTTTCGGCACTAGGTACGATTTCCTGTGCGCCAATTACACGGCGTTCGATCAGAAGACTTTCATTTGCCACTTCGTTTCTGAAGTCGACTGCAAGAATTCACCAAATTACTACAATCGGTAAATATATTAACCTTGTAAGGAAGTCATCATCATCATTCTCCAACAGTCCACTGTTGAACATAGAATAACAATATAAAATTGGAAGCTAAGATTCCATTTAAGCAACAGCTTCACCGCAATAGATATATTGTTCTTAAAGAAATATTAAATCATCGATCGATTAACGTTGTTGTTGATTTAGTGACTGTCTATGGGCGTTATCGTCACTAATAACATCAGAAGGAATCCTCTAAGTATATACAGTAGTGTATAAACATCTTTCTCTAATGCATATGCGTTAAAATTATTCTCATAACCGAGCACCCTAATGGCTATTTGAACTTTAATTTAACATGAATAAACTTAATATCTAGTACAGAAATTCTGATTGTACTAATTTCATTTCCATTACAGAAATGAGGCTTTATACAAAGCCACGACCTCCGCGCCGCCACCACCGCCCCCCACCACCACCACGACGACCACAACAACGCAGCGTCCTCCGCGCCCAGGACGCAGGCGCCCCAACTACAGATACGATTACTATGATGATGATTACTACTATCCTGCCAGGGACGATTACGACTACGGATACGAAGAAAGGTATATGTTTAAGAAGCCTAGATTTTATCACACAACCAAGACTAACTTTTGCGATCGCAACCTCGAAAAGAGTTTTATTATATTTATTACCTGTGTGTAAAAGCGATTTATTTAAAAAAAATGTATATAAATTGAATATAAATCTAATTTCTGAATATCGTAATACAAGTAGTAAGCAGTAATAAGTAGTAGTAGTTATAGGCACTCCAACTACAAGTTTACATTTGTCTTACACTAAAAATTTTAACTGTACTCAATATTGGACGAGATTTAAATGAAGACTGGAGTCAAAATAAATAGTAACAATATTTCTCATTCTTCATAATTTGTAATTTTATTTACAGAGGTGGCAGAACAAGGAGGCCACAGAGAAGGCCCGTGAGGCCGGAGAAAAGAAGGCCTTACGACGATTATGACAATAAGTATGTACATAAACTACTAATGCTTTAACTGTAAAATTAATAAACGTTAATTAAGATATATTAATTTATAAACATTATAATTATCTATAATAGCTTTTTTACCGTCGCCGATATAAACTAAGATCGTGCGAATACACTTTTTCACAAAAAAAAATTAATAAAAAACTAAAACGTTCTAAACGACAAAAATAAAAAACAAAAAATATAATCGTTATATTTGCTAATATTTAAATTTTCTGTGATTTTTTAATGCAAGAAATATAACCCAGAACCTTATTAACAGATATGAACCGCGAGCGAGGCCAAGGGATGAAAGTGAAGACTATTTTGAAGAAAGGAGAGCCTATGATAGAAGATCAGGGAAAAGACCTTATTTAGATCGAAGACCATACGATGAAGATGACAGACGAGAAGAAAGACGACCAGGTTACAATGGAAGTAGAAGGCCAAGTCGACCAAGAGATAGCGATGACGATCGGTATAAGTCCAACGATGAGAATAGACCACGTTCTTCAACTCGGGACCAAAAAAGAGATGAATATAGACCAAGAGACAAAAACAGGCCCCGTGACAATATAAGATCACAAGATGAAGAAAAATCTAGAGATGATTGGTCTGATGAAAGACCTAAAGATGAAACAAGATTTCGTAGTGAAAGACCTAGAAATGAAATGACACCTGTGGATGATATTCCATCTAAGGATGTTAATCCTACTATAAAGGACGAACAATCAGATGAACTTAAAGCACGTGATGATGTTCAAACTAGAGACGGAATTCGACCAAGGGATGATTTGGGTCCTAGAGACGACATTAGACTTAGAGATGAAAATAAGCCCAGGGATGAAATAAGGCCCAGAGACGAAATCAGACCCAGGGATGGAATAAGACCTAGAGACGAAATAAGACCTAGAGAAGACAAAAGACCAAGAGATGAGACAAGATACAGAGACGATATACGACCAAGAGATGACCTCAGACCTAGAGATGATAGAAGACCTTATAGAGAAGACGTTGGTAATAGCGAAGGAAAGAGAGAAGGTGTCAGAAGCAGAGACCGATATCAACCTAATGATGGTCGGCGTCTTTACAACAGAGACGAAAGACCTTTAAGACGAGAGGAACGTCCATACTCAAAACCTGAACGAAATTATGAGGACGACGATAAAGTCGTAGAAGAAAAATTGCAAATTCCATCAGTACCAGGGGGTCAACCATTAGTCAAACCTAATGGTCATGGTATTTTCAGTCAACCACGAATTCCGCCGAAAATAAAACGTCCAGTGCCTGCTAATGAAAAAGATAAATACGAATATGTACCTATAGCAACAACAAAGCCACCGCCTAAAGTTGATGAAGAATATTATGACGACTACGATGAGGAAATAAGTAAGCCATCATCATCTGGAAAATTAACTGCAATACAACAAAGGCCACGACCGGAACCTGTTGAAAAGGAAAAATTTAAACCAACACGATCTTATTTAACCAATCCTGAAACTGCAAAATTTAAAAAGCCGAAAAGAGTAATAGATTATGAAGCAGATGATTACGATTACGAACAACCAGCGAGGAAACCCAGTTACTTTCAGCGCCCAAAAGAAGAAAGGCCTGTAAAGACAAAAGTTAGCGATGATGACTATTATTATGAAGAAGAGAAGCATTCAAGCACTGAAAAAACTAAAATAAAAGAAGAGGAAACTGTTTCCAAAATCAAAGAAGTTAGGCCTAATGTAAGAATTGTGAAACGTCCTTTTTTACCGTCTAGGGGTGGCAGTCCTTACCTGCCACGTGGCTTGCAGCCTATCGCTGGTAAAGATCTGAGATTACCGCCTAACACCACCCCTAAACCTACTACTACTACTACAACAACAACCACTACTACTACCACTACAACAACTCTCCTCCAACTACAACATCTAAAATTACCACTACAGAAGCAACGACAACTGAAAAAGCAACCACAACCGAAAAAGCAACCACTACTATAGGCACGGAAAAACCAACAACAACGGATGCATTAAAACCTGAAGAGGAATACGAATATTACGACGAAGAAGATATTGAATACGAAGCTAAAGACAAAAAGCAAGCTGAAATCAAAGAAACAACTACAACTGAAGTCGTAATAACAACTCCATCAACCACAACAACTACAGAAACTACATCTACAGAGCAAAGAGCAAAATTCCTTGCTACAAAGGTGCTGAGAGTCTTTAACGACAATTACGAAGCTATACGAGATAAACTGCAATCCACATTATCGCCCGGCGATTATCTCAAGCCGTTTCTAGCTACAGCGATGCCTGCACAAACGGAAATTAAAGCTAGTTACAAGCCGGACAATATCAAACCGGAAATCTCGAGACCGTACACGGCTACGGGCAAGCCGTTAAAAATACCGGATGACATATCGATAAAACAAAATCTAGCGGATTCATTGGAGAATGATTACGATGTGACGTTAAACGAAGCTCTAGCGCCCATCGTCCCTAAAGTTAGGGCTCCTAGTGGGTTCATAGCGTCCCCGGACAGAGACTACACTTACTCAAGGTTTAGAAATAATTACAATGCTGAGCCGCAGTACGCAGCGTCCGAGTTGAACAATTTCCAATTGAGAAAACGTCCACAAGTCCACGGGGTTAGTATTAGAACTCCGACGTCGTATTATCTACAGCCGCAAATAATCCCTTATCAGGACGAAGGACTAGCGAGGCCTCCGAGGCAGCTAGTGTACAGGAATTATCCAAGCTTTTTCTAAGCATCTGTTACAGGTAACCTTTGAAAGATCGAAGCGTTAACTCGTAGGAGTTTCGAGGTAGAAATAAATCAAATTGTAGGACAAGGGGTCAACAGTTTAAGAAACGGAAAAGTAATAAAATTAAAATAAGTGTTTAAGTATTACAATTTATTGGAAAATAATGATCTATTTATATCATTGAACCGTAATATAATCGAGCTATTTGATAGATATTTATTTAATAATAAAAACATAGTTGTCGTGTCTAATGCATACATATCGCTAAAACGATCACTGCCAATCTGTATAAGTAATGGTTAAGATTCATTAAACACTCCTTAGTTACCCTAATTTTAAGGAAATCATAAATTTTTCAAAGGTTACCTGATATTTTGTACTGTCGATGAGAAATCACTTCACTATCTTATAATCCATTTGAATATTACAACAAAAATTATCAAAACGACAAAATTGTATTTAAAAAAAAAATACAAAATTAGTTGTATCTTTCTGTAGTGAAACCAAAAAGAAAAACACGAAAATCAAAATGGCGACGTGAAAAATGATTTCTCTCGACAGTCCCAAAAACTTTGTAAATTTTATAAATACTGCGGGAGTTCATAAGATTATAATTATTATTAATTGATTACTTTAAGTGTACTTTTCTAAAAATCATTAAAAAAATCGAAGAAATCAATCACCGGTTTTTTTTTTACCTGAAACTTTTTTTTTATAAAAAGGCGACGAGTCGAACAAGACGTTCACCTGATAGTAAGTAAGACATCTGCCCGCAACAACGTGACACTAGTTAGGACGTTATATACTGCACCAAATTGCGCTCGTCGCCTGAGACATAAGAAGTCGAGTGTCCTTATCCCAGTAATTATACTAGCTACAGCGCCCTTCAAACCGGAACACAGCATTGTTTACACACTACTGTTTAGCAGCAAAAATAGGCGCTGCGGTGGTACCTACCTAGACGGCTACGACTTGTTTTCGTTAATTAGTAACTTTTTGAACATGTTAAGTAAAAAAAAAATACATATTTCTTATATCCGTATAATAACAAAGATAACATCAAGCACATTGGAAATATATAGTCATGAAATGTTGGTAGATATCTGTTTCCGGCGACTGTCGCTCCGGTTTGAAACACGTTGTAACCAACGTAATGAGATTTAAAATCTTTTATCTTAAGGCGACGAGCACCCTCATTATGTGCTGTGTACATCATCCTTACTAGCGCCACGTTGCTATGGGCAGGCGTATCATTTACCATCAGGATTGTGTCTCGTCACTTTGTATAATAAAAGACTTTATCACGGATGTAGTATATACATAACTTTGTTCTTGTTTCTGTTACTAAGTAAAGACGAAGGTCATGAAGCGTAACCTCATGCTTACGTTTAAGAAACATAAAACTTTCCTACCTCGATCATCTATTCCGTCATCAGCGATATGATCTTCTGCAGCTGATTACAATGGGTAAGTTTCTGGAAAACAAAAGGTGGGGAGAAGGAAAAAGTCATGGTTGAGTAATATCAGGTAATGGACTGGCATATCTGGATCGTCCAAATTGTTCCGCCAAACCAGAGACAGAAAGGACTGTACCACGCTGATCGCCAACCTTAACTAGTTGGAGAGGCACTTTGAGAAGAAGATATTACAGGAAGTATTCTTTATTGAGTCACTTTGATACCTAATACAGCAGGGTATGTTACAGAGATCCATTGACTCATCACAAGATCTCCAAAACTATTAGACGGAGACTCACAGTTTAGTAGAGATATTTCTTCCACCGTTTAGAGGTCAGCTAAGCAAGGATCCTTTGAGGAAGGAGTTTTGTAAAATCCGTATGTATATATATATATATATATGAAACAACTAAAACAATGAATCAAGAAAGTTATGCAAAAATTTATTTACATACAAACTTTATTATTGTATTGTTTAGATCAAATTTATAAATTTTCACATACTTTAAACAAATAATTTTTTAAATAAAATATATTAAAGTTGTTAATTAATATTATACTATTATATATTTTATATGTGTTGGAGTGCAGCATTTTTTGTTTTTTTTTCTAAGTTTATTTCTTACATATTTCATTATTAAATCACAGTGAATTTTAACATTATTAATATTCAATTATTAAAACATATTTATACCAGTATAGAAGAAAATACATTATTCTATTTCATCGGCCGATGGATGTCCACAATTGGGGTTACTTATCCCACAAAAATCTTCACTCCAATAGGTGTTGCGATGTCACATCCCGCAGTTTCCCATATCTTTCAATAAATCTATCCAGCTTGTACTTAACCATCACTCGAGGAGCTGACACCTCCATCAATCCTCAGCGAGTATCACCATCTCACCCTCGGTAAATATATTAAAATATTATTTGGAACATTATAGCTTTTTTCTTTTCCTAACAAAACATATATACGACTGCTGCAAATTTTAAATGTATGTATATGTGTATATACACTAGGTTTTTTCCACCCCCTTTTCTGACCGTGACATAAATATTCCTTGAGAGCAACCGTACCCACAAATGACCTTCTACAGCAGCCGTTACGCAACCTCATTAATAATACGAGATGGAAATATTTATATAAGTTAAGGTAGAAATAAAATAATGAAGTATCTATAATATTCACTATCCTACAACCATCTACAAATAATTTCGCGTCGAATGCTCATGTTCGAGTGTCAATACGTTCACTAGTTTTCACGTGATTGGCGAACAAACAACATCCATTTTCATTATATATATATATATATACATAAGAAATTTCCACCTACATAGAAACTCATCACGATATCTCTGCAACCATAAGGACTGGTGACTTGAAATTTATTAGGTATATACCTTTTGCCGCGTGTAGCCCAACTAAAAACTGATTTTACGAAATGTTACCCCCAAAGGGAGTCGTTGGGTTGTTAATAGAGGGAAAGGGCCCGGGAGATAGCGGATTGCTGTCGGGCGGTAATCTTTCTGACAAATTTCAAGTCTAAATTTCAAATCTAATATAGTTTGGCTATCAAAGCAGGGGAGGAAGTTTAAAAAAAATTACTATTACCAAAAAAAATATTAATTCAATTTTATCTGTAAACGTTTATTTCTATAGGAATAAAGAAAAACGTGAGCTTTGTATATAACAGAGTTGTATATGGGGCGACGTCTACCTAAGGGACAGAAAGCCGAGCAAAAAATAAATAAATAAAAAAAAAACAAGAATATCGTACAGATTAACTAACATACAAATTAGGAGATTAATTTTCAAAAATAGTTCTAATCCACTGCTTCCATATTAAAAAAAAAACTACTTGTATAAAAATCCAATATATGTATGCATTCCAATGTATGAATTGTTCTGCAATGTATATGATCCCATGTACCCTTTGATGCTGAAGAACAGTAATCCAATGATAATCCCACTCGTAGTTTGTTCTTTATCTGATCGATTATATCTTACAGCGAATTATGGCTCACACTTGACCAATTAAGTTCACACTTAACTGTTCTTACGAGCAGGATAACAGTGAAACCGTGCCACGTGAAAACTTGATAACATCAAGTTAACCATCACCCATTTTTGTTAATAGTTTGACCCAGCTGCAGTGTTACTGATCCACTGTTATTATATTTAAAAAAAAAAAGTGTGGTCACCTTTAGCAGATGAGAATTAATCTGAAACCTTTGATGTACCCACCCAGTGCCCACGCCGTGTATTGAATTAACCTTATATATATTATAGTTAAGTTTAACTTAATGCTGTTAACTATTTTATCAATTCAATTTAAAATTTAACCCTTTGGGATAATATTTGAAATGTATAAATGCAATCTTGATCAACGATGTCACTGACAAACTGTACCTATTTTACAGCTTCTCTTGCTAGAACAGATGCTGGAATGTAACTATTGGGAACTTCTGTTCTAGGTGGCAGGTTTGCCGTTATTAGTTTACTTGGTGATACAAACGTACTTGCATTTAACTTAATTTTAGTAATTCTCACCACACACAATATTTATACATCAAAACATCAAGGAGATGACATGAATGATGATGAATCGTATCCAGATCACAATTCTTTAACACTGTCGACTTAACCGCAAATTCAAGTGATGTTAAATGACAACAAGGCTCTACATGATGAAGTGTCTTTGCTCATAATACTTTAGCTGATTGTATATATATTACAGATATAGTTATAGTAGTAGATTTACAATATACAGCGAGTATATAGCCTGAAGGGTTCGAAGAACTTATCAATCTCCAAACCATACCAGTGTCTCTGGAATCTTCTGGTTACAAAAATTTTAGAAATCTCATAACGGACGCCATATTTATTAAAGACATAGCAACAGAACATTTCAAGAAAAGAGGAATTGCTTCATGACCGGATGATTGTTATCAGGCCCAAAATATCAAGAACCTTTATTGTCTTTATTCCTAAATTCATAATAAATTATATTACTTTTAAATGTACAGACGGACAGACTAATTGATATCTAAATGGTAAATGGGTACAATGGCAAGAAAATATATATATATATATAATATAGTCGGTAACACGGTGTGCTGAATCTTGTATCATGGTCGGATGTCGGATGGTAAGGTCAATTGATGACTTTATTATTTATCTATCAAGTATATATTATTTACAATCTATATAACTTCAGTCTGTTATATAAAAAATATGTATAAATTGGCCCCCTTACTATGATCACACATAAATTCAATTCATTGTTTACATACTACAATATACATAATGATTTTAATATGTATTATTTGTATATATTTAAATATTCCCACGAACAATGTCGATGCAGAGGTTCTTGAGAATCTCTTATATAAGTCTATAAAGGGTTATCCAAAAAACGCTTGATTTAAAAAAAAAACATTTCAAATCTGTTAGTACCATCAGTAGTTAAACAATAACCAAATTAAATAATTAACATTTTTAATTATTAATTTTGATTGTCTCATATAGAGGGTCATTTCAATGCTTGACTTTGTGAAGGTCAGTTTCTTTTTGGTTTATAAGCTATAATTTGGCGTGATAACACGATAAGTAACAATCAGGCCGTAGATGGTGAAGCTCGCCCGGAATACTCCGCTTCTCATATTGATACGGAGTATAGCGATGCTGTTATAGCAGAAGATGCAGTGGGATGGTAGCTAACGAGACAAGTTGAAACCTATAACTGAACTAACTCAACAACATGAGGTTCTGGAAATGAAGCAGAAACCTACGACAAGACACGTAATGAACACTAAATATATAATCTAGAAGTGTTTGGACCTAGCAATGTTAAGAAACAAACTGATATGCAAAATACATCCACAGAGGATATTTTACAGCCTTTTTTTTTTAGATAGAAACCACAAAAGTTGATGCTCTGCGGCTGGTAAGGTTACCGCCTGATCATCTCATCGGTTACGTACATGCATATTAAATAACGTATCAGAATATAATTTATAATTAAAACAATTTAATAAAAAAACAATCGATTTTGTGATAAGAAAAGTATATAACATTTTACTAACTACAGGAAGTTGGATTAGGGCAAGCGTTTCCTGGATCAGCTATTGGATATCCTTCTGTTTTGATTTTCATATACTCTTAGATGTTTCTACTCATAAGTCGTCGACAATCCAAAATATATCTATTATCTATATCTATATACCTATCCATTAATAAATCTTCTCTTAATATTTGTATCTACTTCATCTAAATTATTTAACATTACATTCAGCCAGATGACATCCGCTACTAGACATCTGACTGAATGTAATTCATCAATTCCATTGTTACATTATGACTTAATTGACTTATCAGAGCTTTCACCAGCTCGTCTTGGACCATCATTATCTATCAATTCATTTAGACCAACAGTCCATACTGTATTTACATCGATTTACTATAGCATAGTTATAAATGGGAATCTTCGAATTGACCTTTACTAGATCTATATTTCAAGCTCTGCGATTTCTCTGTGATAGCAAAATCTTTTGCACTTCCGTTAGTTTTATTAATATCACCTGTACCTTCTTTAGGTTTATTCGTCATCACCTGTTCAGTGCTGACTTGGTTGTCTGTTGCATCAGTGCTATCCGTTTCGTCCGCGTAGCCGTGAATAAGCCTGTTTACTGGGAATTGAATGAAGTAGAATATATAAGACGAGGCCCATATAACGAGTTGGTATAAGCACACCTGCCACCAGGTCATCACGCCGAAGACTTTGTAAAGCCATCTGTGAGTGAAGAAGTAAATTGCGTAATATCTGTAAGAAAAGAAAACAATAGGTTGAAAGAAATAGTATTCTCTTGGGAATACTAGATTTAGTAAATCTAATTGATATATTAACGAATGAAAAACTTACACAATAGCATAAGCAACGTCGATGACGGTGATCATTATAATTTCTGTCTTGAAATCCCTCGGTCTTCTCCTGGCCTGCAGCAGGGTTTCGATCAGGATGACCACGGTTATGTTGGTATGGACGCAATGGTTGAACCACCAGGGCACCACGTCGTCGTACACCTTTGGGAAGACCAGTTCGCGGTCTATAGCGTAGACGCACCAAAACATTGACGATACAAACTGGAAAAAGGTTGAAATTTAAGTAAACCATAGACTTTATTCAATTTGAACCTGGCATGTGTTTGTTTGGTAGTAGCAGTGTATAAATTTTATATATTAATTCTATATTTTATTGGCATAAAATATTCGCAGTTATTGCCTGATTAAAATCCTCTTTCTACTTTGGCCCCCCATCCTCAAAGCCAGCCAAACTCCTAGACCCTTTTAGTCGCATTCTACGATAGGCAATCCATTATCGTTATCTAGCATGCCGACAGAAGTCCACTGCTGGACATACGTTTCCGCTTCTACCCCATGTGTATCAGTTCTTTAAAATTTCGTCAGGTTTCATCAAAAGAATCATGGATCTAAGCCAACCTCACTTGCTCGTGGTACTCCCCTGCTAATCAGCAAACGACGCTCTGGATCCCAACAACCCGCACTGGGCCAGCGTGGTAGAAAATGGCCCAATTCCTCCCACATCAATCCCTACCTGATTGATATGGGAATCTTTGAGGGAGGCTTATGTCCAGCAGTGGACATCTATCGGTTGATGATGATGATGACCGAAGGTCTTACATCTCAATGTAGAGAACTCAATTTTGAGTACAATCCTACCTAGCAACCAAGGAAAACTCCTGCATATCTGTTTGCTTTGTTAACTCACCAAAGTGAATGGCACAACGAGTCCAGAGAAAATGACGTCACGCCAGTAGCGCAGCGTAGACGCAAAGTGACTGTCCTGCTTGTCCAGCCACTCCAGCACGTCGTGTGCCAAAGACAGCATGAGAAACACTGTTTGAAACGCCTGGAATAGACACAAAGTTGAATTTGATTAATGTCTGAATCTGAGTTGCGTTAGGTGGAACAGATCAAGGATATCTTATAGTTTGTAAAGAAGTTGATCGATCATATGTAACATTTCCAAAAGACCTGGAAGACTTTCTCCACCTGTCCCTGGAAGATGTTCTCAAATTGATAGAGGCAAGTTCATATACTAATGGTAGGTCTCTATTGTCAGAAACCGTCTTGGCAGGTATCACCGCAGCTCCTATTGCAGCTGTCAAACAGCCGTAGTAATCATTACTGTATTCCGGTTTGAACGGCGTTGTAGCTAGTGAAATTACTAACATAATAAGACATATGTCTCGCACGACTTAACAATGTGGTGCAGTTTATGGTATCCTAATTACCGCCACGTTGTTTTGGGCGGGCGTATTACTTACAATCAGATGAACCTCTCCCTCCTTTCGTCTCTTCGTCGAAAGGTTGTAGATGATCTAAAGCCCTCGTCTATAAGGCATTACTGTCTGAGAATAGGGAGGCAGTATTATATCGTCAGATATACATCATGTCTGCAGCAGCAAAGCGGATTGGGAAAAACTGACACGATCCAACCACCTCAACATGGCCGAGAATCGAAGCAGAGACATCAGCATTACATATCAAGTGTTTAACTACTGCGCCAAGGGGGTACTCTCATTACACTTCCGTGAAACTGTCATCATAGAATATTGTAATTGGAGTGTAAGGGGTCCCGCACACAACTCACGGATCCCAAGCCAACCTCACCTGCTCGTGGCGCACCCTGCTAATCAACAAACGAGGCTCTGGCTCCCACCAATCCACATTGAGCCAGAGTTGCGAGGAATGGCCTAAATCCTCCCATACGAACCCCTACATTTGAGATCTTTGAAGAAGGCCTAAGTCCAGCAGTGGACATCTATCAGCAGATGATTTTTTTTCTACTGCTTAGGTGGCAAACAGGCATGCAGCCCCCCTGGTGTTGAGCGGTAATCGCAATCTATGACCACCAGTAACAGCAGAGGTATCACTGGGCGTGTTGCTGACCCTGCAAAAACTTTTTCACGCCTCTTTTGAAGAACTTCATATTGTAGCTCCTAGAGAACACCCCGACAGGCAATTCGTTCCACAAATTGAGTGTTCTCGGAAGAAAACATCTCTGGAACCGGACCGTACGTGGCCACTGCGGTTCAAGGGTATGAAGATGAATTCCCTGCCGATGGCGAGCGGTGCGATGATGAAATGTGGCCGTTGGCATCATGTCAAACAGTTCATCAGAACACATCCTGTTATAGAGGCGGTAGGACACACATAAGGTGGCAAAATCTCTTCTCAATCCAAGAGGTTTTTTTTTTTTTTTTTTTGTAATGCATTCTCCTGCGTTTGGTGGGTCAGGGCCTATTCGCATCATTTCACTTAACATCAATTAATTTGGTCTCTATTTTCCTTCATACTCCTCTTTCACTCTCTTTCCTCATTTTTACCATAAAAAATCCAAGAGGTTTCTTTATATAAAACTTCCAGAGTTTTTCCTCTGGCGGCTGTATCCTCGGAGTGACACTTACTATTAATACCTCTGACGCAGGTCAGACTCCTTTTAATCTTGAATTTATTTGTAGTTGCTTAGTGATTTATATTTTTAGACGTAGTTCTCTTACGGTTTAATATTATTTTAAATATAAAAATGTTAATTCTTAAATATAAACAACAATCAAATAGCATCGATGTTGCTATCTTCCGCAAATTTGCATTAATTTATGTACAATTTTTTTTTTTAATTTTAAAAATTTTCAATTTTACATCTACTTATTAAATCAGACAATCATTTTCGCGTTCTAGTTACTCTTATTTATTTCTTCTAATCGCATCTTCTGTTATTTTCTCTATAAACTTGAATACAACTTCCTTATCTTTTATCATTATTATCTCAAGATTCTCTTTACTTATTTTAATTCCCACTCTAAACTCTGTATCTGCTCCTTCCCTAATATATATTGGATCTTCTGTGAGTAGATGTTTAATGATTTCCTCGTTGCTATTGTCACAAATGCAAGGTGTATCTTTATGTCCTCCGTGTCCTGTCAATGCTTCAATAATGGTGGATATGATGAAGTGTTTTTCAGTGAGGAGTACGCATTGTCAGTATTGGAGAGAAACATTTTGGTAACAGCTCGGTACTACTTTACATCTGTTACCCCATTTATTGCAGGTTCTATTACTGCCATGTATATAGTTTTAATTATTTCTAGGTTTAGTCTCCATTAAATTTTCGTTTTTGGGCTTATTTGCTTGTAAATATTTGTATCAATTATAAGACCTTAAATTTTAATTTCTTCTTGTATTTTAATTTTTGTATTGTCTCGTGTGGATACAGAGGAATTTTAATTTATTGGTAATAACCATGGCTTCCGTTTTGCGGGCCGCAAATTTTGATTTGTTTTTGATGCCCCATGTATTCACATGAGCTAGATATCTGTTAGCTACTGTTTCGATTTCCACCTTCGAGGGACCGCAGAAAACTATAACTATATCATCAGCGAAAGCTTGGCAATAAATATTTTGCCGGTCTTAGCAAAAGGTCGTCGATAATTTTGACAGTTCTGTTTTGCACCGAGTCTGAAGGTCAGTAAATGGCAGGGTTAGGCGAATCAAATATTAATATATTTATCGCTTTCTTTCATACGGAGTTAGAAGAGATGAGAGGACACTGCGGTGGAATTACACGATATAATTCTTCTTTCGCTACCGGAAGCCCAGACGCACAGCGAGTCACCAGCCTTATGTAAACATCCTCAGTTTGCGAATAAAAAGGTTCAGCTCCTCGTTCTTCATGAGAACAGCAAAGGAGTCGAACTTCAAGTATAGGCTGTTACTAGGACAGTGCGCTTTACCACCACAGACCACATCACTTAACATCAGGTAGGATCGTGGTCGTACCTTGCCGATTTAAAAAACCTGTCTCATCTTTCTTACTTATTCGAATTGTGGGCTTTGTATGAACAATAGCATTGAGGTTTGATAGGTAGTACAAATAGGTCCCTAGACTTTCTAGAACACCTAAAATAAGTAAACAGTTGATGTAATTGTTAAGTTTTATGTGAAATTTATTGGTGTTATGATTTTCACGTTAATTTTCAGTATCAATCGCGGAAGTAAGTTCACTGACTTAGTCCAAAAAATTGCTAGCTTAATGTGGCAATGGTCAGACCACATCGCTCGAACGACTGACTGATGGGGCACCAAGGTCTTTCAATGGCGACCGCGTATCGGAAAATGTAGTATTGGCAGGCCCCCCACCATGTGGTCCTACGATCTGGTGAAGATTGTGGCAAGGATTGATCGATGTGGAGATCTCCTGGAGGCCTATGTCTAGGAGTGGACGTCTATCGGCTGATAATAATAATGATGGTGATGATGATTTTCTGTTTGCATATCCAATTAATTCAGTGGTCAATAAATCATGGTCAAGCCAACACGTGATATGATTATCATTATTTACGACAAACATCATCACAGAGTTTAATGATAAGTAAACAGTGCAATGCAAAAACAAAGGGGTAGAGACATTTCTATTCATATAACTTTTTTTTTAATTTCTACCTTTTAGACATAGGGTTGAAATATTTATAATAAACATGAGGTAAAAAAAAATATTTTTGGTATTAATATTATTGTGTTGATTAAATACTTTTTTTAATAGAGATTAATTATAGTTATACATATATCTGTTTATCCACTGCTGGATACAGACCTTCCCGGATAATATCCGAAACCACGGCTGTTACTATTCTCCCCCCAACAATATTAAAAATAGTAACATCCTACATTACCCGGTATTCCTGTGTATTTCGCAATATTCCTCTCAAAAAATCTGCATCTCTACTACATCTCCGTATCCCTACTGATACTGAACAGTCGCCAACCAGCATCCCCAGCGTGGTGACTTACAGACAATCCTCCCCCATTTCTATTAATAACAGATTATTATTTATGAAATGGAATTGTAGCTTAAGTTACATATTAAAACAGCTATATGTTACTGAATGTCTTATCAAAAATGGTTCAGCCGTTTCCCAAGTTACAAGTAATCCACATTACTTAGTGCTCACTTGAATTCACTGGCGGTAGGTCTCTGTCGGATACCGTCTAGGTTATTACCCGCAGCGCCTATTTCTACCGCCAAACCGTAGTGTTCAGACATTACTGTGTTCCGGTTTGAAGGGCGCTGTAGCTAGTGTAATTACCGGGGTAACGAGAGCCAACATCTTAAGTCTCAAGGCGACTAGCGCAATGTGGTATGTATACCATTCTAACTAGAGCAATGTTATGAGTAGGAGTATCACTTACCATCAGGTGAACGTTGCGGTCGTTTAGTCGATTAATGAAATAAAAAAGCTATGTTATTTTTCATTCTACGAAGCAACACTGCGATAGAGACGTTCACCTGATGGTAAGTGATACGATACGTGATAACGTGAAGTTATTAGGATGCTGCTGCACTTCATTGTACTTCTCGCTTTTAAGCATGTAAAGTTTCACCACTGCAGTAATTTCGCTCGCTACATCACCCTTCAAACAGGTACATAGTAATGTTTGTACACTAATGTTTTAAAAAATTAAAAAAAAAATAAGTTGCTAGTTATCGCCATATAAAGTAGGTGACCACATAGAATGTTGTACGCAGGAAATGTCTGATAGACAGAAACAAATTGTGTAGGAAGTGTCTGTTGGTGCATTACTCTGTAATCTCTTATCTAAGTTATGTTGAAATTGTTTCTATTTACCAATTATGTGATAAGCGACGCATGCGCTGCCCGTGCCTGCGCGCCAGCCCTTTGCCCAGTCGATGACCCGATTTGATATGCTCTACACCCCACTGCCTTAGTGGCTAACCGCTTGTCTTTAATAACGAAGGTCCCTGGTTTAATTCCCGAGCCTGGGTAACAACCCTGGCATTGTAAATCTGCCGCCATAACAGTATTAAGATATTATGACCATCAACATATGACAGCCGGAATATGTAGCTCCTTCGAATTGTTTATCACTTAATACCCGGTGAAACCTCTCAAGTTTTAACTTATAGACATATAAAGTGAATAACATAATAATCTGTACGAATAAATATAATAAAAATATCTGTTTGTTGTATAAAAATATTTTTTAAACAAAAAATAAACATATGTCAATGAACGATGTTTATACTACAGGAACAGTTTTAAAAAATTAAATGAATTTCCGTAATGGCAACACCGATTTTGACGAAACTTTTATTGGTATATAGCTGATGATATAAGGCATAATTTAGGATAATTTTTATACCTGAAATTAATTGTTTAAAGTATAAAAATAATGAACAAATTCCAATAAAATTTGATCACTGTCAAAGTCATTTTATAACACCATGGTTTATTCTACGTCTTCAATACTATCACGCATCATTATCAGCAATATTGTCACTTAATTTCATGCAAATATAAGATAAATTATTAGTAGTATTAGTCTATCATATATTTAAAAAAATATATATATATAAAAAAGGATTTTGGACATACAGAAATAATAACTAAAAAATAAATATTAGTAGTTGAAAGACGCTGAGCAGTATACAGAGATTACTGTTTCCAATATCAAGATAAATAATTTACGAAATTATTGAAATAATGAAAGGATAATATAAAGTAAAATATAGATGCTTAATCTTTAAAAATAAAATTACTAGTTCTAAGTTAATACTATACTGTCTCCGATCTAACTTCAATTGATATATCACGTGATAACGGAATGAATCAATATCACACGCTTCACACATGCAAAGGTCAAATAACCGCGTAAAATTTGTTCTAATAATTAAACTATTAGTTAATGTACACATGTAGATGGTTTATGTAACAGTTAACTTATAAATAAACTGCCGGTCATTGGTTAAACAAATGATTTAACTATCACGTGTATGTAGGTTTAAATGCGACGCAATTCTATATAGCGAAGATAGATCACTTTGTTTGATCTGCTTTTTTTATTTATTGGAGCGATAAGACGGGATGGACGTTCATCATCATCATCATCATAAACATCCATTGCTGGACATGGCTTCCCCTAAAAATCTCCACAACGATCGGTCCTGCCCTGCAGTTAGCATGGCTTCCGGCAGCGCCGGGCATTAGGGCCTGTCGTCTGTTCGGACATTTCCCACCACGCTGGCCCAATGCTGGTTGGTGGGAGCCAGAGCTTTGTTTGTTGATTAGCAGGGTGCACCACGAGCAGGTGAGGTTGGCTTGGGTCCCGTAAGTCGTCGTGCGGGACCCCTTACCTCCCAATTATAGTTAAAATAGACACAGTACCAATACGATGGCGATTACTGTTTCAAATAATACATACACGGAAGCTGGTTGATGTCATTTAGGTTATCTTTCATTACCAAAGAAATATTTATAATCTGTCCTAAACTCATTAATTTATCTAATAAGGAAGATTACGTTTATAGTATTTTTAAAATTGTACTTAATACATTAAAGTTATTATATTATTATATAACTTATGTAAAGTCCATTCTCTTTATAAATCGTAAGAATCATTAATTTATTTTTCGTTCGTCGTTAGGTTGGTATATAGCTTCACATTGCGCTCATCGTCTTAAGACACAAAATGTTAAATCTCGATACCACAGATATTTCACTAGTTACAGCGCCATTCAAACCGGAATACATTAGTACCTAGATGGTCTCCGGCAACAGATCCCAAAGATTCTCAAAACGATCTATTGGAACAAGTTTTTAGCTTATCTAAAATCTCTTCATGTACATAAACATATAAGATTAAAAGCTATATTACTATGTATTTATTAATAATTTCATCATCATCACCACCACTGATAGATGTCTACTACTGGACCTAGGGCTCCCTTAAAACTTCCCACATCGATCAGGTAAGGATTCACATGGAGGTATTTGGGCTATTTCCCACCACGCTGGCCCAATACGGGTTGTGGGAAGGATAAAAGTGAGAGGATATTATATCTTTAATAATAAATAATTAAAGATATAACATATACTATATTTTAAAACTTTGAACATTTAAATAAAGCTAAAAATAAATACTAGTTACATGGAAAGGTAGTACGGGCGAGCCTTAACTCTCATCTAGTTTACTACCAGCCAACATATATATATATATATATATCTCTACTTTTGGCTGTTCATATAGGTTTACTCCTCCACTAAGGGTTAGCTGGTAGTAAACCAGATGAGAGTAAGGCTCGCCCGTACTACCTTTCCATGTAACTAGTATTTATTCTTAGCTTTATTTATAGTCTAGATCACAAGTATTTATATATATATATTCAAGCAATGTATATAAAGTTATTTATTAACGAGGAGTAAGTTTTCTCGGTTATTTTGTATAGAGCGGTTTGCTTCAAATCAGTCCTATACTTAGTATGTTTTTTCCAATATACTGTACGACAGTAAACACTATTTAAAAAAAAAAACTGTATTAAAATTAACACATTATAGTACTTTGATCAGATAAATATAATTACATTTTAGCGAAGTCTTTTTGGCAATGAATAATAAATATATTCGGATTTTTTTGTTATTATATCTATTGGACAATTTAACTTAAGTACTTAAATAACTTAAGTACATGAGTTTTTTTTGACGTGAACATTAGATTATAGATGTTCCTAAGTGCCCATGTCGTAACCCAAAACGAAATAAAAACTACCTAATAGACAAACATCCTACTATTTTTTTTATCTTATAAAATGGATCTGGCCCCAGTGGTGGGAACATCAAGTGGGATATTTAAATTAACAGGACCTAAACAATCATTGGGGTCCCGCACAACAACGCACGGGATCCAAGCCAACCTCACCTGCTTGTGGTGCATTGGCTCTGGCTCTCACCAACCCGCATTGTACCAGCGTGGTGGGAAATGGCCCAAATCTCCCCATATACGAGCTTCTACATACGACAGACCCCTAGTGCCTATTAATACCGGAGGCCATGCTGACTGTATGTAGAGCTCTATGAGCGAGACCTATCTCCAGCAGTGGACGCCTATCCGCTGATGATGATGATACAATAATTGTGAACAGTCGAAACCTGAAGACAGTTGCGACAGTGTTAACGGATACAAATACGGCGGGTACTCACAAAATTCCATCCGGTTAGATATGCGGGTCCGTACTGATACAAAGATTTGATCTCCTGGTTCGGATTGCTGTTCAGATCCAAGCTGAGTGCGTACAGGCTCACATAGATGTGGTGTATTATTGAAAAAATGTGGAATACGGTCTTCCAATACAACCTGGCGTCGCTCCTGTCGAACAGTTTCTCGTTTTCGGTTATGAGGAAACACAATACGTTGTACAATATGTTACTGTCGCGCCACAAATCCTCCATTTTTTTTTATATGAACTATATGAGATTTTATATGAAAAAATATATATATATATTAAATATTTTAATTATACGTAAATATATTATTAATTAACTTAAACTAAATAGACGCCCGTATGTGATTTGGGCGACTATTGCCGTAAGCGGATCCGTGGACGGTAGGAGCATGTCGCGACGGTGTGCCCATTTCAAAATATAATTACCATGGTAAAAAAAAAAAATAATATTAAATAAGTAAAGAAATAGATCTAGAATAAATCAAAGTTTGTTATTTAAATAATAATTAAACTTAATTAAGTTAAATATAAAAGTTTTAATAACAAAATAGTTTATGACTGATCTTTACGTCATTTGATTACTATAATAAATTGGTACGTAGTATTGGTATATATATATTTTTACTTAGTAGTTTTTTAACTTTATTGAATAGTAGATAATTTAAAAAAATACATTTTACTATGATATTTATTTCGGTGGACGGAACCCAAAATTTTGGACAGACCAGGACGAAGGAGACCATTGAAACTCTTGTACATGACGCTATACAGAAAGCATCAAATAGATGTCACTGGCGTCACATTAAGAACGAGCTATCAATGAGAAGTCACGACCCTCAGGATTGAGGAACCGACTCAAAGAGAAAGATGGTATGTAGTTGAAGTACTCAAGTCCTCGTTTAATCGACCTTTCGTCTGTTGACATCAAAAAAGTAACTAATTAATTTAACCGACAGCAACAAATGAAATAATCTAAAATTATGACCTAGCATTTGCTGTCAAGTTTTTAATCAGCACCAAACTCTTCAATCAGAAACCTCTTCTTAATCATTAATTTTATCAATGACTTAATAACTTAGATGAAGCCTGACTAACAAATTCGCGATGATATCTTCAATATTTTATATATTAAAACTCTTCAAAATATCCAATTGTGAAACACCCTAATTTTGTGGTAAATGGTGTGGTTGATATGGCAACCCCGTAGTGACAGCGCTGGCTATCGTACCGCGGGCAGACGGTAGTGAGCTCTTTGTCTGGACTCTTATCAGCTCGATAACGCGGTATCCCTCGGCTCGTGACGCGTCTCCGTGATAATTGGACGAGTATTCAAAATTCACAATAAATAGTTTGTTAAGTTCGCATAAGATTTACATGGAGATGAGTACGTCATGAAGATCTGGAACATGGAGAGAACCGTAGTCGTAATCCATCTCGCTGACCAAGTCCAGAATGATTGATGTTTCATATCCGCTAATACTAATGTGCTTGGTGCGTGTCGGTTTCCCACCGATGATCTCCTCAACTGGAAGCTCAAGCTCAGAGTGTATCATAACATTAACGGAATCTGAACCATCACAGCTTCATCACCAGATCCCCTTTCATCAGAACCAATGGAAAAAAATAAAACGGTTGAAGTGGAGAGTTTTCGGATGTGATGATGGAATCATTGTGAGAATAGTGAATAGGCTACTAGTTCCTACAAACATTACTGTGTTCCGGTTTGAAGGGCGCTGTACCTAGTGAAATTAAAGTGGTAACGGGTCTTAACAAGTTGTCTCAATGCGCAGCAATATTACTATCAATGTCCTCGCTTCGTATTCAAACGGATCAGATATAAGTCATCTCCTGAATGTCAAAGTATGCTGATGACGGAGACGGTAGGTATTACCGCAGCTCCTATTCCAGCAGACAGACAGTACTGTACAAACGTTGATGTGTTCCAGTTTTTAGCTAATGTAATTACTGGGGTAACGAGACTCAGTATTTTATGTGTCAGGGCACGAGCGCTGTCGTCATCATGATAGTGCAGTGTATATCATCCAACCTCACACCACATTTTCATGGTTTAGTTTATGAAGGTTTCTAGACCAACTCCAAACAGTACACTTATTATTATATAATATTTTTTTTATTCAATAAAGCGACGAAACGAGCGGGACGATCACCTAATAGTAAGTGACAATGCCGTCCATAAAAACGTGCCGCTAGTTAGGTTGTGTACTTGGCACTATATGTTGTCTCATTACCACAGTAATTTCAATAGCTAAAACTTCCTTCAAACCGGAACATAGTAATGTTCGCTCACTATTATATGTCGGCTGCAATAGGGGCTGCGGTGATACGTACCCAGAAGGTTTCCGGTAAGAAAGAACTACCACCAGTGATTAGGACGGTATAATGTCATCTGGTCTATAAGAGCCCACGCCACAACTCACAGGACCCTTTTTTTTGTTTCGAGGGAGAAATCTTCGTATAGATTCTCTGTGTTTTGGGTGGAAGTCAGAGTTATGGGGAAATTTTTACCGACTAAAACTCCCTCGGAGGTCACCTTCCGCGTTTGGAGAGGTCACGGTATCTTCTTTCTGAACAAAACCACGGCCTCGCCAACGCTGTGCTGGGATAGACTGTCCCGGGTTCTGCTTTACGCAGACTACTTCAATGACCGGAGACCACGTCCAGCCATCGTCCTCCTCAGGGTCGTTTATAAGCCGATGAGAACCCACATCCTAACCGACAACAACCCCAAAAGCCCCATTAAGGTAGAGGAACACCATACAGAGGCACGCCGCGATGGCGCCACAGCGGCCAACTCACAGCACCCAAACCAGCCTCACCTACTCGTGATACACCCTGCTGATTACCAGACGAGGCTCTGGCGCTCACCATCACGCGTAGGGCCAGGATGGTGTGAAATGGCCCAAATCCCTTCAAAAGAAAACCTTTGGGGATGCCTATGTCTAGCAATGGTCGTCTATCGGCTGATGATGAGTATCATTATAGTATAGTGATAATAGGTTTTTAATATCGACGTCCTTACCAAATTGTTACAAAATATGTGATGATGCTGTGTCCTCGTATAATAACAAATAAATTAACTTATCTATATGGGAACCGGACATTGTTATTTTAAAAGTGTGTGAAGTATTAATTAGCGAAAAAAAAACAGTATATTTATGGATGATGATATCTGCAATTGTATGAACAAATAATTATTCAACATTAGTATACAAAGAGTGAATAAAATCAGAAATGTGAAGATCCGCAGGAGAACTAAGATCACACATCGGGGCTGACATATCTCCAAGGGATAAAAGACCCAAAAAAATAAGGTCACCGACATAGTCCAAAAGATTACTAGACTTAAGTGGCAGTGGGCGGGGCATATTGCTCGAAGGAGTGCGGGCCGATGGACCGAGGGGCAGTAATGTCCTCGAGTGTAGGTGGACGTACTGTGGGGAGCCCTCCCACAAGGTGGACCGACGATCTGGTGAGAATCGCGAGAACCTACTGGATGCGATCAACGCGGGACCAATCGATGTGGAGTTCTTTGGGGGAGGCCTATATCCAGCAGTGGACGTCTATCGGCTCATGATGATGATACAAAGAATTACATTATTCAAAGGAATTATTTCTAGAAATTCATATGTAAAAGTGTTTATACAATCATCATCATCATCATCATCAGCCTTCATTTATACAATGCTGGATATAATCTTCCACGAAATCCGATCCTTTAACATCCACCTACTTCCGGTTGTTGTTGTGAGGTCCATCGTTGCATCCGGAGAGCGAGTTCCTTTAAGACTGCGATATATATATATATATAGATAAAACAAACTAAATATCTCTCTTACTGTTCCCACTGCTGGGACTCGGGACATCTCACAAAGTATCAGGACCATGGCGGATGTCATATATCCATAGAAAGCTGTTCTTGGGTCATGACGGTTTCCCGGGTTGCTTTTTTTTCTTCAACTAATTAAACAAGAAGACGTCCGGGACGGTCACTTGATAGTAAGTGATACGCCCACCCATAACTACGTAGTGCTAGTTACCGGAAACCGTCTCAGTAGTTATCACCGCAGCGCCTTCTGCTGCCGACAAACAGTACTGTGCAGAAATTTCTGTGCTCCGGTTTGAAGGGTGCTGTAGCTAGTATAATTACTAGGGTAAAGAGACTCGACATCTTGTCTCAGGAGACGAGCACGTCTATTGCAGTATTTACCATCCTAACTACCGCCACATTGTTATGGGCGTATCACTTACCATCAAGTGAACGTCCCGTTCGTCGCGTCACTTAATTGAATAAAAAAAAAGTACGTTTGAATACTAGAACTAAGTGCTATTTAGTCTCCAATGTTCCAGGATGTCTGATCAAGTGCTAGATCATAACAAATAAGTTTAATTAGAATATTAACAATGAGGATTGTTACAAGGAAAAATATATAATTAACCATAAATTATATTATACAGGTTTTTTTTTTTTAAAGTGATCTTTGGATCATAAAATTACCATCATGACATGAAAAGTGGAAGAAGCTTAAGATTCAAGAATAATACTTTCATCATCATTGCCCACAGCTGAACATAAATCTCACCAATAGATTGACGCGGCTGTTCCGAACTGTGATCCAAACCAAGTCCTCTGTGTACCAGACTGCAGATCCTCATAAGTCATCAAATCATCGCTCTCCTCCTACTCCGACTCCTCTTTGAAAGTAAAAAGTATTTTAATACTTTCTTCATAATCATCATCATCAGCCCTCTTCAAACTGAAGTTAGCGATCAGATTGAGAAAACCATTTCGACCCTCGGCTATTCTTTTTATCTGATGGTATTTAAGGGTGTTTGAGAGTGTATGGGGTCCCGCATAAAACCTCACGGGATTGAAGCCAGCCTGCTTGTGATACACCCTGCTAATCAACAAATGAGGCTCTGGCTCCCAGCAACCCGCATTAGGCCAAGGTGGAGGGGAAATGGCCCAAATACCTCTAATATGAACTCCTATAAACGACGGCCCCTGGTGTCTAATGATGCGGGCAGTACAGGACCGACCCGTTTGGGGATATATTTGGGGGAGGCCTATGTCCAGCTGTGGACGTATACCGGCTGATGATGATAATGAAAGTCTATCCCTCTCAAAACGATGAATGCTATATGATGTCAAAAAATCTTCACCTCTGCCTTATGAGCACGTAACCTTGATAGGTTGGTTAACCTGAGAACCGATCAGCTCGTGTTAAGACCATGATGTATTTAAAGTTGCGATGGAGAGAGACGGAGCTGTTGCTTGGCATTGCTCTGAGGGTCAAAATCCAGATCAAAGAAATTCGACGGAGAACTAAAGCTGTTGACGTAGATCTCAAAATCTGCTAGCTGAAGGGGCAGTGGGCCGGCCAGGTCTGTCGCAGTAAAGGCCGATGAGGGTGGAGTCTTGGTGTGGAAGCCGCGTTCAGGTCGCAGAAGTGTAAGACGCCGTCCCTCCAGATGGACCGACGACATCATCACAGCGGTCGGAAGTAGGTGGGTGCGAGAAGCTGAGGATCGCATTCGGTGGAAGATATTGGGGAAGGCCTATATCCAGCAGTGGATAAACAAAGGCTGATAATGATGGTGGTGGATTTAAAGGAAAGTTCATTATCCTTCCTCCTTGAAACAGTTTAATTCCACTTTACAACGCAAACGAAGGAAACAATAACATTTTAACAATAAACAATTGTGTAAGTAATCCGATGTTGTTACTTTATTACCGGTAATTGTTAATTTTATCTTAATTACTTAATATTTCAGTGTTACCATGACAAAGAGCTCACGGAGACTATTTTAATAATCACCATCATCTCCACTGATAAACTTAGGTCTCTTGTACTCAATAGAACACGATCTTACTGAAATTACACTTGAATGACATTGTAAATAAACAGCCCACCGATTATCCCCACTGCTGGGACTGAACCTCCTCTCACAAGGACAGAGATAAGGTCATTTAACCATCAACCCTAGTGAGAGCTGATAGATATTACATAGGAACGAAATCTGGTCTTAGAACGTATACGTTGTATAACGATGTTTTTCTTTACGGGAAGCTAAAGCTGTGTAAGGCTCGAACCTGCGTCTCCTCGAGACCTTACTGAGCTATCACAGCTAGATTTTTAGTATACCTAAAGACTTTGCTTTGAGCTAAGGAGAACGATAATTTTTTTTTTAACTTTTCAATAAAGTTGTTTCGAATGAATTGAATATATGACAAAAGTCGTGTCCAATCCACCAGCCTATCCAGGTTGGATGGTACATCAGATGTTATATGTATATATAGACATACGTATATAAACATATTTATATATAGGTAGGGGGTGTAAGGGCTTCCAGCACAACAACCGAACCCAAACTAATCCCCTCTGGTCGTGATGCTCCCTACTAATCAACTAACGGAGCTCTAGCTCTCATCAACCCGCATTGGGCCGTGGTGAGAAATGGTCTAAATGCTCCCCGTGTAAACCCCTACAGTAGATCTCTTTGAAGGAGGCGAATGTCCAGCAGTGGAAGTCTATTGGCTGATGATATGTGATGTAATATATATATGTACATCTTAATATTGATTGTGGCTATGGGTGATAGCATAGTTTGTTTGCGAAGAGCATAGGTGACAGTTTGATCTCCGTTGACTTTGATTTTATCCTATCGCGGGGAAATTAACATATATATATACTATGTTATATATATATATAATCTGTATATTTATCAACATTTATGTTTGTCACGAAATTCTCATTATCATAAATGTCACGATCACAGATGAAAACACCAAAAAAAAAACCTAATATATATACATTCAGATATTTTTATATGTTACACTACATAATGCTATTTATTCGTTTCCTTTTACCCAGAAATCGTATTTACAATGAACAGAAAATAGCTTTATATATATATATATTTATTTTTAGCGCTTTATAACTATTGTACTGTTCATTTAAATATATTGAATTATATGTTTTCAAGTTACTCATGTTTTCCGGATTCTGATAAACACGTTTAAAAAAAAAACAAGATATTGTTCACTTGTTACAGCTACGAGTATAATCTCAGAATCCTGAATGGATATCATAAAGTCTGAAATCTCTAAATCTTCAAAACCATTTTATAGATTATTTAAAAAAATCTTCTGCGTTCTATTTTATATGGTGTATGGGTTCTCTGGCCAGCCACCAACTCGGACTGGGCCAGTGTAGTGGGTTAAGACCCAATTCCCCTGAATGAACTTCAACAAACGACGTAGAGATCTTTGGGGGAGGCCTATGTCCAGCAATGGACGCCTATCGGCTGATGATGAAAAAGGGTTCATACACAACAACTCACGGAACCCAAGCCAACCTCACCTGCTCCTGGTGGACCTTGCTAATCAATAAACGAGGCTCTGGCTCCCACCAACGCGTATCGGGCCAGCGCGATGGGAAATTGCCCATATCCCCCCATATATATTCCCGATCTATGTGGGAATCTTTGGGGGAGGCCTATGTCCATCTGTGGACGTCTATCGAATCTTAAAACAAAATACTATAGTTTTTTTTTCTAAATTTTAGAAACTTTATGTACTTTCTCATACCTTGTCGGATAGGTATTGAAGTCATGTACTTATTTATGTGTTTTATACGTATTTTTTATTAATAAAAGTTTTATTTTAAGATAAAATAAAAATGTAAGTACGACGCCTTAGTTTTTACTGTCACCACTTCCAAAGAACCTAATTTAAAAGTTTCAGCCTCTAAGTGACCATTATTAATTTAATTAAATAAAACAATGATTAAACAATAATTATTATATTAAAATTTATGTAGAAATAAGTAAGAAATAAAATCATCGACTTTTTTCTTAGAAAATCGGGATTATTTTTTTAAATATTTAAAAAGTTAATAACTACAGAAGCATTGCTTTTGTATGGTGTATTCCATACATAGATAGATAGGGTACGAGCCATACTTTAGCCCCTCCAGATCTTTTACACTTATTACCTTTCACACTATATATATATATATAATTAAATATACTTCTCCCACCAACCCGCATTGGGCCAGCGTGGTGGAAAATGGCCCAAATACCTCCATATGAACCCTTTAAATCGACGGCTTCTAGTACGCGACGATGCAGCCAGCGCAGGGTTGATCGATATAGGGATCTTTGGGGGAGGCCTATGTCCAGTAGTGGACGTCTATCGGCCTACGAAGATGATATTTGTACTACTTAATTTTGTATTTTTTTTTTCAATATGTTTCCATAGATAGATAATATTCCGAATAGGCAACATAAAAACAGTAAATCGCTCACCATGTTCCAATGCGTCACGTAGTATGGTAAGTTATCCTTGATGATGATGAACTCTTCAATTATTACATCCATAGCGTTTATTCTATCTATTATACCGTTACCGAGATGTGCGGAATATAGCGATATGAGTAAATTGAAACCGTGGAACAGCATCTTGAATATCAAGTGCACGCGCACCGTATAGCGTTTCCCGCGCAACATCTTAACCGTAGCCGTGTGCTGAAGTAACTGTTCAATGATTTTGTATGTAACTTGCGTATTTTAATACGAAAGTATTTTTTTTTTCATCGCCGCGATACAGGAAACATTCTATTGTTTTACGGTAAACAAAAAAAAGTTGCAGTTGAGACACAATTAAATGTTATAATTATGTAAAACTGGAAACCTCTAATTGTATAGTTATCTCACGGTGTTAAGATTTATATGAACACTTTTAATAGGTGCTGGGCTTCCTTTCGTTGCTAACCTTTAATCTCGAGCTACTAATTTTTTTTTTTTGGCCTTTTTCCTTTATGGATATATCAGCCCCTACTAAAAATGTGATTAAGGCAACTCATCCCTTTTAGTCGTTTTTTATGACTAAAAGGCCTGGAAGAGTCTACGTGTTCGCGGGCTTTAAGTAAGTCATCTTCACTGCTTCCTAAGGGCGCTCGGGGTAGAATATAAATAGGAGATCTCATGTTTTGTCGCGCGAGGGTGCTGGGAGACATGCTTAGGCATACCCGCATGAGAAAACTGCTGCTTGATACTTTAGAATTACCATAGTGTCTTTTACGGGTCTCACCTCCCTTTAACTAGCTGTACCCCTGAAACTATTGGGGTAAAAACTCTTGACATTTTGTGTTAATAATGGAGGGCATTTGTGGTAGTGTATATGATCGGGGTTGTAACGGGTTCCGCACAACAACTCACGGAAGCCAAGCCACCCTCACCTGCTCGTGGTGCATCCCGTTAATCCAACAAACGAGGCTTTGACTCCAGCCAATCCGCATTGGGCCTGCGTGGTGGGAAATAGCCCAAATCCCTCCATACGTATCCCTACATACGACAGCTCTTAGTGCCCAGCGGTACCGGAGACTATGCTGACTGTGGTGGTGGGAGATCTTTGTGGAAAGCCTATGTCCAGCTGTGGAAGTCTATCGGCTGATGATGATATAATCCTAACTAAGGCAATGCAATATTAACGTCCTGTTCAACTTATTTAATAATTTTTTTTAATTGTAAAATCAACGTCTAAGTAACAAATTATCAATAGATGGAGCTGTAAGTAATGTTGCTAGTATCATGTTCGGTCGACCGATGGTGGGGTACTTGATCAGAAGGATCAAATATGGTAATATTTCTATTTAATAACACTTGACTATAGGGAAGGTCGACGGACGGTGGGGTATTTGATCAGGAGGATCAAATATGGTAATATTTCTATTTAAAAACACGACTATATGGAAGGTCGACGGATGGTGGGGTGCTTGATCAGAAGGATCAAATATGGTAATATTTCTATTTAAAAACATGACTATATGGAAGGTCGACGGATGGTGGGGTAGTTGATCAGGAGGATCAAATATGGTAATATTTCCAATTATAAACACTTGACTATATGGAAGGTCGACGGATGGTGGGGTATTTGATCAGGAGGATCAAATATGGTAATATTTCTATTTAATAACACTTGACTATAGGGAAGGTCGACAGACGGTGGGGTATTTGATCAGGAGGATCAAATATGGTAATATTTCTATTTAATAACACTTGACTATAGGGAAGGTCGACGGATGGTGGGGTATTTGATCAGGAGGATCAAATATGGTAATATTTCTATTTAAAAACACGACTATATGGAAGGTCGACGGATGGTGGGGTATTTGATCAGGAGGATCAAATATGGTAATATTTCTATTTAAAACACGACTATATGGAAGGTCGACGGATGGTGGGGTAGTTGATCAGGAGGATCAAATATGGTAATATTTCTGATCAAAAGGATCAAATATGGTAATATTTCTATTTAAAAACACTTGACTATATGGAAGGTCGACGGATGGTGGGGTACTTGATCAGAAGGATCAAATATGGTAATATTTCTATTTAAAAACACATGACTATATGGAAGGTCGACGGATGGTGGGGTACTTGATCAGAAGGATCTAATATGGTAATATTTCTATTTAAAAACACATGACTATATGGAAGGTCGACGGATGGTGGGGTACTTGATCAGGAGGATCAAATATGGTAATATTTCTATTTAAAAACACGACTATATGGAGGGTCGACGGATGGTGGGGTACTTAATCAGGAGGATCAAATATGGTAATATTTCCAATTATAAACACTTGACTATATAGAAGGTCGGATTTTTTTTTTCTGTAGTCGAATAATAATTCTTTATCTCAGTTCGCCGTTTTGATATTTAAACAGTTTTGTTACTATAAAACAATCAGACTCATCAACTCTTCATATTATTATTATCAACATCCTATGGCCCCTAGGTGGAGCAAAGGGCGTCAGCAATGACTCTCCATCGCGTTCAGTCTTGGGCTTCACCCTTAATGTCAGTCCACGTGTTCCCGATTTTCGCCTCATCTGCTACTGTGCGGAGCAATCTTGCTTGGGAATATGGTTGGGTTCTCTTCATAGAATATTTGTATACCGATTGGAGGTTCGCGGCAGAGCTCCAGGAAACTTTCATTGGAGATTCTCTCGGACCAGTGACTACCAAGAATACGGCGAAGACAGTGATTGACCAAGACGTGAAGCTGGTGCGAGATGATCTTAGTATTCTATTCACATTGAGAGGTTATAATTATAATAAATGAATAGACACGACCCTGACATTTGTTAGTGAATTTTAAATAGGTTTTATTTCATGTTCGATATGAAGCGAATTTATTAAAATAAACAAACTACAATAAACAAAACAAATATAAATAAACTTGATAAATGAAATGTCCTTAACGGAGTAGACGGAGACGGATGCTGTTGATACAGTGAACATCTTAAAAAAGATAATAACAAACTTTGAAATATTTATTCAACGTAGCGACGAGACGAGCTGAAGGTTCTGGTGATAAGTGATACGTCTGCACGTAACGACCTGGCGCTCGTAGCGACCATATACTGCACCATAAACGGACTCCTTCAAAGAGGATACCTTTAGTAGTTCCCAAGGTTGATCCTGGAGAGCAAAATTTTCGGGAAACCTACACCTAGTAGACAGCGCAAGAAATGGTTTGACGATATAAAGGAGTGGACCGAGTTTAAATACCATCAGTCAAAAAGGATAGCTGAGCATCAAATTGCTTTTCTCAATCTGATGATCAAACTCCAGTTTGAAGAGGGCACCTAACGATGATGATGATACTGCTGTGGTGCAGTACGCATGCATTTGTCGGCTGCAATAGTAGCTGCAGTGGTACCTAAACGGATTCCGGCAACACAGAGACCTAGCACAAAGTAATCGAGGCCAGTTGTTACTTAATAATGAATACTAATAACTATTCTTACTGTTTACTGCATACTGCTGCATCACGCAAGCAAATTACAGTTGCAATTTTAAATAACCAGCTTTAATAACGCCGACCTGATGCATACGAAACAGCCAAGGCCGCTGAAAGTCGATGGAACCGGTGTCAGATAATGTAGATTTGCCAATTCAATTGGAAGTTACTAAAGCTGATCTGGTCTGCAATCGAGAACTTATTTCTTGAAAACCGGTTAAATGTGGTATTGATTTAACCCTTACTTGTTTACGTTTAAAAGTAGTACGATAATAATGAACAACCCTCGTAATGTTTACGCTACTAAAATAAAAGGTCTTTTTTTGCATATGATTAAGTTACAAGGCGAGCGGAGCGTTCACCTGATGGTAAGTGATACGCCCGCCCGTAACAACGTGGCCCTAGTCAAGATGATATGCACTGCACCACATAGCGCTCATCGCCTGAGACATAAGAAGTCGAGTCTCGTTACCCCAGTAATTACACTAGCTACAGCGCCCTTCAAACCTGAACACGGTAATATTTTGCCCGCTGCAATTGGCGCTGCGGAAGCACCTAGACGGTCTCCGGGCACGGAGACTTACCACCAACAGTCCATTACACCAATAATCGTGTATACCGTCAATGTAGGTACCACCGCACCACTTAATTCTGCCGTCAAACAGTACTGCGCAAACATTACAGTGTTCCGGTTTGAAAGGCGCTGTAGCTAGTGAAATCACTGCGATAACAAGACTTAACATCCTATATCTAAGAAGTACAATGTGGCGCAGTGAACACCATCCTAACTAAAGTCACGTTTGATATTAGATTAAAAAAAAATTAAGAAAACAGAACTTGGGACAACTCTCGAGACCCAAATCAACCTCATCTGTTCGTGGTGCACCCTGCTAATCAACAAAAGAGGCTCTGGCGCCCGCCAACCTGTATTCGGCCAGCGTGGTGAGAAAAAGCCCAAATCCCTTCAAATGGACCCCTATAAACGACGGCTCTTAGTACCCGGCGGTACTGAAGGCCATGCTGACTGTGGCGGACGTTGGCAAGACTCCGGAACTAGGGGTGCTAATAATCCCCAGGCGACGACGATTTCACGTTAGACGACATCATGGAAACCCACTGAATGTGAGCAACGCGATACCAATTGATGTGGAGGTCTTTGGGAGCGGGTTATCTCCAGCAGTGACGTCTAACGGCTGATGATGATGAAGATAGAAACCGCAGAAAACCATTTAAGCTGTATTGTTATGAAACTATTATATATTCAATAATATAACTTTAATACTTATCTTCTTATAAATATATATATATATATATAATAAAAAAGAGGTTATGTTTGTTCGCAAATCATGTGAAAACTAGTGAACTTATCGACAATCGAACATGAGCCTGCGATGCGGAATGATCTGTAAATGCTTCATCATCATCATCAGCAGATAGACGTCCACCGCTGGACATAGGCCTCTCCCAAAGATCAAAGATCTAGATGGTTATAAGCTATTTATTTTTTGAATTTCATACAATCTTCATCGTAGCGTTTCTAATTAACTTTTGTAAACATTTTCATTTGGTATTATTTATGCGGTCGCTATGGTAACGGTTGCTATAGACAGTCATTTGTGGCTGCGGTCGCTCTCAAGGAATATTTCGGACGAATGTCAAATCTAACTTTATATTACGGCTAAGTTACAATAAAACTAATTCCATTTGTAAAGACAAAAATAACTTATTCCCAGAGAATGTATTGTTCCATTGAATGACCTAAGATAAAAACTTAATAGCGCTTAAAATAAAACTTGACAGGTTTACTTAGATATATTGCATTTGGTTAAACGATATAAATAACAACCTGTTTAAGATAAATCCATTTTCATGACACACGCGACCATGAGGCAACATGTGATAGGTATTACTAGATATTAAGTGAGCATTTGGTTTACAATACTACAACTTAACTGACGACTTAATCTATTGAATAATTTGGGTTTTTTGACACTTTAAGTTATATACTCTTTGAATGGAAACAAATTAAAATTATCATCTCATACATAGAATATTAATATACTACAGGGACAGTGATGAATTTTTTTTATATGCTGGAATAATTTTTCTATGTATGTACCTGTATATATTAATTTTATTATAAATTTACTAAAAAAATTATTAAATATCTCTCAAACCCTCCTCTTTTTTTTTATCAAAGATTAACCAATGCATATAAATAATATAATTAAACTATACTTTTAGTTTTAAACATTTAAATGGAAGTTATGATTAATGCTATATATGTGTGTTTTATGTAAAAATAAAGAAAATTGATAAGCTATTACACCCATTTCACAATTTTGTCTGAATACATCTTATACACGCCGACGTACGAGTGGCCGACTACACGGCGCCGTGTAACCGGCCCATTATATGGCGGCGTGTTTTATACTGGCAAATAACAGTTCATATCCTACTTTCCTAAATCTATCTAAATAATTATCTTTCAACTCGCTCAAAAGATACGGAACTATGCTGACTTTAAATTTATAAGTTTATTTTTAAGTGCAGATAAGCACAAATTCCGGGTGTAAAGTGCATAGCCTACACGAAATCTCTGCACGGCTTCATTTACACGGCGCCGTGTAGTCGGCCCCACGTTCAAAGTACATAACGATTTATTTGAATTATTAAATAAGTCATAACTTCATATTTGATGTTGCAGAATTCAGTGTTACCATCGGAAAAATTTTACTAAGTTATATAGTTACTAGAGTAATAACACTAGCGCAGTACGATGCCAATTAGGAAAATAATAAGCAACAGTAACTTATGACGAACAATGTAACTTACTCTTAATAACTAAGCGATATTAAAAAAATATTATTCAATACGTAAGCAAAAAATAAAAGGACAAAAAGAATTTTATTCTATCTGTAATTAAAACATAAAATCCTTGAAGAGTAATCCACTGTTTATTTCCGGTAATTGTCTTAATGGGGGTAGGGTCTTTATTGGTGATGGTCAAGGTACCATCACAGTTCTTATTTCTACCGCCAAACGATGACGACGATAGCGACGATGACGGTGAAGATGACGATGGTGATGATGACGGTGAAGATAACGATGACGATAACGATGATGATAATAATAGTATATTAAGATGTTCTTCTTCAGGTAACTCCATACAACGATCAATGAAATAATTGTTTGTTTTCTAGTTTACGCGGAGAGTAATTAAAACCAATATAATTTTTTATTACTGCTTAAACTTCGCATAACAGGAGATGAATTAAATAAAAAAGATATATACACAACAATTCGATGAAGCGTTGAGACGAGCGGGACGTTCACCTGCTGGTATACGCCTGTCCAAAACAAAGCGAAGCTAGTTAGGATATCTACTTGCCCTGTAGTCTCGGGCTTTTAAGAATAGGACTAAGATAAACCCTGCCTGTCGTAGAAGGCGACTAAATGGATTCGAGAGTTGGAGGACTTTGAGGGTAGAAGCCCTCATTGTTCACTAAGCGAGTCCGGGTTGAACGACAAGTACAAGGTGGTCTAGTGCTTGTCGCTAGAGTTCCAAGGAGGCCTACTTGGGACGTGCTTTAGAAGTAGTGCCGGAAAGCGCCGGTGCGTTTCGTAGGAGATCCTGGGGTGTCCCTCAAACCACTGAGGATCATCACCGCAAGGGTTTTAGTGGGTAAAAATCCCACTTTACCTTATCTTCAGTCCAGAAGAAGAGTATTTTAGATTTCCCCCTCAAGAACAAATAACAATGGTACCGCTGACAAAAAGCAATATTTAAATGTTTCCGTGTTCCGGTTTTAAGGGCGCTGAGGTTAATTAAAATACGCGGTAACGTGACTCAACACTGTGACAAGATGTGTGCAGTGTATATCATTCTAACTATCGCGACTTTATAGCCGGCTGTAATATAATCATCAATTGAATGTCATCCTTGTCTGGTTCCCTTGTCGAATTAAAAAAATTGCCCACTAATGAGATAATCAGATACTGGACTTTCAAAGCCTTCGATAGAGCTCATGAAAGAGGATGCGGGAACCTTTTTCTGGTGTCTTCTTCCACCAGCCCGCTAGAAATACAATACGTATATAGTTCGTTGACACAATGGCTTCCCTTACACAGCGGATGATGACGTAACTTAGAAGGCTTCAGCTGTTACTTGGATTATCTAATAAGTACACAGTAACAGCCATATTCACACAGCGAGACGTTCACCCGATGATAAGTGATAAACCTGCCCATAACGTAGCGTCAGTAAGATGATATATACTGCATCACATTGTGCTCGTCGCCAAGTCGCAACTAGGGTCACGTTATGATCGGCGAGCACAATGTGATATAGAGTCCTTCCTCCTCAAATTGTATTCCTCATGTCTGAGAGTCGTGACTACTTCGACCCATCACTCTTGTCTTCATGATGTTTCGGCGTCTCGTCCTATATCCAACTACTCGGACTCCACTGGAAGTGGAGTCGAGTGTGTTGCGGATCTGGTCAGACCAACGCATTGGGATGCGACCCTGCGGCCTTTTTCCTTCCACTTTGCCATTTCATTTCTTTCTTCTGCCTATGTCTTGTTCACAGGAGCCTTTATTCACCACAGTTGATCCAAGGCGCCAGTGAGCTCCAAGGTATTTGTCCTATCAATGCCTATAATTTTAGTCTTCTGTTAATTGATAGGCAGACCCAAGTAATGGCTGATTCGTTCCATTCTCCGTAGCAGTGTGCACATTTCAACCTCATCTGCGGACAGGAGCATTGTATCAACTGCCTAGCGGACGTTGCACAATTTCACTCCACCAATGCGTACCACCTCCCTCCCACTAGCCTTATGATTTATTTGCCATACACGTTGAACAAAATAGGTCAGAGAACGCAGCCCTGATGAACCCCTTTCTCAAATTTAACCGGTTGGGACGTCATTTCCTCTATTATGACTACACCATGTCTATTAAAGTACAGGGTGGAGATAAGCGTCGTCAGATAACTTGGTACACCAAATTCTCCCGACACGCTCCACAAGAAGGTCCAGTTGACGAAGTCAAAAGCCTGGCTGTAATCGACGAAGCAAAATGACTGGCGCATTATACTCATAACCTTTCTCTATGACCTGGTTGACGTTTAATATTTGCTCACGCGCACCGTTTTCTTTAACAAATTCTGTTTGCTCTTGTGGAATCTGCAAGTCCAGATAATGGTGAACACGTCTATTGAGGATATGCAGCATAAATTTGCGGTAGCTGTCAAAATGTTTTGCGGAACTCCTTTTTGTGAAGAGGATAAGAGTGATACAGAGTACATCGTCCTAACTAAAGCCACATCAATTTATTATTGGCGTCCACCACAATGTGGTGCAGTGTTATTCTAGCTAGCGCCACGTTGTTATGGGCAGTCGTATCACTTATTATCAAGTGAACGTTTCGCCCGTCGCTTCGCTTTATACAATAATAATAAAACTTAAAACCTTATTTCAATACAATTTATATATTAAATTTCATAAACAAAATATAATAACGGCTGGACCATTAATTCCGAACATTATATACTACTCTGTGTAATAAAGTAAGTCATTATTATGTTAATATTTAAATAAATAACGTATTAATTTAATAACAACATTAGCATTTTTATGTAATTTTATTAAACGAGGTTATTATATATATTTTTTTTAATAACAAACAAAATTAACTCGTAAACTTTAACTCAAACGTAAGTAACAGTAACAGTATTATACCTTTTAACTTGATAAATTAAACTTGAAAATGACATTTAAATGATTTTTTTTTGTTATTCAATTAAGCGACGAGACGAGCGGAACTATCACTTAATAATAAGTGACATGCCCGCCCATAACAACGTGGCGCTAGTTACATTAATATACACTGCACCACATTGCGGTCGTCGCTTTGAGACAAGATGTTGAGGCCCGTTACTCCAGTAATTACACTAGATACAACGCCCTTCAAACCGGAACACAGTGATGTTTGTCGGCTGCATTAGTTGCTACGGTTTTACCTACCTAGACGGTCTCCGGCAACAGAGACCTACCATCAGTACCTTTATCTGTTTCATAGAATATATGTATACAGGTGGTAGGTTTCTGTTAACAGGGACCATAGGTAGGTACCATCGTAGCATTTAATGCAGCCGACAAACGTTACTTTGTTCCGGTTTGAAGTGCGTTATATCTAGTGTACTTACTAGGGTAACGAGAGTCAACGTCTTGGCTCAAGGTGTCGAGTGCAATATGGTGCTATATATACCATCCTAACCAGCGCCACGTTGTTATGAGCGGGCGTATCACATACCATCAGATAAACGTTCCGCTCATCTCGTCGGGTCATTGAATAAAAAAAAAATCAATACGCCGGAGGTTTATTATGATCTATAATAGATGATCTACTCAGTAAACTGCGGAGGTCTACAATGTATGATAGTTTTCTAATCGCACCCAATAACCTATCGATAGGTCTGATTATCTTGACCTCTATTGATCCCCACTTCACCTCAATCTTGGCGCGCTCTCGCCAAACCCGTCCGGTTCGAAGGTCAACGAATTGTATACTAGTTAGGAATTATGCAGTACTGATATAATTAATATATTCATTAAGTTATGGATGATGGTAGGGCCGACGAATCCAAACAGATTTTATTAGAGACTCGTTAATTTCTAGAATTTTCTATACACATCAAACATATACAACAACTTATTATCGATATGTTTAACTATATATCATCATCAGCCGATAGACGCCCACTGTTGGACATACACCTCCCCCAAACATTCCCACATCGCTCGTGTAGGGATTCATATGGGTGGATTTGGGCCATTTCCTACCACGCTGTCCCAATGCGCATTGGTGGGAGCCAGAGCCTCGTTTGTTGATTAGCAGGCTGCACCACGAGCAGATCAGGTTGGCTTGGAACCCGTTAGTTGTAGTACGGGAACCAATACGCCTCTCATTAAAAAAGTTTTACTACCAAATGTTACTATTGATGTTACTTCACTTACATCTTAATGAAAAACAACAGGTACTCGTTAATTAGTATACTACCCCTCGTTCATGAAACTTTTTATCGAATTCTTCAATCTTGATGAGATGACTTCACCTGATGGTGAGCCATACGCCTGTCCATAACATCGTGTTTCTAGTTAGGATGATAAACACAATGTTGCACTCGTCGCTCGAGACATAACATATTGAATCTCGTTAAATCAGTAATTACGTTAGCTACAGCGCCCTTCCAACCGAAACACTGTTATTATTTGTCGGGTGCAATAGGCGCTGAAGTGGTATGTACCTAAACAGTCTCCAGTAACAGAGATCTAATACCAGTAAAGTTTATGTTTGTTACGGTCACTGATGGTAGAACTCTGTTGCCGAAGTCCGTCTAGATAGGTACCACCATAGCGCTTTGCAGCTGATAAATAATTATTGTGTTCTGGTTTGAAGGGCGCTGTTGCTAGTGTAATTGCTGAGGTAAAGAGACTCAATATCTTATGTCAGGCGCGAGCATAATATTTTGCTATCGTCCTAAGTAGTAACATGTTGTTATGGGCATATCACTTACCATCAGGTGAAGGTCCCGCTCGTCGCGTATTGCTTAATTATATAAAAAATCGCAGGATCCCTTAATTACAAACAAAAATACAAACATTGTTAATTTAATGGTTATGTTTTGTTAACATTACCACGGTTTTTGTATAACCTTAAAAATGATTTACACTACATAAACCTCGAATGAGGTTTTATTCAGTTTTTACATTTAAAGACGATATGTAATCAAAATTATTCACACAACTGAATCAAACTGTATTCAATATACTTACAAAATTCCAGTTGGTCAGGAAGCATACCGCCAAATATTTTAAATCCTTCAACATCGGATCTTTTGACTTGGTGCCGTCTATCGCGAAGCACATCATCACCCCCCAAACACCGACCACAAAGAATAAAATGCAGTTGATCGTGTGAAAAACTGTCCTAATCATTAGATTTACAGAAAACTTCCTTTTCAAAATTCCCACCGGCGTAACGCGCGGAGCTGCGTCCTCCATTTTGAAATTTTGACAGGAGCGCGCCAAAACACTCACGGCATGGAGTAGCGAAAAGGTTGTTTTTTTTTTATCTTCCCTTGTAAAAGACAACAACGTTAATACGTGCTGCCGCGGCGAGGTGAACTAGTTATATGTCTCGCGAACACTGACACGTTCGCGGCACGAGGTATCAAACCTCCTTGTATACCAAACCTCCGTGCTGAGTCTTTGGATACGGCAAACCAATTAATATCAAGTTGTAATCAACTAAGTGCGCACTTTTATGATCATAATATTAAAAATATAAATATAGATCCCAAATCTAAGTCAAAATTTTTATTCATTTCACATTCGTTCACTTATTGAACATCAAATTCTACCAGCCATTTGCAAAAGTAATGCCTGGGACCTGAGAAGAATGGGCGCAAGAAACTCACCAGGCTTTATATATATATATATATATATATATATATACACCCTCTTTTTTAATTCAATTCTTAAATGTCTTACATGCACACATCTAACGACGTACTGCATGAGAATCAGCGCGTATTATTTCCACATGTTATCGAGTTACTCTTCAATACTACTGTATCCTTTGTTAATTAAGAAATTTTTTGAAATGGTACAATGGCAATTGTAGGACAATTTACAAGATTTTATTATAAATCCCTTTGTAACCACCAGACTAAAAGGAAGGGTGTTAAACGTTGAAAACATCTTCGTGTGTTATGGAGCGCAGAATTTTCTAAACATACTTTCTGAGGAGTCTTTTAGTAGTCCCCCTCAATAAGTGGTATTTTTTTTTTATTTAGTTAAGTAACGAGACGAGCGAGACCTTTACCTTATGGTAAGTGATACGCCTGCCCATGACAAAGTGGCGTTAGTTAGGATGAATATTTACTGCACCACATTACGCTCGTCGCCTGTAACATAAGATGTTGACTTTCATTACCCCAGTAATTACACTAGCAACAGCGACCTGCAAATCGGAACACAGTAATGTTTGCACACTACTGTTTATTGGCTGCAATAGGAGCTGCGGTGGTACCTACTCTAGACGACAGAGACCTACAATCAGGATAATTATCTTTGCGGTTATGTTGTAATATCATTCTTCTTCATTAAAACTACTACTGCTAATGATAATGAATCAATATATATTGAAATTGTGCACATACTGAATCATCCAAAAGTACGGATATATATTTATATTAATTTAATTAATATCATACACTCATAACTAACTTAATGTTCCCACTGTTGGGACTCGGTGACTACGCTAAGGAGAAGACAGTCAAGGTGATTTATTAACTACGCTAGCCAAGTGCAGGTTGGGGGACGTTACATATCAACAAAAGCTCATGCTGATTTCCTCATGGTGTCTTCCTTCATCGAAAATTCAAGTTCAACAAAGATCGAACCCGCTAGGAACTCTCGATCGGAACCTGAGAGAACTAAGTTATCCTTGCTTCTAATTCCATATATCACAAACATACGCATGTTTGAATTTCTTTAATCCACATTAATTTTTCAATTGCTTACAAACATTTCTATTGCTTTTGTTTAAACAATACTATTGTAAATGATTACATATATACTTATTTCTGTAATTAGTTTAAAACTTGAATTAATACAAAGTATGTTTTAAGTGTTATTTGATATTCCAAAATGAATCTAATTGCATATGAAGCTATTATAACAATTGTTTTATCTTGATTGTAGTGTAAACCCTTATGTAGTTTTGTATTATATAAGTATATTAATTTGATCAAATTATACCTAAAAGAAGTAACATATTGTTTATCAGTAAAAACAGTTCTTAATTAAGATGATGTGCAAATTCAAATTTTTTCGCAACAAGTAATAATGAGTTTAGAACATTATGAATATATGCAGTAATTATTTCCCTCTGTCCGTGCGTACATCAATTGATATGAATACTGTATGTTTGGGATTTTATAATTGGAATGATCAGTTCTTTTTTGCAGCTCTGAATAGGAAAAGCATCGTGTTTTTTATGTGTTGCAAGGTATTTTTTTTTACGTAAAAAAACGTTGTCCGCCAAGATTTTGTTTTTAAACTAAACCTGTTTTGACGAGAACATGTTAACTGACGCAAAAGCGGTGCAGCTTGCGATTACAAAAGCAGAATTTTTAATGCTTATAAAAAAAACATTCTAAAATCGTATTTGTTGTTACATTTACAATTTATGCAGTAAACATTTTTTTTAAATCTTGAAACAACTACACTCGTTCAAGCTAGTTAAAACTACTAAATAAACTAGTTAAATAAATCCATTATTCGAGATGACATAATCAATTATCAAACGCATAAAGACCAATTTTTTTTAACTAAATTATAAAGAATGTATAATGGCTCATCTCCGGTAACGACCTTTACAGAATATACGTATTCTATATACTATATATAATGAATATGAGTTTTCTTTGTTCGCCAATCACGTGAAAACAAGTGACGTGTCGACACAGGAACATGAGCATTCGATGCGGTAAGTTTTGTAGATGATGATAAGCTATTTAATTTTTATATTTCATAGATCCTTCATTGTTTTACTTCTAACGAAGTTTCATAAATATTTTCATTTGGTATTATTTATGCGGTAGCTATAGTGACGGTTCCGGAAGCTATTTTCTGGAACAATTTATGATTAATGTTAATGTATCGAGCCTATACGTAAAAGAAATATTGCCATTTTCAACCAAGGACATGTTTTATAATTTTTATATTTTCTTGAGTATATTAAGGAACAAAAAGTAGCTAGATATTCTGTACTTTAGTAGTCTGAACTAGATAACGCTTTGTTACAACTTGTGATTACGTATTCCTCGTTTTAATATAAATCTTAATCTTGATAACGACCGATACGGTATGAAAATCTCATGAACGTTATCGATAGTAACTCAATCACTTCTAATAGTTCCTGTATTGTGTCACTAGATGGCGCAGAAAATAAATTTTTATTTTCAAATAGTAAAAATTGTCTTGATTATCGAAGCATAATTGCATAAGAATTAACTTTCAAGTATTAATAGTCATTTCATAAAACTGTTAATAGAATATTAACGTATGGTTGCAGAGATACAAAATAACAAATCCACTACTTAATTGTCACAGTTCGTGGATAAAAATACTCAAATTTAAAAATTGTGTACTACTATAAATGTAAGTATCAATTTTTGTATCGATAAAGTAGGACATAACAAATAATTACAATAATATATACCTTAAGTCTATTATATGTGTGGTTAGTATATAAAAAAGCTATCATAGATTTTTGTTACATATCTAATAAATACGGCTAGATTAATATTTACAAAGCATTTTCCCAATGTATTCAATATCTATTATTGATTTATTTAAAATGTATATGCAATTTTCACAATATTTGTAACAAAATGTTTAATTATAATAATTTTTTTAAGTTCCTGTGAATATATTGCGGACGCTATATGCGCCGCGTCAGTTTATGTCTCCTAAAAAATGACAGGCGCTATAATATAATTTGAAATATCTCATGAAGCTATTTACGTTTTTAACAGTAATTAACATGTGGAAATGACACTTTGGAAAAATTTTATACAAAATAGATAATGTATACGTAATTTTGTTATCAATTTTATGTATTCTTGTTACATAAAATTGACAATAAAATTAATAGCCTTTTATCCATCTCTTAAATAGAACTATGAAGAGAGTGGCTCGAACGTCAAAAGTAAACACCTGAGTTTCAGTTTCTACTCTAAAAGAGTCACTAGTAGATATATATCAATAGATAGACAAGCAAGTCCGAAATTAATGCAGCACGAGTTACACAATAAAATCATTTATATAGATATGAACAAGAGCGATAGGATTGAAAATCAAGTTCGTATACTTTTCCAACCTTTGGTGACAAGAGTTCAAACTCTTCCACAATTTTTACAAATACACACTGCCACATAGTACATACTTACTATGTACTTGGATAGTCTGAAACTCGTTTAATATAATTCGAATGTTGTTTTAGGAAATATAACATTAATCTCTTCCTTGTTCAGTTACTTAAATGTACTTGTATCCAAAATGTTATATTCGTACCATTTTTACGCATGCGTTATACGCAAATATATTATATGAGTAATTAACATTTTTAAATGCGATGTTTTAGTACAGTCGACAGTTAAATATAAGTAACATGGATGGAAAGGTAACATTTTTCACGGAGTCGATTTTAGAATTATATGACCATCACGCACCTATCAAGCGAGTCAAAATCAAACATAAGCCAGCGCCTTGGTTATCTCCTGAAATTAAGCAATGGATGGCCTGCCGAGATAAAGCTCGAAAGAGGCTAAAACGTCAAGCGTCCGAGCGAAATCTAGCATACTATAAACTATTACGAAATCGGTGCAATCATCTGTGTCGAGATGCCAAGAGACGCCATTTTTATGAATCTCTCATAAATCGTAAATCTTCTGATGTATGGAAATTTTTAAAATTCGTAGGCATAGGTAAAACATCCTCTACGTCCTGCAGCGGCCTCGATTTAAACGCACTCAACAAACATTTTTCCACACCCTCTTTCTCAGTTGATCAACGTCGTAAATCGAGAACTTTGCAAACGCTACTTAATCTCCCTTTGCCTCAACATTCTTCCTTTAAGTTTCAGTCAGTATCGACCAATGAAGTTCGTAAAGCTATCCTATTACTTCCAAAGCTGTAGGTAGTGACAACTTGTGCTCTAAAATGTTTATCCCCATTCTTGATATATTACTTCCTAGTTTAGCGAACATAATTAACCATTCCTTACAATCTGGATCCTTTCCTAAATCCTGGAAATCCGCTAATATTATTCCTTTACCTAAAACCAGCAATCCTTCGTCTTTGTCACATTATCGTCCTATTTCCATACTTCCTTTTCTTTCCAAAGTCTTAGAGCACATTGTTCACAAGCAACTACAAAATTTCCTCCGTTCCAATAATATTCTTAGCAACTTTCAATCCGGCTTCCGATCAGGACACAGCACGGTGTCTGCGTTGTTGAAAGTCACAGACGATATTCGATGGGCAATTGAAAACCAATCCCTAACCATTCTTGTACTACTTGACTTCAGTAGCGCATTCAACTGCGTGGATCTCGATATCCTGCTCGGTATCCTTCGATCCCATAACATTACTACTTCTGCCCTAAGGTGGTTTGATTCATATTTTCGGGGCCGTTCACAACGCACACGTCAAAATGAATCCTTCTCAGACTGGGTTGCTGTCGATGCTGGCGTGCCTCAGGATGGTGTTCTCTCTCCTCTTGTTTTCTCAGTGTTTATTAACACAGTCACTACTTTGATATCCTCAAATTTTCATCTTTACGCAGATGATTTGCAAATTTACCGTCACTAGTGAAATTAATAGAGCTGTCATGGATATTAACTGTGATTTGGAAAACATTCATGAATGGGCAACGTCTCATGGACTCTTACTCAATGCCAACAAAACACAGGCCATCATAATTGGTAGTAGGTATGCTATCCATGCATTAAATCGATCTGCAATTGGATCTCTCACATTGGATGGCCAGCCAATTGTCTTTAGTGAAACTGTTAAAAACCTTGGCGTTACTTTTAACTCTTCCTTAAGCTGGAATGAGCAGGTTAGCAATGTTAGCAACAAAGTTAACTTTGCATTTCATACACTCAAATGTCTCCAATATTTTTTGCCTTTGGAAACTAAAATTTCTCTTGCACAAAGTCTCATATTACCCATTCTGGACTACGCTGATGCTTGCTACCTAGATGCCACTGAGGAGCTTCTCAATAAGCTTGAGCGTTTGCAAAATTTGTGTATCCGTTTTATTTTTGGTCTCAAAAAATATGATCATGTTTCTGAGTTCCGCAAAAAGCTCAAGTGGCTCCCAGTCCGTTTCCGCAGAAATACTAGAATATTGTGCCTCTTATTTGATATCCTACATAATCCTAACTACCCGCAATATTTACGTGATCGCTTTACCTATGCCCGCCCCTCCCTCGCTCCTTGTAGAACACACATTAAAACTCTCCTCAAATGCCCTGTTCATAAAACACATGCTTACGCAAAATCATTTTCTGTACAAGCAGTCATACTTTGGAATTCCCTCCCTCCGAGCATACGAGCGTGCAGCACCATAGCAGCATTCAAGAAATCTGTTAAAGAACACTATTTATCCTTACCGTATTAAATAAAAGTATATATATGTATGTATATGATTATGTTTATGTATTTGTATTGTTTTATATCTTGTAATATGTATATATTATTATATGTAATGTTTACTGTATGCACTAGGTTTGTGTTTCTAATTCTGCTTTCCTTCTGCGGGCTACTGGAAGAGATTTCAACATGAAATAAGTAGTGCCCTTGTACTCTGTATCCTTATTGTCTAGTTTCTTCTAATAGCTGCGTGTACAAATATATTAAATAAATAACTAACACGTTATAATAATGTCATGAATAAAACAAATATTAATAAGTTATTAAGTTTAATTACCATAATATAATAAGACACGGCGTTACAGGTTGTAGGTCTCTAGCAGGAGGGTTGGGTAGGTAACCCTACTCATGTTTCAGCCGATAAACTGTAGCGTGCAAACTCTGTGTTGCGGTTTGAAGGGCGCTGTAACTAGTGAATTTATTGAGACTGAACATTTACCATCAGGTGAGCGTACCGCTAGTCTCGTCGCTTAGTTAAAAAAAGGATAAAAAAAGACGAATCCTTTGTATTTGGGTTATATTTTTTTGGCTAGTCTCAAATTTTCATCATCTGAAGGGTTAACTAGTTAAATTATGCTGACAACAATACGTCTACGGTTTGTACGTTTTTTTTTATTTTGTAATTAGTTCTTTAAATAAAATAGCAGAAAATTATAGATTTTCAAAAATAGACTTGAAAACAGTTAACATATTTTATTAGTTTCTAGACTTTCTAATCTATATTAGTCTTTTTAACCTCGAATAAGAGAAGTGAAAATCACAACCCTTGTGACTCACCAACAAATAGAAACACACGTCGACAAAGTACAAGCTTATCTGCCGTATTTTATTTTCTCATTAAAAAAGGGGGGTTCAACGCGGATATCTGTATGGCTTAACTGAAAAACGGTTGAGTCTGTCTGAACCTAGTTTCCCGGAAAAATAATAGATACAATAATCTGATTACCAATGATAATACAAGGAATATCTTTTCATGTGTTTAAAGAGATATTTACTAGTTTGGCAATTAAAACTTTTGAGGTAATGATGATGATGATGATGATGATGATGATGATGATGATTATATGATATTATTCTTAGATAATATCATAGTCTATTGGAATGAAATGTTCAGATTAAAGGAATTAAGGACTAAAGGAATTAAACTATCAGATTCAGGTCTCTGTTGCCATCGCAGCTAATAAATAATACTGTGTTATCATTTGAAGGGCGCTGTAGTTAGTGAAATAACGGACGTAACAAGACTTAGGGGTGTAAAGGGTCCCGCACATTAACCTCACTGGCTCGTGGTGAACCCTGCTACTTAACAGACGAGGCTCTGGCTCCCACCAACCCGGATTAGGCAAGAGCGGTGAGAAATAACCTAAATTCTCACATAAGATCCCTACAAATGAAGGGCACAGGAATCCGCTGGATGAGGGTAGCGCCGGACCGATCGATGTGGAGATCTTTGGGAGAAGCCCATATCCAGTTGTGAATATCTCTCGGTAGATGATGATGAACGACACTTAGCATCACAAGAAGTTACATGGCTATGTGGCACTGTAGTAAGTCAATCTTAGCTCTTACTGAGGGTAAGTGAAATCATTTCATTATATAAAACTAAAACAGATTTCTCCCTCCAAAAACTTGTCGCAATTTAAGAATAAATTGCAACAAAAAAAAAAAAGCTTTAATTGCAGTACTTATTAAAAAGTACCGGACTTACCTAAAAACCGGAAATCTCAAATCGTTCAAGATACAATCCACAGTGTTATATGTTCATTATGGAAAAATGTGTTTATCAGCTCTTTGTTAATTTACAAGTACATAATTACACGTTTCTTTTAACTTAACTGGATTTCCGGGAAACCTTCGCCGTATCCGGTGTTTTAATAATAAACATATGTTATTAGTGAGAATGAAGGAAAATCGACCAAAACTATGATTATTTTTTATATAAATACGACTAGACGAGCGGGACGATCACCTGATGGTAAGTGATACGTCCGCCCATAACGTGGCGCTAGTTGGGATGATATACAGCATCACATTGCGCTCGTCGCCTTTAGACATGAGATATTAAGTCTCGTTGATCCAGTAATTTCACTAACTACAGTTCCTTTCAAACCGGAACAAAGTAATGTTTGCTGCTACCTAGACGGTCTCTGGTTACAGCGACCTACCACCAGTGAACTCCCTCTCCTCGTATATACTTAAGGTCAATCATTTAAATGAAATTAAACAATAACCCTTGCACACTACTTCCTCCTAATTATTTCTTCATTTATTTTGAGGGATGCCTTTAGCTGAATGTTTTTTGAAGTGGAACCTATGGGCATGGAGATCTTGTGGGAATATCTTTTTCTGGCAGTGCTCGTCTATGAGGTGATGATTATTGTCATACCTCTCAATCCTATATCGAGGAGGAAAACTTCCCTTTCCAAATATCTAAGGGCGCGCCGGAATATACAACTCGCCGTCCTCTCGGCTTTTAACCGTCACGTAGACAACAGATCCTCCCGAGTCCATCATCGTGACGCCATGGGAGCGATGAGAGAAAACTCTCTTGATTCCTTCCTACGAAACTGATGATGGGCTCCGCCGCCAACCAACCATGGAGGATATAGAGAGTAGTAAACCGCAATACTAACACTCGTCTCCTTCCGCAGCTTTACCAGGGCTGCGACGGGTAGTGCAAGTCTAATCCCGCAGTCCATAGACACATCCGAGATGAGCTACATGGAGCGACCACCTCGAGTCAGACCCACGCCTTGTACTGGGTAAGTAGATTCCTTTCAGCTTCGCCGTGGGTGACCAAGGCCACCACCACGACGAATAAAAAAATAAATTCGCGTGCTACTAAATAATACCTTTGTCTATGAGTGAGGAAGGATAAAAGAAAAACAATGGACGTAGTTACGATTATTTGTTATTGTCTAATATCGATTGCGGATTAAAATCGATGCAAATAACATTTAATCGCCAAGAAAAAGCATATATAATGGCGTTGTGTAATATTTTTAATTGTGAAGGAACTGTGCATTAAAAGTATAATTAAAATGGCATTGATAACCGTTTACTGTGCATGTACTAATTATTATTTTATTATTTAATTAGATAGCAGTAAGAACTTATAATACTAGCTGTCCCTCGCCCGCCTTGTCGTAACACCGCGCACATCCCTTTGAGGAAGGAACTTTGCAAAATCCTTTCTTAGCCGACCTCTAAATCACAGAAGCAATACCCCCACTTAATTTTGAGTGTTTACATCTGATAGTTACGGAGATATCGTGATGAGTCAATAAATATCTGGATATCTCCTATATATATACTAGCTGTTCCTCGCCCGCTTTGCTAGTCGTAATATATAATTAGACTTGAAATTTGACTGAAATATTCCTTAAGAGCGACCGCAACCGCAAATGACTTTCTACAGCAACCGTTACCATAGCAACCGCATATGTAATACCAAATGAAAATGTTTACAAAAGTTAATCAGAAATGCTATGATGAATGATCTATGAAATCCAAAAAATAAACCGCCTATAACCAAATGCAAATCATTCCGTGTCGATACCTTCACTAATTTTCACGTGATTGACGTACAAACAAAACACATTTTCACTATATACATATATTATATATATGTATATATGTATATATATATATATATATATATATGTACATAATAGATTTTACCCATTTTCATTATATTCAATATAGATACATAGATTTATAATTTTATACTTGATATCCAGAGATCTATTGACTCATCACGAGATCTCCGAAAGCGTTAAATGTAAACACTCAAAATTTGGTGGTGATATTGCTCATGTTACTATCACTAGATTTCACGTGATTGGTGAACAAATAAAACCAATTTTTATTATATATATAAAATCCTAACTAAACAAGATTGATATGTCAAAATCTAAAATACTTCCTTAGCTCGCATTTAGAGAATTTGGAACTTTAACCTTTAAAAAAAACAACAAAGGCAATAAAGAGATATCTAAGACCTTAATTTTAAGACCTTGATATGTGCATAAAATGCTAGTTCTAACGGTCATTCTCTTCATGGTCATTCTTTGGTCCATGGATAGTAACGATATTAGTCTACTTCCGTATGTTGTTTCGTTTTCAAGCAAACTATGTAATAGTTAAGTCTAAACGCAGAAGGTGGGGGTAGTTAGGATGTTCACACTGCACATTACAATCGTTGCTTTGGGATGATATTCTAGTAACAATACATTACTAGTAATATCACCAGCTACAGTAGCCATGGAAACAATAATAATGTAGTTCAACTCTGCTAATCGGCGGTGGTATCTACTTACACTTTACTGGTGATAGGTCTCTGTTGCCGGAGACCGTCTACTTACCACCACAGCCGACAAACATTATAGCGATCCGGTTTGAAGGACACTGAAGCTATTAAAATTACTTTAATAATGAGACCACATCTTATGTCTTTACGCGACTGTACCATCCTAACTAGCGCCACGATCAAGTGAACGCCTTTTAGAATAAAAAAAAAAACTTTGGTAACAGAGGCTGTTACCAGTAAGAATATAAAGTAATTGATTACGGATCTCCTTTATTTGTAGGTCACTCAATATAAAGTGAAGTGCAATTGCTTCTCGCTTGTTAAAGTTAACAATGTATCATTCGCCGGGCCTTTTGTTAAACTACGTTGTGATAGAATCTTCATCCTTTAAGAGGTTTTAACCGACGGCGCAAAAAGGGAGTGCTATAGATTTTAAAAGTATTCTTTAGGTAACTGTAATTACTAGATTTTTTTTATCAATTAAGCGATGAGTAGAGCGGGACGGGCACCTGATGCTGAGTGGTACGCCTGACCATGACCACGTGGCGCTAGTTAACATGGTATACTTGATTTCGCTCGTAGTCTGAGACTTAAGATGTTGAGTCTGTCTACCCCAGTAATTTCACTAGCTACAGCGCCCTTCAAACCGGGACATAGTAATGTTTGCAGAGTACTGATTGTCGGCTGCAAGAGGAGCTGCGGTGGTAACTAGACGGTCTACAGCAACAGAGACCTGCCACCAGTGTGGATGTGAACAAAAATGGCGCGGGTTCGGTTCCCGATGAGGTTTATCATCATCGTCGGCCGATAGACGTCCACAGCTGGACGAAGGCCTCCCCTAAAGATCCTCACATCGGTTGGCGGTTCTGCGCCAGAAGCCATTGTTTTTGGGGTTCATAACGAGGAGATTGAGCCATATACCACCACAATGCCTTGGCCCAATGAGGGTTGGTGGGAGCCAGAGCCTCGTTTTATTTATTAACAGGGTGCACCATATATATATAATAATAAAAATGGATTTTATCTCTTGGCCGATCACGTAAAAACTAGTGAACATATCGACATGGAAACATGAGTATTACACGCGGTATGATCTATAGATAATTCTTGCGAGGTAACCGACATGTTCAGAGAACAGGTTCTAAACATGTTACACCACACATGGTCATGGTGACACATAGATGATTAAACTATATATATATATATATATATATATATATTCATCATCAGCTGATAGACGTCCACTGTTGGACATAGGTCTCCCCAAAGATCTCCATGCTTGTGGTTCACATGGAACGATTTCAGCCGTTTCCCACGACATTGGCCCAATATCGGTTGGTGGGAGCCAGAACCTACTTTGTTGATAAGCAGGGTGCACCACGAGTGAGATTAGCTTGGGTCTCTTCAGTTATTATGCGGGACCCCTTACACCCCTCATATTGGGGGATATATATATATATATATAAACTAATTCTCTTAATTTAATTCCTTTCATTAAAAAAAATTACTTTAACAGCTTTTAAAAAGCTGCCTATTTATTACTTTATGGGGGTTGGTATTTTGTTTCAGCAACCTTTACGAGTGTGTTTGAAACAACCCCTGAACACTGTGCTTTTCATTGTGGCATCACCACTGGGTTTCTTGTAGTACGACATTGATACATAAGGCGGTCCTGTCACCGGACGGAACCTCTCCTTGCCAGCAATCGTGTCGGCGATGCTGGGAGGAGTCATTGCATGGAGGGCCGTAGCCTCCTTTTATGAAACTGTTATGGTATAATAGGAGGCTGCCGAGTGGAATCGAGAGGACTGATCCCGCTCGGAGACGAAGCCGTTGTGACGCTGATGCACGTCAACACGTCGCACAGGTGAATGGTGTTCTCCTACCTTAATGGCGTCTTTATCAACATGAGGATTATGATCGCCTTCTAAACGATCCTGAAAAGGACAATGGCTGGACGTAGTCTCCGGTCATTGAAATACTCAAGAGGCTGGTAGGACCCTGGGACGTGCTATCCCAGCATGGCGTTCCCTCCAGAAGGCAGAGCATCTTTTCGAAGATTTCCGCCCGAAACCAAAAAAAAAGCACCTTGTCATCAGCTCAGCTGGTAAAAGTGATCCGGCTTTTGCGTTCTTATCACATAACAGGCGATTCAAGTGAAGTATCAAGTTATCACAAATTATTATTTTATAACTTATCAAATTATTTAACCGTTAAATAAACGAATTAAGCTATACTATAAATTGATTTAACTGTGATTTATAACCGTTTAACTAATTGTCAAGATCATTAAATTCAAGTTTAAGTTTGATTTATAAAGTCATCTTAAGTATTTGTTTACTTGTTTATTTATTCACGGAAAAGGCAACTTGTTCTGCTAGTAATAAACAAGTTAGACTAATGTTACTGCTTTATGTATATAGAAGATTTTTTTACTGATTTTTTTATATCCAATTAAGCGACGAGGCGAGCTGGACGTTCACCAGGATGATGTGGCCTGCATCATATTACGCTCGTCTCCTTAGAGATAAGATGGCAAGTCTCATATCTCAGTAATTACGCCAGCTGTAGCGCCGTTCAAACCGGAACACAGTTGGCGGCAAATATAGGCGCTGCTGGGTTCCTATACAGATGGTCTTCGGCATCAGAGTCCTAGCATCAGTAAATAGATAATCAAAGTCTGTGATATGTAGGTTTACCATCTCAACATTTTATTATTTAACTACTAGGTATAGAACTTAACCCCTCGATAGGGGTAGGCTCGGATATTAACCGGAATGAATATGAAAATTTATAGTGTTAGGTCTTTAGCGTCCTATGAAGGTCAAGCAGCACAACTCTCCTCTTCTTCTTCTTCGTCAGTGCCCCTCTTGTCAGAGCGGTCGTGGTGGTCATTTCAGGTGTTGGTCGCAAGCTTAACAAAGAGTGAGTAAGAGGAGAACGGAACTAAGATTTTATCCTACCCTATCATTAACTTTCCTCAAACTCGCCGTATGATGGCGGGGTGGTGAATTACTGCCCCGTGGTGCTCCCTGCTAGACAGCAGGCGAGGCTCTGGCGACCGAGGAAATTACGGGATAAACATTCTTCTGGCTGGGCTGATTGGAAGAGGCTGAAACGGCCTTGGGATTTAAATAATCCCTAAAAACTTCAACGCAGAAGGCAAGGGGAAGTCACTGCATAACAAATTCCCAAAAGTCCTCTCCTTACCCTGATATTTAACAAGAATCCTCGCCAAAGGATATCTTCCAAATATTATGATCGTATCCTCCAATCTGATATCGGATTCTATTAAAAAATTACAATTTAGTTTCTATCATGAATATTAATCATGTTTTCGGAAGTTATCTAAAATTGTAATATTTTTATACTGCAATCATCATCCACGTGCAATAAGTGTTTAATCGATATTTTATTCGTTTATATACTTTAATTATAAGGAAAATAATAGCTAATACATACTAGGGATATGATAAAGGAAAATTAAAAAAGTACTCACAGCACTATTCATAGGATCACGACAGGAATTTATATATAAAAAAAATTATCAGACATCATATCATTATCATCAGATAATAGACGTCCACTGCTGGACATAGCTATAACCTGGTATAGTATAAAAGTAAGATATATCGATTATTATAGTATGAATAATTGATAGTATCTATCTGTACATAGAATACTACTTATCGCGTGAAAGGTGTGCAGTGGTTTTTTTTACGAGCTTGCGTACATATTCTAACATAAGTATCGCGATAAGTAAACTATAGATAAGTAAGTTAAAAGTTATTTAATTTTTTGAAATTTTTTTTTTGCTTTAATTTAGAAAGGAGTAGTTATATATGAACGTAGTATTTTTTTAGAGTATTTTAATATTTAACTATGGTATGGATATCCTGTTGGAGATATATGGATTGTTGCTGTTACCATCAGCTCGTATGGTAGTCAAAGTTTCGTCTGTATAATACAGATTTTTTTTTTAATTTGCTGATTACTTACGTAATTCCAATTGGTACCGAAGCCGGCTGCTAGATATTTCAAATCCCTGAGTATCGGATCGGTGTGCTTGTCGGTGTCCATCCCGGCGCACATCGCGATCCCCCACACCGACACGCAGCAGCACAGCGCGAGGTTCGAGAGGTGGAACACGGTGCGCAGCAGCAGGTTGACGGTGGCGATCGGCTTCTGGTCCTGGTCGGGCGAGCTGAGGGCGGGTGTTACCATCTCCATGTCGGCAAGGCACAACGCGTCGAGTCACGACCGACCGCACTCCGCGACTCGGGCCGCGAGCGGGCGCCGGCCGCCGACGCGCCTCCGACCACATTAACGGCGGAAGCGATCAGGTCGACCTTGCAGCGAATGGACCTGACTAACCGTTTACTTGTCACTGCTGCACTGCATTTATTGCTAATCGATATGCTTTGCTTTTGCTTTTTTTTATTCCATAACAAAGTGACGCCAATTAGGATGATACTCGCAGCATCACATTGTACTCCTCACGTTGAAGCAACAGATGTTAATTATCGTTATTCCTGCATTTTCATTAGCTACAACTCCCTTCAAACCCCGTCTAGGTAAGTACAACCGCAGCTCCTACTACAGCTGACAAATAGTAACATGCTAAGATTACAGTGGTCCGGTTTGAAGTGCGCTGTAGTTAGCGTATTTATTGGAGTAACGAGACTCAACATCTTCTTAGACAGACTCCTCTGGGCGACGATGGAAACGTGGTGCAGTGTATAACATTCTAAATAGTGTTCACCTGATTATAAGTATCACTTATAATCAAGTGAACATTTCGCTCGTTTCGTCGCTGCCGTGGGCAACATAGACCTACCACCAGTGGACTAGTCTACATGCCGACCAGTTTTTAACAGATAAACGACCTTGATTAACGCTCCGAATCCCAGCAGTAGGAATTAACAGGCGATGTATTATCTAATTACTGGTAATGTATATCTACTTGACTTCAACTTCTAACGGTGTGACAATGACGATGAACATGATGAAGGGTGCTGGTCCTGAATACTGCTCTCATATGGTTGTTGCCCTTACTTCCCAGGGGTCCACGGGAGACTCGACGAGAGTCCAAGTTGGCTCTAATCTTCAAATTTCTTGTCAACTCCTGGGAAGATAGAAATGTAGGGGGTTCACCAAGTCCAGCGAAATTTTGACAGTAGTCTTATGAGAAAAATAAATCTTGGAGTCTCTGGTCGCAGGAGCTACCGCCGCCGCTCCTATTTCCGCTGCTAAACAATGTTTAAATCACTGAGGTACGTCACGGCACAGTGTGATGCTTGGTTTACGATCCTCACCAGCGCCAAAATGTCATGACCAGTTAAGTGTCAGGTGAACGTCCTGCCCGTATGAACGCTTCTACAAATAAAGAGACGCCGCGTTAAGAACAAGTGAGTACCTCACACGGGCGAACTTTGAACAAGCTACTTTGAAAAATAAACCTGATGGAATTTTCTAGTACATCCATATCCAAGATCGGTCTAAACCTGAATAGGAACAGGTATTTAAAACGTAAATAATGTGGAGCATATAACAACACCTGTTTAGAAATTTGAACACACGATATTCCTCCATCACTATTTATCACCGGGCAGCCGTACCCGACAGCATCCTTTATGTAAACATCCCCAATCAGCTGACAAAGAGATTCAGCACCTCTTTCTTACGAATACCACGTGAGGTGTCTTGAAGAGTGAATACGCTGCTACTAGGCCACATCACCACTTAACATCCGGTGAGATCATAGTCAAACACTAAGCTATTTTGAATAAAATAAAACAGTTATGAGAGTCGTCATAAGACGTCCTTGTAACCCAGTAATTTCACTAACTACAGCGCCCTTCAAACCAGAACACGGTAACTTCATAATATTTATATGAATATACAATTTGTTTTTCTATTGCTTATGATTTTATGAATATTAACTTTAATATCCCTTTTTTAAGTTTCATTATCAGTTATCATTAATGTTGGTTAATTTACCACGCCCTTTTCCGAGAAAACTCTATAACATTGTACACTACATCATCAGGTTCAATAACCGCGGTAGAAAGCGATTTTCGAATACTGATTGCTTTGCGCAAATCATGACTTAATCAACACAGGATATCCAGTACATCGCTTGTCGAAGAATGATCTTAGGTTTAAGACACACCAGTCCAGCGGGAGTAGCTTCTACAGCAGATATGACTAGACCGTACAAGTACATTTACTTGATATAAAACTTACCTTCCTATTACGATTGTTCACGAAAAAAAAAACGAAAGGGAAATTCGAATCTGCTGTCTCAAATTCCCAGGCCACACCCTGAAGCAATGAGCCATAGGTAACTCAAACTTAATTATATAATTATTCAACACATCGCATCGAAGTTAGGCGGTCAGAATTTAAAGTAAGCGCAGGCGCTGACTTACCACTTGTATTGGAAAGTAAAAGGACCCTAATAAGCATAGACAATCAATTTGTTCGAGCATACATTTTGTACGGGTAATAATTGACCCGCTCATTGATTTCTCGTATTCCAATAGCTCTTCCACACGTGAAATTCAAAAGCGTCACCTCACATAAATACCTGTGGTTCCCTACAAAAAAAAATATTAATTTTTACTAATGTTATTATAATCAATATTAAGGACATTCTTTTTACTTTTTAATCTACCTCCTATTGTTATTGGTGTGAAAAAGGCACAAAATATTTATAGAACTTTTTATCCTGAAGATAATACATTCTTAAAAATAATGATTTTTTTCTATTTTTATTTATTATTGCATAATCTAAGTAACACTTAAAATTAACACTGTATTTACAATCTTATTTAAATGCTACTTATACATTTACAAAGGCAAACGGCAATTAAATATTATTTAAAAACAGGTAATTACAGATAAATATACATGCAAGTAAACAGAAAGTATACCATACTAAATATTAACGAATAGCGTATTGATAAATATTATGAAAATTCCATCTCACTTTTAAATCTACTTCTTACCTTAGTGGTGTGCTTAAGCTATATTAGGTAAACACCTAAAGTATGTCAGAATATTTTTAGGAAACACTTTTTGTACAACTATTAAATGTACATATATTATTATTTTAAAAGTAAAAGTAAAATAAACATGCAAAGTATGACACGAATAACAGCAATCATAAAAGGTTTCGAGCGCTCCGTTAATTATTAAAGAGACCCCGAAACAATCGGCTCAACCAAACAAATTAGCTAAAACGTGTCCGTAAAGAAAATAAGGCCACGGAAGCGCACCCATGCGGCCGCGACTAGTCTGCGGCGTCGAAAGAAAGTAGGCGTCATATAAAACAGATTCCTCCCACATGCTCCGGTCAGTGCAACCTTGGCCGGCGAGAAAGCGAACGTCACTTGCCTTTAGAAAAAAAAGTAAAAAGACGGCGCGAACTTTGACAGATGTCAAAATGTTACCGAAGCGCTGCGTGATATTGATATTGTTTTTCTCAACGGTTCAAAGTGCAAGTTTATTCGAGCGCTCGTACGAATATGTTATGAGCCTGGGGAAGAACGTTGCGCCCGGTGTGCTATCGATCTTCGACTGCTTGGCCGGCGACGACGTATGGAGCTGCGCGAAGGAGAAGGCTGGGAAACTCCTCGACAACTGGGACGAGGAAGTCGACAAGCAAAGGAGAATATGGCGGGGTGAGTTTGCAATTATTCGTCACTAAAATTAAGACAATGGGAAATAGAAATATTATAACTCGCCGATTAAACTAAATTTATTTATTTATTATTTATAGAGACTGTCAATAGCAGTGTGAAAACATTACTATGTTCCGGTTTGAAGAGCGCCGTAGCTAATATAATTACTTAGATAACGAGACATCTTATTGTCCCAGACGACGAGCGCAATGTGGTGCTGTTATCATTCTAACTAGCACCACGTTGTTATAGGCGTGCGTATCACTTAACATCAGGTGAACGTCCCGCTCGTCTCATCGCTTAGATATAAAAAAAAAGTTCGATAGGTGATCGACTAGTAAACTAATTTAAAACTTCACTAAAAAAACAACGAGCGATTTTACTAAAAATCTTCTGCAAAGTTTCACAACAACCAAAAATGTAAAACGGCGATCTTCCGTATCATTAAAAAATTTGCATTTTTTTAATTAAACCTGATACGTATAACGATAAAAGCATCAAACAGTTAAACCTATTCAGTTAATTTATTTTAATATTACTAGTAATAAAAAAAAACCGCAAATCGATTGATAATATAATTCTATTTTAAGATACTAGTAAAACTTTACTTTGGAATTTATCCTTTGAAGTATTGTACGATACTTATTATAGTAACATATAATATAATATATGTATATATACATATGATGCTTACGAAACGCACTGTATATATTTTCTTACACTTAAATTGTACTTGCATTCCCAGAAATAACTTAAAGCTTGAAATATACTTATAAGACTTTCTGTACTGTCTTAGGACATTAAAAGCTTAAAGGAGTTACTAATAATGTTAGTATTACTACTAAAATTCCTGAAAAATTTTGTAGTCTTGTCTAGAAAGACTACACAGTAATTTTGAAGCAACGAGACCACCACACCGCTCACCTGATGGTAGTGGCAGTGAGGATGATATACTTATACTACAGACTGCACTACACTTTAGTCATAGATTTAAACAATAATGAATTAGTATAAACATTGTGCGTAGTGTGAAAACTTCGTGCGCTTTCACTGGAGGAATTCACGAGCTGCAGGACACGGGTAGACCTGATCGGGTCGGTGAACGCGACCTGGTTTTCCAAACAGACACCGACCGTCTATGACATGGTGCTCGTTGTTAAGTCATTTAAGTCCTGTTACCCCAGTAATTTCACTAACTATAGCGCCCTTCAAATCGCAACACGGCAACATTTGCACACTACTGGTCGGCAGAAATAAGAGTTGCGGTGGTACCAACCTAGACGGTCTCGGATGATGACCATGACATGGTACTAGTTAGGATGATGTACACTATACATTGTGTTCGTCGTTTAAATACATAAGTCCAGTTACAGAAATTTCACTAGCTACAGCGCACTTCATACCGGAACACGATAAAGTTTGCACACCACTGCTTTGAGCTGAAATAGAACTTCCGGCGGTACCTAAACAGCAACAGAGACTTTGCACAAGTGGTTTATTAGTATATCTATTAATACGACGATCATCATCAGCCGATAGACGTCCACTGCTGGACATAGGCCTCCCCCAAAGATCTCCACGTCCGATCGATGTAGAGATAGTACGAGGGTGCCACTCGAGAACCTTACTGCCCCATCAGCCGTCGGTCCTTCGAGCAATGTCCCTTACCCCCAATACGACCAATTAATGATTTTTATCAATGACGTCCAGCTGTGGACATCCATTGGTTGAAATGATGATGATGATACCCATCTTGACTATTAGCATGAGGATTATTATGGATGCAAAAAAAATCAGAGCTTCTTCTAATGAGCATAAACATAAACACCAGGATATAAGATCAGGAATTTAAAGTGGTGTATTAACGGACACGTTGCGATCTGATGATGCATCGGCCATGTATAGGGCTGTCCACTGTAAATAAGGAAATTCATTGCGATAGATAATAGGCCCTGAATATTCAGATGTAATAAGAGACAATGTGAATAATTATTCATAACGGGTTTTTTTTTTCATCACGAGATGCTGCAGCGAACTTGGTAATTACTGGTGGTAGATCTCTGCTGCCGGAGACCGTCTAGCTTGGATCCACCGCAGCTTCTATTACAGCTGATAATTAGAAGTGTTTCAAATATTACTGTGTTCGGGATTGAAGGGCGTTGTTAGCTAATGAAATTACTAGAGTAACGAGACTATATGTAAACCATCATTATTATAAGCAGATGTATCACTTACGATTAGGTGAAAGTCTTGCTCGTCTCGTCGCTTCCTAGGAAAAAATATCATTCTTTTTTGTTCTAAATAGCGACAAGACGAGCGAGATATACACCTGATAATAAGTGATACATCTGCCCATAACAATTGTGCTAGTTAAGATGGTTTACACTGCGTTATGGAAGTCGAATTAGATATAAAACGTTAAGTATCATTACCGCAGTATGTTTCACTAATTATAGCTCCCTTTAAACCGGAACAAGGTAATGTTTGCACTGCTTGGTGGTAAAAATAGAGAGTTCGATGGTATCAACAGAGACACGATTATGTCAGGCCACAATCTCAATGTTGTGTTGTATAAATATCTTAACTACTGTTCTATTATTATACAATCGTTGCGTCTGGTGGCTTTTTTTAAAAGGAAACAATCATCATCATCATCATCAGCCGATATATGTCCACTGCTAGACATAGGCCTTCTCCAAAGATCACTGTTACTAAAGCAATAAAGACTTCAAATTATAAACCCTACGTCGCTCTTCAAACCGGAACACAGTAATTTTTGTAGATTACTCTTTAGCGGAAGTAGGTGATACGATAGTACAAATCTAGATGATCTCCGACAACAGAGACCTACCAATAGTGTTAATGTAGTGTATGTCATCCTAACTAGCTTCCCTAGTATCGTTTACAATCGGGTGTGAACGTATTGTTAACCTTGCTGTTCGATGCGCACGCGCAGGCGCACGCGAACACGTACACGTGCACACACATCATGATAATCATTATTGCAACTTTACTGCTGCACATAAGCTTTTCACAAAGATTCCATCATCGATCAGGTAGGGATTCATATGGGAGGTTTTAGGCTATTTTCCACCACCCTGGTTTAATGAGGGTTTAGTGAGAGCCAGAGCCTTTTTTGTTGATTAGCAGGGTGCACCACGAGCTGGTGACGTTGACTTGGGTCCTGTGAGTTGTTCAATTGTCTTCTGCTTAGTGGTTACTGTGTATACGAAATATAACTATCTCTGCGGAACCCGAATACTTCTGTTGACGATCGCCAACCCTGACATGATGCGCCAATAAAAAAAAACCCGGTGATGGTCGCATTTATCACGTTAACCGCCACACTGGACGGAAGTGGACAGCACAGTTACCAGACCGCTGCTCCATCCGTGACTGCAACTATTTACTGTAACGCACACTGCACTCAAGGAATTCAACTACACACTGATTTAAAAAAAAAAAAAAAAAAACTATACTGTGACTGCAAGAAGAAAGTTTGGTGGTAACCGGAAAATGTTTGGTTACATACCAACGCAGCATCATACTGTAGTATGCAAGGATGAACATGTTCCGGTTTGACGGCTGCTATAGCTAATGAAACCGCATTGGACCAGGTCCGCAGCACTCTCGACTCCACAGTCTACGAATAGCCGGAGATAGGACGAGATGGAGAAATATCATGACGACAAGAGTCATGGGTGAAGGTAGACACGACCCTCAGACAATGAGGATTACGATTTGAGAAGGAGGATAGCTTATAAAATTGCAATGTGTTGTCATGTGTTCAACCATCGGGTGAACTTAGTTACCTGATGGTAAATTAATGGTTACGTGGTGAACGAACGGAGTGGACCAGGTTTAAAGACCATCAGCTAAAAAGAAACGCTGAGGGTCGAATTGGTTTTCTCGATCTGATAGCTAAACCAGTTTGAAGAGGGCACCTAATGATGATGATGACGAAGAACGCGGTAACAGGTGGTAGATTGCCGGAGAACGTCTAGGTACCACCGCAGCGCTTATTCCTACCGCACAAACATTAGTACGCAAAGATTACTATGTTCCGGTTTGAAGGCCGCCGTAGCTAATGAGATAAGTTAAAAAGACCTAACATTTTATGTCTCAAGGCGATAAGCACAACTTGTTATAGTGTATATTATCTTAACTAGCGGCATTATAGGAGCATGATTTACCATCAGGTGAACATCCCTCTGGTCTGGTCAATAAATAAAAAAAGAAAACGACTGTACAGACAGCTACAAAGAATTGACAATAACAAATTAAAAAAAAATTTCTACCGTTTCCTTAGCTGCTGACGGTATACTAAAAATGGTATAGTATATAAAATTATATATGTCACTATATATTTGAATAATATAGTCGTGAGATGTTGCTTAAGATGTTTAGAAAACTACAGCGCCCTTCAAACTGGAACTTGTTGGGCGTTGTATAAAAAAGATATACGAAAAATATACAGACACAGTTTAGTGGTCTATTTAAAGGAATTACTACTGTTATACAGTAAACTTCATCGTATATATTTCTCAGGGGGGTATAAAGTTTTTTTTTCTTGAAATTAAGCGACGTGACGAGCGGGACGTTCACCTGATAGTAAGTGATACGCCCGCCCATAACAAAGTGGTGCTAGTTAATGTGCACGCACCACATTGCGATCGTCGCCTGAAATATGTTGTCTTGTTACCCCAGTAATTACACTTGCTACGGCGCCCTTCAAACCGGAACGCAGTAATGTTTGCACACTACTTGTTGGCGGCAGAAATAGGCGCTGTGGTGGTATCCACACTTATTTTATTTTTGGTTTCATCTGGATATATTCTAAAGATACTCTGCTTCTGGTGGGAAGTAAGGGTTATGTAAGATTCTTACCCACTAAAACCCCGTCGGTCGCCTGCATCAGTGCATTAGAAGAGGCTCCGGGATCTCTTATAGAACGCACCGGTGCCCCTCTACACTTTGTGTTACACGTCTCTGAGGAGGAGCTTAACCCTCCTATGCACCATCGCTGAGCCATACGCTGTCCCACGCAGGTTCGCTTGTTGAGTAATAAGGGTCCCTACTCACAAGGCCTGCGAAACTCCTAGACCCTTTTAGTCGCCTTCTACGACAGGTAAGGTTTACCTTAGTCCTATTCTTACTAGCCCGAGACTTCAGGGCTGACGGTGGAACCCACCTGCCACCAATATAATATATAAGGTAATGTAGCTACAGAGCTTATACTATCTTATACTTTCACTATCAGCTGATAGACATCCACTGCTGGACATAGGCCTTCCTCATAGCTCCCCGCATCGTTCGGTCCTGCGCTGCACGCATCGCCGACCACCAGCCGCCGTCATTTATAGGGGTTCATGGGGGTGACTTACGCCATTTCCCACAGCACTGACCCAATGCGGTTTGGTGGCAACCAGAGCCTTATTTATTGGTTAGCAGGCTGCACCACGAGCAGGTGAGGTTGACTTGGGTCCCGTGATATGTTGTGCGGGACCCTCTAAATCCCCCACTTTTCCGTACTTATCTATTTTTTATAATAACTATTCTATATTTATTTTAAATGAAGTCGATATTCACATACGGATGTAGATGACTACATCGCCCTTCATATGGCAACATCATGTAAATACGAGAGAAGTTAAATTATTTCAAAGAAAGTGTGTAAGCAAACTAGTTGTGTACAAACCGAGAGAAAGCAAGATGGCGTAAAGTATTTACCACCTTAAATGGCGATGTGATGATAAAAGGGTTCAGCTTATTCGCGTTAATGTTTAAGTTGAAGGCTACTGTAGCTGTAACAATTAATAGTGTATTGAGAATTAGTTATATATTTAAACGAAACGGGCGAGACTTTATCTAACTTGTTAGCACACTCACAGCACCACGTCGTGCCCTTTTGTGTAGTTTCGTTACTTCAGTAATTTTACTAGCTACAAACCCCTTCAAATTGGAATTTGTTTGGCATTTTATAAAAGAGATATAAGTAATAAATAGGGAAACAGTTTATCGTTCTATTTAAAGCAATTACAACAATTATACAGTAAACTTCATCGTGTATACTTTCAGAGGGGAAACAAATTAATATAGCTACAAAGTTTTTCTGAACTTACTATTTTTCAATAACCCCACCTTACCATTTTTTTAATATAACTACCCTTTTTTTAATACGTCGACATTCACACACGTACGTAGATGACTACATCACCCTTCATATTAGGAGTTACATTATTTCAAAGAAAGCGTGTAAGGAATTAAAAAAAGGAAGGAAGGTAATTACCACCTTAAATAGTGATGTAGTGATGAAAAGGCGCTGCTTATTAGCTCGCAGTAATATTTAAGTTGAAGGCTACTGTAGCTGTAACGATTAATAGTGTATGAGTATAAGTGAGACGTTCATCTAAGTTATTAGTATGATTTACACGGCACCGCCTCTTGCTCTTTTGATTTATATGTTTAGTCTCGTCACTTCAGTAATTTCATTAGCTACAGCGCCCTTCACACTAGGAACACAGTAGTTACTATATCAGAAGAGCTCGATATTGTGTTGTGTAAACATCTTAACTAATTCTCTATAATTGTGAAGTTTTGTGTGGTGGTGGAAACATCCAAAAGCAAAAAGTGTTCTTCGACAAATTTTTAGTATTCGAGACTTATGTCCAGCAGTGGGACATCTATCGGTTGGGATGATGATGATGATGATGATGATGATGATGATGATGAAGTGGTACTTTGTTTTAATACAAAAATTCCATCGTACTACACATTTAACTATTTATCTTCTTGGCTCAGTGGTTAAAGTTAGATGATGCTATATCGTAATAGTCCCAGGTTCGATACCGGAACCACGTATTATGAAACTCAACTTAAACACTTTTTTTTGTTTTTACAAATCAGCAGTCGCCGTTAACACTTAACATCGAGTGAAATTGAGGTCTTGGTTTAAGTATCCAATACCGATATCTAGATTTCGCATATAAAGATGTTTCACTTTCATTTGCTTTACGTATTCTTTTTTTTTGCGAAACAATCGATTAATTTCGATCATTGAGAAAAATCGATGCGGTCGCAAATTGTGACCACGATCACAACTTTCGTTTTTTTTTTTTAATGAATTAGCATATACATTGTGCGTAGTGTGAAAACTTCGTGCGCTTTCACTGGAGGAATTCACGAGCTGCAGGACACGGGTAGACCTGATCGGGTCGGTGAACGCGACCTGGTTTTCCAAACGGACACCGTCCGTCCATGACGGTGCTAGTAGTTAAAACATTTAAGTCATGTTACCTCAGTAATTTCACTAGCTACAGCGCCCTTCGAACCTGAACACGGCAATATTTGCACACTACTGGTCGGCTGAAATAGATGCTTGTACCCCTGTACCTACTTCAACGGTCTCCGACAATAGATAACCTACCACCAGTACAAAAATACTTACATTAAGTACTTTGCATCCTTGGAGCCGGATAAGGAAAAGTCAGCATGACCCTCGGCTGATAATGATGAAGAACAATCCTTAAGAACAAACGTTGCCATAGGCCACTGCCTTCTTGTATACATATGTGCATTATGAATGGTGCTTTGCGCACTAATGTTTGCGCATTGCCGTGTTCCGGTTTGAAGGACCTGCAGTTGGCATTAGGTGAACGTCCCACTCGTCTTACTACAAACAAAAAAAATGAGAATGGTATTTTTTTTGTTATTAATTAAAACTTGTCGATACCTTTTATAGTAGCGGAAGGAGTCGGAAGGATATTGATATTTCACCTTATGTTCACCTACCTTCACCCGGCGGACATTCTACTGCTTGTGTATATTCATTTTAGATGAATCACAAGGTCATTGAACTTAAAAAGAGCCTAAGGGGGTCCCGTTCAACAACTCACGGGACCCAAGCCAACCACACCTGCTCGTGGTGCACCATGCTAATCAATAAACAAGGCCCTGCCTCCTACCAACCCACATTACGCCAGCGTGATGAGAAATTGCCAATATCCACCCATATAAACCCCTACAAACGTGGATATTTTTGGGGGAGGTCTATGTCCAAGAGCGGACGTCTATCGGCTGATAGAGGAGCAGGAGGCTATAAATCAAATCAAGAGTAACCCAAAAATCAAATTTAATATTCCCACCGCTGGGACTCCTTACTTTCGCTCTAATGGCGGAAACCAAGGTGGTTTATACATCACGCTGACCAAATGTGGATTAGCAGTTCTAATTCTAGGTCTCTGCTACCACTGCGGCTCCTATTTCTGCCGCCAAACAGTTGTATGTAAACATTACTGACATCCGGTTTGGAAGGCGCTGAAGTTTTTTATAATTACTTGGGTGATGGGACTCAACGTCTTATGTCTCAGACGAAGAACGCAATGCGGTTTAGTATATATCATTATAATTAGCACTATGTTGTTATGGCGTATCACTTACCATCAGGTGAACGCCCTCGTCTCGTCATTAAATTAAATAAAAAAAACCTGTCTCGGTACGGAAACCTGATTGTAGGCATCCGGTAACGAGATCAACGCTTATTGTCTCAGCGTCGGCAACGTGGGACCTAACCTTCTGCGCTCGTGAACGTGCGAATCCAAGTTAAGGGGTCGTTTTAGTTTTAGTAAAAAAAATTACATTTGGAAACTGTGTCAACATTACAACGCATTCATCAACATCATCATCAGCCGATAGACGTCCACTGCTGGACATAGGCCTCCCACAACGATCTCCAAATGAAACGTAAATAAACTAATATAATCTATAGTTAAACATTATAAATGCCTGCGCATACCCCTCCTCGCGGGAGCAAGGACAGATTATTTCGGACTTGCACCGACTACAACCCCCACGATGTTCCGCGTCGTCGCTTTATGGCAGGGTCACGGCAACACTCTCGCATACATCCGCGGCCCGGCCAGCTCCGGCCGCACAACGCAACTCCACCTCAGGAAGGAAAGGAGAACCTCTCTTTTCCACCTCTAGGGGCCCGCCGGAACACACAGCGCGCCCCCTCCTCGGCCTCTTGTAGTCACCTGGGCAATGGATTTCCCTGAATCCGTTACCCAGAGGCCATGGGAGCCAAAAGAAAAAACTCTCCTTACTCCCTACGGCGGATCCAATCCTTGATTCCGCCGCCATCCGTTATGCGGCCGCGGAGGATAGGCAGAGGGGCGAAAAACAATATCGACACTCTTCTTCTCCCGCTGCCCCACGCCCGCCGCATCAGCGGTGCGGCACCGCATAGTCGCGGAGGGTAGAAAGAGCGGCAAATCGCAATACCGACACGCCTATCCCTCCGCGACTCCACCTCAGCTGCAAGGGTAGCACAAAGCCGCCCCTGCAGCCCACCGGCACACATCCGAGGTGACCTCACGGAACTCCGCAGCTCTAACCTAGAGCGGCCGCCTCGAGCCGGCCCTACACCTCTGGCCAGCCAGGTAGGTTCCTCTTCGCTTCACCGTGACGGACCACGCCACGGCTACTAAGCCCCTCCGCCACGACAGGCGGGAACCTGTTTGGGAGAGCCCGCACGTTCCAATACTCTTTTAACTTCTCCTTCTACTTCACTGCCCTCTTCACCTACACCTCCACCTTTTTTTTAACGAGAAGGTCCTTAGATTTCTCTTTCACGTTCACCTTCTTCATCTCCTTCAAGTGTTATATCCTATACAAATACGAGATCAGATCATATCAGCCGTCCACTCAAATTACCTGAACACGATTACCCTTTTACGCGTCTCCTACGACAGAAGGGGGGCGATCCCCTTTAGTCTTATTTTATTATTAAGTTTATATTTCAATTACGCTACCTTTAACCACTAAGTTGAATACATAAAAGTAATAAAATTTAAATCTTATAAAGGCAAAAGGATGAATGTCCTTTTAATAGAACGTCAGTAGCATAATGCAAATAACTAGGACATTGACTTGCGTTATAAGCTAAATGCAACAGGGTGTTGCGTACACATCCTAAGGTTTATTTAAGCAAGCGTTTATAATCATTAAATCAACGTTTTCTTTAACTTATCGCTTTGTTGTTAATTACTAATTAACTGGTAGTAGGTCTCTGGTGCCGGATATTGTGTAGGTGAGTACCACCGCGGCGCCTACTGCAAGCGATAGACTCTACTACTCAAGTTTGAAGGACTCTATACCTACTATACATAATATATATATACTATCGCCATCATCAGCTCGATGGAGGTCCACTACTAGACTGCTTCCCCCATAGATCCTTATATCGATCTGTCACGCGTTGCTCGCACCCAGAGGCTTATCGCGGCTCTCACCAGATCCTCCCAACACTACACATACATACACATGTATATATATGCTATATTATACATACTATACTATGTACTACTGGTGGTAGGTATCTGTTGTCGGATACCGTCTAGGTGGATACCAACGCAGCGTCTATTTCTGCCGCCAGACAGTACTGTGCAACCATTACTGTGTTCCAGTTTGAATTGTGCTGTAGCTAGTGTAATTACTGGGGTAACGAGACTTAACATCTTATGTCTGAAGGCGATGAGCGCGATGCGGTGTAATATATATCATTCTAACTAGCGCCACGTTGTTATGGCCAAGCGTATCACTTATCATAAGGTGAACGTCCCGTTCTTCGTGTGGCTAAATAAATTAAAAAAAAATTACTTTTTCAAGTAAATGTGAAATATTTCAATTCCGCGTCGCATCAGCCTCTTACAGATCGGTTGATGTTTCAAACGTGAAAGTGTCGCTGCGGTGTGATATCATTTCACACTTTCCCACCCAGCCCGTTGTTGTTTAGCGCCGGCATCACGCGTGGGTTTGGGCTATTAAATAATTACCAAAAGCGGAACTTTCTAGAGACCAACACACTCATGCGGGGTGGGGCTCCGTTACCTAACAGCGCGCCGAGGTGGAATTTAAATGGTTTGGATGTGTATCAGACGAGTGAAATTGAATTAATTTTTGTCATTACCCACTAATGCAAATTTGGATGGAGAAGTTTCACTGGTTATAAATTTTTTTTTAATTTCTCTTTTTCGGATAAAAGCGAATTTCACTTATCAAGTTATCATCACTTCATCATCACCAGCCAATAGACGTCCTCTGCTGGACATAGCTTCCGCGAAAGATTCCAACACGATCGGCTAGCGATTGATATTAGGACAGTTGGGCAATTCCCTAGGTTAGGATGTAAGAGTTCTCAAAGAACTCACAGGAGCCAAGCCAACCTCGGCGACTCGTCGTGTGTCCTACCAACCCGCATTGGGCCAGCGTGGTGGAAAATGGCTCAAATAATCACTTAACTAAACAAGATTAAAATGTGATAAATATGCTCACGGTTCTCATGTACCTATCAGGTACAAATTGCATGTTTAATTTTTTTTAATACGATATATATACCGAGTATAAGCATATATATATGTATGTATATATATATATGCTCGATACCTAGAGATTTATTTACTGATCTCGAGATCTCCAAAACAATTAGACGTAAACACTCAGTTTGGTTGAAATATTGCTTCTACAGATTAGAGGTCAGCTAAGAGTGGTTTATACATAAAACTCTCCCCACAGGAAGTTGCGGCAGTGTTGCGGATAGCAAAACGGTCGGGGGACAGTTAATACTATATAGTATTAAAAAGGTTTTTTATTTATTTAACTTTACAGGTACAAATACACTTGGCAAAAGAAAAACAATGATTTAAATAGAATCTATAAAAAGTTATGTTAATGGTGTTCCCATTGCTGCGTGTTTAGTTTTCTTTCATTACAACTTAACATATTCAAAATATGTATAATTAAGTATAAAATTAATTAAGTTATATTAATATTAGTTTCATATAGTTGTTAGTAATTTATAATTTCAATATAAAACCCAATGATGCCAATGTTTATATTTTTTTATAGGAAAATTCCAAATACCATCAACACTGCTGTATTAGATACTATAAAATTAACTGTTAAGTAGTAAAGATATAAACAAATATTTCTTTAGACAATATTACTATAATATATATATATATAGAGTTCTGATTAAAAGCTCATTTTTAATACTTTCAAAAGTTTTTTTTTTATTAATCGAAGCGACGAGATGACGGAGGCGTTCATCTTATAGTAAGTGATACGCATGCGCTTAACGCGATGTTGGTTGAGATGGTATATACAAAACTATATTGCGGACGTCACTTTATGATATGAGATATTAAATGTCGTTACCTTAGTAATTTCATTGGCTACAACTCCCTTCAAACCGGAACACAGTACTGTTTGTCGGCTGCAATAGTCGCTGCGCTGGTACCTAGACGGTCTCCAGCAACAGAGACCTACCACCAGTGAAGTTTTGTCTTGGACGGTAAATATTTATTTAATGTTATTTTATCCAGAGGCAGCCGATGCTGAAGCGCGAGCCTCCGGGAGGTCCCTAAACGAGATGCCCTCGCAACTGGGCGAGGAAGTGGAGCAGTCTCTCAACTCGCTCGCGGACATCATACAAAACGGAGTTGCCAGGTAAAGTATTTTTATAAGTAACACATTTATACCATAAAGTAACTTGATTAGTAACTTAACGCGCGGGTTAAGATGTTTACACGTCACTGTGTTGCGCTCGTAGTTTACTTATTTTTTTTATTGAACAAGACGAAAGTCCTTGACCTGATGCCCATAACAACGTAATGCTATTTGGCATGACATGCACAGCTCCCGCCTTGTGTCCGTCAGTTTGAGACATTACATGTAAAATCTCGTTACACCAGTAATGTCTGCTACAGCTGCAGCTACAGCGCCCTTCAAACGCGATCACGGTAACATTTGCACGATACCGTTTTACGATGGAAATAGGACCTGCGGTGATACGTAGATAATATCCGGCAGAAACTTAACACGCGAAGATCACAAATATAATATACAGATATGTGATCTAAAAAATTATAGTATACTATATATAGCTATATTGCTCTAAGGGTCGAGGGCCGATGGCACAGTAAAGTCCTCAAGTGGCGCCCGTGTAGACGTAGTGTTGGGACCCTTTCCACAAGATGGACCGATGATCTTGTGAGAATCGCGGGGACCCACTAGATGCGATCAATGCGGGACCGATCGACGCGGTGATCTTTGGGGGAGGTCTATGTCCAGCAGTGGACATCTATCGGCTGATAATAATGATACAAACTCAACCATATATTCATATATAAACACAACAAGACTAGAGCAACGAAGGCATGTATTAAATAACAAATCGTTAAATAAAGTTAGTTAATTGTAAGTCAATGAGTAAAAATTTTATTATACAACGGTTAAGGGTTGTTTGATATCTGGTCCCACCTTTTTTGGGAAGAACATTATGAGAAGTGGTTAGGTTTGTCCCAGCCCTCTCTGCTCGTGCATTCGACGGATCTTCAGAACACCGGGTCCTCACATTTGTATCCTTAACCACCTCCCCTTACTCATATAGTCCGCATCTGAAGACTGCCCTGACCCAGTCGCCTTCAACAGGCAGGTTCTCCGGAACGGCGATGAACAGACGACACCAATAACGTGTAGCCCTTCCCAAAACGTGTCAGCACTGACCATGACGTGAAGGGTATGCGATGTGGAGATCTTTGGGGGAGGCCTATGTCCAGCAGTGGACGTCTATCGGCTGATGATGATATACAACGTTTGTCGCGACAACATTTGACAGATCAATCAACTGGTGGTAGGTCTCTGTTGCGGGAAACCGTCTTGGTAGATAACTGTAATAGTAGTGTGCAAACATTACTGTGTTCCGGTTTGAAGGGTACTGTAGCTAGTGTAATTACTTGGGTTAAGGAGACTCAATATCTTATGTCCCTAGAAGACGAGCGCGACGTGGTGCTGTGTATCATCCTGATTAGCGCCACGTTGTTGGGCGTATCACTTACTATCAGGTGAACATCCAGCCAAAAACGTTTTCACGTGACTACACTCATACTTTTTTATTCACATTTAAATCTCTACTTTGAACACGGGAACCGTTGCAAACGGAAACGGTTTTTTTTTTAAACTAACACAGTCACCGGATGTAAGCGAAGCATATATAACAGTTGATATTTTCACAATGATTAAAACAGCTAACTTTATTAGCATTTTAGTTCTAGCTAACAATGTTTAGTTGTTTTCTGTTCTGATTCGGAACTAATGATATTAAATAATAAATAGTCCCCTTAATGTTCCCACTATTGGGCTGGATATCACATGTCCTCGACAGACCTTCACACCGGAACAGAGAAATATGAGCTGTGGTGGTACATACACAGTCTCCGGCAATGGGGACTTACCATCTGGTATTTATAGAACTGTAGCTGACAGACAGGTCCAAAAGTCGATACCACAACTGAAGGTCACCAGTTCGATTTTGGTATCAATCTACTTCATACCATTTTTAAATAAAGAAATGGGGTAGTAGTGTGTTAGAATGTTTACACTGCATCACATATCGTAAGTTATTATATTTCGTAAACGCAGTTTGGCTTCTGCTACACAGCGCCTTTCAAACCGGAGCGTTACTATTTCCAGGTTTGTCTGTTGTTCGCTATAGTTTAGTGTTAAATAAATTCACTATAGTGTCTTCCTAGACCTAGCACCATTATGTGATTAGTTGACAGATCAATCTGTATCTGTGACGGATGACCGGTTGTTATTTATTAAAACATCCGGGTCAGCGACGGAAACATTAAAAAAAAACTTTCTCTCAACGTTCTGATAATCTTTCGGTTTTAATAAAGTCTTCGCTGGGATATATATTGAAAGGTTATTTTTTTTTTATCTCAATTAAGCGACGAGACGACCGAGACCTTCACCTGATAGTGAGTGATACGCCTGCTTATAACTACAAGGCGCTAGTTAGGATCGTATACACTGCACCACATTGCGCTCGTCGCCTTGAAACGTAAAATATTAAGTCTCGTTAACTCTGTTATTACAGTAGCTACAGCGCCCTTCAAATCCGAACACGGTAACGTTTACAGAGTACTGTTTGGCGACAAAATTAGACGCTGTAGTGGTACCTAGACGATCTCCTTCAACGGAGTCCTATATATAAAACAAACCGTGATAGCTCAGTTTCTGAAGAGGTCATAAATCTCAATGAGGTGCAGGTTCGATTCCCAATGAACTCCTCCATAAAGGAAAACATCGAGAGAGAACCGACATTCTTCAGGAAATAAAAAAGTTCATACACATATGACATACAACCTGACCTTAAATCTCCTCCTTGTGACCCAGCATTCCCAGACCCAGCTGTGGGAGGATTGTGGGCTGTTTATTTATTTATAGAAATTACTAAAATCCTGAAATGAAACATATTCATCTCGGAGTAAATTTATTACTGTTGCTGCAGACTATCTGGGTAGGAGGTACCAACTCAGCTGCTATTTCTGCCCGAAAAACAGCACTCTGTTCCGGTTTTAAGGGCTCTGTTGCTAGTGAATTTACCGAGTCAAACGAGACCTGACATATGATGCTGTGTGTATCATCTTAACGCTACGAGAGTCAGACTGTTGTGAACGGGGCGCTCTTCACCATCATCCGTCTCATTATCCAGTTAACATGTGAAATTGAGATCAAGCGGTTTCAGTAGACTAATCATCTAGCGGCGAGACGCTCCCGTCACCAAGTTGTACTGATAACTTAACGAGCGGTAAACTTAACTACTTTATTCATATGTACAGTTGTAATGTTTCGCGCTTGCGCAGCTCGCACTTTCGTTTCCTTGCAAGAACGATACAGTTTCGCACTGCCCCATTGTCTTTGTAACATATACGTACAGAGTAATGAATATTTATTTAGAACAGAGGCGTCGCACAATATTGAACAGTACTAAAACTACTAACAAGGGGAGAGTAAGGGTCCCGCATAACAACTCATTGAACTCAAGCCAACCTCATCTGTTCGTGGTGCACCGTACTAATCAACAACCGGGGCTCTGGCTCCCAGCGACCAGCATTGGGCCATCATCATCAGCCGATAGACGACCATTGCTGGACATAGGCCTCCCCTAAAGATTTACACATCGCATAGGGATTCATATAAGGGGAATTTCTTACTCTATCTCATTTAAAATTCTCTTTCTCTCTCGTCAAACGGAACTGTTACAATTTTCAACGGCCACCCCGCAGCTATAAAACCTTGAAGATCGACAACCAGCTTAACCAATTCATCGCTTCCACTTGACATATAAGAAGTGCGACCTCGCTCTTACGGAAAACCGGAACCGGTTGTCGAACCCGCGACCCCGTGGCCCGCGTGCGTGCACTTTCACCGCCGACACGCGTCCCATAATTATGATCAAACATAATGACCACCTCGCCCAAAGAGAAATTGTACATTAAGTAAGGGCATTAAGTTATAAACTTAACGAGACAGTTGGCAGTTGGTAAAAGATATTTGGTGGTAAGTCTCTTTATGGTTCGGCCATGCTGAAGAATGGATGAAAGAAGATTAACAAAAGAAGTATACAAGGTAAGAATGATTGGACAAATCGGTGCAGATCCAGGTGTTCCGATCAAATCGAAGATGTCCTAAAGAAAGGCCAGGTCAGGAGTACTCGCAACCGACGAGCATGAAGACGCTCATGAAAGTGGAGGAAGCGAGAGAGGTGTGCCAGGATCGTAGCAAGTGGAGAGAGGTGGTCTCTGGCTACCCCGCTAGGAACTATATATATATGTATGTCTCTTTACTGATGGTAAATTTCTGTCGACAATGGCGAACTTTTGGATGTGATGAAAAAATGTGCATGAGATCTACTCTTGTAACATTATCATCATCAGCCTACAGACACATCCACTGCTGGACAAAGGCCTCCCCCAAGGATCTCCACATACAGTCGACATGGCCGCCGGTACAGCTGGGCACTAGGAGCTGTTGTCTGTAGTGGTTCAATTGGGGAGATTTGGGCCATTTCCCACCACGCTGGGTCAATGCGGGTGAGTGGGATCCAGAGCCTCGTCTGTTGATTAGCAAAGTGCACCACGAACAGGTGAGGTTGACTTGGGTTCCGATTGTGCGGGGCTCCTTACACCCTGAAACTCTTGAAACATACGGTTTCCTAACGATAACGAACTAGCTAGTATAAAAATTTTGCTCACATGACCAATAGTAGTGTGTAGTTACTGTGTTCCGAATTGAAGGGCGCTGTGACTAGTAACATTACTGAGGTAACGACACATATTTTTAAAGGCAACGAGCATAACGCTGCAGTGTATATCATTCTAACTAGCGGTACTCTGTGGGCGGGGCGTATAAATTACTATTAGGTGAAGGTCTAAATAATTTTGCCGCTAATATGATATGTACATATTTACTAAGCTTCCGGTGTCAATTTCAAGGTTGAATCAATTAAAATACAGGTTGTGTAAATACTTTATGTTATTAAAGTTTTTGATTTATTTGCGAAATTTACATAATCAGTATGAATTCTGCGCATGTGCCTTGAATAGGTTGTATGGAGCCGACCTTGTGCTTAGTTTCGTCAAGGCGACCTCACGTACATATGTCAATTATTTATAGACCTTGTAGTGCAGATTTTTATGGTCACTGACCATGGGAACATAGATTGATAGGAAGGAGACAAAGAAAAACGATTGATCTTGTTACTAACAATCACATCCATCAATAGCACGACCCGTGTTGGACTAGCCTTTGACTTTCTTCATATGTGAACAAAATCAAAATCCCAGCAGTGGGACTTATGCACTGTTTATTATTAAGACACAATAAATTTCCAGAAAGATATTTAATCAACCATAACCTCACAACAACAACATAATTCACATTTTATTTACATTTAGATAAATTAAATGTGATCTGCGGTCATAGTTACTGGTAATAGGTTTTCGTTATCAGCCCCTCTATGGATATGTACAGTAACAGCGGCTATATCTGCAGCGGGTACTGTAAAAATATCACTCTCCTCCGATTTCAATGATGCTGTAGCTATGGAAATTACTGCGGTACCTATGCTGTTACAAATATGCGTAACTTCTTCATCTTAAGTGTTTATCATCCCGCCAACCCGCAATGGGCCAGGGTTGAGAGAAATGGCCCAAATCCCACCTATATGAATCCCTAATTACAACAGCCCCCAGCAACCTAACAGGACCGGATTTCATGCCGACTGTATGTGAAAACTTTAGGGGAGACCTATGTCCAGCAGTGAACGTGTATCGGCTGATGATGATGATGATCCCAGGTAGCCGCAAAATTAAATATATATATAATTTTCTTGGATATATAATATAGATATTAGTGTAAAGTTTATAAGTCTAGATCTTAAAAAAGGGTATGTAGACCAGCTTTCATATGTAGCCGAGCCGCTTTTAGCAGTTTTCCAAACCAACACTTTCCATACGCAATCTCTCTAGAGTTGGTGTCGGTATAGTTGTTTGCTTAACGATAACTGTGTCTAACTTGTTATTATTAATTATTACACTCGCTTTATAATTGCTTTAATGTTTATAATCAAAGTTATAAATATAATTCACAAGTAAACGTTATCTTAGATCACTATTTATCACAAGATCTTTGTTAAATCATTTACCACTTTACAAATTATGAGATTTAATATGCCGTTGAGCGTGTAATTGCTACGACCTACATACGCTTCTTTATATCAATTATTTACACGATTGTTTATAATATTTTTGTTTTTAAACAGAGCTCTGGGCAGAGGTCGCGAGGGGACAGGAGATTTGAAAGCAGTTATATCAAACAACAATGAAAAGAAAATTAAGAAGATGAAGCCGAAGCCGCCAAAGGTCCACCTCCTCCGTCCAATTACAGCCCCTGTAAAGAAAAACGAGGAGGAAGGGCGAGGATTTCATCAAGGAAAATTCCAATCATGGTCGATCGGTGGTAAAGATTTTCTGGATGATGAAGATTCGCTAAGCGAACAGTTCAGAAGCAACGATGATGCCCGAAGTGCATCTAATGGTCAAGAGTTTGAGATTGAAGAGACTGACGTAGATGAAACGGATGATAATGAAGCTAAAAATGAATGGAATGATGTGAAGACTGGTGTAGTTAATTTTAGGAAAGCTCGCGGCCTGATTTCGGAAGTTTGGGGAATTGGAGAGAAGGCGTTGGACGCGCTGGCTGAACATGTAATTGAAAACGAAAACGCTGAAAACGGTATCCAAGAGAAGAGTTCTTTCGAAGGTTTGTATTTGATTAACACACGGTGTATTAATCAGCCGTTAGACGTCCACTGCTGGACAAAGGCCTACCCCAAAGATCACCGCGTTTATGGGGGTTCACATGGGGACATCCGGGTCATTACCCATCACGCTGTTTCAATGGGAATTGGTGGTAGCCAGAGGTCGTGGATTAGTATGTTACACCATGAGCAGGTGATGTTGGTTTGGATCCCATGATTTGTTGTAAGGGACCCCCTACACCCCCATATGTATGGATTTTATTTATTTCTATTATGTAAACCGTCGACTGTCGACTGTCGACTGTCGACTGTCGACTCGATTCTTTAACGTCTGAGTCAGACTAATAAATTGTTAAAGTTATTGGCTCCTACCAAGGTCAGGTGCATTCAAGGAAAACAATCTTTACGATCTGTTTAGGTAGTAGAGAACTAGTTTCAACGTTATATTTATGAAAAAAAAATCTATTTCGGAATCTATTCAGGTTCATCAACTGACTCTTGATCACCATCGAGGATAAAATTGACTTTTTCCTTTTGAGACGAGGCTTCCGTCCCTATAGTGGAATCATTGAGATCTCAATGTTTATTATTGTCTCATTCAAATACCATCAGATTTTGATCGTGGTGAAAACAATAAATTAGTTTAAAGTTTACATTAAATCTGCCCAGTGCCTAATTCGCAATAGTTTATAAATTTTTAGCAAGGTTCTTCAAATAGTATTGACGTAACCCCGCCTGGTAGGCGTCATGAGCTCGGGACATTAAGTTGACCCTCAACACAATTACTCACGGATATTGGATGTGTGAGGACAGACATTCCCAAGTTTCCTCCTGGTTAGGGATATTTAGTCTATGATTGGTGAAAACGAAGCGAAAACCATAGGTATAAGTTGGCGGCGGTCCACCGCTGGACATGGAACAGTTAAATCATAACTGATACAAATGGGGTGTGCAATTGAATGCCATTAGCTGAAGCATATGATTATAGGAGATCGCTCAGCGCCATGTTTTGCTTCGCGAATGTGGGTCGTCGACGCATCATTGATTGCACGAGATCAAAGATCTGTAAAGAGTTGCGTCAATGATATCATGAAACCCGGATATCCAATCTAACCTACTGACGCAGCGGTTAACCGTTTCTCTTGTAACGGGGAGGAACCCAGTTCCATACTAGATCCACTTGTAGATTTTAATTGTTGGGTTTTTTCAAATTATCACCCTCGCATTGCAATTCTTCAATAATTGCTGTTCCGGCTGGTCGGCATACGAGCGCTGGAACATTTTGAGCGATTGTTGTGTTCCGGTTTGAAAGGCGTTATAGTTTATCCAATTGTTGAAGTCATAACAATTTTAAACGAAAAACTGTTCATGGTACCACTCTCTAGTCGAAAACTAATTATGCTCGTAGAACATCTTATGATCTCTCCATCTTCATTAATATCCTATAATCCTGATCAGTAAAATGGAACAGTTGCATTGAAAATGGAACATTCGTTAATTCTTCAATTGTTTACTAACAATTCTAGAACAGAGAGGCAAAAAGAAGAAGAAGAAGAAGGCAATCCTCAAACTGCTGATCCTAGGCGCGGTGCTAAAGGCGAAGATCGGCACCCTGTTGCAGATACTCTCGTTTAAACTACAAGTGAGTATTATGAACTGATCTTGTTCATCATGCATGAAGACAAGAGAAACATCATCATCATCAGCTGATACATGTCCTAGTGAAACATAGATTAAAGCTGAGAATAATAGGGAAATTGAACTATCATTAGTAGTAGGTCTGTCTGCGCATCAAACGCTAGAGTAAAATCATTACTATTCTCCGGCTTAAAAGGCGCTGGAGGTAATGAATTTGTTGGAGTAAGGATACCCAAAATTGCACAAAGCGATGAACATAATACAGTACAGTTTAAATCATCCTGTTATAGAAAATATATCATATAAACACCTAGCGAAGAGGATATCCCAAATCGCAGCAGCGGGAATGTTTAAGAGATTTGTTCATTCACAATTATAATTTAATAAATAAATAATCTCGTCGGTCCATCTGAAGGTCCGCCCTGATGTAATCAGGGTGGATGCGAGAAGCTGAGGATCGCATTCGGTGGAAGACATTGGGAAGGTCTATATCCAGCAGTGGATAAACAAAGGCTGATAATGGTGATGATGATGATGAAATAAATAATCAAGGCATATAAAATATTATCTATATTATATTACTGTTAGTATGATAACAAATATTTTTTACTCTCTATCAGTAAAAACTACTATTTTTATGTTTTTTTATTGTTTACATACAACACTTCTTTTCATGGTAATACAGTAAACAAGTACTGTTATTATTACTGTTGCTTAGTAACAAATCTTGTTACTGTTTATCAGTAAAAAAAATGTACTACAAGTTGTATTGTATTGCTTTCAATCTGCTTTCAGGTGAAGTTCTTCATAATCGCGCTGATTGGTCTCGCAATAAACTTGGCGAGGTTCTGGGTCGAGCTGAAGAACAAGCACCAGCAGCCGCAGAAGGTTAGTACTATATACTTCCTCCTTTTTATAGCAGCATTAGAAAATTAGAGCGAGACGGACAATAACTTTTTTTTTTCATTAGCAGATCGTTCACCTGATGGTAACTGATACGCCTGGCGATAATGTAGCACTAGTTAGGAGAGTATACACTGCACCACATTGTGCTCATCGCCTGACATAAAATGTTGAGTCTCATTATCGCAGTAATTTTATTTGCTACAGCGCCCTTGAAGCCGGAGCACAGTACCGTTTGGCTGCAGAAAAACAATTTAGAGTAGATGTAAATGTAACTTACGCAGTTTTCTCTTCCAAGTTACATCAAGCAAAGCCAACTTAAACGATGCCCAGGCCGTACCGGTTCTGAAACCTGAGTAATCCTGATCAGGTCTGGTTTCCCGGTATTCGCAAACCACTTCATAAAGCCGGTTAAAATTCTGTACTAAGTACATAACTCCATAAAATTTAAGTTTAAATGGCAATCACTCATAACAGCGTGGCGCTATATAGGATATATTAAGTCCGATTACCACAGTAATTTCACTAGGCACAGCGCCCTTCAAACCGGAACACTAACATATGCACAGTACTGTTCGACGACGGAAATTAGAGCTGCAGTAGTATCAGCATTGAACGGAAATTTATTTGATTGTAGTGCAGTGTATATATTCTACGGTAGACCGGATGTGATAGCATCTTAACCAGATTGTTACGGTGATTGATGCACAGCATCAGCGATCATATCGGAGAGTAAGTTCACACGGAAATGGACGCGGCGGATGTGTGTCGGACATTTTGATACGAAAGCATCGGATACTTACACCGTAACTTTCCCCTCGTTTGCCATATTGAATAGAAATCATTCGCAGTGTAACAGTTTTCTCGTTTAACATATATCCGTTTATGTATAATCGCATCAGAACATTACGAACCGGATAATACGCACACTATGATACAAGTAGACGCAGTGTTGGGGCGCCTGCCGCAAGGTGGACCGAAGATCTGGTGAGAATCACGGGAATCCACTGATGTGGAGATATTTGGGAGAGGCCTATGTCCAGCAGTGGACCTCTATCGGCTGATGATGATCTCGTTTTACTTAAGATGTTTACACAGCATCACACCGACTTGAGACATGCGACGACTTTTTCTGTTATATTTCATGGGATGTAACTGGTCCCCGCACAACAACTCACGGGAACCATCCAACCTCACCAGATCGTGGTGCACCTTGATAATCAACAGACGAGGCTCTGGCTTCCACCAACCAGCATTGGGCCAGCGTGGTGGAAAATGGCCCAAGTCCCATATGAACTACAAACAATGGCTCCTGGTCTCTAGCATTACCGGAGGCTATGCCGACTGTCAGGGTCCGGAACGAGGGCAGCGCAAGACCTATCGATGTGGACATCTTTGGGGGAGGCCGATATCCAGCAGTGGACGTCTAGGATATTTCATTAATTTGATTCCCTTTTAAAGAACACAAGGTTACCTTCTCCCTCGCCATCACCATCAGTGGTCGTGGTGATCACAGCAGGTGTTGATGGGAAGCTTCACAACACACAGTACTGGTTATATATACTAGGGCTTAACGATGTAGGGTAGTCATGTTATGTACTAGGAAGAATTTTTTTTTATATGTAATAAAGCGATGAGGCTACTAACTAGGCATTCAGCTGATGGTAAGAAATACGCTTGCAAAACGTGCCGCTAGTTAGGATAGTATACACTACACCAAATTGTTCACGTCGTCTTAAACATAGCGATTCCTATAGGTGTGACTGTAGATCCCGTACAAATGTTGATGGATGAAGCACTATATAAAAATACTAGGGTAAAATTACTGATAAATATTTAATCACAGTATATATACTAGGGTAAAGTTACTGATAAATGTTCAATCCTAGTATTTATACTAAGGAAAAGTTACTGATAAATATTACATCGCAGTATATATACTAGGGTAAAGTTACTGATAAATGTTCAATCCTAGTATTTATACTAAGGAAAAGTTACTGATAAATATTTAATCACAGTATATATACTAGGGTAAAGTTACTGATAAATGTTCAATCCTAGTATTTATACTAAGGAAAAGTTACTGATAAATATTACATCGCAGTATATATACTAGGGTAAAGTTACTGATAAATGTTCAATCCTAGTATTTATACTAAGGAAAAGTTACTGATAAATATTCAATCCTAATATAAACACCATCCTAACTAGCAATATGGCGGTCTTACTAGTGGTAGGTCTCTGTTGCCGGATATCATTTAGGTACCATCGCAAACTCCTGTCGCACCCGACAAACAGTAGTGTGCAAATATTACTGTGTTCCGGTTTAAAGGGCGCTGTAGCTAGTGTAATTACTGTGGTAACGAGACTCAACATCTTATGTCTTAATTAGCGCCACGTTATTATGGGCGGGCGTATCACTTAAGAAGAAAGATCACTTACCATCAAGTTAATACCACCAGGTCGCTTAGTTACTTAAAAGAAAGTAACACCACGTAGTTATCATCATGGATCTCTGTTGCTGGACAGCGTCTAGCTACCACCGCGGCTCCTTTTGCAGCCGTTAAACAGCAGTGTATAAGCGTTACCGTACTCCGGTTTGAAGGGCGCTGTACCTAGTGAAATTACTAATACAACGAGACTTAATTCATAAGGCGATGAGTGTTATTTGTAGTGCACATCTTATCAGCGCCGATTATGAGTAGTGTCACTTATCAAGTAAGTTATGACTAAGTTGTAATTAAATAAAAGAAAGTAAGTGCGCAACTTAAACCTGATCCTGTGGTTCTGATGCCGAAACGAAGTCACTTTCTCTGATGAGTCAGCGTGACCGACTAATCGGTGCCGCATCCGGTCGCGGAGCTGGACCGGTTTATTAAAAAAAAAAGGCTTTCACCATCAATTATACCATCATGAATTTTCTTGAGTATTTACGACAGGGACTGTCTACATGTCGCAAATATTTCCACTGCCTACCAATAGTGTGTAAATATTCCTGTGTACCGGTTTGAAGGGCGCTGCACCTAGTGAAATTACTGTGGTAATATGATTAAACATGTCTCGAGGAGTCGACAGTATATGGTTTGTGTTATCCTAGCTTGCCAAGATGACAAGCGTTACGTGTAGCGCAATGTCTGGTTACCCGAGTAATTACTTTAGCACCCTTCAAACCGGAACATATTAATGTTTGCGTAGTACTCCTTGGGGGTTGCTGTAGAAGCTGCGGTGGTACCCAGACGTTTTCCACCAACAGAGACCTACCACCAGTCAAAACAGACAGTACTCCAAGGTCCATCATCGTCGTCTTCCATAATTTCCTTAAGGATATTTTGCGACTTACACATCCGGTGGTGGTGGTGATCATATCCCGATCACGTCGTGTGTTAAACGCCGTCCGTTTGTTAGCAGGTGATATACTACGAGCACGCGCAGCACCAGCACCACTACGAGCACGAGGACGAGCCCGGATGGGGGCCGTGGTCCAGAAGCATGGACCCGGAGGTGACAGCCGTAGTCAGCACTACTATTGCTTTAAACACAACGTCGACGCGCCGGAAAAGGACGCTGCCATTGAGAACGATAATTTTCATCATCCGAAAAAAAAAAAAAAAAAAAAAAAAAAAAAAAACTTAAACTATCGAAGAATATATAACAACGCCATCTATCGTATACACGGTGTAATCTTTATAGTGATCACTTTGTTGGCGTCGTAAGCAACCGCTCGCAGGAGTTCGCTATCTCAAGTCCATCCTCAACCGATAGATGTCCACTGCTGGACATAGGCCTCTCCAAAGATCTTCACATGGATCCTCCTGCACTGCCCGCTTCCAGCTCGAATTATCAATCTGCCACCGTCCACGGCGTCACCATCACATCACGCGAAGCCGAAGACAAGTGTTAGTCTATAACAATGATGTGATGACTTTCATTTCGTCTACCATGGACGTCCGTACATAACCGTCAGCCGGCAGACGTTTCTCGCTGACCGTAGACCCCTCACAAGGATCTCCACACTGGTGGTATCATGTGCCATCTCGCAGCCACCACCTCGCTAGTTCCTCAAACCTCCAAGACCTATTTTCTTTTTCTAAGTACTTCTCCATTGGTAGCGTTTGAGCATCAGATATAATTTCTTTCGCCATCGATGCTGGAGACCGTCTAGTAAACATTACTGTGTTCCGGTTTGAAGGGCGATGTAAGTAACGAAACTGCTGGACGTTTCGAGACTTAACAGGTAATGTCTCAAAGCGAGGATGGAATATACTAGTTATCGTGGTGTGTGACTTAACTATGAATTATTTGGGCTTATGTTATATATATACATATACATATATATATATATATATATATATATATATATATATATATATATATATATATATATATATATATATATATATATATATATATATATATATATATATATATATACATATATATATATATACATATATATATATATATACAGCCCTAGTGCCCAGCGGTACCGGAGGCCATGCTGACCGTATATGGAGATCTTTGGGGGAGGCCTATGTCCAGCAGTGGCCGTCTATCGGCTGATGATATATATATTTATGTATATTGCAGGAAATGGAAGCGGATGCGGATATGGAGGCGCACAACCGGCCGTACCGCGCGCAGGAGCGCACCGCCACCGCGCGCCCGCTGCTCACTCTCTCGTAGCGGGGGAGGATCCCACCCTCCGGCCTGCCTCTCCACGACGCAGGAACTCAGCCCTTACCTTACTTAGATATTAGGAAACTAAGTTAAAGTTCGTCTACTTTGTAAACTTGCTGCTAGGAGCAGCAGACGCAAGGAGACACCTCTGTCGTGCTTAAAGTTCACGAGTTGGATTGCTTTATGTTAAGTATAAGTACCGAGTCCTAGCGAATTTAAGTATTAGTAAGTTATTTATTTATTTATTATTAAAGTTAAGTTAATATCCGCCATAGAGGTACGGTTGGTATTTGTATTGCCCGATTGTTGTGTAAAATAAATTTGGTGAATCGTTTGTTTTCTATTTATTACCCTCCCATTATATATAGTGTGTAGGGGTGTAAGGGGTCCCGCACAACAACTCACGGACCCCAAGCCAACCTCACCTGCTCGCGGTGCACACTGCTAATCAACAGATGAGGCTCTGGTTCCTGCCTACCCGCATTAAGCTAGCTTGGTGGGAAATGGCCCAAACCCTCCCAAATGAATCCTTATAAACGACGGCCACTAGTGCTCGGCGATGCGAGCAGCGCAGGACCGATCGATATGAGGATCTTTGTGAAGGCCTACGTCCAGCAGTGGACGTCTAGCAGCTGATGATGAAGCTTATATAAATTGTTGTTCTTATAAACCGTTAATCGGATGACTGGTGGATGAAGGTTAAAGTGGAGTGGCAATGACCAGCAATGGACGTCTACCATGATGATGATGACAAAAAAATCGTAATCCTAATGCAAAAGTAGGTCTCAGTTACGATAATCTTCAAGCCTCAATGAAGTCTGCGGCGATGTGGCGCCATCTTGTGGGTAAGTTGCGACAAAATGGACACCAAAAAAACTACAAATGTGTAGTATTAATTTTTACAATTTATTACGGTCATCATCATCATCATCAGCCGGTAGACTGTCCTCCAAAGATCCCCACATCGATCGGTCCTGCGTTGCGCGCAAACGTTCAGCATGGCCTCCAATACCGCTAGGCACAAGGAGTCGTCGTTTATAGGGGGTTATAGGTAGGGGATTCGTGCCACTTCTCAACGGTTGGTGGGAGCCAGAGCCACGTTTGTTGATTAGCAAGATGCACCACGAGCAGGTGAGGAATATTTATTTTTTTATTAATGTGTGTAACAAAAAATGCTAACGGATGTTTACCTCAGAACCAAGGGCCGATAACGGGGTAATGTCGGACTCCAACCGACTAAAAAGCTTCACACGGTATTCGACTCACTTCCGACAGTATGCACGAGGGTCACGGGATAACATCGAACAGTTCTTCCGCAACCCCCGATCGGCGCCCGGATCGAACGGACCCGCGTCGGGAGGACTGCGACACCGCCCTCCCGACAGAATCCGTACGTGGCGAAGCGTCGGAGCACGAGCCGGACCGCCAGATACACCCCGAGAAGCAGGTAAGGTTGGCTTGGATCCCGTGAGCGGTGCGCCGGAACGGTAATGGAGAATTAATGTATAGAGTATTGAACAATTTTCATTTTATGCTTATGGGTAAAAATATAGATCAGATATAACATCACCGACAGAAACAATATTCTGCTTTTGACAAGGTTCAGCGTGGTGGGAGATAGCCCATATTCCCTCACGTGAACCCATACCTAGGCCAGCCCCTAGTGCTCAGCGGTAACAGAGGCCATGCTTAATATGTGCAGATCCTTGGGAGAGGCGTATAAGTCCAGCATTAGTGTCTATAAACTTATGATGGATAATACCTGCACCTACCTAGACGGCCTCCAGCAGCAGGGCCCCAGCATCAAAGCAAAGCGTGTAGCAAGCATGGGAACAACATAATAACAAAAAAGACTATAAAACCAAAAAATATATTCATCTCATTAGTACGTACACATGTTTATAACACATAAAATCAATACACCGACAGGCACTAGGACAGCGCGTCCCACCGCTGGGACTATCGCGGCGAATACTTGGGATTGTCCGGGGCGTAGGTGAAGCTGCGCAGCTCGTACGGCACCCCGGGGTTGTTCTCGTAGCCGATCTCCGAGTAGTAGTCGCCCTTGTGCTCCGCGTCGCAGTCTCCGCAGCCACCGAACACCCTGTTGGGGGACCTGGTGCTCTCGGCCTCGCCGCCGCCGCCACCGCCACCGTCGCCTTCCTCCGGTGCGCTGGGCACGGACTGGTAGAGCGCGGTGTCCGCAGTGTGCGCGGTGGCGGTGTCCAGGTCGGCCTTCCTCGAAACGATTATACGGATGTCCGTATGCAGATACAGTTTACCAGATTTTGACGTCATGAATCTGCGGACAAAGGGATGCCTGCCATGTAACCTTCATTGATAACGAGGAACACACATCGTTTACTGGCGGTAGGGCCCTATTGCCGGAGACCGTCTGAGTATGTACCACAGCAGCTCCTATAGCAGCCGATCAACAGGGGTGTGCAGACATTACTAAGTTCCGGTATGAATTTAGTTATAGCTAGTGAAATTACAGCGGTAACGAGATAACCTCTCATGTTTCAAAGCGACGAACACAATGTGGTGCAGTGTACATCGTCCTAACTAGCGCCACGTTAAATAATAAGTAACAGTAGTATCGCTTACCATCAGATGAATGTCTAAATAGCAGCTATAGAGCTGAGAGCTGACAGTTACCTAAGGTGTATGAGGTAGCGGAGCCACTTGTGGTGGTCGGGCGGAGGGGCGCGCGGCGCGGCCGCCGGCACGTAGAGCGTGCGCTGACGCAGGAAGGTGCGCGCGCGCGGCGGCATGCGCGTCAGCTCGTACAGCACCACGAACATCTTGACGAGCGTGCCGTGCGGGTTGAACAGCGACACCTGCACGGTGCCAGCGCGTGGCACGCGGTACCCGCCCGCGCCCAGGTTTATGTGACCCTGACGCAAACATACATAGCTTTCATTCAATTCTCATCCAATATACTCTGATTCTCATCCAATATCTTCTCTACTAGTAAATAACGAGGTGTACACTTTTTGACCTCCGACTCCTATAAAGTTTTAAGAGTTGTCAGAAAGACTAACGGCATAAACATTAAAAAAAAAACAATTACACACTCTGAACGTGGGAGGTTAATTATATTACAATTAGAGAGAGTGAAAGGAGGAGAGAGAGAGAGAGAAAGAATTACTTTTCAAATTCAAATCATTAATAGACGTGTACCTTTGATATAGTTAACTATTATCTAAATGGGAGTGATATTTTTTTTTCTAATAAAGAGTGGGAGATCACAAAGGTTGGAAACCACTGGAGTATTTGCAAACTATATAGCTTTGTTACCAGTAATCAATGATCACTAGGTTGATGTTAAGGAATAGTTCACTGCTTCGATAGTATACCGGCTAACTCCGTGCCTAGTAATGAGTTCGATTAGTGGTAGCGGGGGCGCAGTGGGGCCACCACGAGAACCGTCCAAGGCTTTAAAGTACAAACTGAAATCTCAAACTTTAAACTTATTCCGTAAGAAAGCACAATTCACCATGTAGGGAGCGTTGGTGCCACCCGGCGCGTAGAAGAACACGGTGACGGGGAGGCGGCGGTGGGGCGGGCAGAAGGCACCTGACGCGCCCAGCTCGGCAGTGAACCCGTGCACGGTCGCTACAGGCTCCAGGCGACCCTTCAGGGCCGACTCTTCGAAGCTACCTGAATGACCAAAGCATACAGCTATCATGTTATTTGCAAAACCTAGGTTTTATACGACGAACCGGCAAGACCATCAAACTGATACACCTGTCCATGACAATGCGGCGAGAGTTAGTATGATATACACAACACAAGGCAATACCTTATCCGGTAATTAAATTAACTACAAAGTGCTTCGAGCCGGATAACAGCTTTATGAGATATAATATTAATTTGAAATATTAACATTTTCTTGAACAAAACTTCTCGTTTAGGATGTCCATTAGCAACAATAGTTAAATATAGAACACAGTAATATTTGCGTACGGTAGCTTAACAGCAAAGTTGGGGCTGCGATGGTAGGGGATGGAGAGCAGTAGCTCCAACCCGAGATGTGGTCTTATCGAGGCCTCTCGTTGACAGAACCATGGTTTTGTGAGAAAGCGTTCCCCCGGTTCCGGCTAAGGGTGATGAGTGGGAAACCGTAGGGTTTTAGCCAGTAAGAGTCCTGCATAACTCTTCTCTTGCCCTGACAGCAGAAGGGTGTCCAATACAAGATTTCCCCACGGAAAAAAAATGTCTGTGAACTCACATAGAAAGGTAGACCTCCAAACTTAAATAATACAGTAACATGATACTAATGAATGGTGGATTAAGTCAAGGTGTCTTACCGAGCAGGCAAGTGCTGGGTCCGACGCGCAGCTTTGGTTTGTCAGGCTTGCGGGGCGGCGGTGTGGGCGCGCGGGGTGCCGACGGCGCCTCGCACTTCACGGGGGGATGGAAGAGAGCACTGCAACAGGCGCACATTGGAGTTCAACCCGGCACAACTGCATACTTACTGTATAACAGTAACATCATTCATTTATTAACACTAAGCTAATGATAAACATGATGGACTTAATGCCATAAAGGCTCCAGTCAACCTGGAGGAGGAAGTAGAATTTACGTTCAGGTGTGACAAAATTTAAATAAGAACATTATCGGTAGTTGACACGATACCGGAAGTAACTCACCTCTTAATGCCGGACACACCGTTAATAGAATCATCGAAATCAAAACAGTTGTTCCCCCTTCGCAACGGCGCGGGACTAGAGGTCAAAGGGAGGCCAGTCTTGGAATGGAACACCATGGAGGCGGCGGAGTCGAATCTCCATCTAAATCTATCCATCTCAGTGGGGGACGGCACCTGGTTCTCGCTCTTGGACTCGGGGAACTTGAACCCTTCCTGCTCCAGAGCTTCCTTCGGAGACTCCTCGTCATACTTGTCGAATGTTCCGTAATCGCAGTTCTCGTAAAGGACGTAATCCTCGTTAATCGAGTAAGTCTTTTGTCTCTTCGCATCTGGCTTCGGCGCGGAGAAGACAGTGTCATCGTCTCTGAGATTAAGTTCTTCCATGTCCTTCTCCCTGTGCTCGCTGTCCTTCTGCGATCTGTCCGCTACGACCTTCTCTATCCTGCCGACGAGCGGGAAGAGCCGCCGCAGCCTGGGCCGCCTCACGACGGCGCCGGCCTCTGGCTTACCACTAACACTATTGTCTACTAAATTATCTATATCACACGTTAATTTACTGCTAGGGTTATCACATTTGTGCTTCTTCAGCGCTTTGTCATCGTCCTCGCACTTCCTCCTCGCTCCGTTCTCCTTATCGATGGAGGCTAGGTTGTAGTTCGCCTCGGACCGCACCATTCCTCTGTCGCAGCTACCGCACTTCATCTCCAGCACCGTGCCGCACTGGCACGAGATGTCTTCGGTCTGCGTCGACACCGTGTTGGTCTTCTTGAACTCGGTAGGCGGCAAGCTCTCGGTTTCTATGAACGGCGACTTGCTTTCGATCCTGCTCGCCGGCAGCGTGAGATATGTCTGGTTTCTATAGCAACCGATCGCTCGGAACCGGTCGAAGCGCGATGCCTGGAGGATCGGTATCGACGTCGGAGCGCTCTTCAATTCTCCCTCGGATGAGGTGCTGTCGCACAGCTTCTTAAGCTTGCTCTCCTTCCTCAACCGCCTCTTATACTTAGCTATCTCCTTAAGCCGCCTCTCGTCCAACTTCTTCGTCTCCTGCAGGCTTACACTAATGGAAGATCTATGATTGCCGTCAGATTCCTCGTCGCAATTGCACTTGTGCTTCCCGTTCTCACTGCACGGGGTCAGCATCCTGTCATCTAATATCTTACATTTATCGGTTTCTGAATTGGAGGTGTACACGTATTCGGTTGAGCCTGGATTGGACACGATGGAGAGTCGACGACTCGAGCTTCCTATGTTTGAGTTGATCGCGAATTCGGAGTATTTGGAGCATCTTGGACCTAATGTGAGATCATTGAGCTTGCCCACCAGCTCGTCGTGGAGGCTGGCGGGCGTTTCCTTGCTGACGCGCCGCTTCGGCTGGCAGGTACATTTGACTATAGGTATGTCGTCCGTACGGGGGAGACTCTCCAGGACCACTTTTAAGTACAGGTTGCTGCCTATGCACGTGATGGGGAAATGGTGGTCGGTCGGGGTGCGGCTGAACTCCGCCATCTTGTAGCTCTCCCCCGGGATCTTAATGGAGTAGACGATGTTAAGCTTGCGCTCTTCGGTGGACAGTTCCTCTTCGTCGCAGTTCGCTTCGAGTTTCTTGTAGTTGCAAGTTTCGCGGCTCAGCTTCCGACTGAAAGAGTCAACAATGGGGAGATGAACTTTCACATACTGTCTTTAACTTCGCTTATTTTATTGCTAAACTATGAGCTGAATGTATACTTTGGCAAATGACCTTAGTGGCATCCACCATACGGTCCATTTACATTGAAGTCTAACCTGTGATCTCAAGCTGCACGCCAAGTCTTTGATAACAAAGCCTGGTTATCATTTGTTTCTCATCAACCATCTGGTGAATGTTATGCTCATCCTTCAGATATAACATAAAGTAACGAATGTATATGTAAATATAAAATTATTGTGCTAACCAAAAAGGCGTGTAAGGGGTCTCGCACAACAGCTCACCAGAGCCAAGCCAACCTCACCTGCTCATGGTGTACCCTGGCTAATCAACACACGAAGGCTGTGCTTCCCACCAACCCGCATTGAGACAGCGTCGTGGAAAATGGCCCAAATCCTCCCATATGAACCCCTATAGACGGCAGCCCCTACTGCCCAGCTGTACTGGAGGCCATGTCAAATGTATGTGGAGATCTTTGGGGGAGGCCTTTGTCCAATAGTGAACGTGTCTATCGGCTGATGATGATGATGAACCAAAAACTCAATAAGATACATTTCCTTATTATTCGAACTTAAATTTACTTTTAGCTGCAGCACCCTTCAAACCATTACTATTTACAGGTAACAATAAGCTGTGTAGTGGGTACAATTAAAAATGGGTGAGATCCTTGTTTAGGAGTCAGGAATATTGTGTGTTGCCGTTAAGTTATCCAAGCTATATTTACCGTCGCTGGCTGGGGTCCTCGTCTGCAGGCGTGATGCGCTTGAGGCGCGCCCGCCAGGCCGCCAGCTGAGAGAAGTGGAGCTGCGATCGCACCGCGTTGAGGAGCCACTGCGAAGTCGTGAACCCAAATGCCTCGTGACCCCTGAAGATGAACAGGTATATGACTACAAAAAAAAATCAACACATTAAAGTTGAAGGACAGGACCCTAGTAAATTAAATGTGATACAAACAGACCCTAGAGGAAAACGTTTTTTTTTTTCGTTACAAAATAACAATATAATAATATATCGTTTAATTCTACAAGAAAAAAAAACAGTAGGAGGAAAAGAATTAAAAAAAAATTGCAATTTCTTTATATGGGAAAGAGGATCTGGTAATGTAGCCCATAAAGACCACAACACTTATTATCAGGTGTTTAAACTAATTGTTATTATTTTATTTTACACTGGTGGGTAGGACTCTATCAGCGCAGCGCGTATTTCTGCTGACAGACAGCAGCGTGCAAACATGACTGTGTTCCGGTTCGAAGGGCGCTGTAGTTAGTGTAATCACTGGGGTAACCAGCGCCACTTTGTTATGGACGGGCGTATCACTTACCATCAGATGATCGTCGGGAGAAAGATCTCGCTCATTTCATCGCTTAATTACATAAAAAATGATAATTATCATTTTATATTAGGATTTTTTTTATAAGAAGGATGGGCGCACGAATGAAGAGTTCACCTGGTGGAAAGTGATCACTGATACCCATGGACAGTCGCAACACCAGAGACGTCGCGGCCGGTTTGCCGATCTTTAAATCTCCTCTTATTAACTTCATCAGGTTTGCTGAAGAAGTCTCATAGAGTTAGGAACTCATACTCGTTTGTTACCAGGTTCTGCATTTTTAGTATCGTGATGGCGAGATGGATGGTAACAACGGCTTACTTGTTTTGGAGCGCGCGCATTGTCCAGCGTTCCAGCAGCAGCGCCCTCTGCTGGGAGTGGAGCGCATCGTACGCCAGGTCATCGTCCCGGGTTAGAGCAGCGCAGCACTCCTGGCATTCGGGAGCCAGCAGGACCTGCAAATGAGACCAAGCATATTTTTAGTGCTTTTCAGTCAAACGTGAGTACCAGCGCCGATCCTGGCATGATCACCACGAGATGACATTTAGATTCTAGAAACGAGCTACTAAGCTACAAGAGCAGGTACAGTCAACCTCAGTCCTGTAGTCTCAAGCTATAAAGAATAGGACTAAGGTATTCCTTGCGTTTAACTTTACTAGCTACGGCGTCCTTCAAACCGGAACGCAGTAACGTTTGCACACTACGATTTGACGTCAGAAATAGGAGCTGCGGTGGTACCTACGTAAGCAGTCGCTGGCTTTGAAGAGCGCTGTAGCTAATGAAATTAATGGGAGGTAATTAGACCTCAAGGTAACGAGTTCAATGTACGGTGTACATAATCCTAACCGGCGTCCAGGTTTGAGCAGGAGTATCACTTAGTATCAAGTGAACGTCTTACTCTTCTCATGAGTAACATACCTCAATGCACACGGGTATTTGTTCGTTCCAGAGCGCCTGCACGTGGCTGTTCAGTTGCGCCTCGACGCCTGTAGCTGGCTCCGCGGTCTCCGGCTTCGGCAGCGACGTAACCTGGAAACACCAGAACTGAACCTTACTAACGCAATCATCACTATTATGTCACCAACTCGATGGTATGGTACTGTAAGTTAATAGTTTATCTTTATCATCCAACGAAACGAGACGAGCGAGAGGTTCACCTGATGGTAAGTGATACGTCTGCCCATTACAACGTACTAGTTAGGGTGGTATACACTACACATTGAGTTCGTCACTTTGAGCCACGAAATGTAAAGTCACGATACCTCAGTAATTACACTAGCTAGAGCGCCCTTCAAACCGGAACACAGTAATATTTCCACACTACTATTTGTAGGCTGAAATAAGAACTGCAGTGATACCTAGACGGTGTCGAGCAACAGACATCTACCATCAACGAATAACAGGACGACCAGACACATTGTGTCACCATCCTTACGGAAACCTCCCCAGTCTCCAAACAAAGTGGTTCAGCTGTTCGTTCTTCTTCATAAGAACAGCAAAGTAGTGGAACAGCTTGCCGGCGTCGGTGTTCCCGTACAAATACGACGCGGGTGTCCTCATGAGTGAACAGGCTTTTACCAGGTTAGTGCGCTTTGCCACCGCAGACCACATCACCACTTAGTACCAGATGGTATCGTAGTAAAGTACTAAACCTGGTGGATTTACAAAAAAGACAATATTTACCTGACTGGTGGAAGGGTGTGCGGCGCGCAGCTTAGCCTGCAGCGGGTCTGCGGGGCTGCGCGCGCGCACTATGAGCCGGCCGAGCTGACGCAGGAGTGCGGGCCCCGAGGAGGGCGCGGCCGCGAGCGGCGCCACCAGCGGCTCGCAACTGTGCATCTGAACAAATAAACAAATTCACATTATCTACATATACATAATGAATATAGGTTTTCCCTGTTCGCCGAACACGTGAAAACTAGTGAACGTTCACGTGAACATTCGACGCGCAATGATTACAAGCTATTTATTTCCTGAATTTCATACATCCTTCATCATTTTATTTCCAATTAACATCTATAAACATTTTCATTTGGTATTATTAACGCGGTTGCTATGGTAACGGTTGCTATAGAAAATCATTTACGGTTTCACATAATATCCAGCGAAGTGGTCGGGGACCAATTAGTATATCCACCTGTGTAGACTGATCACGATATCTCTGGAGCCATAGGCCGTGGAGACTTGAAATTTGTTAGGAATATTCCTTTTGCAGTAGGCTATAGGTCAGGTAAAATTTTTACGAACTGTTACCCCTAAAAGGGGTTGCGAGGGTGTTACCGGCCAGCAAAGCGGGCGGGGAACAGCTAATTTAAATAATTGTATTATATGTACTCCACGTTCCTCCGTATATAATATCTAGAATAGTACAGTACAAAGCTATATATAGTATAAATAATATAGGAGCCGTTATCAGTCATTATGAAGCATTATGATAACGGCCCCCGCGCGATAACGGAGTATCAGACTCGCATAAACGGAGAAGTGAAACCGCAAAGATAAACTCGACTGTCCTTTGGGGTCAGTGGGTCATTTCAAACCTAGATCATAATTTTGAGTTAGATAAGCACATTTTAATGTTCCCACTGCTGGGAAGCGAGTTTTCCTTTAACAAAGAGAGTCAGCAAAAATCCACCTCGGTCTACAATGGGTTCTTGGATGTGATCCTAAAGTATCTTAAAGGTTATTTCTGCCGTCATATAGCAGTGTGGATACACTACTATGTTCCGGTTAGAAGGACGCTGTAGCTAGTGAAATAAATAGGCTTAATAGCTAGTGTTGTGTATATCATCTTCACCAGCGCCGTGTTATGTCAGCGTATCATTTAACACAAGGTGAAAGTCTCGCTCTTCACGTGACTTAAAAAAAGTAGTGAGGGAGTCGACCCTGCACCTCCTCTATACGCATCACTAGTACAACCAATATCACCAACTAAGTTATTATCGCTTCATTTAGTTCATCGTCGTCATCATCATCAGCCGATAGACGTCCACTGCTGGACATAGGCCTCCCCCAAAGATCTTCCACATACAGTCAGCATGGCCTCCGGTACCGCTGGGGACTAGAGGCTGTCGTATGTGGGAGCTCGTATATTGGATTTGGGCCATTTCCCACCACGTTGGCTCAATTCGAGTTGGTGGGAACCAGAGCCTCGTTTGTTGGTTAGCACGGAGCAGGCGACGACAGGTTCACTTGGATCCCGTGAGGTGTTATGCGGGAGTTGGTGTTCAGTTATTATTACTTTGTGTTGCTGGTTGGTCTTTGTTGTTCAAGACCATGTTGGGTTTTTTTTAAAATCATCCCCCTGCGTGCTGTGGGTCTGGACCTTTGCTTTACATTTCATTTACCATCTTATTTTCATCTCATTCTATTTTCCATTCTCGTCATTTATTCTTTTCCTCTTGCATACTCTGTTATTCTTTCAAATTTCTTTACTCTTTCGTTCTACATTCCATTTCCATCTTTCATTACTCTCTCCGACCGAAGATCGTTGATCGTCATCTTCCTTTACATTTCCTTGGAAAAGACCTGGAATACATGAAATGTAATCCCCTTCAGCATACTTTTCTCCCGGTTTTTTTTTCTTTTGTTCTTGATTTTACACTTTTCGATTTTTATTTCTATTTTACATTATTTTATATTTTTATTAACTTTTATTCTTTTAACTATTTGGGCTATGACCTTCCTACAAAATTCCAGAAATATTTTACGACTTTTCTCTTCACTCATCAGACAGTCAATGACTTCCCTATCTATTCTCTTTTTCAATTTCATTTCACAGTCTGCTTGGTCTCTTCCATACAGGGGACAGGACAGGATGTACCAACGTGCACTAGGGTCTGATCCACCGCAGGGTCACAAAGACACGAGGGACTCTAGTCTAGTTTAAACCTGTGCAGGTACTCGAAGAATCCTCCGTGTCCCGTGAACAATTGGACCAAGACCGTATCCAGCTCCAGCCGGCGCAGTATCCGATAGGCCCATTCCACGTTTAAGAAAAGATCTGTATTATTGAAGCCGTAGGTACCTTCCGTATACCTCTTATTCCATTCGTCAAGCGTTTTCAGCCTGAGCTGTAGCTTGACGAATGAGACGGTGCATTCTTCGTACTCTGGTCTTCTTTTGCTCTTCAGAGCCGCTTCGTTAGCCAGTTGATCCGCTCTCTCGTTCCCTTCTATCCCCGCGTGCTCTTTCACCCAAAGCAGACCGACATTCTTCTCTTTTTCTCTCGCTTTCATTACATTCTCTTTTACTCTCAACGTTAAGGGATGGAGGGTGTCCGGTTTTGCGACTGTTTCGAGGGCGGACCTTTAGTCGCCGAGTACGGTACAGGATTGCGCCGACACGCTGACCGCGTACCCTGTCACTTTCACAAGTGCCAGCAACTCTGCCTGGTTTGGACCATGAGGTTGGTAACCGCGAAACAGTAGTGTGCAGACATTACTGTGCTACTTCGAAGGGTATTATAGTTGGTGGAATCACTGAGGGAAAGGAGACATAAAAGGTGTAGTGTATATCGTACTTCCTAGTGTCATTGTACTGATGGTAGGTCTCTGTTAACGAAGACTGTCTAGATACCACCGCAGCGCTTATCGCAACCGACAAACTACTGTGCAAACATTATTGTGTTCCGGTTTGAAGGCCGCTGTAGCTAGTGTAATTATTGGGATAACGCGACATAATATCTTGTCTCAAGCGACGAGCACAATGTGATACAGTACATACCATTTTAACTAGCGTCACGTTGTTACAGGCGGGCGTATCACTTACCATCAGGTGAACGTGTCGCTCGTCTCGTCGCTTAATTACATAATAAAGTCACGTTATCACCATCCGGTAAACGTTTCATATTAGTCTTGTTACTGTATATTAAAAAAAAATTAATTGGGACATAGTTAATTAGTTAATCGTGTCGCGATTACAAATGTGCGTTTGGCCCAGTGTTGGTCGAATGTGGGCCAAGTTTGGCCGTGCGGCTCCGACCGCCTTTCGCATTGCGCCTTCTGCGGCCTCACGACCTCTTACGTCACCACGCAACCTGAACGCAGCTGCAAAAACCATACATTATATGAAGTGGACCAAAAAAAATGAAGGAAGGTCTCTGTTGCCGGACACTGTATAGATGTAGGTGATACCCACCGACAAACAGTACTGTGCAAACTTTACTGTGTTCCGGTTTGAAGGGCGCTGTAGCTAGTGAATTTACTGCGGTAACGCTACTTAATACGGCGACGAGCACAATACAGTGCAGTGTATATCATCCTAACTAGCGCCAAGTTGTAATGAGCAAGCGTATCACTTACCATCAGGTGAATGTCACTAAACGATAATAAAAAAAAAACTTTAAGACGACACAACATGTCTTTTATTTATTATGGATTACTGAATGAAAATGAAAAAGGGCTGAAAAAAACCTGATAATTGAAACACAGTAATGGCGGCAGATTTAGGATACAGCAGTGGTAACTAGTCAGGCAGACACAGAAAAACATCAACCAAGATAATTGGACTCGAAATAGTTCAGAATCGAACCAGGGTCCTCCGTCGCACAAGGCAAACCAATACGCTATAGACGTAATGAACTTTAGACCTGTCTAAAAGTTTATGTTTTTATTATCATTAACATCAGCCGATAAACGTCCACTGTTGGACATAGGCTTCCCCCAAATATTCCCACATCGACCGAGTAGTTATTTATATGGGGAGATTTGGGCTAATTACCACCACGCTTTTTTTTCAGCATTCTCTCAGTTTTGTGAGGCTGGAGCTCGTCTTTAAATATTTAATCATCTTTTTATTTTGTTCTTTCCTAATCATACTCTTCTTCTTCGTTTTCCTTCTTTCACTCCATTTTTCTCTTCCTCATTTCAACTCGCAACCATTCTCCATTCCAATTCCTTCTTGCGTGCATTTCCCTTAAATGAGTAAGAAGAACCGTCGTTTACTATTTACCACCACGCGGGCCTAATGCAGGTCGGTGGCAGCCGAAGGCGCGTTTATTGATAAGTAAGGTGCACCACGAGCAGGTGAGGTTAAGTTATATTGGGCTCAGCAGTTATGTTCCGAACGGAGATCCTGTGACCTCTCCGAACGTCGAGGTTGACCACCGAGGGGAGTTTAGTGGGTAAAAATCTCCCCATAACTCTGACTTTCCCCAGAAGACAGAGTATCTTTTCGAAGAATCCCCCCCCCCCCCTCGAAACAAGAAAAAATTCAATAAACCCCATAAAGTGTACAGTCGCTCGACATTTACATAGAACAGTGTTGCCAACGCTCGATTCTAAAAATAGATATTCGCAATTCAGTCGCTGTGGCGTTGCAGCGCGTCGCTACAGCTCGACGGAGCTGGCTGTACACAAAGCGCTCCCACGGCCCGTTTCCAGGCCGGATCCGGGGCTGGGGCTGGGGCTGGAGCTGGGGTGCAGCGGCGATGTGGGTCAAGGGCTCCGCTTGCAAGCGACCACGCCCCGCCCCGATTCGATTCCTCAACAACGAACGCGTTTGCGTCAGAGGGAACTAGTTACACGACACGTGGTCGCATTCCAATACACTTATAGATGGAGGGGCATAGACAAACGATAACGGAAGCGTAAGTCCCTGCTGCCGGAGGCCGTCTAGGCACCTGATAAACGCTACTGTGCAAACATTACTGTAATCCGGTTTGAAGGGCGCTGTAGCTGGTGTAATTACTGGGGTAACCAAACTCAATATCTTGTCTCAGGTCACGAGCGCAATGTGGTGCAGTGCATACCATCGTTAACTAGCATCACGTTGTTACGAGCGGCCGTACCACTTACCATCAGATGAACGTGTCGCTCGTCTCCTCGCTTAATTACTTAAAAAAAAATATTATTTGTGATATTAAGTGACAATGATGGTAATATAACGAAAAGTCGGAATATACTAGTTACAGCTCTCCGTTGCCAGAGATCGTCTACGTACCACCTCCGGCTTAGTAACCGTGGTCTGGTACACGGTGAAGCCAAGTGGAACCCATCCGGCCGGCTCGCGGCGAAGGGTTGGCCGAAGCGGCCGCTCCCGGTTCGAGCACCGGTTGGGATAACTGGAGCTCACCGGAGCGGCCGGGGGCCGCAGGGGCGGCTGTGTGCTGCCCCAGCGGCCGGCTGCAGGGGCGGTTTCATACCGCCCCTCGTAGCCGAGGTGGGGTCGCGGAGAGAGTACCCTCTGCGGCCAACCGCTGTCGCACCGGCGATGCGACGGCGGTGGGGCCGCGGGGGAAGAGGAGTTTCGGTATTGCGATGCGCCGTTCTCCCTATCCTCCGCGGCCGTTGACAGGTAGCGGCGGGCCTAACATCTCTCCGCCGCGGGGAGCCGGGAGAGGTTTTCTCCCGTGGCTCCCATGGCCTCTGGGCGACAGGTTCGTGGAGATCGGTTGCCCGCACACGCATGAAGTCGAGGAGGGGGCGCGCTGCATGTTCCGGCGCGCCCTGGGAGGATTCATCCCTCCCCCCCGAGGTGGGGCCGCGCAAGCGGCCAGCGCCGGCAGGGTCGCGGTTGAGTGCTTGCGTTCCCGTGACCCTGCCATCATGGCGATGAGGCGGAACATCGTGGGGGTTTTAGTCGGTGCAAGTCCGACATAACCCGTCTTCGCCCCCGCGAGGACGGGTATGCGTAGGCATTTCCCTCACGTAAAAAAAAAAAAAACACCGGCTCCTGCTGCAACCTACAAATAGTACTGTGCAAATATGGCTGTTCCGGTTTGAAAGGCGCTGTAGCTAATGTAATTACCGAGGTAACGAAACATAATATCTTGTCTCAGGTGACGAGCGCAATGTGGTGCAGTATATACCATCTTAATTAGCGTCACATTGTTATAGGCAGACGTGACACCATCAGGCGAATACCTCCTCCATCGCATTGCTTCGAGGAGTACGATGATATTGCTTGGTAAGGACTCGCGGGATCCAAGCCAACCTCACTTGCTCGCGGTGCATCCTGCTAATCAAACAAACGAGGCTCTGATTCCCAACAACCCACATTGGGCCACAGGGTGGAAAATGGCCCAAATCCCCCCATATGAACCCCTGCAAACGACGGCTTCTAGCCCGGCGGTACCGGAAGCCATCCCGATGGAGAAAGCCATGTCCAGCAGTGGACTTCTATCGGCTGATGATGATGATGAACGCAGTTCATTCTCTTCTAAGAGCGAACGAGAATCGAGATTGGTTATATATACACCACAAATGGTTATTAACCTTATCAACACCCGTTAATGGTTGCAGAACATTCATCGGTCTTATCCGTATATGACCGGTTGACTCACCCCTCCTTGGTCCAATTGTTAGGGCTTCCAAAAATGACTCAGCTAATACCGCAAGGGTTCTGTCCACATTTCCACTGTGTGATTGTGTTACTGTACGCCGAACGAGGATCGATCGTTGAATAGTATATAATAAAAGATCCTCGTCACTTGAGACCAGCTGGACTATCACCAGGTAGTAAGTGATACACCTGCTCGTTACAATGTCGCGCTAATTAGGATGGTGAACCTTGCACCACATTACATCATTGTCGCCTTGAATATGATAAAACTCGTTACGGCAGTAATTTCACTAGCTACAGCACCCTTCAAACCGGATTACGGTAAAGTTTGCACAGTACTGTCTTTCGGTAGAAATAGTAGCCGTGGTGGTACCTAGCAGTAAAAATTAATTAAATAAAAATTCAATATTATAATTTTATGGCACCAAACTGATTAAACCGGAAATTGGTTAACGAAGACGTACGACGTTAGCGGACCAAAACATACCCTGCGATTGGTACCAACATGGATGGTCACCAACGAAACGTACCATCAGCTACAGACGATTCAGTGGTGGTAGTTCTCCGTTGTCGCAGCCCGTCTAGGTAGGTACCACCTCAGCGCATATTTTAGCCGCCAAACAGCAGTGTGCAAATATTACTACGTTTCGGTTTGAAGGGCGTTATAGCTAGTGTAATTAACGAGGCTCAACATCTAACGTCTTAGGCGACGAGCGCAATGTGGTGCAATATCATCCTATCTAACGCTGCGTTGTTATAAGCGGGCGTATCACTTACCATCGGGTGAACATTCCGCTTATAGCGTTGGGTAATGGAATAAGTATATATATTTCAGGTGTCAGTTATGACCGAGGCATTGCACGCGTGGAACTCCAATTAAGCTTTTTCGTGATTACTTAAAAAAGGGGGTTACCACCCTTACGAATAAAATAAATAGTACAGAAATTTGCTATACCGCATTTATACCCAAAGCATCCATATATTTAGTTTAATGTTACCTTTCAAAAACTAATGTTGCCACACGTAAAAATGCACAAACAATAATGGTAAACGCATAAATTTACGAGGAATAAATAAAAAGTTATAATTAATAAAATTTAAAATTGCCATATAATATTTGCAATATAATATACCATTAACAGAGAATACACAATTATATAAGCGGCCATTAGAAATCGTGGGCGTGTGCGTGTGTAAACACTGAGGATTTTAAACTTCCGCAATTCTTATCTATATTTATGCAAATAACAAAGAGCTTTTCAAATGTTTCCACTGCTGGAAGTAGATGCTCTCTTTCTCTATCTCTATCTCTCTCTCTCTCTCTCTCTCACACACACAGAAAGACGGTTGAGGAGATTTGTCCAATATACTAAGTGCAGCTTGATTCAAAAGTGGATTTACCCATGAGAGCCTTAATTTATTAGTTAGCAAGCAGTATAATTATATTTAGCCTCCTCAAATCCCCCACTAGTAAGTTATTAGTGGTAGGTCTCTAATGCCTGAAATGACTTTGTTAGGTACCATTACAGACCATTCCACCAACACAATAAAGCACCAAATTGATACGAGCATATCGCCATTAGGTGAACAACCACATTGTTACGAGCATATCGCTATTAGGTGAACAACCACATTGTTACGAGCATATCGCTATTAGGTGAACAACCACATTGTTACGAGCATATCGCTATTAGGTGAACAATCACATTGATACGAGCATATCGCCATTAGGTGAACAACCACATTGTTACGAGCATATCGCCAGTAGGTGAACAGCCACATTGTTACGAGCATATCGCCATTAGGTGAAACTTGTATTTGTCGGTAAGCTACCGTAATACGTTTAGTGCTGCCAACTGAAAATGTTTTACATTTTAATTCATAAAACCTGCTGATTTCAGTTGTTTTAAGTTGACAGCACTGTAAAAGAATTAGAGCAGCTTACCAACAAACACAATTACCCACCCCGACAGAAGCATTTAAATCTTGCGCAATAAGCGTTACGGGCGGTAGAGATACGAGGAAAATAACAAATAACCTCAAATACCGCGTCCACGAAACGAACGGACGGGCTTATTAAAGACGCGGAAGCGCGCAAATCTAAATTTATATTTCACAATGTTGACAAACATTAGGCCGTCCCGCGCACCCGCGCACCCGCGCACCCGCGGCGGTGGCCCCGCGCCGCCGTCCTCCTCCACGGCTACAAAGATGGCGGACGCGCGGCAAGTGGGGCGGCACATATGTTCGCTAATGTCACGATTAGTATTCTAATACTGAAATTATCACGTTCCTAAGTGAACTATACATTTCCGACAAAACGAACGATACCGTACGCCGCAGTCACGGCGTTTGTGTACGTGTATCTATAAATATACAGATAGAATAAATTTAGAATTTATACGTGTATACATAACAATAACGTTATATAAAATAATTGCAAAAAAATTTTTTTTTATTTCATTAAACGACTAGACGAGCGTGACGTTCACCTGATGGCAAGCGATACGCCTGCCCATAACGTGGCGCTAGTTAGAATGATGTACACTGCACCACATTACGCTCGTCGCCTTAAGAGATAAGCTGTCGAGTCTGATTAGCACAGTTATTACACTAGATACAACACCCTTCAAACCGGAACACTGTTTGCACACTACTGTTAGACGGAAGAAATAGTCCATGCGGCGGTACCTAAACGCTCTCAAGTAACACAGACCTACCACCAATAAATAATAACCAAAAAAAAATTTTGTAAATTTGTTCGAAATCAAATTAAACATAAAAACTTATCGTAAATACAATTAAATAGCAAAAAATTATAACTATATAACAATGGTGATTAATATTATTATATAAAAACTATTTCAATTGATAGCGACGCGACAGATTATTGAAGGAGTTTTTTCTGTTGCCGCCGGGTCAGTGTTCCTTTGGTTTGGAGCCAAAAGAACAAAGCGCCCGAACGTTCCGTTTTAGGAACGCAACAACAAAGAGCGTGGATTATTATAATGGCGAACACAATTGTAATAAAGTTATACCTATTAATTTATTAATGTTAAAAAATAAAAACTGCTATAATAGAGATGAAAAATTATATTTTTTTTTATCTGTAACGAATAATGATTAACTAAATTTTATTTTGTGTAATTGATAATGAGATGTAGGATGGTGAGCTCGCTTACAATCGGGATCCTATATGTTGACAGCCGGTACAATCGATGCTGTTACGGCGGGTGATTTAAATCAGGGTGGTAACTAATTAGCTGGAAATAACCCTACCATCAATCAAACTCTACAACATATAATCTCTGGATCCAACACAAAGTCGCAGCAAACGGAAACCAACGCAAAACATTTATGATGAAGGCGTTGTACTCGATTTGAATTAATTTATATTTATAAGACAATGATATCATCAAACTACGCAGTTAATTTGTAGAAACTGCTTTAAACGATAAATGGCAAAGAAACAAAAATACTACTGTTAATACATTATGTAATATAGGAAATCTATATATATATATTTATATACATATAGGAGATACACAGAGATTCATTAACTCATCGCGGTATCTCGGAAACTATTAGGAACATAAACATTTAAAATTTTGTAGAGATATTGCTTCTGCTGTTTAGAGTACAGCTACCAATGGATTTTACCAGATATATCTATCTCCCCGAGGGTTGTTACGGTCAGCAAAAAAAAACGAAAAATATGATGTAGAAATCATAATATAACAAACAAAAAAAATTTTAACAAGCTTTCACATTGTTAATCTTATATGTGTAACATAAACAAGTTCCATCATGTTTCCCATCGATGATGCACAAGTGGAAGCTAAACGAAGCAACCCGTGCGGATGGTCACGAATTCGCGCAAATGTACCAGGCTGGCAGAAGTTGAAAGGAATACCGTATTCGCAAACCTCCTGGTCAACGTTGCACCTGAGTGTGAGCTTTACCCCCGCGCAATAAAGTTCAAGTTCAATGTCGCTGGCGCGCGACGGACAACGCCGCGTCGATTACATTGTCTTCCTTCAGAACGGGCACTACAACCGGTTTAATACTCGTACTTGTCTTCAACTTAAACTACACTATAACATTAATAAGATAAGATTGTAAATTGTTTGTAGTGTAAAAATCATGAACAAAGAGCGTTAACAAGTCGACATCGTTAAACGCTCGATAATCCATATTGATAATTGCGTACACAAGTTACGGTTGAGAATTTAACGAAGCCGTTGCAACATACGACCTTCCGGCACGGAACGCTCACGAGGAAGTTAGCTGCGTGCAAGCGATATATCATCTTAGTAAATGGGAATAGAGTTAAAATTGGCGTAGCGGGAACAAGACATAGGACTTATTTCGAATTGGGTTAAAATTATATGCAGCGATACGTCAGCGGCCCTCTCGCCCCGCAACACCCGCCCGTCCTTCTGACACAGATACGCTGTCGTCAAGCAGAATATAATGCCACCGGCGCTGTATCAAAGTCTTTGTTTGGTAGGTTCGGTCGCTTTGCAGCGCTTTACACCTCAAAAAAAGCACACAGAGCATACAGTTCAAAAGTACTGAAATAAATCAATGCGTGGTTTGGCGATTCCACCATAAGCTGAACTAATTTTAACAGTTTCCTTTTATAACAAATGGAGTTCGAATACGGATAGATTATTGGCTTTCATACGTACAAAGTAATTTCATTAGTTACAGCACCTTCCAAACCGGAACACAGTAATGATTGCAACAGTACTGCTTGACGGCAGAAATGGAGTTGCGGTATTTACTTAGATGGTAAATGGTAAGTAACTACCACTGGCATGCACTTATTCCTGTCGTCAAGCAGTAACGCACAAACATTACCGTGTTCCGGTTTGTAAGGCGCTGTAGCTAATGAAAATACTGGAGTAAGGAGATATAGCATCTTATGAGTCAAGGCAACGAACTTAATGTGGTGCAGTGTGTATCATCCTAACTAGCGCCACATTGTTATGGATAGGCGTATATTCTACCATCGGGTAGGTATAGCTAATGTGTGGCTTAATAGGTGGGGATCGATATGCCCACTGTTGGGCGAAACAATAAATAGGTCGATATAGATATCAGAATAGAAATGGCGTCAAGTGGTCTAGACTGGTTTAGTGTTTAAAACGCAATGAATATAAACCTTGGCACAAATGTGCGCACGATTTGAAAATGTATAATCACTTGGTTGTTACATGCGGTTTTGAACTTTAACTTAATAGCGGTAGGACTCAAGTTAACTTGAAACCGTTGTTGAAACTATCGGCTTCTGGTTATTATATCTATCAATGCAAATCATGTTTTTGCGTGTTATAACACCACACAGGTTATTAGGAAGTGTGATATAGGCACCCTGGGAGGCCACTTGTGAACCTAGACAGCGGGTTTTTGTTGTGTCCAGGAGAAAACCTTCGAATGAGACCCTTGCGGAGGGAAGTTTTATTTTTATTTAATTAAGCAAAGAGACGAGCGGAACGCTTCACTATTACTGATGGTAAGTGATACGCCTGTCCTTATCAACGGACTTCTAGTTAGGATGTTATATACCGACATTGTCCTCGCCGCTCGAGACAATGACGTAGTTACTTCAGTAACTTCACTAGTTACAACGCCCTTCAAACCGGTACAAAACGATGTTTGTGAACTGCTTGTGTTGCCTGCAATAAGAACTACGGTGGTATCTATACGGTTTCCGGCAAGAGAAACCTACTATCAGTATAAGAGTAGGAGAGTTTGAACCAGCATACTTATCCAGGGGTGTAAGGGGTTCCCCGCCCAACATCTTACGGAGCCCAGATGAACGTCTCCTACACGTGGTGGTGCACCGTGGATGAATAACAGACGAGGCTCTGACCATCCACCAACCCGCACTGGGCCAGCGAGGTGGATTACGGCCTAATTCCCCTCAATTAACTATATGATGAGGTGATCTTTGAGAGAGGCCTGCGTTCAGCAGTGGACGTCTATCGGCTGATGATGATACTTCTCCATCTTAAATAACGTCACCGTCACTTACCAAATTTGAAGATGAAGTCAAGCGTGTTCTTGAAGTTATTCCCTGTTATCAGTTTCGCTCTTCACTCAACGTATATTTTGATTGCAATATGATAACCGAAATAAATCATTAGATAAAGCAACTGCTTCCGTCACCACCAGCTAAAGAACCTTCTCCATGAAAAACTACATACGAACCAGTTTTCATGGGCATCTATTTTCAGACATTAACTTTCCTGAACAACTTTCTTTTACATACGACGAACGGGACGTTCACTCTATAGTGAGTGATACGCCTGTATATACCCACGTGGCGCTAGTTAGGGTGATATACACTGCGCTGTACTGTGCCCGTCGTCTTGAGACATAACACGTAGGTCTTATTACCCCGGTAATTACACAAGCTGCAACGCCCTTCAAACCGGATCACGGTAATGTATGCACACTACAGTTTGGCGCTGCGGTGGTACCTACCTAGAGCCACCATGAGCGCTGTGATGATGATATCTAGTTTCTAAGTGTAATTAGGCCATGAACTAATCGAAGAGGTCTAGGTTCAATTCGGACTATAGCCCTGTAGTGTCAGGTTATTTAGTCGAAGAAGGACTAAGGTAAACCCTGCCTGTCGTAGAAGACGACTAAATGGGTTTTCGGATTCGTGGGCTTTGAAGGTTCCTCATTATCCAGTAAGAAAGCTCGGGATGGAAGTTGAGTCGTCGTGGTCTAGAGTTTGTCGTACCAAACAGAGGTTGCAAAAGAGAGCTACGGCTCTTCCTCAGTCGTGCTCTAGGCTCAGCGCCGGAAAGCACTGCTGCGTTCCGAGGATTCCGGAGCGTCTCGCAGCACACAGGATGATCACCGAGGGAGTTTCAGTGGGTAAAAATCCTATATAACCATGTCTTCCTCCTGGTAGCAGAGTAGCTTTTTAAAAACTTTCTCCCCGATAATAAAGAGTCTATTCCCATTGAGCTTTAACTTCCGGTGAAAGAAAAAATCATTAGGGTACATGATCTAAAAAATCACCAGTTTTTGGGTTAACCAAAAAGTTCATAAATTTTATATACTCTTTCATATAAAATAATCCCCTCTATAATACGGTACTTTTATAACGTATTTTCATATTACGCCTTTTCAATCCCTCGTATAACACGGGCATCCTCCATATAACGCGGGTATTTCCCACATAAAATTTCTGAATTTTGAAATTTATGATTTGTACAGATCAAAATTAATATTTAATTGTAATTTTTTTTTTTAAGGTTAAACGCATAAGTTTTTATTTAATATGTTCTTAGTGTAATTTGATTTTAATAAAACGTAAATATTCTACTCGTAATAGTTTTTTTTTTAATTTGCGATTTAAACACCTTCCAGCTAGAAAAGTTAAAGGTGAATAATTTATATGTAAAGCGTTATACGGGGTCGTAAAAACGCGTTATATGGGAACACTCCTACAACGCGATTTCCTATAACGGAACCAATCTACCGTGTTGTAGGGGGGAATACTGTACATAACGACAAGCAGTAAGTAAGACTCCTAGTGTGGTATAGTACACTTCCCTAGTATGGTTATATAGTTAACTATATTATTCCACATATAAAGCAATCAATAGACAATAAGTTATTAAATTACGTCCGGCGGCCAAGCGTGAGACGGAATTGCCGCCCGCTGGTTCCGTATCTTATCGCATCTATTGTATTTATACAGGTGTAACGGATTCGCGTAAATATGTCAATGAAAATCAATTATTTACTTTACGGTTTTATATGGAGTTTCAGTATTGAGAGCAATGAGACCGCACTAGCTCAGTGGCTGAACACTTGCTTCGTGATAAGTCCTCAGTTCTATTCCGAGACCGGATAAACTTTGGATCGTTATCACTGGTGGTAGATCTCTGTTGTTACAGCTGTTTCTATTGCAGCCGACAAACTACTGTACAAGCATTACCGTGTAGCTACAGGCGTCGCGCTGTAGCTATTGTAGTTACCGTGGTAACGAGACAACATCTTTTGTCTCAAGGCGATGAGCACATTTTCCTGCTGTGTATAACATCCTAGCATTACGTTGTTATGGGTAGACGTATCATCTACCATCACGTGAGCGTCCCTCTCATCTCGTCGCTTCGTAGAATAAAAATAAGGATATATGCGCATGCGCCTTCGTAGCTTTTATAAATACTTTATTGTTACAACTAACAATATTTGACCCTAATTTCTTCCTCTGTATTAACTATGAATGTGAATATTTGAATTAAAATATGTATGTAGAAAGTAAAATACAGTTTTTTAGATTTGTATATCATTTTGGAATTATAGAGTTAAAAATATCAAAGTAGCTCGCTGGCCTAATGGTTAGAGCGTGCGGCCTTCAATCTGAAGGTCGCGGGTTCGAATCTCGGCATGTACCAATGACTTTAATATTTAAGTTATGTACATTTGTGAATTTTACTAACAACAGCGAAATACAAATGGGGAAGTAAAAAAAAAAAAAAGTCCCCAAAGATTCCCAAAAAGAGGGTTGATGTCAGGCAGGCGGCCGGTCGTAAAAAGTTTAGCCAAAACTATTTACAACATGTTCGGTAATGAAGAACATGTTGTGCCGACCCTACATAAAGTGGGACCAGGGCAGGAGAAAGAAAGAAAGAGAGTTAAAAATATCAATCAATAGGCGCAAGAAAATCGGACTACATATACATATAAATACTAGCTATTATTCCTCACCAGCTCTACTGGCCGTAACACCCTCACAACTCCCTTTCGGGAAGGAATTTTGTATAACCCATTCTTAGCTGATCTCTAAACAGAACATCTCTACCAAATTTTGAGTGTATCCATCTAATAGTTTCTAGATCTGGTGATGACTTAATGAATATCTGGATATCTAGTATATGTTATTTTTTGCGGATGGCTGATATATTTGGAAGTTCAATAAGTGAAGGACTGTTTCTTTATATTGAATAAAAAAAAAGTTGACTTAGAATTGTATATATGAACCTGGGACAAATCGTTTGCTATGTGGTGGAAGACAACTGCTATGCTAAACCGATCAGCTCCGCCACGCAACCGGATGGTAACAATGGTTAAGGAAATAAATGATTCAAATATACATCTTTTTGCATGTCATGGAAACTGAACTGGCGTCGATCTAGAAGAAAAGTTAAGGAACATTTATATCATCATCATCAGCCTTTCTCAATCTACTGCTTGATGTAGGTAGGCCTTCACCGATGTGCTCCCCATTAGAAACGGTCCCTAGCTTTTCGTATTCACTCACTTCTGATCACTCTTAATACATGGTAGGAGTTACTCCTAGTCCATCTCGAGGGAGAGCGTCCTCTTACCCCCTTCATCCTGTACGCGCTCTCCACTCTAAGACTTTCCTGCCTCACCTGCCGTGATGAAATTCAATCTAATCGTCTGATCGTCGGAGACTGTCTATGTAGACAGCAAATGGGTAGTGTGCAAATATTAATATATTACTGTTTCAAGGGGTGATGTGTCTAGTGAAATTACTGCGGTAACGAGACTTTACATCGAACCTCTGAAAGCTACGAACACAATGCTGCGTTTATCATCTTAACTAACGTCACGTTAAGAGCAGGAGCATCACCGTGAAGATTGAAAGACGATGTGCATGGTGATTCATTGTGGTGGTGTACATGGATTGAACTTTGGAATACAGAATAAAAATCGCATAACTTAAGACTGTACCAATTGGCTTCTTCCGCTCCTACAGAACATTTGTCTAAACACGAACACCGTCCTTGTGAACAACATTATACTAATACATTATAATAATCATTTTATTTGCGATAAGTTGTAATATACAAAACTAAGATCGTCATCATCATCATCAGCTGATAGACGTCCACTACTGGAGACAGGCCTCCCTCAAAAATATTCACATAGCATAGCCTCCGGTACCGCTGGGTACTAGGGGCTGTCGTATGTAGGGGTTCATATGGCGGTATTCGAAACATTTCCCACCACGCTTGCCCAATACGGGTTGGCCGAACCCCTTACACCCGTATCAGAAAAAAATACGTATGAAATATACTAAGTTCCGTTTTGGCACCAAACGATCGACTACAATACGGTGCTAAGTAAAATATATACAGAACAATCATCAGGTAGTCATTCGCAGACGCATCACTATCAGGTCATCGTCCTGCTGCCTTCTAAAACTTTTTGTATAAGAAAACACATGTAACGCCACAAGTTCCATAATAAAAAAAATTGGAAACCAGCGGGTAGGTATTTCCGCCACCCCGTCCGCGATAAAACCCCAACGCTCGCGTTATCGCACCCCGGCCGCACCGCAGCCGTATCTATTACATTATAGTTACACTGATAACTTATTTATAACACAAATACCACCAGCGCCGGGTCCTCCAGCCTTTAGTAGTTGCGATATCCAGGAATATGCATGTGATGATACGAAAGGTTTTAATTACATGGTGGTAGATCTTTGTTGGTATTGACGGTTTAGGTACCACCGGATCTCATCCGCACTACTATGTTCCGGTTCGAAGGGTGGTGTATCTAGTGACATTACTGACGTAACGATATTCGACGTCTTTTCTTTTTATTCAACGGAGCGACCAGACGAGCCGGACCTGATGCCAAATGATAACGAGGTCCCGCCAGTTAGAATGGTTTACACAGCACTATATTGCCCTCGTCGCCTTGAGACATAGGATATTAAGTATCGTTACCCCAGTAATTACACCATCTGCAGCACCTTTCAAATCGGAACGCAGTAATGTTTGCACACTACTGTTTATCGGCAGAAATAGGATCTGCGGTGATGCTTAGATAGTCTTCACCAACAGAGACCTACCATTAGTACAAGATACAGACTATTAGTACTAGACAGACTTTCTGCTGGTAGATTTCTTATACCTGATGGTATAGGTAGGTACCACCACAACGTCTATTACAGCCGACAAACGGTTCTGTGCAAACATTACTGTGTTCCGGTTTGAAGGGTGCTATAGCTAGAGTAATTACTGGGATAATGAGTTTCAACATCTTATGTCTCAGGAGACGAGCGGTACGTCGTGCAGTGAATACCATCTTAACTGGAGGTCATTATTACGGGCGGGAGTATCACTTACCATCAGGTGATCACGCTCGTCTCCTCTACATTGACTATGACAGTTGTCGTCGTAGAGGTGGCGCAACCCTAAACAGCGGTCGTTACGCCGGAGAAGGCATTAATCAAAGGAGTCCTTGCGCGCGGGGCACTTTCACCTCATCGAGGTTGCCGTTTGCCGTGGCGACCCAGATTCGATGCCCCCAAGACTAGCGCTTTGCGTAATCCACCGTTGATCTGTATTAAAAAAAAAATGCTTACGTCGAAGTGTGAAAGTGTCTTACGTCTAAAGATCCTCATGTACCAAAATAATATCAGAACAATCTTTAATTTTGGTTTCAATGACCAAGCTATCACCATCATCAATATTTATCTCTTCGTGACGTTAAGGAATGGAACAGTCCGCCTTTTTCTACACTACAAGCTACAACTACTTCTTTTACCATCAGATGGCCGACGGCAAATGCTTTCTCTTCAATTTGTTGTGAGTGAAGTTACTGGGGTAATAGGAGTTCGTCTTCGTATCTCTCAAGGATACGAGCGTAATGCGGTGCTGTTCCCACCTAACCAGCTTCACCTTGTTATTGGCAGACCCATTAGTGTACACCAGTTGGACGTCTCCTCATATTGTCGGTTCGTAGAATGAAAAAAAGTTGACCTTGACTTGACATGATGTTATGTTAAAATTAAGCCGTAGATGGTGAAGGATGTTCATCCAGAATAATCTGGTTTTTATGGTGATAGATTTAAAATACAACAGTCTTCACCATCATCTTAACAAACTTAAAAAAAAATGAGTAATGTTTGACTCCAGAATCGAACCAGGGTCAGCGGTTAGCTGCGCCATAGAAAAACTACGGAAGTAAAGCCACACTCACCTCCAGCAACTGGCTTCCATTATCACAACTTTCGAAAACAGCCACACACTGACCTGTAAACAAAAAAAAATTACTTCAATATTTGGCATTTTGAGTGTGACGTCACATTATTGTACATGGTCATCTTGATCCGGACCCTTTGGCCTTGTACGTCAATTGATCTGGTCTATAACCGTGCGGGTTGTTAACCGAAATAGGCCCCGACGCCGACGTCGGAGCTGACGTCACTTTATTACCGCCGTTAAAGAGCTGAACTTGCGGTTAATGTCTTAATGTCTAGCACTGTCTACACTAGGCTATTTTCTAAGTCTAGATTTTGTGTATAGATTCAGTATACTCTTGAAAGGAAAGCAGAGAATAGACAGATGCAAATGATTGGATAGAAACGGTAGCAGCAGTAGAATAACGGATTGAGAGGAGATAGACTCTGCACCCGGAAAGGGATGATTATCTATTTATAATTTTTTTTTTAATATAATTGAATATATACGGCAGAGGTAATAAAGTTGGCTTTATTATTATTCTTATGTTATTGAAAAAAAAGTTTTTAGCATATCGGATTCGAACCCACGACAAGGCACTAAACATATGCTAAAAACTATTGGACTATTAGTATGATATGTCATAATTACTAATTGAAGTATTTGCGTTGTAATATCATTCTACAGTCATAACGATATAGACATGGTATAGTGCAAGATATTCACCACCACATTTCACCACCTTCGCACTTACTATCTGAATTTTAGGTAAATATATACAAAACGTTTCGAACTACTACATAAGGGATAGACAATTTTATATATGTATATATATTCGATCGATGAGATCTTTGGGGGAGGGCTAGATCCAACAGTGGATGTCTATCGGCTGATGATGATGATGGTGTACATATAATTTACCTTTAACTCTTCACACATTAATGTAAAGTTTACTTACTCCTCTAAGTTGCCCAGTAGAAAATAGCTGACATTAAACCAAGCCTCTGTACCCTTAGCTTATGGTGTTACTTAGATAATAAATAAGTAATATATGGTAAGTAATAGTAAATATTTACTGTACATTACTGTTGTTCGATACAGTATAAAAATAAGATAAAGTTAACAATAGTTGTCGATTCAAGTTGTTAATGCGCATACATCATCGCCAGTCTGCGGCGGACCTCTCAGGGGTGGTACGGAGTCTAGACTGAGTCTAGACCCGGACCTGGGTCAATGTTCAGACAACAAAGGATCGAGGAAGCGAATTTCTTGTGTCGTTCACCTTACACCGGTTAATATTGAATTAAAATTAATAGTCTCCAACGGATCCCGCCGACACTCTCTTTGGTTAAACAAGTCAACATTTTTTTATTAAACAAATATAAATAACAATCTTCATTATGAAAAATATGAAGTTTAACTATCAATAGTAAAAATTAATAGTTAAATTTTAACCAAAAGACTTGAGGAGGAACAGCAAATCTGGTACAGCAAGTCGCTATGCCTAACGACGAGTGCTTACTTACACGAACATTTAATTCATTCACAGATTATTAGTAACTGACGAGGATGTCGAGGACAGAGCGAAGTGGAGAGGAAATTTAAGGTAGCTGACCCTACCACCATATGGGATGATAGCGAGGAAGAGAGAGAGATATTATTTATTAAAGAAGCATACTATGTTATATATAAATAATAAGCATGGAATATCCTATTCTAGATTCTTCTTCGTCGGTATCACTCTTTATAGAGTGATCGTGGTCATCACTTCAGGTGTTGGTCGCAAGCTTAACAATTCTAGATTATTAGTTTCCTAAGAAATTAGTACTATTTCTAGCAGAAAGAAGAAAAGTCGCAATAGATTCTGCTATGATAAATCAACCTTGTGCTTTCATCTCCCAAGGATGAATACCAGTAATTTTTTTATCGACACCTTTTACGATGAGACGGAAAAAAAATTGATCCTGATTAAAAAAAAAATCATATCAGGAAGCGTTCTCCTAACATCCAGTATAAGCGCAGCTCCAAACGGCGCAAGCCCGTGGTTTGTGAACCACATTCCAAGAGACCTATGTCCAGCAGTGGACGTCCATCGGTTGAAATGACGATGATGATATATAAGTGTGATAACTCAGACTGTATGGAGGATATCATCATCAGCCGATAGAGGTCCACTATTGGACATAGGCCTCCCCCAAATATTCCCACATCGATCGCTCCTATGCTGCCCGCGTCGCCGGAATTCAAAAGCCGTCATTTGTAGGGGTTCGAATGGGAGGGACGTAGGCCATTTCCCACAACGCTGGCCCAATGCCGGTTGGTGGGAGCCAGAGCTTGGTTTGTTAATTAGCAGAGTCGACCACGAGCAGGTGAGGTTGGCTTGGTTCCCGTGAGTGGTTGTGCAGGGCCGCTTACGTGGAGCATATACGGGATATATATTTCGAAAGCTGCTTATCCCAGCAGCGGGAACATTGGGAGATCCGCATAGGATTTGAGGGATTATGACAGTAGTACATTAATCACCCCGTTTCCGTCGCACACACAAAACTTTAGGCAATTTTTTATTCCACAAAGCAATAAGACGACAGTGACACCCCTCATCCTAACGTGGCGTTAGGATGATGGTATCATTATCAGCTGGTAGATGCCAACTGCTAGACATAAGGCTACACATACACTGCAACAAATTGTTCAATTCAATCGCCTTGAGAAAAGAAGTTGAAGTCTCGTTACCGCACTAATATTAATAGCTACAGCGCCCTTCGAACCGGAACACAGTGATATTTGCACACTAGTTGTGGTGGCATCTCTTGGCTGTGAATATTATTTTTACGTTTGATAAATATAAAAACAATACAAAGTAGCTCTTGGGGAAATCCTATGCGTCTGCATAACTGGAGCTGATAATTCCATCGCCTATGATTCACTATAACAGCGTAGAAGGGACGATATTAACAAGTCATGATTTAAAGAAGAAAAACACTTGCAAATTGGAGAGAAAGAGAGTGGGATGCGGGGAGACGAGATGGGAATCACAATGGGATGCGGGGAGAGTAAAGAGAGAGACAGAGTGGAATGCGGGAAGAAGAAAGAGAGAGAGGAGGGGGAAGAATTTATTCATCTGCTGACAGCTATCATCTAGGAATCACTTTTTTTTTAATTCAGCGAAGCAACGAGACGAGCGTGACGTTCACCTATATAGATGATACACTGCACCACATTTCGTTCGACACCTTGAGGCGGCACCAAGACCGGCGGTTAAGTCTCATTACCCCAGTAATTTTACTAGCTATAGCGCCCTTCAAACCGGAACACCTTAATGTTTGCTCTTTGGCTACAGAAATAGGAGCTGCGTTGGTACCTCCGTACACGGTCTCCCGCGACAGACTTACCACCAGTAAATTACTATTCTATGTATAATTCTATTTAATGTGTTCCGGTTTGAATGGCGTTGTCGTTAATGAAATAATTACGGTTGCGAGACAACATATCATGTATCAAGACGACGAGCGCAATGCGGTGCTGTATATAATCCTAACTAGAACCGCGTTAATAGAAAATGCTTCACTTACCATCAGGTGAAGATCTCATCCTTTAAGCGACACAAAGATAAAAGAAAAAATACTAAACATATATGATGCGTTTAAAATGTTTGAGTACGAGTCTTGATGCCCTTTCCCTCAACCCCATGAAGAAGGGTTACTCTTGTTGAAGAGGAAATGTGGGGAGGAGGGTTTGAAACAAACCCTTTCATGCACTTCATTAGTACGCGACAATTTTGCAATTATGACAAGGTAAAAAATCCCTTAGCTAGATAAAAATTCCAGCCTAGGTTTCCCCATAACACTAGATCTATCTCCTCTTGGTTTAGACCTTTACAACTGCTATACGATTCCATATGGAGTCCATGTGGAAACGAACATGTTATAATATCCAGAAATTGGCTATTGGTGGTGATAGACGTCTGTTGCTAGAGACCGTCTAGGTATGTTTTCCTGATTGAAGGGCGCTGTGGCTAGTGTATTAACTGGAGTAACGAAACTCAACATCTCATGTGTCAGATGATGAGCACAATGTGGTATGTCATCCTAACTAACGCTCTGCTGTTATGGGCAGGCGTATCACTTACCATCAGGTAAACGGCACGTCTCGTCAAGATGATACAATAGGTTCATGACTCTAATAATTTAACTTCTAACTCCTGAGGAGTAGCAGTAATGAAAGCCTTGCCAGATGATAAGAAGCATAGTAACTTTTTACTAAGCTACGAACGAAATGTTCACCTGATGGTAGTGCTACGTCTGTCATTCAGAACGTAGTGATATTCAGGATAATATACACAGCACCAAATTACCCTCATCTTTAGATATAGAATATTGAGTTTGAATACCACAATAATTTCACTAACTGCAACGCCTTACAAACCGGAACATAGTAACGACTAATAAAGACGAAAACTATTTCCATTTTCTTTTATGAAAGGGTTTGTATTTACAGTAAACTGGTGGTAAGTCTCTGTTGGTGAAGATTATCTAGGTACTACGGCAGCTTCCATTGCAGCAGTTTTACAGTCGTGTGTATACATTGATGTGTTCCGGTTTGAAGGGCTGTGTAGCTAGTTAAATTTTTGCGATAAAGATGGACAGGTATAATATGGATAAAGAATGATGGGGACAGGCCTATAATTTACCATCAGGTAAAGTTCTCCTATAGTCGCATTGTAGAATTAAAAAAAAATTGCGGTAATAACAAAACAGCTGTTTAGCACCAGCGAAATGGAATACCGTAGAAGTAAATTTGCTATTTATAGCGGATGGGTGGCCGCTTTTAATGCGCCATTGTCGGCTCGGATTCACTTTCAGTTTCCCAGCGCAACTTTCATATAAATAGCTGATCATTTCCAACTAAAACCGCAGGTATTTTTTGCACCACTGATAAAAGAACTTACGTTTACAATTTAAAAAAAAAGATTTTTTTTTGTTACTGTCGTGTCACATTTTTAAATATCATTAAAGAGTACTTCATATCATCAGATATCGTCTTTTCCTTTATTCAACGAAGCCACCATAGCGATGCGATGAGTGAGACGTTCACCTGATGGTAAGTGATAATGGTGTAATGTGATGATACAAACAGCATAACATACTCATTGAGACATAAAATCTTAAATCTCATTACCTCAGTAATTTCACTACCTTAAATGCAATTCAAACCGTAACACGTAATGTTCACGCTATACTGTTTGGCGGCAGGAGCTGCGGTGGGGTATCTACATGGTCTCCCACAACAGAGGACCTGTCACCAATAAAGCCGTGGGGTAATTTGAAAAGTTTCACCCTTGTATTGTTAATCTGATGTAATAGCATTGCTATGATCCGGGATGTCATTTAAAAATTGGGATCAACTGTTATGTCATTGCTGATAAAAAAAAATGTTTCAATTTCATCATATATCCGGATATTTGCAGGCCAGCGCACAAAATTCAGAAATTCAGGCGCCACTGTCCCCTGTAACTAAACCCTGCGCCCCAATGACCTACTTCCGCACTTCGACGTAGATAAATTCAGATGCACTGTTTGTTACCATTATCGACCTAGGCGTACTGTAGTTTTACCGGTAATCCAGTTTACATATGTATATAAAATTTCCGATACGGAAAAAAATCTATAAAAACACGCAATAAAATAAAATTTTGGAATAATTTAAAAAAATATACAAAAGCCGAAAACAATCATCAAAGTCATCTGAAGTGAAAGTGAAGTTAAACAAAAGGCGGGCTACATATGGAAGTTCATGCACTCGAAAGAACCAGTGGGGTTGTCAAGCATCCCCCTTAAACGCGCACAGTAAACAACCCCCTTTAAAAACAATGACTTTACACGGTCTACGTCAGTCATCACGCTGACGGGTTTGATGTTAACTTAAATACTTACGCGGACTGAAGAGGCAGAACATCTTCAAAACGTTCGACTAAAGACTGCACGGAAAAATATTAATAATTAAAAAGAATATTTAAACAGATATTAAATCAAAGAAATATTGTAAATTAACACTCGATTATTAATTAAGTGTGAATAAAGATCATTTTAAAGAGTTTAAAAATTATTCGTTTAACTTAAAACACTTTATTCCGATGGCGAAAAATTACGAAGCATCATAAATTAATGACAACCGCGCGCATGTTTTTGTCCGGGAGCTCACGCCCGCACGTCCTCTCCGCGCGACGACCCACAATAAACTGATCTCAAGCGCAGCAGACTGTCAGCTGTTGAGTGTTTCAAACTACCTACACCTACCGGTTGCACCCGTCTAGACGAGAGGGTGGGGGTGCGAGGGGTTGACGTTTGAATCGAATACACTGCTCCGATTGGATTTATGCATTTCGACGGCGAAAGTTTCACGCGGGTCATGGAACCTGTGCGAGATCTTTCGGTTCGCGGCGGGATTACTTGCACATTGCATTAAGCGCATTGTGCCTGCTGACATTCGACAGTAAATGTAATTAACTTGCGACATTTCAATTTTATAATGACCGACCTTGAAGAAATCAGTGGTATATTTTGCAAAAAAAATTATAATAATAAAATCTTGAAATATAAATTTCAGGTATAAATATGGCTGGAGAATTAAGAAATAGTATCGACCCAGATCGAGGGGCCCTGATTGTTAAAAAAGGGTGGACGCTTTCGTCTCGGCTGTTTATGGTGCGGATGGAAGCAGTCAATTGACCCAGTTTCGAGTCACGAGTACTTTTTTCAATTTGTTTAAAAAGTCGTACGTTAACATTATTCACAAAAGCTTATTTTTATGTACTGAAACTGAAGAAAACTTTAAGTTTTTCTGTTTATTAGTGTAATTATTTTGTTTTAAATATTTCATCTCCATTTTCAAGATTTTTTTATTTTCTTTATAAGGTAAATTTTTAATATATGATATACGTAAAACATTTACACTATTAGTTTTAATATATTTTTTTTAGTAAACAAAACAGGCGAGGACTTCATAAGAGTTACGCCTTTTCTTAACAACGCGGCGCTAAGTTAGGATGATATACACTACCACATCACATAAAATGTTAAGTCTCGTTACTGCAGTAATACAATTAGTTATATTACTACGTTCAATACCGTATAAGACAGTAAAGTTTTAACACTGCTGTTTGTCGGCTTCAATTGGAGCTGCAGTGGTACCTCCCTAGACCTAGAGGTCTCTGCCAACAACTACCATCAGTAGACAGACAAGACGAAGATGTTTGTGTAGTCTAGTATCGGAATTAGAGTTTATTGTATTTTTTAATAATCAATATGTTCGGGTTTGCAGGGTGCTGCTGTTGCGCACACAGACCGTACGCTGACAGAGACCTATCAAAAGTGCTCTCCATGATCTCTGTAGCGGTGTTCAGATATATATACGGAGGAGATTATACCTGAATTGTATATAGATCTCATTATTAAATTGTAAGTACTAACATAATTATTAAGTGAGAAACTGTATGAACTTTAATATGGTTAAAATTAACTTATCATGTACACTGAGATTGGGTGTTGTTATATAATAATGCAAGTGGAAACGTTTTTGAATAATATAAACATTAGATCACGGCGAGCTCTTATCAGTTATCAGGAGTGTGATAACACGTGATTCAGTACTGTTATCATTATTGAAGTATCACATTAACCAGTCCACTGGTGGATGGGAACTTTCATCTTGAGTTTTAGTCATTCAAATGTAAACATCCTTAAACACTTTTAGAATTATTTCCAGCGCCAAACAGTACCGTGACCTGGTTTGAAGGGCGCTTGTAGTTAGTGAAATTACTAGTACCTAATTAAACTATCTCGGGCAATGAAGACGTACCGTTTTTATTGCGGAGAAAATCTTAAAAGATACCTTGCTTCTGAGGGGAAGAGAAAGTTATGTCGGGGCTTCTACCCATTAAAACCCCCTCGGTGGTCTCCGTCAGTGCATTAAGAAGGGCTCTGAGATCTACGGGAAGCAGCAGTGCAGGGAGCTGCACTCCGGCTAAACCATCCCACGGAAGGGCAAAGCCCTCCTTAGCACCCATGCTGTGCTACGACAAATACAAGACCACCATGTATTTCCCGTCTTCCTAAGGCTCGCTCGTTATGCTCTAAGGGCTCGCGCCCCCAAGGCCCACGAACCAGAGGACCCTTTTAGTCGCCTCGTACGACAGGTAGGGAATACTTTAGCACTATTCTTAATAGCTCGAGTCTACAGGGCTAATGAAGACGTACCTAGCGCCATATATATGACGGTGACGCTGATAATTTGTTTTGAGTGCACCGCCCATATTTGTACTGAGCGATGACCCAACGTCTTAAATATACCTTCGTATCTTACTAAACAAGTAAATCAGTTTCTTTGTATACCACTGTAGAGTGCGAAGAGTAGTCTCTACCATTTGTGCTACAAAGAGTGCAACGACTACAGCATTTCCTTGAAGAAGTCCAATGATCTTTTAAACGCCTAAATTTAAATCGGTCAACCAACTTTCGCGGAATCGGTGATTCATATGGGAAGTGTTCGTTTCAAAATAAACGTCATCGGTACACGCGATTTCGCAGCTCAATTTCACGTGAATTACAGTGACGAAGAAACTGTGAAGCGTGTTCGACGGATACATCACACTCATATGTTTCACTACCTTGCCGTTGTGGTGATAGATTCACAATGGTCCATCTGAATCTAATCTACATCGTCATCAGTTCTAATTGTTGTCCACAGCTGGACACAGGTTTCCTCAATTAACATGCAACACGACGGATACGATTCCATCTACATCCATCAAGTCTTCGACCTTCAAAATCTAGAATTTTCATTGTAAATAGAAACATACTTTTACTTCTTGAATATAAAAACCTATCAGAACCACAAGAGAAATATTCCGAACATTTTTTTTAATTCGACGAAGTGAGATGAGCGAGATGTTCACCTGATGTTAAGTGATAAGAATATAACAGTATGGTATTATACAGCTAATTACTCCAGTAATTTCATTAGCTACAACACTGTTCAAGTACAATACAGTAATGTTTGTACTCGATATATCTGGCGGCGGAAATAGAAGCTGCAATGGTATCTACCTAAACAGTCTCTAGAAGATCAACTGTGAACCCTGGTGAGATTCTTTTCAATCTGAAGTTTGAGGAGTCAGATAGAGAAAAGTACTCGGCTTTTTAACTGTTCTTCTCAATCCTTGAAGAAAGAACTCGAGGGGCGAAGCGAAACGAAGCGACGAGGGACATTCACCTGATGGTAAGTGATACGCCTATAAGAACATGGCACAAGTTAGTATGATATACATAGCACAAATTCTGATAGTCGCTTTAGATATAAGGTGTTAAGTCGCTTTATCCTAGTTATTTCATTAGCTGTAAGGTTCTTCAAACCGGAACACAGTAATGTTTGCTCACTATTTTTCGTCGAGCTACGGTGGTACCTAGACGGTTTCCGGCGACAGAGACATACCACCAGTAACACTGACTAACGAACTGCTGGAAAATCTTTACCGTGTAAATAGAGATGGTCTCTTTGGTTTGGAGGTTCAAACACAGAAGTCAATATTGTGTTAAAGAGGGACAGCATGACAGCAGTATACCGTTGGTGAGAGGGAGGAGGAGGGGCTGGATTGTCTGGTAATTGTTTACGTCCGCGGGCCGGGGCGTTGACGCGCCACGCGGCCGATGTACCCCTCTGCGGTTATCATCCCGCGAGCTGGTTATTGCACTCGCAAGATCACATTGGTTTACGGGAACAGCGACGTCCGTGGAGACGATAACAGAAAACTAAACTATTTTAATTTTATACATCGGGTCGATAATGCGACAACATTCATCTATTGGTAAATTTATTCAAGACCGTCAATGTACATATGACATAACTCTACATCTACATAAGGCATGCTCTCATTGTATCTCATATTCATCATCATCAGCCGAAAGAGGTCCACTGCTGGACATAAGCCTCACAAAGATCTCCATATCGATCGGTCCTGCCATGTCCGCATCCTGCGGCTTCCTGCGACCTTCGTTTGCAGGGATTCATAAGGAGAGATTTTTACCACTTCCCACTACGCTGGCCCAATGCGGGGTAATAGATGGTTGGTAATCTCTGATACTAGATGGACACAATATGAAGACATAAATGATGATTATGGTAATGTGGATGATATATATATACTACACCACATTTCATACTGTGAAAGCATAAGTGTTGTAATCTGAAGAACGCTGTCGCTAGTGAAATTACTAAGGCGAACCCTTCGTTCGTCCCGTTGCTTGGTCGAAAAAAATATGCACATCGCCCTGACGATGTTAGTGTTGTTACCGCAGTAATTTTACTAGCTACAGCGCCCTACAGTCCGGAACACTAATGTAGGAACACTACTGATTGGCGGCAGAAATTAGTTTTAGCCGTATCGGATGTATAAAACGAATATATTTAATTATATCTTTTACTCTACATGAGGCCTATGTCCTGCTGTGGACGTCTATCTGCTGATGATGATGATGACTCTACATTAGTAAAATATATTAGCTGTTCTCCATCCGCTTTGCTGGTCGCTGGTACACCCTCCCTTAGGGGTAAAATCCGCTGTTATCCGACTCTGTAAAAAGGATATTCCTTACGATTACGTTTTAGTCTCTATTACCATTTAGGTAAATACTGTGTTCCGGTACGAAGGGCGTTTTAACTATCGTAATCACTGGGGTAACGAGACTCACTCTTTTGTCTCAAACGATGAGCGCAATGTGGTGCTGAGTATACCATCCTAACTAGCGCCACGTTATGGGCGGACGTATCACTTGCCACAGGATGAACGCCTCCTTTGTCTCATCGCTTAATAAAAAAAAACCTAGATCTCAGCATCGTCAATAACATTCACAATGGAGTCAACGAAAAAGTGTAACTTCGCCTTAAATATTCGCAGTGTAGTTAAGGCTTAGTGCCGTCGACATAAGAAAGAGTCTACGACGTGCACTTATGCATTGTGTCCCTAAAATAGAACCCACGGCAAAGTAAAACGGGGCCAAGTCACTGGGTCGGTGCGGTGGAATGAGGTCAATGAAAAAGCTTCGGAGGTGATACTCTATAAGCACTCCAGTTACCGTAGTAACTAGCCCGCATATAGGCTCCATTAGCTGATATTACAGCGGTAACTATTGTTTTCTGTTAAATAGGAAAAGTAAGCGAACGAACAACAGCCTTGTAGTATCGGGCTATTAAGAATAGGACTAAGATATTCCCTGCATGTCGTACAAGTGGACTAAAAGGGTCCTCAGGTTCGTGGGCTTTGAGGGTGGGGGCCCTTAGAGCTCAATAGGCGAATCTTAGGAGGACGCCAAATGCATGGTGGTCATGTACTTGCCGTAGCACAGCATAGGTGGTGAGAACGGCTTTGCTCTTCCGTAGGATATTTTAGCCAGAGCGCGGGCACCGGTTCATTCCATAGGAGATCCCGGAGCCTCTCCTAATGCACTGAAGGAGACCACCGAGGGGTTTTCAGTGGGTAGAAGCCCCACATAACCTTCTCGTCCCTCCAGAAGCAAGGTATATTTTAAGATTTGCCCCTCGATAAAAAAAGGCGAACGAACAAACTGCTTAGGGATCTAAGTAGAGCTGTGACTTGTATACTTAAACCTGTTTGTGCTTGTGTATCGACTTAGTCTACCAACTACTTTACGATAATGAAGATGTAATTTAGTCGCCTAATAGTAGTGTGCAAATAGTACTATTTAAATAGTGATATAACGAGACAAATTCTGGGGATATCGAAACTAAACACGTTATGTCTCAAGATGATGAACAATTTACTTACCATCATCAACGTCAATGTGCAGTGTGAACATCCTAATTGTGAAACTGAATATCCTGCTCCTGTTGTTTATTTAAATAAAAAAAAATTATACATAGCTACCACGTCGTTATGGACCGGCACATCATTTACGTGAACGTCCCCATCTCATCGCTTCATTGATATAAAAAAAAAATCTTGAACAGTCTCTCTACTTCACATTACTAGATTCGCTATAAAAGAACAACTATTGTGAACTTCAAGAAATTCAAATTAAGTTACCAAAGTAGTAACAAGAACAGTTAAGGTTGGAATGGACGAATAGTTTTTCTCGTCGGTACAGACTACACACGAGATCCGGTTCCGAGCCCGTGCAAGCCGTAAAAACAACAGGCCATACATTATATGGCGGACGGGGGCCCGTTGGTTCGGTGGAGCATAACCTGTCCTCTCGCATAACGGTCCCCGAGACAAAGCCGCGGATGTTTATCTATCTTATAACATATAATGAAAATGGGTTGTTTGTTCCTCATTCACGTGAAAACTAGTGAACGTATCGACACGGGAGCATGGACCCATTCGACACGGCATGATTTGTGGATGGTTGTAGGCTTTGCCCTGCAGTCTCGGGCTAGTAAGAATAGGACTAAGGTAAACCCCGCCTGTCGTAGAAGGCGACTAAAAGAGTTTTCGAGATCGTGGCCTTTAAAGGTGGGAGGGAACCCTCATTGTCCACTTACTGAGCTCGGGACGAACGACAAGTATAAGGTTGTCTAATTCTTGTCGTACCAAAACGAGGATGTCGAGGAGAGCTACAGCCCTTCCTGAGACGGTCTTTAGACGTGTTTTGAGGCACCGGTGCGTCCCGAAGGAGATCCTGGATTCTCTCGCAACGCACTGAAGATGACCACCGAGGGGGTTTCAGCGGATAAAAATCCCACATAACCATGTCTTCCTCCAGAAGTAGGGTATCTTTTCAGCAAATTCACCTCCCCTCCCTTTCTCCCATAACAAAAAAAAATATGATGATAATTAAACTTTATACACATTATTTGGTGTTATTTATGCGGTTGCTATGGTAACGGCGTAGATGATTTTTTAACAATATCCTATTTTTTGTCCACGAAGACGAGCAACACGTTTACCTCGTGGTAAATGATACGCTTACTCATAACAACGTAGCGCTATTTAGGACCATATACGCAGCTCCACATTGTGCGCGTCACGTTGAGGCAAGTGCTGCTGAGTCTGGATGCTCTAGTAATTACACTAGTTGCAGCGCACGTCAAACCGGAACACAGTAATTTTTGCACATTGCTATCTGACTGCTGTAATAGGAGCTGCAGTGGTACCTACCACCAATTAAACTTTTTAGTACATGGACACTTTGACGAGAACGTGGTGATGTACGCAACTGAAAGGAAATTACCCATTTCGGAGGAATTTCTGACACTCTAATCCAGATTGTAAAAAATAAATGATGGTCGTTTCTAAAACACTCAAACCATATTAGAATTTATTAAATAAAAGTACATCATTCATCATCATCATGATCATTATCAGTCGTTTACTGCTGGACATATTCCTCCTCCAAAAATCTCCACATCGATCGATCCTGCGTTGCCCGCATACAGCTGCTTCCCGTAATCTTCACCAGATCATCGGACCATCTGGTGGGAGGCCTGCCAACACCACGTCTTCCGGTACGCGGTCACCATTAGACGACCTTGTGCCTCATCGACATGGAATCTTTCGAGCGATGTGTCCTGCCTATTGTCACTTGAGACTAGCAATCTTTTGGACTATGTCGGTGACCTTAGTTGTCCTGCGGATCTCCATCTCATCTGATTCGAACTACAAGTACACTTTTTATATTTCTTGTATTGTACCACATATAAGTAATTTGGGAACCCCCCCCCTTAACTTGACCGATGATCTGGTAAGAATCGCGGGAACCCACTGGATGCGAGCAACGGGGGACCAATCGATGTGGAGAGTTTTGAGGGAGACCTATGTCCATGTGGACGCCTATCGGCTGATGATGACGATATGTAATTTCGATCACATTCACAATTTCGATATGGTTTAAATTATTTACACCATAAAAACTATTCTAATAATCGGAGGGAACTTTGAGGCAAGTGAAGAGATGAAGCTTATTCAAAGGTTGGCAACATCAGATCTCAAGTTGTAACGATACAATTGCGTAATGGCATTGTCAAGTATGGTTTCCTGTGCGCCGTGGGTGACGTGATATTGATTTTTAATAAACGTACGCCGATTGATCTCCATCCATGTCATTTCCAATATATATACATAAATGGCTATAGGCAGAGAACATCACTCGTAGGACTGACAGCCGATGGGCACCAAGATCAAGACGTAGTGTTGGCAGGCCCCCTACGAGACGGTCCGACGATCTGGTGAAGGTTGCGGAAAGCAGGTGGATGCGGGCAGCGCAAAATCCATCGACGTGGAGATCTTTAGGCGAGGCCTATGTCCAGCAGTGGACGTCTATCGGCTAATAATGACGATATATACATAACCATCTATTTTATCACAGATTGGTGATTCTAGTTATAACGATGTAGTGGTGATGATAATTGACACAGAAAACAAAGATAATCGTGATAACGATGGCACTGGGGATGGCGACGATGATATTTATGATGTTAATGATAGTGACGGCTACGGCGGTTATGATGATGTCGATGATAGTAATGATGAAGCTAATAACAATAACACTAATCATCATGACAATACGCTGATATGACAACAGAATGACGATGATAAACGTAATGATAGAGATGATGATATTATTAATGTAACTAATCATGATAGTGAACATTGCAATGATATCGTAAATAGAGCAGTGATAATGATTACGATAGTAATAATCACTAAAAACGATAGTGATGATGATGGTAATGCTCACAAAGTATGAAGACGAAAATAATAGTAACTGATGAAGATGATACATGTTGTGATAATGTAAGTGATAAAGACGGTGGTGATCACGACAGTTACGATGATAATTATGATATAATTGTTAATGATAATAGTAGTCACCGTTATAATGGTGACGTTGAAGGCAATAACATTGTTTAACATAACCTTATTTTTATTCAAGTTCACCTCATGGTAAGTTATATACCTGCTCATAACGTGACGCTAATTAAGATAACATACACTGCACCTTATTGTGCTTGTCGCGTTCAGTCGTGAGATGTGAAGTCTCCTTACCCATGTCATTTCACTAGCTATATCGCCCTTTCAAACCGGAACACAGTAATGTCTGCACACTACTGTTTGTTGGCTGCAGTACGAGCTGAGTTGGTAACTATCTAGACGGTGTTCGGTAACAGAGACCGACCATCATTAAGGTACAGGTGGACATGTTCTAACTCGGTAGGGGAGCGTTCCGGAGATTACACAGCATCTTTTCATCTCAGATACCGCAGTGTCTGAAGACAAAGGTCTTCAACTCGTGCGTGTTGCCAGTGTTAACATACGGTACAGAGACGTGGGCCCTTACTGCCGGCCTAGCTCAAAAGAATGCTAGACTTAAGTGGCAGTGCACAGGGCATATTGTTCGAGGGACCGACGGCTGATGGGGCATTAAGGTCCTCGAGCGGCACTCGCGTACCGGTTGACGTAGTGTTGGAAGGCCTTCCACAAGGTGGACCGATGATCTGATAAGAATCGCAGGATTCCACTGGATGCGAGCTACGCGAAATGGATCGATGTGGAGATCTTTACGGGAGGCCTATGCCCAGCAGTGAGCGTCTATCGACTGATGATAATGATGATGATGCCACCCGTGAGCTTATAAGTACTTTTAACATGTTTCAAATGTCTTCGGGCTTGTTTAACATGACCGTAACTTGTTTAATAAGTAAATCTTGCCAGTGACTCTAGTGTGGCAAGAAGTTTGAAGGTCGAGCCGGTCGCCAATTTATCTGCGGCACAAAAACCTGTGACGTCACTATGCTGTTTACACCGCTGTAAACATTTTAAGTGTATTTTAAAAGCTCAAAGTTAATATATGATAGCTTAACTCTAGAAACAATAATACCACCATTTAACTGTGAAGTTCATCATCAGCAGACACATGTCCACTTATGGACATAGGCTTCTTGCAAAGATCTCCACATAGATCGGTCCATAGGGAGAGCATGACGTCTACTACCGCCGGGCACTAGGGACCGTCGTTTGTAGGGGTTCATAGGGGAGCATTTGGGCCACTTGTCATCACGTTAACTCAATGCGGATTGGTGGGAACCAGAGCCCCGTTTGTTGATTATCAGGGTGCACCACAAGCAGGTGAGGTTGGCTTTGGTCCCGTGAGTTTTTGTGTGGGACCGATTACTAGTGCGAAGTTAATCGTTGGTTAATCGATGCCATGTGGATCATGATTACGATAGGTTACAATATATATAATTTTATAATAAATAGCTCACCTAATGTTCCCAACGCTGGGATTCAAGGTAAGGTCTTTTCTCACTAGAAGAGCCATTTATTTACAATGATTTCAAGTGCAAGTCGATGGATCTACCTGTCTAAGAAAACCGACGTTATTGGAACATATCGATTTCCTCACGATGTTCTCCATTACCGGAAGCTTTTCCCTTCTTTTATTCAACTATGCGACGAGATTAACAGGTTTTTCACCAGATGATAAGATATACGCCTGCCAATAACAACGTGACGCTAGTTAGGATAATATGACACGGCGTTGCGCTCGTCAGCTTGACTCATAAGATTTTTCGTTACCGCAGTAATTACCCTAGCTACAGCGCCTTTTAAACCGGACTATAGTAATGTTTGCACAGTACTGTTTGGTGGCGATGATATTTACTGCGATGGTGCCTAGACGGTCTCCGGCAAAAGAGCAAACCATTAAAGTTTGGTTTTCAGCTATCCAGCACATTAGTATGATGATGTCTGATGCAGCCTCGTTACGGGCGTTATCATTCACCTCGTTCTCCCCCCCCCATTATTAAATGAAGACTATTTACAACATTTTGTCTATGCAAATTTCGATTCGAGCCGTTTCAACTTCAATCTACTATCTATACCGTCATCGAAATTAATTCAGCAAACTTCGGACCCCCGGGCCAACGACCCTGCGCCCGCAGAGGTCGATCGCCCGCGCTCAGACGAGCTACGGGTAAAAAAAAACGTAGAGTGCATACAGTATTGTGGCAACACCAGGGCCCAGTACACCGACCCGTACTGACCGACCAACGAATTATTCAGAGTTTATTCTCATACATTTCTCATACGGAAACCCGGCTCCGGTATAACCATCCTTCACTGGTGGTAGGTCTCTCTTGCCGAAAACCGCCTAGGTACCACCGCAGCTACCAACCAGTAGTGTGCAAACATTACTCCGTGTTCCGGTTTAAAGGACGCTGTTGTGCGATTTAATATCTTACATCTCAAAGGTGACAACAAGCACAATGTGGTGCTGTGTATATTAATTAAGGAAAGACGGATCACTTACTATCAAGTGAACCTCTCGTGTTGCTTCGTAGGAAAAAAGTAACTGGGAGCAATCGTCTCCCTCAAAAACAGTTAAGATCCACCACGATTAGTGCGGGTTTTACTTCATCTTCATCAACCAATAGACTTCCACTGCTGGACCTAGGCCTCCCCTAAAGATTCCCACATCGAATCATCCTGCGCTGCTTGCATCGGTGGGCACTAGGAGCGGACATTTGTAGAGGTTCATATAGAGGGAATTAGGCCATTTCCCACCACGCTGGCCCAATTGCGGGTTGGTGGGAGCCAGTTTTACTTGTTGATTAACAGAGTGCACCACGAGCAGGCAAGGTAGCTTAGGTTTCGTTAGTTTTTGTGCAGTACCCCTTACAGTCCTTTTTAGGGATTTATCTATTATTATTATTATTATTGTTTATTTTTATTTTTTTTTAGTTATCCTCTAAACATTGATATCATCATCATCTTAAGCCGATAGACGTCCACAGCTGGACATATACCTCCCCCAAAGATCTCCACATAGATATGTCTTGTGCTGCTCGCATTTAAAATTTATATATATGAGGAGGGACTAAAAAGTAGTGAGAATGAGATAGAATATAATGATTATTGATAACTTAAACATTTATTTTTCTACATAGTCTCCGAGTCTCTCTGCACACCGAGTCCAGCGATTTGCCAAGGCTTCAATTCCTTTCAAAAAATTTTTGTCTTGGTCCTGCAAAAAGCTCTCCACTGGCATCTATCACCTCGTTATCGTTTTCGTATCTGTTTTCCCTAAGTATTCCTTCAATTTGGCAAACAGATAAAAATCGCTAGGCGCCAGATCTGGTGAATAAGGGGGGTGGTCACCCAATTCGAAGCCAGCTTGCTGAATGCCAGCCATCGCAACTGCCTACCTGCGCGCCGGTGCGTTGTCGTAATCAAACAACACGCCCCTTCGAAGTTTCCCTCTACTTTTCTCTTTGATGGCACTCCTCATCTTGGTAATTAAAACTGCATAATATTGGCCTGGAATATTGGTTCCACGCACCAGGTAATCAATCAACAATACCCTATCTGACTCCCAAAATATTGAGGCCATAACCTTGCCAGCCGATGCCACGGCACGGAACTTCTTCAGGGTCGGTGATGATGGCCGTTTCCATTGCGAAGATTGCTGTTTTGTCTCGGGATCAAAATGATGGACCCATGTTTCGTCCATTGTTACGAAACGAGACAAAAAGTTTTCAGAATCTTCTTGAAACTTGTCCGACAATATCTTCGAGATGTCAAGTCGTTGTCGTGTTTTGTTTCTGAGTGTCGGTTAACATTCTCGTCGCCCATCTTGCGGAGACTTATCTCATATACAAAGATCGTTTCAATATGTATTGAATACTTCCATATGAATATGAAATGCCAGTTTCTTGAATTAAGTATCGGATGGTAACTCTTCGATCGCTCAATACAGTTTTCTCGAATTTCGCAACATTTTCTTGGGTGACTGATGTCGGTGGACGTGGTGACGGCCGCAACGATGTTCGTCTTCCGTGTTCGTTCTCCCCACTCGAAATTGTGAAGCCCACCTTGCGACAGTGGAATACGGCGGAGCAGATTCTCCTAATGTTGCCTCCAGATCGCAATGAATCTCTTGCGTCGTTAACTTTTTCAAACAGAGATTTATTTAATAACGGCTCGCACTTCGCTTTTTTCCATTTCCGAGAACACGTTCCGACGCGAAGCAAACAAATGACTACATTCAGAAAAAAACAAAAGAGAATCGAAGATTTTTTTCTTTATTAATATTACAAATATGTACCTGAGCTATGCCACTACTTAATTTTTTTGTTACCAAGGAGTATATATGTCGTTCTCACTACTTTTTGATACAAGCGCAACGTAGTGCTGTGTATATAACCTTTATTTTTTGTTTCGACGGGAAAATCTTAAAAAAGACACTCCGCCTTCTGGGGGGAAGTCAAGAGTTATGTGGAAATTTTTACCCACTAAAACACCTTCGGCGTTTGGAAAAGTCACGGGATATCTATTCGGAACACAACAGCAGGTGTGTGTATAACCTAACTTAACCTCACTAGCGCCACGTTATTATGAGCAGGCGTATCACTTACCCTCAGGTGAACGTCCCGCTTAATTGGATAAAAAAAACTTACATTTATGGTAGAACACGACGGTGATTAGTAACTAAACGGGTCCGAACCCCAGCACCGACAAACATCCCGCCGGCGGACGGTAAGCCAGCGATTCGATCAGCGCATAACTACCGCCGCCACATCCTCCGCGGGAAGTGGCCGCAGCCTGACGCGATCCTGTTTACTTTCACGATCGCCGCTCAGCGCTGCTACTTGTTTGTTTAATTAATAACCGCACTGTTAATGGCAACATACATGGCAACAATAATATTATTATATTCATCATCATTATCAGCCGATAGATGTCCACTGCTGGACATAGGACTCTTCCAAATATCCCCACATCGATCGACCCGCGCTGCAAGCTTCGCTGGGCACCAGGAGCTGTCGTTTGTAGGGGTTCAGACCACCGGATTTGGGGCATTTCACACCACGCTGGCCCAATGCGGGTTAGCGGAAGCCAGAGCCTCGTTTGATGATTAGCAGGATACACCACGAGCAGGTGAAGTTGGCTTGGTTCCCGTGAGTTGTTGTGTGAAACATCTTATACATTATTAATACATGTAATAATTGGCAAGCCGCCCATCAGATGGTCTGACGATCTGGTGAAGGTTGCGGGCTGCGCAGAGTCGATCGATATGGAGATCTTTGGGAGAGACCTATGTCCAGCAGTGGACGTCTGTCGGCTGATAATGACGATGATATGATATTACTGGTGGTACGACTCTGTTGTCGGAGGATGTCTAGCCACTAGCGCAGCTGCTATTGAACCAGACAAACAGTACTGTGTTCCGGTTTGAATGGCGTTGTAGCCAGTGACATTACTGCGGTAACGAAACTTAGCATCTTGTGTCCAGGAGCACAAAATGGTATTAAGTAAATCATCCTAACTAGCGTTACATTCTTCTCTAGACGTTTTATAGAACAAAAAAAAATATCCTTAAGCATCACAATGTGTCCTTTTTTATTATACGTTAAGAGTGCCATTGTGTGGCAACCAGTGTGGAGAGAGAGAGAGAGAGAGACAGAAAGAGAGGATGCCAGATAGATATTAATTTTTATAGCTATAAACATAATGTATGTAAATAACCCTTTTTCGTATTTATACATAAATCAATTATGTGGTACCTTACCATAGGTGGTAGGTGACCACCGTCGCGTCTTCTACCACTGATGATGACTGCGTAATATTTTTCCGATTGAAACTTATTACTTTGCTAACGAGACAAACACTGCAATAGTTCAGTTCGTAAGGTATTACGCGCTGTATGTCTAGAAAAGGCGTAGTTTCGATTCCTACTGGACTTTGACTTTCGATCAAGGAAAACATCACGAGGAAATCGACGTAGACCATGGCCTTAACGGACATGCGACCATCTATCACACATGGTCAGTGTGATGGAAGAATGGTCGTTACATCTTGTGACAGAAGACCTCGACTCCCATTGAGAGGGTAATTTATTTACTTTAATTTATTCTATTTATATTTGTGTATAATGTGGTGGTATAAAAATATTATAACTAGTGGTTTCTAACCACAACCGGAAGTACTCCCTACGGGACATCATAGCGGGTAAATAAAAGGACTAGTCGCTTACTTATTGTGACCGTCTCACTCGCCTCGTTGCCTTCTTCTTTATTTAGACTGTCTTCTCTAAACAAGCAAGACGTTCACCTGATGGTAAGTGAAACGCTTGCCCATGATGTGGCTCAACTTTGAGATGTTATACACTGCACCAAATTGCGCTCGTCGCCTTGAGACAAGACGTTGAGTATCATTACCCCAGTAATTTCTCTAGCTACAGCACCTTTCGAACTGGAACACAGTAATGTTTGCACACTTCCGTTGTAGACCTACCACCAGCAAAAACCCTCGCCTTCAACTAATGTTAGCATCCAATTTATAACATTACCTAGATATGTGCGTTTACTTCAAGAGGTCAAAACAGCTCGGTTGACCTCGGAATGGGTGAGCCACATTCCTCGCTAACCCTCCCATTAGTGTAATCTTCGTTGAACCGAATTCTGAGTAATCTGTACGCTCTTCCGGTAGACATTATATTGTTTATGGTACAATGTGACGAAGCAACCAAGCACGTAACTTGACTGACTTGACTAAGATGTCAAACTAAGCAAACGTTGATTTCCGTTTAATAAATAAAACAAAGTTCTCTGTATTAGATGTCATCGCGGGGTGATTGAATGACTGATGTACAAACAACTGTGTTCCGGTTAAAAGGGCGCTGTAACTAGTGAAATTACTGCGGTAATGAATCTTAACACCTATGTCTAAAGCATACTAGTTATTGTTATTAAACCTCTCATACTTTCATTCCGGCCACACAATTCGCGGAGGCGACGATTGTCTGGGAAAATGGATTGTCGTTGGGAACACCGAAGACGAAAGATCATTCGGTGGTGCACCAACCAGATGGATCGATCAGGTTAAAGACTCGTTGTCCTCTAATTTCTACACAATTGTAAGAGATGCGCTGAACAGGAACCGGTGGAAGCAGATCGTCCGCTTCGGACAGCAACCCTAACACTGACCACGATCCTCGGACATGAGGGAACTACTCTAAAGCGAGAGATGTATAAAGCACATTGTAATGCAGTGTATATCATCCTAACAATCACCACGTAATTATGAGTGAGAGTTTAACTAGTTTAGTCAATTCAATCAACATAAAATTAATGATTGCTGTACTAGTTGTATATATATACAAATATCATTAGATCATCATCAGCCTATAGACGTCCACTCTTGGACATAGGTGTTCCCCAAAAGATCCCCACATCGATCGGTCCTGCGTTGCCCGTATCCAGCGTCTTCCCGCGACCTTCAGTCATTTATAGGGGTTTGTATGGATAAATTTAGGCCATTTCCTATCACGCTAGCCCAATACAGGTTGGTGGGAGCCAGAGCTTCGTTTGTTGACTAACAGGCAGCACCACGAGCAGGTGAGGTTGGCTTACGTTCCGCGAGTTGTGCGGGACCACTTACACCACTTAAAAAAAATAGAAAAAAATTATCATATATTAAATGTACAGAGTGGTTACATGAAACTAATTTGAAGAGAAAAAAAATTAGGGATCAGCAAAGCGTCTTAAAAAACCTCCGCACGTAGGTAACGGACCTCCGCAAAGGGCTACGTACTTTGCTTACGGCGAGAGCTAAATTTAGGCCGGCAATGCCCCACTGTCTCAAGTTATCGGTTAAATACGTAAATAGCCTATATGTGAACATATAACGACTCATAATGACCGTTATATATGTCAGATGATATATGTATTTATTTCATTACGCGACCAGAGTGGAACGTTCAACCGATGGTAAGTAATACACACGAGTCTAGGTGATATACACTGAACCACATTGCGCTCATCGCCTGAGACATAAAATGTTGAATCTCCTTACCCCAGATTATAATTGCTACGGCGCCCTTCAAACTGGAACACAGTAATAATTGCACAGTACTGTTTGTACTCAGACGCTCTTCAGCAACACAGTCCTGCCACCACTGATAGTAGCAATAATAATATTGATTATTAAAGAGGAATCACCATTAAATTTAGTAAGGTAAACTAGAATACATATTAATATTTAACGTACTAAATACATTGAAAAAATCTATTTTTTTTATATTTCTTTAAGAGACGAGATGAGTGAGACGATCACCTGATGATAAGTGACACGCTCGCCCATAGCAACGCGGCCCTAGCAAAAATGGTACACACTGCACTCGTCGACTTGAGACATAAGATATTGAGTCTCATTACTCCACTAATTACACTATCTACAGCGCCCTTCAAACCGGAACACAGTAATATTTGCACACGGTCCCCGGCAACAGAGACCTACCACCAGCAAAGTTTATAACATGATGGTGACGGCTCAGTTTATTAGAGCCCTATTAAACACTAGAAGTGCGGGTTCGATTCGTAAAGGGCTTGAGCTTGTATTAAAAAAAAAATTGAAAACCGATATGTTCCACGAACAGCTAACCAACGTACACATGGTCAGCGTGATGAATAAACAGTTTAGATTCTCTCCTGGTGTGACAAATTCCTATCCCAGTAGTGGGAACATTTGAAGTGTTTGTTTATTAATACGAGTTTTTATCATCCACTAATCTACACTAGTCCATCGTATTGATTAATTGATGATTACTCTTTCCTTCTGTGAGAATATCCCAAATCCCAGCAGTGGGAATATTGAGCTGCTTATTTATTAATAAAAAATTATATCATCTACCAATCTACGTGTTGAGTATGACCTTGGAGGTATGATCTTGATTTTTTACACGAGGTCTCCCAGTCCCAGCGGTGGGAACATCGAGCTGTTTATTAATTAATACATCTTGCCACGTGCATGCAATTGTCTCGTACTGCGCATTTAACGATAACAATGTTATTAAAGATTAGTTACAATTATAATTATAACTGAGGTTATAATGTCGAGTTGTTTTCACCGTTGCATCACATCAAACCTGTGGCTTCTAAACAGTATAAAAAAAGTGAGTGCAAGCGAGACAGAGAGAGAGAGAGAGAGCGAGTGATCATCAATTTTTTATTTATTGAAGTACAAAACGACGAAAGAGAAAAGAGTAAAATAGTATACAACAGATCTCAACGATTCTCTTCTTCTGTCTCTCTCTCTCTCTCTCTCTCTTTCTTATACATTTCTTTATATATTCAGAGTGTTGTAAAGCACGGAGACTAGTCTCCATTTTATTCAAATCCGTGTGTATATATAAAATGGTTGAGAATATAGGAACTGATACGAACCATAACACAAAGAGGAGACCGGAGACATAGAAATCTTATTCCATCTCATTCTCTCACGGGCTAAGCACATCTATAGCCGTCTCTTTTCCGTTACAATTTTTCGTTTCACATAATCCAATAGACACCGTCCCAAAAGTAGTTTTACTTGAAAACTGCACATAAATAACCATTGAGGTTATTGACTGCCGGTAACCGGCTATTTGAGGAACAGGACGAGCTAAAATTAATCATCAAGTATCGATCGGTAAAAGGAAAACGAACATATGTTTTTTTTTCTTTTTATGTAGATAAAAAATTCTAGACCAATTTGAAAAGAGTAGACAATTGTTTTCTTAATAATTGGAAAACCGGTGATAAATAGGGATGTTCTATGTATACAAAAATCATTGCCTACACTACTCTATATTGTCTATTGACTTTAATTATATCAATAAATTCATATAAGGAAACATAACCTCAAAACCGAAACAATACCACCTTCATTTGATTTTTTCACGTCATTCACCTGAATTTAATTAACGGGATTTTTTTTACAATACACTTTTTACAGTTTTGCTAAGTTATTAACAGCGTTAACGTGAGCTTTAATTATAAGTTATAAAAAAAGTAATAATTTCATACTTTTAACTTATTAAATATAAAAATTATTGGAAGTTGTGAAAATTAATGCTTGGCTAAAGACTATTGGAATACTCTCATTGCCGCCGTCGAACAGTAGTGTGCAAACATTACTACCTTCCGGTCTAAAAGGCGCTGTATCTAGCGAAATTACTGAGGTAACGAAATAAACATGTATATCAAAAGAATATAATGTAGTGGGGAGTAAAGGGTGTAAGGGACAGAAGGCACAATAGCTCACGGGAGCCAAGCCAACCTTATATGCTCGTAGTGCAACGCTGCTAATCAACAAACGAGGCACTGGCTCCCACCAACCCGCATTGGGCCAGCGTGGTGGGAAATGGCCCAAAAGTCCTCTTATGGACCCCTACAAATGTGGTGATCTTTAGGGGAGACTTATGTCCAGCAGTGGACGTCTATCGGCTGATGACGATGGCGATGATATAATTGATTAATTAAGATGTGTACGAACGAACTCTAACAAGAGCATTTGAATATTTTTTATATGTAATACTTTTTTTACAGTAATTTATTTGAAAAGTTTTTATCGCATAAAAACGAATTTAATGTATTTTTCCTTACCCAGTGAGGACAAAGGTTTAATCGCTTCATATATTTTCAACATACAAAATATCAATTACAATTCCACATAACTACAGTTTAAAAGAGATAAAGTTTGTAAACAACACTTTATACGTATAATTAATAAATATTTGTATTTAACTGTAATATGTAGTTAATTACTCCCTTGTACAGTTCGCTCGATTGTTAACCGCATTCGTGTCGGGAGATGTCTATACTTAGAAACTAGATCTAACTTTGTTGCAACAGGCCGTGGATCCAGGTCCACGTGCCCAGTGTCAGATAACCTGCAACAATCGACTGGCTTGCAGCGCTGACATCATCCAGAATCTAACAACTTTGTTGAACACTAGAAAACTTATGTAAAACAAAACAGTTATATAACGGCAGTTTGAGATCGTTAGAGATTTTATAAAAAGATAGATTAATTCTTAAATTACTATTATATAAACATAAACCTATTTCCTTGATTTGTACGGTTCTCGAATTACGCTTGTACACGGTTTTTAAATCACAACAAAAAAACGTTTTCGCCTTTATCTGATAGATAACAGAAAAAGCTGTTACGATAAATAACAAAAAAAAACAATTCTTAATAAACTCGAGGGACTCCTCCAATTACCATAAAACTCAGCGTCAGACAGTAGCAACAAAAGTTATAAACTAAATGTCTGTGATACCCGTCAATAGTCCACTATTGGAGACAATGGGCCAAGAAGGTAATAGCTTCATCTCCGACTATACACAAGCCTATGGTACCAACGCTGCTCACTCCTTCATCAGATCTTCTATAAATATTCTTTAAGTAATATTTATATAAAATTGTTTAATTTAACTAATTCTGCAACAATTTAAAAAGTAGATACAACAGCAAAATTGTAGTAGTAATATGAGATTAAGTTGCAGACACGATACATCATCTCTTATGAATCAACTTTATTAACCAGATTATCGACCTTGTTACCAGTAACTGGATCTTCCTTCCCTTTCACTCGTACGAGACCAGTAATCTACACGCTGTATATACTTTAAAAGTTTTACCTATACATTACGCAGACTCATTACTGTTACTAGTGTAGAATATACTACGAAAGCCGATAAAACTAGCTACTAATTATAGTTATCAACGGCGTATAAATAATAAACACCACTTATGATAATGAATAATAAAAAACAAAACTAATAATTAATTATGTTTAAAACTCTAAAATCGATAACACCGAACATAATCGATAAATTTTAATTTGTATTCATCAGCCATACCTTAACTAAGTATTCAATAAAAAATACGATAGTACTTCAGTTACTGATTATAGTTCCCGGAGACCCTGGTTGTCCACGTGGACATCAATCACATCTACTTCTGCCGACAAACAGTAGTATACAGATATTACTGCGTTTGAAGGGCACTGTGTCCAGGTGAAGTTACTGACATAACGAGACTTAACACCTTAAGTTTCAAAACGAATAACACAATGTAGTGCAGTGTATATAACTTTAACTAGTGCCACGTTGTTTTAGGCTAGCGTATAACTTACCATCAACTGAACATCCTATTAGCGTCGCTTCGCTAATAAAATAAACGATAACTGATATAATAAATCGAGGTTATATTATGTTTAAAAATATTAACTTTAGCGATAACTAGGTCCTCCATATGAACGATTTCCAACCCTATGTGAGCACAAAATGGCGACGGAGTGGCGAACATATGATGTTGAAAGTTCGACATTGTATAGTAATAAAACGTTAAGTCACAACAATAACTAAGTTTAACGAATAAATAGTTAAAATATCTATAATTATAATTTATAACATTTATAATGATATCTATTCAATCTGATGAAATCTATTCAAAAGATCGATGTTAAAAGTTTGCTGTTCGAAACAAAATGGCACGTGTAAACTATTTCCACCTAGCACCCCATCACGTTGGAGTGCCAATAAATTTGCTTACGCAACCTGTGTTATACAAGAAACGTTGAAAAATACCGTTCACGGTTCTACCATAGTTATAAAATCGTACGTAACTAAGTATTGAACTTTTACATCTGTAAATTATGTAAAATTGTATCATCATCATCTCAACTGTTGGGCGTCCACTACTAGATATATGTTTACTGTGGTAACGTATATAAATAGCGAATTTAACGTTAGAGCCAATAATAAGATAATGCGAAAAAGTTAATATCGCCGACGAAGGTCAACACCACGCCATTAACTGCAATGTAACGACCAATAATTCAAAACCGGTACATCGATAAAACTGTGCCTGTCCCTAATGGCTCTGAAGGGATTGCAGGCTGAATTCAGAGTAACATACGTGCTACGTTAAATTTAATCTTAAATACTTAACGTTAAGAGTTAAAATTGTGTAACTATTAGAAAGGACATATTAACAGCTGTGTGCCTTATAATACCTGTTTGACCCGTTATTTGTACATGTCGGAAAAAGGACCAGCATTTGTGACCCCCTCCGCATTGAATTCAGATCTACTTGCCACTCAAACGATGGAACATCTGAAAACAGCTGATTCTATTTACCACGTTTGCAAGTTAAAACGTGCGCGTACGTATATGTATGTAAAAATTTATTCAATTAGTACTATATCCGCCATTACATTATTGTATTTACAGATTTAAATTGTATACAAATGATAAAATTTGTGATATTAAGCAAATGAATTTAGGATGCACGAAGAGTAAACTTGGCTGCATACGTTTCAATGTCAACATAAAATGGTCGCTATACATTTCAACTCGTAAACCTGTCAAACTTTCTAAAGAACAGGAACCGGGTGAAATAAGCGTTCGTGGTAATGGTTACGAAAAATACAAATTAATCACATCCTGAAAAGTTGTAACGAAGCATATGTTGCATGTACCACATTAAAAATTAAAACAAAGATTACCTTTTTAGCAGCAAGCGTATTCGTCTAACTCCAATACGGAACACCTACGCTATAATATAACACTACGAAAATCGTATCTTTTTCTCTTCAAATACATTATTGCACTATTACACAGTATATCCGGACGCGCAAACGCTGTCCAAATGTAATTTTTTTCAATAATTTAATTGGTCAAGCAAAGCGAGCGTCCACACACCGCCCGCTTCAGTCATGGACTAAAAAATGTCAGCTGTGCCAAGTACGTTCCCATTCGTAAATCGATTGAAAATCTCTTTCACACGTTCACGTTCTCGCTCGCACCTTCAATTACTTGCTGTTCTATGTTCATTCTGCGGATTGTTTTACAGTAATAATTGAACATAAACATTTCTCTAAGCGTACTTTACAATTAAAATACATTATTTATCATAATATCGTGGCGTTATTTTCATTTGAGATCATATGTTAAACAAAGCAGTATGTCAACAATAACACTGTTCTATTGACATTTCACAACCTGCCCTGATTGGCCTGCGCACAGCTGTTTTTGACGCGCCGCTACATTTTTAGATTTCAACAACAGATCGCAGCACTTACTCATCTACAACAGAGAATTAGTAAACAAACTAATTTATTTCTTTTTTAATAATGGATACTTAAAAAAAAAATAGTTTAAGTCCAAAATTTTTTTTTAATATAACCCTCTTTTTTCGAAGCTATTAGGTACATAAACTTTATAAATGATTAAATAAAAGAAATGAATACAGTTTCCATTATGATTTTAATACGATCGCTATGGTAACGACAATTTGAAAACATTTAGTCAGTAGAAAACATTTCAAAGTTTTAATTGCTATTTACACTTGAAAGTTTCAAGTACTTAAAGACAAAGCATTGCAAATTGAAAAGACCGTTGAAGAAATGGATTCTTTGGACCTTCTAGCGCGAGAGAATGAATTCAAGAAGCTTAACAGACAGTTAGAAAAGAAGACTGAAAGTCTCATGAAAGAAATAGAACATATCATGGTATGTTTTCATATTTATCCAACTAAAATTAAACATTTTTTATTTACTACTAACTTTAATCATTACGTTATAGCAAAAACAAGACATGTTCTCAGATTTCCCACAGAATTTGAGAATAACACCATCACCAAAAAATTTAAAAAGGCATTCTTGTGATGTTTCAAAAGCGACTGCGTCTGTTAATGGAAATTACATCCAGAATACCGCATGTCAACGTTTAAAAGTCACCAATAATAAAACAAAGGAAACAATCAAAGATGTTATTAATGATAAAACAATTGTAAATAACAAGGAACAATATAATTGTGATCTAATAAAACAAAGCAATTCCAATTGCATGGAGCAAGTTTTATGTCACAACTGCATGGTTGATAAAAATGGAAGATTGAGTAATGATCTTGAATTTCTGTATGCATTTGTTTCTATTAATGTCACTGAGAAAATATTACCAAAGACTTTTTTAAAAGGTACTTCCAGTGTGTCAAACACTTTTTATTATTTATTCACACTATAAGAAAAAAAAGTTTACTAAAAAGCTACATCAAAAAAATATTAGTAATAACACCAAACTAAAAATTGATGTCCAAAATACTGGGCATAGACGTTGCTCAACAATCTTTATATAGATGATTTAAGTCAATAAACTAAAATACTAATATATATAAAGTTTAATAGCAAAGATACATTTCCTAACAATCTACAAGACTTATAATTTTATTTAACATTAATAAATTTATCTAACAGACTATTTAAAACTTTTTATATTTTCTTAAGGCTTTCTTAGAGATTAACCTAACTAAAACATTAACAAAAAGATATTTTACAAAAGCAGTTCATGCAAATTCTTTTTAATTTATAGATAAAAAAACATCTTTTTTATTTCAGAACGAGTAACTGTTGAAAGTGTGTGCAAATTTTTATCAGCCAAAGTGAAACTCGTAGAGGAGCAAATATCCAAATTGCAAAGTATAATAGACCAGAAGGTATTTCGATTTACTAACAAACATATGAAGTCTTCAAGGTGATGAATGTAATTTGGCGATTAAACATTTAAACTATCCTCATATAATTAGATGCATATGTATTGCTTTCCATGATGGGGAAACAATCTGTTTGTCTAGTTTATCATCATCAGCCAATAAAAGTTTATTGAGGGACTTAGGTTTGTGTGGGGTTATAATAAAAACTTTGAGTGTATATATTTGAGATATGAAAATAATTCTGTTATTTTATTTTTATCCAGGCACATAGTTCAGCTGTACTCCTATTAGCAACAACAAGATATATTAACAAGTATTGAGTAATATTGATATATTTATATATTCATAAAGCAAATGTGTAATTTGTATATGCAGCTTATTAATTTTACTAAAAGAGCTATTACTAATGTAAAAGGTGTTGTAGGAAATGTGAGGTTTTTTTATTGTAATAGAAAATAACTGCTCAATTTATTCTCATAACATATGTCATCTGGTCATGGTTAAATAAGAATTTACTTAACTGAAGCAGCCAGTTCTCATTATCAAAATAAAGTGACTATAGTATTCTGATATTATATAGATTATGTGTGCACTTTCAGACTCAACAGTGCGAGGCTCACCTGACCCAGATGGCAGAACTTGAGAGTGAGAGGATGACTCTGAGGAATAGAGCGAAAACCATGCGGGGACAGGTGGATGAAGCTAAAATCAAGTGTACAGCATTAGAAAATAAACTAGAAGTGAGTTATTTTTCATCCACATTCCTATTGGTTGTAGTTCTCTTGTAGTAAGTCCTGTTACTCACTTGCGTCTCAATCTCTATTATTTTAGGGTAAAGAGCGTGCCTTCAAAGAACAGAGAAGTGTAATAGACAGACTATCAGTGGAAATTAAACAGCTAAGAAGTAAAAACGCTAACCTGGAAGCCCGTTGTGCCGCGCAAGAAGATACCACCGACACGCTCAAACAACAGTTAGAAAATGCTAGAATGGCCGAGAAGGTAACCTTGTTCTGGCACAAATTAACTTTAAAACCTAGATTATTAAGCTTACAATTAAGACGTTATTAAATTTACTTTCAGCGTAAACCCATCTTTTTATGTGATACTTAAGAAGCTAACGTGAACTGCCAAGTTACAGGTAGCAGATGGGGCACCTCGTACTTGGCTAGCGTGGTCGTTAAATTTCCTTGACCCTCTGCTCGCTGAGAGAAGGTAACGAGTTTAAGCAGTGAGAACATCAAGAAAACTGTTTATTTATAAGCTTGTCTATATAGTTAAATGTTTAAAGACCTAGATGTGATGTTTGTGTATCTAAGGAAAAAAATTTATGTTTTCCTCAGGAACTTCGCGATTCGTCTCGACAATTGTCGGCATCACACCAGGGCGCCATTTGCCGCCTGGAAGCGCGCGTCAAGCAGCTGACGGGGTGCATAGACAAGCAGAACGCGCTCGTAGACAACCTGAAGCGGCAGATCGCCTTGCTGATCACGGAGGGCGCTTTGAAACACCTGGAAAAGGAATACGAGGATTTTTTAAATCAAGACATTTGATGATAAATATTTGGTTATGTACGTTGTTTGTTTTATTCACCATCATCATCAGCCGATAGATGTCCACAGCTGGACATAGACCTTCCTCAAAGATCTCCACGTCGATCGGTTGCTTGTTTTCTTTTGATACTACATTTATTTTTTGAATTTGGTATTTTTTTCCGATGTGGAGATCTTTGGGGAAGGACTATGTCCAGCACTGCACGTCTATCGGCTGATGATGAACATTCTTTGCTTGTAATGATAGTTTATAGACCTAATAATCAAGACTATCATAATAGGTCGATGCATACCTTCAGTCGGACCCACGCGGGACATTGGTCCTGATGCGGAGATCTTTGGGGAGGCCGACGTCCCGCTGTGAACGTCTATCGGCTGATGATGATAATGATACCTTCAGTCTAAAACTATCTTGATTCTTATGAGATTAAACAAGAAATTAATAATTTAACTGTAGCGTGTCTCTGTTGGATATAGTCTAAGTAGATACTGCCAATTAGTAGTGCGCAAGCATTCCGGTTTAAAGGATGCTGTAGCTTATGTAATTACTGTGTATGGTATTAATCATCTAATGTATTTTATGAGTACACATACAATGACATGGTAGCTCGCTGGCCGAACGATTAGAGCGTGCGGTATCATTCCGAAGGTCGCGGGTTCGAATCTCGGCATGTACCGATGACTTTAATATTTAAGTTATGTACATTTGTAAAGTTCAGTAACAACAGCGAAACAGCAGGTAAACATCCTGAGGAAACCTGCACATGAATTAGAATTTATTCTAAGGTGTGTGTGAAGTCACCAATCGCCCTCACATTGAGCGTAGGCCTGTGTCCCAACAGTGGAGAGGTACATTGGCTGTTATGGTACAATGACATCATCATCAGCCGATAGACGTCCACTGCTGGATATAGGCCTCCCCGAAAGATCTCCACGTCGATCGTGATAATGTCATTGCCAGAGGCAATAGGATTAACCAAAAAGGAAATTATTTTGAAGAGTTCCTCCAGTGGGAACATTAAAGGGGCTGTATATAATAGTTATCAATGACTACAGTGTGTATGAGAACGTTTGCATGAGTAATTTCCACTATTTTCCTTAATATGAAGTAAACAAATATGTGTTAGATCATGGCATACGTATTCTATGCGTAATGTTAATGTTGCCATAATCAGATATTGATTTAAAGACATACTGCTCGTGTATTATTTAAGCAATGCTGCTAAAGATGAGCGTAACCTCTCTTCTGGCACCAACATTTAAGGGACTATACTTCTCATTTACTTAAAGGTCATGTGTTAGAAGTTTTACAGCGCACTAAATGCGTTAGACCTTAGAACAGCGTTTCCCGACCTGTTGGGCCACTTAGAGACACCCATAGGGAGTGCGTGAAAATTATATTGGTAATGGCGGAAATAATATGAATAATCAATAAATATATATATATACATATAATCTCTGAGGCCATTTAGTATTGTGGAGTTAAAACAGTAATCTTATATAAACATTATAAGGTATTGTAGCTACAATACTTAGTTTCAGATGAACCTTATAATTAATAACTTACAACGGAGTTAGAAAGTTTTTAATGACAATAGATAAATAGAGCTTTACAGGACCTAGACATATTATTTAGAAGTAGGTATGGAGTTATCAGGGGAAGCGTACTCATAAATGAAAAGTTTTATTAAGGGGTATGGGAACTGAAAAAGGTTGAGAAACTCTGCGTTAAAGTATAGTCGCATTATGTTGACAATAATTTACTAGCTATCACGTGAAATAGGACGCTATAATGGTACTCAATCTACAACATCCAGATTTCTGCACATTATTGTAACTATAAGAAAAATTAAAATTGTTTCTATCAATTTATTATAAGAATGATCTGCTCGAAAATAATAAAAAAAACTTGGAATTTATTTTAGAATAGCAACACTACTTGTATCGTAGATAAACTTGTTGACCTTACGTACTACAGTCAATCAGAGAATAGAGTGTATCAGCGGCACAACTCATAGAACATGAGGACCATAATTCTAATTACCGTTCTCACCATCTCGCTGTACTTTGTAAGCTGTGACCACCTGGTGGTCGGCAACGTTGCCAATCGTGTGGTATTGGCCGAACATAAAAAGGTGGAATACAACGCGATACCATTTATCAAGAGGATAAAATATTTCTTCTATAGTTCGCCGAACAATAAGATGATTCAGGTACGCATTATATATAAAATACAACATGGTTAAGTGGAGGAAGCGTTAGACTTTGGCTTAGCGGGTACTTAGTTCAATTTTCATTTGAGATTACTTAAGAAGGTAATATTTTTTTTGTACATATCTAAAGTAGTTAAATAAAAGTTTACGGAATAATCTATTTCAATAGATTTGAAAATTATAGACTTTTTTTCTATGGCTATTTATTAACGGATTAACTTGATTTATTTCTAACGTGTTATTATGGTATAAATACATCATCGGATTTGTACAGATTATATTACCTGTGATTCACATCTTATGCTTTAACGAGGGCATATTGTAGGCGTTAGATCGCTTCAAGATTGTTAGTAATAATTTTTATAGGTTAAGGTCATACAATTATGTTGGGTTACGAAAAGATTACAATGCTTATATACTCTTTTAAATTGATAATACTTAAACGTTATGAACTGAAATGAATATTCGACGACAAACACATGTAAACGATATTTTATATGATCAAAGAAAGTTGGAGAACTTGGTGTTTACTAGGTAAATGATAATTCTTAGCAGACTAGAGTCCGGCATAATCTTTCTTTTGTCTGAACCAAATTTTTTTTATTTTATTTAGCGAGGACACGAGCAGGACGTTCACCTGATGGTAAATGCTATGCCCGCTCATAACAACGTAGTGTTAGTTACGGTGATACACGCTACACCATATTCCGCTCATCGCTCGATACATAAGATATTGAGTCTCGTTACCCGAGTAATATTTTTTTATACAATGTAGCGACGTGACGGGCGGAACATTTACCTGATGGTAAGTGATACCCCCGCCTATAACAACGAGGCGCTAGTTATATTGCTATACACTAGTCACAGCTTCCTTCAAACCGGAACACAGTAATGTTCGCACACTACTGGTTAGCGGCAGAAATAGGAGCTGCGGTGGTACCCAAAAAGGTCTTCTGCAACAGAGACATACCACCAATGTACCTCCCATATAAAATTTCATCACGAATCAAAAAATAATTAGATATTGCTTTATTATGACACATAAGACTTTTATAAAACATATCGAAACAATTTTACAAAAAATACTGCGTGTCAATAATGATATAAATTTAATAGACAAAGACAAACAAACATATTTACATGTTAACAAAATCGCCTTTTTTAAGTTGTCCTAATCGTATCTTTTAATGTCTGTAAGTTCTCAGTTCCAACAAAAGTCAGAGCCGTTGCCTATTTTACGTACCCACGACTGTTTCCGTCTGATCGTTTATAAACGAATGCAGGTGTGTAAAGGATCAACTTTGTTCATTTAAAGGGGATCCAAGGTCTGGACGTGCTGCACAGCAAGGCTTCGGTTAACGTGACCGCTGGCGGAGTGGGCCATCCATTTGTTAACCTGCGTATGAAAAGTGAGAGAGGAAGAGGGCTGGAGTACGACATAGGAATATACGAGAATTCCGATTTCTTATAACTTTATGTACCATTATATATGAATTGAATAATGTTGTTTCATTGCACCCTGTTTAATATGTCTTTTTCTATCGGGATTAACGCTGCTGTTCATTTTGTTCAAATTTTAGATTTCCATTTTCATCAACACTGTATGTACATTGCTATTTTCAGGTTACTTTGTCAAAAATCCTGTAGTACTAAACTATATAGCATACAAATATTTTAGTAAAAATAATAACTAAAAAAAATTAACATTCATCTTAACAGATAAGATCTTAATATCTTAAATTGTACTCCATTTAATCCACAGTACGATGGTGTATGAGATTTAAGCTGGTGACAGCTTCGACCATAAGTAAAGAAGTTATTTTTGGGTTATACCTTCACTACACTGAGCATCCGGCGAAGGAAAACTTCACGACAATACCCAAATGTTTCCAACACATCTTTCAAGAACATTTGACATCTATCAATATGCCCAGTGTAGCGAATACTGGCCTTGATTCTCTCCTATATAAAAGAAAGCTCCCCAGTTTCGGTAGTGGGTAAACAAAGCTGTCTTCTTATGTATGTATGAACGTTATAATTGTAAAATAGAGTTTAAGAAGAAATTTAGATTTCTTGATAGACTGCTTAAATGATTATTCAATACGAAAAATAAATTGGCTTAAAGTAAAAGGGGCTTCGATTTTGGCATCAGTTCTTACATATTTTTTTCTCCAAAAAGTACTACAAATTTACGTGAGAATTAAACTAAGCGTACAATTATTTGTTTGTGTTCAAACAAACGAACAATTTATCAGCATGTATATATTATTAGCAGTGGAAGTGCACAGTCCAGTTGATAATGTATTTGTACATGAGGTTGTGCATTACGTAGATACTTCACGGAAGACCAGGTCAAAGTGACGTAAAAAATGATTTAAACCGACGTTGTCTCCGAATGAAACAATTGCCGAACTATTGTCAAACTGCAATTTAGAATCGGTGTTGTAAAAATATTGGTATGGGTTTATTTTGTTAAGTTTTAGCTTTATTTTATGGTATCATGCTCGGTTTGGATTTCTTAGTACATAGCAAATGTTATTTTTCAATTTTTTATGGTGAGTATAATTCTTTGTATTTACTTTAATACGTGTGAAGTGGTTGAAATACTATATGAAAATTGACGGATTCAAGATCAGATCTCACTCTATTTATGATTAATATAATGACGTATTCCTAATTAAAGAAACATTTTGAAATTCAGTCATTAGATAACCATTTAATAATAATGCCTGATTCTAGAAAATTTAGTTACTTACAAAGTTATTGAGATATTTCAAAACGGATTCTTGATAGAAAAGGTTAAGTTAAGTTTAAATATTTACGATCGAGTATAATAAATTCGATGAGAAGAAAGTAAACTGTTTAAATTTGTTTATCACGTAGAATTTAAATATTGATTATTAAGTTTACGAAAATATTAACGTATTCGTCTATTGAAGTGAGATATATAAATAAGGTTTTGTAATAAAACGCTCTAACAAAGAACCTGCCATTGATTAGTAAATATATGTCAATATCCATATAAATAATTTTATTTGTTTACAGCCTGTTTTATCTGATGGTGCTTATTAACAGCCACACTATATCTAAAAGTATCGCAAAAGATGACGAAATCATTAATATAATTGACAGCGTCCGAGACTTGGAGAACGATAAAGAACATGATATCAAACAAAACCGATTTCATATCCGAAATGCTTTTCACAAAGATACTTCAAAGCTTTGTGAAGAATGGTCAACCAAAGACGATCCAAAATTAGACGTATCAACTTTAACTACCGATAATATTAATTTAACTATGGATTTAAAAGATAAGAGCAATGAAATTCTAAAATCTACAAGTCGGCGGAAAGGTTTTTTCAGGAGATTATTAGATAAGATAAAGAGGAAAAGAAAAAAAATATATTTAACTAATAATTTGACGAAAGACATCAAAACGTCTATTCGACTTTCTGATCATATTAGTTCTAATGAAAGCGTTTGTAATGAAAACGATAACAGTTACTCTCAGCTTACTCAACATAATAGAAGAATTCAACGTAGAAGGTTGCCAAAAAGGCATGTTAGTAATTTAAAAAATATTGGACAAACTGTCACAAATATCGACGATTCAGTTAAAAGGTACTGGTCACCGGAGAACCTCATCTTGAGACCTTATTATCCATTTACAGCGATTAGAACTTTCACACCCCTATTCCGAAAGAATGATGAGATGAGTTTATCAGAAATGACAACAAAAATAAACTATTTAAAAGAAGTGTACGGTATGACGCCTCGCGGCTTTGCTAAGTTTATGTCCATTATGACAAATCCCGTTCTAAGTTACAATTGGAAACAAAACGAAGGCCAAGAATCTACTACTGCATTACAAAAACAATACTTAGATTCAGATTCTTTCGAAACATCGCAAATCGAAGAGCTATTAAACTCAATCAAAAAGAAAGCAGTTCAAGATGTAACGGTCAACACTCAACGGAGTTTGGAAGATTATTCATTGTCTTATAAAATTTCGAGGAATGTAAGATCTGCAAAAGTGAAGAAGAAATTAAAACGTGCGTTGGAATCAAATGCACGCAATAAATTAAACCATGGCAGTGTTGATGATCTAAAGAATGTTTATGCAAAGGTAAAAAAACAATTATCTCAGAAAGTAAAACTCAGTGAAAATATTATAAAAAATGAAACTCAATATTGGGCTAATAAATTGAAAAATGTGAGTAATGGTAATAAAGTAAATAAAACAACTAAAAAAATTAAAACATTGTACGACGTTGTTAAAAATGCAGGAAATCGCGAAAAAAAGTTATCGTACCTCAATTATGACAAAAACGAATACACAACTTTTTTTACCACTTCACAGCCCCTTACAGATGATGATTATGTTGTAATAAGTAAATGTGAACTGTTGCTTAAAAACGCTTATGAATCAAATAACTCGCCAGCTTTCACGTCTGAAAGTATAAATGACTATTCAAATAACGTAAGGCCTATAAGAAATTCAAATTGTATTGCTCATATTTATGAGGCTATTGGCAATATTTCAAACTATGACAATGTTTTCAAATATAAGACCAACACGCAAGAAACTTATCCAAAAGTGACAACAACCTACAAAGAATTAGCTGATAAACTATATTACAATGACTACGTCAATGGTTATAAACACTATTTAAAGTTTCAAAAAGAGCTGGGCGTACAAAACTATTCTAATTTAGTTCGCTACCAAGCTCATAGACATCACAGTGTTGATGACATAGGAAAGTTTATACTTCACAAAATACCGCGAGTACCCGATCGACATATTAGAGCATTTTACGATGAATCGGCGACTACAGAAGACCAAGATGTATCGTCGAAAAGCGAGGAGTCGTGGTTTAAGAAACATTTTTATTTTTTTATTGATTCTGGACAACCTAAGAAATACCATTCTTCTCAGACCATATCACTGAGACCTACGGCTACAAAAACAGAAAAACTCAAATTAAAAATTGATTCCATAAAGGAAAACCATAATTCAATGACACCAAGTAACGCCCATAAGCGTAGCGGAGATACCAATTCGGACCATCTAACGAATATATTAGACATATTCAAAAGGCATCTAGTCCCGCCATCTAAGAATTCTTTGAAAAACAGTAAGTATGATTTTCAATACGAAACACGTTATTTTTAAATAAAGTAAACAGTGACTTGAAACTTGTACAATACATTAATTATTGTAAAGGTTTACAAATACGCTTTTGCATTTATTGCAATATACTACATGTATTTCTAAATCAATGCAAATTAAAAATTTTAATACTCCCTTTTTCGTCTCAAATGAGTATTTATTTAAAATAAAACTAAGAGACACAACTTAAAGAGATATAAACATACTAACTATACCTTCAATATTGGAATGAAAGTAGTCAATCACACGTTATATTAATTAATGTGTGTCATTTCGCATATTTAAATATTTTTTGCAGAGATTAGTAGCAAAAGTGATAAAAAAATAGCATTAAAAGTGGATAAATTAAAACTCCTCACTGCAGTCGATACAAATTCATCACTCGTTCAAGCACAAAGTAGAATGAAAAGAAACAAACACAATCACGTTCATAATAAAGAATATCAACTGTTTCATAGTTATTTACCAAAAACAGAGTTAAGCTCTCCGAAAGAGTTGCCTCAAGAAGATGCTTCACCAACATTAGTTAATAGGGACGAAAGGTACGGATACGTCGATGTCAATTTGATGACCCAACCAACAGCAGTGGTGAAACTGCGAAACGCAAAACATGTGGGTGTGTTGAGAAAATTTTTTAACCATTTTCGACTGCCATTTCACAAGAAAGCAAAAGAAATGACAAAATCAACTACGCAGCAAAACTCATTACGCAAAGTAAGATGTCTAAACCCTTTAAAAAAATTGAAGAAAATGTTTAACGTCCGAATTGATGGAAAACCTATAATATTAGGAAGTAAAATTTTCGACTACGATATTATTGATACACACATTGATCCTTATAGACATATTAATTATGATAAACAATCTTTAAATTTTGATGATGTGGTGACGAAACTACCAACGGTAATGCCAGAAACATCCAACTTGACGGGATTTTCAAAAGATTTACATTATAACACATCTGTACAGCAAGTTTCACTTTTAGCAAAGAAATACTATCAAAACCGCTTAGACAACATCGCAGGCACGGAATCGTCTAATAACAATGAATTGGGTAAGTACTGAAAACGTTTAAAATCAATAGTACTATTTTATTTTGTTTTCATCTTTAATTTAAATTTTTGTATTTCATTTTGTAATAAAATCGATACAATGTTCAATTCAAATTTTAAAAATACCTGCAGCAAAAATAAAATTTTTGGTGGGACTCATTTTAAAGATAGTCCCGATAATATCTCTTCAGATAATAGCGCACTCTTACTACAGATGTTATGCAGTATTGTGTATACATTACGGCGGTTCAACAGAAAGACACCATGGGTAGGACAGTCTATTCCACAGCTACACTTTTCAATCGATATCTTCACTAATTTGGACATTAACTATTTTCAGAAACCAATCGGATATTAGTTGATGCAAAAATAAACCCTCTTCTACCAACTCCTACAGTTCTAAAAACAAAAAATAAAGCCGAATTCGAAGATCCGGAATTAATAAACGTAAAAGTCACAACTGTGAAAAATTTCAATTCTAATATTTATAGTCTTCCTTCTTTACCTTTTGTGTCGGAGAATATCTTCCTTGATAACATTAAATTTATACGTAATGAACAGGCTTTAACTGGTAAGTTCCAGAAAAACATGCCAAAACTTTTTCCAAATAAGAGACACTTACGTTTCAAACATGAAATTGAAGAAAACAAGGTACTTAAGAGAAACACTGCATTAAAAAATATAGAAGAAATAGATAAAGTGCAAAATCCTTATATATATCCTAATGTTGCATTAAATACTGAGAATAACCAATATGACGAATTAAACAACGAAAAAGTTATTGAAAAAAATGGGGAAAGCTCTAAACAAGCATTGATAAACTTGAATAGAATAGTTAAAAGAGTTAATTCAAAAAGTAACACATTAACAATCACGAAAAAAAGAAATTTGAACGTTATGCACAAATATAAAGTAATGCCTAATTATTTAAATGATTTAGAAATATGGCACAATGATATTTTAAACTCCGAAAATTATACAACGTGGCAAAACATATTGAAATCTATACAGCAACCGTTGCAATACAGTCCTCCAAATGTTAATGTCCTGAGAAAAGAATTAGACAGGATAAATATTCGTATGGGTGATATGAAAGAAAGTGTAATAAATGAATTGAAAATGAAGGAAAATTCTACAAATAACACAGAGGCTACGGTAACTAAAAAACTAATCAAGATTAAAAGCCTTGTTAGAAGAGAATGTAATCGAGATCAACATCATGGAAAAACCAATCCTAATACCGTTAAATATCTGAACAAAAGTCATCACAATCCTTCGAATCTTACAGTTACCGCCACAAACCAATACCACATGTCAGACAATGCTCACATTGATACCGAAAAAGTCAAATTAAAGACAGGTAAATTAATTTGAATACAGAAAAACATACGTAGCATAGTCTTTATACGTATGTATGTATGTTATAATATACAATTTATGCATTCAGCTTTTATAAAAATCAATAACATTAAACCCCTAGTTTTGATAAATTTATTTACAATGATAACTGACGCAGTAATGTCATAAATGAAAAATGCCATTTCACCATCATCATTAACTAACAGATAATGATGATGATGAACTGACATCTTCCAAGGAACTCAATAAGTAGAATATATGTAATAATAAGTATAAACGACAAGACGAATGGTAATTACACATACATATATTTGTATTTGTAACATATTGAAGTCGTGGTCGCATTTGTATGCCGGTTGCACACGCTTTATGACTCAAGATGCAGGTTCGACCCTCGCTGAATTTTTGGTTCACTTGTTCAATAACAGTTTTCTTGAACATGTGACATCCACCAAACTGCAATTGGACAGCGTGGTGCTAAAGAGCTTTTAACCTCTTCTTGCGGGAGAAGGCTCCAAATCGCAACAGTGGGAACGTCAAGATGGCTAATGGCTGGCTTTGTCCATTTACGTCAATGTTTAGGTACCACGACAGTGAAATATTCAACTAGCATCCCAGAAACTACTCTATTTTTGGATTCGAGTCTATTAGCTTACGATGACAGTTTGAATTTTTTAACAGCAACTAAAGGTAAGTTTTTAAAATATCTCTAATGTTTACTTTCTTTGTTAGCCAATACTCGTTAGTCCAAAACAAGGTTCTCATATTTAGGCTACTAAGGGAAACCAAAAACTAGAAATAGTGAACTGTTAGTAATAAAACAATTATTCGTCAGATTTTTTGGTAACGAGCGCGTGATCTCATAACTAATATACTGGGTGAAAGGTAATAGGTGTAAAAGATCTGGAGGGGCTAAAATGTAGCTCGTATCCTATCTATCTATGTATGGAGTACCCCATTCAAAAACAATGCTTTTGGAGTTATAAATTTATTAAATCTTTTTCAAAAAATTTCCGATTTTCTAGGAAACTATTCGATCATTTTATGTCTTACTTATTTCTACACAAATTTTAATGTAATGATTATTGTTTAGTCATTATTTTATTAAGTTAAATTAATAATCATTACTCAAGGCTCAAACTTTTAAATTAAATTAAACACGGTGAAACGAAGAGGAATCTACCCGACCGGCTCGAGGTGTAGGGCTCCGGAGGTCCACCGTGAGCTCACCTCGGATGTGCGCCAGTGAGCCGCAGGGGCGGTTTTATACTGCTCTTTGCAACCGGGTTGCAGGGGCGGCTTTATGCTGCCCTTTGCAGCCGAGGTGGAGTCGCGGAGGTGCAGTACCCTTTACAACTAAGCGGCACCGCACCGCTGATGCGGCGGTGGGGGAGCCGCGGAGGAAAAAGAGTGCCGGTAATACGATGCGCTGCTCTCCCTATCCTCCGTGGCTATATAACGGGTGGCGGCGGACCCAGGATCAAAGCCGCCACAGGGAGCCGGGAGAGTTTTCGCTCTTGGCTCCCATGGCCTCTGGGTGATGGGTTTGGGGGAATCCGTTGCCCGCCGGACTGACTACAAGAGGCCGAGGAGGCGGCGCGCTGTATGTTCCGGCGTGCCCTACAGAAGTGGAAAGGGAGGTTCTTTCCTTCCTCCAGAGGTGGAGCTGCGTTCTGCGGCCAGCGCTAGCGGGGTCGCGGATGTGTGAAAGCTTTACCGCGACCCCGCCTTAAAGCGACGAGGCGGAACATGGGGGTTTTAGTAGTGGTATAACAAAGTACATAAGTTTGTAAAATTTAGAAAAAAAAACACTTGTAATAAAACCAAGTACCATGAAATATCAAACTGTAGAGACTCATAAAAGTGGACGCCGCGCCGGCCCTTAATTTGACCCTTTTATTTTTTTTTTGTAACACGTGCGAGCTTATTGTTGTCGTTTTAGATATTGAGTTCCTTGTAAAACATCTTACCTTTCACCCTGTATAATTTAGTCACATGCACAGTTAAGGGTATGTTTGACAATGTCCGCGTAAAGTATTGGATAACTAATTAGCGAATAAATTAACTACCTAACTAGCACCACATTGTTAAAGGCAGGCGTATCGCTTACCATCAATTGAAACATCTCGCTCGTCTCGTCGCTTCGTTAAATAAAAAAAGTAGCTTATACCTGACTTCACTTAGACATTACACAAATAGGTTAACAATTCCAGAAATATATCTAAAAATTTGTAAACAATTGTTGAATTTACTCATTTATTTTTGATAAAAAAATTTTTTACTAATATTTTTGTTCTCGCAGAGAAGACCGCTCCAAAAACTTCATCCAAGCCTCATGCTTTAAATCCGGTGAGCTTGTTGATATTAATTTTTAGTATTGTAAACAATGATCCGACATAAGTTATGTCTGCTTCTATTTTACTAGTAACATATAAACTGGTTTTGACTATTTACGTGATACAACTTGATCGAAATTTATATTTATGTTTGAATTATAATAGAAACACATTGTATCGTAAACTGTTTGCCGATTGCAATATTCGTACTTGTTCCAAGTAACATTAAAAATAACTTGCTATTATAATTGTTTTTAGGTTAATTTACTAACGAAACTTCACAAGGTTCCTGAGCAGTACTTTTCTACGCCTTTACCAATGGCAAGTAAAGACTTTGAAGCATTCCTCAAAGAACATAACATAGACGTCGATTCTGTTACTATACCATTGAACTTTTCATCTAATAACACTGTGCGCGTTAGTGATGAAAATGATCTTTTCACTATTTTACCTCCATCGAATAAAGGAAAATTTAAAGATGTGGATAAAACTAAACAATCAGAGATATCGAGGCACGACAAACAAAATATTACAAGCAAAAATTCGAATTCGACGCCTATTAAAATAATAGGAAGGTATTTTAAGAACGAATTAAAAAATGACATGGAAACGAAGTTTATAGATATTAACTTTACTCCTAAGAAAGATTTCAATGATATACGGAGCCGAAGAGAAATTTACAAATGTTTACACATAGCGGCTTCTAAACCAGATTACCTTCTAGCTGGGATTTATAGCAAATATAGCAAGTTCAAAAATCACCTAAAAAATCCTGATAGGGAAAAAACAGAAACAGTTCTTTCACGCGATTTTACAATTAAGCCAAACAGTGTTGATGGTACCGAAAATTATTTCGACGTTTTAGAAAATAGACTCGGATATAGTGATAATGACACTAATACCGGTACTAGTGATACAGTGACCGGTGAAAAATCTGTGAAGCATCCGTCTGGAAGTACCCTTCCCGCGCACAACTCCCCACAACCTCGCAAATACATGAATTTTAATCCGTTTGAAAATAAAACGAACGTTAATATTTCGGAGCACTCAAGAGTAAATCAAGACCTAAACATGAAAACTAATATAAATGAGAAACATATAAAGTTAGCAGAAAGAGGAAAACCCAATACGAGTTATACACATTTTGTGCACAATAATTTGTTGTTTAATTATATCTATAATAAAGGTAAAAAAGAAAACGTAAATAAATGTAATAGTTCAAACGCTCTCTCGTATAACCTAAATAACGCGAACAGTGTGAAGAACAAAGTGACACCTGGGAAAGAATTAAAAATGCTCACCACTAATGACCTAGAAAGACTTTATTCAAACCCAAAAAGGATACATGTATCTACTAAAACTCTGAATTATGATATTATCTTCGATGATTACGATACTGTACATAAACACAATGTACACAAATTGGATGAAAAATACGGTGAGTTTTTTTTCGTTCTTCGCGTAAAGACTTGTGTGGATTTTTATTTATGTGATGATGATGTGATTATCAAATTTAATATCTAACATTTCAACACTTTCATCGAGTAACTAATTACAGGTTTAATTATTGTTGCAATTGGCAACTGAATGCTCACAAACGAGTTTAGTTTAAATGCACTTTTTTAATAGTAGTAATAATTTTAATGCAATTTTCATAAAAAATACTTTCGTTTTGTTAACGGACATCCAGTTAGCCACTGCACCTAGGAAACATATTGTGCTTCGATACCTTATAACAAATATTTGACAAGCCATGAAGCAAATAAACTGCTGGGTGGTTTTTTTAAGAAAGTGGTACTTTTCGATAAAAATGTAAATTTTACAACCTCTTGATATTTATTTTACTGAAATCTGTTTTAAATACATTCATCCTCATCAGCCGATAGACGTCCACTGCTGGACGTAAGCCTCCGCTAAAGGTCCCCACATTGATCAGTCCTGCGCTGCCTGCATCGCCGAGCACCAAGGTCCGTCGTTTATAAGGTTTATACGAGTATGAGTTGATGTTTGCACAGTATGAGTTTATACGAGTATGACGGAAGAAGGGTTTGTACCATTTCCTACCACGCTGGCCCAATGCGGGTTGGTGCAAGGTAAACTACATTATTGTATAAAATTTTGTTAAAGGGAACACAGTTTATGGTTTCATTTGGAAATTATAGTTTAGGAAAAAAATGCAGCACAGGTTAAAAACATCTTGCACAAAATATAGATAATAAAACAGGCTATAAATTGTTCACCTTATTAATAAATTCACGACTAAACACTATTAATATTTTATTAAGCAAATGAAAAAAAATATAACTTTAGAAAAATTTACACTAACAACATTTTTGCGTTGATGAGATTTTTAGCATCATCTCTCCACTTTTTTTTATTATTCCTTGATTTCTCATTGTGATTTTATGTATAAATATAATCTTACCCTTTTCATTCGTTTCTAATACGTTATCTTATTTTTTCTTTTTATTTAGTATCAAATTCTCTTTTCTTATCTAAAATTTTATCTCTGTCTGTCTTCACTATTTACTTTTGGCATTTCATCTATACAAAAATAATAATAATGACAATAAATATAGAAAACAAACATATTTTTCAACAGAACACTGGTAAATTAACTAGGTATAAAGTAGTAATTGCAATATTGATGCAAATAACAAAAATCATTATGAAATAAACAAATTATTTTACGAATGTTTTCACGTGATGGATATTTCTTTATCCCGTACTTTCTAATCAGACTAAAGTTATTCAGGTTAAAGAAAATATGATTGTTTTTACATTATAACAGCACATAGATTACACATACAAATATAGTTATCACTCTGTGAATAATTAAACTATATAGAAAAATATTGTAGATATAATGAAGATAACTCACCCGCTACAAATTCTTATCGTTGCTTTTTGATACTGTTTGTGTAAAACTGGCAATAGTTGGCATGCGAACAGTCTAGTCGGTGGTGAGCTAGACCCTGTCAGGTCAGTTTATGTGGGGTAGGATTTCGTTATCATAGTGTGTGAGTAGCGTTCCTCAGAGTGCAACACTGGCAATGGAGAAAATGGTCTTGGATACATTTTTAATGTGTAGAGCTTAGAAATTAAGATGTTTTTTCGCAATCGGGTTTATGATATATAAAGCATATTAATATAATGAACTTATTATGAGAAACATTTACGTAAGTTCTCAATGAACGAAAATTTTTATTTCACATCAAGTTAAGACCGGATGTGTTTGGGCACAACAGATTACACAGAAACAACCCCTTTAAAATGTATTTACAGTAAATGTAACCTTTTAATTGCTCTAATGTAACTAAACCCATGTGTGTAAGCGTTTGAAGGGTTACGGTGTCACTTTTTTGAAAAAGACCCTATTTCAGATACTACGACAGCGCGCAATGATGTTTCAGAAAACAATCGGTTTTATTCAATGAGCACTAAAGTATCGACCAGTGATAGTGAGTAAGTTATAATTTACGTATTAATTTCTAAGTATTTTTTGTACCCACGATTACATTTCGGCATCTATCAAAGCGGATGCGATGGGAGAAGGAAAAGGCGGTGTCCATGTTTCGATATACTCGTATGTATGAAGAGAGATTGCATTAGGAATACTTTATTTTTCTGTTAGTGACGGTTACATCCCCTTTTGCGAAAGGGACAACTTTTCCTCTCCCTTTAAAATCTTCATGTAAAACCATAAAAAAATAATTGCTTTATTAGTTGTTAATCAATAAATTATTTTCTCTTACCTTTCATTCTCGCTCCAATAGGTTCCGGTACTGCCATCTGTGTTCGATGTTTTGCTATAAAATTATACATTAAACTCCGAGTTTAATTCATTAAAACCATTTAATTGTAATGTTCTGGATTTGTAGGAAGCTGTAATTAGTAACAATAACGAGTGCAATATGGTACTTTTCGTTTACCACCAGGTGAATAGTTGCTCGCCTGAATGCTTTATAGTTATAGAAATAAAACTTAGCTTTATTCATTGATGTGATAAATAAATGATTTTTTTTATTATTTCCGCTGCACCAAATCTGTTATTGAATTGTTCTCAGTATAAGTTTCCAGATGCATAGCATTTTCTCATTAAGCAGTTTTGTCCAAGCCATCCGTAAAGTCAGTGCTTGACATTCCGACAGAGATGAACAAATTAAAGAACTGGTCAGGGTTGTTGAAGCAGTTGACTACTTCACACGACCTAACGTTCTTTTATATGTGAACCTGCCCACATATTATCTACCCGACACAAACTCCACGGATCCCACGCCCATACGCAGCCCACCAAAATCGTTTTGGAACGACTTTATCCTGAAATATGTATCGGGTATTGCTCTGATAGAGTTACTTACTAAATTTGGCATACTGAAAACCGTGGAGGCGAATTTTTCGGATGGCATGGACGAAGACGTTAATAAATGTGGACGTTTTAGTGGAGCTGCTGAACCGAGCGTTGCAATGGACTTGATGTCGACTAACAGTCTCCGAAGAGTACTGCGCTCTGAGACAGGTAAAGCACAGTACAAGATTTGCCTAAACTCCTTACTAAAAACATTATCATCTCATATTCACTTGATTTAACTAAGATTATGATAATCTAAGTAAAAATTATACATATAATATACATATAAGTATATGATAATGTAAGATTTGTTGTTCTTTGTTTTATTCGGAACAATTAACCCCAAGAACCTTCGCAGTACACAAATTTTTTAACCCTCTCTAAACAAATTACGTGTTACATGTATAATAAGATGTATTTGTGTTAATCTATTATATCGTAGCTGAAGGCTGAGCCGGATATGAACTATTTTTATTGATCTACAACTTGACCTGTTCAATTATAACCTAGGATGTAATTTAAAAAAATTACTGTAGGAATAAAGTGTTCGACATCGTTACTGATGTGAATGTAATGAATTTTCAACTTCGTTTTTTTTTTTAACAGAAGAAAGCTCAAAGGAAATGTCTACGGCGAGTTCACTAGAACCTGTAAAGAAAGGAACGATGATTTACGATGTGAAGCAGCAGGGCCGGCCACATTCCTGTGGACTGAAATCCCAGGATGGTCCAAGTAAAAAAGGTTGACTATCTTTGTTTTAGATATTTTACTATTGACTTTACTAGTGGCAGATCTCTATCGTCGGAGACTGCCTTGATAAGTCTATTTCTGCCGCCTAACAGTAGTGAACAAACATTACTCTGGTTCCGGTTTGAGGAGCCGTGGTTACTTAATTGTATAAAAAATATGTATATGAAAAATTAAGCACAATTTAATAGTTTGTTAGACAAAACAATAAATAATAATGACTGGAGATACTGGATCATTCAATTATTTTTTTTATACGACAAAGCAACGAGACGAACAAGACGTAAACCTGATGGTAAATAAGCTCGCGCTTCACAATGTGGCGCTAGTTAGGTGATACACTCTGCACCACTTTGCGCTCATCGCCTTGAGACTTAAGCTTTAAAGGCTCTTTATCTAAGTATTTTCACTAGCTTCAGCGCCCTTTTAACCAGCACACTAATATTTGTCATGTGGAAAAGACGCTGCGATGTTGCCTACCTAGACGGTTTCCGGCATCGGTACAATATATAACTTAAATATATTTATTTAATTAACTTTGTTGATTAGTTCTAGATTGTGACAATTAAATGATTCTGTGACAGTTTTAACACTGTGCTTTTAATTTTAGGCCTGTCTATCTTATCGGTGCTTCTGAAGCAAGGGAAAGTTCCAGTGAAGAAGATAACTCACATCGTTATACCATGTTCTACTAATAATAAATCGTCGACGGACAAGCCTAAACGTAATTCTATTGTCTGACTCTAGCCTAAATCTTTAAAACAAAAATATTATACTTACATAACAAAGCAAACAAACTGAACTTCCTTTGATTATATGTATTATTTTAATTTAAGCAACAATTTAACAGTAATTACAATTCTACTTATGAAACGATAATATGGTCTTAAATTAACATTTTCCATAAGCGAGGAGATTATTTCAATTATTTAACATTATTTTTAGTAAATTTGACAACATTGTATTTTTCGTAAAATATATAATATAATTAAATTTTATTAACTTTGAAATCATCGCAACAGATGTCGTGACGATAAGTAAAATGGAGAGAAATATCAAATTCAACGAGAGCGAAGAATTAAATCTAGTATCCGTCGCAAATAAACAGAGAAATCTAAAACATAGAAAAACCTCAAAAAGCACCGAAGAATGCAAACTAGAACAGCAAGATGTATGTAGTATACTTTATCATATCTTCTCTTTTGTAACTTAGTTGCCTTCCATTACAGTAGGTGTATTAAAAAGGAAACGTTATCATTCATTATTATCTTTATTATCAGCCGATAGACGTCGACAGCTGGACATAGGTCTCTCCCAAAGATTTCCACAGGGGTAGGTATTCATATTTTGAATATCATGATTTAGACCATTTCACCACGCTGGCCCAATGCGGGTTAATTAGATGAAGATCTCTATCAATTGTGGTCATCAGATATTACTTGGTATTTAAGAACGCCTGGGAGGGTATGACTACAAAAACTATCAAATATTATGGGCTAATGTGTGTGACGAGCTTAGTAGTATGTAAAATTATGAACTATCAGGAAGGCGCTTTACAAGATTGTATAGTTTTTAATTATGTACTCCAGCCATTTATGGTCCTGCTGGTTTTAATGCACATGTACAGTCGCTAATCGTGCCTTCTATTGTGATAGACAACGGTGACGAAATTACCAACAGAGCCACTAAAATTATTAAGAGCTTTTGGAACAATTGCTATTCACACACTGCAAGATAAAGAAAAGGAACAAATAACAACGACAAGCTTACCATCTACCACTGAGATTAAATCAAACGAAACATTGAAAACAAACACGGGTGACTATCGCGTAAGTAAAGATAATGGTATAAATTCCTTATAAACAACATATATGTAGAATATTTGATAGAACGAGATATTTACTGAATTAACCTACGTAAATATTGCATAAATTTTGCTATATTTATAAATAAAACGAATATTACACACCTGCTTTAGTTTGTTAAAAGATAAGGCTTTCATATTACTTTTACAAGGAGCTCGCGATTCTGTAATTGCTAAAGCATCACATTTTGACAGATTTATCTACCTACAACAAAGATACATACAAAAGCTTCAGCAAAGACCAACGGTAAAGAAATTAATGTACAGATCTCTAAAAATAAAAATATTACTCCATTAATCGGCGACAAGAATAGTAATACAAGCAACATTACAACTGTAATTAACGATGTGAGTTCAACGACGAAGACGACCAGCATCCCTACTTGCAAGTTAACATCAGATTTAGATTTAAATGTAAAGAAGTCATCTGCTATCGAATTATTAACATCTATTTTAATACCAGAAATTGGTCCTACCCAATTTGATTTAAAAACATCAGTGTATGACGACAACAATTACGTTACCAAAAACTACTACGTAAGGATTTTTTTCTTAGTTTATTGTAATTTGGAAAAAAATGTATTTAAATGACTTATTTCTTCTTTTCCCGCACGCTTTTATTCCTATATATTCATTTGTATATACCAATTTTTGCACAAATATGCGTATCAACTGAATGTTCTCTCTTCCTATATAGTGTGAAAGGTAATAAGTGTAAAAAATCTGTAGGTGCTAAAGTATAGCTCGTATCCTATCTATCTATGTATGGAATGCCCCATTCAAAAACATTGCTTCTGGAGTTATAAATTTTTAAATATTTTACAAAAAATTCTCGATTTTCTAGGAAAAAATTCGATGATTTTATTTATTATTTATTTCTACACAATTTTTAATGTAATAATTATTCTTAAATCATTGTTTTATTAAATTAATTTATAATCATCACTTAGAGCATAAAACTTTTAAATTAGGTTCTTTGAAAGTCATGACAGTAAAAAATAAAGAGTCATACTTAAATTTTTATTTAATTTTAAAATAAATTTTTATTTATAAAAAATACGTATAAAGCACATAAATAACTACCTGACTTCAATACCTATCCGACAAGGTATAAGAAACTACGTAAAGTTTCTAAAATTTAGAAAAATTAACACGTAATGAAACCAAGTACCATGAAATATCAAACTGTATACACTAAGTAACACGTGCAAGCTTATTGTTGTCGTTTCAGACGTTGAGTTTGGAGTAAAAGTTTAAAGTAACAATTAGTTTAAATTTTGCTCAAACTGACGACAACAGTTCCTGATACAAACACGAAGCCTTTTTCTTAAGTCAGATCGATTAACTTATCCTGTGAGCTGTTCTCTTATTAGCTTTGTTAGCAGCGACGATGATGCGTGACTTTAAATCTTCTGGCGAGTTAATTGTTGTTGTGTACACTAAAGATTTCACGTGACCTCATAAGTAATAATCGCAAGGCATTAAATCAGGAGACCTTGCGGGCCACGGTGTTAGTCTGCCTCGGCCAATTCATCGCTGAGGAAAAGTAGTATCCAACCACTGTCTTACGCCGAGACGAAAATGGGCGGGACAACCGTCATGCTGGAACATCATTTCTCTTCTGCTTTTTAATGGTATATCGTCCACATAATTAAAAAAATATTTAGAAGAAAATCTTCGTACATCTCATTTAAATTGTTGGGCAAGTAGACTGGACCTAGCAAATAAGTATGAATTATACCAATCCATACGTTAACGGAGAATCTTCGCTGATGAGCTCCTTCTCTAATCACGTGGGGATTTTCACCTCGCAGAGCCCAATAATGACTATTATAAAAATTTTGTTATGCCGTCTCTGTCAAACTTCGATTCATCAGTCCACAATATCTTAGTGAGAAAATTATTATTTTCTAAGTATGCATGCTGCATAAAACGGCAGAAGTCTAACCTCCTTGTAGGGTTTCCTTCCACCAGGGCCTGGACCTGTGTATAATTATAGGGGTAGAACCTTGCCGTATGCACAGTAAACCACACTTTCAATTGTGTTCAACTCAGCAATTTTGCCACGACCCTGATTGATGTAGTCGGGTCTATAACAAAATGGTCTACGATTCCTTCTTCCTCTTCAGTATCGTAGATGATGGGCCTACCTGCGTCATTTCGCCTCTGTTAAACGTCTGCTAGTTTCCCTGACGCGTTGATATGCCGCAGCAAAGACTCTATGACTTGGTAGGTGACGATTTGGTAAACTTAGTTGATATTCTCTTCGTGTATGTGAAGAATTTTCATCACTAACTCCATAACAATAGAAAATGTCAACGTATTATCCATTACCGTAATCCGCCATTGAAATTAAATTTATTTTGTAAGGAAAAGAAAAACTATTCAGAATTAAGAAGACAACGATTACGTACGTCCGCCCACGAAAGTAGTTAAATTTTAACTGTTGTATTGACTCATTACCTAAAAATGACATTGCACATGTTTTACAATGAACTCAATATCTAAAATGACAATAAGCTCGCACGTGTTACAATAAAAACAGAAGGGTCAAATTAAGGGCCGACGCGGCGTATCAAGCCTGTAAGTGATGATTATTAATTTATTTTAATAAAACAATAATTATTACATTAAAATTTGTGTAGAATAAGTAAGAAATAAAATCATCAAATTTTAATCTAGTAAATCGCGAATTTTTTGCAAAATATTTAAAAAATTTATTACTCCAGAACCATTGTTTTTTGATTGGGTATGCTATACATAGATAGCTAGGATACGTGCTATACTTTAGCTCCTCCAGATCTTTTACACCTTTCATCCTGTATATCTTTATATAATAGTGGGATCAGCGACTTGGTAAAAATTACCTATAAATATATTATTGTCTATGGATAAAAAATAAATGTCCACCAAATTTTATTACAATAAGAGAATATTACAAGTTATGTATCTAGTATAGAATATATTAATACCAATATAAAAATTAAAAATTGTTTTTTTTTTAGGATTACTACGGCGCAAACAATAATTACAATGAACTGGAAAATAAAGATGTAACTAGCAAAAATACTACCAATGTAAACGAAAAGGTAACTATTAAACATGATAAGCGTGATCTAAAATCACAAAATACTTTTACTGCTAAGGACGTGGCTGCTATTGAAGTAATAGTAGATTTATTGAGACACAATCGTAATCCAAACGATATCGATGAAAACGAAGTCGGTAGTAAATCTACATCGGCTTTCGCACATCCACTGAATCCATCTCCGACTACGAATTCTCCACAAATTTCTAGAAAGAATGATCTTTATAAAAATTCCATCCAAGTTCACATCGCTATTCCATGCAATTTAACAGTTGAAAAAAAGCGATCGTTAAATGAACCGGTGAGAATTAGAAAAGTTTTCAGTGCTAGATTGTCTACGCCGGTAGATATGGAGTATCAAATTCATTCAGTGGAAGATTTAGAATCATTATCGACCGTAATCAATGGCAGGACGTCTTTCACAACTACTAAAATCACTTCTGCACCAGAAAAATTTTCGCCAGGATTATATGTTTTGGTAGAAAATAAAAATAGTTCATTTCCCGACGGTCAATTTATTTTGAAACCCGTTTATAATAATAACTTTTTATTTGACTATACCGTAAGACAAGCAGATTCAAAAGATATTAGCACAGAAAAGGTAACATCCACACAACCAACTAATTTATCAAAAGTCACTTTAAGTAAAGATTTCATCGCAGCTATAAATAAACATTTGATAGAATTATACCGAAACTTATCTGTTATTCCGGAACATGATATGAAAGAAAGAAAACTGAAATCTGTAAATATAAAATCGAACAGCGGCATGGACACAAATAATAACAGGCAAAAAAGAAATATAAATTGGGATACTATTAAAACATATTTTGGTCGCGACAAAGTTTGTTCTTGCCGCTGTAAACCCAATCGCACAATGTGTAGAACATGTGCCGCGAGTGATGCTGTTATGTCCGAATTAATATTTGAGCTAGATAATTTAGCACAATATATGAGTGATCATTGTACGGAGATACAAACATATTTTTGGATGAACCCTAGCGGCGGCAGGAGACTTAGAGACGCAGTACAAAGAATAGATAAAGCTCTCTATGATTATTTTAAAAGAGTAAAAGGGAAATGCAAAGGCCGTCCTTGTAAAGTGATTACATGCATGGATAAACGTGACTACGTTAAAGTCGATAAAAAGCTTAATTATATAGGTGATCCTTTGATACGTGACATAGAAAGAGTAGCTGACCATTTAGAGCAAGCTTCCAAATATAATATCGGAGATAAGAATTTACTTGACACCGGCAATAAGTGTTTGGATGTTATAACAAAGTGCATGCACTTAAAACCTTTTAACAAAAGAGCTCACGAGAGTGACAACAGACGAGTCAAAAATGTATATTCTCTTGATAATGTTAATGTTAATATTATATGCAAGTCCGATAATGTTGACAAAACACAAAGCAATGTGTATTACTCCTCAACGCGAAGTACTTCATATTTAACAGAATCACCTAATATATTTTATTATGATAATACGGGTGATTACACAACAGGGGAGAAAAACAAAAAAGGGTTCAAATCGCTATTGAAAAGAAAAGGATATTTCAAAAATAAACGAAAAAACAAGAAACTTTGGTTTACGTACAATGTGACATCATCAAACAATAATAACAATATGAAAATTAAAAAAAGGGAAGTAAAAACTAATCATAGAATAGAAAAAAACTCTTTTGTAGGACGAAACAAAGGTTCGATGTGGTATAACTTTTTAAAAAGCTACGTAAATAGCAGTCATGATTTAGGAGCACCTAATTCTGAAGATAACGGTAACACAAATTTTATCTCTGACCATGACATAAGAAATATATTAAACGCGTCGTTTCCTATGAACAACACAAAACACGACCCCAGTGCCGTTCATAACTACAAAAATAAAAGTAATGACGTTTATCCAACTTATTCAAGACATTTTCCCGGCGTTAGTCCACAGACAAAAATTAAGCCTAATTTCAAACCGTTTGGACCGTCCCTAAGCAAAAAACATGAAAAAAATTCTTCAAAATCAACAAGTTCCAATTCAAATAGTGGTGGCAGTGTTGAAAAGTTTAAATCCATTCAAGATGTTACAGCTATAGACTCTAATATAAGTAATATTCAAAATAAAAAAAAAGTTGACGATAGACACGAAACTAATGACAACGATACAATACATGATAACGGTAATTCTTTCCATAGACATGATAAAGTATCTACACTTACAGCCACTATGGATAAAAACTTAAAAAATGTTAAAATTACGCATCAAAATTTAGCTCAAAGATTTAAAGAGATAACTTTAAAATTTCTAAATGGTTTCCAGTTAGACAGAAAATCTACTACTCTGTTATACAAATCTAAACGAGATTTAAAAATATCACCGATTAAAGTAAAGCAGGTTCTAAAAGCAAAAGATAGTAATAAAAACAAGATATTGAGCGATGAAATTATCTATCCGGTAGATTCAAGTCTAGCAGACAAAAGAAAATTACAATCTGATTTGGATGAATCTACTAATAGTAAAAGAGAACTTCTTCTATCCATTCTCGATTTTGAAACAAGTAAGCTTAATGGTGAGTGGGAAAGGATTGCATCGAAAAAAAAGCCGAACGAAGATAGTGAAGAAGAGAACCAATCTATATTTCAAGTACATTCTGAAGTTTCTATGTGAGTATAGATAGTGAGTATCTAGTGGAATAGCATTTTGTGTTGTTTTGTTGAGATTCATAAGTAGTAAAAATATGTTCCAGTAGTTTACATTCACGAAATGATTTGTAAGGGAGTTCTGTAATTTGCATGTTTCGTTTAGTCAATTTTAAAATTATATCACATATCAAACAATTGATATGGGATGATTGATCAGAAATATCTAATAAATCATTTTATGTACACACACAAGACTAATAAAGAAGGTGGGGTTGTGATTGTGCCTGCCAACATGCTGCTCCGTTCAATTTAGTTATATATATTTTGAATATCCTTTAATAGTACTTTGTACATCATATGTTTTACCATAACACTATAATTAGTGTTAATTAATACAAGGGTTATCTGCGAGTGAAACTCAAGAATTGTAAAGGAAATAGTTATTCTGCCTAGTCAATCATCTGTTTTTGTGTTTACCCACCGGAATCGGACCGAAATAGGCATTGTGGAAAAAGGACAACACACAACAAGCTTTATACTGGAGTAATGTTTGTGTGTAAGTAAGAAATAAAGCAAACATGAAAAAAAGAAAAAAATTGAGATACAAAAGGAATGATTGTCACAGTATTACAACAATAGCATAAAAACCAGTTCAATCTATTAACGGCTTTTGGAACTAAAGATTAAAATAAATATATAAATTAATAGATTTTTACAACAATGGATTACGAGTATGTTCACTGTGGAAAAGTTTTCCTCACAGACTGATGGCGTAAAATGTTGTAATGTTTCATTATTTATCATCGCCAGGGTGTCAATATAAGCCCAGAATAAAAAAATTGTGTTAAATGGATTTGTAAAATATGTAATAATAAGGCTACTAAGACCACAGACTTAAGTACGGGTCAGCAAAGTAAGAACGACTTGGAGAATGTACAGGCGACCGAAGCAGCTAACGTCGATTGTCGTATCGAAGGGGTACTCGCGTAGGACATAGAGCTATTTCGTACGGAATTACGAGCTCTGTCTACAAAAATAATTTGCTTTCGCCTGAAAATTACAAAACTAAACTCCACAATCACAGATTTTAGTACAACATTACACGTTGTTGAAGATCGTCTTGACCGTCTAGAACAACAGTCTGTTGGCCTTGACGATATTTCCCTTGACATGTTATTAATGATTTTACTTGGAGGACGGGTGCAGAATGCGTGCGTTCGTTTCCTTTACTCTGTTCCACTGCGCTCTCATATAACTTCCTTTCTTAACAGCGTTGATATGCTCACAAAGAACAAACATAGGGACCTGCATTTCGCAACTTTGTTATTTAGAATCACTAAAAATAAAACATTTCTTCATTCTTTCTAAATATTTATACAAAAAGGTTAAGTGAATGCATGACCAGAATGCTTTATATAACACAGGAGCTGCTATTAATATGCTTGTAGTACCTTTCGCGGCACCTTTAAGTATAAAGTTACTGAACTGAACTTTTGGTACTATTTCTTGCCTTTATGGACTTAACGACAGTGAATAGCTTTAAGGCCAGATATAAATCATGACTTATAATGGAGCAAAAAAGTAATCTTTAATCTAGCTATCCTTATGGCATGTTTCAACACTTGTTTTGTGTGCTTCTTTGATTTTTTATCTATTGTTGTCTATGTATGTAAGTTTTGGTCGTTTTTTTTTATATATCTGTCCATTGTACTAATTTGTTTTCCTTTTGGTGGTTCTTGTAACATTCAGTAGTGTATAAAGTTAGGGCAGTGTGTACGGGCACAATCAATTGGCTGCGCTGAAAATAGTGGGAAAATGAAAATGCCCACATACATGTATACTGAATGCGGTCCTTGTTCGTCTAATAATATTGTGATTTATTTTATATATTTAAAAAAAAAACAACATGTTTTGGACTAATAAAACAATTCTTGCTTTCTTTTAATATACCATTTAAACCTGTAGTATACATTATATATATTTTTTGAATATACTATATCGTGAATTAATTAAAGGTTAATAAAATTCTTGTTGTAGGATACCTCCAAAACCTTCAGGAGCGAAATTAGAACACACTATAACTGCGACAAATCCGTGTATTAAAACTAAACACACGGCAGCCTCGAAATGCGAATGCAAAAATAACTGCACCAAAAGCACTACGAATAAAACAACAACACCGGTATGCCCGAAGAAGAACTCGACTAATGAAGACGAGGAATTCTACGATATCAAAAAAGATTTGCCGGAAATTGAACTCAGTGTTCCGCCTTTACTCCGTACCACCAGATTATATCATGGATTTTTTGACAAGTTCATTAGCCAATTTAGGTTCAAGGTTGTTCCTAAATGTCACACGGCGAAGGTTAGTTTTGTAATCGGATTTTAAATAAATATTGCTTTGACGTCTTCTTAAAGTTAATAATACACTAGTCACATACTGAGGGCGGTAGGCGGTAGATTTAACATCCTCTATACTGTAGCTTAGAAATGGACACTTATTGAAGACAGAAAAATTATTAAGCTTAACATTTCAATTCTATTATATTTATTTACATCAGTTCTAATAGTAATTATGTAAACAGGATCAAAGTAGTAAAGTCTTTTCGAAGGCAGCTAAAAGTAATCCAAAGAGTCCAAAACAGCGATCCTTCAAAAGGAAACTACAGCACGGAAATCGGTACCAAGGTAAGCCGCGCAACAAGACAACCAACAAGGAGCACCAATCATCCAGAGACGGCGTACGTCCAGGGGCGTTACGAACTCCCGGGACCATTGTAATTAGAAGTAAAGTATCAGTAGTCTATTGTATCACTTGAAAAGAATAGTTGGAGACCGAATAAATTTTCTCAATCAGACCGCCTAACTTTAGTTTGAAGAAGGCACCTTTTGCTGATGTCTACTGTATGATGAAAAGAACATTTATAGTGACATATGTATGTTACTATAAATGTAAGTGTAGATATGTAATATTTCGTAATAACGTTAGTGCGTTATTGAGAAATAATCAGAGGTAGTTTCTATTTAAACAGATATTCAGATATTTCATGATACGAGTGGCAGTTGCGTTTAGTAGTCATTGTCTCACATAATGGGTAGTATTTTATTCAATTTGATATTAATATTACTGGATCTGTATAAATTATAATCACTATATATACTATGTTACTCGTTAGCTATCTTTAATGCGTTTGAGTTATCAGTTTAAGTAATTACGAATTCACAAAATAAGCCGATCCGTGTTCTATCTCAGACACTTCTTGTTAATAATTTTTGTGCTACTGTACATTATTACTAGTTATTTCATAAGCACATAAAGCAAGTCATGCAGTAAATGTTTTATCTTTATTCTATAGTAGTAACCAAGCTGACTCCCGGCCCAGATACAACAGAAGAATTACGAGGGAAGTCGTACTCTAACAAAACTACACCAACAACGTCAAGAAAAGACTCAAAACCTACTGAACCAGCTGAATCTTCAACAGATTCAAAGTCTGATAAAACGACAAAAAAAGTACTTTTTTGTTATTAATACCACATTACTATTTTACTCTCGAGCAATATTAACTAATAGTACGTTGTTAAAAGAACGAAATAGAATTTTATACTTTTATGTGTTTACAATGTGTCGTCTATTCTAAAAGTATAATTTTCAATAGATTTTCTATGAATATCTCAATAAAAATGTTAAGTATAAAAATCCGTCGTCCAAATCAAAACTGTACAAAGGGTCCCACTCAATTAGCTTTTCTTTATTAAGCATTTCTTCAGCTACCTCCAGCATATCAAGTGACTAGCGACTAAGTAGAAGTATTAACAACAATTGTAATCAATAGTAACATCCAAAATAATAAAACATTAATGTTAATCAAATCTGAGCCACCTTTTCTAACATCGCGCTTTGTTTCGTTTTTAATTGCCCTACAGTGACTACTTTAGGGTTGTAACTAATAATATATTGACATGTCTAATGTATTCCAGGTTGAAGAAGCTCGACAGCCCACTAACTATAGTAAACCTGTTCTGTCTGAAGGTAGGTAACTTGTAATCATCATCATAAATTCGGATAATATAAGTACAGAGCTGAACTAACTGCCTCTCCGGTCTATTTCGTACGATTTCCTGTAGTTATTACTAGATTGTCAGTACCTCGTGATTCCCAAAAGTTTTTATGTCCCATCACTAATTTATAAACACTATAAAAGTTTGAATTAAAAAGATATGATATTTTGCGGGTACTAAAAAAATTTCAATAAATTTACCATCATATAAAAAGACAACTCTCTTAAAAGGGTTATTAAAAGGCTTTAAAGCGATTGCTATCACCTGTATCGAAAACTAAATTAATAAAAGAAATCATTGCATAAATATTTGATTGCCATCGCCCTTTACTTTTTTTATTCTATTGATCTAATTTTTAATGCGAATAAATGTTATTTAACATATATCTTTTCTCAAGAGGTCTGTGACTCTTATAGTCAAGAGAAGATATGCGACATCGGCGCGACCATGATCCATATCTTGAACAAATACAGAGCGCTCCCGATCTTCGACTTCAAAAAATTCGTAAAGAACATCACCTGCTTCAAGTATAAAAGGAGGCCGTCATCGTTCCGAATTAATGCAAAGATTAAGAAGAAGAGCAGACAGCACGTTCGGAGTGGACGGACGGCGGACGATAAACGCTGGAAGTGGAATTGGGTGCGGGGCAAACGATCTTCCGAATCCACGAAATCTTTTGCTAACACCAACACAAATGATAATGGCTATGAGTACTTTGATGATAACGATAAATATAAAGATATTGACTTTAATAGTCTGAGGAATAGATTAACAAATACTATGAGAAATGATGTAGGTGATTACGATAGATTGTATTTAGGTGGTGATGGGGTTTACCGGGGGCGGGAAAACGAGAGGAAGAAGAGGAAAGTAGATATGACAAATATTATTACCGGCCTGAAGAGTTTGCCGCCTTTGCGTGAACTAGTTGTGAGTATGCGCGTTGTGAAATTTTAAACATTATTTGCGCACAGGATTTACAGCAAGGACGAAAATTTAATTACGAATAATTTCAGGATGAAGTTTTCGTTATACGTGGCAATCCCGTAACAATATACTGCAACGTGTCCGGAATTCCACTATACTCAATCTCCAACTTAACCAATATGTACCGGTACAGCTGGGCGGCGGAGAGAAAGTCTATGCTGAGCAACCCGAACCTCAGGATTGTAGGACCTTCGCTCTTCATAAACAATGTCCAGCCGAAAAACTACGGCACTTACACCTGTTGCCAGGCAAGAAACACTTTCTTCTCCTCTTTCACAAAGCTTTATTCTTTTATATAATCTGTTCTTAATATAATGTAATTTGTTAAAATAATGGTCTAATTTTAAACAAAACCTTGATTACAGGACAAGATAGTTACGCGTAGTGTCAGATTGAACGTCATTGAAATACCTAACTTCAATATTTTATTTACACCTTTATATAAGTGCCTGGGAGAATGTACATACGAGGTAAACTAGTTAACATTTATAATGAGTTAAAACTTGACATTGATTTTACATTATGTTCTGTGACCAGGTCGCAAGCAAAAACTCTCCAACCAAATGTTATGTTCATTTTTTCTTAGATGTCTAACTGCATTGACCGTGTGTAATATAAACTTATAAATTCATTGAAAATAAGTTATTAATGCTTAAACTAAGATGGTAATAACTGTAAAAACTATCTGAAATTTTATTATTTTAAGTTGTCATCACGTCAACGTCATTATACCTACAGTATATAAGTTTGAAAGGCCCACAACTATTTAAAAAATATGGCGTAATTTGTTATTTTAAGGATCTGGAGAATATCCAAAGTTTGAGTACGGAAATGATGAAATCGGCAAACTGTTGTGGTCTCACCACAAGCACAATACGCGTGGACAATCCGGTCGCCTTTTCGAACAAGGTACGTCGAATATAATCATTGAGGGCTTCCGTATCGAAAAAAAGGGAAATTATAGAATACACCAGTAACCGACAATCCAAAAGATTCCATATTAATTAAAAGATTGACGACCGTTGGGTTTTTTTTTTTATTTACGTGTGTAACAAAATGTTAACGGAACGCACATCTCGTACCAACGTCTCGGGCCGGTAGCGGGGTAGCGTCGGACTCCAACCGACTAAAAGGCTTCACACGCTATTCCATCACTTCCGAAAAGAATGCACGGGAGTCACGGGATGACACGGAACAGTTCTTCCGCAACCCCCGTTCGGCACCCGGTTTGAACGGGCCCGCCTCACAACCGTTAGGTTAGTCCTTAGAGTGGTGGCCGCGTTCCGATAAGCATAAACACTATATATAGCTATAAAGACCGCCCACAATGTAGACCAACAATTATGTGAAGGTCACGGAATACTATAGTAAGCGGGCAGAACAGAGACAGCGTGGATTTTCTTGGTCCTATCATGTCCTGGGCCTATACCGAGCAGTGTGGGTTTCGGCTATTGATGTCTCTGTTTATTATAAAAATTACACTTGTAATTCAAGATTTATTTCGTTCTTAAATAATGTTTACTTCGCTACTTTACTACTGCCTTTACTGCCACGGTTTGGTTTAGTGGGTGATGTCAACCACCCTCTTTAAAAGTTAATTTACGAGAAAAGCTGTTCAATTAACATCAATTGTACTTCAGATTAATGTTAGTTCTGTTCAAGGATTAGTACGCTAAACAATGTTTCTGGTAATTTAAGGAAAACGAAGACTTGTTGAAACCAACGATAGTGATAACTGCTGTACTGCCGCCGGTGATACAGTGCGACCCTGAGTGCTTGAGAGATCTGTCTTGTTCCCTGGCTTTACTCTGGGCTGCAAACGCACCTTCTTTGGCTTTTGTAAAAGGTATTTATTCATATTTTAGTCAATTCTTGACATCTCTATAAAACTTTGTATCTATTGTATTCGGGCATAGATTTTATCTTAATGATATCCAATTTATTCCTTTAGTTATTCAGTACCTTAACTCTAAATAGAGAAACCATTCCAATATTGTTAAAAAAAATATTTTGAAAAGCGTTTAGAAATCGAGCAAGTTAAAGTATTAACCACAAGTGTGAATTATCTTCTTCTATTATTCTTCTTATTCTTTATGATGTATATTTGTAGAAGACTACAAAGTGATTTCACTTCTTGATGAGAATTCTGATAAAGCTGACCTTTTTAAATTTGGTCTACAATATGTAACTGCAATACATATATTATCGCACAATACGAACTTCAAAAGCGGATTATAAGTGAATAAAGGAACAGCATACTAGCAGCATACTACTGTAAAATTTTTGATGTTGTATATCATTTAATTTTCATTCAATAAAAAAATTTCAGTTGTTATAATGTACGAGAAGTTTAACAACACACTAACGCCTATGGACAGTAGCACTGCCACAATGAGCATGTCGAAGAAACTTAAGAGCAAAGGTGAGACAAATATACAATTCAAAGCTGCGTTAAAATCATTCTGTTATAGAATTTAAGATATACAGGGTGCAAGGTAAGAGGTGAAAAAGACCTGAAGGGGCTAAAGTATAGCTTGTATCCTGTCTATCTGTGTATGGAATACCCCGTCTAAAAACAATGCTTCTGGAGTCATTAATTTTTTTTAATATTTTCATGTTCTAGGAAAAATTCAATGATTTCATTTCTTACTTATTTCTACACAAATTTTAATATAAAATTATTGTTTATTCATTGTTTTATTGAATTAAATTAATAATCATCATTTAGCGGTTAAAACAATTAAATTAGGTTTTTTGAAAGTCGTGACAGTAAAAAATAAGGCGTCTTACTTACATTTTTACTTAATCTTAAAACAATATTTCATATTTAAAAATACGTATAAAGCACATAAATAAGTACCTGACTTCAATACCTATACGACAAAGTATAAGAAAGTACGTAGTTTCTAAAATTTTTAAAAAAACCACTTGTAATAAAACCATGTACCATGAAATATCAAACTGTAGAGAAAGAATAAACGAAAGAGTCAAATTAAGGGCCGGCGCGGCGTCTACTTTTATGAGTCTAGACTAGTAGACTTTTCCACGCAGTAAACTTGTCCACGCAGTAAACTTTTCCTCGAAGTAAACTTTTTCTCGTAGGAGACTTTTCTTCGCAGTAGACTTTTCCTCACAGTAAACTTTTCCTCGTAATAGACTTTTACTGCCAGTAGACTTTTCCCCGCAGTAGACTTCCCCGCCGCAGACTATTCCTCGCAGTAGACTTTTACTCACAGTAAAGGTTTTTTCGTAGGAGGATACGAGCTATATCTTCGCCCCTCCAGATCTTATACACCTATTACCTTTCAACCTGTTAATTCTGAGTAACATATAATTTTTACTTATAATTTTTAACTCGGAGATCTACATGAGAAAGTAAGAGAGAAGGTATTACTCTTGCGAGAAAGTTTGACTTTTTTTGGAATTTTTACTTAATAACCCTGCGTTATAATCTTTATCATCTTTGCACACTTTTTTTATGCCATGTCAGTTCTATAGCAGAAAAATTTCCTTTTTGGCATCAAAGACAACATATTTCGCTGATTACAGACTCGAACGGTCATCGAGAATATTATAACATTTCGCGCAAGATGTCTCCGGGTGACGTCGATGTTGTGGTGGCCTGTCCGTCTGGCTTCTACTTGCTCACCGAGCAAAAAATTTGTGGTAAAACTTTTATTTTTGTGTAATTTTATACGTTTACAATTTCTTTTAAATTGTTACAGATTTGCTTTAACAATGTCATGTATCCAGACACAAATGAAATAATTGAGTAATATTTTCGATGTATGTTAGACACAAAATATGTATATGCAAAATAGTATCCTTATTTAGATCCTTATTTAGATTTTTCTATAATCTAACTTGTGGAATCTGAATCCGCGCGCCTTGAGCTCCATGAAGTACCAAAAGCCGTCAAAAATACTAATAGCGCGAACATAGTCCGCTAAACACCCTTTATCTAATGTACATTGTATATGCTATATGAGGACTAAGAGAGGTTGTGGATCGTTTCAGCCGTGTGCCCAGCGAACACTTGCGCTGCTGAAGGTGAAAACTCTTGCTCGGATTGCCCCCGCGGCACCCACTCGGAGCCTGGATCGGCCGCCTGCCGCCTCGGGCTTGGCAGGCTGCACAGGTACGATGTACGTAAACCAATTGTAACTTTGTATAAAAAAAAACTTTTTTTACTGGTCTTTTAGTCACCACCCAAACCCTCTCAATATCGTATGATAATTACTAACCATAAAGCAGATTATTAAGAAGCGCGCTCGAGCAGAATACTCCGGCTCATATGTTGTCACCAGGAAATCAGCGATGTGATAGTTGGAACGGCTGTCCAGAACATCACTAACCAAACACTGTAAAACTTGTGTAACTATTTTAACGCCAAATTCCGTTGCAGTATATATTCGTTTAACCAATCCTTAACCATGCACATTGCGATTTATTAAGTGTGCAAAAATACTAAAACACTATCTCATTAGTGTATCTCTAGTCGCATTAAAAAAATAAATATAACAAGTGTTCCTTTTATCAGACGTAATGATCACGTTGTTGCAGATACGTTGAAAGATGCGCACAGGTCTCTTGGCAATGGTGGGCGGGCGGCTGCTGCCTGTCCTGCTTAAGCTTGTGCCTGCTGGTGGGATTCTTGCTGTGCCGCCGCTTCACCGCCCGTCCTACACGTCAGCGCACAAAGCCGTACCGAAGCAACGAGTACTGTGCGTTACTTGTTTTACGGTGACTAACAACATTAGTCGTCCCAGTGGCAAGGAAAACTTCCACTAACTATTTGTAAACCTTCTAGTGTTGACAAAGTTAATTTCTTAGTATAAGTAAAATTTTGTGTAAATAAACACAAGAAATTAGAGAGAGTCAAGATTATTTATCCACCACGATGGCTAAGTTCGGATAAGCAACGCTAGTTTCTTTGAAATATTACGATTTTGCATCGGAAATGTAATTCCATAATTATATCGAATGAAAATTCATGATGGCCTACCACGAGCGTAATTCTAAGCAGATGAAAACCTACAGTTATACGGAGGAAACACCCTCAAACGGAAATATCCGTTTGGGGGGTGGGGAGGTTTATCGTTTTATTGGCTTAAAACTGAAAGAATATTTTTTACTTAGTTTGAAGTTACTTCGCGAAATTAGATGACACGTTTGTTAATCTTAGAACTTATCCGGTGAATATTATTAACCTACTTGGTGTTTTATATTTAGTACTTATTCTACTGCTTAGCATCAATTTATATAAATTGCTAATAACAGTAAACGGAGATAACAGGAAACGGAATAATAGCCAAGCGGATATGCAAACTCTGCATATCACGTCTTGGTTTTCATGTAAAGTAGGGCAATACTCTCATCACCCATTACGGTGACTCAAATATATGACAGTGACAATTGATGAGAGAACAAGTTTCAAGATAGCGTTTAGGAATGGACCTTTCACGCGTTATGTTGACATGAAAAACATTTTACTTTGTTTCTGTATTCATAGCCGACCGATGGGTAGGGGTGGGACAGCGTCATGGAAGGCGCCCCCTCTCTCCGTCGCGTGTACTCCTCGAAAGAATCTACAAACGCTCTCAATCATCTTCTCGAGCAACTGGTAAGCTTTTGAACGGGAAATATTAACCATGTTATTTTTTTTTACTACGAGACAAGCAGAACATTTATTTAAGTGCTAAGGAATTAAGACGCTGGTTAGCAGAACATCTATACAATTAACTGCCTCCGCGGCGCACTGGCTAAGCACTTGCTGTTTAATATGATGGTATACACCTTGTAAAATATAACATGACAGTTTTGACAGTTACCGCACATGAAGGTTCGTTTTTTTTCGGTTAAATATCATACTTAATTGAAAGTTGCCGCCCCCTTCGTTCAGCGTCACATATTACGCACAACCAAAGACAATAAAATCTTCCTTTGGCATAAAAAAAAACGATGATATAATAATACCAGTTAGTCAAATTTGCATAATTTTCTGTAAATGTTTAAGTTTTTAAGTCTGGACACTTCGGGTTACGTAAAAAAAATTATTGACTTTTTCGTGCAGTAAAAAAAGGATTCTTTGGAAAATGGTTCACTTTAACGTTTAGCACAAAAAGTAAATATTTATACCTAAAATCTCAGCATAATAACATAAAAAAAAATTTGGAAATATATCCTGAACATACAGCACACAACTACCCATTACAAGTTCTATACACATGAATATTTTCATAATAGATTATGCATCTTACTGACTTGCCAGAATTATCATGTCATAATTTACAAGGTATAGTTAAGTAGCCGAGTCTCACGGAGTGCAGCTTGATAGGTGATAGTTTATTTGAACCCGCCTGGATAGATACTACGCTCAGTGCCATCAGTAGTTACACTAGGTAGTGCCCTCCAAAACCGGAACATTATAATTTTGCACAAGATTACCGACACTTACAACTTTAAAATGACAATCAAGAAATCTCCCTGTTGTTTAAATAGTTATATTTTTCTTCTTCTAGATTCACAAGAAACGAAATTCATGGTAACTCAGATGACTATACCACCGCCTGTTCCACCGATCGATTTTGATTATTAATATGTGTTCGCGGCATCATTCTTAAATATTTATACTTCAAAATTAATGAAGGCATGGTCATCAGCTGGTAGGTATCCACTGCTGGTCATAGGTCTCTCCCAAAGGTCGACTCGCTGGTTGATCTTACGCTGTCTACACAAAGCGGTTTCAGGCGCCCATCACCAGACAATTGATCCACCTTGGCCTTCCAGTATTACAACTACAGGTCTGCGGCCAGCGGAGGACCTAACTGCCACGATATATGATCATGTCAATACATATTAACTACATATATGTTTGCTTAATGGAATTTTTACGATAGGTTTCTACAACGTTGGACAACTTATGTGACGTGTAAATATTAATAATGTAAGTTTTCTTATGCATGAACTGTGAATCAAGGTACCAGTTGACTGTTTGTTTGATCGTTGCTGTGGGAATTGTAGAAAATACCTCTCGATGAATTATTTAATGGTGTAGTTCTAATTTGTCTTTCTAAGCGTATTTTTTGTCGTTACTTTTAGATGTTGTGTTTTAAGAAGGCGTTTAGCTAGGTACCTATTTGCTAAGAGTTATTTACCGTGTCCGGTAACGCTGCTACTTTTCGTTTGGCTTAAGTTTTAATAAAGTACGGTGTTCATTTTTGACGTGTTTCAGTTATAATCATGTGTTGATCATTCATTCATTATTATCAGCGTATTTTTGAATGCGCGCATGAAGAAAGCTTGAGTTATATCCAGCATCACTCCTGATAAAAGAGAAGATATCAATTGTTGTTAGAATTACAGAATTGCTAAAAAATCATTTCTAAAGATTCATCCATAGACAAAAGCGATATCGATGGAGTTTATTATAACCTCGTGGTTGCCGCCGCAGCTCAAGTTTCTTAAATCAAAATCCACCATAAACACGAGCGTTGACTGGATTATTAAAGATTAATGCAATTATTTTTTTTAACTTAAAAACCGATTTAGAAAAAATATTCTAGTATATTTACATGGTATTGGTATCCTAACGGTACAACGTCGATAAATGTTATTGACTAGCACATTTTTTAATTCGATAATTTTACATAGTAACACAGGAGTACAGCTTAAGTATTTCCACTGAACATTCAAGTCTACGTTGCCCCGCGGCAAAAAGACCAGTTCTCTGTCAAAAAACCAATCACAAATTGTGGCTAGTTTTCCCGCTAGTCTTGAGTCAATACTTCGTCCCGGTTTCGAGAGCGTTATAGTTAGTGAGATTTAATACCTTGTCGCTAGATGACGAGCATAATGTGAAGCTGTGTATATCATCCTAACTAGCGCCACATTGTTATGGGTAGGCGTATCACTTAAAATTAGGTTAACGCTCTATTGGTTTAATCCTTTCGTTGATAGAATGATTATCGAATGGTAAAATTACAGGACACAAAATTAAAAGCCAATGTTTAAATTATTTTTTATTAAAAAAAACACCCTTGGAATATATTCAGTACATAACAATTCACTCGCCCGCCTCTACGTAACATTTCGGTTGTGTACATATCCTAAGCAGAAGCGCATTAGCATAACTGGTTTTTTTTAAATATTTTAAGTGTTTTTTGGTATTACAGATAATAAATATTAATGACAAGCCAAAACTTGTTGACACATTTTGACAAAATAAAATCCAGTTATTTTCTAATAGTTAAATTTGGCAATGGGTAGTAATTAACTAAAAGATAAACAATATTAATGATAGTTAGCCATATCGATCAATGCGATGAAGACATACCAGATCCCAAGGGCTGCCGTAATAAAGCTACAAGCTATTTCTATAATATAGTACCACCATTAGTTAAGCCAAACGGTTGAGCATATAAGCAGGCTCTTTCGTGCTAAAAAAAATGGCAACTCGTTAGCTTTTATGTAATAATTCTTTTAATAATTTATAATCTGCCAACAGGTACATTTAAATATAATTTGTGACTTGCACTAACATATGGTGCCATAAAAAATTCCTGTACTATTTTGTGTGGATTTATTTATTTAATTTTGTTATATTCAAGGCAACCGCGTGGATATAATGTGATTACACTAAACGCGGAGTATTTTATCGCGACAACAGCACTAGGTCTAGAATAGTATTTTCGCGACAGATTATAAACACTTGCAGATAATAAATGAGATTAACTTGGTAGTGATCGAGGGTCACCAAATGTTATCAAAATAACTATCAACTATAAATAGAATTATAATTGTGTATATATGTGTACAATAAAACCACGAGTCCATCAATACAATAGTACCAGCACATGTGAAATTTTGACAACTCTATAGAACCAATGTTTAAACTGTGTACCAACAGAACATGGCCATAAGAATTCTAAATATCGCTCGGGGTGAGCGTATCAATGATCACTGGCCGTCTTCCTCCGCGCCAACGTCCGGAGGCGGCTCCGGCACCTCCTCTTCGCGCACCCTGTTCGGCTCCAGCTCTATCACCGGATCAGCCGTGGCCTCCGCGAGATTGGTGACAGACTTAGACTTGAAGCATTGGAAGTCCACGTGGCGGGACTTGGCTTCCTCTTTCTCCCACGACATGTGGATGAAAGGCCGCTGGACGTAGTTGTAGATGACCTCGGCGCGCCCGCCCGGTCGCTTACGGACCTTCTCCTTGTACGTCGGGTAGCCCTCAACGCCGAGGCGGATCTTCTTCAAGCCGCGTTCTTTCATCACCTGCTTGGCAACATCTCTGCAACGTAAACATTTGAGGTTAGAAATTTGATCACAGAATGCATATTTGCTTCATTAGAATTGCACCATCTATTTATCGTCATCGGATCTTTTTATTTATTTATCATTACTCAACTATCGGTGTTATTATTAACAAATTTCACAAGTATTTAAATCTTATGTATAAGGCACCATTATGTGTATATAAAGGTTTCTATGTACGACAAATTAGTACGTATGTGTGCGCAGATAGATAGTCAAAATAAAAGGAAGGAAAGGTTATAATAAAAGGAAATAAAAATATGTTGATTGAGACTACAACAGTAAATGTGGAAAATTATGCAGATAAAAATATCTAGGTAAAGAAGACAACTCTGGATTCATGATGATGTCAGCGCTGAACGCCATTCGACTTTTACAGCTTATCTAACATTGGGCACGTGGACCTGGATCCACGGCCTGTTTACTAAATGTGTACTACTTGTAGTGTAGTTATCCGACGGCGGAGTTTTTAATAACGTGTGTCTGGTTATTGGTTACTCTGGCGAATCTACTCGGGCGTCGAGGGCGGGCGCGGACCCGTTCCCCGACTACCTTCGCCTGCATCGGAATCTCTGGGTGAAAGAAGACAAGTAACAATACATATATACATATATATATATAGATAGATTAACTTAATCGATAAGTTGGCGTGCATACAGGAACATGGAATATTATTTGTTGTTGAGTGTTCGTCGGAATGCTATCAGCAACGTGTTTCTTGAATAAAAAAATATTTTTTAAAAAGAATAAATCTGCATCAGCAAATTCAGAGTTGCATATTCGTGGTATTCTTATTAATGGTGAGTTATTTGCGAAATTTGTCCGCCGACCCGGTACATATAGCGAAGGCGTGTGCGGCGCGAAGGTGTGCAGGACGCTCTCCGCGCCACCAGCTCTTCACAATCTAATTTATCGTTTATGAAATCATAGAGAAAACACATATCCAGTATTTTACGTCTGTCCTCTAGAGTTAAAATACCAAACCGACGACAATCTCGCAAATATGATTTTCCTGGTATGCATAGCCGGTAATTTAGATGTTTAATGAACTTTTTTTGGAGACGCTGGATACGATCTATGTAAATTGAGTATTGATGCGATCATACTTGGTTAACATACTGTGAGATGCTGCGTACAAACCTACAGTAAACAGTTTTAATAGCTACATCTTTAAATGATTTGCAGCACCTAATAATAAATCCCAGACTTCGAATCGCTTTTGCAGTTATATTATCTACACGGTTTCTAAATAACACTTTGCTATCAAAGTATACTTTTCTAGATCAGGAACTACATTAATTCTTTCAATATTGTCACCATCAAAATTATATATAGTGGGAGTTTTTCTACGCGTAAAACTGATGCATTGACATTTCTGTACATTAACTGTTATTTGATTACGAGCATAATATTTATGTAGGTTTATTAAATCGTTTTGTAAGTTAATGCAATCTGATAATGAGGTTATTTTGCGAATATATTTTTTTTCATCTGCATACATAAGATGACGAGCTTGTTTACTAAGAATAGATATGCATTACAAAGCAAAATTCAAATGCAGAGAGATTAAATTTATTACAAAATTTGGTTTTAAATCACTGCGCTAGCCAACAACACGTCGTTCTACGTCGACGTCCGAAAGACGGATCAGACTGAATAGTTGCGATGTACTTGTGATCTACGAATGCCCCTTAACCTTAAGGGATAGATCTACAAGTCGGTCGTTAGACCCGTCACATTGTATGGATCTGAGTGTTGGGTCACGAAAGGTTCGGATGAAAGGAGATTACATGTGGCCGAGATGTGAATGTCAAGATGAATGTGCGGTGTCACGAGGATGGATAAAATTAAGAATTAGTATATTAGAGGAAGTCTGAAAGTTGCTCCAGTTACAGGAAAATTGAGAAGCAAGAGGTTAGCGTGGTGCGGGCGTGTTGTGCGGAGTGATGAAGGGCATATAACAAAGAAAGTAACGAGGATGAAAGTGAATGGTTATAAGGGTAGAGGAAGACCGAAGAAAGTGTGGATGGATTGTGTGAAAGATCATATGTGTAAAAAGAATGTGAATTCAGATATGACGGCTGATAGATGGAAGTGGAAGAGAAGAAAAAGACAGGCAGGAGGAGTTTGCGATGTATTTTTTGCTTCAATTTCGATTACTGAAAGCCCTAACAGTGTGCCCTAACAGCAGTACAGTTATCAACTTTTAATTGTTAGCAACCAACCTGTTTTCTATGTACTTGAAGAACCTATACAGCGGTGTAGAGAGCACCGTCTGACTGTACTCGTCTCCCATCTGCGGCGGGTACTGCTCGTCCCACTCCACAGCGTCGTCGTCCAGCAGCACCACCACGTGGCACTCGCGATCGCCGCGCTCCGCCGACTCCACCATCAGCGGCAAGATCAGTCGCTCCAGGAACGACTCGAACTGACGCCGCGCGCCTTCGTTGGACAGCTCGTGGAGAAGACCGCGTAAATTCTGCGCATAATCATCTTTCATTTTCAGTGCCACAATACGATGAACTCTTAGACCCGTAAATACTTCACAGGAACTAAAAAGTATTCTCCAAATACATGACTAAAAAAAAATAAAGCTTTCAATGACTCCCATAAAACATTTAAATGACTACCTAGGTTATGAACAACAATGAATCATCAGAAACATATTATCAAGGTGTGATAACTTCAAGGAATCCACATATGTATTAGTTATCCATGCTCATCATTATTACTTCAGCCTATTGATTTCCAACTCCGCTGAACATAAGTCTTATTGAATGATTTCCTAAGTGACTGGTCTGATGCCACTTTCATTCAAAGATTTCTTGCGTCGTTTGTTAGTGTTAGTTCGCTTGACAGTATGACACTCAGCTCCTCAATACGTGGTTCTCCATTTCAATTAATAACCACCAATTACTACCCCTATGGACCTTTGATTAAGGTATTAGATAATCTCATGAACATGCAATTTCCGCATATGAGAAAAATAAATTTATTTGAGTAATGTATCATGCAAGATTAACAACCTTTTGTTGTAGCTTTAAGAATTTGCTCATAGATAACTTTGTTACATAAAGTGAATAATGATGATGCAAGATACCAAACAGTGGAAGACGTGAAGGTCTTTCAGTCTTTTATGGAATGGAATTATAATGTATTAAGATAACATTCTATTCACATACAGGAGTATTAAAGTATTAATGTTGTTAAACAATGTATAGTAATTTATAGATGTTGAGAAGTATATGCAATTTTTTAAAAATACTCTGATGATGACAAAAATATTGAAGATAACATAAAACTAGCTGGTGAGATAATAATCCTCTATATTACACAGTGTGTTTGATGAATGAAAGACAATAAGAACCATTTGGTGCCTCACCAACTAGCACAAGCCTTGGTGCCAAAGGAACATGTAAATATGCTTTTGCCATTTTATTACATAAAACATCTTTAAGTCTTATTTATAAATTCTGATCCTACTGAAATTGGTAAGTGTAACCCCTTATAAAAATTGATGAAACAGTCATGAATCATATGCAAAAAAATTGCAATATACCTGGCATCTCACGGTGGTTGCATCAAAAGGCACCAGTAGATAATCGCATGCTTCACGCAACTCTTGCACATTCACTGTCGGTGGACATCGGATAGTGCCACCCCTGTAGTACTCCAGTATAGCACGAAATATAGTCGCTGATATCCCCTCAGCCACTTCATACTCACCACGTTCATTAGGATGTGTGAATTCTATGCCTAAGATAAAAAAACACATTTTAACAAATGAATTACATAAATATATCAGAACATTTACATGTACCATTCGAAAATTTGTGAGCCTGAGTATTCCGGACATGTGCACTTCACCACTGACAGCCTCATTGTATGATATCAATTACTGTATGAAAATAAAATGATACTTTTGTAAAAAAAAATCTTTTTTTTTGCCACAAACTGTAGGACTATAATTTATATCTCAGTGACCTAGACAGCCATGTCAACTCAAACTTCATTGAATGTAAGTTCAAAGTTTCATTCTTATTTTTTGAATTGTAGTCTAGTGTCTTAATTTTCATCGAATGAGAAAGAATTTCAGAACAACTGCACTGCAAACATTTGGTAGAAAAACTCCAAGTCACATATATTAAAGAATTCATTTGCACTCATATTTTGTGTGGTAGATAACCTCGATCCACTCAAAAAGATCAACTTCTGTATTTTGCATCTTGATTTCAGAGGCAAAAGGATGTCAGAAACACAACTATCCACTACCCCCTAAACTACTATGGAATTTTTTTATTTTGATCCTTAGAAACTTACACATTTTATTTTAGATAAAATAAAAAGTCTCTACAAATTTAATATCTTTACAGCATTGTTTGATTCAATAAGCAAGAAGAAATATGCAAGAATGTAATACAAACCAAAATTCAGTTTTCTTCTAAAAAGTAAATATATAAATAAATGAATGAGTGATGTATCCCACAAAAACTGTGAAGTGTGTGAATCACTTATTATACTTTCAAATTCCTTGAATAGTAATGACTCAATGTAATGTTGTTAATAAATAAAGTTCAAACTAGTTAGTAATAAATTTAAATGATGTTGACACATCTTTAAAAGGAAATGACCACTTGGTGTAATATTGATAAGTTTTCTAACATTTATAGTAAAATGTCAAATTCTTTCGTAATTAAAGTTATATAAAGAACACTAGTTATCCTGTAATAATAGTCTATTGACAAGAGTAAATGTACTAATATAAAAACTTCAAGACACCATGTGGTGTTTATTTAAATGTATAATTTTGATATCAAATAAAGTTAATACCATTCTTAGTAAAACTATTACTAAATATGTTAATCTACTACAAAACATAAAATTACTCTTACCTGAACTAAACATTCTTCCAAGCATAGTATTAGGATGAGCTGTAAATTGAGCCGGGTCGACCACGAACCTAGTGTTGTCCACTACCAGCGTGACCCTGTCGTCGATCAGCTGGCCCTTGGTGCCATTGCGCGGGGGCTCGTGGGTAGAGGTGGACGGCGTAGGTACGCTCTGGCTCTGGTTCTTAGGAGGCATCCTACCACGAATACTTGGTCCGTTACGCTTTGATAGACGTTTGCGACGCTCCTCGGTATCCCAGCGGTATTCTTCTGTGTCACTACTACTGTCAGGATAAAAAAACGGGCGTCGTTGTTCTAACATGCCGTTGGCCTCGGGGCCGTTCGCCTGTGAATCAGACATAGGCGCACGCTCGTCGCCGCGAGCCCTCACATCACGATCGACGCTGCTGTTCCTACGCGAACGGTGCAATCGAGGCGATTTCGTCTTGGAAAACTTTTTGTTTTTGTTCGAGAGAAAGTACGTCAGCTCAATGCTTTGTGTGACACTTTAAAATAATATTGCCAGTTAATAAAATCATAGTTGCGTTTCTAGTTTCACTAAAAATATATCAAATTTGTTTTTTTTTGCATTTCATATCATCCATTTTTAATTCAATTTAATAATATAAACAGATTACAATACTTATTTATTAATAAAGTGTTTTCAAAACCAAATTCTTAAGATAATGTAACGTCGTAATGACCGTTGTTTACCGATACAAATCTGCACTGAGTCATTTTTACGTTTATTGAAACGTAACATAAAAAAATCATAATGACTCGGTTGTTGACCTTACTATGTCAAAATGCGGAAATTTGGTTAAAAGTCTGAAATGTTTTTTTAAATTAAAAATATAATAATTCAATACGATATTGTGTACCATGTGGTATTAAATGAAATGTCTTATAGCCGCTTTGGCGAAAAATTTATGACGTGAAATATATGTGATAAATATTAGAACGCAAAAACTTGTTATTGTAATGGGCGTTCGCATTTTTTAATTTAAATTATTTACAATGGAATGTAAAGAAGAATATCATGATCCAGATTACCCTGAGGCTTCTGTTTCTGCGATAGAGAGGTCCTTGGTTTTATCAGATAAAGAGAAAATAGAAAAAATCAGAAATATAATTCGTAGAGAGTTTGGAAGTGAGTTAGATATAAGAGAAAATGAAGTTATGTTAGCTGATCAGCGGTAAGTTCTAATAACTAATTTGAATCCACTTATGTACATCCTCTTTTTTGATATTACTGCTATCAGATAAGGTTACTTGATTATAATTTAAATGTATAAAATTATTAAAATACACCACATGGGTGTATGAAATCACATTTTATAGATTCTAACATAAATAAATATTGAAAAATGTTCTTGTTTAGCATTCTGTATATGACAACTGAGGTGATAATAAAAGGGAGTTAATTTTTGGCAACTTTATGTATGAATATTAACCTTAATTGTATAATACTGACGATGTCTGTGGCAGATATTTTAAAAATCTAAGTTGATATACATTTAGTTTATGAAGGAATTAGTTTAATCATGTAAACCAGTACTCTGGGAAATTATTGCTCTTAATGTTGCTTTCAGTTTACTAGGCAGATACTAAGTAACTTAAAACTGTTGGTGGAGCTATATGTAGCTAATCCAGATAGATTTTATTTAAAAAGCCATGATCAGTGATGGTATATCACCATATAGGTGATTTGTTTTATTCAAAAGATTTTTGAATAAGCATCATCAATATTTGAAAGGCTTTATTATCAAGTCTATATTTTACACATTTAAGTCAGTTATTATGGTGAAGACTAATAGTATCCAATATTGTAATATTGTAGTTTTAGAAAACCCATTACATGTGTTAAGATAGGTTCTGGTTCCATTTTTTTTTCATGTTGTGAGAAATCAGAAAAATCTTTTGGAAGGAAAGCCAAGGTTATCTGAAATTTATACTCACTAAAACTACCTCTGCTATCTCTTTATATTATGAAGGGTAACAAAATTGTACCCTTCAACACTGGGTTAGCATGTCTCATAGTAGATCAAACCCTCCACAGCTCCATCAGTGATACAAACATGTAACCACATAGCATTTAGTGTCCCATGTAGATTTGCTTATTAAGTGAAAAAACCATTCTTCTTCAGCATTCTTAAGGCTCTTGAAATCTATTGACCCTTTCAGTCACCTATGGTTGGCTGGGCTCACCTTAGTTCTATTCTTCCTAGCCTACGACTATGTGGCTGGCATGCACAAGCCATGATCTCCACTAACAAACAATGTTCCTTCCACAATTTAAAAAATTATTAACTTTGAAGACAGGAAAGAAAAAAAAATATTGATCATAGTTAAAAGTTATTTAGTAACAACATAAAGTGGCTGATATATATATCCGATGGTAATTATTAATATGTTATGAAAATACAGATATTAAAAGAAAACAATTGTTTTGTGGGTTGTATGAATGTAGAGGTCACTGATCAATATGTCAAACTGTTACAGCGTGTTTGACTAATATTTTGATATGTACAAAATATGTAAATATTCTATATATAATATCAATCATCAGCGAATAGACATCCATTACTGGACATAGGCCTCTTAAATATCTCTACATCGATTGGTTCCATGCTGGATCTATATATGTAAACAATAATTTAAGATAATAAAAAGCACACATTGGTACCGATGATAAATGTAGAAATATAATGTTATTGTATATAAAATATTTAACAACAAATAACTTCAAGTAGTCTGTTCTCATATGTAGACTTAACACTGTGTTTGAAATAATTTAAAATCCTCTTTAAATAACTTTAAATATTATTGATACTTTATAAATAAATTGTTACAGAATGCTAACAGCAAGACGGGCTCTCCATAAACTCCGGTATACAATTGTGAATAGTTATTACCAGGAACAGAAGCTACAGCTTACAGCGAGCCAACTTCAGGATGAGCTTGCCACACAAAATGAACCCCGTGCAAGAACCGATGTAAATATCTGAATATACATTTATAGTATATGCATTATCAATCAATCATAACAAAGTCTATGTTCAGCAATAGAAATGCATTAAACATGTTGATGATATTGAATACTAATTAAGAAACATATTTAGCACCTGGCAACTATCTAACCAGCACCACAATGAGCAAACAGTATTATATTTTGGTATAAAAAATGTAGCTGGAGAAATTCTTGCTTAACATTTTGTCTTAAAGTGATAAGGATAATGTGGTGTAATGTTTATCATAATAATTAATGATGTGTCACACTTATCATCACTTTAATACTTGTGCCTGTTTTGTCATATCATTGAACAAAAATATATATATATATATATATAGTAGTCTTTGAGGACGTGTTTTCTGTTAACCTGTACTGGTACTTCGTAGTGGATGGCATTGAGCCTACCTGTGTGAGGTCTTGAGTCCTAGCAGTGAGAACATCATGTTGGCTGTCTTTGTCATACATTCCCTATTTTTAATTCTCATGCGAGTATTAATGTCTAAATTTTGTCCTCAGGTGACAACACTTCTTAGGGATAGCCAGCGACGAATCCATCCATCGGTGCGGAAGCTGCTTGGGAAAAAGAATGTTGACCTTCAAGAGATATTCAAAAGCAGGGAGCCTAGGAATAAATCAAGAAAGGACTATTCAGTAAGCATTTCCTCCACATTTAAAATACTTATTAGCAACCGGAGCCCAGGGATGTACACAGAGATTTTGGTTGAGGTATGTATACTTAAACAAACTTATCAATTTAGCAATTAAGTAAATTTAGCACCAACTTAGCAATAGTCAAAGCATAGTTGTGTACCTTATAAGTGAGTTGAGAGATTATTGTTTTGATAGGTTTACAGAGCCAGGGTACACAGTGCTTATTTGCCTTTGTGGAGTGCACAACCTTGGTGTTACCTATATATCAAATTCACACAGTGGCTAACCGTCTGCCTTTTGAAACAGACTTCCCTGCTGTAATGACTCATGTAAAAACCATAGTGATAACTCATGACTATACTCCCACAGTGGTCTTTAATATTTCATAAGTATTGGTGTCCATGTGTTTGGGCCCCAGTTGCATATATATAATATCTATTCATTGTATTGAAGTGTTCAATGTCATGATTCGAACAGGCAATGGTACAGAGCCGGAACTATACGGTGCCTGCGGACTCCACAAAGTCTCTCCGACCAGAAACGCTAAAACCGATGGATGTAGAACCATCATCCCCAGATGAGTCTGAGAGTTCGGACAAACCTAAAAAGATCCCGCGGCATATCGAACCGAGAGTGGAGAATGTGGTCACCTTGGACGAGGTCACTAGAAACAAGATAAAACATCGATACCGAATAATTATAGGTAAACTTTTAATTTTTTTTTATTTACTTGTTTTATTGTAAATAGACAAGTGATTAAAAATTCACATCTAGAATTGAAGACTTAGACTAAACAATCAACTCCATCATTTAGTTTGTGATCATTTAAAGCCTAAAAGATACTGTGGGGCGAGGAGTTACTGGATATAAATCAGGTCCACTGTTTTGGAAAGAACGTGAAGATAAATGAACATATAAAGTACTATATGTGTGTAATGTAAATAGCAAATCATTGATCATCATCACTGCTGAATGTAGCCCCCTTCAATCAATTTCCAGTGCGACAGGTCCTTAAAATCAAATCATTACATACATTTAATTCTGGAGACATTATTATTAACTTTATGATAGTTTAATCTGAAAGAAGACGTAAGAATTACAAGGGGTGTAAGGGTTCCTCGCAAACAATTCACGGAATCCAAGCCCACCTCACCTGCTTGTTGTACACTTTGCTAAATAACAAACGAGACTCTGGCTCCCACCAACCCACATTGGGAAACTGGCCCAAATCCCTCCATATGAAACCCTAAAAACAACGACCCCTGGTGTCCGGTCATGCGGGCAGTACAGGATCGATTGGACGTCCATCGGCTAATGGTGATATTTTAATGAAGTTTTAAGAAATGGTCCTGGTACATACTTGGAAACAGTTTTTTATTTTTGTTAATAAATAAATAAATAAATGAAATTTGAAATGTAATATTGAATATTGCACATTATTCGTTGGTGCTTGGAAGCCCGATTGTTATCTGCGCCTGTGGCTCCCCGCAGGCAACACGTCCAAGTACGCGCCGGGCGCTTCGCGTGCGGACCGCTCCACGCACACGTGGCTGCTGTACGTGCGCGGCGCGGCGGCGGTGCTGCGCGCGGTGACGGTGCGCCTGCACCACTCCTACGCGCCGCACCACGTCGTGCGTCTCGAGTGCGTACCGGCAGACTGGCCACCACCCGCGCTATTCATTACTTCCTAACCCTGCCACAATATCTCATAAACACCTGTCGGTGCTAAATCAAAGCCTTATACAGATTTTTTGTTTACACGACGAAAAGACAAGAAGAGCGCTACGTTCATCTGATGGTATGTGATACACCTGGCTATAACAACATTGCGCGAGTTAGAATGATATACACATCAGCACACTCTGCGCGCCGATTTACGATATAAGATGTTAAGTTCCGTTACTCTAGTAATTTCATTATTTACAACATCTTTCAAACCGGAACACAGTAATGTTTGCACAGTACAATTTGTTAGCTACGGTGGTACCTACTTAGACTGTCTCTGATAACAGAGACTTATCGCCTGTTAAAGAAACCTTATTGTTTTGTGACTTAAGCATCAGATTGTTTTAGGAAGCCGCCGTTCCACGTGTCGCGGCGCGGCTGGGGCGAATTCCCCGCTCGCGTGGAACTGCACTTTACTCTGTCGGAGCGTAACCGCCCAGCCTCAGTCGAGCACACCATACGTCTCGACCGCCACTGCACCGGACTGCAGACGTTAGGTAATACCAAACCATTCTGCTTTAATGCCCATTGCGTCATTTAGTGCTAGGAACTTTTTTTATTGTGTCCTAGATAATTGCTAATGAGGCACAAGATCCTTTACTCAACAGGATATGTGGAGAATTTGTTTATTAAATTCGAGCCATCAAGAACTAATCTGAAAAGTGAAATTATTTTTATGTCCAGCAGTGGATGTCTATCGGCTCATGATGATGATTATGAAATAATTGTTTGGATAAGTTTAAATTTCTTGATTTCAGGCGCTGAAACTGTTGTGGACGTGTGGCTGTACAGCACGCCGGAGATGTTAGAGCACGAGCACAAGGATGACGTCACATCTGACCCACCCCAAGAAAGTGAGGAAGTGGAAAAAGCTCCCGATGAAACTCCAGCCAAACATTGTGACGATGTATCTACCAAGGTTAAGTTAGAAGAGAGCAGCGACGAACAGGAAGATGGACATAACAGAGAGAAATTAAACGACAGCTGGTTAGAATTTTTCTCCAAAGACAGCACTGAGTTAAATGTTGATGAAATGCTGGTGAAGAATGTAAAGAAGGAAGTAGTGGACTTTGCGAATAAAGAAGAAGCAAATAATTTTACAATCAATGATACACATGAATCGAAAGAAGACAACTCCATTTTGTTTGATCAACTTACTAAAGAATCAGATAAGACAGATTTTAAAGTAACCAAACCCACCGATGATCTACCAACAGATATTTTAAATCAATCCACATGTCTGAAGAAGAGAATAATGAAATACATGGATCCGACGACGAGGAAGATCTACTATTTAGAAATGGACAGAGATCTAGACCTGTCCAAAGTGCAGGAAATTGTGATAAACTCCCATGGTAATATTAAGACTGCTAAAATAAGTCCCATCAAATCCAATGGTCTGAAACAAGTGAGAAAGATTAAAAGCGGCACATCACTACTGAAGCCAGAGATAAAGAGTCAGCTGAGGAAGGAAATGAGTAATGAAAAGAAACGAGTGAACAATTTTGCTCATATTGAGAATGATCATTGTTATGTCAGGAATCCATTAATAAATCAGTGGGATACAGAAGGTGATGAAGAATTAAGAACAGATAATCAGAGAGGTGGAGACAGTTCTGATTCAAGTGATGTAGAGGACATGTATGAAACATTGTGTTCGGCCGTGTTAAGGTTCTCCTGTGTCAGGATGGCTGTAAACTATCTTCTAAAGAAGATACCACTCGTTAGTCTTGAAGCATGCGATCCAAACTATGAGAAACATTTTCCTTTTGTTGTTGAAAGTGAAGACAAGTACTGGAGGCTGGACTTCGCGAAGAGGAGAAATATTGAGGTGAGCATTTTAATTTACTAAAGATGATCTAATAGTAGTGATGATTAGCTGATGATGAGTCATCATTACTGCTAAACATAGGAATATAGATATAAGATAGATACGGGGATAACATAGACTACGGGATATGGAAGCCGGTGATGGGAAGAATATTTTAACTGCCCCTATGAGATAGCAGCTAAACATATGCCTTATAACATGGAGATCTGTGCTTAACTAATGGTGGGTCCTGGGACACATAAGTAGTCGGATTTGTACAGCAGCTGGATGACCACTTGCACCGTCTGTTAAAGATTATAGGATATAGACGGCATTGGACCTGTTCCACTAGAAATAGAATAGTGGTTAACCAACATTCAGTATCAGACATATATAATGCCATGTTGTTATTATTTAAATAATTTTATTAATGTTCCAGTGGTCGAGGGTGAAGTTAATCAACAAAATAATGAATGAACACTTGAAGACAGATGAGCCGATTTGGAGAACTAAGCAAATACTGATTTACTCCAGGTTGCACGGCTTCTATCCAATCAGACAGGAGAGTGTTCTTGAACAGTTGGACAAAACCAGTGATGATTGGTCCTCGTGGAACTTGGCTGATGATTCACAAAAGATTGTAGAGAAGAAGAGAGAAGGTTGCCTAAGCTCCAGTTTAAGTTCATTGACAATGTTTAATAGTGAGGAGTTTAGTGATTGTGTTCTCTCGGATTCTGTGACATTGTCAGACTCAGACGAGGAAATTGACATTGTTAAGTGTGAGACTACAGTGAAAGTGAAAAGTGAAGTGATACACGAGACCAGTTTAGAAGTGTTGCCAGTCGAGACTGAAGAGGACAGGCTAAGGTTTTTATTCGTTGAAAGGAAGTGTGCAGACATTGGCATAGAGCTGAGGAACGAGGATGTTGGGAATGGATATTCACACAGGTGAGTCACTACACAAAAAATAATCTTTATATGCTAAATATTTCCTGCATCAATGATGGAGGATCTATTTAACAATTATACTGGCTACTGTATTCTTATAACTGGCACACAGGGGTAATATTTGAAGGGTAGTGGTAGCTAGTGAAGATATTGAGTAAAAATACTTAAAATCTTGTATGTAATTTTAATGTAGTGTTAATTATTTTAGTTAATGACTGACTGTTTCACTCATCAACAGGTGAATATCCCTCCCACCTAGAGAGTGCATTGAATAGAAAATATATACACAACCAGGAAGATTATTTGTGTTTGTGTGTACAATGTGTTGTTGTGCTAATTGTTCACGTATGTGCTGTTTCAGCGCGGTGCACGCGGTGCTGCTGTCCGCAGTGCGATGCTTCGCCGAGGAACTGTTGCGCAGCGGGCTGGCTGCTGTGCTGACGCGAGACGCACCCGACGTGCCGCAAGTCTGGTCGACGTTAGTATCCCATTTATGTCACAGTATACTTCATCTCGAAGTAACATTGGGGTAATTAAATTAGTTGACAATACATATGAATGAGGAAATAAATCGTTCCACCACCATCCGGTGTCTAGAGATTAGAAACGTGTCATGTTAAGTAAACATTCTAACTAGTATGTAATAGGGGCAGGCACTCACCACCAGGTATTCTTTTATGCAAGCCATTAAAGAGTATCACTTCAGTCTAATTATATTTTAATGTTTTTCTTTGTGTCACAGTATGCAAGATTTGTTTTCATGAAGTCTATATTTCAAAAATGAAAATTTATTTTGCTCATGTAATGATCTGGTACGTGGTAACACTGTTGCGCAGGCGCGCGCGGCGCACGTGCGTGGGCGCGCGGGACGTGCGCGCGGGGCTGCTCGCGGCACCGCGCCTGCAGCTGCTGAGCGCGCGCGGGCTGGGCGCGCCCGTCCGCACCGCGCACTCGCTCTAATAAACAAATACACGACATCTCGCGTTTCATTATACAAATCCTCTCGATGATGTTCAAATAGGAACTTTACAAAACATGTGCTGCACCACACCAAGCTGCACCGCGTCGCTCATATATTACTCTAGTTGAGAAAGACCATGTAGGTAAGAAGTGGTACCACCGCAGCATCAACAGTAGTGTATTATAAACATCCTTGCACATCCTTTTGGGATCGATTGGGTTGTAAGGGTACTCGCACAATCAACAAACGAGGCTATGGCTATGGCTTCCACCAACCCGTATGCGTGCCAGCGTTTTGGAAAATGGCGCCCAAATCCCTTCATATTAATCCCTTCCGGATCGATGTGGGAATTTTCGGGGGAGGCCTATTTCCAGCTATGGACATTTATCGGTTGATGATTATGAAATCCTTTTGGGGGTAACATTTCGTAAGTACGTTCTTATCTCGCCTATACTCGACAAACGAAATATTCCACCAATTTCAAATTATAATCCTTATGGTTCCAGAGATATGATGAGCCTACATAGGCGGAGATCTCTTATTAATATATATCGATAGGTGTGTCGTAATATGGTATTTTATTTAACAAACATATATATGCATATATATCACAATCAGTTGAATGTTCTATTTTTAATCTGTAATGAGTACTGCGTCACCGTACTTACGTTGACTGCTGAATCAGCGATGCTGTTATGATAGCGACTATACACCTTGAAGATGGTAGCTAACCAGGGTTTCGAAACGACTGTCACTTCTTTTTTTTATCTATTTTGTTAAAGAAAAAAGTTTACAAATTTTAAAAATTTTTCGGTTTCTTAAACCAAATGAAGTTTGTATAGAATTTGTGCGTTATCTTTCTTATTACGACGAACATTTACAAATATAAAGAGGACGCTTTCAATGTTTTTTTTTTGTGGTTTGCGCCGCTGTTTTATTGACAACTATAGTGCCTTCATCGGACTCGGGGCTCGCGGATACCAGATCCGCGAGCTAAGCTATCAATGAACTTGTGTGAATGATGTACCCTCTAAGAAAGGAAAAAAACATGTAGTCATTGCCAAAATGTTGAAAGTTGTTGAAATCCCAAATTTTTTTGCCAAATAATTTTAAATGATTTTATATATTTATATCTGATTATATTTTAAATGCTTTTAAATATATTTTTTTATATATATACTAGAATTTAAAATAAATATTACCTATAAATATGTATATATATACTTATACATAATATAGTTATAGAATATGTGTGTCTTTAGATTATATATATTATTACTATATCTTGAAGGATAAATGAAAGAGAGATTTCTTTAAATTTTTAATTTCTCATAACAAATACTATTTGATATATATATTCTTTGTAACTTTTGGTTACGCACAGATTTCTCTTTATTATACATCATATACTTAAAATTTATTAAATAAAAATAATTTGTTAAGTAATTTATTTATTATAATATTCATATGATGAACGTACTGTTAAGTACTTAATTTTTTTGTAATAAACATAGCTACCTAGATAAGTTAGGCGAGCTCGAAAAACATTCAGCCTAACTCCTCAACACGTGGGCAGGAAATTGACCCAGGAACGTCCTCACAGATTACACACTTATCCATTGCGCCACGAAAGTGTATAAATTTAGATAAGTGTTCAACGTTGTATGGTCCATTTAAACCTTATAACCTGTGTTTGGTTAAATTTGAATGGTTTATATACTAATTAATGAAGTCTTATGTGGCAGTGAGGAAATAAGATTAATTTCATTAAAAAACAGGTATTTCACTCGTCAAGCGAACAAGGAGGCTCCGGTGAAAACTCTTCTTGTCTTGTATGTGTTATGTTTAAAAGTTACATATTCTAGTTTATCTCAGCTGAACTTCGCGCGGGGCTTCGGAATCGAACCGGGTACCCCTGTGTTGCGAGGTCAGCGCCTAGCACGGAGGCAGATGTTTAAAAATTATATCTTCAAGGGAAGAGTGAATCGAACCTGTTACAGTGCGTACGTACTAGTACGCAGTACCGCGGACCGCATCAGCACACACGCGGCGGGATCCTGGTCACGGACTAATTTCATTTAAAAAATAGCGTAATGTTTTTTTATATAACATTAGTTTTATTCACTTGTCTCAATAAAATAACAAAATAATGGATATTCTCAATTTATTTATGCATTAACAGCCGAAATGAAATTAGGATAAATACCCTACGTCGGTATTAACGATAAAACTCCATAATCAGCTGATGTGGATAAAAAAAAACAGAATTATTTACAGTTTCCCTTGTGACTAGTTCAAGAATAATTTCAACACTCGGAATCGAGTATTCTACGAATGAATAACAAATCGGTGTCACTGTTATACTTATTTTTATTGAATTTATTATATTATAATGCGTCTGCGTGTGGAGGGTCCGGCGGGGAGGCCGAGCCGTGGGTCAATCTTCGTGGATGGATCACGCCCGGTGGCGGAGACCTGCAACAACATACGTCTGTATCCGTCCACTAGAAATACAAGTTCATTACTGATTAGCCACAAAACCATTCCTCAAGTGGATACAGTTTCCTGTACATCTCCAATTAATTATTAAACCATTAATTGTTAACGTTTATCCTTTAATGGTTAAAATATCTTTATTACTTTGTAATTTTGTTATTATAATTATAATAGTAATCAATTTAATATGTATTGTGAAAAAGACAATAACAAAGATTATTTTAAAGCTGAAATGGAATGTACCTGTGCCTCGCCTGCACGCGGTGCACCTTGCGCAATAACTGACGAAATTTTGACCACCCACCAATACGCACTGGACCAGTGTGGTGGGATATGGCCCAATTGCTCTCAATGAACTCCAACAATTAGGAGATTTTTGGGGAAGGCCTATGTCCAGTAGCGGATGTCTACTGGCTGATTATGTTTGCGTGCTTGTGCCAACGTGTCCCGATGTAGCAAGTCCCCTACCAGTGACCGGGGGCGGTGTCGCGCGGGGTGGTGTCGCTACGCGGGTGCTGGCGCGGCTGGCTGCGCGCCGAGCAGCGTGGTGGCGGGCTGTGCACCCGGCGCCGGCGCCGGCTCCTTGTTCCCGCTGCGGTTTTGCCGATCGCGCTTCAGCTTCTCGCCGCCCATAATCGCCTTGATATCATCAGCGTCCAACGTCTCGTACCTTTTCAATGTAAATTACAAATTGTTAGGGCCGGAAACTCCGATTTAACCAACGGAAAGCAATAGTTTCTTTACAATGTTGCCCCTCTATTTTCATCTTTCCCGAGTATCGGTAAAAAGTATTAAGCGCCGTACTCACTTCAGAAGCGCTTCGGAGAGCGCCTTGTGCTCCTTGGCATGTGCGCGCAGGATTGCTTTAGCTCGCTCGTAGCTCTCCGACAGAATCTTCTTTATCTCTCCGTCCACCTGCCAAAGACATTGACATTTTAATTCATTTGAATATACACAAATATAATTATATCACTAATAAATATACAGTTGTGGTAGTTTTAATGGAATAAGTATTTTTTATCTACTTTTGATTCTAATTTCAGATTGTGTTAAGTCACAATGAGGCCATAGATGATGAAGTGTGCTCGGCTAAAGAACTCTGGCTGTTATATGTTGATAGACGAAATACAACAATGCAGTTATGGTAATAAACGTTAATACGTAAAATTAATGGGATTTTAATTATGATATTGTTCTCACCAGCTCATTGGTGTAGGGGCCTAATGGCTCGGAAGGAGCAAGAGCGCCGCGCGGTGCCTCCATTGTGCGCAGCCCCACCTTCTCGCTCATGCCCCACTCACGCACCATGTGGCAGGCGATCGACGTTGCCTGTTTTAGGTCCGAGGATCCGCCTGAGAATACAAAGAGTTTTTTTAAGTTGAAATGTTATGAAGATGGTAGCCGGTAGGAAGAGGAAGAGTTCAGATAATGAAAAACCCTACCACCATTCACACTAATAAGTTATATATAATGCATTCATAAATGCGGCCAGCTCAGGATTGGTTCAGGGTGGAGATGCTTGAGTGATGCCTGTGGTCAGCAGTAGTCATTATCCGACTGATAATAATGATACTAGTGGCAAATGTGATGTTAAGTATCGTTACCCCAGTAATTTTGGCAGCTACAGTGCCCTTCAAACACAATATGTTGACTCACTACTACAGAGCAGTAGAAATATGCGTTTTGTCGGTCCCCAACCTTTCTACTGTAGCAGAGACTTAGCACCAGAGAAACTGGACTGGACAATTGCTAAAGACTAAACTATTTATATATCCTAATATTCAGGTCTATAAATTAAGGAGTATTTTTATAGTTAATCAATTATCATTTCACTAACCCGAGGTGATGTTGTCAGGCCCAAAGACGAGCTCCTCAGCCGCCCGCCCGCCCATCATCGTGTCCATCATTGCAAGCAGCTGCTGCTTTGTCACATGGTATCTATAAAAATAAATAATTAATTTTGGTCTGTCCGCCAGCTCACGGTACTTTGAAACGGTTGAAATGCTTTCATTATAATATAGGTTACTTTTATAATATATTATTAAACAAATGTTTCATTGTGGCACTGGGTGGGATGATATACTCTTCACCACAATATGACCTCGTCTTATAAGATCATGGTTTGGCACCCCAGTAACTTCACAAGCTTCAATGCAACATAGATCTAGCAGTATATTTAGTCGTTGCATGTTGATGAGCTTTCAAATCACCAACCTTTCTTTGGCTGGTATGTAAGCTGTATGCCCCAGCGACGGGCCGCGTGGGATTATAGTCACTTTATGCAGCGGATGGGCATCCTGAAACAATGGTTTGAAGAGTTAGCATAGCAATATCGAGTTTGGCGACCCCACCTTAATGGAATCTTTAGAGTTGTTGGAGGTCAGGGTGGGGATATCATCGTCTTTAAAACGTACTAGCACCTCGCGAGGGTGCTAGGGAGCGCATAAAACAGCCCTGTGGTGAACTACCCTAGCATAGGGTTGGAGAGGCTACGCTTACACTCCGAATGGAGATCAGGTGATCTCTGCAAACATTGAAGTTGTCCCATGATAAGCATGCCTAAATCTTTGAATAGATAGGAGGGGATATAGCAAACCTTATCTTTCTTAAGAACAGGTGTTTTCTATTGAAAATTATAAAAAAATTACTAACTAATTAAATTGACCGGAATTTTTTATTACAAGAATCTAGGAATCGTGCGGGATGTTCTGATGGTGGTTAAGTAAAATTTTTACTAGGCACCAGCAATCCTTTAGGAGGTCGTCCAACCCGTTGTTATCTCCTACGGAACAAATCAGTGTCTACTGGTACTACACCCAGACATGACCCAGAGAGAACTATAACTCTCCCCAGCACGCAATGCTACGACAGACACAGCGCCAATTTGCGTTTGTCGTCCTCTCCAAACATAATGGACAATGGGGACACTCCGTCCGCGACATCGAAGACTCTTAGTGGTTATCATATGACAGACAGGGTTTTGTCTTAGTTTTATTCTTAGCAGCTCGAGAATCCAGGGTAATGCCAGGAGTAGCCTTTCCGTTACCTTGGTATAGTACGCGACGACTGCGTGGCCGCCCTCGTGGCAGGCGGTGATCGCGTTCGCCTCGTCGTCGGGCAAGCGAGCTCTGCGCGCAGGACCCATCAGCAGCTTGTCGCGCGCCTCTTCCAGATGCGACATGGACACATTCTTTGCGCCCTCCACCGCGGCTCTGGAACCGCAACACACCACGAAGATTATTACACATATATACTCATACACAGTAACCATAGCCAAAACAACCCATACCACATACGCACACAGACATACGATAGAAACTACTCTTATACGTAAAATGATCATCATCATTCATCATTATATATACACATATAGTAACTTTTTTTTATTCCTCAAAGCGACGACACGAAGTGGATTGACTTGATGGAAAATGATATGCCAACTCATAATTGTATGGCACTGGTTAAAATAAGACTATGCTACACTTCGCCACGCTGTCCTCGTCGTCTTAAGATAAGATGTTCAGTTCAGTTACTCCAGTAATTTGATTATGTATAGCGTTCTTCAAAATGAAGTCTGGAGACAAACAGATTTATACACTATGACAGTCTACTTAGATGGTTTCCAATAACACAGATCTATGTTACTACGATTTTATAATCAGGTGAATGTCATTATTGTCTCGTCGTCTAGTTAAATAAAGTGTGATGGTGTAATTTACGTACTTGAGGGCAGCCTGGTTGACCATGCTCTCAAGGTCCGCGCCAGTGAAGCCAGTGGTTCCGCGCGCGAGAGCTTCCACGTCCACATCTTGTTGCGCCGCCACACGGGCCACGTACAGCCGCAGAATCTCCACGCGGCCGCCGTAATCCGGCGTCGGAACTGACACCTGGTGACCAAGATGGAGCAGTGTGTTACTCAGAGCGCATCTCTTAACGTGCCTAAAATAATGAAGTGCAATGTGGTTTATTAAAAAAAAGGCATTGCATTGGTTATATAGCATCATCGGTGGTTTTACATTATAACCTCTCTATACATACCGGAAAGCAGTTGTATGCAAACTTTATAAGAATCCTATAATTAGTAAAACAAAAAACTGTTTAAACCTGATTATTACTATCGCTTACTACCTAGTGAACATCCAGCTTGTCTTATTATTAATAAAATTCAATGTGGTGCATTATATATGATCCTAATTAGCGCTTCGTTGCTTGGCGTATGACCATCAGACAAACGTAAAAAAAATACAACCCACCTCAACATCAAAGCGACCTGGCCTTAATAAAGCTTGATCTAAATCATCTCTTCTGTTAGTAGCGCCCAGGACTATGACCCCCTCGTTCTGGTGGAAGCCGTCCATCTCGGATAGAAGTTGGTTGATTGTCTAAAAGATAATGAGACCATGAATGATGTATATAGCTATGAATGTACTGACACTCATGTGTTTGTAACTGGGGCACAGATGCCGTTACGGTTGTTACGGCAGATTTACAGAGGGTGGTAGTTATAAAACACGCTTCCACTAAGTGATGAAAGTCCAAAAAGGTTGGTACCATCCAAATCTAACACCGCTGCCATAGAAGCAGAGTAAAGACCTCTGTATTACAAGGTTAAGTTATATCGTCACAAATGCGAAGTAATTTTTATTTACATTATCTAATTTAAATCTTCATAGATCTTTAACGAGGTCAGCATCATTAGCCGATAAACTTCCATAGCTGGACAGAGCCATCCCTCAAAAATTCCACACCATTGGGTAGGGATTCATATAGTGTGATTTGTGCCATTCCATACCGCGCTGACCCAATACAGGTTGGTGTGGGCCAGAGCCTTGTTTCTTGATTATCAGGGTGCACCACGAGCAGGTGAGCTTAGAACCCTTCCACTCCTTTAACTAGATAGTATTCTATAAAAGATTAAATAAGATCTATATAAGCTGTACCTGGTTAGCATACGGATGTAAAACACTGTTTGTCCTCTTGGCACCAACAGAATCTATCTCATCGATAAAAATAACACATGGCGCTCGTTCCTTAGCCGCTTCTGTAAGCGTACACATTATCAACCATTCTCATCATTATCAACCGACAGATGTCTACTCATGAAAATTGACCATCAGACAAATTCAGAGTCTTTACTTATAGATCTTAATAATAATCATCAGCTATCGAATATATTATATTATCATAACAACTGCCTGCTTCTATTCTTAATTGATAGTATAGTTTGCTATAACGCACGATTTTTTTTTATAACTCAAACTATCATTCATTTTGTTTTATAGATTATCATGTGTCTGTTGATCGTTATTAAACTGATTCGGAGTTCATTAATTTCTTCTCAATCACCTAATCATGCAAATGAGACCAGTCCATAGTTTCCATTACCAGCTGTGGCATTTTACAGCTGTCGGAAGGCACCTGTCCTATTAACAAGGTCATCTAAACACATCTAGTCCCAATAGTTGTAAGTTTTATAATTATAATATTATATGTCACTATATAACATCAAATTAATTTATATATGACTACAATGTATGTTCATATATGATCAATATGAATATAGCTAAAATGGTATCTGAAGGGTATTTTCTTATTTCTGCCTCTGCCGCATTGATTAAGCGTTCTAGGTAGTCATTTCAGTCCTCTCAAGGGATTCGATGCCATCGGGATGGTGGTAGTTTCTTCAAACTCGCTACTAGCTCCCACCCTTATATTGTAAAACTACCACTATATGAGACCTACATCATGAGAACTCGTAGTCAAGTTTCAAGTCCGTTTGTAGGTAAAATAATTATGTATATGTAAGGTACTCACTGAACAAGTCCCTAACTCGCCGAGCGCCTTGACCAACAAGAATCTCGTCGAACTCAGGACCTGCCGCGTGGAAAAACGGCACTCGTGCCTCGCCCGCCACCGCCCGCGCCAATAGCGTCTTACCGGTACCGGGCGGACCCACCAACAGTACTCCCTTCGGCAGCTTGCCGCCTAGGGATGAGAACTTCTCCGGTGACTTTAGAAATTCCACCTAAAGATAAACGTTTTGTTGAATAGCAAAAACAGAAAAGAGTAATGTCTTATAATCTACCCATGATGTGTAAATTAATTAAATGACATTAATATATAAGTCAAGCGTTCTTTGATTGAGCTTGTAAGATGGAGGACTGGAGTCAAACAGTGCTGGACTATGCTTTGTGGAACATATTACAAGAGGCCATGTCCAGCAGTGGACGCCCATCGGTTGACATGATGATGATAAAAAGGTAGACAAGGTGCTTGTAGTAAATTAAATCATTATCACCTATTAGAAATACACACAAATTTTAAAGTAATAATTTCCGAAATGAACATGTTTAGACTAGACCATTTAACTTAATGGTCGTTAAAGTAATAACATTTGCTTAATCCACTGACCACATCCTTAAGCTCCTGCTTGGCTTCGTCCGCGCCTTTGACGTCGTCGAAAGTCACGGAGATATCCTCGGGGTCTACCTCGACCTGGCTGCCGAGCTGGATCCTGCGCATGTTAGTGACATTCCTACTGATTATATTCCGTGAAACAATGTTAATGCAATTTCAATTCATAAATTAACTTTTATAATAATTATTAAATTTACTGTGGCCTTTACTTATTTTAGCTTATTGAATAGATCCAGGCAATCACCAGATTCACATAAGGAGCTGTTTTGCAGATAGTATATCTCTGCAACACCACAGTTCAATGAATACCAGTTACATCACTTTATTGAGCCTATATTTACTGCCAAGTAGTAATGTTTCAAACTATAATATTAAACTCTGTTTTTAGTGAAAATTTAGGCATACTACAGTTTGGTTATAGAAAGTATAAAAAAAGTATATTTGATGGATACCGGAAGACTGTGCCGCTTACTGAGGCCAGGAGACTGACGAAGATGGCAAGGAAAAGCACAATAGTTAGCAGCTGCTGAACCAGTTTAAAGTATTTTGTTCCTTTTGAAGTGCGCGCGTTATCTGGATGTGATCCTAAAAAGTCATAACAATAAAAAATAATGTTCACTGAAACAAAATTACAAACCTTAATGAGGAACATCATCTAACATATAGGTTCTCCACGACCTTTATTGAACTAATACCCTCTTTCACATAATAGATAAATAAACCAACATTATATGTCTATTGTCTATTAATAATCCAAAATTAAAAACATAAATCTCTCACTCTTCCCTCTCAATCACACTATAATAAAGCTTCAGCACCTACTCAAGGGTGGTACTACTCCCGTTGGGAACTTGGACGAACATGATCATGGTAGGACTCTGCTGCCAGAGACAGTCTAGGTAGATACCACCAGGGTTCCTATTGCAGCCGACATACAGTAGCGTGCAAACATTACTATGTTCTGATTTGATGGGTGCTGCAGCTACTGAAATTACTGGGGTAAAATGACTTTGATTCCTCTCTAGCAACCATCGCTTGCTCATCTTGTCGATTCGTTGAATAAAAAAGTCTAAATAAACTAACAGTAGATGTTTGTTTATGGAGACCATTTAGGTAAGTACTACCACAACAAGTATTCACCTTGTAAAATGTCAAATTTGGTAAAATTATGAGTAAAGAAACAACTACTAATTATACTAAATTCAAATCACCAAACAAATTATGGAGTAGTATGTTATGCTAATCACACATCACATTGTTACAGAAATTTCCTTGTTATTTCTACACTACTTTGAACTGTAATTTGCAATTCATTGTCGTTAGGCCTCATGTGATACATTAAATGTTCTTAAGGTTTATTCAGGAGACTGTGCTTTGTGGAACCTATTACATGAGACGTATGCCCAGTATTCAACATCCATCGGTTGGAATTATGATGATGATGATACATAATGATGACTGCATACATTTTTACTCTGCTGGATGTATGTAACATCAAGCAAAACTTTTATTGTTTAATCATTCAAACAAATTCACTACCACATTTATAAGTTAAAGATGTAGAAATAAAAGTATTACCTGCAAGATAACCTTCAGCAAATGCAATCTTTATTTTGTCTTTCTGTTGGTTTGTGAGGAGCTGGTCCTCACTGAGTAGCTTCTCAAGCCGTGGAGCTACATCGGGCCCCACAGTACTGTGATTTTGCTTGTCTACACCATCACTAACATTTAGGCCTAAATGATTGAGAGAAATGTTATGATTTAATTTATTTAATATGTTATTATTTCAATTTTCCACCACATTTAATGATGTATGCTTTCTTAATTGTCTACATGGAGCAGCCAATAAATATTAACACAGAGGTCCTTAGTTGTTTCTAGGGATAAATGGCCCGAAAGTTGTTTGATAGCAAGATTTATTCAGTCCTGCCTGGCTTGTTGCTACTATACATTATATTCTGCAATAACAGCATTCTAAAGGTCAACAAGAAGAAGGATCTTTATCATATTATACCCAGATTATTATAGGTGAAATACCTCAAGCTTCAGTGTAATTGTCACTTGTAATTATATAACACTGAAGTCCAATGTTAGTATATCTGGTGGATGTAATGCTGGTAGGCCCGACACAAGATGGTCCAACAATCAGATAATGATTATATGAAGGCACCAACTGTGGGCACCACAGGACCAATCAGAATGGAAATCCTCGAGGGAGCTATGCTCAACAGTGAGTGTTATCTGGCTGATAATGTATGTTAGTATGAAAAATGTTAGTATAATACAAAAATTGACCTCAAACATTGTTTCATTAAATATTGCCATTTTACTGACAGATAACAAGTAAAGTCATCGATTCATGTGCCTACAATGCTGACCAGTTACCAATGAATTTAACTTTAAATATTTCAAATCATGACACCAAAGGTGATATAGAATATTGTCAAAACTGAGTACATTGTTTGCTATATAATAAAAAAAAAATACTTTTAACATACAGGTTTTATAACCTTTTTTTAAAATTGGAGTTTATTTAAAACATTTTATTTTCATTTTTCACAAAATTTTTCAGTCAACAGTATTTAGTACTTATTAGTGTATTTCCCAATGAAAAAACGTATTTGCTTTCCTTATTTAAGGAAGCAATGGGACAATCAGTATGTTCCCCTGATAATAACCAATTAACTTATGCATAACATGGCACTAGTTATGGTGGTATACCTGAACCACTTTGCACTCATCACCTTAAGAAAGGTCACATTACTCCAGTAATTTTGCTACCTACAACTCCTAACAATCTGGAACCCAGTAATATTTTGACTACTGTTTGGCAGCAGCAGAAATAGGAGCTGCAGTGGGACCTACCTAGACACTCTCTAACAACTGGGACCTACTGCCAATAATGGTAACCAGTAATAAAAGATAAAGAAAAATTGGAACCTTTCCATACAATAGCCAAGTATAACCACATAGTCCAAATGTTCGTACCCTCTTAAGAGAAAATTTAGACGTAACAAGATACTTGTATATTAAATTAACACTGTGCTAACTACACTATTTCCACAAAAACACAAATACTTACAAATTTTTAAGAGCATTTAAAATTATGTATAAAACATGAAACATCAATGTTTGGATTCAAGTTTGTATGATTTTAGATACCCCATACTGCAACAAACTGCTTATAATACTGACCGAAGAACTTACGGAGTCTATTGATAAAATTAGGATTCCTCTTCAGGTCTGCATGAATACTACGCTCCGTTTTGAAATTACGAACTTGTATATTGTATTTGAAGACATCATCTCGTAAACCATTTGCCAGAAGACCAATAAAGTTGTCAGTAAAGGTGAATTTAGTACTTTTGTTGCGAAAATCGACGGTTACACTAGGCATATGCGGTACATCTATCCAACCATTCCTATTTTTTTCAAATGATTCACTAGAAACGTGAGAAACCTTTTTTGCCGAACTCAGTTGTACAATGTTTTTAATAGGATTGTTGCGAGGACTAGCAATTGTCCTCAGCGATTTAAGATTTAAGTTACCCATTTCCTTTAAAGCATTTTTATCAAAATTATTTAAAGTTTCTTCTAAACTCTCTGGACATAATGTTGCTTTGTAGAAGCTTGTAGTAGTCTCCGTACGTTTTACATGTTTGTTTTTACTGTGTTTTTTTTGTTTGAATAAACATGAATATCGTGTCGAGAGTTGGCTAAAACTAATAAGAATCTGCAAAAACAAAGGTTATTCGATGAAAAATAAAGTCATGAATCTTTGTATCAAATAGAATAGTTTAAGATTTGATCCTACCTGGTTTTGGCTATTAATAGAATTCAGTGAAAACATGATACATGTAGATAGTTATTATTTCCCTTTTTTTGAAGTGCACTCCAAAATTTTGTAGGTATGCTTTTCTTACGTCAGTTCATAGCAAAACATGGCGAGACTCTCATTTTTTATGTGACCTCTATGGGTCAGTTCTAGATAGCGTAGAAATACAGCCGATGTTGAAAAATGATATATATGATGAAATTTGTTATTGCATTAAATAAAAAAATAAAGACTTTGAAAATTTTAATACTTAAAAATAAATCTAATTTTAATACCACATATTTATTAATACATCAATTGAGAATTGCAAAATTATGACTTAAGAATTTTATGGAACGCATCTATTATTAATTTCCTCTACATTGTCAATGGTTTATTTGGACAGTAAATTCCAAAATGGCGACGAGCGATGACGAGCCTATGCATTTATATGAAGTTTTTCAAAACTGTTTTAATAAAATAGCAAATAAACAACAAGGTGAGTGAAAAAATGCATACCGTGGTCCGTCTCGTGTTCCTCAAACAAATTATCGCGATAAAGTGAAGTGTTTCATTGTGAAAAATTACCAAAGTGTTCGCGTGTTATGCCATTTTCAGTGTCGGAACCGAATAACATTTTCGCGAATAGTATTTAAATATAAGCATATAAATACCCTAAAAGGCTTCAGTATACCTCCTGGATCCTTAACATGCCTTCAACAATCGATAAGCATTGCTTATCACTAAGCTAAATGTCTCAAAAGGCTATGTTTTGATCACACAGTCGATTGTCAAATGTGCTCTCCATTGTGAAATGATTTTCGTATCGAAGCTGAATTGTTTCAGGATTTGTTTACATTGAGTCATGCTCTATCGCTGTACCCAGGTAAAGTTATGACCTTGGCAAACTGAATATTTACGGCCAAAGTAACCAAATAACTGTGTGCCTGACAAACAGTAAGGGTGCATTTTTTGTCCCAATTCGCTTGTTGCGGTATTGCAGAATAAGTTGTATGCTTGTTTGATCGTCCCGTGCTCTGTTTTAGATCGCGAATTGCCGTTTTTATGTTCCCTTTGCGCTCAATGTTTACAATCTAATTTTGTTTATTTACGCGAGTACGGCGCGTACGTCGCACGTTAACTGTGTATCGCCGTATGGTGCTCGCTGCAAATACTTTTTATACAGACGCCACCTTTTTTTAATTAACCTAACCAGACTATATACATATGAAGTGAATTACATTTAAGAAATTTAATTATTGCAATCACTAATTTTGTGATGTCTTAATTTCAATTCATTTGTATATGTTAGTTTGAATAATGGCATATTCTCAAAATGCTTTTAACCTTTAATGTTTATGGTTAACATTTTTACAATAATTTGAGAAAATAAAACAAAAAACTTATATTTTCCATAATTATATTGTGGTTAAAGTCAATTATGAAATTATAGTTATAAAAGCATTCACTGACTTGTTATGCTTTTACAATGCATACTTTCAGACACCTTATAGAGTTTAAGCTTCTCTCTAAGTATTCCGAGATTTCTTTCTATTAAGTCAAAGCTAGTTTTCATATGAAAAAAAAACAATGAACACTATATACTTAACATTTTTAATTCATGTTTAATATAATACATTAATGTTATTTTTCCTGTTAATTAATTTCTGTTTTGGCATTAAAATACTAAATACTATTTGGTAAGTAACCAGTAAGTACAATATCACTCATATAGTTTCTGGTCCTTTAAGGGTTAATATATCTGAATTTTTTATTTAATAGTATTGTCTCTTCTGTGATCTAATCTATATTCTGTATGCTATAGTATAAAAGCTCCACCAATTTTTATAAATAAAAGAACAGGCTCTTTAAAGTTCTCAATAAGTCCTAAATTTTGTAAAATATTTACATTTCGTTATGCTTTTACCTTTGTGACTCGTACAAATGTATGCAACTGGTCCAACTTGTAATTAGTCAGTGACATTATAAACTGTGCTGTCTATTAATTACAGTCCATATGCGTCTAATATCAACATACAATTATTTAGATCAAGGATCCACATTGATTGACACAATGAATTTGCAAACTACTACACTCATTACCATGTCAATGTTCCCTTGATAATAGATCTAACAGCATACATTTCATTTGTTTTAAATTGCCAGTAGTTATTTAATTATAGTTGTAGGCTAAGAAGTACTAAATGTTATAAAATTTTGTCTAAAAATTTTATCTATAATATATAAGTAACTGTATCATATTCATTCTATTAAGAAAAATAAAATTGGAATTGTTTGAAAGATGCTATAGCTAGTAAAATTACTGGGATTATAAGACTTAATAACTTATTTCTCATTGCTCACCTGATAGTAAGTGATTCACCTGCATATAACAAAGTGGCACTAGATAGAATGATAAACTAAAAATGTCACATTGTGTTAATCACCTTGATATCTAAGATATTAAATCTCTTTACCTCAATAATTTCACTAGCTGTTGAACATCCATAATAATTTATTTTATATGATTGAAGAAAGAGTAGATAGAATATGCAGTGTGTCAGTTTTTGTGTTTGCTTGAGTAAATGTAGTTGTTGTGTACGGGTGGGTCACCGAGAGCACTATTAAAGCTGAATGGAATACATAACCAACACATGTCACCATAAAGTCATATTAAATGTGTCATTGACTTTGCTCAACATGAAATAGTTTTATTACTTATCTGAGAATGGTGTATAAAACTCATTTATTGTCAGAACCATAATATATGGTCGGATGTTCAATTTCTCCATGACTAAATCAATGTTGTTTCTTTAATGTGTTTTTAACCCATATAACACTTGTGCAAACACTTGCTATATTAAATATGCATTCATTAATTGTATACAAGTACAGTGTATTTAGTAATTTATCATTTTGTGTGGTACAATGAATGGATATATATATATTTTACACTATGTAAGAATATGCTACATTAAAGTACCATTGGAGTTTCTCCTGCAGTAGACCATAAATGTAGTAACTATGTAACACTCATCATTGCCACGTAGCAATGATGAGTAAACAAACACCTCTCCCAGTTTGGTAAGTACTATCCTAAGTATTGCCATGTTACTCCTGTGATTATCATTTTTTAGTTATAGAATATTGATTTTTTAAGACTGTTTTATGATGTTATAGGCCAAAGGTATCTTTCAATATGACAAATTATACCTGGGGGTTTGAGGGCTGGTGGTACTAATTAGTACTCACAGGCTTATTTATTGTTTTATTAGATGAGGCGATGATACTAGTGGAATATTCAACTGATATATAAAAATGTGGCGCTAGTTAGAATAATATACACTGCTCCACATTGTGCACCACTAGAGACATTAGATGTTAAATAGTGTTATCCCAGTAATTTCACCAACTACAACAACCTCCAAACTGGAACGCAATAATGTTTTTACACTACTGTTTAGCGGCGGGAAAAGGCACTACTGTGCTACCGATTAAGACGTTAGCTGCCAACAGAGACCGTTTTTTTTTTTCCGAGGGGAAATCTTTGAAAGATACCTTGCTTCTGGGAGGAAATCAGGGTTATGTGAGATTCTTACTAAAACCCCACGGTGGTCTCCATCAGTGCATTCGGAGAGGCTGCGGAATGTTTCACAAATCGCACCGGTGCCCCACTTTGTGTTAACACGCTTGTGAGGAGAGGCGTAACCCTCCTAGACACCATCGCCGAGCCATACGCTGTCCCACGCAAGTTCTTTTGTTGAGCGATAATAGCTCCCACCTTTTAGGCCCTCGAAAGTCTTAGACGCTTTTAGTCGCCTTCTACAACAGGCAAGGTTTACCTTAGTCTTATTCTTAATAGCCAGACTACAGGGCTGTGGCAACAGAGACTTACTATCAGTAATTTACGGCACTACATTTCGCGTACTATCTCCATCTAATTCATATATGTTATACTTGACCTTCTATTTTACTCTTTCTTTACATAATTCCGTATGCAGACTCTCTGTTTAATATCTAGGTTTCTATAAAATTTACTAATTTCTTACTAACCGTCTGTAAAATGCAACTGTTCATCTTTATACATAATAATATACAATGCTCTTTGTACTCCCACTACTGGGATTTGAGTCTTTTCTTTCAGACAGTTACAGCTTTGTATCCACCACGTTGGTCAAGTTGATTAGTAGGGTTAGATCAGCTATCCTGGACTTGCGGCTAGTTGGTTGACCTATCTAACGTTACTGTATTTCAAATTATTAGAAATACTAAACAATTATATGAACTTTAAATCCTTTCATAGTTCTTTGAGGATATCTGTAACAAAGCTTTACAAAGGTATAATTACCTTTTTTTTTGTCTCTAACGCGTTTTGTGACCCTCATCAGAAACTGGATGTGTACAACTGGTCTAGGCGGTGTCCGCGACAGAAACCTACCACAACTAAAGTACATTTCTAGATTACGATATGACTAAATATAAAAATTACATTGAATTAAAATTTCAACTAAAAATAAGTTGCATTCTTTCATCATCATCATCATCATTCTTTCATCACCAGAAATTAATGTTTACAGTCAAAGAGACGATTCAGTAGCGGTGGTTTCATATTCAAGTCTGTATAATTATAGCCTGGCTTATACAGTTCCATCGCCGGACACGCCTCCTTCATGCAGAAGGTATCAGGGTATAGTAGATATAAGTAGATTAACATATCATTAACGTACTTCATTGCACAGTGGTGTGGATTCGCTTTCTAGTATTTTTAATATCTGATATACTTTTTATTTTTTTTATCCATCGAAGCGATGTGGCGAGTTGGACAGTCGTACGTCTTCACGTAACAGCGTGACACTAGTTAGTATGTTATACGTAACACCACATTATGCTCTTAGCGTCAAGACATAATTTTGAATCATACTACCTCAGTAAATACACTAGCTACAACACCCTTTAAGCCGGAACTCAGTTATGTTTGCACACTACTGTGTGGCGGCAGCAATAGGCGCTGCTTTAGAACCTACCTAAGGTCAACGGCAAAAGAGACTTCCCAGTAGTAGACAGAGTATAATAATTTTGATGTATTCTACAAATAGTTGATGTCCTGCAGACGTCCTCCCTACTAAAACGCATCTTGGTGGATATCTTTAGTACATTGCAAGAGACCCTGGGATTAGAGACGTGCACACGGATTCTTGTAGGCTATGCAAATCACACCTTAAATCTGTGTGCTTATCTGTATTTAAAAATAAACTTTACAATTTAGTCAACTTAGCAATAGTCAAAGCATAGTTGCGTACTATTTCAATGGGTCCAGAGATTATTGTTCAGATATGTTTAGGAAGCCAGGGCATGTAGTCCTTATTTGCCTGTACGGAGCGCACTCCCCTGTCAGCACCCTCTGAGCTACGACAAGCACGATACAACCACTTACTAGTCGTTCACCCCAGGTTCACTTATTAGTCAATGAGGATGTCTCAATGCAGTGTATGGAGGAATATGAAAATATTTCTCCTAAAAAAATCTCTATACGGACCGATTTTTTCAGACCTTAATCTAGTGGTGTATATATATATTTAAATTTCACTGTTGGTAGGTCTCTGTTGCCGGAGACAGATTACTTACCACCGCAGCTTTTATTTCTACCCTCCAACAGTACTGTGCAACGTTACTCTACAGGTTTAAAGGGCGTTGTAGCTAGCGAAGTTATAGGGGTAACGAGACATCATCTTATATCTTCAAACGATGAGCATAATATGTATAACATCCTAACTAGCGTCAGGTTGTTGTGGGCAGGACTGTCATTTACCATGAGATGAACTGGTATCGTTTTATGGAATAAAAAAAAATTATGGTTTCGGATATTACCGACCTCAAACATTCTATTTACTTTTATATATACGAGAGATTAGTTTTTGGTAATAGTATAGTTGCGGCCCATATCAGCTATGTACTAGTGAACATACAAATCGGTTCAACCGTTTCGGTGATCAATCATAACGAATTTATAAAGTTGTTTTTATAATGATGGTGTAGTTATTACTGTGAAATAAATTTATTTTCATACATACAGACTTAAGTTTTATTTAATTATACAGATAGGCGAGCGACTGTTCTGTGCAGTGAGAGTGTGATTGTGAAACCGGCAGCAAGTTTCGATTCCGGTATTGTAACGAACGAACCGGCAAAGGCCTTTGCAACGGTGTTCAGCGGTTGATGTTGTCACTATTGCTACGATAACGTTGTTGGCTCCAGGTTTCCATGTAGGACCACAAAGAAGTGCCAATATCTGCCGCTATACAACTATCGTTGAACGTTAGTACATGATGTACTTATTAGGTTTAAAACATTCATCAGATCAGTTCATAGTATCATTCGTGACTTCTTAAAAAGATACCTTACGTCTAGCGGAAGACAAGGTTATGTGGAATTTCTACTATCTAAACCTCTTCGGAGGTTATCATTAGTGCTTTGCGGAAAGCCCCAGGATTTCTTACGGAGCTTACCGGTGCCTCCCTGCACTACGGTTAAGTTTGTTCAGTAAAGGCCGTAACCTTACCCAGCACCCTTGCTATGTTACGATAAAAACAAAACCACTTCGTCTTTTCGCCCCGGCTCACACTTACTGTTATACACGTAACATGGAGTATCTCCTGGGAAACCCAAGATACAGTGGTTCTGCGCAGAAAATTTTACACGCGTCTTAGTTACTTAGGTAGTTAGGTTTAGTTTACTCGGTGGCGAATTTCCCCGTATCCACCACTTACCGCCGCTGCCGGGGTTTTGTAAGGATAAGGAGGTTAGAGACACTTTATCTTACCTTCTCCGCAGTCTCCTGCGTCATTACTTTGCGTTCCATGACGTTTCGTTTTCCACCATTGCTTTCACGAAGGCGGTAAGAAAAAGGTCGTTGCCGACAACGACGTGGTCTCGACGCAGCACTGTCCAACTCGGACATACTCGGTGGTACCTACATAGAGGGTCTCGGACTGAGACCTACCGCCACATCGTTATAGATGTACTGTTACGGATACAATAACAAAAGCTATAGGTATTAAAAATGTACTAAGCGGTACAAAGTTAGTGGCCTAATCGTTTCGTTAGGTAATCTATCTAGAGCGGTCGCACGGTCGTCAAATGCAATGTATAATAAATATCCAGTCGCTAATACGGAACCCGACGCCATAACTAATGCCTAAACTGACACGGGATCAATAAAGTGCGCTTTGAGTAATGATCTCGCGTCGCGGCCGCCCGGCCTCGACCGACTTGCAACCGCTGAGCTATTGGCACCGCCGCTGCCGGCTTACGGCTCAATTAGCGGCATGCCCCCCACGCCGCACACGAACACTTTATATAACGTATACACTGATTTTTTTCTTTATCTTAAAACTACCTGTTCCCCGGCCGCTTTGCTGGCCATAAAATTACACGTGAAAATTGACTGAAATGTTCCTTGAGAACAATCGCAGCCGCAAACGGTTTTCTATAGCAATCCGTTACTATAGCAACCGTATAGTTAATACGAAACGAATTAATAAAGGATCTATGAAATTAAAAACAAATATCCTATAAGCAGCTACAAATCATTTCGGGTCGAGTGATCATGTTCCCATGTCGATGAGATCACTAGTTTTCGCGTGATTGACGTTAAATGAAAACACATTTTCATTATCTATATATACATACATATATGTAAATGTGCTTGGCCGCATTGAGATATAAGATATTAATTCTACATCAGTTATTCCCCCACAACGCCCTTCAAATCAGAACACAGTAGCGTTTGTTCTAGAGTATTAGAAATCTAGCTCCAGTAAGCCATATACTTTGTTCAAAACAATATTAATGTAAAAGTAATGGTGGTAGATATCTGCTGCTAGAGACTGTCTAGGTAAACACCACCGCAAGAAGCAGTGTGCAAACATTGCTTTGATCAGGTTTAAAGGGCGCTGTACCTAGTGAAATTCCTGCGGTAACGAGACCTTAAAATTTTGTCTCAAGGTGAACGGCACAATGTGGTACAGTGTATATCATATTTTTTGTTATTAAAGGGAAATCTAAAAGATCTCCTGCTTCTAGAAGTGGGATAATAAGGTTGTATGGGATTTTTACTCACTAAAACTCTTTCGGTGGTTATCTTCAGTGCGTTGTGGGAGGTCCCGGGATCTCTTATGGAACGCACTGGTGCTATCCAGCACTACGCCTAATGTGTGTCCCAAGAACGGTTTCAGCCCTCTTCGACATCCTCGTTTTGGAACGATAAGAACTAGAAGACCTCGTACCTGTCGTGCATCCCAGGCTCGCTTAGTGGACAAGTGAGTGTCCTCCCCACCTTCAAAGTCTACAAACCCGAAAACTATTTTAGTCGCCTTCTACGACAGGTAGGGTTTACTTTAGTCCTATTCTCACTAGCCCGAGACTACAGGTCAAGTGTATATAATACATAGCACCACGACATACGTCAGCCGTCTCGTCGTTTCATCCAACAAATAAAAACTAACCCAGAAAGCGGTATTTTTTTTTTATCAGTCGTTAAGGTTGACCTCAAAGGGTCACACGCGCAATTCCTTTAGTCATTACTAGTAACGTAATTAATTAACGTTACAAGCGCGGAGATTATACGCATCGCCATAACCGTTATCGCTACGCTGCATTGGTGACAGCATCAGTTTACGTTGCTCGGTTTTCAGTAATTATAATTAATTGCATTATTTTGTGTCGAACCGCGATAGCCCCGGGGTTACTACGCGTATCGCAGCCGCCGGGCCGACGGGGTCACCGAATGTACATGCATTATAATTACATCAATACAATGTTCATCTAGCTGTTTTGTCTCAGACTGCTGTTAACTTAAACTATTTAGACAGTTATCTAAATATCCCGATCAGAGATATCGGGGTGAGTCTCTACATAGGTAGAAATCTCGATAGTCATCACGATATTTGTGAAACCCTAAGGCCAGGAGACCTAAAATTTGGTAGGAATATTGCTGGAATGCCGCAGGGCCTCTTCCGAATTATTACCTCCGCGGCTATCTTTGGGAACGGAATTTCGTAAAATCCATTATTAGCTGACCTATACTCGACAAAAGGAATATTTGTACCAAATTTCAGGTCTCCAGGCCTTCTGTTTCCGGAGGTATCGCGACGAGTCTCCACATAGGTGAGAAATCTCTACGTAGGTGGTAATATGTTAGAGATACCTCTGATATGTAAGTCGCGTGATGCTATCAGTTTATTGAAAGTGTATAAGTATCACTTTATTTTGAAGATGGTGAATCGATGATGTGATCATTATTCTTCTTCGTCGGTATCACTCTTGACAGAGTGGTCGTGGTCATCACTTTTGTTGGTCGCAAGCTTAACAACACTACGCCATTCTTCTCTGGTGGCCGCCTTTCTTGTGCATTCATATAGCGGTAACGATGATGAGCCATTTACTGCCGCCTAAAGGCGGTAGACCAGGTAAACCTGGTCAGTCTATCCCATAGGCGTTCTTCTTCGTGACCCACTGTGATGATACAATATTGTTAATGTTATCATAATTATCGCGCACTCGTAGACTTCGCGGCGCTCGGTCGATAGGGAACTTTGTCCTTTGTCTGGAACTTGTACATTTCTAATATAACATTATTCCGTGCTACTTTGTAGAAACGAGCTTTTATTTTAACGGCAGCGGTGCAACTCGGTTCTATCGTCGAACAGTAGTGTGCAAACATTACTATGTTGCAGTTTGATGAGTGTTGTTCTAGCTGGAGACAACATTATTCTTAATCTAGTCGTACGCGATACGCCTACCCATAACATACTAAGGCGCTGGTAAAGATGATATACGCTGCACCGTGTGCTCGTCGCTTTGAGACATAAGCTTTTAAGTGTCGTTACCCCGGTAATTTCACTAGCTACAGCTCGCTTCAAACCGGAACACAGCAATGTATGCATTACTGTTTGACGGTAGAAATGCATTCCGGAGGTACTAACCTACACGGTCTCCAGCAACATAGACCTACCACTAGTAAAATTTACTGCGCTAACGATTTTTAACATAATATATCCTTATGATAAGCACAAAGTGATGCTGTGTAGATGAACTTTACCGCCACGTTGTTATAGACAAGGTTTTCATTTATCTTCAGGTGGCAGGTCTCTGTTGCCAGAGACCGTCTAGGTAGGTACCACCTCTGCGCTTATTTTTGTCTCAAAACAGTGTGTGCAAACATTACTGTCTTCCGGTTTGAAGGGCGTTGTAGCTAGTGTAATTATTGTGGTAACGAGACTGAACTACTTGTCTCAAAGCGGCGAACGCAATGTTTTGCAGTGTATATCATATATATATAACTAGAATCACATTGTAATAGGCGAGTGTATCGCTTACCATCAGGTGAACATCTTGCTTGTCTCGTCGCTTCGTCGAATAAAAACGGAGACGTATATGCTTTGAAGATTATACGGTGGTAGTCAATATCAAGCTTTGTCCCATCGTAGTTTGTGGCTGTAAAGAATAGAACTAACAGTATCTCGTGTTTTAGAAGACGACTAGTTCTTCACCTTTGCGGGTCTTAAAGATGAAGGCTCTCGACGCTTATTGACTAGAAGGGCTAATACAAGATTGTGTAGAGACTACGGAAGTACAGCGAAAGTGGTTGTAATAGAGGACTAGGGCACTAAATATACGTAAACGTCCTAAATCAAGCGTCAAATGTATTTCTGTGAGCAGGCGTATAAGTTACCACTAGTGGAACAGTCGCTAAATCTCTGTGGTGTAACAGCGAAGGTTATGAACATCACGCTAATTGGAGGTTTTCCAACAGTAAGCTTCACAGATTATACCCACTCTCCCCCGCAATGTGGCAACAACGACAGTGAATATATTTCAATGTCGTCAGGCCTACGGCTAAGTGACAGGTTGTGACGAGGTAGCCCATGCCAAGAGTTGTTGACGCTTTCGCGGCCGCAAGCTTGCCAATTGACGTATGCTGGTATTAATTTGACCCAGTGGACTTTGTGCCTAGGAAACACGATAATGTCTAAAATTGTTCCCCTCGCACTCTACTCCACTACCCGCTACTAAATGACGTAAGTAACTATCGCATATTATCATCATCGTCATCAACTGATAGACGTCTACTGCTGGACACAGGTCTCCTCCAAAAATCCTCGCGTTTGAATGGGTTCATGTTGGGGGTATTTGGGCCTTTTTCTACCACGCCGTCCCAATGCAGATTGGTGGGAATATCTCATATAATCCCATCAAATCCTATGCTATACTGTCGCATATAATCCAATCAAATCCAAAAATCCTGATCGATTATAATCCAAATTATCATCAACATCTTTATAAGCATACACTACTCCATTGTTAGACATAGGTTTCTTAGAGAGATCGTCTAGGTAGGTACCGTCGCAGCCCCAATTGCACCCAAAAAACAGTATCCTGCAAACATTACTGTGTTCCGGTTTGAAGGGCGCTGTAGCTAGTGAAATTACTGGAGTAACTAGACTTAACATCCCAGATCAAGGCGACGAGCACAATGTGGTGCTGTGTATACCATCTTAACTAACACTACGTTGTTATGGGTAGACATATCGCTTACCATCAGGTGAACGACCTGCTCGTCTCATCGCTTCGTTGAATAAAAAATGCTTAGTTCCTAATCTTTATGCCCTTCTAGAAATAAGTCTATAGTTATCCTGTATGTATAAAATTTGTTCTAAAAAATTTGTGAAAAATTTTTGAAGGTAGATAAAAATTATTTTTTTTTGTTTTCTTGTTCATTTAAATATTCATTATGAATAAACCGTTAATAAAATATAGTTCAGGTCGTTTTAAAATAATTAAAAAATTATCGGTTTCAGTGTTGGTAAATATATATACACACAACATTGACAGGAAATCGTGTTTAATAACTACTAATTACGTGTTTTATCGAAGGCAGTTATTAGTTACAACCCTTCCTTTTAACCCGTTGTAACTATTTTTCTTATATATAATAGTACAGCAGTTTTTTAAACTAAGGTACAGTCTCACAAACAATAAGTAAATAATTTACGAAAACTATTTAAATGTTTACTAGTTTCTGATAAACTAAGCATAGGAAATGTAAAAATGGACTCGGGTGACAATGACCATGCACTTGCTAAATATTTCTTAACTTTGTTATTTAATCGTCATGGTTATCAGCCGACCAACTACTACTGCTGAGAATAACTGCCTCCACCAAAGATCTCGATATAGATCGACTTTCTCCATCTCTACTTTGTTACTTATGCTATTATAATCATAACTTGGACCTTGAGTCGTTCTCGTCGATCCATCCAGCATGTGGTCGTCCCAAGCTGCACTTGCCTCGTTTTCACTCAGTTTGTTCTTTCATGGGCCGTCCGATCTTCGCACTATGTAGTCCCTCACCACTAGCACACTATTCTCCTGTGCTTTAGATAAAACAAGCTCGAGCTGCTTGAAATTAATGTGTCATTTCTCTGATCCATTTTTACGGCAATAAGGCACGAGGCTCTGGTCTGCAAGTTACATCAATCCGAACACAGTAATGTTTGTACACTGCTGTTTGGTGACAGAAATAGTAGCTAAGGTACCTAACTAAATGGTTACTAAGTGGCTACTAAGTATCATTATGGCAGCAGGTTTACAATATTAGGGTTTCAGTTGGTCAAGCGGTTTAGTTCTGGTGATAGGTCTAGCTGGAGATCGTGTAGGTAGTTGGCCACCACAGCACTTATTTCTGCCGTTAAAGAAAAGTATGTAAACACTGCTTTGTTCCGGTTTAAAGAACGCTGCAGATAATGTAATTACTGGTATAACAAGATTAAACAATAAAAAAAAATAGTTCTCCGGAGGCAGTTAATCACTATGTAAATATTGTACTCCGTCATATTGGTATTATTTTTATTGAAAATAAGGTCCCGTTATCAAATCGGTTGTAACTCGAGTAGTAATAGATAGGCGTATGATTCGCGCACAGTAAACATCACTATCGTGGTGGTGACGTGCGCCGACGCTACACCCTCGTCAGTATCTCCTTTACGACCGCATCGCATACATTTTACAAACTTTATTAATTGCTCTGACCCTAGTGGCCCGACCTTGTGATAGGCGTCGATGGGAAAGTGGTTAAAACTGGAGATCGTTTAAAACATTTTTTTTTCTTCTACATCCATTGCACAGCTGCGGTATAGAAAATATTTTTTTTTTATTAATCTTTGAGACAAAAAAAAATTTACAAAAAATACACCAACTATTACCTGAAAACCAGTAGGGTTTACCTGGGTAATACAGTCTCGTGGCCTAGCTGCAGCGCAATTCACATCCGGGCCGGTTTGCAATGAGCCATCTTTTTACCCTCGCTCGGTATCTGAGATCATAAATGAAAAGTTAACATATTGGTTACAAATATTGTGAAAAAAACTTAAATTAATCGACTTCTAAATTTTCCATTTCTACTATTACTAAAACAATACATTTTTCGAAAAGCTGCAGTGTATAATTACATGCAGTTACAGGTAACGTCTCGATTCATTTCCTAATATCTTGACCCTAGTCTAGAAGAATATCTATATAGTGATTAACCGCCTCCGGGAAGCTAAATTTTTTTTGTTGGTGATTCTCATTACCCCAGTAATTAAATTAACTGCAGCGCTGTATGAACCGGATCATAGTAGTTTTTGTATACTATACTATAGCGACAGAAATAAGTGCTGTGGTGGTACCTACCTACCAGTCTCCAGCAACAGAGACCTATCACCAGAACTAAACCGCTTGATAAACTTAAACCCTAATATTGTAAACCTGCTGTCATAATGACACTTAGTAGGTCACCTTTGCAGAAGACCATCTAGATGGGTACCTTAACTCCTATTCCTATCACCAAACTGCAGTGTACAATCATTACTATGCTCCGGTTTGGAGATCGTTGCATGTAGTTAAATTACCTTTGTAACAAGACTTAACATTTCATGTCCCATATCGACATCATAATCATAACTAGCGCCACGTTGTTACGGGCAGGTTTATCATTTATTATTAGGTGGATATGAATGATTAAAAAAGTTAAATAGTTTCTATAAGTATTTCTTTCAAGAAATACAATCGTTTAAAGGAGAAAGTAAATTTTTTTGGTTTTCATGAGCCTCCAAAACCCTTAAAATATGAAAGAAAATGATCATTCTTCTGTGATTCGTGGGACTGGATATTGGTGGAAAGGAGACGCATGTAACATCATCATCAATGATAACTGAATGTAATAAGGTTTTTTTTTTTAATCAGGTTGGCTACAATCCAAAGGATGTAGGGGGTCCCACATACTAAGTCATGGGACTCAAGCCAACCTCACCTGCTCGTAGTGCACCCTGCTAATCAACAAACGAGGCTCTTGCTTTCATCAAATCGCATTGGGCCAGCGTGATGGAAAATGGTCCATATCACCTCATATGAACCCTTATAAACGACAACCCCTAGTTCTCAGCGGTAACCATGCTCACTGTATGTGCAGATCTTTGGGGTAGGCTTATGTGCAGCAGTGGACGTCTATCAGCTGATGATGATGACAGCCATCATTGCATGGCAAGTGTGCCGCTATAACAGCACCGCTGAGCCGGTGGAGTATTTCAAGCGAGCTCATTGTTTTCGCGTGTCTATGGAAGCACTGGAACGCAGACGGATAGCCCCGTCTGCCGAGTGCTATGGTTTACGGCCGCTCCAAATAAATAGTGCGTCGTTAATTTATTTACTGCTCGGTTTACTGCCGTCGTTCCTCGGACGACAGTAAAACTGGGCCGTCCATCAGCAACAATCGAATGCTGCACACCTTCAGTGTCTACAGTTCCAATAGATTATGAACACAATACAACGTTTATTACCTATCTGTGTATTTTTCTGAATTTAAATGAAAAAGTACAACAGTCATATGAAAGTAGTACTCTGTTGTCAAGAGACTGTCACATTTTTTTGGTTTCGGTGGGAAAATCTTCGAAAGATACCCTGCTTCTGAGAGGAAGACAGGTTTATGTGAGATTCTTACTCATTAAAACCCCCTCGGTGGTCTGCATCAGTTCATTCGGAGAGGCTCCGGGATCTCTTATAGAACGCACCGGTGCCCCTCTACACTTTCTGTTATACGTCTCTGAGGAGGATTCTACATCTTATGCATCATCGCTGAACTATACCCTGTCCCACGCAGGTTCGCTTGACGAGCGATAAGGGCTCCCGCCCTCAAGACCTCCGAAACTACTAGACCCTTTTAGTCGGCTTCTACTACAAGCAGGGCTTGCCGGAGACTGTCTAGGTAGTTACCCCTGCAGCGCGTAATTTCCGCCACCAAACTGTAGTATATATTACTGTGTTTTAGTTTGAAAAGTAGTAGCTATTGAAATTACTGGGGTAACGATACCACATCTTATGTCTCAATGCGACGAGCGGCAATATGGTGTTGTTTATGACATCCTAATCTGCGCCACGTTATATGGAGGCGTAACACTTACCATCAGCTGAATGTCCCGTTCTTCTTATCACTCTGCAGAATGAAAAAATAAATATCTATGGGTATTGAACATTGACAAGAAAAAGTACATAATAGAAAATATCTACGAGAGTAAAAGAGAAAGAGTTGGTCATAAAGCTCAGACTAAAGAGACTGCTTTGTCGATAGCGAAAAGTGAAATAAATCGATCCGGTTTACCTTTCTTTTAATTATTTACAACTAATGTAAGTAGCTCGCTGGCCTAACGGTTAGGGCGTGCGGCCTTCACTCCGCTGGTAGCGGGCTCGCATCTCGTCATGTACCGATGACTTTAATATTTAAGTTATGTACATTTGTGAACTTTAGCAACAACAGCGAAATACAAACGGTGAAGGAAAACATCGTGAGGAAACCTGCACATGAATTGGAATTTATTGTAAGGTGTGTGTGAAGTCACCAATCCGCATTGGGCCCGCGTGGTGACTATGGCCCCATCGCCTTCATATTGAGGGTGTGCCTGTGCCCCCAACAGTGAGGTTGTTAATTGACTGTTGAAAAAATTAAATGTAATAAATAAAGGTAAATAAACTTTTTAACCTCCATCTGCAGTAGCGAAGGTTTGTACACGGCTTTGCCAGGTTACAGTTTACCTGCGCATTGTATACAAATAGGTTGAACGCGTGCGCACCTGAACAAATACCCCGCTTACGCGAAACTTCGGCATTTCATGAACGTCTAGCTTTACACGTCGACAATGCCGAGCTATATATTGTTTTTTTATATATGATGTAACCACGAAACCAACGGATGATAATCTATCAGTCTTAATCTCTTGAGGCAAATCATAATGAAAATTTAGGTGAATACATTAAATAACTGGTGGTGGGACACTGTGGCCGGAGACCGTCTAGTTAGGTATCATCATAACGCCTATTTTTGCCGCCTAACTGTAGTGTGCAAACATTACTGTGTTCCGATTTGAAAGGCGCTGTAGCTAGTTAAATTTACGGGGATAAACAGACAACATATTGTCACAAGGCGACGCGCACAATGTTGTGTTGTGTATTTTATCCTGACTAGCGCTACATTGGTATAGGAAAGCGTATCTATTACCATGAGGTTAACATCTTTCGTCTCGTCGCTTCGTCGAATAATAAAAAAAATATTTATGTAATTTAGCGACGAGACGGGCGGCACGTTCACCTGATGGTAAGTGAAATGTCCGCCCATTACAACGTGGCGCTAGTTAAAATGGTATGCACTGGACGACATTACGCTCGTCGCCTTAGACACAATATGTTGAGTCTCGTTACCCCCGTAATTACACTAGCTACAACACCCTTAAACTGGAACACGGTAATGTGTGCACACTACTGTTTAGCGGCAGAAATAGGCGCTGCCGTGGTACCCACCTAGGGGGTTTCTATCAACAGATACCTACCAACAGTAAAATATGTTCTTCATCATTATCAGCCGACAGACGTCCACAGCTGGTCATAGGCCTCCCCCAAAGGTCTCCACGTCTTGGAGTACATTGTGGAAAATTGAATCCACCACGATGGCGCAGTGCGGTTGAGTGGTCAGAGCCTCGTCTGTTATTCAGCAGGTTGCGCCGTGTGCAGGTGAGCTTGACTTGGGCTCTGTAAGATGTTCGGAATCCCTTACACCCCCTAAAAATATATTTGGTAATGAGTAATATTTAGATCGTCTTAAAATGAGAAGATAAATATATAGATTAAAACATTTGATCTTCACTGTACAAATGGTGACGAATCTGTTCACCCTAGTTTCTTAATGCCTCTGCAATAAAAACAAAATGTTAATTCTTACTGAAGTAAAGCAGTCAGTCTCGTGTACACCAAGCTCGCTGATCATTAATTAATACAATAATATATATATCTCAACACTCTTTGGTGTTGAGAAATAAAGATATAGTAATTTAAATGCAAGAGAAAAAAAAAGGTTTTCAAACGCTTCAATCGTCGAGTAACCATGCGTTTCGCTTATACCGGAATTTTTATTCAACATGAACATTGCTGTGATAAATCTTTCAACTCCGTATAAGGCATTAACAGCGCTGTCGCCGAGTTGCAGAGCCGACACGGCGGTGCACCTCCCCACCGTACCCCTCTATTTAATTATGACTAATATTAATTAACGAACACCTTTTCTGTGAGTCCTGCAACTGCAATTATTCTGTGTAGATGATTAAAAGAATCAACTCAATTACTATAATCTTGGGCTGCGTGTGCTTCGGATAAAACTTGTCTAATTATTTCTAACCTTCATTCTCGCTTACACTACTTATTTTAGTTATAGAAATTAGGTATCTTCTGTTGCCTGTGATATCTATCTTCTATATGTATACAAAGAAAATGAGTTGTTTGTTGGCTAGTCACCTGAAAACTAGTGAACGTCCCGACACAAACATGACCCTTGGACGCGGAATGATTTGTAGATTGTTATAGGCTATTTATTTGTTGGAATTTTATAGATCCTTCGTTTTTCTTTATTTCATTCTTCGTTGCATTTGGTATTATTTATGCGGTTGCTATGGTAACGGTTGCAATAGAAAATCTTTTGCGGCTGCGGTGGCTCTCAATGAAAATTTCAGATAAATTTCAAGTCCTAAGTTTATATTACGGCGAGGAAAGCGGCCTGGAAAGAGTTCATAATAAATTATTTTCTTCATTAATATAAAAGCTGGAAGTTCATCTGATGCTTAAAATACGCCTTTCCGCGTGTACCGGATGGTTAACGATAAAAGGTGTTCGCGGGATCCAAACTCTCAGTTTTAAAGTAGTAAACGAAATAACTTTTAATATTTAGTTAATATCATGTATGTGTATATATATATATATATATATTGTATTTATTAGATGCACTTACCTCATCATCTCTGCATTACCCAAGGTATTAAGTCCGCATTAAGTCTGCCTTTACACGAGGTGTATAAAGTTAAATAAATAAATAAATAAACCATATATTTAACGATCACTGCATTGATACAGATCATATAAAAAGTCTATCAGGCGAATTAAATATTACCTCCAAAGTCGCGTCTACCATTTGTATTGAACAGCCGCATTTGGAAAACCCAGCTTGACGTAGTTAGTCTTATTCCTGATTAGGTAATTAGCCAATTTGTATATACATCAGTATTTGCAGTTTATTTTATTTCGCTATTTTTGCTCTTAAGGGACCTATCAATCCTATCGTATCTGATTCATTTAACTCGTAAGTTACAAGATGTATAATCGTGGTTAAATCATGGTCTTTGATTATATGGTAGAACCGTCGCGTCGCTATATATTGCTGGTTAACGAGGTAATTTGAATCCGATCGAGCTCTCGCCAACTCATCAATTTGATGGACGAAGAAAGGAGAAGAAAGTTAAATTTGTCAAAAAAATGTGTAAAATTTACATATATATAACTTTAAGCGATCCTTCGGTGAAAACAACAACTGTCCGAAATCCCATTCTACTATAATAATAAAAATCCTTTATTTCCACTACTAACATATTTAAAGTTATCATATCCTCCTATTTCACCCTCACTAACCCTATCTACATTTCTCCCTGAAAGTAGTATGTCGAAGTAAACCGTTTAATTAAGTAATTCGACCGTATTACAAACAAACGCCGCTCGGGGTCCACAATTGGACTCTGCACCAAATAGATTTAACCCTTAAAAAACGGGCGCGTCCAATGTTTACCAACAAACACACAGTGGTCACCCTCAGTTTGTTGAGGCTCAGCAAACAGAGGTGTCCCATGTCCCATACAATATTTGTGTTGTGGATGATTTAGAAATTAAAGTCGCCAAGGTATTTTATAATTTCCATTGACTCGTTTCCTCTCTGGCTCTTGTTTGGGAATTGTTTGATATTGTAATACCGATAATGCAATTATTACACATTGTTGGTTTTAAAGTAAAATTAATATTTAAAAACTGCTTAACAACATGAATTTGTGTAATTTTTTAAAACTAAATTTTAGGACATTTCATATATTTTAATTTACACGAACTATTTAGTCGTGTATATAATATATGAAAAAAAAATCCTTGTAGTGACTTTTGAATAAACCAGATAACAGATTTTGGACAAGGTTCACACAGAGCACACTTGGTTGTCAAGTTTAATGTATTTTACTATAGAAACGAAAAATTTCTTGCCTAGTAACATAGTTTCCTGAATCAAACCCGCAGCCACATATAATAAAGTATTGATGGTGATAAGGCTTTTTCAAGCAAATTTCTGGCTAGTTATCATATACTGTCTAGCAACGCCGCTATCCTGCTGTCACATGAGTTATATATATATACACACATATATATATATATATATATATATATAATGTATTTCGGACGAGTCTACTTTACCGTCTATGGCTCCATTGTCACTAAACGTTATGCGAAATTGAGGTCACTTGTTAGCCCATTATAAATGTAAAAGTGCTTATACACAATTCATAACTCGCATTACCATTACTGATACATAGTCATTGCTAAACAAATTTCTCATCATCATCAGCCGACAGACATGGGTAGACGACGTAAATTATGAATTTATAAGTCCGTGAGGTCAAAAGTTTAGCGACTGCTGTCCCAGAGGTACCTTTAGGGTTTTGCTATATTAGGTCCTATGGAGTACTTTACCCCTTCTGATCACGCTTGTCTACCCTTTAATTTTTAAATGCTATGTATATATGGGGCTGTAAGGTCCGCGAATGCTGGCCGCGTACCGGTAGACGTAGTGCTGGCAGGCCTCCTACTAGGTGGTCCGGAGATCTGATTAAAGATAGCCTACGGACAGCGCAGGACCGTTCGGATTGGAGATCCTTGAAGTGGGCCTATGCTCAACAGTATGTAATGTAATAACTATTAATGTAGTGTATTATTCAACTGTTAATGTAATGTAATAACTCATGTAATGTGATTTTCATAATATAAAATATATGTATTCATTTTGTTAGATATTTTTATATTTTTTTATTTATGTTATTCATACATAAAATGGTTATGATAACACTATAAAATCCCGAGTATTACGACAATTTTCCACGCCAGTGAAACGAAAGGGAAAATGATATTACACATATGTCCTTATCTGGCCAATTGAATCGCTGTCGCGTGAGAGAGGGAGAGCGGGAGACCGGGAGAGCGGCACCGTGTTGTGGGGTGCTACGGATCCGACGGGGATGTAGCAAATATTGTACAGCGGAGAGTGATTATGAGGAGAGAGGGGGACGTCAGATTAATCGTATTCATAGTACGAACCAACTATTTTTTTGTATATTCTTTTAAGTTTCGACTATTGAAGAATACTTTAAGACTCGAAGGTTGAAATTTAATTTAGACATGCAACATCAACAAAACTCATCTATATTACTTCCTTGATTTAATTTACATTAAATGTTAATATTTATTTGTTTATTAATACGACGTAGATTTACATTAACCTCACACAGACTGTCTACTCCATGTTATCCATATCTTTCAAGCTTAAGCATCTCTATCATCTGCCCTCTCCTCTCTCTCATGTAAATAATAATTTCAGAATCTGCATCCTTATTATGACTATGAGTACAGCCGCAGTCGGCCGACTGGCTGCGTAGTGATTAATCGCGGGAATTTAACGCGACAGTGAGTCGAGCGCGGTTCGATTCCCACCGCTGGGATAGCATGCTACGCCTCTATCGTGACACACGTGAATGTAGTAGCCCGCTTGTTAACTGTCATTAGTTACAATTATTAGCGTAATGTGAAAATTATCAAAATATATAACACCTGCCATAATCTAAACTACCCTAATAATTTAACCGTTTTTGATTTTGTCTTTCATTATAGCTCCTACTTTTGCATTTATATTGACCAATATTTATTGCTGTAGCGTCTCTGTTGTCGGAGACCGTCTAGGTAGATACCATTGCAGCTCCATTGCAACCAACAAACAGTACTGTGCAAACATGTGCTCCGGTTTAGAAGAAGCTGTAGTTAGTGGAATTGAGGGGGTAACAGGGCTTAACATGACGATGAGGACTATGTGGTGTTTTATACCATCTTAACCAACGCAACATTATTACGGATGGAGCGTCTTGCACGCTCCTCGCTCGCTCAAATAAGATAAAAAATAATCTAGACCATAATCGGTTCAGCCGTTTAGCGGCCACTCGTATACAGATGGGATCGTTAAACTTATTTTTTACGTACGCATAAGTTCACCGGCGGGTAGCCACGTGCCGGTGTGCGGGTAGTGCGGGTAGTGCGGTTCGTTTCCCACTGCTTAATGCCCCTCGCTGCAATCTGCACGACCGCCATATTGTCGAGTGCTCTCCTCCTGTTTTTATTTTGTATCTGATATATTTTTTAATCGCCTCCTAATCGTTTAACAGCGTCGGGGTTGTTTGTAGTTTTTAGTTATTTTAATACCCTTATTGTTAAGACCACGTCTCTGTATAAACTTTCACATATACATCTGTTAGTCACTGGATAGTTTTAATATAAAGAAATATTGGCGATAATTGTTTTAAATCGATAGAATGACTTTGTTGTTTATATATATGTATCATAGTTAATGCTATTGTTTATATATCATTCCTTAAAGAGAACGAATCGCGTCGTTGTCACCATCTTTTACAAACACTTATGAATGATTCATCATGGTCATCAGTTTAGTCCAATGATAATCACTGATGAACGTTGTCTCCTGTATTCAACTGTTCTCGGCGATAATCACCAGGTCATCAATACACTAGGAACGGAACTATTCTGCACTGGTCTAGCGTACGCAATACGTGATCTTAACCAATGATAAAATAACTATTAGATAAACCAGCAGCTCTATTTTACTACTTATTAGTAAAAACGTTTCGATGATATTGTGTTGTGGAGTTTGGGCAGCGGTAATTTTTTTTTAAACTACCTGACAACTTCTCTCGCCACATTGTAAAACTGTAACCATAGCAGCATTGCTGTACTCCTGCTGGCAATACACAAAAGCCAGAATATTCCGGGTGAGAAGAAATTATCAACATATACTATACTAGCTGTTTGTCGCCCGGCTCTGCTGGTCGTAATATCCCTGGAAGTCCCTTTGGGAAAAGAATTTTGTAAAATCCAGTCTTAGCTGATCTCTAAACGGCAGAAGTAATATCTCTACGAAATTTTGAGTCTACGTCTGATAGTTTTGAAGATCTCGTAATTAGTCAATGATTCTCTGGATATCCTATATATACATAGATAAGATAGAAGCAAAGTGTTAATTCATTACAGTTCAAATAAATATCGCCCCGTGTAATTTGAGGGGTTCATATTGTCTCTGTAAATATACTGCGCTATAAAGGAGTGACAGATCATTAATTACACAATTATGTATAATAAACTGCAAACTGTGTTGTACTCGTCCGCGTTATCTCACACTCGCTAACCCCCCGTGGTACAGTCGACGACATAATTCACGCCGCAGTAAACAGATGTAATTAAAGCTCAGTGTTAGCGGCGGCGGCGCGCGGCCTGCGCGTGCGCCCGTCCCTTTGTCTTTCGCCGCTTTTTGACAAATCACTGTCACCATTGTAGGCTTAACACGTTGACTGCCACCGAGCTTTCAAAAAGTTCCCACAATCATAAATAAATTCAACTTTTTTTTTAATACATAACAATTATTATGCTTGTCTGAATAATTATCTTCATTTAGATAGACCTTAATTTTTTCCTTTCACATTTTATTATATTAAATCATTTAGTCCTTGGCCAGGATCCTACTAGTTAAATGATCAAGCGCAGTGTATCTAGTAACAGACCATTTATTTTACTTTTAAAAACTTTTTTTTCGCTCCATTGCTATTTTTTTCAAGGAGGAATTAAACCTTTTTGTCTTCACTTCAAGAAGTCATTCATTGATTTTTATAATGTTATAGCTTGTACATAAATAGTAGTAATAATAACCTCTAGTAGCCGTCCTGAGCTGGTATAAATTTAGTAGTTATACTGTAGCTAGACATTCAAGGTGTTAACAAATTATCACGGAAAACACCATAGCTTTGTAGTCATGCTTACGATAGAGCAAGCAAAGCGATTCAATTTCAATAGCATCTTACAATAAATCTTCATCAGCTGTATTATACCATTTTATAGATCCTACTATACTACCAGTTATAGTCCTTTTGGTATTTTAAATGTATTTAGTTTGTCTTCGTGTATCCTTGTTACGATTCCCAGTTTCCCAGTGCCCAGACGAAGCCAGAGATTCCTACTTAGTAACGTGAAGAGCAAGTGATTGTTAGAAATTGCTGACGTCAGTACTTTTATGTATGGCGGATGTTCTCTACATTAGGTTAGGCTATTACAAAAATAATACACTTAAACTATATAACATTAGCTGAAGTCGGAAACTGGGCGATATCGGATGAAAACATACGGGAATATTTCATATATAGTAACATTTCAAAATCTCTAGTCTAAATTGTATATCACGATTTTTTTTGTATTTTTGGAGTGTAATGTTAATACAGATAAATATCCAAAATTTATAACGATTGACCTTATGGAGTTACGAATAAATTTAAGGCTTTAATAAACGTTTCCTATAGTTGTGAATTAAGTTAAGTAATGATTTCAACGTACCGTTCTTTTTTTTTTCTACGAAGCTACGAGATGAGCGATACGTTCACCTGATGGTAAAGGACACGATTGCCCATGACAACGTGTCCGTAATTAGGATGGTATACACTACACTATATTGTGCTCGTCGCCTCAGACACACTAGTTGTCAAACATAAGAATCTTAAGTCTCGTTACCCTAGTATTTTCACCAGCAAACAGCGCGCTTCAATCCGGAACACAGTAATGTTTGTCGGCAGAAAGACGGTTCTTACCTAGTCGGTCTCTGACAGCAGAGGCCCATCACCGGTAAACCTGTTTGTAGAGAGATGATGGTTTAATCAGTACACTAAAGGTAATATTGATTAAAAATGGTGTCGAATTAAGTCGACAAATCATTTGAACGAGTGAAAAGCGTGTCGACATCGCACGACGCACCCCGCCATCCCCTGCCCCGGTTACATTGAGAGGTAGCGTATAATTTGGATTATCCCGAACAATGCAGTCGAATGGGGCGGTCCCGGCCGAGGAGTCGAACGCCGGGGGGGAACCGTAAACGCTTTGATACCCCTCCACTAGACCCTCGCCGTGTGTCCCACTTTAACTGATTATTTTGGAAGTGTATAACGCTATCTAAATTGTTGATTAACCATTCGTTTTTATTATACCCCTTCTATATTTATTGAAATTGCATACACCAATGAGTAATTCTACTTATTGTATTTTGCTATAGTAAAAATTGCAAATATTCTATGTAGAATAATTATTTAGAATTTATGATTAATTAACATATAGTTGTTGAATGGTTACTCGTACCAATTATTATTTAATAATCCTAATTCATGTTTGCCTTAGCCAGCTAGGCAAGTTTTTGGCTTGCACGGGTGATATCAATACTAGGTGTTAGTAAGATGGTATACTTCTACACTTTGATAAATATTGAAGTTTAAATACTGATCTTTCATAGACCTTAGTAATTTGTAAACGGCATACACTCTAAGGTTACGTTTCTGCTCTCGTCGTTTAAATAAAAAAAAGTCTGTAACTTTATTGTATATTTACTTTGTTGATAAATTCCAAAACATCCATGGCTTTTAGATCGTATTCAAACATCCGACTGGCGGTAGTCTGTCTGTCCCCGGGGACAGTCAAGTTTGGTACCACCACCGCGCCTATTTCTGCCGTCGAATTGCTTTGGTTATATAATATCCTGTCTCAAGGTGACGGGCAAAATGTGGCGCTGTGTATGTAATCCTAATTAGGGTTACATTGTTTTCGTTAGTTGTTCACCATGCCCATCTCGTCTGTTCGGCTCATAAAAATTCAATACATAGCTCGTATTAAACGTCATTAACTTTTTCATGGAAGTCACTGCCTGCTTTCATTATGAATACAAAAATAATATATTGTTAACACCTCGAGTAATAAATACGTTGTTTAAAATGTGCATTAAATTTGAGTTAGGTTTTAAAAAAATCAGATATAATCCACCCCATCTAATAGAAACGGGAGCTTATTATAATTGCCGCTTGTGCGCCAGTATCGTAGGCAAACTTAAAGCAATGCTCCCCATCGCATCTTCAACTACAATATAGTTCGGAGCTCAACTCACGGGGGCGCCGCTGTACAATAGTGGACCCCCGTGTTTGCACGCAGCTAGCAGTCCTACGGGGTGCGACTGGGACGTTACGGTTTAATGGGTTTTAGGTGCAAGTATATAGGTCCTGAATGGGGCGGCGAATGGGCATCGTCTCGTTTTCGCTCCTTGTTGAGGTACGCGGCAACATATCCGCATCTTTAATAACATTACATTTTATATAACTTTAATGTACAGTAGTTTACTAATTTTGAGAAGTGATAGTCCAGTAAGTTCGGTTCGGTTAGGATTCGGTCACCATTGAACTTCCGGTGAAGGAAAACATCGTGAGGAAACCGATCTGATTCAAGAACAACTGATATCCGAAAACCAGCACTTGGATAACATGACCTTGTGAGAGATCACTCCAGATCTCATTACCGACGTAAATTGATTTTACTATATTTATATAGTTTATGTTAATTTTTATCTACACTATAGAAAAGCAATATGAACAATGGAACAGTTATGTAAGCTTAGTTATAAAGTTATTTTAAATGCAGTTTTGTTATCTTTCAATAACTTCACTTATGATCTAAATTTTAGATATATACTATGTCTTTATCAGGTGGGGTTATTTTTTTTTCAACAGTCAATTTACGTCCCCACTGTTGGGGCACAAGCCTACCCTCAATATGAGGGCGATGGGCCATAGTCACCACGCGGGCACAATGCGGATTGGTGACTTCACACACACCTTAGAATAAATTCTAATTCATGTGCAGGTTTCCTCAGGATGTTTACCTGCTGTTTCGCTGTTGTTACTGAACTTTACAAATGTACATAACTGAAATATTAAAGTCATCGGTACATGCCGAGATTCGAACCCGCGACCTTCGTTATGAAGACCGCGCGCTCTAGCCGTTAGGCCAGTGGAGATACCAGGGTTGTATTACTTAGTATTAATATTTTTATGTTGTGATGATAACCAAAGCGACCGATAGATAGGTGCATTTAACGACGCTCATAAATCTGCAATAAGCTTACAAACAATAATGTTTCTGACATAGAAATCTCAAAGAAATATGCAGTGTAATCATCTTAACCAGCACTGTATTGGTCGGTGGCTTTGTTATGTAAACATATGACATGTTAGCTTCAGGTTTCGTTGCGCTGATGGGTGGGGCACCGCTTGCTCGGCTGCACTGTCCCCCACTACCACCACCACCCCTACGGCACGAAGTGACGCAGGGTCGGTAGAGCCCTCTTCACCCGCTCGGGAACTAATTGAAATTTATTCGCTTCGCAGCGCATTTTATGCTCTGCGAATGTAACCAGGCTTTCACCGCTCCGCGAGACCTTCGCGGAGGTTTGCTCTAAAATCGCTTTAACAGCTTTTTGTTATCAAATTAAGGGATTATAGATAGTTAAGGAATAAGAAAAAAATATATATTTTATATATTTATATATTGAGGAGAAAACATTGTCTCTGTGCAAGCGTGTAGTGTATAGTCGAGAAGCTGTAATATCTTCATTGAGATGTGAAGTACATAAATAAAATTTTCAATGTAATTATCTCTATTACACTGATGTACATTATAATTTTTAATTGAACAAATAATTATTATAATTATTTAAAAAAACTATTTTGTACAAAGTCTATTTATAAGAAATATATACATTATTTAGATACATAACTACATTAGGAATCGCATTTTATTCGCATTTTCTTATGCAGTTTGTTTGAAAAAGGGTATGTATTTATTTCCGGTTACTGATATATAAATTATTAACATGTGATGTAAATATTTATTTCTAGTTTGTTATAATTATGTAATAAATAAACATAAAGATTATTTTACATTTACAACTAGCTGTTCCCTGCCCGCTATGCCCCCTTAATACCCCCGCAACTCCCTTTGGGGAAGGAATTTTGTAAAATCCATTCTTAGCTGACCTCTAGACGACAGAAACAATATCTGTACAAAATTCTAAGTGTTTACGTATAAAATACAACTACAACTGGGGACAGCTCTCTGTCGTCGGAGACCGTCTAGGGAAGTGCTACTGTGCAAATATTTCCGTGTTTCCGTTCGAAGGGGGCTGTGTCTAGTGAAATTACTGGAACGAGACTTAACACCTCATGCCTCAAGGAAACAAGCGCGATATGGTGCTATATATACCATTTTCACGCGGGCGTATCGCTTACCATCAGGTGAATGTATCACTCTTCTCGACGCTGAATGAAAATTAACTGGTAACCTGTTTACTCAGTGGTCTTCAATTACAATGGAGGTATGCCAGTGCACGCCTGTTATTTCTAATAAAGTAGACTAGCGGCAACTAGTCCAGAATCAAGCTATCATGTCACTACAAAATGTGTCTCAATGCGTTTTTATTGCGACGTCGTTAATGAGTCCGCTACTCACCTGGAGGTAGTCGACTACTGCACATAACTACAGTTTAATAGATCAACGTTCATTAAAGACCAGATACACTTATTGGGAAAACCGCTGTGTCCACGAGCTCGTCGAAGAAGTAAAACAATGTGCCAATATCGTACATAAAGTAGTAGTTAACTTTGAACTTATTTGTTGTTGTATATCACAGAAATATACCGAAAGTAGTAATACTGTTTTTTTTAAGTCATTTACTATTAGTCCCTCGCTGAAGACAGTCAAGGTAGATACCACCTCATTGGCTATTTCTGCCGTCAAACAGTCGTGTGGCAAACATTAATGTGTTTCGGTTCGACGGGCGCTGAAGTTAGTGAAATTACAGGGGTATCGAGACTTAATATCTTAAGGTTAAAGGAGACGAGCACAATGTCAGGGTCAAGCGACATCACTTACTATCAGGTGAACGTTGCTCGTCGTCGTCGCTTTGTCGAAAAAAAATTGTCTACACATTTTAATTTATTGAAAAAGGTTAAATTTAGAAGTAATTCTAGATAGCAATCATATAAACGATTCCAGTAAAAGATGAATATGACCTATTGACCATAGGTCGCTGGATGATATCCGGATCGAAGGACCACATACAATTTCGTAAAACTTTCGTGCACATTTTCATTTATCAACTACATTGCAGATTACGGATATTAGGCTTTACTTGAGGGCTGTCCTTTAAAAATATAAGTACAAAATTGACTGTAAGGGTCGAAAAGGCCTATCCCTATTTCGTCATCAAGTTATTGTTATGTTTGCGAAGTTATATATATCTAATCGACTTTTTTTTTGTACTGTAGCGTTATTAGTGAGGTCTGCGCACTATTATTGTACTAGTCATTACGAGGGGACTAATTAAGTGCAGTGTGCAACTTGTTACGCTACGTGCGTAGACTCAGTAAACGTGCACAGCATTAACTTTGCCGTTTTTTCGTGTGTTTATCATTAACTGCTATAGTGTATTAATTGAGCGGGTAATGGGTGACCATAAAGACGCAGCGATTACTGACTGCCGTTGTCCAAAAAAGCCGGTTAAATTTTTTTTAACGGAACCATGTTTCACATTATATTTGAGTGACGTATAGAAGTAAAGCAATGTTTATGAAAAGAAACATTACTCTCACAGTATATGTACTAACGATATTTATATGCAACATATTCATTGTTATATATAATTCTATTTTATGTAATACCTTATATATTTTTGCTCATCATACAGCCTATCGCAGTCCACTGCTTGTTCAGCAGTCTTTCTATAAAATTTTGATAGTGACTTGCCGGAGACCGTCTACCTACCACTGCGCCTTCTGTTCCGGTCGACAAACAGTAGTGTGCAAACATTGTATGCTGGTTTGAAGGGTGTTGTAGCTAGTGTAATTTCCGGGGTAGACTTAACATCTTATCTCTCAAAGATACGAGCACTAAGTTATGGAGTGTATAGCATATTAACTTGCGCTACATTGTTATGGATAAGCGTATCACTTACCATTAGAGGAACGTCGGGCTCGGCTCATTTCTTCCTTGAATAAAAAAAAATATATTAACTTTGTCACTTTAAAAGTGTTACCTAGCTGCTAAGAACACAGTACTTACTTAAGTATACACTGCACATGTTACTGGTGGTAGGTCTATGTAGGTAGTGCTATTTCTGCCGCCAAACAGTATTGTACAAACATTACTGTGTTCCGGTATGAAGGCCGCTATAGCTAGTGAAACTAGTGGGGTAACGTAACTTAATATTTTATATCTCAAGGCGACGAACACAATGTGATACAGTGTATACCATCTCAAGTAGCGCCACAATGTTATGGGTGGGGGGTATATCACTTACCATCAGATGAACGTCCCGCTCGTCTCGTCGGTTCGTAATAAAAAAAAGAGTGTTAACAGTAGTATACTATACTAATTATTATATAACGTTGCTATCGAAAAGAATCTGAATACGAAGGTAATTAGTGTAATCCGATCCACGACTTTGAAACCATGAAGAAGACACCTCGTGGCCCTCCGGGAGCTTAATAATTAAGCAAGTCTTGACTTAATGGTGTTAAGGGGGTCGGGGCCCGGTACAGTCGGCGACATTAGCCGAAGCGAGAGACAAACGAACGTAGACTTATCTGGATTTAACCTGAGATTAAAATAACGGTGTTAAAAGTTTAACTGATGTGTTCCTCTCGTGATGTATTAGGTTTTAATCGGCTTAACCGATAATTTTTTTTTTTTAGAGTGTTTAATCGCGATAACCCAAGAATGTGTTCAGCTATTTCAGATTTATCAACTGTTTTGTTTATGTCAGTATACCTTTACATACATTTACTTTATTATGGCAAAGAATTAGTAAAATATTAAAGACATTTTATTAAATATGAAAATATGAAAGATTAACTTTTTTTATTCAACTAAGCGACGAGATGAACGGAACCTTCACCTGATGGTAAGTGAAACTCCTGCCCATAACAGCGTAGCGCTGGTTGGGATGGTACACACTGCACCACATTGTGCTCTTCGCTTTGAATCATAAGATGTTACTCCAGTAATTTCACTAGCCGCCAACTCGCTTCAAACCGGAACACAGTAATGTTTCCACGGTACTGTTCGTCGGCTGCAATAGAAGCTGCGGTGGTACCCAAACGGTCTCCGGCAATTGAGACCTACGACCAGTGGAAAACTTAATGATTATAAACTTTTTAAGTATAAAGTCGCGATTATGGCCGATGTAACGAGTATTATCACGTCACGCTTAAGAACCTCTTCCACGTAACTTAAAACCAAACTTCGTACTTAAAAATGTCATATCAAACTTTCACTAGACTTTTTTTTTTAACTTGAAACTTGTTGAAAATGGCGTAACGAGCACGTCTTTGCATAATTTATAAATGGATCAATATAATTTTTATTCATGTACATAATAACAGAAAATAGCCGTGTTCCAGTTTACCGAGAAATTAATAAAAAATGATTTCAAATAACTATTACATACTAGTTTTCTAGATCAGTTGCATTTCCTATGTAAACGACGTGTTCGCTCATCATCAGGTACAGTAGTGGCAAGTTACTTTAAATGATGTATTACTGGTGGTAGGTCTCTGTTGATACAGCCCTGAAGTCTCGGGCTAGTAAGAATAGGACTAAGGTAAGCCCAGCTTGTCGTAGAAGCAGACTAAAAGGGTCTAGGAGTTTCGCGGGCCTTGAGGGTGGGGCCCCTTATCACTCGACAAAAGAACCTGCGTGTGACAGCGTATGGTTCAGCGATAGTGCCTAGGAGGGTTAGGTCCTCTCCTCAGAGTCATGTCAACACAAAGTGTAGAGGCGCATCGATGCATTCTATAAGAGATCCCGGAGCCTCTCCGAATGGACTAATGCAGACCACCGAGGGGGTTTTAGTGAGTAAGAATCTCAGATAAACCTGCCTTCCTTAGAAGCATATTTCGAAGATTTACCTCCGAAAACAAAAACAAAAAGGTCTCTGTCGATAAATGTAGTGAGGGTTGCGACTGTACCCGTGCAAGTAATGCAAATGTCTGGTGGTGGAGGCGCATTGTTGCCGCGGGCTTGTTTATACAAAAAGCTCCGGGACCCTTTAATGGGCCGTTTAGCCGGGGACGGCCTTGCTCTGGATTTTAAAGTGTCTCCTCAAACACTTAAAGGAACGGAATCTGTTTATTGCCGCCATCCCCCACACAACCCCTCCCCAGCTATTATATCATAAACGTTGGCTATTATATCACTTTCGTTGAATTTTGTTTATTCACGTACATTTTTTATATCGTACGTCTTTCGCTATTTTTTTTACGTGCTTATGATAAATTAGTTGTTAGATAGAATGTTTACTCAACACCATTACAACCCAAGACACAGGGTGAGAATGTGACTCCGTTCAGAGATTAACAAAGCTTTTGCAATTTATTTTTACGTTATCGTGGGTATGTTTCTAAAATCTAGATCAATGATCTGAAATGACGATGTTTCCAAACGTATGAATTTAACATTACTAGTTTGTTTCAATAAACATCATCGTGTATTAAAGTTCGATTAGGTTTTATAGTTTCGTTATCCACGGGTACGACTCGAGCGGTGAGAGCCAAGGTGAACTGGCTCCTTGTTGCGGTGAACGGGCACTTAGTATTTGTTTATTGTTGACGGGATGTTAAATGTGCCGCCGTTTGCAATTACCGTCAATTTTGCCCGACCAAATGTATGCCAGAGGGAGTATGAACTTCAGAATATTAGTCCCTGTCTCATGCGTTCATAACAGTCAATTTACATCCCACTGTTGAGGTTCGGGCCTACCCTCAATATGAAGGCGATGGGGCCATAGTCACCACGCGGGGCCAATGCGGGTTGGTGACTTCACACATACCTTAGAACTAAGTCTAATTCATGTGCAGGTTTCCTCACTATGTTTTCCTTCACCGTTTGCATTCCGCTGCTGTTACTAAAGTTCACAAATGTACATAACTTAAATATTAAAGCCATCGGTACATGCCGAGATTCGAAGCCGCAACCTTGGGAATGAAGGCCACACGCTGTAACCATCAGGCCAGCGAGCTGCTAAGCTCCCTGTCTCATTCATAACCAAGTCACATTGGGCACTGTTTTTCTAGAATTTTACTAATGAATTTTTTTCAAACTTTTTTTAATTGGATAAAACGAGATGAGATGTTCATCTTATTATAAGTGATACGTCTGCCTATATCAACGTAGTGGTTAGTTAGGATATTATACAAACTAAACCATCGTGCTCGTCGCCTCAGGACATGATATTAAATCTCATTATCTTTATAAAAGGACACAGTAATGTTTGCACACTATTGTTTACCTGGTACCTAAACAGATGGTCTCCAGCAACAGACATCTATCGATAGAGAATTCTCTTAGGATATGTCGTAGAACAGCGAATCACACGACTGGTTGGTTGCAAGCAGCATTTCATCAATCAACTAACCAAGTTATTATAACCAGTCTTTACTTTTCCCAGGTCTACTTACAGTCCCTAGCTCTCCTGCCAGGCTATCGAAATCACTGAAGCTTTTTTTGCATATAGCATAAAGGTAGAATCAGATCTATCTATAGAGTATCTTTCGAAGATCTTGTACAATTTTCTACTCTTACTCGATTACAACTTTCTACTTGAATCTTATGCACCGATGCATCTGAACTAAAACTGGAGGACAATCTATTTATTTATTTTTTAGTTATTTATTATTTAAAGAAATAGTAGTTAAAAATATTGTTTAACATACCAGAATGTTCAGTGCGAAATTTATCAAGATGATGGCATAACATGCGGCAACTTGGCAAATAACTTGCCGTTTGAGGAATACGTCGGTGCGACATTGCGTGGTGTGATAATCGTGCTTTATTTTTAACGTTTGGTATATTTTCAGTGACAGAAAAAGCTGGATACCAGTCGCCATATGGAGGAATGGACAATGGAATGGTGAGTTGATATTCTCTTTGTACCTGCTTTGCTGCGATGCTTGTAATGTACTTTACTGTTTACATATATACCTTTCAGTTTTGGGGGTTTATGTTTAAACAACATGTCGGCCTCGTTAGTAAAAAAATTTAAGTTATTAAGAGTATTTAATAAATATGTTATTTATTGTGCATAACGTTATAATTATTGTCTCTGTGAAGATTTCAAAGAACCTGAAAAGATTGGAAAATAAATATAATGTGGTAATACAAAAGAAAATAATGGTTTAAATATTTAGTTTTTTTAATTAATTATTTTGTTAACTAAAAAATCAAATAAGTGTATAAATTTAAACAGAAAAATTATAATGAATGGGGATGTGGCGGGTGCGGCTGAACGTCTCCCTTTAGCGTTGTATGTAATGTAATTCTATCGGCTGAACTAGTTTTTTTTTGTTATTAAAAAATAACGAAAGAATTGTTTAGCTATAATTAAAAGTATCTTCAACCGTTAACTCATTATTAACTATAAAGGTATTATCATCAGCAGATAGACGTTCACTGCGGGACATAGGCCTCTCCCAAAGACATCGACTTCCATCAGTCCCGCGTTGCTCGCATCCAGCAGGTTTTCGCGATTCTTACCAGATCGTCGGATCACTTTGTGTGAGGGCTCCCAACACTATGTCTACCGGTACTCGGACGCCACTCGAGGACCTTACTGCCCCTTCGGCCGTTGGTTCTTCGAACAGTGTGCCCTGCTCACTGCCACTTAAGTCTAGCAATGTTTTGGGCTACGTCAGTCGGTATATATATAAACATCTATTTAGTTTTATTGTTTTCTGAGGAGTTACAAATGTTTAATATGATTTTGTATACTGATTATCTCAATGCTATGTACAAATATATCGCGGTCGTAACAAGTCACGTCGGAGCCGATTCGGGGAAAAAGTAACGGCGAAGGGTTCCCGCATCAGCATTTGTACCGGCGCAAAAAAGGTTCCACTCGTATAAATCATGTGTACTACATTTCTTGCTCGCGGGTAAAAACTAACCTATACTCCTTCGCATACATTTGAATTTGCTTATAATGCTTTGGGTAAGTCAGGGTTTTCTGAGATTTTTACCCACTGTAACCCCTTAGGTATCCTCTTTCAATGCATTAGGAAGGATCTTCTAACGCAGTGCCTCCGTACATCTTGTATCAGTGTATCTTAAGTAAGAACCAAAGACCCCGTAGCAACCGCGCTAAGCTACATCAAGTTTAAAGCGACATCGCTTCCTGACCACACGGGTTCACCTATTAAGCTATAAAGGCCGTCCTTAGGGCCAGCTAAGTCTAAGGAGCCTTGATTACAGCGTTGTTGAATGCAATGCCCTAGCTTAACAGTAAAAAGTATTAATTAATTGTCTTACCGTGATGCTGTTAGCATATCTAGTTAGAATATGTATATTATGTGTCCGGGATTTAAGGATGAGAGTCCTCGCCCTCTGAAAGATTCCGAGGAGAACGATGGCTTGAAGTAGTCTCTGGCCATTGTCGGGGCTGTGAGGACTATATAAAATAGTCTAAGATAGGGCTGTCTTAGCACAGTGTTAGGGAGGCTGCGGTTGTGTTGCGAACGAAGATCGGATGACCTCCAAACGTTGTGTGTTAGAAACTCCATATAACCATGACTTTCCCGCAGAAGACGGTATTTTAACAAAAAAAACAGCTGGGAGCTTTAGGATCTTTTATTCTATATGATGATGAAAATATGATCAAACTAAGTAGCGTTCTCTTATGGAACTGTTCTGTCTCTCACCATCGGGTTCTATTAAATACATTAATGAATGTAACAACTGTATCAGCTCGTGTGTGGTGGACAGTCACTGCGGCCAAGTGGACAGGTGGCGCCTGTTCGGACTCTTGCCTGGCTGGCTAATTGTCGCTATATCACACACATATTTCCACAGTTATAGCTAAAATTATAAGTCATGTTTGGTAATTACAATGCAGACCAAGGCAGTTTTCACCATCTTTAGTAACAAGCTCACACTTGTTTTTGCTATGTAAGATAGAAAACGCGTTCGGTTAACCGGTTACCCTGTAACGAAGGTGATTGGTCGCTTCGTTTCCAGGACCACGTTTGTTGGAGTTTGGATAGATGTATAGCTTTGTGGAAAGCGCTCTGGCTGGCTACCAGCTTCGTTTTGTATATTCATTGACCGTCCGTATCCGTCTATGTAATGTAAATATATGAATAGTCACAATCAGGCGTGCTCCTTCAAAACTATACGAATTTTGGTATAATTACCGGAACACAGCAACCCCTCATAACGAATGATCGCCACTATGTGTGTTATTTAAATTAACTCTTGATCAGTGGCCATAGATCTAGGATTTTAATAACGATAGTTACACAGCTGTCCAAATGGTCAAGAACATTTTTGACCATATTTCGTCAGAACACTAAACCTAATATTTCATGTATACCTAACACTACCATGAGCCTAACAATATCATGTAAAGTAGATAGTAAACAAAATATTTTTCTGATGATACAAAAAAAAAACCCGTTTCCCAGCTTTTCGATGTTAAAAGTTTTATTTACTTTTATGCATATTCATCACCTTTAAACAAATTACAGCATTTTGTATTGCACATTTTTCACATACGTATTTTTTACGTTTTACACAAGTTTTGTTTGTTTTATTTACTTTACAATATCTTATTTGACATCTCCGTTCAGAAGAAGTATTTGTATTTTTTGTAGTTTTTGATGAGCATTCTTTGCTTATCTGTTTCTCCTTCTGATGTGCGGTCCCAAGTTCTTCTGCCAATTGAAATAAAAACTCTTGCCCCGATTTTTCCTCACCCGTCGTTTCTTTATATGAAATCTAAGCATTTGTCCCGGTTAAATCTAAGATATTGAAAAATTTACACTATATTTTCTGGCCAATTGCTCGGTTACATCTACACCGAATTTTGCGCTATTATAAAATCTAATTGCTCCTGGTATACGGCTGCAATTTTTTTCAATTTCAACAGATGAATGCATTGAACTATGTATCTATACTTATTTATTGGGTTTAGCTTTATAAATTATAAGAATAAAATCTTTCGATTTGTATAATATTGTTGAGCAGCGTGTCATAATATCCTTTGCCTGTCTCACTAACTTTGGTAGCACAAAATACTGTTGGCTCTGTTGACTTTGTCGAAACTATCACTTATATCACGTCATAATTTTTATTATAATATAATTTCTATAATACACTGAAATTTTGATGCTCTCTGTTCGTATCGCAAGAGACCGTACTGTCGTACAAAAAACGCTATTCTTTGTTCCAATAACAACGAAAACGGCATCCATTGATACTAATGACACATTTGTCTACAATGTAGACACTTTGATCAGATTGTAGTTTGTCTACAATGACATTGTAGACTCGTAAAACAACTTCAAAAATGCGATTATTGAAGAATATAGCCGTAAATAACATAAATTTTTCAAACGGTCAAATGGCGGTAGACTAGACTTGGTATAATTTTTTTTTCGGAAAATAAACAATAAAAAACTTTGTAAATATTGTAAAATAGCTTGTATGTATATTTTAGAAAAAGTCAATAAGCTACATGAGAATACAGTAACGTTGTATGGGAGAAATTTTAAACGAAAATTTAAAAACGGTCATTTGACCGCGCATGGTAGGTTTAGTGTAAAATATACAGCAAACATACAGTACGAAGTCGGTACCCAGTCAAGGCAGGATCCACAAAACTAACTCCGACAAGGGGTGCACAACAACTCACGGGATCCAAGTCAACGTGGTTATGGCTTACACCATCCGCATTGGGCCACCGTGCTGAAAAATGATCGAAATCCCGCCCATATGAACTCGTACAAACGACAGTTCTTGGTGCTTGAATGTACCGGAAGTTATATTGACTGTGAATGACGTTGGCAAGGGGCCGGTACCAGGACAGTGTGGTACCGATCGATGTAGAGATCTTTGGAAAAGCCTTGTGTCCAGCTGTGGACATTTATCAGCTGATGATGATAACCGCCATCCAAAGTACAATACATGGGGTCTGGGAATAGCACTGGGATCTTTATGACTTGAACCAGGATTGTCCGTGTCCCAGGACAAATGGTACAATCGCATCAGCTCGTAAGCGGAGATTGTTACAACACGAATGTTGTGCAATGATATAGTTTCACAAACACAAACTGCAGAAGTCACATATATTAACTAAATCAAAGCGCTCGTCAGATAAAGGTGTGCGGTGGAATTAATTAGTGATCAGTCAAGTTAGCACGTGGCGCGGCGTTGCGCCAGCCGACGGAAGTGTTGCCACCACCGGCAGGTGCGACGCGCCGACGTTTTGGCACAAGTGGTCACCACTTGCACACATCTGCGATATCGGACAATCATTTAAATCTTCTAAAACTTCGTTAACAACAAAAGGTTTTTATACTATTAGATATTACTGGGGAAACGAAACAGTAAAATCTTAAGTTTGAAGACGAACACAATATGGTGTTGTGTATATCATCCTAACTAGCGCAACGTTATGGATAAGCCTATAACTTACCATCAGGTGAACGTCTCGCTCGTTTCGTAGTTTCGTCGAATTAAAAAAGTTTGTTTTTTAAATCACAATCACCTGTCCTCATTCTCTCTCTTCCCCCACTTTGGCTTTTTGGAGAGATCTATATTCAGCAATGGATAAAATTGAAATTATTCATAAAAGTCTATTGCTACTTACCCATGGTGTATGCAATAGAACGAAAATGTAAAGGGTTGTAAATATTTCCCTACATTATGTATTGATTTATTTTATTAATAAGGACTATGAGCGAACCAAATTCTACGTAATTTTTTTTAAAATTATCGTTTTCATGTTTTGATCTTAATCCTTATTAATAAAGTAAATCAAAATAAAAATATAAGTAAAAGTCTTTTCCATTTTTTTTAACACTGATCGTCGCACCCTTGTTGTTATGACGTACGTAGAAATTTTTCAATTGATTTAACGATTGTAAATAAATTGATACGCTTGTAAATAAATCTCCTTTACGTTACAAATATTTAGGTTCAAACAGGTGGGTGCGACCACGGGTCTTGTTCTACCCTCGTGCAATAATGTGCTGTTCACATTGATGCATATATATCCCAAAGCACAATCTGCTGCAACAATGTAAGCACCGCTGCAATGTTACACGTTTTGCTTGTCTCTTGTTTATTAAATAATATATTAATTTCAAGAGCTGTACCTGTAACATACGGTCAGGATACAGCATGCGGTGCCTCAACTTAACTGTGCAAGTTATTTTACATAGCTACACATAGTAATCGACACGTTCCTATGTTCCGTGAACAGCAAGACCACATAAACCGATATGAGCGTGGGTGCGCCTGATCAGGCTTAGAGCGTTCTAATCGCCAACTAGACGGGGCCTCACCCGGCAACCGAACCAGTCGGCCGTTAGTGGAATTGTCTCAGCGCGAACATCTGCTGGTCCGGTCGCATTCCGCGCACGGACGGACGAACGGACAAGTTTGTATGTGTCGATGAGCCGATGACGGTTCGACGTTCTCATTATACCCGCAACGGGAACGCCTGCGTTGCGCGATTGATCTAACTCGTGTATAGATAATCCCCCAACTGAATCACTAACGAGGACATGGCCCAGTGGTCCTTACATGAGACATGTTGAAGATCTCTACTTTCAGCTATTCTTGAAGAGAGGACTTGAAAAGGGCGAACAATTTCAATGCAAACCACGTAGAATACTGTACATTGTAACCAGTGAGATTTCTAAATAACTCATTCATTGTTCTTATTTTGTGTCTAAGGGCAATAATAATAATGTGGTGCAGTGTTCATGATCCTAACTACCGCCATATTGTTACGGGTGTGTATACCACTTATCATCAGATAAATGGCCCGCTTGACATACCACTTTGTCGAATACAATAGACATATGAACTGTAGGATTTGCTCGTGTAAAAAAGGGTTGTGTATAAATATCAACAAATAGGAATTTAATTACAAGGAATATCTTTTATATGTTAATGCCCAGCCAATAAAATGACAAGAACTACTACATTTCAGGGAAAAAATTACCACTAACCAGAAAACTAGGGAATCTTCGTGAGGAAGGTGGATGATTACCACAGTTGTGTTGTATAAGCGACTAACTCGTATGGCGATTGTGGTGAATGCTGCCAGAATGAATTAATGTATCATCATCAGCCCATAGACATCCACTGCTGGACATAGGCCTCACCCAAAGATTCCTACACTATCGGGTAGGTATAAATATGGAGGGATTCGGGCATTTTCCCACCACGCTGGCCCAATGCAGGTTCACGGAAGCTAGAGTCTCGTTTGTTGATTAGCAAGGTGCACTACAGCAGGTAAGGTTGGCTTGGATGCCAAGAGTCGTTATGCGGGAACCCCTCACACCTCTAATTTGAATTACACCTCTTAATTTTGAATTAGTGTATAGGTTTTAAAAAATAAATTAAAACTGGGGATTTCTTCTCAGTAACACACTAGATTTCTGTCACCTAGACTTCATTATGGATCTAACGTGTTACTTAAATGTTAACATAATTTTCATTAGTCAATAGTTATCTACTGCTGAACATAGTTTTAGTTAACACCAATTGCGCCAGTTCACTGTCAGCAGGAGCGTGCTCCGTCGCTCGTATAGGCAAATGAGCACTAGATACCTAAATGCACTAAACCTATTCTCATGTATGTATCTTAACTCGTTCAAAAGGTACGCAACTATGCTGAATTGAAATTGGTAAGTTTATGTTTAAGTATAGATAAGCACAGATATTTCGAATGCAGTGTGTATACCCTAAAACGCGATTCGACACTTGATTCATTAAAAGTTAATGATCACACCGGACAGTGATGCTGCACCGGTACACGTTTACCGCTCTCCGCACATGAATATGTAAATCTCTGTTAGTTTGCCCAATCGCGTATCGGCAGCTGAACGGATTCTGGCGCGGTCTCGCCTCCGCGAGATGAAGATTAATCATAACGTTAAAATTTAACGGACTCCGTTTAATTGCGGTATGTCGGTAGGGTAACCAACCGTCCTCGATGTTAGTGGACATTCTTTTATTGAATTAATTTTTTCTAAACCCCGTAACAGGGGTGTTAGTAAATGTTATTATTTAATAAATGGAGGTTCATAAGTTTAATAAATTAAATATATTTATTAGTCGTGGTTAGAATAAAGAAGATAATGTAGTATGTTAAAAATCTTCTGGATTGTTTCCCTTACAACAGGAGTTACTTCCTTTGAATGTGTTATGATGAATTGAGAAGGGTGATGATATAAATCACTTTTTGAAAGATTGTTCTTAAGGAGTTATTGCACTGTAATGAAAGCCTATTTTTAGAACCATGTATAGCGACCGCATAAAGGAAATCATGCAGAAATATATTCGGAGATATTATGAATTACATATGGTACACAACCTTGCACAAAATACAAAATATTTTTTAATGATGCGCACAGCGGGCGCATTAACAAACAACTGTACAAACACAGATTGTCAGTACTTTTAATAAAATGCTAATTTCCTCTGCTGTAGGTCTTATGACAATTATACCTTTGTATATAATAGTACTAATTATGATACGAAGATCGGCGCCCAATCAAGTGCTTAAGTACTCTTTCATTACATTACAATCGTCTTCCGTACTCAGCAAGTGACCCATTTTAAATCGGACGATTATAGCATGTGGTCTTCATTCCGAAGGTCGCGGGTTCGAATCTTGGCATGTACCGATGACTTTAATATTTAAGTTTTATATAATTGTGGACTTTAGTAACAACAGCGAAATATAAACGGTGAAGGACAACATCGCGAGGAAACCTGCACCTAAATTCGAATTTTTTTAAGGTGTGTGTGAAGTCACTAATCCGCATGGGGTTCACGTGGTGACTGTGGCCCATCGCCCTCATATTGAGGGTAGGCCTGTGCCCCAACAGTGGGGACGTAAATTGGCTGTTGAAAGATGGTGCTTGATTCGTCTACCAGCCTCTCGTAGTGCTATATTGTCCGGAACTGCCCAAGTACCGTCTTCTTTCTGGACCACTTCTTGGTTTTTGAGACATCAGTCCCGCGTCTCCCATTAGCGAGTTAAATCATTCGAATATAGTGATCCATTCGATCACATTGATTTGAATGAAATATTAACAACCGATCGATGTTCAGATCTTTGGGGATGTCCAGCAGTAGACTTTATCGACTGATGATGATAATTAACAATAATTTTCTTTTATTTACAAAGTAGTATGAAATATCCTGTTATGAAAATATTAAATACGAGATGGGCACCCTACACGGCGGTTGGGCAGCGGGCGCGCGCTCTTTACGTTAGTGGCAACATTTCGGGCTAACGAATTTTACGTTGCGTAATAGAATGGTTCATTTGAAGCGGCGTTTATTATTAGACCGTTAATTACAAACAGATTTACTACTTCATTACCATCGTGATTGAAAACCCGTTAAATTTACTCGAAGAAGTTAACCGGACATAAGTATCTCACGGGCGAGGATGTTAGCTACGACCGCAATGACGGTTCTATGGTGTAATGGTTAACACTCTGGACTCTCATCAGTCCTGTAGTCTCGGGATAGTGAGAATAACACTATGGTAAGCGCTGCCTGACATAGAAGGCGACTAAAGGAGTCTATGAGTTTCGTGGGCCTCAAGTATGGGGCCCTTATCACTCAACAAACGAACTTGCGTGGCATAGCGTATGGCTTAGTGATGATGTCTATGTTCTGATTAAACGCGGTACCGCTGGCCATTAGGGGCTGTCGTATGTAGGGATTCATATGAAGGGATTTGGGCCATTCCTCACCACGCTGGCACAATGCGGGGGTTATCCGGAGCCAAAGCAAGTTTGTTGATTAGCATAGTGCACCAGGAGCAGGTGAAATTGGCTTGGGTCCCGTGAGTTGTTATGCGAGCCCTCTTCCACTCTCCTACCACTAGTAAAAATTATTAAGCTGAGCAAAGTAGGATAATGCAAAAATTTATTTTTTCAAATCGATGTAATCTTTCTTTGTGATTTTCAAGTGTTGTTTTCGTTATAAAAATAAAACAACAACAAAAAAGATACCTGTATGTCTGAAATAGGGCAGGGGGCTCTAATATTCGCTGAGAACGTTAAATGAAATTGGGCACTTCGTCGTAACAACAATTTCACTAGCAACAACGCCCTTTAAACCGGAAAACAGTTACGTTTGCATAGTAATGTTTGGCGATAAACACAAACGCTAGAGTATCAAGATGGAGTCCGGCAGCAAAGACCCGCTGGAGAGTAAAGATAATTATTTTATTACCCGTGTTTATTTACATATAATAAAAAACAACCTTTTGGTAGCTAACCTTTAGGTACAGCTTTGATTGTTACATTTACACATAAAGTTTCTATATACCGTCGGAGCAGAGGGTTAAAACAGGGCGAGACGGAGCCGAAAGGATGGGACAGGGAGGTAACCTTCTTTTAATTCGCGGCCTTCCCTCCGTCGCATCAGACGTACAGTCGGCTTGAAGAGTGTTCAACTATCAAGGATTGGTGGAGTTTAAACGAAAGAAAATTGCAAAGCAACAACGTGGTGGAGGAGTGTTACCAATCTAAGTGTTGCCAACCTAAGTAATTACAAGGAAAATTAATATTAGTTGGGAGGGATTATATTTGTAACATAATTTACTATGTGGATGTATGGGAAATGGCCCAAATCTCCGCAATGTAAATCCCTACGCGACCGATATCCAAAACTTTAGGTGAGGCCTGTCTAGCAGTGGACGTCTATCGGCTGATGATAATGTTGATGGGGATATATGACTGCTTATAGTTTTATTCATAAAAATTGTGTATTTAGGCAATTACAAGTCATCATTATCATCAGCCGATAGATGCCCTCTGGTGGACATAGGTCTCCTCCAAGGTCTCCACGTTTATAGTGGTTCATATAGAGGGATTTGGGCCATTTCCCTCCACACTGGCCCAATGCGGGGTAATAGGAGCCAGAGCCTAGTTTGTTGATTAGCCGGGTGCAACACGAGCGAGTGTGAGGTTAGCTTGATCCCGTGAGTGCGGGCCCCCTTTTATGTATAATTTTCTCTAAGTAAAAACTCGGTAAAGTCATTTGAAGACTATGATTTTGGATAATTTTGATAGTTTGAAATTTTCGTTATAAGCTATTAAATTTCTTACGACTTCATTTATTGGTGGAAAGTCCCTGTTGCCGGATACCGTCTAGCTACGTACCATCGCAGCTCCCGTTGTAGTCATCAAACAGCAGTGTGCAAACATTACTATATTCCGATTTGAAGGGCGGTAGCTAATGAAATTACAGCGGCAACGAGATTTAACATTTTATGTCTGAAAGCGAGGAACACAATGTGGTGTTGTGCATGTCATCCTAAATACCGCCACGTTATTTCGGTCAGGCATCACATTTACCATCAGGTGAACGTATCGCTCGTCTTACCGCGTACAATAAAATAAATTTTATATGTTTTTTTGCTTTTCTAAACACTTTTGTTAACGAGTATAGTTCGAAGATATTTCGCCGGTCGTAAAGCTGAAGACGTAGGGAGCCAGTGGAGTGGCTAATGCGTGTACAGATCCACCTAGCCAGCCACCCTTAAAGGGAGACCCTTTGTATCTAGCTACTTTATCTATTGCTTGTACCAGTGGCTAGATTTCAGACAATAAATCTATAGACTGTTCATAATTGATGTAAACAATTTTTATACATTTTCTATTATAAAGGTTTTTTTTCATTTAATTTTTGATATCATAAAGAAATATTCATTAATTAAATTATTCACGTACCTGTCTGACTCCAAGATTTAAATTTCATTATTTAGTTAGTCGACTACATCTCGAAATGGTTACCGGTTAATCGTTTCAAATGGTTAAGGTTATATTATTCCCGTTTCATGTATGGCTAAATGTAGTCAAATAACCTAAGACCTAAGCAGACCGTTTTATTTTGTCGACGTCATACTTCATCTACGGCTTTTACAAAAATCGGAACATTTAAAGGGATGGTACTTATATAAAAAAAATCTTAATCACTTCTTAAATAGCACCATGTACAGCCATGGCATCGATTCCCTTAAAGGTCAGCACTGCAGCCGCGACCCCTCTGGTGTTGCGACTGTCCATGGACGTCAGTGTTCACGTTCTACCAGGTGAATTTTTCGCTAGTTTACTCACCGTTTCTATAAAAAAAATCGAACTAAAGACCTCTGTGTGTTAAAATTCAAGCGAGAGATAAGTCTAATATATGTCGCGAATTTTCATCATGGTTATGGATCTCTGTTGCCGGACACCAGCTAATTACCACCGCAGCTCCTATTACTAACGCCAATGAGTAGTGTGCAAAAGCTACTGTGTTTCAGATTGAACGGCACTGTAACTAGTGATTACTGAGATAACGAGACTCAACGTCTTATGGCTAAGGCGTCGAGCACAATTTGGTGCAGTATATATCATCCGAATTTGCGCCACGTTGTTATAGGCAGACGTATCACTTATCATCAGGTGAACATCATCTCGTCGCTTAATTGAATGAAACATAAAATATTTAACATTAATGAAGAAGGACTTTAATATAAACGTTTACTTGACTTACTTATATACCTCCTAGCTGGGCCGAAGCACTTAGCCGGGAGGTCCGTACACATTACAGAGGTCAGTGCAGACCCTACGGCCGTAGCGACGCTCGTTCTCAAGGGACGTTACACTCGTCCCTTTACGGCTACATAACGATGGTGGCCATGGCTCTAGTGTTTATGTCCGAAGGGTCTTTCTTTGTTTTGTCTATCAGCCAAGACAATCGACTGCTCTTTTTGCTGAATTACTTTATATTATGTTATAGTTTCAATTTATTTTCCTTCTCCTTCTCCCCGATATGAATCTTTAGCGCTTTATTTTTTGTTATTTTACTATTTACACCGTTTATATTTTCTTTACTTATTTACATCATTTACGTTTGTTCCGACATTTGCTATGCGTTTACTTATGCTATCATATTATCTACTATTACTTAAGGTAATACTTACTCGTGAAGGTTTTGTATCGCATAAAATAACAATAATAATGTTTCTTTTTTTTAAACTACGGATAGACCCAATAGAATTATAAAAATAATCGTGCCCTATCTATATATATATAAATATGCATATGTCTCGCGTTCGCGCGCGCGCCGGTCGGTAGATGAGGTGCGCTGATAAATTATTATAATAATGAAGTGTAATTGCTTAAAATAAAATACCACCTATTATCAGTCGTCGATCTTTTACCAAACGAAGATATGAGACGTCTATCAAAATAGTATAGCAGAAGTGAGGGAAGAGTGTTATACCATTGTTAATATTACTATTATTTTTTTCGTCTTTCTTGTGCCCATAGAGTGCAGGATCAATTAACGCAATGGCACCTAATAAACCTGGCTGGACGGCTATCCGCGATCACAAGGATAATTACAATAAAGAGACCTCGCCATCGCCGCAAAATGAAAAACAACACACAAAATCCACCCAGCAGACTAGCGATTCCGTAGCAGAAATTCCATAATGCACCTTCAACATGGCGTCACGATGATTGTTACCGAAGGAAAACTTAGATCTATTCTTAAGCAGAAGCTATCTAACACTCTGCATATTTCTATTAAGAAGTTGGTCACAAAAGAATTACAGACATTAAAATAACAATTTGTGGAATTGCAGGAATCTATGACCTATAACAATCGGTACGAATCAATGAAATCTGCGTTGGAAGAGAAGACTGAAATAATAAAAGGTGTGCAAAGTGATAACATTAAGTTGCATGGCGCTGTTACTGATTTATCTAATCGCCTCAATTTATTAGAGCAGAATACGAGGGAAAGTAACATCGAGGTTTACGGAATACCAGAGAACCGAAATGAAAATTTGATAAATAGATTCGAACAAATAATTAAAACTGTTAAAGCAAACATTGTAAAAGACGATATTCTCTACGCTACTCGCGTGGCAGAATTGAATAGGGACACCGACAGACCACGTGCAGTGATATTCAAACTACGCACCCCTCGCCAACGTGATGAAATTTTGGCCGCAGTGGCTAAATTTAATCGAAAGCACCCTAAAAACAAGCTGAGCACTCAACATAAAGGGTTAGGCGGCGTACGCAAACCTATATTCCCGAGTGAACATTTAGCGCCAACAAGTAAAGCGTTACATGCCGCAACTAGAAAAAAGGCAAGCGAATATAACTGTAAGTTTACATCGGTCCGGAATGGTAGAATTTTTGTAAAAAGACGAGTACAGTGATTTCATACTCATTCGGAATACAGATACCCTTAACCTGATCAAATGAGTGTGAATCATTAACAAAAGTTAGAGAGTATTGTTACAGAATTCAACATTTACTGTCAAAACACGCGAGGTATTTGAACGAAGAATTACATAACATCCTTATCTGCGACGATAAGATTATTGTTTCCACTGAGACCTGGGTAAATTCAAAACTCTCCGACAGTGAATTTATTGATTCGCGCTACGTGGTCTATCGTACGGATCGCCAATATAGTATACGATCTAAAAAGGATGGAGGAGGAATCATGATTGCTGTGTGTCGGATATCCCATCCTGCTGTGTTCATCATTGGGAAAGTACATATGAGGCCTTATGGGTTAACATTAAATTGAATATCGACGGTTACCCACGATCCGTATCGTTATGTGCTGTATACCTGCCACTGCCTACTAAACTGGAAACGCAACAGTTATTCTTGGACAACGTGGTCGCCGTCATGAATTGCACTGATGTGGTAGTCATACTGGGGCGACTTCAATTTAAATTTTATAAGCTGGATTCCCGCGAATAATTACAACTATATGATACCTACCAATTACGAAAATAGTTTGGGATATTCGTTGGTAGATTTTATGACAGTGAACAACTTGTATCAGTGCAAAAATATAGATAACTGTAATGGAAACATTTTAAATCTTGCTTTATCACATTTGGAAGGATGTTCTGTTTCAGCCCCAATGGGTCACTTAAGAAGACTGGACGAATATCACCCCAGTATTCTGTTATACCATCTTGTACTTGTATAGATCCGAACTATCTCAAACCGGGTAACCGCGAATGTTTCGATTTTCATGGAGCTAATTATAATGATATAATAGAGGACTTGAAGTCTATTGACTGGGTTAAAACATTGAAGGATTGCGACGTCAATAATATGGTTTCAACGTTCTACGATAACTTATTTGATAAAATAGAGAAATACGCACCAAAGCGTCAACTTAAACATTCGAAATACCCTCGTTGGTTTAACAAGCAGATTATGAAACTTCTAAAAGAAAAAAACCGTGTCCGCCAACCGTCGTAAATTCGGCAACCCACGCGATAAATTAGAATACGAAATATTGCGCGCTAGATGTAATAAACTAACACGATCAAGAGTCCGTTATTATAAACGTCAAATTGAATCAGACGTATGTAAAATCCCAAAATTATTCTGGCAATATATAAAAGAAAAATGGAGCAATCTCTCCTTTCCGCCTATCATTTCCGCCGACTATGAGTATGAATGACGCTACTGCCACGACGGGAGTTGAAATAGCCAATCTCTTTGCTGGTCACTTTTTTTCCATTTACACTTGTAATGTTGTCACAAATAGTACAGATATAGTTAACCTTAAGAAATTTAATGATCGTTCACAACTAATACTTACAGAAAATGTGGTCCTAAAGGCTATTAAACGTATTAATGTATACAAGGGCGCTGGACCGGATAATATACCTTCTTTGTTCGTTAGAAGGCGCTCGTCTGCTATTGAATTGCCACTATCACTAATATTTAACCACTCCTTATGCACTGGTCAATTCCGAAATGAGTGGAAAAAAAACTAGAATTGTCCCCATATATAAAAAGAGTGATAACACTAAAGTAAAAAATTACAGACCAATCTGGATATTATCTTGCTTTTCAAAATTATTCGAGTCCATAATTTATCCTATATTATTTAAACATGTAGATGATGCCTTATCGGAACATCAACACGGATTTAGAAGCGATCGCTCCGTGGTTACAAATTTAGTGTCATTTGTTTCTAGCTTGAGCTGCGAGATCGACAGAAGTCGTCAAGTTGACGCTGTATACACCGACTTCAGCAGCGCCTTTGATAAAGTTAGTCACTGTTTACTGTTAGTGAAGCTAAAAAAAATAGAGATACATGGACCTTTATTAGAATGGTTTGGATCATATTTATTCAATAGCCCTCAAAAAATTGCTAAAAATGGTTTTGAATCTAAGACTTATTATGCGCAATCTGGGGTGCCTCAAGGTTCTCACCTTGGACCCATACTATTTTTAATATTCATTAACGACATCAGTGCCATAATACAATATAGTAATTTCTCTTTATTTGCCGATGACCTCAAATTTTTAAAACCATTAATCACCCATCAGACGTGCAGCTTTTACAGGCAGATTTAGACAATATAGAATTATGGTGCCGCGACAACAAAATGTCACTTAACGTAGCTAAATGTTTTTCGA